>OU753560.1:37500-5037500 GCA_916701695.1 Agrochola macilenta
CTAACCTAACCTAACCTAACCTAACCTAACCTAACCTAACCTAACCTAACCTAACCTAACCTAACCTAACCTAACCTAACCTAACCTAACCTAACCTAACCTAACCTAACCTAACCTAACCTAACCTAACCTAACCTAACCTAACCTAACCTAACCTAACCTAACCTAACCTAACCTAACCTAACCTAACCTAACCTAACCTAACCTAACCTAACCTAACCTAACCTAACCTAACCTAACCTAACCTAACCTAACCTAACCTAACCTAACCTAACCTAACCTAACCTAACCTAACCTAACCTAACCTAACCTAACCTAACCTAACCTAACCTAACCTAACCTAACCTAACCTAACCTAACCTAACCTAACCTAACCTAACCTAACCTAACCTAACCTAACCTAACCTAACCTAACCTAACCTAACCTAACCTAACCTAACCTAACCTAACCTAACCTAACCTAACCTAACCTAACCTAACCTAACCTAACCTAACCTAACCTAACCTAACCTAACCTAACCTAACCTAACCTAACCTAACCTAACCTAACCTAACCTAACCTAACCTAACCTAACCTAACCTAACCTAACCTAACCTAACCTAACCTAACCTAACCTAACCTAACCTAACCTAACCTAACCTAACCTAACCTAACCTAACCTAACCTAACCTAACCTAACCTAACCTAACCTAACCTAACCTAACCTAACCTAACCTAACCTAACCTAACCTAACCTAACCTAACCTAACCTAACCTAACCTAACCTAACCTAACCTAACCTAACCTAACCTAACCTAACCTAACCTAACCTAACCTAACCTAACCTAACCTAACCTAACCTAACCTAACCTAACCTAACCTAACCTAACCTAACCTAACCTAACCTAACCTAACCTAACCTAACCTAACCTAACCTAACCTAACCTAACCTAACCTAACCTAACCTAACCTAACCTAACCTAACCTAACCTAACCTAACCTAACCTAACCTAACCTAACCTAACCTAACCTAACCTAACCTAACCTAACCTAACCTAACCTAACCTAACCTAACCTAACCTAACCTAACCTAACCTAACCTAACCTAACCTAACCTAACCTAACCTAACCTAACCTAACCTAACCTAACCTAACCTAACCTAACCTAACCTAACCTAACCTAACCTAACCTAACCTAACCTAACCTAACCTAACCTAACCTAACCTAACCTAACCTAACCTAACCTAACCTAACCTAACCTAACCTAACCTAACCTAACCTAACCTAACCTAACCTAACCTAACCTAACCTAACCTAACCTAACCTAACCTAACCTAACCTAACCTAACCTAACCTAACCTAACCTAACCTAACCTAACCTAACCTAACCTTTTTTTTTTTTTTTTTTTTTTTTTTTTTTGTCGCTGAGAAATGCTTTATGCATCCCCGGCTCGTGGGGGACGAGTCGGGGTATGTGGGACTCCCTGTCCTAGTGACAGTATACCCACTAAAACTCAGCGGTGTTCCCGCATCGCCGTGATGGGAGGGTCATGGGAAACCGGCTCAGCCTTTACAACCACGACCCTCCCGGCGCATGCCCGCCTAGCTGGCGGGCCCCGCATGCCCCCCGGGTTGGGGGGCTGGTTGGGGAATGGCCGGGAACACCTGGCCATTCCCGTCCGACACTGGTGGAGGTCTGTGCGATGCAGGCAAGGGTGCCCCCGCACCCGTTGCCTGCTGGCCTCCACCTGGGAGGAGTCGAAGATGACTATCGTATTGACGTCTTCTTCGACCCCTCCTCCGCCTTCGGAGCGGCGCCTCGGCAGGATCGTCCTCCCGTGCGCGCTCCGCCGCCTCCTTCTGGGACATGACGTGTTCGCAGAAGGAGGCGACTGCCGCCCAGGACCCCTCGTCCCTCAGCATGGCGTTAACCAAGCCGGGGAGCGAGAGGTCCGGTCCGATCGCCGCGACGAGACTGCGGCGCGGCTCTGACCACGACGGGCACACCTCCAGTGTGTGCTGTGCCACGTCCTCCGCCGCGCCACAGTCGCGGCACGACGGCGTCTCCTCCCGTCCGATACGGTGCAGGTACGATCCGAAGCAACCGTGTCCGGACAGCACCTGCACGAGACGGAAGGAGAGGAACCCGTGCGGACGCTCGAGCCAGTCTCGCAGCACTGGCCCAATCGCGTCGAGGGTTCGGCGGCCGAAGGCTGCGGTGGCGAGGTCCCCCGTCCAATGGACGACGATGGCGTCCCTCGCCTCCCGCCGGACGGCCTCCCGCTCTTCTGGAGCCGAGCGAACGCCCCTCGCTTTTCGCTCCGCCGTCCACTCATACACTCTGGCGAGCACCCACGCCTCGAGTTCCCAAGGAGGGGTGCTGGCCAGAGCGCATGCTGCCGCATAGCCCACCGTGCGGTAGGCCCGCGCCGCACGCTGGGCTATGGCCCTTTGAGGTGCCCGCAAGGCCGCGGCGTTCTCTCGTCTGTGGAGGGACTCCTCCCAGATAGGAGCCCCGTAGAGGGCCATGCTCCTCAAGATGCCGGCGTAAAGCTGCCGGCATCGCGCGCTGGGCCCCCCCAGGTTGGGAAGCAGCCACGAGAGAGCGCCCGCGGCCTTCAGCAGGCGCGACGACAGCCCGCTGAAATGCGGGCCGAAGCGCCACCTGCTGTCGAGTACAAGGCCCAGATATTTCATCTGGGCCTTCACCTCAATCCTGACGCCCTCCACGAAGATGTGGGCGTCAGGTGGTGGGTGGCGCTGCCGAGGGCCGTGGAAGAACACGGCCTCGGTCTTGTGCAGCGCCACCGTTAAACCGAGGCGGCGGATCCGCCCCGCGACCAAGGATCCGCCCGCCGAGGCCAGGTCGGCCGCCTCTCTGAAACTCTCCCCCCGGGCGGTGAGGAGAGTGTCATCCGCGTAGCAGACGACACTCGTGCCTCGGAGGAGAGTTCCCCGCAGGAGCCAATCATAGCCGACGCTCCAGAGGAGAGGTCCTAAGACAGACCCCTGTGGAACGCCGGCTTCAACGGCGTACCGCCGGACTCGGCCAGTCTTGTTTACCAGGAGGATCGCCCGATCCTCCAGGTAGCTGGCCAGCAGACTGCGCATGTACCGAGGCACTCCGTGGAATCGGAGCGCCTCGAGGATGGTGCAGTGGGGAACGGAGTTGAAGGCGTTGGCAATGTCGAATGACACAGCCAACAATCCGTCCCCCGCATCCATCGCCTCCTTCACCTGCCCCTTAAGGCAGGCCAGCGCGTCCACCGTGGACCGCTCAGCCCGAAACCCGAACTGAGCGTCCGACAAGTCCGGCCCGATACGCCGCAGATGGCCCTTCAGGCGGGCAGCGATTATCCCCTCGAACATTTTACCGACCTCATCGAGCAGAACGATGGGCCGGTATGCCGAGGGGGAGTCTGCTGGGCGGCCCTCCTTGCGGAGGAGGCACAGCTGCCCCTCCTTCCACGGTTTCGGGAACCTCCCAGACGCAAGGCATGCGCTGAAGAGGTCCCGAAACCTCTCCTCCATTTGAGTGGCGGCGATCGCCACCACTCTTGCCGGGACACCGTCGGGGCCCGGAGCTGTCTTCTTGACGCGGATATGGACAATCGCCGCGCCAAGTTCCGACTCCGTGACCGGAGGGGCCTCTTCTTCCTCCTCAGCTGGCGGAGCTGTCCCGAGCGGGGGGTCCATCACTGGTGGGGTGAAGTTGTCCCTGCACGGAAACAGGGACCGAACCACCCCATCCAGAAACGAGGGCTCGAGGGTCTCGGCAACGGGGGGACCAAAGGGGCGCAATTTGTTGCGCGCCGCCTTGTACGGTCTCCCGAAGGGGTCGTTGTCGAGACCCTCCAGCATCTCCGCTCTCCCCGAGTCTCTGGCGGCGGCGATGGCTCGGTCGAGGACCATTTTCGCCTCCAAGTACACCTCATAGAGGTGGTCCCCGACAGCCACATCCCGTCGACGCCGCCGCCGACTCCGCGTGTAGGCCCTCCTTGCCTCCACACACGCCGCTCGAAGCTCCGCCAGCTCCGCCGACCACCAGTACACGGCGCGTTTTGGTAGTGGTCGGCGAGACCGAGGCATGCTGGAGTTGCATACCTCGGTCAGAGACTCCCTGAGGTGCCCCGCCACGGTGTCCACGTCCAGACCGGCGGAAGACGGCGAAAGCCAGTCCTGGACGAACGCCGCCTCCCGCGCTGCCTCCCTGTCCAGGCGGGTGAGAGCCCACCGTGGGAACGGTGACGGCCCCGAGCGGGGCCGCGTCGCTCCGGGGCCACTGGTGGAGATGTCGAAACGCACGTAGCGGTGGTCTGACAAAGTCTCCACCAGGTCCACCCGCCAGTTCAGCACGCGCGCGGCTAACGCAGGGGTGGCGAAAGTGACGTCCACTATTGAGCCACCCTGCCGCCGCACGCATGTCTGGACGCTTCCTCTGTTCAAGAGGGAGAGTCCAGAGGAGGCCGCCCACATTTCCACCGCCCGCCCGCGGGCGTCGGTGGCCGGGTTGCCCCAGGTCACAGACTTGGCGTTCAGGTCTCCCAGCACGGAGACCTGACGCGGCGCCGCCCTGCCGACCACGGCGGCCAGGACTCCGAGAAAGTTCTCGAAGTCCTGAAGAGGGCGGTTTGGGGAGAAATACACGCCCACAAGGGCGAAGTCTCCCCACGCGGCGGCCACGTATCCCGGTCCCTTCTCTAATAGCGAGAGGGGAGGGGAGTCTGTGGAAGACCGCGCCGCTAGTGCCACCGAGCCGTCCTCGTCACCCAGCCAGCTGCCGGGGATCGAGTAGGGCTCGGCGACCACCGCTACGTTCACCAACCACTCGGCCATGACCTGCACTACCAGGTCCTGGGCCGCTCTGCAGTGGTTGGTGTTCGTCTGGAGGATGCGGTAGTCGGAAATTGTTATTCCGACATCGCACCCCCCACCTCATTTACCGCCGCCACTGGAGCTACAGCGGCGACGACTGCGACGGCGGTGGCAACAGGGCGAACCTGCGCCGGCACCACGCCCTTCCTCACGGGGGGCTTGCAGCTCCTGCCCGTCATCCTGTGGTCCGCGGGGCGGCCACCGGCGGCACACGCCGCGCAGTGCGGCTTGGCGGCGGTGCAAGCGGCCCACCCGTGTCCCTCCTGACCGCATTGGAAGCACGTGCCTCCCCAGTCGGACTTGGAGGGACACGTGGCTCGGGTGTGGCCGACCGCGAAGCACTTGAAGCAGCGGACGGGCTGGTCTTCAAGCGCCCGGACCACAGCCGAGCTGAAGCCCACCAGCAGCCGTCCCTTGGTCGCTGCAAGGACGGCCCCAGCCGCGGCGACTGGGCACTCGACGCGGATGATGCCCAGGCCGCGGCGGCCAGGCCTGATGGCTCCACCCTTCACCGCGCCAGCGTCGCAGCCTCCAGCCGCCGCGACGGCCGCCACCACATCCTCCTTGGTGACCGAATCATCCAGATCGGCCACCTCCAAGGCTGCGGTCTTTATAGGCCTGGCAACCTTGGCCACATCTGCGATGACCTCTTGCAACTTTGTTGCGAAGAGGTCCGCATTTGTGCCGCGCTTCTCCCCCGAGAACTCGAAAATTCGAGCCCCGGTTAGAGTTCGGCGGCACTTGATGTTGCTGATCCCCAGCTGGGAGGGATCAGCATTAGTACGAGCCCGTCTTAGGACGGACTCGTACGTTTCCCCACGCTCCGCGGCCTCCGGGGTGATGGTCACCACGACGGCCGCGGTTTTAGGAGGAACCAGCTTCCTCCCGCCGGCCTTTTTGGCTGGAGGACCAGTCGCCGCGCTGGCGGGCTTGGGAGCCGACTTTTTGCCCTTTTTCCCTTTCTTGACCACTTCCGTCCACGGCTGGTTGGACGGGGTGGTGGAGGGAAGAAGGGCGTCTTCCTCCTGTGGGTTCTGGGAGGCTGCTGGAGCGGCAGAGGACCCAGACGCTCCCTCCGCGCTTGTGGTGGGGGCATGAGGAGCCGCCTTGGTCCTCTTGCCCTTGCCTTTGCCCTTGGCGGGCTGGGCATCCGATGCTGGGCCTGCTACAGGCGCAGGTTCCGGCTCCTTCGGCGGTGGACGCTTGTCCGCCGCTAGCGGCGGGCGCAGCCGCTTTTCCGGCAGGAGCCGGTCCTCGATGCCTGCGAAGCAGGCCCGGATGAAGGCCCTCTCCTCCATCACCACTCCGCGAATGGTGGCCTCAAGGCTAGCGGTTGAGGAGGTGGAGCCTCCTACCACCGGACCTGGGGCGGATTGGGCAGGCCTGGCCGTGGCCTCAGCCAGCTTCTGGTGCAGCTGGCTGACCTCCGCCTGCAGGCGATCCACCTTCGCCTGCAGCTGCCGCGTCTCGTCCGTGGCCGTGCGCTTGACCAGCTCTGTCACGATGCCGTGCATGCTGGCGGCACGGCATTTGAGGGCCTTCTGGAAGGTCCCCTTCAAATTGGAGGACTTTGAGGCGACCTCCAGGACCTCCTCCCTATCCTCCTGCGCCATGCGCTCCAGTTCCGCCAAGGAGTGGTCAGCATACAGCACACTGGATGCGCCGTAGCCAGCCCTCGCCCTGGCAGCTTGCGCCTGCTGCTCCTTGGCGGCGACCCTCTCCTCCAGGTCTTGTTGAAGCTGCGCCCTCTTCGCCAGATTCAACTGGCGCTCGGCGTCCACCAAGCCCACACTGTGGGAAGAAGGCGCAGTAGAAGTCGAGGCCTTTCTAGGCTTCGACTTCTTCTTTTCTCTCTTAGACTCCGAGGAGCCCTCCGACCTCTTCCGCTTGAAGCGGTCGCTCTCGGACGCCGACGTGTCCATGATGGAGTCGTCGGAGTCCGACACCTCATCCGGTCTTCGAAACAAGCCGGCCGCAGATGGTATGCGGTCAGCTTCTGACGCTAAAGCGCCGCCGGCGTGGCCCTGAGAAGGGCCGTTGGGGTGGCCCTGAGAAGGGCCGTTGGTGTGGCCCTGAGAAGGGCCGTTGGGTTGGCCCTGAGAAGGGCCGTTGGGTTGGCCCTGAGAAGGGCCGTTGGATTGGCCCTGAGAAGGGCCGTTGGTTTGGCCCTGAGAAGGGCCGTTGGGTTGGCCCTGAGAAGGGCCGTTTGAATCGCCCTGGGAGGAGCGATTCGGGTTAAAATAAGGGATAAAACGGCCAGACGCGTCACGCGCTGGCTTGCTCGACAGGTTTTTAAAATTCGACATGGTGTTAAAATTAAAATTCGACTCGTTCGTAGACGACTGCGTGATGCCTACGAGTCACAGCGCACTTTAGCCACCGGTCTGCCACTCCGTTACGGTGGTCAGACACGGCGTTGCCCAGGGGATACTACGAGGAAGTATGCGCTGTGGGGGATCCCCCAACCTAACCTAACCTTTTTTTTTTTTTTTTTTTTTTTTGTCGCTGAGAAATGCTTTATGCATCCCCGGCTCGTGGGGGACGAGTCGGGGTATGTGGGACTCCCTGTCCTAGTGACAGTATACCCACTAAAACTCAGCGGTGTTCCCGCATCGCCGTGATGGGAGGGTCATGGGAAACCGGCTCAGCCTTTACATCCACGACCCTCCCGGCGCATGCCCGCCTAGCTGGCGGGCCCCGCATGCCCCCCGGGTTGGGGGGCTACGGGAATGGCCGGGAACACCTGGCCATTCCCGTCCGACACTGGTGGAGGTCTGTGCGATGCAGGCAAGGGTGCCCCCGCACCCGTTGCCTGCTGGCCTCCACCTGGGAGGAGTCGAAGATGACTATCGTATTGACGTCTTCTTCGACCCCTCCTCCGCCTTCGGAGCGGCGCCTCGGCAGGATCGTCCTCCCGTGCGCGCTCCGCCGCCTCCTTCTGGGACATGACGTGTTCGCAGAAGGAGGCGACTGCCGCCCAGGACCCCTCGTCCCTCAGCATGGCGTTAACCAAGCCGGGGAGCGAGAGGTCCGGTCCGATCGCCGCGACGAGACTGCGGCGCGGCTCTGACCACGACGGGCACACCTCCAGAGTGTGCTGTGCCACGTCCTCCGCCGCGCCACAGTCGCGGCACGACGGCGTCTCCTCCCGTCCGATACGGTGCAGGTACGATCCGAAGCAACCGTGTCCGGACAGCACCTGCACGAGACGGAAGGAGAGGAACCCGTGCGGACGCTCGAGCCAGTCTCGCAGCACTGGCCCGATCGCGTCGAGGGTTCGGCGGCCGAAGGCTGCGGTGGCGAGGTCCCCCGTCCAATGGACGACGATGGCGTCCCTCGCCTCCCGCCGGACGGCCTCCCGCTCTTCTGGAGCCGAGCGAACGCCCCTCGCTTTTCGCTCCGCCGTCCACTCATACACTCTGGCGAGCACCCACGCCTCGAGTTCCCAAGGAGGGGTGCCGGCCAGAGCGCATGCTGCCGCATAGCCCACCGTGCGGTAGGCCCGCGCCGCACGCTGGGCTATGGCCCTTTGAGGTGCCCGCAAAGCCGCGGCGTTCTCTCGTCTGTGGAGGGACTCCTCCCAGATAGGAGCCCCGTAGAGGGCCATGCTCCTCAAGATGCCGGCGTAAAGCTGCCGGCATCGCGCGCTGGGCCCCCCCAGGTTGGGAAGCAGCCACGAGAGAGCGCCCGCGGCCTTCAGCAGGCGCGACGACAGCCCGCTGAAATGCGGGCCGAAGCGCCACCTGCTGTCGAGTACAAGGCCCAGATATTTCATCTGGGCCTTCACCTCAATCCTGACGCCCTCCACGAAGATGTGGGCGTCAGGTGGTGGGTGGCGCTGCCGAGGGCCGTGGAAGAACACGGCCTCGGTCTTGTGCAGCGCCACCGTTAAACCGAGGCGGCGGATCCGCCCCGCGACCAAGGATCCGCCCGCCGAGGCCAGGTCGGCCGCCTCTCTGAAACTCTCCCCCCGGGCGGTGAGGAGAACCTAACCTAACCTAACCTAACCTAACCTAACCTAACCTAACCTAACCTAACCTTTTTTTTTTTTTTTTTGTTCCGGGGTGGAAAATCCTCATGGATGTCCTCCGCCCTGGGGCGGGCGGAGGGGTCTGTCAGACTCTTACTGACTAAAAACCACCCCGGTGTTCCAACTCACACCTACGCCGGGGGTCGCGGGAACTTGAAATCTTCCGCAACCCCCGCCTGGTGCCGGCCCGCCACTGCGGGCCTCCTCGCGGGTCAGGGGGGGGAGTGAGGTGTTTGACTCCCCCCGCGACGTCTCAGAGGGGCGCGCGTGGAACACTACGCGCCGCCACCTCGGGTCCTGATGTGTGGGGGGCGACGGACGTCCCCGAGTCCGTCACCCCTGGACCCATTTAGGGGGGCTGGAAGAGGGCGTTATCCGCCCTCCGCCGACGCCCGGTGCGCCTGCTGCGGGCCGGGTGAGTGGACGAGATCTCCCTCTCCCTTTCCGCAGCCTCCTTCTGCGAGACGACTGTCTCGCAGTAGGAAACCACCGCGTCCCAGGACTCGCCGCCGCCGACCATCGCATTCACTACGGCCGGCAGCGACAAGTCACTGCCTACTTCTGAGATGAGGGCACGGCGCGGCTCCTCCCAAGCGGCACACTCTGCCAGCGTATGCCGCGCCGTGTCCTCCCGGCAGTCGACGCAGTGGTGACACCGGGCGTCCGGCTCCCTGTTTATGCGACACAGGTACTTCCCGAAGCAACCATGCCCCGAGAGCACCTGCGTCACCCGAAACGACAGGGAGCCGTGCCTCCTCCCGAGCCAGCGGTCGAGCACCGGCCGGACCGCCTCGACGATGTCGAGGCCGGCGGTAGGGCGTGAAAGCCTGTCCCGCCATTCCGCCACCAGGACCTCGCGAAGCTGAGACCGATGCAGCTCCATGTGTCGCTGCATCGGTCGCTCGCCCCGCGCCCTCGCTTCCTCGCGCCACCGATACGATGACGCGAGTACTTTCGCCTCTAGGTCCCAGGGCGGGGATCCGGCCAGTGCACAAGCCGCCTCGTAGGAGATCGTGCGATACCCTCTGATGACTCTGACGGCCATCGCCCTCTGCGGCTTGCGCATTACGGCGATGCTACCGGCCGTCAGGTCAGCAGCCCAGATCGGGGCCCCGTAAAGGGCCATCGATCGCACGATCCCCACGTAGAGCCGCCTACAAGCGGCGCTCGGGCCCCCCAGATTGGGAAGCAGCGTTGACAGCGCCCCAGCGGCGCCCAGCAACTTGGGCGCCAGCCGTCGGAAGTGGGGCCCGAAGTCCCACCGGCTGTCGAGCACCAATCCTAGGTACTTCATGGTGGACTCGACAGCGATCCGAGCCCCCCCGACCACGATGTGTGAGCCGGGTGACGGCGCCCGCCGGGGGCCATGAAACACCATGGCCTCCGACTTGCTGAGGGCCACCTCCAGGCCTAGGCGACGTATGCGGCCCACCACCTGTGAGACCGCAGCCGTCGCCAACAACGCTGCCTCCCTGTGCGAGCTCCCCCGGGCTGTGACCAGCGTGTCGTCCGCATAACACGTCAGGTCTACCCCGGCACCGAGCTCGCCCCTCAGCACCCAGTCGTACCCGATGTTCCACAGGAGCGGGCCTAAAACCGAGCCCTGTGGAACACCGCACGACATGCGGCGCTGGTTTCCGCCATCACGTCCCATGTAGGTGACACACCTCTCCGACAGATAAGCCCCAACGATGTGGCGGAGGTAGGGAGGCACCCCATGATACCGCAGTGCCTCCCGAATACAACTCCAGGGCAGGGTGTTGAAGGCGTTGGAAATGTCCAAGGACACCGCCAACATCACCCCGCCCCGGGACACCGCTTCCTCCGCCAGGACTCTTACCCGCGACACAGCGTGGATCGTGGAGCGCCCATGCCGAAACCCAAACTGACTATCGTCCAGGTCCGGCCCCTCTCTGCACAAGTGGCCGACGAGGCGGGCTGCGATTATCCGCTCAAACAGCTTGCCCACCTCGTCAAGCAGCACTATGGGCCGGTACGCGGACGGCGAGTCCGCAGGGCGCCCCGCCTTCCTGAGCAGGACCAGACGACCAGATTTCCACAAAGTGGGAAACTGGCCCTGCTCAAGGCACGCTGTGTAGAGTCCTCTCAGTTGGGGCTCAAGCTCCTTCAGAGCGAGGGCTAGCACGCAGCCGTGGATCCCGTCGGGCCCCGGAGCCACGTTCTTGGCCCGGAGCCGCATCACGGCTGCCCTCATCTCTGCCTGTGTCACCTCTGGGACGCTGATGGCGTTCTCCTCTGTAGACTCTGCGGCTGTGGGCAAAGCCATCGGCGGCGGAGTATGCTCCGCTCTCGCCGGGAAGAGGGCTGCGACCACCTCCTCCAGCAGCTCGGGTTGGAGACTCTCCGTAAGTGGAGGCGCCGCGGCTCGAAGTTTCCCTCGGACCGAACGATAAGGGCGCCCCCACGGATCCCCGTCTAGAGTCTCCAACATCTCCTCCCTGGCTCGCGTCCTCGACTCACCGATGGCCAGCCACAGAGTCTGCTTGGCCGCGCGGTACACCTCATACAGCGCGGCCTCTTCGTCAGGGACCCGACGACGTCTCCTCCGGTACCGGATGTACTGGCGTCTAACCGCCACGCACGCGACGCGCATCTGCGCGATCTCGGCGGTCCACCAGTACACCTGGCGCCTTGCGGACTGTGCGTGAACCCGGGGCATGGACGCGTCGCAAATTTGCGTCATCGCCCCGCGGAACCACAGCGCCTCCTGCTCGACGTCGACGGGTCCGGTCGTTGCCGACTCCCGGCTCCAGGCCTGGACAATAGCGGCCTCCTCGAGAAGCTCCCTGTCAATGCGCTTACGCGCCCAGCGCGGACCGTCCGGTCGCGTGGCCAGTGGACTGCGGCCGCCGGCGGTCTGGGTGGAGACGTCGAAACGGATGTATCGGTGATCCGACAACGTCTCCACCTCCACGGCGACACGCCAGTCGCGGACACGGCTCGCGACAGCGGGGCTAGCGAACGAGACGTCCACTATAGACCCGCCCCGCTGCCGCACGCACGTGTGTACCGAGCCCCGATTTAGGACGGTCAAGCCAGTCGTGACCGCCCACTCCTCCAACACCTCGCCCCTAGCATCGGTCACAGGGGATCCCCACGCCTCAGACTTGGCGTTGAGATCCCCCAGCAACAGCACCGGGCGAGGGTGGAGTCGGCCCACGACGGCACCCAACTCGACAAGGAACCTCTCGAAGTCGGCGAGACTCTTGTTGGGCGAAAAATACGCACCAACCGTGCCAATGCCGTCCGCGAGGACGGCTACCCAGCCGTGACCTCGGGACGGGTTGACAAGAGCCCCGCCAATGATGGCCACCAAACCGTCCAAGTCTCCCACCCAGTTATCCCTGGGGGGGACAAAATACGGTTCGGCGACCACAGCCACGTGAATCAACCACTCTGCCATGCTCTGGAGCAAGAGATCCTGAGCTCTAGCAGAGTGGTTGATATTGCCCTGGAGGAAATGGTACAGCGCCATTAAGCGCAATCCATTCCCTCCGCACCATTCCTAGGCCGGGAGTCGGCCGAAGGGCAGCCAGGCTGCGGGGGGGGTAAAGAGCCCCCGGCAGCCTTGGCAGCCCCTCTCTTCTTCTTTGTGGCGGGTGCGCCACAGGCCTTTCCGCCCGCTCTGTGTCCGGCGGGCCTCCCCGCAGCTGTACAGAGGCTGCAGTTTGGCTCCGCGGAACACTGGGCCGCCTTGTGGCCGGCCTGACCGCAGCGATAGCACTGCTCGCTGCGGTCTATTTCGGCGGTGCACCGTGCCCTGACATGCCCAAGGTCGAGGCAACGGTAGCACCGCAAGGCCTTGGGTTGCAGCTGCTTCACCCTCGCTGCCACCCACCCCACCAAAAGACGCCCAGCGTCGGCGACTTTGTTCGCCGCCGCCACCGGGCACCGCACCCAGATCGCGCCGAGCCCGGACGCATCGACGCGAACTTCCCCCGTACGGACGTCTTCGGGCGGACATCCACCGGAACGGGCGATGGCCGCCACGACCTCAGCCGGAGTTGTCGAGTCGTCCAGCCCGTCGACGCGCAGTTCCGCGGTCTTCATCGGCCTGGACACCCGAACGTCCTCCGGATTGAGGACCTCCCTCAGCTTGGCGGCCAGGACGTCCGCCCTTTCGCCGCTAGAGGCACCCGACACCTCAAGCAGTCGCGCCCCCGTAATCGCCTGCCTCACTCTGAGGCCAGACGGTATACCAAGGTCGGGGAACGCGACTTTGGCTTTTGCCTCTGTAAGGACCGCCTTATAAGAGACGCCCCTTTCGGCGGCTCCGGGCTGCAGCGTAATAACTACAGCCGCGGAGCGTGGGGCTCTGACTCTGGGCGGCCCTTGAGCCTTCTTGGGTGCCAGTGCCGGTGCTCCAGCGGGTACCGGTGGTGGCGGCGCCGTCTTCTTTTTACGGCGGCCCCTCTTGACGACCGTCGTCCAGGAGTCCTTGGTGGACTCGGGTGCGTTCGCCGAGGGAGCAGTCGCCGGTGGCGCGGCCGTACGGGAAGTGGACGCGGACGTGCCCCCTTTGGTCTGCGCGGGACCCGGCTTAGCGGGCTCCTCCTTCCTCCTCCTATCCGCTGCGAGCGGTGGCCGGAGAGTCACTGCTGGGAGGAGCCTCGACTCCAGGCCCTGCAGACGGGCATTCATCATACCCCCACACTGCAGCATGCAGATGCGAACGATCTTCTCGATCTCTGCATCTGCAGGTGCGGGGGTACGGACCGATGACGGGGCCGACGACGGGGCCGGCGGTGTCAGGGCAACGACGGGAGCGGAACCAGTGGCCGCAGGACGCCTCTGCTGCCATTCCGCCCTCTGCGCGGCAAGCTCCCGTTTGAGGTCCTCCAGCTCAGATCTGAGACGGCTGTTCTCCTCCCACAGCTTCGCCGTCTCGTCTGAGCTTGTGCGACTAAGGAGGACCCCAACTGCCTCCTTGATGTCGCCAGCCGCCTCCTTCAGAGCGCGCGTGAACGTGCCCTTCAGGCTGCCAGACTTTGTGGCAACCTTCATGACGACGTCCACGCCGAACCTAACCTAACCTAACCTAACCTAACCTTTTTTTTTTTTTTTTTTTTTTTTTTTTTTTTTTTTTTTTTTTTTTTTTTTTTTTTTTTTTTTTTTTTTTTTGTCGCTGAGAAATGCTTTATGCATGCCCGGCTCGTGGGGGACGAGTCGGGGTATGTGGGACTCCCTGTCCTAGTGACAGTATACCCACTAAAACTCAGCGGTGTTCCCGCATCGCCGTGATGGGAGGGTCATGGGAAACCGGCTCAGCCTTTACGTCCACGACCCTCCCGGCGCATGCCCGCCTAGCTGGCGGGCCCCGCATGCCCCCCGGGTTGGGGGGCTACGGGAATGGCCGGGAACACCTGGCCATTCCCGTCCGACACTGGTGGAGGTCTGTGCGATACAGGCAAGGGTGCCCCCGCACCCGTTGCCTGCTGGCCTCCACCTGGGAGGAGTCGGAGATGACTATCATACTGACGTCTTCTTCGACCCCTCCTCCGCCTTCGGAGCGGCGCCTCGGCAGGATCGTCCTCCCGAGCGCGCTCCGCCGCCTCCTTCTGGGACATGACGTGTTCGCAGAAGGAGGCGACTGCCGCCCAGGACCCCTCGTCCCTCAGCATGGCGTTAACCAAGCCGGGGAGCGAGAGGTCCGGTCCGATCGCCGCGACGAGACTGCGGCGCGGCTCTGACCACGACGGGCACACCTCGAGGGTGTGCTGTGCCACGTCCTCCGCCGCGCCACAGTCGCGGCACGACGGCGTCTCCTCCCGTCCGATTCGGTGCAGGTACGATCCGAAGCAACCGTGTCCGGACAGCACCTGCACGAGACGGAAGGAGAGAAACCCGTGCGGACGCTCGAGCCAGTCTCGCAGCACTGGCCCAATCGCGTCGAGGGTTCGGCGGCCGAAGGCTGCGGTGGCGAGGTCCCCCGTCCAATGGACGACGATGGCGTCCCTCGCCTCCCGCCTGACGGCCTCCCGCTCTTCCGGGGCCGAGCGAACGCCCCTCGCCCTCCGCTCCGCCGTCCATTCATACACTCTGGCGAGCACCCACGCCTCGAGTTCCCAAGGAGGGGTGCCGGCCAGAGCGCATGCTGCCGCATAGCCCACCGTGCGGTAGGCCCGCGCCGCACGCTGGGCTATGGCCCTTTGAGGTGCCCGCAAGGCCGCGGCGTTCTCTCGTCTGTGGAGGGACTCCTCCCAGATAGGAGCCCCATAGAGGGCCATGCTCCTCAAGATGCCGGCGTAAAGCTGCCGGCATCGCGCGCTGGGCCCCCCCAGGTTGGGAAGCAGCCACGAGAGAGCGCCCGCGGCCTTCAGCAGGCGCGACGACAGCCCGCTGAAATGCGGGCCGAAGCGCCACCTGCTGTCGAGTACAAGGCCCAGATATTTCATCTGGGCCTTCACCTCAATCCTGACGCCCTCCACGAAGATGTGGGCGTCAGGTGGTGGGTGGCGCTGCCGAGGGCCGTGGAAGAACACGGCCTCGGTCTTGTGCAGCGCCACCGTTAAACCGAGGCGGCGGATCCGCCCCGCGACCAAGGATCCGCCCGCCGAGGCCAGGTCGGCCGCCTCTCTGAAACTCTCCCCCCGGGCGGTGAGGAGAGTGTCATCCGCGTAGCAGACGACACTCGTGCCTCGGAGGAGAGTTCCCCGCAGGAGCCAATCATAGCCGACGTTCCAGAGGAGAGGTCCTAAGACAGACCCCTGTGGAACGCCGGCTTCAACGGCGTACCGCCGGACTCGGCCAGTCTTGTTTACCAGGAGGATCGCCCGATCCTCCAGGTAGCTGGCCAGCAGACTGCGCATGTACCGAGGCACTCCGTGGAATCGGAGCGCCTCGAGGATGGTGCAGTGGGGAACGGAGTTGAAGGCGTTGGCAATGTCGAATGACACAGCCAACAATCCGTCCCCCGCATCCATCGCCTCCTTCACCTGCCCCTTAAGGCAGGCCAGCGCGTCCACCGTGGACCGCTCAGCCCGAAACCCGAACTGAGCGTCCGACAAGTCCGGCCCGATACGCCGCAGATGGCCCTTCAGGCGGGCAGCGATTATCCCCTCGAACATTTTACCGACCTCATCGAGCAGAACGATGGGCCGGTATGCCGAGGGGGAGTCTGCTGGGCGGCCCTCCTTGCGGAGGAGGCACAGCTGCCCCTCCTTCCACGGTTTCGGGAACCTCCCAGACGCAAGGCATGCGCTGAAGAGGTCCCGAAACCTCTCCTCCATTTGAGTGGCGGCGATCGCCACCACTCTTGCCGGGACACCGTCGGGGCCCGGAGCTGTCTTCTTGGCGCGGATATGGAGAATCGCCGCGCCAAGTTCCGACTCCGTGACAGGAGGGGCCTCCTCTTCCTCCTCAGCTGGCGGAGCTGTCCCAAGCGGGGGGTCCATCACTGGTGGGGTGAAGTTGTCCCTGCACGGAAACAGGGACCGAACCACCCCATCCAGAAACGAGGGCTCGAGGGTCTCGGCAACGGGGGGACCAAAGGGGCGCAATTTGTTGCGCGCCGCCTTGTACGGTCTCCCGAAGGGGTCGTTGTCGAGACCCTCCAGCATATCCGCTCTCCCCGAGTCTCTGGCGGCGGCGATGGCTCGGTCGAGGACCATTTTCGCCTCCAAGTACACCTCATAGAGGTGGTCCCCGACAGCCACATCCCGTCGACGCCGCCGCCGACTCCGCGTGTAGGCCCTCCTTGCCTCCACACACGCCGCTCGAAGCTCCGCCAGCTCCGCCGACCACCAGTACACGGCGCGTTTTGGTAGTGGTCGGCGAGACCGAGGCATGCTGGAGTTGCATACCTCGGTCAGAGACTCCCTGAGGTGCCCCGCCACGGTGTCCACGTCCAGACCGGCGGAAGACGGCGAAAGCCAGTCCTGGACGAACGCCGCCTCCCGCGCTGCCTCCCTGTCCAGGCGGGTGAGAGCCCACCGTGGGAACGGTGACGGCCCCGAGCGGGGCCGCGTCGCTCCGGGGCCACTGGTGGAGATGTCGAAACGCACGTAGCGGTGGTCTGACAAAGTCTCCACCAGGTCCACCCGCCAGTTCAGCACGCGCGCGGCTAACGCAGGGGTGGCGAAAGTGACGTCCACTATTGAGCCACCCTGCCGCCGCACGCATGTCTGGACGCTCCCTCTGTTCAAGAGGGAGAGTCCAGAGGAGGCCGCCCACATCTCCACTGCCCGCCCGCGGGCGTCGGTGGCCGGGGAGCCCCAGGTCACCGACTTGGCGTTCAGATCTCCCAGTACGGAGACCTGACGCGGCGCCGCCCTGCCGACCACGGCGGCCAGGACTCCGAGATAGTTCTCGAAGTCCTGAAGAGGGCGGTTTGGGGAGAAATAGACCCCCACAAGGGCTAAGTCTCCCCACGCGGCGGCCACGTATCCCGGTCCCTTCTCTAATAGCGAGAGGGGAGGGGAGTCTGTGGAAGACCGCGCCGCTAGTGCCACCGAGCCGTCCTCGTCACCCAGCCAGCTGCCGGGGATCGAGTAGGGCTCGGCGACCACCGCTACGTTCACCAACCACTCGGCCATGACCTGCACTACCAGGTCCTGGGCCGCTCTGCAGTGGTTGGTGTTCGTCTGGAGGATGCGGTAGTCGGAAATTGTTATTCCGACATCGCACCCCCCACCTCATTTACCACCGCCACTGGTGCTACAGCGGCGACGACTGCGACGGCGGTGGCAACAGGGCGAACCTGCGCCGGCACCACGCCCTTCCTCACGGGGGGCTTGCAGCTCCTGCCCGTCATCCTGTGGTCCGCGGGGCGGCCACTGGCGGCGCACGCCGCGCAGTGTGGCTTGGCGGCGGTGCAAGCGGCCCACCCGTGTCCCTCCTGCCCGCATTGGAAGCACGTGTCTCCCCAGTCGGACTTGGAGGGACACGTGGCTCGGGTGTGGCCGACCGCGAAGCACTTGAAGCAGCGGACAGGCTGGTCTTCAAGTGCCCGGACCACAGCCGAGCCGAACCCAACAAGGATCCGTCCTTTTGTTGTAGCAAGGACGGCCCCAGCCGCGGCGACTGGGCACTCGACGCGGATGACGCCCATGCCGCGGCGGCCGGGCCTGATGGCTCCACTCTTCACTGCGCCAGCTTCGCAGCCTCCAGCCGCCGCGACGGCCTCCACCACATCCTCTTTGGTGACCGAGTCGTCCAGATCGGCCACCTCCAAGGCTGCGGTCTTAACAGGTCTGGCGACCTTTGCCACATCCGCTATGACCTCTTGCAACTTTGTTGCGAAGAGGTCCGCATTTGTGCCGCGCTGCTCCCCCGAGAACTCGAAAATTCGAGCCCCGGTTAGAGTTCGGCGGCACTTGATGTTGCTGATCCCCAGCTGGGAGGGATCAGCATTAGTACGAGCCCGTCTTAGGACGGACTCATACGTCTCCCCACGCTCCGCGGCCTCCGGGGTGATGGTCACCACGACGGCCGCGGTTTTGGGAGGAACCAGCTTCCTCCCGCCGGCTTTTTTCGCTGCAGGCCCAGTCGCAGCGGGCTTGGGAGCCGACTTTTTGCCCTTTTTCCCTTTTTTGACCACTTCCGTCCACGGCTGGTTGGACGGGGTGGTGGAGGGAAGAAGGGCGTCTTCCTCCTGCGAGTTCTGGGGGGCTGCTGGAGTGGCAGACGACCCAGACGCTCCCTCCGCGCTTGTGGTGGGGGCATGAGAAGCCGCCTTGGTCCTCTTGCCCTTGCCTTTGCCCTTGGCGGGCTGGGCATCCGATGCTGCTAGAGGCGCAGGTTCCGGCTCCCTCGGCGGTGGACGCTTGTCTGCCGCTAGCGGCGGGCGCAGCCGCTTTTCCGGCAGGAGCCGGTCCTCGATGCCCGCGAAGCAGGCCCGGATGAAGGCCCTCTCCTCCATGACCACTCCGCGGATCGTTGCCTCAAGGCTGGCAGTTGAGGAGGAGGAGCCTCCCACCACCGGACCTGGGGCAGATTGGGCAGGCCTGGCCGTGGCCTCAGCCAGCTTCTGGTGCAGCTGGCTGACCTCCGCCTGCAGGCGATCCACTTTCGCCTGCAGCTGCCGCGTCTCGTCCGTGGCCGTGCGCTTGACCAGCTCTGTCACGATGCCGTGCATGCTGGCGGCACGGCATTTGAGGGCCTTCTGGAAGGTCCCCTTCAAATTGGAGGACTTTGAGGCGACCTCCAGGACCTCCTCCCTATCCTCATGCGCCATGCGCTCCAGTTCCGCCAGGGAGTGGTCAGCATACAGCACACTGGATGCACCGTAGCCAGCCTTCGCCCTGGCAGCTTGCGCCTGCTGCTCCTTGGCAGCGACCCTCTCCTCCAGGTCTTGTTGAAGCTGCGCCCTCTTCGCCAGATTCAACTGGCGCTCGGCGTCCACCAAGCCCACACTGTGGGAAGAAGGCGCAGTAGAAGTCGAGGCCTTTTTAGGCTTCGACTTCTTCTTCGCCCTAACGGACTCCGAGGAGCCCACGGACCGCTTCCGCTTAAAGCGGTCGCTCTCGGACGCCGACGTGTCCATGACGGAGTCGTCGGAGTCCGACACCTCATCCGGTCTTCGAAACAAGCCGGCCGCAGATGGTATGCGGTCAGCTTCTGACGCCAAAGCGCCACCGGCGTGGCCCTGAGAAGGGCCGTTGGTTTGGCCCTGAGAAGGGCCGTTGGATTGGCCCTGAGAAGGGCCGTTGGATTGGCCCTGAGAAGGGCCGTTTGGTTGGCCCTGAGAAGGGCCGTTTGAATCGCCCTGGGAGGAGCGATTAGGGTTAAAATACGGGATAAAACGGCCAGACGCGTCACGCGCTGGCTTGCTCGACAAGTTTTTAAAATTCGACATGTTGTTAAGGTTAAAATTCGACTTGTTCATAGACGACTGCGTGATGCCTACGAGTCACAGCGCACTTTAGCCACCGGTCTGCCACTCCGTTACGGTGGTCAGACACGGCGTTGCCCAGGGGATACTGCGAGGAAGTATGCGCTGTGGGGGATCCCCCAACCTAACCTAACCTTTTTTTTTTTTTTTTTTTTTTGTCGCTGAGAAATGCTTTATGCATCCCCGGCTCGTGGGGGACGAGTCGGGGTATGTGGGACTCCCTGTCCTAGTGACAGTATACCCACTAAAACTCAGCGGTGTTCCCGCATCGCCGTGATGGGAGGGTCATGGGAAACCGGCTCAGCCTTTACAACCACGACCCTCCCGGCGCATGCCCGCCTAGCTGGCGGGCCCCGCATGCCCCCCGGGTTGGGGGGCTGGTTGGGGAATGGCCGGGAACACCTGGCCATTCCCGTCCGACACTGGTGGAGGTCTGTGCGATGCAGGCAAGGGTGCCCCCGCACCCGTTGCCTGCTGGCCTCCACCTGGGAGGAGTCGAAGATGACTATCGTATTGACGTCTTCTTCGACCCCTCCTCCGCCTTCGGAGCGGCGCCTCGGCAGGATCGTCCTCCCGTGCGCGCTCCGCCGCCTCCTTCTGGGACATGACGTGTTCGCAGAAGGAGGCGACTGCCGCCCAGGACCCCTCGTCCCTCAGCATGGCGTTAACCAAGCCGGGGAGCGAGAGGTCCGGTCCGATCGCCGCGACGAGACTGCGGCGCGGCTCTGACCACGACGGGCACACCTCCAGAGTGTGCTGTGCCACGTCCTCCGCCGCGCCACAGTCGCGGCACGACGGCGTCTCCTCCCGTCCGATACGGTGCAGGTACGATCCGAAGCAACCGTGTCCGGACAGCACCTGCACGAGACGGAAGGAGAGGAACCCGTGCGGACGCTCGAGCCAGTCTCGCAGCACTGGCCCAATCGCGTCGAGGGTTCGGCGGCCGAAGGCTGCGGTGGCGAGGTCCCCCGTCCAATGGACGACGATGGCGTCCCTCGCCTCCCGCCGGACGGCCTCCCGCTCTTCTGGAGCCGAGCGAACGCCCCTCGCTTTTCGCTCCGCCGTCCACTCATACACTCTGGCGAGCACCCACGCCTCGAGTTCCCAAGGAGGGGTGCTGGCCAGAGCGCATGCTGCCGCATAGCCCACCGTGCGGTAGGCCCGCGCCGCACGCTGGGCTATGGCCCTTTGAGGTGCCCGCAAGGCCGCGGCGTTCTCTCGTCTGTGGAGGGACTCCTCCCAGATAGGAGCCCCGTAGAGGGCCATGCTCCTCAAGATGCCGGCGTAAAGCTGCCGGCATCGCGCGCTGGGCCCCCCCAGGTTGGGAAGCAGCCACGAGAGAGCGCCCGCGGCCTTCAGCAGGCGCGACGACAGCCCGCTGAAATGCGGGCCGAAGCGCCACCTGCTGTCGAGTACAAGGCCCAGATATTTCATCTGGGCCTTCACCTCAATCCTGACGCCCTCCACGAAGATGTGGGCGTCAGGTGGTGGGTGGCGCTGCCGAGGGCCGTGGAAGAACACGGCCTCGGTCTTGTGCAGCGCCACCGTTAAACCGAGGCGGCGGATCCGCCCCGCGACCAAGGATCCGCCCGCCGAGGCCAGGTCGGCCGCCTCTCTGAAACTCTCCCCCCGGGCGGTGAGGAGAGTGTCATCCGCGTAGCAGACGACACTCTTGCCTCGGAGGAGAGTTCCCCGCAGGAGCCAATCATAGCCGACGTTCCAGAGGAGAGGTCCTAAGACAGACCCCTGTGGAACGCCGGCTTCAACGGCGTACCGCCGGACTCGGCCAGTCTTGTTTACCAGGAGGATCGCCCGATCCTCCAGGTAGCTGGCCAGCAGACTGCGCATGTACCGAGGCACTCCGTGGAATCGGAGCGCCTCGAGGATGGTGCAGTGGGGAACGGAGTTGAAGGCGTTGGCAATGTCGAATGACACAGCCAACAATCCGTCCCCCGCATCCATCGCCTCCTTCACCTGCCCCTTAAGGCAGGCCAGCGCGTCCACCGTGGACCGCTCAGCCCGAAACCCGAACTGAGCGTCCGACAAGTCCGGCCCGATACGCCGCAGATGGCCCTTCAGGCGGCCTGTTTATGAACCTAACCTAACCTAACCTAACCTTTTTTTTTTTTTTTTTTTTTTTTTTCCGGGGTGGAAAATCCTCATGGATGTCCTCCGCCCTGGGGCGGGCGGAGGGGTCTGTCAGACTCTTACTGACTAAAAACCACCCCGGTGTTCCAACTCACACCTACGCCGGGGGTCGCGGGAACTTGAAATCTTCCGCAACCCCCGGCTGGTGCCGGCCCGCCACTGCGGGCCTCCTCGCGGGTCAGGGGGGGGAGTGAGGTGTTTGACTCCCCCCCGCGACGTCTCAGAGGGGCGCGCGTGGAACACTACGCGCCGCCACCTCGGGTCCTGATGTGTGGGGGGCGACGGACGTCCCCGAGTCCGTCACCCCTGGACCCATTTAGGGGGGCTGGAAGAGGGCGTTATCCGCCCTCCGCCGACGCCCGGTGCGCCTGCTGCGGGCCGGGTGAGTGGACGAGATCTCCCTCTCCCTTTCCGCAGCCTCCTTCTGCGAGACGACTGTCTCGCAGTAGGAAACCACCGCGTCCCAGGACTCGCCGCCGCCGACCATCGCATTCACTACGGCCGGCAGCGACAAGTCACTGCCTACTTCTGAGATGAGGGCACGGCGCGGCTCCTCCCAAGCGGCACACTCTGCCAGCGTATGCCGCGCCGTGTCCTCCCGGCAGTCGACGCAGTGGTGACACCGGGCGTCCGGCTCCCTGTTTATGCGACACAGGTACTTCCCGAAGCAACCATGCCCCGAGAGCACCTGCGTCACCCGAAACGACAGGGAGCCGTGCCTCCTCCCGAGCCAGCGGTCGAGCACCGGCCGGACCGCCTCGACGATGTCGAGGCCGGCGGTAGGGCGTGAAAGCCTGTCCCGCCATTCCGCCACCAGGACCTCGCGAAGCTGAGACCGATGCAGCTCCATGTGTCGCTGCATCGGTCGCTCGCCCCGCGCCCTTGCTTCCTCGCGCCACCGATACGATGACGCGAGTACTTTCGCCTCTAGGTCCCAGGGCGGGGATCCGGCCAGTGCACAAGCCGCCTCGTAGGAGATCGTGAACCTAACCTAACCTTTTTTTTTTTTTTTTTTTTTTTTTTTTTTTTTTTGTCGCTGAGAAATGCTTTATGCATCCCCGGCTCGTGGGGGACGAGTCGGGGTATGTGGGACTCCCTGTCCTAGTGACAGTATACCCACTAAAACTCAGCGGTGTTCCCGCATCGCCGTGATGGGAGGGTCATGGGAAACCGGCTCAGCCTTTACATCCACAACCCTCCCGGCGCATGCCCGCCTAGCTGGCGGGCCCCGCATGCCCCCCGGGTTGGGGGGCTACGGGAATGGCCGGGAACACCTGGCCATTCCCGTCCGGCACTGGTGGAGGCCTGTGCGATACAGGCAAGGGTGCCCCCGCACCCGTTGCCTGCTGGCCTCCACCTGGGAGGAGTCGGAGATGACTATCATACTGACGTCTTCTTCGACCCCTCCTCCGCCTTCGGAGCGGCGCCTCGGCAGGATCGTCCTCCCGAGCGCGCTCCGCCGCCTCCTTCTGGGACATGACGTGTTCGCAGAAGGAGGCGACTGCCGCCCAGGACCCCTCGTCCCTCAGCATGGCGTTAACCAAGCCGGGGAGCGAGAGGTCCGGTCCGATCGCCGCGACGAGACTGCGGCGCGGCTCTGACCACGACGGGCACACCTCGAGGGTGTGCTGTGCCACGTCCTCCGCCGCGCCACAGTCGCGGCACGACGGCGTCTCCTCCCGTCCGATTCGGTGCAGGTACGATCCGAAGCAACCGTGTCCGGACAGCACCTGCACGAGACGGAAGGAGAGAAACCCGTGCGGACGCTCGAGCCAGTCTCGCAGCACTGGCCCAATCGCGTCGAGGGTTCGGCGGCCGAAGGCTGCGGTGGCGAGGTCCCCCGTCCAATGGACGACGATGGCGTCCCTCGCCTCCCGCCTGACGGCCTCCCGCTCTTCCGGGGCCGAGCGAACGCCCCTCGCCCTCCGCTCCGCCGTCCATTCATACACTCTGGCGAGCACCCACGCCTCGAGTTCCCAAGGAGGGGTGCTGGCCAGAGCGCATGCTGCCGCATAGCCCACCGTGCGGTAGGCCCGCGCCGCACGCTGGGCTATGGCCCTTTGAGGTGCCCGCAAGGCCGCGGCGTTCTCTCGTCTGTGGAGGGACTCCTCCCAGATAGGAGCCCCGTAGAGGGCCATGCTCCTCAAGATGCCGGCGTAAAGCTGCCGGCATCGCGCGCTGGGCCCCCCCAGGTTGGGAAGCAGCCACGAGAGAGCGCCCGCGGCCTTCAGCAGGCGCGACGACAGCCCGCTGAAATGCGGGCCGAAGCGCCACCTGCTGTCGAGTACAAGGCCCAGATATTTCATCTGGGCCTTCACCTCAATCCTGACGCCCTCCACGAAGATGTGGGCGTCAGGTGGTGGGTGGCGCTGCCGGGGGCCGTGGAAGAACACGGCCTCGGTCTTGTGCAGCGCCACCGTTAAACCGAGGCGGCGGATCCGCCCCGCGACCAAGGATCCGCCCGCCGAGGCCAGGTTGGCCGCCTCTCTGAAACTCTCCCCCCGGGCGGTGAGGAGAGTGTCATCCGCGTAGCAGACGACACTCGTGCCTCGGAGGAGAGTTCCCCGCAGGAGCCAATCATAGCCGACGTTCCAGAGGAGAGGTCCTAAGACAGACCCCTGTGGAACGCCGGCTTCAACGGCGTACCGCCGGACTCGGCCAGTCTTGTTTACCAGGAGGATCGCCCGATCCTCCAGGTAGCTGGCCAGCAGACTGCGCATGTACCGAGGCACTCCGTGGAATCGGAGCGCCTCGAGGATGGTGCAGTGGGGAACGGAGTTGAAGGCGTTGGCAATGTCGAATGACACAGCCAACAATCCGTCCCCCGCATCCATCGCCTCCTTCACCTGCCCCTTAAGGCAGGCCAGCGCGTCCACCGTGGACCGCTCAGCCCGAAACCCGAACTGAGCGTCCGACAAGTCCGGCCCGATACGCCGCAGATGGCCCTTTAGGCGGGCAGCGATTATCCCCTCGAACATTTTACCGACCTCATCGAGCAGAACGATGGGCCGGTATGCCGAGGGGGAGTCTGCTGGGCGGCCCTCCTTGCGGAGGAGGCACAGCTGCCCCTCCTTCCACGGTTTCGGGAACCTCCCAGACGCAAGGCATGCGCTGAAGAGGTCCCGAAACCTCTCCTCCATTTGAGTGGCGGCGATCGCCACCACTCTTGCCGGGACACCGTCGGGGCCCGGAGCTGTCTTCTTGGCGCGGATATGGACAATCGCCGCGCCAAGTTCCGACTCCGTGACCGGAGGGGCCTCTTCTTCCTCCTCAGCTGGCGGAGCTGTCCCGAGCGGGGGGTCCATCACTGGTGGGGTGAAGTTGTCCCTGCACGGAAACAGGGACTGAACCACCCCATCCAGAAACGAGGGCTCGAGGGTCTCGGCCACGGGGGGACCAAAGGGGCGCAGTTTGTTGCGCGCCGCCTTGTACGGTCTCCCGAAGGGGTCGTTGTCGAGACCCTCCAGCATCTCCGCTCTCCCCGAGTCTCTGGCGGCGGCGATGGCTCGGTCGAGGACCATTTTCGCCTCCAAGTACACCTCATAGAGGTGGTCCCCGACAGCCACATCCCGTCGACGCCGCCGCCGACTCCGCGTGTAGGCCCTCCTTGCCTCCACACACGCCGCTCGAAGCTCCGCCAGCTCCGCCGACCACCAGTACACGGCGCGTTTTGGTAGTGGTCGGCGAGACCGAGGCATGCTGGAGTTGCATACCTCGGTCAGAGACTCCCTGAGGTGCCCCGCCACGGTGTCCACGTCCAGGCCGGCGGAAGACGGCGAAAGCCAGTCCTGGACGAACGCCGCCTCCCGCGCTGCCTCCCTGTCCAGGCGGGTGAGAGCCCACCGTGGGAACGGTGACGGCCCCGAGCGGGGCCGCGTCGCTCCGGGGCCACTGGTGGAGATGTCGAAACGCACGTAGCGGTGGTCTGACAAAGTCTCCACCAGGTCCACCCGCCAGTTCAGCACGCGCGCGGCTAACGCAGGGGTGGCGAAAGTGACGTCCACTATTGAGCCACCCTGCCGCCGCACGCATGTCTGGACGCTCCCTCTGTTCAAGAGGGAGAGTCCAGAGGAGGCCGCCCACATCTCCACTGCCCGCCCGCGGGCGTCGGTGGCCGGGGAGCCCCAGGTCACCGACTTGGCGTTCAGATCTCCCAGTACGGAGACCTGACGCGGCGCCGCCCTGCCGACCACGGCGGCCAGGACTCCGAGATAGTTCTCGAAGTCCTGAAGAGGGCGGTTTGGGGAGAAATAGACCCCCACAAGGGCTAAGTCTCCCCACGCGGCGGCCACGTATCCCGGTCCCTTCTCTAATAGCGAGAGGGGAGGGGAGTCTGTGGAAGACCGCGCCGCTAGTGCCACCGAGCCGTCCTCGTCACCCAGCCAGCTGCCGGGGATCGAGTAGGGCTCGGCGACCACCGCTACGTTCACCAACCACTCGGCCATGACCTGCACTACCAGGTCCTGGGCCGCTCTGCAGTGGTTGGTGTTCGTCTGGAGGATGCGGTAGTCGGAAATTGTTATTCCGACATCGCACCCCCCACCTCATTTACCGCCGCCACTGGAGCTACAGCGGCGACGACTGCGACGGCGGTGGCACCACGCCCTTCCTCACGGGGAACCTAACCTAACCTAACCTAACCTAACCTTTTTTTTTTTTTTTTTTTTTTTTTTTTTTTTCCGGGGTGGAAAATCCTCATGGATGTCCTCCGCCCTGGGGCGGGCGGAGGGGTCTGTCAGACTCTTACTGACTAAAAACCACCCCGGTGTTCCAACTCACACCTACGCCGGGGGTCGCGGGAACTTGAAATCTTCCGCAACCCCCGGCTGGTGCCGGCCCGCCACTGCGGGCCTCCTCGCGGGTCAGGGGGGGGAGTGAGGTGTTTGACTCCCCCCGCGACGTCTCAGAGGGGCGCGCGTGGAACACTACGCGCCGCCACCTCGGGTCCTGATGTGTGGGGGGCGACGGACGTCCCCGAGTCCGTCACCCCTGGACCCATTTAGGGGGGCTGGAAGAGGGCGTTATCCGCCCTCCGCCGACGCCCGGTGCGCCTGCTGCGGGCCGGGTGAGTGGACGAGATCTCCCTCTCCCTTTCCGCAGCCTCCTTCTGCGAGACGACTGTCTCACAGTAGGAAACCACCGCGTCCCAGGACTCGCCGCCGCCGACCATCGCATTCACTACGGCCGGCAGCGACAAGTCACTGCCTACTTCTGAGATGAGGGCACGGCAACCTAACCTAACCTAACCTAACCTTTTTTTTTTTTTTTTTTTGTTCCGGGGTGGAAAATCCTCATGGATGTCCTCCGCCCTGGGGCGGGCGGAGGGGTCTGTCAGACTCTTACTGACTAAAAACCACCCCGGTGTTCCAACTCACACCTACGCCGGGGGTCGCGGGAACTTGAAATCTTCCGCAACCCCCGGCTGGTGCCGGCCCGCCACCGCGGGCCTCCTCGCGGGTCAGGGGGGGGAGTGAGGTGTTTGACTCCCCCCGCGACGTCTCAGAGGGGCGCGCGTGGAACACTACGCGCCGCCACCTCGGGTCCTGATTTGTGGGGGGCGACGGACGTCCCCGAGTCCGTCACCCCTGGACCCATTTAGGGGGGCTGGAAGAGGGCGTTATCCGCCCTCCGCCGACGCCCGGTGCGCCTGCTGCGGGCCGGGTGAGTGGACGAGATCTCCCTCTCCCTTTCCGCAGCCTCCTTCTGCGAGACGACTGTCTCACAGTAGGAAACCACCGCGTCCCAGGACTCGCCGCCGCCGACCATCGCATTCACTACGGCCGGCAGCGACAAGTCACTGCCTACTTCTGAGATGAGGGCACGGCGCGGCTCCTCCCAAGCGGCACACTCTGCCAGCGTATGCCGCGCCGTGTCCTCCCGGCAGTCGACGCAGTGGTGACACCGGGCGTCCGGCTCCCTGTTTATGCGACACAGGTACTTCCCGAAGCAACCATGCCCCGAGAGCACCTGCGTCACCCGAAACGACAGGGAGCCGTGCCTCCTCCCGAGCCAGCGGTCGAGCACCGGCCGGACCGCCTCGACGATGTCGAGGCCGGCGGTAGGGCGTGAAAGCCTGTCCCGCCATTCCGCCACCAGGACCTCGCGAAGCTGAGACCGATGCAGCTCCATATGTCGCTGCATCGGTCGCTCGCCCCGCGCCCTCGCTTCCTCGCGCCACCGATACGATGACGCGAGTACTTTCGCCTCTAGGTCCCAGGGCGGGGATCCGGCCAGTGCACAAGCCGCCTCGTAGGAGATCGTGCGATACCCTCTGATGACTCTGACGGCCATCGCCCTCTGCGGCTTGCGCATTACGGCGATGCTACCGGCCGTCAGGTCAGCAGCCCAGATCGGGGCCCCGTAAAGGGCCATCGATCGCACGATCCCCACGTAGAGCCGCCTACAAGCGGCGCTCGGGCCCCCCAGATTGGGAAGCAGCGTTGATAGCGCCCCAGCGGCGCCCAGCAACTTGGGCGCCAGCCGTCGGAAGTGGGGCCCGAAGTCCCACCGGCTGTCGAGCACCAATCCTAGGTACTTCATGGTGGACTCGACAGCGATCCGAGCCCCCCCGACCACGATGTGTGAGCCGGGTGACGGCGCCCGCCGGGGGCCATGAAACACCATGGCCTCCGACTTGCTGAGGGCCACCTCCAGGCCTAGGCGACGTATGCGGCCCACCACCTGTGAGACCGCAGCCGTCGCCAACAACGCTGCCTCCCTGTGCGAGCTCCCCCGGGCAGTGACCAGCGTGTCGTCCGCATAACACGTCAGGTCTACCCCGGCACCGAGCTCGCCCCTCAGCACCCAGTCGTACCCGATGTTCCACAGGAGCGGCCCTAAAACCGAGCCCTGTGGAACACCGCACGACATGCGGCGCTGGTTTCCGCCATCACGTCCCATGTAGGTGACACACCTCTCCGACAGATAAGCCCCAACGATGTGGCGGAGGTAGGGAGGCACCCCATGATACCGCAGTGCCTCCCGAATACAACTCCAGGGCAGGGTGTTGAAGGCGTTGGAAATGTCCAAGGACACCGCCAACATCACCCCGCCCCGGGACACCGCTTCCTCCGCCAGGACTCTTACCCGCGACACAGCGTGGATCGTGGAGCGCCCATGCCGAAACCCGAACTGACTGTCGTCCAGGTCCGGCCCCTCTCTGCACAAGTGGCCGACGAGGCGGGCTGCGATTATCCGCTCAAACAGCTTGCCCACCTCGTCAAGCAGCACTATGGGCCGGTACGCGGACGGCGAGTCCGCAGGGCGCCCCGCCTTCCTGAGCAGGACCAGACGACCAGATTTCCACAAAGTGGGAAACTGGCCCTGCTCAAGGCACGCTGTGTAGAGTCCTCTCAGTTGGGGCTCAAGCTCCTTCAGAGCGAGGGCTAGCACGCAGCCGTGGATCCCGTCGGGCCCCGGAGCCACGTTCTTGGCCCGGAGCCGCATCACGGCTGCCCTCATCTCTGCCTGTGTCACCTCTGGGACGCTGATGGCGTTCTCCTCTGTAGACTCTGCGGCTGTGGGCAAAGCCATCGGCGGCGGAGTATGCTCCGCTCTCGCCGGGAAGAGGGCTGCGACCACTTCCTCCAGCAGCTCGGGTTGGAGACTCTCCGTAAGTGGAGGCGCCGCGGCTCGAAGTTTCCCTCGGACCGCGCGATAAGGGCGCCCCCACGGATCCCCGTCTAGAGTCTCCAACATCTCCTCCCTGGCTCGCGTCCTCGACTCACCGATGGCCAGCCACAGAGTCTCCTTGGCCGCGCGGTACACCTCATACAGCGCGGCCTCTTCGTCAGGGACCCGACGACGTCTCCTCCGGTACCGGATGTACTGGCGTCTAACCGCCACGCACGCGACGCGCATCTGCGCGATCTCGGCGGTCCACCAGTACACCTGGCGCCTTGCGGACTGTGCGTGGACCCGGGGCATGGACGCGTCGCAAATTTGCGTCATCGCCCCGCGGAACCACAGCGCCTCCTGCTCGACGTCGACGGGTCCGGTCGTTGCCGACTCCCGGCTCCAGGCCTGGACAATAGCGGCCTCCTCGAGAAGCTCCCTGTCAATGCGCTTACGCGCCCAGCGCGGACCGTCCGGTCGCGGGGCCAGTGGACCGCGGCCGCCGGCGGTCTGGGTGGAGACGTCGAAACGGATGTATCGGTGATCCGATAACGTCTCCACCTCCACGGCGACACGCCAGTCGCGGACACGGCTCGCGACAGCGGGGCTAGCGAACGAGACGTCCACTATAGACCCGCCCCGCTGCCGCACGCACGTGTGTACCGAGCCCCGATTTAGGACGGTCAAGCCAGTCGTGACCGCCCACTCCTCCAGCACCTCGCCCCTAGCATCGGTCACAGGGGATCCCCACGCCTCAGACTTGGCGTTGAGATCCCCCAGCAACAGCACCGGGCGAGGGTGGAGTCGGCCCACGACGGCACCCAACTCGACAAGGAACCTCTCGAAGTCGGCGAGACTCTTGTTGGGCGAAAAATACGCACCAACCGTGCCAATGCCGTCCGCGAGGACGGCTACCCAGCCGTGACCTCGGGACGGGTTGACAAGAGCCCCGCCAATGATGGCCACCAAACCGTCCAAGTCTCCCACCCAGTTATCCCTGGGGGGGACAAAATACGGTTCGGCGACCACAGCCACGTGAATCGACCACTCTGCCATGCTCTGGAGCAAGAGATCCTGAGCTCTAGCAGAGTGGTTGATATTGCCCTGGAGGAAATGGTACAGCGCCATTAAGCGCAATCCATCCCCTCCGCACCATTCCTAGGCCGGGAGTCGGCCGAAGGGCAGCCAGGCTGCGGGGGGGGTAAAGAGCCCCCGGCAGCCTTGGCAGCCCCTCTCTTCTTCTTCTTTGTGGCGGGTGCGCCACAGGCCTTTCCGCCCGCTCTGTGTCCGGCGGGCCTCCCCGCAGCTGTACAGAGGCTGCAGTTTGGCTCCGCGGAACACTGGGCCGCCTTGTGGCCGGCCTGACCGCAGCGATAGCACTGCTCGCTGCGGTCTATTTCGGCGGTGCACCGTGCCCTGACATGCCCAATGTCGAGGCAACGGTAGCACCGCAAGGCCTTGGGTTGCAGCTGCTTCACCCTCGCTGCCACCCACCCCACCAAAAGACGCCCAGCGTCGGCGACTTTGTTCGCCGCCGCCACCGGGCACCGCACCCAGATCGCGCCGAGCCCGGACGCATCGACGCGAACTTCCCCCGTACGGACGTCTTCGGGCGGACATCCACCGGAACGGGCGATGGCCGCCACGACCTCAGCCGGAGTTGTCGAGTCGTCCAGCCCGTCGACGCGCAGTTCCGCGGTCTTCATCGGCCTGGACACCCGAACGTCCTCCGGATTGAGGACCTCCCTCAGCTTGGCGGCCAGGACGTCCGCCCTTTCGCCGCTAGAGGCACCCGACACCTCAAGCAGTCGCGCCCCCGTAATCGCCTGCCTCACTCTTAGGCCAGACGGTATACCAAGGTCGGGGAACGCGACTTTGGCTTTTGCCTCTGTAAGGACCGCCTTATAAGAGACGCCCCTTTCGGCGGCTCCGGGCTGCAGCGTAATAACTACAGCCGCGGAGCGTGGGGCTCTTACTCTGGGCGGCCCTTGAGCCTTCTTGGGTGCCAGTGCCGGTGCTCTAGCGGGTACCGGTGGTGGCGGCGCCGTCTTCTTTTTACGGCGGCCCCTCTTGACGACCGTCGTCCAGGAGTCCTTGGTGGACTCGGGTGCGTTCGCCGAGGGAGCAGTCGCCGGTGGCGCGGCCGTCCGGGAAGTGGACGCGGACGTGCCCCCTTTGGTCTGCGCGGGACCCGGCTTAGCGGGCTCCTCCTTCCTCCTCCTATCCGCTGCGAGCGGTGGCCGGAGAGTCACTGCTGGGAGGAGCCTCGACTCCAGGCCCTGCAGACGGGCATTCATCATACCCCCACACTGCAGCATGCAGATGCGAACGATCTTCTCGATCTCTGCATCTGCAGGTGCGGGGGTACGGACCGATGACGGGGCCGACGACGGGGCCGGCGGTGTCAGGGCAACGACGGGAGCTGAACCAGTGGCCGCAGGACGCCTCTGCTGCCATTCCGCCCTCTGCGCGGCAAGCTCCCGCTTGAGGTCCTCCAGCTCAGATCTGAGACGGCTGTTCTCCTCCCACAGCTTCGCCGTCTCGTCTGAGCTTGTGCGACTAAGGAGGACCCCAACTGCCTCCTTGATGTCGCCAGCCGCCTCCTTCAGAGCGCGCGTGAACGTGCCCTTCAGGCTGCCAGACTTTGTGGCAACCTTCATGACGACGTCCACGCCGTCCAAAACTTGGCGACTCAGCGCCACCGCCGACAGGCTCTCCCCGGTAGCCGCCTGAGCAGAGCGTCGCTCTCGGGCCAGTCGAGCCATTTCGGTGACCTCGTCAGCCGCCACCGCCTTCCGCTGCATCCGCTTTGCAGAGCTCGCCTCCGCCTTGTTGCTTTGCAGCAACAGTGGGGACGCAGCGGAGTCTTCGCCCGGGGTCCCCTCACTCTCTGCGCTCCCCATCTGCATCGGTACCGGCGTAGCGGGCCGCAAGAAGCGACCCCTTAAGTTACGGTCCGGTAACCGACGCCTCCCCCTCTGCGCGGTACCAAATTTTGGTCCCGACAGGTCCTCCTCCTCGGAAGACAGCTCGCTGCGCGAGCGCTTCCCTCCCAGCTGCGTGTCCTGGTCGGACAGTCGGTCCTTTTCCGGACAAGAGCCTCCTCGGCTGTTGTTGCCGTCAACGACGGCAAGCGGCTTTGTTGCGTCGCACAGGCGCTCCAGGCTAACCCGGAGCTCCTTTTCTTGCGACGCAAGTTTTGGTTGACGAAGGTCGGCGGTGGTCTGCCGGCCTACGGGACTATTGGTGCCCCCCCCAGATACGGTGGGGCTGCCTTCCGTAGAAGGGCGGGATTGTACCTCCTTGAGGAGGTTGCCCGCCTGGGGATTTTTTCCAGTAGCCTTCATTTTTCATTTTGTCCTTTTTAAGGGTGAGGTCCCTTTTCGCGCTAGCGACCGGATAACCCTCCGGCCATTCATCCCCTCGGCACGCTAGACCTTGGGATTGGGACTCCCTAATGTACGCCAACTCACCTCCCTCTGTAAGCAGAGGGGGGAGTAGACGTACGACCTTCTGTAGCCCAGTTCCCTTCACCGACCATCATGGATGATCGGTGATTGGAACCATGACCCTTCCCCGTTTGTTGAGAATTCGCCGCCAGCCCCAAGTGTCCACCAAAACCTGGTGGGCACTTGGAGCTGACGTTGCCCAGGGTGCGCCACGGGGAGGCTTCTCAACATGCACCCCAACCTAACCTAACCTAACCTAACCTTTTTTTTTTTTTTTTTTTTTTCCGGGGTGGAAAATCCTCATGGATGTCCTCCGCCCTGGGGCGGGCGGAGGGGTCTGTCAGACTCTTACTGACTAAAAACCACCCCGGTGTTCCAACTCACACCTACGCCGGGGGTCGCGGGAACTTGAAATCTTCCGCAACCCCCGGCTGGTGCCGGCCCGCCACTGCGGGCCTCCTCGCGGGTCAGGGGGGGGAGTGAGGTGTTTGACTCCCCCCGCGACGTCTCAGAGGGGCGCGCGTGGAACACTACGCGCCGCCACCTCGGGTCCTGATGTGTGGGGGGCGACGGACGTCCCCGAGTCCGTCACCCCTGGACCCATTTAGGGGGGCTGGAAGAGGGCGTTATCCGCCCTCCGCCGACGCCCGGTGCGCCTGCTGCGGGCCGGGTGAGTGGACGAGATCTCCCTCTCCCTTTCCGCAGCCTCCTTCTGCGAGACGACTGTCTCACAGTAGGAAACCACCGCGTCCCAGGACTCGCCGCCGCCGACCATCGCATTCACTACGGCCGGCAGCGACAAGTCACTGCCTACTTCTGAGATGAGGGCACGGCGCGGCTCCTCCCAAGCGGCACACTCTGCCAGCGTATGCCGCGCCGTGTCCTCCCGGCAGTCGACGCAGTGGTGACACCGGGCGTCCGGCTCCCTGTTTATGCGACACAGGTACTTCCCGAAGCAACCATGCCCCGAGAGCACCTGCGTCACCCGAAACGACAGGGAGCCGTGCCTCCTCCCGAGCCAGCGGTCGAGCACCGGCCGGACCGCCTCGACGATGTCGAGGCCGGCGGTAGGGCGTGAAAGCCTGTCCCGCCATTCCGCCACCAGGACCTCGCGAAGCTGAGACCGATGCAGCTCCATGTGTCGCTGCATCGGTCGCTCGCCCCGCGCCCTCGCTTCCTCGCGCCACCGATACGATGACGCGAGTACTTTCGCCTCTAGGTCCCAGGGCGGGGATCCGGCCAGTGCACAAGCCGCCTCGTAGGAGATCGTGCGATACCCTCTGATGACTCTGACGGCCATCGCCCTCTGCGGCTTGCGCATTACGGCGATGCTACCGGCCGTCAGGTCAGCAGCCCAGATCGGGGCCCCGTAAAGGGCCATCGATCGCACGATCCCCACGTAGAGCCGCCTACAAGCGGCGCTCGGGCCCCCCAAATTGGGAAGCAGCGTTGACAGCGCCCCAGCGGCGCCCAGCAACTTGGGCGCCAGCCGTCGGAAGTGGGGCCCGAAGTCCCACCGGCTGTCGAGCACCAATCCTAGGTACTTCATGGTGGACTCGACAGCGATCCGAGCCCCCCCGACCACGATGTGTGAGCCGGGTGACGGCGCCCGCCGGGGGCCATGAAACACCATGGCCTCCGACTTGCTGAGGGCCACCTCCAGGCCTAGGCGACGTATGCGGCCCACCACCTGTGAGACCGCAGCCGTCGCCAACAACGCTGCCTCCCTGTGCGAGCTCCCCCGGGCAGTGACCAGCGTGTCGTCCGCATAACACGTCAGGTCTACCCCGGCACCGAGCTCGCCTCTCAGCACCCAGTCGTACCCGATGTTCCACAGGAGCGGGCCTAAAACCGAGCCCTGTGGAACACCGCACGACATGCGGCGCTGGTTTCCGCCATCACGTCCCAGGTAGGTGACACACCTCTCCGACAGATAAGCCCCAACGATGTGGCGGAGGTAGGGAGGCACCCCATGATACCGCAGTGCCTCCCGAATACAACTCCAGGGCAGGGTGTTGAAGGCGTTGGAAATGTCCAAGGACACCGCCAACATCACCCCGCCCCGGGACACCGCTTCCTCCGCCAGGACTCTTACCCGCGACACAGCGTGGATCGTGGAGCGCCCATGCCGAAACCCGAACTGGCTGTCGTCCAGGTCCGGCCCCTCTCTGCACAAGTGGCCGACGAGGCGGGCTGCGATTATCCGCTCAAACAGCTTGCCCACCTCGTCAAGCAGCACTATGGGCCGGTACGCGGACGGCGAGTCCGCAGGGCGCCCCGCCTTCCTGAGCAGGACCAGACGACCAGATTTCCACAAAGTGGGAAACTGGCCCCGCTCAAGGCACGCTGTGTAGAGTCCTCTCAGTTGGGGCTCAAGCTCCTTCAGAGCGAGGGCTAGCACGCAGCCGTGGATCCCGTCGGGCCCCGGAGCCACGTTCTTGGCCCGGAGCCGCATCACGGCTGCCCTCATCTCTGCCTGTGTCACCTCTGGGACGCTGATGGCGTTCTCCTCTGTAGACTCTGCGGCTGTGGGCAAAGCCATCGGCGGCGGAGTATGCTCCGCTCTCGCCGGGAAGAGGGCTGCGACCACCTCCTCCAGCAGCTCGGGTTGGAGACTCTCCGTAAGTGGAGGCGCCGCGGCTCGAAGTTTCCCTCGGACCGCGCGATAAGGGCGCCCCCACGGATCCCCGTCTAGAGTCTCCAACATCTCCTCCCTGGCTCGCGTCCTCGACTCACCGATGGCCAGCCACAGAGTCTCCTTGGCCGCGCGGTACACCTCATACAGCGCGGCCTCTTCGTCAGGGACCCGACGACGTCTCCTCCGGTATCGGGTGTACTGGCGTCTAACCGCCACGCACGCGACGCGCATCTGCGCGATCTCGGCGGTCCACCAGTACACCTGGCGCCTTGCGGACTGTGTGTGGACCCGGGGCATGGACGCGTCGCAAATTTGCGTCATCGCCCCGCGGAACCACAGTGCCTCCTGCTCGACGTCGACGTGTCCGGTCGTTGCCGACTCCCGGCTCCAGGCCTGGACAATAGCGGCCTCCTCGAGAAGCTCCCTGTCGATGCGCTTACGCGCCCAGCGCGGACCGTCCGTTCGCGGGGCCAGTGGACTGCGGCCGCCGGCGGTCTGGGTGGAGACGTCGAAACGGATGTATCGGTGATCCGACAACGTCTCCACCTCCACGGCGACACGCCAGTCGCGGACACGGCTCGCGACAGCGGGGCTAGCGAACGAGACGTCCACTATAGACCCGCCCCGCTGCCGCACGCACGTGTGTACCGAGCCCCGATTTAGGACGGTCAAGCCAGTCGCGACCGCCCACTCCTCCAGCACCTCACCCCTAGCATCGGTCACAGGGGATCCCCACGCCGCAGACTTGGCGTTGAGATCCCCCAGCAACAGCACCGGGCGAGGGTGGAGTCGGCCCACGACGGCACCCAACTCGACAAGGAACCTCTCGAAGTCGGCGAGACTCTTGTTGGGCGAAAAATACGCTCCAACCGTGCCAATGCCGTCCGCGAGGACGGCTACCCAGCCGTGACCTCGGGACGGGTTGACAAGAGCCCCGCCAATGATGGCCACCAAACCGTCCAAGTCTCCCACCCAGTTATCCCTGGGGGGGACAAAATACGGTTCGGCGACCACAGCCACGTGAATCGACCACTCTGCCATGCTCTGGAGCAAGAGATCCTGAGCTCTGGCAGAGTGGTTGATATTGCCTTGGAGGAAATGATAGAGCGCCGTTATGCGCAATCCATTCCCTCCGCACCATTCCTAGGCCGGGAGTCGGCCAAAGGGCAGCCAGGCTGCGAGGGGGGTAAAGAGCCCCCGGCAGCCGTGGCAGCCCCTCCTCTCTTCTTCTTCTTCTTAGCGGGTGCGCCACAGGCCTTTCCGCCCGCTCTGTGCCCGGCGGGCCTCCCTGCAGCTGCACAGAGGCTGCAGTTTGGCGCTGCCGAACACTGGGCCGCCTTGTGGCCGGCCTGACCGCAGCGATAGCACTGCTCGCTGCGGTCTATTTCAGCGGTGCACCGTGCCCTGACATGCCCAATGTCCAGGCACCGGTAGCACCGCAAGGCCCTGGGCTGCAGCAGCTTGACCCTCGCCGCAACCCACCCCACCAACAAACGCCCACCGTCAGCGACCCTATTCGCCGCCGCCACCGGGCACCGCACCCAAATCGTGCCGAGCCCGGAAGCGTCGGCGCGAATCTCGCCCGTCCGGACGTCTTCGGGTGGACATCCACCGACTTTGGCAATGGCCGCCACGACCTCAGCTGGGGTCGTCGAGTCGTCCAGACCATCGACGCGCAACTCCACGGTCTTCATTGGCCTGGACACCCGGACGTCCTCCGGGTTGAGGACCGCCCTCAGCTTGGCGGCCAGGATGTCCGCTTTTTCACCGCTGGAGACACCTGACACCTCGAGTAGGCGCGCCCCCGTAATTGCCGGCCTCATTTTGAAGCCGGACGGTGTGCCGAGGTCGGGAAACGCGACCTTTTCTTTCGCCGTTGTTAGGACCGCCTTATATGTGACGCCCCGTTCTGCGGCTCCGGGCTGCAGTGTAATTACTACAGCCGCGGTGCGTGGGGCTTTGACCTTAGGCGGTCCCTTCTTTGGTGCCGGTGCCGGTGCTCCAGCGGGCGCCGGTGGCGCTGTCTTCCTCCCGTGACGGCGGCCTTTTTTGACGACCGTCGTCCAGGCTTCCGTAGTAGGCCCGGACGCGGCCACCGGTGGTGCTGCTGGTGGCGCAGCTGGCGGCGCAGCCGCCCGGGAGGCGGGCACGGAAGTACCTTTCGCGGGCTTTTTAGTCCCCCTCCCAGACCGGCTCGACTCAGCCGCCGCCTCCTCCTCCCTCCGCTTGTCTGCAGCTAGTGGTGGGCGGAGATTTTGAGCCGGGAGGAGCCGGTTCTCTATCGCCTCCAGGCGGGCACACACCATCTTCCCACACTGCATCATGCAGATGCGCGCGATCTTCTCGACCTCCGCATCCGCAAGTGCAGGCGTCGAAGACGGGACCGACGACGACAGCGCCACGATGGAAGAGGAGCCGGCTGCCGCGGGAGCTGCACTCTGGGCGTCAACCTGCCGCTTGCCAACTCGGATCGGAGACGGCCATTCTCCTCCCATAGCTTCGCCGTCTCCTCCGTGCTAGTGCGATTAAGGAGGACCTCAACCGCCTCCCTAATCCCATCCGCCGCTTCTTTAAGAGCACGCGTGAATGTGCCCTTCAGATTGCCCGACTTGGTGGCAACCTTCAGGACGACATCCACGCCGTCCAAAACTTGGCGACTAAGCGCCACCGCCGTTACGCTCCCGCCGTCAGCCATGCGAGCAGTGCGCCGCTCTCGGGCCTGTTGGGCCAACTCGCTGACTTCGTCAGCCGCGACTGTCTTTTGCTGCGAACGCTTTGCAGCATTGGCCTCCGCTCTATTGGATCCCAGTAGGGAGACAGTGGGCCCGCCCCCAAGGCCCACCACCGTGGGCTCAAGGACCACTTCCTTGGACCCAGAGTCGCTTCCTCCGCTGGGTGCCGGCGTGTCGGGGCGTTTAAGGAAACGCCCCAGAGGATCGCGCGATGACGAAGGAGCTGACGCTCCAGTAATTGCGCGACCTCGCCCTCTCTTGCCTGTCGGCATTTTGGCAACCGGTAAGTTTTCTTCGCTTGAAGAGAACCCTGCGTGCTCCTCATCCTCCTTGCGCGCGTGCGTCCTCCAAAATTTGGAAGCACGCTCAATCCTCTCCCCTTTAGTCCGCGAGCGCTTTGAGCTTACGCTCGCCACGCTCGCCACACTAATCCTATCAGATGTGGTGTCAGAATCTGACACCACACCCACGCCCATCTGCTCGACCAATACGATCGGCAATTTCGTCAATGCTGTGTTTTTTTTATTTTTATTAGTTGGTTCCATGTAAATCCCACGAGTAGATATAGGTACTACAAGTCCACCGGGCAGAGCCTAGATACCCGGTAAGCCTACATACTACAGAGTGCGGCAGGTGCTCTGTAGGGGAAGCGCTCGCGACTGGACTCCCTCCAGCCATTCATCCTCTCACCGCGCTTCAAAGCTTAGGATTGGGTGGTTTTTTATCTTAGAGGTAGCCTTCCTCTGGGCCAGACAATTAAGCCAAGCCCCCGGCGGCGGCATTAGACATGCCTCCGTTCGCTGTCCGGCTAACCCGACTCAGCGAACCCGCCGAAAGTTCTCTCGTTGAAGACTACTCCTCAACGAGAGAAACCCGTGCCACTTTGGTGCGCCTGCACCGCAGCGGCATGGTCGCATCATCTGTCGATCGACTATCATCGATCGATCAGGAGCGACCCCGTCCCGGTGTCTCTCTTAGTCTGGTCTCTCACTTGGGCCTTTCCGGCATGAGTAACTCTACCGGCAGAGCCCCAAGATCATTGAGACGCACAAGCCCCACCACGACGACAACGTGGAGACACATTCGGTGGGGAACCTAACCTAACCTTTTTTTTTTTTTTTTTTTTTTTTTTTTTTTTTTGTCGCTGAGAAATGCTTTATGCATCCCCGGCTCGTGGGGGACGAGTCGGGGTATGTGGGACTCCCTGTCCTAGTGACAGTATACCCACTAAAACTCAGCGGTGTTCCCGCATCGCCGTGATGGGAGGGTCATGGGAAACCGGCTCAGCCTTTACATCCACGACCCTCCCGGCGCATGCCCGCCTAGCTGGCGGGCCCCGCATGCCCCCCGGGTTGGGGGGCTACGGGAATGGCCGGGAACACCTGGCCATTCCCGTCCGACACTGGTGGAGGTCTGTGCGATACAGGCAAGGGTGCCCCCGCACCCGTTGCCTGCTGGCCTCCACCTGGGAGGAGTCGAAGGTGACTATCGTACTGACGTCTTCTTCGACCCCTCCTCCGCCTTCGGGGCGGCGCCTCGGCAGGATCGTCCTCCCGAGCGCGCTCCGCCGCCTCCTTCTGGGACATGACGTGTTCGCAGAAGGAGGCGACTGCCGCCCAGGACCCCTCGTCCCTCAGCATGGCGTTAACCAGGCCGGGGAGCGAGAGGTCCACGACGGGCACACCTCGAGGGTGTGCTGTGCCACGTCCTCCGCCGCGCCACAGTCGCGGCACGACGGCGTCTCCTCCCGTCCGATACGGTGCAGGTACGATCCGAAGCAACCGTGTCCGGACAGCACCTGCACGAGACGGAAGGAGAGGAACCCGTGCGGACGCTCGAGCCAGTCTCGCAGCACTGGCCCAATCGCGTCGAGGGTTCGGCGGCCGAAGGCTGCGGTGGCGAGGTCCCCCGTCCAATGGACGACGATGGCGTCCCTCGCCTCCCGCCGGACGGCCTCCCGCTCTTCCGGGGCTGAGCGAACGCCCCTCGCTTTCCGCTCCGCCGTCCACTCATACACTCTGGCGAGCACCCACGCCTCGAGTTCCCAAGGAGGGGTGCTGGCCAGAGCGCATGCTGCCGCATAGCCCACCGTGCGGTAGGCCCGCGCCGCACGCTGGGCTATGGCCCTTTGAGGTGCCCGCAAGGCCGCGGCGTTCTCTCGTCTGTGAAGAGACTCCTCCCAGATAGGAGCCCCGTAGAGGGCCATGCTCCTCAAGATGCCGGCGTAAAGTTGCCGGCATCGCGCGCTGGGCCCCCCCAAGTTGGGAAGCAGCCACGAGAGAGCGCCCGCGGCCTTCAGCAGGCGCGACGACAGCCCGCTGAAATGCGGGCCGAAGCGCCACCTGCTGTCGAGTACAAGGCCCAGATATTTCATCTGGGCCTTCACCTCAATCCTGACGCCCTCCACGAAGATGTGGGCGTCAGGTGGTGGGTGGCGCTGCCGCTCCAGCCGCCGCGACGGCCGCCACCACATCCTCTTTGGTGACCGAGTCATCCAGATCGGCCACCTCCAAGGCTGCGGTCTTAATTGGCCTGGCAACCTTGGCCACATCCGCGATGACCTCTTGCAACTTTGTTGCGAAGAGGTCCGCATTTGTGCCGCGCTTCTCCCCCGAGAACTCGAAAATTCGAGCCCCGGTTAGAGTTCGGCGGCACTTGATATTGCTGATCCCCAGCTGGGAGGGATCAGCATTAGTACGAGCCCGTCTTAGGACGGACTCATACGTTTCCCCACGCTCCGCGGCCTCCGGGGTGATGGTCACCACGACGGCCGCGGTTTTGGGAGGAACCAGCTTCCTCCCGCCGACCTTTTTCGCTGGAGGACCAGTCGCCGCGCTGGCGGGCTTGGGAGCCGACTTTTTCCCCTTCTTCCCTTTTTTGACCACTTCCGTCCACGGCTGGTTGGACGGGGTGGTGGAGGGAAGAAGGGCGTCTTCCTCCTGCAAGTTCTGGGAGGCTGCTGGAGCGGCAGAGGACCCAGACGCTCCCTCCGCGCTTGTGGTGGGGGCATGAGGAGCCGCCTTGGTCCTCTTGCCCTTGCCTTTGCCCTTGGCGGGCTGGGCATCCGATGCTGGGCCTGCTACAGGCGCAGGTTCCGGCTCCTTCGGCGGTGGACGCTTGTCCGCCGCTAGCGGCGGGCGCAGCCGCTTTTCCGGCAGGAGCCGGTCCTCGATGCCTGCGAAGCAGGCCCGGATGAAGGCCCTCTCCTCCATCACCACCCCGCGAATGGTGGCCTCAAGGCTAGCGGTTGAGGAGGTGGAGCCTCCTACCACCGGACCTGGGGCGGATTGGGCAGGCCTGGCCGTGGCCTCAGCCAGCTTCTGGTGCAGCTGGCTGACCTCCGCCTGCAGGCGATCCACCTTCGCCTGCAGCTGCCGCGTCTCGTCCGTGGCCGTGCGCTTGACCAGCTCTGTCACGATGCCGTGCATGCTGGCGGCACGGCATTTGAGGGCCTTCTGGAAGGTCCCCTTCAAATTGGAGGACTTTGAGGCGACCTCCAGGACCTCCTCCCTATCCTCCTGCGCCATGCGCTCCAGTTCCGCCAAGGAGTGGTCAGCGTACAGCACACTGGATGCGCCGTAGCCAGCCCTCACCCTGGCAGCTTGCGCCTGCTGCTCCTTGGCGGCGACCCTCTCCTCCAGGTCTTGTTGGAGCTGCGCCCTCTTCGCCAGATTCAACTGGCGCTCGGCGTCCACCAAGCCCACACTGTGGGAAGAAGGCGCAGTAGAAGTCGAGGCCTTTCTAGACTTCGACTTCTTCTTCTCTGTAACGGACTCCGAGGAGCCCACGGACCTCTTCCGCTTAAAGCGGTCGCTCTCGGACGCCGACGTGTCCATGACGGAGTCGTCGGAGTCCGACAACTCGTCTGGCCTTCTGAATAATGAGCTGGCCGCAGATGGTGCGCGGTCAGCTTCCGACACGTGGCCCTGAGAAGGGCCGGTGGGTTGGCCCTGAGAAGGGCCGGTGGGTTGGCCCTGACAAGGGCCGGTGGGTTGGCCCTGAGAAGGGCCGTTGGGTTGGCCCTGAGAAGGGCCGTTGGGTTGGCCCTGAGAAGGGCCGTTTGAATCGCCCTGGGAGGGGCGATTCCGGATAAAACGGCCAGACGCATTACGCGCTGGCTTACTCGACATAGGGTTAAAATTCGACATGTTTGGGTTAAAATTCGACATTTGCGTAGACTCGACTGCTTGATGTCTACGAGTCACAGCGCACTTTAGCCACCGGTCTGCCACTCCGTTACGGTGGTCAGACACGGCGTTGCCCAGGGGATACTACGAGGAAGTATGCGCTGTGGGGGATCCCCCAACCTAACCTAACCTAACCTAACCTTTTTTTTTTTTTTTTTTTTTTTTTTTTTTTTTTTTTTTTTTTTTTTTTTTTGTCGCTGAGAAATGCTTTATGCATCCCCGGCTCGTGGGGGACGAGTCGGGGTATGTGGGACTCCCTGTCCTAGTGACAGTATACCCACTAAAACTCAGCGGTGTTCCCGCATCGCCGTGATGGGAGGGTCATGGGAAACCGGCTCAGCCTTTACATCCACGACCCTCCCGGCGCATGCCCGCCTAGCTGGCGGGCCCCGCATGCCCCCCGGGTTGGGGGGCTACGGGAATGGCCGGGAACACCTGGCCATTCCCGTCCGACACTGGTGGAGGTCTGTGCGATGCAGGCAAGGGTGCCCCCGCACCCGTTGCCTGCTGGCCTCCACCTGGGAGGAGTCGAAGATGACTATCGTATTGACGTCTTCTTCGACCCCTCCTCCGCCTTCGGAGCGGCGCCTCGGCAGGATCGTCCTCCCGTGCGCGCTCCGCCGCCTCCTTCTGGGACATGACGTGTTCGCAGAAGGAGGCGACTGCCGCCCAGGACCCCTCGTCCCTCAGCATGGCGTTAACCAAGCCGGGGAGCGAGAGGTCCGGTCCGATCGCCGCGACGAGACTGCGGCGCGGCTCTGACCACGACGGGCACACCTCCAGAGTGTGCTGTGCCACGTCCTCCGCCGCGCCACAGTCGCGGCACGACGGCGTCTCCTCCCGTCCGATACGGTGCAGGTACGATCCGAAGCAACCGTGTCCGGACAGCACCTGCACGAGACGGAAGGAGAGGAACCCGTGCGGACGCTCGAGCCAGTCTCGCAGCACTGGCCCAATCGCGTCGAGGGTTCGGCGGCCGAAGGCTGCGGTGGCGAGGTCCCCCGTCCAATGGACGACGATGGCGTCCCTCGCCTCCCGCCGGACGGCCTCCCGCTCTTCTGGAGCCGAGCGAACGCCCCTCGCTTTTCGCTCCGCCGTCCACTCATACACTCTGGCGAGCACCCACGCCTCGAGTTCCCAAGGAGGGGTGCTGGCCAGAGCGCATGCTGCCGCATAGCCCACCGTGCGGTAGGCCCGCGCCGCACGCTGGGCTATGGCCCTTTGAGGTGCCCGCAAGGCCGCGGCGTTCTCTCGTCTGTGGAGGGACTCCTCCCAGATAGGAGCCCCGTAGAGGGCCATGCTCCTCAAGATGCCGGCGTAAAGCTGCCGGCATCGCGCGCTGGGCCCCCCCAGGTTGGGAAGCAGCCACGAGAGAGCGCCCGCGGCCTTCAGCAGGCGCGACGACAGCCCGCTGAAATGCGGGCCGAAGCGCCACCTGCTGTCGAGTACAAGGCCCAGATATTTCATCTGGGCCTTCACCTCAATCCTGACGCCCTCCACGAAGATGTGGGCGTCAGGTGGTGGGTGGCGCTGCCGAGGGCCGTGGAAGAACACGGCCTCGGTCTTGTGCAGCGCCACCGTTAAACCGAGGCGGCGGATCCGCCCCGCGACCAAGGATCCGCCCGCCGAGGCAACCTAACCTAACCTAACCTTTTTTTTTTTTTTTTTTTTTTTTTTTTTTTTTTTTTGTCGCTGAGAAATGCTTTATGCATCCCCGGCTCGTGGGGGACGAGTCGGGGTATGTGGGACTCCCTGTCCTAGTGACAGTATACCCACTAAAACTCAGCGGTGTTCCCGCATCGCCGTGATGGGAGGGTCATGGGAAACCGGCTCAGCCTTTACATCCACGACCCTCCCGGCGCATGCCCGCCTAGCTGGCGGGCCCCGCATGCCCCCCGGGTTGGGGGGCTACGGGAATGGCCGGGAACACCTGGCCATTCCCGTCCGACACTGGTGGAGGTCTGTGCGATGCAGGCAAGGGTGCCCCCGCACCCGTTGCCTGCTGGCCTCCACCTGGGAGGAGTCGAAGATGACTATCGTATTGACGTCTTCTTCGACCCCTCCTCCGCCTTCGGAGCGGCGCCTCGGCAGGATCGTCCTCCCGTGCGCGCTCCGCCGCCTCCTTCTGGGACATGACGTGTTCGCAGAAGGAGGCGACTGCCGCCCAGGACCCCTCGTCCCTCAGCATGGCGTTAACCAGGCCGGGGAGCGAGAGGTCCGGTCCGATCGCCGCGACGAGACTGCGGCGCGGCTCTGACCACGACGGGCACACAACCTAACCTAACCTTTTTTTTTTTTTTTTTTTTTTTTTTCCGGGGTGGAAAATCCTCATGGATGTCCTCCGCCCTGGGGCGGGCGGAGGGGTCTGTCAGACTCTTACTGACTAAAAACCACCCCGGTGTTCCAACTCACACCTACGCCGGGGGTCGCGGGAACTTGAAATCTTCCGCAACCCCCGGCTGGTGCCGGCCCGCCACTGCGGGCCTCCTCGCGGGTCAGGGGGAGGAGTGAGGTGTTTGACTCCCCCCGCGACGTCTCAGAGGGGCGCGCGTGGAACACTACGCGCCGCCACCTCGGGTCCTGATGTGTGGGGGGCGACGGACGTCCCCGAGTCCGTCACCCCTGGACCCATTTAGGGGGGCTGGAAGAGGGCGTTATCCGCCCTCCGCCGACGCCCGGTGCGCCTGCTGCGGGCAACCTAACCTAACCTAACCTTTTTTTTTTTTTTTTTTTTTGTTCCGGGGTGGAAAATCCTCATGGATGTCCTCCGCCCTGGGGCGGGCGGAGGGGTCTGTCAGACTCTTACTGACTAAAAACCACCCCGGTGTTCCAACTCACACCTACGCCGGGGGTCGCGGGAACTTGAAATCTTCCGCAACCCCCGGCTGGTGCCGGCCCGCCTCTGCGGGCCTCCTCGCGGGTCAGGGGGGGGAGTGAGGTGTTTGACTCCCCCCGCGACGTCTCAGAGGGGCGCGCGTGGAACACTACGCGCCGCCACCTCGGGTCCTGATGTGTGGGGGGCGACGGACGTCCCCGAGTCCGTCACCCCTGGACCCATTTAGGGGGGCTGGAAGAGGGCGTTATCCGCCCTCCGCCGACGCCCGGTGCGCCTGCTGCGGGCCGGGTGAGTGGACGAGATCTCCCTCTCCCTTTCCGCAGCCTCCTTCTGCGAGACGACTGTCTCGCAGTAGGAAACCACCGCGTCCCAGGACTCGCCGCCGCCGACCATCGCATTCACTACGGCCGGCAGCGACAAGTCACTGCCTACTTCTGAGATGAGGGCACGGCGCGGCTCCTCCCAAGCGGCACACTCTGCCAGCGTATGCCGCGCCGTGTCCTCCCGGCAGTCGACGCAGTGGTGACACCGGGCGTCCGGCTCCCTGTTTATGCGACACAGGTACTTCCCGAAGCAACCATGCCCCGAGAGCACCTGCGTCACCCGAAACGACAGGGAGCCGTGCCTCCTCCCGAGCCAGCGGTCGAGCACCGGCCGGACCGCCTCGACGATGTCGAGGCCGGCGGTAGGGCGTGAAAGCCTGTCCCGCCATTCCGCCACCAGGACCTCGCGAAGCTGAGACCGATGCAGCTCCATGTGTCGCTGCATCGGTCGCTCGCCCCGCGCCCTCGCTTCCTCGCGCCACCGATACGATGACGCGAGTACTTTCGCCTCTAGGTCCCAGGGCGGGGATCCGGCCAGTGCACAAGCCGCCTCGTAGGAGATCGTGCGATACCCTCTGATGACTCTGACGGCCATCGCCCTCTGCGGCTTGCGCATTACGGCGATGCTACCGGCCGTCAGGTCAGCAGCCCAGATCGGGGCCCCGTAAAGGGCCATCGATCGCACGATCCCCACGTAGAGCCGCCTACAAGCGGCGCTCGGGCCCCCCAAATTGGGAAGCAGCGTTGACAGCGCCCCAGCGGCGCCCAGCAACTTGGGCGCCAGCCGTCGGAAGTGGGGCCCGAAGTCCCACCGGCTGTCGAGCACCAATCCTAGGTACTTCATGGTGGACTCGACAGCGATCCGAGCCCCCCCGACCACGATGTGTGAGCCGGGTGACGGCGCCCGCCGGGGGCCATGAAACACCATGGCCTCCGACTTGCTGAGGGCCACCTCCAGGCCTAGGCGACGTATGCGGCCCACCACCTGTGAGACCGCAGCCGTCGCCAACAACGCTGCCTCCCTGTGCGAGCTCCCCCGGGCTGTGACCAGCGTGTCGTCCGCATAACACGTCAGGTCTACCCCGGCACCGAGCTCGCCCCTCAGCACCCAGTCGTACCCGATGTTCCACAGGAGCGGGCCTAAAACCGAGCCCTGTGGAACACCGCACGACATGCGGCGCTGGTTTCCGCCATCACGTCCCATGTAGGTGACACACCTCTCCGACAGATAAGCCCCAACGATGTGGCGGAGGTAGGGAGGCACCCCATGATACCGCAGTGCCTCCCGAATACAACTCCAGGGCAGGGTGTTGAAGGCGTTGGAAATGTCCAAGGACACCGCCAGCATCACCCCGCCCCGGGACACCGCTTCCTCCGCCAGGACTCTAACCCGCGACACAGCGTGGATCGTGGAGCGCCCATGCCGAAACCCGAACTGGCTGTCGTCCAGGTCCGGCCCCTCTCTGCACAAGTGGCCGACGAGGCGGGCTGCGATTATCCGCTCAAACAACTTGCCCACCTCGTCAAGCAGCACTATGGGCCGGTACGCGGACGGCGAGTCCGCAGGGCGCCCCGCCTTCCTGAGCAGGACCAGACGACCAGATTTCCACAAAGTGGGAAACTGGCCCCGCTCAAGGCACGCTGTGTAGAGTCCTCTCAGTTGGGGCTCAAGCTCCTTCAGAGCGAGGGCTAGCACGCAGCCGTGGATCCCGTCGGGCCCCGGAGCCACGTTCTTGGCCCGGAGCCGCATCACGGCTGCCCTCATCTCTGCCTGTGTCACCTCTGGGACGCTGATGGCGTTCTCCTCTGTAGACTCTGCGGCTGTGGGCAAAGCCATCGGCGGCGGAGTATGCTCCGCTCTCGCCGGGAAGAGGGCTGCGACCACCTCCTCCAGCAGCTCGGGTTGGAGACTCTCCGTAAGTGGAGGCGCCGCGGCTCGAAGTTTCCCTCGGACCGCGCGATAAGGGCGCCCCCACGGATCCCCGTCTAGAGTCTCCAACATCTCCTCCCTGGCTCGCGTCCTCGACTCACCGATGGCCAGCCACAGAGTCTCCTTGGCCGCGCGGTACACCTCATACAGCGCGGCCTCTTCGTCAGGGACCCGACGACGTCTCCTCCGGTATCGGGTGTACTGGCGTCTAACCGCCACGCACGCGACGCGCATCTGCGCGATCTCGGCGGTCCACCAGTACACCTGGCGCCTTGCGGACTGTGCGTGGACCCGGGGCATGGACGCGTCGCAAATTTGCGTCATCGCCCCGCGGAACCACAGCGCCTCCTGCTCGACGTCGACGGGTCCGGTCGTTGCCGACTCCCGGCTCCAGGCCTGGACAATAGCGGCCTCCTCGAGAAGCTCCCTGTCAATGCGCTTACGCGCCCAGCGCGGACCGTCCGGTCGCGGGGCCAGTGGACTGCGGCCGCCGGCGGTCTGGGTGGAGACGTCAAAACGGATGTATCGGTGATCCGACAACGTCTCCACCTCCACGGCGACACGCCAGTCGCGGACACGGCTCGCGACAGCAGGGCTAGCGAACGAGACGTCCACTATAGACCCGCCCCGCTGCCGCACGCACGTGTGTACCGAGCCCCGATTTAGGACGGTCAAGCCAGTCGTGACCGCCCACTCCTCCAACACCTCGCCCCTAGCATCGGTCACAGGGGATCCCCACGCCTCAGACTTGGCGTTGAGATCCCCCAGCAACAGCACCGGGCGAGGGTGGAGTCGGCCCACGACGGCACCCAACTCGACAAGGAACCTCTCGAAGTCGGCGAGACTCTTGTTGGGCGAAAAATACGCACCAACCGTGCCAATGCCGTCCGCGAGGACGGCTACCCAGCCGTGACCTCGGGACGGGTTGACAAGAGCCCCGCCAATGATGGCCACCAAACCGTCCAAGTCTCCCACCCAGTTATCCCTGGGGGGGACAAAATACGGTTCGGCGACCACAGCCACGTGAATCGACCACTCTGCCATGCTCTGGAGCAAGAGATCCTGAGCTCTAGCAGAGTGGTTGATATTGCCCTGGAGGAAATGGTACAGCGCCATTAAGCGCAATCCATCCCCTCCGCACCATTCCTAGGCCGGGAGTCGGCCGAAGGGCAGCCAGGCTGCGGGGGGGGTAAAGAGCCCCCGGCAGCCTTGGCAGCCCCTCTCTTCTTCTTCTTTGATGTGGCGGGTGCGCCACAGGCCTTTCCGCCCGCTCTGTGTCCGGCGGGCCTCCCCGCAGCTGTACAGAGGCTGCAGTTTGGCTCCGCGGAACACTGGGCCGCCTTGTGGCCGGCCTGACCGCAGCGATAGCACTGCTCGCTGCGGTCTATTTCGGCGGTGCACCGTGCCCTGACATGCCCAATGTCGAGGCAACGGTAGCACCGCAAGGCCTTGGGTTGCAGCTGCTTCACCCTCGCTGCCACCCACCCCACCAAAAGACGCCCAGCGTCGGCGACTTTGTTTGCCGCCGCCACCGGGCACCGCACCCAGATCGCGCCGAGCCCGGAGGCATCGACGCGAACTTCACCCGTGTGGACATCATCGGGCGGACATCCCCCAGAACGGGCGATGGCCGCCACGACCTCAGCCGGAGTCGTGGAGTCGTCCAGCCCGTCGACGCGCAGTTCCGCGGTCTTCATCGGCCTGGACACCCGAACGTCCTCCGGATTGAGGACCTCCCTCAGCTTGCCGGCCAGGACGTCCGCCCTTTCGCCGCTAGAGGCACCCGACACCTCAAGCAGTCGCGCCCCCGTTATCGCCTGCCTCACTCTGAGGCCAGACGGTATTCCAAGGTCAGGGAACGCGACTTTGGCTTTTGCCTCTGTCAGGACCGCCTTATAAGAGACACCCCTTTCGGCGGCTCCGGGCTGCAGCGTAATAACTACAGCCGCGGAGCGTGGGGCTCTCACCCTAGGCGGCCCTTGAGCCTTCTTGGGTACCTGTTCCGGTGCTCCAGCGGGTACTGGTGGTGGCGGCGCCGTCTTCTTCTTGCGACGGCCCTTCTTTACCACCGTCGTCCAGGATTCCGCGGTGGACCCGGACGCGTTCGCCGAGAGAGCGGTCGCCGGTGGCGCGCCCGTCCGGGAAGTGGACGCGGACGTGCCCCCTTTGGTCTGCGCGGGACCCGGCTTAGCGGGCTCCTCCTTCCTCCTCCTATCCGCTGCGAGCGGTGGCCGGAGAGTCACTGCTGGGAGGAGCCTCGACTCCAGGCCCTGCAGACGGGCATTCATCATACCCCCACACTGCAGCATGCAGATGCGAACGATCTTCTCGATCTCCGCATCTGCAGGTGCGGGGGTACGGACCGATGACGGGGCCGACGACGGGGCCGGCGGTGTCAGGGCAACGACGGGAGCGGAACCAGTGGCCGCAGGACGCCTCTGCTGCCATTCCGCCCTCTGCGCGGCAAGCTCCCGTTTGAGGTCCTCCAGCTCAGATCTGAGACGGCTGTTCTCCTCCCACAGCTTCGCCGTCTCGTCTGAGCTTGTGCGACTAAGGAGGACCCCAACTGCCTCCTTGATGTCGCCAGCCGCCTCCTTCAGAGCGCGCGTGAACGTGCCCTTCAGGCTGCCAGACTTTGTGGCAACCTTCATGACTACGTCCACGCCGTCCAAAACTTGGCGGCTCAGCGCCACCGCCGACAGGCTCTCCCCGGTAGCCGCCTGAGCAGAGCGTCGCTCTCGGGCCAGTCGAGCCATTTCGGTGACCTCGTCAGCCGCCTCCGCCTTCCGCTGCATCCGCTTTGCGGAGCTCGCCTCCGCCTTGTTGCTTTGCAGCAACAGTGGGGACGCAGCGGAGTCTTCGCCCGGGGTCCCCTCACTCTCTGCGCTCCCCATCTGCATCGGTACCGGCGTAGCGGGCCGCAAGAAGCGACCCCTCAAGTTACGGTCCGGTAACCGACGCCTCCCCCTCTGCGCGGTACCAAATTTTGGTCCCGACAGGTCCTCCTCCTCGGAAGACAGCTCGCTGCGCGAGCGCTTCCCTCCCAGCTGCGTGTCCTGGTCGGACAGTCGGTCCTTTTCCGGACATGAGCCTCCTCGGCTGTTGTTGCCGTCAACGACGGCAAGCGGCTTTTTTGCGTCGCACAGGCGCTCCAGGCTAACCCGGAGCTCCTTTTCTTGCGACGCAAGTTTTGGTTGACGAAGGTCGGCGGTGGTCTGCCGGCCTACGGGACTAGTGGTGCCCCCCCCAGATACGGTGGGGCTGCCTTCCGAAGAAGGGCGGGATTGTACCTCCTTGAGGAGGTTGCCCGCCTGGGGAATATTACCATTAGCCTTCATTTCATTGTTTTTCCTTTTTAAGGGTGAGGTCCCTTTTCGCGCTAGCGACCGGATAACCCTCCGGCCATTCATCCCCTCGGCACGCTAGACCTTGGGATTGGGACTCCCTAATGTACGCCAACTCACCTCCCTCTGTAAGCAGAGGGGGGAGTAGACGTACGACCTACTGTAGCCCGGTTCCCTTCACCGACCATCATGGATGATCGGTGATTGGAACCATGACCCTTCCCCGTTTGTTGAGAATTCGCCGCCAGCCCCAAGTGTCCACCAAAACCTGGTGGGCACTTGGAGCCGACGTTGCCCAGGGTGCGCCACGGGGAGGCTTCTCAACATGCACCCCAACCTAACCTTTTTTTTTTTTTTTTTTTTTTTTTTTTTTCCGGGGTGGAAAATCCTCATGGATGTCCTCCGCCCTGGGGCGGGCGGAGGGGTCTGTCAGACTCTTACTGACTAAAAACCACCCCGGTGTTCCAACTCACACCTACGCCGGGGGTCGCGGGAACTTGAAATCTTCCGCAACCCCCGGCTGGTGCCGGCCCGCCACTGCGGGCCTCCTCGCGGGTCAGGGGGGGGAGTGAGGTGTTTGACTCCCCCCGCGACGTCTCAGAGGGGCGCGCGTGGAACACTACGCGCCGCCACCTCGGGTCCTGATGTGTGGGGGGCGACGGACGTCCCCGAGTCCGTCACCCCTGGACCCATTTAGGGGGGCTGGAAGAGGGCGTTATCCGCCCTCCGCCGACGCCCGGTGCGCCTGCTGCGGGCCGGGTGAGTGGACGAGATCTCCCTCTCCCTTTCCGCAGCCTCCTTCTGCGAGACGACTGTCTCGCAGTAGGAAACCACCGCGTCCCAGGACTCGCCGCCGCCGACCATCGCATTCACTACGGCCGGCAGCGACAAGTCACTGCCTACTTCTGAGATGAGGGCACGGCGCGGCTCCTCCCAAGCGGCACACTCTGCCAGCGTATGCCGCGCCGTGTCCTCCCGGCAGTCGACGCAGTGGTGACACCGGGCGTCCGGCTCCCTGTTTATGCGACACAGGTACTTCCCGAAGCAACCATGCCCCGAGAGCACCTGCGTCACCCGAAACGACAGGGAGCCCGAAACGACAGGGAGCAACCTAACCTAACCTAACCTAACCTTTTTTTTTTTTTTTTTTTTTTCCCGGGGTGGAAAATCCTCATGGATGTCCTCCGCCCTGGGGCGGGCGGAGGGGTCTGTCAGACTCTTACTGACTAAAAACCACCCCGGTGTTCCAACTCACACCTACGCCGGGGGTCGCGGGAACTTGAAATCTTCCGCAACCCCCGGCTGGTGCCGGCCCGCCACTGCGGGCCTCCTCGCGGGTCAGGGGGGGGAGTGAGGTGTTTGACTCCCCCCGCGACGTCTCAGAGGGGCGCGCGTGGAACACTACGCGCCGCCACCTCGGGTCCTGATGTGTGGGGGGCGACGGACGTCCCCGAGTCCGTCACCCCTGGACCCATTTAGGGGGGCTGGAAGAGGGCGTTATCCGCCCTCCGCCGACGCCCGGTGCGCCTGCTGCGGGCCGGGTGAGTGGACGAGATCTCCCTCTCCCTTTCCGCAGCCTCCTTCTGCGAGACGACTGTCTCACAGTAGGAAACCACCGCGTCCCAGGACTCGCCGCCGCCGACCATCGCATTCACTACGGCCGGCAGCGACAAGTCACTGCCTACTTCTGAGATGAGGGCACGGCGCGGCTCCTCCCAAGCGGCACACTCTGCCAGCGTATGCCGCGCCGTGTCCTCCCGGCAGTCGACGCAGTGGTGACACCGGGCGTCCGGCTCCCTGTTTATGCGACACAGGTACTTCCCGAAGCAACCATGCCCCGAGAGCACCTGCGTCACCCGAAACGACAGGGAGCCGTGCCTCCTCCCGAGCCAGCGGTCGAGCACCGGCCGGACCGCCTCGACGATGTCGAGGCCGGCGGTAGGGCGTGAAAGCCTGTCCCGCCATTCCGCCACCAGGACCTCGCGAAGCTGAGACCGATGCAGCTCCATGTGTCGCTGCATCGGTCGCTCGCCCCGCGCCCTCGCTTCCTCGCGCCACCGATACGATGACGCGAGTACTTTCGCCTCTAGGTCCCAGGGCGGGGATCCGGCCAGTGCACAAGCCGCCTCGTAGGAGATCGTGCGATACCCTCTGATGACTCTGACGGCCATCGCCCTCTGCGGCTTGCGCATTACGGCGATGCTACCGGCCGTCAGGTCAGCAGCCCAGATCGGGGCCCCGTAAAGGGCCATCGATCGCACGATCCCCACGTAGAGCCGCCTACAAGCGGCGCTCGGGCCCCCCAAATTGGGAAGCAGCGTTGACAGCGCCCCAGCGGCGCCCAGCAACTTGGGCGCCAGCCGTCGGAAGTGGGGCCCGAAGTCCCACCGGCTGTCGAGCACCAATCCTAGGTACTTCATGGTGGACTCGACAGCGATCCGAGCCCCCCCGACCACGATGTGTGAGCCGGGTGACGGCGCCCGCCGGGGGCCATGAAACACCATGGCCTCCGACTTGCTGAGGGCCACCTCCAGGCCTAGGCGACGTATGCGGCCCACCACCTGTGAGACCGCAGCCGTCGCCAACAACGCTGCCTCCCTGTGCGAGCTCCCCCGGGCTGTGACCAGCGTGTCATCCGCATAACACGTCAGGTCTACCCCGGCACCGAGCTCGCCCCTCAGCACCCAGTCGTACCCGATGTTCCACAGGAGCGGGCCTAAAACCGAGCCCTGTGGAACACCGCACGACATGCGGCGCTGGTTTCCGCCATCACGTCCCATGTAGGTGACACACCTCTCCGACAGATAAGCCCCAACGATGTGGCGGAGGTAGGGAGGCACCCCATGATACCGCAGTGCCTCCCGAATACAACTCCAGGGCAGGGTGTTGAAGGCGTTGGAAATGTCCAAGGACACCGCCAACATCACCCCGCCCCGGGACACCGCTTCCTCCGCCAGGACTCTTACCCGCGACACAGCGTGGATCGTGGAGCGCCCATGCCGAAACCCGAACTGACTGTCGTCCAGGTCCGGCCCCTCTCTGCACAAGTGGCCGACGAGGCGGGCTGCGATTATCCGCTCAAACAGCTTGCCCACCTCGTCAAGCAGCACTATGGGCCGGTACGCGGACGGCGAGTCCGCAGGGCGCCCCGCCTTCCTGAGCAGGACCAGACGACCAGATTTCCACAAAGTGGGAAACTGGCCCTGCTCAAGGCACGCTGTGTAGAGTCCTCTCAGTTGGGGCTCAAGCTCCTTCAGAGCGAGGGCTAGCACGCAGCCGTGGATCCCGTCGGGCCCCGGAGCCACGTTCTTGGCCCGGAGCCGCATCACGGCTACCCTCATCTCTGCCTGTGTCACCTCTGGGACGCTGATGGCGTTCTCCTCTGTAGACTCTGCGGCTGTGGGCAAAGCCATCGGCGGCGGAGTATGCTCCGCTCTCGCCGGGAAGAGGGCTGCGACCACTTCCTCCAGCAGCTCGGGTTGGAGACTCTCCGTAAGTGGAGGCGCCGCGGCTCGAAGTTTCCCTCGGACCGCGCGATAAGGGCGCCCCCACGGATCCCCGTCTAGAGTCTCCAACATCTCCTCCCTGGCTCGCGTCCTCGACTCACCGATGGCCAGCCACAGAGTCTCCTTGGCCGCGCGGTACACCTCATACAGCGCGGCCTCTTCGTCAGGGACCCGACGACGTCTCCTCCGGTACCGGATGTACTGGCGTCTAACCGCCACGCACGCGACGCGCATCTGCGCGATCTCGGCGGTCCACCAGTACACCTGGCGCCTTGCGGACTGTGCGTGGACCCGGGGCATGGACGCGTCGCAAATTTGCGTCATCGCCCCGCGGAACCACAGCGCCTCCTGCTCGACGTCGACGGGTCCGGTCGTTGCCGACTCCCGGCTCCAGGCCTGGACAATAGCGGCCTCCTCGAGAAGCTCCCTGTCAATGCGCTTACGCGTCCAGCGCGGACCGTCCGGTCGCGGGGCCAGTGGACCGCGGCCGCCGGCGGTCTGGGTGGAGACGTCGAAACGGATGTATCGGTGATCCGATAACGTCTCCACCTCCACGGCGACACGCCAGTCGCGGACACGGCTCGCGACAGCGGGGCTAGCGAACGAGACGTCCACTATAGACCCGCCCCGCTGCCGCACGCACGTGTGTACCGAGCCCCGATTTAGGACGGTCAAGCCAGTCGTGACCGCCCACTCCTCCAACACCTCGCCCCTAGCATCGGTCACAGGGGATCCCCACGCCTCAGACTTGGCGTTGAGATCCCCCAGCAACAGCACCGGGCGAGGGTGGAGTCGGCCCACGACGGCACCCAACTCGACAAGGAACCTCTCGAAGTCGGCGAGACTCTTGTTGGGCGAAAAATACGCACCAACCGTGCCAATGCCGTCCGCGAGGACGGCTACCCAGCCGTGACCTCGGGACGGGTTGACAAGAGCCCCGCCAATGATGGCCACCAAACCGTCCAAGTCTCCCACCCAGTTATCCCTGGGGGGGACAAAATACGGTTCGGCGACCACAGCCACGTGAATCGACCACTCTGCCATGCTCTGGAGCAAGAGATCCTGAGCTCTAGCAGAGTGGTTGATATTGCCCTGGAGGAAATGGTACAGCGCCATTAAGCGCAATCCATCCCCTCCGCACCATTCCTAGGCCGGGAGTCGGCCGAAGGGCAGCCAGGCTGCGGGGGGGGTAAAGAGCCCCCGGCAGCCTTGGCAGCCCCTCTCTTCTTCTTCTTTGATGTGGCGGGTGCGCCACAGGCCTTTCCGCCCGCTCTGTGTCCGGCGGGCCTCCCCGCAGCTGTACAGAGGCTGCAGTTTGGCTCCGCGGAACACTGGGCCGCCTTGTGGCCGGCCTGACCGCAGCGATAGCACTGCTCGCTGCGGTCTATTTCGGCGGTGCACCGTGCCCTGACATGCCCAATGTCGAGGCAACGGTAGCACCGCAAGGCCTTGGGTTGCAGCTGCTTCACCCTCGCTGCCACCCACCCCACCAAAAGACGCCCAGCGTCGGCGACTTTGTTCGCCGCCGCCACCGGGCACCGCACCCAGATCGCGCCGAGCCCGGACGCATCGACGCGAACTTCCCCCGAACGGACGTCTTCGGGCGGACATCCACCGGAACGGGCGATGGCCGCCACGACCTCAGCCGGAGTTGTCGAGTCGTCCAGCCCGTCGACGCGCAGTTCCGCGGTCTTCATCGGCCTGGACACCCGAACGTCCTCCGGATTGAGGACCTCCCTCAGCTTGGCGGCCAGGACGTCCGCCCTTTCGCCGCTAGAGGCACCCGACACCTCAAGCAGTCGCGCCCCCGTAATCGCCTGCCTCGTGGACGCGGACGTGCCCCCTTTGGTCTGCGCGGGACCCGGCTTAGCGGGCTCCTCCTTCCTTCTCCTATCCGCAGCGAGCGGTGGCCGGAGAGTCACTGCTGGGAGGAGCCTCGACTCCAGGCCCTGCAGACGGGCATTCATCATACCCCCACACTGCAGCATGCAGATGCGAACGATCTTCTCGATCTCTGCATCTGCAGGTGCGGGGGTACGGACCGATGACGAGGCCGACGACGGGGCCGGCGGTGTCAAGGCAACGACGACGGGAGCGGAACCGGTGGCCGCAGGACGCCTCTGCTGCCATTCCGCCCTCTGCGCGGCAAGCTCCCGCTTGAGGTCCTCCAGCTCAGACCTGAGACGGCTGTTCTCCTCCCACAGCTTCGCCGTCTCGTCTGAGCTTGTGCGACTAAGGAGGACCCCAACTGCCTCCTTGATGTCGCCAGCCGCCTCCTTCAGAGCGCGCGTGAACGTGCCCTTCAGGCTGCCAGACTTTGTGGCAACCTTCATAACGACGTCCACGCCGTCCAAAACTTGGCGACTCAGCGCCACCGCCGACATGCTCCCTCCGGTAGCCGCCTGAGCAGAGCGTCGCTCTCGGGCCAGTCGCGCCATTTCGCTGACCTCGTCAGCCGCCACCGCCTTCCGCTGCATCCGCTTTGCAGAGCTCGCCTCCGCCTTGTTGCTATGCAGTAACAGTGGGGACGCAGCGGAGTCTTCGCTCTTGTCCCCCGGGGTCCCCTCACTTTCTGCGCTCCCCAGCTGCATCGGTACCGGCGTAGCGGGCCGCAAGAAGCGACCCCGTAAATTACGGTCCGGTAACCGACCCCTCCCCCTCGTACCAAATTTTGGTGCCGTCTGATCCTCCTCCTCGGAAGAGAGCTCGCTGCGCGAGCGCTTCCCCCCCTGCTGTGTGTCCTGGTCGGACAGTCGGTCCACTGGACATGGACATGAGCCTCCTCGGCTTTTGTTGCCGTCAACGACGGCAATCGGCTTTGTTGCGTCACACAGGCGCTCCAGGCTAACCCGGAGCTCCTTTTGTTGCGACGCAACGATTGGTTTACGAAGGTCGGCGGTGGTCTGCCGGCCTACGAGACTAGTGGTGCCCCCCCCAGATACGGTGGGGCTGCCTTCCGTAGAAGGGCGGGATTGTACCTCCTTGAGGAGGTTGCCCGCCTGGGGAATCTTTCCATTAGCCTGCATGTTCATATTTTTTCCTTTTTAAGGGTGAGGTCCCTTTTTGCGCTAACGACCGGATAACCCTCCGGCCATTCATCCCCTCGGCACGCTAGACCTTGGGATTGGGACTCCCTAGTGTACGCCAACTCACCTCCCTCTGTAAGCAGAGGGGGGAGTAGACGTACGACCTCCTGTAGCCCGGTTCCCTTCACCGACCATCATGGATGATCGGTGATTGGAACCATGACCCTTCCCCGTTTGTTGAGAATTCGCCGCCAGCCCCAAGTGTCCACCAAAACCTGGTGGGCACTTGGAGCCGACGTTGCCCAGGGTGCGCCACGGGGAGGCTTCTCAACATGCACCCCAACCTAACCTTTTTTTTTTTTTTTTTTTTTTCCGGGGTGGAAAATCCTCATGGGGTCTGTCAGACTCTTACTGACTAAAAACCACCCCGGTGTTCCAACTCACACCTACGCCGGGGGTCGCGGGAACTTGAAATCTTCCGCAACCCCCGGCTGGTGCCGGCCCGCCACTGCGGGCCTCCTCGCGGGTCAGGGGGGGGAGTGAGGTGTTTGACTCCCCCCGCGACGTCTCAGAGGGGCGCGCGTGGAACACTACGCGCCGCCACCTCGGGTCCTGATGTGTGGGGGGCGACGGACGTCCCCGAGTCCGTCACCCCTGGACCCATTTAGGGGGGCTGGAAGAGGGCGTTATCCGCCCTCCGCCGACGCCCGGTGCGCCTGCTGCGGGCCGGGTGAGTGGACGAGATCTCCCTCTCCCTTTCCGCAGCCTCCTTCTGCGAGACGACTGTCTCACAGTAGGAAACCACCGCGTCCCAGGACTCGCCGCCGCCGACCATCGCATTCACTACGGCCGGCAGCGACAAGTCACTGCCTACTTCTGAGATGAGGGCACGGCGCGGCTCCTCCCAAGCAGCACACTCTGCCAGCGTATGCCGCGCCGTGTCCTCCCGGCAGTCGACGCAGTGGTGACACCGGGCGTCCGGCTCCCTGTTTATGCGACACAGGTACTTCCCGAAGCAACCATGCCCCGAGAGCACCTGCGTCACCCGAAACGACAGGGAGCCGTGCCTCCTCCCGAGCCAGCGGTCGAGCACCGGCCGGACCGCCTCGACGATGTCGAGGCCGGCGGTAGGGCGTGAAAGCCTGTCCCGCCATTCCGCCACCAGGACCTCGCGAAGCTGAGACCGATGCAGCTCCATGTGTCGCTGCATCGGTCGCTCGCCCCGCGCCCTCGCTTCCTCGCGCCACCGATACGATGACGCGAGTACTTTCGCCTTTAGGTCCCAGGGCGGGGATCCGGCCAGTGCACAAGCCGCGTCGTAGGAGATCGTGCGATACCCTCTGATGACTCTGACGGCCATCGCCCTCTGCGGCTTGCGCATTACGGCGATGCTACCGGCCGTCAGGTCAGCAGCCCAGATCGGGGCCCCGTAAAGGGCCATCGATCGCACGATCCCCACGTAGAGCCGCCTACAAGCGGCGCTCGGGCCCCCCAAATTGGGAAGCAGCGTTGACAGCGCCCCAGCGGCGCCCAGCAACTTGGGCGCCAGCCGTCGGAAGTGGGGCCCGAAGTCCCACCGGCTGTCGAGCACCAATCCTAGGTACTTCATGGTGGACTCGACAGCGATCCGAGCCCCCCCGACCACGATGTGTGAGCCGGGTGACGGCGCCCGCCGGGGGCCATGAAACACCATGGCCTCCGACTTGCTGAGGGCCACCTCCAGGCCTAGGCGACGTATGCGGCCCACCACCTGTGAGACCGCAGCCGTCGCCAACAACGCTGCCTCCCTGTGCGAGCTCCCCCGGGCAGTGACCAGCGTGTCGTCCGCATAACACGTCAGGTCTACCCCGGCACCGAGCTCGCCCCTCAGCACCCAGTCGTACCCGATGTTCCACAGGAGCGGGCCTAAAACCGAGCCCTGTGGAACACCGCACGACATGCGGCGCTGGTTTCCGCCATCACGTCCCATGTAGGTGACACACCTCTCCGACAGATAAGCCCCAACGATGTGGCGGAGGTAGGGAGGCACCCCATGATACCGCAGTGCCTCCCGAATACAACTCCAGGGCAGGGTGTTGAAGGCGTTGGAAATGTCCAAGGACACCGCCAGCATCACCCCGCCCCGGGACACCGCTTCCTCCGCCAGGACTCTTACCGCGACACAGCGTGGATCGTGGAGCGCCCATGCCGAAACCCGAACTGACTGTCGTCCAGGTCCGGCCCCTCTCTGCACAAGTGGCCGACGAGGCGGGCTGCGATTATCCGCTCAAACAGCTTGCCCTCCTCGTCAAGCAGCACTATGGGCCGGTACGCGGACGGCGAGTCCGCAGGGCGCCCCGCCTTCCTGAGCAGGACCAGACGACCAGATTTCCACAAAGTGGGAAACTGGCCCTGCTCAAGGCACGCTGTGTAGAGTCCTCTCAGTTGGGGCTCAAGCTCCTTCAGAGCGAGGGCTAGCACGCAGCCGTGGATCCCGTCGGGCCCCGGAGCCACGTTCTTGGCCCGGAGCCGCATCACGGCTGCCCTCATCTCTGCCTGTGTCACCTCTGGGACGCTGATGGCGTTCTCCTCTGTAGACTCTGCGGCTGTGGGCAAAGCCATCGGCGGCGGAGTATGCTCCGCTCTCGCCGGGAAGAGGCTGCGACCACTTCCTCCAGCAGCTCGGGTTGGAGACTCTCCGTAAGTGGAGGCGCCGCGGCTCGAAGTTTCCCTCGGACCGCGCGATAAGGGCGCCCCCACGGATCCCCGTCTAGAGTCTCCAACATCTCCTCCCTGGCTCGCGTCCTCGACTCACCGATGGCCAGCCACAGAGTCTCCTTGGCCGCGCGGTACACCTCATACAGCGCGGCCTCTTCGTCAGGGACCCGACGACGTCTCCTCCGGTACCGGATGTACTGGCGTCTAACCGCCACGCACGCGACGCGCATCTGCGCGATCTCGGCGGTCCACCAGTACACCTGGCGCCTTGCGGACTGTGCGTGGACCCGGGGCATGGACGCGTCGCAAATTTGCGTCATCGCCCCGCGGAACCACAGCGCCTCCTGCTCGACGTCGACGGGTCCGGTCGTTGCCGACTCCCGGCTCCAGGCCTGGACAATAGCGGCCTCCTCGAGAAGCTCCCTGTCAATGCGCTTACGCGCCCAGCGCGGACCGTCCGGTCGCGGGGCCAGTGGACCGCGGCCGCCGGCGGTCTGGGTGGAGACGTCGAAACGGATGTATCGGTGATCCGATAACGTCTCCACCTCCACGGCGACACGCCAGTCGCGGACACGGCTCGCGACAGCGGGGCTAGCGAACGAGACGTCCACTATAGACCCGCCCCGCTGCCGCACGCACGTGTGTACCGAGCCCCGATTTAGGACGGTCAAGCCAGTCGTGACCGCCCACTCCTCCAACACCTCGCCCCTAGCATCGGTCACAGGGGATCCCCACGCCTCAGACTTGGCGTTGAGATCCCCCAGCAACAGCACCGGGCGAGGGTGGAGTCGGCCCACGACGGCACCCAACTCGACAAGGAACCTCTCGAAGTCGGCGAGACTCTTGTTGGGCGAAAAATACGCACCAACCGTGCCAATGCCGTCCGCGAGGACGGCTACCCAGCCGTGACCTCGGGACGGGTTGACAAGAGCCCCGCCAATGATGGCCACCAAACCTTTTTTTTTTTTTTTTTTTTGTCGCTGAGAAATGCTTTATGCATGCCCGGCTCGTGGGGGACGAGTCGGGGTATGTGGGACTCCATGTCCTAGTGACAGTATACCCACTAAAACTCAGCGGTGTTCCCGCATCGCCGTGATGGGAGGGTCATGGGAAACCGGCTCAGCCTTTACATCCACGACCCTCCCGGCGCATGCCCGCCTAGCTGGCGGGCCCCGCATGCCCCCCGGGTTGGGGGGGCTACGGGAATGGCCGGGAACACCTGGCCATTCCCGTCCGACACTGGTGGAGGTCTGTGCGATACAGGCAAGGGTGCCCCCGCACCCGTTGCCTGCTGGCCTCCACCTGGGAGGAGTCGAAGGTGACTATCGTACTGACGTCTTCTTCGACCCCTCCTCCGCCTTCGGAGCGGCGCCTCGGCAGGATCGTCCTCCCGAGCGCGCTCCGCCGCCTCCTTCTGGGACATGACGTGTTCGCAGAAGGAGGCGACTGCCGCCCAGGACCCCTCGTCCCTCAGCATGGCGTTAACCAGGCCGGGGAGCGAGAGGTCCGGTCCGATCGCCGCGACGAGACTGCGGCGCGGCTCTGACCACGACACCTCATTTACCGCCGCCACTGGAGCTACAGCGGCGACGACTGCGACGGCGGTGGCAACAGGGCGAACCTGCGCCGGCACCACGCCCTTCCTCACGGGGGGCTTGCAGCTCCTGCCCGTCATCCTGTGGTCCGCGGGGCGGCCACCGGCGGCACACGCCGCGCAGTGCGGCTTGGCGGCGGTGCAAGCGGCCCACCCGTGTCCCTCCTGACCGCATTGGAAGCACGTGCCTCCCCAGTCGGACTTGGAGGGACACGTGGCTCGGGTGTGGCCGACCGCGAAGCACTTGAAGCAGCGGACGGGCTGGTCTTCAAGCGCCCGGACCACAGCCGAGCTGAAGCCCCACCAGCAGCCGTCCCTTGGTCGCTGCAAGGACGGCCCCAGCCGCGGCGACTGGGCACTCGACGCGGATGATGCCCAGGCCGCGGCGGCCAGGCCTGATGGCTCCACCCTTCACCGCGCCAGCGTCGCAGCCTCCAGCCGCCGCGACGGCCGCCACCACATCCTCCTTGGTGACCGAATCATCCAGATCGGCCACCTCCAAGGCTGCGGTCTTTATAGGCCTGGCAACCTTGGCCACATCTGCGATGACCTCTTGCAACTTTGTTGCGAAGAGGTCCGCATTTGTGCCGCGCTTCTCCCCCGAGAACTCGAAAATTCGAGCCCCGGTTAGAGTTCGGCGGCACTTGATGTTGCTGATCCCCAGCTGGGAGGGATCAGCATTAGTACGAGCCCGTCTTAGGACGGACTCGTACGTTTCCCCACGCTCCGCGGCCTCCGGGGTGATGGTCACCACGACGGCCGCGGTTTTAGGAGGAACCAGCTTCCTCCCGCCGACCTTTTTCGCTGGAGGACCAGTCGCCGCGCTGGCGGGCTTGGGAGCCGACTTTTTCCCCTTCTTCCCTTTTTTGACCACTTCCGTCCACGGCTGGTTGGACGGGGTATGGCCACCATTTTTTTTTTTTTTTTTTTTTTTTTTGTCGCTGAGAAATGCTTTATGCATCCCCGGCTCGTGGGGGACGAGTCGGGGTATGTGGGACTCCCTGTCCTAGTGACAGTATACCCACTAAAACTCAGCGGTGTTCCCGCATCGCCGTGATGGGAGGGTCATGGGAAACCGGCTCAGCCTTTACATCCACGACCCTCCCGGCGCATGCCCGCCTAGCTGGCGGGCCCCGCATGCCCCCCGGGTTGGGGGGCTACGGGAATGGCCGGGAACACCTGGCCATTCCCGTCCGACACTGGTGGAGGTCTGTGCGATGCAGGCAAGGGTGCCCCCGCACCCGTTGCCTGCTGGCCTCCACCTGGGAGGAGTCGAAGATGACTATCGTATTGACGTCTTCTTCGACCCCTCCTCCGCCTTCGGAGCGGCGCCTCGGCAGGATCGTCCTCCCGTGCGCGCTCCGCCGCCTCCTTCTGGGACATGACGTGTTCGCAGAAGGAGGCGACTGCCGCCCAGGACCCCTCGTCCCTCAGCATGGCGTTAACCAAGCCGGGGAGCGAGAGGTCCGGTCCGATCGCCGCGACGAGACTGCGGCGCGGCTCTGACCACGACGGGCACACCTCCAGAGTGTGCTGTGCCACGTCCTCCGCCGCGCCACAGTCGCGGCACGACAGCCCGCTGAAATGCGGGCCGAAGCGCCACCTGCTGTCAAGTACAAGGCCCAGATATTTCATCTGGGCCTTCACCTCAATCCTGACGCCCTCCACGAAGATGTGGGCGTCAGGTGGTGGGTGGCGCTGCCGAGGGCCGTGGAAGAACACGGCCTCGGTCTTGTGCAGCGCCACCGTTAAACCAAGGCGGCGGATCCGCCCCGCGACCAAGGATCCGCCCGCCGAGGCCAGGTTGGCCGCCTCTCTGAAACTCTCCCCCCGGGCGGTGAGGAGAGTGTCATCCGCGTAGCAGACGACACTCGTGCCTCGGAGGAGAGTTCCCCGCAGGAGCCAATCATAGCCGACGTTCCAGAGGAGAGGTCCTAAGACTGACCCCTGTGGAACGCCGGCTTCAACGGCGTAACGCCGGACTCGGCCAGTCCTGTCTACCAGGAGGATCGCCCGATCCTCTAGGTAGCTGGCCAGCAGACTGCGCATGTACCGAGGCACTCCGTGGAATCGGAGCGCCTCGAGGATGGTGCAGTGGGGAACGGAGTTGAAGGCGTTGGCAATGTCGAATGACACAGCCAACAATCCGTCCCCCGCATCCATCGCCTCCTTCACCTGCCCCTTAAGGCAGGCCAGCGCGTCCACCGTGGACCGCTCAGCCCGAAACCCGAACTGAGCGTCCGACAAGTCCGGCCCGATACGCCGCAGATGGCCCTTCAGGCGGGCAGCGATTATCCCCTCGAACATTTTACCGACCTCATCGAGCAGAACGATGGGCCGGTATGCCGAGGGGGAGTCTGCTGGGCGGCCCTCCTTGCGGAGGAGGCACAGCTGCCCCTCCTTCCACGGTTTCGGGAACCTCCCAGACGCAAGGCATGCGCTGAAGAGGTCCCGAAACCTCTCCTCCATTTGAGTGGCGGCGATCGCCACCACTCTTGCCGGGACACCGTCGGGGCCCGGAGCTGTCTTCTTGGCGCGGATATGGAGAATCGCCGCGCCAAGTTCCGACTCCGTGACAGGAGGGGCCTCCTCTTCCTCCTCAGCTGGCGGAGCTGTCCCAAGCGGGGGGTCCATCACTGGTGGGGTGAAGTTGTCCCTGCACGGAAACAGGGACCGAACCACCCCATCCAGAAACGAGGGCTCGAGGGTCTCGGCAACGGGGGGACCAAAGGGGCGCAATTTGTTGCGCGCCGCCTTGTACGGTCTCCCGAAGGGGTCGTTGTCGAGACCCTCCAGCATCTCCGCTCTCCCCGAGTCTCTGGCGGCGGCGATGGCTCTGTCGAGGACCATTTTCGCCTCCAAGTACACCTCATAGAGGTGGTCCCCGACAGCCACATCCCGTCGACGCCGCCGCCGACTCCGCGTGTAGGCCCTCCTTGCCTCCACACACGCCGCTCGAAGCTCCGCCAGCTCCGCCGACCACCAGTACACGGCGCGTTTTGGTAGTGGTCGGCGAGACCGAGGCATGCTGGAGTTGCATACCTCGGTCAGAGACTCCCTGAGGTGCCCCGCCACGGTGTCCACGTCCAGACCGGCGGAAGACGGCGAAAGCCAGTCCTGGACGAACGCCGCCTCCCGCGCTGCCTCCCTGTCCAGGCGGGTGAGAGCCCACCGTGGGAACGGTGACGGCCCCGAGCGGGGCCGCGTCGCTCCGGGGCCACTGGTGGAGATGTCGAAACGCACGTAGCGGTGGTCTGACAAAGTCTCCACCAGGTCCACCCGCCAGTTCAGCACGCGCGCGGCTAACGCAGGGGTGGCGAAAGTGACGTCCACTATTGAGCCACCCTGCCGCCGCACGCATGTCTGGACGCTTCCTCTGTTCAAGAGGGAGAGTCCAGAGGAGGCCGCCCACATTTCCACCGCCCGCCCGCGGGCGTCGGTGGCCGGGTTGCCCCAGGTCACAGACTTGGCGTTCAGGTCTCCCAGCACGGAGACCTGACGCGGCGCCGCCCTGCCGACCACGGCGGCCAGGACTCCGAGAAAGTTCTCGAAGTCCTGAAGAGGGCGGTTTGGGGAGAAATACACGCCCACAAGGGCGAAGTCTCCCCACGCGGCGGCCACGTATCCCGGTCCCTTCTCTAATAGCGAGAGGGGAGGGGAGTCTGTGGAAGACCGCGCCGCTAGTGCCACCGAGCCGTCCTCGTCACCCAGCCAGCTGCCGGGGATCGAGTAGGGCTCGGCGACCACCGCTACGTTCACCAACCACTCGGCCATGACCTGCACTACCAGGTCCTGGGCCGCTCTGCAGTGGTTGGTGTTCGTCTGGAGGATGCGGTAGTCGGAAATTGTTATTCCGACATCGCACCCCCCACCTCATTTACCGCCGCCACTGGAGCTACAGCGGCGACGACTGCGACGGCGGTGGCAACAGGGCGAACCTGCGCCGGCACCACGCCCTTCCTCACGGGGGGCTTGCAGCTCCTGCCCGTCATCCTGTGGTCCGCGGGGCGGCCACCGGCGGCACACGCCGCGCAGTGCGGCTTGGCGGCGGTGCAAGCGGCCCACCCGTGTCCCTCCTGACCGCATTGGAAGCACGTGCCTCCCCAGTCGGACTTGGAGGGACACGTGGCTCGGGTGTGGCCGACCGCGAAGCACTTGAAGCAGCGGACGGGCTGGTCTTCAAGCGCCCGGACCACAGCCGAGCTGAAGCCCACCAGCAGGGGGGGGGGGGGGGGGGGGGGGGGGTATGGCCACCAAACCTAACCTAACCTAACCTTTTTTTTTTTTTTTTTTTTTTTTTTTTTTTTTTTTTTTTTTTTTTTTTTTTTTTTTTTCCGGGGTGGAAAATCCTCATGGATGTCCTCCGCCCTGGGGCGGGCGGAGGGGTCTGTCAGACTCTTACTGACTAAAAACCACCCCGGTGTTCCAACTCACACCTACGCCGGGGGTCGCGGGAACTTGAAATCTTCCGCAACCCCCGGCTGGTGCCGGCCCGCCACTGCGGGCCTCCTCGCGGGTCAGGGGGGGGAGTGAGGTGTTTGACTCCCCCCGCGACGTCTCAGAGGGGCGCGCGTGGAACACTACGCGCCGCCACCTCGGGTCCTGATGTGTGGGGGGGCGACGGACGTCCCCGAGTCCGTCACCCCTGGACCCATTTAGGGGGGCTGGAAGAGGGCGTTATCCGCCCTCCGCCGACGCCCGGTGCGCCTGCTGCGGGCCGGGTGAGTGGACGAGATCTCCCTCTCCCTTTCCGCAGCCTCCTTCTGCGAGACGACTGTCTCGCAGTAGGAAACCACCGCGTCCCAGGACTCGCCGCCGCCGACCATCGCATTCACTACGGCCGGCAGCGACAAGTCACTGCCTACTTCTGAGATGAGGGCACGGCGCGGCTCCTCCCAAGCGGCACACTCTGCCAGCGTATGCCGCGCCGTGTCCTCCCGGCAGTCGACGCAGTGGTGACACCGGGCGTCCGGCTCCCTGTTTATGCGACACAGGTACTTCCCGAAGCAACCATGCCCCGAGAGCACCTGCGTCACCCGAAACGACAGGGAGCCGTGCCTCCTCCCGAGCCAGCGGTCGAGCACCGGCCGGACCGCCTCGACGATGTCGAGGCCGGCGGTAGGGCGTGAAAGCCTGTCCCGCCATTCCGCCACCAGGACCTCGCGAAGCTGAGACCGATGCAGCTCCATGTGTCGCTGCATCGGTCGCTCGCCCCGCGCCCTCGCTTCCTCGCGCCACCGATACGATGACGCGAGTACTTTCGCCTCTAGGTCCCAGGGCGGGGATCCGGCCAGTGCACAAGCCGCCTCGTAGGAGATCGTGCGATACCCTCTGATGACTCTGACGGCCATCGCCCTCTGCGGCTTGCGCATTACGGCGATGCTACCGGCCGTCAGGTCAGCAGCCCAGATCGGGGCCCCGTAAAGGGCCATCGATCGCACGATCCCCACGTAGAGCCGCCTACAAGCGGCGCTCGGGCCCCCCAGATTGGGAAGCAGCGTTGATAGCGCCCCAGCGGCGCCCAGCAACTTGGGCGCCAGCCGTCGGAAGTGGGGCCCGAAGTCCCACCGGCTGTCGAGCACCAATCCTAGGTACTTCATGGTGGACTCGACAGCGATCCGAGCCCCCCCGACCACGATGTGTGAGCCGGGTGACGGCGCCCGCCGGGGGCCATGAAACACCATGGCCTCCGACTTGCTGAGGGCCACCTCCAGGCCTAGGCGACGTATGCGGCCCACCACCTGTGAGACCGCAGCCGTCGCCAACAACGCTGCCTCCCTGTGCGAGCTCCCCCGGGCAGTGACCAGCGTGTCGTCCGCATAACACGTCAGGTCTACCCCGGCACCGAGCTCGCCCCTCAGCACCCAGTCGTACCCGATGTTCCACAGGAGCGGCCCTAAAACCGAGCCCTGTGGAACACCGCACGACATGCGGCGCTGGTTTCCGCCATCACGTCCCAGGTAGGTGACACACCTCTCCGACAGATAAGCCCCAACGATGTGGCGGAGGTAGGGAGGCACCCCATGATACCGCAGTGCCTCCCGAATACAACTCCAGGGCAGGGTGTTGAAGGCGTTGGAAATGTCCAAGGACACCGCCAACATCACCCCGCCCCGGGACACCGCTTCCTCCGCCAGGACTCTTACCCGCGACACAGCGTGGATCGTGGAGCGCCCATGCCGAAACCCGAACTGGCTGTCGTCCAGGTCCGGCCCCTCTCTGCACAAGTGGCCGACGAGGCGGGCTGCGATTATCCGCTCAAACAGCTTGCCCACCTCGTCAAGCAGCACTATGGGCCGGTACGCGGACGGCGAGTCCGCAGGGCGCCCCGCCTTCCTGAGCAGGACCAGACGACCAGATTTCCACAAAGTGGGAAACTGGCCCCGCTCAAGGCACGCTGTGTAGAGTCCTCTCAGTTGGGGCTCAAGCTCCTTCAGAGCGAGGGCTAGCACGCAGCCGTGGATCCCGTCGGGCCCCGGAGCCACGTTCTTGGCCCGGAGCCGCATCACGGCTGCCCTCATCTCTGCCTGTGTCACCTCTGGGACGCTGATGGCGTTCTCCTCTGTAGACTCTGCGGCTGTGGGCAAAGCCATCGGCGGCGGAGTATGCTCCGCTCTCGCCGGGAAGAGGGCTGCGACCACCTCCTCCAGCAGCTCGGGTTGGAGACTCTCCGTAAGTGGAGGCGCCGCGGCTCGAAGTTTCCCTCGGACCGCGCGATAAGGGCGCCCCCACGGATCCCCGTCTAGAGTCTCCAACATCTCCTCCCTGGCTCGCGTCCTCGACTCACCGATGGCCAGCCACAGAGTCTCCTTGGCCGCGCGGTACACCTCATACAGCGCGGCCTCTTCGTCAGGGACCCGACGACGTCTCCTCCGGTATCGGATGTACTGGCGTCTAACCACCACGCACGCGACGCGCATCTGCGCGATCTCGGCGGTCCACCAGTACACCTGGCGCCTTGCGGACTGTGCGTGGACCCGGGGCATGGACGCGTCGCAAATTTGCGTCATCGCCCCGCGAAACCACAGCGCCTCCTGCTCGACGTCGACGGGTCCGGTCGTTGCCGACTCCCGGCTCCAGGCCTGGACAATAGCGGCCTCCTCGAGAAGCTCCCTGTCAATGCGCTTACGCGCCCAGCGCGGACCGTCCGGTCGCGGGGCCAGTGGACCGCGGCCGCCGGCGGTCTGGGTGGAGACGTCGAAACGGATGTATCGGTGATCCGATAACGTCTCCACCTCCACGGCGACACGCCAGTCGCGGACACGGCTCGCGACAGCGGGGCTAGCGAACGAGACGTCCACTATAGACCCGCCCCGCTGCCGCACGCACGTGTGTACCGAGCCCCGATTTAGGACGGTCAAGCCAGTCGTGACCGCCCACTCCTCCAGCACCTCGCCCCTAGCATCGGTCACAGGGGATCCCCACGCCTCAGACTTGGCGTTGAGATCCCCCAGCAACAGCACCGGGCGAGGGTGGAGTCGGCCCACGACGGCACCCAACTCGACAAGGAACCTCTCGAAGTCGGCGAGACTCTTGTTGGGCGAAAAATACGCACCAATCGTGCCAATGCCGTCCGCGAGGACGGCTACCCAGCCGTGACCTCGGGACGGGTTGACAAGAGCCCCGCCAATGATGGCCACCAAACCGTCCAAGTCTCCCACCCAGTTATCCCTGGGGGGGACAAAATACGGTTCGGCGACCACAGCCACGTGAATCGACCACTCTGCCATGCTCTGGAGCAAGAGATCCTGAGCTCTAGCAGAGTGGTTGATATTGCCCTGGAGGAAATGGTACAGCGCCATTAAGCGCAATCCATCCCCTCCGCACCATTCCTAGGCCGGGAGTCGGCCGAAGGGCAGCCAGGCTGCGGGGGGGGTAAAGAGCCCCCGGCAGCCTTGGCAGCCCCTCTCTTCTTCTTCTTTGATGTGGCGGGTGCGCCACAGGCCTTTCCGCCCGCTCTGTGTCCGGCGGGCCTCCCCGCAGCTGTACAGAGGCTGCAGTTTGGCTCCGCGGAACACTGGGCCGCCTTGTGGCCGGCCTGACCGCAGCGATAGCACTGCTCGCTGCGGTCTATTTCAGCGGTGCACCGTGCCCTGACATGCCCAATGTCGAGGCAACGGTAGCACCGCAAGGCCTTGGGTTGCAGCTGCTTCACCCTCGCTGCCACCCACCCCACCAAAAGACGCCCAGCGTCGGCGACTTTGTTCGCCGCCGCCACCGGGCACCGCACCCAGATCGCGCCGAGCCCGGACGCATCGACGCGAACTTCCCCCGAACGGACGTCTTCGGGCGGACATCCACCGGAACGGGCGATGGCCGCCACGACCTCAGCCGGAGTTGTCGAGTCGTCCAGCCCGTCGACGCGCAGTTCCGCGGTCTTCATCGGCCTGGACACCCGAACGTCCTCCGGATTGAGGACCTCCCTCAGCTTGGCGGCCAGGACGTCCGCCCTTTCGCCACTAGAGGCACCCGACACCTCAAGCAGTCGCGCCCCCGTAATCGCCTGCCTCACTCTGAGGCCAGACGGTATACCAAGGTCGGGGAACGCGACTTTGGCTTTTGCCTCTGTCAGGACCGCCTTATAAGAGACACCCCTTTCGGCGGCTCCGGGCTGCAGCGTAATAACTACAGCCGCGGAGCGTGGGGCTCTCACCCTAGGCGGCCCTTGAGCCTTCTTGGGTACCTGTGCCGGTGCTCCAGCGGGTACCGGTGGTGGCGGCGCCGTCTTCTTCTTTCGACGGCCCTTCTTTACCACCGTCGTCCAGGATTCCGCGGTGGACCCGGACGCGTTCGCCGAGAGAGCGGTCGCCGGTGGCGCGGCCGTCCGGGAAGTGGACGCGGACGTGCCCCCTTTGGTCTGCGCGGGACCCGGCTTAGCGGGCTCCTCCTTCCTCCTCCTATCCGCTGCGAGCGGTGGCCGGAGAGTCACTGCTGGGAGGAGCCTCGACTCCAGGCCCTGCAGACGGGCATTCATCATACCCCCACACTGCAGCATGCAGATGCGAACGATCTTCTCGATCTCTGCATCTGCAGGTGCGGGGGTACGGACCGATGACGGGGCCGACGACGGGGCCGGCGGTGTCAGGGCAACGACGGGAGCGGAACCAGTGGCCGCAGGACGCCTCTGCTGCCATTCCGCCCTCTGCGCGGCAAGCTCCCGTTTGAGGTCCTCCAGCTCAGATCTGAGACGGCTGTTCTCCTCCCACAGCTTCGCCGTCTCGTCTGAGCTTGTGCGACTAAGGAGGACCCCAACTGCCTCCTTGATGTCGCCAGCCGCCTCCTTCAGAGCGCGCGTGAACGTGCCCTTCAGGCTGCCAGACTTTGTGGCAACCTTCATGACGACGTCCACGCCGTCCAAAACTTGGCGGCTCAGCGCCACCGCCGACAGGCTCTCCCCGGTAGCCGCCTGAGCAGAGCGTCGCTCTCGGGCCAGTCGAGCCATTTCGGTGACCTCGTCAGCCGCCACCGCCTTCCGCTGCATCCGCTTTGCGGAGCTCGCCTCCGCCTTGTTGCTTTGCAGCAACAGTGGGGACGCAGCGGAGTCTTCGCTCTTTTCCCCCGTCCCCTCACTTTCTGCGCTCCCCAGCTGCATCGGTACCGGCGTAGCGGGCCGCAAAAAGCGACCCCGTAAATCACGGTCCGGTAACCGCGCTTTGCCAGCCACCGCACGACCCCGCCCCCTCTGCGCGGTACCAAATTTTGGTGCCGACAGATCCTCCTCGCTGGAAGAGAGCTCGCTGCGCGAGCGCTTCCCTCCCAGCTGCGTGTCCTGGTCGGACAGTCGGTCCTTTTCTGGACATGAGCCTCCTCGGCTGTTGTTGCCGTCAATGACGGCATGCGGCTTTGTTGCGTCGCACAGGCGCTCCAGGCTAACCCGGAGCTCCTTTTCTTGCGACGCAAGGATTGGTTGACGAAGGTCGGCGGTGGTCTGCCGACCTACGGGACTAGTGGTGCCCCCCCCAGATACGGTGGGGCTGCCTTCCGAAGAAGGGCGGGATTGTACCTCCTTGAGGAGGTTGCCCGCCTGGGGAATATTACCATTAGCCTTCATTTTTTCATTTTTTTTCCCCCTTTTTAAGGGTGAGGTCCCTTTTCGCGCTAGCGACCGGATAACCCTCCGGCCATTCATCCCCTCGGCACGCTAGACCTTGGGATTGGGACTCCCTAATGTACGCCAACTCACCTCCCTCTGTAAGCAGAGGGGGGAGTAGATGTACGACCTACTGTAGCCCGGTTCCCTTCACCGACCATCATGGATGATCGGTGATTGGAACCATGACCCTTCCCCGTTTGTTGAGAATTCGCCGCCAGCCCCAAGTGTCCACCAAAACCTGGTGGGCACATGGAGCTGACGTTGCCCAGGGTGCGCCACGGGGAGGCTTCTCAACATGCACCCCAACCTAACCTAACCTAACCTAACTGTTAACAATGTATCACTATGACGTGAGCAACGAGTGGAACACGCGCTAACGTCACGGAGTCCGCGCGGCCGGCGCGGCGCCCGCGACCTCTAGCGTAAACAGTGCGAACATAGACACCGATCGATCAATACACGCGTCGCATACTTTGGTCGGTCCAGTGATAAATTTCCACGACAACAACTCTGGGATCGCTGATCTTAATTGCCAAAATTCAGGAAAGTCCTGATCAATGCTGTGGTGAAGTGATCCTTCATAGTGTCGTTCGTAAAGGAAGTAGCCATCTTGGAGGTAAAATAATTATTCATTATTTGTTTTGTATCAATATCCGGAATCCATCTTGAGTCAAGCACCTGTTTTTCAGCCTGTTGTCAGCATTTCCTTTGCCTCTCCGCTGGTGGCGCCCTCTATACTTACCGTTGGTACTAGTATTTTAAGCACGCATCGGGTGATGGCCCGATTTACCGTCATTATAGCGTCGTTTTTCGCGCCGTTTAGTTGTTAGCGTTATTTAAAACTTCGCGAAATAATTCTACCTATTTTATTAATTTAAAAGTTTGGTAAAAACCATTTCAGTTTTAGATTCGTGAAATTTTTTAACTCTCCGTTGGTATTATGGAAAATTCTAATAATAATTTAGAGTCAGAAAGTGTTAATGACGGGTCATTACCGCGTAAACGAGTTCGTTCTGCGACACCAAGTACAAAAGATAGTGATAGTGATTCTTCTACGAGTAGTGGTCCCAGCCCTGAGAAACGCAGAGCGAGAAGAGATACTCAAACCGTGAGTTATGCACAATTTGAGTTCTTATCACAACAAGTGACCTATTTAACAAATCTTATAACGAAAAATTCCGACTTTGAAAATACGAATTCTAATGCTAAAAACAATACGTCCGTTTCCACAAATGTATTAAACTTACGACGACCTGAAAATAACAAACTTCAGATTTTGTCGGAAGTCAGTACAACGGTAAAAGATCCGATTTACCCTAAGGCGAATGAAGAATTTCTCAAAAAATTAACTGTATCAACAAAATCAGTACCTCAAACTTATTCTAAAGAATTTTTTTATCAAAATCAAAAACCATCGACTAGTAAGCAAGCTGATGATAGATTTTTTCGTCGAGACAACTTCAATAAAAGACAAAAACATGGCTCACACGCTCCACAACAGAAAAACAAAAACCGAGCAAGTAACCATCGAGCCAAACCTAGAGGAAAGAAATCGCAATCGCAGGCATTTACTAAACACAAGCGTCGCGAATGACTGTCGGACATTTCAAGGCGGTTGTCTAAAGCAATTTCAGTATGCTTGGAGCAATCTAGGTGCGCCAGACAAAATATGCCGGCTGTTAAACGGTGCACGCATACCCTTCATACTGAAACCGCCGCTAATAAATTCAAATTCAAATTCAAATTCAAATTCAAAAGTCATTTATTCAAACTAGGCTGAGAAATCAGCACTTTTCGAACGTCAAAATTACATAAGACAGTCCCCCAAAAACGCCCACCCTTCACCACTTCCTAGTGCATAAGCTGGGAAGAAGAAGTGGCGCAACAAACTCCCCAGCAGCACAGCTGTCTGTTCAGTTGAAAAAACTTGATTCTATATAATAGTGCATATTATTATGCTAAAATAATTTACATCACCACAAATTGCAATACAACTCATAAAATAAAAACATTTTAAAGAGTAGATTATGTCAACAATAAATGAAAACAAAATTAAAATAAATTGACTTACAGTCAAATAAAATAATCCAACAATTATATGCTCATATAGTATCGTGTAGTCTAAAATAGTCTAAAATAATTGTTTGTTCCTTGGGGTACATTGGAGTAGCAATATTTCCGAGTCCCACGGTTCTCAAATGTTACAGAACCAAAACATCTCCCAATATGACCATACAGATTCAAACCTTGTTAGAGTCAGGTGTACTAGAACCTGCAGAACGGACGCCCAGCTACCTTTCCACGTTCTTTCTTGTACCGAAGTCGGATCAGACCTTCCGTCCTATCTTCAATCTGAAGCAACTGAACCAGTTCGTAGTAGCCAAACCATTTCAACTATTCAGTCACTTCCGTGTTCCAAATTTTTTGCAACAACAAGATTGGATGGCCAAACTAGATTTGAGCCAAGCATATTTTCACGTGGCCATCGCACAGCAGCATCGCAGGTTCCTGAGATTAAATTATCATCAAGATTTACATCAGCATCAGCTACTTCAAATGACTTGTTTGCCGTTCGGCCTTTCATCGGCACCCAGAACGTTTGCCTCAATAACCAATTGGGTGGCGGAATTCCTGAGGAGTCACAACATCAGGTGCGTCGTATACTTGGACGATTTCCTTCTAGCAAACCAGTCAAAATCGCAGTTGGAAGACGACATCGCATTCACGATGAAGATTCTGCATTTACTGGGCTGGACAATCAACTTCGAAAAGTCTGTACTGGCTCCGACGCAGTGCCTCGAGTTTCTCGGCATAACATGGGACACAAAACGCAACGCAAAGTCCCTGTCGGAGCCGAAGTGCCTATCGCTACGCAATGCACTTCACCAACAGCTCCAGACAAGCAAGTGGTCCCTCAAACAGTACCAAACTCTAATGGGGAGACTCAACTTTGCAACGTTCGTGACTCCGAGAGGTCGACTTCACTGTCGCACTCTGCAATACTACAGCCGACAGCTGTCGATGAAACACCCGTACCGGCTGATACCTATCCCACAACCAGCTCGGTCAGAGATGGAGTGGTGGAGTCAAGCTATAGGAAAGTCGATGCCGATCCACTTGAGTTCGGTGACACACCTATTGACTACAGACGCATCAGACATCGGATGGGGGGCACAACTCAGCGATACAAATATTGTGGGAACCTGGACAAATTCACAAAGGATATGGCATGCCAACAAAAAAGAGATGTTCGCTGTTTACGCAGCTATACTTCAGAACCAACAGCAACTCCAAAATGCACAGATACTGCTGCAAACCGACAATCGGACAGTAGTGTCGTATATAAACAAGGAGGGTGGCACAAAATCCAAGAAACTTCTCCAACAAACCCAACAACTTCTTGCTGTTCTAGACAAACAGAACATTCATCTGACAGCACATTATTTTCCGGGCAGATTCAATGCGGAGGTAGATGCTCTTTCTCGGCGGAAGGCTTGCCCAGAGTGGCACTTGACGAGGCAAGCAACGACACAAATCTTTCAAATGTGGGGCTCGCCGGAGATAGACCTCTTCGCATCGAGAACAGCTCATATAGTACCAAGGTACGCATCATTGGACGTGAACGATCAGGAAGCACAACACCACAACGCATTTTGTCATCAGTGGCACTACGACCTAGCTTGGTTGTTTCCGCCACCAAATCTGATTCCCAGGGTTCTCAGACACTTAAACCAAGCCAGCGGAGACTACATATTGATTGCCCCGAAGTGGAACAAGGTATTTTGGCAGGCAGATGTTCAACGGCGAGCGCGACATCCCCCTTTTCTGATTCCAGATCTAGCCCGCAATCTGATAGACACCAGAACAGGGATGCACCCGCCGCAAGTACAAGACCTAAACTTGGAGGCATGGCTGATTTCGGGTGGCCAGATATTTTGACGGACTGGACAGATCAAGAACAAAAACTCCTTATGTCAAGCTGGAGAGGCTCCACAATCAATACCTACAGACCAGCGTGGCGCAGATGGAAGCGATGGTGTGAGTCACATACAATTAATTACAAATACCCTAATGCGGATCAAGTAGCTCGATATTTAGCACATTTACACTGTGACATTGGTCTTGCTTATAGAACTATTTTGGTACACAAATCTGTTATTTCAACTTTCACACACTTAACATCAAATATTGATTTGTCGTCTAATTTTTTTATAAAACATATATTAAAAGCTATTGCTGTCGCACGAGAGAAATCTGCTAAACCACCTATTTGGAACCCTAAAGTTTTATTGCAATACATGAGTACTTACAGTTTTGATGAAAATAATATATTTCATGTATCGAGACATGTTGCTACTCTCTTACTGCTAGCATCAGGCCGCCGGGTTCATGATCTTACATTGTTACGAATTGATAGCACTAGTTTAGTTGATGAAGATACCTCTATTGTATTGTGGCCAGCATTTGGCTCTAAAACAGACAACCATAACCATAGGCAGTCTGGATGGAGGCTTAGGGAACATCCTGATAAAAAATTTAATTTGATTTATTGGATAAGACAATTATTACTTATTACTCTGAACCGTCGAGGAAATATAAAACATTTGTTTATTACAGTTAAAAGCAATATAAAACCTGCATCTAGAACCGTTATTGGCGGATGGGTGAGGTCTCTCTTAAAAGCTAGTGGTATTGATGCAACTCCAGGATCAGTAAGATCTGCAGTAGCTTCTCTCAATTTTGTAGAAAATTTTCCGATTGATCAAATTCTTGCAACTGGTAACTGGAAAATGATTCATACCTTCCAAAATTATTATCAAAGGGAATTGCAAAATGATTCGAATATTCCCAAACATTCTGTATCTTTATCTAATTATTTTGATCCTGTTCATTGAAAGATTACCATAATTTTTCTTTATTTATTTATTTTGTTATATAATGCGGCTGCAAGCATGTATGCAAGCAAGTATGTGCTTGATTAATTATTGTAATACATTTACATAATAATGCATTGTTATTTTTATTAACCCAATTTCTTCTTACTTCCTTGTACACATTATAGCGTCTTTGGGTTAAACGCACCAGGTGATAACAAACACATCACTCAAGATGGATTCCGGATATTGATACAAAACAAATAATAGAGAGTTTTACATAAAATAAAACTTACCTATTATTTTTTCATCAATATCCGGAATCCAGGTAAGGTCTACCTGGTGCATCATGAGTTCCATAATGACGGTAAATCGGGCCATCACCCGATGCGTGCTTAAAATACTAGTACCAACGGTAAGTATAGAGGGCGCCACCAGCGGAGAGGCAAAGGAAATGCTGACAACAGGCTGAAAAACAGGTGCTTGACTCAAGATGGATTCCGGATATTGATGAAAAATAATAGGTAAGTTTTATTTTATGTAAAACTCTCTATTTTTATCGCTGCGAACTTAAATTTGCCTTTTGTGTGACGGTGTTTCGTTTTCGTTTGCATTATTTTCCGTTACTAAAAGTAACGACGAATTTCGTACCTAATACATAAACATAGGTACCACCTACTTACGCATCAAATTCATACTTTTTCTCACACAATTACTGTGCTGTTTTCGTGCCTAGCTTAGGTATAGTTATATTACGGAAAAATAAGCAATTATTGCAAGATATTGCTTCGTAAATAATTTACCCACACGCTTACAATTTGCGCTTATTTTGTTTGACGCACGATTTATTGGGCATGACATTGCTACCTACTTTACGTCAGTACATCACTGAGTAAATGAATACATTTTCATTAAATCTAACTATAAAACTATCTGCGCTATGATTGCTTATTTTTGTCTAGCGTCTTGCTTGAGACAATAACAACCTACTTCTTATTACTTACGTTGGAAGTAATCTAATTCCTTTGTTATCTAATTTATAACAAAGACGATCTTTCTCCTTTGCTTACTAATTTTATAACACAAAACCTACTTAGAGTGTTCACACTATCTACCTAATACTCTAACGTAAACATTACAATCTTCTACCTGCAACTTATTGAAATATAAATAAATAAACTTCCCGATATTTCAAACTGTGATAGGCATTTATCCACACAGTAAATTCATTTGTATTCGCCGACTATTCCAGATTTGGAGATTCCACCAGAACGTGAAATTTGCGCTGCGCGCGATTGTTACGGCGCATGAGCGACTGGGTGATAAACAGAGTAAGCTGAAGTGAAGGTGACGCTGACGCTACCAGCCTGCACTCGCTGCGCTCCGGGCTCGTCTGGTTGGATTGTCGGTACCATTTTATTGTACCTATATTGTTCATTGTCTATATTTTGTTTGAACGTTATTTGCCTCTTCGTATTTTACCAGGTACTTACCTCACTAAATAATAATGTCGGACGATATTAAAAAGCTTAGGCAGTTTCGTAGTAATATAAAGGGTCGAATGACTATATTCAAAAAACATATCGAGTTGTTAAAGTCAATTGATCCAAGTCAAATTACAAAATTACAGCTTTCCGAATTACAATTAAAGTTAGAAATATTCCAGGCATTGTTTTCTCAATTTGATGAACTTCAATCTAAAATTGAAGCATTGGATCTTGAATCTGAAGGTGAGCTTGACGAAAGAGAATCATTCGAGGAAATATTTTGTAATTTAATTTCATGTGCACAACTAATAATTGAAAATGCATCACAGGCTCAAAGCGCTTCTGTTCATGGTAACAATAATGTTGATGTGCAGTCAGACTGCAGCGGTTCATCCTGTAAAAATAATTTTAATATTAAATTACCAACTATAAATCTTCCAAAATTTGATGGCAACTACTTGAAGTGGCTTGAATTCCGTGACACCTTTGACTCGTTGGTAAATAAAAATAAATCTATTCCGGAAATAAATTAATTCCATTACCTTCGGTCTTCACTGGACAGTGGTGCTGCACTCGTTATAAAATCGGTTGAATTTACTGCTGAAAACTACATGCTGGCATGGAAACTCATGTGTGATAGGTATGATAACAAGAGATTATTAATAAATAACCATTTGAAATCATTATTTAATTTTGAGCCCATCACAAAGGAATCACATAAATCTTTGCGTTATATGATTGACTATTTCACAAAAAATATACGTGCCTTAAATTTATTAAAGGAACCTACAGACTACTGGGACACAGTTATTATTCACATGATGGCCTCTAAACTGGATGGCGCCACAAGTCGCAAATAGGAAGAACATCGAAACAATTTATTGGTTTGTCCATCTCTTGATGAATTTTACCTATTTTTGCGAAACCGAGCTGATGTTTTAGAAACGGTATATTTCAGATCGGATGTTAAACCTCAGCGTTCATATCTACAGACTAAATCTTTCGTATCTTCTAATAATACAGAAAGGTCGACCAGTAAACAGTGTGCCATCTGCAAGCAAGGGCATTTTGTTCATGAGTGTGAAAAATTTTAAACTTTAAGTGTAGACTTGCGCCTGAAAGAGGTTGCTAAGCATAAGCTTTGTCCCAATTGTCTTCGCGGTGGTCATAATGTCAACCGTTGTTTCCGAGGTCCTTGCAGATTCTGTCAGAAAAAACATAGTACGTTGCTACATGAAAATAAAGAATCAAAGCAAACTAATAATATTGAAAATTCCAACTTACCCTCAACTTCTGGGTCGAACTCCAGCGTCGCTCCTGCAGTGTCGCTATCCGTCGTGATGGCGAGCCAGGTGTTGTTATGCACGGCCCTAGTAGAGATAGTGGATCAACAAAATAATACTTACCTTGCGAAGGCTCTACTTGACAACGGCAGTCAGTCTTCCTTCATTACAAAAAACCTACAAAATAAATTAAAATTAGATTTCACTGAAAGAAATGCAGTAACTGTTAGTGGCATCAATAATGCTGTTGTAAATACGGCTCAATATTGTGATTTACAATTAAAATCTCGATTGAACGAATTTTGTGTCAATGTATCATGTCTTGTCATACCACAAATTACAAGCAAACTTCCAAGCGTGAGCATTGATCCATCGCAACTTAACTTACCTCACAATCTTCAGTTGGCTGACCCTGAGTTCTTCAGTCCTTCTGACATTGACATTTTGTTGGGTGCAGATATCTTCTGGGATATTGTAAACCCAAGACTAATTAAACTTGGTCGAAACAGACCTACGTTGCAACATTCTAAATTAGGCTGGTTAATATCTGGGCCTACTGGTGTTGGTATCAGTAACAAACTAGAACATAATAATACTGTATGCAACTTTTCTCAAAGTATTCAACAAACATTAACGAAATTTTGGGAAATAGAAGAATTAATTCCTGATAAAAAACATTTATATTCTAAATCTGAGGAGTTGTGTGAAAGTATCTTTATAAAAGATACTAAACGATTAAATGACGGTCGTTTTTTAGTTAAAATTCCACTAAGTGATTCTCCTGAACAAGCTCTCGGTGACTCATACAATGTAGCGCGTCGTAGATTTATTAATTTAGAGCGAAAATTAAACAAGTCACCTATTCTAAAGGAGGAGTATAAATCATTCATTCGTGAGTATGAACGCTTGAGTCATCTTTCACAAATTGAGCGTCCTTCTTTTGGTTATTTTTTACCGCACCACGCTGTTTTACGGCCCAATAGTGAAACTACTCGATTACGAGTCGTGTTCGATGCTTCGTGCAAATCTACTTCCGTAAGGTCCTTTAACGATATTCAACTGGTGGGTCCAGTTATACAAGACGATCTTCTATCAATTTTGTTGAGGTTTCGTCAAAATGCTTTTGTTGTTACTGCCGATATAGAAAAAATGTACCGGCAAATATTAGTTGACGAGTCTCAGCGAAACCTACAATTGATTCTGTGGAGAGACGAAGAAACGAAGCCGTTGCAAGTACTACAGTTAAACACTGTAACTTATGGCACGGCCTCGGCTCCATTTTTGAGCACAAGATGTTTGTTAGAGCTGTCGCGTGAATGCGCTGATAAACCCGACGTACAGCATGTTATTGAGCATGATTTTTACGTCGACGACTTGAATACGGGTTCTAACTCTAAACAAGATTTGAGAAATGTTGTTCATGAAGTCATTAATAAACTTTCAGAAGCCTGTTTTCGTTTACGTAAATTCCGGACTAATGCTCCAGATATTTTAAAAGATCTTCCTATAACAAACATCTGTCAAGATTTCAGCAAGGAATCCACTGTTTTGGGTCTAAAGTGGTATCCACAAACAGATACTTTAAAATTTTCTACAGAATTTAAAATTGAATCGACAATTACTAAGCGCAATATTTTATCTATGTCCTCTAAAATTTTTGACCCACTAGGTTTATTATCAGCAACTACAATTATTCCAAAGATAATATTACAACAATTGTGGTTATTAAAAAACGATTGGGATGAAGAAGTCCCAAATAACATTAAACTTCAATGGGAAGAATTCATTAAACATTTACACTATGTTTCCATTCTTGAGGTGCCCAGGCATGTAGTCTGCTCGGCACCAATTAATGTAGAATTTCATTGTTTTACTGATGCATCGCAGACTGCGTACGGTGCTTGTTTGTACGTAAAATCAAAGGATGCATTAGGCGTTATACATGTTCATCTTTTTTGTGCCAAGGCAAAAGTAGCTCCTTTGAAACCGGAATTAACTATACCGCGTCTTGAATTAATGGTGCTTTATTAGGTGCTAGATTGCTTACAAAGGTTCTAAATTTATCAAGTAATAAAAATATTGAAATTTCACGTGCTGTTTTGTGGACAGATTCAACTATAGTTTTGGGATGGATTAATACCCAACCAAAAACCTTAAAAACTTTTGTATGCAATCGTATACAAGAAATTCGTGAACTTACCTCTCAACATGAATGGCGCCATGTGCCAACTCAAGATAATCCGGTGGATCTAGCTTCACGTGGAGTCAAGCCGCAGGATCTTAAAAGTAACTACCTTTGGTGGCACGGTGCTTCTTTTTTAACTAAACCTGAGGATGAATGGCCTCAGCATAATATTAACTTACCAAGCAACACATTGCCTGAAATGAAGGTTAGTTTAACTATACAATGTAAACCGAGTTTTATTTCATTTGACAAATTTTCTAAACTATCAAAACTACAGAGAGTTCTAAGCTATGTACAACGTTTTATCTACAACTGTAAAAATAAAAATAATAAATTAAAAGGTAAACTGACACTACAAGAATTACAAACTTCATTAAAAACACTAGCAAAAATATCACAAACTTATTCCTTTGAAAAGGATATTCATTCTTTAAAAACTACAGGAGTTGTAAATTGTAAATCTAATATTCTATCTTTGAATCCATTTTTGGATAATGAAAATATCCTGAGAGTCGGGGGACGCATTCAAGGTGCATTTCAACCCTATAACAAAATACATCCTATTTTAATTGATTCCAAGCATGCATTTACCAAACTTTTATTTGCAGAGGAGCACCTGCGTCTACTACATTGCGGTCCTCAGCAATTACTTAGTCTGATACGTGAGAACTTGTGGCCTGTTGGTGGCAGAGTTCTTGCTACACAAACTGTAAAAAAATGTGTCAAATGTGTACGGATAAAGGGTAAATCCATTCAAACCTTTAATGGGTAACCTACCTCAACCAAGAGTAAATCCCTCATCTCCGTTTGAGATCTGTGGCACCGATTTTGCAGGTCCGTTCCATATTTCCAATCGGAAAGGACGTGGCGCTAGAACTAGTAAATGTTATTTGTGTCTCTTTGTCTGTTTCTCCTCCAAGGCTTTGCACCTTGAAGTTGTTAGTGAGCCAAGTACCAATGCATTTATTTCGTGCTTACGTAGGTTCATTTCAAGGCGAGGAAAGCCTAGCTTAATTTATTGCGATAATGGTAGGAACTACGTAGGGGCAAATAACGAATTAGGCAAAATGCTTAAGGCCGCCAATGAGTCCGCGACTGAGTTCGGAGCGAGCAAGGGCATTGAATTTAAATTCAGTCCAGCTTATGCACCCAATTTTGGTGGAATCTGGGAAGCTGGTGTTAAAGCGGCTAAGTTCCATTTAAAACGAATCGCAGGTAATTCTAATCTTACATTTGAAGAGCTTTCCACTCTGTTTACACAAATTGAGGCAATATTGAATTCGCGTCCGTTGACACCTATGTCATCAGATCCGTCAGATTTTAACCCATTAACACCCGGCCACTTCCTTATCGGGCGTCCGTTGACGTCACTGGCATCTCCTATCACGGAAAAGTTATCCATCAATCGATATCAGCATTTAGAAAGACTGAGGCAACATTTTTGGAAGAGATGGTCGCAAGAATTTCTCTCCGAGCTACAACAGCGAGTAAAATGGCGTCGATCCAGTGGCCAACCTATCAAAGTTGGAGATGTAGTGGTAATCAAAGACGATCATCTGCCGCCAATGAAATGGATTTTGGGAAGAGTGGAGAAGCTTTTTGTTGGACCAGACGGTTTATGCAGAGTTGCAGATATAACCACAAATAAAGGAATCTTCCGAAGAGCTCTAAACAAAGTCTGCATCCTGCCAGTTGACGATCCAGAGCTTCTTGAAAGCACGGCTTCCAAGGGGGCGGAGGATGTTAACAATGTATCACTATGACGTGAGCAACGAGTGGAAGACGCGCTAACGTCACGGAGTCCGCGCGGCCGGCGCGGCGTCCGCGACCTCTAGCGTAAACAGTGCGAACATAGACACCGTTCGATCAATACACGCGTCGCATACTTTGGTCGGTCCAGTGATAAAATTGTAACTAAACTTGATTAAAACAAGTACAAAATACATCGCATTTTTAATGTGCTTGCATCCTGCACAATAACTCAGCAATTTTTTAAGCTATTATACGAAGCGATTTCAGATTATCTTTAAATGTTTTGCAACCGACTCGTATTAAAAAATCTTTATCGCGTTTTTATTTCTGGTATCAGATAATTATTTGATTCGAAGCAGAATTAAATCCAGCGCTCGCGCGATGCCTGTGTGCGTGCTCCCGCGCCCTCGCCGGGACGGCGGCGGCGTCGGGATCACGACTCGCGTCTAATCGCGAGTCGCGTCTCAGTCAGTGGAACCAGCTGGACAACTGGACTCTATCTGCTTACACGCAGCACTCGCCAGTGTTATATAAGTACTTAATTATGGAACCTTTTGCTTTGTCTATTTCGTCAGACAGCCTGACCTTGCGAGTCAGTGGACGTGCGTTATTATCGGGACCGTACCGGTAATCTTGTAAAACCTCGTGCGAATGATAAATAATTAATTACGACTAAATGACATGTATATAATCAAAGTGATAAACCTAAATAACTTATAACAATCGGGATCTCGGACTACCAATTCGTCGCTAATTTAATGTGATTAGTAACGTCATAACGGCATAATGAAATACAACAGACAGGTAATAAGAACTTAGACCGACTTGTATGAAAGACAAGTTCCTGTTGAAGAAGGAGGGCAGGGCGGCAGGGCCGCAGGGCCGCAGACTCCCTTTGTAGACCATCGGGGGAAGTCGACCTTAACATAACGGCGTAATGAAATACAACAGACAGGTAATAAGAACCTATACCGACTTGTATGAAAGACAAACAAGTTCCTGTTGAAGAAGGAGGGCAGGGCGGCAGGGCGGCAGAGCCGCAGACTCCTTTTGTAGACCATCGGGGGAAGTCGACCTTAACATAATGGCATAATGAAATACAACAGACAGCGACAGGTAATAAGAACAGACCGACTTGTATGAAAGACAAACAAGTTCCTGTTGAAGAAGGAGGGCAGGGCGGCAGGGCGGCAGGAATGAAATGAAATGAAATGAAATGAAATTGTTTATTCTGTAAATAGGATATCGGAATCACTTTTACACGTCATATAAAAAAATATTAAAAATAAGCTAGATGAGGTCGGTGTTTCTTATCTGACTACTCTGAGAAGAAAGGCCGAAACAAACTCAGAGGTCGCAGTCTCTTTTAAAGTCCAGACATAATCTTGGTCAAGCCATGTGAGGAACATGTAGATTAGTGTCTGAAATGGTCTTTTGAGGAAAGAACCACACAGATTTTAGTGGACCTGTCCAGTCAGTGCAAGCATTTGTCAGTAATCGTGGAGCTCAACTCAGAACTTAAGGAGCTCAACTCGACGAACAATACCAAGGAAAGGATATTTGGGTAGGCCGCATAAACTACTCAAACTGCCAGACCATCATTAAAACTGAGAAAGAAAAAAGAAAAGAAAAGGGAAAAAAAATATGGCAGGGCGGCAGGGCCGCAGTCTCCCTTTGTAGACCATCGGGGGAAGTCGACCTTAACATAACGGTATAATGAAATACAACAGACAGCGACAGGTAATAAGAACAGACCGACTTGTATGAAAGACAAACAAGTTCCTGTTGAAGAAAGAGGGCAGGGCGGCTGGGCGGCAGGGCCGCAGTCTACCTTTGTAGACCATCGGGGGAAGTCGACCTTAACATAACGGCATAATGAAATACAACAGACAGGTAATAAGAACTTAGACCGACTTGTATGAAAGACAAACAAGTTCCTGTTGAAAAAGGAGGGCAGGGCGGCAAGGCGGCAGGGCCACAGTCTCCCTTTGTAGACCATCGGGGGAAGTCGACCTTAACACTCATTTCTATCATTTATAATCAGAAAATACGTAAATTTTGACAGCCTAGGGTAATTTAGGAATAGTCACATTGGTCTATGCTTGCTCGTGGACGCTTTCAAGCTCGTCGGGCACTTTTCGCTAAGCTGTTCGTACCAAAAAAATTACTAGCCCCAAAAACCTTTGCGATATTCTAGAAATCAGTTTGGCGTCCCGCAGCGGCGTGCTACCATAGATGCGAGCTGTCGGAACAGGCTGTGTCAGTGTCCAAGTGTTGGGGTAGCGTGGGCATAAAGGCTTAATTTTTTGGGTTCCGTACCTATGCATGTTAATCTCAATCCAGAGATCGCCCCCCCTAGTACCTCCGAGCTATAATATAATACAGATAATTGTGATCTATTTCGCAAAGGCGTATCTACTTATAATCTACAAAGACAGTAAGAGTAGGTACGCTTAAATACCTATCCCAGGCGAAATACGTGGTATGCTTCAGTAAGGTATTCTGATATTTTTGTTACGGTGTATTCTAATTGTGCTTGGTCTCTTATGGTTACTTGTGTTAGGTGCCTAGCTAATAGGGAAGCCAGGAGGCGTTTGAACCCTGGAACATTGGTGCGCCTCGGGTTACGCCTTGGTTCGGGTTTCCTAGTGTTGGTAGTTAGTGTAAAGCGGATCCTTCTGTGGTCTGAGCAGGAAGGCTCGTCCGATACGTGCCAGTTTGTGATAAGGTTTGTCGCGTTTTCTGTAGCAAGTGTTAAATCTATAATCGTCTGTCCTCGGATTGTGACCCAAGTAAGTTCGGAACCGCGGTTTACGATGTTAAGATTAGTAGAGAATAAATAGGTGGATAGTACCTCTCCTCTGGGTTTGGTGCCTCGCTGCCCCACAGCGGGTGGTGGGCGTTCGAGTCGGTGCCGATGATCAGGTCTAGTTTGGCGCATTCGCAGTGCTTTACCAGGTCGGCCAGCTCTTTTGGCGGGCAGTCCGTGTCCTCGCCTGGCATGTATGCCGAGGCCAGTACAACATCTGGAACACTACCTTCGGTTTGGAGCCTGACAGCTGTCAGGTCTCTGGAACAGAATTGAGTGAGTGGTGTGATAGGAATTTCTTTGGGTATGTAGACGCAGGTTCTTGGCTTATCTGAGCTGTGTGTGTTAAGGATTAGCTTACCTCCGATGTTACCGAGGACGCATATTCTGTTGTTTCTGATCCACGGCTCTTGGATCAGTGCGATAGTTCGGGGCTGCACCTCCAGCGCCCTGCGTAGGCTAGCCGTGGCAGTCTGGCTATGCTGGAGGTTGGTCTGGATGATGTTTAGGGGTGATCGAGGCGGTGGAGAGGAGCTAGTCGGAGATGGATCCATCGGACAGCTTCTCCTCTACCTCCTCTCTGTAAGTGTCGTGACGTTCGCCCGGCGACGAGGCGAGCAGACATTCGCTCCAGCCAGGTGATTCGGGCGGTACAACGTCCTCGTCGTCAGCCATTGCTGCTCGTGCCATTACCTCCTCTAGTCGGTCAATGTCGGAGTCGGTCGTCTGTGTCAGAGTCGTCGGTTGTACTTCAGTCTTACCGTCTGTGCTGTCGGTCTGGACGTCGGAGGGTTGGGTCGTGGGCCAGAAGCGTACGTATATCGACCCAAGTAGGTATGATATACGCCGCTCCCGGGCCCGGACCTTTACGGCTTCCTCCGGTGGCACACCCAAGGTCAAATAAGTCCCGTAGTTGTCGCCACCGACGGTATTCGCCCTGTAGAGTGACCACTTTGCAATGTCATACCAAGTATTCTGACGAATCAGAATACTCTGGAGTCTGGCTATGTCACCTGTGTACCGAGGGACAAAAAGCGAGACTCGGACACGCGTGGGCACGTCAGTCTGTCGCAGTACCGTGAGTGTTTGGTCGGTCGTTGGGAGTCTGATCAGGGGTGCGTTCTGAGTCAACCAGGTCAGGGCATAGTCGTCCTCGCACCACAACTGCACGGTACCTTCCGCTACCCGTGGGTATCCGCGGAAGGCAGGGAGTGGCGTTGGCGAGTCGGCTTCCATAACCCGATTTACTAGGTCCGTCTTAATGTATTCGGCCTCTTCCTTGGTTAGGTCCCTAGAGGAGGGAGGCAGATTGCTACGGCCAGCCGCGCAGGAATATCTTTTGTGGCCCGCGCGTAGGTCCTCTGCTCCCTTTGAGCGGAGTGGACCCTCACCCGCTTGGCGTCCCCCTGGAGCATACTCGGCGAGGCCGTGTCGTCAGGGCGTTCCCTCTTCGCCGGCCCTGAATCGCTCGGTCCAGGCTGCGGCTTGGAGGTGCCTGGCTGGGTATTTTTTGCCGGCGACGCCGGGTGTGGGTTTCCACCTCGCTTGCCCCTCTTGTGCCTAGGAGGAGGTCGGTCGTGTGAGTCGTCTGTGTCATGGGGTCGGATGTCGGTCCTGGTGGGCTCCGTCACGTGTGGGGGCGTCTCGCGCTGAGTTGCCCCTACGCAAGCTTGCCCCCGCTCGTGCGGTTCCGCGTCCGGCCGCTTTGCGCGCTGGGTTTCCCCTTCGCACTCTTGCGGTCGGTCGCGTGCTTCCGACCCTTTTTCGCGCCGGGTTTCCCCTTCGCGGACTCGAGGTCGGTCGCGCACCTTCCCTTCGGTGTCCGATCGCGCTTCGCGCTGGCTAGTGCCTTCGCGGATATTGCGCTTTCGGTCGCCGATTCTCTTCTTCCGGGCCAGGATTTTTTCGCGCTTTGTCAGCAGGCGTACTTCACCACTGGCCGGAAGAGTATTAGAGCCGCCAGGTCCGTCATCTTTCCCAGTCCCTGTCTGTCCGTGCTGGTCATGGTTTTTGTTCGGGTTCGTCTTGCTATTCCGCACGATGCTCTGTTGCCAGAGGCTCGTGGGAGGCATAACCCGTGTCGTGGGTGTTGGCGCGTGGGTCGCAGCCGTAGTGGTAGGTAAGGGCGCGTTAGTCGCAGCCGAGGTCGTGTTTGTGGGCGCGTTAGTCGTAGCCTGTGTTATGGGCGCTAGATCAGCAGCCGGCCGCGCTAAAAAGCGCGGCAACAGTTTCTCCATAAGAGAGCAGTTTGAGGCCCCCCCCATATTACGTTGGGGGCTAACCGCCGAAGCGGTGTGGGATTCCCCGGCTTGGCCGGGACCCACCTGGGTAGAAAATTCTTCAACCTGCTTATTCATTTTGTTGAGGAGTGGGCTTTTTTGGAATCGAGGTTACCCTTCCTCTTGGACCGACGGGATAAAGTGATAGGAGGGAAGGTATTTGTTGGATGGAGGTGTGGGTTCTTTGGGGGTCACCCTAGGCCTGGGAGTTGGCCTAGGGATTTAGGATCGACGGGATATATGTGGATAGTGAGGGATGGTTTAGTTTGGTGAAGGGGGAGCATAGGAAGGGGTATATAGGTTACCCTAGGCCTGGGATTTGGCTTTTGGGAACTTCTCTTGTCCGGGATCCTTTAAAGAGATGCTCCGAGTGCGGGATCGCCCACTAACAGTCAATGTAACCGTCAGTGGTCGGTCCCGCAGCCGGAGTTGGGCTATCCGCAACCTGCCCACCCGCTCGGTTGCAAGAGAAGAAGTGCCTGGCAGTCTGGGTCGCCCCACCACGGATGTACGTAAACATTCGCGTTGGAGAAACATTTTATTTTAGGGTACCTCCCCTACACGTAAAGTGGGGATGTTTTTTTTTTTCCTCATCTACCCCATGTTGTGGGGTATCGTTAGAAAGGTCGTTCAAAAATATTGTGAGTTTGTCCAGACCATTTTTGGATTCAGGGATCTGTTTGCGAAATATTAAGCTTTTAACTGAATTTTTTTGTTAGAGTCAAGTGACCCCCCCCCCCCCCCTCTCTAGTTAAATGGTTGTACTTGGACTTGTGAAAAATTCATAGCAGTAGTATATACGGGGTGTCAGGGACATCGATGCGAAGCCGGTTACCATGGATTCAGTGGTTACCTATCATAAGTTCGAAAAATATTTGACCGAATTTCATTTCACCTAAAACTTTTCAACTATTATCGTTTCGTTTTTTTTTACTTCATAGAAGTCACGTCTGCCACTGTATCAGTTGACCTATTGTCAATTCGATTTTTTTCGTTACTCTGACGTTTCATTTGGTCGTTTTTTTTTTTACCGAAGTTTCACTTAGCCGAAATCACATGTGTTCGAAGTATTATGTTTCCGAACATTTATTATACCACGAGGTATGGATGGGTGAAGGAAGGTTGCTTGCTTCAAGCATGCAGCATGCATGCAGGCATACAGCATGCAAGCAGGCATGCAGCATGTACGCAGGCGTTTATTCCCGTTGTCCGGGTACGCCGTGTCCCCGTCCTACGGGGACAGCGGTACTTCAATTAAATATTTAAAAATACTTCCTGTTGTCCCCGTGGTTTGGTTGTACATTCAAAAATATGTTTCTGGCACTCGCCGGCCGCTGCCGCGGCACCGCTCGCTTCGCTCGCTCGGCTCGTGCGTTGTATGGTCACAGTTCTAACCTAACCTAACCTAGCTGTTTCGATTTAAAAAAGGTTTACTTCCCGTTGTCCCTGTTAGCCGAATGTACGTTATGGGGACAACGGGAAATAAATTTAATCACGTCCCGCTGTCCCCGTGACGGGGATATGGCATACGGGGATACGGGGACAACTGGAATAAACTTACGCAGGCGTGCAACATGCAGCAAGCATTGCTTCTGTCATGGCTCCGGCGCTTCGGGGTTTGCGGCTCCACGCGAGCTTATCGTTGCAGGTGGTTTTAACGCTCACCACCTTCAAACCACCTGCTCCTCAGCTCGCGGGCCGCACCACCCCTCCGCGTCTACGCGGGCTTAAATTACACTCTAGGGGTAGGGCATACAAGACTACGTGGAGTCGGTTTTGCAGCGATTCGTTTCTGTCACTAAATTTTGTAGCACAACATATTGACATTTTATGACACTATTTTAATTTAATATTGAAAACTATTGTTTCGGTGTGGTGAAAATATGGTAAATAAATCATTGGGCAAATGAAAAAAGTTCAAAAGAGGCTTCGGCCAATAGCAAAAAGTTATTTTGTAAATCGGCGAAATATAGCTCGATATAATACCTATGACACATGATCCTTTGATGATCTAAAAATATGTCAAATAATGCATATAGCAAAAAAGAGATCAATAGTTTTCGGTAAAATGAAATTCGAACAAAAACAATTCAGAAAAGTGATCGGTTCCCGGATTCAGTACATGATTCTGAATCCCCCTGCGTTGAAATTTTTCGTCGGTTTTAAAAAAAAAACAGCTGCTCCATACATTGTGACCGCGTAGGTATTGCACTTTTCTATGAAACAGCTGTTTTTTTCGTCGATGTCCCTGCCACCCTGTATAACTAAATTAAAAGGAAAACTATCAGAGCTACGTAGGCTGTACATGTTAACGAGTAATAATCGACCAACTTAAATTTGCGCTTTGAAAAACGTGATCTCCCATACATTCCGTATGGGAGAACATGTTTTTCAACTTGAAGTTGAAAAACATGTTCTCCCATACGGAATGTTAAGTTTGTTCTTGGGATAAATTCATCCCAACTACGGAACCCTTCATTGTGCGTGGTCCGACACGCACTTGGCCGGTTTTTTATATATGTATATAGATATATATATATAAAGATAAATATAGATTTTACACACACTTCGTATACGGGGATAAAAGAAGTGTAAACTTTAGACAATCTGAAACGTGGTTGATTTAATTTACCTAAGTCCTATTTCTAGTTAAAATTATGCCTGCACCTATCTTACTAAAAAGACGGAGATTAGGTCGTTGTGTAGGTTATGTCTGTCGTCTGTGGTCTGAGCATACAGGACCTACGCCACCGATAGGTACGACGCTGTGGGCTGGGGCGGTGGCGGTGGCGTTCCCCGGAGGAGATAACGTGTGGGGTTCCATGGGGTTCGGTTCTATGTAGGCTCTCTCTGTGGAACCTCGTTTGTTACGCAGACAATGGACAAAACAAACTGGAGTTTTTTTCAATAGGGACCATTCCCTCAGCTCACACAGTGTTCAAGATGTCGATGGAGTAGGTACTCACGCAAAGGGCTTATACGCCTAATCGACAATCATCGGTGGCGCGTGGTGATGCATGAACATTCAAATGAGAGATAACTTCCACGCCTGACTGACAAAGATATAGCAGCGCACGATATAGGCGGCAGCTCAGCGGCACTCGGCACAGTCGGATCCGACTTGACACGAGCACGACACGACGCCGCTCCGGACAGGCGCCACATCTCGTCACCTCGAACACACGGCCACTGAACCGGTACGTGCATCATAATTATTATACGGTACCTACCTAATTTGATGTTAAATTTTGAATCTAAGACCAAGGTCAAAGCTGATAACTATCATTAAGTCTGTTAATATTATGATAACGAAGTGTTAACAAATCGCTTGTGACGGCTGTCAACTGTTTACATTAATGATTTATTGTTTTGATAATTGAGTATCCTAATTGAGGGTTGACAGGGCGGCACGCCACAATTGTGACAATAAGTCCCCTCTTTGAGGAGTGGATAGAGAGGCGCCACGGCGTCCTCACCTTCCGCCTGACGCAAATCCTCACCGGATACGGTTGTTTCGGGAGGTTCCTGTTCAGGATAAAGCGGGAGGAAACGCCCGGGTGTCACCATTGTGTGGATCACCCGGAGGACACGGTGGAGCATACGGTGGAGGTCTGCCCGGCTTGGGCGGGGCACCGCCGTGTCCTCACGGAGGCGATCGGCAGCGGCGATCTCTCGCGGCCGGCCCTGGTTCAGGCCATGGTCCGGAGCGAGAGTGCATGGGAAGCCGTCACTTCCTTCTGCGAAGCAGTAATGCTCGCGAAGGAGGAGGCGGAGCGCGCGAGGGAGATGCAAGATGCGCGCCCCTAGTCGCCGCAGGAGACGCCCCGGGCGTCGGGAGCTTGCGGACGGTGAGCAATGGGTAGCTCGCCTTAAAAAAAAAAAAATTTCACTAGCTTTTGCCCGCGACTTCGTCCGCGTAGAAGTCGAAAATGGTTTTAATAGGATTTATTATTGGTTTTTTACGTTATTAATTTTGTTATAACATATAAATTATTATGTTTGAATAATTATAAAATATAACAATCTTTATTATAGTGTAGGGATATAAAGGTTAAATAAACTTAATATATTTTATGAAATTTTATGAAAAAAATATGATATATTTTATGAACACGAACTCGGCCTTTGATCTGGCGAAAGTTACACGGGTGTATTATCTTTTTACAACGAAATCGAAATACCAAATCGAACCTACCGCAGTATTTCTTTGTAAACAATATTTTTTGTTTTTCTTTCGGGTGCTAGAATCACAAGGCTACTCTGTGCGCTTACTCTGGAGCATGTCACATACAACTGGCCGTGGGAGAAGCAGCTTTCCCTTAAGTCTACTCCCGGTACCTTAAGAGTTTGACCTTGAGCTTTGTTTATAGTCATTGCGAAGCATACTTTGATGGGAAACTGCACTCTCTTGAATTCGAAGGGGTAATTTGATGGTGTTAGGGGAATCCTAGGAATACATACAGACCACTGTAAAGCTAGAAACCTTCAAATGCGGTACTAATATGTATAGTACGGTGACTTTCGAGACATTCCAATTTTAAAGAGTATTTGCATTGCACCAAGCTACTATGTGAGTTCAACCAGGTTCAACCTTTTTTGAATAAAATCGGATTGAGTTATCAAACATGTGTCAAAATAAAATGTAATTTAAATCAAAAGCACTAAGGAGTATTGATATCAACTTCGAAGCAATGCACTCCCAAAATAACTTTCTACCCCTATTTAACCCTTTAGGGGATGAATTTCAATAAAATACGAAATACGTCTTCCATCAATTCTGTTAAAGAATGTTTATGCAAAATTTGAAGTAGATTGGACCAAGGAATCACGTTGTCCCATACAAACTTTGCCCCCCTTTTTCACCCCCTTAGGGGTAGAATTTCGGAAAATCCTTTATTATCGGATGCCTACGTTATACAAAAAACACACCCTCCACGTTTCAAGTTTCTACGATCAGCGGTTTAGGCTGTGCGTTGATCCGTCAGTCAGTCATTCAGGACAAAGCATTTTATATGTATAGATAGATAGAAGATGGATATAATAAGATATATGTATAGATAGATGTTCGGCATATTTGCTGTTCATGACGATGTGTTCGAGATATTCGGATTTCTACACTATACACGGTGACATTAATAAAATACAGATTATAAACAGTGGAGGGAAGGGGGTTGCGAAAAAAAATTTCGGGCTATGGGGGTCGCGTCATGAAAAAGGTTGAAAAACACTGTCTTAGACAATGCTGAGTTCCGTGCGTGCTCGCGCGCCACGCCGCGTCTACTTTTGAGACGCGAGCGCCTCAGTGTCTGTGTTGCAGGGATAAACGATAATCCCGACTTTTTTAACTTTGTTTTTTTTGTGTCTTTTCAAAAACGAATGATGTTTTATTTTTTATTGGATGCTATAGAATGGTAGTAAACCATGGTCTGATCAACGTTTGTTTAGCAAAACTGTGATTCAAATGTCACGGTGTATACTTAGCCAAATAAAACAGTAAAAAACGCGAATACCATAAAACGATGTGAAGTGCCACCATAATATACATACAAGGCAGTGGAAGAATTTTCAATTTTTGAAAGAAGGGTTACAGCTATCAAACTCAAAACTCAAACTCAAAGCATTTATTTCAATTAAACCATTTACAGGTACTTTTGAATTGTCAAGGAATCGGTCAGTCAGAAATATGAAGCTAGTTGCCCATTCCAAACCGTAGTAGGTACCTATGGAGAAGAACAAAAAGTCAAAGTCAAAACAATTTATTTCAATTAGGCACATAAAAGGCACTTATGAACGTCAAATTTACAAAAAAATAGAATTGATTCTAGTCGCCCCTTCCAAAAGGTAGTTTTCGTATGGAGAAGAATGGGCAAGAAACTCCACCGTTACTCTTTTAAAATGTTTTTACAATATTTTGTATACATTAATTATATAATTATATGTGAAGACGATGCATCTAGAATAAGATTACTATACCACGATAGGTAAAAAAAAAGGAAAAAAAATAAAGCAATTGCAGATAAATTAATTATGATAGATAGATACATGGTGCTCACATATTTACAAACATTGCAAAATTATACGATATTCCTAACATTTTAACAAGTAATACTAATAAGTCAGTGTGTGAGTTCAAGAAATCACAGAATGTAAAATCAGAGTTATAAAAAATAACAAACTATATAATTAAATAAGCAACCAGTTTGATTTTGTCTAGACTCTAAATTGTCCTATGGAGCAGGACCAGCATGTTTCCAAGCATTCTTATCTTGGATATAATCCTCTAATTTGTAATATGCTTGTTTACAGAGTGTACTTTTAATATGAGTTTTAAATTTTCTTTCATTTAATTGTAATATATCACAAGGTATTTTATTGTAACATTTAACACAGTACCCCATAAAAGATGTATGCACTTTAGATAATCTGAAAAATGGTTGATCTATTTTATCTTTATTTCTAGTATTAAAATTATGTCTATCACTTATTTTATTAAAAATATGAAGATTTTTTCTTACATACATAATATTTTCATATATGAATTGAACGGGCAAGAAACTCCACGGACACTCTTTTAAATAAATTATTACAAAATATCGGTTAGGGTAAGTGCTCCAGTGAATGAACACACCCCAGTGAATGAACAAAACTGGGTTTTTTCCTAAAAATAAGAAATAAAAATATTTTTACCCAACTCAGTATTTTTTTTCGTAATTGTTACTCTTTTTTCTATTAAAGTGGCAAAATTATTTTTTTATGTCACAATACATTTTATAATGGCGAGCGTTTAAAGTTGGCAGTGTTAGTATAACTTGTATTTGTTCGGGCAAGAATTTAGGGCTCAGGTAAGACGCAACATTTTTGATATCACATTGTAGCCGTAATTGAAGTATATTCTATAAGTTATTTATTAATTAGAATAAAGGATAGGTATACTTTATGTCTCAAATCGATTTCAATGCCATTTTAGTCTGTTTTAAGTAAATTATTAGGTGTCCCAGCAATGGAACTTAAAATCGTTTGAAATCCGGTAAATGAACGACCGTTCATTCACTGGACGAACGTCAATTTCATATTTTTATTCAAATATGTAATTTATTATTAGGTATGCTATATGATTCATGTTTTGGGAGTAGTTTTAAAAATATATTTCTGATCTTTAGGCCAGTATTGGGACAGGTATGTTCATTTATTGGTTCATAAAATCTAGTGAATGAACTAAAATTTTTCATCATGTTCAAATATTAGCTTTCGTCATGATGATGGGACCAATAAATGAACACAAAATTTTGAGCTAGATTTCATCCTTTTAAGACCTAGATTTTATTATTATATTATTTTTTATTATACTGTCCCTTTAAATTACCGTGGATTCCAATAAAAATAAATATGAAAGGTTTCGATATACCTACCCAAGAAACGTTGGAAAGATTTCTTAGGTCCATTGCTAACGGAGATCTAACTATTAATAAAGCAAGTAACGACACTCCATTAGCTGGCACAATGTCAGAGAGCACGAAGAAAAGAAAAGAAAAAGAAAGAAAACTGTTATTTGGACACAGTTCGTGAAACACGAAATATACAGACAAATTAAAAGTGAAAGTAATCTTTTGACAATAAGTGTGTGCTGGGCTGCGTGTGTTATGGAGATAGGCAGTTCCCACTTCGTTGGAAGACGGGGAAACTTGTCATCGTTAAGAAGCCGGGGCGCCCTGCGGACTCTCCGTCCGCTTATCGGCCCATCGTGCTACTCGACGAGATGGGCAAGGTCTTCGAAAGAGTAATTGCAGACCGCCTCGTCGGGTGGCTGGTACGGGTGAGGCCGGATTTGGCGGAGAGCCACTTTGGTTTCCGCAGAGGGCGCTCTACGGTGGACGCCATCATGCGCGTGCCCTCACGACGGGGGATGCTGTGGCCCGGGGTGGGCTCGTCTTGGCGATGTCTCTAGACATCGCTAATGCCTTCAATACCCTGCCCTGGAGTTGCATCTGGGAGGCAATCCGGTATCACTGGATGCCGACCTACTTCTGTCGTGTGGTCGAGGCCTATTTGTCGGACAGGGCCGCCATCTACCCCGGTCACCAGGGAGAATGGAACCGGCGAGAGATGTCGTGCGGTGTCCCACAGGGATCGGTCCTGGGGCCGCATCTGTGGGACATCGGATACGACTGGGTGCTGCGCGCCGACCTCCCTAGCGGCGTCAGCGTGACCTGCTACGCTGACGACACGTTGGTCCTGGCGCAGGGGAGGTCGCACGAGGCGGCGGCCGAACTAACAACACGCGGGGTTGCGACAATCGTTAACAGGATCCGGCAATAGGAACTCGAGGTGGTCCTGCACAAGTCCGAGGCTATTTGTTTTCATAGTCCTCGGAACGCGCCACCGTCGGGTTCCCAAATAACGGTAGGAGGGGTTCACATCGGCGTTCCCAGACTGGAGCGGGCCAGGGCTGCCTTGAAGCAGGTCCTGCCCAATCTAGGGGGTCCAAACGCCTCCAGCCGGAGGCTCTACGCAGGGGTCGTGCGGTCCATGGCCCTTTACGGGGCACCGGTGTGGGCGCGTTCTTTGAGGCTGCGGCCAAACCGCCGGTTGAACGCGTCCCAAAGGGTCATGGTCATCCGGATGGTCCGGGGATACCGCATGGTCTCCGGTGAGGTGGAGCCTCCTTGCCGGATTGCCGCCATGGGATCTGGAGGTGAAAGTCCTCGCGCACATTCGGGAGTGGCGTGAGGAGGCGAAACGCTGGGGCGTAACTCCGCTGCCGCGAGAAATCACGGCACAGCGGACAGAGCTCCGGCGGGATCTCATGGTGTCATGGAGAGTGCTATTGTAGTCACCCCGTGCTGGGCACGCCACAATTGCGGCGATAAGTCGAGGGGACTTATCGCCGCAATTGTGGCGTGGTTTGAGAGGCGCCACGGTGTCCTCACCTTCCGCCTAACGCAGGTCCTCACCGGACACGGTTGTTTCGGGAGGTTCCTGTTCCGCATAAGGCGGGAGGAAACGCCCGAGTGTCACCACTGTGTGGATCGCCCGGAGGACACGGTGGAGCGAGCATACGGTGGAGGTCTGCCCGGCTTGGGTGGAGCACCGCCGTGTCGTCACGGAGGCGATCGGCGGTTCGGATCGGGAACATGACGCATGGATTAGCACCATTCAGCTCAACTATTTTGAAGGGAGCTAAATGATCCAACACACGCGCCACCATCAGCGAGACATCTGAGTGAGCATGACATACTCACAGCGGCCGGGCACATTCAAGTCAATAAAAGACGTATTACCCGGTAAATGTTAGCTCTTTAGTACAACTATCTAGTACTCACACCTACCTAAGAACCAAGTTCTGTTTAATACCCGGATATTATATTCTTTAGTGCAGAGAGAGTTACAGCACAGATTGTGGTTACAGCGCGTTGCGAGATAACATTCACCGCGCATCACTATGTCCGTTTAGCGTGTTGCCAAATAAAATGATAAAGGCTCGTGCAGACCAGCGCAATGCGCCAGCGCGACGCGACTCGAACAAAACAATTTCTAAGAAAACGACACGGTATAGCAATGGCCGTTGTCGCGTCGTGCTGTCGCGTCACGCTATTGCGTCGCGCTAGTCAGCACAAAGCTTAACATTTCCGCGTTTAGACTGCGGACAAGTTTTGTAACAACGTGTTATAATGATAGCGTATAAAACAATGCACTAGAGAAATATATTTTATAGTTTATAGCTGATTTGTGACCCCCGTGACCCCTGGGGCCGCGCCTGCATGTCGGATTAGGACATGACATAGCATAATTTGTACCCGGTAGTACCTACCTAGGTACGTTCCCGTGGGATAATTTCTGATCTACATGCGGCCGAATCCGCTGGCAAAAGTTAGTATGAAGAATTATAAATAGGTACTTACTTAATAAAAATAAGTAGGTACCTTTATCTAATCGTAAGCGGTAAGGAATTAGTTGACTTTCGGGTAACAACTATCATAGATAACTCGTAATTCGTATGGTAACCAGAATCGAAGGTTAGGTAGGTGCCTACGTGCTCTTCGAGGTAGGTTCGGTCCTGCGGTCATACATGCAGGCTCATTTACGCTAATCTCAGCAGAGGTCTATTATGGGAGTCCTCGGTGATCCGTATAATTTTGTAGGTAATGTCTATGTCTATGTGTGTGTCTATTCATTTTCTATTTGTTTTTGTGATGACAATGAATGAATAGTGTTGTTGTTGCAGAGCGAGCATGTCAGGCATGTCGGGCATGTCGGGCTTGTCGGCAGTGGCGGCGCGTCACACGCCGGGCGACCATGACTCCGACGACCCGTGCGCCTCGCACGACCATGCCATGGTGGTCAGTATACCCCAGACACTGTACACACAAAGGTAGATTCCGACCGAAAATGGTTTGTTTTTTGGGAGAAAGCAATGTTTTTATTGTTTATTATGGGTTTATATTTTTTGGTTAAAGTAAGGGAAATGCAGTGTCAATCTTTTAATCATTATTTTTCACGAAACTTTGTACCTACTAGTCTCAATGACAAAATTATTAATATCTAAACGAACAATAACGTATCAACGTGTCCACAGAACAGATTATCTGTTCTGTGAACGTGTCTGTCGAAGAGGGTCATAATAAATTGTATTTCAAAGTTGCCTGGAAGAGATCGCAGTAAGCGATAAGGCCGCCCATTGTATATTTTGTAGTGTATTACTTTTTCTTTATGTAATGTACAATCTGGTGTACAATAAAGTATATATAAATAAATAAATTGTATGTGCGCAGTTTCACTCGTGCGTGTGCACGGAGATCCTGTTCAAAGGCTGGAACACGACCAACGAGCTGCAGCTGTTCGGCTCGGCGCTGGCGATCTTCATAGCGGCCGTGCTGTACGAGGGATTCAAGTACTGGCGCGAAACGCTGGCAGCGCCGCCCGCCACGCTCTCCGACTCGCAGCAGAACATCGCCAAGAGTGAGCTTGGCGCCGGCACTGGCCGCTCCTTCAGGTTAGTTGACCCACTCCGTTGTAGTGTGCCGTGCGTGCTGGCACCCGTCCTAACCATCTCCTCTCCCCGCAGGGCGCTGCTGTGCTCGGGCGCGCACGCTCTGCAGACGGCGCTGCATGCGCTGCAGTCGACGCTGAGCTACCTGCTCATGCTGGTGTTCATGACGTACAACGTGTGGCTGTGCCTGGCCGTGGTGCTTGGCCTCACCGTCGGCTACTTCCTGTTCGGCTGGCGGCGCAGCGCGCTCAACGACCCCAACGAGCACTGTCAGTGACGCGGCGGAATGTTCCACGATGAAACTTTGTACAGTCGACCGCACGTCTGTGGAAACATAAGCTGGCCTCTCATTCTATTGATACTCTGTACTAAGCTAGGCTAGCTCAAGTTCAAAGCTTTAGTAGGTATCTACTGACGTGTGGTCGGATGTAAATAATAAGGACTACAGTAATATTGTAAAGTTGCCTGCTTGGTTTAGCTCACTCCTGAGTTGGTTGATATTTGGTTGATTTGGTATTATATTAGACTGGTTTAATGATACGACATAATATGATTTAAAGGCTATATTGAATACTGGATATATATGTTAAATGGTAAATCTAAGCTAAATTGGCACTAAGATGGTTTGGTATTGTTTGGTTTGAGTTACGCCATCGCTATTGGTAATCGATACACAGAAGTTTGATATCAGAACCACACCATCACTCTGGCACAGTTCCTATTTGAAGCACCCAGGTTATAAAGGTCGGTTAGTAAACTACAATTCTGTTGAAACTCCGTAGGTAGGTAACCTATAAGTAAATTACACAAAAAAAAAAAGATTTGTAACTTTATAAGGTATTTATTGACATTAAATGCATTTTGGTTTCGTTTTTTATATAATACAATAGTATTATCCTATACAAGTTAACATCTAAATAGAAGAGTGAAGAAAATCCCTTCCCATGGTTAAACGTCCCGCAGTCGTGCGTACACGGCAACACACCGCCAGTGCCGCCTGTGCAAGCTCTGCACCGCAGGATGGCCGCGCTAGCGAGCAGGCGCACGCGCGAGCAGATGCGCGGGCGAATAGTCGCGTGGTCGCTTCTGCTCAGTAGAGCGTCGCATCAAGTGCCATCATCGTTACACGTTACTAGCAGTTCTTATATATTTATCTAAGCGTCTTACACAGAAACAATGATATTATTGTAAGCTCTTAAATTTGATATACTATAGTTAAAGATAATTTTATTTTAATTTAATTCAAAATAACTTACAACTGACTTTATACAGTAAAGTTCAACAAAGCACACGATTAGAAACGCGGTAAATGTTAAAGGCCGATCTACGGATCACTCTCATTATACATGCTTTAATTTACAATATTAATTCACTAAACCCGAACGCTACTTCTACTAGCATAAGAGAAATTTAATACTGCATCAATTATGTAATGGCATTTGGGGGTTACCTTGTTATAAATAAATAGTAGGTACGTAATAAGCAGTTTACCACGTCACAACTCACATTATGCTGCCAAAGAACCCAGTACAGGCGCGGCGCACGGCGCCAATTCTGACAAAGACTCAAAAACGCAAATAGGTTCTTTTAAACGATTTGTGGCATCGGTACTTGAGCATGTGTGATGTGTAGCGTGGCTTCATGCATTTCCGCGTCAGCAGAGGATAGGTATTTATGTAGGGAACTAGTATGTTACGTATGGTAAGAGCACAACGCATGCGCCGGCTATTGTACACGAGTTGTGGGGGTGTGCTCGTCACCAGTGCCGTAACTAACTAGGGCGGTGCCAGCGGTGCCCAGGCACAGGCCACAGAAAATAAATAAAAATACGTACTTAATAACTTTGTGCCCCGACTGTACTCGATTCGAAAATGTATGTAGAAGTTTACGTGGAAGTTTAACATACTTCTACATAGTAAACCAGGTCGAAATGATCATGGTTGGAGACGATTATTTCTTGACTATTTTTTTACACCAAATTCAAATTAAAAAACCTAGGCGTTCCGCGGTAATCAGCTGAGGATTTTGGCGAGAAACGCTCTCCACGTAATCCTCACCAAGACCCCTTTATATCTCTGGAATCTCTTAATGACTATTTCCGAGATTTGGCATAGCGTTATGACTATTTCTTGACTATTTTATGGAAACCAAGTCGGTACTCCCAGCCGTTTGCTTGCACTGAGGTGAGGATTGTGTGGTGAAGGACACAAGAAAGATTATCGAGCCTAGCGATTTTAGCGATTGAACGCGACATAGCACGGCTCCTGTCGTATGACAATGTAATCAAGGACTTCGCAATGAAGAAAGCGCGTAAAGTAAATGTTTAAGTAAGGTTTACGGTTTGCCTTGAATCTTTACTACTTATCTGTACTGATCAGTATTTGGTGTCATTTGTGTAGTCTAATTGTGAATTTTGACAAATAATTTCAAATAAACGTTTTTTCACCTAATAATTTATAAACGCAATTTATTTGAACTTCCATAATTCAAAACTTTAATTAAAGTACTTAAAATTAAGTTTACATAAACTTAGGTTTTTTAAGATAGATTAATTTTTATAGACAATCCATTTTATTGTCAGAACAGGTTATGATTAGACAATATCTCAAGGGCGCGGTTATAGTACTGCTATAACCGCGCCCTTTTATGCGCCCGGTGCGAGCTGCTATAATAGCAGCTCGCACCGGGCGCATAAAAGGCAAATTACGGCACTGCTCGTCACCGAGATACGTCAGCTCCAGCGGACTGGACCTGGGGGCCTACCACCACCTCTAAAGCAGTATTATTTTAATCTTACTTCAGTAGGGGAAAGAGATGGAGCTATACGCCCTGTAGAGGTTCATCTCTTTCCCACACTAAAGTAATATTAAAATAATACTGCTTTAGAGGAGGTGCTAGGCCCCCTGGTGCAAAAGCTGGTCAAGAGCACGCCAGTGGCTGCACATACCAGGTTAGACTTTGATAAGAGCCTATTTTGACACGTTAAGCATGCGTGCTGACTCGCTCTGTCCGCTAGCGTCTGTGCCGGTATGGCGGTGTTCGGTGAAACATCGCAGAGTGGCTGTGGAAGTGATAGGCTACCCCAGGACAGACGCGTGTCAGAAAAAGTTTGCGCTCAACCAGAGAAAGTGTTTACCTCGTAAGGACCATGACGCGGTGAGGTAGGTCCACACCCGTGCGCTTTTTAGGGTTCCGTACGTAAAAGAATGACAAAATACTAAGGCCCGTATTACAGAACGTCATTCAAAACTCAAGCATTACTTAAAACTCGTTTGTGGTTTATCACGGCATACCTACCTATTTTGTTATACCTTTATACCTTTTTCTTCTTTTTTGTAATCTAAATGTGGAAGCTTGTAATTAGCAATTGTCAGTTTACTACTTTGTTACCATTTACGTGTATTAGTCTGTAAGCTTTCTTAAAATTGTAAAAATAAATAAATAAATAAATAAAGCCTTTTGATTGGTTGAAACTAGTTTTAAGTAATGCTTGAGTGTTGTGAGGTTCTGTAATACGGGCCTAAGTCTCCGCCATCTGTCTACCACAGGGCTCTATATCTTTGTAACTTGAATGGGTAGTCAGTTGATATGTGCACAGAATACAATTGTTGTATGGTATGTCATGGAAAATAATAAAATTAATGGTTGACAAATCAGTGGTTAAGGTGGATGAGCAAAGGTAGCCCGCGAAATACAAATTTTCTTACGGTTTTTTGCAATTTGCAAGTCAGTGTCAGGTTGTATTTTGATCAAAATATGTTTTTGTTTTGGTTTTGACGGTTATACAACATTCATTACGTTTTATTTACGTTATTGAGCAGACATTTTTTTCGAACACGAAGCAATGGTGTAGCTTCTTCAAAATGATTCAGCATTGACTGTGTGTTACACAATTAGGGTGATGTATAGACCAACAGCAAAATATCTTTATCAAAGTTATCTCTATATTGCTTTGGAGTGTAGTAGTTATTTGGTTCAAGACATAATATTTAGAATACAGACTACTAATATCCAGGTGTTTTTGATTATACCCGAATGTGTCGACCTTTAATTATATTCTTATGAATATTCAACCAGAACTGGACAGAAAGGTCAATGTAGATAAGATAGCTGGCCTAGTTAATAATAATATTTCGGCAATAAAAGTTTTAGTAGGTATTCATTATTTTGCGGCGAATAAAACTAAACTACTTTGGTTTCTGCACTATTCGCCGCGTGATACAGTGGCATGCGCCGTACAGATTCATACATTTGTTTCTGTCGTCCGCCGTGCAGCCCGACGCTCGTGCGATTCGCTCGGCACGCGACCCCACGCGCCGCTACGCGTGGCAAGATTTGCACATTTCTATAGGTACATACCTACATTTGTTTTAGTCGCTAGGCGCTTCGCCGTTCGCACTGCGCTGCCACTGGCCAAGGTGTTCAGTATCCATAGCGCACGAGTCCGATTTACATTTGGCCAGTTTTTTGTTCTTCATCTTGAGTATTCTTCTGATTTACGCTTAGCGCATGCGTCAAACGTTCAAAAAGAATTGCTTTACCACTGTTCGCCCATTCAGCTAATAAAAGATAACGTTTCAAATGACCTCACACATACGAAAAAAGACTGACAATCCGTGGCGCGCTCTTCCTTAACCTACTTCAAAGAAAGGAGGAGGTTCTCAATTCGGCTGTTTATATTTTTTTGTATCTTCGGGCATTACGTATGTATGAAAGGGTATGCTCTCGAGGTGGCCCCCAATATAAATTTAGTAAAAGTCTGACACGCCCTCTCGCTCTGCCCAGAGCGGGAGAAGTCATTTGACGATTTCCCACCCTCAAAAAAAATTAAAATAAACGTGGTAGGTACTTGTTTGCCCTACTCCATAAAATTTTTTTTAGAGCCTCATGCGCTCATGTGGGGCAGCCTCGACGTGTTTTATATGGAATTTTTCACTTTGTGTATGGAAAATATGAAAAATTATTACCTACATGTTGACTTTTAGGGGTTTATAAAGGGAGACGAAATTTTCATTATTTTTGCGATAGGACACCATTTTCGAGATATAAGCAAAAGAAAATAAAAATTGTTAATTACAGTACTGTTTTAGCACCTGAAGTCGAGGTGTTGGTGTGAATTTTAGTTTATTTCACACCTTTTTAATAGCGATTAAAAATAGTCAGATTTAGTTCAAAATCAAAATTTTTGGTGAAAAAAGTCAAATTCAGAATAGCAAAATAGCCATTTTCACTAAATTAAAAATAACTTTATTTCGGAAGTCGGTAGCAAAAAACGAAAATTGTTAACCAAAGACTTCCGAAATAAAGTTATGTTTCACTTTGTAGTGTTTTTTATTTTTCCGACTTTCAAAAGGTTATCAAGGTTATCAATTCGGATGTTTATATTTTTTTGGAGGTCGGTTGTTTTTTCTTTTTTGTAAAAAAGATTTAAAGGCGATTTTTCAACCGTAAGATAGCTTTCATCCGAGGAATTATTAATATGACGGTCAAACAGCTTTTTTATCCATACTAACATTATAAACTAACGACCCGCCCCTGCTCCGCACGGTTTTTGTGACCTAACAAACAATCTAGTAGTAGTATCTGTATCTATACGTATAATTATCAATTTTGCACCAATGTCTACCCCATTTTTATGTCCACGCAATCACTGTCCATTCCAAGGTTGCCTGGAAGAGATCGCAGAAAGCGATAAGGCCGCCCATTGTATGTTTTGTAGTGTTCAATTTACTATTTTATATGTATTTTCTGGTGTACAATAAATTATATATAAATAAATAAATAAATCTAGATTTGAATATTATATAAACCTAAGTTTATTAATTACCAAGATAAAAAGTAAAATTTTATGTCCTAAAAGGGGTCATAGACGCACGAGCAAGTAAGTACGCGTACTTATGGCTCGGCGACCTTTCTCGCCTGTGTGTCATACTAAGTACACGTACTTTAAAACCGCTTTGAAAGTTTGCAATTTTAGTTTGCTTCAAAAAATTCGACAACATCGCGATACAGTGTAAGTTTCACGTGTGTCACCGAAGGCGAGCCGAGTAAGTTCGCGAACTTAAAAACCGCGTACTTTAAGTTCGCTAGTCTATCACCCATTTAACTCAGGTCATTGTCTGCCCATGTGCCAAATTTTATCCAAATCCGTTCAGCCGTTTTAGCGTAAAAGCGTAACAAACAAACTCACTTTCGCATTTATACGAGTAATATTAGTTAGGATTATAGAAATACAACTTAAATCTATGGTTAGGATACACGTAGTAAACCTTCTGTTATAAATTCTCTAAATGATGGTGAAAACTGCATCAAAATCTGTTGCGTAGTTATGAAGAACAATGCGGTTACACAGACAGACTCGCGAAAAGCGAATTTAATTTATAATACTTATGTATAGATGAGAAAGAAAGAGGTCTGTTACTTTTTCACGCCTCAGTAACCCACTGGAAAAGGACAAATAAGCTTCTTTACATCCAGGCTATTTGTGTTTAAAAAATTCCTCTGTATTTTACTCAAAAATGTAAATTTTCACATATTTTCTTAAATATCTTTATAAGGAATTATTTAATAAAAGTAATAAAAAAAATTGGAATCCTCACAAAAGGCCCTTTCATTTCTATCTGTCACATGATACAGTTGGCAAAACTTTTTTCTTTCGTTTTCAAATTTGCACCCGAAAAGAGACATAAAAGTGACACGTCCGTGTTTGGGACACATAAATTTATATGTGACAGACAGACAGACAGACAGACAGACAGACAGACAGACAGACAGACAGACAGACAGACAGACAGACAGACAGCCAGCCAGCCAGCCAGACACACGATGGAAAATTACGTATTACTGAAGCTAACTCAAAAACCACTCGTCAGATCTTGACCTAAGTATGGAACCACCATGCAGGTAAGTACGTATAAGTACCTTTCAAATAAAAATAGGATTATCGAATCTCTCTCTCTCTCTCTCATAGAAAGAGGAACTTCGTTCACTCAACGTTCAACTCTCAAGTTTTTTTTAAGATCCCGACCTGTACTACCCACATCGGGGGCCCGGCAAACTAAATGGAACCCACCGCCCCGTATGCAGAAAACTTTAAGAAGTAGAATATAAGAGCGAGCGAGGCGATCTCAAAATTCGATCGAAATCAGCTCGAAAATTTTGCACCGTAAATTTATATTTAGCAGCATACGTAGGGTCCCCAACAAAGACTGCCTTCAATCTACTGAACGTATTTTGGTCTTATTTTGGATTTGATTAATAAGTATTTCTAAAGATTTAGGGGCCCCCGAAGACCGGGTCTTATCGTACCTGACCCCCCCCCCCCCCCCCCCTTAATCCGCCAGAGAGGCCGCTATGGAGAATATAGGATGCAAGAGCGAGCGAAGCGTGCACAATTTTTTTTCCATGACATCCCGCTTCAAAAGACAGACTCGATAAAAATACGAGTATACTCGTAGTATTTTAAGCGTACCTGCTGCTGCTTTTGTAGATTATAAAGTATTATAATTATCAGATGTAATAGAGTACGGAGGTACCCTTAGGCGGGTCGATCTCTGGATAAAGATTCTGGTTTCTCACATTTCGGGGGGTCTGAACCCCTAAACCCCCCCTGCCTACGGCCCTGTAGTAAACCTCCTCCTTTTTTTAAGTCGGTTAAAAATGATGAAATACACACTACTTGTGCAGAAGTCGCGGGCAATAGCTAGTATAAAATAAGTCAAACAACCATATCGTCCGTGAACTTCTGATACCTCCTAACTAGCATTTTTGGGTAAAACTTTATTTTAATGCCATCTTTTGGCAAAGGTCGGAATCAATTGAATGCATTACTCTCCTAAATGTAAAAACATTATTATTTGGTTATAATCCGCGCGTAGAAATACCTTCTAAATTATACCGCCCTATTTTTGGTGGAAATTTCTCGTAACTGACAGTTTGCTCGAAGCGCGCGTACCCGGCGGCTGCGAATTTTGGCGTTCGGAATCAAAAGTAAGTTTGTAGTGGTTTGTTATTGCTAAGTTGCTATTTATTTAAGTGTTATATCCACCTGAAAGTGTTGCACTACATTTATTGCATAATAGGTACTAAAATAAGATGTTGCTATGATTATTTTTTCGGTTAACGTAACTTTGTCAGATAGGATTAATTTCTTTCAGCACTTTTTACTTCTATTTCGTACGTAATGTTGTCATTCTATGCACTTAGAAGAAATTTCTTAGGAGTACAATACACTGAATTCTACCTAAATACCTATTTACGATAAAGTGGTGATAGTCTAATGGCTTGCGTTGCGTCCCGTCGCAGGGTCCGTGGTTGGAAACCTGGCACCCACTTCTTGAGATTGTTTAAATTTCACGTAAGTAGTTATTTGCTTACGGTGAATGAAAAAATCATGTGGATGCTGCTAATTGAGAAGGCCTAACAAGTTTTAGAGAGTTGTTCGCCAACCCACACTGTGTCAGTGTGGTGGACTATGGCCTGAATGCTCATCAATTTGAGGGAAGACCCGTGCCTTGCTGTGGGATGTTTTAGGCTGGTGTTAATAATAATAATCTACGATTGTAAATAAATAATATTAACCGTTCTGCCTGAAGAGTATACCTAACCGTATTGTTTGGTATTTCGTTTAGCTAAGAGATTGCTTTTTTATTTCAGAGATCGTCATAATGGCATCAAAAAACAGGGCACATGCACTAGTTAACATAATTTTCAATTCAGCTGAAGCAGAGAATATTCCATCCACGTCTCGTACGCCTTTATCTCTAGGACAGAATGTTCTAACAGAACCACGTCCTGGTGGAAGGATTGAACCTCAGTTAGGGGAAACTTCGTACATAAGCTCCCTAATTGCAAACAACGACTTAGACCTCATTCAATTAGAAGACCTGGTGGCACTTGACGCACCTTCGCTATTAGAAACACCGTCTCCAAGGCCAACACCACTACCACTTAGACGAGATTCTTCAACTACATTTTGTGACGACTTTTCGCCTGATGACGACAGCGATTACGAACCATTCAATCATCGTGATGCTTTAAGTTCGGATTCAGAAAATGTTCCACCAAATGAAGAGGTAACGAATAAAGAGGCACTGGAAACGAATGAAGAGGTAGTTCACTTTGGAGATATGACTGAAGGCCGACGTAGACAAAGACAAGCTCAACCAGAAAGCTGGAAAAAAAATATTACTAAGCGACTAAGGATGGAGGGAAAAGAGTATGTAGGTTACAAAAGACCAAAGGGTGAGAAAGTACAAAGCCAACTTCGAAACCAAAGAGTCCTTGGACCTAGATGCAATTCAGATTTCTGTAGAAATAGTAAGATAAGATGTTGTGATGAAGTAAGAGATGAGGACAGAGAGAAGATATTTCGGCAATTCTGGAGCGACATGGATTGGCATCAACGAAAAGTCTATGTAGCTAACAACGTAACTTTTCAGGGAAAAGGTAGACAGACATCAGACAATTCGAGAAGAGCAGGTACCTTTGTTTATTTTCTTCCATTAAGTTATTCTACTCAAGGAACCACAACTAAGAAGCGAGTATGTCGTGAAATGTTTATTCGAACTTTGTGTCTTGGCACTTTTTCAGTTCAAAATTGGGCAAAAAAAGGAATAAGTGGCATGCATCCATCTGAAGAAAACATGAATCGTAACCGTCGTCCCAGAGTTCCACTTTCTCAGAGACGTGATGTTCTTGATAACTTTCTTGATGAATTACCTAAAATGCCGTCGCACTATAACCGTCTTAACACTAACAAAGTTTACTTGGAGCCAGTTTATCGTAATGCCACTCACTTATACAATACGTATAAACAATATTGCTCAGAAAAAGGTGCCGATCCTTACGCTAGAAATAAATTTAACCAAACTTTCAAATCTAAGAATATAGCTATCCATACGATAAAGAAGGACATGTGTGATGTTTGTGTAGGTCATCAGACCGGTAATGTATGCGAAAATGACTATCAAACACATCTAAGCAGAAAAAATCGAGCCCGTGAAGAAAAATCTAAAGATAAAAATGAGGCTTTAAAGGGAAACTGCATAGTTTTGACAATGGATTTACAATCAGTAAAGGTATGTCCGTTTATCACAGCTAGTGCCGTTTACTACAAAACAAAATTATGTGTACATAATTTCACGATCTACGATTTAGCATCACATGAATGTACATGTTATTGGTTTACTGAAACGGAAGGTGATCTATCAGCATCTACGTATGCGTCTTTCATCATTGATTACTTATCCCGCCATTGCCTGCCCAAACATTTACCCATAATAATATACTCTGATGGCTGCACAAGCCAGAACCGCAATAATATCCTATCGAATGCACTATTAAATTTTTCCATGCAACATGAAGTATCTATAGTACAAAAATACCTTGAAGTCGGTCACACGCAGATGGAAGGAGATTGTGTGCATAGCGCTATAGAAAGAAAACTGAAAAATAGATTAATCCATTTACCAAGCGACTTCCTCTCAGTTACTAAAGAAGCTCGCAAAAATCCCTGTGAGTACGAAGCTATGATGGTGGACTACAAATTTTTCAGAAATTTTTCGGCTCCTGAAACATGGCGCTATACGTCTATTCGACCGGGACGCAAAGCTGGAGATCCAAAAGTTACGGATATAAAGGCTATTCTATATGACAATACAGGCCTGATTAAATTTAAATTGGACTTTGATGCCGATTGGGATAGCCTCCCCCAAAGAGTCAATAAAATTTCCATCATAAGAGAATACGCGCCCCTGCATAGGAATAGAATACCTATCACTATTCAAAAATTTAAACATTTACAGGAATTGAAGTCTGTAATCCCATTGGATTGTCATTCCTTTTACGACTCTTTGCCTCATTGTGAACGTTAACGATGTTAAAGTTCACAATGTGGCAAAGAGTCGTAAAATCACTTTATATTAAAAAAATAAAGATTTTAAAAATATGATTCAAGATGCTGAATAAAAGATGATGATTATTGCTAAGAAATAGATTCGATATTTTAAGAATTTTATATAATTTTAAAAATAAACCTTTTGAAGACTGGTTAAGATTAAGTTTGTTTTTCATCTAATTATAAACGATTAATAAATAATTCATTGTGATTTTGAACCATTTTTTTTCTTTTATCAACAGAAATATACTTGTACATTGTTTATTTGTATAGGTACATTTATGTATTTTGTTGTTCTTTCCTAATTATGATTTATTCTGATAAATCCTATCTTTCAAAATTTACATTAACTGCACAGTTTGGGGGCTGATTTCTCCTAAGTAACTAATGGAAATATCTCCTATCTGACTTTTTTCTATAATACTAAAACTTAAAACTCCTAATTACGATTAAAATAACATACAACATAATACTAACTGCATTCATTTATTATTTCATAAAAAGACGTAAAACTAACCAACTACTTTTTTATTTTACCAAAATTCTCCACGAAATGTTTATAAATTAGTTTTATGTTCCTCCTGTAAAATTTATTTGTAGGTAGATAGAAGATCTCAGAAGTTCACGGACGATATTATTTGTTCTTTAGATTAGTCATCTGGGTTTGGAAAAATTGAGAAATATTCAAGGAGTTACATACCCAGCCCCCCTATCAAGTCTGTACACGAAACAATTCGTGGCACTGTGTCGGATTGGATCGCGGTGCTGAACAGATGGAAGTTAAACCATTCGCTTCAGCAGTTCAGCACAATCAGCTCCCGCTAACGCACACGACGCGCACGGCACCGTCGGCGGTCCGCGGGGCTAGCTAGGACACGCGTTACCGTATCATGCGCGAGAAATCGATGGATCGATAAGAGGAAATACAAAAAACTTTTTACAAAAAAATAAACAACCGACTTCCGAAAAAAAAAACACTACAAAGTGAAAAATAACTTTAATTTCGGAAGTCGGTGTCTTTGGTTTTGAATTTTCGTTTTTTGCCACCGACTTCCGAAATTAAAGTTATTTTTCACTTTGTAGTGTTTTTTTTTCGGAAGTCGGTTGTTTTTTTTTTGTAAAAAGTTTTTATTTTTCAGTTTTTAGTTGTGGTATCTACCCGAAACAAATTCGAATACCACTACCTGCTATTTAAATAACAGTCACAGGAAGTTATCATCGTATCATCCACATATACTAAGTGGGAAAAATACGTATTATTGAAGCTTACTCAAAAACTATGCCAGCAAAGGTAATAAAATGTATATGGGACCAATCCGGGAGCATACCCTTTCAAACAAAAAAATATTTAAAATTGCGTCCACAATTGACGGAGAAATCGACGGATATACATAAAAAAAAAAAAAAAAAACATACATACGCGTCGAACATATAACCGCCTCCTTTTTGGAAATCGGTTAAAAAGATCGATGCTATACTGTACTGACTGACAGTAAAAAAAATTGTGGGATTCATAACTTCAGTGTGCTGTAATTGTGTTCAAATAAAATAAGTCTGTTACTTATTACAAAATTAAAAACATCTTCATTCTCCCTATCTTTTTGACATAATTATGAGGAATAATCAAAAATTATCATTTTCTATAGTTTGGTAATAAATGAATTAAGGCACGTCCGGGCTAATTTTTTTTTATCTAATTTACAAAGTTATATTTATCGACACAGACCTAGACTCCACAGTCTCCGTTCCCGGAGCGTGCTCGTCCCTACAGTTCCACCGAAAACATCTTGTGCGTCGTGCGCGTCGGAGTGGGAGAGAAATGCCCGGCGGACTTTTTGCATGCCTCGCAAAGGTTTAGTGCGCTGCGGACTCGAGCGTAAAGTGTGTCTTTGGTCTCCCTAGGGTGACGCCACATGAACAAATGAGAACGCACGAATGTGGAGCTACCGAGAATTCGGCCGCTCGTACAAGGCCGTTTTGTCCACTGGACAACGGACCATGTATTTCACAGACGTATGTGTTGTACACCGGCCCGTGTCCGGCGCATGCATAGGCTTCCATTGTAACCTGTACGTGGTGTATAAGTGCAAGTCCGGACGTGTAGAAGCGTCTACTATTACTTCAACTTAACAACTCAATTATTATTTCAGACAAATTGATTTGTTTGTTCATCGATGATACAAACAACATGTTATACGGGTCAAAGTAAATTAGCGGAACTTCAAATATGTGACGGTTAACGATATCTAAACATGATAACACAAAAAAAAGGTGCTGATTTTCTAAACTCGTTTTTTAACACTTTGTACTCCAACCACTTTTCATAGAGCCCATACGCCATGCCGCTGTACTTATTGGAAGTGAGCCGACCGCGCGGGAGGGTCACCGGCATTACGTTTGCGCTAAAGTACGGACGGTTAACGTCATTAGGATTGAAACCGTGTTATAACACTGTTAAACGAAGTAGATTATGTTTCCAGGGGTTCTTGTCGCTATACGTATTATCTCTGGAGGTATTTTCATGTCCTCTTTTATTTTAAAACCAAAGCACATACTAATAAGTCTTGTTATACTACAGATTTTATTTTTTAAATGAGCCCTCCGCGAGGGCTCCGGGCATCCCATAAGCGACTTGAGTGAACCCTCCAGTAGGGCTTCCGCACTGAACTTGTTAACACTCCCCGCGGCCGTTGATTAGCTGATGTAGTGATGGCCCAGTGGTTAGGGCTTCGCCTCTCATGCACGAGGTTGTGGGTTCAAATCCAGGCAAGTACCAATGTGACTTTTTCAATGCATATTTACTTTCTGAGTTTATCTTGGATATTACTGACATCGACGGTGAAAGAAAACACCGTAAGGAAACCTGGACTTACAGTTTATATAATTCTGAAATCGCCAACCCGTCCTGAGCAAGCGTGGTGATCAATGCTCGCACCTCCTCTGTATGAGAAGAGGCCGCAGCCCTGCGGTGGCACAATAATAGGCTGGTGTTATTACTTGAAATATTATGAGTTTAGAAAATCTTTTATTTTATTCTGAAGCTGATTTAATTTGACCCTGTAGTATCATGCATGACATGTATTTCAAAGTTTAAAGTTAAAAACTGGACGATCAATTAAAGAAGATCGATCGATAGAAGGAAGCTTCGTTTCTTATAATTTATATTATTATCTAACCTTAAATTTACGGTTCGTGTCAGTATCAAACTCAACACGATACATTGTACTAAATGAATATACACTTATAATCAGGTAGGTATTTGTTCGCCAGTTTATAAATAAATCAATATATAATAGTAAGCCACATACCACAGCCTGCGTGATGTCATGGCGCGCACGTGACGTCACAGCACGCACCGCTTCTCTACTCAGTACAGTACGCGAGCGTGACGAAGGCACATGGGAGTTCCGACAGACACTGTCACACACACTTGTATGAGCGACGGAGACGACGCTCGACAGAACCGAACTTGTTTATAAACTCCACCAGCCCACCGACCGTATTACAATACAAGGCTTAGGCTGCGTTTCCAGAGATGACCGAGGATGCGCAGCGAGGGATGTGTGTGAAACTAACCAATAACATCGCTTCACTGTCATAGCTTGAGCTAAGCTAGCGTTGTTATTGGTTTGTTTCACACACATCCCTCGCTACGCATCCTCGCTCATCTCTGGTGGAAACGCAGCCTTATACTCGTATTTAGCCCAAAGTTTAAACCATCGAACCAATTTTTAACTTTAGTTCTAAATACAAAAACTGTTTTTAATCCCGAGTCTACAGCCCGCTTGCAAGACAAATAGCAAAATAAAGTGATTTTGGTGCAAGCTAGCCTAATTTGTCAATAGGGAACCTTACTGCCAATTGCTCCCGCTAGAGAGCATCATTGCACTAGATTTATTTTAAATTGTATTTTTTTATGTTAAATGCATTTTATGAGACCGTAGTATCGCAGTAGCTAATGAAAGTGACAATGAAGTAATCTGGTGTGTTTACAATCCACAGATATATTATTTTAAGTGATCGCCGTTTGTCAATAATAATCAGTTAATACTCGTATTTGTTTGCCAACATCCATCCATACTTCCATACTAATATATAATATAATAACAACGCACGGCTGCTTTTAGTTCATGATTCGTGAAGCATGATAAACGTAGTTTTAATAGGTCCAAGGTAGGTACATCAACGATCATTTCAATGAATTTATTGTAATACGAGGGGTGTTCAATAAATAGTGAGAATGCGATACATTCTCCTTGGAAAGAAAAAAAATAAATACTGGCAGGCATAGCCCAGACATTAGTTAAGATGATAATAAAAAAAGCAATTAATTCTCTTTTGTTTTTAAAAAGTAGAAGTCTATTGTTTGCGTCGTTTCGGAACGTGTTCTTAAAAATTGATAAAATTGAAGTTCGCGCGGTAATAAAATATATCTACTTGAAAAATTTTACTACGGAGCAGGTAAATCAAGACTTGAGAGCAACATTAGAGGTTCATGCTCCTCCATATTCTACGGTTGCGCGTTGGTGTGCTGAGTTCAAGCGAGGAAGAACTTCCACTAACGATGACCCACGAACGGGACGCCCCATATCGGCAGTGACTGAACAAATGATTAAAAAAGTTGAAAATATTGTCTTGGCGGATCGTCGTGTTACTGTTCGTTTTATAGCTGAAGAAGTAAAGATTTCGATAGGAAGTGTCCATAATATTATAAACGACCATTTGGGTATGAAAAAAGTGTCAGCGCGCTGGGTGCCCAGAATGCTTTCTGACGCGCAGAAACAAACTCGACTGAGAATTTCACAAAGCTGTTTGGATTTGTTACAACAAGATCCTGACCGATTATTGGCTCGATTGTCGATGTTTCGTCCATAGTAATGGACGAAACATGGCTTCACCATTATGACCCGGAAACGAAACAACAGTCCATGACTTGGAAGCGACCGTCATCTCCAACTCCAAAGAAATTTAAGGCGATTTCATCCGCCGGAAAGGGACAGCCAAGGGGTGGTAATGATCGAATATCTTAATCATGGAGCCACTATTACGGGGACTATGTACGCAGGACAAGTAACAAAGTTGCGTGAGGAAATACGCAAGAAACGGCGTGGCAAACTCGCTAAAGTTGTTTTGTTTCACCAAGATAACGCCCCTGCGCACAAGTCCAGAGTTGCGATGGCTGCCATTCAAGAAGCTGGCTTCGAATTGATGGGACATCCTCCATATTCACCGGACCTTGCTCCTAGTGATTTCTACCTATTTCCGCGCTTAAAGGAACATCTCAGGGGCCAGAAATTCGAAGATGATGACGGAGTAGTCGCCGCCGTAAATGATTTTTTAAGGGATCAGGAAGAAGATTTTTTTAGAAAGGGAATTTTAGGATTAGAGAAAAGATATACAAAGTGTATAAACCTGAAAGGTGACTACGTCGAAAAATAAAATAACATATAATAAAAGATAATTGCGTCTTACTCATTCTCACTATTTATTGAACACCCCTCGTATGTAACCGGGCACGCCCTTTACGCCTGGAGGCTTTTTATTTAGATATTAAGTTCTGTTTACGTTTAGTTTTTTATTTCGACCTGAGTATAGTTCTCGATGATTTTGTTTGGTATATTGGCGTGTGCTAGCTAACATATGGCTAATAATTTAAATTATGTTTTGTGTCGCGTAATGTAAATTATTTTGAATACTATTATATAGAATCTTTTTTTTTTTTTGTTCTTCTATCTGAACAGACAGCTGTGCTGCTGGGGAGTTTGTTGTGCCACTTCTTCTTCCCAGCTAACGCACGAGGAAGTGGTGAAGGGTGGGCGTTTTGGGGGACTGTCTTATGTAATTTTGACGTTCGAAAAGTGCTGATTCTCAGCCTAGTTTGAATAAATGACTTTTGAATTTGAATTTACGTAATGGCACACGAATGACGCCTTCGAACGTTCATTATTTCACAAACAAAACGAATAACTTCGCAACAAAATAGTAAATTGCAATGTTGCTAGCACGTTAGTCACAAAACTTTAAAGGTTCTGTTCTGCTCGTTTTAGAGCTGAAGACTATAAGAATGAAGGATTTGATACAGGTCAGAGTAGAAACCTAATGTAAAAACACAATATTTTTAGTGCTATTTACTTGAATGTAACATTAAAAGTATATTGTAAAGTAGTTCAATATCACAACCACAAATATGTTTGAAACTCTTATATGCATGTTTTATAACCGTTTGTTACTTCTTTTTACCTACAATTATAGTACATACAAGGATGAAATAAATCTATATATATAAAAATCAATTGCTGTTCGTTAGTCTCGCTAAAACTCGAAAACGGCTGGGCCGATTTAGCTGATTTTGGTTTTAAAATGTTTGTAGTCCAGGGAAGGTTTAAACGGTGAGAAAATTAGGGTAGGTAGGGTTTAGTGCTACCTGTGCGAAGTCGGGGCGGGTAAAGCTAGTATGAAAATAATAATGAAAAACTCCGAAATTTTTTGACGCGGCTTTGACAGCTTGCTTTATTTACATCGAGTCGAAGTAGCGTCATCTGCCTGCTGTCTCAGTTGTATGTTTGTTCGTTACGCTTTCACGCTAAAAACGGCTTAACCGATTTGGATGCAATTTGGCACATGGGCAGACCATGAGCTGGGTTAGGACAAAGGATACTCTTAAACCCGATATTCCCACGGGATCGAGACTCATGCGGGTGAGACCGCGGGGCGCAGCTAATTGCGTATAAACAAGTTTACCGCGGTCTGATTAAGGTTCAAAATACAAAAACTGCCTCGAAGGTTTAACCTTGACCAAAGTTAGAAGTCGTTTTGTAATGAGACGCCACGTGTCCATCGGCCGAGTACCGCACATACTTACATAATAATAAGTATTAGCTAAGTTTCGTTTACGATCCGTACCATTACTTCGCGACGAGCCACAAGCACTACTTCTAAAATACTACAAAATATGTATAAATAATAATTAATACAAACGATAAAAACATAAAATGAAATACAAGAATCGAATTCTTGCAGCCACGTGTCTATACATATGTATAAATTAAATATTAATTCTATCTATGAATAATGTGAACTACATAAGAAAAAGGTCGGGTGAGGCACGGCGCGATGCACGCGCGTGCGGCGACCGCAGGGCCGGTGCGGTGAGCGCTAGTGACCGCAGGCCAAGTGCGGTGACCGCAAGGCCGGTGCGGCGAGCGCTAGTGACCGCAGGCCAAGTGCGGTGACCGCAAGGCCGGTGCGGCGAGCGCTAGTGACCGCAGGCCTAGTGCGGTGACCGCAAGGCCGGTGCGGCGAGCGCTAGTGACCGCAGGCCAAGTGCGGTGACCGCAAGGCCGGTGCGGTGAGCGCTAGTGACCGCAGGCCAAGTGCGGTGACCGCAAGGCCGGTGCGGCGAGCGCTAGTGACCGCAGGCCTAGTGCGGTGACCGCAAGGCCGGTGCGGCGAGCGCTAGTGACCGCAGGCCTAGTGCAGTGACCGCAAGGCCGGTGCGGCGAGCGCTAGTGACCGCAGGCCTAGTGCGGTGACCGCAAGGCCGGTGCGGCGAGCGCTAGTGACCGCAGGTCTAGTGCGGTGACCGCAGGCCTAGTGTGGTGACCGCAGGGTCGGTTCGGTGAACGCGCGAGCGGCGACCGCAGGGCCGGTGCGGCGAGTGATAGTGACCGTAGGCCCGGTGCGGTGACCGCGCGTGCGGCGACCGCAGAGCCGCGAGTTGCGGCGAGCGCTAGTGATCGCGGCGGCGCCTCGGCTCGCACTCGACCGGAACAAAGTACATATGCTCGCCGAGTGCACACTGGTGAGCCGGGCCGCTACACGAAGTCCTCGTCACTAGCGCGGGCCCGCACTCACACGTAGTGCTGCGGCTCGCGCGGCAGCATGGGCTCGTCGGCCTCGTCGTCCAGGCCGGCCGCGGCCCAGTCGCGCGCGCGCGGCGCCAGCAGGCCGCAGGCTCGGCAGCCGAAGAAGTCGGCGCAATTGTGCAGCGGGCCGCGCGTGAAGGGCGACCGCCCGTTGCGTGCCACGAAGTGCCGGTAGCGGCTGCGGTTCAGCTGCTCGTTTGTCGTCATGCCCAGACAAACCACAAGGTACAGCTGGCAGCCCGTGAGCACGGTCACCCAGAACAGGTGGAAGCAGGCGTTGAGCATGACCCAGGCCACCCAGGGGTTGCAGCGGCACCAGTACCACACCACGCCCGGCGCCGTGTCGTCCTCCACCGGGCACACGGCCGCGAAGTACTGCGCGCCGCCCCACACCATCCACGCGCACATCACCAGCAGGCTCGCCAGGAACCCGATGAAGTAGCGGTGGTTCTTGGCGCCTGCGACAACGGGACAACACTCAGTAAGCGATAAGCACACGACGACGTCGGCCGGCCGGGGCTTACCGATGCAGTTGCCCACCCAGGGGCAGTGGTGGTCGAACTTGGCGACACAGCGGTTGCACACGGAGCAGTGCTTGGAGCGTAGCGGGCGGCGCACCAGGCACGCCGAGCAGAACCGCGCCGGCTCGAAACCACCGCGCGAGGACTCCGACAGCTCGATGATGGTCTGTAACACGAGCGGGTCAGTGCCGACACGCCATGCGAGTCACGAGCCAACGAGACAGGTCCTAAGTACTCACGCGTAGCTTGTCCTGGCGCGAGGCGGAGATGACGCCTGGGTCGGAGCGCCAGGAGCGCAAGAACGTGAACCACAACGCGCCCGAGCACAGCACGAACAGCAATGACGCGCCCGCACCCACCACGCCCGCCACGAACACCGCCCACGTGATGTAGAACCACACCTGCAGACCACACACCGCAAGCTCACTCAGTCGCACACATCATACGCTTATACTATAAGTACCATTGGTTGCATTTGAATTTGATACATTTCATACTCTTATGTTTTGAACAACTTCAGCATTACAGATTCCAGCTCTGTTGAGAGCTTCATTCATGTTGATCTATCAGTGTAGACGTGGCAACCTGTATACTCCCAAGGTACCATTACTAGAAGTACCAAACCTCTGGGCGGTGTGATGAGACTCAAGCCACAACAAGCTGCGCCATGTCCTTTGGTCAAATACTTTTTATTTTGCCGTTTCCTGTGCTTTTCTTCGCCGTATATTTGATAATTCGTCAATTCATCGCGAGCCCTGCATAGCAAACAGCAAAAAAAAAATGGAAAGGTTACCTTGGTGGCGAGGTACACACTGAGCGGAAAGATGTTCTTGAGGTCGTCGTCAAACAGGAGGTTGCTGAGGAAGTGCAGCGCGCCATAGAAGCACACCAGCAGGAAGGCCTTGACCAGGTACAGCGCGTCCATCTCTAACACCAGCCCAGTCAGGTAGAACGCCACAAACGGTATCACCACCACACACCACCATCTGAATTTCTGTCACCAAAACCAACTTTTGAGAGTAATGTGGGTCAAACCTATGAACTGAGACTGGGCCAAATTGAAATAATGCTCATATAAAACAGATAATATCACTTCAATACTTATAGCCCGGTCAAATTAGCTTCAAAAATAGGGGTAAGGTGACATTAATTCGCAAAAAGCTGAAAATTGTCATGAATGTGGTGTTATTTGCTGATGACACATCACTGATTTTTAAGATAAATAGACATGCACAGGAGCTTGACGAAGTAAATAACGCTATGCTTAAGGTCCATAATTGGTTTACTGTAAATAATTTGGTATTAAATGAGAAGAAAACTAAATGCATAAGATTCACGTTACCAAATGTTAGAAGTAGTGAATGTCATGTTGTACTGAATAGGGAGACACTAGAATTCGTCGATAAAACGGTTTTCCTGGGGATCACGCTTGACTCAAAACTACAGTGGGGTCCTCACTTAACATCACTTGCAGGGCGGCTAAGTTCAGCCGCTTACGCTGTTTGGAAAATCCGCCAACTAACAGACGTTGATACCGCGAGACTGGTCTATTTTAGTTACTTTCATAGCATCATGTCTTACGGTATTTTGCTGTGGGGACGGGCTGCAGATATTAATTATATCTTTATTCTGCAAAAGAGGGCTGTCAGAGCCATATATAACCTCCGCAGACGCGAATCTCTAAGGGAACTGTTTAAGAAAATTAACATCATGACGGTACCTTGTCAGTATATATATGAAAACATTATGTATGTTCGGAAAAATCTACATCTTTTTAGTAAGATAAGTGACAGGCATAATTTTAACACTAGAAATAGGAACAAATTAGATCAACCACGTTTCAGATTGTCTAAAGTGCACACTACTTTTATGGGGTACTGCGTAAAATGTTATAATAAAATACCACTCGATATTCTTCAACTGAATGAGAAGAAATTTAAAACATGCATTAAACGCACACTATGTAGACAAGCATATTATAAGTTGGATGATTATATCATAGATAAAAATGCTTGGCTTAATGCTGGTCCTGCTCCACAGCCACTTGGGCTCACTAGTTAAAAAAAAAAAATATGTTTGGAAGAGTTGCTTCCCCTTTTTATTTTTCTGACATTACAAACTTAATGTTTATTTTTTATTTAAAACAAGTTTTAATTGTTGAATACTCCAATGGATAATGATTTTCTTTCTTTTTGGTAGTAACATTCTATTAATCTCTCAAATACATTGCAAATTAGTTTTGTATAATTTAGAAGCATTTTTAAAATTTTTGTAAATGTGAGTACCATGGAGCCGTTTTAATGTTATTAAGATGTATGTTGACTTGAAAGAGCATGGCAGTTGAGAGTATGTCATGCTCACTTAAATGTCTCGCTGATGGTGGCGAGTGTGTTAGATCATTCGGCTCCCTACAAAATGGTTGAGCTGGATGGTGCTGATCCACGCGTCATGTTCGTGAACGGGCGCCGTCAGTTGTGACTGGTCATCTCTTATCTGCCATGGCTTATTTTTAATCTTATATTTTGAATTGTTTTGATTATTTTTTGTACATTGTTCTCACATATAGAAGCAACAAGAATAATGTACCCAGGATTTTGTAATTTTCTATATTTAAAAGAGTGTCCTTGGAGTTTCTTGCCCGTTCTTCTCCATAAAGATCTACGTTTTGGAATGGGCAACTAGCTTCAACTTTCTGACTAACTGACGCGACTATTTGACAATTCAAAAGTGCCTGTAAATGGTTTAATTGAAATAAATGCTTTGAGTTTAAGTTTGAGTTTGAATGTTGGGAACACTATTACAAACAATTTGTCAAAAGTCCAAACCAATCTGTGTGGAAAAAAAAAATTCAAGATCAAATGTTGCAAAAATCGTTTTTTTGCATTTTTCAGCTAAACGGCAAGTTTTGTCGTAAAATAAATGAGACAAAAACTATTCATCATCTATATATAAAATGCTTTGTCCTGATTGACTGACTGACGGATCAACGCACAGCCTAAACCGCTGATCGTAGAGACTTGAAACTTGGAGGGTGTGTTCTTTGTATGACGTAGGCATCCGATAAGAAAGGATTTTTCGAAATTCTACCCCTAAGGGGGTGAAAAAGGTGGGCAAAGTTTATATGGGACAACGTGATTCCTTGGTCCTATCTACTTTAAATTTTGCAGAAACATTTTTTAACAGAATTGATGGAAGACTTGTTTCGTATTTTATTGAAATTCATCCCTTAACGGGGTTAAATAGGGGTAGAAATTTATTTTGGGAGTGATTAGCTTCGAAGTTGATATCAATACTCCTTAGTGCTTTTAAATTATATTTTATTTTAACACGTTTGAAAACTCAATCCGATTTTATTCAAAAAAGGTTGAACTCACATATATGGCTTGGTGCTTGCAATGCAATTAAAATTGGAATGTCTCGAAAGTCACCGTGCTATATTAGTACCGCATTTGAAGGTTTCTAAGCTTTACAGAGGTCTGTATTTATTCCTAGGATTCCCCTAACACCATCAAATTACTCCTTCGAATTCAAGAGAGTGCAGTTTCCCATCAGTCTGCTTCGCAATGACCATAAACAAAGCTCAAGGTCAAACTCAAAAACCAATAAAAATCCTATTAGAACCATTTTCGACTTTTACGCGGACGAAGTCGCGGGCAAAAGCTAGTGCAATTATCTATAAAAATTGTATACTTATGCACTTTTTTCCTAAGAATCACCATTTCCGAGATATAGCGATGCAAAAAGTTGAAAAAGTTTCCGTGCATAATATGCACACGTTTTCAATTTCATTATTTCCGAAGCTATTTTGACCGGTAATATACAGGGTGTAAGGGTAAACACCGTCATCCTTGAAACCACCGGTTTGGTTTCATTTATAGAACGTAAAATCAATGGATAATTACAACTTTTTTTTTAAAAGAATATCTACATTTTACCACAAGAGTATTTCACCCTATGCGCTAGGGTTGACGACCTTGCGTCTCAACACGGGAGGAGAGCGCGGGGAATACAGGGCGCCACGTGACCCGACCGGTCGCGAGCGCGATCCCTCCCTCACCCCAGTCAGTCAGCTGTCTCGCTAGCGAGCGCATGTATGTAACGTCGCGTCGTCGTAGCGCCGCTCATTTCTCGCGCGTAAATAATTGTAGTTCGATAGTCTTACACAAATGAACAGTGAGTGAACCGAAATGGTACGGCTTTACGCTATCGCGGGTGATAACCTGAACGAGGCTCGAGACAACGTGTGCCAAATCGTGAAACGATGTTGGCGGCTACGCAAAGGATCACTCAGTGTGAATCAGTAATTTTTAATTGTACATAAAATCCGCTCTAAGAAGACCCACTGACCAAAATCGTGATAAAATTTTTAAATACGCCAAAAATACCTGCCCAATGGTTTGGTTTCTTTTTCTTCAATTTCACAATTGCGGCGATAAGTCCCCTCTTTGAGGAGTGCTCTGAGAGGCACCACGGCGTCCTCACCCTCCGCCTGACGCAGGTCCTCACCGGACACGGTTGTTTCGGGAGGTTCCTGTTCCGCATGAGGCGGGAGGAAACGCCCGGGTGTCACCACTGTGTGGATCGCCCGGAGGACACGGTGGAGCATACGGTGGAGGTCTGTCCGGCTTGGGCGAGGCACCGCCGTGTCCTTGTGGAGGCGATCGGCGGCAGTGATCTCTCGCGTCCGGCCCTGGTCCAGGCCATGGTACGGAGCGAGAGGGCGTGGGAAGCCGTCACCTCCTTCTGCGAAGCAGTAATGCTCGCGAAGGAGGAGACGGAGCGCGTGAGGGAGAGGCAAATACATGGTCTGAGTTCGAGAGGAAAGCACAGCATGGCTTTGATATAGCGTTTAACTGGCTTTATTTTCATACGCTTACTCTTAATACCTCCAAAACCAAGTTCATTACCTACTCAATCAGTTCTGCTACTCAACTAAACCCAACAATATCGCTTAAAGCCCACACATGCAATCTGAAAACTCAGGTTTCATGCCACTGTGCTCCTATATCCCCTACGAATGAAATCCAATACCTAGGTATAGTCATAGATTTATGTCCTTTCTTACTAGCAGAGTTCGCAAACTTATATATATCTTTAAAACCTTAAGAAATATTGCAATAATATTTCTTAATAATCCAATAATTATACGTAATGTTTATTTTGCCTTATGCCTATCTATTATTACCTATTGTATTCCTTGTTGGGGCGATGCTGCAAAGACTTTCCTTAAGCCATTAGAGGTTGCACATCGCGCCATACTGAAAGTGGCTACCTTCCGTCCACTATTATATCCAACTAATCAGTTATACAAAAACTGCAGCGTCCTCAACGTGCGGCAACACTTTATTTTACAATCGGTTCTGTTGCAACACCGCATAACCCCCTATATTGAAATCCTTTGGTCGCAATATGTCCAATTCGCACAACGTCCAATTCGCAATTTGTCCAATTCGCAATTTGTCCAATTCGCAATTTGTCCAATTCGCAATTTGTCCAATTCGCAATTTGTCCAATTCGCAATTTGTCCAATTCGCAATTTGTCCAATTCGCAAATTGACCAATTCAAATAAGTCGTTATTTAGGTGTAGACTATCCTTTTAGGTATTTTTAACCGACTTCCAAAAAGGAGGAGGTTCTATGTTCGACCACTTTTTTTTTATGTTCACCGATTTCTCCGTCAATTATTGTAGACCTATTTTGAAAATTCTTTTTTTGTTTGAAAGCGTATGCTCCCGTATAAATTTTGCTTGGATAGTTTTTGAGTTAGCTTCAATAACACGTATTTTTCCCACTCAGTTTATATGGATGATATGATGATAACTTCCTGTCACTGTTAATTGCTTAGCAGGTATACAGTGGTATTCGAATTTGTGTAGGGTCGGTACCACAACTATAAAGTGAAAAAAAAAAAAAAACAAACAAGTTGTTTTTTTTTTTTTGTATCAGATACATCGTACAACGAATCCTCTGGAAGGGTGGCACCGACGCAATCAACGGACGTATTTCGAAAAATCCTAATTTGTATAATTTTCTTTATAAACTCCGGAAAGAAGCCAAATATACACGCCTTCAGAATTCTATAGTCAAAAAGATGGGAAATAGAAGAAGATTAAGAGACATCACATTTGATAAAAAGTACAAAAAATATTTGATCGAAATATGTACAAAATGGTAAACTACTCTTAAAAGCTTTTTGACAAAAAATATATTTCTTCGTCTTACATTGTTTAAGCGTTGATGTTAAAATCCATCATTATTTCTGGATAGGTACTAGGTACCCATAAATATGTTGATTCCATATAAAAAATACATATTTACAAAATAAAAATACATTACTACATATCTTATTTAATAGCGATATTATGATTTATCAGCCCAAATTATATATAGAGATTTGTGTTTTTTTTTTGTAATAAAAGAGTTGATCATAAATTATATGCATAATTTTTATTTTTATTTAAAGTAATTATAAGTACTTCCGGCCGATTCTCACCCAATCTCAAGTGGAGGTCGTGTCAAAAAACGCCTCTCGTAATCAAGGGCGCCCCTTAATTGCGAACTGGACCAATTGCGATTTATTAATCTCAAAAGAACGATTTGTGAAATCCAAATGATTAATAGAGACACTGACATGAAGGACACATCGGAAGATACATCAAACCATTTTTTTTCTATAACTATCTGACAATAGGATCAGGATCCTAGTTAACATAGAAAACACAGACAGCTGCAAACCACATTTCCAAGAACACAAACTTTTAACACTTCCCTGTATTTATATATTAGAATTATGCAAATTTGTGAGAAACAACCAACAATTATTCACTACACGAGAAAACATACAAACTAGATATACACTACGACACAAAAATAGACTAAACCTACCTGGTGGCTCTAAGCTGAAAATGCACTCAACAAGCACTTTAGTAATGTCAGTTAAAATATATAATAAATTACCAGAAGTAATTAAAAATGAACAAAAATTAAATATATTTATAAATAAACTAAAACAATACCTAATCCATAAATGCTATTATAATATTAATGAATACTTTAATGAAAATTTACAACAATAATTTAAAATAAATACCAAAAATAATAAATAAATTAAAGTGGAAGTGAGTAGTGGAAAAACATCTATATTTTACTTTTTTTCAAATACTAATATAATATAATATAGCCCTCTTTCTCTATCCTATCTTGCTGTGCCCGACAGGGTCCACAATGATCTAAAATTATGTATATTTTATAATGTACCTACCACCTATGCTAACATTGTGGAACGCAAATAAATATATTGAGTATTGAGTATTGAGAAAATAATGCATCAAAACATCGCAGGACTGATTAATAAGTCAGACCAATTAGTATTGCACCTAGATGAACTTCAAAACAACATAGACATAATTTGTGTAACCGAACACTTCATGGAAACTGGATATGAAGGTTTCCTCACTATACCTAACTATAATTTAGCAGCTTGTTACTCCAGGGACACAAAGAGAGGAGGAGCATGCATATTATTAAAAATTGACCACCAATATAGAGAGCTTAACGAAATCAAGAAACTTTCAGTGCAGGGAATTTTCGAGTGCTGTGCAATCGAATTAACACAGCATAACGTTATTATTGTATGTGTTTATAGGATACCAAAATCTAGTAACCTTGACATGTTTTATTCGATTTTAAATATTCTTCTACCAAAAATATGTTACAAAGCGCGCAAAAATGTCATATTATGTGGTGACTTTAACATTAACACTTTGAAAAGAGATAGAATTTCTCAGGAATTTACTAATTACTTATTAAGCTATAATTTAAAATTACAAATTGATGAGCCTACCAGATTACAAAAATATAAAATGCAATCATAGAATAATGGATTTCAACATGTCAGATCACACAGCCCAAATTTTAAAGATTCCTGTAAAGAAAACTTGTACAATAAATAGTTGGAATATTACAACGCGTGACTACAGTCACAATAACTTGATTAAATTCAAAACATGCTTAAATTCTTTATCTTTTTGCGATGTTTATCAAGCTGTTGATCCAAATGTGGCGTACGATAATTTTATAGAAGTATTCCAGCTGTTTTATAATTTATGCTTCCCCTTAATTAGTAAAACGATTAAGTCAAAAAGGAATCCGAATTGGTTGACACCCGGTATCAAACGTTGCAGTAAAAATAAACGACAACTTCTTTGGCATTTACGAGCAAAACCTAATAGTAAAAACCTAACAAAACTTAAAAATTACACAAAGAGACTTAAGAAAATAATAAGATTGACACAAAAGGCCAAAAATAATCATAAGATATTGACATCAAATAATAAATCAAAGGATACATGGAAAATTATAAGTGAAAACAGTTATTGTCCTCCACGTGAATATATAACAGAAATACGTCGTAATGGTACTACATTAACAAACCCCAGTGATATAGCGAACGCATTTAACAATCACTTCGTAGAGCAAGCAGAATTACTTTCAAAAGCCTCAAAATCTGTTAGTTGTAAGACTCCAAATATATGCAATAATTCAATATTCTTGGCTCCGACTACGCCTAATGAAGTGTATCGTATAATACAAGACCTAAAAAATAAAGTTAGCGTAGGTTATGATGATGTCTCAACAAAAGTACTAAAATTCGTTTCCCAAGTGATATCAGGTCCCATTTGTCATATAATTAATTTAAGCATTTGCTCTGGAATCTATCCTGATAAACTAAAACCCACTATAATTAAGCCTCTATTTAAAAAAGGTGATAAGACTGACATTAATAACTACCGACCAATTGCGCTTATACCGGTAATATCAAAAATATTTGAGAAAATTATTTATAACTGTATGTATTCCTTCTTCACCAAACACAACGTCTTAGTTAAGGAACAGAAAGGCTTTAGGAAAAACAAATCCATAAACTTGGCTATCTATGACTTCCTTAATATTATAATGCCAGATATTGATCAAATAATTCCCACTAGCGCTATATTTATGGACATGACGAAAGCCTTTGATCTAGTCGATCATAATATTTTGTTAGGAAAACTAAGTGCTTACGGAATAAGGGGAAACGCAGAGAGCGTTTTCCCTTATTCCGTAAGCACTTAGTTTTAAAAAATCCTTAGCCCTTATAAAATCCTACCTCGACAATAGAACACAGTGTACGGAAGTTAGACGAATTTGCAAAAAGGATAAAAGAGAATATAAATACATTTCAGGAAAACGTAAAATTACATTTGGCGTGCCACAAGGCAGCGTATTAGGCCCACCATTGTTTTTGGTCTATATAAATGACTTTCCAAAACACGTCACTTTTCCTATGGTTCTTTTTGCCGATGACAGCACTTTAATTATTAGGCATGATGATTTAAATACAAAACATGAAAATGACATTAAAAATGCATTACAACAATCAATTGCTTGGCTTGAACAAAATAATTTAATTCTTAATTTAAATAAAACCAAAATCATACAGTTTCGACAAAGAATTACCACTTCTGACATTAATCTAAGTTTTAATGAAATTGTTTATTCTGTAAATAGGATATCGGAATCACTTTTACACGTCATATAAAAAAATATTAAAAATAAGCTAGGTGAGGTCGGTGTTTCCTATCTGACTACTCTGAGAAGAAAGGCCGAAACGAACTCAGAGGTCACAGTCTCTTTTAAAGTCCAGACATAATCTTGGTCAAGTCATGTGAGGACCATGTAGATTAGTGTCTGAAATGGTCTTTTGAGGAAAGAACCACACAGATTTGAGTGGACCTGTCCAGTCAGTGCAAGCATTTGTCAGTAATCGTGGAGCTCAACTCAGAACTTAAGGAGCTCAACTCGACGAACAATACCAAGGAAAGGATATTTGGGTAGGCCGCATCAACTACTCAAACTGCCAGACCATCATTAAAACTGAGAAAGAAAAAAAGAAATGAAAAGGGAAAATAAAAATATCCACATAGTCCTCACATTCACAATAATTAAAATAATATAATACTTTACAAAGTAATCGTGTCATTTTGAATATAATTTTCAACAATGTCAATGTGTATATAAAACTGGTTTATTGTGATGAATAATTAAAATGTCAAGTTTTATGGTTTTCACAAGGCTTAGCATAATAATAAAATTGAAGAAGTAGGCCATATTAAATTTTTAGGATTGACAATAGACTCTAAATTGACGTGGAAAGAACATGCATCGATCTTAATCACAAAATTGACCAAGCTTGCCTTTGCTCTTTATAAACTCAGCAAAATAGTAAATCAGGCGGCTGTCGTGACCGCGTATTATGGCTACGTAGATTCCATATTACGTTATGGAGTAATTTTCTGGGCAAATTCCTGTAAAAAACTTGATATTTTTAAAACACAAAAGAGGTGCATTGGATCCATATGCAATCTTAAATCAACAGAAAGTTGCAAACGGCATTTTATAATCTTAAAAATACTAACGTTTCCTTGTCTTTACATATACGAGACTGCTTTGTTCGTAAAGAAAAACGGTGATTTATTTAAAAAAGCTTCAGAACAAAGCTATCGATCCATAAGACCAACATATCGACATGAATTATGCCTAAGAAGTTCAAAAACCGCTCTTATGCACAAGAGCATACTTTGCATGGCTCAAAAAATGTATAATAAACTACCAAATGACATAAAAGATTTAAACTTGACACAATTTAAACGTAAACTAAATAATTTTTTAATAGACAAGTGCTACTATACCATTGACGAATTCCTAGTTGACAAATTTTCATGTGACTGACCATTTTTTGTATTTATGTTTTAATGTAATGTTCTTATACATATGTCCATTAATCTATTACAATATATTAAATCTTAAATTAAATTATTTATGGACATTAATTAGTTCTTTATGTTGCATGTAATGTATAACTTAATCTCTTATATTGTAATTTAACAATGCATGCCTTATAAGGTAGATTTTTGAGCTACTATAAAATATTTTTAAGACCTTGTTGTATCACCAAAAATCGCATTAATAAAAACTTTGACTTTGACTTTGACTTTGCGAATTGGACTAATTGCGAACTGGACCAATTGCGAACTAGACCAATTGCGAATTGGACCAGTTACGAACTGGACCAATTGAGAATTGGACAGTTGGACATTTTGCGAATTGGACATACGAGGACTGCACTAAAAGTATCGGGAATGGAATATTTCCACTGTTCCTGTCATATTAAAATCTTTTTAATTGAAAACCCCTTGGTTTTAAAAATCGAATACCATTTATTTATTTTAAAAAAGATTCTCGGTCTTGTCACAAGGTTTTGTCAAACTTGTTTAGTCGTTGAGAAAATGGAATTGACTCGAGAAAATTCAAGAGCGATGATTTATTATGACTTTCGAAGTGGTTTAACACAAAAACAGTGTGTTGACCGGATGATTTCTGCATTTGGTGATGAAGCCCCATCCAAAACCACAATTTATCGCTGGTTTGCTGAATTTCAACGTGGACGTGTCAAGCTCAGTGATGATCCCCGTCAAGGTCATCCAAAAACTGCAGTCACCCAATAAAACGTTGATGCTGTGCGTAAGCGGATTGAGGAAGATCGACATGTGACGTACCGCGAAATTCAGGCAACTTTAGACATTGGCATGAGTCAAATACAAATAATCTTGCATGAACAATTAGGTGTAAAAAATCCCGATGGATACCGCATTCGCTCTGTGAAGAGCAAAAAGCGGCTTGCGTTACTTGGTGCGTCAGAACTCTCGAAAGATTCCACGCAGGATCCTCAAATGCTGTATACAACATCGTATCAGGTGACTATAAATAAATAAATTGTGGTTTTGGATGGGGCTTCATCACCAAATGCAGAAATCATCCGGTCAACACACTGTTTTTGTGTTAAACCACTTCGAAAGTCATAATAAATCATCGCTCTTGAATTTTCTCGAGTCAATTCCATTTTGTCAACGACTAAACAAGTTTGACAAAACCTTGTGACAAGACCGAGAATCTTTTTTAAAATAAATAAATGGTATTCGATTTTTAAAACCAAGGGGTTTTCAATTAAAAAGATTTTAATATGACAGGAACAGTGGAAATATTCCATTCCCGATACTTTTAGTGCAGCCCTCGTATGCTAGCCAAAGATTTCAATCGTAGATTTGCCCTGCCGCGTCAAAAGATGGTCGCGTTTCTGTTTCGTTTTGACACCTCTGAGACAGACAGTGTCGCAGAGACTTGACTTGGTTGTCATGGAAACGCCATTGTTAATGTGTGAGCTCGCTCCTCTCATTATGGACGATTTTTCGTGCGACTTAATACAGTGAGGGCAAATCTACGATTTAAATCTCTGATGCTAGCATTTGTTTGCCACAGGTCGTTTCTGAACTCCGTAAAGAGAACTGCAACCGCCGCATCATCCTCCATCACAACAATGCGAGTTCTCACACCGCGCACAGAACAAAAGAGTTTTTAGAGCAAGAAAACAGAATCATTAGACCATCCGCCGTACAGCCCCGACCTAAGCCCTAATGATTTCTATACTTTCCCTAAAATAAAGAATAAATTGCGTGGACAGAGATTTTCATCACCTGAAGAAGCTGTGGACGCCTACAAAACGGCCATTTTGGAGACCCCAACTTCCGAATGGAATGGTTGCTTCAATGATTGGTTCCATCGTATGGAAAAATGTGTCAAATTTCGCGGAGAATACTTCGAAAAGCAATAAATACATTTTTAAATAGTAATGTTGTGTCACTTCCTTGATTCCCGAAATTTTCAGTGCCGCCCTCGTATTGCGACCAAAATTACCAAACGCCGAAAAGATATAGGTAAAATGTACTCCTCCAAACCAGCTTGCCGTTTACTAAAAGATTCTTCTACTATCTAGGTCCGTCTCTATACAATACAATAAAAAAAAAATTACCAATATAAATTGTATTATCAAAATTGTGAAGTCTGTCCGCAGATTCCTTCAAGATAAAACCTACGACGAAACAGAGAAATATTTAATCTAATTAATTTATGATAAGTTTGTATATTGTGCCACTCACCCAAAACATAGACACACGCTAATCCAATCCCCTTACTTACGCACGCTTCCACAGCCAACAACGCTCACGCACCTTCGCACGCAGTCGAGTCGACATTGATGCATACACGTACACACAGCACACTTGCACACTCATACGCACACTCACACACAAATGCGCTCGCATTTGTTACTTATACCTGTTTTTTAAATATGTAAAAATAATATAAAATATAATTGTAGTAATATTTATTTATTTAATACTTCAAGCACACAAATGTACAGAGGCGGACTTAATGCTATAGGCATTTTCTACCAGTCAACCTTTGGGTGATGCAGAGACAAACAGTGGCAGGTGCAATAGCGAGAATTCAGGAATACACCTAATTATATATAAATATAAGTACAAATAAATATACTAAAACAACTAAGACAATCAATGAGAAAACATTACCGTTGTGATGATACTGCCAGTTTCTTGCGAATGTGCTCGCGAACTTTAAACGATAATCGGTTGGTCGCCATTCTGATTTCCTGGGGGAGCGCATTCCACAGAGTGATAGACTGAATGAAGAAGGAAGAGTGAATGAAGTCTGTGCGGTGAGTGGGACATTGAAGAAGACGATTGTGAGATGAACGAAGATTTCTATTGTGGTTGGCGCAAATGTACTGAAAGTGAGGAGCTAGATAACTAGGGGAAGAGGGAGAGTCAAGAAATGAAAACAAGGTGGTCAGCGCCCTTTGCTCTCTGCGCTGGCGTATCGGCAACCACTTTAGAAGCGACCGATGCGCAGAGACATGATCATATTTACGCAGATTGAAAACGAATCGAATGCAGTTATTGAGAAGACGGTCAAGTTTGTCGAGTAGATCTGCATTCAGGTCATAGTAGCACACATCACCATAATCGATGATAGGGAAGATTAGGGACTGCACAAGCATAGTCTTCGTACTCGAGGGTAATAAATTTTTCAATCGGTACAGAGCCCGCAACGTTCCAGTAACCTTCTGGCTTACCCTAGCTACTTGACTACGCCAGTTTAGTGTACTACTACTTTTTATGGCTATCAAGTCCCTGTTTAATTTGTCGATAGCACCAGGCAATTCATCAACCCTTCCCTGACAGTACAACTGCAAGTCATCTGCATACAGATGATACGCACACTGAAGTTCGGAAGTTATACGATTAATAAAAATAGAAAACAGAAGAGGAGAAAGTATACCGCCTTGAGGAACGCCAGTTTCCAAATCACACCAGCATGAAGAAGAATCCCCAACATGAATAGACTGCTGACGTTCCTGAAGGTAAGAGGAGAACCATTCCAGTGCTTCGGGAGAGACCATAAGATATGACAGAATGGCTAACAGGATGTCGTGACTGACGGTATTAAAGGCATTCGAGAAATCCACCAACACTAGAACCGTAACTTTGGTGTCTTCCAGTCCTGCCCTTACATCGCCAGTCACTTTAAGGAGGGCGGAAATAGTGCTGTGGCCTGGCCTAAACCCAGATTGAAGAGAATTGCGATGAACAAAGTTGGAGAATTGTTTGTGGACACAGGCCTCAAGCACTTTGGATAGGAAGGGAAGGATAGAAATTGGACGGAAGTCGGTTGGAAGAGAGGGATTGGAAACCTTAGGTAATGGACGAACATAGGCTAATACAATTAGAGGGAATCGGCACTGTTACTCTTTAATACAGGCTATTTCATAGCATAGCAAGGAGAGCAGCACGTCACCCACTTGATTGTCAGAGATTAAATTCTACCCACTTTGTGATAACTGTTACATGTACTAAAGTCTGTTTTTTATCAATAAAGATTATTATTATTTATTTATTTAAATGTCGCGCCCTCACGACCCTAGCCGCCGCAGGAGACGCCCTGGGCGTCGGGAATCGCAGGTCGATTTCCGGCCACCGTAGGCGCGGGCTTGCGGACGGTGAGCAATGGGTAACTCGCCGTCCGATAAGAACCAGGCCCGGGTCGACGGCGCGTTGTGTTCCACGCGCGCCTCAAAGGGATGTCAGCACTAACTGACGGGGTCCAGAAGGACCAATGCCTGCTGGGGCTGCGGGTTTGTCTGAAAGGGATATCGCGGCCCCGGCACACAGGCAACGGAAGGAACACGGTTTTTTTTGTACTCAGTAAAAGTCTGACACTCCCTCTCGCTCCGCCCAGAGCGGGAGGAGTCATTTGATGAGGTCCCAAAAAAAAAAAAAAAAAAAGTTGTACCCATTTTAGGTTTTACATCTAAAACTAAACATTTGGTGTTACGATATTAATTATTGCATTTCATAATCAATATTCTAGTTCGCTAGTTAGCAACATTTTTTATTTCCACACGGTAATATTGCTAAGTTAATCAAAACAGTGAAATATTTGAAATCTATTTGCAACGTTGCCCACCTTCAGAATAAACGAACCGAACTAATAAATAACCCAGTCAATAACAACATCAAACATCGCAAACAAGCATGTAACTATGTTTTTTTTTTATGTTTTTAGGTCCCCTGAGGAGTACTCTATACCCAAGTTTGCAACCCTGAAAACCTTGTGCTACTCCCATGCTGCTCGAAAAACTGCCAAATTCTGGCTCATGTTTCAGTTTTTTTTTTAATATACCTTAAGGACGCAATTTTAGGTATCTTTGTTCTATAATTTTGTGAAGCAAGTTAAATTTGATATAATCTGAGCCCAACCCAAAGACGTTACAACTAGTCAAAAATGGCAATTTTTTTTCTAAAAAGTGAAAAATTATTTATTTAGGGTTATTTGCCAAGACACATACCGACTGAATTAATGGTCCTAGAAAAAGTGTTTTAGCTCTTTAATTGATTATGAGGAAGATTTCATGCCCTTGCGTACTCCTTCTTCAGTGAACAAGGTCAAGAGATAAGGTGCTAGCTCATACGCAAAATGCTGCTTAAATTGTTCATCTGATTGTTTTGTTGTCACACAGACCCCTGGAATATGGTAAGGGGATCAACATCAACTCTCTTGTTAAACACTTTTTCGAAAAGGACCATTAGTTATAGCCAACCACCACCAACCAGTAGTTTATACCCAAGTTTGAAACCCTGAAAGGTTGGAAACTTGGGTATAAACTACTCACAGAGGACCTAAACAAATCATAGTTACATGTTCATTTGCATTTTTTTGTATCAATATTTACTGGGCTAAATGATGTGAGGGTTAATTTCAAAAAAGCTCCGTAAACTGAACATCATCAGCATCCATGTAATATTTTTGCACAACATGCTAGTCATCTGTTGATAACAACATACCGCCTAAATCACCTACATGATATTAGTTTAAATAGATACAATATCTTACCTTATCATAAGTTAATCTCCTAAATATGTTCCTTTTATTTGCAGCTATTGAGTGTTCTTTTATTTTATCTGCTACTTTGGAGCCCACCCACAGTGAGTCAGCATTGGCCTGCAGCATGGCTAGCGGAGTCACTCCTCGCAGGTTAGGCACGTCTAAGCTAGCGTCACCCTGTTTATGATTCATTGTAATATTAAGCACTAAAACTTGACGCATTCAAGGACACTGAACGAGACACAATAGAAGTTTAATTGTTATAACGTCTATGGGCGTTTTGTGTCCCTCAAAGTGTTAAACATATTTTTATAATATAATGGTTTTTGTTGTTTAAATTATACACTACAATGGCTGCAATCGCATTTCCACCTCTGCATGATTCAACTAAAAGGATTATTCCACGTTTTACCAAGAGCTTCTTAATTTTGAAAAATACAGGGTGGTAGGGGCATCGACGAGAAAACCGAAAAAAAACAACATAGGGGGGTTCAGAATCACGTACTAAATGTTAGGTATCAGTTTTCGCGTCAATGTCCCTGCCACCCTGTTATAGTGGAATGAATATAAGAGCATCATCTAATTTTGAGGAAGTATATGCAAAGCCTTGCTTAGGCATAGGGTGAGACTCACGTATAGTATGAGGGTAGATATGGCAGTGGTGTTGCGGGCGAGGATGGCCCAGTGCAGCGCCGTGTTGCCGTGCGAGCGGTCGGCAGGTCGCGACGACGCGCCCAGCGTCAGCAGCAGGCGCGCCGGGTCCACGGCGGACACCTTCCAGCACGCCCACATGAGCGGCGTCATGCCAGCCGCATCGGCCGCGTCCGGCGCCACGCCACGCGCCACCAAGTACGCCACCACAGCCGTGTGGCCGAACTGCGCCGCCAGGTGCAAGCAGGCGCAACCCTCCGCGTCGCGCAGGGACGCATCGGCGCCCGCGCGCACCAGCAGTACCGTGGCCTCCAGGTGGCCCTGGCGCGTGGCCCAGTGCAGCGGCGTGGACTGCAGCTCGCCGCCCACCGCATCCACCGCCGCGCCCTTCGTCAACAGGTACTGGATGATCTCGCGCCGGTTATTGATGGCCGCCCAGTGCAGCAACGTGACGGTCTCGTGGTCCGGCTGGTTCACGTCCCAGCCGGCCTCAACCAGCTCCTTAACGCGAGCAAAAGCTCCGTACTGTGTTGCTTTGACTATGTCGAAGCCGCTGTAGTCCCTCTCTAGGGGAGCAGGCGGGGGCTCGCGCGGCGGCGGCCCGTCGCCGTCGGGCTGCGATTTGCCGCATTGCCCGCTGGCGGCGGCGCCGCATGTACTGTCGTACATAATCCTAATACGGACCAGGAAATATGGCCATTATAAGAACGACTGGACGAGAATACACTGGTTCGGTTCGATCTTCGAAGAACTTCACGGCACTTGGTACAAAAATATACGCACAATTTAATACTATTCCAATTATTCGATTGTAATCGAAATTATTACAACTTACAACCAAACCAAACACACAGACATAATGACATTTCTGATTTCTGTTTCAGTGTCTCTGCTCCAGTGTTGCCAGATGCATTGAACCTTATATCTGTAGTAGAAGATGCTAAAATCTGTATTTACATCTGTATGCTATTTTAAATTTTTAACTTGAAATCTGTATTAAATCTGTATGTATGGTCAAAAGAACCGAAACAGAATAATATACCTACTTACCGTATGCAGTCAAATTACTTTATTATGCTTCTTTTGAAAAAGAAGAGAATAGGTTTGATTCATCCCTACTACTCGACCTCCACGACACAGTTACTGTGTAACACGATACCCCTTGTTAAGACTGGTTGTCAGATTTTTGGGGTTTTTTATTGTGCATTAAATCAATATCAATTACCATTAAAAGTTTGTACGAAATTAATTATTTACGATAAATGCATCACGAGAGCGCAGTATTTTGGAGAACACGCAAAAATCTCCCCGTTTGAATAATAAGTGAAACTGGCCTCTAACTGACAGAACAGTACTACCAATCGCGTTTTATATACCTACCTAAATTCAGTTTTAAAGCAGATTAGGCTATTTAATCAATAGAATTAGAAAATTCTGTATAAAAATCTGTATCCAGTGCTTATCTGTATCATAAATCGAAAATCTGTATAAATACGGAGAAATCTGTATATATGGCAACACTGTCTGCTCTGATTTCTTACTAAAACGAAAAATGCGCTTTCTCTTCCCTAATAATGGTTGACGAAAAATATGAATGGTCGAAATGGGTCGCTTTAAGGTATTCTAAGATAATTAATAAGAAACTACCTAGATAGCTGGACGGACCCGAAATGCGATGACTGAAAGCGGTTTCTGGACTAACAGCACTACTGCCACCTAGGCAGTACTGCTTAGTTACTTGTTAGTCCAGAAACCGCCATTCTTTTGTTCCGATCAGACCCCAGATCATCAAACTTCAAGTTTACTGTTGTGTCGATCACAAATTAAACGAAAACTAGTAGATATTATACTTATGTCATTTGGAGTGTTTATTAGAGTATCAAAAGACGAGCTTATTTATTTGTTAACATAATATGTAAAGAAATATAGATCATAAGTTTGGTGAACAGAGCGCTATGTTATGCCAGGAGGCGTACAAATATTGTGTGCAATCAAGCTGAGGATTACAAATGAAAATTTACTAAAATCATTTGAAAATCATGCATAATTATGGTATTCATTAGAAAATAAATTGAACGATTGCATTATATTATTTAAAAAAAATACCTTAAAAAAAGCTTTAGGTACATACCGGTATGTAAAGTTTTTTTTAGGTATTTTTTTTAATATTTTTAATTGATAGATTTAGTTATTATAAGCAACTAATTTCAATATTTTGTTATTCCAAGCTGTAGATATTTTTTTTTTAAGTTTTGTTCATGCTGACGTCATAACGAAGGCTGAATAGCTTAAGATCTTTGCCATGAAAACAAAATAATAAAAATCCTAAATTTGACATTTTTGCTTGACATCAGAAACTTTAAGGATGACAGTAGGGAGGAGGCATATTTAACGTAACAGATATAAATAATATTATCTTTGGTTTGACGATTGACGGGATTGGTCGCAAAAGGTTCTATGTATGTACGACTTTATTTGAATAGAAATAAAGATGATTGAAATTAATTTGGCTGGTTAGTTTGTTGAAATTTTTAAAATTTTGATCCTTTGATATTTAGAAATTTAATTGCTTTCACTGCTTTCTAACGGACGAGAACTGGTGAATTGTAATTTTCTCAACAATAAATTATAAATTTCTGGACTTCTGTAATTGCAGTTATTGCTGAGAGAAAACTATTATTATTGTATTGACTTTGTATCTGTGACATTGAACTTTTAAATTTACTCATAGTTATTATTTTGCATGCAATTGCAATTGATACATAACCTGTATCGTATATTCCCGTTCGTCCCACTACCGCCATCCCACTGGTGGGACGAACTGGAATTTAATCAATAATATTAAATTTATTCCCGTTCTTCCCTCTGATTCTGTTAGTGGGACGAACGGGAATATTTTAGTAATTTTATTTTTAATTCCCATTGGTCCCACTAAATAATTTGAGTCTGGTTGTTCAATGGTAAAAACACTTATTTCTAATCTATGTATCGTCTATCTATTTTTTTATACGCTTTTATTAGCTTGACCTGTATCTATCTATCTATCTATCTATCTATGTAATGGAATCTTTCAACGTAATTTTCACCAACTTCAAGACGTCCGATTTACTTAAAAATTTGCACACATATCAAGAACCGATGACAATACAATAATTTAGTATCTTGGAGTTGATCTGATGATGGAGCCAGGAGGTGGATAGTGGAACTCTTCAGCGACTTCTAGTAAACCCCTCGAGTTTGGGCTCATATGATTTGGTTTGACGATTCCAAAACATTGCACTTGGTGTCGAGGGTCTGATGATGGAGCCAGGAGGTGGATCCTGGAACTCTTCAGAGGCCACTAGTAAACCCCTCGAGTTTGGGTTCATATATATGATTCGATTTGACGAGTTTAATATATTGCACTTGGTGTTTCGACACCAAGTGCAATATATTAAACTCGAAGGTCTGATGATTGAGCTAGGAGGTGCATAGTAGAACTCTTCAGTGGCCACTAGTAAACCCCCTCGAGCTTGGGCTCATATGATTCGGTTTGACGAGTCCAATATATTGCAGTTGGTGTCGAGGGTCTGATGATGGAGCTAGGAGGTGGATCCTGGAACTCTTCAGTGGCTACTAGTAAACCCCTCGAGTTTGGGCTCATATGGTTCGATTGGACGAGTCTAATATATTGCACTTAGTGCCGAAGGTCTGATGATGGAGCTAGGAGGTGCATAGTAGAACTTTTCAGTGGCTACTAAAAAACCCCTCGAGTTTTGGCTCATATGACTCGGTTTGACGTTCAATATGTTGCATTTGGTGTCGAGGGTCTGATGATGGAGCCAGGACGTGGTCAGTAGATTTCTTTAGTGGCTACTTAATTAGTAAACCGGTCAAGTCATAACTTCGTTGACTTTAGAGTTATTAAATAAATGAAGAATATACTAGACTAAAAAGTAAAAAATAAAATTGTAGTTAAAAAAAACTAAGCAACACGCTTTTTACACGAACTAAAAATTATAAAATAAATAAATTGACTTGTATCCAATGATTAAATCAAAAAGAGTGCTTTTTAGTGGTGTATACTTTAAAAATTTATTTAAACAAAGCACTCCACGCTTTTTGATTTATCATTGGATACAAGTCAATTTATTTATTTTATCATTTTTAGTTCGTGTAAAAAGCGTGTTGCTTAGTTTTTTTTAAACTACAATTTTATTATATTCAGGATGACTTGTAATTTGACGCATTCCTTCTAGGACAAAAAGTACTAGGCTTGCATGAACTCACAATAGTATTTCAATCATTAGTATTATCCTACTAATAGGATTAGTAGGTTACTACTCAGAAATTGTGCACAACGTGTCATGAATACAATACCGTCTTGTGAATTCATGCAAGCCTAGTACTTTTGTGCTAAGTTTCAAGTTTATTAACTCAAGGAATAAGATTTTTCATATAAACAAAATACGTACCATTTCATCCCCATAAATGTCGAATTTCTAAAAATCCCTTCTTAGTGCTCCTCTACATTTTAAAAGGAAGCCGTGTGCATTTCTCGTTTCTAATCCCAGTAGTTTTCGGCTGTACTTTGATAGATCTCAGTAAGTCACGGTTTCCTTTTATTTATAAAAAATAGATAGAAGGGACATATAAGACTTTTTACCATTGAACAACCAGACTCAAATTATTTAGTGGGACCAATAGGAATTAAAAATAAAATTACTAAATTATTTCCGTTCGTCCCACTAACAATATCAGTGGGAACAACGGGAATAAATTTAATACTACTGATTAAATTCCCGTTCGTCCCACCAGTGGGACGGCGGTAGTGGGACTAACGGGAATACACGTCCTGTATAGCTGAACATGCAGACTTAAGATTAATATCTGACTGTAACAACTTTATACCATGTTTAATATTAAATAACAATTTTATTTCTTTAGGAATTTTGTTATAAATGCGTATACACATGACTAGGAAACTTTTCGCATACTTGGCTGATTTAGGAGTATCCTGAAAAGCAAGTCTGCATGCAAGCAAGTCTGCATCTCTATTTCGAGGGTTCAATTGATAGGCTTTTTTGAACAATCCTTTATTATTATAAACTTATTTACAAATTTCAACAATGTACAGTGATGGAAGTGGTATACCTAGCTTTTTAAAGAACGGTTTTCATGACTCGTCAGGACTGATACCACAAATGGCTCTGATGCATTTCTTTTGCGCAATAAATGCTCTGTGTCTATCTGTGCTGTTACCCCAAATAATAAGCCCGTATCTTAAGATGAATTCTATAAAGGCGTGATATGCTGTAATTGCGATTTTTTTGTTGGTTATATTCTTTATTTGTCTGAGAGCATAAAAAAACTTGTTAATCCTACTGCACAAACTGTCCAGATGTACTTTCCAATTCAGATCTTGTTCTATAAGTACTCCTAAGAATTTAGTTTGTGGAACTTCTTTTAACCTGTCAATATAAAGTTTGAAATTGTATTTACTATGCTTTGATTTATTAAACTGTATATAATTAGATTTATCTAAATTAATTTTCAATTTATTTGCCTGTAACCATTTACATATAGTTTACATATAGTTGTAACTGGAAGTTATAAATGATAAACTAGGACCATCGAGGTAAAATAAATAAACAAACAGTTAATTACTAATAACAATAAATAATATGATTTGTTGCTTAGATAAGACGCGACCCACTGCAGTACTAAACCTCTTATTCCACTTTTTTCTAATTTTTTCAACAAGATGTCATGTGCTACAAAGTCGAAGGCTTGTGACAGGTCGAAGAATAGTCAGATTTAGGGAATTATGAATATGATTAGATTAGCAATTGCTAATGTTGTTGACTTTTGCTTTTGAAATCCATACTGTTCTTTTGTTATGATATTGTATTTGCTACAGTAGTCGGAAAGTCTCTTTTGCATACATTTTTCAAATAATTTAGAGTTTTTTACATCATTTTTATCGTTTTTTTTTTGTACAGAGGTTTAACGACTGATAATTTTAGTGTATCAGGAAAAATTCCAGAAGAAAATTAAAGATTAATCAAATAAGTCAAAATAGGAATTAATAAAATTCTGTACTGCAAGTTTTAATTACCTTTGTACTTATTCCATCGTAACCTTCTGAGTTAGTGTTATTTAAAGCTATTATTTCCTTTTTAATCTCGTCTTCAGTCATAGGACTGAGAAACATGGAGTTAGGTATAGTCACAGCATTTTAATTTATTTAAAATTCAATTATATAAATGGCTCAATAATAATAATTTCTATAGCATTCATGATTTTTTTATATGAATTCCAATGTACTTAATATCTTTCAATTTCATAATGTATTTTAATAAGTAAGTTTGCATGCTTTAGTTTTAAGCAAAACATGTTCGATCTATATTTTTGTAATAACACCTTGTATACCATATTTTATGCAAATAAAAAATATCTTATCTTATCTTATCTTATTAGGCACGTCATTATCATGTAAATTATTAAATGTCACAGTTTTAGTCGAATCAATAAAATAATCATTAAAAGCATTAGCTATGTCACAGGGATTAGTCAGTATTCTCTTGTCTAATTCTAGTTGAGAAATATCATTGTCACATTTTGTATTTCCAATTTCACGGTTAATGACTGACCACGTTGCTCTGCATTTGTTTTGACTGTTATTTATGTATTTAATGTTTGAATTTATTTTGGATTTAAAGATACATTTTTTCAGTATTGATGAATATTTTTTATATCTAACTTTGTACGTTGGGGTTTTATTTTTATAATAGAGATACCGTAAGCATAGTTTAGTTTTGCAACTATTTCTGAGACCCTTGCTTATCCATTTTTGTTTACTTGCAATAGAATTGTTTATTTTAATCTTTGGGAAGCATAAATTATACAATAAACATAAAAACTCGTGAAATTTATTGAATGCATTATTTATATCAGTTTCAATATGTACCTCTGACCACGTTAAACATGCAAGAATTTTTTTGAATTTACTAATATTATTTTATTTATTTATTAAAACTTCATGCCCAAGTAAAAAAACTGTACAAAGGCGGACTTAATGCCTGAGGCATTTTCTACCAGTCAACCTTAGGGTGATGCAGAGACAAAACATGGCAGGTGCAACATAAGGGACAGATAACTTGAAAATTAATACACACTAATACATAGATACATACATATGTACGTCGAAAAGGCAGAGTATGTCAAACTCAACCTTCCAGTTCTGCGCACTCACGTAATTTCTTCTTCTTTCTTGGCCCATATCTGTACAATAAGCTAAATAGCATTCTTAATATTTATCCTCAAACGAAACACAAATGTAAAAATTCAGTGACTACATATTTGAAACACTAGATTATCAGGGAACGGAGAATTTGTTGATCCCCCTCAGATAGATTATCTCTAATGCTATTCCGCCCCACTACTACTTGTACATACATACCATCACCCATACTCGCACCGCACTCACTTTTGCAACCTCTCACATATTACACTCACATCTCTTTTTACACTTCCTCTAGTTACTCACACACATTCTGGTATTTCCACAAACTCTTTTTGTATTTTAGATTATATAATTTTTTTATTTTTGTTGCTTTGTTGCTTTGCTTGTTTTGTATTTTAATTTATTTTATGTTTGTTGTAATTCAACGTTGGTTAAGTATTTATTGTAGTTATGGTCCAAATCACAGGCATCTAGCCCCGGGAGGGCTCTGGTGACCTGTAATACAGGTTTTTATTTAAACACCATTTTTATTTAGGCACCAGTCTCTCACAAAGTTAGGTCCTTGTTCGTGCACTATTGTCAAATCACTATTATTATTATATTATTAGTCCTGCACCAACTTTCTACGATACGTAGTGCTTGCTGAGTGAGGTTACAGATCGTTCCCGTCACCTTCCCGATACAAGGATTGCGAGGTCATCTGCATACCCTATCGTGTAAAAGCGGTTGGCATTGAGTTTAAAGATGAGGTCATTAATCACCAGATTCCTCAGAAGGGGTGATAGAACTCTTCCCTGAGGGCAGACTCTGGCTATCATGGCCAAATACCGCTCATCCTCAATCTCAAGGTGAACCACTCGTTTGCTTTACATGTTTGTAATCCAGTCCGTTAGTAGTCCAGTAGTTGGTTTTGTCGAAGGCTCCATCGATGTCTATAAAAGTGCCCAGGCAGGTGCCTTTTTGCGGAATCGCGTCCTCTATCTGGCTGACCACTAGAGGAAGAGCAAATTCGGTCGACTTACCTGAGCTGTATGCGTGCTGATTACCATGTAGCGGTATGGTTTTTAGAGCGCCGTCCCTCAGTTCCCTATCATATAGCCTTTCCAGAGTTTTTAAGAGAAAGGAGGTGAAGTTGATTGATCTGGCATGGGATTTGGCGTTTGTGTTGTCACCCTTACCTGGCTTGGGGATGAATATTACTTTGACTTCCCTCCATCCTTTAGGAACGTATCTAAAGGCCAGGCACGCTCTCATTAAAGAGTTCCGGAGTTTTGGAGTTCCGTTGGTGCCGTGATTACGAGCGGACGTGTTAATCTTTTGCGAATGAGAGGTCATTAACCTCTTTGTTTTCTGTTGTGATGGCTTCGGACGTTATTAAGTGCAATACTTGCAATATAGTGATAAACGAAGTGCTTTGTTATATCCAGAATAAATGAAAGATCATGGACAATGTGAGCCTAGTGCAGTTGTGTATTGGTGGATTTAAAGAGGATGAAATAACACGGGCAAAGTCACTGTTATTTCAAGCAATACCAAATGCCAAGCGCATGATTCAGCACAAAAACAAAGGTAAGACCACAAGGGATGTTGAAGATATAATTGATTTCTTTAAGGCCACTGATCCAATATTTGTGGCTTGAGAGATTCAGAAGCTACCCCCAATTACCTTTGATCACATAGATGTGACGAGATAGTTAAAAGATCTACTGATTATTCGCGGTGACTTAGAGAAAGTTAAAAATAATTATGTGTCCAAGGAAGGTGTAATTTATGAATTTTCGTAGATTCTTCGGGCAATGATTAATAACTAAAGTTTGAGTAATAGAAAAAAAACTAAATGAAAGCAGTAGTCTCAAAAAATTAGCAGCAGAGCCTTATGAAAAAGATAGGTTAGGAGAAATCGAGATTTCATTCAGTGTTTAAGTTAGTAGGATCAAAAAAGAATTTGATTAGGACTGAGAAACCGGAACTGTTCATTTCCTGATGCAACTGTAAAAGAACTATCCGGAGGCATGAAACAGAAACCCAGAACTCTCACTCAAGTATCAGCAGAGCTTGGGTAAAGATTTCAGTAAGTTGAAATCAAGATTTATTTCAGTGTATCAGTAAAAAATATCAAAAAAATATTAAATTAGCACTGAGGAGCTGGAACTCCTCGATTTCTGATGCAACGTTAATAGGACAATACGAAAACATAATAAAGTAATCTAGAACTTTCACTCAAGTATCAGCAGAGCATGGGTAAAGATTTCATTAAATTAAAATCAAGATTTATTTTAGTGTTTCAGTAAAAAATGTAAAAAAATTATGAAAGTAGCACTGAGGAGCCGGAACTCTTCGATTTCTGATGCATTGGTAATAAGACAATAGGAAAACATGATTTTGTAATCCAGAGCTCTCACTCAAGTATCAGCAGAGCATGGGTAAAGATTTCATTAAATTGAAATCAAGATTTATTTTAGTGTTTCAGTAAAAAATATCAAAAAAATATTAAAGTAGCACTGAGGAGCCGGAACTCCTCGATTTCTGATGCATCGGTAATAAGACAATAGGAAAACATGATTTTGTAATCCAGAACTCTCACTCAAGTATCAGCAGAGCATGGGTAAAGATTTCAGTAAGTTGAAATCAAGATTTATTTTAGTGTTTCAGTAAAAAATATCAAAAAAATAATAAACTAGAACTGAGGAGCCGGAACTCCTCGTTTCCTGATGCACCTGTAAAAGAACTATCCGGAAGCATGAAACAGAAACCCAGAACTTTCACTCAAGTATCAGCAGAGCATGGGTAAAAATTTCATTAAATTGAAATCAAGATTTATTTTAGTGTTTCAGTAAAAAATATCAAAAAAAATATTAAACTAGGACTGAGGAGCCAGAACTCCTCGTTTCCTGATGCACCTGTAAAAGAACTATCCGGAGGCATGAAACATAAACCCAGAACTTTCACTCAAGTATCAGCAGAGCATGGTTGAAAAGTAAGATTAGAAGAAATCAAGATTGAATATAGTTTTTCAGTAAGAAGGATAAAAAAAAAATTAAACTATCACTGAGGAGCCGGAACTCCTCGTTTCCTGATGCACCTGTAAAAGACCTATCCGGAAGCTTGAAACAGAAACCCAGAACTTTCACTCAAGTATCAGCAGAGCATGGGTAAAGATTTCAGTAAGTTGAAATCAAGATTTATTTCAGTGTATCAGTAAAAAATATCAAAAAAATATTAAACTAGCACTGAGGAGCTGGAACTCCACGTTTCCTGATGCACCTGTAAAAGAAATATCCGGAGGCATGAAACAGAAACCCAGATCTTTCACTCAAGTATCAGCAGAGCATGCGTAAAGATTTCAGTAAGTTGAAATCAAGATTTATTTCAGTGTATCAGTAAAAAATATCAAAAAAATATCAAAGTACCACTGAGGAGCTGGAACTCCTCGATTTCTGATGCAACGTTAATAGGACGATACGAAAACATACTAAAGTAATCTAGAACTTTCACTCAAGTATCAGCAGAGCATGGGTAAAGATTTCATTAAATTAAAATCAAGATTTATTTTAGTGTTTCAGTAAAAAATGTAAAAAAATTATGAAAGTAGCACTGAGGAGCCGGAACTCTTCGATTTCTGATGCATTGGTAATAAGACAATAGGAAAACATGATTTTGTAATCCAGAGCTCTCACTCAAGTATCAGCAGAGCATGGGTAAAGATTTCATTAAATTGAAATCAAGATTTATTTTAGTGTTTCAGTAAAAAATATCAAAAAAATATTAAAGTAGCACTGAGGAGCCGGAACTCCTCGATTTCTGATGCATCGGTAATAAGACAATAGGAAAACATGATTTTGTAATCCAGAACTCTCACTCAAGTATCAGCAGAGCATGGGTAAAGATTTCAGTAAGTTGAAATCAAGATTTATTTTAGTGTTTCAGTAAAAAATATCAAAAAAATAATAAACTAGAACTGAGGAGCCGGAACTCCTCGTTTCCTGATGCACCTGTAAAAGAACTATCCGGAAGCATGAAACAGAAACCCAGAACTTTCACTCAAGTATCAGCAGAGCATGGGTAAAAATTTCATTAAATTGAAATCAAGATTTATTTTAGTGTTTCAGTAAAAAATATCAAAAAAATATTAAACTAGGACTGAGGAGCCAGAACTCCTCGTTTCCTGATGCACCTGTAAAAGAACTATCCGGAGGCATGAAACATAAACCCAGAACTTTCACTCAAGTATCAGCAGAGCATGGGTAAATATTTCATTAAATTGAAATCAAGATTAATTTTAGTGTTTCAGTAAAAAATATCAAAAAAATATTTAACTAGCACTGAAGAGCCGGAACTCCTCGTTTCCTGATGCACCTGTAAAAAAAGTATCCAGAGGCATGAAACAGAAACCCAGAACATTCACTCAAGTATCAGCAGAGCATGGGTAAAGATTTCAGTAAGTTGAAATCAAGATTTATTTTAGTGTTTCAGTAAAAACTATCAAAAAAATATTAAAGTAACACTGAGGAGCCGGAACTCCTCGTTTCCTGATGCACCTGTAAAAGAACTATGCGGAAGCATGAAACAGAAACGCAGAACTTTCACTCAAGTATCAGCAGAGCATGGGTAAAGATTTCAGTAAGTTGAAATCAAGATTTATGTCAGTGTATCAGTAAAAAATATCAAAAAAATATTAAACTAGCACTGAGTAGCTGGAACTCCTCGTTTCCTGATGCAACTGTAAAAGAACTATCCGGATGCATCAAACGGAAACCCAGAACTTGGACTCAGGTATCAGCAGAGCATGGTTGAAAAGTTAGATTGGAAGAAATTAAGATTTAATACAGTGTTTCAGTAAGATGGATCAAAAAAATATTAAACTAGCACTGAGAAGCCGGAACTCCTCGATTACTGATGCATCTATAATAAGACCATACGAAAACATAAAAAAGTAATCCAGAACTCTCACTCAGGTATCAGCAGAGCATGGGTAAAAGTTTCATTAAGTTAAAATCAAGTTTTAATTCAGTGTTGCAGTAAGATGGATCAAAAAAATATTAAACTAGCACGTAGGAGCGGGAGCTCCTCGATTCCTGATGCACCTGTAACTGAACTATCCGAAAACGTGAAACATAAACCCAGAACTTTGACTCAGGTATCAGCAGAGCATGGGTAAAGATTTCAGTACGTAAAAATTAACGTTTAATTTAGTATATCAACAAGAAAAAGAATTAAATAAATTGAGTTGCACTGAGGAGCCGGAACTCCTCGATTCCTGATGCACCTGTAGAAGAACTATCCGAAGGCATGAAACCGAAACCCAGAACTTTGACTCAGGTATCAGCAGAGCATGGTTGAAAAGTCAGATTTGATGAAATTAAGATTTAATACAGTGTTTCAGGAAGAAGTATAAAAAAACTTTGAGTAGCATTGAGGAGCCGGAACTCCTCGTTTTCTGATGCATCTATAACAGAACTTTATTGCGAAATATGTCGTCTGTTATTTTTTTAAATCATTCGATGGTTCTCCGACCGCACAGGTTTTTATATATATATTTTTTTCAAATAATCAGTCATTGCGTGCCAGAGTTACGTAATTACAGAGAGATGATGGCAGGAGAGAGGTCTATAATTACTGCTGCTAGCTTAGAGTATATAAAACTGGAGAAGCCTAATGCACAATATTCCGAACAAAAAAGTCTGTCACTTTTTGCGGGGGACGCGGTAGCGGAAAGAGAAGTCCGTACCATTAATTTTTATTTTATCGATATCGATATTCTTTCGGAATTTTGCTTGAATCCATGATATAAAACAGCTGTTGGATAAAATAGTTACATTTTAATAAGAAGATTAAATTTGTAATAAGTTAGTAATCTCAATAAAAAATTAGGTCAAGTTCAATTTTTTTTATTTTATATACGACCACTGCAATGGACGTAAACAAATTATAAAACATTGAACAATAAAAAAAAATTAAAAAAAATATTACTAGGATATTTTTACTAGGAAATTATCGACGTGTCAATTTTGGTTTCCAACATGACCTCAACACTACGGTAGTCTCGTTAAAATTTTTACTAGAGGACATAATCGCATGTCAAGTGCGTGTAAGTTTTGCTGATTTCACGTATATTTTCGTAATGCCAAAGAAAAGTATTTTGATCTTTACGAACATAAAAACGAGATGTAGCGAATCTTGGTTTTAACTTACTGAAATCTTTACCCATGCTCTGCTGATACTTGAGTTAAAGTTCTGGGTTTCTGTTTCATGCCTCCGGATAGTCCTTTTACAAGTGCATCAGAAAACGAGGAGTTCCGGCTCCTCAGTGCCAGTTTAATATTTTTTTGATATATTTTACTGAAACACTAAATTAAATCTTGATTTCAATTTAATGAAATCTTTACCCATGCTCTGCTGATACCTGAGTCAAAGTTCTGGGTTTATGTTTCACGTTTTCGGATAGTTCTGTTACAGGTGCATCAGGAATCGCGGAGTTCCCGCTCCTCGGTGCTAGTTTAATATTTTTTTGATATTTTTTACTGATACACTGAAATAAATCTTGGTTTCAACTTACTGAAATCTTTACCCATGCTCTGCTGATACCTGAGTCAAAGTTCTGGGTTTATGTTTCACGTTTTCGGATAGTTCTGTTACAGGTGCATCAGGAATCGAGGAGTTCCCGCTCCTACGTGCTAGTTTAATATTTTTTCGATCCATCTTACTGAAACACTGTATTAAATCGTAATTTTTTCCAATCTAACTTTTCAACCATGCTCTGCTGATACCTGAGTCAAAGTTCTGGGTTTATGTTTCACGTTTTCGGATAGTTCTGTTACAGGTGCATCAGGAATCGAGGAGTTCCCGCTCCTACGTGCTAGTTTAATATTTTTTTGATCCATCTTACTGCAACACTGAATTAAATCGTAATTTCTTCCAATCTAACTTTTCAACCATGCTCTGCTGATACCTGAGTGAGAGTTCTGGATTACTTTTATATGTTTTCGTATGGTCTTATTATAGATGCATCAGTAATCGAGGAGTTCCGGCTTCTCAGTGCTAGTTTAATATTTTTTTGATCCATCTTACTGAAACACTGTATTAAATCGTAATTTCTTCCAATCTAACTTTTCAACCATGCTCTGCTGATACCTGAGTCCAAGTTCTGGGTTTCCGTTTGATGCCTCCGGATAGTTCTTTTACAGTTGCATCAGGAATCGAGGAGCTCCCGCTCCTACGTGCTAGTTTAATATTTTTTTGATCCATCTTACTGCAACACTGAATTAAAACTTGATTTTAACTTAATGAAACTTTTACCCATGCTCTGCTGATACCTGAGTGAGAGTTCTGGATTACTTTTTTATGTTTTCGTATGGTCTTATTATAGATGCATCAGTAATCGAGGAGCTCCGGCTTCTTTAATATTTTTTTGATCCATCTTACTGAAACATTGTATTAAATCTTAATTTCTTCCAATCTAACTTTTCAACCATGCTCTGCTGATACCTGAGTCCAAGTTCTGGGTTTCCGTTTTATGCCTCCGGATAGTTCTTTTACAGTTGCATCAGGAAACGAGGAGTTCCAGCTACTCAGTGCTAGTTTAATATTTTTTTGATATTTTTTACTGATACACTGAAATAAATCTTGGTTTTAACTTACTGAAATCTTTACCCATGCTCTGCTGATACTTGAGTTAAAGTTCTGGGTTTCTGTTTCATGCCTCCGGATAGTCCTTTTACAAGTGCATCAGAAAACGAGGAGTTCCGGCTCCTCAGTGCTAGTTTAATATTTTTTTTATATTTTTTTCTGAAACACTGAAATAAATCTTGATTTTAATTTAATGAAATCTTTACCCATGCTCTGCTGATACTTGAGTGAAAGTTCTAGATTACTTTAGTATGTTTTCGTATCGTCCTATTAACGTTGCATCAGAAATCGAGGAGTTCCAGCTCCTCAGTGCTTGTTTAATATTTTTTTGATATTTTTTACTGATACACTGAAATAAATCTTGATTTCAACTTACTGAAATCTTTACCCATGCTCTGCTGATACTTGAGTGAGAGTTCTGGATTACAAAATCATGTTTTCCTATTGTCTTATTACCAATGCATCAGAAATCGAAGAGTTCCAGCTCCTCAGTGCTATTTTAATATTTTTTTCTGAAACACTGAAATAAATCTTGATTTTATCTTAATGAAATCTTTACCCATGCTCTGCTGATACTTGAGTGAAAGTTCTAGATTACTTTAGTATGTTTTCGTATCGTCCTATTAACGTTGCATCAGAAATCGAGGAGTTCCAGCTCCTCAGTGGTACTTTGATATTTTTTTGATATTTTTTACTGATACACTGAAATAAATCTTGATTTCAACTTACTGAAATCTTTACGCATGCTCTGCTGATACTTGAGTGAAAGATCTGGGTTTCTGTTTCATGCCTCCGGATATTTCTTTTACAGGTGCATCAGGAAACGTGGAGTTCCAGCTCCTCAGTGCTAGTTTAATATTTTTTTGATATTTTTTACTGATACACTGAAATAAATCTTGATTTCAACTTACTGAAATCTTTACCCATGCTCTGCTGATACTTGAGTGAAAGTTCTGGGTTTCTGTTTCAAGCTTCCGGATAGGTCTTTTACAGGTGCATCAGGAAACGAGGAGTTCCGGCTCCTCAGTGATAGTTAAATTTTTTTTTTATCCTTCTTACTGAAAAACTATATTCAATCTTGATTTCTTCTAATCTTACTTTTCAACCATGCTCTGCTGATACCTGAGTCAAAGTTCTAGATTTCTGTTTCATGCCTTTGGATAGTTGCTCTGCTGATACTTGAGTGAAAGTTCTAGATTACTTTATTATGTTTTCGTATTGTCCTATTAACGTTGCATCAGAAATCGAGGAGTTCCAGCTCCTCAGTGCTAGTTTAATATTTTTTTGATATTTTTTTCTGATACACTGAAATAAATCTTGATTTCAACTTACTGAAATCTTTACCCATGCTCTGCTGATACTTGAGTGAAAGTTCTGGGTTTCTGTTTCAAGTTTCCGGATAGTTCTTTTACAGGTGCATCAGGAAACGAGGAGTTTCGGCTCCTCAGTGATAGTTTAATATTTTATTTATCCTTCTTACTGAAACACTATATTAAATCTTGATTTCTTCTAATCTTACTTTTCAACCATGCTCTGCTGATACCTGAGTCAAAGTTCTAGGTTTATGTTTCATGCCTTCGGATAGTTCTCATACAGCTGCAACAGGAAACGAGGAGTTCCGGCTCCTCAGTGATAGTTTAATTTTTTTTTTATCCTTCTTACTGAAAAACTATATTCAATCTTGATTTCTTCTAATCTTACTTTTCAACCATGCTCTGCTGATACCTGAGTCAAAGTTCTAGATTTCTGTTTCATGCCTTTGGATAGTTCTTCTACAGGTGCATCAGGAAACGAGGAGTTCTGGCTCATCAGTGCTAGTTTACTATTTTTTTGATATTTTTTACTGAAACACTAAAATAAATCTTGATTTCAACTTACTGAAATCTTTACCCATGCTCTGCTGATACTTGAGTGAGAGTTCTGGATTACAAAATCATGTTTTCCTATTGTCTTATTACCGATGCATCAGAAATCGAGGAGTTCCGGCTCCTCAGTGCTAGTTTACTATTTTTTTGATATTTTTTACTGAAACACTAAAATAAATCTTGATTTCAATTTAAGGAAATCTTTACCCATAATCTGCTGATACTTGAGTGAGAGTTCTGGATTACGAAATCATGTTTTCCTATTGTCTTATTACCAATGCATCAGAAATCGAAGAGTTCCGGCTCCTCAGTGCTACTTTAATATTTTTTTAATATTTTTCAATGAAATACTAAAATAAATCTTGATTTTAATTTAATGAAATCTTTACCCATGCTCTGCTGATACTTGAGTGAAAGTTCTAGATTACTTTATTATGTTTTCGTATTGTCCTATTAACGTTGCATCAGAAATCGAGGAGTTCCAGCTCCTCAGTGCTAGTTTAATATTTTTTTGATATTTTTTTCTGATACACTGAAATAAATCTTGATTTCAACTTACTGAAATCTTTACCCATGCTCTGCTGATACTTGAGTGAAAGTTCTGGGTTTCTGTTTCAAGTTTCCGGATAGTTCTTTTACAGGTGCATCAGGAAACGAGGAGTTTCGGCTCCTCAGTGATAGTTTAATATTTTATTTATCCTTCTTACTGAAACACTATATTAAATCTTGATTTCTTCTAATCTTACTTTTCAACCATGCTCTGCTGATACCTGAGTCAAAGTTCTAGGTTTATGTTTCATGCCTTCGGATAGTTCTCATACAGCTGCAACAGGAAACGAGGAGTTCCGGCTCCTCAGTGCTAGTTTAATATTTTTTTAATATTTTTTAATGAAATACTAAAATAAATCTTGATTTCAATTTAAGGAAATCTTTACCCATGCTCTGCTGATACTTGAGTGAGAGTTCTGGATTACAAAATCACGTTTCCCTATTGTCTTATTACCAGTGCATCAGAAATCGAAGAGTTCCGGCTCCTCAGTGCTACTTTAATATTTTTTTGATATTTTTTACTGAAACACTAAAATAAATCTTGATTTCAATTCAATGAAATCTTTACCCATGCTCTGCTGATACTTGAGTGAAAGTTCAGGGTTTATGTTTCAAGCTTCCGGATAGTTCTTTTACACGTGCATCAGGAAACGAGGAGTTCCGGCTCCTCAGTGATAGTTTAATATTTTTTTTATCCTTCGTACTGAAACACTATATTAAATCTTGATTTCTTCTAATCTTACTTTTCAACCATGCTCTGCTGATACCTGAGTCAAAGTTCTAGGTTTCTGTTTCATGCCTTTGGATAGTTCTTCTACAGGTGCATCAGGAAACGAGGAGTTCCGGCTCCTCAGTGCTACTTTAATATTTATTTGATATTTTTTACTGAAACACTAAAATAAATCTTGATTTCAACTTACTGAAATCTTTACCCATGCTCTGCTGATACTTGAGTTAAAGTTCTGGGTTTCTGTTTCATGCCTCAGGATAGTTCTTTTACAGTTGCATCAGGAAACGAGGAGTTCTGGCTCCTCAGTGCCAGTTTAATATTTTTTTGATATATTTTACTGAAACACTAAATTAAATCTTAATTTTAATTTAATGAAATTTTTACCCATGCTCTGCTGATACTTGAGTGAAAGTTCTAGATTACTTTATTATGTTTTCGTATCGTCCTATTAACGTTGCATCAGAAATCCAGGAGTTCCAGCTCCTCAGTGCTAGTTTAATATTTTTTACTGATACACTGAAATAAATCTTGATTTCAACTTACTGAAATCTTTACCCATGCTCTGCTGATACTTGAGTGAAAGTTCTGGGTTTCTGTTTCAAGCTTCCGGATAGGTCTTTTACAGGTGCATCAGGAAACGAGGAGTTCCGGCTCCTCAGTGATAGTTAAATTTTTTTTTTTATCCTTCTTACTGAAAAACTATATTAAATCTTGATTTCTTCTAATCTTACTTTTCAACCATGCTCTGCTGATACCTGAGTCAAAGTTCTAGATTTCTGTTTCATGCCTTTGGATAGTTCTTCTACAGGTGCATCAGGAAACGAGGAGTTCTGGCTCATCAGTGCTAGTTTACTATTTTTTTGATATTTTTTACTGAAACACTAAAATAAATCTTGATTTCAACTTACTGAAATCTTTACCCATGCTCTGCTGATACTTGAGTGAGAGTTCTGGATTACAATATCATGTTTTCCTATTGTCTTATTACCGATGCATCAGAAATCGAGGAGTTCCGGCTCCTCAGTGCTAGTTTACTATTTTTTTGATATTTTTTACTGAAACACTAAAATAAATCTTGATTTCAATTTAAGGAAATCTTTACCCATAATCTGCTGATACTTGAGTGAGAGTTCTGGATTACGAAATCATGTTTTCCTATTGTCTTATTACCGATGCATCAGAAATCGAGGAGTTCCGGCTCCTCAGTGCTACTTTAATATTTTTTTGATATTTTTTACTGAAACACTAAAATAAATCTTGATTTCAATTTAAGGAAATCTTTACCCATGCTCTGCTGATACTTGAGTGAGAGTTCTGGATTACGAAATCACGTTTCCCTATTGTCTTATTACCAGTGCATCAGAAATCGAAGAGTTCCGGCTCCTCAGTGCTACTTTTATATTTTTTTGATATTTTTTACTGAAACACTAAAATAAATCTTGATTTCAATTCAATGAAATCTTTACCCATGCTCTGCTGATACTTGAGTGAAAGTTCTGGGTTTCTGTTTCATGCCTCTGGATCCTTTTTTTACAGGTGCATCAGGAAACGAGGAGTTCCGGCTCCTCAGTGCTAGTTTAATATTTTTTTGATATTTTTTACTGAAACACTAAAATAAATCTTGATTTCAACTTACTGAAATCTTTACCCATGCTCTGCTGATACTTGAGTGAGAGTTCTGGATTACAAAATCATGTTTTCCTATTGTCTTATTACCGATGCATCAGAAATCGAGGAGTTCCGGCTCCTCAGTGCTAGTTTACTATTTTTTTGATATTTTTTACTGAAACACTGAAATAAATCTTGATTTCAACTTACTGAAATCTTTACCCAAGCTCTGCTGATACTTGAGTGAGAGTTCTGGGTTTCTGTTTCATGCCTCCGGATAGTTCTTTTACAGTTGCATCAGGAAATGAAGAGTTCCGGTTTCTCAGTCCTAATCAAATTCTTTTTTGATCCTACTAACTTAAACACTGAATGAAATCTCGATTTCTCCTAACCTATCTTTTTCATAAGGCTCTGCTGCTAATTTTTTGAGACTACTGCTTTCATTTAGTTTTTTTTCTATTACTTAAACTTTAGTTATTAATCATTGCCCGAAGAATCTACGAAAATTCATAAATTACGTCATTTATGGCTATTTTCCCATAATGTTTGTCTTTTTCTGATAACACGTCAATATTTTTGTTTTATTTTTTTTTAGATTTAGGTGAGCAGAACTCTTTCTGAAAAGTTTACGGAACTATAGAACTCACCACTGTGCACCTAAATCAATTTTTAAATTTAAATTTTGGAAGAAATGATCTGCTAGCGGAAGTTAGCAGAGCATATTTTCATTCGACTTTTTTCAGGCAATAAAGCCAGAACTATTCTTTTTAAGTATAAGGAACTCTAGAACTCACCCGCATGCCAATAGAACTCACATTTTTTTGTGCTCTGCTGGGAAATGATCTGCCAAGTTCACGGACATGTTGCCATTGAGGTTATTTAATTTAGTATTTAATTAATTTTATATAATATATATAATAATAATTAGTTATTTAATTAGTTTCAACTGTAAGGGTGTAAAAAGGTCGCGCGATTGCGTAAGGTCTTTGTGTCAAACAGCGGACATTTAAGCGATACAGGAAACCTGGCTTTAGGAGCCAGATATACCAATGCTTGCAGGGATACATGAGCATTTTATGTATTCCGGAAAATCAGCAGTTGATCTAACTGCTGGTATATTGCGTGGGAGGCCGTATGGGGGTGTTGCCTTGCTATGGTGTAAAGATGTAATAAGTGCGGTATCAATAGTGCAATGTAAAAGTAACCGTATAGCAGCAATAAAAGGTGCAATATCGAACCGTGAGGTATTAGTATTTAGTTTATACATGCCTACGGACTCTGCAGAGAACATTATAGAATTTAATGAGTGCCTGAGTGAATTGTAGCTATAATCGAGACGTACTCGTATAGTATTGAAAATGTTTATATATTGGGAGATTTTAACGCCCATCCTGGCGAATGTTTTGGTAGGGAGTTATTAAATTTTTGTGACGAGCAGGGTTTATTGTGTGCTGACATAGCCATGCTTGGTAGTGACAGTAATAGCTATACGTTTGTAAGTGATGCGCATGGGTGTAGGCGATGGCTCGACCACTCCGTGGTTACTGAGGCTGCGCATTTAACAATAAATGACGTTTTTGTGCGTCATGATGTTTACTGGTCAGACCACTTGCCACTTCAAATTAATTGTAATCTGCATGTAACAACAGTGAAGTCGGCATGTCATAGTGTACATGAACAAAATAATACCATTAAGTGGGGCGAGAGAAGTCTATTACAAATACGTACATACGCTGCGACATGCTCAGCTTTATTGAGAGAGATAGACTTTCCTTCAGAACTGAATGAGTGTTGTGATAGGATGTGTTCTTGTGTGGCGCATAGGTCGGTTATTGACGACCTGTACCGGAAAACAATCAAGGCACTACAAGATGCGGCAATGTGTGGTCGGGAGTCGCGTTTGGTCGGGAAGGGTAGACATGTGTATGGCTGGAATAAATATGTTAAGCATGCACACAGGGAGGCCCGGGATAAATTTCAAATATTAAATGTAGTAAGAACAGGTTTAAAAGTAGGTTAAAATATTGTCAAAATCACAAAGATCAGATTAAGATGGATAATATAGCTCAAAATTATTCTCAGAAAAATTTTGGAACCTTTTGGAAACAGACTAATAAGCTGAATCCAAAACCGGGCCTTCCTGTGAGTGTGGATGGGGCGACGGACGCAAAGTGTATAGCGAATATTTTTAAAGATCACTTCAGAGTGCAGTCCGCGTTGCCTCAGAAGCCAGGTGCGACAGAGCTAGGTCTGTCTGACTCGGAGGCTCCCCGGGGTTTCACTGCTAAAGAAATTAAGCAAGTAGTGACTAATTTGTCAAAGGGGAAGTCTCCGGGGCATGATGGATTAGGCGTTGAGCACTTGCTGTACGCTGGACCTCATATATATCGCATACTTGCGATGCTTTATACATTTTGCGTTCGTCACACCTATCTTCCAGCGGATTAAGTAGAAAGTGTGGTAGTACCTGTGATTAAAAATAAAACCGGTGATGTCTCCGACAAAAATAATTACAGGCCTATCTCCTTAGCTACGGTGGTAGGGAAGGTACTTGATGGTCTGCTTGAGCGAGCGTCAGCTTAATAGCCACTTAACATTGAATAATGCGCAGTTTGGCTTCAGAAGCAAACTATCGACGGAGAGTGCTATCCTGGCACTCAAGCAGACTGTAAGGTATTATACTGACAGAAAGACGTCAGTTTATGCTGCCTTTCTTGACCTTTCCAAGGCTTTTGACCTCGTATCCTATGAGAAGTTATGGTCTAAGCTCCATAGTTTAAATTTGCCTTCAGAGCTAGTTAACTAATTGAAGTTCTGGTACAGGTCGCAAACAAATCGCGTTAGGTGGAATAATGTGTCTTCCGAGCCGTATTTGTTGGAGTGTGGTGTTAGACAGGGTGGGTTGACATCGCCTGCTTTGTTTAACCTGTATATGAATGACTGAGTGAGCCCATCAATCAGTGATGGGCTCAGCAGAATCAATGTTCAATAGATGGTGTCATCGTTAATAATCTAAGCTATGCAGACGATATGGTGCTGCTGAGCCCATCAATCAGTGCACTCCGGAAATTGATAGTTGTATGTGAATCTTATGCGGCGACGCATGGGCTTACATACAACGACAATAAATCACAGATGGTGATTTTTTAATGTAAAAATGTATCGTTAGGTAACGTTCCTCCAGTAATTATGAGCGGAACACCATTGCAGCGTGTTGATCAGGTTAAGTACCTAGGGCATCTGATTGCGGAGGACTTATCTGATGATGCAGATTTGGACAGAGAGCGTAGGGCGTTGGCGGTTCGGTGCAATATGTTAGCCCGCAGGTTTGCACGTTGTAGTGGTGATGTGAAGGTGTATCTATTTAAGGCCTACTGCCAAACCTTCTACACGTGCAGCTTGTGGGTGAAGTACACGCAGAGGGCTTACAACGTCCTACGCGTTCAGTATAATAATGGATTTAGGATGTTGATGGGGCTTCCGCGCTTCTGCAGCGCTTCACAGATGTTCGCGGAAGCCCGTGTTGACGATTTTCACGCCATAATGAGAAAGCGGGCGGCGTCAATTATGGGTAGGCTGCGCGGAAGCCCCAACAGCATCCTAAAAACATTGGCCGACAAGGTGGACAGCCCCTTTATTAGGCACTGGATGCGGAGGCACGTGCCAACATGTGTTGAGCCACGTAGGTATTAGTTGTGTTAGGTTAGTTTGTAAGTTTTACTAACATAGTTTCTAAGTCTTTGTTACTAATACTATATGGATTATATGTAATTTTTATGTATGATCCGAAATAAATGAAATTATTATTATTATTTCGTTTATTTGCTTTGATTCTTATTCAATTACATTTTTAAATATTTCTTAAAAAACTATACAAAAAAAAAACATTTAAAAATATAAAAAAATAGATGTCCGCCGGTGTCGGGAGCAGGGTCCAAGCTACCGGTGGTTAGGGCTGCAGAGACAGGAACCTCCTCACAATGCGAGCCGTATCGAGGAGTACTGCCTTCTGAATCAGGCCCTTGATCCAACCGCCTAACGAGAGCCTCGAGAGATGTTGGTCGAGGCTTTCGGCCATCAGGCCATTGGCCGTTACGACAATCGGGATAATGATAGCCGAGTTCACAAACGAATATTATTATTAAAGGCACCAATCTTATAGCGACAGAGTCACCCCCCGCTGTAGTAAGGCGGGGAACACTCCATCAGGACCAGCTGCCTTAAAAGGATCGAAGCTCCGGATGGCCCATTGGAGTTTCTCCAACGTGATCACCCTGCGTGCGTAACTCCAATCATTGTCTGATGGTGTTTGGGTTTCATCTTGCCAGTCAACTACCTGCGCGAAGACACATCCAGAGAAGTGGGTTTCGATTAGGACGCGTCTTGCTTCTTCAGGCGACGACGTGAGTGTGTTATCAGGTTTGCGGAGGGTGGCGGGCCCAGGTGTATTCTGTTGCGTCAGGACTTACCTTACCCTGTTAGCTTGTTGACAAGATTCAATGCTGCCACAGAATTTAAGAATTAAGAAGCCAAATTTTGAAGCCAGGCCTATTGAAAAACACTTCTCAGTTGTTGGTTAAAATTAAACGAATGATTCTCATAAAGCTTTCAATTTATTAGTTAAACAAATATCACTTTTATTTACAACCAAAGCGATCACAAATTATAAGTAAAAACTAATCGTAATCACCTAAAACTACTTAACAGATCGAAATATTTACAATAGAATTAACAATTCTTCAACTCGCGTAACGGTCGCGTCGGGGCGCGCGGCGCGTGCGCTCGGCGCGGGGCGCGGGGGCGCGGGCGGACACAGGGCGGCGGCGCCGCGCGCTCACGCCGTGGCCAGCGGCTGCGTCACCACGGGCGAGCGGCGCCGCGGCGACGCGTCCTCGCCCGCCTCGCCCGCGCCCGCGCCCGGCGCCTCCGTCAGCCGCAGCGCCACCTCCAGGTCGCGCAGCACCTGCGGGCACACGGCGTTACAGGGACGCACCACGCATGTACCTCAGAACCTGTGCACACGATGCGTTGCGGCGGCGGCGCAGCGCCGTAGCGGTGTCGCTGCAGCGCTTTACATACGTATACATGGTATGGCACACGGTGCGTTCCGGCGTCGCACCGCCGGAGCGGCACCGCTCAGTTGCTTATGTGACCGCCAGTGCGGCGAAAACTTTGCGGTGCGGCGCCGCAACGCATCGTGAGCACAGGTTCTAAGTTGCGTTCGGTTCGTAGGTCGCTGAAAACTTGACAGCAACCCTGCTCCGACTGCGCACACATAACGACACCTCGGCACCGGATTGGCATTGCCACGAACATTATTTCTATGAAACTCCATACTACTATGATAAATTGCAATTAAATGAAAGAAAATTTAAAACTCATTAAAAGTTCAATTTGTAAACAAGCATATTACATATTAGAGGATTATAACCAAGATAAGAATGCTTGGAAACATGCTGGTCCTGCTCCATAGGATAATCTAGGGTCTAGACAAAATCAAACTGGTTGCTAATTTATTTGTATACTTAATTTATTATTTTCATGGCATTCATTTTACATTCTGTGATGACTTTAATTAACGCACACACTGACTTAATAGTATTAATAGTAAAAAAAAAAAAAAAAAATATGCTGGGACACATAGTAGAAGTGAAACTTCAACGGACAAGTGGAAAAACGAATGGCAACGGACAAGTGGAAAAACGAATGGCAACGGACAAGTGGAAAAACGAATGGCAACGGACAAGTGGAAAAACGAATGGCAACGGACAAGTGGAAAAACGAATGGCAACGGACAAGTGAAAAAATTAATCGCAATGGACAAGTGGCAAAACGAATCGCAACAAATTTTAAATTGAAGTTTTACGGGCAGATTGTCCAATTTGAAAACCTGCCCGTAAACTTCAAGTGGGTACTTAACATTAAACCTCAATTTTAACATATAAGTACCTATTTATTTCAAAATTAATGCTGCAGTATTTTCGATATAACGGAGGATCATGTAAGCAATTTGAGGTAGTTTAGGCCCTTAACCAGCAGAACATTTTACAGTGCTAGTAAAATACGACTAGAGAACTTTGTGAGTAAGAGAAATTTGATATTAGATAATGTAGATCAATTAAGTCTTGAATATAGATGCAATGGAGGATTTCGAAACTTTTTTCGCATAGCAACCACTTCCAGACGTTTCCAACATGAGAACGAACCGAAATTACCATCCGCCATCACGGTGCACCAATATGCAATTTTTTACTTTTCATTGACAGTTGGTATTACTAGTATCACTGCTATGGAATTGTTTATTTTGTAAATAGGAAGGATGTCGGAATTCTTTTTTCATATGTCATATAAAATATAATAATAAGCTAGATGGAGTCGACTTTTCCTATCTGACTACCCCTGAAAAGACAAACTCAGGGATTGAAAATATACTGCTTGGGAAGCAATTTCCGAGAAAGAGAAAGAGGAAGATTTGCTTCCTATTCGTCGTACATGAACGAAGTTCTATCAATGAGATCTCGCCAACAGGCTGCCAGAGACGACCAACAGCAGGCGCCCATAGGCGACTGCCACATTCAACTTTAAGGGTATCGACAACATGCCGTTACTTTTGATTCATTATATACCTACGAGTACTTGCGTTACATTAACGTTTAGCTTTTGGCATGCGTCTTTTCCTTTGGGGGATGCCAATATTTACATAATTTATTTACAATTATTAGGTACAACCATAGAAATATAAATAACTTCTTTCTTATATCTATGGGTACAATTTAAAAGACTCATCTGAGGCGATGCTATAAGTACGGTCTCATCGTCGTACATTTTTCTGCTTACGCTGAAATCTACTTTAGGCCCACTCGCGGCATAAACAGTATTAGTAGAACTGTGTAGCCAGTGGCGTAGCTACTCCTAAAGCTGCCCCTGTATCGTAACTTGTAGGGGAGCCTTTTTACACGACTACAGGAAAAAGTTTTTTTTACAAAATAAATCAAATAGCACCCTAAGAGAATGCAAGAGCTTTTCTAACTCGCTCTTGCATTCGAGCTAGAGAATTGGGAGGTACACAGTGTGGCTTTAACTGAGAGAAATAATCGCCTTCCACTCTAGTACCTACTGACCCTAACTGGAAGTTTCTCTGAACTATGATCAGTGGCAAGCGTCGACATGGCATGGGGGGAGTCACCTCGGTCTCCTTGTGGTCGAGCAGCGCGAACCGGCGGTCGAGCGCGGTGAGGTGCGCGAAGGTGAGGTGCAGGTGCGCGTGCAGGCGCAGCAGCGCCAGCTGGCGGAAGTGCGCGGCGTACATGTGCGCCACCACGTGGAACAGGAGGCGAACCACGCGCCGCACCACGCCCTCGAACTGCGCCGGGAACTCGTTCGCTGCAACATCACACCACACGCTTTTATCTCTTACTTCTACTCCCGAATGCAAAGCACTGGACATGCGGCCGTTATTACATTTATTTGTGAAACCTACATCAGTTATTCTACTCTAATTATTCTACAAAAAAAAAACACAAAAAGTGCAATATAACTTGACTTTCGGAAGTCGGTGGCTTTGGTTGTTTGTTACATTTTTTTTGCTACCAACTTCTGAAATGATTGAATAGTACCTATATCAATACGTATAGTACCTTCTGAAATCGATAGTAACAATTTTGTTAGGAACGCGAATTGTTGGCGAAATAAATATAAATAAAATTTCATAACCATACTATTTTGTTACAATTATTATTTGTTAGAAATAGCCCGCGGATTGTTTAAAATGCATTTGCTCGAAAAGAGCGTTTTCCAAGCAATACATTTGTGCGGAAACTGTCACTTTTTTTCACTAGTGCTTTTTACTTTTCTGTTTATTTTTTATTTTTGAGGCCGTCGTCAGCACGTCGGTCGCAGAGATTTTATTACCTATTTGAGAAAAGTTTTACAAATCAGATGATGATGATAACGATGACGATGGCGATGGCGATGACGATGGCGATGGCAATGGCGATGATTATGACGATGGTCAAAACCAAATAAAGTCGAAGTCAAAGTCAAAGTAGAAGTCGAAGTAGAAGTCGAAGTAGAAGTCGAAGTCGAAGACAAAGTAAAAATCAAAGTCAAGGTCATAAATGTTGTTTTTATCATTTATATACGTCGTCATAAGTTAGATGTTACACATCATAGGCGACTACCGTAAGTTTTTTTTTATTTCCGACTTTTGTTGAAAATGCCACTCGTCGGAAATCACCTACCTTCCGCACTTGTAGCATAAATAACTATTGGATGTTTTTATACAGTTCGGAACATAGGTACAATACTCCAATCAATTAAACATCCTACGTACTTAACTATTTAAAGAAAGAAAAGAAAAATATTTTATTTGGGACACGCAAAGGAAATACAAACAGTAAATAAAAATAAAAAACAAATAAGGAGCATTTAAAAGTAATAAGTAATGACGAAACAAAAATTAAATCATTATATTATCTAACTAGCGGCCCCCCACGATTTCACCCTCATGAATCTCGAGCGGATCGAGGGAAAAGTATCTTATGTGTTAATTGACCGAGCGAGCGAAGCGTCTCGCTTCAAGTGTGGCAAAAGTTGCTTTCGTGTGTCAGTCTCAGTTTGTTGGTACACCTCTACAGGTCGTACTTTAGATCTGGACGAAACTTGGTATACAGGTTTTACGACTTTATACTTAGTTGTTTTTTTGTCGTCGGGGATGTTTGATTGAGAGGGGTTCTTCCTCCTAAAATGGGGCGCTACTGGATATCTCCGCCTTATGAGATCCGATTTCGATGGTTTTTTATTTATTTGAAAGGTAGTTACATAGTATCTTTAATTTGATCTCATAAAAATGTAGTGAAGATCTGATGAGGATCTTCGACGTGATGAGGAGAATAGCTCCTCAAAATGCAGTAAATTGCTCCTTTCACTATTAGGCAGGTATTGATGGAGCCCCTGGGACCACCTTATCATCAAAAGACTAGAGAATTCTGTTTTTTTTTTTTTTTTCAGACGTCCCTAACACCTTTTACAATAAGGTCACTAGGTGGCGCTACTGTGCACCGCTAGATCGTGCTGTCGTTGTCGCTCACCGTTAGGTCCCGTCGAACATTTTGTTGTGACCGAGTTTTGTTAGGTGTAAAGTAGCTTCAAAAGTAAAGTCTCGTGTTTAACAGATAGTAGTTGGTTAGTTGGGGGTTAGTTTATTTCTGTTTAATTATCGTCTAGCCACCATATGCTTAAACTGACATGTTATTTTCACTACTAAAATTATTTAAAACGGGATATTTACCATGTTTTGTAAAACAAGAAACATGGTAAATATCCCGTTTTAAATAATTTTACTGGTATATTAATTGTTGCAAAAAAGTTTGTGCTCGCGAAGTCTACTGTTCGAAGAACTACTAGTTTGGTCAACATTCGCAATTTTTTTTGTTGGTTCTGCAGTTTATTGTCATATTGCTAACTACATAAAGATTAATGTTCTATGCGTGTCACTAACACCTATGACTTATTGTTGCTACCTCTGGCTATTTTTATTTACAATTCTCGCAAGTTTTCGAAAGGTCATCCGTTGGGCATTGCTGTGTTTGTTAGATTATGTTTAGGGTTCGTTAAGACGTAATTTTTCAACTTGTTACTATTGCTATTTTATCAACATAGATATTGGTGAAGGACTCATCAATGGCTCCGCTTAATATTTATTACCAAAACGTACGTGGTCTCCGTACAAAAACAAACAACCTATTCCGAAATGTATGTCTTAAATCATACGATGTTATAGTATTTACAGAAACTTGGTTAGTGGATGGTATTTTCAGCAGTGAATTATTTGATTCGCGGTACGTGGTATGGAGGCGCGACCGCGACTACAGCCGCACCTCGCAAACCCGAGGAGGCGGTGTGTTGATTGCCGTGCGGAATGACTTGACTGTTGTCGAGAGATGTAAATGGTGAAGTTCTGCTGAAGATATCTGGGTAACTATAACCATAAAGAGGCCTAGACCTCAAGTTACATACAACATACATATCTGTGCCCTTTACCTTTGTAACGAACATACGGGTAATTCTTATGCTGCTCAGCTTCAGAGTTTTACAAATAATCTAAATGATTTAATGTTGACCAACCCATTAAATAAATTTATTGTCTTAGGTGACTTTAACTTTGGTAATGAACTAGAATGGTGTCACACGAATGACAGCGCTGAATTACTACCACAAAACTATTCAAACCACTATCTTATTGAATTCTTCGATACTATAAATATCTGTAACTTATCTAAGTTTAATAATGTACGAAACGTGAATGACAGACTGCTAGACCTCGCATTTTCTAATGGGTCCCTGGACATACACGATGTCTTGACCCATTAGCAGTACCTATTGACATGCATCACAAACCCATTACTATTCAGGCTGATTTCGTTCAAATACACTCACTGTCAGAAAAGACGAACATTAAATATCAGTTCTACAAAGGAGACTATGTTGCTATCATGTCCGCTCTTAATGACGTTGACTGGGACGAGTTGCTGGGTGCTGAGTCACTAGACAATGCTGTTAATCATTTTTATAACAAACACTATGAAATCAGAGATCAGTATATTCCTAAAAAGTCAGTAAAAAATTCATCACACCCCCCTGGTATACATCTGCACTAATTAAAATCCTAAAAGAAAAATATAAATATCACCGGAAATTTAAAACTTATGAAAATACTCGTATATCCGATTACCAAACCTTTTCTTTATTGCGTCATAGAGCTGCAGAAGTAGAGAAATCTTGTTACCGTAAGTACATATAGATAAAGTCGAGGCATTAATTATCAAGAACCCAACAATTTTTTGGTCCTATATTAAAAAAGCAAGAGAAGTAATAGTAACTTCCCTAATATTCTGAAATATCAAGATGCAACCGCAGACAGTAGAGAAGAATTCAGTAACCTGTTCGCTACATACTTTCAGTCAACATTTCAAGAGCCAGACACAGACGACCAGGATCAAGATCAAGACACAACACTAACCACAGCGAGCATAAGCTCCATAGAGGTATGCCACGAAAAAGTACTAAAGTTACTTCAAATGCTCGATCTCTCTAAATCTGGTGGCCCTGACCTAATACCGCCTATATTTATAGTCAACTGTGCGAAAAGTCTAGCCAAGCCTATCTGTATTATATTCAAGCGGCATTCGTTACGCCCGTTTTTAAAAAAGGTGACAAGTCCCTCGTAGATAACTATCGCCCTATTTCGAAGCTATGCCTGTTCTCAAAAGTGCTAGAGCGCGTTGTTTTCTCCGCAGCTTATTCAGCCTTAAAATGTGACTTTGGTGACGAGCAGCATGGTTTTCTTCGTAAGCGATCTACTACCTTACCTTATTCTTTCCAATGAATTTATCTCTGAAGGTGGAGCAACGTGCACAAGTTGATGTAATTTATACGGATTACAGTAAATGTTTTGACCGCATTGACCACAGGCTACGTACGCTTACGTAAACTCTTCTTAGCTGGAATTCATGGCGACCTATATCGTTGGTTTTCCTCCTACATTGAAAACAGATCACAAGCAGTAGTTTTACAGGGTTTTACCTCCAGTTGGAATCTAATACCACCTGGAGTTCCTCAGGGATCCATTTTAGGACCTCTTCTATTTAATCTATTTATAGCAGATATTAATTAATGTTTTATTAACTCCTACATTATATTATACGCTGTTAACATGAAAATACTTAAAACAGTACGTTGTTCATCTGACACATCACTACTCTACTCCAGGAAGATCTCAATAGGTTTGTAGATTACTGTAGACTAAACAAACTACAACTAAATGTATCCAAATGCTTTCATATGACTTATACACGGCAAAAGAAGACAATTGGTTCAGGGTACGCATTGTATAACCAAACAATCACTAAGGTGAACAGTATTAGAGACTTGGGCGTTATCCAGGATAGTAAACTCATATTTGAAATGCATATTGATGAAATAGTTAAGAAAGCGTCCAAGTCCCTAGGCTTCATAATCAGATCATCTACTTGCTTCGGCTCACTAAAACCACTCAAAGTATTATACTGTTCATACGTACGAAGCCATCTTGAATATGCATCTCAAGTGTGGAACCCAAACTATGACATGTATAAGTCAAGAATAGAAAGCATTCAGAAAAAGTTCCTAAGATATTTAGATTTTAAGGTTTAGTATAATACCGTTGACCTTGCTCAAATGGGCGTCACCGCTGAGAATGCCCCGCGCACCCCCTCTTCATAATTACGCGCGAAGCGGTCACAAAGTTTCTTTTTGCAGGGCTGCCATAGTGCCATGACTCGCGACGTTAGCATAGGTAGTCCGTAGCATACAGGAAAAGTTTTTATCCACTGCGCAAATTTTGACAAATTAAACTTAAACGAGTTTTATTGAACATACTTTTTTTATTTTGATACGCCATAGTACAAAAAAAAGAGTTATCGTTAACGAAAGATGTTTACTTTAAAAGTGGTTGCATGGCTACCCGGCGAGCGGCGAAGCGGAACGCGCGAAAGTACCTACCTATCAGCTGAGTGATCGCTCGATTCGCCGGCGTAGGTATTTACGTGGGTTACAATACTTACAATGTATTGATCGCTAATTTTATCAGATTCGAACTAGACTTTTTTATGTTTAGGCCGTGACCTGAAGTTATTTGAAGAGTAATTCCAATTTTTCCTTCATACTTTAATGGGCTTAGGACCATCAAAATACAGAAAATAAAGTATTATTATCAATTAAATTTACATTACTTAATACCTTATGCCGCTAAATGATAAATGATAAATGTACCACTCAGTACATACACTCGCACCATCTCATAAAACTCGCGGTTAGTGAAGTCTGACATCGTCACCGGTAGGTCTGTACAAGTACGACACACGTGCAGCGCGGGAAAGCAATTAGACGCGACGTCACAGGACAGCGGGTGCGATGAAGCTAAATGGCTTAACTGTGCCACCTGTCGTGTTTGACAACTCGGTCATCCCGTTTAGCTCCGACGTTAAGAATCTTGGTCTGCATGTTGACACATGTCTTGACTGGCGAAAGCAAGTCACAACTGTAAGCAATAAAGTCACCGGAACGTTGCGGTCGCTCTATCGGTTGAAAAATCTTCTCCCATCACACATAAAGGCAATGCTTGTACAGTCCCTAATCTTTCCCATAATAGACTATGGTGACGTGTGTTACTATGACCTGAATGCAGATCTCCTCAATAAACTTGACCGCCTTCTAAATAACTGCATTCGATTCGTTTTCAATCTTCGTAAGTATGATCATGTGTCTGAGCACCGATTGCTTTTAAAATGGTTACCCATACGTCAGCGCAGAGAGTTGAGGGCTATGTCTATGTTGTATTCTATACTGGATAATCCCACTTCTCCTTCTTACCTGACTCCCCATGTTCAATACCTATGCTCTGCCCATACTAAAAATCTTCGTTCTACCAACAATCGTCTTCTACGATGTCCTTCTCACCGCTCTGGTTTTATTCACTCTTCTTTCTTTGTCCAGGCGGTTTTTCTTTGGAATGCGCTCCCTTTGAACATCAGGATGGCAACCAGTCGGTTTTCTTTCAAAGTGAAGGCACGTGAACATATTCGTAAAAAGTTGGCAGAATCATTGCAGCGCTGATTTGTTGGATTTGTTTCTCTCCTCTACCTATCGTTATTTCTCTTGACAACGTTTATTCGGTTTATATGTATGTATGTATGTATCTATGTATTAGTATGTATTAATTTTCAAGTTATCTATCCCTTATGTTGCACCTGCCATGTTTTGTCTCTGCATCACCCTAAGGTTGACTGGTAGAAAATGCCTCAGGCATTAAGTCCGCCTTTGTACAGTATTTTTTTACTTGTGCATGAAGTTTTAATAAATAATAAATAATAAAATGAGCGAACTGTCGGTCACAGCGACAGCGCCCGGCGCGCGGGCGTCGTCTTGCCGCCCGAGGAGGGAGGGGAGGTTCAACACCGCCGCTTGGGCCGGCCGCCGCGCCGCGCGCGCCCATTGATATTATTACGAATAGATTGTGTCCATATTTTGCTGATTTAAAGTAGGATAAAAAAATAAAAAAAATATTGAATAAATAATGGTAATGTGTTCTTTTATTGATTTTGAACCACCAAAAAAAATTTGCGCACTGGTTAAAAACTTTACTGTATTTCAGACCAGTGATCAGAATATTTTTAGGTTCAAAGTTGAATGTTATAAAAAAACAAATAACTACAAAACTTGTGTTAATTACTGAACCACTATTGTGTCTATATAAAAATACTTTTTACAAACTAAGAACTCGTTGTAATATTATTAAAACAAACAGCTATAATCTGGCAAGAGTATGACTTCTCACAAAAAATAATTGCTGTAAATACAAACTCTTCGACATTAGTTTCCATTCCCTAGATGGCGCTGTTGTCAAAAAAAATTTAGAAGATTTCTAAACATTGTAAAAAAAAGCATAAATAAACAATTATTGCATAAAACTTTTACAGGGTAAGTTTATGATATTAGTCAGACACTTTTTGATATAAAATAACTCAACAATTTCCTAAAAACCAAGAAGTTATTACCAAAAATCTCACATCGCACAAGCAAAGTTTTTTATAGAAGTAAGTATTGGGTTGATTCCGTTGTAACTATTAGTAGTGTATTCAGTGTGATACCACTGATTACAGATCTCTAGCACTTGTTTAGTTAGGTAGTACCTACCCCACACCAATTATCATCGTATATCAGTACTTACTTGCTATTGCAAAATTTTACTGACGAGAACCACAAACCAAAACGTCATTTGTGTATATATTTTATTTTTCATAAAGCTTACGGCAGACCACAGAGTAATAAAATACCTAGTATTAGTAGGATCAGCTGTAGTCTACGAATAATAAAAGGAAGAAGCGTAATTGTGATCATTATTCATTATTCATCATTGAAAAATTCAGCTCCAAACAAATCATCACTACATTCAACTACATTGACAAAATTATCTCGAGTATTCGAACCTCAGAGTAAACTCTGTGATTCGAACGAAAGAACACACATGCAAATAAGCCAATGAGGTGTGCTCGCGTAACGCGTTGCATTCCGGCAAGCGCAGTGATTAGTTCTCGGCAGGACAGATAATAATAGTAATTAGTTCGCGCGCCTGCTACAGTGCGAGATCGAGATGCGTGGACGATGTTATGCATTATGTATGAGAGGATAAGTCATAATAAAAATTATTGTATGTTGCACTATCCGTATCAGTTGGATTAATTTGTTGTAATTTAATTAAACCATTTTTTAATACACTTATTTAAAAGTTTGAGTTTCTAGTTTTTGAATTGGTACTTTAAATGTTTAATGCGTTGTAGTATTGTATCGTAAGCATCTAAAATTAAGAAGTATTTTAATCAGTTTAAGGCTTTTACCTACGAATAATAGAGTGATTGGTCGCGTCAATTTCAGACCAGGAGATGCGCGGATGTTGTGAAAAATAAGTAAACTTGTTTACGTGTCTACTTTTTATCCGGCTGCCCCAGAAGGATGGTACTGTTTTTCGAGAGTATGTACCTATGTATACAGGGTGACAAGGAAATTCGACCTATTCCTTGAAAGGGGTTATACTAGAGGTCATTAGCAACAAATTAAGTCCACTTAACTAGGGGTCAAAACTGGATGGACACCGAGCTGTGACGGTTCTTCCGATTTTTCGAGACTTGTTATCAAAAAAAAATAATTATGAAAAAGCTACTACATTCTTAACATTTAATTGATACTTTTCTGAAAGCTGAAGGAGTGACCATTTAAAAAAAAAAATACTTGCCTAAAACATACATAATCTCAGAAATAAAAGGTCTTTAGTAGCAATAATTTTTAATTACTGTTTTACTCCCGAAAATTGTAGTAAACTATTGGAAAAAAATTGTATTACAGTTGGCGTACAAATGAGTAAACTAACTTACTGGTTTAATAAGCTTGCCAAAAAGGTACAATCGTTATTAACTTTCCCAGCAGTTTTTCAAAAATCTGCAAAAGCGCGCTGTAGATCAATTTTTTAATTTTGATTTGATTGAATTCAACTCGAAAAGTTACAACAGTGTAGTTATTAGTGAATAAAAAAATTATGTAATTTGATAAGATTTAATAAAATAAAAAAGCAATAAACAAAAATTACAAATCTTGTCCAAATTGCCTGCCATTGTTGCGTATTTAAGCACGCAGCCTACGATATACATCACTCACTGTCACTCGCGTTGAAAGTGAGGTTTTTATGTGTTCGGCAGCTGCCAAAATCCTCTCCCTCAACTCTTCAATGGATGTCACTGGTGTAGGGTACACTGAGTCCTTCATGTGAATCCGAAGATAAAAGTCGAAAGAAAATTTCAAAAAAAATTAAGAACCGTCCCAACTCGGTGTCCATCCAGTTTTGACCCCTAGTTAACTGGACTTAATTTGTTGCTTATGACCTCAAATAGAACCCCTTTCAAGGAAAAGGTCGAATTTCCCTGTCACCCTGTATATGTGTATTTCTTTGGCACACTCTGTCTTGATGGATTTACATAAGAGGTGTCGTTAGATTCGTCTTAATTGTGGGAGTGACATTAAATTTTTATTTATACTGATGCATATTATCATTTTTCCTTACACCTAAAAACAAAAACCTGCAATATCAAGTGAAATTTCAAAATGTGTAAAATAAGCTTTCATGTTGCGTTCGTATTGCATAACGCTTTCCAGAGTCACAAGTATAGGATTTCAAAAATATTATGGTATAGTTTAAATTTTAATTATAATTGTTAATGAAAATCTCTGTTCACGCAATTTATTCTTTATTTTAGGGAAAGTATAGAAATTATTAGGGCTTAGGTCGGGGCTGTACGGCGGATGGTCTAATAATTCTATGTTTTCTTGCTCTAAAAACTCTTTTGTTCTGTGCGCGGTGTGAGAACTCGCATTGTCGTGATGGAGGATGATTGTTTTTGCAACACTCCGTGAACGAACAATTTTTGTTGGCTTTAACTCATTTTCGAACACCCAAACTCGTGACTGGTTTTTTGTTTCGGGTTCGTACGCGTATATCCAGGATCCGTCACCTGATACGATGTTGTATACAGCATTTGAGGATCCTGCGTGGAATCTTTCGAGAGTTCTGACGCACCAAGTAACGCGAGCCGCTTTTTGCTCTTCACAGAGCGAATGCGGTATCCATCGGGAAAACAACTTTTTTACACCTAATTGTTCATGCAAGATTATTTGTATTTGACTCATGCCAATGTCTAAAGTTGCCTGAAATTCGCGGTATGTCACATGTCGATCTTCCTCAATCAGCTTACGCACAGCATCAACGTTTTCTTGGGTGACTGCAGTTTTTGGACGACCTTGACGGGGATCATCACTGAGCTTGACACGTCCACGTTAAAATTCAGCAAACCAGCGATAAATTGTGGTTTTGGATGGGGCTTCATCACCAAATGCAGAAATCATCCGGTCAACACACTGTTTTTGTGTTAAACCACTTCGAAAGTCATAATAAATCATCGCTCTTGAATTTTCTCGAGTCAATTCCATTTTCTCAACGACTAAACAAGTTTGACAAAACCTTGTGACAAGACCGAGAATCTTTTTTTAAATAAATAAATGGTATTCGATTTTTAAAACCAAGGAGTTTTCAATTAAAAAGATTTTAATATGACAGGAACAGTGGAAATATTCCATTCCCGATACGTTTAGTGCAGCCCTCGTATTATATGTTATTTTATTTTTCGACGTAGTCACCTTTCAGGTTTATACACTTAGTATATCTTTTCTATAATCCTAAAATTCCCTTTCTAAAAAAATCTTCTTCCTGATCCCTTAAAAAAACATTTACGGCGGCGACTACTCCGTCATCATCTTCGAATTTCTGGCCCCTGAGATGTTACTTTAAGCGAGGAAATAGGTAGAAATCACAAGGAGCAAGGTCCGGTGAATATGGAGGATGTCCCATCAATTCGAAGCCAGCTTCTTGAATGGCAGCCATCGCAACTCTGGACTTGTGCGCAGTTGCAGTGGCGTTATCTTGGTGAAACAAAACAACTTTAGCGAGTTTGCCACGCCGTTTCTTGCGTATTTCCTCACGCAACTTTGTTACTTGTCCTGCGTACATAGTCCCCGTAATAGTGGCTCCATGATTAAGATATTCGATCATTACCACCCCTTGGCTGTCCCAGAAAAGAGAGCCCATGATCTTTCCGGCGGATGGAATCGCCTTAAATTTCTTTGGAGTTGGAGATGACGGTCGCTTTCAAGTCATGGACTGTTGTTTCGTTTCCGGGTCATAATGGTGAAGCCATGTTTCGTCCATAGTTATGAATCGAGCCAAAAATCGGTCAGGATCTTGTTGTAACAAATCCAAACAGCTTTGTGAAATTCTCAGTCGAGTTTGTTTCTGCGCGTCAGAAAGCATTCTGGGCACCCAGCGCGCTGACACTTTTTTCATACCCAAATGGTCGTTTATAATATTATGGACACTTCCTATCGAAATCTTTACTTCTTCAGCTATAAAACGAACAGTAACACGACGATCCGCCAAGACAATATTTTCAACATTTTTAATCATTTGTTCAGTCACTGCCGATATGGGGCGTCTCGTTCGTGGGTCATCGTTAGTGGAAGTTCTTCCTCGCTTGAACTCAGCACACCAACGCGCAACCGTAGAATATGGAGGAGCATGAACCCCTAATGTTGCTCTCAAGTCTTGATTTACCTGCTCCGTAGTAAAATTTTTCAAGCAGAGATATTTTATTACCGCGCGAACTTAAATTTTATCCATTTTTAAGAACACGTTCCGAAACGACGCAAACAATAGACTTCTACTTTAAAAAAACAAAAGAGAATTAAATTTATTTTTTTTCTTTCCAAGGAGAATGTATCGCATTCTCACTATTTATTGAACACCCCTCGTAATTGAGAGGTGTGTGTTTTTTTGATGTAGTAAAATATGTTTAATTATGTTTTGAGTTCGATCACTCTATGCAAAAAAGACTTGAGAACATCGTTTTTTTTTTTTGACAATTTTTTTTACGGTTATCGAGATACACTGCTTTAAACAACCACGTTTTTGACCGTTTTCAAGAAATCTCCGCCTTAAGACAAAGCAATATTCAACGGATTACACGCATCGTTGCAAAAGATACCATTTTCTACCACTGGAAAACAGACGCCTTGCTAATGATATTACTTTTCTGTTAAATATTGCCAATAGTTCCATCGATTGTTTCCAACTTCTCTCCAAAATATCACTCCCAACCCATCACGTAGGCTTTAGGCAGCGACCACTTCTTCACATTCCATTCGCATCAACAAACTACCGACGGAATGCCTTCTTCTTACGTAGCGCAACAAGCTTTAATAATAATCTGCCTTCTTACTTAGATGTTGATCTATTTAGAACCAGCCCTAGCACATTAAGGCGTAATTTTAATGATGAATACTTTTTCCCCAATGACTAGCATTATTCATAATTAAATATCATGTAACAAATGTGTACGTATACATTTACTTTTTTTTTTTTTTACTGTTTTTAGCACAACAAATGAAGACGATACGATTGTAACATACTACCAAATCTTTTTATGTTTTGTTAAAAAAAGAGAATTTATTTTAAAATAAATTCTCTTTTTTTGTTAAGTTATGTTATATTTGAGAAGATATTGTTTTTAATTTTTGTATGTTTCTTTTTTTTCTCTTTTTTATTTTAGGTACATAGTTTTTAATTTGCGGAAGCCTATAAATGGCAATTGTAAGCGCTATTGTACATACTAAATATATATTAGACTGTAAGCTTTCCTAATAATAAATAAATACTAGTCCAGGGTATAAACTATCTGTGTGCCAAATTTCATCCAAATCTGTTCATTAGTTTTACCGTAAAAGAGTAACATCCATGCATCTATCCTCACAAACTTTCGCGTTAATAATATTAGTAAGAAGTAGGATTAGTCGCTTGTCGTAGCTTGTCGGGTGGTGGCAAAACCCATAGTCAGCCCATCACAATCATTTAGATTTTCCAGGTATGTGGAGAGTGGAGCAACTCACCATATTTAGTAGGAAAGACAGTCTCGTCGTTGACGGTCTTCTGCGTGAAGGTCATGACGTAGTCGACGTACTGCGGCGCCGCGACGCGCGACTTCTTGCCGCGCTCGTCGTACCAAGCGTAGGTGCGGCTGCCGGGGCCCGTCATGTCGGGGCAGCTGGCGGCCGAGCAGAACTCAGACACCGTGCCGTACAGCAAGTTCACGTGGTCGAACAGCGCCAGCGCTGCAAACAATAACAATCGCATTATAAAACTACCACTCTTGCTTCAACGGTGCACTTAATCTTTGCGAAGTAGCATTTTCAATAATAATTTAGCAGCGTTCATAGTTTTCAATGTATTTTAATATTCTCACGGCGCGGCGGCAGCCAAGTCGACATGAATAATTATAGTGCAAAGCGTAATCCGAGACGACCGGGGAAAGATCAGGCGTGGGATGTTTTACGTGCTTTCCAACGCACGCGGGCGTCACACCACCACACCTAAGAGATCAGGCGTGGGATGTTTTACGTGCTTTCCAACGCACGCGGGCGTCACACCACCAACACCTAAAAGATTAGGCGTGGGATGTTTTACGTGCTTTCCAACGCACGCGGGCGTCACACCACCAACACCTAAAAGATCAGGCGTGGGATGTTTTACATGCTTACCAACGCACGCGGGCGTCACAACGTCAACACCTAAAATCCCGGGCTGTTACTGACAAATTTCTAATGGACAAACCCAATGACATTGCCCGACCTGGGTAAAGAACCTAGACATATCATATCAGACACATCACAAGAGGCCTAGATCACTTCCTTGACTAAGTAAAAAACCAGATTAGGGAAAGCCCGGTAGAGAAAGACTGTTCGAACTGTATGGCCTTAAGCCTTACATTAAAACTGAAACTTTCAACAAGTATGTTGCTACATATTCATTTAGAAATACCTGCAAGATAGCTAAAGCCCTGTACATTAGCAAAAAGATCAAATCAGCAGAAAATAAAATGTTGGAAAGTTACAAATAATGAAACGAATAGGAAAAAAATACGAAACACTGAGTATACGTTGGAGACTTCACATGGTGCCATAAGCTCTAACTTAGAAGTAGCTCAAGCTCAAGTGCGCAAGCGAGCATGCAACCAAGCATGCAGCATGCAAGCGAGCATACAACATGTATCATGCAAGCAAGCATATAGCATGCAAGCGGGCATGCAACATGCAGCAGGCATGGTTTCCGTCACGGTTTAACACGGCATTTAACACCTTTTATGATGCATTTATACTCTTCTTCAATTTATGTTTTCCGGTATGTAAAAGAAAAATTACAAACAAACAAAATAAAAACTCTGGTTGGATTACTAAAGGTATAAAGAAATCATGCGCAACAGAGCGAACATTGCGGTTTAAGTATTATAAATTCAAAACATCAGGTTATAAAATTAATTACAGAAAATACAATAAACAATTTAAAAAAAAAAACTTTGCAGCACAAAAACTGTACACAAACAATGTAAAATATATTAAAAAAATTAAAGAACATTTGTAAAGCATCTTGGACATTAATAAAAACAAATACTACACAATTATAACTACTACTATAACTAAATAATAAAATGTAATAATACGATTTTGACGAAGACTAGTGACATTTCCAACGCGTTTAATAATTATTTCATCGATATGACCGCCGCCGGTGAAAATGGAACAGTATCTACGATGGGAAATCGCCATTTAATTTCACCACTCAACGGACATAAAACAGTTACACGTTACAATTTTAGTAGATAACAAACTAGGGTAGTAGAGGTAAACATGTAACCCACACCAATGTCCGCGGAATAAACTATTATGGAGAAATTAAACAAAACAAAAGACGCATCTACTGGAGGGGAAATAGGTTAGGAAGAATTCATAAATTATTGTGCAAGCAATTGAACAGCCATTCTTTTAAATTTTGTTTGGGATATTGAAAATATATCAAGATCGAAAAAGTGTGTGTTATATATTTCTAAGAGACGACGGAGGGGCGCCCTTGCGCCAGCGTTGGTTCTGCACTGTACAGTGTGCAACAGCCGGGGCAAGCGCGCCTCTCGCCGTAATACAGTTCTGGGTACAATATAACAAAGCTTATTGGTGATATCAGAGCAGTCAAAGTTGTTATTACATATGCCATGCAGCATCACAGCCATAAGTAGGGTTCGCCTGGACTCCAAGCCCAGGAGTTTATATGCTTTTAGTAGTTGTGCGTACGATAGTTTAGAACGGTGGCATTTATAGTGAATGGAGCGTAAAAATTTCAAAAAAAAAAAAGGTTTCCATTCTTTCATTCGGACGCATGGAACTCTAAAAACTATCTTGTATTAAATTAATTGGTAAACTCTCAGCTCACTATTTTTAACCGACTTCCAAAAAGAAGGAGTTTTTTTTTTTTTTTAAATGTATGTCCGTCGATTTCTCCCTCAATTATGAACCGATTTTGAAAATTCTTTTTTTGTTTGAAAGAATATGCTCCCGGATTGGTCCCATATAATTTTTATTATCTTTGCTGGGATAGTTTTTGAGTAAGCTTCAATAATACGTATTTTTCACACTTCGTGTATGTGGATGTTAAGATGATAACTTCCTGTGGCTGTTATTTACATAGCGGGTACTGGTATTCGAATTTGTGTGGGGTAGGTACCACAACAAAAAAGTGAAAAATAAAAACTATTTACAAAAAAAAAACAACCGACTTCCGAAAAAAAAAACACTACAAAGTGAAAAATAACTTTAATAAGTACTTATAATAACTTTAAGTCGGTGGCAAAAAACGAAAATTCAAAACCCAAGACACCGACTTTCGAAATTAAAGTTATTTTTCACTTTGTAGTGTTTTTTTTCGGAAGTTGGTTGTTTTTTTTTTGTAAAAAGTTTTTTTTCTGTCAACACTATGCTGTACAACGTCGTGCACAAATACTTTACGAGAAAATAGCTTATGAATCTTACGTAAGTGTAATTAAGTACTTGTGCTCGTGACTGTTCCTAGCAGTAGTCAACTGATCATGCACTTCGAAGATACCCTACAAAACTTCTCGATGAGGAATTTTAATAATTCGTTTCATTTAATTCCAGTAACTAGATTGTGGAGGTCAGGTACGCAGTCGCTCCATGTAAAACACTGATAGCAGCTCCATACATAGTTGGAAAACATACAACATAGTTGAGAAAAGGTTGGGTAGCTGAGGATGGTGAACAGTTCAAATTAGATAAAACACTAATTGCTGGGGATCGGATCAGATCCCGCATGTCTTGTGTAGTCATCGGTGCACTATAGCTAAATGCCTCGGTGATCTGGTGGCTAGTTTTACAGCTGCGGATCATGAGGTCGGACGGTCCAGGTCGTGAAGAGATGCTATCCTCAGTAATAGCCAAGGCCTAGGAGTAAGCAAGATGGTGGTAGACACCTGCGTGTCTCGGAGAGCACGTGAAGCGGTTGGTGCTGCGCATAATTATCGGGAAGGGAATGATACTGACTGTGCGAGGCTAGCCACTCGTTGTAGTCAAGGCCGAGGGGCAGGTCGACGAGCTGGCGCATGTCGAGCTCGGGCAGCTTGCGCTCCAGCAGCGCCTCCTGCAGGTACAGCTTGGGGTCGCCCGCCGGCTCACCCTCGCGCTCTTTGCGCCGCGCCTTCCTGGAACACAACAAGCACAATGTGAACACACGACACTTACAAACACCTGTTACTAGAGATGTTACGGAGGTTGTTTTACCGCATCCGGAGCAGGAATTGGAGGTTTTAAATTTGATTTATCGAAGTCGGAATTGGAGTCAGAGTCGGAATCGGAGGCGGACTTAGAAGAAAGATATTCCATAATACCCTTTTTTTAGGTTTCGTATTGAAATGAACTTATCACAACAATTAAACTACTTAAAGTTGGATTAGTCGCGGGCTCGACTCAACTTAAGGTTGAACTAGTCGGGCATGGCTAAAAAGCACGCTGTCTGACAGTCTGACCTGGCATCGTATCCGACAGAGATAATATCAGTGATGAGCAGTTAGACGTTGGTCTACATTCACACGTACACAAACACCGTTCCGGACTATTTTAGTAAAACCAACGCACAGCAAGTCTTTTGGAAAATCAAGTTTTATGCCAAAAATTACTGCATAGATCAATTACAAATAATTGAGCTTTGTCGGTGCCGACTTTGCCCCCAAGTGGGCCGCCCAAAATTGCGTTAAAATTAGCAAGAACAACGAATCACAGATCATCTGCACAGACAAAATTATTATTGAGCAAAAGCGATATCATGCGATATCATAAATAATAATAACACGCGCACCACTGACCAAATATCTCAAATTAAAATCCAAGATACAATTATTAATAATCCAGTAGACATTGCAAACGCCTTTAATGATTTCTTTATCGATCAGATACAAACAAACACTAAAGTAACTTGTGCAGCTGCTAATATAAGTAACAATCCGCATTCAATGTTTATGTCACCTGTCATACCTCAAGATGTCATGAAGGCAATCAAGATCGCCGGTAGTTCCTGTGGGATAATTACCGACCTCCACGCGGGCGTAGCCGCGGGCGAAAGCTAGTTATTAATAATCTGCCAAACTATTTTTGGGGTGTGTTCACTTTATTATCCTAGCTAGATAATTAGAAAGGTTTGTTCGTTTTAGGACTAAATTCACACTAAAATAAAAAACAATTTTTCTCAGAATTAGAGGTCCTTAAAAATTTATGATATAGTTAGAACCACTAGTTTTTGGGATGTCTATCCAAATATATTTAACTTATCCTAGTTAGAATGATTGAATAATAAAAAACCATCTATCGGTATTCTTATAGTCGGTTATCAAAAAAAAAATATTGCTAAGTTCCATACATTTGACCGCTTAGGTATAACACTTTCTATGAAACAGCAGACTTTTTTTTGGTCTAGTATCATGTGCTGAATTCATGGCAGGTTGCGCGCCGATGTCCACCCTGTAGCAAACAAAAATGTATGGAGCAGCCGATTCTTTTTACCGTACGTGTAGCGTGCCTGCATGCCTAGACTTCGTTATTCATACTTAGGTAGGTACTGACACTTATTTATAACGAACTTATTTCAACAGTCGATATGGAGTTTACGGAATTAACAAGATTCAAAAATTGGCTCGCAAAACGGTTCTACGGACTGAGTGACTGTAGTGAGTAGTAGTGCCGCAGTACCGCTGATAGAAGTAGCGCGCTTTAGAGTGCGTCAGCTTGCGTTGTCATGGGAACCGAGCTTTGAGTATAACTGGGCTATGGCATTAGGAGCAGTTGAAGTCGCGTGTTAGTGCAAGAGGTCAGCGAAGTGGTCCGCGCGAGTGAACCATTGTGTGCAAAGCGACAGCAGCAAGAGCGGCCCCGTCCGCGACCAGCGACCACCGCAGCACCGCGGTAGTGAGACACGGCTCACACGTCGCGCACCGTTGTCGACCGTCGTCGAGTCATTGTGTCGCACTCCAATCACATTACCATTGTTCATGTGGATATATCAACTTTTCTATACTATATTCAGAAAACATCATTGATATTTCGATTTTCGATATACAAAGTGGCCCGTTCCAGTGCAAACGGACCACTATGTATATTCTTTATATCCAACAGGATTTTATAGAAGCCTCTCGCCAATAAAATATTGATAAGAAACTACGAGTATAATAATTGTATACTTAGATGCAGCCCGGGTTATTGTATGAGATAGGTACGTCGTTTTATTTATCTGACTTTTGCTTGACTGGTTAATTTCAGGTGAACTCACATACCTAAGGTTTGCTGTCACATAATATCATACACATCATCACATAAAATACATGTTTAGGAATAACAATATTTAGGTACACATTTAACAGTTTTGGCATTCTGTTATCTGCATGTGTTCACTTGAGTAATCAGTTGAGTCGCAGTGTCGAACCACCCACTGATAACTTTATCAGTAAGTAGGTACTTGAACGTAACACACCCAGCAAATATAAAAAAAACAGGTCTGCTGCTAATTAACGTTACTTATGTGAGGCAGTAAACACTTCTTCAGAACCGATTCACTCTTTTGAGCAGAAATTAAAATTTGAGGGAGTAATAAACAATCCACATACAGAAATTTTATTTTCATGATGTAAACACACTGAAATGGGAGCACGATGATGAGTTGGACTAGTACAGAAGCGGAGTGTTAACGACGATGTTGGGGGAGGGGCAGAATCGCCCCGATACTAACTTCCCGAGTACAGGGTCAGCGAGTGCGGAGAGCCAGAGCATCACGAGCTCCAGGCAGGAGTCCATGGTCCGGCGCGGCGGCCGGTAGGCCGGGGTTACATAACGCGTGCCCGGCGCGCAGAGCGGCTTGGTTCAATGTCGGAGCCCGCAGCCGTGGCCATCGCTCGTGACCGCAATACTTAATGCGTCAATTTGTATGCGTTCCGTGCACACCGATTCATTATAAAATCACTAACCTGACGCGAAAGTGGTACGAGGAATGAGTAATCCGTAAGCTCCTGACTATTTATTTTGCGACTTTATACACGTTTGTTGGACGGATGAATTAAAAGATTGAAGGAAGTTAATCTCTTACGATTAAGTATAAACCATTTTAAGAATTTGTGAACGTCATTATTTTTATCGTTACAAATATCCAAGAGCACACAGAAACTACATAATTATCACAAGACGATCGCGAGACCACAGTGGGACAGCAAAACGCGCTGGCTATCCGACAAGTGAGAAGCTCACCTGAACGGCACGGCCGAGTACAGGTAGGACGGCAGCGAGAACAACACTCCGAGCACTACTGCGTGGCACATCACGGCGCTGACTGAGCGCTGCCCGTACTCCCGCACTCCGCCCGACGCCGACGCTATTCGCTACGAGTGCGCTGCGTCTGCGCACGTCTCCCGCTCCCCGCGAGAACGAGACAAAATGGCATTGAGAATGTCTCTGTCACGCATAAACAATAAGCTTATCGTGGGACGTTCGAGCCCCAACGTCGCAAATACTTGAGTCATGTCGGGCCCGAGTCACCCACTGCGTTGGGCCATGGATAGAGCTTCCAATATTCGTTCATTTTAACTATTCGAATATTTCGAATTCTAAAATGTTTAGTATTCGAATACTTCGAGTTTTCCGAAGTTTTCGAATTGTTCTATAAGACGGTAATGAACATTGATAAACGGTCATAATCATAATACCTACTAATGTGTGTCCTGCCCTTGCGAAATGAAAACAATTTTTTTTTTTAAATCCTATATTGGTAAGTAACATAATGAATGAGTGAATGCAAAACATGAAAAAAAAGAAAGTTAAGCCTGCCATAAATGCAAGTTTGTAGGTCTACCAGCATCACAAGAAGCCATTTGGACACTAACGGCAGTCTCAAGCTCATTGATCCTAGATAGCGATGACGTCGATGCTGTAGCCACATTACTAACGTCTATCTCTTGACGACTAGAGAAATGTCGTCTTCGTCATCGTCATTAATGTGGATAATGTTGTCATTACAAAAATACTTGCCTTATTTATATGAACCAAAGTTTTAGTGGTAATATCATTTGACGGATTTGGAAAAGCCTCAGAAGGTAGTTCTTGATAGAACTTTGTAGGGTTATACCTCCATATTGCGGACATTTCGTGTCTGAACTACGAAACCAACAACTTCACCTTCAGTGTCGCTGTCACTACTTTGATTGAAGTCAGTATCTATTTCTGTGTCTTGTGAACATTTAGGGCCCCGCTTTGTATACCATGTGCAGTAGACATTTGTCTTTTTTCCTAAAGCTCGCATAACAAGCTGCGCAAGCTAGCTTCATCTGTGACCATGCACGCCTTATCTTTTACTAGGTCCATTGCATAGCTCCAGCTTTGTGCTCATTATAATTATTATGAAAATCGTCTGACGTGCCACTTCCTTGAATCCTCGCCAATCCTAGGTTTCGGAAACCAGTATCATGAAGTTTTGGAGAATTAATGTTCACATTAACATATCTACGATTTCGGATAGATGTCCATTCGCCTAGTGCGTTAATTTCATGAGAAAACACTACAAGATAAATTAATATTCGAAATATTCGGAATACTCGAAAGCTTGTGTCTGTCTTATTCGAATATTACGAGTAGAAGAGGCGAATACTCGAATATTTTGAATATTCGAGTATTCGAATAATAAGCCCTAGCCATGGATTGAGGCGACTGGAAAAACCAAAGCTTTCATCGATACAAATAGGGATGTAGACAAAAAAAAAATTGTCCTTCATGTAGATTATTAAAAAATATTGGACACGTATTTTTTCTTTTTTTACGTACCTAGTCAAAAGATTACGGCAATACATTGAGTAGGCAATGCGTTAAAATGTGCCATGACGTCACTGGCCAGTAGATTTTATACTGACTGTGACGTAGCGAGCTCCCACTCCCCAACTTTAAAGCGTTTTATTTAAACCATTTTTGTATTCATAAGATAAAGCAAAGAATACATGTCTAATATTTTTTATTATCTGACTGACGGACTAATTTGTTTTTTTTTTCCAAGTCAGCATCCCTATTCGAGCCGCAACGTTGCTAATACTTGTATCATGTCGGGCACCGACTCTCCCAAATCAAAGACCACAATAAGACTCCGTTGAAATGTCGAACAAAGCTAATTAAGATCAAAGGGAATTGCTCAGTTTGTAAGGGCAATTTGGCTTAACGTAACAAAAACCCTAGTCATTAAATATTATACCTACTTAAGGTATAATATTTAATGACTAGGGTTTTTAATAGTTTATGCCTCAAAGAATTGAATTATAGTAATGAGGTTGCAGAAGAGTGTAAAAATGGTCCATATTTACTCGTAGCATATGTCTAATGCTAAAACTTGTCGCTGAAAAAGTTTCAATTATGAGTACTTATTTATTTTCCAAAATAAATCATTTGCCTTTTGTCACGATGACAGGATCAAGTCCCCAATTTGAAAGGAGATTGTTCTGCATCCATACATCTTTCGCCCCAGAACCAACAGCGAAGGAAATTTACTTTGCGTGTTCTAAATTACAAGTATATGCCCATGAAGACAAAGTTTAATGACGGACAACTTGCAGAAAGCAAGCAAGCAATTTATAAAGAAAACAAAGATTTTGAGGTTATATTTAGTAAGAAACAATCGCAAATGAATGTCACTAATGTTATGGTGGATCCACACAGCCCGGTGGCATGCTCCAGCGGCCTAGCCGCACGCTTTGCGTGCGGCAATCGCAACAAAGCCGGCAGCCATTTTGCCGGCGAGGCCGCGCACCGCGCGGCTGTGGGGGAACAGATGTCGTTTATTTTTATCTCCAGTATCTGCGTACGACTCACGTCACCGACAGTCACAAGACAACTGAGAATATCTATTCACAGCCGGACTTACTCGTCTGCCGGAGTCGCTTGCTTTGATTGTGGTCAACCCGCCGGCATGCGGCAGTGCTGCCGGACTGACAGTTGAGATGATTGACATGATATGACAAGGATTAGGGATACTATTATATGCCCATACATTAAATCCGTATCGATATATTTTAAACAAAATCGATACTGTTCAGTACCCAGCGTGCTAGTCTATTTGAAATATTACGATGCATCTCACTTAGGGCGTGTGTGGTATGCCATACCGCCTATTCGGCTCGTATGCATGATTCGTGAAAATACGATTTGAAATAACCTCTTGGTTGTTTGTACACTGGTTCCTTTTCCTGTTTTTATATTCGTGAATTTCTCACATCGAGTCAGTTTTTACGGATCGAAGTAGCCATCATGCATAAAGGGCGTATTGTGCACTCATATGAGTAAGCGCGAAATGCTGCATACAATAGGAACGCGATCTCTGCCTACGAAATGTTTTTAGTGAATACTCGAAACTCTGATCGGTGCACGCGGACTCTCGTATTCGATACGTATTCGTGTTTTTAAAACGGATCATGAAAAATTCCCCAAAACGTATCACGAATACGAATCGACTACGGGTGAGTGCACAGCGCCCATTCGTGAATTTCTGATCCGTTTTTATGCTGTTCGTAAAAAAACACGAATATGAATCGAATACGAGGTAGTCCACAAACACCCTTACGTATAGTAATTGTATAGAAAGAGATAAATAATTATATAGAATGTATGGATTAGAATATGAAAATCGGTTTTGTTGTTGAATTCTTTTCGCATCTAAGGTGTATGGTACTAAAAAAATCATCGCACAAATCACTACTACTAGATGCGTTATACCCTAGAGCGAAAAAGGTTGGAAAGGAAAGTACGTACGTACGGATGCGTATGATATCCGTGACCAGGTGTTCAACTCAAGTAATCTCGCTCTTGATGCTTCTCTCTCGACTTAAGTTTTGCACAAATAAATGATCTTATCTTATCTTATCTTATCTTATCTTATCTTATCGATGTATGTGAAATGAAAGATTGGGCATCACTAATTGTCATGTCAAATCTCAAATTTTATTGTCAAAGATGGCAGCATTTTTGATTTGTGATGTCGTAAATCGTTGAAGCTCTTTTAATTGTTCAATACAGAACGCAGAATGTCCGTTTCATACAGATATTCGCAATTAGTATACTAAAATATGCTTATAATTATTGTGTACGTCAGATGTTTGTTGGTTCTGGGGCCATTTACGATGATGTCCTTTATCACACCTCTATCGTACCGGAAAAAAAATACGCGCCACTTGACTAAGAGACCGCGGCGCGCGGCTTATCGCGATGTAATTTGACCCGGGCTGACCCCGCTCACAAAAAACGCTGGCACTCCGATCCTATTGCGTCTATTTACATTCTGTAAACAGATTCCGGTGCTTGAACAGTAGTGCCACTTATGATAATAAAAATAACACTCATAACCGCATGTTAGAATTATAAACAATCTCATTTAAATATTAAACGACTTGACATACGACTTGTTGCTGTATTATGTTGATGTCTGGCAAAAGTAATGAATCAATTTACGTAAAATTTTGGTAATAATATCATGAATACACATATAATCGAATAAGATTTTTTTTCTTATAAGTCTTACATACAATATTCCCATAATATACCAACTCAAACTTCATAGTGCGCGGCTATAGTTTCGAACCGCATAGTTCTAGTCAAAAATCTTTGAAAAATTGATAAAAATAAATGAATACGTCTCGAATGCATGAAATAATTAATTAGAATTAGTTTTTGCATAGATAATCACCGTATAAAGACACAAATTCATTGAAAAACAGTCAAAAATCAGTTTTTATATGGTGTTTTGTTTACATCGAATTTACGTAAGTGTATTGGCTCGAAAAGCATTTTTATTATATTGTTTCATGCAAACGATTACCTAAAAAGTTGCACAATACACTACTACGTGATTTTTCATGTACTTACCTAAGTAATTTTACTCGAAAAATCCATCACAATCACCTCACAATAAATAAACACAAACACAGAGTCACGACTAGCCGCCATTATTTGACAACGTCAAACATTACGTCTTTCAATATTTTTTTGACAGTTTTGGACTCCTGATTTTTGGCATTATTTATTTTCTATGGCTTACAAATATTATTGCCAGTGTAGGAAAAATCGACTAATCGATTTAATTGCATAGTTGATGCAAAAATAATATTTTAACTGTGGCGCCGCGAGCCGACTCCTAAAGGAGTCGGCGGGACTTAACTGTAGCGCGCGGAAACCGGCGCCAATTGGATGACTAGAACGATAGACGTGTGTTTGTACTACATATTGCAGCATTCCGCTGCCAAGTGGACCTCTTTATTTGCGAAGAAGGCTTATCATGTATTTTTTCTTAAAATGATGTTACGCTTGACACATTTTTGAAGAAAAAAGTCAGGTTTTGTTTTTGAAGAAGTCGTCATTCAAGAGTGATTGGTGTCGTGGCAAGCATACGTACTTTATCAAATAAAATTTTCTGAATATCACACGTAATCTCCAGACGTCTCGACGCCTTAACTTTTTAAATCTTACGATATATTTCTGTTGGTGTTTTTTTTGGTGTATCCAGGAAGAAGTTCAATATTTACGCGCGAGTATTCCAGTTAGTCTATTTTATTAGCTTTATTTTTATCCCTTACATGTAGTTTTGTGGTGCGTACTTATTTATTTATTTGTTAGTAATGTTAGTTTTGTACTTAAATAAGGTTAGTATTGTTAGGTGTAAGGGCCGCCTATTGCGGTGAAAGCCTCCTCCAAACCATTCCAGATGTCTCTGTCTTTTGCCTGTCTGGGCCATAAGTTTCCGGCTATTTGTTCGATGTCATCGCTCCATCTTTTTGCAGGTCTACCCTTTATTCTCTTTTTATCTCTTGGGTACCAAGTTGAAATTATTTGAGACCATCGTCCATCCATAGCTCTCTGAATATGACCTGACCATTTCCATTTCAGTGCCAGAACCTGTTTGACCGCATCTCTCGCCTTTGTTCTTTTTCTTATAAGATAACTTTTGACTCTGTCTTTCAGTTTGATGTGCATGTAGCTCCGTTCCATTCCTCTTTGACAGGTTCTGATTTTATTCAAGAGTGATTTTTTGAGCGACCACGTCTGGCATGCGTAGGTAAGAACCGGTGTTAGGCAGATGTTCATCGCTTTCGTTTTCAGTCTTGTGGGTATGGGACCTTTGAAAATTTCCTTCATAGCCCAGTATTTGTTCCACGTATTCTTCACTCTACGGTCGATTTCTTTTTCTGTACAAGATTTTATAGCGATTAGATGTCCTAGGTAAATATATTCTGCGACGTATTCTATGGGTTTAGACTGTATGGATATAGGTATTTCTTCACGATTGGTCATAATTTTCGTTTTTTCCCAGTTCATTTGTAGCCCTACGGTCTCACTGTGACAACTAAGGGACTCTATCATATGGTTCAGTGTGTGCGGGTTTTCCGCCAGCAGTACTATATTGTCATCCGCAAACCTGAGGTGGGAGAGGTATTTGCCATTGATGTTTATTCCCATATCACTCCAATCGAGTTTTCGGAATATGGATTGTAGGACTGCGATGAAAAGCTTTGGGGAGAGTGGATTATAGACTAACTGGAATTTTATTTATAAAATAAATAAATAAAATTCCAGTTAGTCTATAATCCACCCCCCTACGTAATTTTGCCTTTCTATCTATATATATAAAATGATAAACTGACTGACTGACTGGGTGATATATCAACGCACAGCCCAAACCGCTGGTCCTAGAGACATGAAACTTGGAGGGTGTGTTCTTTGTAAAGAGTAAGTATCCACTAAGAAAGGATTTTTGGGAATTCCACCCCTAAAGGGGTAAAATAGGGGATGGAAGTTTATATGAAAGTCCGTCAGTTTTGAAGTTAGGATCTTAAAATTTTGTGTTTAGGCTGAGGATTGAAAATTAATTTATACGTGTCACAGCGTTTTTGATAATTCCACCCCCGAGGGGTTAAAAAGGGGATAAAGTTGAAAAGTCCTTAATTTTCTAAGAAAAATCACTAAATTTACTATCTAGGCTTATGGTTGGAAGCTAACGCAACGGTGTTGTTAGAATTTCAACCCTTTCAAGGGGGTGAAAAGGGGGATGTAATTTTGTTTGTAATTAAAGTTCTTTATTTTTTAAGTTAAAATCACTAATATTTCGGCTTATTATTCTATTATATTTGCAATCCACTGCTGGGCTCGCCACATTTGAGGCGATAAGTCCTCTTTTTGAGGAGTGACTAGAAAGGCGCCACGGCGTCCTCACCTTCCGCCTGACGCAGGTCCTCACCGGACACGGTTGTTTCGGGAGGTTCCTGTTTCGCATAAGGCGGGAGGAAACGCCCAGGTGTCACCACTGTGTGGATCACCCGGAGGACATGGTGGAGCATACGGTGAAGGTCCGCCCGGCTTGGGCGGGGCACCGCCTTGTCCTTGTGGAGGTGATCGGTGACAGTGATCTCTCGCGTCCGGCCCTGGTCCAGGCCATGGTACTGAGGGAGAGGGCGTGGCAAGCCGTCAGCTCCTTCTGCGAAGCAGTAATACTCGCAAAGGAGAAGACGGAGCGCGTGAGGGAGAGGCAGATGTCGGCACAACGGAAGGGGTCCGCTAGGACCCATGCCTGCCGGGGTCGCGGGAAAGTCCGAAAGGGATACCGTGGCCCCTGGCAACGTACAGGTAATTGAAGACACACGGGTGGGTTTTAGTCAGTAAGAGTCTGACACGCCCTCCCGCTCCGCCCAGAACGGGAGAAGTTATTTGATCAATTACCACCCTAAAAAAAAAAAAAGGGTCTGAAAAGGGCCATGAAGTTTTGTATTGAAGTTGCTCATTCGCTGAATTTTGTATTGAAGTTGCTCATTCGCTGAATTTTGTATTCAAGTAAAAATAATATAAGTGCACGTGTACTGCTTCTAACTTTACAGTATTTTACATAGAGCGACTGCCTATCTAACCTCCACAACGCAGTTACTGGGTTATACGAAACCCCTTGGTAAGAATGGTTGTCAGACTTTCGGGCTTCTGACTTCCCGCAACGACTGTCAAAGATCCACGAATGACAGCCGGGACCAACGGCTTAACGTGCTTTTCGAGCAACGGACGGGTCTTTGTATGGTCACCCATCTACAGACTAACTGCGGCAAGTGTAGCTTAACCTGATCGATTGACCTGTGCGGCTGTTATTATTTAGCCACGGGCCCCTCCCCCGGAGAACCCCCCCCTTCCCCTTCTCCGGGAGAATCGATATAGATATAGATTAGGATAGTAAGGAAACGAACAGAATGCGATACTGCTCATCCCTCATAGCAAATAGCGTGATAATTTGTACCCTACAGACTGACCACACATATAGGGAACACCTATGCAATGTTATTGAGGCCAAAGTACTAACTGGATCTGCCAGAGGAGAAATAGTCTTCGTGCCGCGTATACCATTGATACCAAATAATGACCTTCCGTTTGAATTTAAAAGATTGTAGTTGACTATTAATAAGTCACAGGGACAAACTCTGAAATTTGCTGGAGTTGATTTGCGGCAAGACTGTTTCTTCGTCGACCAATTTTATGTGGCTCACTCACGTATTAGCTCTCCAACTAGCCTGGTTGTTTTAGTGCCCGCTTCCGAATTAGTGAAAAACATTGTATATAGAGAAATACTGTAAAGGATTTAGGTAGATACCGGTCCTTTACAGTCTTTTTACAGTAGGTATTTCTTGACAGTATTCCTCAAATATCACAGATAGTGGAGGACAATTAGCCATGAACAAAGCTCTATATTGTAATTGTTATTATACTTACTCCTTCTCCGAGACATATTAACGAGTAGTAGCGCGGGATTGTACCAGCGCAATCACAATTTTTTCAAAGCTAAAAAAAAAAATAAACTGTTCTCTCATTAGGTAACACTATAAGTACTGTCATTACGTGTTTTTGTGCTTAGCGCTGTCACTACGTTCTCTCAACAAAAATACAAATAATATTAAATTTTCTTAGTTAATGATGTACAAGTCATATTTAAATTGATCACCATGAATATATCCATGATACATAAAGTGTGTAGTTCATTATTTATTGAAATAACAAGTGCAGTGAGCTCAGCTACCGGCGTGAGTTTTATTGACATTTGGTTTTATTTACAAAGGAAAAAGGTATGTAATTATTGAAAATAAGAGGAACAATCATTTTATTGAAGCAACAATAAGGTAAGACTTAAAGTTTATTACGAATTCTTCAAAGAATTCTTATTATTATAGGTTTTAACCTAAAAATTGCTTAAACAATTTCGTTCGTTCGCCCTTCCAAACGACTATTTCCGGTTGTCATTGAATAAACTCACTCAAATGAAAAGTTGTCGTTCAAAATTAATATTTCTTCTACTAACGGTTTTTCGCGGTGTTGTGGAATAACTCATTGCCTTGTCTCCGATTATACGGACGGAATTGGAAAAAATGGGTAAACGGAAGAATAAAGATCAGGAATATATCAAGAAAAAGATAAGAAGATTGGAAAGAAAGCTGGAAAAGATACCAGTCGAAGTAGATTCAGATTCAGAAATCTCATCACCTCCATGCTCACCGCCGCCGTTGCGGTCTCCGGTTACTCAACCGACTGTAACACCGTCGTCACCTGTGCTTAATACACCTGCTCAAAATGATACGGAAAAAGAACTTGATACAGGTCAGTATAACCAAAAATTGTTCAACAATTAAAACCTACTAGGTATGTTACTTCTTCAAACGCCTGGATGTTCCCAATAGAGGGATATCCTATCAACACATAAGCGCCACCACATGCGGGTGGACACTGTGTCAAATCTCACAAAATACTTGGCAAGCGCTATCACACTGCGGGTAGACAATGCCATAAATTAATTTCCACACTGGAAAACTATTGACTTAGCGCTATCACTAAGCGGATAGACATGTCTATATCTTTATGTTCAACTTTTCAGAGGACAATCTTCCTGAAGAACTCTTACAAGCCCTGGGAAACGAAGGCGAAGACATAACAGAAGTTGGAGAAGCTATCCGACCAGAACTAGCACTCCGCTGGTCGAGGATCGTACAGACAGGACTTGGCAGAGAATCTCGAGAGACCATTATTAAGAAGTATCCTACGCCTATCAATTTCCCAAGGGCAGTGGCTCCTTTAATGAATGCAGAGATATCTGCTTCCCTTTCAGACCCAACCCTCAAAAGAGATAAAAGGATCAGTTATAGACAAAATCTAACAGGAAAACTGATTACTTGTCTGGGGAAATCCTTAAGCAAGGTACTGCTGGGTAACATAAACAGTAAAGTCCTCGTAGAGGAAATAAGTGATGCAGCAAAATTAGCGGCTGAAATTTACTATCAAGACTCCTCTTCGAGAAGGTTTTTTGCTTTAGCTGGTGTCAATAAGGTGGTCCAAGATGCTGTACGGACAGCAACACCAGATGAGACATTATTTGGAGCAGACTGTGCTGAAAAAATTAGGGCTGCGCAAGCTATCCACAAAGCAGGCTCCCTAATAAAAACAGCGGAAAAGAAAAATATCAAACCAGGGACTCAGAAAAAACAGGTAAACTGGAGAGGCCCGCCGCAGTACCAACAACAGCAACGAGCTCGCGGCGGGCATCAGCCTCAACAATACCAACACCAGAGACAACATCGACCGGATCAAACACGCTGGAAGACTCAGAAGCCAGCTCCATCCAGTTCCAGGCCCAGATTCCGCAGATAAACCCTGAGGTACATGCAGGTAGACTCAAGTACTATAGGAACAACTGGTGTGAACTGACCAGTGACTCAGTAGTTCTAAAATGGATTGACGGCTATGAGATTCCATTCAGGGAAACTCCACCTCCTTATCATGCTATGCCACAACATTGGTCGGAAAAAGAAAAAGAATTAATCAAATTAGAAATTGTAAAACTAATTGCCTTAGGTACAGTCTCAAAGTGCTCTTTCTGCCCAAATCAATTTACATCTCCAATATTTTTAGTTCCCAAACCAAATGGCTCATATAGATTTATATTAAATTTGAAAAAACTCAATAGTTTTATAGACACAGAACACTTCAAATTAGAAGATATTAGAACAGCTTGCAAACTTATATCAAAAGATTGCTTTATGGCCTCTATTGATTTAAAAGAAGCCTATTTTTCAGTACCCATAGCAGATAATTATAAAAAATATTTAAGGTTTACTTTTGATGGGAAGTTATTTGAATTTAATGCTCTACCTTATGGTTTATGTACAGCACCATTTGTTTTTACAAAACTACTAAAACCAGTTGGTACTTACCTTAGAAACAATAACATCATCATGACAAGTTATTTAGATGACAGTCTGTATTTTCACAAATCAAAAAGAAAATGTGAGGAAAATGTAAAACTTGCAGTAAATCTTTTACAAGATTTAGGGTTTGTCATAAATTTTGAAAAGAGTCACCTTAAACCAAGCCAGTCATGTCAGTATTTGGGCTTTATCTTAGAATCAACAAATCTTGCTCTATCGGTTCCCCAATCAAAACAAATTGCAATATTAGAGAAAATTAAATACTATCAAGAAAAAAGGCAATGTCAAATTAGAGAATTCTCTCAATTGTTAGGAATGTTAAGCTCAATTTGTCCAGCCATTCCATATGGCTGGGTATATACCAAGATTTTAGAGAGAGAGAAATATTTAGGTCTGCTTCAGTCAAATGATAATTATGATGAAATAATGCCCCTAAAAGGTACAATAGTTCATCCAGAATTAGACTGGTGGAATAAGAATATATACAAATCGAATCCAATAAAGCAGCATAAATTTAAAACAGAAATACTAACAGATGCATCAACTACTGGTTGGGGAGCTGTGTGTGAACTAAATAAAGCTTCAGGTTCGTGGTCAGATTTAGAAAAGAAGTACCATATAAATTATTTAGAATTAAAAGCTGCCTTCTTAGGGCTCCAATGTTTTACAAAAGAGTTGCATGACTGTGAAGTGTTATTAAGAGTGGATAATACTACTGCAGTTGCATATATTAACAAAATGGGGGGAGTTCAGTTTCCCCATTTAAATAGTATTACTAGAGATATATGGCAATGGTGCGAAGAAAGGAATATTTGGATTTATACATCTTATATTAATACCAAAGATAACTATGAAGCCGACAGAGAGTCAAGAAAAATCAACATCGAATGGGAGCTCTCTCAAACGGCTTATAGTAAAATAGTAAATTGTTTTGGGGTACCGGATATAGATTTATTCGCTTCTAGGATAAACACTAAATGTGAACAGTTTGTGTCCTGGAAACGCGATCCTGAAGCCTTCCAAGTTGATGCTTTCACTCTTAACTGGTCTAATTACTTCTTTTATGCATTCCCTCCATTCTCACTAATATTAAAATGTCTTCATAAACTCAAGACAGATAGGGCAACAGGTATCTTAGTTTTTCCATATTGGCCATCTCAACCATGGTTCCCACTATTGGATTCACTGTTAACTAAGAAATTATTAATCTTTGAACCAAATATAAAGTTATTATCCTCTCCTTTCAGAGGAAGTCACCCTCTTCACCAACAACTTACCCTGGCTGCAGGGCTGCTCTCAGCGAGGCATACATAAGAAGAGGCACACCAAATTCAGCTCTTCAAATTATGTTAAATTCACTGTCCAATAGTTCCATAAAACAGTATGACTCATCCTTGAAATCTTGGTGGCTATTTTGTAAGAAATGTAACATAGACACCTATGAAGCTTCCATTCCCTATATTCTGAAATTTTTAAGTGAATCCTTTGAATCCGGAGCGTCATATGGTACTATAAATACTACCAGATCAGCCCTTTCACTGTTAATTAGTTCTAAAATTGGATCTGACGACAGGATTAAACGATTCATGCGGGGAGTATACCGTACAAAACCACCTGCCCCAAAGTATAATTTTACTTGGGACCCTGGAGTTGTATTAACATATTTATCAAATCTTTACCCCAATGAAGACATAAGTTTAGAAAAACTAACAAAAAAGATGGTAACTATTCTTGCCCTTACCACAGGTCATAGAGTACAAACTCTATCCTTAATCAATATTAAAAATATTAAAGTCATGAATGATGGAATTCAGATTTATATTCCAGACATAATAAAAACCTCCAAAACAGGAAACCTTCAGCCACTATTACACCTTAAAACTTTTGAAAATAGAATTGAGATTTGTCCAGTCACTGCTGTAAAATGCTATATCAATAGAACTAAATCACTGAGAATGAGTACTGACAAGCTCATACTATCCTTCAAAAAGCCACATCATAGTGCTTCAACCCAAACTATAAGCCGCTGGATTAAAACAACCTTACATGAGTCTGGTATTGATGTAAATACTTTCACAGCTCACAGCACCAGACATGCTTCCACATCAGCTGCTAAAAGATTTGGGATCAGCATAGACCAAATACAAAGAACAGCTGGGTGGTCTCAGAACTCAGCCATCTTTGCTAGACATTATAACAGGCCGGTGATTCAAGAGCCAACTGCGTTCAGTGATGTAATATGTAACACCGTGAATAATATGACTTGATTTTGTTGATCTCATAATTGTATTAATTATTTTAATTTGTTACATTACTACATTGATAATGTTATACAAAATTCTGTGATTTAATAAATACCTTACTATTTTTACAACCAGTATTTATTAACTCATAAACAACCCTGACTGACTTCAAACATCTACTCGTTAATATGTCTCGGAGAAGGAGTAAGTATAATTATGTGATTAAACGAACTTACCTTAAGTGAAGTTCTATCATAATTATACGAAGCTCCTTCTCCGAGACAGGTCTCCCAACCCATCCCTAATGAAGCTCTCCCCTAAATAGGGTTGTTTAAAATAACTATCTTTAAACGAAATGACAGTACTTATAGTGTTACCTAATGAGAGAACAGTTTATTTTTTTTTTTAGCTTTGAAAAAATTGTGATTGCGCTGGTACAATCCCGCGCTACTACTCGTTAATATGTCTCGGAGAAGGAGCTTCGTATAATTATGATAGAACTTCACTTAAGGTAAGTTCGTTTAATCACATAATAATCATTCATAAATATCTAGAAAAAAGAATTTATACTCTACGCAGACGAAGTAAAATAAAATAGTACCGAAGTCAAATCTTACATTGAATATTCGAGTCTGATGCCGAAAACATAGTTTTTAGAATTTTGGTCTGTTTGTTTGAATGTACGAGTATGTTCCGGTTTGCACAAAAACGGATGAACGGATTTGGATGATATTTGGCACACAGAGTTTATAACCTGGATTAACCTGTAGGTTATTTTTTAATCCCGGTAGTACATACCCGTGGGATATTTTCCGACATCCACGCGGGCGAAGCCGCGGGCAAAAGCTAGTCGGGTCTAAAATAGTATTTGTTTCGGATCCGTACAGAAAAGGCCTCGTTGAGGTTCCTGGTCTACCCGACTTCAGCCGAGGCAATAGAGACAGAGGTGCGCAGTCCGCCGCCACCTACTCGTGCGAGATCCCAATTCCACGCCTCCGCGTGGCCCCTCCAGCCATCCTGAGCTAGCAGCGTCGACGGCTGGCCGAGCGCCGTCCTCACCTACTACAGGCAACAAACATCTGCCTTTAGTGCCATCACAATTTTCTATTTTTTTATTTGTTCTATATCGCGTTGTTTTTTTTTTACCTCTAGCCTCTGTAATTTTAATTTATAAAGTTACTGTAATCGGAAATAGGAATAGGTATCTTACCTAGTAAGCACTACGGTTCTTCGCGGCAAATACTCATACGTGATTTTTTTTTAACGCACGTGAGCTCAACCAGCCCTGGCTAGCGCTATATCCCCTCGCGCCGCGAAATAGTTACAGGAATAATTTACATTTCCCGATGAACCTGTCGTACTTCAATAATCGCCTTTCTTAATAATCGTTCGGTTAACATATTTTTTTTTTAAAACACGACGACACCAAATTTTGTTTTTTTACTGTCAGAATTTTAATTTTATTTCTAACCCATTTATTAAAATATACTTTACAATGCATTTGCTCGAAAAGAGCCTTTTCCAAGCAGTAAATTAGTGCGGAAAGTGTCACTTTTTTTCAGTAGTGCTTTTTACTTTTCTGTTTTTTTTTATTTTTGTGGCCGTCGTCAGCCCGTTGCAAAGAGTTTTTATTATTTGAGAAAAGTTTTACAAATCAGATGATGATGATAACGATGACGATGGCGAAGGCGATGGCGATGACGATGACGATGACGATGACGATATCGATGACAATGTAATGCAATGGCGGAGTCAAAGTCAAATTCAAAGTCGAAGTCGAAGTCGAAGTTAAAGTCAAAGTCAAAGGCGAAGTAAGTCGAAGTCCTTCGACTTCGACTTCGAAGTCGAAATAGAAGTCGAGGTCGAATCGAAGTCGAGTCGAAGTCAAAGTCGGTCGACGTCGAAGTCGAAGTCAAAGTCATGATTGTTGTTTTTATTATATAAATACGTCGTCATATATGTTAGATGGCATCATAGGCGACTACCGTCAGCCTCGCTCGTTTTTGTTTTTTCCTCGCACAATGCATAGTATAACGTTGTATGATACACGTGCGTAAGATGATTTTCGGAAATCGCCTAACTTCCGCACTTGTAGCATAAATAACTATTGTGTTTTCAACCTTGGTGTGTTTAATTATTCGTTCTTCATCATCCTGGGTTCGATCCCCAGTGACTGATAAATAATGTGGCGAACTATCCTTTTTTTTCGCTATAATATGTACTATTTGTACCTAAAACAAGACATTTGTACCTCTAAAAGTAAAGAAAGTACGCCAAGTCAAGATGTCCCTGGACCCGCCACTTTGGACCTTCTGGAAGCGCTACTCGGAGGCAGATAATACACACCCGAAAACTTAGTACTACATATTATGTACAGATATATTATAAGGTGTACTCGTATCTATTCATACACGAAATATTTTAAGAGATATACCTATAGCTGGTAAAGAAACCATAGCAACAAAAGTAAAAAAAACTAGGTATCTTATTAAAAAAAAAAATATTACTTGACATACATAATAAATACTAGTTCTTTCTTAATTTTTAACATCCATTACGCTAGTTTGTACGCGAGCGGCAGTATTTGAGATGGCACGATGGCTTTTATGAATGATCAAAGAGAAAAACGTGAACTCGGCGTGCGGGCGCCTGCCTCCCCCGCCCGGCGCCCGCGCCTCGCCAGTCCCACACAATCCGCGTGTTGTAACGCTCGCGCGCGCCTCAGCTGACACGCGTCGGGCTCGCTCGGGCAAGATACTTACAATGCCTAACTACAGGTATTCCAACCAGGAGTACCAGAACATGGTGGTATGTGTGTGTTCAACTACGGATCTACTAACAATAACAATGTTGTTTGCCCACAAAAATACTAGTCAATAAAACTTATAATCTAGCCGTAACGTAGTTATTTAATCATCAAATAGGTTTTGATGAATCATATCCACAATGACAATTTATCCCGTTTATCTTTTGACCACTGCGGGGCGACAACGTCTGCTAATCTCTGGTACGATTTTTTTTATCAAATAAATCCGCGCTACGCACTTAGACTTTTTAACGTTCACATCTGTATGAGTAGATAGGTAGGCAAGTAACAATCAGCTGACGGATAGTACTCGATGCATGTTAATAACTTCACAGAAGTCATTAACATGCGAATTCGAGTTGCACCTATCAGCTGTTTATTTGTATTTACCTAGTTTACAAATGTGTAGGTATTGTAGATTAGGATTAAAATTTGTTTTAATCGCATCTAGCTTTCTTTTCGTAAAATTTTAAAGGAGGAAAGTTAATCATTTAGGTACCTACATAGGTTTAGGTTTACATTGTACTTTAATTCATATTTATTATCAATGTAAGTGATACGCTATTAAAATAACACTAGATCGAGTTACGAAATCTACCTACGTTGGTTTGTTTTTAACATCATCACGCCTGCATTCTCCGTAGAGATAGGCAGAGGTGTATTTTTCGTATGTCCACTACAGTTCACCAGTGATAGGTCCCATATAACATGAGGTGCGGGCAGGTGTTTGCGTCCGGCAGCACACAGACCGCGGAGTGCGAGAGACGAGTGTCTGTGCGGCACCGCCGCGCCGCGTGCCGCATCGAGGCGGCGTCCATGCAGCGCGCGACGGCGCGTCACCTCTCTCACCGCGGCGGGCGAGTCATTCATAGAATATGGAGTAAAGGTTTTATGCAAAATGTCTCAAGCAGTTTTAAATTACGTAAAATAAAAAACATCGAGATATTTTTTTTTTTTCGTGTTTATAGTTTCTTTACCAGCTATAGGTACGAGTATATCTCTTAAAATGTTTCCAGTATGAATAGATACACCTTATATACTCAATTTTCAATACAATTATAAGTGACAAATTCAAGTTAAGTGATTAAAACATTGGCTCCGCCAATTTGACGATTCTTTTTATCGCTGAATTCATATGAAAATCGTCAGACCTCGTGCAAAATCAAATGTGGCAACTTAGTAAGTCCCAAGTACATGAAAGTGTGTAATTTTCATATTCATAACCTAAGTACATCAAAAGTTATCTATCATTCATCGTTACCTTTAATGGACACATCTTCTATGCAGAAATGAAACAAGCGAAAATGATTTTCATAATTATAAATGACCCAACTACAGATATAACTTTTGCCTTTAGTGTTCTACTGTTAAAAGTTACATAAATAACAAAAAATAATTTTGATAACACTTATTTTTGCGCACAATTATATTAAACAATTAGGCACTATGTATGTTTGACTCTTCTTAACTTTCGTCTCTAAGTCATCGTAGCACTCCCACTTACCAATTATTGGATAAATATCCGATTATTGATTATTGGATAATTATTCGATAATCACCGATTCCGCTAGATGTAGGTGGAGCTATAAACTCTATAGCAGATAGAATAAAATAGCAATTCCCTTTTAAGACAATTTGTCTCGGAATTTCAAAAATATTAATCTTCTTCAGATCATTAAGTTAAAAAAATATAGTAGATGATAGTGAGTAGGATATGGTTTTGATACCATTGCATCCACATGCTCTGCATGATAACATTTGATCTTGAATCATGTCATCAGCTGATTTATCGAGGGAAACTATGCCGGCGGTGCATATAATGTTTAAATTTAGAGGTAAAAACTCGATCGATCTTTTTCTATTGCGTTGACTGAGCATTTGTCATTGAAGCATGTTCTTATTTCATCTGCACTGTATAAAACATTGGATAATAATATGTTCGACAATATAAGTTATATTACACTCACAGCGTACTTGTTCGTTTTCACCGACAGTTTCTGTTTTAAAATATGATTTCAAAATGTGAAGTCTATCTTTATAAATAGAATCGGCGGCATCTTTACTAGCTATGTTTTTTATGAATCTGCAGTAATCGTGATCCGTATTATCAACTTTTTTCTTTTAACTGATACTTTTCCATGTAGGCTACAGCCAACGACTGTGACATGGCATCAAATGCACAGTTTCTACCCCTGTAACACCATCAATACTTTTCATCGTATTACCATTTGATAATATAAAAACTTTTTTATTTGTGTTTCACTGTGCGTGTTTTTCTTCCTTTTCCTCGCCAATTTTCAACAAATGAAGGATTTTTGTCAAAAATTAAATCTGTAATTGAATTATTCGTTGCCGTTTAATAAACGACTAATCGAATAAAAACTACGTAAAGTATATAGGGTTTCCACTGATCAAAATATACATATATCAGAATCATTAAGATTGTTTGTTTCATTTCTGCATACATCTGTCCCATTATATAATTATGAATAAACTAATCAAACTTTTTATTACTTATGTAATTTTTATCATTAGAACACTAATGGCAACAGTTATAATTGTAGTAGGATCAAAATATATAAATAAAATTATCAAAACCTGGCTTGGTTTATTTCTGCATAGCTGTGTCCATTTCAAAGATAAATGATACGATGAAACGATGAATGATAGATAACTTTTGATGTACTTAGGTTATGAATATGAAAATTACACACTTTCATGTACTTGGGACGTACTAAGTTTCCACATTTGATTTTGCACGAGCTCTAACGATTTTCATATGAATTCAGCGATAAAAAGAATCGTTAAATTGGTGGAGCCAGTGTTTTAGTCACATAACTTGTAATTGTATTGAAAATTGAGTATATACCTGTACATATGTAGTACTAAGTTTTCGGGTGTGAATTACCTGCCCCCGAGTAGCGCTTCTAGAAGGACCCGCCACTTTGAGGTCAAAGTGGCGGGTCCAGGGACATATTGACTTACTTTCTTTATCTTTAGAGGTATAAATGTCTTGTTTTGGGTACAAATTGAACATAAATGTAGTACAAACACTTTAATGTGATAAGTTTCCAATTGGGGACTTGATCCAGTCATTTTGACGCTCACTGATATTCTCTTACTTTGAATGCAGTAGTAACATAATATCCTGAGGTCATTTAAATAGAAAAAGCGTCAGTGTTCATGCCAAGGTTGTCATTTAAAGCCGGTTCCACGTTTAACAAAATAGCGCCAGGGTCATCGTCATGAGCAGATTTAGTGTCCAAGAGCCGGGTCTTCAATTGAAGCGGTATCGGAGTCCATTATAACAAAAACCAAAAACTTCGCAAAAGTAACCGAAACAACATTCACAATACACGGAGGCAAAGCGAATGTTTTTAATTTCATTTCGTTGTCTAGATTTGTCATTATTGACAGTTTGTGTTGTCAGGTAATAAAAAAAAAACGATTTGACAACAACCGAACTAATATTATAATCGGATGTAAAATGATTTGATGGCCAAAAACCAGGGCCGCGCGCCGCCCATATTATTATGTGCGAAGTGTGCGGCGCTTCCCTCAGACTTAATGAAATGCAAACGTATTTTTTATTTTTCATCATAACTTTCTGCAGTCATCCATCATAATCGAGTATCGATAAGTAAGTACAAACAATTCTCCAAGACAATATTTACGTCTGTGGTTCAAGTTTACATTATTTGAACTGACGCAATGTTTAGGTCTCGGGTTTTAGTTACATTAATTATGAGCTCTGCGTTAAAATCAAAAGAACCGCGGCTGTCGCTATGTTACAGGCTGCGGTCTATCTGACCACTCGCCGACCGATAGATTTCTATCCCGCTCACGTTGTTGCTTGTAGAAGTGTATTGAAAATTACGAGAAAATTGTCATGTAATTGGCACGAGAAAATTGTGTACTGAGATATACATGAAACTATCAAGCATTTCGCAAACAGAAAAGGGAGAAGAGTGGAAATAAGTAATATAAATATTTTTGCATTGTTCAAAATTTTCGGGATTTTTGCTATTTTGCATTAATACCTATGTACTAGCTTCTGCCCGTAACTTCGCGTGAAATTTAAAAACGACACCCATAACGAAAAATTTGAAAATTTTCGCTTCGCATCATCATCTTGGATTTTCATTTTGATCAAATACACGCTTTCTCTCTCTCTCTCTCTCTATCGAATTAGAAGAAGACAGTCGCAAGTATGAACGCTTTTATGCGTGACGATTTCTGCCATCCTACCGCAAGCCGCGTTAAAGAACTTATTTCCATAAAGGCAGCCATAACGTAAATATTTAGAACTAGCTGCTCGCCCCGGCTTCGCACGGGTAGCACTAAGTACTTATCTACGGCGCACCTTCTCACCTATCTACCTACCCTACTACTCCATAGTTTTCGCAGCGCACGCGATATAAAGAATATTTAAGGTAATTTTTTGACACCTTGGGTTACATTGGACTACTTGGTTAGGATTTTTAATAAGGATCCCTAATTTTTTTGAAAATATAATATAGCCTGTCACCCGGGGACAGTGTAGCTTCGCACCAGTGAAATAATTTTTCAAATCGGTTCAGTAGTTTCGGAGCCTATTCAATGCAAACAACCAAACAAACAAACAATCTTATCTTAATCTTTCCTCTTTATAATATTAGTATAGATAAAGAATGTAATAAATATTATAATTCGTGTTTTCTTTTCTCACAAATTGCCAAGCGAAGGCGAACCGTTTTTTATCTATTGACGAAAATTATATATAACTAAAGAACATGATAACTACCCGTCACAAAAAAAAAAAATATATTGCGGTGAAAAACCCGCCAACAAAAATGAGGCGCTTCATTGGTTTCGCACACAGGCGCTACCGATGGTCGGCGCGACCCTTCCATAAACGATAAGTGTTTTGTATGTTTTTAATGTAATTAAAGGAAAATAAATATAAAACCTTTTGAAAAATCACTTGATTACAGATTTTCAAGAAAATACATTTAGATTATATCTATAATAAAAGACTGAAATCACAATTATTATTAATGTGGCAACACAGAATCAGCCTCCAACCATAAAATGGCCACACTTTTTGAACTCAATCGGCTTATAAATACTTATTAAACGACTTGTTTTTACATTTACTTTCCTGCAATTAAAAACCATTAATTTTAGTTATAATTATATTTTTTCGTTAAACTACTTTTTACAGAACAACTTGTCCACGTTAACCCAATAATAAACAATTCCCTTTGTATAGGTATTATGTTTTGAGTAACAGCTGGGATGCCCTGTGTTGTGATTGTGTGTGCTGATGGGTTCAACGTTATTATACTTATAGCTTCTGCCCGCGACTTCGTTCGCGTGGAAGTCGATAAAATACAGTCCATTTTAAGCTTCATGCAGACTAGCGCGACGCGACACCGGTTATTGTTATACCGTGAAGTTTTCTTAGAAAATGTATTGTTCGAGTCGCGTCGCGCCGTCGCATCGCACTAGTCTTTACGGGGCTTTACTCGCTGTTATTGTAACTATCGATATGTTTTTTTTTTAATAATCGGTTTAGTCTTTTTTGAGTTTATCCATTACAAACAAACAAACAAACAAAATAATGAATTTTTTTCTCTCATAATCATTTATTTGCTTTGAAAGTAGGTAGGTACATAAATACTGTAGTGACTTGTTGGATATACACTTCGCCAGTGTGAGTGCATTTCATAAGGTAATTTTATTAAACGATCATGCGACACACTTGTAGGGATATAGCTGGTTACATTTTGTTTTTTAATTTTCTTTATTTTTAATTATTTTTAATTGTACAGTAATTTTCTCGCATTGCTATTGTTATTTTAATTATAACTGTATTATTTGATAGAATAATTCTGTTTATTCTGTTTATTGAATTCGGTTATTTATTTTTGTTTTTATTGTTCTTTTATTTTTATTTTTTTATTAACGATAACGTCTGAATGATTTTTCTTGTGTTTGTTATGGAGTTGGATACTTTTCTATATTTTTTACCTTACCACAGTCAGTATTTGGATTGTTGTTGTTTTAATTTCCTCATATATGGTCAATGTACTTCATTTATTTTATTTTAGTCTAATTTATAATGTAATTTTAATATCAATTATCATTCAATCTGTATCTTGTCTACTCGTATAAGATCTAATTTATCAATTTAATTTTCACACTTTATTTTTTATTTTTTATCTGTCTTAATTAAGTAATTAATGGTTTTACCACTGTTTTTTGTGCTAGCGGTGTTAACCTATAATTAATTGTTGCACCCGCAACTGTATCCTATTACAAATAATACACTGCTAATGGGCTGGTGTAAGCAATTGTTGGTTAACCTTAATAAATAAATAAATAAAGGTGTTTACAAAATGTTTAAGATCCCTGTACAATTTACCAATTAGGCATGTAAACATTGAAAGTAAATTTTATTAAAAACATCGAATAAAAATCAAGTCTAATTAAAATAGGTAAAAAAAAAAAAAGAATTTAAAGCGGATCTCAGATTTTCGTCAAAAATGCCAGATTCGCGGTATTGGATGCCGAGCGACGTTATCATTATCAAGTAATAGGGCTGTCATGTCAGTTTCGTTTTAAATATTTGGATTGGGTGGTTTTTTATAATATTCGGTATTTTGTTATAAATAGTAAGACCCAAGCCGAGAACACTTCGCAAGTAAAGCTGTATTGTAATAACCATTTTGTAATATGTCCTATATTGGCTTCTAACAGGCCCTATTCTAGTTTCTGATACTGTTAGAAAGTAATTCTTATTAATTAATTCTCTATAAAAAAATATTAGTTGAGAAAAGTGAAATTCCACTGACTCACTCACTCACTGACTGATTGACTGACAAATCACGAAATCTCAATAAATATAAAACCGATAAACTTGAGGCAAGCAAGTTCTTCTATACCAGAGGTTCTCAAACTTATTTTATCTACCGCCCACTTTGAAAATCAACTATTTTTCAGCGGCACCCATTTCTTTTTACTTTACCACAGCTTAAAAACCACAATGACATTCTTTAATTTAATTGCAGTGTGCTATATTAGTCTGGCCTTTTTTTGGCTGATGACTCCTCCCGCTCTGGGCGGAGCGAGAGGGAGTGTCAGACTTTTACTGACTAAAATCCACCCGTGTTCCTTCCGTTGCCTGTGTGCCGGGGCCGCGATATCCCTTTCGGACAAACTCGCAACCCTGGCAGGCATTGGCCTTTACCGACCCCGTCAGTTGGTGCTGACATCTCTTTGAGGCGCGCGTGGAACACAACGCGCCGTCGACCCGGGCCTGGTCTTAATTGGACGGAAAGCTACCCATTGCCCACCGTCCGCAAGCCCGCGCCTACGGTGGCCGGAAGTCGGCTCGCGACTTCCGACGCCCGGGGCGTCTCCTGCGGCGACTAGGGGCACGAGGGCGCGTATTTATGCATTTCCTTCGCACGCTCCGCCTCCTCCTTCGCGAGCATTACTGCTTCGCAGAAGGAAGTGACGGCTTCCCATGCACTCTCGCTCCGGACCATGGCCTGAACCAGGGCCGGACGCGAGAGATCGCCTCCATGAGGACACGGCGGTGCTCCGCCCAAGCAGGGCAGACCTCCACCGTATGCTCCACCGTGTCCTCCGGGCAATCCACACAGTGGTGACACCCGGGCGTTTCCTCCCGCCTTATTCGGAACAGCCGTGTCCGGTGAGGACCTGCGTCAGGCGGAAGGTGAGGACGCCGTGGCGCCTCTCTAGCCACTCCTCAAAGAGGGGACTTATCGCCGCAATTGTGGCGTGCCCAGCGCTGGGTTGCGACAATCGCACTCTCCATGGCGCCATGAGATCCAACCGGAGCTCTGTCCGCTGTGCCGTGATTTCTCGCGGCAGCGGAGTTATGCCCCGGCGTTTCGCCTCCTCGCGACACTCCCACATGTGCGCGAGGACTTTTGCCTCCAGATCCCATGGCGGTAGTCCGGCAAGGAGGCTTGCCGCCTCACGGGAGACCGTGCGGCATCCTCTGACCAGCCTAATGGCCATGACCCTTTGGGACGCGTTCAATCGCTGGGCTGGTCGCAGCCTTAATGAACGCGCCCACACCGGTGCCCCGTAAAGGGCCATGGACCGCACGATCCCCGCGTAGAGCCTCCGGCAGGAGGCGTTTGGACCTAGATTGGGCAGAAGCCGCTTCAAAGCAGCCCCAGCCCTCTGCAGTTTGGGAGCCATACGTCGGAAGTGCTCCACGAAGTTCCACCGGCTGTCGAGAACGAGTCCCAGGTACTTCATCGTGGACTCGACACCGATGTGAACCCCTCCCGCCGTTATCTGGGAACCCGACAGTGGCGCGTTCCGAGGACCATAAAAACACATGGCCTCGGACTTGTGCAAAGCCACCTCGAGTCCCAGTTGCCGGATCCTATCGACGATTGTCGCAACCCAACGTGTCGCTAGTTCGGCCGCCGCCTCATGCGACCTCCCCTGCACCAGGACCAGCGTGTCGTCAGCGTAGCAGACTACGCTGACGCCGCTGGGGAGGTCGGCGCGCAGCACCCAGTCGTAACCGATGTCCCACAGATGCGGCCCCAGGACCGATCCCTGCGGGACACCGCACGACATCTCTCGCCGGTTCCACTCTCCGTGGTGACCGGGGTAGATGACGGCCCTGACTCGGTCGAGGCTTATTTGACGGACAGGGCCGTCGACAGAGGTAGGTCGGCATCCGGTGAATATTAGTCTGGCCTGGAGTTTAAACTTACATTCTAAAGGAGCCTTTTTTTTACCAGTGAGAGCAATTAGAACACAAACTCGTTTATCTCATTCGACGCTCAATCGTACTGAGCTAGTAAGAAGAAGAATCGATGAACCAGCCGATTGATACAGGATTGCCCAATTCGCGTTATTAAAACTTGATTGCTCATGGGCTATCCCACGAAATCTATGTTAATATTTTTTTTGTTTTTATACAATCAAACAGGGCAGAAATATGAACTAAATAATTGATGTTGTGTAGTAGGTAGATTTTATTTCAGTGAATTTTAAAATATTAAGTTGATGAAATTACAAATCAGCCATAGCCCCCCTAAAAAACTGCAACACCTCCCAATTTTTTGGCCCCTTACTGCCCCCCTCTAGGTCTCCAGCGCCCACAAGGGGGCGTTATCGCCCACTTTGAGAAACACTGTTCTATACGGTGTACCCGCTAAGAAAGGATTACCTATAGGATACCCCATATCCCTCTAAGGGTTACCTATCAAAGTTTGTATGGAAGTATGTTTGTATCTAGTATACATTGAAGAGTTCTATCTCCGAAGTTCTTCATCAGATCTAAATATCAATAATGATTGCATTCGGAGTAGAAATGCCAGAGATAATGAGGTAAATTACCGCAAAAAAAAATGTGGAATTACGAACCTCTTGGGTATTTTGTAACAAATTGTTAAGATATCATCCCATGGTGCGCTATAATGCGATCCGACGCGTTTGCATACATTCCCTTTGAAGTTACCGACTGGCCGCGGATCAGCCTGCACGGACACGCACCATGGGAAGGGTAAAGTGCGTGGTGGCGCAGACGCGTCCGTGGCGGTGGACCGATCTGCGGCGAGTCGGTAAACTTCAAAGGTGCGCGAAGTTGCTCGGTTCCTATAAACAGAAACGAATCATTTTGCATAGCAATGGAATCATTTTTATTGCCCAACTTGGCATTACTATTATTATTATACAGGCTGAAATCTTAATGGTTGTTTTCCCGTGGCAAAACTATTTGCCCTAAGTAGTACTATTGAATCATAGAGTTAAACTTAAAAAAATAGAATGTTAAAGTTTTCAACTAATAAAAATGCATAAACTCGAAAGCGTGAGCAACATTAGTAATCGTATAGAAATAACGTAGGTAGCTACGTTATCAAACGAACCGCCATGCGCGGCTCTGCGGTGCCGACAAAGCAAACAGCAATTCGTAAATGTGCTGACCAAAATAATCTGTCGCGCGTAGTAATACGGCATAATCTAGTCTGCTAGTCCCCACGCACACAGCGGCGCGGCGGCAAGCATCTTCAAAGGCATCCCCGTCCCGCGCCGCCGCGCTTTCGCCGGGCGGCGCCGCTTCTCTCAGTTGAAGTCAGTTGACCGGCGATCGCCGCATGCGTAATGCGTAATCGTGATTTGTAAATTAATAGATCGAAATTACAGTTCTTGCAATTTGGAGTACGTCGGTATGCTAACCGGTATGTGGTATGTTGCCGGTAACCTAAGGGCTAGTGATGACTTTACGCGGAGCCGGACCGCCGCCGCGTTCGAATGGGATCCTCATCGAAGACCGCGTATGGCTGCGGCTAAGTTTGACGAAAGCCGTACATTCGTCTGAAAAGTACTCAACTGTGAAGTGTATATTGTGCATCCCTATTCGGGATATCATTTTCGTAGACTTCAAGCAGCCGCAGCCGCCGCCGCCGGCCAGAATTGCTTTTTGTCAGTGGTTGATAGAAAATTGTTACCGGGAACTAGGTGTAAGTACCTATTCGTACATTTGTAAATAGCAAACAGTTAAAAGTAGGTTAGTTATTAAAATCATTGTAGGTAAATAAGTCGATTACAATTTTTGAAATACGCCCTAAATACTTCATTACGGTACTTATTTAATTTAGAAAATAATTTTTTGTAGGATAATAAACTTGTTTTTCAGTTTCGTGTTTAGTAAGTTGTAGGTAAAAAAGTATTTATGACGGTCCTATGCCTGTAAAAGTATGAAGGGAAAATTGTAATAACTCTTAGGTAGTATTGTGTTTCGTAAACTTAGGAGTAGGTAAACACATCAGCCAACGACCGGTCGTTGCTCGCGCCAGCCGCGTGCAGACGCGGTCAGTCGTTCGCGCGGCTACTACTATTGGTTTTAAGTCGCTTTCAAGTTTTGTTTTTCACAATTCTAAATCTGCCATTTATGAATCCTTTATTTTTATTTTTTTATAACTCTATTGTACTATCAGGACAAAATCATTTCGCTGCGGAAAAACAACCATTAAAATTTTAGCTTGTTTGTACCCCTTTTTACGAAAATTACGCGGACGGAGGACTATGAAATTTGGCACAGTTAAAGTTTATATGGAGGAGTGCAGAAAGCTAATATTTTTATATAATACAGGATGGCAGGGACATTGACGCGAAAACTGGTACCATGGATTCAGTACATGATCCTGAACACGCCCCCTGCGTTGAATTTTACGTCGGTTATTTTAAAAAAAACTGCTATTCCATAGAAAACTGCAATTCCTACGCGGTCAAAATGTATGAAACAGCAGTTTTTTTTTTTTTCTCCGGCTCATGCGCGTTCGTCCGCAATATCGCACACGCGTGGGAAGCCGCCTTCAGACGATGACTGTACCCAAATTTATTTACAGCATCGAAACTTAAGTAGCATAACATAACACAAGCTCATTTATCTATGGCGATTTATTACAATCGACGCCTTTTCAGTTCATCGGCTACATGTACATCAGTATCATCTAGGTAGGGCTGCTCCATCGTCGCAGTCGAATAACTTGGCTATTGGTTTAAATGTATGCCTTGTGCCGCGTGTGCACATGCTAATGGCACGGATTATTGAGATGATGATTCTTGATCTTAGCCAACCCATCACTACGCTCATGAGCCTATTCCAGTGGTCAGCGATTGCAGCTCCAAGACGTTTTACGAAGGTATACATTTGTGGGGCGAAGATTCCGTCAACAGATCCAACAAGGGGGTGAATGTCGCATGTCACAAGCGTTTAAATATTTCCTTATTTTTTCTTCTTTGTGGGTTCTATACCGAGGCGACAGAGCGTGAAATATAAAAATGAGCGTCAGTGTCTAAGACACGGATATCAAATAAATAACGCCTCCCTCTGAGTATCCCAAACGCCTCGGCAGGAACTTAAGCACAGATTACCAGATGAGGCACTCCATGTATTTACGCGCGCTAACTACCTACCGGCCGCCGGGTCGCAACGGACCTATTTCTCAGTGGGTTGCCGACAGCTGCGAGGCGCGTATGAACGCATAATATTTTGGTCGACCTGACGTACTTAGTTTAAAATTCTTAGAATACGACTGATTCTGGTGTATTGTGTGCAGTTGATGGATGTAGATCCAGCAAGAGAAAAGATAAAGACCTATCTTTTTTCAGCTTACCTGTTGATACAGAAATACGAGTCTATCTAATTTGTTTTACTATCGTTTTTTAAATAGGTAAATTGATTAAACTTGCATGTTTTGTGTTTTGTAATTTAATTGGTAGGTACGTAATTACTTCTACCACGTAATATGTGCTTCTACTATGCGTCTGAGATAAGAATAGAAAGGTCAATGACCTCCATTTGAAAAAAGTCAGTCAGTCTGATAAATAACACCTTTAAATATGTTCAATTGTACTTATATTTTCTTTCTTTTTTCTTTTCAGTCGCAGAACTTGGATAGAATTAATTGACAAACCGGACTTAGCAATACTAGAAACGGAAAGAAGATCGCATTTTGTGTGTTCTCACTACATTTTTATTCTGTATTTAAATATAAACCACAACTACACTATCAATTAAAAATGCTAAAACATTAAAAAGCATTTTACTTTATTTCATAAAAATGTATTTAATAATACCTACTGACATCTTTATCGCAAGAGGCAGCCCGGGCAATTAACAATAACCACGCGGCGGCGCACAACTACGCGCAGCTACAAAGCAAAACTCACTTTACGCTAGTAAGGTTAGGTACATTTTCGTTTGCAGCGTCTAACGGGTCGAAGGTGTAGGCTATTATAGCAGTAGGTATCGACAATTTTGTATGGAGTGCATCATCTGGTAATCTGTGTCTTAAGGTCGGAGACCTTCGGTAGTCCGCAATCTCCTTCGGAGATTATGTGTTCTTTGACTACGTTTCCCCATGCGTGTTGACATAAGTCGCAGAATACATCCCTAATTTCATTGTGACGACTTGTTATTAGACCACCCTTTTTACAACACAAAGCATGATCAACGTTGATTTGATCAACGTTGATCATGCTCTGTAATGTTAGACAATATTTAATGAATCCATAGTAATCCTTAGTATTATTAATGCGAAAGGCTCTCTGTCTGTCTGTTACCTTGACCTGGGTTAGCTAGGACATAGGACACTTTTTATCCCAATCATAGATCCCAATAGTATATTTTCGTGGGATAATTACCGACTTTCACGTGGGCAAAGCCGCGAGCAAAAGCTAGTAACGTTTAAACATTAACCACAAACAGAGTCACTAGTTTACAGTGAAAGAGTGACAGTGAAATATCAACAGAAAGTACATGACCCGCCTCTCACATTAGTCAGATGAATATTCTACACAGAAGTGAAAAAAAAATTCATGTGTCATACTTGCCAAGAAACGAATGCATATTTGATGTTAAAGTGATCAATGCAACCATATAATGAGAGGAAGACAATATTTTTACACCCTACAAATTCTGCGTATAGCACTAAAACCGTAGAATTACTGGCAATATTTGAAATAACAAACCAGTGCAAGAATTGAGGAGGACCGACCCAATGATGTGTGCGTTGAATTGACACAGATGCACAGGGAAGAGTAAAAGTGTCGCGGTGGGCCGTGGGAGCGACAACCGCGCACACGCGGGCACCGCGCCAGCCGGCAGTGGCCGCGGCCCTGTACCAATACACAATCTTACCAAGAACCAGTCGGTGTAACTTCATATGATGTGTCTCGATACCTTATTATTGTTATACACATAATGACAATTTTCATTATTACTTACAAGCCCTTATAGATTGATCTATTGCAGAACCAAACTACTCTCCTTCCACTTACTTATCTCTATCTAGAGCTGCTAAAGACCAGTCTTAATGAAGCGGTTCCAGCTCATTGTTTGTCACAACTATGATACGGAGTTCCATCTCCATCTGGGCTTACCCGACGCCGCGCCGCACGCCGCAATGACACTTGCCAAAGTAGAGGGATCAATGAGGATCTGTACTGCCATTTTATCACGATAGGTGGCGCAAATAAAAAAAAATAAAAAAAACAAATCTAAAGCCTAGCACTAAAAATTTAAGAATACCATTTAAAGTAGTCTTCTCTAAATTTTCGTAAATTTTCCTACCATGAGTGAAGTAAGAATTAACACGTTACAACAAAAAAAAATATCCAAATCTAGAGCCCACTGATAAAAATATTTTATTAGATAGAAGTCTACTTCTCAATAAGATCTGATTTCTTAGTAATCCTTGCTTCTCGTTTGTTTAGTTCGTATTTCAATTCTTTACGCTTCCAGGAACAATACATGTTAGCAACGATGGTGGATCGGTTTCAACACAAAAATTATCAAAAAACACTGATGTAAACAAAGCGAAAATGATTTGACAGCGGCCATCCCACCGCTGGCGACATCTGCGTTGAGCTTTGCGCGTGGATCCCCATTGTGTCATGATCATGAATTGGGCCGATTCGCTTATTCGGCGATAGTGTCCAGCCTAATTCCATTTCAGCGTGGCAGTTCTCCGAATCACATTTATTATATTTAGGTTATTCTATTCTTATCTGGTTTACAAGTTTGATGCCCAGAATATTCAGAGTATACATCTCTGGTGTACCTCGAATCACAAGCGTGAACCTTTGTCGACTTGTCCAATAGGTACCATGTTTGAGAAACATACCTAAAGTGAAGAGGGGTAAAATGCAGTAAACAACACAACTGCAAACAAATTACTATGCGAGACGAGTGCCGCGCTGCCACCACGCTCGCATAGCTCGCTAGACACACACAGGACTTTACACACGGAACTCACGCTCACATTTAGGCCGTTGTGAAAATTAAATAGGTCACAAACAAAAAACAAAGCGTTTGCATAGACGATCGCCACCGTGGAACAGGCCGGCTTGTAAGCGAATCCAAGTTGTATAAACATGGGTATTCCGTGTTGGTAATGTTGGTATCGATCTGGGTGCGAGCTGCCGACCTGCGAACGTTAATATCTGCAGCGTGACGCCGGCGTGCGTCAAGGTCTGCGTCTGTTTATACACTTCTAGCGCACGCCTCGAGGTCACTCTGTACACACCATTCATGAAACATTCAAAAACTGTCACTGCTCTCTAAAACTGCTGTATTGTTTTAACAGATTCCATGGCTTATAATAATAATAATGGAACAGAGCTCCCACCTCATTCTTGCCTTAATTGGCCGGCTTGAGTGGAGATTCGCAAGAGCAAACGCTCGGATCTCATTGCTCGGAGCTCAATGCTCGGAGGAAGGAACTATTCCAGTAAGTGCTCGTAGGGATCTTGAACATCTTCCGGGCTCTGGGATTGTTCTGAAAGCCGTGGAATACCTCTCCACTTTTCAAGCACCTCAGGACATGTTGCCCCCTTGTCGCTACGTCACTATGTGCTAGCGACAGTTTCCGAGGGCCCATTATTGAGTGTGCAAGTCATCCCCTGCCATTTTTCCGTGTACATATAAAACATTGATCAGGCAGGGGCCATAGTCCTTCCATAGTTCCAGGTCACCAGTCAAATTTAGCCACCCAAACCCATAGCCCAATTTGTTTTATTTCCATGTTCTGCAATAGTCCTGAACCAACCAGGGGTTGTCCTTGGGTGCACTTGCGTAGTGCATACAGGGATAATCGTCGGTTGGTGCCTCAATACATAAAAATGTCTAAGGAGCCTCTGCGAGTTGGCTTCGGCCTCTCGTACGCCTTCCAAAGGTCCGGGACCCTAGGATCCCGAGATATGTCAAAGACATTTAAAATTATAATAATAATAATTCATTAAATTGCCTAAAGGGCCTCTGCGAGTTGGCTTCGGCCCCTCGTACGCCTTCCAAAGGTCCGGGACCCCAGTAAAGTGGTCCCGAGAAATGTCAAGACCAAAAATAATAATAATAATAATAATCCATTTAATTCAGGCGACGCAGGCCCATAAATAAATACCTTAACCTAAACATACATATATTTTTATTATAATTACTGCAAATTATTATTGTACACGAAGTGATGACTGTGTCGGCGTCGTGTTGCGCTGCGTGGTGTCGCGTAACCTTCCACGAAATCGTCGGTACGCCACACCTTTCGGCCAAAACTCTTCTTTCATGAAGGTTTCTATGTACTGAGTTGGTACCCGCAACACAAACGACTTGAAGTTTATGTTATGGCGCGACTCCAACTTCTCTACTCTCAAGGTCCACTTGGTCTTGGTTCTGATGTATTCCACGATGTCTTCAGTCATCGTAGAGTGATGCAGACGGGATACGTACAGCTGCGTCGACGGTGTAGCAGGACGCAGCAACATATGGCCCGCCAGAGCAGTCCCACATCGATTACGGCAAGTGGGCTTCCTTCGCTTAGATTCCACCTTCACGAAGCCTTCCTTGTCTGGCTGCCCTTTCTTAGGGGCTGGGGACAATATACCGGGTGCCGGTTCATCAAAGACCCCCAAAGTACAGGCCTAGGACTAGTTTGGGAGTTAGGATCAGATCCTTGCAATACCTAAATTGTAAGATTGTGACTTTTAGTGTTTGTCGTAATATGGGTGTTCAATAAATAGTGAGAATGCGATACATTCTCCTTGCAAAGAAAAAAAATTAATACTGGCAGGCATAGCCCAGATATTAGTTAAGATGATACTAAAAAAAGCAATTAATTCTCTTTTGTTTTTTAAAAGTAGAAGTCTATTGTTTGCGTCGTTTCGGAACGTGTTCTTAAAAATGGATAAAAGGAGACGGGGATTTCTGGGCCTGATTGTAATAAGTTGACGTGTGGTTAAAAAAAAAGGTTATATTTTTCTATTACAAAATGTGAAATATCAGCCCATTTTACAATCTGGAAATTGAGATATCCAAAAATTAAGTTATGGCTACGAACAAAATGGAATATCGATTAAATTATAATCGACTATCGTGGAGTTCATACTATGATGCTTTTACCAGATGATTAATTCAAATACATTAATTATTAGAATTAACGTATTAAACAGTTTAAACAAATTAAATATCTATAAAGATAAATGTTAAAATCGATTCACGTTTGCTAATCGATTATTGTATTTTTAGTCTATGGTGACATGTCAGTCAGTCACTTGTTTCGTATCGTTTAGTGTTAGTGCGTGTGCGTTTTGAGTGTTTCCTCCCGTAGTTTTATTGATATTTTCTTTGACCCCTGCTTTCTTTCTACGGACTTCTGATGTTGCTTCTTGTACGACCCTTGCTGCCATACCGGACACGGAGAGCCTCGCTTTTACGTTGCGACTTGGACTTGTTTTTTTGGATTCTACGACCAGCCTACCGATTGGATATTATATCACAATGGATCGTTGTGTAAATTGTGGCATAGCGACTAGTCGCTGTAATACACTGGGTCATCGAGCTTTAGATGACAAAATGATATTAGCAGTGATTCGTCAATGGCGGGCACCACAATCTGTAAGTACTTACTCACCTCCTGTTTATTAGCTCACCAGGGTCTACCACGCTGGCTTGCAATCTTCACGATGTTTTCCTTCACGATTACATTTACAAAATAATAAAGTATGAATAGGTAAACATTTAAAAATCATATGAAGATTTACATTACATTGAACTAAGGTATATATTTTTTTATTGTAATAGATATTTGCACACCTATTCAGGTAGGATATGGTTTAAAGATCTTCTGTTCTATGTATCACCTCATGTACCCATATTCAACCAAATAAATGATTTGAATTTGAATTAAATAACTATCGGACAGAGTCGGTTGGTTTAAAAAAAAGTAATCATGTTAACTGATATTAAAAACTTTTTCCATTTTTCAGGTAAACAACAGTGACCATGTTTGCCAAGCTTGCTGGGAATTGGCTCAAAGACTACCTCATGGTGAACCTAGACATCTTGGCCACCGTAGTGTTTGTCTCCGATGTGGACGTTCACTTGCATCTAGAGTCAGCCATTTACTTCACACCACCTCACCTCGCGAATTGAGAATTTATAATGTTATTAAAGAGTGGATTATACCTAGAGCTGTAAGTTGAATCAGTTTACATTTGTTTTATGTGCTTTTGTTGTAAGTCAAATTGAGTTTTTTAATACTTCAATGATTATGTATTGTTTGTTGCAGATAGAAGTACCTAGTCGCATATGCCATACTTGTTGGGTTGCTGCAGACAGAGCTGCTGTCCATATGGTCTCTGGCCCATCAACTTCTTCCCAAGCAAGCCCAATTGAAGAAATACAGCCACAGGTACAAGTTCTTCCTGCTGAACCTCCAGTTGAAGAAGTTAGAAGTATTCAGCCTGAACCTACTATTGTATTACCAGATTACATGAGGGCTGTTGAAACAGAAAGTAGGTGCTTTATTGAAGGATGCCTGAGAACAGTGAGGTATAGAGTTCCACTTTCTACTAGAAAGATGTTGCTCAGTCGGTATAAATATTATGTACCTGAGAATAATCGTCTATGTGATAGACATTTAGTTATAGAAGCATGGGATTTTCTTACCAGTTTGAGAAATAATTATGTACAGACTTTTACAGCAAAACATATCCAGGACATGATGTCCTTAAAAGAAGTTGTAGAATCAGGATTACTTCATTTTGAGAGTATAGATGATATGGAAGACCATGTTGTGCATACGTGGATAGGGTTAAACAAAGCGCAGTTCCATCAAATGTTTAATGAGTTCCTCAGTTATTAGAAATTCCTAGGAGGTCCCTAGCTTTAGCAGCATATTTAATTAAGCTTAGAACTGGGGATTCTGATGAGAGGTTGTCAACTTTATTAAAAGTGTCTAGGCGAACTCTAGAAAAGTGGTTACACCAAGTGAGAGATCTGCTGTATGAGTATTTTGTACCTAGACACCTAGGTTTAAATCATATAAATAGACAAAACATAGTGCAAAGAAATCTGTTAATACCTAACACATTGTTTGGTAACTTTGAGGGAGTAGATAGGCCCATTGTAATATTTGATGGAACATATTGTTACATTGAAAAGAGTTTGAATTATTTATATCAAAAAAGAACATATAGCATGCACAAATATCGCAATCTTATGAAACCGTTTTTAATAGTATGTACCGATGGGCATATAATTGATGTGCTGGGCCCCTATCCAGCCACCACTTCAGACGCTGATATAATGAAAAAGGAATTTTCAAATGAAAGACCATTACGGGAATACTTCCTTCAAGGTGATGCTTTTATACTGGATAGGGGCTTTCGTGATTCATTGGCCTTGTTGCACTAATGTGGATATAGGACATATGTGCCTGCATCATTAGAAGAGGGTGAGACACAGCTTTCCACTAGTGAAGCAAATAAATCGAGAGCAGTCACCATATGTCGTTGGGTAGTGGAGGTAGTAAACGGCAGATTCAAAAGAGATTTTAAATTATTACGGCAAAATTATTTTAACGTAGCTAGTAAAAGTTTCATGAAAGATTTTGAGGTGGCTGCTGCTCTTTTAAACAATTTTCACCCTCCTATTATTGATCGTGTAGATGCTGGGGAAATATTAGTAGAAATAAATATGAATATGAATACAGAAAATGAATTAGCAGAATTTATTGTAAGAAACCATTAATAGGCGTAGGGCTGATTTTCAAACAATAACTGTACAAAATGATAACCTATATGATTTTCCCCAGCTTACCGATACTGAGCTAATACTAATATCACTAGGCACATATCAAATAAAGCAGGCACGTTCCTATTTTGGTGAACATGTAAGGGGCAATGATGGCTATGTGACTATGTAATGATGGCCATGTAATGTCAATAATATGGTACCTTAGTTGGGCTAGGTACCAAGATAATATTGTACCACCTGCACAATTTCTTGATGACATTCTAAATATAATTGAAGATGAATAAAATATACTAATTAAAAACGATTTTTATTTTTAATTATCATCTCCTTACCCATGATTTTTAATAGGTATTTGTGTTTCCTAATTTCCATCCACTCTACAAATATAATTAAGGCAAGTCAAAGTGCCGCTAGTGGCACTCTATCCCTATCGGATTAAGTGCCAGGGTCCGTTTAGGCACAAGAGAATGTAATGTTTTCGGAATTTGGTGTTTTACAGCGAACTAACCGTGTATACAGTGCCGCTAGCGGCACTGTATACACGGTTAGTTCGCACCTTCTATAATTGTAACAGCATCCTATCTTTAAAAAAAAACAACTACCTATCGCACAATGAGGTTATACATCGCACTTCAAAAATCAGCTGGTTTGTTACGTAACCTCACTTTAACAAAATCTCTTTTAACTCGGCTCTCAGATTGCTAAAATCCGCAAAATTTTCAGTGATGGTTTGATAATATAGTAGCTATTAATTGACACCAATTTCATCTCTTTACATCCAGGCCCAAGATTGTATGAAAGCGTATCCTGTCTCCTTTAAGTTCGCGCGGTAATAAAATATCTCTGCTTGAAAAATTTTACTACGGAGCAGGTAAATCAAGACTTGAGAGCAACATTAGGGGTTCATGCTCCTCCATATTCTATGGTTGCGCGTTGGTGTGCTGAGTTCAAGCGAGGAAGAACTTCCACTAACGACGAACCACGAACGGGACGCCCCATATCGGCTATGACTGAACAAATGATTAAAAAAGTTGATAATATTGTCTTTGCGGATCGTCGTGTTACTGTTCGTTTTATAGCTGAAGAAGTAAAGATTTCGATAGGAAGTGTCCATAATTTTATAAACGACCATTTGGGTATGAAAAAAGTGTCAGCGCGCTGGGTGCCCAGAATGCTTTCTGACGCGCAGAAACAAACTCGACTGAGAATTTCACAAAGCTGTTTGGATTTGTTACAACAAGATCCTGACAGATTTTTGGCTCGATTCATAACTATGGACGAAACATGGCTTCACCATTATGACCCGGAAACGAAACAACAGTCCATGACTTGGAAGCGACCGTCATCTCCAACTCCAAAGAAATTTAAGGCGATTACATCCGCCGGAAAGATCATGGGCTCTCTTTTCTGGGACAGCCAAGGGGTGGTAATGATCGAATATCTTAATCATGGAGCCACTATTACGGGGACTATGTACGCAGGACAAGTAACAATGTTGCGTGAGGAAATACGTAAGAAACGGCGTGGCAAACTCGCTAAAGTTGTTTTGTTTCACCAAGATAACGCCCCTGCGCACAAGTCCAGAGTTGCGATGGCTGCCATTCAAGAAGCTGGCTTCGAATTGATGGAACATGCTCCATATTCACGATTTCTACCTATTTCCGCGCTTAAAGGAACATCTCAGGGGCCAGAAATTCGAAGATGATGACGGAGTAGTCGCCGCCGTAAATGATTTTTTAAGGGATCAGGAAGAAGATTTTTTTAGAAAGGGAATTTTAGGATTAGAGAAAAGATATACAAAGTGTATAAACCTGAAAGGTGACTACGTCGAAAAATAAAATAACATATAATAAAAGATAATTGCGTCTTACTCATTCTCACTATTTATTGAACACCCCTCGTATAATGTATTTTTTTAGTGTCAAATAAACGTTTTTATTATTTATATATATTATAATGGCATTTCAAGCCAGCTGTAATCTCTTGCGCGTAAAATATTTACCGTCTAGTTCGGAAGCGCCCCCGATTACACCCGAACACACCTCCGCCGGCTCGGTAGCGGGTCCCATTGGACCCCAGAATGACGACATGCTACACCTTAGCTTAGATTGATTTTGTAAATATTTATTATGCTACCCATCAAATCATACGAATGTGCTATAATTAAGAGAGTTGGATAAAAACTCACAAACATGTTAACGCCATTAAATCTTTCACGCGCAAGTTAATTTATTAACCTGTTTAAATTTGGGTCCGTAAATGCGATAATCGCCATTTTGATGACAGTGATGGTCGAGGCTAAAAAAAAAATAACTTGGGGATTTCGAACATCCAAACTCCACCATAGGGGCAGTGAATAATATATAATTTAATTATTATTTGACTAATTCATGGTATTGTCTTGTTTTCCATAAAATTATTTGTACTATTATTGTTTTCCATAATCGTCCCCCCTCATAATATTTACTTGCACTATTATCATTTATGCTAATAACGCTTGTCATATCAACTTATTAATCATAACTTTTATTTGCTATAAAATAAATTTCCATAATAACATGTGTTATAATCATTAGTTTCTATATGTAACACATTACATAATTGATACTTGACATAAGCAACATCTGTATATATAAAATGATAAACTGACTGACTGACTGACTGACTGGGTGATATATCAACGCACAGCCCAAACCGCTGGTCCTAGAGACATGAAACTTGGAGGGTGTGTTCTTTGTGAAGAGTAAGTATCCACTAAGAAAGGATTTTTGGGAATTCCACCACTAAAGGGGTAAAATAGGGGATGGAAGTTTATATGAAAGTCCGTCAGTTTTGAAGTTAGGATCTTCAAATTTTGTGTTTAGGCTGAAGATTGAAAATTAATTTATACGTGTCTCAGCGTTTTTGATATATCCACCCCCGAGGGGTTAAAAAGGGGATAAAGTTGAAAAGTCCTTAATTTTCTAAAAAACATCACAAAATTTTCTATCTAGGCTTATGGTTGGAAGCTAACGCAACGCAAATGTTGTTAGAATTTCAACCCTTAAAGGGTTGAAAAGGGGGATGAAATTTTGTTTGTAATTAAAGTTCGTTATTTTTTAAGTTAAAATCACTGATATTTCGGCATATTATTCTATTATATTCGCAACCCACTGCTGGGCTCGCCACATTTGAGGCGATAAGTCCTCTCTTTGAGAAGTAACTAGAAGGCGCCACAGCGTCCTCACCTTCCGCCTGACGCAGGTCCTCACCAGACACGGTTGTTTCGAGAAGTTCCTGTTTCGCATGGGAGGAAATGCCCAGGTGTCACCACTGTGTGGATCTCCCGGAGGACATGGTGGAGCATACGGTGAAGGTCCGCCCGGCTTGGGCGGGGCACCGCCTTGTCCTTGTGGAGGTGATCGGTGACAGTGATCTCTCGCGTCCGGCCCTGGTCGAGGCCATGGAACGGAGAGAGAGGGCGTGGCAAGCCGTCAGCTCCTTCTGCGAAGCAGTAATGCTCGCAAAGGAGAAGACGGAGCGCGTGAGAAAGAGGCAAATGTCGCGCCCATACGCCCCCTAGCTGCCGCAGGAGACGCCCTGGGCGTCAGGAATCGCAGGCAGATTCCCGGCCACCGTAAGCGTGGGCTTGCGGACGGTGGTATGCGCCTCAAAGAGATGTCGGCACAACGGAAGGGGTCCGCTAGGACCGATGCCTGCCGGGGTCGCGGGAAAGTCCGAAAGGGATACCGTGGCCCCTGGCAACGTACAGGTAATTGAAGACACACGGGTGGGTTTTAGTCAGTAAGAGTCTGACACGCCTTCCCGCTCCGCCCAGAGCGGGAGAAGTTATTTGATCACTTCAAACCCTAAATAAAATAAAAAAAGGTTCTGAAAAGGGCCATGAAGTTTTGTATTGAAGTTGTTCATTCGCTGAATTTTGTATTCAATTAAAAATAATATAAGTGCACGTGTACTGCTTCTAACTTTACAGTATTTTACATAGAGCGACTGCATATCTAACCTCCACAACGCAGTTACTGGGTAATACGATACCCCTTGGTAAGAATGGTTGTCAGACTTTCGGGCTTCTGACTTCCCGCAACGACTGTCAAAGATCCACGAATGACAGCCGGGACCAACGGCTTAACGTGCTTTCCGAGCAACGGACGGGTCTTTGTATGGTCACCCATCTACAGACCAACTGCGGCAAGTGTAGCTTAACCTGATCGATTGACCTGTGCGGATGTTATTATTTAGCCACGGGCCCCTCCCCCGGAGAACCCCCCCCTTCCCCTTCTCCGGGAGAATCGATATAGATATAGATTAGGATAGTAAGGATACGAACAGAATGCGATACTGCTCATCCCTCATAGCAAATAGCGCGATAATTTGTACCCTACAGACTGACCACACATATAGGGAACATCTATGCAATGTTATTGAGGCCAAAGTACTAACTGGATCTGCCAGAGGAGAAACAGTCTTCGTGCCGCGTATACCATTGATACCAAATAATGACCTTCCGTTTGAATTTAAAAGATTGCAGTTAACTATTAATAAGTCACAGGGACAAACTCTGAAATTTGCTGGAGTTGATTTGCGGCAAGACTGTTTCTTCGTCGGCCAATTTTATGTGGCTCACTCACGTATTAGCTCTCCAACTAGCCTGGTTGTTTTAGTGCCCGCTTCCGAATTAGTGAAAAACATTGTATGTAGAGAAATACTGTAAAGGATTTAGGTAGATACCAGTAGATACCATTCCTTTACTGTAGGTATTTCTTGACAGTATTCCTCAAATATCACACCCCACACTAAGAATTTCTTCTTGTATCGTGGGTGCGTTTACAAACATAGAAACTCACATACACTAACACCCTAAAGCCATTTATAATTGTTATAATAATTCATAAATATCTAGGAAAAAGAATTTATACTCTACGCAGACGAAGTAAAATAAAATAGTAACGAAGTCAAATCTTACATTGAATATTCGAGTCTGATGCCGAAAACATAGTTTTTAGAATTTTGGTATGTTTGTTTGAATGTATGTTCCGGTTTGCACAAAAACGGATGAACGGATTTGGATGATATTTGGCACACAAAGAGTTTATAACCTGGATTAACCTATAGGTTATTTTTTAATCCAGGTAGTACGTTCCCGTCGGATATTTTCCGACATCCACGCGGGCGAAGCCGCGGGCAAAAGCTAGTTTAATATAATTTAGAAAGGTTTATTGTCTGTAATCAAATGATTTATTACAGCAAATAATCTTTAGATAATAAATAGTTTGTCAAATTCGAAACGGTTAGGTTAGGTTAGAACTGTGACCAAACAACGCGCGAAGGCGAGCGAGCGTAGATTTCCTCTTTTGCAAAGCAAGCATACATGGTAGATTAAGTTTATTTTTAGGTTTCCTTGATAATAAAAAAATCTGTATCGTATAATCATATATTAATCAACTGAACTAGTATTGTTGTGCTAGTATGGGCAAATTAATATTATGGTGAATAAATGCAATGGAAAACGAAATTATTGAAAATGAAAAATGTTGCAAATAAATTTATGGCTTAAAATGATTATGACACTCGATCGATTATGACCAATGAAATGAGTGAAAATGATTTTATGTAATTTCACGATTATGGCAACTAAAGCGTTATTTCTAATAAAATTATGGCAAATACAAGCATGGTATATAAAATTATTGCATTTTAAATTATGGTAAACATTACTTAACCCTAATTCATCCATTGTTCAAGTTAAATAAGTAGTGGTAATGAAGTTTTTTGATATCCAAAGTCGAAGTTTCGCGCCAATCGTGCGTGTTTATATTTGTACCATACCACTACCTGCTATGTAAATAACAGTGACAGGAAGTTATCATCATATCATCCATTTATACATATGTATTATTGAAGCTAACTCAAAAACTACCCAAGCAAAGTTAATAAAATGTAATGGGACCAACTTGAGAGCATACCTGTGATATACAATTAAATGTAGCACACAACTCAAAGGTAGCGCCTCAAGAGTGTCCCGTAGAGTCCCGCTCTATCCCCTGGATCAGCTGGATCAAACATATATTATTATTATTATTCGGGGAATTTAAGACTACGGGCTCAGCTTTGACGCGGGCTGGCGCATCGTCGAGCAAGGGTCGGGGGGGAGTATCATTTACTTGGGAGGGACGCGGTCGCGGACCTCTGCGGCGAGGTCGGAACGTGTGTCGGTGTGTGTGTTTCTTTACTGTACTGGTGGCCCTATTGCTCTCCTGGAGGAGGGTTATGGAGTCATCTGGGTCGTTGAGAACATGCCTTGGACGGCGGACTTTACTTATTCTAGAGGGAATATAACTGGCGGCCTTCACAACCAGAGGGTTGCGATGTATTGCGGCTTTATCAAAATAACGCGTTGCATTGCGTTTTAGAAATTGGGCTATTGTGGGGATTTTAAGGTCGAGATGGAGGATCTCGTTCCTAACATACCAGGGGGAAGCCGTCGCCATTCGAAGGAAACGGTTTTGGAGGGTCTGCATCTTATGGAGGTGGTAGGGTTTGGCTTGTGCCCAGGCGGCACACGCATAGGTCATAATGGGTCTAATGCACGCCGTGTAGGTACGCAATTTGCACCTGAGTGACAATTTGCTTCGTGCATTGAGAACGGAGTGGAGCCTACCGAGAGCGAAAGCGGCTCGCGAGCGTGCCTGCTTTATGTGCTCGGAGAATGTGAGTTTAAAATCGAGGACCACACCTAGATATTTGGCTCGCTTCTCCCAGGGGATCGGCTTGTCAAACATGGGGATTGGTCGGGGGAGCGTGTTAATAAGTTTTTTGAGTCTCGGTTTCTTGAAGAGAACCGTTTGACTCTTATCGGGACTGACCTCGATTCTCCACTTTCTGAACCACGTGCCGAGCTTGTCGACTGCGGTTTGGAGAGTGAAAGCTATCGCGTCGGGGCTTCTGCCTGAATAGTAAATGGCCGTGTCGTCTGCGAACAGAGCCAACTGCGCCTTGTTACTTTTAGGGATATCGCTGGTGAACAGCGTGAAAATGAGAGGAGATAGCACGGAGCCCTGAGGGACTCCCGCGCGTAAGGGTCGGGGGAGGAGAGCGCTCCTTCGATGCGATAGCGGAAGGTGCGATTCGACAAAAAGTCTCGTAAGATGAGCACGAGACGATCTGGCACACCGAGTTTGTAGAGCTTATATAATAAGCCGTTGTGCCAGACTTTGTCAAAAGCTTTCGCTATGTCGAAGAAGATAGCACCCGTCATCAAGCCGCGCTGGAAACCAGCGCTTATGTCCTCGATGATGCGGTGGACCTGATGCACGCTAGAGTGCTGAGTTCGAAAGCCGAACTGTTCGTTGGGAATGAGGCCCTTGGTCTCGGCGTATTCACTGAGACGCTTATAAATAAGCCTCTCATAGATTTTGCCGAGAACCTTGAGCAGACTAATGGGACGGTAACTAGAAGGCTCAGACTTGGGTTTGCCTGGCTTCGGGATGCCGATGACGTTGGCTTCTTTCCACGTTTGTGGGAAGATATTGTTGCTTAGGGCACCATTGAAGATGGTGGCCAATAGCATTATCAAGTGGGCAGGGAAAAGCTGGACCACTCTGTTGGTGAGTCCATCTGAACCGGGGGCTTTACGAGCTTTAAGATCCTTGATGATATCGTGCACTTCGTCTGGAGTGACGGGAGGCAGAGGATTCTCAGGGTCTTCTACGGGAGGGAGAGAGGCTCTACGTTCGACTTCCGCGTCTACCTCTGCGAGGTGAGCTTGGTCTACTGGTAGGGAGCTGGGTGAGCACTGAGCTTCTAGACTGTCGGCTAGGCACTCGGCTTTGTCGACGTCGTCGAATGCAATGGTCTTATCGGGGCGTACTAATGGGGGCATGGAGGTGACTTGCGGGGACTTGAGTTTCCTCTGAAGTTCCCAGAAGGCTAGGTGGGTAGGCTCTAACTCGCTTAGCATCTTATCCCAGCCCGCGTTACGGAGCTCCGCTACGCGTTTCCTTACAGTTCTCTGTAAGTAGCGCATATGGGCTTTGTTCGCGTCGCAGGGAAAGCTACTGTATGCACGGATAGACGCTTTCTTCTCAGTCAACAGATTACGTACATCGTCAGGTAGCTTCCAGCGACGGTCATCCGTCACTGTGACTTCCCTTGAACATTCGTTCACGACAGATTGTATGTGATCCGTGAATGAGTCGATCGCGGCCATCGTGTCCGAGATAGAGTCAAACTGATCGGGGATGTTATCTAATTGGGGGGACGTGTTGGATTTCAGCTGGCTGCTTACTTTCTTCCAGTCCGTTACCTTTTTTGTGATGGGAGGTTGATTGGGGTCGGAGAGACCTATGCGCGGGGCCAGTCTTATGACTATGGGACGGTGATCAGAGTTAAGCTCGTGTACCGTCTATATTGAGTCTAAACGTAGATTGACGTTCTTAAGGAGCGCCAAGTCTAGGACATCGGGGGTATGGTTAGGGTTATGAGGGTAGTGAGTTGGGGTCATCGGAGCGATGACATCAAAAATCATAGAGGCAGAGAGGTCAAACAGGTGTTGTCCTCTGGTGGAGGTTCTGGTACTATTCCAGGAGGGATGCTTGGCGTTGAGATCGCCCGCCATGATAACGGAGTCACTCAGGCCAAATAAGATAGAGAGATCGTTTGCTAAGAGTCGGGGGTCCTCTGAAGTGGGTTGGCGAGGAAGGTAGACCGATATAAGGGTTATCGGCTGATGGCCTGACATACCTAGGCGGCAGATGGAGACTTCTAATACTGAGAGCGGGGGAGGATCCATGGGGATGCAATAGAGGTCTTTTTTATAATAGATAAGGGTGCCGCCCTTGTGACAACGAGTCCTATCGTTGCGAACTACACGATAGTTGGCGATTGACGGATCTCGTTTATTAGGTTTGAGGAAGGATTCCTGTAAGAGGAAGACGTCTATGTGGTGATCGCGGAGGAATTTCGCGACCTCGTTGCGTTGACCATTAATGCCGTTTGCATTGAAGATGCCTAACATGAGGGATCGGGGTTTGAACCTAGCTAAGATGGTGTTAGACATTGTGGGTTTTATGGAAGGCGCGGGATGTCAGAGCACGCGTAATGTCTGGATACGCGTTGTAAATAGCTTGGATCTTTATGAGATCACAGGCATCTAGAGCGGCCTCGAGTTGGTTGGCCATTTGGAAAGCGCGAGGATAGAGGAATGTCATCGCGGAGGAAAGGACATTTTGAGGCATGTTTTGAGGCATGCTAGAAGAGGCTACGGGAGTGTTCGCGGATTGCGGACGCGGTGCTATAGGAGCAGGTGCGGGCTTATTGAGGGACGCGGGGGCGTGATTACGGTGCCCATAAGGGGGGGGGGATAGTGGAGGGTGGGGGTTGGAAGGTAGCCATGGCTGGAAAGGCCTGCTGGTGGTGAAGGTAACTCCACGGAGTGGGCCTCTGAGGGCTTAATCTCTCAGGAAGTTGAGAGGATGGGATTCTATCATTTGAGGGAGATTCCCTCTGTTGATGGGCGCCTGCGCACTTGGTCAATTTAGGGGACGACGACTTGGGAGCTTTGGGACAGCCACGGTAGTTGGCCTCTTGCCCGCATAGCACGCAGCTAGGTGGCGTGAGGCAAAGGGAACGGTCTTTTGGTCGGGAGCACTCAGACGTGCCATGCGCGCCCAGGCATTTTACGCGCCTGGGTGTCGCGTGGCAAAACTTTTGAGAGTGACCGTAGAGTTGGCATTGTGACATTGCCCTACTATGCCATTTTTCCTGGGTTTCTCGATCTCGAGACCCGTGAGGTGGCAGATAGATTTGACTTTGTAAATAGGGTGATAACCCTGAACTGGGGGACAGATAACAAGTACCATGTCGTATTGCTCTCCACCTCTAGCGCGGTGCATACGATGGACTTCATCCACTGGGATATTTTGCGACTGAAGGTCGGCTAATATTTCGCGCGGCATCCTTTTGATGACAACGCGGGTCTGTTTTTCTTCTGGGAGAGAGAATGTGTGGAATGTCACCTTTCTCTGTCTCAGAAGACTAGTGAGGTCCCTATAATCGCGGGACGTAGGGACATTTACTTTAATAACCTGTTGGGTGTTTCGAGCGTTGGTGTATGCGATTTTTTGGTCGCAACACCATTTAGACACGTCCGTGCACTTGCCCTTGTCCTGTATGAACACGGGTGGTGGCGGAGAGACCTTCTTAGGGCCAGAATTAGGTGGGATGGGAGTATCCTGCGAAGAGAATGACGCGATCGGGCGGGGGTCGGGGGAGGGGGTAACCTGCGAAGAAGATGACGCGGTCGGGTGGGGGGCGGGGGAGGGGGTAACTACGGTAGTGCAAGTAGCGGGTGGGGCTGGGGATAGCGGGGAAAGTGAGAATGAGTCACGATCCTCAAACGCTACTACTTTGCTGGCCTGGGTGGAAGATTGCTTCTTATTCTTCCGCTTTTTCCCTTTTCCGTTGACTGGGGTGAACCCATCGTCATCAGAGTGGGATGAAGCGGAGGAAGAAGAAAATCTAGCCTCAGGTTCCGAGCTGTACGGGTAAGGGGTCGTGACGCGTTTCGTTGAAACGACTGTTTCATCTATGAGTATATTCAGTGTGATGTTACTACTAAATATAGATCTCTAGCAATCGATAGAAAATTGTATAGTACGTGATGTCTGCCCCCCCCCCCCCCCCCCCCCCCAGATCCGGTGCTGTCACTCTGAATCAAATGTAGGTAAACATTATTAGTAATGATATCAAGCTAAATAAATTAAAAGCAAAAAAACCTTTTATTTAAATGCTCTAAAAAGAAAAAAAGAAAATTTTAAATAAAAAAAATTATAAAAAAAAAAAAGCTTGTCGCGAGGTTTGCAAAAAAAATATAAACGCGCGACAAGCTTTTATGATCATATAAATTGTGTATAATGAGGTTATAAGTTGATAGTTAAAATTTTAAAAGAAAATTTTATTTTCTTCTTTTTAGAGCATTTAAATAAAAGGTTTTTTTTAAAAAAGGTTTTTTTGCTTTTAATTTATTTTTTACTTTTTAGTTATTTCTAATTATTCTCGGCAAGCCCTTTCATTTGATACCCATATTGCAAAAGTGCATAAAAAATAACTATTTCGCCATCTTGGATTTAGAATGACGTCACACAGATTATCGTGTATTGTCATCCAAACTAAACGTGTATAAAAAATTTAAGCTCAATCGGTTGAAGATATCTGCTTCAAAATTGAGTAGCAAGATTTAACGCGAACAAACATACATGCATACTCGTACATACATTGCAAGTTAAATAAAAGCTTTTAAAATGAATTACTGTGGTAGGCAATTAGGCATTCCTCTGTTATGGCTAGTTATAAACCTGCTAACATTCCTGTAAGTACAAATAAATTGTTTAAAAACCTGGGGTCACTGCCTGACTGACGGCCGTTGGGGCAGAAGACTTCTCAAGTGATTATTTCAAACATCTATGCAACAAGAAGTACGTAAGTTCAAAGAAATATGGATGTCACGTAATCAACTTTGGACATATCTCGGAAACGTGACGCTTTACGGAGTTTGGTCCAATTTATTTATGTTTCAAGCGTGGCCGCCAGTATGAAAAAAAAAAACAGTAAGTAGATATGCCAAGCTCCATATCAAAATCTTCAATCCTCTTTGATAGCGCTATTGGTACGATATCTTAACACACTGCGCACATTACAGCCGTGGCCGCAGCGCATCCGAACAATTTAGTGAGTACATGAATCAAAACACGAAAAACCAATTCTTATACCTAGCTGTGCTCGCGAACGTATGTTCGTATCGCGGATGTCATGTTTGCGTTAAAAAGCTCGCGAAACGAATGTGCGCAAAACAAATTCGCGAAGCGAATACTCGCGGTGAATACGATCTTTAGTGGCATTGATGAAATTACGAATATTTCACGCTAAAATCTGTTTGTAAGATGTTTTTTGCTGCAAGACACAAGTCGTACTTGCACATGCGAGTTGGTAACGGTTAGCAACACACGTATGCATTGTGTGCCGCCACCCGCCACTAACGCCACTCGCAGCAGTTGCAACACCAGCTTGCAGGGACTGCGCCGCGCCGCCTCCCGCCGCTCCGGCCGCTATTTAAAATTACGTCACATCGCCGGTGGCGGTCGACCGCGCACTTCTTGTTGCATAAATTTTTAATTATACTTTGTTTTTTTATTGTTTTGTATTTTTTACTTATGTTTAGTGTGTTTTTAGTTTAATTTGTGATTTCCTATGCGAGTCTCAATAAATACTTTTTCTTTCTTTTCTTTCTCGCAGTGACGGAGCATAGGCCAGAAGAGAACCTATCACAGCCGGCCGTATTATACGAGTATGAAGCTTGGTTGGTGTCCGATGTGAAGTGTATGTATACTCCCTAACAATGCATTACGTAGTAGGTACTACTTACTTACACTCCTTTATACAATATGTATCGTGCTAAATAGTTTATACCAATGCGTATTGTTTTATGTATTTTAATTAGTTCGTGAATAAACCACTTCAATCGAATTCGATTGAAAGTGGTTTATTCACGAACTATTGGGACCCCCAATATTACATGGCAACCCTGCCTTAACGAGTCTGCCAAGGGGCAAAATAAAGTACTTAAGCCGAACCCAAAATGCGTCAGTCTAAAGTCAAAAAGAAGACGTAGGTATTCCTGAACCAGCATGCAGCAGGTGGAAACAATGAGACTCTACTGAAACATATCTGTGGACATGTGGAGCAGCACATTGGTTTGCGTGGCGTCGTGGCTGGCGTGCTCTACAGTATTAACCAAACCTTGCATTGGCAATTATTGTTGTTAGAACTCGACTTTATCTTAACGCACAACAGTCAATTATTCGGTCGTGACTTACTAAACCGCTGCACACGACAGCCGCTGTTGCGAGATGTGCGTGCAACTTGCAGGATTGTATCAGCAACTTACCTGAAAAGATAAGAAAAAGAAACAGTTGAATAAGGAACTAATTCAAATAATGCGCTGTTCTGTTTGCATAATAGGAAGCCGGTGTCTATTTTTAAGCACATAATTTACGCAGTAATGAGTTTGTAGCTTCGTAATTCGTATTAGTTAAACATTTATATAAGGTTTTGTTGTTGTCGTCCACATCGTGTCACTCTAGTATTAGCACACGCGTGATGCGCGACCACCCGATGTGAGCCGTCGCGTCGCGCGATCGATTGCGAAGGTCGCGCTACTTATCATCAGCTCACAAACACACGCTTATCACAATAGTAGGTATCGAGTGTTTTTTTTTAGAAGTGTACAATTTAAAAATGAAATAAAACACGTGAAAATAATATTAGTATACAGGATGGGCTTTTGAGATGGGGCAGTAAGGGCAGCTACCTTAAGCGTTGTAGCTACAGGAAAACGATCTTAAGAGCGTTTATTCTGAAGGTGGGCAACGTCGCAAATAGATGTCAAATATTTCACTGTTTTGATTAATTTGGCAATATTACTGTGTGGAAATAAAAAATGTGGCTAACTAGCGAACTAGAATATTGATTATGAAATGCAATAATTAATATCGTAACACCAAATGTTTAGTTTAAGATGTAAAAAAACTATTTGGAAACTTTCCAAATGCGTTTTTTACACCTAAAATGGGTACAACAACAAATTCAATGTTATAATTGCAATTCATTATTAATATTCTAGTTCGCTAGTTAGCCACATTTCTTATTTCTATTCAGTAATTAGGAATCAAAACAGGTAAATATTTGACAGTTATTTGCGACGTTGCCAAGTTTTAGGATAAACCCCCTTAAGAGACTGTCCTTAACTTTTTGAAAGATTTCGATCTGCATTCACAGATTTTGAAATAAAATGTACAGTCAGCAAGAAAATGGGCAGATTTCACAAAAACTTTTTTAACTTTTTTTGATGCCAATCGATCCTTTTTCTTATAAGGATCAAAAAACTCTATGCCGAGTTTACAGATTCAAGCACCTCTTTATCTAAGACGATGTTGGGACCTAGATTTCTAACATTTGGTAGGGCAAACTTTACACATTTCGTTTTCTTAGTATTTAGAACTAGGTTATTTGTCGTAAACCAATTCGTAACCATTGAGAGTGCACTGTTTACATCGTCAAAATCAATCGATCCTGTTTCTTATAAGGATCAAAAAACTCTATCGGACCAACTCAGGATTGAGTACTAGAAAAGTCAGAAATCGCAAAAAACTTTTCCCATACATTTCGGAGGAAATGTGAATCCAACTTACCATTTTTAACTTACTTCCCAAAAGGAGGTTATGTTTGTCGCGTATGAAGGTATATTTTTTTTTGTTTTTTTTATGTCCGCCGATTTCTCCGTCAAATGTGGACCGATTTAAAAAAATATTTTTTTGTATGAACGGTATGGCTCCCGCATAGGTTCCATAATTTTTTTATTAACTTTGCTTTGATAGTTTTTATAAAAATAAAAAATAAATAAAATAAAATGTTTTTATTTCAGACACATTTGGCCCATAATATTGTTAGTAGAAAATTATTATTATTATTATTAGTAGAAACACTTATGAAATATTTTTCTAGATTAATTAATTAATTTAAGTATTTGCCGCCTACTGGGGCCCCGGGCACTCGCACTTGTGCTTGAACCCAGTGTCCCAGAAGGGAGCTGTCCAGCTTTTGGCTGAGCACGCTCAGGATGGTGTTGGCGCTCCCACGAGTGCGGAACATCAGTGAGGCGATGCGGAGCCGCAGCACAGTGTGAAAGGCGTCTGTGTGCGCATGCGCAAACATCGCAGACGCACTACAGTAGCGCGGCAGCCCCACCAGCACCCTGAACGCGTTATTGTACTGTACTCGGAGAGCGTTGATGGCCCGCTGCGTGTAGTTAACCCACAGATTGCAGGTGTAGAGAGTTTGGCAGAACGCTTTAAACAGAGTGATCTTTACCTCTAAACTACACTTCGCAAATCTGCGCGCCAACATGTTACAGCGGACCGCCATCGCTCTCCTCTCCCTTTCTATATCCCTATCGTCTTTCAAATCCTCGATGACCACATGGCCGAGGTATTTAAACACACTCACTCTTCGAAGAGCGACAGCATTAAGCAGCACAGGTGCCACATCTCCCAGTTTACGACCCCTGGCTTGAAATACCAGGAGCTCGCTTTTCTGTACATTGTACAGGAGACAATTTACCCTCGCATACTCCTCACACACACCTATCAGCTTTCTGAGCGCAGCTATTGATGGGCTAAGCAACACCATATCATCCGCACAACTAATACTGTTGATACAGTGACCATCGATCGAGCATCCTACTCCGATGTCGCTCAGCTCAGCAATCAGCCCGGTCACGTACAAGTTGAAAAGTGAAGGAGATGTTAACCCCCCCTGTCTCACTCCACACTCCACCTGTACTCATCCGAAAGTTCGCCAAGCCATTTGACCTGATTAGTTTGGTGGTCATACCAATATTTAAAAATATTAATTAACTCGCCCGGCACACCTGTATCTTTCAATTTACGCCAGAGAATATCGTACCTGACCAGGTCAAATGCCCTGGAAAGGTCAAGAAAGGCTGCATACACAAGCGTGCTCCTGTCTGTGTAATACCTGACAGTCTGCTTGAGACACATAACCGCACATTCTGTCGAAAGTCCTGGTCTAAAACCGAACTGTGCATCGTTTAAATTTAAGTGTTCTTTAAGCTGTCTCTCCAGCAGGCCATCAAGCACCTTAGAAGTAGATGTAGCTAATGATATCGGGTGGTAGTTGCACTTGTCGGAATTATCTCCAGTCTTGTTTTTAATTATAGGCACTACCACCGTCTTCATTAGTTCATTTGGCAGGAAAGAATGCCTAATACAGAGCGTAAATAACAGTCCCAGGAGCCTCGGGAGGTGTGGCCCCGCATGCTGAAAATGTTCAATACTAAGGCCGTCGTGTCCGGGCGACTTTCCTCGAGTCATGCCCTTTATTATTAGAGCAACTTGTTTTGCTGTGACACGCTCGGGCACCGCTGACACGACGACCCCCGCATCCCTGGCCTGCTCACCTTTTAGCGGAGACTCCACTTGAAAGTGACATCTGAACACATTAGCAATGTCTTTTGATTCGCTGATGCCGTTGACACTCACCGGGACGCTAGGTTTTGGGTTGAACTTTTTTGTTTGTTTCCAAAATCCTTTAAAATCTTTATTTTTATGTTTGGTAGCTAAAATATTCATTTTTATTAATTCTGGGTTATTCTGACAATAGTGTAGTTTGCTTTTAAATTCCTTTCTAGATTCATACATTTCATTGTAAATGTTACCCCTGTTCGATCGACCATAACACACCCAGGTTAAAAACTTCTGCCTAGCCTCCCCGTGAGCGTCACGAACATACTTGTTCCAGCCGACAATACGACGCCCGCGGTGCTGCCCGCCGCTACCCCCACGACCCACATAGGTATCAACGGCAGCCCCCCGTAATGCTATCACAATGTTACTATAAAGCGTGTCTATCGCGGCCAGGTGAGCCTCGCCACTATCACTACACATGCTATCACAACACTGTTGAAATTCGTGAGGGAAGCCAAATTCCCTCAGTTTATCGTTACAACATTTTGTATAATTTTCTATTTGGCTTAAATCTCTGTCTCCCCATAGGTAATAGGTAATACGGGCTGGTATCCGCAACTCCACGTCTAAGCGCGTATTTTGCGTACGGGTGGGAAAATCGGTTATTCGATGTCTCCCTGTCTCCCCATAGAACTTTGTTTGTTTTTGTGAGCGGTGGCTTAATGGTTCGACAAACTGATTTTAAGTTACACTGAATCTCTACTGGATAACTATCAGACCAGAAAATATCATAGCATACCTTTACTGAAGAAACCGTCTGTACTGCAGCGTCAGTAACAATACAGTGATCAAGCCACCTGCGGCTGCCGTGCACTTCACTCACAAAACTATAGGTATTAGAATTCGAGCCCAACATCTGTATGTCCACACATGTCCAGTTTTGCTCATTACAAAAATTTTGGAGCTCATTGCCAAACAATTCCCTCGGATGCGCATTAAAGTCTCCCATGACAAAAACATTTTCAATATTGCCACTCTCAACTATTGACGTAATTTCGCTTAAACATTGAACAAATTCCAAGAGATTGTCTGAACAGTCAGAGGCATATAGATAGAAAAAACGAGTATCAATAGCTCCGACACACACACTTTAATTGCACTTATCCGGTTACTCACACACGGAATCACAGACACATCATTACACTTGCTGTTTCTCCATAGAAGTGCAACGCCTCCGTACGGCCGCCCGCGCAGTATACCGCTTGTTAGGTCTACCGCAGACTTGCCGCAGAATCCAAAGTCGTTGTTTATTTTACCGAGTTCGGGTATCTCGTGTGGCAAGAGCCAAGTTTCTTGAAGTGCAATAATATCAGCAGTTAGGCACAGCCGTCTTACACACTCTGATGATCTTTTAAAAGACTTACAGTTGAAACTGATGAATTTTAAACTTTCATTGTTTGTAGTACTATCCATTGTGATTTATTTTTGCACCTGTATCAGATTTCTTAGGTCTGTCTAAATTTTGTCTGCTGAAATCCACGAAACAGCGGAAAGTTATACCATCCGGCCATAAACTGCAGTCCAAAAACAAAGTGAGTTTCTCCCTGGGAATATACACTTTATATGAGTTGTATTGTTTTTGCTGCTTAGGTTCGATCTTCTGTAGTGTGATTTCAACGTTTGTTTTTCCCTTTATGTAGGTAACTATATTATTCTCGCTAGTTTCCTTATGCACGTTATTTATAAATAGTGGGATACTGATATTTGCAGCCCTAAAACTTTCAACAATATCGGTGCACGTTCCTCTTTTACCCACAAAACGATTCTTCTATCTTTTTCTCTGTACTACTTGCCAATCGTCGTCTGCGCTCTGCCTAAGTAAAGCGCTCTGCGGCTTAGGCGCTCGAATCAGTTGATTGTTCGTTGCGCCTACACATACCGATGTATTAGCAGTATAAAGGCTTGTGGTCCGGTTATTGTTATACTGTGAAGTTTTCTTAGAAATTGTATTGTTCGTGTCACGTCGCGCGACAAATCGCGCTGGTCTGCACAAGCCTTTAGTCACCGCGCCAGTCGACGTGCCTTGTGTTTGTTTCGCGGTGAGCACCTCTACGCGCGCAACATCTGTACTGTGCCCGTCAGATAATAGTTCGCCACTGGATGGCGGCGCGCGCGAACGAGACAAAGACAGTGAGCACTGCGCATAAGTGCGTTGATCTACCTATATCAGTGACGGTGGAATGATTATTATCGCTCACCGGCTCATGTGTAATATTTATAAATCCAGCGGGACCACTTTCGCGGTTGAATTCTGAGCTGTCTAATATACGATTCGTACCTCGCTTTGTATTGACAAAATTGTTCCGTTCGAAATTATTAACTATCTATGTCTGCTGTAGATTAATGACTTCATTTTGCAGTCTTGAAAACTGGTCCGCAGGTGTATACGTTTCCTTAATAGTCTCAATCTCGTGTTTGAGTGTAATAAGGTCCTTTAATAACCGAGTCGCGTCTAAATGATCAAAAGTGACCGGGGGTAATTTTTGTAGGTCACGGGCGACAAAAATCGGCATATCTTCAGGATCTTTCTGTTTTATTAGCGAGATTATGTCTTCTAGTTCTCTTTGCGTTTTTTCCTTGTTTTTCCGGTTGATCTTTCTTCCCGTTGTCTTGACTGAGGCGAATAAGAGATTTTTTGCGGCACTAATTTCTTCCAATTTAAACGCCGTGGTACACAGTCTGATCATTAAATCCTCGTCCATCACATCACACTTGTTCTGAATAAAAGCCAGAACCTCGTTTATAACTAAATTACAGTTCGTGCACTTTAACATTTTAACAGTCGATGACCCGTTCACATCAGCCATTGCTAACGTTCGCGCACTGTGACGTGTCGCTCGCAACTGACTGTATTTGAGTAAGCTTCAATAATACGTATTATTCCGACTTAGTATATGAGGATAATATGATGATAACTTCCTGTCACTATTATTTACATAGCAGGTAGTGGTATTCGAATTTGTATGTGGTAGGGACCATAACTAAAAAGTGAAAAATAAAAAGCTTTTACAAAAAAAAAAAACAACTGACTTCCAAAAAAAAAACAAAGTGAAAAAAAAAAAATTTGGAAGTCGGTGGCAAAAATTAAAATTCAAAACCAAAGACACCGACTTCCGAAATTAAAGTATTTTTTCACTTTGTAGTGTTTTTTTTTGGAAGTCTTTTGTTTTTTTTTTTAATAAAAGATTGTTTACGATGATAGACTGGCCGAAACTAAACTAAAATAAATTGAACTTCAAATTTCGAACGAATAGAGACCAAAATTCAAAACCATTGTTGCTTTTAAAAAAACTTTTTACATAGATAGTTTTTTTTTGTTGCAATTTCTGTCTTTTGTAGAGGACAGTCTTTTTTAACGTTTTCCAAACAAGTCTAAATATTTTGAGGTCATTTTTAGAGTTCCGTACCTAACGGAAAAAACGAAACCCTTTTAAGATCACTTCGTTGTCCGGCCGTCAGTCTGTCACGACCCTTTTTCTTAGGAACGCATGGAGGTATGAAGTTGAAATAACATCAAATACGTAGATCTGTGGTCCCTTGAAGCTCTAAAAAATCAAGCTTCTAAGTCAACGCAATAAAACATACGGGCATTTACACGAGATAATTATTTTGATACTCGCAAATAAATCAAAACCGGGTACTTCCCGTTAACCCAAAATGATGAAATTTGGCAAGAAGCAAGTTCTTTTCCCTTTACACAAGTAAAGGGAAAAGTCCAAAAACCGGTAATTTGTAGTTTCACCACACAAAACATAATTCGTTTACAAACTTACAGAGAATTGATCGTGACGTATATCGATTTATGGGAAAACATGTTTTTCAACTACAATGTTACAATTTTGTTTTTGCGATAAATTCATCCCAACTACGGAACCCTTCTTTTATAGTTGGTGTTTGAACAACAGAATGACGCTCAATGTTAAAAAATGTCAGACTATTACATTCACGAATAAAGTGAATTACATTAAATTTGATTATCATATTGATGGATCGGCACTGAATAGAGTGTCAGTCATCCGTGACCTAGGGGTACTTTTTAATACATCTCTATCTTTCCGCGATCACACACATACTCGTAGATAGCATAGTGACTAGTTGACTACGGCTAAAAGATTGCTTGGCTTTATAATCCGCATGTCGAAACCTTTTCGTAGTAATAGTAGCATTATTTTACTTTAGTAGTAGGGAGCTAGTAAGGAGCTCTTTGGAATATTGTTCCACTATTTGGTCTCCCTATTACTCAACTTATACTAATAATGTAGAATCTGTTCAGGCCCGTTTTGTTCGGTATTTACGAGTATGTATGAAGAATGGGATTCGAAAAGCTATACCTGATTACAATGACAGGTCAAGGCACTTTAATATAGGTAATTAGCTTATATGAAAGACGTAACCATTCGGACTTACTAATACTTCATAAAATTATAAACGGTTCCATTGATGCACAATTAATCAACTATTTTAACTTTAGGCCTAGCCAACGTAGTAAGCGTCATTATCGTATTTTTGAATTACCTACATCCACCTTGAATACTACATTTAATAGCCCTCTTACACGTATGGCAAGGCAATATAATGAAAGGTCTAATTTGACGGATTACCCTATTGATATTTTCTCCATGACTTTAGCTTCATACAGGCGCTCCCTATTTAAACAGTGTGATGAGTGCCCGTCTATCTAGCTTAAATTGGTTTGTTTTGTAGTGTTGTAGAATTATGTCTACTAGACACATTTTGTATTGTTCTCCTTTGTCTCTAATTTTCATATGTGAATGTCATGCACACCTGTCATTTGCTGGTTACTGAAATGTAAATTTTTGATGCTACTTAATTTGAATTGTAAGTGACTGTGCTGTTGGTGTGCTTATGATAAATAAATAGTAAATAAAATTATAACGCGTATTCGTTCGAAGTTCAAATGTTTTGTTTCTGTTTGGCTAGTCCGTCTACCATAATAAAGTACGAGTATGTTGGTATGGGAAAAGTTTTTGGCAATTTCTGACTTTTCTAGTACTCAAACCTCACTTGGTCCGATAGAGTTTTTTGATCCTTATAAGAAACAGGATCGATTGATTTTGACGATGTAAACAGTGCACTCTCAATGGTTACGAATTGGTTTACGACAAATAACCTAGTTCTAAATACTAAGAAAACGAAATGTGTAAAGTTTGCCCTACCAAATGTTAGAAATCTAGGTCCCAACATCGTCTTAGATAAAGAGGTGCTTGAATCTGTAAACTCGGCAGTTTTTCTGGGCATAACAGTAGATGCCAAACTTAAGTGGGGCCCACATATATCGAGCCTAGCGGGAAGGCTCAGTTCAGCCGCCTACGCCGTCAGGAAAGTAAGACACTACACTGACGTCGATACAGCTCGGTTAGTCTATTTTAGTTATTTTCATAGCGTTATGTCCTACGGTCTTCTGCTGTGGGGCAAAGCTGCTGATATTCAAAATATATTTGTTCTTCAAAAACGAGCTGTTCGAGCTATTTACCAGCTTGGTGCCAGAGTTTCTCTGAGAGATTTTTTCAAAGATATTGGTATCCTCACGGTGGTATCTCAATTCATCTTCGCCAATATCTTATATATTAGGCAAAATACACACTTATACACAAAAAACAGTGATTTTCACAATGTTAACACTAGAAATAAGGACAAACTACGAGCTCCCTTTCACCGGCTTCATAAGGTTCATAACTCATTTGTTGGGCTTGGTATAACCTTTTATAACAAGCTACCCTCTTCTTTGCTAGATTTGCCTTTTAATGCGTTTAAAACGAAAGTAAAATCCAATCTTTGTTCAAAGGCAAACTATTCTATCAACGACTACTTAAATGATAAGAATAGTTGGTCGCTGTGATTAACTCAAGACAATGTTTATGTTCTTTCTCCAGCTTACGTACTGACAAGTTATATGAGTTTATATAATTGTTTATTTTATTTGACTTTTTAAGTCAAGTTATTTTAATTTAACTTTAATTTATTGTTGACAAAATCTACTCATCACACTGTTTTTTTTTTATGAGTTGTATTGCAATATGTGGTTAGCTAGTGACCTCGACAATTGATCATATTATTTACTGTTATTAGTAATTAACTCTTTGTTTATTTATTTTACATCGATGGTCCTAGTTATTTATAACTTCCAATTACAACTATATGTAAGCGGGCACGCCCTTTATGCCTGGAGGCTTTTTTATTTAGATATTAAATTCTGTTTACGTTTAGTTTTTTTATTTCCGCCTGAGTATCGATGATTGATTGGTTGAGTTCTCGATGATTTTGTTTGGTATATTGGCGTGTGCTAGCTAACATATGGCTAATAATTTGAATTATGTTTTGTGTTGCGTAATGTAAATTATTTTGAATACTATTATATAGAATTCACTGGGCGATGTGGTCGCTAAGCGACAAAGACCTTTAAATAAAAAAAAATAACAAAATTTATATAGAATCTTTTTTTTTGTTCTTCTAACTGAACAGACAGCTGTGGTGCTGGTTAAGCTATGGCGTAATATTATGGGGAAACAGTACACATGCACCTACACTTTTCACACTACAAAAACGACTAATCAGGATCCTAGTTAACATAGAAAACACAGACAGCTGCAAACCACATTTCCAAGAACACAAACTTTTAACACTTCCCTGTATTTATATATTAGAATTATGCAAATTTGTGAGAAACAACCAACAATTATTCACTACACGAGAAAACATACAAACTAGATATACACTACGACACAAAAATAGACTAAACCTACCTGGTGGCTCTAAGCTGAAAATGCACTCAACAAGCACTTTAGTAATGTCAGTTAAAATATATAATAAATTACCAGAAGTAATTAAAAATGAACAAAAATTAAATATATTTATAAATAAACTAAAACAATACCTAATCCATAAATGCTATTATAATATTAATGAATATTTTAATGAAAATTTAAAACAATAATTTAAAATAAATACCAAAAATAATAAATAAATTAAAGTGGAAGTGAGTAGTGGAAAAACATCTATATTTGACTTTTTTTCAAATACTAATATAATATAATATAGCCCTCTTTCTCTATCCTATCTTGCTGTGCCCGACAGGGTCCACAATGATCTAAAATTATGTATATTTTATAATGTACCTACCACCTATGCTAACATTGTGGAACGCAAATAAATATATTGAGTATTGAGTATTGAGTTTGTTGCGCCACTCTGGAGTTTCTTCCCAGCTAATGCACTAGGAAGTGGTGAAGGGTGGGCGTTTTGGGGGACTGTCTTATGTAATTTTGACGTTCAAAAAGTGCTGATTCTCAGCCTAGTTTGAATAAATGACTTTTGAATTTTGAATTTTTTGAATTGGCATCAAAAAAAGTGTTTGTGAAAACTGCCCATTTTCTTGCTGACTGTAATTTTTTTTCAAAATCTGTGAATACAGATTAAAATGTCTCAAAAAGTTAAGGACAGTCTCCTAAGACCGTTTTCTTCTAGCGACAACGGTTAAGGTAGCTGTCCTCACTGCCCCATCTCAAAAATCCACCCTGTATATGATATGGGTCATCGCGCCGGTTTATCGACCACTTCTGGTAAGCGACCGATATGACTAGGTTTCTTTAATTAAAGATAATACCTTTCTTTAGGAAATAAAAATAAATATTATGCCTTGACGCCTACAGACAAAATTGGTCCACACTAGCTCAAGGCAGAGAGGAGTGGAAAGAAAGGGAGGCATTTGCCCTGCAGGGGGACAACACAGGCTAAAATAATAATTATTATTATTATGCCTTAAATACTCGTATTATTTTAATAGTTGCATATTAAGAATTTATTCAATTTTATACCAACCGCTTGACCCAAAGCAAAGAAAAAGAACGCTGAATTCACGCGTTGACTCAGTGATATGTGGACGTGCTGCGCAAGAGCATAAAATTAGCAAGGCGTGCGGCGCGGCGGCGCGCGTGAGGCGTAGGTGAATTTTGTTATTTATTTTAAGTTTTTTACTCAAATTAAAAGTGTGGGTACTTCAATTAAGTAGTGATTTAAATTTAAATTTTGATTTAAAATTGACTTAGAAGGCATTTAAGTAATTTTTTACCTTATATTAAACTAAAACTCAGTGGTCGGTTACTGAAATGCATATTTTAACAATACGTTAGATAGCGACCAGGTGGTCGTATTCTGACTCGCACATTTTTTTTTGCTTCACATGTTCTTAATGTTTTATTTATGGTTACACAATTTTAGGGTTTGGTGTTGTAAAAGCCTAAACATGCATTTCTTCAGTAAACGACCACGGTTTATTGATAAAATTTAGTTAATTCACGCACAAATATTGGTCCTAAATAGGTGGTTGCTAAGTGATATAGTTCGAAAACTACGATGGTAGTTTGCGACCACCAAGATTTAATACGAAAAGAACGATGGCCGCAAACCAAATAAAGTTGCATAGGTATGTTCAGTATTCGACAACATGTGATTATTTGATTTAGTATATGTAAAAGTATACTCGTACGTACTTTTTTTTTCATGATGACACCGTCGGAACCAAATAACTAAGAAGAGGTAAAAGACATGCAGCATTGGTAAACAGTTACGGGGATATCATATCTCCTGGCTCACCCCTCTGCGAAGTTGGATGGGGCTGGTTTTCTCATCTTGGTTCTGGACAGTCATCGTGGCAGCGTCATACAAGCATCACAACACTTCTATATAGCGCCAGTCAATTCGACATTGTTGCAAAGAGGCCAGAGCTGCCCATATTTCGATGGAGTAGAAGGCTTTCCCGTAGTCCACAAATGACATACACAGCGGCTGGTTGTACTCCTCGTTCTTCAGTACACTTTGTCGAACAGTATGGATCTGGTCTATAGAACTAAAGCCTTTTCGAAGTCCGGCTTGTTCTGGTGGTTGGAACTCATCAATTCTCCTGGCGAGACAAACTGAAAAAAGTGGTCGTTATCTAGCATTTCGGCTATTTTTGCAACGATCCATGGTGTTCCGAATAACTTTCTGGGATAGACGCTTATGTCGACCGTGAAATGGACGTAGCGCACCATAAGTTTGGCGAACAGAACCATGATTTTCAAAATAAATTTGCACAATTTGCAAGCGTTGTTGGTGTCAGTCTATTCATGGTAAAATAGCAAAACGTACGTAGAGTATTTTCTGGGACGCGGCGCGACTGGTTGCTCCCGTGTGTAGTGTCTAGTGTCGCGCGCATTTTCATAGAAATTGTTCTACAAATATAACACAATCGCACAATCGCGTAGCGCGACAAGTCGATATGTATGATGTATGATCGGTATGTCATGTATGTATGTTCGTCTGTTCCGTCATAACTTCTAAACTAGGTACTCATTATAATTTGAAAAATAAGGTATTGTTGGAAGCGTCTTGATCGTCCGCTGGTTATAGGTGTATGTGCTGTTGTGCTGCTGGCTATGTGTAGTCACGTAATTAAATAATGAATATGACGCCCACAAGAGGTCATAAAGCCATGAACTAAAAAAAAACTTTTTAATAATACCGTGTTGAGTATCAAATAAAAGGGCTCAATTAGCACATTCCAAAAATATATACGAGTATATTATTACCCAAAAAAAAAAGTTTCCTTTTCGTCGGTTTACATGTACTCGGATAAGAGTATACCGCAGATAGTTCTAAAGTTCTCGTTGCCCGGTTCAAAGCGTGGGTTAAGTTCCTATCTTCGTATGGAGAAGAACGGGTATGAAACTCCATATTGTATTTCAAAACCAGGAGGAGGAACTCGCTGTCCATCCCAAGCTGGAAGTCATCGCAGAATACGATAAGGCCGCAATGTTTTTTTTCCTAATTTTCTTTTACCGTAATGAATGGCGTCCATACAGCTTCAAACAAAAAACTAAAATCTTCCAATTTCTTGTAAATCTTATTCTCGCATGTTGTAAAATAGACTACGTAGAAACACTAGCAACGAGATATTTGTCAAGTGTCTATCGCGACAGAAGGCATCGGAAGGGAAAATAACCGCGAACTTATTTGGTTTTACGATTCACGGCTGCGTCGTACAAAGCTGACGCCATAAATTAAGTAAATTAACCTTAATCGTACTTTTCCATATTTATAGCATTGTACAAGAGATGACGACACACTGTTACACCATAGCAAAAGGTGCAAGAGAAACGAACAGGAAGCAGCGCCGCTGCTGCCGCGCGCCGTATGTAGAGCGCGAACACTCGCAGCCGACTACATCACTAACGGCCGGCTGCCTAGTGCCTGCACCTGCATAACTACCTACATGCCAGCTATGGCGAATTGAAACACACACACAAGCACATTATAAAGCCGAAACTCGCGTATTCTTCAAATCAAATCATTAGTGCGATTTTTGTAATATGTACAGTAAAGTATGTACACTGTGTCACATTTCTTTATTATTTAAATACAGTTTAAAGTTTAAAACAAACTTAAGAGCATTAATTCTAAAAGTTGGCAACGACGACGTCGCAAATAGCTGTCATATATTTACCTGTTTTGATTAATTTGGTAATATTACTGTATGGAGATGTGTGGATGTGTAGAATAGAATATTCTTTATTATGTACACCTTAAAAAAATACAGATAAAATGTAGACATTTTACATAGGGTGACACAATGGGCGGTTCTTTCTTGAATTGGCGGTCGGTGTAGAGCAGTGATAGCCTAGTTAGTGGTGTGACTGTCGGACTGCCAAGTCAAAGCTCTCGAGTTCGAACCCAAGGTACGAACCTCTGACTTTTCGGATTTATGTGCGTATTGTATAATTATCACTTGCTTCAAAAACGGTGAAGGAAAACATCGTGAGGAAACTGGCATGCCTGAGAGATATTTCTCGACGGCATGTAAAAAAGTTATAACACAAAACTACTGATTGACATGTGCTAGATGTGAATCTAGCATGTTTTTTTTTTTGTAAAACACTTACATACCTACTACTATACTACTACTACTACTACTTACAAATTGTGAACTTTTCCATACATAATGAAAATGTTATGGGAAAGAAAAACAAATAAAATATTATACAAATAAGACTAAGTTTAGTCCTAACTGAGGCTACAGAACCAGCAAAGACATCTATTTCACCACGAATGGAGTTGGCAAGAGAAAGCATGCGGCAAAAAGGTGAAAAATTACTTAGATTGGTTCGACTATGAGGCAGGACAAATGTCCTTCGGTTAATTAAGCGGCCACTACTACGTGGGAAACTAAATTTCACTTTTTCTAAAAGCTCAGAAGAATCTATTACACCATTTATTAGTTTGAACAAAAACATGAAATCTAAACATTTCCTACGTGCGCTTAAAGATTTCATTTTATAATGACTCAGAATAGAGTTATACGAGTTCAGACTACGACATCTGTTATCCGAGAAACATAAGTGGTATAAGAACCTTTTTTGAACGCGTTCAATCCGATCTGAGTGCACTTGATAAAATGGGTTCCACACCGTACTGTAATACTAGACTGTAGTACTGTAATACTACGGAGTATTGTAATACTCCAAAATACATCGATTCTACAGCGAAACACGCTGTTGTAAATGGAAATAGTCAGAATTGGTTCTTAAAAAATTTCATTTCCCTGACGATGAAGCCAGACAATTAAGATGCCCGACTAATCATTTGGTCGTAATGACTCCTAAAACTGAAACTACTATTTAATAAAACACCAAGATCCCTAATACCATCTACTTCTTGGAGCGTGCTGTTATCAATCGAGTAATAATATTCACAAGTTTCCCTTTTTCTACTAAATTTAATGAAGTAACATTTGTTTGGATTAATGACATTTTATTTTGTATGCACCAATTGTGTACGTTATTTAAATCTAGCTGAAGCTGAATAATATCTATATTTTTAAATCATCAGCAAAAAGTTAATATTCCGAATCAAGTTTGCACCCCAAATCATTTATAAAAACTAAGAAAAATAGAGGCCCAAAGTGTGATCCCTGTGGTACCCCTGATGGAATGTACTATTGTTTAGATTTAAAACCCTTGATCGCCCAGTTGTGAGCGATTTTTTAAGTACGATTCGCACCAACGCAGTAACGACCCATGAACACCCATACTTTCCAATTTAGCAATTAGTAAGTCGTGATCTACCAAATCGCAGGCCTTTTTAAAGTCAGTGTATATTGCATGAACTTCTCTACCGTCATCCAATGCAAATGATATGAAACATACTCGACCAGACAATTTTTTGGGGAGAAAGCGGTGCTGGTTATCATCCAGCACATTTTTAAAGTGAGCGATTTAATAATTTTTCTACAAGCAGATAGAATGGACACTGGTCGGTAATTTGCAACATCATCAACACTACCAGATTTAATGATTGGCGTGATGTTTGCAATTTTTCATTGATCTGGGAATAAGCCCTGTGCCATAGAATAGTTGAACATTGTAATCAGAGGATCAGCCAGGTTCGCTGCACATTTTCTAAGGAAGAGAAGTGGGATTGAGTCAGGCCCGGGTCCTTTATCACAATCTAGGGCAGACAAGTAATCAAAAACTTCTCTTATTTCACGTTTGCATTGACTGAAAGTGTTATTGTTACATGGAGTGGTTTTAATCTGGCGTTGAAGCGTGTATGTTACTATTTACGCTATATATGGATTGAAAATTATTGGAAAACAAGTCAAAAAAAATCTGCCCGCCCCTGGCAAACATAGTGTTATTCAAATTCATTTTGTTGGGAATATAATTGTTACCTATCCGTTTATTTTTTAAGTACTTCCAGACATGTTTAGGATTGGTACGCAGATGATCAGCTATATTATTCTTTTTACAATTAGTATAACAGTCCTTAATAAATTCACTGCAACGCATTCTTAGGCTTCAAACGTGGGCACGCCACAATTGTGGCGATAAGTCCCCTCTTTGAGAAGTGGCTAGAGAGGCCAGGTCCTCACCGGACACGGCTGTTTCGGGAGGTTCCTGTTCCGTATAAGGCGGGAGGAAACGCCCGGGTGTCACCACTGTGTGGCTCGCCCGGAGGACACGGTGGAGCATACAGTGGAGGTCTGCCCTGCTTGGGCGGAGCACCGCCGTTTCCTCACGGAGGCGATCGGCGGCGGCGATCTCTCGCGTCAGACCTAGGTTCAGGCCATGGTCCGGAGCGAGAGTGCATGGGAGGCCGTCACTTCCTTCTGCGAAGCAGTAATGCTCGCGAAGGAGAGGCAAGATTCGCGCGAGGGAGAGGCAAGATTCGCGCCCTCGCGCCCCTAGTCGCCGCAGGAGACGCCCCGGGCGTCGGGAGTCGCGAGCCGACTTCTGGCCACCGTAGGCGCGGGCTTGCGGACGGTGAGCAATGGGCAGCTCACCGTCCGATAAGGACCAGGCCCGGGTCCGTAAGGACCAATGCCTGCTGGGGTTGCGGGTTTGTCCGAAAGGGATATCGCGACCCCGGCACACGGGCAACGGAAGGAACACGGGTGGGTTTTAGTCAGTAAAAGTCTGACACGCCCTCTCGCTCCGCCCAGAGCGGGAGAAGTCATTTGATGATTTGCCACCCTCAAAAAAAAAAAAAAAGAAAGGCATTCATACGTAATTTTATCTCTAGGAGGAGGAGGAAGCAAAATATCTCAATATATATAAGAAATACGGGAGTATTTCTTATATATATTGAGATATTTTGCTTTTTCTTTAATGACTTTTAGTAAAGCTCTACTGTACCAGACATGATAGCGTTCATCTCGTGGTTTTGTAATTGGAGTATGCAGTTTAATAATTGGCATAAGAATATCATAGAATCTTTGCAACATTCCGTTAATATTATTTATAGAATTCCACTCATCAGCCCAAGTAATTTTCGCAAGTTCAGCGTTGACCACTTCATAATTACAGAAATAAAAGTTCAAGAATGGTATTTTATTTTGTAAAAGAGGATTGTTATTATTGGATGTAAACGAGATCTTCAACGCTGAATGATCAGGATCAACAGGTATAAGTGGAAATGAGGCCGGAGACACCAGCACTTTGTTGTCATTACTACTAAGAACTAGATCTAAAACACGGTTTGAAGCGTTGAGTATCGTGTGGCATTCATGAAGATTACTAAAAGCCAGCACGTCTAAAAAAATGTGTTCTAGATTACTACTAGATCCTTTGGGGACCAATAGACCAAAATCCGCATTATATTCCCAATAGATAATACCCATATTAAAATCACCGATTAGTAAGTTGATCCAATTGATTTAGTTTCGAAACAGTGCATCGATATAGTCTTGATTGATTGGAGGTGGGATATAAACCGCACAAATATTAATTTTTAAGCCACTCTCACACTTGATTGTGATCCACAATTCCTCGCAATGGGACTCCCAATTGAATCTCTGTGACACCTCATATTTGTCTAGAGTTGCAACAAACACCCCCCCCCCCCCACCATCCCTTTTTGTAGTCGAGGATACCGCAGATGACCTATCGCACCTGAACACTGTATCGGTTATCTAAAAATTCATGGTCTAACACCGTCCCTCACGCAGATCATCGGTGAGATTAGTGCGACCACGTTTAAACTCATTAAACCCGTTGTAAACAGTGACACGAGATAGGGCTTCATCGTGTAAGGCCAATCGAAGTATAAGATTCTACAATTACTTTAGATCAAAATAAAAATATAATGTTGCCAATTTTGTTGTTTTTAAATGAAATTATTGACGTTTGAAGTTTAGGCAACGACAAATTCCGAAAAATAAATAAAAAAAATCATTAAAAAAATCCTTGTGGCCTGGGTATTGTTATTGGGCCTAAAAACGTAGTAGACGGCCCCACGGATCCGCCATTTTCGTATGTTCAACCTTCTGCCGAACACCCTGTATAATAGGGTGATGCCTGGGTAAAAAATCTAATTAGTCCGTCAGTCTGATAATAAAAAAATATTAGACACGTATTTTTTGCTTTATCATATTAATAAAAAATTACTTAGATAAAACGCATTTTAGGTTGGGGAGTGGGGATCGTCACTAGTACGAGGGGTGTTAAATAAATAGTGAGAATGAGTAAGACGCAATTATCTTTTATTATATGTTATTTTATTTTTCGACGTAGTCACCTTTCAGGTTTATACACTTTGTATATCTTTTCTCTAATCCTAAAATTCCCTTTCTAAAAAAATCTTCTTCCTGATCCCTTAAAAAATCATTTACGGCGGCGACTACTCCGTCATCATCTTCGAATTTCTGGCCCCTGAGATGTTCCTTTAAGCGCGGAAATAGGTAGAAATCACTAGGAGTAAAGTCCGGTGAATATGGAGGATGTTCCATCAATTCGAAGCCAGCTTCTTGAATGGCAGCCATCGCAACTCGGGACTTGTGCGCAGGGGCGTTATCTTGGTGAAACAAAACCACTTTAGCGAGTTTGCCACGCCGTTTCTTGCGTATTTCCTCACGCAACTTTGTTACTTGTCCTGCGTACATAGTCCCCGTAATAGTGGCTCCATGATTAAGATATTCGATCATTACCACCCCTTGGCTGTCCCAGAAAAGAGAGCCCATGATCTTTCCGGCGGATGGAATCGCCTTAAATTTCTTTGGAGTTGGAGATGACGGTCGCTTCCAAGTCATGGACTGTTGTTTCGTTTCCGGGTCATAATGGTGAAGCCTTGTTTCGTCCATAGTTATGAATCGAGCCAAAAATCGGTCACGATCTTGTTGTAACAAATACAAACAGCTTTGTGAAATTCTCAGTCGAGTTTGTTTCTGCGCGTCAGAAAGCATTCTGGGCACCCAGCGCGCTGACACTTTTTTCATACCCAAATGGTCGTTTATAATATTATGGACACTTCCTATCGAAATCTTTACTTCTTCAGCTATAAAACGAACAGTAACACGACGATCCGCCAAGACAATATTTTCAACATTTTTAATCATTTGTTCAGTCATTGCCGATATCACACCTCGTATGTATAAAATCTACATACTCGTGACGTCATGGCACATTTTACCTCAATGTATCGCCGTAATCTATAGATTACGTAAAAAAAAAATACGTGTCCAATATTTTTTTATAATCTCAAAGACGGACAAAAAATATATTTTTAGTCATCATCCCTATTGCATAGCACAGGTGTGAGTACTGTGTACTCAAGAGGTTTAGCAGGTAATATATCTTTCATTGACTTGAATGTGCCCTGGCGGCTGTGAGTATGTCATGCTCACTCAGATGTCTCGCTGATTTAGCTCCCTTCAAAATGGTTGAGCTGAATGGTGCTGATCCATGCGTCATGTTCGTGAACGGGCGCCGTCAGTTGGGACTGGTCATCTCGTAGCTGCCATGGCTTATTTAAATTTTTTAATTGTTCTTTGTTTTATCTTTTTTTACGGACGCTTTTAACTTGCACGTTCATTACATTGTTACATTGTTACATTGTTCTCACATGTATCATTTCAACATGAGTGATGTAACCAATATTTTGTAACTATTTTGTTTATTTAAAAGAGTGTCCGTGGAGTTTCTTTCCCGTTCTTCTCCATAGGAACCCACTACGCTTTGGAATGTGCAACTAGCTTCATATTTCGGACTGTCCGATTCCTTGACAATTCAAAAGTGCCTGTAAATGGCTCAATTGAAATAAATGGTTTGAGTTTGAGTTTATTAACTGTTTCGAATCTTTCTTCTCTCCAAAATCCGAGTCCATGGTTTTTCCCACTTTGCTCTACTTATCTATACTAAAATTATAAATGCGAAAGAAACTCCGTCTACCTGTCCGTTACCTTTTCACTGATTGAACGATAAACTTGGCGCACAGGTAGATCGTAAGCTGTGTTAGGACATAGGATACTTTTATCTCGGTATCATATTCCTGGGGGATCATTTCCAACTTTTCGAACACGCGAGCGAATTCGCGGACAAAAGCTAGTTTATCATAGTTTCCGTTTTCGTCCTGCAAGATGCACGATGAATGTTACAACTGGTTTGGTGTACCTATAGACGCGGCAACTTTGACGTAAGTACCGTACTTTCACAAAAACAAGGCTCAGTTTACTGCACCGTGTGAGTTGTGTGCTTGTGTTTGTGGTCAAGCTGACACACAACTAGACAATGACATGTTAGCTACAAAATATCTACAGTCTACCGTTGCATTATAAATGCTGCAAGTTTGAACGGGTCTTCTCCATATTCTACACTTGAACTCGACAGTGCGGTCGTGACTCGTGGGCATTATTCGGTATTTCAAAGTGTACGCCGCTCGGTTATGCGCCACCCTTCTCCATCAGTGCTTTTCTAGTGCATTCAGACACGGGTATTCATAACAAAACATTTTGTGGTATTATGATTTTACCATCTCATTGGGGACTTGCCAGTGATACTACGGGACAGAAAGGTAATAAAAGAAAGTGAGTATGTATGCATATGCGTCTTGAACAATAGATGACAACTGCTATTTGATGTTCAGCTCTCTCCAGAGAAGGAATATCTAGGCCTAAAACAAGCCGGATCTTATCTGCTTTTGTGATGTTTTTATTTCTCCGTATTTTCATCATCCTAGCCGTAGCTGGCCTTGAACACAAATTGGGACATCACAAAACAATTATAGCGCCTCCTCGTGTGTCACTTGTGAGACAGTTGTTACGTCGCGTGTGACGGTCGCAGTGAGCCTGCTGTTTGTCGCTGCAGCGCGGCGTGGTGGCGGGCGGCTGCGGGTTAGCACCGCTGCGCAAGAGGTATGCGCTCTCGCTGCGAGGTACGTGCGCGAACGTTCCACCGCTTGATCGACATGCCAGTAGCGTCGTGTCCGAATCAACCATAATGTTCTACATAAAATTGGTAATATTATAGACAGGTTGGTAAAGGATTTGATAACAAAGCAGTAATCGTACTCGTATGTTACAGAATGAGGTTTCTGCTTAAGATATTTGATGATTTTATTTATTATTATTGTGCAGTGGATTTTGATACAGAACATTTATTACACAATTAACAATAATAAATAAATAATAATAATATTAATTTTTATTTATTAACATTTATTTCGTGTGAAGCTCAAGTGGTTACCAATTCGCCTTCGCCGGAATGCTCATATTCCTTCCCTCTTGTATAACGTGCTATTCTCCCCTTCCGCCCCTCTCTATCTTAAGAAACGTTTCCAGTATCTTTGCGACTCCCATTCGAAATGTTTAAGGTCATCAGATAACCTGAAGCTTAAAATGCCGATGCATTCCACATCTTTCTTCGACAAATCCTTTTCTGTCCAGGCTGCTCGTTTGTGGAATGCATTGCCAGTTCAAATAAAACGCGCGCAATCGTTACCAGTATTTAAGAGACTCGTGAAGGAACATTACTTGTTGTTCTGATCTTGTTCTTGTAGCTGTAATATTCTGTAGGTTTTAACAGACGCTTAAGAATGAGAGACTCAAACAACTTGCCCAGGCTTGGGAGTAGGCTTATGGGACGATAATTTGCAGGGATGTTGCCATCTTTGCCAGGTTTTTTGAGAGCGATAATTTTGGCCATTTTCCAGGACGCAGAGAAATAACCTATTCTCAGACAACCATTAAATATTTTTGTGATGTAGATCAGGGCCTTTTGACACAGGTTTTTAAGTAGCCGATTGCTAAGACCGTCTAGACCAGGAGCTTTGCGAGGTTTTAATTTAAGGATAATTTTCAGAATTTCTCTAGGTCTAACGAGAGGGGAGTGACTACTTATGTCTTTGGAATTTAATGTCGCCATGGATTCCTTGACAGCAACCTCAGTTTCAAGATCGCTGGTCCATCTTCACACTGCTCCGATACTGAGGATGTCATTTGATTGCCTCTAATTATTAGGGGGGGAATATTACAGGGGTTATGATTGATTGACCGAGCCAGACGCCATACATCATTACTTGGGTTGCCCACTTTTGAAAGCTTATCATTCCAAATACTGTCATTCAAGGTTTGGATACTGGCTTTAATTGAGTGTTGTAGCTGGTTTACTTTGAAGAACAGTTGCCGTCTGAGGCAAGGATTGTACTCATTCAATGCCTTTCTGCGAGTGTAATTTGACTCTTAATGCGCCTTGGTAATTTTAAACGACCCTTATTTATTTAGATAGTAGGAACACTCACCTTCCGTGCATTTAACACACTGTCAGTAAAGTGATTTACAGCAGCGTCAATACATGGTATAGAGTCTAATATTGCATTAGTTAGTGTGATATTGTTGTCTAAGTGAGATCTAAAGTATTTCCAGTCAGCTTTGGCAAAGTTAAATGCTGATTGGGATATGGTGCTATACGTTCCACCTACAGTGAAGTATACTGGCAGGTGATTTGACGAAAGACTTGTAAGAACTTGAGGTTCACTTACATAGTGAGTATTGTTGACTAATATAACGTCTGGAGTAGAAGGTTCGTGAGAACTTTGGTAGTGCACTAGGGTAGGTGAAGAAGGTGCTAGTATCTCATAATCGTTAGCTACCATGTGGTTGAAGAGAATTTTACCATGTGGATTAGAGATAGTGCAATTCCAGTAAGGATGTTTGGCATTTAGGTCACCTATTATCAGGGATTTGTGATTAGCGCTTAGCAATAAGTCTAGATCACTATCTAGCAGAGGGAGATTAGGAGACTGGTAAGCAGAGTAGATCGCTAAATTTTTCTTTGGAGTGGTTACCTGAACACCTATACACTCTAAATTATACGTGTTAGGACTGGAAAGAAGGGAGTGCATTATATTACTCCGGACCAACAGTGCTACTCCCTGCCCGCGGCCATCAGCCTTTTTGTCGTGCCTATAACAATTGTAGCCAGGAGTTTCGAGCTTGAGACGAGAAGAAATTCTGGTTTCGCACAAAGCTACAATATCTATGGATAAATCACTTAACAGAACAAGCAATTCCGTAAGTTTAGTGCGAATACCATCGGCATTCCAGTATAAGATACGCAAATTGTTACCATTAAACATATTGACCAAGGTGGGTCAGGATTAATATTACCTTATCCATCATATTGATGCAAGTTACAAATTGGGTTTTGATGGATTTAATTGTCATGAGTATTGCTAACATGTCCGCAGTGGCTTGATCTAGCGTTCCAATTTGAGGTTGAGCTCCAGTGGTGCTTGATTCCATTGTATTTGCAGCGACAGTGTTCCAGCTTCGCCCGTCAACCTGACTGCTTTTAGCGTTGATTTTAGCCTGTTGAGTCGCTTTTATTTGTTCTTAACGGTTTTGAACAAGTTTTAGGTATTTTTGTCTCTCAATACATTGTCGAAAATTAGCTGGATGGTTACCTTTACAGTTGCAGCACTGTGCCGGACTGGTTCTGTCTTTTTTGGGACAGTCAGCCGAGGGGTGGGATTCAGTGCACTTGACGCAACGTGGACTTAAATTGCAATTTCTTGAAGAATGGCCAAAGCCTTGGCATCTGAAACATTGTGTACCAAACGGAATGTACCAAATATAACACTGGAGAAGCCTTACGAACACTTCCCCTCTGTAAAAGTACAAGAACAAATGTTCTAGTACGTCCATAAAAACTACTTTCAGATCGATTCTAACGCACTTCGTAAATCGTTTTAAAGGCGCGCGGAGCTCCGTGAAAATACCTATTTGTGGTGTTAAATGGTGTAAAAAGCGTTCAAATACGTTAAATTTACATAAAGAACTGAATAACTTTCCCTATGTTGAATTTTTTTCTAAGATTTAGTCATGTTTTTGAAAATCCTAACCTCTTAATACAATTCCATTTTTCATTCGATTCAATATAAAACGTAGCATTAATCGAGTACTTTCCTCACGTTACTTCTGTGACGTCACCTAGTCTCGCTACATCTCGTTTTTATGTTCGTAAAGATCAAAATACTTTTCCATTGCATTACGAAAATATACGTCAAATCAGCAGAACTTACACGCACTTGACACGCGATTATGTCCTCTAGTAAAAATGTTAACGAGACTACCGGGTTGAGGTCATGTTTGAAACCAAAATTGACATGTCGATAATTTTCTAGTAAAAATTACTTAGTAATTATTTTTGTAAAAACACAAAAATAATTACTAAGTAATTTTTATTTTTTATTTAATTTTTTTGACTGTTTAATGTTTTATAATGTGTTTATGTCCATTGAAGTGGTTGTACATTATTTTTTTTAACGACCTAATTTTTTAATTGAGATTTTTTTACATATTACAAATTTAGTTACTTTTATTTAATTATTTATACACAATAATATTGGCAAAGAGTTCTATTTTTAATATTTGAACAATTTTTTTATTTTATCGTTAGAAGTGGCCCGTTCTAAAAACTTTCAGTGTCACCCTCGTAACGACGTCAGTGTATTGTCTTACTTTCCTGACGGCGTAGGCGGCCGAACTGAGCCTTCCCGCTAAGCTCGTTATATGTGGGCCCCACTGAAGTTTGGCATCTACTGTTATGCCCAGAAAAACTGCCGAGTTTACAGATTCAAGCACCTCTTTATCTAAGACTATGTTGGGTCCTAGCTTTCTAACGTTTGGTAGGGCGAACTTTACACATTTCGTTTTATTAGCATTGAGAACTAGGTTATTTGTCGTAAACTAATCCGTAACCATTGAGAGTGCACTGTTTACATCGTCAAAATCTTGTCTATTCCTGTCTACTTTAAAAATAAGAGAGGTATCATTTGCAAACAGTACAACTTCACAGATACCCTTTAAATAGAATGGTAAGTCATTGATATACACTAAGAACAAGAATGGACCCAGTATTGAGCCTTAAGGTACACCTAACTGAACTGGTAGCCCAGAAGATTTCACACCATTAACATCTACACATTGGGACCTATTATGTAAATAAGAATTTATAACGTTGAGAGCTTCGTTTTGCACACCGTAATGACGCAGTTTACGCAAAAGCGTGTCATGCGCGCATGAAAGCCTTCCGCTTGATTCTGTGCAAACATTTCCGACGCACTACAGAAACGGGGCAGTCTCAAGAGCATTCTGGAAATATTATTATATTGGACGCGCAAGACATCTAGCGACTTTTTGGTGTAGACCCCCCTTGTACAGACCCTAACAATATGCCTATAAATATAGTGTTATCTTGACCTGGTCCATACAGCGAGAGAATCTACGAGCCACCATCGGACCGCCAATACCCTACGCTCCCTCTCAATATCTAATTATCTTTAAGGCCGTCGGTAAGTACGTGCCCAGATATTTAAATGTATTCACTCTTTTATGTTAAAGCCATTAGGGTAAGATTAGGTGCATAGTGTGCATTTACCGGCGGCCTTAAAGACCATGTACTTTCATTTTTTTACATTGTACACGAGCACGAGCCCACGTGCAGCAGCATAGTTCTCGCACACTTTGAACATCTATGCAATGGATCCTGCAGTCGGGCCCGCAGCACCGTGTCGTCCGCGTAGCTGATACTGTTAATGTTAACACCACCCATCCTACAACCGACACCCCTGCTGCTGAGCTCGACTATGAGGTCATCAACATATAGGTTGAAGAGCCCGGGAGATGTCAACCCCCCTGTCTCACACTGTACACCAGCCCATTACGTTCCAGAGAGTGTGTTGGACCACTTTACATTGTTAGTTTGGTTCGCGTACCAATACTGCAAGATTTTACTTCAGCCGGTACCTTCCTGCCCCCAACTTCTTCCAGAGGACATCGTGGAAAGATCCAGGAAACAGGCATATTATACCGGCGTTTTACGTAGAAAATCTAAAGTACGTAAAGTGTTTTTGGTATGGCACCGGTTATTTTTAACCACATTCCTAATTCCATAAAAGAGGAACCAGTAACAACTTCCAAAAGGAAACTAACTAAACTTTTATTAAATAAATGTTACTACTCCGTATCGGATTTTCTAGCTGCTATTTTAGTTGTGTTTATATATTTGATCAGCATAATATTGGACAGTATTCTTGAGGCTTAGGATTGCACTTTCCGTTGAAAGTTCCGGTTGATACCCAAATTGGGCATCGAAATTATGTTATTTTGACTTGTTTGGTGATGTGGCATGTAAAACTGTAAATCGACTATCACGTAAGTACGCTACAACGGACAGCCAGAGGACATGTGTGACTGTGTCCTCGGAATTTAAATGTGAACAGAAATCGAAGATATCGCTTGCAAGAACGTACGTATACAAGAACATATTTATTATTCTACTGCAGATATGCAGTAGAATAGAATCGATCCAACGCCGATATGGAATCAGGGTGCCGCGCCGTTGCGTCTGCAGTGCTTGCAAACTATGTTAGCTGAATCATAGTCTTTATGACCATTGCACAGCTTGACTGCAGTGTGTGAGAGCAGCAGCTCCAGCCGAATATCGGCAACGACACCCAGCTTGTAAGGTCGACAGCGAAAGATTTGTATTAAAAATTATGATTGTATTGTGCTGTATTGTTGGTGAGCATCGTTGTGGTGGCGTGTGGCGCATATCGGGGCCGGCGTGGTCCCGTTAAAACTGTAACGTCGCCGCCTGCGCTGCTCTCTGCGCTCGCACCGCTGCACACCGACCAACGAAACAAAACTACTTGTGAAACAATGTATAAAAACCGACGAATTTCAGATGTGAAGTCACAAACCCGTAATAATTAAACATAACATAATTTAATATAATATACGAGGGGTGTTCAATAAAAATAGTGAGAATGCGATACATTCTCCTTGGAAAGAAAAAAAAATAATACTGGCAGGCATAGCCCAGATATTAGTTAAGATGATAATAAAAAAGCAATTAATTCTCTTCTGTTTTTTAAAAGTAGAAGTCTATTGTTTGCGTCGTTTCGGAACGTGTTCTTAAAAATGGATAAAATTGAAGTTCGCGCGGTAATAAAATTTCTCTGCTTCAAAAATTTTACTACGGAGCAGGTAAATCAAGACTTGAGAGCAACATTAGGGGTTCATGCTCCTCCATATTCTACGGTTGCGCGTTGGTGTGCTGAGTTCAAGCGAGGAAGAACTTCCACTAACGACGAACCACGAACGGGACGCCCCATATCGGCAATGACTGAACAAATGATTAAAAAAGTTGAAAATATTGTCTTGGCGGATCGTCGTGTTACTGTTCGTTTTATAGCTGAAGAAGTAAAGATTTCGATAGGAAGTGTCCATAATATTATAAACGACCATTTGGGTATGAAAAAAGTGTCAGCGCGCTGGGTGCCCAGAATGCTTTCCGACGCGCAGAAACAAACTCGACTGAGAATTTCACAAAGCTGTTTGGATTTGTTACAACAAGATCGTGACCAATTTTTGGCTCGATTCATAACTATGGATGAAACAAGGCTTCACCATTATGACCCGGAAACGAAACAACAGTCCATGACTTGGAAGCGACCGTCATCTCCAACTCCAAAGAGACAAGTCCAGAGTTGCGATGGCTGCCATTCAAGAAGCTGGCTTCGAATTGATGGAACATCCTCCATATTCACCGGACCTTGCTCCTAGTGATTTCTACCTATTTCCGCGCTTAAAGGAACATCTCAGGGGCCAGAAATTCGAAGATGATGACGGAGTAGTCGCCGCCGTAAATGATTTTTTAAGGGATCAGGAAGAAGATTTTTTTAGAAAGGGAATTTTAGGATTAGAGAAAAGATATACAAAGTGTATAAACCTGAAAGGTGACTACGTCGAAAAATAAAATAACATATAATAAAAGATAATTGCGTCTTACTCATTCTCACTATTTATTGAATACCCCTCGTATGTGGACGGGTATTATCAAGCATTAGCATAAAATCTTGACCCATTTGGAAACGGTGTGGTCAAACTCAAACTCAAACTCAAAGCATTTATTCCAAATAAACCAATTACAGGCACTTTTGAATTGTCAAGGGGTCCGTCAGTCAGAAAGATGAAGCTAGATGCCCATTCCAAAGCGTAGTAGGTACCTATGGAGAAGAACGGGCAAGAAACTCCACGGACACTCTTTTAAATCATAATATGGTTACAAAAAATTGGTTACATCATTCATGTTGAAGTTATACATGTGAGAACGATGCAAAACGTTAAAAGCGTCCGTAGCAAAAATAAAAATTCAAAAATTAAATTAAATTAAAATAAGCCGTGGTAGCTAAGAGATGACCAGTCCCTACTGACGGCGCCCGTTCACGAACATGACGCATGGATTAGCACCATTCAGCTCAACCATTTTGAAGGGAGCTAAATGATCCAACACACGCGCCACCGTCAGCGAGACATTAGAGTGAGCATGACATACTCTCAGCCGCCAAGGCACATTCAAGTCAATGAAAGACATATCCAGTACCTAAATGGTAGCTTTATAGTCGGTACATAGTACTCAACATGTGCTATGCAATTATACAATGTTATGAGATTGAATTTATACAAAGCAAAGATAGTTTTTTACATCTTCAGCAGCTCCAACAGTATTTTAAAATGCTAATCTATTCGTTTATGCGCCCTTGTGGAGCAAGACCAGTGCTGAGCCAAGCATTTTTATCAGCGATATAATCTCCCAACTTATAATATGCTTGGCTGCATAGTGTGCGTTTAATATAAGATTTAAATTTCGTTTCATTTAGTTGAAGTATGTTGGGAGGTATTTTATTGTAACATTTTAAACAGTACCCCATGAAAGATGAGTCCACTACAGGTCGTACTACAGGTTCCAGTACCTCGTCACGGTATTTTGCAGCAGTTAAGTTTTCGTGAACCCAAACGAGGTCGGTTCTCCCGCCTAGGCGTATTCCCGCCCATACCATTATTCTTCCCCCTTGGTATGGATGGACTTCTTGGGGATTTCGCAGGCGGCTCTCACGACCAGGTGTTCTCCAAACATGTATTCTTCGTGAATCTGGATGAAAGGCGAACTGGGATTCATCAGAGAATAACACTCTAGCTTAGCATTGGCGATCGTTCCCAGCCAAATGTTCATTTGCCCATTGTAATCGTCGTCTGCGATTGCCTCGTCGTAGTCCTGGAATCCGAAGTGGTCTACGAGCATGAAGGTTGACTTCGTGCAGTCTCCTCCTTACAGTTTGATCGCTCACCAGCATCTGGTGCTCCGACTGTAACTTCAAAATTGCCTAGCTGTAGCAGTAGCAGTGTCTTTCGCCGTTATTTGCAAATATCGGTCTTGCCTTGCGGTGGTAATACAAATATTCCTAGAGTGCCGCTCAGCCACCTCACCAGTGTCCCGGTAGAGACCACAATCTTGATAATTATGACGCTTTGACTGGAACCAATGCCATCAGCAACATTGCACTGGATCGCGCCCGCTTCCAGCATGCCTATTGATCTCAACATCTCTTCTCTGGTTAAATGTCGGCGATCTATGGTAAAGGAAAAACCAACAGTTTGAATTTAATTATCAAAACTGATAGAAAATTAAAATTTCAAATAACAACAATTCGGTATGTAAAGTTTTTTTCAGGTATTTTTTTTATATTTTTAATTGATAGATTTAGTTATTTTAAGCAATTAATTTCAATATTTTGTTATTCCAAGCTGTAGTTATTTTTTTATATATTTTTTAAGTTTTGTTCATGCTGACGTCATAACGTAGCTGCGTAGGCTGAATAGCATATGATCTTTGCCACAAAAAAAAAATCAAAATCAAACACAATAATAAAAATCATAAATTTGACGTTTTTTGCTGGACATCAGAAACTTCAAGCATGACAGTAGGGAGGAGGCATATTTATCGTAAAAGATATTAAAAAATAACAAATAATGTTCCTAATAATATAACTTATCTGTTACTGAAAATACTCGTAGCACTCCCCCCACAGACAGTTACCACGGCTGTGTTTTATAATATTTTACGTTACGGCAACCAAAAAAAATTGTGATCGTATCCGAATGTCTTTATTATCTTTGGTTTGACGGAATTAATCGCAAAATATTCCAGGTATTTACGATATTTTTGTTTAACCAATAAAGATGTTATTTAATTATATTGAGAGTAATTTGCTTGGTTTGTTTGTTATTTTTTTTCATAAAAATACTTTTTTACTTACTTTACTTTAATTGTATATTATTATCCTCATGGAAATTTGTGATGCAACCAAAAAATTCAGTGATCGTGAATCACCTTTATTTGACGGGATTGGTCGCAAAAGGTTCTTTGCATGTACGACTTTATTTTAATATAAATAAAGATGATACTCAATTGAAAGTAATTTGGCTGGTTAGTTTGTTGTTTTTTTTTTTAATTTTGAACCTTTGAAATTTAGGAATTTTATTGCTTTCACTGCTTTCTAACGGAAGAGAACTGGTGAATTGTAATTTAATTTTTTTCCAAAACATTTCTGTGTTTATGGTGTATTCATCAAACAAGCTGCCTAGCCTTTTACAATTATGTTGGGGTCAGTTTCCAGTGTAACCGGATGACTAAAAAAATATATAAATAAACGTAATTCTATATTTTCACATTACCCCGTCATTCCTAGTCAAAACTTCAGATTCGATTTTCGCCTTTAAACGAAATAAAATAAGGAAGGTAATCAATTGAGATTTAAATACGTATTTATCGTCCATACAAAAATAACAAGCAGTTATTTCAAAACCGATGTTTGGATCTGTTATTTTTCTGTAACAGTAACAGTGATAACATATACCTGTTACAACCATCTCTACATGACACTTGACAGTTAGTTGATGGACACATGAAATTAGAGGTGGGAATAAGCGACATAATTGAAATTTTACGTATATCAATATGAAATTAGTAACTCGATTACTTTTAATCGATTATACATAGTTACTAATTTTTATTACTAATCTGTCCTTACTTGTCGTTGAACATCCGAGTTCATTAGTCTTGTCGAATGAAGACGGATAGTAGGTATCTACATAACTACCACACGGTAGATAAGTAGATACCTACTATCCGTGCACGACTGTGAATGATTTCTTTCTAAACTATTTATTAAACCAATCAACAAATAACATTTATATTTGCAAGTTTCTAACACCTTTAATACCAGTTACAAAATAGTTCGAATGATTTTATAATGATTATTGTTTACAGGGAATAGATTTTCTTTAAGCTATCGTTCTATTGGTTAACGATCATTCAAGATTTAATATTTTGTGTGAATTGATTTTCAATGTTTGATTTGAATCGATTCAAAGACCAAATTTTCGCATTTTAATTATGGTCATCTCTAAAGTTGACATTATATGACTTGATTTTTTGGTTTATTCCACTAATCCCCATTGACAATGCCCATCAATGGGGATTTGTGAATTTTTTGTCCACAAATCTCCATCAATAGGGATTTGTGCACAAAAAGATCACAAATCCCCATCGGTTTAAAAACTAGTAGTTCCGCAAACAGTAGACCTCGCGAGCACAAACTTTTTGCAACAATTAATATACCACTAAAATGATTTAAAATTGGATATTTATAATTTAAATATGGTATAAATCCCGTTTTAAATAACTTTATTAGTGAAAATAATCACGTCAGATTAAAATCCTATACCCATCCAACTTAAAATAAATCCGACTACGGCTGTAGGTTACTAAAAAGCATATGGTGGCAAGACGATAATTAAACAGAAATCAACTAACCCACAACTAACCAACTACCTGCTATCTGTTAAACACGTGACTTTATTTTCGAAGCTACTTTACACCTAACAAAGCTCAGTCTCCATTTGGCGAGCGATAACGACAGCGTGACTTAGCGGTGCACAGTGTCCATCCAGCCATCTTATTGTAAAAAGTTTTAGATAATTCAGAACATAATTTTCAGAATTTTCAAATTTTGTGATGAGAAGGTGGTCCCGGGTGCTTCATCAATCCCTACTTAGTAATTAAAGGGCCGATTTCACTGGTAAAAATCTAAAAGTGAGCAATCTACTGCATTTTGAGGAGCCATTCTGCTCATCACGCAGGAAGATCCTCCTCAGATATTCACCAAATTTTTATGAGACCAACTTAAAGCTACTCCTTTCAAATAAAAAAAGAACCCTCGAAATCGGATCCCAGAATGTTACCGCAACCTACGTAAGGACTCATAAACTATTTTCCTAACAAAGCGACATAGCTTTACAATTATTATTAATACGTAGGTCCAGCGGGGCAATTAACTAAAAAAAAGAATATCTCATGATTGTTTCATAAAATCTCTCCCACTTCTTGAGGCATCGAGATACACATATTTGAAGACATTCGTAATAGATTTTTGCTTTAAATGCATTATGCGTCACTGTTTCATTATTACAGAAAACTATTTTATCATATAGCTGTTATGAGCGTTTTAATAAATAAAAAACGAACGTATACGTAGGGTATTTAGATTTCACTGAGTGAATATAATAGATTTTGATATAAAAAGCATCTTTATTTACGAGATATTTTTTTTAATAAAAGGGGCACCACTTTAATTAGGTAACCTAACTAAACAAGTTCTAAAATAATTAATCACAAAGTAACCATGTAAAAGATTATATTTTGTAGTAAAGTTTAGACTGTAGTATGATTTGACAAAAATATTTTACACTTACGCAGGTGCAGTCCCAGCTTAATTTAATTTGTTTGCTTATAAAAATAATCAATGAGTCTTTACCTCCGTAAGAAATAAAGACTTCATGATTCTTAAACTTATAAATTATGTTGTTTGTATTTTATTTTTAAACCAATGGGGATTTGTGAACTCTTGTCCTCAAATCCCCATTGATGAGGATTTGTGGACAAGAAAGTTATAAATCCCCATTGATGGGGATTGTCAATGGGGATTAGTGGAATAACCCGTTTTTTTATCATGGAGTAGTACGTAACTTCCGGTGTTTTGACGTCATTTGGAGTTCATATGAAAGTCAAGTGGTTTTATGTGTTTATGTTAAAATAAACTCCATCTTATAATTTTAAGCGCCAAAAATAGAAAAATAAGGTTAAGAAACCTAAAAGCTCGAAATGGTTTTGGAATCAACGTAAAACATTTTTACTTTACATACCGAATTTAGTATTTAAAACTCAGAGATGAAAATTTCTCGTGATAAAGTTAATTTCATTTTACCGCCTCAATAATTCTTTTTTTATATTTGAATTTAGAATACAGAAGAGAAATGTGCCAGGATCAAATTGACGTTTAACGGCCAGTTTCTTCATCAAAAGTAACAGCCAAAGTAACGTCATAAAGTCAAAATAACGGTTAAATTTGTTTCTTCACAACTTTAGCTGTTGCTTTAACTGTTATTTTTGCCTTTGACCTTTACTGCTCATTGAGCCTCTGTGAAAGCTAAAGTAATGGTAATTTTGTCAGTTGTACTGTTGTAAAGTCTAACCTACAACAGTATTCAACACCTATTTGAGCTGTTAGCTAACATAAATCACTGTGTAATTAGGTAATCAGTAGGTAATAAAACTAGATTTTATTTTATAAATAAAATATTAAAATGGATTCAAGATCGTCCAGTGAAAATTCAAGTTTATCAGACGATGAACTTATCGTGTATTATTGAACGTATAGGTAGGCGTAAGAATATTCAAGTTTATCAGACGATGAACTTATCGTGTATTATTTATTTATTTATATTTAATTAACAACTAACAAGACTCAATATGTTAGTAGCAATACCTCTTAACAACTATGTTAGTAAACTGATCCTACACACTTAACGAATCCCTGCTACACGCTCAACACCGATGTGGAAAGCTTGCAGCAGCGATTCATACACAAACAGTCCAGTCTACTCGCGATACACTGCAGTATATTGTTGGGGCTGGCCCGCACCCGGCGCACCAGGGACGCGCATTTTTTTCGCATCGTAGCATAAAAACAATCGACACGAGCATCAGCAAACATTCCTGATGCGCTACAGAAACGGAACAGCCCCATCAATACCCGGAACGCATTATTATATTGAATGCGAAGGGCGCTGTACGATTTTTGAGTGTAATCTACCCACAGGCTGCACGTGTAAAATGAGGTGCAATATGCACGAAATAAAGTTCTTTTCACTACTCTAGAACAACGTGCAAACCTGCGAGCTATCATAATAGCTCTCACCGACAGCGCCCTCCTTTCTCTTTTAATATCATCATCATCTCTGAGGTCAGCGGTCAATAGATGTCCTAAGTATTTCACCTGAAATACCCTCACAAGCGATATTCCGTTCAATTTGACCGGAGGCATCGGGTCAGAACATCGACCGCTGACACCAAAGACCATGACTTCACTTTTGGTGACGTTGTAGACCAATCCATGTAGTAAAGCATATTCTTCACAGATGGCCACCAACCTCCTAAGACCACAAACCGAAGCGCTCAGCAGCGCCATATCATCTGCGTAACTAATGTTATTTACACAGACTCCGTCAATATAACAACCAGCCCGCTCTCTGCTGTATTATTGAACGTATAGGTAGGCGTAAGAATATTCAAGTTTATCAGACGATGAACTTATCGTGTATTATTGAACGTATAGGTAGGCGATATTCAAGTTTATCAGACGATGAACTTATCGTGTATTATTGAACGTAAAGGTAGGCGTAAGAATATTCAAGTTTATCAGACGATGAACTTATCGTGTATTATTGAACGTATAGGTAGGCGTAAGAATATTCGCAAGGATAATAAGGGACTTGGCTGATTTTCTGTTCCGATACAGAATGAAGGAAACAGTTACATATCTCAGTTTATTGTTGCAAGACAAACTTACGCCAAGCTCATACAGCGCGACAACACCATGGAGATGGTGATAGTTTTCGCCTCGGCCTACATGCCTGAGGCGGAGGCGCCGCCTCCCCATGAACTGCCTGCCCAGAGAACACGCCGCGCAACATACCGGGAAAACAACCCTGGTGGGGCGCTGATCTGGAGCGCAAGCGCGGCAAGGTGAGAACGGCTCTAAACAGAGCAATGAAAACATGTGCGGATGAGGACTGGGATGTATACTACGCGGCCAAATCCAGCTACAAAAAATGCATAAGATTCAGGAGCACCTCGGGTTGGCATAAATTCTGTGGTAGCATTGAATCTTGTCAGCAAGCAAACAGGGTAAGGAAAGTACTGGCGCAACAGCATAAAGCTATGCCCGCCACCCTCCGCAAACCTGATAACACACTCACATCGTCACCTGAAGAAACTAGACGTGTCCTAATCGAAACCCACTTCCCGGGATGCGTCTTCGCGCAGGTAATTGACTGGCAAATGAAACCCAAACACCATCAGACAATGATTGGAGTTACGCAAGTAGGGTGATCACGTTGGAGAAACTCCAATGGGCCATCCGGAGCTTCCATCCTTTTAAGGCAGCTGGTCCTGATGAAGTGTTCCCCGCTTTACTACAGTGGGGGGGTGCTTCTGTCGCAATAAGACTGGTGCCTTTAATGAGAGCGTGACTGGCCTTTAGATACGTTCCTAAAGGATGGAGGGAGGTGAAAGTAATATTCATTCCCAAGCCAGGTAAGGGTGACTACACAAACGCCAAATCCCACCGACCAATCAGCCTGACCTCCTTTCTACTAAAAACTCTGGAAAGGTTATGTGACAGGGAGCTGAGGGACGGCGCTCTAAAAACCATACCGCTACATGGTAATCAGCACGCATACAGCTCCGGTAAGTCGACCGAATCCGCTCTTCATCTAGTGGTCAGCCAGATAGAGGACGCGATTCATCAAAAAGGCACCTGCCTGGGCACTTTTATAGACATCGAAGGAGCCTTCGACAAAACCAACTTCTCCAGCATTACCAGCGCCCTCTCCAGACATGGAGTAAAACAGGTACTAACGGACTGGATTACAAACATGTTAAGCAAACGAGTGGTTCGCCTTGAGGATGAGCGGCAGTTGGCTATGATAGCCAGAGGCTGCCCCCAGGGAGGGGTTCTGTCACCCCTCTTATGGAATCTGGTCATTAATGACCTTATTACTAAACTCAACGCAAACCGCTATTATACAATAGGGTATGCAGATGACCTCGCAATCCTTGTATCGGGGAAGGTGACGGGAACGATCTGTAACCTCACTCAGCAAGCACTACGTATAGTAGAAAGTTGGTGCAGGGAATTTGAACTATCAGTGAACCCCACTAAACTGAACTAGTCACGTTCACCCAAAAACGAGCATTAGGCCCCTTCCGCCTACCCAAACTGTTCGATACAGAACTCCAGTTAGCCAGTGAGGTCAAGTACCTCGGGGTCATTCTAGACAGTAAGTTAAACTGAAGCAGTCATGTAGACAACAAGCTAAACAGGGCCTGCATCACCTTCTGGCAGTGCAGGAAAATGATAGGTAAGAAGTGGGGCCTATCCCCCAAAATAATACTGTGGCTTTATACAGCAGTGATCCGCCCCATGATCGCTTACGGGGCCGTGGTCTGGTGGCCCCGAACTCAGCTGGTTACAGCTTCTAACAAACTACAACGCATGCAAAGACTAGCCTGCGTGGCGACCACGGGTTGCATGAGGACTACTCCGACTGCAGCAATCGAAGCCATGCTGGGACTGCCCCCGCTCCACCTGTTTATACAGCAGGAAGCGACAGCGGTACGTCTTAATGCAATCAATCTCTGGGGTAAGAGAGACACACAACACACCGTGCTGCTTGAGGGACTCAATAATGAGTTCCCTATCACGAAAGCCATTAATGATCGGATACCCAAACAATTTATCTTCGATAAAAAATACAGAATCCAACTTCATGAGGATCGCAGATGCGAGGGGCTGCGCCCCGCAGAACTGCGAATCTTCACTGATGGATGCAAAACAGGTAGTGGCACAGGTGCTGGGATCTTCTCTGAGGACTTCAACATACATATAGCCACACCGTTGGGAGTCCACAATACAGTATTCCAGGCCGAATGCATGGGTATATCCCTTGCCGCTTTAGCCATCATGGCCAGGAAAGTTAAGGACAACTCGATACGTATACTCTCAGACAGCATGGCTGTTCTGCAAGCGCTAAACAGCTACACTGTTGACTCTGGGCTGATATACGAGTGCCACCAGCGCCTTAACCAGGTGGGTAGCCTCAATAATATTACCATTCAATGGATCAAAGGACACAGCGGTTCGCGGGGTAATGACGCAGCCGACGAACTTGCCAGAAGGGGATCGAGCATGGCACCAGTGGGGCCTGAACCCATTGCGCCACTCCCCTTCGGGTACCTACGCACTCTGGTAAGGAAACGAACCAGGGACCAACATCACAAACTATGGTCGGACCACGGTGAGTGTAGGCAGGCCAAGGAGGCACTCCCTACAATTGATGGCCGCCGCACGAAACAGTTTCTTCGACTAACGAAACAACAGCTACGTACAGTTACAGCAGCTGTAACTGGCCATGGGTCATTTAATAAACTCCTCTTTGTCATAGGAGTCACAGAGAGTCCGCTGTGCAGAGCCTGCATGGAGGACGGCGAGACAGCAGCCCATGTGCTGTTATACTGCCCGGTGGTCGCCACATACAGGGCAAAGTACTTCGGTAACCCAGGTACCCTACGTGAGATTGACAGCGACACCAAGGCGTTGCTGGCCTTCTTTGTGGAGCTGGGGTGGATCGAATAACCAATTTTCCCACCCGTAAGCAAAATACGCGCTTAGTCGTGGAGTTGCGGATACCAGCCCGTATTACCTACCTATTACCTAACTTACGCCAAACACTTTTAAGTCAGTTTAAGCTTTATTTTATATTTAACCAGTAGGTATTCTACATAAAGCTAATAAAATCAAAAGAAGTTTAGGGATCTTTTGTAACAGATATAACTATGTATAATAAAATGAAAAAGCAACATGCATAGAAACTTATACCAAACATCTAACATGTGGTATTCAAAACACCGGTCACCTAAAATTTATATTATAGAATTAAAATCAATCCAATTTCAATAAAACCACCTCTACTGGTTTTGTTGAAATTGGATTGATTTTAATTATTGTCTTGTTTTCCATAAAATTATTTGTACTATTATTGTTTTCCTCGTCCCCCCTCATAATATTTACTTGCACTATTATCATTTATACTAATAATGCTTGTCATATCATCGTTTTACTTGCTGTACTTAGTCTTGTGTTATTGTTCCGAAATAAACTTTTTATTATTATTATATCAACTTATTAGTCTTAACTTTTATTTGCCATAAAAACTTGTGTTGTAATCATAAAATAATGTCATTAAGGCATTTGGTCTGTAATCAAATGATTTATTAAAGCAAACAATCTTTAGAAAATAAACAGTTTGTCAAATTCGAAGCGGTTAGGTTAGAACTGTGACCGTCCTGGGACCTCGAGGCGAAAGTACTCGCGTCATCGTATCGGTGGCGCGAGGAAGCGAGGGCGCGGGGCGAGCGACCGATGCAGCGACACATGGAGCTGCATCGGTCTCAGCTTCGCGAGGTCCTGGTGGCGGAATGGCGGGACAGGCTTTCACGCCCTACCGCCGGCCTCGACATCATCGAGGCGGTCCGGCCGGTGCTCGACCGATGGCTCGGGAGGAGGCACGACTCCCTGTCGTTTCGGGTGACGCAGGTGCTCTCGGGGCATAGTTGCTTCGGGAAGTACCTGTGTCGCTTAAACAGGGAGCCGTACGCCCGGTATCACCACTCAAAATCAAAATCAAAAGTCATTTATTCAAACTAGGCTGAGAATCAGCACTTTTCGAACGTCAAAATTACATAAGACAGTCCCCCAAAAACGCCCACCCTTCACCACTTCCTAGTGCTTAAGCTGGGAAGAAGAAGTGGCGCAACAAACTCCCCAGCAGCACAGCTGTCTGTTCAGTTGGAAAAACTTGATTCTACAGGAAGTTTTTAACCAGTGCGCAAATTTTTTTTGGTAGTTCAAAATCAGTAATAGAACACATTTCCATTATTTATACAATATTTTATTTTTATTTTTTATCCTACTTTAAATCAGCAAAGTATGGACCCAATCTATTCGTAATAATATCAATGGGCGCGCGCGGCGGCCGGCCCAAGCGGCGGTGTTGCACGGGGGCACCTCCCCTCCCCCCGGGCGGCAAGGCGACGCCCGCGCGCCGGGCGCTGTGACCCTGACCGACAGTCCGCTCATCGCACGCGCTGTCGTGTGACGTCGCGTCTAATCGCTTTCCCGCGCTGTACGTGTGTCGTACTTGTACAGACCTACCGGTCACAATGTCAGACTTCACTAACCGCGAGTTTTATGAGATGGTGCGAGTGTATGTACTGAGTGGTGAAAGTTTGCGAGCAGCTCACAGAGCATACCTCGAATGCGAGCCATGGAATCCTTAACCCCGTGAAAGGAAAAGACCATTTTAGCGGCATAAGGTATTAAGTAATGTAAATTTAATTGATAATAATGCTTTATTTTCTGTATTTTGATGGTCCTAAGCCCATTAAAGTATGAAGGAAAAATTGGAATTACTCTTCAAATAACTTCAGGTCATGGCCTAAACATAAAAAAGTCTAGTTCGAATCTGATAAAATTAGCGATCAATACATTGTAAGTATTGTAACCCACGTAAATACCTACGCCGGCGAATCGAGCGATCACACAGCTGATAGGTAGGTACTTTCGCGCGTTCCGCTTCGCCGCGCGCCGCCGGGTAGCCATACAACCACTTTTAAAGTAAACATCTTTCGTTAACGATAACTTTTTTTTTTTGTACTATGACGTATCAAAATAAAAAAAGTATGTTCAATAAAACTCGTTTAAGTTTAATTTGTCAAAATTTGCGCTGTGGATAAAAACTTTTCCTGTATATAATAGTGCTTATGCTCAAATAATTTACTTTAACACAAATTGCAATACAACTCATAAAATAAAAACATTTTAATGAGTAGATTACGTCAACAATAAATAAAAACAAATTAAAATAATTTGACTTGCAGTCAAACAAAATAATCCAAAATAGTCCAGTTTAAAATAGTCTAAAATACTTGTTTGTTGCTTGGGGTACATTGGAGTAGCTTAATTAGTCCCAAGCCTTTTTGGCCCTTTACGGGGCACCGGTGTGGGCGCGTTCATTAAGGCTGCGACCAGCCCAGCGATTGAACGCGTCCCAAAGGGACATGGCCATTAGGCTGGTCAGAGGATACCGCACGGTCTCCCGTGTGGCGGCGAGCCTCCTTGCCGGACTACCGCCATGGGATCTGGAGGCAAAAGTCCTCGCGCACATGTTGGAGTTGCGCGAGGACCACCTGCTCCTCAACTCGCGGGCCGCCTAGCCCCTCCGCACCTACGCGATTCTAAATTACAATCTAGGGGTAGGGCAGATTGGGCACGCCACAATTGCGGCGATAAGTCCCCTCTTTGAGGAGTGGCTAGAGAGGCGCCACGGCGTCCTCACCTTCCGCCTGACGCAGGTCCTGACACGGTTGTTTCGGGAGGTTCCTGTTCAGGATAAAGCGGGAGGAAATGCCCGGGTGTTACCATTGTGTGGATCGCCCGGAGGACACGGTGGAGCATACGGTAGAGGTCTGCCCGGCTTGGGCGGGGCACCGCCGTGTCCTCACGGAGGCGATCGGCGGCGGCGATCTCTCGCGTCCGGCCCTGGTTCAGGCCATGGTCCGGAGCGAGAGTGCATGGGAAGCAGTCAATTCCTTCTGCAAAGCAGTAATGCTCGCGAAGGAGGAGGCGGAGCGCGCGAGGGAAATGCAAGATGCGCGCCCTCACGCCCCTAGTCGCCGCAGGAGACGCCCCGGGCGTCGGGAGTCGCGAGCCGACTTCCGGCCACCGTAGGCGCGGGCTTGCGGACGGTGGGCAATGAGTAGCTCGCCGTCCGATAAGGACCAGGCCCGGGTCGACGGTGCGTTGGGTTCCACGCGTGCCTCAAAGAGATGTCAGCACCAACTGACGGGGTCCGTAAGGGCCAATGCCTGCCAGGGTTGCGAGTTTGTCCGAAAGGGATATTGCGGCCCCGGCACACAGGCATCGGAAGGAACACGGGTGGGTTTTAGTCAGTAAAAGTTTGACACGCCCTCCCGTTCCACGTAGAGCGGGAGAATCAAATAACTAAACCACCAAAAAAAAAAGGGATCGAGACAGATAATCAAAAGAACAGGTTTTTGTCTTCGTTCGACGTGATACGGTACGATGTTATTGTAACTGAAATACATTTTTGAGAAAAAATATCTCAAAAACGTTGTTTAATGCAAGATTATTCATTATCACAAAAACTGGATTTATTCATTTTTCCTGGGACCAATTTTTTATATTTTTATAGTTCATGTGTATGCTACAATACCACTAGACCAACTCACATGCCTAGGCAGCACTTGATCCAAAGGTAGGCAATCCTTTGTAGTACATTAAACAATATTAACATTAATATTTTTTATTTCCCTGTAAGCATGCAAACAACCATACACCATGCATGCAGTAAGCATGCAGTATGCAACGAGCAAGCAAGCAAGCGTGCAGCATGCAAGCGAGCATGCAAGCAAGCATGCAGCGGGCTGCGGGCAGCGGGGCTCCGGCGGTCCCACGCGAGCTTATTGTCGCAGATGGTTTAACGCTCACCAACACAAAACAAGCGTTAGAACCACCTGCTCCTCAACTCGCGGGCCGCCTAGCCACTCCGCACCTACGCGATTCTAAATTACAATCTAGGGGTAGGGCAGATTGGGCACGACACAATTGCGGCGATAAGTCCCCACTTTGAGGAGTGGCTAGAGAGGCGCCACGGCGTCCTCACCTTCCGCCTGACGCAGGTCCTCTCACCGGACACGGTTGTTTCGGGAGGTTCCTGTTCAGGATCAAGCGGAAGGAAACGCCCGGGTGTCACCATTGTGTGGATCGCCCGGAGGACACGGTGGAGCATACGGTGGAGGTCTGCCCGGCTTGGGCGGAGCACCGCCTTGTCACTGGTTCAGGCCATGGTCCGGAGCGAGAGTGCATGGGAGGCCGTCACCTCCTTCTGCGACGCAGTTATGCTCGCGAAGGAGGAGGCGGAGCGCGCGAGGGAGATTCAAGCTGCACGCCCTCGCGCCCCTAGTCGCCGCAGGAGACGCCCCGAGCGTCACGAGCTGACTTCCGGCCACCGTAGGCGCGGGCCTGCGGACGGTGAGCGATGGGCAGCTCGCCGTCCGATAAGGACCAGGCCCGGGTCGACGGCGCGTCGTGTTCCACGCACGCCTCAAAGGGATGTCAGCACCAACTGACGGGGTCCGGAAGGGCCAATGCCTGCTGGGGTTAGGGGTTTGTCTGAAAAGGATATCGCGGCCCCAGCACATAGGCAACGGAAGGAACATGGGTGGGTTTTAGTCAGTAAAAGTCTGACACTCCCTCTCGCTCCGCCCAGAGCGGGAGGAGTCATTTGATGATTTCCCACCCAAAAAAAAAAAAAGTGGTAGGGCAGACAAGACTGCGTGGAGTCAGATTTACAGCGATTCGTTTCTGTGACTAAACCATTTTTTTTGGACTAACAATTTTATTATAAACTAGCTTTTGCCCGCGGCTTCGCCCGCGTGAATATAAGAAAATATCCTACGGGTGCGTACTACCGGGATTAGTTAGATACCTAATATCCGAGGAAAAGTCATTGATTCCTACCGCTGCGCCCGCGTTGTCGGCAACCATAATTATTTTGTCACGCGTAATTTTGAATCTGTGATATCTTTTAAAGTATTCATTTTAATGTTATGATGTCAAGGCATATTTTAATCTAAATTAAATACCCAATTTAAATAATAATATATTTTATTGGATAAGGATAAATAAAATACCGGTCAAAATAGCTTCGGAAATAACAATGAAATTCTGAAAGATAAAAATGGTTACTGTAGGTCATCCTTAGAAAATAGACATATGCTATCGCGGACTTTATTTTTGAACTTTTTAAGATATACAATTCTGTAAAACATACATTTGATGTTCCTTACGGCTTACGCGGCGCACGCCAGTACAGCTCTCAGTTGGCATGATTTTTCCGACATCTTCGACAATAATCGTCATATTTTTCCGACATCTTCGACAATAATCGTCATATTTTTCCGACATCTTCGACAATAATCGTCATATTTTTCCGACATCTTCGACAATAATCGGCATATTTTTCCGACATCTTCGACAATAATCGTCATATTTTTCCGACATCTTCGACAATAATCGTCATATTTTTCCGACATCTTCGACAATAATCGTCATATTTTTCCGACATCTTCGACAATAATCGTCATATTTTTCCGACATCTTCGACAATAATCGTCATATTTTTCCGACATCTTCGACAATAATCGTCATATTTTTCCGACATCTTCGACAATAATCGTCATATTTTTCCGACATCTTCGACAATAATCGTCATATTTTTCCGACATCTTCGACAATAATCGTCATATTTTTCCGACATCTTCGACAATAATCGTCATATTTTTCCGACATCTTCGACAATAATCGTCATATTTCAGCCAATTTACACAAAACCTTAATGTAATACTCGTATACACAAAAACCTTCCTCTTGAATCACTCTGTCTATTTAAAGTTTTAAAGATCTAAGCATACATAGGGACAGACAGCGCGAAGCGACTTTGTTTTATACTATGTAAAGAAAAGATGAACATAAATGTATCCGAAACACCATTATACATATCACATTAGGGTGGATTTTTGAGATGGGGCAGCAAGGACAGCTACCTTAACCGTTGTCTCTAGAAGAAAACGGTCTTAGGAGACTGTCCTTAACTTTTTGATACATTGTGATCTGCATTCACAGATTTTGAAAAAAAATTACAGTCAGCAAGATAATGGACAGTTTTCACAAAAATTTTTTGATGCCAATCGATACTGTTTCTTATATGGATCAAAAAACTACTAGACCAACTGAGGTTTGAGTACTAGAAAAGTTATAAATCGCAAAAAACTTTTCCCATACATTTTGGTAAGAAAGAAACTCCAACAAACTTTATTGTGATAGACAGACTAGCCAAACAGAAAACAAAATTTGAACTTCGAACGAATACGCGTTATAATTTTATTTACTAGCTTTTGCCCGCGACTTCGTCCGCGTAGAAGTCGAAAATGGTTATAACATATAAATTATTATGTTAAAATGTTTGAATAGACTTCAGAAAAGAGCTATACGTACCATTGTCCGTATTTCACAAAGAGAAAGTTGTCCTCATTTCTTAGATTTAAACATCCTTACAGTACCCAGTCTCTATGTTCTAGTCCTTCTAACTAATCTTAAAAAGTACATACATGAATATGAGACGGATGAGGAAAGACTGGTCAGAGAGAGCACACGTAGGAAGGAATTGAGAAATAAGATAAGTCCTCACTTCAACATTGTGAAGCATAGTTCACAATATCAAGCAGTGCAATTTTTCAATAAGTTACCTTTACAATTAAAAAGCTTGATTTATACATCTGCATTTAAAACAAAGCTTCAAGCATTCCTACTAGATAAATGTCTCTACTCCGTTGACGAAATGTAATAATATTATGACCATGCGTTTCTTCCAGTCAACTTAAATATGTATGTTACAGAGCAGACAGAAGTTATTGTTGTATGTTATGGACATTATTTTGAAATGACATACGAGTATGTATTATTAATCCTATTAATTATTTAAGTTGACATTGAACTATTTAATTTGACAGAATTTGTTTGATTTTCCCTAATCTTATATTCTTAATGAGTTGACATGGATTTTTATTTTTTATTGTAGGTAATTTTTATTATGATGTTAATTTTGATGATGATGTGATTTTTGTTATTAATTTTTAAATGTGTTTCTTGTACTATGAATGTTATTTTTTTTTTGTTATTATCTTTTAAATGTGTTACTTGTTTTTTTTTTTTTATCATATAGAAATTTCAAACAAAAACAAAAATAAATTCTTTGTGAATAAATAAATTGAATAATTATATAATGTAACAATCTTTACTATAGTGTAGGGATATAAAGGATAAATAAACCTGAAAAAATCAAAAATCTGGCGAAAGTTACACGGGTGGATTATCTTTTTACAACGAAATCGAAATACTACACCTACCGCAGTAATTCTTTGTAAACAATATTTTTTGTTTTTCTTGTGGGTGCTAGAATCACCAGGCTACTCTGTGCGCTTACTCTGGAGCATGCCACATACAACAGGCCGTGGGAGAAGCAGCTTTCCCTCAGGTCTACTCCCGCTACCTTAAGAGTTTGACCTTGATCTTTGTTTATAGTCATTGCGAAGCATACTATGGGAAACTGCACTCTCTTGAATTCGAAGGGGTAATTTGATGGTGTTAGGGGAATCCTAGGAATAAATACAGACCTCTGTAAAACTTAGAAACCTTCAAATGCGGTACTTAATATTTATAGTACGATGACTTTCGAGACATTCCAATTTTAAAGAGTATTTGCATTGCAAACACCAAGCCTTTATGTGAGTTCAACCTTTTTTGAATAAAATCGGATTGACTTTTCAAACATGTGTCAAAATAAAATGTAATTTAAATCAAAAGCACTAAGGAGTATTGATAACGACTTCGAAGCAAATCACTCCCAAAATAACTTTCTACCCCTATTTAACCCCGTTAGGGGATGGATTTCAATAAAATACGAAACATGTCTTCCATCAATTCTGTTAAAGAATGTTTATGCAAAATTTGAAGTAGATTGGACCAAGGAATCACGTTGTCCCATACAAACTTTGCCCGCCTTTTTCACCCCCTCAGGGGTAGAATTTCGAAAAATCCTTTCTTATCGGATGCCTACGTCATACAAAGAACACACCCTCCAAATTGCAGGTCTCTACGATCAGCGGTTTAGGCTGTGCGTTGATCCGTCAGTCAGTCATTCAGGACAAAACATTTTATATGTATAGATAGATAGATAGATAAGAACAAGATACAGATAGTATGTTGCTTGTGATGTCCAATGTTCTGAGAAAAAACCGCTCAAGTGCGTGTCGGACCACGCACAATGAAGGGTTCCGTAGTTGAGTGACATAAATTTATCGCAAAAACAAACTTGTAAAATTGTAGTTGAAAAACATGTTCTCCCATAGACCGATATACGAGTGCGTCACGGTCAATTCTCTGCAATTGTAAGTTTGTAAATGTTTTTTTTTTGTGTGGTAAAACTACAAATTATTACCGGTTTTCGGACTTTTCCCTTTACTTTATGAGACCTTGCTTCTTGACCACAGATCTACGTATTTGATGTTATTTCAACTTGATACCTCCCCGCGTTCCTGTGAAAAAGGGTCGTGACAGACTGACGGACGGACAACAAAGTGATCCTAAAAGGGTTCCGTTTTTTCCATTTGTGGTACGGAACTCTAAAAATGACCTCAAATTATTAAGAACTTTTAGAATTGTTTGGAAAACGTTAAAAAAGACTATCCTCTACAAAAGACAGAAATTGCAAGAAAAAGAACTACCTATGTAAAACGTTTTTCAAAAGCAACAAAGGTTTTAAATTTTGTTCTCTATTCGTTCGAAATTTGAAGTTCAATTGGTTTTAGTTTAGTTTCGGCCACTCTATCATCGTAAAAGAGCAAGTTGGAGTTTCGTACGAAATTCCCATATTTTCGTACGAAGCACATTTCGTACGAAAATATGGGAAAAGTTTTTTGCGATTTCTGACTTTTCTAGTACTCAAACCTCAGTTGGTCCAGAAGAGTTTTTTGATCCTTATAAGAAACAGTATCGATTGGCATCAAAAAAAGTTTTTGTGAAAACTGCCAATTTTCTTGCCGACTGTATTTTTTTTTCAAAATTTGTGAATGCAGATCGAAATCTTTCAAAAAGTTAAGGACAGTCTCTTAAGACCGTTTTCCTGTAGCTACAACGGTTAAGGTAGCTGTGCTTACTGCCCCATCTCAAAAATCCACCCTGTATAATACAATACTTAGGACATATGACTTTATTTCATGCAAAATTAGGAGTTTCAATTATTATAGCACTCGATATTAGGACAGAATAGTTTTAGAAGTAAAGATAATTATGTAAAACAACATTTCGAATTATTGAACATTATGGTTACTGAACTTAGCCAATTAATTAATAATATTAAATCGACAAAAATAAACACCGGTTCCACGGTTATATTAATAAATGGGGATAGTTTAACTGTCAGAAAAAAGGACATAATTGAATGTGTCCATTGGATGTTACATCTTAATGAGACCAATAATTGTAAATTTATTTTCTGTGCCTTGCCTTATTCAAAATATTTGTCTAATGAGAAAAATAGGCACATTTTTAAATTAAATATGTTAATTTATAATAGGACTTGTCCTCACAATAACGCTATTTTATACTTTGATTGTAATAAATTTTTTGCTGATTACAAACTGACAAATTATACAATGTACTTGCCACCTAGTTGTAGGAGACAAATTGCTAATCTTATAGCATACAATATACACAGTGACATGGGTACTTGTAGTGTACCATCGATTACTGTTAGTAGTGGTACTAACACTACTTTTGATACGTCTTGCAGTTTAAACTATTAGGTGCGACAACGGGTGAGCCGCATATTTTGAATGTTGTACATCAAAATATGCAGGGACTGTCCGGCAAAGAGCTAGAGTTAAGTTTGTTTATAGAGAACTATGATGTTGTGATGCAGGTGTTATGTTTGACTGAACACTGGTTGAAAGAACATGAAGTAATGTTTATCAATGATGATAATTTTACTGTACAAAGTGCTTTTTTTTTTTTTTTTTCTTTTTGTGCGTAATGCTGAGATATGATAGCCTTTTGGCCTCGTACAGAACTGCATAATTTTTTAAATTTACTTTGTTTTTTATTGTTTTGTATTTTTTATTTATGTTTAGTGTGTTTTTAGTTTAATTTGTGATTTCCTGTGCGAGTCTCAATAAATACTTTTTCTTTCTTTCTTTTGTAAGGAAAAGCGCCATTCGCGGTGGATCTTTAGTTCTTGTTTCAAACAAGTTAAAATGTAAACAACGTTTAGATTTAGTTAATCTTTCCATCGAGCGCACTATTGAGTTGTCTTGTGTTGAACTCGAGCGATACGTTATAATTTGCGTTTATCGACCCCCCTCTGGTGATTTTATTAGTTTCGAATCGGTAATGGAGGATTCACTCAATAGGTTAAAAGCAAGTAATAAAAGTATAATTTTATGTGGAGATTTTAATATTAATATTTTAGATATTACTCCATTAAGTATTAGACTTCTTAATCTGTTTAGGTCTTATAATTTAATAAACTTGTTTTTTGAACCAACTAGGATCACGGCATCTTCTTCAAGTTGTCTTGATAATATATTTAGTGATTGTAATGCCAAAAATAAAATAGTGTTAAGTGACTTAACGTCTGACCACTGTGGTTTATTAGCTAGATTCCCCATGCCATTACATAAAAAACCGCATAAAATAGAATGTAGGCCTTATACAGCTAGTCGTTGCAATAAGTTTAAAAATAATATTTATTTATTTGTTTTTTAATAAAACGGCCTAGGCCAATTACATTAGTTAAAGACATAGGCAAAGCCTCAAACACATGATTAAAGTACAGTAAACAAAAGTATACAACTATACGACAGTCATACGCTCATCTCACAATACTCCAGACATACAGACAAGATCTTCTTCCATTCATCCGCGAACACATCACAGTCAGGCTTAGCGTCCAAGAGAGCGTTGAGCGCAGAGAGTGTGCGAGGGACAGGAGACTGGGCTCGAGCGACGGTTCGACTCCTAGGCACGGCAAACAATCTATGCCTCCTGCCACGGTTATAGTTTATCGGAGCAAAAAGATGTGACAGTTCATCATGCAGCTCAGGCGCATCTGTTTTTCCATGAAGAATCTTACACATATTAATAATTTGGTCATTTTTTCTTCTAACCTCGAGAGAATTGTACCCTAAGCAGCCTAAAAGAAAATTCGAAGGGTACATAAACGGATAATAACCATTTAAACGTTTATAAAGGTACCTTAGATAAGCTTTTTGTACTTTTTCTAAGAGTAAAGTGTACTTCTTTTCATGCGGATTCCAGACGCATGCACTGGACTCTAGTTTACTACGAACAAGTACATTAAAAATAGATTTAATAGCGCTCATGTTGTTAAAATCTTTAGCATTACGCAGTATGAAACCTAATCGTCTAAATGAATCTTTTGCTACCAATGCCATGTGATCATGAAACGTAAGCTTGTTGTCAAATGTGACACCCAGATCCTTCATTCCAGTTGTTCTAGTAATAACGCTGCCATTAATTTTATAAGAAAAGGTGATAGGGTTTCGTGCTCGAGTAAAACTCACAACGAAGCATTCGGAACAATTAAATTCCATTTTGTTCTTAATACTCCACTCCAATATTGCCTCAATATCACGCTGGAGCGCCAGACAATCGGCTTCAGAGTGAATTTCGGAAAAGAGTTTCAAATCATCTGCATACAAATAGACTTCTGGCGTGAAGAATAAATGAAGGAAGGTCGTTAATCATTATCAAGAAAAGAAGCGGTCCCAGAATTGATCCTTGACTGACTCCGGAACGCGTATGATAGGGCTGGGATTCATAAAGGCCCAGTCTGACAAACTGCTGACGATCACGGAGGTAGTCTGCAAGGAGCCTTAACAGACCTGGCGGAAATTCGATAGCACATAGTTTTGCCAGCAGAATATCATTATTGACCCTATCAAATGCTTTACGGAAGTCGAAGTACAAGACATCGACCTGGCCTCCACGGTCCAATCGTTTAGATATATAGTCTACTAGGGTAAGAAGGTTAGTATTTACTGATCTTTTATAATAGAGCTCATAGAATTACACCATCTATAGTAGAACACGAGAATCCCAATGAAATCTATGGAGCCCTTTTTGATGTTGCGCAAAAAGAGTACCAATCTACTTTCAAAACCAAAACTATTCAAATTAATGGCACCTCTGTTGGCTTTAACCAATGTGCCACTCCAGGAATTTATACAAGTAGAGCGAGACTATACGAGTTCTATGGTTTGAAAAAATACAGGTTTGATACTCCTTTCCTAGAGTATGTCAAAAATTATTTAAATTATTTAAAAAGGGTAGTGTTTTTGCTAAATCTAAATTTTTAAGCGATACAATAAAAAAATCCAATAATAAAGTAAAAACCACTTGGAAAACTATTAACAATGAAACGGGTAAGTCAGTTAAACAAGATAAAGAACTTGAGATTATGGTCGACAATAAATTAGTTAATAAAGCTGCTGACGTTTAATGAGTTTTTTGCCAACATACCTGTAACTACAACTAGCTCCTTAAATTCATCCCCGTCTAAAGCTGAAAACCTTTTGCTTAGTAGTGTGTCTAAAAATAGTCTCTTATTTAGCTTCGAACATGTAACGCCTCGAGATGTAGTTAATGTTTTTAACACACTCAAGTCTAAAAACACTGGTGATTACTGGGGCATCTCCATTAAACTTTTAAGTAATACAATAGACATCGTAGCCCCCTATCGACTTTTAATAAATGTGTTGATTTATTAACTTTTCCTGAACTCATGAAGAATAGTAAAGTCATACCATTATTTAAATCAGGTAATAAAAACGATGTTGGCAATTTCAGGCATATTTCTATCTTACCAGCATTTAGCAAAATATTTAAAAAGTTAATACTCAAGCAGTTACTTAGACATTTTAATTTAAATAGCCTCCTTCATAATGAACAATATGGCTTTACAAAAGGTCGTTCGACTACAGATGCGGGTGTTGCTCTGCTGAAACACATATTTAACGCATGGGAGAACTCGCAAAATGCTATTGGGGTTTTCTGTGATCTCTCCAAAGCCTTTGATTGCGTGCACCATGACACGCTTTTGCGTAAACTGCGTCATAACGGTGTTCAAAACGAAGCTCTCAACGTTATAAATTCTTATTTACATAATAAGTCCCAATGTGTAGATGTTAATGGTGTGAAATCTTCTGGGCTACCAGTTCAGTTAAGTGTACCTCAAGGCTCAATAATGGGTCCATTCTTGTTCTTAGCGTATATGAACTTACCATTACTTACCATTCTATTTAAAGGGTATCTGTGAATTTGTACTGTTTGCAGATGATACCTCTCTTATTTTTAAAGAAGACAGGAATAGACAAGATTTTGACGATGTAAACAGTGCACTCTCAATGGTTACGGATTGGTTTATGACAAATAACCTAGTTCTCAATGCCAAGAAAACGAAATGTGTAAAGTTCGCCCTACCAAACGTTAGAAATCTAGGACCCAACATCGTCTTAGATAAAGAGGTGCTTGAATCTGTAAACTCGGCAGTTTTTCTGGGCATAACAGTAGATGTTAAACTTCAGTGGGGTCCACATATATCCAGCCTAGCGGGAAGGCTCAGTTCGGCCGCCTACGCCGTCAGGAAAGTAAGACAATACACTGACGTCGATACAGCTCGGTTAGTCTATTTAAGTTATTTTCATAGCGTCATGTCCTACGGTCTTCTACTGTGGGGCAAAGCTGCTGATATTCAAAATATATTTGTCCTACAAAAACGAGTTGTTCGAGCTATTTACCAGCTAGGTGCCAGAGTTTCACTGAGAGATTTTTTCAAAGATATTGGTATCCTCACGGTGGCATCTCAATACATCTTCGCCAACATCTTATATATATTAGGCAAAATATACACTTATACACTAAAAACAGTGATTTTCACAATGTTAACACTAGAAATAAGGACAAATTACGAGCTCCCTTTCACCGGCTTCATAAGGTACATAACTTATTTGTTGGGCTTGGTATAACCTTTTATAACAAGCTACCCTCGTCTTTGCTAGAAATGCCTTTTAATGCGTTTAAAACGAAAGTAAAATCCAAACTTTGTTCAAAGGCATACTATTCTATCAACGACCACTTAAATGATAAGAATAGTTGGTCGCTGTGATTAACTCAAGACAATGTTTATGTTCTTTCTCCAGCTTACGTACTGACAAGTTATATGAGTTTATATAATTGTTTATTTTATTTCAAGTTATTATTAAACTTTAATTTATTGTTGACAAAATCTACTCATCACAATGTTTTTTTTATGAGTTGTATTGCAATATATGGTTAGCTAGTGACCTCGACAATTGATCATATTATTTATTGTTATTAGTAATTAACTCTTTGTTTATTTATTTTACATCGATGGTCCTAGTTTATCATTTATAACTTCCAGTTACAACTATATGTAAGCGGGCACGCCCTTTATGCCTGGAGGCTTTTTATTTAGATAGTAAGTTCTGTTTACGTTTAGTTTTTTTTTATTTCGGCCTGAGTATAGTTCTCGATGGTTTTGTTTGGTATATTGGCGTGTGCTAGCTAACATATGGCTAATAATTTAAATTATTTTTTGTGTTGCGTAATGTAAATTATTTTGAATAGTATTATATAGAATCTTTTTATTTTGTTCTTCTATCTGAACAGACAGCTGTGCTGCTGGAGAGTTTGTTGCACCACTTCTTCTTCCCAGCTAATGCACTAGGAAGTGGTGAAGGGTGGGCGTTTTGGGGGTCTTATGTAATTTTGACGTTCGAAAAGTTCTGATTCTCAGCCTATTTTGAATAAATGACTTTTGAATTTTGAAGTTTATAGCAAACGTGATATATGGATAATGATTCTCGGATAAACAATTTTAGGAGAAGAAAGGGAGTACCGAAAAATATAGCAAATAAATTTATGGATTAAAATTATTATGACACTTGATCGATTATGACCAATGAAATTAGTGAAAATGATTTTATGTAATTTCACGATTATGGCAACTGAAGCGTTATTTCTAATGAAATTATGGCAAATACAAGTATGGTATATAAAATTATTGTATTTTAAATTATGGCAAACATTAGTAAACCACCAGTACGTAAGTACAGACGTTCAAATTCAAATTCAAGATCATTTATTTGCTAATATGGGTAATTACATAAAGTTGTTAAAAAAAGGGCATAGTTCAACCATATTACGCCTTGAGGCATGCAAATCTCCTAGGGGGTCCAAACGCCTCCTGCCGGAGGCTCTACGCGGGGATCGTGCGGTCCATGGCCCTTTACGGGGCACCGGTGTGGGCGCGTTCACTGAGGCTGCGACCGGCCCAGCGGTTGAACGCGTCCCAAAGGGTCATGGCCATCAGGCTGGTCCGGGGATACCGCACGGTCTCCCGCGAGGCGGCGAGCATCCTTGCCGGACTACCGCCATGGGATCTGGAGGCGAAGGTCCTCGCGCACATGTGGGAGTTGCGCGAGGAGGCGAAACGCCGGGGTATAACTCCGCTGCCGCAACAAATCGCGGCACAGCGGACAGAGCTCCGGCGGGATCTCATGGCGGCATGGAGTGTGCGATTGTCGCAACCCAGCGCTGGGCACGCCACAATTGCGGCGGTAAGTCCCCTCTTTGAGGAGTGGCTGGAGAGGCGCCACGGCGTCCTCACCTTCCGCCTGACGCAGGTCCTCACCGGACACGGTTGCTTCGGGAGGTTCCTGTTCAGGATCAAGCGGGAGGAAACGCCCGGGTGTCACCATTGTGTGGAACGCCCGGAGGACACGGTGGAGCATACGGTGGAGGTCTGCCCGGCTTGGGCGGAGCACCGCCGTGTCCTCACGGAGGCGATCGGCGGCGGCGATCTCTCGCGTCCGGCCCTGGTTCAGGCCATGGTCCGGAGCGAGAGTGCATGGGAAGCCGTCACTTCCTTCTGCGAAGCAGTAATGCTCGCGAAGGAGGAGGCGGAGCGCGCGAGGGAAATGCAAGATGCGCGCCCTCGCGCCCCTAGTCGCCGCAGGAGACGCCCCGGGCGTCGGGAGTCGCGAGCCGACTTCCGGCCACCGTAGGCGCAGGCTTGCGGACGGTGGGCAATGGGTAGCTCGCCGTCCGATTAGGACCAGGCCCGGGTCGACGGCGCGTTGTGTTCCACGCGCGCCTCAAAGAGATGTCAGCACCAACTGACGGGGTCCGTAAGGGCCAATGCCTGCCAGGGTTGCGAGTTTGTCCGAAAGGGATATCGCGGCCCCGGCACACAGGCAACGGAAGGAACATGGGTGGGTTTTAGTCAGTAAAAGTCTGACACTCCCTCTCGCTCCGCCCAGAGCGGGAGGAGTCATTTGATGATTTCCCACCCAAAAAAAAAAAAAAAAGGCATGCAAATCTCAAGCGTTGACTGCTTGACTGTATCACAACATTATTATACAGTTACTTGCAACAATAATTTATAATAAAATTAATAAGACAATTTTGGGTAATTTCACATGGCAAATAATAATGAAACATAAGTGAATAAAAATGTCACAAGAAATTAAAATTTAAATGTCATGTATTAAATGAGAATGTCAAGATATATTTGTAAATAAATTTTAAAGTAATAATCTATATCTATATCTATACATAGTATAAAACAAAGTCGCTTCGCGCTGTCTGGCCCTATGTATGCTTAGATCTTTAAAACTACACACCGGATTTTGATGCGGTTTTTTTAAATAGATAGAGTGATTCATGCGGAAGGTTTTTGTGTATAATACATTAACGTTTTGTGTAAATTGGCTGAAATATGACGATTATTGTCGACGATGTCGGAAAAAATCATGCCGACTGGGAGCTTTACTGGCGTGCGCCGCGTAAGCCGTAAGAGATAGATACATCACAATTATGTTTTACAGAATTGTATATCTTTAAAAGTTCAAAAATAAAGTCCGCGATAGCATAATATGTCTATCTTCTTAGGATGACCTACAGTAACCATTTTAATATTTCAGAAAATTTCATTGTTATTTCCGAAGCTATTTTGACCGGTATTTTATTTATTGTTATTTAAATTGGGCATTTAATTTAGATTAAAATATGCCTTTTCATCATGAAATGAAATGAAATTGTTTATTCTGTAAATAGGATATCGGAATCACTTTTACACGTCATATAAAAAATATTAAAAACAAGCTAGATGAGGTCGGTGTTTCCTATCTGACTACTCTGAGAAGAAAGGCCGAAACAAACTCAGAGGTCACAGTCTCTTTTAAAGTCCAGACATAATCTTGGTCAAGTCATGTGAGGACCATGTAGATTAGTGTCTGAAATGGTCTTTTGAGGAAAGAACCACACAGATTTGAGTGGACCTGTCCAGTCAGTGCAAGCATTTGTCAGTAATCGTGGAGCTCAACTCAGAACTTAAGGAGCTCAACTCGACGAACAATACCAAGGAAAGGATATTTGGGTAGGCCGCATCAACTACTCAAACTGCCAGACCATCATTAAAACTGAGAAAGAAAAAAGAAATGAAAAGGGAAAAAAAAAATATCCACATAGTCCTCACATTCACAATAATTAAAATAATATAATACTTTACAAAGTAATCGTGTCATTTTGAATATAATTTTCAACAATGTCAATGTGTATATAAAACTGGTTTATTGTGATGAATAATTAAAATGTCAAGTTGTATGGTTTTCACACGGCTTAGCAGAGCGAGCAGCTCAATCCCAAGCTTTTTTATCTTCTAAATAATCTGAAATTTTATAGTACCCTTTTTTACAAAGTTTGGTTTTAATACAGCTTTTAAATCGTTTAATGGGTAAGTTTCGAATGTCAATGGGAAGTTTGTTGTAAAAGCGTATACTTATACGTTGCTTACTCTGTGGAGACGTGTGCGATGTACAGCAAGGTTGTGTTTATTCCTGGTATTTAAACTATGAATATCGGACATTTTCTTAAAATTTTATATATTTTTGTGTACATACAATAGGTTTTCAAAAATATATTGTGAGGCTAAAGTCAGAATATTTATTTCTCTGAATTTCTCTCGAAGGGAATCTCTTGGACCTAGGTTGTAAATGGCTCGAACAGCCCTTTTCTGTAGAACAAAGATAGTATTAATGTCCGCACCGGTTCCCCAAAGAAGAATTCCATATGACATAAGACTATGAAAGTAACTAAAATAAACAATTCTGGCTGTATCTACGTCAGTTATCTGTCTAATTTTTTTAACAGCATAGGCGGCCGAACTAAGCCCTCCTGACAATTTTTCTATGTGTGGGCCCCATTGTAATTTACCGTTAATAGTTATTCCAAGAAAAACTGTTGACTCAACAGGGTCCAACTCTATTCCATTAACTTGAACATTGGTAGTTAGCTGCCTGACATTTGGCGTAGAAAATTTAATGAGTTTAGTCTTTTTTTCGTTCAGGAGAAGATTATTTACATTAAACCAATGCACAACTTTAGAGAGTGCATCGTTGACTTGTTCAAAGTTGACTAACTGACGTTTGATTTTAAAAATGAGGGAAGTGTCATCTGCGAATAATACGATCTTGTGATTATCCCTTATGTAGTAAGGTAAGTCATTTATGTAAATTAGAAATAAGAAAGGACCTAGAATTGAACCCTGCGGAACGCCTATGGTGACCGCAGATCCTGCAGATCTCTTGCCGTTAACATCGACCCTCTGAATTCTGTTATTCAGATAAGAAGTCAGAAGGTCAAGAGCCTTGTCCCTCATGCCATAATGGTACAGTTTCCTGATAAGAGTATCATGATGTACGCAATCGAAGGCCTTGGACAAGTCGCAGAAAATGCCAAGAGCATCTTGCGAATTCTCCAAGGCCTCGAATATGCTCTTCAGTAATTTCACGCCCGCGTCTGTAGTTGAACGACCCTTTGTAAAACCAAACTGTTTCAAATGAAGTAAATTATGTGCATTGAAATGTCCTAACATTTGTTTTAAAATTAATTTTTCAAAGATTTTACTCAATGTAGGTAATATCCAAATAGGCCGAAAATTTGTGGGATCAGTTGTGCTGCCAGATTTGAACAGTGGAATCACTTTGCTAAGTTTCATCAAATCAGGAAATACACCAGATGCAATACAAGAGTTAAAAACGATTGCTAAAAAGGGTGAAATAACATCAATTATTGAAGACATGGTATGTACTGATAATCCCCAAAGGTCAGTAGTTTTTTTTACATCAAGTTTATTAAAAGATTCTATAATGTCTTTAGCAGTAATAATTGTAAATTCAAAAAGTTTGTCACATTCTGGTACACATTCTTTAACTATTGAGTAAGCAGAAGTGGAGGACGACAATGACAGAGTTTTGGTTGTTAAAATGGGAATATTAGTGAAAAATTTTCAAACTCAGTTGCCACCTCCACGTCTGCCTTAATATCTACATTATTGATTTTTGGATGGAAGTCACGATTCCGTACTGTCGTTCTTCCCGTTTCTGAATTAATAATATTCCAAGTTGTTTTAATTTTATTTCCAGAAGATTTTATTTTATTTTTAATGTGTATGGCTTTTGCTGAGGAACAAGCTCTTTTAAAAGTTTTAGAATATTTCTTAACAAATTCTTTAAAAGTTTCATCATGGTTATATGTTTTTTCATGATACAATTCAAATAACCTCTGCCTACTTTTGTAAATACCTGGTGTTGCCCAATTACTAAATATAACGCGGTCAAAAACAGGCAATGTTTTTGCGGTGAAAACCTTCGTAAACTCACAATTGATGAGGTTAAATAATGAAGCATACGCTTGGTCCGGGTCGTTATGATAGGGCAAACCTGGTAGCTTTTCCATTAAATTATTTTTAAAATGTCCTAAGCGACTTTTATTTACAGGAACAAAACTCACAAGTTTTCTTTGAGCTCTGACTGTTTTCTGAGGGAAAGTGACTAACTGGCCACAGTGATCAGAGTCCAACTCATTTATAATTAAATGGCTAGAAGGTCTTAAGTTTGTAAAAATATTGTCAATACAGGTAGCACTAGTGGCAGTTATTCTAGTCGGCTCAAATAATGTATTATACAAATTATATGACTTTAATAAAGTTACAAATTTATTTACTACAGCAGATTTTTCCAGTATATTAATGTTGAAATCTCCACAGACTACAACTGTTTTATTACTGTTAGAAGTCTTTAATAATACTTCTTCCATATATTTCTCAAAAATATCATATGAAGCACATGGGGGCCTGTACACGCTCATTACAATGAACTGCTCAAGCTCAATGCAAGCTATTTCAATAACTCGCTCAACAGAGAGGCTCACAATATCCTTACGTTCTTTAAATTTCATATTATTACGAATAATTATTAGAGAGCCACCACGTATCATATTAACTCTGCTGAATGAGCTGGCAACCTGGTGGTTGTTAAAGCTGAACATGAACTGGTGGACTTTCAACCAATGTTCAGTTACACATAGGATATCAATATAACTACAGTTCATGAACAGCTCCAATTCTAATTCCTTACCTATCACACCCTGTATATTTTGATGAACAATTTTTAGAGTATTATTATTACATTTATTTAGATTACAACAATTTGATGGGTGAGATATTAAAGAAGAACTTTTTGTAACATTTTGATGATATAAACCAGTATTTAAATTTTCTTCATTGATTAAGCAAGAGGTTTCCTCTATTGTCCTAATTTCTAATTTAAATGATAATTAATGTCAATACTTGTTGCCAAATTTTTGGCAGAATTATTTAAAAAGTCATTGCATTGCTCAAAAGAAGCAAGTTGTTTAGCCAAATTATTGGCTGAAATAGAAAAAAAATATGATAGCGACACAGCTATCTGTCTTTTGTAATAGGTAGAAAGATAGTACATAACAACATTATATCTATCTCTTGTCAAATGCAAATTATTACCAACATAATTGTTAGTATCAACTAGATGGAACAGATTATTATTTAATGTCCAATTATGCAATGCCATATTTATTTCAAATCTTAAGCTATTTTCTTCCTGTGGCAAACTGTTACTATAAGGGAATGTAAACAACACAATTTTTCTTAAAGTAAGATTACACAAGGTTCTATAATATTGGAGCAATTCTCCTTTGTTCACATTTCCCCTATTACCCATAAAAATTAATAATGTAGTGTTCTGGTTAAAATTACATTTAATAATTTCTTTCATAATGTCAAATAAAGAACAACCAGGCATACAGTAATTTATTATGGAGTGTCCTGAATATTCATCGGTCAACAAGGGGCCTAAGTCCTTTCCAATCTCATCGCAAAATAAAACTAAATCATTTTTTACAATTTGTTTGGATTTTGTATTTAAACTATTGATAGCAGGAAATATCAAATCAACACATGACTGCGGTAAGGTGGTATCGCATGTTTGCAATGAATGGTCCGGTGTAAGTACATTGGATGTTGTTTGACACTGCTCACAGTTGTTTGTTTGTGAGTTTACCAGCTCATTCATTGCCAAAACATATTCCCTCATTAGATGTTCAGAGGTATTATATTTATTAGTCATTGAACTAAGTTTCTCCTGTAAATGGTTAAGTTCAGATTGCAAGTACTCTGTGTCAATGTTGTATTTCCTAGTACTTTGTTCCAAATTAAAAGAATACATATCTAATTGTTTTAGTAAATTTAGCCTTTCTCTATTAAGTTTAACATTTTTAATAAAGAACTTTTGTCTTTTTACCATTTTTTGTGTTTTAACAATGTATTTATTAATTTTAATGTATTTTTTAAGTTTGTTTTTACTGGTGACTACCCTCACTGAATGACATGACTTTGAATCCTCATTACCTGTTAAATCTATAGTGTAAGAGGGGTTTATGGCAGAAACCATTGACGGGGCAATAGGCATCAACTCATTGAACAGACTTTGATTCAGCGAGGTGGTGATGTTATGGTTTGTAGTCTGAAGTTCTGTTATTTGACTTTGAGCCTCATGTAGCTGCTGTTGTAATAAATATTTGTGACTAAGAGCTTGTTCATACTCTATTCTACACTGGCTGAACCCGTCCACAACAAGTTGAAGTCCATCCCGTTCTTCTATGGCATCAGTGTATTGAGTATATATCTGAGCCATTTCAATTTTCAACTTCCTATTCTTTTCATGGGCATCAAATAGCACCCTTTCATTGTCATCTATTTCCTTATTTAGTTGGTCACAGGACTGCTTTGAAGCCTTTAATTCGCTAAAAATAAACGGTGTCAATTCACTAGGTTTAAAAGTAAAAATGGGCGTGCCACAAGGTTCGATATTGGGTCCATTCCTCTTTTTAGCTTATGTCAATGATCTACTCCATTTATTAGAAAATCAACCACAAATGGTGTTATTTGCTGACGATACTTCCTTAATTTTTAAGGTAGATAGACGTGCCACAAATTTTGACGACGTAAATAACGCCCTAATGCAGGTCCAAAGTTGGTTCACTGCTAATAATTTAGTATTAAATGGAAAAAAAACGAAGTGCATAACATTTTCTTTACCAAATGTCAAAAGTACTGATTGTGAGATAGTATTGAATCAAGAGAAACTAGAATTCGTCGATAAAACTGTTTTCCTGGGGATCGCGCTCGACTCAAGGTTACAATGGGGTCCTCATTTAACATCTCTTGCAGGACGGCTAAGTTCAGCAGCATATGCTGTCAGAAAAATCCGTCAATTTACTGATGTAGATACCGCGAGGCTGGTCTATTTTAGTTACTTTCATAGTATCGTGTCTTACGGTATTTTACTATGGGGACGGGCTGCAGACATCGAGTCTATTTTTATTCTGCAGAAAAGAGCGATTAGAGCCATATATTATCTCCGCAGGCGTGACTCTCTAAGGGAACTGTTTAAGGATATTAACATCATGACGGTACCTTGTCAATATATCTATGAAAACATAATGCACGTAAGAAAAAATGTACATCTTTTTAGTAAAAGAGGTGATAGACATAATTATAGTACAAGAAATAGGGACTTATTAGTTCAACCAGGTTTCAGACTGGCTAAAGTGGACTCATCTTTCATGGGATACTGTTTAAAATGTTATAACAAAATTCCTCCCCACATACTTCAACTGAATGAGACGAAATTCAAATCTTGTATAAAACGCACACTATGCAGGCAGGCATATTATAAGTTGGGGGATTACATCGCTGATAAAAATGCTTGGCTCAATGCTGGTCCTGCTCCACAACCACAACTATTTGATTAACATTTGAAAACACTGTTGGAGCTGCTGAAGAGTTTAAGACCATCTTTGCATTGTATAAAATCAATTTCCTTTGTATTATATAATTTCAGAGCACAGGTGTGAGTACTATGTACGAAAGAGCTAACATTTACCGGGTAATACGTATTTTATTGACTTGAATGTGCCCTGGCGGCTGTGAGTATGTCATGCTCACTCAGATGTCTCGCTGATGGTGGCGCGTGTGTTGGATCATTTAGCTCCCTTCAACATGGTTGAGCTGAATGGTGCTAATCCATGCGTCATGTTCGTGAACGGGCGCCGTCAGTTGGGACTGGTCAACTCTTAGCTGCCTTGGCTGATTTAAATTTTTGAATTGTTCTTTGTTTTATATTTTTATTACGGACGCTTCTAACGTGCACGTCTTTCTACATTGTTCTCACATGTTTAATTTCAACATGAATGATGTAACAAATACTTTGTAACAATTTATTTAAAAGAGTGTCCGTGGAGTTTCTTGCCCGTTCTTCTCCATAGGTACCTACCTACTACGCTTTGGAATGGGCAACTAGCTTCATATTTCTGACTGACCGATTCCTTGACAATTCAAAAGTGCCTGTAAATGGTTTAATTGAAATAAATGCTTTGAGTTTGAGTTTGAAAAAAAAAATGCTAAGGCCTTTAATTCATCATATCGTTAAAATGAATACTTTAAAAGATATCACAGGTTCAAAATTACGCGTAACAAAATAATTATGGTTGCCGACAACGCGGGCGCAGCGGTAGGAATCAATGACTTTTCCTCGGATATTAGGTATCTAACTAATCCCGGTAGTACGTACCCGTGGGATATTTTCCGACATCCACGCGGGCGAAGCCGCGGGCAAAAGCTAGTAATAGATAATTAATTAGTGCTTAATCACATGTCACATCAACAACAATATTTCTGATTACAATATGTCCTTAAATCCTCTATCAAATAATCCTGAATACTATAATAACATTTAAATAGCAAGAATCTATTTAATTTATTTTTAAATTCATCGATAGATGGCGTTTCTAGTATAGACTTTGGTAAGTGATCGTACATACGCGGTGCCATACTGAAAATGCTTTTGGTATATAAGGCTGTCTTGCTAGATTTGCAACAAATTTTATCACTATGCCGCTTACATCTGTGCTTATCAAAAAGATGTTTGTTCGTTCTTGCGAAGCTAGCAATCTCATAAATGTAGACACACGGCAATGTCGACAAAATTGGACGACACGGTTGGCGTAGTGGCTGAGTGATCGACTGCTGCGCAACGTGTCGCGGGTTCGATCCCTGCACGGAACAAATATTTGTATGATCTGCAAGTAGTTGTTCCTGGTCTGGGTGTTAGTGTATGTGAGTTTCTATGTTTGTAAACGCACCCACGATACAAGAAGAAATTCTTAGTGTGGGGCAACGTTTAAAAAAAAAAAAAAAAAACTCTATAAATATATTGGATAAAATGTGGTCTACAGCTATCAGTCTGGTTGATATTAAACATACCCCTAATACACCGCTTTTGCGCCTTGAATGCAATGTCCTTATTTGTGGAATTACCCCAGAATATAATACTTACCATATTTTATCAAGAATCCCACGTAGCCATGGTATGCTGCAAGTACAGCAGAAGTTTCTACCGTTTTTGCCAGCATATGTAGGGCATATGATTGCATATTTAATTTTTTATTTAAAATATCTACATGTGTCTTCCAATTCAGATTATAATCAATTGTCATGCCTAAGAATTTTGTAGTTGCTATCTCATTCGTTCGGATTTACAAAGCTGCGTTACAATTGCTGTGCTGTCCCTATTTATTATTATACTCAAGGAAGAACTTTCACTTTGGCATCTGGCACGACAATGAAATTGTGGTTCTGCGATGTGTAAAAAAAGCTCCCCACGATTTTTTGGGGAAATTTTGATATTTGCATAATGGCAACTCTTTTGACTTTTACTTTAGCTGTTACTTGAATGAAGAAACACATTTGCCGTAGTATCAGTAAAGGTCAAGTAAAAGTCAACACTTTTACTGATTACTTTAGTTGTCGATGAAGAAACTGGCCGTAAATCTCTTTTATAGGGCCAGTACTTAAAAGTTATGATACTAAACTGGAAATATCCCTAGACAGTGTTGATGTGTGTATATGTTCCAAAAATGAATGCTAAGACGACCCGCCGACCAAGATATGATTAGTTTGACTAGATCCTGATGGGGAATTTTTCAAGCCTTTAGACGCAAAAAAAAAGTGTTTTAATTTTTTTGAGAATCCGTTTTTAACTTACGAGGGTAAAATACGATGTCCAAAAATTTATTTTTTACTAACTATCTATTTTATTCAGATCTAGATGTTCAAATTTAAATTGAAACGTTAATATATGTATGAGCTTTGAACCAAATGACTCACGCGACAAGTCCTCCTAGGAAGGCGACGGGTCCGCCGCCGATGAGCCTGATTTTACGGTGGCACGAGTCGAACAGCGAGAGCCTTGCGTGAGGCGGCGGCGGCAGGCCCACCATGCCGCCCGTGATCGCGGAGCGCAGCATCAATCACAAACACATGGGCACTCGCAACGGGTGCGGGACCCTTAAACACAACACTAGCCAGGCGCGAGTGCGCGACAAACAACAGCTGAGAGCGCGTCCGCTCCGCCGAGCATCGCAACACATGTGGGTGGGCAGGCGGCCTGCGCGGGACTGTGCCATCTCCGTCACTGCCGCGGCTGCCGCCAGCCGTGCCGCCGCCCGCCTCTCCACCGCGGTGCCATACATACCCCTCTGTCCGACCGACCCCACTCCTAATCTGTCTGTCGACATGACTTTGAAACACTAGTGTTCTATTGATTCTTGTTTTTCTGGCTTTTTAAGGTAAACCCGTTTGAGACCAATAATTATGACGAATGTTTTTTGAAAATTGTGAATACGAGTAATATACTTATATTTTTTATTTAAACATTCAAACTTTGAATGTTCCGCTATAACAAGCTTTCGAAACAAACACAACAAAGCAGTAAGGAAGTGTTTGGGCAGTGGGTCTGGCCGCGATCAGCTGACGATGCGGAGAGCGGCATGGTGTGAGGCAGTAAAGGGATGCGGAGTTAGCGAGAGGAGGGGGCGGAATGGGGCTCAAATCATTGACGTCGACGCACTTGTACCTACTCGACAAAACGTAGTTTTGCAAACAATGTAAACAATTGACCTCAATTGACACGACTACGGGCGACACGGCGTGATTTATGTTGAGATATTATTTTGATAAACAACAAAGTATAAATGGTTAATTATAATAATAATAACTTTCAGATTACTGGAAGACTGGAAGGCAAGTCGCACATTGGGTATTTATAGCTTGAGCAACTAGTCTTACAAGCTTTACTCGGTCTAGCATAAATGTAGTGTTGGGATCTACAGGAAAAGGCACAAAATCGTTTAAACAACGTTTATTTTAATTATTAACACCACCACACCTTAACACGTATAATAGGCTCCGAACATGAACGCACCCGGTCGCGTCTGCCCTAGTTGCTTGCAGTAGCCTTCACGTTGATATAGAAGTTTGTGCGATCGATCCTGTCGCTTTCGAAACTGTTTTTCCGACGAAAATCAAATAGTGTTGTTTGTTGCTGCATTCACCCAGCAACTTGTGCAACCGCTCGATTAAGGAACTAAAAATGAAGATTGCGGTGGTTACTGGTTGGCCACTTCAAAAGTGATATTTTGAAATTCCTTGAAACTCGCGGTTTATGTTTATACCGACGTTTACCCAAATAACATACGGAAAGAAGTTTCACGTGTTAAATGGCATTATTAGTGTTTTGTAAATAAATGAAAATAATCTTCAATATCAGATCACTTGTCCAAGGGCGAAGTAAACGGAGACGTAACGCACCGGCACTCAACTCAGGATGGATGAAATGGGGACAGGTCACAGGAACAACTTGCGACTCGCGGATGCCCCTCGAGGTAAAGAGGAAAATCTTCAAGTCCGTGAAAAGACTGTAAAGGAGTCTGATGAAAAAAGATTGCTTGTAGTTGAGATGAGAATGTTGAGATGGATGTGTGGCAAAGTGACATGACTGGCACTGGGTAAGTAAGAAATGAGTATGGTAGAGAGAAGGACATCATTCAAGTGTCGAACATTTTGTACCCAAAAACTAAAGTAGGCCAGAAAGAAATACTGTTTTCTTAAGGGACATAACGCCCTCAACATTTTTTACTATTACAATGAGAGTATACAATTAACCCTTCCACTGCTATTTAAGTTTGAAAATACAAAAATAAACATATTTTGACTTAAAATGTTTCCAGTATTACATTAATGGTTAAAACGAGAAACAACCTAACTATCTCTTCTTCGTCATCATTTCAGCCGGTAAAACTTCCACTGCTGGCATAGGCCCAAACATCGCCACTTCGACCTGTTCTGTTTCTCACATCCAGCGGATTTCAAACTCAAACTCAAAGCATTTATTTCAAATAAACCAATTACAGACACTTTTGAATTGTCAAGGGGTCGGTCAGTCAGAAATATGAAGCTAGTTGCCCATTCCAACGCGTAGTAGGTTCCTATGGAGAAGAACGGGCAAGAAACTCCACGGACACTCTTTTAAATCAGAATATTGTTACAAAATATTGGTTACATCATTCATGTTGTAATTATACATGTGAGAACAATTTAGAGAGACGTGCACGTTAAAAGCGTTCGTAATAAAGCAAAAACAATTCTAAAATTAAAATAAATTCAAAATAAGCCTTGGCAGCTAAGAGATGACCAGTCCCCACTGACGGCGCCCGTTCACGAACATGACGCATGGATCAGCACCATTTTAGCTCAACCATTTTGAAGGGAACTTAATGATCCACACCAGCGAGACATTTGAGCGAGCATGACATACTCTCAGCCGCAAGGGCACATTCAGGTCAATGAAAGACGTACCCAGTAAATGATAGCTTTAAAGTAGGTACATAGTGTTCACACATGTGCTATGCAATGATATAATACTATGAAATTGAATTTATACAATTTAAAGATAGTCCTACAATCTTCAGCAGCTCCAACAATATTTTCGAATGCCAATCAATTAGTTTATGCGCCTTGTGGAGCTGGACCAGCGTTGAGCCAAGCATTTTTGTCAACGATGTAATCCCCCAACTTATAATATGCTTGGCAGCATAGTGTGCGTTTTATACAAGATTTAAAATTCCTTTCATTCAATTGGAGTATGTGGGGAGGTATTTTATTGTAACATTTTAAACAGTAGTACCCCATGAAGGTTGAGCCTACTTTAGCCAGTCTGAAACCCGGTTGAATTAATTGGTCCCTATTTCTAGTCCTATAATTGTGTCTATCACCTCTTTTACTGAAAATACTTAGATTTTTCCTAACGTACATGATATTTTCATAGACATATTCACAAGGTACCGTCAGGATATTAATATCTTTAAACAGTTCCCTTAGAAAATCGCGTCTGCGGAGGCCATATATTGCTCTGATAACTCTTTTCTGCAGAATACAAATAGACTCGATATCTGCAGCCTTTCCCCATAGTAAAATACCGTAACACATGATACTATGAAAGTAACTAAAATAGACCAGCCTCGCGGTATCTACATCAGTAAATTGACGGATTTTTCTGACAGCATATGCTGCTGAACTTAGCCGTCCTGCAAGAGATGTTAAATGAGGACCCCATTGCAGCCTTGAGTCGAGCGTAATCCCCAAGAAAACAGTTTTATCGACGAATTCTAATTTCTGCCTATTCAATACTATGTCACAATCACTACTTTTAACATTCGGTAAAGCAAATCTTATGCATTTAGTTTTTTTTCCCATTTAATACTAAATTATTAGCAGTGAACCAATTTTGGACTCGTAGTAGGGCGTTATTTACATCGTCAAGGTTTGATGCACGTCTATTTATCTTAAAAATTAGAGAAGTATCGTCAGCAAATAACACCATTTGTGGTTGGTTTTTTAATAAATGGGGTAGATCATTAATATATACTAAAAAGAGGAAAGGACCCAATATCGAGCCTTGTGGAACACCCATTTTTACTTTTAAACCGAGTGAATTGATTCCATTAATTTGTACTTGCTGTAGTCTATCATTTAAATAAGATTTTACCAAACTAAGCGCAAGTTTACCTAGTCCGTAATGCTTAAGTTTCAAGATCAGAAAAAAAATCCTATGGCATCTTGGGCCTCCTCCCACGCTGTAAAGTGTTTTAATAAGGTGACACCGGCGTCAGTCGTACAACGTCCTTTGGTGAACCCAGATTCCTGCGGTCTTCACAAAGTCATCGGCTTGGTGAAGACTGCAAGAACCTCCACCTTGTTGAAGCCTTCCAACGTTTCGTCTTCCGGTACGCGGTTGCCACTCCAGCCAAAACCTTTCGACCCCATGGGTTATCTGTTCTGCGAGCAATGTGCCCTGCCCACTGCCATATAAGTTAGGTAATTCTTCGAGTTATGTCGGTTGCTTTGGTTCTCCTGCCGATCTCTTCATTTCTGATTCGATCAGATCAGTATAGCCCTTTGGGTGACCCTTCTAATGGGGCCATTGTGAGCGACCACGTTTCAGGTCCATAGGTCATCACTGGCAACAGGCACTGATCACGGCTGCGGTATGTGAGACGAGAAGATATTGCGTAGCTTCCCGAACACTGCCCAGCCGAGTCGGATTTCTCTTTATTCTCGAAATTGGACCTACCTAACTGGACAGTTTGTCCTGGGTAAACGTAGTCGTCCATAACTTCAAGTGTAGTGTCTCCGATCTTGACGAGGGTACCGGGTTACATGGGCATTTGACATGAACTTAGTTTTGTCCATGTTAATTTTAAGACCTTCTCTTTCGGAAGCTCTACTGAGGTCATCGAGCATTGTAGAGCTGAGCTGAGCTAAAATAGTCTCAGCCATGACTACTATATCGTCGGCAAACCGAAAGTAAGTGATGTTGTTGCCATTCAATTTGATGCCTACCCCTTTCCAGTCCGGAACCTTGAAGACATCCTCCAATGCAGCTATGAACAGTTTCGGAGAGATAACGTCTCTCTGTCTCACCTTACCTCGCTGCATAAGGATAGGTTTCGTGGTTCTGGAGTCGGACCGACATCTTAGCAGTGTTAGTGTAGCACCTCGATTTACCAATAGTGAATGTTGCACCGTTTTAGAGACTGCAGTACAGCCCAAGTCTTGATCTAATCCTATAATTCTTACGCAGAGCAATGTCACCCTTTTTTAAAGAAGAGTATCACCACACCTGCATTCTGTCCGCCTGGGTCTGCCTGTGGCGTTTTAACCTCAAGTATGACGGAATCAAAATCCACCGGCCTAGCTACCTGCTATTGTATAATAAAAACATTTCCTTCAATCCTTTTCTCGTTATTGAAGTGAAACTTCTATATAGACGGGGGGTATTAGGATTTGTCACGAAAAAGCGTTACGGCCGCGTGGAGGGGAGACGATATCGCGTGGTGAGAGGCGGCAGCGGCGGAGGGAGAGAATAGATTGGAATCTCAAGTTGTAATACTGAACCGATTTGAAAAATTATTTCACTGTTGGGAAGCTTCACTATCCCCGGGTGACATAGGCTAAATTATATTTAAAAAACAATTAGGGATCCTTACTAAAACTCCAGTAATGTAACCCAAGGAGTAAAAAAAATCCCTAAAATATTCTTTACATCGCGTGCGCTGCGAAAACAATTGATGATAGAATAAAATAATGTACTACGACTTTGCAGAACACATCATCAAAAAGTGTCGCGACAGCATATGTCTAACTATTATAGTTATAACACAATAAGTGTTCTTTTTTTTTTTTTTTTAATGCCGCCTCTAGAAAATGCTCTTTAGTTGTATCTTGGTATTAATCCAAAATAAATTACTTCATATTCAAGACTGCTTCAATACCTTTACCTATATAACTTTTTGAATTATTCAATTCGGACATTCCATTCGAAAGATATCACGAGTTTAAAAATGTAAGTATTAGAAAAAAGTTGCGTGGTAGCCACTCACCCTGCTCGGCTAGCTAGGCAGCACCTTATGCAATGTAGGCGTCACTGGGGTACGGGCCGTACGGGAGAGGAGTCAATGTCAAGAAGGTAGGTAGGGGAGTCAATGTCAAGAAGGTAGGTGGGGTAGGTAGGGAAGGGTACGTTGGGTAGGTACGTGGTAGCCACTCACCCTGCTCGGCAAGCTAGGCAGCACCTTATGCAATGTAGGCGTCACTGGGGTACGGGCCGTACGGGAGGGGAGTCAATGTCAAGAAGGTAGGTAGGGGAGTCAATGTCAAGAAGGTAGGTTGGGGAGTCAATGTCAAGAAGGTAGGTGGGGTAGGTAGGGTAGGGTAGGTTGGGTAGGTAGGGTGGGTAGGGTACGGTAGATAGGGTAGGTAGTGTAGGTAGATAGATAGGTAGGTAGGTGCGCTGTAGAAGTCAAAGTCAAATCATTTAAAGTCAAATCATTTATTTCAAATAGGCCCTTGCAAGGCACTTTTGAACGTCAAAAATTACAAAAAAAATGAATTGATTCTAGTCGCCCCTTCCAAAAGGTAGTTTTCGTATGGAGAAGAATGGGCAAGAAACTCCACCGTTACTCTTTTAAAATGTTTTACAATATTTTGTATATATGTAGGTACATTAGTTATATAATTATATGTGAAGACGATGCATCTAAAAACAAAAAAAATAAAATTTACCATACCACAATAGGTAAAAATAAATTTAAAAAGAGAGCAACAACAGATAATTTAATTACCTATGTGATAGATACATGGTTCTCACATATTTACAAACATTGTAAAAAAAGACGATTTCCCAAAAAAAAATAAAAAAAAGTTACAATTAATAAGTCAGTGTGTGAGGAAGTCATCACAGAATGTAAAATCAATGTCATATAATAAAATATAATAATTTATAAAACTTAAATTCGCAACCAGTTTGATTTTGTCTAGATTCTAGATTATCCTATGGAGCTGGACCAGCATGTTTCCAAGCATTTTTATCTTGGATATAATCCTCTAATTTGTAATATGCTTGTTTACAAAGTGTACTTTTAATATGAGTTTTAAATTTTCTTTCATTTAATTGTAAAATATCACAAGGTATTTTGTTGTAACATTTAACACAGTACCCCATAAAAGATGTATGTACTTTAGATAATCTGAAAAATGGTTGATCTATTTTATCTTTATTTCTAGTATTAAAATTATGTCTATCACTTATTTTATTAAAAATATGTAGATTTTTTCTTACATACATAATATTTTCATATATAGATAAGTACTTAGTTCTACCCGTGCGAAGCCGGGGCGGGCAGCTAGTTGATTATAACGCAGATGAGCCGAATGAAGATTGATGACTTAAGAAATGCACAAGTTTAGAGTTCACTATGGAAGTTTTTTTTTGTTCCGGATTGAATTCAGTTTTTTTGTTGGATAAAATAAAATATGTTTAAATAAAAAATGCATTTAATAAAATATACCTAGCCTAGCCAAATCATAATTTGCATTTGTAAACCTGCGAAAAAAAAATGTGTGCTGGGACTCATAGTAGAAGTGAAACTTCAACGGACAAGTAGAAAAACGAATGGCAACGGACAAGTGGAAAAACAAATCGCAACAAAAATTGTACTTAAAGTTTTACGGTGGACAAATTCTACTTGTCCAATTTGAAAACCTGCCCGTAAAACTTCGTTTTAAAGGCGTCACCATTTTACTTACATGCTTAAAATAAAACAGTCTAGTCCTAACTTCACTGTGTGAATAAACAGAATTACGAATAACGGTGACGTGAAAGCACGAAACAATACATCGCTGAGCCAATGGTCAGCAAACTGCAAACACTGCCTTTTGCCCTGTTGGCATGTCGCTAAGCATACGCTGCGCGGCTCTCCTGCTAGTCTCTGCTAGCCTGCGCCATGTAGCGCGCACGTCATCGTTTTGCGCGCTTTTTGAACTGTTTGATATCGGTTGTATAGTATGTAAGGTGATGCCGATATATCGGCATCGGAATCGAAATCGTTACATCCCTAGTTTTCACCAAGCCATACTGGCATCTCATACACAAACATAGTTAGTGTGTGCCGGTTCGGACGATTTTATAACGGAAATAATTAAAAACTTGCATGGAGACTACTTACATGTTTTAGATGAGAAGAAGTTACTCTGCAATTGCTACTTTCGTCTCTAGTTCTCTACCGACCACGCAGTTAGGGAAACTAACTGCGTTAGTGACCGCCAAGGTCATCTTACTCCATCAATGACCATTGTGTAATGTACACAAACCGAGAGAGGACGGTTGCGTCATAGCGATGAATCGGTTGCGCTAGTCACTGGCCATTAATACAAAATACGTCAAGTTGCATGTATTTTTTACCGACTTCAAAAAAAGGAAGGTTATCAATGTAAATATGACAAAAAATATGTATGTATGTAATATTATTGGAACTGCAAGATAGCCCGGTCAAATTAGCTTCAAAAATAGGGGTAAGGTTACATTAATTCGCACAAAGCTGAAAATTGGCATGAATGTTGGGAACACTATTACAAACAATTTGTCAAAAGTCCGAAACGATCCGACGTGCGGAAAAAATATATTCAAGGTCAAATGTTGCAAAAATCGGTATTTTGCATTTTTCAGCTAAACGGCTAGTTTTATCGTAAAAATAGGTGAGACAAAAATTTTTCATCATGCAATTATCTATAAAATTGTCTACACTTTTTTTCCTAAGAATCACCATTTCGGAGATATAGCGATGCAAAAAGTTGAAAAAGTTGTGTTCTTCATATTATGCACACGTTTCCGCGCCACACGTGAGTTATTGCACTTGGCGCGTTTTTTTTAACGTGGTTTCCCCGGTACGCCTATTCCACAATCTATTGTGGTCCTGAACCTCTACCATGAGTTGCCATCGAAAACTTACTCGCTAGCGTTAAATACGCTAGCGTATTAACGTGAATCAAATAGATTTCGATAATGTCAAAACTCGCTAGCGTCTCCGTCAATGATTTATATGAAAATATATTGTACAGAGCCCCTAGCGGTCACTGAAAGAATTAAAATTCGTACCAAGAGCACTATAGATTTCGATAGGTAAGAATCCTAACGTAATCTATTCGATAGTCACTAACGTTTTCAGCTGTCACCATACAAAACGGCACCATGAGTCACTAATTCGACAGACGCTATCGAAAAATACGCTTGCGATACTAGTTACGTAGCTCACTAGCATTTTGAGGTGTGAAACATGTTTACATTAAAATTATATACGTTTTTGAGTCTTTTAAAGTCAAAAAATGGCTGGAAGAGCTTATTTAGCTTGGAATATGTTAGAGGCCGCTAAATTTGGAGATCAACGACGTGCACATCGTGAATTTCAAGAAAAAAAATATTAATTTATTTAAGCCTTTTATTTCCCAAAAAGTACCTACATTTATATCATTCATTCATATTACAATATAAACATGCGTTTTAACAATAATGAGATGAACAAGAATAGATAATTAAATAAATAAATTGATTTAACATATTAAGTAAAATAAAATAAATTATATACACAATGTTTTTCAATTGATATTGGGTGCCCATTTAAGGACGAAGGCTTCCTCCATCTTTCGCCATTCGTTTGTCTTGGGCTATTCTAGTCCAAGTGGGGCCGGTCACGGCCACAATATCGTCGCACCACCGGCAACGGGATCTGCCTCGGGTGCGTGGTGTATCGCGAGGGTACCAATGGAGAACCCGCTCACTCCAGCTTCCATCTGTGGCTCTGGCTACGTGTCCTGCCAATCGCCATTTCAACTTGCAAGCTAGTTCCACAGCATCTATTATTTGAGTGCATAGTCGGTATGTATTTGCTTTTTTTTCGGTCTCTGAGTTTAATTCCTAATATACTCCTATCCATTGTTCGTTGGAAGGCTTGAAGTTTTTTATAACTGCCTTTGTTAGTGTCCAAATTTGGCAACCGTAGAGTAGGTCATATAATGGTTTCCATAGCTTTCTTTTTCAGGCGAATAGGGATGCGTGATTTAAATACCTCTTTCAACGACCAATATCTTCTCCATGCACTCTTTATCCTGCGATCTATTTAATTTTCGGTAGCTTTATTAAATGATATGCTTTGCCCGAGATAAACACAATTGTCTACGTATACGATTGGTGTGTCTTATAATCACCGTTGGTACTCATAAGCTGTTACTTAATAGGTACACCTGTTTTTTCAGCGTTCATTTGAAGATCGCATTTTCGGCTCCCCTTATCTAGTGAGTTCTGCATGTGCACCAAAACATGTCATCTGCGAAGCGAAGATGGTTCAAGAACTCGCCGTTTATGTATATGTTACCGGCCAAACCAGATTTTAGGATGAACTAGTTTCGCCTAGGCCAAACCAGTTCTCCCTACACGCGATAGAACAAACCAGTACAGCCTAGGCCAAACTCGTTCATCCCGTTACCGATAGGATAAACCAGTTTAGCCTAGGTTGAATCGGTTTATCCTAGTTAGAATATACATGCTTTAGGATAAACTGGTACGTCCTAGTCTGTAGTTCAGACTTTGACGTCTGCATTCAGAAGTTTTTATATGTGGGAGATATTAACAGGATATTGAAATATCTTTAAGGACTGCAGCCAAGAAACATTCTGTTGGATCAGGGCAAGGCTTCGTGAAATGCAGTTTCATGAAAAACTGTACAACAAACAAATGCAATTGTAAGAAAAACAAAGTACTCTGCAATTCTAAGTGCCACCAGAGTAAACCTTGAAAAAATAAGTAAATTGTAGATAAGGTGATTTCTGTAGATGAATAAAAGTTGATCTAGTGATAGATGTGAAATTACTGATTAGTTAATAAATAACTTTAATAAATCATATTGACTATTTTAATTCTATTCCTTTATTCAGTTTACTTTGAAAAGCTTATAGAAGATACAAACTAAGTGAAATTAGTTCAGACTAGGACGTACCAGTTTATCCCAAAGCATGTAAATTCTAACTAGGATAAACCGATTCGACCTAGGCTAAACTGGTTTATCCTATCGGTAACAGGATGAACGAGTTTGGCCTAGGCGATACTGGTTTGTCCTATCGTGTGTAGAGAGAACTGGTTTGGCCTAGCCAAAACTAGTTCATCCGAAAATCGGGTTTGGCCGGCAACATATATACCGACATTGTGCCAATCCAGCTGTCTGATTGAAAACATAGTTCATTTTAAATTTTAATAAAAAACACCGCAAATCACACATCGTCAAAGTAATTACAAATTGAATAGACGTACATAATTATTATAAGGAATAAAAATTGAACAACCCCTAAATACCGTAAGTAGTTCACTAACCGCCAACCTTTTTATTTAATCGGATTTTTTTATGATATTGACTGTCATAACATTGTTACCATAGTGATAGCGTTTTGATCATATGAGCCGTTCTCTCTTCTTATTACTGAGAAAGAAAGAAACAAAACATAAGAGTGAAGTTAGCTAGACGACACGATCTATCGAGCTTACCTTAGCGCCTGCGTAAGACTCCGTAAAACTCATGGTGCGAGCATTATCGAAATCTATTTGAACCACGTTAACACTTCCGACTCCACCCTCTTTTCATAAAGCTCATACGCCATTCCACCAAACATATTGGAAGTGAACCCTCCAGGAGGCACCGGCATTACGTTTGCGCTAAAGTTAACCATCGCGCACGGTCAACGGCATTAGGTTTAAAACCATATTATAAAACACTGTAAAACGACGTAAAATAGTATGTTCAGGGGGTCTTGTCGCTATACGTATTTTCCAACATTTTTATTTTTTTGTGAATATTTTTAACCGTGGTCAAAACATTTTGAAAGTAAAAAAATTTGGATTTTAAAACCAACGTTTAAACTAATAAATCTTGTTAAAATATACATCAGATTTTATTTTCAAGGTTTATAATGCTGTATTCGCTAAGAAAAACCTACATTTAAAATGAGCCCTCCTCGAGGGTTCCCGGCATCCCATAAGCGACTAGGTGAACCCTCCAGGAGGCGTCCCGGCATTGAACGTGTTAATACGCTAGCGCTAGCGAGTAAGTTTTCGATAACAACTCATGGTAGAGGTACTGTTGTTTTAAAAATATTGTATCGAATTAAAAATAGTAGTATTGGAAATGGTGAAAGCGGTGTAAGTCATGATTAATTTGGTAAAATTATTCGTCTGATTGGTAATAATCATCTGATGGAACTTCATCCATACCGTCATCTTCTTCTTCTTCTTCCTGCTGGGTAAATTGTTCAAAGAGCGATGCATCGGATGTCTCCTCGCATATATCGTTAGATTAAATTACATACTAGATTCCACAATAAATTGGATGACTGAACACAACCTAGAAATTAACTTCAATAAAACTAAATTAATTTCTTTCCATCCTCGCCAAAAAATACCAATAAATATAAACTTTAGCTTTAAAAATAATAAATTAAAAGTATGTAGTTGATAAATTCACCCTACTAGGCCTAAACATTGATACACACATAAATTGGAAGTCACACATTCAGAGAGTAAGAGCAAAAATATCTAATTTCTCATATGCCCTCCGCGAGATCAAAAAAAACCACAGACCTTAAAACTGCACTAGTAACGTACGAGTACTATGCGTACGCCTACGCATGCTTAAATACGGTGTCATCTTATGGGGCAACAGCACTGACGCGCCCACACTATTTACCCTAAAAAAAAACTAATTAAAATTGTAAATAGTGGAGCCATCGATAGCTGTAAACCTCACTTTCAATAACTTAAGATTTTATCCCTACCCTGCCTCTATATATTTGAAGTTTGTAAGTTCGTACGTAAGTACCCAGAATTCTTCACGAAAAGAGAGGACATACATACAAACGAAAATTATTTTAAGACATAAAAATAGACTAAACTTACCGCGTCTAAAAATGCACTCCAGTAGTACTTTTGTCAAGTCCATAAAAAATTATAATAAGTTACCCGAAATAATAAAGAATTTAAATAAATATATCTTTACATAGTATAAAACAAAGTCGCTTCGCGCTGTCTGTCCCTATGTATGCTTAGATCTTTAAAACTACGGAACGGATTTTGATGCGGTTTTTTTTAATAGATAGAGTGATTCATGCGGAAGGTTTTTGTGTATAATACATTAAGGTTTTGTGTAAATTGGCTGAAATATGACGATTATTGTCAAAGATGTCGGAAAAAATCATGCCGACTGGGGCTTTACTGGCGTGCGCCGCGTAAGCCGTAAGAGATACATCAAATTAATGTTTTACAGAATTGTATATCTTAAAAAGTTCAAAAATAAAGTCCGCGATAGCATATATCTATCTTCTAAGGATGACCTACAGTAACCATTTTTATTTTTCAGAATTTGATAAAAATTTCATTGTTATTTCCGAAGCTATTTTGACCGGTATTTTATTTATCCTTATCCAATAAAATATATTATTTAAATTGGCCATTTAACTTAGATTAAAATATGCCATGACATCATACCATTAAAATGAATACTTTAAAAGATATCACAGATTCAAAATTACGCGTGACAAAATAATTATGGTTGCCGACAACGCGGGCGCAGCGGTAGGAATCAACGACTTTTCCTCGGATATTAGGTATGATCTAACTAATCCCGGTAGTACGTAACCGTGGGATATTTTCTTACATCCACGCGGGCGAAGCCGCGGGCAAAAGCTAGTTACCAATAAATTGAAGCTTTTCCTTGTAAGCAAATGCTACTACACTTTATGCGAATACTTAAATGATAAATTATAATTAACTTCATAACTATCTACGGCGTGTCAGGGACATCGACGCAAAAAAAAAACAGCTGCTCCATACATTTTGACCGCGTAGGTATTGCACTTTTCTATGAAACAGCAGATTTTTTTTAATAACCGACGAAAAATTTCAACGCAGTGGTGTTCAGAATCATGTACTGAATCCATGGTAGCCGGCTTCGCGTCGATGTCCCTGCCACCCTGTATTTTTATCTACAAATAAATCACTATTAAAGATACGCCTACCTACTCATAATAGGAAAAAAATATTTTAAATAAATATGGAGCGTATAATAAATAATTTACCTTGGGGATAATATATATTAATTACGTAATAAATCAAAATAACAATAATTAAATAAATAATAATGAATAATATTAAAAATAAATGGTTTTTACAAAGTTACTGAATAAATAAATGTATATAAGTAATTTATAAAACAATAATTATAATTCTTAAATGAAATTCTGTTTTAATAAAAGAAAATAACTTACTAACTATTTAACTAATAATAAAATTTATCACATTAAACACCCAGTGCTCTTCTTCCTCTCTCCTACTTGATCTATGCTGTGCCCGACAGGGTCCATAATTGTAACTAATTTATCTATTTACCTACCACATTTATACATTATGGTACGCAATAAAGAATTGAGAAACCTCTTCTACTGGTGATTCAACATTGGAGCACAATTGGCCTCGACAACTGATACATGCTAATGAACAAAACAATCCAACTTTTTTGCAGCCGCATTTAGCATTACACCCTGTTTTGCAATTGCAAAAAATTGTATTGAGGAGTTTTTCCGGTACAGGTGGGAGTAAAGTCTGAACTGGTTCCAATGTAGGAGAAGAAGGCGGTATAGATGAAGTTCCATTAGATGCTTATTACCAATCAGACGAATAATTTTACCAAATTAATCATGACTTACACCGCTTTCACCATTTCCAATACTACTATTTTTAATTCGATACAATATTTTTAAAACAACAGGACCACAATAGATTGTGGAATAGGCGTACCGGGGAAACCACGTTAAAAAAAACGCGCCAAGTGCACTAACTCACGTGTGGCGCGGAAACGTGTGCATATTATGAAGAACAAAACTTTTTCAACTTTTTGCATCGCTATATCTCCGAAATGGTGATTCTTAGGAAAAAAAGTGTAGACAATTTTTATAGATAATTGCATGATGAATAATTTTTGTCTCACCTATTTTTACGATAAAACTTGCCGTTTAGCTGAAAAATGCAAAAAACCGATTTTTGCATCATTTGACCTTGAATATATTTTTTCCGCACGTCGGATCGACTAATTTGATTGACAAATTGTTTGTAATAGTGTTCCCAACATTCATGCCAATTTTCAGCTTTGTGCGAATTAATGCATGCTTTTTTTTTATTTGTGAAATCATCATATTATGACTTCTCCTGCTCTGGGCAGAGCGAGAGGGTGTCAGACTTTTACTGACTAAAACCCAGCCGTGTTCCTTCCGTTGCCTGTGTGCCGGGGCCGCGATATCCCTTTCGGACAAACTCGCAACCCCGGCAGAATGTAACCTTGAATGTCTATTTTGACCGGGCTAAAGATATTCTCGTAAGATATTCTGTTAGGGCTTCCAAACATTTCAGACATCGCGGCCCCAGCACATAGGTAACGGAAGGAACACGGGTGGGTTTTAGTCAGTAAAAGTCTGACACTCCCTCTTGCTCCGCCCAGAGCGGGAAGAGTCATTTGATGATATCCCACCCAAAAAAAAAAGGCTTCCAAACATATATACAAAATTTTATAGGTGTATGTATGTGTGTCCACGCATAGCTCCGAAACTATTAATCGGATTGTTACCATTGTTTTTTTATTCAAAAATCTAAAATTCTAAAGTCATTAATTCAAACTAGGCTGAGAATCAGCACTTTTCCATAGAATCAGTACTTGAGCATAGATCTAATTCCAGAACGGTAATCAAACTCTACTCATTACTCAGATAGATCAAGACTCAGATCCAGCCTCAAGCAGAGATTTGTACGTATTGTCTATGCATATGCATCGGATACAGTTGTATGCTTTTTATTACGTTTAATAATTAGTTTAGCTAATTTATTTAATCATAATATTATCACTATACAAAATTGATACGATAGAGGGGCTTTCCTTTAAACTGCCTATACTAGGTACCATTTTCAAGCTCTGTACCAAAAATCAATTAAATAGGAGCAGTAGTTTAGTCGCAAATGATTTTTTAAGTTTTTGCCCCGTTTGAACACGATGTATCTTTCCTAACAGCTGATTATGTCTATACGCATAGGTCATGCACCTTAAAACGATAAATCTGAGTATAACCTATGCGTTGTTGACGCAGTGACGCAAGTCACAAGTACAACCAAATATTCTCGCTAAAAAGATGACAATGCAAACAAGGAAGCAATAAATACACACACACTTGCATTTTCATTACGAGAGTGGCGATCATAGCAAAACCCCCGCGGGTAAAAGAAATAGAAATAGGTCAGTGTTTGCTATTGCATCCTAGCGACGAGGGGCAGGGGTTGCGATCGGTAAGTGAGTGGGGCTTCTAAAAACTGTCTTTTTCAGTGCGCCGACGCTATTCTTTCGGAACGTACTTATGTTACGTAACACGGAAGTACCTGCGCCGCCGCGCCGCCTCCGTATTGTCGAACTCGCGCGCTGACAATTGGGATTTAGTTTTGTTATTGTGATAGGACACTAAACAAGTTTAAGACAGTATTTCTTTTTTTATTGTGACAGGACAACTTGGGATTATTATTATTTAGTGTTAGTGTTTTTTTTTGTGATCCACTGCTTTTATTGTGATACGACACGTAATTAAACTTTGGTTTTGTGTGTGTGTGTAATTAAAGTGTTCAACAATGCCTCGTGTAACTTACACGGCGTTAGAATACACTGACATGATTTTTAATTACAAAAATAAGTAACAATATTCTCCGTCGGTATAACTTTTGCATTCATGTGAATGAAGGACACATCGAGAATTTAAAATTTTAGTGTTTTTGTTGTTGTGCGCGTACTTCAAAACCATACCTAACATAAAAGCCGTGAGCGAAGGCCTAAGCCGCCGCCCGCGCCAACGCCGCCGCGCGCCGGCCGCCCGCTTTGAAATGAGATAAAACACGCCGCGCGGCGCGCGCGCGGCGTTGCCACTGTTACCTAGGTATCTTCTAAGGTCAGTTAAATTTATTTACAAAGGGTGGTTGCGTTTTACTCTGATTCATAAGCTATTTAGTTTGTTTGAAAAAAAAAAAACTCATTTTTGGTGCTTTTTATTTTTATACCGTATCAAATAAATACTAAACACGTATAGTATACGTAGTGTAATTTAATGCCCCTCTGTCATATCAACTCTGTATATGACAGGACGATAAAATAATTTCAGTCCATTTGAAAAATCCTTTTAATTACTTAATAAAAATTCTAACGGATTTCAAGAATATTGTTGAAAATTACAAAAATTATTTTGCGATTATTTTCTAATATTTTTGACCCCCGTTTATCTCTACGGACTGATACCTTCTACCACTCGATTACTTTGTTATTAACACTGGACTCATGATTTGCATTGCGTTTCGGATTTGTTTTGTGGATCAATATGAGGTGCATCAACTACGGAATAGCGATGCAAAGGCTGCAGAGGCATCTCGTATCCTCCCTTTCTGCACACCATCAAACAAGACTTTCGCGTTGGATAACCAATATTCAAACTCAGGTATGAAGTTGGAGTAGAAAAAACTTAATGTGATTTTTTTTTTAAACCTGGTATATTTTCTGGTGTGCGATATTAACTTATAGTGTATCTTATTTTCAGTTGCCTCTGGATACATTTCTTTGCCATCCATGCTTCTTATTATTAAGTACTTCTTATTATTATGTGGTAGCTGGTGAACACGAGAGACTATTAGGGCATAACATGGTTTGCCTTGGTTGTGGGAAATCTGTGAGAAAAATAAGACACCGTAATGTCAGTATGGACTGTCCATTGCTGGCTGTCCTATTATCCCAAAATACTAATTATGTGGTAAGCATTTTATTTTTCATTATTATAAATACCTAGTTGTATTAATCTATAAAAGGATGCATTTTCATTTAATGTGTAATGTAATATCTGTGTTTCATATATTTTCCATCTTTAACATATTTACTTGCATAAAGTAAGCATATTGTAACATGTGTTTACACAATAACATAATACTTGAAAACATAAACATATGTATACAAAAGATACCCTTGTTGCTAAAAATAATATAAACTGTAGCTGTAATATCTGTGTTTATTCTAACTGTGGTTTATTTTCAGCCCTCAAGAAATAACTACGTTTGTCATGTGTGTTGGATGCGAACAAATAGACAGGCAGTGCAAGACTCATCACGAGACACTCAGGAATTGGCTTCAGACAGCAATGCAGCAGCCCCTAATGTTCAAGTAGTTAGCCCACCAGAGCCACCACCATTACCGCCTGTTCAAAGTGGGCCACTTCGAAGGGAAAGTAATACTTTATCGTTACCTAATTATAAGCGAGCTTTGATAACATCGATTCATTGCATATTTCAGCAATGCAGAAACAGAATGTTACATTTGGTCCCGCAATTCATTAAAAGACTTAAGCTTTTGCAAGAACATAGTTTCTATGTTCCTCGCAGCTGTAGAGTGTGTGGAACACATTTGTACAGCGATCAGTGGCTTTTATTGCCTCAAATGAATGAGACACATTCTATATTTAGTGCTATTCATATAGAAGATATAATTAATATTATGAAGACAAAAGCTAATATTTTGAACTTTGAGAATGTCTCAGAAATGCCGAACCATTTTTGCCATTATTGGACGGGTCTTACCCAGTACCCCAGTTTTTAATTCTATATAATCTTTTACCTGCTTTTAATGTTAAGCAATCTAAACGCGCTTTAGCTATTTATTTAATAAAATTAAGAACAGGCGAGAGTAATAGACGTTTGGCAACTCTTTTTGATATACCATTTTTTTTTTTTTTTTTTTTTTCCGGGGTGGAAAATCCTCATGGATGTCCTCCGCCCTGGGGCGGGCGGAGGGGTCTGTCAGACACTTACTGACTAAAAACCACCCCGGTGTTCCAACTCACACCTACGCCGGGGGTCGCGGGAACTTGAAATCTTCCGCAACCCCCGGCTGGTGCCGGCCCGCCACTGCGGGCCTCCTCGCGGGTCAGGGGGGGGAGGTGTTTGACTCCCCCCGCGACGTCTCAGAGGGGCGCGCGTGGAACACTACGCGCCGCCACCTCGGGTCCTGATGTGTGGGGGGCGACGGACGTCCCCGAGTCCGTCACCCCTGGACCCATTTAGGGGGGCTGGAAGAGGGCGTTATCCGCCCTCCGCCGACGCCCGGTGCGCCTGCTGCGGGCCGGGTGAGTGGACGAGGTCTCCCTCTCCCTTTCCGCAGCCTCCTTCTGCGGACTCTTTTTGATATACCTAGGTCAACCTTGTAACTGATAATGAAAAAAGTTAGGTTGTGTCTCAGTGAGCATTTTGTTCCTAATAATATTGGTGTGAACCATATCACTCATAGGGAAATATCAGGGAGAAACTTAAGAGTTCCTCAAGCATTATTGGGTGATCCTGACGAGTCTATAACTAGAGATAGGTCTGCAATATTTGATGGGACTTATATATACTTGCAGAAAAGTGCAAACTATATGTTTCAGAAGAAGACATTTAGGGGTATGAGGAACAGGGTGTAAAGTTCACTCATCCCCCATAGAAAAGGGAGGATCGTCCGACCAGACGGGTGTGATGTCTGGCGGGCAACTGCCCAGAGGTTTGAAGTTGGGAGATTCTATAAAGGAAAAGTTTTTATCCACTGCGCAAATTTTGACAAATTAAACTTACACGAGTTTTATTGAACATACTTTTTTTATTTTGATACGTCATAGTACAAAAAAAAAAGTTATCGTTAACGAAAGATGTTTACTTTAAAAGTGGTTGCATGGCTACCCGGCGGCGAGCGGCGAAGCGGAACGCGCGAAAGTACCTACCTATCAGCTGAGTGATCGCTCGATTCGCCGGCGTAGGTATTTACGTGGGTTACAATACTTACAATGTATTGATCGCTAATTTTATCAGATTCGAACTAGACTTTTTTATGTTTAGGCCGTGACCTGAAGTTATTTGAAGAGTAATTCCAATTTTTCCTTCATACTTTAATGGGCTTAGGACCATCAAAATACAGAAAATAAAGCATTATTATCAATTAAATTTACATTACTTAATACCTTATGCCGCTAAAATGGTATTTTCCTTTCACGGCGTTAAGGATTCCATGGGCTCGCATTCGAGGTATGCTCTGTGAGCTGCTCGCAATCTTTCACCACTCAGTACATACACTCGCACCATCTCATAAAACTCGCGGTTAGTGAAGTCTCACATCGTGACCGGTAGGTCTGTACAAGTACAACACACGTGCAGCGCGGGAAAGCGATTAGACGCGACGTCACACGACAGCGCGTGCGATGAGCGAACTGTCGGTCACAGCACCCGGCGCGCGGGCGTCGCTTTGCCGCCCGGGAGGGAGGGGAGGTTCAACACCGCCGCTTGGGCCGGCCGCCGCGCCGCGCGCGCCCATTGATATTATTACGAATAGATTGTGTCCATATTTTGCTGATTTAAAGTAGGATAAAAAAAATAAAAAAATATTGAATAAATAATGGAAATGTGTTCTATTACTGATTTTGAACCACCAAAAAAAATTTGCGCACTGGTTAAAAACTTTTCCTGTATATGTTTATCGCGCGGTAAACTCTAATTGCGCGATGCAGGATTTTGTGTGACGTCAGGATGTTATGTGACGTCAGGTCTTTGCGTAGTTCGCATGTAGCGATGTAGATGCCGCTACAGACATATAGTTTACATAAATATGACAATTTGATTAAACCATTCATGATTGTATCTTGCGATGGTCACATCATCGATGCTGTAGGGCCCTATGCTGCCACCCAAACTGACGCCGAAATTATCAGGCACTTGTTTGAAAATTAAAATGGGCCGTTCCGAAGACTTTTTAGAGAAAATGATATTTTTGTTTTAGATAGGGGCTTTAGGGATGCCATCCCTTTGCTTGAAAATTGTAATTATCGAGTATATAAACCTGAATCATTAGACGAAGGAGCAAGCCAACTTACATTTTCACAGGCTAATAAAAGCCGTAAAGTAACACTGTGTAGGTGGGTTGTCGAAATCGTAAACGGGAGGTTTAAGAGGGATTTTAAACTGTTTAGGCAAAGATTTTGTAATAATGCCTCAACACATTTAATGGTTGATTTTAGAATTGCTGGGGCTCTATTAAATAGATTCCATCCTGTCTTAAGGGATAGTCCTAACGCTGAAAATATAATCCAAAGAACATTGCGCTATATGGATGAACCTAATCATCTTGGACAATTTATTAATGATTATAATATAAACAGAAGGCGAGTTATGTTTACTGCCGTCCACCAACTAAAAGGCAGCTAAGTGCAAAAAGTAGTTTTCGAGAAAACAAAAAAATAAGTGGGTATTGATGTCTCTCGAAAACTGTGCTGCCTAGGAACAAGGTTGTAAGTTATATATGTAGGCATAGTCTTTGTGCACAATATGTGATATATTTCATTAATTTATATTTATAACATTTTATTTAAATTCATTTTCTAACTTTTAGCTAAGCATTTTTTTTCATTATTACATAATATACTGCTCTATAAGGCCGCTAACCATACCTTAACTGCGTTATAGCAAAGCAATTTCTTGTAGCCGCCACGTCTTGTACTTATAGTAAAGTTATCCAAATATACTTAGTTATAAAGCAGTTAAAGGATTTTAACAGACTTATAGCCTAGTAACTAACACATGAAAGACTAACTTTGCTTACTTAGAAAGCAGTTATGGGATTTTAAACGCTTTATAGCTCGGTATTGCAAAACATATTTTTACACTGGTTCTCCTATTGATTAACTAGAAGGCAGTTAAAGACATCTGGCTCGCAATTAACTGCCTTTTAAGTCAGCACTTGCGGGTAAAAAGATGAGAAGTTAAAAACTTTTTTATGAAAATCAGAACTTTATTTATTAAAAAAGAATAGACAATCAGTACGATTAATTAATTGAGTAGGTAATTTTATAAAATAAGCCATTTAAGTACCTAATTAAATGGTTTATTTTATAAAATTATACTTTAGGCTGGAACTTTACAAATAGCTTATTATTAATTAAACAAAGGACAAATTGTATTATAGCCGCCTGCGAAGCGTGAGGTTGTGGGTTCGATTCCCACCCAGGACAAATATTTGTGTGATGAGCTTGAATATTTGTTCTGTGTCTGGGTGTCATTTATGTATAATATGTATGTATTTAGAAAATATATAAGTATGTTTATCAGCTGTCTGGTTACCATAGTACAGGCTCTGCCTAGTTTGGGATCAGGTAGCCGTGTGTGAATTGTCCCGGGATATTTATTATTTTATAAAAATACCCAAAACATGTAAGTATCGTTTTTGAAAACTTTATGAAATGAAATGAAATGAAATGAAATTGTTTATTCTGTAAATAGGATATCGGAATCACTTTTACACGTCATATAAAAAAATATTAAAAATAAGCTTGGTGAGGTCGGTGTTTCCTATCTGACTACTCTGAGAAGAAAGGCCGAAACAAACTCAGAGGTCACAGTCTCTTTTAAAGTCCAGACATAATCTTGGTCAAGTCATGTGAGGACCATGTAGATTAGTGTCTGAAATGGTCTTTTGAGGAAAGAACCACACAGATTTGAGTGGACCTGTCCAGTCAGTGCAAGCATTTGTCAGTAATCGTGGAGCTCAACTCAGAACTTAAGGAGCTCAACTCGACGAACAATACCAAGGAAAGGATATTTGGGTAGGCCGCATCAACTACTCAAACTGCCAGACCATCATTAAAACTGAGAAAGAAACAAAGAAATGAAAAGGGAAAATAAAAATATCCACATAGTCCTCACATTCACAATAATTAAAATAATATAATACTTTACAAAGTAATCGTGTCATTTTGAACATAATTTTCAACAATGTCAATGTGTATATAAAACTGGTTTATTGTGATGAATAATTAAAATGTCAAGTTTTATGGTTTTCACAAGGCTTAGCAGAGCGAGCAGCTCAATCCCAAGCTTTTTTATCTTCTAAATAATCTGAAATTTTATAGTACCCTTTTTTACAAAGTTTGGTTTTAATACAGTTTTTAAATCGTTTAATGGGTAAGTTTCGAATGTCAATGGGAAGTTTGTTGTAAAAGCGTATACATTGACCCATGAACGAGTTGCTTACTCTGTGGAGACGTGTGCGATGTACAGCAAGGTTGTGTTTATTCCTGGTATTTAAACTATGAATATCGGACATTTTCTTAAAATTTGATATATTTTTGTGTACATACAATAGGTTTTCAAAAATATATTGTGAGGCTACAGTCAGAATATTTATTTCTCTGAATTTCTCTCGAAGGGAATCTCTTGGACCTAGGTTGTAAATGGCTCGAACAGCCCTTTTCTGTAGAACAAAGATAGTATTAATGTCCGCACCGGTTCCCCAAAGAAGAATTCCATATGACATAAGACTATGAAAGTAACTAAAATAAACAATTCTGGCTGTATCTACGTCAGTTATCTGTCTAATTTTTTTAACAGCATAGGCGGCCGAACTAAGCCTTCCTGACAATTTTTCTATGTGTGGGCCCCATTGTAATTTACCGTCAATAGTTATTCCAAGAAAAACTGTTGACTCAACAGGGTCCAACTCTATTCCATTAACTTGAACATTGGTAGTTAGCTGCCTGACATTTGGCGTTGAAAATTTAATGAGTTTAGTCTTTTTTTCGTTCAAGAGAAGATTATTTACATTAAACCAATGCACAACTTTAGAGAGTGCATCGTTGACTTGTTCAAAGTTAACTAACTGACGTTTGATTTTAAAAATGAGGGAAGTGTCATCTGCGAATAATACGATCTTGTGATTATCCCTTATGTAGTAAGGTAAGTCATTTATGTAAATTAGAAATAAGAAAGGACCTAGAATTGAACCCTGCGGAACGCCTATGGTGACCGCAGATCCTGCAGATCTCTTGCCATTAACATCGACCCTCTGAATTCTGTTATTCAGATAAGAAGTCAGAAGGTCAAGAGCCTTGTCCCTCATGCCATAATGGTACAGTTTCCTGATAAGAGTATCATGATGTACGCAATCGAAGGCCTTGGACAAGTCGCAGAAAATGCCAAGAGCATCTTGCGAATTCTCCCAGGCCTCGAATATGCTCTTCAGTAATTCCACGCCCGCGTCTGTAGTTGAACGACCCTTTGTAAAACCAAACTGTTTCAAATGAAGTAAATTATGTGCATTAAAATGTCCTAACATTTGTTTTAAAATTAATTTTTCAAAGATTTTACTCAATGTAGGTAATATCGAAATAGGCCGAAAATTTGTGGGATCAGTTGTGCTGCCAGATTTGAACAGTGGAATCACTTTGCTAAGTTTCATCAAATCAGGAAATACACCCGATGCAATACAAGAGTTAAAAACGATTGCTAAAAAGGGTGAAATAACATCAATTAATGAAGACATGGTATGTACTGATAATCCCCAAAGGTCAGCAGTTTTTTTTACATCAAGTTTATTAAAAGATTCTATAATGTCTTTAGCAATAATAATTGTAAATTCAAAAAGTTTGTCACATTCTGGTACACATTCTTTAAGTATTGAGTAAGCAGAAGTGGAGGACGACAATGACAGAGTTTTGGTTGTTAAAATGGGAATATTAGTGAAGAAATTTTCAAACTCAGTTGCCACCTCCACGTCTGCCTTAATATCTACATTATTGATTTTTAGATGGAAGTCACGATTCCGTACTGTCGTTCTTCCCGTTTCTGAATTAATAATATTCCAAGTTGTTTTAATTTTATTTCCAGAAGATTTTATTTTATTTTTAATGTGTATGGCTTTTGCTGAGGAACAAGCTCTTTTAAAAGTTTTAGAATATTTCTTAACAAATTCTTTAAAAGTTTCATCATGGTTATATGTTGAAAGAAGTTTCATCATGGTTTAGGGCGGGCACATGACACACATTGGTTTCAAATTCTTATGCACTTATGAAATAAACATATCACAATCAGAGATCAATAATTGCAAAGTTGAAATAATATAATTGTGCGTAACACATAACGTCGTACTCAATTAAATATTAGACTTTACATTAAAAAAAATATATATTTGGCCATTTTTTATGCTTAAATACTAATTTAAAACTTTAACAAAATGAGTAAATCAGATTAAGTAAATAAGCAATTATACCTAGTAACACTCGTGTAGTATTATCAAAATAAAGTAAACAAAAATATTTAATAAAATATATAAAACAACATTATTCTAAAGGCACTTTTTCAGTCTTTATGTTTAATACATATCCTAGTCTGTTTCTAAAGTTACGTTCCTTTTGTTTTTCTTCTGGTTCAATTCAGATGTATTATATCTTTCAATGATCGGTAAATTTTGCCAAAATAACATCTTATGTTTAGGTATAATTGGCGATAACTTTGTTAAAAGATTAAGCTTTCTCTCCTCATCTATTCCTTTCGGCTGCGTCCGAAATGTCAAAACAAAATGCGGGTTTTTCAAGTATTTATCGTTTAAAAATTTAAGAGACACATATTCCTCATGAAAAGCTTCCTTATAACGGAGATCAAAACTTCCTCGTTTCTTCTTCCACTTGAGTCATATTTTTAAGATACGCTCTGGGACTTGAATTATGTATACGTCGATCTGATATGTTACCTACGTAGTTTACAAAATCTTGAGGCTGCATGGATTTAACCAGAACTTTACCATTATTTGCTGAGGCCACTGCATTTTCAAAGTCTGTAAAATCATATATGGTCTTTTTCCGCTTCATAGATAATTCGACTTGATGGTGAAATTGATCACAGCTCATAAATGTGTGACCCGGTTCGAAATAAAATAGAGTGATAGTTTTTGTGGCTATTAAGTCACTATTGATGAGGTCGATTAGCATAGAAAACAATAACCAGTTTTGCACCCGAAGTGAAAAGTATGGAATTGGAATTATTAGCCTGAGCTGGTCAAACGCAAACGCAAATCACAAGCGGTTAACTGCTATTTAGTTTAGTATTGTCGTTTAGCTGCTCTCAAGCGATTGATATTTAGCTCATACTAATTTTAATACATAACTTAAAAGCCGCTATTGGCGTATAACTGCTTTCTAGTGTAGTTTTTCTTTATAACTGCTCTATAGTTAAGGCATGATGTTCAAGTGGTTATTTGTATGACACAATACATGAAGGTAGTTAAAGACGCTTAGCTACTTTTTAGTCCAGAATGACTATATGACGTACTTTTAGTTAAGTAAATTTAGAAAAAATGATACATTAATTTGCCGTTAAAGTATGTTAACGTCTTTCTAGAGAAGTATTGTGACTTAGCCACTTTTTAACTAAGGAAGTAACGAAATTTATGTGGTTTAACTGCTCAGCAATGTTTTGTATCTCTAAAATTATGAATCATAGAAAAATGATTCTTAGACCAAAAGATAGAGCATCGAAAGTTGTATAAGCCTACATTAAAAAGTGAAAAACGACCAACTGTGGCTTAACGGCCTTTTAGTTAGTGGACGGCAGTTTACTCGTATTGACGGTAACTTGCCTCAACTAAATAATTTCCCAGTTTTTACATACAATGATTTAATATTGTTTGCATTAGGCCCATATCAGGTGAAACAAGCGCGTTCATACTTCAGTGAACATGTTAGGGATAATGGTATCTATGTTGTTGAAGTGTGTCCAGAACTGGAACACTCCCAAGAAATGATAATAAGGGTTGGTGGAAATAATCCTTATTTATTAAGAGGACGTATTAAGTCTCGCCATGTTTCTCAGAGAATTTACTTTTCCTATGTTTTATTTGAAACTGAACATGATGGTGATTCTGTCTTGGAAGCTATTTTAGGCTACTATTGTAATTGCCTTGTAGGGAACAGAACCGTGGGTTGTTGTTGTCACGTTATGACAATAATCTGGTACCATGGTTGGGCAAGGCACCAAAACAATATTCAAGCTCCTGCAGGATTTTTAGACAACATATTATTAACAATTGAAGAATATTAAAATGATCTAACAAAAGGCTATCTTTGTGAAAAACGTAATCACAATTGTAAAATAATATATACTTCTTTGCTTGCATTTGTTTTAAACGTATGGTTATGTTAAGCAGTTATTTATGTTATTACTGAGGTACTACAATACTTATTATACACTTAATCCAGGTTAGTGTATAAGTGAAATAAAAATGTTCTTGGTTGACCTCGGTTTCTTTAACACTAGCAGTGCGGTGCTGTAATGAGTTATTTTTGTAGAGAATTATTGAGTTATCTAGGTAGGCATTTAAGATAATAATTATGTATATTATAATCCACAAAATATTTTTCTTTAAGTTCTCTAATAAATAAATCATTATTATTACTCTGTTGTTTTATTTTGTTTCCCTTGTTTATTGATAATTAAACTATCAGAAAAATATAAGGGTAAACTGTATAAATGTACTTTAAAGAAAAACATTAGTATCGAATATACTTTGTTATAATTGTCACATTTTTTGAGACCATTACCCAGTTTAATAAATGTTAATCAATATACCTACATTTAGAATACTTAATTCAGGTGGCCATAATGTTTAAATGCCTAAAGCTCAACACACACAAGGCGGGTGCGTGTCGGGCGCTGTTCGGAACGGCAGTACGGCGGGTTTGTATATATTGTAATTCCTTGTATTATATGGATGTCAGCACACGAAACGAGTGTGTGACAATCAAAAGGCTAACGAGTTTTAAGTAATACTTGAGTTTTGAGTGAACGGGCGGAGTGTACGGGCCTAAAAGCATATCAGTAAACCGTAATAATTCACAACTGTTCGCTATTTAAAAGCGCCATAAGTTTTTTATTGCGAAATTATAATCTATACACTTATTTCCAGCGATCTGATTAACAGGTTTAATGAAACTGTTTACGTCTAGTCTGTTAAAATGACAAGATCTATGAGTTTTTTTTTTTATAGCAATTTGATGTGTGAATATGAATATTCACGAATATAAAACACCAAGAATCATTGATGTACATAAAATTCGATAACTATGCCGTCCATACAAAAATTGGCTATGTCCTTTAAAATTCGACTCAAAACTAGTTTTAAACAGAGATCAATGCTTGAGTTTCCTTCTGTAATACGGACTGTAGACATTCAATAACATTGAGGTAAGCGTTTTACATAAATACGAGAAGTGGTGCCGATTCTCTTGTACACCGAACTAAACTATCACTAAAATTCCTTACTTTTCGCTATGAGAATCTTAAAGCTATTCTGCAAAAATAAACTCTAAACATAAAAATAATTGTGTCAAAACTAAAATTCGCAGCCGCCAAACGAAGCCGGTTTTGTGAAAGCCCTTTCACAAAACCGCTTTCAGTCATTTTCGAAAGAGTCTTTCGTGTATTTCTTACAAAACAAATGTATTACTTCTAAATGACTACTACAATCACAATAAAACTGACTGAATCGCAAAAACTCCTACAAAACACATTGACATTACATTGTTGTCATAGATTGTTACGTCACATTCGCTCTGACCAATAGCGTCGCTTTTCAAGTATTTGAATTTCCCACAGTTTCTTTGCACTTTTTAAAAATTAATTTCTTGCTCATTATAATAAAAAAAATATTGATGGAGGCATAATTCTGAAGTAATATATTATATTATTTATAAAAAAAAAAAATGTATTTGACCCTTATTTGAATCTCATGCATATTCCCTATTACGAACACAGCACACCGGTATTTTATTTATTGATAGGCATGCAAAATTTTAATGTTCTTCAAAAACAATCAAAGTATTTAAACAATAAAATAAAATACGGGTCAAAATGTAGTAGTCGGCGTACAATTTCTGGAATATGTTTACATATATCACGTCGGCACCTGCGACGCAAAGTGATACGTCCTCACGCTGGGAAGAGTGGGAAGGCCCGGTCTCTACTGACGACTGACGTAGCTGTAGATGTGGAAGGCTGAGAGTCCGAATCATAAGTCTCTGGTACCTATACAGCGCAGTACGTCATCTGGCACTGTATAAGAATAACAACACTTTCCTACCCTCTTCAGGCCAAATCTGACATATAAAATGGCATTTAAGGTTTTCACCGCTAAACGATTCCAAAGCTTAGTCTTTACCAGATTCATTTGACTAAAAACACGTTCAATCTCCGCGTTCCATTTGCCCCCACTCTGACCGGTAATGTTGATTGTACTTAGGAGGCATTACAACGACAACCAAAAAATATAAAAACTTGTTACGTTATATCTCGAGAGACACTGCTTCTACTTTCATTTGTTTTAAATTTAGTAGGTACTTAGGTAGGAGCCGATTTGATTAAAGTTGTTCTTTCTCCCTCATTCCTACAGAGAAGAGGGAGAGAAGTAGTTTTGATTGTCTATGGTATCCGGGTACACTACATAAATACGAAAAACTTTATTCCGTCAGTAACAAATATGAATTTCAAAATACCGATTTTCATAATTCCGAATGGTTCAAAATTCCGACTATAACAATTCCGACTTATCATTACTCCTATTTCTTATAATTCCTAAATTTCAATATTCCTAACGTTTATAATAACTATTCTCAAAATATCGAGTTTCAATAGATCGAATAACAAAAACTCCGATTTAATGATAATTCGAAACATCAAAAATACGAATTCCGATTATTAAAATACCGCTTAATACAATTCCGAAAATAAAAATTGCAAGCAAGCATGCAACATGCAAGCGGGCATGCAGGATCTCCCTTCATCGAAAAGAAATTGCCAAATTATCACTTCCCAAACAATTTTCCGCATAATTTCATTTGCCAAATTATTAATTAGCAAAAAATCTCTTCACTAATAATTGTAACGCAAAACCTAATGTTTTGCAAGTGAACGTTTAAACAATAACTTGTTTACCAACTAGTACTTTTACTAATTTTTATGTTGTTAAATATTTCAGTTGGGATAACTCATTTTACGCAAAATAAAGACGTTTTATTACATGGGTGTTTTTCCCACTTGGTACAAATTCTAAACAGGTAATAATAATATTAATATATTTATAATATAAATAGATTTGTCAAACACATTTAAAATATTAATATTAACTATTCTGGTAGTATTTTTTTTAGTTAGTAGCATTTTTTTAAATAATTAGTCTCGTCTAACTAGTTCAGTTTCGGGTAGCCTGTATTTTTCCATATTTTTTTTCTATATAATCTAGTCGTTTCTGGCACTCGCCGGCCGCTGCCGCGGCACCGCTCGCTTCGCTCGCTCGGCTCGTGCGTAGGTCACAGTTTTAACCTAACCTAACCTAACCATTTAAAAAAGAAATTAACCTAATCTAACTAGTTCCATAACTAACTGACCAAACGTTTATTGTCTAAAGATTGTTTGCTGTAATAAAGTATTTGATTAAAGATCAAATGGCTATATGACATAATCCTTGTTAATATTCTGCCAAGTAAAAATTTGACCAAATGAAAATGTGCGTACTGAAATCATTCCAAACATTGCATTGGTATAAAAAAGGTTGCTAAAATTTGTTTGGGTAGTGAAATTTTGGCAAAATCTTTTCGGTAAATCGGCAGGATCCCAGGCATGCAACATGCAAGCAGGCATGCAGCATGCAATCAGGCAAGCAGGCAAGCAGCAAGCAAGCAGGCATGCAGCAAGCATTGTTTCTGTCACGGCTCCGGCGCTGCGGGGTTTGAGCGGCCCCACGCGAGCTTGTCGTCGCAGATTGTTTTAACGCTCACCACCGCAGCTTCGGCTTGCTGGCCGGCTTAGCCAGACAGCCTAAGCCGCGGCGGCGGGCCTTCAAACCACCTGCTCCTCAGCTCGCGGGCCGCCCCACCCCTCCGCGACTACGCGGGCTTAAATTACACTCTAGGGTAGGGCACACAAGACTACGTGAAGTCGGTTTTGCAGCGATTCGTTTCTGTCACTAAATTTTGTAGCACAACATCTTGACTTTTAGTTTATTCGAAGTATTGAAAATCGGAATGTCGTTTTTCGGACCGACAACCCTTCGAGCATTTGATTCTTCGAACTTATGAAAATCGGAAAACTAACAAATCGCATTTACGACTTTCGGTAAAATAAATTTCGTGATTTTTAATAATAGACATTATAATTATACTCGTTGCTGTCTCGCTCTCGATGATGAGAGAATACAATGGTAGTAGGCGTTTAGTCGAGTCTCTTGTCACATAATTTTGAAGAAATAACTAAAAAATGAACGCGCCCTTTCCTAAGGCGTGCTGCCATCTATCTACCTCTGCAAGCTATCTTCATTCGGTTTTTATGTCAAGTATCGGCGTCACATATTTCCGCTTATTTTGTGTAAAAAGTGTTTAAATTCACATAAAAATGGAAAATAGGAAGTCAGAAGGGAAATCTATTGTGAAAGATGAAAAAACTCGAAAAACGTAATTTTCAATATTCTCAATGGCGAAGGTAAAAAACTTACCGCATGTTGTGATATTTCCTGTTAGTCCCTGCATAATTGTGCTTACAGTTTTATGGCATTAGTGTTCACATATAAATACATGAAAGGTCTAAGAACCTTCAAGAGCGTAAGATATCGCTACCTAATCGATAAAAAACATCGAGTGTGATATTGTGTTTTGTGTCATGGGGCATAATTATGGTTGCACGTTTTGCAATAAAATTAAGAATGAACATACTAAGCCTAAAAATGGCTTCAATACGACTTGCCTGGCCTGTGGGGCGTCCTGCGGGGGCGCACGTGGTTTAAAATGGCAATAAGAATGAACATACTAAGCCTAAAAATGGCTTCAATACGACTTGCCTGGCCTGTGGGGCGTCCTGCGGGGGCGCACGTGGTTAAAAATGGATATGTTGTAAGCTAAACAACCTGTGGGGTGTTCTTTAAGGGACACACGTGGTTGACTTTATTCTGAAACTGAAGCTCTGCCTGACCTGTGGGGCGTTCTGCAGGAACGCACGTGGTTAAAAATGGCAATAATGTGAGCGATTTGCCTGACCTTGGGGCGTTCTGTGGGGACGCACGTGGTTTTCAATGGCTGTGTTGTGCTTGGGAGCTAAGCAACCTTTGGTTGACTTTTTTCATTATAACCTTAAAGGAAAGTTCTGTGGGAACTTACATGGTTATTTGGTGCAATTTTGTGTTGCCCTTTACCTACAGCATGCATGAAGTTTATTTTTTCCAGATATTGTAATATCCCACAGTAAGCAACTCATCAGACATACCTACATGATAGTCATGAGAATGACCATCCGCAGTTAGTAGAAAATACTCAACCAGATTGAAAACACAGAGAGAGTCTGAGAAGATCTGCTTAACAGAAGCCTAAAGGTGGGATATGATACTTCAAAAAAGCTTAGCAAAAGAGAAGAAAACTTCAATTACCAAATGTTCTAATCTGAATAAAATAAATGTTAGCATGACAGATCAGGAAATGTCTAGAAAGTGAGACTAGCTAATACAAATAAATAAGCAACAAATTGCTACAACACCATCATGCCCGGGCTCGGGTCTTCAGCTGTGCCTGAAGAACATTTAAAGCCAGAAAATGTTTCTTTTTTAAATATTAAAACTGAATGATTATTCACAGTTACGGTGGTTGTTAATTAATCCTGGCACAAGAGGACATATCTCCTACTATCTGTTATTTATAAAGGGAAACAAGTTGTTTCTGGTACAGTCGGAGACAGAAATTTACCTTTTCAGTGAAAATCTCTGCTAAAATAAGCAATGCAAGGTCATTGCTTACATTAAACATTTTTCAAATAAAGCTTTAAACTGGCGGGGACCTCCTCGCGCAGAAGCGTAAAAGAGGGGGGGAGGCGTCTCCTAGAGTACCAGCTGTGGATGGGAACTGGAAGACAAAAGGAACCACCAACATCGCAAGTGAACCCACAGGTGGGGGCACATTTATTTCTCATAGTTTTGTGATTAGAAACTAATCACCACAAATCTTGTATTCTTGATCAATATGTAGGTTATACAACCCCTTTTACATAAGTCACAGCAGAATTTGATTAAACTCTACTGAATGACAAATTCTTTAGAGTCCTTACAGTTAACATCTGAAATTTATTCATGACCTTTCTTTAAATACTATACTTAGTTATTTTTTATAACTATACATAACAAGTTTTGTTTGACAATTATTTCTTGTTTATAAGCCCAATGGGACATTACTTCTTACTTTGAATTGGAAGATGTTAGTATTGTTAAAATAATACATATCAAGTTGGAAAAACTACCAAACAGTAGAAAACTACAGAAATTTACTTTCCGGTAACCTGAGATGTAAAAGATGCGGGTCCTAGAGAAAATACTAGGTATCAATTTAATGCTTGCCTTTTGTTTGGCTCCGGAAACATGAAACCTATTTTAGCTTACTTAACAGAAAGAGGCTTTGTTATCAGATATATGTATATATAAGATGGTCTTCTTTGAATCGAAAACATTCACATACCTAGTGTTTGGAACACAGTCAACACTAGATACCTATACTGAAAGAGTTAGATTTTATACCAAAACAGTATTGTAAATTTTCTAGGTCCAATTGTTTCCAATACTCGTAACACAACATAACTCTAACATTGTAATGAGAGAAACAAATAACAGCTTGAAGTTAATAAACATATTTTTTGCATTATTGCAATTGGTTAAAACCAAATTAAGTTTAGATTTCATACTCAGGTTTATTGGATCCTGCATACACATGATCTTCAATGGTGGTCTATAAACTTAGCCACATTTGGGAAATTCATTAAGAAAAAAAGATATATCTACAGATCCTCACACGGTGGGGAATATCATGTAGCTCTAAAAACTGCATATCTGCAATGAATTAAGAATGAAGGTCAGCTTCACATTAATTAATTGCCTTCTTGTGATAAATATGTTCTGACAGATTGTGAAATCTGATTAAAAAAAAAAAAAAAAAATCTATCTATTAGCTAATACTGCAGTATCTACTATAAAGAAAAAGTGTGAGTTATGAAATTTGTTATATTCAGGTACCCTTATATACCTACTTAATATCTATAATAATATATACCTACGACCTATAGAGAAGTATGGAAGAGACTGTTTGTAGCACCAACCCCAAATACATTGGGATATGGACAAGATGATGATGATATAGGTATAAGTACCTAATAAGGTAAATTTATGGCTTTGTAAGTCTAAAAATGAGACTTAGCCATGCAGAATAAGAACTGAATGATACACATTATCAAAAAGTTTTGATATTTCTTTAAAATTGGTGTAACTAAAATGTATTTATTTACTCACATCACAAACAATAGGTACATAGTGCCAATGTGGAACCCAGATCCAGGATCTGTTCTGTGGCAGTGATTACTTTAAGTACATAATGTAGGTCTAAATAATACATATAATCTATTTTATGTTTTTCCCGTCTATTCTCTATGGTTCTCAAAACCAAGAAAACCCTATCAGCTATACACAACCAAAGCAACTTTAAAAGATAACAGGGCAACAACGACAACCAAAAAAGTACATACAGTACAGTACATTAAGTATACCTACCTTTTTAACCAGAAATTAAAATTGTTAGAAAGGAATCACTGATGTAGCAGTAGAAATTATGATAAAGTCAGCATCTAAAAGTACCCACAATGAATCAGTACTCACCTGCATTTGTAGCATACACTAATACTGTAAGTTACAAAATATAATGAAGTATTACAAAACCTGCCATTACCAAGATTAGACAATATTTTCACTATTTTCTAATTCAAGAAGGAATTTCCTATAGAAGTTACATTCCATTAAATCAAAGCATGCTTTAATTATCCATTTAGGTACTCTACCTACAACAGCTGATGAAGTTAAAAACACTATTCAGAGGTTTTCTATAAATAAAGACCTTCAAAACCTATATAATGTATGTTTTCATGTTTTTATTTTGTATATTTTAATGAGTTATAATTGTCTCCATAATTTTTTTTAATTTTAGTTATTGTAATTGGCTGTAGCACAGCCGTTGTAGCTAAATAAATAAATAAATAAATAAATAAATTATAATACATAGGATATAAATATCTTGTTTACATTATATGAACTGAAAATAACAATTTTCACCAAAATTATTTTTTAAATTGCTACCTGAAAACCGTGACTTTATAAATATTAGCCACAGGCGAAAAGGGAGCTAACGATCTCATAAATTAAATATTAAGAATACAGTGATCAAAGTATGTACACTGCACTAAGATTAAATCTGATAAGTTAAATGAGATTATATCTTTCTATGGCCAGTTAAAACATCCACATAAAAGTTTCAATAAATACACACAGATAACACTAAGGTTAAATTGGTTATGTACAAGAAAACTTAAAAAAAAAAAAAAAAAAACAACCTTATTTATTTAAATTATATTTTTACTAATTATATACTATTACTAATATGAGCACGCACGCAGTTACAGCAGGCTGTAGTTCTTTAGAAGTCCTAAATGCTTGCGAGACAGTGCTAACTTACTTATTATATAAAAAAAAAAAAAAAAAAAGCCCAATAAATCTGTGAGCTAAATTAGAATTAGCTGTTGGAGAGTGTGGCATATTATTGACATTAGTACATTCTCTTACAAACTCTACTCAACTTTAGTTTGATTTGATACAAGACCTTAATAGGTTTATTATTGATAAATTATCAACTAATATTGTTGTCTAATAAAATTATAAAGTTCATATTGTTATTGATCAACAATAAGTATAAACTTTTCTGAAGATTATTAATTTGCAAATTAAAATGATTTAGTGCAACTTGAAATAAGTACCTATATATTTTTTGTTCAAATGTAATGATTAATGTTACAGGATTACTACAAGTACATACCTTGAATGCTAATCTAATACCTGTGTAAAAAATAACAAATCCTCGTTATTTATTACTTTTACTAAGATTTATTGTTTTTACAACTAGTCTTTGAACATCTACCATTGTATTCTCTCATCATCGAGAGCGAGAAAGCAACGAGTATAATTGAATAGTCAAACGAACTTACCTGTAAGTGAAGTTCGACGGTAATTATATATTCGTCGCTTCATTCTTCAGATATAATATGTTTACTAAGTAGTCCCTTTATCCTACAGGCAACATCGCACGATTACAGAGAATAATTGTTTTTTTTTTTTTTTTTTTTTTTTTTCTACCTACATTACGGTTCTTACGTCTTGTCTGTTTGACATTGTTCATTCCTTTTTCGTGCGAGGCAACGAGCGGACACGCTTAACAAAAATGCCGAAACGTAGTGCACAGGACAAATTGGAGAGATACAAGCACAAGATTAAAAAATTAAAAGAAAAAGAAAAGGACAAGGAGAAATATCGGCGTCGAATACAACGACCGTTCGATTCATCTGAGGATGAAAACATTGCAGGTTAGTTGAACATTATTAGGTACTAAGTGTCATAAGTGTTTACATCAATTTAACTCAAGTGAAAATCGGGATTGACTGCGAGTCAATTGCGATAACATAATTAGCTGCGAGCTAATTATGAGTCATGTTCTCATGATAACCTATGTAGAAAATATGTGTAATCTAAAATAGATATGCACATTAACTACGAATTATTATCCGCTAAACAATGCTAACGCAAAACGCGTTACATACCTACCTCCTTATTCGCTCGCTATATTATCGTAATGTTTTTTAGATACGAACAACGTCGAGCTCTGTGAACCACAAGATGGTCCACCAACCCTTTCATGTGAAGAAGGCCAACCGGTGGAAACTCCTGCCTTACATGATATACCAGACCTCGTGGAGGATGTGGCTGCTCCGCCAGTTGAGACAACCCCAGAAGTAAATTTGGATCCGGAGCTATTGTCTGCGTTGGGGTCTTCTACGTCTTGTACGCCTGACTTCGGGGAAGATGTCCATGAGAGCTTAGCCAGTCTATGGACTCCCCTATTGAAGAAAGGATTATGCAAAGAGGATAAAGATAAGCTCATGAAAGAGCATATTATACCCGCAAATTGCAAATTACTGCAAGCTCCGAAGTTGAACGCGGAGATTTCAGCCGCCGTATCAGACATAGTCAGAGGACGAGATAAGAAATTGATCGGGTTTCAACAACAGTTAGGAAACGGTACCGCAGCAATAAACAAAGCAATGGATTTGTTGCTTAAAACGAATGATAAAGTTCTGGCCTTAAAACATTTAAGCGATGGTTGTCGGTTGTTATCTGATTTGCACCATTGTTTGACTAAAGACAGAATAAAATTAATTACCCTGAGTCTGGAAAAGAACTTTCTTCACGTCATTCAAGACTCAGAACGTGACGATACTCTGTATGGTCACTCGTTGTCGGAAAAAAATAAAAGCCAGTAAGGCCATTGAAAAGCAAGGAACTCAGATAAGAAAAACAATGGCAAATCAGAAAAATATTATTCCTCAACAATCGGTCACTCATCCTGCCACCCAGGGAAACTGGTCAGGACCTCCTCGTTACCCGTCGAACAGGAGGGGGCCGGGAGGTCAGAGGAGACCACCAGTGGCGCCACGTCGGCCATATCCATCGCAATCTCAAGCGCAAGCGAAGAGCTCCTACGCATCGAGGAACCGTGCGTCACAACAGAAATAACCAAGGTACACGCAGGTAGAATACGATTCTTCCTCAGTTGTTGGTCTCAAATAACGAATAACGCAGTTGTGTTATCATGGATAGAACATGGATTTACAATTCCCTTTTGTACTCCAGTGACTCAGCCTATCGTACCAGTTTGTAGCTTTACTTCCGATGAGGCTCGAGATATGCATGTAGCAATCAATAAATTATTAGAACTCAGGGCTATATCAAGTTGTATTCCAACTCATGACCAGTACATATCAAAAATATTCTTGGCACCTAAAGCTAATGGAGGAAAGCGGTTTATTCTAAATTTAAAATCACTAAATAAATTTATTATAAATACACATTTTAAAATGGAGGATTATAATCCTCCATTTTAAAATGTAAAAAAAGTAAGTAAGTAAGTAAGGGATTAGTTTAGCTGCCGTCCTATAGGACGGCAGCTAAACTAATCCCTCAAGACGGATTCTTAGCAACAATTGACCTCAAAGAGGCCTACTTATTAGTTCCTATATCTGAATCCGATCGAAAATACTTACGATTTAATTTTCAGGCCCCTAATTCTAGGAATTTAAGTACATACCAGTTCACTGCAATGCCGTACGGCCTATCAGTGGCACCAAGAGTGTTCACAAAAATAATGAAGGAAGTTATAGCCTACCTAAGAAAACAGGGACACAAATCAGTAATTTATTTAGATGATGTATTATGTATAGGTAATAATTACGAGGAATGTGTTATTAATGTACGCGAAACCCTAAAACTTCTAGAATGTTTGGGTTTCACAGTTAATTATGATAAAAGTTCATTAAAACCATCTAAAATATGTAAATTTCTAGGATTCGTATATAACACACATAATATGTCTTTATCGTTACCTACGGATAAGTATAATAACATTAATCAGTTAGTTAAAAAATTCTTGAAGTTGCCAAAATGTACAATTCGAGAGTTTGCGCAATTAATAGGTGTTCTGGTCGCAGCTTGTCCAGCTGTTCGATATGGGTTTCTTTATAAAAAATTGTTGGAACGTCAGAAATTCCTGGCATTACAACAACATAATAATAATTATGAACATAAGATAAATATTCCCGAAAGTGTTCTAGAAGACCTTAAATGGTGGCGTAATCATATTTTCACAGCCATGTGTCCCATTAGAAATCAAAGTTATATTAAAGAAATATATTCAGACGCTTCTAGAACGGGTTGGGGTGCTTTTTGTAGTGGCGAAAAAGCCCATGGCAAATGGAAAGCCATAGAAACGAGACACCATATTAATTACTTAGAACTTCTGGCCGTATTTCTAGGATTAAAAAGTTTCGCCCGTAATAACTATAATTGTGCAATATTGTTGAGGGTAGACAATACTACAGCAATTAGTTACATAAATCGCCTAGGTGGAATTCAGTTCCCGCATCTAAACGATCTGACAAGAAACATTTGGCAATCGTGTGAGAAGCGTAATATTTGGTTGTTTGCATCTTACGTGAACACGAAAGATAATTATGCTGTCGAAGAATCTAGAAAGATTAACCCTGATACAGAGTGGGAGTTATCAGAGCACGCTTATCAAATTATTAAAAGACGGTTTGGTTGTCCTGATATTGACCTATTTGCTTCTCGCGACAATGCCAAATGAGACTTGTTTGTTTCTTGGAAACAAGAACCCGATGCATACGCCGTAGACGCTTTTACTCTGAACTGGCAATCCAAATACTTTTACGCTTTCCCGCCTTTTTCCTTAATTTTAAAATGCTTACGCAAGGTTATTGAAGATGATGCTAAGGGAATTTTAGTTTTTCCCCATTGGCCTTCGCAGCCATGGTACCCACTTCTACAAAGTTTACTTGACTCCCATATACTTTACCTGAACCCTAGTAAATTTCTTCTTCAATCTCATTTCAGGGAATACCATCCACTGCACACCAAGCTTACCCTGGGTGTCGCGAGGCTTTGCGGACGGCATTCATCCGCCGCGGGACACCGCTCGACTCATTAAATCTAATGATGGCTTCGCTAGCCGACAATACTATCAAACAATATAATGTCACATTAAAACTTTGGTGGCAGTCTTCGATCAATAGTGCATTATTGATCGAAGGTGGCAGTACTGTTCTTTGCATAACATTGACGTTTTTAGTGGTTCAAAAACATCTGTTCTTTCCTTTTTAACGGAGCAATTTAATAAGGGTTGTTCATATGGCTCCCTTAATAGCCACCGTTCCGCGTTGTCGCTGATTCTAAACTTTAATGTAGGTTCCGATAATTGTATAAAACGATTACTGAAAGGAGCTTACAAACTTAAGCCCAATAAGCCCAAGTATACTTCAACTTGGGACCCGCAATTGGTACTCAATCATGTGTCCAATTGGTACCCTAATTTAGAACTAAGTATCGAAAAAATTACCAAAAAATTAGTTATTTTATTAGCACTCTGCACAGCCCATAGGGTACAAACATTTTCTTTTATTAAATTAGATAATATATCAATTACTCCAAGCGGTGTTAAGATAGCCATAACAGATGTTATTAAGACTTCTGCTCCCGGACGAGATCAGCCGGTATTGTTTCTACCCTTCTTTCGAGAAAATATTAATATATGTCCTGCTTCAGTCCTCAAAGATTATATTTTTGTTACAAAAAAATATGAGGACAACGAATGTAGGAAATCTCTTACTAACTTATAAGAAACCACACAAAGCTGCCACAGCTCAATCCATCAGTCGATGGATTAAGCACGTGCTGACAGAAAGCGGTGTGGATGTAAGTACATTCAGTGCACACAGCACGCGACATGCTGCCACGTCGGCCGCTCGCGTCTCCGGACTCAGTATTGACACGATTAGAAAGACAGCTGGTTGGACCAGCTCGTCTTTAGCTTTTGCCCGATTTTACGACCGACCAATCCTAAGCGATGATGATTTCGCGAACGCAGTCGTGTTTTCTATAGTTAATTGATTAAATTAAGCAATTATTGTTTATTTTTACAATAATTAAGAGTTAAGTTGAGCTGTGATTTATACGTATCATTTTCATTATTAAAAAGATACATTATCAGAACAAAACTTGTTTCTCTGAAAATCTACTTAGTAAACATATTATATCTGAAGAATGAAGCGACGAATATATAATAGATGATCAAACGAACTTCCTAAAGTGAAGTTCGATCATTATTATATGAGTCGCTTCATTTGAAGATATAATAACCCTCCTTTTTTTTTTTTTTTTTTGGGTAAGAAATCAACAAATGACTCCTCCCGCTCTGGGCAGAGCGAGAGGGAGTGTCAGACTTTTACTGACTAAAACCCACCCGTGTTCCTTCCGTTGCCTATGTGCTGGGGCCGCGATATCCCTTTCGGACAGACCCGCAACCCCAGCAGGCATTGGTCCTTCCGGACCCCGTCAGTTGGTGCTGACATCCCTTTGAGGCGCGCGTGGAACACAACGCGCCGTCGACCCGGGCCTGGTCCTTATCGGACGGCGAGCTGCCCATCGCTCACCGTCCGCAGGCCCGCGCCTACGGTGGCCGGAAGTCAGCTTGTGACTCCCGACGCCCGGGGCGTCTCCTGCGGCGACTAGGGGCGCGAGGGCGTGCAGCTTCAATCTCCCTCGCGCGCTCCGCCTCCTCCTTCGCGAGCATTACTGCTTCGCAGAAGGAAGTGACGGCTTCCCATGCACTCTCGCTCCAGACCATGGCCTGAACCAGGGCCGGACGCGAGAGATCGCCGCCGCCGATCGCCTCCGTGAGGACACGGCGGTGCTCCGCCCAAGCCGGGCAGACCTCCACCGTATGCTCCACCGTGTCCTCCGGGCGATCCTCAATTAAAATATAACATTTCATATCTTTCAGTATTTTAACCCTGAAAGTTTTGTTTATAACGAATCTCTAAAAAGAATGAACAATGTCAAACAGACAAGACGTAAGAACCGTAATGTAGGTAGAAAAAAGAAAAAAAACTCATATAATAATGATCGAACTTCACTTTAGGAAGTTCGTTTGATCATCTATTATACTCGTTGCTGTCTCGCTCGAAGATGATGAGTCCCAGCCAACCCAAACATTCCATGCTATATACCTAGGTATAATGAGCATGGGCCCTGTGTTGTATAACCAATAAATCGCTATGAACTTAATGAAGATAGCTTGCAGAGGTAGATAGATGGCAGCACGCCTTAGGAAAGGGCGCGTTCATTTTTTAGTTATTTCTTCAAAATTATGTGACAAGAGACTCGACTAAACGCCTACTACCATTGTATTCTCTCATCATCTTCGAGCGAGACAGCAACGAGTATAATTACCGTCGAACTTCACTTACAGGTAAGTTCGTTTGACTATTCAATTCTTAGGTATTATGAAATTCGGACTTTTGAAAATCGGAACATTGAAATTCGGAATAAAATATTTCGGAGTATTTGGGTGTTTCCATGGTATCTACCTGTCAAAACGAAAAAGTTTATAGGGGAATCCCAGTCCAAAACAAGAGATTGTTCGTTTCATGTTCATATTTTATTTTCATAAACAGTCGTTCGTTTCATGTTCTTTTTTTTAATTTCAGTTTAGTTTTAGTTTCAGTGCTTTAAGCTAAACGACAAAATAATATGGTAGGCAGAATGAAAATCTGCCAAATTTAGCATATAAAATGCTAAATTGGCAACGCTGACTGACGTATAGGCGTGGGTAATTCTTTACGGAACCGACTTACTGATCGGGATCATTGAAGTGTTCCAAAAGATTGGTTCAGTAACATCGGTTCAAACGCATCATTTCAATCTGAATCATTACTTTGTCTCTGTGTCTTTCCGCGCGACCGTCGTCGCTTGCGAGGCGACTGAGCAGCGGTGAGCGAGTGAGCGAGAGAGAAAGACTGAGACGCTGAGTTACGTTACTTTAGTGTCAGTACCACCGAACTGACTCGAGAGTCGCGAGTGAGCGGGTGACACATTACAATCTATTTAAGTCAGAAAGAGATACCAAATGAGATGTGTATCACTCATACTTTCACAGTTTTTCGTTGTCTTTACGCATTTTTATAACCTTTGAGTCGATGATTCAAATGATCCAAATGAAACATATCAATGATTCGGATCATTTCAGTGATCCAGATGCAAATGTTCCAATCGCAAAAATGACACACTTTGCCCACCTCTGCTGAACTGACGGGATGGGTTTTCCGCGGTCGTTAATATAGTTCACTTTGCCATTTCTTTACGAAATTAAGTAATTGTTTATTTATAAAATAAAATTTAGATTCTATTAAATGGTTATCTTAAGATTAATATGTTATTTTTAAAATTTCTTGAAAGTGTTTCTAAAAGTCAATCTGCCTAGCCTTTTCCCAACTATGTTGGGGTCGGCTTCCAGTCTAACCGGATGCAGCTGAATACCAGTATTTTACATGGAGCGACTGCCTATCTGACCTCCACAACCCAGTAACTGGGTAATACGATATCCCTTGGTAAGACTGGTGTCAGACTTTCGGGCTTCTGACGACTCGTAACGACTGTCAAAGATCCATGAATGACAGCCGGGACCAACGGCTTAACGTGCTTTCCGAGGCACGGAGGATTCTCGGTATGTAAAGATGGTCACCCATCCACTGACCAACCCCGGCAAGCGTAGCTTAACCTGATGGATCGACCAGTGCGGCTGTTGTTACTTAGCCACGAGCTCCTCCTCCACGAGCTGAAAGTGTTTCTAAAAGTATTAGAAAAAAATACTTGAAGTTTTTAGAAAATTACGTAATTACAAAAAAAAAAAATACTGCTATAATTTGTACGGAAGTTGTAAAAAGTGATCCAGCCACATGCAAGTAGATCATATAATGATGTTGATGAGATTTTTTAATTTTCACAATCAAAAGTAGTTTCTTGTAAGAGTAACCAAACGATCAAACGTCAGTCTCGCGAATATTAGTGATTTTCCATGAATGCTTAATTTATTTGAAAAATCCCTTACAGCCACATGCAAGACAAAGAACCCGACTTTTCAAATCATAAATATTTATATTGAAATTCTGTTTCCCTTTCTCACAACAAATGAACAAAATTGATCAAAATCTGTCGATTTTGTGCAGGGCCTCTTAACCTTAAAAAATATTTCACCTATAGAAAGGTACATTATCAGCGAGTAACATAAACGTATTTTATAAGTTTTAAAGTTAAGATCCCTGCGAAAATTGCACTATTGTAACCCAAAGTATCAAAAATTTGCCTATAAAAGTCATTAATTAGCGTGCGCTGCGAAAACTATTGATGATACGTAAAATAATGTACTACATGTTTATAGTACTTACTCATCATTACCCACAAGAAAGTCTGCGAGGCTATATGTCTTACTACTTATTATAGTTAAGTCACAATAACCGTTATTTTTAAGCTATTGCATAGCTTCTATCGCGGGCCTTGAGCGTGGAGACCGAATCCAGAAATTCCGTAACAAAAAAACCTAACACCCTTGTCAGCGCACTCTGTTTTTATTTTTTGAAATTTTTTGAACGGAGCTTCAGTTTCCGTTCTTGTACTGACAGAAAGCCACATAAATTCCTGACATTTTCTTTACATGGCGTTACGTTGTTAGAAGCATAATAAATATTGTAGCGGTGGGTGAAATCACTTGTTTATCTGTGCCGTGAACAGTGCGTGTTTTGTGTTAGCGGACGTTTTGATGTGTGGATGAATACTTGGTACGTAAGTTTGTTATTTGTTTTATACGTAAGATTATTTACCATTCTGTTCGTGATTTTACGTCTTTCTATAGTTTCAATGATAAATATTCCTGAAGAACCTACATGTACGAGTATTGTAAGATAATAAAAATATTTTGAACAATATTAACTTCTCATTTATTTAATAAAAGAAAAAAAATTGATTTCTTATCGGTCACCATGCTCAAAAAGTGTAACTTGAATTAATATCAAAGACAAAAAAACAAAGGAAAAAAAATACTGCATAAATAAAATAAATAAATAATTATAATTGCATAAGTTGATAAAAAATGCTATGCAATAGCTTTACCGCGGTAGTCTCCGAGTGCCACACGTCTTTTTTTTTCAATTAAAACACGGGTAGAATCAAAAGGAGATGATATTCATATTCATGATATTAATCCTTATAGTTTCATAATCAAGGTTGATTATCATCACGCTATGACCCTTAGGAGCCGAGCAAAACTAAAAAAAGTTACTAAGAACGCTAAGCGAAAACGAAGTCACAGCGCAGGTGAGCGATGCGAAGAAGCGGGCAGAAGCTAGTGCAAAATAAAGAAATTCTAATTCTAAAAGGGTATTTTTCTCAAAATTAGGTTAGATTTTAAGATGAGGTATCCTTACACAAATATCACAACCGCTATTGGTGCACAGACCACTTTCACCCAGTCTCCTTCCGCGGGCTGCCCTGGCGATATCGCCTTTACTAAAGATAAGAGGGCGTGCAACGGTACACTAGCGCCACTCGTTTAAAAAAAAAATCTCGTGGCTGAGAAGGAATTATGAATAACGGCTATAAGGACCCTCGGTAAGTGTGTCTAAAATTTTCTAATATCTTTTATAAAATTTCATATTGAGACAAGAACCTTCTAAAGATTCTAAAGAAAAGCGGGCACATTCTTCTAGATTCTTGAAGAATGTGCCAGCTTTTATTTAGATCGAATTTACACGAAAATTTCGCTCGCTATCGTTGTGCTGTGCAAAAGCCATTTATTTTACAATAAACGCTAGTGATTGACTAAATCAAACTTTTAAATACGAGTATTATCTCCTTTATTCCATTGTAAATACTTATAAATTATATTTTTAAATATTAGAATATAAAAAATTAAAACATTTAAAAATATAAAAAATAGTAGCCCACCGGTATCGGGAACAGGGTCCAAGCTACCAGCGGTCAGGGCTCCAGAGAGAGGAACCTCCTGACAATGCGAGCCGTGTCCAGAAGTACCGCTTTCTGAATCAAGCCCTTGATCCAGCTGCCCAACAAGAGCCTCCTTAGGTGTTATTACTATTACGAAACAAAATATAATAAATAAAAAACCGGCCAAGTGAGTGTCGGACTACGCACAATGAAGGGTTCCGTAGATAGGATGAATTTATCCCAAGAACAAACTTAACATTGTAGTTGAAAAACATGTGAACATACGGAATGTATGGGAGAATATATTTTTTCACCTGCAAATGTAAGTTGATCAACTATTACTCGTTAACTTTTAGAGCGCATTTAGCTGTGATAGTTTTCCTTTTAATTTCGTTATTTAGTACGAGTACATGTATTAGTTACTACTGCTGTGAATTTTTCCGCTCATCCAGAACCAACCATTTAGCTGGTAGGTTCCCTCCCCTAAATGGTTGGTTTGATATTTTCTAAAAAAGAACTTTAATATTTTCTAAAAAAGAACTTTAATATTTTCTAAAAAGCTTGAGACTTATCTTAAAATGTAAGAAGGACGTTCACGCCTCAAGCTTTTTAGAAAATATTAAAGTTCTATGTTTACGTAAGTTTTATTTGGTACTTTTGAGTTAATTAAAAGCTTGTTTTTAAAAAAAAAGTTAATGGAGAAGGTTCAAAATTACCCCACGTCTGACAGCAAAGAGAAGTATCTCAAAAAATCCCCAAAAAAGTATTAAAAAAAATACAATATATCGGTTTTAATCCTTACTGGCCAACATACGAAAAAATTGCTCTGATTAAGAATTCAGGGGTAGTATACATCCGGGTGTCTGTCACCATTGTGTGGATCGCCCGGAGGACACGGTGGAGCATACTGTGGAGGTCTGCCCTGCTTGGGCGGAGCACCGCCATGTCGTGGATCGCCCGGAGGACACGGTGGAGCATACGGTGGAGGTCTGCCCTGCTTGGGCGGAGCACCGCCGTGTCCTCACAGAGGCGATCGGCTACTGCGATCCCTCGCGTCCGGCCCTGGTTCAGGCCATGGTCCGGAGCGAGAGTGCATGGGAGGCCGTCACCTCGTTCTGCGAAGCAGTTATGCTCGCGAAGGAGGAGGCGGAGCGCGCGAGGGAGATTCAAGCTGCACGCCCTCGCGCCCCTAGTCGCTGCAGGAGACGCCCCGGGCGTCGGGAGTCACAAGATGACTTCCGTCCACCGTAAGCGCGGGCTTGCGGACGGTGAGCAATGGGTAGCTCGCCGTCCGATAAGGACCAGGCCCGGGTCGACGGCGCGTTGTGTTCCACGTTCGTCTCAAAGGGATGTCAGCACCAACTGACGGGGTCTGGAAGGACCAATGCCTGCTGGGGTTGCGGGTTTGTCTGAAAGGGATATCGCGGCCCCGGCACACAGGCAACTGAAGGAACACGGGTGGGTTTTAGTCAATAAAAGTCTGACACTCCCTCTCGCTCCGCCCAGAGAGGGAGGAGTCATTTGATGATTTCCCACCCAAAAAAAAGGGGTAGTATACATCCCTGGTTCAGGCCATGGTCCGGAGCGAGAGTGCATGGAAGGCCGTCACTTTCTTCTGCGAAGCAGTAATACTCGCGAAGGAGGAGGCAGAGCTCGCGAGGGAGAGGTAAGATGCGCGTCCTCGCGCCCCTAGTCGCCGCAGGAGACACCCCGGGCGTCGGGAGTCGCGAGCCGACTTCCGGCCACCGTAGGCGTGGGGCTTGCGGACGGTGAGCAATGGGCAACTCGCTGTCCGATAAGGACCAGGCCCGGGTCGACGGCACGTTGCGTTCCACGCGCCCCTCAAAGGGATGTCAGCACCAACTGACGGGGTCCGTAAGGACCAACGCGTGCTGGGGTTGCGGGTTTGTCCGAAAGGGATATCGCGGCCCCGGCACACAGGCAACGGAAGGAACCCGGGTGGGTTTAGTCAGTAAAAGCCTGACACACCCTCTCGCTCCACCCAGAGCGGGAGAACTCATTAGATGATTTCCCATCCTCAAAAAAAAAAAAAAAAATGCATGTATGGTATACAATCAAGCATTTCCGGTTTTAATCCTTACTGGCTAACATACGAAAAAAAATCTCTGAATATTCATCAAATTCAAGTTCAGTGTATAATTTAGTAAAATCTTTTAGAACAGCAGGTGTCTTACTGACATTTTTAGAAGTAATACAAGCTTGTTTTACTTCTAGATAAGTAAACTAAAATTTTCAGTTCTTACTTATTTAAAAATAACCCCTGAATTAATATTCAGAGCAAAATTTATAAATAACCCCGTCCATTGGTGAAAACAGTTCGAAAAGCCGTTCAGTAGTTTTTGAGTTTATCGCGTTCAGACAGACAGACGTCAGGGCACTTCGTATATAAATTAATGTTTCACTTTTTAGGTATTTATTTGTGTTCAAAAATTTCGCTACGAGTGAAAGATCCCGAATGAAAGGCAAAAACCGGTCAAGTGCGAGTTGGAGTCGCACACCAAGGGTTCCGTACCACCGTACAACATCCTTACATATTATATAACCTGCTACCTGCCTGCTGCTGCTTGTACCTGCTTTACGTTAGGTATCAGAAATCTAATACATTTAGTATTTTTCTCGTTTAAAAGTAAATTATTAACCAATGCACTATTTTAGAGAGAGCATTATTTACATCGTCGGTAAATGTCTGCTATCGCTTAAGCTTAAATATAAGTGATATGTCATCTGCAAATGACACTATTTTATGACTGTTCTTTATAAGGCAAGGTAGGTCATTAATATATACGAGAAATAAAAAAGGGCCAAAAATTGAGCCCTGCGGTACTCCCATAGTGACAATAGAACCCAGGCATCGCTTGCCGTTAACGTCCACTCGTTGGATACTATTATCCAAATAAGAAGATCCAAGGCAGTGTTTCTAACACCATAGTGATGCAAGTTCCTGACCAATGTATCATGAGAAGCACAATCGAAAGCCTTAGATAAGTCACAAAAAATAACTAGGGCATCATGTGCATCTTTTGTTTTATTTTTTTTTATTTTGAATTTCATCTTCTCTCAGCACGCGTAGCATGAGCACCGTTTTGTCTACGGAAGAGTAGACAAAAGTGACGTTCCGTGTAGACAGTACGACGGCACCAAAGTAGAAAGACTCAACTGCACTTTTTTCTAAATTCACTCTTTTACATAAATCGAATTAGAATTCATTATATTTTTCTTTCTGTTTGATTGTCAATTTTTACTGATATTAAGTCACGTTAAAGACAACTACAATAATTTTTCTCAAATTGTCGAATTACCATATTTTAAAAACAAAAAAATATTACAGTAATATTGGCCTTAACCATTTCCTTGGTAATGCCCTATTAACTAAATGATAAAAATAAAATAGAAGATGATAGCTTTGTTCGTCTATTAATTATTACTATTAATATTGTGAAAGGATGATTTTGTAGATAACCGTTTATACTTTGTGGCCGTCCGGTAGAAAGATTTCTACTGTCTTTAGCATGGCGATTACAAAATCAAATTGTCTTCACTACCTTAGACAACTGTCAGTTGTCAGTGTGATTTTGACAGTTTGGGATAGAAAACATTCTTCTGCAATAGTCTACATAGAAAAGGACCTAGACAAAGATCGATAAAAACGAAAGACAAAATGACAGATTGTAGAAAGATTTCTACGGTGCGATGTCAAAAATGGAGAAACGAAACTATTCTTCGTAGAAATAGGAAGCGTCATGGTACGCGTGCAGGCCTCAAAAATATGTGCAAGAAGCTCAACACCAGCGTCGGAATTCGAGCGACCCCTTGTAAAACTGAATTGTTTACTGTATAATAATTTGTTTATTAAAATGTCTTTGCAATTGATCTAGCATCAATTTTTCAAATATTTTACTAAAGGTAGTCGTTCTTGGGGTCTGGATGTGCTACCCGATTTAAACAAAGGTATTATTTAACTACTCGTCATTCAGGAATTATACCACAATAATTTTTTTTTTTTTTAAATTGCAAATTCCTGCGGCACTGTGTTGATTATGCATTTTGCAACCTCTACGGAATTTCTCCATAAATCAGCAGTTTTTTAATATTGAGTGTTTTGAAAGTTTTAATAATATCTCGACCACTAACAAAATCGAAATTAAATTCATGGTAACAAATATCAACATTTTGTTTCAATAGAGACTCGGCAACAGTGGGTGAAGAATTTAAAGATTTAGTGGTGGCGTCTGATGTCGGCCTCAGGTTAATCGCGAACAACGATCATGAGGATCTCGATGAGTATTTGAAAACTGATTCGCTGATATGGACATTATGAACGTATGCACTGACGGATGCGCTGATTGGTTAACAGCTACATTCGAGGTAGTGATGTTGATCAATGTTCTGTGAATCATGTTCTGACCAACTAGATGTTAATTAATTTTCAAGCCAGCATTCAAGTTTCCAAACGTCCTAAACAGGCTGCTTTTTTTGTGCTTAAGTCCTGATGTTAGGTCGTAATAAAAAAACGGATTATTATCCGGTCTTTTTCAAAAATCTTAGCAGTGATTTGATTTTTCGAATTACGTATTAAATTTTGAGGCGACGTACCTAAATACGAGTGGTACGAAAAAAAAAAACCGTCTAAAGTAGGACCGCAGGCGGACAGCATAGGACTTACCAGAGGCAGTCCAGCATGATAGAGACATGCACGTGGCGCCCGCGGGGCTGCACTCACCTGCAACAAAAAACAAACACCAGTCATTGACAGGACTGCGCAACGTACGCACTGCAACGTGGCGGGCTGGCGGCTTGTGCGCTCGCTTTCAAAAGATCAAAAACGAATAAATATTCATTAAATAGTGCATGATTACATCACACTAGCGCCTCAGCCATCTGGTCGAACGACTCATACAACGTTATACATTATTTACTAGAAATACTGAAATAAACCTCCGATAGCAAAAATAGTTAGCATCTTTAAATATCTAAGCGGACGAGCACTCGCCAAGAAAAACGCGCTAATTCAGGACTGTACTCGTAAATCTTTGAATTGAATGAAATATCATCAGAATATGCTCTCAAGATAAACAACACATTCGTAATCAATAAAGTGTTTTGTGTTATTTTTCACTTTGTAGTGTTTTTTTGGAAGTTGGTTGTTTTTTTTTTTTGTAAAAAGTTTTTTATTGTTCGATTTTTTGACTAGCGTTGCCAGGTGTCCTAATAATAAACAATTTTCCCTTCATTTGTGCTTTATTATCTACCTTTTCACCAAAAGAGATTGACCAGACTTGGTATCGCTATTTGTTCTGCGGTGACTTAAGTTTATAATGTTGATAAATCTTGATTTTAAATATAATAATTTTATCTAGTAATGCGATTCCTTAAATTCTCCGTTTATAAAACACCATAAAAGTATCAGTTTTTATTTCGATTTCCTATTTTACCTCTTCACCCAAGTAATGCCACATGTCATTGGCTTCAAAGAGTATGTAATAAAACCTTCTTGATTTACGCAAAATAATTAATTTACGCATCCAATTATTGAAATTATACGTAGCTGAATAATTCGTAACAACAGATATTAATAACAACTAATTATTATTATTACATTGTAATAATAATCTGTTAAGATGTTAAAAGTACATAAGCAAACCTTTTGGTTATGCGAAAGGCAGAAGGTTTTAGAGACCTTTGCCTGTTTCATTCATCACTCAGAGTATTAACCAACAATTCATCAATAGAAACTCTTTGAAAACAGAACAAACATGCGCTAAGATTCTATGCGCGCGCATCCTGAGCAGAATATTATGCTGGTGACAGAACGGCGGGCTTTCTCTTTCTAGCAATATGCACGTCCCATTCGTTTAGTTTTAAGTACAGTCTCGACCGGTAGGTATTTACTTTTAATAGTAGTTTATTAATATTGTATAATTAATTGAATTATTTCATTTATATGTTTTGTTTTAATCTCTACTACTAGGCCATTATTATTTTGCAATTTGGATTTAATTTAATTAGCTATGTTTATAAGTTTATATGTCACATAAATTACTGAAAAATGTTCAGCACTTTGATCTTATGGTTGTAACCATGGTGTAACGTATAGGTACCCTTAACGTGAATGTTTTATGATTGTATAAAAAATTCTCAAACGTCATTTTGACTAATTCGTATTTTGAAGTTAACAGCATATACGTACATTGTGACATTTTTGTCACAATGTATGCTGGTAAATCGAGAGATTCGATTCTAAACCTAGATTTTGAGACCTTATTACCGTGTAATGCCGAGAATTATGGTAAAATGGTAAATTACATTTGAAAGCCCTAAAATTATCCTTTTAATTAAACCATATATCTTTGAGTCACTGCATGTTATATACCGATACTAGGTTCCTTAGTCACTTGGTCATTGCCCTTTCATGTTTCTAAATAAACGGAAAGAACGTACGATATCTTAAAAGTGTTTGATTTCCTCGATTATGTATGAAATAATATGTGATGAAAAATCTTCTTTTTAAAAGTAATTTTATTTCAATTATTAAACGAGCAGTCAATAGATTCATAAATATTCGATGAATCGTTGAGTCGAAGTAGCGTTTGGCGATAAAAGGTTGTTGCGCAATTAAATATTGATACGTTAAAAAGGAATACTACAAACAAAGGAAATACAATTAAAGGAATAGGACAAACTACGAGCTCCCTTTCACCGGCTTCATAAAGTTCATAACTCATTTGTTGGGCTTGGTATAACTTTTTATAACAAGCTACCCTCTTCTTTGGTAGATTTGCCTTTTAATGCGTTTAAAACGAAAGTAAAATCCAAGCTTTGTTCAAAGGCATACTATTCTATCAACGACTACTTAAATGATAAGAATAGTTGGTCGCTGTAGTTAACTCAAGACAATGTTTATGTTCTTTCTCCAGCTTACCCACTGACAAGTTATATGAGTTTATATAAGTAATTGTTTAATTTATTTGACTATAAAAGTCAAATTATTTAAATTTAATTATTGTTGACATTTTAAGTCAAGTTATTTTAATTTATTTTTGACAAAATCTACTCATCACACTGTTTTTTTATGAGTTGTATTGCAATATGTGGTTAGCTAGTGACCTCGACAATTGATCATATTATTTATTACTATTAGTAATTAACTGTTTGTTTATTTATTTTACCTCGATGGTCCTAGTTTATCATTTATAACTTCCAGTTACAACTATATGTAAGCGGGCACGCCCTTTATGCCTGGTGGCTTTTATTAAGATATTAAGTTCTGTTTACGTTTTGTTTTTTATTTCTGCCTGAGTATAGTTCTCGATGATTTTGTTTGGTATATTGGCGTGTGCTAGCTTATATATGGCTAATAATTTAAATTATGTTTTGTGTTGCTTAATGTAAATTATTTTGAATACTATTATATAGAATCTTCTTTTTGTTCTTTTAACTGAACAGACAGCTGTGCAGCTGGGGAGTTTGTTGCGCCACTTCTTCTTCCCAGCTAACGCACTAGGAAGTGGTGAAGGGTGGGCGTTTTGGGGGACTGTCTTATGTAATTTTGACGTTCGAAAAGTGCTGATTCTCAGCCTAGTTTGAATAAATGACTTTTGATTTGATTTGATTTGATTTGAATAGGATTACTTTGGAACTAGAGAATTTTCTACGGAGTTACAACTTGACATTAGAAATAAATCAACCTACCAGGCTTAGTAGTAACACATGTATCGATAATTTCGCGCATAACATCCAAAGAGGATGTAAAGCTGAAATTATGGATCTCATCCTTTCTGATCACACGTCACAAATACTCAGAGTTCCCATAAATAGAACATGCCGCTTAAAATTCTGGAAAATTGTAAGAAAAGACTACTGCACAGAGAACCTAAAATTTTTTCGAAAATGCATTCGAAGTTTAACTTTTAATGATGTATATGAAAGTAACGATGCCAATACAGCTTACAAAGGTTTTTATGAAATGTTCTCCCTATTTTACAAACTTTGCTTCCCTGATAAAATAATAACCATACAGACTAATAAAAACGTGAAATGGGTATCGCGCGGCATAAAAAGCTGTAGTAAAAAACAAAGAAAACTACTGTGGACATACAGACTAAATCCTGTATTAAAAAATAAAACTAATTTTAAAACATACTCTTTAAAATATAAGAAAGTTATAAGACTAACACAAAAAGCTCAAAATGATTACTTTATAAAAACTTCGCAGAATAAGTCGAAAGCTACATGGCAAATAGTCAATAGACCCAAAAATAACTATCCTAAAGAACAAATAATGACCATTAAGAAATGTGACCTGACCTTTTCAAAACCTACTGACATTGCGAATGCATTTAATAATTATTTTATAGATGAAATTGAGAATATTATAAATACTAATATGAAATTAGACAATAAATTCGACAATCTGACAAGGCAATCCATGTTTATGCAGCCTGTTCTGACAACCGATATTGTTTCGGCTATAGGATCACTTAAAAATACAAGTACTGTAGGATTCGACGGTATGTCAACAAAGGTGATAAAATTTGTAAATGAACTTATAGCACCCGTATTAGCGCATATTATGAACCTTAGCATTGCTGACGGAGTTTATCCTGAAGACTTAAAAAAAGTTATTATTAAACCACTTCATAAAAAAGATGACAAAACCGATATGAAGAACTATAGGCCCATAGCAAAAATTTCTGTTTTTTCCAAAATTTTCGAAAAAATCATTTATAAGTCTCTGTATTGCTATCTCAATAAATTTAACTTATTATGCAAGGAACAAAATGGCTTTAGAAAGAATACCACGATCAACATGGCTATTTTTGATTTTTTACGTAGCATTTTGTTAGCAGTAGACCAAAAAGATCCAATTTGTGCAATTTACACAGATATGACCAAAGCCTTCGATTACGTAAAGCACGACGTCTTATTAGATAAACTGAGTAGCTATGGTATCAGCAGAGGTAACATTTCAAAACTACTCGAATCCTATCTCTCCAACAGAATGCAATGTACGGAGATTACAAGAGTATGTGAAACAAAGTTTGAAGAGAGTTTTTTATCTCATTCGAGATTGATAAAGTTTGGTGTCCCACAGGGTAGGGTCCTTGGGCCACCACTTTTCTTAATCTATATAAATGATCTCCCAAAGGCGACTCAACATCAAAATGGTGATGTTTGCAGATGACAGTACTGCCGTAGTGAAATGTATTGATCGCAATATTTATCAAGATGACATAAATAATACACTATCGGACATAATTAATTGGCTTAACAAAAATAATTTAGTTATAAACTTAAAGAAAACCAAAATAATGCACTTTCACCAAAGAACTGAAGTACCAAAAGTAAATATTAGACATAGTAACTGTGACATTGAAGACGTTAAAGTAGCAAAATTCCTAGGTTTATTCCTTGATAACCAACTTAACTGGAAGGCCCACATAGATGACATAAGTAAAAAAATAAATAAATCAGCATACGCACTTTTCCACATTGCTAGAAAAATAAATATGGATGCGCTACTAGTTGCATATCACGGCTTGGTAGCCTCAATTTTGCGATATGGTATCGTTTTTTGGGGCAATTCTACCGATAAAGATATAGTTTTTAAGGCACAAAAAAGGTGCATAAGATCAATGTGTGGTCTGAAAGTTGATGATAGCTGTGTACCATTCTTTAAATCGCTGAAAATACTTACCCTATCCTCATTATATATTTTTGAAATGTGTGTTTTCGTCAAGACAAACATGAGATTGTTTGAAAAGGTATCAACGTTACGAGATGTTGCGATTCGTAGCCAATACGCAAACTCTTTAAGCAATCAGCGTTGTAAGACTGCCTTAGTGAGAAAGAGCGTTTTAGGCATGGCACCGCGCATTTACAATAAATTACCAAATGTCATAAAAAATTTGAATATAACACAATTCAAAAAAAAAAAAAACTATTATTAATTGAAAAATGTTATTATACGACTGATGAATTTCTAAATGATAAATTAATGTAGACTTGTTTATTTATTTGACTGGAGAAATAATTTTTAATGGAATATTGTGACTAATTGTAATTTATGATAATTTATTTAAGCATTGACTGGAGAAATAATTTTTAATTGAATATTGTGACTAATTGTAATTTATGATTATTTATTTAGGCATTGAATGTAGAAATTTTTTATTGTTCGTATTTCGCATGCCACCATATTTGTACGCCTCTTGGCATAACATAGCGACATATATCTTTAATTTAAGAACTGTATTCACTACCTATGTTACACAAATAAAGAAATGATTATGATTATGAATAAATTCCATTACATAAGATAAGATAATATTTATTTTGTAAAACATGAGTACAGTATGAAGGTCTTATAATTAATATGTGGTTATGACGTACAAAATTAGTTGCACTAGACAAACAATACAAAATTAAAATAAAATAAAAAAATACAATGTCAAAATTAAAATTAAATTAATATCACAATGTCAAAAAAAAAATACAATTTGAGTAAGACATACAGAAAAAAACCAATGAATACGCACAATCAGAATTCTATACAAGCAAAATATCGTTTGAAAATTCGTCTACGCTGTAATAGCACTTCTCTAGTAATAACCCCTGAAAGGCCTTTTAAATTTGTTAAGAGGCATACATTTAATAATCTCTGGTATTTTAATATAAATATTCGGAGCAATACCAAAGAAACTCTTTTTCAATAAAGCTGTTTTACACTTGTTTTGACATAACAAATTCTCATATTGGGCACGAATTGGGGTTCTTTTAACTGCTGAATTTTTTTGAAATAATTGTTGATTCGCTATAACAAATAATGCAGTTTCCAATACGTACAAAGATGGAAAGTTTAGTATTATTAATTTTTTTTAAGTAAGGAACGCAACTATCCGTTGTTCATAAACCACACATTGATCGTATACATCTTTTTTGCATCCTGAATATAAGTTCTCTATTAGTTGACTGTCCCCAAAAAACAACACCATATCTTAAAATAGATGCGACCAATCCATGATAGGCTGTTAATAGTGTGTCAGTATTTACTTCCTTGGATAATTGGAATAATAAATATGCAGATTTACTTAGACGCTTGCCGATTTCCTCCAAGTGGGGTTTCCAGGTCGGTTTATTATCTATGGTTATTCCTAAGAATTTGGCATTTGTAACTTCTTCTACTATACAGTTATTATAGGCAATGTTAACTGGAGGATTCTTACGGCGCTGGTGGAAATGAATAACTTTTGTTTTATTTAAATTAATTACAAGATTATTTTTGTCAAGCCAATTTATAATGTCAGTCAGAGAATTATTTATGTCATTTTGATAATTATTAGCAGTAGTATATTTCACAATAGCCGTGCTGTCATCTGCAAATAGTACCATTTTATGATCTATAGCTTTTGGCAGATCATTAATATATATTAAGAAAAAGGGGTGGCCCCAGTACACTACTTTGAGGTACACCATATTATATGCCTTGGTTTAGATACGTACTTTATCTCCAATTTAGTAATAGGACAAATTCTAGTGAATCAGTACATTGAGTTCGGTCACTCAAATATGATTCTAGGAGTTCTAAGATGTTTCCTCTTATGCCATATTCATATAATTTTTGCACCAAAATCTTATGATCCACAAAATCAAACGCTTTTGTCATATGTGTTAGTATAGCACACACAGGATTACCTTTATCTACAGATGTCATTACACAAGATAGCAAGTCGAATATAGCCATATTAATATTTTTATTCTTTCTGAAGCCTTTTTGTTCATTGCAAACAAGTTTGAATTTTTCGAAATATGTATATATAGAATTATAAATTACTTTCTCAATTATTTTTGAGAATACTGATATTTTTGCAATAGGTCTATAATTTTGAACATCAATTTTATATTTTTTTTTATAAAGCGGTTTAATGATGACTTTTTTTAGGCTATTTGGGAATAAACCATCAGAAATGCAAAGATTAATTATATGTGATAGTAGAGGCGCTGTAATTTCCTTTACGTATTTTATTACTTTAGTTGATATGCCATCAAATCCTACCGTATTTGTATTTTTCAGGCTGCTAATTATTTTGATTTAAATATCAGAATCCGAAACATGTAGCATAATAATAGTAATTGCGAATTCGAATGTTCAATAATGTAATTATTTGTTAAAGTTATTTTAGTTTTAATATTATTTTCAATGTCCTCTATGAAATGGTTGTTAAATTCATTTGCAATAGTCATCGGATGTGTAACAGTTAAATTATCTTTGCTTATTGACAGTATATGTAGGTTCTTGTGGTAAGTTGAATTTGGATTTTTTTATGACTTGCCAAGCAGCTTTTGATTTATTTTCTGACGTATTAATGTAATTGTTATTTTGGGGTTTTTGAGTTAATTTTATTATTTTTCTATAAATTGAAGAGTATTTTTTTAAACGCAAGTCTATTTTTTGTATTAGGATTGAATCTATATGTCCAAAGTAACTGCCTTTGCTTTTGTCTACAGATTTTTATTCCACGAGATAACCACTTTTTTTTTTTATTAGTATAAAGGGTGGATTTTTGAGATGGGGCAGTAAGGACAGCTACCTTCAACGTTGTAGGTACAGGAAAACGGTCTTAAGAGAATGTCCTTAACTTTTCGAAAGATTTCGATCTGCATTCACAGATTTTGAAAAAAAATTATAGTCAGCAAGAAAATGGGCAGTTTGTACAAAAACTTTTTTTGATGCCAATCGATCCTGTTTCTTACAAGAATCAAAATACTCTATCTGACCAACTGAGGTTTGAGTACTGAAAAAGTCAGAAATCGCAAAAAAACTTTTCCCATACATTTCGTAGGAAATGTGACTCCAACTTACCATTTTACGATGATACTGGGCGAAACTAAACTAAAACAAATTGAACTTCAAATTTCGAACGAATAGAGAACAAAATTCAGATCCATTGTTGCTTTTGAAAAAAACCTGAAAACTATTTTTACATTAGGATTTTTTTCTGCAGTTTCTGCCTTTTTTAGAGGACAGCCTTTTTTAACGTTTTCAAACAAGTCTGAAAGTTCTAAATAATTTGAGGTTATTTTTAGGTTCGGTACCTCAAAATGAAAAAGAAAAGCATTTTTGTAATGGCTCCAAAAGTGTATAATAAATTACCAAAATGCATAAGAAGTGTAGAAAATGTTGGCCAATTTAAAAGTAAATTATTCTTATTTCTAGTAGAGAAGGCCTATTGCTCCATAGAAGATTTCATTTTAAATGATAATTTATGACATTGACATTTTTTTAATTTTTTTTATTAACGGCTATTGACATTTTTTGACATTATAATATTAGTAACTGACTTAAGACTTTTGAAATCATTTAAATTAATCTTCTTCAATCCAATTATTATTATTGCATGTTCCAAATCATTAGACGTACATATTAAAATGATATAACAAATTATTTGTATACCAATTGCATTGGTAGAACATAGAGATCTGGTCTGTTGTTCCTTGAACCTCTTAAAAATTGATACTCGCAAATAAATCATAACCGGGTACTTCCCGTTAACCTAGAATGATGAAAGTGGCAAGAAGCCCTAGTCTCCTATCACAAGTAAAGGCAAAAGTCCGAAAATTGGTAATTTGTAGTTTTACCACACAAAAAATTATTCGTTTACAAACTTAAACTTGCAGAGAATTGACCGTAAATATTACAAGTTTGTTTTTGCGATAAATTCATTCCAACTACGGAACCCTTCATTGTGCGTGGTCCGACACGCACTCAGAACGTTGGACATCACAAGCAACAAACTATCTTGTTCTTATCGTAAATAAAATGATAAAGGCTTGTGCAGACCAGCGCGACTTGTCGACCATTCTGTTGACCGACGCGACATCGACACCGGTTATTGTTATACTGTGAAGTTTTCTTAGAAATTGTATTGTTCGTGTCGCGCTGGTCTGCACAAGCCTTAACGCGTATTCGTTCGAAGTTCAAATTTTTTGTGTCTGTTTGGCTAGTCTGTCTATCGTATTAAATTACGAGTATAAGAGAACCAGTGTGTGATCGTGCAGGTCTTTTTGACGGGACATTTTATAATTTGAGCTGTATGGTCAGAGACGGCTAGCTCCATTATCTCACATACACTGTCTCTTGTGTATAATATTGTCGATGCATGTACCGCTATCTAGCCGGGTTGGTTCACGCACACCTAATTTCATGTTAAATCTATGTAAGAGATTTTGAAATTGCATTGACATTTTCGTGTTTTTTTAAATATCGATGTTAAAGTCTCCGCAAATCAGCACCTTTTTTTTGGAATTGGAACATATTTTCCTTAAGATTCCATCAAAGTTATAGAAAAATGAAGTTAAAGAGTCGATATTATTCTTAGGAGATCTATAAATACAGACTATAATTATTTGATGCTTGATTAATTCAATTGCACAAGATTCTAAGATACAAGAACTGCAATATTCTTTTAAGTCGAGAATTTTATACGGATGTTTATTATTTACTAAGATGCATGAGCCACCTTTCCGGGACTTTCTTGCATAGAAGGTAGCAAGGGTATAATTTTGAATACAAAGATTGCAATGGTCCTCTTCTGTCATATTGTGTTCTGTAACACAAAGTACATCCACATGTTTACCAAGGCTAGCAAGATCATTTATATGTAAGCTTAATAAGTCCGATTTACTTATTAAACCGTTTGTGTTTTGATGAATAACATAAATATGGTAATACAAGAAAAAAAAATTGATTGTTCCCAGCTTCAGGAGCATCTGTTTTATGAGAGACATTGTCTATATTATTAGAATTGGAAAAACAATTATGAAAGGTCATGTCAATATCATATTTTACATTGCATAAAATTTTGTTCATACCAGTATCATTAATCACACCATTTAACTTAGAAAACATTGTATAATCAAAGGGTAGATCGTAATTAGAGTCATAAAGAAATGCATAGTTGTGTATCTGAATGTCATTGTATAACAGGTTATTGAACAATTCTACTCTTAAGTTGTACATATTAGAGTTATAGCTGTATTTATACGTAGGTAAACATATTATAATATTTGTGTTATTCACAGCTACAAGTGTTTCACGCAAGTTAAGAATTAGATCATGATAGTTGTTTGTTGTGCTGTAGTCCTCTTCGCCGATGAGAATTATGCAGTAATCATCAGTCGTAAAAGTAGTTAATTTTTTATCGATGTCGCTGACGAGATGCCTTATCCCACAATATGGTTTGAGGTAGTGACATATATTATAGTACGGGAATGTTGTTTCTGCTATTGATAAGATCTTGTTTGTCTTATTAGAACTCAGAATACACAATTTTTGTTTTTGTTGTTGTTTGTTGTTAACTACCTCCATAACGGTGTGGGCTGGACTATTTCGTATTGTATTAATCTGTTTCGTAACTAAAGTATTTACAGGTTTTGGAGTTAGAGTTATTACAGAACTTTCCAGTGAACGTTTCAGTGGATTTGAATTTCGAATAGGACTGGCTTGCTCCTTATTCGGTGTCCCAATGTCGCTAATTAGCTTCTTAGTTACTTTTTTTACAAGTTTATGTTTGTTATTTAGCAAGTCAATCGTTCTCTTTTGCTCAGTGTTTTCACATGATAAATTATTTATTTCTTCATGGGCCGCCAGTAATTCTGAGTTGAGTTGGTCAATTTGTTGTTTTAATTGTGTGACTTCGTCGTTTTCATCATCGGATATTGTAGGTAAACTGTGTGTGGTGCCATCTATAGACGAGTCATTGGAATTATTACATTGTTCCACTATACTTTCATTAAGTGACTGAGTACGGGTACGCTTCCGCCAATATGTAATATTCTCGAAGAAGCTCATATTTACGCCTCGTTAATGTTATTGTAGAAAATTTATATGACACAAAAAGTATAACACTTTACGAGATTTGAACCGGCGACACGTCGAGTAAATCAAACCTGCCACATTAACCACTCCGCCAGCGAGACTTTTATTTATTTATTTATAACAATCTTACCTACACTATCATTACAGATCTATGATCCAATGCGACAGAGTGGTCTTACTAACTAAATCCTAAATCTACACCTTATACCTAGTTAAAAAATATCTTAATCTAAATAACTTATTACATATAGTGTAACTTTTGCGAATTCACTCAAGTTGCACCACAATACATCAACCCTCCCGTGAACCTCATTCATCACGCGTATGGCTCTAGTGAGAGGAGTTCTCGCCAGTAGGTTGGTCCTGGCTGCAGGTACAGCGAGCAGGGGCGGGCGTTGCCGCCTCCACACGTACCGGTCGGGCACGTACAGCTGTAGGTGTCGCAGCACTCCCGGGTTATGCGCCACGCCACGTAGTAGTTTCACTACACACGCTACGAGCGAAAACTCCCGTCGTACTCTTAGAGTAGTGTAGGGTACATCAATGGGTATAATGGATATACCCCATACAGCTTGTAATACAAGTGTCGCGTGAACTTATTTTGGATACGTTCCAACATAACACTATATTTCGCCTCATGAGGAGCCCAAATGAATGCGCTATGTTCGAGGTGACTTCTGACTAATGCGTCATATAGTACCCTTAGTGTCGTGATGTTGGTGAATCCTTGGGACTGCCTGAGTACGAAACCTAGGTTTCTGTATGCCTTCTTACATATCTTATTGATATGCTCACGGAAAGTTAGTTCCTGAGAGAAGACTACCCCTAAGTCTCGTACCTGAGACACTCGTTGCATCGGCACATCCTCAACCTTGTACTGATAACTCAAGGGAGTTCGCGCGCGAGTGAACGACATCACAGAACATTTAGTAACATTAAAGTGCAGTTTGTTGTCATTGCTCCATTCCACCACTCTGTCAATGTCTTCCTGTAGGCGTTCACAATCCGAGTGATCCCGAACCTCGAGCAGCAATTTCAGGTCATCCGCAAACAATAAACAAGTCCCATGTCTGACGACTTCCGGCAAGTCATTTATCATTACAATAAACTCGAGAGGCCCTACATTGCTGCCCTGGCTCACACCCGATCTCGTGTAATACGGTTGAGATACACAGCCATTGTAGTCGACATATTGCTGGCGATCCTTCATATAGCTAGCGAAGAACTGTAGTAGAGGTAGTGTACATCCAATTTTCGCTAGCTTCCTTAACAAGATGTCATTATCCACCGTATCGAACGCCTTTTTAAAATCGAAGTACGCAGCATCTACCTGTACCCCCGAGTCTATTGCCGGCACCATTACTCCGTGACTTAACAGATTGTGACGGAATTTTTGATCTGTATGCGCTGAGTACTGAAGCGCAGGCGACAGCGGGGACAGCGGCGCTCAGCGCGGGAGGTATCGAGCGCTCCGCGGGTTGTCGTAGGTCAAGGATAAAGTTCGTTTGGTTTTCAAATTTAGAGTTTTTTTCACAGTTTTATTTTCACTATAACTTTGTATAACTCAAGCCGATTATCATTAAAATTACATATGTCAATAGGTCGCTTCACTGGCTTTAAGTTAACAGTATATTATTGCTAAAACATCCACTTTTTACCACTAAACTCATTTAAAAACTGAGGAGCAAAGATAACAACAATCCGGTCTCAACGATGCCCTTTTAACTTTTTCAATCACTAGCAGAACTACCCGGAAAAGGCGTAGAAGAGTGGCAATACTTCTGCCTTTTCCGCTCCTAAAAGAAAATAAATTTATCTGCGCCTGAATCTGCATATTATATTTATTTGGGTTACTTACCCAACGAAGCTGCAATAGCAAAGCACGGGAGAAACTAGTGATTTTTTCCCGTGTCAATATGAACCCACAGAAAAACTGCCAGATTATCATTACCAATAACTGAGAAAAAAAATATATATATATGATCCACATAGTCCTCACGTTCACAATAATATAAAAAAAGTATATATTATACTTCACAAAGTAAATATTCATATAGTGGTACAGATGACTGAGAAAAAAATAAAAAAATAAAGTTATAAACAAAATTTCTGATGGTAAAAAAAAAAAAAAAAAATAGTAATAAATTGGAGCAGCTTAATCCCAGGCCTTTTTGTCCTCCACGTAATCTTTAATGGTATAAAACGCTTTCTGGCACAACTTACGTTTAATGAATGATTTGAATTTATTAAGGCTTAGATCTTCTATAAAGTTAAAGATTACTTAGACGACAAAAAGGCTTGGGACTAATTAAGCTACTCCAATGTACCCCAAGGAACAAACAATTATTTTAGACTATTTTAGACTACACGATACTATATGAGCATATAATTGTTGGATTATTTTATTTGACTGTAAGTCAATTTATTTTAATTTTGTTTTCATTTATTGTTGACATAATCTACTCTTTAAAATGTTTTTATTTTATGAGTTGTATTGCAATTTGTGGTGATGTAAATTATTTTAGCATAATAATATGCACTATTATATAGTCGCAATTTATGGATAAAGAAATTAGTAATAAATATCTTAAGTTAACTAGTTTTAATTGTAAGTCGGTTAAACGATCCATAGATAATATTAAGGATATATGTGTGTGGTCTGATTTGGTAGCCCTACAAGAGACGTGGCTGCTTCCCCATGACATTCCAATGTTAGGAACAATAAGCCCTGACTTTGAGTGGACGGGTAAGTCGGCTGTGGACACTGCTGAGGGCTTGTTGAGAGGAAGACCTCATGGGGGGGTTGCCATTCTCTGGAGGAAAGGCATTTTTGAGAAGGTCTCTGTTGTTGGCTGTAGCAGTCCTCGGTTGGCGGCCATTACAGCCACGTCAAAGGGTCGTACTATTATTGTATTTTCGGTATACATGCCCACGAATTGTCCAGATAACTTACTAACCTTTACAGATGTATTAAGTGAGGTTAGTGCTACCATAGCAAGCTGTGATATAGAGAATGTTTTTATATTGGGTGATTTCAACGCTCACCCCAAAGAGATGTTCTATAATGAATTAATGAACTTTTGTTCTGACCAATCCTGGGTTTGTGCTGATGTAAAGAAACGGGGGGTTGATAGTGGTACCTACACCTTTATAAGTGATGTGCACGGAAGCAGGAGATGGTTCGATCATTGTGTGGTATCTGTGTCAGCTTGGCACACAATTGCAAATGTGGATGTATCGGAGGATGTTTACGTTTCGGATCATCTACCGATACATCTGGACTGCGACTTTGAAGTTGTGCGACCTAAATTGATGACTGGGGGTGCTGGCCACAATTTTGTCTTTTGGGGTGAAAGAACTAAGTCAGAAACGCAAATTTATCATAATTTATGTAACAGTAAATTGCGAGACGTTGATTTCCCCCATTAGTTTGAAAGGTGCAGCGTTGGATCATGTGGTTTGGCTGAGCACAGAGTTATTCTGGACAGTTTGTACGAACAGATTGTAGAAATCCTATGTGCGGCGGCTAGGCAATCTAGAAGGACATCTGGGGCGGGGCCGAGGCGTGGTAAGCGAGTGTGTGGTTGAAATGAGTATGTCAGAGATGCGCACCGTGAGGCCAGGGGTAGCTTTTAGACCTGGATACTGAACAATCGTCCTTCGTCGGGCTCGGTGTATGATGAAATGTATGAGACGCGAAGAGTTTTTAAAGGTCGACTGAAATTTTGCCAAAACCACGCTGAGCAAATTGTAATGGATAGGCTAGCAGAACAACGAGCTAGTAAAAATTTTGGAAAATTTTGGAAATCCACTGGTAGTTTGGATGCGAAACCTGGCCTCTCTGCGTGTGTGGAAGGAATAAGTGATAAGGGGGGAATTGTTAATGTGTTCAAGGACCATTTTAAAGTTCAGTCCCCTCTCGGTCCCTCAACCTTGGTGAATGATTGTGAGCCCATCCGTCCTGGTGCGAAACCTCTGATACGTTTTTCAACCAAGCAAGTATGTGCAATCATTAGCAACATGAAACGAGGCAAATCTCCAGGACATGATGGTCTCAGCATTGAGCACCTGAGGCACGCAGGTGTCCATTTGCCGCGAGTCTTGTCTATGTTTTTCACAATGTGTATTAGTCATGCATACCTACCAGCTAATCTAATGAAGACCATCGTAGTTCCCATTGTGAAAAACAGGACAGGTGACATCTCGGACAGAGGGAACTATCGTCCCATTTCTCTTGCGACGATAATAGCCAAAGTGTTGGACGGTGTGCTTGACTCTTACTTAAGGAATTACATCCATCTTCATGATGCACAGTTTGGATTTCGCCTCGGACTATCAACTGAAAGTGCTATTTTAAGTCTCAAGCATACCGTTCAATATTATAAAGATCTTGGTACGCCGGTGTATGCCTGTTTCCTTGATCTCTCCAAGGCGTTCGATCTTGTCTCATACGATGTGCTCTGGAGAAAGATGGAAGACAGGGGTATACCCGCGGAAATATGTGGGCTATTCCAGTATTGGTATGGTAACCAAGTCAATCGGGTGAAATGGGATGATACAGTCTCTGAGCCGTATAGGTTGGAGTGCGGGGTGAGACAGGGTGGTCTGACGTCTCCCAGGCTCTTCAACCTGTACGTGGATGACCTCATAGTCGCACTCAGCAGCATGCGTGTCGGATGCAGTGTTGACGGGGTTAGAATTAACAACATCAGCTATGCAGATGACATGGTGCTGCTGGGTCCGTCAGCGGGAGCAATCGGGGAGATGCTTAAAACGTGTGAGACCTACGCTGCCGCACATGGATTGAAATATAATGTAAAAAAATGTGAATACATGGTCTTTGAGGTCAGCGGCAAACGCCGCGGAGAAGGACCCGAGTTGCTTTTGAACGGGTCACCAATTAATAGGGTGTCAACTTTTAAATACCTAGGGCATTGTCTTGCCACTGACCTCAAGGACGATGTAGACATTGAGAGGGAGCGCAGGGCTCTAGCGGTCCGGAGCAATATGTTGTCCCGTAGATTTGCGCGGTGTACAGACCAAGTAAAGATAACACTTTTTAAGGCTTATTGCCAAAGTTTGTACACGGGCAATCTATGGGTCAATTGTACTAAGAGATCGCTGGATGTCCTGCGCGTCCAATATAATAATGTTTTCAGGATGTTTTTGAGGCTGCCTCGTTACTGTAGCGCGTCGGAAATGTTTGCGCAAGCCCGCACCGACGGCTTCCATGCAATTATACGCAAAAAAACTGCGTCGCTACTGAGGAGAGTGAGGGGCAGTCGAAACAGCATTCTGAAAACTGTAGCCGAGAGCTTCGGCTCTCCGATTGTACAGCAGTTTGTGCGGAGGTTGATTTTTACTAACACTAGGCAATAAGTTATTTTTTGTATGTTACTAACACTATATGGATATTTGTGTCCGAAATAAAGTTATTCTATTCTATTCTATTCTATAGAATCAAGTTTTTTCAACTGAACAGACAGCTGTGCTGCTGGGGAGTTTGTTGCGCCACTTCTTCTTCCCAGCTTATGCACTAGGAAGTGGTGAAGGGTGGGCGTTTTTGGGGGACTGTCTTATGTAATTTTGAAGTTCGAAAAGTGCTTATTTCTCAGCCTAGTTTGAATAAATGACTTTTGAATTTGAATTTTGAATTTGAATCTTGTACGTGGCTTGGAAGTTTATTATAAAAGCGTATACATTGATATCTGAACGAGCTACCTATTTTCTTGAGCCTTGTTGTAGGTACTACAAATTTGTGTTTATCTTATGGATATCACTGTATTTTTTATACAATTTCATATTTTTATGGGTATATAAAAGATTTTCAAAAATATACTGAGAAGGCACAGTCATTACATTAATTTCCTTAAATTTATCTCGGAGAGAGTGTCTCGGGCTTAATTTATAAATTGATCGAACGGCTCTTTTCTGCAAAACAAAGATAGTTTGAATGTCGGCGGCATTTCCCCACAACAAAATACCGTACGACATTACTGGCAGAATGAACTGCAGGGTGAACTGGCAGAATTGACACAGGCCTATAATTGTTGGGTTCCTTACTATCACCCGATTTGAACAAAGGAACTATTTGACATTGCAGCCTTGAGTCGAGCGTGATCCCCAAGAAAGGAAGAAGGGAGAAATTAGAATTCGTCGGTAAATAGTTTTATCGACGAATTCTAATTTCTCCCTATTCAATACTATGTCACAATCACTACTTTTAACATTCGGTAAAGCAAATCTAATGCATTTCGTTTTTTTTTCCATTTAAGGCGAAAGCGTCAAGGTAGCCCGCGAAATTAAAATTTTCTTAGTTCAGCAACAGCTCTATTCTTCAAGTCCAAGATTGGTTTACGGTAAATAATTTGGTACTAAATAAAAAAAAACCACAATGTATTAGATTTAAATTACCTAATGTTAGAAGTAGCGAATGTGACATCATATTGAATGGAGAAAAACTAATTCAAAAACGAATTTATTCATCAAACGGTTTTCCTAGGAATCACGCTACACGAGAAATTACAATGGGGACCTCATATAACATCTCTTGCGGGGCGGCTAAGCTCGGCCGCTTATGCTGTTAGAAAGATAAGACAGTTAACAGATGTAGAAACCGCGCGTTTGGTCTATTTTAGCTACTTCCACAGTATTATGTCGTATGGCATTTTACTGTGGGGTCGGGCTGCTGACATTGAATCCATCTTTATTTTACAAAAGAGAGCTGTCAGAGCCATTTATAATCTACATCGTCGCGAATCTCTCAGGGAACTATTTAAAAAGATTAATATTATGACGGTACCTTTTTTTTTTTTTTTTAAGGGTGGGAAATTCACATATAACTTCTCCCTCTCTGGGCGGAGCGGGAGGGTGTGTCAGACTTTTACTGACTAAAACCCACCCGTGTTCCTTCCGTTGCCTGTGTGCCGGGGCCGCAATATCCCTTTCGGACAAACCCTCAACCCCGGCAGGATGACGGTACCTTGCCAATTCATACAGGAAAACTTTTTAATCAGTGCGCAAATATTTTTGGTGGTTCAAAATCAGTAATAGAACACATTTCCATTATTTATTCAATTTTTTTTTTTTTTTATCCTACTTTAAATCAGCAAAATATGGACACAATCTATTCGTAATAATATCAATGGACGCGCGCGGCGCGGCGGCCGGCCCAAGCGGCGGTGTTGAACCTCCCCTCCCACCCCGGGCGGCAAGGCAACGCCCGCGCGCCGGGCGCTGTGACCCTGACCGTAGAGATGGGCAAAATGTATCACTAAAAAGAAAAGATTGAAATGTATCTTTCGATCACTGGGATATGTATCACTCTTTTATATCTTTATATCTTTATGTATCAGTAGCTCACACACGCACTGCGTTGCTCAGCGTGACTCGCTTCGCTCAACTCAATCCAATATATCATTAAGAAAGAGTGATAGATAAGTAGACTTTTTAAAGGCAAAAACCAATTTATTACTGAAATATTCACGTTCCGCTTAACGACTTTAAGCCCTACGCACCAGTAATAGAGATAACAATTTACCTTTTTGTTCCAACGTATGTCAGTATAAAATGGTTAAACAACTCACTCTCTCCGTTTTGCGAAGAAAGCGCGACAGAACATTCTAAATAGGGAGGTGCGAAAGAGACGTTTGGCCTTTCCGTCGCCGCAGCGTCGTCGTGGCTGTCCGTCCCGGCCAAAGTATTAAAAAAAAAAATTTTTTTTACGAGTGCCATTCTGTGCCATGTGCCAGCCGATGTTAACAGCGAGCTGCGAAGTGTTTGTCCGCCGACACATGTGCGACACAGACAGAAAAAAGACACCGTGACTGAATGAGTTGTAAAGATACACTGATACAGTGATACATTCGGATGCGAACGGATACAAAGAGTGATAGATGGAAACGGATAGATACATATCTTTTTTATCTATCTCTCCTGAGTTACCCATCTCTACCTGACCGACAGTTCGCTCATCGCACGCGCTGTCGTGTGACGTCGCGTCTAATCGCTTTCCCGCGCTGCACGTGTGTCGTACTTGTACAGACCTACCGGTCACGATGTCAGACTTCACTAACCGCGAGTTTTATGAGATGGTGCGAGTGTATGTACTGAGTGGTGAAAGCCCATGGAATCCTTAACCCCGTGAAAGGAAAAGACCATTTTAGCGGCATAAGGTATTAAGTAATGTAAATTTAATTGATAATAATGCTTTATTTTCTGTATTTTGATGGTCCTAAGCCCATTAAAGTATGAAGAAAAAATTGGAATTACTCTTCAAATAACTTCAGGTCACGGCCTAAACATAAAAAAATCTAGTTCGAATCTGATAAAATTAGCGATCAATACATTGTAAGTATTGTAACCCACGTAAATACCTACGCCGGCGAATCGAGCGAGCGAACAGCTGATAGGTAGGTACTTTCGCGCGTTCCGCTTCGCCGCTCGCCGCCGGGTAGCCATGCAACCACTTTTAAAGTAAACATCTAACGTCGTTAACGATAACTTTTTTTTTGTACTATGACGTATCAAAATAAAAAAAGTATGTTCAATAAAACTCGTTTAAGTTTAATTTGTCAAAATTTGCGCAGTGGATAAAAACATTTCCTGTATATGAAAATTATATGTATGTAAGAAAAAATATACATATTTTTAATAAATTAAGTGATAGACATAATTTTAATACTAAGATAAAATATATCAACCATTTTTCAGATTATCTAAAGTACATTCATCTTTTATGGGGTACTCTGTTAAATGTTACAATAAAATACCTTGTGATATATTACAATTAAATGAAAGAAAATTTAAAACTCATATTAAAAGTACACTCTGTAAACAAGCATATTACAAATTAGAGGATTATATAAAATTATATTATAACATGCTGGTCCTGCTCCATAGGACAATTTAGAGTCTAGACAAAATCAAACTGGTTGCTTATATAATTATATAATTTGTTATTTTTTATAACTCTGATTTTACATTCTGTGATTTCTTGAACTCACACACTGACTTATTAGTATCACTTGTTAAAACGTTAGGAATATCGTATATCATGCAATGTTTGTAAATATGTGAGCACCATGTATCTATCACATAATTAATTTATCTGTAATTGCTTAATTTTTTCATTCTTTTTTACCTATCGTGGTATACTCGTAGTAATTCTTATTTTAGATGCATCGTCTTCACATATTATATAATTAATGTATACAAAATATTGTAAAAACATTTTTAAAGAGTAACGGTGGAGTTTCTTGCCCATTCTTCTCCATACGAAAACTACCTTTTGGAAGGGACGACTAGAATCAATTCTATTTTTTGTAAAATTGACGTTCATAAGCCTTTTATGTGCCTAATTGTTTTTTTTTTTTGACTGACTTCGATTTTGAATGGGGTCCTCATTTAACATCTCTTGCAGGACGCCTAAGTCCAGCAGCATATGCTGTGAGAAAAATCCGTCAATTTACTGATGTAGATACCGCGAGGCTAGTCTGTTTCAGTTACTTTCATAGTATCATGTGTTACGGTATTTTACTATGGGGAAAGGCTGCAGATATCGAGTCTATTTTTATTCTGCAGAAAAGAGTCATCAGAGCAATATATGGCCTCCGCAGACGCGATTGTCTAAGGGAACTGTTTAAAGATATTAACATCATGAATGAATGTACCTTGTGAATATGTCTATGAAAATATCATGTACGTTAGGAAAAATCTAAGTCTTTTCAGTAAAAGAGGTGATAGACACAATTATTGGACTAGAAATAGGGACCAATTAATTCAACCGGGTTTCAGACTGGCTAAAGTAGACTCATCCTTCATGGGGTACTGTTTGAAATGTTACAATAAAATACCTCCCCACATACTCCAACTGAATAAAACTAAATTTAAATCTTGTATACAACGCACGCTGTGCAGCCAAGCATGTTATATGAGTAAGTTGGGGAATTACATCGAGAACAAAAATGCTCAGCGCTGGTCCAGCTCCACAGGGGCGCATAAACTAATTGATTAGCATTCAAAAATATTGTTGGAGCTGATGAAGATTGTAAAACTATCTTTAGATTGTATAAATTTAGTCTTTTAGTATTAAGTATATAATTGCATAGCACATGTGTGAGTACTATGTACCTACTTTACAGCTACCATTTACTGGGTACGTCTTTCATTGACTTGAATGTGCCCTGGCGGCTGAGAGTATGTCATGCTCACTCAAATGCCTCGCGGGTGGTGGCGTGTGTTAGATCATTAAGTTCCCTTGAAAATGGTTGAGCTAAATGGTGCTGATCCATGCGTCATGTTCGTGAACGGGCGCCGTCAGTGGGGACTGGTCATCGCTTAGCTGCCAAGGCTTACTTTAATATATTTGAATTGGTTTTTATTTTTTATTACGGACGCTTTTAATGTGCACGTCTTTCTACATTGTTCTCACATGTATAATTACAACATGAATGATGTACCCAATATTTTGTAAAAATATTCTGATTTAAAAGAGTGTCCGTGGAGTTTCTTGCCCGTTCTTCTCTATAGGAACCTACTACGCGTTGGAATGGGCAACTAGCTAATAATATGGGTAATTTCTGACTGACCGACCTCTTGACCATTCAAAAGTACCTGTAATTGGTTTATTTGAAATAAATGCTTTGAGTTTGAGTTCATATATTTTTTTCAAATCATTAACAATACTCGTTTAGACGTGATCAACTGATCATCAGCATGAAATCATTAAAAGTCGGTTATCGTCGCCTTAAAAGTATTAGTTAGCGAAATTAAATAAATGTGCTATACCTACGTTACCTACCTACTGAAACCTAACACAAAGATTGAACAGACGTTTTATTTACAAATAAACTGCTATTCGTCAAACCGGTTGAATTTCAATGCCAACAGGTATTAAGGCATAACATTAGAGAGATGTGACCTACATAGGTGCGAGTAGAAAAAAATTACATCCATGCGGAATTGTAGTTTGTAGTTGGGTTTCTTAAGCTAAGTTGCATGAGGAATTCTAGTCTAGATTTATCATTATTTCATTGTAGACCGATTTTAAAAATAATTCTGAAATGATCCATTAAAACCCGAGCATGTGCGTGTCGGAGCACGCGCAATGAAGGGTTCTGTAAAGTCCCCGTCACTAGAGGCTATAAATGTGAACAAAGAATTTCCACTAAGTTACGTAGCGAAACAAATAATCCCAAATTCAATAAACTCAAAGTAACATACACGTACCTACGTATAATACGAAACTAACGAGCAATTTCACTTGGTCGGGTTGTATTTTAGCAATTAAAAGTGTTGTCGTCTAATGTTTTGTGGTACTGAAAGCGTCTGAGTTCGGGTTTAAAAAAAAAAAAAAATGGAAATATTTGTTATTGTTGTTGATTGATTTGTCGCTACGTAACTTAGTAGAAGTTGTTTATTTACAAAAAATTATAGCTTCTCGTGACGAGGACTTTAGTTGGAATGAATTTATACCGAGAAACAATGTAGTTGAAAAACATCTTAGTTCTCCCATAGATTCTAACTGCAAATGTAAGTTGATCGATTATTACTCGTTAACTTGTAAAGCATACTAAGCTGTAATATTTTTCCTTTGACTTTGTTATAATTGACCGAGCGAGCGTAGCGTCTCTGCTCCAAGTCTAGCAAAATTTGCTTTCGTGTGTGAGTTTTGTTGGTCAAAAAAAAAATCTTTTTGTCTACAGGATGCCTACCATGATCTAATTAAAAACGATTCAAAAGCAAGGCATTTCAGTTTAGGTTCTTAAACTGCATCGCTTCAAAGTCGTACCATGACGTCCAATACGCTCAGCGGCATTTGGATCGTTAAAAGTGAATGAAAGATCGCAATTTGTGGCTGAACCGCGTTTAAAACGGGAGAATTTAACGCCGTGTTTATTTGAGACAATACTGATGTTGTGCCACGGGATGACCACCCATATCTCCAATTGGTCTTTAATAAGACCCTGTGGCATAGAATGACAATGCAGTCAAAACCTTTAAACAATATTACAACAATATTATTGTAGGTACACTTATTATGGTTAATAAACCTTATAGTTTTAAAAATTGTATTTAAGTTGTAGGTACGGGTAAGGTACATTTAAATGATAAACTGATTTGAGTTCAACTTGTGTATTGATAGTTATAAAGGAAAGCACAAACGCCTAAAACTGATAAATGATCGACCCGCGGCGAATGAGTCCTTTTGGTTTTACTACCCAACCGATGCTATGCGACTACTCATTGCTAACTCAAACATGTATATTTTATTGATTCGCTGCGCGTCGATGTCAGCATAAAATTGATACAATTGATATGGTACGGGTTTGCTCGTACATAAGTAGTTTCTCAAATCTTTTCTTACTAACAAAAACATACGCTTTAAGAATTAAGTAAACTCAAGAGATAAGAAGTTATGTTAGGGTATCTACCTTCTTCAGCAGAATCTTCCTCAAAAAACTCAAATAAAAGTAGTTCATCAAACATCTGTTAGAGAAAAACAAATGCGGTTAAACAAGGCATGTAAAATAGGTATTTTAGACTTTAAAATAAAGATTAAAGCACACTTACATCGGTTTTTGTAAAATTCCACTAAAATAGTCTTTCGTGATCACAATACCACAAAAACGATAGAGATAGGCCGCTTAGTTTCATAGATAATCGCAATAAACTTGGACCTTATTATATCTGTCGGAGCACAGCAAGTGTCAGTAGAGCATGCTGTAGCACGGCTGTTGTCATTGGCTGGATAGGACGTCATGGTACCAAACAAGAATGAATGAAACCAAAACTGGCGACTCAGTTTGGGACAATCGCTGTCAGATGGCATGGCCTAAATTGAATCGTTAAACTGACGTCATGGTACTAAAATGGATCGCGCTAAGAGCTCGTGGTAGGCATCCAGGTCGTATATTACAACCTATCTGGGCGAAGCTGAACGATACTACTGATAACCGGCCCCATTTGCTCGATAAACTTCACGATTGCGCTTAATTCGAGCTAGCCGTGGCGCTGATACACAGGTTTTACGACTTTACAGATTTTTTTTTTTGTGGTCGGGGATTTATGATTGGAGGGGTACATTCTCCAAAAAGTCTTATGAGATCCGATTTCAATGGTTAAGCAGCAGCGCCCTCTCCAGACATGGAGTAGAACAGGTACTAACAGACTGGATTATAAACATGATAAGCAAACAAGTTGTTCGCCTTGAGGATGACCGGCAGTTGGCCATGATAGCTAGAAGCTTCCCCCAGGGAGGGATGCTGTCCCCCCTTCTATGGAATCTGGTAATTCATGACCTCATCACCAAACTCACTGCCAACCGTTATTACACAATAGGGTATGCAGATCATCTCGCAATCCTTGTCTCGGGGAAGGTGACGGGAACGATCTGTAACCTCACTCAGCAAGCAATAAGTATGGAAGAAAGTTGGTGCAGGGAATTCGAACTATCAGTGAACACCATTAACACTGAACGAGTCATGTTTACCCAAAAACGACTTTCCACCTACCAAAACTGTTCGATACAGAACTTCAGTTGGCCAACGAAATCAAGTACCTCGGGGTCATTCAAGACAGTAAGTTAAACTGCACGCGTAGCATGACAACCACATAACAGGTTTAGTCGACGGAAGAATAGACAAAATGACTTGTCTGATTAAGTTTTTTTGATTGTACGAGTATACGAGTATCTGTCATTTTGTATATTCTTCCGTCGACAAAACCCGTTTCTATTGTGGTCATGCTAAGCGTGCTGATTGGCGCTACTGAAAGTTTCGATTACCTTCAGTAGCTTCATCTGTTGCAAATTGCTGGGGGCAACAAATTTCAAGTCATCCATGTAAAGAAGGTGAGGTATAGCCCGCCTCTGATACGAGTATAAGCATGATTATGATTGGTCGTGTGCTACGCAATTAGGGTGCGGGTTGTCATTTGTAGATCTTAGACACTTGTTACTGGTGGTGAGAAGACCAAAAGTCTTGACGAGCAGTCTTACCACGGGTATCTTATTGCCCAGCACTGGGTTGTAGAGGTCAGATACGAGTATGCCGACAGTCCGTGTAAAATACTGGTATTCAGCTGCATCCTGTTAGACTGGGAGTGTAGGTACCCCAAAATATATATTTTTCTCCATAATAGTTTTTTTTTTAAGTATACTGTGCGGGACTGGTGCCTGTGTATTATGAATGTTATTTTTTTTGTATCATATAGAAGATTTCAAACCCAATGTAAATTGTTTGTGAATAAATAAATTGAATTAACGACGTATAATGAAGGGTTCCGTAGTTTGTATGAATTTATCCCAAAACTCAAACTTAACATTGTAGTTGAAAAACATGTGCTCCCATACATCGATATACGAGATACGTCACGGTCAATTCTCCAAGTGCAAATTTAAGTATAATCACAAATTAAAAATTCAAAAATAAAACTACACTAACGATTTTCGGTCTTTTTCCTTAACATGTGTTGTGAGACCTTGCTTCCTGCCAAATTTCATAATTCTTGGTCAGCGGGATCCCTGTTTAAGGTCTTGATTTATTTGCGAGTTTCAAAATATGTCGCATAAATGGCTGTATTTTTTTTTTTGCGTTGACTTAGAAGCTTAATTTTTTTGGAGCTCTACGGGACCATAGACCTACGTATTTGATATAATTTTAAGTTGATACCTCCACGCGTTCCTGAGAAAAAGGGTCTTGACAGACTGACGGACGGACAACAAAGTCATCCTATAAGTGTTCAGTTTTTTTTTCCTTTTGAGGTATGGAACCCAAAAAACAAGATAGGTTTCAAATATTAAGTGCAGGCGGTAAGAAGAACAATTAGTTTCTGATGGCAAGTACAAAGCGTGTGGAACATAGGCGAGGTATCGGTGTCGGCAGTAGCTACATGGTGTGGGGCACTTACGTACAGTGGAGAGCGAGCGAGCATGCGACTCACCTGCAACAGAAAATTGTATTGTAGCATGCTGTTATTTTGTTTAAAGGCTCCCGCAGACAGGCGCGACGCAAGTCTAGTGAAAGTAAGGAGAAACATAATTTCTATGAAAACTTCACTGAAATTGTTCTACCGGTGTCTTGTCACGTCGCACTATGGACAATCGAGGTCTGTTTTGGATGGGCACGCCACAATTGCGGCGGTAAGGCCCCTCTTTGAGGAGTGGCTAGAGAGGCGCCACGGCGTCCTCACCTTCCACCTGACGCAGGTCCTCAACGGACACGGTTGTTTCGGGAGGTTCCTGTTCAGGATCAAGCGGGAGGAAACGCCCGGGTATCACCATTGTGTGGATCGCCCGGAGGACACGGTGGAGCATACGGTGGAGGTCTGCCCTGCTTGGGCGGAGCACCGCCGTGTCCTCACGGAGGCGGTCGGCGGCGGCGATCTCTCGCGTCCGGCCCTGGATCGACCATGGTCCGGAGCGAGTGCATGGGAGGCCGTCACCTCCTTCTGCGAAGCAGTTATACTCGCGAAGGAGGAGGCGGAGCGCGCGAGGGAGATTCAAGCTGCACGCCCTCGCACCCCTAGTCGCCGCAGGAGACGCCCCGGGAGTCGGGAGTCACAAGCTGACTTCCGGCCACCGTAGGCGCGGGCCTGCGGACGGTGAGCGATGGGCAGCTCGCCGTCCGATAAGGACCAGGCCCGGGTCGACGGCGCGTTATGTTCCACGCGCGCCTCAAAGGGATGTCAGCAACAACTGACGGGGTCCGGAAGGACCAATGCCTGCTGGGGTCGCGGGTTTGTCTGAAAGGGATATCGCGGCCCCAGCACATAGGCAACGGAAGGAACACGGGTGGGTTTTAGTCAGTAAAAGTCTGACACTCCCTCTCGCTCTGCCCAGAGCGGGAGGAGTCATTTGATGATTTCCCTCCCAGAAAAAAAAAAAAAGTCTGTTTTGGATCAAAAATCGATAACTTTTTTATTCCGAAACATGTTTTGAAATTTTGCACAATAATATAGAGTAATATTTCAAGAGTTTACAAAACACGTAAGTATATTGTGTTCGTAACAATTAAACGTCTGTTTATTTATCACTATTTTGTTATATAGAAATAAATGTAAGTAACAACTATTTATATATTTCTATTTGATAAATTTGGGTAGCATGCATCCTGTTGTTGTCTGTTGATGATACCATTTTTCGCATGCAACATTCTGCAAACATGATAAACGCCCTAATATGAATGAATTGATATCAGTAAATTACAAAACATACCGCTAACTATGTATTAATATAGTCTACATTTGAAACCGCAATAGATAGCGGTTTTCCATTTTCTGACTTTTATCACATTTTTACAAATTACTTCGAAAATAGCAAATATCCGCCGCCGATTTTTATTTGCCGTTTTTTATGAATAGCTAGGCTGCAATTCAACATTTAATGTAAACCAGGGGTACACGTGGGTAACTGTCAAAAGTCTAAAAGAAGTTAAAAAAAACTTTTTTTTCACCTTATTTTAATAAAATTATAAATACGAGTATATTAGTTGTTCTAAAATCTTCAGAAGATGAGCTTTTCAGAAATATATAAACTTTTATTATTATTACGAGTATTATTCATTTATTAATTCGAGTTACAATGACTCATACAATATTCATTACAACACACATACACCAAACAATACATTACATTACATTACAATACAATACAAAAACCATAGTACACTAATACATTAATGGCCGACGACTGTAGGTGATGTGCAAGTCACTGCAGCGTCGTATGTAAGGACGGTCGAGCCTGTCAGCTATCATCATCAGCACGCTGTTGTGGTTGCCGCGCACCCTGCGCACCAGAGACGCGCACCGCTTACGCATCGTTGCATAGAAGCAGTCGACGCTAGCTTCGGCAAACATGCCCGAGGCACTACAGTGTCGCGGCAGCCCCATCAGCGCTCTGAAAGCGTTGTTATAGTGGACGCGGAGGACTGTGATTCACCCACAGGCTGCACGTGTAAAATGAGGTACAATAAGCTCTAAAAAGTACAGTTTAATGGGCGGTACTGTTATAGGACATTTTGAGCCAGCTTCAAACACCATAAACCTTCAGCATATGCCTCACATATCTCCAACAATGTACTTATGCCACAAATCGATGCGCTCAGCAGCACCATGTCGTCCGCATAGCTGATATTATTCAGGCAAACTGTATCAATATGACAATCGACATGATGACTGCTGAGAGCAACAATCAGTGCATCAACATATAAGTTAAAGAGTGCGGGGGAGCTCAACCCTCCCTGCCTCACCCCACACTCCAACCCATATGGTTCCGACAGAGAACTTTCATGCGATCTGGCCTCCATACCAACATTTAAACAAGTTATGTGGGGAAACCCTGGATAAGTCGAGAAAGAGCGCGTACACTGGAGTATGTCTGCCCGTATAATACCTGACGGCATGCTTAACACACAGTATAGCAGTCTCTGTGGACAATCCTGGGCGAAAACCAAACTGATTATCGTGCAGATGCAAATATTAATTTAACTGTGTATCAAGCAAGCCGTCAAGCAGTTTCGCAATAACAGTCGCTAATGAAATAGACCTGTAATTACCCTTATCTCTACAGGTCCCCTGTTTTATTTCACTACTGGCACTACAATTGTCTTAACGAGTTCAGAGGGTAAGTATGCATGACTAATACAAAAATTAAAGAGCATTGCCAACACTCTAGGTAGGTGATGTCCAGCCTGCTGAGATGTTCAACGCTGAGACCGTCATGGCCAGGGGAGTTGCCTCTGGACATTGAATTAACATCACACGCTACATTTTTAGAGCTAATTCTCGTACCCACCTGACCATAACATGTCTCAACATTAAACATCCCCAGCGAAGGCGGCCTAGAGGCGTTTTCACATGAAAATGTTCTCTAAAGAGATTGGAAATGTCCTTGGGGTCACTCATCCCATTGACGCCTACGGGGAGGCCAGGACGATGTGCCATTTTATTCGTGCCTTTCCAAAAATTACGGAAATCCTTTTTTGAATGATGTGAAGCAAGGATATCCATTTTTATCTGGTGCTGATGGTCTTGGCACCATTTAAGCCTGGACTTAAAAATCTTTCTGCTCTGACACATCTCGTTGTAAGCAGGCCCAGTAAAAGGCCCCCCGCTGCCCCGCATCTTTACCTATCACGAAACCGCAACCTGGCCACCCCGTACGCCTCACTTACGTGCCTATTCCACCCTACAATGCTTCGCGATTTACCCCTGCGTCGCGCACTCCACGACCTACAGCCTTAGAGTATATATCACTGGAGAAGCCATAAGCGCAATATTCCGAACAAAAAAGTCTGTCACTTTTTGCGGGGGACGGGGTAGCTGCTGTCAAAAATAACAATAGCTGCTCGCCCGGATAGAGAAGTCCGTACCATATTTTTTATTTTTATCGATATCGATATTCATTCGGAATTTTGCTTGAACCCAGAAATAAAACAGCTGTTGCATAAAATAGTTACATTTAATAAGAAGAGAAAATAACTTCAATTAAATAAAAGTAACTAAATTTGTAATAAGTAAGTAATCTCAATAAAAAATTACATCAAGTTCAATTTTTTACTTTTTTATATACAAACACTTCAATGGACTTAAACAAATTATAAGACATTGAACAATAAAAATAAAATAAACAAAAATAATTACTAAGTAATTTTTACTAGGAAATTATCGACATGTCAATTTTGGTTTCAAACATGACCTCAACACTACGGTAGTCTCGTTAACATTTTTACTAGAGGACATAATCGCATGTCAAGTGCGTGTAAGTTTTGCTGATTTGACGTATATTTTCGTAATGCAAAAGAAAAGTATTTTGATCTTTACGAACATAAAAACGAGATGTAGCGAGACTCGGTGACGTCACAGAAGCAACGTGAGGAAAATACTCGATTCATGCTACGTTTTATATTGAATCATGGTTGAATCGAATGAAAAATCGAATTGTATTATGAGGTTAGGATTTTAAATTTCAATAAAAACATGACGAAATCTTAGAAAAAAAAAACTGCTTAGGGAAAGTTATTCAGTTCTTTAGGTAAATTTGACGTATTTGAACGCTTTTTACACCATTTGACAGTACAAATAGGCATTTTCACGGAGCTCCGCGCGCCTTCAAAACGATTCACGAAGTGCGTTAGAATCGATTTGAAAGTAGTTTTTATGAACGTACTAGAACATTTGTTCTTGTACTTTTACAGAGGGGAAGTGTTCGTAAGGCTTCTCCAGTGTTATATACTCTAAGCCTACAGCTGCAGACTCACTGAGTGCGGTCACAATATCTCCATACAATTTCTCTATATCCGATCTATGATTAGGCTCATTACAATACTTATCTGCACAATGAATAAATTGTGATGGAAAACCAATTAATTATAATTTACTGTTGCATTCATTTTGGTACTATTTAATCTGTTCAATAGTTCTTTCTGTCCATAATACACCCGTATTAATATTATTTATGACATTTACCTTTGGCGTTGATAAATTAAGTCTACATTCAAGTACGAGAGGGTAATGGTCAGACCACGTAATATTATAATTAACATAAACATTGAAAACGTAACACAGTGCGGATTGCGTCACAACACAGTGGTCAAGCCACCTTTTCAAGCCATGAGCCTCACTAACAAAGGTATAAGTGCCCGACTGAACACCTAACATATTACTCGTAACATCAACACGCACCCAGTCTTGACCATGACAGAAGTTTGTAAGTTCATTAAAATAATTCACTAGGATGTGCATTAAAGTCACCTAATAAATAAACAGAATTTATCCAATATTCATCTATTTAAATATTAACCCTTTTTTTTTTTTTTTTGACGGTGTGAAATTATCAAATAACTTCTCCCTCTCTGGGCGGAGCGGGAGGGTGTGTCAGACTTTTACTGACTAAAACCCACCCGTGTTCCTTCCGTTGCCTGTGTGCCGGGGCCGCAATATCCCTTTCGGACAAACCCGCAACCCTGGCAGGCATTGGCCCTAGCGGACCCCGTCGGTTGGTCGCGCCTATGGAGGCCGGAAATCGGCTTGCGACTCGCGACACCCGGGGCGTCTCCTGCGGCGACTAGGGGCGCGACGGCGCGAATCTTGCCTCTCCCTCACGTGTTCCGCCTCTTCCTTCGCGAGCATTACCGCTTCGCAGAAGGAAATGACGGCCTCCTAAACACTCTCGCTCCGAACCATGGCCTGAACCAGGGCGGGACGCGAAAGATCGCCGCCGCCGATCGCCTCCGTGAGAACACGGCGGTGCCCCGCCCAAGCCGAGCAGACCTCCACCGTATGCTCCACCGTGTCCTCCGGGCGATCCACACAATGGTGACACCCGGGCGTTTCCTCCCGCTTTATCCTAAACAGGAACCTCCCTAAACAACCATGTCCGGTGAGGACCTGCATCAGACGGTAGGTGAGGACGCCGTGGCGCCTCTCTAGCCACTCCTCAAAGAGGGGACTTATCGCCACAATTGTGGCGTGCCCAGGCTTGACATCCGTCAAAACTATAAAGATTGTAGCATTGTAAAAAAAAACATTTTATATTTAACATAAAAAATTACATTATAATTTAGTTTGATCCTTAAACTATTAAATAATAGTAGTTTATGAAACTGTTGCATAAAGAGGGGTATTAAAATACGTCAATAATCACGTTCGATTGCTGTTGTTGCCATTTTTGTTGTGATCTTAAACATTAGTATCGCGTTTTTTAACGGCTCGGTTTTTAATAGTATCACACGAGTATTTTAATACCTAGTTATATGCAGTTTCATACACTACTTTATCTACTCTCATACGAGTACATTGGGATTGAACCTTCCTAAATAAAAGATCAAAGTTAAAGATCAAGATTAAAAAAATCCCACGAAATTCAGTACAACTTCACGTATGAATGGCGCCTGCATCCAGCACATCACCGCGCATGCGCTACAGCGGTGGTGCTGTCCCCCGCTAACGTTCCATTGCAAAAGTTTATGGAAACTCCTTGGTGATACTCGTATTAACTTCTTGGATTTGCATTGTATCGTAATAGAAAAAAAATTGTTTTACAATGCATTTGCTCGAAAAGAGCCTTCACAATGCATTTGCTCGAAAAGAGCCTTCACAATGCATTTGCTCGAAAAGAGCCTTTTCCAAGCAGTAAATTAGTGCGGAAAGTGTCACTTTTTTTCACTAGCGCTTTTTACTTTTCTGGCTATTTTTGTGGCCATCGTCAGCCCGTTGCAAAGAGTTTTTATTATTTGAGAAAAGTTTTACAAATCAGATGATGACGATATTGATGACGACGGCGATAACGATGACGATGGCGATGACGATATCGATGACGATGGCAATGACGATGGCGATGGCAATGTCAAAGTCAAAGTCAAAGTCGAAGTCAAAGTCAAAGTCAAAGTCAAAGTCGAAGTCGGAGTCGAAGTCGAAGTCATGAATGTTGTTTTTATCATTTATACAGGAAAAGTTTTTATCCACTGCGCAAATTATCGCGACGGTCTCTGGAGGGGGGTGATGTGGCGTAGATAAATAACTAAGTAGTTATAATAATTGTTTGTAATATATAAATGTAAAAATTAATAATCTTGTATATGCGGACGGACAAGCAAACCATGTTTGTTATTAGTGGTCAAACCGGTCGGCCGCCCGATTGCTCCATTGTGTACCGCGCGAGGTGGGGGCTAGCATTCCTGAGCCGCGCCCGCGCACCTTTGCACACCGGCGACCCGTCAGTCAGCTTACCGCTATCCGAGTGACCACTGTGTCGTTCGGTCCGCTATCGCGCTTTCGCTAACGAACTATTATATAATATTGTATTGTGCTTTCTATCTGTCTGCTCCTTACTATCTTTCACTACTCTTCATTCTTGCTGTGCTGTGGACTATAACTTGTGTATCCATCGATCTAAGTTCTTCCAATAAACGTTACTGTGTCAGTGTACAAGTCTTATTCATCTCCACACACACGCATACCTCAGGAAGCAATCGCTAAATTGGTGACCCCGACGAAGAACGCTACAATGCCAGATAGAAGCGAGCGCAACGTGACCGCGGCAGGCCAAGATGGCGGTGAGAAACACCTAGAAACATTCCGCGTGGGCGTGAGGGTACCACCGTTCTATCCGGAAAAACCCTCACTGTGGTTTTCGCAAATGGAAGCGCAATTTGCGCTATCAAACATAAAGGCAGATGACACGAAATTTTATTACGTCACAGGCCACTTGGACCCGCAATACGCTTCCGAGGTTCAAGAAATAATTGAAAACCCTCCAGCTACCAACAAGTACGAGAAGCTCAAGGCTGAATTAATTAAAAGAATGTCAGCCTCGCGCGAGAAAAAGGTTAAACAATTGCTCATGCATGAAGAACTCGGCGATCGTAAACCATCGCAATTCTACCGCCACTTACTAAACCTTGCTGGACCGGGCGTTCCTGAGGAATTTCTCCGCACCATTTGGACGAGCCGTCTACCAAACGGGACGCAGGCCATCATCGCCTCGCAGTCCAAGGCCGAGATAGAGGAATTGACGGAGCTCGCAGACCGAATCAACGACGTCGTCGGGCCCCAGGTAGCATCTACATCCGCCATCACCAAGGCAACATCCTCGAGTAGCGCGAATCCCGAGATAGCCGCATTGGCCAGGCAGGTTGAAAAGTTGACCGCAAAAATCGATCGCATGTCACGACCGCGGCAACGATCAAGCAGCCGTTCAAGTCATCGTTCGAGTTCGTCGAGGTCGCAGTCGAGTTACAGCAAGTTTCCACAATGCTGGTACCACCAAAAGTTTGGAGAACGTGCGAAGAAATGTCGGAAGCCATGCGACTATAAAGCGGCGGAAAACTCGAAGGGCAATCAGTAATGGCGGCCGACGATTGTCCAAGCACCGGTCGCTTATTTGTCACCGATCGACGATCAAAGACACAATTTTTGGTCGACACCGGCAGCGACCTTTGTGTTTACCCGCGATCAGTATTACCAGGGCGACGTGAAACTACGGATTATCAACTGTGCGCGGCTAACGGTACACCGATCAAAACGTACGGTTATATTAGTTTAAGTTTAAACTTGGGGTTACGCCGTGACTTTACTTGGTCATTTATTGTAGCCGACGTTACGAAAGCGATAATAGGAGTGGATTTTTTGTCATTTTACAATTTAATTGTTGATTGCAGAAACCAGCGTCTACTAGACAACTATACAATGCTTGCGACCCCGGCTTCACCTACCCGTTCGTCAGACATTATTTCCTCGGTTAAGGTAATTATTGGTGACACCACATACCATAACATACTACGGAAATTTCCTGACATTACCCGGCCACACGGCATACATCGTACATCAAAACACAATACAGCCCACCATATACAGACTACACCTGGATCACCAGTTTCATGTAGTACACCACGACGCCTTGCCCCCGACAAACTAAAAATTGCAAAAGACGAGTTTGAAGCGATGCTGAAAGACGGCACCGCCAGACCCTCAAGTTCACCATGGTCATCACCATTACACCTGGCCCCTAAGAAGAACAGCGGATGGCGACCCTGTGGTGACTACCGCATGCTGAATTCCAGGACAGTACCTGACAATTATCCAATCCGTCATATTCATGATTTCGCACATAGTCTGTCAGGATGTTCAGTTTTCAGTACTATCGATCTTGTCAAAGCATATAATCAGATTCCTGTAAATCCAGAGGATATTCCCAAGAACGCTATCACTACGCCCTTTGGGCTGTATGAATTTCCTTTCATGACTTTTGGTCTTCGCAATGCTGGACAGACTTTTCAGCGGTTTGTCGATGAGATGCTGCGCGGATTGGATTTCTGCTATGCTTATCTCGATGATTTCTTGGTCTTTTCGAAAGACCAGAAGACCCACGAAGACCACCTACTGCAACTTTTCACCCGCCTACAGGAATATGGTATGGTGATCAATACTGCTAAGTGCGTATTCGGAGTAAAGGAGGTGACTTTCTTAGGTTATAGGATCTCGGCCGAGGGCACCAGCCCGCTACCCGAGAAGGTGGAAGTCATCACAAAGTACCCGGCGCCCAAAACTGTTCGAGAACTACGCAGATTTTTGGGAATGTTAAATTTCTACAGACGATTTATACCAGACGCAGCTCAACACCAGGCCCCCTTAAATGCTCTGTTAGTTGGGTCCGTAAAAGGCTCACACCCAGTGCATTTCACTGATCAAGAAACGAATGCCTTCAATACCTGCAAGGACGGCCTTTGCAAAGCAGTGATGCTCGCCCATCCCGACTGCGAAGCCAAACTAGCAGTAGTGACGGACCCTTCAGACATAGCATTAGGTGCAGTACTACAGCAACGCAAGGACGAGGAACCATGGCAACCGCTAGCATTCTACTCCAGCAAGCTAAGTCCGGCACAAAAGAAATACTCACCTTACGACAGGGAACTGCTTGCGATCTACGAAGCGATAAAGTACTTCAGGCATATGGTCGAAGCACGAAACTTTGTTATCTACACCGATCACAAGCCCATATGTTTCGCATTTCACTCGCGAAAGGAAAATTGCTCACCTAGACAGTTCCGGCACTTGGATTACATCTCACAGTTCACGACAGATATAAGGCATATATCAGGCAAGAACAATGTTGTCGCTGATAGTCTCTCAAGGATCGAGGAGATAACTCAGCCGGTAGACCTATACAAGCTAGCTGAATCACAGAAGAACGACACTGAACTGGAACAGCTGCTCGAAAGCAACACGACCTTATGCCTCACAAAAATAAAACTGCCAGGATCAGGGACCGAACTATACTGCGATGAGAAAAGCAAGATCGTTCGACCATACGTCACAAAAGAGCACCGTCGCAGAGTTTTCGATAGCGTACACTCGTGGAGCCATCCTGGCGCAAACGCAACAACCAAAATGGTTACTGAACGGTACGTTTGGCCAGCAGTAAAAAAAGACTGCAGAGAATGGAGCCGTTCTTGCTTAGCATGCCAGCGATCTAAGGTGACCCGTCACGTCTCATCACCATTGGGAACCTTCAAACTGCCGAGGGCTAGGTTCAACCACATACACATCGACCTCATAGGCCCACTGCCGCTAGCACAAGGATATCGTTATTGCCTCACAGCCATCGATCGGTTCACGCGTTGGCCTGAGGTAATACCTACAACCGACATAACAGCAGAGACAGTAGCAAAGGCCCTAGTAACTGGCTGGATTTCTCGATTTGGCTGCCCCGTTGATATCGTAACGGACCGCGGTCGACAGTTTGAGTCAGCACTCTTCAGGCACCTATCGGAGATGGCTGGGTTTCACCACAAGCGAACCACGGCTTATCACCCCGCCTGTAAAGGCCTCATAGAGAGATTTCACAGGCAATTGAAAGCTGCTATTACCTGCCACTCCGCAGAAAACTGGGTTGAGTCTTTGCCACTAGTTCTACTAGGTATTAGGAACGCGTACAAAGAAGACCTAGGTTCTACGTCAGCTGAACTTTTGTATGGCGAAACACTCGGGAACACAGGGGAATTATTTCAGCCTCAGGTCGATGACACAATTGATATGTCAGACTATGTGGCGCGATTAAGGGCATTCGCAAGAAAATTGCAACCGTCACCAGCATCCCGACATGGTAGCAGATCAACATTTGTGTTCAAAGATTTAGGTACATCGAGTCACGTTTTTCTCAGAGATGAGACATCAGGCTCCCTAAAACCACCATACACGGGACCGCACAAAGTCCTGCAACACGGAGACAAAATCTTCAAACTTCTCGTCAATGGCAAAACGGTCACAGTTACTATTGACAGGCTTAAACCTGCCTACATATTACACGATCCAAACATTCTCACTAACACAAACACAAAAATACACACAAACACGCCATCACCCACACTACATAAATCAGCACCCACCACCAAATTACCAGGAAACCCAGGAACTAATTTCAGAACGACAAAATCTGGTCGTCAAGTCCATTTTCCAGACTATTATCGCGACGGTCTCTGGAGGGGGGTGATGTGGCGTAGATAAATAACTAAGTAGTTATAATAATTGTTTGTAATATATAAATGTAAAAATTAATAATCTTGTATATGCGGACGGACAAGCAAACCATGTTTGTTATTAGTGGTCAAACCGGTCGGCCGCCCGATTGCTCCATTGTGTACCGCGCGAGGTGGGGGCTAGCATTCCTGAGCCGCGCCCGCGCACCTTTGCACACCGGCGACCCGTCAGTCAGCTTACCGCTATCCGAGTGACCACTGTGTCGTTCGGTCCGCTATCGCGCTTTCGCTAACGAACTATTATATAATATTGTATTGTGCTTTCTATCTGTCTGCTCCTTACTATCTTTCACTACTCTTCATTCTTGCTGTGCTGTGGACTATAACTTGTGTATCCATCGATCTAAGTTCTTCCAATAAACGTTACTGTGTCAGTGTACAAGTCTTATTCATCTCCACACACACGCATACCTCAGGAAGCAATCGCTAAAATATCATTATTTTGTTAGAGAAAAAGTGTTATAATGTGATTCTATTTTTAAATTTCGGTATTTTGTTTGTAAAGTATGTGAATACGCAACGCTAGAATAGTTAATTACTTCTGGTGGTCAAATCAGAACGTACTACACAATCAATTATAAACCTTATCCCATCAAACACAGCGTGCATTTACCATGCACCGTACAACTCACCCACACGAAAACATCGTTCGCTATCGTTGTGCTGTGCAAAAGCCATTTATTTTACATATACGCTAGTGATTGACTAAATCGGAAACTTATCGATTCTCCCATTTATTATTGTATTAAAATTTTTGGAAGTTGCTGAAAAAATTATAAATAAAAAACGATATACATATAATAAGATGATATAAATAAAGAATAAGTAAGTAAGTAAAAAAAAGAAATATTAAGTAAACCAAAAAAAAAAAACATTATGAGAAAATCTAAATGAGTATAAAACAAGATTTCACATCGGTCTTCCGATCAGGCTATAACTGTTGACAAATTGAAGAATAAACTTTAATAGTAATATAAATTCATACGACAATCGACATTATTGTCGATAGCCTACGTTAGTGGATCTGCACAACCACATCACTAATCCGTCACAAGACGCTGCGGCCGTACTGACGATGCAACCGCTTAAAGCAAATTTCGTTTTGTAATTTTTACATTGCTTGTCCAGTTACTTAGCGACATACTTTGGTAGTGGTAAAGAAGCAATGTATTTACTACAATAAAAGTACAGTCGCTGTGATATATGAAAACAAAAATAACATAGTAAAGGAAAGAAATATTTTACGATTTGTTGTTTTTCATGATTTTCAACACAAATATAGCAAAATACTTGTGCTGATTTATGAAAAGTGGTTCTACGATTTATAAAGTTTATAGTTTAGTTTCGATTTTTACAAGAAACCACTGAACAACACGGTATTCTTAAATGTTATCACGATCGCGTTCGAAAGCGCACTAGTTAGCGGAAACGGCCATTTGCCTGAGGCATGACCATTGTGGTCAAGATGCGCGGACACAGACACGCCCCCATGCCACTTCTCCTGTTATTTATATTTCTATGGATTAGTAAGATCATACCTAATATCCGAGGAAAAGTCGTTGATTCCTACCGCTGCGCCCGCGTTGTCGGCAACCATAATTATTTTGTCACGCGTAATTTTAAATCTGTGATATCTTTTAAAGTATTAATTTGAATGACATGATGTCAAGGCATATTTTAATCTAAATTAAATGCCCAATTTAAATAATATATTTTAATGGATAAGGATAAATAAAATACCGGTCAAAATAGCTTCGGAAATAACAATGAAATTTTTATCAATTCTGAAAGATAAAAATGGTTACTGTAGGTCATCCTTAGAAGATAGACATATGCTATCGCGGACTTTATTTTTGAACTTTTTAAGATATACAATTCTGTAAAACATAAATTTGATGTATATCTTACGGCTTACGCGGCGCACGCCAGTAAAGCTCCCAGTCGGCATGATTTTTTCCGACATCTTCGACAATTATCGTCATATTTCAGCCAATTTACACAAAACCTTAATGTACTCGTATTATACACAAAAACCTTCCCCTTGAATCACTCTATCTATTGAAAAACCGCATCAAAATCCGTTGCGTAGTTTTAAAGATCTAAGCATACATAGGGACAGGCAGCGCGAAGTGACTTTGTTTTATACTATGTAAAGAAGATAAAGATAAAGAAGATCTGTATAATCGAAAAATTGTGAACTGGGTAAAATTGGTTAGGTAAGGTGTCTCCCTACCGAGGGTGTCTCCACATCATCGTCGTGGTGGGGCTTGGGCGTCTCAGTGATCTGCGGGCTCTGCCGGAAGAGTTACTCATGCCGGAAAGGGCCAAGTGAGAGACCAGACTAAGAGATACACCGGGACAAGGTCGCTCCTGAATTCCTGATCGATCGACGATAGTCGATTGACAGAAGACGTGACCAAGCCGCTGCGGTGTAGGCGCACCAAAGCGGCGCGTGTTTCTCTCCTTGAGGAGGAGCGTTCGAGGAGAGAACTTTCGGCGGGTTCGCTTAGTCGAGATGGCGGGACAGCGAACGAAGGCATGCCTAATGCCGCCACCGGGAGCCTGGCTTAAATGCCTGGCCCAGAGGAAGGCTACCCCTAAGATAAAAAACCACCTAATCATAAGCTTTGAAGCGCGGTAAGAGGATGAATGGCTGGAGCAATGGCCATCAAAGACCGCATTGATGAACAAAAGCATACTCTCTGCATGGCCCCAAAAATATTTAACAAATTACCAAATGAAATATTATTAAATTTAAAAACAAATTAAGACATATATTATTGGAAAAATGTTATTATACTATTGACGAATTCCATAATGATAAATTGTAAGTTATTTGACATAGATATTTATTAAATTTTGACAATGTATTATATGATCTTTATTTCCATTCATTATTTATATGTATACTCAATGGTTAACGTTTTGCATGTTGTTTTTTCTGTCTTAAGTTATGTTGTTTCGTTGTAATTATTTTATTGTAATGTTGATTATTGTTTCTTTTTTTTATATAATAATTACTAATTAAGTGAAAGAGTGTACACCTTTCAGGTAGTTTTTTGAGGAACGAATGATTTATTATTAAGATCTCATGTAAAAATGTACCAAAAATCACACCAATAAATGAATTTGAATTTGAAAATGTATCCTATGTGTTAATCCAGGTTATAAACTGCTTCATCCAAATCCTATTAGTAGCATAACATAATGATTTATATTTAATTAAAATGTTTTTTTTTTTTAAACTCAATTGTTTCTTTATTTGAATATTGACGTAGTAAACTTATTATACAATTTATTTTACAACTAACTATTATATATATTATGTACAAGAATGTAAAGAAAAAAATAAAATTAAATAAAGGGAAGAGCTCATTGGGCATCAAAAAATTCGTCCGCATCGCTGTCAGCGGGAAAAGTGCCCAAAAGGCTGGCAGCATTGCCACATTGGATGGCAATGCTGATTCTTTGGCCTAAGAATTGGCCAGCCCTCTGGTCACGTGAAGAGTCGACCAACCGCTTGGCGATGTCCCGAAATATTCGATGAGCACTCGGACCCCACGGCCCTAGTGTTTCAACCCCAAACGGCTCAAAAATATAGCTACCAATAAGGTTGTTATATTTGCGCCGTTTGAGGTTTTCTGCACCTGCAGCAGCCGCCCCGGCACAGCCCGCCGTGCTAGGAAGATGGGATGGCGCAAGGGTGTCGACACAGGTTGCATCCCACACCAAAGGCCTACCCAACTTCCAAGGCATAATGGTCATTCCGTCTGGCCGCTTCCCATCGTCGCGTGCCAAGCCATTGGGTTCTAAAACAGCTGGCACCCCGGCGGTGACAAGAGCCCGACGGATGATGTCATTAATGCTTGCGTGCCGTGCCAACCGACCAGCGCTCTTGCTGCAGGAAAGGCCATGGTGTGCGAGGCGGTCGACTGCTTCACCGCAGATAAATTCGTCTTACATAATGATTGAATACTATAGTGAATTCATGCATGCCTATTACTTTTTGTCAGGTTAATGCTCAGAAATTGTGCACATCGGTTAATGATTGAAATACTATCTTGAATTCATACAAGCCTAGTCCTTTTTGTGCCAAGTATCAAGTTTATTAACTCAAGGAATAAGATTTTTCATACAAAACGAAATCCCGCCCTTTTCGCCCCCTTAAAGGTGGAATTTTCCCCTTCTAATGCTCCCCAACATTATAAAAGTGCAAAATCTCACGTTCCTAGTCCCAGTAGTTTCGCCTTGCGTCGATATATATGTCAGTCAGTTTCTTAGGTGCTTTTCTTAAGTGCTGGCACCGACCTCAAAAAAAATTATAGGCCCCTAATTTGTTTCGTACCTACTTTTGATTTCGGTTTGTTGGTTAATTTCGTGTAGATATAAAAATATTAATTATTTCATAATTTTGAGTTAATTTCTTTCGAAGTCGGTTTAATTTTTTTTAATACGTTTTTATTTCGTAATTTTTTGTATTATGTAAAAACTGGAGTATTTGTTTGTAATAAGTAGTTTATATTTTTATTTTGTAAATATTTAAAGATTTCATTGTACATTGATAGATTTATTAAGTAAAAAAAAAACTTAGTTTTTTTAAATATGCTTGCCCAATGTAAAAAACGGGGCTATATATGTTTAAGTAAGGCTACAGACGAGTCCAGAGAAGCAGCTACTTATGGCAAAACGCCTCCAGTAAACGTAATTTCAACCGACCCAAACAAATGTGGTGGACTTTTAACTCAACTTCAAGTTGCAGTGGGCTCAAAAGCTCATAACTGATGCTGAGAAGAAATGTTTCGGTGTCTGACGGCTTGTTCAATGGCAGCATGGGTGTTGTAAAAGTATTCCGATGGCCTGCAGTAAGGCGTGATCAACTAGAAGAAGGAGAGTTGCCTGATGCAGTGCTAATTATATTCGATGTCGCTTCAATCAGTGAGAAATCAAAAGATGCAAATAATTATGTGCCAATATCTCCAATCACGGTAACGTTTCAAGCTAAGCGTACCTAGTTAAGGTGACGTGGAACGACGCATTTTACCGCTGATACTTAGTTCGGCTGTAACTGTATAAAAGTTACAGGGCACAACATTTGAAACTGCAGTCGTAAATTTAGGCAAAAGGTTATGTTGCTTTGAGTAGGGTTAAAACGCTTGATGGCCTTGCTATAGATGAGTTAGATCCCAACAAACTTTTGAAACAACATAATTTTTTTGCGATTACAAACTTACATTTGCAGTTGGAGAATTGACCGTGACGTATATAAATGTATGGGAGAACATGTTTCGCAACGACTAAGTTGTTTTTTATTGGGATAAATTCATCCCAACTATGGAACCCTTCATTGTGAGTGGTCCGACACGCATATGGCCGGTTTTTTTTTTCTAACACGTTCTAGAAATTGACCAAGGTCTTGAGATGTTTCCCTATAATACCACACCCGTAGCTCGTATCAATAAGCCAGGCCGTCGCACTTGCACGTATTAGTCCATATCTTGAAAACAACTGAACCGATTTTGATTAAACTTGCACTGTTCCCTAAGTTGAAGTAAATGTAAGCCAATAAAAAACAATGGTAACAATCCGATTAATAGTTTCGGAGATATGCGTGGACAAACAAACATACACCTAGAACATTTTGTATATTTGTTTGGAAGCCCTAACAGATTATCATATGTGAATATCGTGCAGTTCTAATAATATTACATACATAATGTCGAATTGTTAACGTTCCTTTTTTTTAAGTCGGTAAAAGTCAAAAGCTTGCGTCATATCCAGGGACCATATCGGTTACCCATTGAAAGGGTTTTCGATAGGGTTTTTCTAAGCAGTTAATTAAAAACCCATACGATGTGGGTAACCCTTTAGAACGGCTTAATTTAAGCCATTCAAATTTTGGTTACCCATTGAAAGGGTTTTCGATAGGGTTTTTCTAAGCAGTTAGTTAAAAACCCATACGATGTGGGTAACCCTTTTGAACGGCAAATTAAGCCATTCAAAAGGGTTATACTTTCAACTCTTTAAACGATAATAGCGTAACATTCCGACTCGCAGCAATGTAATATGTTCTCTCGATGATGGGCATAGGTTGCAAAATGGAATAGCACGCGTTAAGCGGCCGCGGCGGCGCGGCGCCTTTGTGCTTACTTACCGAGCGGCTTCTAAACAGGGATCTTTGATCATTATTGCATGTAAAATGGAGTTCATTTTAGCTTTGCTGGCCGGATATTGAAATTACGTATTATTATGATTTTTTCATGTCCGTACTTGTTTATTACTTTATTGCAGGCATTTGCAGGGACCGTACAATTGTAATTCTTGCTGTTTGATTTTTTGAATCCGCACGTCTTTTGCGATATTATTAGTCAGTGCGAATTTCAGAATTTTGAACAATCTATAAAGTGCCTAAACCAAAACGAGATGCGGTACATCGCTATTATTAATACATCTTCTATCTATACATATAAAATGCTTTATCCTGATTGACTGACTGACGGATCAACGCACAGGCTAAACCGCTGATCGTAGAGACCTGAAACTTGGAGGGTGTGTTCTTTGTATGACGTAGGCATCCGATAAGAAAGGATTTTTCGAAATTCTACCCCTAAGGGGGTGAAAAAGGTGGGCAAAGTTTGTATGGGACAACGTGATTCCTTGGTACAATCTACTTCAAATTTTTCTTGTCACATTGTCTTGAGTTAATCACAGCGACCAACTATTCTTATCATTTAAGTAGTCGTTAATAGAATAGTATGCCTTTGAACAAAGCTTGGATTTTACTTGAGGGTAGCTTGTTATAAAAGGTTGTGAAAAAGGTGGGCAAAGTTTGTATGGGACAACGTGATTCCTTGGTACAATCTACTTCAAATTTTTCTTGTCACATTGTCTTGAGTTAATCACAGCGACCAACTATTCTTATCATTTAAGTAGTCGTTAATAGAATAGTATGCCTTTGAACAAAGCTTGGATTTTACTTGAGGGTAGCTTGTTATAAAAGGTTATACCAAGCCCAACAAATGAGTTAACCTTATGAAGCCGGTGAAAGGGAGCTCGTAGTTTATCCTTATTTCTAGTGTTAACATTGTGAAAATCACTGTTTTTAGTGTCTATGTGTATATTTTGCGAATTGAGATGCCACCGTGAGTATACGAATATCTTAGAAAAAATCTCTCAGAGAAACTCTGGCTCCTAGCTGGTAAATAGCTCGAACAGCTCGTTTTTGAAGGACAAACATATTTTGAATATCGGCAGCTTTGCCCCACAGCAGGAGACCGTAGGACATAACGCTATGAAAATAACTAAAATAGACTAACCGAGCTGTATCGACGTCAGTGTATTGTCTTACTTTCCTGACGGCGTAGGCGGCCGAACTGAGCCTTCCCGCTAGACTCATTATATGTGGTCCCCACTGAAGTTTGGCATCTACTGTTATGCCCTGAAAAACTGCCGAGTTTACAGATTCAAGCACCTCTTTATCTAAGACGATGTTGGGACCTAGATTTCTAACATTTGGTAGGGCAAACTTTACACATTTCGTTTTCTTAGCATTGAGAACTAGGTTATTTGTCGTAAACTAATCCGTAACCAATGAGAGTGCGCTGTTTACATCGTCAAAATCTTGTCTATTCCTGTCCACTTTAAGAATAAGAGAGGTATCATCTGCAAACAGTACAACTTCACAGATACCCTTTAAATAGAATGGTAAGTAATGGTAAGTTGATATACACTAAGAACAAGAATGGACCCAGTATTGAGCCTTGAGGTACACCTAACTGAACTGGTAGCCCAGAAGATTTCACTCCATTAACATCTACACATTGAGTAAATAAGAATTTATAACGTACAAAATAATGATACAAAAAAAACTCCCAAATAGCATGGCAGTTTCACAATTGTACTTATTTTAGTCATATTTATTTTTTACAATATATTAATAATGGAAATACTTAGTTTTAAACTACTATTTATATTGGAACGACATGTTTTATATGGAATTTTTCGCTTTTTGTATGGATAAAAAAAATATTACCTACATGTTGAGTTTTAGGGGTTTATAGGGGTTTAAGAGTTTTATAAAGGGGGTCGAAATTTTCATTATTTTTGCGATAGGATTGACACCATTTACGAGATATAAGCAAAAGAAAATAAAAAAAAGATACAGTACTGTTTTTGCACCGTCGAAGTGTGGTGTGAATTTTGGTTCATGACAACTCATTTAAATCCACACCTTTTTAATCGCGATTAAGAATAGTCAGATCAAAATTTTTGGTGAAAAACGTCAAATTCAGAATAGCAAAATCTCCATTTTCACAAAATTAATAACTCAGTGCCATATTGGGAAAACGCCCAAGATCAAACTGGACTTGAGGAACGTTCTGTAATACGGACCTAACAGTTCTTGAACACGTTTAGATGTGCTGAACGCATTCAATTTCTTTGGTGAAATCCGCACTTAGTCTACATATTTCATTACTCTATTTTTCAAATTGAAAAGTTAAGTTTGTCCTTTAATCCAGATTTAGAAATAAGGACAACCGAGCAAACACAGCTTTGAGACAAAACCCTCAGGGCACAAGTCCTACTCACACATGCCGGTTTAAAAAAAAAAAAACAGGTTTATATACTTATAAACAAGAGGCTCTTAAAATTTCTACACAAATTTAACAACTTAAGCAGCTCGCAATTTGGATTCAGGCCGGGATTATCAACCGAGGATGCGGTTACTGCTCTTAGCTCCCTAGTGACTGGTAATCTGGATAGTGGTAACAAATGTCTGACGGTTTTTCTGGACCTAAAAAAAGCGTTTGACACCGTCTCTGTTCCTGTCATCTTGAACAAATTAGAAGCGTCAGGTATAAGAGGAATTCCACTTAAAATGTTTACCGACTACCTCTCGAACCGGAAACAAAGAGTTAAGGTAGGAGAATACGTTAGTAACGATGCAAAAGTCACTTTCGGTGTGCCTCAGGGAAGTGTGCTTGGCCCTACATTATTCCTGCTTTATATTAATGACCTCTGCAACCTTAAAATAAATAACGCTAGAGTTTTTTCCTACGCTGACGATACTGCAGTAGTGTTTTCTGGGAAGTCTTGGGACGATGTTGCTAGAAGTGCTGAAGCTGGTATGACTCAAATTGCTAAATGGCTCTCAAATAACTTACTTACACTTAACACAGCTAAAACAAATTACATATGTTTTACCATATCACACAGGACACAACCAAACCCCGACTTTATTATAAAGGTACACGAGTGTGAAAATCCAATTAACTGCCTATGTCCAACATTAGTCAAAGTTTCTCAAACCAAATATCTTGGTATTGTTGTTGACCAAAGATTATCTTGGTACTCCCATCTGGAACAAGTTACCAACAGAATTAGAAAACTAGAGTTGGATTTTCAAAAATTTAAGGCATATCGTGCCAAATAAAATAACCGCTAACACAAATAAACCCAGAAATCTACTCAATGAAATATACATAGCTATAGTCCAGTCTGTCTTAGTATATTGCATCCCCATTTGGGGTGGGGCGGCTAAGACTAAATTCATAGACCTGGAGCGGGGACAACGGGCTCTAATAAAATTAATGTACTTCAAAAACCTAAGGTACCCTACACAAAGTCTTTATCAAATAAGTAATTTACACTCTGTTCGCAAACTATATATAATTAAAACTATTCTCAGGAAACATAAAACTCTTAAATTTGATCCCAGCTTAACCTTGAAAAGAAGAAAGGATAAAATAGTTGAAGTTCCTAAAACTAAAACCAAGCCCGCCCGTATTCAATACGACAAACGCTCAGCTCAGCTTTACAATCGAGTTAACAAAGAGATCTACATATACAATAAACAATTAACTGACAGTAAAAAAATAGTAACTAATTGGATAAAACCACTTACTTATGATGACACGGAGAAGCTACTGGAATAAAATAAAACCTTACACTTAATGCTCTCATCTTTCGTACTCGTCGTATACAGTCTGATTCATTCATTGCCATTTACACTCACTCTGTATTTTACATTAAATTTAACAAACCCTCACACTATCACTTAACTTTCATACACACCGATGCTCACATTCAACATTCAAATTCACATTTATACACCTTTATACTCACAGTAACACTCCTTAGTATTCACACTCACACACCCCCATTTTCACATTTACACACCTTCATAGTCATAGTCACATTCACACACCCTCATACTCACATTCACACACCCCTACTCTCACTCACACATTTGCATGCTTCATGTCTAGTTTTAATTTTCTCTTTTTATTTTAAATCGCCTGTTTTTATAACACTTAAAACAAGTAATTTTATGTTAATATTTTAAGTTGGAAGAGCGGAGTCTCCTAACACAGGCTTTTTTGCTTAAAAGGAGACTCCAATCACTAGTTGTTAAATTTTACTTGTATAATTAATAAACATTTTTCATTTTCTTTTTTTTCTTTTTTTTCATATGATTCTAAAAATGCCTTGCTTAAAATACTAATTATTATCACCATTGACTTGTAATACCTACTCTTGCCGCCATTGAAAGAAAAGAAATAAAGAAAAAGTATTTATTGAGACTCGCACAGGAAATCACAAATTAAACTAAAAACACACTAAACATAAATAAAATAAAAAACAATAAAAAAACAAACTACTAAAAAAAAGTTTTTTTTTTTTTTCCCGCACTAAGAATTTCTTTTTGTATCGTGGGTGCGTTTACAAACATAGAAACTCACATACACTAACACCCAATTATATTATTATTTCCTTTATTTCATATATATACATATAATTTACATTTTTAAATATTTTTATAAAAACAAAAGGGAAAACAAAAACATTTAAAAATATAAAAAATAGTAGCCCACCGGTATCGGGAACAGGGTCCAAGCTACCGGTGGTCAGGGCTCCTGAGAAAGGAATCTCCTAACGATACGCACCGTGTCTAGAAGTACCGCTTTCTGGATCAAGCCTTTGATCCAGCTGCCTAACCAGAGCCTCCTTAGGTGTTGGTCGAGGCTCTTGGCTATTATGCCATTGGCCGTCACGACTATCGGCACAATGACTGCTGTATCCACTTCCCACATGTCGACAACCTCGCGAGCCAGGTCGAGATACTTGATCTGCTTATCTTTTTCAGCTTTCACGAGGTTCTCGTCATGCGGGACCGCTATATCAATAATCATTGTGCGACGCTCTAATCGATCTATCACCACTATGTCTGGCTTATTGGCAACAATAGTCCTGTCATTGATGATAGATCGATCCCAATACAACGTGATATTGTCATTTTTGAGAACTGGGTCGGGCACATACATAGGTATGCTACATTGGGCTCATGTAAGGCCCGGTAAAAGCGCCCGTGAAGCTCTTTGCTCTGCCATACCTCCCTGCGGTCATTAGTATCTAATACGAGTACTATAGGTTTGCGCCAGTTTCGTTAGCCAAGGATAGCGAGGTAAGGCCCTTGTCCACTGAGACCACATCTCGGTGCATCCCCACGTCGGCTTCTAGGAAGTATTCCCTGAGACTGCATACCTCACGGTTGTGCAGGGTCTTAGCATTTAAGAAGCCTCGACCTCCACACTTCCGCCGCATATACAGTCTCATCACCGATGAACGTGGGTGATGCATCCGATTTATGGTCAGCAGTGTGCGGATCCTCCTATCCAGGGAGTCAAGTCCCGTCTGGGTCCATTTGAGTATGCCGAAAGAGTACATCAAAACCGGCATGACCCAAGCGTTGAAGGCGCGCACCTTGCTTCCGCCTGATAAAAGACTATTTAATACTTTATTCAGGCGGCCAAAGAAGCGCTCCTTCAGCGATTGCTTCATGTCAGCAGCGTTGATACCTAACGCTTCCGACATACCCAAATACTTGTAGGTTTCGATTGAGGAGAGGGATCTTAGGTGTATGGAGTCCGAGAGTTGGGTTCCAATTCCACAATCCCCCCTCGCTTTACATGCATGACCGCACATTTGTCCACACCAAATTCCATCCTGATGGCGCTACTGAAAGTTTCGGTTACCTTTAGTAGCTCCACCAGTTGCAAATCGTTGGGGGCAAAGAGTCTCAGGTCATCCATTTAAAGGAGGTGAGATATAACCTGACCACCTCTCCTTAATCGATAGCCTAGTCCTGAGTCCTCCAGCAGCGTGCTAAGAGGATTCAAGGCTAGGCAGAACCAAAGTGGACTCAAACTGTCGCCATGAAATATACCTCGCTCAATCCGTATCGGCTCGCTATTTCTCTGGATGTGTCGACATCCTGGATAGCGAAGAACCGTCCTCCATTGCCCCATACATGACATCAGGAAGGTGCGTACAGTTGCATCTACGAATACTTTATACAAATCCAGCACCCTCATGAGCCATGTATGGGGCACCGAGTCATAGGCCTTCTTTTGATTTATCCAACATGTCGACAGGTCCCTTCGGGAACGACGAACCTGTTGGCTAATGGCCATATCAATGAGGAGCAGCTCCTTAGTACCGCGGGACCCGTTCCTACATCCATTTTGAGAGGCAGACATGATGCAATAGGTCTATATGTTTGTTAATTTTAGCTCTCAAAATGGACGTAAAAACTTTACAGACCGTCGGTGAACAAGTGATCGGCCTATAATTTTTGGGTTCCACAGTACTACCTGATTTATGGAGCAGGTGGGTTATTCCTGTCGTTAGGAACTGGGGCAGCGACCCTGATTCTAAGGCTGACTGGAACTGGGATGCCAATCGGGCGTGCGACATTTGGAACCACTTTATCCAAAAGTTGTGCAGCCCGTCCGGCCTTGGAGATTTCCAGTTAGGCAACGGACGGACTGCACAAGCTACATCTTGAGGGCTGATGTTAAGTGCCCCCATTTCTGGTATTCCCTGAACGCCCGCTCGATCTTCCTAGTCCAATCTCCTTCGGTATGATTGACAGGCGCCGACCAGATGCTTCGCCAGAACGAACACATGGCGTCATCATCTGGCAGGCGCGTGTCAATCACACCTTGATCCAGTCGCTCCCAAGCCCTGTAAACACACCTTTCGTCGCTCTGGAATGTGCGATTCTGAGTGTACCGCTCAACTCTCCGCCTGTATCGTAGAATACGGTTTGCCCAAGCACAGATCTTCTGTTTCAGGCGAGTATTACCCTCCCTGAAGCAGATTAGCTTGCCGATGAGTACTCTAGCCTCACCGATACGACGCTCAATTCTGCACTGCCAAGCTGGTACAGCTGGTTTTGGTCGTGGAGCTCTGTCACTGTTGGGAAATTTAACATAAGCTACACGACATGCCGCTACAGCTGCACAGTACAAAATCGACTGGGTATCGGCGAGGTCTTTGCTGCCGTCAAAATATTATTATTATTAATTATTGAACATATAATACCTACATGTTAGAAAGGTTATTTTATACATTTAAATTGTTATAAGTTTTAACCTAGTGGACAGATTTTAATGAAATAAAGACTAAATGTTAATTCAAGATACGGACTACGACTTTATTTCCAATTCCTTAGATCTCTTAAAAGAAGACACAAAAAAAAAACAATATTACATGTGAATTTTAAAATCATCTTACCACCTTACGGGATAGTTTTTGATAACCGCTGAAATACGTAATTCTTTATTTGTTACCAAAAGCTTAAATTATAATTTTCATAGCCCTAACTTAAGAAACGATAGGTTTCCCATACAAACTTTCATCCCCTATATCGCCCCCTTGGGGTTATTTTTGAGACTAACTATGACTATATTTCCAATTCCATAAATCTCTTGAAAAGAAGACACAAAAAAAGAACAATATTAAATGTGAATTTTAAAATCATCCCCTAATTTACCCTTACGGGATAATTTTTGAAAACCGCTGAATGCGTAATTCTTTATTTGTTACCAAAAACATAGATTTAAATTTTCATAGCCCTATCTTAAGAAATGATAGGTTTCCCATACAAACTTTCGTCCCCTATATCTCCCCCCTTGGGGTTATTTTTGAGACAAAAAATGTCCTGCCTTGGGATGCCATCTATCTACTTGCCAAATTTTATCGAAGTCCGTTCTGTGGTTTAGGCGTGAAAAAGGTAACAGACAGACAGACAGACAGAGTTACTTTCGAATTTATAATATTAGTATGGAAGTATGGATAATATTTGTATGGATTATATTATATTATATATAGTATGGATAATAACGTTGTATAATGTTATGGCACTGAGCGTGTTCCTTATGTATTATTAGTCTAAAGTAGTTATTACTAATGTTAAAGTCATGATCACCAATAAAACTTAAACAAAAATCACTCTTCGCATAATCCCCAAGTTTAGTGCTTAACCCTTCCAGGAGATTATAATGTGGCTCCTCCTATTTTCAGATAATGACAAAAGTCAAATTGCCTCTCAATCGTGTCTTCTGCTATAGACGTGGTGCTGTTCTGCGTATTCGTACTCAAAATGCATATTTTGTTTTGTTTATTCTGTTCGTTTTGTTTGTTGTTAGTTTCCTGCAATAATGGAGATTTTTCACACCGAGTGTCGTATTCACTCAGTTGCGTACACGCGCTGAGATTTTAAACGCTGTTCTATGTCGGCGACTTTGCGTGTTGTTTTCCCTCAGGACTACAGGTGATCCTGCACGCGTAGCATGAGCACAGTTTTGTCGACGGAAGAGTAGACAACAATGACGTTCCTTGTAGACAGTACGACGGCAGCAAAGTAGAAAGAGTCAACTGCACTTTTTACGAAATTCACTCTTTGACATAGTTTGACTCAGAATTGTTTTGTCATAGGACTTTTTTTCTGTTTGATTCTCTATTTTTACTGATAAGTCACGTGTATAAAGACAACTACAACAAAATTATTCTTAAAATGACGAAGTATCGTGTTTTGAAACAAAAAATATTACAGTAATATTGGCCCCTTTCCTTGGTAATGCCCTATTAACTAAATGATGTAAAATAGGAGAAGAGAGCTTGATAGATTAGACTAGATAGATTGTTCTTCTATTAATTATTATCACAATTTTGCATTCAAAACGTTCTTCTGTATAATCATGATTTTGTAGTTATCCGTATATACTTTGTGGCCGTCAAGTAGAAAGTTTTCTACTGTCTTTAGCATGGCGATTACAAAATCAAAATGTCTTCACTACTGTCAGTTGTCAGTGTGATTTTGACAGTTTGGGATAGAAAACTTTCTTCTGCAATAGTCTACATACAAAAGGACCTAGACAAAGATTGTTAGAAACGTAAGACAAAATGACAGATTGTAGAAAGATTTCTACGGTGCGATGTCAAAAATGGAGAAACGAAATGTCACTTTGTATAGAAACAGCTATGTCTATTCTTCGTAGAAATAGATAGCGTCATGCTACGCGTGCTGCTGTATTAAAAGATATCCAACATCGCTTGGGGTCTGTGTAATGACAGTGTCATGTTGTTGTGTCATTTTATGATTAATACTCAACTTTGATGGTGTAGAAAAGCAGCTCGTTCTTCAAATGTTTCTTTTTATTGCAGATTTCGGTGAAAAACTCTTCGTTTCTAATATATTTACCTTCTTATATGTTTCAATAACTTTTTGATATTGTCCTATATCTATTTTTGACGAAAGTTTTCACTGTTTAAGTTTTCAATCTCCAGATGGGCGCTTTCCAATTCCAGAGTCAATCTCCCATTTGTATCTTTATAGTACACAATATCGTCACTGTCATTCATTGATGTGTTAGGCAAACTCATCATTGATGTGTCCATTAACGTCGTATTTCTGCTTATTTTCGTTGAAAATATTATCCATTGAATTGGCCTTTGCGGGTTTTCGGCCAGTAATATTTATTATCCATATCAAAGTTGTCCATTGCTGGTGACGGCAATGACTATGAAAAAATACTAAAACAAATTCACAGTGCTGGATCCGAACCCGAGCACTGTAACACTACCTACAGTCGATCAATTTCTGTATGAGCTATGTATGTTCTGGCTTTTGGGTCGAAGTTGTGGTTTGGTTCATAGTTATTTTGTTTAAGTTTGCCAGTTTATTGGAATACAATTTTACAAAATTGACGGGTGGGTCGAATATTTCTTCATTTAATGTTTTTTACGTTCACTTATGTTTTTGCTGTTGTATTTTAACTGTTCATTAAATTGAATGGTAATTATGTCATGAAGAATAACAACAAAATTACGAAATTTTTCGTTGAACGTAAAATCTGTCACATTAAAAGCAAAATGTATCCTTTTACGAAATAAACTTTTAACAAAAAAAAAACAACCAACTTCCGAAAGAAAACACTACAAAGTGAAAAATAATTAATAAAATAATTTTTTAACCGACTTCCAAAAAGGAGGTTATATGTTCGACGCGTATGTTTTTTTTTTTATTTTTATTTATGTATGTCCGCCGATTTCTCCGTCAACTGTGGACCGATTTTGAAAATATTTTTTTTGTATGAAAGATTATGGTCCCGGATTGGTCCCATATACTTATTATTTATTTTATTAACTTTGCTTGGATAGTTTTTGAGTAAGCTTCAATAATACGTATTTTTCCCACTTAGTATATGTGGATGATATGATGATAACTTCCTGTGACTGTTATTTACATAGCAGGTACTGGTATTCGAATTTGTGTGGGGTAGGGACCACAACTAAAAAGTGAACAATGGGTGGCAAAAAACGAAAATTCAAAACCAAAGACACCGACTTCCGAAATTAAAGTTATTTTTCACTTTGTAGTGTTTTTTTTTCGGAAGTCGGTTGTTTTTTTTTGTAAAAAGTTTTTATTATTAAACAGAAACTTGTAAAATTGTAGCCTATATATTGTAGCCCAAATCTACAATTTAAAATTTCTAAGTTTTATTAAATAGGGCCCAGATGTACTGCCGATGGCAGTTCCTTTACGTTCCCGGCACCACTTCAATCTGTCATAAGGTGTTTTGTGGGTATCACTGGATTGCTCCTGAGAAGCCCTTTCTAACCGTATACGATATGTATATTTTGATTTGGCTTTTTGACGTGTATAAGGCCGACATTGCAATTAATACGTAAAAATGTTTTTAAAAGAAGCTCGAATTGACAGTACCTGGCGACAAAGGTCAGTTGAACTTTATAAATCTAAATTTATCATCTCTATATTTACGTTATTCTAGCATAAGTTCTTACAACAAGTCTGTTTTGTTCGTCGCAAGTTTGTTGAAAAAAGTCGTAGGAAACGCGTGTGCATTGATTGATTGATTGATGAGACGCTCGCCTGTGGCTCGCGCGAATAATACCGTCTTGTGGGTAATGACCAATACACATAGAAATATAAATAACAGCCAATACAGCACACTTGTATCATAATAATGTACTATTATAGATATTGTGTGTGTTCATGTGTTGTAAATATAGTAAATAAGTAATACTTGTAAATATATTTTGTTAGTCATGTTAAGCAATGGATAATAGAATATTCTCGTTTGATGTCGTCGTGTGAATGTGGCAGATTGATAATTATGTCAAACGAGAAATATTATGTAAGAGGATATGAAATGTGTTATGCTTGTGTAGTGTTAACAATTAGTTTTTAAAATAGGATTTAATATAAAACAAGAGTGCTAACCCCTACATAATAATCTAATCAACATGATATTTTAACGCGCTAACAAAATCAATTCAACAGGATTTTCCCTTCCCAAAGTATAAATAATGAGCTTGACGGAAAACCGCAGATTACTTTATAGTTACTAAGAGGACAATAATCGCACAATCGTATGGAAAAACTAGTAGGTTGTACTACTTCACCTTTAATCATGCGGAAAAACATAATAAAAAAACCCGAATACGGTTTTTTTTTTCACTACGTAGGTACATGGACTGTTGAAGGAGAATGCTCATCAAGTATGAACTCACTTCGCCACTCATCAAGTAGAGTCTCGCAGAAAAGTGGCGAAAAGATGAGCATCAGCACGTTTTGACAGTTTTCAAGAAATATCCGCCTTAAGATTTTTATTAAGTAGAAGATAAGGAGGTCATACATACCTCACCAGAACCGAGTTCTTTACGACGTTTGTGTTTTGAACTTTTGAATGGTGTCGTACGAGTTGCGTTGTTTTGATACAGCGACAAGTGTGAGTTGTGGCGGCGCGCAAGTGGCACAATTAGCGGCGCGGCGGAGTCAAGTGGTGGCAATCAGTGCGCACTGCTTCACAACCTGTACTCGTGCGCACGACACTGAAGTCTGCTATCACTATAACTAGACTAGTGTTCCACCTACAGCAGCTGTTGACAACGTGAGCAGTGCTGGCAGCGGTTGTCTCTATAACATTATGCTGTATAACAACTTCTGTGTCGCAGGCGGCGCGGCGGCGCGCTGTTGGCAATGTGAGCAGTGTTGCCTCTACTGACTTTCAGTTTGCGTCTCGGATCCTTTTGGTCCTGATTGTCATACTAGAGTCAAGAAGTCTGATAACCTAGGGAAGTTTTACCCGTTACTAGGTACGGGTATCACAATCGGAGCGACTTACATCTTAATTGCACAGGTCAGATTAGAGATGGCAGCGGTCCAAGAGGAAATGATTATGCTGCAGACTTAAATTGACTGTGGCGTGCCGGTAGCGGAAAATAAGTGGAAACTCATAAAGATGAAGACAATGCAGCTTTGCTGAATGTTATTAACATAGTAATAAGCGGCGTATGACGTCACGCAGGTGTAATGAATGATAACACACGATAAGCGCGCCTCTCGGCCGCGATTCCGCTTCGCCGCAAGTAGGCCAGTGTAATCACCACCGCTACGTCAACACGCGGAAACAACAAACGCCATAAACCGGTATAGTTAGTCATTTGTACATTAATCGCTTACATAAGAAACAAATATGGCGCCTAGTGGCCACTACGCATCGAAACATTTCTGAAAATCAAGCCAGATAGCCTTGTTTATAGCAAGACTTCATAAAGCTTGCATTAACTACTTGCTCGCGAACTTGTATTTATTACTTACATCAAAAGACAGTGATCGGGTTCCGTTTATTGCTTTGTTTTTATTAAGTGGTATTTCAGTGAAGAGCACACTTTTGTTTTATACCTCATAGGCCAAAAGACGGGGACACACCTGCAGAAGCACGAAACTGTGTCGTCTATGTCGAGCGGCAGTACCGGCGGTGCCGGGCTCGGCGCGGGCGACGGTGGCACGCTGCGGTACTTGACGTGCAGCACGCGCCGGGCCGCGCGCGCGCCGCTGCGCCGCAGGATGCCCACCGGCCAGCGCGCGCCGGACCGCCCGCCGCTCTCCTCACAGCCGCCGCCGCTGCCGGCAGAGCTCATCCTGTGCACCCACGCCTTCACCACCATGCAACCCACCTCGCACTGCACTCGACCCACTGACCCAGTCGCACACTCACACCGCACCACGACCGCGGAGAGCGACACTATCCGAGTAGCGGGACCGCGATATGAGTGTGTAGCGAAAAAAAAACGGCGCTCACGTTTGCGCACCGCGACCGACTGAAGGCGGCTGCGAGAGGACGCGCCGGCGCCGCGCGGTGACATCACGCCTTATCAGCACACCTGTGAGCGCGGGGACACCGCCGCACTGCCGCGCACCCGACACACCTCGCCGAAACGAGACTCCAAACACCACTCGTGTTTACACTGCATAATGCACTGCTAACTATAAACATGCTCCTTGACGCTGACGATTCTTGTAACGAAATACCCTTCAAACATGCATTTACCCTCTGTAGTTCAGAAATCTGGTTTTTAATCGATTAGGAGGTACATTAAAAAAATCTAGTTAAAGCCCCTAAAAGTAAGCACAACCGATGAACGAGGGGTGCATCGGTTGTGCTTACATTTGGGGGCTTTAACTAGATTTTTTTTATTTTTCCTGATGAGTCGACTTGCGACTCGCGACGTTCTAATTACCTACACAGTACACATCATAGAAATTATGCAACAAATACAAATATTTGTTTTCGCCAAATACTTTCATGGCATTCGTAATTAATGACTTCTAGAAGTTCTAGAAATACCTTAAAGATATTGCATGAATCCTTGTCTGTCAACTTGTGCGACCAAGTTAACAGACACAAGGTTTTATTCATTATTTTATAAAATCACTAGCTTTCGCCCGCGGCTTCACCCGCGTGGAGGTCGGAAATTATCCCACGGGAACGTACTACCGGGATATAAGTATCTGTGAGCCAAATTTCATCCAAATCCGTTCAGCCGTTTTTGCGTGATTGAGTAACAAACACACAAACTTTCACATTTATAATATTATTTTTAATAGGACACTCCTAAGACCGTTTTCCAATCAGCTTCCAGCGATAAGAATGAAAGCGGTCGGCGCGAGCGCTGCCCATGGCGCAGTCTTTCGATTACGCTATCCAGGAGCCAAAGTCGAAGTCGAAGTCGAAGGTATTTGACAGTGTGGCTGTGTGGTGCTAACTCATAACTTAACGTGCTTGTTCGAACAAGCACGTTAAATTCCATGACGCTCAGTTCGGCTTTCGTCCTGGCTTGTCGGCTGAGACTGCTATTCTTAGCCTTAAGCACACTGTGAAATATTACACTGACAGACAAACCCCGGTTTATGCTTGCTTTCTAGACCTCTCGAAAGACTGCACCAGACCTAGTGTCTTATGATATGTTATGGCAGAAGCTACAGGAAACGGGCCTACCGCCAGAGTTCCGTGAGGGTGTTTATAGGTACCATAGTGTAAATGTGATTATATTTGACTTACTCTCATTATGGTACCTAACAACATCCTCACGGATCGGACAGGTTTTCTTTTACATGTTGTAAATGTTGATTAAACCCTGCTGGTTTGTTTTTTATCCCATTTTACATTCCTTCTTTTACTCTTCTTGAATATTTTATGTAGCTTTCGACTTACTGGTACGTCGATCCAATAGACAATTCAACAATGACAATGGCTATTCGGTGAAACGGACACTCGATCTAATGGCTATTCGAAATTGTGGTACATCGATGCTATGGAATTTCGGCAATTCGGACGTTCGATCTGATGACTTCGGGGAATTAGCCATCGGGCAAATAACATTCGAAATCAAGCAGTAGGTAATCCCGTCATTACTAAGTAGTCGTTCATGTAATGAATTGCGTCTTCTTGTGAAGATTCATACAATACTTAGTTTTGTTATGTATACACTGAATGTCTATATATAAGAATCGGTTAATATGTAAGCATGCTGTATGCTCCTGTAACCTATATGCAATAAGGCATTTAGCCTTAACTATACTTCTTATGTAGGCAATGTAACTTTTTTGCATCATGTAGGTACTCATTCTTGGAGATCTAAAAAAGATATAGAAACATCGTATTTTGACGAGCATAGCTGTTATGATTATTATGTTTCAGTTATGATATACATATATGTATACACTACATTAATTAATTAATATATTTTAAAGTCATATAAATTAGTTATTTATTTAACCTTTTCAGTTTTTCACTGAAAGAAGCCTGAATATTTAGTAAAACAAATTTTCTAAAATAAAAACTCATTTTACTCACTTCGTATGAGAATCTCAGCAATAAAACTTCTACACAGTAATTGTAGGACCAAACCACATCAGGAAATATCAGGAGTCTTTTTAATGTTTCCCATTAACACGAGGGAAATCACAAGCAACAAACTATTCTGTTCTTAGAGGAAATAGAATCATAACGCGTAATCATTCAAAGTTTTTTTTTCAGCTAGTCTGTCCAATACAAAAATCTAAGTTGGAGTTGTTTTCCTACCTTAAGGCTGCGTTTCCACCAAAGATAAGCGAGGATGCGTAGCGAGGGATGTGTGTGAAACTAACCAATAACATCGTTTCACAGTCATAGTTTGAGCTAGGCTAGCGTTATTATTGTTTTTAATACTGTTTTATGTTGTGAGTGTCATCAAACCTTGCAAATATTGAATCCCATCTACCGCGCAGCGCTCTTACGTCGATATCTACAAAAGTTTAGCAAATAGTGTTTGGTATCGTTTTCGTATAATTCAAGGTCGAGGAATTCATTTCTGGAACAACATTTTCACTCGTTCATAGAAAAAAAGAAGTTCGGCGCAAAAATAAGAAATAAAAATTCATACAATATCTATCCCTACAATTAAACCACGAGATTATGCGTTATTAAAAAAATAGTTGTAAATAGCCCTGTTTATCTAGAATATCATATAAACATAAACTTAAAAAAAAAAAAACATTTGCGTCGCGCGGCGGAGTGCGTATTTTTGATATCGAGACATTTGTGCGGTGGGCTGTCCATGCTATCCTTAATAGGCGGCGCCAGCACCACATTTTGAACCAGCTAAGATCCGAAAAAATAACAACCTGTATTTTTATGGGATCAATCGATAGAGTCAATGATAAGGATAAAATCTCTCTAATAAACGATAAATGAAATGAAAGACGAGTATTATTTATCTTAAAACTTAAGTCTCATATAAGTGAACTGTATCATGTTTTTATGAAATACAGATTCTTTAAACCTAAAGGAAAACCATAAGCACAGAAATCTCGATGTTTTGACATGTCGCCACATCAGTACATTGCACCCGTGCGGAGCAGGGCCGGGTCGCTTGTTATGTACCTAGATAAGTTCCGGCAAACCGCACTGGGCCCGTGTGCTCTCACAGAGAGGAGGCCAGTGTCCCAGCAGTGTATAGGCTGATTATATAGACGAGTAGGTATATGCTTTATGTTTACACCACAGACTACCTGTAATATTGTCTCTCCTTCTCCATGTAAATTATATAGACAAGTAGGTATATGCTTTATGTTTACACCACAGACTACCTGTAATATTGTCTCTCCTTCTCCATGTAAATTATATAGACGAGTAGGTATATGCTTTATGTTTACACCACAGACTACCTGTAATATTGTCTCTCCTTCTCCATGTAAATTATATAGACAAGTAGGTATATGCTTTATGTTTACACCACAGACTACCTGTAATATTGTCTCTCCTTCTCCATGTAAATTATATAGACAAGTAGGTATATGCTTTATGTTTACACCACAGACTACCTGTAATATTGTCTCTCCTTCTCCCTGTAACTCCATCCAAAGGATGACATTAAAACATCGCTTTTACCGATACGACCGCCCATTGTGCCACTCCATGTAAAACTTTGTACATTTATATCTGTAATTTGCACGGTGTAGGTACCAAAGTATAGTCTATTCTGTGCTATTAATATTGTGATCTATTTTCCACAAAAAAATAATTATCAGCAAACTACTAACATTAATGGAAGTCATGTGGGCCAATACATGACATGGGGGAGCATGATGAACTGCACAAGTCTTCCAGGACCCCAGCAAGAGTAACACTATGGTATTAGACTGTAAGATTCTTACAAACCCCTTCAAGAGGATTTGCATATACGAGTATAAGCAACAAAAAAAAAAAAAGATTTTGTTTTACATTTTTTTTTTTTGAGATTACAGATTTCCATGTTTTTGCTATAACACCCTTACTCGTCGTACACACGCGCCACACGACAGGGCGAGGGATGCGCCCCGGAGCCTTATTTTTTACACAGTGTGAATGAAGCCTTAGCTTCTTTACTGTAAGACGCTATCTGTAGTGAATACAGGTACCTACTAATAGATGTGGCCAGGGTGGAGACAGTGTTACCCAATTTCATTAGAATACTGCAGCTTAACACTTAAGCAGTTCTTGATATGGTAAGAGTGTCCGTGGAGTTTCTTGCCCGTTATTCTCCATAGGAACCTACTACGCGTTGGAATGGGCAACTAGCTTCATATTTCTGACTGACCGACCCCTTGACAATTCAAAAGTGCCTGTAATTGGTTTATTTTAAATAAATGCTTTGAGTTTGGGTAGTTTGGATGATCAATGGACAATCTGATGCTTCTGCAGGCTGCTTAGAACAGTGGTGGCCCAGTGGAAACGGCCACAACTTACGAGTTGTAGTGGTCAAACCCAAACAGGACTGTCTTTTTAATTTTTTTATTCACATTTATTTTGAATCATGGTCTAGCAGTTTGAATAATTTATGAGGCCAACCCAAAATATCCTTTCTTTGGTATTGTTTGTCGAATTGTTGAGGTCCTTAAGTTTTGAGTTGAGCTGCACGAAAAACTTTGTGAAAAACATTATGAGGAAACCACCGAGTCCTAGAACTAAAAATTCGAAGGCATGTGACATGTACCAACCCACAATTGAATATGGGAGTGGCAGTTGGATCACTTAAGGCTGATTATGTCTTACAGAGGTCTGTCCCGGCAGTAGGACCACTTAAGGCTGATTATGTCTTACAGAGGAGATCTGTCCCGGCAGTAGGACCACTTAAGGCTGATTATGTCTTACAGAGGAGGTCTGTCCCGGCAGTAGGACCACTTAAGGCTGATTATGTCTTACAGAAGTCTGTCCCGGCAGCAGGACCACTTAAGGCTGATTATTTCTTACAGAGGATGTCTGTCCCGGCAATAGGACCACTTAAGGCTGATTATGTCTTACAGAGGTCTGTCTGGCAGTAGGACCACTTAAGGCTGATTACGTCTTACAGATGTCTGTCCCGGCAGTAGGACCACTTAAGGCTGATTATGTCTTACAGAGGAGGTCTGTCCCGGCAGTAGGACCACTTAAGGCTGATTATGTCTTACAGAGGAGGTCTGTCCCGGCAGTAGGACCACTTAAGGATGATTATGTCTTACAGAAGTCTGTCCCGGCAGCAGGACCACTTAAGGCTGATTATTTCTTACAGAGGATGTCTGTCCCGGCAATAGGACCACTTAAGGCTGATTATGTCTTACAGAGGTCTGTCCCGGCAGTAGGACCACTTAAGGCTGATTATGTCTTACAGAGGAGATCTGTCCCGGCAGTAGGACCACTTAAGGCTGATTATGTCTTACAGAGGAGGTCTGTCCCGGCAGTAGGACCACTTAAGGCTGATTATGTCTTACAGAAGTCTGTCCCGGCAGCAGGACCACTTAAGGCTGATTATTTCTTACAGAGGATGTCTGTCCCGGCAATAGGACCACTTAAGGCTTATTATGTCTTACAGAGGTCTGTCTGGCAATAGGACCACTTAAGGCTGATTACGTCTTACAGATGTCTGTCCCGGCAGTAGGACCACTTAAGGCTGATTATGTCTTACAGAGGAGGTCTGTCCCGGCAGTAGGACCACTTAAGGCTGATTATGTCTTACAGAGGAGGTCTGTCCCAGCAGTAGGACCACTTAAGGATGATTATGTCTTACAGAAGTCTGTCCCGGCAGCAGGACCACTTAAGGCTGATTATTTCTTACAGAGGATGTCTGTCCCGGCAATAGGACCACTTAAGGCTTATTATGTCTTACAGAGGTCTGTCTGGCAGTAGGACCACTTAAGGCTGATTACGTCTTACAGATGTCTGTCCCGGCAGTAGGACCACTTAAGGCTGATTATGTCTTACAGAGGAGGTCTGTCCCGGCAGTAGGACCACTTAAGGCTGATTATGTCTTACAGAGGTCTGTCCCAGCAGTAGGACCACTTAAGGCTTATTATGTCTTACAGAGGAGGTCTGTAACGGCAGTAGGACCACTTAAGGCTGATTATGCTATGCTATGCAATGAGCTGCAGAAAAGTTGACTGTACCTGCCTGTTCACTCTGGCTTTGTTAATTAACATTGTTAAAAGTTTTTATAATACTAATGTAATCGAATAGCATCTTCTGCCTGTCCAAGTTACCCAAAGGAGGATCGTCCACATTTTATTGATACATTTATTATTGTCTTAATAACCTGATTATTATTAATTTGTTGATGATTATATTTATCTAAGACATACTGTCTACCTATACCCCTAAGAAGACCTACTGACCCTAGGACCTAATTTAGTAAAATCAAATACTTTGTTGATCTTATTAGAAATGGATGGCTAAGCAAATACATAGAAAGGCAAATTGGTGTGTTCGGCGGATTTTCAACCATTTGGGAAACCCGAGGGATTGTTTAATGTGTCAAATACGTACCTACCCTAAAATCTTACTGAAAACGTAGGCAACATTCGTGAATATATGACTGGCAGCTCGCAATGTCATATCAGAGGCATGAAGGAGGTACCTACGAAATGAAAGACATTGTGAAAGGAGCGTGGAGTGAACAACATGTTTCGTATGAACAATGGCGTGCGGCCACTCACCCCATGAACCAGTCGACAGTGTCGCGCAGGTACTCCGGTAGTCGCTCCAGCTTGACGGATTCTCTCCGGCTTGCTTCTCAACCAAAAATAACAGCACGTTAGAGAGCAATTGTCTCAATAAGTCCGCGCCTTAGCCACACAGAAACACTAGCTGACTCATCACACTGCGCGATGATAACCGACAAATTACAACTAACTGTACTCTTTGAACGAGTTGAAATCTGATGTTAAGTAGAGCGTGTCGTCGTCGCAAAACCCTATCATTGGAAATTTTCACTAAAAACGATCAAAGCAGCTGAGCCATAATCGCCATGTTGCGCAACTTATACAATTTATTTTTAGATAATATTGTTTGCCACCATATGTTCATTCAATGAGAAGTTTTGCACAACAAAGTTAACATTAACTGTTGGTAAAGATAATTGTGTATTTTTATTGCACAAACAGAAACACTTCACTTAATAAAAAATCATACACAAAAAACAGACACATTGATTAGTTTTTAATTTTTGCTGTAGCAACACTTTATTTTCTGTCATCTTTAGCACAGTTTACACCACAGATAACTATACACTAGTCGGAGAGTTTAGGCCACAGATTAAATAAGGCTGTGCGTTTGCACTTTGCATTCACAAACATGTTGATATGTATTATATTTATTTATTTATTTATATATACTTTATTGTACACCAGAAAATACATAGTTAATCATAAATTTAACACTACAAAACATACAATGGGCGGCCTTATCGCTTTCTGCGATCTCTTCCAGGCAACCTTGGAATGGACAGTGATTGCGTGGACATAAAAATGGGGTAGACATTGGTGCAAAATAATAATTATAAAGATACAATATATTATAAGAGATAGATAGATATATATATATATGCTATATAATAGATACATAATAAATATATAAGAATATTTATAAAAGCAACAAAAATAAATAACGACTACAGATTATTACAGCTACAAGACCAAGATCAGAACAACAAATAATGTTCCTTCACGAGTCTCAAGTATAAGTAGCCTAAGAAAATGGAATAAATCTTATTTTTCAAACTTGGGTAACATTAATATTCACATGTGGCAATCCTGCCATGGAAGGAATCCTTGGAATCAGAAGTCAGCTGTCAGAACCAGCATTGTTAAACAAAATCGTCAAAATTGAAAATTGAATTAGCTGGTAATATAACCTAAAGGCTGAATTATTTTTGACATCTTTGATCTTGAATATATTTCTACAATCATGTTCCGTCTACCTTATGGGGAAAGAGTTGACCCCATGGAAGAGAAGCGCCAGGCGCGTGAGAACACCATTAGCAGCGTGATCACCTTTGCCATACTATGTGCTGCTATCAGAGTGGGTAAGATAAAACAAAAATAATTATTACAGTATTTGATCACTCTAGCTTATGTTCGAATCTTAGAAACGAAAATGAATCGTTTGGCAATAAAAAATGCTGGTAGCATTTTTCATTGCCAAACTGGGCATTTAAATCGATTCCCAAGCAAATTTTTGTTGTGATTGCCACTTCCATAAGGGAGGGTCTATTATGCATATTATGAGGTCTCTGCTTCATTATTGGTAAAGATAGTCTTAATTTTAACCAACAACAATCAGTAAATTATAGGAATTGGCCATTAGCAGTTATTCATTCTCAACTAATCTAATCAAAATTGAATAGGCAGTAGTATAGCACTTAATGTAACATTCATAGGGCTCTGTCAAAGATTTGCCCTGCCGCGTTAAAAGATGGTTGTGTTTCTGTTTCGTTTTGACACCTCTGATAAACAATATCGCAGCTTGACTATTATTATTGAGCGATGTCACTCTTCTCAGTGTGGGCACTTTTTCGCGCGACGTAGTACGGTGAGGGCACATCTACAATTTAAATCTTTGGGCTCCGTGCACGAAAATAATCATATTTTGTCAATTTCTTATCTAATTGTGGGAAAGGTTTCAGTACTTAAATAATTGAAACATTATGTCTGTGTGACGATATAAGTACAGTTTTCATGGTGAAACCATTTGTGTCAGTTACAGCACCTGTTAACAGATTCATCACTTTAACACTCTCGAAAATATAGTTTATTTCCCCTTTGATTAACTTAATGAAGATATTATACTATCATAAAATAAAATAATGGAAAAAAAAAAAAAAAAAAACAACATTTTATTTATTTGCTCTCCTGCACATCAAAAATTTTACAATATATTACCTATTGTGTGTCGGTTTTTTTAATAACTCTGTCACGGCACTTCAAAGCAAAATGTTTGCTTGCTGTTGAGTTTATAAACATTAAATTAACTTATATTGAGTCAAAAATTACCAAAACACAATACAATACAACAAATTATTTTCAAAAATAAAAAATACATATGTGTCTAGCAGTCGTTATAATTAACATTAATAAACAATGAACACACATTAAAAGTCTTATTTAGTCCGATTGCATTAGTAGGTAGTAAAAGGTAGAAAATAATAATAAGGAACAGGTAATAATTACAATTATGTCATGTCAAGATAACATTAGTAATTAAATTGAATTATGGTATGTCAAAATAAAATAGATTAAATTTAATGTCCCTAGTATTAACAATATTTATGTTTTTGATCAGGCCGGATCTAACAAAAAAGAAAAAGTTATAAATTAAGTACCTACATCTATAATGAATATGTCTACTATGTAATACTAATAACATTTCCCTATTAAATATATCTATATAAATAGCAATCTTAGTTTGCTATAGAATGATTTTGATTTCTCGTAATTTTTATGTAATTCGGTAATATTCTGTTGGGGCAATTTTTCATTATTTTCAATTTTGGTGTTGGTGTAATCAAAACCCCCGACGCAAAAAGAGGGGTGTTATAAGTTTGACCGCTATGTGTGTGTGTGTTTGTCTGTGACACCGTAGCTCGTAAACGGGTGAACCGATTTGAAAGATGTAAGCATCTTCCACAGGTCTGATTGATTCGAAATTTGGTATTCTGTTACTTCAATGATATTAGAAGAACTTATATTAGTAACCCTGAACTGATGCTGCAGCATCACCTGGAATTTGCGAGATACCCAACTGCCTTACCAACTTACAGCACAGGTACCTATAGTGATTGGGTTCATTGGAATGATCTCAATGAATAGGTTATAGAAAGATAATGAACAGGGTCTGGTGATGGAGTAGGAAAGAGAAATGAGGAAATGTTTGTGTCAGGGGTTTTTAAACTAACATAATTTCACTTGTTATTGTTTCTTTGGTTATAATTTTGGTTTGCTTCTATGTTTGATGGAAAGTAATTCCTGTGTTTTTGCACGAACATAGCTATTTGTATTACGCAAAGGGAGGGTAGCGTTTTTTTTTTTTTTTTTTTATGAAATGTACATAGTTTACGACTTTCCCATGGCTTAATGTACATAAGGATGCATAAACATGCATTTCTTTCTTTCTTTTTCTTTCATATACATTTCTTTTGCATAATGAAAATATCACAAAAGTCAGTACTTTCACCCCAAAATATTATGCCATAGTTAAACCAAGCATAGGCATAGTATGTTGAGAGCGCGGTCTCATAGTTTGTTTTGTTTTTTTTTCAATGATAGCTGAACACAAATGTGTGATTTTTATAATTGATTGGTTTGCTAAATAATAGGAAACATTACATTAGGTACTGACTGGGTTTTTTTTCCCGAAAATTGTTTTTTTCAACACTACGTTTCTGCTTTAGTGTTTATACCTACTATCTGCTTATCCATACTAATATTATAAATTCGAAAGTAACTCTGTCTGTCTGTATGTTACCGTTTCACGCCTAAACCACTGAACGGATTTCGATCAAATTTGGCACGGAGATAGATGGCATCCCAAGGAAGGACATAGGCTACTTTTTGTCTCAAAAATAACCCCAAGGGGGGGAATATAGGGGATGAAAGTTTGAATGGGAAACCTATCATTTCTTAAGTTAGGGCTATGAAAATTTAAATTTATGCTTTTGGTAACAAATAAAGAATTATGTATTCAGCGGTTTTCAAAAATTATGCCGTAAGGGGGTAAAATAGGGGGTGATTAAAAAATTTACATGTTATATTGTTTTTTTGTGACTTCTTTTCAAGAGATTTAAGGAATTGGAAATATAGTAATAGTTAGTCTCAAAAATAATCCCAAGGGGGGGATATAGGGGATGAAAGTTTGTATGGGAAACCTATCATTTCTTAAGTTAGGGCTATGAAAATACATATTCAGCGGTTTAAAAAAATTATGCCGTATGGGGGTAAAATTGCGGACGGTGAGCAATGGGTAGCTCGCCGCCCGATAAGGACCAGGCCCGGGTCAACGGCGCGTTGTGTTCCACGCGCGCCTCAAAGAGATGTCAGCACCAACTGTCGGGGTCCGTAAGGGCCAATGCCTGCCAGGGTTGCGACTCAGTCCGAAAGGGATATCGCGGCCCCGGCACACAGGCAACGGAAGGAACATGGGTGGGTTGTAGTCAGTAAAAGTCTGACACGCCCTCCCGCTCCGGCCAGAGCGGGAGAAGTTATTTGATAATTTCCCACACTCAAAAAAAAATTGGGGTAGAATAGGGGAAGATTTTAAAATTCACATGTAATATTGTTTTTTTTGTGACTTCTTTTCAAGAGATTTAAGGAATTGGAAATATAGTCAAAGTTAGTCTCAAAAATAACCCCAAGGGGGATATACGGGATGAATGAATAGCTATTATGTGTTCAACGGCGGCAAGAGTAGGTATAACAAATCAATGGTTATAATCATAGATATAAGAAAGAAGGAGATATGCCCGGTAGTTGAAAATGTATCGAAACCCAATGTCTTCTATCTATCCCTACTCTCTAGCCTGCGATCACACATGCGATCAGTAAACCCAATAAATACGAGGCCCCGCTCACACTTGCAATTTACAAATCAGAACGTACTACATAATCAATTATAAACCTTATCCCATCAAACACAGCGTGCATTTACCATGCACCGTACAACTCACCCACACGAAAACATCGTTCGCTATCGTTGTGCTGTGCAAAAGCCATTTATTTTACATATACGCTAGTGATTGACTAAATCGGAAACTTATCGATTCTCCCATTTATATTTGTATTAAAATTTTTGGAAGTTGCTGAAAAAATTATAAATAAAAAACGATATACATATAATAAGATGATATAAATAAACAATAAGTAAGTAAAAAAAAGAAATATTAAGTAAACCAAAAAAATAACAACATTATGAGAAAATCTAAATGAGTATAAAACAAGATTTCACATCGGTCTTCCAATCAGGCTATAACTGTTGACAAATTGAAGAATAAACTTTAATAGTAATATAAATTCATACGACAATCGACATTATTGTCGATAGCCTACGTTAGTGGATCTGCACAACCACATCACTAATCCGTCACAAGACGCTGCGGCCGTACTAACGATGCAACCGCTTAAAGTAAATATCGTTTTGTAATTTTTACATTGCTTGTCCAGTTACTTAGCGACATACTTTGGTAGTGGTAAAGAAGCAATGTATTTACTACAATAAAAGTACAGTCGCTGTGATATATGAAAACAAAAATAACGTAGTAAAGGCAAGAAATATTTTACGATTTGTTGTTTTTCATGATTTTCAACACAAATATAGCAAAATACTTGTGCTGATTTATGAAAAGTGGTTCTACGATTTATAAAGTTTATAGTTTAGCTTCGATTTTTACAAGAAACCACTGAACAACACGGTATTCTTAAATGTTATCACGATCGCGCTCGAAAGCGCACTAGTTAGCGGAGACGGCCATTTGCCTGAGGCATGAGCATTGTGATCAAGACGCGCGGACACAGACACGCCCCCATACCACTTCTCCTGTTATTTATATTTCTATGGTTATAATAATAGTAAAATGAGCAATAAGTATTTTAAGCAAGGCATTTCTAGAATCATATAAATCAGTTTTTTTTTTTTTTTTTTTTTTCCGGTCTGGTGTGAGTAGGACTTGCGCCCTGAGGGTTTCGTCTCAAAGCTGTGCTTGCTCGGCTGTCCGAATTTCTAAATCTGGATTGAAGGACAAACTTAACTTTCCAATTGAAAAATAACTTTTATTTATAGAGTAATGAAATACAGACTAAGTGCGGATTTCACCAATAAAATTGAAAGCGCTGCTCACAGCTCTTGAACGCATTTAGAAGTGCTGAAACTTCTAAATGCGTTCAAGAGCTGTTAGTGTACAATACCGCATAACAATTTTGACACTGACTTTGGCTCTTGAACGCGTTTTAGAAATGCTGATGGCGTTCAGTTTCATTGGCGAAATCAGCCCTAAATGTTACTTCAAGAGATGGCCTATGAATGTTTGATCCCAGATTGGAGAAAAAACTTAAATTTGCAGTTCATATAGGTCAAGTAAAGAGGAAAATCCGAATTTTCGGATTTTCCTCTTTATTTGACCTTGCTTCTCGCCAAACTTCATGCTGCTGGGCCAACGGGAAGTACCAAATAGACTGATTTATTTGCGAGTGTCAAACAATACGGCATTAAAAGCCGTCTTTTTAATTATTGACTTGATTGAAGTTTGATTTTCGTTACAGCTCCAAGAAACCGTAGTAGATCAATTTTTTTTTGATATATTTCAACTTAATGCCTCCACGCGTTCCTGAGAAAAAGGGTCTTGACAGAAAACCAAGTCATCCTTTAAGGGTTTCCATTTTTTGTTTTGAGGTACGGAACCCTAAAACAGATTTATTGTCTGCCAGTTACCATTTGATGCCGTAACGGGTGAACGGGTTTAGATGAAAGGCATACGGATAGGCCGACCATACCTGGGTTAGGACATATAATACTCTAAATCCCGGTAGCACGGTCCTGTGGGATATTTTCCGACATCCACGCGGGCGAAGTCGCGGGCAAAAGCTAGTAAGTATATATTTTGTAATGAAGTTGAAAAAAGTGGTCCAGCCACGTGCAAGTAGACTATATAATGATGTTGAACTTCTTCTTCTTTTCGTGTGGTTTGTGACTAACCTGGTGTCGGAGTTTTAAAGCCGCCCATGGGCCTCTGACTTGGCTTCACATGCCGTCCAGAAATATCTCTCAGGCGTGCCGGTTTTCTCACGATGTTTCCCTTCACCGTTTTTGAAGTGATAATTATACAATACGCACATGAATCCGAAAAGTCAGAGGTACGTGCCTTGGGTTCGAACTCGAGACCTATATAATATTTATTTATGTTCAAAATAAAAAGTAGTTTCTAGTAAAAAGATGATCAAGTGACTTCATGCAGACTGGCGATGGCGCGACTTATCGCGCGACGCCGGTAATATGGTTCAACCGTGAAGTTTTCTTAGAAATTGTTCACTATGGGACTGATGAGAAAAAAAAACATCTCCACTTGTAAAAAAAAAAAACTTGATTTTATTTTACCACTTTGTCGGCGTGATTAATATGTATACCCATATTAATCACGCCGACAAAGTGGTAAAATAAAATCAAGTTTTTTTTTTTTTTCTCATCTGTCCCATAGTGTGGCGTATCGTTAGAAAGGTCGTTCAAAAATATCGCGAGTTTGTGAAAACCATTGGATTCAGGGATCCATTTGCGAAATTTTAAATTGCATTGCAAATTTTTGCTAGAGTCAAGTGTCCCCCCCCTGCCAGCTAAATGGTTGTAGTTGGTTTTGTGAAAAATTTCACAGCAGTAGTGAAGTTAAAAGGAAAACTATCACAGCTAAGTAGGCTGTACAGGTTAACGAGTAATCGACCAACTTAAATTTTCAGTTTGAAAAACATGATCTCCCATACATTCCGAATGGGAGAACATGTTTTTCAACTACAATGTTAAGTTTGTTCTTTTGATAAATTGATCCCAACTACGGAACCCCTCATTGTGCGAGTTCCGACTCGCACCTGGCCGGGTTTTTTTTTTATATCTTGTTGTGAATAATTAGTTATTATCCGGTTTTTTTTTTTTTTTTTTTTCTGAAATTCTGTCATCTTGTCTTATCACGGGATATTGTGTTGCCCAGTAACTGGGTTGTGGAGGTCTGATAGGCAGTCGCTCCATGCTTCGATCAATAATGCACTAGATTCCCGGTAAGCGATTCAAAAACGGAACGAAAAATAAGAACACAGATTGGGTTGTGGTCTCATTTCAAATTAGTATGGTCCAATCATAGCCAACGTTAAGACGTCAAAATGCCGCAGTACGCGTTCAAAAAATTTGTAAATAACCACCGTAACACCAAGATTTGGAAGGAATATTTTTTTTTCGGTAAGTTTATTATCAGTAAGTGTTTTTCATAAAATAAAAACAGAATTAAATAGTAAATATAAATCAATTACCAAATATTATGATTGTTTGACCAATGTTTGTGACAACTACCAACTATTGTAACAAACATCGACTGTTCTGGAACAGGGAATGCATGGTGTAGTATTATTATTTTATATTTTATTATTTTATAAAGAAAGAGGAAAAGAAATATATAAGCCTTATAAAAATTCGACAATTTGTTCGATTCATTTTAATAGATTGGACATAACTGGAAACACGCAAAGGCGTAGATTACTAAAAACAGTAAAACAGTAACAATAAGTATTTTTGAACTATAAAAATTACTTTTTATTTTCAAGCGACATGACAAATTTGTTTCTCCGTCGACAGAAAGATTTAATTTAGCCATTGTAATTAAATATTTGTCTCTCAGACGACAGAAAGATTTAATTTTGCCATTGTAATTAAACTTTATGTTTGAGTATCAAGGCTTATAATAAACTGAATTTGTTAGTATAATTATTTTTTTCTGTTTTTCATAGAAAAAAATATAGACACATTTCGACTCCACTCATTCCTTGTCCAAGCGGCGAGCCTGTCATAAATTTTTATTGCTTTTATTAGCAGTTTGTAATTCGAACTTTAAAACAAGCGTTTAAGGTTGAATTTGTTTTGATGTATGTTTGACTTTATTGTTTTTTGTACATAGCTTTGTGAATACAACTTTAAGCATTGCATTTAAGGTTGACTTTACATTAAGGTATATTTATTTAAACTAGAATTACGTAAACACAATTGGCGACAGTTTTAAGAGAACTTTTGTATGGGATATTGTATCTAGTGCATTATTGATCGAAGGCTCCATGTAAGATATTGATATTCAGCTGCATCCGGTTAGACTGGAAGCCGACCCCAACATAGTTGGGAAAAGGCTAGGCAGATGATGAGTTAATTTATTTGAAAAATCCCTCTCAGGTACATGCAAAAATCCCTTTCAGATACATGCAAAGAAAAGAACGAAACTTTTCAAATTACAAATAATTTTGTTCTTCTCTTTCTCACAACGAATGAACAAAATTGATCAAAATCAACAGATTTCGTGCACGGCCCCCTTTATATTTATATTTTTAGTAGGTAATATGAAATCTGCGAATTGAATCAAAACTGAGTATCCTTAGAATGTAAGCCTTCATACTTATGCCGTAAAGGTTTTAACAGTATACAAAGTAATAGTTAAACCTAATGAATATTTTAGTCAATTAAATTGAAACTTTACCTTCAGTTACATTCAGTTTTGATTGGGTGAAATCCATTAGATGTCGGTGATCCTAACTTCAATGGTTATTCATTTTCATGGTTCTTATCAATACAAGGTTGGTGTTGAACTAAAATAGTCTGAGTGCATTTACAAGAAAATAATTTTGGTTATGTATGTGTACCTATGTTAAAATATTTCTGTTTACAGCTCCCATCATTCTAGAACATAGCGGACTTCAGTGATAAGATCAACATAGTACCAGTTGCAACTAGGCAAAGATTATCAAATCACACCGAGTCATGTATCTAGCCAGCAGCTCATGCTGCATGATCTATCAGGTCTATTAGAAAATAGTTCATTCATTTAAATAAATCCTTATGTAATAAATTGTGTTTGTATATATATAATTATAAGTACCTATTTGACGTTAAAGATTGTTAACTTTACTTTCCAATAGGGTTGGTGGCTGGGTGTTTCCCTTGGTTGGCTGCACCAAATACCTAGTTGTGCAGTTTTTTCTTTTTACAATAGAATTGAATAGAATTATCTGTAATCAAGTATCATCACTCAAAATTGATTAGTAAGACTTACAACTATATTAGTAAAAACTACTACGAGACTTCACAAAAACAAAGAAGTAGAAGTGGATTACCGTTGTGGCAACCCATGTGAGATGGCACAACAGCGACACACGAAAACACAGTCTAGGCGACTTGAAATTATGCTTAGGATACTGTTGGAGCCGCTCCACACCCTGCACACCATGGAAGCGCACCTTTTGCGCATGGTTATGTAGAAACAATATACATGCGCATCCGCGAACATCCCCGACGCACTAGAGAAGTGGGGGAGCCCCACCAGCATCCTAAACGCGTTATTATACTGAAAGTGGAGAGCGTTGTACGATATTTGCGTATATCTAGCCCACAGGCTGCTCGTGTAAAAAGACGTGCAGTAGGCTCGAAAGAGCGTTATCTAAGAAGGAAGTTTGCACGATGCTCACATCGTGCAAACCTGCGAGCCAGCTTGTTCGCTCTAATCGACAACGCTCTCCGCTCCCGTTCAATGTCGTCATCGTCTTTGGGATTGGGGGTTAATACATATATGACCTAGATACTTAAACTTATGGACCCTTTTTAAAGGCGTGCCATAAAGTTAAACAGGTGGTACCTTATTAGGGCTCTTACCCTCAGCTTCAAAGACCATGATCTCTGACTTCTTGACGTTATATGCCAGGCCATGTAACCTAGCATACGCCTCACACTCGGCAACCAGTTTTCTCAACCCACAGAATGACGCGCTCAGCAGCAGGATTTCAGGCAGGGCAACAGGGGCCATGGCTTTGGGCCTCCATATTTTTTTTTAAAATAAAAATAAAAGGTTGTTGGTCCAATACGCTAAATTACCGTTCACGTACGGGCAGATTGTTAATGTACTCGTACTTGTCCAATTTGAAAACCTGCCCGTAAAACTTCAAGTTAAAATTTTGTTGCGATTCGTTTTGCCACTTGTCTGTTGCGATTCATTTTTCCACTTGTCCGTTGCCATTCATTTTTCCACTTGTCCGTTGCCATTCGTTTTTCCACTTGTCCGTTCGTTTTTCCACTTGTCCGTTGAAGTTTCACTTCTACTATGTGTCCCAGCACACATTTTCTTTTTCACAGGTTTACTGCAAATTATGATTTGGTTAGGTTAGGTACATTTTAATAAATGCATTTTTTATTTTAACGGGTTTCGCACGCGCTGCGGGGAGGGGGCCTTTGGCGGTAACATATTTCATTTTATCAAACAAAAAAACTGAATTCAATCCGGAACAAAAAAAAAGGAACATTAACAAATGCACATCTTTCGTCATCAATCTTCATTCGGCTCACCTGCGTTATAATCAATGAAAGATAGAATCGGCTTATGGTAACTAAAATATGATATCTGCTCATTGTATCCATTTAATACAGCCGTTGCCCTCAAAAGTACTTATCTACAGCGCACCTATCTACCTACGCTACCTGTTTTTTTTTTTTTTTTGGTTGGAAATCATCAAATGACTCCTCGCGCTCTGGGCGGAGCGAGGGTGTGTCAGACTTTTACTGACTAAAACCCACCCGTGTTCCTTCCGTTGCCTGTGTGCCGGGGCAGCGATATCCCTTTCAGACAAACCCGCAACCCCAGCAGGCATTGGTCCTTCCGGACTCCGTCAGTTGGTGCTGACATCCCTTTACGACGCGCGTGGAACACAACGCGCCGTCGACCCGGGCCTGGTCCTTATCGGACGGCGAGCTACCCATTGCTCACCGTCCGCAAGCCCGCGCCTACGGTGGCCGGAAGTCGGCTCGCGACTCGCCGACAATCGGGGCGTCTCCTGCGACGACTAGGGGCGCGAGGGCGCGCATCTTGCATTTCCCTCGCGCGCTCCGCCTTCTCCTTCGCGAGCATTACTGCTTCGCAGAAGGAAGTGACGGCCTCCCATGCACTCTCGCTCCGGACCATGGCCTGAAACAGGGCCGGACGCGAGAGATTGCCGCCGCCGATCGCCTCCGTGATGACACGGCGGTGTTCCGCCCAAGCCGGGCAGACCTCCACCGTATGCTCCACCGTGTCCTCCGGGCGATCCACATAATGGTGTCACCCGGGCGTTTCCTCCCGCTTTGTCCTGAACAGGAACCTCCCGAAACAACCGTGTCCGGTGAGGACCTGCGTCAGGCGGAAGGTGAGGACGCCATGTCGCCTCTCTATCCACTCCTCAAAGAGGGGACTTATCGCCACAATTGCGGCGTCCCCATACCTACGCTACCTACGACGGCAATTCATTTCTTGATATTGACTCCCCTCTCATACGGCCCGTACCCCAGTGACGCCTACATTGCATAAGGTGCTGCCTAGCTAGCCGAGCAGGGTGAGCGGCTACCACGCAACTTTTTTCTAATACTTACATTTTTAAACTGATATCTTTCGTATGGAATGTCCGAATTGAATCATTCAAAAAGTTATACAAAGGTATTGAAGCAGTCTTGAATATTAAGTATAATAATAATATATATATATAAGTGTAATTTTAGTATTATTTTGATAAGGATTAATACCAAGATACAAATGAAGAGCCTTTTCTAGCGGCGGCATTTCGATTAAGTAAAAAAAATAAAAGAACACTTATTGTGGCATAACTATAATAGTAGTAGATCTGGCAGGTTATCAAAAGAGTCACCTGTACTGCAAAGCAAAAATATCCTACTACTGACTTGCTTATAAATGCACCTTCCCCCCAAGAGTCTGTTAACCAAGTAAACGATTTCATTGCTAACATCGGCGCTAACCTTGCTGCCAAAATCCAAAACCATCCCCACAGTCAATTGTTCCGAGATTCCGCAAATTCAGTGCTTCATTCTTTTGCCATGATGGATACCAAGCGCGGATCCACCGTTGTGGGCACGATGGGCATGCCCACAACCCTAATAGACTTGTGAAATCACCCTTTCACGGTCTATTGAGGTCGATAGGCTGATGATATTATATCCAATGCCTTAATAAAATAAAATAAAACAATGAATCGTGCGTGATTCGTAACGCAGCGAAGTTCTTAGTAAGAACTTGGCTGCGTACATTGCCGCCAAAACTTCCGAGCTAGGTTCCTTTTTAGTGGCGTGGCGTGGCGCTGATGTTAGCTGTTTGTACTTAGGTAAATTCACTTGAATCGTTTTGATGAAATCGAATAATTTCATCAGAATCGGTTCAGTAGTTTAGAGTCTAAATGTGACACTGTGATGTGCAAACAAACACACATTTACTTTTGTAATTTTCGTGAATGAACAAATTAACATTTAACAGGTTTATTCTTTTACTAGTGTTCGCTCCACGGCTTTCCCCATGTGGAACTAATACACTGGTGCCGATTCTCTTGTCACAAATGCCTCTAAACTAGACTAGAAATCACCAAAATTTTGTTTATTCCAGTCAAACGACGATTTCCCATTCTGAAGTGGCACAACTTTAGAATAGAATAGAATAGATTTTATTTTGCAAATATGGGTAGTACATAATAGTTCTTAAGATTACATTTAGCTCAGCCACATTTTACCAATCGGCATGCAAACATTTGAAATTATTTATATCACTATTATTACACTTATTTAGATCAATTTATAAATTACTATTATAACATTTTAAATCATCAACTTAATTAAAATTATATGTTTGTTTTAAACGGAAAATATAAATTAGTATCATTAGATTATGTATCATGTCATTACTATTACAAATATCATACCAATATCATTACATCACAGATAACTTTATACTAGTCAGAGACATTACATCATTTAAAAATATCAGAAATCAAAATGTCAAAGATCAAAATGTCAAAAATCTAAAATGTCATACTTACATCAAAACTTCAAAAATCAAGATGTCACAACGTTCTGTTTCTCTAAATACTGATATTGTAATAACACTTGAAATGCATAAATAATTATTTATCAATACCAAAATATGTCCTAAATTGTTCTTTGTTTAGGTTACAATACAATTTATTTTACAACTAACTATTATATATATTATGTACAAGAATGTAAAGAAAAAAATTAAATAAAATAAAGGGAAGAGCTCATTGGGCATCAAAAAATTCGTCCGCATCGCTGTCAGCGGGAAAAGTGCCCAAAAGGCTGGCAGCATTGCCACGTTGGATGGCAATGCTGATTCTTTGGCCTAAGAATTGGCCAGCCCTCTGGTCACGTGAAGAGTCGACCCAACCGCTTAGCGATGTCCCGAAATATTCGATGAGCACTCGGACCCCACGGCCCTAGTGTTTCAACCCCAAACGGCTCAAAAATATAGCTACCAATAAGGTTGTTATATTTACGCCGTTTGAGGTTTTCTGCACCTGCAGCAGCCGCCCCGGCACAGCCCGCCGTGCTAGGAAGATGGGATGGCGCAAGGGTGTCGACACAGGTTGCATCCCACACCAAAGGCCTACCCAACTTCCAAGGCATAATGGTCATTCCATCTGGCCTCTTCCCATCGTCGCGTGCCAAGCCATTGGGTTCTAAAACAGCTGGCACCCCGGCGGTGACAAGAGCCCGACGGATGATGTCATTAATGCTTGCGTGCCGTGCCAACCGACCAGCGCTCTTGCTGCAGGAAAGGCCATGGTATGCGAGGCGGTCGACTGCTTCACCGCATTGACAGCGATGCGGAGCCCCGCAAGGAGCGCCCAGACGCAGACTTGTAGCGAGCCGAAAAGTGGTGTCACCCAGCATAGTGCCTATGTTGGGTGACGGTAGCGCCTGAAGCCAGAGGCCCGACTCCCATTCTCCCACAGCCAGCAGGCGGGCACGCTCAGCAGTATTGGTGGACGTATTAAAGAGGTTATTCCGTACCAACCTGCAGAGCGGCTCATCCCACTGTCTCTGGGAAGACGGGTTTTCGGGCTTCTCCGTATCCGGACAAGCCACTTTCCAGGCGTTCATCGCATCAGTCAAACACGGCACTTCAGAGTCAACCTGAGAAGCGGCTAAGATCTTTCTGGTTAACTTTTCGGTGCTGTGGACCGAGGACAGGAACGCCGCGGCGTTCCTGTCCTCGGTCCACAGCACCGAAAAGTTGCCGGTAAGCTTACACTAGAAATTTTGCGGACGCCGAGCCCACCATAGCGAATGGGTAGTGTAGCTTGCAGCCACGCGCGGTCGTCCAATGCCACATTTATAATTGATGTCAGAGTACTTCGAATAATTTGATCAATTTTGTCTAAAAGGTGTGGCTTTTTCCATAGAGAGGAAGAGCGGAGAAAATACATAAAATTTGGACCGAAACAGCAGTATCTGATAAGGGTGAATGCCGAATGTAAGTTAATTTTAGAAAGTCTATCCGAAATATCGTTAAAATGTTCAATTTTTCCGTCAATGAAAGGTGAAAAACTGTCTTCTAAAATTGGGGAACCTAGGAGGTGCAGTGAACTTTTTTCCAAAATTTTGATATCTGGGGTAATTGAATTAAATTTCTGAATGGTCAATTGTCTGTCAGTATTGTCACAAAGGTAAATTTCGCATTTTGAGAAGTTGAGGTCGAGGCCGATAGATTGGAACTGCTGCTTTAGAAATTGGAGATCTTTTAGAACACTATCTACGTCGCCTCCTAGAGTCCCATCATCTAAATACCACACATTAAATTTTGAATTTAGTTGTTGTATTATGGGGTGAATAGCTAAGCTGAAAATGACTGGCCCGAGAGGATCACCTTGTTGGCATCCAACTGCAGATTCCAAAACGTTGTCTTTATATAGTAATTTTGAAGGGTGCCTGTAGCACTGCCACAAAAAACCATAAATTTCCGGTAGCTCTTTTTTAGCTTCAGCCAACAAAGTGTCCCTGTTGATGGAGTTGAAGGCATTAATTAACAAATATTTTTCTCTGATAGGAACTCAGTTACACTGTAGTATGTTTTATCTACCAAAAAGTTCCGTAATCTACTACCTATATTTTAGTTTGACAGCACTAAGATGGCACTGAGTTATTAATTTAGTGAAAATGGCAATTTGGCTATTCAGAATTTGACGTTTTTCACCGAAATTTTTGATTAGCTAACTAAATCTGTCAATTTTTTATCGCGATTAAAAAGATATTAGGGTTTAAAATTTGTTGTCATGAACTAAAATTCTCGCCAACACCTCGACTTCGGGTGGAATAACAGTACTGTATCTTTTTTTCTTTTTTTAATAATAATAATAATACGATAGCTGGCAACACTAACGTCAACACATCAAAAAATCGTTTTCTCAATTTCCATAACTTTATTTATTTTAGACGCAGTTTTTATGTTATAACAGAAGCCGAAAACAAACCTTTAACCCCATAAATCAAAATAAAACATAAAAAAGAATAAAATGAACCACAGAATTAAACTTTAATGAAAAAATACCATAGCGGAGGTGAATTGACAGATGTCACCCCTCCAATAAAACCATGATTTCATAAAACGAAATGAAAACGAAATGTTGACGAGATCAGCTGCAAGAGCACGCCCACCACCTTCGGACTCGTCGCTTAGCTCCGCCTCGCCGCCGCCGGTACCCAGCCCCACCGTGAGCGCTGTGACGACCCCGGCCGCGGTAGTTGCGTCGAGCTCGAGCGACGAGTATTTTTCCCCGCCGACGTCGCCAACACCTGTACGCCGGCAGGGGAGAGGCCGGCCACCGAGGAGCTTGGGACTTAGGGGCCAACCGGCCCCGAGCCGGGTCCCCGCTGCCGGTGGTTGTGTGCAGCGCATGAGATGGACTCAGTCTATAAACGAGAACGTCATGCGCGCATATTACGGGTCTACAGAGGGAGGAACTAACCTCACTGCGTACCGTGTTAGGATGCTGTCTCTATTTCAGGAGCTAGACCCAACCGTCAACGTCTCGGCACAACGACTCTCGGATCAGGTGCGGGTCATCCAACGCAATCATAGGTTGGACGACACCGCACTTGATAGGCTGCGCTCAGAGGTACTGAGCAACCATATCATCTCAACTCCGGCACAAACCGCGGCACAAGCGACACCTATTGATGTAATCCCGCCGCGGTCCAATCGTGATGCTGAAGAGGAGGATGATAGGGTTACCACAGTAAGTAGCCAGTGCAACGTCCGATTGAGGAGCGCACTGGAGGATGCCCTTCGCGAGTATAGGTACACTCCGTACACTTTTAAGTTAACTCAGAGAACTTTATCTCTGTCTTGGGAATGTAGACATGATTGCTATGTTGATAGCATATAATATTAACGAGGTTATAGCTAATATAACAAAGTGTAGCATTAGTGACGAGTCTAGGTTGTCTAGTTAGACTAACAACATAGTGAGTAATTATGTATTAACATGTTGTACGAAGGAGGATCCACCTACAATACCAACACACGTGGAGGCCACTGCCAGTCAGGTAGGGTATTCTCTTCCTGCTAGAGCTCATACAGGCATTTTAGACTCTTCACTTGTAGTTGTGGATGTTGCTCCGGATAATTCTTTAAACTAGGCTGTAAGACAACAGAAGTTACCCCTTCAATTAACCAATTATTATTAGAGAATAATAAAAAGGTATATTCTGGCAATATAACTCAATATAAATCCAAGGGAGTGCAACATACTATTAAATTATTTAATCAAAATATCCAAGGTTGCTCTTCCAAATTACTGGAAATAGAATTGTTTTTGGAAAATACTAAGTTTGATGTTGTTTGTTTAACAGAGCATTGGTTAAAAGATCATCAAGTGATGTCAATTAATTATGAAAATTATTGTGTAGTTAGCCATTTCAGCCGAAAACGTATGATACATGGTGGATCATTAATATTAATAAAAAATTCTATTAAATCGAAAGAAAGAAAAGACATCATCGAACTATCTGTTGAACACAACATTGAATTGTCCTGTGTCGAGCTTGATAAGCATGTTATAGTATGTGTATACAGACCTCCGAGTTACAGAATCTATCCATGTTTGATTCTGTAATGGAAGATGTATTAAAGAAACTTAGTACTATTAGTAAGTCAATAATCATATGTGGAGATTTTAATATTAACTTATTAGAAAATAACTCGAATACTGTCAGACTATTAAGCCTTTTTAAGTCATTTGATTTGTCAAATGTTTTTATTGAACCAACCCGAGTGACAGCTTCCTCTGCCACCTGTATAGATAATATTTTTTGTAATTGTGATTACTTACACAAACAAATTGTAAACAAGTTGCCATCAGATCACAGTGGACAAACAATAACATTTTGCTCCTACATACCTTTACAAAAAATTCAAATAAGGTTTAGGTCAATTACATGTAAAAGTTTAGAGAAATTAAATTATTCTTTGGCCAGTAAATTATGTGTTCAGAGTTTTAATAATATAGGTGACCCAAATGAGTTCTACGCCGAGTTCTTTTCACTATTAAACACGCAATTTAAGGACACTTTTCCACTAAAGACTAAAAGTATTTACACAAAGTTCTTATTTAGTGATTGGGCGACTCCAGGTATTCGTAAAAGCAGGGAAAAGCTATTTGAACTTTATGGCCTAAAGCAACATATGAATAATACAAACTTTCATAAGTATGTTGCAAAATATTCAAAAACTTTTAAAAGTGTGTGCAAAATAGCCAAAGCGCTTTATATTAGCAATAAAATAAAATCAGCTGATGATAAAATAAAAACTACCTGGCAAATAATAAATAATGAAACAGGTAGGAAAAAACAGCGAAATACAGAATTTAATTTAGAGACTGCACATGGCCCTATCAACTCAGATGTAGAAATAGCTCAGGAATTCGAAAACTTTTTTGCTAATATTCCCATTAAAACTACTGAAGCTTTAAATTCCTCACCCGCGCTTTCTGCTGCCTTACTTAGACAGAATGTGAAGGCATGCTCTTTGGAGTTTAGGTTTCAGCATACAAACCCACAGGCTGTTATAAAAGCTTTTAAAGATCTTAAAATTAAATCAACAGAAGATCTCTGGGGAATGTCTGTAAAAGTCTGTAGAACTATTATCGAAACCATTGCGCCCTATTTAGCTTTCATATTTAACACCAGTATAGACCAAGGAGTCTTTCCGGATCTCATGAAACACAGTAAAGTAGTTCCATTGTTCAAATCCGGTGATAGTAAAGAACCTAACAATTATAGGCCCGTCTCAATTCTACCAGTTCTCAGTAAGGTGTTTGAAAAGTTGATGCTCAATCAAATGTTACGTCACTTTAATAAAAATTCCATCTTTCATGAACAACAGTACGGTTTCTCCAAAGGGCGTTGTACCACTGACGCTGGTGTCACCCTAATAAAGAACACTTTTAATGCCTGGGAAGAAGCACAAGATGCCATTGGAATCTTTTGCGACCTCTCGAAGGCGTTTGATTGCGTAGACCATGAGACACTTCTGCTGAAACTGGAGCACTATGGGATTAGAAATACAGCTCTTGATTTACTAAGATCATACCTTAAAGATAGAAAGGTTAAAGTTCAAGTAAACGGCGTAAACTCATTAGGGTCTGAAATGGCATTGGGCGTTCCTCAAGGTTCGATATTGGGTCCATTCCTCTTTTTAGTTTACATTAATGATTTACCCCAATTACTTCAAAATCAACCGAAGATGGTGTTATTTGCAGATGACACATCATTGATCTTTAAAATCAACCGACGGTCACAAAATCTTGACGACGTGAATAGCTCTATACTTCAGGTCCAAGATTGGTTTACGGTAAACAATTTGGTACTAAATAAAAAAAAAACCAAATGCATTAGATTTAAATTACCTACCTAATGTTAGAAGTAGCGAATGTGACATCATATTGAATGGAGAAAAACTGGAATTTATTAATCAAACGGTTTTCCTAGGAATCACGCTAGACGAGAAATTACAATGGGGACCTCATATAACATCTCTTGCGGGGCGGCTAAGCTCGGCCGCTTATGCGGTTAGAAAGATAAGACAGTTAACAGACGTTGAAACCGCGCGTTTGGTCTATTTTAGCTACTTCCATAGTATTATGTCGTATGGAATTTTACTGTGGGGTCGGGCTGCTGACATTGAATCCATCTTTATCTTACAAAAGAGAGCTGTCAGAGCCATTTATGATTTACATCGTCGCGAATCTCTCAGGGAACTATTTGGAAAGATTAATATTATGACGGTACCTTGCCAATTCATATATGAAAATATTATGTATGTAAGAAAAAATCTACATATTTTTAATAAAATAAGTGATAGACATCATTTTAATACTAGAAATAAAGATAAAATAGATCAACCATTTTTCAGATTATCTAAAGTACATACATCTTTTATGGGGTACTGTGTTTGTTGGGGAATTTTAGGTGAACTTTTCAAGGAAACTCCAAATATGCTGATAATTAGTCAAACATGTATTGCCTCAATGACGAACAAAAATGGAAGGGGAGATGACAAGAAAGTACAGATAGTCCTTACATCTAACTACAAGCTAATTAGTATGCACCGTTGATTTGCTCATTCTAAACGAGCAGGCGTCGGCTCGAACATGCCCCCAGACGTTGGAAGCAGCTTTCGACCAGACGCAGAATCAACGGGCAGTGGGCAAATCCTGTTAAAGGCTCTTCTGACGACTCCAGCGGATGTTTTGACGTCTGCCACACGAACAATTCCATCCGACCCTGGATGGACGGCGATGACTCTTCCCAGTCTCCATTTAAGAGGAGGAAGGTGGTCCTCCTTTATGATCACCAAAGAAACCAGCTTCAGTGTGTCTTTGCAGGTATGCCACTTAGTCCTTTGCTGCAGCTCGGACACAAACTCCTTACTCCAACGAGTCCAAAAATGCTGGCGTAGCTGCTCGATCCGTTGGAAACGAGACAATGAAGCAGTGGAGTGGTTCAGTAGATCGTGCTGCGGAAGTGACATCAGCGGCCGGCCAATAAGAAAATGACCCGGAGTCAGTGGGATGCAGTCAGCTGGATCGGATGACAGCGGCGTCAGTGGACGTGAATTTAGTATCGCCTCAATTTGGACTAATGTGGTGTTAAGCTCTTCAAAAGTTAATTTACAATTTCCCAACACTCGCCTGAGATGATATTTGGTTGACTTTACACCCGCTTCCCAGAGTCCGCCAAAATGAGGAGTATACGCTGGTATAAAATGGAATTTAATTCCGTCATTAGCCAATTGCTCGCCCAAGGAATTGCAATTAGATTTAAGGAACTTCGAAAGTTCGTTGCAGGCACCGACGAAAGAGGTACCGTTGTCGGAGTAGATGTCACTGGGTTTTCCCCGTCGCGAGATGAATCTAGATAAAGCTAGTAAATATTTATTGCTGGTTAAGTCACTCACCAGCTCTAAGTGAATAGCCTTAGTGGTGAAGCACACAAAGATGGCTATGTACACTTTAACTAGCCTCCATCCCCGACCTTGCCTACTAGCAGCCATGATGGGACCCGCATAATCCACACCAGTGCTTTCAAAAGGATAACCACCTGGAAGGAGACGCTGCTGTGGCAAATTACCCATCAAAGGAGTAACTGTTCTACCCGACATGCGACAACATCGCACGCAATTACGATAACAATTCTTAGCTAGGCTTCGTCCGCCTATGGGCCAGTATGAGTCCCTAATTGAAGCCAGCAATAACTGAGGGCCTGCATGCATCAGCTTTACATGTTCAAATTCGAATAGTAACTTCGTAAATTTGTGAGTGGATTGTAAAAGAATAGGGTGCTTTTTATCAAAAGCAAAAGTTGAGTTTGCTAAGCGTCCTCCGACACGCATGATTTTATTATTATCTAAGAATACGTTAAATTTTAAAAGGGCGCATTTATAAGGCAACTTCTGATTATTAATGAGTAACTGATACTCAGGAAAATACTCAATTTGGCTTTTAATTATTATAATATTTAATGCTTCCTGCAACTCGACTTGTGATAAAAATTTACCGATAGAAGGAACTTTCCTACACAATTTTATAAATCTTAAAACTGTTGCTATACTACGGATCAGCCTTAAATAACTAGAAAAACTATTAAAATCGATGAATGTATGACATTGACTATTATCACTAACACTGGCGCTCATTATAACATGAGGTCGAGTTTCAGGCAGCTTGTCTGGCTCTAACGATTTATGCTGAGACGGCCAATGAGACTGGACTTGCTTCAAAAAACTGGGACCACTCCACCACAAGTCCAAAGATTGCAGAATACTAATATCCACGCCACGAGATATTAGGTCTGCTGGGTTCTTGGCGGTTGGGATGTGTCGCCAAGTACAGTGTCCTGCCTTATCTAAAACTTCAGCAACGCGATTGCGCACGAATGGCTGAAGCTTTGAAGGTAACATCTGCAACCATCCCAACACGACGGTGGAGTCAGTCCAACAATAAACATGACTAAACTTGAGTCGCAGTGAACTCACAACCTTCTCGCACAAACGAGCTCCGACTACGGCGCCACACAATTCCAGTCTTGGAATGGTGGTCGGCTTAATCGGTGCAACTCGACTTTTAGCGGCTAACAGCCGAACCATGTACTCACCCTGATCATTGGCACTACGTACATAGACGCACCATACGCACGCTCAGATGCGTCTGTGAATACGTGTAGTTCCAGTGTAGTAAATGCATTACATATAACGAGTCGTGGAACACGATAATTATTGATAAGCGGCAATGCTTTAATAATAGCATTCCAACTAGCATTAAGTGCCGGCGTTAATGGCTCATCCCACGAGAGTTTGTCTAACCACATCCGTTGTAAAAACATTTTCATTGTGACTACGCAAGGAGATAAAAGTCCTAGGGGGTCAAAAATACGTGCTATGGCAGAAAGTATATCACGCTTTGTAACAGAATCCGTAGAAGGTAACGTTACACTTGAAAATCCAAATTCATCGGAACTAGAAAACCAGTCAAGCCCTAATAACTTATTGGGTTCATTAGATCCCATATCTAAATCTAATGACGACTGAGAAGCTCCGGAGACTAATTTAGGAATGTTAGACCTCCACTTTCTAAGCGGCATGCAAGCAGATGCTAGTGCGTTGGTGACCTGTGTGCGAATAAACATAGCTTCATTTAAATCATCAGCTCCAGTCAACAGGTCATCAACGTAAAAATCATGCTTGATGACGTCAGCAATCCTATCTCTGCTACTTGAGGATGACTCACCCACAGAACCCGAAGTGATCTTAGTGTCATTGGTTTGATAGTCCATCCCTATTTGCTTGAGGCAACGTGTAGCAAGAAATGGTGCACTAGCCGTACCATAAGTGACGGTATTCAATTTATAAACCTTGACAGGATGGTCTGCATTATCACGCCACAAGACCTGTTGCAGATACCTATCAGATGGGTGGACGTATATACATCTATACATCTTCGCAACATCAGCTGACAAGACGTACTTGTGTTGTCGAAACCGAAGAAGTATAGACATAAGATCGTCCTGCACTGTAGGACCCACCATCTGCACGTCATTGAAGGATACTCCTGAAGAAGTAGCAGAGCTTGCATTAAAAACTACACGCAGCTTGGTAGTTGTGCTACTTTCACGCAGTACCCCGTGGTGTGGTATGAAATATCCACTGGGACTGTCATTATCCTTTTTTTCGGTCATATGTCCTAAAGTCTCATATTCAGACATGAAGTCACGATATAACTTACCGAAATCAGGCTTGGACTTCAGTCTGCGTTCTAGGGAATATAAACACTTAGAAGCCCTTTGGAAAGATTCTCCTAAAATAGAAGGATTTTGCTTAACAGGAATACGAACACAAAAATGACCGTTCTCTAAACGCGTCGTATTCTTGACAAAATGCTCCTCACACAACTTCTCCTCGGGTAAATAATGTGAAGATTGTGAATTAATCTCTTCCAGATTCCAGAATTTTTCTAAATCGGTTCGAATTTTATTTAAGTCACCGTTACTATGGGAATCTGTTTGAGTAAAATTGCATGAAATATTATTGGTCATTAATTTACCATTATTATAAGTAACAGGGCCAGAAACAATCCAGCCTAGCAACGTATCACACAACACTGGCTTACCTACTCCTAGTCTAATTCTCTGTGAACCAACCAAGTCCCAGAAGAGATCCGCTCCTATTAAGACATCTACTTCTGAAGGCTTGTAAAAGGTGGGGTCAGCCAAACAGATATTATCTGGTATATTCAGGTCAGAAATGTCTACTTCACGACAGGGCACAACAGTCGTTAATGATGGCAAAACAAAACAATAAAACTTAGCAACATAACTATTGTCTAATGACGTCATTTTTACATGACATGTTTTGCCTACACGTGAACTTACGTTATTAATGCCATAGACCGAACCATTTATCTGACTAGTATTTAAGTTAAGCCGTGTACATAATCGTTCCGTCATAAAACACGATGTGCTACCACTATCAAGCATGGCTCGCACTATATGCTCACGATCATTGTGATCACATAACTTGATAAGAGCGGTGGATAATAACACAGCGCGTTGTTTACGCTCACTACTTAACGAACTGAGATCCGCAGACAAAGTTAAATTATTTGCACTCACATTAGTGCAGTGTTGCCATATATACAGATTACTCCGTATTTATACAGATTTTCGATTTATGATACAGATATGCACTGGATACAGATTTGTATACAGAATTTTCTAATTCTATTGATTAAATAGACATAATCTGCTTTAAAACGGAACTTAAGTAAATAAATCGCGATTAGTAGTATATTTTTCAAACGGGTAATCCGCCAATTAAAGATTTTTGCGTGTTCTCCATAATACTGCGCTCTCGTGATGCATTTATTGTAAATAATTAATTTCGTACAAACTTTTACTGGTAATTGATATTGATTTAATGCACAATAAAAAATCCCAAAAATCTGACAACCAGTTTTATCAAGGGGTATCGTGTTACCCAGTAACTGTATCGAGGAGGTCGAGGTCGAGGTAGGTGATGAGTGATTGATGAGTCAAACCTCTTCTCTTCTTTTTCAAAAGAAGCAGAATAAAGTAATTTTACTGCATACGGTAAGTAGGTATATTATTCTGTTTCCGTTCTTTTGACCATACATACAGATTTAATACAGATTTCAAGTTAAAATAGCATACAGATATAAATACAGATTTTAGCAGTTTCTACTACAGATATTAGGTTCAATGCATCTGGCAACACTGCATTAGTGCTAGCCACGGCGTCAGTGGGTGATGACGTTGATACGGAATGGGACGAGCTACCGTGTGATTTGTTGTCATTATTGCAAGAATTCGCCGTACCTTTATTCTGCGACGAATGAATCAAAGTGTTATGTCGGCGCTTACATATCTTGCATCCCGGCTTTTTGCATCGGTTAGCAAAGTGACCTGCATGAAAACAGTTATAACACACTTTATAGTTAGGTATTAATTTGAGTCGGGCGTCTATGCTAAGTGCAAGGAATTGTGAACAACCGCTTAAAACGTGATCAGCTTTACAGTGCGGGCACAACTTACTTAATTCAGTGCTGGAATTATTAAAATCTTGTGATACAACCATAGATTTCATCTTATTAGTATTTGAACTAGACTTAGCGGGGGTGGGATTACTACTATTTCGTGCCGTTTCTAATGTTTCTAACAAGTCAGCGCGAAACCGAATGAATTGAATGAGCGCAGCGAATGTTATTGTGCTATCTTTGTCTATACGACCTTTGTGCTCCTCCCACTCACGATAAGTTAATTGATCCAGCTTCCGAGTTAAAAATGCAAATGTTTGTTGCAAATGTTACAACAAAATACCTTGTGATATTTTACAATTAAATGAAAGAAAATTTAAAACTCATATTAAAAGTACACTTTGTAAACAAGCATATTACAAATTAGAGGATTATATCCAAGATAAAAATGCTTGGAAACATGCTGGTCCAGCTCCATAGGATAATCTAGAATCTAGACAAAATCAAACTGGTTGCGAATTTAAGTTTTATAAATTATTATATTTTATTATATGACATTGATTTTACATTCTGTGATGACTTCCTCACACACTGACTTATTAATTGTAACTTTTTTTTATTTTTTTTTGGAAAATCGTCTTCTTTTACAATGTTTGTAAATATGTGAGAACCATGTATCTATCACATAGGTAATTAATTTATCTGTTGTTGCTCTCTTTTGAAATTTATTTTTACCTATTGTGGTATGGTAAATTTTATTTTTTTATTTTTAGATGCATCGTCTTCACATATAATTATATAACTAATGTACCTACATATATACAAAATATTGTAAAACATTTTAAAAGAGTAACGGTGGAGTTTCTTGCCCATTCTTCTCCATACGAAAACTACCTTTTGGAAGGGGCGACTAGAATCAATTCATTTTTTTTTGTAATTTTTGACGTTCAAAAGTGCCTTGCAAGGGCCTATTTGAAATAAATGATTTGACTTTTGACTTTTTTTGACTCCGACCGATCTTAGGCCCCGACTTCCACGCTTACCCATGCACAAAAAAAATAGGGCGCTGGTGTGTGCCTTGGACTCGCAGCTTAAGAATTTCTTCGAGAGCAGCGAGGATCTCATTGATACACACTCGATCCTGTACTGTGCGGCTGTTGCGGCATGTCGTTTAGCTAACGTCAAGTTCCCAAACTGTGACGGAGCTACTCGACCAAAACCAGCCGTACCAGCCTGGCAGTGCAGGATCGAGCGACGTATCGATGGGGCCAGGGTACTCATCGGCAAACTATCCTGCTTCAGGGAGGGCAATACGAGACCGCGAGTGATGCGCTTTGTGAGGCAGGCATTCTCGGGGACTGGAATCAGCCCTCGAGAATACATGCCCCGTGTCACAGAGCGCATCGACTTCCTGAAGCAGAAAGTTTGTGCATGGGCGAGCCGTATTCGGCGGTATAAGCGGCGGGTTTATCGATACACGCAGAATCGTATGTTCCAGAGCGATGAGAGGTGGGTATATAGAGCTTGGGAGCGACCTGAACAAAATGTGACGGACGTGAGCCGCCCGGATGATGCCGCCACGAGTGCATTCTGGCGCAGCATCTGGTCGGTGCCTGTCTGTCACGCTGAGGCTGGCTGGATGCAGGATGTCGAGCGAGTGTGTGCAACTATTCCAGAAATGGAAGCTGTAGTAATCACGCCATTAGACGTAGCCATAGCAGTCCGTCCATTACCGAACTGGAAATCACCGGGACCGGACGGACTGCATAACTTTTGGTTAAAATGGCTGATTAGTTCACACACTCGCCTAGCATCCCAATTCCAGTCATCCCTGGAGTCTGGGTCGCTACCACAGTTTCTAACAACAGGCGTTACCCACCTGCTCCATAAGTCAGGTAGTCCTGCGGAACCCAAGAATTATAGACCGATCACATGTTTGTCGATGGTCTATAAACTTCTAACATCCATTTTGAGAGTGAAAATTAACACACACATTGACAGTAATTCAATTATGTCTGCCTCTCAAAATGGATGTAGGAATGGGTCCCGCGGTACTAAGGAGCTACTCCTCATCGACATGGCCATAAGCCAACAGGTTCGTCGATCCCGCAAGGATCTGTCGACATGCTGGATAGACTATAAGAAGGCCTACGACTCGGTGCCACATACATGGCTCATGAGGGTGCTGGAGTTGTACAAGATAGATGCAACTCTGCGCACCTTCCTGATGTCGTGTATGGGGCAATGGAGGACGGTCCTTCGCTACCCAGGATGTCAACAGATCCAGGGGAATGATGAGCCTGTATGGATTAAACGGGGAATATTTCAGGGCGACAGTTTGAGTCCACTTTGGTTCTGCTTAGCCCTGAATCCTCTAAGCACACTGCTAGAGGATTCAGGTCTAGGCTATCGGTTAAGGAGAGGTGGTCAGGTCATATCTCACCTCCTCTACATGGATGACTTGAAACTCTTTGCCCCCAACAAATTGCGACTGATGGAGCTACTGAAGGTAACTGAAACATTCAGTAGCGCCATCAGGATGGAATTTGGTGTAGACAAATGTGCAGTCATGCATGTAAAGCGAGGGGAGATTATGGAATCCGAGGGAACTCAACTCTCGGACTCCATACACCTTAGATCCCTCTCCTCAGCCGAAAGCTATAAGTATTTGGGTATGTCGGAAGCGTTAGGCATCAACGTTGCTGACATGAAGCAATCGTTGAAGGAGCGCTTCTTTGGTCGCCTGAAGAAGGTTTTAATTAGCCTTCTTTCGGGCGGAAACAAGGTGCGCGCCTACAACGGTTGGGTCATGCCGGTTTTGATGTACTCTTTCGGCATACTCAAATGGACTCAGACCGAACTCGACGCCCTAGACAGAAGGGTCCGTACACTCCTAACCGCAAACCGGATGCATCACCCACGTTCATCGGTGATGAGACTGTACATCTCGCGGAAGTGCGGGGGTCGAGGCTTTTTAAACGCTAAGACCCTCCACAACCGCGAGGTGTGCAGCCTCAGGGATTATTTTTGTAAAGCCGAAGTGGGTATGCACCGGGATGTGGTCGCAGTGGACAAGGGACTCACCCCGCTCTCCATGGCTAAAGAGAAGGCGCAAACCTGTAATACTTACTACAGATGACCGCAAGGAGGTATGGCAGAGCAAGGAGCTTCACGGGCGCTACTATCGGGCTCTTCATGAGCCTGGTGTAGATTTCTTAGCGTCCGTATCCTGGCTACGTTTCGGTGACCTTTTCGGGGAAACTGAAGGTTTTGTCTGTGCAATTATGGACGAAGTTATCTTGACGAATAACTACCGGAGACATATTATGAAGGACGGGACGGTTGACGTGTGTCGGGCATGCCATCGTCCGGGTGAGTCCATCAGACATATTATCTCTGGTTGTTCGCGTCTAGCTAACGGCGAGTACTTACACAGACATAACCAAGTGGCCAGGATTATTCACCAGCAACTTGCTTTGAAATATAAACTTGTTGACTCTGAGGTACCGTATTACAAGTATGTGCCCGACCCAGTTCTCGAAAATGACCATGTCACGTTATACTGGGATCGGTCTATCATTACTGACAGGACTATTGTAGCCAATAAGCCTGATATAGTGGTGATAGACCGATTAGCGCGCCGCGCAATGATAGTCGATGTTACCATCCCACATGACGGGAACCTCGTGAAAGCTGAGAAAGAGAAACAAATTAAATATCTCGACTTAGCACACGAGGTTGTCGACATGTGGAATGTGACCTCGGCTATCATTGTGCCGATTGTCGTAACGGCCAATGGCCTGACTGCCGAAAGCCTCGACCAACATCTCTCGAGGCTGTCGTTAGGCGGTTGGATCAAGGGCCTGATTCAGAAGGCAGTACTACTCGATACGGCTCGCATTGTGAGGAGGTTCCTGTCTCTGCAGCCCTAACCACCGGTAGCTTGGACCCTGCTCCCGACACCGGCGGACATCTATTTTTTATATTTTTAAATGTTTTTTTTTTTATATAGTTTTTTAAGAAATATTTAAAAATGTAAATAAATAAGAAGACAAAACGAATAAACGAAATAATAATAATAATAATTTTTATTTGTTGAACATAGGTAGGTTAGGTACAGATGTTGTTATTATTTAAGAACGCTATGTCTAGCCGTCATCGGCGTACAAATATTATACTGGCACAAACATGCTGATTATAATAAATTATCAAACAATTATTAAACAATTCTAATTCAAATTTTCAATACAATAAAAACATTCCAATAAAATATAATAATAATAAATTCTAGTAAAAATTGTCAAATCAGTAAATAATAAATCATAATAATAAAACAAGGTAATTATAATGTGTCAGTTAGGTATTCGTTCACCGTATAATATGTTTTCTCATATAATATTTTCAGTAAAGCCTTTTTAAAATCGTTTATGTTGTTTATTTCTTTAATTCGTCCAGGGATCTTATTATAGATCCTAGGTGCCATTCCCAAAAAACTTTTTGTATAAAGAGCAGTGCTATGTGGCTTAGCGCATATCTCTCTATTGCGTCGTTTAGATCTCAATGTTTCGAACAGATGGAAGTTGGATTTGACAAATACTGCTGTCTCAAAAATGTACATACAGGGCAATGTTAAGAGTTTAAATTTTTTGAAATATGGAATACAGCTTTCAGTTGGTTTCCGTTTAAATACAGCACGCACACATTTTTTTTGGGCCCTAAACGCAATTTCTTTGTCGGTGGAATTTCCCCAATATATTATTCCAAAACGTAATGTAGATGATACATAGGCTTTGTAAGAAATTAGAACAACGGACTCATTTACTATATTTGCTAGATTGTAGAGCGCATATGAATACTGGTTAAGCTTTTTACAAACTGTTTCAACATGACATTTCCAGTCTAAATGAGTATCCAAGTGAAGTCCCAGAAATCTAGCACTGCTTGTTTCAGCTATTATTTGATCTGCAAAAGCTATGTTTAAGTTAAGTTTTCTTGTTCTTTGGTAAAATGTCATAAGCTTTGTCTTATCTATGTTTATTTTTAGTTTATTTATAAGTAACCAATTAATGATGCAAAGGATGGAGTTGTTTATGTCATCTTCATAAGTTTCTATATTATTACATGGAACAATAAGTGTACTGTCATCGGCAAACAACACAGTTTGGTGCTCAGTGCATTTTGGCAAATCGTTAATATATATGAGAAACAACAAGGGCCCAAGGACAGTTCCTTGGGGTACACCACATGTTGTATCTCTAATTGGTGACATATGAGTAACTTCTGTTTTGGATTTAGAACATATTCTATTTAAAACAGTGGCTTGTGTACGTCCAGTGAGATATGTTTTGACTAGATTTAATATGTTTCCCCTGACGCCGTATCGTTCTAACTTACCCAGTAATATTTCGTGATTTACATGATCGAATGCTTTCGACATGTCCATAAGTACAGCTGTAATTGGATTTTTTTTGTCAACATTACTAATTATTTCTGTAAATAATTCATAGACAGCTTTATTAATGTTTCTGTTTTTCCGAAAACCATATTGTTCTTTAGCCAGTATATTGTTTACTTCAAAGAATGAGTTTATAGATTTATAGATAATTTTTTCAATAATTTTGGACATTACCGGTATCAGAGCTATTGGACGGTAATTTGAAATAGCAGATTTATCACCTTTCTTATGCAGTGGTTTAATTATAGTCATTTTTAACAAATTTGGAAAGTGGCCATGTTCTATGCACAGATTAATAATATGACTCAAAACTGGCGCAATGATATGCGACACAGATTTTAAAATCTTAGTAGTTATTCCATCATAACCCACGCTATTTGTATTCTTTAATGCATTGATAATATTAAATATTTCCAACGAATCTGTCGGTGTCATAAATAGAGATTTGGGATAATAATTTACGCAAGATATAGCATTACTAGTATTATAATTATTTTCAGGATGAATTAAGTCTATAAAGTAATCATTGAATGTCGTAGCTATTTGTTTAGGGTCACTTATTAGTTTATCACCATTGAGTATGTTTTTTACAGATTCAGAGGGGAAATTTGATTGACATCTATTAATTATTTTCCACGTTGCTTTAGTTTTATTCTCAGCACTATTAATTATATGATTGTTTTGAGATATTTGTGTCAAGTGGATCACTTTTTTTAATCGTTTTGAATATTGCTTAAGTAACTGTTTATTTTCAATATTACACGATCGCCTATATTGCCATAACATTTCTCTTTTTCGTTTACTACATCTTCTGATACCTTTAGAAATCCATCTCGGGGATTTACGCGTAGAGATCTTTTTTCTCACAGTCGGGAAACACAAATCGTAGAATAGTTTAAATAAGTCATGAAATGAATCAAAAGCTAGTTCTGGGTCGGTACTATTGTATACTTCAACAAAATCAAGACTACTAATGGCTTCAATAAACTTAGACCTGTTCTCAGAGCTATAATCTCGACTTAGTACGTACCAGTGATCAATCGAACAGGACCTTTGTACAGGGCACTTAAAGAGTTGAGCTGTGTGATCAGATAAGGCCAATTCTAAAACTTCACCAATACCACCCTTGACATTATGGATAATGTTGTTAATACATGTTCCAGTCGATATACGTGTAGGTTTTTTTATACTTGGTTTCAGATTGTAATTTAGTAGCAGATGTAGAAAAACAATAGATACTCTGGTATTTTTCAAGATATCGATGTTGAAATCACCACACAGCAATACTTTTCTTCCTAAGTTACGTCCACAACGGTTTAATATATGTTCAAGTTTTTCGAAGAAAATCGATATAGCACCTCTATTAGATTTTGGGGGTCTATAAATGCAAATAATAATCAATTTGTGAGTTACCAATTCAATGGCACAATACTCCATAATTCCAGGAACGCAAAAATCTTTAATATCTATAACCCTAAACTAGTGTCCATGTTTAATAAGTATACACGTACCACCTTTCCTGGTGCTTCTTCTTTTGTTTTTCTTATATCTCGAAAATGGTGTGTCCTATCGCAAAAATAATGAGTAATTTTTATTATTTTTGAGATACCCTTCATAAAACCCATAAACCCTTAAAACTCAACATTTGGGTTGAGAAATAATTTTTCATAATTTTCATACCTACTGAAAGTAAAAAATTCCATATAAAACACGTGGACCTAGCCCTGCGGGCCTCAGGCTCTAAAAAAAAAAATTACAGGGTAGGGCAAACAAGTACCACGTGAAGTCGCGATTTGATTTTAGTTGTCAAAATCATTTTTAAATTTAGTATTTTTTTTGCAGACTAGCTTTAATATTCTCATAGCCAAAAAGTAAGGAATTTTAGTGATAGTTTAGTTCGATATACAAGAGAATCGGCACCACTGTACAAAATCTTGGTCAGGGCGTCATATATTTGTAAACATCTCCTTTGTAGGAATGCACTATATCGATCGTGAGCGAGTTCATACTTCGACTCGCACTTGGCCGATTTTCGGATGGCTGTGCCCACAACCTTTTTTGAGGGCTGGATCCGCGCCTGATGGATACCGACGAAAGTGAAGTTGATACCCTCGTTACGTCGCTAAAATTTAACTCAGCCGTTGGCTGGGACAATATACCGTCTAACTTTCTCAGGCGCTACAAACAACTCCTTGTCCCACCTCTTACGCACTTATTTAATCTCTGCCTACGCTCTGGTACCTTTCCTCGGTCTCTCAAAAAAGCGATTATTCACCAAATACACAAGAGTGGAAATGGAAACTGTGTCGATAACTACCGACCTATAGCAGTATTACCGTCCATATCTAAAATTTTAGAACGCATTATTAATAACAGACTTATTAATTATCTTGAGGACAAAGGGTTGTTGTCTCCAAATCAATATGGTTTTAGGCATAAACATTCAACTAGTGGTGCTGTTTTGGAGCTAACTTCCCAGATTGTTGACCAAATTGATTCCAAGAAAAAAGTTCTGTCTATTTTCCTGGATCTGAAAAAAGCATTTGACACGGTTTCCATTCCCATCCTCATCTCGAAGCATAAGGGGCTGGGCGTGCGTGGTGTTGCGTTAGACATTTTTAAAGATAACCATCTAAGTGATGACCTTCCCGTGACTTTCGGTGTGCCCCAGGGAAGTGTAGTTGGTCCCTCTCTCTTCCTGGTTTATATCAACCAGCTATGCAACCTAGCTCTTCCAAATGGGAAAATTACCGTATTTGCCGACGATACCGTCCTTACCTTCTCAGGTGCACGCACTGCACGACACTTTTGAGGCAGCGCAATCGGGGATGAACACTGTAGTCGATTGGCTTAATAAACACCTTCTTACTTTAAACACGGTTAAAACAAAAATACTGACCTTTACTTCACACCAGTCCACACAACCCCCCGATTCCTTTGCACTTGTGGCACATTCTTGTCAATCGCCGGAGTCCGATGCGTGCAGTAGTCCTGTGCTTCAACGAGTACGCTCTATAAAATATCTTGGGGTAATTCTCGATAACGGTCTTACCTTCTCCTTGCACATAGACCTGTTGACCTCAAGAATCAGGAAACTGATTTTTGTTTTTAAAACGCTTCGCCATGTCGCTGAGGGAGGAATTGTCAAGAGAGTCTATCTAGCTCTTTGCCAATCTCTCTTAACGTATTGTATTTCGACGTGGGGCGGGGCGCCTAAAACTATACTGCTAAAGCTGGATAGAGCCCAGAGATCCGTATTAAAGGTAAGCACCTTCCGTCCCCTTCTTTTCCCAACAGATGAGCTATACAAATGCTGTGGAGTTCTCACTGTGAGACAGCTCTTTATCCTCCTTACCGTAGTCTTACAGCATCTAGATACCCCTTAGGCCATAATCACCAGAAGACGTAGAAACGCTGTCTGTCAGCCGCATAGATGTAAGTTCGCATTCACTAAGAGATTATTTTGCTTTCAAGGCCCACATTTGTATAATAAATATCTGCAATTCTACTCTTATCCAAGTTAATACCTTAAAAAAAACTATAACAAATTGGCTACTTGAACAAAAATATATTGACACAGAGAGGCTTCTTCTTTCCGGAGATAAGTTCTACTAAATTGCAACTATCCTTATCATACATAACACACACACTTCACACACATCACTTACACCTCTCACCACCACACTAAACTCCGTCTTGCTTGTATTTTGGCTTTTGTTTTCTCTTTTTTGATTTTATTGTACTAAATTTTCATGTAAAACTGACCATTATTTGCTTTTTTGTATTTTTGCAATGCCTTAAAATATATGAACCTTGGGCTGGCACTTGTGCCCTTACTACAAGTTATCCTGATAACTTAGCAAGGGTGCAAGTTACGACAACTTCTAGTGCTATATTCACAATTAAGTCATATGTATGTAACATTAAATAGCTGTATTGTTGATACGAATAAATACTATTATTATTATAGTAAGACATATGCTGTCGCGACACTTTTTGTAAATAATGATGTGTTCTGCAAAGTCGTAGTAGGTACATTATTTTATTCTATCATCAATAGTTTTCGCAACGCACGCGATGTAAAGAATATTTTAGGTAATTTTTTTACACCTTGGGTTACATTATTGGAGTTTTAATAAGGATCCCAATTTTTTTTGAAAATATAATATAGCCTATGTCACCCGGGGATAGTGTAGCTTCCCAACAGTGAAAGAATTTTTCAAATCGGTTCAATATAAAAACTTGAGATTCCAATCTATTCTCTCAGTCCGCCGCTGCCGCCGCTCACCACGCGATATATCGTCTACCCCCTCCACGCGGCCGTAACGCTTTTTCGTGACAGATAAATCCTAATACCCCCGTCTATACAGGGTGGCAGGGATATCGACGCGAAGCCGGCTACCATGGATTCAATACATGATTCTGAACCCCACTGCGTTGAAATTTAAACGTAGGGGGGGTTCAGAATCATGTACTGAATCCATGGTAACCGGGTTCGCGTCGATGTCCCTGACACCCCGTATAGAAGTTTCACTTCAAAACGATAATCAAAAAGATCAATGGAAATCTATTATTAGCAAATACCTACCTACTCGAAAATACTAAGCATTTCCAAATGTTGAAATTACGTTGAGACTGTAGGTACTTGGTGTTGATGGCGTCGAACTACACTGGAGAATGCTCATTTTCGAAGATGAAAATATAAAAAATAGACTTCGGACTACAATGATACAGAACCGCCGATGAAAGTTATCCCTACTTAGTATTGAAAGTGATTTACTCCGAGAACTGGATTTCACCGAAATTACCGATTTTTTTTCGACGAAAAGTTCCATTCGCCTAACATTATATGTATATCTTTTATTTGCTTGCATATGTTAGTACCTATTATGTATAAATGATTGAAAATTTTGTTTTTTTTCGTCTGGTCCAAAAACTAAATCGGTGCCTCCACTTCTTGGTTGCCCCAGGGCCTCCACAGCTTTAAATCCGGACCTGGCACCATGTCGTCCGCGTAACTGATATTATTAACGCAGATACTATCTATGAACATCCAACCCTGGTACTTCTGAGCTCGGCAATCAGTTCGTTCACATACCTGTTCAAAATCAAAAGTCATTTATTCAAACTAGGCTGAGAATCAGCACTACTTTCGAACGTCAAAATTACATAAGACAGTCCCCCAAAACGCCCACCCTTCACCAATTCCTAGTGCGTTAGCTGGGAAGAAGAAGTGGCGCAACAAACTCCCCAGCAGCACTACTGTTTCAGTTCAGTTCAGTTAGAAGAACAAAAAAAGATTCTTATAATACTCGTAGTATTCAAAATAATTTACATTACCCAACACAAAACATAATTTAAATTATTAGCCACTATACAACGTGTCCCAAAATTCAACGATAAGCGGGCACCAGACGATGGACCTGCTTATCACTGAGAAAAAATAATGAAAAAAAAAAACATTATTTTTTTGGAAATTACCAAAAATACATTGAAATCCTTCGGAAATTGACACCCCTTAAGATATTTTTAACTACCATGAACACAATTTTTATAATATTTCTGTTTTTTTTTTTTAATCGGCAACCTAAGTATCACTACTATCCAAATATATTTATCCACCACAACCCTTAAAAATCCCAGAATGCCTGTAGGTTTTACACAAAATCAATCAAAATTACTATTTTCCTTAAAATTTTCAGTTTTTTACTTTCAGTCCACTTTCAGTTATCGTGGTGTAAAAAAAAAGTACGGACACTATTACGGCAAGTTTAAAAAATAATTGGAGCACCTAATCATATTACACTAGGCAAAATAGCTACAAAAAAAAAATGCGTACTATTAATAAACAAGATTCCCTGCCTTGCCTGTAGATTTTTGTGTAAAAATCCCAGTGTGTTTCTTGAGGGTTTTGGAAATTCCAAAAAAAAAAAGAATTTTTTTTTTCATTATTTTTTCTCGGGTAGTGATTCTAGTGATGAGCAGGTCCAGCGTCTGGTGCCCGCTTATCGTTGAATTTTGGGACACGTTGTATAAGCTAGCACACGCCAATATACCAAACAAAATCATCGAGAACTATACTCAGGCAGAAATAAAAACAAAACGTAAACAGAACTTAATATCTTAATAAAAGCCTCCAGGCATAAAGGGCGTGCCCGCTTACATATAGTTGTAACTGGAAGTTATAAATGATAAACTAGGACCATCGAGGTAAAATAAATAAACAAACAGTTAATTACTAATAACAATAAATAATATGATAAATTGTCGAGGTCACTAGCTAACCACATATAATAAAATAAAAAATATAATAAATGCAATACAACTCATAAAAAAAAACATTGTGATGAGTAGATTATGTCAACAATAAATTAAATTTAAATAACTTGACTTAAATAGTCAAATAAAATAAACAATTACCTACTTATACAATAGTACATTATGATACGAGTGTGCTGTTTTGGTCATTACCCAAAAGGCGGTATTGTTGCGCGAGCCATAGGCGAGCGCGATAATTTAGCCGAGTGGGTAATGATCAATGCACACGCGTTTCATACGACGTTTTTCAACAAACTTGCGAGGAAAAAAACAGACTTGTTGTAAGAACTTATGCTGGAATAACTATAGAGATGATAATTTAGATTTATAAAGTTCAAACTGACCTTTGATGCCAAGTACTGTCAATCGGAGCTTCTTTTAAAAACTGTTGTACGTCGGTTGGTGTCAATACTTTAGATTTTCGTATTTTTTATAACAACAAAACAAAAACGACAAATATTTACGGAAAATGGCGCGCTGGTTTTTTTTTCTGCTAGCGATGCGCGCGCTGTTGTAAATAAAGGCACAGGCAAAACCGCTGAACAGCCTAAATAAAAATATAATAAACACAAAATAATAATTTGAATACGCAAATTAAGATTAATATGTAGTGAAAAATATATAATTTGAAGAAATATTATGTTAATGTATCACATTTTATTTATTTACACAGTAGGCATAAAAAAGGCAAGAAGTACCCACGCACAATGGTCCACCTGAAGGAAAGCAAACCCCGTAACATAGAACATAGAAGGCAAGAAGTCTCTTTTATGAGATTAAAAAAAGCACAAATCTCTGCTCGGGTTAAAATAGAGAATGCTCATATAATAGTACCCATAGGTTCATACTAGTTCCATGTATTCAAAGTCAATTTCTTTCTATGCTGCAATGATAGTACTTACTAATTCCATACTGTCATTTCGCGTTTCAAAATTTGTCAAACAACAATGGCCTCTAGAAATTGTCTATGATTTTAGTGATGTGGTAGTATGATCTTTTCGTTTTGGTACTTTCGATGTTACGATTTTTATGTAGGTAGTGTTTCATCAGTATTTTTTATATTGAGTAACTTTCACATAAAAAAACAAATCCATTGAAATATGTTTGAAGTTAAAACCGTGAAAACGAACAAGATAGGGGTACGGGTACTTACGTACGTTTGGTATGTCAAAGATTTAAAAAAAATTACCTATGCTAACCAAATACCTACCTGACAAATAATACGAGACGAGCTTACAGATGGTGTAGCTCACAGACTACTTAGAGATATGGTGTAGCTCAGGAGTCACCAAATGTTATGATTCGTAACAAATTCAGTGTTAAAGCAGTATAATATTCTAAAACTTGAGGGATGCCCATAATACATATAGACCTACTACATTATTTAATAAGGAAATATGACCGCATTTTTAAACGCGGGCTAGCTCCAACAGCATCTTGAAAATCCTAGCCGAAAAACACTTGTTGTTGTCAGTATAATAATTATAAATACAAATAGTTTTTTTTTCAATAAAGGATTAATAAAATACTCCTTGAACAAATAGTCGATATTTATTATGTCAATCACTAACTTTTCAATGACAAGATAAATTTAGACAGTTAAAAAGGATTTCGATTGCCTATGGTCGGTTGTTTGACTTTTGTAAAAATTCAAAATTTATTTCAGTTTTCGCTTTTATTCTTAATTAAAATAGTTTAATTAAAAGATAAGAAACACGCATAGGATGTTAAAGTAGGTGTGATAATACGTGTATCCTAATTAGTGCGTATTTAATCAGTGACACATAGATATCGCGTTCAATTCCCAGGCAAGTCCAATGTTATTGTTTTTAGCGAGTCGCAACCAAATCCTGATTAGTTATCTGTGGCATTACAGCACTAGTCCGATAATATAAAGTAAAAAGCACGCGTTTTTTAAATACTGAATTATGACCCTAAAAACGGTTCAATAAGAGCTACTTTACGAGCAAGAGTGTTGAAAATTCATATAACTTGTTAGTAGGTAAGCTGGAGAATGAACATAAACATTGTCTTGAGTTAATCACAGCGACCAACTATTCTTATCATTTAAGTAGGTAGTCGTTGATAGAATAGTATGCCTTTGAACAAAGCTTGGATTTTACTATCGTTTTAAACGCATTTTAAAAGGCAAATCTACCAAAGAAGAGGGTAGCTTGTTATTCAAAGTTATACCAAGCCCAACAAATGAGTTATGAATCCGGTGAAAGGGAGCTCGTAGTTTGTCCTTATTTCTAGTGTTAACATTGTGAAAATCACTGTTTTTAGTGTATAAGTGTATATTTTGTCTAATATATAAGATATTGGCGAAGATGAATTGAGATGAACTGCCGAATTTACGGATTCAAGCACCTCTTTATCTAAGACGATGTTGGGACCTAGATTTCTAACATTAGGTGGGGCGAACCTTACACATTTCGTTTTCTTAGCATTGAGAACTAGGTTATTTGTCGTAAACCAATCTGTAACCATTGAGAGTGCACTGTTTACATCGTCAAAATCTTGTCTATTCCTGTCTACTTTAAGAATAAGAGAGGTATCATCTGCAAACAGAACAACTTCACAGATACCCTTTAAATAGAATGGTAAGTCATTGATATACACCAAGAACAAGAATGGACCCAGTATTTAGCCTTGAGGTACACCTAACTGAACTGGTAGCCCGGAAGATTTCACACCATTTTAACATCTACACATTGGGACCTATTATGTAAATAAGAATTTATAACGTTGAGAGCTTGGTTTTGGACACCGTAATGACGCAGTTTACGCAAAAGCGTGTCATGGTGCACGCAATCAAAGGCTTTGGGGAGATCACAGAAAACCCCAATAGCATTTTGAGAGTTCTCCCATGCGTTAAATATGTGTTTCAGCAGAGCAACACCCGCATCTGTAGTCGAACGACCTTTTGTAAAGCCATATTGTTCATTATGAAGGAGGCTATTTAAATTAAAATGTCTTAGCAACTGCTTGAGTATTAACTTTTCAAATATTTTGCTAAATGCTGGTAAGATAGAAATAGGCCTGAAATTGCCAACGTCATTTTTATTACCTGATTTAAATAATGATATGATTTTACTATTCTTCATGAGGTCAGGAAAAATTCCTAAATCAACACATTTATTAAAAGTAACAGCTAGATAGGGGGCTACGATGTCTATTATATTACTTAAAAGTTGAATGGAGATGCCCCAGTAATCACCCGTGTTTTTAGACTTGAGTGTGTTAAAAACATTAACTACATCACGAGTCGTTACACGTTCGAAGCTAAATAAGGTACTACATTTAGGCACACTACTATGCAAAAGGTTTTCAGCTTTAGACGGGGACGAATTCAAGGAGCGACTCATAGTTATAGGTATGTTGGCAAAAAACTCATTAAATGCCTCGGCTACGTCGGCTGCTGTATTAACTAATTTATCGTCTACCATAATCTCAAGTGGTTTTTCATGTCTAACCGACTTACCCGTTTCATTGTTAATAATTTTCCAAGTGGTTTTTACTTTATTATTAGATTTTTGAAGTGAAACTTCTTTATAGACGGGGGGTTATTAGGATTTTTCTGTCACGAAAAAGCGTTACGGCCGCGTAGACTGGAATCTCAAGTTTTTATATTGAACCGATTTGAAAAATTATTTCATTGTTGGGAAGCTACACTATCCCCGAGTGACATAGGCTATATTACATTTTCAAAAAAAAATGGGATTCTTATTAAAACTCCAATAATGTAACGCAAGGTGTAAAAAAATTACCTAAAATATTATTTACATCGCGTGCGCTGCGAGAACTATTGATGATAGAATAAAATAATGTACTACGACTTTGCAGAACACATCATTATTTACAAAAAGTGTCGCGACAGCATATGTATAACTATTATAGTTATACCACAATAAGTGTTCTTTTATTTTCTTAATTTAATTGAAATGTCGCTGCTACAAAAGGCTCTTTATTTGTATCTTGGTATTAATCCTTATCAAAATAAATTACTTCATATTCAAGACTGCTTCAATACCTTTATATAACTTTTGTATTATGTAATAGTGTATTAGTATTTTTGAATTATTCAATTCGGACATTCCATACGAAAGATATCACGAGTTTAAAAATGTAAGTATTAGAAAAAAGTTGCGTGGTAGCCGCTCACCCTGCTCGGCTAGCTAGGCAGCAACTTATGCAATGTAGGCGTCACTGGGGTACTGGCCGTACGGGAGTGGAGTCAATGTCAAGAAATGAAGTGCCGTAGGTAGGGTAGGTAATGTAGCGTAGGTAGTGTAGATAGGTAGGGCAGATAGCTAGGCAGGTAGGTGCGCTGTAGATAAGTACTTTTGAGGGCAACGGCTGTATTAGATGGATACAATGAGCAGATATCATATTTCGGTTACCATAAGCCGATTGTATCAATCATTGATACAATCGACGACACGACACGACGACACGGTTGGCGCAGTAGCTGAGCGATCGACTGCTGCGCAACGTGTCGCGGGTTCGATCCCCGCTCGGAGCAAATATTTGTATGATCTGCAAGAAGTTGTTCCGGCTATCTAATTGCGCAACACATTTTCGATTTACAATTGAGTCAAATTTGTTTCGTTTTGAATACAATTGCATTCAATTTACAATTTTCGAATTACGTAACTCTAAAATCTGTGATGTCAACTGCACTCTGTTTCAGACGCTAAAGAGTGAACGATAATCATCTAAAAAGGCTATTATTCGAATTACGTAATCATTTTGACAGTTGAAAATTTGTTTAAAATCAACGAGAAATTGCTTTGAGCTAATTAGTTTAGAGTTACTGTGCTATCAATCAATATTTATCGAAGGCAACCTACTGGTCGCATTCGATTTTCTTTGCAATATTTTTGGGATATACTCCTATAATCTCCTTAATTATTACAAAATTATGTAAGTGAACGTCTTCATAAATTGTGAATGTGTTTTTGTATAAAACCTCAATGATAGATCAGTATTAGGGTCTGTAAAATACCGAAGCAGCGAGGTCGATTTTTAATAATAATTGTGAAAGTTTTCTTCTGTTACAAGTGCTTACAACCTAAACTAAAGATATATAATATTTCAGAAACGAGGTATTTTGGTGGCACTTTAAAGGAAAGACAAATTCGTACCTCGTACCGTATCAAATTTATCATAAGCCACAAGCTTAGCAACCCAGTCGGGCTTGTACTTCATTGAAAAAGCACAGGAAGAACAAATATTATAATATAGTTTGAAGCATTTTATGTCAATGGATTCTGTAAGGACATCGGTGAACATACTCACCACACCATAAATAGATCTATTTCCACATCATTGTCTGTATAAGGTACCTACTTAATATCAATATTATTTTCTTTCTTAGTGTTGAACATTGATTGTGTGTTTTGCATAGCAACAATTTTACACACAATCTTATTGTTCGTTGGTAAATACGAAATGCACCATCAAACGTAAACTTACCATACTTACATTTAAATAAAGTCAATTGTAGGCACCTAATTGTTGTTTATAGCAGAATATTGCTGTTCTATAAAGTAGATAGATTGTGCATGTAAGTGTTTAAGGGAGAGGCCTATTAGACTTTGTGGATGGATGTAATGGTTCATGGAATATCAATATATTGAGGATTTACTTAAATTCTTTTTTTTATATTTCTGGTGTCAGGCTCAACTACATTATTCAGGAAAAAAATTAACTCTCATGAGCGCTTACAGCAAGAATTAGCAAGCAGTACATACTTATTCCATGATGACTGCCACAGGAAATTAGATCCCAAAATCCACTAATCCTTACAGTAGTGTCCAAATATTTCATAATAATGTGAAGATATAATAAAAGTCGTTTTTGTTTACCATAATTTATTTCTCTCTATTTACTGTTACCTAATAAATGACAGTTAATTTAGGTAAATAGGTACCTCTAAATAGTATCATTATAATAATCATTTGGCTGTGTTTATAAAAGGCATAGTATTCAATTCTTAAATATTTCATTATAAGTTATATTATAAGTTATATTATTTAAGTTATATTGTTAAGCACAGGTTCAAAATAAAAACACTTTATTAAAGTTTATACTGTTATCAATTAACAAAATAGTAACACATATTTATATCGCTGTCGTACAAGACTGAACAGTAAAAAAAAAAAGATTATCTTTCATTAACAATCTTCAGTTTTTACTTTATTCTTGAGAAGCTTGAAAACTGAAGTAGCAGAGCAACGGGGTAACGCAGCATGGGCGACATCCTTCATGCTGCCTTCATGTCTTCATAGGTGAAACTCCCCAGGAACTCAGTTTTAATACAAAATCTTATTATTTTTTGCGCAAATAAAGTACTTAAAAATTATGTGGCAAAGTAAAGTAGGCATATCAACTAGGTTTTCATTAGCCCATGGCTGGACAAAACCCATCAGCCTAGTCATTGGTGCTGGTTGTATAATTTCATTTTTATTTCAGACTCCTGATATTTTATAATACTGAATTATAATATTAAACATTAGTTAGGTATACACAAAATATATGTTGTGTCTATGTACTAAGTTCAGCCAAGGAAATATATTTAAAGTTTTATAATTATGTGACTTGCTACGCTTTATTCTTAACTATGTGTCAAAAAGCTTACCTTCAATGAATATTGAATACAGAAGATTGGATATTCAATCCATGTTTGAACAACAAGATTGATGTTGGATAGCATTCCCTTCTTGTATTTTCAGCTCTAGCACTGTCTGTGAAAGTATTATAAATATGTTTTGTAGTTAGTTGTTATTGTTTATTTCAGCATCTACTTATGTACATAAATATCAATTAACAATTTCAGTTAGACTGAGGTTGACGGACATTAACTATTTTTAACCACAATTAATAGTTAGATGCTTGTGTCTACGCAACAAACTAACAAAGGGATGATTGTTAGGGATGTGATAAAATAATAGATTATGAAAAAAAACGATAATTTCCCCAAAATAATCGATTTTAATAAGTGATTTTTATTTTACGAAAAATCGATTACTAATCGATTTTTGGTTTTAGCACTGTCGATTTTATTTTCATCCGCAACCCCCGATATTACTCCGGACTGCGGAGCTAGAATTTAACATTAACGACATATCAGTGCGTCTACTAGGGATGTGATAAAATAATCGATTATGAAAAAAATCGATTAAATTCGATGTTTTCCCCAAAATAATCAGTTTTAATAAGTGATTATATATTACGAAAAATCGATTAATAATCGATTTTTGGTTTTAGCGACTGTCGATTTTTTTTCATCCGCAACCCACGATATTACTTCGGACTAAGGAGCTAGAATTAGGTACTATTAGGCCCATCACTATTACATTAACGACATATCAGTGCAAGCTGTAAGCTACATGGCAGTCCTTGTGTGCTTTGAAAACAGTTAGTTAATTTAACTAATTAATCTTTCACTAGATGGCGTTAGTCAACGAACTGTATTATTTTAGCGGCAGTCATAATATGTCATTGATGTGATTGCTGTTCAAACGACAAAGTTTTGAAAATATTTCGTGACTGAGTGTTTAGTGTTTTACTATTCTAAAACTTTAATTTGTTTTGATTATTTTACGTAATTTCGTATTTTTAATTTAATAAAACTAAAAAACTAAAGTAATATAATTTTTATTTTTTTAATATAAAATATTAAAAATTATATTATTTCATGTTGATTATTCTAGAACTTAAAGTTGTGTTGGTTATTTTTTATTTTTTTATTTCGGATGTGTATTTTTTATTTAATAAAGCTGTTATCAATATAGATTTTATTCTTAAATATAATTAGAAAAAAATCGATTAATACAAAAACTTTGATTATTTTATAAAGAAAAATCGATTATTTATTCATCGATTTATCATGCTTCGAAAAACAATCGATTAATGAATAATCGTTTTTTATGTAGAATGTCACATCCCCTTCTTCAACTTTTTTAGCTGCCAATTTTTTTCCCTGAGTCCGGTACCTATAGACATGCGTCAGATACATCAAAACGAATTTAAAATCAGATTTCAGTCAGAAATCGAATCGTATCGATTATCCGAACTAGACAAACCAATTTCACAAAACCAACCACGGCAATAGTAGCTTTGCGTAAGTACTTATTTGTTTATGTTTGAATAGTTTATAATGATGCACTTACAACCGAATAATATTACTAAAGACGACTAAAACTGCCAGCCGGAGCCACTCCTGAAATCGACTTCTAAAAACGGATTTCGAAAGCGATTTCAAAATCTGAAATAGAATTTTGAATGAATTTTGGAGATTAATGTAGTAGAGCGTGTTTTAGCCAAAAGAAATACGTATAATCACAATTACACAAGAACAATACTTTACAATAAAATCATATAAACCACCACGAATTTTTTCTTGACACGAGAGTGACAAAAACAATAGGTATGCAGTTGCTAAGTAACCAAATTGAAGGTCCAAAGTGTATTATCTATGGAACCAATTTTAATATCTCCTCTCAACAAATACCTATCCGGTCAGAGATCTTTCTGATCCTCGGTCTTGCTAGTGGCTTGGTCAGGATATCTGCCAGCTGATCTTCGCTAGATACCTTATCGACTTTTAGCTCACCACCAGTCACCAATTCTCTCACAAAAAAATGTCGAACTCGGATATGCTTAGTCCGTCGATGGAATTCTGGATTTTCAGCCAGCCTGATTGCAGCTTCGTTATCCACTCTTATGCATGGAATCTCTTTAAGAACGATAAGATCATTCATAAGCCGAGATAGCCAAACTGTCTCTCTGGCTGCTTCACTAGCGGCAACAACTTCTGCCTCGGTGGTCGACATTGAAACGCTTGCCTGTCGTTGGCTTAGCCACGACACCGCTCCTCCTGCATATATGCACAGCACTCCAGTAGTGGATCTACCAGTGCTGATATCTCCTGCATGGTCAGCATCACTATAGCATTCCAAAATGCCTTGTTTGTAATTTTTCTTGTACATGATACCTAGATCTGGCGTGTACTGCAAAAATCGCATTATGCGCTTCAGTCGGACACAGTCTGCTTCTTCTGGCTTTTCCAGACTTCGTGAGACTACACTTACAGCATATGCAATGTCAGGTCTAGTGCATACCATCAAGTAAGCCAAGGCTCCAACAATTTGCCTGTAGTTATCTTTCATATAACTCATGTCCACCTTCTCGCTCCATGTGCCGTCTTTTGCAATCGGCGTTGAGACCGGTTTGCAGGTGTCCATTCCGAATCTCCGCAAGATCTTATGCACATACGACGTTTGGAATATCTTAATTCTATCTCCTCTGCTTTCTATCTCTACTCCAAGAAAATAGGACGCAGTTTTCGTGGTTATTTTGAAACGACGTTTGAGCTCCTCCATCAACTCGTCTATCAGTACGTCATTGGATCTGACGACTAGACCGTCATCCACGTAAAGAGCTACTATAAGCTTTCCACATCCTCTCTTTCGTATCAGAAGACAAGGATCTGCCTCACTTGCCTTAAAACCGATTTCTTTGAAATAATCTAGAATGCACCGGTTCCAGCACCGTGGTGCTTGCTTCAACCCATACAGATTCTTCTTTAGAAGACATACTTGACCGGAGCCGTCATTATAACCTTCTAGCTGTTTCATGAAGATTTCTTCATCTAAAGAGCCATACAGGAAGGCAGTCGAAATGTCGAACTGTCGCATTGACATGCCTTCGCTTGCTGCTGTACTAATCACTGAGCGAACAGTTGCCATTCTGGTCACAGGGCTAAAGGTCTGCATGTAGTCTATACCTTTCTTTTGATGAAAACCTTTTATTACCAATCTAGCCTTGTACTTATTTATAGAGCCATCAGCATTCATCTTAACTTTGAAAACCCACTTACTAGGTCAAGCTTTTCTGCCCTTGGGTAGATTCACAAGCTTCCATGTGTCATTTTCCTTCAAAGAACTGATTTCGCTGTCCATGGCCTTTTCCCATAGCTCTTTATCTGGGCTTCTGATAGCATCTTTGTACGTTTCTGGTTAATTGTATCCCATTATCGCGTTCATAACAAAGTCTTTGAATCTATCTGGAGGACGTAACAAAGAACGGTCTCGAAGTATCATCTGTTCCGGGAACTCATCTTCGCGTTCATCTGCGATAATTTCATCATTGATATCATCTTGATATTCATCAATGACATTATCATTTTCGTTAACGTTTCCATCTCCCTCTGATTCAACAGACTGTTCAGTTATTAAATTTTCTGCGTCATGAAACTCTTCTCCGACATCTATATTTTGTTCACGTATATTCATGTCAGTTTCACCGACTCTTTCAATATCAGGCATAACAGGAGTTCTTTGTCCATTATCTCTTAGAGCACATGTACCAAGGTCTACTTCAATTTCATTTTCCAGACTGCAGACTGCTTCAGGGTATTCATTCATTGAAGTCTCTAGCGCTTTTTCATCGAAAATAACGTCCCTAGATCGGACTAATGAATTTCTTTCTCGATTCCAAAGTCTGTATCCGTCATCATTGTCGTATCTAATTAAAATGCACCGTGTAGCTTTCTTTTGCAATTTCCTTCTCTTCTGCTTTGGTACATGCGCAAAGCAAGGTGAACCGACTATCCTCAGGTGCTTTATCTGAGGCTTTTTCTTAAGCCACAGTTTATAAGGCGACTTGTGTTCTACTGATGTACGTCCTGTCCTGTTTAGTATGTAAACAGCAGTATTTACCATCTCAGCCCACAAATTCTGAGGGATCTCCTCATGCGCGTGCATCATCGCTCGAGCAGATTCCACTATAGTGCGATTATCTCTCTCACTACACCCATTTTTGTTCCGGAGTGTACGGCATAATGAGTCTTTGCTTTATTCCAGCTTGTCCAAGTAGATCTCGTACTTTCCTGTTATCATATTCGCCTCCATTATCGCTTAAAACCTCGATAATAGTATGTCCAGCATTTCTAGCCTCAGACATCATCTGTTTCAACTTTTCAAGAACTTCAGATTTATTTTTAAGGAAGTATACAAATCTGTACCGTGTGAACTCATCCTTAAACAGTACAAAGTATCGATATCCAGAGACACTTCAAGGAAAGGGACCACAGACGTCTGAGTGTATGCGCTCACCAGGTTTTGTTGCCTTTTCGCGAACACCAAATGGTTTCCTGTGCGCTTTACCAAAGATACAATCTTCGCATAATTCTCCGCTGTTAGATGTCTTTACTCCTAACTCTTTCTCTATCAATCTTTTGATATGTCTCTTGTCTTGATGTCCCATACGCTCGTGCCATACTTGCAGCGTATCTTCTTAGTGTTGAACATTGATTGTGTGTTTAGCATAGCAACAATTTTACACACAATCTTATTGTTTGTTGGTAAATACGAAATGCACCATCAAACGTAAACTTACCATACATTTAAATAAAGTCAATTGTAGGCACCTAATTGTTGTTTATAGCAGAATATTGCTGTTCTATAAAGTAGATAGATTGTGCATGTAAATGTTTAAGGGAGAGGCCTATTAGACTTTGTGGATGGATGTAATGGTAAATGGAATACTTATCAATATATTGAGGATTTACTTAAATTCTTTTTTTTATATTTCAGGTGTCAGGCTCAACTACATTATTCAGGAAAAAAAATTAACTCTCATGAGCGCTTACAGCAAGAATTAGAAAGCAGTACATACTTATTCCATGATGACTGCCACAGGACATTAGATCCCAAATATTCATCTAATCCTTACAGTAGTGTCCAAATATTTCATAGTAATGTGACGATATAATAAAAGTCGTTTTTGTTTACCATAATTTATTTCTCTCTATTTACTGTTACCTACCTAATAAATGACAGTTAATTTAGGTAAATAGGTACCTACCTCTAAATAGTATCAGTATAATAATCAATTGGCTGTGTTTATAAAAGGCATAGTATTCAATTCTTAAATATTTCATTATAAGTTATTTTTATTTGCACCTTTATAGGTACAAATAAAAATAACAAGTACAGGTTCAAAATAAAAACACTATTAAAATTTACACTGTTATCAATTAACAAAATAGTAACACATATTTATATCGCTGTCGTACAAGACTGAACAGTAAAAAAAAAAAGATTATCTTTCATTAACAATCTTCAGTTTTTACTTTAGTTCTTGAGAAGCTTGAAAACTGAAGTAGCAGAGCAACGGGGCAATGGTGCTGGTTGTATAATTTCATCTTTATTTAGGGCTGATATTTCAGTCTCCAGATATTTTATAATACTGAATTATAATATTAAACATTAGTTAGGTATACACAAAATATAGGTTGTGTCTATGTACTAAGTTCAGCCAAGGAAATATATTCAAAGTTTTATAATTGTGTGACTTGCTACGCTTTATTCTTAACTATGTGTCAAAAAGCTTACCTTTTTCTACAGAAGATTGGATATTCAATCCATGTTTGAACAACAAGATTGATGTTGGGTAGTGTTCCCTTCTTGTATTTTCAGCTCTAGCACGGTCTGTGAAAATATTATAAATATGCTTCGTAGTTAGTTGTTATTTGGCTAGTGTAGTTTATTATTTGGCTAGTTGTAATTGTTTACATAAATATCAATTAACAATTTCAGTTAGACTTTGAGGTTGACGGACATAGTAACTATTAACCACAATAAATAGTTAGATGCTTGTGTCTACGCAACAAAGGAATGATTGTCCATAGGTAGATTGACCAATAATGTACCTACAGCTACAATAATGTAATGAGATACAAAGGTACTCTCTTACACACGTTATTCCTATTTATATTGGCCTACTCACTTGTAGTGATAATATCGACTTAGGTACTTTTCGCTGTTGAGCAAAACAGCCTAAGTAAGTCTTAGGCCCGTATTACAGAACCTCACTCAAAACTCAAGTATAACTTAAAACTCGTTTAAAGCCTTTTGATTGGTTGAAACTAGTTTAAAGTAATTAATGCTTGAGTATTGAGTGAGGTTCTGTAATACGGGCCTTAGTGCAGCCAGTAGAAAACGATAACAGAGGACGCAGTGTCTTGAACGAGAGAATTTTCCAAAGTTTTTCCGGCTTCCACAAGCCACAAGAAAAAGGTTAAAATTTCCATTATGGGCCAACGATTTATGGGACGGTGAGGAGGGGGGGAGGTAGGCTACCCCTCTGTACCATTCCCAACCCGCGGAACCCCATGGTTATGGAGATATCCAAGGTTAAAGTTTTTAGGTTAGAATAAAAATTATCATTATGGTTCATTGATTTATGGGGCGAGGAGAGGGGGGGTGAGAGGGGATACCCACTGTACCATCCCCACTTCGCGGAACCCCATGGTTATGGAGATAACCAAGATTAAAGTTTTTTAGGTTAGAACAAAAACTGCCCCACAGTTTGACTCCGCCTTATCTCCGGCGCTGCGGGAAGAGCAGCCCTTCCGCCCTTGCGTGCCGAAGCACGGTCACTCATGCTCGGCTCTGCAGCTGCGGCTTGTAGGTCGCCTTCGGCGACCAGCCTCAGCCGCTCCGCCTCGCACGGTTCCCGTGCTTCGTCACAGCGGGCGAAGACTGCTCTCCCTCCGCGCCTCCGGTTTTTTATATACACTCTAGGGGTAGGGCAGACAAGAACACGTGGAAAGTGGGGTGATCTGATTTGGTTTAGGGTATTTTACGGATAATCATATAGTGAGAATACCTAAATAAAACACGAGAATTTTAAAAATTGTTATATTTATTCAAATTTATATACATATTTTATGGCATTTAATAATTCTTCACGTTTCGTTCCACATTGTAAACAAAAATTAGTTATTGTTTGGGTAAAAAAGTCAATGTATTGCTTAAACACACCGTTATTGTGCATCTTAACCAAATTTATTAAGTGAATAAGTGAAAATAATATTTTATTTAAGTAAAAAATATGACATAAAATTGAATAAAATACACCTCTACGGTCAACGGAACGTGAAATGTGAACTTTGACGTCTACTATGACAATTTATCCAACCTAAAAATTTGCAAATGGCGTGTTATTTTCCAATTTCAATGGAAACTTTAAAAAATTATATCTCGTAAACTGTGAATTTCCGCAACTTGAAAATTTGTAAAAAGCTTTCTATTTATGAGTACTACCTACAGAAAAAATATCAACTTCCAAATCGTTGGCCCATAATGGAAATTTTATCCGAAAAATATAAAACATTAACCCATTCGTTGCTACCAACGTACCATTTGCGTTGATCGAGAGTGCAACGTCATGCCACCAACGCACCATATGCGTTGAGTGTGCTGTAGGACGTTATTTGGCATTACATAAAAATTATAGAAATGTATTTAAATATTTGGCAACATTCACGGCTAGAAACATTTTTTAAATCTGGAAACACTGTTGGTTTTTGCTTCGGACTGTTATTCTTGTTTTGGTAAGGAAAAAACGGTTGGTGCTATGAAGGTCTATTTTAATTTGGGAATAACTGAAGTTTTATTGAGTGTTTATTGTATATTTGTGAATTGGGAGATAAAGATAAGCAATATTCTTTAATTTATAATTTTTTCCGCTGTTTCATTGTGTATTTTTAAAATGAAATCACATGAACGGATACGGTGCGTTCATTGGCATAGCAGTAAAAATCTTTTTTGGATGGTTTTATTCATAACAAATCACGCCAAAAATATATGCACGTATTTTATTGTTTTTTTTTTATTAGTTTGGTTTCGTGTCCCACTGCTGGGCAAAGGCCTCCCCTTTCTCTTTTCAAACCTCTCGATCATATTTTTTTTTTTATAATAAATGTATCTTCATTTAAATTCTTTTTGTTTTGTCATAATTTCAACCTATTTATTCACTAAAATATTGTTTACTTACCTGCAATCCATTAAAATCGTCGATTCTGCATGACTTTTTCAAATTCGTCTAGACGTTCTTCATGCATAAACGGCTGGACGAATTTGGATGAAATTTGGCAAACAGACATATAACATAATTATATCAAATAATCTATAATCTTATCTATCAAATAATTGTATTCTGTCAGCGTCAGCATTATGCGTTCACAACACGTTTTCCTGTAAATGTTTCGGCAGTGCAAACGTACGGTAACAAACACACACAATGTTTCGCATTTATAATATGTATTAGTAAGAGTAGGCAGTAGGAAATATTAATACTAAATTATAAATAAACAGACTATATGAATAAAGAACATGTTGCATAATACTATCCAAACGTCAACGCAAACGGTGTGTTGAATGGCACTTACGTTTTAAATTCTTTTACCAGTGCCACCAACGCATTTGTTGCGTTTACCATTTTTGAGTGGTTTTTTTTTATTTAGGGTTTATTTTCAAATAAAAATCATAAATAAGTAACTTCGTATTTTCTATTGAAATCATCAAAAATATTAAGTGGCACCCAGGTGATGTTTTTAAAATTTAAGTGGCAATGAATGGGTTAAAGGCAAAACAATGCTTACCGAAAACTAAAATGTAAACAAAGACATCGCCAATTCGCCATGTTAGATAGCGTATTCTCCACAGACTTCAAAGAATGATCATTCCAGCTTCCAGCGCAGATTATTTCCGATGTTTAACATGTGTTATATGCCTTTCCTGTTCTTTTCTCTACAAACTGATAAAGTTAGAGCAGCAAAGACAGGCAATATTTTGCAATAAATTCGACTCTGAACACGTCACAATGAGTCGGCAGATCGTTCAAGAGGTTATTCAACTTTTACTCAGTGCTGCCAATTTTTTTCCTTGAGTCCGGTATAGACATGCGTCAGATACATCAAAACGAATTTAAAATCAGATTTCAGTCAGAAATCGAATCGTATCGATTATCCGAACTAGACAAACCAATTTCACAAAACCAACTATGGCAATAGTAGCTTTGCGTAAGTACGTATTTGTTTATGTTTGAATAGTTTATAATGATGCACTTACAACCGAATAATATTACTAAAGACGATTGAAACTGCGAGCCGGAGCCACTCCTGAATTAGATTTCTAAAAACGGATTTTGAAAGCGACATCAAAATCTGAAATAGGATATTTAACCGTTTGGTTAAAAACTTTATACTCGATTAATAAAATAAGATTTGACATTTAAATAAACCTTTTTTACAGTCCGTTCAACCGATTTTAACTTCTATTGTTTTGGTGGCATGACAAACGGCAACCGCAGTATAATTATTGAAATTTTAGTGAAGCTGTTTGTTTTCAAACGGCTTAACGGCAGATTTTTTTATCCCGTAAGTACGTTCCCGTCTCCCGTGAGATATGTTTTTTGAAATGACGTTGTTTTTCGATCTCTACTCGGGCGGAGCCTCTGTGTGACTTCAATATATTCGTCATGTTGTCAGTCTTTCCAAATCAGCGTTCGAATCCGCAGTGGTTTCGGCATTTGAAAGAAATAAATCGAAAAATCACTGACACAGGTTTAAACAAACAATAAAATACGCCATTATCGTGTTATTTAAATATTTTCTCGAGTCAAAGTTTTAGTTTGATTGTATTGTTTTCTATAAATTGAATTAAACTAACCATTAGACAAAACCACCGGCCACTGAAAGCAAAATTTCTCCGCCAGTAGGGGTGTCCAAATCCCCAGGTTTAGTGGAAATCCCACTAAGTTGACAACACTGCTTTTCTACGATTTTGTCATTGGCCACAGATAACAAAAACGTGAAAAGAAAAACGTTTTGTTACGTATTTCAATTATGGTAGTTTTTGGTAGAAAGTGTTTTAAAAATTGGTTTTTAATTTTTCGGCAATCATTGTACATTTTCATTTATAAGCACTAGTAGAGCATCAGTTGTAATAAAAAAATAAAAAAATTATAGCACAATAATTTGGAAATTAATCATTCCTACATGGTGTAACAAAACACATCATACAAATAAATTATAGCCAATTGATTAGAACATCCCTATCCAATTTCGGTCGACTGATATAAAATGTGCAGCGTAATTCGAATTAGGGCAGGCGTTTAAAACTGGACTTGCTTTCGATTCAGAATTGTAAACAGAAATAAAATGTGTTGCGTAATTAGACTGCTTGAGTAGCCCATTGATTAAAGCCAACGGAGGTGCCATTAATGTTAATGGTTTTGGTCTTAAAAGTAGATTGGTAGGTACAATCTACGTATGGACAATCATTCCTTTGTTGCGTAGACACAAGCATCTAACTATTTATTGTGGTTAAATATAGTTAATGTCCGTCAACCTCAAAGTCTAACTGAAATTGTTAATTGATATTTATGTTCATAAGTAGATGCTGAAATAAACAATAACAACTAACTACAAAACATATTTATAATATTTTCACAGACCGTGCTAGAGCTGAAAATACAAGAAGGGAACGCTACCCAACACCAATCTTGTTGTTCAAACATGGATTGAATATCCAATCTTCTGTATTAATCATTGAAGGTAAGCTTTTTGACACATAGTTAAGAATAAAGCGTAGCAAGTCACATAATTATAAACTTTAAATATATTTCCTTGGCTGAACTTAGTACATAGACACAACATATATTTTGTGTATACCTAACTAATGTTTAATATTATAATTCAGTATTATAAAATATCTGGAGACTGAAATATCAGCCCTAAATAAAAATGAAATTATACAACCAGCACCAATGAAAAACTAGGCTAGGTTTTGTCCAGCCATGGGCTAATGAAAACCTAGTTGATATGCCTACTTTGCCACATAATTTTTAAGTACTTTATTTGAGCAAAAAATAATAAGATTTTGTTTTAAAACTATTGAGTTCCTGGGGCGTTTCACCTATGAAGACATGAAGGCAGCATGAAGGATGTCGCCCATGCTGCGTTGCCCCGTTGCTCTGCTACTTCAGTTTTCAAGCTTCTCAAGAACTAAAGTAAAAACTGAAGATTGTTAATGAAAGATAACCTTTTTTTTTTTACTGTTCAGTCTTGTACGACAGCAATATAAATATGTGTTACTATTTTGTTAATTGATAACAGTGTAAACTTTAATAAAGTGTTTTTATTTTGAACCTGTGCTTGTAATTTTTATTTGTACCTATAAAGGTGCAAATAAAAATAACTTATAATGAAATATTTAAGAATTGAATACTATGCCTTTTATAAACACAGCCAAATGATTATTATAATGATACTATTTAGAGGTACTTATTTACCTAAATTAACTGTCAATTATTAGGTAACAGTAAATAGAGAGAAATAAATTATGGTAAACAAAAACGACTTTTATTATATCTTCACATTATTATGAAATATTTGGACACTACTGTAAGGATTAGTGGAATTTGGGATCTAATGTCCTGTGGCAGTCATCATGGAATAAGTATGTACTGCTTTCTAATTCTTGCTGTAAGCGCTCATGAGAGTAAATTTTTTTCCTGAATAATGTAGTTGAGCCTGACACCTGAAATATAAAAAAAAGAATTTAAGTAAATCCTCAATATATTGATATTCCATGAATCATTACATCCATCCACAAAGTCTAATAGGCCTCTCCCTTAAACACTTACATGCACAATCTATCTACTTTATAGAACAGCAATATTCTGCTATAAACAACAATTAGGTGCCTACAATTGACTTTATTTAAATGTAAGTATGGTAAGTTTACGTTTGATGGTGCATTTCGTATTTACCAACAAACAATAAGATTGTGTAAAATTGTTGCTATGCTAAACACACAATCAATGTTCAACACTAAGAAAGAAAATAATATTGATATTAAGTAGGTACCTTATACAGACAATGATGTGGAAATAGATCTATTTATGGTTTGGTGAGTATGTTCACTGATGTCCTTACAGAATCCATTGACATAAAATGCTTCAAACTATATAATAATATTTGTTCTTCCTGTAATAAATTTGCTTTTCCAATGAAGTACAAGCCCGACTGGTTTGCTAAGCTTGTGGCTTATGATAAGTTTGATACGGTACGAGGTACGAATTTGTCTTTCCTTTAAAATGCCACCAAAATACCTCGTTTCTGAAATATTATATATCTTCAGTTTAGGTTGTAAGCACTTGTAACAGAAGAAAACTTTCACAATTATTATTAAAAATCGACCTCGCTGCTTCGGTATTTTACAGACCCTAATACTGATCTATCATTGAGGTTTTACACAAAAACACATTCACAATTTATGAAGACGACGTTCACTTACATAATTTTGTAATAAGTAAGGAGATTATACGAGTAAAATTTCAGTAAATCCCAAAAATATTGCAAAGAAAATCGAATACGACCAGTAGGGTGCCTTCTCTTTAAATTGATTGCTCAAAGCAATTTCTCGTTGATTTGAAACAAATTTTCAACTGTCAAAATGATTACGTAATTCCAATAATAGCTTTTTTAGACGATTATCGTTCACTCTTTAGCGTCTGAAACAGAGTGCAGTTGACAACAAAGATTTTAGAGTTACGTAATTCGAAAATTATAAATTGAATGCAATTGTATTCAAAACGAAACAAATTTGACTCAATTGTAAATCGAAAATGTGTTGCGTAATTAGATAGCAGATCAAAAGCCTTAGATAGGTCCAGGAAGCGGCATAAATAGGCGTCTCACGTTTCGCATAGTATGTGACAGCATGCATTTAACACAACATACTAGGTATCGAACTATATTTTAAAAAGTTTAAAATTTTGACCTTTCCATCAGTCTATAACTATGAAGTTACAGTATTTGTTAAAATAAATAAAAATCTATTTGGTGAACTAAAAACAAAAAGATTTATAATCAAAATATCTAGTAAATACCACATAAAACTGCTCTTCTGGGTAAAAGTTATTTTGGAATGGCATCTAAAATTTACAATAGGATACCTGTGGACATTTTAAAGTGTCATTGACTCTGGCAGGGCCACCAACAGGGATTTTAATTTTGATAACACAAAAAAAAAATCGAAATTTGTCTCCAAATATCAGAATTTGTCGGTCACTGGTTCAAAAGATATAATAATAATAATAAAATAAATAAAGGAAATAATAATAATTCTTTTTATTCAGACCATAGATCCATACACAGTACGAGTATACATTACACGTTAAATAAAAATAGCAAGAAAAAATAACAAATAATAACTAATCTAATTAAAACCATAAAACAAAAAACTGTAATTTATCTAACATCTGTCTGTATTACCTATGCCCACAATAAAAAGATTTGATTTGATTTGAAAACCTTAAAAATAAAAACCTACCTCACATATCTGAATGACGGTCTGTGAGCCGCCATCCAACGACATAGTATTTGGCCATCCACCCTGCCGGCTACAGTAGCCACGAGACTGTTGGGGTTTTTAGATATAATGGTTTATAGGTGGCCGATCTGGAGAGAGTCTCCCCAGCAGGGCCACATTTATATCTCAAAAACTAAGGCACCTAGCGAAGATCTGTTTTCTCCCATATTTTGTCGTTAATTTGTCGAAATTTGTCGCCAAATATCAGAATTTGTCGGTCACTTGTTCAAAGTTAAAAGGGTTTATACCCCACATATAAATCTCAAAAACTTGGGCACCTAGCGAAGATCTGTTTTCTCCAATATTTAGTCGCCAATTTGTCGAAAGGAGATTGACCATTTTTGTATGGACGTTGGACCAAGTGCTGCCCAACATTGAATCATAGTGCATAATGTTTCTTAGACTAATACTAGTCTGTAACCCAAAGGGCTTCAGAATCTATCCGGGGAGTATTGAGAAAAAAATATCTATTGTATAGGTTTTACATTGACGAAAAATCATAATAAACAGCTTATTTTTAAAATAAAAGACGGTATATTATAAACAATGGATTATATTATTATAACAACACTTAGTTAAGGATAGTCATTGAATTAATCAATTGTTATTCGTTACATAGGTTTACAACATAATAAATCATCCTCTATACCTATACTACTACTACTAGTTTTTAAGTCGAGTGTATACTAACCAAATGGACTAGTTATGGGTCCGAAATAAAAGATTATATATATATATACGGCCTCATGTAAACATTAAAATATCTAATCAATCGTCATCCTCATCGTCGTCTAAAATTATTGAATCTAAAAATAAAGCAGGGCGCCTCAAAACTCTCTATTTAACCTGTACATGGACCGGCTGGTTGGTGAGCTGAGTAGCGCTATGGTTGGTTGTTCTGTAGATGGAAGAATGATCAACAACATTAGTTATGCTGATGACATGGTACTGCTCAGCCCGTCAATCTGTGGGCTAAGGAAGTTGTTAGCCATATGTGAGAGGTATACGGAGGCTCATGGCTTGAGGTATGATGCTACTAAAAGTGAGGTGGTGGTTTTTAAAGTATATAATAATACACCCACGAATATACCATCGGTGACGTTACAAGGAACACCATTAAAAGTCGTCACTCAATTTAAATACCTCGGTCATGTGGTCACGGGTTCTCTTACAGATGACCAGGATATAAATAGGGAGCGCAGAGCGTTGGCAGCCCGATGCAATATGCTTGCCCGCAGGTTTGCGCGGTGCACTGACGAGGTAAAACTGACGCTCTTCAGAGCCTACTGCCAGTCGTTTTACTCGTGCAGCTTGTTAGGTATACGCAGAAGGCTTACAACGCGCTGCGTGTGCAGTATAATAATGCGCTGAGGATATTGCTGGGGCTGCCTCGGTTTTGCAGTGTATCGGGCATGTTTGCGGAAGCGCGAATAGACGACTTTCATGCCATCATGCGCAAACGGTGTGCATCGATGTTGCGGCGATTCAGGGGTAGCCCTAACAGTATTTTAGCTACACTGGCGGACAAGGTTGATGGACCATTTATCAGGCTCTGGGCTAGCAGACATGTGCGTGCACATGTTCATGTTGCCAATTAATGTTCCTCTATCTTTATTGTATTTTGAATTTTTGTGTTTACTAACATAGGCTAACTTCATCCTAACACTATATGGATCTCTTGGTCTGAAATAAAAATTTGAATTTGAATTTGAAAACGTCTTGGTGCCTAGCCCACCCCAAAAACCAAACTAAGCAAACAACGTGGGCACAACTGCCGATCGTCCTTCGCCCAGTAAAACATGAGCAGCAATCATTTTGAACGGAATCCAGCCCATAATTGTTCTCGTCAATTAAAATAAAGCAATGATACACTTTTGAAGATGTATGTCTGCTCTTTATGTTTTATCTTTATGTTTTGAACTGTATGTTGATGTTCGTTTTGAAGATCTCGAGTTAACTTATATCTTCTGATTCGTTCTACAGAACGATCACAAAACAAACACACTTTGTGATGTGGTTGATACATCGCGAAATCCAAATGAATAGCCAGGTCAACAGGTGATGTAGATACGATAGTCCAAAAGTAATGCCGGGTTGTAAAAAAATAAGGAGATAGATAAGCGCACAGTACACAACGGTTCACGTCAAAGAGTGATGTTAGACTACGAATTTAGACTTGGGTAGTTCCGGAACGAGTCATGAAAATGATATACTTCCAGTCCCGGTACTACACCACTCACTCGTTCACTACTAATTCAAATGTGTCCTTTAGTTTCTCTAGTACCGAGTAGTGCCGTCAGTATACGAGGTGTATATCGCAGTGCGATACAAAAAAAAGGCGCGCGCGCAAGCCGGAAAGAGAGACCAAGAGAAACCCACCATGCGCGAAAGAGACAAACACATACCAAATCTGAATATAAGCAAGCGAGACTTATGATTTCTCTCAACTCTCGCTGTGAATTGAAAATCGAGACAGTGCTATACAAAGCTGTCATTTTCGTATAGAGCTTACAAAAAAATTTGCTTCGAGCGAGACTAGCGAGGTCAGGACTGGACTTGGGAGGTAGAATAAGTAAGATAATAATATTATTTCACGAAAAAGCTAAAAAAAAAAACAAGAGTTAAAGCACCAAAAATTCATAAGATAAGTTTTTAGATACCATATAACACAACAACAACAATACATATTTTTGGTAAAAATGTCGACAATGGTTAAATGCGTTTCCTGTAACGTAGTTATAGATGAATTGCTGTCGTATATTCAGAACAAAATATCAGTGATCGATGAAGACACGTTAGTGCGGTTATGTACAGAGGCCAGCAGGTCAAGCTACCCGAAACTGACAAATTTTCGCAATCAACCTTGAACCTTATGCTGTAGTGCTAAAGTTGAAAATCTATTAAATAAATTTGACAGATTGTAGTAGCTTGATGTGCTGGCGTCTGTACATCTACGTTTACAAGTGAAGATATCGAAAAATCTAAAACACTGCTGTACGAATCGGTTCCAGTGGAGAAGGCAAAAATAAAGAGGAAAAACAAAGGCAAGGAACAACGAGATCTGGTGGATATAATTAATGTTTTTATCTCTCAGGTGGATATAATCAGTGGAGCCAGATCAATTCCCAATTTTCGTGGCAAGAGACTTAGAAAAGCTACCTCCAATACTGTTTGACCACCTCGATTGTACAAAACTTCTAAAGGATTTGCTTCGAATTCAGAATAAAGTCAAGGAAATTAAAGAAGTATATGTGACACAGACACAGCTGAACGATTTGAAAACGGAGATTTTGAAATTACAAAATGACTCATGTAGCGTTGTATTGCACGTTACACCCGCGTCGCCGCTTCAAGGGTAGGTACTTCCCTTGCCTCCCCCCGCCAGCGCTCGTTCGCAGTGATGCCAACTTAGCAACTTTATAGCTAGATCTAGCTACAGTGTGACAGACAGCTACAATTTAATGAAACTTGTAGCTAAACTTTTTAGCTACTTTTTTTAGCTACTTTTCATTTCATTAGGCGACGTGAGGCTATCAAGATCCGTAAAGTAGGATAACGAGTCTCGAAAGAAAAATAAAAACTAAACGCGAATCTATGGTCATAGATGGTATGGTAGGTACAGGTGCTAGGGTATATATATTCTGTGGGTATAGGTCGGCGTTCAGTGTGACCATGTTCAGTATTTTAATACTTTGTTGGTATATTTTATCGACTTTTACAAGCATTAGTATTTAGTAAAAACGGAACAAAAAAACAGTTTTATAAACAAAAACGGATCAGCAATTTTAAAAACAAAGTAAGGTGTAAAAGATCAAGGAGGTTGTGTTAAATTTAATCCTTCAAATAGAATGTTAAAATACAATTCTAACATTTATTGTGATGATGATTGACTGAACTTTAAAATTTTGAAAATCTGTATTTTTATTGGTATATTTTCCCTGTGCAAGTTGGTATATTTCAATATTATTTTGATGTGCTTCGGATTTTTCGTAAAAAATTATCTGGTCACACTGTCGGCGTTGGCCGGGAATTCTCCGTTTACTGCTGTATGCGCTGCGACAGAATATTTACTCAACCAAAACAGTACGCGCTATTCGTATTCTGTCTTGTTTTGTTTTGGTCTATCCATATAAAACTAATACTCGCTGTTTTGATTTAATTTGAAAATGGATTTACCTTTGAAAAAGAAAACTTAAAAAGTTTTTAACTCTTGTATTGCATCTGGTGTATTTCCTGATTTGATGAAACTTAGCAAAGTGATTCCACTGTTCAAATCTGGCAGCACAACTGATCCCACAAATTTTCGGCCTATTTCGATATTACCTACATTGAGTAAAATCTTTGAAAAATTAATTTTAAAACAAATGTTAGGACATTTCAATGCACATAATTAACTTCATTTGAAACAGTTTGGTTTTACAAAGGGTCGTTCAACTACAGACGCGGGCGTGGAATTACTGAAGAGCATATTCGAGGCCTGGGAGAATTCGCAAGATGCTCTTGGCATTTTCTGCGACTTGTCCAAGGCCTTCGATTGCGTACATCATGATACTCTTATCAGACAACTGTACTATTATGGCATGAGGGACAAGGCTCTTGACCTTCTGACTTCTTATCTGAATAACAGAATTCAGAGGGTCGATGTTAATGGCAAGAGATCTGCAGGATCTGCGGTCACCATAGGCGTTCCGCAGGGTTCAATTCTAGGTCCTTTCTTATTTCTAATTTACATAAATGACTTACCTTACTACATAAGGGATAATCACAAGATCGTATTATTCGCAGATGACACTTCCCTCTTTTTTAAAATCAAACGTCAGTTAGTCAACTTTGAACAAGTCAACGATGCACTCTCTAAAGTTGTGCATTGGTTTAAGTAAATAATCTTCTCCTGAACGAAAAAAAGACTAAACTCATTAAATTTTCTACGCCAAATGTCAGGCAGCTAACTACCAATGTTCAAGTTAATGGAATAGAGTTGGACCCTGTTGAGTCAACAGTTTTTCTTGGAATAACTATTGACGGTAAATTACAATGGGACCCACACATAGAAAAATTGTCAGGAAGGCTTAGTTCGGCCGCCTATGCTGTTAAAAAAATTAGACAGATAACTGACGTAGATACAGCCAGAATTGTTTATTTTAGTTACTTTCATAGTCTTATGTCATATGGAATTCTTCTTTGGGGAACCGGTGCGGACATTAATACTATCTTTGTTCTACAGAAAAGGGCTGTTCGAGCCATTTACAACCTAGGTCCAAGAGATTCCCTTCGAGAGAAATTCAGAGAAATAAATATTCTGACTGTAGCCTCACAATATATTTTTGAAAACCTATTGTATGTACACAAAAATATATCAAATTTTAAGAAAATGTCCGATATTCATAGTTTAAATACCAGGAATAAACACAACCTTGCTGTACATCGCACACGTCTCCACAGAGTAAGCAACTCGTTCATGGGTCAATGTATACGCTTTTACAACAAACTTCCCATTGACATTCGAAACTTACCCATTAAACGATTTAAAAGCTGTATTAAAACCAAACTTTGTAAAAAAGGGTACTATAAAAGGAGACAAGGATTTCTGGGCCTGATTGTAATAAGTTGACGTATGGTTAAAAAAAAAGGTTATATTTTTCTATTACAAAATGTGAAATATCAGCCCATTTTACAATCTGGAAATTGAGAAATCCAAAAATTAAGTTATGGCTACGAACAAAATGGAATATCGATTAAATTATAATCGACTATCGTGACAGAGTTCATACTATTTAAAAGATGCTTTTACCAGATGATTAATTCAAATACATTAATTATTAGAATTAACGTATTAAACAGTTTAAACAAATTAAATATCTATAAAGATAAATGTTAAAATCGATTCACGTTTGCTAATCGATTATTGTATTTTTAGTCTATGGTGACATGTCAGTCAGTCACTCGTTTCGTATCGTTTAGTGTTAGTACGTGTGCGTTTTGAGTGTTTCCTCCCATAGTTTTATTGATATTTTCTTTGACCCCTGCTTTCTTTCTACGGACTTCTGATCTTGCTTCTTGTACGACCCTTGCTGCCATACCGGACACGGAGAGCCTCGCTTTAACGTTGGACTTGGACTTGTTTTTTTGGATTCTACGACCAGCCTACCGATTGGATATTATCACAATGGATCGTTGTGTAAATTGTGGCATAGCGACTAGTTGCTGTTGCACTGGGTCATCGAGCTTTAGATGACGAAATGATATTAGCAGTGATTCGTCAATGGCGTGCACCACAATCTGTAAGTACTTACTCACCTCCTGTTTATTAGCTTACCAGGGTCTACCACGCTGGCTTGCAATCTTCACGATGTTTTCCTTCACGATTACATTTACAAAATAATAAAGTATGAATAGGTAAACATTTAAAAATCATATGAAGATTTACATTACATTGAACTAAGATATATATTTTTTTATTGTAATAGATATTTGCACACCTATTCAGGTAGGATATGGTTTAAAGATCTTCTGTTCTATGTATCACCTCATGTACCCATATTCAACCAAATAAATGATTTGAATTTGAATTAAATAACTATCGGACAGAGTCAGTTGGTTTAAAAAAAAGTAATCATGTTAATTGATATTAAAAACTTTTTCCATTTTTCAGGTAAACAGCAGTGACCATGTTTGCCAAGCTTGCTGGGACTTGGCTCAAAGACCACCTCATGGTGAACCTAGACATCTTGGCCACCGTAGTGTTTGTCTCCGATGTGGATGTTCACTTGCATCTAGAGTCAGCTATTTACTTCACACCACCTTACCTCGCGAATTGAGAATTTATAATGTTATTCAAGAGTGGATTATACCTAGAGCTGTAAGTTGAATCAGTTTACAATTGTTTTATGTGCTTTTGTTGTAAGTCAAATTGAGTTTTTTAATACTTCAATGATTATGTATTGTTTGTTGCAGATAGAAGTACCTAGTCGCATATGCCATACTTGTTGGGTTGCTGCAGACAGAGCTGCTGTCCATGGTCTCTGGCCCATCAACTTCTTCCCAAGCAAGCCCAATTGAAGAAATACAGCCACAGGTACAAGTTCTTCCTGCTGAACCTCCAGTTGAAGAAGTTAGAAGTATTCAGCCTGAACCTACTATTGTATTACCAGATTACATGAGGGCTGTTGAAACAGAAAGTAGGTGCTTTATTGAAGGATGCCTGAGAACAGAGAGGTACAGAGTTCCACTTTCTACTAGAAAGATGTTGCTCAGTCGGTATAAATATTATGTACCTGAGAATAATCGTCTATGTGATAGACATTTAGTTATAGAAGCATGGGATTTTCTTACCAGTTTGAGAAATAATTATGTACAGACTTTCACAGCAAAACATATCCAGGACATGATGTCCTTAAAAGAAGTTGTAGAATCAGGATTACTTCATTTTGAGAGTATAGATGATATGGAAGACCATGTTGTGCATACGTGGATAGGGTTAAACAAAGCGCAGTTCCATCAAATTTTTAATGAGGTTCCTCAGTTATTAGAAATTCCTAGGGGGTCCCTAGCTTTAGCAGCATATTTAATTAAGCTTAGAACTGGGGATTCTGATGAGAGGTTGTCAACTTTATTAAAAGTGTCTAGGCGAACTCTAGAAAAGTGGTTACACCAAGTGAGAGATCTGCTGTATGAGTATTTTGTACCTAGACACCTAGGTTTAAATCATATAAATAGGCAAAACATAGTGCAAAGAAATCTGTTAATACCTAACACATTGTTTGGTAACTTTGAGGGAGTAGATAGGCCCATTGTAATATTTGATGGAACATATTGTTACATTGAATTAATGGAATCAATTCACTCGGTTTAAAAGTAAAAATGGGTGTTCCACAAGGCTCGATATTGGGTCCTTTCCTCTTTTTAGTATATATTAATGATCTACCCCATTTATTAAAAAACCAACCACAAATGGTGTTATTTGCTGACGATACTTCTCTAATTTTTAAGATAAATAGACGTGCATCAAATCTTGACGACGTAAATAACGCCCTACTACAAGTCCAAAATTGGTTCACTGCTAATAATTTAGTATTAAATGGGAAAAAAACTAAATGCATAAGATTTGCTTTACCGAATGTTAAAAGTAGTGATTGTGACATAGTATTGAATAGGGAGAAATTAGAATTCGTCGATAAAACTGTTTTCTTGGGGATTACGCTCGACTCAAGGCTGCAATGGGGTCCTCATTTAACATCTCTTGCAGGACGCCTAAGTTCAGCAGCATATGCTGTGAGAAAAATCCGTCAATTTACTGACGTAGATACCGCGAGGCTAGTCTATTTCAGTTACTTTCATAGTATCATGTCTTACGGTATTCTACTATGGGGACGGGCTGCAGATATCGAGTCTATTTTTATTCTGCAGAAAAGAGCCATCAGAGCAATATATGGTCTCCGCAGACGCGATTCTCTAAGGGAACTGTTTAAAGATATTAACATCATGACGGTACCTTGTCAATATATCTATGAAAACATCATGTACGTTAGGAAAAATCTAAGTCTTTTCAGTAAAAGAGGTGATAGACACAATTATAGCACTAGAAATAGGGAACAATTAGTTCAACCGGGTTTCAGACTGGCTAAAGTTGACTCAACCTTCATGGGGTACTGTTTAAAATGTTACAATAAAATACCTCCCCACATACTCCAATTGAATGAAAGGAATTTTAAATCTTGTATAAAACGCACACTATGCTGCCAAGCATATTATAAGTTGGGGGATTACATCGTTGACAAAAATGCTTGGCTCAACGCTGGTCCAGCTCCACAAGGCGCATAAACTAATTGATTGGCATTCGAAAATATTGTTGGAGCTGCTGAAGATTGTAGGACTATCTTTAGATTGTATAAATTCAATTTCATAGTATTATATAATTGCATAGCACATGTGTGAGCACTATGTACCTACTTTAAAGCTACCATTTACTGGGTACCTACGTCTTTCATTGACCTAAATGTGCCCTTGCGGCTGAGAGTATGTCATGCTCACTCAAATGTCTCGCTGGTGGTGGCGTGTGTGTTGGATCATAAAGTTCCCTTCAAAATGGTTGAGCTAAATGGTGCTGATCCATGCGTCATGTTCGTGAACGGGCGCCGTCAGTGGGGACTGGTCATCTCTTAGCTGCCAAGGCTTATTTTGAATTTATTTTAATTTTTGAATTGTTTTTTTTCTTTATTACGGACGCTTTTAACGTGCACGTCTCTCTACATTGTTCTCACATGTATAATTACAACATGAATGATGTAACCAATATTTTGTAACAATATTCTGATTTAAAAGAGTGTCCGTGGAGTTTCTTGCCCGTTCTTCTCCATAGGAACCTACTACGCGTTGGAATGGGCAACTAGCTTCATATTTCTGACTGACCGACCCCTTGACAATTCAAAAGTGCCTGTAATTGGTTTATTTGAAATAAATGCTTTGAGTTTGAGTTTGAGTTTGAAAAGAGTTCGAATTATTTATATCAAAAAAGAACATATAGCATGCACAAATATCGCAATCTTATGAAACCGTTTTTAATGGTATGTACCGATGGGCATATAATTGATGTGCTGGGCCCCTATCCAGCCACCACTTCAGACGCTGATATAATGAAAAAGGAATTTTCAAATGAAAGACCATTACGGGAATACTTCCTTCAAGGTGATGCTTTTATACTGGATAGGGGCTTTCGTGATTCATTGGCCTTGTTGCACTAATGTGGATATAGGACATATGTGCCTGCATCATTAGAAGAGGGTGAGACACAGCTTTCCACTAGTGAAGCAAATAAATCGAGAGCAGTCACCATAATTATGTCGTTGGGTAGTGGAGGTAGTAAACGGCAGATTCAAAAGAGATTTTAAATTATTACGGCAAAATTATTTTAACGTAGCTAGTAAAAGTTTCATGAAAGATTTTGAGGTGGCTGCTGCTCTTTTAAACAATTTTCACCCTCCTATTATTGATCGTGTAGATGCTGGGGAAATATTAGTACAAATAAATATGAATATGAATACAGAAAATGAATTAGCAGAATTTATTGTAAGAAACCATTATAATAGGCGTAGGGCTGATTTTCAAACAATAACTGTACAAAATGATAACCTATATGATTTTCCCCAGCTTACCGATACTGAGCTAATACTAATATCACTAGGCACATATCAAATAAAGCAGGCACGTTCCTATTTTGGTGAACATGTAAGGGGCAATGATGGCTATGTGATAGAAGTGTGCAGGGAGGTCAGCAGCAGCCTACTTCGAGAGCTGTCAGCTACAAATACCTCATGGCTACTTAGGGGCCGCATTCATTCGAGACATATAAGTCGAAAAACGTATTTTGTTTACATTTTAGTCGACAGCTCTCGCAGAGGTAGGGAAGCAATAATAAAATGCTATTGTAACTGCATCGTAGGCAAACGGACTGTAGGCTGCTGCGCCCATGTAATGTCAATAATATGGTACCTTAGTTGGGCTAGGTACCAAGATAATATTGTACCACCTGCACAATTTCTAGATGACATTCTAATTATAATTGAAGATGAATAAAATATACTAATTAAAAACGATTTTTAATTATCATCCCCTTACCCATGATTTTTAATAGGTATTTGTGTTTCCTAATTTCCATCCACTCTACAAATATAATTAAGGCAAGTCAAAGTGCCGCTAGTGGCACTCTATCCCTATCGGATTAAGTGCCAGGGTCCGTTTAGGCACAAGAGAATGTAATGTTTTCGGAATTTGGTGTTTTACAGCGAACTAACCGTGTATACCTTCTATAATTGTAACAGCATCCTATCTTAAAAAAAAACAACTACCTATCGCACAATGAGGTTATACATCGCACTTCAAAAATCAGCTGTTTTGTTACGTAACCTCACTTTAACAAAATCTCTTTTAACTCGGCTCTCAGATTGCTAAAATCCGCAAAATTTTCAGTGATGGTTTGATAATATAGTAGCTATTAATTGACACCAATTTCATCTCTTTACATCCAGGCCCAAGATTGTATGAAAGCGTATCCGTCTCCTTTACATGATAACCAGTTTGGTTTCAAAGCCGGTCTCTCTACAGAAACAGCTATATTGTGTTTAAAGCAAACTGTTAAGTACTACACTGATAGAAGTACACCTGTCTTTGCTTGCTTCCTCGACTTGTCGAAGGCATTTGACTTGGTTTGCTATGATCTGCTGTGGCAAAAACTGCAGCAAGCGTCAGTGCCAGACGAACTGATCCGTATTTTCCAATACTGGTACAACAATCAGGTCAATGTTGTTCGATGGTCGGAGGCTTACTCGACCCCATACAGGTTGGAGTGCGGCGTGAGGCAAGGGGGGTTAACCTCACCGAAGCTCTTCAACCTGTATGTTAATGCGCTGATAGAGAGGCTCAGCAGCACGCATGTCGGTTGCCATATTGGAGGTGTGTGCCTAAACAATATCAGTTACGCTGACGACATGGTGCTGCTGAGCGCCTCTGTCTGTGGTGTGTCAAGGCTGATTGGCATTTGTGAAAAGTATGCTGAAGAACATGGTTTGTTGTATAACACGAACAAGAGCGAGTGCATGGTCTTTCAAGCCAAGAGGATTCTCTATTATTTAGAGGAGATCTGATTATTTACCGGCTATTAAGATCAATGGATGTCCACTTAATAGAGTTGATACGTTTAAGTATCTTGGACATTTATTGACCTCTGACCTGGAAGACAATGCGGATATTGAAAGGGAACGTAGGGCGCTGTCTGTTCGTGCGAATATGATAGCCCGCAGATTTGCTCGGTGTTCGAGGCTCGTCAAAATTGCCCTATTTAGGGCATTTTGTACGTCCTTTTATACTGGCAGTCTGTGGGTGGATTACACGCAGAAACAGTACAGCGCTCTACGCCTTCAATACAACAACGCGTTCAGGGTGCTCTTGGGGCTGCCTCGCTTCTGTAGTGCGTCGGGGATGTTTCCACACAATCATGCGCAAGCGGTGTACATTAGACTTGTTCTTGCTCGGTCATTGAACGGATCGCTCCGATCTAGTACAATCTGTGAAACGTACTAGTTCGGCCTTCTAGTACTATTAGTACACTAACTGAATGAAGAGTATTACGAGTGCTTGGATGGTATTACAGGCTCATAGGTGTTTACATCGAACTTTAACAATTAAATCGTATCTACTATCTAAACTAATTTTAAAATGGAAACTAACTAGAACGTAGGTACTTATTATTCTAAGAAAACAGAAAATATATTTTTTAAATCGGTAACCTCGCATGCCTATAAGTTTCGAAAGAAATAAAGCAAAATACTTAAACTATTTTAGTAATAAAGATCTAAACACCTTGGCAAATCAGAGTTATGAAGTTGTAAGTTTGAGAAGTCAGAGTGAAACAGGAGTCAAGAGTGCGTCTAGTTCCTCGCTCCCTCGCAACCGGTCTGTTTCCTGCGCGATCCATGAATCGAGAAATGCGTGATCTCTGCGGATCCAAGTCCGAGCGACCGATCGGACGGAACATGATCGAAACGAAGTACTAAATGACCGAAGTACTATTAAGCTTACGGAATAGTTCATTCTAGTACAGTGTCGTGAATGAATTCTTAATAGTACATAGTACATGTACTACACAAGCCTAGTGTACATCCCTGATCTGTAGGGTGCGGGGCAGCCCCAACAGTATCCTGAACGCTTTTGCGGAACGTTTTGACTGTCAGTACGTGAACCACTGCTGCATGGTTCACGTACTGCCTAATGTTAAGATATTATTCTAATGTATTTAAATTCAAAAGTATTTAAGTATAATTCACAATTTTAATGTAATTTAATTTTTAATTTTAATTTCATAATTTATAATAATTTTTAATTTAGTTTAAGTATGATCCAAAGTTGATTGAAATAAATAAATAATAATAATAACCCCGTGGATGCTTTTTTTTTTTTTTAAATGTCTATTCAGGAAACAAATGAAAGTATTCCCATGCCTGGGCAGCATTTGGTCCAGATCGGTCAATCTCCTTTGTCGCCAAGTTACAGATTTTGTCGGTGTGTAATTAAAAAGATATTAAAGAATTCAATTTCCCCAGTGGTACAGCCAGCATCAAAAGTTGATGACCACATTTCTTAGAGTATATAACACTGGAGAAGCCTTACGAACACTTCCCCTCTGTAAAAGTAGGTACAAGAACAAATGTTCTAGTACGTTCATAAAAACTACTTTCAAATCGATTCTAACGCACTTCGTAAATCGATTTAAAGGCGCGCGGAGCTCCGTGAAAATGCCTATTTGTGCTGTTAAATGGTGTAAAAAGCGTTCAAATAAGTTAAATTTACATAAAGAACTGAATAACTTTCCATATGCAATTTTTTTTTTCTAAGATTTAGTCATATTTTTATTGAAATTTAAAATCCTAACCTCATAATACAATTCGATTTTTCATTCGATTCAACCATGATTCAATATAAAACTTAGAGCATTTAACCTATGGAGATGGCATAGCTTAGCGAACCCCTCTGCCAAAGTCAATTGGCCATATGACCATGCACGTTATATAAAACTAGTTCATTCGCCGACCGCCGCCAAAAAATCATTCTACGCTCGGCATCGGCTGCGGACGGTCGTGCGCTACTGTGTTGTTCGTGGAACCAGCCTACCTGCCAAGATTCGTCGCCCCCTGCGACGAGCTCCGTAGTCACCCGACTACCTCCGACCTATTAATTGCTGTCTTTTTCAAGACACAATTAATAAATATTTCTATATCAGAGTTGTTTCAAAACGTATTCGTCGCGACTGTTTGACCCCTTCTGGGAAAATCCACAGTTTCGTGGTTCTCGGTGGAAACCTATACGGTGCCAACGAAACCGAGAGGGTGTTGCCCCGACTACACCCGCCGAACCCCATCAGGGCTAGGCAGTCAGTTGGACGGGTCCCAGTGTTCGGCCTTGGGGGATCTCCTAGTCGACATTGGTAAATGATAAATGATTTTATTTCTGTAAGTGGGTTTGGACAAAACACTTTTACACGTCAATCATATTTTTTAAACTAGATGAGGTCGGCGTTTCCTATCTGACTACTTCGAGAAGAAAGGCCGAAACAAACTCAGAGGTCACAGTCTCTTTTAAAGTCCAGACATAATCTTGGTCAGATCATGTGAAGATCATGTAGATTGGTGTCTGAGATGGTCTTTTGAGGAAAGAACCACACAGATTGAGAGGACCTGTCCAGTCAGTGCACGCATTTGTCAGTGACCGTGCAGCTCAACTCAGGGTTTAAGGAGCTCAACGATTCGACGAACAATACCAAAGAAAGGACGTTTGGGTAGGCCGCATAAATTACTCAAGCTGCCAGACCGTGATAAAAACTAAATAATAAAATAAAAGGAATGACCCACATAGTCTTCACATTCACAATTATTAAAACAATATAATACTTTAAAAAGTAAATACTCATGTCATTGTATATATAAAATTCATTAATGTCAATGTGTATATAAAACCCAGAAATAGTCTTGGTCAGATCATTGAAGGACCATGTAGATTTGTGTCTCGAATGGTCTTTTGAGGAAAGTATTATACAGATTTGAGTGGACCTGTCCAGTCAGTGCACGCATTTGTCAGTAATCGTGTAGCTCAACTCAGAACTTAAGGAGTTCAACGACTCGACGAACAATACCAAAGAAAGGACATTTGGGTAGGCCACATAAAGTACTCAAATTGCCAGATTATCATTAATAATTACTGAGAAAAAAAAAAAATATATATATGATCCACATAGTCCTCACGTTCACAATAATATATTTAAAAAAAAATATGTATATATTATACTTCACAAAGTAAATATTCATATAGTGGTACAAATGAATGAGAAAAAAAAAATATATATTAAAAACCAAATTTCTGACTGTAAAAAAAATAAAAAATAAAAATTGGAGCAGCTTAATCCCAGGCCTTTTTGTCCTCAACGTAATCTTTAATGGTATAAAACGCTTTCTGGCACAACTTACGTTTAATGAATGATTTGAATTTATTAAGGCGTAATCTAAATTTATTAATCTTGTACGTGGCTTGGGAGTTTATTGTAAAAGCGTATACATTGACATCTGAACGAGCTACCTATTTTCTTGAGCCTTGTTGTAGGTACTACAAATTTGTGTTTGTTCCTAGTGTTTATTTTATGGATATCACTGTATTTTTTATACAATCTTATATTTTTATGGGTATATAAAAGATTTTCAAAAATATACTGAGAAGGCACAGTCATTACATCAATTTCCTTAAATTTCTCTCTGAGAGAGTGTCTCGGGCTTAATTTATAAATTGATCGAACGGCTCTTTTCTGCAAAACAAAGATAGTTTGAATGTCGGCGGCATTTCCCCACAACAAAATACCGTACGACATTACACTATGAAAATAGCTAAAGTACACTAAACGGGCTGTCTCTATGTCAGTTAAATTACGAATTTTTCTAACAGCATAAGCTGCGGAGCTTAGCTTTTTTGACAGTTTATCTATATGTGGGCCCCACTGAAGCTTAGCATCCAAAGTTAAGCCTAAGAATACTGTGCTATCTTCAGGATTCAATTCTTCGCCCCTTATCAACACCTTAGTTTTCACCTGCCTAACGTGTGGTAGGGTAAACTTAATACATTTGGTTTTTTTTTCATTAAGAAGTAAATTGTTAACATTGAACCAGTGAACTACTTTTGAGATCGCGCTATTTACGTCGTCAGTAACCAACTGCTGACGTTTAAGTTTAAACAAAAGTGAAGTATCATCCGCAAACAACACTATATCATGGTTATCCTTTATGAGGTAAGGCAAGTCATTAATATAAATAAGAAACAGAAAAGGACCAAGAATCGAGCCCTGTGGGACTCCCATTATTACTATAGATCCAGGAGATCTTTGTCCATTTACGTCAACGCTCTGAATCCTATTACTCAAGTATGAAGAAAGAAGATCCAGAGCGGTGTTCCGGACCCCGTAGTGGCGGAGTTTCCTGATTAACGTTTCATGAAGAACGCAATCAAATGCCTTGGACAAATCACAAAAGATGCCCAAGGCATCGCATTTATCTTCCCATGCATTATAAATATGTCCTAAAAGTTCAAGTAGTAGAACGACCCCTTGTAAAACCGAACTGTTTGCTATGTAATAATTTATGTTTATTAAAAAATCTTTGCAATTGCTCTAAAATTAATTTCTCAAATATTTTACTAAAGGTAGGTAGTACTGAAATGGGTCTATAATTTGTGGGGTCTGATGTACTACCTGATTTGAACAAAGGTATTATTTTACTATTTTTCATAAGGTCAGGAAACTCCCCACAGTCGATACAATTATTAAAGATAAGAGCTAAGCTAGGTGCTACAATGTCAATAATAGACTTCGCAACTTCTACAGAATTACCCCACAGATCTGCAGTCTTTTTTACATTTAAAGTGTGAAAGGTTTTAATGATGTCTCTACAGGTAATATGTTCAAAAAGAAATTCCGAATCGCAAACATTAACATTTTCCTTTAGCAAAGACTCAGCAACAGAAGGTGATGAGTTTAGAGATTTTGTAGTTGAAATGGGAATATCCGAAAAGAAATTTTCAAAGGCCACTGCGACTTGTGAATCTGATTTTATGATGTTATCATTAATAGATAGGCTGTAATCAATATTTCGGTTACCAGACCTTCCCGTTTCACTATTTATAATATTCCAAGTCATTTTAATTACATTACTACTGTTTTTAATCTTCGAACTCAAATAACGCGACTTGGCTATACAACAAACTTTTTTAAATAATTTTGAATAATTTCTAACATATAAATTAAATTCAGCCGTGTTTACATAAGTCCTTTCATTGTACAGCTCATAAAGCCGTGTTCTACTTTTATGAATACCTATGGTAGCCCAATCACTGAAAGATGCATTACTATTAACCGAGATAATCTTGGGAATAAAAGTGGAATTAAATTGTTTACAGTAAATATTAAAAAAATCATAATATAGATGATTAGGATCAGCATGAATTGACAAAAGTGGTAATTTATTAACTAGTTTATCTTTAAAAGCTTCCAAGCGGCTTGCAGTTTTGGGGTTAACAGTGATATCCTTTTTAGCCACTTTATTGTTTTGGTTTGGGATAGTAATCTTCTGCCCGCAATGATCAGAATCTAGTAAATTTATAATTTCTTTGTGGCTTGGTATAACATCTGTATAAATATTATCTAGGCATGTGGCACTAGTAGGGGTTATTCTTGTAGGCTCCAAAAATAGGTTTACAAGATTGTAGGACTGAAACAGACTTATTATTTTAGTACAAGAACCTGAGTTTTCCAATAAATTAACATTAAAATCACCACAAGTGATAATGGACTTGTTCGAGTTACAAATCTTGTGTAACACCTCATCCATTACCTTTTCAAAGCAGTCATACAATCCTGAAGGTGGTCTGTATATACTTAATACAATAAACTGCTCCAATTCTATACAGGCTATTTCAACTGTCCGCTCAACAGATAGGCTCACTATATCTTTACGGTCTTTAAATTTAAGCTGTCTACTAACTAAAATTAATGAGCCAGTTTTCCAGTGATGGTGACAGTTTTCCAGTTTTCCTGGTGACAGTTTTCCCTTCACAGCGACACACCTAGTGTCGATCGGGTGTGTCTACACCCGGCACACTAGACTGGTTAGGACCCAAAGCAAGCTTAGGGCTCACCCTAGGTACTCAACCTCCCTGTCTATACCCGACAGGGAGGGTTTTACACATCCCCGGCAAATCCGCCCGGGGAGTTAGAGTTAGATTGTTAGGAGAAATAGGGAAAATTCCCCTCTCATATTTCTTAATCTCCCCCCGATAATGGAGGACGCTCGCCTCACGACGCTCCTCGATTTCTTCGAGGACATCATAAATGATGTCGTCCCCGCCCGTAGAGCCAAATGGCAACCCCGGTTTGTCGCTTTACGACAAACCCTTCTGGGACCCTCAGTCCCCAGCGTCACTGAATTCAGTGACGCGCTGGAGAGCTCGCTCCCAGCAATAGAATTAGAGAGTCCGCTCAGTCCGCCTGAGTATATGGACACTAACGCCCCGACAGCCGCTTCTTCAAAGCGCCCCCAATCCCCCTACACCTCGTCCGACTTAGAGGAAATCCTCTCCGGTCCTTCCGTTCCGTCCCACTCCGAAGACGATGACTACACCACTGTAGTCCCCGTCAACGGAAAAGTTAAGAAACGGAAGAACAGGAAGCAATCCTCCACCCAGGCCAATAAGGTCGTAGCCTTCGAGGATAAGGACACCTTCGCGCTCTCCCCGTCATCCCCAGACCCACCCGCTACTTGCACCCCCGTAGCTACCCCCTCCCCCGCCCCCCGCCCGATCGCGTCAACCTCTTCGCAGGTTACCCTCTCTCTCACCCCCCGCCCGACCGCGTCACCCTCCTCGCAGGTTGCCCCCACCCCACCTACTTCTGACCCTAAGAAGGTCTCTCCGCCACCACCCGTGTTCATCCAGGACAAGGCTAAGTGGACGGACATCTCCAAATGGTGTTGCGATCAACGGATCGCATACACCAGCGCCCGCAGTACCCAACAGGGTATTAAAGTCCAGACCCCAACCTCCCGCGATTATAGGGACCTAGTTAAGCTTCTGAGAGAGCGACGTGTGTCATTCCACACGTACACTCTCTCAGAGGAACGTCAAATCCGAGTGGTGATCAAACAGTTCCCAAAGGAAATTCCCCCCTCCGACATTCTAGCCGACCTTCAGTCGCAAAACGTCCCGGTAGACGAGGTCCACCGTATGCACCGCGCAAAACGCGGGGAAGCATACGACATGATACTCGTCGTATGCACCCCCGTCGAGGGGCATCACCCCATCTTCCAGCTGAAGTCCCTGTGCTCTCTCACGGGCTTCTCAATCGAAAAGCCATGGAAAACTGGCGCCGCAGGGCAATGTCATAATTGCCAGCTATACGGGCACTCGCAGCGGAACTGCCACGCAAAGCCCAGGTGCGTCAAGTGCCTGGGTGAGCACGGCACTTCCGACTGCACCCGTCCCAAGGACCGTAGCTTTTGTCCCGACCCACCTAGTTGCGTACTATGCGGGCAAGTAGGTCACCCGGCTAACTACCGCGGCTGCCCGAAAGCCCCCAAGTCTTCTTCTCCCAAACTGGCCAAGCGCTTCGACGCCCGCCAGCAGAGGGAAGCCCCGATCTCGTATAAGATCCCCTCGTCCCAGATGCCCGAGAGACTAAGCCCCCAGAGGCCTAGTCCCTGGAACTATCTCCATCACCAGCAGGCTTTTCCTGCCCTGGGTTACTTCCAACCCCCCCCCTCCCCCACCCACCACCACCCCCCGTCAAATGGACCCCCGTACTCGCGCCCCCGTGCCCCTAATGTCCCTTATGCAGGCCCCCGCGCCCCAAAACAAACCCGCACCTGCTCCTTTAGCACCGCGTCCCCAAACCCAACCCCAATCCACGAACACTCCCGTGGCCACCCCCAACTCGCCTTACGACGTAATCAGATCCGCGTACATGACATTCCTGTCCCCTCGCGCTTACAAAATGGCTAACGAGCTTACAGCCGCTCAAAACGCCTACGATCTCCCTAGGATCCAGGCTATATGGAAAGCGTATCCCGACATTACGTACGCCCTGATGTCCTCCGCCGCGCAAAGGACCCATAATGTCTAACACCGTTATAGCTAGGTTCAAACCCCGATCCCTCAAGTTAGGTTTTTTCAATGCCGATGGCATTCGTGGTCAACGCGATGAGATCGCGGACTTCCTCCGCACCCATCAAATTGACATCCTCCTCGTTCAGGAAACATTTCTCAAACCCTGTAACCGTGACCCTGGCATAGCAAACTATCGTATAGTTCGCAATGACAGGGTTCACTGTCACAAGGGTGGCACCCTAATATATTATAAAAAGGATCTGTACTGTATGCCTATAGACCCTCCTCCCCTTTCACGACTAGAAGTCTCAGTCTGCCGCCTAGGCATGACAGGCCATCAGCCGATCATAATAGTATCAGCCTACATAACTCCTGCATCCGGTGCAGAGGATTTTCAACCCATCAAAAACGATCTCACATCCCTATTAGCCCTGAGCGACTCCGTTATCATAGCGGGCGACCTCAACTCCAAACATCCCTCCTGGAATAGTACTAGATCCAACATAAGAGGTCGACACTTGTTCGACCTCACAAACTCCCTTAGCATCGACATCATCGCCCCGATGAATAATACCCACTATCCCTATATAGTAGGCTACACCCCAGACGTACTAGACTTGGCGATCCTTCAGAACGTCAATCTAAAACTAGATTCGATAGAGATGGTGGACGAGCTTCACTCTGATCACCGCCCAGTAATACTAAAACTAGACCCCCGCATAGGTCTCCCCGACCCCAACCGCCCCCCGACCACCAAAAGGGTAACGGACTGGAGGAAAGTAAGCTCCCAGCTGAAATCCAACACGTCCTCCCAATTGGACTCTATCCCCGACCAATTCGACTCTATCGCAGCAACAACGGCCGCGATCGACTCACTCACTGATCACGTACAATCCGTCGTGAGCGACTGCTCGAAGGAAGTCCCAGTGGGGGAAGACCCCCGCTGGAAACTACCTGACGATGTGCGTGACCTATTGACTGAGAAGAACGCAGCCATTCGTGCATACAGCAACTTTCCCTGCCACGCTAACAAAGTCCATATGCGCTATTTACAGAGATCTGTAAAGACACGCATACAGGAGCTGCGTGACGCGAGCTGGGACAAGATGCTGAGCGACCTAGAGCCGAACCACCTAGCCTTCTGAGAACTTCAGAGGAAACTCAAGTCCCAGCAAATCGCTTCCACACCACCCCTAGTCCGCCCCGACAAGACCGTAGCCTTCGACGACATCGACAAGGCTGAATGCCTAGCCGATAGTCTAGAAGCGCAATGCTCACCCAGCACTCTACCAGTAGACCAAGCTCACCTCCTAGAGGTAGGCGCCGAAGTCGAACGTAGAGCCTCTCTCCCTCCCGTTGAAGACCCTGAATGTCCTCTGCCCCCCGTCACACCAGACGAAGTGCACGACATCATCAGGGTCTCAAAGTCCGTAAAGCCCCCGGCTCTGATGGAATCACTAATAGGGTGATTCAGCTATTCCCTGCCCACCTGATAATGCTATTGACCACCATTTTCAATGGTGCCTTAAGCAACAATTTCTTCCCACAAGTGTGGAAAGACGCCACCGTCATCGGTATCCCGAAGCCCGGCAAACCCAAAACCGAGCCTTCGAGTTACCGCCCCATCAGTCTGCTCAAAGTCCTCGGCAAGGTCTACGAGAGGCTTATTTATAAGCGTCTCAGAGACTACGCCGAGACAAAGGGCCTCATCCCCAACGAACAGTTTGGGTTCCGCACCCAGCACTCTAGCGTGCATCAGGCCCACCGGATAATCGAACACATAAGCGCTGGCTTCCAGCGTGGTTTGTATACCGGTGCAGTATTCTTCGATATAGCGAAAGCGTTTGACAAAGTCTGGCACAACGGCTTAATATACAAGCTGTACGAACTCGGTGTGCCAGATCGCCTCGTGCTCATCTTACGAGACTTTTTGTTGAATCGCACATTCCGCTATCGCATCGAAGGCGCAATATCCTCTCCCCGTCCCATCCGCGCAGGCGTCCCTCAGGGCTCTGTGCTTGCCCCCCTCATATTCACTCTATTCACCAGCGACATCCCGAAGAGTAAAAAGGCACAGTTGGCTCTGTTCGCAGACGATACGGCCATTTACTACAAGGGCGCTGGACCCGACTCGATAGCCCGCATTCTCCAAACCGCAGTCAATAACCTTGGCGCCTGGTTTAGGAAATGGAGGATCGAAGTCAACCCCGACAAAAGCCAAGCAGTCATGTTTTCCAAACTGCTGGCTCGATACAGACCCCCCTTGCCCCGACCTATCACCATGCTCGGCAAGCCGATCCCTTGGGAGAAGCGAGCTAAGTATCTAGGTGTGGTCCTCGACCAACACCTCACTTTCGCAGACCACATAAAGCAGGCCCGCGCGCGGGCCGCTTTCGCTCTCGGAAGACTCCACTCCATGTTGAATGCACGTAGCAAAATGTCACTTAGGTGCAAATTGCGAATCTACACAACGTGCATTCGCCCCATCCTGACCTATGCGGGCGCCGTATTCGCCCAAGCTAAACCCCGTCAAATCCATAGATTGCAGGTAATACAGAACAGATTCCTTCGTAAGGCCACGGGAGCCCCTTGGTTCTGTAGGAACGAGACCCTCCACCTCGACCTTAGACTCCCTACAATCCACCAGTTTCTAAAACGCAATTCCAAGCGTTTCTTTGATTCCGCCGCCACCCATCGCAACCCTCTGGTTGTCGAGGCCGCCAATTATCTCCCGAGTCAAATCAGTACAGTCCGCCGCCCGAGGCAAATCCTTTCCGACCCAGACGACCCCATAACCCTCCTCCAGGAGAGCAATAGGGAAACCAGTACAGTTAGAAAACACACACACCGACACACTTTCCGACCTCGCCGCCGAGGTCCGCGATCGCGACCCTCCCGAGTAAATGATACTCCCCCCCGACCCTTGCTCGACGATGCGCCAGCCCGCGTCGATGATGCTGAGCCTGTAGCTTTAAATTCCCCGATTAATAATAATAATATATCATTGATCCAGCCTGTCCCTCTTGCTGTCCTCCCCCCAGCGAACGCCCTAAGCCGAGGTTCGTACCCCACAGGGGGTGCCCTTAGCGAGCGGTCGCCTAGTTTTAATTAGCATAGTTTTTGCCCCTGGCTGGAGGCTTTGAGTGTAGAAGCTTAAGGCAGCCACAGGATTGTCCGGTTGAGTAGTCATGACCTCAGTGGTCAGCTACGAGATGCCCTACATAAAAAAAAAAAAAAAAAAAAGCCGACCGCCGCCATTGTGTATCGTTTTGTGTCGCAAGTAAGTGTTCCCAAAAAATCGTTAATTGTGCAGTTTCCTCTTGCAAAAAGCGATCTGCCACTTCAAATTTTTCGAAACCATGGTGTTTCCTAGATGAGTACAAATTGACCCACATTGTTCGGAAATCCTATACAATGCGAGATCGGCTTATACTGGAAATGTATAGCCTGATATGTACCTGTGTGTACACAATAAAATTAATGGACATCATTTTAGTTTGATTCTGCTGACCCTTATTTAAACTGATTACTTTCATTCTATATATTTTTTCTACAGATTTCCAAAAGACACTGTAATAAGAGAAAAATGGAGGATATTTTGCGGTAACACAGAAACATGGAAACCTACGCGTACTAGTGCAATCTGTTCAGAACATTTTACGTCGTCTAGTTTTAAAGAACTTTCAACTAATAGAAGGAAATTAGTTGAGGGAGCAGTACCCACTTTAAAAAACATTCTTGGCACGGAAGAACGGTCAGCAAAATTACTGAAGAGTAGAATCTCGAGGACTGGAAAGACCACACCTGCCAGAGCAACGGAAGTAGTTTATTTTCCTTCATCCAGTCAATCCATCCCTCAGCCAATACAGTCACATAGCCAATCCATTCCGCAATCATTACAGTCTCACAGCCCATCCAGCCCTCAACCATCCACTACACACAGCCAATGCGTCCCAACAACGACAACATCTGTCAGTGAACTAGTTGAGACTCCAAGAAAAAGAAAACTGCGCAAGCAGTTGCAGTTTAAAAATAAGAAAATTCGTAGACTGCGCAAAAACGCGATATTTAAAGAAAAAGATCAATACTCTACAAGAACTTCTTAACAATTTAGAAGAAAGATCACTGATAGACAAAGAAGATAAATTAGTCTTGAGCAAAATTGGTGTTACGGAGAAAGAACTTCTTAAACGACAAATGAAAAAAAGTGATAAGCTCCCTAGGACGAAATATTCATTCGAGTTGAGATCTTTTGCACTCACTCTGCATTACTACTCGGCAAAGGCGTATAAGTACGTACGCAAGGTATTTCAGACATGCCTTCCTCATCCAAGGACTTTATCTAAGTGGTATAGGAACATCGATGGACAGCCGGGTTTTACGAAAGAGAGCTTGTTTGCTTTAAAACTTAGAGCTGAACAGGAAACTAACAAAATTTATTGCGCTCTTGTTTTTGACGAGATGAAAATCAAGCTATATCCAGAGTGGGATCCTCGAACAAAAAGATACTATGGCTATGTTAACCACGGATTCGAGTCGATTTCTGACAGCTCCGACAAAGCAACCGACGCTCTTGTTCTTTTACTTGTGGGCATAAATAAAATATTTAGAGTGCGCATTGGATATTTTTTGGTAAAAGGCACAACAGCCGCACAAAAGTCACGTCTAGTCTCAGAAGCTTTATCTCTTGTCCACGAAACTGGGGTTGAAATCAAATCACTGACATGTGACGGTGTAAAAGCTAATCTCGCAATGGCAGAAGAGTTGGGATGTTGTTTCAAAGACCCGAATAATTTGCAGACCTATTTTTTGGACCCTTCCTCAGGTCAAAAGGTTTCATTTTTCGCCGATCCCTGTCACATGCTGAAACTCATAAGAAACACATTTTCATATTATGAATATTAACTAAAATAATGAACGTTAAGTTGGCGACTCAATTATTCAGCGCAAGCGTTGCGGATTCGCTATTATTTTGCAAAAACATTTTGAAAATTTCGGAAATTTGCCGATTCATTAACTTTATGAAGTTCGCTGTAGCATCAAGCTACAGCGAACTTCATAAAGTTAATGAATGACGTATTCGATATCTTGGATTCACGAACAAAAAGTTATGGGTATAAAAGAGCACTTAGCAAAGACAACTACCAAGCAGCTTTCGACCGACTTCAAGAAGCTCGTCAAGTGCTTTTGCAATTAGATGTTGACCTTGAAGAAAAAGGCAAACCATTAATGATCCGAAAGAACTTATTGAAATCGCCACGATTTACTGGCTTTCTAGGTATATTGATATGTATAGAAAGTACTCAGGTTTTATTTCAGGACTTGGTACTAAATGATAAATTAAAATATGTCCCTATGCATAAAGTTAGCCAGGACCACATCGAAATATTGTTTTCTGTCATTCGTAGCCACGGTGGTTACAATGATAACCCCACTGCACGTCAATTCGAAGCAATATAAAAAAATATATTAATACATACAGAACTCCAAACAACATCTACAGGCACAAATTGCATTCCACTAGAAAAAATTACTATTCTGAACTGTACCTCAGCTATTGAAAAAATTAACAAGACTGTCATAATACGCGGCGATGAAGATAAGTTGCAACCGCAGATAAACATAACCTTGAACAATGAAGACATTTTAGACGATATTGAAAGTCAAATATTTATTTCACCCTTCGGAGAGAAAGTAATAGAATATATTGCAGGGTTCTCGGCATTTACTGCATTAAAAACTTTGAAATGTGCCACTTGCATAAGAGGACTGTTAGGACCTGTCAATAAAAAAAGCCTCATATACCAAAAAAGCCGTGGGTATCTGTTATATGCTTCAAAACCGGTAATCGATTTGTGTCGAATATGCGAAAAAGAGATTCGTAACAATTTGAACGATAAAAATCAACTCAGTTCAAAAATAACCACTCAGTTTATCGTTTCAAATTCACTGAAATATCTTGTAGGAAAAGAACTTTTTCCTAATATTGCACATCATGCGTATGATAACGGGTTAGTTAACCATACTTTAGAATTAGCGAATGTGATTATGGAAAAGTACACAAATGTTCGTATATCCTTTTTAACTAAAAAAGTAGATCCGCAGAAATGTGTTCGACACGTATATAATAAACTGGTACATTTCAAAAACCAATGATTTCCCCTAGTCAGCATTATTCAGACTTATGACTATGAACAAGACTATGGCTACGAAGCCATGCATGCCCGCATGTTTTCTTATCTAAGAAATCGAACACATTATTTAGTTTGTTTCATCATTTAGCTAGGAAACACCGAACTCAATTAGTAAAAAAAACTGACGTGTCAAAGTGTTTTTTTTTTCCCGTTTACTGATCCGATGTCGACTATTCTGCCAATGATTTTGTGATTTATAAAAAAATAAAGTCTGTCTAATTGTATTGTTTTATTATATATTCTACCCTCTCCTACTTTTTGGCACGTATACAGTTCGCGTCAAATAACTTTGCCGCTCTGAAGTAGACTACAAATGACGGCGCAGTAGTCAATATTAGTTATAAAACCGTAGTGCGCATGCCAACGGGCATGCGCAACCTAACTTTAGACTAGAGCGGCAAAGTTATTTGACGCGAACTATACATTAAGCCCATAATATAGAACGGTACATTAGGCCCATAATAAATCCCCACTTTGTCTACCATGCGTGGGGTTTTAAGCCATTTGTAGCGGCGTTCTTATAGGAAAGGCACAGGTTCAGCAATAGGGTATTTAATAATTATATAATATGAAAAATATTAAAATAAATACAATAGTTCTTTTTCCATACTGTCATATAAATTGTTTTGTTATTATTGGCTACCTACGTAGTTTCGCAGGCCAATAATCGTATTGCGTTTTTTTATTTGTGTAATTAGCTAAGTGTACAAGAAAATAAAACGAATGAACATTTTGTTCATTCATTCGTGCAAATACATTGTTTGTGTCACATCACTAGCACTTTGTGTTTGTAATCGTAGAACAATTGCATAGGTACGCACAAATTTGTCAATGTTGTGTGGTTTTTTCATAGTGTAGTTCATATTTTTTTGTGTGCGTTTGTAGCAATAGGAAGCATCTAACTGTGTGTGGTTGTCAAATTTTCATAGTGTGTTGAGTGTGTTTTCCTCGCCTCCCGCAGAAAGTGGCAGAAAATGTTGTTCGGTTATTCGCTGCTTGCCATCTCCATAGGGTAAATGCTCTAAGATATAAAACGTAGCATGAATCGACTATTTTCCTCACGTTGTAGCAACGTGAGGAAAATAGTCGATTCATGAGTGACGTCGCCGAGTCTCGCTACATCTCGTTTTTATGTTCGTAAAGATCAAAATACTTTTCTTTTGCATTACGAAAATATACGTCAAATCAGCAAAACTTACACGCACTTGACATGCGATTATGTCCTCTAGTAAAAATGTTAACGAGACTACCGTAGTGTTGAGGTCATGTTTGAAACCGAAATTGACATGTCGATAATTTCCTAGTAAAAATTACTTAGTAATTATTTTTGTTAATATTTTTTTTTATTGTTCAATGGTCCAGTCAAGTTTTATATAAAAATAAAATAAATTACTTGACCTAATTTTTTATTGATATTTTACTTATTACAAATTTAGTTACTTTTATTTAATTGAAGTTATTTTATCTTCTTATTAAATGTAACTATTTTATGCAACAGCTGTTTTATTTCATGGATTCAAGCAAAATCGATAAAATTAAAATTAATGGTACGGACTTCTCTTTCCGCTACCGCGTCCCCCGCAAAAAGTGACAGACTGTTTTGTTCGGAATATTGTGCTTATGGCTTCTCCAGTGTTATATACTCTAAGCCACATTTAGTTTTTCTAAATCGCTGTATAGTGAAGTGCTAATAGTGAATACGGTGTACAGCGATTTTGAAAATCTAAATGTGGTCATCAACTTTTGATGCTGACCGTACAAAAATAATAATAATAATATCAGCCTGTTACTGTCCCACTGCAGGGCAAAGGCCTCTTCTCATACAGAGAAGGCACGAGCATTGATCACCACGCTTGCTCAAGACGGGTTGGTGATTTCAGACTTATATTAACTATAAGTCCAGGTTTCCTCACGATGTTTTTCCTTCACCGATGTCAATAATGTCCAAGATAAACTCAGAAAGACCGTACAAGCAAGTACAAAATACTTTATGTAGTTTCTAGACAGTATCTATGACGTCATATTGAGGAATGTTTGTTTCGAATTAAGTACCTAAATATAAACTTATTCTATAATTTCAACCACCAAAGGAAAGCTGTATTCATTACCTATAAACAAATCTACAATAAATATATGTAATTATTTATCTAACAGAATGTGCATTTACCACTTAGTCGCTGGCAGATAGATCGCTGCGCTCCGTTTCATTTACGGTAAGTAAGAAAGAGATAGATGCGCGTGTACAGACGAGCTACTTATAACGAGTTGCCCGTCACGTAAGTTAAAGTCAGCCAGTTTAATTAAAGTGGAACTTATTACGAATAGTTACGAACTCGAGTGTTCAATCTCTATTATAGGTATTCCGCAAATACAAAAACGGGGAAAAGTGCGAGATAGAACGAGGGTTGCGCGGCGCGTGACGTGCAGCAGGGAAAACTTCGGCGTTCGCGCAACTCAAAGTACTTAAAAAAGAATAGGTAAATAAACAAACTTGCTCTAAAGGATTTTTTCTTTATTTCTCCACCGGGAGTACAGCGAGGTTTGTTTGTGTAAAAAATTGAAAGAACAATTACGAATGCGGGCATTTAAGTGCATTGAGGCTAAGTAACAACAGCCGCACTGGTCGATCCATCAGGTTAACACATTCCGGCGCGGCAACGGCTGTAACCGTATTTTAAAAGTTCGTGGACTGACAGTACGGTCACAGCCGTTTATTTAGCTACTTTCTTTACGTCAAACACAGCTACCGCCGTGTAAAATTGATTTGTTTATTATATAGACTTTATGTTCAAAGCATTAAGGCTGAGATCACGTCGATTTACTGTCAAAAACAAGTGGTTTACGTGCGCTCAATGTGTGCCATACCCTAACATAAACAGATTTCATCCACAACGCTAGTACGGCTACAACCGGGTTGGTTACTATCATCTATGAAATGTCATACTACTTGAACGTCAGTGTCACACTAGCAAAGGTCAGAGGGTTGGGTTAACCAAAGCTCGCGGTAAGTGATAACTATTGACTTCTTAGCCTTAACATTGGCAAATACTTCTATCATTATGTTTTATCTGATAATAGATGCTTCATTTTACGTGAGTGTTGCATATTTGCATCATGAAATCTGTTATTTTATAGATGAGTTGGCGCAAAGTTGATGATGATCTCATTATGAAGCTTTTAGATGAAACGTCTACGCTTGAATTATCTTGTTCAGAAGAAGACCCTTATTGTGAAGACGGAGAATATGGTTCTGATAAAGATTTTGAGCCGGATTACAACGAGCTTTCTTCCGATTCGGACGACCTACAAAAGAGACACCGCCGTGCAAATTTGAGTGTGCAACATTCAACCAGACATGAAATAACAGGGCAATCTGATACAGATTTAGAAGACCCTGACAGTACGGTTATATACGGATACGGTGGCCGCTATGGCCCACGCACAAAGGTCTACTGAAGGACTTAGTGCGGAAACCAAACCCCATAACATAGAACATACGGATATGGTTGTAGCCGTCTTCCGCCCTATGTACACGATTTCATTTTCCGTGATATTATTAGTACGGTTGTGACAGTATTGTGATTTTGTATGAAAAATTCTACTGTCTTTCCCTAATAAAGGACCGCGCCGGAAGGTGTTAAGCTACGCTTGCCGGGGTTGGTCAGTGGATGGGTGACCATCTTTACATACCGAGAATCCTCCGTGCCTCGGAAAGCACGTTAAGCCATTGGTCCCGGCTGTCATTCGTGGATCTTTGACAGTCGTTACGAGTCGTCAGATAGCCCGAAAGTCTGACACCAGTCTTACCATGGGGTATCGTATTACCCAGTTACTGGGTTGTGGAGGTCAGATAGGCAGTCGCTCCATGTAAAATACTGGTATTCACCTGCATCCGGTGAGACTGGAAGCCGACGCCAACATAGTTGGGAAAAGGCTAGGCAGATTGATTGAACAAGGTGGTGGACAATTTGAGTGTTTTGAAACTAATATGTACCCCCTTGATTTTTCACGTCAATAGCGTGTTTGTGTGCCTTTAGATACAAATACCGAGGCGCTACCTACTAATGTAGTCCGTCGATGTCCATATATTATTTGGCTACAATTAGGATATCAATTTTTTTTTAAACCGGCCAAGTGCGAGTCTGACTCGCCCACGAAGGGTTCCGTACCATTATCTATAAAAATGGCAAAAAAAAACACGTTTGTTGTATGGCAGCCCCCCTTAAAAAAAATTTTTATTTTAATTTAATTATTTATTTTTAAAGTGAATATACGGGGTGTCAGGGACATCGTCGCGAAGCCGGCTACCATGGATTCAGTACATGATTCTGAACCCCGCTGCGTTGAAATTTTGCGTCGGTTATTTAAAAATAAAACAGCTGCTCCATACATTTTGACCGCGTAGGTATTGCACTTTTATAAGAAACAACTGATTTTTTTTTTAATAACCGTCGAAAAATTTCAACGCAGTGGGGTTCAGAATCATGTACTGAATCCATGGTAGCTGGCTTCGCGTCGATGTCCCTGCCACCCTGTATAACTAAATATTCTGTGAATATTTCAAGCGTCTACCTGTTGTCGTTATCAATTTCGAGCAAAAAAGTCACGTTAGTTGTATGGAGCCCCCTTAAATATTTATTTTATTCTGTTTTTTTAGTGTTTGTTGTTACACCGGCAACAGAAATACATCATCTGTGAAAATTTCAACTGTCTAACTATCACGGTTCATGAGATATAGCCTGGTGACAGACAGACAGACAGCGGAGTATTAGTAATAGGGTCCCGTTTTACCCTTTGGGTACGGAACCCTAAAAAACACTACTTAGGTGCTTCAGTGCATAAATTATGACTGTAACCTAATTTTCTAATTGGGGTGTATCGGGCAGGTTGTGCATTATTCCAGTTACATGTTGTATATGCCTCGCGAGGATATGCTCATTTAGGACGAACCATTTAGTAGGTACCTTATTAATAGGTATCTATTGAATTATATCTGAAATTTTAAGTTTGTGTACCTATGTAGTGAAATTAACATAGGCATCGATTTATATCGAAGGATACGCCTTACTGCATCAAAAGATGACTGCATTTGTGCTTAAGTTGTCATCTGTCACACAATGACGATAATTGTCGCTGTACCGTCAGCATACTGGTTTTAAAAAGGGTACTTAATTTAAAAACGAGGTTGTTTAAAATAATAGAATGTTTGTGTTTATAGTCTTCATCAATGATATTATAATTGAATTGAATTTGAAAGCAGAAGCAGTAGAGTTTATTAACAGGCTGATTAAAAAAATCAAGAAAAATATTTAATGGATCTTTGCCACACCCTCGCGACGTAGGAAAATGGTACGATAACAGTTCGGGTGATCCTGGCTTTAATGAGCAAGCGCTAGAGGTTTTAGAAAAAAAAATGTTTTTTGATTAGCGAATATTCTGCACGAACAACAATATGGCAACCCACCACGAGCGTAGAGAGATCAGGCAAAAGACCCCACGCTTTATATGCTTTCGAAGCACGTCGCGTTTTATTAAATTGTTTATGTACCTATAATTTTGTATTCGAAAACATTGTTGCAAAGAAAAGTTAATCTAAAAAAAATACATTAAAAAAAATCCGGCTATAAAAATATTTTAAAATTATAATGTAACCTCCGTACTTCCTAAATTCTTTTAAACTTTTTTTGTCAACGCTACACTACCCTATCGTTCGTTGTCATGGGAACGAAATTTTTGTTATATGTCATCATCCGTCATAATATTTATTTTTGAATTCGTAATAAATTTGAAAAAAAATTACATAGGCATGAAAAGTAATACCTTTAGCTTTGTTTGTATTTTTGGAGTTGTTGGTGGTACATTTCCTGAAGGCACAACAAGGCATCTTTGTACAGCTCTGTGTATTAAAAACGAGAAAGTTACTCCGATGTGTCGCGAACTATGACGAATGAAGAAATGATGTTCAAATGAGTGAATTCACTCAAATTTAGGAGTGACACTTTTCGCGCGACGTAAGTATGGTGAGGGCGTATCCTTGATTTACATCAATGAACATAGGTACATAACATAACATCACACAAAAAAAAACACACTCATAAAACAGTTGCATGCGACTGTACATCTTGACACCAAATAGACCAAGAGCAAGGTTTAATGTTTTCAAACAAGTTTAAGCCACTCTAACCTAGTATTTAAAACATAAAAACATGTATTTAATTGAGAATTTATGTCTCTCCGACACAGGCGCGGATCCAGCCCTGAAAAAAAGGTTGTGGGCACAGCCATCCGAAAATCGGCCAAGTGCGAGTCGGAGTATGAACTCGGAATGATCGTAGTGCATTCCTACAAAGGAGATGTTTACTAAATATATGACGCTCTGACCAAGATTTTGTACAGTGGTGCCGATTCTCTTGTCCACCGAACTATACTAATTAAACTATCACTAAAATTCCTTACTTTTGGCTTTGAGAATATTATAGCAATTCGGCAAAAAAAAACACTCTAAATTTAAAAATGATTATGACACAACTAAAATCGAATCGCGATTCCACGTGGTACTTTGCCCCACCCCGTATTTTTTTTTTTTAGAGCCGGGGGCCCGCAGGGCTGCCTTCGCGTATTTTATATGGAATTTTTTACTTTTTGTAGGTATGGAAATTATACACCTACATGTTGAGTTTTAAGGGTATCGCGAAAGGGTATCGCAAAAATAATGAAAATTTCTCATTCTTTTTGCGATAGGACACACCATTTTCGAGATACATTATAAGCAAAAGAAAAGAAAAAAATATACAGTAGGTATTGTTATTCCACCTGAAGTCAAGGTGTTGGCGTGAATTTTAGTTCATGACAACAAATTTTAAACCCTTTAACACCTTTTTAATCGCGATTAAAAATTGTCAATTTAGTTAGCTAATCAAATTTTTTTGTGAAAAACGTCAAATTCAGAATAGCAATTATGCCATTTTCACTAATTTAATTACTCAGTGCCATCTTAGTGCTGTCAAACTAAAATATAGTTAAGTTGTGCCACTTTAGTCTATTTCAGAATGGGAAATCGTCGTTTGACTGGAATAAACAACATTTTGGTGATTTTTTGTCTAGTTTAGAGGCATTTGTGACAAGAGAATCGGCACCAATGTATAGTCCCACATGGGCAAAGCCTTGGAGCGAACCAGAGCGAACACTAGTAAATGAATAAACCTGTAAAATTTTAATTTGTTCATTCACGAAAATTACAAAAGTAAATGTGTGTTTGTTTGCACATCACAGTGTCACATTTAGGGTTGATTTCACCAACGAAACTGAACGCGATCAGCGGATATTACAAACTGCTAACATAAGCGCGACGCCACGCCACTAAAAAAGAAGGCAGCTCGGATGTTTTGGCGGCAATGTACGCAGCGAAGTTCTATAATATCATCAGCCTTTCGACCTCAATAGACCGTGAAAGGTTGTGGGCATGCCCATCGTGCCCACAACGGTGGATCCGCGCTTGCTCGGACATTTCTAAGGACTGTAGACCGATAAAACTAGAAGTATATTACACATATTAATAGAAATATTTTTTCTTGCCAATTTTTCGTGAACTCTTCGTTCTAGCTCTTGGACTATACCTTACTAATTGAACTCATTATATCTCCTAAACTAAGACCCGACAAATTCTGATATTTGGCGACAAATTATGGAAGAAAACAGATCTTCGCTAGGTGCCTTAGTTTTTGAGATATAAATGTGGCCCTGCTGGGGAGACTCTTCTCCAGATCGGCCACCTATAAACCCTTATATCTTTTGAACCAGTGACCGACAAATTCTGATATTTGGCGACAAATTTCGACAAAGTAGCGACTAATTTTTTGTGTAATCAAAATTAAAATCCCTGTTGGTGGCCCTGCCAGAGTCAATGACACCATTTCAAACACCAAGGATCTCCCACTATTCAAATATAAATTGCGTAACTTTTTAATTGACAAAGCTTACTACACGATCCAAGATTTTCTTAATAATTAGTACCTACTACAATCTGTCACCATACACCTAATTGTTATTCTGTGTGAAATGTTTTTTAAGTGATACCTAAGAATTGTTTTGTACTGCATGTTGACATAATTATTGTATTCCTATTAGGCAGGACATAATGGAACTGTAATTTATCTAAAATCTGTCTGTATAACCTAACCTATGCCCACAATAAAAAGATTTGATTTGAACACTGCACTCTCAGTTGACAACCCAGACCTGAAACTGAACTGGTTGTCATGTAAGGTTGTCCTTTTATTCAGTTGTGCATTATGCATGCTGTCAAAAACCTTATATATCACAGTAGCTAGTGAAATGGGCCTATAGTTACTGCTGTCAGAGTTCACCAGCACAACCACTGATCGCATCATCTCACCAGGCATATAACCATGACCCATACACAAGCTATACAGCATAGCCAGTAGGTACCCTAGGCAAGTGAGGGCCAGCATATTGGAGGTGCTCGATGCTAACCCCGTCATGGCCGGGGGACTTACCCCTAGACATACGCCTAATTGTTCGAGTAATCTCTGCGGCCTTGAATTTAACCCCTATTTCCATCCCGGGCCTAACATCGGGCACCGTCCGCGGCGGTCCTAGAGGAGATTTTACACAATGCCTTTTTAAAAAGATTGGCAATGTCTTCTGGCTCACCCATGCCACCGACGCTCACAGGAATGCCCGGACTGGCGTTCAATTTATTTGTGTTGTTTCCAAAAACTATGAAACTCATTTTTAGCGTGGTGTGAGGCTAGAATATCCATTTTAATTTGGTCTTCATAGTTTAACAATGCGTGTATTGTTGATGTTTACCAATCAGTCTGTCTGGTGGAAGTATTAAAAAAGGTTTACTTCCCGTTGTCCACTTTAGCCGAATGTACGTTATGGGGACAACGGGAAATAAATTTAATCACGTCCCGCTGTCCCCGCGACGGGGATATGGCATACGGGGACAGCGGGAATAAACTGTGGAACTGCATCACAGACTATGTCTCACCTTCTTGTCTGCCCTCTGTGCCCCATTCGTCGTTCGAACTTTGCTCTAAGTACAGTGTGTGACAACCGCTACAATAATAGTTTAAAAAAGTTATCAAAACACCCAAGATAAGGCAAGTTTTTTGGCTTATTAAATTGAATAACTTCAGTGTTACGTAATTCAATAAAATGTTCGAGTAATAAACAATTTTCTTTAATGCGATGCGATGCGGACGAATACTTCGATGCCTAAGTGTCCCTTTGTTTTTTGTATCAATTTGTGTAGTTAGTTATTGTATTTAGTACCTAGTGTAAATAGTTAGTAAGTTATAGTAAATTATAAATATATATGATTAAAATTTTCTTTAAATCCAAATTTCAATTTTTTCTCTTCATTCAATTTCAAATTCTTAGTTCGGGCTCCGAACTAATGTTACCACGGGATATACGAACTAGGAAACGCCCAAACTTCAAACTTTTGTATGGGCCAATAGCATTTAACCGCACCATCCTCACGAAGAACAGCGGACTAATCTGCACTTTACAAAAAATGAAACTCGCTACTGTTTTTGTAATAAATTACACTGAAGTTTATTTTCATCCTGAATACATATTGACCAATGTTACTTATTTAATGTTGCATTTGCATCATCAATTCACAACTTTATTACAACTCACTCAACATACATTTCTTATGCCATAGGGCAGTTTTTTTTTTGTTTTTATTTATCTAGTTACAAAATTCTAAAATTTGATAATACAATGAAATTTAAGCATTCTTACAGTTATCACTAAGTCCATTTAGCATTGAAAATAAATGATCATGATATTAATAATAAAAATTGATTTAAGTTCTTCATATATATATTTTTTTTTACAATTTCAACTAAAACACGCTCACTGCTTGGGAGAGGGCAGATCGGGGTGCAATCATACGTCCAAACGAACACTATACATTGTATACATTTGTAAAAAGTATCAAAATCGAGTAAAAGGCCTACAAAAAATTATCTCGAGATACTAATATTCGTTTACGTAGTAACCTAAAAATTGTCCTATTTAACACTGGAATCGCCGACGACGGCAGTGGCGCGCGGCGCGTCTAGCGTTAAAGGGTAACAAACGTAGGTATTTCAACTATTTGGCTTAATTATATTTATATAATGAGATGAGCGCGAAATAAAAGCGGTGCGGCTCATGAGCCGGCGAGCGCGGCGCGGCGCGGGCGGCAGAGAGGTCTCTCCTAGTCCTCCGCCTCCTCGTCCTCCGACTCCTGCTGCTGCAGCCACGTCAGCCACGTGTTCACCTGCAGACACACGCAACCATATCACATGCTGGAAAACTGAACATCCGTAAACATATACCATTTTTCCATTTAAGGGACGCCATAATTTATTGGAGAAAATTCGACAGGTCAATGGAAAACTGCACCTAGAAGCACTATCGAAACTGCACAACCTCAATTGTGGTTCCCTTCCGTAATCTAATCTAATATAAGAAAAAGTAAAAAAAAAAAAAATGTTTTTATGAGGAAATCCCTAGAAGAAGTGATCCGAATACAAAAGTTCTTTCAGTGATAGAAATCTACATTATAGCAGTGTCGCAGGATTATTGCAACAGACCGGATCATTGGAAACTAAGAAAGGTTCAGTAGTCATGTGAGCTATTATCAGGATACTTCATAAACACTGACTGGTTAATCTGTGGATGCGTTCCCAAAATATGTTATGTACCTACAGTGAACTCAATATTTTAAAATAGAATAAAAAACGACAAGGAATACAGTGTATCTGCCCATTAGGTTTAGACTTAAAATAGCTAGGCTATTAGCTTATATTTACTCAGACATAAGTAGTATGTCGAAGTGTAGTACTATAATTAACACCTCAATTATTAGTAATAATTCTAATGTACAGGTGGCCACCAGTAACTGTAGCACAAGTGCTATACACGTTTACAGTAATTGTACGAAGGAGGATCCATGTGTCACTATGGCAAATTCCTGTCATAATGTGGGGTCCACAAGTAGTAGGATCTCATTGCCTGGTGATGGCATGGAGTCTCGGGACTCACTCTGGATGTGACGATGTAAACAGTGCACTCTCAATGGTTACGGATTGGTTTACGACAAATAACCTAGTTCTAAATACTAAGAAAACGAAATGTGTAAAGTTTGCCCTACCAAATGTTAGAAATCTAGGTCCCAACATCGTCTTAGATAAAGAGGTGCTTGAATCTGTAAACTCAGCGGTTTTTCTGGGCATAACAGTAGATGCCAAACTTCAGTGGGGCCCACATATATCGAGCCTAGCGGGAAGGCTCAGTTCAGCCGCCTACGCCGTCAGGAAAGTAAGACAATACACTGACGTCGATACAGCTTGTTTAGTCTATTTTAGTTATTTTCATAGCGTTATGTCCTAGGGTCTTCTGCTGTGGGGCAAAGCTGCTGATATTCAAAATATATTTGTTCTTCAAAAACGAGCTGTTCGCGCTATTTACCAGCTTGGTGCCAGAGTTTCTCTGAGAGATTTTTTCAAAGATATTGGTATCCTCACGGTGGCATCTCAATTCATCTTCGCCAATATCTTATATATTAGACAAAATATACACTTATACACTAAAAACAGTGATTTTCACAATGTTAACACTAGAAATAAGGACAAACTACGGGCTCCCTTTCACCGGCTTCATAAGGTTCATAACTCATTTGTTGGGCTTGGTATAACCTTTTATAACAAGCTACCCTCTTCTTTGCTAGATTTGCCTTTTAATGCGTTTAAAACGAAAGTAAAATCCAATCTTTGTTCAAAGGCATACTATTCTATCAACGACTACTTAAATGATAAGAATAGTTGGTCGCTGTGATTAACTGAAAACAATGTTTATGTTCTTTCTCCAGCTTACGTACTGACAAGTTATATGAGTTTATATAATTGTTTATTTTATTTGACTTTTTAAGTCAAGTTATTTTAATTTAACTTTAATTTATTTTTGACAAAATCTACTCATCACACTGTTTTTTTATGAGTTGTATTGCAATATGTGGTTAGCTAGTGACCTCGACAATTGATCATATTATTTACTGTTATTAGTAATCAATTCTTTGTTTATTTATTTTACATCGATGGTCCTAGTTATTTATAACTTCCAGTTACAACTATATGTAAGCGGGCACGCCCTTTATGCCTGGAGGCTTTTTTATTTAGATATTAAATTCTGTTTACGTTTAGTTTTTTTATTTCCGCCTGAGTATCGATGATTGATTGGTTGAGTTCTCGATGATTTTGTTTGGTATATTGGCGTGTGCTAGCTAACATATGGCTAATAATTTGAATTATGTTTTGTGTTGCGTAATGTAAATTATTTTGAATACTATTATATAGAATCTTTTTTTTTTGTTCTTCTTACTGAACAGACAGCTGTGCTGCTGGGGAGTTTGTTGCGCTACTTCTTCTTCCCAGCTAATGCACTAGGAAGTGGTGACGGGTGGACGTTTTGGAGGACTGTCTTATGTAGTTTTGACGTTCGAAAAGTGCTGATTCTCAGCCTAGTTTGAATAAATGACTTTTGAATTTTGTTAATTTAAACTAGATAGTAAGACAACAGAAGATACCAGTAACACTATAGTTATACCTACCAAGAACAAGGTGTCTTCTTGCTCTCAAATAGTTAATTGTAAAAAAAGTCTAAGCAGAATACCTTGAAATTGTTTCATCAAAATATTCAAGGTTTTTCTTCAAAACAATTAGAAATTGAATTATTTTTAGAAAAAAACCATGTTGAAATTATTTGTTTAACTGAACATTGGTTGAAAGATTATGAGATGCTAATTAATTATAAAAATTATAGTGCGGGCAGTTGTTTCAACCGAAAGTCTATGCAACGTGGGGGTTCACTAATCTTAGTTAAAAATTCTATTAAATCTAAGACTCGTAAAGACATAGTTGATCTGTCTGTTGAACATAACATTGAATTGTCCTGTGTTGAGCTAGATAAGTATGTTATAGTGTGCGTTTATAGACCCCCAAATTATCTAAACTACTCCACATTTGACTCGGTAATGCAAGATGTTCTAGCAAAACTTACAACGGATAAAAAATCACTGATTATCTGTGGTGACTTATCTCCCTTCTGATCACAGCGGTCAAACCATTGCTTTCAAGTCCAACACACCATTACAAAGAATTCAGATACAATCTAGACAAATAACAACTAACAATTTAAGTAGATTTAATAATGACTTAATTAGTAAATTAAGTATCCCAGGTCATAATATAAAAAATGTAAATGAATTATATGAGGAATTCTTTTCATAGGGCGCGCGCACCGAGTTCAATAATACTTTAAAAAAGAAAACTAAAACGATTTGCCCAAATTTTTTGTTCAGTGATATGGGTATTAAGAAAAATAGGGAAAAATTGTTTGAGCTGCCTTAAGCCTTAACTCTGAAACTTTAATAAATACGTTGCTACTTACTCTAAAACTTTAAAAAATACCTGTAAGGTAGCTAAAGCCTTGTACAATAGCAACAAGATCAAATCAGCCGATAATAAAATAAAGACGGTTTGGAAAATTCATCGATGACGAAACAAACAGAAATAAAAGACATAATAATGATTTCACACTAGAAACTTCACCGGGTCTCATAAGTGAATGAATGAATTTGTAAATTTCTTTACCAGTAATCCCACTTAAAACTACTGAAACCTTACATTCCTCTCCCTCGCGTTTAATTGATTTATTAAGAGCAAACGTTTCATCCTGCCCAATTGAATTTAAATTCAAGCATATAAACCAAGGGGTTTATATGCTTGAATTTAATTTAAATTGATTTGCCTAAAAGCTTTTATTACTGTTAAGGAACAGTAATAAAAGCTTTTAGGCAAATCAAGATCAAATTAACCGAAGATCTATGGGGAATGTCAATCAAAGTTTGTACCTCCATTATTGAGACTATAGCGCCGTACTTAGCCTTAATATTTAATTTGTGTGTGGATCTTCTTGTGTGAGTCTTCCCTGATCTAATGAAATATAGTAAGGTAATACCACTTTTCAAATCCGGGGACAGTAAAGACACTAATAATTATAGACCCGTATCCGTGTTGCATTTTAACACCAATAAAATCTTACACGATCAACAGTATGGTTTCACCAAAGGACGTTGTACGACCGACGCTGGTGTCACCTTATTAAAGCACATATTTACGGCGTGGGAAGAGGCCCAAGACGCCATAGGAATTTTTTGTGACCTCTCGAAGGCATTTGACTGCGTCGACCACGAAACCTTAATCTTGAAACTTGAGCATTACGGACTTGGAAAACTTGCGCTCAGTTTAGTAAAATCTTATAATGATTGACAACAGCAAGTTCAAATAAATGGTGTCAATTCAATCGGTTTAAAAGTAAAAATGGGTGTACCACAAGGATCATTATTGGGTCCTTTCCTCTTTTTAGTTTATATTAATGATCTACCCCATTTGTTAAAAACTCAACCACAAATGGTGTTATTTGCTGACGATACTTCCTTAATTTTAAAAATTAATAGACGTGCATCAAATCTTGACGACGTAAATAACGCCCTACGGCAGGTCCAAAATTGGTTCACTGCTAATAATTTAAAGTGTTTTTGCTAATTTAAGTGCGTACGATTTTCTTTACCAAATGTAAAAAGTAGTAGTTGTGAGATAGTATTGAATCAAGAGAAACTAGAATTCGTCGATAAAACAGTTTTCCTAGGGATCACACTCGACTCAAGGCTTCAATGGGGTCCTCATTTAACATCTCTTTCAGGACGGTTAAGTTCAGCAGCATATGCTGTGAGAAAAATCCGTCAATTTACTGACGTGGGTACCGCGAGGCTAGTCTATTGTAGTTACTTTCATAGTATTATGTCGTACGGTATTCTACTATGGTGACGGGCTGCAGACATCGAGTCTATTTTTATTCTGCAGAAAAGAGCCATTAGAGCCATATATGGCCTCCACAGGCGCGACACTCTAAGGGAACTGTTTAAAGATATTAAAATCATGACGGTACCTTGTCAATATATCTATGAAAACATTATGTACGTAAGGAAAAATCTACATCTTTTTAGTAAAAGAGGTGCAAGACACAATTACATTACTAGGAATAGGGACCAATTAGTTCAACCGGGTTTCAGACTGGCTAAAGTGGACTCATCTTTCATGGGGTACTGTTTAAAATGTTACAATAAAATACCTCCCAACATATTTCAGCTGAGTGAAACGAAATTTAAATCTTATATTAAACGCACACTGTGGAGCCCAGCATATTATAAGTTGGGAGATTATATCGCTGATAAAAATGCTTGGCTCAACGCTGGTCTTGCTTCACAAGGGCGCATAAACTAATAGATTAGCATTTGAAAATACTGTTGGAGCTGCTGAAGATTTTAAAAACTATCTTTTCATTGTATACATTCAATCTCATAACATTGTATAATTGCATAGCACATGTTGAGTACTATGGACCGACTATAAAGCTACCATTTAGGTACTGGGTATGTCTTTCATTGACTTGAATGTGCCTTGGTGGCTGAGAGTATGTCATGCTCACTCTAATGTCTCGCTGACGGTGGCGCGTGTGTTGGATCATTTAGCTCCCTTCAAAATGGTTGAGCTGAATGGTGCTAATCCATGCGTCATGTTCGTGAACGGGCGCCGTCAGTAGGGAATGTTCATCTCTTAGCTACCACGGCTTATTTTAATTTAATTTAATTTTTTAATTTTTGTTTTTGATACGGACATTTTTAACGTTTTGCATCGTTCTCACATGTATAACTTCAACATGAATGATGAAACCAATTTTTTGTAACCATATTATGATTTAAAAGTGTCCATGGAGTTTCTTGCCCGTTCTTCTCCATAGGTACCTACTACGCTTTGGAATGGGGAACTAGCTTCATCTTTCTGACTGACCGACCCCTTGACAATTCAAAAGTGCCTGTAATTGGTTTATTTGAAATAAATGCTTTGAGTTTGAGTTTAACAAAGAAAGAAACCTTTTTTATATATTAAAATAAATGTGCATCTATTCAACTCAGCTAAGGCACCCCGACCAAATGTGTTAGAACTGTGACGTACCGTGAGCGAGCAGTGCGCAGCGGCGGGCGAGCGCTACATCCAAGTCGATCGCAGTTAATTGACTATTCAGTACTCTACGACAACAATATGGGAAAAGGATCACATAAAGAGGCATATTGAGAGTCCATGAATACTTTGTCGTACATCTAAATCATCATGATACCAGAGCACCTACCTACATAATAATAGCATCACGTACCTAGCAGTAATTACATGGTGAGGAACTGGGATTCTTTTGAGATGGAGCAGCAAATCAAATCAAAAGTCATTTATTCAAACTAGGCTGAGAATCAGCACTTTTCGAACGTCAAAATTACATAAGACAGTCCCCCAAAACGCCCACCCTTCACCACTTCCTCGTGCGTTAGCTGGGAAGAAGAAGTGGAGCAACAAACTCCCCAGCAGCACAGCTGTCTGTTCAGTTAGAAGAACAAAAAAAAAGATTCTATATAATAGTATTCAAAATAATTTACATTAAGCAACACAAAACATAATTTAAATTATTAGCCATATAATATAAGCTAGCACACGCCAATATACCAAACAAAATCATCGAGAACTATTACTCAGGCAGAAATAAAAAACAAAACGTAAACAGAACTTAATATCTTAATAAAAGCCTCCAGGCATAAAGGGCGTGCCCGCTTACATATAGTTGTAACTGGAAGTTATAAATGATAAACTAGGACCATCGAGGTAAAATAAATAAACAAACAGTTAATTACTAATAACAATAAATAATATGATCAATTGTCGAGGTCACTAGCTAACCACATATTGCAATACAACTCATAAACCATTTGATGATAAATTTAGACAAATCCGTTTACATCCAATTTAATCGATTTAATAATTCCAAAAATGACATTAAACTCAATATTAATAAAATCAATGAAGTAACGCGTACCAGATTTTTAGGTGTAATAATAGATAAAGACATTAATTGGAAAGAGCATATAGATAATGTTAGCACAAAAATTAATACATTTGTTTATGCATTAAAACAAGTAAAAAATTTAACTACTATAAAAACTGCTGTAATGTCGTATCACGCGTACGTCGAATCGTTATTACGTTATGGACTAATAATGTGGGGTAACAGCACTGACTTCCAAAGAGCATTCATCGCTCAAAAAAAGTGCATGAGAGCAATTTGTGGACTTAAGCCTGACGACTCATGTCGACCAATATTTAAAAAACTTGGTTTGTTACCGTTACCGTCGCTTTACATTTACGAATTATGCGTGTTTGTCATGAAAAATAAGCAACTGTTTAAGACTGCAAATGATGTCAATCCTCGGAACCGACGAGATCCATATAAACTAGTGTTGAATGATTTGCCTAGACTGTCTAAATACAATAGTCACTGCTTGGCAATGTGTGTGAGCATTTATAATAAAATACCAAGGCATTTCAAAGCTTTAAATACAAAATTATTTAAAATTAAATTTCATAAGTGGTTACTCGAGTGTAGTTTTTATAGTTTAAAGGACTTTATAGATAAAAGATGTTGATGTTTTAATTTTTTTATTTTAACGATTGTTGTTGCTTAACTTGTCTTTAAAATTTTGCATGCTATGTTTTATCCTAGCTAAACATGCTTGTGCCTCAATTTGTATTTAACACCCTTTTTTTTTAAATGACTCCTCCCGCTCTGGGCAGAGCGAGAGGGAGTGTCAGACTTTTACTGACTAAAACCCACCCGTGTTCCTTCCGTTGCCTATGTGCTGGGGCCGCGATATCCCTTTCGGACAGACCCGCAACCCCAGCAGGCATTGGTCCTTCCGGACCCCGTCAGTTGGTGCTGACATCCATTTGAGGCGCGCGTGGTACACAACGCGCCGTCGACCCGGGCCTGGTCCTTATCGGACGGCGAGCTGCCCATCGCTCACCGTCCGCAGGCCCGCGCCTACGGTGGCCGGAAGTCAGCTTGTGACTCCCGACGCCCGGGGCGTCTACTGCGGCGACTAGGGGCGCGAGGGCGTGCAGCTTCAATCTCCCGTATTTAACACCCTTGTATACCATGTTTTACGCAAATAAATATTCTATTCTAAAAAACATTGTGATGAGTAGACTATGTCAACAATAAATTAAATAATTTGACTTTTATAGTCAAATAAAATAAACAATTACTTATATAAACTCATATAACTTGTCAGTAGGTAAGCTGGAGAAAGAACATAAACATTGTCTTGAGTTAATCACAGCGACCAACTATTCTTATCATCGTTGATAGAATAGTATGCCTTTGAACAAAGCTTGGATTTTAATTTCGTTTTAAACGCATTAAAAGGCAAATCTAGCAAAGAAGAGGGTAGCTTGTTATAAAAAGTTATACCAAGCCCAACAAATGAGTTGTGAACCTTATGAAGCCGGTGAAAGGGAGCTCGTAGTTTGTCCTTATTTCTAGTGTTAAGGGTGCGTTTGCAAATCGGACAAAATTATGCTGTTTTTCGGTAGATTTTGTAACAAAACTAAGCCGAATCAAATGTAACTAATAACTACCACATATAGGTTGGTTCTTCATATTCAAATGATAGGAACTTTTTTGTTCAAAATTATAGTTTTTTATATTGTAAAAACGATCTTCCGTTGCCATTTTCCACAAAATTAACGATACCGGGTTGAGTTTAGTTTAGTTGAGTATTTTAAGATTTCTAAAAATACTATTAGTAGGCAGACATGTTCAATTTTAAACCTTAGGAAAAAAATATTTCAAAATGTCACAAATAGCCGCAAAAAAAAAAAAATACGAAACTAACTTTTTCACATATTTTGCTATTACGGATGAATCGTAATCGATTGTATTAAGGGTTATTTTATTTTTGGTCTGTTTTGATTTATTGCACAAATATTTCGAAAGAAACCTCAGTCCGCGCTTGGCCGCTGTCGGTAGTGGACCCTGTGTTGCCTTTTTGCAGCGGCTCGTGTGGAAAAAGATCGTTGTACAAATACAAAATATTCGATAAACCAAATTTGATATTTGCTATGGTAAGATAATTTTGTATTCACAGATTTTTATAATAATAATTATTTTATTTCGGTAAAAGTAAGTACGGTTTATAAATGCCTATTCGACTGGGACTTGATGGAGTGACCTGTGTACTTCAGTGACTGCTACTGGAACTCCTCGACGAGTAGAACTACGAGTAGGTGTACCGAGTCTGGGTTCGTTTTGTTAGTTATGATGAGATCTTACCTCCGGATTTGATGGGAGTGACCTAAAGGTGTACTTCGGTGACTGCTACTGGAACTCCTCGACGAGTAGAACTAGGTGTGCCGAGTTTGGGCTCATTTAGTTAGTTATGATGAGACCACCGAAGTACACCTTCAGGTCAATCCATCAAGTCCGGAGGTAAGATCTCATCATAACTAACAAAACGAGTCCAAACTCAGCACACCTAGTTCTACTCGTCGAGGAGTTCCAGTAGCAGTCACCGAAGTACACCTTCAGGTCACTCCATCTAGTCCGGAGGTAACAAAACGAGCCCAAACTCGGCACACCTAGTTCTACTCGTCGAGGAGTTCCAGTAGCAGTCACCGAAGTACACCTTCAGGTCACTCCATCAAGTCCGGAGGTAACAAAACGAGCCCAAACTCGGCACACCTAGTTCTACTCGTCGAGGAGTTCCAATAGCAGTCACTGAAGTACACCTTCAGGTCATTCCATCTAGTCCGGAGGTAAGGTCTCATCATAACTAACAAAACGAGTCCTAACTCGGCACACCTACTTCTACTCATCGAGGAGTTCCAGTAGCAGTCACCGAAGTACACCTTCAGGTCACTCCATCAAGTCCGGAGGTTAGTAAAAATATAAAGAACAGTACGAAATATTTTTTGTAGGTACCAAGTAATATAAAGACATAAGAAAAAAAAAAAAAAAAAAAAACCAAAGTATTAAAATTAGTTCACTTCACTACGATTCTGCAGCTAACCGAGCGTACACTTGTGTGTGTGACCCGTGTCGACGTAGTAGTTCGATTCTATACCTATCAATTTTGCAAACGCGTCCTTAACATTGTGAAAATCACTGTTTTTAGTGTATAAGTGTATATTTTGCCTAATATATAAGATATTGGCGAAGATGAATTGAGATGCCACCGTGAGGATACCAATATCTTTGAAAAAATCTCTCAGATAAACTCTGGCACCTAGCTGGTAAATAGCTCGAACAGCTCGTTTTTGAAGGACAAATATATTTTGAATATCAGCAGCTTTGCCTCACAGCAGAAGACCGTAGAACATAACGCTATGAAAATAACTAAAATAGACAAAACGAGCTGTATCGACGTCAGTGTATTGTCTTACTTTCCTGACGGCATAGGCGGCCGAACTGAGCCTTCCCGCTAGGCTCGATATATGTGGGCCCCACTGAAGTTTGGTATCTACTTTTACGCCCAGAAAAACTGCCGAATTTACGGATTCAAGCACCTCTTTATCTAAGACGATGTTGGGACCTAGATTTCTAACATTAGGTAGGGCGAACTTTACACATTTCGTTTTCTTAGCATTGAGAACTAGGTTATTTGTCGTAAACCAATCTGTAACCATTGAGAGTGCACTGTTTACATCGTCAAAATCTTGTCTATTCCTGTCTACTTTAAAAATAAGAGAGGTATCATCTGCAAACAGTACAACTTCACAGATACCCTTTAAATAGAATGGTAAGTCATTGATATACACTAAGAACAAGAATGGACCCAGTATTGAGCCTTGAGGTACACCTAACTGAACTGGTAGCCCGGAAGATTTCACACCATTAACATCTACACATTGGGACCTATTGTGAATTTATAACGTTGAGAGCTTCGTTTTGCATACCATAATGACGCAGTTTACGCAAAAGCGTGTCATGGTGCACGCAATCAAAGGCTTTGGAGAGATCACAGAAAACCCCAATAGCATTTTGCGAGTTCTCCCATGCGTTTAAATATGTGTTTCAGCAGAGCAACACCCGCATCTGTAGTCGAACGACCTTTTGTAAAGTCATATTGTTCATTATGAAGGAGGCTATTTAAATTAAAATGTATTAGCAACTGCTTGAGTATTAACTTTTCAAATATTTTGCTAAATGCAAAGCAAGTGCAGGTACCGTGCCCTTTGTGGCTACAGGACAACGTTCATGAGAGACTGCCCTTAACTTTAGTTTTTTGAGATGGAGCAGCAAGTGCAGGTACCGTACCCTTTGTGGCTACAGGACAACTTACATAAGAGACTGCCCTTAACTTTTAGCGTTATTGCTAACTGCATTCACAGATTTTGGACAAATGGTACAGTCAGCAAGAAAAACGTTTATTTCCACGTTGTATATTATGACGCCAATCGATGCAGTTTCGTTAAAGGATTAAAAGACTTCAGAACCAACCGAGGCCACAAACACAAAAAACCCACAAAAACGCATAAAATCAGGGGTAATATATTGCGTCTATGAAGTGAACTTTGGTCAATTTGTTTTATTATACACACATCCAATAGGCTCGCCCCCTATTACATGGGACTTAAACATAACTGGCACAATGTGGGAGTACCACAGGTACAGCTTTACCCAACCCTTCGAGGAAACAAGGCGTGATGTTATGTTTATGAATCCACATTATTTTCATAAGAACAGTAGGGAGAAAGTTATTTGCGTTTTGGGACTTTTTTAGGACTCTAACGTCAGTTGGTCTAAAACTCTGGTTTTCTTTTAACCCTTATATAAAACTGCGTCGATTGGCATTATAAAAATAAATCTAAGTTTTGCTAGTTGCCTGTACCATTCTCCCAAAATATTTTAATGCAGTTAGCAAGTATTCAAAAAGTTGACAGTCTCATATAGAAGTTTCCTGTAGCTATAGCGGGTAACGTACCTGATCTCGCTGCCCCATCTCAAAGCCTCCAACCTGTATATTTATTTATTTATGAAATAGTTACAAAACTAAATTGTATTTTCTACTCCGAAATTCAAAATTTCCAACGTTTTTGGCAATTTGCAGCCCAGTATCAGTTAGTATGATCAGCACTTTCACCTTAAACAGCAGTATATTTTATTGTTTTGTGGAAAAATATCGTTGTTCTAGATTTAGTTTTATTATGTAGTGGTGCGGTAATTACCTGGAACAGCGCCTCGCCCTTGCCGGGGTAGGCGTCGGTGACGTCCTCGCGCCAGCGCAGGAAGGCGTCTTCCTCGCACACCTCCAGGTTGTACAGGTACATGAACCAGCGCAGCAGCATGCCTGCACAACGACCACGTGTTGACAACCACGAGCACGACGTGCGCATACTGACTGATTGCTTTGCTAGCCAGTATGGGTGGTTCCAAATTACAAGCAATAGAAAAAAAGAGTCCATGGGAGCAAAAACTTAAAATATAGCCTATGGTTCCTTTCAGCGTTTTTTTCTAGGACCTACGCTTCAGTTCAGAATCTACGCGTACATGGCTTGAAAAAAAAAACACCGGTATTATATTTTGAAAAGTGACAAAATGTAAGCCTGCGGGGTATTTGCGGGACACACTAACAGTAGTATGAATGGGTTTCATTTTGAACAGTTCAACTACATTCATTGCGTTATTTACGTCGTTGAGCGGACAAATTTTTCCAACATATGAAGCAATGGATTAGCAATAGCTTTCAAAATTATTCAGATTGTGATTGAAAGCGTGTTACGCAATTAGGGTGCCGGTGTGAACTAACAATAGTAATAATTGAACATTTCGTCAAGTCGATCATTCCGTCGTATTGCAAAGCGATCGGCGCATAGCGTCACCTTTGGGGTAGCGGTGCTGGTGCGCGTGCACCTGCACGGCGTACACGGCCGCCAGCTGCAGCTCGGGCTGCCCCTCCAGCAGCGCCGTGAGCAGCGGCGCGTAGGCCTCCAGCAGCGCCTTCTCGTGCTCCAGCGCCGCCTTGTCGGCCGCGCCCGCGCCGCCCGGGCCGCCCGCGCCGCCCGCGCCCGCCGCGCCCGTCACGTGGCCGGCCACCAGCGCCACCAGCGCGGACACGAAGGCGCCGTTCTGTCGCACCGCCGGCTCCACGTTCGCCTGCGAGGGGAGCCAGAGTGAGATGCGGACGGCATGAGCGATGTAATGTGGACCCTGGCTCGACCCTGATCTACATATAAATCGCTAAAAGATTCCTTCGGTAGTCTCTGTTCTTAAATGTATTATGAGACTTCGTATAGCGAGGACTATATAAGAGGACTTTTGTGCAAAAATTCTTTGTGCTGTTTATAAGCGGTTTTCGAGCTTGGTCATCGCATTCTCGCTTGACTATTTGACGCGTGACGTCACCACTCTTTCATCAGTAAACAGTCTTTATTAATTCAACAAAAGAGACACAATTAATTTGATTTTGACACTTATTGAGCAATATTTGGGTAGAGTTACTAGACGAACTCCTACTTAAGTGTAGACATAGTAAATGTTAGCAAACGCATATGTAAGATACGACTTGTATTGAAACTATTCTTATGTGCTTCTATGAGGAACCTAGCTAGCTGGGTTTTAAGTTTTAATATTACAGTCCTTTTTTTAAATTATATTTTGCATGCATTTTTGTAAAAAAATAAACCAGGTACGATAGAATAAAATGAGCGACCTTGATCCAGCGGTAGAGCGAGTGCGGCGCGGGCTCGGCGGCCAGCTGGCGCGCCAGCTGCGCCTGCACGCGCAGCTGCGGCACCAGCGCCGCCAGCCCGCGCGCCTCCAGCGCCTCCAGCGCGTCGGGCGCCGGCGCCTCGCCGCCCGGCGCCACGTGCGCGCACACGTTGAGCTTGCCCTCCTCGCACAGCGCCGCCAGCCGCTCCACGCCCAGCGCCTCGGCCAGCGCCTGCAGCACCTCCAGCAGCAGCGGGTGGTGCGCGCCCGCGTCGCACCACGCGCCCACGTCGGCCAGCGCCACCAGCTTGTGCTCCACGGCCGCGCCCAGCAGGCGCGGCAGGCGCGCGTGCGGGTGCGCCGCGTGCACCAGCGCGCGCAGGGCGTCGCCGGCCGGCGAGCGCTTGATGGCGCGCACCACGCGCACGCAGGCGCGCAGCGCGCCCGCGTCGCCGCGCGGCCCGTGCAGCGCGTGCTCCAGCACGGCCGCGATGCAGCGCCGCAGCACCTTGTCGGGCGGCTGCAGCTCGCGCAGGCGGCGCAGCGCGGGCAGGCCGGGCTCGGCGTCGCCCTCGTCGTCGGCCGCCGCGTCGGCCGCCTCCACGGCCAGGCGGCACGCCTCCTCCTTGTTGGGCCCCTGCGCAGAGCGAACGTCAGCGATCGGCGGCGGCCCGAGGGCGCCCGCCGCCGGTCGACGGCCGAGAGTCGACGACTCACCTTATCCTTCTTCGGCTTGTCCTTCTTGTCGGCGGCGGGCTTGATAGTGATGGCGGGCTCCTTCAGCAGCGGCGGCGCACTGGCGAACGCAGGCGTCAGCACGTCTGCGGACAGAAGGGCGGGTGAGCGGGCGAGCGCGCGAGCGAGCGGAGCGCGGGCGGGGCGGTACTCACTCTGCTGCACGGGCGCCAGCGGCAGCTGCGGCTGCGGCTTGGACAGCTTGTTGGCGGTGAACATGAGCGAGTTGGCGGCGGGCCGCATCTGCACGTCCTGCAGCGCGCCCGCCGTGTACACGCGCGCCTTGTTCGAGCGCGACGACCCGTCCTGACACAAACCATACTTTATTGTAAACTAGCTTCGTCTGTGTATGTTTTGTATTTCATTATTTTTTTATACAATTTTTTAGTACCCCAAATATATTTTTATTTAGCTACCTAACTTTATATCATTACACAGGCGAAAAAAAAAAACGAGACTAACGAAACACTGGTAGGTTGAATAAAACGAGACTAACGAAACACTGGTAGGTTGAATAAAACGAGACTAACGAAACACTGGTAGGTTGAATAAAACGAGACTAACGAAACACTGGTAGGTTGAATATAAGTCAGGTAACACAAAATAAGAAGAACAAGCAATATTAACGTACGATTACAGTTTTATCTGCACTTTGTCTAGTCCAGTAATATATAGCTGCATCGGAAGCGCGCGCTATGTGGTTAGGGTGCCATATTTTGCGATAAAAAAACAAACATATTTTTAAAAAATATATTTTATGATTTAAATAAATAGTCCATAATCTCATAATTCACTAATTATCGCGCTCGCACGATACTGTTCGCGGACTGAGTAAGAGTAAGATTGAGCGGCGGGGAGAAGGCTCATAGGCGCCAATAGTTTAGGTAATTTTACAGCGAAAATAAAGGTAAAAAAAAACAGTATCTGCTTTATAGTTAGTTGAGTTATCAATTATCATGCAAAGTTTCATGATGTAATTTGAAGTCGTTTTGAATACCAGCGGTTTATTTTTCGGTTTGGAGGTCGCGAGCTATGTTCTATATTTGCTATTTAGTTTTATCCCACCGACACGACCATGAACGCGACACGGTTTAGGTTCACTGTATTATAGAAAAAAACCTCTTTTGTTTAATGAGTAGGTACTTCATTAGCAACTTACCAATAATACTCAGACCAATTATTGTGTTGTCCAAGTTGGAAGTAGGCCCATTGTTCAGAGGCCATTCTTGATCAGTTAAAATAAATAAATTGAAAGAACTTCAATTTAGTCTAATCTACTTCATCATCAGTATCCCCAATATTAACGAATCTCTTTGTTTACCTTCTGACGGTCGTTAGTAATTATTTTTCACTACTGCTTTTATGTTCTTTGTGTTTCTTTTATCTTTTTTAGCTCCTAATTTATGATAAGCCATGTCTCTTTTATTACGATTGTAGTAATCTCCACAAAATAATGATATCGTCCATAGGAATCAAGGTTCCGATCGAGCTAATTCAAAAAAATCACGTATAACACTGCGCTGCAGACTCCATTTCAATAGAGATATCTGAAGATCTTCTCAAACCGGTCACATACGAGGGCGGCACTGAAAATTTCGGGAATCAAGGAAGTGACACAACATTACTATTTAAAAATGTATTTATTGCTTTTCGAAGTATTCTCCGCGAAATTTGACACATTTTTCCATACAATGGAACCAATCATTGAAGCAACCATTCCATTCGGAAGTTGGGGTCTCCAAAATGGCCGTTTTGTAAGTCAAAGTCATAGTCAAACAATTTATTTCAATTAGGCACATAAAAGGCACTTATGAACGTCAAATTTACAAAAAAATAGAAAAGTGTAGGCGTCCACAGCTTCTTCAGGTGATGAAAATCTCTGTCCACGCAATTTATTCTTTATTTTAGGGAAAGTATAGAAATCATTAGGGCTTAGGTCGGGGCTGTACGGCGGATGGTCTAATGATTCTGTTTTCTTGCTCTAAAAACTCTTTTGTTCTGTGTGCGGTGTGAGAACTCGCATTGTCGTGATGGAGGATGATGCGGCGGTTGCAGTTCTCTTTACGGAGTTCAGAAACGCCCTGTGGCAAACAAATGCTAGCATACCATTCTGCATTAACCGTTCTTTGTCCCTCAAGAGGAATAGTCGTAACATGGCCGGTTTTGGAGACAAACGTGGCCACCATTTTTTTTGCAACACTCCGTGAACGAACAATTTTTGTTGGCTTTAACTCATTTTCGAACACCCAAACTCGTGACTGGTTTTTTGTTTCGGGTTCGTACGCGTATATCCAGGATTCGTCACCTGATACGATGTTGTATACAGCATTTGAGGATCCTCCGTGGAATCTTTCGAGAGTTCTGACGCACCAAGAAACGCGAGCCGCTTTTTGCTCTTCACAGAGCGAATGCGGTATCCATCGGGAAAACAACTTTTTTACACCTAATTGTTCATGCAAGATTATTTGTATTTGACTCATGCCAATGTCTAAAGTTGCCTGAATTTCGCGGTATGTCACATGTCGATCTTCCTCAATCAGCTTACGCACAGCATCAACGTTTTCTTGGGTGACTGCAGTTTTTGGACGACCTTGACGGGGATCATCACTGAGCTTGACACGTCCACGTTGAAATTCAGCAAATTGTGGTTTTGGATGGGGCTTCATCACCAAATGCAGAAATCATCCGGTCAACACACTGTTTTTGTGTTAAACCACTTCGAAAGTCATAATAAATCATCGCTCTTGAATTTTCTCGAGTCAATTCCATTATCTCAACGACTAAACAAGTTTGACAAAACCTTGTGACAAAACCGAGAACCTTTTTTCAAATAAATAAATAAATGGTATTCGATTTTTAAAACCAAGGAGTTTTCAATTAAAAAGATTTTAATATGACAGGAACAGTGGAAATATTCCATTCCCGATACTGTTAGTGCAGCCCTCGTACATGCTACGTTCTACCCTTTAAACATTTATCGGTTATTTCACACACACGGTTCGATCGTAATGATATTTAAATGCAGTTAGCTGTACGGATCTCAAAATACCGCTACGCTACACGCGCGATACGCTGAACTTTATGTAATAATGAAATAAAAAATGTGATTACCTTGGAGCCGTTGCCCTGCTGGTTTGTCTGCGAGTGTTTGTTGTAGTGCATGTTGTTGCCCTGGCGCGGGTAGTAGCCGGGCGCCGAGCGCTGGCGGAAGCCGTCGCGCGACCCGCCGAACCCGTTGCCGAACAGCTTGTCGGGCGGCGGCACCAGCGCCGCGGCCGGCTGCAGGCTCAGCCCCGCCAGCACGTCGTCCAGCGGCCGCGAGCGCAGCCCGCCGCGGAACAGCGAGTCGCGGTCACGGTCGCGGTCGCGCTCGCGCTCGCGGTCGCGCCGCGGCACGTGCTCGTCGTCGTGGCGCAGCTGGTGCATGGGCACGGGCCCCTCGGCCGTGACGGCCGCGCGCGGCACCCAGCCACCGCGCCGCAGCTCCACAGTGTCGCGCAGCATGAAGCGAATGCGCGGCGCCAGCTCGCGCGACGACGACAGCGTCTCGATGCGCGCGAAGTACTGGTCCATGAGGCCGCGGCCGCGCTCCGAGTCTAGCACGCGGCCGCACGTGCGCACCAGCTGCGCCAGGCACTCCAGATCTTCGTGATGCTCGGCGGCCGCGCGCCGCGCCAGCAGGTTTTGAATGCATCGGTGCAGGATGGACTCGGCCAGGATCTCCAGTTTGCCGAGTTCTCCGATAAACTTGATATTGCCGAGCATCTTGCATTTTGCAAGATGTCTCTTCTCCTCCTCTTCAGGCAGCAACGCCTTTTCCTCGAACGCGGCGAACGCCTACCGAAAATAAACCGTATATCAAAAAGCATTGTACCTACTTATAAGAGTGCACTTGCGCTAAGTGTGAGAGGCGAACGGTACCTGTGCACGGTTCTCGAACTCGGTGCGGCATTTGTTCAGGAGCAGCAGCTTGAAAGTGCAGGGCTGACCGGGCGGCTCGAAGTTAGGCGCCTCCTCGCTCAGCCTCTTGCACAGCTGTGCATACATCGACGAGTACTTAGGTTCATCGAGCGCCTTCTCGAAAATGAGAAGGATCACTCCCTTAAGCACCTTGTCGGAGTCGAGCTCCAAACCGAGCAGGTCATCGCTCAGCTTCTGGAACTTTTCCGGCGTGAGCTTGTTAAGGATACCTCGGACCTGCGGACAGAAAGCGACGAGTGAGCGACGCAGGGGGCGCGGGCGCGGGGGCCGCGGGCGACGCCACACTCACCTTTCGGAATATGATGTCGTGCTTGGCATCTCCGTCGGGCACCTCGTGGTGTCGCAGGGTGGAGGGCGGGACCCAGCGGCGCCTCGGCGGGGGGACGGGCGTCCGCCCCGAGGCGCGCGGCGCGGGCCCCGGCTGCCGCGCGCTGTCCGTCTTGCCGCCGGTGCTGTCTCCCGCGCACTGCCGCGCTCTGCTCCCGCGCGTCACGTGCCCGCGCTGATCGCTCGCTGCAGCGCTGTGCGCTTGTGCTACGCCTCCGCGACCGGCCCTGCAAACGACATACAGTTAGTTAGAATTTCATCGATTGAGTTACGCTAAATAAAACTTCGAAAATTGGATTTCTGATTTTGTTTACAAAGACGGAACTAGATGGCGTAAGCAGTGTTATTGAGTGGTTAATTTTAATATACAGACTGCGCTGTCTAGTACAGAGTTTAGGTAAGTATGAAAGGTACATTATATCTAATCGTCATTGTTCTTCCGAGCAACTCAAGTATTTGAACGTTTATTCGTGGAGCTGGAGAGATTTAAATAGTGTGGTATGATGAAATTATCTAATCGTTTAAAACTCCATGGGGTTTTTTTTATTGAAGACTGATAAAGGTAAAGAGCTCTTGGTTCATGAAAGAACTGAAGAACGGGGAACTTCATATAACGTTAAACTGGAAGCTTATGACTTATATTACGCGTATGACTTATGTTTATGAACTTTAGCATACTCCCCATCCTCACGTATGGTGCATAAACATGGTCTTTGACGTAGTCTAAGCTCGAGGTTTGCCAGCGACGCATGGAAAGCAATACTTTGGAAGTAAACATTACAAACTGCATAAGAAACACAATATTGCGTTCCTCAACGAAAATTTTCCATGTGGGAGAAAAAGTCATGTACAGTGTACAATGCCCTCCAAAAGTTAGTGGAAGTTTTTTCACTTCAGCACATATAATGTCACAATTTCATTTAAAATCCTAGTGTCAGTTGTTTGAACCGTACACTGCTTAACGTTTTTGTCGCATGTGTAGGCGATTCTACACTTACTGATGTGATAACAGGGCGATTCCATTGGGATGATGAAATAAAACCGACCGCCTCGTTAAAAACAGATTTATTGAAATAATAATATATAATAATAATTAATAATTTAATATAATAATAATTTGAAATAGGTACAAAAGCTGTTTGTGCATAATGCACGGCGCGTCTCGGTAGAGAGTAATGTACGGTTCCGTACATTATGAGTAATCCAACTATCTACGTATGTTAGGGAACATTCCTGATCTTTATTTTTTTAAGTGAGCGTTTAGCGATTTTTGGTAGGTAAACTTATGGATTCGCATCACCGACATGCTCGCACCGTCACGCTGTGTAGGCCCTCAATGCATACATAAAGTAATTATAACTCGAAAACTGTCAATAATCGCGAAACCTATAACCTAGTCTGGCCACAAATGCTGTTACATAAAAACTTTCCTTTTTTTCTAATCTTTAATTATTTTGAATTTGGAACGCGAAACTTCTTTCGATGTGCCGCCATTTCACATATTTTTTTCATGTTTATTATCAAACTACAATATCAAATGGGGTGATAAAGAAAATAGGTTTGCAGTGATTGCCTTGCACAAAGTGTGTATGGAGCACATATAATTTCCCCTTGATTATGACCGCATAATCAAGGGGAAATTATATGTGCGGCAACAAAAGTTTTCTTTAGCACCTGCAACCTAGCGTCTTTTTTTATATGTAGGCGACGAGTTAATAGAAGAGCTTCAATTATATTAATTCATCATCTTTACTATTCCAACAGAATATCAAAAAACCAGCGTCAATTTACGAGCGTAAATTAATATGACTCCGAGCTACCGATAAATATATTTACTTCTGATTTGATAACTCAGCGACTTATGTTGTAAGTGAGCTACTTTATATATTTTAGAGATTCAACATCTGTCTGCTAATAAAATCAAATTCCAGCCTCAAAATTAGCAATCAAAGTTTTTTATTCAACAAGTAAATTAATAAATCATATTCATTTTTCGTGAAAATTAGCAACACAAGCGCGGGACTGTACCTGACGCTCGTTGGCAATGAGAGGGGCGCGACGAAAAATGTGAACTGGGCGAAATGGAACAGATAACGAAATATGAAATGGGTTAGGTTATAACTGTGTCAACAGGCAGCGTAGGCAGCGGCCGGCGAGCGCTACTTCCGAGTTGCTCGCAGCCAGGCAGGCTAATTAGCGCAAGGTGCATTACGTCGCATTTGTTTTTGATTACAATATTTTTTGTATGTTCAATTGGGTAGGTATAATAGTCAAGTCATCAATTACTTATGGTAACATTATAAATAGATAGGTGAATACATGAAATTAGAGCTTTCATTGACCATTATTTGATGACAATAATAAGGAAATTTTATGTTCAAATATAGTAGATTCACTCATCAATTACTTATGCTAAAGTATAAAAATAAAGGTGACTCTATGAAATTAGAGTACGTTGATATTATTTTATAGATGAAGTTGATACACTTATTAGAAGCTGGCAATGCGTAGACATATCACAAATTTAGTTGCTTAAGAATTATCACCATGCTGCGTCATATTAACAGTAGCTTATTTTACAATATATGGTCGCTTAAAAACCATTTATTAGACGCTAAGTTCGTCGCTGACCTATTAATTCATTAGACAACTAAATATATTTGAAGACGAAAATGACATTTTAAAGAAGCTGCCTTAATTAGCACCCATAATCAAGACACTTCAAAAGCTTGGTATCAGTGGTGTGTCGTACATCGTACTATCGACAGTTATACACAACACTTCTTCTGTTGAAAACCATACAAAATCGGGGGCAGCCGCGTGCTGTTAGAACTACTTAGAACTACAAAGGCTGTTAAATCCAGAATTCGCAGAAACCCCATTAGGAAACAAAAAATCGCGAGAAAAGAAGGAGCTCTAGGACTCTGTCGCGTATAATAAACAAGACCTGAAGCTCGGCGCTTATTGTCGATACAGCGTTGTTATTGATACTGCAGGCCTCTCATTGCCGTATCTCAAAATACGGCAATTGACTAGGTGAAATGAAACATTTTTTCACTAGAACTGAATGAAACAAAAATAAAACTCAAATATCTGTCACCTGAAGAGGCTGTGCGCCTCACAATTTTTTCGTCAATGTTGCCACTAACCCAGAAACTACCACGAATCGTCAAAATTGTAAATGACCTTCAAAAAATCGATGACAACTGATTCAAAATCAAGGACAAAAATCAAGTTTATTGTACACACGGCTACACATCAAGCTATACATTTCCAGTTTATGCTGATCTCGAATGATATAGGATTTCCGTACAATGCGACGTCAGCTTATACTGGAAATGTATAGCTTGATGTGTAGCCGTGTGTACCAAGTTTAAGGTGTCGCACGACACGTGCGACAAAATGGGAATCAAGGACAAGTACACATTAGATAAACATTAATCTAAAAATCTAAAGTAATAGAAACGATAAGAAACCTCTATGGAGAAGAAATAATAATGAAAAATAGATATTTATAAAATAAATATGGCAATTTAGATTTTTTTTTCCCTAAAATACGGCAAACCAGACAGTGACATACGGCAGGTCAGATTTTTACGATAACAACACTGTCGATAGTACAGGCCCTAAATCAATCCCTACAGTTAACTCCCGTAACTTCCCACGTGGACTTTCCAGCAGGACTCTGCACCTGGTCACAAGTCACAAGCCACGAACTACCAAGGCCTGCCTCGAAACCAACGTTCCGGACTTTATAAGAGCTGAAGACTGGCCCTCGTCTAGCCAAGATCTGAACCCCTTAAGACTACAAATTATGGATAAGGAAAAAAAAAAGCCTCGTGTGTCGTTGGTATCATATTAATTGTTGAAAAAAAGTTTGTGCTCGCGATGCCTGCTGATCGCAAACTACTCGTACTAGTAATAAAAACCGACCAAGTGCCGTGCGTGTCGGACCACGCAAAACGAAGGGTTCCGTAGTTGGGATAAATTTATCCCAAGAACAAACTTGACATTGTATCAGAATCAGAAATAATTTATTTGCAAAGAATGTAGGTAACAAAACATAGTTTTGATGGTGTAAAAAGAAGAAAAACAAAAGATCCAGTACATTCTACCGTATGGCATGCAACATTAAGCACTATCACAATCATAATTATTGCAAATCTATATTAATGAATAAGTGTCAGGTAATCAGTTTTTAATGTCTTTAAACCTAACTTCTTGAAAGTTGAATTCACCGGGAAAATAATAGTCATAGTATATAAAATTAGAATCAAACTCAACAAAATGAAATATTATTGAGCAATGTCATAGGGTGTTGTCATTTAAAAATTCACTAACAGCGTAATAGCATTTTTCAACTAGAAGTTTCGTTAATTTCTTTTTGAAAGAATGAGATGTATAATGTTTAATGTCATTAGGTATTTTATTGTAAATAACTGGTCCCATATGCATAATATTTTTTCGTAATAATGCTGTTTTGAAACTGCCTGTATGTAATAGACCTTTGTATTGGGATCTCATTAATGCCGGTCTTGAAGAATGATTTATCATTGTTTCAAAAAGATTTCTGTTCGTTTTAACAAATAATGCTACCTCCAGAATATAAAGCGATGGAAAGGTTAATAATTTTAAGGATTTAAACATAGGAATACAGCTGTCTGTTGAATTGATGCCGGTCATTGATCTAATGCAATATTTTTGGGCTCTGAATACCCTTTCTCGTTCACTGCAGTTCCCCCAAAATATAACTCCGTATCTTAAGATAGAGGCAACCAGACCATGGTAAGCTATGATGATGGTGTCAATATTAACTTTTTTCGACAGGTTGTAGAGAATATAAGCTCCTCTACTTAATTTTTTGCAGACTTCTTCTGCCTGCTGTTTCCAAGATAATTGGCTGTCAATTACTATCCCTAAGAATTTAGCAACATTTGTCTTGTCAATATTTTGACCATTGTATTCGATTTTTAAAGGATCTGGGTGCAAACGTTGAAAGAAATGCATTATCTTTGCCTTTTGTAAATTAATAATTAGATTATTAGTGTTTAGCCAATTAATGATTGATTTTAATGTGTCATTAATGTCGTTTTCATAATTTGCTTTTTCCACGCATTTTACTATCGCTGTGCTATCATCAGCGAATAACACCATCGGCTGTTGCACTTTTCTCGGAAGATCATTGATATATAAAAGAAATAATGGAGCCGCAATGACACTCCCCTGTGGAACTCCGAATTTGACTTCTCTACTATTAGATAGGTATTTGAATTCTAATTTACGTCTAGAACATACTCTTGAGATTTCTGTATGTTGCTTACGATTACTAAGGTACGATTTAATAAGGCTCAACACATTTCCTCTAATGCCGTAGCTGTCAAGTTTTTGTAGTAGGATATTATGATTAACGTAGTCGAAAGCTTTGGTCATGTCAGTAAATATAGCACAAACTGGTGTTTTTTAATTGTAGTTGAAAAACATTTTATACATTCCGTCGATCATGTTTTTCAAACTGCAAATTTAAGTTGGTCGATTATTACTCGTTAACTTGACTTAGCTGTGACATTTTTCCTTTTAACTTCGTTATATAATATACTACTGCTGTGAATTTTTTCACAAATCCCAGTACAACCATTTAGCTGGCAGGGCACACTTATGAGGCGAAACGCCGGGGCGTAACTCCGCTGCCGCGAGAAATCAGCGGCAGTGATCTCTCGCGTCTGGCCCTGGTCCAGGCCATGGTACGGAGCGAGAGGGCGTGAGAAGCCGTCACCTCCTTCAGCGAAGCAGTAATGCTCGCGAAGAAAGAGGCGGAACGCGTGAGAAAGAGACAAATTTAGCGCTAATTTTCCAGGGCGTCGGGAATCGCAAGTCGCGGTCTTGCGGTGAGCAATGGGTAGCTCACCGTCCGATAAGGACCAGGGGCCTTACTCCCGAAAACGATTTGATTTTGATTTGGTTTTCGATACGAACTCGCTTCTGATCCGAACTCGATTTAAAACCTTACTCCCGAACCAATTCGAATCGTAAACCAAGATCGACATAACGTTCGAATCTTATCAGCGTCGTTAGCCGTATCCAGTGGATTACGTCACCGTCAAGTGCTATAAGTCTTTGGTTAGTAATTGAACGTTTTTACTTCTCTATCACTTTCCCACGTTAAAAACGATACCCTTGTCCTTTATTTACACATAACAAACAAAAACTTATGAAAAAAACGTGATTTTTTATTATTTTTGGGAAAAAAAGTGTAACCGAACTGCTGTCAAGTGTCAAATCTTATACAAAGAGCGCTGTTGTTCAAAAGTTTATTTGTGTGTCTGCTGCTCTATGAGTTAGTTATTTAGTTTCAATTCATATCTGCACAAGCTCGCCAACAGACAAAACAAAAAAGGGTCAAAATTTTATTAAATTCCTTGGGTAGCGCAACAAAAGACTATAAGTCATGGGCAAAAGTAAGTTAAACACAGTTGAGATAACGTAAATATTTATGCCATCCGAATGAATGGTAATGGTGTACTGTCTTGTTTGGTTAAAACATACATATAATTTGAAATGTTACTTCGTCTAGTTGGTTTCTTCTTTTATGGTGTTAAATCTTCTACCAAGACATCAAACAACTCCTTCGACAAAAGATAATTACTAGAAAATTCTTCCGAATCCATTTCCACACCCCGGGTGATATAACGATTAATCCTTTGCATATTTCTTCTTGCAAGAATACGATATATTCCACAAGCACATTGAAAAAAAAAAACGCAAGGCGAGCCATAATCATAATGAATTTGAAGATATAAAACAGTAAATGGCACTAAAAAACCTCACTCGATCTGAATAAAGTAGCTTCTTTGCTATCGTGTAATTTGACGTTTAGTTTCGATCCAACAACTAGATAATCAACTGTCAGATGGCGTGTGGAGTACGTACTTTTCGATCCTAACGAATCTCTCGATCGAAATTAATTTCGCTTTGAACCACCGCACGATCGTGCACTAGTGTCGGATTCAAGAGTATGAATCGGTATTGAATTCGAGTAGAATTCGATTGATTCAGAACTCGAAGCTGTCGGGAGTAAGGCCCCAGGCCCGGGTCGACGGCGCGTTCAGTTGCGCGTGTTCCACGCGCGCCTCAAAGAGATATCAGCACAACAAAAGGGGTCTGTTAGGACGGATGATATAAATTGAAAATGTTTAATATTAATGTTCTTAGCAATCTTTCAACAGCTAGTTTTGATTCACAAGACCCCAATATAAACTACAGTACATTATTTTCTACAGTATGCCAAGAATTTAATAAAGCATGTCCTGTAAAAAAAGTAACAATAAATAATAAACCAAAATTTAATGAATGGGCCACGGCAGGCATTAGAATAAGCAGAGATATTTTGTATAATTTATATAACGTAAAATCATTGACTTCTGATGAAGCTGTTCATAATTATGTTAGAAACTATTCTAAGACATTTAAAAGAGTCTGCGCCCAAGCTAAATCTAAATTAATAAGTAACAAAATTAGTATTTCTAACAATAAAATAAAACCTGTGTGGCAGGTAATTAACAAAGAAACTGGAAACACAAAACAGCGAGATCAGAATGAATTTTCTTTAAATAGATAATGAAACCATTTCAGATAGGTTAAATGTTGCTGCGATACTAGAAAATTTCTTTACCAACGTCCCAATAGAGGTTACGAAATCTCTCCCCTCATCATCTATACTAGCTGAATCTCTTCTAAAAGAAAACTTCAGTATGGACATTCCAAGTTTTGAATTCAAGCCCATTTCTATTGTCGCAATTAAAAAAGCATTCAAGTCTTAACATAAAAAACACTGAAGATTTATGGGGGATTTCCGTTAGAGTTCTTGGAAAAATCATTGACACAATTGCCCCTGTCTTAACAGGCATATTTAATCAATGTTTAGATAGCGGTACGTTTCCTGATTTAATGAAACATAGTAAAGTAGTACCAATTTTCAAATCGGGTAGTAAGAGTGACCCCACTAATTATAGACCTATATCTGTGCTAACAGCATTGAGTAAAATATATGAAAAAATCATGCTAGACCAGATGTTGTCACATTTTAATTCTAATGGGATTTTACATAGTCACCAGTTTGGTTTCACGAAAGGTAGGTCGACGACTGACGCAGGCGCAGGAGTAAAACTCATCAGTCACATTTTGGAATCCTGGGAGAAGTCTCAGAATGCAATTGGCATTTTCTGTGACCTCTCAAAAGCGTTTGACTGCGTTGACCACAATATACTGATCTGTAAATTACACCACTACGGAATTCATGGACAAGCTGCTGATCTTGTTCTTTCCTATCTATCAAACAGGCAGCAAAAAGTAAACGTTAATGGGGCGACGTCCTCGGGGTCTCTAGTTAAAATGGGCGTGCCTCAAGGTTCAATTCTTGGCCCTTTCTTATTTCTTGTTTATATAAATGATCTTCCTTACATGATGGCTAACTTATCGGATATAATTCTATTTGCTGACGACACTTCTCTTATTTTTAAAATAGAAAAGATACAGATGTCTTTCATGTCAACGACAGTCTGGCTGTTCTTTCGAAATGGTTCGCAGCTAATAATCTTTTACTTAATGCGAACAAAACTAAATGTATTAGGTTCTCATTACCAAATGTACCTCAAGTGGGTCTAAATCTAAAACTTGATGGCAAAAAACTAGATGCAATAACGGAAACTATATTTTTAGGAATTACTTTAGATTCGAAATTGCAATGGGGCGCCCACATTAGAACTCTTTCAGGTAGATTAAGCTCAGCTGCATATGCAGTAAGAAAAATAAGGCAGTTGACTGATATAGCCACAGCTAGGTTAGTATATTTTGCTTATTTCCACAGTATTATGTCTTATGGCGTTCTGCTGTGGGGATCGGCAGCTGACGTAGATTCAATTTTCATTTTACAAAAGAGGGCAATCCGCGCTATCTATAAAATGGGTCCTCGCGAGTCCCTTACAAACAAATTCAAAGAAATTGATATACTGACTCTGCCTTCTCTTTATATCTTAGAAAGTATTATGTATGTCCGCAAAAACTTAGGACTTTTCAAAATAAGAAGCGATTTCCATAATAAACATCTTTTTACAAAAAAAAACAACCAACTTCCGAAAAAAACACTACAAAGTGAAAAATAACTTTAATTTCGGAAGTCGGTGTCCTTTCCTTGGTTTTGAATTTTCGTTTTTTGCCACCGACTTCCGAAATTAAAGTTATTTTTCACTTTGTAGTATTTTTTTCGGAAGTCGGTTGTTTTTTTTTGTAAAAAGATTTTATTTTTCACTTTTTTTGTTGTGGTACCTACCCCACACAAATTCGAATACCACTGCCTGCTCTGTAAATAACAGTCACAGGAAGTTATCATCATATCATCCACATAAACTAAGCGGGAAAAATACGTATTATTGAAGCTTACTCAAAACATATTAAAGCAAAATTAATAACATTTATATGGGACCAATCCGGGAGCATACCCTTTCATACAAAAAAAGAATTTTCAAAATCGGTCCACAATTGATGGAGAAATCGACAGACATACATAAAAAAAAAAAAACATACATACGCGTCGAACATATAACCTCCTCCTTTTTGGAAGTCGGTTAAAAATACACGTAGTAGACATGAAATTGCGATACCCTAATTTAGATTAACTAAAACAAGCAAGTCATTTCTTATAAACAGTATCCGCTATTATAACAAGATGCCACAGTCGGTTACAGAACTTAGCGATGGGAAGTTCAAAACCCACATCAAATGTGTCCTTATCAAGAAAGCATATTATAAAATTAAAGACTACGTTGAAGACAAGGAAGTTTGGCAATAATTCCTTCCGCACATGTGGCTTCCCTGGTACATCATTAACGGCACATTATGTAAGAGTCTATTAACTGCTCCAAAATTACCATCTTTATTTTTTTACATTCTTCGTTGACATAATCATCCTAATATTTGACATTATATACCTACCATTTAATTTCAACACTTTATTAGTGGCTTTTGTGTACATGATAATTATTCAGATTTGTTACAGTTGTAATAGCAATCATGTCATTTCGTTTAAAATAGGTTTTTATTTTTATTAATTTATTCATATTTTATATACTTAGATATTTTTTTTCTATTTTGTGAATGTGAGAACACTGTAGGTTTAATGGACTGTAGATTTATTGACCATCTTCTATCTTGTTAAGTACCTGGTACTTGTTGAAAGACCTACACTGTCCTCCCATACCTATTAATACCTACTGTTATTTAAAAATATTGTAAAAAACAATTATTTTTGAAAGAGTAACCGTGGAGTTTCTTGCCGGCTCTTCTCCATAGGAAACGAACAATTGGAACCGTGCACCTAGCTTCTGACGTTTCATAAGTGCCCATGTAGGTTTATGTGAAATAAAATATTTTGATTTGATTTGATTTGGGGAGTCGCGGGAAAGTCCAAAAGGGATACCATGGCCCCTGGCGACGTCCAGGCAATACTGAAGGAACACGGGTGGGTTTTAGTCAGTAAGAGTCTGACACGCCGTCTCGCTCCCGTCAGAGCGGGAGAAATTATTTGATAATATCCCAACCGAAAAAAAAAAGATGTGGACACTTAACTCTTACAAAAATTTGCTTAAAGCTTAAGGTTTAGTATAATACCGTTGACCTTTCTCAAATGGGCGTCACTGCTGAGAATGCCCCGCGCACCCCCTCATTATAATTACGCGCGAAGCGGTCACAAAGTTTATTTTTGCAGGGCTGCCATAGTACCATGACTCGCGACGTTAGCATAGGTAGCCCGTAGCATATTTCAGACCAGTGATTCAGAATATTTTTAGGTTAAAAGTTGAATGTTATAAAAAAACAAATAATTCGTTGTGAAATCAAATAATGAGTTTATATACTTAATACATCTGTTTATGAAATATCAATTATAGAAATGCAAATCAAATATTACAACCTTTATATTATTCACTAAACATTAATTTACGTATATTAAAATATTGTTGAAATGGAACGTTTCCATACGTCAATGTCATCTATCATTCTGACAGCTGACGTTCATACTGTGACTTATTGTTGTAAACAATCAATAAAGTGATCAATACAATTAGATATTCTCCGATAAATATGAATAACCTCACACGCGGATGTTGTGAAAAATAAGTAAACTTGTTTACGTGTCTACTTTTTATCCGGCTGCCCCAGAAGGATGGTAATGTTTTTCGAGAGTATGTACCTATGTATATATGTGTATTTCTTTGGCACACCAAGTAGCATAAACGGCTTGATGGATTTACATATGAGGCGTCGTTAGATTCGCCTTAATTGTGGGAGTGACATTAAATTTGTATATATACTGATGCATATTATAATTTTTCCTTATAACTAAAAACAAAAACCTGCAATATCAAGTGAAATTTCAAAATGTGTAAAATAAGCTTTCATGTTGCGTTCGTATTGCATAACGCTTTCCAGAGTCACAAGTATAGGATTTCAAAAATGTTTATTTTCTCACCCGCCCACCGCGGTACAGTTTGCGTGGTGCCATTTTTGAGCTTGAGTTACATTTCTTGACTTCCCTTTATCAACGAGCGCAAGAAGTCACTTACTATAAAATTTTCTTTTGAGTGCGATAGGAAATCTATAAACTAATGATAACATCACACTGAGTACACTTCTTGTACATACAACGGAATCAACCGAATACTTATTGTATAGAAAATTTTAATTGCGCGATGTAGGATTTTTGGTAATAACTTCTTGGTTTTTAAGAAATTGGTGAGTTATTTTACATCAATAAGTGTCTGACTAATATCATAAATCTACCCCGTAAAAGTTTTATTCAATATCTGTTTATTTATGCTTTTTTTACCATTTTTTGAAATCTTATAAATTTTGTTTGACAACAGCGCCATCTAGGTAACGGAAACTAATGTCGTAGAGTTTGTATAACAGCAATTTTTTTTGTGAAATATCATACTCTTGCCTGATTATGGCTGTGTTTTAGTCACTTTATTTTTCACTTTATTGTTTATTATATATGACAAAGTGAGAAATGTAGTTTTATTTTCACGGTACTAAAATAAAAACATCCACTACGGAGAAAAGCGACACATCCATTCTGAATAACATTCCGAAGACCACTGACGCGGTGCGAGCGGTAATGAAATGAGCAAGCGTATTATCGTAAAAATGCAAATAAATTCGTATAAAATTAGATATTTATTATTTAATAATTACTAATCGATCACTCGATGCAGTTTGGCATTTAAAATATTATGGTATAGTTTAAATTTTAATTATAATTGTTAATGAAGAGATACACTGCTTTTAAAGATAATTGAGAGGTGTGTTTGAAGATTTTTTTGATGTATTAAAATATGTTTAATTATGTTTTGAGTTCGATCACTCTATGCAAAAAAGATTTGAGAATATCGTTCTTTTATGGCAATTCTTTTTACAGTTTACGACATACAGTGCTTTAAAAAAAACATATTTTTTACCGTTTTCAAGAAATCTCCGCCTTAATACGAGTATTTCGCAAACGGATCCCTGAATTGAAAAATGATTATCACACACCCTCAATATTTTTGAACGACCTTTCCGACGACCCCCCACACTATGGGATAGACGAGAAAAAAAAGACATACCCACTTTAAAAAATCACAATTATAAATTTGTATTTCCTACTGTTAAATAGAGCTATTCTTTGCAGTTGCAGAAAAACGCCCATATTTAAATAAAATACCGTTTTTGATATTTGTTTATATACAGTATAATTTGTTGTTATAGTGGCAATAGAAATACATAATCTGGGAAAATTTCAACTGTGTCGTATTACGGTTAGATACAGCCCGCCGACAGACAGACGGATGGACGGACAGACAGAGAAGGCATTTAAAAAGAGTTCCTTTTGGTACGGTACGGAAGAACCCTTACAAGTACTAAGGGAACAGAATCATGAAGAAGGATCAGGCGCGTCAGCTGGACGTGTCCGGTAATTTTGTTGCCGCTTTTACGAGTGTGTAACATTTCGTAGTCAGGGTGTGGGTAGTAATCGTGAGGGTGGTGCACTTTTGGGCACGAATTAGTGGTAGATCTCGAATTCATGATTTTATTAAACTGTTTTTATTATTGTTAAAGTTAGCGTTTAAAAACATGTAAGAGAGATAGCGTGGTTGTTCGGCTCACTGCGCTGCCGCTGGCCAGGTGAAGCGGCGGTCGTCGGCCGCGCCCGCGCCGGCCGTAGACCCCGCGCCGCCCTGCCGCCGCCGCACCCCGCTGCACGTCCTCGCAAACCTCTAGCCGTGTCCTGACCGACCGGCCCGACCGGTCACAGTAGCTCGCATTTTCGGCATCAAATATTTTCGTATGAATCCACGAATCAAGCGCGTCAGCAGAGGAATTATGAGATATCTACTGAGCGGCGTACGGCGAGGTTCGGGGACGACGTGGCGATGGCGGTCGATAACGTCGCGGCGCGAGGTCAACGCCCGCCAGAACCTTGGCGCTGCCGCTGCAAGGTCGCGCCGACCGCCAGCTTTCGCACACCGGCGTCGAGACGCGCCTCCGCACTCTCGACTTTTCACACACGTATATTTTTGTTCATTACCCAATAAATTAGGGTAGCCCCGAAAAACTATGCCGTGCTAAATGAGAAGAAACTTCTTAAATATACTTACATTTTAAAACGAACTTATCTTAAATCACCACTACATTTTACGATTGACAAAGAAGTGGCACATTAGTGGTCGTTCAAGTTTATTCACCTCTACATTTCGTACATTCGCCCCACAATGGAATACAGCAAAATGAATCGTATAGCAATTCAACTAACAATAAATAGCGTTCAACCAGTAGGTATTATCTACATAGGAGCTATATACATGAGGTACCCTCGGGGAGCATGATTATGAACAGTGCATGCATGGGATGCGCGATGCGACAGGCGCGAGCATCCCCTTAGGGGCCGAGACTGGCAGCTGCGGGGCCCGAGCCTGAGCGTCCCGGCCAGGTCATTGACCTACACTGCAGCCCACACCCCCGCGCTCCGTCTTTTACCTCTAAAAATCCTGTTCGCCCTCGTCGCCCTTATCTATCGATATAAGTGAGTTTGATAAATCGATTTTACCAAAAATGTAAAGCTACCTACATATCGAAGTCAAAGTCAAAGTCAAATCATTTATTTCAAATAGGCCCTTGCAAGGCACTTTTGAACGTCAAAAATTACAAAAAAAATGAATTGATTCTAGTCGCCCCTTCCAAAAGGTAGTTTTCGTATGGAGAAGAATGGGCAAGAAACTCCACCGTTACTCTTTTAAAATGTTTTACAATATTTTGTATATATGTAGGTACATTAGTTATATAATTATATGTGAAGACGATGCATCTAAAAATAAAAAAATAAAATTTACCATACCACAATAGGTAAAAATAAATTTAAAAAGAGAGCAACAACAGATAAATTAATTACCTATGTGATAGATACATGGTTCTCACATATTTACAAACATTGTAAAAGAAGACGATTTTCCAAAAAAAAATAAAAAAAGTTACAATTAATAAGTCAGTGTGTGAGGAACTGTCGAATTTGACTTTATCAAACTTGAGTGGTATCAAAATAAGGTGTTGCAATTATACCTAATTTCCGATAGACATCTTAAAGCCAAAGAATCATGGTCAGACAGAAATTTTGTTGTTTTAATAGGTAACTATCGAAACTAAGTTATACGTCTATTTGTATAGGTACCTATACTTATCGAAATTAATGCAATGATTAACGTATGCGACTTTTAATACTTACAAATACGTAATACTTTATATTTTACAACAAGCACACATGCCTGTTGCCGTACGATCAAGAAAATTGCCATTTTGTTTTTGTACGAGTACGTTGGGATGGCTAATCGCAAAAATCGGCTCGGTGAGTATCCTAGGGTGATTGCAAAAGACCGGATATTTTGAATCAAGAAGTAAGATTTTTGTAATCATACAACAAATAACCAGGATTATTGCAAAAATCCCAGTTCGTTCAGGATGATTGGTTTGAACGCTGATTGGCTATAACAAATCTAAGAGAATTCATTACGTCATCTTTATTCTGGTTGGCCAGAACATTGCTCTTCATAAAGATCTGTGAGCTGTTAGCATCAGCACATCCGTCAGTGCATAACGTTTATAATATGTCAGCCAATCAGCGCTACTAACGTGATGAGCGGTTATGCGCGAGTTAAAATCAAAATATGGGCAGACGAGTCCTGAGCATTAACACCGGGCTAAACAACCGCGGAAAACGTCACCCTTAACTTGTGCGTCAGTCATCAACACCGACCCGAATAAAGTTCAACCAGATCTCTCGACGACCCAGATGAACGGCACGGCACGTATTGCAAGGAACCCCATTGAGACAAGACTCATAGGCACCAAATCTGAAATCGAGAAAAAAGTCTGCTTTCACACATTTTGTATTCACATAAATCAACAAAATGCATGGGACAGCAGATTTTTTTTTACAATTTCTGTGTTGTTCCCGTAGCAAATGTGAGTACAAACACTCTTTTACTCCTTTAAGAATTTCAGGGTAAACAAAAACGAAGGCTATTTATTGGTCATTTCCCATGGTTAGGGGTCATCTTTAATCAAGTGAGTTTCGTACAGGAGAGGAGGGTGAAAAAATCACGAAGAATGGGATCATCAAAGGTGTAATTATCCCGTCCGTACTAGGGTTTATTACTGGGAAATCTCGGCCCGGGAATTACCGGGAAATCCGTACTTCTCGTTTCCGAGAAAATCAGATCGAGAAAATTCAAAAACTCCAGAAATAATTTGTCTTTGTCTAAGGATGTCGTCTCCGACAGTCATTTTGCCGGTTTTTTTTTTTTTGTGACGCATTAATTGACGCGGACTATAAATGCTTTAGTTTTTATTAAGGCATACTTTATCATAATTAATTGGAAATTTTAAGTGCCTACTAGTCCAAGAACAGGTTAAATTAACACACAATTGGGTATACACATACTTAGGTAGTTAAATTATTAATAATCGAGTTGAGTTTCTTTAAAGTTCATAAAAAAGGTTCTATTTTATTTGATTAATTTTGTGTTTAATCTGAGTTTATCATGGAGAAGAAAGTAGTTTCAAAAAACGTTGATATTGATTATATTCTATGAAAAGAAGAAGAATACTATAACTTGTTGTTATTGGTGTTGCGCCGACCCCGAGTGACATGTGACAAGGGCAAGAAGATGATGATGATGTGCTGTTTGTTCACGGCTTATTAAAGTTCAAGTTCAACCCCTTTGTTCCTCACGAAAACTAACACAAGAACGTGAATTCGTACGATTCGAACTCAGATAATACTTGATTCGTATTTCAGCTCAAGTTAGCTGCAGGTATGATATAGTTGTAAAAGGGCATTAGAGTAAGAGTAGAGGGTGTGAGGGGAGCGAACGGGAGGCGCGACCCAGTTTAGCATCGGCGGCCGGAGCGTCGGCAGCTCGATGGAGCGCCGTGAGCCCGCGTCCCTAGCGACGATACCCGCCCGGCGCCTGTGTGCCACTCCGCTACCATTGACCCAGATTCGCGCAGCGGCCCCGCGCCCGCGCACCGCGGCGCAGCACAAAAACTACCACGCGAAGGCCCTGGCCTGACCCGGTGCCGCCTACCTGACCTACTAAACCTTCCTGTCTGCCCAATAACGTCATTTTGCTTCATTGGAAACTATATTGATTGGTGCAACAATTGCTTTTATTACTTGTTTCATACGATTTTATAGTAGTTTGACCACGACTTCGTCATGTTTCTGAAATAAAGCTTGTTCAATTTAATCTGCTGCCAAATCTTATGTCAAGTAATTCGGTTGGTTGTGATTATTTTAGGCAATTTAACCAATCACTAAAACTAACGTGTGTTAAACCATACGTACGATACGACTATTTCATGAAAATATGACGTTTCTCCGGTCCGTTTCTTACTCACTGACAACTTCAAAGACTTTCGATTATTTTTTCGTGCTTATAACATAACTAGCTTTTGCCCGCGGTTTCGCCCGCGTGGATGTCGGAAAATATCCCACGGGAACGTACTCGGGATTAGTTAGATACCTAATATCCGAGGAAAAGTCATTGATTCCTACCGCTGCGCCCGCCTAATCCATATTGACTACCTAGAGAAGGGTAAAACTATCAATGGCGAATATTATGCCAATTTAACCAAATTTTACCTGAAAAACGACCGCATTTGGCTAAGAAGAAAATCCTCTTCCACCAAGACAACGCACGAGTGCACACCTGCCCGATTGCCATTGCCAAATTACATGAGTTGCAATATGAGTTGCTATCTCACCCACCATATTCGCCAGATTTGGCCCCTTGCGATTATTTTCTGTTTCCGAATTAAAAAAAATGGCTCGGTGGAAAAAGCTTTAGCTCCAACGAGGAGATCATGCTCGAAACCAATGCCTATTTCGAAGGGTTGCCTAAGTCGTACTTTACGGAAGGGATCGAAAAGTTTGAGAAACGCTGGATCAAGTGCATTGAGTTAGATGGAAATTACGTTGAAAAATAAATTATAATTTTTAAATAAAGTTGTCTCCTTGTTTCATTTTTACCAGACTCCGCCCTCGTATGTATAGATATAGATGGTACGGGTGCACACTGTGTAATTTTGCTTCAATTGCGGACACCTATATTTTATCCCTTCATCCTATAGATCCAGCGAAGAACTAAAACTTCTGGGAAGGAACCATGACTTTTTTATGTTTAGTTTTGAAGTTATTTGAAAACTCGAGAAAACTCCTTATAAACCATAGAAATCAGGGTTGATAAAAATCATGATTTTTATAAAAAAATCAAAATAATCGGATTTATTTGATTTAAATCGGATTAATTTGATTTAAATCGGATTTTTTTGATTATTTCTGTCACACATGTCTCTAAATGTTTTTTCATTCACGCTACTAAGCCCATTAATTCCTTCTTACAACGTTCACACACCGCTTTGTTAAACTTGCCGCAAGTGGACTTTTTTTCATCGAAATAAACCCATTCACCATCTTTTTTTCCTTCCAGACATCTTGTTGTATTCACTTTCATTAATCAATCACGAATGACCGCGCCAAAGACTAATCGAACGATTTCACGAGTTTAAATTTCGGAGAACCTCCGAACGGTGTAGTTAAACAGCATTGGACACGTGTGTGCGCGCCGTAGTTTATGTCGGGGGAAGTCCCTTGACACATTTTGGCTGATTTGGTCGAAGTAAAAAATATTGATTTAAATCATTGATTTTTATAAAAAAATCACTTGATTTTAATCGCGATTTAAATCAAGTGATTTAAATCATATCAACCCTGATAGAAATGCATTATTTCGTCTCAAATATATGATTTTGCAATTGTTATAGATGAGGTCTTATAAAGGACTGTTATATTTACTAAATCAGTGGTTTTTTATTTTTTTTATAATCGTAAGTAAAAGAAAAAATCAAGTTTATTTCAAAAATCAAAAATATTTTTTATATGGGTAGTCTCATTGTATCCGCATTTTGTTTTAACATGAACAGTTTTATACTATAATATGCTATATTATAAAAAAAAAACTCAGGTGTGGATAATGCGGAACTTCTGAGTTATTGAACTTTTATTTTTGAGGTTAGGGCTGTCACCTACTTTACTATAACTATTCTTGTATAATTGTGACTGCCAATTTACTATCTTTCTTGATGTAAAATTAAATGTAGAATAGGAAAAATCTATTAATGGGTATTTTACATATTCTTTTTAATTCATCAAGGACTTTCTAATTAACTAGAATGTATTTTGGTCCGCGCGTGGCCCGTCTGGTAGCTTTTATACGTTGCACATTATCATCGATGTTTTGTGTAATTTCTTCGATGAAGGACATCATGTGATATTGGGAAGGGGTCCGCCCTCGTCAAGCGCATTGCTAAAACCCAATATCTTTACATGATAGCCACTATTAAATGTTTTGTAGTACGTAAGTGCTATATAATTATACTTTTAAGGGTGAGCCTGGAGATCTGTGACACAGGTCTTGAACCCAGTACAGACTCCAGCTCTCACAAAGGATAGATTGTTGCAATAACTTGTTACTATGAACTACTGTACCTTTTTGAGAGAAATAAATAAATATATTATTATTATATTATTATTATAAAGAAAAACAATATTTGGCTTTCGACTATCTTTGATCTCGGAGTGCTGTTAAAAGAATCTGTCGTTAGCTCTGATGATAAGATATCTCCAGACATAGAACAACGACAAACAATTTCCGAATCCACTCAAATCATCGCAGAAGTGAAAGAAACTAACATTGGACAAGTGCCTTCTACATCCAGAGAGATGGAATGCATCATAGAACCACCATTTGAATAAAATAAATAGGTATATGTTATTTGACAACCCTATTTCCATAGAAATTCTATGGAAACATTAGAAATTTCATATTTGTGAAGTTCCATTGTTAACGTATTTGCTTTTTATTTTGTGTTGTTAATAACTATAATATGCATGCTTAGTATTAAAATTAGATACGGAATCGATAGGAATACGGAGAAAACCGCAATTTAGTGAAAATATAAAAAAAAAACGATTTCTCTTTGTACATCGTAGATACAATGCCTAAACTTTCTAAGGAGTTAGATATTGTACTTTTACTGTAATAAAACAATGATCTATGTAAATCATATGATTATTTTGAAATGTACAAATAAAAACAGTTTTTTGCTGACGTCAGCAAAACTTTAAATAACTTTAAAACTAAACATAATAAAGTCATGGTTCCTTCCCAGAAGTTTTAGTTCTTGCCTGGATCTATAGGATGAAGGGATAAAATATAGGTGTCCGCAATTAAAGCAAAATTACACAGTGTGGGGTGGTGGCTTTTTAGCTCACGTTCGCACTTCGTGTTGTGACTTTCGTCATTGTGATATCTTGTTTTACCTTTTTATTTTTATTAAATTAAATATGTCGCCCTCTAGCGGAAATAAAGCCAGGAACTAAATGTTGGGTATCAAATGAAAGGGCACTTTAGCACTTTTCAAATAAAGCCAGGAACTAAATGTTGGGTATCAAATGAAAGGGCACTTTAGCACTTTTCAAAAATACGAGGGGTGTTCAATAAATAGTGAAAATTATAAGACGCAATTATCTTTTATTATATGTTATTTTATTTTTCGACGTAGTCACCTTTCAGGTTTATACACTTTGTATATCTTTTCTCTAATCCTAAAATTCCCTTTCTAAAAAAATCTTCTTCCTGATCCCTTAAAAAATCATTTACGGCGGCGACTACTCCGTCATCATCTTCGAATTTCTGGCCCCTGAGATGTTCCTTTAAGCGCGGAAATAGGTCGAAATCACTAGGAGCAAGGTCCGGTGAATATGGAGGATGCTCCATCAATTCGAAGCCAGCTTCTTGAATGGCAGCCATCGCAACTCTGGACTTGTGCGCAGGGGCGTTATCTTGGTGAAACAAAACAACTTTAGCGAGTTTGCCACGCCGTTTCTTGCGTATTTCCTCACGCAACTTTGTTACTTGTCCTGCGTACATAGTCCCCGTAATAGTGGATCCATGATTAAGATATTCGATCATTACCACCCCTTGGCTGTCCCAGAAAAGAGAGCCCATGATCTTTCCGGCGGATGGAATCGCCTTAAATTTCTTTGGAGTTGGAGATGACGGTCGCTTCCAAGTCATGGACTGTTGTTTCGTTTCCGGGTCATAATGGTGAAGCCTCGTTTCGTCCATAGTTATGAATCGAGCCAAAAATCGGTCAGAATCTTGTTGTAACAAATCCAAACAGCTTTGTGTAATTCTCAGTCGAGTTTGTTTCTGCGCGTCAAAAAGCATTCTGGGCACCCAGCGCGCTGACACTTTTTTCATACCCAAATGGTCGTTTATAATATTATGGACACTTCCTATCGAAATCTTTACTTCTTCAGCTATAAAACGAACAGTAACACGACGATCCGCCAAGACAATATTTTCAACTTTTTTAATCATTTGTTCAGTCACTGCCGATATGGGGCGTCCCGTTCGTGGGTCGTCGTTAGTGGAAGTTCTTCCTCGCTTGAACTCAGCACACCAACGCGCAACCGTAGAATATGGAGGAGCATGAACCCCTAATGTTGCTCTCAAGTCTTGATTTACCTGCTCCGTAGTAAAATTTTTCAAGCAGAGATATTTTATTACCGCGCGAACTTCAATTTGATCCATTTTTAAGAACACATTCCGAAACGACGCAAACAATAGACTTCTACTTTTAAAAAACAAAAGAGAATTAATTGTTTTTTTTATTATCATCTTAACTAATGTCTGGGCTATGCCTGCCAGTATTTATTTATTTTCTTTTCAAGGAGAATGTATCGCATTCTCACAATTTATTGAACACCCCTCGTATGTATGACCCTCCTTTGCTTCGCCGTAGTAGGGTAATAACTGGGTAACACGATACCTCTTAGTTAGTCTGGTTGTCAGGCTCGCGCAACATATTTTTTTTACTAATTAACTGCTCGCCTTGTAAACAACTGGCGTTACAAGATTAGGAGAAAAGAATAGTCTTGTCAGTGTTTCGTGGCAAAACAGAAGTGACGGATGCTTCGCTTCCGACCTGTTCTTTCGACGCCCACGGCACACACTCGGGATTTTCTCTAAAACTACGACATTACGATCTCAAAAGCACCGAACGAGATATAATATAGATACGAGGGCTGCACTAAAAGTATTGGGAATGGAATATTTCCACTGTTCCTGTCATATTAAAATCTTTTTAATTGAAAACTCCTTAGTTTTAAAAATCGAATACCATTTATTTATTTTTTTAAAGATTCTCGGTCTTGTCACAAGGTTTTGTCAAACTTGTTTAGTCGTTGAGAAAATGGAATTGACTCGAGAAAATTCAAGAGCGATGATTTATTAGGACTTTCGAAGTGGTTTAACACAAAAACAGTGTGTTGACCGGATGATTTCTGCATTTGGTGATGAAGCCCCATCCAAAACCACAATTTATCGCTGGTTTGCTGAATTTCAACGTGGATGTGTCAAGCTCAGTGATGATCCCCGTCAAGGTCGTCCAAAAACTGCAGTCACCCAAGAAAACGTTGATGCTGTGCGTAAGCTGATTGAGGAGGATCGACATGTGACATACCGCGAAATTCAGGCAACTTTAGACATTGGCATGAGTCAAATACAAATAATCTTGCATGAACAATTAGGTGTAAAAAAATTGTTTTCCCGATGGATACCGCATTCGCTCTGTGAAGAGCAAAAAGCGGCTCGCGTTTCTTGGTGCGTCAGAACTCTCGAAAGATTCCACGGAGGATCCTCAAATGCTGTATACAACATCGTATCAGGTGACGAATCCTGGATATACGCGTACGAACCCGAAACAAAAAACCAGTCACGAGTTTGGGTGTTCGAAAATGAGTTAAAGCCAACAAAAATTGTTCGTTCACGGAGTGTTGCAAAAAAAATGGTGGCCACGTTTGTCTCCAAAACCGGCCATGTTACGACTATTCCTCTTGAGGGACAAAGAACGGTTAATGCAGAATGGTATGCTAGCATTTGTTTGCCACAGGGCGTTTCTGAACTCCGTAAAGAGAACTGCAACCGCCGCATCATCCTCCATCACGACAATGCGAGTTCTCACACCGCACACAGAACAAAAGAGTTTTAGAGCAAGAAAACTGAATCATTAGACCATCCGCCGTACAGCCCCGACCTAAGCCCTAATGATTTCTATACTTTCCCTAAAATAAAGAATAAATTGCGTGGACAGAGATTTTCATCACCTGAAGAAGCTGTGGACGCCTACAAAACGGCCATTTTGGAGACCCCAACTTCCGAATGGAATGGTTGCTTCAATGATTGGTTCCATCGTATGGAAAAATGTGTCAAATTTCGCGGAGAATACTTCGAAAAGCAATAAATACATTTTTAAATAGTAATGTTGTGTCACTTCCTTGATTCCCGAAATTTTCAGTGCCGCCCTCGTAATGGCCTAATTTGGTGCTCAATTTAAAAATAACTAACGAAAATTCTAAACACCTTAGATGTAACGACTCCGATTCCATTGCCGATAAACAGGTAGACAGTTCAAAAAGCCCGCGAAACGCGCCGGCGTCGCGCGCGCAACATTGTCGCTCCGTCGCAGGAGGGACTGGCGGGATAGCCGCGGAGCGCATGCTTAGCGACATGGCAACACGGGAAACGGCAGTGTTTGCAGATAACTGAGCGTTGTATGGTTTCGTGCCAGTTTCACGTCACCGCTATTCGTGATTCTGTTTCTTCACATAGTGAAGTGACAACTATTAGACTGTTTTATTTTATGTAAGTAAAATGGCGACGCCTTTAAAACGTTAAAGTTCCATCTGGAAACATTTTCAAATAAAACAGGATGATGACATAAAAGACTGCAATGATAGCGTTTCTCGTGGTAGTAAGGCGGTTTCATCGAAGGGCTACACGACAGCAAACGTGGACATGTAGACGTAAAGTCATGAAAAAGTGTTGGAAAACGACACCCCATCTACTTCAAAGACCGACAGTGGTCCGCCACACAAAACCAGGAAACTTGAGAGCACATTCTGGAAAAAAAAGTGTAATGTATGATACTGATGATCCTAGAGAAAAAGCGGTCACGCAAACAAACAAATATGTGTAGACAGTTGTATAGAGTCATTTGATTTATAAACGAAGGTTTCAACGCACTATTATACAGTTGTGCCAAATACAAAATGGTTGCCCGTCCACAATAAAGACATACAAACGCCCGAGGTACATACTTCATTATTTAATTAATTAATTTATTTTCTACTAATCTATCGATATCGGCATAGGTTTGGATTTTCCCGATACGATACCGGGAAAATAATGTATCGTTACATCCCTATTTTTCACATTACATGGTTTTTTTTGGAAGTCGGTTGTTTTTTTTCATCCTTGTTTTACATGTATGGGGAGTGCCACCTCAAACAATTATTTTCGTAATTTCACTACACAATTTTTTTTAGTTTTTTTTTTTCAAAAATGATGAAAGGGCCGTAAAAGTCGTCAGTTTTAATCCATTTTTGTACGAGCTCTATCTCAACAACTAAACAAGATATGGATTTGAAACTTCTGTTTATCATATTGTATAATCAACAAATACTGACGGGAGCGCATTCTCCCACAGCTAGCAGACGGGCACGCTCAACAGTATTAGGTGACGTGTTTACCAGGGAATTCCGTATAATACTGCAGAGCGGCAGGTCCCACCGTTTCTGGGAAGACGGGTTATCAGGCAAATCCGTATTGGGACAAGCCATTTTCCAAGCGTTTATTTATTTATTTATTTAATAAATAAATAAATACAAAAAATTCGCGATTCATACGGTATTTATTTAGATATGAGTGATTTTCTGCAACTGCAGAAAATTACTTTGTAATTCATAGTATCATTATGAAATACAAATTTAACTTTGCGATTTTCATTCTCGTTCTTTTCGTGTGGTTAGTGACTAACCTGGTGTCAGAGTTTGAAAGCCGCCCAAGGGACTATTTACATTAAGATGAATAATAATATTCTTTGTTTATTATTTTCATTTATTTGCTAAATAATGTACGGTGGTATGGAACCCTTCGTGTGCGAGTCCGACTCCCACTTGGCCGGTTTTTATTTTTTTGCTGTTATCTATTATCAAATAATATTCAGAATTATGATAAAAACATTGTCGACGACATTATTAAAGATGTAAAGAACTGAATGTGTAATTTTCATTCTGGGGTTCTACAATGATAGTTTTTTGAAGCAGGCAGAGTAGTAACTAGGTAAAGATTATGGAGGTTCTGTGGGTCGTAGTTGCACCCAAAAATAAAAAATCATAACCCTCCTTAGGCTTTGCCATAATCGGGTAAAAATTCGTTTTAAATATCTGTTTTCTTTTTTTTATCACTATTGGCAAGATCTTTGTGTCATTGACTCTGGCAGGGCCACCATTCAGGGATTTTAATTTTGATTACACAAAAAAATTGTCGCTAATTAGTCGAAATTTGTCGCAAAATATTAGAATTTGTCGGTAACTGGTTCAAAATACAGGTTTATAGGTGGCCGATTTGGAGTGAGTCTCCCCAGCAGGCCCACATTTATATCTCAAAAATTAGGGCATCTAGCGAAGGTCTGTTTTCTCCCATATTTTGTCGCCAATTGTAAAGAGTATTTTTTTGTAATTGTTTAGCATGTACAGTATGCTAAACAATTACAAAAAAATACACTTTACAACACTCACTTTACACTTAACAAACATTCAAAAGCATTCTATTTTATTGAGTGTCATGCCAACAGATAGCATACATTTAATTAGGCATTAGGTAGTGGTGTTGAATTGTCTTGCTTGCATTGGATTCATCTGATTAAAATTTAAAAGGGAAAAGCTAAGCAGTCACTTCTAAGTGCAGAAAGTAACAATACTAGAATTTTTAAGTATCAAAGACGCAGCTGACTATGAACCTTGCTTTCTATGTGCACTGGCAATGACTGTTACCAACCACCTGTTGCTAAAGGACACAAAAGAGACACCCTTGAGGGTAAACTAAAATAATTAGTGATCAGTACAAAGTTATTTGCCACAAATCATGTGTTATTATTTATTGCATATAAAGACATGCCCCTAGTACACAATCATTTTGGAATATTAGCTCAGCTATCTATGTAGTTCTAGCTAGCTATAATATAGATTCCAAACCATCACATCTCTTTATAACATCAGCTATCTGCCAGTGATGGTCCCGTTAAAATCGGTCACTCTATTTCGGTGAGTATGAGTAGAACAAACAGACAGACTACATTTTTTAACATTGTAAGTACCATATATATTTTTAACTTTTTTTTACTTTTAACTTGCTAGTTAAAAGCTGTTATTTTGACATTACAAACATACACTTCCATTTTATTTATTTGTATAGATTTCCATAATGACCTTACAAACTATAGCCCTTTTTCTGATTATTAAAAGACAGGTACAATCTAAGAATAAGATATGTATTGGCATGCATTGCTTTACTTTTCAAATGAAATTTTCTACATAAAGAACATTGATAAGTACCCAAATGTGATAAATTTATAGGTAGTCGTCAAACAAAAGGTTCATGAAAACATAACAAGAAGTGTCATGATACGTGATAACTAATAATGCTCACTATATTAATGCAAAGTATTGCATACAATTACAATTTTTTGGGATGACATCGCAGATTAATTATATTCGGGAGTTATCGTTGTGTACCGCTAACGGTATAAGCATGTGAGGACCCGCGAGGAGCAGGCACGTACGCAGGTAACATGGGGACGCGCTCGGTCGCGGCCCGCGGGCGGCCGTGGCCCGCTAACGCAGCCCACCGATACCAATTCTTAGCGGCTAGGTTAGAATGCACTTTACCTCGTCAACCAATTACCGCTTGCATTTTGACATTACTGCTGACCTCGCGTGAGGTCACGATAGAACGCGCGAGATGTATCTCATGCTACAGCTACCATAGTGTGGAAGTTGAATAAAATGGCTCACAAAGGTGACGCATCGACACGATCCAATCGAATGATCCTAGTTGATCTCGGGTAATTTCCTGCTCGATCAATAAGACTTTCGCACGTACACGACTTTGTTCGGAAATATATGCACTAAATACACCGTAATAAATGAAATTCACAAACTTACGAGGCGATGAAAGTCAATTTCGTAGAAAGCACACGTACCGCAACACGACAAGCGTGTTCTTTTGCACACATACAACTGAATAACTCACACGTACAAATTGACAGTTACTTGCTATTATGTCCGACCTGCTTTATTAAACAAACGAGGTTTTTTTAAGAGAATTGAAGTTGTTATTTATAAAACATGTTCACGGACAAAATAATTTAAACATTTAAATAATAATACGTATTATATTAATGTAGCCATATGATATAATTTACATAAATACAAAAAATTACAATCAAAAAGTGGTCAATGGTTTTTAACGGAAATGACGTACCTGTACCAACATTATATTACTGGTATAGATACGTTCGAATAAAATGCGTTCTGTTTTAGCGGAGAATATAGAAAAACTGCGAAAGCGCATTTTTGGTTTTCAGTTACGAGTAAAACCTTGTAAATCATGAGACTGCATGTAAAGCGCTCCTGCAATAGAGCAACCACTCAGAGTAATAACTAGCAACCAGGCAAAGATTAAGGCAAAATTATGTCGATTATAATGCTGTGGCTACATTGTCGCGTTATTGCGAAATTTACTTCGTGCGCTCTCTTTTGCTCAGCGAGTCTTCGAGCGGTGTGCTAGAGAGAGCGCGAAGCTTAGTTCGCAAAAATGCGACAATGTAGCCCTAGCTTAAGCGGTCGTCGTAGCCAGCAAGAGGAAAGACTCGTCATACATAAACTTAATTTTGATAATAAGACTTGTAGGAACCTTTGCCATACCAGTTGCAGTGTGGGGTCCACACTGGCAGGGCACCAACATACCTGTAACTACGACTCGCTCCTTAAATTCATCCCCGTCTAATTCAAATTCAAAAGTCATTTATTCAAACCAGGCTGAGAATCAGCACTTTTCGAACGTCAAAATTACATAAGACAGTCCCCCATTAATTCTAATAAACGGGAAACAAATTTATGGGGTAGGGCAAAGTACCACGTGGAGTCGCGATTCGATTTTAGTTGTGTCAAAATCATTTTTAAATTCAGTGTTATTTTTTTTTTTGCAGAATATCTATAATATTCTCATAGCCAAAAGTAAGGAATTTTAGTGATAGTTTAATTAGTTTAGTTCGGTGGACAAGAGAATCGGCACCACTGTACAAAATCTTGGTCAGAGCGTCATATATTTAGTAAACATCACCTTTGTAGGAATGCACTACGATCATTCCGAGTTCATACTCCGACTCGCACTTGGCCGATTTTCGGATGGCTGTGCCCACAACCTTTTTTGAGGGCTGGATCCGCGCCTGTATATTAGACATCGTAGACCCCTATCTAGCTGTTACTTGTGTTGATTTAGGAACTTTTCCTGAACTCATAAAGAATAGTAAAGCTTAGAGTTTAAAACACTGGAGAAGCCTTACGAACACTTCCCCTCTGTAAAAGTACAATAACAAAAGTTCCAGTACTTTCATAAAATCTACTTTCAAATCGATTCTAACGCACTTCGTAAATCGTTTTAAAGGCGCGCGGAGCTCCGTCAAAATGCCTATTTGTGCTGTTGAATGGTGTAAAAAGCGTTCAAATACGTCAAATTTACATAAAGAACTGAATAACTTTCCATATGCAATTTTTTTTTTTCTAAGATTTAGTCATGTTTTTATTGAAATTTAAAATCCTAACCTCATAATACAATTCGATTTTTCATTCGATTCAACCATGATTCAATATAAAACGTAGCATGAATCGAGTATTTTACTCACGTTGCTTCTGTGACGTCACCGAGTCTCGCTACATCTCGGTTTTATGTTCGTAAAGATCAAAATACTTTTCTTTTGCATTACGAAAATATACGTCAAATCAGCAAAACTTACACGCACTTGACATGCGATTATGTCCTCTAGTAAAAATGTTAACGAGACTACCGTAGTATTGGTCATGTTTGAAACCAAAATTGACATGTCGATAATTTCCTAGTAAAAATTACTTAGTAATTATTTTTGTTAATATTTTTTTTTAATGTTCAATGTTTTATAATTTGTTTATGTCCATTAAAGTGGTGGTCCAGTGAAGTTGTATCTTAAAAAAAAATGAACTTGACCTAATTTTTTATTGAGATTATACTTATTACAAATTTAGATACTTTTATTTAATTGAAGTTATTTTATCTTCTTATTAAAATGTAACTATTTTATGCAACAGCTGTTTTATTTCATGGATTTAAGCAAAATTCCGAATGAATATCGATATCGATAAAATAAAAATTAATGATACGGACATCTCTTTCCGCTACCGCGTCCCCCGCAAAAAGTGACAGACTGTTTTGTTCGGAATATTGTGCTTATGGCTTCTCCAGTGTTTTAAACTCTAAGTCATATCATTATTATCAGGTAATAAAAATGACGTTGGCAATTTCAGGCCTATTTCTATCTAACCAGCATTTAGCAAAATATTTGAAAACAGTTGCTCACTCAAGCAGATACTTAGACATTTTAATATAGCCTCCTTCATAATGAAAAATATGGCTTTACAAAAGGTCGTTCGACTACAGATGCTGGTGTTGCTCTGCTGAAACACATATTTAACGCATGGGAGAACTCGCAAAATGCTATTGGGGTTTTCTGTTATCTCTCGAAAGCCTTTGATTGCGTGCACTATGACACGCTTTTGCGTAAACTGCGTCATTACGGTGTTCAAAACGAAGCTGTCAACGTTATAAATTCTTATTTACATAATAGGTTCCAATGTTAATGTTAATGATGTGAAATCTTCCGGGCTACCAGTTCACTTAGGTGTACCTCAAGGCTCAATACTGGGTCCATTCTTGTTCTTAGTTTACATATACTGTATATCAATGACTTACCATTCTATTGGGTATCTGTGAAGTTGTACTGTTTGCAGATGATACCTCTCTTATTTTTAAAGTAGACAGGAATAGACAAGATTTTGACGATGTAAACAGTGCACTCTCAATGGTTACGGATTGGTTTACGACAAATAATCTAGCGAATAAGAAGGAAGAGATATTTAGATCGTCAGAGCGTGAAGTTAAATTTGGAGTACCACAGGGGAGTGTACTGGGTCCTTTTATATTTATACTGTACATTAATGACTTACCTAAATGCATTGAGCAACCAGTAACACTGTTTGCGGATGATAGTACCGTGACAATACCTTGTAAAAGTGTAGATACCTATGAAAGTGACATTAATGAGTCTTTAAAATTAATTGTAAACTGGCTTGAAGAAAACAATTTAAAAATCAACTTGAGCAAAACTAAAGTCATACATTTCAGTCAACAGATTCCTAGCATGAGCCTCAATGTACACTACAATAATGATGTTGTAGAAGAAGTAGAAACTACAAAATTCCTGGGTCTCGAAATAGATAAACATCTCAACTGGAAATCACACATTAATGTTTTATGTAAGAAAATGAGTAAATCCGCATATGCACTACATACATTATCGTCAATAGTATAGTATACACGGATGCACTCCTTACTGCTTACTACGGTATAGCAGAATCCCACCTACGATATGGAATAATATTTTGGGGTGACTCAACCGAAAAAGAAACAGTTTTTAAAACTAAAAAAAGATGCATACGGGCGATGTTTAAGCTAAAAACTACCGATACTTGCATGCCATACTTTAAACAGTATAAAATACTGTTACACTATCATGTTTATACATACTAGAAGTAGCTGTGTTTGTTAAGTTGAACCCAAATCGTTTTAAACGTCTGGCCGATGTAGTTTTACGTAATAGACGCGACAATACCCTACTATGTCATCAGTCCGCTAAGACAGCACTAATGCGCAAAAGTGTTTACTGCATGGCTCCGGTCATATATGATAAAATACCAAAAAGTGGGAAAGAATTGCCGCTAACATTATTTAAAAAAAAGCTTCGAAGCTTCTTGACAGCCAAAGCTTTCTATAGCGTAACAGAATTTCTAAGTGAAAAAAAATTTGTAACTTAGTTTGTAATGATTTAAAATTAGAATAATGTTTAGTTTTGTGTTGTTTTTTTTGCTCTGTTTGTTTAAATTTTGTAGATTAGTTTTAGAGAGTAGATTTAGTTTATAATTGCTGTAACTTTTGCATGCCTACTGGTAAAATATGGCTGAATCTATTCCTTATAACACCGTGTATTGTACCCATATTTGCAAAATAAAATATCTTTTATCTTTTTATCTTTTTTCAGTGGGGCACACATACATCGAGCCTAGCGGGAAGGCTCAGTTCGGCCGCCTATGCCGTCAGGAAAGTAAGACAATACACTGACGTCGATACAGCTCCGTTAGTCTATTTTAGTTATTTTCATAGCGTTAAGTCATACGGTCTTCTGCTGTGGGGCAAAGCTGCTGATATTCAAAATATATTTGTACTTCAAAAACGAGCTGTTCGAGCTATTTACCAGCTAGGTGCCAGCCTAGATTTTTTCAAAGATATTGGTATCCTCTCGGTGGCATATCAATGCATCTTCGCCAACATCTTATATATTAGGCAAAATATACACTTATACACTAAAAACAGTGATTTTCAGAATGTTAACACTAGAAATAAGGACAAACTACGAGCTCCCTTTCACCGGCTTCATAACTAATTTGTTGGGCTTGGTATAACCTTTTATAACAAGCTACCTTCTTCTTTGCTAGATTTGCCTTTTAATGCGTTTGTTTTAACGAAAGTAAAATCCAAGCTTTGTTCAAAGGCTACTATTCTATCAACCGGTTATTCCCGTTGTCCGGGTACGTCGTGTCCCCGTCCTACGGGGACAGCGGTACTTCAATTAAATATTTAAAAATTCTTCCCGTTGTCCCCGTGGTTTGGTTTCACCTTAGGGTTTCACATTCAAAAATATGTTTTTGGCCACACGTTGTGTGGTCAGTTCTAACCTAACCTAACTATTTCGATTTAAAAAAGGTTTACTTCCCGTTGTCCCCGTTAGCCGAATGTACGTTATGGGGACAACGGGAAATAAATTTAATCACGTCCCGCTGTCCCCGTGACGGGGATATGGCATACGGGGACAACGGGAATAAACTCTATCAACGACTACTTAGATGATAGGAATAGTTGGTCGCTGTGATTAAATCAAGACAATGTTTATGTTCTTTCTCCAGATTACCTACTGACAAGTTATATGAGTTTATATTTTGTTTTTTTATTTTATTTGACTTTGTATTAAGTCAAGCTATTTTAATTTTATTTGTGTGTTGCTCCGCATCGGTGTCTCTGAGGTGAAGCTGTTGACAGTCTCGGGCACCATGGCCTGTCCTGTTCCTGTTACAGGAGCGCACGTCGCATTGCACGGCACGCCAGCATCAACGATATTATTCGTCGAGCCCTTGTCACAGTCACCGCCGCCGGCGTACCAGCGGTATTAGCACCAAACGGCTTGGTACGTGACGATGGGAAGAGACCAGACGGCATGACGTTGTTGCCTTGGGAGGTGGGTAGGCCTCTAGTGTGGGACGCGACACCCTTGCACCATCTCATGTTCCTAGCACGGCGGGCTTTATGTAAGAGGGCACGCCCTTTACGCCTGGAGGCTTTTATTTAGATAATAAGTTCTGTATACGTTTAGTTTTTATTTCTGCCTGAGTATAGTTCTGGATGATGTTGTTTGGTATATTGGCGTGTGCTATGCTAGCTAACAATGGCTAATAATTTAAATTATGTTTTGTGTTGCGTAATGTAAATTATTTTGAATACTATTATATAGAATCTTTATTTTTTTCTTGTAACTGAACAGACAGCTGTGCTGCTGGGGAATTTGTTGCGCCACTTCTTCTCAGCTAACGCACTAGGAAGTGGTGAAGGGTGGGCGTTTTGGGGGACTGTCTTATGTAATTTTGACGTTCGAAAAGTGCTGATTCTCAGCCTAGTTTGTTTAAATGACTTTTGAATTTGAATATACCTATGTGTATTTATTTTTGCTTACAATATTTTTATTTTATTTATTATTTTTGGTTCGTTTATTAAACTTTCCAACATATAAAATACATTTTTAAATATTTCTTTAAAAACGATATAAAAACATTTAAAAATATAAGAAATTGTGTTCCGCCGTTGCCGGAGCAGGATCCAAGGTACCGGTGGTTAGGGCTGCAGAGACAGGAACCTCCTCACAATGCGAGCCGTATAGAGGAGTACTGTCTTCTGGATCAGGCCCTTGATCCAACCGCCTAACGAGAGCCTCGAGAGATGTTGGTCGAGGCTTTCGGCCATTAGACCATTTGCCGTTACGACAATCGGCACAACGATAGCCGAATTCACATTCCACTTGTCGACAACCTCGTGGGCTAAGTCGCGATATTTTATTTGTTGCTCTTTCTCAGCTTTCACGAGGTTCCCGTCTTGTGGGATGGTAACATCGACTATCATTGCGCGGCGGCGGCGCGCTAATCGGTCTATCACATTGAGATATTAATTGTATATGTCTGGTCTATCACCACTATAGTAGGCATAATGGCAACAATACTCCTGTCAGTGATGAAAGAGTATATACTCGTATGTTCTGTGGTAATGTAGTAACATATCCAGTAACCACTACATTTGGTTCAGGCTCATCAGGCTTATTGTCTACAATGCATTATTCCAAATGACTTTCATAACTGATGGCAGATCTGCATTTGTTAAGGGTCCACCTACTCTTTAGCATATACTATTTTTATCATACGGTTCATAACTCATTTGTTGGGCTTGGTATAACTTTTTATAACAAGCTACCCTCTTCTTTGGTAGATTTGCCTTTTAATGCGTTTAAAACGAAAGTAAAATCCAAGCTTTGTTCAAAGGCATACTATTCTATCAACGATGATAAGAATAGTTGGTCGCTGTGATTAACTCAAGACAATGTTTATGTTCTTTCTCCAGCTTACCTACTGACAAGTTATATGAGTTTATATAAGTAATTGTTTATTTTATTTGACTATAAAGGTCAAATTATTTAAATTTAATTTATTGTTGACATAATCTACTCATCACAATGTTTTTTTTATGAGTTGTATTGCAATATGTGGTTAGCTAGTGACCTCGACAATTGATCATATTATTTATTGTTATTAGTAATTAACTGCTTTATATTTATTTTACCTCGATGGTCCTAGTTTATCATTTATAACTTCCAGTTACAACTATATGTAAGCGGGCACGCCCTTTATGCCTGGAGGCTTTTATGAAGATATTAAGTTCTGTTTACGTTTTGTTTTTTATTTCTGCCTGAGTATAGTTCTCGATGATTTTGTTTGGTATATTGGCGTGTGCTAGCTTATATATGGCTAATAATTTAAATTATGTTTTGTGTTGCTTAATGCAAAAAAAATATTTTTAAAAATTACCATAAATCTTCAATGAATGCAACCAGTATTCCAACCTCTATCTAAGGCCCCAATTAAACTATCTTATTATTATCATACAAATATGATTTCATATCTGTCAAATTTTATGATCATTGTTAAATGATGATGTTCTTGGTTTTTAAAATCCGTCATTTGACTGATGTAGAAACAGCTCGATTAGTATACTTTAGTTATTTCCATAGTGTAATGTCGTATGGCATTTTGTTGTGGGGAAATGCAGCCGACTTTCAGGCTATATTTGTGCTGCAGAAACGTGCCATTCGAGCAATTTATAACCTAAGTTGTAGGCATTCACTGAGGGATAAATTTAAGGAAATAAACATAATGACAGTCGCGTCTCAATATGTTTATGAGAACCTGATTTATGTGAAAAAGAATATAAATCTATATTCTAAACACAGCGACATTCATAGCTTAAATACTAGAAACAAAGATTTATTTATTGTGCCGAGGACTAGGCTCCAAAAAATTAGTAATTCATTTAAGTGCCAAAGTATACGTTTTTACAACAAACTCCCAAGCCATGTCAAAGAACTGAGCCTCAATAAATTTAAATCATTTATTAAACAGAAACTATGTCAAAAAGGTTTCTATAAAGTTAAAGATTACTTAGACGACAAAAAGGCTTGGGACTAATTAAGCTACTCCAATGTACCCCAAGGAACAAACAATTATTTTAGACTATTTTAGACTACACGATACTATATGAGCATATAATTGTTGGATTATTTTATTTGACTGTAAGTCAATTTATTTTAATTTTGTTTTCATTTATTGTTGACATAATCTACTCTTTAAAATGTTTTTATTTTATGAGTTGTATTGCAATTTGTGGTGATGTAAATTATTTTAGCATAATAATATGCACTATTATATAGAATCAAGTTTTTTCAACTGAACAGACAGCTGTGCTGCTGGGGAGTTTGTTGCGCCACTTCTTCTTCCCAGCTTATGCACTAGGAAGTGGTGAAGGGTGGGCGTTTTTGGGGGACTGTCTTATGTAATTTTGACGTTCGAAAAGTGCTGATTTCTCAGCCTAGTTTGAATAAATGACTTTTGAATTTGAATTTACATATTACACTCATCCTATACTATTAAATGAGCAATATTTGTAAATATAGGTTGTCGAAAACGGCTCTAACGATTTCGATGAATATTGCAATAAAGGGGTTTACGGGGGCGAAAAATCGATCTAGCTAGGTCTCGTATCTGGGATATTAGTGGGTTAATGTTTCTTCTTCTTGGTTACCCAGATAGCGGTAAGCTTAGTCGTAGAAGTAACCATATTTCTTCGCTGTATCGTTATTTATAAAGGTTTTCTGTCCCTGCTGAAAAGTATTGAAGTTGAACCCCTCTTATTCAAGTTACAATAACAACCATCTACCACAAGGAAATTAAAAATACTTATTAGAAAAATATATAATTTTATTGTATATTCTGTTCTGTTTATTGCATCCATATCAAATATTCAGATAAATAAAGAAATCGGTGCATTTTTAATGCATTAGGCCGCGTCCTAACCAGAAGCGACGGTCGCGCGAGTACACTACCGTAACGCTCGTAGGCCGTGTCCCAACCTAAGCGAATAGTTCATTTATCACTCATTTTATCAGAAAACCGGAAGCCGTCTATCGGCGCGACGACGCGTTCGGGTTCGCCAAACAAAATAAACGCGACGACGCTTTACCGCCGTATACATTCATAAATATGACATATCGCGCGATCAATCAAGTTGCGTATGTCAGGGCTCGGAAACGTCATTTAAAACATTTTTAACAGTTCTCGTTCTTCTTTGTATAACATTTTGTTCGGAACGAAAACGAAATGAGAACATTTTGGAATATCGCTGGACGCAGCCGCGCACGGTGCGTGCGCCGACAAGCATGAACTTGTTTAGTTAAATTGTACCTTATCCTCATTTCATTACATCATTGATTCCAATGCGCTTGCTGCTTACGTATTGATTAGGATTTGGGAGTTTCCTGTCGATCAATCCAAAAATGGTTTAAAAACGAGAACCATTTAAATATTGTTCTTCTTCAAGAACGTTTTAATAACGTTCCGTTCGAACGTAACCGCAACAAATCGTTCTTTAGACGAAAACGTTTCGAAAAATATACCGTTATTCGAGCCCTGGCGTATAATACGTCATTATTCGCGGATACGCGTATCCGCGCGACTGTCGCTTTCGGTTAGGACACAGGGTTAAGGCCGGCCACACAACGACAACGCGAGGTCGTGACGTTGTACGACGTCGTCTCCTCGCGACCGGTTTTAGATATGTTAGCAATGGAACAGCCAAATTCGTTCGGTTAGTCGTCGTGATGTGGCTGAGCCCTTACAGTCGGATGTATAACATATTTATTATTATATGTGTTCTCTATCGGGAATGTTATTCACTTTGTTTCAAGTATGATCTCATTAAGTTTTCAAAATATCACATCATGACAGATAGCGTCATGCAAACAATTAGTAAAGATCGTCCTCAGGCTACTTCAGGCAGCACGAAACTCAAAATACACTTGAGCAAAATAATAAAAAATCGGAGCAGATGTTTAATTTAATATGAAATGCTGAGAAGCAGAGTATCAAAAATTATTGTGTCAGTTTATAATGTCAAACTAACAGTGTTTATCTACTTTCGTTAAAGCTCCTACACACTATGCCGGCGGCATGGCCACCGGCACTGCCGCCGGCAAGCCGCGGCGCGTCCGGCCCTGCCGCACAAAGGATCGCAAAGAACAATTAAAGCGCAAAAGCCGGCGGTCATGCCGCCGGCATAGTGTGTAGGAGCCATTACTGACCATACTTTACGACTAAGTAATAACACAACAACTCTCCTTTTGCTCGACGTTAGTTCATCTGAGCTGTGAGTAGAAATTGTACAGTTTACACTGCATCAGACGAACATTATTGCAAGTGAGATGTTACTTTGAATTAATTGAGCAATGTCCAGTAAAAATATATTTAAGTACATATGTATAAAGATTAAGTACAATTTTGAGATTCAAGATATAATTCATACTTACTTGGTAATTAATTGAGTAAAAAAAATATTATTTATAATTATTTAACATGGATATCAAAATACACTCATAAAATAAATAGTGTACACAACACATGTAGCACAGGGCACGAAGTAGAGGTCGCGCCCGCTCGTTGCGTTCACTTTGTCTGACCCCGCGTCCTAACCAAAGCGATCGGTCGCGTACATATGTCACTCATTTGTTCGGAAAACCGGAAGACGCCCTCTGTCGGCGCGACCACGACGCACTTGGGTTCGCTGTGGACCATATTCTAATCAAAAGCGATCGTCGACGGTCGCTTTTGGTTAGAACACGGGGAAACACAATGAACGCGATGGTCGCGTGTTCGCGCGACGGTCGTTTTGATTAGGACGCAGCCTGACAAGTGTTGTCTCTGCTTCGCTTCATTATATTACCAACGTAAAAAAATAACAAATTATTTATTTAAACTTAGTCTATTATACAATTAACGATTGGTCCATTTTATTAATGTACATTTTTATAAAAATATTTTAGTACAAAACTTAACACTACTGTATCCAAACGGTCTCATCGGGAAAAGAAAACATCAATTAAGTACATGTTGGCGGTGGGCGCGTCACCCGGCCGGCCCTCACATGCCCGACTCCGCGATGCCCTCGTCGTCTGCAACAGAAAACCGCGTGAGTCTCGCGCGCCCTAGCCGGGCCACACATGCGACACAGTTAGTACCACACTGGCATGCGCATGCGCACACACACTCACGCGCTCGCGTCGCTCCTCCGCCGCCACTCCTCTACCCTCCACCTAGCGTTCACACTCACATGTTAACCTCCTCCACCGATTGATCATTATTAATAATAATGTGAACGACATTTTACAATTTATAGCCAGTTCGGGATATTACACTAAAGTGGAGATAGTACAAAATGTTCCGTTAAGAAGCAGACGGTGCAGTACCTTCGAAGGCGGCGTTGAGGTGGTGGTTGTGGTTGTTGTGCGGCGGCGCGGCCAGGTCCTGCCCCTCCAGCACGGCCACGAGGCACTGGTGGATGCAGATGTACTGCTGCTCCGTCTGCACCATCCACACGCGCTCGCGCCGCATGGCGTGCACCATGCCGAAGATGTCGATGAACTCCGCGTGGTTCGTCAGCTGCAACACGACACGAGGCTTACTGTACTCTGTACGTGCACAGGCACACACACTCGACACACATGCTTACGACAAAAAACCACTGTGTTAACTTGCTGGAACGAACTGTAAAGGTTAGTTTACCAGATATAGTTTTGATACTTATACTTACTTAATTATATTATATTTCAAATTGTTAAGTTGTGTTTATCGTATTGGCATAGTGGTTTATTTGCAGATAATTTGTATATCGAAGTAGGTTCGATTATGAAACCGTAGAAAAATTTGCTGCTATGGAAGAGGAAGAGCTAGATAAAATGATTAAAATCTAGAGTATTAGGAAGAAAATTCATCAATAACTGGTATGCACATAATTATGTCTTCGCCGGCGCTGCAATGCAAGACGACACACTCGCGTGTGTAGTGTTAGTGACTGACCTGCTGCAGCGCGGTGTCCAGCGTGATGAAGGTGCCGGAGCGGCCCACGCCGGCGCTGCAGTGCACGACGACACACTCGCGTGTGTAGTGTTAGTGACTGACCTGCTGCAGCGCGGTGTCCAGCGTGATGAAGGTGCCGGAGCGGCCCACGCCGGCGCTGCAGTGCACGACGACACACTCGCGTGTGTAGTGTTAGTGACTGACCTGCTGCAGCGCGGTGTCCAGCGTGATGAAGGTGCCGGAGCGGCCCACGCCGGCGCTGCAGTGCACGACGACACACTCGCGTGTGTAGTGTTAGTGACTGACCTGCTGCAGCGCGGTGTCCAGCGTGATGAAGGTGCCGGAGCGGCCCACGCCGGCGCTGCAGTGCACGACGACACACTCGCGTGTGTAGTGTTAGTGACTGACCTGCTGCAGCGCGGTGTCCAGCGTGATGAAGGTGCCGGAGCGGCCCACGCCGGCGCTGCAGTGCACGACGACACACTCGCGTGTGTAGTGTTAGTGACTGACCTGCTGCAGCGCGGTGTCCAGCGTGATGAAGGTGCCGGAGCGGCCCACGCCGGCGCTGCAGTGCACGACGACACACTCGCGTGTGTAGTGTTAGTGACTGACCTGCTGCAGCGCGGTGTCCAGCGTGATGAAGGTGCCGGAGCGGCCCACGCCGGCGCTGCAGTGCACGACGACACACTCGCGTGTGTAGTGTTAGTGACTGACCTGCTGCAGCGCGGTGTCCAGCGTGATGAAGGTGCCGGAGCGGCCCACGCCGGCGCTGCAGTGCACGACGACACACTCGCGTGTGTAGTGTTAGTGACTGACCTGCTGCAGCGCGGTGTCCAGCGTGATGAAGGTGCCGGAGCGGCCCACGCCGGCGCTGCAGTGCACGACGACACACTCGCGTGTGTAGTGTTAGTGACTGACCTGCTGCAGCGCGGTGTCCAGCGTGATGAAGGTGCCGGAGCGGCCCACGCCGGCGCTGCAGTGCACGACGACACACTCGCGTGTGTAGTGTTAGTGACTGACCTGCTGCAGCGCGGTGTCCAGCGTGATGAAGGTGCCGGAGCGGCCCACGCCGGCGCTGCAGTGCACGACGACACACTCGCGTGTGTAGTGTTAGTGACTGACCTGCTGCAGCGCGGTGTCCAGCGTGATGAAGGTGCCGGAGCGGCCCACGCCGGCGCTGCAGTGCACGACGACACACTCGCGTGTGTAGTGTTAGTGACTGACCTGCTGCAGCGCGGTGTCCAGCGTGATGAAGGTGCCGGAGCGGCCCACGCCGGCGCTGCAGTGCACGACGACACACTCGCGTGTGTAGTGTTAGTGACTGACCTGCTGCAGCGCGGTGTCCAGCGTGATGAAGGTGCCGGAGCGGCCCACGCCGGCGCTGCAGTGCACGACGACACACTCGCGTGTGTAGTGTTAGTGACTGACCTGCTGCAGCGCGGTGTCCAGCGTGATGAAGGTGCCGGAGCGGCCCACGCCGGCGCTGCAGTGCACGACGACACACTCGCGTGTGTAGTGTTAGTGACTGACCTGCTGCAGCGCGGTGTCCAGCGTGATGAAGGTGCCGGAGCGGCCCACGCCGGCGCTGCAGTGCACGACGACACACTCGCGTGTGTAGTGTTAGTGACTGACCTGCTGCAGCGCGGTGTCCAGCGTGATGAAGGTGCCGGAGCGGCCCACGCCGGCGCTGCAGTGCACGACGACACACTCGCGTGTGTAGTGTTAGTGACTGACCTGCTGCAGCGCGGTGTCCAGCGTGATGAAGGTGCCGGAGCGGCCCACGCCGGCGCTGCAGTGCACGACGACACACTCGCGTGTGTAGTGTTAGTGACTGACCTGCTGCAGCGCGGTGTCCAGCGTGATGAAGGTGCCGGAGCGGCCCACGCCGGCGCTGCAGTGCACGACGACACACTCGCGTGTGTAGTGTTAGTGACTGACCTGCTGCAGCGCGGTGTCCAGCGTGATGAAGGTGCCGGAGCGGCCCACGCCGGCGCTGCAGTGCACGACGACACACTCGCGTGTGTAGTGTTAGTGACTGACCTGCTGCAGCGCGGTGTCCAGCGTGATCAAGGTGCCGGAGCGGCCCACGCCGGCGCTGCAGTGCACGACGACACACTCGCGTGTGTAGTGTTAGTGACTGACCTGCTGCAGCGCGGTGTCCAGCGTGATGAAGGTGCCGGAGCGGCCCACGCCGGCGCTGCAGTGCACGACGACACACTCGCGTGTGTAGTGTTAGTGACTGACCTGCTGCAGCGCGGTGTCCAGCGTGATGAAGGTGCCGGAGCGGCCCACGCCGGCGCTGCAGTGCACGACGACACACTCGCGTGTGTAGTGTTAGTGACTGACCTGCTGCAGCGCGGTGTCCAGCGTGATGAAGGTGCCGGAGCGGCCCACGCCGGCGCTGCAGTGCACGACGACACACTCGCGTGTGTAGTGTTAGTGACTGACCTGCTGCAGCGCGGTGTCCAGCGTGATGAAGGTGCCGGAGCGGCCCACGCCGGCGCTGCAGTGCACGACGACACACTCGCGTGTGTAGTGTTAGTGACTGACCTGCTGCAGCGCGGTGTCCAGCGTGATGAAGGTGCCGGAGCGGCCCACGCCGGCGCTGCAGTGCACGACGACACACTCGCGTGTGTAGTGTTAGTGACTGACCTGCTGCAGCGCGGTGTCCAGCGTGATGAAGGTGCCGGAGCGGCCCACGCCGGCGCTGCAGTGCACGACGACACACTCGCGTGTGTAGTGTTAGTGACTGACCTGCTGCAGCGCGGTGTCCAGCGTGATGAAGGTGCGGGAGCGGCCCACGCCGGCGCTGCAGTGCACGACGACACACTCGCGTGTGTAGTGTTAGTGACTGACCTGCTGCAGCGCGGTGTCCAGCGTGATGAAGGTGCCGGAGCGGCCCTCGCCGGCGCTGCAGTGCACGACGACACACTCGCGTGTGTAGTGTTAGTGACTGACCTGCTGCAGCGCGGTGTCCAGCGTGATGAAGGTGCCGGAGCGGCCCACGCCGGCGCTGCAGTGCACGACGACACACTCGCGTGTGTAGTGTTAGTGACTGACCTGCTGCAGCGCGGTGTCCAGCGTGATGAAGGTGCCGGAGCGGCCCACGCCGGCGCTGCAGTGCACGACGACACACTCGCGTGTGTAGTGTTAGTGACTGACCTGCTGCAGCGCGGTGTCCAGCGTGATGAAGGTGCCGGAGCGGCCCACGCCGGCGCTGCAGTGCACGACGACACACTCGCGTGTGTAGTGTTAGTGACTGACCTGCTGCAGCGCGGTGTCCAGCGTGATGAAGGTGCCGGAGCGGCCCACGCCGGCGCTGCAGTGCACGACGACACACTCGCGTGTGTAGTGTTAGTGACTGACCTGCTGCAGCGCGGTGTCCAGCGTGATGAAGGTGCCGGAGCGGCCCACGCCGGCGCTGCAGTGCACGACGACACACTCGCGTGTGTAGTGTTAGTGACTGACCTGCTGCAGCGCGGTGTCCAGCGTGATGAAGGTGCCGGAGCGGCCCACGCCGGCGCTGCAGTGCACGACGACACACTCGCGTGTGTAGTGTTAGTGACTGACCTGCTGCAGCGCGGTGTCCAGCGTGATGAAGGTGCCGGAGCGGCCCACGCCGGCGCTGCAGTGCACGACGACACACTCGCGTGTGTAGTGTTAGTGACTGACCTGCTGCAGCGCGGTGTCCAGCGTGATGAAGGTGCCGGAGCGGCCCACGCCGGCGCTGCAGTGCACGACGACACACTCGCGTGTGTAGTGTTAGTGACTGACCTGCTGCAGCGCGGTGTCCAGCGTGATGAAGGTGCCGGAGCGGCCCACGCCGGCGCTGCAGTGCACGACGACACACTCGCGTGTGTAGTGTTAGTGACTGACCTGCTGCAGCGCGGTGTCCAGCGTGATGAAGGTGCCGGAGCGGCCCACGCCGGCGCTGCAGTGCACGACGACACACTCGCGTGTGTAGTGTTAGTGACTGACCTGCTGCAGCGCGGTGTCCAGCGTGATGAAGGTGCCGGAGCGGCCCACGCCGGCGCTGCAGTGCACGACGACACACTCGCGTGTGTAGTGTTAGTGACTGACCTGCTGCAGCGCGGTGTCCAGCGTGATGAAGGTGCCGGAGCGGCCCACGCCGGCGCTGCAGTGCACGACGACACACTCGCGTGTGTAGTGTTAGTGACTGACCTGCTGCAGCGCGGTGTCCAGCGTGATGAAGGTGCCGGAGCGGCCCACGCCGGCGCTGCAGTGCACGACGACACACTCGCGTGTGTAGTGTTAGTGACTGACCTGCTGCAGCGCGGTGTCCAGCGTGATGAAGGTGCCGGAGCGGCCCACGCCGGCGCTGCAGTGCACGACGACACACTCGCGTGTGTAGTGTTAGTGACTGACCTGCTGCAGCGCGGTGTCCAGCGTGATGAAGGTGCCGGAGCGGCCCACGCCGGCGCTGCAGTGCACGACGACACACTCGCGTGTGTAGTGTTAGTGACTGACCTGCTGCAGCGCGGTGTCCAGCGTGATGAAGGTGCCGGAGCGGCCCACGCCGGCGCTGCAGTGCACGACGACACACTCGCGTGTGTAGTGTTAGTGACTGACCTGCTGCAGCGCGGTGTCCAGCGTGATGAAGGTGCCGGAGCGGCCCACGCCGGCGCTGCAGTGCACGACGACACACTCGCGTGTGTAGTGTTAGTGACTGACCTGCTGCAGCGCGGTGTCCAGCGTGATGAAGGTGCCGGAGCGGCCCACGCCGGCGCTGCAGTGCACGACGACACACTCGCGTGTGTAGTGTTAGTGACTGACCTGCTGCAGCGCGGTGTCCAGCGTGATGAAGGTGCCGGAGCGGCCCACGCCGGCGCTGCAGTGCACGACGACACACTCGCGTGTGTAGTGTTAGTGACTGACCTGCTGCAGCGCGGTGTCCAGCGTGATGAAGGTGCCGGAGCGGCCCACGCCGGCGCTGCAGTGCACGACGACACACTCGCGTGTGTAGTGTTAGTGACTGACCTGCTGCAGCGCGGTGTCCAGCGTGATGAAGGTGCCGGAGCGGCCCACGCCGGCGCTGCAGTGCACGACGACACACTCGCGTGTGTAGTGTTAGTGACTGACCTGCTGCAGCGCGGTGTCCAGCGTGATGAAGGTGCCGGAGCGGCCCACGCCGGCGCTGCAGTGCACGACGACACACTCGCGTGTGTAGTGTTAGTGACTGACCTGCTGCAGCGCGGTGTCCAGCGTGATGAAGGTGCCGGAGCGGCCCACGCCGGCGCTGCAGTGCACGACGACACACTCGCGTGTGTAGTGTTAGTGACTGACCTGCTGCAGCGCGGTGTCCAGCGTGATGAAGGTGCCGGAGCGGCCCACGCCGGCGCTGCAGTGCACGACGACACACTCGCGTGTGTAGTGTTAGTGACTGACCTGCTGCAGCGCGGTGTCCAGCGTGATGAAGGTGCCGGAGCGGCCCACGCCGGCGCTGCAGTGCACGACGACACACTCGCGTGTGTAGTGTTAGTGACTGACCTGCTGCAGCGCGGTGTCCAGCGTGATGAAGGTGCCGGAGCGGCCCACGCCGGCGCTGCAGTGCACGACGACACACTCGCGTGTGTAGTGTTAGTGACTGACCTGCTGCAGCGCGGTGTCCAGCGTGATGAAGGTGCCGGAGCGGCCCACGCCGGCGCTGCAGTGCACGACGACACACTCGCGTGTGTAGTGTTAGTGACTGACCTGCTGCAGCGCGGTGTCCAGCGTGATGAAGGTGCCGGAGCGGCCCACGCCGGCGCTGCAGTGCACGACGACGGGCCGCGAGTCGGGCGGGCAGCGCTCGCGGAAGGCGCGCACGAAGCGCGCCAGCGTGGTGGGCGGGTCGGGCACGCCGAAGTCCGGCCACGTGGTGAAGTGGAAGTGCTTGAGCACGCGCTGCTCCGCGCCGCGGCACAGCATGAGCTCCGTCACGGTCCAGTCGGGGTAGCGCGATTCGTTGAGCGCCGTGACGGCGATGTCGCCGTAGTACACGGGCCGCGTGTCGTAGGGCCAGTAGCGGTCGCACTTCTCGCGGCCCTTCTCCACGCAGCGCGTCAGCATGACGATGGCGCGGCTGCCGGACTCCCAGCACATGCGCCAGAAGTCGTCGCGCGTGCAGTGCAGCGGGCCCTGCGTGACGATGAACTCGCGCGGCGAGTTGTGCCCGGGCACGTAGTTGGCGTTGATGTAGTCGGAGCCCTCTTCGTCGTCCACGGGCTGCAGCTTGTAGCGTGAGTGGTCGTAGGGCAGGATGTTTGTGAAGCGGTTCTTGGGTCGGTTGACGGGCAGGTCGGCGGCCGAGCACGCCTGCTCGCGCCCTACATGCTTCAGCTCCTCGAACTCTTCGCTAAACCTGCAAATGCAATGCACCAACAACTCATTTCATACAACTATTAAACAGTAATATTTCGAACAGCGATGGCAGTTATGCCGACCGACAACCGTCAGGGCCGGCTCACATTTGGTGAAGCGCAGCGCAGTCGTCACTGCCAAACAAATATTGACTTTATTGACGATAATTGAAATAAATTAATAAATTCGATAGTGCATCAAAGCGGACGGAAGCGTGCGTCCGAGGTTAGAATCAAGTTATTAATTTTCAAGTTCATTTGAAGAAAGTCTTGCGTCGACACGCACCTGAAGTCGGAGTCGGCGGACATGAGGCGGTAGTGGTCGATGAAGTCGGGCACGCGCACGGGCCGCTCGGCGCGCAGCGCGGGCCCCGCGGGCGCGGCGGGCGCGGCGCGCGCGCGGCCCCGGCGCAGGGCCGCCAGCGCGCCGCCGCCGGCCGCCGCGGCCGCCAGCCCGCAGCACGCGCCCACGATCCACGCCGTGTTGTCCACCTCTGCGCACGGAGCCGCTCACTTTATGAACTCGTACGGGAGGTACGGGCGCGGAGCCCGGGTGTTTACGTTTGAAAGTGACTTTGTAACGTTAACGGTACACCTCTATTATCGATTTACTATATTATGAGAGTCTATCGATATCCAATAGAGCAGGAAAATAAGTAAAATTAAAGGCGAAATTGATCTGCTAAAGAAATCCTTATTTATCACCGGAATTATCTTTATTTATACATTAGAAAAACCGTGAGAAAATTTCATTACAATATCTTGGCATGACCCAAAATTTTATAAGAAAAAACTTATCCTAACATAAATTGACGTAATAAAATCACAAAAAGCTGGTTTTAGGGATTTTTGACGTCAAATATTTTTGTTTTCGCACATGTTATCAAAATGGACCTTTCAAACAGTATTTGTCATGCCTAAATAAAGATAATTGTGGTGAAAACTCTTCACTAGGATTTTTTGAAGAGAACTCGAAAATCGAAGCGATTTTAACTTCATAATAGAGACTTTTGACTTTGTCAATAAAATATAGTAATATAAACTTAAGAAAAGTATTAAGAGCGTTTATTGTGAAAGTGGGCAACGTCGCAAATAGATGTTTGATTAATTTGGCAATATTACTGTATGGAAATAAGAAATGTGGCTAACTAGCGAACTAGAATATTAATATGAGCAAATTAATCAAAACAGGTAAATTTTTAACAGATATTTGCGACGTTGCCAACTTTTAACAGCTATTTGCAACGATGCCAACTTTTAAGATAAACTTAAAAGTTAAATTCAAAATACCTACTTGTTCCCAAAAAAATTATAAAAGACCAACAATTGTCTACTACAGTTCAAAAGTCCGTTTCTGTCGCGGTCAGGATGCGACGTCATTTGGCACTTTACTGCTTTGTTTACATCTGTTTTTTATGGTTTTTTAGCCCCAAATCATATAAATTAAATTGTTTTTGTGCTTTATTCAAGCTGAAATCCAAGTTACCTGCTTAAGATTTCAAGCAGTTTGCTAAGAAAAAATATATTTATTCACATGCCTTTGGGTTCGTTCATTAACTACATGAGGCGTTTAGGGGAGGGAGGGGGTCGAACCGAATCTCACCCAGTCTCACGTGGGGCAGAGGGCGTCTTGGCAGAGATCACGTAATTGTTTTTTGCCGCAAGAGAAAGTTTAAAATTGCGAGAAAACTTAAATTAAGTAAAACATTTTTCTTACTAAAATATGGCTAGATAAATCCTACACAAAAACGAGGGGTGTCGTGGGCCACCAGGTACGAACAAAGTTCCTTTCACTCTGTATTAAGTACTAGCTGATTCCCATTTTGAAATGCTCGTTAGCACGGTGAGCGGACATACAATTTTGTTGGTGGCCGACTATCGAACAACTAAATTGTGTACTTTTATAATTTAATCGTCCAACTTTTTTATTGTTTGACAGCCGCAGACTTATTCGATTTAGTCGGTGACAGTGTTGCTAGCGCGGTGCGTGTGCGTGAAAATGCGGGAAAAAGCGCTCTAATTGCTTTATTAATTAAAATAAGACAAAAACAAAAAAAATAATTTTGGTGCGACGCTAGCAACACTGTCACCGACTAAATCGAATAAGTTTGCGGCTGACACACATTAAAAAAAGTTGGACGATTAAATTATATAAGTACGCAATTTTGTCGTTCGATAGTCGGCCAACAACAAAATTGTATGGCTGCGGGAGCTCTTAGAAGAAAATTGTTGTTGAATTTTAGTAAACGTATGCACATATGTTGTCTGTTGCCTGTACTTTCCATATACTCGTATGTACATACACAACCAAAGAAAGTGAGTTCGGTATTTTACGTTAAAACTGGTCCAAACACAATATTACTCACTTTTCGTAAATGGTTCACGTATCTGTTTCGTTCACTGTTGGTACAGTACTCACAGTACGCCCGTCTACGTACAACGACTTGTTAGTGGTATGATGAAGCCGATAAACGCGCCATGCTGAGCACAACACAGACGTGCACTCTCTGGTAAATATAAGGGGACTAGCGCTATCAGCAAAGAGGATATAGCACGTTATCGTTATCGGCACATTAAATATATTAGGTACAAGTACGCTGTAATCGATCTATACACACTCGAATCGGTGAATCAGTTGAGCGATTAACTGAAGTTGCGATAGTGGTGATAGTGGCGCGGGTACGTACCGGTGTACACGACGGTGTAGCCGGTGTCGGTGAACTTGTCGGGCGCGGTGAATGCGCGCAGCTTGACGAAGTACTTGGTGCCGGGCTTGAGCGGCCCGTTGCAGTAGGCGCGCCCGCCCGCGTCGCAGCGCTCCGAGCCGATCGTGAACTCCTCCACGGGCGACGAGTGGAAGGGGTAGTAGGGCTCCGTGACCTGGTAGGGCGGCCACGCGTCCAGCGCGTGCACGTCGCGCCACGACGGCAGGCGCGCCGGCGTGTCGTTGCGCGGCCGCTCGGCCAGCACCAGCGTGTAGGCCGTCACGTTGCCGTTGGCGGCCGAGAAGTAGTCGGCGCGGAAGCGCACGGCCACGGTGGACGAGGAGCGGCGCACCTCGTGCGGGGTCGCGTGCGGCGCGGGCCGCGGCGGGGCCCCGATGTCCATGTGGGCCAACACGCGCGCGGCCTCGCCCGCGCCCGCGCCCGTCTCCGCGTGCACGCTGAACCAGTACGACGCGCCCGGCACCAGCCCCGCCACCGCGCCGCTGCGCGCTGCGGACACGGGCATGGTCACGCGCATGGACACGCGCATGGACACGCGCATGGACACGCGCATGGACAAGCGCATAGACACGCGCATGGTCACGCGCATGGACACGCGCATGGACACGCGGACGAAAGGGCTAGGGTCGCTCTACACGACACGACTCTACGTACATTGAGATTATGATGTCGACACGAAAAAAGTTATAAATAATCATGATACTTTTACCCTTATCCCAATTTATTTAAAGTTGGCGCGACATACTTCTTCCACACACTTATGAGCCGTCAAGTCCCCCTTTTCCCTGAAAAAATGCTTTAGCTGCTCCATCTGCGCTGACCCATTTGTATATTACCAACTACTCACGCTCAAGACTTTCCCCACGTTATGTTAATGTTCTCATTACGTTCTGCATGTTTTACTTTCTCGAACTTCATTCATTCAGATTCCCTCTTAGCGTTCTTACTCTACGAACATTCTCGTATGCAAAGGTGACTATGTATGTGCCTAGAATTAATAGGCACATACAGTAAATTGGTACACAGTAACATAGCTTTTAAGTTTTTTTTGTTCCTAACTAACGTGCGGATCATTGTCGTCTGAGCAAAATAAATAATGATTATATTACTATCGGCGTGTAAACGTCAGGTTACCGTCAGGCGAGAACTCCAGCTTGGTGATGCGCTCGGGGTCGGTCTGCGGCGCGTACTCCAGCACGAAGCGGCGCAGCACGCCGTTGGCGTCGGCCGGCTCCAGCTCCCAGCTGAAGCTCAGCGCGGACGGCTGCGCGGCCACGGCGCGGAAGTGCGCGGGCGCGGGCGGCGGGGCCTCGCGCGTGGCCACGCCGGCCGAGTGCGCGCGCGACGCGGCCCGCAGCGCGCCCGCGCCGCCCGCGTACACCACCACGGTGAAGGTGTACAGCGTGTGCGGCCGCAGCGCGCCCACCTGCGCGGGCGACACACACACCGGTTATTTCAATTGAACCATCGGCCCACTGCACGCCGGGCACGCTGGCGACGACCGGCCGCGACGGCTGATCGATGTTGAGATGGTGTTTCGAAAAATATTTCACACACGATACAAATAAATATTGTAGTGGGTACTTTTTTTGATGAGTATAGACGAACGACGTCGCTCGTCTATACTCATCAAAAAGAGTTCAACTCAACAAAAAATCGGCTTAGCGTTTCGAGCAGGCAGACCACTGCCCGCTCGGCCTATAGCTTTATAATAACACTAGGAATATGAAGTCCGTGTAGTCCCACGCGACGTTATCTCGTAGTAGTGAACACAGAGCGTACTGACCGTGATGCCGAGCTCGTCCGTGGTGTGCGTCTGCAGCTGGTCGGCGCCGGTGAGGTACTGCACCTCGAAGTCGGTGTAGTCCCACGCGACGTTATCTCGTAGTAGTGAACACAGAGCGTACTGACCGTGATGCCGAGCTCGTCCGTGGTGTGCGTCTGCAGCTGGTCGGCGCCGGTGAGGTACTGCACCTCGAAGTCGGTGTAGTCCCACGCGACGTTATCTCGTAGTAGTGAACACAGAGCGTACTGACCGTGATGCCGAGCTCGTCCGTGGTGTGCGTCTGCAGCTGGTCGGCGCCGGTGAGGTACTGCACCTCGAAGTCGGTGTAGTCCCACGCGACGTTATCTCGTAGTAGTGAACACAGAGCGTACTGACCGTGATGCCGAGCTCGTCCGTGGTGTGCGTCTGCAGCTGGTCGGCGCCGGTGAGGTACTGCACCTCGAAGTCGGTGTAGTCCCACGCGACGTTATCTCGTAGTAGTGAACACAGAGCGTACTGACCGTGATGCCGAGCTCGTCCGTGGTGTGCGTCTGCAGCTGGTCGGCGCCGGTGAGGTACTGCACCTCGAAGTCGGTGTAGTCCCACGCGACGTTATCTCGTAGTAGTGAACACAGAGCGTACTGACCGTGATGCCGAGCTCGTCCGTGGTGTGCGTCTGCAGCTGGTCGGCGCCGGTGAGGTACTGCACCTCGAAGTCCGTGTAGTCCCCCGCAGGTTTGTCCCACGCGAGTGTTATCTCGCGCGCGCCGATCTCGGTCGCGTTCAGTTGTGTTATCGGCCGCGGATCTGCGGATGTCATTCATTTCATTTAAAAGAGTGTCTATGTGGTTTCTTCCCAGTTTTCGCCTTACCACGCTTTAGAATGGGCAATTAGCTTAACCTTCTCATTCTGTCTGACCGACTGCTTGACAAGTAAAAAGTGCCTGTAATTGGTTGAATTTAAATAAATCCACTACTAGCATTGCAGTGACATAGACCGTGGAGTAATATGATCCGATTAGATTCTAGTTTCACCGGTCACATAGGCTAAAAAAACAGCGAAGTAAAAATTTTGATGTGGTTCTATTTTATAGCTAGGGAGAACCCTATCCAAATGTTCACCAGCACTAATTTGACTATCCTGATTTGTGTACTAGCCTCGTGTGGCCGGCGAATCTAGAATCCAATCGAATGATTTTACTCTAGGTTCTATTTTATAGCTAGAGGATGCCAGTAGCTATAAAATAGAACCCCATCCTATTAAAGAATCACACTGATTACTATCATATGTATTTTTTTCCGAATACCACCCAAGGAGTCATGAAATAATTATGTCCAAGGTTTATCACACAAATAGTAAATATCAACTACCCAGTCCCACGCCGCCGTTGGCAATACATAGAGAGTCAATTGAATTGTTACTGAAGACGACGAAGACGACGTATGGACCTGTATAAACACTGTCGGACCCGTGTTTAACAAATAAATGTTTTCATTTATTCACGTTTAATTCTCTTTTCTTTATGCTTTTTGTCCTCCAAAATTGATCGTTTAACCTTAATATAAAGGAAACAAGGAGACGTTATTCTGCGATTTCTTTCTTTTATTACTTAGCCATTTAAGTATTTTTTATTTATTTGATTTGATTCTTTATTCAGTACTAGATTGGGCCCGCGGCTCCGCCGGAAAATATCCCAAGGGAACGTACTACCAGGATTAAAGTACCCTTTGTGTTAATCCAGGGTATAAACTATTTCGTGGCAAAATTTTATCCAAATCCGTTCAGCCGTCTGACAAACGGAATAAATCAAAAAACTATATTTTCGGCATCAGACCCGTTCCCACACATCGGACGATAAAAAAAAAATGTGTTCAATGTCCAGTTTTGTCTTCGTTACTTTTTTATTAATGTATAGATTAACATAGAATGTACATTAAATAATAAAAACTTATACCTAATGAATTAATAAAATAAAACTATGAAAAAACTTAAATATGGTGTCTATAAATTCCACCCACAGAACAGAAAAAACAGTAGAAGTATAGCATATCACTTCATTAGTATCGGAACCAGCGTACCCCAACTCACACAAATACAAGATAATCGTATTTCGTAACACTTAGAAATCTTTGGTGTGATTGGTAGTTAAACATTGAATGAAAGTAGGAAATAATGTCAGTCATCGCTTATTTGAAAATAAACCACAATTTATAGACAATAGAGTTATTTATTGTCTACTCTTTTTACGTATTTATTACTTTTTCCGTTTAAAGCGCACACTGAATAGTTTAATGAGCAAGTTACGCTACCCGCCGCTAGATGTCACTATATTAAATGCATTCAATTTAAATCTGTATTTCGTTTTTAATAAGATTCATATTTGCGTAACGAGGTCATTACTATTCGTCCTCCTCTAGGGATGTACCACTGTCGTTGACTTATTTATCGACATTCCGTTTTATTTTCAAACAAAATACAGTCACCAGCTAGAGTCGATAAATATTATTATGTTCGAAATCAAGTGTTAATATTTTATTCTAATACATACGATTTACAGAAAGTATAATTAAGAATTGTTATGTTAAACTACTGATCTGAATTTGAAAATTACTACTTATCGTCGATTGAGTGTCTGGTCTGCACCAAGTGCAAAGGCAACTGATAGAAATCCAACGACTGACGAAACACGAAGTTTGCCGAGGAACATTTAGAAAATAGTTGTACTGTACCTATTTATTTTTCACTTTGTCGAAACTTGGGTTATTGCTAACTTTGATTTTGAAAGCGGTTGTCTTTTTTATCACGACGACACATCGTGAGACGAATGAATCGAAAGACCTTTTATGTGTCACTTTTGGCAAAATCACTTTTTTACGCCAGCCGATCTAAATATGATGTTGATCTAAATGTGATTCGCAGCCGTATCAAATATTAATTGACAGAATTATAAAAAAAAAATCACCAATACAAAAGAATCTCTCTACGTTCATAAAATCCTATAATTATTGAATGACTTTTTCATGAAATCATGACATTTTAGGATTATTCTAACATAAGAGTTGATATTCTGTTTGTAGCTGATTTTAATGATTATAATTCTTTGAAGCCATATTTGTTACGGTCTCGAATCATATTTTAATCAACATACAACCTGACACTGACTTACAAATTGCAAAAAACGTAAGGAAATTTGAATTTCGCGGGCTACCTTAGCGCGTCCCCTTTAAAATATCGATAGCTCATTATCGATAACGGTAATCTCTAATTGAGTAGCTGACTGTGACATGTGCATAGTTGGAATCTTCGCGAAGAATATGTTTGAGTTTAAAAGAAAGTAGACCTTAAATTTAACACCTTACAGTCCGCTTGTACTTGTCTTGTTTAATAAAATATTATTTTTCAAATTTTAATCCAAATAAAATCAATTAAGACTTACTGATGGTATGACATACCTCTTTTTGATATATTTTTGGTTCTGCTATCGTGTTTACATTCTAAAACAGCACACTATGGCATTTTTGTATTTTTTTTTTCAAGTTCTTTTCACACGTGACGGTTGTAACGAGACTGATTTGCGTGGTGTATGCGCGGAAGCAGACATATGCGGATCTCCGCAAAACTCGGGGTACGCGGGCCGCGCCTACTTGAAACTTCTACTGTTTTTTCTGTTCTGTGATTCCACCGCATCGCAGTCGACTGGACCCGAGAGAATGGCATCATTTGATCATTGCCTATTAGACTCTGGCCAAGGTAGAAGCCAGCCCTTGGGTCACGTGATGTGTTAAACAGCCATTGGGAGATTTCATTGGTCAGACTACAGACCATGAGCACTCGGACCACACGGCCCGAGGGTTTCAAACCCAAACGGCTCGAAATTTTTATTTTCTCAGACATGCTTGGATATTCGAGCATTATTTTGACATCCTTCTTCGAGATGCCGTGGCACACATACGTGAGTCTTCTTTTACAGGCCGCTGCAGTAATGTACTATACCGATGAGGTTATTATACTTACGCGTCTTGAGGTTTTCCCAGCCGCAGCAGCAGCGCCAGCACATCACGACCAGCCAAGAAAATGGGATGGCGCAAGAGAATCGACACACTCGCAGTTTATGATATATTTAAATAACTTATAACATAATATGCTAGATTGTAAAGTGATTAAAGTATCACCAACTGTGATACATAATAAAAGAAAAAACATGGTATATTTACAGAGCCTGGCCTGGCGCTGCACGGGGTGCGAGGTGACGTTGCGCGACACGGTCCACATGGTGACGTTGTAGAGCCGGCCCGGCGCCAGCGCACCGAACTCCACGGCCTGCCCCGGCGCCTCGGCTGCGCGCGTCAGCGAGCGCGGCGCCGAGCCCGCGCCCTCCAGGCGGAAGCGGTACGAGTCGAAGCGCGACGCCGACTCCGGCGTGCGCGTGTAGATCACTTTCTGTGCAGAGAGAACGTAACGGTAACCGCCCGCGCACCATAACCGCTCTATGGCTTAGAAATACAGATCACCCCCTCTAGATAAAGCTTCTTGAAATTTTTGTTCTGATTAGAGCTCGATAAAATTTGGAGGTGCGGTAAGGGTGCAGGGAAAGAGACAGCTGCGTTATGATTGGCTATTTCAAAAAACGTTCCACTATGTAGTGATGGAACAGAGTCGTGAAATACCGACAATAGATATCGATAAAGTTAAGCCTATTCAAAATAAGAATAAAATAAGCTAAAATTTAAAAAAAGCTTCTTATGTAGACGAAAACCTGTAAAGAGGTGTGAGTCTATTTGGCAGGCCCCAACGAGATTTATCAACAGGTGATAGGTTTACATAAGGACTTTATTTTGTACCTATAGAAAATAAATAAGATTTATTTTGTACCTCGACAGTTTTTGATTAAATGACGTATCTATGAAGTGTCTTGCTAGCGGGCCCCTTATGATTATTTTTATTGTTATTATACTTTCAGATCGCCCAGTAGTGCTCGGAGTTAGAAACTATTATGTATCTCACAAATCCAAAATTTCGACTTCCTGTGAGCTATACTTTAGAATATATTCGTTACTTAGACAAACGTCCAGCCAGCGGGCCCCTTTTTTAAATACTACTCTTTTATATCATACAATATCATTAGGAGCTTGATACTATTATGTACCTTACAAATCCAAAATTTCGACTTCCTGTGAGCAATACTTTAGAAGATATTCGTTATCTAAATAAGTATTCAACCAACGGACCTAGTTAAATTTGCGTTTGCCAAATACAATTATGCCTTTGCTCGTTATGCCCATTGCATTACTAAATAATTTTTATCTTTAAACAGATTAAAGATTCATCATCTTCCTGTCCCACGTTATTTAAAGACCCTTTTTTTCCATTCTTCCATGTCAATGTTCACGCTATCAGTTACGCATTAAAGATTATAATTACTATTACATTTTATCTTTTAATAATTTACATAACCTCCTACTTAAAAGAACTACTCTTTTTCTTAATCCCAGTTTTATTGTTATATGTAGCACTATTGAGTGATTATGAAAGTAGGTATAATGTTTGAAAACGGGTTTGCTAGCTAGGCACTTATTTTATTAACGAATACCTTATGAAGTTCATACGAAGTTGAAATTTTGGATATGTAAGGTACATAATAGTATCAAGCTCTTCATTCTACTGTATGATATAAAAGAATAGTATTTAGAAAAAAATCCACTGGCTGGACGTTTGTCTAAGTAACGAATATCTTCTAAAGTATAACTCACAGGAAGTCGAAATTTTGGATTTGTAAGGTACATAATAAAAAGTATCAAGCAGCTAATGCTATTGTATGATATAAAAGAGTAGTATTTAAAAAAGGGGCCCGTTGGCTGGACGTTTGTCTAAGTAACGAATATCGTCTAAAGTATAGCTCACAGGAAGTCGAAATTTTGGATTTGTAAGGTACATAATAGTTTCTAACTCCGAGCACTACTGGGCGATCTGAAAGTATAATAACAATAAAAATAATCATAAGGGGCCCGCTAGCAAGACACTTCATAGAAACGTCATTTAATCAAAAACTGTCGAGGTACAAAATATATCTTATTTATATTCTATAGGTACAAAATAAAGTCCATATGTAAACCTATCACCTGTTGATAAATCGCGTTGGGGCCTGCCAGATAGACGCACACTGTAAACAGGATAGCTTGAAAAATCAGAGCCACAGAACAATAATGAAATATTTATAAATCCACTCCATAATAGTGATGGCTCATTGTTTAAGGTGTCTGCCTCTCATGCACGCGGTTGTGGGTTCAAACCGGGCAAGTACCAATGTGACTTGTGTTTGTGTGAAGGTGTTTTAAATTCAAATGTACTTTCTAAGTTTATCTTAGACATCACTGTCATCGGTAAAGGAAAATACCATGAGAAAAGCGTAACTTATAGTTAATATGAAGCCAAACTGTCTTAAGTAAGTGTGCATTGACAGTTGCCTCATAGTCACAGGCTGGTTTTATTATACTCCATACCCCTATAATTACTAAGACTATCACTGAACTACGTACTCCAGTTTGAAATAACGCTAACCAAAATCAACCTATTATTTGATTTTGGTTAGCTTACTCCACCCTTACTGAGAGCTATCTCTAAAACGTATTGTCAAAACATGTTTCATACGCAGGTACTACGTAAGTACAGTAAGATCACTTTGCTGCGGTAAGCAAGTTTGGGTGACTTTGATTCTTTATAACCGACTTCAAAATGGAGAAAGTTCTGAATTCGACTGCACGTTTTTTTGATACACACGATACTACCTTTTGGAAGAGGCAACTAGAATCAATTCTATTTTATTTGGCTCTTTGTTGTATTTTATGTGCCTAATTTCAATTAGGCACATAAAATACAACAAAGAGCCAAATGATTTGACTTTAACATAGTGTTGTATTATTTATGATTATGGAGAAACATGCAGGCTGCTCCCAGGTCATTCTCCGCTAACTGTGAAACATGCGGCCTGCTCCCAGGCCATGCTCTGCTAACTGTCTAACGTGACTTTCATAATCATATTGCGCAAACAGAGTAGGAACAGAAGTAGATATCTGTGCGGTAAAGTGGTTTGCAAACTTGGGAATTAGTAAATACATAGATTTTTTATAATAGTCCTCCATGTTCGTCACATGGGCATATCATAAGGGGGACGCGCTAAGGTAGCCCTTAAAATTCTAAATTTCTTTCGTTTTTTGCTATTTGCAGTCAGTGTCAGGTTGTATGTTGATTAAAATATGATTCGCGATCGTAACAAATATGGTTTTACAGAATTATAATCATTAGAATCAGCCATACAACTCCTTAAAGCCTGGCGCGCACTAGCGGCCAGCGAGATCGTCGGTGGGGCTCCGGCCGCGTGCGGCCAGGTGCGCGTGCTCCATGACGATTTCAGACTAAACGCTAGTGCGCTATTGCCTTAAGTTAGCATAATCCTTAAATGTCATGATTTCACGAAATAGTCATTTAATAGGATTACATGAACTTAGAGAGATGTATTGATGATTTGTATGATTAATTATCTTCACTATTATAATATTATAAATGCCAAAGTGAGTTTATATGTTTCTTTGTTACGCTTTCATGCTAAAACGGCTCAACAGATTTAGATGAAATTTGGCATACGGGTAGAGCATGACCTGTAATAGGACATTGAATACTTTTTATCCCGGTAGTACGTTCCCGTGGGATAGATGCCGCCATGCACGCGGGCGAAGTCGCGGGCGAAAGCTAAGTTATTCTATAATAAACATTCGATACAGCCGCGAATCATATTTAGATCAACATATAACCTGATATTGACCTGCAAATTGCAAAAAACGTAAGTATTTGAATTTCGTGGGCGACCCGGAAGTGTACATAGCGGAAAAATGTCGAATTTCTTAATTTCAGTTTAGCTGATATTTAGTGTATGACGTCGTGTAATTGTGTATGGCAAGTACATATTTGTGCATCCAACCATTGGGGAGCTATTCAGCAAAAACTGTTGAACTTTTTTTTTCCTATGGACGTACAAGAAAAACAATACATTCAATAATTAGTGTGTAACGAGAGGTAAATGTGTATCGCGCGCTAGTGCATGCGCACTCAGTAATAGACCGCCATGGAACTTTTATAAGGCAAATTATCCATTGCTTTATTCTTTGTTCATTTCGACGGAATGGAATAATATGTACGAGATGCACGACTTGGACGATATATTAAACTTTTTCTACAGTAAAATCAATAGTATGTTAGATGAACGTGTCCCCAAGAAAAAGCTTAGTCAGAAGACACGGTACACTTATCCTAATTGGTACACGACCGAAATAATACAAGATCTAAAAACCAAAGCTAGACTTCACAAGACATTCAAGGAAAAGAAGGATTTAATTGTTTACAGTGAGTATTCTAAATACCGTGCACTACTTAAAAACTTTATTCATACTGCACACAAACAGCATCAAACTAAAATACAATGTGAGTTTGCGAAAGATCCAAAGTCATTCTGGCAATATATACGATCTAAGACCAGCAAAGCTAACAGACAAACTATTATTAAGGATGGTCAACACCTAACTGATCTGGAATGTGCCAAGCAATTTGCGATGTTTTTCGAATCAGTATACGGTGCTGAGCCACCACGACTCGATCCACAAGCGGCCGCGGCGACGGCGCGGCGGCGGGGGCTTTGAGTGGGTCGCACGTGCAACTAAATTCGCTGAGTCTTAAGGATGTTAGAGAGGCACTAGACCGCCTAAAACCGAAGCGTTCAGCAGGCCCAGATGATATACCAGCATTCCTATTCAGGGATTGTAGTAGGGTATTAGCGGAACCTCTGCACTATATATTTAGTACATGTCCCCAATCAGCGACATTTCCAACTCGATGGAAGATAACGCGTGTCATTCCACTCCCCAAAGGTAAGACAGGATCGGACATCAGTGGATATAGACCGGTGGCCGTGTTGTCGACGCCGGCCAAGGTTTTCGAGTCCGCCATCCAGCGCAGCATGCAGGAGCAGGTCCGCGCTCGGCTATCGGAGGCGCAGCACGGGTTCCGGCCGGGGCGCAGCACTGCCACCAATCTCCTTAACTTAATGTCACAGGAGGTGCCCGCGGTGGATGCTGGTGTGCAATTTGACGCTGCTTATTTTGACTTTAAAAAAGCGTTCGACACAGTCGATAATGACATATTACGAGGGGTGTTCAATAAATAGTGAGAATGCGATACATTCTCCTTGGAAAAAAAAAAAAATATTGGCAGGCATAGCCCAGACATTTTAGTTAAGATGATAATAAAAAAAACAATTAATTCTCTTTTGTTTTTTAAAAGTAGAAGTCTATTGTTTGCGTCGTTTCGGAACGTGTTCTTAAAAATGGATAAAATTGAAGTTCGCGCGGTAATAAAATATCTCTGCTTGAAAATTTTTACTACGGAGCAGGTAAATCAAGACTTGAGAGCAACATTAGGGGTTCGTGCTCCTCCATATTCTACGGTTGCGCGTTGGTGTGCTGAGTTCAAGCGAGGAAGAACTTCCACTAACGACGACCCACGAACGGGACGCCCCATATCGGCAGTGACTAAACAAATGATAAAAAAAGTTGAAAATATTGTCTTGGCGGATCGTCGTGTTACTGTTCGTTTTATAGCTGAAGAAGTAAAGATTTCGATAGGAAGTGTCCATAATATTATAAACGACCATTTGGGTATGAAAAAAGTATCAGCGGGCTGGGTGCCCAGAATGCTTTCTGACGCGCAGAAACAAACTCGACTGAGAATTTCACAAAGCTGTTTGGATTTGTTACAACAAGATCCTGACCGATTTTTGGCTCGATTCATAACTATGGACGAAACATGGCTTCACCATTATGACCCGGAAACGAAACAACATCTCAACGTCAACAGTCTCGCGTCTGCCTCAGAACAAAACCCAAGTTTCTAAATGCCTTTTTGCAGATTCTAGTGATATGATAGCGAAACGACAGTTCAGGAGTGAGAACAACCCCTAAATCACGTACCTGCGTGACTCGTTGCATCGGTACTGCATCCACTACGTACTCGTAGAGTAGAGGTGCACGTGCACGGGTGAAACTTATCACCGAGCACTTGGATACTTTGAAGTAGAGCCTGTTCTCATGACTCCATTCCACTATCCTATCAATATTATCCTGCAAACGTCCGCAATCAGACTCCGTCCTAACCTCAAACAGCAACTTAAGGTCATCTGCGAATAACAAACAAGATCCATTTTTGACGACTTCTGGTAAATTATTTATCATTATTTCCAGAGGCCCCAAATTGCTGCCTTGACTCACTCCTGACCAGGTGTAATACGGCTTAGACACGCAGCCGTTGCAGTCAACATATTGCTGTCTGCTTTGCATATAGCTGGCTAAGAACTGCAATAGATGTGGTGTGCAACCAATTTCTACTAACTTACGTAATACGAGGGGTATTCAATAAATAGTGAGAATGAGTAAGACGCAATTATCTTTTATTATATGTAATTTTATTTTTCGACGTAAAGATACGCCCTCACCATACTTACGTCGCGCGAAAAGTGTCACTCCTAAATTTGAGTGAATTCACTCATTTGAACATAATTTCTTCATTCGTCATAGTTCGCGACACATCGGCGAAACTTTCTCGTTTTTAATACACAGAGCTGTACAAAGATGCCTTGTTGTGCCTTCAGGAAATGTACCAACAACTCCAAAAATACAAACAAAGCTAAAGGTATTACTTTTCATGCCTAAGTAATTTTTTTTTCAAATTTATTACGATTTCAAAAATAAATATTATGGCGGATGATGACATATAACAAAAATTTCGTTCCCATGACAACGAACGATAGGGTAGTGTAACTTTGACAAAAAAAAGTTTAAAAGAATTTAGGAAGTACGGAGGTTACATTATAATTTTAAAATATTTTTATAGCCAGATTTTTTTTAATGTATTTTTTTTAGATTAACTTTTCTTTGCAACTATGTTTTCGAATACAAAATTATAGGTACATAAACAATTTAATAAAACGCGACGTGCTTCGAAAGCACATAAAGCGTGGGGTCTTTTGCCTGATCTCTCACCGCTCGTGGTGGGGTGCCATATTGTTGTTCGTGCAGAATATTCGCTGATCACTTTTTTTGGGGAAAATGGGATAAGGATAAAAAATTACGAGTATCGATATTGGCATCATTTCTGAGGTTTTGGGTCGTTTATTTAAAAAATGATATCTATTTTTAAATCCGAAATGTTAGAAGTAAAATATTATCATCCCTTAATGGGGCGGAAAGGGGTCGAAATGTCTAAAAATCAACATTGATGTCGTTTTCATGGTTTTTCCCATACATTGTCTAAGTTTTCAAAAAACTAAATAAATGAATAGGTATACGTTTCAGGCTTTCCAAAAAAATTACCCTCAGGGGGATGAAAAAGGGGTGTGCTAGGGATAAAAATGTAAAAAACCGATATGGGTATCATTTTCGATGAATTTTGGGTCGTTGATTTCGAAAATGACATCTATTTTAAAGAGAGTTGAAAAATGGATGTTATAGGAGTAATAAATGTGAATAATTAATATGGGTATCATTTTTGAAGTTTTTGGGGTCGTTTATTTTGAAAATCTATATCTATTTAACTAAAAGAAAGTGGACCGATTTGGCTGAAAATTGGTAGGTAGGTAGGTAGTTAGGTAGGGTAGGTAGGGAGGGTAGGTAGGTAGGTAGGTAGGTAGGTAGGGTAGGTAGGTAGGGTAGGTAGGTAGGGTAGGTAGGTAGGGTAAGTAGGTAGGTAGGGTAAGTAGGTAGGGTAAATAGGTAGGGTAGGTAGTGTTAATATGTAGGTAGGGTAGGTAGTGTTAATAGGTAGGGTAGGTAGTGTTAATAGGTAGGGTAGGTAGTGTTAATAGGTAGGGTGGGTAGTGTTAATAGGTAGGGTAGGTAGGTGCGCCGTAGATAAGTACTTAATGCCACCCGTGCGAAGCCGGGGCGGGCAGCTAGTATTCCAATATTTAGTGTATTAATGCAACTATTCACATGTAAAATTTCAGCTCACTACATTAAATAATTAAAGAGATACAGGAAAAGTTTTTAACCAGTGCGCAAATTTTTTTTGGCGGTTCAAAAACAGTAATAGAACTCATTTCCATTATTTATTAAATATTTATTTTTTATTTTTTATCATATTTTAAATTATATTATATTATATATATTCATACTTTATATCAGCAAAATGTGGACACAATCTATTCGTAATAATATCAATGGGCGCGCGCGGCGGCCGGCCCAAGCGGCGGTGTTGCACGGGGGCACCTCCCCCCCCCGGGCGGCAAGGCGACGCCCGCGCGCCGGGCGCTGTGACCCTGACCGACAGTCCGCTCATCGCACGCGCTGTCGTGTGACGTCGCGTCTAATCGCTTTCCCACGCAAGCGCCGCGCTGCACGTGTGTCGTACTTGTACCTACCGGTCACGATGTCAGACTTCACTAACCGCGAGTTTTATGAGATGGTGCGAGTGTATGTACTGAGTGGTGAAAGATTGCGAGCAGCTCGCAGAGCATACCTCATGGAATGCGAGCCCATGGAATCCTTAACCCCGCGGTCCCTAATGAAAGGACCATTTTAGCGGCATAATGTATTAAGTAATGTAAATTTAATTGATAATAATGCTTTATTTTCTGTATTTTGATGGTTCTAAGCCCATTAAAGCATGAAGGAAAATTTGGAATTACTCTTCAAATAACTTCAGGTCACGGCCTAAACATATAAAAGTCTAGTTCGAATCTGATAAAATTAGCGATCAATACATTGTAAGTATTGTAACCCACGTAAATACCTACACCGGCGAATCGAGCGAGCGCACAGCTGATAGGTAGGTACTTTCGCGCGTTCCGCTTCGCCGCGCGCCGCCGGGTAGCCATACAACCACTTTTAAAGTAAACATCTTTCGTTAACGATAACTTTTTTTTTTTTGTACTAAGACGTATCAAAATAAAAAAAGTATGTTCAATAAAACTCGTTTAAGTTTAATTTGTCAAAATTTGCGCAGTTGATAAAAACTTTTCCTGTATAATGAAAATACTAGAACAACCGCAATACATGGATAAACCGACCAAGTTTGAATGGGTACTGTGGCGGCATCTACATCGCCACATGCGAACTACTTATCAAAGACCTGACGTCACACAACATCCTGACGTCACACAAATAGTTTACCGCGCGGTGAACTTAATATACAATCTCCCAACTTCAACCTCTGGGCAGTTGCCCGCCAGACACGACACCCGTCTGGTCGGAGGATCCTCCCTTTTCTATGGGGAATGAGTGAACTTTACACCCTGTTCCTCATACCCCTAAAGGTACAAAAAAGCGGCCGTGCAGTATAAAGAGCCTAGCGTTTTAAAATTTCCAGTATAATTATTAATATAATTGACTGTTTGTTTTTTTCCAATTCTGTTTTCACAGACATTACACACAAATTGAAAGCAACGTGCGTAAAAATTACAACTCTGCACTAAACCGTTTTATATGATTTTCATCAAATAGCCAAACGTCAGCGCAGCGGAAAATGGAATAACTTGGTAGTTATAGGACGCACAAATTTCATTTAAATATACACATTTTCCTCTCGTTAAACACAAATTATTGAATGTATTTTTTTTCTTGTACGTCTATAGGAAAAGAAAGTTCAACAGTTTTTGTTGAATAGCTCACCAATGGTTGGATGCACAAATTTGTACTAACCATACACGACAACTACACACACGACAATTACACGACGTCATACACTAAATATCTGCTAAACTGAAATGAATAAATTCGACATTTTTCCGCTGCGACTGCGCACATGACCCGGACGCTTTCGCCTTAATAAAAAATTTAAAGGTGTTACAATTACAGCAGATTGTTATATTCAACTGTTACATTTAATTAAAAGTAATTTATCGTCAAGCTTAGTAATCGAGGTACTCACCAGAGTTGTAGACAAGGTATCGTTATCGTCTCCGGTACCGGGCTCGTTCACTATCGTCATCTCCGACTGTATGAGAGGACCTGCAACGAGCGCAGAGCATGAGGGGTGCACTACGACACAACTTAAACATTCCATCGAGTCAGTCACGAGTTGGAAACGTAAAGTCAATCATTTCTCGATTTCTTTCCTTTATCAACTTATACATAATACCTTTTGAAGCTACGGTAGGTACTGAGCAGACTATTGCATAGAAAACTTTTCATTAAGGTTGCCTGGAAGAGATCGCAGAAAGCGATAAGGCCGCCCATTGTATGTTTTGTAGTGTTAAATTTACTATTTACTATGTATTTTCTGGTGTACAATAAAGTATATATAAATAAATAATTACTTGAAAACAAAGATCAAAATAGACAATAACCTGAAACTTTTTTATTAATTTAATTGTCAGAGTCTGGTAGTGTCACATCTTATTAAATTCGGTCTGACATGTAAAGAAGTTGGCTGAATGCCATTCGGTGGTATTGACATAAAGATGCAATATATAATGTTGAGTCGGTAAAGCAAATTTTATCGTGCGATAAGCAGACAAAAACAGCCATTAAGGTGACTAACATATTTAGGATGTGACCGTACTTCACACCGGTCTGCCTTATGCCTGCGTCAGTTCTTTCCAACTCAAGTCGCACTACTTCGGTAACATCTCGTTTAAAGAAGCTTGCCGACGGCGCCGGCGTACGTACGAGTGCGCGTCTCCATGGTGAACAGGTCGCTGGTGAGGTTGTAGGAGTGCGCGGCGATGCTGAGCTTGTAGCCGCGGCCCGGCTCCAGCCCGTCCAGCGCGGCGCGCACGGTGCGCGCGGGGCCCGGCGCCGACAGGTTGCGGGCCCCGGCGGCCCCGCCGTCCTCGAGCGGCCACCAGCGCAGCGCGTACCACTCCACGCGGCCCCCCGGGCGCGGCCACTCCAGCGTCATGTTGCGCGTGTCCACCAGCTGCTCCACGTTGCTCACCGGGTTGGGACCTGCCGGATTGTCGCGCACGTTTATAACGAATCAGTGGTTTAAAATTATTACATGTTAATAAATTATGATACGATTCAAAATCGAATAGGTACATAGATAAGGAGACACGACGACGAGGAGGCCGAAGGTCTTTTTGAAGAAGGACATTATGGGTCTTACCACAAAAACTTTTTTTGAGGGTGTTCGACGTGTGTCTAATGTGTGTGGGGATGATTCGATACAAGTAAATACATGTGAGTAATCGATACTTTTGTTTCAATACCGAGTAATTTTAGTATTGCATGAATTCTTACGATACTGTAAGAAATAATTCGTTTTAAAAGTAGTCGTATCGAATAGATTCGCGCAGGTAGGTGTTCTGTTTTCAGACGGACAACAAAGTGATCATATAGGGTTTAGTTTTTCCTTTTGAGGTTCAACACCATAAAAAAAAGTATCGATATGAGTAGTTAACGATTCTAATGACATTCTTACGACAAACTCCATAGATAAATGTGGTGTACAGTATACGTACGGACGGTATGCTCCTCGAGCAGCGGCTGGTCGCTCTCCACGCTCTCGCCGTCCGCGTCCTCGCTGAGCGTGTCCAGCCGGATGATGTAGTGCTCGCCGTGCGTCATGTTGCTGATCTGCGGCAAGGACGACGGGGATGTCTTTTTTTTTTTTTTTTTTTTTTTTTTTGGGTGGGAAATCATCAAATGACTCCTCCCGCTCTGGGCGGAGCGAGAGGGAGTGTCAGACTTTTACTGACTAAAACCCACCCGTGTTCCTTCCGTTGCCTGTGTGCCGGGGCCGCGATATCCCTTTCGGACCAACTCGCAACCCTGGCAGACATTGGCCCTTACGGACCCCGTCAGTTGGTGCTGACATCTCTTTGAGGCGCGCGTGGAACACAACGCGCCGTCGACCCGGGCCTGGTCCTAATCGGACGGCGAGCTACCCACGGGGATGTCTTTGAAGTAGTTTTAACAACGTCGGTTGCATACAAATATTTCTTAAGGAGTACTAAATTTCTATTTATTTGAATGAAAAAACACAAGATTGCGACGACAAAAAATATATTGCTGTACCATTTTCATGGTTTTCATTATGGATGCAAATGTCGATACAGACGACACTTCTGAAATTCAAGACGATGGTAATTTAAATTGTAAATCTATTGTCAGAGCTACTGTTTTCATGTCGAAAATTAAACTGATTTGCAAATTCTTTAAATTAACATCACGTTACGTAAACGATAGATTCGTAACAGTCTCATAAAGTAGCGGTTACTACATTATTTCTAGTAACTGTATTTTACCAATGAATGTTTTGGAATAAATGAATGTTTACCTCGGCTTCGGTGTCTTCGGGCCCGAGAGCCGGCAGCTGGTGCCAGCGCGTGTCGGCGCGCGTGCGGTAGCGCAGCACGAAGCCGCCCAGCGCCGAGCCCGCGCCCGGCCCCGCCCACGCCACGCCCACGCTGTTGGACGTGGCGCGCGCCACGCGCAGCCAGCGCGCCGCCAGCGGGCCTGCGCACGACCACACATACAACCGACTGCACCGCATATTGCGAACACGGAATACGTCAAACTGTCATTCGGAACACTAGATTATTCAATGACATAAAGAGGTGTCTTGTCGCAGTGACGAAGGATTTCTAGTGCTACTTTTCACACCTGCGAGGTAATAAAAAGCAATTCGATCATAGAATATATTTTACAATGCATTTGCTCGAAAAGAGCCTGCGAAAAAAAAAAAAAAAACAGCTGTTTCATAGAAAAGTGCAATACCTACGCGGTCAAAATGTATGGAGCACCTGTTTATTTTTTTAATAACCGACGAAAAATTTCAACGCATGGGGGTTCAGAATCATGTACTGAATCCATGGTAACCGGCTTCGCGTCGATGTCCCTGACACCCCGTATAACTATTTTATTAAATCTATTCAAAAAGAGCTAGTTCATTCTTAGGGACCAAAATAGCTTTTTAATCCCTAGGGACTAAAAGTGATTTGAATTTGGAATGTGGATATTGTTAGTAAAAGTTGCAATCACCAAAGAGATCAATCACGAATATTGTATGAATAAGTAACTATCGGCTTTAGCACCTAGCCTGGGTGCTAAAGCCAAAAGAAAAAAAAGAAAAAGAGAAGTAGGAAATGAAAATAGTAGATTGTTATACAAGGGATAAAAGAGACACTCGAACTGTAGTCCAAGCCATCTCGTGCCTAAATATGTTTTTCATCCGCGGTAAACACTCTGCTTTTCATTTTGATTATGAGGAAAGTAAATAAAAACCTAATTAGTTAAACAAATCTATATCTGAATCTGATGAACTCATTTTGTACAAATATTATACGTAAATAATTAGCACTCGACAAAACAACTGAAGATCGAATTGCCGCTTTCCCGCCTTTTTTATGTTTGGTTTTCTGTGGAATTCTGCCAGCAAGTACACACATCAACACGGTCTAGGGATATTTTTAAAAAAGCGAATTACTATCAATGTGTTAATTATTTATATGACATGTATATATTTAAAAGATACATTATTTAATATTCTACCATTTTTTAATAATGGTTAAGATACTTCGATTGAAATCTCAGGATTTTATGGAAAAAAAATGAAGCATAGACGGAAACCGTATATGAATTAACTTTTAATTTATGAGTAAAAACTGAAAAAAATAGAAAAATCATTTAATTTGTGTTTATAAACTTGAAGTTAGTAGTCTGAGAAAGCGCCCATGATGTTCATAACACATCGGCAACGATTCGGCATGCTCAGAACAAGGTTGTCAATGTCTTGCTGCGGAATATTGTCCCATGTCCTTCTGAGGTGCGCAAAAAGTTGATCTTCTGTAGCCAGATTTTCAGGAACTTCCTTCAGAGCTCTTCTTTGCAGCATATCCCACGCATGCTCAATGGGATTTAGATCTGGCGATTGAGCAGGCCAGTCTAAGGCCCTAACATTGTGTGTATGTAACCAAGCTGCTACCGTTCTCGCCGTGTGAGCCCGGGCATTGTCGTGCATGAGCAGGAAATCTTGCCCCATTTGTGTTCTGTGGGGCAAGATTACGGGCCCCAGCACCTGTTGGACGTATCGTTTTGCCGTCATATTGCCCCGCACCCAAACGAGATCCGTCCGTCCTCCAAGACGAATTCCTGCCCAAACCATAATTGTTCCTCCTTGGTATGAGTGAAGTTCCTGAGGGTTCTGAAGACGGCTCCATCGTCCAGGAACTCGCCAAACACGCGTCCTTCGTGAATCTGGATGGAAGCCGCACCTGGATTCATCCGTGAACAGCACATTGGACCATTGCTCACGGCCCCAGTCCAAGTGGTTCCGAACCCATTCTTATCGTCGTCCACGATTGCCTCCCCGTAAAGGTGGGACCCGGAGTGGTCTACGAGAGCGTAGATTGCTTTCATGCAGTCGCCTTCTTACAGTTTGGTCACTCACAAGCACTTGGTGTTCCACTCGCAGCCTTTGGACCAATTGAGTCACCGTTGCATTTGGTTGAGCTCGCGCGGTAATTTGCAAAAATCGGTCTTGTCTGGGGGTAATGATGCGACTTGGCCCCCGGTGCCTCTCCGCTACTTCACCTGTGGCACGATAGCGTGTCCACAATCTTGAAATTACATTTTGGTGGGTCCCTATGGCCTCAGCAACATTACGCTGAACAGACCCAGCTTCCAGCATTCCCACAGCTCGTAACATCTCCGCCCTCGTCAAATGTTGGCGTTGCATGGCTACAATACTTCAATTTTAACTTTATCTTTCGTTTAAAAATGAAAAAAAACTTTAACTAAACGTAATTCGTATTGTTTTCTAAATTTCGCACAAATGAAAATTCCCTCTCCTACACATCAAGACATTTTTATGCCACTGAAACAAAAGAATTTTCAAAAATTTGAATTTGGAATTAGTCTGAGATAAATTACAAACAAATCGGTGTATAAAAGATTCCAATGCGGCCAGTACTTTTCGAGTTATTTAATTGAGTATGAAATATCCCTAGACCGTGTTGATGTGTGTATTTTTTATCATTGATGATGGATAATATTTAGCTCATATCTATGTAAATTAAATGATAATTTAGTGAAAGTAAATTATAAGTATAAAGTCATGGCTTGCATAGTTTTAAAACTTTTGACAGCAGGGAAAATCGTTTCCTCTGGACGAAAAGTACTGTTTTCATCCCACTGATCAGGTAACTTCAACCGTACTTTCCAAGTATGAGAAATTAAAAATAATTATTGTTGCTTGTATTTGGCAATATAACACACCCACGAGAATGGTCACACCCACTGACAATAATGGTCACTCAAGGTGGTAGCGCGTCTTTTTCAATTCATATGTGGTCGGTTTAAAAAAATAATGTCACATCACTTGCACTATTGTGCGGTACAATAGTTCAAAAGAAAGCGCCCCACATCAGTATACTCACGGACGGGCTTAAGCAGCGTGTGTTGTTCGCTGTGCAGGCCGTAGCTGACGGCAGCCAGCTGGATCTGGTACACGGCACCCGGGAACAGGCCCTCCAGGTTGGCGCTCGTATTAGTCGTCATCAACTACAAAATTCATACTTCATCATCAAATCAAAATCAAATCATTAATTTTTTTGCAAACTGGGTAATTGGTACAAAGATGTTCTACAAACCGTCATTTTAAGAATCGGGGCATTAAGAGGTCGTTTGATCAGCTCCGCCGGCAGGACATACAAACCGTAAAGCTGGCGAAAATTTGTATGACGGCGTCAACTATTGTCCAATGCTTCGATTAGAGATTGGTGTGCTCAGCGCTGAATGCGCACTCCATGCAGTAATCATGTTCGCGGGAATGTAGAGGCAGAGCTCTTTGTTGAGGAACTCATCCGGTGCAGTGCTATCACGGTAATGACGGTAAAACAAAAAAAGGAAAAGATTTTCCGAATTCATAATATCAAGTTACTAACTGCCAGCGGCCGTTGGCAATCAGCTTCTCGAAATTATGAGTTCATCCTGATCTTCCTGCCCTTGTCCCGTGTTACTTGCGGACGGCGCAACACGTTTCAATTATGTTTAATTCGAAATTATGAGCTTTTTTTTTGTTTTATTTACTTTAGATGACGATATATACCCATCACGTCTGTGAAGTTTCGTCAGATAATTTAATTTGAGCCTGTTTATAGGACGGAGAGATGAGACGAGGCCGTAAGGGCAGGTTTACCGTTGCAGCTATAGTAAAACGATCTTAGGAGACTGTCCTTTATTATTTTAGTATTTGCTTAACGTATTCACAAATTTCGGAAAAATGGTACAGACAGAAAAACTTCCATTCTGACGTTTTATTTTGATGATGTATGCCAATGGATTCAGGTTGGTATAAGGATTCAAAGACTCAAAAGCCAACAAAGACAAAAATCTTTTCCCATTCATTTCACGGGAACACAAAATAGTAAGTCACAAGGCGTACTGACCGTGTCGTAGTCGTCGGGGTCCCCCTGGGCCCGGTAGCGCCGGTAGCGCAGCTCGTAGCGGTCCTGGCGGCTGTTGACGTCGGAGCGCCACGCCAGCGCCAGGCTGGCGGGCCCCGCGCGCGCGGCCAGCAGCACGGGCGCCAGGGGCCGCGTGCCCAGCGCGGCCAGGCGCGGCGCCGACGCCACGCCGCGCGCCACGGCCGACACGCCCACGCTGTAGTTGCGGCCCGGCAGCAGCGCGCGCAGCGTCACGCGCGTGTCGGGCGTCATCAGCGTGTTGCTGTCGTCGCGCGACGGACCCGCTTCGTGGTACGACACCTGAGGACACACGGTGTCGACGCTCGCTTGTACCCGCTCGTTATGATGGTAATGTTGCGAAAGGAAGAGCTCGAACGAGTCGAATATTATTGATTGTAATAGATGGCAGACACTACACCAGTAACTTTTTTTTTTTTTCTCATGGCTGTTGCGTGTTGAACCATTAATTAAATACCATAGAACACTTTGCTTGTTATGACGCACGCGCCCGTAAAATGATGAACTTACCAAATTTCAATAAGTGCATTCATAATATTTCAGGCATTATTAACATTAACCTTTCATACGGTTATTAACAGAACATTAGATTTACATACTCGTAGTATCCAGACTTTGCGACAGTTCAATATTTGACTTTTATTTAACAAACTTTCCAACACTCGAAGCCCTCGCACCGCACATTTTGGTCCTTCGAGCCGGATTCTCGCTCATCTTGATCGGAAACAGTCGACGTGAAAGTAACGTGAGTGAAATGTATGAAGTAGTAATATTGATAGGAGTATTTGGGAGGTATCGCGTGCACGTACCTTGTACTCGTCCTGCGAGCTGCCGGGCGCGGGCTGCCACCACACGGCCACGCCGCCGTCGCCCGGCGCGTAGTCCCAGCGCAGCTCGCGCACTTCCAGCGGCTCTGTCGCACACAGACACATTAGTATTAACATACAGTACTCTAAGCATGCTTCAGGTAACAGGTTACTCGGGAGTGAGTCGGGGCTGTCGCGTCGAAACGAGTGGTTACGTTTTATGCGTTTTCATTTTTAGGGTTCCGTACTTCCGAATTAAAAAGCGAAACCTTTATAGAATCATTTTGAATATGGGAGGTAACTTAAACGTATCTGGCGAAATGTACGGCGAGATGTACCTACTATGGGTACGCCTCTGCCTAACCCTTCGGCGAAACAAGGCGTGATGTTATGTTATGTATTCGTCCACAAATGTCTCAAAACTATTTCTTGATATTTCGTTGTTTATTTTTATCACTAGCACTTCCTCCGCGACTTCGTTCGCGTGAATTTCGTATTTTCTCGTACACATTGCAACACCCCTTCCACCTGTACTCGTATAAAATGAAAACTTACACTCAAAGCATTTATTTCAATTTAACCATTTACAAACACTTTTGTCAAAGAGTCGGTTAGTCAGACAGTTGAAGTTAGTTGCCCATTCCAAAATATAGATCTCTATAGATGAGAAGAACGGGCAAGAAACTCCAAGGACACTCTTTTAAATATAGGGGTTTATTTATAAACGTTGCTTAAAGTTAAGTGACGTTCAAACGTCAAAAATTTATGGTTAAACAGTCGCTTATCATTACTTAACTTTAAGCAACGTTTATAAATAAACCCCTTAGATATAAAAAAATCCTGGGTACATTATTCTTGTTGCTTGTATATATCTCTGTCGGATCCGTGAGGGTGTTGTTAGGTACTGAGAGGAGTATTTATGTGGTAATTATCAGGAAAAAAGAAAAAAAAATCGCCACATCTTTTTTAAATGGGGAATATTACCGGGTGAACACATTACGGGGGCGGCCGTCGTTTAGCGGGGGTGGCTACAAGTTATAACTTTCGACCCCTGTTGAAAATTGCGGATTTTTTTTTATGGATTTGGAATAATTTTGGTACTATTAAAAATATTGAAAATAAAAAAGTTATTGCTATTTAAAATTCACTTAACTTTCATTTTAACTTTTTCATTTTCAATATTTTTGGTAATGTTATTGCAGTACCTATGTGCCCCTTTCGAATCGGACAGGTTTTGTTTTACATATTGTAGATTATTAATACGAATCTTTTGACACCTAATAAATTGAGAAAAGTGGCCGACATTTAAAAAAAAATATTTTACTTTCGTTTACAGAATATCCGTTTGTATCGCAAGTTTACATTTGTTTTTTAAATTGGAAAAAGTGGCCAACATTTTATTATTTTATTTCGCGACCTTTCTTTTAAAATCGATTTTTGAGTATATGTTGTCTCTAACTTAATGTTTAGTTGTTTGTCCGGGACAGGTTTATAATTTGTAAATAATAAGCACGGCAATAAACCATTGCCTAAAATACAGTCAACTTTTCTATTGCTCTCCGCGCTAACACGCACATGACATGTGATCAAGTGTAATTACTAAGGGCGGATTTCTCCGTTCCTATTACAAAATGCGTTTATGGAATCTAAGTTCTTCATAAACGAGTTCATATGTTGATATTGATCTCGATTTACGTCCAACCGATTTCACCAGCTACATTTTGATCGCGTTCACGAAAACCAAATTTTCATGGCATAGAATGTAAATGTTGTCACATGAACGCAATGCGTTTAGCATTTGCAACATGCGATAGCGACCTGCTGCGCTTAAAATATTAAATTTTATCAGTAAACTACTAAACGCGGGTACCAAGAGCAAGTTGTCAAAACCAAAGAATGTTTAGTTTTTCTTTGGTCAAAACATAGACATAAAAAAATTTTTTTACCTCAATGGGTCAAAACCTCAGAGGTTAAAACTGTTCTCGTCTCTTTGGTTGCGTCAATTGACATTGACAATTTCGTATTTCGTGTCGCGACATTATTAAAATTTTATTGTTGTGCGGATTTCTGTATATTTCACATTATTATGTCTCTGAAACGAAAAAGGGATCCCACCTTCGTAGCCTGTGAAAAGGAAGCCCTAATTCAGTTGGTGGGTCAACATTTTGAGGTGTTAAAATTTCGATTTCTACATCATGCTTCTCCTCAGCACGCAAATCTGATTTTAATGGAAGATTGATTATTGCCTTGTTCTCACGGACGTTTGGGGACGGACGATGGACGTCTTACAAATATAACAAAAAAGAGCTAAAACCGTTTTTTTTTTGTTGTTAATGTACTATAGAAGAACTTCATATCTAAGCAGTTTGAAAACAAAATCCCGTGAACACGATGACCACATCTGTTACCACCCCGGTTCTATAGCGGCCGAGCGCTGCAAACAGAAATAGTCCTTACGGTGTATAGATATGAACTTCTTCAATGGTACCTTATTGTTTAAATAAATAAATCGTTTAAATATTGTTTATTAAATACATCTTATTCATTTAAATACACATATTTAGAAATTAAAATCACGCTCTATGTTTCTACGCATCTGGGTGCTACCAGATGACTGCTGCGGATCTATGTGGATTTAGCACTTCAACTGCACAGAATTGTGCACAAAGTCAGTGCTGCATATATGTACTGTGTTTTGCAATAAATATTTGAATTTGAATTTGCTATTGCCTCACTCCGACCACGCCACATTTTCTTTCCTGAGTCACCACACGATATCCACCAAACACAGAATTTTACAAGAAAGCAAAATTTCCGCATGTTATTGGTGCTATAGATGGCACTCCTGTGAAGTACACGAAATCACCAGGTTAACCATTATTCACATTCGATCGTCTCATTTAAAATTTCGCTTAGCTTCTTACGTACACAATCCAAGTATCAAGTACATAATTTGTTGGAGGCATGCAGTTTTAAATTAAACTGAACTTTTGAACAATCAATACAATATTCTGGACTCAATTTAATTCAAACATCTTTTTTATTTGGAGAGTATCCAGAGATTCTTCGCAACAGAAAACACAATTTTTCATTAAATGTTCAAGCCATTTCCAATGCCAAATTGGAATTTATTGATGTGGTTGCTCGATGGCTAGGAAGTGCTTCAAGTCTGGCAAAATTTTCTTTCGTGTGTCAGTTCGTTGGTACTCCATTATATACATACGGCTACAGATCGTATTGGTTCTTCCGGAATTCATATTTCCATGACTAATATTTCCCTGTTCTAATAAAGCATCACAAGAAACTGGATCTATTACTTGGTTGTCATTAGGTGTGGCTTCGCCACTTCTTATTGCAATGTTGCGTAATACAGCTGTGGCAATGATTATTGGAAATTAATTTTGTAATGAAACTCCTAAACCTATGCCATGGCTGGGAAACGTCTTTTCCAGACTCCAAATAACCTTTCTACACAATTTCTTGTTCTTATTTGAGACTCATTGTACAAGTTTTCAGCAGTAGTATTACACTGATCTAATGGAGTCATCATATAGTTGTTACATACGTAACCTGCATCTCCAACAAAAACAGCACTTCCATATTTCCCCTGTTCGAACATTGCTCTTCTATAGCAGTTATTAAATTTATTTATTTATTTATTGGTAAGGCACCTCAACGACTTACTCACTAAAACATACACATACAAAAATCACATAGAGTTTTAGGTATTGTGAATTCGTCACTTACAGAAGTGCACAGCACTATAAATAAATACGAGTCGTGTGTACTTCCTGGCTTTGTGTACTTTAACTATATTTGATCTTCAATGGAATCAAATACAGACTTAACTGTTGGTTTTGTAAGATGAAATCTTTTCAAAAAGTCTTGGTCATCCAGGGGGTCGAAGTGTTCTTGGTCATCCAGGGGGTCGAAGTGTTCTTGGTCATCCAGGGGGTCGAAGTGTTCTTGGTCATCCAGGGGGTCGAAGTGTTCTTGGTCATCCAGGGGGTCGAAGTGTTCTTGGTCATCCAGGGGGTCGAAGTGTTCTTGGTCATCCAGGGGGTCGAAGTGTTCTTCTCTCTCGCTTATCTATTTTGGACGACGAACAATGAACTCATCCTCGTCCCAACTTTCGTCATAACATAGTATTAACAATCGTTTCATTTTAATTAGCCAAATATCACCAAAATCAATAAAAACAACACGACACTGACAGCGTGTTGGCAGCTCCTACGGCCCATTCACGACTTCGGTGTTAGCGGCGAGCGGCGCGGCAGGCGGCGGCGGCAAGCGGTGCGTTTTACACGCCACGTACCCTCAGTAGCGGCTAGCGGCAGCGGCGTGGACGTATTTTGGTAGGTAGGTAGTCAGAACGTGCTCAAAATTATGGCGTTATCAAAATTATCCCTTCTGTGTTTAAGCAGTATATTTTTAAAACAAGATATTCTTAATATGAGAGAAGGAGTGCACGAACTGAATAAAGATCGATATTTAAATGGCGAATTTCGTGACCTATAAGAAGATTACAGAAAATATCCGGATAAGTTTTATGAGTACACAAGAATGAGTGTGGAAACATTTGATTATATTCTGCAGCACATAGACGTATATTTAAAACAGCACATCACATATTATCATCACATAAGTTCGCCGCCGAGTCCGTCACACCTACACCGCTATCCACGCCGCGCTGTTTCGTGGCGTCGCACTCATTCGCTTGTACTTTTGATCTCGCCGCTCACCGCACCGCGCGCCGCTGCAGCGATTCGCTCCGACAAAACCGCGCGCGTTTTCGCTATGAGCGGCGACTCGTGGCGTGCTTCAAACATTTTCATACTTTTGTTCTTACCGCTCGCCGCCCCGCGCTTAGCCGCCACGCGCTTAGCCGCCGCTCAACGCGGCAAGATCGTAAATGAGGCCTTAGAGGATTGAACGCCAAAAATCGGGAGTTCAGAATATGAACTGGTTTATGCTTAACTGCGTTCACTTTGTGTTGGTGAAATCAAAAGTGGAGTTATGAACTCAGTTAAACGCTTTAACTGAGTTCAGCATGAATTGATCACGTTCAATTGCGTTGGACAAATCCGCCCTAACAAACGCAAAAGAACATCGCGTCGCACACACATACGCTTGCTCGATACTCAGAAATCGATTTTGAATCGGTTCAGCAGAAAGTCCAAAGTGGCGGCAACTCTATGCAATGCAATTGTATAGTTTTCAGTTTTACAAAAAGTTCGGTTGAAAACCCGAACCGCGTTTGATTTCACAAAAAGGGCTTAGTTGAAATATTGGTCACCTGTATACTAGCGGCACTATACTTACTGAGCGTGAGGTCGGTGGTGGCGGGCCAGGACGTGACCTTGCCGGACATGGTCTTGACGGTGACGGTGTAGGGCGCGCCGGGCTCGAGCCCGTCGAAGGAGCAGGACGGCGTGTCGTTGCGCGCGCGCACCACGGGCGCCAGGCGCCGGGCGCCGCCGCCGCCCGACCCGCTCACCGACACCTGGTACTTCTCGAACTCGCTGGCAACATTTATATAATAAATAAACATTTTATTTCTCTCCCACAAAGGCGCCTTAAAAATATGGGGATTACAAAATCTGATAAATCCTTTGTGGGAGACTGGTATCTGCACTAGGAAAACCTGTCACACAGATTATTACATTATTGATATATTACAAAACTTAAGTGAATGCTCGAAATATACAGGTGGATTTTTGAGAAATGAGACGCCAACTAACTTTTTTATGATGGATTTTTTGCCACTACAAAAGTCAAAAATCGCAGAAGGCTTTTCCCATACAAGACTAAACGTTATAATCTATTGAAGGACATTTTACTCAGTATTACAGAAATGCAACAAACTACTTAAATTCTGTTCTAAAAGTACGTAAATAAACTTATTATAATGCGTATTTTTTTTGTAAATTTTCTGCCAGTTTTCATTATAAGGTCACCTTGTATAGTAAAAATTAAATGTTGTTCGTTGGTCAGCGCACCACTTCAGACCGGCTGGACCGATTTTGTTTTAAAATGTTCGAATCAAGTTCTTACGAAAAGATTTTTTTTTAAGATGCCGGGAAAATTTGAAAATTCGGGAAAACCGAAAGTACATTTTCTATTGGAACGTTGTCTGAATTATTGTAATTTGGAGAGGACAACGTCTGTCGGGACAAATTATTGTAATTTGGAGAGGACAACGTCTGTCGGGACAAATTATTGTAATTTGGAGAGGACAAAGTCTGTCGGGACAAATTATTATAATTTGGAGAGGACAACGTTTGTCGGGACAAATTATTGTAATTTGGAGAGGACAACGTCTGTCGGGACAAATTATTGTAATTTGGAGAGGACAACGTCTGTCGGGACAAATTATTGTAATTTGGAGAGGAGAGGAGAGGAGGAGAGGTCCAGTGCCTTGTCGAGGTTTATCGACATGCAGTCCTATTTCTTCCCTAAATAAACCGCTTTTGCACCAGTTTTTTCATTTCATCTTTTTCTCGTTTAGTAGCTGACCACTTTTCAAAAGACAAGTTATAGGAAATGTGTAAGATCATCTCCATACTCCTAATCCAAGCATTTAGTATTGACAGTTCGTATTGAAATGAATTTTCGTTCACATCTCGTGTCCTAACTGCCTCTAAGTTATTCATTTCCAGAGGAGTAGCACCACAAACTGTACAAGAAGCGCTTGAACGAGTTTCAGTTAAAACTTGTGCCACTTTACCATCAATCATGGTTAAAAATAGGTTATGAGTAATTTCGATTACCTCACCATTCTTATTTATCAGGGAAGGAGACAGGTTTTGTTTTTGATTGTTGATATCAGCCACAACAGACGTGGTTTTTTCAGGAGTTTCTTTGGCAAATTCTAACAATATGGGTCTGCAATATCTTACAGATGAACAAGTTTCTAGTGGAACCCGAAATTAACCGTCTAACCAGTTGACGTTCTTACTTTCAAAGCATTATTTTCTTCGAGATGCATTTCTCCAGCGTTTGTTACGTTTAGATACCAAGTTTCTTTGAATGTAGGAGACCACAGTAGACATATCCTCTGGTGACAAATTGAAATTTTCTTGTAGTCTTGAAGTTTTCTACATTATGCCCATTTATCAACAAATTGCACAACTCTTGTTTGCTACAAACAAATTCACCCATTTTTCAAATCAGTCAACTTCTGCAACTGTGAATGTATCAGGGTTCGCCTTCCTTTTATTGGCCAATGAAATAGTGCTATGTGCAAAAAGATAAGAAACTAATCATTTGCACTCTTCCCAAAACCAACCTGTTTTTAATTCGACCCTAATAGATAATTGGCCATATTTTATCAAGTAAGGTGGTCAAAACTGTATAAAAACCACAAAAAACGATTAATAATACTCATCACTAATGAACTTCTTATTAATTTGACCTTAATAGATAAAAAATAAGTTTATGAGAAATAAAACGAAATTGAAAAAAAATATAATTTTATCTCGCGAAATGTTTTGATCCCGTGTCAGAAAAAGCGCAAGTATGCGCAAGTTTTTATTTTCTCCTTGCATATACTAATGTATAAAGATCTTAATTCAACAAATATCTCGACAGCGGCAAGCAGCGGTAAAGGGTAAAGGTCTCGTTAAAAAAAAAAATACACTAAAAATATACCATCTTAAACTATATTGGTTAATTTTATTTGATTAAACCAATGTTTAAAATATTAATTACTAAACGTTATGAAGACATTATAAGCATTCCATAACTGTATTATACTTGTACATTTATATCAAAAACTTTTGAGTAATGTGGCGTTGAATTGTAGTAACGTATTGCGTTTAAATTACGTTATTGAATTTGATTTAGCTTTGATGCCTATTTGTATACATTATAATTCACTAAAAAAAACAAAAAAATTGCGAAAAGAAAGCTTATTTATTAGACTATATTAATTTATAAATTTTATTCCATTACAACGACTTTCACGTGAAACGGTTTTGAGACGGCTTTGTATGGGGCTTTCCCACAGTGCGACGGCAGCGGGACGAACGGGAATATACGATTGAAACAATCTATTCTGTAAAGTGCAGTACCTACACTTGGTTGCATTACCTCTCCTCGAGCGGCGGCAGCCAGGTGACCTTGAAGGAGGTCTCCTTGAGGTCCGCGAGCGGCACGGTGACGTTGCGTGGGCGCAGCGGCACGGTGCGGTACTGCGCCGTGGTGGGTGCGGAGATCTCGGGCTCGGACACGGTCTGCACGGAGATGTTGTAGGCGCGGCCCGGCACCAGCCCCTTGAAGGCGGCCTGCGCCGGCCCAGGGGGCTCGCCTTCCTTCTCCACGTACAGCTCGGAGTCGCGCGCATCCGGCGGCAAAATGGACACCTGCGCACAGTACACGCGCTGCTCAAGCAAGCTCGCAGGACTAACATTGTATACTAGGGACACGACCGGATTATTACAATAAGTACCCAGCTGGTAATATGCCATGGCACACGGAGTTCTAGAACAAATTCGGCTTTTAGAGTGTCATTATCTTCTTGTGGAATCAACGGCCGCGTACTGATGAAAAATTTGGTACTAAGGAATTGAGGGTGGCAAACGTGGCTTGTGTGTGTTTGTGTGTGTTTTTGTATGTGAGTGTGTGTGAGGTGCTGACGTACGGTGAGCACATACCTTGTAGTGTGTGTAGGCGTCGGGCGGGTAGGCCGGCTGCCACAGCACCAGCAGCGTGGTCTCGTTGTATTTGTATATGAGTGTGTGTGTGCGTGGGTGTGTGCGTGGGTGTGTGTTTGGGTGGGTATGTGTGTGCGTGCGTGCGTGTGCGTGTGGTGCGGGTGTACGGCGAGCACGTACCTTGTAGTGAGTGTAGGCGCCGGGCGGGTAGGGCGGTTGCCACAGCAGCTTGGTCTCGTTCTGTGTGTTTATATGTGTGTGTGTGTGTGGTCCGGACGTACGGTGAGTACATATCTTGTAGTGCGTGTAGGCGCCGGGCGGGTAGGCCGGCTGCCTCAGAACCAGCAGTGTGGTATCGTTGTGTATTTGCATGTGATGCATGTGAGTGAGTGAGTGAGTGAGTGAGTGAGTGAGTGAGTGAGTGAGTGTGTGTGTGTGTGTGAGTGTGTGTGTGTGTGTGTGTGTGTGTGTGAGTGTGAGAGTGTGTGTGTGTGCGCGGTGCGGACGTACGGTGAACACATACCTTGTAGTGCGTGTAGGCGCCGGGCGGGTAGGGCGGCTGCCACAGCACCAGCAGCGTGGTCTCGTTGCGGAACCACACGATGAATTTGCCGGGCGTGTTGGGCTCTGCGGGCGACACGTCACAACACGTCACGACACAGACACAATACGAAGCTACCGTCAACATATACCTAACTACAAATTCGATGGACTTCCGAGTGAAATAGAACACTTTCTGAACATGCCATTGAACAGTTCTGCAATAATTATTAAACCTGTTACAGACAAACAAATTCAAGTTCTTTTTCAGTCGGATTCCCAGAGTACTGAGTACTTTACGGTACAAGGAACTAAAATATAATGAAAACTATTGAACACCACTGTACGACATGCATTAAAAAAATGAATAGGTATTGATGGTTGGTATGCACCAAATGAGAGATTGCAAATTGTGCAATGATAATGAAATGCGTTTTACCATATTGTTTAGTAATGCAAAGAATACTACTTTAACGAATACGAATACCGATTGTACTATTCGCCGAATACTTTTAGTATCAAGTCGATAAAACACAGTTAACACAGAAAATGTATTTGTACAGATCCTTTTGAGCTTAATACGTGCCCATTCCTACCAACTTAGCTACAAACAAAAGGTTGCCACAATTGCTGACCATCTGTGGTAAACAAGAGATAAGAAAGTCTAAGGCTGTGCGCACTTTGGACTCGTTTTCGTACGAATTCTACTCGTGCGAACACATACGAACATGCACGAACGATGCCGGACCTTTCAAGTACTAAGGGAGCGCGCAGGCTGAGTGCGAGTTAGGCTAAGCGTATGCTGAGACGCAGGTCACGCAGGTCCACGCAACGCAGGGCAGGGCGGATTTTGTAATGCATGAACGTACTGACAGCTGCGTACGCTGAGGCGCAGGCACGTACGACGCAGACATGTCTCTGTCCTGCTCTGCGTTTCGTTGTAGAGCCGGCACAGATTTCTGCGCGACGCGTGCAGGTCGTCAGTTGTTTTTTAACACCTATTCATAATTTTATTTCAATGACAAAATTAAAAAAAAAACAAAATTCAAGTCATTTATTCAAACTAGGCTGAGAATCAGCACTTTTCGAACGTCAAAATTACATAAGACAGTCCCCCAAAACGCCCACCCTTCACCACTTCCTAGTGCATTAGCTGGGAAGAAGAAGTGGCGCAACAAACTCCCCAGCAGCACAGCTGTCTGTTCAGTTAGAAGAACAAAAAAAAAGATTCTATATAATACGAGGGTGTCACTATTTATTGAACAATAAATAGTGAGAATGAGTAAGACGCAATTATCTTTTATTATATGTTATTTTATTTTTCGACGTAGTCACCTTTCAGGTTTATACACTTTGTATATCTTTTCTCTAATCCTAAAATTCCCTTTCTAAAAAAATCTTCTTCCTGATCCCTTAAAAAAACATTTACGGCGACGACTACTCCGTCATCATCTTCGAATTTCTGAGGGGCAATTCCAGTAATTTTTAAGAACGTTCGCATTCGCATCTCATTCGCAATCTGTCAAAAATACAATCAATTAACCAACATTTTTGACAAGTTTGACAGATTGCGACTAGAATGTGAATGTTTTTTAAGTACGAGAATTGGCCTTCTGGCCCCTGAGATGTTCCTTTAAGCGCGGAAATAGGTAGAACTCACTAGGAGCAAGGTCCGGTGAATATGGAGGATGTTCCATCAATTCGAAGCCAGCTTCTTGAATGGCAGCCATCGCAACTCTGGACTTGTGCGCAGGGGCGTTATCTTGGTGAAACAAAACAACTTTAGCGAGTTTGCCACGCCGTTTCTTGCGTATTTCCTCACGCAACTTTGTTACTTGTCCTGCGTATATAGTCCTCGTAATAGTGGCTCCATGATTAAGATATTCGATCATTACCACCCCTTGGCTGCCCCAGAAAAGAGAGCCCATGATCTTTCCGGCGGATGGAATCGCCTTAAATTTCTTTGGAGTTGGAGATGACGGTCGCTTCCAAGTCATGGACTGTTGTTTCGTTTCCGGGTAATAATGGTGAAGCCATGTTTCGTCCATAGTTATGAATCGAGCCAAAAATCGGTCAGGATCTTGTTGTAACAAATCCAAACAGCTTTGTGAAATTCTCAGTCGAGTTTGTTTCTGCGCGTCAGAAAGCATTCTGGGCACCCAGCGCGCTGACACTTTTTTCATACCCAAATGGTCGTTTATAATATTATGGACACTTCCTATCGAAATCTTTACTTCTTCAGCTATAAAACGAACAGTAACACGACGATCCGCCAAGACAATATTTTCAACTTTTTTAATCATTTGTTCAGTCACTGCCGATATGGGGCGTCCCGTTCGTGGGTCGTCGTTAGTGGAAGTTCTTCCTCGCTTGAACTCAGCACACCAACGCGCAACCGTAGAATATGGAGGAGCATGAACCCCTAATGTTGCTCTCAAGTCTTGATTTACCTGCTCCGTAGTAAAAATTTTCAAGCAGAGATATTTTATTACCGCGCGAACTTCAATTTTATCCATTTTTAAGAACACGTTCCGAAACGACGCAAACAATAGACTTCTACTTTTAAAAAACAAAAGAGAATTAATGCTTTTTTTTATTATCATCTTAACTAAGTCTGGGCTATGCCTGCCTGCCAGTATTTTTTTTTTTTCTTTCCAAGGAGAATGTATCGCATTATCACTATTTATTGAACACCCCTCGTAGTATTCAAAATAATTTACATTACGCAACACAAAACATAATTCAAATTATTAGCCATATGTTAGCTAGCACACGCCAATATACCAAACAAGACAGATTGTTTGTACTAGCTAGGACGCGAATGTCTGTTCGCTCGCGGCCTATGTCTGCGTCGCCTGCCCTACGCTGAAAAATCTGTACTGTGCTGTGCTGCGTCACCTGCGCCTCAGCATACGCTTAGTCGTACGTATAGTTCCGACGTCCGAAAACAATCCGAACTTGTTGGGACTTTTCTTGCGTTCAATGCGATATCACCGGAACACTACCTATTTGACGGAGAAAAACGTACTCAGTGTGCGCACTCGATAGGGAATATGCATGTAAATATTTTTTTCACAAAATCACTAAAATACAGTAATATACTTATCCTAATCTTTACTCGCGCCTTATTATTTTTCCGACTACGTATTGCCAACATTGTTACACTTTGACCGTACAGCCACAAACCGTCATCAACAAAGATCGAGGAATACAGTCAGTTCAGTTTTTCATTATTATTGAGCAAAATAATAAAAAAATCACCATCATAAACCTATAATTTTATGACAATTTCGTTAGATGATGATTCATGTTGATTAACAGTATTAATCGACTTTCGAGTCTCTGTTCTTTGATTATTCCCTTTTCTAAAGCAATTTTATGAATGAGGTACAGCGAGTACCCAATTAGAGTATCGTCGGTGAGACTAGGTTCTAGGTAGGTACCTACTACCTGGATGCTCTATCAAGCAAACAATATTCGATACTGTTGTGCAATAACTTCTAACAGACTGTTGCTTCAACCGGTTCAAAGGGTACAGGAAAATGAACGTTATGAGCACATGGAACATTGAGAGAATCCTGATAACTGGTTCGTATCGATATGTTCGCGCTCACGTTGATACAACCGTGTGGCGCCCAGCGCGCGCGCCGCGGACCAGACCGGTTACTCTAAGACGAACACCGAAATGATTTATTTACATATTTATAAATGCATGACTATTCATGAGGAAAATAACAATTTTACACATTAGTTGGACCATAATAATAACTTCTCATACAATACATTGTATCTTCAACTAATAAAAGCAGGGACTAATTATAATGAATTAAACATTAATATAAGTAGTTGACTGCCATTTATAATCTCTTTGTATTTGTAATTATTCATAATTTCTGTTATTGAATGGTTGACATTTAAAAATTCCGACATGACATGAATATTGTACGATGGCGAGTAATATTTATGAAAATAGGTGTGAAAATATGTTGGTGGCACACGAAGGAGTAGCGGATGGACACATTGTTGTACAGTCACACTGAGTGCTTAGAATAACATATGGTCCGTGTACAAAGGCTTATCGACCTTGATACTAATACAATCCGCCATACACGTGACTAGTGTGAGCCTCACAGATACACGCCACTGTTCGTGCTGATGCCTCATTGGCCCGCTTGGTGACGAGTACCGACAGCTACTTGTGGAAGCATAAAGAAAAGCATGCACGATATAAGCGGCCCTCATGCTACGCCCTTACTCTCGTAATATACCCGACGGCAACAGATAAAGTAACAGCTGTTCATTTGCAAATCTATTAAGAAAGTTTTTAATTGAATCAATGTTTGCCGCCGCACGCATGAGCTCAGCGATCGCCCGTGAACTGCTAGGGTGTCAGCTGCACATCTGTTGCGCAGGACGCCCGGACGTCAGCTCGGGGGCTATGACGTCAATGCACGAGCTAGTCGCACAACTCGTGAGTGTAACATTAGTAAAGCGATATCTGAATCATAATTGACATTAATCAGTCTTTTCAATGTCTCCGTGATTCTACGAAAATGTTGTTTGTGGTTTTAGTTTCCTTATATTCATCCGAAAAGGTGTGCTTGCGTGAGCGGCGAATTTACTACTTTAACATGGTGGAATTTCAAGAAATATAGGTAGGTACCTATGACTCAATTTGTTGATCTACGAATTTTATGATCTGGCATACACATGCATACATACATACACACATACACAACATATACACACACACACACACATATATTATTAAAAACGAATCACACAATACAACACTAAATAAAATAAAGGAACAACTTTCTAATGGTGCTTACTGTGTAGTGAAGTAGGGCTTTCGCTTTACTTTGATCATGGATACTTATTTACCAACGAGGATCTATCCAAGAGTGATAGTTCGATGGCGTTAGCAAAGAGAGGCGTAACATGAGGGTGTGAAGTGACGAGAAACAACATGCCATCTGCTCACCAGAGTCCTGTGAATCCTGCGCAAGGGGGACAAACAAAACATGTTATATTATCACAAGATTACCACGCCATGCGTGCGAGCTCTGAACGCTCACGCTGGACACGGAATGTGATGGGTATCACTTCCGGAAATTAGTTCTGTTCTCACAGGACATTCAAAGGTAGCATCGCAGGGACCGCATTTGTTTATTAACATTTAGAATACTTATAAGGGGACTTTCATCAGCAATACCGTATTATAAACACATTTAAAATCATGTAGTTTAAACTAGTTTAAAGGTAAATAAGTATGGGTAATTTATTTGTTTAAATTTAACAATATATTAATTGGTAATAAAAACTAAACCTACAGTCCTCACCCTACTTCCTCTGCAGTTTCCCTCTCAGTTCTAAATATTCAATTGTTTTTACCTCCTAATAGAATGAATCACACGATGTAAAACTACGGTTCACTTAGTGCGAGCATTACGAGTATAATACATATGAGGATAAATAAATAACCTAGTGGTAAAATTATTTGTTTTACAAAGTCGCATGTAACTTCCCAGTGCCATGCATTCGTTTTGATGCTTATAATGTTCATAGCACGGCACGATTTATTGCTAGCTCTGTCTTTCGTGCTCACAATATCACAAGAACGATAGACATAGGGCGCTTAGTTTCATAGATAATCGCAATAAAGTGGGATCATAATCGACCTGTCCTAGTACAGCAAGTGTCAGTTGACGTGGTACGGCGATTGTCATTTGTAAGGTTATAAAATTACCGAATACAGTGACTATTCACAATATGCTTGTACGTCGGCTCGTCGAGTCATTTACAAAACCTTCCTTATTTGCCTTCGTACACGTTCCGCGGAGTTGCTCCAGTGAGGCACAATCTTCTGAATACCTTGCTGCTAGGTCAAATCCCGCGTACTTCGTCGTTTCAGTCGACGGTTTTCCATGAATTAAAGCGTCTTTCTGTATTGGAATTGTCATCGCTGTGTCATGCACGGATTTCATGCGCAATTATATATGTTATGCATTATTTGTTCTATGGAGGTCGCGGTGGTACTCCTGCAGTGGTGGTGCGACTTTGTGTTTGATATCTGTGGTCACATGGCCACGCGCAGAGTGCGTTCGGGCGCGTTGGTCTGCGACTATATCGTCTGTATTGATGACACAATGACGCTAGTCGTCATCGCGGTGATCTCATCCCGGCCGATCTAAGAGATGGCCGTACTTCTGATAACTATCACTATGAAGGCTGATTCAGTATTTGGTAGGTGTAGGGCCCTCCTCTGGTGAGAACGGTGCCGGTCTGCCCGCATGCGGCCGGCCAAGTGACTATCTATCGCCGCTCAAAGACGAGTTACTCGTATTGTTACAAAAAATTTATAATAACTAGGAAGGCTGATACTAGTACGGCTTTATGATATGAGTAGTACCTGTGTATAAAAACTGACGATATTCATCGGCCCGTCCACTAGATATTTGCGCCATTCAAGAAACGTGCTTGATTTTTGGCGTTTTTGCTAAATATTGTATGGTGATACGGAACCCTTCGTGTGTGAGTCCGACTCGCACTTGGCCGGTTTAATGAATTCAAAGAATTTTAACACATGATATTTTGCAAATAAAATAATACAAATGTGTTTCTTATGTTCTGCTGTTAGCTGTAGTTGTGCATATCTAGTGCCAAAGTAGTGCTTCCCCGATGAGCGCCGAAAAAGGAACAATGGGTGGATAGAACAATAACTGCGGTGACTGTTTTCACAGTGCCACCGTGCGGGAGTGGCGCAGAAACACAACTCGACAGCAGCTCGCGCTGGCAACTACCCCGCACATCAGTGCTAACTCGACAGCAGCATGTGCCGGCAACTACTCCGCACATCAGTGCTAACTAGACAGCAGCATGTGCCGGCAACTACTCCGGACATCAGTGCTAACTCGACAACAGCACGCGGTGGCAACTACCCCGCACATCAGTGCTAACTCGACAGCAGCATGTGCCGGCAACTACTCCGCACATCAGTGCTAACTGGACAGCAGCATGTGCCGGCAACTACTCCGGACATCAGTGCTAACTCGACAACAGCACGCGGTGGCAACTACCCCGCACATCAGTGCTAACTCGACAGCAGCATGTGCCGGCAACTACTCCGCACATCAGTGCTAACTGGACAGCAGCATGTGCCGGCAACTACTCCGGACATCAGTGCTAACTGGACAGCAGCATGTGCCGGCAACTACTCCGCACATCAGTGCTAACTGGACAGCAGCATGTGCCGGCAACTACTCCGGACATCAGTGCTAACTCGACAACAGCACGCGGTGGCAACTACCCCGCACATCAGTGCTAACTCGACAGCAGCATGTGCCGGCAACTACTCCGCACATCAGTGCTAACTGGACAGCAGCATGTGCCGGCAACTACTCCGGACATCAGTGCTAACTCGACAACAGCACGCGGTGGCAACTACCCCGCACATCAGTGCTAACTCGACAGCAGCATGTGCCGGCAACTACTCCGCACATCAGTGCTAACTGGACAGCAGCATGTGCCGGCAACTACTCCGGACATCAGTGCTAACTGGACAGCAGCATGTGCCGGCAACTACTCCGCACATCAGTGCTAACTGGACAGCAGCATGTGCCGGCAACTACTCCGGACATCAGTGCTAACTCGACAACAGCACGCGGTGGCAACTACCCCGCACATCAGTGCTAACTCGACAGCAGCATGTGCCGGCAACTACTCCGCACATCAGTGCTAACTGGACAGCAGCATGTGCCGGCAACTACTCCGGACATCAGTGCTAACTCGACAACAGCACGCGGTGGCAACTACCCCGCACATCAGTGCTAACTCGACAGCAGCATGTGCCGGCAACTACTCCGCACATCAGTGCTAACTGGACAGCAGCATGTGCCGGCAACTACTCCGGACATCAGTGCTAACTGGACAGCAGCATGTGCCGGCAACTACTCCGCACATCAGTGCTAACTGGACAGCAGCATGTGCCGGCAACTACTCCGGACATCAGTGCTAACTCGACAACAGCACGCGGTGGCAACTACACCGCACATCAGTGCTAACTCGACAGCAGCATGTGCCGGCAACTACTCCGCACATCAGTGCTAACTGGACAGCAGCATGTGCCGGCAACTACTCCGGACATCAGTGCTAACTCGACAACAGCACGCGGTGGCAACTACCCCGCACATCAGTGCTAACTCGACAGCAGCATGTGCCGGCAACTACTCCGCACATCAGTGCTAACTGGACAGCAGCATGTGCCGGCAACTACTCCGGACATCAGTGCTAACTGGACAGCAGCATGTGCCGGCAACTACTCCGCACATCAGTGCTAACTGGACAGCAGCATGTGCCGGCAACTACTCCGGACATCAGTGCTAACTCGACAACAGCACGCGGTGGCAACTACTGCGCACATCAGTGTTACATTAACATTAGCACTACGAAAATCACACTTACTGCTACGACAAAAAGGCGCTGTCTATTACAAATTGTTACCACCAATGTGCGGCTGATTCTACATGCGCTAAGGTATCATGTGAGCGTGGTAAACGTCGTATCAAGTCGTATCCATTGGAAACAAAAGTTGTACAAGTTGTAACAGCAACATGTTTTCGTGTTGCGGAATAGTACATTTTGATACAAGTGTGCTGTCTCGGTCATTACACTCGAGGCGGTGGCCGAGTGTGTAAATGAATAATCAACGCACACGCATTTCTCTTTCGCATTCCATGTACCCACTGACCAGCCCATGGGATTATTTTTTACCATAACTAAACGCCACTGGTTTGCCTGTGGTATTTTTTTAAATAAAAATTGCCTGTGAGCGCTTGCCTTTGGTAAAAAGCAAGTACGAATTCCAGGCTGCCATGATAGTACTTACTAATTCCATACTGACATTTCATTACTCCGACTAGTACCTAAATACACTAGGGGAAAAAATTAAGGGAAAAAAAAAAATTTTTTTTTTGAGGTTTTTCACGTGGCTACAAACAACCATTTTTAAGGGAAATACTCTCTTAAAAATGGTTGTACTGGAATAAAAAAAAGGATTTTAAAGCTCGAAGTTTCTAGTTTTGAGATCTTACGATGTTTTTTTTTTTTGATAAAAAACGCTCAAAAAGCAACATTTTTTGAGCGTTTTCTGCAAATTTAGAACACCATTCCGCAACCTCAGATTGCCCGCTGCATCAATATGGCTGAACGCTTGGCAGCCGTTATTGAGAATAGGGGTGGCAATACCCGTTATTAACAGAACTGATTTTTTTTTTCTCCTTCACACACACATACACACTTTGGAGAATAATACGCTTTGGGTAATGCTGATCCGGTAGTCTGTTTAAAATTTTTTTTGGCCATAAAAAAAAAAAAAAAAAAACCCATAAATTTAAACATTTTTATCAATAAAAATGCATAAGAAAACTGAAAAAACAATTTATTGAACTTTATAAAATTTATATTGAACTGTAAAAGGCACACTCAACATTACTGGTTTTCTCGATATTTCCAACTTAGCGCCTGATTATCCCAAAAGCCACCAAAAGCCCTTTTTTTCTTGATTTTTCAAATTAATGTAAAGAATGAAAAACATTTTTTTTTCCAAAAACCGTAGCTGATTTTTGTGGGAAATTTATTAAAGATTTCAAAACCCTCCTTAATTTTCTTGTGCAATCAGCGGTTGCTGGGATATTGGTGGTTAAAGACAAAAAGATCCTTTTCCATTCAAAGTTCGATATCTCAGCGAGAAGTGGTCGTATCGAACTTTTCAAAACAGCAAATTAAAGCAGAATTAACAAGTTATCCGATCCATATAGTGGTTAAGTTGGAAAAAAATATTTCAAGTTCGTAGACCAAAGAAAAGAACCGAAAAAATAAAAAAAATAAAAAAATATCGGTATTCATTAGGATTCAGCGAAACACGTTGCTTGGAATTTTTTTTCATCGTAAGATCTCAAAACTAGAAACTTGGAGCTTTAAAATCCTTTTTTTTTTTATTCCAGTACGAAAAATAAAAATATTGTTTTTTTTTTGATCCCTTAATTTTTTCCACTAGTGTAGTTATACATATGTGGCACACATTGCCGCTAGTGCGGTAATAGACACTAGGAAGCACGCGTGTTTAATACACTGCATTATGAACCTAAAAGCGGTTCAATAATGAAGCGCGTGATAGCTTTCATATCTGTGTTATGGTTACAGTTCTGCATGATTACCGCAGCACTACGCCGCCGCGGAATGTTCTGCAACACTGGTGCCGCTGGTGACTGGGCGCACCGCACAATCGTGCCTTCTACAAGTAGCTACGATTAATTTACTTCCGCCAACCAGTTAACATTTTAATGCACTAATAGTCTCTCGCCCCCGTTTACATCACGTCCTGTCATTTGGATAACGCACTTATAACAGATGTATAATGTCATTTCCATCAAATAGGGTATTACGTCATGTCATCAGACAAAATGTTATTATTATTTTAGATTGTTTTTCATCTATTTTTCTGGACAATGAACAAGGTCTTCATGCTTAGAAAATTTGATTTAATTGGTTTCGCGTTCTAGCTTTATGGGACCACTCCCTGTTTTGCTTTTCTTGGTATTGCGGTTGCGGAGTGATGGTCACCGCTCTCCTCAGCGGATAGAAATAGTTTTCCGCCGTAGAGCACCTGCTCCAACGAGAAGTGGCCTGCTCTGACGCGAGCCTGAGAGCACACGTATATTTTTCTGCTGTAATGCCAATACACGCATTTTTCTTTCTTTCAAACACTAGGTTCTTGCAACCAGCTGTAACCACCCACACCTAGCTAAAGGTAATCCTTTTTTATGGGCTATTGTAAATCCGTTTGACCGCAATGTCATTAAGGTCGCATTATACCGACCGTCGGACGCAGACAGGTAGTGGTGTGACGTGGCGGGGGTCACGTGACACTCCAACAGTGGCACACATGCAAATGTCAAGGCAGCATTGCTCAATAGTCTAGTTTACAATTCGCAATCAGCCCAGGGCGACGGATTCCACCGTTTGAGTATTTATATCTGTATGATTCATCTATTCGGAACTATCCCACACTGAACGTATAAACCGTACCGATCCTATTTTTACCATCAACTTCAAAACGATTGATTTCCTATGAGTATGCTGCTAAATTCTGTTGTGAATAAAGAAACAGCGAAGGTGACCTCTACATTTGCAGTTAGTCTTACCTGGCTTTACTGAAGAAGGGAACCTGATGCGACCAGATGTAATAAAATAAAGATTATGTTTACATAGGTTAAGAAACACAGGTATTTTAGGTAACATCCCTTAATATATATGAACATTGTTAAGGAACAGTGTGAACGTAGAGGGGCAGCCCAGGCTCGCCAGCCTGCTGCCGCCGCCGCCGCCGCCTGCCGCGCTAGCTGTGGGGCTGTGGGGGTGACTCACTGGTGGTGAAGTTGCGCGAGGCGTAGGCGGCGCTCTCCTTGTCATGCAGCAGCGTGAAGGCGTGCAGCTGGTAGGTGGCGCCGGGCGACAGCTCGCGCAGCACGTACGACCAGTTGCCGGCGCCGTCCACCGAGATGTTGCGCGCGCCGCCCTCCGCGCGCTCCGTCAGCGGGATCACCTGCGAGCGCACATGGTCACTCATCGTCAGCCGGGCCCCGCCGGGGCCGGCCTGGACCCGGCTGCGTAGATACAAAGGCGGATGCAAAACAGACACCCATAGTCTGTGCTGCATTATTTTACGAATGACTTAAAGCAGTAATAGTCCGTCAGAATCCAGCTGCAACACAGCGGTTTGTAGTGCGGCTGCACTGCATTTGTTTGTATAAGGCAATGAAAAGGCGGATTCAACGCAGACACCCACAATATTATTTATATTGTACTCGTATTATAAACTGCCGAAACATTCTGAACCGGGTGAAGTATCGGGTACTGTGACCCAACGAAACGGGTGTACTATGCCAAATCGAATACCAAATAATCGAATATCAATTGATCGACCACTATAAATCGAACATTTAAATATTCGAACGTTCATATAATCGAATGGTTAATATATCGAACATTCAATATATCGTACACTCAATACATCGAGTGTTCAAAACAGGGTTGATATGATTTAAATCACTTGATTTAAATCAGTGATTTAAATCGCGATTAAAATCAAGTGATTTTTTTAATAAAAATCAATGATTTAAATCAATATTTTTTTACTTCGACCAAATCAGCCATTTCAATGTGTCAAGGGACTTCCCCCGACATAAACTACGTCGCGCACACACGTGTCCAATGCTGTTTAACTAAGTACACCGTTCGGGGAGGTTCTCCGAAATTTAAACTCGTGACTGAATCCGTCCGTTGAGTCTTTGGCGCGGTCATTCGTGATTGATTAATGAAAGTGAATACAAGAAGATGTCTGGAAGGAAAAAAGATGCTGAATGGGTTTATTTCGATGAAAAAAAGTCCACTTGCGGCAAATTTAACAAAGCGGTGTGTAAACGTTGTAAGAAGGAATTAATGGGCTTAGTAGCGAGAATGGAAGAACATTTAGAGACATGTGTGACAGAAATAATCAAAAAAATCCGATTTAAATCCAATTAATCCGATTTAAATCAAATAAATCCAATTATTTTGATTTTTTTATAAAAATCATGATTTTTATCAACCCTGGTTCAAAATATCGAATGTTTGTTTGATCGAGCGTTCAACGTATCGCATATTAATTTTATCGAAATATCCATATACTCAATACTTTTTATATAGAATACATTAATTTGTGTTTTTCTTGTATTCTATATAAAAAGTATTGAGTATATTGATACGAAATATCAATATACTCAATACTTTTTGTATAGAATAAAATGAATATGCGATACGTTGAACGTCGAGCGTTCAAACAAACATTCGATATTTTGAACACTTGATGTATTGAGTGTACGATATATTGAATGTTTGATATATTAACCATTCGATTATATGAACGTTCGCGTATTTAGATGTTCGATTTATAGTGGTCGATCAATTGATATTCGATTATTTGGCATTCGATTTGGCATAGTCTTAGAGTATATAACACTGGAGAAGCCTTACGAACACTTCCCCTCTGTAAAAGTACAAGAACAAATGTTCTAGTACGTTCATAAAAACTGCTTTCAAATCGATTCTAACGCACTTCGTGAATCATTTTAAAGGCGCGCGGAGCTCCGTGAAAATGCCTATTTGTACTGTTAAATGGTGTAAAAAGCGTTCAAATACGTCAAATTTACATAAAGAACTGAATAACTTTCCATAAGCAGATTTTTTTTTTTCTAAGATTTAGTCATGTTTTTATTGAAATTTAAAATCCTAGCCTCATAATACAATTCGCTTTTTCATTCGATTCAACCATGATTCAATATAAAACGTAGCATGAATCGAGTATTTTAATCACGTTGCTTCTGTGACGTCACCGAGTCACGCGATGTTCGTAAAGATCAAAATACTTTTCTTTTGCATTACGAAAATATACGTCAAATCAGCAAAACTTACACGCACTTGACATGCGATTATGTCCTCTAGTAAAAATGTTAACGAGACTACCGTAGTGTTGAGGTCATGTTTGAAACCGAAATTGACATGTCGATAATTTCCTAGTAAAAATTACTTAGTAATTATTTTTGTTTATTTTTATTTTATTGTTCAATGTTTTATAATTTGTTTATGTCCAGTGTCGTGATGGCCCAGTGGTTAAGGCCTCGCCTCTCATGCACGAGGTTGTGGGTTCAAATCCGGGCAAGTACCAATGTGACTTTTTCAATTCATATGTACTTTCTGAGTTTATCTTGGACATTACTGACATCGGTGAAGGAAAACATCGTGAGGAAACCTGGACATATAGTTAATATAAGTCTGAAATCACCAACCTGTCTTGAGCAAGCGTGGTGATCAATGCTCGTGCCTTCTCTATATGAGAAGAGGCCTTTGCCCTGCAGTGGGACAGTAACAGGCTGGTATTATTATGTCCATTGAAGTGTTTGTATATAAAAAAATAAAAAATTGAACTTATCTAATTTTTTATTGAGATTACTTACTTATTACAAATTTAGTTACTTTATTTAATTGAAGTTATTTTCTCTTCATAATAAAATGTAACTATTTTATGCAACAGCTGTTTTATTTCTGGGTTCAAACAAAATTCCGAATGAATATCGATATCGATAAAAATAAAAAATATGGTACGGACTTCTCTATCCGGACGAGCAGCTATTGTTGTTTTTGACAGTAGCTACCCCGTCCCCCGCAAAAAGTGACAGACTTTTTTGTTCGGAATATTGCGCTTATGGCTTCTCCAGTGATATATACTCTAAGGGCATGTTACACCCCAAAGAAACAGTTAGTCGCTAACCACCGCATTTTATTGAGGTCCCAGGGTTAGGTTAGGTTAAAACTGAGCACCATGTATCTATCACTTAATTGATTTATCTGTCGTTCATTTTTGTGCTTCATTTTTAATTATTTTTACCTATTGTGGTATAGTAATTTTATTCTAGGTTCATCGTCTTCACATATAATTATATAACTAATTTACCTATACAAAATATTGTAAAAGATTTGAAAAGAGTAACGGTGCAGTTTCTTGCCCATTCTTCTCCAAAGGAAAACTACCTTTTCGAAGGGGCGATTAGAATCAATTCAATATTTTTCAAAATTTTGACGTTCAAACGTGCCTTACAAGGGCCACCTCTACATAATTATAGGTTAAAGTCGCATTTCGTGTTTGTCTGTATGTCCGCGTTGTTCTTCTAAGCCACGCAACAGATTTTGATGAGGTTTTCACCATATTCTGTATAATACGTTAATATTAAAGATACGTAAAACTAAGAAATCTCGATGTTTTGTCAAGTCGTAAAAACCGTGCGAAGCAGGAGCGGGTCGCTAGTTTGAAATAAATGATTTGACTTTGACTTGGAACTGTGACCAACCGCGCATGAGCCAAGCGAGCGTAGCGAGTGGTGCCGCGACCCAGCTGCGTTAATACAAAGGCGGATGAAACACAGACAGTATCTGTTCTGTAACGCAGCCATGTCCGGAATAAAGTATTACAAATACGATTACACCACAGACATTTGAATACTGTCTGTAATGTGATCAGTTCCGAAATTTTTAACAAAAACGACTGCAATACAGCTTATAAATACTTACTCGCTCTGTCTGCACTGCATGTATCAAACTTCCTTGCGCCGTAACGCACCTTGCGCTAACACTAAAACCCATTTCACCCAGTTCACATTTTTTTGACAGTTTACTATCTAACGGAAATAATAGTATGGGTGTCTGCGTTGAATCCGTCTTGTCATTCTAATATCCTAATTAATATTTAAATGCTTTTTGCGAGTTTGTTTTTTGTTTATTTGTTACGCTTTCACGCTAAAACAACTGAACAGATTTGGGTGAAATTTGGCACATGGGTAAGGACCATGACCTGGATATATAGAACAGATACATAGAATACTTTTATCCCGATATTCTCACGGGATCGAGACTTATGCGGGTGAAACCGCGTGGTACATAATACAAACAAATGCGGCTGCACTACAAACCGCTGTGTTGCAGCTGGGTTCGGACGGATTATTACTGCTTTAAGCCATTCGCAAGATAATGCAGCACAGACTATGGGTATCTGTGTTGCATCCGCCTTTGTATTTACGCGACCCGGCTAAATGCTTTGCGTCAGGAACTGAGAACTCCTCACATACAATAAACTCTGTGAATTACGAGTACGCTCAGCCAAATTGGCCTTACCTTTGACATCCTACGGATCCGATACTATATCGATGAGAATAATTATGATTCTTCACAGAATTTGTGCACTTCGTGAAGATTCTGCAAACTTGTTTTTTTTTTATCTAGTTATATGTAAATTGAGAAGTATTCTCAATTTGCATATTTAACTAAATAATAATATTTTATAAGATTTGTAAATTGTCGCACAAAACGATAGTAAACTTCTCTCCACAAAATGGCCATTTTGAGTGAAAACCTCCAAGCGCCAAGCGAGAGCATTCACCAGGAACACGCGAACGCGGCGACATGGTCGTCGACTCGTCGCGAACTTTTTTTACATTGTTCGTAAACAATGAGTGAGATTGGCGAAACCGATCAATGAATTACAAGAAAATTACGATTTTATTAAATAACATCAATGAGACTCTTCCATAATATTTTATATTATGAAGAAGCGTCTAGCTCAGCGGGTCTAAATTTTTTTGCTACGGAACTAGTTTAGTTTTTGACGGACCCCGTTTTGATAATAACAAAAGTGATTGTAACTTGTAGTTTGAATATTTTCATGTTTGACTTCAAAAGAAAGAACAAATTATAAATGAAAAATAATAATAGGTACTTATAATAATTTACTGTACTTACAAACAATACAAAGTAACTATTTAATATGATCAATGATTTATTTTTACAATTGAACGCGAAGATCTGGAGCTGCATCCACTCTGTTTCTGTAATTGTTTTTGGAGTAAGAGTAAAGCCCCCAGTTCACATTGGGCGAGCCAGTCGCTCTGCCAACGTAGGTATACTGGGCCTTTTGCGTGATTTGCCGTTTGATTTGCCCGTAGGGCCGAGCGCGTGTACTAGGGGCTTAAGCTGAAAAACTAGTCTTGTATCGGTAAGTCGTCACAAACGGAAGTAGAACTATGATAGCCTTCTCATCGACTGCAGGGTCTTTCAGTCTAATTCAAAAGTCATTCAAATTAGCATTTACTGATTCGAATGTTTGTTTTAGAAGGGATGAGCACTTACTTAATGTTTGTTTTAGAAGGGATGAGCACTTACTTAATGTTTGTTTTAGAAGGGATGAGCACTTACTTAATGTTTGTTTTAGAAGGGATGAGCACTTACTTAATGTCGATCACATTCTCATACTCTGACACATCGATGGTTTGGTATGATTTGCGAATGGATTCTGTACCTTTGTGGCCCTTCCACGGAACTCCAGCGTACCGCGAACCACCTTTTGGGAACCGCTATGAGAGTAGCTAGACCTAGTTATCTTATGATATTTTCGTCAATTGTGCACCGATTTTGAAAATTCTTTTTTCTATTGTTAGAAGCTTACGCGGTGGTACCTGAATTTGATTAACTTTACTTGAGCAGTTTTTGAGTTAGCTTCAATAATACTTATTTTTCCCACTTAGCCTGGTGATGATGTTATAATAACTTCCTGTCACTGTTATTTACATACCAGGTAGCTGGTGTTCGAAATAGAAAGAAAACTAAAAAGTGAACAATAAAAACTTTTTATAAAAAATAACAGCCGACTTCCAAAAAAAACAGTACCTAATAAGGGAAAAGTCAAAGTGTCTTTGATTTTGTTTTTAGGGTTCCGTACCTCAAAAGGAAAAAACGGAACCCTTATATGATCCCTTTGTTGTCCGTCCGTCAGACTGTCAAGACCCTTTTTCACAGGAACCCGTGGAGGTATCAAGTTGAAATTAATATCAAATACGTAGATCTATGCGCCCTTGGAGCTCTAAAAAAAATCAGTCTTCTAAATAAGCGCAATAAAAAATACCGGCCATTTATGCGACATATTTTGATACTCGCAAATAAATCAAAACGTACATGTTACTTCCTGTTGACCTAGAATCATGAAATTTAGCAGGAAACTCACAGCACATGTTAAGGAAAAAGTCCAAAAATAGTTCATTTGTCATTTTATCACACTAACATAAATTTTTGTCGATTCAAACTTTCATTTGCAGTTTGAGAATAGGGAATATGCATGAGATTCAAATAAGGGTCAAATATATTTTTTTATTAACTATATTACTTCAGAATTATGCCTCCATCAATATTTTTTATTATAATTTAATAATGAGCAAGAAATTAATTTTTAAAAAGTGCAAAAAAACTGTGGGAAATTCAAATACTTGAAAAGCGTCGCTATTGGTCAGAGCGGATGTGACGTAACAATCTATGACAACAATGTAATATCAATGTGTTTTGTAGGAGTTTTTGCGATTCAGTCAGTTTTATTGTGATTTTAGTACACATTTATTTATTTATTTATTTGTTTTTTAATAAAACGGCCTAGGCCAATTACATTAGTTAAAGACACCTCAAACACATGATTAAAGTACAGTAAACAAAAGTATACAACTATACGACAGTCATACGCTCATCTCACAATACTGCAGACATACAGACAAGATCTTCTTCCATTCATCCGCGAACACATCACAGTCAGGCTTAGCGTCCAAGAGAGCGTTGAGCGCAGAGAGTGTGCGAGGGACAGGAGACTGGGCTCGAGCGACGGTTCGACTCCTAGGCACGGCAAACAATCTATGCCTCCTGCCACGGTTATAGTTTATCGGAGCAAAAAGATGTGACAGTTCATCATTTATAGATAATATTTAGCTTAATAAAATTAATTTATTAAGTTCTTTTTGGTGCAACTGTAGATAATAGGATTTTATTTTAATTTAATTTTGTAAGTTACAACAACGTTTTGTGTGCATGCAGAGTTTACCTATAAGTGATTGTTACACTTTATTCTGATTTGTTGCTTCTGTTTAATATGCTTATACCAGTGTATACAATTGTTGGTGAACCAAAATAAATAGCATGTTTCTTTTCATAATTTTACACCACTTTCTCCGTAAGTCCGAACCTCTCAGGACAAAAAAAAATATTTGGTCGGGTGCATTTCATAATGTATTTCTGCACTTAGGCACAATGCAGTATTTGAATGTCGGTTTTTTGCATTGTTCTATAGAGGGAGAAGTTGGTTCCATGATGATGTATTAGTCGAAAAGTATATTTGCAGCAGAGCACAATACTTCTTCAACATAACCTCAACATTTGACTTGTTTGTTTGTTGTCATAGACTGTGACGTCACCACACCAAGCGCGCCAAAATGGCGTTTAAATAGCCCGGTCGGATGGTTATTTTTAACCTTTTTTTAAAGTCCTTTCAATTGCTTTTTTGGCGTTGAATTTTTTTTTACTATTATTTGGCGATGTAAAGTATCGAATAAAAAAATAAAAAAAATACATACATATTCCCTATTAACCGTGACGCTATATCGATGTATCGGAGAACATCTTCTTCAACTACAATGTTATGTTTGTTTTTGGGATAAATTCATCCCAACTGCAGAACCCTTCATTGTGCGTGGTCAGACACGCACTTGGTCTGTTTTTTTTTTTGTTATAGGTACAATTCATTTTAGGTGTTAAGATTAGGTACATTTACGCAAACGAACCATTTGGGTGCAAACAAATTTACACATTATTGTTAAATAGGTATACAATGGTCCAAATCATAAGTCCGTGCGCTTCTGCGGTTAGAGTACGCTCTTTCTGCTATTTCGATCTTTATGAGGTTAGCAGTAATATTAATCCCTTTGTTCGTAGATATGCAGTGCGCGTCCGTAAAATCACGCACCGTGGGAAGCCACCCTCAGACTTGCGATGATTTCAGAAGAACTACATAGATCCGAGGGGCTCGACGACCATGTAGTATATTTATAAGATTAAACTGAAAAGTACCTTAAATCTAAATCCGGTATAGTCGCCGTGCGCCGGCGGCGACCACGAGATGGAGGCCTGCTTGTTGCGGCCCAGCGTCACCGTCAGGTTCGTGGGCGGCTCCGGCGCTGTGTCCACCAACAATGCAAGTCTTGTTATTGTACACTTACACGGCAGAATAAAACAAGGCAAGCAAATTAAACCATCAGTAATTTGTGTACGACATCAATTGTGAATCATTATGGCGTATGCTTGCTCAGTTACTGCTCGCGGTGGCAGTAGATGATAAGTTACGTCTTGTTTTTAGCAAATAATCGTTGTTGGACAATCATACTAGTAAGTTTTAATGTTGACAATGATTTTATAAGCTCTAGCAGGCATTATGATAATAACTCAAGCAATGAAAACCAGCAAATTGTAGATGTATTATCTAAGTGAACACTACCAGTGATGATGGTTTGATTCCACGTCAAGAGGTCGGCGAATGTGGCGTTGGAGTAGTAGAGCATGAAGTGGTACTTGGTGCCGGGCAGCCCCACGAAGTTGATGGTGTTGGCGCGCGCCGGCACCGTGAAGTTGGGCGCCGGCGTGCCTTCCGGCGGCCGGTAGTCCAGCCGGTAGTGGCCGCCTTCCGGCGCCTCCAGCTCGCCGCCGCCCGAGCCCGGGATCTCGATCACCAGGTCGGCGCACTCGCCGCCCCGCCACGTACTCTGCACAGAGAACAAGTACATCTCATGGATCTCTTTTCAAGATCGTACATCAAATTGCTTGTTTGCCAGAAACAATATTTTGTTAGAATATAATAAATATATTTATTTGCAATGAATGTAGGTACAAAATTCAGTCGTAACAGTTTGTGATCAACCCTTAAAGGTCATTCTACCTTAATATACCATGCAAGTTTAGTACATTTAAATGGATTACAAGAATATTAAATTATGGGCTAGGAATTTTTGTGTTCTTGTATTATATTTTTCTATTAATAATGCTGCTCAATATTTTTTACATTTTTACAACAATCTATAATATAGTTCCATATTTTATAAAAAAATTACAGGTAGTTAATAAATCACATAATTTTGAATACGAAAATCTATATTTTAGGTAACAGAATGGACCACACCAGTTTAACTTATTGATAGTACTTCGCTCCATTTTACAGAATGTTTTCCAGCTACAACGGTGTGAGGCAGCATTTTGATATTTTCTCCGTGGTCTTAATAACAGCCTAAATTAAAATTAAGATGAACCCGTGCAACCCTACTACTAATAACAATTAGTCCAATGGCAGCATATTATTTATAAGCTTATTTATAATTATATTTAACTAGCTCATACATTGTTGATGCTGTGTTCACTATTTTAGGGCATGCAGTATTATGTGTATCTTTAAGTTTACCTAGTATGTAAATTATATTGTGATGCCCGATTTGTGAACCAATTAATAAAAATAAAAAATATCACCATCACCATCCCACTATTCATTTACACCCAAAAGAAGGGTAGCTTTCACACTAAGTATCAATCCCAAGACTTACAACATTTGCCACAAGGTTTTCACTCATTTTCCCTATTCCAGTCTGCAACACAATGACACCATGGGCGTACCCACTGTGGGGCAAGGTCCAAGCTCAAAATGTAGGTTTAATAGGTAACAAAATTAATTATACATTTAGAAAAAATCTAAATGACCGCGCCATACAGTGCACTATCGATGAATGACCGCGCGGTACAGTGCACTATCGATGAGTCGAGGGTGCATCCGTAATTATAGTTTTATCGGGAGAAATTCGTTCTACTTATTATAGAGTATATTTACTCCTGCCCCATCCCTAAATAAATGCTGGGTACGCCCACGAATGATGTATCTATGTATTTTCTTTCTTTCTTTCTTTCAACGGTTAATTTCTTTAAACTGTTTTTATTTAATTTTATTATTTTCATTTCTGAACAGTTTATCATAATTATTTTTATAATTAAGTAATTGAAAAAAGGACATCATTCAAGTTTCGAACATTTTGTACCCAAAAACTAAAGTGCGCGGCCGGAAAAAAAAAACGGTTTTCCTATGGATAATAAAATAACACCCTCAACATTTTTTACTATTACAATGAGAATATACAATTAACCCTTCCGCTGCTATTTAAGTTTGAAAATACAAAAAATCTTATTTTGACTTAAAATGTTTCGAGCATTACATTAATGTTTAAAACGAGAAACAACCTAACTAAGGTCGTCATCATTTCAGTCGGAAAACTTCGTCGCCCCCTCGACCGGTTCTGTGATTCTCGCATCCAGCGGATTCCTGCGGTGTTCACCAAGTCATCGGCTTGGTGAAGACCATAGGAACCTCCACCTCGTGGGAGGCCTTCCAACGCTTCGTCTTCCGGTACACAGTTGCCACTCCAGAACCTTTTAGCCCCATCGGCCATCTGTTATGCGAGCAATGTGCCACGCCCACTGCCATATACGTTTGGTAATTCTTCGGGTTATGTCAGTTACCTTTGTTCTCCGAGTCGAATTCGACGATTGACTTCTTTCTCGAAATTGGACCTACCTAACTGGACAGTTGTCCTAGGTAAACGAAGTCGTCCACAACTTCGAGTGTAGAGTCTCCGATCTTCATGAAGGTGGTTGACATGAACTTAGTTTTATCCATGTTCATTTTAAGTATCGGAAGCTCTACTGAGGTCATCGAGCATTGTTCTGAGGAGTCATGGCTGAGATTTTCTCAGCCATGATTACTATATCGTCGGCAAACCGAAGGGAAGTGACGTAGTTGCCATTCCTACCCCTTTCCAGTCCAACCTTAGAAGACATCCTCCAATGCAGCCGTGAACAGTTTCGGAGAGATAACGTCTCTCTGTCTCACTTCACCTCGGTGCAGAAGGATAGTTTTCGAGGTCAGATCCTGGAGTCGGACCGACATAGTAGTAGTGTTTTCCCTGCGCCACTTTGATGTATCGCTTGTGAATCTGGCATCGTTGAGGACAGGCCAAGTCTCAATCGAATTCTTTTTCGTAATTCACAAACGCTAAGCAGAGAGGTAGGTTTATAGTCTTCGGTCTTCTGCACAATCTGCCGTAGCGTATGTACACGGTCTACGGTGCTAAACCCTTTACGGAATCCGGCTTGAACGGGAGGCTGGAAATCGTCAAAATTGCGCGCGAGACGGTTCGGGATGACTCTTGAAAACAGCTTTTAGACATGGCTCAGAATTGAGATGGGCCTATAATTCTTAAGCAGGGCATTGTCACCCTTTTTAAAGAAGAGTCGGTATCACCACAACTCTGTCCGCCTGTCTGCCTGTGGCGTTTTACCCTCGAGTATGACGGAATCAAACAGGTTCTAGAGGGCTTAAGAACGGATTTTCCACCGGCCTACCTGCTATTGTTGTATAAAAATAAAAACTAGTATAAAAACATTTCCCTCAATCTTTTTCTCGTTGTTTATTTACTTATCATACCTTATTTAACCTAACGCTCAATGCTCATGTCCATTTCTACCACAGGCATAAATGTTTGCGTCTTTAAACGAATGTCCAAAATATTGTTGGCAAAAATATGATTTTTGGTACTTTCAAACTCAAATAGCGGCCAGGGGGTTAATTGTAGACTTTCGTTGTTAGTAAAAAATGTTCAGAATGTTATTTCCCATAAGAAAACAGCATTTTTGGGTACGAAATGAATGATGTCCTTTTGTGTCTTAAGGCGAAAGCGTCAAGGTAGCCCGCGAAATTCAAATTTTGTTACGTTTTTTGCCATTTGCAGGTCAGCAGTATCAGGTTGTATGTTGATCTAAATATGATTCGCGGCCATATCAAATGTTTATTCATAGAATTATAATCATAAAAATGATCAATACAACTCTCTAAGTTCATATAATCGCATTGAATGACTATTTCATGAAATCATGATATTTGGCGATTGTGCTTACTTATGAAGTTGTATTGCTGATTGTAATGATTATACTTATGTAAAGCCATATTGGTTACGGTCGCGAATCATATTTTAATCAACATAAAACCTCACACTGACCTGCAAAATATAAAAAACTAAAGAAGGTTGAATTTCGCGGGCTACCTTAACGCATGCCCTGTAACTGTGAATAAATGTAGCTTAATAAAATTATCCGTGTGTTGTGATACACAGAACATTCAAACTGCCTATTCTAGCCGTATTAGTAGCTGTGGGCCCCAGTAGGCTGTGCTTAGTCTGGGGTCCACCGTTACTTTTACCAGTTACATTATTATTTGGTTAGACACACTAGCGGCTAATTAGCTGATGCGTGTGTATCAATAGCTTGGAGATGTTTAATCTGTCCAGTCGATTCTTGTAGCAATTCAGTGAGGGAGCCGTCACAACATTTTCCGGGAGCCTATTCCATGCTGTTACAACTCGGATAGATAAGAATTGCTTCAAAGGCTTTTTCTTTGATGAATTTTCCCATAACGTTAGGGAATGCCCACGCAAATATTTGTTGGCATTCAGAGTGTAAAGGTCTTGATCTGTTAGTATTTTGTACGTCTCAACGAGCCTACACTGGTACAGCGTAGACAAAGGGTGTCTACGCTGTACCAGTGTGATAAGGTCAAGGTCTTTGAGGCGCTGTTCGTACGGGGTTGCGAGAATCACAGAATCGGTCGAAGTGGCGGTGCTTGGGGGCCTATGTCCAGCAGAGGACATGTTTCGGCAGAAATGATGATGATGATGATTTATGGTCTGCCGTCTGGACCAGTGGCTGTATTATCGTCAAAATTTTATACTGCCTTTCGTACCATATCTTCAGTAATGTTGAACTTCTCAACTGAGTTTGCTACTCTAGGTTGGTCGGGCTCTTTAACAAAACTTAGTTCGAATTGATCCGCAAAAGATACAGCGATTTGTTACGGTTTCATAACGAGTTGATTGGATTTGTTTTTTTTTTTGTTTATTTGGAATACAAACTTTAGACTTGAGCTGTTTCTGCTGACCTTTATTGGATCACTTGTGTGTCTGTCTGTCAAGCTGGCTGGCTGGCTGTCCATCTATCACAGCTAGTGATGGGTCGGGAGAATATTCTCACACGGAGAATGTTTTTGGATCGAGAATATTCTGCAATATTCTTTTCGACGGAGAATTTACGAGAATTTAAAATTGAAAAAAACACAATATATTTTGATTTCAAGGTCTAAAATCAATTTCTTTTGTTGTTATTTAATACTTTAGTTTAAAAAACTTTACTGTTTTGGGTTTCGGAATGGAAATTTCTAATATTTCTTTAGTTAAGAAATATCAGTTGCGGCCTTGCGTGGTGGCATACAATAGTGTCGGTTCTATTGTACAACGAACTAAACTATCACAAAAATTTACTTTTGGCTATTTTGCTAAAAAATCTCTATAAATAATTTTCTCACAACTAAATTCGAATTTGCCAATCGCGACTCCACGTGGTACTGTTTGTTGTTACTGTTTGCCCTACTCCGTGATTCTTTTGTAGAGCCGGAGGCGCCCAGGCGGGGGGCAGCCTCGACGTGTTACGACTATAAATGGAATTTTTCACTTTTTGTATGGAAAATTATTACCTAAACGTTGAGTTTTAGGGGTTCATGGGTTTCATAAAGAGGGTCGAAATTTTCATTATTTTTCCGATAGGACTCCCCGTTTTCGAGGTATAAGCAACACCTCAATACACCTCACTTAGTACACCTCAATCCGATCCTAATCAATTTTTAACTAAGTTAGATAGTATCTTACATGATTTATGGCAACCAGTCGGTTTTCTTTCAAAGTGAAGGCACGTGAACATATTCGTAAAAAGTTGGCAGAATCATTGCAGCGCTGATTTGTTGGATTTGTTTCTCTCCTCTACCTATCGTTATTTCTCTTGACATAGTTTATTCGGTTTATATGTATGTATGTATTTATGTATTAGTATGTATTAATTTTCAAGTTATCTGTCCCTTATGTTGCACCTGCCATGTTTTGTCTCTGCATCACCCTAAGGTTGACTGGTAGAAAATGCCTCAGGCATTAAGTCCGCCTTTGTACAGTATTCTTTTACTTGTGCATGAAGTTTTAATAAATAAATAAATAAATTTATACAAGAAATATAAACCAAGAATACGCATAGTTATAACAGGTGACTTTAATATTAATACCTTGAAAAGAAGCAAAATCACTCAAGAATTTCAAGACTTAGCAAACAATCACAATTTAAAAATTCATATTGAGATGGCTACTCGAAAATTTTCTTGTATAGATCATATATTGAGTAATATACCTGTTGCAATCCCAACAGTGCTACCACTCCATCTCTCTGATCACGACACAGCACAAATGTTAAGCTTCCCTTTAAGGCTTTCAGCGCTTTCCATGAATTAATATGTTTATTTTACAATCTCTGTTTTCCAAAAGTTAGGGTAAAGATAAATTTAAACAATAAAATAAAGCGAACGTGGATAAGTAAGGGTCTTAAACAGAGTTCTAAAACGAAGCGTTTTTTACGATATATATATGACGGCGTCAGCGATGGCTGAGCGATAGCGCCGTCATCATCTCGATTCGGTGGTACGGAATCCATAGTGTAGGTTTACAATAAAACACGATGATGCAGCAAATCAGTTTAGTATTTCACTTTCAGAATAATTAACACAGTAAGTACAACACTTATAACGTTCGCACACTATTCTCTAAGTTCGGGCAAACCGACAGTTTCGCGTAGTAGAAGTGTAGGTCTGTCTCCGTTCCAGCACTTCACAAGACTGACTCGTCTTGCCGTCACTTCCCTCACCACGACTCTGTCCACGTGCCGCCCCCACTAGCGAGCGCGTCACGTGATTTACCCTCACCTTAGTACTACAATAATCAATTGAGAGACTATTATCGCTCAAATGTTATAATCTACGACATATATTACAAAAATAAAAATATAATGAGCAAGAGTAGATATACTACATATTCAAAACTATTCCAAAAGTGTATCCACAATGCTAAACGAAAGGCTAATATAAAGTTTATGAATAATAGTGACAACAAATGTAAAGCCGCATGGACAATCATAAGAAACGAAATACATAATACGGACCCCAAAGACAACATTGAACACATTAAAATTGACAACATCATACTGACCAAACCAGCAGAAATAGCCTCTGCTTTCAACAATAATTTTACAAATTATATTCCTACTCAAAATTGTACAAATAGTTGCCGCAGTGATACCCTAACTGCTAACTCGATGTTCCTCACACCTATATCCGTAAATGAGGTGAGGAATAAGATATTATCGTTGAAAAATACCAACTCTGTAGGCTATGATGAACTTAACACCCGAATTATTCAAACATGTGTCAATGAAATAAGCGGGGTGTTGTCTTATCTCATTAACCTGTCCTTTTCACAAGGAGTCTTTCCTAATGCTTTAAAAATTTATATTGTCAAACCGATATTTAAAAAGGGTGAAAAATGGGACATAAATAATTATCGGCCCATAACACTGATACCCATCATCAAAAACCTATGAGAAATGCATGTATCAAAGAATAGTTAACTACTGTGAGAAATTTAATATTATTAAAAAAGAGCAATTCGGCTTTCAGAAACACACTACTTGTGTAAATACTTGAGCAATATTAACCAATATTAACAACAAACAGCTAACGACAGGGCTATTCTTTGATCTGTCAAGGGCATTTGATCTTGTTTTACATGAAACTTTATTACAAAAACTAGAGGCTGTCGGTATTAGAGGACTGCCACTTCAGTGGATATCGTCGTACTTAACTAACAGACAACAGAGAGTCACTGTCACTAAACTTAATGAAAGTATGGACATGACAGAATATTCGTCTGAATATATAAGTATAAGACGCGGCGTCCCCCAGGGTAGCATACTGGGCCCCATCTTATTTCTACTCTACATAAACGACATAGTTAATGTAACCAATCATAAATGCTTCCTTTTTGCTGATGACATTTCCATAATTGTTACTGCCGATAAAACATATAAATCAATTACGGATCATGAAGCGGACATAAACAATACAATAGACAATCTAATTAACTGGTTAAATAATAATAATTTATCTATTAATCTTAATAAATCAGTATATATACAATTTAATCAATCTTATAATAATAAATATATAAATAAAACATTTAATTTTAAAATGGACATACCAAAAATTACACGAGTAGTAATTAACGAACATTTAGACTGGAAAGCACAGGTTGATACTGTATGCAACAAAATAAATAAATTTGTCTATGCTTTGAGACAAATAAAAAATGTCACAAATATAAAAACGGCTGTGATGTCATACCGCGCATATGTTGAGTTCTGTCTACGGTATGGAGTAATTATGTGGGGAAATAGTACTGACCACAATAGAGCATTTGTCGCCCAAAAGAAATGTTTACGAGCTATATACGAGATTCCATCTGACGAATCATGTCAGCCAATATTTAAAGAGCTTGGTTTGCTGCCGTTACCTTCATTATATATATATGAAGCATGCATGTTTGTTCAAAAACACAAAGAACTATTTAAAAAAGCAGAGGAAATAAGCTCTCGAAGTCGGCGTGGCCAATACAGACTTGTGCTGTATGTGCTGCCTAGATCAGCGAAATATAATAAAAACTCTCTGGCTATGTGTGTACGTCTTTATAATAAATTACCAAATATGTTTAAAACATTAAATTTTAATTTATTTAAAATTCAATTATATAAATGGCTCAATAATAATAATTTCTATAGCATTAATGATTTTTTTATATGAATTCCAATGTACTTAATATCTTTCAATTTCATAATGTATTTTAATAATTAAGTTTGCATGCTTTAGTTTTAAGCAAAACATGTTCGATCTATATTTTTGTAATAACACCTTGTATACCATGTTTTATGCAAATAAAAAATATCTTATCTTATTTTAAGAAAAAAAAGATACAGTACTGTTTTTGCACCTGGTGTTGGTGTGAATTTTAGTTCATGACATTGCATTCCACACCATTTTTAATCGCAATTAAAAATAATCAGATTTAATTAGACAATCAAAATTTTAGGTGAAAAACGTCAAATTCAGAATAGCAAAATTGCCATTTTCACTAAATTAATAACTCAGTGCCATCTTAGTGCTGTCAAACTAAAATATAGTTAAATTGTGATACTTATATTCTATTTCAGAATGGGAAATCGTCGTTTGACAGGAATAAACGAAATTTTGGTATTTTTTGTCTAGTTTGTTAGAGGCATTTGTGACAAGAGAATCGGCACCATTATATTGAAAAACAGAATTAGGAGCAATTGAACTGAAATTTTTGACTGCTCCAGCAACTTCTGCTTCTGTGGAACGATTTTTTTTCCACATTTTCAAACATACATGCTAAAAAGCGTAATCAATTCAACACGCTAAGAGCAGGCAAAATTTATCTGATTGGTCACAATTGGAAAATTATCAACAAACCAAAATCATTAAACAAAGAGTCCGAGGAACCAAATCCAAGTACCTCTGCCACAAGAGAAAGAGAAAAGCCTACAATCAATTACGACAACGAATCTGAAGTTATCAATGGATGGATAGCATTAGAAATTGGATTTGTTTTTAATTAATATCACCATAAACATTTCTTACAAAGTTTTTTTTTAAGTTTATTAATACTGTTTATTACAAATAAACAGTTTTAATAAACTTAATAAAGTTTGTTTTAATACAGAAATCCTAATTTAACATTAATTCCATACGGAATTTAAGAGATAATATGAGAATTTTCTCGGGAATGTAATCGCTCAGGAGAATTTACTGAGAATTTAAGGTGTGAAAAAGTTTATTTTAGATTGATTCAATAGAGTCATCTAATTTTTAAATTCTCGTAAATTCCCTTCCAAAAGTATATTCTCGAGAACTTAACAACAAAGTTTTCGCAAGCAATAATATTCTCGGGAATTTACCATCACTAGTCACAGCCAATTTGCTCCGAATCTACTGGACCAATTTAGTTGAAATTTGGTACACATATGAATTTCTGTGACCAAATAACGTATGTAATGTAAATAAATTAATTTTGAATACCTAGTTACTTTCCGGGGGAAAACTGTACCGTGTGACTTATCAAATGAAAGGGCTTGTTGTGAGAATCTCAATATCTTTTTTTAAATAATTTTTATATAAATAATTATAAAGATATTTAAGAAAATCAACAAAAATTGACATTGACACTCCCATATCTCCGAAACACTAAGTCAAAAATTTTGAAAAAAAATACTGGTAAAGGTTTTTTACTGATAGATTACAGGAAATCCTATACGAAGTCTATGGTCTATGTTCTATGTTATGGGGTTTGGTTTCCGCACTTAGTCCTTCAGTGGACCATTGTGCGTGGGCCATAGCGGCCGTTGGTGGTTATTCCAACCAGCCCACCTCCCTCCAGAAGTTAATTAAATCTCCTGGTCTGTTCAGAACATCTGTGAAAGATCTGGGTGTCCCGAGGGTCTGTGTTCTAATCTGGGTGACGCCTGTGCATTCAAAAAACACGTGCGTGACGGTTTCCTCAGCCTCCATGCACGCCCTGCACAGAGGACTGTCCGTTATGCCTATTGTGTGAAAGTGTTTGTTCAGTGAGCAGTGGCCCGTGATGGTCCCCGCCACCAGGCGCAGGCCATTCCTATCCAGGCGTAGTAAACGCCGGGTTAGCCCGGTATCCAAGGATGGCATGGCTTCCTTGGATTGCCTGCAGCCCGGTGTCGAGGACCACCAGTGCTCCGCTTGAGTATGGGTGAAATCCTGCAGCCATCTTCGTATCTGGTTGAAGGGGATGGGTACGATAGGCTCGGGTCCACAGACCGCCGTGCTGGATCCTCGTCTAGCAAATTCGTCAGCAGCGTCGTTACCTAGCGAACCGCTGTGTCCTTTTATCCATTGCAGCGTCACCGTGTTGCGGCTAAATACCGTTATTTGTTCGAGTGCATTGTGACATTCTAGTGTCAGCTTTGAGGTAATATGTGTTTTCTGTAAGGATTGAAGCACTGAGGCGCTGTCGGAGAGTATGCGTATGTGTGTGTCCAAGTCTATGGTCTCAAAATAACATGGTAAAACTCTCAATATTGTGCAGACAAACTTACATTTGCAATGGAATGTATAAGAGAAAACGTTTGTTGAAAAACATGATCTCCCATATGGAATGTATAAAATGTTTTTCAACTACAATGTTAAGTTTGTTCTTGGGATAAATTCATCTCAACTATGGAACTCTTCATTGTGCGTGGTTTCTACATGCATTTGGCCGGTTTTTTATTATTTAAAATGCTTTTTATATACGTTTTTGTTATGCATGGGCAGCATGGGTAAGGAATGGGTTGAATTGGGTAATTGTCTTAGATAGGCCAATTATTATATATTATGTGCTGAATTTGTGTTTTAGACTCATTCAGTATCCTACTAAATTATGACAAAACATTAATCTACACAATAGATTTTTAATAAACAAACAGTTATTAATTGGCAAAACTAACTACAATGTTTGCCAAATTAAGTGTATGAAATAATGGTTTGTATTTAAAGTAATAATTAGCCAAACATTGGTAAAAACTTACCAACCATAACTCTATAGTCTCCATTACTTTATTTTTATTATGATTGACAATTTCAGTAGAGCCACAACTATTTTCCTGATAAAAACTTGTTGAGGAGGAAAACAATAAAGATTATAAAATCTGATTCAAGTAAGAATATAATATTATCAACAAAAAAATTATAATGATTAATTGCTGGATTTTCCTCCAGGATCAGGAAAATATTTACAATACTACCTACACTTTATATGCACTTATGGATGGAATATATTATTATGTCTTGTTACATGCAGTCTTAAAAGTAACTAAACAACTGCTTTATAGTAAGACGATTATAGTCTTTATAATCAACTTTTTGCAAATATGACTTATGCTGCGGCCGCAACTGCTTTTATCATGACGAAGCTTCACACAGTGATACAAGAACCATTATTGGTTATCGTCACTCTTATCACTTATCGCGCAGGTGGCAGTACATAATAAACATAGCAACAACACAACTAAGCTTCAGCACGCATTGCATTGTGACTATAGATGCGGCCACAGCATGAAAATAAGTGCAGCCCTAATAAGAAGAACGAAGGTAAATTCTATTACTTTCTGTTTGTCATTTACATCTAAAGAATATCTAGGAACTTCAAAATAAACACTACACAAATAAAATTAAGGCAAACCAAAATGATGAAGGTGACTCCCTGACGGAATATTTCAAAAGTTTTACAGATATAGAAGCCTGTCTCCAACTTCATTGAATAATTTAGTTCTATATTGATATATACTCAGGCAGTTTCTTATTTTCGAAGCATTCAACGCACCTAAACATAACAAGGCAACACAACAAGTTATCACATAGATATCAATGACTTGTTGATGTCGTTTGTTATGTTTAAATAAACAACAACATAGCCAGTGGATAAGTACTGTGGTTGTAGGTTTCGGGGTAATGGAGCCCTGGGTAAGAGCAGCGTGCGACAAGGTTCGCAAACTCACCGTGCAAACGGCGAGCAGCAGCGCCAGGGCCGCGGCGGCGCGCGCGCACCCAGCCGATGCTTGCACAATCGACCTCTTCCACATCATTGAAGGCGACGACTGTCCGATTTCACGACACTTTCTCTTCAATACAACACTGTTTTCCGTATGGATATGATGCATGGTTCACTTGACGGGCTGTCCTCGGTATTCATATCTTCAATTCTTCATGTTACACTACAGTACTATTAACTACGTTACAGCACGTATAAATTCCTATTTTATCACATTACAAATTTCGTCTCGCGACCTTTCTTGTCGGGAGTTGTCAAATAGTGATTGACTAAATATCGACTAGAATCGATAAATATAAACTGAGAATCGATTTTTATTTTTATAAACCGTTTCAACCTATAACACCAATAATTATCTATTAGAGATTGATGCAATCAATTATTATCATAATTATATTATTTGTAATTTATTATTATTACAATACAGTTAACTGCCAAGTTACACCGTTAGTGGCGCTAGCAGCACAAACAATGTTTTCTTTGCTCATAACTTGTCAATAAATGGAATTTAGTAAATTATTATTTTGATCTATATGTATTATTGCATCTGTGCTGTGTTATTCTTTTTTCCTTTGGTAGAAGGAGCTCGAAGAGTGGTCCCATATCAATTTTTGTTAATTTAGTTTGAGTAGTTATTGAGTGAAAAATAAAAACTTTTTCAATAAAACAACCGGTTTCCAATATGAGCACTAAATACGGCCGTATTGCCGACAACCCTTAGAGCGACAACCCAAACCCCCAAATATTTAAATCGCTAGATTTGCCCTCACCGTACTCAGTCACAAGAAAAAGTGTCCAATGAGAAGTTTTATTTTTTATATAGGGCGTCTCGTAGCTGACCACTGAGGTCATGACTACTTAACCGGTCAATCCTGTGGCTGCCTTAAGCTTGTACACTTAAAGCCTCCAGCCAGGGGCAAAAACTATGCTAATTAAAACTAGACGAACGCTCGCTAAGGGCACCCCCTGTGGGGTACGAACCTCGGCTTAGGGCGTTCGCTGGGGGGAGGACAGCAAGAGGGACAGGCTGGATAGAAAGTATATCATTATTATTAATCGGGGAATTTAAAGCTACAGGATCAGCATCGACGCGGGCTGGCGCATCGTCGAGCAGGGGTCGGGGGGGAGTATGATTTACTCGGGAGGGTCGCGATCGCGGACCTCTGCGGTGAGGTCGGAAAGTGTGTCGGTGTGTGTGTTTTCTCACTGTACGGGTTTCCCTATTGCTCTCCTGGAAGAGGATTATGGGGTCATCTGGGTAGGAAAGGATTTGCCTCGGGCGGCGGACTGTACTGATTTGACTTGGGACATATCTGGCGGCCTCGACAACCAGAGGGTTGCGATGAGTGGCGGCGGAATCAAAGAAACGCTTGGAATTGCGTTTGAGAAACTGGTGGATTGTGGGGAGTCTAAAGTCGAGATGGAGGGTCTCGTTCCTACAGAACCAAGGGGCTCCCGTGGCCTTACGAAGGAATCTGTTCTGTATTACTTGCAATCTATGGATTTGTCGGGGCTTAGCTTGGGCAAAGACGGCGCCTGCATAGGTCAGGATGGGGTTGAGAAGAGTGAGTTGACACATTATTAAATAGCGTTTCCATGACAAACAAGTATAGGTCAGTGCGTCATTGTGTGTCAGAGGTGTCAAAACGACACAGAAACGCGACCATCTTTTGACGCGGTAGGGCGAATCTAACGATTTAAATCTTTGCCGCTGTCATCATTTTCATGATAATGATGACAGCCGTCACTGCGGCCGTCAAGTAATAATAGAAAACCCTCAGAGTAACAGTGGTCTCGAACCTACCGATTTTTCGGTATTTCTACCGATATGGGCTCTGTTCTACCGAAATACCGAAATATAACAAATATTCTACAGTACACATGGAAATTCTCCCGAATTTTCTACCGATTTTACACTTTTAAGTTGGCAACCCTTTTCATTTATGTTTAATGTTACGGGGAAGCCCTCAATAGTATGGACCTAGTGCAGAATGTAATTCATGATTGCAATGATTTCCAGGAAATTGATACAGAGTGGCGCATTTTAAGAAATTGTGAACAAATCAAAACATTTCCTGATGATGTAGAACTATTTTGGGATGAAGTAAGTTTACTAAAACGTGGCGATGAAACTCAAATGTTTCCTTTGTTATCTAATTTCATCTTTAATATTTTATCACTTCCCCATTCATCCGCTAACGTTGAACGCATATTTTCACATATTAATCTTTTGAAAACAAAGCAGCGAAATAGGCTGTCTACTGAATCAATCACTGGTCTATTACATTCAAAACGACTCTTTAATACAGCTAATTGTTATGATTTTGAAATCAATTCGAAGATGACCGCGGCTATGGCCAAAGAATATTGGTATCATAAATAATTATACTTAAAGTATGATTGTTATAAATTAGTCTGTAAGTTTTTTTAAATAAATAAACGAATTTGATTGTCTTTTTTTTTTGTCATTTACCGATTTTGGGTACAAATATACCGTTTTTAGCTGGCAATTCCACCGATCTCGCTCTATGACGTTCGAGACCACTGCAGAGTAATAACCTGGTAATAACTTAAAGCAAGAAAACAGTAGCTTTATTGCACTGGTTAAATCTCTTTTTTAGTTTCCCCAAAACCTGTTTTCAGAATGAACGTACGTAAAAACGCCGCAATATGATTTATTAATAATTTCTGATTATGAAATAGTTGTCTGATTACTTGATTAGTAACGCAAGACCCAAAATTTGTCTGCTAAAACTTTTGTCAACATCTGAACAACCTCTTTTTCATTATTTCCAATGCTATATTACCGCTAAAATTTTTCAACACGTTCAAAATGGTTTCAACACTTATTATGCTCACATTTTCTTCTAAAAAATTATTTATTCGCATCAACTGACATGTTCACCGAAAAACACAATATTTTTCTCAGATGGTCTCCTGGTACTACGTGTGACGCTAATGGTTTCTGGTAGTTGGGTTTTCGGTATCTAAAATCTATCGTTCTACTACATTCTGAAAATCAGACAGATTGAAAAAGTTAAATTTTTTTTTACATACATATTTAGTAATCAGACGTGACGCGGAAAATTTCTGAAATTAGGATGTTTAATTTCTGAATATCCAAATCTATCGATTACGGTTTTGTTCGTAAAACGATAAGGCAAAAATGTTGGTAGAAAAACAACGCGGACTGCGGACATGGGTCTTTTTCAAAAAAAATGTTCATAAAAAAATTGCGTGTCCTACGACTTTAAGCCTCTATTCTTCAGGCAAATGCAGTTCAAACTTAGTGTTTTAATCAGGAAATGACAAAATACGTTCGATATTTATTATTAACATGGTCAGAATTACGAAAATCTGTGTAATATTGATTAAATTAATCATTATCAGGAAGATGAAAGATGATTTTTGACGTGTCCCACGCAGGTTTTGTAAAGTTCCGAACGTAAAATATCACTGTTATCCGACCTTTTGTTCAGTAATTTTATGTAATTTGGCAGGATTATATGATCTAAATTGAATAATAAACTTAATTCTTAAGGTACTAGAGTACAAAATTATTTAAAATACACGTTTTATCTTGTCCCTCAAAATAGCGGTAATGGAAAATTCCATATACGCAACACTGGTTTACTGATTTTGAGTAGAAAATTGAATGAACTAAGAGTATTTTTTTAGTGTTGGCAACATTTTAGAACGCAAATGTCCGCCATATTTGTTAAATGACAGCAGTTTTGTCAAACAGGGAGAGTGAGCGGTCGAGCGTCACGAAGTCCCGTTCGCATTATCCACTACGAACTTGATTTTATTAAGTAAGTAATGTTTGTTTGACTTATAACTTTTCATAACTAATTAGAAAAAAGTGTCTTTAATCGGAATTAAGTGGAACATTTCGTTAAATTACATTTTAACCGTTGATTTCTTGAGTTGGTTTTTGTGAAGCCATCATACGTCACGTCCATTACGCTACGTATTGTACTAGCGGAACGCCAAATGTGACGTAGTGGAATTCTAAAGCATGGTTTACACATGTCCATATAGTTTTTACAATCAAAACAGTTTAAATAAAAAAAAATGTTTTTAAGTTATTGAGAGATTGATTGATTATTTTAGTGGAAAGTAATTGAGTAAAGCAAAGTAAGTAAAGCGGTTAAGGTTTAATTTAATTAATTAAATCGATCGGTTAGTTACAGATTTTTGTAATAATCACTATTTTCGATAGTTAAAACGTAAATTAAGCAGCTTTAGACTATTTTTCTTTTAACCAGACTATGGCGTTGACGGCAGCGGAGCGGTCTAAAAGATACAGGGAAAAAATAAAACAGGACCCAGTAAAGCACGAACTTCATAAAAAAAAGGAACTTAAAAGACTGAAGAAGCATTTTAAGAAGATAAACGAAGTAACTGAAGAAGAAAAAGACGCTAGACGAAAGCGATGGAGAGAACAGAAAAGAAATCAAAAAGAAAACAAGAAGAAGTCATTAGGACAAGGGGAGGCTGCAGCTAGACAACAGTTGGCTCCAACGGAACAACAGCCAGCTGTAACAGGCAATGCAGCTTCTCGTTCGTTTAAAATAAAATTGAAAAAAATAAGTAAAAGTTATACGATCGCTCTGAACAATATACAAAAATATAAAACAGTTCTAAACAATATAAGGAAGAAGCTCTACCGAGCGAAAAAACAACACGAAAAGGAAATTCATTTACTACAGACTGAAAACGATAAGCTTAAGGCGCGGCAAGAAGTCATGGAAGTGGCAATACGTGAAGCATATACTGACTGCAAGAAAAATCCAGAAAAAAGAGTTATTAAAAGGATAGCATTAAAAGTAGGTGAAAAAATGAACACAAAACCGGAACGAAACTTGTTGGGACTTAAAGGTCAAGTAAGGAAAACTAATTTCAAGAGCAGACCTCTGAACAAAAGTATTGTGGAGGACTTGGAGAAATTTTACAATCGTGATGATATTAGTAGAAGCACTGCAGGTAAACGTGAAACGAGGACGAAGAATAAAAGAAAAGTGCAGATCAGATATCTAGTCGATACCATGCAAAATCTTTATAAAATTTACAAAGATGAAGGCGGTAAGCATAGCTTTACTACATTTTTCAGGTATAAGCCATATTACGTACTTTCACCAAGTGCAACAACCAGAAACACATGTATGTGTATCAAGCACAGTAACATAGAATTCATGTTTAATGCTCTGAAACTCAAAGGAGTCATACCACACAAAAGCTTTACTGAGCTATTAAACGAAATCGCATGTGACACTAAATCTTTTGACTGCATGTACAATAAATGTCATCAATGCAAAATTGCTAAAATTCAATACAATGAAGACAAATTGCACGATGAGGTAGCTTGGTTCAAATGGGGTAGGGTAATTCATACCTATGTAAAATCAGGCCAAGAAATGACGACAAAAAAGACTACTAAACAACAAATAAAAGGTACTGTACTAGATCTTATCGCGGAGTTTAAAAAAGAATTGCCTGCATTTAAAACTCATTGCTTTAATTGGATAGAACAGCAACGTCAGTATCGAGCTTGTGTCACTAGTATGAAAGAGGAAGAAATTGGTATTTTGTGTGATTTCTCTGAAAATTACGAATGCAAATATAGCGAAGAAATTCAATCGATGCACTTTGGTGCGTCGAAAAATGCAATTAGTCTGCATTGTGGTGTGATTTTTGGAAATGAGCATTCGCAGTCGTTTGTCACGGTGTCCGACGATAACTGTCACGAGCCTCATGCCATTTGGGCACATCTTATGCCTGTTTTAAAACTGGCCAAAGAGGAGTTTCCAAACGCACAAATAATTCATTTTTTTTCCGACGGCCCCAGCACGCAATACAGACAGAAAAAAAAATTCTATTTGCTTAATTTGTTCACACACAAATTAAAACTAGCCTACTCAACCTGGTCATTCTCTGAAGCAGGACATGGAAAAAGTATGGCAGATGGCATCGGAGGATCTGTAAAAAGACAGCTTGACAAAAGAATATCGTATGGTCATGATATTACCAATGCGACTGAAGCGTGTCATGTTTTGCAAAAAATTATGAAGTCTGTAAAGTGTCTTTACATAACGGACAGTGACATACACAATTTTAAAAAACTAATCCCTGATGGTTTGCGCGCCGTACCTGGAACAATGCAATTGCATCAAATAATGTCTGTTCAACCCCATGAGATCCAATACCGTGAATTGAGTTGTTTCTGTGGTGAAATGCGAGGTTTGTGCAGCTGTTATAATCCCAAAACACATTTATTGACGGATCAGTTGAAATCAATTACTGTAGCACCTGTAAGTGATGATAAGATTAATGAGCTATCAAACCTTTTGTTTCTTGATTGTGCAGATCCAGGACCATCCTTAATTTCAAGCCCAGAACCGTCTATATCACTGCTTCAAACCGATTTCCTGATTGATGAATGTCTCTTTTTGGAAGGTACAGAAGCCGTACCACTAGTTGTTTCTCCAAAATATTCCACACTTAAACCTCATCTTCTACCGCCACCGACCGTTAAAGGAATTAACAAAAATTTTGATGGCGATTCCATCCAACTTACGTCACCCATTAAAAAAGTAAAGGTGCTCAAACCCCTTCAAATACCCTTTGAAGAATACGCCAATATACCTCACTCAAACCTAAGTAAGATATTACAAGAAAAAGTTGAGAATCAGAACATAAAAACAGGGAAACGTAATGCGTCATCGAGAACATTTCCTTGTCATGTTTGTAAAACTCGCCAAAGTTTCAATCTGCAAGAAATGGCAAAGTGTATGGTATGCAGCAAATGGGTTTGCATATCATGTAGTGGTACTACATCATTTGATTATATTTGTTCAGTGTGCTTAAATGATGATGATGAGTAAATGTCATAATATTTTTTTCATAAATGGGTCTCATAAACGACTTCTCATTATGCTATAATTTTCATAGTGTAAATTCGTTCGTACAAATAAATAATTTAATTATTTACGAACGAGTCGTGCTGATTCGTTCGTAAAATAATTAAATTATTTATTTATAATTATTTATTTGTACGAACAAATTTACACTATATTAAGAGAAAATTACAATAATAATGACTTTTTTATATTTTTTTTTACGATTTTAAAGACATACGTTATTAAGAATACGTATGTTACGTTACATATGTGTTAAGAATTCGTTTTAAATGACTTCTTGATTGTCAACGTCCGTTTTAAAATTTATTAATTCTAAGTAATGTAAACTGTGCCTTATAATTCCTAAACGTGACGATTTGTTCTATTAACGTCACTTGTCCTACTTTCATGGTGATATTTAGATTTAATTTAAAAATATTATCATATGATTACTACTCTGACTTAAATTGTTTATAATAATATTATTTAAAAGTTTTATGAAACAATTTTTTTTTATCATATTTTATAGAAAAGTGCCAAAGTAGAGGCTTGATTGTGCAATGAAACGTGCCATAAAGTAACGTAGAGGAATAGTTTTCGTAGAAAAAACGTTGATTTTATTTAAATTACTAATTATAAGTTTGTGATTTTGAAGACTGTTCTTGTTAAAATATATTATAATAAAAAATAATCTTATTTGATTTAACACCGAGTTTTAATACCAATCTAAACTTTGTGACGTAACGGAACTTTTTAGTTACCATCCCTCCTTAAAATAAGTATTTCTCGTTAAATTAGCAACATATCATATTAAATTTTATAATTTTTTTAAACATGATATTACTCGTTAGCCGATAACTTGTTTAATTTCAATATTGTTATTTTCTTTCTGGGTGGAATTCCGTTACGCAACGAACATTTTTTTTGAAAACCACCCACATACAGACAAACGCGAAAAGCGACTTTGTTTTATATAGTATGTTTAATTAAAATTATGTTGTGACCAGCAGTCTAATTACGCAACACATTTTATTTCTGTTTACAATTCTGTGGTCTGAGGCTACACATTTTATATCAGTCAACCGAAATTGGATAGGGATGTTCTAATCTATAATTTGGCTATAATTTATTTGAAATATGTGATTTGTTACACCATGTAGGAATGATTAATTTCCAAATTATTGTGCTATATTTTTTATTTTTTTTATTACAACTTATGCTCTACTAGTGCTTATAAATGAAAATGTACAATGATTGCCTAAAAATTAAAAACCAATTGTTAAAACACTTTCTACCAAACACTACCATAATTGAAATACGTAACAAAACGTTTTTCTTTTCACGGTTTTGTTATCTGTGACCAATGACAAAATCGTAGAAAAGCAGTGTTGTCAACTTAGTGGGATTTCCACTAAACCTGGGGATTTGGACACCCCTACTGACGGAGAAATTTTGCTTTCAGTGGCCGGTGGTTTTGTCTAATGGTTAGTTTAATTCAATTTGTAGAAAACAATACAATCAAACTAAAACTTTGACTCGAGAAAATATTTAAATAACACGATAATGGAATATTTTATTGTTTGTTTAAAACCTGTGTCAGTGATTTTTCGATTTATTTCTTTCATATGCCGAAACCACTGCGGATTCGAACGCTGATTTGGAAAGACTGACACAGCATGACGAATATATTGAAGTCACACAGAGGCTCCGCCCGAGTAGAGATCGGAAAACAACGTCATTTCAAAAAACAAATCTCACGGGAGACGGGAACGTACTTACGGGATAAAAAAATCTGCCGCTAAGCCGTTTGAAAACAAACATCTTCACTAAAATTTCAATAATTATACTGCGGTTGCCGTTTGTCATGCCACCAAAACAATAGAAGTTAAAATCGGTTGAACGGACTGTAAAAAAGGTTTATTAAATGTCAAATCTTATTTTATTAATCGAATAAAGTTTTTAACCAAACGGTTAAATATCCTATTTCAGATTTTGAAATCGCTTTCAAAATCCGTTTTTAGAAATCGGTTTCAGGAGTGGCAGCTCGCAGTTTCAATCGTCTTTAGTAATATTATTCGGTTGTAAGTGCATCATTAAAAACTATTCAAACATAAACAAATACGTACTTATGCAAAGCTACTATTGCCGTGGTTGGTTTTGTGAAATTGGTTTGTCTAGTTCGGATAATCGATACGATTCGATTTCTGACTGAAATCAGAGCCTCTACCATGAGTTGCATTGAAAACTTACTCGCTAGCGTTAAATACGCTAGCGTATTAACGTGAATCAAATAGATTTCGATAATGTCAAAACTCGCTAGCGTGTCCGTCAATGATTCATATGAAAATATATTGTACAGAGCCCCTACCGGTCACATAAATAATTAAAATTCGTACCAAGAGAACTATAGATTTCGATAGGTAAAAAACCTAACGTAATCTATTCGATAGTCACTAACGTCACCATACAAAACGGCACCATGAGTCACTAATTTGACAGACGCTATCGAAAAATACGCTTGCGATAGTAGTTACGTAGCTCACTAGCAGTTTGAGGTGTGAAACATGTTTACATTAACATTACATACGTTTTTAAGTCTTTTAAAGTCAAAATAATGTCTGGAAGAGCTTATTTAGCTTGGAATATGGAGGCCGGGAGACCAACGACGTGCACAACGTGAATTTCAAGAAATAATCAAAATAAGTTCCTTTACAAAATATATTAATGTAAACATTTCGTTTTATTTATTTAAGCCTTTTATTTCCCAAAAAGTACATTTATATCATTCATTCATATTACAATATAAACATGCGTTTTAACAATAATGAGATGAACAAGAATAAATTATTAAATAAATAAATTTATTTAACAGATTAAGTAAAATAAAATAAATTATATGCACAATGTTTTTCAATTGATATTGGGTGCCCATTTAAGGGCGAAGGCCTCCTCCATCTTTCGCCATTCGTTTGTCTTGGGCTATTCTCTCAGATCAGATAAGATCTAAATCAGATTTCAGTCAGAAATCGAATCGTATCGATTATCCGAACTAGACAAACCAATTTCACAAAACCAACCACGGCAATAGTAGCTTTGCGTAAGTACGTATTTGTTTATGTTTGAATAGTTTATAATGATGCACTTACAACCGAATAATATTACTAAAGACGACTGAAACTGCGAGCCGGAGCCACTCCTGAAATCGATTTCTAAAAACGGATTTTAAAAGCGATTTCAAAATCTGAAATAGGATATTTAACCGTTTGGTTAAAAACTTTATACTCGATTAATAAAATAAGATGTGACATTTAAATAAACCTTCTTTACAGTCCGTTCAACCGATTTTAACTTCTATTGTTTTGGTGGCATGACAAATGGCAACCGCAATATAATTATTGAAATAAATTTAGTGAAGATGTTCGTTTTCAAACGGCTTATCGGCAGATTGTTTTATCCCGTATGTACGTTCCCGTCTCCCGTGAGATTGTTTTTTGAAATGACGTTGTTTTTCGATCTCCACTCGGGCGGAGCCTCTGTGTGACTTCAATATATTCGTCATGCTGTGTCAGTATTTCCAAATCAGCGTTCGAATCCGCAGTGGTTTCGGCATTTGAAAAAAATAAATCGAAAAGTCACTGACACAGGTTTTAAACAAACAATAAAATATGCCATTATCGTGTTATTTAAATATTATCTCGAGTCAGTTTTAGTTTGATTGTATTGTTTTCTACAAATTGAATTAAACTAACCATTAGACAAAATCACCGGCCACTGAAAGCAAAATTTCTCCGCCAGTAGGGGTGTCCAAATCCCCAGGTTTAGTGGAAATCCCACTAAGTTGACAACACTGCTTTTCTACGATTTTGTCATTGGCCACAGATAACAAAAACGTGAAAAGAAAAACGTTTTGTTACGTATTTCAATTATGGTAGTTTTTGGTAGAAAGTGTTCTAAAAATTGGTTTTTAATTTTTCGGCAATCATTGTACATTTTCATTTATAAGCACTAGTAGAGCATCAGTTGTAATAAAAAAAAAAAAATATATATCACAATAATTTGGAAATTAATCATTCCTACATGGTGTAACAAAACACATAATCCAAATAAATTATAGCCAATTGATTAGAACATCCCTATCCAATTTCGGTCGACTGATATAAAATGTGTAGCGTAATTCGAATTAGGGCAGGCGTTTAAAACTGGACTTGCTTTCGATTCAGAATTGTAAACAGAAATAAAATGTGTTGCGTAATTAGACTGCTGTTCTTCATTCTGAACCCAAATTGCTTTCTCTTCTGTTTTTTTAATACCCTGTTTTTCTTCCATCACTATTATGTCTCTCTTAATGTGCACATGGGCATTTGACATAAACTTAGTATTCTCCATGTTCATTTTAAGACCTTCTCTTTCGAGCTCTACTGAGATCGTCGAGCATTGTACTGAGGTCCTCCGATATCCCTGCTGGGGTCGCGGGTTTGTCTGAAAGAGATATCGTGGCGCGTGCTGGCGCCACGATACCCCTTTCAGACAATAGGCAACGGAAGGAACACGGGTGGATTTTAGTCAGTAAAAGTCTGACACTCCCTCTCGCTCCGCCCAGAGCGGGAGAAGTCATTTGATGATTTCCCACCCAAAAAAAAAAAAAAAAGTTCTCCGATATAGTAGTCATGGCTGAGACTACCTCAGCCATCACAACTATATCGTCGGCAAACCAAAGGTAAGTCACGTATCTGCTGTTGAAGTTGATTGCTATCCCTTTCCAGTCCAGAACCTTGAAGACATCTTCCAATGCAGCGGTTAACAGTTTTGGAGAGATAACGTCTCTCTGTCTCACTTCACTTTGCTGCACAAGGCTAGGTTTTGTCCAGGTCCTGGAGTCGGAACGACATAGTAGTAGTGTTTTCATATATAGACACTGCAGCCCCTAGATTTACCGATAGTGAATCTGGCACCGTTGAAGAGACTGCAGTACAGCCCAAGTCTCGATCGAATCGAAGACTTTCTTGTAGTCCACAAACGCTAAACAGAGAAGCAGGCTCTTTGATCTTCTGTATAACCTGCGGCAGCGTATGTATATGGTCTACGGTGCTAAAGCCTTTGCAGAATCCGGCTTATTCGGGAGGCTAGAAGTCGTAAAACCTGCGAGCGAGACGGTTCGTGATGACTCTTGAAAACAACTTATTGACATGGCTCAGTAGTGAGATGGGCCTATAATTCTTAAGCAGGGCATTGTCGCCCTTTTAAAAGAAGAGTATCACCACACCTCTGTCCGCCTGTCTGCCTGTGGCGTTTTACCCTCGAGTATGACGGAACCAAACACTTCAACTTCTGGGGGGCTTAAGAAAGGATATTCCACCGTTATTTTTTTATACTTATCATACCATAATATACCTAACGCCCAATGCTCATGTCCATTTCTACAAAGAGTTAAATGTTTGCGTCTTTAAACAAATGTCCAAAATATTGTTGGCAAAAATATGATTTTTGGTACCTACTCTACCTACTTTCATACTAAATAGCAGCCAGGGGGTTAATTGTGGGGTGTGTGCAGAAAACCTCCCAGTGTGCCTGATGCCTGCTGGTCCCTTATGGATACGTCCGAGGGGAAGAGCAGTCGTTGGGCCGGTGCACTCTGGGCATGGACAATACTCTCTTCGAAAAAGGCAGTGGAGTTTTTCGGAGAGGGTATTGTTTATGGCGAATTTCTGCGAGGGGGAGAGCGTAATGCTCCTCCTGGGTGGATGGTGGCCTACTCCCCCCTCTGCTTACAGAGGGACGGTCGAGTGGGCGCAGGCTAGGACCTGAAGATCCGTGGGAGAGGAGGGGCCCTATATGGGCCAGGGAGGAGGCTTCTCCATGTTGGAGAAGCAGGGGCGGGGCTCGTTGTACACTCACCCTGCCAATGAGCTGGCAGCGGGAGAACTTGTTCTCCTGACTGCACCCGTCGAAATCTTAATCCGGAAAGAGATCACGGTCATGTTTTGTGACTCGGAACGGGACGAGGATCTTGGCTTAACCGCCCGGATCGCGAGGACGTAAACCTCTATAAAAATTCCTCTAATACCAAGTTTTGGTGCGTGGCGAGGGTATGGATGGCTGAGGAGTAGTGCCATCTGTAACTTTTAGTTGCAGGTGGTGCATCAGTCGTTAGCGCACCCCCAGCCGGGGACCAGTGGAATCCTTGGGTTGGGAAACAAATGCACATTTACCTAGGGACAGGGGGTAACCCTAGGAATGACGTTTTAAATCCCCCACACTCGTGGGAACAATCATGACAAAAAATAAATCAAAAAACAAAATCAAAAGTGTAGAGGTGGTGAGTAGCGATACGGGGTCGGAATCCGACGCCGCATCTGGCGCGAGTCGCTCTTTTAAGAGCCTGAAGCGTGTGGAGATGAGGGCCGCAAAAAAGGAGATCGAGTTCTTCAAGCGGTCCAAACTAGGGGACGGCCAGGGGTCGTCCTCTGATGGCGGGAACAGGGCTCGTAAAAAATTAATGAAGCGGGGCGGGGTTCGGGATCGGGGTGTGGCCAGAAGGCTCTCCACCCCGGAGGACGGCGAGCCGAAATCCGCAGCTGTAGTGATCACACTACAGCCGGAAGCAGAGAAGAAGGGCGTGACCTACCGTGAGGTGCTCGCCAAGGCGTGGGCGGCAGTGAACCTGCAGGAGATCGGCGTTACCGATGGCTTCCGCATGAAGGTCACTGCGACGGGGGCTCGGATGCTGGAGATCCCCGGTGCGGCCAGCGGCCCGACCGCTGACTCCCTGGCCGAAAGGCTCAGGGCGTCCTTCAATGCGGAGGAAGCCCGAGTCTCCAGGCCCACCAAGTGCGCTGACATGCGCATCCTGGGCCAGGACGACTGCGTGACGGCGGAAGACGTTGTGTGTGTGGCAGCACGGTTCGGGAAGATTGTCGTGGTAGGAGCGTACTTCTCCCCGAACCGAACTCTCGCCGAGTTCCACAACTCCCTTGGGGAGTTGAGAGTCGTCGTCGTAGGGTACCATCCCCTCCCCGTGATCGTCCTCGGGGACTTCAATGCCAAGAACGTGGCTTGGGGTTCCCGGTATACGGACACACGGGGCAGGATGGTGGAGAACTGGGCTCTGGAGACGGGGCTGGTCGTCCTAAACCGGGTTTCTGTCCCCACGTGTGTGCGGATGCGGGGTGAATCAGTGGTGGACATCTCTTTCGCCAGCCCCGCTCTGTCGCCGCGTGTCATCGACTGGCGCGTCATGGAGGGGGTGGAGACCTATTCCGATCATCGGTACATCCGGTTTGACGTCTCCGCCCAGACCTCGGGCACGCCGGTTCGACAGAACCCTGGAACCCCTGGACCCCTCCTGGAAGCCTCGATCGTGCAGGCCTGGGTGTCATCACCGGACAGGCCTGCCGACATCAACGACGAGGCAGAGTGGTTCCGGGACGCCATGTCCGTAATATGTGACGTGCAATGCCCCGGGTCCAGCCCGGACGTACTCAGCGCCAGGTGTACTGGTGGTCGCGTGAGCTGACCACTTTACGCGCGGCGTGCGTTGATGCGCGCCACCGGTACTCCAGGCACCGCAGGCTCCGTATCCGCCCTCCGGATACGGAAGCCATTGAGGCGGAGCTGTACGACGGGTACAGAGCGGCGAAGACCGCCCTCCGAGCGGAGATCGAGCGGGCCAGAGGAGTGGCCCGCAAGGAGTCGCTGGAGACTCTGAACAGAGATCCGTGGGGACGCCAATACAAATGGGTGAGAGATCAACTCCGCCCATGGGCTCCCCCGCTGACGCAGTCTCCGGCCCCAGCTCGTGGAGGACGTGGTGAGCGCTCTGTTCCCTTCGCGAGGGGAACATACTCCCCCGCCCATGGCTCCGCCTCCTGCGGTGCCCGATGCGGACCACACCGACGAATCTACGGAGGTGACCGAGGTAGATTTGAGAGTGGCGGTACGTAGGCTGAGTACCAAAAATACCGCCTCAGGACCCGACGGCTTACCTGGAAAAGCCTGGGTTCTGGCCTTAGAGGCTCTCGGGCCTCGACTTAGGTGGCTCCTAAGCGCATGCTTGGAGAGGGGCCAGTTCCCACTTCGTTGGAAGACGGGGAAACTGGTCCTCATTAGTCAGGTCAGGTAGGTCTCAGTAGTCTCGGTCACGACGCGAACGCGCGCGCACTGTTTTCGGCGAAATTTTGTAATTATGGCATCTAATGTCGTGAATAAATGAACTGCTATCGTTCATCCAAAATAAGATGGACGTTATGGATGCAGTGAGCTTGATCCGGATATGTAATAGTGCGTTCTCAGAAGAGGACATTGTTACTGCCAAAAATCTTCTATTTGAATCCGTTAAAACTGCTAAGCGGAAGATTCAAAGGAAAAAGGAGGGAAAATCTCAACGGGACTTAGAAGATATAGTGGGATTAATGAGACAGTTAGATACAGAGGAACTCCCTATTTTTGTGGCACGCAACCTGTATAAGCTTCCTCCGGTAACTTTTGATCATGTAGATGTCACAAGATTACTCAAGGATATAGTAATACTACAACAGGAGATGATAGATATCAAACAAAACTATGCTAGAAAAGAGGAAATATGCTCATTGAAAAACGATTTTGCTAATTTCAAAATCATCGAAGACAAAATTGAATCTGAAGGTAGTGTGAAATTTATGGATGCGTGCGATAGTGAATGTGTACTTTTAAATACGGTGGATGACATGATACTCGCTGCTAAATCACCACACTGTAACCAAAATGCAAGCGCTTCGAAATCGTTGATTAAAAATGCAATTTTACAACCATCCAACCAAAATAAAGTGATGATTGATCAAGTGATTGAGGGTAGTTCAGAAAGTAAATATCAAATGGACGTTGAGACGTTGAATCCTGTTGCGGCACCGCTGCGCACAATGTCTACTAGCGGTGGAGGGGATTACATCAACAACATAGACCCCCCATCCCGAAATAAAATCCTTTGCTCAAATTGCAAGTGAAGAAGGTGTGTGGAAATTGGGTAATGAAGAAGGAGAATGGCAAATAAAGCAGAGGAAAAGATATAGAAATAAGTTTCTTAGTTCCAAGGGAGAGGCAAGTTTACAACCAGAGGAAAAATTCAAGGCGGCGGACATTAAAGTTCCGTTGTTCATTAATAATGTTGCCAAGGACGCATCACCAGAAGATATTTCTAGCTATATTCGGCAGAAAACTGGTGTACAAATCTCCTTAGAGAGGATAAATGTGAAGAGACAAAGAGATTATGACGCGTATAAAGTGTTTGTCCCTAGACTTAAATTAAATGTCTTCATGGATGCAAAACTATGGCCCGATGGAATTTCATTCCGTCGCTTTGTACACATTGGAAATAAAAGGATTAGCGATAATTAAACTACAAAATGAGTTCAATGCAAAACAAACAGTGTATCATGGTTAGTTTTAACTGTAAATCAGTCAAACGATCTATAGATAGCGTGAGGATATTATGTGGATCAGCAGATATCATAGGGATACACCGGGACATCGGCTGTGGACACGTCAGCGGGCTTACTCCATGGCATGCCTTATAGAGGGGTCGCACTTTTGTGGAAGAAAAGCGCGTTTTTTAATGTATCAGTGATTGATTGTGATTCGATGCGTATAGCAGCGATAAAAATTGTGTTATGTGATAGATCAATCTTGGTGTTCAGTGTTTATATGCCAACTCAAACTCAAAGCATTTATTTCAATTAAACCATTTACAGGCCCTTTTGAATTGTCAAGGAATCGGTCAGTCAGAAATATGAAGCTAGTTGCCCATTCCAAAGCGTAGTAGGTAGGTACCTATGGAGAAGAACGGGCAAGAAACTCCACGGACACTCTTTTAAATAAATTGTTACAAAGTATTTGTTACATCATTCATGTTGAAATTAAACATGTGAGAACAATGTAGAAAGACGTGCACGTTAGAAGCGTCCGTAATAAAAATATAAAACAAAGAACAATTCAAAAATTTTAATTAGCCAAGGCAGCTAAGAGTTGGCCTGTCCCAACTGACGGCGCCCGTTCACGAACATGACGCATGGATTAGCACCATTCAGCTCAACCATTTAGAAGCGAGCTAAATGATCCAACACACGCGCCACCATCAGCGAGACATCTGAGTGAGCATGACATACTCACAGCCGCCAGGGCACATTGAATGTGCCCTGGCGGCTGTGAGTATGTCATGCTCATGTCAATAAAATACGTATTACCCGGTAAATGTTAGCTCTTTAGTACATAGTACTCACACCTGTGCTCTGAAATTATATAATACCTACAAAGGAAATTGATTTTATACAATGCAAAAATAGTCCCAACCAACTGTGCAGAGAACCTGAGTGAGTTTACAGACTGTCTGAGTCGAATTAATGCAATCATTGAGGAACAGCAGGTAGGATCTTCTTATATTCTCGGTGACTTTAATTGACATCCTAATGAACTATTTGGTAACGAGTTGCACAGTTTTTGTGTGGAACAAAAGTGGGTGTGTGCGGACATAAATATGTTGTTAGTTACTGACTCCGGTACGTATACGTTCGTGAGCGAGGCTCACGGGTGTAAAAGATGGCTCGACCACTGTGTGGTGACGGAGTCAGCCTTTCAGTCAGTTACTAGTGTCAATGTAAAATATGATGTGACGTGGTCAGACCACTTTCCCTTATTTGTTTATTGTAATTTGAATGTTATTAATCCGAATTTAAATCCTATGAATAACTGTAACAGTAAATCAAATAAAATCTTATGGAGTAATAGACTTTGACTTCTCCGTTATTGTTTAACCTGTACATAGACGGATTCATTAGTGAGCTCAGTAGCTTGCAGGCCGGCTGTTATATAGATGGAGTAGCGTTTAATAATATCAGCTACGCCGATGATATGGCACTATTGAGCCCGTCAGTCTCTGGCTTGAGAAAGCTGTTGGATGTTTGTGAGAGGTATGTTGAGGAACACGGTTTAAGATACAATGCCAAAAAGAGTGAGGTTCTTATTTTTGGAGCTAAGTCCTCAGAAAGTTTTCCTCCTATTAAACTAGCGGGTAATATCTTAAATCGTGTTCAAAAATTTAAATATCTCGGCCATATTGTTACGGCGGGCATCAAAGATGATCTGGATGTAGAAAGGGAACGAAGAGCATTGGCGGTTCGATGCAACATGCTTGTCCGTAGGTTTGCTCGTTGCACGTGTGAAGTGAAACTGACGCTTTTTAAAGCATATTGTCAGATATTTTACGCGTGCAGCCTCTGGACAAGTTGTACGCAGAGAGCCATCAATATTCTTCGAGTTCAATACAACAATGCGTTCAGGATGTTGTTGGGGCTGCCACGCTTCTGCAGTGCATCGGGAATGTTTGCTGATGCGCACAGTGATGGTTTTGCAGTGATCAGACGTAAGCGTGCCGCATCGCTGCTGCAGAGGGTCCGGGGCAGCACGAACAGTCTCCTGAATGTCATTGCGGGGAAATTTGATTGCCCGCTTGTCGATTATTTGTCCAACCTGCATGTTTTACTAACATAGATATTCAGATCAATGTTTACTAACTAATTATGGAAATATTATTCTGAAATAAAATGATTATTATTATTATATTAAGAAGCCGGGGCGCCCAGCGGACTCTCCGTCCGCTTACCGGCCCATCGTGCTGCTCGACGAGGTGGCAAGCTCTTTGAAAGAGTAATTGCGGTCCGCCTCGTCGGGCGGCTGGTGCGAGTGGGGCCGGATTTGGCGGACAGCCAGTTTGGTTTCCGCAAGGGGCGTTCTACGGTGGATGCCATCATGCGCGTTCGAGCCCTCACGACGGGGGATGCTATTGCCCGGGGTGGGGTAGTCCTGGCGGTATCTCTTGACATCGCCAATGCGTTCAATACCCTGCCCTGGAGTTGCATTAGGGAGGCACTCCGGTATCACCGGATGCCGACCTACCTCTGTCGAGTGGTCGAGGCCTATTTGACGGATAGGGCCGTCATCTACCCCGGTCACCACGGAGAGTGGAACCGGCGAGAGATGTCGTGCGGTGTCCCGCAGGGATCGGTCCTGGGGCCGCATCTGTGGGACATCGGCTTCGACTGGGTGCTGCGCGCCGACCTCCCTAGCGGCGTCAGCGTAGTCTGCTACGCGAATTGCGGCGATAAGTCCCCTCTTTGAGAAGTGGCTAGAGAGGCGCCACGGCGTCCTCACCTTCCGCCTGACGCAGGTCCTCACCGGACACGGTTGTTTCGGGAGGTTCCTGTTCAGGATCAAGCGGGAGGAAAAGCCCGGGTGTTACCATTGTGTGGATCGCCCGGAGGACACGGTGGAGCATACGGCCGAGGTCTGCCCGGCTTGGGCGGAGCAGCGCCGTGTCCTCACGGAGGCGATCGGCGGCGGCGATCCCTCGCGTCCGGCCCTGGTTCAGGCCATGGTCTAAGGGATATCGCGGCCCCAGCACATAGGCAACGGAAGGAACACGGGTGGGTCAGTAAAAGTGTGACATTTCCAGAAGACTCCAAAACCTACCATTTACCGGACTGGGGGACACACACACTTGACTAACAAAAATTACCAATTTAAAGCTTAATATTTCGCAAACGGATCCCTGAATCCAATGGTTCTGACACACTCACAATATTTTTGAACGACCTTTCCAACGACATCCCACACCATGGGATAAACCCAAAAAAAATATATCCCCTCTTTACGTAGGTATAGGGAGGAACTTATCCTAAAATCAATATATTTTATGATTTTATTTTTACCACTTTGTTGGCGTTCATAACGCCAACAAAGTGGTAAAAATAAAAAAAATAAAAAATATGAATTACCCATGATAAATTATAGCTTTCTGGTACTCAGAGACATGGCGAAATTATAATGGTTCCTTGTTGACTTCAGACCGTAAAAACGACACTTAAAACTTAGCACCTCTAAGTCTTCTAAACGTGATTTTCGAACCAGTGTGCGCCGTGCTTTACTGTTTACAATTATAAATATATTGAAAGACGCGTTGCCGTGCCGTGCCAGCTAGGGCCGTGATTGGTCGGCGTTCGCCGGCGCGCGGGTAGACTCGACTTTTTGATACACACACAGGCGATGCGCGCCCTTTGACTAATGCTGACGGCACGTGTAAGATAGAGGTAATTTTGTATTCTGGTAACCGGTATTACTACCGGTTGTCCTCAATTTTAGAATAAAGGTTACTTTAAAAATACCGGTAAAATGAATAACTGTTGTAACCGAAAAAATACCGGTATTGACCATACCGGTTTCGGTCCCTGCTCGTGAGTTTGTAAACGTACACACTCACGAGGCTCGGTTTCGCGGCTTGGCCTCACGGGGCCGCGCGGCCCTAGTGGGGACGCGGCTTTAGGTACTTTCAGAGACAATGATTATCCGTGGCGAGGTATGCTTTGTAAAAATGTAAACAAACCTATTCAGATAGAATTCTTACACAATCATTACATGGGTTACTTAGTTAAAATTGCACCATTGCTAGGTATTCTACATTTAAATATTCGTACATGTTTAGGTACGATAGCTATCACCGGGCGGACGATGCGCTAATCCACAGACGAGACTAATCGCAGGTGACTGAAGCGCGGGATGCGGGCGGACGAGGATGCGCGAGCGGTTTGTGCGCAGGGTCTGCGAAAGGATATCAAAGAGGCCGACGACGGCAACAGCGGCGACTACCTATCGGCCGCTAGGGAAAGCTACGAAATTTAATTCGCGATCACAACATAATTTGTAATAAAGATAGTTTGAAGAGATCATTATCATTCTAATATTTATGTTATTAGTGATGACGTCCAAATATTTGCGTGATTTTATATGAAAACTGTAAAAAAACACTTACCGATAAAAGCTTACAAATTCTTTGTTTTCTTTCCGTTACGAATGTGATTTACACGATAACACAAAACAAGCCATGTTAACAGCCTATTGATCTGTCCTTTGCACCAATTTTTTTTTGAAAATTGTGCATAAATCTATAATTTTGAATAAAATTATGACCAACACCTCAACCAGCACACGTACTGAAATTCACGACGTATTATACGACTAAATCAAATACTTTATACGGTTAACCGTGTACTAAGTAACTATTGTGGTTTTTTAATTGGTCGTGTAAAAAGAGACCAAGTATGACCGTTTGACAATTTCGGAACGTTCATTTAGTTCACATTTAGTTTTAGCATAGACGAATCCATATGCATTTGTCTCTTTTAAGTGTACAATCTGCGGCATAAGAGAGAAGAGCTTAGATATATCGTAATTTGTCTCTAATTTGTATGCTCCCTCTATGCTTTAGTTATTACTCTGAGCGCCGACGGCGCCGACCTTAGAGTAATAACTATTACTCTGAGGCGCCGACCATGCCTTTTACTAATATCACCGTGAGCGCTGTCAAAGATGACAGTTGTGCTGTTTTGTTTTGAGTCGCATCATAACTTTAGACAAACTTTATTCGGAAAGCGGCCAAGATGGCTACCTTAGAATCATGACATCCGGTCACGTACAGTTAACGTACCCGTGCCGACCGTCGGCACGGGTACGTTATCAGTACGTGACCGAGGTTGAAGTTCGACCTCTGGGCGACCACTAGTAATAATTAAAATTTCCATTTTTATGGTTTATCATAAGGATGAGCAAAGTGAGCAGCTCAATCCCAAGCTTTTTTAGCAAAAAATTAATCTGAAATTTTATAGTAGATACCTACCCTTTTTTACAGCTTTTAAAATCGTTTAATGGGTAAGTTTCGAATGCCAATGGGCAGTTTGTTGAGCTGTACTTTATGGACCGCGCGTGCGAAACTTTATATTTTTTGCGTTTAAGTTTTAAGTACATATGTAGGTACTGTTAAGGATATACAGAGTGGTATGGACATCGACGCGAGAACTGATACCATGGATTTAGTACATGATCCTGAACCCCCCTGCGTGGAAATCTTTCGTCGGTTATTATTAAAAAAATCTGCTGTTCCATACATTTTGACCGCGTACGTATTGCACTTATGGAACATCAGATTTTTGTTCTAGTAACTTAAATAATGGCTCAATTTTAGCTTTCAAGATCGAGCCATTTTTTTATACTAGTTAAGCCGTTTTGGGCTTCTTTGCGGACAGTTTCCAAAGATTTACCGTGAAAAATAATAGCCGTGTCATCTGCGTAGCAGATGACTTCTTCTTCATTTTGGGTAACGGCGTGATGAATTAGATGATAAAATTAGTCTGGACACTATCTTGACGTACTCCAAATTCTACGCTGCTTTGACAACTGGTGGTATCCCCAATTTTCACACATTGCCTTCTGTTAGTAAAGTAGGCATCCTCTAATGTAACTTTGTTGTGTATGTTTTAATGTACCTAACTTTGTTTTTGATTGTTTTTTATTTATGTTTAATGTGTTTTTAGTTTTGTGATTTCCTGTGCGAGTCTCAATAAATACTTTTTCTTTCTTTCTTTCTTTTCTTTCTCTAATACTCGTCTCGAGTCTCTAGGTTTTTTTGGAGAATGGGAATGGCGAATGGCGAATGGCAACGGTGTCGAAAGCTTTTGCAAGGTGAAGGAATATTCCTATGCATTTTTCGTTCTCATCTAAATAAGACGTTACATTTGGTTAAAAGACTAAGTGCTCAGAGACACGACGCTGTCGCCGCACCGCGCGCCCGCCGGCGCGGGCGCCTCCACGGATTTTAGAGTGGTATGGCAAAATCAAGCGGCGACGGCGCGGCTGCAGTGCCGTCTACACGAGCCCTTACTGCATCTTCTGTGGATTTTGCGCTGTCGTTTCTCAGATTTGTGATTATTCTGTCTATCTCAAAAACATCATTCAGTAGGTTGCATAGAGAAAGGACATCATTCATTTCGTACCCAAAAATTTAAGTGCCGGCCAGGAAAAAAAGTTGCTGTTTTCTTATGGGAAATAACATACTGAACATGAACATGCTGGCTGCTATTTGAGTTTGAAAGTACCAAAAATCATATTTGAATCCAATGAAGGATATAAATAAGTTCATGTCAAACGCCCATGTAACACCCACCTTCATGAAGATCGGACACTCTACACTCGAAGTTGTGGACGACTACGTTTACCTAGGACAACTGTCCAGTTAGGTAGGTCCAATTTTGAGAAAGTAGTCAATCGGTATTGAAAGTAGTGTTCGGGAACCTACGTAATATCTTTTCGTCTCACATCCCGCGGTCGTGACCCAGTGTGTGTTGCCACTTGCCAGTGATGACCTATGGAGCTGAAACGTGGGCGCTCACAATGGGCCTCATTATAAGGCTGAAAGTCACCCAAAGGGCAATGGAGAGGGCTATGCTATGATTTTCTCTGATGACTTAATCGAATCAGAAATGAAGAGATCGGCAGGAGAACCAAGGTAACTGACATAACCCGAAGAACTACAAAACTTATATGGCAGTGGGCGTGGCACATTGCTCGCATAACAGATGGCCGATGGGGCTAAAAGGTTCTGGAGTGGCAACTGTGTACCGGAAGACGAAGCGTTGGAAGGTCTCCCACGAGGTGGAAGTTCCTGCGGTCTTCACCAAGTCATTGGCTTGGAATCCGCTGGATGCGAGAATCACAGAACCGGTCGAGGTGGCGATGTTTGCTCAGGGCCTATGTCCAGCAGTGGAAGTCTTCCGGCTGAAATGATGATGGTGAAGACCTTAGTTAGGGTGTTACTCGTTTTTAAACATTAATGTAATGCTCGAAACATTTTAAGTAAAATATTTTTTTTTGTAGTTTCAAACTTAAATAGCAGCGGAAGGGTTAATTGATACATACTCTCATTGTAATAGTAAAAAATGTTGAGGGTGATATTATCCTTAAGAAAACCGTTTTTTTTTTCTGGCTTTTAGTTTATGGGTAAGTACAAAATGTTCGAAACTTGAATGATGTCCTTTGTGTTTAGAGGCTCTACTAACTGTAGTTTGCTAATAGCTGATTCCTGGGTTTCATTAGTGTCTTCGAGAATTTTACCAGCACGGTTTTTGCCAACAGATGAGAGGTAATCATTGCAGTTGTTTATTGAAGTTTGTCATCGACACAAACTTCAATAAACAACTGCAATGATTTTTTCACTTTTAAGTATCTAGTCAATTAGGCAAATAGTTCATTAAAAGCATGGACAATTTCGTGCGGCCCTTTTTGTTAACATTTGGAGAACAACGGAGATTATTAGTGGCAAAATTGTTGTAGTGTCTACAATTTGATAAACATTAGGAGTAATTGTTGCGTCAACGATTGTGTGTGTCCCAGTTCACGTTGGGCGAGCCCGTTTTAAAATACATCTGTGTGCGAGCCATTGAGATTGAAAATATATGGAGACGCCCGCCGCTATAATCTATACATATATGTTATAAAAATATGAGTGAAATACGATACAGAATGTAAAATATCGTTTTGTCTCATTCTTTCTAATAAAATAATTGTATTTGATAAAAGAGACAACAATATTTTTGTTGTTGCTCATTATGGCAACATTTTGTCGTGACGTACTGACAGTTGTAGGTAAGTGCCCTAACAGCCATTTTATGTTCTGGGTTTCGTGGAATTCGTGGTAGTTTTGCTGTCAAATGTTTGTTTATTTTTTGTGTTACTGTGATTTGCGAGAATATTACGTGTAATTTGCCTCTCAAACTGCATGGAAATGTTGGAAAACAGCAATTCAACTTCTCTGTGAGTTGTATTGTGAAGTGTGAAACATGAAATAATGAAAATCGACCTAAATTGTCTTTGCACAGGTGAGTAGCCGGTTTTCATGGATTAGTACATATAATATTACACATTCTTAGAGTATATAACACTGGAGAAGCCTTACGAACACTTCCCCTCTGTAAAAGTACAAGAACAAATGTTCTAGTACGTTCATAAAAACTACTTTCAAATCGATTCTAACGCACTTCGTGAATCGTTTTACAGGCGCGCGGAGCTCCGTGAAAATGCCTATTTGTACTATTAAATGGTGTAAAAAGCGTTCAAATACGTCAAATTTACCTAAAGAACTGAATAACTTTCCATGAGCAGATTTTTTTTTCTAAGATTTAGTCATGTTTTTATTGAAATTTAAAATCCTAACCTCATAATACAATTCGATTTTTCATTCGATTCAACCATGATTCAATATAAAACGTAGCATGAATCGAGTATTTTCCTCACGTTGCTTCTGTGACGTCACCGAGTCTCGCTACATCTCGTTTTTATGTTCGTAAAGATCAAAATAATTTTCTTTTGCATTACGAAAATATACGTCAAATCAGCAAAACTTACACGCACTTGACATGCGATTATGTCCTCTAGTAAAAATGTTAACGAGACTACCGTAGTGTTGAGGTCATGTTTGAAACCAAAATTGACATGTCGATAATTTCCTAGTAAAAATTACTTAGTAATTATTTTTGTTTATTTTATTTTTATTGTTCAATGTTTTATAATTTGTTTAAGTCCATTGAAGTGTTTGTATATAAAAAAATAAAAAATTGAACTTGATCTAATTTTTTATTGAGATTACTTACTTATTACAAATTTAGTTACTTTTATTTAATTGAAGTTATTTTCTCTTCTTATTAAAATGTAACTATTTTATGCAACAGCTGTTTTATTTCTGGGTTCAAGCAAAATTCCGAATGAATATCGATATCGATAAAAATAAATAATATGGTACGGACTTCTCTATCCGGGCGAGCAGCTATTGTTGTTTTTGACAGTAGCGTCCCCCGCAAAAAGTGACAGACTTTTTTGTTCGGATTATTGCGCTTATGGCTTCTCCAGTGATATATACTCTAAGTACACATTCGATGAAAAAATTGTTACACGATCATGAATTTATGGCTAAAGTATTGATGTTTGGGTTAATTTCCGTCTAACAGAGCTTTTTATTAATTAATTCGTGTATTTGTTTATTTACAATATTATGTCATAGTGGAATAGTGTTGTACCGTTACAGTAAATGGCCGTAACAGTTTCCGATACTAGTTCCTCCGCTGAAACGATATCGGTATAATCTGCGATGTTAACATAAATCATTCTGCGTGTCCTAATCGGTCCGAGTGACCTTGCTAGTTCCGGCCCGTGGTTCACAGCACAAAGTTCCAGTCACACCAAGTTTTAAGTGATCCTAAAATAAGACCTCAGCATTTTGTTATTTGTTTTAGTTACATAATAGCAGCTTTAACCAAAATGATTTATTGATAAAAATACTTGCTTTTGAAGTGAAACTTCTATATAGACTAGGATTTAGGATTTTTTCTGTCACGAAAAGCGTTACGGTCGCGTGGAGGGGGTAGACGATATATCGCGTGGTGAGAGGCGGCAGCGGCGGAGGAAGAGAAAGGTGGCGGCGGAGAGAGGGCATCGGCTGTATTAGATGGATATAATGCGCAGCCGCGAGGAGAGCGGGGATAGGAGGGACATCTGAGCTGCATTTATTAAAGGCTCGTGCGGACTAGCGCGACGCGACGGCGCGACGCGACTCGAACAATGCACTTTCTAAGAAAACTCAAGGTATAACAATAACCGGTGTCGCGTCGCGGGAACATTAAGCTTCGTGCAGACGCACGAAGCTTAATGTTCCTTTGTATGTGTATAATTTTAGAGTAGACTATGGATGTTCTTTTTAGTTCCGGATTTAATTCAGTTTTTTAACCAAATAATAATTTGCAATAAACCTGCGAAAAAAAAATGTGTGCTGGGACATATAGTAGAAGTGAAACTTCAACGGAGAAGTGGAAAAACGAATCGCAACCGACAAGTGGCAAAACGAATCGCAACCGACAAGTGGCAAAACGAATCGCAACAAAAATTTTACTTGAAGTTTTACGGGCAGGTTTTCAAATTGGACGAGTACAATTTACTAGTGGTGGGGTAAAAATATTATAAGAATATTTTTTTACATTTGTTCTTTGTTTATTGGTGTGTTAGGTAAACGTAATGCAATAAAAAGCATTTTTTTATTCTGTGTAAAAAAAACAAGGTAGCCCGCGAAATCAATTTTATTTTTTTGAATTTTTATCATATAAATCATCAACACAAGCCGGTAAGTTCATGATTATAATCCTATTGAATGACTATTTTATGAAATCATAACATTTTAGGATTATTCTAACATAAGGCGAAAGCTTCAAGGTAACCCGCGAAATTCAAATTTTCTTAAGTTTTTTGCAATTTGCATGTTGTATTTTGATCTAAATTTGATTATAATCATAAAAATTATCAATACAACTCTCTAAGTTCATATAATCGTATTGAATGACTATTTCATGAAATCATGACATTTGACGATTGTGCTTACATATGGAGTTGTATTGCTGATTGTAATGATTATAATTATGTAAAGCCTTATTTATTACGGTCGCAAATCATATTTTAATCAACATAAAACCTCACACTGACCTGCAAAATGTAAAAAACTAAAGAAAATTTGAATTTCGCGGGCTACCTTAGCGCATGCCCCATTAGGAGTTGTATTGCTGATTCTAATTCTGTAAAGCCTGGTACGGTTGCGAATCATGTTTCAACCTGCAAATAATATCGGTATACTAACCTGCAAATACCGTAAGTGTTATTAGTTATTATTACTCTGAGAAGTACAAATAAACAAGAAAGGGTTGGGAGGGGGGGGGGGGGAACAATCATAGAGTTGAAGTGGAGTTGATTTGTGTGACACTGACACTGACAGCTGACAAATGACACGCGACTGTCACTAGTTGCGACATTTGGACGTTAAAATTTACCCGCCGCCGCCGCTATTAAAGACGAACGAAACAAAATAGTTCACGCGTTGTGAATATTGGTTTATTGAAAGCGATTCTAACTTTTCATGAGTATTTTAAAGCAACACATAACAGTCCAATATATATCATTAATACATCGTGGAAAATGGTTGGAAATGATACAAGCGTTTGGTCGCAAGAAGAAACGATTAGAATTCTCATCGCTTCGGATATCCATTTAGGTTATTTAGAAGAGCATCCTATCAGAGGCGAGGATAGTTTCATTGCTTTTGAAGAAACTTTGTCACTGGCTGTTCAATATGATGTGGATCTGGTGCTGCTCGGTGGTGACCTATTCCACCATGCGAAACCTTCGCTGAATTGTATTTTCAAGTGCACGGAGATCGTTCGCAAGTACTGTTTTGGCGACAAGCCGGTAAGCATTGAGTTACTGTCCGACCAGAAGGTCAACTTTTCACGAAGTGTTAATTATGAAGATCCAAATTTGAATGTGTCATATCCAATTTTATCTATCCATGGTAATCATGACGACCCTGTTGGACGAGAAGGTATAAGCAGTCTCGATATACTGTCCACCGGAGGCCTGGTGAACTATTTCGGAAAATGGACAGATTATACCCATGTGCATATTTCACCAGTACTTTTACAAAAAGGTGATACTAAGCTTGCATTATATGGTCTCAGCCATCTTAAAGACCAACGTTTGTCACATCTATTCCAAGAAAAGAAAGTTGAAATGTTGCGGGATGAGGAACATGATTGGTTTAATATACTTGTGTTGCATCAGAACAGGGCTGAAGACAGAGGAGTTGGTAACTTTATCAGAGAGGATGTATTACCAAAATTTTTAGATTTAGTAGTGTGGGGTCATGAACATGACTGTGAACTATTTGATATGAAAGGAAGTAGTGAAAAAGATCACTTTAATGTTATTCAGCCTGGTAGCACAGTAGCAACCTCGCTGGCTGCAGGAGAAGCTAGACCCAAACACTGTGCATTGCTGCAAATACATAAAAGTGATTTCATTCTAACCGCTTTGCCTTTAAAAACTGTAAGACCATTTATTTTTAAAACTGTTGTTTTATCAGAACAAAATCTTGGTGATGAGGATGTGAATGAAAGCGAAAAGGTGCAGGAATTCCTTAAACAAAAGGTAAATGAGGCAATAGCAGAAGCAGAAAGTCTTTTATCTGGTGATCCCAGACAGCCAACTATGCCATTGATAAGACTTAATGTATTTTATGAACGGGAAGATCAGGTTTTTAATAGAGCCAGATTTGGTCAATATTTCACTGGCCAAGTTGCAAATTCAAGTGACATCCTTTTATTGAAGCGGGAGCGTAAAATACGCGAGAAGCGACAAGGACAAGGAGAAGAGGTCAATATGGCAGACTATGTGGCTGACTCCACTGATGTTGAGACATTACTGCGTGCGTACTACGAAGCCCTCCCGCCTGAGCGCCGCCTCGCCGCGCTGCCCGTGCAACTCATGACGGAGGCAGTGCGTGATTTCACTATCAAGCAACACGAGGAGATCCTAAGGCATGCCTTAGAAGCCCACAGGAGGCGTTGTATCACTACTTTGCTTGAGTCGAACACGGACACCGAAGTCGAAGCGATCGCCGATCGTCTTCGAGTGCTTCGTGACGAGATCGATTCTGCTGATGTTGCACAGCTTGCAGCGCTAAATGCTGTGCCTGTGCCGGCACAGATTGTTGTTGATGGATCGAGTGACGAGGAGTTAGTTAGGTCGGAAGTAGAGGCGAGCGGACGCGGCAGAGGACGAGGGTCACGCGGCGGGCGCGGGTCGCGTGCTCGGGGCTCGCGTGCGCGGGGCCGTGGCCGCGCCGAGCCCGATCCGCCGGCGCCCGCGTCGCCGGTCGCTGCCACACCCGAGCGTCGCACCCCGCGACGGGTGGCCGCACAGAAAAATGCTACATGGATTCAAAACTATGCCTCAAAGACCCGCCGCCGGGATTCATCAGAGATCGACGACTCAGACTGAATGAACTTCAACTTAGGACTAAGCATATTATATGAAGCGGTTGTTTCACTACTTTTTGTATTCTCAACTTTTATAATATTTTCAAGAATGTAATGTGTGTGTGTGTAGTCGGTATAAATAAGATTTCTTTGGAGTGTTTAATACAAATATTGTTCTATTCTGTTATGCGCGGCAGCCACACGCGTCTTGTATATCCTCGGCTATGCGAACATCTCGCCGCACATAATCAGTACGCAGCTTTACGCCATTGAGCTTATTGAGAGTATAAAGAGTGTACGGAGTCATTATTCGGCGACCGACCATGCTACGCTGCCGCGCTCAGGATGCGGACCTATGGACCTAACTGATAAGAATGTAATTTAAACACAGCCAAAGAAGAGCTTATTGCTTTGAATAGATTGTTAAGATCCGAATTGATTGTTAAGATTGCCAATAAATGAATGGATATTCGAACATTTACATTTTGTCATGTCTACTTACGATTATTTTGTTTTTCACTATTCTTTGTGTCATTGACTCTGGCACGGCCATCAGGCCATCAGGTATTTTAATTTTGATTAGGTACACAAAAAATTCGTCACTAATTAGTCGAAATTTGTCGCCAAATATCAGAATTTGTCAGTAACTGGTTCAAAAGATATAAGGGTTTATAAGTGGCCGATCTGGAGAGAGTCTCCACAGCAGGGCCACATTTATATCTCAAAAACTAGGACACCTAGCGAATATGTGTTTTCTCCCATATTTTGTCGCCAATTAGTCGCAATTTGTCGCCAAGTCACAGATTTAAATTTTAATTTCAAAATCGGTCTACAATTGACGGAGAAATCGGCGGAAAAACATACAAAAAAAAACCACATACGCGACGAACATATAACCTCCTCCTTTTTAGAAGTCGGTTAAAAAGTCAGTACTATCATAGTGCAGCTGTCAAACTAAAATAATTATAGTTAAGTTGTGTCACTTTACTCTATTTCAGAATGGGAAATCGTCGTTTGACAGGAATAAACTATAGTGATTTTTAGTCTAGTTTAAAGGCATTTGTGACAAGAGAATCGGCACCACTGTTCGCGGACTGAGTATTATCTATGAGGTGATGAAACCGTAGAGTACAGTCAGCATCAAAACTTGATGACCACATTTAGATTTTCAAAATCGCTGTATAGTGAAGTGCACAGCGATTTTGAAAATTTAAATGTGGTCATCAACTACATACGAACAAAAAAAAAAAAATTGTTCTATGACTTTACGTTTTACACATTTTTTCAAAGCTATGAATATTTGAAGATTTTTTGTATGAACAAAAACAAATTCATGATTATCTCGTAATTCTCAAATATTCTCAAAAAATGGATTGGAGATTTGAATAGGACAAATTATTAACCTATTTTTGCATCCTGGTACTGCGATATTGGAGATTTTTTTTTTGAAAACTTTTGAAAAAAAAAGTTGGTGGGTATATTGGTAAAGTCGGTTTGCGGACGATAGTTTAACGTGACAACGTAACAAAACATTCCCTTCTCTCGCTCCGAACGTAACGTTATAATGAGCGTAACGGGACAATGAGCGTAACGGAACACTTTTTCGAGCGTGCTGCCGGCGTTCATCGATTTAATAGACGTTGTCACGTCAAAAAGTTTTGCAAACATTACCGTGTGACTTAGCCAATGAAATGGGCTATAAAACTATTTATGCTAAAATTTCAACAAAAAAATTACACCCTCACAGTAAACCCATTTCTTTGGCTAAGTCCGTGTGACTTAGCCAAATAGTTTTACCTATAGTTATTTAAGAAAATAGATGAAAATTAACCCTTTCTTTTTTCAAAATTTTACCCTTAACCCCGAAACTAGTGAGCAAAAAATTTGAAAACAAAAAAAAACATAAAGTAGTTATATTCTTATTTATTACAGGAAAACCTATAAGAACTCAATGGTTTAAAACAACATGGCAAAGCTCTCAAAATTGTGCGTAGATACAAACTTACATTTTCAATTGGAATGTATAGAAGACCATGTTTTTCAACTACAATGTTATTTTGTTCTTGGGATAAATCATATCAAATACGGAACCCTTCATTGTGTGTGGTCCGACACGCACAATGCCGGTTTCTTTTGTAGGCCTGATCCACTACAGCACACGTTCTTTGTCCTGTGTCCTACATCTTTTTAGTAAGTTATGTGACAGGCATAATTTTAACACTAGAAATAGGTAGGAATAGAATAGAATATTTATTGGTGTTCGTATTATTTTTATTATTTTATTTTATTATTAGGAACAAATTAGATCAACCACGTTTCAGATTGTCTTAAGTGAACACTTCTTTTATGGAGTACCTGTAGAGACCTGAAACTTGGAGGGTGTATTCTTTGTATGAGGTAGGCATCCGATAAGAAAGGTTTTTTTCGAAATTATATCCTAAAGGGGTGAAAAAGGTGGGCAAAGTTTGTATGGGACAAAGAAAGAAAGAAAAAGTATTTATTGAGACTCGCACAGGAAATCACAAATTAAACCAAACACTAAACATAAATAAAAATACAAAACAATAAGAAACAAAGTAAAATTAAAAAATTATGCAGTCCTGTACGAGGCCAAAAGGCTCCTATCTCAGCATAATGCTACGACATTTAAAAAATAAATGTCGCAGCGCTGGTATTCTGATAGGGCCCGCAGTGATGTCACGGAAAGATAGATACAAAGATAAAATAAAATAAAGAAATTGAGTGTGAAATACAATAAAAAGTAAAATATAATGTAGTCCGCGTGTCTGTATCCGACGTAACATCAGTTACTTGTCTATGCCTTTAGTACTCGTATCTGTGGTACTCTATGGCATCATTGTGACAAGTAAAGAGACGCAGACGCCGACACCGATAAAAAATAGTAAAATATATACATTACGGCTAATTATAGTGCTACAATTGAATAGTGGAACGAAAAGTGTTACGTGGTAATTAGTTAACGGCATACAGATAAACTAATGTTATGAGTGGTTTAAGAATTTCAAATTTCACTAATAATAGACAATGCAAAAGAAAAAGGAAAACAAAACAAAATGCGATAGAACTACTGTGTCTCAGTGAACAATCGCTGCCAGACGCTCGCCACCACCGCCAGACGCGTGCAAATCAGGGGTAAGTTTAAAGTGTGGTATTCTTTTGAAGCTGTAGTAAGTGCTGTTTAAATTTCATTCTGAATGTATCAATTGTCTTTATAGCACGAAACGGAGGTGGTAGATCGTTCCAACACTTAGAGGCAGCGAATTTGAAACTACCACGGAAAGCAGCAGTTCTGTGAGATGAGGCCAACATGAGGTATGAAGATGCTCTAGTTTTAATTTTGTTAACATCTCGCGACCAAGACAGTTTCCTGTACAAATAGTCTGGTTTCTGTGTGAGAATAGTACCAAAGAGTAGGGTAGCCAGGTGAAGCTTTCTGCGTGCTGACATTCTCATCAAATTACCCTTATTTAAAAAAGGAGTGATGTGGGATTGTGGTGGGACATTGTAGCAGAATCTTGCGCAAGCATTCTGCACCCACTGGATAAGTTTTTCGCTTCTACCGAGAATGCACGCCCCATACACAGTGTCAGCGTAGTTCAGCTTGGATAGAACAAGTGACTCACACAGCATGACACGCATATCCACACTTATGTAGGGACGGACACGATACAAGAGCTTGAGTCGGTAGAAACAGTTGCGCACGGCCTCCAATATGTGAGTTTCGAAATGCAGCTGCCCATCAAATACTACCCCAAGATTACGAGCCTCCAGAACCCTTTCCACACCACAACCATCAATCCTCAGGTCCAGGCTGCAAGCAAGCATTTTGTTCAGGAAATCCCTAGATCCCATCACAATATACTTGGACTTACTAGGGTTCAGGACCAAGGAGTTTCTTCTGGACCAAGCTGATATCCTATCCAAATCCTCATTTATTCTTTTTACGGTTTCAGCAGTATCCTGGGAGCGGAAGGAGAGGTACAACTGCAAATCATCGGCGTAAAGGTGGAACTTGGTGTTGATCAGACAATTGGTGATGTCAGCACTATACAGGATGAAGAGAAGCGGGCCAAGGATCGATCCCTGCGGTACGCCCCTGTCCACGCGCTTCGGGCCAGAAGATATGGTATCTCCGTTACTGTCACATGTCACCTGGACAAACTGTGTTCGACTACTAAGGTAACTCTCAAACCATTTAACTGCTCCAACATCACACCCATAGTAACATAGCTTGGAGAGAAGAAGCGAAGTATTAATAGAGTCAAAAGCACGCGAAAAATCTAATAGGACAAGAAGGGTCCCCATGCCCTGGTCTCTGGCTTCCAAAATGTTACCAGCCACATCCAGGAGTGCTGTCGCGGTGCTATGTCCCCTACGAAATCCGGATTGAGCCAGCGGCAAAATACTTTGGTGCTCAAGATATGCCCTAAGCTGGTTGGAGATAACCCTTTCCAAAATCTTGGACAGACATGGCAGTAGGCTAATTGGACGAAGGTCTTTCACGCTAGTGGGGTTAGGTATTTTAGGGATTGGTCTAACTATTGCCATTTTCCACAGATCAGGGAAAGAAGATGTGACAATCGATCTGTTGATGATAGCTGTGACAACTGCAAGTGTTCGAGGAAGTGTCAACATCAGCATCTCCAGAGAAATATGGTCAAAGCCCTGTGCATTGGACTTAAGACCGCGCAAGATCCTCAGCACCACATCCTGCTGGACTGGCTCAAGCTGGAAATGACTGTTACTGTGTCTATGATGCTCAAAATAACTTAAAACAGCAGTTGTGACCTTACCACTGCCAGGTACATCCAAAAAGTGTTGATTGATAGATTCCGGGTTGTTACAAAAATGTGGCAGACTATGCTCTGGTTTTTTTGAGGTGGCTATAGTTGTTTTAATATGACTCCATAACTTCTTTGGTTGTTTAATATTATTATTAATATATGTCCTAAAATATGCACACTTCTCACTATCAAAAGCAGCTCTAACAAGGTATTTAAACTCCTTGTATGATTTGAGATGATGTTCAGACTCACTAGTTCTAGACTTCAAATGGCACTTGTCACGCAGCCTCATCATATCCCTGACAGTGTCCGTTATCCAGGGATAAGATTTCTCTTTGATTATGACTTTTTTAAGTGGAGCATGTAAGTCAAATAATGTTAAAATGTACTGATTAAACATTGCAACCATGGAATTCACATCTTCCAGACTTTCAATATGTTCCCAGTCCATTCCATTTAAGTCGTCATTAAAAAATTCAGGAAGTATGTCTCTAAGTGGCCTATAGGTAATCCAGTGTGGGGCAGGCTTCTCTAGTTTAAAATTTAATTCCACGGATATAATTGCGTGGTGACCGAGCTCCGGTATGTGTGATACAGAGACCCCACACACACGGGCGTCAGTGCACACAACATCAATTAGAGTTTCACTATGATCCGTGAAATGGGTTGGCTCAGTAACAACTTGTCTAAGCTTGCAGCAGTGTATAAAATTGTTCAGCAGTTTAGTTTTGTTGTCGATTTGGCTTAAGACATTAATATTGAAGTCGCCAAGCAAGACAACCTTGTCCGCGTTAGCAAAGGACGAGAGAGAATCGGTGACTGCGTCCAGGAAGACATTGACATCAAGCCACGGCGGCCTGTACGCAGTACCGATGATAACTGAAAGTGAGTTTATGTTAAGCCTGACCCACATTTGCTCAACTTGCGCCGCCGGCGGGTGCGGCACGGCGCGCACGCGCACCCCGCGGCGCACGTAGAAGCCCACGCCGCCCCCGCGCCCGCCGCGCACGTTGCGCGCGCGCGGCACGTGCCGCAGCCGGTAGCCCGGCACTGTTGGCGCTCGACCCTCCTCTCCTGGTCTGAGCCAGGTCTCATTTATCGCCATGATATCTACAGAGTGGCTATCCATAGCAACAATGAACTCCTCATGGCGTGAACCGAGAGAACCCGCATTAAATAATCCAATTTTTAAATTTCTTGACTTATTCATTTCCGTAAAATAGTGGTGAATATATTAGAAGTATGTTCATCGTCGATAGCGTCAGAAGTGTTATGTTGGGTAGAGCTTGCATAATTATGTAAGGTGTAGATTTAATTAAATAAATAGTATGCGGTGTAACTAGTATTAATATAAAGAGTGAAGTATTGTAAATATTGCATAAATATACATAGTCAGCCAAAAATAGATAAGTAACACATAAAGTCCGTAAAAATAAGTTTGTAATAATGAATAGTGGAGATGTGACAATAGTAAGTGGAAGTGTGACATATATAAAATGTACATGTATAATAATCAGTCGAGCAGCGGGGCCACCAGAAAAAACCAAAATATACCGAGACACGAACAAACCTGACCTCGCACAGCACAAACTTAAATACCTACGAGAAAACAAAACAGATAAAAAGAAGTAAAATTTTAGGGTTACATTATTAAAACCAGTACGGTGATTGCCAGGGGCAATGTAATCAAACATCCTTTGCCTTAGACACATCACAACCAAAAACACGCGCAAGGTCGTCCTCTGAGCGGATGCAGTGGGTAGGCTTGCCGTCACCCTGTTTAGCCAGAATGCGGCCGAACTTCGTCCACGTATATCTCCACCCGAGACGGCTGGCAGCTTCACGCACATGGTAAAACAAATGTTTGTTAGTTCTAGTAAGCCTCTCATTAAGGTAAAAGCGACGCGGGGGTGCGGGGAGTCCTAGGTCTGCGGTGGTTGCTCCGCGACGCACGCGCGCGCTCTGCAGCAGGTCGTCGCGCAGTGCGCGCCGCGTCAGGCGTACCACGATGCGCCGCCCGCGCGCTGTCCCCGCCGCCGGTCCCACTGGGCTCACTCCGCCGACTGGAGTCGCGCCGCCCGAAGAGCTCGTTGGTACCTCTCTTACAACTCGCAGGCCTACCCGTTGCGCGAAAACTATGTCCCGATCGTCGAGAACCACCCCTAGTTTTGCTGCCACCAGGCTGACGGTGTGCAATACATTTTCGCCAGGAGTCTCAGGGATGTTGGCGATCTCCAAGTCCGAGCCAAGCAGCTCCTGTTCGCGGTCGTTGAGGTCAAGCTGCAACTTTTGCACTATCTGGACAACGTGATTCCTTGGTCCTATTTACTTCAAATTTTACATAAACATTCTTTAACAGAATTAATGGTCTTCCATTAATTCTGTTAAAGAATGTTTATGTAAAATTGTTGCTGTTTTGTATTTAATTGAAATTCATCCCTTAACGGGGTTAAATAGGGGTAGAAAGTTATTTTGGGAGTGATTTGCTTCGAAGTTGATATCAATACCTACTCCTTAGTGCTTTTGATTTAAATTACAACATTTTATTTTGACACATGTTTGAAAAGTCAATACGATTTTATTCAAAAAAGGTTGAACTCACCTAAAGGTTTGGTGCTTGCAACGCAAATACTCTTTAAAATTGGAATGTCTCGAAAGTCGCCGTACTATACATATTAGTACCGCATTTGAAGGTTTCTAAGCTTTACAGAGGTCTGTATTTATTCCTAGGATTCCCCTAACACCATCAAATTACCCCTTCGAATTCAAGAGAGTGCATTTTCCCATCAAAGTATGCTTCGCAATGACTATAAACAAAGCTCAAGGTCAAACTCTTAAGGTAGCGGGAGTAGACTTAAGGGAAAGCTGCTTCTGCCACGGCCAGTTGTATGTGGCATGCTCCAGAGTAAGCGCACAAAGTAGCCTGGTGATTCTAGCACCCGAAAGAAAAACAAAAAATATTGTTTACAAAGAAATACTGCGGTAGGTGTAGTACTTCGATTTCGTTGTAAAAAGATAATACACCCGTATAACTTTCGCCAGATCAAAGGCCGAGCTTCGTGTTCATAAAATATATGATATATATTATTTTTTTCAACTTTATTTAACCTTTATATCCCTACTTTAAAGATTGTTATATTTTATAATTGTTCAAACATTATAATTTATATGTTATAACAAAATTAATAACGTAAAAGCCAATAAAAAATCCTATTAGAACCAATTTCGACTTCTACGCGGACGAAGTCGTGGGCATAAGCTAGTCGTAGATAAAAATGCTTGGCTAGATTAGTGCTGGTCCTGCTCCTCAGCTACTTGGGCTCACTCGGCTCACTAGTTAAAAAAAAAAAAAATTGGAAGAGTTGCTTCCCCTTTTTATTTTTTCAGACAATAGGTACGAACTTAATATTTATTTTTTAAACAAGTTTTAATTGTTGAATACCTACTCCAATGGATAATGAATTTTCTTTCTTTTTGGTAGTAACATTCTATTTATTAATCTCTCAAATACATTGCAAACTAGTTTTGTATAATTTAGAAGCATTTTTATTTATTTTTGTAAATGTGAGTACCATGGAGCCGTTTTTTTATGTTATTAAGATGTATGTTGACTTGAAAGAGCATGGCAGTTGAGAGTATATTATGTCATGCTCACTTAAATGTCTCGCTGATGGTGGCGAGTGTGTTGGATCATTCGGTTCCTTAAGAAATGGTTGAGCTGAATTTGAGGTATTAAGTATGAGTTACAGCGTGACAGCTTTAATAGCTATAATTATGTAAACGAGCGGCTTTTATTCGGGTATTAAGTTCCTACTTTTTATTTTCGCTTGAGTATAGATTTCGATGATTTTTTGTTGATATTATAGCAAATAATTTAATTTAATGTTTTATGTTGCATAAGTACCTACTATTGTATAGAATCAAGTTTTTCTAACTGAACAGACAGGTGTGCTGCTGGGGAGTTTGTTGCGCCAATTCTTCTTCCCAGCTAAGCACTAGGAAGTGGTGAAGGCCGGGCGTTTTTGGGGGACTGTGTTATGTAATTTTGACGTTCGAAAAGTGCTGATTCTCAGCCTATTTTGAATAAATGACTTGAATTATGCACTATAGTCGACGGCTCGCACTCGTTGGTGGGCGTGACTAATATGCATGCTAATTAGTCTAATCTGTGTTTATAGCTGATAATTTTGATTATAAACTATCAAAAAATAATGCGTTAACTTGTTTGTTGCAGTTCAAAATGTTCGACAATTTTGTACCAATAATTGCACGATTAGATCAGATTACAACTAATCTATTTCATTTTGACAGTTCAACAACATTCATTGCGATATTTACGTTGTAGAAATTTTTTTTTCGAACTTCTAAAGCAATGGATTAGCAATCTGTTTCAAAACGATTCAGATTCTGATTGATCGTGTATTACGCAATTAGGGTACAGGGGGCCTACCACCACCTCTAAAGCAGTATTATTTTAATATTACTTTAGTGTAGGAAAGAGATGAAACTCTACAGGACGTATAGCTCTATCTCTTTCCCCCACTGAAGTAAGATTAAAATAATATTGCTTTAGAGGTGGTGGTAGGCCCCTAGGTCTCCTGAAGACAGTATTTTCCATGAGCATTGAAAAAAGGCATTGGTCGTACCTATTTTCAAAGCAGGAGAAAGGAATTTGGTATCCAATTACAGACCCATTTCTATTTAGTCATCTTTGGCAAACTATTTGAGAAGCTCATATCCGAACGTGTTTAATCGCATGTTAAACACCTTCTCACCAGCCACAAACACGGCTTTATCAAATCCAAATCTACGACCACTAATCTCAGGTGCTACGTGTCGTGTCTGTCAGAATCTTTAAATAAACGTATTCCTGTCGACACCATATACACTGACTTTAGTAAGGCGTTCGATAAGGTAGATGATTCTCTTCTTATAGGTAAACTCCAGCATTTGGGTATAGGAGGATCAATGCTAAAGTGGTTTTAGTTTTACATCAGTGACCGGTCCTCAAAAGTTGTTATAAGTGGCCATCATTCAGTCTTTTAAAGCTATATACGGTGTTCCGCAAAGTTCACATTTAGGCTCAATTCTCTTTAAAAACGACATCACGCACTATTTTAACCATATCCAACCAATCTATATCATAACCAACCAAATTCTATCTTTTTGCCGATGACATGAAAATAATGAAACCAATGGTAACTGAATCTGACTCTGCCTTATTGCAGGACGATCTGAACAGACTGACGAACTGGTGCAAAACGAACAAAACGCTTCTTAACGTCTCAAAGTGCTATTACATGCAATTTAGCCGAAACGAAATGGTTAAATGTAACAATTATACGATTAACCAAAAAAACTACAACAAGTAGAGGAAATACGTGACTTGGGAGTCACACTAGACAAATAACTTAAAAGAGAATGGGCGCTTTTGTATGGGTTCCGTCCCCAGAATGTTTCAAGACTGTATCAATTTGAGCGATACGTCATTTTATAGCTTTTTATAATGGTTTTATATTATTCTATTACTGCCGCACTCATGCAGGGGAAGAACTACGAATGATTATATTTTTCTTCAGAAAAAAAAAACATTTTCGTTTAGTTTACCATTGTCCACCTCTTTTGCCTTGCAAATATCCTAGGGTATGCTTAGCTAGACTATTCTATCCATCCAAAGTTCTATGGAGAGAGCTATGATCTAAGTCTTAACATGAGGTCCTCGAGGTTATGAGTGTTATGACAGTAGCTTATTGTATGCCACCAACAACTAAACAAAACTCGTGCAAAGAATATACTATGAATCTTTTTTTTTCTCTTTGTAATATTTTTTTTAACATAAACAGTTTTTCGTACATGCCTATTATTTTATATAAGTAGTGTTCTTTGCGGTGCAGCTATTTGTCTTGTGTTGCGCCTTTACCGCCACACCCGCTCACTTGAGTTTAAAAAAATTCTAGTTTATCGAATACCTAGTTTTAAAATGAATTAATTCGCTGTTTCCAGTGTTCACGTAGTTTACCTAGTTGTACTCGGTGGTGAAGTTTTCGCATGCCTCTTGTTTGTCCCCAAAAAATCCCAATAATAGAAAATAATAATTATTTACTTTATTTTAATTTTAATAAAAATTAAATAAATAAAAATTAAAAAGTAATAATAAAAATTAAATAAATAATAGATGTCTTACAAAAGTTTTTTTTTTTCTATTTTCGGGTATTTTTCTACAAGTCGTAGTAAATGCATTATTTCGTAGTAAATGGTAAAATTAAGTGCCCTAGATCTCTTCATTGTAATTTTTGTTATGTATACATGACTGACGCTTACGAAAACTAGAAAATAGCAAGAGAACACAACTACAACCAACACTGACTTACATTGAAATTATTGACAATTTTTTTTTTTCTCTTTAGTTACTGTCAGCTGCAAAAGTTGATGACCACATTTAGATTTTCAAAATCGGTGTACACCGTATTCACTATTAGCACTTCACTATACAGCGATTTTGAAAATCTAAATGTGGTCAACAAGTTTTGATGCTGACTGTACCTACGCATAACTGAGTTGCCATCACTTTTTATTTGAAAACAGAACGCAAAGAATGAATTATTGACTTAATCAGTTAGTTAAATCCAATGTGAAATGTGACTGTGCAAGACATGCTTAATAAGTTAAGTCGAGTAAGGCAAATCGAGATTTAACTAAACCGATATTTGTATCGTTTTGCTGCAAGTCACCCTAAAGCAAAACTGCAAAACATTTGAGATAATCCTAAGGTAATAAAATATCTTAAACCTTAAAAATATTTGGTTATTTTTTCGCCAAAGGCCCTTCTATTAAGTCGTCCTATTGTTTAACCGGATTTCCAGACATTCCTACTAAATAACAATGCGAGCCGTGCTATGCGATTATCGCCTTTAAGGTGAGCATGCGGAACTTTGGCCTATTGTACCTTTGATAATAATAATAATAATACCATTTATTTCAGGCGACACAGGCCCATAGAAAAATACCTTAACCTAAAAATACATTTTTTTTAAATAAAACTTGTGTTAATAAATAAAGCTTAGACTATGTTAGTAGCACTTCACTTTGCACTAGCTTGAATAATTACTGTCGTGTGGAACTTGTCCGCGGAAGCGACGGAACACCACGTCCTGCGGCCAAAAGTCTTCTTCCATGACGAGGGGCAGATAACAGTTCGGTACACGCACTACGAACGCCTTGAAGTTGACGTTCCGGTGCGATTCTAGTATCTGCACCCTCGGCGTGTACCTCGTCTTTTGGCGCACGTACTCCACGATGTCCTCCGCCTTAGTGGTGTAATGCAGGCGGGAGATGTACACCGGTGTGTTCGGCTTTGCGGCACGCAGGCTCACTTCGGGGCCCGTAGGAGCTTTGCCGCAGCGGTTCTAATTCGTTCGCGATCGGCGCTTCCACCTTTGCCTTGCGCACCTAAGTTGTTTATGTGTGAGTCTGGTAGTATGTAGGTCTGGAGGGCAGCAATAAAGGAGCGACGGCGCCGACAGGTACCCGCATCGCACTATACGCTTAACATAGTAAAAAATACATAAAATAACTATTGAAGCTAAAACTAATATCATTAAAAAAATAAAATTAAAATAATGAATGGTTCCTTCCCTGCACGAGTTTCATTGTTGGTGTCATACAATAAAACGAAGCTATTGATATGATCTTTAAAATGACGTAAATCACACCTTGATACACCACTGAGGACGAACCCGCCCATTCTCCTTTGACAAACAAATCTTATACATGTCATCGAAGGGGTTCAAAATCCTTGGATTTATCTTACGTAACAGCAAATATTTAAAAAAAGCGTCTACCAGAATAAAATTATTTAACACACTGATTCGGTCAATACTCGAATATAGCAGCCAGATTTGGAATGCTCACTACGACATAATATATATTAAACTAGCTGACCCGGCGAACTTTGTTCCGCATTCAATCAAATATAAAAAACCCTACCTACCCTACCTAGGTAGGTAGGGTCATCTATTTTAATGAGGGTTGAAAAATAGATGTGATAGGGGTAATAAATGTGAGGTAGGTAGGTAGGTAGGGTAGGGTAGGTAGGTACCTACCCTACCTACTTACCTACCTACCTAGAGATATAGATTTTCAAAATAAGCGACACCAAAAACTTCAAAAATGATACCCATATTAATTATTCACATTTATTACCCCTATCACATCCATTTGTCAACCCTCATTAAAATAGATGTCATTTTCGAAATCAACGACCCAAAATTCCTTGAAAATGATACTCATATCGATTTTTTACATTTTTATCCCTAGCAAACCCCTTTTTCACCCCTTGAGGGTAATTTTTTAGAAAGCAGGAAACATATACCTATTCATTTATTTAATTTTTTGAGAACTTAGACAATGTATGGGAAAAGCCATGAAAACGACATCAATGTTGATTTTTAAACATTTCGACCCCTTTCCGCCCCATTAAGGGATGATAATATTTTACTTCTAACATTTCGGATTTAAAAATAGATATCATTTTTTAAATAAACGACCCAGAAACCTCAGAAATGATACCAATATCGATACTCGTCATTTTTTATCCCTATCCCACCCCTTTTCATCCCCCTGTTAATAAAAAGTATCCTATCCTTTATCTCAGTATCTCACCTATCTAATTGAAAATTTTCATCCAAATCCAGTCATCAGTTTTTAATTTCCCATACAAACTTTCAACCCCCTTTTCACCCCTTTAGAGGGTGGTTTTCGGGATTAAAAGTATCCTATGTTAGACTCCTGGTTCTAAGCTACCTCTCCATCAATTTTCAGCTAAATCGGTTCAGCCGTTCTTGAGTTATAAATAGTGTAACTAACACGACTTTCTTTTATATAAATAGATAGATGATAAAGAAGTTTCCTTTATCATTAAGTTACAATATCGTTTAGCTAAAAAAGTTATCAGCTACAAAGACAGATTAGGGCACTACAAAATGGTCTCACTTGCAGACAGGCCTCATACTACTGCACAAACTATTCAATGGAGTCATAGACTGAAGCGAACTATTAGCCCAACAGCGTAAAAACACGCTAACTCGTCTGCCGCGGAAAAGCAGCTACAATTAATTTTACATCTCAGTATCTAAATGTAACCTGGGAGATTTCGCTGTTCTCCCAAGACTCTGTAGGCAGTACAATTAATTCTCAACCCTCCCAATTCCAAAATACAAAAATATTTTCAGTGCCTCCAGTCAAAAAGGGAATAAGTCGTGTTAAGCCATTTTGTTTGTGTGGCACCATTATAATCTACGTGTTCTGTTACGTAAAATATCAAAAGGACATAACTCTAGCTGCATACTAACTTTCGTTTTACAAATGTATCAAAGGCATAACTCGACTCGACTTCTAAAGGCACATACGACATAAAGTACTCGTAAATTTCACTGCTTACTACACAATTACAAGAAATACCAAAAGACAATCGCACGCAAAGGCATAAAGACAGTTAATTTAATTACAAAAAGACACAACCCATGTAGTTCCAAAGTTTTTCAAACACAATAAGAAATAAATGCAGATAATCCATTTGGTGTAACATGTTTGAACGGAAACAACTGCATTTTTGTTGCGTTTGCTTCAGGCGTTTCTAGCGGTATTACCCCACTAAGCACTGTATCGCTATTGGTGGATTAGCGCGTGGTTTACTGTTTTTAGGAATAAGTCGTTTCATTCCTTAATTTGTAATTTGCTAGTTTATTTTGTAATAATTACCTAATATTAAATTAGTGTCATGCGTATTAACTTTAAATCTTTTAAAAGTGATTTATCATCATTTAGCTAGTATTCAAATATAGATTTAATGATACTTCTACACAGACTTGCTGACTTCTCAATCGGAAAGAGCAGAAGACGATCCTGACTTAAGTTTTGTACCGGACAATGAAGAGCACAGCGAGGACAATGGAAATGTTTTATTTAAACATATATACATACAAACTCACGCCTTCTTCCCACGGGGGTAGGCAGAAACTATAGAACGCCGCTTACTACGCTCCTTACTTACTCCTTTTGCTTCGTTTACATTCATACATCCTGGTCATACACGCACGCCGGTTGCGGGTACTGCGCACCTGACCTTTCTGGAGAACATCACCAATAAGGTCAGTCCTCCTAGAACGTCCCCTCCCGGCGTTTCCACTCACATCTGCCTTGTAAATATCTTTTGTTAGTCGCTTTTCATTTATCCTCTCAACATCACTTTTTAAATTTTTTGTCACTACATTTTTTAAACCGCACCGTTGCCTTATCACAACATAATTTCGCAGCTTATCATTCATAGACACGCCACACATGCTTCGCAAGGAACGCATTTCCTTTGCATTTATTCTACCTTCATGCTTCTTTTGCCACACCCAACGTTAACTTCCAATTTCCATACATAGGCGTAGGCACCAGCACCCCATTGTGAACAGCCAGTCTTTTTGAACACTGGTTGATCGCATTTATAGCACCATTCACTTTATTACCCGCATTTACTCTCCTTGCCACATCTTCATCAATCTTTCCATCCCTTGTAAACTGAATTCCCAAATACATACAGACTCACTTACTTGCTCCATCCTATTATCATTTATTTTCACATCACACACCGATACATCCTCTTCTTTTTCTCTTTCAAACACCATCAGCTTCGTCTTATTTACATTTAGATTCATCCCTTTCATCTTATATGCTTCATCCATCAGTCACCATGTCTTGCAACTGTTCTACTCACGATGCAAGTAGAACTTGATCATCTGCGTAGAGAAGGTATTTGACAGGCAACTCATTCATCTCACTCTCAATATATCAAAAAAGCTATCCATGTACATGTTGAATAGCCACGGTGACGCTACACAGCCCTGTCTAACACCCCTTGAGATGCAGAACCTGTCTGTGTATGCCCCATTTATCATAACACAAGCATTGGAATCCATGTATAAAGATTATAGTGCCCACATCAACCCCCAGTCCACACCGTACACGGATAGTGTTGACGACAGTACTTCCCTCCACACGCTGTCACAGGCCTTCTCCAAGTCAAAGAAAGCACAATAGACTTTCTTGGGCTTTGTCAGATGTTTTTCGGCTATGCACCTTAAGGAGATCTGATCCATACATCCCATTCCCTCTCTAAATCCTGCCTGCACATCTGACATCCCATATTTTCTCATCTGTCACTCCTATCACTTTATTTATTAAAACCACATACAGTTTTCGGACAACACTCAAAATACTAATGCCGCGGCAGATTTTACACTCTTGCCGAGAGCCTTTTGCCCTTATATAGTGGTACGCTTACAGCCTTGCACTGGTCATCCAGCACACAGCCATATCTCCAACACATATTAAAGATCCGGCACAGCAGGCTTGCTCCCACCCCGTCATCGGCCTTCAGTATTTCAGCAGACACTCTGTCATACCCTTCAGCTTTCCCAATTTTCATTCCTTTCAACACTCTTACAATCTCATCTATTTCAATTTCATTCCTTTCATCTGCATCTGAGCTAGGGTCGTCATAAATTGCTTCTGCCCAGTTACCCACTCCTTCTCCTACTCCACCTCCCCAAATAAACTTTCAAAGTACCTATCTCTTCTAGAGTTCCAAGTTCTTACATTCTTCGCTTAGTAAACATCCATCTTCTACTCATATAACATTCATACTCGATGTTCCTGTCACTCCGCGAGCTAATCTTACCTGTTCCCAAACAGCTTAACATTGGCCCTGAAGTTATCAGAGAACTTCCTGTTGTACTTTTCTTTCTTTTCATCCTTTTTCATTTTTAACCGAAACTACGAGAGCAAGATTTTAAAATTTTGCTGCCTTTGGCTGCTATTATGCCTTAAATTTTGACCTTTAAATTGAAACTACGTTTGATAGTTTCATTAATACAACATGTTTTAGCAGGGGGTACTGTTACTCCAGCTTGTGTCATTGACTCTGGCAGGGCCACCAACAATTTTGATTACACAAAAAAATTGTCGCTAATTTGTCGCCAAATATCAGAATTTGTCGGTCACTGGTTCAAAAGATATAAGGGTTTATAGGTGGCCGATCTGGAGAGTCTCCCCAGCAGGGCCACATTTATATCTCAAAAACTAAGGCACCTAGCGAAGATCTGTTTTCTCCCATATTTTGTCGTTAATTTGTCGAAATTTGTCGCCAAATATCAGAATTTGTCGGGTCTTAGTTTAGGAGATATAATGAGTTCAATTAGTAAGGTATAGTCCAAAAGCTAGATCGAAGAGTTCACGAAAAATTGTCAAGAAAAAATATTTCTATTAATATATGTAATATACTTCTAGTTTTATCGGCCTGCAGTCCTTAGAAATGTCCGAGAGACATAAATTCTCAATTAAATACATGTTTTTATGTTTTAAATACTTGGTTAGAGTGGCTTAAACTTGTTTGAAAACATTTAACCTAGCTCTTGGTCTATTTGGTGTCAAGATGTACAGTCGCATGCAACTGTTTTATGAGTGTGTTTTTTTTTGTGGGATTTATGTTATGTACCTATGTTAATTTCACTACATAGGTACACAAACTTAAAATTTCAGATATAATCTTAAAATTCAATAGATACCTATTAATAAGGTACCTACTAAATGGTTCGTCCTAAATGAGCATATCCTCGCGAGGCATATACAACATGTAACTGGAATAATGCAAACCCTGCCCGATACACCCCAATTAGAAAATTAGGTTACAGTCATAATTTATGCACTGAAGCACCTAAGTAGTGTTTTTTAAGGTTCCGTACCCAAAGGGTAAAACGGAACCCTTTTACTATGACTCCGCTGTCTGTCTGTCACCAGGCTATATCTCATGAACCGTGATAATTAGACAGTTGAAATTTTCACAGATGATGTATTTCTGTTGCCGCTGTAACAACAAATACTAAAAAAACAGAATAAAATAAATATTTAAGGGGGCTCCCATACAACAAACGTGATTTTTTTGCCGTTTTTATAGATAATAATGGTACGGAACCCTTCGTGCGCGAGTCAGACTCGCACTTGGCCGGTTTTAAAAAAAATTGCTATCCTAATTGTAGCCAAATAATATATGGACATCGACGGACTACATTAGTAGGTAGCGCCTCGGTACTTGTATCTAAAGGCACACACACAAACACGCTATTGACGTGAAAAATCAAGGGGGTACATATTAGTTTCAAAACACTCAAATTGTCCACCACCTTGTTCAATGCACTTAAATGCCCGCATTCGTAATTGTTCTTTCAATTTTTTACACAAACAAACCTCGCTGTACTCCCGGTGGAGGAATAAAGAAAAAATCCTTTAGAGCAAGTTTGTTTATTTACCTATTCTTTTTTAAGTACTTTGAGCGGCGCAAAAGCTGAAGTGCCGCGCCGGTGACGTGCAGCAGGGGAAACCCTCGTTCTATCTCGCACTTTTCCCCGTTTTTGTATTTTCGGAATACCTATAATAGAGATAACAACACTCGAGTTCGTAACTATTCATAATAAGTAGCTCGTCTGTACACGCGCATCTATCTCTTTCTTACTTACCGTAAATGAAACGGAGTGCAGCGATCTATCTGCCAGCGACTAAGTGGTAAATGCACATTCTGTTAGATAAATAAGTACATATATTTATTGTAGATTTGTTTATAGGTAATGAATACAGCTTTCCATTGGTGGTTGAAATTATCCCTTAATCAAATACTGGGAAATTATTTCCCACTTAGTCTGAAATAACAAAATAATGGGAATAATTTTCCCACTTGATAATATTTTGATATGTAGTAACAAATAACGGGAAATTATTTCCCACCATTATTTCAATTTTATCAAAATTTATGAAATCTACAGACAAAACTTACCTATAAACAAATCTCAGTTTTTATTTATTTCTTTAAAAGCTTTCCGTTTGATTAAGGGTTATAGAATAAGTTTATATTTATTTAATTCGAAACAAACATTCCTTAATATAACGTCATAGATATTGTCTAGAAACTACATAAAGTATTTTGTACTTGCTTGTACCACTGGGAAATTGAATTCTTTAATATCGTTTTAATTACACACCGACAAAATCTGTAACTTGGCGACAAAATCTTGGAGAAAACAGATCTTCGCTAGGTGCCCTAGTTTTTGAGATATAAATGTGGCCCTGCTGGGGAGACTCTCTCCAGATCGGCCACCTATAAACCCTTATATCTTTTGAACCAGTGACCGACAAAATTCTGATATTTGGCGACAAATTTCGACAAATTAGCGACAATTTTTTTGTGTATTCAATATTAAAATCCCTGTTGGTGGCCCTGCCAGAGTCAATGACACCTCCACCACCTCCTATATTTATTGATATTCTAATTGAGATTCTAAATAGAGCATTTTGATCAGAGATTTGATAATTTTTCTGCGAATGGCTGCTATTACGCCTTAATTTTTGAGCTATAATAGGTACATAATCATATCTTCTTTCGTTCGGAAGATATGACATGAATAGCTGGGGTGATGTCACCCCAGCTTACAGTTTTTTTTATCGTAGTTTCTACATCTTGTATGTGTAGAATTATTCTATCACCCATGAGGAAGCTGTAGTTACGCACATCTCGAGATCTCGCGTGCTAACTGGGGCCGAGATTGGCCAATCGAGATTTCGCATACTTTTTAAAATATGCGTTTTCGTAACAAATAAAAATAAAACTCAATTAATATTAAACGACATCTTTTTGGTATTGGTGTTATATTTTGTAAATAAAACAACATTAATTGTATCTCTTAACAAAAACATCAATTTTTATTTAAGTAATAATGATCTGCACTACGCATACATGACGCTAGAAATCAGCACACAAGCATCCGCACTTAAATATATTACTATTTTTTTAATGGTATCTCAAGAAGTGCTAAGTCGCGCACGCTCAGTCTCGAAATCTCGTTCGTAATCTCGATCAAGTACGGTCGAGATCTCGAACGAGATTGTCTTCCCACGAGAATGAATTTGGAAAAAAGTTTGCATTGCTCGGCCAGATTTTCTGCATAAGCAGAAATAGCAGTTGCATGCGGAAAGCCGTTCTGGATACAGTCGCATAGTGAGGAACAGGATGTTCTTCTCTGTCTCTCTAGAGTTCTCTGGTAGCTTGGACTCTGTTCCCGTTGCTGGAGCGGCACTTTTTATTCGGAAATATTTAAAATCACATAAAACTAAATATGGGGTTAACTTTCAGCGTATACTTATATGTATACAGTAGGTACAACAAAAAACCGGCCAAGTGGGTTCCGTAGTTGGGATGAATATTTACTCATACACAATATTGTTTTTTTTTTATTGACCGCACAAATAAATTAGTTTCATTTTTCGAAAAACCTATAAAAATTAACTATTTCTGAGGTTGTAACCAAAAATTTCTCAAAAACAACGAAAATATTGACTTTAATAAGTCACGTAGAAACATCATAATCTTTTTAAATAAGGTCCAACCAACAGTACCCGACACGCTTATGTGGCGCTCGACCCTGTCTGCCTAACCCGCAACGGAAAAAAAAAAAATGTGGGAGACTGGTGCCTAAGCTAAGCCGAAGCCTGTATTTCAGGGTCTCCCCCAAATACATAATTATGGTTTCCCGAAAACTAAAACTAGACAACAATTTCCATTCTACTTATATGAGGGAGTGTTCGTGTGGAGTGTTTAGGTGTGTAAGTATGTGGGTGTCTGAGTGTGTGGGTCTGTGAGTGTGAGTTATGAAGAAGTTGGTGGGTGTTAAACTGTTTGCTGAAATTTGAATTTGACGGAATGCGTTGACTATTTTGGAATAGAAAGTAGATTTTCGGTTGAGTCATAGTCCAGAGTCATAAGCCATGCATTAAGTTTTTTCTTGCACCGGTGTTTTGTGAGTGGGAAGATGTTGTGAACATTGTTTATTTTGTTATAGAGGTAGCCTCCCAGAAAACAGAAGCATCGTTCAGAGAAACAAGTTGCAAGTCTACCAACGGACCGGTCGACGGGGTCGTAGCGCCTTTTGCCGAGCATAGGTGTGGGACTATAAGTAGACGTGCGTGTTGTTTTAGGGTGGTCTGCAGTATGAACAGTTGGCGAACGGTGAGAACCCGTCTTTCCCGGTATAGGTCGGTTGTGGGGTAGCGGAATGGTCGAAAAGACGATACTTTTAAGATTGCTCCCTGGGCCCTTTCAAGTTGTTTTTTTTAAAACGTTGCCCCCCACACTAAGAATTTCTTCCTGTATCGTGGGTGCGTTTACAAACATAGAAACTCACATACACTAACACCCAGACCCGGAACAACTACTTGCAGATCATACAAATATTTTTTCCGTGCGGGGATCGAACCCGCGACACGTTGCGCAGCAGTCGATCACTCAGCCACTGCGCCAACCGTGTCGTCAAATGTCGATTAGAGTCGATATATGTGCTCCACCCCATGTTGTTATACAATAGGTTAGCAAAGACTGACAAAGTGCGTAATAGACCGTCTTACTAAGGCTTTCACTCGCCACGTGTCTAATGGTCTATGCACACCACGTTTTTTAAACGCGCCGTCTACGCGCGTTTGTAGCGATACAGACGCGATACGCACGCAAGTCAGGACCTGTGCACACCTGTCTGTAGGATAAAAGCACGCCGTCGACGCGCGGTTCTGAAACGCGCGTCGACGGCGCGTTTAAAAACCGTGGTGTGCACAGGCCCTTAGGGTCTTAAATACATAAATTAATTTACGCAGTCTAGAGGTAAGTGTGTCGATATGTGGATGGAAGCCCAGATAAGAATCCAGCATCACCCCAAGGTATTTTATAGAGTTTGTTCTCTCAAGGCAAGTGCAGGTGCAGGTCGTACTGTAGGGGATGGGGCATTTATGCGCGGTGATAGAAAATAGAGGCGCTAGATTGTGAGAACCTTTCCGCATAGTAAAATTAATATATTTAGTTTTTTCTGCATTCAGGGTAAGGACGTTGTCATGTAACCATTTTGACACCTTATTCAGGCCAGATTCAGCACTTTCAAAAACACTTTGCCACGTGGTAGAATTAAATATTAGGGCAGTGTCGTCAGCAAATGTGAAGATTTTGCCTTTGTCGAGATTAGAGGGCACACAGATCGTTAATATAAATTAAAAATAGAGTAGGCGCGATCACACTGCCTTGGGGAACTCCGTGTGTAATAAATTTCTCGGAACTTATGTGGCTGTTTATTTTAACGGTCTGTGTACGGTCTTTAAGGTAGTCTTCGAAAAGCTTTAGTTGCATTCCCCTTATACCCATGCTTTCCATCTTTTCTATAAGGATGGAAGTAGAGTCGGTGTCGAAGGCTTTACCCAAATCGAGGAAAATACCCAAAACCTTCTGCCCACCATCCAAATTCCTAACGATGTGGTCTGTTAAGTCATGGACTGCATTAGAAGTTGATTTACCGGCGCGAAAACCATATGTGTGGAGATAGGAGCTTTTTGCTTTCCCGATAAAATTCAAAATTCAAAAGTAATTTATTCAAACTAGGCTGAGAATCAGTACTTTTCGAACGTCAAAATTACATAAGACAGTCCCCCAAAACGCCAATAGGTTATTAACTTCTTGTTCATAATGCGCTCGAGGATCTTGGATAACGCAGGCAGAATAGCAATGGGTCTATAATTAGTTACTCGGTCTCTATCCCCACCCTTATAGACAGGAATTATAACTGATTTCTTAAAAACCTTTGGGAATTTACCGGTTGCGAAGGACAGATTGCAGACGTGTGTGAGGGGCGGAACTATAATATTTTTGTGTTGTTTGATTATCCTAGTAGTTATACCATCCCAACTCACAGCACAGCCGGCACGCAGAGACATTATCATGCTTTCAACCTCATTCGCGTCAGTAGGAAGCAGCACCATAGAGTGTGGGGACAAGTTATCATAGGTGTAGCTTTTGTGTGTAATTGGTTGAGTACCTTGTATTTTCTCCGCAAGGGTTTTGCCGATAGTGGCAAAATAGTTATTCACTAGTTCGACTGATTGGTCTGGGTCGGAATCTGGTCGTGGGTGAAAGTGTGAGCAATTTAATTTCGTCATAGGTACAACTATTTTAATAATAGATAATTAAAAAAAAATCTTCTCCACTTAACGTGTAAGGGAGGTCCCAAAAAAATGTTTTTCAACATTTTATTTCACAACGTTGTAGGCGTGATTACAATATATAGGGCCAATTTCTCCAACGAAAATGATCGCAAAATTAATGTGGAAAAACTCAAGCGCGCGTAAACTGTTGTGATTGGTTGAATGATTTATCAACAGCCAAACATCAACATCAGCATCATCATCATTTTGGGTTGCGAAAGTAGCCCAAAATCATGACAAATTATAGCTTTTTAGTACCAAGGGTATCTGAGTTAACAGCAGTCAGAGAGATAGACGGACTTGGCGAAAATACTCGTATCAGGGTTCTTTGTTTTCCTACAGAATCTTAAAAACTCGTATCTTCCTATAATCTAAGTTGCTTTAACAACCCCAACCTTTTGTTGTTTTTTTCTTAATTATAAGGACTGGGCTGGGTCGGTCAGTCGTTGAGGATATGGCATCGTCGGTAGCGGAGGTGCAGGCGCGTGCTGGGGCAGCAGGGCGCGGCGCACGTAGCTCAGCGCGGCCTCTGCGGCCTGCGCGGGCTCGCGCCCGGCGAACGTCAGCTCGGGCGAGCAGCCCGTCAGCGTCAGCACGTGCAGCGGCTCCAGCGCGGCCGGCTCCACGCGCAGGCGCATGGCCTCGGCCGCGGCCGCCAGCGCGCTGGCCGGCGACTGCGCGCGGCCCCGCTCCAGCGCCGCCAGCGCCGCGGCGCGCGTCTCCTCGTCTGCGACAAGCGACACGGTCAGCGGGCGCGCGGGCGGCAGCGGGCGCGGCGCGGGCGCACACTCACCGAGGCCGGCGGCGAGCCCGAGGTGGTACTCGGCGATCTTCTGGCCGAGGTCGGGGCGGCGCGGCGCCTCGTCGGCGTCGCTGTAGCGCTCCATCGCCTTCTCGTGCGCGCGCACCAAGGCGTCCTCCTGCGCGTGCACCACTCGTTAAAACTTCTACAAACAAAGCTTATTTCGGCATTGGCACTCGTGCTCATTTTGCTTATACGTGAATTATAGACCTATGTCTTTTATCACCATTTTATTAGTTAGTAGTTACATTTTATCGCATTCAAAATCGCCAATAGACAGTTTGGGTGCGGTCTAGCGAACGATAAATGATCGCTCACAAGCAACATCCACACTTAAGTGTGTGCGAGAGAGCACAATAATCTGAGAATGTAATATTAACATAATATAAGACATGATAGGTAGTCCACAGAAAACTAACTGGAGTCCCAAAAGAAGTGTTAGTCGAGTTCACCTCATTAAAGTCCCGGGTGACGCGCGCGAGGTTCTCGCGCAGGTAGGAGTACAGCTCCTCGGCCGCCAGCTGGCGCGCCGTCTTCTTGGTGGTGGAGGTGGCGGTGCGCTCGTGCTGGCCGATGCGCGCGCGCACGGTGAAGTGGCGCAGGTGCGGCGGGCCCGTGTCGCCCACCAGCTCGTACTCCACGCCGGCCAGGCGGTACTCCGCGCACAGCTCCTTCAGCAGCGCCACGTAGCTGCGCGCGTCCACCGGCGCGCACGGGACCGTCTGTGCATACACACGTACACGTCACCACAATAATAATATATAATTTACCTATGCATTATTGACTGCCTGGAGTGCCCATTTGGTCTAGTGAGTGAGTACTGTGGTACTGAGTCTGACAAGATAACATTTTGCTTGATAAAAACATAAGTCCAATATTACAAATTAATATAATGACTTGTAAGGGTATGAGAGAATACATTTCGTCAATTTTAAATTACATGCATATTATGTCGTTTAAAATTGACTAAACAATAAGAAAGGATAATATTTCACAAGAATATATGCGTACCACCACCAATTCATTGACGTACACTGGAGTTATTTACCAAAAACGATCACAAATTATCTATATCTATCTATCTATACATAGTATAAAACAAAGTCGCTTTGCGCTGTCTGTCCCTATGTATGCTTTGATCTTTAAAACTACGCAACGGATTTAGATGCGGTTTTTTTAAATAGCTAGAGTGATTCAAGAGCAAGGTTTTTGTGTATAATACATTAAGGTTTTGTGTAAATTGGCTGAAATATGACGATTATTGTCGAAGATGTCGGAAAAAATCATGCCAACTGGGAGCTTTACTGGCGTGCGCCGCGTAAGCCGTAAGAGATACATCAAATTTATGTTTTACAGAATTGTAGACCTTAAAAGTTCAACAATAAAATCCGCGATAGCATATGTCTATCTTCTAAGGATGACCTACAGTAACCATTTTTATCTTTCAGAATTTGATAAAAATTTCTTTGTTATTTCCGAAGCTATTTTGACCGGTATTTTATTTATCCTTATCCAATCAAATATGTTATTTAAATTGGGCATTTAATTTAGATTAAAATATACCTTGACATCATATCATTAAAATGAATACTTTAAAAGATATCACAGATTCAAAATTACGCGTGACAAAATAATTATGGTTGCCGACAGCGGGCGCAGCGGTAGGAATCAATGACTTACCCTCGGATATTAGGTATCTATAGTTAGATACCTAATATCCGAGGGTAAGTCACCATCATCCCCAGTACATACCCGTGGGATATTTTCCGAAATCCACGCGGGCGAGGCCGCGGGCAAAAGCTAGTTTAATGATATAATTTGTAATTTTTTTATAACACTGAATTTATATATGTATATATTTTATTTTATATATAAATAACAAATTTTTATTTTAGGAGACTTTAATCTCGCTAATATTAGATGGCTTATAAGTATATGGTATAGTTATAGGTATAAATATATGGGGTCATTAATAATGACCCCTATACTTATATCCTTGCCGGACTACCGCCATGGAATCTGGAGGCGAAAGTCCTCGCGCACTTGTGGGAGTTGCGCGAGGAGGCGAAACGCCGGGGTGGTGTGCCGCGAGAAATCACGGCACAGCGGACAGAGCTCCGGCGGGATCTCATGGCGGCATGGAGAGTGCGATTGTCGCAACCCAGCGCTGGGCATGCCACAATTGTGGCGATAAGTCCCCTCTTTGAGGAGTGGCTAGAGAGGCGCCACAGCGTCCTCACCTTCCACCTGACGCAGGTCCTCACCGGACACGGTTGTTTCGGGAGGTTCCTGTTCAGGATAAAGCGGGAGGAAACGCCCGGGTGTCATCATTGTGTGGATCGCCCGGAGGGCACGGTGGAGCATACGGTGGAGGTCTGCCCGGCTTGGGCGGAGCACCGCCGTGTCCTCACGGAGGCGATCGGCGGCGGCGATCTCTCGCGTCCGACCCTGGTTCAGGCCATGGTCCGGAGCGAGAGTGCATGGGAGGCCGTCACCTCCTTCTGCAAAGCAGTTATGCTCGCGAAGGAGGAGACGGAGCGCGCGAGGGAGATGCAAGCTGCACGCCCTCGCGCCCCTAGTCGCCGCAGGAGACGCCCAGGGCGTCGGGAGTCACGAGCCGACTTCCGGCCACCGTAGGCGGACGGTGAGCGATGGGCAGCTCGCCGTCCGATAAGGACCAAGCCCGGGTCGACGGCGCGTTGTGTTCCACGCGCGCCTCAAAGAGATGTCAGCACCAACTGACGGGGTCCGTAAGGACCAATGCCTACTGGGGTTGCGGGTTTCGAAAGGGATATCGCGGCCCCGACACACAGGCGACGGAAGGAACACGGGTGGGTTTTAGTCAGTAAAAGTCTGACACGACAAAGTTTGTGGGTGAGAAATCATTAAATGACTACTCCCTTCATAAAAAAAAAAAAATACCACTGATGAAAAATATTTTATTAGACAGAAGTCTACTTCTCAATAAGATCTGATTTCTTTCCAGTAATCCTTGCTTCTCGTTTGTTTAGTTCGTCTTTCAATTCTTTACGCTTCCAGGAACAATACATATTAGCAATAACGATGGTGGATCGGTTTCAACACGAAAAATAACAAAAACACTGATGTAAACAAAGCGAAAATTATTTGACAGCGGCCACGTCGCTAGCGACACCTGCGCTGAGCTTTGCGTGTGGATCGTGTGCATTCAGAGTAACTTACACACACAGACTCCGAAATGCTACAGGACGACATCAACAGACTTGAAGAATGGTGCAAATTAAACAAAATGATTTTAAATATATGTACGAGTAAATGGCACTAGATCCAGTTTACTCATAATAAAAAAGTGCTTCAGAACAAATACTACATAGAGGGAGTTGAAGTACAGAAACAGAGCAACATTCGTGACCTGGGTGTTCAACTTGATCAAGCGATAAAGTTCGATGTGCACATCCTGAATATTGTGTTAATGTCTTTCAAGGTACTGGGATTTGTTTTGCGTAATAGTAAGGAATTTAAAAGGCCCGCTACAAATATTAAGTTTTTCAACACTTTAGTCCGTACAATCCTAGAATATAGTTTTGTGGTATTTATTCCAAGCTATTAGAGAGCGTCCAAAAGCAGTTCCTTCACCATCTGTGCTACGGAGATCACTTGGATAAACAACTCACTAGCTATACTGACAAGTTACACACTATCACATATATACCTACACTAGCTAGCCAATCGTAGGAAGAAACTAGTCTGTATCATCCTTCAGAAGATATTGAGTGGAACGATAGATTGCAGTGAACTTTTGAGCTCAATAGAGATTAAAATTCCGACTCGGATTCCCAGGCATAACACATACAATTTATTTTACATTCCTGACTCAAAAACTAACCTCGGTCATTACGCCGCTGTGCCAAGATTTGTAGGCAATATAACATGTTAGCTAAAACTACGAACTTAGACATCTGCGAGTCTCTGTCCAAATATAATAAGTGTTTATTACATTTCATTTAATTATCTCTAAAAGCTATGTTTAAAAAAAAAATGGCCTTTAAAAATTAATTATATTTTACAAATTGTATTATTAATGTTCTTACTTTGTTAGCTTAGTTTTTAACTTTATTGTGCGTGCTGTGGTCTCCTATAAGTGAAGAAATACACCAATTTAATACCCGATGTTGCCCTTTAATTATTTGTCATGAATTGTGTACGTCTTTTGTTGGAGATCTTAAATAAATATATAGAGAAAGTGCAAGTGTGGTACTCGACCTGGGCTCGAGGCATGGCTAGGAATAAACGTTATTATTAGAAATGAGTAGCAGCCTGTACCCTGGATTTGTGCCCGGCTAACGACAATAGGCCTGCCCCTTATAACGTGGGGAGAAAAATTTACCATGAATGCACTGCATGTCATGCATCTCCTGTATGGCGCATGATACGTACCATAGGGTCCGAGTGCACGCTGGCGGAGGGCACGGCGTAGGGCGGCGGAACGGCGTGGCCGCGGCGCGACAGCTGCTGCAGCATAAGGCGCGCCACCTCTTGCTTGGCCTCCTTCTTGGAGCGCGCCGACGCCGTCACCAACACGCCGTGCGCCACGCAGCGGTAGTCGAACATCGCCTGGTGCTGTGGACCCGTCTGAAAACAGTCTGTCATCAATAGGGAACCAACGGCCAATTTCTCCCGCTAGAGGGCACCGATGCACTGTATTAAAAAGAGGTTAAAGTTGCCAATCATTTAAAATAATAGTAGGTAAATCATTTTAACATTTATTATATTCATATTCCGCCTGGAGTCTGGATTTGTACCCGGTTGATGGCAATACGCTCGGCCCTCTGTTACATGGGAAAATATGGGGTGTACCATAGTGGGTGGTGTATACTATAGGTACACGTTGTAACGTAACGTTTTCCTCCGTGGAGGGAAACGTAAGTCACAAATTAAATTAAAATAAAAAGGTATTAAAATTAAAAGTTAAAATTAGTAAAAGTAAAGTTAAGTTTAGGACACAGGACAGGCTCGGGTTAGGCAGGAACAGGCACAAGACAGGCTCAGGTTAGGCAGGAACAGGCAGGCAGGGAGTGGAACAGGTGGGCAGGCAGGCAGGCCGCAGGCAGCGTGCAGGAGGCTGGGCTGAGGATTATCCCCCCTGGAGGTACACTCCAGCCTGTGGAACGGAGTAGAGGTTGTGAGACTTTGTAGATGGAGGCGCTTTGAGGCGCCTCACCTAGCGGGAGGACGCGCTAGCGTCACAGGTGACGGCGGAGGTCTCTCTCGGAGAGTAACGACGTCTAGTGTCGGAGGCCTTCGTGTGCGTGTGCTCGCGGCGTTTTACGCCGCGTGGTTAAGAGTTCGTTAGAAGTGAGCACCTCCTACAGGGCTAGGCAGGAGGGCCGAGCGAATTAAACACAGTATTACACAGTACTAGAATGTTTATTGACATAATCCACTCAGTATCGATAGTTTAAATTACACAATAAAATTAGGACACTCGCGCACGCTAGTTATGCTAGTTTTAAGAGACTAATATTCGAGTAGCTAACTGTTCAACAAATAAGACTTAAGGGCATAAAAACAGTGACTCCGTCTCAAGTTAAAAATACGACTCTCCGAGGGCTCAGACAAGACTCGTCTCCCAAAAATATGAAGACCGTTTTTATCCTTCTGTGTCATATTTTAAACGTTTTAAAAACATATTCAAGTTAATTCTTAATTTAGATATGACCAGCACTAATAAAAACGGTTTACAGAGGAGAAATCTTAGATCTACGCTTATTGCGAAGGTTCAGTGTGTACACCCACTTTATGAGAGAAGATAGAGTGTATTTATCTATGATGTGTTCTGTCTATGTTTTAGAAAAGTAAATTACGACAGATGACAGTTGAAAACGTCAGAATATAAATATTCTAAAGTTTTTTACAAAAGGGAAAGATTATAATATAAAATCGATTTGGATGCTAAAACAAGAGATAATTAAAAGTATGCTTTACAGAGGTAAACAGTGCTATAGAATATAAAAGTGATTTAAGTACATGTGTCATAGAATATCAATAGGTAAATAAATCAAAAGATGGTTTGTTTAATACTCAGACCTACAAAACTGAGGTTTAATATAATAACATAAAGAAAGACTAGCGTAAACAAACTAAAAGATGTGGTTCCAAATAATGGAATACCACAACGTCTGCCTAACCCTTCGGGAATACAGGCGTGATGTTATGTGATTAACCACCTCGACTACGGGTAGCAGAGCATAGTGTCTACATTTTTTATATCAGGCTGGTGCGCCGAGCATGTGGGTTTGATTAAAATGTAACTAATGTTCATCCTTCATCCTACTTGGAGTATTTTTATGTATTTTATTTCCAATCCTGCAAATATTTGAAAAAGTAAAGAAAATATACATAAACAAACAAACAAAAATATTTCTTTGTATACAACATACATGTGACTGTTCTAAATTACCCTAGGCTGATACAATATTCGTTTTTTCTAATTGCTGTGAATTTTTTCACAAATCCAAGTACAACCATTTAGCTGGCAGGGGACACTTGACTATAACAAAAAAAAAACTGTTAAAAGCTTAATATTTCGCGAACGGATGCCTGAATCCAAAAATGGTTTTCACAAATTCTCTCAACAAACTATTTTTGAACGACCTTTCTAACGATACCCCACAACATGGGGTAAAAAAGTGAGAAAAAAAAACATGCCCACTTCAAATCACTTGTAAGCTAAAAAAAAAAAAAAAACTTGCTTTTATTTGACCACTTTGTCGGTATGATTAATATGTATACGAGTACATATGCCAAATTACAGCTTTCTAGTACTAACCGTCTCTGAGCTAAGCCGCGGACAGACAGACGGACAGACAGACAGACACACATGGCGAAACTATAAGGGTTCCTTGTTTACTACGGAATCCTAAAAATGTTCTAATGTCTACCTATTTATGTTGAACTGATTATAAAAAAATATAATGATAAGTCCTTCTCCATTATTGGAGTTTAATGTTTTGTAGCTTAAACCACCAGCACCACAGAGTGTCATCAAACAGCGATGATCGCATGCCGAGGAAAGACTCCTGTCCTAGCACCGCGCTGCGCGTGAATCATATTTTATTTTGTTACTACGCGTTCATATAAATGATATTATGATATCAAGGCATATTTAAATGTAAATTAAATGTCCAGTTTAAATAACATAATATTTTATTGAATAAGGATTAATAATATACTGGTCAAAATAGCTTCGGAAATCCTAACAATGATAATTATATTTAACAAATAGTGAAATATAAAAATTGTTACTGTCGTTCACCTGTAGAACAGTAGTTCCCAATTTCCCAAATATTTGTGGCCTGTGGTTTTATTTAATGATTTTTTAAATTTAAAGGAAATTCGTGGTTGTTCATATTTCAAACGTCAATCATTTCATTTAAAATAACAAAACTGGCAATTTTTTTTTTGTTCTAGAATAATTGTTGAATCTAATTTGTACAAAAAAATTTGGTTCTTATATTAATTAATTTCAGTTTTAGCAAATTTCCTTCGCAATCCTTTCGGTGAAAAAAGTCCCAGGGAGTTCAAATTGGCGAATTGTTCTAGTTGTTTTAAAAGAAATTGTGCATATTGCATACCGTTAGATTGGGCATGAACCAAAGATGTTTTCCTAAAATTAGAACTGCTCTATCACTGTTAGTTTTTTTTTTAAATTCAGTTCAAAGTCTGGCTTTCGGTATTTATTTTTGTTTGTAGTTTAAGGGCTCGTATTAACTTTTCTAGCAATAATCTGCGTCGAATACGAATTTTATAAGATTCTACAGTTACTTTAGATGAAAATGAAAATAATATGTTGCCAGTTTTGTTGTTTTTAAATGAAATTATTGACGTTTGAAGTTTTGGCAACGACAAATTCCGAAAATAAAATAAAAAAAATCATTAAAAAAAATCCTTGTGGCCTGGGTCTCGTTATTGGGCCTAAAAACGTAGTAGACGGCCCCACGGATCCGCCATTTTCGTATGTTCAACCTTCTGCCGAACATCCTGTATATTGCGAATTAGTTTATTACGTTTTGGTATTACAATCAATAAAAAGAAGAAGTAAGAAACAAGTACACATCAATAAAAATGTCAATGGAATAATCAGAAAATACATAAATTATAAAAATATGAAAACAATGTATTTAGACAATTAGGTTAATCGATTTTTTTATCATTATTAACTTTAATTGAAATAAAAAGACTGGCCGCTACAAAAGTCAAGTCGCGAAATACTTTTCCCATACAAGTCTTAACGTTCATAAATAATTGAGGATTTATTTTTCGCAGATTGTCAGAAATCACAAGCAGCAAATTACCTAAATTCTGTTGTCAAAGCAAATAAAATTATGACGTGTATTCGTTAAGCCGCGTCCCCACTAGGACCGCGCGGCCCGTGAGGCCAAGCCGCGCGGCCCTAGTGGGAAACCTCAGAGTAATAACTAAAGCATAGAGGGAGCCTACAAATTAGAGACAAATTACGATATATCTAAGCTCTTCTCTCTTATGGCGCAGATTGTACACTTAAAAGAGACAAATGCATATGGATTCGTCTATGCTAAAACGAAATGGACGTTCCGAAATTGTCAAATGGTCATACTTGGTCTCTTTTTACACGACCAATTAAAAAACCGCAATAGTTACTTAGTTCACGGTTACCCGTATAAAGTATTTGATTTAGTCGTATATTACGTCGTGAATTTCAGTACGTGTGCTGGTTGAGGTGTTGGTCATAATTTTATTCAAAATTATAGATTAATGCACAATTTTCTAAAAAAAATTGGTGCATAGGACAGATCAATAGGCTGTTAACATGGCTCGTTTTGTGTTATCGTGTAAATCACATTCGTATCGCAAAGAAAACAAAGAATTTGTAAGCTTTTATAGGTAAGTGTTTTTTTACAGTTTTCTGTAAAATCATTTCATAAAATCACGCGAAATATTTGGACGTCATCACTAATAACATACATATTAGAATGATAATGAATGATCTCTTCAAACTATCTTTATTACAAATTATGTTGTGATCGCGAATTAATTTTCAAAAAAATAAGTCGTTATATTGTGAGGTTATGTTATGCTAGTGATGGAGATACTTTTTATCGATATGATAATTTTATGCCGATAAATTGGAAAAGTTATCGTTTTCTTTTTCAGTATACTTTCAAATGAGAAAGAAAATTGGTGTAAAGTGAGTCCAAGAGCCAGAAATTATTGGACTAAGCATAGCCGAGTATGTTCTAAACATTTTACGAACGACTGCTTTGTAAGTAGCGATAAATGGAGAAGGTTTAAACCTGGCGCCATACCATCCCTATTATTGGTAAGTAAAGTCACGTGCGCTCACTTATTGATCAATTCGCGTTATGTTTTACCTATCACAAAACGTTCACAGTTCTGTGTCCCAAAGTTTTCTTGTATCTTCAGTTGTTTTTCTTGCCGGTTTGAGGGGTCGACTAAAATCGCGGGAAAGTCCGAAAGGGATACCGTGGCCCCTGGCAACGTACAGGCAACTGAAGGAACACGGGTGTGTTTTAGTCAATAAGAGTCTGATACGCCCTCCCGCTCCGCCCAGAGCGGGATAAGTTATTTGCCAATTTCCCACCAAAAAAAAAGGTGTCTACTAAATGGTTTGTATGGGGACTGTGAACGTGTTAACCTTTACCAATTGTTTTACTTTACTATATACTTTACCTAATGTATATTGATATGTATTTTTGGCTATAAATAAAGTATAGTAGATAAAACACAAGTAACACAACACACCAAATTAGTTTTCTTTGTTGTTTTCAGAAATTTTGCATATAATTGTATGGTTGAGCTGAATGGTGCTGATACATCCGTCATGTTCGTGAACGGGCGCCGTCAGTTGGGACTAGCCAACCCTTTGCTGCCATGGCTGATTTAAATTTTTGAATTGTTCTTTTTTTTATTTATCTCCTTTATTTATCTTTTTATTACGGACGCTTTTAACGTGCACGTCTTTCTACATTGTTCTCACATGTATAATTTCAACATGAATGATGTAACGAATATTTTGTAATAATTTATTTTATATAAAAGAGTGTCCGTGGAGTTTCTTGCCCGTTCTTCTCCATAGGTACCTATTACGCTTTGGAATGGACAATTAGCTTCATATTTCTGACTGACCGATTCCCTTGACAATTCAAAAGTGCCCGTAAATGGTTTAATTGAAATAAATGCTTTGAGTTTGAGTTGAGAAGAAAGCAGTTTAAATTATTCGATTTTCAATCGAATTTAAACTGCTTCCTTCTCCTCTCTTTATTTTATTGTTTATCCCCAAATATTAAATAAAAAAATCCGTTTTGATCCAATTGTTTCTATTCCATTACATAAATTTTAGGTAAAAAAACTTTTCCACAAAAAATTAACCGACTTCAAAAAGCAAAAATATCTTTCGTTTCGAAAGTCGTTATCTTTACCTCTTATTTTTTTGTAGTTTTGTGACACGGAATTCCAAAACGAAAGTTATTTTTGCTTTTTATTGTGGAAGTCGGTTTATTTTTCGTGCAAAATTTATTATATTTCTCTTTTTAGTTTTTGTACACCATTACTAAAAAAATAGTAAGTTCTATATAAGGTATCTAAAAGATTGACAAAATACCCATACGAACAAAATTTACACATTGTACTGTCGTTGTTAAGGAGTTCGGTTATATGTTCCATATCTTGACAACTGCTGAACCGATTTTGATGAAACTTGTACCGTTTCCTAAGTTGAAAGATAAAAATCCAATAAAAAAGAATGACCACGATCCGATTACGAGTTTCTGAGAAATTCATGGACAAACATACATAGATACACTTATAAAATTTGGCACACGTGTTTAGAAGCCCACATAGAGTATTATGCATATTGTGCAATTCCAACAATATTAGATACAACATATCGAATTGATAAGCTTTTTTTAGAAATCGGTAAAAAGAAAAGTAAGATAGTTTCATGCTTCGGAAGGAACGATAAGCTGCGAACTAATGGTCGTTACTAACATTGGAGCTTGGAAAGCGGTACAAAAACTGACATCAGTGTCTGGTTGATAGATCTTGCAGTTCACACGACAAGAAGAAGAATAGGATTAACATATAAAAGCCTGTTGGAACCAGAGCGTTTTTAAACAAACAGTGTATTCTTTGATTTTATTATCCATGGAATGTATGACATGACACTAACGTACATTCAATTCAATAAGTAAATTTCCTGTCTAAAATAAATTAATATCGATACCTCTGCAAAATACGGCACATCACTACCGAGACAAAAAAAGTGGACAGCCTTGCCATAAGCAACCCTTATAACTATATATCTGTCCTTGTTTTTCACACTTAATCTGTCATAAGTATAAACAGTATAACTATACTGAAATTTCACGCTCCCTCTATGTTAGTTATTACTCTAAGTGGGAAACACACGAGGCTCGGCTGCGCGGCTTGGCCTGACGAAGCCGCGCGGCTCTAGTGGGGACGCGGCTTTAGAAATTCGTTTTTTTTTCGTTTATTTTCGGCCAGTCTTCATTCTAGCGGCCAGAGTATTCATCATAAAAATTAAGTTCGGTCTCCTTTCCTACTAAATGTATGAGAAAAGATTAAACTTCAAATGGTCCGATAGAGTTTTTTGATCCATGTAAGAAACAGAATCGATTAACATTTTTTTTTTTTTTGATAATTGCTTATTTTTTGCTGACTTATTTTTCAAAATCTGTGAATGCCGAAAAAGTATCTCAAAATGGCTATGATAAGTAAGGTATGTTGTTTCATGATTATTATTGTTATCGCTATTTGTTTAAATTTAAATCCATTGGCTTGGACCTTAACCCATCAAAATGCGAAAAGAGATTGACCAGACTTGGTATCGGTATTTGTTCTGCGGTGACTTAAGTTTATAATGTTGATAAATCTTGTTTTTAAATATAATAATTTTATCTAGTAGTGCGATTCCTTAAATTCTCCGTATAAAAAAAACCATAAATCTGTTTTTATTTCGATTTCCTGTTTTACCTCTACATTGTTTTTTTCACCCAAGTATTGTCACATGTCATTGTCATGTAGAAGGTGGCTAGATCACTGTATTGTGTCTTTTTCAGCTTGGCAAACTATTATAAATGTAGGAATAAAGGAAGACTTTTATATGTCAGATCACTTACCCTTGTACGTTGAGTGTGACCTGAATATAGTGAGGTCTAAATCAATGTCACAGAATATGCCGCGTTCTAGAGTTAACTGGGGCGAAAGGGACGAATCTCAGATCAAGCGTTACAAGAACTTGTGTAATGATAGGTTTCGTGACATTGATTTTCCACCTGAATTCTCAGAGTGTGGCTATGGCTCATGTAACTCAGTAGAACATAAATGTGTCTTGAACGACCTATACGGTAAAATTATAAGTATTCTTTGTAACGCTGCCGAGCAAACAAATGTGGTGGGAGGGTGCAGGCCAAGGAGAGGGCAAGTGGTGTGCGGATGGAATAGTCATATTCGTGACGCTCACCGTGAGGCCAGGCTTAAGTTCAAGGAATGGGTTAGTCACAGGAGACCAAATAGTGGAGGTGGCGTTTTTGAAGAGATGAGTGAGACCCGTAAAATCTTCAAGGGACGCCTGAAATGGTGCCAAAAAAACGAAGAACAGGTTAAAATGGACAACTTAGCAAAGCAAAGAGCCACGAAAAATTTTAGTAAATTTTGGAAGTCGACACGTAAGTTGGATACTGGGCCTGGTCTACCGGTGAGCGTAGGAGGGACCAATGACCCAATGGGGATTGCAAATATGTTTATGGAACATTTTAAAGTGCAATCTCCACTGGGCCCTTCACTTGCAATGGCCGATGCTGAGTCTGGCGGTGGGGGGGCGGAACCAATCACACTTATTTCGGCTAAACAAGTCAGATCCGTCATTCAAGGCATGAGCAGAGGTAAATCGCCCGGCCACGACGGACTCAGCATCGAGCATTTCAAACATGCGGGGGGTCACCTGCCGAGGGTCCTGTCCTGGTTTTACACAATGTGCATCAGTCACTCTCATTTACCTGCTGAGCTGATGCAAACTATTGTAGCACCTATAGTCAAAAACAGGACAGGGGATATCTCGGACAAGGGTAACTACCGTCCAATCTCCCTTGCAACCACAGCGGCTAAAATATTGGACAGTATGCCTGATTCGTGCCTGAAAAAGTATTTGTGTTTGCATGATGCGTAGTTTGGTTTTCAACCTGAGCTTTCAACCGAAAGTGCTGTGCTGAGTTTGAAGAATACTGTCCAATATTACACAGACCGAAAAACGCCGGTGTATGCCTGCTTCCTGGATCTCTCCAGAGCCTTCGACCTGGTGTCATATGATGTGCTCTGGAGAAAGCTGGGTGATAGGAATGTACGTGATTAGGCTCATGCAGTATTGGTATGAAAACCAAAAGAATTCTGTAAAGTGGGCCGGAACGTTCTCTGAGTCGTATGGGTTGGAGTGTGGTGTGAGACAGGGGGGGTTGACGTCTCCACGGCTCTTCAACCTCTATATTAATGATCTCATAGGCGAGCTCAGTGGTATGCGTGTCGGCTGCCGGGTTGGTGGTGTTAATATTAATAGCATCAGCTACGCGGACGACATGGTACTGCTGGGCCCGACTGTGGGATCTATCAGAGAAATGTTGAAGGTCTGCGAGGAGTATGCTGCCTTGCACGGCCTTGTGTACAATGTCCGTAAATGCGAATACATGGTCTTTAAGGCCGCCGGTAAGTGCCCTAATCATGAACCTAGTTTTTCTCTAGATGGTATAAACATAAATAAAGTCCACCAATTTAAGTACTTGGGGCACATACTTACCGACGACCTTAAAGATAATGCAGACATCGAAAGGGAACGTAGGGCACTGGCGGTCCGAGGGAACATGTTGGCCCGTAGATTCTCTCGTTGTACGGACCAAGTCAAAATCACTCTGTTCAAGGCGTTTTGTCAAGGTCTGTATGCGGGGGGTCTATGGGCCAGCTACACCAAAAGATCGCTAGATGTCTTACGTATCCAATACAACAATGTTTTTAGGATGCTGTTGAAACTGCCCCGTTTCTGTAGCGCATCGGAGATGTTTGCTCAGAACCGAACTGACGGCTTCCATACTGTAATTAGCAAAAAAGTCGCATCACTGATGCGTGGAGCGCGGGTCAGTGACAATAGCATCCTGAAAACAGTGGTTGAGAGCCCTTACTCCCCTTTTCTGAGGCACTATGTGGGGAGAATGGTCAGGTAGCATATATAATATATTCCTTGCTTTATCGTTCTCTGCACATCCTGCCGCAGTCACCAGCTATTGTTGTATTTTTTATGTTTTATGTACTACTAACACTAGTGATAAGGTATTTTACTAACAAATTGGACCATATTGTTGTCTGAAATTAATAAATAAATAAATAAAAAATTGGCTTCAAAGAGTATGTAAACAATAAAACCTTCTTGACTTACGCAAAATAATTGATTTGCGCATCCGAAATTATAGTTGAATAATTAGTAACAACAGATATTAATAACAACTAATTATTATTATTACATTGTAATAATAATCTGTTAAGATGTTAAAAGTACATAAGCAAACCTTTTGGTTATGCGAAGGCAGAAGGTTTTAGAGACCTTTGCCTGTTTCATTCATCAATAGAAACTCTTTGAAAACAGAACAAACATGCGCTAAGATTCTATGCGCGCGCATCCTGAGCAGAATATGCTGGGACAGAACGGCGGGCTTTCTCTTTCTAGCATAAATGCACGTCCCATTCGTTTAGTTTTAAGTACAGTCTCGACTGGTAGGTATTTACTTTTAATAATAGTTTATTATTATTGTATAATTAATTGAATGATTTCATTTATAAGTTTTGTTTTAATCTCTACTACTAGGCCATTATTATTTTGCAATTTGGAGTTAATTTAATTAGCTATGTTTATAAGTTTATATGGTGAAAAATGTTCAGCACTTTGATCTTATGGTTGTAACCATGGTGTAACGTATAGGTACTCGTACCATTAACGTGAACGTTTTATGATTATATAAACACTGTCGGAAATAAATGTCGGAATTGACGAGCATTGAAAATTCTCAAACGTCATTTTGACTAATTCGTATTTTGAATATAACAGCATACATTGTGACAAAAAGTCGAGAGATTCGATTCTAAACCTAGATTTTGAGACCTAATTACCGTGTAATGCCGAGAATTATGGTAAAATGGTAAATTACATTTGAAAGCCCTAAAATTATCCTTTTAATTAAACCATAAACCTTTTGAGTCACTGCATGTTTCATACCGATACTAGGTTCCTTAGTCACTTGGTCATTGTCCTTTACCTTTTTGGCACTACCAACAGACAATTGACCCTTGAGAAATTTAATGCAATCCCACAAATCAAAACTAAAAAAAAAAGTTCACTTCAGCTCCTAGGCTCCCCAATTTTAGAAGACAGCTTTTCAGCGACGAAAAAATCAAAAAGTTCAACGACATTTCGGACAGACTCTCCAAAAATAACTTACATTCGGCTTTCACCCTGATCAGATACTGCTGTTTTGGTCCAAATTTTATATTGTATTTTCTACGCTCTTCCCCTAAGGAAACAGCCACCTCCACCTCTGGGACAAAATTGACCAAATTATTCGCAGCACCCTAAAATCCATTTTAAATGTGGCCTTGGACGACCGGGCGTGGCTGCAAGCCACACTACCCATCCGTTTCGGGTTTTTCCCAGTGGTCAGATTGATAGTCAGACTAGTCTTTCCAATGGGATTTTGTTTTCCCGTTGGTCAGATCAGCTCGTAATTTAGTAAAGTACTGTTGAATACGAAGAGGTTATAAAACTATTAAATAGGTTTTATTTGTGACATTATGGAGTTTGTTGACACTGGTTGAAATTTTTTGCAAGTTGTTTCATGGTTGTTTAAAACAAATATTTCCTGTTTGTTATGAAATGTCAATCACATCACAACATGTCATGATATGTCTATTTTAACAAGAAGTGGAGTATTGTGCTCGGTCTAAATGGATCGTAATTTTATAAATAGAAAGGGTGGGGTGGACTTACTATATAATGGGTATCAATTTTATAAAAACAAAACGTACACAAACGGAAACGAATTTTGGCTTTGCGGTAATTTCAAAAGAATGCGATGCTTGGGATCTGTGACGATTCAATTGAGTAAACTGGTTGTTACCTGAAGGAGTTAGTTCTGTTATTTAGGTCACACCTTGATCACTTTATTGACAAACTCATGTCCATTTCAATGCCCAAGTATTATGTATAGGTTTATGTATGTAGATACGGGTCCCGGTCCCGACTGCTAGTAAGTGTATGTTTTGCAGAACCGCAATCAACTTATTAAGTCAAAACATCACACCAGCGTTCAAGATGTTGGCAAGAATGACATAGAAGTTTCATTCCATAACATGCGGGAACAAGCTTGCAAAGAGTTTCAACCAAATGATGTTAACTAATGGAGAATTGAATGATGGTAATTTTTTAGAACCGTAAGATAAAACTGTAAGATAACTACCTATTAAAATGCAAAACAGTTTTTACTTTCATTGTACTTTTTTTCTGTTGTTTTCCCAGCTGCCGACTAAATCTGACCAACGGGAAAAAAAAATCCCATTAGAAAGACTAGTCTGACTGTCAATCTGACCACTGGGAAAAACCCTCCGTTTCGGTGGCCTCGGCGTCCGCAAAATTACAAGTATTAGCTTACCCGCATTTCTGTCCTCTGTCCACAGCACTGAAAAGTTGACCGGGAAAATTTATTGACAAACAGGACTTAGCAATACCAGAAACGGAAAGAAGCTCGCATTATGTGTGTTCATTACATTTTGACCCATCTGTGATTAAACATAAACCACAATTACACTATCAATTAAAAATGCTAAAACATTAAAATGCATTTTAATTTATTTCATAAAGTGTACTATAAATACCTACTGACATCTTTATCGAAAGAGGCAGTCCCTGGCAATTCACAACAACCACGCGGCGGCGCACTGCCACACGCAGCTACAAAGCAAAACTCACTTTACGCTTGTAAGGTTAGGTAGGTACATTCTGCTGGGGTTGCGGGTTTGTCCGAAAGTGATATCGCGGCCCCGGCACACAGGCAACGGAAAGAACACGGGTGGGTTTTAAGTCAGTAAAAGTCTGACACAGGGTGTGTCAGACTTTTTGTCAGACTTCTCCCGCTCCGCCCAGAGCGGGAGAAGTTATTTGATAATTTCCCAAATAAAAAAAATAAAAAGATTTGGTACATTTTCGTTTGCAGCGTCTAACAACTCGAAGGTATAGGCTTTTATAGCAGTTGGTATCGACAATTTTGTATGGAGTGCATCATCTAGTAATCTGTGGCCAGGGTGCCAGCTGTTCTAGAACCCAACGGCTTGGCACGCGACGATGGGAAGAGACCAGACGGAATGACCATAATGCCTTGGAAGGTAGGTAGGCCTTTGATGAGGGATGCAACGTGTGTCGGCATCCTTGCGCCATCCCATCTTCCTAGCACGGTGGGCTGTGCTGGGGCTGCTGCTGCAGGTGCGGAAAACCTCAAACGGCGCAAATACTCCAATCTTATTGGGACTTATATGTTTGAGCCGTTTGGGGTTGAAACACTAGGGCCATGGAGTCCGAGTGCCCACTTAGTTTTTCATAGCGGTTTCATAGAGGAGACATTGCATAGCGGTTGGTCGACTCTTCATGTGATCAGAAGGCTGGCCTATTCTTCTGCCAGAGAATCAGCATTGCCATACAACGTGGCAATGCTGCCGGTCTTTTGGGCACTTTTCCTGTTGACAACGATGCGGACGATGATTTTTTGATGCCCTATGATTGTTCCCCCCCCCCACCCCTTTCTTATATACTTGCACATATTATTATTATTTTAAGTCTGTTAGTTTTTCAATTGTTTCTTGTTGATGTGAATATTAGACATTAATATATAATTAAATTTCAGATATAATTTTTTATCTTATGTTAATTTATGAATGGAAATGATGACCAATTAATTGTTCTTACCCTATCCTATATTACATCACGACACTTAATTATTTAAATATCAAATGATGGACATCTGATAAACATGTTAAAGGACATGTCCAGTTTCTGCCCTCTGGTCGTGTTCTGAATAGATAAATGTTCATGATTTAAGGTTTTACAGTAAGATTTAAAAATTAAGATTTAATTTATTACGGATTTATAAATTCAAAATAGGTTGCGCAACATAATTCTCAAAAAAACATTGCTCAATTATAGCTTTCGCCTCGCCATTTTTAACGGGAAGTACTAAAAATGTTTTTGACGTTCCATTTTATCCCGTGTCCCGTGACCTTTAAAGAGTGTATATTTAATAATAACTATAACCCGCTTATTTTAAATCAAAGGAATGTATGTAATTGTTGTAATGTAATTTCGTATAAAATACGACAATATTACTAACATATTTTTGTGTACACATCTAAAGTGTTTTTAATTTGAATACCCACTTCTTAAAATGAAGGTAAGTATTTATTATTTCTTTGCCATGACATCTCTTCTTGAGTATTAATGTTCTGTGCATGACATTGACAGTCATATATTTTTTATTTTCTGCTTGCTTTGCTTGCATTGCAGTTCCAAGTTGCTTAAAAGCGTTCCTTGCTAACTGTGCGATTATTATGTAATATTGATATTTTCTTTTAACGACCTACCACACGGACTGACATCATATTTATCATTATCAGTTCTTATAGGATTCTGTTTTACTTTTCCATTTGGACATTATGATGAGGTGCATCAATAATTGTGGGATCGCTGTGCAGCGGATTCGCAGACATATCGTGTCCAGGCTGTGTTTACCCTAGCAAGTGAGATTCGCTCGATCGTTAGCAAATCAGGTACTTACGCCTACTACGGCAGTCACGTAAACCATGCAGTGAAGGCAATTTGACCAATTGTGTTATAATTTGAAAAATAAAATGATATTTGCTGTTGTTTAAAAATTTCAAAAAATTCAATTTCATTTGTAATAAAATGTGTTTTAATAATATTTTCAGGATATGACAACACTTTATGCAAGTCATGGCTTTAGGTCCGAGCGAATCGACGCCAGATTCATGACTCATCAAAGGACTTACAAGAGGATGTTGTTACATCCATTGAACATGGATCATCAACGCCGCCGCCACCACTTCTCTACAACCAACACCGGTTGTTGCTGTCATGTTATGACGCTAGGTATCTTGGCTGGGCAAGGCATCAATATTACCTGCTAGCACCAGCATCATTTTTGGACAATGTTTTAGTGTCTCTTGAAACAGTTATTTTTTTAAATCATTTTATTTAAGTATGTACCTACAATAAAGGATTTTTTTGGTAATAAGTTTTATTTATTTTAATCCCAATTCAATACCAACAAGTATGTAAATATAAATAATATTATGGGTATTGAGGATATAAACCAAAATACGGGATAAAGATGATAAAAATATCATTTTATTTATTTATGTGTACAATCAGCGGCGTGCCATGGCGTCAAAATTAGGGCAAGCCAACAGATTTTTCATATGTTGTTCATGGTACAACATTATTAGAAAACCTTTATAAAATGCGAAGAGTTCTAAATAAGTATTATCAAGCATTAGTATGTAATTTTCATAAGCGCCATCTATATGAATGAATGCGCGTAAACACACCGTTTAGCCGAATCTTTTTACCTTATTTCATATGCACTTGTCACATGCTAAAATTTTCAATCAAAATCCACTAGATGGCTCCCAACAAATGATCGATTTGTTGTTCTATTGCCGTACGCATAATTTTATGAGTTTAATTGAAAATGTTAACATGAGATAATACCAAAATAACTTTTTATAATTTATCATAATGACAATAGCCAACTCTTATCTTTATTTCAAAACACCTATGAAGAATCTCTTCGATACGAAAATTATTGTGTTTTGTGATCTCAATGAGAACTTATTGTTATTATAATAATAGGACATAGGGTTTGTTTTTCAGTGGTTTACCAAAACTACAAATGCCATACAAACAACACTAATTATGTGTTTTCATGGCACCAGCTACCTACCTAAAGTTGTCTAATAAACAATCGAATGTCTATTTCAATCTATTTTTCGACTGACAAAAATACTTGTTTTTATTTCCGAGAAACAAGTATCTACAGTAATTTGAGGTTGGTTACGGTAAAGTAAAGAGTTACTTATTGTCGAAAAACTCAAGTTACATACCTTTTCGAACACAGTTTCCGAATTCCCATTTTGATGATAAAATAACACTATAATCACTAACAAAAGCGCGGAATGAAATCGCCACAATAACTATCGAGATTATATTTGTCTGTAAAACTCAAAGTATTTACCTTTCCGAGTAAGGATTGCACACTTTAGTCCTTCACAAGGAACAATTGCATGCGTTTCCGAATTCATTTCAATGATAAGAAACTTTTTAATCACTTCAAAACTAATCACAACACTTAAATTCACAGAAAATGAAAAAATATCAAAGCGAAAAAAAGTGCACCAGGTACCTAGCCGCTCAAAACAAATTTGAACAAATTTGCCACGTCATTACTCCTACTATTCATAATCAAACGCACGATTCGTTCCATTCATAAAAAAATCAGAAGCCGGGCTTAATATTTAGAACATTTTGCGAAATAGGTACATACTAATGGTATCAACAAACTTAACTATTTCTATGCGAAAGAAGAGTGGTAAAAAAGCCTCATAAAAGCCAACACAAGTGCGAGCGAGAAAGAATAAAAATTATGTTTTCATTTACGATGCGATCTCGCGTCCTACTTATCGCTATAGTGTTAGAGCGAGATCGCAACTGCATCCGAGATAGTTGGCAACGGTGCGTGATGCAAAACGGCGCGGAATTTAAATATTATTCTTTGAGTACGTAAACCTGGCATCGTAGCTTATAAAGCGCGCGGCTGACACAGTGCAGCGCGGAGTTTAATGTTAGGTATTATTCTTATCAATTCTTGCGAGATGATTATTGACTTGGTTGCTTTTATATTTTTTTTTTTTTTTGTTGGTGGGCTCACTTTTTAAGGCAAGCCGGGCTTTTCGGCTTCTATGGGGGGACCGCCACTGTGTACAATAAAGAATAAGAACACTTTGTGATTAAATAAAAAAAATGTTAAGCACTTATTTAATATATATTGAAATTACATACATTTTTGTTACACAAATAGAAATATTTAAAAATAACTGCAGAATCTGATCTCAGACCAACAAAATATTAAATCTTTCAGTTAACCTCACAAAGGCATACCACCAATTTGTACCTGTGGTTTCTCACAGATGGCGTTATATAAAAAAAACTTAACCTTATTTTGACCACTTTCTGACTCCCACGTAAGTTCCTGACTCCTTAAACTTATTAATTGATAAACTATAAAATATGACGAATATAAAAATATAACAATAATTACTGAACATTGGTTTTGACTACCTAGGCAATCGTCCATTGCCACACCAGACATGTCCTTTGTATTTTTGTTTAAGCTAAGTGGTTTTTAGTTTTATATTGTGACACTGTAGCATATTAAACTAATTATATTGCTGTGCCCTAGCAGGCTTCATGTATGAAACCTATACAGGGTTACAGGGAAAGTCGTACTGAATATTAAAGGATGTTATTATTCAGGTCATTTCTGATGAATTTGATTCTGAAATAAAATGTCCGAAACCTAACCGATATGGAGATATTCAATTATAAAGATTATTTTTAAAAATCCTTTATTTTTTGGCTTTTAGTCGTTTTCTTTAGGGTTAGAGCTCCTAGAGTCAGTTTTTTTAATGTATCTAGTTAGAAAACATGTCCATTAATAAAAATGATCAACATAAACTGAACCTAGTAGTTTACAAGTTGTAACAAGTATATACTTGTTACAACTTGTAAACTACATGAATGCAATAAATGATGATGATTATGATTAAACTCCAAGGGTACATCGTTCTACGTATTTGATATTAATTTCAACTTGATACCCCCACGCATTCCTGAGAAAATGGGTCTTAACAGACTGACGGGCGGACAACGAAGTGATTCTAGAAGGGTTCCGTTTTTTCCTTTTGAGGTACGGAACCCTGAAAACAAACTCTTTAGCAAGTTTTTTACTAGACATACACTTTATTTTGACTACTTCACATAAACAGAGAAAGCGCAGGAATGAAATCATAGAATAAATGTATACAGTGGTCAGTTTGCCTACCTGAGATATGCACTCATATTCGGGAGTCTGCCCCATCTTCACCATCATCTCCTGCAGCACAGTCACAGCAGTCTTCATTGTGTCTGAAACAGTACAGGTACAGTTCTCAATTGCCATTTCTTATACAACTAGTGGCAACAAGCTCCATGATCTGTTTGAGCTGGAAATCTCTACTAATAATATCATAATATATGAGAATAACATAACGCCTGTATTCCCTGAAGGGTTAGGCAAATGTGCAACTGAACTACACCCACATTTCGCCAGTTATGTTTAAGTCCCATGCATCGATATATCAATGGTCCCATGTACTAAGGGGCGAGCCTATTGTCATCAACTGGGCACACACCCAGATATGAGAATGTTTGTGAATACTGTGAGTTTGTTACGTCACTTTATTAAAATTCCATCTTTCATGAACAACAGTACAGTTTCACCAAAGGGCGTTGTACCACTGACGCCGGTGTCACCCTAATAAAGAACATTTTTAATTCCTGGAAAGAAGCACAAGATGCCATTGGAATTTTTTGCGACCTCTCGAAGGCGTTCGATTGCGTAGACCATGAGACTATGGGATAAGGAATACAGCTCTTGATTTACTGAGATCATACCTGAAAAATAGAAAAGTTAAAAGTAAAACTCGGCGTAAACTCATTGGGGTCTGAAATGGCAATGGGCGTTCCTCAAGGTTCGATATTGGGTCTATTCCTCTTTTTAGTTTATATTAATGATTTACCCCAATTAATTCAAAATCAACCGAAGATGGTGTTATTTGCAGATGACACAGGATCTTTAAAATAAACCGACGGTCACAAAATCTTGACGACGTGAACAGCTCTATTCTTCAAGTCTAAGATTGGTTTACGTTAAATAATTTAGTACTAAATAAAACAAAACCAAATGCATTATATTTAAATTACCTAATGTTAGAAGTAGCGAATGTGACATTAAATGGAGAAAAACTGGAATGTACTCGTATTAATCAAACGGTTTTCCTAGGAATCACGCTAGACGAGAAATTACAATGGGGAGGTCCCCATTGTAATTTCTCCTGTTATATGAGGTCATATAACATCTTTTGCGGGGTAGCTAAGCTCGGCTGCTTATGCTGTTAGAAAGATATGACAGTTAACAGATGTAGAAACAGCGCGTTTGGTCTATTTTAGCTACCTACTTCCATAGTATTATGTCGTATGGCATTTTACTGTGGGGTCGGGCTGCTGACATTGAATCCATCTTTATTTTACAAAAGAGAGCTATCAGAGCCATTTATGATCTACATCGTCGCGAATCTCTCAGGGAACTATTTAAAAACATTTATATTATGACGGTACCTTGCCAATTCATTTATGAAAATACTAGCTGCCCGCCCCGGCTTCGCACGGGTACCACTAAGTACTTGTCTACGGCGCACCTACCTACCTATCCTACCCAGGTAGGGTAGGATCTACACTACCTACCTACCTATCTTGCGTTTTGTTTTATCATTTATAACAAATTAACGGCTAGACTGATGTATTTCTTTTTTTTTTATTCTTTTACATCAATTTTATTACTTATTTATCCTATTCCGGACGAAGATAAATACAAAAAACACAAAAATCATAAAAAAATCCGTCCAGCCCGTTTTTTGAGTTACACTGGAGAAGCCTTACGAACACTTCCCCTCTGTAAAAGTACAATAACAAAAGTTCCAGTACGTTCATAAAATCTACTTTCAAATCGATTCTAACGCACTTCGTAAATCGTTTTAAAGGCGCGCGGAGCTCCGTCAAAATGCCTATTTGTGCTGTTAAATGGTGTAAAAAGCGTTCAAATACGTCAAATTTACATAAAGAACTGAAAAACTTTCCATATGCAATTTTTTTTTTTTTAACTTTTAATCATGTTCTTATTGAAATTTAAAATCCTAACCTCATAATACAATTCGATTCAACCATGATTCAATATAAAACGTAGCATGAATCGAGTATTTTCCTCACGTTGCTACTGTGACGTCACCGAGTCTCGCTACATCTCGTTTTTATGTTCGTAAAGATCAAAATACTTTTCTTTAACATTACGAAAATGTACGTCAAATCAGCAAAACTTATACGCACTTGACATGCGCTTATGTCCTCTAGTAAAAATGTTAACGAGACTACGCTTGGACTATGCTTAGATCTTTAAAACTACGGATTTTGATGCGGTTTTTTTTTAAATAGATAGAGTGATTCATGCGGAAGGTTTTTGTGTATAATACATTAAGGTTTTGTGTAAATTGGCTGAAACATGACGATTATTGTCGAAGATGTCGGAAAAAATCATGCCAAGTCGGAGCTTTACTGGCGTGCGCCGCGTAATCCGTAAGAGATACATCAAATTGATGTTTTACAGAATTGTCTATCTTAAAAAGTTCAAAAATAAAGTCCGCGATAGCATATGTCTATCTTCTAAGATGACCTACAGTAACCATTTTTATCTTTCAGAATTTGATAAAAATTTCTTTGTTATTTCCGAAGCTATTTTGACCGGTATTTTATTTATCCTTTTCCAATAAAATATGTTATTTAAATTGGGCATTTAATGTACATTAAAACATGCCTTGACATCATATCATTAAAATGAATACTTTAAAAGATATCAGATTCAAAATTACGCGTAACAAAATAATTATGGTTGCCGACAACGCGGGTGCAGCGGTAGGAATCAATGACTTTTCCTCGGATATTAGGTATCTAACTAATCCCGAGTACGTTCCCGTGGGATATTTTCCAACATCCACGCGGGCGAAGCCGCGGGCAAAAGCTAGTTTAATGATATAATTTGTAATTTTTTTATAACACTGAATTTACTTTCAGATTCAGAATCAGTTTATTTTTAAGAATGTAGTTTTACATAGTATGTGGTGTTAATACTTTTGTTAGTTCTATACATTCTACCACAAAGTATATGGTGTACAAATATTCAATTGTCGTTCTTAATTAAGTACAATATTAATTTTAAGATTTGTGATTTACATTATGTCGAATGAATTAGTATTTTTATAATTAGGTAATCGTTACTATAAAATGTCAAAGTTAAGTCTATGTCATCTTGGATTTTTACAATATTTCATACTTAGATTATATACTTGTCAAGTAATTATAATCTAAGATTTCATAAATTCATCAATTATCTAATAGCCATATTGTCAGCTTTTTCTTGAACATGGGGATGGGAAGTTCCTTAGGTGAATTAGGTAACTTGTTATACACCTGATTGGCATTTACATTTTTTTATTTTTTTTTATTAATCATAACAAAAACAAAAAAAAAACAGACATTTGGTTAAACACACCACACAAACCATCGCGGGTTTAACAGTGGTGTGGCCAGACACGGCAACTCGGTGCCACTACATATTATTACTTATTTACAAATTGGTAGGTATATGGATTTTTTCTAGATAGACATATTATAGGTACATTCCTCCTAAACATTTGTAATCTACACTAAGGTACATTTAGTTCGTGTTTATACCTATTTCTAGCAGCAGCCTTTTTGTGACTGACTTCTGATTGCATGCGAAAATAGTGCGAATATTGTTTTACTAGCATACATTGATTTACATGCAGGGTAAAGGTAATATATGAAGTTTTTTAAATAACGGTTTACAGCTGTCCAAAAACCAGATGCCAGATATTGCCCTAACACACTTCTTTTGTAGGTACCCGAAATGCCATTAAAACTTCAACTGAGTTGCCCCATAACAGACCATATGATAGCACAGACGATAAGTATCCGTGATATGCAGTGACTGCTGCGTCAACGGACACTGTTCGTAGACGTTTTATTGCTTATACGAATTTGTCTAGCTTATCGCATACCTACGTAATAGATGTGCGATTTCCAGTGGACCAAAACTGTAGTTTTGGTCCACTATTATCCCCAAGAATTTTGTCTTTACTACTTGTTCTAGGATACTGTCTTCATATTTTATAGAGTCTGAAAGTTTGATTTATAAGTTTGAAATTGAATTCTTTTTGTTTTACTTTTATTGATTTTTAAATTGTTGTTATTAAGCCAAATTATTATGTCTTTGATTGCTTCATTAATTACCTGTTTCAATTTATTTTTGTCATTACCTTTATTTAATTTTAAACACATAAATTATATTTTTAAATATTAGAATATAAAAAATTAAAACATTTAAAAATATAAAAAATAGTAGCCCACCGGTATCGGGAACAGGGTCCAAGCTCCCGGCGGACAGGGCTCCAGAGAGAGGAAACTCCTGACAATGCGAGCCGTATCCAGGAGTACCGCTTGCTGAATCCCAAGCAAGCCCTTGATCCAGCTGCCCAACGAGAGCCTCCTTAGGTGTTGGTCGAGGCTCTTGGCAACTAAGCCATTGGCTGATACGACTATCGGCACAATGATCGCTGAGTCCACATCCCACATGTCGACAACCTCGTGAGCCAAGTCAAGATACTTGATTTGTTTATCTTTCTCAGCTTTCACGAGGTTCCGTCATGCGGGACCGTTATGTCAATAATCGTTGTGCGCCGCTCTACTCGATCCACTACCACTATATCAGGTTTATTGGCAACAATAGTCCTGTCAGTGATGAAGGTTCGATCCCAGAACAATGTGATATTTCCAATTTCGAGAACTGGGTCGGGCACATACCTGTAGTACGGCACTTCCGATTCCACAAGATTGTATTTCAGAGCAAGTTGCTGATGGCTAATCCTGGCTACAAGGTTGTGTCTATGCAAGTACTCTTCGTTAGCTAGACGACAACAGCCGGAGATAATGTGTAGGATTGATTTTCCCGGACGGTGGCATGCCCGACAGATGACAACCGTGCCGTCTTTCACAATAAATCTACGGTTCATTACCTTTTATTATTAGTGTCGTATCATCAGCACATAAGATTGTTTAGTGGCGTGTTGCATTGGGAAGGTCATATATATAGCAAAAATAAAAACGATCCCACTACGCTGCCTTGGGGTGCTCCTACTGCATTAGTTTTAAAATTAGATTTATATTCTACTTTGCTTCCATCAATGACTTTTGATATTTGCACACATTGACGCCTATCACTTAGGTAAGATTTAAGCCAGTCATTTGTTTTGCCCCATATTCCATATTTATCCAATTTGCTTAGTAATAGCTGATCAATGAAATCAAGGCTTTACTCATGTCCAGAAAAATAGCCACTACAGGTATTTCGTCATTCATTGCCTCAGTTATTATTTGTATTAAGTCATTAAAACAAGCTAAAGAGGTGGTGCTATTTTTCCTGAATCCAAATTGCTCCCGCCTCATCTAATAAAATTATACTTGTCCACATAGTCAGATAGTCTTTTTAATATTGTCTTCTCAAATATTTTTGATATTATAGGAATTATGGTTATCAGTCTGTAGTCATTTCAGATTTATCAACATTCTTAAATATCGGTTTGACTATTGAGTTCTTTAATGCACTTGAAAACATGCCTTCTGAAAACTATATGTTTTTATAATTTTGGTACTTATTTTGTCAAAACCGAAAGACGCAGTATTTTTTAGGTTTTGGATTACCCTGAACACTTATATAATGATTGGTAGGATTTATGAATATTGTGATCAATACTCAATACTTTATTTGCATTCTACAATGGTACTTAGGTGGTAAATTATTATATGTGATCATTATGGACCCCGTCTGGCATCGGGCACAGCAAAATAGTAGGAGAGGAAGCTTTGAAAAAATTTACTTACCTTATCAGTCTTCTGAACAAAATTCAATATTATTATATTTACATAAATAGTTTACTGTACTTATTAGATAATGTTAGCATTTATATTTTATCATCTAAATATTCGTTTATACTATAATAGCATTTATACAAATTGTTTTAGTTTTTTTCTAAATATATTCAATTTATCTTCTTTTTTTATGAATTCTGGTAAATTGTTATATATTTTATGGACATTACATAGGGGCTTGTAGAATGTATTGTAAGCCGAGAAGATGGAATTTTAGTCTTGATTTATGTCGGAGTGTGTAACGTGATTGTATAACTTCGCGTTTTGTATAAAACTCTTGATACTTACGAACAAATTTGCAAGTCTCTAATAAGTTTAAACTGCGGAGCGTTAAAATATTATTATTTTGGAAGTGAGGTTTACAGCTGTCAGTTTGGTTGATAATTACTAGGATTCTAACAAATTTTTATCAATGTCCATAGTTCTATTTATAGCGTCAATTTTGTACGTAAATTCATTATTATTTGTCAATTGTATAAAGTATTACTTAAACACAATGTCACAAATGGTTTTTAACACTATTTGTCTTATGTCATTACTTTATTGTGTGTCATCAACTTTTTTATTGATAATAACCCAAGTAGCCTTCCTTGCACTTGTTTTTCATATTCTGAATACCTGAACATTCATTCTGTGATTACTTGAACTCACACACTGACTTATTAGGATTACTTGTTAAAATGTTAGGAATATCGTATAATTTTACAATGTTTGTAAGTAAGTATGTGAGCACCATGTATCTATCACATAATTGTTTTATCTGTCATTGTTCCATTTTTCAATCTTTTTACCTATCCTGGTATAGTAATCTTATTCTAGATGCATCGTCTTCACATATAATTCATGTATACAAAATATTGTAAAAACATTTTAAAAGAGGAACAGTGGAGTTTCTTGCCCATTCTTCTCCATATGAAAATTTTCTTTTGGAAGGGGCGTCTAGAATCAATTCTATTTTTTGTAAAATTGACATTCTAAAGTGCCTTGTAGGTGTCTAATTGAAATACATTGTTTGATTTTGACTTTTTTACACAATCACACGCAGACCATTATGGTCTATCTGTGTGCCAACATAGCAGCAAACAACCAGTTTACAAAATTGTTGATAAATACAATGATAATAAGTTGCCCTTCTGATTTTGACACTGACACCATTATGTTGAAGAATAACAGTTGAATAAATAAATATTAGGAAATAATGTTTTATGTTAATGAGTGTTTGTTTACAGTGCACAAAGACTATTTGTGGGTGATGCTACTAAGAGCCCAGACACAGACATACATAGTTGCATATTGATAGTGTATGTATGTGTGTGTGTTCAAATAATTAACATGAATGTGTTTCATGAGTGCCTCAATATAAATTAGGCTGTTTAGTTCTACAAATAAATCCAAAACTGTGACTTTTTATTTTGATTGGGTTTGTGTCTAGGCTTGCTATTAAATAATGACTGAATTTGAATCATACACATGGCACCTACCCATTGATCACCCATTTATGTTTATATTAGAGGGACTTGTTAGGTTCGACACTAACCAATTCAGTGACTACAACTTCTTCTAGCGACATGGCTGTTGCAGTCACATGTTGCAGTATTACTGGAGTTTATTAGCAACATACGTGCAAGTAGCACATAGATGAGGCGCTTGCTTTAGTGCTTCAGAAGCCGGTTATATTATTATGTTTACTGTTCCTAAGATGTATATTATTTTGTAATCTGTCTCTCGACTACTTGGTGATTTCAACGCGGTCTATGTAACGAAGCATCAAATTCCCTTTGAAATTGAATCGATAACAAAATGAAAGAGTAATATTCAATCAAAGTTACCTTTGTTTGACACACAGTCACACAAATAAAACACAGAACTTGACAGGACTACAAGTGTTGGTTTGACAACTGACAACGTACTTTGACCTCTTGACCAAATCAGTGTTGCCAACTTCCAAAAGAACTTGTTGCGAACCCGGACCTGACGTGTGGACACTTCAAGCGTCGACAGCAGTGACACTGCTCTCGACGCTCAAGTCAATAGCCATCCTGAGGATTCGGGAGTCGCGAGCCGACTTCCGGCCACCGTAGGCGCGGGTTTGCAGACGGTGGGCAATGGGTAGCTCGCCGTCCGATTAGGACCAGGCCCGGGTCGACGGCGTGTTGTGTCCCACGCGCGCCTCAAAGAGATGTCAGCACCAACTGACGGGATCCGTTGCCAATAAGAGCCAATGCCTGCCAGGGTTGCGAGTTTGTCCGAAAGGGATGTCGCGGCCCCGGCACACAGGCAACGGAAGGAATACGGGTGGGTTTTAGTCAGTAAAAGTCTGACACGCCCTCTCACTCCGCCCAGAGCGGGAGAAGTCATTTGACGATTTCCCAACCTAAAAAAAAAAAAAAAATCCTGAGGATGCCTCGTTTAGAGGTGAAACACGTGTCGATTTCTTACAGGGTTCTTTATGACTCCTTATGAACAGCTAAGCGGATTAGGTTACTAAATATACGTTTAATGTATTTTACAACAAATGACATTGTATTTTTTTTTTTTTTCTGCGTTTAATTTTAATTTGACAAATACATTTTGTTATTGGAATAATTTTTCAGCAAATCTCATAATTATCGTACGATTGACATTCATTATCGTACATCGTACCATTGACCAAATTATCGTACATCGTACCATTGGCCAAATTATCGTACATCGTACCATTGGCCAAATTATCGTACGCCCCCTTAACTATCGTACGGGTTGGCAGCAGTGGACCGATTTACACACCACTGCACATAAACTTAATATCTCAATGCGAATGCACCACAGACACAGCAGACATAGACCAGTCAGACGTTAGTACTGTTAGTAGAGAGATCCCGACAGACTGAAATCGAAATGTTGAACACGCTCGTTATAGGTGGTAGCACTGCTGTTAGTCCAGAAATTGCCATTGTTTTGTACAAATATTTTTACTGTCATGTCGAAAACAAATTAAACGAAAACTACATAAACATATATGAATTTTGCCCAGTCTTCAGGTTGCAGGAATCCGCCGGATGGAACTAAAGATAGCACATAGTCGCAACGAAATAGGTACCTATTTGGTTTTGCAATTTTTTCTTCGGAGAGCTTTGTTCTAGGTACAGTTTTCGTCGTATATCATCTTTGAGAAATACATGGGTCTCCGTATTTTTATTTTAGTGGTCGCAGCAGTTAGCGTGGACTGTATTAGCAGGAACGGTTCTTGTCGTAAATAAAACGAACTAGGCTGAATGAAGTCTGAAGTCTCAATATATTTTAATTTTCCACAACACCCTAGTTATATGTATACATTAATCGATCTATACACTAGGCGCTAGCACGTTGTTATTACAAGTCAATCGACCAATAGCGATGCGCCGCCAGGGCGAGCCACGCGCGGGTCGCGGGGCGCTGAGTTGCACACGACACTATTCGCCGCAAAGGCATAAATAGGAGTCGCATGCCGGGCGCGGTCCCCCCCCCCCCCCCCCCCCCCCCCGACTCTGCTCGTAGATGTGCCAGCCCGCGTCGACGCTGAGCCAGTACTCTCTCTATAGTACTTTACTCTTTGGCCAGTAGTTTTAAATTCCCCGACTAATAATAATATAGACTAATATTAGTATAGTCTATGCCCCTGGCTGGAGGCTTTAAGTGTAAAAGCTTAAGGCAGGCACAGGAAAGCCCGGTTAAACAGTTACAACCTCTTAGTGGTCACCTGCGAGATGCCCTAGTTAAAAAAAAAAAACTTCTTCGTCATGTGTCCACGTGTCCATCTGCGTGGTTCCGAAGCGTGAAGTGAAGATATATATATTTGCTTGCGCTTACAAACTGCTTCTTTCGAAGCGAACCGGCGAACGTGTGCGGCGTTGTGATAATGCTCGTTCCACGTCGGTGTTTGCTATCTTGTTTCTTAGTGTGTCATCATTACGTACTCGTCTTTTTCAAGATGGTTGTTTCATTGTTTCTTGCGGATTGTTAAAAACGTGGTAAGGTAACTGGTTCGGTGGTATGTGGTAACTGGTATTCTGTATTCTGGTGACTGTGTGACAGGTACTATGTCACTACATTATCATCCACAGCTGCGCAAGGGGACAATTTATTATTCATTCGTAAAATAAGTCTATTCTATTCTTTAATATGGCAAGCAAAGCCGATGTCGACTATTCTGCCAGTGTCTAAAGTGAGTTGGAAAAGCAAGTGTGTATTGAGATAAAATAAAATTAACAAGTAGAATGTTAAAAGAAACTTCAATGATGAATTGTTGAAATGTAGATCATGTAGGGTTAGTATTGGACTGAAACAAACATAAAGATAACATTACATAAATATTATAATTGTTAGAGCATTTAATTATACACCACATCCACACAGACAGAATATTTGAAGGAAAAAAAAAACATAATTTAATATTATTGTGACGGATGAAAATCATCAGCGCCACAAGCAGTTCTGGAGAGGAATAAGTTAAAAGGGAAGGGAAATTAATAGGAAGAGGGATCTTGAATTTAAGGAGACGGCTATACAAATTTAGGGGTGGGATGTTGTTAGGACATTCAAAAAATATGTGATCCAGGGTGCCTCGCAGAGAGAGGAGTCACGGACATGGATTTTGTGTAAAAAAACGGGAGTGCAACAAAAACCTAAGCGGATTCTACAAAGAACAGAAATAACAGTTTTCGATACTTTTTTGTGACCGAAAAACCAAGGTTTCGGTTTTATGGTCGGTTGTACTGCATAAAAAAACTGCTTTTCTTTTTACTCGTTTTTACTGGACATATTCCACTTCTCCTGCCAGGAACATTGCAGATTCAGTTTTGGAAGGGACAATAGATCATAGCCCTGATATGTATTGTGCGTGAGATCTGACGATAAAGATGAACAAGCATCTTTAGCCAAAGCATCAATACATTGTAAAATAAGTCGCTTGTTAGCAAAAAATTTATGGGGGTGACTTCTAGCTGTCAAATTCTTGGTGATAGTATTGTAGCGACATCTGAAGTGAGTAAGGGGCAGTTTTTATCGCCATTGCAAAAAAACAACGACAGGAAAATATTTTCGTACAATAACGGTAAACTACGGGTTCCTACAGCTAAGCAGCTGGTTTGTAACATGAAATTTACTTTGCTTGTATCCTATTAAACAAGACAATTTGTTACACAAACAGGATATAATGGTACAGATTTTGTATCCAACAATCTAGCAACCCTGCGAATGACTGACAGGAGTGACAGCTTGAGCATGGAATAAGTAACTACTATTTATTAGAATAGTATGGAATCATGGAATGAGTAAGTACTATTAATGTAAGTACTCATGAAATTAGTATACAGTAATACTTGAAATACAATATTATTATGTTTTATTTGATAGGGATTCTCCAATGTCCATTAGTTCATTATAATATAAATAAATTGTGAATTATGAACTTTATGAATAATACGAGCTTTCATCAGTACCTATGTTACAAAATATTCTAAAACTTTTAAAAGTGTGTGCTAAATAGCTAAAGCTCTTTACATTAGCAATAAAATAAAATCAGCTGATGATAAAATGAAAACTACCCGGCAAATAATAAATAATGAAACAGGTAGGAAAAAACAGTGTAATAGCACCTACACACTATGCCGCCGCCGGCACTGCCGCCGGCGCTGCCGCCGGGTAATCCGCGGCGCGCCCGGCCTTGCCACACAAAGGATCGCAAAGGAAATGAAGGCGCAAAAGCCGGGGGTACGTGCCGCGCGGCAAAAGCCGGCGGCCATGCCGCCGGCATAGTGTGTAAGGGGTATGATTCTTAATTTAATTTAAAGACTCCATCAACTCAAATGTAGAAATAGCTCAGGAATTTGAAAACTTTTTTGCTAATATTCCTTACTTAGAAAGAATGTAAAGGCATGTCCTTTGGATTTATATCCATTTGCATTTATAGACCCCCAAAATCTAATAGAGGTGCTATATACATTTTCTTCGAAAAAAATTAACTTATATTATACCGTTGTGGACCAAACTTAGGAAGAAAAGTATTGCTATGTGGTGATTTCAACATTGATATCTTGAAAAATACCAGATTACCTATTAATTTTCTACATCTGCTACTAAATTACAATCTGAAACCAAGTATTAAAAAAAGTCACACGTATATCGACTGGAACATGTATTGACAACATTATCCATAATGTCAATAGCGTGGGTTATGATGGAATAACTACTAAGATTTAAAAATCTGTGTCGCATATCATTGCGCGTTTTGAGTCTTATTATTAATCTGTGCATAGAACATGGCCTCTTTCCAAATTTGTTAAAAATTACTATAATTAAACCACTGCATAAGAAAGGTGATAAAGCTGCTATTTCAAATTACCGTCCTATAGCTCTGATACCGGTAACATCAAATTTTTTAGAAAAAATAATTTATAAATCTATAAACTCATTCTTTGAAGTAAACAATATACTGGCTAAAGAACAATATAGTGATAAAAAAATCCAATTACAGCTGTACTTGTGGACATGTCGAAAGCATTCGATCATGTAAATCACGAAATATTACTGGATAAGTTAGAACGATACGGCGCCAGGGGAAACATATTAAATCTAGTCAAAACATATCTCACTGGACGTAAACAAGCCACTTTTTTTAAATAGAATATGTTCTAAATCCAACACAGAAGTTACTCATATGTCACCAATTAGAGATACAACTTGTGGTGTACCCCAAGGAACTGTCCTTCGGCCCTTGTTGTTTCTCATATTTATTAACGATTTGCCAAAATGCACTGAGTACCAAACTGTTTTGTTTGCCGATGACAGTACACTTATTGTTCCATGTAATAATATAGAAACTTATGAAGATGACATAAACAAGTACATCCTTTGCATCATAAATTGGTTACTTATAAATAAACTAAAAATAAACATAGATAAGACAAAGCTTATGACATTTTACCAAAGAACAAAAACACTTAACTTAAACATAGCATAAGCAGATCAAATAATAGCTGAAACAAGCAGTGCTAGATTTCTGGGACTTCACTTGGATATTCATTTAGACTGGAAATGTCATGTTGAAACAGTTTGTAAAAAACTTAACCAGTATTCATATGCGCTCTACAATCTAGCAAAAATAGTAAATAAGTCCGTTGTTCTAATTTCTTACAAGGCCTATGTCTCATCTACATTACGTTTTGGAATAATACATTGGTGAAATTCCACCGACACCGAAATTGCGTTAAAGGCCAAAAAAAAATGTGTGCGTGCTGTGTTTAAACGGAAACCAACTGAAAGCTGTATTCCATATTTCAAAAAAAATAAACTCTTAACATTGCCCTGTATGTACATTTTTGAGACAGCAGTATTTGTCAAATCCAACTAACATTGAGATCTAAACGACGCAATAGAGAGATAATAATGCCGATGCGCTAAGCCACATAGCACTGCTCTTTATACAAAAAGTTTTTTAGGAATGGCACCTAGGATCTATAATAAGATCCCTAGATGAATTAAAGAAATAAACAACATGAACAATAAAAAAAAAGGCTTTAATGAAAATAATGAGAAAACATATTATACGGTGAACGAATACCTAACTAACACATTATAATTACCTCGTTTTTATTATTTTCTTTATTTCATTTATATACATATAATTTACAGTTTTAAATATTTTTATAAAAAGCAAAAGAGAAAACAAAAACATTTCAAAATATAAAAAATAATACTTTAGGGTCCAAGCTACCGGGCTCCTGAGAGAGGAATCTCATTTCATTTAATTTATTTGCATACCATAATGCAGTGTTTTTCAACCTTTTTCATGACGCGACACGTCCACTGTTTATAATCTGTATTTTATTATAATACAAATATAAAATACGTACCACTTACGTTTACATACGTTTTATTGTTTTTTATAATGACGTATCGGCTAATTACAAAATTAACAGACATATTATATCGCCAAACGCCTCCACGGAAAAGCGATACGATGAATTTGTGGGTACAGCGTATCCCACTCGCATCTTAATTAAATTTTATGTCGTATCATTGATGGATTTATGAAGATCATGGCTAGGAGGTATTTCCCAGTAGAGTAATTACGTTTATAAATGCAGCTTTAGATGAGGCAAGTTTGGGAACCAACCTAAAAGCAAATCTAATGGAATTATCTAAAGCAACAATACAAAGTTTAAAAAATATATTTTTATACCTACTTTTTTTTCTTGTACTGAGGCTTCGCGACCCCGTTATAGAGGCTTCGCGACCCCCCAGGGGGTCGCGACCCACAGGTTGAAAAAACAGGCATTTTTAATCGTGATGTTGGAATGTTTAGTCTGTTTTTGTGTCTAAGTATAATTTTAGTTTGTATGTCTTCTCTTTTTGTATAGAATTCTGGATATCTCCGTACAAATTTACAAGTTTCAAAAATATAGAGGCAGGGTAAGGTTAAAATTTTCATTTCTTGGTAGTGGGGTTTACAACTATCTGTATCATCTATGATAGCTAAAGTCCTGATAAGTTTTTTCTGTAGGGTAAATAATGTGGGCGCTTCTGTACTATTTCCCCATAAGATGATACCATATTTGAGCCATGCAGCGTACGCGTAATACGTGACTAACGCAGTTTTTAGATCTGTGGTTTTTTTATTTCGCGGAGGGCATACGAAAATTTAGACAGCTTCGCTCTTTATTTTTGGATGTGCGACTTCCAAATAACGTGCAAGTCTACGTCTATGCCTTACAAAGTGAACTTACTAACTACCTACTTGTAGTTTCGAGTCTTTGAAGCTAAAATTTATATCGAATGGTGTTTTTTGGCGGGGGTGAAACGTCATTATTTTGGTTTTAGTAAAATTTTTAACAAGATTATGTTCTGTCATCCAATTTGTTGTAGCGTTAAGTATGGAGTTCAATTTATCATTTACATTAAGGCTAGAATCACATGAGGCAATTATTGATACATCATCCGCAAACAAGACGCAAGGTTCCTTTATATAAATAAATAAATAAATAAAGTTTATTCAAAAAATAATGTAGTACAGTAAAAACATTTTTCGTAATTCTATGTAATAGTTCACAAGTGTTACATGCCTGAACTAGGACATCCTGTGTTTCAGGCGAGAAAAGGTAAAACATTATATCTAAATAATCACAGTAATCACATCATATACAAAAGGTAAATTAGTCAACTAATAGGTATGTAAAAGAGGTGTAAACAGTATAAAAATCTTACCTGCTAAAATCTTAGTATATTAATTTAAGCTAACTAATCATAATAAAAAGTGCAATTAATATTTATTTAAGTACAACTAATAACTTCTCTGTATCTTCATAGGACAAATTTTGTAATGTTTCCTTCAGAGTTTTCTTGCAATTTACAAAATTTTGGGAATAAATTTTTGCTTTTGCATTAAGTCTGTTATAGAGTAGTGGTCCCAGAAAAACAAAAAATTTGGCTGTAAAAGCATGTTTTGTGCTTTTTGTGGGACAAACTATATCTTTCCGTCTCTTTTTAATAAGTTCAGTGCTGAAGCGGAGGGCTGCGTGTTGTTTTAGTACAATGCTCATTATGAATAACTGCCTGACTGTTAGTACTTCACAATTTTTATAGAGCTGGTTAGTGGGAAAAAGGAAAGGGCGGCACGTAGACACCTTGAGAATCGCTCTTTGAGCTCTTTCGACTTGTATTAATAAAGTTTTACCTGCTCCACCCCATGAGGTAATGCAGTATGTCAAAATTGACTGACATAGAGCAAAGTAAACTTGCTTAATTATTTTTGGATCCGCAATATGTCGCAGCTGCTTAAATACAAATATGAGCTTACGAACTCTATTATTTAAGACTTCTATATGTTGTTTGAAAGTAAGGGTCTCGTCTAATATAACACCTAGGTATTTTATTTGGTTAGTCTTATTAATATTAGGACACTTTAACGGGCATTCTGCGGGGACTGTGCAACAATGAGCATATAGCGTCGAGGAGTAATCGGAAGTTGGTTTGCGCATGGAAAACTTTATATAGTTTGTTTTATCCGTATTTAGGGTTAATGTGTTATGTTGAAGCCATTTATTTACAATATTGAAGCCGTTTTGCGCAAGCTTGTGAACTTCATGTTCCGATTCAGCCGCAAAAAGAAGAGCAGTGTCATCAGCGTAAGATATTACTGTACCGTGCTGTAGTTTAAGATTACAAAGGTCGTTTATGTATATCAAAAACATAGTGGGTCCTAATACACTTCCTTGGGGAACACCAAAAGACGTGTTTTTTTGGTCTGCGCTGAGGACATTGCCAATCTTAACGCATTGAGTACGGTCTTCTAGGTAACTTTTGAAAAGTTTGAGCTGGATACCTCTTATACCTACTGTCTCAAGCTTGCGCAATAGAGTAGGGATACATACTGTGTCAAAAGCTTTGGCAAGGTCCAGGAAAATACCTACTGTATGGTTACCCTTGTCAAGTTTTTGTGCTAGAAAATCAGTTAGATGATGTACGGCATCGGCAGTTGAAATTTTAGGTCTAAAACCAAACTGTCGATCCGATAAAATTGATTTGTCCTCTAGGTATTTGAACAACCTTTTATTTATAATTTTTTCCAATATTTTGGACATACAAGGCAATAGAGAAATAGGTCTATAATTTGTTACTTGTTCTTTACTGCCTGATTTATGAACAGGGATGATAACTGCTTTTTTGAGACACTCAGGGAAAATGCCCAAGGATAAACACATACGAAAAATGTAAGTCAGTGGAGGTACTAAAATATTTCTGAAATGTTTAATAATTTTATTTGATATTTCATCCCAACCAACTGCGCATTCATCTCTCAATGACATGATTATATTTTCTACTTCTGTCTCATCAGTATCTAGTAAGGCAAAAGATGATAGAGTGGAGTTACCCGTGGTAGAAAAGTTCACTAAATAAGGAGATTAATCCCGGTTATTTTTTTCCGCCAGACACTTACCAACATTAACAAAGAAATTATTTGCTATGTTAGCAGACGTCAGCTGTGACGAGTGCGCTCGTAATAAACTTGAAGATGACTCATTTTGTTTTGAGGAAAAAGTTACATGTTTAATATATTTCCAGATCTTTTTACTATTTGTTCCAGCCTTATCCAGTGCAGTTTTATCGTAGTTGATTTTAACCTTTTTGAGAAGACTATTACAAAAATTACGATATCTTTTGTATGACAGTTGTAGGACTGTATTCTCTGGATGAGATTTACATTTCATGTGCAGTTTATCTCGGTGTTTCATACAGCGAATAAGACCTGGTGTGATCCAGGGTTTTATGTTGCAATTTTTGTTGCTCAACTGCGATACGACCGTATTTTTCTGAATTGCATGACGTACATTTTCTATAACATACATCATACAATACTGTGGGTCAGCAGAATTATAGACTGGATCGAAGTTGATGACGCGTAAATCTTCATCAAGTTTATTTATATTCAATTTCGAAACTACACGAGTGTTATGTTTAGGTAAATTACAATTTAGTGTTAGTAGGACAGCATTATGATCTGTTATTGTAGAGTTAATAACAAGTGCAAGTGAAGGGAAATTGGTTTTAAGTATGATATGGTCCAAGCAAGAGCCACTATGATGTGTAGGAAAACAATGTGCTGGGAGCAAGCCATGATATGCGCATAAGTTATCGTCTTGCAATAAAGACTGTGTGTTGTGTCGAAACGAGCTTCCTGTTTTAAATTCGAGAACCGCGCAAAACAGAGATAAACCTTTTAGTAAAATATATTGTGGCGTTCCACTAGAAGTGTACTCTATATTAGTGAAAACAGAACTTAAAAATAACAAGTGGTTCTCAAATAATAACCATTCTTATTACAAACATTTAAATAACGAACTCAGAGAAAAAACACAGTGTTGACTAATTGGAAAGAGTCGCGTTTTGTGTCGTTCTGTGTCAAACGTAGCGGAATCGCTCCACCCACTGTACACGGTGACGCTCGGTGTCCCCTAGTTGGAAAGGATCGCGTTCTGTGTCGCTCCGTGTCACTGAGCGCATTGTTGATATACACAACTGGCTGACCGCGAGTCTACGTGTTGGGTATTTATTGGCGAGCTTACACGTATTTATTACTGATTATCAGGATTAATAATGTCTACATCGAATGAAAAATTAATGATTTGGGGATGCTGCGTTGGTGGATTGGATGAAGGAAATTATCGTAATTGCACAATTTGTGAAAAAGCATTTCACCTTGCCTGCTTAACCAATTACGACGGGGAGCTCCTTGCCTCCAAAGCTTGGAATTGCCCGTCCTGTTCTAGCAAAAGCCCTAAAGTGCCCAGGGATGATAATGCGCCTATTCGGTGCAATGCTAATGTTACCATGAGAAGCGCTAAAAGACAAGCACTGCACTCACCTCCATATTCCTGTAATACCTTGACAACTGATGACATCCGTAATGTTGTACAAGACGTGCTGCAGGATCAGCTAAGCAGTATGCTTTCAAAAATCAATGATAGCATAACCACACTAATGAGTGAAGAACTTCGATTAGTGAAACAGGAACTCAAAAGCGCAAAAGATTCTATGAATGCCGTAAAAACCCAAATTGGAGGTATTGTCACTGAGCACGTAGAGGTAAAATTAGCTATAGAGAACCTGAAGACTCAAAACTCTTCTACGCAACACACCATCACGGAACTGAGCACTAGACTACATCGTCTGGAGCAAAACTTTCACACTAAGCGACTGGCATCAGCAAGCAGTACAGAGCAGGACATCTCAACTAAACCCCTCTCTGAACCAGCTCCCTCATGTGCCAGTTCAAGAGAACCCAATACCGATTCTGCGCCAGCTGCAATTGTGACGCAGACTGCCTCTTCTAATTCACAAGCATCTGATTCCCAGGAATGGACGCGAGTAACAAAGAAATCAAAAAATCGTCGCCCCGTGTCCATTCAAGGCGCTGCTGGCCCTAATGTAACATCACTCAGGGCCGTTGAAGCTCGTAAGTACTTACACCTATGGAACATGGAGTCTACAGCCGAGGAAATTAGAGAATACCTTCGCACGTTATGTTGCACTGATACTTGTACCATTGATGAACTCACTCCGAAAGGAAACTACAAGTCATTCAAAATTGGCGTTCCCATTGCATGCTATGAGCGCTGCTATACCGCAGATGTGTGGCCAGTAAATGCAAGAATCAAGGCTTGGATCAACTATAGGAAACCGTCCTCCGTCCAGTCTAACAGCCAGCGTGTAGTTGACCCACAGCCCTTTCATGAACAGCTTACCCAGAGGGACAAGACAGCATAGTGCTGATATTGTGACCGACCCTACAGTAGCTTTCAGACCAAGCACCAGAGGGGCAATTCCCGTAATATTTATGAACGTTCGCATTCGCATCTCATTCGCAAACTGTCAAAAATTGAATCAATTTACCAACATTTTTGACAAGTTTGACAGATTGCGACTAGAATGTGAACGTTTTTTATGTACGAGAATTGGCCTTCTGAACTACAAAAATTAATTGTATATACCAGAATGTCCGTGGAATTAAATCAAAGCTCCGGATGTGGCGCAACAATCTGCACATAACCGAACAAGATTTAATAGCGGCCACAGAGACTTTTTTGGATATCTCTGTTGAAGATACAGAACTCGTCAATGGTGAGTGGAAGGTGTTAAGGCGCGACAGGGGTACACCTTGTGGAGGCGTGCTGCTTATGGCACGCACCCCCATAGTCCTGCGCCGTCGAGGTGAACTTGAGACAGACTGTGGTGAGGATCTTTGGTCGAGTTTCACGTGGCATGGTTCCCCTGTTTACGTGTGCGTTGTGTATATAAAACCAAGTGCCACCGACAGCGATTATATGACCTGGTTTACAAAAGTGGAAAGTTTTATAAATGACTTAAAAGGAACAGTTATCATCCTAGGTGATATAAACTTAAACAGTGCTTCCTTAAATGTTCGTAATTATTATTGTTATTTTCTAACATTTTCTAATATGTGTGAGAGAAACATTGTTGAGAACATGCATGGGGGAATGTTGGATGTTGTTTTAGTTCAGGAAAGCGCTAGCTTACTTGACGTTTGTGTAACAGCAGTTGTAGGTTTGGTACCCCTTGATGCGTACCATCCACCGTTGGACATCCAGGTAAAGTTACAGTCATCTGATGAAAGTGAAAGACTTGAACCCAGTAATGTCAACCGTAGTAGGGACTGGAATTTCAAAAAATGCAATCGCAATCTGCTTCACGAACTTCTCTCTGAGGTATCTTGGGATGCAGTTATATCATCCAATGACGTTCGCACTAGCACTCGGGTTTTCTATGATATTATTTACAGTTTATTTGACGCTTGTATCCCTAAAAAAAGCCGAAACAGGAAGATAACTAGAAGATATCCTACCTGGTTTACATTGGATATTATTCTGGATATCCAGGAAAAAGTTAAATTACATTCCGCCTGGAAGAAGAGTAAATGTGAACAAATTTATAAGCAATTCTCTGACTATAGATCTAGCCTAAAGTCTCGTATATCGACTGCTTATGATACATACATTAGACGCATCGAAGGGAACATTAAGAAAAACCCCAAAGGATTCTGGCAGCATATTTCTAACCTAAGATCTAAAGGCGGGTTTGAGCCTAACGTATCCCACAAAGGTAAATTTCACAGTGGTGTAGCAGCTGCTGAAGTGTTCGCAGAATATTTCGCGAGCGTCTTCCAAACTGAAGTACCAAAGCTAGACCTAGAGAATATAGCCAATCCAAGAAACTGCAATATTAGTAATTACATCAATATAATGGGCTTCGCTGAAAGTGATATAAGCACTGGAATAAATAAGATTAAACTCAATAGTTCTATTGGTCCTGATAATATTCCTCCGTGGTTCTTAAAAGAGGGAAAGGAGTTTCTCATTCGGCCCCTAAACCACATTTTTAATTTAGCACTTAAATCTGGAGTCTATCCACCACCATGGAAGATATCACGTGTGACTCCCATACCGAAATCTTCAAATAAATCATCAGTCGATGAATATCGTCCAATAGCGATACTATCTTCTCCTGCGAAAGTTTTCGAGAATGTCCTACATCAAGGAATTTACAAGCAAGTGAAACAATACCTGTGCAATGAGCAGCATGGCTTTCGCGAAAAAAGATCCGTCAATACTAACTTACTTACTCTAGTTAATTTTATCTCTACTAGTCTTGATCACAGACGCCAAGTAGACGTTCTTTACTTTGATTTTCAGAAGGCGTTCGATAGAGTCAACAATGACGTCTTGCTTTCAAAGCTCAGTGCGATAGGTGTTGCTCCAGGGCTTCTACGGCTTCTTGCAGATTATTTGCGGGACCGACAACAATTTGTCAGATTAGGGTTGTACGAGTCACTCCCATACCACACTCGGTCGGGTGTGAGTCAAGGTTCGGTAGTCGGCCCTCTCCTTTTCATTTTGATGATTAATGACCTCCCTGATGTGGTTGCGAATGCCAGATCCCTCTTATATGCTGATGACTTAAAGCTATTTTATGAAATAAATTCTGAGCTCGATTGCCAAGCTCTGCAATCAGACATTGATTCAGTATATAAGTGGAGTTTAGAAAATAAAATGGAATTTAATCAATCGAAATGTTACGTGATGTCTTTCGGTCGAATGCGGCGCCCAGTCAAGTTTCTATACAAACTGAATGGAGATGCAATTACAAGAACTGATTCCATGAAAGACCTGGGAGTCATATTCGACCGTAAGCTCACTTTTCACGACCACATCACATCAACTGCGAAGGAGTCCTTTAGGCGCCTTGGTTTTGTTTTAAGGAACTGTCGTGACTTCCACAACCCCCACGTTATCAAGCTTGTTTTTGGGGCATTGGTCCGTAGCAAACTTGAGTCTAGTGCGTGCGTATGGAACCCTTTTGAGAAGCAGTATGCGTTAGCTTTGGAAAAAGTTCAAAAAGCATTCCTTAGATACCTTTACAAGCACTTGTACGGGTTTTATCCTCTCTTGTATCCCACTAAATTCCTGTTGGGTTGCTTAAGTCTCAATTCTTTAGAAGTAAGACGGTCGCGCGATCAGATGACTGTAATATTTAAAATTCTCAGGGGGATTATTGATGTTCCTGATCTGCATAATGAAATCTGCAATCTATTTGTCCCAGACAATTACTGTCGTGGCAGGAAACACCGCTTACTGGCTGTTCCAACTTGCCGTACTGTTGCACACTCCAAGTCACCTATTCCTCGGACATTAGCCGCTATTAACGCTCTTCTGAACTCAAACACAGATATTGATATGTTTGCGAATGAATGGAAGATGATGCTATCAGAATGTTTGAATTTTTGTGAGAAGAATGCATGAATGTGTTAAATAAATTTCATGTTTAAATAGTGTAATTGGCTTCGGCCGTTCTATCTAAATAAATAAATAAGTTGAGGTAGTCCTGAGCAGATGCGTCAGTACTTCCTGGAAGAATATTAATATTAATATCTCCAATTACTACCGTGTTTTTAAAAGGTGATAGGTTTTGCAAGACATCATTCAGAGTGTCAGTAAAATTTTTAGTATTTTTGAAAGAGGGGGGCCGATATAAAGCTAATATCGCAAAATCTGATCCAATTTTCACTACCAAACTGTTACAGTCTTGCATATTTGGTTCCTCAACAGAGACTTTCAGGTGATCTCTTACATAAACTATCACCCCATCATTTTGATTGTAATTCCTATCACTTTTGTACATCTTATACCCTGTGATCAGTGGTATATTATATTTCTTGGTAAGCCAGCATTCCGTTAAAACAATAATGTCACAGTTAATGTTTAGCCGTTGTTGAAAAACGCTGAAGCTGTCAAAATTCTTAAAAATACTGCGAATGTTTTGTGTTAGTATGGTTAATGGTGTTTTGTAGCCGGAAAGATATTGTTTGCAGCTTTCAACTTCACAAAGTCTAGACTCAGATACAGAAAAATTATCTAAATCATTAATTAAATTGTTTATCATAATAACAACGAAAGAAATAAAACTTTACTATATAAACTAAGAAGATCTAAAATAAATAACTTATTGACGGCGCTCTTAGGCACCTTCATAATCTATTGAGTTTATGTACCTTTTTTCGGCCAACATTTTCGCCGGGCAGTCAGCTGCACCTGTGATGTGTTTGTCTGGCTTTTTGAAATGCAAGCAAGTAGCGCATTTTGGTTCATCTGACCTCTTTGGACATTCTTTGATTGAATGGCCTTGCTCACCACAGTGACCACAGGTGTAGGACGTCTGTCGACATGATTTGGCAGCGTGGCCATATTGCTGACACTTATAGCATCGTGTGACCAAAGTAAAATCTCTTACAGGGCATGATGACCAATTTATAAACACTCGTTCTTTTGATATTAGGGCTTTTCGTATGACTGGCGATACTTCTACAACATAGTTGCAATAGTCAGAGTCTCTCTTACCCGACTTATGACTTAACTTGATTGAGGTCAAAAACGTCTCAAGGCTGCAGTCCTGAAGCTTCTCGGCGAGATTTTGGTGGTACAAACATGTGAAAACCTCGTTTTCTGACATGGACGTCGGAACTCCTATTACTACAACCCTAGGCTTCCTTTTGTAAGGCTCGTCGACTGTTAGACCCGATTTTTTTAGCTGCTCCAATTGTCTCACCTTTTCGATGTCGTCTTTCGTCTCAGTGCTGATGATAACACCCCCGTTTTTGGTCTTGCGCAGGCCTCTTACATGCAGCTTCATCTGTCCGGGGCAAATGATTTTTTGGACGAGGGATTTCGTTTCGTCGCTGGATTTTAATTTATCTACTGGATAAATGGCCACAGAACTTACGTTTGTCTGCTGGATGTAATTGTTGGCTCCTTTTTTGACCATGTCAGCAAATGACGCGCCCAGGGCAGTTTTCGTTTTTTCTTCGACACTCAACTTGAGTTCCTTTAGTTGCTGTGAGAGGTCGAGTTGGGTTTCAAGAGCTTTGGCAATATTGTGGGATTCCAATCCTTTCGCTTTCATGTACTGGTACTGTACCGCCATTTGCGATGTGCTATGGCCGATCTTCCGGCATAGGGCATTGATGCGCATTTTGTGGTCCATATTCAGCTTGCCTTCCGCTGCGATAGTGCACACCTCCTGCAAGTTCTGGTCGATGGTCGTCATCCAGCTCTGAATTTCCGGTGTCGTCATAGCTTCAAGAGCTTCATTCGTTTGCTGCGGCGCTTGAGGGGGACGAGCGGGGCCGGTTACACCGCCAGGTGTAGGCGGCGGGGAACGGGCACACCTACTTCTAGGGCTGAAGGGACTATCCTCCATCGTAAAGTAGATTATTTACCTATGTATTAATCACTGATCATTTTTATAGGAAAACACATCAAATCTAATGTATGAGTCACTTTATTAACAGCAAATTTAATAAAAACTAGGTCACGATTTCGCAAGTAATTATTTGTTTATACTAATATTGTTCGATACGTCTGTTCACTACGACCGTTTCAACCAATCGCATATGATTAGGAAGGTCGTTTATGTACACAAGAAATAGAAAACAGCCTATTACGCTGCCTTGTGGAATAGGGAATATGCATGAGATTCAAATAAGGGTCAAATATTTTTTTTATAAACTATATTACTTCAGAATTATGCCTCCATCAATATATTTTATTATACTTTAATAATGAGCAAGAAATTAATTTTTAAAAAGTGCAAAAAATCTGTGGGAAATTTAAATAGGTACTTGAAAAGCAACGCTATTGGTCAGAGCGAAAGTGACGTAACAATCTATGACAACAATGTAATGTCAATGTGTTTTGTAGGAGTTTTTGCGATTCAGTCAGTTTTATTGTGATTTTAGTACACATTTAGAAGTAATATATTTGTTAATACACGACAGACTCTTTCGAAAATGACTGAAAGCGGTTTTGTGAAAGCCCAATAATAATAATAATAATAATAATAATAATCTGTGGCCCGACTGTCAAGGCGACTGTCATGAATTTTTTTTCTCCGTCATATATTTTTAGTATTTTTACCGATTTCTTTGATTTTTAAACATTAAATATGACACAATGTTGTGCTTCGAGTATGTGTTCCTACCATCTCATTCCTAAAGAAACCAAAATTGGCAGCAAAACCGAAACACATACCAAGATGTAAGAATAAAAACTATAGACGGAGAACAGTGCAATGCTGACGCGAAGTCGGGCACGGCAACTACTACAAGACACACACCCAACATCTTCGGGTTCGTCGCTCAGCTCCGCCTCACAGTTGCCGGATCCTGCTCCAGACGAGAGTCCAGTGATACCGGCCGCTGCAGTTGCGTCGAGCTCGAGCGACGAATACTTCTCGCCGCCGACGACACCACCACCAGCACGTCGCGGAAGAGGCCGACCACCGGCCAGCTTAGGACTCCGAGGCCCACTGGCCTCTGATAGGGTCCCCGCTCCCGGTGGAAGTGTGCGGCGCATGAGATGGACACAAACTGTCAATGAAAATGTCATGCGCGCATACTTTGGGGCTACAGAGGGAGGAAGTAACTTGACTGCGTACCGTGGTCGGATGCTCTCTCTGTTTCAGGTGCTTGAGCCAGCTGTCAACGTGACGGCCCAACGACTGTCGGATCAGGTGCGGGTCATCCAGCGTAACCATATGCTGGACGACGCCGTACTTGATCGACTACGCCTCGAATCACGGAATAACCGTGTAACGCCTGCTTCGCCACTGGTCGCGGTGCAACTACAAAATTTACCCAGTGCCACACCGCGACCCGACCACGTTGGTGAAGAGGATGATGACGGGGTTATATCTGTGAGTTCCCAATGCAATGCACGATTGAGGAGCGCTTTGGAGGATGCTTTCCGGGAGTACCGCTCCACTCCACCTGAACTTAGACCACGTTTACCTCGTTTGCCCATGCACAAGAAAAATAAGGCACTAGTGTGTACTCTAGACTCGCTGCTGTCAAATTGTTTTGACGGCAGCAAAGACCTTGCCGATACCCACTCGATCTTGTACTGTGCAGCTGTAGCGGCATGTCGTGTAGCTCATGTTAAATTTCCCAACAGTGACAGAGCTCCACGACCAAAACCAGCTGTTCCAGCTTGGCAGTGCAGGATTGAACGCCGTATCGGTGAGGCTAGGGTACTCATCGGCAAGCTAATCTGCTTCAGGGAGGGCAATACTCGCCCTAGAGTGATGCGCTTTGTGAGGCGGGCGTTCTCGGGGACTGATATTAGCTCTCGAGATTATTTGACCCGCGTCACAGAGCGTATCGACTTCCTGAAGCAGAAGATCTGTGCATGGGCAAACCGTATTCGACGGTACAGACGGAGAGTTGAGCGGTATACTCAGAATCGCACATTCCAGAGCGATGAAAGGTGGGTTTACAGGGCTTGGGAGCGACTGGATCAAGGTGTGATTGACACGCGCCTGCCAGATGATGACGCCATGTGTTCGTTCTGGCGAAGCATCTGGTCGGCGCCTGTCAATCACACCGAAGGAGATTGGACTAGGAAGATCGAGCGGGCGTGCGAGGGAATACCAGAAATGGGGGCACTGAACATCAGCCCTCAAGATGTGGCTTGTGCAGTCCGTCCGTTGCCTAACTGGAAATCTCCAGGGCCGGACGGGCTGCACAACTTTTGGATAAAGTGGTTCCAAAGGTCGCACGCCCGATTGGCATCCCAGTTCCAGTTAGCCTTAGAATCAGGGTCGCTGCCCCAGTTCCTAACGACAGGTATAACCCACCTGCTCCATAAATCAGGTAGTGCTGCGGAACCCAAAAATTATAGGCCGATCACTTGTTTACCGACGGTCTATAAAGTTTTTACATCCATTTTGAGAGCTAAAATTAACAAACATATAGACAACAACTGCATCATGTCTGCCTCTCAAAATGGATGTAGGAACGGGTCCCGCGGTACTAAGGAGCTGCTCCTCATTGATATGGCCATTAGCCAACAGGTTCGTCATTCCCGAAAGGATCTGTCGACATGTTGGATAGATTATAAGAAGGCCTATGACTCGGTGCCCCATACATGGCTCATGAGGGTGCTGGAGTTGTATAAAGTAGATGCAACTCTACGCACCTTCCTGATGTCATGTATGGGGCAATGGAGGACGGTTCTTCGCTATCCAGGATGTCGACATATCCAGAGGAATAGCGAGCCGATACGGATCGAGCGAGGTATATTTCAGGGCGACAGTTTGAGTCCACTTTGGTTCTGCCTAGCCTTGAATCCTCTTAGCACACTGCTGGAGGACTCAGGACTAGGCTATCGATTAAGGAGAGGTGGTCAGGTTATATCTCACCTCCTTTACATGGATGACTTGAAACTCTTTGCCCCCAACGATTTGCAACTGATGGAGCTACTAAAGGTAACCGAAACTTTCAGTAGCGCCATCAGGATGGAATTTGGTGTGGACAAATGTGCAGTCATGCATGTAAAGCGAGGAGGGATTGTGGAATCCGGGGGAACCCAACTCTCGGACTCCATACACCTAAGATCCCTCTCCTCAATCGAAACCTATAAGTATTTGGGTATGTCGGAAGCGTTAGGTATCAACGCTGCTGACATGAAGCAATCGCTGAAGGAGCGCTTCTTTTGCCGCCTGAATAAAGTATTAAATAGTCTTTTATCAGGCGGAAACAAGGTGCGCGCCTTCAACGGTTGGGTCATGCCGGTTTTGATGTACTCTTTCGGCATACTCAAATGGACCCAGACGGAACTTGACGCCCTGGATAGGAGGATCCGCACACTGCTGACCATAAATCGGATGCATCACCCACGTTCATCGGTGATGAGACTGTATATCCCGCGGAAGTGTGGAGGTCGAGGCTTCTTAAATGCTAAGACCCTGCACAACCGTGAGGTATGCAGTCTCAGGGAATACTTCCTAGAAGCCGACGTGGGGATGCACCGAGATGTGGCCTCAGTGGACAAGGGCCTTACCCCGCTATCCTTGGCTAACGAGAACTGGCGCAAACCTATAGTATTAGATACTAATGACCGCAGGGAAGTATGGCAGAACAAAGAGCTTCACGGGCGCTTTTACCGGGCCTTACATGGGCCCGATGTAGACCTACTAGCGTCTGTATCCTGGCTGCGATTCGGTGATCTCTTTGGGGAAACCGAAGGTTTTGTCTTTGCGATTATGGATGAAGTTATGATGACGAACAACTACCGAAAATATATTGTGAAGGACGGCACGGTTGACATCTGTCGGGCATGCCACCGTCCGGGGGAATCAATCCGACACATTATTTCTGGCTGTTCTCGTCTGGCTAACGGAGACTACTTGCATAGGCACAACCTTGTGGCCAGGATTATCCACCAGCAACTTGCTCTGAAATACAGTCTTGTGGAATCGGAAGTACCATACTATAGGTATGTGCCCGACCCAGTTCTCGAAAATGACAATATCACGTTGTATTGGGATCGATCTATCATCACTGACAGGACTATTGTTGCCAATAAGCCAGACATAGTGGTGATAGATCGATTAGAGCGTCGCACAATGATTATTGATATAACGGTCCCGCATGACGAGAACCTCGTGAAAGCCGAAAAAGATAAACAGATCAAGTATCTCGACCTGGCTCGCGAGGTTGTCGACATGTGGGAAGTGGATACAGCAGTCATTGTGCCGATAGTCGTGACGGCCAATGGCATAATAGCCAAGAGCCTCGACCAACACCTAAGGAGGCTCTCGTTAGGCAACTGGATCAAGGGCTTGATCCAGAAAGCGGTACTTCTAGACACGGCGCGTATCGTTAGGAGATTCCTCTCTCAGGAGCCCTGACCACCGGTAGCTTGGACCCTGTTCCCGATACCGGTGGGCTACTATTTTTTATATTTTTAAATGTTTTTGTTTTGCCTTTTGTTTTTTATAAAAATATTTAAAAATGTAAATTATATGTATTTAAATGAAATAAAGGAGATAATAATAATAATATTTATTGAATAAAAACATTTACAAAAAGTATACAATTAGTCCACAGTAAGATTTCATAAACAATAATGATAGTGCCTAAAGAATAAACTAAATCTAAAATATGTTTAGAACAGGTGCAAGTAATAATGGTTCGGAATTACGATGTAAGGAAGCGACCCGCCCGATCTAGGTTAATTCAAACCTGTGTTTCAGGCCATCACTTTACATTTAAATTAATTTGGAACACTAAAATTTAAAGATAAACTGATATAAGATAATCTAATAACGAATATGAGAAAAAGCTTAATGGTAATTTAATATCTAAAAACTAAATCTATGTAAAAATACAAAAGTAAATACTTACGAGTGAATAAATTATCATCATGACAAAATTTCTAGAAGTTTTTCTGTGTCTGTGTAATTGAGTATCGCTAAATGTTCTGATAACATTTTACTACATTTTTTATATATTTCACTATAGAAGTTTAGTAACTTGTTGAGCCTATTGTACAAAAAAGGTCCTAAAAACACATAAAATCGATTAGCATACGCATGTCTAGTTTGAGGCTTTATGCAAACCATGTCTTTCCTTCTCTTGTCGGAAGGTACTGGGTCAAAAGGAAGTGCAGTGTGCTGGAGTAGTACTATGCTTAGTATAAATAATTGCCGTACTGTTAGTACATTACATGCTATGTAGAGCTGGTGCGTAGGAAATCTAAAAGGGCGAAAGGTAGCAACCTTTAGAATTGCTCTTTGAGCACGCTCTAGAGGGAGTAAAATCGTTTTTGCAGCACCACCCCAAGAAGTAATGCAATAGGTAAGAACGGATTGACACAAAGCTAAATAAACCTGTTTAATTAATTTATAGTCTGCTATGTTCCGTAAATTCTTAAAGACATATATTAATTTGCGCACTCTAGTACAAAGTAAATCGATATGTTTACGGAAATTTAGATTGGAGTCAATAGTGACACCCAGATATTTTAAATGGTCAGCTTTTGCTAAAGTGGGGCAGGAACATGCAGTGTCAGCATACGTGCTACAATTATGTGCGAAAATGTTTAGATTAGTAAGCGGTAAGTTAGTACTTCTCATTGTAAATAAAATGTATTTTGTTTTATCTGTATTTAACGTTAGTAGATTATTATGAAGCCAATTAGACACAATGTAAAAACCATTCTGAGCATGTTCGTAGACCTCAACTCTTGATTTAGCTGAGAACAATAGAGCGGTGTCATCTGCATAAGACATTATAACACCATTTTGGAGTGACAGGCGGCACAGTTCATTAATATAGACTAAAAATAACGTAGGGCCCAAAATGCTGCCTTGAGGAATACCAAAACAACTATTTTTAAGTTCAGAACTTGTATACTGATCAATTTTTACACATTGCCAATGATAGTTTGCTGAAAGCTGATGTGTTCATGATGACCACATTTTTACATCAAATACCGATTTCACGTCTGTTGAAATCAAAGGAGTGAAAGCTTTAAGGTAATTAAGTATAACATATAATGTTTATTTTATGTTCCACACCTTTTCCGGAATAATTTAGTTTAACCTAAAACAAATAAAATAACATAGCTTCGCAAAATATCGAAATCTAGATTGTGTTAAGTATGGAATGTTGTTATAATACTAGGATATTGAAAACAAGTTGGGAGATAGCATGTTTCTTTTCATAATTTTACACCACTTTCTCCGTAAGTCCGAACCTCTCAGGACAAAAAAAAAAACTTGGTCGCGTGCATTTCATAGTGTATTTCTGCACTTAGGCACAATGCAGTATTTGTATGTCGGTTTTTTGCATTGTTCTATAGAGGGAGAAGTTGGTTCCATGATGATGTATTAGTCGAAAATAGAAAACACATATTTGCAGCAGAGCACAATACTTCTTCAACATAACCTCAACATTTGACATTTATTTGTTTGTTGTCATAGACTGTGACGTCACCACACCAAGCGCGCCAAAATGGCGTTTAAATAGCCCGTGTCGGATGGTTATTTTTAACTTTTTTTAAAGTACTTTGAATTGCTTTTTTGGCGTTGATTTTTTTTTTACTATTATTTGGCGATGTAAAGTATCAAATAAAAAAATAAAAAAAATACATGCATATTCCCGTGCATATTCCCTATTGAAGCTTTGATTGCTACTTTGTCAGACCTGAAGAATTCTATTTCTTTTTTTTTGTGGTTATAATATTATATTTCTACTTGTTGTTCCATATGCTGTAAATACGATGCAAACCATTCATGACATTTTCCCCGGATTCCTATGTAGTGAAGTTTATTAAGTAATAGATCAAATTGCACCATATCATAAGCTTTTGTCATATCAAGCAGTAACCCGATGGCGTTTTTTTTTATATTGATAATATCAAGAGCTTTTTGTATGTATTTATAGACTGCCAAGATGGTGGATCGGTTTTTTCGGAAACCGTTTTGATAAGTTATATTTTTCACAAAACGCGTAAACTCTATTGCACATGGCTTTTTCAAATATTTTTGATGCTGTTGGCAAGAGGGCTATGGGACGGTAATTATTTGAGTCGGTTTTTGTTTTTTTTTTGTATACTGGTTTAATAAGGGCCTTTTTTAATAGATTTGGAAACGCACCTTCTTCAAAAGATAGATTTAATAGTGTGAAGAACGGTAGGGTTAGTTCATCTGCACATTGTCTCAATAGGGTCGGTGGGAGCTCGTCAATACCAGATCCCTTTATCCCCACTTTACTGTAGTACACTGAGACTGGACAAAGGTACATTTAGGTTTGAACATTTTGCAAAACCCTTACTGTCTTAGCTCAATAATGAGTGAATGGACGTAGTAGTGTCCGAGCTGGCCAAATGGTTCAGACGGAGAACTGACAACCGGTACGATTCTGAAGACGCGCCGGGGAAGGTCATTTATCCAGCCTCTTTTTAGGGTTCCGTAGTAAACAAGGAACCCTTATAGTTTCGCCATGTCCATCTGTCTGTCTGTCCACAGCTTAGCTCAGAGACGGTTAGTACTAGAAAGCCGACATCGTGGTTAAATAAAATAAAAAAAAAATATTTTTAGGGTACCTCTCCTCCACGTAAAGTGGGGATGTTTTTTTCTTTTCTCGTTTATCCCGTGGAGTGCGGTGACGTTGGAAAGGTCGTTCAAAAATTTTGTGGGTATGTCAAAATCATTTTTCAATTCAGGAATCCGTTTGCGAAATATTAAGCTTTAAAGTACAAATTTATGTTAGAGACAAGTGTCGCCGCCCTGCCAGCAGGTTGTACATGGATTTGTCAAAAAAATCACAGCAGTAGTATATAACGAAGTTAAAAGGAAAACTATCATAGCTAAGAAGGCTTTACAGGTTAACGAGTAATAATCGACCAACTTAAATTTGCAGTTTGAAAAACATGAGTTCCCATACATTCCGTATGGGAGAACATGTTTTTCAACTAAAATGTTAAGTTTGTTCTTGGGATAAATTAATCCCAATTACGGAACCCTTCATTGTGCGTGGTCCGACACGCACTTAGTCGGTTAATATTGTTATTAAATCAGAATTAAGTTTAACTAAAACTTATTTTATTATTACAGGTATATACTTAAATGTACAACTCCCACAGCTGTGTGTGAGTGTTCATGATGAAAGCTTCAAGCTGGAGAAGGATTCAAAGAAGCACATGTTTGACAATATAAAACGCCTTTACGGTATAAACCATGATGTACAGACCTACCTACGTCTAACGCCATAAGCAACGTGCTATTATTTACGTAATCATCTATCTTGTATTGTAGTAAATATTTTCCTTAGAATATTTCTCGTCCACGTCCGGTATAGGAACTCTGACACCGCGCTATCGCATTTCTCTCTAATGGACATAGTCCTCGAGTTACAGCCGCTTAATGTGCGGGTGGAACAACAAGTTCAAGTTAGCAGTAAGTAGTAAACCATAGTAGTTTTGTACACAAAGAGGTTGCTATAAGAAGGCATACATTATTAGAAGTAATTTCAAGTCGACCTAAATCGATTACTCTCGGTGGCATCGAATGGAATTTCACACTACTGCCGCGAGCCGCGAAAACAGACCAGTCGCTGAACCAAATAACTCCTAATAATATAAATGTATCAGCCTTGTGTCTTACTGCAGGGTAAAGGCCGCTTCTCATACAGAGAAGGCACGAGCATAGATTAGCACGCGTGCTTCAGACGGGATGGCGATTACAAAGTTATATTAACTATGAGAGTCCGTTTCCTCACAATATTTTTCCTTCACCGATGTTAGTAATGTGTCTGATGTCGCATATAGGTAAACTCAGAAAGTATATGTTAATTGAACAAGTCTCATTGGTACATGCTCAGATTTGAATCCAAAACGTCGTGCATGAGAGGTGAGGCCACTGGGCCATCACGACCGAAATAATTGTTACCTACTTTAATTAATTCGTTTTTACCTAGGTTCTACTACATAATATGGATGCTTCAACATGTGTGATATCTCAGTTAATACCTACTTAGTTAGCACGTACTTAAGTGTCGGCATAGTAAAAAAGCCATTCCACCGCGCTATAAAACTATCACGCCTATCGATAAATACATATGTTGAAATTGGCAAATAGGTACCTAGTTTACAAGGAAAATAGATCGTCTGTTCTCAAATTCAAATTCAAAATCATTTATTTGCTAAGTAATATAGGTAATTACATAAAGTTGTTAAAAAAAAGTCATAGTTCAACCATATTACGCCTTGAGGCATGCAACAATATCAAGCGTTGACTGTATCACAATTCACAACAATAATATACAGTTACTTGCAACAATAATTTATAATTAATAACACAATTTTGGGTAATTTCACATGGCAAATGATAATGAAACATAATTATGTGAATAATAATGTCACTAGAAATTAAAATTTAAATGTCATGTATTAAATGAGAATGTCAAGATATTATATTTGTAAATAAATGTTAAAGTAATAATAATAGATAATTAATTAGTGCTTAATCACATGTCACATCAACAACAATATTTCTGAGTAGGTACAATATGTCCTTAAATCCTCTATCAACTAATCCTGAATACTATAATATCATTTAAATAGCAAGAATCTTTTAAATTCATCGATGGATGGCGTTTCTAGTATAGACTTTGGTAAGTGATTGGATTGTACATACGCGGTGCCAGACTGAAAATGCTTTTGGTATATAAGGCTGTCTTACTAGATTTGCAACAAATTTTGTCCCTATGCCGCATATTTCTGTACTTATCAAAAAGATGTTTGTTCGTTCTTGCGAAGCTAGCAATCTCATAAATGTAGACACACGGCAATGTCAATAAATTATATTTGATAAAATGTGGTCTACAGCTATCAGTCTGGTTGATATTAAACATACCCCTAATACACCGCTTTTGCGCCTTGAATGCAATGTCCTTATTTGTGGAATTACCCTAGAATATAATACCATACTTTATCAAGGATCCCACGTAGCCATGGTATCATCATCTCATAATTAATTCAAATTCGTTCGATTCCGCAAGTAGCGCGGAGTAGGAAACGTCGACGGTATGCAGTGTTGGACGTTGTGCACGCTGCACGCGTGATGCAGTCGTCTATGAGCGGAGCGTGTTGCGCGCGGGACAGGTCGCACCTGGCGCACGCCGCGCGTCGAGCGGCGCGTCCTCGTCGCGAATCAAAGCGCGAACTTTACAAAGCACAACAAAGCCCGACGCGTTCTATATTGTGCGAGGCTGCGACTGCTGCGAACACGCGAGCGCCGAGCGCCGGCCGCGCGGCTGTGCTCGCCGGCCAGCTGGCTCCAGCTTTTAGGAAGAGCGTTGTAATAAATCATCCGTAATATTAGTAATTTGGCGTTGTTTATTATTATGACGTCACGTGTTTACGGTTCGCCAGCACGCAACTATTCTCATGTGTTCGGAGTATTTTAATACTCACCAGCATCATGGCGGACGCTTCACAGTTAATACATCAAATAATCCATAAGAACAGAATGTGTAGATACCTTATTATATGGAGGTTATAAGTGTACTCAACCTCAGATCCGTGGTAAGTTTGATATTGACAGAGCCTCTATGTCGTAGCAGTAAGGACGATTTTCGTAGTACTAGTGCCACCACTGATGTGCGGTTGACTATTCTTGTAATCTCCTTAGAATTAGGTTAAAGCTGTATAGAATAAATGTTATAGTCAAAGGTAGCAAGGTAAAGTGTAAGCCTCTTCGCAGAATGACTGGTTTAGTTTCTCCTAGGTTTGATCAACGCCTTTCGGCAAACCTAGAAGTGTACCTAACTTTTTTTGTCAAACGCCGAAAGCAAAATAATCTGTTTCGGACTTTGCCTACTCTATCCTAGAAGCGACAAAGCCAAATTCATCGATTTGTACTGCACTTGTTGCATGTTTACATTTCCACCAATCACGATTGGAAAAATTTTAACCGTACCTATTCCCAGCTTTGATAGAGCCAAAGGAGATGCTCGAAATGTTTTGGGCATCATACAGGATAAAACAGTAGATGGTTTAAAATACAGAATAGGAACGAAACACGGAATAATGATCATACTTTTTGCTAGAAACCAGAGACAAGAATGAAAAGAGAAATTTCTTAATTTTGAAAATACTCTCTCTAAGTTAGATTTGCTCTCAAATGTCATGATTTCATGAAAAAGTCATTCAATGGAACATGGAACAAATCTAACTTGAGGGGTGCATCGATGGCCCATACTACCTCAAATTGTTTGGCACGGGGTCGTGCAGCACGTAGCGCGAGTTGTCGCGCGACGTGACAGGGGGAAGGCTCAGGCTTTGCGGGAAGGCGTGTGACATATTTTTTAACTTTTTTGAATTAATTGTTTATTTTTTATTACACTTTTTATTTGACTTTTTGATTTGACTGTTTATATTAATTTAATCTGTGACAAATTTTTTTTTCTAATGAATTAATCTTTGAATACTTAATTTAATTTGTGTGATTTTATTTGAAATTAATTAATTCTTTTTCATGATTTATAGAGCTAGTGAGAATTTGCAAAGACGTATATCACAAAATGTGATAATAAATAATGTTGATTGAAATTGTATTTGATGTTTTGAAGGATAATGTTACTACTCATATTTTTATGAAATTGTTGTGCCCGACAACCATGTGAACTTTATTATTATTATTAAGACCTTGTAAACACATGTGATATGCAATAAAGATTTGAATTTGAAGGCTCAGTTCGGCCGCCTACGCCGTCAGGAAAGTAAGACAATACACTGACGTCGATACAGCTCGTTTAGTCTATTTTAGTTATTTTCATAGCGTTATGTCCTACGGTCTTCTGCTGTGGGGCAAAGCTGCTGATATTCAAAATATATTTGTCCTTCAAAAACGAGCTGTTCGAGCTATTTACCAGCTAGGTGCCAGAGTTTCTCTGAGAGATTTTTTCAAAGATATTGGTATCCTCACGGTGGCATCTCAATTCATCTTCGCCAATATCTTATATTAGGCAAAATATACACTTATACACTAAGAACAGTGATTTTCACAATGCTAACACTAGAAATAAGGACAAGCTATGAGCATTTCACCGGCTTCATAAGGTTCATAGCTAATTTGTTGGGCTTGGTATAACTTTTTATAACAAGTTACCCTCTTCTTTGGTAGATTTATTATTATTATTTATTTATTATTTAAATGTGTTTAAAACGATAGGAAAATCCAAGCTTTGTTCAAAGGCATACTATTCTATCAACGACTACTTAAATGATAAGAATGTCGCTGTGATTAACTCAAGACAATGTTTATGTTCTTTCTCCAGCTTACCTACTGACACAAGTTATCTCTATATGAGTTTATATCATTGTTTATTTTTGACTTAATAAATCAAGTTATTTAAATTTAATTTTAATTTATTGTTGACATAATCTACTCATCACAATGTTTTTTTTATGAGTTGTATTGCAATAATTGGTTAGCTAGTGACCTCGACAATTGATCATATTATTTATTTTTATTAGTAATTAACTGTTTGTTTATTTATTTTACCTCGATGGTCCTAGTTTATCATTTATAACTTCCAGTTACAACTATATGTAAGCGGGCACGCCCTTTATGCCTGGAGTCTTTTATTGAGATATTTAAGTTCTGTTTACGTAAAAAAAAAAAACTCCCTGAGCATAGCTGTTCTCGATGATTTTGTCTGGTATATTGGCGTGTGCTAGCTAACATATGGCTAATAATTTAAACTATCCGGTCAAGTACTGTTAACTTACCCGTGCCGACCGAAACTATAATGATAAATTACACATTATCAACTGACAGCACTAACCCACAGAACATATATTTTCACTCTTAATAAAACTCTGTGACTCCTATACATCACAGTATTTTGGCGGTTTAGTACATAAAATATATCTATATCTACATTATTGAACTAGTGTGGCAGTGCTGGTGATATTATGTTTTGTGTTGCGTAATGTAAATTATTTTGAATACTAATATAGAATCTTTTATTTTTTTGTTCTTCTAACTGAACAGACAGCTGTGCTGCTGGGGAGTTTGTTGCGCCACTTCTTCTTCCCAGCTAATGCACTAAGGAAGTGGTGAAGGGTGGGCGTTTTGGGGGACTGTCTTATGTAATTTTGAAGTTCGAAAAGTGCTGATTCTCAGCTTAGTTTGAACAAATGACTTTTGAATTTAGTTGTTTTTTTTTTTGGCACCTGTAATTGTTCTACCGTGAATTTTTCTTAAATGGTTTTGTTATAGTCGCGATGTGACGGTCGGTAAAATCTTTACTATTTGATAAATTTGCGGCATAACTGGAAGTAGTGGGGAGCCGCGGCCTCCTCGGGACATACCTACACGCTGAGGGGGTTCAAACAAAAGTCGGGATAGAACAGTCGTCGCCTAATCAAAATATTTAGTTCTATTGATCGGTTTATTCCGAACCTGACCCGAAATCCTAACCCGGTCCCGGGTTAGGTTAGGAACCTGAAAAAAATCATAATATTTGTTCCGACCGTAACCCTCTTCCTAACCTGACCCGACATATCGTTCCTATTATAACACGAATTACAATATAGATAGGTTTTCCCCCTCTACTCTTTCTTAGAATAAAAAGTACCTATACGTAATCAAAATTCAAAAGTCATTTATTCAAACTAGGCTGAGAATCAGCACTTTTCGAACGTCAAAATTACATAAGACAGTCCCCCAAAACGCCCACCCTTCACCACTTCCTAGTGCGTTAGCTGGGAAGAAGAAGTGGCGCAACAAACTCCCCCAGCAGCACAGCTGTCTGTTCAGTAAGACGAACAAAAAAAAAAGATTCTATATAATAGTAATCAAAATAATTTACATTACGCAACACAAAACATAATTTAAATTATTAGCCTTTAGCTAGCACACGCCAATATACCAAACAAAATCTTCGAGAACTATACTCAGGCCGAAAAAAGTAATTAGATCCTACATATAGTAAAAATTCATAACATTTCTATTATGTGTCATACTTTGAACTTTTGTATAGTTAGTTTTATTTAGTACCTACATAGTTATTAATATGATTTAATAATATTTGTATTTATAGTCCTCTAATGTTAGAAATAAATTATGCTTTGAACTTAGTTTTTAAACATGTAACAAATTAGACTTGTCAAAGACCGGCACACTTTTTTAATAGTTAACTTTGATTGAAACTAACTACTAGAACTAAAAATCAAATCAAATCAGATCTTTTCATTGTGGGCATAGGTTATACAGACAGATGTTAGAAAAATTACAGTTCCATTATGTCCTGCCTAATAGGCATACAATAATTATGTCAACATGCAGTACAAAACAATTCTTAGGTATCACATATAAAACATTCTAACATTCTAGGGTAACTCTTACTAGCTACTAATGATGAAAATATGATCGTGAATATTTAAAAAACACTTGAATTGCTTTAATGTCAAATAACACTTAAATAGAGGTTTTTTTTTAAATCGGCGTGTAGACGGACTTCCCTTGCTGTTTGAGGTAAGTCCGTCTAGTAGTCATTTTACAAAAGATTTGACATGATGGAAATATTTTCTTTCGATAAAGTAATAAATGGCATTGAAATATGTGCCTTACGAACATACATATAAGGCTGCAATTAATTTAAATAGCTAAGTTTCTCATACTTGAGGTAAGACATATATATTTGTGTGATGGGGCTGTAAACATTTTCATATACCTTCTGGACCATGATTTATTTTCTTACAAAAGGATACATAAATCACTATAAATTAAGAGTCTAATTTGTCTTCAGGGTATTGATTGTAAATTACCATATGCAGACAGCTTTGACACCAGAAAAAAACAATATCTAATAACGATTTTAAGTTCCATTTATGTACTTCATCATGAAGTGGGGTGGTAACTTTAAGTCTGTGTAATAACCACAATGATAACATCTTCTAGATGGCATAAAATTTGTCACAAGCCACGGCCATATATGCTGATTTAAAAGTTTGCAATCATTTCTAGATAAAAAATTACCTACATCCAAAGGCATATTTTTTTTTAAATATTTCTGCAACAAAAAACACTCGTTGGTTTTCCTCACATAGTCACTATGCCCTATCAAATGTCAGCAACGTGTAACCTAAACCGCTGCATATGGGGTGTATATAAATCGACCCTTCGGGTGTAAAAGGCATTTGAGCGTTAGGTAAGGCATTTTTACACTGTCAATAATTATCTAGAAGTAGAACAAAATGCCTTGACGCTCCAATGTCCTTTACACCCTTTGAAAACTGAGAAGTCAAAATATAACGATTTAAGAATACGCACAAGCGACAAAAAAGGTTGAAAAGGTTGACAATCTGTGCTTCGAGGCAAGACCGACATGCGATGGACCTACCTCGTGCGTCTTAGACGGTCTTCCCAATTATAGCATTTTAAGGATAGATATTTAATACACTTAATATTTCAAAATTCTTAGCGTTATTCATCAATTCTATTAAAGAAATATATAGAAGGGCTATTTAACTTCTTACATAATATACACTCTACGTTTCAATTTGTTGGATTCGGTACTTTTTTATTTTTCTCCGCAACATGTGACACTTGATGTTCGAGTTCACAACACGACTAAAAAAGGAAGTCAATTTTCTTCCGCAAAACGACTTATAGTGACATCTATGGTTCTGAATTCGAACTAGAACCACTATACTGTTTTACCGATCGAGATGTAGGTGGCATAGATAATCATAAACCAGCGCTATGATGTGTAGACAGACGGAGTTGCCTTGTGTACGGACTTCCCAGCATTGACTTAAACAATCTTTTCATTTACTTCTCCGAATTAAAGATTATTACACTATGACAGTATGATATGTCGTGATGGCCCAGTGGTTAAGGCCTCGCCTCTCATGCACGAGGTTGTGGGTTCAAATCCGGGCAAGTACCAAAGTGACTTATTCAATTCATTATGTACTTTCTGAGTTTATCTTGGACATTACTGACATCGGCGAAGGAAAACATTGTGAGGAAACCTGGACTTATAGTTAATGTAAGTCTGAAATCGCCAACCCGTCTTGAGCAAGCGTGATGAACTGGTGATCAATGCTTGTGCCTTCTCTATATTAGAAGAGGCCTTTGCCCTGCAGTGGGACAGTAACAGGCTGGTATTATATTATTATAATTTATGATGATACTTATTAGAAATGTAATTAATTTTTACTATAGGTAGGTACTTATAATTTTTTTCGTAAATTTTTCGAAAACCTATCTATTTTGCAATTCGGGTTATAATAGGAACGATGTCGGGTCAGGTTAGGAAGAGGGTTACGGTCGGAACAAATATTATGTTTTTTTTCAGGTTCCTAACCTAACCCGCGACCGGGTTAGGATTTCGGGTCAGGTTCGGAATAAACCGAAACACTTTTTTTTTTGAGGGTGGAAAATTATCATACAGGGTGTCCGGGACATCGACGCGAAGCCGGTTACCATGGATTCAGTACATGATTCTGAACCCCACGGCGTTGAAAATTTTCGTAGGTTATTAAAAAAAAAAAAACAGCTCTGTTTCATAGAAAAGTGCAATACCTACGCGGTCAAAATGTATGGAACAGCTGTTTAAAAAAAAAATTACCGACGGAAAATTTCAACGCAGGGGGGTTTAGAATCATGTACTGAATCCATGGTAACCGGCTTCGCGTCGATGCCCCTGACACCCCGTATAACTTTTCCCGCTCTGGGTGGAGCGGGAGGGTGTGTCAGACTTTTACTGACTAAAACCCACCCGTGTTTCTTCTGTTGCCTGAGTGCCAGGGCCACGATATCCCTTTCGGACAAACTAGCAAACCTGGCAGGCATTGGCCCTTACGGACCCCGTCAGTTGGTGCTGACATCTCTTTGAGGCGCGCGTGGAACACAACGCGCCGTCGACCTGGGCCTGGTCCTTATCTGACGGCGAGCTACCCATTGCTCACCATCCGCAAGCCCGCGCCTACGGTGGTCGGAAGTCTGCTCGCGACTCCCGACGCCCGGGGCGTCTCCTGCGGCGACTAGGGGTGCGAGGGCGCGAATTTAGCCTCTCCATCGCGCGCTCCGCCTCCTCCTTCGCGAGCATTACTGCTTCGCAGAAGGAAGTGACGGCCTCCCATGCACTCTCGCTCCGGACCATGGCCTGAACCAGGGCCTGCGCCAGGGCATCGCCTCCGTGAGGACACGGTGGTGCTCCACTCAAGCAGGGCAGACTTCCACCGTATGCTCCACCGTGTCCTCCGGGCGATCCACACAGTGGTGACGCCCGGGCGTTTCCTCCAGCCTTATACGAAACAGGAACCTCCCGAAACAGCGGTGTCCGGTGAGGACCTGCGTCAGGCGGAAGGTGAGGACGCCGTGGCGCCTCTCTAGCCACTCCTCAAAGACTTGTCGCCACAATTGTGGCGTGCCCAAAACCAAGACCCTCAATCTGCCATCTGAGTTTTTGGCTAAACAATATAGGTATCTACTTCCCTACTTACTTTAGGGTATTTTTTCGTATTATGCATTTGATTTGAAACCACGAGGTACCTACGACTTCCACGGCAAGTACGCGTGTGGAGTAGCACAGCTAGCTTGTAACACATTGTATAAAAAAAGTATTTTGAGTATGTAGGTACGTTTTCTCTGAACAATAGTAACAATCTAGCCAAGTATATATACAAATAGGTACATGGGTGATACATGCAACGGCACCATGTGGTTTTTGTGTCCGCACGTCGTCGCCATCAGTCTAGCTTGGATCATATCAAATCTCTAAAGAGATGTTAAAGTGATGGCATATTATAGACAAGGATGGACGGCATCCAGCAGGGAAGGGCTGGCCGCGGCACGACGCGGCGGGTTGAGGGCCGCTACCGGCGCGGCGGCGGGTCAACGACCGGCACACGCAAGCTTTTTCACGTGATACGATTAACGTCGCGAAGTAGGTCAGCAGAGCAGTGCACCGCGCGCCCCGCGCCTGCACGCTCCGCGCTCTTGCACCGCCTAGCGCCCGCCACCACTCCGCCACCACTCCGCCACCACACGCCACCACGCGCCACCACAGCGCCACCACATCGCCATGCGCCACCACGATAACATCTGCTTCTATAGCTACTTATACTTACTTATCCGGACGTTAACACGACAGTTCGTCCGTTTGGAGGTGCATTTCTTATAATAATAAGAGACGATTTAACTTTCTGTTTCTAACAAATCCATGTTCTAACACTGACCATTCTGTTTGTATTGATCCAGAGGGCGCAGGGGGTAATTTTTGAGTGAATAGGGGGACGTTGCAAATGACGCCCCACCGCTGATGGGGAACGTACAGCACAAATACTGTAGACCTGTTGTTAGTAGGTATAAGAACATTGGGTTGGCAATATTTTGACTTTAAACAACGTCACTTATTTGTTCAGTCTGTGAAGGAACAAGACCTGCCATGCCGTCAGCTACCATATGAAACGCTCAGAGGAACTAGTGCCACGATCAGTACGCAGGACAATCACATAGTGATCGCAGGATGCCATATGTTACCCTCTTTATAATATTCCATTCGCCTCTCATGCCACGCGCTGGTGCACTGGTGGCTGGTTTGTGCATATAACTACGGATAATGGCTTATGAACGTCAAATACCCAGCCACAGTACCTATAACATAACTTTAATCAAAGGTGATGTCGATGTCTTGAAATCCCTCTACGTAGAAAGAAAGCAATACTTACCTCAACAAAATAAAACACAATAGAATTTACTGAAGAGGAAAACTTATCGATGTTCAGCAATTTCCGGCGAACGAGGGACAAGTTATCTCATTTAGCGTCGCTGTAGGAGGTGATCACGCTCATTAGCTCGCAACCATGTTACGATATTCGCGTCACCACTCCCGCCCCGCCGACAGCGCACCACACCCACACACACACGTGCGCCGCTCGGGCATACTACACACACGGCGAGTGTCCAAGACTCAAGCGTACGTAACGATGGAAAATTATTTGATTGTGGTAGCGGGCGGCGCGGGAGGCGCGGACGGCGTGACGTCCACAATTTATCAAATTGACACGTCATGTTTATTCAGTCACTTCGTCAGACGTGTCTACGTGAAGCTGTCACCGTTATCAGAACACTTCGCTTCAGAGTGGGCAGGTGCGAAGGTGCGCAGTAACTATTGAGCGGAGGGAGTGTTTGTGTGACACACACGGAGTGTTACAAATTAACGCTTAGTCTCATTCGTCTATCTATTTGATCCTTAACTAGGTGCAGACGTTGCTGGCTACCGATTAAAACTTTGTGTCCCACGATACAAGGAATAAGTATCTCTATTTGAATCCTTTAGGACTCACTGGCAGACACACGCTTTAGTTTACCCATTCTGAAAGTTTTTACAACCCGTCCGACGAGTTGGCTTGGCTTCGGGAATGGCTTGTGAAAGAAAAATAAGGCAGTTTACTGATATAGCCACAGCTAGGTTTGTATACTTTGCTTATTTCCACAATATTGTCTTATGGCGTTCTGCTGTGGGGATCGGCAGATATATAGGATATGGGCAATCTACGCGATCTATAAAATGGGTCCTCGTGGGTCCCTTAGAAAGAAAATCAAAGAAATTTATATACTGACTCTGCCTTCTCTTTTTAACTTTGAAAGTATTTTGTATGTTCGCAAAAACTTAGGACTTTTCAAAATAAGAAGCTTTTTCCATAATATAAATACACGTAGTAGACATGAAATGAGATGGATAACGCTCCCATAGAAGTTTGGCCCAGCATGGACATAAATAAAACAATATATATCATGAAGAAATATTTGTATTTAATAGTCCTGTTTATATTTTATTACTCTAGAACTCGGTGGTGACGAAATATCAGACCTTTTAGTTGAACATTCTGGTATGACATTTTGACGTTTAAATACAGTAGGTATGTACATTATCGTGAAGGCCCAGTGGTTAAGGCCTCTAAGGACATTACTGACATTGGTTATGGAAAAACATCGCGAGGAAACCTGGAGTTTTAGTTAATATAAGTCTGAAATCGCCAACCCGTCTTAAGCAAGCGTGGTGATCAGCGCTGGTGCCTTCTCTGTATGAGAAGAGGCCTCAGCCCTGCAGTGGGGAAATAATAGACTGGTATTATTATTTTTAATATTTTTATACTTTTAATATATTTTTTATTTTTTTTTACAATCTTCAATATAATATACATCTAACACTAAAATATATAAATTATGAATTATGTACAAGTATACAGAGGAAAAAAAAAAAGGAAGAGCTCATTGGGCATCAAAAAATTCATCCGCATCGCTGTCCTTTGGAAAAGTGCCCAAAAGGCTGGCAGCATTGCCACGTTGGATGGCAATGCTGATTCTTTGACCTAAAAATTGGCCAGCCCTCTGGTCACGTGAAGAGTCGACCAGCCGCTTTAATATAATAATAATTTATTATTTATTATATTAATTTATTTTAATCATATCACCTATACATTTTATTCCGTCTAGTCCCTAAAGTAATTGAATAAAAAAGTCCCTGATGGTCCATGAATTTCTGCCAAAGGCTTGGTGCTACTTTGACTGCAAACATTAAGCGATTGACTTTGTAAGTACCTTTGTGCGTACTTAATGTTTGTAAGACAGCGCTTTCTTCGTCCATAACCAAATTTAGATAGGCTTGGGTAATGTCTAAGGAGCAGAAGTATTTGCCTCCGTTCATTTCTGCAGATATATCCTCTATTGTAGGAATTGGGTTGTTAAGAGTGACCTTGTAGTCTGCACATAGTCGAATGCTCCCATTTGATTTCACAATCGGTACGATTGGCGTGCCCCAATCCGAATGGTTTACTTTGGTGATCACCCCTTCTGTACATAGTCGTTCAATTTCTTTATCGAATTTTTCCTTTAACGCGTAGGTACGGTATTTGTCGCAGTTTTATAAAAATCGGTCGTGTATTTTCATTAAGAGTTAAGTGAGCTTCATAGTTGGGTATTTTTCCTAAGTCTGATCTAAATATAGTTGTTGCAAATTCTTCTAATAATTTATCAAGTTTGTGGGATTGTTCAGAAGTTTGTAAAACTCTTATGTCTGCAATTTTCACATTCAGTTCTTTCATCCAGCTTCTTCCAATAATGGGTCAACGTTTTGATTAATTATTTACCCAGTAACTGGGTTGTGGAGGTCAGATAGGCAGTCGCTCCATGTAAAATACTGGTATTCATCCGGTTAGACTGGAAGCCGACCCCAACATAGTTGGGAAAAGGCTAGGCAGATTGATTGATTTTTGTTTTGATTGATTATTTAATATTTAATGTAAGTGCAGCAAGCAATTGTTATATAAATAAGTTTATGTATAACTTCCCGTTGAAGGTCTTGTCTTTATAAGTGCCTTTTACGTATGTCACTCCTGCAGGCTTGAAATTTCTCCAGTGTAGGTTCTTAATTTCATTTCCGTTTTGAAAATTTTGTTTGTTAATTTTTGGCTTTTGTATTGTTTGAGTGACATTGAGGACAAGTTCGCTCCTGTATCTTATATTTTATATATAGGATTATGATTATGTCAATGAAGAATGTCAAAAATAAGGCTCATTGCGATCGGATCCCACAAACGGATCCCACATTGTCGGATCCGTTAGGAACCAGGATAAAATGAATATTTTGTTCCGATCGGATCCCACAAACAGATCCCACATTGTCGGATCCGTTAGGAACCAGGATAAAATGAATATTTTGTTCCGATCGGATCCCACAAACGGATCCCACATTGTCGGATCCGTTAGGAACCAGGATAAAATGAATATTTTGTTCCGATCGGATCCCACAAACAGATCCCACATTGTCGGATCCGTTAGGAACCAGGATAAAATGAATATTTTGTTCCGATCGGATCCCACAAACGGATCCCACATTGTCGGATCCGTTAGGAACCAGGATAAAATGAATATTTTGTTCCGATCGGATCCCACAAACAGATCCCACATTGTCGGATCCGTTAGGAACCAGGATAAAATGAATATTTTGTTCCGATCGGATCCCACAAACAGATCCCACATTGTCGGATCCGTTAGGAACCAGGATAAAATGAATATTTTGTTCCGATCGGATCCCACAAACGGATCCCACATTGTCGGATCCGTTAGGAACCAGGATAAAATGAATATTTTGTTCCGATCGGATCCCACAAACAGATCCCACATTGTCGGATCCGTTAGGAACCAGGATAAAATGAATATTTTGTTCCGATCGGATCCCACAAACAGATCCCACATTGTCGGATCCGTTAGGAACTAGGATAAAATGAATATTTTGTTCCAATCGGATTCCACAAACAGATCCAACATTGTCGGATCCGTTAGGAACCAGGATAAATGAATATTTTGCTCCGATCGGATCCCACAAACGGATCCCACATTGTCGGATCCGTTAGGAACCAGGATAAAATGAATATTTTGTTCCGATCGGATCCCACAAACGGATCCCACATTGTCGGATCCGTTAGGAACCAGGATAAAATGAATATTTTGTTCCGATCGGATCCCACAAACGGATCCCACATTGTCGGATCCGTTAGGAACCAGGATAAAATGAATATTTTGTTCCGATCGGATCCCACAAACAGATCCCACATTGTCGGATCCGTTAGGAACTAGGATAAAATGAATATTTTGTTCCAATCGGATTCCACAAACAGATCCAACATTGTCGGATCCGTTAGGAACCAGGATAAATGAATATTTTGCTCCGATCGGATCCCACAAACGGATCCCACATTGTCGGATCCGTTAGGAACCAGGATAAAATGAATATTTTGTTCCGATCGGATCCCACAAACAGATCCCACATTGTCGGATCCGTTAGGAACCAGGATAAAATGAATATTTTGTTCCAATCGGATCCCACAAACAGATCCAACATTGTCGGATCCGTTAGGAACCAGGATAAATGAATATTTTGCTCCGATCGGATCCCACAAACGGATCCCACATTGTCGGATCCGTTAGGAACCAGGATAAATGAATATTTTGCTCCGATCGGATCCCACAAACGGATCCCACATTGTCGGATCCGTTAGGAACCAGGATAAAATGAATATTTTGTTCCGATCGGATCCCACAAACAGATCCCACATTGTCGGATCCGTTAGGAACCAGGATAAAATGAATATTTTGTTCCGATCGGATCCCACAAACAGATCCCACATTGTCGGATCCGTTAGGAACCAGGATAAATGAATATTTTGCTCCGATCGGATCCCACAAACGGATCCCACATTGTCGGATCCGTTAGGAACCAGGATAAAATGAATATTTTGTTCCGATCCGATCCCACATTGTGGCATGGTAATTTAGGAGCAGTTAATAGACTCTTACATAATTATGCCGTTAATGAGGTATCAGCCCAACTAACAAATTAAGGTTTAATAATAGTCAAGTTAACGTTTTAAGATTGGTCGTATAGACGTAAATATAAACGTTTAACAACAATAGGATTAGGCCCAAATTAAATTTATTTATTTAATTTATTAAATTAGAAGAAGACAATATCATCCTAAAGTATTAGTTACGTAGAAGTCAGCCAATGACCGTTGTACGTTTTAAACAAGTTAAATAAAAGTACAAAAACAGTCTTTTCAGTCCAATACTGGTTGTGATGAGACCCTTATTTGACCGCATAAGTCACATAGCAGTTATAATGACGTTTTCAAATGACTGAAACGTTGTAATAATATAGTGTCAAACAAGGACTCAACGACAACCGTTTTGGTCAGTGGGTCGTCTTAGGACCGTATGTTTCTAGTACATTATTTTACCTTTCGTTAACACTTGAACTATTCAATACTGAACTTGCCTTATTTTAGTATCATCTGAAATAGGTAGGTATTCAATAAACCAAACATATTTTAAAACGCCAAACACAATTACTTAGCAATAATCTTTAATATTAAAAAAGTATATTAATATACGGGCCCTTTTCTGAATCAATTTGACAAAACAAAGTGGGAATGGTTTAATTAAAGTGTCGATTTGACCTATAAATGATTTAAAAGTCTACTTAAAGTTATGTAACCGTTGAAACACAACATTTTAGTTGCATTCAAGTCTTATTTAGTTTTCCATACGACCAAAGTAGTTTTTTATATAGAGGTCATGCATAAACGCATACCTAAGCGACGTTTTAATTATATAAATGTTATGTTAAGATTCTGCATACGACGACAGTTGTCTTACGAAAACATTTTATCAAACTCAAACTCAAAGCATTTATTTCAATTAAACCATTTACAGGCACCTTTGAATTGTCAAGGAATCGGTCAGTTGGAAATATGAAGCTAGTTGCCCATTCCAAAGCGTAGTAGGTACCTATGGAGAAGAACGGGCAAGAAACTCCACGGACACTCTTTTAAATAAATTGTTACAAAGTATTGGTTACATCTTTCATGTTGAAATTAAACATGTGAGAACAATGTAGAAAGACGTGCACGTTAGAAGCGTCCGTAATAGGTAATAGGTAATAGGTAATACGGGCTGGTATCCGCAACTCCACGACTAAGCGCGTATTTTGCGTACGGGTGGGAAAATTGGTTATTCGATCCACCCCAGCTCCACAAAGAAGGCCAGCAACGCCTTGGTGTCGCTGACAATCTCACGTAGGGTACCTGGGTTACCGAAGTACTTTGCCCTGTATGTGGCGACCACCGGGCAGTATAACAGCACATGGGCTGCTGTCTCGTCGTCCTCCATGCAGGCTCTGCACAGCGGACTGTCTGTGACTCCTATGACAAAGAGGTGTTTATTAAATGACCCATGGCCAGTTACAGCTGCTGTAACTGTACGTAGCTGTTGTTTCGATAGTCGAAGAAACTGTTTCGTGAGGCGGCCATCAATTGTAGGTAGTGCCTCCTTGGCCTGCCTACACTCACCGTGGTCCGACCATAGTTTGTGATGTTGGTCCCTGGTTCGTTTCCTTACCAGAGTGCGTAGGTACCCGAAGGGGAGTGGCGCAATGGGTTCAGGTCCCACTGGTGCCATGCTCGATCCCCTTCTGGCAAGTTCGTCGGCAGCGTCATTACCCCGTGAACCGCTGTGTCCTTTGATCCATTGAATGGTAATATTATTGAGGCTACCCACCTGGTTAAGGCGCTGGTGGCACTCGTATATCAGCCCAGAGTCAACAGTGTAGCTGTTTAGCGCTTGCAGAACAGCCATGCTGTCTGAGAGTATACGTATCGAGTAGTCCTTAACTTTCCTGGCCACGATGGCTAAAGCGGCAAGGGATATACCCATGCATTCGGCCTGGAATACTGTATTGTGGACTCCCAACGGTGTGGCTATATGAATGTTGAAGTCCTCAGAGAAGATCCCAGCACCTGTGCCACTACCTGTTTTGGATCCATCAGTGAAGATTCGCAGTTCTGCGGGGCGCAGCCCCTCGCATTTGCGATCCTCATGAAGTTGGATTCTGTATTTTTTATCGAAGATAAATTGTTTGGGTATCCGATCATTAATGGCTTTCGTGATAGGGAACTCATTATTGAGTCCCTCAAGCAGCACGGTGTGTTGTGTGTCTCTCTTACCCCAGAGATTGATTACATTAAGACGTACCGCTGCCATTGTCGCTTCCTGCTGTATAAACAGGTGGAGCGGGGGCAGTCCCAGCATGGCTTCGATTGCTGCAGTCGGAGTAGTCCTCATGCAGCCCGTGGTCGCCACGCAGGCTAGTCTTTGCATGCGTTGTAGTTTGTTAGAAGCTGTAACCAGCTGAGTTCGGGGCCACCAGACCACGGCCCCGTAAGCGACCATGGGGCGGATCACTGCTGTATAAAGCCACAGTATTATTTTGGGGGATAGGCCCCACTTCTTACCTATCATTTTCCTGCACTGCCAGAAGGTGATGCAGGCCCTGTTTAGCTTGTTGTCTACATGACTGCTCCAGTTTAACTTACTGTCTAGAATGACCCCGAGGTACTTGACCTCACTGGCCAACTGGAGTTCTGTATCGAACAGTTTGGGTAGGCGGAAGGGGCCTAATGCTCGTTTTTGGGTGAACATGACTAGTTCAGTTTTAGTGGGGTTCACTGATAGTTCAAATTCCCTGCACCAACTTTCTACTATACGTAGTGCTTGCTGAGTGAGGTTACAGATCGTTCCCGTCACCTTCCCCGATACAAGGATTGCGAGGTCATCTGCATACCCTATTGTATAATAGCGGTTTGCGTTGAGTTTAGTAATAAGGTCATTAATGACCAGATTCCATAAGAGGGGGGACAGAACCCCTCCCTGGGGGCAGCCTCTGGCTATCATAGCCAACTGCCGCTCATCCTCAAGGCGAACCACTCGTTTGCTTAACATGTTTGTAATCCAGTCCGTTAGTACCTGTTCTACTCCATGTCTGGAGAGAGCGCTGTTAATGCTGGAGAAGTTGGTTTTGTCGAAGGCTCCTTCGATGTCTATAAAAGTGCCCAGGCAGGTGCCTTTTTGATGAATCGCGTCCTCTATCTGGCTGACCACTAGATGAAGAGCGGATTCGGTCGACTTACCGGAGCTGTATGCGTGCTGATTACCATGTAGCGGTATGGTTTTTAGAGCGCCGTCCCTCAGCTCCCTGTCACATAACCTTTCCAGAGTTTTTAGTAGAAAGGAGGTCAGGCTAATTGGTCGGTGGGATTTGGCGTTTGTGTAGTCACCCTTACCTGGCTTGGGAATGAATATAACTTTCACCTCCCTCCATCCTTTAGGAACGTATCTAAAGGCCAGGCACGCTCTCATTAAAGGCACCAGTCTTATTGCGACAGAAGCACCCCCCCACTGTAGTAAAGCGGGGAACACTTCATCAGGACCAGCTGCCTTAAAAGGATGGAAGCTCCGGATGGCCCATTGGAGTTTCTCCAACGTGATCACCCTACTTGCGTAACTCCAATCATTGTCTGATGGTGTTTGGGTTACATCTGGCCAGTCAATTACCTGCGCGAAGACGCATCCAGGGAAGTGTGTTTCGATTAGGACACGTCTAGTTTCTTCAGGTGACGATGTGAGTGTGTTATCAGGTTTGCGGAGGCTGGCAGGCATAGCTTTATGTTGTTGCGCCAGTACTTTCCTTACCCTGTTTGCTTGCTGACAAGATTCAATGCTACCACAGAATTTACGCCAACCCGAGGTGCTCCTGAATCTGATGCATTTTTTGTAGCTGGATTTGGCCGCGTAGTATACATCCCAGTCCTCATCCGCACATGTGTTCATTGCTCTGTTTAGAGCCGTTCTCACCTTGCCGCGCTTGCGCTCCAGATCAGCGCCCCACCAGGGTTGTTTTCCCGGTATGTTGCGCGGCGTGGTCTCTGGGCAGGCAGTTTGGTAGCTGTCTATGATTGACTTAGTAAGATGGCTTACTTGTGCCTCAATCTGTGTCGTGTCCGTCAATGTCATCGGATCGCTTAGTGTCGCAAGCTTGGATTCAAGGTTGCGTGTGTAGATGGCTCGGTCCGTTTTCCGCGGATAACGCCGTGGTGTTATCGGTGGAACACAGACCTGGATGTCGAAGCGGATCCACCTATGATCGGAGCAGGAGGCCTCCTCAGAGACTTGCCACCCAGTGGTCATTTCCGCCGCGCCCTCTGTTGCCAGAGTGAGATCTATGATTGTGCGGCTTCGCCTGGTTACGAATGTTGGTTCGGAGCCAGTGTTTAGTAGGGATAGGTTAGTCGAGAATAGGTAGTCAACCAAGGCCTTACCCCTCTCATTTTGCGTGTCCATGCCCCACAGTTGGTGGTGAGCATTTGCGTCGGCGCCGACAACGACCTCAAACCCGCAACTCTCGCAATGGCTCACGAGTCGGGCGAGTTCGTGGGGAGGCGGCGCCTCCGCCTCAGGCATGTAGGCCGAGGCGAAAACTATCACCATCTCCATGGTGTTGTCGCGCTGTATAAGCAGCTTTGCTGCAGAGACATCTCTGCAACAGAAGTCAGTTAAGAGCTGTGTTTTAAGGTTACCTGTGACGTAGATGCACGATCTGGGGTGATCGTGGTCTGTGGTGACCAGGAGCTTACCGCCAAGATTGGAGAGTCCTTGTATGCGGCCCGCCCTGATCCACGGCTCTTGGATCAAGGCAATGGCCGTGTGTTGAGCCTCCAGCCACTTGCGAAGCTGAGCCGTCGCGGTCTGGCTGTGGTGGAGGTTTGCCTGGACGACTCTACAGACCGACGAAAGGGACGCCATCGCAGGTCGAACCCTCCTCGTCCCCCTCAAGTCTAAGCCCGGCAAACAGGTCGCCCTCGTCGAAGCCGTCTCCTCCCGGGCCCGAAGCCGGAGACAGGAGCATGTCGTCCAGCTCCTCGCCCGATATAGGGACGGCGCCCACGGTGGCGGCAGCAGAGGCGGCCGGCTCTGCTACAGCAGATTCAGCCGCGGATGCCTCCGGGTTGTGTAGTGGGGGTGTAGACGCCCCTGTTGGTGTCTGCGGCAGCTGCGTCAGCGCCTCGCAAATGGAACCCGTGGCGGGGTCCCATCCGTCGGGGACGTCGGTGAACCTGCCGTTCCGACCCTGAAACTTCACGTACACCGTCCCCAAACCTATTGAGAGACGGCGTCCGGCCTCCATTAGGGTCGGGATCTGGTCCACAGGAACACCGACCACCACGAACCATGCCGCTGTTTGTTTGTCGGCATGAAGAAGTACCCACCTCTTTATGTCGACCCACGGGTTCTGGTACGAGAGAACACGCCCAATGTTGGTCGGCTCTCCAAAGACCCCCTGCTCGTCTGGGATCACGACTCCACATCGTGCTCGTTTTAGGATCTCCGACTGGCTCTTGACGACTAACGAGATGCTAGTTGGGAGAGGTAGGTCGGAGACTGTTTTCCTTAGCCAGGCTAAAGTGTGGTCGTTCCCGCACCACAGTTTTAGATTACCCCCGGCGAACAGCGGCTTTGCGTTGAAGGTCGGTCCTGGAGTGTCTTGCTTAGGGGAGCAGGCCTCGAGAATGATCTGCTTCTGGATAGCAGCGAGTACCTGGTCCGATACTTCCTTGCTGAGGAACCCCGTGCGGTCGCATGTGATCGCGACGTCGAGGGTAGCGCTGGCAGCTTGGGCGTAGCTTCGCTGGGCGACCCGTTTGGATTGATCAAGCCGCGGCCGCTTATGCTCTCCCCGAGGTGTCAATGTCTCGTTGAGAGCTCGCTTGGCCGCAGCCTGATCCTTCCAATCGGGTCGCTGTGTGGTGTTGGTTGCTAGAGCCGGCCTCTCGGGAGCATCGGTTGGCGGTTGACTGGGCGCTGGTCGGCTAGTGCCGGCCTCTGCCTGCAGCCGCTTTCCGGCGGAGAAGTTAAGCTGGGTGCTTGTCCGTATGTCCGAGCAGGCGACAGTAACCTGTTTAGTACTGGAGCCCTTACTAGCCAAAACGCGAGCCTGGCGTCGCTCCTGGCGTCGCTCCTTCCTCGTCACTCTGTCCCTCTTTTTGCCTTGCTCTAAGGCAGCTGGTGGACCTGAAGGGTCGGCGCAAGGGCAACGGGCTTTTTGAGTATATTTACCCTTGCCCTTGCGTTTCTGTACTGAGGCTGCCGGTGGACCTGAAGGGTCGGTGCAGGGGCAACGGGGAAGCGTCCGTAATAAAAAGATAAAACAAATAACAATTCAAAAATTTAAATCCGCCGAGGCGGCTAAGAGTTGGCCAGTCCCAACTGACGGCGCCCGTTCACGAACATGACGTATGGATTAGCACCATTCAAATCAACCCTTTTGAAGGGAGCTAAATGATCCAACACACGTGCCACCATCAGCGAGACATCTGAGTGAGCATGACATACTCACAGCCGCCAGGGCACATTCAAGTCAATAAAAGACGTATTACCCGGTAAATGTTAGCTCTTTATTACATAGTACTCACACCTGTGCTCTGAAATTATATAATACAAAGGAAATTGATTTTATACAATGCAAAGATGGTCTTAAAATCTTCAGCAGCTCCAACAGTATTTTCAAATGTTAATCAAATAGTTTTGGTTGTGGAGCCAAGCATTGAGAGGACAAGGACCAGCATCGAGCCAAGCATTTTTATTAGCGATGTAATCCCCCAACTTATAATATGCCTGCCTGCATAGTGTGCGTTTTATACAAGATTTGAATTTCGTCTCATTTAGTTGAAGTATGTGGGGAGGATTTTTATTGTAACACTTTAAACAGTAGGTATCCCATAAAAGATGAGTCCACTTTAGCACTTTAGAAACCTGGTTCAACTAATAGGTCCCTATTTCTTGTACTATAATTATTTCTATCACCTCTTTTACTAAAAATTTATGTAATTTTTTTCTTACGTGCATGATGTTTTCATAGATATATTGACAAATAATCTATTTATGTATTTATATATACTTTATTGTATACCAGATTATACATTACATAAAGAAAAAGTAATACACTACAAAATATACAATGGGCGGCCTTATCGCATACTGCGATCTCTTCCAGGCAACCTTGGAATGGACAGTGATTTTCTGGACATAAAATGGGGTTGTCTTAAAAAACAAATAAAAGGTTTATAGGTACAACATACTATAATAGATACACAGATAAATGCTATGTAATAGATACATGGATACATACATACTAACTATTTATGCAACGAAAATAAATGACGATTATTATTACAGCTAACGATAAAAACAGAATCATAACGACAAGTAATGTTCTTTTACGAGTCTTTTAAACACTGGCAACGATTGCGCGCGCTTTATTGGAACTGGTCATGCATTCAGAATCAGAATCAGAATCAGAAATAATTTATTTGCAAAGAATGTAGGTAACAAAACATAGTTTTGATGGTGTAAAAAGAAGAAAAACAAAAGATCCAGTACATTCTACCGTATGGCATGCAACATTAAGCACTATCACAATCATAATTATTGCAAATCTATATTAATGAATAAGTGTCAGGTAATCAGTTTTTAATGTCTTTAAACCTAACTTCTTGAAAGTTGAATTCACCGGGAAAATAATAGTCATAGTATATAAAATTAGAATCAAACAAAATGAAATATTATTGAGCAATGTCATAGGGTGTTATAATAATACCAGCCTGCTACTGTCCCACTGCAGGGCAAAGGCCTCTTCTCACACAGAGAAGGCACGAGCATTGATCACCACGCTTGCTCAAGACGGGTTGGTGATTTCAGACTTATATTAACTACAAGTCCAGGTTTCCTCACGATGTTTTCCTTCACCGATGTCAGTAATGTCCAAGATAAACTCAGAAAGTACATATGAATTGAAAAAGTCACATTGGTACTTGCCCGGATTTGAACCCACAACCTCGTGCATGAGAGGCGAGGCCTTAACCACTGGGCCATCACGGCACATAGGGTGTTGTCATTTAAAAATTCACTAACAGCGTAATAGCATTTTTCAACTAGTAGTTTCGTTAATTTATTTTTGAAAGAATGAGATGTATAATTTTTAATGTCATTAGGTATTTTATTGTAAATAACTGGTCCCATATGCATAATATTTTTTCGTAATAATGCTGTTTTGAAACTGCCTGTATGTAATAGACCTTTGTATTGGGATCTCATTAAGCCGGTCTTGAAGAATGATTTATCATTGTTTCAAAAAGATTTCTGTTCGTTTTAACAAATAGTGCTACCTCCAGAATATAAAGCGATGGAAAGGTTAATAATTTTAAGGATTTAAACATAGGAATACAGCTGTCTGTTGAATTGATGCCGGTCATTGATCTAATGCAATATTTTTGGGCTCTGAATACCCTTTCTCGTTCACTGCAGTTCCCCCAAAATATAACTCCGTATCTTAGCATTCCACAAACGAGCTGCCTGGACAGTAAAGGATTTGTCAAAGAAAGTTGTGGAATGCATTGGCATTTTAAGCTTCAAGTTATCTGATGACCTTAATAATTTCGTGTGAGAGTCACAAAGAAACTGGAAACGTTTCTTGAGATAAAGAGGGGTGGAAGGGGAAAAGAGCACATTATACAAAAGGGAAAGACTATGAGCATTCCGGCGAAGGCGAATTGGTAACCACTTGAGCTTCACGCGAAATTCGGAAACATGGTCATATTTGCGTAAACCGTATAAAAATAATAATAAATCAATAATAATTATATAATCTATCTTCTATCTATACATATAAAAGGGAGTGATATGAAGATTCGAATGACGTTATTACGACGCAAGCTATTTCGAAAAAAATTAAGAGTGGTACGCCAGTTCGAAAACACATTAAGTCGAAAACCGCTATATCGAATGACGTTGTCGCGAACACGCTGATTCGAAAAACTGTTTGAATGGTACGCTAGTACGAAAATCTTGGCATTGAAAGCCACTGTTGCGAATAGCATATTCCAATCTGAATTGATTTGGGGATCGAATTCGCGACCCAGTGATTACCAAGAACTACCTACGCTACGATGATAAAACTGACACTGAACTAGTTGTCTATACTACTAAGTATTATTATTGTTATTATAAGCCTGTGTTGTACCACTGCAGGGCAAAGGTCTCCCTTCCCTCTTTCCACTTTTCCCGGTCTACTGCGATTGCGGGCCAATCCTTTGAGAAGGAGTCCAGCTCATCCCGCCATCTCTTTCTGGACCTGCCGCGTAGTCGCTTCCTGCTATTTGGGATCCACTGAGTGGTGATTTTTGCATATTCTGCTCCGACATGCGACAGATGTGGCCAGCCCAGTTCCATTTTAGTCCAGCAACTGTGTGGCCAGCATGCGCTATTTGTGTTTTGGAACGAAGTATAGAGTTCCTAATGCGGTCTGTGAGTTTGACACCTAGTATTCTTCGCTCCATAGCCCGTTGGCAGACTCCAAGTGCGGACTTTTGACGCTTTGTAAGAGACCATGTTTGCGCTCCGACGGTGAGGGTGGGAAGAATGCACATGAGCTTTCGTTTTAGTGAAAGCGGAAGTGGTCCTTTCATGAGATGTTTCATCGACCAATAGTTCTTCCAGGTGTTTTCTGTGCGTTGATCGACTTCTTTGTCCTGTCTCACCTGGAAGGATACTATTTGGCCGAGGTAAATATACTCATGGATGTACTCGACCCCCACACCCCCAATTTCTACGTTGCGTTCGGTGCTGTTCGTCATCAGCTTTGTTTTCAACAAGTTCATCTTAAGTCCGACCTGAAGACTGCCGTGTCTCAGTTGTTCGAGCATTTGGCCTAGTTCAGCTGCTGAAGATGAAAAGAGGACAATGTCGTCGTCGAAACATAGATTGGTCAATGTCCTTTCTCCGACGACAATACCCTGGTCCCGCCAGTGAGGATTTAATTTTTGGAAAACCTCTTCCAGCGTAGCTGTGAAGAGTTTGGGAGACAGCGGGTCGCCTTGCTTGACTCCTCGTTGAATTGGAAAGGATGGCCCGGTAGTATTTATGCAGATGGCTGCTGTACTATTCTGATATATTCTTTGTAACAGGTGTATATAAATGGGTTTTATTTCGTGTTTTCTGAGTGCCGAAAATATGGCTTCATGCGTTAGGCTGTCGAAAGCCTTCGAATAATCCACAAACGCCAGGTACAAAGGTAGATTGAACTCTTGATGTTTTTCAATCACCTGGTTTAGGGATTGTAGGTGGTCAGAAGTCGAAAGGCCTCGACGAAATCCAGCCTGTTCGGGAGGTTGATGGAGGTCTAATACGCCTGTTATACGGTTTTCGACAATTTTGACAAAAACTTTATAGAGATGTGAAACTATGCGCGATAATTCCCAATATCTGAAGTATAAATGATTAATATTAGTACTTATTATTATTTACTATTTATAGTACTTATTTATTATAATGCATTCACAACACTAATTAATGAAGGTTGACTTAAATTTATTTTTATTTCATATACCACAGAATACCTAATAGGTAGTACTCTTATACTTTTGTTGAACTACCCCCCAGTTCGGAGGAATCCAAAAAACAGTTTTTTGGATTCCTATACATCTTTCATTCCGATTGATGTGTCGGTGTGTGATAACATAGAAAATGAGTAATAATATAAAATAAAACCTTTAAGTAAAAAAAAATTGTAAACCTTCATTAATTTGTTTTCATTGTTGTGAATGCATTATAATAAATAGGTACTGTAAATAGTAAATAGGTAGCTTATCAAAACGGGAAGCATGCTAGGGATACATAGCTAAATCATAATAAGTACTAATATTAATCATTTATACTTAGTAGTATAGACAACTAGCTCATTGTCAGTTTTATCATCGTAGCGTAGGTAGTTCTTGGTAATCACTGGGTCGCGAATTCGATCTCCAGACAAATTCAGTTTGGAATATGCTATTCGCAACAGTAGATTTCAATGCCAAGACTTTCGTACTAGCGTACCATTCAAACAGTTTTTCGAATCAGCGTGTTCGCGAAAACGTCATTCGATATAGCGGTTTTCGACTTAATGTGTTTTCGAACTGGCGTACCACTCTTAATTTTTTTCGAAATAGCGTGCGTCGCAATAACGTCATTCGAATCTTCATATCACTCCCCATATAAAATGCTTTGTCCTGAATGACCGACTGACGGATCAACGCACAGCCTAAACCGCTGATCGTAGAGACCTGAAACTTGGAGCGTATGTTCTTTGTATGACAAGGCATCCATCGGATGCCTGAAGAAAAGATTTTTCGAAATTCTACCCTTAAGGGGGTGAAAAAGGCGGGCAAAGTTTGTATGGGACAACGTGATTCCTTGGTCCAATCTACTTCAAATTTTGCATAAACATTCTTTAACAGAATTAATGGAAGACCTGTTTCATATTTTATTGAAATTCATCCTCTAACGGGGTTAAATAGGGGTAGAAAGTTATTTTGGGAGTGCATTGCTTCGAAGTTGATATCAATACTCCTTAGTGCTTTTGATTTAAATGACATTTTATTTTGACACGTTTGAAAAGTCAATCCGATTTTATTCAAAAAAGGTTGAACTCACATAAAGGCTTGGTGCTTGCAATGCAAATACTCTTTAAAATTGGAATGTCTCGAAAGTCACCGTACTATACATATTAGTACCGCATTTGAAGGTTTCTAAGCTTTACAGAGGTCTGTATTTGTTCCTAGGATTCCCCTAACTCCATCAAATTACCCCTTCGAATTCAAGAGAGTGCAGTTTCCCATCAAAGTATGCTTCGCAATGACTATAAACAAAGCTCAAGGTCAAACTCTTAAGGTAGCGGGAGTAGACTTAAGGGAAAGCTGCTTCTCCCACGGCCTGTTGTATGTGACATGCTCCAGAGTAAGCGCACAGAGTAGCCTGGTGATTCTAGCACCCGACAGAAAAACAAAAAATATTGTTTACAAAGAAATACTGCGGTAAGTGTAGAATTTCGATTTCGTTGTAAAAAGATAATACACCCGTGTAACTTTCGCCAGATCAAAGGCCGAGCTTCGTATTTATATATTTTTTTTTTTTCAGGTTTATTTAACCTTTATATCCCTACACTATAAAAAAGATTATTATATTTTATAATTATTCAAACATTTTAACATAATAATTTATATGTTATAACAAAATTAATAACGTAAAAAACCAATAAAAATCCAATTAGAACCATTTTCGACTTCTACGCGGACGAAGTCGCGGGCAAAAGCTAGTATACCTATATAATTTAACCGAAACGTTTATATGATCAATACATTGTCCAATAAACGTCATGGCTAGCACCATAAACCGACATCTTATTAAGTTAGCCCTGAAAACGTCTACTCAAGAAATATAATAAGACATTACAGTCACGCGACTGAAACATTGTAAGATGAACGTCTATAAAACGTCTTAGTTCGCTCACACCCACAAGGCACGCACAAAGACAGACACCGGGGTCAAAGTATCCTACGTTAACGGGATAAAAACTATCCTACGTTCTAGCTCAGGTCATTGCCTAATTTGCCTATCCGTCTGCCTTTCATCCCACACACACGGCTAGACAGACAGACGTATAATAAATTAAAATAATCTTTTTTAACTGACAAAAAGGAGGAGTTTCTCAAATCGACTCGTATATATTTTTTTATCTAAATAAAGATTTTTATGATTCTAAATAGTTAATTGACTCAGGCGTGACTTTGCTGAAATCGAAGGTCACCTTTGTTGCGATTGTTCGCAGCCCCTTATCGCGCTGATAACGATCCTAGCCGAGGTGGGCGGGGCAGTAATCCTACTCGTATATAAGTGGGGTTGTCGGGTCAAGTGGCTCACTCTGTTCTCGACGCTCGACGTGTCCACACGTTGGGTCTGGGTTCGCAACAAGTCAATCGTCATCCTGAGGATGCCTCGTTGAGAGGTGAAACACGTGTCGATATCTTACAATGACTTTTAAAAAACAGTTAAGCGGATTAAGTTACTAAATATATGTCGTCTATTGTATTTTATGATTCTAAATGTCTAACTTTAAAATAATAATTATTAATTTTTAAATTATCACTATTAATTTAAAATAGGTACTAACTCTAGCGCCACAATGTTGACAAAAAATATTTTTGTCCGTTAGTTATCCAAAAAATATTAAACAAATTTTTATTTTTTTTATTTTTTATGTTTTAAATGCCTTAAAACTACAACTACAAATACTAATTAATTAGGTCTTAGCCTAATGCGATAGCCAAGTCGATAGGGGTATATCAAGGGGTAAATTGGGTATACCCCATAAAGTTTATTGTACAGGTGGCGCGTGAACTTGTTCTGGACTAGCTCCAACATCACTGATTACTTAGCCTCATGATATATGACAGCACTATGTTCCAGATGACTCCTGACTAATGCGTCATACAGGACTCTGATAGCTGTGATGCTGGTAAAGTGTCTCGTCTGCCTCAGAACAAAACCCAAGTTTCTAAATGCCTTTTTGCAGATCCTAGTGATATGATCTATCACTGCTCTTCCAATCAACTGTTTTTTTTTTTTTTTTTTTGGGTGGGAAATCATCAAATGACTCCTCCCGCTCTGGGCGGAGCGAGAGGGAGTGTCAGACTTTTACTGACTAAAACCCACCCGTGTTCCTTCCGTTGCCTGTGTGCCGGGACCGCGATATCCCTTTCGGACTAACTCGCAACCCTGGCAGGCATTGGCCCTTACGGACCCCGTCAGTTGGTGCTGACATCTCTTTGAGGCGCGCGTGGAACACAACGCGCCGTCGACCCGGGCCTGGTCCTAATCGGACGGCGAGCTACCCATTGCCCACCGTCCGCAAGCCCGCGCCTACGGTGGCCGGAAGTCGGCTCGCGACTCCCGACGCCCGGGGCGTCTCCTGCGGCGACTAGGGGCGCGAGGGCGCGCATCTTGCATTTCCCTCGCGCGCTCCGCCTCCTCCTTCGCGAGCATTACTGCTTCGCAGAAGGAAGTGACGGCTTCCCATGCACTCTCGCTCCGGACCATGGCCTGAACCAGGGCCGGACGCGAGAGATCGCCGCTGCCGATCGCCTCCGTGAGGACACGGCGGTGCCCCGCCCAAGCCGGGCAGACCTCCACCGTATGCTCCACCGTGTCCTCCGGGCGATCCACACAATGGTAACACCCGGGCTTTTCCTCCCGCTTTATCCTGAACAGGAACCTCCCGAAACAACCGTGTCCGGTGAGGACCTGCGTCAGGCGGAAGGTGAGGACGCCGTGGCGCCTCTCTAGCCACTCCTCAAAGAGGGGCCTTACCGCCGCAATTGTGGCGTGCCCAGCGCTGGGTTGCGACAATCGCACTCTCCATGCCGCCATGAGATCCCGCCGGAGCTCTGTCCGCTGTGCCGTGATTTCTCGCGGCAGCGGAGTTACACCCCGGCGTTTCGCCTCCTCGCGCAACTCCCACATGTGCGCGAGGATTCCAATCAACTGTTGAGAGTCGTTAGTGAGGATGGGAGCAGTCCGATCCACAGGTATTGGCCCGAAGTCCATCGGAGTGCCAACCGACGATAAAGATTGTGGTATTTATATTTTTTGAAGTGATAATGTAATGTAATGTAATGTAATGAAATTTAATTTTAATGACTACTCTTTAAGCAACATTTTGTACAAACAATTATGTCATTAAGGCATTTGGTCTGTAATCAAATGATTTATTACAGCAAACAATCTTTAGATAATAAACAGTTTGTCAAATTCGAAACGATTAGGTTAGGTTAGGTTAGAACTGTGACCAACCAACGCGCGAAGGCGAGCGAGCGTGGCGAGCGTGCTGCGGCAGCGGCCGCCAAGTGCTAGATTTCCTCTTTTGCAAAGCAAGCATCCATAGTAGATTAGGTTTATTTTTAGGTTTCCTTGTTAATAAAAACATCTGTATCTGTACTCATATATTAATCAACTGAACTAGCATTATTGTGCTAGTATGGGCAAATTAATATTATGGTTAATAAATGTAATGGAAAATGAAATTATTGAAAATGAAAAATATTGCAAATAAATTTATGGGTTAAAATTATTATGCCACTTGATCGATTATGACCAATTAAATTAGTGAAAATTATTTTATGTAATTTCACCATTATGGCAACTGAAGCGTTATTTCTAATGAAATTATGGGAAGTACAAGTATGGTATATAAAATTATTGCATTTTAAATTATGGCAAACATTAGTAAACCCTAGTGCCTCTCTAACATCCTTAAGACTCAGCGAGTTTAGTTGCACGTGCGACACACCCAATCAAAAGGGGAACCGATCACTATTCCGATTTTTTTTTGTTCGAATTTCATTTTACCGAAAACTATTGACCGACGTCTTTTTGCTATAAGCATTATTTGACATATTTTTGGATCATCGACGAAGTATCATGTAAAATACGTATTATTTTACCGAACTATATTTCGCCGATTTACAAAATAACTTTTTGCTATTGGCCGAAGCCTCTTTTGAACTTTTTTCTTTTGCCAAATGATTTATTTAACATATTTTCACCACACCGAAACAATATTTTTCAAAATTAAAATAAAATAGTGTCATAAAAAGTCAATATGTTGTGTTACAAAATTTAGTGACAGAAACGAATCGTTGCAAAACCGACTCCACGTAGTCTTGTCTGCCCTACCCCTAGAGTGTAATTTAAACCCGCGTAGGCGCGGAGGGGTGGGAAGGCCCGCGAGCTGAGGAGCAGGTGATTTGAAGGCCCGCCGCCGCGGCTGAGGCTGAGCATGCCGAAGCTGCGGTGGTGAGCGTTAAAACCATCTGCAACGATAAGCTCGCGTGGGGCCGCCCAAACCCCGCAGCGCCGGAGCCGTGACAGAAACAATGCTTGCTGCATGTTGCACGCCTGCGTGCATGTTGCATGCTTGTTTGCACGCTGCATGCTAGCTTGCATGCTGGATGCCTGCTTCCATGCTGCATGCCTGCTTGCACGCTGCATGCCTGCTTGCATGCTGTATGCCTGCTTGCATACTGCATGCTTGAAGCAAGCATCCTTCCTTCACCCATCCGTATCTCATGGTATAATAAATGTTCGGAAACATAATACTTCGAACAAATGTTATTTCGGCTAAGTGTAACTTCGGTAAAAAGTTTTTCGACCAAATGAGACGTCGGAGTAACGAAAAAAATCGAATTGATAATAGGTCAACTGATACAGTGGCAGACGTGACTTCGAATAATTAAAAAAAAAGAAACGACAATATTTGAAAAGTTTTAGGTAAAATGAAATTCGGTCAAATATTTTTCGAACTTATGATAGGTAACCAATCAAAAGATTACGGCAATACATTGAGTTGCATGACGAAATTGTGGCATGAGGTCACTCTCTGGTAGATTTTATACTGAATTGTGACATAGCGAGCTCCCAGAACTTTAATGCGTTTTATCTAAACCATTTTTTATTAAGAGCACCATTTGTTATTTATTCCGAAACTGGGCAACGTCGCAAATAGGTGTCAAATATTTCGCTGTTTTGCTTAATTTGGCAATAATACTGTATAGAAATAAGAAATGTGGCTAACTAGCGAACTAGAATATTGATTATGAAATGCAATAATTAATATCGTAACACCGAATATTTAGTTTTAGATGTAAAAAAAGTATTTGGAAACTTTCCAAATAACTTTTTTTACGCCTTCAACGAGTACAACAACAAATTCAGTGTTATAATTGCAATTCTTTATTAACATTCTACTTCGCTAGTCACACCGCCACATTTCTTATTTCTTACTGTATAGAAATAAGAAATGTGGCGGTGTGACTGTGTTGCCAAATTAATCAAAACAGGTAAATTTTTGACAGCTATTTGCGACGTTGCCAACTTTTACCCCTACGTCAGTTGTGACTGGTCATCTCTTATCTGCCATGGCTTATTTTTAATCTTATATTTTGAATTGTTTTGATTATTTTTTGTACATTGTTCTCACATATAGAAGCAACAAGAATAATGTACCCAGGATTTTGTAATTTTCTATATTTAAAAGAGTGTCCTTGGAGTTTCTTGCCCGTTCTTCTCCATAAAGATCTACGTTTTGGAATGGGCAACTAGCTTCAACTTTCTGACTAACTGACGCGACTATTTGACAATTCAAAAGTGCCTGTAAATGGTTTAATTGAAATAAATGCTTTGAGTTTGAGTTTGAGTTTTAAGTTTTAAAACACTCATAATATGATAGAGCAAAAAATAAGTGTCGATTTTTTTTTTTCCAGTCAGCATGGGATATCGACCACGTAATACCTACAAGTTAGCAAGTTATTTTATGACTAAATTATATTAATTTTTGACCGAGTGGACCGACTGTAACGAAATAAAGATTAAATGTTACCTCATGTAAACATGCGGATTATGGACTATGACCATATTTCCAATCCCATCCATCTAAATATATAAAAATCAATTTCCGTGCGTTAGTCTCGCAAAACTCGAAAATCGAAACCATTTTCGAGTAAAAAAAATAACTAATCAGTTATTTTTTTTGTTATGTTTGTAATTTGTCAATTACAAGGTTTGTATGGAAGAAAATTTTTGGAATGCCCACCGTAAAAGTCAGAAATTTGGATGACTAGATAGATACATAAAATTCACCCGGGCGACGCACTATGGAAAATAAAGGTCTGTCTAAAAATCAATAACTTTTTTATTTCTGAATATTATGTTCTAAAATTTTGCACAAATATAGAATAGTGTATATGGCCTCAAATGGAATGTAATTTATTATGATTGAATTTAAAACCATACATTAAAAAATAAAACAAATACAAAATTACCAAAAATGTCCAATATTTATTTTTTAACAATGAATACTATTATTTTAATGTTTACAAAAACCAAATATCATAGTGTCAAAATACAAATCAATTTAAATAATAAAAAAAAGATGTTATTAAAATCGAACACACATTAATTAATTAATTGTAATGTTTACTAAATGTTATGTTATTTATATTTGATGAACTTCGGGATCTAAAATGAATTCGTTCACTTTCAAAAGATCTAAGGTGTCTTCATCAAGTTCCTTCACGTTTTTAGTATGTGTTGTATGGTTATGTAAGGATCTGAAGTGTAAAGAAGAGTATGAAATACATCCTCGTTTGTAGCGGATCTTGAGCATTTTCTAGCATGATGTAGACGAATTTTTTTATAATCCTTATTGCGAGATTCTTGTGCATCTTCGGAAAGTTGACCAATAGGAAGTACTGCAAAATGCTTTATGACACTTTCTCCATGAACCAAAATTTTGTGAACTGAAGATGGCATGTAGTACCATTCATAATTGCTCACATAGATCCTGGCAGTCTCCATAGCATAACTGCCAAATTTTTCAGCATTTATCATTACACCTGATGAAAGAGCTTGCAGAATTATGTAAAGTCGTTTAATCAAATTTATATCCACTCCTGTAATTTCAGCAGAGCAGCTTGCATTGTGAAAAAATCTTCTGGCAGTATTACCGTCATTAGAATTACCACTTACTTGTCTTGGTTTGTCGATGATCAATCCTAGCTCTTCACGGAAACGCCTTTGTACCAGGGTTTTCGTCTCTTGCTTTAGTCGTTTCTTTTCTTCGCTTGTGGCTGACTATGTTTGGAAAGACAGATTATAGGAAATATGTAAAATAATTTCCATACAACGAATCCAGGCGTGCAAAGTAGACAGTCCGTATTGATAAGAATCTTCTTCGTTCAATTGGCGTGGAGTAGCTCCACATATTGTACATGTGGAACCCGAAGGCATATCTGTTAATACCTGAGCTACTTTGCCATCTATCATTGTAAGAAAGAGATCATGCTTCACTTGCACTCCCTCACCTCCTTTGTTAATCAATGATGGACCCAAAGAATTTATTTGACCTTTTATTTCATCCACAACAGCTTTAGTTTTCTCGGGAGTTTCTTTGCAAAATACTATTAATATAGGCCGGCAAAAACGAACAGATGAAGGTACCGGATTTTGCCAGACAACATCACCTGTTAGCTCGTTAATTAATTTAATAGGCACCAAAGAAGTGATAAATAAATTTGCATCAGAAACTAGTTCAGACTCTTCTGGCAATTTCTGTTTGTACTGGCTTTGACCGGATGAGCCATCACAGCCCCATTTACTGTATAGAAGTAAGTTATTCAATACATTCCTTATACACTGAATCTATTGTCAATATTCTAGCTGCAGTGTGATCTAATAAATCTTGAAATCTTACTATTTTTGCACTTGTGTCTGTAATTTCTATAGCAACATTTCAAACAGCAATCGATAGCGAGCCGAGAGAGTTTTCCGTTTTCTGACTAATATCACATTTTTACTAATTACTCCGAAAACCACAAATATCCGCAGCTTTTTTTTATTTGATTATGTTTATGGATAGCTAGGCTACAAATCAACATTAAATGTAAAGCAAAAGTCTCGATGAACTTTAAAAAAACTTTTTTTTTAACCATATTTTGTTTTGCAATTATTTTAAGGTAAACGTTAACATAATGATAAATACATATTAGTTGTTTTATATTCTTCAAAAAACGAGGTTTCCAGAAATATATAATACATTATACCTTTTCCTGTAACGTATAACAATAAAATCAATTGGAAAGTGATGAAGTGAACGGGCTTAACATGGACGCCCGTCAAAACTCTAAAGTTTGTGGTGTTGTAAAAAAATCAATTCATATAATATGTATACATTTTTGATATTATAGTCTATTTTGGTCCTTAAACTATTGAGTAAAATAAAAAAAACATGCCTGTAGCGACATTGACAAAAACCATTTTTAATCAGCAGTTGTTCTACTATTTTCCATAGGGCGACGCCGGAACAGCTAGTCTCTTAAAAAATACAAATATTTAAGTACAAAAATATTTCAATATATAATATAAATCATGTGAATTTTAAAATCATTCCATATATTGAACCCCTGGGGGATGATTTTACAAAACGCTAACACATCTGTATTTTCATATAAAAACTTTCCCCTATAGGATTATTTTTAAGGCAAAAAGTAGCCTAGTATGTCCTTTACCAGGATGCCATTTAAGGCCTTGCCAAATATCGAAATCTGTTCAGTGGTTTAGGCAGACGAACAGACAGAGTCATTTTCGAATTTATTATATTTAGTAGATACCTATGGATTTATACAAAATTTAAACTTGATCGAATCACGCAGTAAATAAAAACTCTCCACAAAAATTATTAAACTCGTAATTTTAAGGATTTTTTTTAACGAAAGTCTTATATCGAGTCGAGTTATCGAACCCGCGTTAAGATTCTTTTATACAAACTTTAACAAGCTCTGGGCAATCTGAAGCTGAACCCGCGCGGGATACGGGACGAAATTCCCCTTTGAGAGATAGTTTTCATCAATCGATTTAAAATAAAAGCACTCGCCAAACCGGCTGTGCGAGACGTGTCTACCTTAAAAGGAGTTATGTTCTTTTATACATAATATCTGTGCTTATTATATTAACTAAGATCATGGTATTTTTGTCTGCGGTCTACAAATTTACGATAGGCAAATACAAGCTGTCACTTGAGGCCATCCATCTATCTATGTGAGGACCAAGCTGGCCATTAATAAGGAGCCAACACATGCGTGGGACAAGCCGCCCGCGCCCTAGGGAAACGTCGCTATACTCACTTACAAGTACTGAAACTGTCGATACATAGGCGATAACATTATATTATTTTTAGTTTATAGATAGGCTACACTTCAAAGTGAGTATAAGCATTAATTAATTAAACAAATTGTCACTTGGACATGATGTGTTGGGTCTCTAGCATCGAGCCGGTTCACACACATTGACACAGTGCTATCTCAGTGGTACATTGCGCCTTATTCATGTGCGCACCACACCACGACGAGTAAACGCGCTGATGGACGCGCCCCGGCGTGACATCCTCATCACCAAGATTTGAGTTTACAGAGTATTTACGCAATTTTAACCTGATTAGATTGTAATAATGAATCGAAAGCCAACAAACGTAGTATACGAAGTAGACAAAGCTGCGTGAAGCTGCCGCATATCGCGCCTCAACTGCATGTAGGTGCCGCACATCGCGCCTCTACTGCGTGTAGGTGCCGCACATGGCGCCTCAACTGCGTGAAGCTGCCGCACATCGCGCCTCAACTGCGTGTAGGTGCCGCACATCACACCTCAACTTCGTGTAGGTGCCGCACATGGCGCCTCAACTGCGTGAAGCTGCCGCACATCGCGCCTCAACTGCGTGTAGGTGCCGTACATCGCACCTCAACTGCGTGAAGCTGCCGCACCGAGATAGTTCCTTATACGTATTAGTATATTACTTAAATAGATACATAACGTTGTTCTGCAAATTACACTGTAATAGTGTTATTTAGTTATGTAATGTAGAAAGGTTGCTATTGAAACGTTTACGAGAAATATACTTTTTTTGGGATCCTGCCGTTTTACCGAAAAGATTTTGCCCAAATTTCACTACCCAAACAAATTTTAGCAACCTTTTTTTATACCAATACAATGTTTGGAATGATTTCAGTACGCACATTTTCATTTGGTCTAATTTTTACTTGGCAGAATATTATCAAGGATAATGTCATTTAGCCATTTGGTCTTTAATCAAATGATTTATTACAGCAAACAAACGTTTGGTCAATTAGTTATGGAACTAGTTAGAGTAGGTTAATTATTTTAAAAAAGTGGTTAGGTTAGGTAAGGTTAAAACTGTGACCTCCTACGCTGCCAGAAACGACTAGATTATATAGAAAAAATATATGAAAAAAAAAACAGGCTACCCGAAACTGAACTAGTTAGACGAGATTAATTATTTAAAAAAAAGCTACTACCTAAAAAAAAAAAATTAATATTATTATTACCTGTTTAGAATTTTTTCCAAGTAGAAAAAACACCCTTGTAATAAAACGTTTTATGAGTTATTCCAACTGAATTATTTGACTAAATAAAAATTGGTAAAAGTACTAGTTGGTAAACAAGTTAATGTTTAAACGTTCACTTGCAAAACATTAGGTTTGCGTTACAATTATTTGGGAAGAGATTTTTTGCTAAGTAATAATTTGGCAAATGAAATTATGCGGAAAATTGTTTGGGAAGTGATAATTTGGCAATTTCTTTTCGATGAAACAAGGGAGACCCACTTTTTTTACTACAAAAAAGGACAACTGCTTAAAAAAAATAAAAAAAAATAAACAAAATCAAAGTATACTTTTTTTGGGAGCATCTAACAATCGGAAAGTGTTTAAATTGTAATCCGCTGTAATAGAAAAATAAAAATTAATAAATCATCCAAATCAAACACCAAGATCATTTACCGATTTTCCTAATATTCGAACCCACTTAACAAAGTATAATAATGATAACCGAATTATATAATGACCGTAGCGGTATCAACAATACTGTTATGTTGCAGGATTTTTTTAATGCAACGATAGCTCTAAAGCCAGACGTATGCCATGCCCAAAGTATTGGGCAGACGGGCAATACTGGGGCGCTACGTTAAGTCCTACATCAGCGTAGGAAACGCTGGCCCTACATTTACATACATAATATAGGTACGTATGTCAGAACGCAAAACTCGAGACGAACATTATTCTAACAAATAAAATACACAAAATATTCACGAGCTACGGATGTTGAGTAAAAAGGAGCTTAGCATTAACATACATGCGCCGCCCGCGGAGGCCGCGCACCTGCCGGCCGCCGCACCGCGCCACCTCACCTACCTTACGTACAATCTTACCAAGACCGTTCTAGGTAAGTATTTTACACTAGCTTTATGCCCGCGAATTTGGCCGATTGAATTATGGGTTTTCCTCAAACAAACTTCCACCCCATTCAAGGGGTTGTTTTAATATAAATATGCTACTAGTCCTTCCTCATCAGGGTGCTAACTCCGTACACACCGTCAAATCATTGGTTCTCCGGTTTTGCCGTGTGAAAACTTAATATAATTTTCAGACAGAGCCAAAGCTCTATTTGAAAACTATGCAACAAAATTCAAACCACTTACAAGAGTTACAAGCTTTGCAAAAGTGTGCTTTTGGCAATATTGGTGGACGTTCACGTTCACGTCATCTCTCATTCTGACTCCATGACATGCCATTGTAATCATCAATGATCATCATTAGTTCCATTCAGATGACACATACCTTGCCTGACACCCTACATTCGCCGTCTTACCGGCAAACTGATACTAAGTAGACTTCGTTTACAGTACTCGTAACTCCGGGTTACAGGGACACTGATACGTAGGTTGTATATCAAAAACAACGAAGGTTATGTAATCGAATCGTCTGAGATGATTTATTTAATCATCATCGAAGCGGATATTCAAATAACAAGTTTTAAGTGTGCATTTTCAGGAAGGAGACAGAGACAGTCCCACATTATGTTGTACATACAAAGTGATGATTCGTCTCATCGCGTAGCATATAGAGTAGCGTGTATAGTGAACAATATTAGCACAAGACCACAAGTAGGTTCGGCCTGACGGACGCTCTACGGCAACGATTGGAGTTTGACCTCAATTCCGCGGCGTCCGCTCGCTTCCTCAAAGGAAGCCGCCTCTCGCCTGCAGCCGGGCGCCGCCGGCGCCGCCTATCAGCCTATCACTTGCACACCTATTCCTACTTATTACGACCTCACAGTCTCCAATCTATTTAGCTGATAAAATGTGTGACTTTTGAGCCAATGTTAAGTGGGACGTCATTATGAACAGTGCTAAATGTGTGCAAAATAATATTAGGTACTTATATTTTGTATTATTTTGATTTTTAGCTTTGAAACTTTTCACAGTGCGAAAAGATGTAATTGGAATCGCAACGATTTCCAAGAACGACAGTAATATCTTGATATGGTGATCACAATTCACAATAAACATTAAACACGTCCGCCCTGCAGGTAGGTACCTACCTACTACACTAGCTCCGCTCAATGAAATTATAATTTATCGGATAATAAAATAATATAGGAATTAGGAAGTAAGGGGCTGATTTTATGAATCTATTCTTAAAACTGCTGTTATGTGTATAATAAGTTTGCAAGAAATACATATTTTTAGTTCAGAACTCTGGACATGGGACTCAGCTAAAATTCAATGAAGTCAGTCATGGTCAGAGATAATGAAACACTGCACGATGTTTCAAACGCGGAAAGAAATAATAAAATTATAATACATTGTTATTTGATCGCATCATAGTCGGCAGCGGAGTCGCCGGCACATGTCTGCGAGTGTGGTAGAGTGAGGGCGGAGGGCGGCGGCGGCGGGCGTCGATACGGCGGCGGCGCGGCGAGGGGCGGCAGTGCGAGGCGCGCGCGGCAGCCGACAGCCGCCCGCATGCACCGCGCGCACCGGCCGCGCCACGTGCCCGCCGCGCCGCGCGCCTGCCGCCTGCCGCCTGCCAGCACCGGGCCGCAGCCGCCCAGTGGCGCTGCCGCGTGCCACCGAGCTCCCGCAGTAGTGGAGCGGCAGTGTTTCGGCACAGGCGCGCTCCCACCACGTCGCGTGTTTACACTCCGGTGACAGGCCCCGCGGGCTCTCCACCTGACACTAACAGGGTTACCGGCTTCCGAGGCACTCCCACTAATAGGTACCCATGTTACATTATTTACTCATTACTGCTACAGTTGTGGTGTCGACAGCTGGAACAATACTTGTACCAGCGATATAATATATGTGGAATGTGCTGAAACGGAACTTGTAAATTAATTTCAAGCAGAGAGCAGTGAATAACAAACCGGTGCATAAAATCATAATTTAATATGTTCCGCGTTCCAAATTAGATTTGCTTCAACAATCGTAACGATTTACCAAAACTCTAGTGGTATTTTAGACAGGATGAATAAAACTAAAAGTTTAGTCAAACTGGTGCTGGAGAATTCATCTTCGAGAGAGTTTTTATGTCCTTTTCAAATAAGTAGATGACTCTATCCGCTATTTAGATGGAAAATGAAAATTCAACCTCGGAAGGGGCTGTGAATATAAGCAAGAACATAAGTGTTCAGAAACACTGTACAATGCCAACCCGGATATAACAATGATAAATTGATGAGCCGGCAAAAAAATGCACAGATTTAAAAACACACCTGATTTATATCCTCACCGAAACCGGAATAACATATTATAGCGACGTGCGCGCTGTACTCGCGGCTGCTCCTGCTTGAGTCACATACTTCATAATTTGTAAAGCTCTGACTTTTAGCCTCGTGTCTATCTTTACTCACCGGTTGGGAACACGAAGTATATTACTTGGCACTTTTATGGTATATTATAGAAGTTTCAGTTTGGGGAGGTCGTGGTTAAGTAATAACAGCCGCACGGGTCGATCTATCAGGTTAAGCTACGCTTGCCGGGGTTGGTTGGGTGACCATCTTTACATACCGAGCCTCCGTGCCTCGGAAAGCACGTCCCGGCTGTGATACGTGGAGCTTTGACAGTTGTTACGGGTCGTCAGAAGCCCGAAAGTCTGACCACTAGTCTTACCAAGGGGCATCGTATTACCCAGTTACTGGGTTGTGGAGGTCAGATAGGCAGTCGCTCCATGTCAAATTCTGGTATTCAGCTGCATCCGGTTAGACTGAAAGCCAAACCCAACAGTTGGGAAAAAGCTGGGCAGGATGATTGATAGACGTTTCAGTTTACCCAGTTGTTTAATAAGCTCTATCATTATTACTATCTTGAATCCTTGACTAACAGTTACATTATTGCAATCATACCACCACCGTAACGCGCGGTAGCCAAACTCAAGCTGAGTTTGGCTATAAGTAGCGCGTTTGGCTAGGTTAAATAATATATAAGCTACGTATAGGTATTTATGTCCCCATGATCTCAGATTGTTTTCAAGACCACAATGCGCATTGATATTTGGTAAGCAGCGCGCAGACAATCGCGGAACCACATTAATGACTTTCATAAATTGAACGCCATCTGCACGATAATATGTACGTAACGGTGGACTCATGCCTACCCTACTAAACATTAGCTTCACCCCCTTGCAACATGGGGGTAAGTGTGTCACGCGGCCTCGACTCCGGTTCAATCGGCCCATCGCTTGCTGTCGTGTCGGCGGAGGCGCCCGCGGGACCATAACATAACGTTATACGACCATCACTCGTCCTACCGCCACCACTGATTTTATTACTATAATAATCCCCCTTTACTTCGGGCACTGTCACGGTCGTTTAATGTTCCACTAAGGGGACCATGGTGGATGTAATATTTATCTGACACTGAAGGACTCTAGCTCTAATTGGCTGCGAAACATGCTCGCCCGGTGCAATGCAGGACCAACAGTCATTGTCTTAGTTCACCGATAGTGTTGGCGGTTATCTGTGGTTAAATATATTGTTAAAATGTCATAAAAAAGCAAGACTAACGTTAAACCTCGTTTTGTAATAATATTCATTGAATATTAACAGGTTTCAGAAACGGAATTCTAAAGCTCCGTATTTGAAAGTTAAATGAGTGAACTAAGTATATTGTTTTTAGAGTGCCCAGTTACGAAGAGAGAGATGAGCTAATCTGTAACGGGCCTCCAGGCTTCAATAACGATAAGCACTTGATGAAGCTGCTTGCCTCATGTGTTGCACTCGCAGCCGGTTCCATATCAAACCTTAGAATAGTGACATAGTTTGCTGATAGCTGTGAAGTAATCTGAATTAATTACGATCCTCAACAACCGCAACAAATGTTTCTACAAAAGTAATTGCTTGTAGCGGGGACTACTGCTACACTAATTAATTACCCGTGCTTAGCACTTGTCTACCATACTCAATGGAAATAACATGGGTCTTATTTTCTTTTTCAAGGATGAAAAAGACTTCAAGCAGTACTTTCAATCAATCGATATGCGGCAGGTGGGTTGCAAAAAGCAGTATCATGTTATGAAAAAGTTAATTGGCTTCTATGGCAGGAATTCCTTTGTCATCCTCATTCAACAACCCCCATGGGAGTCAGTCTGCTGGCAGGTCGCCCCCCGGCAGCCACCACGCACTCGATAGACACCGCTTCATTGTCAGTCGCCGAGCGAGACAGAACAGCGGAAAATTGAACAAACTCCGTCTGTATACATATGTACATACACACGTACTCCTCTAATAAACACGTACCTACTCTTTGCAGTAATAAAAATAACTTTTATGGATGATGTCGCTTTGTTGTTTCAGTTTTGTGTATGCATGTTGTACAGGTTAGCGCCGGCACTAATACGTTTATCTTTTGTGAAGCTTTTACGGAACGTGGCTCGACGCTCGCCGAGTTCAAAGAAATAAAACAAGTCTTTTAATGTCCCGCCAGGGGAATAGCTGAGACATTCTTTTCAGTCAGTTTACCTGTCAGTTCAGAGTTCAGTAACTGGGTAAAAGTGACTCAACTAGTTAAGCGGTCGGTTTTCACTGGCTCGGATATTTAATTTTCCGCATCGACTACAAAATATAAATGATTCAACGTCGCTTGGATTCGTTTACTTATATATTTGAATAAGATCCTCAATCCTAAAGTTTGGTTGTAGTCCTTCAAACAATGGAGGCAGTAACTTAGAGCTCATTAAAATTTACTTAGCAATTACAGAACAGCTGGCCCAGCGGAGCGGAGCTGTCTCCCCGGGCTCGGGTTCTATACAACGTTTAATATCCCGTCGTGTGGTTAATACCGAAGTGGAAGGAAACTCGTTTTATTTAAATTGTACTGTCGGAATTGTGTTGTGAGCCGATTCGTATCAAGGCAACAAATAACAATGCAAAGGAATAGAATAGATAAAATGTGTTCTGTGTGTCTGGGTAGAGTACGTACATCACTTAATTCATACAATAAATTATTTTTTCTACTCAATTACGTTTTATAAGATCCAGTCACGATTAGACCACGTCAGGAGTTCCCCTGTGTTTCGGCAGGGGAATATTAAGGGTTTATTTCCGCGGTTTGCCAGGGGATTTTTTCTAAGCTATATTGCTGATGCCTGGTTTCCGAAGTATTTCTGAAGTTAAGCTAACATCTTTGTTATTCTACTACTTTTCTTATTCTCATTAGATTTCCTAAAAGTATCCATTTAATGATCTACATGACTGTAATATAATATTTACGATGTTATTATGACTAATTAGTACAACCAATATCCAAATTAATTAATCAGCTCTCGTGGGGACTGTGAATATCATGTCAAAGGAATGTTAATTTAATAATAATTATAGAAATGAAACCCATGATAAGAAATATCTCATAAAAGTAGAATAATACGAATCTACTTCATTTCTTGTACTTTTGTATTAAAACCAGCGCGCGTAGCATGTAGCCAGGCCAGCACTATAATGATAAATGATATCAAAATACGATGTATTCTATGCATGGTGCGTAGTAAAAGATGGTGGTCGTGAAACAATCGTTTGTCTGCCGTCAGTGGCCGTCACTTACATCTGGCGCGGGTTGATAGCGGCGCGATACTATAACACTGTTCAATTATCCAGTGATTCAAAGCAACTTTTTCAGATAATACTTCAGGTGTAAAACCAAAACTATGAAAAATTGTAAAACATGTTCAAAGAAGAACCAACCTTCAACCAATTAAATGCAGCAAAGGAATAATGTATGTTTTGGTGTATGAAGCGTGTCGAAATCCAACACGCAAAAACGATACTCCTTGTGAATCTACAACACGCAAAAACGATACTCCTTGTGAATCTACAACACGCAAAAACGATACTCCTTGTGAATCTACAACACGCAAAAACGATACTCCTTGTGAATCTACAACACGCAAAAACGATACTCCTTGTGAATCTACAACACGCAAAAACGATACTCCTTGTGAATCTACAACACGCAAAAACGATACTCCTTGTGAATCTACAATTCATTTAAGTAGCTAATAAGAAAACGTTCAAAACCTAATCAACGGTTTCGTAGAAGGTGCTACGTCAGGTCAACGCCATAGACTACCTTTACGCAGAGCCTGCGGCGGCCTGAGGACACCTTCGTGTAGCGGACGCGGTATGCAAAGCCTACGGGTAGCAAATCCCAAAAACAAATATTTTTTATTTGAAGAACATAGTGTAAACAAAAAAAAAAATAACCGACCAAAGAAAACACTACAAAGTATTTTCGTTTAAATCCACCGACTTCCCAAATAATACGAGGTAGTATTTTGTTAGGATGCCGGTTGTTTTTTTTTTGTAAAAAGTTTATTTTTTGCTTTTTAGTTGAAATGACATGAAATTATTTATTCTGATAGTAGGTTATCGGGATCACTTTTATACGTAATATTTTTTTTTTATTGCTAGATGGAGTCGACAATTCCTATCTGACTACTCTAAGATGAAATGGCGAAACAAACTCAGGGCGCAAAGTCTGTCCAGACATTATCTTTATCAGATCGTGATATTCCGTTGTATGCCTTCCTAGTCCCAGTCCAGTCCAATCCACTAGGTCCTTGATCATAGTAGTTAGCTGACCCTTTTTGGGATTGCCATCGACCAAACAATACCTAAATCACTACAATATCCTATTTGATTTTGAGGAGTCCCCTGGTATATCTTCGGTGTCCAAGGTTCAATACCAAAGAAATTTAAATGGGAACATTTTGAAGCTTGCGCCTGAGAAGTATTAAAATCAAAGGTTCATAAACCAAGAAGTTATGTTCAAACATATATACATATATATATATATATGTGTACAGACGAATTAAGAACCTACTCAATTTTTAAGTCGGTAAAAAAATTTGGATGTCATTATTAATAAAATTAACGGTAATTAGTATTAACAAGATTCTCCGTCGTGGATAAAAAAAAAATGAAACGATTCAAAATTCATAAATTAAACAAAATTATTGTTGCTTGTCATGTTGTGCGACTACGTTTTGGGCGATAATCAGTACTTACCCTAATTGCGTAATACACGATCAATCAGAATCCATTGTTTCATAAGTTCGAAAAAAATCTGCTTTACAACGTAAATAATGAAATGAATGTTGTAGAACTGTACAAATGTAATGTAGAACTGTACAAATGTAATGTAGAACTGTACAAATGTAATGTAGAACTGTACAAATGAAACAGATTAGTCGTAATCGTTTACGAAAATGTGTTGCGTAACTAGATAGCTGGTTGAAACCTTTAATTTGAACCTAGTGGTATACTGTGATTGTTACCTTGCAATTGTTAATAAATAAATGATAATATTCAAAATTATTCAATAAAAAACGTCGAGAACATTCAAATTATTAACAAATTAAATTAGAATAAAAATACCTACGAAGGTGTAGCGCACCTCTACGCAATGCCTACGGCAGCGTAGCCGACCTCAACGCAAAGACAACGAAGCTGTAGCCGACGTCTACGAAAGGCCTACGAAGCCGTAGGAGACCTCTACGGAAGACCTACGGAGCCGCAGCCGATCTCTACGCAAGGCCTACGAAGTCGTAACTAACCTCTTCGCACGACCTACGGGGCCGTAGCTGACCTCTACACATGGCCTACGAAGCCGTAGCAGACCTCTACGCAAGGACTACGGAGACGTAGCAGACCTCTACGCAAGACTTACAGAGCCGTAGCCAACCTCTACGCAAGGCCTACGAAGTCGTAACGGACCTCTTCGCACGAGGTACGAAGCCGTTGCAGAACTCTACGCAAGACCTACGGAGTTGAAGCGGACCCTTACGCAATTACTACGGGACTGTAGCAGACCTCTATGTAAGGCCTACGAAGCCGTGGCAGACCTCTACGCAAGGCCTACGAAGCTGTTGCAGAACCGTACGCAAGACCTACGGAGTTGTAGCGGACCCTTACGCAAATACTACGGGACTGTAGCAGACCTCTACGCAAGACCTACGGAGGTATAGCGGACTTACGCAAAGACTACGGAGCCGTAGCCAACCTACACAAAGACTACGGCAGCGTACCTGACTCCTACGCAAGGCCTACGGAGCCGTAGCAGACCTCTACGCAAGACCTACGGAGATGTAGCAAACACCCCTACGCAAAGAATGCTGAGCCGTAGTAGAACTCTACGCAAAACATACGAAGGTGTAGCGGACCCCTACGCAAAAACACTGTGGCAACGCAAGAACAACATCCTACGAGTACAATACGAGGTTTACGCTTTCGCACTAGTATTCTCGCCCGATCGCATGGCTCCGCCCGCGCCCCCCTCACGCGGGGATGTTCTCAAGCGACCCTAGTTGAGTATGATAAGGTTTCTTTAATTATTTCCACCATAATAAAATCAAAACAAGACGGCGTGGTTCTTGAGTCTCTCATTTATTTAATTAAATAGCAAATCAGCATGGGCACTTTTTTTTTTTTTTGGGTGGGAATTTATCAAATGACTCCTCCCGCTCTGGGCGGAGCGAGAGGGAGTGTCAGACTTTTACTGACTAAAACCCACCCGTGTTCCTTCCGTTGCCTATGTGCTGGGGCCGCGATATCCCTTTCAGACAAACCCGCGACCCCAGCATGGGCACTTGGAGTTATATTTTCCCATTTTTGTTAAAATATTCCTTTTGGAACACTGTTGAAGACCGATTGTGATTACATTATAATTTCATGGCAGGAGTGAACCGGTACCTTGTAAGCTATAAACTGCAAGTATCTAAATGTGTTTTCGGTGGTCGTAACAAATCCATTCGGCGATCCCAAACCGTCCCTTTAGTGGAACGAAACATCGTGTGCTAAGTGCTGTACAAGCGTACAGCGCGCAGCGCCTGCCAGGACAGTGTGCGTTGTTCAGTGAACGTTCACTTACAGATGTTACATGAAACATGTCTCACATCACTGTATCACGTGTATATTCTCGTCAGTGACCAAAGAATACTGGACTCAAATAAATAAAGTATACCTACAGAAAATAGACGTAAGTTAGTAGATATTAATTAATAAACTTTTCGGTATTCGACAACAGAAGAGTCTATTGGAAAAGCTCTGCTATGTTAAGCTATTTTATGTGTAAAGTTGAAAAAAAAAACCGGCCAAGTGCGAGTCGGACTCGCACACGAATGATTCCGTACCACCGTACATTATTTAGCAAAAAATATCTTATCTTATCTTAATGAAACTCGCAAAGATAAATATGTATTTCATAATGATAGTATGAATTATAAAGTTACTTTTACTGTTGCAGAAAATCATCCATATTTAAAATGAATACCTTATAAATCGGTGTTCTTAGTATTTGTTGATGATATATATTATATGGTACATGATATACAGAAGTTTCAAACTCCTAACTTGTTGAATTGTTGAGATAGAGCTCAAACAAAAATGGTCTAAAACTGACAAAAAATATATTTGATCTCTACTCGATGAGCTCTAGACAATGACACGCCACATGTCAGGGTTAGAATTATTTATTGTATGGAGACTTAATTTATTTTTATTTTATTTAGTTTTTATAATTTTTTGTTATAGTGGCAATAAAAAAGCATAATCTGTAAAATTTTCGAAACTCTTACCTATTATGGTTCATGAGATACAGCTCGCTGACAGACGGACAGCGGAGGCTTAGTAATAGGGTTCCGTTTGGCACCCTTCGGGTACAGAACCCTAAAAATGGATTACTTTGTTAAGTCAAGGTCTATGCGTAAAGTGCACGTAGGCGTGATAAAAAACCTTTGTTTCTACCATTTTAAGATGAGGGGAGCGTGGCGACAACTCTATGGCAGTTAAATGTTATGTTCGTCTAAACTTAACACAACAGTAGAGTACAGTTCGGGTTACATGTTGCAACATAATAACCGCATCTTCTGTATGTGCATATTTTTGCGGACGACGCTGCAAACTGCATCCAAGCCTGGATCTAGTTATTGCGGAATTTAAACTAAATATTTTTATATAACATTATACTGCCATGGATTTTCGCAAAATAACGTCTTATTTCATAACTTAACAACTCAAAACCAAGTTTCAATGTTTGCCCCTCCTCCGTGCGTGGGCCGTGGAGGGCAAAGCTAACTAAACGTGTAGGTAGCGATACACTAAGTCGGCAGTCGCACTAGATATGTCGCGGCGCGCAGGTCTATAGTATAGGCCTGGCATCAAGCTCAGCCTGGCGTACTAAGTAACTGTTTATGTTAAAGCCATCACATAACTTGCACATCTAAGCGTCTTAAGTCGTAACATCGCTAACTGAATGACTTGTAAAGAGCCGGCCAACTTCTTTTCGCCGACGCGTTAAGAACGACTTGGCGGCCGTTAATGCCGTGATAACACTATTTCTGCCGACTTTACTTGTTTGTTTGTCAAACTTGCCCCACCGTCACTCGGATATTTACCGATGCCACTAAACTGTACCATTTCTAATTCAGACTACTTATTGATTGGGTAGGTGTGCCATCTTGATTTTTTTATTCTGATTTGTAAAGCTAAGAGAAGACGAAAGGAAGAGCTAATGAATTGAAAGATTTTAATTATGTTGAGAATCAAATAGCCGACGAAAAATCAATGGTTTCATACGAAACTAACAGACATTTCATTTAACATTTTTGCTAATTTGTATTTAGCATGCTTTTTTTTGTTCTCTTGCAAGTACAATCGTTTCTTAATGGTTTAAAAGAAAATTGTATTTGTAAGGAAAATATATCTCTGAAGCTGTTGGTAAAGAATGTATTCCATCAAAACTCGAGCATTCCATCGAAGTTGTGAATCCTGTAAATATTTTAAACATTTGGGAAGTTTTGTTTGTGTTTTTGTTTTTTTTCGTTAAAACTAACAAGCATCTATTTCCGGCATTAAGTGATACGAGGGTGCGAACTACTGCCATGAGATCAAAATATCAGAGTCTATTGTGTACTAACATTATTGGTATGGCACCTATTATATTTAACAAATTGCCAAATTGTGTTAAGGATCAGCCCTTAATAAAATTCAAGAAACTCCTATCGTCGTTGCTGGCAGAGAAATGTTATTACTCTGTTACCGATTTTATAGATGATGAATTGTAATATTTTGCTTCACTTTATCTCATTTCTTATGTAAATAATTTTAGAATTAGTTGATGCATGATCTCATTTTGAATTTAAGCACCTAGTTTCTAAATTATCTGTAAGTTAACTAATATATTTTTTGTATGCCAACAGGCAGTATGTACTGGGAATAATCTGTAACTAACACCAATATTGTAACACCTGCATTCTATACAAATAAAGAAATTATCTATCTTATCTTATCTTGTTTCAGGTGAAACCATAAATTTAAAATTTTCATCTTTTTCGTTTTTTATTTAACTTCTCTTTATATGATTATACAGACCTCAGTACGTACAGTCATGTAACATTGTACTAACGTAATCATTAAAAAAAATACCGTAATGAGTGCCTTTCAGATTCGATTGTTTTCTTTTCGATTAGATGGTCCAAGTAATCTATCTAAAAAGATTAAATTATTTTTGGCCAGTAGGTGGCCACGTTACACTGAGCATTAACAGCCTTCATTTGCCCTTTCCAGTTGAGCATATCTAAGAGATAAATCCGAACCCTGTTTATTATATACATCCAACTAGGGCGCCTTCCGGCCTAGTTTGTTATTGAACGACGAAAATAATCCTTAAAATTATTGAGACACTCATCAAATTTTTTTAATCCTGGAAATTCTGCGTTTTTAACATGAGAGTTGCGAAATTCTTCGTTAAAGTCCGATAAATTGTGATAAACAGACCCCTGTCATGTGGAAGATAAGACCGTAATCGGTGGCCGCCGGCCGGTGCGCTTCGACTATATACGTATATCTGCCTAACCAGTACCTAACTCTTCCAGAGTAACAGTAGTGACAGTTTATTTAACGTTATCTTCTGCCTCTTAACCTAAAACTTATCCGTCTGCAGAACTGGTTTGTGTTGCAAATTATGGAACTTTGAAGTTGGAAGTAGGACTGAGTGCCTAAGTGGCGTGAGCTGATCACGTGAGCTGACCACGCAATATAGGCACTCAGTCCGTTTAAAAATAGTAAGTATAGGTACCAAAGCATATTAATTTCTATAAAAATTAAGATTAGTCGTCAGTTTTTCTTAAATTCGCACCTGAATGTTTTACTAACATGAACTCAGAAGCACTCCGTTGTTAAGTAGTTACGCGTTCATCCAAATCACGCGATCTGTGTAAATTACGATCCATTGTTGTGTAGCGTCAGTGAATCTCAGCTACTAATACAGCGCGTTACTTCCCGCGGGCGTCGTGTGGGGTGACGGGAGGGGTGTGGGGCATCTTCCACCTGTTCACGGAGATATCACTCCGGAACGTTCAAGAGATGCCTGAAGGGGTACATAGGATTACGTACAGTCACAGTTCTCCTGTATAAGTAATTCGATGTAACACTTTTTCCTAAAAATGTAATTCAAGACATTACGCCCGGCAGGTCCCGCGCCACACTCCAACCACTACATCGACGAGGCGTTCCACCGCGTACGTACCAGTCGACAGACGGGAAAGGGTTATGAAATTAATGAGTTCGTTATAAGATGGATTGCCTGTTACCAAGCTAAACAAGTTAGTGCTATGTCGAGTTTAACAAAATAGTTTGTAACTCAGTCGTCCCTACCGTACGTAACTACCGACGCTGGAGTGAACAAGCGTCCGGCAGGACTGCCCTTGCTAATGATCTACGGAGACCCACTTTAAAAAGTAGCGACCTTTCGAACATACCAAACCAACTATATATAATTGGTTATATTATATAACCAAACCAACCAACAACAGTATCTATTAGAGGTGTTCACCAATGTTTTTTACCGGCGGCGGCGTCTGACATCTAATTTGTCGGCGGCGGCGCCGTCATCGGCGTAATCGGCGTGGATGGTGAAAATAAAAGTACCATTAAAAGTAAACCACTATAACAAAATTCTCTTTTCATCCAAGAAGTTACAAGGCCCGAGAGCAGTGCAGCGAGGTGCAGTGGTGCTGTTCTTCAAAAAAGTTGATAAAATCTTGCTGAAGAATTACGTTACGGATTTATCTCACTTTTGAGCCACCTGCAAACTGTTCTCGAGGGTTGTCACGAACTGAGCCACTGTTGCCAGGAGACTTGAGACAGGTGACCAGAACAAGCCGAGTTTTGAAAAGGCTTCAATACCCTAGACCACATCCATACTGTGTGACAAATTGCCGAAGACCGAAGAGTATACAATTAGCCATTATGAATGGTATTTACGGACTACGAGGAGTTTTTCGAAATATGGGCAGTTCTGGCGTCTATGGAACGTTGCCAAATTGACTGTCGCTACATCGAATTGTTGAGATGCTTGTATGACGCTGCCACAATGGTCGTCTTCTAAGATCTTCAACCAGTGCGTCCTGCCTGCTATTTTAATTATGCTGATATAAAACCAGACCAATATGCGTGTATTGACACATTTGTTGTGTTTAGTATACTAGTATTGTACCTAAAACTAGAAGATTGCATATTCTGACTTTGACGCCGATAAGGATATCTATAAGAAAAATGTGTTTAATATGTGTGTTTTAATTTATAATAACTTACCAAATGATTTAAAATGATTGCAGGGTAACGTGTTCAAGACAAAATTAACAGAATGGCTTTTAGAGTGTTGTTTTTATAGTTTCAAGGAATTTATGGAACATAAAATTTATGACATACACTACAATGGACTATGATAAATTATACAAGACAGTCGATCAGGTTCTTTTCCTGGACGATGATCTGATTTACGAACAACTTGAGCAAAAACTTAACGAAGCTGTAAAGCAAAGCAGGATTAACAAAACAAAAATACAAAACCCACCAAAGTCTGACTGGATCAACAAAACTATTATCGATGTAATAAGCAGAAGAAACCAAATATTAAGTGCCCTCAATACGACAGCAACATTGAAAAATATAAAAAATAGTAGCCCACCGGTATCGGGTATAGGGACCAAGCTACCGGCGGTCAGGGCTCCAGAGAGAGGAACCTCCTAACAATGCGAGCCGTGTCCAGAAGTACCGCTTTCTGGATCAAGCCCTTGATCCAGCTGCCTAACGAGAGCCTCCTCAGGTGTTGGTCGAGGCTCTTGGCTATTATGCCATTGGCCGTCACGATTATCGGCATAATGACTGCTGTATCCACATCCCACATGTCGACAACCTCGCGAGCCAGGTCAAGATACTATTATTATGTCCTTTATTTCATTTTAACAACTTATAAATTACATTTTTAAATATTAGAATATAAAAATACAAACATTTAAAAATATAAAAAATAGTAGTCCACCGGTATCGGGAACAGGGTCCAAGCTACCGGCGGTCAGGGCTCCAGAGAGAGGAACCTCCTGACAATGCGAGCCGTGTCCAGGAGTACCGCTTTCTGAATCAAGCCCTTGATCCAGCTGCCCAACGAGAGCCTCCTTAGGTGTTGGTCGAGGCTCTTGGCAACTAAGCCATTGGCTGATACGACTATCGGCACAATGATCGCCGAGTCCACATCCCACATGTCGACAATCTCGTGAGCCAAGTCAAGATACTTGATTTGTTTATCTTTCTCAGCTTTCACGAGGTTCCCGTCATGTGGGACCGTTATATCAATAATCATTGTGCGCCTCTCTACTCGATCCACCACCACTATATCAGGTTTATTCGCAACAATAGTCCTGTCAGTGATGATGGATCGATCCCAGTACAATGTGATATTTCCATTTTCGAGAAATGGGTCGGGCACATACCTATAATACGGCACTTCCGATTCCACAAGATTGTATTTCGGAGCAAGTTGCTGATGGATAATCCTGGCTACAAGGTTGTGTCTATGCAAGTACTCTTCGTTAGCTAGACGAGAACAGCCGGAGATAATATGTCGAATTGATTCTCCCGGACGGTGGCATGCCCGACAGATGTCAACCGTGCCGTCTTTCACAATAAATCTACGGTAATTGTTCGTCATGATAACTTCGTCCATAATTGCACAGACAAAACCTTCGGTTTCCCCAAAGAGGTCACCAAAACGCAGCCAGGCTACGGACGCTAGAAAATCTATATCTGGTCCATGTAGGGCCCGGAAAAAGCGTCCGTGAAGCTCCTTACTCTGCCATACCTCCCTGCGATCATTAGTGTCAAGCACTACAGGCTTGCGCCAGTTCTTTTTAGCCATGGCGAGCGGGGTGAGGCCCTTGTCCACCGCGACCACATCTCGATGCATCCCCACGTCGGCTTCTAGGAAATATTCCCTGAGACTGCATATCTCGCGATTGTGGAGGGTCTTAGCGTTTAAAAAGCCTCGACCTCCACACTTTCGCGGGATATACAGTCTCATTACCGATGACCGTGGGTGGTGCATTCGATATGCAGTCAGCAGCGTACGCACCCTCCTATCCAGGGCGTCGAGTTCAGTCTGAGTCCATTTGAGTATGCCGAAAAGGTACATCAAAACCGGCATGACCCAACCATTGAAGGCAGAAATAAGGTGCGCCCTTATTTCTGCCTGATAAAAGACTATTGAATACTTTCCTCAGGCGGCCAAAGAAGCGCTCCTTCAATGATTGCTTCATGTCAGTAACATTGATACCCAACGCTTCCGACATACCCAAATACTTATAGGTTTCGGATGCGGAGAGGGCTCTAAGGTTTATGGAATCCGCGAGCTGTGTTCCCACGGATTCCACAATCTCCCCTCGCTTTACATGCATGACCGCACATTTGTCGACACCAAATTCCATCCTGATGACGCTACTGAAACTTTCAGTAGCTCCATCAGGGTGGAATTGTTGGGGGCAAAGAGTTTTAGGTCATCCATGTAGAGAAGGTGAGATATAACCTGACCACCTCTCCTCAGCCGATAGCCTAAACCTGAATCCTCCAGCAATGTGCTTAGAGGATTCAGGGCTAAGCAGAACCAGAGCGGACTCAAACTATCGCCCTGAAATATGCCTCGCTCAATCCTTATCGGCTCGCTATTCCTCTGGATATTTCGACATCCTGGATAGTGAAGGACCGTCCTCCATTGCCCCATACACGACATCAAGAAGGTGCGCAGAGTTGCATCTACTTTATACAACTCCAGCACCCTCCTGAGCCATGTATGTGGCACCGAGTCATAGGCCTTCTTATAATCTATCCAGCATGTCGATAGATCTTTTCGGGAACGGCGAACCTGTTGGCTAATGGCCATATCAATGAGGAGTAGCTCCTTAGTACCGCGGGACCCGTTCCTACATCCATTTTGAGAGGCAGACATGATGGAGTTGGTGTCTATATGTTTGTTAATTTTAGCTTTCAAAATGGAAGTAAGAACTTTATAGACCGTTGGTAAACACGTAATCGGCCTATAATTTTTGAGTTCCGCGGTGCTACCAGATTTATGGAGCAGGTGGGTAACTCCTGTCGTTAGGAACTGGGGTAGCGAACCAGACTCCAAAGCAGTCTGGTACTGAGCCGCCAAGCGAGCGTGCGACCTTTTGAACCATTTGATCCAGAAATTGTGCAGCCCGTCCGGCCCTGGAGACTTCCAGTTGGGCAACGGGCGAACTGCACGAGCTACATCTTGGGGGCAGATGGTAATAGCCCCCATTTCTGGTATTGGATCGCAGGCTCGCTCGACTTCTCTAGTCCAATCACCTTCGGTGTGGCTGACAGGCGCCGACCAGATACTCCGCCAGAAAGAACACATGGCATCATCATCCGGTAGGCGCGCGTCAGCCACACCTTGGTCCGGTCGCTCCCAAGCCCTATAAACCCACCTTTCATCACTCAGAAAGGTCCGGAAGGTGCGATTCTGAGTATATCGCTCCACTCGCCGCTTATACCTACGAATACGGTTCGCCCATGCATACACTTTCTGCTTCAGGAAGTCGATGCGCTCTGTGACATGGGACACATAGTCCTCAGGGCTAATATCAGTCCCTGAGAACGCCCGCCTCACAAAGCGCATCACTCTAGGGCGAGTATTGCCCTCCCTGAAGCAGATAAGTTTGCCGATGAGCGCTCTGGCTCCACCAATACGGCGCTCAATTCTGTACTGCCAAGCTGATACGGCTGGTTTCGGTCGTGTAGCTCTAGAGTCATTTGCAAATTTTACGTGAGCTACACGACATGCTGCTACAGCTGCGCAGTACAGAACTGAATGAGTATCAGTGAGGTCTTCGCAATCATCAAAATACTTTGACAACTGCGAATCCAGAACCGCCACCAGCGCCCTATTTTTGTTCTGCATGGGCAAACGAGGTAAACGTGGTCTAAGTTCGGGCGACATGAATCGATATTCCCGAATCGCACCCTCCAAAGCACTCCTCAGTTCTTCATTGCACTGGGTACTTACGTTTGTAGCCCTGTCATCAATCATCTCGTCAGCTTGAATTGTAGTGTCCTGTGGTGGCACTACAATAACACTCTGCGGCGGGGGAGCGATGACATGGCTACTCTGCATTTCATTTCGCAGGCGATCAAGTACAGCGTCATCCAACATATGATTACGCTGGATGACCCGGACCTGATCCGACAGTCGTTGTGCCGAAACGTTGACAGCTGGCTCAAGCACCTGAAAAAGAGAGAGCATCCGGACACGGTACGCGGTCAGGTTGTTTCCCCCCTCTGTAGCCCCATAGTATGAGCGCATGACGTTCTCGTTAATGGATCGTGTCCATCTCATGCGCTGCACACTTCCGCCGGGGGCTGGGACCCTATCAGAAGCCGGTGGGCCTCGAGGTCCTAAGCCGTCGAGGGCGGGGAGAAATACTCGTCGCTCGAGCTCGACGCAACTACCGCGGCCGGTGTTGACGCAGCGCTCACGATGGGGCTGGGTACCGGCGGCGGCGAGGCGGAGCTGAGCAGCGAGTCCGGAGGTGGTAGGCGTGCACGGCGAGCTGCTGATCTCGTCAACATATTGGTGGTTTAAAATCTCTCATAATTGATTGCATAGGATTTAACGGAAGTCCGAATATGGCACTTAACTTAATTTAACTCTTATCCGGGGTTGTACGGTCCCTGGATTACCTACATCAAGCAAAAATATATTAAAAACATACCTTCTAAACTCATTTTTTTTTTAGCATAGTTTATTTTACTAACATAGTGGTAAGTTAGTGACTAACAATATTGTACCTACCTCATAAATTATATACCTACCGTTCCGATACTCGTTCCTAAGAACGTTTATATAATACGTACATAATGTAACCAGTGTTTCTCATTCTAAGTGAATAAATTGTATTCTGTTTTTGAGAAAAACCATAAACCATAAATTTAAAATTTGTACCTATAAGAATATTGAGAATATAAATAAATGCATGGTAATAGTATTTAATAATAATAGTAATATAAAATAGACGCAACTCTACGCACCTCCTTGATGTCATGTATGGAGCAGTGGAGGACGGTCCTTCTCTATCCAGGATGTCGACAGATCCGGGGGATCGATGAACCGATCAGGATTGAGCGGGGAATATTCCAGGGCGATAGTTTGAGTCCGCTTTGGTTCTGCTAAGCCTTGAATCCTCTAAGCACACTGCTAGAGAATTCAGGTCTAGGCTATCGGTTGACAAGAGGTGGTCAGGTTATATCTCACCTCCTTTACATGGATGACCTGAAACTCTTTGCCCCCAACAATTTGCGACTGATGGAGCTACTGAAGGTAACAGAAACGTTCAGTAGCGCCATCAGGATGGAATTTGGTGTGGACAAATGTGCAGTTATGCATGTAAAGCGAGGGGGGATTATGGAATCCGTGGGAACCCAACTCTCAGATTCCATACACCTTAGATCTCTCTCCTCAACCGAAACCTACAAGTATTTGGGTATGTCGGAAGCATTAGGCATCAAGGTTACCGACATGAAACAATCGTTGAGGGAGCGTTTCTTTTGCCGCCTGAATAAAGTGTTAAATAGTCTTTTATCAGGCGGAAACAAGGTGCGCGCCTTCAACGGTTGGGTCATGCCGGTTTTGATGTATTCTTTCGGTATACTCAAATGGACTCAGACGGAACTTGACGCTCTGGATAGGAAGGTCCGTACATTGTTGTCAGCAAATCGAATGGACTGTACATCCCGCGGAAGTGTGGGGGTCGAGGTTTCTTAAATGCTAAAACCCTCCACAACCGCGAGATTTGCAGTCTCATGGAATATTTCCTTCAAACTGACGTGGGGATGCACCGAGATGTGGTCGCAGTGGACAAGGGCCTCACCCCACTCTCCTTGGCGAAAGAGAACTGGCGCAAACCTGCAGTACTTGATACTAACGATCGTAAGGAAGTCTGGCAAGGCAAAGAGATTCACGGACGGTTTTTCCGGGGGTTTTTCCGTTTCGTTTTTCGGTTTTTCCTCCATGGGCCTGATGCAGACTTTTTGGCATCTGTATCCTGGCTGCGTTTCGGCGATCTCTTCGGGGAAACCGAAGGTTTTGTCTGTGCGATTATGGATGAAGTTATCATGACGAATAATTACCGGAAATACATTGTCAAGGACTTGACAGGTTTGACATCTGTCGGTCATGCCACCGTCCCGGTGAATCAATCAGACATATTGTTTCCGGTTGTTCTCGTCTTGCTAACGGCGAGTACTTACATAGACACAATCTAGTGGCTAGGATTATCCACCAGCAACTTGTCTTGCAATACAACCTTGTTGAGTCAGAAGTACCATACTATAGGTATGTGCCCGACCCAGTTCTCGAGAATGGTCACGCCACATTGTAAAATAAGAATTTATGATAACTTAATAAAAAATTTGCACGCTTGCTTGCAGGCAGAATACAATGACACTTAGGTTATAAGATCTCACCTGTACCAAAACAATGTACTCGTATTTCTAGCAAATAAACAATTGATTTGATTTGATTTGATTAAGAAAATCGGCGGCGGCGGCGTGGCTGTTATTACCGCGGCGTACGCCACGCCAATCGGCGCACACCTCTAGTGCCTTTGCCCAAACTTTGGGGTTTTATTATGATGTCAGATCTAATCTGATTCAGAGAGCAATGAATCCGTATGTTTTCAATACAATAACATGTCTGATGAAGTGCTACTTAATTTGTTTATACATGTAGGTATTTGTGTTGTGCTCGGCAGTCGGCTTCAGTAGGCGTGAGCTCAGGGAGACGAGTATTTTTTATATTATATCACGTGTTTGATCAAGTTTCGTGTGTAAACATGTTCATATTTCGCAGCAGTTTACATCGAAAAGGAAACTATTTTTCGATACTATATGATTTCTAAGTGGATATAGGAATTCAGAAAATTAAATTAGATACCTACTTATTTTTTCGACATCTTTAAGTGATAGATACCTATGTCGAAGCAAAAAATTTGGGATTCCAATTTCTTTATAAAAATGGCGACATTGAAAGTCCCCAGAGACAGTACACCGCTTTTATTTATTTTCCAGCGAAACTAATCAATTTTATTTTTCTCCGCCCTTAGCGTCAAGATTAATATTTTGTACAAGGATTTAATTTGGAAGCGCGCAGCTTCGAGATACATTGTGTAATAAATAATGGGGTCCCCTTCCTCCGCTTGTAGGGAAGCCTGTACTCTAAGAGGGAAGCCATCACCTCGCCGTGATAGCTTTACGTGCTACAAACGAGTTTGTAAGTGGTATTATGAGTGTGTAACGTAACGTTAAATAGGCTGAAAATTAAATTTCAAAACAAGCATTCATCACTAGCATACTTACCTAATTATCATCTTACAAAAATAACTAATAGGTAGGAAATTTAAGTGGAAAACTTATGTAAGTTCAGCTACAATATATTTCTCAGCCGTGTCCGTGGAGCGCGCGCGTCACCAAAGTTTTCTCTCGAACTTTGCGAGTGTACGCTCAAGTGTGTGATCGGTTGTTCGAGCAGCCCAGGCACACTGTGAAGGAATGTTTCGTAAATGAACTACAAGAAGACTAGCTTTCAGAAACAGTTACGAATGCGAAACATGGGTTTACATAGTCTGATAACTACCTACTACCTCTGCTTGAGCATTGTCGTCGTTTTGTGTTCGTTGCGTAGTAGCGATAATTTAAATAGTTAGATGGTAGTGTTTTCCCCGTACGTACGCGACCAGTGCGTACTTACTTTACAAGACCCTATCGTCGTGCCTTCATTTGAAGAGTACAATTATAAACCCAACTACAGCGTGATTTTATAAGAGAGGGGATCCATAAAACGGTCGCCCTCGAGTGGAGCCGACAGGCTTGACTGCGGCGCGTGAGGACGTACGGACGTGTCATCAAGTGTGCGTTCCACGCTACACGCGCGGCTGCTCGGTGCGGCGCGGCGCGGCGGCCGCGGCTGCGCAGGCGTGTGGCAGTGTCACACGGACGTGCTCGCGGAAATCGCTGAATTTGCAGCTGACACATGTAGTAGCGCTGTAGAGCCGCTACACGTCAGCACACTCCGTTTTCCTGGATTAGTTTGGGGCGGTTTGCATGACGACCAAGCAGAGCCGAGACCGTCCACACTGAATATTAAGTTAGTTAGGTCAGGCTGTGGCTGTGGCAAAATCAGTAAAACCAGAATTAAGTACGAGCGACCACCATGTCACCTGTGTGACACTATAACATAATACTCGTAGTATCGTTTTATGTACAACGACGAACCGGTCCCCTCTTTTAAAATCAAACGTCAGTTAGTCAACTTTGAACAAGTTAACGATGCACTCTCTAAAGTTGTGCATTGCTTTAATGTAAATAATCTTCTCCTGAATGAAAAAATACTAAACTCATAAAATTTTCATCTCACGCCAAATGTCAGGCAGCTATCTACCAATGTTCAAATGTTTTAATGGAATAGAGTTGGACCCATTAAGTCGACCGTTTTTCTTGGAATAACTATTGACGGTAAATTACAATGGGGCCCACACATGGAAAAATTGTCAGGAAGGCTAATTTTGGCAGCCTATGCTGTTACAAATATTCAACAGATGATGATGTAGATACAGATAGAATTGTTTATTTTAGTTATTTTCGTACCATTATATCATATGGGATTCTTTTTTAGGGAAATTGTGCGGACTTTGTTTTACAGAAAAGGGCTGTTCGAGTAATTTATCCCCAGAACAAATTTAACATTGTAGTTGAAAAACATGTTATCTCATACATTCCAAATGCAAATGTAAGTTTGTACGCACAATATTGAGAGATCGACCATGTTATTTTAAGACCATAAACTTCTTGGTTTTCCTGTAATCTAATATATTCCTCCGACCACATTTTAGGCTCTGTAGGTTCGGAGATAACTCCTACAGAACCTACAGAGCCTAAAATTTAAAAAAAAGTACAGACAATGGTACTTTACTCATAGATTACAGAAACACCCATAAGAGTCTATGGTCTTAAAAAATCATGGTAAATCTCTCAATATTGTGTGTACAAACTTACATTTCCAGTTGAAATGTATGTGAGAACATGTTTTTCAACTACAATGTTAAGTTTGTCGTTGGGATAAATTCATCCCAACTATGGAACCCTTAACTGGGCGTGGTCTGACACGCACTTTGCCGGTTTTTTTTACCACACATGGATACTTCGCCCGCAGAAGCTGCCCAATTTGTGAATGGCGTTGCTGGATTCTGAAATGAATGTGAAAAAGTCGTGTAAAATTAAACATAGATTTTTTTAAAGCGGTTCGCAAAACATTTTTCAAGAAAGTTTAAAAAATGATTTTAACTCGCTACCTATCAAAAATCGCGGAACATACATGGGGTATTTTCTAATATATTGGGTATGTTTAGGTATGTTTTATGTATATTTTTACTATAAAAACATATATAGACGAGGAGAATGTGCTAAAAGTCTTAATTTAATTAATCACTTAATAGTTTATTTCATGTTATCGTTAAAATCAGTATCAAGTATTAAGTAAATTTTAAGCATTATAACTTTTTTGTTGTACTTCTAATAGAAATGTAATTATACTATCAAATTCTATAATTATTTCCCCTTTTTATGAAATATAGTTCTTCTTTGTCGGTTCTGGCCGAGTCTTGTAGTAAACCGTGGCATTCTCCTTTATCTAAGTTAATGTCGTCAATTAAATGGCAAAAAAGGCAAAAATGAGGATTTCTTAAATTTTTATTGTAAAGATGAAAAACACGAACCACACAATCACAGCGATTTGGCATGCTTAAAATAAGTTCATCAAAATTACTTTTTGGAGGAATGGGCGCCCACGTTCTTTCTAAAAAGTAAAAAAAAAAAAAACATAAACCTACATGGGCACTTATGAAACGTCAGAAGCTAGGTGCACGGTTCCAATTAGTCGTTTCCTATAGAGAAGAGCCGGCAAGAAACTCCACGGGTACCTACTCTTTTAAAAATAATTAGTCTTTACAATATTTTCAAATAACAGTATTAATAGGTATGGGAGGTCAGTGTAGGTCTTTCAACAAGTACCAGGTACTTAACAAAATAGAAGATGGTCAATAAATCTACACTCCACTAACTAAACCTACAGCGTTCTCAAATTCACAAAATAGAAAATAATCGATATAAAAATAAATAAAATACGAAACCTATTTTAAACGAAATGACACAACTGTAACAAATCTGAATAATTATCATGTACACAAAAGCCACTAATAAAGAATTGAAATTAAATTGTAGGTATACGAGTATAACGTCAAATATTAGGATGATTATGTCAAGGAAGAATGAAAAAAAAAATTATAATAATAAACACGGTAATTTGGGAGCAGATAATAGACTCTTAGTTATTATGCCGTTAATGATGTACCAGGGAAGCCACATGTGCAGAAGGAATTATTGACAAACTTCCTTGTCTTCAACTTAGTTTCATTTCATAATATGCTTTCTTGTTATGGACACATTTGATGTGGGTTTTGAACTTCCCATCGCTAAGTTCTGTAACCGACTTTGGCAACTTGTTATAAAAGCGGATACTGTTTATTAGAAATGACTTGCTTGTTTTAGTTAATCTTGTGGGTATCACAATTTCATGTCTACTACGTGTATTTATATTATAGAAATTGCTTCTTATTTTGAAAATCCAAAGTTTTTGCGGACATACATAATACTTTCTAAGATATAAAGAGAAGGTAGAGTTAGTATATCAATTTCTTTGAATTGTTTTCTAAGGGACTCGCGTGGACCCATTTTATAGATAGCTCGGAATGCCCTCTTTTGTAAAATGAAAATTGAATCTACGTCAGCTGCCGATCCCCACAGCAAAACGCCATAAGACATAATACTGTGGAAATAAGCAAAGTATACTAACCTAGCTGTGGCTATATCAGTCAACTGCCTTATTTTTCTTACTGCATATGCAGCTGAGCTTAATCTAACTGAAAGGGTTCTAATGTGGGCGCCCCATTGCAATTTCGAATCTAAAGTAATTCCATATAATATAGTTTCCGTTATTGCATATAGTTTTTTGCCATCAAGTTTTAGATTTAGACCCACTTGAGGTACATTTGGTAATGCGAACCTAATACATTTAGTTTTGTTCTCATTAAGTAAAAGATTATTAGCTCCGAACCATTTCGAAAGAACAGCCAGACTTTCGTTGACATGAAAGACATCTGTATCTTTTCTATTTATTAAAAAAATAAGAGAAGTGTCTTCAGTAAATATAATTATATCTGATAAGTTAGCCATCATGTAAGGAAGGTCATTTATTTAAACAAGAAATAAGAAAGGGCCAAGAATTGAACCTTGAGGCACGCCCATTTTAACTAGAGACCCCGAGGACGTCGCGCCATTAACGTTTACTTTTAGTCAAAAAGTTGTTGTGGGGTATGCACGGTATCCATTCTCGGCAGAGCTCTTCGTTGGAGCATATCGCATATGTGCTCAATTGGGTTGAGGTTTGGCGATAGAGCAGACCACGGCAGAACGTTCATGCGAGCATCAGCAAGAGTGCGTGTTACGACTCTAGCTGTGTGTGAACATGCATTGTCGTGCATTTGTCAAAACGAATCACCTGACCGGCTTCGCAAAGGGATGATCACGTCTAAAACGATCCTCTCCGCATAAATCTGAGCATTGAGGTTGCCCCTGATCCAAATGAGATCGGTTCTTCCACGGATCCAAATACCCTCATCATCTCTTCTCATGTCAAATGATCGTCGCTCCAAATCGATGCAATTTTTATCAGTTCTGATGCAGAAATTGTAATGGTTTTTAACCGACTTCCAAAAAGGAGGAGGTTATATGTTCGACGCGTATGTATGTGTTTTTATGTACGAGTATGTCCGTCGATTTCTCCGTCAATTGTGGACCGATTTTGAAAATTCTTGTTTTGTTTGAAAGGGTATATTATTATGCTCTCCCGAATTGGTCCCATGTAAATTTTATTAGCTTTGCTGGGATAGTTTTTGAGTAAGCTTCAATAATACGTATTTTCCCTACTTAGTTTATGTGGATGATATGATAATAACTTCCTGTGTACTGTTATTTACATAGCAGGTACTTGTATTCGAATTTGTGTGTGGTAGGTACCACAACTAAAAAGTGAAAAATAAAAACTTTTTACAAAAAAAAAACACCGACTTCCGAAAAAAAACACTACAAAGTGAAAAATTACTTTAATTTCGGAAGTCGGTGTCTTTGGTTTTGAATTTTCGTTTTTTGCCACCGACCGGAAGTCGGTTTTTTTTTTTTTGTAAAAACGCTATTTACACACTTTTATAGGAATCCTGATAATCTTATCCTAAAAATGAATCAATAATGATCCAAAAAAGATAAAATAATAATTCTCAATGCAGCGATACTCTAAAACGTACTTGATCTCTAGACACCTTTGATGTGTAGGATTCCCTGCCGTGACGTTCGTAATGGCTTTGTTTCGATAGGCCAACAGATAAACATTGAACACATTTCGAATAATAGCTACGAGTATATATACCCTAGTGAGATACATGTAGATATAGTTCAGATGGGATGGGACCGCCGCGCGCCGTTAGGAAACGATAAAAATGTTAACCCACCGAGTTTAAGTATATTTTATATTAAAACGTGATTTGGAAAGACCGGATTTTTAGTAAAGTAATTGAGGGATTTGAGGCTCTTTGTTCTGTTTGAATGAGTGCAGCCATACTGCTGTACTTACAGGCTGTACTGCGCACACACTCGTATCGGTCGAGGTTCAAGTGAGAGAGAGCAATCGGAACCAAACGACCCGTATGATACGAGTATATAGAAATTAAGGAAATATTTGTCGGAAGGTAAGGAAATTATTGTAACTCTTTATTTTGGCATGGTCGCGTGTTACATGATTCTAAAAGCTGATTGAGTTAGTTGTCGGTGAAAATGTTATATGTATAAATATCCTATGTAGGTAGGTACACAATATACATATTTATGTATACCTACCCTGGTATACATAAATATGTACGAGTATATTGTGTGTACATTCATAATTTATGATTATGATGTATGTTTTAGTTAAAAATGTGTGTAAACAAACGTCAATGAAGCCAGATACCCAGGCCCAGAGAGGACTGTACGATGACGGTGTTCAGTCAGTATACACGGAGTGCAAAATTAACGCGTAACTTTTACGACACGGCAACGTATACACATCTGTACACAAAAATATTTTACGATGCAATAACAATAAATAAGGAGCTTTGAACTCATGTCCGATCAGTTTGCAGATCAGACGCGAGTAGCAACCACCGAACGGCGTTTGCAGCGCGAGCAGCGTGAGCTGAACGAGCAGTAGCGTGAGCAGAGCGAGCAACAGTGGGCGCGCGACGCGCTTTCGGCGGCACGCGGCACGCTGGAGGCACTGCGCCGCCACTCGCGGCAGATCGCCGCGCGCCGCGACCGCCGCGTGCAGGTGAGCGCCCCCTGGTGCCCGGCGCACGCTTTCGTTTCTGTGCACTCACACCGAGCTCTGTTTCAGTTCACGGAGCGGACGAAGGATGGCGCGCGCAGCGGCGACGGCGCCGGTGAGTACGCGCGTCGCGGCGCCCTGCGAGTGCGCGCTCGCAGTCCGCCGCCCGCCCTCGCTAAATATAACCCCGTCCGCATTGCAACGCGGTGACTCGTCGCGCAGGCCGCTCACGCCAGCGGGCAGCGCGGGCGAGGCTCGCGGCGGCTGCGCGGCTGCGCGGCCGCCGCTGACGGTAGTGTGTGTGCGCAGAGAGTGGCGGCTCGGAGATGTCAGGCGGCAGCGGCGGCGGCGGAGGTGGCGACGCTCGGCGCCCCTCCACCTGCCGCGTGGAGCTGGGCGCGCTGCTGGCGCCGGAGCCGCGCCCGCTAGACAACAAGGTCAAGGTATGCCACCGACATACCTGCACCTGGTCCTCGCAAAACCTGTGCTCTATCTCTTTCTTCGCGTCATAGTCGTGATCATCATAATCTAGCGGTTAGGTATAGTTAGTGTGCTTTTCTTCCAGAAGAGGCAGGGCTCCCCGCAGTACGCATACAAGGTGTGCAGGTGCACCTGAGTTACGTATGGCATGATGTATTATTAGCTTGAGCGGTTGCAGTAGGTACTGCATATCTACGTAGCGAACATACCTATTGCTTCAGTATTTTTTCGTTTCCAGGTCAGCATGGAAGTTATAACAGTAATCGCTACAGTATATTGCTACATATATGAATGTGTTTCGTCTGATAGGCAGCAGTTTTTTTTTTGGCCCCGACATTAGTCATGTCCGTCCATGGATATGTAAATTAAGTATCTGCTTTGTTTGTTTATCTTTCCATTTAGCTATAAAGTCAATGGAGAGCGAAGATGGAAGATTGCTGGTGATGCAGTAGCGAGTTGTCGGTACTTAGGCATAATCGTAATATTTTAAGTAGGTAGATATTAGGATATACTTAGTAATAGTAAGTGTGCTTCAGTGGGTCGTGTGGTGGTGTCGCTTCATGTACGAGATACTACTCGTTAATCGTCGCGTGCTGATGTACGTACTACTACGTAAGGACATCGTTAATTATAGAGTAAGCACTCTACTTGAATAGATAGTTGTAGTTGGTACAAAGTCAGATGCCAGTGTTTACTTGGCACTCGTCAGTATTCTAATTTAGCTCATCAAAGTAAACTTAATCTAACTTAAGTAGGAACATCGGTGCTAGTAGCTTTCAAGTTAAAAGTTCGATGATTGAACAATTCTTTACCCTTCAGCTCTTTATGTAAGGCTGGCTACATCAAACCTTTGAAGCGTGTATTACAAGAGGCTATAACTTTATTACGCTTGGTCATTTACGAATGTAAGTATTTTCTCCCAAACATAAGAGAACGTGTAGGTTCGTGTTCCAGTTTTCATTGTATTATCTGTGGACTACTGGAATCTGGAAATATGATTATTTATTTATACATTTAAATTAAAACGGTTAAAAACTAATTACAATAATACAAGACACATGCACATAAAAGAAAATAGAAAATTATAAAGTTGAGGGTAAAACCTCAGACCAAATAAAAAACCAAGACAGCGCTGTCAACAGTGATGCGAGGCCGGCTTCGTAACCTTAGTGAGGTGCTCAGAGTAATAACTTACTCTAAGTTGAGGTGTAGGTTGATTGTAGTTTGATTGTAAATGGTTGTAAATGTGTACGTGTGAGCGTGTATGCACAGAGCGGAGGTGTAGTTTTGGCATGCTTCACTGTATTGTTCATTAACAACTCTTTCATGATCCTTTTCACAGTAGGTTGTACCTACTTTTGACAGCGTGTGTAAGTAGGTAGGTACATATTATACTTATAATTTGATTCCTGAGAAAACGGAGCATGTACGAGTAACTACGAATACGTACGTCTCATGCATGATTCCATTAGGCCCCGGTGACTGCCAGAATGCTTCACAAGCTGTGATTTCGTCCGCGTGGAAGTCAGAAAACAACTAAATGGGTACCTAAATGTCACCAAGCTGTTAAAATTATTCTTATAAGTAATATCCATTTCCAATGCTATGCTATGTGGCAGATCTGCCACAAATAAGCCCGTTTTGCCAAATGTTCGAGTAGATTATAGTGTACGTACCTCCATGTGGCGACCCAAAGTTATGTGACAAAGCGAAAGCTTTTACGCACTTCGCTTTGTCGAAAGTTTTTGTCGCCAAATGGTTCGATTAAATGAACACCTTCCCTACGCTCTGACGCCTGACTAATGGAGTTAATCTTTAGTTTTACGGAATGGAGCCTTTGGGGAGCTGAGAGGCCGGTGAGGCAGCTGTGATACCAACTTACTGTCGGTTACCTACTATCTTAAATGTTGCTCTTTTAGTTTAATTTATGCACCACTGGCTGGAGTGTCCTAAGTGCCCGTTCACCTGCACCTCGGATGACGGATTAAGAATGTCACTGATGCTGCAATTAACGTGGCCACCTATATACTGGGCTCAAACATTATAAAAACATCGAAGAAGAGTACCATCGACACGAAAATAAGAATTTATAATCCATTAGTATAGGTGATGCGTTTACAAACAAAAATCAATCTAGAGTGTTCTTTCTAATATATATATGAATAAATAATACATATATGTATATATTTTAGGAAGAAACACTTTACAGTTTCGTTAGGTAGTTACCTACCAAAAAATTACAAAAGAGTGAACCAGCCTTCCAGCCGAGTAAAGTATTAAGAAACCAAAGTAGAACATTTCTGCTCCATTTGAAGGTGAAGTATGAAAGTCTTTTGACATGCAAATGAGGTTATTTAGAATGTTACCAATCTTCCGGTCGCCTCCCACCACAGGATCTATACTTTAGTAAAGTTGATTCAAAACAGACGCTCTGAAAGTATTGAGCGTATATTTGTTATTATTGAAGGGTGGGCGTTTTGGGGGACTGTCTATGTATTTTGACGTTCGAAAAGTGCTGATTCTCAGCCTAGTTTGAATAAATGACTTTTGAATTTTGAATTTTATTATTTCTCTTTCTTTGCACATATTATTACTTTAGCAAAAAAGAAAGTATCATGGGAATTGCTCAGTGTTTACGATTATTGTACCTTTTTCTACTTCATCCTTGTCCATTTTTTTCTCAAAGCGACTTTTAACTGTTTTTGATAGAGTTGAAAGATGAAGTAGCTACCGTAATAATGGAATTTGTCGCCCTCTAAAGTCCTCAGCCTCGGTGCCGTGACTGGGGATGCAGGGTATCTCCATGAGGACTAAGTAGATAGGTTACAGTGCGTTGTTTCGCAAACAATTATTGTCAGTATAACAAGTGTCGTACATTCGGGTACTTATCGTGAATTCAATCTGCGACCCTCCACACTTTCGCAAGTTGTTTGTTCGCACCTAATTTGAAATCTTATCACGTCTGAAAGTTTAGCAATAAGGTCTAGGTACCTACCACCGTAAGAGCGGTTGAGTACCAGTGTACACGTACACTCATCACGAGGTACCTATGTATTGATTTCTTGTTGTCTTATAAGCTGCTTAGTACATGTAGTCGGACAGTTGATTCGCAAGTGGCGTACGAGCGCCTCACCTATCAATGAAACAATAAAAACGTTTTATTTAAGTATCTCGCAGCGAAGCTCTCGTCTGCCTCGGAATTAGAGCTCAATAGCGTAAACATTTACACGAGAACTAGTCATCGACTGGACACGTCTGCTCGGCGGGCCGTCTCTGTTGCTGGTTTATAGCTTTACAATAGCAGGGACGAGCGCCGGGCCGACGCACGGTGCTCCGGGGACAGCGTCCGGTCCGGTAATGCGAGGTCGGTTGTAAAACGTCGCCGACTTTTACGAACGATAAAGCCGTTCGGGAGTGAAGATACCATAGGTTAGCAAACGGCGTACGGCGAGGTGCGCCGCCTCCCGCCTCCACCCCGCGACCCATTTGCATAATGAGTGGCAGCGCTCACGTGCTGCGCCCTCGCCCACGCGCCGCCCTGGCCGGGCCGGCGCCAGGAGGCCGGTCAGCGTGCACACTCCACGTGCGCTGCCTCACTGACAGCGCTATCGCATCGTTATTTCGCAACTTCACTACGTGCCCCCGTCAGAATATGAACACTCGATACGTACATACAACAACATAAGCTGCCGGCTTTATTTCACACTAGCTTGTGCCCACGGCTTCGCCCGCGTGGAGGCCGGATCCCGTAGGAACCTAGGTACCACCGGGACAAAAAGTATTCTAACCTAACCCAGGTTATAATCTACCCGTGTGCCAAATTTCATACAAATCCGTTCAGCCGTTACATACTGACAGACAGATTTACTTTCGCTTGTTTCGCATTAATAAGTATTAATATGTACCTACCTACTGACTTATAGAGACTAGAAGATGCTGGCTCCACCGCGTCTCTGAGAGCGATATCAGTAACTGCCAACGAGCTGATACCTCGATCGAAATCGAGACGAGATCGCAGGCTTCGAGAACGAAGCCAACTTCTAGAAATACAACTTCTAGAAAGAAGTTGTATTTCGAGTGTACCTATCGCATAACAACATACTTTACGAGCGATACCCGACTCATTTCATTAGCTTTATCTATTCGAAGAATTCCCAGGGCGGGATCGATGAAATTATTTATTTCGCTTTGGATATTACGATCACGAATACACAAGGTGCGGTATACATAGCTACGGTACGACGTCAACTATTTATTGCCCTTAGTTAGGCTCGGTCACCGTCTACAAAAGCTCGTAACTTGATTTCCTTCACAAGGTATAAACTGTATCATTGAACGGCCGGCGTTGGCAGCTACCTATCTAGCACCAACACACTTGGTCTTTGCGACGTGAACCATGTACGTGGCGTTTTATACAGTAAAAGAGTATCGGCTGGTAACGTTCCATAAATCAGCAGCAAATATTGTACCGAACACCTAATTTAAAATGTGTTTGTTACGTGTGGTTGTTTATGATATTCGCTGTCATCCGTAGCGCCACAGTATACATGGTATGACGGAGGAGGAGAACGTGGTGCGGCCGCACCAGGAGATGGCCGTGCTGTCGCTGGAGGAAAAGAAGTTCCTACTGGGCGTGGAGCGTGGCGACGTGGCGGGTACGCGGCGCGTACTGCAGCGCGCGCGCGACACCGGCCACATCAACGTGGATTGCGTGGACCCGCTGGGCCGCAGCGCGCTGCTTATGGCCATCGACAACGAGAACCTGGAGATGGTAGAGCTGCTGCTGGAGTTCGGCGTGGAGACGCGCGACGCGCTGCTGCACGCCATCTCCGAAGAGTTTGTGGAGGCAGTTGAGGCGCTGCTGGATCACGAGGAGCAGACCAAGAAACCCGGCGAGCCCAACGTAAGCAGCTCAGCTTTAGATGCCGCGTACATCGCAGCCGTCTCATACTTAATAAGGTGATGTCGCTATGTTACAGAGTTGGGAGGCGCTACCACCGGAGACGGCGACGTTCACGGCGGACATCACGCCGCTGATCCTGGCGGCGCACCGCGACAGCTACGAGATCATCAAGCTGCTCCTGGACCGTGGCGCCAACCTGCCGGTGCCACACGATGTGCGATGCGGCTGTGACGAGTGCGTGCGCTCTCGCCGGGAGGATTCGCTGCGCCACTCGCGCTCGCGCATCAATGCGTACCGCGCGCTCGCCTCGCCGTCACTTATCGCGCTTTCGTCTAAAGACCCCATCTTGACGGCGTTCGAGCTGTCTTGGGAGTTACGGCGACTGTCCGCACTCGAACACGAGTTTAAGACTGAGTACCAGGAGCTGCGCGCGCAGTGCCAGGAGTTCGCGACGGCGCTGCTGGACCACACGCGCACCTCCCACGAGCTGCAAGTGCTGCTCAACCACGAGACGGGCGCGCCCCAGGTGCCGCTGCCGGAGCCCGGCGCGCCAGAGAGAATGCGCCTCTCCAGACTTAAGCTTGCTATAAAGCTTAGGCAAAAAAAGGTAAAATCAGCTCAGTTTCCGTAGCCATACAAGACTTTCATGCGACTTACTTCATCGTAATGAATGAATTACGTAATAAATACATTAATAATGAATCGCTATTTATTGTGTGTTCTAGTTCGTGGCGCACCCGAACGTGCAGCAGCTGCTGGCGTCCATCTGGTACGAGAGCGTGCCGGGCTTCCGGCGCAAGAACATGCTGCTGCAGGCGGCGGAGATGGTGCGCATCGGCGCCATGTTCCCGCTGTACTCGCTGGCCTACATCGTGGCGCCGCACTCGTCTGCCGGACGCACTCTCAGGAAGCCGTTCATCAAGTTCCTGTGTCACTCTGCGAGCTACTTCATGTTCCTATGTGAGTGACGACTTAGTCGTTCAAAGGAATTTTGTGTTCCTCCTTGCCACTGACCTCTGTACCTAACTTCATCCAGCGCAAGGTCCGTGACGTTTAAGGTAATTACTTTGACTACCTACCTTTTATAATCATTTACAAAAGGTGGCAGTTAACGCCGCATCGCAACGAGTTGCAAATCTCCCCCCCCCCCCCCATCTCCAAACTACTGAGACTAAAATTAAAAAAAAAAAACAGACGCACGTAAAGTGGGGAATATATTTTTTCCCGTCTTTCCCATGGTGTGGGGTATGGTTGGATAGGTTGTTCGGTGCCTGTGAAAACCATTTTTCGATTCAAGAATCCGTTTGCGTAATATTAAGCTTTACAGTGCTAAGTGCGAGTCAAGAATGTGTATGCCAGCTATGAGTAAATGGTGGTTTTAGATATGTGAAAAAAATCATGGCAGTAGTATATATCCATCCATCTGTCTAGCCTTTTCCCAACTATGTTGGGGCCCGCTTCCAGTCTAACCGGATGCAGCTGAGTGCCAGTATTTTACATGGAGCGACTGCCTATCTGACCTCCACAACCCAGTTACTGGGTAACCCGATACCCCTTGGTAAGATTGGTTGTCATACTTTCGGGCTTCTGACGATCCGTAACCACTGTCAAACATCCACGAATGACGGCCGGAACCATAGATAAGAAAGAAGGCCGGGACCAATGGCATAACGTGCTTTCCGAGACTACCAATTGACTCAAACTCAAACTCAAAGCATTTATTTACAGGCACTTTTGAATTGTCAAATAGTCGCGTCAGTTAGTCAGAAAGTTGAAGCTAGTTGCCCATTCCAAAACGTAGATCTTTATGGAGAAGAACGGGCAAGAAACTCCAAGGACACTCTTTTAAATATAGAAAATTACAAAATCTTGGGTACATTATTCTTGTTGCTTCTATATGTGAGAACAATGTACAAAAAATAATCAAAACAATTCAAAATATAAGATTAAAAATAAGCCATGGCAGATAAGAGATGACCAGTCACAACTGACGGCGCCCGTTCACGAACATGACGCATGGATCAGCACCATCCAGCTCAATCAATTTGTAGGGAACCGAATGATCTAACACACTCGCCACCATCAGCGAGACATTTAAGTGAGCATGACATACTCTCAACTGCCATGCTCTTTCAAGTCAACATACATCTTAATCTTGACATCCGTTGTATATATTTAAGGTGCTAACTGTCACTATCTTATAACTCTTAAGTGTTGCTATACAAAAGTATTAATAATAACTACGAAATACATTTTCTTTACTTAAATAATAAACTTAATAGGAAAACTATCACATCTAAGTAGGCTTTACAAGGTAACGATTAATAGTCGACCAACTTAAATTTACAGTTGGAATGTATGGTGGAACATGTATTTTTTTCAACTACAATGTTAAGTTTGTTCCTGGAAAAAAGTAAGTTCAAAACTTTTGTACTTACATATGTCTTGATTTTGTCTGAAATATTTTCTTATTTCATACTTTTAAAAGCGTAATTTTTCAGTAGGTAGTCGGGTCTAAGTTTTGAACTTACTGTTTATTTAAATTATTTTGGGGTTATAATTTCGTGATAAAGTATTTGCAGAGCCGCTTAATTCTTTTTTTGTTTAGGTTTTGTTGTATAATAGGTATTTAAAAACTTTATGTCCTCTAGAGGCCCCATATTGATGTGACGTCATCACCTTTAACCAGCGGACGCTTCCAACGATACCTCATTCATCCCAACTACGGAACCCTTCGTTATGCGTGGTCCGGTTTTATAACTTTTTTTTACTTACATAGAAGCTTAGTAACTTGTTGACTCTATTATACAGAAAAGGTTCTAAAAACACAAAAATCCGATTAGCAAACGCATGTATAATTTGAGGCTTTATGCAAACCAAGTCCCTCCTTCTGTTGTCGGAAGGTAACGAAGGTAGGTCAAAAAGAGGACACGGTGGAGCATACGGTGGAGGTCTGCCCGGGCTGGGCACCGTCGTGTCCGGAGGAGGCGATTGGCGGCAATGATCTCTCGCGTCCGGCCCTGGTCCAGGCCATGGTATGGAGCGAGAGGTGGGAAATTTGAATTTAAATTTGAATTTGCAAATGTTGCGCCCTCACGCCCCTAGCCGCCGCAGGAGACGCCCTGGGCGTCGGGAATCGCAGGCCGATTCCCGGCCACCGTAGGCGCGGGCTTGCAGATGGTGAGCAATGGGTAGCTCACCGTCCGATAAGGACCAGGCCCGGGTCGACGGCGCGTTGTGTTCCACGCGCGCCTCAAAGAGATGTCAGCACAACAGAAGGGGTCTGCTAGGACCGATGCCTGCCGGGGTCGCGGGTAATTCCGAAAGGGATACCGTGGCGCCTGGCAACGTACAGGCAACTGAAGGAACACGGCTGAGTTTTAGTCAGTAAAAGTCTGACATGCCCACCCGCTCCGCCCAGAACGGGAGAAGTTATTTGATAATTTCCCACAAAAAAAAAGGTAGGTCAAAAAGAAGTGCCGTGTGCTGATGTAGTACCTACGATGTTTAGAATAAATAATTGCCGAACTGTTATTATATTACATGCTATGTTAGCGATTTAGAGCTGGTGCCTACCTTTAGAATTCCTCTTTGAGCACGCTCTAGACTCTAGACACTAGAGGGAGTAAAATGCAATGCAAGCAGTACCACCCCACGAAATTGTGCAATAGGTAAGAGTGAGCATAAAGCTAAATAAACCAGTTTTGGTTCATTTATAGTCGGCTATGTTGCGTAAATTATTTAAAACAGCAGGGACATCCAAAGTTTCCGCAGGTTATTAAAAAAAAAAAACTGCGAAAAATTTCAGTTCCCCCTGGGTTCAATCGTATACTGAATCCATGGTATTAGTTTTAGCGTCCCTGCCACCCTGTATAGATATAAATTTTCGCACTCTACATACATAGTAAATCGATATGTTGACGGATTGGAGTCAATGTAACACCTAGAAATTTCAAATGATCCACGTTAGCCGTCCAGCTTACCGAATACAGTACGCGTGGGTCCCGGTCACGTCCGTGTACCGTAAACGTTATACCCTGTCTCTATGAGCTCTCACTTCATGGACTATATGAGGTAAGTTGCTCTATTTGTCAGGACTTGTCAACAGGACACCAATGAATAGAGAAAACGTAAAACACGACTTTTTTTTGTGGGTATTTGATCTACTTAAAATAATAATAATATAATAATAATGTTTATTTGCCAAAAACAGTGATTACATTTCCTTATAGTCTACATTAATAGCTAGGTTTACAAAAACAAAATAAGACGCAAAGGAAGCATTTTGCTTATGAACTCCACACTAGGTCGAGCCTGTCTCGTGGAGTCAATGGGTGGCATTACCATATAGTGAAAATGCGCATTACATTGATACATAATTATGAAAAAACAACTGGTAAATATTAAAATGGCTTTATTTATGCAAAGGGACTTCAGAAAAACATTGAAAACAGTATGTCACGCGCGACTGGCAATGCAGGTCGCTCGGTCGTTACCAACACAATTTTTCATAAAATTGGCGCATTTTTCGTGTGTCATGTTGTCAGAACAAATAAATACTATTAATTGGTACAACTTGAGCTGCGCCATGTCATCGCATGATGGCAACGACCGTTGCCAACCACTTTTGGGTTGACGGCACCCCATGTGAGAATGGCATTAATATGTCGACTTGTTCGCGAACTAATCCGAACTGTTTGCTTGCAGTTCTACTGATCCTGGCGTCGCAGCGCATCGAGACGGCGGCAGGGGGGCTGCTGTGGGGCGCGGCGCCGCACGGCGAGCCGCTGTCGCGCCGCGGCGCTCCGCCCTCGTTGGTCGAGTGGCTCATCCTCGCCTGGGTCAGCGGTCTGTATTGCTACCCATTGCTTTAACAACGAATTTACGAATTAAAAACTTTATTTATCCATACATACCTACATACATTATATAAATAAATAAATCACTGGTGTATAACGGACAAAGTCGATGAAATCAAGCAAAGTTGTCTGAGTGTGACTGAATCATTGCAGGTTTAATCTGGAGCGAGGTGAAGCAGTTGTGGGATATGGGGCTGAGGGAGTACGTGCATGACATGTGGAACGTGATAGACTTCGTCACCAACTCGCTGTACGTCGCCACCGTCGCGCTGCGGATCGTCTCACATTTTCAGGTAAAACTCTGTAGTAGAAACATAATTCTCAACATATCTCGTTACTTAGGTGAATAATAATAACAGTGCTTTACTGTTTATTTGTTTCCTTTATTTTGACTCAGGTGCGTCGAGAGATGTCAGCAGGTCTCCAGTGGAACCAGCCGCGAGAGAAGTGGGATGCGTGGGACCCGATGTTGCTGTCCGAGGGGCTGTTCTCTGCTGCCAACATCTTCAGCAGCCTCAAGCTGGTGTACATCTTCAGCGTCAACCCACACCTGGGCCCGCTGCAAGTCTCGCTCAGCAGGATGGTGCTCGACATTCTCAAGTTCTTCGTCCTAGATATACTAGTTATCTTTGCATTTTCGTGTGGTAAGTGTTCTAGCGTCTAAAATTTCAAGGAGGGTTGCTGGAACTGTTCAAGCTGATAACATGGTGATATGCCGCGACAGGTCTCAACCAGCTGCTGTGGTACTACGCCGACATGGAAAAGAAGCGCTGCACGACCGGCACGTCGCTCACCGCTAACGGCACCTTCCCCGACCCTGACGCCTGCATCGTGTGGCGACGGTTTGCCAAGTGAGGATCAGATCACTTATTTTCTTGGTTTAGTACAGACTTTTCAAGTGTTGGATCCCAAAGAAACGCTCTGACAATTTAAATTCAACAATAGAGACTGTCAATAGTAGTTTATGAAACTGTTGCATAATGAGATATTACAATAAGTGTGTTTTTTTTGTTTTATTAGATTATTTTGTTAGAGAAAAAGTATTCTATTTTAAAATTTCGGTGTTGTGTTTATAAAGTATGTCAATATAAACTCGTTTTTAAGTTAATAATTCGAATATAAGAGTAGAGTATATAATAATGAGAGTAGATAATAGTTATTTATGCTACAAGTGCGGAAAATAGGTGAAATCATCTTACGTACCTGTATCATACAACGTTTTACTATGCATTGTGCGAGTCCCGTCATCTATGGCGATTGTAATACCCGCTTGGCTTCCAGCCATATAGTTATTATTCTCATGATCTCTTACATGATAGTTTAAGATTATGTCCCAGACCACAGAATTGGCTCAGAAAAAGGCTATTTGCATAAACTATTCCTTTTCCTTATCTTTCCAAATACACTTACATAATATAACAATAATAAAAACATTAGACTTGTTTGTTTGTAATGTATGGTGGCTGATGTAACCGAAATACTTAAATAATGGTAATCGAGACCAGCATATTTTATTGGCTACTTGTTGACTGTGTCGCAGTTTGTTCGAGACGATGCAGACGCTGTTCTGGGCGGCCTTCGGGCTAGTGGACCTGGACTCGTTCGAGCTGGACGGCATCAAGATATTCACGCGCTTCTGGGGCATGCTGATGTTCGGCACGTACGCCGTCATCAACGTCATCGTACTGCTCAACCTGCTTATCGCTATGATGAACCACTCCTACCAGCTGATCTCCGTGAGATATGCGTACCTTTACTGCTTTGGAGTTCCCTGTTGGATTTACTAACCGTCGCCATTCTTTAAGTCTGAGCTTAACCTTGAGATTACTCAAGGTGAAAAGTTTGCAATTACCGGGTATTTAATGTGAGATTTGACAGCATCCCGTATACCTTAAAAAAACAAAGTAGTAGTAGTGTGTGGTGTAGTAGATTCGTTTAAATGCGAAAGTGATCGACGTTATTACCATTACCCGACTGCTGCGAAGCCGAAACAGGAGGGTTATATGTTTTTTTAAGACAGTTCGAGTGTACGTAATGCTTGCAGGAGCGCGCGGACGTGGAGTGGAAGTTCGCTCGCAGCAAGCTGTGGATCAGCTACTTCGAGGAGGGCGGCACGTCGCCGCCGCCCTTCAACGTGCTGCCGTCGCCCAAGAGCGCGCTGTACGCGTGGCGCTGGCTGCAGCGGCGCCTGTGCGGCCACGCGCGCGCCAAGCGCGAGCACATGCGCACCATCAGAGTACGTACTTATTACACTGCAAAACGTTTTCTTAAAAAGTCTGAAATAACATCATCTTGTGATTTTTGTTTGCAAGGTTTCCGACCCGCGAGCCGCTGTTGTAAAAGATCAATGTTAAATTTGTTGAAGTGCGTGTTTTTTTCCTTAAAAATAATGTGGTTAGTTGTTATGTACTCGTACACACGGCTACACATCAAGCTATACATTTCCAGTTTATGCTGATCTCGCATTGTATAGGATTTCGGTACAATGTGAGGTCAGCTTATACTGGAAATGTATAGCTTGATGTGTAGCCGTGCGTACCTAGTAAGGAAAAATTATGTGGTCAAAAAGTTCTGAAAATCGATGAGTTAAGCATAAATATTCCGGAAAAAAAAACACATCGCATTTTGTGGATAGCTTATGTCAATGTGGTGGCTAGATCTTAGAATTGATCATTTCATGATGTGTTCGAATATTTCATGAAATGGTTGCATTTCATGAAATAGAACATCGACCGCTGATCACATCATGATGTGGTCAGGCCAGATCATTGAATACTCAACGTTTAACGATATGAACAGTTAAACACACGACTGCTTTATGATGTGGCCAAACATAATAGTAAGATATTTAGATTATCCTCCGGTAGAGGCGTTGTTTCTGTTGTGCATCATGGAGGCGGCGTACAACAAATTAAAAAAAGTGGGATGTCCACGCAAAAAAGTCGATGAACTTGTATTGGATTTCCAAATATGATATATCTAACCCCGTGGTTTCACCCGCATACATCTCGATCCCATGGGAATATGGGAACAAAAAGTATTGTATGTCGTAACCCGGGGCATGGTCTCCCCATGTGCCAAATTTCTTCCAAATTCAGCCGTTTTAGCGTGAAAGCGTAACAAACAAACAAACTCACTTTCGCATTTATAATATTAGTTAGGATGGAAAACGACCAACTAAGAAGTAACGCTCGCCGGCCGCTGTCGCGGCACCAACTACTACTTCCAAGTTGGTCGCAGTTATTTGGCAATTTTTACAACACCTTAACCCATGGATACCCTACATAAATGATATAGCCAAAGGTCGACTGACATATCATTAAACGCTGACGTTTAAACTATATGGTAAATTTTGGCTGGCCTTTTCATGAAACACAACCATATCATGAAATGGTCCAACACTTCATGAAATGATCAATTCTAAGATCTGGCCACAACATCAATATCACCATTATTTCAGCCGAAATAAGTCAACTGCTGGCTGGACGATAGTTAGGACTGTTATTACTTTTATTAATTATATATTTTCATTGTTCGCAGAGGAAAGCCAAACAAGCAAATGAACGGGATTTCCGTTATCAGGTTAGCCGTTTATTCGTAATTACTAAGGGTGAATTTCCCAAACAGAACATTTTCGTGGCGTGGATGGAAATGCCACCGCAGAAAAATATTTTTTTCTAAATAGAAAATGATGCTACCCACTTGAGGAAAAAATATTTTTTAGTTTGGAATTTAGTTAATTATATAAAAAGCATGTTAAAACCACTATATTTGTCATCGCGGTGGTTGTCCCCAATACGATTCTGATGTCAATTTGCCTCGTACATGAAAAACTATTTGTTATTTAGTTTTCCGTTTACTTTTATTTAATAGGCCAGTACCTAGTTATAGTATTAACGAACAGTGGTATTATTCTTATACCTAACCAGTGAAGTTACAATATTATAAATGAAAACATTTTGTCCGCGAAATACACTCATCCCTGTGAGCAAGAGACACAGGCATAGTTTGGATACGGGCACGGCATGTAGGGCCTGCGCAGCTGTAGTTAGTCAACGCTAAGCGCTCGACGCGGACTAACGGTCGCTACCTCGCTGGATCTTCCTCCGAAAAACGTAAGTAATTAATTTCAATGAATGACGACAAACATAAATATCGTTTCCGTGGCTTTTAACTTGTTTACCGAGTGTTTATTACTTTTAATTTTGTGTGTCGTACATGCGCCTTATGTTTATATTTACTTGAGTAGTGCTCATTGTGTCCTAAACATTTTCATTATTTTGTAATTTTAGTTTTTTGTCTTTTTTCTCCTATCGATGTTCTCATAACTGTGTATTCGGTGGGCTAAAACCGCCACCGATGTGACACCGATGTGGAACCGCCACCGATCCCTTTTAATGTGAGGCCGGTACGTAAATGAACTGAGGTACAACATTTTCGTTTCGGTGTCGTAAATCTAATTTCGGTGTTAAATTATATAACTTCGGTAGACCGCTTTATCATTTCGGTGGAATTTAAAATGAATCTCAAATACCTCGTATGTTTCTTACGATATTTTGATCCCATCTAACATATATTCATTAAAATGGACTGAAGGACAATTTAAAGATAAAAACAAATAATAAAACCTTGAAATAAAAAAAAGACACTGAAATGAGAAAACATCACGACATGTCGTAATTGACTCATATATATGGGCGTACCCATGGATGGGGGGGGGGGGCAGGGGAGGCAGCGCCCCCCCCAGGATTTTGTATGCCTAGGTACCTACTGTTGTCGATAAAAGTTATGCTAAGACTCAGGTTAAGCCTTACTTTGCAATTACAATATATTATCCATTAATTTTAGAAAAAACTACGCTGCGGCTATTGTACATTTTATTAGCAATGCCTTTCTACGGCTACAATTGAATGGTCATTCAGTACACATTCAGTACACTCAGATGCATACAAATATGGCTGAGATCAATAATGGCCTGTAGAGCGTTAAGAGCGTTTATTCTAAAAGTTGGCAATGTCGCGAATAGCTGTCAAAGTTTTACCTGTTTTGATTAATTTGGTAATTACTGTATGGAAATATGAAATGTGGCTAACTAGCGAACGAATACACGTAATTGATTATGAAATGCAATAATTAATATCGTAAGACCGAAAATTTAGTTTTAGATGTAAGTACAAAAAGTATTTCGAAACTTTCCAAATCCTTTTTTTACATCTAAAACGATTACAACATACAATTCAGTGTTATAATTGCAATTCATTATTAATATTCTAGTTTGCTAGTTAGCCACATTTCATATTTCCGTACAATAATATTATTATTAAACTCTGTCCGTCTTATTCCAAAACACGGACTAAATTTGGTACTGGGATTAGTACTAGCTTTAGTACCATGACTAAATAAAACGTTATTATAAAATGAAGTTTATCACTAGTTTCAGAACTATTTATGGTACTAAAGTTAGTCCGCCGAGTCCCCTAGTTTATCTTTGGTACTAATTTATTTGACGTTTGCGTTGATTATTATTGTTTGTCAATTTATACAAAAATCGTTAAAAAATTATATTAATATGTTTGATTTGATGGATTTGGAAGATTTGGATATGCTGGAAACGTCTCGGAGTTCTTACAGACATCGACATTGTGTAAATCCTTTTGAATTGAGTGACGAAGATTTTTGAATAAGTATAGGTTCACAAAACGTTTTGGAAATCGTGAGGATTTTTTCCCACGACTCTCGAGGATGCCCATTGAATCCTGAAGTGCAAGTGGTTTGCTCATTACGCAACTGGGCTCGCCATTAAGTATGTAAGTACCTAGCCTTGGTCAATGCTAACCTAACATTAGACAAAATCCAAATAATATACTAATATCATTGTTTTATTCGTAGATTCAAGACTATAAGAAGATACAGCTGATTTATATGGTGTGTCTCAACCAGTTGTCAGCAAAACATGTAAAAAGGTAGCAGATGTCCTGAAGATTTATAAAAAATGCCTATTACTGTAAATATACAGGAGGAAAGCATTAGGAAGTTCCCCAGTATTGCTTATTTTCCTACAGTTATTGGACCAATAGAATGAACTCATATAAGAGTAAAGAAAGTAAATGCTGATGGGATAGAAATGGATTTTCTTCATTATATGTTATACAAACTACATAACATGTTTTTTTTTGTCTGTACCGTACCTCCTGTTTCGTAACAGCGTGCAGCGTCGCGATCCAAGAACGGTAGTTTGAACGCTCGTTCGGTACGGTACGGTGGTACGGCGTCTCACCGTACCGTACCGACCTGTGCCCGATACGCACACGCCTTGTGTGTATTGAGCTTTACAGTTAGGTATAATAAGAACAATGAATACAAATAAGAAGTGCATTTATTTATTAATATGTAAAGGAAGTAACATAAACATGCGTTTAAAATTACGCGCGCCGCCGCCGCATGTAAGTCGCTGCACTTCACGCTAGAAGTTGTTTAGCAAGCTCACGAGCGCCCAGCGTCCGTCGCCGAATCTCTGGATGTTTTTTAATGGATATTTCAGGTTCGATTAGTGGAATTGATAATATTCAGGAATTATCATTAATAAAATATATCCTTTCGAGTCGTTTTTCCCAAGAGAAACGTCACTCACGTTTATTCAGTCAAATTTACAGCTTTTTGCCAACTAACGTTTCGTTCACAAAATAAACCATCAACAGAGGTGTTAAAAAATAATGACAACTTGATTATAAAAAGCGCATCAAAACTACAAGTTTTGCTTGTTAAATATATTGAAAACTAAACGAAGAACAATTTAGGGCATATTTTGATATTGATAAATAATTATTTAAGCATTTCAAGTGTTATTACAATTTCAACATTTAGAGAAACAGAACGTTGCTTCAAATAAAGCCTGCGTGAATGAATGAAACAATGCCATTATTGTTTCTTATCTGTGGATATTATTTGAACCATGAACCTTCTTTGGTACTAACTGATCCTCGATTGGTCTTCGTTTTGTAATCAGAACACATTTTGAGGCTGGTACTAGCTTTGTTACCGTAACAATCCAAGACCTTTTAGTCTTGGTTTAAACCATTACTTATGCAGTTTTTTGTAATAAGACGGTGTCAGTCTTTGGTCAGTGTTATGTTTTATCTTGATCAAAATATGATTCTCGATCATAAGAAATATAATTATGTATTCACAGAATTGTAATCATTAGAATCATTAATACCTACATCTCTCTAGTTTAAAGGATTTCACCCACTTTGTTAGGCGATTTGGGATAAAAAAAGTCTGCGGCCAGGAATTAATTACATTTTATTTGAATGGTGGCAGTAGTAGAAACATTATACATCATTCAACCATCTTTAAATGAAGTAAATTATATACACCCCGCCATTACGTGTAAGATCCCGTATGATTATTGTTCCGCTATTTTGAGCTGGGTGATACCATCTGACACATACAACACTATTAACTAGCTAGCCCATCTGTAATCGGCCTAGTATGGATGGATTACAATAAAATGAAACAAAGATATCAAAATATTTATTAATTATTCTTATTACAGGTCCACATATTATGCTCGTCATCTTGTAATGATGTCGAACCCAGGTACATTGGATCGTGACCAGACATACTCTTACTGACATACATAGTGACAGATTTAGTCGTGGGCGCAGAATTCTGATACGGGTAAACGAGAGAAATAGCTCCTTTAACTTCTACATAGTTTATTGTTCAACCAATTCAACCTAGTCGCAGTCCGCTGCTGGACATGGGCCTCTCCCAGGCTGCGACACAGCACCCTGTCTTCCGCCTTCCGCATGCAGTCTGTGCAACTTTTTAAGGTCAGGTGTTTATTTATGTATTGTCCAATTTGAAAACCTGCCCGTAAAACTTCAAGTCAAAATTTTGTTCTGATTCGTTTTGCCACTTGTCAATTGCGATTCATTTTTCCACTTGTCCGTTGCCATTCGTTTTTCCACATGTCCGTTGCGATTCGTTTTTCCATCCGTTGAAGTTTCACTTCTACTATGTGTCCCAGCATACATTCTTTTTTCGCAGGTTTACTGCAAATTATGATTTGGTGAGGTTAGGTAGGACATATTAATAAATGCATTTTTTATTTAAACATATTTTATTTTATCAATCAAAAAAACTGAATTCAATCCGGAACCAAAAAAGCATCCATAGTCTACTCTAAACTTATACACACACAAAAGAACACACCTTTTGTCATCAATCTTCATTCGGCTCACCTGTGCGTTATAATCAACTATAGCTGCCCGCCCCGGATTCGCACGGGCTTAACCTACCTACCTACCTACCCTACCTACCTACCCTACCTACCTACCTACCTACCCTACTTACCTACCCTACCTACCCTACCTACCTACCCTACCTACCTACCTACCCTACCTACCCTACCTACCTACCTACCCTACCTACCTAGCCTACCTACCTACCCTACCTACCTACCCTACCTACCTACCCTACCTTCCTGCCCTACCTACCTGCCCTACCTACCTACCCTACCTACCTACCCTACCTACCTACCTACCCTACCCACCTACCTACCCTACCTACCTTCTTGAAATTGACTCCCCTCCCGTACGGCCCGTACCCCAGTGACGCCTACATTGCATAAGGTGCCTAGCTAGCCGAGCAGGGTGAGCGGCTACCACGCAACTTTTTACTAATACTTACATGTTTAATTAAACTCGTGATATCTTTCGAATGGAATGTCCGAATTGAATCATTCAAAAAGTTATGTAAAGGTATTGAAGCTGTCTTGGATATGAAGTAACTAATTTTCATAAGGATTAATACCAAGATACAAATAAAGAGCCTTTTCTAGTGGCGGCATCTAAATTATTTGTTTTAAATAAAAGAACACTTATTATGGCATAACTATAATAGTTAGACATATGCTGTCGCGACACTTTTGTACTTATTGATGTGTTCTGTAAAGTAGTAGTACATTATTTTATTCTATCAACAATAGTTTTCGCAGCGCACGCGATGTAAAGTATATTTTAGGGATTTTTTTTACACCTTGGGTTACATTATTGGAGTTTTAGTAAGGATCCCTATTTTTTTTTTAAATATAATATTGCCTATGCCACCCGGGGATAGTGTAGCTTCCCAACAGTGAAAGAACTTTTCAAATCAGTTCAATACAAAACCTTGAGTTTCCAAACTATTCTCTCCCTCCGCCGCTGCCGCCGCTCACCACGCGATATATCGTCTACCCCCTCCACGCGGCCGTAACGCTTTTTCGTGACAAAAAAATCCTAACACCCCCGTCTATATAGAAGTTTCAATTAAAAAAAAAAAAAACCCCGTCGCCGACGTTCTTATTCTTACCAGATGTACATGGTGGATTTTTGAGATAGGGCAGTAAGGACAGCTACCTTAACCGTTGTAGCTACAGGAAAACGGTCTTAAGAGACTGTCTTTAACATTTTGAAAAATTTCGATCTGCATTCACAATTCAAAAGCAACAAAGGTTCGTTCTAAATATTCTCTATTCGTTCGAAATTTGAAGTTCTATTGGTTTTAGTTTAGTTTCGGCCAATCTATTATCGTAAAATAGTAAAGGACAATGGGCAATTTTATATGGGCCCCGTCCCCCCCCTCCAACAGTCATATGACACATGTCAATATGTTTATAAGGATCCTGAAAAAGACCTACTGTCTTGAACAATTGCAAAATCGATGGGAATTTTTTGTAATAATAAAAAACTTTTTGGTTCGGCTAACCTAACCTTACCTATCCAAACCTATCCTTACCTAACCTAACCTAACATAACCTAACCTTGGAGTGGTAAACTGATCTTGGATTTTGAAGGTCACATGGAACTCCTCAGTGATGAACAGCATTTGTGTATTCTTGTGATTGAGTAATTGTGCAAAAAAATAAAAGAAAACAGCTAGTTATGTTAGGCTAACCTAACCTCGCCCACTTCCAGCCCCCGTAAACAGGCTCGGAGGGACGGCGGCCTCGGGAACGTCCACCACCCCCATCCAACATGACCATGGGCGATTTTGTATGCCCCCCCCCCCCCTCCAACAGTCTTATGATACATGTCAACATGTTTATATAATAAGGACCCTGAAAAAGTCCTACTGTCTTGTTCGATTGCAAAATCGATGGTATTTTTCTGTAATAACAAAAAAACTAAAAAAAGTTAGGTTAGCCGAAGCTAACCTAACACGACCACGGGCAATTCTGTATGCCCCCCTCCCTCCAACAGTCATATGACACATGTCAATATGTTTATAAGGATCCTGAAAAAGACCTACTGTCTTGTTCAATTGCAAAATCGATGGGATTTTTCTGCAATTACAAAAAAACTAAAAAAGTTAGGTTAGCCGAAGCTAACCTAACGCGACGATGGGCAATTTTGTATACCCCCCCTCCAACAGTCATATGACACATGTCAATATGTTTATAAAGATCCTGAAAAAGACCTACTGTCTTGTTCAATTGCAAAATCGATGGTATTTTTCTGTAATAACGTACTTTCGCCTCGAGGTCCCAGGGCGGGGATCCGGCCAGTGCACAAGCCGTCACGTAGGAGATCGTGCGATACCCCCTGATGACTCTGACGGCCAGAGTTCTCTGCGGCTTGCGTAGTACTGCAATGCTACCGGCCGTCAGGTCAGCCGCCCAGATCGGGGCCCCGTAAAGGGCCATCGTCCGCACGATCCCCACGTAGAGCCGCCTATAAGTGGCGCTTGGGCCCCCCATATTGGGAAGCAGCGTTGACAGCACCCCAGCAGCGCCCAGCAACTTGGGCGCCAGCCGTCGGAAATGGGGCCCATTTCGTACGAAAATATGGGAAAAGTTTTTTGCGATTTCTGACTTTTCTAGTACTTAAACCTCAGTTGGTCTGCTAGAGTTTTTTGATCCATACAAGAAACAGCATGGATTGGCATCAAAAAAAGTTTTTGTGAAAACTGCCCATTTTCTTGCTAACTGTATTTTTTTTTTCCAAAATCTGTGCATGCAGATCAAAATGTCTCTGTTAAGGACAGTCTCCTAAGACCGTTTTCTTCTAGAGACAACGGTTAAGGTAGCTGTCCTTGCTACCCCATCTCAAAAATCCACCCTGTTACCTATATCTCCGAACCCAAATTGTTCTCGACTTTGATGCCGTAGTAAAAAATAATGCGTTCTATGTGTACTTTCAAAATATGTAATTATTATTGATGGCCGCCAAATTTTTTTTTCCCAAGCATGGGTTACCTCCTTTGTTCCATTGAGTGACTTTTTCATGAGATTGCAAATTGCAAAAACGTAAGAAAATATAAATTTCGCGGGCCACCTTTACGGATCCACCTTGAGAAATTTCAGATTTGAACCTGTCTAAATAAGTTTAATTGGCCGCAGACAGAAATAAATTCTTCTTCTTTCTTCTTTCTTTTCTAATTCAGTAAGTGGTTCCTACCTATCAGGCTATAATGCGCAACCTGGTGCGTCGCTACGTTACGGTGCAGCAGCGGCGCGCTGAGTGCGGCGGCGTCACGGAGGACGACGTCAACGAGATCAAGCAGGACGTCAGCGCCTTCCGCTGCGAGCTGGTGGAGATCCTGCGCAACTCCGGCATGAACACCTCCACCGTCAACGCTGGAGCGCCCGGTACTACTCAACATTATATTAAGTCTTTTAACGTTTTTCAGTCGTTACAATTTAGCGACTCTTTTTCTACATGTCACATATATGCCGTGATTAATATCCAGTGTCCTCTGCAGGAGGCGGGGGCGGCAAGAAAAACCGTCAGAAGGAACGGCGTCTCTTGAAAGGGTTCAACTTCGCGCCGGGCGGGTCGCTGGCGCCGGTGGACGAGTTCTTCGCGTCGCTGCACCACGAGCACGGCGGCTCGCACGGCGCCGCGCACCACGCGTCGCTGTCGGCGCTGCTGAGCGGGCGCCTGCGCACGTCGCAGTCCAGCCTGTCGGACGGGGCGGCGGGCGGGCCGGCCGCGCGCCGCAAGCCCGCCTCGCACAAGCGGCGCTGGGGCACCATCATCGAGGCCGCCCGCGCCGCGCGAGTCTCACGCCTCATTGGCCGCTCAAGGTCAGAAGATTCCGTCTGCGATCATGCGCGACAGTCGCCCAGGTAATAAGTTGCATTTTTTCCCTCAAATATTGCCTATCCTTCGGAAGGAAGGAACCTTTGACTTTTCAATTACTTTTTGTTTGGCTTCCATTTCATTTCGGTCGAACGTCACGTTGTCAGAAACTAAAGCTCAATCCGGCTGGTTTTTATTTAGTGCCAGTGAACGTTCGGACTCCGGCAGCGATTCGCAGCGGAGTCCGGAGCGGACCACCCGCAGCGGTCCGTTGCACCCGCTGACGGCGCTGGCGGCGCTCAAGCGAAAGCGGAAGAAGTTCTCAGACTCGCGGCGCGCCGGGGCCGAGGCGCGCGCGGCCGCCGGGCCGGAGGCGCTGCAGCGCGCCAGCTCCGTGCCGGCGCGCCCGCCGCCGCCGCCCGGCCCGCTGCCGCGCGCGCCGCCGCCGGCGCCGGCCTCGGTGTCGCCGTCCACCACGGCCGAGAGCGTGGCGGGGCGTGGCGGCAGCCGCGAGCCGCTGCTGGCCAGCCTGGACGACGACGCGCACAAGGTGGGCCGAGACGCGCGCGATGCGCTCGACGAGACTGCTCGGGCTCGCGCCGCAGCGGACGGTGCTGAGTCGCGTGTGGACGATTCTCAGGAGGCGTGCGGGCGCTGCGGGTACGAGGCGGGCGGCGCGGGCGAGGCGGGCGACGGGGGCGCGGACGAGGGCGCGCCTTGCGGGCGCTGCGCGGCGCTGGCGCGGCTAGCGGGCGTGACACCGCTGCACGGCCACGCACCTCACCATTCGGCCGGCTGGCTCTAGTGCTGGCGCCGCTAGTCCGGCCTCTGCCGGCTGCTTGACGCGGTAGAGCGAAGCATCATCTTCCGTTCCAGAACAACACAAATACGTTCGATTGCCGCAACACAATTCCTTGCTAGTCGCACTATGCTGAAGTTACATTTCTTAGTTAAATGAGAGACGCAAGTTAATTAATTGATCATTCGGTGTATTGTGAACAGTGAATCAAATACATAGTAGGCCGCACTCCACTAGTCTACACTAACTACCACGTATTGGTGCGGTTAAACGGTGCGTAAATATAGCGCGAGCCCACACCGTCGCCATCCATGTAGGCGCGGCTAGCGCCTTCCGACAAGCGATGGCTCGTGCGAACTTTGCCGAGCCGCGCCGTGTCAGGCTGTTTAGACCGCCGCGCCTGGCTCTGCTGGCGTTGCCACGCGCAGTTTAACCGCACATTAATGATACTTATTACTTACAGTGAGTCAACGTTCACACCTACTCGGTACATACATTTAGCAGATTTCATGCAGTCAGCATCTTGTACAGTCAGCAACGAAAATTGGTTAACATTTCAGATTATACGAGTATATTATTAGAAAACATTTTTCCTTTTTTGAAAAATAAAAAAACAAACCCAGTAGCTGTGTATTGAATAATTTTGTGTCTATTTTGGACTTGGTGATCTGGTATACCTAATTATGTAAAATTCACATCGTTTAATATAATTTTGTTGCTGACCGTACCTACAGTTCACGATTGATAGGCAACTTATGAATTTACTGGAATGTTCTGACAGTCCTCCTTATTCTGACTAATACTCACAATGATCTATAGTGACTAATTCAATTCAGTTTCCAAATCAAATTGTATTACCGATAAAGCATTACTTACAATAATTTATATGAATCTATGATAAATATTTCAGCACAGAGACTACTGCTACTACATACATTTCATATTTCATTCATGTGACTAGTGACTACCCTAGTCACATGTATGAAATATATGTTGTGCAGCTGACTTATTCCAGCTGTGGCCATTCATGTCCAGCCACCTCCCCCGCATAGCCCTGCGTTGACTGACTGTAACCAGAGTAAAGGAGCAAAACGAGACATATTTTATTGCAATAACTAGCTGCAATATATTCAACTATTATAGGCCGACCGGCTACAATTCTATAGCAACAACGTTATCTCCTAGTCTTGTACATAATGTACACGGCTACAATCCGGCCAACGTTACCTACAACAAACAAAGACAAAAGTGCTGCCAGTTTAGCCCATTTCAGTCACACATTGGAGTAAAATATGCTCGTGTAAAAGCGCCCTAACATATACTTAGATAAATAGACTGTGGTAAAACTGTTCATACAGCAGGTACATATTAACATTATGTATAAGTACACACCGTTATTATCAATATTTAGATAAATCTTCCTATAATATTATAACGAAGACATATTTTATCAAACACCAACTAGTTAAGTAGCTACAAAAATATTTTAAAGTACCTAGGTACAGATAAGTATTTAATACATTTACATTTGTAAGAAATTATTTTATATACGTTTTAAGATAAAATTACCTAAAGTACTGACAGTGGGTTGACTTACGCATACCTACAGCTTGGCAAAGAAGAGTTTGGAAAAAATGAGGGCGCCACTATCGCACTTAGGTCACTACGAACGGGAAATAAATTCTTAAAATAAATGTGCTACAAAAAACGATGCTTGTGGGTGACTCAAATCAAAACTTACTAGCACTTGTCGGCGAAGTAGTGCCATCATCTATTTAGTTCTAAATGTCACCACGTCAGACTCTTTTATGTCGACTACTGTTGTTTACGATGTATTGTTTCTAAGCTGGTTACTATAATCTCGGCTAAACGAATTAGCACAGGATAATATGTTATATATAGGCATATATATGATGCACAAGTAGCGATAGAATACGACGCGGATGTTCGTATGTTTCACGAACGACGACCCGTTGACGCCCCACAAATACCCAAGTCAACTCCTGTATTTGTAAGTTATTTAGTGTAAGGTATCTACCTACTAATAGCCAATAAGTTACTAAATATAATCATGATGTGTTCCAGAAAGTTCTCCAATTAAGTTACTCGGTCGGCGCACAGTGAAATAGTGGTACTATTATTACTAAGTAAGGACGAACAATATAAAACAGGGATTTTAAATGAAACAATTTATACCTACTTACCAAAATATCCGATGCCGGTATGAAATACCCCTGACCTTTTTTTAAGACACTTTAGGATAAGTATAGGTTAGGTAGGCGAATAGTTGATAATAAACTGCTGTCGCAATATTGATTAATCTCAGATGATAAGATCCAGCATCCACAGCGAACTCGACGAGCTCCAGAGACGTTGTGAAAAGTTCCGTTTTATTAATTTGAGTAGGTACTACATACAAAGAGGAAATAGTTATTAATCATTTACTCGTACATAAAAGAGCAATCAGGAATATGAATATTGTGAATGCGATGCCGCGAGTGTATGTTTGCCTGTATATTGCACGCAGAAAGACGAGCACGTCACCACATTTATTGCCTACATATAATTTTACAGTACCTAGCCAGGTACCTAATTTAGTATCCAAAATATCAACAAAGTTTTACCTACAAGTGGGGCCAAAACATATCTATCAGGTGCAATCCTAATTTATAAACAATAGCACATTCGTTAAATAGCATACCATTGTAACCACATTCAATACTCATAGAACGTAACGAACGTAGAACTCAAAAAGATACAGTGGAACATATTAACCTCCTGCTTTTTTGAAGTCGGTTAAAAATAGGTGAAATAAAGACTAGGTACTGCTGCAAGGATCTTTTGCTACGCTTGAACGACGTTGACAGGGGGCGCTGTTGGTAAACATTTTGGGGTTTATTTAAAAACGTTGCTTACCTAAAGATAAGTGACGTTCAAACGTCAAAAATGTATAGCTAATTGTTACATACAACTTTATGCAACGTATACAAATAAACCCCATGCAGTGCAATTGTTTTGTGAAAAGTATTGAAAACAAGGTGGCGGTGTCAGTTCCCAATTTTGCCAAGCATCAAAAGATGCTTACCGGTTTAACGCTTGTTTTTATTTCGGGTTTGCCAGATCAGAGCGGGCTTCAAAATCGCGACTCTCTCGCCGCTTTATGAGCACATCACAGCTCAGCACAGGAATATGCTGCTAACCAAATACCTGTCTTATATTTTCTGTAATAAAGATATGTACCTATTCAAGTATGCGTGTAGATACGAAATAATTATGTAGTGACTTGCTCGTCGGTCTGCCCGCAATCCCAGCGTGGTCACTACATATCGTCCTCACGTACGCCTGCTATGTGTATCATTGTTTATCTTATAGTTCATTGAGTGCTGGCCACGCCCCCGCGACCACTGGCGACTGGCCAGCACGACCAGAGGCCTTCACACGCGTTTTGTTGTTCGCCGCGGCCCGGCCACACGGCCACACGGCCGCGCCGGCACATAATCGATTATATTTTGTAAAGAATTGTTATTTATTTATACATTATATTTGTATATAACGGTGCGAAGTTTAATAAAATAAGCACTATTCATTGAGTTGTTTCATTTCTTTCAACAATGCTGTCCACCTACTTCGTAGCTGACTGGCTTCCCTGCCTCAGGGTCTATTGTGGTGACTAAAGATTATACACTTCTGCTGAGCATGGCTCCATGGCTCCTGGGATCGCTCCCCGGGTCGGGCAAGGTGGTGTTATTCGAGTTTTTTTCATTGGAATTTAATCTAATGGTAGTGGTGTTTAAAAAACCGGCAAAGTGCGTGTCTCACCGCGCACAATTAAGGGTTCCGTAATTGGGATGAATTTAACCAAGATTTAACCCAAAAACAAACAACATTATAGTTGAAAAACATGGTTTCCCACACATGTCACGTTCAAATTTCCAAGTGCAAATGTAAGTTTGTAATCGCAAAAAAAAATTGTGTGATAAAACTACAAATTAACGATTTCCGGACTTGTACCTTTATTGAATTGATGAAAACCTTAGTTGTGCCGATTATCAAAACTAGAACTGAAGACTCGTCGGACATCAATAACTATAGGCCTTTATCGTTGGCTACGATTATTGCCAAGGTTTTGGACAGTGTGCTTGATAAGCAGTTAAATAAACATCTGTCGCTTCACGATGCCCAATTTGGCTTCAGAGCGGGTCTTTCAACAGAGCACGCTGTTCTGTGTCTCAAGCACACTATCAGATACTAATATATGGACAGGAAAAGCCCCGATGGACAGAAAAAGCCCCGTGTACGCGTGTTTTATTGATCTTTCAAAAGCCTTCGATTTGATGTCCTACTGTTTTATGGAAGAAGCTGTATGAGGATACAGTACTTCCGGGTGAGCTGATTGAGTTGTTTAGATTTTGGTACGGCCATCAGACTAATATTGTGAAATGGGCAGGCTCGCTATCCAATCCGTACGGGCTGGAGTGCGGGATCAGACAGGGAGGTCTGATTTCGCCGAAACTCTTCTGTATATACGTGGATCGGCTGATTCGTGAGCTCAGCAGCACTATGGTAGGCTGTTCTATTGACGGAACACTAGTCAATAGTAGTATATAACATAAGTTACGCCGATGACATGGTGCTGCTGGCCCCATCTATCAGCGCCCTCAGGAAACTTATTTCTGTTTGTGAGCGATAGGCCCAGGGCCTCAGATTTAATGCAAAAAAGAGCGAGTGTCTGATGTTCAAGGCAAGGTAGCAAATTAAAGATGATTTGCTACACCCAAGTCAAATGTCGTCCCGGAATTTAACCCTGGACGATATAGGTTATAAAATTAAGCGAGGTATTCAGGTAAAAAAGAAATATTGCAGAAAAACGAGAAAAAACAAATAAATTTATGAATAGAATATAGAAAATGTAACTGTCGTCGTCAGTTTTTTTTTTTTTTTTAAACTTCTGTTTAACACGATAAGTTAATTATTCAGTGGTTTATGTTTCTCGGAGAAGAACGCTAGCGTTCTCGTTCTCGTTCGAGTTAAATCACGTATGCCGATGGGCTTTTTAGAACGACTCTGACGAACGTTCGATAGCTATTCTATCGCTTCGTAAAGCCCCCGTCGATTTCCACCGTAATTGAAATTCGTCGCAATGAACCTACAGCTACGTTACGTTTGAGTACTTTTTAAAAGGAACCTAAACGTGACCAATAATTATGCCAAAAAACAATTTAGCTAACTCTACCTGGCCCCGGCTTCTGACGACCCGTAACGACTGTCAAACATCCACGAATGACAGCCGGGACCAACGGCTTAACGTGATCTCTAAGGCACGGAGGGGTCTCGGTATGTAAAGCTCTTCGAGTAAAACCACTACACAAACAACAGCATGCGTGCTCCATAGGCAAATCAACAGAATCTGCGCTGAACAGCGTGGTTTCTAAAATTTAATGTGCAGTGGACCACAAATGCTCAGCACTGGCTGCCTTCATTGACATCGAGGGGGCCTTTGACAAAACCAATATTACAGTATAAACATGGCCCTCGACAGACACATAACCTCACAATATAACGACTTATTTTTTTGAAAATTAATTCGCGATCACAACATAATTTGTAATAAAGATAGTTTGAAGAGATCATTCATTATCATTCTAATATGTATGTTATTAGTGATGACGTCCAAATATTTCGCGTGATTTTATGAAATGATTTTACAGAAAACTGTAAAAAAACACTTACCTATAAAAGCTTACAAATTCTTTGTTTTCTTTGCGATACGAATGTGATTTACACGATAACACAAAACGAGCCATGTTAACAGCCTATTGATCTGTCCTATGCACCAATTTTTTTTAGAAAATTGTGCATTAATCTATTATTTTGAATAAAATAATGACCAACACCTCAACCAGCACACGTACTGAAATTCACGACGTAATATACGACTAAATCAAATACTTTATACGGGTAACCGTGAACTAAGTAACTATTGCGGTTTTTTAATTGGTCGTGTAAAAAGAGACCAAGTATGACCATTTGACAATTTCGGAACGTCCATTTCGTTTTAGCATAGACGAATCCATATGCATTTGTCTCTTTTAAGTGTACAATCTGCGCCATAAGAGAGAAGAGCTTAGATATATCGTAATTTGTCTCTAATTTGTAGGCTCCCTCTATGCTTTAGTTATTACTCTGAGGTTTCCCACTAGGGCCGCGCGGCTTGGCCTCACGGGCCGCGCGGCCCTAGTGGGGACGCGGCTTAACGAATACACGTCATAATTTTATTTGCTTTGACAACAGAATTTAGGTAATTTGCTGCTTGTGATTTCTGACAATCTGCGAAAAATAAATCCTCAATTATTTATGAACGTTAAGACTTGTATGGGAAAAGTATTTCGCGACTTGACTTTTGTAGCGGCCAGTCTTTTTATTTCAATTAAAGTTAATAATGATAAAAAAATCGATTAACCTAATTGTCTAAATACATTTTTTTCATATTTTTATAATTTATGTATTTTCTGATTATTCCATTGACATTTTTATTGATGTGTACTTGTTTCTTACTTCTTCTTTTTATTGATTGTAATACCAAAACGTAATAAACTAATTCGCAATATACAGGATGTTCGGCAGAAGGTTGAACATACGAAAATGGCGGATCCGTGGGGCCGTCTACTACGTTTTTAGGCCCAATAACGAGACCCAGGCCACAAGGATTTTTTTTATTTTATTTTCGGAATTTGTCGTTGCCAAAACTTCAAACGTCAATAATTTCATTTAAAAACAACAAAACTGGCAACATATTATTTTCATTTTCATCTAAAGTAACTGTAGAATCTTATAAAATTCGTATTCGACGCAGATTATTGCTAGAAAAGTTAATACGAGCCCTTAAAACTACAAACAAAAATAAATACCGAAAGCCAGACTTTGAACTGAATTTAAAAAAAAAACTAACAGTGATAGAGCAGTTCTAATTTTAGGAAAACATCTTTGGTTCATGCCCAATCTAACGGTATGCAATATGCACAATTTCTTTTAAAACAACTAGAACAATTCGCCAATTTGAACTCCCTGGGACTTTTTTCACCGAAAGGATTGCGATTAGACTCCTTTTATCAGGAACTCTAAGCAATGACTCCAGTGTTAAGCACACACGTATAAAGGAAGATGCGATCAAACGAAAGCCAATGATGGCATCACCCTGCGACAAAGCCCCGAGAAAACCCCACTTCCAAAGGCACTACAACATAATACTTACAGAAGAACAGTGTGACTACTCAGGCCCGACAGAGATGAGCGTATACGAGGGCGACACTGAAAGTTTTTAGAACTGGCCACTTGTAAACGTTATAATAAAAAAAATAAGTTCAAATTTTGAAAATGGAACTCTTCGCCAATGTATGTATTTTATTCATTTGTCATTTGTTTTCGATTTGGCGGCAAATTGAAAATTTTCTGTGTCACGTCAGCATGAATTAACGCGAGAAAAATTTTGTACAATGATTTTTTATGACTTTCGATGTCATATAAGTCAACAAGAAAGTTATGATAGACTTCGATTGGCCTTTCACGATGAAGCCCCATCTCGTGCCACTGTTTACAACTGGTTCAGATTAGTATCTCACCGATGATCTGCGTGAGGGACGGACTCGAAGTCCGTCCGGCGACAAGAAGATAACATCAGTGTTCTGCGGCGTATGATAGACTGACAAAAGAGTGACTCAGCAGATTCGGACAAGCTCGGTATGAGTCAAGTGTACAAAATCCTCCATGAACATTTAGCGGTCAGGAAGCTTTGTGCCCGGTGGATTCCTCATAATTTGACAGAGGCCCAAAACTCCGTCGTGTTGATTGGTGTCGTGAAATGGTTCAAGATTTAACGGAGGTGACTCAAATGCTGTGTTCGACATACTTACGGGTGACGAAAGCTGGTGTGCAGCCATCTATCGGTCAGTAGCAACATCGCCCGCAAATCAGTGTCGCGCTCAAACTGTATTTACCTTAGTTTGTACAGTTAATTATTATCGAGACCAATAGATAGCGCTTTTTATTTGAGTCCAAAAATTAGATCGCGGTGTCGAGATTCTCCGCCGATAACATGTAACTATATGCAATAAATTCTTTCTGATTCAAATTCCTACATTTTAATAGTGTTACAGTGTTACCAACAAAGGTAAATAAACAGTGGTTTGAGCCTGGTGGTACCCGATGTTTGATACTTTGATTTCTGAAGTCAGCCTTAGAAACGTAGGGAACCATCCGATAGTGTCATTGTGACCCTCACGAAGCCCGAGGGTGCGCGTGACCTATCATTCTTCAGGATTTTCCAGCTCGCAAGGTGAGCGAGCACACCCAAAACCCTCACGAAGCCCGAGGGCTTAACAGCTGGATTTATTGTTATGATCCTGAAACTAAGAGACAGTCTGCTGTCTGGGTGTTTCCTTCCGAAGTTCCGAGGAGTTGCCAACTAAACTGAAGAGAGGTCGAAGCGTGGGAAAATAGATGGTGGCCTCGTTCTTCGGACAGGTCATTACGCAACAATTGTTTTAGAGGATAGAAAGACAGTTACTGCAGAGTGGTACACTAACAAAATGTTTGCCACTTGTCTTGGAAAAAGTTCGGGAGAAACGACCTCGCAGTAGGATCCTCCTTCACCACGACAACGCCTCGTCGCACACCGCCAAGCAAACAATCGATTATTTGGCGACGTCAGACGTGGAATTACTGGGTCACCCGCCCTATATCCTCGACTTCGCATCTTGCGATTTTTATTTACGAGTATTTCCGAAAATAAAAGAAATACTTCGAGGAAAACGTTTTATGGACGCCGAGGAAGCAGTGGCTGCGTTTCAAAATGCCGTTGAAGAGACCCCTAAGGAAAAGTGCTTTTCTCAGTGGTTCCATCGGATGCAGCGATGTATTGATGTAAATGGACACTATTTTGAAAAGATATAATAAAACAAACAACTTGCTAGTTTGTTCAGTTTTTGATTTTTTAAGAACTTTCAATGTCACCCTCGTACACCGACGGATCGAAGACCGACTTCAGTGCTAGAGTCGGAGTCTTCTCACATGACCTCAACATAAATACAGGGTGTTTGGCAGACGGTTGAACCTACACAGATGTTCTGAACAATTATCTTCTGGAGGAAGGTGGGCTGGTTGGAATAACTACCAAACGGCCGCTATGGCCCACGCACAATGGTCCACCTGACGGACTTAATGCGGAAACCAAACCCTTTAACATAGCCGTCGCCGTTGATCCCAACGGGCAGGAACTCAGGTTTTAAGCGTAGGTATAATTAGGCAGCCATCTGGATAATTGTGTTATGAACAGTTAATAAATAAAAGGCTTTGATAAATCAGTTCAGTAGATTTTTTATTACAGATAAGTACAGATACAATATTAATTGTAATAGTATATCTATTACAATTAATATTATTCTAAGGTAATCTAAGGCCTCGGTCTACTTAGCAAAAGATCGATGAACAGCAAGCTCCAAGTGCAATTGCCGACTGTTCTGAGCGCGCTCGGCCGCCGCGCCTCACACGGCGGCGAGGTCGAGCGGCGTGTAGTCGGTGGCGGCGGGGCGGCGCACGGCCAGCGCCACGCGGCCGCCGCGCTCGCTCAGCAGCACGCTGCAGCCGCGCCCCAGCGCGCCGCGCTCGGCCGCCGCGCCTCACACGGCGGCGAGGTCGAGCGGCGTGTAGTCGGTGGCGGCGGGGCGGCGCACGGCCAGCGCCACGCGGCCGCCGCGCTCGCTCAGCAGCACGCTGCAGCCGCGCCCCAGCGCGCCGCGCTCGGCCGCCGCGCCTCACACGGCGGCGAGGTCGAGCGGCGTGTAGTCGGTGGCGGCGGGGCGGCGCACGGCCAGCGCCACGCGGCCGCCGCGCTCGCTCAGCAGCACGCTGCAGCCGCGCCCCAGCGCGCCGCGCTCGGCCGCCGCGCCTCACACGGCGGCGAGGTCGAGCGGCGTGTAGTCGGTGGCGGCGGGGCGGCGCACGGCCAGCGCCACGCGGCCGCCGCGCTCGCTCAGCAGCACGCTGCAGCCGCGCCCCAGCGCGCCGCGCTCGGCCGCCGCGCCTCACACGGCGGCGAGGTCGAGCGGCGTGTAGTCGGTGGCGGCGGGGCGGCGCACGGCCAGCGCCACGCGGCCGCCGCGCTCGCTCAGCAGCACGCTGCAGCCGCGCCCCAGCGCGCCGCGCTCGGCCGCCGCGCCTCACACGGCGGCGAGGTCGAGCGGCGTGTAGTCGGTGGCGGCGGGGCGGCGCACGGCCAGCGCCACGCGGCCGCCGCGCTCGCTCAGCAGCACGCTGCAGCCGCGCCCCAGCGCGCCGCGCTCGGCCGCCAGCGCGATCTGGTTCACAACGCGCCGCTCCACCTCGTGCTTGATGGAGCGTGCGCCGTAGTGCACGTCGTATCTAAACACGCGTACGCTCTTATCGTCTAATTTTTATTTTTTAAATCTGGCCAAGAATCAGGCTCGCACATTTTTTTGTTTTATTTTTTTCAACGCAGGGGTTCAGAATCATGTACTGAATCCATGGTATCAGTTTTCGCGTCGATGTCCCTGCCCCCTGTATTTCTAATGTACTTACTTAAGATGAAAGCTACAGGACCTAGCCCGTGAAATTCATATTTTCCTTAGTTTTTTGCAATTTACAGGTCAGTATCAGGCTGTGATGATCAAAATATAATTTGCGACCGTAACAAATATATATTTACAGAATTATAACCATTAAAATTAGCAATACATATCAACAAATACTGATCAGCAAAAGAAAATTATGAAAATTATTATGATAATAAATGACGCTTACCTTCTTTTATTAACAGTGTAGGTACTTATTTCATCTATTGTTATATGTACTTCACTTTCTTATTATACTTTCTTCACTATTTTATTATTATTTATCTATATTCATATGTTTTAAACAAACACCCCACAGTAATTTATGCCTGTCTTAAAACTAAATAGCAGTCAGTGTATCTGTCCGCCGCGGTTGGCGGCCTGTTGCGCTTTGTGAGTGCACGAATCAATCTAGACTAGCTAATCGCTAAGAACAGGTTTTGCGTGGACAGTTCCTGTTGTTTTCATTTATATTTTATTTTTGTTTTTGTAATTTATATTTGATTTCTAGTTTATTTATTTAGTTATAAGTATACAAATTATGTAATAGGTATGTTGAGACTGTTTTGTACTCGCCGTCACTTGTCCCTACATAAAGGTTCATTAGAAAACCAGCGTCAGACAGCATCTGTCTGGCATTAATGCTGAAATGAACCTTTTTGGCGCAGCCGTGAGGCACACACTACTCGTATTATTGTTAAATATTATTGTCACTTTTTTATTTTGTGTTTCACGAACTGTGTCCAAATAAACATTTTTCTTTCTTTCTTTCTTTCAATGCAACTCTATAAGTTCAGATTACTCTACTACGTTGAATGACTAATATATGAAGTCGTGACATTATAGGTCGATTTAACGTAGAGTATAACTCTACTCAATGAATTTAATCATTTAATTCTATAAATACACATTTGTTCTGGTCGCGAATTCTATTTTGATCAACATACAACCTGACACTGACCTGCCAATTATTATTGCAAAAAACGTAAACTCAGCGCATTTTATTTTTTTTTTATCAGTTACAAACAACGCACAGCCTGAACTGCTCGGTCTAGAAGCATATTGCTCAAGAGTTCCTTGTCAACGAAGATGAGCACTAAGGATGGATTTATGAAAATTCATCCCTCTAAAAGGATTAAAAAAACTGGCCAAGTGCGAGTCGGACTCGCACACGAAGGGTTCTGTACCACCGTACAATAATTAGCGGCTTAAAGGCTCTTTAATTTTTAATTTTATTTTAGTTTTATTATTTGTTGCAATAGAAATACACAATCTGTGAAAAGTTCAAGTGTCTACTTATTACGGTTCATGAGATACAGGCCGCTGACAGACAGACAGACGGACGGACAGCGTAGGCTCAGTAGTGGTTCCGTTTTGCACCCTTCGGTTATGGAACCCTAAAGAGGGATGAGAGCTTATAATATGGTAGTTCGTTGATACTTAGACCTCTGTTTATAAGTAAAAGATCATCGTTTTTGTAAACTTATCCCCTGAAGGTCCTGCAGAGATTTCTATCCTAAAAGCCTTAGGAACTCGTTGACGGGTAAGCTGGCAGCAATGTCTGACAACAATTTAGTTGATAATGCAACAAAAGTGGTAGGTCCATTTTGTTTTAAATGATCTTCACATTTTTTCCTAATTCTTTAGAGCTACTAATTAGACATACTAGTGCCTTTTTTTGAGGTAAAAAGTTCTTTAGGCGCGTTGAACGATTTTTGGAAGTGGAACATCTTATGGGTTCGCGTCACCGACATGCCCGCGCCGACATAATATGCTGTAGTAGCAAAGTTTTTGACACGAAGTTCTTTAACGCGGCTTGCGGTAGGAATATAAATACTGGCTGAAATCGTCACGCAAAAAGCGTTCATACTTGCGACTGTCTTCTTCCAATTCGATAGAGAGAGTGAAAGTGTGAATTTGGTTCAAATTAAAACCCAAGATAGTGGCTGCGATTTTTTTTAAATATTTCATCATGGGTATCGTTTTCATGGTTTTTGAAGGTGCTCAAGTCGATGATGGTCATAACGTAAAGTAGTAAAGATTGCTAATAAAGGCTATTTGAAGTTGATATAGTTACCCGTCAGCGAGCGCGCCCAGCACGCCGCCCTCCCAGCGCAGCTCCACGGCGTGGCGCGCGTTGGCCTTCTCCGCCCAGTGCACCAGCTCCAGGTGCACCAGCGTCAGCAGCTCCTGGCGCGAGAACGGCAGGAAGTATACGATCTCGTTGATGCGGCCCAGGAACTCGTCGCGCCCGAAGTGCCGCTTGAGGATCGGCCGCACCACACTGTCCTTGAAGTGACGAGACACCTCCAATGACTCCTCCTGTTCATGAGGCCCACCGTGGCTGTTTCCGTCGTGATCCGCTAATAAAAACAGACGAATTTTACCGACACGTAATAACTAAAAAATCAAAATCTAATATTTAGCACGGCCCGGCTTCGTAAGGCTAAGTACTTATCTACGGTGCACCTACCTACCTACTAAGATTTTTTTTCGTGAAATTTTCCATACTTATACTGCTACTCGGGGCACAGACAAATCCAACAAATCAAGGATTATAAAACTCGGTCCAGCCTTTCTTGAGTTATAAATAGTGATACTAATTCTATTGTAGACTTTGTTTTATAGCGCCTACACACTATGCCGGCGGCAAGGCCGCCGGCACAGCCGCAAGCCGCGGCGCGCCCGGCCTTGCCGCACAAAGGATCGCAAAGGAAATGAAGGCGCAAAAGCCGGGGGCACGAGCCGCGCGGCAAAAGCGCGGCCATGCCGCCGGCATAGTGTGTAGGAGGTATTATAGAATATAGATTTCAATATCGCCTGAGTACTTCTTTGCTCGACGGGCGCGACGCGCGCGCGCTGGGCGGCCCGCGACTCCGCCTCGCGCCGCAACCGCAGCCCGTACTGTGCGATCTCGTCCGCCGCCAAGTTCGACGTCATCACGAAGATAGCGTTCTTGCACTCGATCAGCTTGCCTTTGCCGTCCGTCAGCCGACCCTGCGACGAATACCGGGTCACGAATGTCACGACAACTGTGTTCTACTATGACACGTGGATCAGTCGTTACCTCGTCGAAGAGTTGCAGAAGCACGGTGAGCACGTCGGGGTGCGCCTTGTCTACCTCGTCGAACAGCACGACGGCGTCGGCGCGGCGGGCCAGCGCGCGCGTGAGCTGGCCGCCCTCCTCGTGGCCCACGTAGCCGGGCGGTGCGCCTATCAGCTTGGCCACCTCGTGCTTCTCCTGGTACTCCGACATGTCCAGGCGGATGAAGGCGGCGGGGTCGTCGCGGTGCATATACCGCGCCAGCTGCTTCGCCAGCTCCGTCTTGCCGATGCCGGAGCTGCCGAGGAACAGGAACACGAGCGGGTGCTCGTCGTCCGCCCAGCCGTTCTCCTTGCGGCGCACGGCGGCGGCCACGGTCTCCACGGCGGCCTGCTGGCCCACGATGTACTGCTTGAGGCGCTGCTCCAGCGGGAAGCGGCGCCGCTCCTCGGCGGCGGCGGCGGCCGCGGCCTCCTCCCACGTGCGCGTGTGCTGCACGATGAGCTCGCGCGCGGGCGACGGGTCGCGCGCGTAGTGCAGCGCGCGCCGGCCCGCGTGGTCGCGCGCCGTGGGGTCGGCGCCGCCCTCCAGCAGAGCGCGCGCGGCGCCGGCCGAGTCTGCCAGCGCCGCGTAGTGCAGCGCCGTCCAGCCCAGGAACGAGGCGCGCGCGTTCATGGTGCCGCAGAACTCGTCCTCGCGGCGCTGCAGCACCTCGAGCGGGTGCAAGCCGGCCCCGGCAGCGGCCAGCGAGGCGCCGGAGTAGCGCTCCTGCAGGTCGGGGCGCGCGCCCAGGCGCAGCAGCTCGTGCACGGCGCCGGGCTGGTCGTTGGCCGCGGCCACCATGAGCGCGGTCCAGCCCAGCGCGTGGCGCCAGTCCACCGCGCCCGCGCCTCCGCCCTCCGCCTCTCGCTCGCCCTTGCCGGTCGAAGCTGCCGCCTCCACTTGCCTGAAAGAACCTCACATTTTATGCACACACATGAAGTTGAGATTTGTGAAAATGTAAAAGAGGCTAAAATCATCAAGAAATCGAAAATACTTTTGCAAGTACTTATTTAAGATAGGTGCTTATTTTTTTAATTGTTAACGGCTTACAACTATACACAAATATACTATACTATAGCAAAAAGTGTTGTTACAACTTTTGGTCCTAATTTTTTCCGTCTAGCCCCCTTTCGCAACGCGCGATAAGGAACTTCGTTCCGAAAACACTGGCACAGAACCCTAAAAGTAATACTCACCGCCGCAATTCTTGTACATTTCCAAGTTGGGCAGCTTTAAAGAATCTTTTCTCTGAAACAATAACTCAGGTAATAAGGAGCTGATTGCTGGTTCAACCTAGTGTACAATACATTTAATATTTATTTGCAGGTTGTCGTCAACAAATGGATAGATATTTTTGAGTGAAAATGGAATGCTTTGGTCACAACAATAAGTCTAACTCTACTAACTGAATTGGTAAGAGTGATTACAAGTTATAGTTTGATTACATTGCAATAAAATGGGATCCTGCCGTTTTACCTTTTTTTATACCAACGCAATGTTTGGAATGATTTCAGTACGCACATTTTCATTTGGTCTCATTTTTACTTGGCAGAATATTATCAAGGATAATGACATTTAGCCATTTGGTCTTTAATCAAATGATTTATTACAGCAAACAATCTTTAGACAATAAACGTTTGGTCAGTTAGTTATGAAACTAGTTGGAGTAGGTTAATTATTTAAAAAAAGTGGTTAGGTTAAAACTGTGGGAAACGACTAGATTATATAGAAAAAAAATATGGAAAAAAACAGGCTACCCGAAACTGAACTAGTTAGACGAGATTAATTATTTAAAAAAATGCTACTAACTAAAACTAAATAATTTAATATTATTATGTGTTAAGAATTTTTCCCAAGTGGAAAAATTACCCTTGTAATAAAACGTCTTTATTTTGCGTAAAATGAGTTATTCCAACTGAAATATTTGACTAAATAAAAATGGTAAACAAGTTATTGTTTAAACATTCACTTGCAAAACATTAGGTTTGCGTTACAATTATTTGGGAAGAGATTTTTTGCTAAGTAATAATTTGGCAACTGAAATTATGCGGAAAATTGTTTGGGAAGTGATAATTTGGCAATTTCTTTTCGATGAAACAAGGGAGACCCCAATAAAATATTTTAAAAACCATAGATACACATTCAACTTACACACACTAAAAAAATAATCACAATGTCTTTTTTTTATATTGTTCAAGTAAATGTTTTAAACTAGCCCACATTACTGTTGGTTGGTTTAAACTGGGATTTGTGTTTATCCACATTCAAGTCTGTGACATTATTTATGCTTTGGTATTTTATCTTTTTTTATCTATTTTTATCTTTTCATATTATCGCAGTAATTCGCAGTGTACAGACGTGCTCGTTAGCAATATTTATTAATTACCAACTTTAATAATAGTGACCTCATTTAGTGCATTACTAACGTGATGCAACTCTAATTTTGCTTAGTGTATAGTTTCAGTGAATAATGGACACGAAATAGTAAACTCGTAAAAATACAAAATGGATAACAGCCCCTTTAATCCAAGAGGGCCAGTGCACCCCTCCGCTTCGCCCTCGAAGACGACGACGCCAAATCCAGCCCTCGAGTCAGCCACGGCTGATATTGTTTCAACGCCCGAGATTCAAAAATGGATGTCAACCATCGAACAGCACTTAAATGAAGTTTGCTCTATTGCCGCGGATGGCAAACTCAACTCGGAGCAGAAATTGAAAATATCAACCCTATGCCGTAAAGTAGGATCTGGAACCTCACAAATGGCTGTCCTGTATCAGTCGCTGAAGCAGAAAGCTATTCACGCCTATAACGAGGTTGATGCCCTGCAAGAAAAGCGAAACCTGACGGAACATATTTCGGAGCTCAAGCAGACGATTAAGGACTCTGGTTCGGGAAATGTTTCGTTTGCCGATATGGTGAAGAATAGAGCAAATGATTTCATTCGACCAAACAATTTAAGCTCTGTAGCCATTTATCCCAACGATAAATTAAAGTCTAGTGACGAAACAAAAGACCTTGTGCAAAAACTCATTCGCCCTGTTCAAATGCAGCTGCATGTGCGTGGTGTCCGCAAGACAAAAAATGGAGGCGTTATTATTAGTACAGAGACGAAACACGATGCTGATAAACTCAAGCACGCAGTCCAGCTCTCTACATCCGGTCTTACCGCCGACGAACCCAACAAGCGCAAACCTCGGATCGTGGTTGTAGGTGTGCCGACTACTTTGGTTGAAACTGAAGTCTTCAGGTGCATTTACGAACAAAACGTAGCCGACAAATTTCCAGCAATGCCTATCGAGTCCTTTTTGAGCATGGTTAAATTAAGCCACAAATCTGGGAAGAAAGATGCGTCGACCTGTAACTACGTCATTGAAGTTACAGCGAATATACGTAAAGCCCTATTATCACAAACAAGGCTTTTTATAAATTGGACGTCCTGCCCTATCAGGGACTACACCCTGGTTACCAGATGCTACAAATGCCAACAATATGGTCATGCAGCAAAAACATGCAGAGAGCTGAAATCTACGTGTGGTCACTGCGGAGAAGAAGGACACTCGATGTTAGAGTGCGCGAAGAAAGCTGACACACCGAAATGTGCAACTTGCTCACGTTTTAAAAAGCCCAATAACCACAAAACGGGAGAGGTAGATTGCCCTGCTAGGAAAATAGCGGAGTACAGGTATATCAATTCCATCGACTACGTCGGCGCCTAGAACGTCATACTAAGGCCAGACTTCCGTGTTTATTGCCTGCTGCTGACTAAACAAAACACTGCACTGTGCCCTACAAATACTCGTTTTTCTTGATGTCTAAGCACATTAATCGCCCGCAGTAAAATCGAATACACACATAGCCTCGAACGTTATTTAATTTTGTGCAACAATGAGTTTAACCCACTCACAAACTTTGCTGACGCAAAATCATATCTTGTGTTTCAACTAGGCTATAAAGTGCAAAAACTATACTACGCAAACTAATTATGAAATTACGTATTTAAGACGTTTTGTTATTTTTATATTTAAGGTAAATAGTATTTAAGTAAACTAGGTATAAAATAATGAATTAGGATATTCAATTTTGTCATTATTTCAAGACTTGTAATGTTAAATATTGTTAAGAATTATATTGTCCTACAATTACCATAAAGTGTGAGCTCATGCCGCCTGTGATACAGGTTTATCCTAGTACAGGCATCTAACATTATAATACCTTTATAAATTATTTTTAAGCTTTTACGTTATTAATATTTTACCAATTTTAATACTGAATAAATATTTATTATTATTTTATTTATCTTGTACAAAAAGTTATGTGTGTTGGTTAAAGATTATATGTTGGTTTTTGTTCTGATCATCGAAGACACTTTAAACAATTCTTTTAAATGCCTAATTTGAAGGAATTGTGTATCTTGTGTTTTTGTATATCAATGTTTGATTGTAACTTGGGATAACCATTAAGTTAGAGCCAGTGTCAGCAAGTGGCTTTCATCTATGTTTACTGGGATCTCTGAGGCAGGGTTATGTCCAGTTGTTGATGAAGTGAGCAAATTTTTATCTACCTATGGATGATCTACAGCTTTCTCTAATGGTCAAGTCTTGAGAACAACAATGTAAGTAGTTGTTATAGTATATGCACCATTAAAGACATGATCAGCTGCCAATAGCGCGAGTGCCAATGTGCCAGCACCGAGCGCTCTCGTACTCCCTCGTCGGTAGTCGCCCCCCGGGTCGCTGTTATTTTCTGCTAAATGCACCTGCCGAGCCAGCACGCCTGTAAGCCGCGCCGACTGCTTTATCGCGAACACATTACGTTTGTACATACATCTAGCAGATCGTAATGTTGACATTGTTTTCTTGAATTCACTGGATCTGTTTTCTAAGTAACTGTCAAATTCTTCTGTGTAATTCCAAATTTATTTTGTGCAAGGAACGGAATATAATTTAAAATGCGCTTTATCCACATTATTACTGATTTTTTTTTAGTTTTTTTTAGCTTGCCGGAGCTGTCATTTTGATTTTCCAAGTTTTCCTGTACGTTTCTGTCCGACTGACATTTATCTACCACAGAGTACTTTTTAAAACTCTACTGTCACTTTCGGCTGAAAAACACTCTAATTGCACATGTCGGAATAAGGAACTAAAAAAACTTTTTACAAAAAAAAACAACCGGCTTCCGAAAAAAAACACTACAAAGTGAAAAATAACTTTAATTTCGGAAGTCGGTGGTAAAAAACGAAAATTCAAAACCAAAGATACCGACTTCCGAAATTAAAGTTATTTTTATACACTTTGTAGTGTTTTTTTCCGGAAGACGGTTTATTTTTTTTGAAAAAAGTTTTTATTTTTTTCTTTTTTGTTGTGGTACCTACCACACACAAATTCGAATACTAGTACCTCCTATGTAAATAACAGTCACAGGAAGTTATCATCATATCATCCACAGATACTAAGTGGGAAAAATACGTATTATTGAAGCTTACTCAAAAACTATCCAACCAAAGTTAATAAAATTTAAATGGGACCAATCCGGGAGCATACCCTTTCATACAAAAAAAGAATTTTCAAAATCGGTCCACAATTGACGGAGAAATCGACGGACATACATAAAAAAAAAAAAAAAAACATACATACGCGTCGAACATATAACCTCCTCCTTTTTGGAAGTCGGTTAATGAAATGTATTGGATTTGATAAGTTTTTGACATAGAGCGACATGAAACGAATCGCAACAAAAATTTTAATTTGAAGTTTTACGGGCAGATTGTTCTGAAAACCTGCCCTGTGAAGTTTCTGTAAAACTTCAAGTTAAAATTTTGATGAAAAAATCCTAATATTATGTCTATAAAGAAGTTTCACTTCAAAAGAGCCTCGCATAATGTTCTTTTTCCTAATATACTTTGGCATAACTGTTTTGGCACCATAAATATGTTTTTGGCATAGTGTTTTTAGGGGTATGAGGAACAGGGTGTAAAGTTCACTCATCCCCCATAGAGAAGGGAGGATCCTCCAACCAGACGGGTGTCGTGTCTGGCGGGCAACTGCCCAGAGGTTTGAAGTTGGGAGATTCTATATAATTATGTTTATCGCGCGGTACTAACTCTAATTGCGCGATGCAGGATTTGTGTGATGTCAGGTCTTTGATGCGTAGTTCGCATGTAGCGATGTAGATGCCGCTACATGTTTACGTTGGCATAATTAACTAATTTGTTAATTAATTTAATTAGGCTAATTTGTTTTGGCATAATTTTAATTCGCATAATGTTACTAGCCCTAATGACTACTATAATAGTATTAAGGCATAGAAATTAATAGGAAAAACGGAAACAAATTTGAGACAGAAAAGAATCGCTGCAAAACCGACTCCACGTAGTCTTGTCTGCCCTACCCCTGGAGTGTTATTTAAAATCGCGTAGGCGCGGAGGGGCGAGGCGGACCGCGAGCTGAGGAGCAGGTGGGTTTAACGCTCGCCGCCGTGGCTGAGGCTGGCCGGCAAGGCCGGCCAGCAAGCCGAAGCTCCGGTGGTGTGCGTTAAACACATCTGCGACGAATAGCTCGCGTGGGATCGCCGGAGCCCCGCAGCGCCGGAGCCGTGACAGAAACCATGCCTGCTGCATGTTGCATGCTTGCTTGCATGCTGCATGCCTGCTGCATGCATGGTGAATACTTGTTTACATGTTTGCATGCTGCATGCTTGCTTGCGTGCTGCATGCTTGCTCCATGCATGGTGTATGCTTGTTTGCATGCTTACTGTATGCATGGTTACATTTTAGGAGTTAATTATTATGCGTTTTTTTTATGCTTAAAAAAATATGTTTAAATATCATTATGCGTATTTTTTATGCTTAAAAAAATATGTTTAAATATCATTATGCGTAAACAAATTTATGCTTTAGAATGTTATGCTTAAACATTATTATGATTTGAGAAATTATGCTAAAAAAAATTATGCGTAAGCTATTATGCGAAAACAATGTTATGCGTAAATATAATTAGGATAAACAAAAGTATGCCATGTTATATTATGTCTAAAAATTTTATGCAAATGGATAGAGAACCGTCCCAGCACACATTTTTTTTCTTTCGAGCATGTTTCCAAAGACCAGATATAAAGGGGTCTGAACTTGATAAAAGTCGGATAATTAAGTCAGTATTTGTAACTTCGCACCCACAGGCAAAGCCTGCTGTCGACTGGCGAACCAACTTACTGGCCAACTGATACAAATAGAACACCTGACCTTCTGGACTTTTTTATTATCAAGGGACTGTCAGGTATCAACTTTAGTGTCGAGTCGTCATTCGATACAGTAACTGACCACTCCCCAGTTATTGCTACATTTAGTGTTGCAGCAATCCAGAGAGAGTCAAAACTTACCTTGTGTAATCGAAAAACTGACTGGGACTCATTTGCGGACTACCTAGAAGAAGAAGTTAACCTTAAAGTAAACCTGAAAACTGAAGAAAACATAGATTCTGCCACATTCTATATAACTAATCTTACACAAATATCAGCATGGTGCGCTACCCCAACGCCGAACACTTCAGTCTCTAAAAATAATATACCCCTAGAGATAAGGCATAAACTGGAGGCTAAACAAAGATTGCGAAGGCAGCTACATTTGAGTAGATCGGAAGAGGACAGAAGAGATTTTAAAATCGAAATAATTCATTTTATAGAGGATATTGCTAATACTTTATATTATGAACATTATGTTCGAAAAATTTGTCTGCTCAACAACGTAAATAACGCAACGAATGTTGTTGAACTGTCAACTAAAGCTGCAAGAGAACTGAAGGAGCTCATTCATGATAACCAAGATACGAGTACCATGTTTCAACAAAAACTCTCAACATTGTCAGCTCGAAAACAGGATAACTATTCATTATGGAAGATAACCAAAAATTTCAAAAGACCACGAAATTTTATACCCCCACTTAGGCAACCTACTGGATCTTGGGCCAGAAAAGCAAGCGACAAGGCGGAACTTTCTGCACTACACCTTTCCACGGTTTTCATTCCGAATGACTCGTCGATGACTGATTTTGAAGAGGAAGTCGATAAGTATCTTAATAGCGATCATCAGCTATCACCTTTACTCAAACTGGTCACGCCGAGAGAACTGACACGAACAGTAAGGAATCTGGAGAACAACAAAAGTCCTGGTTACGATCTCATCACAGGTGAAATACTCAAGCATTTACCCAGAAAAATTATCGTCTTTCTAACAACGCTGTACAATGCTGTCTTTCGGCTGCAATACTACGAGTACCCAAAAATGTGGAAGATATCACAAATATGTATGATAGCGAAGCCGGGAAAACCACCAACCGAACCAAGTTCATACAGACCCATAAGCCTCCTTCCAATCATATCGAAGGTTTTGAGAAAATATTTCTACGGAGATTAAAACCAGTCCTTGACGAGAATTTTATAATACCAGACCATCAATTTGGATTCCGTGAAAAGCACGCAACTGTAGAACAAGTACATAGAGTAGTCCACAAAATTAGACAGTCGTTGGAAATCAAATCTCTTCTACCTAACTCATTTTACGTGATATTAAAATCTTACTTAGACCATAGAATATTTCAAGTTAAGTATGAGGAAGAACTGTCAAATCTTTACGAAATGAAGGCTTCAGTCCCACAAGGCTCTGTGCTTGGGCCCGTACTCTACTCGATCTTTAGTGCAGACTTGTCTAATACTGATGACGTGGTAACGGCGACCTACGCAGACGAAACTGCATGCCTGGCGAGTGACAAGGATCCAATGCAGGCATCCCAAAAAACGCAAGTCCAGCTGAATAAAATTGATCTTTGGCTGAAAAAATGGAGAATACAACCTAGTATGACTAAGTCAGTTCAGGTGACTTTCACTCTTCGGAAAGACGATTATGCCCCAGTGTACATGGAAAGTAAACCACTACCAAATAGTAACACAGTAAAATATCTTGGGCTACATCTAGACAGAAGAAAAAGGCAGCAACTATAGAAATGAAAAGTCTATCCTGGCTCTTAGGAAGACAATCAAAATTATCTCTGAGAAACAAAATACTTGTTTACATCAAACCAACTTGGACTTACGGAATAGAACTCTGGGGATCGGCTAGCAACTCCAATATCGAAATTTTAAAAAGGTTCCAAAATTTAGCCCTAAGAACAATCTCAAGTGCACCCTGGTTTGTCAGAAACACAGAAATACACGAGCACCTAAAGACAGCAACATTAAAAGAAGACATATGCGAAAAATGCAATACATAGAAACAGAGACTGAGCAAGCACAGCAATGTCTTAGCCAAGAACCTCTTAAACAGACAAGCGGATGTATTACGCCTAAAGAGATGGCAAATCTTGAACTTGGACCAGAGACAGTGAAAATTTAAAGTTCATTTAGTACTGAACCCGTTCATGTGAATGTTCAATGGAACATCACAAAAACAATCTCACACGAACACCCCATCTGATTATTGCTAGAAAGCCGATGGCAGATAAAAGGAGAAAACAAAAAAAAAAAAAAAAATGTAACTTCGCGTGACATTTTTCGGGTAAAATCTCGTTTGGAACAGTTTCTGTTTGTAATATCAAATATTTATAACTGTTCAAACGAGATTCAGCTGCTACCTCAAAAAGTTCCCCAATGGATAAAAGAGCATAATCTGATACATCAGCACCATGTAACTTAACTAACGCAACACACACAACACACACACACCACACACAATCAGGGTTGGGCAGTATTTGAATTACTTGTAAATTAAAATACGTAATTGAAATACAAATACGTATTTGGTATTTGTATTTCATCGTGATGTAGTTAATGTTTTTAACACACTCAAGTCTAAAAACACTGGTGATTACTGGGGCATCTCCATTAAACTTTTAAGTAATATAATAGACATCGTAGCCCCCTATCTAGCTGTTACTTTTAATAAATGTGTTGATTTAGGAACTTTTCCTGACCTCATGAAGAATAGTAAAGTCATACCATTATTTAAATCAGGTAATAAAAGTGACGTTGGCAATTTCAGGCCTATTTCTATCTTACCAGCATTTAGCAAAATATTTGAAAAGTTAATACTCAAGCAGTTGCTTAGACATTTTAATTTAAATAGCCTCCTTCATAATGAACAATATGGCTTTACAAAAGGTCGTTCGACTACAGATGCGGGTGTTGCTTTGCTGAAACACATATTTAACGCATGGGAGAACTCGCAAAATGCTATTGGGGTTTTCTGTGATCTCTCCAAAGCCTTTGATTGCGTGCACCATGACACGCTTTTGCGTAAACTACGTCATTACGGTGTGCAAAACGAAGCTCTCAACGTTTTAAATTCGTATTTACATAATAGGTCCCAATGTGTAGATGTTGATGGTGTGAAATCTTCTGGGCTACCAGTTCAGTTAGGTGTACCTCAAGGCTCAATACTGGGTCCATTCTTGTTCTTAGTGTATATCAATGACTTACCATTCTATTTAAAGGGTATCTGTGAAGTTGTACTGTTCGCAGATGATACCTCTCTTATTTTTAAAGTAGACAGGAATAGACAAGATTTTGACGATGTAAACAGTGCACTCTCAATGGTTACGGATTGGTTTACGACAAATAACCTAGTTCTAAATACTAAGAAAACGAAATGTGTAAAGTTTGCCCTACCAAATGTTAGAAATCTAGGTCCCAACATCGTCTTAGATAAAGAGGTGCTTGAATCTGTAAACTCGGCGGTTTTTCTGGGCATAACAGTAGATGCCAAACTTCAGTGGGGCCCACATATTTCGAGCCTAGCGGGAAGGCTCAGTTCAGCCGCCTACGCCGTCAGGAAAGTAAGACAATACACTGACGTCGATACAGCTCGGTTAGTCTATTTTAGTTATTTTCATAGCGTTATGTCCTACGGTCTTCTGCTGTGGGGCAAAGCTGCTGATATTCAAAATATATTTGTTCTTCAAAAACGAGCTGTTCGCGCTATTTACCAGCTTGGTGCCAGAGTTTCTCTGAGAGATTTTTTCAAAGATATTGGTATCCTCACGGTGGCATCTCAATTCATCTTCGCCAATATCTTATATATTAGGCAAAATATACACTTATACACTAAAAACAGTGATTTTCACAATGTTAACACTAGAAATAAGGACAAACTACGAGCTCCCTTTCACCGGCTTCATAAGGTTCATAACTCATTTGTTGGGCTTGGTATAACCTTTTATAACAAGCTACCCTCTTCTTTGCTAGATTTGCCTTTTAATGCGTTTAAAACGAAAGTAAAATCCAATCTTTGTTCAAAGGCATACTATTCTATCAACGACTACTTAAATGATAAGAATAGTTGGTCGCTGTGATTAACTCAAGACAATGTTTATGTTCTTTCTCCAGCTTACGTACTGACAAGTTATATGAGTTTATATAATTGTTTATTTTATTTGACTTTTTAAGTCAAGTTATTTTAATTTAACTTCAATTTATTTTTGACAATATCTACTCATCACACTGTTTTTTTATGAGTTGTATTGCAATATGTGGTTAGCTAGTGACCTCGACAATTGATCATATTATTTACTGTTATTAGTAATTAACTCTTTGTTTATTTATTTTACATCGATGGTCCTAGTTTATCATTTATAACTTCCAGTTACAACTATATGTAAGCGGGCACGCCCTTTATGCCTGGAGGCTTTTTTATTTAGATATTAATTCTGTTTACGTTTAGTTTTTTTTATTTCGGCCTGAGTATCGATGATTGATTGGTTGAGTTCTCGATGATTTTGTTTGGTATATTGGCGTGTGCTAGCTAACATATGGCTAATAATTTGAATTATGTTTTGTGTTGCGTAATGTAAATTATTTTGAATACTATTATATAGAATCTTTTTTTTTTGTTCTTCTAACTGAACAGACAGCTGTGCTGCTGGGGAGTTTGTTGCGCCACTTCTTCTTCCCAGCTAATGCACTAGGAAGTGGTGAAGGGTGGGCGTTTTGGGGGACTGTCTTATGTAATTTTGACGTTCGAAAAGTGCTGATTCTCAGCCTAGTTTGAATAAATGACTTTTGAATTTTAAATGACTTTTGAATTTTGAATTTTTTTCAATTACTTCCTTCAAATGTAATTTGTAATTCGTATTTCAAATACCTGACGATGAAGTATTTTGTAATTAGTATTTCAAATACTTGAGGCTTCAAAATACATTTTAACAAATACATTTAACCTTCATTTAGCGATCGTGTGCGAGTGCGAGGCGAGAGTGCAATAATGGTAAAGCAGCTATTAGAGTTGGCAGCACTGCACCTGTTAAGTACATTGTACGCTATGACTGTCGTCAAAATTGGCCAACAAAACGCAAAAAAATTTACGTCGAATTGTCAATCTCTACTTTTCAGCCCATGCTGGTCTAGATTACTTATTTTGTAATTTGTATTTTGTATTTCAATTAAAAATAGCTAAAATACTGTATTTTGTATTTTATATTTCAAATACCTTACTTAAAGATATTTTGTATTTTAATTACTTGCGATACTTTATTTTGTAATTTGTATTTCAATTAAAGCAAAGCATGTATTTTACCCAGCCCTGCACACAACACACACTAGCACTTGTAACTTTGTGGAAGTAGGGGAGATTTTACCATGGATATTCTTCGACTAATTGACGCGCGGTTTCCAAAGAATATTCTTTATACTTAATACAATGAACCACCGCGTACTAAGATCGGAACAGTCTTTCCCGGGCCGCCCGCCTACTATGGCGGGACGGTCCCGGTTGCTCCTGCTGCTGTAAATGGCACTGTTCAACACTTCTTGTCAGTTCTACACATTCATTTTCGTCTAAACAATTAGATAAATTATTTAAAAGTCTACGTTTAGTACGTGCTCGCTTAACCCAGAAATTTTCAAGCGTCTACATACATTAACAATTCGATGTGATATAGGTTCAATATCTACATTTTAGGCATCCTTATGAGACGCTAAAAACCTTCTAAAACAATTTTTATACGAACTGACTGTTTTACGATCACCACAGCTCAAATAAATGCCTCCTTATTGAAAGGAACATTTGATTTTAGTACCTGAAATAATAAATAACAAGTTTCGTAGCAATTGCTACGCCGCGTCTACGGCGCTATGCGCATCGTAGCAGACATTATTGCGGTCGCGCGGGCAAATTGGGGCAGCTAGAATGATTGTTCCTCATAAAATAGATACAAGACATGTACCACCATTTTAAAGGTCACCGATAAGTAGTAAGCAACAACAATGAGATGCGTTCAATGAGTTGCGAGATAAATAAGTGATAATTGAAGTTTTTTTTTTTTTGATCTCGTAACTGACCTCTGAGGTCATGACTACTTATTCGGGCTTTCCTGTGGCTGCCTTAAGCTTCTAAATTCAAAGCCTTCAGCCAGGGCGTAAAACTAAACTTATATAGGTACTTGGCGAACGCTCGCTAAGGGCAGGGTCATGTGGGGTACGAACCTCGGCTTAGAGCGTCGCTGGGGGCAGGCCAGCAAGATGGGACAGGCTGGATCAAACATGGATAATTATTATATGGGGAATTTAAAGCTACAGGCGGGCTGGCGCATCGTTGAGCAAGGGTCGGGGGGGAGTATTATTTATTCAGGAAGGTCGCGATCGCGGAGGACCTCGGCGGCGAGGTCGTAATGCGGGTCGTTGTTTGTGTTTGTGCACTGTACTGGTGTCCCTATTGCTCTCCTTCCTAGAGGAGGGTTATGGGGTCTTCTGGGTCGGTAAGGATTTGCCTCGGGTGGTGGATCTGACTGATTATACTTGGCATATAACTAGTGTTGCCAGGTCCGATTTGTTTTAAATCGGGACAGAAGGTAAAACAAATCGGGATTTAGGGTTGTATATCGGGACAATAAAAAAACAAGGTTTTTAAAAATTTTGGTTTTCTTTAGGCGTGTAGGAGGTAGGAGTTTCGCAATTAATATTACTAGTACATCTAAATTTAATCTTATATTAATAGTCAAGACTTGCTGGAGTAGTAGAAATTAAAAAATATTACAATAAAATAGAAGTTTAATATACAACTTAACGCATTATTTTTCGATAGTTTATATCTATCCATGGGAAACCGATCAACTATGAACTGGTAACTTCCTTGCGACGTAAGTAGACGCTGTTTTTTTTTTTTTTCGGACAACAATATGGTCCAATTTGTTAGTAAAATACCTTATCACTAGTGTTAGTACTTAGTACATAAAAAAGTATAACCGTAGCTGATGGTGACTGCGGCAGGATGTGCAGAGAACGATAAAGCAAGGAATATAATATTATATAGGTATGCTACCTGACCATTCTCGCCACATAGTGCCTCAGAAAAGGGGAGTAAGGGCTCTCCACCACTGTTTTCAGGATGCTATTGTTACTGACCCGCGCTCTACGCATCTGTGATGCGATTTTTTTTGCGAATTACAGCATGGAAGCCGTCAGTTCGGTTCTGAGCAAACATCTCCGATGCACTACAGAAACGGGGCAGTTTCAACAGCATCCTAAAAACATTGTTATATTGTATGCGTAAGACATCTAGCGATCTTTTGGTGTAGCTGTATATGCTTACAAGTTGCTTATAAGTTGGTAACACTATTAAATGAGCAATTTATTGACACTTTTCCCCTAAAGACTAAAACTATTTACACAAAGTTCTTATTTAGTGATTGGGCGACTCCAGGTATTCGTAAAAGCAGGGAAAAACTTTTTGAACTGTATGGCCTAAAGCAACATAATAATATGAATAATACAAGCTTTCATCAGCATGTTGCAAAATATTCAAAAACTTTTAAAAGTGTGTGCAAAATGGCTAAAGCTTTAAACAACATTACTTTAGCAACATTAGCAATAAAATAAAATCAGCTGATGATAAAATAAAAACTACCTGGCAAATAATAAATAATGAAACCGATAGGAAAAAGCAGCGTAATACTGAATTTAACTTAGAGACTGCACATGGCCCTATCAACTCAGATGTAGAAATAGCTCAGGAATTTGAAAACTTTTTTGCTAATATTCCCCTTAAAACTACGGAAACTTTAAATTCCTCACCCGCGCTTTCTGCTGCCTTACTTAGAAAAAATGTAAAGTCATGCCCTTTGGAGTTGAGGTTTCAGCATACAAACCCCCAGGCTGTTATAAAAGCTTTTAAAGATCTTAAAATTAAATCAACAGAAGATCTATGGGGAATGTCTGTAAAAGTCTTTAGATGTATCATCGAAACCATTGCGCCTTATTTAGCTTTCATATTTAACACCAGTGTAGACCAAGGAGTCTTTCCGGATCTCATGAAACACAGTAAAGTAGTTCCTTTGTTCAAATCCGGTGATAGTAAGGAACCCAAAAATTATAGGCCAGTGTCAATTCTGCCAGTTCTCAGCAAGGTGTTTGAAAAGTTGATGCTGAATCAAATGTTACGTCACTTTAATAAAAATTCCATCTTTCATGAACAACAGTACGGTTTCACCAAAGGGCGTTGTACCACTGACGCCGGTGTCACCCTCATAAAGAACATTTTTAACGCCTGGGAAGAAGCACAAGATGCCATTGGAATCTTTTGCGACCTCTCGAAGGTTTTCGATTGCGTAGACCATGAAACACTTCTGCTGAAACTGGAGCACTATGGGATTAGGAATACAGCTCTTGATTTACTAAGATCGTACCTGAAAGATAGAAAAGTTAAAGTTCAAGTAAACGGCGTAAACTCATTGGGGTCTGAAATGTCAATGGGCGTTCCACAGGGTTCGATATTGGGTCCATTCCTCTTTTTAGTTTATATTAATGATTTACCCCAATTACTTCAAAATCAACCGAAGATGGTGTTATTTGCAGATGACACACCGTTGATCTTTAAAATAAACCGACGGTCACAAAATCTTGACGACGTTAACAGCTCTATTCTTCAAGTCCAAGATTGGTTTACGGTAAATAATTAGGTACTAAATAAAAAAAAAACGAAACGCATTAGATTTAAATTACCTAATGTTAGAAGTAGCGAATGTGACATCATATTGAATGGAGAAAAACTAGAATTTATTAATCAAACGGTGTTCCTAGGAATCACGCTAGACGAGAAATTACAATGGGGACCTCATATAACATCTCTTGCGGGGCGCTTAAGCTCGGCCGCTTATGCTGTTAGAAAGATAAGACAGTTAACAGATGTAGAAACCGCGCGTTTGGTCTATTTTAGTTACTTCCACAGTATTATGTCGTATGGCATTTTACTGTGGGGTCGGGCTGCTGACATTGAATCCATATTTATATTACAAAAGAGAGCTGTCAGAGCCATTTATAATCTACATCGTCGCGAATCTCTCAGGGAACTATTTAAAAGGATTAATATTATGACGGTACCTTGCCAATTCATATATGAAAATATTATGTATGTAAGAAAAAATCTTCATATTTTTAATAAAATAAGTGATAGACATAATTTTAATACTAGAAATAAAGATAAAATAGATCAACCATTTTTCAGATTATCTAAAGTACAGACGCCAGCACATCAAGCTACTACCTACAATCTGTCAAATTCATTTAATAGATTTTCAACTTTAGCACTACAGCATAAGGTTCAAGGTTGATTGCGAAAATTTGACAGTTTCGGGTAGCTTGACCTGCTGGCCTCTGTACATACATCTTTTATGGGGTACTGTGTTAAATGTTACAATAAAATACCTTGTGATATATTACAATTAAATGAAAGAAAATTTAAAACTCATATTAAAAGTACATAATTAATTTATCTGTCATTGCTTAATTTTTCATATTTTTTTACCTATCGTGGTATAGTAATCTTCTCCATACGAAACCTACCTTTTGGAAGGGGCGACTAGAATCAATTCTATTTTTTGTAAAATGGACGTTCTTAAGTGCCATAGAAGTGCTTAAGAGCGTTTATTCTGAAGGAGGGCAACGTCGCAAATTGATGTCAAATATTTCACTGTTTTGATTCATTTAGCAATATTACTGTGTGGAAATAAAAAATGTGGCTAACTAGCGAACTAGAATATTGATTATGAAATGCAATAATTAATCGCAGCCCCGGCACACAGGCAGCGGAAGGAACACGGGTGGGTTTTAGTCAGTAAAAGCGGGAGAAGTGATTTGATAATTTCCCAACATCAAAAAAAAAAAGTTAATAGCTAAGGAGATTTAAGGTTATCGTCGTGATTTAAGGTCTCGTAAATTCCTTGTAATTATAAATTAAAAAAAAAAAAATGGCGAACAATTGTTTTGCTTTATAATACTGAATACAAGTGCACACATGTCTTGTTACTAAGCTATAACTTGAAAAAGAGTAGTCTCATTACACTAACTTCTGAATAACAATTATATAGTTGATCACATTTCTATATTACTTAATCAGATTTTTAGTTTTCTCTAATCGAACCAACAAAAACCTTTTATAATGTAGAACTTTCCCGCTTTCACTAAATTGATTACATTACAATTATAGCGTCTTTGTTTGAACTTTTTCTTTTTTGATATGTAAGTATATTCAATTCAATTCAAAATATTTTATTTCACATAAACCTACAAGGGCACATTATGAAACGTCAGAAGCTAGATCTCGTAGAGTATATATGTTCTGTGAGCTAGATGCACGGTTCCATTGGTCGGTTCCTATGGAGAAGAGCCGGCAAGAAACTCCACGGTTACTCTTTTAAAAGTAAATGGTTTTTACAATCTTTTCAAAATACAGTGTAAAAAGTATGAGAGAACAGTGTAGGCCTGTCAACAAGTCAAGCGCGACGGGTATTGCTTGTTTTCCAAATAGTGACGTAATAAATAAAAAAAAGATTCCTCAGCCCGTATCTGAGAAGCAAGCAAGCTGCGGCGCACCCGGCCTTGCCGCACAAAGGATCGCAAAGGAAATGAAGGCGCAAAAGCCGGGGGTACGTGCCGCGCGGCGAAAGCCGGCGGCCATGCCGCGCATAGTGTGAAGGCGTCATTACATTTTTCTGCCGGTAAAGTTTCAAACATTCATATCTTTTTTTGTAGTGGGTATTTTTTTATAAAAAATACAACAAATTGGCCAAGTGCATGTCGGACCACGCACAATGAAGGGTACCGAAGTTGGGATGAATTTATCCCAAGAACAAACTTAACATTGTAGTAGAAAAACATGTTCTCAAATTCAAATTCAAATTCAAAAGTCATTTATTCAAACTAGGCTGAGAATCAGCACTTTTCGAACGTCAAAATTACATAAGACAGTCCCCCAAAACGCCCACCCTTCACCACTTCCTAGTGCATTAGCTGGGAAGAAGAAGTGGCGCAACAAACTCCCCAGCAGCACAGCTGTCTGTTCAGTTAGAAGAACAAAAAAAAAAGATTCTATATAATAGTATTCAAAATAATTTACATTACGCAACACAAAACATAATTCAAATTATTAGCCATATGTTAGCTAGCACACGCCAATATACCAAACAAAATCATCGAGAACTCAACCAATCAATCATCGATACTCAGGCCGAAATAAAAAAAAATAAACGTAAACAGAATTAATATCTAAATAAAAAAGCCTCCAGGCATAAAGGGCGTGCCCGCTTACATATAGTTGTAACTGGAAGTTATAAATGATAAACTAGGACCATCGATGTAAAATAAATAAACAAAGAGTTAATTACTAATAACAGTAAATAATATGATCAATTGTCGAGGTCACTAGCTAACCACATATTGCAATACAACTCATAAAAAAACAGTGTGATGAGTAGATATTGTCAAAAATAAATTGAAGTTAAATTAAAATAACTTGACTTAAAAAGTCAAATAAAATAAACAATTATATAAACTCATATAACTTGTCAGTACGTAAGCTGGAGAAAGAACATAAACATTGTCTTGAGTTAATCACAGCGACCAACTATTCTTATCATTTAAGTAGTCGTTGATAGAATAGACTGCCTTTGAACAAAGATTGGATTTTACTTTCGTTTTAAACGCATTAAAAGGCAAATCTAGCAAAGAAGAGGGTAGCTTGTTATAAAAGGTTATACCAAGCCCAACAAATGAGTTATGAACCTTATGAAGCCGGTGAAAGGGAGCTCGTAGTTTGTCCTTATTTCTAGTGTTAACATTGTGAAAATCACTGTTTTTAGTGTATAAGTGTATATTTTGCCTAATATATAAGATATTGGCGAAGATGAATTGAGATGCCACCGTGAGGATACCAATATCTTTGAAAAAATCTCTCAGAGAAACTCTGGCACCAAGCTGGTAAATAGCGCGAACAGCTCGTTTTTGAAGAACAAATATATTTTGAATATCAGCAGCTTTGCCCCACAGCAGAAGACCGTAGGACATAACGCTATGAAAATAACTAAAATAGACTAACCGAGCTGTATCGACGTCAGTGTATTGTCTTACTTTCCTGACGGCGTAGGCGGCTGAACTGAGCCTTCCCGCTAGGCTCGATATATGTGGGCCCCACTGAAGTTTGGCATCTACTGTTATGCCCAGAAAAACCGCCGAGTTTACAGATTCAAGCACCTCTTTATCTAAGACGATGTTGGGACCTAGATTTCTAACATTTGGTAGGGCAAACTTTACACATTTCGTTTTCTTAGTATTTAGAACTAGGTTATTTGTCGTAAACCAATCCGTAACCATTGAGAGTGCACTGTTTACATCGTCAAAATCTTGTCTATTCCTGTCTACTTTAAAAATAAGAGAGGTATCATCTGCGAACAGTACAACTTCACAGATACCCTTTAAATAGAATGGTAAGTCATTGATATACACTAAGAACAAGAATGGACCCAGTATTGAGCCTTGAGGTACACCTAACTGAACTGGTAGCCCAGAAGATTTCACACCATCAACATCTACACATTGGGACCTATTATGTAAATACGAATTTAAAACGTTGAGAGCTTCGTTTTGCACACCGTAATGACGTAGTTTACGCAAAAGCGTGTCATGGTGCACGCAATCAAAGGCTTTGGAGAGATCACAGAAAACCCCAATAGCATTTTGCGAGTTCTCCCATGCGTTAAATATGTGTTTCAGCAAAGCAACACCCGCATCTGTAGTCGAACGACCTTTTGTAAAGCCATATTGTTCATTATGAAGGAGGCTATTTAAATTAAAATGTCTAAGCAACTGCTTGAGTATTAACTTTTCAAATATTTTGCTAAATGCTGGTAAGATAGAAATAGGCCTGAAATTGCCAACGTCACTTTTATTACCTGATTTAAATAATGGTATGACTTTACTATTCTTCATGAGGTCAGGAAAAGTTCCTAAATCAACACATTTATTAAAAGTAACAGCTAGATAGGGGGCTACGATGTCTATTATATTACTTAAAAGTTTAATGGAGATGCCCCAGTAATCACCAGTGTTTTTAGACTTGAGTGTGTTAAAAACATTAACTACATCACGAGGCGTTACATGTTCGAAGCTAAATAAGGGACTATTTTTAGACACACTATTAAGCATAAGGTTTTCCGCTTTAGACGGGGATGAATTTAAGGAGCGAGTGGTAGTTACAGGTATGTTGGCAAAAAACTCATTAAACGCCTCAGCTACGTCAGCTGCTTTATTAACTAATTTATTGTCGACCATAATCTCAAGTTGTTTATCTTGTTTAACCGATTTACCCGTTTCATTGTTAATAATTTTCCAAGTGGTTTTTACTTTATTATTGGATTTTTTAATTGTGTCGCTTAAAAATTTAGATTTAGCAAAAACACACACCTTTTTAAATAATTTTGAATAATTTTTGACATACTCTAGGAAAGGAGTATCAAACCTGTATTTTTTCAAACCATATAACTCGTATAGTCTCGCTCTACTTTTATAAATTCCTGGAGTGGCCCATTGGTTAAAGCCAACAGAGGTGCCATTAATTTGAATAGTTTTGGACTTGAAAGTAGATTGGTACTCTTTTTGCACAACATCAAAAAGGGCTCCATAGATTTCATTGGGATTCTCGTGTTCTACTATAGATGGTGTAATTCTGTGAACTATATTATTTTTAAACTTATTGCAACGACTAGCTGTATAAGGCCTGCATTCAATTTTATGCGGCTTTTTATGTAATGGCATGGGGAAGCTAGCTAATAAACCACAGTGGTCAGACGTTAAGTCACTTAACACTATTTTATTTTTGGCATCACAATCACTAAATATATTATCTAGACAAGTTGAAGAAGATGCCGTGATCCTAGTAGGTTCAAAAAACAAGTTTATTAAATTATAAGACCTAAACAGATTAAGAAGTCTAATACTTAATGGAGTAACATCTAAAATATTAATATTAAAATCTCCACATAAAATTATACTTTTATTACTTGATTTTAACCTATTGAGTGAATCCTCCATTACCGATTCGAAACTAATAAAATCACCAGAGGGGGGTCGATAAACGCAAATTATAACGTATCGTTCGAGTTCAACACAAGACAACTCAATAGTGCGCTCGATAGAAAGATTAACTAAATCTAAACGTTGTTTACATTTCAACTTGTTTGAAACAAGAACTAAAGATCCACCGCGAATGGCGCTTTTCCTTACAAACGCACTTTGTACAGTAAAATTATCATCATTGATAAACACTACTTCATGTTCTTTCAACCAGTGTTCAGTCAAACATAACACTTGAACATCATAGTTCTCTATAAATAAACTTAGCTCTAGCTCTTTGCCGGACAGACCCTGCATATTTTGATGAACAACATTCAAAATATGCGGCTCACCCGTTGTCGCTCCTAATAGTTTAAACTATAAGGCGTATCAAAAGTAGTGTTAGTACCACTACTAACAGTAATTGGTGGTACACTACAGGTACCAGTGTCACTCTGTATATTGTATGCTAAGAGATTAGCAATTTGTCTCCTACAACTAGGTGGCAAATACATTGTATAATTTGTCAGTTTGTAATCAGTAATAAATTGATTACAATCAAAATATAAAATAGCGTCACTGTGACGACATGTCCTATTATAAATTAACATATTTAAATTATAAATGTGCCTATTTTGCTCATCAGACAAATATTGAGAATAAGGCAAGGCACAGAAAATAAATTTACAACTATTGGTCTCATTAAGATGTAACATCAAATGGACACATTCAATTATGTCCTTTTTTCTTACAGTTAAACTATCCCCATATAATAAAATAACAGTTGAACTGGGGTTTATTTTTGTCAATTTAATACTACTAATTAATTGGCTAACACTGGCACCGGGTATACAATTATTTATAACATATTGTTGTGAACACTGATTAAATACTCTACCAAAACCTTGACCAAATTTGTCAGAAAATACATATGTTGTGTTAATCAAATTATTCCTACTATTATTAACATTATTAATACAGCTACCTACATTCTGAACCACTGAGGGTGTGGGCGTAACAACTTCAGGCTGAGTTTCCTGAGAGGAGGCGCAGCTAAAAGAAAGGTTATTTGTCAGAGACTCATAAATCTCTGCATTGTACTTGACCAGGTCTGCCAACTCATTGGCCTCCTGCATACGCTTACTTAGGTCTTGTTGACAAGTCTCATATTTACTAAAGATATCCTTTAGAGCATATTCCCTTACAAACAATTCATCCTGTAGGTGCTGAGTGTCAGTATCATACATAGTATTACATAATTGTAATTCACTATTACACTTCTTTAATTCTTGAATTAAATTTAGATTTTTTTGCCTAAGTTTTGTATTTAATTTATTAACTTTTTGGCGTTTTAGTGATTTTTGAATTTTGCTAATTAATCTTTTAATTTTAATATATTTTTTCAACTTATTATGGCTAGTAAAAACATTGCATTTAGTGATAGTATCATCAGTTAAGTCTATTGTTACCATTGGCTGAACACATGTGGGTCCAGACCCGCTACCAACCAACTCATCATAAAGACTGCAGGTGATCGCAGACTCTTCACTGGCTTTGAGAGTTTCTAAACGGGTTATTGAGTTCTCCCATACGGAATGTATAACATGGGAGAACATGTTTTCCTAACTGCAAATTTAACCTGTAAAGCCTACTTAGCTGTGATAGTTTTCCTTTAACTTTGTTATATATACCTACTACTGCTATGATTTTTTTCATAAATCCAAGTACAACCATTTAGCTGGCAGGGAGGGGCGGCACATCGGTCCATGGCCCTTTACGGGGCACCGGTGTGGGCGCGTTCATTAAGGCTGCGACCAGCCCAGCGATTGAACGCGTCCCAAAGGGTCATGGCCATTAGGCTGGTCAGAGGATACCGCACGGTCTCCCGTGAGGCGGTGAGCCTCCTTGCCGGACTACCGCCATGGGATCTGGAGGCAAAAGTCCCCGCGCACATGTGGGAGTTGCGCGAGCAGGTGAAACGCCGGGGTGTAACTCCGCTGCCGCGAGAAATCACGGCACAGCGGACAGAGCTCCGGCGGGATCTCATGGTGGAATAGAGAGTGCGATTGTCGCAACCCAGCGCTGGGCACGCCACAATTGCGGCGATAAGTCCCCTCTTTGAGGAGTGGCTAGAGAGGCGTCACGGCGTCCTCACCTTCCGCCTGACGCAGGTCCTCACCGGACACGGTTGTTTCGGGAGGTTCCTGTTCAGGATAAAGCGGGAGGAAAAGCTCGGGTGTCACCATTGTGTGGATCGCCCGGAGGACACGGTGGAGCATACGGTGGAGGTCTGCCCGGCTTGGGCGGGGCACCGCCGTGTCCTCACGGAGGCGATCGGCGGCGGCGATCTCTCGCGTCCGGCCCTGGTTCAGGCCATGGTCCGGAGCGAGAGTGCATGGGAGGCCGTCACCTCCTTCTGCGAAGCAGTTATGCTCGCGAAGGAGGAGGCGGAGCCTGCGAGGGAGATGCAAGCTGCACGCCCTCTCGCCCCTAGTCGCCGCAGGAGACGCCCCGGGCGTCGGGAGTCACGAGCCGACTTCCGGCCACCGTAGGCGCGAGCTTGCGGACGGTGAGCGATGGGCAGCTCGCCGTCCGATAGGGACCAGGCCCGGGTCGACGGCGCGTTGTGTTCCACGCGCGCCTCAAAGAGATGTCAGCACCAACTGACGGGGTCCGTAAGGGCCAATGCCAGCTGGGGTTACGGGTTTGTCCGAAAGGGATATCGCGGCCCCGGCACACAGGCAACGGAAGGAACACGGGTGGGTTTTAGTCAGTAAAAGTCTGACACTCTCTCTCGCTCCGCCCAGAGCGGGAGGAGTCATTTGATGATTTCCCACCCAAAAAAAAAGGGGGGGCGGCACATGACTCTGTAGCGGCACGGCATCTACATCGCTACATGCGAACTACGCATCAAAGACCTGACGTCACATAACATCCTGACGTCACAGAAATCCTGCATCGCGCAATTAGAGTTTACCGCGCGATAAACATATATAGAATCTCCCAAATTCAAACCTCTGGGCAGTTGCCCGCCAGACGCGACACCCGTCTGGTCGGAGGATCCTCCCTTTTCTATGGGGATGAGTGAACTTTACACCCTGTTCCTCATACCCCTAAAACTCTAATAAAAATAGGCACTTTAAAGCTTAATATTTTGCAAACGGATCTCTAAATTGAAAAATGGCTTTCATACGCCCACAATATTTTTGAAATATGAGTACCTTTCCAACGACACCCCGCACCATAGGATAGACGAGAAAAAAAAGCATTCCCACTTTACGTGTAGGGGAGGTACCTACCTACCCAAAAAAAAATGTTCTTGTTTTTATTTTACCACTTTGTCGGCGTGATTAATATGTATGCCCATGCCCATTACATTACACATTACAGCTTTCTAGTACTTGACCCATGTCAAGTACTAGAAAGCTGTTTTTCCTTGTTTAATACGGAACCCTAAAAAACGAAAATCTTTATCTTTGGTTGAACGAACTTGAAAGAAGTTTTTTGCTAAACTAAACGTCTAAAGTACTCTCAATCAAAACTCACATACATGAGTAATAATTATTCAAATTTATTCTCATCATAATAAAATGTATTTCATTTTATCAGATTAGTCTGTTGAAGTGTTGACCAGGGCCCTGTTTAATAAACGTTACATACAATCCTACAATTTTGTAAAAAAGTCACATTTTTGTTTGTTTTGTTTTGTTTTACTAAATGTGCTGTTTATTAAACCTTAGAAATATGTAAGAAAGTTACAAGTAAATAACAATTATCACAATTGTAAATGCTGTTTAATAAACATTTCCATACGTAGAAAACGCCTGTAGATTTCGATGACAATATTGTATTTACATTTATGTAGTTGTAAGTTACAATTTACATAAAATGTAAGTTTAAAAAATTTCTCGGTCGGTGTAAGGGCTACATTTCTCTTCATATTGTGTTCAAGTAAATGTCTTGCGTAGGTACCCGAAATTCGTTGATCGTAAAATTTGTCACATTAAAAGTAAAATGTATACTTTTACGAAAAATTCGCCGTTGCCGTTCAATCACATAAACATCATCACTAACATCGTTACTTTCATTATTCGTTGTTAGAACCATTTTTTTGCATATTAAAATTCCTTTAGTTGAGGCACATAATTATAAAGTTTTGACACACCATGAGACCACCTGTCAGAATGACACTACAATTTACAAAATAAGTAAACTTGTAGTTACAAAATTATGTGTTAAATAAAGTAATTTTCCCTACAATTATGTAAACTTACACTAATTGTAAAGTGAAAATGTTTAACCGATTTCGGCCGGAGTCATACCCCGCGCTTACTCAAACTAGACGTCGTGCCCGCGCCGCGGGGGGGGGGGGGGGAGGGGGGGGGCTACAGCGGTTAAACAGAAATATGTATTTTCCACCACGACAAATTTTTAACTTTTAATTTTTTGTAAACAGGAACTTGTAAATTGTAGCTTGTCATCTACAATTTACAATTTGTAAGTTTTTTAAACGGGGCCCTGGTTGGCTAGTGTATTTTGAAACTCGGTGCGTAGGTATATCTTTTGTGTAGGTGTACCTATTTTGAAATCATGAAACAGAAAAAGTCTAGTTTGTTAGTAAAATCAGCGGCAAAATAGCAAGTTGGCAACACCAAATACTACTTCAATTTTTTTTTCATACCTGAATTTTTGTGTGGAGGTGAAATGAAGCGACTATTTTAGAGTTATCTGTGACATGAAGATTCCTGAATTTCATGCACGCTGTTGAATTAAATTCGAAATGTAAATATTGTTTGTTAATATTTTTCGACTATGCTGATGTTGAGTTAGACTTGCTGTCTAGCGCCTGGTAATACTATGTACCTTTGTGGACAAAGTATTTTTTTTACGAATTCAGATTTCAGCTACTGTTGGAATGTGTTGACACTTTAAAGTGTTTGTTTGGGAAAAGCGTCGAAAACGATATTGCTGGTGGAAAGATGGCTTTGGGAGGATCAACGTACTTGAAAAGCGCTACAATGTTGGAGCAATTGTTGGAAGAAATAAACTTTCAAAGGACCAAGGAGATGCGTCAGCTGATGAAAGATGGTAAGTGACAGTTCAATAATTTTTGTATTTTACCTGTATGTTTAATTTATATTTACCAGTACAAAATAATACTGTATACGGGATCATCTTTTTCGGTCTATGCCTTTGTTTAAAATAAATGACAGGAACCTATAATAAAACTTCCTTCAAGCAGATCTAAAGTTCATCACTGCACAATAATTATTGTAGCTTTCAGCTATTCATTCAACTATACACTTAGCTGAGTCACTAAATTTAGACTGTAGTCCTCCTCTTTCTGTATCCAGCTTACCCATGATAATAATTATTCAATATGGAAATACAAATTAGTTACAAGTTGTTTATTATATTATCGCATGGTTTTTAGTCTTTTATTAATAAACATTTTTGACTTGCCTGATAGTGGTCCTTCTACTCTCTGCCTAATAATCTGTGTTGCACATCTGACTGTATTTATTGTGATATTTAATAATAATGTACAAAATAGTAGTACTCAAATAGTATTTATTTCCTAAAATAAATCTATTGTCTATTTATGAGAACTATATGAATTGTAATTGATTAACTGTAATAGTATCTGAACCAGCTAGCGGCACTAAATAGTCTGCTGAGTCAAGTCGCACCGCACCCTGCACTTACACTGGATTCCTTACAGTATGTGGATCATTAAAATTAGTCCTTTGTAAAAAAAATAGTAAAGCTGATATCATTCTTTTATGAATTACTCACAATTTATTTTCTATTTCTTAGAGATTCAATTATCTTTACTTTCAAGTAGAAAATGTGCAAACAAATTCATAATAGTGTGCAAACTCCACAACAATCATACAGTGGTGTCATTATCTTTAATGTCGCAAGATAATGTGAATTAGACACATGTTGCTCTAAATTAATACACAGGCTCTATCAAATTTTATTCATTTATTTAAAATAGGTACACCAACAGCGTATATATTGTACATTAAATATTAAAATTTTATAGGTATGGGCTCTTAGGTAATAGGTAATACGGGCTGGTATCCGCAACTCCACAACTAAGCGTATTTTGCGTACAGGTGGGAAAATTGGTTATTCGATCCACCCCAGCTCCACCGTTGTTGGTGTCACTGACAATCTCATGTAGGGTACCTGGGTTATCGAATAACTTTGCCCTGTATGTGGCGACCACCGGGCAGCATAACAGCACATGGGCTGCTGTCTCGTCGTCCTCCATGCAGGCTCTGCACAGCGGACTGTCTGTGACTCCTATGACAAAGAGGTGTTTATTAAATGACCCATGGCCAGTTACAGCTGCTGTAACTGTACGTAGCCGTTGTTTCGTTAGTCGAAGAACCTGTTTCGTGAGGCGGCCATCAATTGTAGGGAGTGCCTCCTTGGCCTGCTTACACTCACCGTGGTCCGACCATAGTTTGTGATGTTGGTCCCTGGTTCGTTTCCTTACCAGAGTGCGTAGGTACCCGAAGGGGAGTCGCGCAATGGGTTCAGGCCCCACTGGTGCCATGCTCAATCACTTTCTGGCAAGTTCGTCGGCTGCGTCATTGCGCGAACCGCTGTGTCCTTTGATCCATTGAATGGTAATATTATTGAGGCTACCCACCTGGTTAAGGCGCTGGTGGCACTCGTATATCAGCCCAGAGTCAACAGTGTGGCTGTTTAGCGCTTGCAGAACAGCCATGCTGTCTGAGAGTATACATATCGAGTGGTCCTTAGCTTCCCTGGCCATGATGGCTAAAGCGGCAAGGGATATACCCATGCATTTGGCCTGGAATACTCAAAAATCAAAAAGTCATTTATTCAAACTAGGCTGAGAATCAGCACTTTTCGAATGTCAAAATTACATAAGACAGTCCCCCAAAACGCCCACCCTTCATCACTTCCTAGTGCTTTAGCTGCGAAGAAGAAGTGGCGCAACAAACTTCCCAGCAGCACAGCGCAGTCTGTTTAGTTAGAAGAAAAAAAAGATTCTATATAATAGTATTCAAAATAATTTACATTACGCAACACAAAACATAATTTAAATTATAAGTCATATATAAGCTAGCACACGCCAATATACCAAACAAAATCATCGACAACTATACTCACGCAGAAATAAAAACAAAACGTAAACAGAACTTAATATCTAAATAAAAGCCTCCAGGCATAAAGGGCGTGCTCGCTTACATGTAACTGGAAGTTAGAAATGATAAACAAGGACCATCGAGGTAAAATAAATAAAAACAAACAGTTAATTACTTAATAACAATAAATAATACGATCAATTGTCGAGGTCACTAGCTAACCACATATTGCAATACAACTCATTAAAAAAACATTGTAATGAGAAGATTATGTCAACAAGACTCTATTGTGTATCTGTGTGTGACTGTATTGTGGACTCCCAATGGTGTGGCTATATGTATGTTGAAGTCCTCAGAGAATATTCCAGCACCTGTGCCACTACCTGTTTTGGATCCATCAGTGATTCGTAGTTCTGCGGGGCGCAGACCCTCGCATCATGAAGTTGGATTCTGTATTTTTTATCGAAGATTAATTGTTTGGGTACCCGGTCATTAATGGCTTTCGTGATAGGGAACTCATTATTGAGTCCCTCAAGCAGCGTGGTGTGTTGTGTGTCTCTCTTACCCCAGAGATTAATTGCATTAAGACGTACCGCTGCCATTGTCGCTTCCTGCTGTATAAACAGGTGGAGCGGGGGCAGTCCCAGCATGGCTTCGATTGCTGCAGTCGGAGTAGTCCTCATGCAGCCCGTGGTTGCCACGCAGGCTAGTCTTTGCATGCGTTGTAGTTTGTTAGAAGCTGTAACCAGCTGAGTTCGGGGCCACCAGACCACGGCCCCGTAAGCGATCATGGGGCGGATCACCGCTGTGTAAAGCCACAGTATGATTTTGGGGGGATAGGCCCCACTTCTTACCTATCATTTTCCTGCACTGCCAGAAGGTGATGCAGGCCCTGTTTAGCTTGTTGTCTACATGACTGCTCCAGTTTAACTTACTGTCTCGAATGACCCCGAGGTACTTGACCTCACTGGCCAACTGGAGTTCTGTATCGAACAGTTTGGGTAGGCGGAACCCCTTCCGCCTCAGTTTTAGTGTTCAGTTTTAGTGAACACCACTAAAACTGAACTAGTCATGTTCACCCAAAAACGAGCATTAGGCCCCCCTAATGCTCGTTTTTGGGTGAACATGACTAGTTCAGTTTTAGTGGTGTTCACTGATAGTTCAAATTCCCTGCACCAACTTTCTACTGTACGTAGTGCTTGCTGAGTGAGGTTACAGATCGTTCCCGTCATCTTCCCCAATACAAGGATTGCGAGGTCATCTGCATACCCTATTGTATAATAGCGGTTTGCATTGAGTTTAATGATAAGGTCATTAATGACGAGATTCCATAAGAGGGTGGACAGAACCCCTCCCTGGGGGCAGCCTCTGGCTATCATAGCCAACTGCCGCTCATCCTCAAGGGCGAACCACTCGTTTGCTTAACATGTTTGTAATCTAGTCCGTTAGTACCTGTTCTACTCCTTGTCTAGAGAGGGCGCTGCTAATGCTGGAGAAGTTGGTTTTGTCGAAGGCTCCTTCGATGTCTATAAAAGTGCCCAGGCAGGTGAATTTTTGATGCACGCGATGGTACGGGCTCTTATAATATACCAATTACAGGTGTACACAACATTCACATAAAATAATGCAACCTTAAAATACATAAAATTAAAATGGAAAACAAAATAAAATCATTAAAAAAAAACAGCTTTGACTTAAGTCTAAAACAGAACAAAAAACAGACTTTACTCATTTAAAAAAGAATGATGCTAAAATAAAATATGAATAGGTTAATGAGTTGTCCACTTTGTATAACACATCTCTATCAATTATCTCTTTGATCATATTCTCACTTTGACTTTGACTTTGAAAAAAAGTGACACTTTCCGCACTAATTTACTGCTTGGAAAAGGCTCTTTTCGAGCAAATGCATTGTAAAATATTTGAATAGTCAAGCCACTCGATGTTTCGTTACCAGTGGTCATTCAACCGTGTCCTATATGCGATCCACCGACCATTTAGTATTGTATAGGGGAATGCGATGACTCATGGTAATAACATAATATCACGCTTGTCACCTCGAAGGGGGCTGCGGCAGACGTGTAGTACCCACACATGGTTGTGAGCGCCTATTGCCAATGAAAAACCCAATATCACTGCTCGACCTGTGTATCGAACTGAGGAGTATTTCTTAATTTCGATTTCTAGACCAAAGAGGCATTCGGCATCACTGGTGATCAAATTAATTAACTAAGATTGTGGCGTGCGTGACAACGCTATTATTTAAGGTCTTTAGCTAATCTAAAAGGCCTCTCATTATATTAAACTAGGAGTATTTAGTAATTGGAGAGTACTTAATAGTCATAGACTGATGATAACTACTTGTCGAAATATGTAATAATAAAATACCTACTGAACTTCTTTTTGTCCTGGTTTTCCATGTTAAGGGTTATCTGACTCGGCAGAGATGGTTTCAGGAGGAAAAGCTACGATTATTCCATGCGTGTCAAGTGACAACACAATACATATTCATATTCATTTATTTGCGTTCCACAAGGTAAAACAAGATGTTAACAAAAGGCTTAGAGCTAAGAGCCGTTGTAGACCCTGTTAGGGCACAGCTTAAAATATTTTTAGGTACATTACTTACTAGTTAAAAATCTAAGTTGGCATAAATACATGGCATACAATAATTATTTTGCACATTACCGCTTAATTTTCTACAATCTACATAATATAATATTACGAGTACCTCCCAGGTTGAGTCCGCCCATGTTGTGATGATACCGGCTGCATTAACACGATGCATCAAATGTTTACTTTATTATAACATTTTGATCATTCGTAATAATTAGTTCTGGCGACTGCGCACAATATCTGAAACTTACGCTCGCGATGTTACTACGGGTATTGCTGTCAAAGAATAACTAGACTACCACGAGTCTGCTTTCAATAATAATATTTTATACATAAACCTTCCGAGATACAATCAATCTCGAAATGATGGTGAAAAGCGAAAATCTAAATCCATTGCTTAGTTTAGAAGAACTGTAATAAGTGGACAGATAGACACGAAAAGCGACTTTGTTTTATACTATTTAAGACTAGATGACCTGGTGAACTTCGTTCTACGTGACACAAAATTTCAATATTTTCGGCTGTTCTTGTCGGTTTTTCTTATTTTTATTTTTTCCTAAACAACAATAACAACTAAACAAAACAAAACCGGCCAAGGTGCGTGTCAGACCACGCACAATGAAGGGTTCCATAGTTGGAATCAATTTATCCCAAGGGCGAACTTAACATTGTAGTTGAAAAACATGTTCTCCGATACTATCCAACTGCAAATGTAAGTTTGTACGCACAATATTGAGATATTTACCATGTTATTAAAAATCAAAATCTAAAGTCATTTATTCAAACTAGGCTGAGAATCAGCACTTTTCGAACGTCATAATTTTATTTTATTACTATTTTAAGACCACATACTTCTTATAGGTTTTCCTTTAATCTTTGAGGAAAGAACCATTCTCTGTATGTTTTTTCCAAATTTTAGGCTCAGTAAATTTTTATCTATTTTCATATTAAATATATTTTTAATCCGATATTGGAATTACTTTTACACGTCATATAATTTTTTTAAATTAAAAATGAGCTAGATAAGTTCGGCGTTTCCTATCTGACTCCTCTGAGAAGAAAGGCCGAAACAAACTCAGAGGTCACAGTCTCTTTTAAAGTCCAGACATAATCTTGGTCAAGCTATGTGAGAACCATGTAGATTAGTGTCTGAAATGATCTTTTGAGGAAAGAACCAACAGATTTGAGTGGACCTGTCTAGTGCAAGCATTTGTCCGTAATCGTGGAGCTCGACTCTACGAACAATACCAAAGAAAGGATATTTGGGTGGGCCGCATAAACTACTCACACTGCCAGACCATCATTAAAACTAATTGAGGAAGAAAAACATAAGTAATGAAAAAAATAAAAAATAAATTATCCACATAGTTCTCACATTCACAATAATTAAAATAATAAGTATATAAGTGTTCCATTTTTTTTTAAAGTACGGATCTCTTTAAACTAGCGAGCCTTATATTAGTCGCATAAGTACCACCTAACACCTCACCTTGATAATAAGCAACATTAAGGCAATTTCAGGCCTATTTCTATCTTACCAGCATTTAGCAAAATATTTGAAAAGTTAATACTCAAGCAGTTACTTAGACATTTTAATTTAAATAGCCTTCTTAATGAACAATATGGCTTTACAAAAGGTTGTTCGACTACAGATGCGGGTGTTGCTCTGCTGAAACACATATTTAACGCATGGGAGAACTCGCAAAAGGCTATTGGGGTTTTCTGTGATCTCTCCAAAGCCTTTGACTGCGTGCACCATGACTCGCTTTTGCGTAAACTGCGTCATTACGGTGTGCAAAACGAAGCTCTCAACGTTATAAATTCTTATTTACATAATAGGTCCCAATGTCTAGATGTTAATGCTGTGAAATCTTCCGGGCTACCAGTTCAGTTAGGTGTACATAAAGGCTCAATACTGGGTCCATTCTTGTTCTTAGTGTATGTCAGTGACTTACCATTCTATTTAAAGGGTATCTGTGAAGTTGTACTGTTTGCAGATGATACCTCTCTTATTTTTAAAGTAGACAGGAATAGACAAGATTTTGATGATGTAACAGTGCACTCTCAATGGTTACGGATTGGTTTTCGACAAATAACCTAGTTCTCAATGCCAAGAAAACGAAATGTGTAAAGTTCGCCCTACCAAATGTTAGAAATCTAGGACCCAACATCGTCTTAGATAAAGAGGTGCTAGAATCTGTAAATTCGGCAGTTTTTCTGGGCATCACAGTAGATGCAAAACTTCTGTGGGGGTCACATATATCGAGCCTAGCGGGAAGGCTCAGTTCGGCCGCCTACGCCGTCAGGAAAGTAAGACAATGCACTGATGTCGATACAGCTCGGTTAGTCTATTTTAGTTATTTTCATAGCGTTATGTCACGTTATCTTACGGTCTTCTGCTGTGGGGCAAAGCTGCTGATATTCAAAATATATTTGTTCTTCAAAAACGAACTGTTCGAGCTATTTACCAGCTAGGTCCCAGAGTTTCTCTGTGAGATTTTCAAAGATATTGGTATCCTCACGGTGGCATCTCAATTCGTCTTCGCCAACATCTTATATATTAGGTAAAATATACACTTATACAGTAAAAACAGTGATTTTCACAATGTTAACACTAGAAATAGGGACAAACTACGAGCTCCCTTTCACCGCCTTCATAAGGTTCATAACTCATTTGTTGGGCTTGGTATAACCTTTTATAACAAGCTACCCTCTTCTTTGCTAGATTTGCCTTTTAATGCGTTTAAAACGAAAGTAAAATCTAAGCATTGTTCAAAGGCGTACTACGAGTATTCTATCAACTACTACTTAAATGATAAGAATAGTATTGGTCGCTGTGATTAACTCCAGACAATGTCTACGTTCTTTCTACAGACTACCTACTGACAAGTTATATGAGTTTATATATTGTTTTTTATGTTTTATTTGACTTTAAGTCAAGTTATTTTTATTTTATTTTTATTTATTGTTGAAATAATCTACTCATTACAATGTTTTTTTATGAGTTGTATTGCAATATGTGGTTAGCTAGTGACCTCGACAATTGATCACGTATTTAGATATTAAGTTCTGTTTACGTTTAGTTTTTATTTCTGCCTGAGTATAGTTCTCGATGATTTTGTTTGGTATATTGGCGTGTGCTAGCTAACATATGGCTAATAATTTAAATTATGTTTTGTGTTGCTTAATGTATTTATTTTGAATACTAATATATAGAATCTTTTTTTTTTCTTCTAACTGAACAGACAGCTGTGCTGCTGGGGAGTTTGTTGCGCCACTTCTTCTTTTCAGCTAACGCACTAGGAAGTGGTGAAGGGTGGGCGTTTTGGGGGACTGTCTTATGTAATTTTAACGTTCGAAAAGTGCTAATTCATAGCCTAGTTTGAATAAATGACTATTTTTTATTTTAAGGTAAATTGGAGTTTATTATTAATATTAAACCTTTATTGCCAACACAATTTTCAATCTTAAATTATAGAATTTTACATTATAGAATTTATTACAATAAAATTAGTTATTAAACAATCTAAGTAATTGAGCTTGTACTCGTATATTAGTTACTGGGCGTCGGCGTGTCTTTGCGACACGAAGGCTTCCTCCAGGTCTTTCCAGTTTGCTCTTGTTTGAGTTGTTCTGTGCCATATTGAACCTGCAATCTTTTTGATGTCATCAGACCAACGTTTTCTTTGTCTTCCTTTTTTGCTCTTTGTTTGGAATCTAGGCGACTCTGTAATATCTTTTTCTCATTTATTACTATTCTCTCTCATCATGTGGCCTACCCACCTCCATTTGAGTTTTTTGGTATTGACTACAACATCTTCAATTTTAGTAATGTGTCTTATATCTACGGTAGGTAAATTAATAAAGAACATTAAAGGGGCGGGGCTTGTCCATGTCGTTTCTGAGTGTCCTTCACCCCACAATCTTCACCTTTGAAAACTTAATGAAAATCAATTTTGAGAATGCCAAAAAATTGTCAAGAAATAGTCATCAAGGTTAAAAAAATAGTCGCATTATGATTCCGAAGATACAGCTATAAGTTAGTGAGGATTGTGGGGTGAACGTCTCCACACAATCCTCACCTCAGTGCAAGCAAACGGCTGGGAGTACCGACTTGGTTTCAATTCCCAAAAATAGTCAAGAAATAGTCATAACGCTATGCCAAATCTCGAAAATAGCCATTAAGGGATTCCAGAGATATAAAGGGGTCTTGGTGAGGATTACGTGGAGAGCCTTTCTCGCCACAATCCTCACCTGATTACCGTGGAACGCCTAGGTTTTTTCATTTGAATTTGGTGTCAAAAAATAGTCAAGGAATAGTCATCTCCAACCATGATCATTTCGACCTGATTTACTATGTAAAAGTATGTTAAACTTCCACGTAAACTTCTACATATATTTTCGAATCGAGTACAGTCGGGCACAAAACTATTAAGTACGTATTTTTAGTGGTCACCTTATTTTTTGGTAGGTATTTGAAGTATGTGTTATATATAATATACGAGTATATCAGAATCATAACATATTATAAAACAACGTCCCCCGCCGCGTCTGTCTGAACGCGATAAACTCAAAAACTACCGAACGGATTTTCATGCGGTTTCCACCAATTGACGGAGTGATTCATGGGGAAGGTGTATAGAATTATGCTGAATATTACAAATATTAGAATTTACAGAATATCATGATTTCTGTTACCAAGTACCAACATAAAATGTTGAATTTTCCTTCTAAAACTATTCGGTCGTAACTTATTAATTAAAGTAGAGATAAATAAAATCAAGATTTTGTTATTATGCTGTGGCCTGAGGCTCCTTTAAACTAAATAAAACCTGTATCAGGCACAGCTCTTCATTAGCTAGTAGGCGCTTAAATAGTAAATACTGTAGTCAATTGCTTGTTTTCATAAATTTGTAAAGTAAATTACATACCTACCTATTTAAACAAAGTAGAAAATAGAAATTATACGGAGTTAATAAAAAAAATCTGTAGGTATTTTAGTAACAGATAAGTAGATAGATAGTCTTAATTACTCATACTACAATCAAATTATTCTGAAATAAAGACATTTATGTGAACTCATAAAGCGAACCGGAAAAAATTGAGGAATGTTATGTACACTTTTTGTTTCTTATTTATATTAATGACTTGCCTTACCTCATAAAGGATAACCATGATATAGTGTTGATTGCCGATAATACTTCACTTTTGTTTAAACTTAAACGTCAGCAGTTGGTTACTGACGACGTAAATAGCGCGATCTCAAAAGTAGTTCACTGGTTCAATGTTAACAATTTACTTCTTAATGAAAAAAAAAACCAAATGTATTAAGTTTACCCTACCACACGTTAGGCAGGTGAAAACTAAGGTGTTGATAAGGGGCGAAGAATTTAATCCTGAAGATAGCACAGTATTCTTAGGCTTAACTTTGGATGCTAAGCTTCAGTGGGGCCCACATATAGATAAATTGTCAAAAAAGCTAAGCTCCGCAGCTTATGCTGTTAGAAAAATTCGTAATTTAACTGACATAGAGACAGCCCGTTTAGTGTACTTTAGCTATTTTCATAGTGTAATGTCGTACGGTATTTTGTTGAGGGGAAATGCCGCCGACATTCAAACTATCTTTGTTTTGCAGAAAAGAGCCGTTCGATCAATTTATAAATTAAGCCCGAGACACTCTCTCAGAGAGAAATTTAAGGAAATTAATGTAATGACTGTGCCTTCTCAGTATATTTTTGAAAATCTTTTATATACCCATAAAAATATAAGATTGTATAAAAAATACAGTGATATCCATAAGATAAACACTAGGAACAAACACAAATTTGTAGTACCTACAACAAGGCTCAAGAAAATAGGTAGCTCGTTCAGATGTCAATGTATACGCTTTTACAATAAACTCCCAAGCCACGTACAAGATCTAAGCCTTAATAAATTCAAATCATTCATTAAACGTAAGTTGTGCCAGAAAGCGTTTTATACCATTAAAGATTACGTTGAGGACAAAAAGGCCTGGGATTAAGCTGCTCCAATTTTTTTTTTTTTTTTTACAGTCAGAAATTTGGTTTTTAATACCTATATATATTTTTTTTTTTCAATCATTTGTACCACTATATGAATATTTACTTTGTGAAGTATAATATATACATATTATTTTATATATATTATTGTGAACGTGAGGACTATGTGGATCATATATTTTTTATTTTTTTTTCTCAGTAATTATTAATGATAATCTGGCAATTTGAGTACTTTATGTGGCCTACCCAAATGTCCTTTCTTTGGTATTGTTCGTCGAGTCGTTGAACTCCTTAAGTTCTGAGTTGAGCTACACGATTACTGACAAATGCGTGCACTGACTGGACAGGTCCACTCAAATCTGTATAATAATAATAATAATAATAATAATAATATTTATTGAATAAAAACATTTACAAAAAGTATACAATTAGTCCACAGTAAGATTTCATAAACAATAATGATAGTGCCTAAAGAATAAACTAAATCTAAAATATGTTTAGAACAGGTGCAAGTAATAATGGTTCGGAATTACGATGTAAGGAAGCGACCCGCCCGATCTAGGTTAATTCAAACCTGTGTTTCAGGCCATCACTTTACATTTAAATTAATTTGGAACACTAAAATTTAAAGATAAACTGATATAAGATAATCTAATAACGAATATGAGAAAAAGCTTAATGGTAATTTAATATCTAAAAACTAAATCTATGTAAAAATACAAAAGTAAATACTTACGAGTGAATAAATTATCATCATGACAAAATTTCTAGAAGTTTTTCTGTGTCTGTGTAATTGAGTATCGCTAAATGTTCTGATAACATTTTACTACATTTTTTATATATTTCACTATAGAAGTTTAGTAACTTGTTGAGCCTATTGTACAAAAAAGGTCCTAAAAACACATAAAATCGATTAGCATACGCATGTCTAGTTTGAGGCTTTATGCAAACCATGTCTTTCCTTCTCTTGTCGGAAGGTACTGGGTCAAAAGGAAGTGCAGTGTGCTGGAGTAGTACTATGCTTAGTATAAATAATTGCCGTACTGTTAGTACATTACATGCTATGTAGAGCTGGTGCGTAGGAAATCTAAAAGGGCGAAAGGTAGCAACCTTTAGAATTGCTCTTTGAGCACGCTCTAGAGGGAGTAAAATCGTTTTTGCAGCACCACCCCAAGAAGTAATGCAATAGGTAAGAACGGATTGACACAAAGCTAAATAAACCTGTTTAATTAATTTATAGTCTGCTATGTTCCGTAAATTCTTAAAGACATATATTAATTTGCGCACTCTAGTACAAAGTAAATCGATATGTTTACGGAAATTTAGATTGGAGTCAATAGTGACACCCAGATATTTTAAATGGTCAGCTTTTGCTAAAGTGGGGCAGGAACATGCAGTGTCAGCATACGTGCTACAATTATGTGCGAAAATGTTTAGATTAGTAAGCGGTAAGTTAGTACTTCTCATTGTAAATAAAATGTATTTTGTTTTATCTGTATTTAACGTTAGTAGATTATTATGAAGCCAATTAGACACAATGTAAAAACCATTCTGAGCATGTTCGTAGACCTCAACTCTTGATTTAGCTGAGAACAATAGAGCGGTGTCATCTGCATAAGACATTATAACACCATTTTGGAGTGACAGGCGGCACAGTTCATTAATATAGACTAAAAATAACGTAGGGCCCAAAATGCTGCCTTGAGGAATACCAAAACAACTATTTTTAAGTTCAGAACTTGTATACTGATCAATTTTTACACATTGCTGACGATCGGTAAGATAATCAGAAAATAGTTGAAGTTGTGCTCCTCTTATCCCAAGTGTTTCAAGCTTGTGCAAAAGTAAAGTACATGAAATAGTGTCGAAGGCCTTGGCAAGGTCTATAAAGATCCCAATTGTGTGCATACCATTATCTAGATCGGTAGTTACATGATTAATCAATTTGTGTACTGCTTGGCTAGTTGATCTTTTGGGCCTAAAACCAAATTGATTATCTGAAAGTAGTTTGTTATCTTCCAGATATTTTATCAATCTACTGTTAATGATTTTTTCTAAAATTTTTGAAAGGCCTGTTAATACTGAAATGGGTCTGTAGTTATTCACACAGTTTTTGTCTCCAGACTTGAATATAGGTGTGACCACAGCTTTTTTGAGCAATTTAGGGAATATACCTTTAGACAAACATAGCTGAAAAATATGTGTTAGCGGAGGGGCGAGTAGGTATTTAAATCTTTTAAGTATATTATTAGGTATGTGATCCCATCCAGTAGCACAAACATCCTTTAACCCGTTTATTATTCTTTCTACTTCGTAAACGTCGGTATCTAATAAAACAAATGAATTTTGTGTAGAGGAAGTCGTAGTCGGAGTTTGACGGGAAAAATTACTAGAATTTAAAGATTTTTCAGCCAAGTTTTTACCAATGTTAGCAAAAAAGTTGTTTACTTTATTCATTGCTTCAGATGGGTTTGTCTCTGTTGATAGTAAATCAAACGGAGGTTCGTGAGTTTTCGATCTAAATGTATTGGTTTTTATAAATTTCCACAGAAGTTTACTATTTGTCCCTGCCTTCTGTAATTCATTTTTATCATACAGATTTTTTAGTTTTTTCAAAAGATTATTACAGAAGTTTCGATACCTTTTATATGTAACAGAGAGTATTGCGTTATCAGGTGCGAGCTTCAATTTTAGGTGAAGCTTGTCTCTATGTCTTATACAACGAACGAGACCGGGTGTAATCCAGGGTTTTATACAACTATACTTTCGCGGCATTGTTTTAGTGAATGTGTTTTTCCTTATTGCATATTGTAGTGAATCTATGAAATACTTTAAGGTAATATTTGCGTCGTTTGAATTATAAACTGGGTCAAAATTAATACCGCGTAAGTCATTTTCCAGGTTTGTCATATTGACTTTTGTGTAACTACGCATGCAGTTTTTTCTAGGTGAAGATATTTGTAAAGTTAGTAAAACGGCTTGATGATCGGTAAGCGAAGAATTAGTAACCAATGTTTTGGATGGATTTTTTGATTTTAGGATGATGTGGTCTAAGCATGAGCCACTCTGATGCGTGGGGTGATAGTGAGCTGGTAAAAGTCCATAAAATGAGCAAATATTCAGATAATTATGCACATGGGTTTCGGTTTTCCCGGAAGCAATGTTAATGTTAATATCGCCCAAAATTATTATGTTTTTAAACGATGATATGTTTTTTAAGTTTATGTCAAGGGAGTCCAAAAATCTATCCATATTTTGAGAAGGAGGCCTATAAATAGCCATGACTATAGTATCAGGAATAATTTTGATAAATAAGCAATTACTATCTTCGGATACAGGTTCTTCTTTGATTGTTCGTAAATTATTTTTGATAAAAACTACTAACCCATCGTTTTGGTTTATGTTTCTGTCAGTTTTATAAGAATAATAACCGTCAAGAGATGGTAAATTGACTGTCTGTTTTGACAACCAACATTCTGTTAGGACGATAATATCACAGCTTATATCAAGATTCTGTAATAACACTTCAAATCCGTTCATGTTTCGATTTATGCTGCGAATATTCTGTGTGAGCAGGGTTAACGTTTTTCCACCAGAAGGAAGAAGGTGCTTACAGTCCTCAACATTACACATTTTAGATTCCGACACAGAAAAATTATCTAGATCACAATTAAGCTGATTTGTCATGATAGTTACAAACTAAGTTGAAATATAAATAGAGGATAAGCTTCCTGTTTATGTGCTAACTAAATAAAGTATTCGGTGGCGCTCTTAGGCGCCGTCATAGTCTATTGAGTTGATGTAGTTGATCTCTGCATATTTGCGCTCCGGGCAACTTACATCACCAGTTGGATGGTCACATTTCCTCTTGAAGCGCTTGCACGTCGCACATTGAGCGGTAGAAGATTTGCTGCTACATTCCTTGAATGAGTGTCCAGTCTCTCCACAGTGGTTGCAAGTAGGACTAGTTTCCCGGCAAAACTTGGCTGCATGTCCGAACTGCTGGCAATTAAAGCACCTGGTGACTATCGTGAAATCTCTCACAGGGCACGATGTCCAATTGATAAAAATTCGGCTTTGGTTTATAATAATTTTTCGTATGCTAGCAGGTAGTTCCAGGATGTAGTTACAGGTAGGAAGGTCTTTCTTACCCGATTTATGGCTCAATTTGATACTCTCAAGGAAGGATTCACGAGTTATATTCGGCAACTTATCTGAAAGGTTCTGCTCGTAAATACATTCAAATACCTCCTTCTCTGTAAGGGATACGGGAACACCAATGACAGCGACCCTAGGGCGGCGTTTAGAAGGTTCTTCTATTGTAAGGCCCGATGATACCAGTTTTTCCGAATTCCTTAGCTTGTCAATATCGCCTTTGTTTTCGGTGCTAATCAAAACGCCCCCATTTTTTACTTTTCTCAGGCCACGGACATGAAGCTTAAGTTGTTCGGGGGAGATTAACTTTTGGACAAGCGACTTGGTGTCGTCACTCGTTTGGGTCTTATCGCTAGGATAGATGGCGACTGATCTCAAATTTGCAGGTCGGACGAAGTTATCAGAACCTTTCTTCACCATGCTAGCAAATGAAGTATTTTCTGAGGGATTCAGCTTTGCTTCTACGACCTCTTTGAACTGCTGGAGAGAGTTCACAACGTTCTGGTGAACCTGTAGGTGCTGGATTGTGGTATGGGCCTGCATTGTTTTCTGCTTCAACGATTGGTATAAGACGGCCATCTGAGATGTCCCACTTGAAACCTTCCGGCAAAGATTGGAGACACGAAGCTTCTGTTCTGAGTTCATTTTCCCATCACCGACAATAGTGCAGACTTCGTTTAGTATTGTATCAATAGATCCTAACCATTTCTGGATCTCAGGCGTACTGATGACTTCACAGGGCAATTCATTCTCTTCGGGTACTGGTGGGTTTGGGTCACTCGGGGGTAATGGTTCAGTAGGCGTCGGTGGAGGACTTCGCCGTAGTAATTGGCTACGACCAAATGGGCTCGATCCTAGTTGAGACATAGTACTAAACACTATATTTATTGTTTATAAAAATTATTTAGTTCATTTTGCAACTTCGGTAAAAACACTCTTACAAGTCGGTAAAAACCTACAAGTCACACGCGACACACTTTACTTTTATACTGACGGCGCAAATAATTATATTTATTTGTCGTAATTATTTATTTCATTATACTTAATAAATACAAAAAACACGTCCGCTTATTCTCACGTCTCGTAAAGCGACTAATACTTACAGACATAATACTTTCCTCAAAAGACCATTCGAGACACAAATCTACATGGTCCTTCAATGATCTGACCAAGACTATTTCTGGGTTTTATATACACATTGACATTAATGAATTTTATATATACAATGACATGAGTATTTACTTTTTAAAGTATTATATTGTTTTAATAATTGTGAATGTGAAGACTATGTGGGTCATTCATTTTATTTTATTATTTAGTTTTTATCACGGTCTGGCAGCTTGAGTAATTTATGCGGCCTACCCAAACGTCCTTTCTTTGGTATTGTTCGTCGAATCGTTGAGCTCCTTAAACCCTGAGTTGAGCTGCTCGGTCACTGACAAATGCGTGCACTGACTGGACAGGTCCTCTCAATCTGTGTGGTTCTTTCCTCAAAAGACCATCTCAGACACCAATCTACATGATCTTCACATGATCTGACCAAGATTATGTCTGGACTTTAAAAGAGACTGTGACCTCTGAGTTTGTTTCGGCCTTTCTTCTCGGAGTAGTCAGATAGGAAACGCCGACCTCATCTAGTTTAAAAAATATGATTGACGTGTAAAAGTGTTTTGTCCAAACCCACTTACAGAAATAAAATCATTTATCATTTATCATTTACAGCTAGGTACCTGTATTTATTAAACTTTGACAGAAAAAAATGTCTAAGTAAGTAACTACAACATTTTATTACTGTTTTAAATTAATAATTATACAACAATATTAATAGATTTTCAATTTTACTGTTCGCGACTGTACCAAAACAAAATGTATGTAGAAGTTTACGTGGAAGTTTAACATACTTCTACATAGTACCAGGTCGAAATGATCATGGTTCGTGATGACTATTTCTTGACTATTTTTTGACACTAAATTCAACTTAAAAAATCTAGGCGTTCCGCGGTAATCAGGTGAGAATTGTGGCGAGAAAGGCTCTCCACGTAATCCTCACCAAGACCCCTTTATATCTCTGGAATCCCTTAATGACTATTTCCGAGATTTGGCATAGCGTTATGACTATTTCTTGACTATTTTTTGGAATTGAAACCAAGTCGGTACTCCCAGCCGTTTGCTTCCACTGAGGTGAGGATTGTGTGGAGACGTTCACCCCACAATCCTCACCAACTTATAGCTGTATCTTCGGAATCATAATGCGACTATTTTTTTAACCTTGGTGACTATTTATGACTATTTCTTGACTATTTTTTGGCGTTCTCAAAATTGATTTTCATGAAGTTTTCAAAGGTGAGGATTGTGTGGTGAAGGACACGTTTCTGACGGTCAACGCTAGCACCGCGCGCGCTCATTGGTCCAATCAAATAGCGCACGCTTCCCCGGCTTCCTGTGACACACTTCCGTCCCTTTTCACGAAATCACTCCCACAGATTTGATTATTTCGATTTCGATTTTGAGTGCAGAAAAGCGGGACGAGCCATTTTCGAGTTTTTGCAAGACAATGGAATTTTATATAGATTGATAGATTGTAACAACTTGTGGTGCGTGAGACTGCCCTCTGTAGACACGGCTACACACCAAACTATACATTTCAAGTACAAGCTGACCTCGCATTGTACTGAAATCCTATACAATGCAAGATCAGCATAAACTGCTGCCGCACATTCAGCTAAACATAATAGGCAGTGTATAGAGTGCCGCTAGCGGCATAATAGTGACGCTGCTTCGGCCCGGCTAAATGCCGTTAGCATCGCAATGTCATTATCACCGTCACTGAGTCACTGTCTCTTGTTATTTTGTTGAAGTTAGTTCGCTGTAAAATACCGCATTCCCAAAACATTACATTATGTTGTGCCTAAACGGACCCTGGTGTGTAGTTGTGTGGTCACAATTCTAACCTAACCTACCTTTCAGCAAATTTTTCATAAATCCAGTCATTGTAGTGACTTTTGATATAATTATCTAAAGCAAATACGATCAATCAATACAAAGGGCAGCGAACTAACCTCAACAATCAAACAAAATAACAAGTGACAATGACAATGCAATGCTTAACCCACTTTAGCCGGGCCGAGGCAGGCCACTATTATGCCGCAAAAAGCGGCACTTTATCCGATAGGGATGAAGTGCCGCAGCGGCACTCTGTACACTCTAATATTGTGTATCTAGAAACGCTACATTCACCTGCTCTTATCCCAGTTTATTTGGGGTCGGCGCAGCATTGGCAGGTCTTCTTCCATATACGAGGGCGACGCTGAAAGTTTTAGAACTTGGTCACTTGTAAACGATATAATAATGAAATAAGTTCAAAATTTGAAAATGGAACTCTGGCAATATTATTGTGTAGGTATGTATTTATTCATTTGTCATTTGTTTACGATTTGGCGGCCAATTGAAAATTGTCTGTGTCCTTAGAGTGATATATACTCTAAGTCTGTGTCACGTCAGCATGAATTTAACGCGAGAAAATGTTCGTACAATGATTTTTTATGACTTTCGATGTCATTTAAGTTAACAAGAAAGTTATGATAGACTTCGATTGGCCTTTCACGATGAAGCCCCATTTCGTGCCACTGTTTAAACGTGGTCGATGATCTGCGTGAGGGACGGCCTTCTACGGCGACGACTGAAGATAACATCAGTGTTGTGCAGCGTATTATAGAGACTGACTTATCAGCAGATTCGGACAAGCTTAAAAAATGCTCCATGAACATTTAGCGGTCAGGAAGCTTTGTGCCCGATGCAGTGGCGGACTAAGCCTGTCGGGAGCCCGGGGCGGCAAAACTAATTTAAAAACGTCAACGGGCGGGGGACCCCCCCCCCCCCCGCTTTAACATATTGCCTCGAAAAGGTTAGGTTTTCTGTTGACCATTGATACAGAAATAGAGGATACTTTGTCGACAACCGAAATGCGCGAAACCGAAACAACGAAGCGAGCTCGAAAATTTGTACACTCTGCTTTGTAAAAAAAATCTTTTAAACATCTATACAGAAACAGGAATTACTTTGTTGACCTATTCAGCGAGCTCGAAATTTTAACAGCCTACGTTTATATTTAGCGTAGGGGGCCTCCAACTACAAACTGCGTTTTTACAGAATATGTTTTGGTCTTGTTTGGAATTTGATTAAAAAGTTGTCGCGGGCAGCGCTCGGCGCCCCCTATGACCCTGCGCCCGTGTGCGCTGCACACCCTGCACCATAAGTAAAGCCGCCTCTGGGTTTTTCTCTAAAACGTGGTTAGCTTAGAATAAGTTGTTGTTGATCACATATTACTAGTCAATTTGCAATAAATAAAATGAAATCGTGGCTAGAATCGTACATGTCATTGCATACTTAGAAAAATCTATGACGATGATTGTTGGAGATGTCGGAAAAAATCACGCCGGAGCTTTAGTATTCAGCCATAATCTGCCGTTAACCGCTTTTAATGATTGTTAATTTCATAATTGTTACCTTTGAACGACTAATTCTTCACGACTAATTATAATTTGTTCGAGTTGAGACTCCATGATCAGGGGAACGTGGAGGCATTTGGGGGCCTCCCAAGACCGGAGGCCCAGGGCGGGCCGCCCCTTCCGCCCCCCTGTTAGTCCGCCACTGGCCCGATGGACACCTCATAATTTGACAGAGGCCCAAAAACTCCGTCGTGTTGATTGGTGTCGTGAAATGGTTCAAGGTGAAGTGACTCAAATGCTGTGTTCGACATACTTACGGGTGACGAAAGCTGGATTTATTGTTATGATCCTGTCTGCTGTCTGGGTGTTTCCTTCCGAAGTTCCGAGGAGTTGCCAACTAAACTGAAGAGAGGTCGAAGCGTGGGAAAATAGATGGTGGCCTCGTTCTTCGGACAGGTCATTACGCAACAATTGTTTTAGAGGATCGAAAAACAGTTACTGCAGAGTGGTACACTAACAATTGTTTGCCACTTGTCTTGGAAAAAGTTCGGGAGAAACGACCTCGCAGTAGGATCCTCCTTCACCACGACAACGCCTTGTAGCACACCGCCAAGCAAACAATCGACTACTTGGCAACGTCAGACGCGGAATTACTGGGTCACCCGCCCTATAGCCCCGACCTCGCACCAAGAACTTCGAGGAAAACATTTTATGGACGCCGAGGAAGCAGCTGCGTTTCAAAATGCCGTCGATAGGCCCCTAAGGACGAGTGGGCAAAGTGCTTTTCTCAGTGATTCCATCGGATGGAGCGATGTATTGATGTAAATGGACACTATTTTGAAAATATATAATAAAACTAATAACTTGCTAGTTTGTTCAGTTTTTGATTTTCTAAGAACTTTCAGTGTCACCCTCGTATCTCTGACAGCCGGCCATTTCGTTGATCACATCCTTCCTAGTCATAATAACATCAAGCTCTCCTTTTCCATTGGCCACTCTGGGCAAATGCCCAGGGCCCCGCGATTGACCACATTTTTTTTTCTAGAATAATTGTAGAATCTAATATGTAAAAAAAAATTTGGTTCGTATATTAATTAATTTCACTTTTCGCAAAGGAGATGGATAATGCACCCATACAAGTTTGGCCCAGCATGGACATAAATAAAACAATATATATCATGAAAAAACATTTGTATTTAATAGTCCTGTTTATATTTTATTACTCTACAACTCGGTGGTGACGAGATATCAGACCTTTTAATTGAACATTCTGGTATGACATTTTGACGTTTAAATATAGTAGGTATGTACATTATCGTGAAGGCCCAGTGGCCCTCGCTTCTAATGCACGAGGTTGTGGGTTAAAATCCGGGCAAGTACCAATGTGACTTTTCTCAATTCATATGTACTTTCTGAGTATATCTTGGACATTACTGACATTGGTTATGGAAAAACATCGCGAGGAAACCTGGACTTATAGTTAATATAAGTCTGAAATTGCCAAACTGTCTTGAGCAAGTGTGGTAATCAATGCTTGTGCCTTCTCTGTATCAGAAGAGGCCTAAGCCCTGCAGTGGGAAAATAATAGACTGGTATTATTATTATTTTTAATCATATCACATAGACCTGCTCCTGGTGCTCCTCGCATACAGTGAATTTCCGCGATTTCCACCATATGAAGGGCCTGCTTATGGGCCGCAATGGACTTTTTAGCTGAATGATGATGATGACTATTATTTTAAAGAAAACGCGTTCGTTTGTTAGTATGATGGCAGCGTCGCGAGCTCTTTGGCCAACCCCTGACATCACAAAAATTATTGAGAATTAAACATTGTTGAGGAAAACAATCGAGAACAACACCATGAATGTGTCTATTACGTTCAAGATTACGTGTCTATGTATGAAAACGAACACGCAGCAGGGATCTTCCACAGTTCACACACATGATGATGGCCAACACAGGGCTTGGTGTTCAATTTGTACCAGACTGTGATAATGTCTGCCAAGCCAGTAACCAGCAAGAATGGCACACATCATCAGATGCCTAACCTAAAATAAAACACCTACATAAGTATTAACAAATAGGCAAATGTTAAAACTCACCAATCGCGGAGTAATCCACTGTCTTATAACAGATTGGATTTCATCAGAATCCAACGAATGGCTCCTTATGCGAAGCGTTGATATATACCACAGTTAATGCAGCGCCGATTCTCCATTAGAAATAGGGCAAAATCAGTTGTCCAATGTGCGAGTAAGCAAAGTAAATCGAAATGAGTAGATGCAAAGTCCATGATGCAAAGCGGGTCGGTCGGGAGAGCAATAACAACAGGTATCCAGAAACAAATACAAAGGTCGTCGTAAAACACCACAAGAAAACATTCATGCGAGCCACAAGACACACGATTGACTGACATGTCATTATTGAAAGACATGATGACTTTATAATGACAATCGACGTAAAATAGTGGTAATCAAAATAAAACGAACAATTAATGAATACTCTTTTAAATTGATATTCTTCCACCATGTTACTATGCGGACAAATGAAAGCCATGATGGAAATTTAAATATTATAAGCATAAAAAAAAAAAAAAAATTGTCTTTGTCCGTGCTGGGCCAGATTAGCCATGTCCTTTCCTTCACAATCCTTTCGGAGAAAAAAGTCCCAGGCTGTTAAAATTGGCGAATTGTTCTAGTTGTTTTCAAAGAAATTGTGCATAATGCATACCGTTCTAAATTGGGCATGAACCAAAGATATTTTCCTAAAATTAGAACTGCTCTATCACCGTTAGTTTTTTGTTTAACGCAGTTCAAAGTCGGGCTTTCGGTATTTATTTTTGGTTTGTTTGTAGTTTAAGGGCTCGTATTTACTTTTCTAGCAATCATCTGCGTCAAATACGAATTTTATAAGATTCTACAGTTACTTTAGATGAAAATAAAAATAAAATGTTGCCATTTTTGTTGTTTTTAAATGAAATTATTGACGTTTAAAGTTTTGGCAACGAAAAAATGAGAAAAAAAAAAACATGAACCTTGTGGCCTGGGTCTTGATACTGGGCCTAAAAACGTAGTAGACGGCCCATAGATATAAGAAAGAAGGAGATATGCCCGGTAGTTGAAAATGTATCGAAACCCAATGTCTTCTATCTATCCCTACTCTCTAGCCTGCGATCACACATGCGATCAGTAAACCCAATAAATACGAGGCCCCGCTCACACTTGCAATTTACAAATCAGAACGTACTACATAATCAATTATAAACCTTATCCCATCAAACACAGCGTGCATTTACCATGCACCGTACAACTCACCCACACGAAAACATCATTCTCTATCGTTGTGCTGTGCAAAAGCCATTTATTTTACATATACGCTAGTGATTGACTAAATCGGAAACTTATCGATTCTCCCATTTATTATTGTATTAAAATTTTTGGAAGTTGCTGAAAAAATTATAAATATAAAACGATATACATATAATAAGATGATATAAATAAACAATAAGTAAGTAAAAAAAAGAAATATTAAGTAAACCAAAAAAATAACAACATTATGAGAAAATCTAAATGAGTATAAAACAAGATTTCACATCGGTCTTCCATTCAGGCTATAACTGTTGACAAATTGAAGAATAAACTTTAATAGTAATATAAATTCATACCACAATCGACATTATTGTCGATAGCCTACGTTAGTGGATCTGCACAACCACATCACTAATCCGTCACAAGACGCTGCGGCCGTACTAACGATGCAACCGCTTAAAGTAAATATCGTTTTGTAACTTTTACATTGCTTGTCCAGTTACTTAGCGACATACTTTGGTAGTGGTAAAGAAGCAATGTATTTACTACAATAAAAGTACAGTCGCTGTGATATATGAAAACAAAAATAACGTAGTAAAGGCAAGAAATATTTTACGATTTGTTGTTTTTCATGATTTTCAACACAAATATAGCAAAATACTTGTGCTGATTTATGAAAAGTGGTTCTACGATTTATAAAGTTTATAGTTTAGCTTCGATTTTTACAAGAAACCACTGAACAACACGGTATTCTTAAATGTTATCACGATCGCGCTCGAAAGCGCACTAGTTAGCGGAGACGGCCATTTGCCTGAGGCATGAGCATTGTGATCAAGACGCGCGGACACAGACACGCCCCCATACCACTTCTCCTGTTATTTATATTTCTATGAGACGGCCCCACGGATCCGCCATTTTCGTATGTTCAACCTTCTGTCGAACACCCTGTATAATTTAATTAGGTTCAATTGAACATTGAAAGAAATTAAATTTGCCATATATCAAAATACATATTATAATGGGACCAAATACGGCAATGACATTGAATAATTATCTAATTAGCATACTAATTATGTCGAAAAACTTATCCAGGGTAAACTAAATGCTAATATTTTGTAAGTATTACGCAACAGTATTTTTTATTTTTTTAAATGAAGACTTGCACTGGCAGTTATCTGATTTTATAGGGAGTAACTTAGGCTTTACTTTTATTATGGAAAAAATATTAAGTGTAGCAGCTCGTTTGTTTTGATAAATAAATAAATGGCCATAAATGCTTTTGGCCATTCACATTCGCACCTACTCAAGACTTTCCTCACAAAATGATTCGCATTCGTCTTCATCACATGCCTGCACCGCCTTGCAGTAGTCAAGCATAGTGAAATATTTGATATGCAAAATGTGGAATAAATATTTAATCGGGAAATAATTAAATGTAACCAATCCATTGGTACCTATTGACTTGATTAGTCAACCAAGATACCCAAGCAGCTTTATCTTAAAGTAAAATAGCATTAAAGGTTAATTATGAACATTAGAATTCGAATGATTGCCTACACGGTACATTGAGATCAAGGTAATGACGAATAGGAAGGGGTCTATTAGTGTAGGAGGAAGTATACTCGTTCTATGAAAAAACATTTAATTAACTTTACAACAGCGTTAGTATAAACAGTTGCATGTTCCGTACATTACATTTTTCACAATATATTCTAAACAGGGAACACGTTAAATCTCGGAATGTGGCATCCAACAATGTATTTGAACTCTTGAATAGCCCCAGTTATAAACTTGGAAGTGACTACAATATATTACAAAAAAGTCGGACAGAGTATGTTGTCTCTTTTTGATTGAATCAATAAGTAGGTGTGGTTTACATTTGATCGTGAAACAATACATCATATCATACAAGCTGGTTAAGCTTGTAACTATATGTATAAATCATATCATTTACAATAAATATTTACAAGATACAAAACAAGAACACCATTCGAATATACAATTTATTATGTCCATATTAATGTAATAATTATATTTAAAACTTCTGCTAAAAATGCATTGTTCGGGTATAAATAATAACATAAACGAAAGCAATCTGCATAAAGTAGCAGAATATATAGCTGACGATTAAGAGATTCACCATGACATGACACGCGACGGCCACGCGAGGCGCCGCCGCCGCCGCGCCGCGCGCCGTACTCATTGTATACCTCACAAGTACCTACGCCAGCATTATTACATGTGAAACAGTGTAAAATATTTCTCTAGGATCAATTATTTTCCGTATTATCGAAATTAATCATAATTATATTAACTTGTAGTTACTTATACTTGTAAACTTGATCACACCTATTAAGGAACCGAATTAGTTTTAACGTCATGGATGATTTGTTGTGTCCCAGGAATGCGTCTGAGTAGAACTTAACTACAACTCACAAATTGTATTATTTATTTATTTTCCACATAATTATTCGTAGGTACACATCTTGTTCAAGTACATTATGTTTATTTGTTCTTTTTATTATATTTACTTATCCGTCACAAAATTTGATAAAAAGTAATGAGATGATAACATTGTTTAATGCAGATAGCGACTTTAAAGATAATAGTTTCACAGTAATTATGACAAAATTATTAAAATTTAGGCAACATGAACTGTGATGGATGTCAGTATGATGATAACATTTTGAAGGCACTTTGCAATTTACATGAGTGGACATTACAAGAGTCAGTTGCAACAGTAGCGTCATTTCCACTCGTCTCTACTAAACACTCATAAATCTCTTTGTACATTAAACTTATTTGTGCAACATAATTAGAGTTTCAACAATGTTTCAGATTGTGGTTTCGTAGTCCTACAAGGAACGACATATTGGACAGATTTGTTTGTGCGCCACTTTCTGTTTCAAGAGGAGCAGTCGATCGACTGCGACGACCTGCTGTTCTTTGTTAGAAAGCGCCACGTGAAGGGCTCCTCGCGCTACCTGCCCAAGTATGAGGTAAGTCTTCAGTTCAGCCACTAAGCTCAGCTGTCAGTAGCATTCTGTTGTGAGTGGCGGGTGTACCCCGACAGTGTGCGACAGCTGGCAGTGTGACTCACTTTCACTACGTATCACTTATGCAATCACTGTGACATTATTAGCATGTTTGTTATGATGGCAACAGTTATCAAAATTTCGTTTTTTTTTGTTATAAACAACGTGGTTACGATAGCTAATCGGATGGGAATCCAGTGATTTATTATCAGCTACGCGTCATTTGACACTCTCACATTAATCCACTATCTACTGTTTGTTATGATGGCATCAGTTATCAAAATTTGAATTTTTTTGTTATCGACGACCTGGTTACGATAGCTTATCGGATGGGCATCAAGTGATTTACTATCAGCTACGCGTCATTTGACACTCATGTGAACTTTCACAAGCCCCCGAGATCTGATGAACACAAATTAAATATTAAAACTAAGTAATATGTAAGTATTGAAGTGATTGCACAACCAGGAGCATGTCTCAAATTGAATATATTTAATAAGATCGTGAACATGCAACAGTTACCACTCTTGGGTTTAAACTGAATTTTGCTGAGAACTTGATAAACGAAATGACTTATCACCAGCTTGTGTCCTAACGTAAACATGTCACTCGTGACCACTGACACACAGGTTTTTGTTTTCATTATTCTTGTTTATAGGACAACAAATCTATCTATAATGTAATTGTGTATCTTTCTAGATCTCAAAATGGAATCATATCACTAAATAAGTAAATAGTTTGTTTGTGAGTGTGGAATGTTACGTCGGTGCCGCTGGTAGTGGTAGTCGCTTAATTTCATTAGATTCCTATTTTAGCACCATATTTGATGAATTTTACAAACTCTAGATGGTAATATTTTGGAATACAAAAATTATGCATTAACAACAGTTAAGTATGTACTTTATTTTAAACAATATAAAAATATTATTTCTTATAGTAGGCTGCTGGTACAACAACTACATAGTACTTATATCGAGTGTCGCGACACACTCGCTGTCACGGGCGTACATTCGTTCGTCCCCAACTATACATTAATCACAGTATATTTTTTTCTAATAAATACTAAGTAAGTTTTAACTTGGATTCGAGGTTGTTCAATAACCGCTTATAAACTATACAATTTACAAAAACAAAAATTCTATCAACAGTTGACAGTACATTATTGATCGATTATTGTTCTTTGTCAAATAAACCCAAATCTTACAATATATTCAACAATAAAAGCATACGAGGTTGTCACTTTCTATAGAACAGTTTGCGATAGTTGTGAGGAAATAAATATTATGCTCACTTGGCGAATTATCACATTTCACACGCAGCGGTCGCCCAAAGTTCACTTGGTTCGCGCCATCGTTCTCAAACACAGCCGAATAACATAGAGCACGTGCGAGGGCGCGCAGCACGCCTCGTGCTGTGGCGTTGCCGCTGACACTGACCGCTCTGGCCTGCTACGCCTGTTCGCAGACTGACGTCGAGGTGTTCCGCAAGGATTCCAAGAAACTGCCCATCGGAGACCCAGAGATCGACTGGGAGGAGACGGTCTACCTTAATCTGATCGTGCATCAGTTCGACTACACGCTAACGCTGGCCATCTGCACGCGGACCAGCCCCAAGGAGCTGCAGGTCCTCAAGCGGCACTCGCAAAAGGTGAGCGTCATACGCGTTCCGGTGGCGGCAGCGTTGCGCGCGCGCGTCACTAGCTGAGCCGACTGAAAAGTTTGGTGCGCGGCCACGGCAGCGGCCAGTCGTAGCGCCGCGGCACCGGCCCGCGCACATTGCGCTCCAGGTACGTGAACAGCCAGTACCACCACTCGCGCTGGATCATGTAGTGGTTGTAGCCGTTGCCGCTGCGGTGCGGCGTCACTAGCAGTGAGTGGAACGTCCAGAACAGCCTGGTGGTCACGTAGTACGCGATCACCACGTCCACCGTGTAGTGGCCATGCGCCAGCAGCACGAACGACACGCCGAGCAGCGCCGAGCCCCACATGGCCCAGTGCATCGGCCAAAGCTTCTTCGGCGAGTACTCTGCTACGATGAGGTAACTTAACACGAGGACCATCGTGTGTCCCGAGTATATGTAGTCGCCGCAGTACGTGTGTTTGCCATTTATCGACAATCCGAAGCCGGATATTAAGTAGAACATTCTCTTGATGACTAGTAGCGGCGTAGTGTTGTTACTCTTGGGGCTGCAGTAGTATGTGGTGCTAGATACCGGAAGCACAGTCACAAACATGGTAACCGACCGGTACAGGTACAGCAGGCCGATGATGAAGAACAAGCGCCGGGCGACGATGAACCGGTGCTTATGGAACACGACCACCAGCATGGCGACCGTCGTCGATATCATGATGAGGTACTCGGACACGGCGAGGCCCCAGTCTCTCGCGGCAACGTTGTCTAATATTATATCGTTGAGAGGTGGCGTTGTGTTTCTGTCGGGCAGTCGTTCGTGTACTAATGACAGCGACATCATGTTCACGCAGACGCATAGGAATAGGAAGAAGAATGATATAATAGTTTTCCATATTTCTTTGGGGTATCTCTCCTCGCGGACGGCGCCGGGCGGGATCTCCACGATGAAGTCGCCGGCGTGCGTGCGCTGCGGCGAGTGCTCCTGGTCGGGGTCGGACTCGTCTGTGGTGGGCTGCGGCGCGTCCGTTTTCACGGTGCGCGCCAGCAGCGGCTGTCGCTGCATGAGCTCGGCCTGGCTTGGCATGTCCCCGTTGTGTCGCCGGTCGATCTGTTGTCGCGCCGCGTTGTTGTTTAGGTCATTCCGTTTGAGGCGCGCCTCGAAGTTGATCCCTTTGATCTCGTCGTGTGCGGTGTGCGCCGCTATGTCCACATCGCAGAGCGGCGGCGTGGCGGGCGGGGAGGGCGAGGGCGGCGGAGAGGCCGCGCGCGGCACCAGCGCTAGCTGCTTGTGCGGCAGCTCATTGGCGAGGTACACGCGCACCGACTCAACCAGCGGCTCCGCGAAGTTGATCTGCTTTGGCGGCGAGGGCTCTTTGTCTGGGGAGCGCGATGAGATCGTCATCCAATCACCATTCGGCTGGATCGAACCTGGAATATAGAGAAAAAGCGTGTTAGTTCATTCTATATTTTTTTTAAATACATACTTTTCTCTTCCGGGTCATTAGCTCAAGCAAATATAATAATTCGTCCATTGAAAATAATATTCATTACAATTGAATGGCAAACCCCACTCAATGTTTACTTTACAAGGTTCCGTTCATACACTTCTTAAAAGTCATCTAACCCTAATTGGTATAAATTAAAATATTGTTAAACATCAACGTAACATTTATAAATGTTGTTAGTAGTCATCTGTATGGGCTTGGAGTCATGTTTGCAGTGGCGATGCTAACCTAACTGTTATCTGGGCTATATGGGATACAAGTCGTCGTCTTGCATCGTTGTTGTGTAAATATGGCTGTTTCTAGAAGATACGTCGTAAACAAAATAACTCCGGCTGCGGAGGCACGGTTCAAAGACCGAGGGTTATGATTGCGCGACACGGAGGCGCGGTGAGCGGCGCGGCGAGCCGGCACCGGCGCCCCTCCTCGCGTATTGTCAGATGATAATAATTAGCCGCCGCTGTTTGTTGTGCTCGGCGCTGCCGCGGCGGAGCCCCGACCGTTCCGCCCCTTGCCTCGTGATCATTGTGCGGCCCACCAGATTACAATTGACTATTACACGAGACAATAATATTGTAGATCGCGACCGACGACAGGTTTCTCTTTTGCCACTTGTTCCGCGAGTTGTTTTCGGTACGCGTTAGAAAGCTCGTTAATAGGGACCGTCTCCCGCTTTATTCCGACTTACCCGATCAATGTGCGAGCCGTCATTCAGCGGGAACGCGGGGACTCATCGATTGGATGTCCCGGTCCTAAAATGCGCCAGAAAGAAAGCCGGAAAGCCAGCCTCGCATCCAGTAAAATCACAGGCACGTAAACGAGGTCGAAATGGAAAACGATATGCATACACACTTCACTGCACGGCTAACGGAATTTCACTCACAATAGAGCATTTGAGCTTCTACTCTTCTACGAACTTGCATTCACATAGATGTTCACTACACTTGCGAAGCCCTAAGACGCGATAACACAAAATAATATTTTATTACATGACGGGTTTTGCCGCTACGAGCGTGCGTGTACAGTGGCGACCGCGTACTAGAAAAGATGTAGCACTGGTTGGCTTCGGTCCGCCGGCGCTCGGGCGTCGTCGGGCAGGTTCGCGCGCGCTCGGCTCAATGAAAGCAATTACGCGCGGGTAGGTGACGTCACAGCAAGACGTTCCAGTCCCCCACTCCGAGCGGGTGCGGGTGCACCGGGCCGCCGCGCTCCGAGCTAGGACGCTAGGAGCAAACAAGCCGGCCACGAGCGCCCACCGCGCCGAGTAGCTCAATGAAATATTAACCAACACATTTGAAGCCAGCTTCAATGATTTTTTTTAACTAGATTTTTACAGTATGATAGGTTCCAACTCGGTTTACGGAGTTCGGCCGAAAAGCTTAAAAAAAGTGGAAAAAAATCAAGTCGCGTTTCTATAGAACAGTGACCTTTTTGGCACAGTTTCAATATTTGGAATTACTAATATTTGGATCATAATTTAGGACTTGATATGTAGGTACAACAACAACAATAAATTGTACATCATCAGACCTGATGTGAATAAAGCGATGTTGTACTGTTGGTGAAATGCTAATTCTTAGATCGCACATATCACTGACACCCCTGGCATTGTCTCATCTGTGAGCCCACATTGCCGCTACAGTTGCTAGTTAATGGGTAGTGGAAGGTGTCGCAATCGCAATAGGTTCCCGTTCTCAGCCGTTAGGAATTATACAAACCCACACCTTACGGTGTGGGTTTGTAAACCGGCTGTGGACGAGTTCATGACTGAAGCGTATGACGCCCTTAACCCGGGGCTATCGATGATTCTAATTTTAACTGATGTCGCTTTACATCTTACGTGATATAATTGAGCGTATAATGCTCTTATATTCAAGGCATTAGGATTTTGTATATAGATCAGAAAATTTATTGTCAGCTGCTACGGGTTTTCGATTAGTCTTGTATGGCAGAGATCAAACAAGGGCCGCAGAACGGGGGGCTGTTGTAAACGATGCTTTTTCTTTTGTTGTATCAGTGCAAAGTTCACCCTTCGTGAAATTTTGTTCCCGTATTTTATATTAAATATCGCCTATTGTAACAACGTGTTTTTTGAGCCATTATTCTAGTATTTTCCATAACGGTCCAGATCGTTTTGTAAAATACTACAGTAACGCCTCCTCAAGGCACGTTTTCATAGGAATCTAGTAACTGCGCTTACATTTAGACGAAGCTTTTCTGTTAAGCTCATTTTTAGCCAGTGCCTGACTACCCCTTTCAATATTGAGAATATTCGAGAAACGAGAATATTCCGGTTAATATTCTATCAGGCTTCTGGGATGACCTGCTTGTCTTGTCGAATTTCTGAGGAAGGAGAACAATTGCATTAACTTTAAGTCCATTAAGTGACGAATTAAGCTTTTATAATGACGTAAGACCTATTGACGTTAATTCGTAGAAGAATAATTAGTAATTACGGTCCACCTCGATTACCTACGTAGCCATGTAATGTTTCAAAGTGCAAGTAGGTAATACAACTCATTGTAAATATTTGTGCACCAGTACGTATTTGTATGCAGAAACGTGCAATAATACACGTTTGTGGTCGGATTTGGGTCAAGGTGTTCAGCTGGCGTGCGTTACCTGGACATCGGCCGGCGAAACTGATCCGACCGGGTGCAATGGGTGCATGTGATCCTTTGTTAACGGTTCACAACTATTCACAAGCCATAAGGTGCGAAGTAAAGTTAACAGAATATTCCAACACACGCGCCACCATCAGCGAAACATCTGAGTGAGCATGATATACTCTCAGCCGCCAGGGCACATTCAAGTCAATGAAAGACATACTATTACCCGGTAAATGGTAGCTCTTTAGTACATAGTACTCACACTTGTGCTATGCAATTATACAATACAAAAGAGATTGAGTTTATACAATGCAACAACATGCAACAGCATGTCCAACAGTATTTTCAAATGATAATCAATTAGTTGTGGTTGTGGAGCAGCACCAGCATTTAGCCAAGCATTTTTATCAGCGATGTAATCCCCCAACTTATAATATGCCTGCCTGCATAGTTTGCGTTTTATACAAGATTTGAATTTCGTCTCATTCAGTTGAAGTATGTGGGGAGGAATTATTCAGCTCCCTTCAAAATGGTTGAGCTGATTGGTACTTGTCGATGCGTCATGTTCGTGAACGGGCGCCGTCACGTCAGTTGGGACTGGTCATCTCTTAGCTGCAATGGCTTATTTTAAATTACAAATTGTTTTTTGTTTTTATATTTTTATTACGGGTGCTTTTAACGTGCACGTCTTTCTACGTTGTTCTCACATGTATAATTTGAACATGAATGATACAAAAAATATTCTGTAAAAAAAAAAAAAAAAAAAAAGATTGTCCGTGGAGTTTCTTGCCCGTGCTTCTCCATAGGTACCTACCTACTACGCTTTGGAATGGGCAACTAACTTCATATTTCTGACTGACCGACTCCTTGACAATTCAAAAGTGCCTGTAAATGGTTTAATTGAAATAAATGCTTTGAGTTTGAGTTTCAGTTCCAAACATGTCAGTGACGTGAAGCGATGCTGCAAGGTCGTTCAGATTACAATTCACTTGCTCAGTATCAGAGACGACAGTCTGGACTGTTGCTACATGTCAGAGATTTTGAATAGTCCTTGTGATAGCTGCGACGTTTCATCTCACTGTTGTTCGTTTGTGGACAATATCTATTGTAATATGAAGACGTCGCCGTCTTAAATTGGTGTTATTTTATATGTATAATATTTTCATTTCTTTCAATTCTACAGTCTATTCTTCAATCGACAAAACCCGTTTCTATGGTGGGCATGATGCTACGCGTGCAGTATTTGTATCTACGATCGCTGCCAAACTCACCGTTATCTAGATGAAAAACGAGTCATGCTGTCGGAGGTATGACGGTCTTGTCTCTTGTTATCAACCTATCAAGTGACGAAAACAGATAACCAAAATATTTAGTTAATCTGAAAGTTAAAGTTCTGGTTCTTACTACAATTTTCCTAACATAAAACCTACTACTTAAAACCCTCGGTCTTCATAGCTCTGATTCACTCTCATTTTGTAAGCTCAATATTTTGTCGTGAACAATCGTTGCTCGATGCAGATATTCCGAATGCAGATTTTCAGTTTCCGCACACACACGTAATCACAGAACAGTATCTGTTCTGTGCACGTAATACACGGTTTGTACGACAATGCCTAAGTCGGATTATGTTTAAATTTCGACCGGTTATCGTACCTAGGTAGGTCGTGTTAGTAACAATGTGTACCAGTCCGTATTTTTTTGTTTCTGAGCTTTCATTACTAGGGACATAATATAATTGTTCAAAGATTGCTACCGTTAATGATTTTGCACATCCTATATACCTACAGCGTCGATTTCTTTCACAGGGACCATTTTGCTAGCTATAGGTATACCGTTGCAGAAAAGGATGTACTTACAGTATCATTACTGTACATATAATTAACAGTACTTAATTTAGTCATGGTAAATATATAAATTACTGCAATTAGCTCTGAAAATAGTTATGCGATGAATAAAACGTCGTGCAGACCGGCGCGACGCGACTCTAACAAATCCATTTCTAAGAAAACTCACGGTAGAACAATTACCAGTGTCGCGTCACGCGACTTGTAAGTAGTCTCCACGAAGCTTAACTCTGCATTCTCTGGGATTTGCCTGCTGCGGTCAACAGATATCAATATGTGGTTAGTGGTTATTGCAGTTTCATCATGGTTAATATTTTACCGTACATTTTAATAAGCTTATAAATCAACAGAGCGACTGTATACATTACCGAGTACAGCCGCACTTGGATGCCACGCTCTGCCTTTTAATGCCGCAGCGATGATTTGTTTCCAATAACGACAAACTATCAGAGTTCGCTCTTGATTCTCATAGCCTAAGTGCTTTCTATCTCAACACTTTTGACTCATGTTTACCCTATTATAACAGCGGAATTACTGAACGAAGCCTATAGATTGCACTAAAACGCTAATGAATACCTAACACTTGTCAAAAACCTATAATCTCTTGTTGATAAAAAAAAAAATATGATTGGAGTTATAATGTGCTATATGTGCAGGTGTACGCGTCACCCAGCCGGCGCAAGATGGACACGAAGGGCGAGGGCGAGGAAATGACCTACCCACACATCTGCTTCATGGTCGACAACTTTGACGAGGTCAGTAAACACTGCTTGCTCATTACAATCTAAATATCCCATTAAGAATATAGGTAATCTTGCGACCAACGAGATAATAAAGATCGGATTAAATCAAGACGATAAGCTCGATGTTCAGGTGCTCTAACATCTTTCAAATTGATTCTGTAAGTATCTTGTTCTCAATTGGGTCATTTAAGTAACTGGATGAGAATTTGAAGTGTTCGAGTCGCGTCCGCCTATCAAGGCGAGATCGAGCGACTAAAGCTAGAAGCACACTACTGTGTTGTGTTGTGTCGCGTCTGAAGCATAATTATCGGTTCATACATTTAATATGGATGGTTAGAAACACATTATAGTGTGTTGTGTCGTGTGAAGTCGTGTCGTGTCGCGTTAAAAGCATATCGGTTTCATACATTTAGTATGGTTACTGTGCGTTTGCAATGGCGAAACATTCACAACAAAACGTTGAATTCTCTATTTTTCTGTTAATGTTCCATACAATGTTTGACAGGAACTAGAGATTTCAACATGTTTTGTTGTGAATGTTTCGCCAGTGCAAACGCACAGTTGAAACACATGATAAAATCACAGTGTGTTGTGTCGCATCGCGATCTGTCGTGGCGCTGACTGCGCGACCCCGATCGCGCCAGAGCGATGGTAGCGGTTCTGACGCGTCACAACACAACACACAAATGTGTTTATAGCATCACCATCTGTGATTAGCTAGCTAGCGGACTCTCGTGGTGCGCAGAGTGATTGGTCAGCTACTCTGCGTTACCGAGTGTTAGCTGTCTAGGATGCGCCGGGCGTTTGGAATCGCAGTAAGATTTATATCAACGCCGCTCGGGGAGACTCCTTTCATTCATCCCACATATATTTACCATTGACTCGAAAAGAAGAAGACCGAGCTTGTGCGTCAACGCAAAGTATTGTAGGATCTATCTTTATTCTCTGGTACTTAAAGGTGCCTGCATTTAAGTGTGTACTTTTTTATGTCTCCTTCAATCAGTGAATGGACTTCCTCAAATTGTGCTTGGTTCATTCTGAAGTACAGACGGAATCTGTCTTGTCACTCCCTAATTCTTGAACTAGACAAATTCAGCTTCATTCTGTCTCAGCACATTTATAGGGTGAATCCAGCACCTTCTTTTCTTTTTTCTGGTCTCAAAAAGTGTCATCACCGATAAAAATTTAAGGTTCTCTTCTAAATCACTCTCAGAATAAGAACAAAACATTACGAAGTAAGCGCTGCAACGATTCGATTGACACTGTTCACAAATAACGTCAGAGCGCGCCCCGACACGACACATTAGTGTCCACACCCACCGTCAAGACACAATGTGTCACGACACGCCACAACACAGTAGTGAATTTCTACCTTTACTGTGAGTGCAACGTATGTCGAGTAATCGAGTAGCACTCATGATTCCGAGCTTCCGACGTGATGTGCCTTGGTTGTTTGCCCTATGTTGTTACACATAATCGTTCGGTGAGCCATAACCCATAACACTACTGGGTTGATGAACGGCGTGTCTTTGTGGACAACTCTCGGGTACATACGAGTACAGCTGATATAAATAAATGTTCACAGCTATTAATAACAATAACATGAGTATCGCTACTAGAAACGGTCACTACACTATGTAAATATTTGTACGGTGGTCTTTCATTTGTACGATAACATTAGATTATGAAAGTTTAATTTCTGATTAGAGATAAATAGATACTAACGGAACGGCATTGATTATACAGAGGTAAGTTAGTAGCGCAGCGTAATTTGCGCTGGTTTTACCAAAATGTCCAAGAAATAGGGTAATGTCTGCCAGATCGAAGGATTCAACAAATTAAGTTTAATGTGCCTGACCATTTTATGGTACGAGTGCTCGTTTCGTCATTTAGTTAAGTAATATCAACTATAGTAAAATGCATAGATAAGTATGTTTTGAATGTTTTCATATCTGTTTCTTTACGTGAAACCGTTTAACCTGTCTCCCAATGACAAACCAAGTTAAATACGTACTTACTTAAGTAATGATTTGTCCTTACTATGCGTGCATCATAATACCATACTGTTGTTTTACTTCATATTCATATTCATTTATTTATTAGCATTCCATATTGAACAGCATGAGGATAAAATTATTAAAACCTCTATGTAGTGCTGGCGAAAGTCGTATATTTGGGATTTAATTAATGCTTTCACTCTTAAAATCCTAATACAAGCATTTCTTTGCTTAAAAGGTAGTTCCTATCATTATATTGTTGATTGTACATAAGTTTTGGAAATAAAAACCCTTTTTTTTTTTTTTTTTTTTTTTTTTTTTAAATAGTTTCAAGGAACAAAATCCTGTACCTCATTCAAAACACCATCATATTGGCGGCAGCCAGTAAATGATATGGGTACGTAATGTACATATTATCCTAATGAAACCGAAAATACACGAGCGATTCGTCTTCGGCGAGCAAAGTTGTTTATGTAAGGTGTGCCTCAAGGCTAGTGGCGGCGTTTGTTGCTGTTCAGAATTCAGTAACAACATCCGAACATGGCGGCGATAATTAACTTAAACGTTACTGAGAAACAATTTTCACGTAAAAAACAGAGGGCAAGTAATGAGCTGTTACTAAAGCAATTATTAGAATCATTAAACAGTCTCCTTGTAAACATGGACAATTAATTTGTCTGGTCCACGCAGCACATAATATTGCGGAGTTAAAACGCGGTAAATTCAAATTCATAATCATTTAATTGCAAATATGGGTGTGTAACGTTGGATATAATAACAAAAGTTCTAATGATCATAAGACCTAAATTTTATTTTTTTTATTTAACGATCAAATTATATAATGAATTATTGATATAATTTCATTTTACCTAATTTCATATGGTATACTGAACAGTTTATATAATGTACATTTGAAATAATATTCAATTAATTCAATATTCAGTTGCTATAATGTTCAAAATCTATAAGTAAGTAACGTTTAATAAAATTTCTACAATTCTACGATACGATTGATATGATACGATTTTCTTCATTTCTACGATATGGCGACTACATAATTATGCACCGGCTCTTAGTTAATACGAGTAGGTTGAATCTGTTCTAAAACCGAAACGGTGCACCCCGACTTTATGTAGTCTTTTGGCTCCTACCCTAGAGTGTATATAAAAACCGGAGGCGCGGAGTGCCTATCCTTTGTTACGTAAGGGCGAATGGGTTGCACTTCCCGCAGCGCCGGAGACGATGCAGAAGCAACTTTAATGTTTTGAGGTTAGGTTACAATATAATTTGCTTTCTCAAGAACGATGCGTTACCTTAGAAAATTAGTTAATATGAAAGTTAGGTCAAATGACAATTTCAATTTTCAAATTGAATAATGCTCTATTCAGATAATGTTATCTGAATAGAGCATTATTCAATTTGAAAATTATATGAAATTAGAGAAAATGAAAATTATATCAAATATAACATTAGGTCATATGGTTAAATATTTTTATAGCATATGAAAATTATATCATATGAAAGTTATGTCAAACGAAATTAGACTAACTGTTATTATACCAAACATTACACACCCAAATAATATGTAGGTACTAGATATTTTACATTCATATAACAATAGTATTTACAGTCTTGGTATCAACACATTTTGCCCTTCGGCATGCAAAGTACAGACTTAAACTAAAACTAAAATTAAACAAAATCTAATTAAGAACTGTTATCAATAAAACTAGTTTAAAAATAAAGTTACAAATAAATCCTATAGTTTATCCTGCTAATCTGTGTACTCAGATATGCTGTAATAAGCTTTATCAATCAAAAACGTACAACGACTTTCTTTGACGGCTGTATTGATATTTACTACGTAGTAGATATGCAGCATATCTTCAATAAGCAGCCCAGCTGTTCTCGAGCGCTGCTTTATTTGCTCTCAGTGACTATGGTAAGTTGTGTAGTATGTAGTGTAGGTACCCATGTAGTCGGCTGTTTGATTGTCGTCTGCGCCTCAATTCCGTCTGTCGATATAATTAGACTTGGCGCTACATTCGTTCAGCGACTCCGTAAACGGTCGTCCTTTGTCTCTGGCTCTCCGTCATCTCTCTTCATCATGTCGCTGTCATCAACGGTGTCTTTAACAAGAAGGTATTTATTTACACACGGGCCTAATGCGCAGTACTAACCTGATGGAATTTGGTGTTGTTTTATTTTGTCTCCTCAATGCCATGACTTTAAACTGTGAATGTCAAAACGTTTACGTTTTTTTGTTATAATACAAAAATGGAAACGCTGTCTTGACTCTTATGTACACTTGTTAAACTACGATTTGTATGCACAAAACCTGTTTCAGTTATTTCTGTGTTGAAATGTTGGAGCTAGTAATTTTCATCAGTCAAGTTGATGAGATTAGCTTGTTATTACACAATTAGCGATTAGCAGCCCACTGACTGGTGATGTGCTGAGTGTAGATGTCCATTCATTTACTCTTGTCTGGCTAGCTGTCTGCTGTATGTCTGTCCGTCTGTCACAGCCAATTTGCTCCGAATCTACTGGACATACACATGAATTCCTGTGACCCAAACACGAACATGTAAAGTCAATAAATTAATTTTGAATACGGGGGTCACTTTTCGGGGGAAAATTAGAAAAACAAAAAAATCAGAAAATTAAAAAAAAACATAAACATAGGGCTTGTGTGGATATCAATAAAAATAAAAAAAACGAATACTTTCCAAGATATTCAAGAAAATAGATGAAAATAGACCACCTATCCCTGTCTACCCCTTAACTCAGAAACTACTTAAAATTTTGAAAAAATTACAGTTATTGATTTACTCATAGATTACAGGAAAACCTCTATGAAGTCTATGGTCTTAAAATAACATGGTAAATCACTCAATATTGTACGTACAAACTTACATTTGCAGTTGGACTGTATCGGAAAACATGTTTGTCAACTACAATATTAAGTTTGCTCTTGGGATTAATTCATTCCAACTATGGAACCCTTCATTGTGCGTGGTCCGACACGCACTTTGCCGGTTTTTTTTACCTTATTGCATCGTTATCGGAGCTAGTTTTATTTAAAAAATGGCCTCCTCACTGGAATGTATGTGTTCTTGATTGGACGAGCAAAGTTTCAACAGATCGACACAAGATCAGAATCAGACTCGTTTCGTCAAACATTTCTAAACGAAATCGATTTATAGTCATTTAATATGCTGTTTGTTGGTAATCAAAATGCCATTCTTGAGATGATACGTCGTTGCATCCATTAACTGACGTTATGCAAGACAATAAAATAAACATTAGTACACATCGACAAACGTTATGAAACCACAGCAAAATGCACTTGCAAAAGTTTCATAATATACTTTTAATTGTTACGTTATTAATTTCGTACCTAACGTGTGTTTTATTGCTTAACGCTTCGGAACCGGGAAAGCTAGGAGGGCCACTGTTGAAAAAAAAAAATTGATACCGGCCGGCACAAATTCTGAATTTTGGTGAATTGCGGTGACATGACCATTAAGTTTAAATGGAGGCCGGCTTTAATCCAGATTATTCACAAAATAGTCAATTCCGTAGTTGACCGATATAGTGTGTTAATCTTACTCTGAGAACGGCGAAGGCTTGTGGGAGCGTAGGTGTCGCGGGCCGGCCGGTCGGTCGGCCCGGTGTCGTCAGTGGGCACCACGACCTTGCGCACGGGCACTCTCGCTCGGTTTGTTTGTTTTCGTCGCCTGTTGACCGATATGCAGTGTGACACACACAAGTGCCAACTCCGTTATCGTATGTTTTGATACTTCACACATATTATAAGATAAAAATAAATAGGTGGGTACTCCAAAAGTCGCTTCAATCATACGAGTCATTGAATTATTCGCACTTTATCAGTGTTATCGTGTTATTTTACTTGGTGCTATTAGGATTTGATACAAGATAGCTTGATAACAACCTGCCATTGAGTATCGTTATCCTTTCATATTATGAAACAGCCCCCCACCGCGTCTGTGTCTGTCTGAACGCGATAAACCCCGGATTTTCAAACGGTTTTCACCAATGGACTTAGTGATTCATGAAGAAGGTTTAGGTGTATAAGTCATTAAGGTTTTGTGTAAATTGGCTGAAATATAATGATGATTGTTGAAGATGTCGGAAAAAAAAACATGCTGACTGGAGTGACTGGGAGCTTTACAGGCGTGGGCCGCGTAAACCGTAAGAGATACATAAAATTAATGTTCTACAGGACTTAACATCAAGTAAGTCCGCGATAGCATATAATGTCTATTTGCTAAGGATATTTCCACAGTAACAATTTTTAACTTTCATAATTTGATAAAAATTTCATTGTTATTTCCGAAGCTATTTCGACTGGTATTATATTAACCTTATCCAATAAAATATGTTATTTAAATTGGGCATTTAATTTAAATTCAAATATGCATTGACATCATACCATTTAAATTAATACCTACTTTATAAGATATCACAGATTCAAAGTTACACGTAAAAAAATTATTATGGTTGGCGGCGCAACGCTACCGACAGGAGTCAACGACCTTTTCCTCGGCTATTAGGTATGCGATCATCGCTTAGCTTCCTTTTAATCTCGGAAGTACTTTCCCGTGGGACATTTTCCGACATCCACGCGGGCGGAGCGGGCAAAAACTAGTCAGCAATAAAAATCAATGTATTTTACGAATAGTCTTCCTCTTGATTTTTCATTTTTTTTTTCATTTTCCATCAGTTTTTCAATTTCTTCCACATAACTCCACTAAATGATTATATTCGCGGCGAATTCGCACAGTACACCGTGTTAGTTCAAATAACGTAATGTTATAGTTTATTTCTGGAAATAGGCAATGAGTGTAGGCGCTGTAAATATGTTTTCGCGGCTTCTCACCGTGACACAGTTTGCAATTTGGTGTTAAATAAACAAATAAAGCAAGTTTCCTATTTTGCGTCCTGCGCTTTTATATGCTAACGCGACTGTAAAACCTAAATAAAAAGGGACAGGCTGCTGAATTGATTTTGGTTTCTCCGCTTTTCTAAGTTTTTAATGATCTTCAATGTCTCTCCGCGTCCCGTATATAGATAGTCGTACATACTTGTTTTACCTTTTTGTTAGAGGAAGTTCAATTATATTTAATTTTCCGTTAATCCAAATTTCAATGTTATACCCTTAAACCCTACCCGGGGGTCCAACAAACCCCAGTGGTTGAATATTTGTAGATATTTTTTAAATAACGAAACGCACTATTGCGAGCAAATCCTTAATTATGTCAGCTGCCATCTTATCACCAGTCCAGTGCGTCCAGTGCACAGTTATACTGTGTAGACGGATTTATAGCTATTTTTGGGTTTGTCAGACCCCAGGGTAGTAATAACGTAGTGGTTTTTTTGGTCGATAAAATCAAAATCAAAATATTTTATTTCACATAAACCTACATGGGCACTTATGAAACGTCAGAAGCTAGGTGCACGGTTCCAATTGGTCGTTTCTTATGGAGAAGAGCCGGCAAGAAACTCCACGGTTACTCTTTTAAAAATAATTGTTTTTTACAATATTTTTAAATAACAGTAGGTATTAATAGGTATGGGAGGACAGTGTAGGTCTTTCAACAAGTACCAGGTACTTAACAAGATAGAAGATGGTCAATAAATTTACAGTCCATTAAACCTACAGTGTTCTCACACTCACAAAATAGAAAAAAATTATCTAAGTATATAAAATATGAATAAATTAATAAAAATAAAAACCTATTTTAAACGAAATGACATGATTGCTATTACAACTGTAACAAATCTGAATAATTATCATGCACACAAAAGCCACTAATAAAGTGTTGAAATTAAATTGTAGGTATATACTCGTATTGTCAATGAAATATTGGTGAATGCTGTTAGTTTTTATTCAATATTTTAATATGTTTAATTTTCTTTTAATTAGGTCGGATAGAGCCTATAAATAAAAGTTAAACTAAATTTATATCTGTTACATTTTTACCTGAAGTGCTATTGTAAAAAAACTTTTAATAATATCTTGCGCTAGTACAATATGTTTAATTTTGTTGAATGATTCAAATACTTAACTAGGTAGTTTAATGCAAAATAAACCGCTGTTAATATTTTTGCTTCAACTACAATTTTGGAGGTAAATGTTTCTGAAATAATATATTACTTTTACCAATTTTTTACCTCATATAACAAAAAAACTGCCAACTATTTTGCCTCAATTTTTTTAACAAAAATACTTTTATATTTTTTTTTACCTTGAAGCGGTCCTGGAAACTATTTTTTTAAAAATATTATTTGAAGAGCTAAGTTCTAAAACACGATTCCAGAAAAAAATCGCTGTTAAGATTTAGTGCAGGGTTCCAACCTAATTTTCCCGGCCTAAACATTTGTTCTCACTTCAGTTTCAATGGGAAACTCAACCATGCGCGCTACAGTAGGTACCTACGGTTCTCCTCAATGACAGGTAAACTACTTTAATGAATGGCCAGCTTTGAGAAGTTTCATACACTTTATGTCAACCACATAAAACTCATTGTTGCGAACATCGAATACACGACGGCTCGGGTTTATTGAACGAATAAATTGCACCAATATAAAACTTTTGACGATGAGCAATAAATTCAGTGAATGATGTTGGAACCTATAAAATGTATTTATTTAATTTGCAACTGAACTACTTTTGATGCTGTTATACTCTTCTACAGTCTTCAATACATCGTTTAGTCATTTAGCCCTAAATGACCAGCTTTCTTCCATTAGCTAATGCTTATCCCAATACTTTCTGAATTGGTTTCGCTTTCTGGCTGGTTCTAAATAATGTATCTTTTCACCAAGGGTTAGACCCTTGGTGAAAAGATACATTATTTAGAACCATCGGGTGACGTTTTGTGGAAGTCATTAAAAGCTGTAGTGCGGGTCGCGTCCCTGAACTCTAACAGACGCTAGTCTTTCTAGTCCATTGTAATTTTATGCCAAGTTACGAGATGTATGGGCAATAAAAGTCGCTCGTCGGGTCTGTGGCGCCTGGCGAGGCGCGTGGCCGCCCATGTCCAGGTCCTTGTGCTGGAACACACTGGCTTATTGCTTACCGGTATATTTCAAATCAAATTAATTTAGTCATTATTGCCCTTGTTCGTTTTATTTAAGTTCATGTTCCTTGATGGCATGATAATGAAAGCACATTATGGTGCTTATCTTAATGACTTTTAAATATAACATTAGAAACATGTTCTGGTAGAAGATAACAAAACGACAAAATTAATAGTTTGAATGAGTGAATTATTTTCAGTTTTAGCAGCTAATCAAACAGTCTGTAGTAAATAGGTCAGCGTGCATGTAGGTATGTGTCGTAGGTTCTCTCATATAATTGACGCGCCACACTGCCCTACTTTCAGTGATCCAGTCCCACACGAGCGTTATACAATAAAAGGCTAAACTAAAGGTCTCGTCTGTTTTCTTACAAAACAAATGTATCACTTGTTGGCTTTCCAGCATGTTTGATAACACACTCTGAAGTAAAATGAGTCACAAAATAAATGTCTTTTGCCAAATGAAGCATCATCATTCAGGACCAAAAAGATGGCGTAACAATTTAAGAAGAAAATGAACGACAAGGACGTAGTGTAGATAGTTGATGTATTCATTACAACTTCAATGATAGCAGTGCATTGTCTTCTATGACGAATGATGATGCAAAGACTATAAAAAGGAACAGACGGAGAAAATAAATACCCGCTCGATAAAGAGTAATATCTATAGTATTCTGTTCCACCAGAGAGCATGGAGGTGTGTTGGCTGGAGCCGGCTATCGCGCAGTATCAGTGCACTCGCTCCGCTTACTGGTTACTACTCGCTCACTGGGGCACTCGCTTGCCGTTTGGAAAGGCTCCAGATGGCCCAATTGCATTGTGTTCCTATCAGCTTCTGGCTACAGCGCTTACGTATCTTGTTTACTTGTCTACATTTACGTAGTGTATATTGAGAGTAGTTACTTTTTATCTGAGTAAAGAGTTGCTCTCAATAACATACTATTTGCCATGAGACAACACTTTTTGATGATAGTAGGTTTTAGTTTCTGCTACTTAGGTATGTGTCTTGAAAATGTTAGCATATACTTTATCAAATGAATCAATTCATCGTTTCTAGTTCATTATTCAATTGTGTGACTGAACTAAATTCGCGCATTATGCCGATGAAGTAATCGTGATGGCAGATTTCCCGAATGGAGTTAAAAACAATAACATTGATTCACAGAAGAGCCGTCACGTTACCGATGCGTACACAGATCATATTTATCATCCGCAAGTCGACTGTTTATTGCGGCGGTGAATCATACAGTGACGTCATCGCGAAAACTTGGATGACATCCCCACGATATTCGCGGTTATATGCATCATAAAGTATATAGACCATATACGTACCTACATTGAAAGTACCAAGTTACAGCGTTCCTACATAAGCACGGCTAGGCTGCATCAATAGCCATAGCACGGAAGAAGTCACGTTATTGACATCACAAAAATTCGATGGACTATAAATAATTTACTGACGAATACGTTTGCCACTTTTGGCATGACGTATTGAAAACGGACAGTGCAGGGTATAGGTGTTTTCGACGTGTACCTATAGTATTGATCTGGCGTGAATCTGGGTGCAACAGTCACGACCGCGACGCTCCGGAGCGAGCCAGCCGACCGGTAATTAAATCCGGTGCACCGCGGGGCCGCTATCGATCAACATTTGTCTTATTATTAAACTGTACCGTGACTCCATGAGCTAACTTCACCTACAAAGGGTTGAGCAGGAGACAGCTAATTGTCCAAACCTTGTGGACGTCTCCTCGTCTGTAATATTAGTGCCGCGTCTAGCATATTAATGAACCTCATTAATTATTTCATTGTTTTTTAAGTACAACAGCAATACAATTATTTTTTAAGTGCGTTTGGACTCAAACTGCGTTATGCTTTTTATTAATAGTGCAAGGATTGCGATAACACAAAATGCAACGCCAGTCACTTTCTTTCAGTTTCGCTTGTGTTAGCAAATAGAATATAATATATTATCGGCAGGCCATCGACGTAACGACACACATTTACTGTTCTCGATATAGCCGTTAATAGCGATACAATCGTTTCATGTAGAATACGGTAGTGGTAGTATCTCGTAAACATGTTATTATGCTATAGTGAGGAGATTGCCATCTATGTATATGGTGCTTTACATTGGGGAGCACGCGCAGGAGACGACCGAGTGACACGCAATCACGATCCTAATAGGAGAAATGTACAACCTTCTCGGGAATTCAATCTCCTGACGAACAACTCCATATAGACTTGCTGGCAGAAGGCAATCTTTATGAAATCGATGAACTTTTCCTCATTCAATATTTTTATACCTACATATTTAAATAAATGATCGTAAACAGACCACAAACAGGGAAATTTTAGGAAGCTGAATTACCTGTTTTTTTTTCCAAATCATGTGGTGTATTGTGTCAGATGCACTTGATCAACTTAGCCTACAGCTAATGACTGGGTATGGGTCACGAAAGTTTCATTCATCCTAGTTCCAAATCTAGCATAGGTAATTAGAGGCAGGAGTGAGCGAGGCGCAGTCCTTGATTGTCGGCCAGATAGACCGGCGCTCGGTGCACATGCACTGGCGCACGGTGTTGAGTTACGTTCTCACGGCACCTACAACTTGCATAGGCACAAAAGCCTTCATTGCGTATGTGTACAACTTAGTGGCTACAGAACAGATCTTACTAGCTATTAGATAAGATAAAATAATACTTGATCAAACTGTACGTTAATATTTGCTTTAGCAAAAAATCTAAATTATTGCAAGTTATTTTGTTCAATATATTCGAATTCTTCACTCCTGAATCAAAAGTAAATGACTATACTATTCACTCGGTATGCTATTGTATAAAGGATATCACACAGTTTGGCTATCGCTAAGCTGTCAGTGTCGATATTACATATGTTTAGCGTCCACATGTGAGGTTTGCCAGGAAGTACCCGTGCTATTTCTCTTTATTCCGTAATATGTTAGTGCACATTAGAAGCCGACCGCTCGCAACAGCATCATGGTGGCACCTCCCAAAGATAATACAGTAAATCTCGCACACAATGAACAGAGCAGCGAGTGAATAGCTCCACAGTTGATGCACATTCTAGCTCTGTTAATAGATTATAATATTGTCGGCATTCAACCGTTATCTCAGTTTTACATTCATATGCCTATTTATCTGTGAATAGGCTTTGTGGTTAGAAGCATGTGATGGCAATCTGTTACTGGCTCGAATCAATTGACAATAATTATGATGTTTAATCGAGTAGATGCAAAACCAAATGCGAGTTCTATGTCGCATCAAGCGACTTGGAAGCGAACAAATGAATCGAATCGATGTCTGGAAGTATTTGGAATTTGAGAAACTAGTTTTGAATAAAAGAAAAAAAGAAAGAAAGAAAATACATTTATTTAGCACAGACTAAAGCACACAATATAATACAAAGCAGATAAAAACATAAAAAAAAAAAAAAAAAAAAAAAAAATCTAATAAAAATTAAAAGTAAAGTGCGATATAAGCAGAAATTTGATGGGGAGTGTGCCAAATAAAGTTGTTGTTTCACCTCATTAACTGCTCGGCCTTGAGCGACCTATATGCACCTCATTGATAGTCATGCGAAAGAAATTGTTGATTAACTGCGAATATGTCTTATCATGGGAGGAATAATTATCATAGACCTTAGAACGGTGACACCTAATTGCGTATTTATTTCAAATAGTTAACGTAATTGTGTTTAATTATCGGTATGCATTCGTAAACAACCGACATAATACATTTATGGGTACTGGGATCAGGTGACTCACTATCTACCAGGAAGTGTGTAAGTCATATATAAAGCTGGTGCCAAAGTAATTTTTACTAAGGATTACAACATAACTATGGAAAGTACAATTAACGTTAGGTATTTCAATACCCACAGTTTATTTGTTCTACTATGTTTTCGTATAAAAATGGCCTCTTATCGGTATCCTGATTAGCTGGTTTTAGAACTGAGTTTTAATTATTGAAGGTCTTTACTGACTAATTTCCAAATTCAGTATTTTAATAGATTTATAGCTCGTGGCTTTTATTCATATTTAAGTTTAGTACCTATAAATTATTCTCCCCTTTTTTAAGCTTCCTGACTAAGTATAAATTTCATGTTCGCGTTGTATTTACTATATGAGGTTAAAGACTAATTATAATATCAAGGATTTTTATTTGATCAATTTAGTCAACCATTATCATGAACAATGTTTTATTTGAATCAAAACAAGTAAATGTTGCCAGCTCGTTATAATCAGCACAGTTTATGTTACGATCATTCTGTTGGGTTTACCTTCAGTTGTTATCATAATTATAATCGTGTCAGTATCGCGGCTGTTCACGCGCTAAGCCAAGATGAAAACAACAATAACTGTAGTTAGCGACTCATTCTTTTGTCACATTGTATTAAAATTGAGTAAAACTAAAGGCGCACGTCAAGGTGAGGTCGGTCATTGTGTGTGTTGGTCAGTCAGTATGGCGCGACTTTTTGTACATTGTTTGCAATTTTTGTAAACGCTAAGTACCTGCATTATAGGTACGATACCTTGACACTGTGTCAGGTGCAAATTACTTATAAATAAACGAAAACTTAATAACACATACGTAACGCGTTTCTAAGTGGGAAATATAGCATGATAAAGTACTGAATATTAATCATGTACTTACCTATTTATATGGACTTTATTTCCGACCTCTGAGTTCCCAGATATATACACAGTTATTATATACAAAAACGGAAATCTATGGTGATGACATCATGGCGGCTAGTTATAGTTTAAATGAGTATCGTTTCAAGTATTTGCGTAGTAGTAGGGTGTTTATGGGGATTAGCATATTTAAATTAAATTAAAGAGCTTAGCTGACGATATCTCATTGGAGTTAACTACATAATATGTGTGTTCTCTGTTCACTCTTGCTCTGTTACAATGTTATTCTGTAGTTAAACTGTTGTAGACAACGAACAACATTACGTAGAAGATAGTTTATGCTCTGTTTCAGTCTTGTACTGTGTGTTATTTGTGGAAAAATTTAATGTTTGTATAAATTTGAATAGCTATTGAGAGGATCACGTGTTGAGTGGCACAAGCTTGACATTCAGACGGGCGTTATCGCCCGATCAGTATTACCTAATGTGCCTCTTCTAAAGTTGTCTGTACCTACCTAATATACTCATGTATTCGTGTTTGACGCCTCATTTACTTACGCGTCCATGATCGCCAAGTTTTCTCTGCCATTCGTTCGATAGCACGATATTAGTTTTTCAAAGAAATTACCGTTTTATTAGGTTAGGTGTTGAATAAACATAATTCATAAATTATGTGTCAAAACGTGAGTAAGTTGTAATGATTGTGGTTCGATGGCCGTAGGCAAGTGTAATGGTGGCACTTCACATCGCTATTCGGTATTCGCGTTTTTTACTGTGTTTTATTCGGCTATATAGTGTAGATGTCCGCATAACTCGAACACACCGTCAACACATCGTCATGAACAGCGAATATGCCGAACATTCAAGAATATGATTTATTGCTATCGTTTTGCTAATGTGAACGCAAAGATGGACGTGTTGACGGCTGCTGCGACTTATTATTTCCTCAGTGTTCATTACCTCATGTTAGGCGTAAATAAAATACCGCACTCTACTGAGCAAGCCATGTGTGAAAGGTATTTTCCGTATATTGGCATTGCTTTGTTAAGTTACCAAAAACCGACAACCGGCGGACACGAGTGTTCGTGTATTTGCGTATTCCTCATATTCATGAAAAATAGGCTAATATACGCGAATAGAGTAACTTCAAATCGTCGTATTTGGATAAATAAGACGAAAACGCGAACACGAATAGCGATGTGAAGTGCCACCATAAGGAAAACCATTTTTTTTTTTTATTAACAAATAGTCCAACTACTTGGAACTATACTATTATCCTCATTTGATCACTCTGTGAATAGCAAATAGAAACTTTTCTTCCTGTTATTGTCAGATGATGTTAAGTTGTTATTTCTCGCTTGGAAGATTGTTTCTTCATTCTGTGATTTGCAAGGCAACCTCGTGGCCGGTGCTGAAAGACTTGCAATAAAAATAAGCATCCGACACACAAAGTTAGAATCCGGCTGTCAGTCCACTGAATCGGAACGTTGCACGATGACAAAACTGTTCAATATTTCTGTGGCTCTATGATTTGTATGATCCACGTGCTACCTACAGCTAGTGAACCTAAATGGGCCATCAGAGAACCTTCAAGCTTTCAAAGACAAAGTCAAATTAAAATCTTAAATTTCAATTAGGTAGGCACATAAGGCACTGTTGAATGACAACATTTTCAATAAAATAAAATTGATTCTAATTGCCTGTTCGTTTGTTATGTCTTATATGAGAAGAATATTCTCCCCCCCTCCTCCCTTGTCCCTTGTATAGAGAAGAACGTGCAAGAAACTCCATTCTAAGTCTAATTTGGTTGGTTGATGCTGTCACCTCCAATGTTTGCTTTCGATCGAATGGTGATGCGTTGTGTATGCGTGCAGGTGTTCTGCGACATAGTGGTGCGCGACGGCGAGATGGTGTGCGTGGAGCTGGTGGCGCGCGGCCGGGGCTGCGCCGCGCAGGCCGTCATCTTCCTCGGCTCCATCCGCTACGACATCCTCACCAGGGTCTACGACTCCAGGGTAAGCTTCACTTTCTACAAGAGTATGACAATCTTGGCTCTATTTAGCTACTTCTAGCATATACGTACTGTGTTGTCTCAATATTGGGTAACCAGCTTCAGCGTCTGCCTAGCCATGTTGAACTATGTTACGGTCCCGAATTGGCTTCCTATCTAACCGGATGCAGCTGAATACAGTATGTTACATGGAGCGACTTGTTATCTGACTGAGCTCCATAACTCAGCTACTAGATAACACGATGCTCCTGTGCTTTTGTCACCAGAGTTCTTTAATTTTACGTGTATTTAAGATTTCACTCTTTAATTTACTATCCCCGACTCTCTATTTTGGCGAGGAACTGGTGAAACCTTGCAAAACCGTGTGTGGGATTATCACTCCATTAGCACAATAATGTCGCGACGATTACTTTCGTCTATTATCGTGTAAGCTTGGCTTTAACGGTTCACAACCGGCGCGCGGTGTGAATTGAACAATTTATTATGAATGAAATTTAAATTCCATAACTTAAATTAATATACAGTAAACATAAATCAATACGAAAGAAAGAAAAAAATTATGAAATAAGCTGCAAGAAATTATATCATATGTAGATGTAACAGTTAGAAAAACTTGAAAGAGATTGAGAATCGAGTCTTTTAGTGAGGAAGCTGTGAAAAGGCTCTGAATCCATACGACCTATTGCACTAAGTTATGAAATACAAAATGTTTCCAAGCCATATTGAATTGTCTTTTATTAGGTTAGCACCGGTACGCGGTATCTGTATCGAAAGCTTCCCACATGCTGAGATTATTTAGATTATTCTGAATGCTCTGAATTAATCAGGTGGTGCGTATATTTATTTATATTTTAAAACGAGTATATCAGGTTTCCGTGTTGGGTTAGTGTCGACCTCGCTTCCGACAAACCGTGGTCGGAGGGCGCAAGTCCACCGCAACAAGTGTCATGGCGACGCGCGACGGCCGCTGATTGCCGGATACGGGCTGTTTAGTGCGGCTCCCGGCTGTCCGGCCGGCTGCTCCCGTTCCCGGCTCAAGCCACGGCGACGCTTACGACATTTGCCGCAACATCTGACACTGTATTACAAGCTGAATACAGATTTATCGAGCACCTAAAATAGCTGAAGTTAAGTCACGAATTGGGCACGATCAGGTACACACTTAAATCATGAAATCAGATATTTTGTAGGGTCTCAAACAACCGGTAAAGAAGAAATGTCGACAAACGCTCCCGCCGAGTGCCACGAGAGGCTCTTTGTATGTGTGACAAGGGCGCCGCGGCCCGCAGGGGTGCGACTGAGCCGTGAGAGCTCACACTCGGCCTCACTGACTGAGTAACCCTATTGTACCGCTCTCATAATACGACTGTTTAGCGACTGCATTGTTTTATTGACAAAAATAAACTTGACAGCTTTTAAATCTGTCTGAATAAGACTTCTAAACCCACCACGCCAGCCGCGGCGAGCAGACTTAGGTGCTGGCGTTGAGGCCAAATGATTAACAGTTCATCAGGTACATATTCATAAGATACATTTTTATCTCTTATAGGCTCGTTTCACGACTATCTCACCTGATGTTAAGTGTAGATGACCGCTAAACATCATTACCAACTCTTCATTTCGTAATCCACTTACGAGTATATATATAAATTATTTAAATAGAGTTTAACCTACCTTTATATATTTATTGTGTTAATATTTGGAAGCGATATTGCTGACATCTATCGATAACAAATAAAAAGTTACGTTTTTTTCTCGGGGATACCCAGATTAATAATACTGTTATCACTTATCATGATCGATAATATTAATATTGTCTTGTACACGACTACTTATGATACCAATATTATGTGGCGAAATGAATTACCTACGCTTGTAATTATTAATGTGTTTCGTGATTGTGCAATAATGGTGGGAACGCCATCAGTACCCGCCACCCTTCGAAGGCAAATTGATGAGCGCAGCTGTGTACCAGCAGCGTAGTTTTAATTCATATTGACCTCCTTAGTATGAAAGTGAAACTTTATTTCTAAAGTGATGGTGATGATCACTTGTTCTCGTTCATCATCGTCATCATGCACGGCCCGACTTCGCCCACTGCTGGGCAATATATTCATCTCTTTTCTTGTGGCAATACCCACGGTCCTGTACCAGCCTTTTAGACATTTGACTCTTTTTTTTTTAGGGTTTCCGTAGTAAACAAGGAACCCTTATAGTTTCGCCATGTCCGTCTGTCTGTCTGTCCGCGGCTTAGCTCAGACACGGTTAGTACTAGAAAGCTGTAATTTAGCATATGAATACATATTAATCATGCCGACAAAGTGGTAAAAAAAAATGAAGATTTTTTTTTTTAGGGTACCTCCCCTACACCTAAAGTGGGGATGTTTTTTTTTTTCTCATTTACCCCATGTTGTGGGGTATCGTTAGAAAGGCCGTTCAAAAATATTATGAGTTTGACGAAACAATTTTTGGATTCAGGGACCCGTTTGTGAAATATTAAGCTTTTAACTGATTTTTTTTGTTAGAGTCAAGTGTGTGTTCCCCTGCCAGCTAAACGGTTGTACTTGGATTTGTGAAAAAAATCACAGCAGTAGTAGGTATATATAACGAAATTAAAAGGAAATCGATCAGAGCTGCTATGTTGGCTGTACAGGTTGACGAGTAATAATCAACCAACTAAGGGGTTACATATCTTTAGTCTCACAAAAAACAATTGCAAAAAGAGGCTAACTGACTGGCTACTAAAATTAAACTATAATGATACTGAAAACATCCTTAAAATGACCTAAACACACAATCACATACTCTCACACACCCTCACAATTCACTCACTCATATACCCATACAATCACCCATACTACACATCTACTAACATTCGTCACGCATACTTACTTACCCTAGATTTTAATATTATTAAATAAAACTACAAAATGTCATCTATGATTCCTTACTAAATTCTGTCAGCCCGCTTAGTACATAATTTATAAAATGAAAATGTAAAGGGGTGGGATCCTGGTGTCCTGAACCACAGGCCACGAGCCTAGCTTAGGCACCAGTCTCCCACATTAAATACTTACCTGAATTGTGTATCATTGTCGAATCTGACCAATGTAAAATGATTTATGTATATTGTGGTGAGAAAATAAAGTTGATTGATTGAACTTAAATTTGCAGTTTGAAAAACATGATCTCCCATACATTCCATATGGGAGAACATGTTTTTCAACTACAATGTTAAGTTTGTTCTAGGGATAAATTCATCCTCACTACGGAACCCTTCACTGTGCGTGGTTCGACACGCACTTGGCCGGTTTTTTTTGTTAGCTTTTAATATTGTGTTCCACTGCTGTGCAAAGGCCTCCTCTTTTTCCTGTCTTGTGTGATCTCTGAACAGAACATGTTGGCTCTGCAAACATTATCAGATCGCCACACCACCTCCGCCGTCGTCTACTTCGGCGGCGATTTTTCATTACAATATAAAAACCTATCTGTAAAATACTTTCTCCCTTGTACAGCATCAAGGGAAGTTAAGATAAACTTAAAGACCTTCAAGTAAATAAGGAGAAACTAATGGGTAGCGTGGGGCAAACTGCAAAGGAACAGTTTCTATTAACTGTGTGTTAAACAATAGTGAGCCAGTGTCGCGTAGGGCTTCACATGTCTCTGCTAAGTACATTATATACGCTAGGCTGCTAAACGTTGTAGTCAGTCAGAAACTTGTCCCATCCGCAAGAAGCTCACCACTGCTGGGCTCTGAACACAACTCTCAGTATTGTTTATATTTGAAGGTTTCTCTTTATAGTGCTTATTGCTATGTTATTATTTAAATTTCGGCTAAAGGTCACCTAACTTACTGTTGCTTCTAAGAACTTGTACAAAGTTAACAGTTGTCATGGTAACTTGAGGCCCAAATATCTAGTAGGTACCGAGATCCGGAGACCGCTCGTACGATAGCTGTTATCTGTCTGACTTGAAGTAATCGCCGGATTCATTGCTGGTGACGTCATCCTTATCTTGTCACTACCACCGTCCACTCACTGACCATTCTGCCGCTTTTAGATCAAACCAACGCATGTTTGAGTCGGTAGATACCAGCCTTTATTCGCGACGTGGACTCCATGCTAAGAATACATTACTAGCAATTATGACCAAAATTATTATTATTTTATTTTTATTGATGGTTTTGACATTACTAGTAAATTATGACCAAAATTTTGCCAAATATTATTATGTCCTAAAATTAGTGTTTAAGATGTGTATGTAATTACTAACAAATTGGATTGTATGATCTTGAATTCAAATAATTTTATTTGAATACTGTAGGAAATATGCGAATACCAGTTTTAATAAATACATGACGTTAGTTGTTTTTAGCTCGTCGTATAATATATTTAGGTACTTATGTAGCACAGCATTACCAATCAAACTTGAATGTTTATTGAACCGGATCTGACACGGACTGTTAATTGACTTAGACATTGTGTAGGTTATCTTAAAAATGTTGTATTATCTTCTGTGTCTTATGAAGCTATGATCTTATCTTATGTTCGTCTTCTTTTGGTATTATTTGCACAAAAGCAAATCGTTCCAAATATAGATCAAATGATGACCGGTCCATTTGGTAGCCGATGAGTCGATATAACTATGACAGCGAAGCAACATGATGACTCGATGACTGATTACGAGTATATAGAACGTCAGCGCCTTTGTACTCTGAGATTAAATTTAATTGAATGACAATAAAGGGTCAAATAAACCTGGCTATTTTATGCCTCCTCTAAGTATCATAAATTGGTGTTTTTCATTGTTCGACAAGGTTTACATATATAAGCCAGATCCTTTTTTATTTGTACTTAGATAAGTACTTCCAGAACATAATTTTATGAGTAAATAAACAGTTCATCTTTGGGGTTATCTGGTTGTGTACAGATTATGGTCGTTATCGCTAAATTTACAAAGCAATTAGGATTTTTGCGAGAATTAGTATGTGAGGTCGTAAAGCTTACCTCAAGGAAACCTTACAAGTTGACGGATTCGGAAATAGATACCTACCACTGCCTACTGCCGGCGACCTTGAGCCTTGGAACAACTCCTTTACGTCGAAACACACACACCCGCACTTTTGCATAATATGTAATGGAAAATTAATGTTCTTACCAGCGATTTTTGTGATAACGAAGTACAATTTGCGCGACACTTTGATCGTATCTGAGAAAATAATTTATCGGAACTGCCATGGAACCAAATTCTGTAAACAAATAAACTCAATCGCCTACACTACTCTAAGTCCTTCATTCAAAAGCCATAAAACCAAGCTATAAAACACGAATGAATACTGACAGAATACAGATGTGTGATGTGATGATGTCTGGACTACTTTGAACATAGTGGCTGATTGTTTAATATTCTAGGCAGATAATACAACTGATAAGCATCTTTTGGAATCCTACTAATAATATTATAAATGTGAAATTTTGTTTGTTGTCTTTCTCTCTCAAAAACGGCTGAACGTATTTGGATAAAATTTGGCACACAGATAGTTTATAACGAGGATTAACATATAGGATAATTTTTATCCCGGCAGTACCAACGTCCCCGTGGGATAATTTCCGACCCTCCCCGTAAACAATTACTCATTCGTGAATTGAATGTTTTTGTAGTTTCGATGTTTGCTGACTCAACCCGAGTTAAAATAACCTGTTGAGTCAAGTCAACCTTCCTCGTTTCCTAGCGTGGAAAGCTTGGGGCTTGGGGATCATTTTATAGTAGTTCTGTGGCCGTACGTTCGGAATGAGTACTGTCACTGTGCTGCAAGGTCACAGCTTCAGCTGCGGTTGCCAACTTTATTTAGAAGAAATAAAGTATTTCTGGTTTCAGAGAGGGTAATTATAGAGTACAGACTTATAAGAAAGAGTATAACTTTATGTTATTTTTAAAACATAATTTTCATTAATAATTGTGTTTTTTAAAAATAATTTTACTAGTCTAGATGTCTTTTTTATGAGGTACTCAGTTATTATCAATTTCAACGAAGCCCTGTTTCTGTCTTCCTGCCACTTTGCAATGTTGACCGAAAACTAGGCCGTTTAAACCTATCGCCACCCGCCTCGAATAGGTCAGGTTTTCTGTAGCCTCTAACTACAACGCCGGCAGGAACTAGGGGGCCCCATGGAACGCGGGGCTCTGGGGCACTTGCCCCGAGTGGCCAAAGGAAAAGACGGCCCTAACCGAAGAGTCTCAGTGAATGCTGAATTAATTCAATCCAAATGGAGAGTATACTTACATAAAATTAGCGTACTCTATTGCTTTTGTAGATTATAAAGTACGCCTACCTATGCGAAATAGAGTACAATTCTCTAAATTAGGGTACGGTTGGCAACCCCAAACTTTTTGATTGATTTACCATGTGACCTTGCTCGTCTGAAATCCGTTCAATAGGTGCTGGTCTTATTCGTGAAGTCGTAAATAAAATAAAAAACTGGCTAAGTGCGTGTCGGACGCGGACCACGCACAATGAAGGGTTCCGTAGTTGGGATGAATTCATCCCAAAAACAAACTTAACATTGTTGTTGAAAAACGTACTCTCCCATACATCGATATACGTCACGGTCAATTCTGCACCTGCAAATGCAAGTTTGTAATCGCAAACAAAATATTTTTGTGTGATAAAACTACAAATTTTTATTGCGTTGACTTGAAGCTTGAGTTTTTTTTGACCTCAAGACCATAGACCTACTTAAAAATATTTGATATTAATTTCAACTTAAAACCTCTTCGCGTTCTTGAGAAAAAGGGTCTTGACAAACTGACAGACAGACAGACGGACAACGAAGTGATCCTATAAGGTTTCCGTTTTTTCCTATTTAGGTACCCTAAAAAGGTGAGAACCTATAGTAGTAATTTGCTTTGCATAAAAAGACGCAGCTTATTGCGGATTTGTTTGCACCTCGACAAATCCCAAAAATGGCGGATCTGCGATAAGTGCTCATAGCAGACGTGAACTTGTAACACATGCGCTAAATATTGGCATTTCATTTCAGCCAACTTTAATGTAACCTTCGTTCGGCAGGAAGATGTAGATGTAACATCAACATCAGAAAATCTACAATTCTTCACACTTACGTACTACAAACACTGACGTAACTAACTCGTACTTATAATTCTTTCAATACATTATTTCAAGCTGTTTGTAATGAATATTTCGAATGGTGTGATTTTAAATCAAATTTTGTAGGTAACAATATAAACTTTTTCAATCTTCAAAATAGTCCAAATACTTACTACTTCCGGCGCGCGGCGTTGTCTGTTAACTAGTAGATATGAATGTTATCTAGTAGTAGTTACTTAGCCACCAGATAATGCTTCTGAATCTATATTTGGCAGTAATGATTTCGGAAGCGCTAAAGCTAAAGATAAGGCTCTCAATTTGCTTTTATTATATATTTTATTTACTATTACAGATATTACCCAGTGCTATTTTGATTATAGCTATTGTCAATTGGTCATAACTACACTTTAAGTAGGTATACAGGGTGTCAGGGACATCGATACGAAAACTGTTACCATGGATTCAGTATAACATGAATCTGAACCCCCCCGTGTTCTAATTTTTCGTCGGTTATTTAAAAAAACGTGCTGGTCCATACATTTTGACATTGCACTTTTCTATGAAACAGATTTTTTTTAAATAACCGACGGAAAATTTCAACTCAGTGGGGTTGAGAATCATGTACTTACTGTAAAATATTTCCAGATCGTCGATGTCCCTGCCACCCTGAGGCCGGGGAAATTAGGTTTGAACCTTGCATTAAATCCTAACAGCGATTTTTTTCTTGAGTCTTGTTTTTGAACTTAGCTCTTTAAATAATATTTAAAAAAAATACATTTTCCAGGACCGCATCAAGGTAACAACAATAAAAACGCGATTTTGTGAATAAAAATTCATGCAAAATAGTTAACAGGAAAACGTTGTTATGTAAAAAAAAAAAAAAACTAATATATTAGTTCAGAATTAAACATTTTTACCTCCACGGAAATTTTAAATAAAAATAAAATTACGTATTTTTTTTATTGTTCTTCAAGCAAAAATGTTAACAGTGTTTTTTTGCATTAGATTACCTACCTAGTTAAATATTTTGTTATGCTATCCAACAAAATTAAACATACTTGTTTGTACGAGTGCAAGATATTACAACCAATTAAAAGTATTTTTGCAATAGCTGTCGGTAGTTTTTTTTTTAGTTTTTTTGATAGTTGTACCTCTATTGATAAGATTACAATAAGAAAATGGTTATAAATTCACAATCACCGATTCACCGCATACTAGCAGACGAAATAGTGATTAGGAACTGCCGGCTACTTCAATAAAACGTCTCTTGAAATCGATGTTGAAATGTTTTACTTTCAGTTAAGAATTCGAAAAGCATTCATAAAGCTCCTGACATCAATATTTTCACTGTATCTCAGTAAAATCCGTGTGAGATCCCTTCGTGCTTGAGGGCTCGGTTTACGAGGTGGGTTTATGGGGCGTCGCCGCCTCCGGCGCGCCGCTGCGACGTCATCGGGCGCCAGCCTTGGGCCCACAGCCAAGGCATACATCTCACATAACACCCTCCCTCATCACTGCACGAGTTCCAGGACTCGCGTGATGTGAATGGGAAAATAGCACCCGGTTTTGGCTGAGACTACCCTAACAGTGACGTTTCCTTGTGATCCTAAATAGGATTACGTTAGTTCTGCCAGCTATCCGACTTGTCGCAGGAATTTTCGCAATTTTCGTGCAATGTAGACCGTTACGGCCATTACGGAGCGGAAGGGTCTCCTGTCGCGTCGGTGTCGGTGGGCGTGTGACGCGCCACGCGCCGTGTCACCGGGGCTAGCTGTTCATTGACGAACACGTTGCGTCACGGCGGGCGGCGTGACATCAGGTACATTCATTATGTTAGCCATTAGTATACATTATAATCAGGTGACGTAGATACAATGTTTTGTATTAACGTTCCACTCAATCTTTTTTACTAACGTCGTTAAAGTGTTAGTCGGCAGTTCCAAAGAATTTATAGTCCTTATAAAAATTCCAGGAACTAAATTACAAAACCATCAAGAGCTGTCCCTCAGTAGCCGGGGTGTGTCGGAAGGCCTGATTAATGGGAGACTAATTGATCGGTGTCTGTGGCGAGTAAACAGGCTGGCAGGCTGTGCCGTTACGCTTACGTCAGAGCAGCGCCGCCCACGCTCACCCGCGGTCCCGTTCAACTTGGGAGTTATTGCTACTACGACACCCCCGCGCTAAGGCTGCCCTACCTAACCTAGTATATAGTAAGGTAGATCCGTACGGTACCTACTAAGGTTAGTTCCATTAATATTGGCGACTCTCAGCAGCATCACAACATGTGGAAGTAGATTAGCTGTTTCACTGACAAGACGGTCGGAAGGTAAAAACGGCGATACATCTATGATTGAAGTTACTGAAATCAGAAATGAAGACGTATAAAACAATAAACTGTACTTACCTACCTAATCGGCTATAAAATTTGTTATCGTGAGCTATTATTGCATTTCCGAGTAGTACTGCGATTAAGACGTTAAATCACACAATAAACCGCGTTTCATGAAAAGTTATTGTTTGAATTCCTAGTTCAATTTTAAAATTCGCATATGACATATATTCTTGGTTTTTTTGGCCTTGGTATTTGTAACCCCAGCCCTCTTTCGGGAGGGTATCATGTACCATTCAAGGGCGGCTGCGAGGGTTGACTCCTGGCGCTGACACCATGACATCAGTGCACACGTCGCGCCGACACGCTTGATCTCATCACCCAGCCTCCCCCTTTGACTGTAACGCGCAGCTACGCAACCAAAGTGTTCCCGCCCCATTACCAAAAACTCGCGCGATGACATCACGCCTGTCTTCCCCGGTAAGGGTTTAGGGATTGGCAGAGGTGTTTTAGTACACCTACATTTCGTCAGGCTCGCATCCTTTTACATAAATAAAACATAACTGCCGAAATATGGCTGTACAAGGACTTACGAATTGTAACTTTAGTGGACTTAACTCGACAGTTACTGTGGCCCCAATGCATTATACAGAACTTTCTACCTTGCTAACTAGTTAATTAGTACTGTATTGGTTGGCGACGCAGTGTCGCGAGTTTGCGAAGCCTCTCGTCTGCCCCACTTCAATCTGCGGCCGGTCGCTCCCTCTCGTTGTGATATTGTTCACAACGGCTAAGATTACGTGCCGCCAATTAATCGATAAACAGTCGACCGGAGAAAAAACCCATCAGAGTGCGTCTACTACAACTAGGCCATCTGTTTCGTCGTATCGGCTTATACGGCGTATCGCTGACTCTTTACTTCCGGTCTTCACGTATAACCGCTTGATATTAATTGACACTTGAGTGTGTGGCGATGAACACATCGTTCACCTGAATGACTATGTAACATCCCTACGATAGTGACACATCACTACGTTTTTGGACGAAAACTCTGACGGTTATTTTTCTGGTGTTTGATAATTTATCCAGGTTCTCACTATTTCTATTGTGCGACTATCACTTGTTTTCCTGATTGTATCAATCTACCTAGTGTACTAAAATATTGTGAGTGTTCCTGGCTGATTAAACTATATAACCTATCATAGTGAATGGTTTCATTCCGAATGTTCGGGAGCAGCTATATCCCGCATTGGTGACCGCGACTACAATATCACGCTACCTGTTATCAGTAGCTAGACAAACAAGTGCCAACGCCGGCGCCGGAGTGCCCACTCCCTGCGTCTGTCGTCGCGTTTCAAACGAGAGCATACAAGAACATTAATCATTTCGACGCTGATTACGACGCTGCCGACGCTCAACCACAGTCCCGACGCTGCGCCGGTCGGTCTACGGTACATCTACGCTACGAGAATTTCATTGCGTTTCTGCAGACGTGCAGACTACAACTTGCAGTTGGTACTTTGGTACGACTGCAATCGCCAGAACAACTGCCCAGAGTGCATGATTGCATGTTTCGCGTGCTTTGAGTGCAAGTGTAAAGTGAAATCTGAAACAATGGTATGCAGCATTGGACATTCCTAACCGCCTCAAGCAAGTTTTTAATTTATTATTTTTCTTTACTGCTAGGTAAATTATAATTTTCAAAATTCGTTTACAAACTTTCCTAGTGCTCAGGGACTTACTAACTGTCTGTCTACCTGCCTGCTTGCGTTTAATACCTAATAACATAATAATATCTACATCATTGTAATAAGTGCCTATATCTAACCCGCATCATATAAAAAATATTACTAAGCTGATGAATTGAATTTAGATGTTGTAAATTTTATGTATATTGTTTGAATGCCTACCTACTGCTAACATTAAATTACTTTTGTGTTTGTTGTACTGTTTGGTACTGTACTATATATATTTATTATTGTTTGTTTGTTCTGCGGTGCTCGGGTGTGTGGTATATTATTGCTACTTGCTGTATTTAGATTTTGCATCATGGTGAATGAACAGCTTCAGGCACAACTTGAGCTAGTGATGGCAGAAAATGCAGCATTACAAAAGCGACTAGGCCAGAATGAAGTTGAGGCAAAGGTGTGTAGGGTAGCTGTTAAATTACCCACATTTTGGGCTGACAAGCCTGCAATTTGGTTTGCACAAGTGGAAGCCCAATTCCAAATTGCCAATATTGTTGGTGATACCACCAAATACAATTATGTAGTAGGCCATCTAGACCAGAGGCTGGCAGGTGAGGTCGAGGATCTAATAACGAATCCTCCAGTCGAAGGGAAATATGAGAAATTGAAAGAAGTCCTTATACAACGACTATCAACTTCCCAAGAGAAAAGAGTAAGACAGCTCCTAAGCGATGAAGAGCTTGGTGACCGGAAACCGTCCCAATTTCTTCGTCACCTTCGCTCACTTGCCGGGACGGTTCTATCAGATGATAATATCATACGCCAACTTTGGTTGCGTCATCTGCCACAACAAGCTCAAGCAATACTAGCAGCACAGGCTGATCTTAATTTAGATAAAGTGTCGGAGTTAGCTGATAAAATCGTAGAGTTAGCCCCATCACCTGCTGTTTGTTCCACAACGGCAACTTCAACTTTAACGTTAGCTACATTAGCTCAACAATTAGAAGTTGTGAGTAACCAAGTAGCTGCACTCTCGAAGCAGCAACACCGTCCTATACGTGACCGGTCCGCATCTTCCGGCAGGTCAGCATCTTCCAGTAGGTCAGCGAACAATTTCAAGCGATGCTGGTACCACAGGAGATGGGGTGTTAAAGCAACTAGATGTACTAGGCCATGTGACTGGGAGTCGGAAAACCCAACCAGCGGTCAGTAGCGGCGGCAACTGATTGCGATAACATCGGCCGCCGCCTTTTTGTCACAGACCACGTGACCAGCCGCCGGTTCCTAATTGACACTGGGTCAGACCTCTGTTGTTTTCCGCATCGCTGGTTACCGTCACGCAGGCAGCCTACTGACTATGAACTTAGTGCCGCTAATGGAAGTAGTATACAAACTTTTGGTACAGTAAACCTTAAATTAAATTTTGGTTTGCGCCGCGATTTCACTTGGCAGTTCGTGATAGCCGACGTCAGCACAGCCATTATTGGTTCTGATTTTTTGGCATTTTATCACCTTTTACCCGACTGCCGAAATAAGAAATTGGTCGATGGTACTACTGGACTAACATCTGCTGCTTCTACCGCTAGTATTGACCAGCCCAGCGTACGAGCAGTAGCGTCGGGTAAGTCAATATTTACTCAACTCCTGGCGGAGTTTCCAGATATCACTCGACCTCCCGGCTTTCCTAGAGTCATCAAGCATGACACAGTGCACTACATCAAGACCACAGACGGACCCCCTGTCTCCTGTCGACCTCGACGTTTGGCGCCGCAGAAACTAATTGCGGCTAAAAAAGAATTCGAAGAAATGGTAAGATGTGGGACAGCCCGGCCGTCTAAAAGCGCTTGGTCTTCACCTTTACATATGACCGTTAAAAAAGACAACACTTGGCGCCCTTGCGGCGACTACCGCGCCTTGAACGCCAGAACCATACCAGATCGATACCCGGTTCGGCACATTCATGATTTCGCCCATAACCTCGCTGGTGCCAAGATATTTAGCACACTCGATCTCGTTAAAGCGTACCACCAAATTCCGGTTTTTGAAGGGGATATTTCAAAAACTGCCATCGTGACCCCGTTTGGCCTCTTCGAATTCCCGTATATGACATTTGGCTTAAGGAACGCCGGCCAAACCTTCCAGCGCTTCATCGATGAGGTCACACGGGGTCTCGAATTCTGTTTTCCTTACGTAGATGATATCCTCATATTTTCCAAAGACGAGTCTACCCACCTTCAGCACCTGCGTGTCCTCTTCAAACGCCTGCAAGAGTACGGAGTGGTAATAAACCCTTCTAAGTGTGTCTTAGGCGTCGGCGAAACCGTATTTTTAGGCTACCACGTTTGTGGTGATGGTACGCGACCCCCTCAGGGTCGAATTCAAACGTTGCTGGATTTTCCACCACCTGAGACAGTACAAGGTATGCGCCGGTTTCTAGGTATGCTTAATTACTATCGTCGATTCGTGCCTCGTGCAGCGCTATCCCAGGCTCCATTGATTGATGCATTAGTCTCAACTAACAGTAAAGGTGCAAAGCCATTTCCATGGTCACCCGAACTCTTGCAACAATTTGAAGCCTGCAAAAAGAGCCTCTCCAACGCAACACTGCTACAACATCCAATCAGCAACGCTAGACTGGGTTTATTTACTGACGCATCTAGCGTTCACATCGGGTCCTGCCTCCAGCAAAATCTAAACGGCCAGTGGTATCCACTTTCCTTTTTCAGCAAAAAGTTGACTCCGCAACAGGCACAGTGGCCAGCTTATTACCGTGAATTATTAGCGATCTATGAGAGTGTCCAACATTTTCGGTACATTTTAGAAGTCCAGCATGCAACAATTTTCACAGACCATAAGCCCCTTTTGTACGCCTTTTTACAGCGACGTGAGAAACTTCCACCTCCACAACTTAACCAGCTATCATTCATTAGCCAATTCACGACTGACATCCAGTACATTAAAGGTGAAGACAATATCGTGGCCGACGCTATGTCACGCATTGACATAGACACAATCACTCTGGATCAAGATTATGAAGTTTTGGCTAGGTCGCAGGCATCAGACCAAGAACTTGCTAATTTATTGCAAGGTGGTTCCAGTCTAACACTCACCAAAATCAGTACATCAGCGACCAACACTCCGGTTTACTGTGACATCTCTACTGGTAAGCCACGTCTCTATCTGACCCCTTCTTTCCGCCGCGCTGCTTTCAATAAGTTACACAATTTGAGCCATCCCGGTGCTGAAGCTACGACCCGTTTGGTGGCAGAGCGTTTTGTCTGGCCTTCGGTCAGAAAAGATTGCCGAGCCTGGGCCCGATCTTGTGAAGCATGTCAGCGCAGCAAGATTTCAAGACACAATTCTACCCCTGTCGGTAATTTTGACACACCATCCGGTCGTTTCATGCACGTCCACATTGACATTGTTGGTCCATTGCCCGTCAGCAACGAATACCGTTATTGCTTGACTGCAATAGACAGAGTGTCCAGATGGCCCGAGGTTTGGCCCATGCGATCCATTACCGCGGAGGAGGTAGCCGAGACTTTTACCAAGGAATGGGTATCTCGCTTTGGCGTTCCGGCGGTTATTACTACAGACCAGGGTTCTCAATTTGAGTCGGGTTTGTTTCAACGATTACTGCAGCAATTCGGCACCAAGCGCATTAGAACCACCTCATATCACCCCAGCGCAAACGGGATGATTGAGCGCGTGCATCGGCAACTTAAAGCGGCGTTAATGTGCCATAATGATTCCTGGGCGAAGTCCCTACCGATGGTTCTGCTTGGAATGCGTTCGGCGTATAAAGAAGATCTCGAAGCCACGGTAGCAGAACTACTGTACGGAGAGCCTCTAAGGCTCCCTGGAGAACTTTTGGTGTCACCTTTAACATCAGGAACATTAGAAAACCCGACTGATTTCGTTGTACAGCTGCGTCACAAAATGTCATTGGTACGACCACTACCAGCTAGTCGACATAGTGAACCAGCTTCATTTATATTCAAGAGTTTGTCGACCGCGACTCATGTATACCTTAGAGACGATACCATCCGAAGAGCGTTGCAGCCACCCTATACGGGTCCATATAAGGTCCTGGAGCGTTCGTGTGATGGGAAAACATTCACCCTAATGGTAAAGGGCAACAAGGCCGTCGTAAGCGTCGACAGACTCAAACCGGCCTTCATTGATCATCCCGATCTGCAAACGACTCACACTATGCAACTGCCCGCCCCGGCTGATCCTCCTCCACGGCAAGCCGTGAGGGATAAGTCGCCCGAGCCCTCAATCCCGCAACAGTCAGTACAGGTTCATTTGCCGGTAAAACAGCCCTATACCACACGCTCGGGTAGGCGCGTTAGATTTAAAAATTTTGATTAATTCCTTGTTTAATTGTTTTTTGATGTGCTATAATTGTGTACATTATTAGTTATTTTAGCCTGGTTTTGTCCTCTCTGTAGGGGGGTGGTGTGGCGATGAACACATCGTTCACCTGAATGACTATGTAACATCCCTACGATAGTGACACATCACTACGTTTTTGGACGAAAACTCTGACGGTTATTTTTCTGGTGTTTGATAATTTATCCAGGTTCTCACTATTTCTATTGTGCGACTATCACTTGTTTTCCTGATTGTATCAATCTACCTAGTGTACTAAAATATTGTGAGTGTTCCTGGCTGATTAAACTATATAACCTATCATAGTGAATGGTTTCATTCCGAATGTTCGGGAGCAGCTATATCCCGCAAGTGTCTACATCTGATACTTATGTTTAAGTAGTCCCAATAAGTGGGTTCAAGTTTAAGTGTCTCCTTGACTACTGTCTTGTGACTGTGTTGCTAAGCTTGCCGACGTACAAGTAGATTAGAGATTGTGTAAAAAATAGAACAATCGTTATCTAGGGGACCTTGAAGTTTATTGTTGACGGGCGGAAAATGGTTTCTTACTTTATTATCATTGCGCCTCATTTCTACAGTGTCACGTAAACGATGTCAAAGGTTTTACACTCAGGTAAACTTGTCTTGATCGATTTAAATGGCGGGAGTCACTTTCTCTGATACGTTTTTCAACTTAAACATGATGAATCATGAGTTGCAAGTCGCTGTCGGACTCGGAACAATAGTGTTGGCAGCTCGGTGTGGGGTCAATAACCGCCGCCTTTAACTAAGGGCTTGCTTATCACCGTGTGTAGGGCACTATGATTCATGTCTACGTTGTTTCTTTAGTGACTGATCATGATCACTAAAGGGCAAAGCCCGCAGTTTATGTCTCGACCTAACCTTTTTGTTGACCCAGTTATTTTTATTATTAATCGCTAATGAGCTTTTGATTCTGTAGCTCAACTCATGAATTGCTCGATAGGCTCCCGAATCTGCTGGGACTGCGTAGCTCACTTATCCCATACTTGTCGAAGTGACTCATGCTTTTCTCTCTTGTGAGTTCACAGGAATGTTATTATGTTTTGTATCACTTTTCTATGAAGTGCCAAAATTAAGCATTATTCAGAAGGTGTTTCTGGAAGATTTATTTTCGGTTGAACCAGTTGTTGTTTTAATCATCGTGAGATTTGGATTGATTGCAAATTGTTACGTATGCAAACTAATGATGTATTTGTCTGGATTTGCATCTCAACGATAACAACGATTGCTAACTTTGACATACAATAATGGTTTCAATCGCGTCGCATTGTCTTTTATTTATAAATTCTAAATGGTCTAATTTAAATAAATGACGACTTTGTCGCGTTTCTTTTAATAGCGGAGTAGCAAGTAGCTGCGGTGAGCGATGAGTACCTAGAGAGTAGTAGGCCTCCGCCCACCGACGTGATTCAGTGTCTATTGAACCGGTTTATCATACGACACTACCACTGCGCCCAACAGTACATTAACAACTTGTCCACGCGCTCAGGAATTTGTCCTCATCTCTTCTGAATATCCGCTTTTCGAGTGCCTACATATTTACACAATTTTTGTATCTAAAGATGTATTCGTGAGACAGGCACAGGCTTTGCTTTGCCTATTGAACAATTGGTTATCAGTCGCTCATTGTTTTAAATTAGAAACAAAGCACAAGCCAGTCCCGAAGTTAAAAGTAATTTTTAATAATTTAACTTCGCGGGCAGCCATCATCCAAGTAAACGCAGCACTGCAGTAGTGTTGAGTAAAGTCCCCGTCACGAGAAGCTATACATTTTGTAAACAAAGAACTCTAATAAGTTACGTAGCGTAACAAATAATCCCAAATTCAATCAACTCACAGTTTTGTGGGACTGAACGCATCTGAGTTCCAGTACCACAAAACATTAGACGACAGCGCTTTATATCGCTAAAATATAACCCGATCAAGTGAAATACCTCGATAGTTTTGTATTACACATATTTTACTTTTGAGTTGATTGAATTTGGTATTTTTTTTTTAAATTTATTTGTCGCTACATAACTTAGTAGAAGTTCTTTATTTACAATATTTATAGCTTCTCGTGACGGGCACTTTAGATCAGAAGATCTTCTAAACGAAGTATCTGTAGCAGCAAAAAATATACCGTTAACTCAGCTTTACTTCTTTATAATAATTTGTGAATCACTCAGTCTGGTAACGTGACTTCACATGAACGGATTAGCGTTAGTAAAATAATGGTGTAACTATTGTCCAATGTTATCAAACATAAATTGTTGTTATGATAATGAAAAGTGAATGGTTGTGTTACGTAGGAACTGACAGTCGATGTAAGCTTTCGTTTAACAAACAAAACATATGCTAAAATAACACAAGAGAGAACATCGTTTTACAAAAAAGCCATCATTTCTACCAAAAAATCTTAGCATGTATGTTCACCTGTGTAATTATTGGGAAAGGTTAGCTATGCCCTAAGTTAAGAACTTATGCTTTACGACAACTCTTTGGTTAATGTTGTCATCACCCATCAATACCACAGTAAGCCGATACCGCCGGTCTAGGCCTGCTTCTTTTTCTTTAAATTTTGGTTTGTCGATATACGGTTGTTGCCTGCTATGTCCTTTAATCATCTCATTTGAGCTTTAGCCTCCCGTCTTTTGAGGTCTTACGGTCTTCTTGCAAAAAGAGTCTTACACGATGAGTTTACCATACGCCACAATAACACAATTTTCCTATAAACTTTTCCAGCAAACATCCCTCTCAACGAAAGTGGCGCAGCGCATGTCGTTCGGTCTGCTGGGTGGCAAGGCGGCGGCGCGCTGCGAGTTCGTGCGCATGAAGGGGCCCAGCGGCAAGGGCCACGCGGAGATGGCTGTCTCGCGGCCCCACGCAGCCGGCCTGGATACGCCCACCTCCGAGCCCGGCATGTCGGCTACTGACATGTGGGACAGTGACTGGGACGACGATCCTGAGGAGATGTTCATGTATAGGCATCAGGTAAGATGTGTTCATGCGATAAGCTTCATCATCATTTGCTTTAAGTATCCCAATTTATTTGGTATCTGCGCAGTACGTCTTTTCATCGATACACCTAGGGTTTTATTTATAAACATCAAAGGTCAAAATTTATAGTTAGGCAGTCACTAATCAAACTTAACCAAGCTTTAAGCAACGTTAATAAATAAACCCCTTAGATATTAGCCGTTAACTTTCTTCTTAGTCATACTACGACAAAAGTTTCACATTATTAGCAAAGAAACTAAACTAATAAGCTGCTATTGCCGATCATTGTCCTGGCGGTGGTGGTGGCGTTATCATTTTGATACGAACGGAAACCGCTTACGAGCATTCTAAGATTTTGCAGTGACTGAATTGATCTCAAAATATATCTCCGTCCATCCTCATCGTGCACTAACACACGGCGTGCCTGTTCCATGTGCCAGCGCCGGCTGAGCGACCCGAGCGCCAACCTCAACAACTTCGTGCGCGGCGGCTGGCGCACAAGAGACAAGAGCCGCTCGGAGAACGAGGGGCTGGACGCGCTCGGGGCCGGCGTGGCCGAGGTGGAGGCCGGGGACCTGCGCGACGGTACGCACGCACACTGCACTACACCGCACGACTATAACTGGGACAATCGACCTTACTGCTACGTAATAAAGGCGCAAAATCATGGAATGCGGTTGACTGTACACAATACACAAGGGCCCGTTATAATGTTGATGAAGCTTTTACGAAACTCGAAACATGGGCACTTTGAAGTGATTAAGATGACATCGCTTGCGCCATCTAGCGTACGATTTAAGAAACAACTACAAGTTTACCAAAGTTCAACTGAATTCGGCGGAGAAAATTAGTTGGAGTCTAGTGACTCCAACTAATTTTATCTTTGAGTTGAGTTGTATTACAATCATCAATGGTATATGCGAACCCTTATACGTGTGTCCCCTGGTAACTCCCTGTTAGAGCGGTGTACTCTGAATACATATACGTTCCATTGGAATTCTATCGATGTCCATTAGGGCCTTCAATGGAAATGATTGAACAAATTAATCTGACATTGAGTTGCGTCGTTAGTTCTCGGTCAATGATTCGTCCACTTGATCCATATTGAGCTCATGATAATAAGTAACTTGCACTTTCACATTTATATTATTTTGTTATTACAATGTATTTTTCCGTGGATGCACGAAACATGAATGTTCATTATGAATGTTTCCAAAACTGCTTGATTGTTTGTTGTTGTACTGATGTCGCTAGTTGTTGTTGTGCTCATAAGTCATAGCATGGCTGTAGTCGCTTGTGGCATGTGGCGGTGCGGGGCGGGTCGCGTAGTGTCGCTCGGGGCGTGCAGTAGTCGCTCAGTGGGAGGCGTAGTGTGTGGACGTACCGCGGGTAGAACGCGTAGGACGTTTGTGCCCTTCACTCGGCTCGCACGACATGTTTGGTTGCGTTTTTAAGTACGCTTATCGATTGCTTTGTATTTTATATGAAGTGTGAACACACCCTCGTATGAAGTACAGGATAATCGACGACGTGGGTGAAAACGACGCAAAACCTGAGCGAGAACCGGTGAGGTGCGCAGAGGTAGTGATGCGGGTGTGTTGTGTGTAGGTAGAGGGCGCGGGGGGCGCGGGGTGGGGCGGGGCAGGCGCGCCAGCCACGCGGCGGCCGGGCGCGGGCCGCGCGCCGGGCCGGGCCCGCCCGGGCCGGGCCCGCCCGGGCCGCCCGGGCCACGCGGCGCGAGCGACGCCGGCGACGCGTGCGAGGCGACCTCGCCGTGCGGGCCCGGCGACAGCACGGCCATGCGCGCGCTGTGCGGGCGCGCGGGCACGGACGTGTCGTCGCCGGCGTGCCTGGAGACCGTGTGCGCGCGACGCGAGCCCGCGCCGCGCGCCGCGCCCGCGCCGGCCGCGCAGCCGCCGCGCCGCACCACGCCGGACGGCACCGCCGTGTACTACTGGTGCGACGTGCCGCGCCAGGACCTCTCCGGTACTGCGCGCACACACACACTTACACTGGTCCCACCCCCCACGACTGTGCGAATTGGGATAAAACTAAATTCTGCTATAATATAATAAACGTATGCTAGGAACCTATGCATCCATCGTCTGATACAAGAGCGGCCGCCGCGCGCCTCGCCTGTCGCACGTCGCATGTCGCGACGACGCCACTAGTTCAGGTCGCCACATCGCCACTACCCCCACAGATCCGTCCACACGACTAGACGCGATCCTCATCTTGAATGCTCATACTCGCCTCACATAACTTACATGCCTTCGCAAAACTTTGCCTTGTTTGTTAAAATTATTTAAAAATTATGAACGCACTTTACATTCATAGAAATTAGTAGAATGACATCCACATCACAGTATCACCATTCAATTCTTCATGAAACTTTTTAGACAAAGATGATATCAAATGCATTATAGTTGATAATAATGTCCGCCTGTCTGTCCCCGCACAGAGCTGGACGACGGCGCGTACAACCCGCTGTGGGCCATGCGCGGCTTCACGCAGACGTTCCACCTGTGGAAGGAAGGCAAGCGCCAGCAGTCCGCGCCGCTCAACGCCTACCTCACCTACGTCACGCTGCCCTGGTGGACCATCGCCAAAGGTAGCGGACACGTCTGTGTCTGTCGACCCTCACTAGAGCGGACCGACTCCCGCTAGCTATCGTCACACTACAATACTTTTACGGCCACCTGACAGTGTGCTACCCAAATAAACGGGCTCTAAAGTATGTTCAAACTTGAATCTCGATTCAAATCTGATAGAATATGGGTCGTAATATTAACCTCGCCCACAATATGTTGAAGATGTACAGAATTTATAAAATATTGACATCATACATTCTTACAAATAAATAGATTCTAATTCTAAATCACAGCCATCTCATTCCGCATAACGAACGATACGCTAATCAATATGTGTTAACATTCCAGACATCCTGGACCACCGCGAGGAGCCGGTGCTGACGTTCTGAGCGCCTTGTTCTGTTCTCGTACACAGTAACGTAGACAGCACCCTCGCGGACCGCGCCGCATACGAGCCAGCCAACTAACGCACAAACAACCGAACCCTGCCGAGTGTAATGTTATTCCATTTATCTATAAGTCACATTATATCAACTGTGTAGTCGACCTCGTAAATTGCTTCACCACTTTTGACAACAATTCCCAGTAAATTGTAACTCCGCTTTGGTGAAACTATTGTATGACTTGCAAAGTGACCATACGCTGGCATAGCGGTTACGAGGCTCACTGCACACTAACTACCATACTCGCAATTATATTATAAGTAAAAAGACGTAGGTAGGTTACCTACCCAACATTCGGTCTTCAAAAACGGCACAATGTCACACTATTAGATGACTCACGTGGAAGTAGGACGCCATGTTGTAATTATCGGGAGCGAAAAAGAGACAAGACGAAGCAAATGGCACGTCAAAACTTGGCTTATTAGCCAAGTTTTGACGTGCCATTTGCGGAGCGCGTATATACTACCTACCTCATTTTACTTAAAATATCATTGTATACTCGGGTCAAACCTCACGGCACGGGCTGTCAAAAAAAGTTACATACGTAAGTACGGCTTTTTTTGATAAATGGTCCTAAGTTATCAAACTAAACTTGCCGACTGTTTTATTACTATCACTTACAAGCTATTTGCGTGTATATCGAGCCGATTCGAGGAGAGAAGATACTGCACGTTCTTTATCAATGCGTGAACCGAGTTTTAGGCCCAACTACGGACACCAATATTAACAATTATTTAGCCTATATCACCGTCCACCGGTGGATTTTGACATAGGAGTCTTCCTTAAAGAGGGTTTTTAAAAGCGAGGCTTCAGAACATTAACGTCTGAAGCCTGAATCAATAGTTTCTGACGAGGGCTTCCACAATACAGCCGTGAATGAACTGTACTACTGCCACAACTATATTAATACATCACCCAAACTTCCAAGTGAGTCTCTCCTGTCACACAGTGTGTAGCGTGAGGGTGTGACCATGCCTTATATCGCGGCGTGTCATTATGAATATTTCGGTGTCGTGTGTCGTGATCATCTCGTACTAGTGTAGGCCTCCGCTGTTCACCTGTGATCATTTAAGTTACAACCATCACCAACTACGTTTTTCGTCGGTTATTAAAAAAGAAATCTGCTGTTCCATACATTTTGACAGCGTAGGTTACCACTTTTCTATGAAACAGCTGTTATTTTTAAGTAACCGACGAAACATTTCAACTCAGGGGTGTTCAGAATCATGTACTGAATCCATGGTATCAGTTTTCGCGTCGAGGTCCCTGCCACCTGTATAACTTTGTCTACTAATTATAAGAATTACTTCAGCTTACAGATGTTGCCATCCACGAAGCCGCGTCCCAGTCTTCTTCCTACTCACTTACAGTACAAGAGTGCCATATTCCGCTAGTGTTTTTTTTTGTATTGTCAATACACACTAATTACCTATAAGTGGGTCATTAGTAGGTAAACACGACTGACACTGTAAGCGAGTAGGACGAAGAGTGGGGCGCGTCTTCGTGGATGGCACTATCTGTATCGAATTCTGAATAAAACGCAGAATGTAAAAATTATGTACAGTCAAGTCTTTTAAATCTTCGCCAATTTAAAAATTCTTTCCTTTATCAAGTCAAGACACTTAATACCGTTTGAAGCTGTACAGACTATTGCATATAAAACTATATTTAATAACTTTATAACAAAGATCAAAATAGAATACACCCCTGACCTACGTCGAGTTGATATTTTTAAAAAGTATAAAAATTTGTCAGTCTGTCAGTGTCACATTTTTAATACGGTCTGACATGTAAAGAATTCTTAGCTCAATGACATTCTGCAATACTGACATTACGACGAAATATATAATGCTGAGTCGGTAAAGCAGTTTCGATCGCGCAATGAGTAAACAAAAATAACCCTTATGATGACGGAACATATTTTAGCAATACCTATATTCTGCATTTATTTAAAAACAAGCGACCCGCTCCTGCTTCGCACGGTTTTTATGACTTGACAAAACATTGAGATTTCTTAGGAAAACGTAACTTTAACTTTAACGTATTAGACACATAAACCGCACGGAATAAATTCTCTAAACGATGGTGAAAACCTCATCAAAATCTGTTGCGTGGTTTAGAAGAACAACGCGGACATACAGACAAACGCGAAGTGTTTTATAATATGTATAGATACAATACAACAGCAACGCAGTACAACGTACGTCAAGATTTGATCAGTTAATAATCACATAGTTATAACAGCCACGTGTATGCTTGTGTATATTTGACTAAATGACCACCAAAGTAACGTTTACGTTTTAAATAACCTAACTTAATAATCTATAGTCCCCACCTATGAAATCAGCGTTTTGTATGGAGAATTTTAAAGAAGTTGCATTTTTCAAACTAACATTTTCTTAACTTATACAAACAACCATGAACACGAATGTTTTAAAACTTTTATGCACTAATGTTTAAAAACTAAGTTAACGAATATGCCACTTAGATTAAGCGACAAAAATACGTTTTGGCTAATTTAAAACAAATAGTGGTCATTTCTGCTAACAAAATGAGGAGTCATTTTTAAGGTATTTTTTATGTTTATAAAACTATAAGTAATAAGGTTTTTTTACTATTGGTAGTTGTCTATGATGGTCATTATTCGATATAATACTTTAGGGGTATGAGGAACAGGGTGTAAAGTTCACTCATCCCCCATAGAAAAGGGAGGATCCTCCGACCAGACGGGTGTCGTGTCTGGCGGGCAACTGCCCAGAGGTTTAAAGTTGGGAGATTCTATATATGTTTATCGCGCGGTAAACTCTAATTGCGCGATGCAGAATTTGTGTGACGTCAGGTCTTTTGATGCGTAGTTCGCATGTAGCGATGTAGATGCCGCTACAATACCAAGCAATTGATGAATATTTTAAATCATAGAAGTGACGAGGTTCTCTATTTGTGAGTAAAAAACACCAATTTCATAGGTGGGGACCCAATATTTGCATATACAATTAATTACCGATGAAACACACCACGCACCTTGTGCATGTAGCACTGAGCTGTTACTTGCGCAGGATATTGGTTCTAGCATCTTTTCCATGCCGATCATGGTAAATAATGTATAAAGTACATAAAAGTTGTGTCATTGGTTAAGTCTGATCAGTTTATCGTAAATCTACCGAGTTTATGTACCTACGTCGTTTATGTACCTACGTCGTTTATGTACCTACGTCGTTTATGTACCTACGTCGTTTCCTGAACAATGTGTTCTCTATTTTATCTACGAACATAGATATCAAATAAATACTGTACAAAACAAAACAGCTAAATCGGTCTGACGAACGCTTTGTTGTATTTCTAAACTAATATTTTATAGAGAAAAGATTTGAGTTATTCTATGTTTGTTTGTTTCTAAAACAACAGGAACGATTTTAAAAAATCTTCCAAAAATTATTCTACTGGAAGTAGAATGCTATAATATCACTGAGTAACTTCGGCTATAATTTATAAAATATCGCGCGCGCGCAGCCGCTGGCGGAAGCTAGTTATTTATATGAACTTATCTGATCACAGGTACAAATCATCTAATTTTAAATATTGGAGTTTTCGTTGTTAATAGTTTTATATTGCATAAACAACGATATTCTGAGCGACTGTCACGTTAACGTCAGTTCGCAATACATATCACACCGTTTCGCTTCGCTATGAACGCTGTTCCTATTATTGAAATAGCATTTACAACTTCTGGAATATTTTAATGAGAGTTAGCATATTGTTTGTAGTTCAAGACTAATGACCTATACACACGATACTTTGATAAAATACGTATCCTATTGTGATTTATGATCGGTGTGCATAGGCCTATAAGAGACGTTTTAAAAGGTGAGTGATTCAAACTATTATTTAGTAAGTTTTGTGTTGTACATGCTCTAAACGATAGTTGCGATATATGAGTAACATTCCAGATAGGTAGGCCAACAAATTGTCTCATACTCAACATAATTCCTTTACTTTTAATTAATATTATTGTACGGTCAGCAACGAAATGTTAGTTTTGCAAGTTTTATCAAAGATTTCAATTAACAAGTTACAGCCTAGTGGCTTACAGACTAACAGGATTGTTTATTATTGTATTTAATAAAAAATCATGTTATGATTAAAAATCTAAAGTGCATACCGAGTTTCGTTACTGACTGTTCGTGTATGGGTATACTGTTACTTCCTACGATACTATAGTAATATAATAATGACGATATAATTTTTGACGAGACTGGTGAAGTTTTCCTGTATCTACAAACGGGTACACCACAAATAAATAAAAAGATTGATCTCTTACTTACAGTAATACCATTGTTTTTCCGTGGCCGTGTTTTATGATGAATTTCGGTCAAAATGGTTTAGAATTAATTTAAAAATAAGTGTGATTATTATTTGTTAATGACTAAATAATTTAATTGACTACTTTGTGGACATTTTTGCCAACAATAACGATAAGGGCTGCAGGAAGGACGAGGAAAATACTCTAGTCATCATTTTATAAGCTAGTCACTTAGGATTATAATTTATATATGAATCGGCTTCAGCCACATTGTAAAATAATTTGAATCATGTCGTGGAAGCAATTTTAACAAGTCTGTATTTATTTTTATAAGCTTTTATCATCGAAATTTGATCAATATATTACGCACATCTTCAGACTTCTTAGCGCCGCTTGTAATATAAGAAGTTACAACAACACGGCTTCGGTACACAACATTAGTTTGATTTAACTAAATAACGGAGATTAAAGAAAAATTACATTATATTTATAATAGCAAGATGTAATACCATGTTTATCGAATTAGTTGAAGATATTTTTATATCATCTGCATTTGATATGATACTGACGAGTGAATAGATTCCTTGAACTACTTTTGTAAGTAATAATACTGGATTTGAAACAAATGTCCGATGATAAACTTTTAACCTATGAGCATGTTATATACAAAGTTGTGTGAAATATCATATTTTTGTATTAAAAGTTATAACTCATTATAGCATTATGTCTTAAGCCTTAATTAGTGAGAAGTATCATCATTCCAACTTCAGCAGTGAGTCGTGCACGGGGCTGGGTGCATTACTAACATAGTTCTGTTTTCCTACACTTGAACGGTGCAAAAGTTGAAATCTTCCGTCGAACCGTCTTGCAACTAGTTCCGTATACGAGCATTATTGTGGAATCATATAATATTATATTTATCAGATATGTTTTCAACTAACGAGTCTAGTCGAGATATACTTAAACGTGCATAGTTTAATATTTGTATGATATGACTGAATTAAATAATTGCAACAGCTTTGTTTTGTTTCGCTCTATTCCTTTAGTCCACGACACACGAGACACGTGTGTCCGAGTGCGTCTGCGCCGTTCTGTGATCTGCGCTAATGGCGGTGAAGCTGTAATCTTAATGTTGTCACGAGGCTTCAAATGTTCGAAGTAATTTTACGAACTAAACTTTGGCGGATGAAATAGTGTTCCAAATATTATTGGAAGTGGAACAGATATTGTTTACAGATAGTTGATACTACATTGCAATGGCTACATTGCACTTGTAGTTCTTTTACCATGCTGTTGATTAGTTACAGTTTCCTAACTACGACACTGCTTACAGACAGCGGTCTCTGTGCTCGCGGCAGTTGCCGGACGGAGTCTGACGCCAACTCTTTATAATCACGGGCTTAAAAACATAGATGTCACATAGAGACTACATTGTACTGCTATCTAATCTTTGCAGTCCAAATAACGCGAGACCTATGACCGTTATGAATATTATCTATGCCGAAATGTCCTGATATATTTCATAAATACCTAACTAGGTGACCTGCAGATGGCCACTTCGCATACTCCAAGATGATGATCAGATCTAAATCGCACGCCAGTGAGGAGGTGCAGCGATACAAACCTCATTCTCGAGAGGGTGTCCACTTGCTGCGCTGTCGAAATGTGCTCAATACATCAAGCAATTTTAAATTACCTGCAACAAAAGAAAGAAATATTTTTATTGTTAATCAATCGTTTTTTTTTTTTTAAGACTGCTGTTGTGAAAAGCGAAAGGCTCGAATCCTAGTTTACGGATGATAACATGTTATCGGCTAGCAAGTGAGAAAATACCTACTTGAAGAATAAAAATACGGAAAACTATCTGACCTGTCAGTACAGTACGAATAGGTATGTGCCAATTGAATATGAAGTTCTGCTCACCCTGTGACTACAGATGCCTACTTACTTATGTAGAGTAACATTATTTGAAGACTAAACTACGACTACTACCGATTCGTATTATCTAGAGTGCAGAAGCTATGACAGTAACTTGTACTGTTTATCTTATCGAGTATAGTGTCCTCTATGGTCATTTCATAACAAGGTTGAGTCATTCGATTATATCTGTAGGATGCACCAAAGTAAGATTTGTTAAAACGACTGCCTTGATCGAGTCGATGATCGCTAACAACTCTCTTGAAAACATGTCCCGTACTTTAGGATGGTTGTAAAACGGTGCGAGTAATGATGGTAGGTACCGTAGTAGACACTCGTTTTACAACTTCCTCAGTCTTGCTTCGCCGACCCTTCGAAAAGTAAGATACTAATTTAAGGACCTCGTCGTACCGGAGGAAGCGTTCAATTAATTATGTAAGACAATAATAGCGTGTGCGTAATCTAAGTGCTGCAAGCGCGGAGTGGGCGCGAAGGTATGCGCACGCGCGGGTAATGAGCGGCGGCCGGAAGACGTCACTTGTCGCGCGGAGATGCCGCCGCTGTCCGCGCCTCACCGCACAGAGGTAACTGCACCGCAGTACTGAGACACTCCACACTTCCTACATCACTCGCCCAGTGCTCACACACATATCGAACTTCGTTTCAACAGGGTCCAACGGGTTAGTAGACCCATGACTCTTGACCACCGCAGTCTTTCCGTGCACCTAAATGAGGGTACGTATGAGCTTGCACCAGGCGAAGAATGTGGGTAGTTAAGCTACGGTGTAATACGTAATCAGTGATTGCAGGCACTCCCACTGCCTATTGCCGACACTTTGCCAGTGACCAGTGCAACTCATGGTGCAACCATCGATGGTGAAGCGCCTGTATCGACGGCTCAGAGTTTGTGACTGAAGCCGTTCTTACAATAAGAGTGCTAAATGTGATGTAAGAAGTATTGGACTACCACGCAAGAAGAGACTTCATTTGAAAGGTGGAAAGTGAGACAAGGCGAAATATCCGGTTGAAGTTCATTCTGATAGACTGTAAGGTAAGTGAATTTGAATTCTTCCTGTCCCTGCCCCTGTCCCAAAAAGACTACCTAAATTAGAGTTTAGAGATGGTTCTGCATAATTATCAGAATTAACAGATTCTAGATATGATATAATAACGAGTCTAGTAGGGAGTAAGTAGGTACGTCCCCCTCATATGTACAGAAGTTACGAGTACGCCCTGCCTCAACATCGAACCTTGACCGATGACGAGGCAGGACAGAGGCGTGCCCGTTACATATTAGGAAAGCATTTTGTAGTAGGAAACTTAAAGCTTATTTTCTCGATTGGCGAAGCTAAGTTGACCAGCTCGTAAACTGATAGCGGAACTAGAGCGTGATATAATAATAACTGGCCGAGTTTCCTGCAGTCTGCAGGAATATCGGTCACTTATTATCACGCACTGTACTTCATACGGGGTTTTCCACGTAGGTACCTATTTGCAATTTGTATCATTAGTATTATAAGACTGACCTACTACCTACCCAACGATTCCTTTATGTATGCTTGATGTTTGAACTCGCAAACCATACCTACCTATGTTGGTAAAAAACATGGATGATGAGAGGGTATATATCTCTATGTATGGTACTACTCGTACCTACGTAAAGGCACCACGGCCACACTGGCCTACACATACAATTGCTGCTACTTGCGACTTTACGGAGGATATGATGCGGCTTCGGGCTTCCTGTAATAATGAACACACAAAGCAAATTTATAATGTTTGTGAAAAATGAGTGTTTCATAAACAAATGTAATAAATATGGCACGATTTGAGGCGAGGGGTCAGAGATGTGACCCTTTATCGTCGTCGCGGGCGGCGCGCGATACCGCCGCACTCTGCTGCCGACGCACGCGCTAGCTGGTGAGCTCGCCGTCCTTTGCTAACGGAATATTCTAGCGACAAATACTATCTGTGTTCCAATAGTAATATACTACAATAATTCCCATGTAAACGTAGCTCGACTTCAATAAGCTGCTTTTTGGAAAAGTATTTAATTTCAACAGCGAAAAGCTTCTTTTCATAGGTTTACTTTGTTTGAAATCATTGTTACTCGTTCATTTCCGTTTCCTAAGAAAAAATTGTGTTTTATTCAATAGAGTAAGATGTGGCGGTTGTGTGTGGTGTTACTTGTGGCTGCGCAGGCGCAGGCCTGCGAGCTGGCCCCCGGCGGGGGCGCGGGGCCTAAGGCGCCTGGGGACAACTTCTACAGGCTCATCGTCAACGGAGAAATAGAGCGGTATGCGCCCGGGGAGAGATACGTCGGTTAGTATATCTTTAAACCTGCATGCATGATTTTTATAGTTAACCAGAATAAGGAAATAAGTAATTGGAAAGAATAATCCTTGAGTACAATATCTATCTTAAGCCTGTTTTTTGTATTCCGCAAGCGTTTATCTCACGACAGTCATATCCGCGAATTATTGAAACAGCGAGGTCAAAATGAGCAATAATTATTATCTTACATTTGTAGAGCACAAAAGATCGTGTCGGAGTATTAGTTGAGTACATCTGCAGATGTCTTAGAGGATAATTCGCATGCTCAGTTAACATATAACGTCAGCAGAACATGATACATATTTTGCACAACGAAGTGGTGAGCCTGTTACTCATCGTCGATTGTGCAAAGCGCTTGCAATGTTAAGATATCACATGACACTTTATGGACTCTGATATGTAGGTATAAATACATTATGATATTGTTAACTGATCTCGGATGAATGATTTTTATATTGAAATACTAGGAAAGTCTTATCACTTATGTGCCTACTATACACTTAGGTCAGTAAACTGTAGGTAGGTACGTATGATGTTTGCGGTACAGCTTGGTTTCTCAAAGAAGCTTTTCCTTCGATCAGATTTCAAGATCACCTGAGTTTTATAAGAAACAGAGAATTATTTGAATTCAAATATTAGATTAAGGTGTCTTTGAAAAAGCTGCAGACTTAACAAAAACTTAGTCAACTTAGTTTAACAATATTCTCCCGGCTGTATGGAAGAGAAAAACAACCTAACCTATCATTGCAAATACACAATAATTGAACAAAGATTCAAAAAATCTTCCTTTCAGTGACCCTGGTCGGCTCCCGCACCCACGACGTGGTGCAGCAGTTCACCAGGTTCCAAATGAAGCTGGACCCGCTGGACCCGGCTGCCCCGCGCGTGCCCAGCAAGCAGGGCCAGTTCCAGCTGTTCGCCGACACGCTCACCAAGTTCGACGAGGAGTGCACCAACTCCGTTATCGAGTCCGATGACCTGCCCAAGACTGAGGTGCAGGTCATGTGGAAGGCTCCTCCTACTGGCTCTGGATGTGTGCTGCTCAAGTAAGTTCGATTTTTATTAGCATAGGTGGATATACAAAAACCTGATTGACGAGAATAATTTATTTAGAAAAGATGGCGACGAGAATAGTGTCATTGCAGAGCGGCAGACTATCTTATGAAAGACTCTTATTTTGTTAACTTCTCGTGTTTGTTTTTACAATTTTACTGTACAACGGCTTAGATGTAATTAAATCTGTGATATTGTGCATGTGTAGATTAAAATAAATAAATAAATGAAGAAAGATAAAATAGTAATAGACTGAATTTAAAGGGGTTTTAACGTTAGTCTAACCCCTAAGTCGTGGTTGGCAGGGCGATGGTATACGAGAACGAAAGCCGGTGGTTCGCAGAGGACGGCCAGTTGACCAAGCGCGTGTGTGAGGACACCTCGCTACAGACCAGCGACTGCTGTGCCTGCGATGACGCCAAATACAAGGTGAGTTTAAAATACCTACTAACTTTATGCAGCTGAATCCTCTCATTTATTTAGAAAGTCTAATGTAAGTTCAATCAATCTGCCTAGCCTTTTCCCAACTATGTTGGGGTCGGCTATTAATTAAACAAAACTATCAAAAATATTTAGGTGAAAGCTTTAACATACAAAGTCGTATGTTTTTTTTCAAGATGGTGTTCGAAGGACTCTGGTCTCCACAAACACACCCGAAGGACTTCCCGGTGCAGGCGATGTGGCTGACGCACTTCTCTGACGTCATCGGAGCCACACACCCCAAGAACTTCAAATTCTGGGGCGAAGGGGAGATCGCTACTGACGGATTCAGGTGATTATACTGAAATGGTTTATATTCTGCTGGTTTTTTAGGGGGCGTTACTAGCCTTCACAATTCTGACGAGGGTGGAGACATTTTTACTCTGAAACACAAGCTTACGTCGTATCACCTAAATTCCGTTCACATTTAATTTTATCATGTGAGTAATTTCGAAAAATTACTTTACTGCCTGCACTTAAAGTTTAATTTTCGCTACAACTTGGAAGTTATAATGAAATTTTCAATACTACACAATCATTCTGAAATAAATTTAAATTACACTAAGATAAAGTTTATATTTGTTTAAAGAGAAATAATGTAAATTGTAAAAAAGAATTTGCATTGACTTTATATCTGTGTCGTTTTGTTCAGATCGTTAGCGGAGTGGGGCTCAGTAGGGCTCCTCGAGCGAGAGCTCCGGCAGCAGGGCTCCAAGCTGCGCTCCATCGTGAAGGCGCAGGGCTTGTGGCACCCGCGCGTCAACACGAACACCTCCGCCACCTTCACCACGGACAGGAAGAGGCACTTCCTCTCACTCGCGTCTATGTTTGGTAAGATATTCATTAAATTCTGTGTAACTTTTCTTAAAAACCAAGCTGAACTAATTAACTTTTTAGGGTACGGAACACTAAAAAGTCATCATATATAATTGTAAACTAGGAACCCTTAAAGTTTCGCCATGTCCGTCTGTCCGTCTGTACACGGCTTAGCTCAGAGACTCTTAGTACTAGAAAGCTGTAATTTGGCATGGGTGTACATAATTATTAATCACGCCGAGGAGAAGTGGTAAAATAAAATCATGTAAAACCCTCTGCCAGCTAAATGGTTGGTTTTGGATATGTGAAAACAATCACGGCAGTAGTATATATAACGAAATTAAAAGGAAAACTATCACAGCTAAGTAGGCTTTACAAGTTAACGAGTAATAATCGACCAACTTACATTTACGGTTGCAAAAACATGTTTTCCCATGCATTCCGTATAGAACATGTTTTTAAACTACAAAGTTAAGTTTGCTCTTGCGATAAATTTATCCCAATTACGGAACCCTTCATTGTGCGTGGTCCGACACGCACTTGGGCGGTTTTTTTTAATAAATCGATTATTTATTTTGTCACCCATAAAAATATGAAAACGAAAACCTGTTGCTCAGTGTATGCATAGGCAGGTCTACCAGACAAATAAAACAAATGAACAGGATTCGTCTGAATTAGTTGTTTAACTTGAAGGAGCGTAGAAGTCCCCGTTTACATATTACTTTACTTACTTTTTGCCCGCGGCTTCGTCCGCGTACAGTTCGAAAATTATCCCACCGCATCGTACGACCGGGATAAACAATCCAAATATTTTAAACCAGGTCATGGTCTATTCGTGTGTCAATCCGTATTTCATCCAAATCCGTAAAGGTAACAGAGAGACTTCGCATTAAAATAAAGGATGAACTATACAGATCACAGTTTCCCTACCCATATAGTTCTAAGTATGTCCTCGTTCTGGTTGCAGGTCCATCTCCGGACTGGGTGGTGGGCGTGAGCGGCCTGAACCTGTGCCAGAAGGACTGCTCGTGGGCCGAGCACCAGGTCGTGGACCTGTTCCCCTACGACGCCGGCACGGATAACGGCATCTCGTACATGGTGAGCATTCCTTCATGTCAAACTGTAATAGAAGAGGCACAGGCAGCGAAATCAATTGTTAAGCTAATTTACACCATACGTTAATTTGCCTTGATAAAGCCATATCGAATGATTGTCAAAGAATGACAGCTGTCATTAGAATTAATCAACAATTTATGTTGGTATTCATTTCCCTGACTTTACCGACAGCTTGGGCGCATATGACGATTTTCATAGTGATCTATGTTCATTTATTTGTTGTCTACAGCTTAGCATATTTATCCCATTAAAAGATAGTAGATTTATCCATAGAGAACTTCCTATATCTATGGTACAAACCCAAGGAGCTGGTCTAAGTAAATAAAAAAACCTGTTAACTTTTCTAAGGTTAATTTTCATTGGTCGATAGGGCTCGTATGTGGGGTGCGGGAGATTTCTGTAACGCTGGCCATCAAGTCCGTATTTGGGGAGCCGTTCTCATTAGCCGATAGGGAACGATTGCGGTATATGGAGACCCTGCACCGCACGTTTGGCAGTTGGTTTGATGGCTCATTTTCATTGGGTGCGAGTCACCGCATGCTTTTTACCGACCGATGAATTTCATAGGTCGCTACGTACTCTACGTGGATTCCCCGCAAACGGTGTAACGACCGCGTTATCGACTTATGACTTTCATTAGTCATTACCCCGCCTGCGGCATATCGACTGAGTTATTGATTAATGAAAATGAGCCATTTATTAATATACCATGTACCATCAATGCAGTTCATAACTAGCCACCATAAGGACTATTCTTGCTTGAAGCGCTCGGCGGCTATATAACCGGGCCGGTAACAGATGTGGTCCAGATGTAGTCATCGTGTTCACGGGATTTTGTTTTCAAACTGGTTAGATATGAACTTCTTTGATGGTACAGTCAGCATCAAAAGTTATTGACCACATTTAGATTTTCAAAATCGCTTTATAGTTTTTTTTTTTTTCTTATAAAGTTACACAATTGGTGATGCTTTATTTACATTACAATCTAGCCTATTAGCTAATAACTATAAAATTAAGAAGTCGTCCAATAACGTCTTTCTTATTCAGCATCAAAAGTTATTGACCACATTTAGATTTTCAAAATCGCTTTATAGTGAAGTGCTAATAGTGCATACGGTGTACAGCGATTTTGAAAATCTAAATGTGTTCATCAACTTTTGATGCTGACTGTACATGTACATGTGTTGAGGTTCTTAACAGACCCTTCCCACCAGAGCCATTTATTTCAAAGAGATTTAGTTCAAACCATCTCAGATAACTTTCCGAACCGATTATATGAACATTGTTTTCATTGGTTTAGGCTTCTTTACCTATTTCTTATATTTAATTGTAAAATTGATATTGGCACTTCCAGTCACCTAACTCAGAAACCAATCCCCGCGAGAAGATGTACCGCATCACGCCCATGTACCCGGAGGACCCGCGCGCTCCGTTCTACGCGCCCGGCGCCACGCTGCCGCCCCTGGCGCGCCTGCACCTCACGCGGGAGAGGCTCGTCTCCAGGGCCTGCGACGAGGAGGTGCTGCTGCAGCAGCTGGTCGAGGAGGAGGAGAACACTCAGACTACTAATAGACGTGAGTGCAGAGAAAAAAAAAATTTTTAGTTAGTCTGTGACGATGTCTGACGGATGTGCACCATATTCTGTAATGTTGTTATTTACCCCCAAGTTATTGTATAATTATAAAATGACCAGCTATTGATTGAAATAAAGTCATAAATTCATTTAAAAAAACAAAGTTATGAAAGCTTATTAAAATTAGTCTGGCAATCTACAAGTTATCTGGTATCCTTCTTGTTGGCCAACTAGCAACAAACCACAACAGCAATGTGACTACCGTTGTACTCGGTAGATAGGATTGTAAACGGGAAATAGTATATTGAATCCCGAAAAATCCTTGGATTTTCCTTGGATTTCAACGTTGAATAAATATATACTTACTTTATTGCTGAAATTATTTACTAGACAACAAGGTCGATAGATTTCGACCTTAAAAGCAATAAACTGTAGTAATATAACGTGGATTTATCTATTTTGTTGATATTCTTCAATCGTAATCCCCCACTTAAACCAGGTTGTCCGGTATTGTCGCGAATTATGAACATACGATACTGGGATTCGCTTTTCCTATATTTTTCCTACATACTAACTAATTAGTCACTATCCTCTCCAGCGGAGTGCGCGGTGTCCGACTGGAGCACTTGGAGCCAATGCTCCGTGAGCTGCGGCAAGGGCCTGCGCATGCGCACGCGCGAGTACCGCATGCCGCAGAAGGCGCAGATGTTCGCGTGCGAGCGCCAGCTCGTGTCCAAGGAGATGTGCGTGGCCGCCGTGCCCGAGTGCGAGTGAGTATTTGCGAGCCGAATGCACGATGGGATTGCCCATCGGCAAAAAATACGAGCTTCCATATAAAACTTTAATTTTTATAATTAACCCCTTAGGAGGGCAGAAGCATAGTAATAGTGTTTCCCTCTGGTTATAAATAACCAACTCTTGCGCAAAATGTCATGCTTCTAGGACCCAGCGGTTTAGCCCGAGCATGAACAGAACGAGCATGTTTGTATGAACGAATTTAATTTTTATTAAGCTTGACTGTACCTTTCTCTAAGCCACAAATTGAGATAGGCGTATCCGGTTCCGGTACGGTGAAGCGCTATAAGCCCCGCAGCGTCATATCCGCCCCAATCCGGCAGGTAGTGGGGATACGTTTGCGAAGCGCACGACGATATCCCTGAACCTCATTGGCGTTGGAATCCGAACGGTGTAGTCGCGTTTAAAAGTAAGTTGTTACTTTTAAAAAAGGGTGTCCTACTTTTTAGTGTTAAATAAAATAAATTTGTGTTGGAAATGAATTCTTTAGATGAAAATTTTAATAATGTTAGTATGGACAATGCCCCACGTGCTCGGTCGCAATCTAGTGGTTCGAGCAGTAGCAGCGATTCTTCTTCCACGGCGCGGAAAAGGAGACGTCGGAGGCGAAAGGAGCGTCGCCGCCGTACAAAGCTAAGTAGATTAGAGGACGCTTTTGAAAAACTTACTGAAAAAGTATCCTCTTTGCAAGATCTTATTGTTAAAAATAATACTCAGTCGTGCATGTCTGACAGTGAGTCTATTCTATATATTCCGAGCACTACTGAATTGGATAAGGAATTAAACAAAGAAAAAGGGATTGATTTTAAAATACAAACTACCCTCAAGTCGCAGACATTACAGACAAATAATACGCATCTCGAATTGCTTAACAAATTGCAACATTTTAACTCGCCTGACTGGGCTCAAGTACGTTATTCCGAAGTACAGAAACTTTATAATTCTACCCCAGGTTTTGTAGAGCTAGAATGTAATGATGTTTTGAAAAATTTTGAACGTAATCGTTCGTTAGCGGTCGTTGAAAATTCTTTAGCTGCTATGTCACATGCAGTTATTTTACAAAACGAAGCATTTCAAAAAGGTTTATTCCAATTCATTTCATGGGTATCCGAATTAAAAAACCCAACGACCACTGAAGAGATTACTACAAAAATCAATGAACTTTTTGCCGACGGCGAATACCAAAAAATACAATCTGATTTATTACAAATTATATGTGGCAAACGGGCTGATATAGTGCAACAACGTCGTGATATTATTTTAAATTCAGTAAAGGAAAGTTGTTTTAAGGAATCCTTAAGGAAAATACCCCCGTCCGCGCATCATTTATTTGACGATTCAAAGTTTACAGATTTTGTAGGAAAACAAGGGGGCGTCTTAAAAATTTTTCAAGCCGCACCCATTAAATTATCCTCGCAGGGCAGATCGTATAAACCTTCTGTCCAAAGAAGGGAACCACAAGGAGTTAGGAAATATATAGTGCCTGTGCGCAACAGTGCAAACTATCGCCCCTCCACTAATAGTGGCTTTAATCCTGCGCAAGGACGAAAGAGAAGGGCAGAAGAGTTTTTTCGTCACACCGAAGATACACGATACGGTAAGAAACGTAGTACCCTGGGACGGCGTGATAAACGAGTCGATTGACTATCATCAACGTTTTCAAGCCGGGAGAATCAAACATCGGGTAAGTGTCTGGAGGAAGTTAGGGGCACCTTTATATATACTAAAGATAATATCGGGCTATCGGATCCCCTTTTTAAGCAAACCACCGCTGGTTCATCCCTTGAGGATTCCCAAAAGATTTCACACAATAAATTCAAAAGAAATCTTAATCGAATTAAAGAAGCTAGTAGATCTAGAGGTGTTAGAAAAAGCTTCATCGACTCCGAGCTTTGTCTCAACAATTTTTCTTTTACCAAAAAAGGAAACGACGTCTTCGTTTCGCCCGGTCTTCAATTTAAAATTACTGAACAACTATGTCAAAATAGACAGATTTCGATTGGTGAACATGTACAAAGTCCCAGACTTCCTCCAACCACAGGATTGGTTGGTGAAAATAGACCTGAAAAATGCATATTTTCACCTGCCAATCGCGCCAGGACACAGACGTTTCCTCAGATTAATAGTATCGGACCAACTTTGGCAAATGACCTGCCTACCCTTCGGTTTGGCAACTGCTCCGAAGGTTTTTGCCAGTTTGACGAATTGGATCGCGCAGATCCTAAGAGACCAAGGAGTACGATTGCTGGTGTATCTCGACGATTTTCTCCTGGCGAATCAGAATCGAGAAATTCTGCAAAGTCACGCGAACTTAACGGTAAGACTTTTGCAGTCCCTTGGCTTTATAATAAACTTTCAGAAGTCTGTATTGACTCCTCGGCAGTCAATCGAGTATCTGGGGATATTATGGGACCCTTGGCAAAATCTCAAATTACTACCACCAGCAAAGGTTCGCTTATTGCAATCGAGAACATCGAAAATGGCAAAAGCCACCAAGGTAAGTTTGAAAGAAGTCCAGAGTATACTAGGACTTTGGAATTTTGCCAGCTTCGTAGTCCCGCGAGGGCGCTTGAATTCTCGTGCAATGCTGACCTTCAGCAATTCCCTATTGCGAAAAAATGTAAAAGGTCGAACACAGATGCCCGTCAAGGTAATTCCGAACCTGCAATGGTGGATACAGAATCACAACATGGATTCTCAACTGCACGGTTCACCTCCAACTTATTTCCTTACCACGGACTCGGCCAAGGCAGGTTGGGGTGCGCAGCTCAACAACGAGACCTTATGTGGCAGTTGGTTAGTACAGGAAAGAGACGCTCACAGCAATATCTTAGAGATGTTGGCAATTTTGCGAGTAATTCAGGTAAAAGGTCACCTAATGACCGATACAGGCCTATTAATTCAGAGCGACAACCGAACTGTAGTTTCTTACCTGCGCAACGAAGGCGGCACACAATCACAGCCTCTCCTAAACCTAACATACGAAGTCTTAGACGAAATAGATCGTTATCGGATACATATCTCAGTATATCACCTTCCCGGTCGATACAACTACGTAGCAGATCGGCTTTCAAGGAAATCTGCCCCGACAGAATGGCATTTGCTTCCCCGTGCTACCGGGAAGATTTTTCAGCACTTCGGAATTCCCGAAATAGATCTTTTTGCGTCACGAACTGCTCATGTAGTACCCAGGTATGTGAGTCTGGATTTAGATCAGGCGGCTGTTTTCCAAAATGCCTTCGGTCGCCCTTGGTACTACAGGTTAGCATGGGTATTCCCACCACCGTGTCTAATACCCAGAGTATTAGCGCACCTGAACCAGGCAACCGGCATGTACCTGGTGATAACACCCGATTGGGAGAAGGTCTTTTGGAGAGCAGATCTGGTGGCTCGCTCCATGCGCTCTCCCTACCAGTTGAGGGATTTGGACCAAGTCTTGATAGATACAACAACCAATCGACCGCCTCCACAAGTTCATCAATTGAATTTAAAGGTGTGGTTAATACGGGGTGGTCATTGCTATTAGATTCTTGGCAGAAAGATCAGATAGAAATTTTAGATGGTAGCTGGAGGAAATCGACCTTAAATACTTATAGGCCGGCATGGCTACGATGGTGTAAATGGTCACGTGACAATAATGGAGCTCTATAGATCCATCCCCTGAAGATGTGGCTCGATTTCTAACGGATTTGCATCTTAAATTTAAATTTGCCTATAATACAATTGCAGTACATAAGTCTGTGGTATGTACCTTTTGTCGCCCACCTAGTGGCTTCTCATTAGGTTCTCACATTATTATAAAGCAAGTATTAAAAGGTATAGCATTAAAACAGCTACCCAAAGCTAAAATTCCTATTTGGGACGTTAATGTTTTAATTAGATTCTTAGTTGACAAAATTCCCTCCAAAATGTCATTGTTCGAAATTTCTAAAAGAACTGCAATTCTCCTTTTATTGTGTTCCGGACGCAGAGTCCATGACCTTACATTATTGAGTATAAATAAAGAAAACTTTGTTAGGAGTGATGATTCTATAGTGTTTTGGCCAATTTTTGGGTCCAAAACTGATACTATAACGTATATATGCAATCTGGTTGGCGTTTACTTAAAGGCGAGTCCAACTCCAACATTGATCCAATTTATTGGATTGACAAATTGCTACAGTGCTCTAATGATCGAAGGGGTAATATTAAGAGCTTATTTATTAGTACACGTGGTGAACCCAAACCAGCTACCCGCACAATCATAGGTGGCTGGATTAAGTCATTGTTAAAACAAGCTGGAATAAACACTAGTCCAGGTAGTGTGCGATCGGCAGTAGCCTCGGCTAGTTGGTCTGATAATGTTCCCATTGATCATATTTTGGAGAGAGGAAATTGGCGCTCTGCTTTGACATTTCACAAATATTATAAAAAAGAAATCAAGAATTACAGGTCCACAAATGAATCAAGTCAGATCAGTAATCTGTTTCGAACGATAAGATGATTAACTTAATCGTAATATCGATGTAGGTATAATAAAAGTCATAGGAACTAATTCTGTTGATTTAATAAGTTGAACTATCAAAAGTTTAAAATTAGTAAATAACTTTGTTGATCACATTGGCGTTCTAATTTAGTCCCAATCCAGCAGTCGATAACAAACACTTCTCAATTTGTGGCTTAGAGAAAGGTACAGTCAAGCTTAATAGAACAATTTTACCTAAAAATAAAATTGATATTAAGCATACTTACCTTTCTCTAAGCCAATTTATATTTCTGTCTGCTGATTCTTAATTATAAATATATGTAATTGACATCCTTATCAATTACGGTAAATTGAGCCGCAATGAGGTTCAGGGATATCGTCGTGCGCTTCGCAAACGTATCCCCACTACCTGCCGGATTGGGGCGGATATGACGCTGCGGGGCTTATAGCGCTTCACCGTACCGGAACCGGATACGCCTATCTCAATTTGTGGCTTAGAGAAAGGTAAGTATGCTTAATATCAATTTTATTTTTAGGTAAAATTGTTCTATTAAGTAGGTTATACAGGGTGTCAGGGACATCGACGCGAAAACTTTACCATGGATTCAGTACATGATTCTGAACCCAACTGCGTTGATATTTTTCGTCATTTAAAAAAAAAATTGCTGTTTCATAGAAAAGTGTAATACCTACGCGGTCAAAAATAATGTTATTCAAACCGCAAATTTAAGTTGGTTGATTATTACTCGTTAACCTGTACAGCCTACTTAGCTCTGATAGTTTTCCTTTTAATTTCGTCATATATACTACTGCTGTGAATTTTTTCACAAATCCAAGTACAACCATTTAGCTGGCAGGGGGGGGGGGGGGACACTCCACTCTATCAAAAAAATCAGTTAAAAGCTTAATATTTCGCAAACGGATTCCTAAATCCAAAAATGGTTTGAACAACCTTTCTAACGAAACCCCACAACATGGGGTGGACAAGAAAAAATTACGTGTAGGGGGTAAAAAAAATATTTTTCTTGATTTTATTTTACCACTTTGTGTTGTCATGTTTAATATGTATTATACACATGCCAAATTATAGCTTTCTAGTACTAACCGTCTCTGAGCTAAGCCGCGGACAGACAGACGGACATGGCGAAACTATAAGGATTCCTTGTTTACTACGGAACTCTAAAAAGGAAAAAGCATTGTCGGATGGGTCGCGATATCGGAGGCATCCTTTATCAATCAAAGAATGGGTCAAGTGACGTAACGTCGCACACGATAAGATGGTTTTGTTCACAATTATCTGAATAATGCATCATTATCATACACGAGTCATTAAACTTGACGGCAACTTAATAAAGCATATACAATCATCTGCCTAGCCTTTCCCAACTATGTTGAGGTCGGCTTCCAGTCTAACCGGATACAGCTGAATTACAGTATTTTAAATGGAGCGACTGTCTATCTGACTTCCACAACCAAGTTACTGGGTAACACGATACCCCTTGGTAAGACTGGTTGTCAGACTTTCGGGCTTCTGACGACCCGTAACAACTGTCAAAGATCTACAAAAGACAGTCGCGAACAATCAAAATCTAATTAAAATGCTGTGCTTACCTATAATTTAGATGCATGCAATTCTATTGTATTTGTTAATGACATGTACTTTGAATGTCCTTGTGTGTATTTAGTTGGTTTGCCTAAATAAATAAATAAATAAATAAATAAACAATGGCTTAACGTGCTTTCCGAGGCACGGAGGAGTCTTGGTATGTATTAGTAATGTCAATTAATACAATTTCGCATAATTTTCATTAGCATGTGAATTCTTGAATCTTAGCATGCTAATTGCTATTGCTATGCTATTCGCTAATATGACGATAATTGATAATAAAGAAATATGTGATATTTGTTAATATGCGAATTCACGCATTCATTCAATATACAACTCTAAGTACGCGCAAATCAAAGATAATAACATAACAATTGCTTAACCTATTCTTCGCAAGTTCGCAGCATTTGCTAATAAATTTCACTCGCCAACGAAGTCACGGTCAAGTGAAACCGATAGATTAAGTATTTCCGACTTCCCGTGGGTGCGAAGGAGAGCGCACACTACCGCTGCGTGTGTCGACGCTCTGACGTATGATATTATAAAAAAGTACGAAGCGATAAATTCACTTCGCACTTCACAGAATTTCGCAACTACATTTCATTTGATAAATGCTAAATGAGCATTCGCATGCTAACAATGAACGCGAATGCTAATTAGTCCATCACTAGTATGTATATAGTGATGGTCACCCATCCATGGACCAACCGTGGCAAGCGTAGCTTAACATGATCGATCGACCCGTGCGGTTATAAAGCTTACACAATAGTATCTCTATTGTTACATCACTGATTCCAGGAGAATATGAAAATCTTTGTAATTATTATTACTCGGGCAGTGGCATTGTATCGCTTCCGCTTCGCACGGTTTTTACGACTTGACAAAACACCGAGATTTCTTATTTTTTTTAAGTTCTATAATGAAACGACACCCGTTTCATTATTTCTTTTTTTATCATGTTTCAAAAGACGTTTTTTTTTTTTTTTTTTTCACGAATACTTGACAAGTTTTAAATGTTATAACTTAACTTTAAATACCCCGACAACTCCTGTACCGTTGAATGCACCCATGATCACAATTTTTTGCGTGAAATATGTCGTTTTTCAGCAAGAATTATTGCTCAATGTTGCTTAGTTAGTTGTATCCTATCGGCTATGTGATGGGTCTTTTTACACCCTGTATATGTAATTGTTTCCTCCCTTTCCGCTCTCAGAGGTGACAGCGCGGCCCCGGACGATTCCGACAACAACGCGACGCCCATCGAGGCCAACGAGGGCATCTGCAGGACCTCGGAGTGGGGCCCCTGGAGCGAGTGCTCCGTGACCTGCGGCGTGGGAGTCAGCACCAGGAGGAGGCACTTCATCAACCACATGGGCATCAAGAAGTGCCCGCTCGTGCAGACTGGTACGTGACTGTTGTTTGTTTTTTCGGCCAGAAAGTTGTTATTATAGCCGAATACCGTCTTGGACAGTCATTACTTAGTGTAACTGAGAATCAAAAGGAATTAAATTTATTCCTTTTTTTACTGACTTAAAAAAAGGGAGGAGTTTATGCATTCGGCGAGTTATTTTTTCATGTATATTGACTTTTTAATTTAGTTAAAGCATATAATACGATTAGATCGGTGTCTGATGAATTTAGATAATATGTTTCACGTGCGACGTTCGTTGCAGACGTGCGACATCTTTACACGTCGCTCCTTTAGAAACGACGGGCACGGTGGCTGATCTGTCCACTAGCGCTGTAGTGTAGTTAACAGTCTCAATACTGAACTAACTTCACGGACTACCTTGCTATGAAATCTTTCTTATTCCGCTTATTAGTTCCGACATTTCCCGCTAGATGTCGGTACACGTACCTGCCACCATGTTCCTAGTCCCCTACAAATCCTTCACTTCTTTCACAGAGGAGAACCGCAAATGCATGGAGCCACAATGTACTGAACAAGAAACGGAAGTGTCGGACCCGTCCTGCCCCACGACGGAGTGGGCGGCCTGGTCGCCGTGCTCGGCGTCGTGCGGGCGCGGCGTGCGGTTCCGCATGCGGCTGCTGCTGGTGCCGGCCGCCCGCCAGCAGGCCTGCGGCGCCAAGGTCGAGCTCATGCAGCAGCGGCCCTGCCAGGAGCGGGACAGCTGCGCCATCGACATGCAGACTGCTAAGCGTGAGTTTTTGTTCAATATTGGTTTAAGACAATTTTTCAAAAACAGTATACAATTTTATTTATTTAGAATGAGAAACACTAGTTGAATACAATAAACGTTCCTTGGAACGAGTACCTCTCGGAACGGTGTGATGGAAGTTAAAGGTGGGTACAATATTGTTAGTAAAATAAACTATTCTAAAACACATGAAAGAGTGTAATAGTTTAACTTGAAGCAGTTTCTACTACCTAATCTTCAAAAAAAATATTTGACTGTGTCCATATTACGTATCGAAGCAAAGGTTCTATATAGTTGCAATTGAAAACATAGGTTATTATTATTATATATATAGTATATTATTTCAGTTATAAAAAACAATTTTCGCAGCTGCCATCTTGGATTTACATTTTGACCTCACTATCGACTTTAGCACCCTCGAAAACTACGAAACTGTCACCCATGATGAAATATTCAAAAAAATTCGCAGTCTCTATCTTGGATTTTCATTTTGATCAAATTCACACTTTCTCTCTCGGGCCGATGTGTACAACTATATCCCACGACACTGTAATTCCTTTACTCTTTTCTTTTGTTTTTTCCTACCGGCGTTCCCTCTCTCCCTTTCTTTTTCTTTGAATTAGAAGAAGACAGTTGCAAGTAGTAACACTTAGCGTGACGATTTCTGCCAATTCGCAAGTCGCGGTAAAGAACTTCGTTCCAAAAATAAGTTAACATTTTTATAATTCTATTAGTTGTGAATATGATTATTAATACTAAAGTTTTTGTAAATTGTAAAGATTCAAATTAGGCTGAGAATCAGCACTTTTTGAACGACAAAATTTAGAAAATGCCTTTTACCTACCACCTTCTAGTATTCTGGCTAGAAGTGGCGCAACCAGTTCCATAGCTTGAATTTTACAGAGCAATCTAATAAAGATCTTATTTATGCAGGTTTTTCCTAATGGTTGACAGCAATATTATGCTAAATAACCAAAAGATTAGCAGTTATGAGGAACATAAACTACTCGTAACTCGTAAAACATATTTGTAAATATGTATACGTGTCGCCTTATCTCAGCGATGCTTGTCGGCGCATACGGAGATACATAACAATGACCCGCGTGCGACTGACGAGCCGAACATTTGTTTAGCTACAGAGATACATATTGCGGCAATTACACATTTATCAGATTGATTTGTAAATGATAGCGCACCGCGCAAGGCTATGTTGTGTAATGGTATAATGCTAGTCAACTGGCTGCAATTATGATATACTTAATTATTTAGCATAGCTAACTAACTTGGCGTTACCTAAGTCTGATTGGCCACGGAACGAAATGAAAGGTTCTGAGAAAGTAGCAAACATACCCATATACCAATTGGTGATAAAAAATAGCGTAAGCGAGATGCAACAATTAACGGATTGCATAATGTTATTATTGCTATGCTAGCGAAAACAGACACATTTCCCAGAACAGGGATGTTAATGAAATATGCGCGAGTTCTGGACGCAAATAAAAACGTAATGTATATCGGCACAAGGTTATCTCTCCGTGAGTTATTGCTTATCATAAAAATAGTACATGAATGTTAATAAATTCGCACTCAAGGGCTTTACATCTGTGTAGGATGAACGAAGAGTGTATTGAGATGAAGAGAATATCTATAGATTCAAGTAAACAAAGACAGAATGGTTTTGAGATCAGTGACGACTTTGTAAACAGTCTGCTAATCAATCATCACAGATAATTCTGTAGCAAAGTCTAAACTTGCTTGAAACCGCTGTCATCGGTACCTAAGAAACATTGTAGGTAAACTAAGACGTGACTAAAACAATAATGATGTAAAGTAAAGTCAACATTCCTGCCGAGCTGCTGCACAAACTAACATACCTGCAGTGACTTTCTAAGACCACCAAAAACACTGCACCACAGAACAGCACAGGTAAATATGAAAACTGCGACAAATTGAAAGTTTTGGAGAGCGGACGAATCGAATCCATTTTGTTTAATGACATTCAAAAACTACAATCTAAACGGGTTTATCAGGTACGAATGTTTCAGTAACAGTCGGTTCCCCCAGGTATCTGCATGGAGGAGGCGGACCCGGGCCCGTGCCGCGGCCTGTACCAGCGCTGGACGTTCGTGGCGCAGAAGGGCATGTGCGTGCCCTTCGCGTACGGCGGCTGTCGCGGCAACCAGAACAACTTCATCACGCAGGACGACTGCACCAGCACCTGCAGTGTTGTACTAGGTGAGCGCACTCTCTGCTAGCTCGAACGAGCTCGGTGTATATCCAAACCCGAGTGAAAGGATTTGATGACCTTGAGTTCAAGAATCGAGGCCGATATGCAGTAATCTGAGTTTATTGAATTACATCCTAACGAATCCTACTAATATTATAAACGCGAAAGTTTGTGAGTATGGATGGATGTATGGTAGTTTGTTACTCTTTCACGCAAAAACGACCTAATGGATTTTAATGAAATTTGGCAAACAGATAGTTTATAACCTGGATAAACACATAGGATACTTTTTATCCCGATATTCCCACGGGATCGAGACTTATGCGGGTGAAACCGCGGGGCACTGCTAGTAATATTATAAATGCGAAAGTCAGTTTGTTTGATTGTTACGCTTTCACGCAAAAACGGCTGAACAGATTTGGATGAAATTTGACACATGAGTAGACCATGACCTGGATTAGGACGTAGGGTACTTTCATACCCATATTACCACGGGATTGAGACTTATGCGGGCGAAACCGGGGGCGCAACTAGTATTTCATATTCGGACCCGTTACAAATATTAAAACGCGGCCGGTCAGTTGATATTATACCCTGCACTTTGTCATGGCAGATTAACACTAATTAGATTATAAAATGGTTGCCTCTCATCCATTAGCTTAATTTATATAGATACACGACACGTGGCTCATTTGTTCTTGGAAAAATGTTATCATGCATCATTTAGCACAGTGATCCGAGTGTATAAGTTAAATTTGTTGCGTGTGGTTTTACAAGATAACCATAAACCAAGTCTATTAATCTATAGCTAAACGTGGGTTTAATAGTGAATCTGCTGTATTTAGAGTATTCAATAACGCACTAGCATCACAACAACCATACGCTGGCTTCACACGGACATGCCCAAACGCGGCTCATTCGTATAATTACCGCGACCCACTCCACTGCCCTGTTTGTATGAAATAAAATATATGGTGACAATGATTAATTCCTTCGCGGATTCCGATGGCGGCCACAAAACATTGGACAGTGTGCCGCCACTGGGGCACTGATGCACCGCGAGCATGTAGTAGCGCAGTGGGTTGACGGGCGTCCGCGGATCTGACGTCATCCCCGCCTGTCCCCCTGTGACGTCACTGTCATAGACTAGATACGTCATGATTTGTGATAGCTGTTTGTATTGACATTTTCGGACCGCTCGCGTCTCTGCCGCTAGCAATAAAGTCCATTTCGTTCTCGCTCAACCTTGAGCCAGTCAAGTTTTGTAGAGTTTTCGTGTAACTACGTCAAATTGCTTCCATGTCGCAAGCTGTATTTCCTAAACCCTATCATTAGTGGGCAGAATATCGTACATTAGGCATCATTTGAACAGCTCGCAACACATTTAGAGGTAGCGGTGTCACTGCGCCCGTTATAATGTAGCTGCAATGGATTGGTGTCCCTGGACAAACAGTCTTTGTTTGTAGAAAAATTTGACACAAACTCAAAGCAACATTTAATTTTATTTGTTGAATGAACGGTATTCGGCAACAATTTAGACGCTAACGGTGTGGTGCTTACCTTACGCACTAGCAAGCTTTTAATTTGCTTATGTGTTTAACTTCGGCTATTTAAAGATCAACATCATGTCCACATCCGTTAACGTCCACTAGCCTATCATACAACGCTAAGTAGTTTACACAAAACAAACAAAAATCTCAGCTTATGCAAAGTAGGTCCTAATGAAGACCCTAAGTTTGAGAAGTAGGAGCAAACGGTATTATTCCGTAAAAAATTCAAGTTTAGCTGTACACTTACAGTCTGGCAAACTTTTAGTTTACTTCTGTTAATTACCGTGTTGAACTTCAGGTATTTACAAATCAACATCATTAGGCTTCCTGTACATGACGCCGGCGCCGCATGATGAAAAATTTCAGAACATCTCAGAACGAAAAGTTTTATATTTACGCGGCGCTCCGTTGCGGCGCATGGGCGATATTCATCCGTATACACAAACATGCGGTGCGGCGCCCGGTGCGGCTCCGGTGCGGCTCCGGTGCGGCTCCGGTGCGGCTCCGGCGACATGTACAGGGAGCCTGATGATAAGTAGTTTCCGCAATATATAAAAAAAAGACAGCGTAACAGAAGTAGGTCTGCGAGGAAGAGCTATCCTATGATGAAGAAGCATGTTATCCGATAATTTAACCAAGCATCTTCGGTAAGTCCTCTGATAAAAGTCCCAAATCAAACTCAACAGGTTCGTAACGGAAGCATTAAGATAACGTTTTATTAATCCAATCAACATCTTAGCTAATAATATCGCATGTGAATGATGACATTTATGTCCGCGGCGTCACAGCTGCGCTGGCGCCGCGCCAGACATGACTCAGCTGCCAGGTGCTTCCCACCTCTCCAGCGCATTACATCGACACCACGAGACCTGCTGACACCCCTTGTTTACGGTCGTTCACTCGTCATTATTTTCCAACTCCGGAAGATTCGCATTCATTTGTATAGCAAGCAATCTGGCAGTCATCGTATATCAGTTCTGTGTATGAAGCTGTCGGATTATTGTAATTAATTGTAATTTACGATCGCAGTGGGTGGCATTTTAAGAGCAATTTCTTAAGACACAACTCATTCGTCTTTAAAGTTTCCGAGCTCCAACAAAGATATAAACTGCAAGCATAAAGAACGGATTAAAAAATGAATCCTTGCTCTAAAACGTTTTCGCTTGTAAACATAGAAACAAACCGTCAAACGCGAGTCAACAAAGTCACGACGCGCGGCGTGCGAGTATGTAAAGACGGATTTTACGAGTGACGGGCACAAGGCTGCCCGCTTGATTAGGTGTTTCAAACCGGTGTCTACTAACTACACGCGTGACCCCAGTAATCTGTGTGTAGCACCCTCAGACGATGACGTCAGGAACACGTCACCTCCTGAGGAGTGACGTCACACACCGGGAACAACTTCGAATCCGTACTGTTTGCGATGCTCGTAAAAGAATACATCTTAAAAGATAAATTCTTTGTTTCGTGTGATTGTTCGGTCGTTTGCCGTGTGTGTGACAGACATGTTAATTTTGGACATTATGTCACTGTAGAGCAGAAAAAATATGGCAGACTGGTCACATTTGTGGCGGAGTCGTGTGAAAACAACAATGTTTATTTTAAAATAATAGGTATATTGTTGTGTAATCACTAAACTTAGTAACGAACGCTATTTATATTAATTTCAATTTCACACATACGTAGACAAATGATTAATTTCGTAGGTACCTATGAATTTCTTAATAAAATTTGCTTTCAGCAGCCTGCAGGCCTTGCGTAGGTACCTACTTATTGACAACTACCGTTTTAGCAAGCGGCGATAGTCGTAATATCGACGATAGTAACAAAGTCATTTGCCTGCTGTCTGTATGACTGCTTAGTTCTTCTAAGCTGCACGATGGATTCTGATGCGGGTTTCATATTAAACTTAAAGTACCTGGTGGACCGAGCTCTGCTCGGATGAAAATAGAGAATGCTCATTTAATAGTATAGGATAGTTCATACTAATTCCGTGTATAGTACATTCTAAATCCATGTATACATACTAATTCCATGCTGCCATGATAATAGGTACTTACTTATTCCATGCTGCCATGATAATAGGTACTTACTTATTCCATGCTCCTATGTATTTATTTTAAGGTAGCCATTTTGTTCAAAACTTTCGGCGACCGAGCTCTGCTCGGGTGAAAATACGGAGAAAAATATTTTTCACAGATATGAGACCTAGCTAGATCGATTTTTCGCCCCCGTAAGTAAACCCCTTTATTGCAGAGCTGTCAGTTGTCAAAAATAATGACACTGACAGCTCTTAAACGCAGTTTAAGTGCTGATCGCGTTCAGTTTCATTGGTGAAATTAACCCTCAATAATATAGGATATAAAAGAAATTTCGATGTTTTGTCAACTCGTAAAAACCGTGCTAAGCAGCCCGCCCCTTCTTACCGGTTTTTAGTACGCTAGTACCTAAAGTAATAAAACAGTACGGCTACTTCATGTGCATTACTGCTACTATTGGCGGAAACGGGAACGAATGTTATATTGTTTTCTTTTAAACGATAGCGTGTCGAAGACAACTGCAGTCATTACTTAATTGTGTTTAAAGAAGCAATATTTAAGCTATATGTTGAGTTTCTTGAGCAACATCGTTTATAGTATTGATCATGTTGCCACATTTCGTAGTGGCCAAAACTGTCAACAAAACATCAGCGAGTAAAAGCGAGTAATATTCGCGCAATGGCGGTTCTGCTTTTTCTTTGCAACAGCTTTAAGTTACCGAGATAGAGCTACACAAAGTGACTACCGGACAGACAAACAGAGAACCGAACCTATTCGCCTACTAATTATAGATCATCAAAAATGTACGTGTTACTAATTTCCATACATTAGTCAAGTTAATAGAACAAAGGCAATGTTCCGTTGGTGTCGCGACAACGGAGACTAGGTAGGACATCATTTTCCTAGACATTCGTGCTACTGATTGCTCATGTTTTTGACGGGTAACGACTTAGCAACCGTTTCTCACTCATCTACTAACAATTGTAGTAAATAATGTTCTCTATTGTTATTAAATAATAAGAGCCGATATAACAATACAGACTCAACGATACATTTATCATTTTTTTGGACGCACTAATGTGGAAATAACTAGCTTTATTTTGTCGCTTATATCATTATGTGTTATTCACTTAGTGTTACTGTCATAATAAAAAAGTCACCAATTGAATTAATAAAAATCAAATGACGCCTAGAATAGAATGGCGCAGCGGCTGAGCGAGTCGTTCTACCGGTCATCGGTTCACGCACGAGACAATGTTTGAATGGCCTACAGAAGTTGTTCCGTTTGTGAATGGGAAAATCAGTCTTTTCAGATTTCGAAAAGTAAATTGTCTTCACAATGATTAATAATTTTACACAACATAGGAGGACTTTACCCATCCAGCTTGTTCCAACCGTAACTTTAAGTGTACTAATAGTTACGACTGTTGTCCTCAGGAGGAGGCGCCCCGCCGGCCGGTCTGCCAGCACAGCTGACCCAGCCGGCCGCAGCCCTCAACAACAACGTGCCCGTGTCCAATAGCGTTAATGGTGAGCTGACAGTTACATTGTTACAATATATTGTGGCTTTAATTTCATGGTTCTTTCCAAAACAGCCGCCAGGGAAGCTCGCACCACATTGAACATATTTTGTAGTTAAGAGCGAGCTTAATAATCTTCTATTCTAGATATTTGTGTACCATGCAATTGCGTGTGGGATATATGATCAGGAATGAAGATTTCGATATTGATTGTTTTAACCTCTGACATTGAAAGGTCAAAATAATAAAAATATAATTCAATTGCATTTTCCAAAACGAATGCAACAGTCGATGTAATTTTTTGACAACAATGAACAATACGACATTAGCGTTACGTTGAATACTATTGTATTGAGTTCCAACCACATCCTAGTCTAGCCACGTACACGCAGCTGTGTCTGAACTTGAGCTCTCGGGTGCACAAACACCTCGATATTTTAAGACAACAAGACATTTATAAGAGCTGGCCGGGTGCGACATGGTTATATTTTTACTTTATCGCGACTATTGGCGACGCCACCTTGGTCATTCGGCGATAATGTAACGGTCCCAGAGGAGCCTTCGATTTATTTCTGAAGACTCGGAAAATAGTAGGTGTCTGCGTTGACATGACTTCTATCAGACTCTCTTGTGAGTTATTCGTGAGTTGTGATATAGACCTATGATACATTGTCTCCGAGGAGGGGAAGACCGTTCGTATTTATTTATGATCCCACCCACACCTGTATGGGTCAAGGTCTGCGCAGGGGCTATGTTTATCTTCCCTTATCTTACGCAGACACATCTAAACTTGAACGTGATTTAGAAAGGGTGGGGTTTTAAGTTTTAAGAGACATGTATATTGTAATTTTTCTTTAGTAGAGTGATCGTTTTGTTTTAGAGGAGCTCGTGGCTAAGTAACAACAGCCGCACTGGTCGATCCATCAGGTTAAGCTACGCTTGCCGGGGTTGGTCAGTGGATGGGTGACCATCTCTACATACCGAGACTCCTCCGTGCCTCGGAAAGCACGTTAAGCCGTTGGTCCCGGCTGTCATTCGTGGATCTTTGACAGTCGTTACGAGTCGTCAGAAGCCCGAAAGTCTGACACCAGTCTTACCAAGGGGTATCGTATTACCCAGTTACTGGGTTGTGGAGGTCAGATAGGCAGTCGCTCCATGTAAAATACTGGTATTCAGCTGCATCCGGTTAGACTGGAAGCCGACCCCAACATAGTTGGAAAAAGGCTAGGCAGATTTGAGTAGAGTGATCGTTTTAGCCCATTTTATGAATAGGGTTTTCACGCGTTTTTGGCACGATTGCGACTGAGTTTAATTGCATTCGGTGCGGCCAAATTGAGAGCTATTAGCTAGCTATAGTAGCTATTTAACAGTTTAAGAAGATCATTCATCATTTGATTGACGAGGTTAGAGCGAGATGGCAGTACAATAGCTATAGCTCTCAATTTGACCGCACACGTAGTATATCTTCTCTGAACCTTTATGAAGTTAAGCGTTATTCATGTATCTGTTTGTATCTATTTAAAAACAAGTGAATATCCATGTCCAGGACCAACTCTGGCGCAGCCTGGTGACTGCCAGCTGAGTCCATGGGGCGAGTGGAGCAAGTGCTCCGTGTCCTGCGGCGCCGGCTACCAGGAGCGCACCAGGACGGTGCTGGTAAGCATATATATACACTTCATTTACAGTTACTGTGGATTGAGTTGAAAACGTTCGCTTCGACTGTTACCATATGCTGCACTCCATCTGTGTGTTACAGGAAAAAGAAACTAGCATTTGAATCCCTCTCCGCAATTCTTAGAGCTTTGCTTTGTAAATGCTTTTAACTAGGTATTCGTATAATATGGCAAACGAGATTGAAAACTTTACGCCTGCAAGGGGTGCTTTTTATTTTGAAGAACCACCCTCGGGCGGATCTCGAGAAAATGGTACAAAGGGGCGTAAAACACACGTCGTCGTATGCATAATTGAAGGGCTCCTAGTGTTCAGTAGTACGCGTGAGAGCCGCGCGGCCGGCACGTCTCGCTTCAAGTGTAGACTACCGTATCAGGGTCAAGAGTTTCCGAAACTGCACAGTAACACACTTTTTGATATAAATATCTACATCAGATACTTTATGTTAACTTTGTGACAACCTACACTGACGTTGATGCCGCTCGGTTAGTCTATTTTAGTTATTTTCATAGCGTTTTGTGCTACGGTAGTCTTCTGTGGGGCAAAGCTGCTGATATTCAAAATATATTTTTCCTTCAAAAACGAGCTGTTCGAGCTTTACCAGCTAGGTGCCAGAGTTTCTCTGAGAGGTTAAAAAAATATATATTTGTAATCTCACGGTGGTATCACAATTAATCTTCGCTAACATCTATATATGACAAAATATACACATATAAACTACTCATAGCTACAGATACATAACATGACATCATGCCTTGTTCCACCGGAGGGTTAGGCAGAAGTGTACCCACAGTAGGTACACCCTCATGTTGCCAGTTATGTTTAACTCCCATGTAATAGGGGGCGAGCCTATTGCCAACAACCGGGTACAAATCCCGACTCCCGGCTGCTACTGAGAAATTCTTAATGGAAAAACTCAATATCACTTTGCTCGACCCGAGAATCGAACCCAGGACCTCATGGTCAGCTGCAGCGCTTGCGACCACTAGACCATTGACGCAGTCACACATATTATAAACAATAAACAGTGATATTCACATTGTTAACATTAGAAATAAGGACAAACTACACGAAGAAAAGACGACAAACAAATAAAGAAGCCTAAACCTTTAAACATTCCATCATCTGCCGAGGCTTTCCCAACTATGTCGGGGTCGGCTTCAGTCTTGTTTATTTATTAATTTTATTATGTATGTACACACAGTAAAGTAGATACAACATTTATAACTAAAACGTTTTTAAATTTTATGATTCGCCAGTAACATAAGTATGACATGTTAGAACACGATTAATGGAGAGGTTAAGAGTTAAGAGTTATTAGTTTGATTTACCTTTTTTTTACAGTGGTATCCAAAATATATATTTTATCTGGATATACCCGGATAGTATTCTGGAAGTATTTGAATTATAGGAAAGTCAAATGAGGCGGATAATTGTATGCCATAGACCATAGCCCTGCCTTCGCGCGGCTGTAAGCCACGCAACACATACTAGCATAACAATAAATATACTCGCTAGCGTTTAACCATACCTACTAACATTAATCCATACTAGTCTAGTCTACTAGTATTCATAGTAGGTATTATTATGAATGCAAAAATCACTCTGTCTCTCTGTTACCTTTTCACGCGATAACGGGTGAACGGATTTTGATGGGCACACAGGTAGAACATGACTTGTAGTAAGGAAATAGGATATTTTTATCCCGATAGTACGTTCCCTTTTCCCGAGGAATAATTTCCGTACTCCACGCGGGCGAAGCCGCGAGAAAAAGGTAGTTAAGAATAAACCTTTGCACTAGAATTATGTTTTTAAAGTGTCGAATTAAAAGTGCAACCCAATATGTCTACGAATTATTGTGTGTTGTAAATAAGTGGATAATACTAAAGACTTGTACATTTTAAAAGAACCTCGCTCAAATTATAGCTAATTTAGAAATACTCAGTTCAAACAATAAGGCTTTTACAGTGTATAATGCGAGTGATTGTGAAGACAAATGTATACAACATTGATGGTATTTGTAAAGACACCGTCGGTGCAGGCGGTTGTCGAGCGCTATGGCAATCGATATTCCCGCCTCGCTGTCTAGGGCCCTGGGCTACCATGACATTCGGACAACTATAACTGGTCTTCATTTGATTGGATTTGAGTTGTTTTATTCAAACATATCTATTATTTTTTCAAAAAGTTACTAGTAGAACTTAATGATATGTAGGTACGCTTTGCTTGAAAATAATTCTGTAATCGTAAAAATAATAAATCGTCTTTGCCTCTACATTATTTCTAAAAGTTTTTCAAACTTAACGTAACTTATAACTTGCCTTACTAAATGTTACGAAGTTCCAGCCCTAGCCTTAGGGCGGGCCGCCCTTCGCACGTGTCACGTCACGTTCCGTCATATAGTGCCATTTACCAATAATTAGCACGTTCATTACTGACGAGGACATACCGTACACGTAGTAGTACCACGTAGGTACACGGAGCACGTACAACGTACCCGCGGCGTCGTGAGAAACAACAGCTTACCTGCGAAGAAGGAGAATACATTGTAAATATAATGAGAAAAAGAAACGTGCTAAGTAGTATAGTCATCATTATCTACTTAAAAATGAATGATTATTAAAGTTGTATTAGCTTTTGAAATACCATTGTTAAAGTTAATGTTACAGTGTATGTTTAAATTATTTCTGTTAATAATATGGTTAGGTTAGTAATTATAGTCATTATACGTTTTAATAGTGAAGTTATGATCGGAATACGTTACGTAACTGGGAACAAAGTGGGAGTTGGGAGTGTGGGGCAGTGATACTTGATGACGCTACGACAAACGCTACGCCTATACGTATCAAGTTTTTAGTATTTCTGTTTTAATTAACAACTAGCTGAACCCACAGACGTCCTGTTTAACAAAAATGGCATAGAACAACGGACGTTCCATTTTTCTCGAATATATAGTTTCCATGATTTTATTTTTTCCTAATTCCAAATATTACGAACATTTTAAAACAAAAAATAACCAAATCTGTCTAGCCGTTCTCAAGCGATGCGCTAAAGGTTTACCAACGAACAGTATTGCATTATTATTTTTATAGAAATAGTTCATTTCTTATTTAAAATGTTGACATTGTATTGGCATGTTGATGGCATAGCAAATAACTCTAAATCACGCATCGACTAAATAAAATAATGAATCACGATACGAACTCCATAGCAATGACCTTACAAATTAAGATTTATTCAGTGCATTAACGAGCAGAAGTTCAAGAGACCAAGCGGTTTGATACTAATCAAAAGAACATCTAATTCAATGAATTGGTCTGGAAGGCCTGATTGCTTCAATCAATCACGCCTGAAATAACTCGCGCAGTGTGTAATGTATGACAGCGGCATTTTTATGAGCGTTAAATGGTGTCAGATGATGTCAAGTGCGGGTCGCAGTCTGTGCAGAGTGTTCATTGGAGCGAGTGTGCGCCGCGCCTTAGCGTGCGATAGGTCAAGGGCGCGTGTGCGGCCACGAAGCAACAGTGGGACGAATTTGTGGGGAAAATTGTCGTCCGCTCGAAATGTTATGATTTTCAATATGTTCTTTGTTTGATATATAGCCAGTATCGTTTGAAATAGAAAACTCGTATTTATTTACGTTTAGTATTTCATTAGTCTAGACTCTAGAGAACATGCGTTAGTCTTCTCTGAACACTATGTTTAGCACGTTACAATACAACATCAATGTGATGACTGATGAATGTGATGATAGACTGCAACAGAATCAGAATAGATATTGTTGTTACTACAGCTGTTAACGCTGTCCGTCAGTCTCTGCGTTATTTACTAGAGAAACATTGCAACAAAACAGGTATCTGATATATTAATATTAAAGTACACACGAACGTTTGAATAAATAGCTTCACTTCGTATCATTCACAGAAATAAATCGCCTCCTCGTGTACCTAGGTACAGACAAACACATCACACACAAATTGTACAAAATTAAATGTTACCGCGTGTGTATTTATTTGTATAACGTCATTAAATCGTGGTTTCACAGAAAACATTATGAGTGTACTTACAATGTGGACATTAATCTTTTGGTACTGATTTAAATAGAAATTGCTGCCAACGAAAGAGCTAGGAAGCGATAATATACATTGTTATTGGGTGTACAAATATTTTTTTAACAGTTAGGACAGAGTGTTAATCACTTTAAACTTGCATGTAAGACAGCATGTCCTGCGCAGGGAACCGATCTCTTTTCCGAATTGTTTTTGTTCCAATTTCATTTTACCTAAAATTATTGACCGACGTCTTTTTTGCTGTATGCATATTTTTAGATCATCGAAGTATGCATGCATAGGTACTCGTATTATTTTACCGAACTATATTTCGCCGATTTACAAAATAACTTTTTGCTATTGGCCGAAGCCTCTTTTGAACTTTTTTCATTTGCCCAATGATTTATTTACCATATTTTCACCACACCGAAACAATAGTTTTCAATATTAAATTAAAATAGTGTCATAAAATGTCAATATGTTGTGCTACAAAATTTAGTGACAGAAACGAATCGCTGCAAAACCGACTCCACGTAGTCTTGTATGCCCTACCCCTAGAGTGTATTTTAAGCCCGCGTAGGCGCGGAGGGGTGGGGCAGCCCGCGAGCTGAGGAGCAGGTGGTCTGAAGGCCCGCCACCGCGGCTGAGGCTGCGGCTGAGCCGAAGCTGCGGTGGTGAGCGTTAAAACCATCTGCAACGATAAGCTCGCGTGGGGCCGCCCAAACCCCGCAGCGCCGAAGCCGTGACTGAAACAATGCTTGCATGCATGCATCATCAGCTTGCATGTTGCACGCCTGCGTGCATGTTGCATGCTTGTTTGCACGCTATGCAGCGTGCTTGCATGCTGGATGCCTGTTTGCATGCTGCATGCCTGCTTGCACGCTGGATGCCTGCTTGCATGCTGTATGCCTGCTTGCATGCTGCGTGCTTGAAGCAAGCATCCTTCCTTCACCCATCCATACCTCGTGGTATAATAAATGTTTGGAAACATAATACTTCGAACAAATGTTATTTCGGCTAAGTGTAACTTCGGTAAAAAGTTTTTCGACCAAATGAAACGTCGGAGTAACGAAAAAAATCGAATTGATAATAGGTCAACTGATACAGTGGCAGAGGTGACTTCGATGAAGTAAAAAAAAACGAAACGATAATAGTTGAAAAGTTTTAGGTGAAATGAAATTCGGTCAAATATTTTTCGAACATGATAAGTAACCCCTGCGCAACATCGCGTTCTTACATCTCATTTTACACTTTTTATTTGATTTTTATTTTTTATCTGCTGTATAAATTGTGTGCTTTTAATTTTAAGTATGTGTGTGTGTGTGTGTCAAAGAAAGAAAATACATTTATTTAAAATGTATTTTCTTTCTTTCTTTTTTTCGCAACATGTAAGGCAGCATGTCCTGCACCACATGGGTGTACAATATTTTTTTAGTTAAAGTTGCATACTCTCACTTCTGTTGATTGACAGAACTACTAACATAACGGACGAAATACAGTAGTATTTAGTCTACAATAGACTTTACTGAGATGACATCGATCCTGGTACTGCATGTGACAATCATGTCATAACAGCCGGTTCTCTCCACTCACACCATAATAAGTGACTGTGATGGTGACATGTGGTAATGTGTTGTTGTTGTCCACAGGAGCAGCCGGCCCCGGGGCGCGCGGCGTGTCCGCGGGCGATGGCCCGGCGCAGGCGCTGCTACAGGAAGTGTTAACTTTAGCCTAACCGATATTACCCCTAACATAGGAGGCTCGCACACACTGACCACGACGCGCGACGCCCAGTTATCTAGGATTGCTGGCAAACCCAGTTGGCTACTATTACATCTGTTTCACTCAAAGAATAACCTGGTATAAAATTATGTCGAAAGTATATTTTTGACTAATTGTTAAATCGAGTGGGAAAACCGGTCCGAAAACTAACTTTTTTAACTCAATTTTTTAAAAAAAATCTACAACTCTCCAGTGTGTACGGGCCTTTACACTTACTTAACATAATGCATTTTCCAGCATTTAACATTGTCAACGTTTTGTATTTTACTCACCATACCAAAGCCTTAGTAAATAAATAAATGAATAAATAAATGCTTGCAAGAATACTGGCTTTCATTATGAGGTGAACCGCAGGAAAATCAATCGGAGGGATTTTGAAGGTTGTAAACCTCTGTAAGTCAAACTGTTATTAAAGTAGATAGTTCTATTATTAAGTTAATGGAGTTATTAGAGTTGGTGGTAGCGTCGTTTGTTTATTATAATTCGGTTTTTTTTCTCCATTTTTGTGAACTGAGCGCAAGTTTTTCAAGTCCGTAATGCTCAAGTTTTAAGAGTAAAGTTTCGTGGTCGACGCAATCAAACGCCTTGGAGAGGTCACAAAAGATTCCTATGGCGTCTTGGGCCTCTTCCCACGCCGTAAATATATATGTTTTAATAAGGTGACACCGGCGTCAGTACTACAACGTCCGTTGGTGAAACAGTACTGTTGATCATGTAAGATTTTCTTTGTGTTAAAATGATTAAGCATTACTTTTCAAACACCTTGCTGAATACCGGCAACACGGATACGTGTCTTTACTGTCCCCGGATTTGAAAAGTGGCCCAAGTGCCCAAGTGGCAAAGTGGTGTGTGACCTTACTATATTTCGTACACTTTAAATATTAAGGCAAATTAGTGTGGGTGTAATTTATGTTTGTGCAGGCACCCACCAAATAAAGGGAAACATCTATAATCATCATTTGCAACGCGATCGCAACCTTGGCAACCTACTAACTTCGTAATATCTAACCGAGTCAGTCAGTAGTTAAGACTTTCGGGTATCTAAATCGTATTCGTGTGCCAAATGGTGACGGACAGCCTAACGTTCTCTACGAAGCACTATTGCGTCACTTAAAACGTAAATGTTATGGAAACTCAATGCAGTTTACACAGTTTGCGCGCGTGACCGACATACAGACAGAGTCTCAATGTCGCCGGCAGAAACACATATCGCTCAACAACACACGTCGAATCGTCCAGCAACTCACAACGACCAGCAGTGTTTGCTGTTACTCCGGCACAGTTTATAAGCACGGTGCTAACTGTGGAACTACTAACCACAGTAGACGTCATTACATAAATCTTACTGGTTGTTGTCCTTTGCAAATGTATTTTCAGGTGGTATTTGCGAATATTTGATTAATGACGATCAGGAAGGAGTGATCCATGAGTGCCTCACTTTTTGGTTGTATACTGTATAATTTAAGGAACCTAGGTTTTAATGTGGTTGTTTTTAAGATATTTTAATGCGTATTGGGAGGTTAAACATATAACGACACAACGAAACCCTTAAAAGTTGTGCTATGGTATACGATAAAGGAAAATGTAGGAGAACGACTGCTGAACTGAACAACGCAGCGGGCGGCGATGACGCGGTGCAACGGGAGTACACGGAGCTCATACTTAGGTACACGATCGAATGGAAAAGTCCTGAATGATGTGTTCGTCCTAGTACCTACCTACTTATGGCTAAACAATTAAACCTACAATCAGAGCGATTGATTAAATTATGGCAATTAACATGCGAGTCTAGCTGCTAAGTACTTAGCTAACACAACCACGGTCACTTCCTCTTTCATCATTGATTCACTGACTGACATCAGCGTAACGCTGACTCAGCCACTCAAGACACGGGTCAGTGCCAGGTGCCAGGGGACCCGCTCCTCAATTGTTTTAAGAAAGGTACTCAGACTATGTAGGTACACATTGACTTGTCCTGATTATGAGGTAAATGGTAATAAATAAATATAGTGAACATTAAGTACATGATAAATGAATACTATTAATTATGTAGTTACTTTCATGTCGGAAATCAGTATTTTATTTATGGACGTTTGAAATTTCATTAATCATATTATCTTGCATAAAGCACACTATTTATGCAGAAAATAGAAAAAAATGTGGCGTGATAAATAAAAGCTATTTAAATATAAAAATAACAGAACATGTACGTTGTAGCATGCAGTGATTCATACATATTACATAGATGTATATTTGTACAAGATTTCGCGTGATTGGTGAATACAAAAGTGTACAATTTATTCAATTATAAACGTGCTCGTACACGGAATGTGCACATTATAATAGCCGTTAATATCCGTCGGGGGAACCAGAGAGCATAGATTACAGCTATCGTAACACCATGTAATACGCAGCTTCCCGTCATCACACGATGATTTAACATTCCATGCGACCATGATGATAAAATTACAGTGTTTTAAGTCTAATCGCAACATACAAAACTTTAAATATTACTGTTTTAGTACCTAATTTTGGTATTCAGAAACTCAGTTAAAAATATATTATTATTGTTTGAAAATATAAATGACAGGTAATAATTTCCTCAGTTTATTCTTATTGTTTAGTTATTCAAAGCGCAGAACTAATAGCTGGCGATTTTTCAACAATAATAGCCATAATAATTTTCCGTCGCTTTTGTCTCTGTCAATACAACGTAATATATAAGAACCTAAATAATGTGCAGCATACGAGTTCTTTATTTTACATCATAATTTGTCTTCTTATACTTAAGTAGCTACCCAAGTAGGTACCCACAATAAGTACCCGGTTTTGTTTGGCACAATACAAATGACTAATATAGTAGTATGTTGACTACATACTTACTAGCAGGTATACTAGTCAAATGTTATTGGGTTTTTCTATCTGGAAATTTTCAGTAGCAACCCGGAGTCTGGATCTGTGCCCGGTTGATGGCCATAGGCTCGCCCCCAGCTATGTTTAAGTCCCATGTAATAACATTATGGGACTTAAACATAACTGGCGAAACGTAGGTGTACTACCCGCGTGATATTATGTGTTATGGGTCGCGGGAAAGTCCAAAAGGGATACCGTGGCCCCTGGCAACGTACAGGCAACTGGAGGAACACGGGTGGTTTTAGTCAGTATGAGTCTGACACGCCTCCCGCTCCGCCCAGAGCGGGAGAAGTTATTTGATAATTTCTCGACCCATTTTTTTTTAAATCTATGTTTTAAGTTGTTTACTAGCATAACTTATGATAATACAGCACTTTGTTTGTTTATTCATGAACAATAAATTGTATCTGGAATTACATGGTATAGAACAGTTAAACAACGCTTTCAGAGCGACGTTGGGGCTGCCTCGCTACTGCAGCGCTTCGGGTATGTTCGCGTGGGCGCGCACGGACTGTTTTCATGCGACCATGCGGAAGCGCTGTGCGTCTCTTGTGCGCAGAGTGCGGGCCAGCTCCAATATCGTTCTGAATATGATAGCAAATAGGTTGGACTGTCCTTATGTGCGACACTGCTGTGACAGACAAGTTACATATAGTGTCGCACGTAAGAGGCTATTGTATTGAATTGATTATGTTGTATTATGTAATTAATTTGTGTTGAGTTAGTTTATTATTTGTGTGTTGTTTCTACTATGGGTTATATACCTGAAATAAATGAATTTAATTTAATTTAATTTATAGAAAAGAAAATTAAATTACATAAGAAAAAAACACTTTAAATATTTACAACAATGTATATATACAACATGTATAGGATCGTCATAGATCTTCAACAGCTTAAAGACACTTATAAAAGATAGGGTCAATAATTGGTACTGATTGGCACTGTACTGGTTTACAGAAATAAACAAAAAAAATACCTGCAACAAGTACAAGAAATAAACGAATCGTGTTTTATACATAAAATTTATATACGTATATATAATTAACTATTTTGTTCTCACCTCCCCACAAATTACATTTTGTAGCTTTATAACCTCATATTTCTTATGTATCGTACCATCATAAAATCATTAAGTCGGAGTCGAGCATAATCTCAGGAAGCCTTGCCTTCCGCCATTGAGTAACGTTTGCGAAATGTCTGGTAAAGCTGGCAACACTGGCGTTACTTGCAACAGGTAACACAGTAACGAACTATGCGAGGTTGCGCCGAGCTCGTCACGCAACGAGGGTCGGCTGAACTGCTGCCGCACCTCGTTACTGCTCCGAGATTTTGAATAAACAAGAAACACCGGTTTTTGGATTGATTTGCAGTTTAACGGCCTTTTTCTTGTAGGGTGGCATATATCCGTCGGATCGTTGGGTATGAAATAAAACCGAACCACAGAATCAGGGGAAAGTTCCGTAAAAACCTTCCGTACTTTTACATATTTCAACTTAATAGTTGAAATACGTAACAGTACGGAAGGTTTTTTTCATCAGTCTTAAATAAGACTAATGAAAAGACGCATTTATTAATATGCATATTAAAGCTTCTAAAAGGCATAGCTTATCAATCAAAATTGCAAGGTTCTACGCCACGTGCGACGCGTACCGTTGCACGTGGCGTAGAACCTTGCTACGGTATGCGTAGCACGTCGCGTAGGTTAGTCTACGCCACCTGCTACGGTACGCGTAACATATGGCGTAGTTTTAGTCTACGCCACCTGGTACGCAATACCTACGCATACCTACCCTTACGATATTCCTATACAGATAAGTTTGTACTAACTTTGTTAACAGTTTGTTTTAACTTTAAAGTTCAATGACAACAGCTGATGATTGCATCAAGTGATTAACCGCAAGTAGTCTGATAATTTACTCCTGGTTGAAGTGCAGCCAATTGTGGCAACAATTGGTCGTGGAGACAAATTGCAGGATACAGGAGTGTGGGCGTGTGTCGATACCCATCAGAAATATTGCATATTATGTTATTTACTTGTTGTGCTGCAAATGCAACGTGAGATCTATAAGTGTGTCTGTGTGTGTATCCACTACGGCACGCACAGTATCTACCTACCCACTCGAGGAATTGTTGCTTAGTTTAATTTCGCTGGATGTGAACTCGTTGAATCAATCAACTGTACCTACTGTATTTATCAATAATTTTCAAAGATAGTTCCCGCAATCACCAATTCAGTTTTTCCATAATTATCGTCATTTTTACATAAGTAGGTACGGTAGTAGATAAACCCCTAGTTCCTACTCCAGCATATTAAATACAAGTAAAGGTAGTTAATAGGCTTTGTCAACGTCTGGCGAAAGGCTTACGGTAACTAACAGCCTGTCTGATATTATACACAGACAGTCGTTGAAACTAAAGACTGCCTAATACCTTGTGACCTGTGACCCTTATAATTGACTTTTATACGTAGTGGAATTTGTGGTGTATAATTTTTGAATATCACAAAATATAGTTAGGTACTCGTACGTTAGCAATTAACAGTTCCATTTGAAAAGTATTGGGTATGACCTAGGTTCTTCGGAGCAATCGTTTTAGCTCCAAGGTAAGATTATTAGAGTGGTAATTGTTTTTAAAGTCAGCAGGTCATACACACGGTCATATACCACCATTACCATTGACTAATCTTAAGACCATATACTATAACATATTCTGACTAATAAATTATTATGATTATACATAATACTGTTTTATTTTTATGCTTTGCCTCAGGTACAAAACTAATCGACATCAGTCCATTTAGTTTCGCAACGAATGTTTATAGGTAGATTATTACGATACGAACTTAATTGTAATAATCTAGTATTAAAATACAAAACAAGTAATGTTACCTGTGTCATTACAATCTCATATAGATTGTTATGTTATGCAGATATACTCGTAGACCTAAGAATAATTATGATACCCAAATTATTTACCGAGTGAGTGAACACAAAAAATTCGTTCCAAGTGATCTAATTTCGCGGTTGGATGCTGTGATTCCTCATTAAATATCGTTCTCTGCCTGATACCATCTGAATGACGACCTTCGTAATACAATGAAACGCGGATGTAAGCAACATTACACTAAACGCTACTTTATCTGATGAAAATATAAATAGCAGACATTTTGAGGATTTCCTCCCGGCACACAACCGGCAAGATTTATAACCTTGCTGATAACAGATGAATTATATTGTTAATTTATTTCAAGATTAGTAGAGTTTATTTAGAGAATAAAATGAAGCTTATCTTTTTTCACAAAGTCACCTGAGAAAGGTTAGATTGTCGTTTATCTTATGATATGGGAATAAAGATAATAATATTTCGGCAAATTAATTGCAGATGAAATTAAAGTTAGTTGAAGCGGAAAAAAGAGAGTAACACTGGTCGTTACTTTTATCAAAATCTGATTGCCGTTTCCAATATGTGACGGTAATACATCGAATTTTACAGCACTCTCATTCATGCGCAAACATTTGCATAAGAAGCGGTAATATAACCCGAGCCGCTACCACACTGCGCAGTGGTGACTGGTCAGGTCGCACAGAACGTGGTTCCAACCAGTTTCATCACACTACACCACCGGCTCTGCATTCTCTCAGGTTCTATTGTAGATTGCCGCTAATTATAATTTGACCGCGATTGTCTAACGTTTCATATTTACAAGGTTGAGACGAACTTCGCGCGCCAGTCACGCATCTGAGTACTTGCATTCGTTTCGAGTTACCTCATTGAATATTGACTTATTGAACCATGTGAGATTACTATGGAACCTTCTGATTATTTACTTATTTGAAGTTTCTGTAGATAATCATAAAAGCCCATTGAAATCCATGGTAGAGACATGTATGAGATATTCAGAGGTTACAAGAGTTATCCTACCGAGAATATCTAATTCATTGTTTTGCTTAAATGAGAGACAAACAGTAAAATGACTGACTAGGTATATGTCGGTAGGATACTTAACTTCACACAAGTCGTGGTCAAAGACAGGCAAAGCAAAGGATATTGTCTGAAATAGAAGAAATTAGTTTCAAGGCTTGCGAGGTTTAGCTGAGTCGGATATCAGACTCCTCTTAGTTATTGTTTACTAGCTGCGCCCCGCGGTTTCATCCGCATAAGTCTCGATCCCGTGGGAATTTTGGGATGAAAGGTATCCTATGTCCTCCAGGTCTAAACTTAACATGTGCCAAATTTGATCTAAATCTGTTCAGCCGTTTTACCGTGAAAGCTTAACAAATAAACAAACAAACCAACTCACTTTCGTATTACGTATTAAAAGTTAGCATCAGGATTTGATAACTCTAGAGGTGACACGTAAATTCCAAGATTCATCTCAACATCTTACCTAGGTACTTATATTATAATTAAAGTGGAAAGTCCGGTCTGACTCGTGATATGTGTATTTACTTAAGCCATTTACAGCTCAATACTGACACTTTATTAGGTGATAACTGATTTAGTTAGATAAGTAAGTACTTAAATATTTTTGTTGATACATGAAATCCTTTTATTTGATTTTTGCAGCGATGATGTTGAGGGAATTATTTTTATGAATGTGAGATTGTAAAGATCAAAGTAATTACATATATACAATAGAACAGGATTCCAGCTTTTGGATAACATCTACGAAAAAGTTTAGAGGTTTTATGACAAAGTATTTTTTGGCGAGGGAATGTCGACGAGACCTATTTTCTCTCCAGAAATTAATTTATTTATATGGTGTCGATAATGGAGCATCAACATTGTATATAGGTACATACAATAGATACTTACGCGCAAGCTCACTGAATTCCTGAAGCGCATCTGCAACCTGCACGTTGGAATGTGTAAACGTGTCGATTTGTTTATGTTCATAAATAAAATTGCAATTCCTTTATCGTTAGTGTACCGAGATACTTAGAAAACATTGCGAGATCGTCCTTGAGTAACCGCTGAAATAAAAATGGCTCATGTATTGCTTTGTACTAACTGTGCCTATGACCTTAAAAGTTAAAAACACGAGCGAACTGAGAAAAGCAAGTTATTGTGACTGAGGTAGAATGCACTGTTAACTCTTGCTTGTAAATCTGTTCAGCTACATCAAGGAACTATTCAAAAGGCGGTACAGTCAGCGCAACACTAAAGCTCTACTTTGAGTTTGAATTACTTGACCGGTCCCGAGAGCGAAACGAAAACAGAGCGCCGCGCGTCATGGCTGCGGGACGCAAGGTCGCTTGTCGCCGTGTCGCCCCGCACCGCGCGTCTTCACCGCGCCGCGCGTCTACGCCGGGCCCGCCGCGCCGCACGCCACGCCAGACGCCCATTGACCTCCCAGTTATGAGCATCTTCTGATGTCAGCGACGTGACCCGGTTACCACTGCTGTTGTTTTATTGCTAATGCGTTATTCGTATTTGTTTGTGGAACGGTTCTACTTATGCCGTACCTGTAAATGAATGTTGCCCGGTAGATATATCGCTATTAGAGATAAAACCGCCATTGTACCCTGAATGTAAAATTTTTGTTATGAGTTTTTTTTAAATTTGGTTTAGTTAGGTACAGTAAAGAATATTCTCTCTATATCTACATGGTGTAACAGTTTAAGAGAACTTATTTTCCAGGTTCGGACTATGTTCTAAGCTAAAAGCAATGCCTACTTAACTAAATGAACTAGTGCGTAGCCTTGATTTGGTCGTTATCTTTTCAGCCACTTAAAAAGGACATCAACGCGCACCAGAAAAATGGCTTGAAATATTTATAAATGTCATTGTTATATTTAGTTTGTATTCAGTGAACGCACGATTCCACATTACTTATAAGGTCAAAAACAATCGATTCTCAGCCAAACGTGAACCAAAATAGATGCGTGAGCGTGTTCGTTAATGTTTCATAGTCCTAATAGTAAGCGTGATGCTTTTAACAACACTCCGATATAAATACTCGATAATTCACTAATTAGTTCAATTATAATGCTTTTATTCTTCAGAGATTAATCATTGTTATCAGTATAATCAATGGAAATTAGGTAATTAGCACATTCCGGGCGAACGAAATACTTTTCTACGAATGTTTGGCTTTAACATTGTAGCGATGTTTGAACTTGTAGTTTATCGACATAACGCAGGTTTGTTAAATATTCTCAGAAAATATGAAATTCAACGCATTCAATAGGAAAATAAGGAGATATTAGAAGGACATAGAGCTAGACGAGTTGTCCGTTTGAGGCCGCATGAATAAGACTGAATTTACATTAATGTATCGTGTTGTCGAATAGGGCAAACTCTTCCTATTCCTTCTTCAGATCTAATTCTCATTTATGTATCTCATAAAGCGTAAACCCATCAAAGGTTCCATTTACTTCATAACTGCTACAAACAAATCAGCTGTGTACGAATAAAACAAAAACACATCAGTTGGGTGCACATGTCCGCGTTACGTTACGTCACGGCGTGCTTCCGAGCGGCGCGTACGCTGACCGTGACCGCGCGGCGAAAGTGTAGGCGACCGGCGCCGGCGCAGCACGCCTGGCAACAGCGCAGAGAAGGCCCACTCGTAAATATGCAGGAATACAATCGGGAAACCGGTTTGAGTTTAGCTTGAGATGTACCGAACTCACATCATGTGACGAAGAGTCCAAACATGGCACAACTGGCGAATTGTGGATGCCATTGTACTGCACACCTCCAGTCTATACCTCCTGGAATACAGGTGTGATTGTGTTATACGACGAGGAGTGTGCTTGTACTTGGCGCGAGAACATGTTCTTAAATAAAATACGAGAGACCTGCATGCTGCTCAGTGTGTGGACACCCTAAAACCGCAATAAGGATTTGACAGAATATGTAATACAGGTCGAACCTTCTGTTCCAGTATATTTAATTGTGCGCGGGCAGCACCCTAACGTGCCGCCGATGGACCATCGGGACCGTTACTCATTGAAATGCTACGATACGAATGATAGCACGACAGAATACGTTTGATTCGTATAACAAAAAGAAGCTTGGGAAGATTTTTGAAATCTTTAAACTTGAACAAGAGGGTACAGACTTTGCACGAAGCATATATTAAGGGGAACCGATAGTTTAAAATCGCTTTCTGGGTATAGTCGCCAAGATCTTTTCGCGAAGATTTTAATGCAGTTACTACTGTTTTATTACCGTATTATTTTCAAAACATGCATTAATTTAGTTAACTTTCACTCCGGTGCAGCGGGCGGTGTTTAACAACTTGATTGTCCACTACGTCAGAATTCAAAAATATGAATACGCCGAAACGATTGACCCATGCAGTATGGACAAACCAGTTGCAGGCGTAGTGACGTAGAGTGCAGTAACCAATATGGCGCCTGGTTTGAGTACCTACCTACTGTAGAATGTAAGTGAATGTGGACCGGCGCGTACGCAGGCTCGGTTCCCTGACCCCGATAACATGTCCCCGGTGCTGCACCAGCTTTATTTACTACTGGTGAAATTGCAAAGACTACAGCTGCTCTATAATATGTTTGCTCAAGAAATTTTTATTTCCTTAAATAAGTTGAATGTAAGTAAAGTCGACTCTACTTAGTACCTATACTATAGTGCCTCTTGCGAATAATATGAGGTGTAGGAATGAGGACGCTTTTGAAGGTTCTAGCAGAAAAATGCATGTTTCAGCCAGCCTAGACAGATATTCAATACAAACAGGTCATTCCCGGCGTAAACATCGAAAATAGTCTGTATTTCTAGATTTAAAAATAAAACGTTAGATAAATCGCTGTCGAAGTGCACACTGGTGCCAATGCTAAACAAAAAACAAGGAAAACATTAAACAAAACAGTAGACGATTACATTGTACCTACATACTAATTAATTACTAACACTAAAGCTAAGCGCACACTAGAGCCGCAGCAGGGCCGCACCGCACCGCATTTCAACACAAGAAAGCGGTGCGGCGCTGCCTGCCCCGATCTGTTAGAAGTACTTGTTTGTTTACAAGTACAACAATATTCGAGCCCAATTAATTATAAACTGTAATGAGGTAAGGAGATGAATACTTCCAAGAACGAAGGTGTATCCGCGCAGAAAATGTATTTCTTATTTCGTACTTTCGTAACATTTCAATGCCATTGACAGGTAGAGTCGTTCGGAATCTGAATTGCGGAAGAATATTTTTTTTATATCTTGTGCTTTAATTAAGAACCTAAAAAGCATAATTTTCAGATTGAGGAAGTCGTTATTTTTTGTTTTTTGTCTTGTCTTTGTGTTTGTATAACACGTCATCAAAATATAAATGAACTTAAGTTCCTTACTCTCATCCACGACGACAATTGGTTGCAGTGGTACATCTCGTTACATGTTCATCTCCAGCGCATACTAGCCGTCTCTCAGGTATTGTATTCACATGGACTGGGTGCCATTTAAACTTCACAACACAAATGTTTCCAAACATCAGCAGTTTGGGTCAATTAAGTGTTCAGCGTCGAGTAGACCGTCGCGACGCGCCTCTAACAAAATAATTTCTAAGAAAACTTCACGGTAGAAGAATTACCGACGTCGACGACGTATTCTGCACGAGCCTTTAAAAAACCATTTCAAGTAGGTAAATGATACAATACATTTTCAACAAAGTGTAAGTATGTGAGGATCCTAGCCTGGTGGCGTTCTGTAGTTTGCCTCTGCTTACTCCCATGGGGAGAAAGCGTGAGTTTATGTATGTATGCCACTCAATATTTACGATCATAGATGGTGTGTGTGCCTGTCACTCGTCAGCAGTGTCGGCACCGTGAGCCCCGCCAGCTGCCATGCCCGCTCGACCTCCACCATTATCATCTACTCAACACTGATCCATTAAATCTTCAGCAAGATTAAACCTCCCCCACAACTCACCATCTTGTTTGCTACCTGTCAAACGCTTCCTGACGAGTCAATCTTACAGAAGCATTACCTAAGTCAATATTTTACGTCATAATTTGCTAAATGCTTTATCAAATAGATTAGCCGCAATATTGTAAGTCATGGAACAAGATTAGTTTACTAATAATGTATCTTGTTTTGCATCGAGACTAAGATTGCATCATTTAGCAGTTAAATGCATTTACCTACCAGCACCTATCAATGAAATGGATATCTGTTGAGGTTGAGTCAGAACTTGTTCCACGTAAAGTATCACTCTAATTGCGTAACACACATTCAATCACAATCTGAATGATTTTGAAGGATATTGCTAATCCATTAACTTCATATGGTCGAATAATTTGTCTGCTCAACAGCGTAAATAACGCAATGAATGTTGTTGAACTGTCAAATTCAAACCATTTAATTGAAAGCCATTGCTACTGTTAGTGTGTTTCACAATTATCCCGCAGTTTTCATAGAAGAAAGCGCTAGCAGATAGATTGTAATACCTGGTGCAGATTTATACTAATCAGAGAACTATCCGTACTTAAATAGGTCACAATCACACTGCTATTGTTGCAAATTATTTTGCACAATCATCGTAAAATGGTGCTTCCACGTAACCGAAATAAAGCAAAACTAGTTCATGAAAATGGGGCAAACCTAAATGTAATGTGACAGTTATTTTAGCACGAAATAATTCGAATGATTACATAATTTAAGTAATGGCGGGTGCGGCCGGCTGTTTCGAAGAGAACTACATTAATTTGATCAAGCCGCGAATGAGCCGAGCACGTGGTAACATCCACCGCACGTTTCGATGATGGTGGGTTACTACTGCAGAACATAAAGCTTTATGATCTTTGGATAACTATATACCTATCTACTACTAAAACATTCCCTCTCTCTATCCTTTGGATGGATATCGCACTAACTTACCAAATTGCCAACATTAAATACAATCAATCAAAGTGGATACTAAAACCAATTTAAAAGTTAGATCTACTACTGAATATAGTTCCCCTCGCTCCGTGCTTGCCTGTAAAACTGACAACCAAAACCTGGCCTTATAGCAGCGATACTTTTCAGGTCCTTCATTATAGGACTGAATTTCCCGACATTTTCACGTTGAAAACCTGAAGGCTACATAAATCAATAGCCTTGTTTGTAACTTCAATCAATTTGAAGACCTTAAATTACCTAAAGCTTGATGTTATTGTTATCAGAGCTGGTCGCGTGTTTGAGTTCATTCGCAGGCAGAACGCGGGCAGCCACGTGTGTTGCGTAATAAATACATGGGCGTGTTATGTACTAGTTATAGTTATAAATATAATAGTCGTAGTATGTAAATTAGAGTGAAACACGCGGCGGTCACTGCGCCCGGGGTCAGCGCCATGAAGTGATCAGTGGTCAGTAAGATGATGTATTTTATTCATATTTTGATGAGTCGATTTATGAATTTATTGTGTTAAATATTTAGAAATGTATTCAAAACTGTAGCAAAACGTATTTTTGTTATGCCCGCACCTATACGCTTCGAAGATGTCCAACTTAGTAGTTCCAAACTATACAATACTCGTAGCATATCGAACAGAGCGTCGAATTTCTAAATAACAGATTTTTGCCAAACAAGTTCAAAAGTTCAATGTAATGTAAGCCAAACAAAAGTTTTGAAACAAGAAAGTTTGTTACAGTCGTGTTACGCAAGTAAAACACGCTACTTGATGAAAACATACAAGTTCGTAATCAAATCGTGACCTTCACTGCTTCGAGTCAAAGTTTTAGATATTGTTATGGTAACACGGACACTTTGATTCGGAAAACTTGTATAAAATCCCTCACGCAAGGTGCACTAACGAGCGAAGTCATTCATTTGATTCTAGTTTACGTTACACCGGTAACTATCGGCTTTGCTTAGTTAACAGACTTCTCGTAATAACTTTCTCTGAAACGCGTAATATTTTATTTGTTCGGCAGTGTAGGCTTAGCTTGTGTGTGTATTGTGTAAGCGCAAGGTATCTTGTCCAAACCAGAGTTCCAACATCTAACACCGAATATAAACGAAAGGTGGTGAAAACTGGTGAAATGAAATGAAATACGAAACGGTAACGAAAAGAAACGTCACAATGTGATGATGGTCGAAGTTACCGGAAGTAACAGTGACTGCGAACTTTAATTTGCTTTTTGAGAGAATGATGCTGCCAGTGCTTTGTAATTATGTAAATTAAAATGGTGTCAAGCTAATCAAAACCAAATAAAATGAATATAATTGCTAAACACCACTTAGGTACACAAAGATTTTTGTAAATTCTGGAAATCAACAAACATATTAAATCATAAGCCGAGCCTGCCGTGAGCGTCGAAGGTGTAAATGACTAGGGTAGTATTGCGGATCTGTTTCGGCAGCATTTTAAAGTACAATCACCCCTAAGCAATGAGCCGCAGTTGCCTGCGCCCGATTCCGTCTGTTGACTGCGAAAAGATTGCTGCTACAATTAGGAATATGGTTAGAGGAAAATCGCCCGGTCATGGCGGTCTCAGCATCGAGCATCACCTGCAGCATGCTGGGATTCACTTGCCACGAGTCTTATGTATGTTTTAAAATTTATGTCCAGGTCATTTTATTTACCTGAAACATTAATTTGTACAACTGTTGTACCGATCGTCAAAAATAAAACGGGTGATTCGTCTGTGCTTTCAAATTATCTAGGCCTATTCTTTAGCGACGATAATTGCTAAGGTGCTGGAAAGTCTGCTTGTATGCCAGCTTGATGAACATCTAAAAATAAACGATGTTCAATTCGGGTTTCGGCCCGGTTTATCTACAGAGAGTGCTATCCTGAGCCAGAAGCAGACTATGCAGTACTATACAGCAAGGAAGACGCCAGTATTTTGCGTGTTACCTAGATTTGTCAAAAGCATTTGACCTTGTATCGTATAATGTGGTATGGGGTAAACTGCAGAATGAGACGGATGTGCCCCGAGAAGTAATACATTTATTTACATTTTGGTACGCTGATCAACGGAACCGTGTCAGAGGGGCAAACTCCTTTTCAGCCGAGTATAGGCTTGAGTGTGGGGTAAGAAGGCTGGGGGGCTGTCCTCACTTGCGTTGTTTAATCTGTACATGAATGAATAATCTGATTGATGAGCTTAGCTGAACCGGAATCGGCTGTCATATTGATGGTGCATTAATAATATAAGTTATGCTGACGATATGGTTTTGCTGAGCCCTTCGATCAGGGCATTGAGAATACTGATTAACGTGTGTGAATTGTACGCTGAGACCCATGGGCTCAAATATAATACATCGAAGAGCGAATTCATGATATTTAAAGCAAGCAGTAAATGCTATAATACAATTCCACCAGTTACCTATGCTGTGTGGCAGACCTCTAAAAAGAGTTGCAATTTTTAATTTTCTGGTTCCAATGGTCAATGGTCTCAGACGTTTTGAAAGATAATGTTAATATAGAGCGGGATCGAGCGCAGGTCGCTGGCTGTTCGATGTAGGATGTTGGGCCGCGGGTTTGCACGTTGTATGGCTCAGGTTAAGGTGACGCTTTTCAAAGCCTACTACCAATCCTTTTACACGTGCAGCCTGTGGGTGGACTTTACGCAGAGGGCATATAGTGGCCTGCTCACACAATATAACAACACGTTCCAGGTGTTGATGGGGCTGCCGCGTTTATATAGCGCGTCGATGTTTGCCGACGCGGACGTTGATCGTTTTTCGGCCATCATGCGCAAGAGATGTGCACTTCTGCTACGCCGTGTTCGCGACAGCTGCAACACCATTCTTAGAGCTTTGCCTGATAGGTGGGATTCTCCGATGTTAGGGCGGTGGATACGACTGCACGCAGTCAAGTAGGCATTCCCCGGGATCGGCGTGCCTCACGCAGCTCAGAATAAATGATACTTACTAACACTAGTTTATAAGTTTACATTGTTTCTAACAAATATGGAAGTGATTCAGAAATAAACTTTTTTATTTATTAATTATTTATTTTGCTTTACTTAGGTATTTCACAAGAAGTCCTACTAATCCGTGGTTCTACTGCTACTTATCTATCATCACGCAGACTTTAATTTGATAACGCCCCGTTCCCTCAAAAGGCACGTATAATAGCTCAAGGCACAGTTAGGCTGGTGCTAATATCTCTTCCATAGAAGGCAAGCTGTCGACACGACATGCATCCACAATCAACCACAGTGCCTAGTTGATTTTAGTTAGACACACTACTTACCCTTGTAAACATGGCGCATTTTTTATAAAATATTTTTTTAATGAAAATGACAATTGACAATAGTCTCGCCTCCTATGGGACTTACACATAACAGGCAATATGTGGGTGTTCTATAGGTACACCTCTGCCTTTCGAGGATTAGGTACAGGCGTGATGTTTTAAAATTTACTTACCTTCCGAGGTCTGAATCTGAACCTTTAGAATATCTACCCACCTTCCAAATTATGGGTGAACATCATAAAAAGAGGTTTAATTTAATGTCTAACTTTTTAAAGAAACTTGCTTCTGCCCGCAACTTCATTCGCGTGGAAGTCGTAAGACACCACAATATATTCTTATATATATATACCAGCCACCTTTGACATTTTTATACAGGGAAGTTTTATAAAAATGTCAAATGTCAAAATCGCAGCCATCTGGTTAAATAGCTGAAGAACAGCTAGCAAATTTATTGAGCGCAACGTTTAACCAGTTGGCTGAATGTCGTGTAAATTTAGTTAAACTGGGTGAAATAGGTTAGGTTAGAACAAACAGCGCGCGAGCCGATTACTTTTTTCAAAAATATTCAAAGTATAGTTTTGACTTCGCTACGATTTTATTATAAGTATAGATAATTAATTTATTTGTTTATTTAGGATCTCCAACAAAAGTTCACAATACAGGACACATAAATAGGTAATGGCATCATGTATTGAGCAGATGTACTTCTTTACTTATAGGAGACCAAAGCATGCACGATAAAGTTAACAAGAAGGCTAACAAAATTAAAATATTAATAACAGCGAGGTTACATTATGAAAACTATACAGCGTCATTTCTGTCTGCTTATAGGTAGGAACCTACCTACTATATGAGATTGTGATCACTAATCCGTCTGGTAAGCTAGGAGATTATGGCAATTCCTCATTTTAGAGTCATTAAGGCGACGATAAACGACTTTTAATGATTTTATACTGAATACGAGTATCACGTCTAAACGAGTCGAGTAGTGTTAATGATTTGGAAAAATATATGTTAAATAAGAGCATTTTCTTAATAACTTAATGTAGGAATATTTTAGATTATGTTTATATTACATAGTGAAATTATTTTTTTAACGTTGTTTCTTAGAACATGAATAAAAAACTGAGAATCACGCAAAACCTATCGTGCGTATTTTTCTGAAACCTTTTTAAAGATAATTTAATTATTGATCTTTTAGTATACGTGTTTTATTAAAAATACATATTTTATTATCAATAAAAAATTAATAATGAGTCTTAGTTGGGACAGCGCTCCTTGATGGGTGTGTCCTATTACAGGCTGGACGTACGACGCCTTGCGTGAGCTCAGTACAGAACACGCAAGCTAATCACTCAAGTTCACTGGCAAGTATCTGCGTCTTAAGAGGCCCATGTTCAATAGTTCACGTTTCGGGGTATATTATAATAAAATGAATGTGTTGACCACAGAATTTAGCTTTGTGATTTAGCGAAGGTCATAATAGATGAGCGACATTCACGTGTTTCAATGCCCTTAATCTCGCTAAACGATATCAATTCACTAATTCCCAATTAACAGAAATGATCACTCACAGCCGTACCTACACAATTTATGTGACGTATTTACGATAATTTATGGGAGCATTTGTATCGCGATGTAATTGACATAATGGGCCATTAATTAAGTCGTAGTTACCTCACAATATTTCAATGTTGAGGCATAATGGATGGAGTTGCGTGAAAAAACGCTGTAACTCTCCTGAAATATGAATGCGCCAGAGGGCGCGGTCTTGACGCAGCCGGGCTTAGGACGTGCCTGCACGACACTGAAATTTGTTCGGCGATAACTTAATGTTATGAAATAACTAAATATCAGGGCAGTTGCTAGGAGCTTTCTGGTGGTGTTTTTGGCCACCTAACAAAATAATATCTAGGTAGGTATCTTGGCACACTTACTAAAAAGTTACGATGTCGTTTTACAATGCAAGAATTTAAAATTAAAATCTCAAAACAACATTGTACTTCGTAGGACGTGTACCAATTCAAAAGTTTTCCTTTAGCAAGAAGTACACAAATGATTTGTAGTCGCTGCGAGAGTCCCGTGCCATCGCCTTTGAACTAATTATCATCGTGTATAATGAACCACGGTTATAAACGGGACACCAGTTGACCTCCGTCTCGTGCCGCCACGCCTTGGTGTGGATGTAATGGAACCATCATAGTTATAGCCAATATATCGACCAATTACGTCGAATGACACGCGAATTATGACAAAGTATTATATTGTTTGGGTCATGGGATTGGAGTCTTCATAACCTAATAAAGAATCTGAAGTCATTTATTTACACGTCCTTCAGTTATATATTTGAGTAGATCTATTGAACACAAAGTAAAACTGTTATTTCATCCATTTCTATCTCTAGGAATGGAACTCACAATCTCGTATCGTCAAGTGTAACAGTCGTGTCACCAAGTCACCATGCGTACTAGTCATGCTAACGTGCGTAACATCAAGTGTATCAATTCGTATCACCTTGCACAAGCCTAACTACCAACCTCCGTATCTGTCTTTAGTTAGCAGTTATTCTAGGCGAATGATTAATCAAAGGCATTGTAATTGTAAGGTAAAAGTAGTGAGGATAACGGGAATCACAACAAACATTCACGCATGTGTCCGTCAACAGCTCGTGTTGGGATTAGAATATGTCTAGGTACCTACGTCGCAACCCTGCCTGCCAATCATCTGCTACTAAGATTAATGTTCTTAACTTCTTACACAACACCAGACATTCTGTCTGACTCTCAACCACTTTGTCATCATATGTATTTCAGAAAAATGTCAATGAATGTTAAAATAAACGTGTTGTTCCATCTAGTGAGGATTGTTTGAAATCCAACCATGTCAAGGTGGTTGATGTATTTGTAGTAAATAAACAAACGAGCTATATTTGTGTTGTTGCGACATCGAGGGGTATGTTAGGAGATGCAAGCGTTGACCATAGCGGTCGGTAATCATCGTGAGCATGATTTCACAACGCTAAAAACGCTTACGGCGCGGTAGGATTTGTTTTTGTTGAGCGTCAAGTTAAATTTATCGCAGTATTGACGTCTACTACTGTGATAATGAACTGAACTAGATTAATCGCATGAGAGATATATTCAAATGTGGGTGTACTACAGGTAAACCTCTGCCTAAACCTTCGGGATTTTAGCCGTGATGTTATGTTATGTTTGTGTGTATATATTCAGGAACAGCCTGCTAGGACATGCTATGATATAATAATGGTAGTAAAGACAAAAACTTGGAAACACTGGCTCCAAAAACAGTTTTCATGAAGCAATCACTGGGATTGGTTTAAAGTTAGTTAGATAGATTGTACCTTAGTATTAGGATACGAGGACGACACTAAAAGTTTTTAGAACTGGCCACTTGTAAACGATATAATAAAAAAATATTATTTTATATAGCCAATATTATTTGTGTATATATTTTATTATTTTGTAATTTGTTTACGATTTGGCGGCAAATTGAAAATTGTCTGTGTCACGTCAGCATGAATTTAACGCGAGAAAATTTTCGTACAATGATTTTTTTATGACTTTAGATGAGATATAAGTCAACAAGAAAGTTATGATAGACTTCGATTGGCCTTTCACGATGAAGCCCCATCTCGTGCCACTGTTTACAACTGGTTTAATGTCTTGGAAAAAGTTCGGGAGAAACGATCTCGCAGTAGGATCCTCCTTCACCACGACAACGCCTCGTCGCACACCGCCAAGCAAACAATCGACTACTTGGCGACGTCAGACGTGGAATTACTGGGTCACCCGCCCTACCTCTAGCCCCGACCTCGCACCTTGCGATTTTTATTTATTTCCGAAAATAAAATAAAAACTTCGAGGAAAACGTTTTATGGACGCCGAGGAAGCAGTGGCTGCGTTCAAAATGCCGTCGAAGAGACCCCTAAGGACGAGTGGGCAAAGTGCTTTTCTCAGTGGTTCCATCGGATTCAGCGATGTATTGATGTAAATGGACACTATTTTGAAAATATATGATAAAACTAATAACTTGCTAGTTAGTTCAGTTTTTGTTTTTCTAAGAATTTTCAGTGTCACCCTCGTATTTGATGTCATCATTGCTATTAACATTTATATATAGATGGTACAAGAACGCTAGGCATTGATCACCAGTATCAGTTAGCCTCTCAACTCAAGCACACAACTAATATTTACTACAATACAATGGCATACTTACAAATTAAATTCATTTACAATTTTCTAAACACCAAAATCTCAGTGAACACTGTCATGTGTGTGCGCCTGTCCGGTGGACTGTACTACAAAATAAGTTCAAATATAATTGTTTGTGTCAGTGCAGCTGTATACCGCCTGGCTGTGTGTTTGTACATTTCCTCATTTATAATTGAACTGATTAGAGCAAATCCAGCTCTGGCCATTGAAGTAGTGTCTTCTCTAATATTATACTGTTCATGTGTGGTTGTCTCATTGTTCACTGATTCCGAGTACTTTAAGTTAGTTAAGTGACATGGAAACCATTGATGTTTTATTTATTATTTATTTATTTACTATTACCACTTACATTTGCTTTTACAGGTGGGAACCCAATACAACACTACAATGTTAATAATACAATAATAATGTCATTATATTATTAATACAATATTAGGAGTAAGGCCAGATATGGACATACCAGTCTCTCGATGTATGTTCTTAGCAGTTATAATAAGCCAGCTGGGCGTAGCAATTCCCTTCTATTTTTTTGAGAATGTATTATATTATTGAGAATGGAGTACCCCTTCAAATTAAGTTATTTATTATTACTTTTTTGTAGGTATCATTGTGCGGAATGACTAATTGCACGAGAATTATGATGATTCAGCTGTTGTAGAACAGAGTGAGGATGTTCAGACAATATCTGGAGAACACTCTGTCTCATGTATCTAGGTTACAGGACACTGAAGATGCAAGAGAAAGCATAAGGCAGTGTACGTTCATTTACAAGAAAATATTGCATACTATCAAGAAGTCGAGCATACCAGTGAAATCGATGGTGTAGTATGGGAGTACTCAATTTTAATTATTCCTAATATTCCTATTCTTTTTTTATTAATTGATGGTCATTTGCTTCTTTCACATTATTGCGACTGTTTTTGCATCTGTCCCGAAAATAATTGCAACAGAGTACGAATTGACATCTGGCGCACAAGTGGCGGATATAGTATCTCATTTTTATTGTACGCTACATGAAAACTCCATGAGAATCTATTTTTTGGCGTTTTCTAAATTGATTTTCATGAAGTTTTCAAATGTGAGGATTGTGTGGTGAAGGACACCCTTCCTGCCGTAAATTGAACATACACTTATCGTATATCCCTCAGAACACCCTGGTATTGCACGAGCTGAGCATGGGCATCATACTGCCTTGTGTGCCGGCGCTGCTGGCGGCGCTGACTCGCGGCGAGGTCACGCGCATCAGACTCGTTATCGGCAGACAGATGCTTATTGTGATGGTAACCGTGTTCCAGTTAATATTATTACTAGCTCCTACCCGCGGCTTCGTGGTTGTCGAAACTTATCCCTCGGGAACGTACTACCGAGATGAAAAAGTAGTATTTGTCCTAACCTAACCCAGTTCGCATTCACAGTCCACCTGTGTGCCAAATTTAATTGCATTCCGCCTAGCCATTAAGGCGTGAAAAGGTACCTAACAGACAGAGTTACTTTCGCATGGCATATACGTATAGTATAATATTATTTATAGTATGGATATGAATGAGTATCTTTTATTGCAACGCATTTATTTGTGTTGACAGACGATCGCGTACCCGAAGTCCTGGACGACTGCCTGTCGATTCTGGAGCACCGGCCCTTCAGGTACTCCGTGTGACGTGGGGCTGGTCATCAGCCTCCTCATCTTCTACGTTACCTACTCGTTCGCTATTACAGTTATTTCATATTATACAGTTCGGACATTTTTATAATGAACAAAGAGATTGATGTAATGGCAGCGTGAACTTGCCATTTTATTTTAATTCGTTGTGAGTCCTGACTGTCTTTGGGCCGTTTGTCCACCGCTACCGTCAACGGGATGTCAACGTGACCGAGATGTCGGCGCCGAAGGAGCAATACATAAGCATTTTTACTATGGCCGCGTGCCAGCCATGTCCGTCGATGGACCGATGGCTTTTGGAGTGGAAGAGACTTGTAAGTAGAGGTCGTGAATTGGCAAATGTAGCCTGGAACGTGGTGGAAAATGGTGGCTGGAACAACATGGATGCGGAGCGTCGTTTAATTAATTTATTTGTAATTCCTCATTACAAATAAATTAATTAAACGACGCTATGCTGAATTGGATGATAGATTACTGTTCAATTTATCCAAGATCATGTTTAGTACTATTTCTAGAAATAAAGGAAATTAAAACAAGGGTTCCGTACTCGACTTATTGGCGTCAACGGTAAATGAAGCACACATGCAACTGTTCTCCGTGACAGATCGCAAAATCGCAATACATCGGTGACGCAACAAGTCCTTCACGCGCGACTGGTTATGTCGGGCCCGACATGTATATCGTTCAGTGGGGACTGTCGGAAGCGGCCGGTGATCAGGCAGGCGGCGCGCCGGTCATCCGGCATCCGGCACCCGGCACTCCCTCTCGGTCAAGGACGCGCGGTAACTGACACTGAGCTACTTTCGAAGATAATGAGAATATATTAGCCGAGGTAGGTTAGTGTTATATGTAGGTAATTGTGTTTATTGCCGTACGTTTACTAAACTGTACTTTATGATCATAATAAATGTCTAATTCTAAAGTTATCGTTTTTCATTTATGCCCTTTATGGCTGTGCTTGTTACGACACCACAAAATACTTTTGATTAATGTAAATGTTGATGGATGGAGAGGGAGAGGTAGAAGGATTGTGTGATGGGATGGGAGGATATTGAATGAATGAAAATATCGAATATGATAACGTGACTGCTGACAGAGGAGATTGGAAGAGATTCTGCGCCGGAATTTGAACCGGTTTCAGAGCATGAAGAAAAAGACTAAATGGTCCGCGGATAATATATCAGTTCAGACTTCCCATCAAAATTTAGAACCTATGTAAGTAGGTGTAGTTATGAGGAGCTCGTGGCTAAGTAATCACTGCCGCATGGGTCGATCCATCAGGTTAAGCTACGCTTGCCGGGGTTGGTCTGTGGATGGGTGACCATCTTTACATACCGAGACTCCTTCGTACCTCGGAAAGCACGTTAAGCCGTTGGTCCCGGTTGTCATTCGTGGATGTTTGACAGTCGTTACGGGTCGTCAGAAGCCCGAAAGTCTGACAACCGGTCTTACCAAGGGGTATCGTATTACCCAGTTACTGGGTTGTGGAGGTGAGATAGGCAGTCGCTCCATGTTAAATACTAGTATTCAGCTGCATCCGGTTAGACTGGAAGCTGACCCCAATATAGTTGGGAAAAGGCTAGGCAGTAATAGTAGTATTAGTAAGTAGGTGTAGTTATGTTATGTGAGCATAACAATCAGTTATGTAGGTACACTAAACGGTGCAGGTATGTACTCATTACATATAATAGCTTTATACAGAATAGTGAACAACAAGACACGTCAACGATGCTGGCGTTAAAGATGTGCGGCTGATATGTAGTGTATCGCTAATACAAACAAGACACAGTCAATAGACTGAACTATTAATAGACGTGAAGATACTCATTAATGACTGTGCTGCGCAAGATTTATCACTACGATTTAGTAATTTTTGGTTATTTAAGTGGACATAATATTATTATGTCAAAATAAATTAATCACAGTACTAAGCAGCTACGAATTCAAAAGGTCAGTAAGTACCGAATGCCTTATATTCGGTACCTATATTTATACTTAGATATTGAAAGATTGTTGCAATCCGCGACTTGGGGTATAACTTTGTGTTGTACTTATTCCTTTATGATTTCATTACTATGCATCCTGTTATGTTAAATATACATTAAAAAAACTCCCAGTATTTTGTAATAGCGCACGTTATAATCGAAATCTACATTATAACACATGTTTAACCCTCACCCGTGGCGTCTATATTATTTATTATATTATAGTCCTTCAAAAATATTGTCGCGTAACATATTGTCGAAGAGTCGACCAAGCATTGTCTGTAGGTGCCACATATGTGTGACAGTGAGTGACAAGGTCGGGGAACACAAGCTCAAACTGACGGCTTTTCATAGTTAGACCGCGATGTGAAAATGTATTGTAACAAGTTAACAGCTTCGGGGAAAATGACTAGTTCAAACCACTATTGATTTGAATAGCCTTGTCTGTTTGAATCTGTTCGAAACTAATAATTATGAACAAAAAGATTCATAAGGGTGGAGGTTTAGGTTAGTTACGTAATTCTAGTCTATCTCATACGTTTTTTTTTTTGCTTTAGTTTTTGTGTCCAAAAACTCTACGTAGTTCCTTTTTGTTTCATGAAAAATTAACAAAATGCTAAGTTCAATCTTTCCAATCGTTTCAAACAAAATAAATTGATAGTACACAAAAATTTACATTTTGTGGATCGATGACACAGTTAATTACAGTTTATTATTCTGGTAGAATAGTAGTCATAAATCATAATAAACTGATAAATGTTATAGATGGTTTCGAATGGTTACGCACAAACAATAGCAGCTCCCAACTGATAGCACACAATGTAGTAGGCGTGCGTGGCAGAGAACGTCTTATGTACTCCGCAACCTTTTACCAGAGCAGTCTGACAGTAGATTTCTTATTCTGACAGTTTTCAAAGTTAAAAGCTACGTTCTTCAAAAAGAGAAGTCAAGTTATTTTAGAAACAAGAGCGAGTTGCTTCGTGTGTAGGTACGGCCGTGTCTGCTCGAGTTTGGATTATTCCAAGAACAGAATTCGTTACAGAGAAGTTAAAGATGGGTTTCGACTAAAAATAATACATAAACCAAGTTTCTGCACCTGTAAATGTAGAGTCGATAAGAAATAACTTACGATTGATTTGTTCCTAAGTTTAATTAAGTCGGTACTTACATGTAGATGTACGTGGATTCTTAAGTTTTTTTTCATCAAGATCTTTTCTTACACAACTCTATCCTCTGACTATGCGTGAACCATATATTGCATGACGTATATCTAAAAAATAAAATAATCCATTGTTAATGAGCAGGCAGAGGTGGCAGGTTATTAATAAGTCATTATTATCACTATCACAACAAGTCATTACTCCACATTCTCCGTATAACGTAACGATCCACTACTGTTGTAAATTTGTTTGTTGTTGTTGTAACGTCATGAAAGGCTTCTCGCCGGTTCGTCTAGTAGCTCTAACATCACGTCGTGAAAGTATGTACTGATCATGTACTGATTATACGGAAGGTTTCGTAACGGTTTCTGTTATATTTGGATGCGTATATCTTAAAAAAAAGTGATTTACGCGAGGTGTGGGAACGAGTCTGATGGCGAAAATATAGTATTTTTTAAATTTGTCCGTTTGTTTGTTTGTATGTATATTTCGGATTGGCGCAAAAACGGCTGAACGGATTTGGATGAAATTCGGCACACAGATAGTTTAATATAACCTGGGTACTTTTAATTCCGGTACTATGTTCCCGTGGGATATTTGCGACATCCACGCGGGCGAAGCCGCAGGCAAAAGCTAGTCATCATTAAACTCTTACGAAAGATTGTCTTGAAAATAAATATCTTGAAAATCTATAAATATCTAAGTTTAAATGTCAAGGCTGATATTTAAGACATGATATCATCACTACGTCTGGAGCAGTTGAGCTGCAAGAGTGACGTCATTGCTGCAACGAATATGCTTAGCTTTGTTTCAGTGACCTCCTTGCCTTGGAACTGCTTATTGTCACGTTTTTTCTAGTCAGAGATCCGATGAATAGAAACTAGACTATGATATATTTCAGATCTTTTGGTTGGTGGAACAGTTGGAGGGACCCTCCATCCTTCTGATATATCGATTGTGAAAATTTCAAATGCCGTAAGGGACAATTGTCCTTAAGGATTCAAATGTACAAAATTTTACCATTGATATTGTCCCTTTATTTATAAAATGTATACCCTTTTCCTTAATTTTTGAATTGCCGTAAAATTATATACTCTTTTCCATAACAAAAAGTTTAGCAAACATGGATTAAAGTCATGTCATTCAAACCATCCGTGGTCTTTATCCGTGCAAAAAACACCTCTAAAATATTCATGTAACCTCCAGTTTTGTGCTGCACTCCTCCGCTTCCTTCCAGTGAGTTAGCTGGACCGTAAATAATTGTACCTAACTATTAACTGGCCTAGCTATAGACAAAACAGTCGACAACGACTTGTCTAGACGGGTTAGTCAGCGTCACTTCAAAGGTAACGCGATCTGCCTCGTTCTGTGTCAATGTCAGACTAGTCAGACTGTAGGCAAACTAGTTTGACTAGTTTAAAACTTCGACCGTTTGAGAAAGTAACGTGTGGAAACGTTGATTGGATTTCAATTAAACTTTTAATGGAATGATTAACAACCGTCAACGTTAATTTGTCTCATGAATTAATTACACGTCGCGCGTCGTAAGTACAGCTTGAGTCTTGACGAGATTCATTTCGTTAATTTAAGAGAAATCTTATTTGTTTGATTATTATGTCACTCACTTTCTTATATGATTAACACCTGCAGCCTGTGTAGCTTAATCGTTATAAATAATCTATTGCCTCTTCTAACTAACCGTTGCTTTCCATCTTTAGATTTGTATAATGAGGACGTCATGAGTGTTAGTTAAAATCAGTATTGTTACTGCAATTAAATAAAACGCAAATACAAGTGATATATCCAAGATTCACTATCGTACATCGTGCTTATCGAAAACTGCATTGTTTACCTGAATAAATGTGGCAGCAGTGGCGAGGGATCAAAGTTAGTAGTTCCACGGTAAGCCGACGTGGGACTGACGTCAGAACTTCACACACAGCGACTGTTTACTGTGTGACGGTCGTTTAATCCGCGTTTAACGGAAAACGTGGAAACTCTCTGATGTTTAGATTTTCAGTTAGTTCCCTTTGAGTGATGTAGTGCAAATTGTTACCGATCGCACTTAACAAATAGGTACGACGAGTGAAAATAATGATCTTAGAAGGTAGCAGCTTAGAAGGTTCAGTGGCGGCGTAGCATGGGTTGGCGTCCAGGGCGGTTTTCTATTGTGCACCCCCAAAATAAAACAACAAATACTAAACGTGCTTACTTGACATTTTTTTGTTAAAATATTCGACCACATTATCAAAATTTACTTTCCTGTCTTTTTCAATAGAAAACATGAAAAGATTGGTAATTCGAGGTCGAATTATTGTGGATTTTAAGTAAGATTTTATCAACTTTAATTTTGAGAAACTCCTTTCACAAGAAGCCACCGAAACACAAATAGATAAAAAAAATCTTAGACACAGCGCTAGACTCGGAACAGACTTAGAATAGTCCCATTTTACAATGAATTTCAGAAGCTCCAAGTTAGTCCACTGGACTACCTATTTCTTGGAAAGAAATGTTGCAGGTGGCGCCTCAGTCGTAAAATCTCCAAAATAATGTGAACAACACAGTGTTGTTCAGCCAAAAACTCTGCTTAAAATCTGACAAATTATCTGTGAGGAATTTTCAGCAGATGACATTATTTTGGAGATTTTACGACTGAGGCGCCACCTTCATTCGTTCGTTATGAGAACGTCATACATTGCCCTGTACCGATGGTCTAGTTCTCCGTAAAATCTATCAAGATATTCTAACATAGCTCTCTGCACTTTTCTGGTAATATAAGTCCAGCGTGTTGTCACCACGTTGTCACACCTTGGTGCAAAAAGCGGACCGCCCCCATCCCCCCCCCCCCCCTTACGCCGCCACTGTAGCTAGTTGTAGATAAATGACCGGCCGAGGATCAAGTTCAGGGGGCCAGAGACGCATATTTTCAGCTTTTTTATCTCTCGTATCGGCACAAAGTTCGCGATGGGGACTGTTACACAAAAGTAGATGATGAGTGCCAATTTAAAACAAAATAATTGCTACTGCTACGCTCCTCAAGTTAATTGCTGCTGCAATTGGTTATTGATTGTTTGGTTGGGTTGGTTATTTGGTGTTGTTTTCTGTTTTTTTTTAATTATAAGGTGTATTTTTCTGCAGTAATGCCAATAAACGCATTTTTCTGTCTTTCTATTGAGGGACGCTCTTCATTCTACCCATTCTTTTGTTTTGGTTTCTTTATGGCCTCAGGCTAGTGTCCGAGTCCGAGAGATTTCGTTATTCCTGGTTGGCAACCGCATGAGTTTACGCAGACATACCTATAGGTATGCTTACGGGCTTACCACTTACATATATGTATATTTTACGGTGTGTAATGAAATCCTGATCCATGATGACTAGGTAAGTACATAATATAATTAATACAAAGTCAAAGAAAATGCTTTACTACATGTACTTACAATTGTTTTATAGCTTATAAAACGTCGGTTTGCAAAACATAAATTCCTCCACAGCGTGCAGACTATATTGTACACTTTCACGACAAGGTATTGTGAACTTTAGATGATTGATTTAATGATGGTATTGCTTTGTGGTGTGGAGAGCGGTGATCGTGCCGCCTGGGCCACGCATGATTAAATCTGGATGCATGGCGGCCTTCGCCTGAATTGGCAGGTCGCTGAGGTATTAGTGAATTTGTGGTGAGGCGCCGTGATACGCCACCTGAGGACCCGTTCACTGAAGACACGCGATTCACCACCTAAGGGTTAACGACCAGACGATCGATCTACGTTAAGTCACCTGTCTAACCTCAAACAAAACTTCGAGGAATAGACAATTAGAAATACAATTATTATACTTTTCCCCTTGAACTCACGAACTAATAATAATTATATAGAACCAGTAGACGTTTAAATAAGCTATTATATACCAATTTTTATGACCACTTTACATGTCCACACGTGGAAGGTTAATTACTAGACGATAAAACATTTGGTCACTACTCACTAGCGCCAGGTGCGCCTTGTCTTCTGTCCCGGAGAGCGGCGCGCGCGCAGCCCTGACCCACATACTTACTATCATTCACGTGCACATGGGGCATGGGGTTACCCCACCGGCTGCAACACCTGGACGTGGGAATTTCGGGCACTTGATTGCCGAGTGCCGTCTAATGTATTCTCGAGTGTCTGATACGTTCCTCAACACTTGGAAAAGGTAATGGAATCGGGATGTATGGAATATGAAGTTGAACGAGAGCCACTGGCATACAGTAACATAATGAACTTTCTTACGAGAAACATAGATTTCGTAAGTAGGACTGAAAAAACGATACTTATTTGAAATTAAGTATTCGATAGTGCGAATACCTAATGAACGAAGGGGACAGTTCCAGTTTCATCATGAAGGTTACTCTATACATGTAGGTAATGTTAATAATGTATTTATTGGCAACAAATATACTAACGCAATTGCAACAGAACAATGTTGAGCTGTCAGATAAATTGTTAAATCTCCTTCAGTATCAAGTTTCCAGACAACTTATAGTTTAACTTAGGGCAACAGTCAATACTCAATAGGAACTGATGCTATGGCAATGTAATCTTTGAAGACATTATTTGAATTATTGTTACGCATTCTTATTTTAGTAGGTAGATAAGCAAACATATTATAAACTAGCAGTGCCCCGCGGTTTCACCCGCATAAGTCTCGTTCCCGTGGTAGTATCGGGATAAAAAGTATCCTATGTGTTAATCCAGGTTATAAACTATCTGTTTGCCAAATTTCATCCAAATCCGTTCATCCAAATCAGTTCAGTAGTTTTTGCGTGAAAGAGCAACAAACATCGATACATCCATCCATACTCACAACTTTCGCGTTTAAATACTCGCATTTCGTGTGTCTGCATGACTGGATTGTTTTTCTCAACTACGCAACGAATTTTGATGCGGTTTTCACCATCATTTAGAGAGACTTTATTCCGGATGGTGAATTACATACTTACTTATGGTAATTAAGAAATTTCGATGTTTTGTCAAGTCTTATTATAAAGGACATCATAATCCAACACGAGGGTCCATTGTCTTGCCTGACCGTCTAGTGTCTACTTCCGCGCCCTTGAACCAACACCTGCCTTGTACGACACCTAAATAGTAAATATTCATAAATCCGAAACCGGCTTCAAATGCTTCAATGTACGCGATACATTACTCTGATTCGATCTGAAGCAATAAAATAAGATAAAGCCAGCCTAAGAGCTATTTTGTTGCGTTTCTTTTTATCGGCAGCTGGCTGAATATGAATTTAAATATGATTTGGATTTGCTTAGCGATAATGTATGGTAGACCATTTTCATTATAAACGAGTTTAGATTTTTGCTTTTTCATGAAAAAAGGCGAACGAAAGATCTCGACGACACCTGCCTGATAGAGATGCAGGATATTTCCAACGACTATGCGTTATACTCATCGCGCAAATATGGCTTTAGGCTTTACCCACGCGTTTGTTACTTTACAAGTTTCTATCCATCTCTAGAGACTCCCAAAAGATAGCTGCTAAAGTCGAGAATTACCTAAAGTGATTTAAGTAACTAATATAAATTTTCTTGTATTTATTTGTATAGTTAGTTATTTAATTGAGTACCTACCTAGTGTAAATAGTTAGTTGTATAATAATCGTATATTATGAGCATTTCTTGTTATTAAACATAATAAATACTTCAACAGTGAAACATAATGTTGAATGTAAGTAAATTAATGTCGAGCAAGTCCGGCCACGTGCTAAACATACGCAGATTAGGTACGCTGCACTAACAGCCAACAGCATTCAAACACATTTGATTATAATGCACCATGAAAGTTCTTTAGACTGAAATTGTTTAAACTTTCAGTTATTTGTTTATGACAGAAAGCGATGTTCCGTTTGAAGTAGCCGCAGACGCGTCCACCACGTGTTATCTGCTCGTAGTTAGAAAGCCGGCTGTTTCTATAAACTGACAGATTATTATGGATTGGTGTTGCTTTCAGTTTGTGAATACAGAATATGTTGTGAAGGTTCTACGAACTGGTGTGTACCTACCGATGTAGTAACTATTCAAATTAAGACATCAAAAGTCTATCCTCTTACAACAGATCTAAAAGATACTGCTTACATCTATAGCCGTAGCAGAGGAGAGGTCCAGGTGGAACCAGCCTTCCTTAGAAGTTCGCAGATCAATCAGCTTAAGGTGCGCGCTACACACATCTCCTACAAGTTACAACAAACACTTCGATTTCAAGGAATAACAAAAATAATAAATAACATTCTCTTCGTAAAAATCACCAGTTCCCGTGTAGCGGGAATCTTGTTACCTGTATGCATTAACAAAAATACGGCGTCCGCGCAGGCGATAAATAACAGCCGAGAGTTGCGCGTGACTCACCGCGCTTAAATATTCTCGCAACGATGAAAGGTTTACTGCACGCTGCGTTTACATACTCGTATTGTTTCATGTAATCGAACTTTTACACCAGTCTTGAAATTTTTGATATCTTTGATGTTTGCTAAATAGATCTCGCGTAACGAACATCCTCACAGTGCACACCTATCCAAGACTTTGCCTCCTGTACTTACTTATCAGGCTCTCGACTTTTGCTGTTCAGCCATAGCTTATTGATGTTGCTCATTGGAGATGTTGCTTATTGGAGTCGTGCCAGTCATCGTCACATAAATTGTCGACTCTATATTTTGCTTCTTTTTTAGACACTGGTGAAAATAGTGAACACGGCTAGTTGTCTATTATACCGGAACCTATTTAGTGTCGCACCTCGACATGATCCTGAAAACTGAATTGGGAGTAAGTACCTGGCTTGAGAGCGCTGAGTTTTCATCAAGATCCGATTTAGCTGTAGCGAAGTGTTTCAATATCAGATTAAAAGATGGGTTCAGCTGTAGTGGAATTTCTTTTTTTGCATTATGAAATGCCGAGAGCATTGTCACACTGCTTTTGTTATAATGTATTTGATTACGGTACACGAATAAGTGAAATAAATCGATAATATTGATGAAAGTAGTACCTTGTCACAAATGCATTCTATATCAATTAGTAGGAATTGATCATTGATAAGTTATCGATAGGTATGGTGAAAGATTTCAATATTTCTTTTTAAAACAACGATATCAACATTGACTATCTCCCGAGATATCGAAACGAAGAAAGATTAAGGCCCACAAGATTGCTCTTTCCTAAAGATTGCTCAATAACCTGACCTACGTGTGATATTGCCTCGAGCGCGCTACGTAGGTAGATACGTGTGCTATCTCCGAGCGTGTCCGGAGAAAGCGGCTGACAAACAGACAGACAGACGGACGGTACGAGGTAGACTTGTTTTTGTGTGATAAGATACCATTAGAGAGTTATGATGGGCCAAGTGAGATGCGCGTTTGAATTACCTTTGTTTTTACCGTGTTGACCAAGGACAGGAGATTTGATCTGATTCAGCGTGAAAGTTGGAACCTTTCTGATTGATTTCTTTAACCCAGGAGTCACCAAATGGCGAACCGGTCCGGATCCGGGGCACCGACATAGTGTGTAAACAGTAAAATTTATAACTAAAATCTAATGTAATGATTTTGAGCTTTGCATTTTCTGCCGCAGACACGACGACGGACGACGCGAGACACGAGCCTCACGAAGCTGAAATGTTTTCGCGAGTTATAAAAATGATCGATACTACTCTACAGATGGAATTGATGTATTTCCAAGAAAACACAAAAATACACAAGTTCTTTGCCAAGAATTTTGGATAAAATTTGCGTGTAAATTTTGATCTCGACTTACCGATGAACATCTTTTAATCTTGGTTGCTAGTAATGGTCTTCCCAACGAACCGCAACAGTCAAATTATTTTAATAAACGGAACCCCTTTTAAAATGGTAATCATAACAGCGAAATATATATAAGTAGGTAGAGTAGAGTTTTGGTTCCTAGGAAATTGCAGCTTTTACCTATATTCCTATATGAAAACCTATGTTAATTCTTAATGCTTAGAATATATTTTTTTCAACCTGTATTGTCCCACTGCTGGGCAAAGGTCTCCCCTACAGCTTTCCACTCGTCCCTGTGTGTAACCTTCACCGGCCAGTAGGATATTACAGTTTTTATTTCTAATGAAGAAAAATGTGCGAAACATTACAACCCACTTGAAGTCTACTGTAGCGATCAAGATTTATTGAACGTGAGTATCTTAGCTTAGTCAATGCGTATATTATGTGCAATTTATATTATCACATCGCCTCCGATGCGTTTCATTTATAATAAAGCCTTCTTTGGATTTGCCGTAGACGGCAAATCAAACCAGTAAGAATCATGTTTACATGCAGCTTCATACAAGCTGCATAGATGAGCAGTGCAACAGAATACTGTCTCTAGTTAGATAGCCGTTGCGGCCGAGCTGTGCGCAGTCCGGCCAACAGCCTGAGGCAGCCAGCACCACGGCCTCGGAGAAAGCCTCTCACTTTATGTAATAAAGTTTTTATCGTAACTAGCTGTAATATAATATCATGTACAAGAGATGGAATATTTTGTGTACCATTGAAATTGCAGAATGTATGTTTAATGTTTACATTTTATTGTATTGTATTACGTAATCATATGAAAATATGCTTATTTATCCCAAAGTGTGAGTTACTGGAGGGATATTAAATATATACAGATGTACCTAACAGGTAAGAAAACATCTCTCTTGGGCCTATTTAAAAATGTTTTTGCAAGGACTTTAACCACAAATACACGATTAGGGTAAGTAGGTACTTTAACTTAGCAAAATTTAAACAATATTCCGTTTGTATTCAAATAGTATTGTGGTTACATTTACTGTTACATTTATTTAATTCAGCTGACAGCATGAGGTTTACCAGACGATACCATTTTTGCTATTACAAGTTGTGGGAACATCGTCAGCCGGTGATTTATATTTTCTTTTACTTTCACATAACTGCGTAAATGTGTAGTTAAGTTATCTAAGCACAGTAATACATACATAACATAGACGTCAGAAATCATAAGTCATCATAAATAGGCAAACAGAAAGACCGTTAGGTGCAGCAGTCCTACGCGTAGCTTGCAGTCCTACGCGTAGCTAGCAGTCCTACGCGTAGCTTGCAGTCCTACGCGTAGCTAGCAGTCCTACGCGTAGCTAGCAGTCCTACGCGTAGCTTGCAGTCCTACGCGTAGCTAGCAGTCCTACGCGTAGCTAGCAGTCCTACGCGTAGCTAGCAGTCCTACGCGTAGCTAGCAGTCCTACGCGTAGCTAGCAGTCCTACGCGTAGCTAGCAGTCCTACGCGTAGCTAGCAGTCCTACGCGTAGCTAGCAGTCCTACGCGTAGCTTGCAGTCCTACGCGTAGCTAGCAGTCCTACGCGTAGCTTGCAGTCCTACGCGTAGCTAGCAGTCCTACGCGTAGCTTGCAGTCCTACGCGTAGCTTGCAGTCCTACGCGTAGCTAGCAGTCCTACGCGTAGCTTGCAGTCCTACGCGTAGCTTGCAGTCCTACGCGTAGCTAGCAGTCCTACGCGTAGCTAGCAGTCCTACGCGTAGCTAGCAGTCCTACGCGTAGCTAGCAGTCCTACGCGTAGCTAGCAGTCCTACGCGTAGCTTGCAGTCCTACGCGTAGCTAGCAGTCCTACGCGTAGCTTGCAGTCCTACGCGTAGCTTGCAGTCCTACGCGTAGCTAGCAGTCCTACGCGTAGCTAGCAGTCCTACGCGTAGCTAGCAGTCCTACGCGTAGCTAGCAGTCCTACGCGTAGCTTGCAGTCCTACGCGTAGCTAGCAGTCCTACGCGTAGCTTGCAGTCCTACGCGTAGCTAGCAGTCCTACGCGTAGCTTGCAGTCCTACGCGTAGCTTGCAGTCCTACGCGTAGCTAGCAGTCCTACGCGTAGCTTGCAGTCCTACGCGTAGCTAGCAGTCCTACGCGTAGCTAGCAGTCCTACGCGTAGCTAGCAGTCCTACGCGTAGCTAGCAGTCCTACGCGTAGCTAGCAGTCCTACGCGTAGCTTGCAGTCCTACGCGTAGCTAGCAGTCCTACGCGTAGCTTGCAGTCCTACGCGTAGCTTGCAGTCCTACGCGTAGCTAGCAGTCCTACGCGTAGCTTGCAGTCCTACGCGTAGCTAGCAGTCCTACGCGTAGCTAGCAGTCCTACGCGTAGCTAGCAGTCCTACGCGTAGCTTGCAGTCCTACGCGTAGCTAGCAGTCCTACGCGTAGCTAGCAGTCCTACGCGTAGCTTGCAGTCCTACGCGTAGCTAGCAGTCCTACGCGTAGCTAGCAGTCCTACGCGTAGCTTGCAGTCCTACGCGTAGCTTGCAGTCCTACGCGTAGCTAGCAGTCCTACGCGTAGCTTGCAGTCCTACGCGTAGCTAGCAGTCCTACGCGTAGCTTGCAGTCCTACGCGTAGCTTGCAGTCCTACGCGTAGCTAGCAGTCCTACGCGTAGCTTGCAGTCCTACGCGTAGCTTGCAGTCCTACGCGTAGCTAGCAGTCCTACGCGTAGCTTGCAGTCCTACGCGTAGCTAGCAGTCCTACGCGTAGCTAGCAGTCCTACGCGTAGCTAGCAGTCCTACGCGTAGCTTGCAGTCCTACGCGTAGCTAGCAGTCCTACGCGTAGCTTGCAGTCCTACGCGTAGCTAGCAGTCCTACGCGTAGCTTGCAGTCCTACGCGTAGCTAGCAGTCCTACGCGTAGCTTGCAGTCCTACGCGTAGCTAGCAGTCCTACGCGTAGCTTGCAGTCCTACGCGTAGCTTGCAGTCCTACGCGTAGCTAGCAGTCCTACGCGTAGCTTGCAGTCCTACGCGTAGCTTGCAGTCCTACGCGTAGCTTGCAGTCCTACGCGTAGCTTGCAGTCCTACGCGTAGCTTGCAGTCCTACGCGTAGCTTGCAGTCCTACGCGTAGCTTGCAGTCCTACGCGTAGCTTGCAGTCCTACGCGTAGCTTGCAGTCCTACGCGTAGCTTGCAGTCCTACGCGCTACGGGTCGTAGCATCGAAATCCGAGTGAAAGATTTTTTTTTGAATAGTCAGATAAGTACCTAGATCATGATTGTACCGACACCGAAGGCAGGCAAAAATAAATTAAAAGCAAAAAATCCTTTAAAAAAAAAAGCTTTTATTTAAATGTTCTAAAAAGAAGAAAATAAAATTTTCTTTTAAAATGTTTACTATCAACTTATAACCACATTATACACAATTTATATGATCATAAAAGCTTGTCGCGCGATTTTCTTGTGTAAATAAACTAGTACCTATTTAATTGAGTAAGTGCCTTAATCTGCTAAGTTTTTTTTTTTGCAAACCTCGCGACAAGCTTTTAAACGACCATTTGGGTATGAAAAAAGTGTCAGCACGCTGGGTGCCCAGAATGCTTTCTGACGCGCAGAAACAAACTCGACTGAGAATTTCACAAAGCTGTTTGGATTTGTTAACGAAACATGGTTTCACATTATGACCCGGAAACGAAACAGCAGTCCATGACTTGGAAGCGACCGTCATCTCCAACTCCAAAGAAATTTAAGGCGATTCCATCCGCCGGAAAGACCTTGGGCTCTCTTTTCTGGGACAGCCAAGGGGTGGTAATGATCGAATATCTTAATCATGGAGCCACTATTACGGGGACTATGTACGCAGGACAAGTAACAAAGTTGCGTGAGGAAATACGCAAGAAACGGCGTGGCAAACTCGCTAAAGTTGTTTTGTTTCACCAAGATAACGCCCCTGCGCACAAGTCCAGAGTTGCGATGGCTGCCATTCAAGAAGCTGGCTTCGAATTGATGGAACATCCTCCATATTCACCGGACCTTGCTCCTAGTGATTTCTACCTATTTCCGCGCTTAAAGGAACATCTCAGGGGCCAGAAATTCAAAGATGATGACGGAGTAGTCGCCGAAGTAAATGATTTTTTAAGGGATAAGGAAGAAGATTTTTTTAGAAAGGGAATTTTAGGATAAGAGAAAAGATATACAAAGTGTATAAACCTGAAAGGTGACTACGGCGAAAAATAAAATAACATATATTAAAGATAATTGCGTCTTACTCATTCTCACTATTTATTGAACACCCCTCATATATAAATTGCAAGTTAAATAAAAGCTTTTAAAAATGGTCTAATAAAACAATATCTACATATTGTACTCTATAGGCAGTCCGTTGGGAAATTCGTGTGACGGTTTACAACTAATAAAAATATTTATAACCGTAAAATCCGACATAATGTTAGCAATAAAGGTGAAAATATACTAATAAGAGTGAGATAAGGTGAGTTGTGACAATATACTCAAACTATTTGACTCTGAAGGCGATAAGGCTGCAGTCGCTCACGACATCCAATACGGTGGAAATATTTGCATTTAGACAGATGTTTATAGAGTAAAATAATATTCTTCGAAGCAGCATGCTGTTGTATCTCTTTCCCAAGATTAATGTTGACACAGCTCCACAGAGAATATTCTAAGGCGACCTTTGGTAGTTTGAGTAGATTGATTTCTACTAGCTGTGCGCGTGCTTCACTTCCTTGACTGTATATTCTATTGGCATTATAAGTTAATCGGAACGTGAAGTCATTGTAAGTACGAGTATATTCGTTATATCCACTACAACATTAGTCGATTTGTTAATTTAAACTATACTCTTAACTACTTAAATTTCGCGGTAAACTGATGAAGAATACGGACCTAAAATGCAATATTGCTATTAATCACCCATAGCAAATAGCGTGATAATTAATAATCAATTTTTTGCAAAATTTTTACAGAATCTATTCAGTGATTTTTATGCCAATCCGGAACATATATCCAGACAAACAGACAATCCGGCCCTGGTTCAGGCCATGGTCCGGAGCGAGAGTGCATGGGAAGCCGTCACTTCCTTCTGCGAAGCAGTAATGCTCGCGAAGGAGGAGGCGGAGCGCGCGAGGGAAATGCAAGATGCGCGCCCTCGCGCCCCTAGTCGCCGCAGGAGACGCCCCGGGCGCCGGGAGTCGCGAGCCGACTTCCGGCCACCGTAGGCGCGGGCTTGCGGACGGTGGGCAATGGGTAGCTCGCCGTCCGATTAGGACCAGGCCCGGGTCGACGGCGCATTGTGTTCCACGCGCGCCTCAAAAAGATGTCAGCACCAACTGACGGGATCCGTAAGGGCCAATGCCTGCCAGGGTTGCGATTTTGTCCGAAAGGGATATCGCGGCCCCGACACATAGACAACGGAAGGAACACGGGTGGGTTTTAGTCAGTTAAAGTCTGACACGCCCTCTCGCTCCGCCCAGAGAGGGAGAAGTCATTTGATGATTTCCCAACTTCAAAAAAAAAAGACAAACAGACAAAAAATATAAAAAAACATATTTTCGGCATCAGCATCGTTCTCACACCTCGTAGCAATAACATTTTTATATTAAATGTACAGTTTTGACTTAGTTACTATTTTATTATACATAGGTCTGTAGGTATAGATATACCTAGTACCTAAAGTATATTTTTTATTTTTTATTTTTTTTTATTTATGTTATTATAATAAATAAATAAATTAATTAATATAAATACGAGTAAAATAATACCTACGTTCATTCATAACGGTTCAATAGTCATAATAATAATATGCAATAATTATAAATAACTTACCTTGTATATTACTCACAATTTTGATTGAAGTGGGAGGAATCATTGGTTTATTATGAAAATATAATTCATAATTAAGTATTTCTTCATTCTTTTATTAATACAATATATACATAAATAAATAGTAAAGTATCCTACCATAACTAAACCTAACCACAAAAAAAACAATGGAATAGTCTTTCATTATCATTTCATGAAGGGAAGGGTCCAAGCTATCGATAAGGTCAGTACTACTGGAGTTTAGCGAGAGGGACCTCCTAAATAAAGGTACGAGCTGTCAAAAATCGTTATTATTTTCTCCATAAAGAAATAGTTTTCTATAATAAAATAAATACGTCAACGAATACATAACCATTGAGTATGTAAGTAATTGATCTACAGCTCTATATGTGAACGAAGTTCGTGTGACTTTGACAGTAACTTGCGTGCCACAGGTAATTTTATTCCCTGAAGAATCACAACTATACTTATGTAATGTATCTACAAGTGGATGGGATAATAATTAATAAACAACAGCTGTACGGACTGTTTATTTACTTCACTTGTTTACCAACACCTAATTCCCTAGATTACAACTTTATTTATTTGGCCATTCACAAAACAATGAGAAAATAAATCAATGAATATCAAAGGCTGAAACAGTTCAGCACATATTTTGTTTGTTTTCTAAGGTGACTTTAATAAGTTTAATTGAAATTAAATCATACAATTTAAACTGAGAATAGGTATTAATAAAAAATATTCGTAGACTATAGTAATTAAAGCTGTATATGAATTTGGAAGTGTGATGTAATCGATGAAGTGGCTCACAAGGTCTGCAGACAGCTTTAGCGTTTTCGTCGCGGAATTACCTAATTTGTGGCCACCGTGGCACTAACAGGCTATAAGGCTCGAGGGAAGGCCAAGCCTGTCCACAGTGTCCACTGTTGTCTGTTGTATTGTACCTAGGTGCAGACACATTCGGTGTATTGTATTATTTCGCACAAAAAGTTGGGTGCTTCTTCGGAAAATCTTGTTTATTTAACATAGAGTTTTCAACATCTGAACTGTTTTAGTTTTAGGTGCTTAATTAATACACTACTCAAAAATATTTTCGTTGCTTGTTCTGCAGCCTTGGAGCTAGGCAGAACAAGCAACAAACATATTGTAAGTAGGTGTGTCATAATTAAAATAATTTGATGTCCATTAACTTAGATAGTTAAAATATTATATGTAGTAGATATCACTAGTGAGGTAAGCCTAATACATAAAATTTAACAGGTTAGTAACCAGTGTTCATTGTTTGTTCAGATGTTTCAATTTTACTTTACCACGAGGTTATTTATGCATCTTACTTTATGTTATACATAATATGAACCCAGAAATACACCTAGAACCAAATTATACGACATCGCAATGGGTCGCTTGTCAGACCTTTGAAGCACGCGTAGGTATAAGGTACTTGTTATTATAAGATCCAATATATTGATGCTACCCCATCAAAAGACCCTTGCTTGCGACGGTCAGCGGCCGCACACTGTGGGTGGAATATGGCATCCTACACTTAAAACTTTCTTTACGTTACTGTCAGCATATTTGGCCGATACTATAGGTGTAGTACATACACGTAGTTATCGATATAGGCACACAAACCGTTGGTTTCAGGCTGCTTCAGCAACGTGGCGTGATTACGTTAAATGGAGCGCGGCCCATCGCCTTGACACCTTTACCTTTGTTAATGGCAAATATTACAGCATACCCGGTGTGAAACTTTACTATATCGAACTTAGCTACTCGTAGATAGCCACGGTTGCCTTTGAGGGAGCTCTAGAGCTGTTTCGTAGACCTATGACCCTGGTGGGCCGCAGCTGAAAATCAGCGTCAGGTGGTGACCTTGTGTTGTACCTTGTGGTGGTGATCTTTTGGCATAAACACATTTTTTCCTGTTATTTATATTTTTAAGATGTTTTTGCTTTAATGCCAATAAACGCATTTTTCATTTCTCATACTTGGAAAGTATGCTTAAAGTTACCTGATCACAGGGATGAAAACAGTACTTTTCGTCCCTGGGAAACGATTTTCCGCGCTGTCAAATAACTTAAAAATATAATAATCATGCAAGTCCAACTTTTTATATACGAGTAGCCACTCTGTTAAAGAACGGTGTTAATTTTGTAACATGACTTTATACTTATAATTTACTTTTCACTAAATTATTATTTAATTTACATAGATTTAAGCTAAATATCATCATCAATGATAAAAAATACTGGTTGGTAAAATGCCACAGAAAAAGAAACATAAAAAAATCCGGGAAAGCGGCAATTCGATCTTCAGTTGTTTTGTCGAGTGCTTGTAATTAATTATTTATTTACCTACGAATAATAAAAGTCTTATTCGTAGACGTTTACAGTTTTTTTTTTAAAGTCACATTCAGATATTGTTATAATCAGGTTTTATATTCGAAATGAAAAGCAGAATGTTTACCTCGGGTGAAAGACCTATTTAGGCACTCGAACTATGTAATCTGTGCTATTGGCGCCTCTCGTGCCTAAATAGGTCCCTTTTATCCCTAGTTTAACAATCTACAATTTCTTTCTTTTCTATGGCGTTACCTAAGTTCCGTTAACTAAGTAAGTACTTCTTTTTTCTTTTTTTGACTTGCTTTCTAACATCAATCATGTTTGTAGTTGTTATGCGATTAAAAGCGGTTAAAGTTCAGACTTAATTAAATTAATATACGGTGCGGGCGCTACTTCATGGAAGCCAATTCGCCAATGTGGCTGGTGTCGAAGTACCCTTTTAAGTTATATTAGTTATTTCTAAGTAAGGCAAAATTAATTCATTAATGACCATGACCGAGGTACCAAATTTTGTCTTCTTCATTTTTGGTTTGGACAGAACACCATATACACCATAGGAGTCCATGTTACTAGCAGCAGCAGTGCCTAAAATGCACGGAGGCATCCTTCGATGGGCTATGGGCAGTCATGTTAAGTTGTTAACAGCTGCACCACATTCGACTCTACAGTTTTAAATACCTATCACAATTAGGTCATAAGATTTGAGAGTCCGTCACGTCAGTCCAAGCATATGCGATGACTAAGTCCCAATTATTCCCGAATAGTCAACTATGAGTGATACAATATGGGTATTTTTTTAAATAATTTTCCTCTTTTTTCATAAAAGAAGTTGTGAGGTACTCAGTTATAAGTTAAAACAAATGACGTGTTGGGTACCTACGTAACGCATCATTTTTTTATAAAGTTAAACACAGTTAAGTAATTATAGTATAATTAAAAGTGTCCGTATGGATTGAGGAGCCATTTCTCTCATATTTAAACGCGGGTACTACCAATATTTAGTAGTAAATTAGCCGATTTTGTAGGCCCAATCCTGGAATTTGTAGTAAAACCCTTAAAAAGTTACAGGACGTTTAAGGTGGCTCCTCAATTCAGACATCTGAATTGAGGGCCACCTTATAACTCGAAAACTAGTCGAAGGATATTTTTGAAAATTTGGTAGGATTTTGTAGTACCGTAGTTTGTACAAATTTGATTTAGGTAGTCCGTATGTCACATGCAAAATGTCTGAAAACAAACTTTTTCGTATCTAGTAAAATTACTAAACCTATGTACATTTTTTAAATCAGACTTATTGTAATGAAACCGCCTGCCTATTTTATTTGACATAGCTGAAATAGGCTAGTAAAACTGGGACGTTTCTGACCGGTACTTTACACCGAGTCGGGTTGAGAATCATCTAAACTAATGATTTAATACAGTTTTGGCCGTAAAACGAAGTGATATGGTTTTGGTCGTGAGCTCTTCTACCACACTAAATCTTTAAGGAATGTTTATTTTATTAATATCTTTTGAAATACTAAATGTGCAGGATGTTGCATTACGCCAATATTTCGTAGAAATTTCTACTAAATATTGGTGCTATTGTTATCCGATTTGATCAACTACTTTAGTAGTTACGTACATATATTTTCTATAGACCATCAGGATTGAGGAGCCACATAAAATGTCTTGTATTAGTGAAATTATATAGTTTTTCCATTTAATTTTTATACTGCAAATTAGAACACATTTACTACTAAGTTATACTAAAAATCTGTTGTAATTGGTTGATTACTTTTTGAGAAACTGCGCGGTGTTTATGGATTTTTATGAAAAATCAAAGCATTGTAGCTATGTCAAATTTAGCCCTACAAAACCCATATTTTTTGTACAGACTACGCATAAGTACTACTAAATCTTACCAAATTTTCAAAAATATCCGTCCGCTAGTTTTCGGGTTCTAAGGTGGCTCCTCAATTCAGACGTCTGAATTGAGCCACCTTAAACGTCCAGTAACTTTTTAACGGTTTTACTACTAATTCCAGGATTGGGCCTACAAAATCGGCTAATTTACTACTAAATATTGGTAGTACCCGCATTTAAATATGAGACATGGCTCCTCAATCCATACGGACACTAACTAAAATGGTTCCAAAGATATAAATTAAGTTGATTTGATATTATATTTTTTAATTATTGTATTCTTCGTGAGGTTTCGTGAGGTACTCGTATATTTACTTGAACGGAGCTCGATTTAGGTAATTGTTAACTTCAGTGGTTTTCCTGCAGTCTGATATAGACCATAGGTTATACCCCTCAGTTAATCCTCGATGATGTCCAAATTACCAGGCGATTCGATTTACACGGACATCCTCTCTCTAAACGAACTGATTTCCGTAGCCTACACCGATCCCTATCTATCCAATGATATACATATAAAGTTGGTACCTACTTATTTCTCTACCTCACAAGGCTCGCGCAGACTGGTGCGACTTGTCGCGCGACGTGACACCGGTAATTGTTCTACCGTGAAGTTTTCTTAGAAATTGAATTATTAGAGTCCCGTTGCGCCTGTTAGCGAGAGCCTTAAATAAAGGTAACTCTTATAGTGCTATAGTGCTATCTACTTTGATTGCAGAGAACTGGGTGGCAAATGATTGTCCAAAATGAAGATCCACCTTGATGGGGGTTACAGTGTTACATTTAGCGGTTTTATAATACAGATAGAGATGCATTTTGTTGAAAACCCGCTCGAGAGCAACCTGCGGCGTGCGACGCCGGTCGTGAACAGCCCACTGCATGTTTTACAACCTGTCACAATAACGTGCTTAAACCTGGTACCTACACTACAAGTACAGCTATAGGTGTATGGATCGTGTTCAGTTCAGTTAGTCACTGTCGTCGCTGCTCAAATGCAATGCACCATTCATGGATGAATTTTAGATCAATGGACAGCACGAAACCCGTCAACCAGGCGCAGAGACTGCGTTAACCATTCAGTGTGATTTGTCAGTAAAAATCACAAGGTTTTCACGTGTCAATGGACTCAAAGTATCGTTATGTGTGTGCTGCATAATGTGTTAAGCGATCAATTTTTACGATCTCAGTCACATACTTCGCCACAATCGTTTCGATACGATTAATGAGTTAGTTTTACATTATTTTTCTTTCTCAGGAAGCACAACATTTTATAAACGACAAACACATGTGTTTATAGGATCAATTTATTTATAGGATCAGCACCATTTGAGCTTATGATAGCAATCGAATGTGATTTTTTATAATTTTTGCTACACGTTAACATCGTTCAGTATATTTTATCGGTGAATAGGTATTATTTAGCGATGAAAAATAATAATCGTGAAATAGCGACGAAATCACCGACAAAATATGTCGGTATACCTTAGTTAATAAGTTATAAGACATTTCATTTATCGCAGATAGTTAGTGTTTACCAGCGGAAAACAGGTTGTTTTATTATGATAATAAACTATTATCACGGTCTATCAAACAAAGAGATACGTAAGACAAACAGTGTCAGATGATGCGATCGTACCTTTACCATTGAGTTGGGTCTTCAGCCGGGTCAGCTCCCGTGAGCGGCTGCGGCTGCGCCGGTGCGCGGCGATCCTCCGCGGCGAGCGCGCCATCTCGCTGTCTACAGCCAGGGTGAGGGCGCTCAGGCGGCCGCCGGCACACGCCACTGACATAGGACCTCCTGCACACGCATGGCACGCACTCACTCCACTGCACTACATACAGCTGACACAGTTAACAGCCGGCACACACCGACAGACGCACACTGTTTGTAAACAACTTTTCGCGCGAAATCACAACTCACGACAGACCGAGTACTTTCAATAAACACAAAGTACAAGCTAGTTGTGGGACGATTAAAAGGAAAAGTTGCGAGAGTAGAGAAGTGAACTAGTGGATACGTAAGGTATAAGGCACGAGCGTCGTGTGGAAGGCACTGCGAGGCACTGAATGAGCGTGTTGTGGTGCGGCGCCCGGCGACGAGCCGGCTGCGGCGCGGCCACAGCGGCGGCGAGCATCGTGACGGTGGCACTCCACCCGCTGCCGCGCGGGCCATACCTGCTTGCATCACTGGTGCGCTCGCGAATACTTCTTAACACAACAGTCACAGTTCTCTTTAAGAGTTCTAGAGCGGACAGTTCCATGAGTTTTGTTAATCTGAACTACTTAATTAAGTACATAATTTGGCACATAGAACCGTACATAATGGTACACTACATGGGTCTTCTATACCTACGTCATATCCCACTACCCCGTCAACCCCTTCCCCTAGCTAGTATATACAGCATTGGGCAGTGATGAAATCAGGACCTCTCGCTATCCATTCCGCGTTTTAACCTTTAAGCTATGGCCGCCAAAATTCGAGGTCTCTAGTTTCGGGATCTTAATGTTAATCATAATAATCATAAAGAATGTTTGTTTCCGTAGAAGTATGAAGTCATGTGTGCGGTGCGAAGTAAATTAGCAGCAGTGAACGAATGCCTTCACGAACACAATCAGCTTATTCTTCACTTGTGGAATATTTGAGGGGAGCCCGAATACCCGGCTTTGTTTTACCAGTTGCCAAGGTTGCCAGAGGTTGTTCTACAACCTGCATGAAGTCATGGTCATCGTATCTAATACGGGCTTTACCAGGATTGTGTTTTGAGCGGAGAAATTTTACAAACGCTCAATTATGCTAGGATCTAGGACTATGAACAAAGGGGGCAGACTATGGGGTTTATTTATAAACTTAAAGTTAAGTACTGATTAGCGACTGTATAACCATACATTTTTGACGTTTGAACGTCACTTAACTTTAAGCAACGTGTATAAATAAACCCATAGTTATACCTGTAGGCTACGCTAGATACTGAAATGAAGACATATCTACCTAAAATTGTTGCAACGAAGGCGGATGCGAAACTAGGTAGAGCGAAAGCACAGAATAAATAATAGTACTGCAAAAGTTTGAGAAAATTGACGTCGACCAGTAGGTAGACCTGCCTAGAGTCCGCGCCACCACCGAGGACCGGCGGAAAATTGTGGAACTATTTTTTTTTAAATGCATTTTGATGTAGCGCCGCGTCGTTCGGACTTGAGTGGTGGCGCGGACTCTACCTATTATCTATAAATCTGAAACCTCCTGGGAATTATTTATAAATGTTGCTTAAAGTTAAGAGACACACAAAAATGATGTATGGTTAAACAGTCGCTAATCACTGCTTAACTTTAAGCAACGTTTAGGTATAAGTAAAGGTGCCTATAGATACTTTGATAGCTTTCAATGGCGTGCGTTATAATCATTGCCTTTTGATTGGTTTGCGTTGCCTTTAATTTTCCTTCTTCGACATTTATAGGAGTCATTAGTATTCACTTGACCCAGTTCTCGCGAGTGCATGTCTGGAAGGAAAGTAATCACAGTAATTAATATTAGGCAGGTAGGTTACCTATGAGAACCATGTGCCTAGATGCACAACTTTTAGTCGACATGTTTTTCATGTAGATTTAAAAGATTCGACATAGGTAGGTCTTACTACAATAAACGACTAGGAAAGTAAACGTATCCTATGCACACCTGCTCACATCGCGTGCGCAGATTTCCCTCGCAGAGTAATTAAACACATTCTCGAGTGAAATTTGTCCTACTGTCGTTTAAACCCACTTGTAACATACAACAGTTTACCTACATTTGTGACGTAAGATTGATCTACTCTTCGCCGGTTGATTAGGGAATGTGTTCCCATCTGAATATCTATTGCAATCGGTCTTATCTATTTACGTGACGAAATTCTTTCAGAGAGAGAGAGAGAGAGAGATTCCCAGGTCGGGCAGTGTTATTGGGTTTTTCCATCAGGAATTTCTCAGTAGCAGCGCGGAGTCAGGATTTGTTCCCGCTTAGTGGCAATAGGTTCACCGAATGTGGGTGGGTGTAGTACGTACTATAGGTAGGTACTCCTCTGCCTATCCCTTTCGGAGATTATAGGTGTGATTGTTAGTGGTTTTATGTAAAAAAAAATATATTTCAGTTCAAATTATTTGACTACAGGAACATGTTGTCTGGTGTTAAATCGTCGCGATATCAGTAACGATATCGGATGCAGAGGTTCGTAGTTACAATAAAAACTGAATAGAAAAGTGTTACGTTACGTCGTAACACTTTTCTATTCAAGTTTTTAAGGCTTTAGTAGAATGATTCCGTTTACTTGATTTTTATAGCTGGGCAGCTGGCAAAGATGAAAAACCACAGTTTTTCATCTTTGCCAGCTTTATCAAATAATTGACGGGCATTTTAATTAAAATGCCTATTTTGACGCCATACAATTATTTAAGGAAATATCCTGGTAAATTATAATAATTATCAATTAAATTGTATGTTTCTTGTGTTGTATTTTCTCAAATTAAACCATTGTATTGTATTGTTTATTTACTTTCCTTGTGATAAACTCCACCCAAATACCTACCTATGCCCAGAACTGACTCATTATTCCAATGTTATATTAATTACGGCCTTGAGCATGCGGCACATCCCCACTCTATCTACTACTCTGGATTGACCAACGCGCGCGATTTTTTCGCGTCCGTATATCGATTCGTACATCGTACGGATCACAAGTACAGAACTTCGTATGTCGCATTCATTCAATGCTCAACGCCGAGCGGAAAAAACCGGAAAAAACCACTGACGTTTGAACAGATGTACCGCTTTTTATTTGTTCCATTCCAAGCGCGGCACGCGATTTTATCCCGCGCGATTTTATTACGTCCGTGCGCACGTGAGCTTACGGTACGACAGTCCTTCTCTTCCTTCACAACTAATATTATCAGTACCTACTTAATTAGATTAGGTACCTAGGTTAGAAAAATGAAAAATAATACATAAAGACTCGTTCAGACTAGCGCGACGACACCGGTAATTGTTCTACCGTTAAGTTTTCTTAGAAATTGTTTTGTTAGAGTCGCGACGCACCGGTCTGTACGACGCTTAAGAATATAGAAATATAAATTGTCCAAGTAACAACAGGTTATCCACGTTGTCCACGTTACCAAGTTGAGACGACCGACATGAAAGCTTAAAATATTACAAAAAGCTAAGTTATAAAGTATTATTTACCAGTGAACCCCAAACAAGAGAGTCTGTATCTAGGGTCTCGGAGTCGGAGGTGGTACGAATTGTAGAGTGAAGACTAGAGAGATGAGTAATTCAGATGTTGGTATGTTTGTGTATGTGTTGTGTGTGTAAGTGTGCGTATTTTGCTCCCATTGTGTGTCGTCGTTTGATTCAGTGGGTCAGTGTATTTTATTAATTGTTCCGAGTCATCATAACCACAGCAATATTTTTTTTTGCATAGGGTTTACGTGGTTTTATAAATTCACAGCGTTTGAGAATATAGTGTACGTAAGTATGTAAGGGGAGCATCTAGGAGCTATCAATGGGGTGTTGTCAGGGTTTGAGATTCTATCGTTTATTTTGCATAGGTATGAATGATTGATGTGTAGTCGGGTCGGTTTTTAATAGTTTTGATAAGCTGGCGGATTCTGAGAACTCTCGTTTCACGATAGAGTAAGTCGGTAAAGAACCGGTAAGGCTTCTTACAGTAACTTTAGAAGCGGTCTCTGTGCTCGTTCTACTTCTATCAAGAAGTCTTTCCAGCACTACCCCACATGCTGATGCAATACTGAATTATGGATTGACATAGGGCTAGGTAAACTTGTCTTGAACTTGGTAGTGTGTCTGTGGGTAAACCATCTTGTATCTATGGGGTAAACAGTCTTGTAGTCCACGCATGGATGATTTTCTTATTCTGCCAGAAAGGTTGGATATATTATGTTAGGTGGTCGTCGAAAAGAACACCGAGGTATATAATGGAAATGGTACGTTCAAGAGGAGGACAGTCACAAGGGGAAGTAGAAATGCTAGAAGAGCAGTGATGCAGTTGAGTTTTAGGTGTTCGGCAGCGGTCATGGACAAAATAAAAAGAAAGGTTTTACTGCCATTTAGTATGAGGAGGTTTCTGTCTCTTCTGCTAAAGGCGAGAAGAACAACGCCAATTCAAAAGATCGATACGACAAGGCTAACCATATTTATTTACCGACGGCGGAGTATGTCTACTCGACGTGTGTCGTTGCATGCTCATTTGGGAGAGTTGGCATTAGGGACACACATGGTCATAACTTGTAAGGGATCAAAAAGCGCCTTCGGACTGTTAAAATTGCCAAGGGTGCTATGTCCGCAGCCGCAGCCGCCTCACGACACGGCCCGTGTAACGTACGTTGGAAGGGCCATGGGAAGGTTAGAGGAAGTGTCCCTATCCCTCTTTAGCTAGGCAGTGTAGGCTGTGTAGGTACATTTTCATGAGCACAAGAGCGGATTACAAGAGGGTGCACTTGCACCTCCCTGGTTTCAAAATCAAATTAATTATAAAAACATTCAGAACTAAAGAAATGTCTAACACAAAGGACGATCCAAAAAAAAACTCAGTCTCTCACTTCTAAAGCTTCTGCGCATGAGTCGACAAAGTACCGAACTCCTATTTCCTATAATCGTATCGGCCCTAGGCATAGGACCAGCTTGCTTACCTGACGGCAGGTGGAAATAACATTTACAATAACACACAAGCTTTTTCATTTAATTCCTATATTGTATTATAAACACATAAATTATATTTTTAAATATTAGAATAAAAGAATACAAAGAGATTTAAAAATATATAAACCAGTAGCCCACCGATCGGGAACAGGGTCCAAGCTACCGGCGGTCAGGGCTCCAGAGAGAGGAACCTCCTGACAATGCGAGCCGTGTCCAGGAGTACCACTTTCTGAATCAAGCCCTTGATCCAGCTACCCAACGAGAGTCTTCTTAGGTGTTGATCGAGGCTCTTGGCAATTAAGCCATTGGCTGTTACGACTATCGGCACAATGATCGCTGATTCCACATCCCACATGTCGACAACCTCGCGAGCCAAGTCAAGATACTTGATTTGTTTATCGTTCTCGGCTTTCACGAGGTTCCGTCATGCGGGACCGTTATGTCAATAATCATTGTGCGCCGCTCTACTCGATCCACCACTACTATATCAGGTTTATTGGCAACAATAGTTATTTTGGGTACCTACGTTTGTAGCCCTGTCATCAATCCCCTCGTCAACTTGACTTATAATGAACTGTGGCGGCTACTCCGCATTTCAGTTCGTAGGCGATAAAGAACAGTGTCATCCAACATATGATTACGCTGAATGACCCGCACCTGATCCGACAGTCGTTGTGCCAAAACTTCAACTTCAACTGAATGAAACGAAATTTAAATATTTTATTAAACGCACACTATGCAGCCAAGCATATTATAAGTTGGGAGATTATATCGCTGATCAAAATGCTTGGCTCAACGCTGGTCTTCCTCCACAAGAGCGCATAAACTAATTGATTAGCATTTTAAAAACTATCTTTGCATTGTTTAAATTCAATCTCTTAACATTGTATAATTGCATAGCACATGTGTGAGTACTATGTACCGACTATAAAGCTACCATTAAGGTACTGGGTATGTCTTTCATTGACTTGAATGTGCCTTGGCGGCTGAGAGTATGTCATGCTCACTCTAATGTCTCGCTGACGGTGGCGCGTGTGTTGGATCATTTAGCTCCCTTCAAAATGGTTGAGCTGAATGGTGCTCGATGTGTCATGTTCGTGAACGGGCGCCGTCAGTAGGGACTGGTCATCTCTTACCTACCACGGCTTATTTTAATTTTTGAATTGTTATTTTTTATTATTTATGTTACGGACGCTTTTAACGTTTTGCATCGTTCTCACATGTATAACTTCAACATGAATCATGTAACCAATATTTTGTAACCATATCATGATTTAGAAGAGTGTCCGTGGAGTTTCTTGCCCGTTCTTCTCCATAGGTACCTACTACGCTTTGGAATGGGCATCTAGCTTCATCTTTCTGACTGACCGACCCCTTGACCATTCAAAAGTGCCTGTAATTGGTTTATTTGAAATAAATGCTTTGAGTTTGAGTTGACAGCTGGCTCAAGTACCCGAAAAAGAGAGAGCATCAGAACACAGTACGCGGTCAGGTTGTTTCCCCCCTCTAGTATGAGCGCATGACATTCTCGTTGATGGATTATGTCCATCTCCTATACTGCATACTTCCGCCGGAAGCTGGGACCCTATCAGAGACAATTCAAAAGTGCCTGTAAATGGTTTAATTGAAATAAATGCTTTGAGTTTGAGTTTGAGAGGCCGGTGGGCCTCGAGGTCCTAAGCCGTCCGGCGGCCAGTGTCCTCCCTGTCGACGAGCCGAGAGAAATACTCATTTCATTTATTATTTGCAATTGATATCAAAACTAAATAATAACCCTCCTATCCAGGGCGTCAAGTTCGGTCTGAGTCCATTTGAGTATGCCGAAAGAGTACATCAAAACCGCCTCATATTTTTGTGGTGTTTTCCCGACGGACGGTGAACTGAGACTACCCCCCTTAACGTCCATTGTCCTACATAATTAACCCTATAAAACTGTTTATAAATTCTTTTTTTTGGTTGTTATTGGTTTTCGGCTATGTAATTACGTAAAATATTGTCATAAACGATTACGGCTAATCTGTTTCAAACCGATTCACATTCTTATTCATTGTGTATTACGCAATTAGGGTACAGGTACCAACTTCCATACAATTTTGCCCATTCTCCTTTCCAAAATGGCTTCAGAATGGGGGCCTCAAATGTTGAAGTGCCTAGGGGCCCTAGCCCTCTAAGTCCGGGCCTGCATAGGCGGGGTGCTAACATTATCGAGCTTGTTTCACTCGCTCTTGCATCCTACTCTATCTTTTAATTCTTAAGCTTCTTTGTTTAAGACACAGTTAGTCCTCCTTCTGCATGAATGGACAAAATAAAACGTATCCCATTCGAGGCGAGATGGAAATGTTATTAAGCTCGCTCCTGAATCCTACATTCACTTATTTGTTAAGCTTTTCTGCATAAGTCGACAAAGTTACTCGTTGTATGAATGGACAAACGATAACCTAACATATCCGAAGTGAACTGCAAAAATGATCGAGCTCGCTTCGTGGAGCTGAAAATGCACCCCCCTAAAAATAAACCTGCCGCCCATGTACATTTTCCCACGTTTTCCCGTGAAATATGACGGCTGTATCATCTGCATAAGTTATAATGTCAGCGTTATTCACAGAGAGCTTTAGTATGTCGATAATATAGAATTATAGACAATGAAAAGCGTCGGACCAAGTACGTTGCCCTGCCCTGCGGAACTCCGAAGATAATGGGGAGTTGGTCACTAGTGAAATAGCTTACTTTTGTGTAATGTTTCCGGTTTTTCAGATAGCTTTTAAACCCTTCAACAAATTCCTGATAATTATCTATTCTAGTTTCTTGACGAGTAGGCCAGCTGAAACCGTGTCAAATGCCTTTGCCAGATCAAGGAAGTTGGCAAGGTATTTTTCATGTTTCTCAATATGAGAAGATTTACTTTAAAAGACTCGTATCGTAAAGGAACATTACTTGTAATCTTGTTCTCGTAACTGTAATTAACTAAAGTCTTCATTTAGTTTCGTTGCTTATTTAGTATGTATGTATTTATGTTACAATATATTATTTAGGATATGTATATATCTGTGTATCTATTTTAATGTATTATACATATAAACAAACAAATAAACAATTTTTCTCAGTTTTCTCTTTTACTTATTTGCATCAAAGACAGCTCCATTTTGGGGTTTATTTATAAACGTTGCTTATAGTTAAGTAATGATAACCGATTGTTTAACCATATATTTTTTACGTTTGAACGTCACTTTTAACTTTAAGCAACGTTTTCATATAAACCCCTAATGTCCTGGTTTTCTGCGATCTCTTCCAGGTAAATCACTGTCCATTCCAAAGTTTGCCAAAGTTCGCAGAAAGCGATAAGGCCGATTGTACATTTTGTAATGTTTGATTTATTTCGAATAATGAGCTCTAATCTAATTTAAGGGCGACATTCGACACTTCATCAACACACTTATTTGCAACGGTAGCCATTTTTTTTTTCAAACATGCTAGGCCCGGTTACACAACATTTTTCAGTTGCTATATTCATTTCAGGCAGTGTATACCTAGATGCAAGAGGCATTCTATACACTGCCCGAATACCTTAAACGATTAACTAACTATAACTTAAGTTTGTCAAGGTCTACCTGGCAGCACAGCATAGTTGATTTAGAAACGCTACAATATTTAAATAATGAAGACACCAGTCTTATCCTACAATAAAAAAATATTTATATAAAACCTGTTTGCCGACTTCCGCCCCTGTGGAACGACTCTTCTCTTTTTGGGGATGATAATAAGACGTCTTTGAAGAAAAACGAGTGATAAAATGTTTGAAGTTGAAGAATGACTTAAGTCTCAAATAAAACCTTAAAAATATAATATTTTGTGACATTTACGCGATTAATCACTTGATCAATTAATAAATGTATGTTTTCTTACAAAAATAAAAATGTATTTAGCAAATAGGTATGTATTTTGTATCTTGTATTTAAAAATACTAATTCCGAAACTATCTTGTATCTGTTATTTCAAATACATTATTTAAAGGTATCTTGAATCTTGTATTCCAGATACTTTTTTCAGGTATCTTGTACATCTCTGGTGGTTCATTAAAATGGCCCTACTTTACTTGGTAAGTGCGGTAGTACGAGTATTTTTGTAGTTCACTTTTACTGAAATAATGTTAAAAGTTGCAATTAGGCGACAAATTTCGACTAATTAACGACAAAATACGGGAGAAAACAGATCTTCGCTAGGTGCTTTAGTTTTTGAGATATAAGTGTGGCCCTGTTGGGGAGACTCTCCAGATCGGCCACCTATAAACCCTTATATCTTTTGAACCAGTGACCGACAAATTCTGATATTTGGCGACAAAGGTCATTGGGCGGAATCCGTCCGTCGCGGACATGAATGAAAATGGTATAAAATTAAAGAGTATAAATTCAATTAAAATTGTATAAGGTTACTTTATTTGGAATCCATGGGAGAACAAAGTTTGAACCAAAAATATATTTATGAAAAAAATCGAATACTTTATTTAAGTAATATAAGTTGTCGTTCTATTCAATAGCTACTAAGAGTTTTGGCGAGTGCATGTGCGTCCCGCGTGATCAAATCGGCAGGTATACGTTCGCTCCCTCTCTCTCACACATTAGGTCACGTCTCGCTCGTTGCGCTGGCGCATTGTTTCGACCGTATCATCGCAGTCCTTCGTTGTCTTTCGTTGTGATCTGTGCGCTTACTTTTTATCTATTGTTTTTATCGACTACCCCCGTACGTTTACTGGACCTGATTTTTTGCTGTTTGTTTAGAATTTATTTGATATGGATAGAAGTAATAATTGTGTAGTGTGTAACCGATCCGTGTTACGTCGCAGAAAACACATACTAACAGAACTGTTTTTAGAAAGATATCGGAATCACGCAGTGTTATTGTTACAAGAAATAATACCACACGAGGTAAGTTTTGTATTAGTATGCTTTATCAGTTTTGTCTGTCCCAATCGTTAGTCAGCGGATAGCCATATTGCAAAAATCAATGTCTCGTAATTGACAAACATTAACTGTTATATTTTAACTTATTTCAGATTCCTTTTGATAGACATGCTTGCGAATGGTCAGATAACCCATGAAAACTTTAATAGTGCACACGTGCTAGACTTAATAAGTCTGTACAAATGGGATATGAGCGTCGAAACCAAATGGACTTTGAACATATTGAAGAATTTGATGATGACGAGCTGCATTTTTGGACGTCTTTAACTAAAATTCAATTTAACACCATTTTACAACAAACTCCATCTCTTCGTGTCAGATCTGAATATCCTGCCACCGTTTTAGGGGTTTATTTGGTAAAAATAAGTACCGGCGATTCGGATGAGCGCTTAGCATCAAAATTCAATATGTCTAGAAGAACATTTGAGAGAAAGCTACAAATAGCTAGACAATGCTTAACTGAAGATTTTGTGCCGCGGTAGTTGGGCTTGGATCATTTAACTCGAGAAGATACAGTAGCCAGAAACCTTTCGATCCCGAGCCATATTTTTGGTGGTAACCAAAATGAAAATGGAATTTTTGTGATGGACGGAACGTACTTGTATGTCCAAAAAAGTGCGAATTTTTTATTTCAAAGAAATACTTATAGTCTTCACAAATTCAGAAACTTAGTGAAGCCTTTTCTGGTCGTTTGCACCGATGGCTATATAATAGACGTAGTGGGGCCATACCCAGCGACAACGTCAGATGCCTCAATCCTGCGTCATCTGTTACAAAGTGAAGAATCCCCTTGGCTTTGGTTTTTAAGACCTAATGACATTTTTATATTAGATCGTGGATTTCGAGATTCAATTCCTTTAATTGAAGAATGTGGTTATGTTCCACATATGCCACCATCCGCAGGAAGAGGAGAACAATTGACGACGGTAGATGCCAATAAGTCACGATTGATTACAATGTGTCGATGGGTAATCGAGGCCATAAATGGCCGTTTTAAAAAAGATTATAAAATATTTCGACATACGTATTTCAATGTAGCTATGCGAAATATGATGGCGGACTTCAAAATCACGGCAGCAGTTATCAACGCTACCAGGCGTCCGTATGAAGATAGTGTATACGTCGAGCAGTTTATTAACATTATAAATGACAACATGAATAGAGAGAACGAACTGGCGCAATACGTAATTGAAAACAACATAAATAGACAAAGAGTTGCATTCATGCCATTAGATGGAAACAATCCAGATTTTAGAGATTTCACACAGCTAACCTATGAAGAACTTATATTATTCACATTGGGCAGCTATCATTTAAGACTGGCCAGGTCGTACTGCCATGAACACATGAGACCAAATGGTGTCTACTTGATAGAGCTCTATCGTCACCAAGGCTTAATAAACAATAAAATATTGATAAGAGGACGAATTCAGTCGCGACATGTCAGAGCGCGACAATACTACACATATATTTTGATAAATCCAGCGAGACAAGGAAGACAAAGTGTTGAAGATTACTACTGCTCGTGTATACACGGCCGCCGTACCGTCGGGAGCTGCGCGCATATTGCCAGTATAGTTTATTTTTTATCCTGGGCTAGGCACCAACAACAAATCGAAGCCCCTGCCGTATTTTTAGATGAAATCACAGTGGATATTGATCATGCCGAATAATGTGAAATGTAAAAAAGTTTTTTTTTTCAAAATTCCCACAGCCCACAAGAAAGCGACCCTTACCATGATAAACTAGAGACATTTATCTATATATCTTCACAATTTCATTTCTGTCCGCCGTGGGTTTTTTTCCCATACTAATTGCCCATTGATCTTTCGACTAATTACCGACAATTTTTTTGTGTAATCAAAATTAAAATCCCTGATGGTGGCCCTGCCAGAGTCAATGACACGGTACATACATTTATTTTTATTAGATTATTAGGTTAGTATTAACATGATTGATTGCGTACCTACTAAATAACGAATTAAAATTACGTTTTTAGGTATGTCAGATAATAATAATATCATAAACACACACAGTTTATTCAGGATGTCAAAGTATAAAACATTAACAATTCAATTAAGATGTCAAAGTGTCATTCAAGTAGTCGTTTATATTATAATAACATATATAGCAAGTCTACTAACAACCTACCTACCTACTTACATAGTTTTATACTCATTCACCTATTTGCACTTCTTCTTCGTTCCCACAATTGTGAGGATCTTGACCACATACGACGCGTCTCCAAGTTATGCTATAGTAAATTCAGATTTACTCAATCTGAATTTACTATAGCTTAACTTGGAAACAGAGCTACTGGTTGCAAAATAAGGGGGGGGTCGCAGATACTGTTGCATCAGTTACTATGGCATGGGCCCGCGTGGTGGGTCGCAGTACTTCCAATCGCAGCGGCCAGTCCCAGCTTGAAGTAGGAAATATGAAAAATATTCATCTCGTGCGGGAATCGAACCCGCGATGATACGTTGCAATTGCCAATCGTTCAGCCACTGCGTTACATTAGTATTTTTTTGAAGTACCCCTTAATGTTTTATGGACATAATATCGGGTAGGTACCTAATGATTTTGTAGGGCTGCGCAGCATACCAGTATACCACATTGGTAAGTGATATAAAAATAGAATGCAGGGAGGAAAGTGAAGTCAAATAAAACTGTCATAAATAGAACGAGAACAAATTATATAATTTATATCTGTTACATCCACAAGTTAAGAACAGATGGCGACGGAGATGTAGTGACAAGGGCCAACAGTGGCCCATAGCCTGGCCACACCATGCAGCCAGAGATCAATCACAATGCTGTTACACCCTCGTAGGTCCAAATTTCTGGTGTTCTTAAGTCATCCTTAAGGCGTGAGGATCAACAGGGTACAAATAGACTATAGAAAATGCATATTGCTTTAAAAAATATATACTTACATAACTAACCTTTAGCAATTATTTATTTTAGAATTTTGATTACCTATGTCTGAGTATGGAATGAAAAAAGCACCTAATTTAAAATAGGTACTCAGGTCATTTTATAAATTTGAAAGAAATTAGAAAACAAATAAATTAACAACCAATTAAGCATGAATTTTGTTTGTATAGGTACGCATTCATTTATTTAAATGCTTATAAAACATTCCTTCACATTGCTTTAATTTTTTGTTAGAGATAAGAAATCACAAAAATAAATAGGAATAATTAAACGCTAACTAAACCTCAGAATTCCATAAATTGATTTCTGTAACAAGTGATCTCAACAATGTTGATAAGGATAAAAATACAGTAAGGCATTTTAATGATTAACTAGTGAAATATTTTTATATAAATTAAATGTACCATCGAAAGAAATTCATATCTAACCAGTTTGATAACAAAATCCCGTGAACACGATGACCATATCTGTTACCGGCCCGGTTCTATAGCCGCCGAGTGCTGCAAGCAAGAATAGTCCTTACTAACTTAGTTATGAACTTTTTTGATGGTACATGGTACCTGTGTATCAATCTATCACCACATCTCAACGCCGTCGAAAGTAACCACAAGTTAAACAGTCAACAATAATAAACTGTTAAGAATATACGCGACAATATCAGTTTGTTTTAAAATATTTCTTAGCGACCGCGACCATATAAAGAGTCTGAAAATGTTAACCTCATTCAGTACGTATCACAATTATTTACTTTAATTAGGTTTAAATCACTGTAACTACTCATGCAACTTGCTTGTGTTTAACGTTTTAGGGAAGTTTCCTGTCTTACTAAAATACAAGGTGTACAAGTCATAGATGACGATATATTTTCCATAAAAATTCCTGCAAGGAAACTAATTAGAACACATTTGCGTTAATCAGTAGAATACCACTAATTTGATTAGGTACAGACTGGAAAATTACATATTCGAAGTAACTGGAGATTATGAAGCTTTAGTTTTCAACTCAAAGATATCTTTTTCAAACCAATTTTTGTCCACATTTCTCCCTTCACGTTAAACACAAGTGTTTATTGAACTATGAATACATGGACTTTAACAAGCTTCTATGATTATAATTTGTTCGAAAAACTATCAAAAGTGACTGACTAGATAATAGTTAGGAATGGCAAATCAATGAAGTTTGTGCCAATGGAGGTGATTAAATTATCAAGTGCACATTACGCACAGAGATTCATAAAGGTGCTTCAAAGTTACAATATACGATTTATTCATTTAAAAAGATTTATTTGATTTGTATATCGATTTATGCATCGAGAAACAATAAGTGGTATTTTAATTTAATTAATAAATATCTACTTATTAAGCGACATCACATTTTAGACGCATGTACATGTGTATATTAATAACTGTTTATATATGTACACTCATTTAAGCATATTATGTAAAACTGAAGACAGAACAATAACGACCGAGTTAATAAAGCTTTACAATATGTACATACTCGCTTGTACACCGTCATAGTTATAACCACAGAACAGAAAAAACAGTAGAAGTAGTATAGCGCTTCATTAGTATCGGAACCAGCGTACCCCAACTCACACAAATACAAGTTAATTGTATTTCGTAACACTAAGAAATCTTTGGTGTGATTGGTAGTTTAACATTGAATGAAAGTAGGAAATAATGTCAGTCGTCGCTTATTTGAAAATAAACCATAATTTATAGACAATAGAGTTGTTTATTGTCTACTCTTTGTACGTATTTAATACTTTTTCCGTTTAAAGCGCACACTGAAATAGTTTAATGAGCAAGTTACGCTACCCGCCGCTAGATGTCACTATATTAAATACATTCAATTAAAATCTGTATTTCGTTACTGATAAGATTCATATTTGCGTAACGAGGTCATTACTATTCGTCCTCCTCTAGGGATGTACCACTGTCGTTGACTTATTTATCGACATTTCGTTTTATTTTCAAACAAAATACAGTCAACAGCTAGAGTCGATAAATATTATTATGTTCGAAATCAAGTGTTAATATTTTATTCTAATACATACGATTTACAGAAAGTATAATTAAGAATTGTTATGTTAAACTACTGATCTGAATTTTAAAATTACTACTATCGTCGATTGAGAGTGTCTGGTCTGCACCAAGTGCAAAGGCAACTGATAGAAATCCAACGACTGACGAAACATGAAGTTTGCCGAGGAACATTTAGAAAATAGTTTTACTGTAGCTATTTATTTTTCACTTTGTCGAAACTTAGGTTATTACTAACTTAAGTTTCGACTAACTGAAAAATGATTATTGTATAAGTATATTGTAGATTTTGAAAGCGGGTTGAAAAGGATCCATGTCGTCGTTAAGACTTTAAGACCCTTTATGTGTCACTTTTGGCAAAATCACTTTTTTACGCCAGCCGATCTAAATATGATGTTGATATAAATGTGATTCGCGGCCGTATCAAATATTAATTTATAGAATTATAATAAAAAAATCACCAATACAAAAGAATTCCCTCTACGTTCATAAAATCCTATAATTATTGAATGACTATTTCATGAAATCGTGACACTAGGATTATTCTAGCATAAGAATTGTTATTCTGTTTGTTGCTGATTCTAATGATTATAATTCTCTGAAGCCATATTTGTTACGGTCTCGAATCATATTTTAATCAACATACAACCCGACACTGACTTACAAATTGCAAAAAACGTAAGGAAATTTGAATTTCGCGGGCTATCTTAATACGTCCCCTTTAAAATATCGATAGCTCATTATCGATAACGGTAATCTCTAATTGAGTAGCTGACTGTGACATGTGCGTAGTTGGAATCTTCGCGAAGAATATGTTTGAGTTTAAAAGAAAGTAGACCTTAAAGTTAACAATATAAAGTCCAGTTTTACTTGTCTTGTTTAATAAAATATTATTTTTCAAATTTTAATCGAAATAAAATCAATTAAGACTCACTGATGGTATGACATATCTCTATTTGATATATTTTTGGTTCTGTTATCGTGTTTACATTCTAAAACAGCACAATAGGGCATTTTTGTATATTTTTTTCAAGTTCTTTTCACCGAGACGGTTGTAACGAGACTGATTTGCGTGGTGTAGGCGCGGAAGCAGACATTGCGGATCTCCGCAAAGCTCGGGGTACGCGCGCCCCGCCTACTTGCGACTTCTACTGTTTTTTCTGTTCTGTGGTTATAACGTATATTGTGACACTACGGAAAATAGGCCATTTATTAATTTCTTTTGAGAAATACATAAAATAGTATCGAGTACCAACTTACAACTTTTTATATTGTAAACTAAACAATAAATGTAAACTGTCTGGGTCTTTCAACATTCCTACCTACACGCATACTTAAAATGTAATTATGACATAAATTGGACATTACTTTAATTGAACTCGGCCCGGCACGACATTTAATTATATTTATATGAATAAAAACATTTATAATATAACAGTAACTTCAACCAAAATCAACTTTAATCTTTTAGAAGTCTTTTATTATGTGATCAACCGTAAAATGTAGAAAATAATTTACATCGTATAAGTGATTTTCTTAACTATTTTAAGCTGAAACAACATTGCATATGGAATTAATAAATTATTATTTCTTACCTACCAACAAAACAGTAACAAAGTTAGATAATATAGAGGATCCTAGCAGTAGCCATACTACAGAATTTATATGATCAAGTCTTTCGGTACTCAAAGGCATACACTTTGTTCCGTGAGATTTCAATAATAAATAATTGAGAACGATTCCATCGCTCGCCGTCATGTCCACGGACCGAAACATAACACAAGACTTGATGAAAGTGTGACTAACACGTTTCAGTAACAACAAAAATACAGATTTTTAAAAAGATTTTAATCTAATTTTTGGTCTAGGATTTTAAAATCATGATTCCCTGTGACCGAAAGTCGTAAAACATTCAAAATAGATAGAAAAACCGGAGATGATGTATACCATCCACAGTCATTATGCTATACATTGTATACATAAGTTTATTTATTTATATATCATATAGTAATATAGACGACGTGCATGCACACAGTCCTACGTTAAGTACAGTAACACTGAACATTCATTACAATATTTGTCATGATGTGGATCATCAATAAATAATAACATGTAACAATACTGTTAGTCTGTGACGCTAACTAAACCAACAACAGTGATATTGTTTCAGAGTGTGTGTGAGAAGATTTTGTACGTGTGTGGGGGGTGTGGAGTGGGGCCGCGCGCGCGCAGCAGGCGGGCGAGCGGCCCGAGGGGCCCGGGCGGCGGCCCCGCGCTCACGAGTGGAGCGGCCTCGGCTGCCGCGTGTCGTACGCGCGGATCATGTCCGCCTGCGACACGCTGCCTCCTTCTTCTTGCGAAAACGCGAACCCATCTGTTTGCACACATACTCACAATCATTAATTTATTAAACAAACAAAACAAATAAAAATCATCAACTAATGGTGTAAAAAAACGGCAAAAATGAACACTTAATGATTCTATCTGAATCAGCGTGATGACACTATACAATCGTGTGATAAACACAAACTGTGTGAACTGAGAATTGAAAAGAAAATAAATTAATACCTTGACAAGTCCTTCAATAGGTCTGCAGTAAATAAAGGGTGTCTCTATGTGTGTTAAACGCGTCAGCAGTGCGTGGTATGTGCCACGGAGTTGGGAACTAATGGAGTACTAATATGTGGCAAACTCGTGAGCTCCGCAAAAACAAACACCGGTAGCCATTTTTGACTGTATGTTTTATAGCATATTAGCATTCCATCAGTTGTTTCCATGGTGTACTCACGCGACAGTTCAAGCTCCATGGCGGCGCGCGTGGCGGAGCGGCGGCTGAACACGCTGCGAACGTTCTGCAGCAGGCGCGCCGTCTCCGTGAGGCTGCCACACAGAGCTCGCGGTGACTACTGAACTTTGCGCCCTACGCCCTACTCACCCGCCCTCGAGGGCCGGACGTATGCACCGTCGAATAGGGAACCAAATACATCGCTTCTGATGCTACAGTAAACTTTAAAAATTCGTTCCCACATCGACGACAATTTCGAGTAACCATGGGGCAATTTTTTTATAACCGAACATAAAATAATGAACCATCACCAATCGATAGAAGTAACAATAAGAGTTAAGAAGCGTGAGTGTCGCTGGCCACTGCTGATGGTCGCGTGATCAGCGGTGGCGTATGCAAGCGTCTGCCAAGCCATGCAAGCGACGAACCGTGGTACTTACACGTGGCGAGCCGGACGAGCGCGTGTCTTGTGTCCGCCGCGCTGCTCGGGAACAACCACCATCAGTTAGTTACACACACCCCAATACATGCCAATATACAGTTTACAGACTATGCAGATACTCTTCTTGCTATACATGGTACCATGGCACAAAATGGGTAGGCACACGGCACGCATAGACGCGTAGAGACGTACGGCGATCTCAAGTCTAGTCGCACTCGCTGCACGTAGACGCGTCTAAGTGTGCGTGCGTTTTAGTTCGCTGTATAGAGCTGATCTTCTGTACCTATGTATTCTGTGACATTTACACGAATATTTATGACGTCCTACGAAGGTTGTGTTTATTTACGTCCGGTTGTGGAATATAGCACGTCGAGTATATGTATAGCTTGTTATCTGTCTGTAGAACACACCGCACACGAGAAAGATAGTTCAATATTATTGTAAGAAAAAAATTGTAAGTTTCATAAAATAATTATTAGTTACTGTGAGAGGTTAGGAAAAATATTAGTACACATGTAACGTCATAGGAGTAGCTAAAGAGCCAAGATTTTTTTTTAAGATGGCGTGTGCGGCGTGCTGATTACAATAATTTTGAGAGGTTTCATCAACAATTGTCTGCATCGCCTTCGAGGTCGCTTTGTATACGATTATAGTGTGGCGACTAGGTTGTTAAAGTTATATATATGTTACGACTTTCTAACGAGTTAAGACATATTTTAAGACCGCCACACAGTCGCATTGATGAATATTATATATTTAATTATTGATTGCTATGTCTTATCTCAAGTGTCTTGTCACACGGTTCAGTTAGCCAGGTAGTAGGTGCCAGAGACACGGGGACAACGAGTATGGGTAAGTATGATACAAGTATGACACACTATACAATGTATCCGAATTATCCATACTTGCCGCCACCGGTTACCTGGCGCTGAATACCAGCCAGTCTGACCGCGTGAAAAGGCACTAACGGCAGCTACATCGGTTAGTAATAGCACAGAAAAGTAACTAACATAAATAAATCGCATACCGAGCATCAACAGGCCCATACAAACATATCAAGCATTATTTTGGCATTACTTAGGACTACAAGATACAACACGAGGTAGTTTCAACAGTTTTATTAAACAATTATGTAAAACAACAGGGCGCGTCCCTTCTTCGATTAATTACAATACTTTGTACACGTTCTACTGTGATGATGACGTCATAAGACAAATGAACAGTCATATTAGCGCTTATGTTAATGGTAACTAGACTGACTTGCACATAAACTATAGCATCGATCCACATTGTGAAATCTGATAGGAAAAAAAAACAACACCTGGCGATTTTCAACTCATTTCCTTTTAGATAGAGTCACAGTAGTGTGCCAAAAAAGTGTCTACAATAATAATAAATTAATGCAAAAAATGGCCACGCCAGTATGCGCGTACGCCGAAGGAGCAACTAGAGGATTAGAATACCCACGCTTAGAAAAATACACCTGAAATAGATAACCAAATAATATAGTCAGCAGGTTCAGGACAAGACAGTCTAGTTTTCAAGTCAGTATACATGAACATTAAACTATGTAATAAGCTGAGGGTTCGCTGCGATACACCTCAACATCACGCCGGTATTCCACAAAGGGGAATGGTCTGCCTCGTACATTGATGATGATTTGATAATAATTTAGAGTATGTTGACTGGTGTATGCCAGCGTAGCTTCAGTATTAAAAGTGACAGATCAAAATGACAAAACGAATGTAAACATGAGTGTTTAGATGAAATAATAAAGACAAATGAATATTCCGACTGGTTGGCGCCAAAAACTTAATTAATATTTCACTTCATTCGAATTAATATTAAATTCACTGATTAGTGATGCATCCAATACTTTTACGAAGGAGTTTTTGGTGTTTTTTGTGTAGTATTGTCGAATACAAATATTCGTTAATTCTATTGTACTGTTATTTTCTTATTTACTTTGTATGAGATTTTGATCACTTTCCAAAAAATATGTTCAATTTGGACAGTAATTATGTGCACTGACAAGCACATAAGACAGGTCCACAAAAAGCTTAATAACAACATGGCACATTGAGGTGACAAACACGAGATGTGATACGTGACGCCAACCAGCCGCAGACATGAAATTATAACATTTACAAGAATTAATAACAAAACTACTAAAAATAAGCAAATAAAAGTAGCGCAGGGTCTGTACAAATATTTACAAGAACTACACAATATTCTGCGGATCAGTTTATTTCATACAAATGTACATTATGTCATTGTGTAACAAATTAGTCCTAACAAGATCTTTTTTGAAAATGTAGACGTTGCTTCTATTTAATAAATTATAATACCTTAGAAATACTATCAATAGTTAGGCCAAATGACTGCGTAATTTCATGATGTCGTAAATATTGTTTCAATTTATTGCTTAAAAATATATCCAAATTTCTCGCAGCCGGAAGTCAAAATGAAATATTTTGTACAATTTTACTATTCAAGTAACTAGTTTCAAAAGGAATTAATCTCTCTCTTATAAATTATGTCAGAACAGTACGTGATATGTTGAATGTTATTACGTACATAACAACGTGTAAAATTCAATACACCGAAAAACTATGTTCTCTCAATCTCTCACATCATACGAGTGATTCACTCAAAATATTTACTTTCACAAAGAGATCATTATAAAATATAGCACTATAATAATACATACAATATATTCAAAGGAAGATTGTCAAACGAAGTATATTTTTAAGTGAGGATCAAAATTTACAAGTACCGTGTACATAATACATATATCTTACTTACAATGATTGTATTGCTCAAGAAGCCAGTACTACTAAATATAGAAAACGTTCAAACGTGTCCAAATATAAAAATATTCTCATTTATTTATACTACTGTCTAAATAGTACGTTGTACGTACATATTGGGATGCTTCCGCCTAACAAGCTCTGTGCTCTCGGGGCTAATTTGGGGCATGGACATTACATGCTAGGGACGTTATAGTTTAATTTTAAATATGTAAAAGTTTTAGGAACAATAATAGGAACCGACTGACTTGGTGACGCAATGCTACGATGGACGGCCACAATATCTAGACCACAACTATTTAATATATAAATATATTATTTAAAATACATAGATTTATTCCAAACATACCGCTTACAAAATAAGATGACGTTCTTTCGATATTTCATTTGTTTAAATACTAGCTGACCCGACAGGCCTTGTCCAAGTCTTAAATATTTTTTTTTATATAAAGGATTTAAAGTACAGAAATACGATTTAACTTATGCGCCTCGGAAATCATCTTCTATTTTCGGAGATACGAACGCACGATGATGATTTGTAGATGGATAGAGCTTTTATACAATTCAATGTTTTTATTTTTTTATGTTGGTTCAATCAAAGTAGAAAGTAGTAAGTAGTCAAGTTATTAAATGCCACAAAAATTCAATTTACAAAAAGTTCATTAGTTCATCAGTCAGAATCGAATAAGCATGGCTTCTATGTTCAACATATGTGAGTTCCATTGCTGGAACCAACATAAACTCATCTCTTCACCTCTGTTCAAGGTAAGATTAACAACTCCATGCAGTATTTTCATCTAATGCACAGAGCCTGCGCGGCGGTCGCGTCGCAGGCCGATATCTCTAGTGCCCGTATCTGCTTCACACATCTAACACAAACACTACGGCACTCCACGTCTAACAGTTTCACTAACTAACCTTCTCAAGGAGTATCTTACTTTAATATAAATTCCTCTTTTTCAAGTGCACGTTACGTACACATATAAAAACTCCAAAATTGTGGCACACTAATATCTCTCCACATCACAACTACAAATACTGGAATGTTATTATAGGAATAACTTAATTACTTCAGTAAATAAATAATTTGTTTAAGTATTAGTTCATAATATAGTAATACCTAGTAATTGAGTGAATACGAATTCGTTAAAGGCCGTATGAGCGACACTGTGTGTCTGCGCAGCGGCATTAGATTATCATTTATTTTAAGTATTATTTAATGTTTTAGTAAATGTAATACGAATTCATAAAAGGATTTCGAAGATTTAACGTATAGGAAGATCTAGATAAGCATACAAACTAGCGGCACTCTGTAGCCGGACGAGCACTCGTGAGCACTCGTGAGCGGTCACACGACTTCTACTAACATTAATGTGATATTTACCATCTAATAGCACTCCCTTTTCGTATTCTTATCATATACTTGACGTACGCCCACCTCGGAATGGAAAGTTTACATTAATATCTACAACAACAGAATCAAATCGGCGACATCGTCGATATAAATGCATACAAAAAATAGCGGAGGAAGATCTGAGGGAGGAATCTCGGAGGCGGGGGCGGCGCGGTGCGGCGGGTCTACCGGCTCGGCGGCGTCGGCCATGCGGGTCGCGCGGGTCTACCGGCTCGGCGGCGCCGGCCACGCGCCCGCGCGGGTCACACCACGTGCTGGCGCCGGCGCGCGCGCTCGTCGCGCTCGGCGGGCGCCACGCCGGCGCGGCGCCAGCGCAGGCCCACGGGCGAGCCGCGCGGCTTGCTGCGCCCGCCACAACACAAGTTATTGGCGCCGTACGCTCGCCCGCGACCTCCGGAGCCCACAGCGTCGACGCGACGGACGAGCCCGTTTTGCACGAGCGAAGAGCCCGATATACGAGTTAAGTCCGCGGCGGGAGCTCCTCCGGGCGTGATATTCTTCTGTACCTAATCCCGCGACTTTTAGGGTTTACGTATATCTGAAATATCCCGCGCGGAGGTGCATTCTTGTTCGAGTGGATCCGGCGGTACCAATTGTCCGTAACATGGACTAGCGGGAGGTCGTGGCGAGCGTACGAGTGGGTGCGGGGAGGGGCGATGCAAAGCAAACTAAACACGTAACATAACGTACGTACGGACAGTTGCGTGCGTACTAACGCTTGTGTCGGGCGGCTGCCGGCTGATCGCCAACGAAACGTTCGGCAGGTACAGATATTATAGTTACTACTTATTCAAGCGTACTATGCATAACATACGATATAAAGATGTGTGGAAACAACAAGAATTCCATAGTTTAAATACAAAATTTTGCTAAACATAAAACTACAGAAAAGTACAAAATCTAATCTAAATAGAGCTACGCTGTACGTGTAATACATATAAGCGTCGATATATAGGAAATCAGCCGGCAACGGAACACAAGGACGTACAGAATGCATAGAATAATGAAAATACGAGTGATATGATAGACACGTACAGCCACCAGAATACATAGTAGATGATTACGTTTAAATATAACTGCTGCAGTAGTCTGGTAGCGTATGAACAACAGGACAATATACACGTGTGGAGATAAAACGGGAAACAATAGCATTTATAATGTATCTACAGGTACTAGCGTTTTTACTTCACTTCAATTATACTAATACCATCTGCTTCGTGACTAACCGCGTATAAGAGGTACGTATAGATACTTCATACATACCAATATTTACGAAATATATATATATATATATATATACACATATACAAACTGTTAAATCAATCTAAATATTAGTAGGTCAATAGTCCAGTTTATGCAATCCAAAATAATGCAGACGTAGGGGCATACGAGGCAAAACACACGCATTCTGCTTTGTTAACTATCGGTTCGTGTTGTTCCGATCGCGACGCCACTTGCGACACTTTACAAACTCGGTGGAATGCTCAGAACAAGTTACTGCGGAACAACGAGACAAACATAGCTTTGGGATGAATCTCGAGTGTAATTATATTCTTAATTACAAACAGACACTTCAATTTTATTTATTTGTATAGACAGTCTCGATCTAACACCCGGTTCTTAAAAGTTGGCAACGTCGCAAATAGCTGTCAAAAATTTACCTGTCTTGGTTAATTTTGCAATATTACGTATGGATATAAGAAATTTGGCGAACTAGCGAACTAGAATATTAATAATGAATTGCAATTATAACATTGAATTTGATGTTGTACCCGTTTTAAGTGTAAAAAGGGCATTTGGAAAGTTTCGAAATACTTCCTTTACATCTACAACTCGGTGTAAACTTACAGTGTTACGATATTAATTTTTGCATATCATAATCAATATTCTAGTTCGCTAGTTAGCCATATTTCTTATTTCCATACAGTAATATTGCCAAATTAATCAAAACAGCGAAATATTTGACATCTATTTGCGACGTTACCCACGCTCAGAATAAACGCTCATAAGCTAACTGACTGTCCAACTCATGTCAAGTGATTTAATGAGCTATTGTTATTTCAGGCACTCAATCGTAGCAGTCAACATTAGTTAGACAATTTTTGTATAATTATTAGCCTATCGGAAGCCGAGTTAGACTGGGAAAATGGAGATGGCTTTCCTGTTTTTCAAAAAAAAAAAAAGGATAAAAGTAACGAACATAATTACACCTTAGATTTTACCAGCAATTAAAAACGCAAATTGTGTAAATGCCTGCTTCAAAAGGGCTAAGTTCTACATGAATGTCAGCCCGTGAAACTTATTCTGAACACTATTCTTCAAAAGGGCTAAGTTCTACATGAATGTCAGCCCGTGAAACTTATTCTGAACACTATTCAGAACACTATTCTGAACACTATTCTGAACACTATTCTGAACACTATTCTGAACACTATTCTTCCTGAGACCACACACATCTTGAGTTCAAACAATTTTTTTATTAAATGTACTCAAAATCACGTTTCATGCCAGCCCTGTCCTAAATGTTGTCCCCGTGCTCGTGAACCCATCACAAAGTGACCCCAATCACCAAATACCGTGCATTTATGAATTGTGTGGTAGTTTAATAATATTGTGTGTGCTCCCAGGATGTAATATAAATATGGTATAATATCATGTAGTAGGAACGCACTCGGTATGTATTCAGTAACGAAAGTCGAAAATGCTCTGTCGTATTATGTTTGTGTATTGGTACTAAAACATTTTAGGAGTACCAGATGTTACAAAACCGGATACAAGACCTAAATTCCTAAACCTATCTATCATCATAATTATAAAAATATAAAAATAATAATAATAATACCAGCCTGTTACTGTCCCACTGCAGGGCAAAGGCCTCTTCTCATATAGAGAAGGCACGAGCATTGATCACCACGCTTGCTCAAGACGGGTTGGTGATTTCAGACTTATATTAACTACAAGTCCAGGTTTCCTCACGATGTTTTCCTTCACCGATGTCAGTAATGTCCAAGATAAACTCAGAAAGTACATATGAATTGAAAAAGTCACATTGGTACTTGCCCGGATTTGAACCCACAACCTCGTGCATGAGAGGCGAGGCCTTAACCACTGGGCCATCACGACACCCAGAAAAATATATAAATACCAAAATATAAAATTGTGCGATTGATTTGAACACAAAATGTAATATGTATCATTTTTTAAATTGGTAGTGTCATAGTAACATCCTGACCCTGAGATGATTTTCCAAAACTCGTAGAAGCACTTATCTTATTTATTTATTTAAAAAACCAACTTATACTAACAGTTTGCACCACACATACAAGTTATAGGTCAATATCTATTAGTAATTACACATACAATCATAAAATATCGTTATCATAATTATCGTTTCATTTGCTTTTGTACTACCCTCCATAACACACGACAGAGCATTCCCGTACCGTATAATAAAATGATGTCTATCTTGATAACAACTCGTGTCGCTAACAAGATGGAGTACTTACGAGTGTCTCGGATGCGTGAGGAGCGCGGTGGGATCGCGTTGCTTTATCTCGCTCTCGCGTACTGCCTCCGTCATCGACTTGAAGGCTGAGTTGTGCACGCTGAAATGAGACCGATGCATTTTATTAAAGGTAAAATTACACAAGGGAGTGAATGGTGAACAGAGTAGGGTATTTCCTGATGAATTTGAATAATAAACTTTATTATCAGTACATAAGGTACTGCAAAACACAGCAGTGCACGCCCAAGGAGCCGTTAGATGCATGCACAAGTTTGCACTTTATGACACTAGTAATAAAGTAAATTATTTTAATGCCTCCACAAAATACACTGCTTTGCGCTTTTCACGGTGTAACCAGGGGTGTGTTCACTCCTAAAGAATGGAAGTTTCGACTGTTCCCAAAATTGGACTATACTGTGAGATCTTCCGGCAGTAATTTTTTTACATCATATTGTGACATGTACAGAAATGCCCTTTATGTCCACAAGTATTTCGCTATTTCAAATTTTTTTTTTTTTTTTAAACGTTGCCCCACTCTAAGAATTTCTTCTTGTATCGTGGGTGCGTTTACACACATAGAAACTCACATACACTAACACCCAGACCCGAAACAACTACTTGCAGATCATACAAATATTTGTTCCGTGCGGGGATCGAACCCGCGACACGTTGCGCAGAAGTCGATCGCTCAGCCACTGCGCCAACCGTGTCGTCAAATAAATAAGTAAGTAAAAAATCAATGACGGCTGACCTGCCCTTCCCTTGGTACTTGAATGCATACTTGGTAGAGGTAAGAAAGGTTCATCTTTTCATATCTTGAGTAGATATAGCGCCGTGTTATTACTATAACGAACAATCAGTATGTTAGATATGCTCCATTCTAATGTGTTAGCCATATATTTTTTACAATTCCAAAGTTTTTTACGACCTACGAACCAACTAAAATAAAAATGAAATTGTGAATTTAAAGTTGACTACTGTTATATCTTTTTCTACTTCAAGATTTAAGACAATATTTAAAGAACACAACTTACAATTTAAGTTCAATACCTAATCGATACACAATGCAACGTTTTTACAAAAAAACCTTCAACCAGATAATCTAATGAAAATTGTACTTCGAATCAATCTGCAACTATGCCTGAAACACAGTAGAGTACCAAACGAAACTGCAGGATTACACGCAAGGAGCACTATCGAGACTACTGCAAACTACTTAGATACGGATATAACGTCAGACGGTCAGTACGACAGTGAAGTTGGCTTTCAGGCTGGCCTCGCAGCGGAACACGTCGGAGCGGCGCGGGCGGCTCGGGCGGGCGCGCTCGTCGGCCTAACATGCGCGCTCGTCGGCATACCGGGCTCACTCGTCGGCAGACCAGGCGCGCTCGTCGGCCTAGCGGGCGTGCGGCGGACGGGCCCGTGCCGGCGACACGGACGAGAAGTGCGAGTGCGGGCCCAGCATCGACCAGCGCCGCGGCCGTGTCCACAGGTAGGGCTCGTGGCGCAGCGCGGCCTGGCGCGAGCGCGCGCGGCGCAGCAGGCCGGGCACGGCGCCCAGCACGGCGCGGCCGGCGCCCTCCTCGGTGGTGCCCGTCGCGTGCCGCACGCTACACGCCGCCACATATCATCTACACTAATACTCGCGCTTACTGCCTCTACGAAACCGGAGCGAAGGCGTCCCGAAAAACCCGCATATTTCGAGTCTGACTCGCGCACCGAGGGTTCCGTACCTTGGAAGAAAAAATATTATTCGATTTTCTCTTCAATCTTCGATTTCGGGGACCGTATTAATAAAAGACAATGAGCCAATGTGTTCCGTATGCTAGCACCACTAACGACACCTATGTTACTCATTAGTCTATTACAAACAATCAAACAATCTGCCTAGCCTTTTCCCAACGATACCCCTTGGTAAGACTGGTGTCAGACTTTCGGGGTTCTGTCGACTCATAACGACTGTTAAAGATCCACGAATGACAGCCGGGACCAACGGCTTAACGTGCTTTCCACGAGGCACGGAGGATTCTCGGTATGTAAAGATGGTCACCCATCCACTGACCAACCCTGGCAAGCGTAGCTTAACCTGATGGATCGACCAGTGCGGCTGTTGTTACTTAGCCACGTGCTCCTACATTTCCATTTCCATTTTACATTTCCTAGTCTATTACATATATGAACATTTTATTAGGAGACCCATATTTTTATTGTTTTCAATATTTTGTTAGTTTTAATGTTCTTTGTTATTATTATTATTATCTCGTTTATTTGCTTTGATTCTTATTTATTTACACTTTTAAATATTTCTTAAAAAACTATATATTAAAAAAAAACATACATTATTATTATTATTGTTTTCATGATTTTATTAGTTTTATTCTTTTTGACTGTTGTATTTCCTGTGCGTGTCCTAAATAAAATATTTTTTTTTGTTTCTTTAATAAAAAAAATTATCAGTAATTAAATTAGACCATTTACGTTTCATACAAAGTTGGGTCCAAAACTATAACCTGGCCAGCGAAAAAAAATGGTCTGATAAGTCCTTTTAATATTTTTTTTCTATGACACCGAATCTCTACGACCATTCCTTCAGCTGTTTTCAAAGTTTAAAAATCTAGTTATCTTGAAGGCATCAATCGCGTCTGGGAGGCACATATTTTAGTGACGGTGCCTGTTTCGCCGTTCTTGTATCTCCGGTTTCACTCATCGAGCGTCTATCCTCACAACAAGCCCTTTCATTTGATATGTCACACGGTACAGTTTGCAAAACGTTTTTTTCTTCCTATTGTCCCCCGAAAAGTGACCCCTTATTCAAAATTTTATTTATTTATGTTACACGTCCGTGTTTGGCTCACATAAATTTTGATGTGTACCAAATTTCAACTTAATTGGTCCAGTAGATTCGGAGCAAATTGGCTGTGACAGACGGACAACCAGCCAGCCAGGCAGACACACGAGTGATAATATAAGAGTTCCGTTTTTTTTTTGAGGTACGGAACCCTAAAAACAAAATCAAATCAGCCGTTTGGGAGCCACAGACACAGATACACACGTTAAACTTATAACACCCCTCTTTTTCCGTCGGGGGTTAAAAAGTTATAGCTAAAGGAAAATTTATATTCATATTTAATATTTATATATTAGTATATTCGTAAGGTCAAAGTAAATCTAATGATACCTATCTTGTTAATCAATTAAGCCATTTAGGCTAAAATTGTTTTTTTTTATTAGTAAAATGTTACTCATTATTGAATAGACTATTGAGTAACATGGGTCTCGTTAGTGGTGTCGTTAGATATTTTTGTCCAATGCCCTTTCTTTGTAAAGGGTTCCTTTTTACAATTTTGGTACGGAACCCTGAAAAGACAATAAACCCCAGTTTAAAAACTAGTTCAAACACTGGACCTATATCCCTCTTGTGTCATATCTAATATTGTATTAAAATCGTGCCAGCATGAAGACGTAATGAAATTCAGCCGCCCGACCAACTCCCTAATTACGTAACACACATTTAATCAAAAGCCGAACAGTTTTAAATAATAAAATCCATTGTTTCATTTATTTGAAAAATTCGTCTGCTCAGCAACGTAAATAATAAACTGTCAAAATGAAAGACATTGCCAATGTATATAAGTGTGTAAATTGCCCCGCAGATTTCGAAGAGGATTTGGCACCAATCACCCTCACAGTACCGGCAGATCATGATGAGCTGTAAACAATAGCTGATACAAGGTACTCACACAGTGAAGAGCACGTCTGGGATGAGCGTGGTGATGGGAATGAGGACCAGCCCCAGCCAGAACACTAGCGAGCTGAACAGCATGCGGTCCATGCCCAACATCACTGAGCCGATCATGATTATTGGGTACACGTTGCTGAGGACAAATGAACTTCAGGTCACACAATGTTAGAACAACACAAGTTGTTAGTACAATTGAAATATCGCGTTGATAATATTCTTGTTACAAATCACGCGACTAAGATCTAAGTTACCGTTTACATCTTACTAAAACTTTAAATTAGACGAAGTAAAATCTTAAGCTTTTATATCTTTCGATGTTGCATGTTGTGCTAATTGAGACAGGTTATCATAATGCATTTAACTCTTGGGAAATCGATTACTGTATGCCTTTGTCCCCAACGTAGATCTGCGCGAGACACACGACAACTAAGGAAGGTAGACTAGAATCAATTCTATATTTTTTGGAAAATTTTGACGTTCAAAAGTGCCTTTTATGTGCCTAATTGAAATAAGTTATTTGACTTTGCCTTTGATTTTGAAATACTACACGAGACTTTTTTATTGTGTCTTTGATTGCAGCATACAATAGGTAAATCGCTAGATAGTTGACAATTAGCGATTTTACCAAGAGTAGTAGTTATAGCTGCACAAGGATCTTTTGGGGCGTGGCCAAAATCTGAACGCACGCCGCCATCTTGCTTTTTCAATGTATTTCACAAAAGTTTACTAACAGCGCGAGCGCCAAAAGATCTTTGCAGACCTTTGGTTCAAAAGTAAGCATTAAGTAGATAGCATAGAGTGTACTAACCTGTAGACGAGTATGAAGATGAACCACATGACCACTGAACCCCAGATGGCCACGTGCGTGACCCATGTCCACGAGTGCGTCGATAGGCCCGCCTTCAAGCACACTGTCAGCACCACGTACTGCGTACCACACATGTCATGTTAATACAGTTGCCTAGCTGATTGTGGAACAGGCGTTGCAAAGAATATACAGAAAGACATTAAAATACAATTTAGAACATATTTTTTTGTATGTTGAGATCAGCTTTAACAACTAGGAAGGGCAAAGGAAAAAATATTACAATCGATACTATAAACCGAAATATGATATTCCTAGAGACCGGATGTTATACATGTTAAAAAATAAAAAGTTTATTGTTAATAATTGCACCATATACGTTAATACACCGGTCCTCACGCTAGGATTTCTTGTGCCGTAAGTACCAGGATCTTCCAGAATATATGCAAAAGAATGACACAAAAAAATAACAAAAAATCGACTGATTTTGCATGCATAAGTGATAGCAGGGGAAATCTTACAACTGAGCATTTGGAACTGCAGAACTTCATTAATAACGTTTTCGAGACCAAAAATAAAGTATCATGTTGAAAATGAAGTAAGCTAAGTAATTTGTTTCAGTTTAATATAAAATAAACCTTTGCGAGATTTTTATAATAAAAAGTTTTTAACATGATTTTGTAGCATTTATTTGAATTCGATGTTGCATATTTTGGCGATTTTGTCGCATAATTCAACCCTTTTTAGTTGCATCCTGTCACTAATCATTACATTCTTTATCCAAATCGAAATTATTCAATTTAGACCGCCGTCGTTGATCTGATTCGTTTGCTTTTGGAGGAGCTTAACATTTCATCATTCATAGATCGTTTCAATGAACTGGATCTATTTGCTGGTGAATGGAAGGGTAAGACGTTTGATATATCGATAAAAAGAAAAAAAAAAACACAGTGTAAGTGATCGTATAAACAAAGTTAAAAAAAAAAACGATATCGTTCGGTTAGACTGGAAGTCGACCCCAACAAGGCTAGGCTGACGAATGCGGGTGTACTCACAGTATAAACAAAGTTGCCCATGAGCAGGTAGCCGCCGTCCTTGGCGCTGGGCCACATGACGCTGTGGCTGCACAGCAGCATGGGCAGCCAGAACAGCAGCACCGAGTGCAGCAGCGCGTTGACGGCCCACACCCAGAACACGCGCACGTTGAACAGCAGGCCCTGCTGCGACGGGATGTACAGCACCGGGTGCTGCGGGCCCGGGGCGCATTACTCATTTATTTTGTTTTAAATCGTTATTTTGTTTTAAATTTTAAATAGCCTAAAATCTGTACTTAGCAACGTGCACACCGCGATCTTCATATTAAATCTTTCTCTCTCACACACTCATTACTATTATCCTCACAAACATAGTCTATTTATAACCTTGTCTCCAATTGATGTTATTTCCACATAAAAAACATCAACTTTATGCTTTTGTAAATAAAGTTGATTTAAGACTGACTAGTGCTGTTGAAAAAATCATAAAAAATATGAAGTTATAGCGCAAACTGAACCTTATACTTAGACGTTACAGTTGTTTTTCCTAAAATTCGTGTTTGTTTACATGTTTGGCAAATAAATTGCAAACGCAGATTAAATACATAAATTACACCTTTTACCGAAGGTACAGGCAGAAGCTACAGAACACCACATTTTTTTCCGTTGGGAAATCCTCATAGATACCCTCCGTCTGGGAACACAAAGGGTTATGTCGGACTCCTACCGACTAAAACCCGACTGTTCCTCCTAGTACCATGAGTTGGGGACCGGGAGATACTTGTACATTCGCCACACCCCAAACTGGTATCTGTCCGCCATGCCTAGCGGGCTCCATCACCAAGTGCGGCCGATCTCACGACCGCACGTCCTCCCAGTAAGGCACGCATAGAGCAATGCGTGCCAACTCTTTGAGCTTGACTACTCAAGCGAGGACATAGCTCCAATTTCGTGCTCCTCCTCCTGGTGACTAGAGATCATTAAGTGTCCTACGACGCTCGGCTGCTCTTCTGGTGTTGGTGGAGTGAGAGGTATGCTCTCTCACCCTCTCCGCCGCTTCCTTTGCATGCATCACCTCCTCACAAAAAGAGGCGACACCTTCCCATGCGTTTTCGCCTCAGACCACTGTCAACGGTTGCTAGAACTATGCTCGACGTTTTGAAGGACATCATAGGCATAATCAATCATCGCGTTTATACCAATGTTGTAAGAAACTCGAGTTCTAAATCTTACAATAATGAGACTTGAGTTATTTATGAAGACTCATTTATTTAGAAGACTCGAGTCTGATAAAATATATTCAGAGCTCTAGTCCTTTTCTAATTTTACGTCTTTTATAGGAAGACTCGACCCTCGTCTTAAAAGAACTCGGAACTATGTCATTGGTTTTGCCTGGATTTGTACTGCAGAACAGGTATGCCATTGTTTACCATTCAATGATTTTAAGTATAAAACGATTAAATAAACCTAGGAAAAATAAAAATTTCTTTTAAATTAGAATTCATAAAAAAAAATATTATTTGATTATGTATATAATTTTGAGCTGATTACTGAGAACTCATAGAACTCGTAACTCGTGAGACTATTAGTCCCAAGTCTTGAAAATCTAATTAAGTCTAGAAATGAAGACTTGTAAAAGACTAAGTCTTCCAGCACTATAGGCACTCGTCAGCACAGGGTCTCTCAAACGTTCGCAATTTTTTTGTAGGAACACCTTAATATCCTCCAGATGAACTTAATCGCCTAGCCAATGCGCTATTAATCTTTTCGTTACAACCTTCCGAGTCGCTATTCAAGGCTATTCGTAGCTTTAATACAGTAGCCGTGCAATATGACTCCATTGCGACAGTTAAACAGAACTTACCCTAAGCATGATCTCGGGCGAGCAGAGTTTGTCGAAGAGTCCAATGGCGAAGGGCGGCAGTGCAGTGAAGATCACGTTGTAGAACCCTATCGTCCAGCGCTCGAACAGGATCTGACCCGACCTGCAGACCACAACAAACATCAAAACGATTCTTTGAATTTGTTATACATAACATTTATTAATTTCTTCTTTGCTTTAATAAGCCTTGCTTAAAAACGCCTAAATTGGTATTTACAACAAAAAAAATACCGTATGAGTTACAAAGTGGTATTTGTAATTCATACGGTAGTTTTTTGAATTGAGACTTTAAAGCATATATCGATACTCATAAAACATCAATCAAAGTGGTCCACCTTTGGTTCAACCAAAGCTTTGGAAAGCTCAAACTTCATTTCTTAGTTTACAGTGATCGAACCAATTCTCGTACTTAAAAAAACGTTAAAATTCAAGTTGCAATCTGATCTCAGCGACAATCAATGTCAAAAAATTGTGAAAAATTTAAATTAGAGGTTGTTTTTAAAATGTGAACGTTCTTCAAAATACGAGAATTGCCCCTCAGATCGGTGTTGTAAAAAAATACAAGCAAAATCGCGATGATTGAAATGAGGTAAATCAGTTAATTTTAAGCTGCACTTCGCTCTTATTACATGTAGGTGTATAATTAAACTGTAATGCTTTATACTGACCAGGCGGAGTATATGGCGAACCAGAGCTCGATGACGTAGAGGCAGATGTTCTTGTAGAAGGAGTACAGGATCAGCTTGCTGATGCGGGAGTAGTTCCAGGCGCCGTGCACAAGCAGTAGGCGTAGGAGGAAACGGAACTAAAACAAAGTTTTATATCAGAAGGCTGGCTTGTTAAAAGCTTGCATTCTTAAAGTTGGCAACGTCGCAAATAGCTGTCTAATATTTGTGTTTATTAATATTATTGTATAGAAATATGAAAGATTGTTCGATAGTACAAAAAAATATTAATTATTAGCTGCTTTGATTTGATTATTTGAATACCCGAAATTTTAAATTTAAATCACCTTAAAGATGTTTTTCATTTGACAACTGAGGTGAATTTTATAATCTAAATTTTCGTCGATGATTTTTCAATTACAATTTACTAATGTTATTACAATAATTGTTGGACAAAGTGGTGAGGTGAGATGTAAAGTTGTAACCTACCAAATACGGATGAATGTGGTACTAATTCCGTTTAGTGAGTGATTGGGTAAGAATTGAACCTAAACATGGATTGTGTACACTTTAGGAACCGGTTATACTTGTGTGTATATGTACCTGCGCGATGCTGTAGTCGGACGCGCACACGGCCTGCAGCCCCTCCACGCCGGAGATGCCGACGCCGACGGACGCGCGCTGTATCATGGCCACGTCGTTGGCGCCGTCGCCTATCGCTAGCGTTACTGCTCCCGTCGCCAACGATACCATTTCTACCACCTGCGATAACACAAATCGGTTTAAACTTGTTTTAAAGGGATCGTCATTGTTGAGCGCCACTGATAATCAAGGAGCCATTTTCCCGAGTTTTTAGTACATGTATTTCTTATGAACAGGGAAATTAATTGGTTAGTAGATTGACACACCACGTTAGGCCTGTTATAGCCTCATTACAATGTTTTTGGTGTTTTAATTTTTAATGAGTTGTATGGCAATATTTGATAATGTAAATTATTTTTGCATAAGTACTATTATATAGAATCAAGTTTTCTAACTGAACAGACAGCTGTGTTGCAATAGTTTGTTGCGGCACTTCTTCTTCCCAGCTAAGCACTAGGAAGTGGTGAAGAGTGGGCGTGCCGGGGGACTGTCTTATGTAATTTGACGTTCGAAAAGTGCTGATTCTCAGCCTAGTTTGAATTGTATGATCTCTTGCTAGACTATACATTACTTTTAGATGAGGGATTAATGTGAATGAAAGAAGGTAAAGTATCAAAACACTATTGTATTGTTCCAAAGATACTTATTGGTTAAATGAGCTTAATGGACTGATGGTGTGGAAATGAAGTGAGTGACGCAGCCCTTGTTGGCTGTAACGAGAACGCCTGGCTGCCTTGATAGCCCAACGCGAACTAACATTAGTATATGAGTTGAAATGAATGTGTTGCGTAAACTGCTGAATTGCAGAATGTGCGGTTGCACCGTACATGCTCCCGAGCGGGAAGATGAATATGGGATGAACATGAAAAGATGAGTAACAAGGTGATGCCAATTGGTCCTTATACTAGATGATTAACAAGGTGATTCCAATTGGTCCTTATTCTGTCTAGAGTCTTTACTTGAACTCCGTTTTACGAGACATAGGCACTGTACACTTGTCTAACTTATGCACCTTTTGAATTTCACTGTAATCTGATACACACGGAATCTCACACTGATTACGCGCACTAGCACTATATTTAACCGTGGAAATAGAGGCCCCAGCCTCTGCCCGTGCCGGTGTCGCATGTTGCGCGGTCTGTAGACTCGCCAATGCGGCCCTTGCCACCTCGAGAGATGCGGTTCGCCTGTTACGCAGACGTCGTACCAGGAAGACTGCTCCAACCACCAACACAACTCCGATCACCACATAAAATACTGTGTAGTGATGGATATCGTGATATGAAACTTGATTTGGAAAATTTTCACTTGCTTTAAAGAATGCGGAGTTGCTTCTTGATTTCGTCGAGCTCCTTGTTGCTCGAGAGGAGTGTATAGTTTTGTATCAGTGGAGTTGGGATGCCTACTTCTATGATATGATTGATTGGTTCTATCTCAGGCAGCTTGAAAGATGGTTTTATGTCTAAAGTGCTAAAACCTTCATTGCGTGAGTAAACCGTAAAACTTTCGGTTTTAATAAGACAGTCGTGTTCGACTCCCAATATGCCTGCTTTTACTAACTGCCCCGGCGACACATTATCGTCGCATAGAACTCGTATTTGACACTGACTACAACAGAAAAATGCATACTTGTTTATTTTGCTAAGAGCTGTCCATTGATTCGAACAAGTCGTAATGCTGATCTTGCATTTGCTGGAATCAGGTTCTGCTTCACATAATTTTTCATCATTTTTGAGATGATAAATCGGCTTCTCTATATGACATAGATAGTTATCGACATTGTCACGTAGACATATCTGGACTTCGTTTATAGACATCGGTATATACGAGTCCTTCTTCAAATTGATTGCAACATGTTCTGCAATCGGAGTTAAAGTAGCCATGCTTGACTTACCTACAAGTTGAGGTATTGGAATAATTTTCATGATTGAAAATGTATCTCTAGACACCAGAGGCAATTTTAATTCGAAGATTAAAAATTCTTCAGTCATTCTTGCTTTGACTGTCAATAAAGAATAAATATTTTTAAAGTTACTTTGTAAGTTATTGATCGGTAACGTAAGATCCTTTGAAAGATGACTCGATATTGTATTCAGAGTGTCCTTCAGTTGTTCTGGTGACAATAAATTAAAATTGAGTCTCCCGTGATAAACATCTGTTATGGTATCTAATAAACTTGTTTGGAGTGTTTTTAGTTGTCTTAAAACATTGCTGGTAGCAATTGCTCCCGTACTGAAATCGTTCATGATTCGATTTCTCTTTGATTCGGTCAATAAAACGTTCTCCATCTTATCTAACTTGATTGATAGTGAATTAAGCATCTTGTGTTGCTTATTAATTGCTTGGCCGTTCCTTTTCAAAACGTTGTATTCTGCTTCAATGACCGTTGTTTGTTGTTTCAAGAGCGAAAGTAAATGATTTTCATTGTCATGTATTGATTGAATATCTTGTTTATATTGCTCTGCGAATCTCTCATCAAGTACACCGAATAAGCTGTTTGCTAGATACCCTATACCATTGATAAGGCCTCGCTTGCGACGGCGCAGGTCTCGTGTGCGGCGCGTGCTGGAATGCTGACTCAGCAACAGGTGGTTATAGTACTCGAGTTCTGAGAATTCTTGCTGCAATTGAACTTGTATGACGTCACAATGTGATGATTCATTAAATTTGTTGCATAACTGATCCAAGTAGCTAAGGTATTTACTGCATGCTTCTGTACCTTGCCAAAATGAATTCATATCATAGTATGTAACTATCTTCCATTCATCTCTGATTAATTGCATGTTTGCAATTTTGTCAAAATAAAGACCTTGATTGTCTTTTAATTGTGTAACATTGTATGCACAGTGAGCTATGGTCAAAATGCTCATGAAAGACAAAAGTAACATTACCAGCGATGAGAAGCTGTAGTTTACTTTTTTGTTTTGATATGGCTTGCCATCTTTCATTTCCTTAGAACGCAACTCTTGTTTGTCGGTTCTATCATTCACGGGGAGAACTATTTTTTGAGTTAAATGCCATCTCGTCCGCATATCTGTTTCTGTTTCTAATATAGTCATGTCTTGATTTAGATTGATAAAGCTTGACGGAGAGAGGAAATCTAAGTCGTTGGGATCTTCAGTCAGAGGACACAGTGGCCTCGAGTTAAGTACTGCTTCTAACTGAGCCAGAACTGTGCTGAACTCTTCAAATGTGAGCTTTTGCTCTCCAACTACTCTTCTTAAATGATATTTTAAACTTTTGACCGCAGCCTCCCACAGCCCTCCTGCTGTAGGCCATGAGGGCGCATTAAAATGCCATTCGATCTTCATGCTAGTAATTTCTTTGATAAAATCTTGATCGAATGTTTCTTGTATCTGCTCCAATTCTTCTTGTAAAATTTTGTTGGCGCCGACAAAGTTTGTACCGTTGTCGCTGTACAAGTGTTTCGGCGAGCCCTTTCTTCCAGCCATTCTTCGCAACGCAGCTATGAATGCTGATGATGTGAGGTCTGACACCAAATCTATATGAACAAGCTTGGTCACCATACAGACAAATACCGCCACGTAGCCTTTTGTGGTCTTAATACCACGGCCCTTGTTGGCCTTTATGAGCACATGCCCGGTAAAATCGACGCCTGTATGTTCAAAAGGCTTTGCAATGTTACATCTCTGCGTAGGTAAATCACCCATCAACTGTGTCATCTTGCTTGGATTGTGTTTACGACAGGTAACACAGGTACGTATACGCTTTTTGACCGCTCGATTACCGCCTATGATCCAGTAATTCTTGCGAATGAATGCCGATGTCACCCGTGCTCCACCATGGAAGGTAAGTTCATGTGCTTGATCTATAATTAAGTTTGTTAAGTGTCCTTCGTGAGCTATGATAATCGGATGCATCATATCTTGATTAATGTTGGCCTTGCTTAGTCTTCCTCTGACTCTGAGAAGTCCCTCGCTGTCAAGGAATGGATTGAATTGCAATAACTTGTTTTTTGCTGATAGCGGCTTATTTTCTTGTAAGTTATGTACTTCCTGCGCAAATTCTCTCTGCTGTACATATAATATTATTTTATGCTTAGCATTTATTAATTCTTGTAATGTAAAATAAGTTTGCATGCGGTTTTTCTTGTATCTCGCTTGCTTGATAAATCTTAATATCCATGCTAAAACTCTTGTTAGTTTTGCGAGTGAACTATATCTTGCTAATAATTCACCCAACATGTTATCGCTTTCTTGCTGCGATATGTGATTAATATGCTTGGCTTTTCTGGTTTCTTCGTCTGTGGTAAACACTGCTTGCCCAGTTTCTTGGTCTGGGTCGTAGTTCCGTAACCACGATGGTCCTTCCCACCATAGCGAATGTTTTTTCAATTGATCGATACCCAATCCGCGGCTTGCACAGTCCGCTGGATTTTCTGCTGACTTGACGTAATGCCAGCTGTTTGTAGGTATGATGCTGGATATTTGTCGCACCCTGTTAGCGACAAAAGGTTTCCATCGTCCTGGTTCTCTTTGTAACCAGGCTAGGACTACCATTGAATCTGTCCAACTAAATATCTTGATATTATGACTGCTAAGGCATTGTTGAATTTTTGACAACAATTTTGCCAGTAATAGAGCACCGCTAAGCTCTAATCTTGGTAGGGAAATTGATTTGTTTACTGGAGTTAATCTTGCTTTTCCTGCTACTAACGAGATCTTTGTTTTGCCGTTGTTTTCAGTCTTGCAATAAACAACGCATGCGTAGGCTTTATTAGAAGAATCGCAGAATCCATGTAATTCTAGCGTGTTGTTTTCTCCTGTACCCAACCAACGCTCCAACTTGAATTGATTGATTTTGTGCTTGTCACCTTTAATGTTTAGCCATTCTTTGCTAATTTGATCGGGTAACTTGTCATCCCATTGAATACTTGACATCCAAACTTGCTGAAATAGCAGTTTTAACTTGGTTGATATCGGTGACAGCCAACCAAGAGGGTCGAACAACTTTGATATGTCTGACAACATGGATCTCTTAGTTGGTGTTTTGTTAGATGGTTCCATCTTCGATTGAAATGTAAATAAGTCTGCTTTTGAATTCCAACGTAGTCCCAAGGTTTTTAATGTCTCCATTTCCTTGAAATCGAAATTTTCTTGCTTGCTACTTGCCCCGATTGTATCATCTTGTAAGGCTAATGCGTTGGAAGACCACTTTCTTAAATTGAACCCCCCTGATTTTAACAACTTGATTAAATCTTGTTTTAGTTTTACTGCTAACTCGACAGAATGAGATCCGTGTAGAACATCATCCATGTAAAATGACTGCTCCAATGTTTTGATTGCTACACTGTTGAAATTGTGTCTCTCATCTTCAGCCAATTGTTTTAAAGTCATCATGGCTAAAAATGGTGCGGCCTTGGTGCCGTATGTAACAGTGCATAGCTGGTATATCTGATGACGCATGTCAATGGTATCCCTCCAAATGATTTTTTGAAATCTTTGATCCTGTTCATTTAACCAAATGAAACGAAACATTTTTTCAATATCTGCTGTAAAAGCTACGCGATATTGTCTCCATCGTAATAGTAAAGATTGGAGATCTTGCTGTAAATTTGGGCCTTTTAACATGACGTCATTCAAACTTATTCCTGTTGTTGTTTTTGCAGAAGCGTTGAAAACTACGCGAAGTGCTGTCGTAGTGGAATCGCTTCGCAATACACAATGGTGCGGTAAATAATAATCCGGTTGCATGTTACCGGACGCTGGTATCATATGTCCTAAAGTTTTATATTCTTGAATAAATAATTTATATTGTTTTGCTACTTCTTCATTATTGCGAAATTTCCTTTCTAATTGTTGAAATTGCGCCATAGCTTTATTTTTTGACAATCCCAACTGTGTCTCAAAGTTTTCTTGAAAAGGCAATCTTACTTCATAAATGCCATTTTCATGTCTTGTTGTGGTTTTCTTGTAATACTCCATGCATTGTAGATCTTCTGCGGATAAACTGGATGATTCTGTTATGTCTTCGATCTCCCAATATCTTTGTACTTCGTCCACTTGATTCAGGACTACGTTACAGTGAAAATTCTTGAAATTTCCGCATAAGATCCATCCCAGTCGTGTCTGTTGCGCGACCGGTAATGATAGATCAGCCCTGCTAATGCCTTCTAAAATGATTTGGGAATACACATCGGCTCCCAATAAGATGTCGATAGGACGGCTGACATTGTATTCTGGATCGGCTAGTTGCATGCCGGCCAGGTGTGCCCATGTTGGCTTTGTAAATGTACATCTTGGTAATTGATTAATTAGCGTATCCATGATTACCACATCTGTGTTAAATGCAAAATCATTAAAATGCGAACAACATGTTATGTTCGTAACGCCCTTGCTACTGCTCTCCTTCTCTCCTATCCCGCAGATGACGGCCCTGCAATACTTTCTTGATAAAGCTAGCTGTTGTGTCGCTCTGGCTGAGATAAGGGAGGCTTGAGAGCCTTGATCTATTAGCGCACGCATTTTGTGGTATGATCCGTCACTTGCTTGAACTTTGATCATTGCAGTTGCTAATAATGTTTCGATCACGTTGTTGCCTTGTTGCGAAACGTGATTTTCTTGTGATTCTTGTTTTTGCGTTCTAGTTGCATGAACTGCTGTGGTGTTATTCTCCGTAATTGGGTTACATGAAGGCTTATTGTTTAACGCTTCATGTAAAAGTGTATTATGTTTGCCACGACATTCGCGGCAGCGTCTTTCTGACGTACATTCTTTATCCCCATGCGAATAAAGACAATTTTTGCACAAATGCAATCGTGTTAAAGCTTGTCGTCTTGCATTTGGTGTCATATTTAAAATCTTACTGCAATAGTATATTCCGTGTGACTCTTTACACAACGGACATGTTAATTCGATATTATTTACCGAAGTCTTACTTGCTGAATATTTATTCTTGAAATTTGACGATGATGATTTATTTTGCTTGCTTGTTGATGGTTTGGAATTTTCGATTTTCTTGCGCGAAGATTCCAATGCGGTGAATCTGCTCTCTAGGAAGCTTAGAAACTCCGTCAATTTTGGCAGTTCTCTGGGTTTCTTCAGAGATTCCAAATAATGATCATGCGTGTCCGCATCTAATTTTAGCAATAAAATACGCACGATGAATGGATCCCAGCTGTCTATATTAACGCCTAGGTTCCTTATTGAGTTTAAACACTCTAGTGTAGTATCGTGAATTTCCTTGATCTGAGGGACGTTAGCTTGTTGAACTACTGGAAGATTTAGCAGGAGATCTATGTGAGATGTAAAAATCAACCATGCGTTGTTGTACCTGTTGTTCAATATCTCCCAGCAAACAGTGTAGTTGTCAGTACTGATTTGTAGATGCTGTATCAAACGTTCAGCTTCACCCCGCACCTTACTTTTAAGAAACTGCATCTTGTGGGCGTTTGAAAAGGAGACGTTACTGTGGATAGCTTCAACAAACAAGTCCTTAAAAGACACCCAAGTTCGATAGTTGCCATTGAAAAACGGGATGTCAATTTTTGGTGTCCAATTCTCTTTGTGAACTACGGACCCTAGTTTTCTATTAATTGTATTTTTTAATTCATTGTAAATAGTTTCTTGCTTCGTATAAGACACCTCATATTCTTGATTCGTACCCTCCAATTCGTTGTCTAATTCCCAATGTAAGGAATCTATGGTTGACCATCGAGACTGTAATGTACGTAAGGCATCTTTCAACTCCCACTTTTCGGACATAAAATCCAAATTTATCCCTGCCACAGTGCGCTGCTGAGCCCTGAAATTGCTTGCTTGTTTCTTCAACAGTTCATCAAGCTTGCTAGATGAACCTCTGGAGCATACCTCGACGGGCGGCGATTGACGTCCCACCGGATCTTCTTGCTCAGACCGTGCAGGACCTTGTTCCTCCTGTGTAGAACCTCTCTGTTGAGTTTCTTTCATCTTAATCAACAAAACTTGATATTGTTGATTGATGAGTGCCTTGGTTGATATGTATAGCTCTTCTGTTCGTTCGTATGCACGGCCACTAAAATACGGATGAGACTTGCTTTCTTCCGTAAGAAGACGGTCGTGATTGTACTGGTAATCGGACCAATACTGATTTAAGGTTTCTAAACGTCGCTTGAAATAGTCGGCAGTCTTACGATCCGCTGAGTCCTTTTTTATATTTGTAGCCAACTTTAGGATGGCTGTGCAAAGTTCGTTCTGATTTTCGTGTATGGCCTCCATGACGAGGACTTATTTAAAGTAAGAAATAAATGGAAAGATCTTACTTGAATGTTCTTGATGACAGCTTACGGATCCTTGGTGATCCCCTGAGACACCTGCTAGCCTCAGCTCTTGATAATGAAACGTTCCCTGAGACACCTGGTAGTCCCAGTCTAAATCCCTGCACTGAACTCCTGATAAATTACGGATCCTTGACGATCCCTGAGACACTTGTTAGTCTCTAAGTCTGAAATCTCCACGCTCAGCACCTGATAGTCTACGGGTCCTTGTTGACCCTGGGTCACTTGTTAGTCCCACAGTTTTATAGTCACTCAACACAGTACACACTTAGTCACTGGAAAGTTTCCCGCTACACTGTCCACGCGCGCGAAATGGACTATATAGCGAGCGATGTTCACCGTCGAAGGACCAAAAAGATGTATGATCTCTTGCTAGACTATACATTACTTTTAGATGAGGGATTAATGTGAATGAAAGAAGGTAAAGTATCAAAACACTATTGTATTGTTCCAAAGATACTTATTGGTTAAATGAGCTTAATGGACTGATGGTGTGGAAATGAAGTGAGTGACGCAGCCCTTGTTGGCTGTAACGAGAACGCCTGGCTGCCTTGATAGCCCAACGCGAACTAACATTAGTATATGAGTTGAAATGAATGTGTTGCGTAAACTGCTGAATTGCAGAATGTGCGGTTGCACCGTACATGAATAATATAAAATAATGACTTCTGCATTTTAAATTTTGAGTCATTTCATTTGGTGTCAAAGAATTACAGTTGTTATTTTAATTATGGACAATTTAAGTTGATAATCAATTTACTAAGCAACAATTTTTCGTGGCTTAACTGACTACATTTACACAATCACAACCGTACATTTTAGTTTAAAAAAGATAAAGAACTCAAACTTAAAGCATTTATTTAAATTAAACCAATTACAGGCACTTTTCAAATGCCAAGGAATTAGTCAGTCAGGAAAATGAAGCTAGTTGCCCATTCCAAAGCGTAATAGGTTCCTATGGAGAAGAACGAGAAAGAAACTCCATAGAACTCTACGCGCAACGCCCGCGCCACACCGTCGCCACACCCGCGCCCCTCGCCACTTATGCATGTCCCGCACATAAGAGATGACCAGTCCCAACTGATGGCGCAATCGAAATAGTGTTAAATAGCCGGTACTGACCTCAGCCTTCTGTATGGGCGACACCCTACAGCACACGACCACCTTGCAGGATATGCAGAGGTCCAAGAAGTCCTTCTTGAGGTCGCAGCCCATGGCGTACTTGAGCGTCTTGCCGTCAATGATCAGCGCGATGTCGTTCTGCTTGCCCAGGTTCTCGCCGAACTCGACCATCTGACGGGATATGCACTCGCGGGTACCCTAGGAGAAAACTTTAGAGTTAGAAAAGCTGGACGTGGAGGAATTTTAATATAGATTCGTAGAAGTATAGGAGCCATTAAAATTCTCATTAAAAGCTCCTAAAATGAACGCCAATAAAGCTTGCGCAAAATTTGTTTATGGTTGGCTCAAAATAGGTTAATGACTTTGTTCCAAGTGAATTTACCGAATTTACGGCGCGTAATTACACAACATTGAGGTTTGCACAACACAACTGCAATAAACAAACAAGTGCAACGTGATGTCTGCGACTTGCTTTGAGCTTTGGTTTACGCTCGTCCATTCATAAGATTTCAAACATGACATGATGACATACATTACCATCAGTAGCGTGAGCGCAGACTGCCATAATATTGTATTGAGTTGTCGGATCTCTCACTTAGCGCAAGCTTTAGACGTTCGTGACTTCACACTCATTAAGACGACCGTCCACTGTTTGTCGTTTGCCAGCCACGAATTGGATGACGTGAGAGTGACTCCGTGGATGATCCCGCCTAATACAAAGCGATGCTAAGTACACGTGCGTAGCTAAGCAGTGCCTTTAGACTACCGTGTGTTAAGAATCCGCCATCTTAGAGACCTGTCCCACCGCCGACGACGACGAGGATTTTCTCGCTCAAAAAACGTTCAAAAGATTCCCGTGGTCCCGTGTAAATATAATTGAATAACATAGTTGATTGCTAACTGTTCACGCCACCGGTGAGTACTCTTTTGCCGCAGCGACAAGAGCTATCAAAGAGAGTACTCGCTCAGCGACGTTCGCTTGGCGGGCAGAACACTCGCTGAGACTCACGCTTGGTAGACACGGCTACATATCAAGCTATACATTTCCAGTATGAGCTGACGTCGCATTGTACGGAAATCCTATACAATGCGAGATCAGTATAAACTGGAAATGTTTAGCTTGATTCGTAGCCGTGTGTACATACCCATACCAGGGAGCAATCGCTCGTCACCGTAGCGCACTCGCTGCTCGTTAAATCGTTTTTTGTTGCTAGCTGGGACAGTTGCGCGGTGGAACAGGTGCCTTAAAGGGCAAAAAGGGCTTAAAGGGTATAATTATGACCCGTAGAATGGCAGCTGTACTCACATCCAAGCTCTCCTCGTTGAGTATGATGAGCGGCATGTTGCTGTGCAGCAGCCTGGCGGAGTGGCCGATGTTGATGGCCGTCTCCTGCTTGTCGCCGGTCAGTACCCACAGGTTGATGTTCGCCTTCAGTAGGGCTGCTATCGTCTCGGGGACGCCGTCCTGTTTACAATCACGTGACAGTGTGCTAGCCTCGCCCTCGAATATTGACGGCTTGAGCTAGTAGCTACTTGCGTCAGCTAGATGAGTAAACTACAGTGCGCGCCACGAAAGCCGGCGACAAATTGGGAAACTAAATTTTTTTAATGGAAAATGATGCACTACCCCATAGACACTAGCGCCGCGTCAAAAGGATTTCAGTGGTGGCAGAGAATCTATCTGTTAATTCCCAGGGAATATATTATAACTAGGTCGCTTCTGCCCGCGACTTCGTCCGCGTGTTTTAACATAGAACATATCCTATGGGAGTCAACAATAACGTAGCTCTGTGAAAGAATTTTGGAAATCGGATGAGTAGTTTCGCAGATTACCTGCTACATCCAAACTTACAAACTACAAACCAAACAAACAAACACAAACCCCTATATAATATTAGTTTAGATAATAGTGCATGAAATCGCGTCGCGGGCGAAAGCTTGCGTGTGTGTGTGTGCCTGACCTGCAGCTTGTCCTCGATGGCGGTGGCGCCGAGCAGTCGCAGGTTGTTCTCTATCAGCATGGCGGCCTCCTCGATCTTCGTCTCGCGGTCCTGTATCGCTATGCTGGCCTTGTGGTAAGTGTTCGCCCAGTCCTGGACAAAGAAACATACATTATTACGATATGAGAGGGAGAGAGGATCTAACATTAAAACTCCCTGTTCATGTTGTTCTAAAATCAAACTAACAGTTGCATAAAAAATATGCAAATAAAATAATGCGGTTTCTAGATTGAATCACGACGCACCGCGTTGGTAAGTCACTGAAATAATTGGTAGTGCCGAAAAGAGCACATTTTTAATTTATTTACTAACGAAGCCGCGGTTAGAAATATATAAAAATATTATGCGCAAATAAAACAGAAATTATAAAGAAAATTAAACACAGAAAAAATTATAAGATGATTCAAAATAAAATAAAAATCAAATTGCCTACACATTGTTTACTGCTACGACCATAGACATTTGGCATCTTGGTCTATGACATCACTTATAACACACTGTTATGACATGACTACTACTGCTGCACTGCTGTGTCAGTAGTTCATTCGAGAATATAAGGAGCAGTGACCTGATAGAACTGCTCGGAGATGTCGGCCACGGCGAACACGAGCGTGCGCAGGCCGTCGCACGCGAACAGCTCCAGGTGCGCCAGCGTGGCGTCGGCGAAGAATATAAGGAGCAGTGACCTGATAGAACTGCTCGGAGATGTCGGCCACGGCGAACACGAGCGTGCGCAGGCCGTCGCACGCGAACAGCTCCAGGTGCGCCAGCGTGGCGTCGGCGAAGAATATAAGGAGCAGTGACCTGATAGAACTGCTCGGAGATGTCGGCCACGGCGAACACGAGCGTGCGCAGGCCGTCGCACGCGAACAGCTCCAGGTGCGCCAGCGTGGCGTCGGCGAAGAATATAAGGAGCAGTGACCTGATAGAACTGCTCGGAGATGTCGGCCACGGCGAACACGAGCGTGCGCAGGCCGTCGCACGCGAACAGCTCCAGGTGCGCCAGCGTGGCGTCGGCGAAGAATATAAGGAGCAGTGACCTGATAGAACTGCTCGGAGATGTCGGCCACGGCGAACACGAGCGTGCGCAGGCCGTCGCACGCGAACAGCTCCAGGTGCGCCAGCGTGGCGTCGGCGAAGCGCGCACGCGGGCCGCCCGCCAGGCGCGGGTAGATCACGGAGTCCGCGCCCTTGCAGAACAGCTTGATCTCACCTGCACACGCGATTGCGTCAGCATTGGCATGTTTAGCCCTTAGTACAACTTTCTATCGAGGTACTTTAGTCAAAGTACCTGGATAGAGTAATTACAGTAATTGAAGTGAAAACTTCCTTAGCCGCGTTAAGCGCTTTTTGGTAGGAGAAAAACTTATGGGTTCGCGTCACCGACATGCTCGCGCCGACATGCTGTAGTAGCAGTAAGTGAAATTAAGTTGACCACGTGAAACGTTTTATTTGTATTAAACAGGTGGATTTTTGAGTTGGGTCAGTAAAGACAGCTACCTTAACCGTTGTCACTAGAAGAAAACGCTCTTAGGAGACTGTCCTTAACTTTTTGAGACATTTTGATCTGCATTCACAGATTTTGAAAAAAATATGCAATCAGCAAGAAAATGGGCAGTTTTCACAAAAACTTTTTTTGATGCCAATCGATCCTGTTTCTTATAAGGATCAAAAAAATCTTTTGGACCAATTGAGGTTTGAGTACTAGAAAAGTCAGAAATCGCAAAAAACTGTTCCCATACATTTCGTAAGAAAAAAAACTCCAACACTCTTTACTATGATATACAGACTAGCCAAACAGAAACAAAAAAAAATTACTTTGAACGAATACGCGTTATAATTTGATTTACTACCTATAAGAACAGGATAGTTTGTTGCTTGTGATGTCCGACGTTCTGAGAAAAAAACCAGCCAAGTGCGTGTCGGACCACGCACAATGAAGGGTTCCGTAGTTGGGATGAATTTATCTCAAAAACAAACTTATGACATTGTAGTTGAAAAACATGTTCTCCCATACAACGATATACTTTAAGGTCAATTCTCTGCAAGTGTAAGTTTGTAAACGATTGCTTCTTGCCTAATTTCATCATTCTAGGTTAACGGGAAGTACCCTGTAGGTTTTGATTTATTTGCGAGTATCAAAATAATTAGGTATGTCGTATAAATGGCTGTATTTTTTATTGCATTGACTTAGAAGCTTGATTTTTTTTAAACTTCAAGGGACCACAGGCCTACGTATTTGATGTTTTTTCAACTTGATACCTCCATGCGTTCCTCAGGGTCGTGAGTGACTGACGGACGACAACGATGTGATCCTAAAAGGGTTCCGTACTTTCCTTTTGAGGTACGGATGTCTAAAAATTATCTCAAATTATTGATAACTTTCAGACTTGTTTGTTCTCTATTCCTTCGAAATTTTAAGTTCAATTTGTTTTAGTTTAGTTTCGGCTAGTCTATCATCGTAAAATAGTAAGTTGGAGTGTGTGACTCCAACTTACTATTTTACGATGATTCCTACGAAATGTATGGAAAAGTTTTTTGCGATTTCTGACTTTTCTAGTACTCAAACCTCAATTGGTCCAGAAGAGTTTTTTGATCCTTATAAGAAGCAGGATCGATTGGCATCATAAAAAGTTTTTGTGACAACTGCCCATTTTCTTGCTGACTGTAATTTTTTTTCAAAATCTGTGAATGCAGATCGAAATCTTTCAAAAAGTTAAGGACAGTAGCAGTAGTAGTAGTTTCCTGTAGCTGCGTTTAAGATGCGCGGCCTCGCCACAGTCGAGCGCGCAGCCCGCGGTAGGGTTGGTGCGTATTAACCTTCGATCAATAATGCACTAGATACACTATCCCATACAAAAGTTCTCTTAAAACTGTCGCCAATTGTGTTTACGTACTTCTAGTTTAAATAAATATACATTAATGTAAATTCAACCATAAACACAATGCTTAAAGTTGTATTCACAAAGCTATGTACAAAAAACAATAAAGTCAAACATACATCAAAACAAATTCAACCTTACACGATTGTTTTAAAGTTCGAATTACAAAGTGCTAATACCTAAAAGCAATAAAAATTTATGACAGAGGCTCGCCGCTTGGACAAGGAATAAGTGGAGTCGAAATGTGTTTATATTTCTTTCTATGAAATACAGAAAAAAAATATTTATACTAACAAATTCAGTTTATTATAAGCCTTGACACTCAAACGGTCTGTCGTCGGAGAAACAAATATTTAATTACAATGGCAAAATTAAATCTTTCTGCCGTCGGAGAAACAAATATAATGTCATGTCGCTTGAAAATAAAAAGTCAAGTTTATATAAGTTCAAAAATACTTATTGTTACTGTTGTACTGTTTTTAGTAATATACGCCTTTGCGTGTTTCCAGTTATGTCCAATCTATTAAAACGAATCGAGCAAATTGTCGAATTTTTATAAAGCTTATATATTTATTTTCCTCTTTCTTTCGCGACAGTAGATATCCATTCTACACAGCGAAATGGGTCGCTAGGAAATCTACAAACAGAAATAAAATATAAAATAACAATACTACACCATGCATTCCCTGTTCCAGAACAGTCGATGTTTGTTACAATAGTTGGTAGTTGTCACAAACATTGGTCAAACAATCATAATATTTGCTAATTGATTTATATTTACTATTTAATTCTAGAGTGAGTGTCGTGATGGCCCAGTGGTTAAGGCCTCGCCTCTCATGCACGAGGTTGTGGGTTCAAATCCGGGCAAGTACCAATGTGATTTTTTCAATTCATATGTACTTTCTGAGTTTATCTTGGACATTATTGACATCGGTGAAGGAAAAACATCGTGAGGAAACCTGGACTTATAGTTAATATAAGTCTGAAATCACCAACCCGTCTTGAGCAAGCGTGGTGATCAATGCTCGTGCCTTCTCTGTATGAGAAGAGGCCTTTGCCCTGCAGTGGGACAGTAACAGGCTGATATTATATTTAATTCTGTTTTTATTTTATGAAAAACAATTAGTGATAATAAACTTACCAAAAAGATAAAAAATATATTCCTTCCAAAATCTTGGTGTTACGGTGGTTATTTACAAATTTTTTGAACGCGTACTGCGGCATTTTGACGTCTTAACGTTGGCTATGATTGGACCATACTAATTTGAAATAAGACCACAACCGAATCTGTGCTCTTATTTTTCGTTCCGTTTTTGAAGTGCTTATCGGGAATCTAGCGTATTATTGATCGAAGGTATTAACGATATTATTTATTGTGTTTTGGATTAAATTTAATGAGTGGAGATAAAGTAGTGAATGAAACTGCACATAACTGGGTATTAAATAAATAATTTTATTTATTTTAATTCGAACAACTAAGAGATCTATAAATTGTTAGTAACAGGTTTGCACTTAAAACACTATTGTTAGTAACTTAAACTAAAGACGAATTAATGAGAAAACCACCCACCAGCTAGGCAATGAAAAATGGAAATTAGGGTATGAGTTTTCTCACAAATTGCCTTATTATGACCAAGAAAGTATCTGCCACCACAACCTTCAGGATGCTATTGTGACCGCCTCTTATTCTGCTCAGGAGTGAGGCCGTTTTTTTGCGGACGATGGCATGAAAGCCATTGGTATGGTTTACCGCGAATATTTCTGAGGCACTGCAATAACGAGGCAATCGCAACAGCATCCTAAAACCATTGTTATAACCATATACAATTTAAGCGATATGGCAGATGCAACCCTCAGCCGGTCGGCAGCTCACCTGTGGGCGTGCGCACGATGACGGACATGCGCTTGCGCGCGGACGTGAAGTCCAGCACGTTGAGCACGCCGTACTCCTCCACGGCGTGCGGCGCGCGCAGGCGCACGGCGCGCGGCGTGCGCTGGTCGAACACGTAGCCCCACGCCTGCGCGCCCAGCACCAGCGCGCGCTCGTCTGCGGGCATATGGCACGTGGCAGACGTCTGCGGGCATATGGCACGTAGCAGACGTCTGCGGGCATATGGCACGTGGCAGACGTCTGCGGGCATATGGCACGTAGCAGACGTCTGCGGGCATATGGCACGTGGCTGACGTCTGCGGGCATATGGCACGTAGCAGACGTCTGCGGGCATATGGCACGTGGCAGACGTCTGCGGGCATATGGCACGTAGCAGACGTCTGCGGGCATATGGCACGTGGCAGACGTCTGCGGGCATATGGCACGTGGCAGACGTCTGCGGGCATATGGCACGTGGCAGACGTCTGCGGGCATATGGCACGTGGCAGACGTCTGCGGGCATATGGCACGTGGCAGACGTCTGCGGGCATATGGCACGTGGCAGACGTCTGCGGGCATATGGCACGTGGCAGACGTCTGCGGGCATATGACACGTGGCAGCGACGTACCTTCCAAGGGCAAGATGGCCGCCGGCAGGCTAGCGTGCGCAACGAGCGCCAATTAATAGTAAAATCGCGCGCGTCTCTTGGACGGGGAGTTGGAAGTTGTTGAATACTTTATGGAGTGTGAAGGCTCTTGTCCAAATAATTTCAAAATTTAAATTCCAAAATAGCGACCATAAAAAAATATTTGACATAAAAATGGCCGTTAGCTTTGTCTCACTTATAAAACTTCTATCTCCCCGTGTACTGACCTGGCGAGGCGGCGTGGTAGTTGAGCGTGTCGCCCACGCGCTCGGGGATGACGGTGTGACACACGGCCAGCATGGTGAGGAACTCCTTGATCACAGGAGCGGTCGGGTGGTTGCGCTGCATGTTCTGGTATAGCAATGTGTCTTCTAGCTTGTCTTTGGGACCGGGGATGCTGTAGATTATCTGTAACACAGAAATATTAAATTAGAACCTTTTTATTTAAAAAAAAAAAACAATGTGTCACGTTCCGACTATGTCGTGAGGATTAATTTATCGTTGGATTTACAGTTAATCGTGTCATTCTATTTGTGAATACCTCCATTTAAATACACAAGCCACGACACTTTAAACGGCACGATAATCTGTCGTCACGATATAGTAGGAATGGAACCTAAAGGATGTCACGCACTAGACGGCCACGATCACGACCAGTGGTCGCAGCGACCAAGTAAACTATAGAAACCAATACAAATCGCGCACTTGGTCGCAACGGCCGACTAGCCGCAGACCATACAATACCACTCAACGGCCACAACGGGCCGTGGCCGTTTAATGCGTGAGATCCCTAAGTCAATCAACATAGTATTTATAAACAAAGTGGACCATGTCTGTCAGTGTGGCCACTTAGTTCTTGTAAACTACACAATGGATTTTGGTACGGTTTTCACCATCATTTTGCGAATTTATTCTAGAAGGTTTAGGAATGTGTATATGAAACGGTGTTTTGACATGTCACCACACTAGTAGGTACATTGCACCTGTGCGAGGCAGGGCGGATCGCCAGTCAATATGCACTTACCTCCCCGATGCTACACTTGCGGAACTCCATAATGTTGCAGGTGAGCGTGCCGGTCTTGTCGCTGAAGATATACTTGACCATGCCGAGCTCCTCGTTGAGGTTGGACGTGCGCGCCATGGCCGGCGTGTTCGTCTGCTCGTGGTACATCTCGCCGTCCATCGCGATGAACTTCGCCTGGGGGGGGGGACGTGACGTCACTATTAGCATCTCGGAACATTGTCGAACGCCGCCGGGGCGCGCGCCGGTACGCATACTGTGCACGTTGTAATACCTAAGTGTTGCGCGTTGCTTCACACATTAGATAGTGGTAGCTGAGCGACGGCCGTTTTGCATGTATGTGACGCATATTATCCCCCAATTTGTTAGCGTTTAATGTTTTTCCATACTTTATTTTTTCTTCTTTCTTTCAGCAATAAATCATTGAAACCAGTTGCCGACCACGGTCATTAAACACAGTCCTCATACAGTTCCAACAATGTTTTCCCAGAAGGAATAAGCCCTTCCATACTGAAGTATTTAGGACTTATGCCCGGTTACTGACCACAGGTTCGCCGATGAGGGGCGAGTGAGTCTATGGCCAGTAAGTAGTTATTACGTTTTTCCGTCAGGAATTTGTCAGCAGCAAAATTCCTAATGAAAAAACCCAATACCACTATACCTGCAGAGGATAAACACTACACATCGGGACAGTCAACTTGACAACATAATAGTAACTGTAGGTCATACAAAAGTGATGACAAGTCTCTCAACGGGACTAAATCTGCACATTGAAGCACATTGTCCCTTGACATTTAGTGATGAGCTTCATTTCAAAAATCACTTCTTTCTCCATTCATATCATAGAGTTCATATTCGAAAAAGAAAAAGAAAAATGGTACCACAATGAGAGACTATCCACGGGAAACATAAAAAAAACAGTTTCCCTAACACAACATTTTTTCTTCCAGAGTACAGTAGGCGCTCGGTAATCCCGAACAATTTATTTTGCCAATTTCGGATTATCGGAAACGCTGGATTATTGTATTTCTATAGGAAATGTCAGCTAGCCAGTAAAAAATTATTTTAACACAGAAAATCTTTATTAGTTAACGTAATAATACCTACTCGTAGAATCGGACCGGACTGTACTGTGTAACGACAACGATCAATGCGCGCGCTCTGTAAACGTACTTTTGTATTAAATCTGCCGGATTACAGAGTGGGAGACGGATATCTATGGTAGGAGAGTTAAATTAGAAAACGCCGGACTATTGGACATGTCGCGCCGAATTATCGAGTGCCTATTGTACTTAAAATGTGCAATGATTTAGTGTTGTCTGTATGGAGCGTACACCCGCGAAGGAATATTAAATTGAGTTTTTGATAAAATTGCATGAGTTTAGATAAAATAGTGTATAAAACTGCACATAACTCGTGTGATTATATTGTAAACGTCGCCTGCGATTCAGTTTATAAACTCACAATCGTGTTTTAACCCCTGTTATTAAACAGTTTCATAAACCACTATTAACAATGGTCCTATGTATAAATACAATAAAAACGTATAATACTTACTTGAAAAAATCTAACAATTTCTGCAGTAACTTGTAACGATATAGGTATAAGATTGTTGTACAATATTAAAAATGTCAAAAAGTTAAATCCGAAATGTGCATTCTGCGCTTCTGTAACAAAAAGAGATTCAAAATTATATTGCGTTTTAAAATTGAAAAATGAGTTCTGTTAATGTTAGTATTTCGCTAAAATATTCGTATTTTGAGGAAAATAGACACATAAGGAACATTACTAATCGGTTTCTCGAAAACTGTCAACTAGCCTATCGACTTAGGTCTGTAGAATGACGATGAAGTGTCCACTCACCGTCGAGTCCTATGTACCAGTCGCTGTGCGCCCGCAACCACATCTCGTTGAAGCCGGCACTCAGCAGCGACAGCGTCAGCAGGATCAGGAACAGCATGAGGATGTGCGTGTTCGTCTGACGGTCGATCGACGAGCGCTTCAGTGGGGCTATGGGACAAAGTTTGCCATGTTATTTATTTAGGTAACACAACAAAGGCAACATTTAAAAATATGTAAAGAAGCTATGGCAGATAAATACATATTTTTTTTATTAACTTTTGTACGAGTGTTTACTTGATAAATAATATTATAGTGTTAGTCTGCCTAACCTTTCCCCAACTATGTTGGGGTCGGCTTCCAGTCTAACTGGATGCAGCTGAATACCAGTATTTATCATGTAGCGACTGCCTATCTGACCTCCACAACCCAGTAACTGGGTAATACGATACCCCTTGGTAAGACTGGTTGTCAGACTTTCGGGCTTCTGACGACCCGACACGACTGTCAAAGATCCACGAATGACAGCCGGGATCAACGGCTTACCGTGCTTTCCGAGGCACGGAGGAGTTCGGTAGGTGAGGATGGTCACCCATCCACGGACCAACCCTGGCAAGCACAGCTTAACTTGTTGGATCAATCCGTGCGGCTGTTATTACTTATACATAATATTATAGTATGCGCAGGCATTACCTTTAGTGGAGTTCTTCATGAGCTTGGTCTCGTGGCCCGTGTACACGACCACGCCGTAGATGTAGTTGGTGTTGCGCAGCATGGAGCCGCGCATCAGCATCTGGTCCAGACCCAGCGGTATTGATCTTCGAAGTAGAAAAATAAATAATTTATTTAGACGTGAACACACAGAGGAGAGAGAATTCATTTACATGTATACAATAAAACCGACCAGGTGCGTGTCGGACCACGCACAATGAAGGGTTCCGTAGATGGGATGAATTTATCCCAAGAACAAACTTAACATTGAAGTTGAAAAACATGTTCTCTCGGGGTAAAGAGCACCCAATTTTTTTAGCCTTTTATAATAAGTGTAATTGGAGCGAGAAAACAAAATTTCAATTTTTATTTAGCATACTCGTATACTCTGCGTTACTGCAGTAACGGAACTTGGAAGAGAATTGGCATCTAAAATATTGTGCTAACAACGCCTACCGAGAGTTTTTTCAAAGATCCCAAGCAAAGTATGCCCTTCGGGAATAATCGTCTATCTTCGGAAATACGAACTCGTGGTGATGAGATTTTGATATAGAGCTGTACAACCATGGAAGTACTTCACCATTTTGAATTACCACAAAATTTAAGGTTTTCAACTCTATACAATTCCAAAAAAACTTTTCAAAACTTTTGAGTGACGTATGACAAGGTACAACCCGAGTAGGTAGATCAACAGAGAGAAAGCTTCATACAAAAGCACAATAATTGATGCACTACGACAAAGCGCGCCAGTAAAAAACTTTGAAGCTTTGCGTCTAGGAGCGGTTACTCTGTGGTGCGACGTTCGTATTACTTCGGAAACGCGTAAATTTCCGAAGCGCATAGGTACCTTTTCTGGTTTACCTAAAGAAGCATATTCAGCAGTTTTGCAGTACACTTACTTGTTGCTACTCTCCTTCAGCAGCCCATTGAACTCGTAGAGATGCCTGTTGGGCTGTTCGCACTGCACGGTGGCGGTGAAGTCAGTGAGGGCGAGCGTGTTGTCGAGCCGCGCCGTCTCCGTGTTAGCTTGCCGGATCTTGAGGTTCGTCTCGCCGTCCAGGTTTGAGGTCTCGATGAAGGAGATGCCTTGCGGTTCACTGTGGCAAAGTATGGTAGATTTTTAGCAAATGACGCAAGCTGATTATAGCAAAAAGTGGATTAGCAAAACGTGGATTGCTAACAATTAGTCTTGTGTTGTCACGCTAATAAAGAGGAGTTCTCTTTTTCGCCACATACATAATACATCTCATGTATTCGATTAGAGGGGTAAACTTAACAGACTGAATGAATATATACTGTACTTTTTATTCATTTTCTATGTAACACTACTACTCCTGTGCGAGTTCCAATAAAAACATTTTCTTTCGTTACTTTATTTAAATAATTCCAAAATACTTTGGCATCCCGGGGATCGAACACTAGAGCCATGTTCATCATCAACCAGCCGCACTGAGCGAGATGATTTTTTTTTGTGGTGATCAAGCGATATAGGTATAGAAGTTATTTAATTGATGTCATTTTGGTGAAATGTCGGTGTACTTGTTATACGTACTAGGTACACCTCTGCCTCACCGTTCGGAGCAAGCAGCCGTGATGTTATTTTATGTATTCATTTTAGTGCGCAATTAAAAAGCATTCATAATAACATGTCCATAAAATGATACCTACAGTGCATTCGATTATTGATGAATTAACCTTTATTTAAAAACATTACGTAGTACAATGCACCGCTGACGTTTAACGTCCAGCCAATGTGCGGTCACGCACATCTGCGCGACCAATTACTTCTAATTGCAGTGCATAATGTTAAATGAGTTGACAACCTTGTGTGAGGACATAAACAAGTGCTAAAATAATATTGTATTGACTGTTTCTTTATGTATCGTCATGTGAATTTGAATATTTTGTTCTCTTTCCTTGGTGACTTGAATTAATGGGTTATGAGTAGGTCGACAGAACAGTGACCGAAAGCGTCATCAGAATGAAAGGAAAAACTATTTTATTAAATTTTTTGTTTATTCATATAGCGTTTAGCGTAAGACCACTACCTACTACAATTTATTTCGTTTTAATCAAGGAAGGTTTTGGCCAGTGAGAAACGAAATGTGGGCCGTATTCTCTTAAAGTGACAGCCATTTTTCATAAAAGACACAAGTCAGCGCACTAGTAGAGCTAAAGAGCTCCAGGCCTTTCTAAAGGCGAAGGAGCGGGGAAGCAGTTCAACCATATACTTTTATCATATTCATTATTGCCGTCAAGTCGAGTTTATATGTGACTAGATTTGAAGAGTGTGCAAATGAAATGAAATGAAATTGTTTATTCTGTAAATAGGATATCGGAATCACTTTTACACGTCATATAAAAAATATTAAAAATAAGCTAGATGAGGTTGGTGTTTTATATCTGACTTCTCTGAGAAGAAAGGCCGAAACAAACTCAGAGGTCACAGTCTCTTTTAAAGTCCAGACATAATCTTGGTCAAGCCATGTGAGGACCATGTAGATTAGTGTCTGAAATGGTCTTTTGAGGAAAGAACCACACTGATTTGAGTGGACCTGTCCAGTCACTGCAAGCATTTGTCAGTAATCGTGGAGCTCAACTCAGAACTTAAGGAGCTCAACTCGACGAACAATACCAAGGAAAGGATATTTGGGTAGGCGGCATCAACTACTCAAACTGCAAAACCATCATTAAAACTGAGAAAAAAAAAATGAAATGGAAAAGAAAAGTTATCCACATAGTCCTCACATTCACAATAAAAATAATATGGACTCACCGAAGTTACTTTCTGTAGAGCAACATGATCATCATTTCAGCCGAAAGATGTGCACTGCTGGACATAGGCCTCCCGGAACAGGACAACACTAAGTAACTTTCTACTACTTTTAGTAAGATTACTGAATAATGTTTTTGTTATCTGTTGTTACCCACTAACACTTGCAAACGTTGCTCCACGGAAAGAAATATTGGTGTGGCTGCACCTTAAGATTTTTTATTATATGTACTTAAGATTTCGTACTTACCAATTATTATTTTTGAATAAATATTTATATCTTATGACATTTCTCGGGACCCTGGGGTCCCGGACCTTTGGAAGGCGTACGAGGGACCGAAACCAACTCGCAGAGGCCTGTTAGACGTTTTTAATCAAATCAGCATGAACCGACGATTATCACTGTTCACACTATGCTACCCAAGGACAACCCCGTTAGTTAGTTAACGACTATTGCAGGGTATGGAAACAAAGATATTGGATTATGGGTCTGGGTGGCTAAAGTGAACTGGTTATCTAGAATTCTAGAATAATGGAAATACTGGCCCCATATGGCCCCTGCCTGACCAATGTTTTATATATTATTATTATTAATTTCACAGCCCATTGGCAACAGTAACCGATTTCCAACAGGACTAACTTTTGTGCTACGAAATAAAATTAACCCTTATCTTTGTCGCAATATCTTACCTCGAGGACAGCATGACGATGTCAGCCGGGAAGAACGTGTTGTTGACGATCTTGCAGATGTCCCCGACCAGCAGCTGCTCCCAAAGCACGGTGACCCAGCGGCCCTCGCGCAGCACGTCCACTTTCCGCCGATTCGTCTCATCGTCCGCTCGGTGCCGCTTCTGAATATGACAATATAGGAATATGTCAGTAAAAAGTCTACCAGATAAGTTGACCAAAAATTATCAACTGAAGGAGAACAGGATAATGAAAGCGCGAATCTTAATCGCCTGAATATAATAAAGCACTGGTACGGTATGGTCTACATAAGGAGCTTGTCCGGGGAAGCAGTTCAACCATATTCTTTTATCATATTCATTTCTGCAGTCAAGCAGAGTTTCTATGTGAATAGATTTGAAGAGTGTGGACTCGCCGAAGTTACTTTTTGTAGAGCAAAATTTTGCAACATGATCATCATTTCAGCCGAAAGACGTCCACTGACTCTGAACACTAAATAACTTTCTAAGTATTACTTATAATAAGATTACTAGAGAGAATCCGATATCGGTATGGAGACCTATGAGTTAAATAGATAATTTCACGAATTAAGGATTTTTTTTAAAAAGGCTACTATATTTTCTCCTATAGTTGCTGATAATGCTATGTAAGTACGTAATCATACTACATCATGTAACATAATATGTAGTGCAACATAACTTACCACTATTATCTGTCTACTAAAGTCTAAAAGATTGGTTGTGAGTTTGCTACGTCTTCTAGGCACATCTTTTCCGTTCATAAAAATTGCCTTAGAATCTATGCGTCTTGTAGTGGGATATACTATTTATAGGAATATACTTAGTTTTTGCATCTATGTTCTAATATTATCGCAATTTGTTTAAAGGAATTCTAACGAATTTTAATTTTAATTAGCAATCGCAGTTGTTAAATACGTAAAGAATTATGCTGCAGCTTGTCGTAACATACAAGCAAATGAGTAAACAGTAATTTGCGTGTATGTGTAAAAAAAAAAACAGTCGACTTCAAAAAAACAAACACTATAAAGTGAAAAATAACTTTAAATTCGGAGGTGTCTTTGGTTTTGAATTTTCGTTTTTTGCCACTAACTTCCGAAATTAAAGTTGTTTCACTTTATAGTGTTTTTTTTTTGTATAAAGTTTATATTGTTCACTTTTTAGTTGTGGTACCTAGTTACCTACCCCACACAAATTCGAATACCAGTACCTGCTATGTAAACAGTAACAGGAAGTTATCATCATATCATCCACATAGGTAATATACTAAGTGGGAAAAATACGTATTATTGAAGCTTACTCAAAAACTATCCAAGCAAAGTTAATAAATTTAAATGGGACCAATTTGAGAGCACACTCTTTCATACAAAAAAAATATTTTCAAAGTCGGTCCACAATCGACTACATACATAAAAAAAGACATACATACGCTACGAACACAGAAATCACGCGTTCGTATGTTAGGTTTCGTCAGTTAATTTAATTTCACCGTGTTATAGGAAACCGTTACCACAGCAACGGACAAACAAATTATAGCTTTAATCATTAACAACAATAATCAACAGAATTCAAGAGGCGTTCTATCAGACCCACACAAAAACCTCTACTACTATCATTAAAGATCTCTCCACATAAAGAATGTACCTAGGTATGTGTTAAAACCTTCGTGCTCAAACTGAGGCATTCTGACAAACATTCTTGACACTATATTTAGGCATACCTATAGCTCGTTTAGGAATTGAGAACAACATTGGCGGGCTAGGTAAATATGTTGACACGTACGTAGACGACAATAAGCAGGAAAACTGCCCCTTCACCTAAACTTCTGGTATTATTAGCTGTTGGGCTTTACCCATGCCAGTGCGTGTCTAGAATCAGGAGACTTGTTTTACTATTTACTACAACCACAGATGAATACAAATGGTTCACTCCGCATTTTAGATATTTAAAAGCTACAAGGAGGTATGAATACAAATGGTTCACTCCGCATTTTAGATATTTAAAAGCTACAAATAGGTATGAATACAAATGGTTCACTCCGCATTTTAGATATTTAAAAGCTTCAAGTAGGTATGAATACAAATGGTTCACTCCGCATTTTAGATATTTAAAAGCTACAAGTAGGTACGCGGCGGACTCGACTTGTCGAATTCAGTAGGCGTAACGTAGTCAGAAGATATAAGAGTTACGCGATAGAAAGAGAGGCAACTTCTAGGTGACTATAACTGTAGGTAAACAGCGCTGTACTAACTGAATTGCACTTTATTGTGTCGTAACAAGAGTCGCTTTTTATTTAAATGATTTACAAAGTTTACCATCTGTACTAATCTGTGCTACAATCAAAATAACAAAAACAAATCAAATAAATAAACATGAGATTTTGATTTTCAGAAACCCAGCGGACCAAACTGGATCAATCTACCCGACCAGTTTCGGAATGGACCGGAACCGTAATTCATACACCTCACAAATGACTAAGTCGTACATAGATTGATACTCTTCCGCATGACCCCGTTTTCTATGGTCTTGTCAGAGCTGGCGCGCCATGACCATTTCCATGGATATTTACAAATAGCGCGCACGTTGCCACAATACAGTCGGGTGCGGCTCCAATATCCATACAAACCTAGGCCTAGCGTGTGAGGGATACAACATTTGTCCCTCCCAGGGCCCCCGACGTGGCTGAATAATACCTTACACATGCGCGGATCGATCTTTAAGGTTATCAAGGCCGGTCCGTAGATGGGTGATCATCCGTTACATACCGAAACCCCTCCGAGCCGAGGAAAGCACGTTAAGCCGTTGGTCCGTGCTGCCATTTGTGGATCTTTGACAGTCGTTACGGGCAGTCAGAAGCCCGAAAGTCTGACATCCAGTCTTACTAAGGGGTATCGCGTTACCCAGTAACTTTGTTGTGAAGGTCAGACAGACAATCGCTCCATCTAAAATACTGGTATTAAGCTGCATCTGGTTAGACTGGAGGCAAATGATGATCTGCCGGTCGTAGGAAGGTGAAGTACAGTATACTCACGAAGTCCTCGACGATCTCCTTGATTGCGCTGACGGAGAGGATAAGTATTAGCGGCGTGAGCGTGGTCCAGCGGCCCGTGGGCGACACGTCAGGGATCTGCTGCAGCAGTGCGATAAGCAGGAAGAAGCAGTTGGAGTAGCGCCGGAACTGCTCGAACAGGAACAGCGGGATGAATGATGTTACGCTGTGGAAGGGCATGGCGTTAAACACAGCTCACTTTTTACAGGTGTTTGCATGTATGGTCTGGTCTAAAAGTATCTGATAAAAGGGTAAATATAAATTTATATAATAAACCCCATGGAGGTTAAATTCTTAAGAGAGTTCATTTAAAAAGTTGGCAACGTCACAAACAGCTGTCACATATTTACCCGTTTTGATTAATTTGGCAATATTACTGTATGGAAATATGAAATATCGCTCACCAGTGAACTATAATATTAATAATGAATAGCAATTATTACACTGAATTTGATGTTGTAACCGTTTTAGGTGTAAAAATGCATTTGGGAAGTTTCCAAATACTTTTTTTTACATCTAAAACTAAATATTCGGTGTTACGTAATTAATTATTGCATTTCATAATAAATATTTAGCTAGTTCACTAGTTAGCCATATTTCATATTTCCATACAGTAATATTCAAAACAGCGAAATATTTACGTTGCCCACTTTCAGAATGTACGCTTTAAAGTTAGTAATACATTCATCTGTATTTAGAATGTTTCAAATTTATATCTCACCAACAATTATTGTTTGAATAAATTCGACGAAATCAATATTGTCAAATGAAAAATATGGTGATTTGAAATTATAATTAGGGTAATAAATTAGGTTTTACTTTTCTACTAATCAAATCAAAGCACTCATTCGTAAGTGGCAGTACAAATTGGCATCCACACGTACGTTTTCTGATCCATTTGTTTACATTTTCATCAGATACATTTTTTCTTTTTTCTTTTTTTCAATAATTTGATACAGGAGTTCCTCATAACAGCCAACAGGTCATCCAATGTCGATAATTCTATGTCATAAGTCAAAGATGTCGACAAAATGTCGATAAGTCGAAGAGCAGCGGTTTGGTATTAAAAAATGCCAACTAGAGCTGTGATTCTGAAAGTTATTGAAAACCTCTAGCTGTGGTAAATGAATTATGTTTATTTATTTCGTAACATTTCGACTGACCTTCATTGAGTTCAAAATTAACAATACCACTGCTAATGAGGAAATGCCACAAGAATTTATTATAATAGAATGTATGTCCCGTGGGGTAATCATGCATCATGATTACCTAAAGGCTCGTGCAGACCAGCGCGACGCGACTCGAACAATACAATTTCTAAGTAAACTTCACGGTATAAATATAACCGGCGTCGCGCGTCCACGGCTATTAGGAAAATAATGACCTGCATACCAATTTGCGGTCGTGTTTAGGTACACCTCAGCCGCGAATGCGATAACACTAACATTGATACGTTACAGTTTTAATTGGTTTTCCCTAATAAGAGCAAAGTTCTTTCGAACAGTTATTTTATCCAATCGACACGGTTTGGGATTATATAAAAACAAAATAGCACCGTTGAGTAAAATTATGATTTCTTAGCCTGCATTACGCTGTAATCGATTGGAGCGTGCTAACGCCCGTACCGAATAAGCGTGAGCGCGATAACGTTGTATCATGAATCGTCATAGATGACGTCATGACATGCGCCATCTTGCACTAACGCTGACCATGCCTTTTTCTAATATCACCGTGAGCGCTGTCAAAAATGATTGTTGTGCTGTTTTTTTTGAGTCGCATCATAATTTTAGACCAACGTGGCATTTTAGAAATCGTGCTTCTGGCTACCGTGGCCACCTAACCAACGAAGAAGAAATTTGTAGTTTAAACACAAAGAATTATGATATGCAAGTTTTGACGTTGAGCGAGCACCGTGAGAGCGTTCACGAGCGTTCCGAATTGTTGACAGCACTCAGCTGTCATAATATTTATTGTGCTATCTAAATCGGAACGCCTATTATTGATGTCAGTGCTGTGGGCGATTACGTTCTAATTCGGAAAGCGACCTTAAACTCACTACCACAGTCATAAGTAGTACCTACGAGCTACATAAAAAGCAGGCGATTAAATAATCTATGGTGTGTATGCGTAGTTTGTATATAGGTAGGGACGGGGATTTCAAGTTGTCAATAATGCCTAAGTAATGATAGGTTCGCTGCTTTGATCGTATCGAAAGTAATTTGTAGTGAACACATCATAAATTATAGGTAAGACATGAATGGAACGTATCAACTGTCAAGAAATATTGTTTGTTTTGAAATGATGATAAGATAAAAGGTTTGTCTTACATACATTATACCTACTTGTGAACGTTTATTAATACGTATTTATTTTTTAAATGTTTGTTTACTAAGTTGAAAATATTGTGGAATTATGTTAAAGGCTAATATTTACAATGTAATATCGCGTTCTAGAATGCCGTGAAATTATCTCATTGCATGTAAACCCCGTCGTACCAGTTTCAGCTATTCATAATAGTCATCGGAAAATATGAACGTTTTCGCGACTCTATTAATAATGTTTGTTAATAAATGCAACAATATGAGTAGATGACGTCAGGCGACACATTGAATGCATTGACACATTATTGTTCCCTACAAGGTGTCACCTGAAGCGTGGGACGCAGTCGCAGTAGATCCTATATAACTTTACTAATTACTGTAATTCTTATGTTTATTTTTATCTTCCTCGCCTGCGTTGGCACTTGGCACTATTTGTATGTTCTACTTATCTAGTAACCATGCTCATATTGCTCATCTATCCGCCCACTTGTTATCCTTTTAATGATACCCTTATTAATAAATATTTCTTACTAGTTTTATTTAAGCAAGCGGCGCGCGGCGTAGAAAATACGTAATTGTATGAAGACGAACTATTTATGGAACTGCGCAGAAAAGAGTGCAAAGACGTACGTTTATTTGGCACCATGAAAGAAAGTTCAATAAAATTCAGATTCTTTGTTTGTTTTATAGAAATAAAATTCCAGAAGTGAGTGAACAATTCTTTAACACGTAGAAGTGCGCCAAATTGATTGGATAATGTGCACCGAGCAAGTGTTAGCCGGCTGTTCCGACGACACGCTCGCAATAGCGAGCGTCACGCCACACCCCTGCACAGGTGCTCAACTTGTATGTCACGTCACTGTCACGGACAAGGACATGCCAACACGTACTAACCCTTATCAAAACAATGTATTCAATGAGCGCTCTATGAAAAAGGAACTTTACAGAACTGATATGAAACTCCGTGCAAAGATAACCTCTATAATGCGAAAACTTCTAAGATTTTCTTCAAGAAATTCTCAACATAATGTCTGGAACAGAGCGGAAAGTTCGCGAGGACGCAGTGTTCTCGTAGTCCCAATAAGGGAACATTGTAATTAGCAGCCAAGCATTCATTGCCACGCGCTGCTGTCATACTGACTCACTTCCTTTTATGAAGTTTCAAAGTCACTGTGCATAATTTTACGAAGCGTTAGCGAAAAAGTCAATCATAGATAAATTAGGTGGCCATCAAACACTATCCTCATGGTACGTGGTCCTCGCCGCCGTTGGATGTCTGCACTACCCGCGGCATCACCATTCCAGAGACAATGCGACGAAATATGATGGTGGAATAGTAGAAAATGCCTTTAGCATTAAGTCCACCTCTGCACTCGTAGCATGGAAGAATAGACAAAATTACAGATTCCCAATCACAATCTGTGATTTTGTCTATTCTTCCGTCGACAACACCCGTTTCTATGATGACCATGCTATGCGTGCTGTACATTTGTGAGTTTGAAATATTCAATAAATAAATAATAAGAATGCTTAAAATTTCAATAGTGTCCGAATGAAAAGTTAAATAAAGTAACCGTAAGACCACGACCGGTGAGATTCATGAGTCTCCTGGGAACTTCTCTAAAAACTTGTTGAAAGTGAAATAGTTTCCAAAATAGTAATTGTAGTAGTTCCCATGGAGACAGTAGTGATATATTAACGCGTATGACATCAGTGTACGGTGGATGGGCAGGCGGCCAAGCGACGCGGCGCGTAAACAATGCGCCGTGTTTACATTGTGCCGCTGTTTAGGAACGCTCATTGTCGGCTGAAAAATTTTACGAGGCAGCCGGAATGGCCTGCCAATGGCGAAGTGACGCCCCAATATACGGCACATACATACGTACACTACAGAGATGTTACGTCAGAAATGTTTATTTTCTTCCACAGAAACGACGCGGATGTGTTTCAAAAATTATAGAAAATACTTAATGCGAATTCGTTCGCCACCTGCACCGGTTTCATAAAGTGAAAGTTCGTGTTTGTTTATTTGTTCATCAATCGTGCCTCGATTAATTGGAGATAAAACGGAATTGCACAGGAAATGTATACTTGCAAGTAAACATCTAATGCTATTTGTTTTTATAAAGAACTTGCTGAATAAATATTTGTGTTAACGTAATGACTCAGTTGCAAAACTGAAAATTCGCATCGCATGTGATGTTAATAAATTCGGTTGAGTAACTAAGTACCATGGACCATGGTCAGATCTAACGCTTTATAAAACTAATTCTAAAACCACACACTGCATTTTCTCGTTCCATGGATCCTATTACACCAGCAAATATTTAGAATGCAGATATTGTGACGCGTTCCATATTATAATGGAACATGCGGAAGGGCACGCCTTCCGAGTTCGATATCATGTTCTGCACTCCAATGCGGCGACACACAACATGTACAGTCAACCAAGGAGATATAAGTATGCAGGCAGTTAGCTTTATAGTGAATTCTTTCGTTGACTGATACATGCCTCTTCATTTCATAATTTGGTTACGTTAGAGTTAACGAGGGGCTCGTGGCTAAGTAACAACAGACGCACGGGTTTATCGAACAGGTTAAGCTCCGCTCCTCGAGGTCGGTCCGTGGATGGATGATCATCTTTAAATACCGAGACCCTAACCGTTTTGTCTGTGCCTCGGAATGGCATAACCAGCATTCCGAGGCACAGACTTTCCGTGCCTCGGAAAGCACGTTAAGCCGTTGGTCTCGGTTGTCATTCGTGGATCTTCGACAGTGTTACGGGTCGTCAGAAGCCCGAAAGTGTGACAACCAGTATTACCAAGACGTATCGTGTTACACATTAACTAGGTTGGGGAGGTCAGATAGGCAGTCGCTCCATGTAAAATATTGGTATTCCGCTGCTGGTATCTGGTTGGACAGGAAGCCGACCCTGACATAGTTGGGAAAAGGCTAGGCACCTGATGATGGTAACGTTAGAGTCAGTAAAAGGTACCTGTATTTAGCCGTAGATATTCGATTGTTTAGGAACTTGATAGGCTGCGGTCTGTTGACGAAGATGATTCTGTTCTGTTCCAGCGGCGCTCCGTCCGTCAGGCCCGATGTCGTCGCCTCATCTTCATCTGCAAACAAACAAAAAACATATTAGAAAACTCAAGAAGCCGGGAATTCTTAGCACAGAAAATAAGGCAATTAGACTAAATGAGAAATCTAAAAATAATTTCTTTAATCCAACTTTTCAAAAGTTTTAGTTCACGCTTTGACATTTTGTTATGTGCAGTCCTTTTAGCTACTTACGAGTTTTTAAACCTTCCTTCATTACAAATCACCAAAATTTACGTGATTGGACAAATTATTGTCGAATATTTACAACAGACCAAATACCTAAAAAACCAAGACAGAGCGCTGCGAACATATAGTGAAGCATGCCAAAACTACACCGCCTCTCTTTGCATACACGCTCAAACGCACACATTTACAACCTTTTACAATGACACTACAAACTACACCACACAAAGAGCACACATGTTTACGAAACCGGCTTCACTTCTCTGTTGACAGCTATGTCTTGGTTTTCTATTTGGTCTGAGTGTTTATAACTCTTCAATCCAGCATAATATTACATTTCTACTGAAAATTCTGCGACCATTCACCTCTCATTTGAACAACATCCATTCAAAAGTACACAAAGTTCCCTAATTAACATAGAATAGGTACCTACTATAAGAACTTTACGAAAGTTATAATAACACAAAACAAAGTTATTTCGGGACCACAGAACGTCGTTTGTGACTGTGGGATATTTGTGTGATTTCTAAGAAAATATTGACTTCAACCACAAGAATCTCAGATATGGGAAAGTTTTTTTTAGGGCAACGTTTTCGCTTGTCACATTATGTGTAAGATATCAGATCTAATTTGATCACTTCTAAATATTTATCCCCTTTTCACAATCTCTTGCTAAGAGCTTTAAATAAATCTGAAAACGGATTCCAGCAGAATATGCGTGAGTGCATGAGCGCTCAGATGGATGAAATCATAGACAACGTAGGTAAAACAGTATCAGCAATAAGTAACGTCTGAATTTATCCCAGAACGTGGCTGACCCTCAGAGGGCTGACCGTACAACGAGGTAAAGGTCGCGGCGTGGTAGTTGCTCGCTCATTTTAAAATGTGATGCATTAGTGTCATTGGGCAGAATTAGTCGTGCAGGGCGTCACTGCGAACATTGAAATCATCGCTGATGTCAATCCCTTACAATTGTTATTAGTTGAACGTGTCAATGTGCTTCGAGTGATATCATGTCCGAAAACATAGTCATGGACGTCTAAAATCGACAATATCACAAAATGCCATTGTATCTTAATCAGGTCAGTGTAAAAAGAGAAAACATGAAGCGTTTAGCTCTTTGCATTGAAAAACTTTCTAATAAAAAACTGTGTAGTTTTATACAGCTGTTGAGCTGTAGAAATATCGCAGACACGACTTCAAGGTGAAGTGGACAGTGCATCGTCTGCAGGCGGAACGGAGGTGCAGCCTGTTTTTTCACGCCTGAATGATAATTTGTACATAAGCCACACAATTTGCTTGACCTTTGGACATCCTAGGAAATAAGGCCTTGTAATTTTTTGCCAATCAAAATGTACCTAATTAAAATTAGAATAAATTAAGAGCTTGATTATGTTTTAAACATTGTAGGTTCGTTTATAATTAATTTGCAGAAGTTCTGTTTGGCTTACAAAGCCAACATTGTAACAACGAAATGAATGAATTGTTTCAGTTAGTAACGAACATTATTGTCTCATTGGCACGTGCCGAGTGCGGAGAACGCCATTAAAATTAAAATGTTAATTAACATTGGTTATTTTGTTGAGATAAACATGACCATACTGATACTCGTTGTTATCAGAGTGCAAAACTAATGCGGTATTCGTTACGGAGCGGATAAAAATATCGACACAGGTAAAAGTGGTTGGTTACACCCAACACTTTCCAGGGCATCTACAGATGTCATAACAATAAAACTTCTATTGTGTCTCGTTCAGTGTCCTGGAACGTGTTAAGAGGACATCCTCATCTGAGTCACCTTTATGCTCGGTTCACATTATTCCAGTATCATTCCAGTCCAGTGATCAAAACCAGCGCTGGAATGCCACTGGAATAAAGTGAAACAGGCATTAATCCAGCTCAAACAATCCATTCTAGTCTAGTGACTAGGTTGATGGCCGGTTCAAATTATTCCAGTCCAGTAATCCAGCGAGTCAATCAAGTCCAGTGCTAGACTGTAGACTGGATCATATTGTTTACATTATTTTCATTATTACAAGAAACAACAATGCGTGTTCACTGTTTAACGAAAAAGTAGACGGTCAATCCAGTCAAGTAACTGGATTGTTCACTACATTCCAGTGGCATACCTGCGCTGATTTCGATCGCTGGACTGGAATAATGTGAACCAGGCTCAACAGTCTACTTTTTCATTTCAGCTCGCCCATTCTAGCGCCATGGAATAGTGTAGATGTGCAGTGCTGGATTAAACATAGAACAGCTAGACTGGATCATATCATCTCTAATAGCTAATCGTAACATTTCATAATAGACTCAAACGTCCATGGTTGACTGTAGTGATGGAATACGGATGTCGCTTGTTCCGAGCTACAGAGGGATTGCAGTAGGCACCACTCGCAGTTCCAGAGTGCGGGTGACGCATCACACTTCAGAAAACACGCATCGTTTAATATATTAAACGAATATTAGCCCATTATCAGCTATCTGTCACCGTTTTTCTCGTAGAAACGATCAAATAAATAACCATGACGCTCGTTTATCGGGCGGTACGTGCACCAAGAATTAATTAAGAGACTAGGTATCTCGGCAGTAAAAAGTTAGTACTGTAGTTCCCCAGGCTTAACGATTAGTTTAGTGTACCTAAAGGTTACTCTGTTACGTAAGAAAGAAATAGCCTTTTAAATTATAGATGAGGTCTTTGTGTAACTTTTGTATGGCGCCGCCGCGCCTCCTTAGTACTGACCCTAATAAATGTTTGTTATTGTTTAGTTTCGTTTATAACTCGCTTAATTCATGAGGTGATTATTATCACACTTTGGTATAGCGCGTATACGCGGTAAGGTCAAGGGCACAGGCTTCAAAGACAGGGTGTTTCAAGGGCGAAATAGCCACAAACTCGCTATTAAAGTACTAGAATTCTAGCCGACTTATAACGCCTTTTACCACAGCGTACTGCAGTGGAAACATTGCAGTGTAACACTATCAAGGCTGATTACATTTTTAAATGTATTGAGTCTTGATTTACTGAAAATCCTATCTACTTTCTTACTTTCCATGATATGGAGAAAAATAATGGAATACTAGGTAGGTACTTTGACTATGTGGTACCTACATGAAGTTAAATACTGCTCGACCGATAGTAAAAAGTACCCACCGTACATTATCCTCATAATTGTTTTACTGATAGCGACTGATCCTATCAGGCAACTTGTGTCCCACAGAAGGGATTAACAAGTGATTTCTGATAAGAATAATACTTCTGAAGCAAGTTTTGATAAGAAGCAATATTCAATCTGTAATGATAAAATCACTCAATCAAAACATAATAAACATTTATGACAGTATAATAAATAAATAAGTATTTATTTCATAAAGTGGTTCCTGAAGAGTGAGTACAAAAAACTTTGAATTGAACTGGAGAGTGGAATTTTAGTTCAGAGATAACTGGCTTGATGTTTGACACTAAAAGTTAACTTTGAGATAATGACAATTTGATGACTTGGCCATACAGGTATTTCCTTGTACTTCAAATGCATAGCTAAGCCAGTAGGTTATGTATAGTATTTTCCATAGTATGCGAAATGTGAGCAAATGAAATAATCTACTGTATGTGATTGAAGTATCAATTATTAAGTATACATCTGAATAAAAAATAGAACAACCAGCTTTTGAAAATCGCAGGTTGGATATTGAAGGTGATGGTTTTCCTTTGGGGAAATAGTGACATTAACATAAATGCAATGAAACCATATTGTGGTTAATGTGGTTTGTAAAAATGTAAGTTAAATAATTCCATTGCACTATCAATTAATTATTCCTGTATCTAGAATATAATTTTCTGCTGTCAAATCTCCCAACTGCTACATTAGGCTTCTGCCAAGCACTACGCCTAATCCAGAGAACACCAGAGAGTTGATCAGGTTTTCAGAAACTGCAGCAAATATTTTATGTAGTTTCTTGTAGTGATTCCTATAGTATAAGAGTTTCACTAGATGGCTAGGCCTAAGGTACGAAGCTAAAGTTATCACAAAAAATGAACCCAATGAATTAACATGATAACTTAGGATAATACTAGACAAACATATACATAAACAAAGTGTTGGGCATAAATTAATGTTTTCGAAATCCCGAAGTTATTACTGATAACCTATAATAAAAAATATTGCTTTTAGAAAGATACACAACAGATTATTCTGTACAATATTATTCTTCTTAAATAAATAGGTACCATCTACTTAAACAAAGGTGTTACTTTTTATGTTTATAGATAAGCCAGCAGGTGTTTGTTTATACACTCATAAAATTTGGCAGCACACCATTCAAAGTAGGTAAGCAAGAAACACTGTTATTAGCAGTGTTAGAAAGATGACATCATTTTCTTGACACACTAAGAACTTAAAAGAAAATCAATATTTTTATACCTACCAGTTATTGTAACCTGCTAAATGTAGCCTCCCAGGAGGCCTTCTGACCTGTTAACTAACCTTAAAACTATACGAAACTAATAGTAATAGTTGACGTGTAAAGGTGTGATCTTAATTGAAAGTTACATGTGACAAAAACCTGTCCTAGATCTTAACAAATAAGAAGGGTTTCTCAGCTGGTCAAGGGTAGGGCAGTCAGAGAAATTATAAGGGACTTACGTTGGTTCATCTTGAGCACCATGGCTCGGTAGAACCTGGAGAACGGCGCCATCACGTTCCGCGTGTGGAAAAAACGCGCAATTCTATCCCTGGGATCCATTTCTGAGAATCTCCAAACTACTTCCTATGTAAAACACCTGATCACCACTATTTAAACACTAATAAAACGCTAAATTTGACACTCATTATCACCGCGTAATCGCGAAGAAAATAAAACAGAACGGGAATAAAAACAACTTCGTTCAATGATGTTTAAATAATCGACATTTTCGTTTGATGCACAAGTTTTAACCGTATTTCGTGGAGTAAACTTTAAGTGTAAATAATAACATCACTTCATTCACAGGTTCTTTTAAAATATTAAAAGTGTTTGAAATACATGTTGACATCATAAAAACAGCCGCTACGTGAGTCGTTTGGTACGATCGATCTGTCCATGTTCACCGCCCATGAATAGTGATGACACAGACACAACAAACAAGTTGCAATGTCGATATTTTGGGAATTGTGGATCTTGGAATGGGGTTCATTATTTAAGTGGCGTAATTTTTTTTAATTTACGCTGGGCGTATCCCGGGGTATGTCATTCTTTTTGACATTGCAACAGTTATCGTTGAGTTATTTACGATGTCGAGCCGACGAATTTTATAAATATGAAGCAATGGAAATTTTAAAACAAAAACCTTTTTATGAATAGTTACGTATTTTTCAATCAAATTATAGTTTTTTTCTTATTATTTACGCAATAAACATTTCTTCAAGGCTAGTTAAGATAGAAATAGAGTTAGGGAAAACATAATAATTAGCAAAATATTGAATTTTATCATCTACCGTACTAGCCTAACTAACCTAACTAACTAGCTCATAATTATAATACCTGTGCAGTGATTAAATGAAGGACAATAATAGGTGCTTGAAGATTAAAAAAAAATGCAATATCGATATTTAAGTTTACCGATACGGTAGCTTCGCTAACGGAGTGACAGCAACACTGTGCTGCCATCTGCGGAGTCTATTGTGACAGCTGACATTAAAATCTGATTGCCATAGACAAAAAATGTTACTGGGTTGCTTTTTTTTTATACCTTGGTATAATATTCCGTTGTTTCTCGTACGCACACTCAGACACTATACCTACTACTGTCTACGCTTCTTTTAACCTGGAAATAAAAGCACCAAATTATGTTGAAATGGGTCACCCGTTGTCTAATAGCTCCTACACACTATGCCGGCGGCACTGCCGCCGGGCAAGCCGCGGCGTACACGGCCCTGCCGCACAAAGTACACACCACATTTTATTTTATTTTATTTGACTGTAAGTCAATTTATTTTAATTTTGTTTTCATTTATTGTTGACATAATCTACTCTTTAAAATGTTTTTATTTTATGAGTTGTATTGCAATTTGTGGTGATGTAAATTATTTTAGCATAATAATATGCACTATTATATAGAATCAAGTTTTTTCAACTGAACAGACAGCTGTGCTGCTGGGGAGTTTGTTGCGCCACTTCTTCTTCCCAGCTTATGCACTAGGAAGTGGTGAAGGGTGGGCGTTTTTGGGGGACTGTCTTATGTAATTTTGACGTTCGAAAAGTGCTGATTTCTCAGCCTAGTTTGAATAAATGACTTTTGAATTTGAATTTGAATTTGAAAGCCGCACAAAGGATTGCAAAGAAAATGAATGCGCAAAAGCCGGGTACGTGCCGCGCGGCATAGTGTTTAGGAGCCATAAGACACGAAGTGGACTGGCAGTTGGCACTGCCCAAACTAGTTACTTATTCATTTTTGATTGAGTTCATTGTAATCCAATTCAGTTTCAATTGATTTCCGAAGTGAACCAGCTATGAATAAATAAATTCGGATGAACAACAACACAATGTGCGGAAACTACACGTGTTTTCCGAAATACCTTAGATACATAACTATGTCGTTAATCGCGTACTTAACTCTACGGCGCACAATGGGGCAAAAATTGACGCTGCTGGACATTTGATTTTTGACAAATCAGTTTCGACTCGGTGGTCGATAGGAACTGAGAAAAATAATAATTTCCATTTTCAATATATGGATTGGAAACGGACCTTTCGGCACACAACGGGTCGTTTTTCCCTTATCTATTCAGAACTGTAGAGCTGAAACCTAACAGGTATTATGACTGGGCGGCTGGGCCTACCACCAAAACATAGGGCCAGGCCACAACAGTGCGTTGCGGCGTCGCATCGCAAAAACAACATTGCACAGTTTTTTGCATTGCATTGTTGATTTTTTGCATTGCATTGTTGATTTTTGCGATGCGACGCCGCAACGCACTGTTGTGGCCTGGCCCATAGATACGAGTTACGTCGCCGGACTCCGGATTAGACCCTGTTTAGGAGATATGAAACTTTAAAAAACCAATTAAAAGTCGTCCAAATAAGCTATATACTCGTAGATATGTAGTTTCTTTACATTAAAATGCCTTGTATATGAAATTTTTTTTTGGATCGCTAAAGGGGGTCAGCTGCCCCTTTGCCTGCTCTTGGCGACGCCCTTGTGTACATCTTGGACATCACTGACATCGGTGATGGAAGATATCGTGAGGAAACCTAGATTTGTAAGAAATATAAATACCTAATTCCGTGCATCTTTGACGAACCTGACTTTAATATTTGTATGTCAACAATGACAAAGCATAGTGCAACACTTATCTATTTAAGACCTTGACATGTATGATTAATGTATATATGTTCTTCACCTATGTTTCACAAATAAATAATTCTGATTCTGATTCTGATTCTGATTCATCAATGCCCGTGGCGTGCCTTCTCTGTAATTATGCGAAGAGGCCTTTGCCCAGCAATGGGAATGAGACAAGCTTGTATTATTATAATAATTTAAATGATTCACTTGTAGATCAAAACTCATAATACTCAACGGGAAAAAATCTCGCATACTAAACGAGACGTCAACTATATTAATTTCCCGAGTTTACAGTAGTTTCTCCGAGTTGCACCACATCACATGGACTGCGTGGCCTCGGACCAGTCTCGGTGCCTACCGCAATCTATCGCGGCCTGACGTTTCATTCTAACTTTTACAGTTCTACACCCTTTCAATGTAACTCGGCGCGGAATGCATTCTCTGCTTCTCCGCTGAAGTTAATCTAGCTTAAAACTTTTAATCGGTCGTTCGGGAATGATAAAATACATTCTCCCGGGAATCTTTTTATCATTTCCTTGTTTTATATTTGAACACAATACTGCTAAGAGATGGTTTTCTTCACGAAAATTGTGGCGGAAAAAATGTTTAAGTAACAAGTGCGCGTTTCGCACACATCGCCATTCTCCCTTCTGCATACATAAAAGATATCCCAAGCCAGCCGTGCTTAGTTAATTTCAAATATTTCAGCGAATTTTCATAAGGTACTACATATTATATCAAACGACTGTCGTTCTATAGATTATAAGTAGGTAAATAATGCGAGCCAGCAGCGGTGCAGGGCCCAAGTTGGGTGGCAAAGCAGGAAGTGTTTTGTCCATTCGACCCTGATGGTTCAGTTTAGACAAATCCTTTTTTTCTTCTTGCATCTCTATACCGTAGGTGGGTATTGGGAGGGGTGCTAGGACAGGAAACCTCCCCGTGTGCCTGGGGGCTGGAGTTCCCTAACGGATGCGTCCGGGGGGAAGGCCAGTCTCCGGGACGGTGCACCCTGGGGTGCGGGCAATGTCTCCCCATTAGGTACTGCGTGTCTAAGCCTTAAAAAAGCTGCAGTCTGTTAGCGGCGAGCCAGCCGGCGTCAGGCCAGCGGAAGGCGGCATCGTATGCCGCCGCTGCCATCGCAGCTGCCGCGGCGGCCAGACCAGACCAGGGGTGGGGCTGCTACACAGGCAGCGAGGGCCCCGGCCAAGGCGGTGGGGGCCCCGGCCCTGGCCCTGGCAGCGGGGGCTCCGCCCCCGGTGGCGAAACGGCCGCCCATGCCTCCTAAATCTCCCCAGGCTGACGCCGAGTGGCAAATAGCCGGGGAGAAGAAAAAGGCGGGCAAGGCCAAAAGGGCGGCCAAAAAGAAGGCGCAAGGAGCATAGCGTCGCGGCTAGGCTCCGCGCCCCGAAGTCCGCAGCTGTAGTGATAACACTACAGCCGGAAGCGGAGAAGAAGGGCGTGTCCTACCGCGACGTGCTCTCCAAGATTGGGGCGGCGGTGGACCTAAAGGAGATAGGTGCCGCTCAGGGCATCCGGGTTAGGGTCACTGCGACTGGGGCCCGGATGCTGGAGCTCCCCGGTGCGGCTAGTGGCCCGGCCGCTGACGCCCTGGCTGAAAAGCTCAGAGCGTCCTTAAATGCGGACGAGGCCCGAGTGTCCAGGCCCACCAAGTGCGTAGAAATGCGCATCTCGGGCCTTGACGACTCAGTGGCGGAGGATCAGGTGGTGGCCGCTGTCGTCAGGACGGGGGGGTGCTCTGCCGAGCAGGTTAGGACAGGCATCATCCGTCCTGACTTCACGGGGATGCGAGCCGTAACGGTGAGCTGCCCCGTGTCGGCGGCCAGGAAAATCGCCGGGGAGGGCCAAAGGTTATTGGTGGGCTGGGTATCCGCGCAGGTCAAACTGCTCGAACCCAGACCTCTGAGGTGCTTCCGCTGCCATGTGGGCAACCACGTGGGAGCTAAATGCACCTCGGAGGTGGACCGCAGCGATCACTGCTATCGCTGCGGTCAGCCCGGTCACAAGGCCGGCTCGTGTCAAGCCACGCCGCACTGCGCCGTATGTGCGGCGGCTGGCAAGCCGGCCGAGCACCGGATTGGGAGTAAGGCCTGCGCCTAACCCGCCAAAACCAGGAGCAAGTCCTCCGCCACTGCGGTCACCGCCGCAGCCGCCGTTGCTACTGCCGCCGTCGCTGCCACCACCACCGTCGTCGCCGCCGCGGCCGTTGCCGCCGTGGCCGGGCCCTCACGCGGGGCTCAGGGGGGGGCTAAAATGGATTGCCAATAGGTCCATTACGCCTCCTCCAGGCGAACATCACCCACTGCGCCGCAGCTCAGGATCTGTTGCTCCAGAGCATGGCGCAGTGGTCGATTAACATCGCCGTGGTCGCTGAGCCGTACTTTGTCCCGCCCAGGGATCACTGGGTGGAGGACCTGAGCGGCTCAGTGGCCATTATTTCGTCGGCCGCCGCCGGTACCCCGTCCCTCGAGGCCGTCAAGAAGGGACGGGGCTGCGTAGCAGCACATCACGACAGGAGATTGTCGTGGTAGGAGCGTACTTTTCCCCGAACCGAAGTCTCGCCGAGTTCTACAACTCCCTTGGGGAGTTGAGAGTCGTCGTCGTCGGGTACCATCCCCTCCCCGTGATCGTCCTCGGGGACTTCAATGCCAAGAACGTGGCTTGGGGTTCCCGGTTAACGGATACACGGGGCAGGATGGTGGAGGACTGGGCTCTGGAGTCGGGCCTGGTCGTCCTAAACCGGGGTTCTGTCCCCACGTGCTTGCGGATGCGGGGCGGATCAGTGGTGGACATTTCGTTCGCCAGCCCCGCTCTGTGGCCACGTGTCATCGACTGGCGCGTCATGGAGGGGGTGGAGACCTATTCCGATCACCGGTACATCCGGTTTGACGTCTCCGCCCAGACCTCGGGCACGCCGGTCAGACAGACCCCGAGTGGTCCGCGGTGGGCCTTCAGCGCCCACCGCAGCTGGACCGGGAGCTCCTCCTGGAAGCCTCGATCGTGCAGGCCTGGGTGTCATCACCGGACAGGCCTGCCGACATCAACGACGAGGCGGAGTGGTTCCGGGAGGCCATGTCCGAAATATGTGACGTGGCAATGCCCCGGGTCCAGCCCAGACGTGCTCAGCGCCAGGTGTACTGGTGGTCGCGTGAGCTGACCGCTCAATACTCAATACTCAATATATTTATTTGCGTTCCACAATGTTAGCATAGGTGGTAGGTACATTATAAAATATACATAATTTTAGATCATTGTGGACCCTGTCGGGCACAGCAAGATAGGATAGAGAAAGAGGGCTATATTATATTATATTAGTATTTGAAAAAAAGTAAAATATAGATGTTTTTCCACTACTCACTTCCACTTTAATTTATTTATTATTTTTGGTATTTATTTTAAATTATTGTTTTAAATTTTCATTAAAATATTCATTAATATTATAATAGCATTTATGGATTAGGTATTGTTTTAGTTTATTTATAAATATATTTAATTTTTGTTCATTTTTAATTACTTCTGGTAATTTATTATATATTTTAACTGACATTACTAAAGTGCTTGTTGAGTGCATTTTCAGCTTAGAGCCACCAGGTAGGTTTAGTCTTATTTTTGTGTCGTAGTGTATATCTAGCCCGCGCGCGCCGCGCGTGTGTGTGTCTGACCGCTTTACGCGCGGCGTGCGTTGCTGCGCGCCACTTGTACGCCAGGCACCGCAGGCTTCGTATCCGCCCGCCGGATACGGAAGCCATTGAGGCGGAGCTGTACGCCGGGTACAGAGCGGCGAAGACCGCCCTCCGAGCGGAGATCGAGCGGGCCAGAGGACTGGCCCGCGAGGAGTCGCTGGAGACTATGAACAGAGACCCGTGGGGACGCCCATATAAATGGGTGCGAGACAAGCTCCGCCCATGGGCTCCCCCGCTGACGCAGAGTCTCCGGCCCCAGCTCGTGGAGGACGTGGTGAGCGCTCTGTTCCCTTCGCGAGGGGAACATACTCCCCCGCCCATGGCTCCGCCTCCTGCGGTGCCCGATGCGGACCACACAGGAAACGATGACGACGACGAATCTCCGGAGGTGACCGGGGTAGATTTGAGAGTGGCGGTACGTAGGCTGAATGCCAAAAATACCGCCCCAGGACCCGACGGCTTACCTGGAAAAGCCTGGGTTCTGGCCTCATCAAGAAGCCGGGGCGCCCGGCGGACTCTCCGTCCGCTTACCGGCCCATCGTGCTGCTCGACGAGGTGGGCAAGCTCTTTGAAAGAGTAATTGCAGACCGCCTTGTCGGGCAGCTGGTGCGAGTAGGTCCGGATTTTGCGGACAGCCAGTTTGGTTTCCGCAAGGGGCGCTCTACGGTGGATGCCATCATGCGCGTTCGAGCCCTCACGACGGGGGATGCTGTTACCCGGGGTGGGGTGGTCTTGGCGGTGTCTCTTGACATCGCCAATGCGTTCAATACCCTGCCCTGGAGTTGCATTAGGGAGGCACTCCGGTATCACCGGATGCCGACCTACCTCTGTCGAGTGGGCGAGGCCTATTTGACGGACAGGGCCGTCATCTACCCCGGTCACCACGGAGAATGGAACCGGCGAGAGATGTCGTGCGGTGTCCCGCAGGGATCGGTCCTGGGGCCGCATCTGTGGGACATCGGATACGACTGGGTGCTGCGCGCCGACCTCCCTAGCGGCGTCAGCGTAGTCTGCTACGCTGACGACACGCTGGTCCTGGTGCAGGGGAGGTCGCATGATCGTTGGGATGCGACAATCGTCGATAGGATCCGTCAACTGGGACTCGAGGTGGCCTTGCACAAGTCCGAGGCCATGTGTTTCTATGGTCCTCGGAACGCGCTACTGTCGGGTTCCCAGATAACGGCGGGAGGGGTTCACATTGGTGTCGAGTCGACGATGAAGTACCTGGGACTCGTCCTCGACAGCCGGTGGAACTTCGTGGAGCACTTCCGACGTTTGGCTCCCAAATTTCAGAGGGCTGTGGCTGCTTTGAAGCGGCTTCTGCCCAATCTAGGGGGTCCAAACGCCTCCTGCCGGAGTTTGAACGCGTCTCAAAGGGTCATGGCCATTAGGCTGGTCAGAGGATACCGCACGGTCTCCCGTGAGGCAGCGAGCCTCCTTGCTGGACTACCGCCATGGGATCTGGAGGCAAAAGTCCTCGCGCACATGTGGGAGTTGCGCGAGGAGGCGAAACGCCGGGGTGTAACTCCGCTGCCGCGAGAAATCACGGCACAGCGGACAGAGCTCCGGCGGGATCTCATGGCGGCATGGAGAGTGCGATTATCGCAACCTAGCGCTGGGCACGCCACAATTGCGGCGAAAAGTCCCCTCTTTGAGGAGTGGCTAGAGAGGCGCCACGGCGTCCTCACCTTCCGCCTGACGCAGGTCCTCACCGGACACGGTTGTTTCGGAAGGTTCCTGTTCAGGATAAAGCGGGAGGAAACGCCCGGGTGTTACCATTGTGTGGATCCCCCGGAGGACACGGTGGAGCATACGGTGGAGGTCTGCCCGGCTTGGGCGGGGAACCGCCGTGTCCTCACGGAGGCGATCTCTCGCGTCCGGCCCTGGTTCAGGCCATGGTCCGGAGCGAGAGTGCATGGGAAGCCGTCACTTCCTTCTGCGAAGCAGTAATGCTCGCGAAGGAGGAGGCGGAGCGCGCGAGGGAAATGCAAGATGCGCGCCCTCGCGCCCCTAGTCGCCGCAGGAGACGCCCCGGGCGTCGGGAGTCGCGAGCCGACTTCCGGCCACCGTAGGTGCGGGCTTGCGGACGGTGGGCAATGGGTAGCTCGCCGTCCGATTAGGACCAGGCCCGGGTCGACGGCGCGTTGTGTTCCACGCGCGCCTCAAAGAGATGTCAGCACCAACTGACGGGGTCCGTAAGGGCCAATGCCTGCCAGGGTTGCGAGTTTGTCCGAAAGGGATATCACGGCCCCGGCACACAAGCAACGGAAGGAACACGGGTGGGTTTTAGTCAGTAAAAGTCTGACACTCCCTCTCGCTCCGCCCAGAGCGGGAGGAGTCATTTGATGATTTCCCGCCCAAAAAAAAAAAAAAAGTAGGTGTGTATTAGGAGCATTTAGGTATCTTTCAAAGTGTTCAACTGAATGTGCAATGTCAATGATGAAGGATCTCTGCGTCTTCAATTTATCAGTAATTCACGAAGGTGTTTCAGATTAAAATTAGTTCCTCATATTGATTGAGTGATTGACTATTAAATTGTCTTTAGTGATATTAAAAGATACATTATTTGTACCAGTAAAAATCAAATCACCTCAATTAAACAGAGCCCAGATACCATTCGTGCCGTCGTGCGTGACACATTATTAATTCAGCGGTTTGAATTACGCAGTAAGTACCTACATATAATTTGTTAAGTAGGTTTTTATACCTTCGTAGTATAATGGGAGGTAAGCATTTACCAGAAAGTATTTATTAGCCGGGGATTAGTCGGCCTGTCTATGATAGAGCTGGGCAGTGTGTGTCATGTAATGATAGAGCGGGGCAGTGTAGGCAAGTATTAGATTACCCCATGATGTGCATCGACCCCGGCAGGCATCGGTCCTAGCAGACCCCTTCAGTTGTGCGCACGTGAGGACCTAATGGCAGCGTCAACAAACGGTAGCGTTTGTGAATTTTGAGGCTGTTTGACACAAAATTAAATTTAAAAAATACCTATATATTTTATGAGTTATTTTGTCATCGACCCGCTAAGAAGAGTAGCAACCCAGTGTCTGGATTTGTGCTCGGTTGATGCCGTTGATGGCTCGCCCCTATTGCAAAGGGACTCAAACATAACTGGCGAAATGTAGTTGATGGCGAAAATACACATGCCTGTAAAAAATGGAGCAGTAGCTTGCATTCCAGTCACACTGTGCAAGAAAATGTTACACTCTGGATACAGTGTGACATTTACATGTGATACATGTGATACATTTTACAGGCATGTGTACTCAATTTGGTTTATATATTCCATGCTCTGTATTTCTCCGCTCCAATGGACACACAGCCTTAGCCGGAGTTTACGACGCGTAGGGTAGTGGGTTCGAAACGTGTTCGTTAATAACTAATGAGTCCATTTATATCGCTGCGACGAGCTACGGGACTGAGCTTTTATATTTATTGGGTTTTAGTTTAATTTACTTTACCAGTCTGTTTTTATTTTTATTTTTCGTGGAAAATAAGCATATTATTATTCTATCTATTAATCAAAGACCGTGGAGGAAGCAAAAGGTGTAGCTATGATTGTAATGATTGCGAGCTGCATGGTGGCGTTCTGAATCCCATGAGTAGTTATCGGTTCCCAGAAAAGACTAAGGCTGCCTGTCCTTTGAAGCGGAACGAGGCAGCGGAGTGGAGCGGAGTTGCGGACAGTGTATGTCCATTGATGCGGAGCGAGATAGCGGAGCGGAGTTACGGACTGTGCGGAGTGAGGTAGCGGAGCGGTGTTGCGGACTGTGCGGAGCTAGACCGAGTTCACGCGACGAGTAATAATTGCCCGCTCCACTTCGCCGCTCCGTTTCCCCGCTCCGCTTCCCCTCTCCGCTTTTCCGCTCCGTTTCCCCGTTCCGCTTCCCGGTTTTGTATGATTTTTTAAACTAGTTCGCAAATCCCTGTCCACTGAAGCGGAGCGGAGGTTTTATGCAATTCCATTGGTTAATGGCACACCGCTACTCCACTCCTCTCCTCTCCGCTCCAGTGGACAGGCAGCCTAATCCTCCATATTTTCCTCTCGAATATCAATTGCATTCGTACAAAATTCCATAAAATTCTATACAATAAAAACATGACTCGATTCGCGGTTCCACAAGAAGAGAACTGCTCTAAATGCATTTTGCTATTTAAAAGTTCATATTCCAGAGTGAGTGATGGCTGTGGACCATTTTCCCCTCTTAAAATATGTTACATTATTATTGTTGAAGTTATGTTTTTAATCAAATCTTGTTTTAGAATAAAACCAGGAAAATATGACGCCATACAGTCTCTCTAGTTTTACTGTTTGTTCTAGGAACCCCATCAGAACTGCGGGAAGCAATGAAAACAAATATTAGAGCTTCGCATAACGTTCAGAAGAATCCGGAATAACAAGTAACGGTAAAATAAATATGACCAACTTGTCTACGAATGTACTTCTCTTCTAGTGCATTCGTAGATAAGCACTTTATGTAGGCAACTATGAAATAATTATGAAAACAAAAAGTTTATACTTGTGTTATCAGTCGGCAATCAATGGGTTACCTTATTTATTTATTTACTTATTAACTAATGATGGATGACTTAAAGCTAAAACAAACAGAATAAAAAATTGTATGTGAGACTGATAGCCAATTAAAAGTCTTCACTTCCAATTGGAAACAAAGAGTGTGACCAGCACAACACAGCTACCAAAAAAGAAGAGAAAAATAAAAATTATAACATTCAAGCATAAACTTATTCACATTTCTTATTCAATACAAGAATAAAGACCTGAACATACGAAATCTTAATTTTGAAAGCCAAGGCTTAGGCACTTTCTGACTGAGACTACGGTACCACGGCCACGGTACCACGGACCGGTGTAAGTGTTCGTCTAAGGACATGAAAACCCAGAGAAAAACTGAAATGGGTCCGTAATTAGGTACGTATACGTACAACGGGCTCCCATACTTTTAACCCGGAACACAGACAGAAATGGGTAGGTTTGTATGCATAACTCCGATCCAGCTCTTCACACTGTTTTACTACCAACTACAAAGAAATCTAGAAAAATGTTTTCTTTTTTAGCTTAAAACGTCTCTGGCATTCGTGTTTGTATTTATCATTTTATTGAGCTGCTTATCATTCAGAATACATTCGTTTCTTGGCCCGGCGGCACCAGCACGCAGCGTCAATGAATACTCTCTGGGGATGCATTATTATAGATATATCTTCGACTGGCGAAGTGCCTACCGGAGCGAAATGATTGTTATTTATTACGCAGATAGGCAATGCAGTCAGACTCATAAAAGCCTGATGTAACCTATCTTTCCCAAAGGTCCTAGGGCAGGATATCGACATCTCCACTGTACGAAATTTAGCGGGTACTGTAAGCTCTAGGCGACGCTCCAAAGCAGCCCACTTCTAAGCTGTACGCAAGTGTTTTTCGCTTCGTTTTATATGAAAATGTAGGCGTGATCGTCCACTGCGATCGCCACGCTACGCACGGATGCGTGTCTGGTAAACAAATGAACCGCGCAGCTACTCGTAACGTTGCAAACCTTTCCTAGAAAAGCGGTGGCCGCACTTGGCGGCGGCTGTCATGAAATTGATGATGACAGTGGCAAAGATTTAAATCGTTAGATTCGCCCTACCGCGTCAAAAGAAAGTCGCGTTTCTGTTTCGTTTTGACACCTCTGATACACAATGACGCAGTGACTACACTTGTTTGTCATGTAAACGCTATTTAATCACGTGTGAGCTCACTATTCTTAATCAATCAATCTGCCCAGCCTTTTCCCAACTATGTTGGGGTCGGCTTCCAGTCCAACCGGATACAGCTGAATACCAGTACTTTACATGAAGCGACTGCCTATCTGACCTCCACAACCCAGTAACTGAGTAATACGATACCCCTTGGTAAGACTGGTTGTCAGACTTTCGGGCTTCTGACTGACTACCCGTAACTCCTGTCAAAGATCCACGAATGACAGCCGGGACCAACGGCTTAACATGCTTTCTGAGGTACGTAAGAGTCTCGGTATGTAAAGATGGTCACCAATCTCCGGCAAGCGTAGCTTAACCTGATAGATCGACCCGTGAGGCTTTTATTACTTAGCCACGAGCTCACTCTTCTCAGTATGGAAACTTTTTCTTGTGACTAAGTACGGTGAGTGCAAATCTAGCGATTTAAATCTTTGAGGGGCGCGGTTTGCTTCACGTTGGTAACAACGCTGTCTAGGAAACCACATCAACTTACTTTAATCAACGTTTCAGTGACGTCATTCGCCCGTAAATTGCGGACGGTACGTGAGCAGTCACCGCGGAAACCGTAGCTTTAGTGCACATCCTAATTAGCAGTAAAAGGCCGACTTAAATACCAATATTTTTATATTTCAAATCCAAATTTATTTTGTTTTATCATTTTCTTTCTCACCTATGTATAAGAGACTAACTCATATCGTAGTAAAAATTAGCCCAGTAGCAGGGCTGTCCAGGCAGTGTCCAGTGGGCATATCGTAACACGTGGATGTATCCCGACGGGACCTGATGGAGCAATCAATCACAACACAACATGGCCGTCGCCAACAGTCTGCGCCACGTAGGACGTACCTACGTAAGCACGGAATGTACTTCAATCTTAATCCCATAATACCATTAGGTATGACTCGTACGTGATTTGAGTGCTTGTCAAAGCAATGGCATTGACGCTCAACTAGATTGCATTTTAGGGTTCTGCAAAAAAAAAAAAAAAGTTAAAACGAATAAGCGCGCAGCGTCTGTTAACGGCTGTTCTTCATATTGGCCCTATTTGTGGCAAAACGTCTTACATTTTTATCAAAATGATAAAATATCAAGCTTCATTTAAGATTATAGGTACTCAGTTCACAGATATGTAATTTAATCTCATCGAAAGATAGAATTTCTTCAAGTCTGACTAATTAAATATTAGTTTTAAAGAAAACTTTTACAGGTAAGCAAAAAGTATTTACAGTAACAGACACCCAATCAGGAAGACCAATAGTCGATGCCAACTAGTATTTACAAACTCATCTGTTCCTTTGTTGAAACAAAGAAAACAATCTACCAACTACGATCCGTATTTAATGGAGGGTGAAATTACCGGCCGTAGCCGGCTGTAGCTCGTAGCGCGTAGCTCGTAGCACGTAGCGCGTAGCAAAGGTCTTGCGGTGGAGTGGAGACTTATTCATAACGAAGTCGTGCGCTCGACCAATGGACATGATTTATTTTCAAATAAGTACGAGAAGCAATTTCAAGATGTTCTGCCTCATTGTCCTAGCGGTCGCAAACAAATGAAACATAATTACTATGTATCTATTGTTTGGCAAAGAAATCTGTTTGACTATGAGCTACAGTACCCTACAAAAAGTTCTATTAATAAGCACCAGAAAATTCATTTGTGTTGGTATGAAATGGCAAAAAGTTATTTTATCAAATTGCCGATCTAATTACGATGTCGACGTGGTAATTATTCCCCATTTATTTTTACCTTTCGGTTTACGCGTCGGTGCCCTGTCCAGTTGACACACACAGGCCTCAAGTCTGTCAAGGTTGTCGGCTGGGCCATAGACCAACAAGATGCGATTATAACAGCGTAAGATACATAGTTACGCTCTTTTACGTCGAGTTAGTCTCTTTAAAGCCTGTACAATTATGGCCACTTCAGTTTTATTATTTTTGAACTTTCCCTAAACAAGGATTTCTTGCGTAGCTTCTGTAGGCATTTATATTTAATACGTATATATATGTGTTTGCAATGCTACGCGATGCAGATTCCATTTGAGTAGAGATTTAACGAGATAAACACAAACAATAAAGGATCAAATCGCGTCCTAAATCCGTTCGGCTCTCCCCAATCAAACCGTGTGGGGAGAACCCTAGTGGAAATGGGACGAATGAGTACCCATTCTGAAATTGCAATATGCAAAGCGTCTCAGTAAGATATTAAAGGCTGCGACATGGGCGGTATGGTATCCAACATAGAAAAGTGTCTACCTACTCGAATATATGTAAACAAAGCGGCGGCATCAATAATTTGAAAGCTTTCATTCGTGAACGTCTAGTAGTGATGAATGGTGCCGGTAGACGATTAGCAATATACATATTTTTTATTAATTTGACACGTAGAGCTACTAGAACGAACTTGATAGAACTAGTAGGTATTCTAGTCTAACTCATGGAGGTAACAAAAACAAATCTATCCCTGCGCATGTCGTGGTACAGCCACCCTCAAAACCATGTAAACATTGAGAAGAACTAATTTATTATCTACAACTTGTGTTCCTTATTACTTTACCAATGAGTAGCTACAATTAAGTATCGAATGTGTAATACATATGTTTTGATTGATACAGTAGTAGGAACAAAGATTTCATTATTCTCCAGCCCTTAGCGCAACTTTTATTTTGTCAGCGCAACATGTATTTTGTCAGCGCAACATGTATTTTTCTTCGATACTTCTCTATTAGTCGTCATCTCGGTATGGAACAAAGATGAATATATAATTATATTATAGTCTTTATTTAGGAGGAGAACCAAGGTAACCGACATAGCCCGAAGAATTACCAAACTTAAGTGGCAATGGGCAGGGCACATTGTTCGTGGAACAGATGGCCGATGGCTGAAAGGTTCTGGAGTGGCGACCGCGGACCGGAAGACGAAGCGTTGGAATGCCTCCCACAAAATGGTCCGATGACCTTGCGAAGGCCGCAGGAATCCGAAATGATGAATGATGAATCTTTATTTATATAAAACAGATTGTAGACAATTAAATGAACTTGTCGACGTGTGTTCTTGTGTGTTGGTGTGATCGTAAGTTGTTCAAATATTCTTTGTAGAGTGGATTTTCTGCGTCTTTCAATATCATGGCGGTTGCCTATTCACTTGTTGAGTAAGAATTGGAAACAAGGGAAGGCGTTACCGGCTGAATAAAATATTCTAAGTCGTCCATCAAAAGAATACCTTACGTATAATTTTCAAACTTGATAATAACATAAAATTATTTTTTTGTCTTTTAATTTTGCGCTCACGTATGTACCTACTCGTATTATTAAGATTTTATACAGTAGATGTATGCTTTACTTTTTCACTACCTGCGCCTGCGATTCCGTCCGCCTTGTAGGAGTAGGAGTATGTTTAAAGTAAGTAGGAGAATGAAACTGTCACTCATCAGTAATGATCACCTTTTAGTTTATGGTGATCTTTCACCAACCGCCTCGATACATTTCGTCCATACTTAATATTATTAATAAGAATGTAACTCTGTCTGTCTGTTATATTTTCACACCCTAACAACTGAACGGATTGCGATGAAATTTGGCACACAGGTAGACTATGACCTGGGTAAGGATATATGACTTTTTGTTTTGGAAGTAAGTTTAAGTTTCCTATGGTATGATTTCCGACCCCTAAACGGGCGAAGCCACGTGCACCAGCTAGTACATCCTAATCCTATACTATCCTACTATAATAGACTATATTATCTTTTAATATATAAAATTCTCGTGTCACAGTGTTTGTAATAAAACTCTTCCGAAACGGCTTGACCGATTCTTTGAAATTTTGTGTGTATATTCAGTAGGTCTGAGAATAGGACGTAAACTATTTTTCATACCCCTAAGTGAAAAGGGTGGTCCATCCCAAAAAAAAATGTTGTTTTTGTTTTTTGGCATTAAAAAATACTAAACCTACACTTTCCCCCTTCTACCACCAACCCCTATTTTTTAATAGCGATATTAGTAGTAGGTAGGGTAGGTAGATAGGTAGGGTATGGTAGATGGATAGGTAAGTAGGTGCGCCGTAGTACGCACCACCATGCAACATCAGTAATTTTCACTGCTTTACTAAAAATATTCGACTCGTAAAAAACAGCAAGGCTTCCTTACTTAAGCTGTTAATTTTAGCCTCCATCGTAATCTGCCCAAACAGCTCCACAGTCGAGCCCGTGGACTCTCGGAGTCAAGTGCGCGATCGATCGCGGGGCTTCACAAGGTTAAGACGCAAGCTTGGCTGGCCATCATTATCTCATTAGTGAGCAGCGCCGATTGATCCAATGACAGTCGGAACGATTGACGGCTAATCGTAATGGAATTAACTGACGAACAGCCAGGTAAATGCTGGAAAGGGTTGGAAATCTGTAGCATAGTGTGTGTAGCTCTGATTTATTAAAAAGTGTACAGTTTACGTTCATGTTACTTATCATGTGTTATGCACAAGGTATGTTCGTTGTTACTTAGAGTAATTTGTTATCATATTTTTCGTAAGCATAATTTATTTGTTGAAAATTTTCAGATATCTATAATAATCTAATGCTATCGAGCTTTCTAAATAATTTTCCTTCTATTTGATCCAATATTGCCTAAATCAAAGTGTTCCAGTCGATTCCCTAATGATACCACAAAAACATGTCTACTTAGTTAACGTCAAAGAAGTGCGCATATATTTTTGGACTTCGCCGTTCCCGTTCAATTTCTGATAAACTTAAAATACTCGTATATGTATGGCAATGTGAGAAGTGCAACTTGACCTACTCGGCGAGTATTATTTCACAAATTCAGTGATGCATACACACAATAGGGTGCCGTGTAAATCATAACATCCAGGGAGCATTAGGCGTTCCTCAGGGCACTGTTTGGAGACCAGGCTAACCTTGGCCTGGCATTAATTATAATCATGAACATGACCGAAGGTCGACTTGGAGCGGGTAGTGAAACAAAACATTGGACTGGTATTGAATCGCGTATAATCAAACTTGTACGGAATCTCAGTGAGAAGAGTAAATAAACTTGTGGGAATGGAAAGTAGGGGAGAAAAAGACATGTTCCGCCAACCACAAAATAACTTGGTAAAAGACATGTTCCTCCAACCACAAATAACTTGGTAAAAGGGCAGGAGAATGATGATGATGATGAAGCTTGTTCAGGGAATGAATTCACATCCTCACACAGTCACCTCTTCGTTCGTTAATCATGGACTACAATGCGCGGCACTGACGCCGCTTAGGCAGCATGCCTCAAGCGTTTCATACAGCATTTGTGCCAGATCAACCACGAAACTTACTAGCTGCGCCTCGGTTCCCCCCACGTATATCTCGATCCCGTGGGTTTATCGGGATACAAAGTATTCTATGACCTAACCCAGGTCATGGCCTACCCATTTACAAAACTTCATCTAAATCCGTGCAGCCGGTTTAGCGTGAAAGCGTAACAAACAAACTCACTTTCGCATTTATAATATTATATAGTTAAGATAGCATACTGTATAGTTAACAATAATTATTGTAATTGTTTTAATTCAATCTTAATAAATGATATGATTAAGATTTGTGTTACTGTCTATTGTCTTCGCATACTAATTCTAATCCATAACTGATAAACTCATTATTCCCGTGCGAATTGTATTATCAAATAGATAGAATGTTAAATAATCTAATCTTGGTTTATCACTACTTGAAAGTGTTATCTATCGATCAGTTTCTATTATCTAAAATAGATCGATAACATTAAACTTGGATTCACCGGGCTTATCTAGTTACATATATTTTAAAACATAATAAAAGTTGTCCTCCAGACCGAATTTCGGCCAAGGCAATTAATCTCAACGGAGACCAGCCTTCAGCGCGGGAGATATTATAGTACACAAGTTTACAACGAAACATCCAAAATATGAGCAGTTACTACTTTTAATAGTCACATAAAATCGAAGAAATAGTGTAAAGTTAGTATCGAAACATTAGCTGTTAAAGTGTAAGAATAAAATAACAAACAGCCCGCAACAGGTAAGAAAACAGCTGTTAATGTTCCTGCCATATGTAATAAACGCGGCTAGCAAATCGTGCGTAAATGTCCGGCTCTCGTGACCCGTGTTAAGGCTCGTGCAGACCAGCGCGATGCGACGTCGCGACGCGACACGAACAATACAATTTCTAAGAAAACTTCACGGTATAACAATAACCGGTGTCGCGTTGCGCTGTCGCGTCGCGCTAGTCTGCACAATGCTTTATGAGAACTGGCGAGGCATTTAATATTATTATCGTGGTGGTCGCTGCCACCTGCCACAGACCACCGCTGGAACTGACAGTTGCTAGGCAGAAAGTATTCATACTAGTGGTTAAGTTTGTGGTTACGATTAGGCCTTTGTTTGGGGAATATGTTGATAGATAGATATGCAGTAGGTATAAATTCAAATATTAACCCTATTTTACATAAAAAATATCATACATAAAATCTATCTAATATAATTTATTCAATGTAATTTAATTCATTTATTGTAATCAATTTAGCTTATAATAATTTATTTTCATCTAAACTATGTATTTCTTGTTAATTAATTAAGTATGTTATTATCTGCGCATTATGTAGTGCATGCTGTGCTTTTCTATAAGTAATGAGGCGCTTAGATTTAAGTTTGAAATGTACTAATTATAAAGTAATAGTGTACTCATTGTTGAAGAGCCTAATAATAAATAAATAAATAAATAGATAGATAGATAAATCGTTTATTTAGTGCACACAAAAGACAGTACAACATACAAAAGCACGATTTAATAATAACTAATTAGCTTGCTAACATTAAATAGCTGCTAGGAAAACAAGACATTGTGATGACACCATTGGTTATTAAACACTTTAAAATAGTGTATCAAGGAACATAAAAAGAGCGCTGTGCGTCTCAAGGTTGCAGCAAATGGGAGTCCAGCTCAGCATGTAGGTATCAGGCAAATATACCTGACGCTTTAGCAGCAGAGGTTGTTGTTAACTGTTGTTAACTGAGTGCTAGATTACTAGTAGTTTGGGTAAAAGGTTAATATTTTAACCGAACCATAGAAGGGAAATTTATAAAATTTACACACTACGTCAATTTGCCGTGTTATATCATACAACTGTCAAAGAATTACAGTTGTGATTTGAATATACGGACAATTAAAGTTGGTAGTAAATTTGATAAACAAATAAACTCTCTGACTTTCCTTGGAACAAAATTATGCTATACTTTTTATCAAAAAAAATATGCTATACTTTTTATCAAAAGCCTGAGTTCTGAACATTATGCAATTATTCCGAAGGAAAACCAATATGGTAAAAGGCGGCGCCCTAGGCCCGCGCCACGTCAGTGCGCCACCTCCATCAAAACAAGTGTCATTTAATGACTGTTATCGTTTTATTTTTGTGAATTTCTTTATATATTATTGTTTAAGTGTTTTTTGTTCATTTAGGTAAGTTTTTAAATACATATGTTAAATGCCGGCTGTAGCGATGCCGGAAATAGTGCTAGTCAACCTGCCACATCGCTCGATGTCCAGGTGAGATGTCCCCACTGCTCCCAGCCGCGCTTCTTCAAAGGCGAACGGGGGCTACGGATACACTATGGCAAGGTTCACAAACCACATAGTGTACCTTTGTGCCCCCCAACCCCATCTCCAACATCAACAACTTCAGATAAAAGTTTGTGGAATACGCTGGCAAAATTCAAAAATTCTACTCCAGTATTAAAGAGAGTTCCCCGGGGCGCGAGGCGGTCCGTTGCACTGAGTTTAGCGCAATGTCTCCGCCTTGCGACCCAGGAGAACTCAAAAAGTGCCTGGGAACAATTACTTACCTTCCCTTATAGGATTCTACATGTCCAAAGAAATTTGGCAACAAAAAATACTTTGACAAATCAAATTAAAGATAATTGCAACAATTCGACCCTCATTTTAGATCCAAAATTACCTGTTTCTAATAACCCTTCACGAAGAGGCTTATGTTCACATGTAGAATCCAAATTAAGTGAAGGTGACATCAGGGGAGCGGCCAGGCTACTGTTCAGTAGCGATGTGGTGGCGCCCTACTCTCCAGAAACCCTTACTGCCCTGGAGAGTAAACATCCAGCGCCTGCCGATGGTCTCACCTTCCCCGACCCCCCCCCACCCTCCTGATCCGGATTCAATACCTCTAAGCGTTACTGCCCCCCAGCTGATTGCTGCCGTGAGCTCTTTCCGAAGTGGTTCCGCCGGCGGCCTCGACGGCCTGACTCCTCAGCACTTAAAAGACTTATTGAGTTCAGGCGCCGGGGAAGCTGGTGAGTCACTTTTGAAGGAGCTTGCGGCTCTAATTAATCTGATGCTCAACGGCGGTGTGAATGATGCCGTCGTCGATGTCTTGTACGGGGCCAATTTATGTGCCCTGCGCAAGAGGGACGGCGGCATTCGTCCCATTGCCGTTGGGTGTACCTACAGGCGTACGGCAGCTAAAATATGCTGCAAATTATATGGAGAAACTTTAAAAAACAAGTTCCAGCCCCTACAGCTTGGCTTCGGATCCAAAGGGGGCTGCGAGGCTGCCGTACATGCCCTTTCCAGTTTTTTAAACTCCGGTAAAGGTGAGGTCATCCTCAAGGTTGACGTTAAAAATGCCTTCAACTCCATCAACAGGGACACTTTGTTGGCTGAAGCTAAAAAAGAGCTACCGGAAATTTATGGTTTTTTGTGGCAGTGCTACAGGCACCCTTAAAAATTACTATATAAAGACAACGTTTTGGAATCTGCAGTTGGATGCCAACAAGGTGATCCTCTCGGGCCAGTCATTTTCAGCTTAGCTATTCACCCCATAATACAACAACTAAATTCAAAATTTTATGTGTGGTATTTAGATGATGGGACTCTAGGAGGCGACGTAGATAGTGTTCTAAAAGATCTCCAATTTCTAAAGCAGCAGTTCCAATCTATCGGCCTCGACCTCAACTTCTCAAAATGCGAAATTTACCTTTGTGACAATACTGACAGACAATTGACCATTCAGAAATTTAATTCAATTACCCCAGATATCAAAATTTTGGAAAAAAGTTCACTGCACCTCCTAGGTTCCCTAATTTTAGAAGACAGTTTTTCACCTTTCATTGACGGAAAAATTGAACATTTTAACGATATTTCGGATAGACTTTCTAAAATTAACTTACATTCGGCATTCACCCTTATCAGATACTGCTGTTTCGGTCCAAATTTTATGTATTTTCTCCGCTCTTCCTCTCTATGGAAAAAGCCACACCTTTTAGACAAAATTGATCAAATTATTCGAAGTACTCTGACATCAATTATAAATGTGGCATTGGACGACCGCGCGTGGCTGCAAGCTACACTACCCATTCGCTATGGTGGGCTCGGCGTCCGCAAAATTTCTAGTGTAAGCTTACCGGCGTTCCTGTCCTCGGTCCACAGCACCGAAAAGTTAACCAGAAAGATCTTAGCCGCTTCTCAGGTTGACTCTGAAGTGCCGTGTTTGACTGATGCGATGAACGCCTGGAAAGTGGCTTGTCCGGATACGGAGAAGCCCGAAAACCCGTCTTCCCAGAGACAGTGGGATGAGCCGCTCTGCAAGTTGGTACGGAATAACCTCTTTAATACGTCCACCAATACTGCTGAGCGTGCCCGCCTGCTGGCTGTGGGAGAATGGGAGTCGGGCCTCTGGCTTCAGGCGCTACCGTCACCCAACATAGGCACTATGCTGGGTGACACCACTTTTCGGCTCGCTACAAGTCTGCGTCTGGGCGCTCCTTGCGGGGCTCCGCATCGCTGTCAATGCGGTGAAGCAGTCGACCGCCTCGCACACCATGGCCTTTCCTGCAGCAAGAGCGCTGGTCGGTTGGCACGGCACGCAAGCATTAATGACATCATCCGTCGGGCTCTTGTCACCGCCGGGGTGCCAGCTGTTTTAGAACCCAATGGCTTGGCACGCGACGATGGGAAGAGGCCAGATGGAATGACCATTATGCCTTGGAAGTTGGGTAGGCCTTTGGTGTGGGATGCAACCTGTGTCGACACCCTTGCGCCATCCCATCTTCCTAGCACGGCGGGCTGTGCCGGGGCGGCTGCTGCAGGTGCAGAAAACCTCAAACGGCGCAAATATAACAACCTTATTGGTAGCTATATTTTTGAGCCGTTTGGGGTTGAAACACTAGGGCCGTGGGGTCCGAGTGCTCATCGAATATTTCGGGACATCGCTAAGCGGTTGGTCGACTCTTCACGTGACCAGAGGGCTGGCCAATTCTTAGGCCAAAGAATCAGCATTGCCATCCAACGTGGCAATGCTGCCAGCCTTTTGGGCACTTTTCCCGCTGACAGCGATGCGGACGAATTTTTTGATGCCCAATGAGCTCTTCCCTTTATTTTATTTAATTTTTTTCTTTACATTCTTGTACATAATATATATAATAGTTAGTTGTAAAATAAATTGTAGCTAATAAAAAAAAGTTGAATTCTAAAAAAAAAAAAAAAAAAAATATGGTAAAATACTTCAGAGTTTTGTATGCAAACCCTGTAGAAGCAAGAATGTTGTGTCACCTTTGGGGCACATGAACACATCGGCCCGACATGAAGCGACAGACTACTGAATATTGTAAAGATTTCGGAAAATACTACGCCGCACAAACACAGGACGAATGCATCTTGCCAAGAATGATTGAATGTGAATGTGTGTTTGAGTGTCTTTTCAATGTTTTCAAGACTATTTTAGATCTCTGCCTCTTGCTTCCTTAGAACCATAGGTAACTAGTATTATTAAAAAAAAAAAATTGTAACATCCTTGCAAGTTATCTCCATATTGATTATGTCCTAAACGATACGGACGTTAATTACTAGCTGCGCCCCGCGGTTTCACGCGCATAACTCTTGATTCCGTGGGAATATCAGGATAAAAAGGTTTCCTATGTCCTTTTCCAGGTGTAACCCTGTGTCAAATTTCATCCAAATCCGTTTAGCCGTTTTAGCGTGAAAGCGTAACAAACTAACACACTTTCGCATTTATAATATGAATATATAAACGCACTTTAAAAATAATATTTCACACTTTAAAATGTTTAGCTTTAAAATTAATTGAATGAACTATAAAAATAATGGTTTCCATAATAAACTACTAGCTTTAAAATTAATTGAACGAACTATTTTAACTCGCTAAAAGGTTAGGTTAGAACTGTGACCCCCTACGCATGAGCCGAGCAAGCGAAGCGAGCTGTGCCAGGGCAGCGGTCAGCGAGTGCCAAAAATGACTAGAATACCTATTATAGAAAAAAAAATACTTTTCGGTTTGGGAGTTGGTTTTCGACACAGATATAGTGCAAACCAGTATTTTTGTATGTATTTTAATTATGTTGTTTATGATATTATTTATGATACGAGTATATATATTTTGTAAATTTGGTTCATGTTTAATAAACTTATAATATTAAATTATAGATGTGTTATTATTTTAAAGTGCTGTTATACAATTTTATAGCTGTTTTCATCAAATTTAAAGTGCTATTAAATACATCCCATAAAATATTAATTAGGATTTGTTTTTCTTTAGTTTTAAAGTATGCATATCAGTAAGCAGATGGCGATATTTTCTGTAAATGATCCCTGCCGCCAACTACTAACCCACTCGAACATTCAACCGGATCAACATGATGACCTATTCGTTACTAAATTAATTCAATATCCTCCCGTCAGTTGCATGTCGCCTGTCGGCTCACTCTACACTCTATTAAATAACAGCCGCGATTGATCAAGCGACGAATGGATCGTGCATTTTTTATACGTTGTGTGTGCCCTTAATCAAAATGAATGAATCATTATAAGGTTAGTAAACAGCTCGTTCTAAGAATCCGTTTTGTACAGAACTTACCGCACCTACACTAAATAAAATGAGCTTTACATATTAGACAGGTGATCATCCTTTTTAGGGTTCCGTAGTAAACAAAGAACCCTTATAGTTTCGTCATGTCCGTCTGTCGTCTGTTTGTCCGCAGCTTAGCTTAGAGACTGTTAGTAATAGAAAGCTGTAACTTGGTATGTATATATACATATTAACCTAGTCAACAAAGTGGTAAAATAAAAACAAGAACAAACATTTTTTTTAGGGAACCTACTCGTAAACTGGGGATGTTTTTTTTCTCGTCTATTCTACGGTGTGAGGTATCGTTGGAAAGGTCGTTCCAAAATATTGTGAGTTTGTCAAAACCATTTTTGGATTCCGGGATTCTTTTGCGAAATATCGTGCTTTAAAGTACTAATTTTTGTTAGAATCAAGTGTACCTCCTCCCTGCCAGCTAAATGGTTGGTTTTGGATATGTTAAAAAAAATCTCGGCCGTAGTATATATAACGAAATTGGAAGGCTTTACAAGTTGACGAGTATTAATCGAACAACTTACATTTGCGGTTGCAAAAACACGTTCTCCCATACATTCCGTTCCGAGAACATGTTTTTCAACTACAAAGTTAAGTTTGTTCTTGCGATTAATTCATCCCAACTACGGAACCGAAAGTTATAACAATAAAACCGGTCAAGTGCGTGTCGGACCACGTACAATGAAGGCATTGTGCGTGGTCCGACACGCACTTGACCGGTTTTTTTTGTTATAACTTTGTACCCTATGTAAGTTTTCCCGGTTGATGTCAATAGGCTCGCCCCCTATTACATGGGACTTTTAAACATATCTGGAGAAATGTGTGTGTTGTGTGTTCTTTAGTTACTGCCTAACCCTGCGGGTATTACAGGTGTTATGTTTGGTAACCGTAAACGGTCTACCTTTCCTTTTCTTTATCACTATTCTTTATATCTTTCTATATAATTGAAACTCGCTTAACAATCTCTGAGATAATGAGAAAGTTATAAAGACAATAGGTATCTCTGAATGTTATCTGGAAAGATAAAACACAGACCAGTAAAGCACGGTTAGAGAGCTGCGAACAAGAACTAATCCGCTTTTCCTATCTGATTCTCATTACTGTGCTCTTCTTTTCTTTTTAACCGACAGCAGGACTCATTAAAACAGGAGGTTTTAATGAGTCCTTGTTTTGTGTTTAACTACAACCTCCGTTTTGAACTTCTTTATTTTGTATCTTTTTTGTATATTGTTCTTTTGACAGGTCAATGATATTCCTAATTAGGGTGAAGGGTGAACGTTGATATCGAATTGACACATAGATGAGAGGTCAATCATACTCGTACCTATAGTATTGTCACTTTGACGCTTGGACGTACTAGTAATTAGCGTTTATTCCCTTCTTCTTTATTACATTATTTAATTAGCGTTTATTCCCTTCTTGTCGCAAAAGAAGTATCTTTTGCGACAAGAAGGGAATAAACGCTAATTAAATAATGTAAATATAAATAATAAATAATATTAAATCCTGATCTTATCTTGTCTTAGCTACTGCTAAGACAAGATAATATAAGATCAGGATTTAATGATATTGTTTCGAAAAAGTGTAATGTTTATTTAAAATAACAAACTAAAGTAAAATCGCTAGTATTTTCCTCGGGCTACAGCGTTGCCTTTGACCATCACAGAGATTCTGAAATTCTTACACAAGACAAGTCTCAGTAAATGCTTTGAGATTATGTTACAGTTTAAATTGTTTTTTCTTTATTGTCCTTTGAATGTTTACATTATTGCGAGCTGAAGTACTTGATGAGAATGAAAAAATATGGCGAAAATATAAAGTGATAAAGTAAATAATTGAGGAGAAAACTTAATATTTTACAAGCATCGCGTGTGAGTTGACAGGAGCTAAACATGACATATACACTCCCGTACACTCCCTTAACTCTATTATTATGATTTGATTCGTCAGACGCGAAGTGGAACATTATGGAATTAAACTCTGCTTTGATGTACCTCTGAGCGGACACGGAAGTGGAACAGTAATGTTTCAAGTAATCTCATATTAAAAACGTGCCAAATGCTTTAAAGTAAACGTGCGCTTAGAATACTTAAGAGGAAAGTTACATATGATATGATGTGACTGACGCGTGATGTGTGTATATGCATTCACGAGGTTTGTAATGAAACTGAAGGTAGTATGGAGGTGCATGCCCGCACAAAGAACGTTGTTTAAAGTTTCACGGGAGGAACATCAAGTGCTCGCATTACGAAACTTGATGATGTGACGACCGCTTTGTGGCGACTCGCGAGTACTCACCGAGCCTTTTGAAGCGGAGGAACGCTCTCACCGTCCTCCACATGGTCTAGCTGAACTTCAGAGGCGGCATCACATCACAGAACACTGCGGGAGCTTCACAGAACAGAGAAGTAATAGTCGATGACGTGCGCCACGTAGAACAGCACGCAGGTGGCGATGTACATGAACACCAGTATCTGTATGAGCATGGTGCTTCGCCCGCGGCTGCGCTCCGACTAACACGAGTGTCGGCTGACCAGCGAAGCCCTACTGCAAGGTGAATGCTGAACAATTCCAATTACACAATGATCCGTTACGTAAAATGATACGTCGCCGGGTAGTGGTCACAGACGGGACATTATTAAGTCGTGTGTAAATCTATGTGATCGCCATTGTTGTGTAGGGCATTTGTTCGGGGAAATGCAGTGTGTTGTTGTGATCAATCATATCTATGTGAATGTAATGATCGGGTAGCGAGAATTTTTACGAGCTGCTGATGTGTTGCAGTATCAGCAAGTGGCTTCTTTTATGGCAATATGTTATCAAACAATAAAATCAATAGTGATTAACACAAAAGATAACTCGGTCACCGAGCACAAACCCGCGACCCTTGGCGTTACTTCCTAAGTGAATGTTGTCGTACAATCATGTCGCTATGCTGGTACACATTCAGGGGAGTTCGGAACGACTCCACATGGACACAAATACAGGCACAAAGAGTGGAATTTATTCATTTGTGGAACTATCGCATCTGTTTTTATTTGCGAATGTTTTTCGTATGTTTCATATTTGTTAGCGACTACTTGGAACTACGGTTCGATATTTTGAATATTGAATATTGTCAGTATTGAAAATAAATTCTTGGAATCTAGGGATATTAGTTTGTGATGTCATGATTAACAAGCATTATCAATCTATGTTATCAAGATATGCTAGGTATCTCCATTATTGCCAACTTAATCTTCCGTGAAGCATGTACACACGTGTGGTCTTAAGGCTAACTAATGAGCTAGCCAGGTAGGCTGTGTATGTTGCTAATCCATCTTTACATAATTGTATCCTGAGACATATAATTCACCGTAATATCGTATAGTTGATTTAACTCTCTTAGCTACAAAGGGCTTGCTACAGCAATTACACATCAAAGCTACACTGCTACGCCGTAGCACTTAGCTACGGGCCTACGAGACTACGAGCCGTAACCGATGATCCGGTACTTCGGTCTGAGTGAATGATGTACGAGAGTGAGTCAGGAATGTAATGCAGCCGGTCGGTAGAGGTAACACCGGTAACAGTAGCACGTTACCTCTCCGCCACAGATATGAACTGGCGGTATGCACACTGGTACGGTTTTCACACGGAAATACATGAGTATTAGTATGCCTAGTAGAAACTATAAGATATCTGCCAAGTTTTATCCGTTTAAAACCATATCAGCTACTTCTGCAAAGCCTGTTATTATAAAATTGATGGTTTATTTTCTGTTCACTCTTTAGGTTTTTTTGTAAGTAAGATAAAACTGGGACAGCTACACCGCTGACACCTGTACGTACCGGAACTATATGACAACTAAAATATAGATCACAAATAATTAACTTTATTTTTGATACAGGATGCCTGTGATACAGGATAATTAATCCTAGTACAGGCATCTAACATTGTAATATTCATTATTGATCTAGGACTAGGTAATGCGTTGCAAAAGCTTTTTCATACTTTTTTTTTGTTAAGACCCTGTCTCCGGCGAAAGTTTCATTAAAATCGGTCGAGCCATTTTCGAGTTTTTGCGAGACTAATGCACGGCAATTGATTTTTATTTGAATATGTACCTATAGAATATATATTTATTTTTATTTTACTAATTCTGATTGTTGAGAGATTTTTTTAATATTAAATACATATGTATTATTCTCTCTAGTACTTTCACGGACCTGGAAATATCATATTCGCAACAATAGTTTACTTGTAATAAATGCTCTGAATTTCAATTTTTCATAGGTAGGTGTATTTAACTCTATATAATAAAAAGTACAGATCCCTCTTAAAAATATGTAGGATCAGTTAATTAGCGCTGGAGTCAGTAGGTGATTAATTAGCTACGAGTAGGAACAGCAATAACTCACAGTTGTAATTGGCGGCCATCATGTAATTGGCAATGCGGTTCACCGTGACTCCCAAATAGCTTACGACTTTCGACCAACTACTGAATGATTCAGCATTTAACTACGATCGACTAATTAATACCTACCAATTATAGGTAATATCGGTCTGTAATTGAAACAGAGAAGGGTTAAAGCATTCAACTCTTGCTCTTGCTTGTTGGCGATTTTATACCATCTCAAGTTCAGCGGTGCAATCCCATAAAATTTTTACGATGAAAACTTAGGTGAAGTCTGAAGTGAGCTGTCAATAATGTAAATCTCTAGCAGCAGGTAGAATGACACCTTACTTCAAGCTCACTTCACCTATGTTTTCACGGAGTTTCTCACTATATCAACTGGAAACAGCGCGCGGTGTCTTGTACTCAAGGTCAATAAACTATTAATTAATGTTATATTTAGCTAACATAATCATTAATTAATGTTATATTTAGCTAGCATAATCATTAATTAATGTTATATTTAGCTAACATAATCATTAATTAATGTTATATTTAGCTAGCATAATCATTAATTAATGTTATATTTAGCTAACATAATCATTAATTAATGTTATATTTAGCTAGCATAATCTTTAATTAATGTTATATTTAGCTAGCATAATCATTCATTAATGTCATATTTAGCTAGCATAATCATTAATTAATGTTATATTTAGCTAGCATAATCATTAATTAATGTTATATTTAGCTAGCATAATCATTAATTAATGTTATATTTAGCTAGCATAATCATTAATTAATGTTATATTTAACTAGCATAATCAACCTTTGAAGTTCCCACTGCTGGGACCCAGGCGTCCTCTCTGTGAGAAGAAGTGGGCCCCGGACTGATTGGTAGATGTCACAAATCTTCGAATTTTTTATGTTTTCCATCACCGTTTTGATATTTAGGTAAGTAGTCTTAAAATACATCACACTTTCAATCACACTACAGATGTTGTAACTACTTGTCATTTGGCGCTTAGTTAAGTATAATAATCGGGTTACTAAAGTGCGTAATGTAGACTAAAGACTCTTTTTATTGTCTATACTGGAAAAATAAATGAACCGTGGGTTTACAATGCAGCACAGCTCATCCCAGCTGGAAATCCATTGTAAAGAATAAAAGCTTTTCAACTAGCACGATGACAGCTTAATAACGCCATTGAAAGAAGATGTTTTGTTTCTGCGGTATCTACCGCAGGTATAACTATAGCAACTCTGATTGAATCGCCACGTAAGTATAATTTGGGCAGGTAACAAGCAATTTAATATTCTACCCGTTCAACGGAAAGTATGGAAGACTTTGAAAAGCAAATTAATCTTAATTGGGGAAGCCCGGGGCAAAAGGAATGGAGGCCAGGGTCATTTATCACTGGAAGATGTTATTTTCCCATTTCCAACGTTGATTGAATTCGAGTCAAACTTCTCATTCATTTGTCAATTAAATCGTTTAAATAATTGACTCTGATCCCTGATACCCTGGACTCTAGAGGGTTGGGAATGGACTGTATTCGGATTATTTTGGAATTCAGACAAATGGACAGCAATAAGAATTTAGTATACTGGATATTAATTTGTTAATTAAGGAATACATATCATATCTGACAAATATCGATATCTTTTTCTTTTTCAGTGATTAGTTTTCGTCTAGATTTTCGGAATTATTTTGTCACGTATACAGATACAATGAATAACGGAATTCAATGTATCTATAGGATATCATAGTGTACATACTCGTACATACCAAAGTACTTAAACTAATTAGCTAACTAATTAATTATTTACCTCAGTATCTCCTTATACCTTGACTTCTTATTCGCCAACAACTCTCTCAAGCAAAACTTTTTCTTCGTCTCCGAAGAAAAAGTTTTGCTTGAGAGAGTTGTTGGCGAATAAGAAGTCAAGGTCAAATAGCAACCAAGATTACCATTTGTGAGCTTTAAAGAGACTTATTCCAGAGTGATAACAAATAGAGTTTCCATAAATAATACTCACTCGTCTGCTGTTGTCCATTAACGACAGTCGCGTTGGGCACAGCAAGCCTGTCCTCCTCATTGTTGTTGACATGATGCAGTGGTAGTTCCACACCATCCGAACCTCCGGGCCACGCCATGACACACACATCACTGGCTCACGCACACATCACTATCACTCGCGCGAACACAACACGCAATGTATCACTTGAACACAATAAAGTCGCTTGCACCAATGTCCAGCCTTCACGTTACTATGGTTTGTCCCGATTTGGTATTAGATATATGTAGTTAAAATGTTGCTGTCTTTGATGTGTATAGAAGTTGTGCTGTTGATTGGTTAAAATGTATTAAGTAATTCGGTACAGTACCTGGGTGTTAATATGGCTTAACGAGCTTTAGAAACAGACAGTCACACAAACTGTATGAGTAACTGAGACGACGCTGTCACACAAATTGTATGAGTGACTAAGACGACGCTGTCACACAAACTGTATGACTGACTGAGACGTCGCTGCCAGACAAACTGTATGAGTGACTGAGACGACGCTGTCACACAAACTGTATGAGTGAAAGAGACAACGCTGTCACACAAACTTTATGACTCACTGAGACGTAGCTGTCACAAAAACTATATGAGTGACTGAGACGACGCTGTCACACAAACTGTATGAGTGAAAGAGACAACGCTGTCACACAAACTTTATGACTCACTGAGACGTAGCTGTCACAAAAACTATATGAGTGACTGAGACGACGCTGTCACACAAACTGTATGAGTGACTGAGACGACGTGAAACAAAGCCGAAGATTTTCTAAGACTCGATCACTTTATATGCCATTTTTTCGGGCGGGTACCGCACTTCCTAGTACCTTAGCCTCGTAGTTGGAGTCTGCAGATTGGATAGAATCCTTAAAAATAACCAAGCATTTATGAAGGTAAATGATTTTTCTATTAAATTACTTTTTTTATTAAAATGCAGTCTGACATTTTAAAGGTATCTTTTAATAGCATAGAAGGAGATAGAATAGCGCGCCATTTCAATTACCAATAACGATTTCTCAAGTACATTTTATAAGAAGATATTCAGGTAGTATCTTGTAACAGTAAAGAGAGTGCTGGATCCTTGAGAGTTATAGGTTTAAAAAATAAAGAGTCAATTCTTCGAGCCACTTTATTTTTTCTTTTGATCGAGACTTGAGCCATCTGTGGATGTTGAAACCAACATACATACTCGTAATCAGAGATATAAACTTGACATTTTGAAGCTTTTGGAAGATTTTGTCGAAATGGTTAAAACGGGTTAGTATGTCACTGAAGTCGTGAACAGCTAGCACTACATAAATCTGGTCACATGTCACTAAGACACGTGTAGTTTGCTGAAAATTTTGGATATTACGTCATATTATGATATAGAAGAAAGTTCCCGAGTGCCTCGCAGCGTAACTCACGGCTAATCTCTAAAGGCTGGAGTTTTGTCAGACTTTTATCACCACTTAGGAATTACCGAGTGAATATTTCGAGGAAAGTTCTACACCACATGGATATTATCCATTAGTTACTCAAATAATCTCGTAAATGTTCGCACGAGGTGTCTTATATAGATCCCGAATAGTTGGAAGTTTTGGGCCTAGGACTAGGTTGGGTCCCAGCTCAAGAGAACAGCGATCGAGACTTTCATCTTTATATAATTTGCGCTTGTATGGTATTAAGAAACATTTCATAAAACACTTTTTTTAGGTCCACCAAACCGCTCTGACCCTAACTATGTGGTAGCAGCTAGCTGCGCTCTCATAGCCATGAAAATAATATGACCACGTCAACAAGCCTGATTTAGGTACATCAGCACTTTATAGTAGGGTTGCTATCCCCAAATTTTGAAAACCAGGATTGAAGTATCGGATTAAAAACAGGACGCAATTTAAGATCGGTTTGTAGTTAATAGCAACACGCAATGAAAACAGGTTCAATGAAACTCAATTTTTGCGCACCAGACCTCTTTCTATCTAACCGTTAGATAGAGAGAGCTCTAATGTGCGAAAATAGTAGTGAGAAAGAGACAACAAGCAGAGTGCACGTTACATCTTTATTTTTTAAATACCCAGTGCCCCGCGTTTGAAGTTCATAGAAAACACTTTTTTATGATCTTTGACGTAAGGTTGAAGGCGTGAAATTTGGACCAGGATGCTTTAAAAAACCCAGGACGTTACTTGACACGTTCATTGCCGGGAGTCCTCCCGGAGGGTTCACTTCCAATATGTATGGCGGCATCATGAGTTCTATGAAAATGGGTGGAGTCGAAAGTGTTAATTAAAAGCTATCCAGAACACCCCAGGACATCTCAAAAAGCAGGACATGTCCTGGGAAAACAGGCCGGTTGGCAACCCTACTTTATGAAACGTGTTTGTTTGAGTGAAACGTATAATGTTGATGGGTACCAACCGGACCCATGAACCGTAGGTCCCAAAGTTACATATCGCAGACGTTTGTTGAAAAGCGCAAATATTTGTTTCTGAATCTGAGTAAGTCAGCAAAAGTGACTGAAGGTTCCACGAAAACGTAACGGTACACTGAATCATGATCCCGAATGTTATAGAGAAGAGCTGCTATGTTTACATAGTTCGAGAAATTCATAGAAGGCGTATTACCATACGTCTGCGTAGCACGAGAATTCTAAATGAATTATTATTATGAGTGCTACGAAACTCTACGAACAGCATTTTCGGAGCACTAACATAACAGACCGACAGTAGGCTGTAGTCTCGCCATCAATATGCGATGAATATCTTACGCACAGTTGGTACAACATAAACATACATACATGACATGTTTTATTAATCAATCAAATCATTTCAAGATTAAAACCTAGTTCATAAATCATTATTTTTCATCTAAAGTAAGTCAAAGTTAGAAACTTGGTAACCATGTCACAAGTTTAAATAAGTTTGTTTCTTGACGAAAACGAATTAACTTAATAGGTCAAACTTCGCTAACAGGCTACCTTTACTTAATTTTAAGTTGCTTGGAAAAGCTATGTTAGAACAAGTAAAGCCTTACTTAACTGTATGCTATATTACTCAAGTAGTCAAGGTCTGGAATTCACAACGGAATTCTTGGTCACTAGTTTTGCGTCCATTATTATTTATTAAAACTGTGCATGAAAAACGAAAGTCTCCTTTAATGCCAGGTACCTTTTTTTTTGGTTGGGAAATTATCAAATATCTTCTCCCGTTCTGGGCGGAGCTGGAAGGCGTGTCAGACTCTGACTAAAACCCACCCGTGTTCCTTCAGTTGCCTGTGCGTTGCCGGGGCCACGGTATCCTTTTCGGACTTTCCCGCGACCCCGGCAGTAATAGTAGGTACCTCAGTTCATGAACTAGATAAGATTCAATCTGTCTAGCCTTTTCCCAACTATGTTGGGGTCGGCTTCCAGTCTAACCGGATGCAGCTGAATACCAGTATTTTACAAGGAGCGACTGCCTATCTGACCTCCACAACCCAGTAACTGTGTAATACGATACCCCATGGTAAGACTGGTGTCAGACTTTCGGGCTTCTGACGACTCGTAACGACTGTCAAAGATCCACGAATGACAGCCGGGACCAACGGCTTAACGTGCTTTCCGAGGCACGGAGGATTCTCGGTATGTAAAGATGATCACCCATCCACTGACCAACCCCGGCAAGCGTAGCTTAACCTGATGAATCGACCAGTGCGGCTGTTGTTACTTAGCCACGAGCTCCTCCGAACTAGATAAGACTAATTCTTCTAAATTCTTAGTGCCTCTACTGGTGCCGAAGATACAAAATGTGTAATGAAATTACGACGACATGCGGTTATTCCCAGAACCGCCTTGCCAATATCGCTCACTATCTAGACACGAAGGAACATACTGACGGCACTCGTAACTTTGTGATAATAATGCTGCCTCATTGGTCTCCTGGTCGCAAGCGCGACTGCTGAGCGTGGAGTTTTGGGTTCGATTCCCAGGTTGGGCAGTGTCATTGGGTTTTTCCATTAAAAATTTATTTGTAGCAGCACGGAGTTTGGAAGTTAGTGGTGTCACATAACACCCCCGTGCCTCGGAAGCCACGTAAAGCCGTTGGTCCTGCGCTTGATATCAGCGCTCTCTCCGGCCGTGTCGGATTGCCATCCCATCGGACTATGTTAGTTAAAGAACAGCGAGTGTACCTGGGTTTTTCCACCCTCTCGTGCACTATAATATTGCCTGGGTACTTGCCTGGGTACGCCGCCGTGACTGAAATTCGGTCAGGAGAATCCTACTTCCTACTAATACAAGTATTACGAGTATAAACGCGAAAGTTTGTGAGTATGGATGGATGTATGGATGTTTGTTGCTCTTTCACGCAAAAACTACTGAACAGATTTGGATGAAATTTGGCAGACAGATAGTTTATAACCTGGATTAACACATAGGATACTTTTTATCCCGATATTCCCACGCGATCGAGACTTATGCGGGTGAAACCGCGGGGCGCTGCTAGTATTATAATACTCGTATTTATGCTATATAACGAGGTACGATATAATTTATTAGCATATCTAAGATATTATATCTTAGATATGCTAATAAATTATATCAATTATAATAAAGTTAAGAAAGATTTGTTATTATTACGTTAACTAAAACCAGTTGCCTGAAGCTCTGAATCCTAAGTCTGAAACAGTTAGTTTGTGTTCTAGGAAATGGATTTTGATTGAAATTCATCGGTAATTAATATTGTGTAAATAAGCATGAAGTTCATTTTACTTTGATTGTTTCTAAACTACAGTGCTAAATTCTCAGTACAAGATAGTTCTTTGAGAATTATCTTTTACTGAGAATTTAGCACTTTGAATATTAAAACCATTAATTGAGTGAACAATTAGAACAGTGGTAATTAAACGTGACCCTTTTTACCAGAGTCATCAACATGAAAGTCGGTCTATAAGATTCGTGTAATTAAACCTGGAGCTGCTGAAACGTAAAAACGTATTGCTATAATCACCAAGCTTGGTAAATGATCTGACACTTTAGTGATGTGTAAGTGACCCATAAGATACAGAGCGTAACAAGAACCTTCACGAAGCCGTCATCTACGCATTCTGTACCTACATCAAACTAAGTAATTTTGTTCAAAAATAATTGCTGGGAAACGAATTTTTATTTCTGGTGTGAAAATTTGCTGATTACGGTAGTGCACAATGTATCGCGCGCAAAACATTGTGCTTTTGGGTGCACTCAATAGTCTATGGATCGTGGGAGAGTTTTAAAGTGTTTTGAGTAAAAAACACATTTTAAAAGTTGGAACTTTGACCTTCAATATCTACGTAACCAGAAGGTACCCAGGTATGGTCCAGTACAAAAAAAATACATAATAATGGAAAGAACAATTAGTGACTCGGCTTCCTTCATGGTATTTTTACACCAGTAAATTTTGACTAATACTACTAATCTTGAGTAATTTTGAATTCTGAGATCTACAAATTGATGCGAGCATAAATTGTGGAGGATAGAACATTTCATATCGCGTTAAGTGCACTAGAACACAGATTTCAATTCCAATGAACTACGCAGAAAAATGGTACTGGAAGACGATAAAATATCCTTATATCAAAGCAGCAGGTGGTCTTGCTCTGAATGCAGTACGATAACATCGCACTGAAGTGCCATCACAATGGAGTCGCAGACACTGTGTGCTGAGGAGATAACCACGTTTTGTGATGGAAGCAGGGGGGGGGGGGGGCGGGACGGGTAGTGCTTGTATGCTAGTCGAATATCCCGTGGGGATGTTTAAGTCAAGATCAGTGTATAGCAGACCTTATATAGCATATCATTTATTCATTTATTAAAATTAAAATTAAAAATAAAAGGTGCACAGGCGAACTTCATGGCCATTGCCATTAGTATGTTTATTGTGAATTTAGTAAGGTTGCCATGTTATATAACTCACCTAGCCTGTTGCACCGATATACGTTTGGATGCCAACTTAAAGACTCCATTAGTAGCCAATGCATTCGAGTTTCGAAAAAGTCTCTCTTTGAAGGAACTCTTACTTGATAACGAATATGATGTTAATAATATTAGATATGTATTCTTACCAACAAACATTTTACGTCATACACAATAGCATTTTAATGAGTCCATTAGTTCTGTAGACACCTCAAGGTGCTCACGTCATAAGTTAGCGTCGATAAGACAAATACCAATACAAATCACGTGAACATGTTAAATGTTTCATATCTACCCGAGAATTACAACTGTAAACAAACCCAACATTGTCAAGTGTACAGTCAACTAAACATACTCGTAGTGGTTTCGGAAAAAGAAGATACCTACAACATTACAGGGCATGTGTACCCTAATATCTTTTTGTTCAGACCCACTCAGACGAAGAAATGCGGCAGCCACCAATCGTACTGGGCCCGCGAGGTGGCCCCACTCCCTCTCAGGAGATGTGTGAGATGTGACCCAGCAGTGCAAACGTTACTTGCCCAGTATGCTGACGAATGAAGTCAGAGATTTGAGTAACCAAGTACGCGTCCATGGGGAACAAAGTTGAGTTGCATGTACTTAGCAGAGATATCTACAACTATACATATCGTATCTCTTTTGATTTGATGTACATACGGGCCAAATACTTACAAGTAAAATGCTTGTTCGCGGTGACTTTGTAAACTTATTTGCAAGTTGGTGTGAACTATACGCTAGATAGCCTAGTAGCTTGCTCAAGTAAGATGTAAGTAAAGACCACGCTACGAACATCCCGCTCCCGCTCTGCTTTTATCTATCTTAAACTTATTGTCCACAAGCTGTAAGACTTAAAAAAAAATCAGATGACCTACTGTAAGTTTGGTTTTAAAATATCACTGGTTTTTACGCAAGTTTTGAAGAGACAAGCAGTAGTAATACCCTTGCAGTGGGTTATAGGCCATGAATTAAGCTGAATTGACTATTGAAACTCAACTTCTTTAATTCCGAAAGGGTAAGACAATGTTATATATCAAACTCAACCAATTTTGAATTGTCAAGGAGTCGCTTTGTCATAAAGATGAAGCTAGTTGCCCATTCCAAAGCGTAGTAAGACGGGCTGGAAAATCTTTGAACACTATTTAAATCAAAATATTGTTAGAAAGTATTGGTTGCATCATTCAAGTAACAATTATACATGTGAGAAGGAATGACGGGTACGTTAAAAGAGTGCACTGAAAAAAAAAAAACCATGGCAGCTAAGAGATGACTAGTCCCAATTGATGACGGCGCCCGTTCACGAATATGACGCTTGGATTAGCACCATTTTGAAAAGAACCGAATGATCTATGTTCACTCCCACTAATCGCTGAAGCTGTATTAATTAAATCCCACGCATTCGAGGGAATATTTTAAACGAGTTTGGAAAATTCCGAGCTTAAACTGACGCCATAAATATTAAGTCATCTAAGCTTGTAGGTACCTAATAGGAATTTTCCAGTACCTAGGTCACAGATTAATACAGAGTTCTCTTCGCAAAATTATTTAAATAAAAAGCGACTTGCTGCGACACAATACAGAGCAATTTAGGTCGCACAGCGCTAATAACCTGCAGTTATATTCACCTAGAAGTTGCCTCTCTTTCTATCGCACAACTCTTAGATCTTCTGATTACACTCACTGAATTGGCCCGACAAGTCAACCCAGCCGCGTACCAGAAGCTACAAGCTTCATACCTTATATGCGGAGTCAACCATGTATTAATCTGTGCCTAGGTACCTACCTAGGTACCTACTGGAAAATTTCTTAATAGAGGAATCCAATTACTTTTCCCGATTGGAAAATTAAAACTGCACCTAGATGACGCATAATATTTTACAAGAACTATTACGAATATGATAAGAACAGGGAATTGAGTAAGGGCGTCTTAGGTCTGAGGTATGGACTTCAATAGACTGGTTAACTTAAACGCTTATCTTAATCTTAACACAAATAATAGATATTAGTAAATGATAAGAATAGTGCATTGAATGCATATTCTCTACAAGTGGCGATTACTCAAGTCTAAGAGGTGCAGCCAGAGTGCCGTTATCAACTATGAACCCAGTTGATATAAGTAACAAGAGATTGAACAATATCAAAAAAGAAATGAGTAAATAATACTTAAGGCATTAAATTACACGCCTCTAAACATTTGTGTGCTTGAAGTATATACTCGTAAATAAAAATATACAGAATATTTATTAATATATCCAAGAAAAAAACTTGAAAGATTTGTGAGGAAATGTATATTGAACAATATTAAAAAATAAATTAGTAAAAAATACCTAAGGCGTTAAATTACACGCCTCTAAACACTTGTGTGCTTAAAGTACTATAAATAAATATATACGTAACAGAATATTGATTTATTTTTCCAAGATATAAACTTAGAAGATTTGTGAGGAAATGTATATTTTTCGTCCCAGCAAAGAAGAGTTACTTATTTGGGTAAACACTTTAAGTATACCGATATTATTGTGTCCAGAACTACCCACATTATCCTCTCGGATACACTCGATAAGAAAGGTTTGTCTTTCAAAACAGTTTTCAAAATTTACTTACACGTAGGTACCTATATCTACCTACGTATATGTAGTATGTAGTCATAGATAACTACGAGTACTTAATAATTTATTTCCTACACTGTTCTTGCTTGACCAAATGAGTGTGTGCTACCTCTGCCCAACCCTTCCGGGAATACACGCTTGGTATTATATTATTCTTTTCTTACGATTTGAACCTGGAAAAATACATTTGCCAATAGAAATGCTAACTAATACAGAATGTACGAGTATTAGTCGAAGCTGCTTCAAAATAACTAGTCTGAAATAACACGGGCCGTTCATGTAGTAATACTAATAAATAGAACGCCTAACACAAATATTTACAGTGGATAGTTCGGAATTTATATGAGTGATTAACATCGCTACCACAACTCAACATGGCATGGGTACTACCTACCTACCAATAAGTAAGGCGTTCAAATCTTACATCACTTTATACATTTTAATAACTACGGTATGTGTACGGACAGTCCAACACAAATGTTTAGTACCAAACTCTCAACAACACACTTCACGTCTGAAATGTACAAATCACAATTTAACACTGTATCAGTTACACTCGGCAATTTAACTACTTCCAAAAACGAAGGAGGTTTTCAATTCGTCGCGTATATTTTATTTATAACTCCAATATTGTTACACAGCACATACGGACAAACGGCAATAAATATCAGAGCCGGCAGACAACTGACTGAAGTATCATCTATGTATCAAGAGAAGCACCATACAGATAGCATTGATAAGATACCGACATAGAATGATAACTGACCCATGACAACGCGAGATGGCATCGGTAACCGACAGTCTAGTCTACCACTTGCGACTGGGCCAAGTGGCAATCAAACAGATGGTTTTCATAATTACCTGCACGTGATTGGAATTTCATAGATAATTAATAAAATATGAGTTAAAAACCAATCATCATTACCTTTGTGTAATTTTTAAGTAATGATTTTGTAAGTACTATAGTCTGTTCCAAAACTATCTGTATCTGATGAAAGTAATAAACAAACCCTGTTCAGCTTAACGCTTACGCAATCAAGCACTAAAGAAGAATTATTGTCACATTAATCTGCATAGAAGATTTCATCATAATATCACACCACTTTTTCCAACAATTATTTTTTGAATAATATTATTAATTGCTATTGTAAACTCATCGACGAAAATTGAGGTTATAAAATTAACCTCAACTGTCAAATAAAAAACATCATGGTGATTTAAAAGTACAATTTCAGGTTTAAGTATATATTATATATATACATTAAATCAAAGCACTTAGTTCGTAAGTGGTACTACAAATTGACATCCACCCAGAGGCTACAAATTGACATCCACCCAGAGGCAGGCACGTTTTCTGATCCATTTGTTAACATTTTCATCAGATATTTTAGAATAGGCCACCTACGAGCTGTTTCAAAAGTATCTCAGTACCTATAGGTACTGAAAACTGAAATGTTATCCAACAACTATTTCATTTATTAAGAATCTTTGAGCAAACTTAGCTTAACTTTCACAGAACTCTTCCAGTGAACTTTGTAAAGGCTTCTGGTGGTAACAGTTTACGCGACAATAGACTTTCGCAAGTAATACATTTTCTTGTTCTTATTATTTATTTATGGCGGACATTAAAATATCAAAGAAGGGTTCATCCTACTTATCCTGTTTTATTTGCAAACAATATTATATCAAAGTTGTTTCTCGAAATGGGTAACTTGCAATTGATCCCAAAAGAGGTCAAAATTGTATTAACACGTTCTGTGCTGGGAGCCCTCCTGGAGGGTTCACCTAGTCGCATATGGGATGCCGGGAGCCCTCGAGGAGGGCTCATTTTAAATGTAGGTTTTTCTTAGCGAATACAGCAGTATAAACCGTGAAAATAAAATCTGATGTATATTATAACAAGATTTATTAGTATATGCGTTGGTTTTAAAATCCAGACATTTTAATATTTTTTTTATTTTTTGTTCACTCTTACAAATAAAAAACAAAAATTTTAAAAGGTTGGAAACTACGTATAGCGAGACCCCCTGAAAACACAATTTTACTTCGTTTTACAGTGTTTTATAAAACAGTTTTAAACCTAATGCCGTTGACCGTCCGCGATGGTTAACTTTATCGCAAACGTAATGCTGGCAACCCTCCCGGAGGGTTTACTTTCAATATGTACGGCGGCATGGCGTATGAGTTCTATGAAAAGCGGATGGAGTCGAAAGTGTTAATAATAAAAACAACCAAATACTTTAAGAAAAGGGATCAAAGATTACAAAACTCTAAAACAGACGCGTAGCTTTATCTACGCGTCTGTTTTAGAGTTTTGTAATCTTTATAAAAGTAATTCGTATTTAAAGTACTTTTTCGCAGAATCACGAACACTGGTTTCAGCGTCAACTCCTACGGTCGATGCGACGCGACGGTGGGAATGAACTACTTCTTGTGTTTCTGGGATTCATCGTTAGGAAATACTTATTTAATGTTTATTTACTCAAAAAATAAGGCATTGTAAGTACACGTAAAAAAAGACAGTTTTACAAAATAAATACTATCTCTACAAACGTGTGGGTGAGCACTGCCCTCCTCCTCCTCCTTGCTCCTATCTCTCTTTTTATTTGTTTTCGTTCTTTTTTAATTTGGTTTTTATTTGTAGTACAATAATTATGTTGTGTTGTGTGCCTCTAGTCTGTGCTAAATAAATGTATTTTCTTTCTTTCTTTATTTTCTTTCTAGCTAGGTTATGAAAACAGGTATAATGACGTCAAGGTTACATAGTGCTTGTGATGTTACTGTTACATAGTGCTTGTGATGTTACTGTTACAATTTTGGAGTATTGAGACGGACAATTAAAGCTTAAGATACGTTTTATTAAAAGTGAAAATAAAATGAAATATAAACATAATAAATACTGATTATATGTTATATTATCATTACGTATCTGCTTATCCCTGTAGCTAATGTAGGCGTGATGATCACTACTATATACTTGACTATATAAACAAGTGGCAGGACAAGTGCACATACTATTAAGACGCGGCACCACTGTCGGCATGCCCTGTGGACGGCGCTCTAAGCTAATCTCTACCACGCCATTCGCAGCTTTGAATAACTGATGCACAAAGCAAGCTTATTACCATGATTATCCTTAAAGTTTCGTTAATTATATACTGGAGTGTATCTGCTGGCTCGTAAGCTAATCTAGGAAAAGAAGTGCTTAGCTAGCTTGTGCTTAGTGCTTAGAAGCTCTTAAAATTCAAGAGTGGGAATTTAAAAGATTCAAATTCTTTTTTTTTTTTTTATATGAACCTACATGGGCACTTCTGAAACATTAGAAGCAATAATAGGTGCACGGTTCGCATTCGTAGTTTCCTATGGAGAATAGCTGGCAAGAAACTCCACGGTTATACGATTTTTTTTTCTAATTACAGGGTTATTAGGTATGGGAGACAGTGTGGGTCAGGAACCTGTCAACAAGTACCAGATACTTAAGAAAAAGGTCAACAAATTGAAGTACTTATGAATTTCGATTCTGGAAGGCCTTAGTAATTCAAGAAGGACTTACTTACTTAGTAAGTCCTTCTTGAATTAAGGTTCAACCGATCACGAGTGGAATCCAGCTTGATTACGTGCGATGGAATTGCACCATCGTATGAAATCGACCACAGTGAACTCTTCAAACTGGCGTCATGCCGAAAGGATTGTCATTCTGCAAAGAAATTGGAATTTGCACACAAAGAGGTTGAATTTGTAAGTTTGTTCGTTGTGTATCAGTCAGTCATACCCACCATTGTAAACTTGTACATCTTGGTAAGTAACTAGTAGGTTCAGTCAAGACAAGTTTTTCTAGCCTTGAAAATGATAATCCTTCTAGTAAAGTTATCTAAGCTAAACGCCTAAAACTTGGCCTGATTACAACTCTCACCGCAGAGTTAGTACTTAGCGCGCACGCAACTTTATGTTGTCCTTAGACTCAGGCGACCTTTAACAAGTTAACACAACGTACCTTCTCAAATTAGTGCCTATGTAGGATGAAAGAACTCTAAAATGATGTAAAATAAACCTATGTGCAAAGAAAAGCTATCGAAGCTTCAAACGTTTACATATCTCCTGTACGTAAACTTAAATGGTATGAATATTTAGCTACGACTACATTAACCCTAATGTAAGCATTCACTGCGAGCTTGCAGAGATAAACGGTAACCAATTCCATTATCAACCTAATAAAACTGAAAGGCTGGTTATAATCAGTGTCAGTTCCATCGAAGGCTGGTCATCATGAGGTGCAGAGGCGCGGGCATGGGTGCGCCCGGGCAATCTGGGCCTAGTGACGTCATGTGAGCCTATAAAGAGAATTAAATCGGAGCTATAAAGCGAGCATGCGACCACGCGACCCGCGGACAGTGGGCTCGGTATCCGGACTTATATTAGTATTAATGATAGTCTTTTTATGGCCTTTTAGGTTAGAATAATAGTGTGCTAAGTGCTAACCTTTCCTCGTTTAATATAGGTTAGAAAACTAGGACAAATTGTGGACTAAGTCTATAAGAACAAAAAGTATTAAATCTCGGAACGCTCTCAACCGGCTTTCCTACCTGTGCAAACTAAAGTATTGAAGAAAATAAATTGAGCTTGTACACTTACAACAGATCTAGAGTAATAAGGACACATCATAATAAAACCGGTGTCATTTTTGCTATCTTTAAACAATAAAAAGTAAATCAGAAAGCTCTTTGTGTTTATTATTAAAATGTTTCTCTTGCATTGCATGTCGTGTTAAAAGTGCTGTGTATTGTGATACTTCTACAAAGTACAATACTGAATTGCTTTCAAAAGGTTAAAACAACAATGCAATAGAATCAAAGGAAAACGCGGGAACTCATCTCAGACGTTCATATAATTTAATTTCCATTCAGTGAAACATATTTCATTTAAAGCAGCCAAATTGAGTACATATTGGGTACAAAAGTATTATAAACTTATCTAGACAAATAATGTATTTAGCTAACCTTCACTATACTCAGGTTTTTATAAGTTTCTAATGATTACGATTATTAGAAGTAGTACTTTAATTAGTTTCTTCTTAGTTTTCGTAGTTAATTTCACATAATAATGATCTAAGTCGGTGCCGTTTGAAAAAACTCTATCAACTTGATTTTATGGAGTTAAGGACAAAACCGACTCTTTCATTATTTAGACAGGTAATCTCTCTAATTGGATCGAAGAGCTTCTTTAAGCTCTCTTTTTATACTACTTTTTTATCATGTTCCTAATTTTCCGTGAACACATGGTCACATTACAAAGAGGGTGTACTTTAACACTGACATAAGTTGGTCACTCCCCCTTTTACGAGACATCGTTTCTTCAGTGATTAAATTAACTGAGCCAGCACAGCTATATGGTCCCCATAATGAGTTGCAGCAGGCGACTATAACAGTTGTTATAGTACCTACACCACAGTTAAAACAAAAGTACATACCTTCACAGCCGTGGGGCTAAAATACTAGGGTTTTTTTCTTTGTCACTGCATTATCTCTTCAACATTCCAGCATTAAGCTGGAATGTTGAAGAGATAATGCAGTGTAAAATACAACTGTAAAAATATGTTCTGATTATCCCCCGTTTTCAGTAGAGAAAGAAAATGTAATTAGTTGGAATGTGGTTGTAATAATTCATCTTCACGGCTGGTTTTGTTTGACTAGGCCGTTTATTGTGTGTACTAGTGTTTGCTCGACCCATCGAGCGGTAGTTTTCTGAAACTTATTTCATTCGTGGTACTTTCAGAATTTTTCTTGTTATGCCCAGTTAAACGTGAGTACCTATGAAAAGCTTAGTTAGTTCATGTACCAAACTAATCAACCCAGTTTAGTTAGTTAACTGTTAGTCCCAAATGCAGCAACTGTAGCTTTCAGCACAGACGACTAATTGCTTTATTCTGATAGAGAGCAACAACATAGGTCAGCTTTACAAATACTTTATACCCAAAAAGACACAAAGTCTCTTACAGGAGAATAATGTTTCTAAGCTAAATTATTATAAATAGGAAGTTTAATTGAATCTTGAATGCATTGAATGAGTGTATTTTTAATTATACAACATATATATTCAGTTATCACCTGAAATTTTGGTGTGATAATAGATGACTGAGGGTAGGAAATGCCGAATAAAAACTTTGCCTTATGCCTACAAGTTACTTTGCTAAAATAATACAAGAGTAACATAAATGTCATCAACAAAAGTGTAAGCAAAACAATAGTTATTGGCAGCATTGTGTAATAGTAGGCAAATGTCCGAGATATGCGATGTAAGTCAGAGTGTCGCAGCTAGCCGGCGGGTGCTGGAGGGTCGCCAAGCAGTCTGGCAGCTGCACGGAGCAATGCTGGCTGGTAGGGAAGAACCTACGACTGTACTTTACTATTGTCATTAAGTGGGTCATACATGTGTGTACGCCTCCTTTTACGTGGAACTGATGTACGCGCGACATGATGTACGATAAACCTCTACCTATACCCGTCGGAGTATACAAGCGTGAGGTATATTACATGACGTATGTTGCATTAGTAACTACTCTCTTTAATTTGGGAAAGAGAATTTAAGTTTTGCAAGCTAATAAGCCAGTCCTAACTCCTTACTTTCTCCAACTATCTTCCTTAGTACTTCCTTATTTTTCTGACTGATTCAAAGTGAATCTAAATCTAATTGTAAGAGGTAAATGGGAGACTTTATACATTTGGTACAGCTTACATTACCTGTAAACCTTACAGAACTAAGTACTTACTAACTAAGAGAACATAAACCTTATTGGCTGTTACTTTTTATGTCGTGGGCTGGTTGATGGTTGTTGGACACGGTTTACCGCCGTCTACCTTTTATAAACACCTGTTACACCTTAGAACTTGCTGATGCATTGCCAACCTTAAAGGCAAGTAAAAATTTGCCATGTGCAAATAAGTCCACCGGTTACTTTTAAAACTGGAGCACAGTTATGGAACTTGGCGGAAAAAGCAAGCCGTGTTGATTGGATGTGTCTGCCTATGGCTCCACAAAGCGAATCAAATTAGACCTGACGCGGACGTTGGGACGAGTTCGGAATGGATTGGGAAATATGCTCCCGCATAAAGAACTCTAGTACTTCCTACTGGTCTCTGTTTTTACAGGAACTAGGTTATGCTGTTTTCTACTATAACAGCTGATAATAAAATGTTTTAGGTCATATAATAAAAACTCAATTTGTGCTCGTTTGCACAACAACAACAAAATGTTTAATTAGTTTTAGGCACACCGGCTGGGAATGTTTACGATTGTCATCTTTATAATACGCTGCTATGAAAGTTTAAGATTGAAATAAAACACCGAACTTTTTCAGCTTGCTGTGTTATGCGTCAGTATGTGTAGTGGCTAAAAATAAAACATGACATATTTGATTACCGAGTCACCGAGAATACATCGGGAAACAAAATAGGTTACGGGGCTAATTGCACTTTGACCAGAAAATGTCGCTTTGAAAGAATGAAAAACTGGAAAATTTGATATTAAGCCGAGTGAGACAAATGTCAGGATGAACAAGTCCTTGATTTTTCACTATCGAGCTTTTACCTGCTGAGTTCTACAATGTTTACATTACATTACCAAATATGAATAATTAATTATTTAGATATAATAATTATAAAGGTTACACATTTTCCTGTTGGAAAAGAAAAACCTTTAGAATATAACCATCAGAAATAATTATGTTTACGTTTACAAGTTTCAGATGTTCGTTATCCCAACCGTCTGAAACCAGTAATACATTTCGGAATAAAAGAATATCTACGTTTAAAATAAAATACCAAAATGTTTGAATAAAATAAGTTTCATATTTCTGGACGTGTCATCTGACCACACGTACATACATACATATTGTAGGTATATATATATGCACATTATGCGGCTGCTGCTTTTGAATCATACCATCCGACCATTTTATAATTTAAAAGCTTCGTGTCATAAAGACCGTTACATACGGAGGACGATTTACCGGAATTTCCGATAATTTTCTCCGCTCTCCCAGAGCGGAGAAAATATCTGCTGAAGAAAAATCAACACAGGAAATTGTGTCATTGTTCCATGAGAGGCTCTATTAATAAGTAGGTATCTGGAATTCGTTATTAACTGGGAACTGATAATAAATAATGGGCAGAAAATCCGGCGGATACACACAAAAAACTCATTGTGTTCAGACAAGTATCAGTCGTCGGTTTGGGCAGATTAGACTAATAATTTAGTATCTATGTAATATTTAAAGGACGATATCCCACACATTTAAACATTACCTACATTTTACAATACTGTGCTGAAGCAGAATTGATTCAGAGCTAAGTTATTTTAGTAGATTTCAATTGAATTGCTTTGCAAACTCTATGAAGTAGGTAGGTATTGCAGCTCTACTAGTTATTTATCAGTTACGTCAGGAAATATTCTTTTCTATGGCAATTTAGTGGAAGATAGTAAAGTAATCAAGACCAAAGATTAATAATAAGTAGTAAGTAGTATAAGTCATCTTTATTAAAAGGGTTTAAAAACTTAATTAAAAGAAGACGATTTCCTGACCGCGTTTATCTGTAGGTACAAAGTTCGACAAAATCGGAACAGAATTTTACCAATGTTGTTGTACAATTTTACACTTGATTGTATGGAAACAGTGGCACTGCGTTGTATGGGCGTGTGGGGGTGAGATAGAATTGTTCGGTAAGTGTGTCAAGGTCAGGGCTGGGATGCTGCGCGGTGGCGCTACAGATGCGGTACAGACACACAGGCAGTCCACGGAAAAGCGAACCAACTTTGAAGTGCCGCGGTCAAGGTTAAGTCGTTCCGAAACTGTGAGAGAAGTGCTTCCGTAGTAAAACAAGCTAGATGTTTCTCGCATTCAAAAACATGGTTTAGAAATACAGCTGTGTTCTTTCCAAATCGATCCCAGTGGGTAATATAAAAGCTAGTCAAAGAATTGGCAGCTAACACAGAGAATAACTGAATGAAGAAATCACTGAACGAAACGCTGTTTAGCTGAAATAAATACATATTTATAGCAAGTGTGCTCCCGATATATTCCACCGGGATCGCACACATAATGAGCATGTGATAGAATCTCTTTGAATGCATCTCATCTTAGTCAAATGCCGAAGGTTCATCTGCACGACGCCTCGCAGCATCCAATGATTGGTTTCGATATTACTTGCAGGAAATTACTCGAGACCTCATCTATGAATATTAGACGAGACTCCAATGTTTGGTGCACATTCAAGTTTTAATGACATCGTGTTTGCAATGTTAGTTGTTTATACATATTATTCTTTCTTACCTTGTGATAAAAGACAAAGTATTTATGTTCCTATGTGTTCTAACATCGTTAGTTGACATATCGAGTAACATTTTAATTAATATGTTATTTTTCTGTAGAATATATAACAAAATAAAAAATGTTTTCTGTGGCCTACATTATACCGTTAATTACAGATGTTGTTATCTTGTAGATAAATGTCAACATGGGATTACTAGGAACTGACATTCGATATCAGTTGAAAAATATTTGCATAAAAATAAGTTTCATAGGACGAGCGGTCCTATGAAATTATTTTTTATGCAAATATTTTTCGCTTTCACTAGCGGAGTGGTCATATGAAATTTATTTTTAGTGTTCCGTACCCTAAAAGGACCCTATTACTAAGGCTCCGTTATCCGTCCGTCAGTCTGTCACAGGGCTGTATCTTTTGAATCTTACTAGGTAGACACTAGAAATTTTTACAGTGTGTAGTTGTGTACTATAATACTATGGCCGCTATAACAACAAATAATTAAAAGTAAAAAAGTTAAAGGGGTCCCCATAACTTGTTTATTTCGGCGTTTTTTTTTTTTGTTAATTATTGTACGGTGGTATGAAACCCTTTTTTTTTTTTTTGAGGCAGCAGGCTTTTGTCCTTCCGGACCCCGTCAGTTGTTTGCGATTCCGACTCGCATTTGACGCATAGGTATAAGATAAATGCTGGATCGAATCGATTTAAAAGTTCCTAAGTACCGCCTTTCGCTGGTGGTGAGAGCAACTTTACTCATTTTAGAAGTATTTCATTCATTGCGGCATTAAACTTACTTACAATATTATATTATGTAGGTAAGTGCGATATAGTTAGCTGTTACTTTATTTACACAAAAATAATTTAACCGTTCAGTGTTCACCTCATTCGTTCACTCAACGAAAAACTGTTTAAGCAACATACATTGGAGTATTCAACAATTAAAACGTGTAATAAAATATAATAAAAAATAAGCATTAAATTTGTAATGTCAGAAAAAATTAAAAGTAAAAAGGGGAAGCATCTCTTCCAAACATTAAAATTTTTAACTAGTGAGCCCAAGTGGCTGTGGAGCAGGACCAGCATTAAGCCAAGCAACTTACAATATGCTTGTCTACATAGTGTGTAGTTTAATGCATGTTTTAAATTTCTTCTCATTCAGTTGAAGAATAGCGAGTGGTATTTTATTATAAAATTTTACACAGTAGGTACCCCATAAAAGAAGTGTGCACTTTAGACAATCTGAAACGTGGTTGATCTAATTTGTTCCTATTTCTAGTGTTAAAATTATGCCTGTCACTTATCTTACTAAAAAGATGTAGATTTTTCCGAACATACATATTTCTTTCATATATATACTGACAAGGTACCGTCATGATGTTAATTTTCTTAAACCTTCCCGTCTGCGGAGGTTATATATGGCTCTGACAGCCCTCTTTTGCAGAATAAAGATATAATTAATATCTGCAGCCCGTCCCCACAGTAAAATACCGTAAGACATGATGCTGAAAGTAACTAAAATAGACCACTCTCGCGGTATCCACGTCTGTTAGTTGGCGGATTTTTCAAACAGCGTAAGCGGCTGAACTTAGCCGCCGTGCAAGTGATGTTAAGTGAGGACCCCACTGTAGTTTTGAGTCAAGCGTGATCCCCAGGAAAACCGTTTTATCGACGAATTCTAGTGTCTCCCTATTCAGTACAACATGACATTCACTACTTCTAACATTTGGTAACGTGAATCTTATGCATTTAGTTTTCTTCTCATTTAATACCAAATTATTTACAGTAAACCAATTATGGACCTTAAGCATAGCGTTATTTACTTCGTCAAGCTCCTGTGCATGTCTGTTTATCTTAAAAATCAGTAATGTGTCATCAGCAAATAACACCATTTGTGGTCGGTTTTTCAGTAAATGAGGTAAATCATTTATATATACTAAAAAGAGGAAGGGACCCAAAATCGAGCCCTGTGGTACACCAATTTTGACTTTTAAACCCAATGAATTTACACCGTTTATTTGAACTTGCTGCTCTATCATTCAATTATGATTTTACTAAGCTAAGCGCAAGTTTTTCCAATCCGTAATGCTCAAGTTTCAAGAGCAGTGTTTAAAGTGTGAAAAGTTTATCGTCTCCTCTCGAAGATTTATTCTGGTCCTACCTTGTTATAAGAAAAACAAACATTGACTTAAGTAAATCCTCTTGAAAAACAGAATGACCTCTAAAAAAATCTGAGCATAAAAATCTTAGAAACATCCCGAAGGAAATGTTTCCAGAGATGGGCAAGTAACTGTAACTCGAAGAAGATAGAGAATCTCGTAAAAAATAATTAAAAACCTCATCACAAAACTACAAAGGGTTGCCAAGAATCACTGCATGATCCAATCACATCTGCTTCGGTCAACCAGATATCACCAGATAAATAAAAGTTCAAACGGCATTCACTAATAGTGACATAATTAAAACTACGAGCCGCACTGTTATACTTTGTGAGCTAAAGTTATTTCTAGCGCAGTCATCTATTATTGTAATAGAATGTTTGTGTACTACGGGATTCTAATCATCTGGTTAGTTTAACGAGCTTCTTTATTTTACAGCAGAAAATTCAATTTTACTGTTTGTTTTAGCGAAGAAGAAAATTATATTTACGACACTGATCGAATTTGGACTTCCGCTTGTGTAAGCAAACTGATTACGACATTTTTAGTTTGTTTTTGTTAATTTATGAACTGGACAGTCGGCAAATATTGTACCAATAGGTACATACTTACCTACACAATATAAAATGCAGACTGAATGGAGAGATTCATAATATAATCCTATTATAGAATAATAAATCAATGACAAAACTCGACAGTCGCTTCAAAACATTCAATTCATTGCACCTGAAGCTTTCAGAGCTTTCGAAGGCTACGCGGTGAAGGCGGGAAAACTTTATTAATGGACTACAAACTACTGAATGATTTCACTAACAGATATTTAATATGTAAACGTTGTATAAGAAAATGGGTAAGCTACGTTATTAGAATCCAGATTTTAATATAATTTAACGCGTCAAAAACGTAAACTTACCGAATTGAAAATGTTACCTAAATCACTATTAAACGTAACAATTAATGTTGTATATTGAAACTGGAATAGTTTCACCCTCCCCTAAGACGTGGTTTCGTTGTAAACAAAGTTTGTTTTGGGCTGTTTCGGATATGTGGGTGATATGGGCGGGCGGCTGGGCGGACGAGCGGCCGGCTCGCGACCCTCGCGGACACTGCCGCGCTGTACGCAGCCGCCCACCACCAGTAATGAACTTCTTCGCTCTTATAACTCTCTGAGTTAACCGCAGTTTGCTTTGAAGAGATTTACCTGACGACATCGTGGATTTGTTTTTGCGATTTTATTTTTAAAGGATCCTGAATCTGCTTATAGAAGATCTAATTCTAGTGTTAATAATTTTCAAAAGAATGAAGTTTCCTTACTACATCTTCCGGTTTTCCCCTTCACAACAAGGGTTTGGTGCTTGTGTCTCGCCTTTTCAAAGCTTCACTTACATAGACAAAAGATTCATTAACTAAAACAAAAGGCGTGCCTTCGCAATCCTGACCATAGAGACAACGTATCCTATGATTGCCAAAAAAAAAAAGAAAACATTAAAATGTTCTTAGTTTTGGTTTGTTGTTTTTTTTCTTGTTTTTGTTTTTTTTTTTTTTTTGTTTTTTTTCTTAGTTTTTTTTTTTTTGTTTTTTTGTTCTTCATTTTGTTCATGACACCGTGCGACCGTGAATTCAGGTAAACTCAAACTCAAAGCATTTATTTCAATTAAACCATTTACAGGCACTTGGAATCGGTCTGTCAGAAATATGAAGCTAGTTGCCCATTCCAAAGCCTAGTAGGTACCTAAGGAGAAGAACGGGCAAGAAACTCTATGGACACTCTTTTAAATAAATTGTTACAAAATATAGGTTACATCTTTCCATGTTGAAATTACACATGTGAGAACAATGTAGAAAGACATTACGTAAGCTTTTAAAACTTACCTTGGATTATTTAACAAAACGTTTTTGTGGGTAAACTACGCTGAATTTTAGATGTTCAATATAAGATTCTCTTTATTATCATGTTGTAGGCAAAGGAACGGAAGGTTTTATGTAAAAAGGATGTTTGCTGTGTTATCGCACCTCGATTTTCGCGGGAAATTCGTCCTAGCCCGATGATACGAGCACAGTGCTTTGACAAACATTCTGTTTGGCGTGATAGTTTGAACACAAAGGCACTGATAGTTTTCAAGTAAGATTACCATATTTAAACTCGTTTTTTCGTCTTAAAAACTAAAGCATGTTTTATTTATATAAAACTTTTTAATAATGACTTTATTATAAATATTGGTTTTAAAACTGATGTTTAGTAAATGGGTTTAACGAATTTAAGCCAATTAGAATCACATTCGATACATCCAAACCGCTCATATTTTATTCGAACAATTAGTAAAACCTCTGCAACCAAAATCGCTAATTATTTACTCAACGCTAAGTCAGGAATGTCAGGATTATTGTTTTAACACGATCCGGAATTAACGGACCGGGATTCTGTGAACTGACCGGATACAGCCGGATTGTCACTGTATGAACCAGATGTCAGCTTGACGTGCTTTCTACAAAAATGTTTGGCACCGAATCTAATTTATAGATATAAAGCTGTTCGCACGCTAGCGCTTACCGCTACGCGATACTCTTATCGTACGTTTTGGTTAGTTTTCGCAATGATTTCGCAAACCGCTGCGTTGTCGTGATAAGTAATTGCGTCAGATCATGCAAGCTCTTTTTTAGGGTTCCATAGTAAGCAAGGAACTCTAATAGTTTCGCCAAGTCCGTCTGTCTGTCCGCGGCTTAGCTCAGAGAAGGCTAGTACTAGAAAGCTGTAATTTGGCATATTTATACATATTAATCATGACGACAAAGTCATCACGACAAACTGGTAAAATAAAATGAAGAAAAATATTTTTTTTTAGGGTACCTCGCCTACACGTAAAGTGGGGATGTTTTTTTTTTCTCATCTACCCCATGTAGTGGGGCATCGTTAGAAAGGTCGTTCAAAAATATTGTGAGTTTGCGAAAACTATTTTTGGATTCAGGGACCCGTTAGCGAAATATTAAGCTTTTAATTGATTTTTTTTGTTAGAGTCAAGTGTCTCCCCCCCTGCCAGCTAAATGGTTGTACTTGGATTTGTGAAAAAATTCACAGCAGTAGTATATATGACGAAATTAAAAGGAAAACTATCAGAGCTAAGTAGGCTGTACAGGTAATAATCAACCAACATAAATTTGCGGTTTGAAAAACATGATCTCCCATACATTCCGTATGGGAGAACATGTTTTTCGACTACAATGTTAAGTTTGTTCTTGAGGTAAATTTATCCCATCTACGGAACCCTTCATTGTGCGTGGTCCGACACGAACATGGCCGTTTTTTACTTCTTCATTTAGGTAACCAACAGCGATACAAATAGTATGTTACAGAGTAGTTGTATTACAGTATGGGTAATAATAGGGTTCCCTTTACATCTAGGATAAGTAGATATAAAACATGCGAATGGACCACTAAGAAATATTTAAATTCTAATTCAATTTATCATAGTCAACATTTGAGAGAGATAGAGATATTTCTAGACGGCATGTGAAGTCAAGTCAGAGGCCCAGGCTTTAAAACTCTGACACCAGGTGAGTCACTAACCACACGAAAAGAAGAAGCGAGTCAACATTTTACGTAGGTATGTAAAGTTTATTTCATTAGGTATAGAGCATATAGGTATTTTCCACTATACGTACCACGAGTTCTCGTGTTTCAGTCACAGTTCGCCTGAGGTGTTCAACGTAATTTGTTGTTTACATTTAATTTCTCAAACGAACAATCCTCAACATGACGACTTCCATTCCTCGACAATTTTTCTTTTTAATTTATTATTTAAATATTTGTGAGAAAGGTCTATAGAACGTTTTACTTAAATTATGACTTAAAACTAAGAACTCCCGGAAGTACTTTTGTAAAGGTTATCATGTGGCGGCATTTACATCGCCACATGCGAACTACGCATCAAAGACCTGACGTTACACAACATCCTGACGTCACACAAATCCTGCATCGCGCAATTAGAGTTACTGCTCAAACGACATACTCGTATATAAGACTATCCGACATCAATCGTTGGGCAGTTGCCCGCCAGACACGACACCCGTCTGGTCAGAGGATCCTCCTTTTTCAATAAAGGTTCTCATACCTATAAATTGGTGACGCCGACGTGATCCAACATTCCTCAACCACTACAAGTCAACCTCAGCCTTAGAATAATTAACTACGTAAAAGTATTTTTAATGGTCAGAGATACTTAACTTGCCCCTTCGCCGCTGGTTTCGTTCCCGCAGCCCTAGTTTTGCATGCATAACAACCTACAGGAGATTAACTTATCCGCATCGTTGCGTGGTTAGATCGAGTCGAGATCAATAGATCGGACGACAAGCATTTCCTGTCCTTATGCTTCAAGCTGCCTCAGGCTCTTTCTACGGCGCGGTTTTGTATTCATGTGGTTTATACGCTGTACCGTAAAGAAACCGTGTCATGTACAAAGGGCCTCAAGGGTCACCGGGATGCAATTTTATGGAATATTTACACTGTAGGTAACATGACTGTTAAATAATATTAATCGTTTGTAGGTAGGACGCTGTTTACAAGTTAATGAAACTGCCACGTGCCAACGTGTTCCAGGAACTGTCTCACAGACACAATTGTCACTGAAATAGGGTCCTATGTTGTTGTGACAGACGATTTCAGAGGCCTAGGTACGTATAGTCTGTTCCAAAAGTTTCTGATGAAAATGTCAACAAATGGATCAGAAAGCGTACCTGTGGATACCAATTTGTAATGCCACTTACAAATCGAGTGCTTTGATTTGATTATTTGAATACTTAAACCCGAAATTCTAATTTCAAATCACCTTAAAGATATTTTTCATTTGACTAATAAGGTACAGTTCCTAATACTGTTATTCCAACAATAATTGTTGGAAGAAGTGGTGAGATATAAAGTTCAAACCTTCTAAGTACAGATGAATGTGTTACTAATTCCCTGTAGTGCGTGGTAGTGTAAGTATTTACCCTGAACAGGATTTGTTTACACTTTTATGATATACTTTGGGAACAGACCATACATCTACATTACAGGCTGAATACAATGTTGCGGGAGCGGATTTTCCCAAAAATCGTGCTTCGACGAAAATTAAACAGACAGCTTAGTTCAATACCCCGAAAACCCAATTACTCTAGTATTGCCAGTACTAATACACTAGTAATGTATTCATATGAAAACATAACTAGCTAAATGTTTGTGTATAGTTTGTGTATAAACCTATATAGGTACAGCTCTGATAACCCTTCGGGAAATACGAATACAGGCATGTTGTTATGTTTATTAATATGAAGTACCTTAGGGTATGATCTGTACCAATAGCCACTCTCTTACTCAAATTAGCGTACTATTAGCGTTTTCTTGTGCACATCTTTTCGCTGATGTGATGATGATCATATTAAAATAATTCCATCAAGCCACACAATCAATCAACGAAAAGTGAACATAAAACATGGAAGTACCCTCATCTCTATAAAATTCTGCAAACGCCAAAGACTGCTCCATCTCTTGAAAGTTATAAAGTTTCAACTCGCTAGCGGCGGGAACACAACACTGGCTTCAAAGAATTAAAAGAACGCTTCAATACTAATCCGATATCTTAGAAAAGACAACACTGAAAGATGTTTACCTGGAAAAGTACTGAAGTAGATACTCCTTTGTTTTGGACGTTAGAATTAAATACACTTTATTAGGTATCCACACCATAAAAATTACGGATTCAAATGTAGAAATTTTACACAGGGTCACAAAAGGGGCGGTCTTATCGCTAAAAGCGTTGGAAGAGTGATTCCCTTCTTTTATAATACAGACAGACGCTTGACTTGATGTACGGTACTACAATAATATACGACATGCAGGTTTCTATATTATAAAGCGAAGTACAAAACAGCAAAATATTATTCGTCTCTATGTCTAATCAAAATGAGCGTGAGGAAAGAAAATGGTCGTTTTTGTTCAGAGGAAATAAAACTTCCCAATTCTTACCGTCGCGTCGCTCCTGTATATACGAGTATTTACATTTATACGCTGATTTCAAATAAAATATTCAACCCTTGAGAAGCCTTTTTACGTCACAGACTTGGAATACATAACATGAAGTAGGTAATTACTTGTGTAGGTAAGTAGATCTTAAAGTTTGTACTATAAATCTGTAAGTTGCCCCCGGTCCTGAGGCAGGAACAAAGCTGCTGGCCTATACGTAGTTATTCTTTCCTCATATAAGCCTTACCTAGATAATGCAAGTAAATAGGCAAGCATATTTCAAGCACATCAATCAGATAATCTTAACAGCTTAGGTAAGCTATCTCATCCCCCAGCACTAGCTCATTTTGTAGTACACACAAAACAACATTTGACACTAATTCGTTTTCACGTCGTGTTTTAGAGCACTTTAACTTAACCAGAAACAGTTAATATTTAAAATCGGAAGCACTTACACGGAATTGGAGATTAAATTCTTTGAACCGACCGTTAGCATATATACGTTGAATTAAAACGAAACGAGTTAATTAAAGATAATGAGCCGCGTGCACATGGGTGAAACATTTTCAGTTTGTTCACGTGTCTTTTGTCTTGATTTTTTTCCGGCTTATTAGGTACTTGTGAGAAAGACTGCAGATCTAGACTTCTTGAGGTAATATAATAATGCTTTCTAGTAGTGCACATGACTCTACTGCAGTGGAATAGTTCAATACTGAAACCTACAGAAATCACGTGAATCGGATGAGTGAGTTTCGAGTTTTAAGCGCACTAACGGACAGATAGAGAGACGATTTGTCGAAAATAATAGAATACCACGCCCGTAACCCCGGAATGGTTAGGCAGAGATGTACCTAAATTAGATATTACTAATAGGGCTCTACAACATTGGTGATGCCAATACATGTTATTAGTGCTCGATGACGTCAATTTATACACAATACGCCAACGTTTATATTATGTTAAACGTTTATTACGTTTATGTTATAAGGTAAAGAAAAATTTCCTCAAACGCACATTAATATACGTACAAACCGTAGGTGGAAGTAGAAATAGAAACTAACATATGATATTATATCATTCCTAGAAAAGTACAAAGGAAAAGCTTCTTAAGGTATAATTTCTTAAAATCAATTGTTATCTACCTACGCTAGGTAAATCAGACTGACAACGTCATAGAATCGGAAAGCATTTATTAGACTTTTTAAGTTATTTACGGAAGTTTCATTATTTTAAAGATTAAACAGTCTACGGAAGTATAACATTTGTAAATGACTGACGAAAAACTTTGTTCAGAAAGAAACAAAGTTCACATGTTTAGTTTATGCCTAACTCAAAACTTTAACTTCCTACTCGACTAGCTCATTACTTATTAACAAGAGAAAATTAAGAAAAATAATATAGGTACCTAGGTAATTTATTTGTTCATAAAAATATCTGTTTCTTAATAGGTAGGTATTCATCCATCTTTGGAAATAAAACGATATATATTTGCTCACATAAAATTATCGTATTCTATAGCTTGTCCTTTATATAACATGTATATTTTATGAGGTTTGTTGATCCTAACTTAATCAAAGATGTCAGAGCTCTGAGAATTTATTCCTCGAGCTTTTGTCGGAGCTTATATTAGGAGGAAAATCTTGTGTTACGAAAGCCTTTACATATGTAAGTATGAGTATATTGTCTGCTATCTCACAATAAGATATCCATATATCGAAACCAATATTTGTTTGCGTAATATAAATTATTTTGCATACTATTGTATAGAATTTAGTTTTTCTAACTGAACAGACAGCTGCGTTGCTGGGGAGTTTGTTGCGCCACTTCTTCTTCCCAGCTAAGCACAAGGAAGTGGTGAAGGGCGGGTATTTTGGGGGACTGTCTTATGTAATTTTGACGATCGAAAAGTGCTGTTTCACAGCCTAGTTTATATAAATGACTCATAATTGATTTGAATTGTAAATATTATAAATGAGAAAGTAACTCAGTCTGTCTGTCTGTTACATTTTCAAGCCTAAAACACTGAACAGATCCTTATGAAATTAGCACATAGGTAGCCTGGAACCTGGTCGTGGTCTACCACCATGACCTGGACAAGGACATAGAATACCTTTTATCCCAATATTCCCACGGGGTCGAGACATGTCCGGGTGAAACCGCGGGGCGCACCAGTACAAAATAAACACAGACGAAGTCGCGGGCAACAACTAGTTATTTTCATAAATAACATACATACAAATCAATTAATCATAATGAAAGCTTTTGTCTTTCCCGACCCTTCGCGGGGCACAATTGGAAAACGTCAGCGGAAATCAGAACCCGATATAAACACATCGATTTTCCTGCGGCGACAGTCGGTGTGTCCTCGAGTTTAAACAATCGATATTATCAGCGAAACGTATTAATGAAATGATACTGAAATAAACGACCTTGACGTAACTCGCGACCGATAACGATTGATCTGCGAACGATTTACTGAAAGGTTTGTTTTTAATTGCTGTGGTGATAGAGGTTTTGATAGAGTTGGACATTCTATATAAAAATTCAAAGACACGCACAAATTATGCTAAAAAAATATCTCATATGAAGGAGCACAATTTTATAATAACTTACCATCCTATATAAAAAATATAAGCTCTTTCAGCGGTTTTAAAGCAAGACAATCAAATTATATATTATGGATGAAGACAAAAAAAATTGTTTTAGTCCGTCTTTGAGACTATAAAAAAATATTGAACACGTATTTTTAATTTTTTTACGTAATAAAAAGATTACGGCGATACATTGAGGTAAAATGTGCCATGACGTCACAAGTAGGTAGATTTTATACATACTAGTGACGTAGCGACCCCCACTCCCCAACTTAAAATGCGTTTTATCCAAGTAATTTTTTATTAGTTAATACGATAAAGCAAAAAATACGTGTCTAATATTTTTTTATTATCTGACTGACGGACTAATTAGAATTTCATTTTTTTTTACCCAGGCATTATCCCTATTGAAACCACTCACTAATAATATCACTAGCCTACTAGTTGAGAATAAAACCATTGAACGTGCTAACCTTACTAACCTAACACAACCAATTTACAACAAAATAATTATAAGTAAGCCTAATTGTATTATATCGGTGACCGTTACCTAGAATAAGATTATTACATTATGCTATCCTATGTACTCATGTGAGTGGTTTTATGTATTTTTGAGAATAAAGTATTTAAACCTATCTAACCAGATAGTGGCAGATTATTTTCTAAAAATAGCTTGCTTGTTTGGGTACCTAAAAGTATCATGTAAGTACTTTTAAGGTGAATTTTGTGAACTGTTTCTATTTCCGGTGTTAGGACCTTAATTATTCGGTTAGTAGGTACTGTGAGTCTTTCATGAATAGTTTATAAGTCGATGGCATCCTAAGAGACAAACACTCATTCGTATTTAGAAGAAAGAATTAGGGGTCAGCTTAGCTAGCTGACAGATGGTGTCATGATGTAAAATATTTTAAACTGAATTCTAGGAATATTTATCCAAGTTATAATATGCCTGCGCGTTTCATTCCGACCCGGGACATAGAATTCATGTAGATAAAGAAAAAAAATCTGCACGATGGCAAAAAGTTTTTCGCAGGATAAGACAGACTAGGTACAAGATTGTTCGAATTCGCTTTTTAAAACAAAGATATTAAAATATACCTAATTTTCAGTATAATTTTTGCTCTCTACGAATATGTAGCTTTCCGAGGCAAACAGGATCGGATAAACGCCTGCAAGCTTTACAGATTTATGCTTCGCTGATCGACTCATTGTTCAGCTGTTATATTTAGCGCCTCATAAAAAAACTATCTATCAATATTATGCCACTGGTGCTGTAAAAAATAATTAAAAAAGGCTTTACTAAATGAAACCCTTTGCAGTAACATAGCGGAGTAAGTGATGATGACGTAGCAGTGGGCTGGGCCGCCGGAAGTGGGCGCGGGCACGGTGGCCGGCACTTGCCCCGCCGCCGACGCCAACCATGGCTGTTACATGGTAAACGGATCACGGCTAATGGGGAACTGTTTACACTATATTCATTTACATCCACTAACCTAGTAGGTGGAAAGGTTACGTACAGTCGGCTATTGATGGTCTTGATCGCACCAAGAAACATGTATGTAGGTACAATGCAAATGGAGCCGACAACATGACATGTTAATTTGCACCTAAAAACGTTGATGTGGCAAAGTGGAAACAAAAAGTGATCATCATTTTCATAAGGTGACAACGGAATGACTTGTACGGACATATAATTCTGGCTATTGCATCCGGCTGCATCTGGCTATTGTCATTGGAAAGGAGCGATCGCGATTCACGCAAAGTTTCAACTTGATAGACCAAGCGCAAATTGTCCATTTAAAATCCTGCTCACACCAACACAAGTGGCATTAAACAGGTACCCTGCATTCAATTACCTATAAGTGTTTTTCTAGAATTCTTCCAATCTTGTAGTTTTACACATAAACACTATAGCGGCGTACGAACTTGGCGGACTGTCACTAACGTAGCAGCCGGACAGATTGACGCTTATGACGGAAGCTTCCCAAGAGCCTCAACATGGGCACGGTATGTAGTAAATTGTGTGTCCTCCACAGAGGTCTGCTAGGACGGAGGAGTTCGTACACCGCTGTAACACCTAATAATGTAACTTTACAAGATTAAGTCACCGTGACTTTGCGGAAATGCATTGTAAAATCAAACCAAATAATATTTTACAATTTCGTGTTCTGCCTAATGGGTAATGTGGATTGGAAAGTGTTTCCGTCTGATTATTACCAGAGATATAGTTGCACCCCTGAGGACATCTTTACGGTTCAAAATAGGTGGGGTAAGGTATTGAAGTTTGCATAAGTGCGTTGTAAAGTGTACAATAATAACAGTGAGAACATGGAAAAATCGATTTAATAACTCCTTGCAGTTTCACCATAATTACAAGCTTTTATTCTATATTCCGTTTCGCAGAATTTATACGGCTAAGTATAGCATTTGTAAATTAATATAACCTTGGCAAAGCTTTATTTACATTTATCGTATCAATAACGTATCAGTGTCATGTTTTATTTGTTTGGTAAGCTAACCAATGACATTTATAAAACATGTTATTTTATATAGACATGAAACTCCTGAAAGCATGAAAAATGAGCTTCTATGTGAATATGTAGAAATACGATCTAACGCTAAAGTTTTAGTTAGGTAGGTATTATAGTTACTTAGTTTCCTTGTTTCCGATAACACCTATCTACTGAATATCTCAATATCTCAGGCATTCTTTTAGCACGACTCGGACGAACGTACGATGGCCACCGCTCCTTAGAGCGCCCGTCTATTTCCGACGTCAAATCATCAATACTGACAATTTATAAATAAAACATGTACGGCCTTTTTGATTAGAGATTTGCCTAGATTGCATAAGACTAATAATGTCTGTGTAAGTAGTTACAGTAGGTCCTACATCAAAAATACTATCCAGGCAGTGAACGGAAACCTGAGTAGGTTTATCAATCAAAGTTGAACACAGATTTCATATTTTGTGATCCCGAATTGGTGCTGACCATAGAAATATATCTATGTTGCTGACCATGCTGACGAGCCGTCTGCGACAGTAAAACACGCGACCAGTGACCGGCGGGCGGCCGGCAGGCGCACCCTCATGCCAGATTTGACCTTTCACTATCTACTAAAGACTAAAGGGAACGTTTGTTTGTCCAATAAACTTGATTGTTCACCGTAAAAGGCAAAAGTTAAGTCAGCACAAAGGCCATCTCTTCATTAGGTACCTACTGCCGGACGTCATAACTAATCATTCAGAGCAAGATTTATTCAAACTGTAATCTAATGTTTACAGTATTTAACACAATTAACTATTTACACTAGGTACTAAATACAATAACTAACTATAAAAATAAACACAAAAAACAAACGGACATTGGAGTCCAAGTATTCCGTTACGTGCCCAGAAGACTGGCAGCATTGCCACGTTGAATGGCAATGCTAATTCTTTGGCCAAAGAACGAGCCAGCCCTCTGGTCACGTGAAATGTCGACCAGTCGCCAAGAAATTTCCTTAAAAAGGAGACGCGCATTCGGACCCCACGACCCGAGCGTTTTGACCCCAAAACGGCTCAAAACTGTAGTTACCTATAATGTTACAGTATTTGCGCTCCAGCACAGCCTGCCGTGCTAGGATCATGAGATGATGCAAGGGTGTCGACACAGGTTGCGCCCCACACCACCAACCCACCTTCCAAGGCAACAACGTCATGCCGTCTGGTCTCTTCCCATCGTCACGTACCAAACCGTTTGGTTCTAATAGAGCAAGATTAACTATAATCTTGATGAAAGTGAGAGACAAATGAACGTCAGAAAATTTTCAAGTAGGTATATAGATTTCAATTCCAAGCCGGGATAGGACAAACTCAATCTAACTTTGCCCCGAAACATTCCAATCAAGTTATTTTGAAACGTGAGTTTTCAAATTGTTTCTGCAACATAACTGACGGCTTAGCAAAAATATTTGGGGCGTTGTCCAAGTAATGTCATAGAACGCAACTTGTATGGTGGTCGACAGCGGAGTGCGGACACTTCATAAATATTCTGAATGTTTCGCGTTCACGGAACATCGTCGCGTGACGAGCTTTGCGTCACTTGAGCCTCAACCTCCATTAAATATGCCATTTTTGACAAATTTTAAATGGTACGGTGTATGGTATGTACACGAATTCAGGTGAAATGTAGATAACATAAACTTAGCGCACAATATTCTCCGAATAGGTCCCTCTTCGTCAGTTATATTTCAGGTCACGCGCAATTCGGACGCGTTTCGTACGAATGTCACTCGTGCGAACACGCACGAACGATCCCGTCCTTCCAAGTACAAAGGGAGCGTGCAGGGTGCGAGTGAGTCGTACGTATTATACATATAGTTCCGACATCTGAAAACAATCCGAACTTGTTGGTATTTTTCGTGCGTTCAATGCCATATCACCGGACTACTACCTATTTGACGGAGAAAAACGTATTCAGTGTGTTCAGTTTCGTACGTCCACGGTCGTACGTTTACGTACTATACAAATTCGTGTCCAAAGTGTGCGCGGCCTTAAGTCCCATGTTTTAGGAGGCGAGTGTATTGCCACTTGCCACTAACCGCCCGGAAATTCAAACTTTCATTCAAAATTCCGGTTGCTTTCTTTTCTAAAAATAAACTCAAACTGCACTATTACAGGCACTTTTGAATTTTCAAGGGGTCAGTCAGTCAGAAAGATGAAGCTAGATGTCCATTCCAAAGTGTAGTAGGTACCTATGGAGAAGAACGGGCAAGAAACTCCACGTAAGGGTACGTACCATTAGGACACTCTTTAACCGACTTCCAATTTTATATGTATGTCCGTCGATTTCTCCGTCAATTGTGAACCGATTTTGAAAATTATTTTTTTGTTTGAAAGAGTATGCTCCCGGATTGGTCCCATATAAATTTTATTAACTTTGCTGGGATAGTTTTTGAGTAAGCTTCAATAATACGTTTTTTTCCCACTTAGTATTATGTGGATGATATGATGATAACTTCCTGTGACTGTTATTTACATAGCAGGTATTCGACTTTGTGTGGGGTAGGTACCACAACTAAAAAGTGAAAAATAAATCATAATATGGTTACAAAATATTGGTTACATCATTCATGTTGAAGTTAACGAAGGATGAACGATGAAAAACGTTAAAAGCGTCCGTAACAAAAATTAAAATTAAAAATAAATATTAAATTCAAATAAACCGTGGTAGCTAAGAGATGACCAGTCCCTACTGACGGCGCCCGTTCACGAACATGACGCATGGATTAGCACCATTCAGCTCAACCATTTTGAAGGGAGCTAAATGATCCAACACACGCGCCACCGTCACCGAGACATAAAGCCGCGTCCACTGGGGCCGCGCGGCCCGTGAGGCTCAGGCCGCGCGGCCCTAGTGGGGACGCGGCTTCTAGGGCCGCGGCTTTAGAGTGAGCATGACATACTCTCAGCCGCCAAGGCACATTCAAGTCAATGAAAGACATACCCAGTACCTAAATGGTAGCTTTATAGTCGGTACATAGTACTCAACATGTGCTATGCAATTATACAATACTATAATACTTCCAGAATCAGGAATCGAATCCGAGCCCAATGTTGAGAAATCACGCTTGGGACTACTATACAAACGTGGCAGTTGAATCAGTATGACTAGAACTGAGATATCCTCAGTTGTAGATATATTGTTGGCCGCCATTTGCAGTTGGATACAACAAATGTATTGAAACTGGGCGTGCAACCTATATACCTACCCAACTTACGAGTATTTAAAACCCTATTAATACATGGCACATTGTAAATTAGTAAGTATATAAGTACGAGCGCGTATACTCGAAGACTCGACGTGTCGTAAACTTAGCGAGGCTTAGAATTGTGTCAATAGAGAACTTATTGTGTGTAGTAAAATGGTAACTTCGTATTTTTCAAAATGTCAGTGAATATCAAGGGCGCCTCACTTGGGGGCTGGGGACTGGGCCGACATTTTTATTATGCTACGAAAGGCCACTCGGCAAACACTTTAACAATAAAACTAATGGTGTTTCTTTATTTAGACAGCTTATTAGTTCAAGTATAACTTAGTACCTATTTAATATATGATACGACTGCTTCGTTGGCCTAGTGTCGCAAGCAGTACTGCGGGGTCCTGGGTTCGATCTCTGGACTTGGGGTCCGTTAATGGCAACAGGGTCGCCTCCTACAAGACGGTTTGAATCAATGGCAAACTGGGATAATCTAGGTAGCTGCGAAATTTATTGGAGCATGTTTTAATTACGACGAATATTCTCGGTGATGACGTTACATTCATCTTTATGAAAATGTGGTCTTCAGGCATCCTTAGCTAAAAGCTTTGAGAAAGCTCTCAGTTATAAAAAGAAAGTCTTCATGTGAATGAGATCTTGAAACGGAGGCGTAGGCCAATCAAATGTGACTCGGCAACATGAAGTTTCATGTCATTAAGTTACATATTGGCGTGATCAGAACCAACAATTTTCAGTAGTAAATTACTATATAATTAACTGTTTACAATAAGAACTAATTATATATATAAAAAAAATCTGTTGTGAATATGAATGTTGGTTATTCGATTATTGGTTCTTCGAATTATTCTAAATATCGTTGTATAAGCGCTTTGTAAAAACAGCGTAGTTTGTTTATGTATGTGACATAGTTGATCATCATCAAATAAAAGGCGTATAATAACTCATTAATGAGGGTAGTCATAATTATGTAGTATTTTATCATTACTATTTCCATATTTAGGCTAGGTTTCAGGGAGTGGCGGGGCTGACCGGTGACCACGCCATCCCATAATTACGGAAAGATTTTTTAACTCGTTCAAAACACGCATGAGGACATGATAGCTGTACAAATTCAAACTAATTAAGATTTAAAATAATTACTTGTAAAAGACTAGCTTGTGCCTGCGGCTTCGCCCGCGTAGAGGTTGTAAATCTACCCACGCGAAGGTGCTACCGGGATTAAAAGTATCCTATGTCCAAACCAAGGTAATGGTCTACCTACTCGTATGTACCAAATATTGAAATCCGAACAGACAGACAGACAGTTACAGTACAACTATTTTCTTAATGTCCCTCGGAAAGCTTCGTGTTTGTGTGCCCTTTGCACTTGGTAATTATGGTTGACGGCAACGCGGGCGCAGCGCTAGGAGTCTATACGTACAAGCACCAAGTGCAAAGGGCAACTCCAACTGATAGAAATCCGACGACTGAAGAAACACGAAGTTTTCCGAAGGACATTAAGAAAATAGTTGTACGTTACTTTCGCATTTCAATAATGGAGGAGGTTATATATGTTCGTCTGTATGTATGTATTTATTTTATATATTTTGTTTATCTATATTTTCGTCAATTGTGGATCATTTTGAAAATCATCTTTTAATTTTTAGAGGAATATTATTAGTATCGATTAATTCATTTAAAATGTGGGAAATCATCAACAACCATAAGTAAAGAAAATCTCAGTAAAGACACGTCCAGACACGCCTAAAGAGACGCGACGAGTGACTCTTCGACACGTAAAATGAATATTTCTCCAGAAAATTAATCTATACATATAAAATGCTTTGTCCTGAATGACTGACTGACGGATCAACGCACAGCCTAAACCGCTAATCGTAGAGACCTGAAACTTGGAGGGTGTGTTCTTTGTATGACGTAGGCATCCGATAAGAAAGGATTTACACCGTCATTAGTACTGCATTTGAAGGTTTCTAAGCTTTACAGATGTCTGTATTTATTCCTAGAATTCCCCTAACACTATCAAATTACCCCTTCGAATTCAAGAGAGTGCAGTTTCCCATTATAGTATGCTTCGCAATGACTATAAACAAAGCTCAAGGTCAAACTTTTAAGGTAGCGGGAGTAGACTTAAGGGAAAGCTGCTTCTCCCACGGCTAGTTGTATGTGGCATGCTCCAGAAGTCCAGAGTAAGCGCACAGCGTAGTCTGGTGATTCTAGCACCCGAAAGAAAAACAAAAAATATTGTTTACAAAGAAATACTGCGGTAGGTGTAGTACTTCGATTTCGTTCTAAAAAGATAATACACCCGTGTAACTTTCGCCAGATCAAAGGCCGAGCTTCGTGTTCATAAAATATATCTCTTTTTTTTTTCAAGATTATTTAACCTTTATATCCCTACACGATCCATAAAGATTGTTATATTTTATAATTATTCAAACATTTTAACATAATAATTTATATGTTAACAAAATTAATAACGTAAAAAACCCATATAAAATTTCTGGATTCGGTCTCCACGCTCAAGGCCCGCGATAGAAGCTATGCAATAGCTTAAAAATCCTATTGGAACCATTTTCGACTTCTACGCGGACGAAGTCGCGGGCAAAAGCTAGTATATGTATATGAAGCGTAACAACCTAACCCACTGGTGGCGGGAGTTATTGGGTTAGCAAAATCGAATAAAGTATAAACTTCCCGGGGCTATGAGGGAAAGCTCATAATATAAATCAGACCGAACAATGAATATATCCATAAACAAACCAGTTGATGTTCTTGTCATAAGTTCTAATCTTAGGCAAATTGAATTGATTAACAATTTACTGCTCGGAGGCGTGAATACTCAGCAGTGCTTGGGGTGTTAAACTGAAACGGGCGCGCCTTGCTACTGTTCCTGTGAGTACCTGAAATAGGTTCGTTGATGTGGCGTGTATAGGCTCCCTAGGCCTTCCCTTATGCCAGCGGTCGGCAAACTCATTAGTCAATGGCGCCAAGTATCAATACTATAACTACCAGTGGCGGATTTGCCCTAAGGCCCAGTAGGCCCGGGCCTAGGGCGGCCAGATATTAGGGGCGGCCAATCGTGACAAAAAATTCACTGGTGATAACAAGAAATAACTCAAAGTAAGTACCTATATATTCTAAACGTTCGCGCACATTATGACGGGCCGCACTGCACCGCATCGTATAACAATAATAACTTAAAACCATTTAAAAATATGTCCAAAGAAATAATTGAAACACGTCATAGAATTTCGCGGCGCCAAGCCGACTTATAGTTAATTAAATTTCTGAACCGATTTCGATAAAAGTTGGCAATAAAGTTAGTTAAGTAGTGTATACTATGATGGGTGCTGAGAAAGGGGCGGCTGATACCTACTACATGGCCTGGGGCCTAGGGCGGCCAAGACTGCAAATCCGCCACTGATAACGACTGACATTTCTTATACTCGTATGTCCAAACTGCCTCAATACACTTTTCTTAACCTTTAAAACTCCCATCCTCTTTCACTCCACAACGCTTCCTACAAGTTAACCTTGGAAAACTTTGAAAGGTACAGATGAAAATGATTTGATTTGAAAAATGATTAAATTTTTGATGCCTTGTAAATTTTTTGTGAAAATACTTCGGCAATAAATCTTTGAAATATATTTTGAATAAAGCTTGATATCTTGCTAAGACCGATACCCCGCGCCTATGGTCGTTGACATTTCTACAGAGCCGCACGACCCGCACGTCTCTATAAGCCAGAGCCGCATGCGGCTCGCGAGCCGCGGTTTGCCGACCACTGCCCTATGCTATTAGAATCTGTTTAGATAGCAAGGTTTGAGGTAGGTCGACTTTTCCATAGATTTGATGGAATAGAGTTCATTATTATTAAATTATATACTCTTCAGCAATGTGCTTAGTGCTCCAAAAACGAGTATACCTTGCACAATAATACATAACATAACATCACACCCGCAATCCCCGAAGGTAAGGCAGAGATGTGCCGTACACTCACACTTCGCCAATTATGTTTAGGTCCTATGTAATAGGGGGCGAGCTTATTGCCATCAACCCGGCACGAAAACAAACTCCGGGCAGCTACTGAGAAATTCGTTATGGAAAAACCCAATAATACTTTGCCCGACTTGGGAACCGAACCCAGGCCTACATGCTCATACCTGCTGGGGTTGCGGGTTTATTTGAAAGGGATATCGCGGCCCCGGCACACAAGCAACGGAAGGAACACGGGTAGGTTTTAGTCAGTAAAAGTCTGACACTCCCTCTCGCTCCGCCCAGAGCGGGAGGAGTCATTTGATGATTTTCCACCAAAAAAAAAAAAAAAAGACCTACATGCTCAGCAGTAGCGCTTGCGGCCACTAGATCAATGAACGCAGTTAATACCTACTGCTGTGGCACAGTAATACCTACTGTTTTAATAACAAAGTGTTACTCGCGCGTTTAAAAGCTTTGTTACCTAGAGTGTGAAAGAGCGTCCATTAATGTAATAAATTAATTACATTTGAATAACAATTCTTTAATGTAATAATTATTAGTTTAATATAATTGTGAGTAAATGGAATTCTACATTAAAATACATACCGAATCGTCCCCATGTTACCTACATTTAGTTGTAACTTTAATAAAAATGAGGGTTTTAAATAAAATACTTCTTTTTAACGTAGCTCGCGGTAGTAGGAAGAAATCGTTCGCGAAAATCTAAATGAAAATCCAAGGTGCAATTTTTTTTAGGCGTGGGTTTCGTTTTTATCGTTTTCGAGGGTGCTTAAGCCAATCATCATTTTAGCCGAAATAGGTCCATTGCTGGACATAGTCCTCCCCCAAGAACATCGTTCCAAAAAAGTATTTTTATTCTGATGGTCATTTTTAGCTTTGAAAGTATTTTGAAAATCGGTCCCATCTTTAGTTGAATTCCACTTTTTTAAACCTTGTTTTTTTTGCATGCGTCAACACTGAGCGAACGGGACTTTTTTCCCGATCGTCAACAGTGTTGACGACAAAGTGTTACTGATCGGGAATATTCGCCCAAAAGATGCCTACTACTGAGGCTCCGCTGTCCGTCCGTTCGTCACAGGGCTTGTTCTCAACCTTTTTTGGTCGATCTTAATAATTAAAAAGTATGTAGTGTTAAATATTGAACGGTGGTACGGAACCCTTCGTGTGCGAGTCAGACTCGCACTTGGCCTATTATTTATTTTTACACTGCGTTTTTACTGTTCACGGGTGCTTTTTTATTCAAATTCAATGTACAGGTATGCGCCGTTTATGATTATTTTGTTTGTTGCGGAAATTGATCGCTCCACAAAAGTATTTTCTACGTGGAGTTTTGATTGGAAATCCATGCAATATTTTTTTATGATTTACCTCGGTACCTGTCTAGTTTTAAACAACTTTTTTCGACTCAAGCTTCGTGCAAGAACGTTGCGTGGTTTATACGTAGTTTCTATACGCTGATGATTCATACCGTACATAACTAACTAGAAATACAAAATAGCTGGACTATACTAAATTTTGGCCGCGGCTTCGCCCGTGTCAAGATCGGAAATTATCCAACGGGAACCTACCGGGATTAAAATAGGAAAATTAAATGCCCTATTTAAATAACATATTTTATTGAAGAAGGATCAATAAAATAACGGTCAAAATAGCTTCGGAAATAACAATGATATTTTTATCAAATTAAGAAAGATAAAAATGGTTATTGTGGGTCATCCTTAGACTTTTTAGTCTATCTTAGACAAAAAATAAAAACATGGGCATTGCAGACTTTTTTGTTGATTTTTTTAAGATTTAAGTACAATGCTGTACTTAGAACATGAATTTTATGTAGCTTTTACGGTTTACGTAGCGCATGCCAGTAAAGCTCCCAGCCGGCATGATTTTTTTCCGACATCTTCAAGAATAATCGTCATATTTCAGCCAATTTACATAAAACCTTAATTAATTAATTATTTACACGCGTGAAGATCGAAAATTATTCCACAGGAACATGCTACTGGGATAAAAATAATCCTATGACCCCACCCAGGTCATGAGACAGACGAGTTACTTTCGCAATTATAACATAGTATAAAAAGTATGTATAAGCAGAGTAGATCGAGTATTTTGTACGAAAGTAAAAAAGATTTACTCGTATTCAAACAATATGATAATGAGGGCTGCTTTTATTACACATCAATAAAAATAAACGATAAAATCTAGCACGAATAGGGTTGCCTACATTCCAGAAAACCTGAAGGAGTCATAAGTACCGTACCTAGGCTATTTGTAAACATTTATGTTGATACAGACAATATCCTATATTAGAAACAATGGAATAAGTAAATAATAAGAATGATTTGTAGAATCTGGTATTCAGCTGCATCCGGTTAAACTGAAAGCTGAAAGGATTCACTTAAAAAAAAAGTCTGTCTGCAGTGGGAAGTAATAGGCTGGTATTATTATATATACAACTGTCTACCACGAGGCGGCGTGTTTCACGTAATTTTCATCCAAGGGCAAGCAACAAAAAAAGATAATACCTACGTGGGCCTACCTACGGCGATTAGGTAAGTAGGTACATTAATTGTTAATGACAATAAGCTTAAACAAACATTCGTTTCCATTTCAACTGAAGGACAACGCTAGCCAAGTAGCCATGTAGGTCAGTAAGTTAAACACACTTGTGAACCACTGAAACTTTGACATTGACATTTCAGAAGCCTGTCCGGGCAGCCCTGACTTGTTACAGCACTAAAAGCTTCCTGTTGGGCCAGTAGTGTCAACATCAACAACTGCAGGTCAGTGACGACACCCGACATGTCCCGAATATTCCCGAGTGCCCTCGACACACCCCGAGTGCTCACGTCGACCTCGCTCGTGTCGAATTGTCTGTTGTATCTGACAACCCTGGGGATACGGCGGATTAAAATTATAATATTATCGAGGTTGGACATTTCCTGGCCATTCGAATTAACGAAATTTGCTGGTAATTGTCCACTTTGCCACTTCGGTATATGCTGACTAACGGAATTAAAATGTTAAATGATGAAACAATCTGATTTTGTCTTCTGGGGATGATACTGTCATAGTATCAAAAAGTTCGATTATTTTTTTCGTGGAAATACCTACGTAGTTATAGGAACCCTCCGTCTAGAAAGATAGGGACTAAACCCCAGTGACTCAATCCCTATCTGTATTTTTTTGTTCTTCTAACTGAACAGACAGCTGTGCAGCTGGGGAGTTTGTTGCGCCACTTCTTCTTCCCAGCTAACGCACTAGGAAGTGGTGAAGGGTGGGCGTTTTGGGGGACTGTCTTATGTAATTTTGACGTTCGAAAAGTGCTGATTCTCAGCCTAGTTTGAATAAATTACTTTTGATTTTGATTTAATAAACTTAGGTAGGTACATGGTGGCAGGATTCGCTGCTCCCCAATTTGGAATGTTTGGTAATTTGATGTTCTTTGTGAACTGCATGTACTCGTACTTAGAACCTACCTACATATCTACCGAGATCCCTTGCTACAGTTTCTACCTAGGTGTATAGTGTATACTGTACATAGGTATAAGGTAACTACTACACCTTTTTGTACACAGCTAAATTTGTTTAAAAATATTTTATATTAAATCCAATAACTATTGGTATTAATTGTGTATAGTGTAGGTATGGTAATCATAGATGTATTATTTAAAACACACAACAAGGTGGCAGGGACATCGACACGAAAATTTTTACCATGGATTTTCAACGCAGGGCTGCTCAGAATTACGTACTGAATCCATAGTAACAGTTTTCTCGTAGATATCCCTGCCACTTTATACATATATCTATGATGACAACGTAATAAAAATATGACAATAAAAAAAAACACTCTTACACGCGTTCTCACGAACTACTACTGAAGGTGTGTAAGCCGTAGGCCGGAGGCTACTCTAATAAGTACCTTCCTATGCTTAATAAATACAAACTGACAGTCATGACTCATGCAGCTCAAACATAACTGGCGTAAAGTGGGTTTTATCATTTTTACAGGTCGCTAGGTACAACTTTGGGGAATACAGGCTTGGTTTTATAATTAAAAAGGTCAAGAAACTGGAACAGTCCCGCTAGATTTCTTTTTTTCATTTAACGTGATAGACGAGCTAGTATACCTGTGCACAGCACGCACTAGTTGACGAAACTTGATGAACTGTGGGGACCAGTCCAAGGAGTGCCCTGTGATTAATAGCTGTTCGGTGACCCTGTTACCTTCCCTTTTACTCTTTTCAGAATAGGCGTAATAAAAATAGAAACCAACCCAATTCAATTTTTCACTGTGCTCTGAATGCCGCAGTTAGGTCCCGAAACTGCGCTATGGCCGTTTCAAAGGCTGACAATGAAAGCATTTAATGAAATGGAGCACTTTAGTATCAATCAAGTAATTTATTTTATCACGACTACTCAAAACACGACTGCGACGCCCGCCAACCCGCATTAGGCTCGCGTGGTGACTTGTTTAGGAGTCCTACACTCCACTCCTCGTGTAAAAAGATTACAAAGCCATCATCTACGCATTATGTACTGTGTAGGTTACATAAAACTAGGTGATATTGTACAAAAATTAATGCTGGGAAACAACTTGAATTTTTGGTGTGAAAAATCGCTGTTTGCAGTAGCGCACAATGTAACGCACGCAAGACATTGTGCGTGTACATGCAACGATACAGAGGTCGTGGATTTAAAGTTTTAATTCTGTGCCACAAACATTGGGACACTTAATGTCGTATCCTGCGTGTCCTGTCAGCTGCAAGTTACAGGACTTGCGTGTAGCATAACCACAATAGAAACGGGTTTTTTCGACGGAAGAATAGACAAAATGACAGATAAACAATCACAATCTGACATTTTGTCTATTCTTCCGTCGACAAAACCCGTAGAAAACCCGTTTCTATGGTTGTCAAGGTACGCGTGCTGATGGACGCGAGCGATGGCGTGGTCGAATTCTGGGCCGAGTCTATTTAGATTGCCATCGGCACGCTAAGAATAACATTTAAAACTTGTTTTCGTAAAAAAAACGTGAAAAAAGGTGGAACATTGATCTTCAATATCTCCGTAACCAGAAGGTTCCCAGGAGCTCAGGAATAGTACAATACAAAAAAAAAAAAAACAAAATGACGGAGAGAACATGTGATTCTCGACTTCGTTTACATCCGTTAGAGGCTGATAGAGATCATCTTATATTATTACCTATGTACAAAAAACTAAAAACTTACACAATGTCCTCCAAGGCTGCGTTGAGTGCTGGACGTAGCGATGGACTCTGTTGGCAGTTCGGCGCAACGACCGCAAGACTGAGCGGCCTATTTCCAGCCATTCTGCAGTCCTGGAAACTGGAATATTATTGCAGTGTCAGTCAATGTGTATATTTTTCTTTTCGAAAGGTACCATGGCTCAGTGGGTCATCTATAGTTCGGAAGCGCTCCCGATTGGGCCCAAACCACAGATTACCGCTCTAGATACCTACCGCATTGCAGGCAATCATTCAAGTCTCGAGCTATAATTGACATTTTGGTGCCAACTTGACATTAGATCAAAGAGTAGAATAAGTGTATGCATTAGATCAATATCTGCGATTCAAAATCAATAAATCTAGTAAATCTTAGAAAGTGAATTTATGCCGTAAAAAAGTATGGCAAATCCATGACTTGTCTTCAAGTATCAAAAATGTGGCATAACATTCAACATTAGTAAAATAATTTGTACTGAGCCGTCCGAGCTCAAGTAATACTGGAAAATTGACAAAGGTTACATGATATATTTTTTATCACATCTAATCACAAATTCAAAACAGGGACTAAAATAGCTTTTTAATCCCTAGGGACTAAAAGTGATTTGAATTTGGAATGTGGATGTTGTTAGTAAAAGTTCGAATCACCAAAGATATTCATCACGAACATTGTATGAACAAGTAGCAGGCTGGCAAGAGAGAGCGAAGTTCTTGTGTGAATTTGGTCAAAATTTAAATCCAAGATGGCGGCTGCGAAAACTTTCAAACGTTTCGTCATGGGTGCTATTTTCATCATTTTCGCAGGTGCTAAAGCCGATAGTGAGGTCAAAATGTAAATCTAAAATAGTGGATGCGATTTTTTGTTTTTTATCATGAATGTCGTTTTCATTGTTTTCGAGGGTCCAAAACCGATTGGTAGTGAAGAAAATGTAAATCTAAGATGGCAGCTGCGAAAATTTTGGTTTTGCTTTAAATCATACATGCAAAGGAACATCGTTCCTGACGGGGGTCGGACAGCACAAGTATTTTTTTCTCATAGAGGGTGATAAAAAGTAGAGTGTTCACCTCGGCAGCAACACAATCTTAAGCTTGAGTACGTACTTTGAATCCCTCGCTGCGGTCGGGATTCTACTCTAGAACCCTTCGCTCTGCTCTGGATTCAAAGAAAGACTCTCGCCTTAAAATAGTAGTTTGCTCCCTAGGCAAACAATTTACTATTTGTGATGACCTTTTCTTCCATTAAGTACGAAAATATGTATTTTTGTCCTTTGCGTTGTCACGCTAGTCCTTCGCAATACTTTAGTTCAAGACGATAACCAACTATCGTTGTTTATATAGCAATTGCAGTAGGTAATCATTTATTAAATTATGGTACTTTACTTTATTCTATAATTAGCACACAATCACTGTAACACATTCATTGAGTATTAGTATCAACATTTTTGGTTGATTTGGCACCCTGCACTGGGTCTAAGTCATTTTTTTTTTACGTAGTTAACGAAACTTAGTAGGTACCTATTGTGAAATATCAAAGTATTGTACTTAATTCTATTAGTGTTTTATTGTACATAACAACAATAACGTTGATTATCCGTACTTTAATTGTAGTCTTTATGCAAAACTAGTTTTATTTTTTATCTAGGCATCCTACCCACATAAGCAAAAGTACAATCATAAGACAATAGAATCAATGTAAAATTGTACTTGATCTAATTATAATAGTTGAATTTCAATTAGATTCAGCAGCCTACCCCATTTCTCTATAAACCAACACTAACTTCTCCCATTTTTCCTTTCATTTATAGCTTTCCTTTTGTCTGTCTAATTAGTTCTCACCCTTCCTTTAATTCTACTTTCAGTACTGTTTCTTGAAACCATGCCTGTGATGACCCGTAAGGCTGCTGCTCAGGAATTGGAGCTTAAATTGAGAACAACTGTTCAAGATCTTAAGGCTTCAAACAGTAAATGTGAACAGCTGTTACAGGAAATAGATGATAGTGAGAAGGAAGTCGAGAAGGTCGTTTACAAAAATACAAGCTTAAAACAGGAGCTAGTTGACCTACATCAACAATACCTGGATGTTGTTGATGAACGGGACAAACTGCAGCTGGTCACGGATGGTTTTAATAACTGCAGTAACTTATATGAGGAGGCTTTGTGTAAGGTCAGGGACCTAGAAGAAGAACTTATTCATGCTAATCTACGTATTACTAAGTTACAGAAACAAAAAAATTGTACTCAGGCTAAGGAAACTAATAATTTATACGATGAATTATTTCATACTAATTGCAACCCTCATTCCTTAATAACAATAGACCTAACCGAAGATTCTATATTGAAACATAATAATAGTTGTTATAAAGTAAGTCAAAATAAAATTAAAAAGTATGCAAAACTAAATAAAATCATAAATAAATGCAATAAATTCAGGAAACAACATAAACACAGTTCCAATAATATTAAACTAAGGAAAGAACGTGTTTTTCTAATAAATAAATTAAAAAACTATCAAATTAAATTAGAAGACACTAAGAACATTTATCAAATTGACACCCAACAATTACAGTCTGGGATTGAGGTTCTTGAAGAGTCACTACATTCTCTTTATATTAAGTATGTGAGCTCTCAAAAACAAATAAAGGAACACATCCTTGCTGCAAACAAGTTAGTAGAAATGTGTAACGATGAGACTGTCAGAGTGGTCCCGATGACTCTTAGCACCACTCAATGTTCTTGTCAAAGGGAATCCAACCTTGAGGCTCTTCAACCTGAGGCAACGGAGGACCCGTTCCAGTCTGGAGAGGCTCAGGATTGTATACCTGATCAAGGTGCACCACATGTTGTACAAGGTTCATCTCAAGTAGCACAGACAGATACTTGTTCTCTCCCTTGTTCTAGTAAAGATTGTTATTGTTCTATTATGTTTTCAGATAGTTTAGGGAGAGGGTTAGGTAAATTATTGAGTAACAACCTGAGTCAATCCGCTGTTAATTATTGTATGCCAGGGAAATCCTACAAAGAGATAATGTCATCTATAACAGGGAATAAATATGATCCGAAAGCCATTATTTCTGTATTTGTAGGCATAGCTCTAATTTAAAAAACGATGACATCACTGTCAGTGTCACTGAAATCTTGAAGATTAATTGTCACAAAATAATATTGTGTGCTTTTCCATACTTTCAGCACTTGTCAAGTAGGCAAAATCATAATATACATAAATGTTAAATAACCATAAGCATTTGTTAGTTAATCACTATAGTGACAAACTTATATTTTTTGACACCAACACTTTTGTTGAGAAATTAAAATCGACTAGGGATACTGCGTATCTGCCTATTAGTTTTAGACGTCAAATAGCATGGCTATTAGCTTTTAATATAAACTCAGACATAAGTAGTATGTCGAAGTCTTATGTATTTAGCACCACAAAGGTTAGTAATAATACTAATATTAAGGTGGTTAGCAATAGTAATTTAAACTAGTCAGTAAGACAACAGAAGGTACTAGTAACAATGTTGTTTGTCTCACCATCAACAAGCTATCTTCTGGCACTCAATTAGTTAATTATTGTAAAAACGGGGCTAAGCAGAATTCCTTGAAATTGTTTCATCAAAATATTCAAGGTTTTACTTCCAAACAATTAGAAATTGAATTGTTTTTAGAAAAAACAATGTTTGATATTATTTGTATAACTGAACACTGGTTGAAAGATTATGAAATGCTAATTCATTTTGAGAATTATAGTGTGGGCAGTTGTTTTAACCGAAAATCCATGCTACGTGGTGGTTCACTAATCTTAATTAAAAATTGTATAAAATCTAAGACTCGTAATGACATAGTTGAATTATCGGTGGAACATAACATTGAACTGTCCTGTGTTGAGCTAGATAAGCATTTTATAGTGTGCGTTTACAGACCTCCAAATTATCAAAACTACTCTATATTTGAGTCAGTAATGGAAGATGTTTTAGCTAAACTTGCAACTGGTAATAAATCAGTAATTATTTGTGGTGACTTTAATATTAATATTTTAGAAAATAATTCAAATAGCAGTAGATTATTAAGCCTCTTCAAATCATTCAATCTGTCAAATGTGTTTTTAGAACCAACGCGAATAACTTCGACTACTGCTACATGTATCGATAATGTCTTTCTTTTGTTGCTGCAACTATTTAGATAAAGCCATTGTAAACTATCTCCCTTCTGATCACAGCGGTCAAACCGTTAGTTTTGAGTCCAGCACACCAATACAAAAAGTGCAGATTCAAATTAGACCAATAACATCGGGCAATTTAAATAAGTTTAACAACACTTTAATTAGCAAGTTAAGTGCTCAGGGCCTAAATTTGTCCAATGGCAATATTCTGTATGAACAATTATTTTCATTAGTGCAAACAGAGTTCAATAATTCATTTAAGAAAAAAACTAAAACTATTTGCCCTAAGTTTTTATTCAGTGACTGGGCAACTAAAGGGATCAGGAAAAGTAGGGAAAGATTATTTGAACTGTATGGCCTTAAGCCGTATATTAACACGGAAACTTTTAATAAGTATGTTGCTACTTACTCTAAAACTTTTAAAAATATCTGCAAAGCAGCTAAAGCTTCTTTCATTAGTAACAAGGTTAAATCAGCAGACAATAAAATAAAGACAGTTTGGAAAATTATTAACAATGAAACGAACAAGAACAAAAGACATAATACTGATTACACACTTGACACTTCCCGCGGTCTCATTAGCGACAACATCGATGTTGCTCAAGAATTTGCAAATTTCTTTACCAATATTCCAATTAAAACTACAGAAACTTTAAATTCGTCCTCCTTACTTGCTATTGATTTATTAAGAGCGAATGTTTCAGCCTTTCCCGTGGAATTTAAATTTAAACATGTAAACCCTGTGGTCGTTGTAAAGGCTTATAAGCAACTCAAGATCAAAATTACCGAAGATCTGTGGGGTATGTCTACTAAAGTTTGTCAATCAATTATTGAGACAATTGCACCCTATTTAGCTTTAATATTTAATTTGTGTGTGGATCAAGGGGTATTCCCGGATCTAATGAAGTACAGTAAAGTTATTCCACTATTCAAATCCGGGGACAGCAAAGATACTAATAATTATAGACCCGTATCGGGTTTGCCGGTTTTCAGCAAGGTGTTTGAAAAAGTAATGTTAAATCAAATGCTCCAGCATTTTAATCGTAATAATATCCTACACGATCAACAGTATGGTTTCACCAAAGGACGTTGCACAACCGACGCCGGTGTCACCTTATTAAAACACATCTTTAACGCATGGGAAGAGGCACAAGATGCAATAGGCATCTTCTGTGACCTATCCAAGGCATTTGATTGCGTGAATCACGAAACACTACTCTTGAAACTGGAGCATTACGGACTGGATAAACTTGCGCTTAGCTTAGTAAAATCATATTTGAATTGATTGCAGCAAATTCAAATAAACGGTGTAAATTCATTGGGTTTAAAAGTCAAAATGGGTGTACCACAGGGCTCGATTTTGGGACCCTTCCTCTTTTTAGTATATATAAATGATTTACCTCATTTACTGAAAAACCGACCACAAATGGTGTTATTTGCTGATGACACATCACTGATTTTTAAGATAAATAGACATGCACAGGAGCTTGACGAAGTAAATAACGCTATGCTTAAGGTCCATAATTGGTTTACTGTAAATAATTTAGTATTAAATGAGAAGAAAACTAAATGCATAAGATTCACGTTACCAAATGTTAGAAGTAGTGAATGTCATGTTGTACTGAATAGGGAGACACTAGAATTCGTCGATAAAACGGTTTTCCTGGGGATCACGCTTGACTCAAAACTACAGTGGGGTCCTCACTTAACATCACTTGCAGGGCGGCTAAGTTCAGCCGCTTACGCTGTTTGGAAAATCCGCCAACTAACAGACGTGGATACCGCGAGACTGGTCTATTTTAGTTACTTTCATAGCATCATGTCTTACGGTATTTTGCTGTGGGGACGGGCTGCAGATATTAATTCTATCTTTATTCTGCAAAAGAGGGCTGTCAGAGCCATATATAACCTCCGCAGACGCGAATCTCTAAGGGAACTGTTTAAGAAAATTAACATCTTGACAGTACCTTGTCAGTATATAATTATGAAAACATTATGTATGTTCGGAAAAATCTACATCTTTTTAGTAAGATAAGTGACAGGCATAATTTTAACACTAGAAATAGGAACAAATTAGATCAACCACGTTTCAGATTGTCTAAAGTGTACACTACTTTTATGGGGTACTACGTAAAATGTTATAATAAAATACCACTCGAATCATGTTTTAAATTTCTTCTCATTCAGTTGAAGAATATTCAACTGAATGAGAAGAAATTTAAAACATGCATTAAACGCACACTATGTAGACAAGCATATTATAAGTTGGATGATTATATCATAGATACAAATGCTTGGCTTAATGCTGGTCCTGCTCCACAGCCACTTGGGCTCACTAGTTAAAAAAATAAAATGTTTGGAAGAGTTGCTTCCCCTTTTTATTTTTCTGACATTACAAACTTAATGTTTATTTTTTATTTAAAACAAGTTTTAATTGTTGAATACTCCAATGGATAATGATTTTCTTTCTTTTTGGTATTAACATTCTATTAATCTCTCAAATACATAGCAAATTAGTTTTGTATAATTTAGAAGCATTTTTTAAATTTTTGTAAATGTGAGTACCATGGAGCCGTTTTAATGTTATTAAGATGTATGTTGACTTGAAAGAGCGTGGCAGTTGAGAATATGTCATGCTCACTTAAATGTTGTGCTGATGGTGGCGAGTGTGTTAGATCATTCGGTTCCCTACAAAATGGTTGAGCTGGATGGTGCTGATCCACGCGTCATGTTCGTGAACGGGCGCCGTCAGTTGTGACTGGTCATCTCTTATCTGCCATGGCTTATTTTTAATCTTATATTTTGAATTGTTTTGATTATTTTTTGTACATTGTTCTCACATATAGAAGCAACAAGAATAATGTACCCAGGATTTTGTAATTTTCTATATTTAAAAGAGTGTCCTTGGAGTTTCTTGCCCGTTCTTCTCCATAAAGATCTACGTTTTGGAATGGGCAACTTTCTGACTAACTGACGCGACTATTTGACAATTCAAAAGTGCCTGTAAATGGTTTAATTGAAATAAATGCTTTGAGTGTAGGTATTAACGGCATTGTTAAAATAAATTGAATATAATAATAATGGATATTTATGAGAATGTGGAAATAAACGTAGGTACTCTCGATTTTAGTATGTTTTATAACCGACTTCTAAAAGGAGGAGGTTATCAATTCCGATACATTTTTGTTAATGTACTATGTTTGAGCATAACTCCTCATAGACGGATTTTCAAAATTCTTTTTTGAAATGAAACTTCTTTATAGACGGCCGCGTAGATTGGAATCTCAAGTTTTTATATTGAACCGATTTGAAAAATTCTTTCACTGCTGGGAACCAAAAAAAACATCCATAGTCTACTCTAAACTTATACACACACAAAGGAACATTAACAAATGCACATCTTTCATCATCAATCTTCATTCGGCTCACCTGCGTTATAATCAATGATTGATACAATCGGCTTATGGTAACTAAAATATGATATGTGCTCATTGTATCCATCTAATACAGCCGTTGCCCTCAAAAGTACTTATCTACAGCGCACCTACCTGCCTAGCTATCTGCCCTACGTATCTACACTACCTACGCTACATTACCTACCCTACCTACGGCACTTCATTTCTTGACATTGACTCCACTCCCGTACGGCCAGTACCCCAGTGACGCCTACATTGCATAAGTTGCTGCCTAGCTAGCCGAGCAGGGTGAGCGGCTACCACGCAACTTTTTTCTAATACTTACATTTTTAAACTCGTGATATCTTTCGTATGGAATGTCCGAATTGAATAATTCAAACAGTTATATAAAGGTATTAATGCAGTCTTGAATATGAAGTAATTTTTTTTGATAAGGATTAATACCAAGATACAAATAAAGAGCCTTTTCTAGCAGCGACATTTCAATTAAATTAAAGAACACTTATTGTGTATAATGTAAATAATGATGTGTTCTGCAAAGTCGTAGTACATTATTTTATTCTATGATCAATAGGTTTCGCAGCGCACGCGATGTAAATAATATTTTAGGTAATTTTTTTACACCTTGCGTTACATTATTGGAGTTTTAATAAGAATCCTTAATTTTTTTGAAAATGTAATATAGCCTATGTTACTCGGGGATAGTATAGCTTCCCAACAGTGAAAGAATTTTTCAAATCGGTTCAATATAAAAACTTGAGATTCCAATCTACGCGGCCGTAACGCTTTTTCGTGACAGAAAAATCCTAATACCCCACCGTCTATAAAGAAGTTTCACTTCAAAAGTTAAAATTTTGTTGCGATTTTGCCACTTGTCCGTTGCGATTCATTTTTCCACTTGTCCGTTGCCATTCGTTTGTCCACTTGTCCGTCGCGATTCGTTTTTCCACTTATCCGTTGCGATTCGTCTTTCCACTTGTCCGTTGAAGTTTCACTTCTACTATGTGTTCCAGCACACTTTTTTTTTTTCAAAGATATTAGTATGCTCACAGTGGCATCTTATATATTAGGCAAAATATACACTCATGCGCAGTGATTTTCACAATGATGTACAAACTACGAGCTCCCTTTTACCGGCTTCATATGGTTCATAACATAGGTAATACACTATCATAACTCATTTGTTGGGCTTGGTATAACCTTTTATAACAAGCTAACCTCTTCTTTGCTAGATTTGCCTTTTAATGCGTTTAAAACGAAAGTAAAATCCAACCTTTGTTCAAAGGCATACTATACTATCAACGACTACTTATATGATAAAGCCGGGTATTTATTAGGCAACATTTGATATACGACTATAAACAGTGTTTCACTATGTGTCATCATCTCTGTCCTTCTTACACTTTAAGATGAGCCTCAAGCTTTTAAGAAGATATTAAAGTTCTATGTTTACGTATGTTTTATTTGGTACTTTTCAGTTCATTAAAAGCTTGTTTTTAAAACGGTTTTTAATAAAAATTTATGTTATTCTTTCTAGCTTTACAATTTGCTTAAATATCTGTTCTATCACCTTCACTCGAAAGGTACTTGTAAAGACAAATCCAACGAACCCAAAGACGCATTTACACAAGTCATAGTGTGAAGCCAACCAAGTTGCACTATCCAAGTCATGCTATACTTACTTTAGAACGGGCTATCTTAATGGAATGCGTTTACATTATTTCATGTCTGTGCTGTTGACTGCTGAGGAGATCTCTCGTATGGAGCCAGAAAATTTACTGTGTGCTGTTGTCCGTTTAGGAGTTCCCTCGTCTGGAGTCATCCTCAATTGCAGCGCCGAGCTCATGGTGTACTTTAGAACGAGCTACCATAATTGAATACCTACGTTTATTAATTGTTGTGTGTGGGCTGTTAACGACGAGGGAGTTCCCTCTTCTGAAGCCAATCTTGGGGGCACCAGCAAGGGCATGGTTAAATTTACCACGGCCTATAATCATTCAATGGGTATTTAATATTTGGTTTCTGTACTTTTGACTTTACTGTGCTGTAGAACAAGGGCGTCGCCAGCTGATGGCCCAAAAGGGGGCAAGTTGATATATAATTATTGAGGATGTGAAAAGTATGATTTGTAGTTACAGTCAAGAGTCAAGAGCACATGAAGTTTTACACTTGTAGTGCGAGTGTTACTCCTGCGGCGCGCAATGGGGCCAAAATCGACATTTGATTTTTGAAAAATCAGTTTCAACTGTCGGTACATATAGTCCCAAAAGGAATAGAGAAAAATTATTATTTCCATTTTCAATGTATGGAATGGAAACGGGCCTTTCGGGTCGTTATTCCCAAAACTATTCAGAATAATTATTGTAGAGCTGAAACCTAATAATATGTATATGACGGGGCCTACCACCAACACATAGATACGAATGGTGAGCAAATGGTGATACGACAGGTGGCGTAATTGTAACTATGAATGATAACTGATATGACAGGCAGTAGTACCCTACTGCCTGTCATATCGTTGCACCAATCAGCACACACGCTTACATTATTGATGATGTGATACCTACAGTTAATCGATAAGTGATAAAGTGATAACGGCTTAATTCTTTGCTTTCTCACCGTGGTATACGCCATTTTTGAGTCACTGTACTAAATACGGCAAATTAAATTATGATAAGTGGGTAACTTGGTACCAGTCTTACCAAAGGGTACCTTTTTACCTGCCCAATAACAGGGTTGTGTGGAGGTCAAATCCATAAAAAATACTGGTATTTAATTGTATCCGGTTAGACTGGAAGCCGACCCAAACATAGTTATGAAAAGGCTAGGCAGATGATGATGGATAACCATGGGCGCCGTTAGGCTTTTTTTAAGGGGGGTGCATCTTCAGCTGCACGAAATGAGCTCGATCGAGTGAGTTTTCATTTTTCCATTCATACAAGTAGTCGGGCTATATGTATACTCGTTCCTACGTACGGCTTTGTCGCACCCAGTCTGCGCGCCCACGCTCCCTTTGTACTTGAAAGGCCGGGATCGTTCATGCGCGTTCGTATGTGTACGCACGAGTGAAATTCGTACGAAAACACATCCAAAGTGCGCGCGGCCTTACAATAGATGCAAGAGCGAGCGAAGAAAAGTCGATAAGCACCCCACCTAGGGCAGATTAGATTTTCGGAAATATCAGTTCGGTAAGTAGGTAGGTACTTTGTCGACACAGAAGTTTTAGAATAAAGAGATTGTAGAATGTAAGAGCGAGCGTAGCGAGCTCGGAATTTTTTAGATCTCACCTCACTATTATTGTGTTAGGCGTTTTCGGATATTTCTTTAGTTCTGAATGTTTGTACACAATTTTATTTTGAAGCCAGGGAGGTGCAAGTGGTCCCCTTTGCACTCCGCTCCCGACGCCCATGTGGATAAGTGTACCTAATAGGTAAGTGCTTACTTACCTAAATCTGTTTCAGTACCTACGCAATTATGTTTATACTTACCCTTTCATCTTATTCATTGTTTGCGAGTATAAGAGTAATAAATACCTAAATAGGTACCTACCTACCTCTATCTTACTTCATGGATTGACTTCAATACAGGCATAAACTTTTAACTTCACGCACGTTCACTAGAACAATGAGGAGCGTTACTCATACACTGCGATTCTCAACGAAGAACAAGCGCATTCCGTTTAGAAATAGGATAAACAATACGTACCCACATAGGTAATAATTAAGTAGGTACCTACTGCCTTAAGTAAGTAGATTAGTAAATATACACCTAAAATGATTTTTTATCTAAGGTAGGTTGCAAATTTTATTTTAGCACGATTTCATGTGAAATCGGTATCTCTAGTCATGCGTAAAGATCGAACAGCAACGTCTAGAAAACCCTCATGTGATCTAAAAATCCTCGATATGTTCTAAAGATTAAACTGAACACTACATGATGCACAGTAATGTACTGTTCTATAACACCTACATGTCTGCCGGAAACCGCACGCAAGATAACGATTATATTTAAATAACACACATAATATCCACCTACCTTCACCCAGGCCTTGATAGTCTTGTCTCCGGCGTGTTCTACCAGCCATGGTCACTATCACCTCAGTCACAATATGTACACACTGCAGAAAATATCATAACACTCAGTTGGTAAACAAATAACAGACTGATCTGATAACACTGACGGGGGCGGCGAAGCTATACTGCGTAATGTCATCACTATCTATGTTCGTATGTTTTCCTTTTCACTCAGCGCGAATTAAAACAGCTACTTATAGTGTTGTAAATTAACTTTATTATCATTATCAATTTGTGAATCAACAAATGCTTCTTAACTAATAAGGTTTAATACTTAACAAACTTAACTGTTTAGGAATACTTTAATTAATACTGTGTAAGAGCGGACCTAGTGTTGAAGTGAACATTATAACACTATGCAATAACATGGTAATTTATTCTGTGAATATTTGTAGAACTGACGTGAGGAACCGCAACCTGATTACATTGAACTGATGAGAGAAACGTAGGTATTTGTTCTGTAAAATGCGATTTTTACATGAAAAAACATAGCTTTAAGAGTAAAAATTAATATCACTCAATTCCTTTCAACTCTGTCTCCCGTCACCTATAAATAACTTAATAATTCTCTACTCTGAACTGACGTTCTACGAATAGGCTAGTAACCTAATGTGTTAAGTTAACTAATAGAATTGTTGTTAATTAGTGGTATTATATCTTCTGAGTCCGACTTTTCATTTTCACTCGTCTCTGTAAAAGAAAGAATATCATTGTTCATTTATATTCTGTTTTGGTAAATTGTATAGTCAACAAAAGAGTTAGGTGTACGGCAAAAATAATCATTTTAATCATATTCAGCACAGGTAGGGCATGCTATCCGGATAGCCAAATTATCCGGATATCCGTCGAATATATTATCCGGATAACATTAGGTTTACTATCTGGATAAAACAAATAATACGGATAGTTCCTTTTTTATATTTAATCTCATCAAAATCTGTTTAGTAATCAAAAAATATTTTACATTATATATTTTTTTATTTTTAGTAAAAATAGGTATTCGGTATCGTAAAAATCCATGCGATATCTTCAAAAATCCATCGAAGTACTAGATTCCAAAATTACTAGATTGATTATAAAGATAATTCAAATACAATGACAGAAGATAAGATGACAAAAGTGCAAAAAGCGCTTTGCCAATTTCGGCTTTTTTGGGCGTAAGCCCAGAGCCATTAACTGTAACAGAAGAAATAAGCAGAGTTCGAAAGGAACATACCAAATACACCATTGACGTCCACTGCAACTGATTGCAGTTGCAGTGGACGTGGTGCTGTTAAAGTAAATGATGTTCCAATTTCTCTCTGCTGCTGCTGGTAATCACTGAGTACCTTCTGCGTCATTATCATCACAGTCATCAAATGAAGTCGAGTAGTCGATTAGAAACTCTTTGCCGATTACAAATACCACTCTTTGATTGAGGGGGACCAAGAAATATTCATCTTAGGCAAGTATACAACCTCCTCACCCTAATTCTTCCAACAGTGGTCGAAACTGAAAAGTTTTTTCCTCCACTGGTTACATAAATAAATGGTTAACAAATTGAGGACATCTCTAAGCAAAACAACATTGTATTGCTTGAGTTTCCTTAGGCCTCATTATGTATCAAATAATGTTCCAACTACTGGGATACAGGCCTCCTATATCCCAGTAGTGTGAGAGGAAGTGGCATTAATCCACCACGCGGGCCCAGTGCGGGATGATTGATGTCACGTCTTCGAATTTTTTGGTTCTAGGACATGTTGGTTTCCTCACGATGTTTTCTTTCACCGTTTTGAAAGCAGTGGTGATGAAATTAAATAAAACGAAACAGTGCCTGCCGGGGTTCGAACTCTGACCTACAACTCTTAAGTCGCGACCGATACCACTGGGCCACCACTGCTCGCCTCTGATATTGTTCAGGAAGTATCCGAATTATCCGGATAGTAAAATTGGTTGGATAATTGGCTGCCCTAAGCACAGGCACAAAAATGATGCTTGTATACTTATTTCTTATTCGACTGTACATTACCAGCATAATATCACACAATGATTAATATTATGATAGTATAAAATCAGCGCTTCACGGGGTTGAAACAACCCTATAAGAATAAAAAACAAAAGGATTTAATTCCACAATTGGGTTAGTACAACCATGATAATGAAACAAGCTTTGAAGAAATAAAAAAGCCACATATAAAATAAAAAACAAGCAAATAAAACCTGCAACACCTGCTTTAGTTATAAGCTCTATTGTTTTGAAACAAGGTTTATATTTGAACAACAAACACAAGCTCCACTGACCTTTGCATCCGTACTGTAGCGTGTAGCATACCTTACAAGTACTTGGATCTGGTGGAATGTAAGGGACACGTAACACAACACTTAAAGGGTAGTGAAATATAGTGTTGTGACTAATAAGTAGCAAAACATTGATTTTGTAATACATTCTTATAGCAAATATCTTTAATATTTTCTCACAATAACAGGAACTCTAATAAAACAAGTATAATCAAAATGTACATTTGTTATATTTCACATAAAAAATACATTTAACAGTATATGATACAGCGGGCTTGCGTTTTGTGTAACATCAATAATTAACACATATTTACACACTTAGCACTACAGCGGCTGTATACGTTACTCTTCGACCATTTACACTTTTGAGCTCCGATTATGGTAATCCAATTATGTGCACTAACTATTATATTAAATTCATTTGAACCGACTAGATGAGAGGGGACAGTAAACAATTTATTTCTCTAGCAGTTGCAAGCGATCCTAGCACTTCATACATATAATATATACTATAGCACATATACGTACATAAGGAAGAAAAAGTATATTTATGTAGAGTTAGAGCTACGAGAGCGACGATTAGATTAGTGGCAGCCAACGCCGATATACAGGGTGTTCGGCAGAAGGTTGAACATACGAAAATGGCGGATCCGTGGGGCCGTCTACTACGTGTTTAGGTCCAATAACAAGACCCAGGCCACAAGGATTTTTTTTTAATTTAAAGGAAATTCGTGGTTGCTCAAATTTCAAACGTCAATAATTTCATTTAAATAACAAAACTGGCAATTTTTAATAAAAATTATTTCTAGAATAATTGTAGAATTTAATATGTAAAAAAAAATTGGTTCGTATATTAATTAATTTCACTTTTCGCAAATTTCCTTCGCAATCTTTTCGGTGAAAAAAGTCCCGGGCAGTTAAAATTGGCGAATTGTTCTAGTTGTTTTAAAAGAAATTGTGCATATTGCATACGGTTAGATTGGGCATGAACCAAAGATGTTTTCCTAAAATTAAATCAAATCAAAAATCAAAAATATTTATTTGCTAGAATATGGTACCTAATGGTGTTACAATAATTTTGTTTCTGCATATCCTGCCAAAACGATGGCGTGCAAATTTATACATACTTATAGTATACTTTATACATACTTTAGAACTGCTCTATCACTGTTAGTTTGTTTTTTTATGCAGTTCAAAGTCGGGCTTTTGGTATTTATTTTTGATTTGTTTGTAATTTAAGGGCTCGTATTTACTTTTCTAGCAATCATCTGCGTCAAATACGAATTTTATAAGATTCTACAGTTACTTTAGATGAAAATAAAAATAAAATGTTGCCAGTTTTGTTTTTTTTAAATGAAATTATTGACGTTTGAAGTTTTGGCAACGACAAATTACGTTTTTTTTTTTTAAAAATCATTAAAAATAATCCTTGTGGCCTGAGTCTTGTTATTGGGCCTAAAAACGTAGTAGACGGCCCCACGGATCCGCCATTTTCGTATGTTCAACCTTCTGCCGAAAACCCTGTATATCGGCTGTAGATGTTAGATAACGGCAAGAGCATGGTGAGTCATAATGAGATTGAAGTTACATTCAAAACTTATTGGTAGGACATCATTTAGATTTTATTCCTGGGCTATCTATATCTTAACTTCTAGACATTTTTCAATGACAGTACTAGATATAGATCTATATAAATGGAAAGACTGAACATCTAAGTCACAAACTCAGTATTGCCTAGGCCCTCTAGGGTTTAACAGTCGTTTTAACATTTTATAACAAGTTGTATTAAATAATTGTGTAGGTTATTCATATATCTATCTAGTTTGTTACAATCCTCGCCAGTGGGCGTCACTCCTGGCTAGTAATCATAATATTAACTACTAAAGTAACCTGCTAAGAGATTACCATCTCTTACTTTTACAGACATATTCCCAACTACTTACTATTATTAAACTATACCACATTTCCTTCTAATATAATGGTGCTGATTAACAGAATTGTAATAAAAATATACATTTGTTTAAACAAAATGTTTTTAAAGACTTGATGAATACTTTGCACTTTTAGGTATTTACATACATATATAGTCATAATCTCGGATGTATTTGTTCTAGCTGATGTCTTCCTGATCTACTGAACAAGCTGTTTAAAAATAACTACTAATCAATTTATTCAAGGTTATATTCTGTTCAAAAGTAACTTAATAACAAACAATTTAAATATCCGCACAAATTAGTCTCTAGTGGCGCACGAAAGCGTCATCAAAAGGCAATCAGCATGGATGCATAAGAAAATAAAAAATAAATAAACGTATTATTTACATCCGACCAGCTGAGCAACCTAAGTTTGCCAGTTAACAAAATATGACCTGGAAATGAGTCGAAATAAATTTCATGTAGGAAGTGCGATTAAATTGTATCTAATATTAGTGTAATGTTGATATGAATCAGTTGGATTAGCAGAGAAATGCTTAATAAACAGTCCATTCACAGACAATCGCGATGTTGACAATTCAAGCATTCAATGAGGATTACGAATAAGAAAATGTTATTTAAAGGACGTCCAAAAGTGCTCGTTAATTCCCTAATTTTGAATTTGTCCAGTATTTAGTGGAGTACGATGTGACATCAACATCGCGTATGTCACACATGCCTATACACTTCTGTTCTACGGTTAAGTGGCAAGCCTCCAAGTCCCTGACTTACTGGTCACAGCTTCCTATGTATATGTGAAAACTTTTATCCAATAGTCGCGCCTCATCTACAACAATGATGCACAATATATGACTAGTGATGGGCTTAGTCGAGAACATTCTGATTAGGAACGACCTCTCGACACATCACTAAAATGTGACTTGTTAGTATTGAAGGACCCAACACCTTTAGTACGAAGCGTTAGTAGAAGGCATGCACTCCTGTCTATCCCGCAATGGTTAAAGATTCATGTTTGCAGACAGTACAGACGCGATTTAGAAAGTTTAATTTATTTTCTTTATTAATAACTGAACATATGTTGAGTGCAACCGATTTTTTTAAAGTAAAAAAATTAATGTCGGTATTTTAGTTTCCTGAGGCTTTAATTTACGTTTAAAAAGAGACTTGTTATGACAGCAGGGCAATTAAATTTGCAATCAAATTAAATTGCAAGTATATTTGCCCTGCTATCGTCTATAACAAATTGTACTTGAAAACTACTTTCTATTGGTTCTGTATGATTAAATATTGTTTTTTCTTAGATCCTAAGGATACTTCGTTATCTTTTCTGTATTTTAGCAACAGATTGATAATCTACAGAGAGTCATTTATTCTACGATAGCTGTGTGATAAAAAACACGTATACCTAACAATACTACACTGAAATTGTCTGAAGTGGTTATTATCATTATATTCGAGAGCTGGCGGTCGCGACACTGACCGGCAGCCATCTTGGATTTCTTACATACAATAAGTTACACGTTGATATACGTTCCCGTTGTTACTCGCTAACTATCCTGGCACACTAGTTACAGTACCTGGGCGTTGATAAGATACATTGAGCTTGACCGTCACACTGGCATGGATGACAGATGACTCGAGACCAACCCGAACTTTCGTCTTAAACTCGATGCACCATATTATACCGGGTTCACACGGTTCGATTTGTGTTGATCAACTGCTAAGTCGAAAGCGATTTGAACCGTCTGAACAGACTTTTAATCAAATTTGAATTTAAAATTCAAAGTATTTTTAGTTAAACAACAACAGTTGTTCAACTATAATCGAACCGTGTGAACCAGGTATTGACGACCGGGTGCTGTGATACCGTTTGTCAACATATTAACGCTAATGTTAGTACTTTTACACGGTACGAAATGCGACCTTATGTCACTACTATAACAGTTATTTTTACTTTGTTTTAACGCGTATATTTCCTTGTGTTTGGACGTCCTACGTGTTCGTATATTAGTGTATTGTTAACTAGAGAAGAGAAAGTAGAACGGTGTGAGCGCACCGCAGCCTTATCCCATAACATTATACATACCGAGCCTTGACTAATCAACAAATTAGTTAAACGAAGTCCGCTTTGAACGCTGCCGACATTTTGAGAAGTACAACGAAATTTTTAAAACGAAATTTCTTTGTACGTTGAAACTGAAACATTGTATTTTATACAACACTGATTACACTAACTTTGAGGCAGGGACACGTTTGGAAATTCACGTAATTTTTTTGATTTATCTACACAAGAAATAACTTAATTCGACCTCATTATAAATTGTCGCAGCAGCGTACAAAACTAACTTATACGGCTGTAGCAGACACGATACTTTTAGTATTGGCGATCGGCGAATTTGTAACTTTACAATGTTGCAACGCGTTTTGGCGACTCTGCGTTAGTTCGCGGTGAAAAATTGAGCAAAGAGCCGTTTTCTCTAGCTGCCAAAGCCTCACTGAATCATTGCGACTGGCATCCAAATGAGTGCAGAGTCTAGCGTTCAATCAATCTTCAGAAAACCGACCAAATCACTAATCACCGATGCTAAAAGCTCCGTATCTGCCGGCCCATAATGAAGCAACAAAAAGAGTGGCGTGTGCGGCCCAGGCCGCGGCCCCGCGTCCCTCGCGGCACTAGGAGTGCGCGTGCGCATGGTGCGAGTGCGTACGCTTGAACCGGCGCGTACCGTTGGCGGCGGCGGGCGCGCCCGCGATGCGGAACAGGTGGATGCGCAGGTGCGTGCAGATCTCCAGGCAGATCTGCCCGCAGTAGCGCACCAGGTCCACGCATACCCATATCTGCAACACAAATGAATACGTTCATACAGTCATATTTTTAGACAAAATTGCTTGTAAAGGAAAGATGTTAAAAACCTGCCAAATCCAGTAATGTTTTATACTAGTTCTCTATTCACTCTATTCACTTTCGGTATACATACCATGCACAGCCACAGCACGTAGTACTCGGGCAGCGCGTGGTTGAAGTACTGGTTGAGGAACAGCATGGCAGGCCCTAGTAGCGACCAGTCGTAGTAGTCCATCTCACTCTTGGTCATATGAGCCACCTGTAAACACCATAATTATGCTCATTAATGCCTATGTTGAAGTTGATTGAAAAATAAAACAAGTATATTTTTGGATATTTTGCGAAAATGATCCTTCGTATCTTATCTTATAGACTAATGCGCTTATAGAAGACAAAAATTAAACCTGTGGCAAAAACACAGGGTGAGTTTTTGAGATGTGGCAGTAAGGACACGTACCATAACCGTTGTCGCTACATGAAAACGGTCTTAGGAAACTGTCCTTAACTTTTTGAGACATTTTGATCTGCATTCACACATTTTGAAAAAAATTACAGTCGTCAAGAAAATCGGCAGTTTTCACAAAAACTTTTTTTGATGCCAATCGATCCTGTTTCTTATACGGATCAAAAAACTCTACTAGACCAACCGAGCTTTGAGTACTAGAAAAGTCAGAAATTGCAAAAAACTTTTTTCATACTTGTAGTAGGAAAGAAACTCCCAACTTTTCTTTTTTATGATAGACAGACTTGCCGAAAATAACAAAAAATTTAAACTTCGAACGAATACGCGTTATAATTTTATTTGCTTTAAGAACAAGATCGATTGTTCCTTATGATTTCCTACGTTCTGAGAAAAAAATTACCTCCAATAATTTAGAACTTTCAGACTTGTATAGGAAACGTTACACAAGACTGTCTGCTACAAAAGTCAGAAATCGCAAAAAACCTTTGTATGGAAAAGTTTTTTCAAAAGCAACAAACTAGATAGGTAAGTAGCAAAATTTAGTTCTCAAAGCAAGTAAAACTATAACTCGTATTCGTTCCAAATTGGAAGATCAATTTTTTTGCTTATTTTCGGACAGTCTATCCATCGTAAAGAAATTGGTTGTAGTCTCATTTCCTACGGAAAAGTTTTTTTGCGATTTCTGACTATTCTAGAACTCAAACCTCAGTTCGTCTGATAAGAGTTTTTTGATATTTGTAAGAAATAGGATCGATTGCCACCAATAAAAGTTTTTGTGAAAACTGCCCATTTTCTTGCTGACTGTATTTTTTTTATCAAAATCTGTGAAAGTTAATCAAAATGTCTCAAAAGTTAAGGACACTCTCCTAAGACCGTTTGCCTGTAGCTACAACGATTAAGGTACCTGCCGTTACTGTCACGTCTCAAAAATCCATCGTGTATATTGGATGCCAGAAAATAAATTACTACATATTATAAAACAAAGTCCCTCCGCCACGTCTGTATGTCTGTCTGTCTGAACGCGATAAACTCAAAACTACCGAACGGATTTTCATACAGTTTTCACCAATACACGGAGTGATTCATTTAGAAGGTTTAGGTGTAAAATGCATTAAGGTTTAATAAAATACTCCAAGTAGGATGAACATCAGTTACATTTTAATCTAACCCACATCGCCGCTCGATGCAACAGAAAAAAATGTAACATATTATTATGCTCTGCTATCAGTGTGAAGCCGAGGCTTGGCGAGGTTGCTAGTGGATTTATAAAATATTTTCTTCCATTTTGATGAACGTCACATATCATACCTAATACTCGTATATAAGCAGCGTAAAAAACAAAGCAAAATTCAAGCCAATAAATCTACAAAAAGGTGAAAGAGAGTATAAAAAAAAATTCACATAGCATTCAAAACTCAGCACTCAAAAATAGTAAAAAAAAAAAAAAACTATCACTCACCACAAGTCTATTGGTGACCTTAGCAGCAACCATGCCGAACGCCAATATGTACAGAGATGGGTGGTGCTGGTACACGTTGGACTCGCTCTTCTGGAAGATGATGAAGGCCGGCACCACAACCAACGAGAACGGAATCACCGGCGACAGGATACTCGTGCCCTACGGAAATTACTGGGTGTACCACGGCCTTTGTAGGACGAACGGGCCATCACATGTAGGCTGTGTCATTGCAAGAACTGTTACTTTTGTCAGCAAGTTTTTAATTTCAAAATTCTCATAAGTATTATTTTAGTGATTAATTTAAAAAATTTGGGACAACTTCAGCACAACAAAGCGCTACATGCTAAGCACTACTTACAAACTAAGTTGCGACGTCAAACAAGCAACAAAAATTAACATGCAACGTCAAACAAGCAACAAAAACAAATTCATGCGGTTAGTAACAAGCCATACAGAACATGCAATGAATGCGACACCCGTGCACTATGAGACACAGCACAACACTACAGGACGGACGGTACAACACTGGTGATCGAGTCAGTCATCGAGCATCGTCACGTGAGCATAGCGCGGTGGTCGGCGCGTTAGTACAGTCTGTGCAGCATTTGTATTGTTAAGTGTTATTCTTACAGCACAATGCTAATCAAAAAGTCTTACTGCGACGGTGGAGCCGTTTTTCCCCACTCCACCCTTCATTATGACGGTAACGTAACCGACGACTAGGTACAGGGTGAGCAACACGACTGCGTAGTTGGATATCAGATTCAAGCTGATGTTTATCGGTAACTGTAGTGTTAGACCGTGATATGCGATGATGTGATGGTCACATGATGACGTCATGCGGTTAGACCGGCGGCGGGCGGCGTCGCGGACGCGGGACGGCGGCCATAACAGAAAGAGAAACACATACATGCCATTAATATCAATTACATCAACTACGTAACGGAAGGGACTGGAAGCGTACGACATCCATGACATTCACTCTTGTTTGTACGAGTATGTGCTGTCTTCACTCATTTATGGTCGTGTGTTATTTGTACTGAACTGTCGTGAACTATGTGGAAGTAAGTGGTGATTACCGACTAATAGATAGTATGTTTATAATATAGTTTTAACGATTAGGCAAGTATCAATGAAGGATTGAATGGAGATCGCATGTTGCACTTAAACATAGTTATGTGTGTTTGTTACCATCAATGAACCTCTCTGAATATAATTTTATTATTTGATATTACATAATGACATAGATTATGACATTTGAAATGAAATATACAAGGTGTTTTTTTTATATCCCATGACTCTAGAGTATGAATGAGACCATGTCAAAGAATCAACTGGCATTCATCCATTTTTCATTCAAAATAATTCGACAAAGTCACGATTCTTTATGTAAAACCCTTTGGTGAAAAATAAAAAAACATTTAATTCAGACTATTTTTAACCGACTTCCAAAACGGAGGAGGTTATATGTTCGACACGTATGTAATGTTTTTTTTTTTATTATGTTGTCCGCCGATTTCTCCGTCAATTGTGGACCGATATTGAAAATTATTTTTTTGTATTAATGGGTATGCTCCCAAGTTGGTCCCGTATAAATTTTATTAACTTTGCTTTGATATTTTTTGAGTTAGCTTCAATAACACGTATACTTCCCACTTAGTATATGTGGATGATATGATGATAACTTCCTGTCACTGTTATTTACATAGCAGTTATTGGTATTTGAATTTATGTGAGGTAGGTTGGGGTAGGGAGTAGGGACCAAAAAAGTGAAAAATAAATACTTTTTACAAAAAAATAACTACCGACTTCCGAAATAAAAGTTATTTTTCACTTTGTAGTGTTTTTTTTTTGGAGGTCGTGTATTTCTTTTATTTGTTAAAACTTTTTATGTTCATAAAAAAAAAATTACAACCTCGTATTTTCTTAGCTTTAAATTTGAATGATTGGTTTGAATGAAAATGATTAACTCGTATTATCAATGAAACTTAGATACACGTATCAAGAGTCTAGTGGAATTTACCACTAGACTCTTGATGTATCTAAGTTTATCTTAAAAAAATAGAAAAATAATGTATTTATGCTAGTTGATTTTTTTAAATGGTCTCCTTCATACCCTAGAGTTATGGGATATAAAAAAAACATCTTTTATACACCTTATACGTCCTACACGTATCTTTAGTTGTTAGGTTACAAAAAATAATGACATTAAATAAATGTGGGTGGACTTTAGGTACACCTCTGCGTAACGCTTCGGGGATTACTGGCGTGATGTTATGTTGTGTGTCTTCTAGATAAAACCAGACGCTTTACACCATAAAAACCCGTGCTATAATTTAAATAATAATGTGCAAAACCACCTTAGAATAAATTAAATAGATAAGACATTTAGAATAGAGGACCCATGGTAACATCACAAGGAACACCACAATAATATATCTTCTGATAATATAGCAATACGATAATTTACCGCAATATTTGGTCAAATAAATAGAACAAAATTTGCCGTCCTGCAGGTGTGTAGGCAATGTCTGTTAAGCAGTTTAATTATCCTCAAGAATTTCTACTAACATGGGCTGTTGCCACGAAATGTTGTTGATACTAAGAAGTTAGTATTCAATACGTATAGGTACTTTTTTTTATATAAATCGTGCCGGTTTATGTAGAACTGTGTTCGCTGTTTTAGTTAACGGTTGTTGATTATTTGCCTTTTTCTTTATTTAATTAGGGACTTTTATAATCGCAATGCGTTTGACAGTCCCATCATACACTAAATACACACTGCTACTTATTTCCTTTAATTTTTATTACAAGAGCACTTATGCATAGTTTTAGGATATTTTATGGCCCAATTTTTTTTTTAATTTTTAAAAAACACCGCACAATTTTTTATATAAATTAACATATCCAAAAATGGGAAATACACCTAAAATGGCCTCCCATATTTTAAATTAAGGCTCAATTTAATATTCCGTTCGACCACAAGAACTGTTTGCGAACCCGTAATGAGAAAAGTTAATAGACATTGAGACAAAAATATAGATCTTCAGCTGTTGCGGCTTCAGAGTTATTTACACGATATGTTCCATGCAGCTTAGTTAAATCACGAAATGTGACGATTCAGTCGTTAACTTGTTTTATTGTTCACGTTTTTTAAGATCATTAAATAAAGGAAAATACTTTGTATTATAATGAATAGTTTTCTTTACGAGACGCAAGGAAAATGACAGATTTTTTGCGCATTAGGTAGTTCGATATTTAAATTGTAACTGAAACAAAGATGGCGGCTCATTTCCAAGACTGAATCGTCGCATCAACCGACGTCCCACGAACGAATGTAAACAATTTGTAATCTTACAGCGACGGTCGATCCGTTCTTGCCACATCCTCTAACACGGAATGTGGAAAAAAAGTTGGTGGCAAAGTAAAACTGTAGGGCGAAGCATGTGGACGTAACGTGCAGGCTCAGCGGCACGCCCAGTGGTGGGATCTGCGCATGAGTGGGCCGTTACACCAAGGATCAGACACACACAACACGGTACTCCAGGGATGGCGAACCTTTTTACATACGAATTTAAAAAAAAAAACAAGACTAGCACCCGGTATCTGAATTGAGAATTTGAGGTTAGGAACTTTTCAAACTCTACTTTAGCATTACTTAAGGAGATGAATATTTAAATTACGCGGGTAACTTTGATTGAAGGAGTCACGTTAAGTAATGCTAAACTAGAGTTTATCAAGTTATCAATTAAGAAACTGGGTACTAGTGGTATAGTCGAGCTGGCCACCGATATCTGAGAAAAGCTCGGTTAAATTAAACAAAAAGACTCACATAAAAATTATTTCCAATACACGGTAAGTACCTAGTTACTTAAAAAGATTACAAAAAAGAACAATGCACTGAATTATAGAAAGAAAAAGATAAATCCATTGTAGGTATTTCAATTTCTTAGGCACTTAAACTACAATCGATGCCGTGACCTTTCTGTCACATACCATAGATTCGCCATTCCTGTCCTACAAAAACGTCATAGTCAACAATAATGTCGTGCTCAACAGTTTTGTCAAATTTCGGACCATTTGGTTAATTATAATGACTGCACTCGACAGCTGGTCGTCAAGACATAGCGCGTGATAGTACACTGCATGAATTCTTCAAAATGAGTGAAGACCCACATTTAAGACAATATAAAAGGGAGACGCACCAGCCAAAATATTGATAGTCAAATTAACTATGAAGGCTTTTCCAAACACGAGCGATAGAATATCAATACACCATAGGAGATACAAGTAACCCAGGCGTTAGTGTGACATGTCGAGCTGTCGAAACAGACCAACATACAGGTATAAAACTTGGTACATACTTAGTTCCGTCCGTCATTGCCGTTTGTCATTGTTTTAATTTGAATATGCAATAGAAGAAAGGCGTGACTTTTTGTGGGTGTGTATGTATGCCATTTTATTGTAAATTGTATTTTTTTATGGATCATGTGATTTGCAATAAAGATTTATTTATTTTTGAAGTGGATACTTCTATACGCGCGTTGAGCGATTTTTGGTAGGGGATAAACTTATAGATTCTCGTCACCGACATGCTCGCGCCGTAGTGTTGTACTATAGAATATAGATGGGGCTAATACCAATTTTAAGTTTTTACGTTTGTCGGTAGTTTGCCTATATTTTTATTTATTTATTGCGATCTTGATACAAATTCTCTTATGACGATAAGAAGGTCGCAGGAGTAACATGATGTACACCTGTGTGGCACTAACCAGTCTCATACTACAGTCTGTGTGTAGTATATCGCACATATATGGGAAAGCCTTCACGTTAACACATGACTAACAAATCCTACACGGAAACAAAGACATTCTTAAATAATATTTATCATAGATCATGCTCCATGAAGAGACAGTAATATCATGTTATTTCGTATAAAAAAACCTGCAAATAAAATACTTAATACATCGATTCTACAAAATACTTCAACTTTAGTTACAATGAATCAAACTACATGTAGGTGCTCCGTGGTCGCAACAAGGAGCATAGTCTAGGTACATTAATTAATCGATTTCATGCTATTAAAAAAACCCACATGATATAAAGCGATGGAACCAAAAGTGTCTTAGTTATAAAGATTAAAACTAAGTTTACTGTAGCACTCACACGAACAATATATCACTTTCTAATAATTATTTGACTAATTGCTTACAATATTCCATGTTTATTCAAACTTTTATAAAGAATTCTCCATTACGTACATCTTACAGTACTCTAGATAGTTATTACAGGATCCTACATCGGCTACATCTTCAGAAATCTAATAATAAATTAATAATATTCAATGAATTTGAATATCTATCCATGGAACGACATTCATAAATTATAATAATATCGTTTTAACAACAAAAAACAAGTATAATCTAGATTACATCTAATAGGAAATCAAAACAAAACCTTTTAGTAATTAAAGGTCAGGACTGTACGAAACATTATAAGCAAAAGTATGTTAATCTGTATCGTGTTATAATCGTGTGAAAGTGCCACACACTAACTGCTGCCAATCTGAAGCTACTGACCGCGCTGCGTTATGCATGTCAACCGACGATGCCGTACAGTACGATACAATTTAGATACCCAATCTGTAACCCAGTGCCGTGTGGGAGACTCAATTCAAACATACACGTTCTATGTCAAGATGATAGCACAAAGAAAAAATATACAAAAGGAAGTAAGTAAATAAATAAACACTTTTTTTCTAAAAGCAGAAAGTAAAACGGACTCCTTACTCAGAGTTCCACTTTCGAAAGTAAGAACGCTCTACTAGACTTTTTAAAACAAAATATTCAGCTTGGACCAAGAACTCTGTCAGAAAATATTTGTAAAAAAACAAGTGAAAACATTTGCCAAGATGGGGTTGGGCGGTTTACTGTTTGGTCTAATTCTACTCGCGATTGTGTTGGCTATAGTAGGGGTTCTGATTAGGAGAAGAATACAATAAACTAAATAACAATAATCTTTATTCTGCCATCTTGACAACAAGTTAAATAAAAAAGAAAAAATACTACTAAATACGTTGAATTGTTTTTTTAAATTTTGGTCTCCCACGCGGGGTATGTGGGACTAAAGAGATGTCTCACAGCGACGGTGGAGCCGTTCTTGCCCACTCCGCCGGAGACGATGGCGGCGAGGAGTGCGCCCACCGTGAGGACTGCGCCCCCCACGGCCACCAGCGCCAGCGAGTAGCGGACCTCGAGGCCTCCACCCACCTAGTGCACAGGTGCGTTACAAGGGTGCCGTGCCCAGCACGTCCTGTGTGCAGCGCCTAACCACGACCAAGTTCCACCAAATAGAAGCCACGCTCTCGCGACCGACCTAACTAAAATTCTGGGTAAACAGAAGTAATTACGAAACTCCTTTGTAGTACTGCTTAGAAATTTGCTTGCAACATGAAAACAATAAAGTAACCTCGACTCGAAATATTTTACTAATACACACACGAACTTTTCATAGTACACTTCTAGTTGGCAGAACTGTGATCAGATTGTGCAATGATCGACTGGACAAAGGCGTTGTGGTAGTATTCAGTTCAGGTCGAGTCAAGTTGTACCTGATGATGACGTGGAACACGGACAGATCACGACTATAGCGGTCATGTGGGTATTTTTAAACATCACCTAACAGTTATAGCTGGTGGTTCATTTAGTATTTGGTCATTTGTATAACAAATTATTCGGTACCATACAAAAGAATTACGAATAATTGAGCTGGAACTAGATTTGCTTTCAACTTTATTGTGAGTGACGAATCTTCTGATAAATGTTTATAAAGTTTTAGACTGCCGTAATTCTTTCGTGGGTTCATTCAATATTTGTGAGACAACATCAATATAATCTCAAACAACTTGTTCTGTGTAAGTGGTGTGTTATTCAAATGTTAGATAACTTAACATCGGACAACACTGAGCTAATATTACGATATAATTTGTGTTATACCAGGCTCGCTAGCGTACAAAATGACTTGCACTCTGTTTTTGTTGGGATCGTTTATCGAGAAGTACAAACGTAATTTATTTGAACATAAACTGCGGTCGATGAAGGCAACATGTCTGATACGTCATGACGTTTACATTTACTAAAGTAGTCTTTGATAAACATGGTGCCTTTACAAACAATTTTCTTTGACGTCAGTATTCTGAAAGTCATTTTGCATCGCTAGCCTATCATACGCAGTGCACAACAGCTGGATGACGTTACCTGAGTGGCCCAGAAGCTGGATCCCAGCGTAGCGGACACCAGATGGATGCCGATGATGGAGTACTGGGCCTCCGTCACGTCTATCCTGCCCATCTTGAGGGTCCCTGTAACGTAGGCCTGCCAGTGCGCGCAGTAGAATAGCGTCATGGCGCAGAAACACTGGAAAGTTACAGAGCATTTATAAGAATAGGTGTTAGTCTTTTATCGTTATTTGAAGTACATTTGCTTGATTCATGTATTTCATGTAGTTTTCTAAATTAAAACATTTTATTGGCCCGTAATGCTAAAGATTCTTGGTCGGCCTATTTCTTTTTTATCAGTCTTCCGTCCAATTTGTAAATGAGTGTAATTAAAGATTTTCTCGCTGCATGATTTGCTATTTGTTGATTATGCACAGATGCAGTCAACTTCGAATTGGCTTCAGCAAATCATATCCACGCTACAATTGAGGTATTAAGTATATCCAACATAATCTTGGAGAAAAATTGCGATTTCAGAATAATTCACGTAGACTAGATTTCGATAAATTTCAGGTACTTAAACAATTCGTAAGAAAAATAAATTGTGCAAATCGGTCAGTAGGTTACACTTACAACTGTTACGACAGAGATTTAACGGCCTTTAGTTTAATATCGCCAACAAGGCAAAAAAGCAAAAGATAATCGATTTGAATAATCTCGGTCATATTTAGGTAAAACTTAAAATAGTGAATCACACAGATTGGCCAGTTTCCAGAGTTTGGCGGTATCCGGGCGCGTTCGCTTGGCAGCACTCCCAAATAAGAATATTGAGATAATGAGGGCCATGTCGCGAATGTGGACTATCTACGTAGGTACCGAGTTCATTCACGACTGATTCCCTAATGCGCTGGTCAGGGTATAAAGGTTACGATTACTTGCAAGGCTGATAACTGGACCATAAATGGCTAAATTTTAGATGCATCGTCCGATTTTTACTTAATAATTGAAGAGAAGGGAAACCAAGAGGCATCTCCGCCATTTGTTTTTTTTTTGTGACGACCTGCTTTTCTACTCTCAGTACTCTCACAACTTCAGTTTCGCGCGGAATTTGGCAGTGTTGCGTAATAATAATACACTTTCACTATGCCCAGTTTCATTCTAATCTGTCGAGTCGTTTTTTGTGATATGGTAACACTAACATGCATACATCCTACATACTGTTGTTGCAGCTTCTGTATCCAGTTTTTAAAATAAAGAAATGAAACGTGAAATATGGAAAAAAATACCTTTTTAGCAAAGCCACAGATTAGTAGCGAAGCTCAGTTTCCACTTCGGCTTGACACTATTATCAACTTGATTTTCGCCGCTATGTCAAGTTTTCTGCTAAATTTTATTGATTCTACTTTCTCAATATTCTTGTTATCTAATACGAGAAAAACGAGTAGCTAACTAATCTATTAGGTACCTATTAGCAATAAACTTCGGGAAACACTCCTACCCGTTAATTACAAGCTAGATAGTTATATAATGTCTCCAAATAAACAATAACAACAAACTCACTGGCCCTTTTTTTTTTTTTTGGGTGGGAAATCCTCAAATGACTCCTCCCGCTCTGGGCGGAGCGAGAGGGAGTGTCAGAATTTTACTGACTAAAACCCACCCGTGTTCCTTCCGTTGCCTGTGTGCCGGGGCCGCGATATCCCTTTCAGACAAACTCGCAACCCTGGCAGGCATTGGCCCTTACGGACCCCGTCAGTTGGTGCTGACATCTCTTTGAGGCGCGCGTGGAACACAACGCGCCGTCGACCCTCCACCGTATGCTCCACCGTGTCCTCCGGGCGATCCACACAATGGTAACACCCGGGCGTTTCCTCCCGCTTTATCCTGAACAAGAACCTCCCGAAACAACCGTGTCCGGTGAGGACCTGCGTCAGGCGGAAGGTGAGGACGCCGTGGCGCCTCTCTAGCCACTCCTCAAAGAGGGGCCTTACCGCCGCAATTGTGGCGTGCCCAACTCACTGGCCCTAATAATTGAATCAGCGACCTATAGTAATTTTCACCGACCTTGCTTTCAAGACTTTTCCCGTAATAAAATAATACTAATTGTATTAGCACGCAGAAACTAATAAACTCCATACATAGTCAATACACGGAATTCTATAGGGACTTCAAAATCGATAATTTTCCATAGTCCCAAAGGAAACGAGCAAGTTAATTACGAAGTACTTAAGTCTAAAGTACTTATCTAAATTACGTTTTAATACATATACTAATTAGTCACAAGCATTCGCGACATATCGCAGGTTAATAATAATTATGAAGATTACCGATACGTAAGATTACCGATAGTCGCAGTAGCCTGTTATGGTTCGACATTATTTCCTTTAGTCATCGTCGTGATGGGTGGGACCATTTATCGACTAATAGCAAGTTTATGGCACATCGAAGAAATAATGCACCTAGGCTTGGTTGACGCCTGTTTTAGCCTTGCAAAATAATGGCAATTCATTCATATTAGAAGGGCCGATATAATCATTTAATTGAGCGTAGAATGTGATTCATGTTACGTACTTATGACTGACTATTTAATTAAGACGTTGACAATCGAGCGATAAACAGGGTATTTTAGCCAAGAATCAGATCCGTAGAGTAGATAGGCGTTAATCAAAATAAAAATATTTTTTATTTCACATAACCTACATGGGCACATGAAACGTCAGAAGCTTAAGGTAGAGTGGTAAGAGCCACCAAGAAACTCAACGGTTACTCTTTAAAAAATAAATGGTTTTTAAGTGTTAATAGGTACCTATGGAAGCACAGTGTGGGCCTGTCAACAAGTACCAGGTACTTAACAAATAGAAAATGGGCGACAAATCTACATTCTATTAGGCCTACAACGTTCTCACATTCACAAAATATAAAAGATAAATAAAATAATAAAAATAGAAACCTATTTAAACAAATTACATGATTGCCTTTATAGTTAGCGTTAGATTGGTCATCGGGGTCGGCGAAAACTGGCTGGTTACATAGTTAAGAATTATTGAAAACAAGCGTGCGCCCGATGGAATTTCCCATCGGCAAAAATTATCAATTTCCATACACACTTTCATCCCCTATTTGACCCTTTTAGGGGAAGATTTTATCGAAAATCCTTACTTAGTTCTCACCTTCGTTATAGGAACTCTTGTCCAAAATTTCAAGCTTCTAGACCCAGCGGTATAGGCTGTGCGTTGTTTGCCAGTGAGCAAATGTTTATTTTATTTTTTAAGTACTTAGAAGATGAGAGTTTAACATTACGTCCTAGTTAGTTCAAACATACCTGGAAGAACATCCACGTAGGGTACTCTCCCAACTTGACAGCTATACATGCTCCTAGTGCTATGAAGACTGTTGATATGCTGTCACAGCCGTGGTCGAAGAGTTCGCCCAGCGGCGACTGGGTGCCTGTCCGGCGCGCCTGTTTGCCATCGATGGCGTCTAGGCTCTGGTAGATGAAGACTCCTAGTGCGCATAGTGCGCATGCCCATCGCGGAGGCTCCTGCCTCGCGTCTGGACTGAACCTGCGGCGTCAAATGGTAGATTAAATAGCTGGTAGAATAGATAAGGTTATTTTAACGGGTAGTACTAGAAACCTCGTTAATACTGTAAAGAGCACCTGGTGAACTTAAGCTCAATGAACAAAATAGGACCTAATATTGCGCCCTGTGGCACACCGTTCGTCGATCGTGATTTAGATCGATATGGTTCCTGGTCAGATTATAAAGGGCGGCTTTTGCATCAGGTTTATTATCGTTAAGGTCATTGACTGCGATTCTGCTTGATTTATTAGGCTTGAACAGGATTACTCAGGCCGTAGTTACGCACGTAGGTGTAAAACGCCTTACAGGTCACTACGCACGGAAGGCTGATAGGTCATTGCAGTAAGGTATTTTTAGACTCCAAGTAGAATGGTGTTGACTATACGTTTGATTGAATGTGAGCAGTAGCTACGTCAGTTGGCTGATTGCTTTGGATATACCATTCATTATTGCCGTATTGCGATGTGTATGCAAGCAAGCATGACTGATCTCATCTAATGATGTGTGACGCATGCGTAAGTACCTATGGGTTCGCATACGCGCATCCATAAAGTTCCTAGGTTTCAAGCTGTAGAACAAGGAATGAGATGGTATGACGAATTGGTCGCTTCCTTACTACTGGTGCCCATAAATCATACCCACTAACTTTTCGTTAAGAATATGTTTGTGTTATTGTGAGTACACTTATTTGAAGCAATGTATGAAGAAATAATACACAGTTGGATATTGATTAATTGACTACAATCAGTGCTACGCATTTCACAAAGTAAAAAAAACCAAGGTTTTGTTTTAAATTGAGTAAAGAAACTTATTATTTCGTAATTTTTATGTTTTTTTTTTATTGACCGCCAACTTTGCTAGCGCTAGAACGCACGTTTTCTCGATTTTTCTACGATTCTGACTGATGTAATTAGTATGTTCTATATTAATATTACGTCCACCTCACACGTTCTTTATTTTTTTTTTAATTATATGTTTTTCTTTGGCATGCCGAAATTAAAATACAAAATCCGTCATTTTGTATTTTAATTTCGGCATGCCAAAGAAAAACATATAAATAAATGAAAATAAGTGGCACAATTAAAGTTTTTAATTTTTCAATATACTTATATAAATATAATATATTTTATAAATGAAGAAGTATCATGGTTAGAATACGTGGTTAAAATCTTTCCAATGAATTAAATTTCTACCTGTATACTCACTAGCACAACTGACAAAGGGGCCGACGATCGCAATTTGACTAAGCGAAGATTGATATTGTAACAATGATCATAAAACCCATGTGATATTGCAATTCTGTTAATCACCACACTGACCAAAAGCTCTTTCTTTCGCGGCCGCCGAAAGGAACTTAATTCCAACATAAATAGTAGTTTAAAACGTAAGTAAGTTCATTATAAGTATTTTCATTATAAATACGAGGGCGGAGTGATAAGTCTGGTAAAAATGAAACAAGGAGACAACTTTATTTAAAAATTATGATTTATTTTTCAACGTAATTTCCATCTAACTCAATGCACTTCATCCAGCGTTTCTCAAACTTTTCGATCCCTTCCGTAAAGTACGACTTAGGCAACCCTTCGAAATAGGCAATCGCAGGGCCACTGTCTCTCTTATTTAACCGGTCTTTAGAATTGGGAATATTTCCTGATGAATGGAAAAAGACTCGAATTGTACCTGTGCACAAAAAAGGCGACTCCAGCGACATCAAAAACTACAGACCGATTTCCATCCTATCCTGTTTTTCCAAGCTCTTTGAATGTCTCGTTTGTCCCATCATTACTACTCACTTGGAGACTAAGCTTTCCGATTGCCAACACGGATTCCGAGTTGGGCGATCTACCGAGACTAATCTAGTTCGATATTTATCTGACATATCTAAAGATCTCGATGGCAGAGACGAAGTCGACGCAATATACACGGACTTCAGCAGCGCATTCGACAAGGTAAGCCATCCACTCATGGTAGCAAAACTCGAGCTTAGTGGTGTCCACGGATCGCTGCTGAGGTGGTTCGCATCCTATCTTACAAATCGCTCTCAATTCGTTGCTGTCAATGGCTATATCTCTCATGAATTTCATGTACGCTCTGGAGTCCCACAAGGCTCCCATCTCGGCCCAGTTTTGTTTTTGCTGTTTGTAAATGACATCACAAGTCAAATCAAGCATTGTCAAGCTTTGTTGTTCGCTGATGACTTAAAGATTTATAGGAAGATCACGGGGCCTGCAGATACTAAGCTTGTTCAAAGCGACTTAACAAATATTGAAAACTGGTGCATAGCTAACAATATGACCTTAAACACACTAAAATGTTTCTTTATTCGTTTCTCAAAATAAAAGTCATCTTTTTCTACTATCTACACACTGTGCAACACTACGTTGTCTAAGGTATGTGAAATACGGGATCTAGGAGTTCTGGTCGACGATGGACTAAGCTTTAAGCCACACATCAACGACATTGTCAAGAAGTCGGCACAGATGCTGGGTTTTGTAAAACGCAACACCCGGGGCTTCCATCTAACAAAGACCAGAATAGTCTTGTTCAATACCCTGGTGCGAAGTCGGTTGGAATACGCTAGTGTTGCCTGGAATCCTTTCTATGCAGTTCACTCGCAAAGAATTGAGAGAATACAAAGAGCATTTACTAAACATCTAGCATTTATATCCAGGAAAATTAGCCATCGCTGTCCATATGAACAACGATTACACTTTTTCAATATAAAGACACTGCGTGACCGTCGCCGTTCGCGTGATCTAATTTTCCTCTACAAAGTTACAAACGGATTTGTAAAATGTAGCGATCTTGTTGAACGTATCCATTATTCAGTCCCTTCAAAGCCCCCCAGACATCCCATCACCAGATTTTTTCATATCCCTTTTCGCAAATCAAATCTTGGTCTGAACGCTCCCTTGATCCGAATGTGCAGAAATTACAACAGTCTTTGTAAATCGTCAGAAATCGACTTACACGGTGTATCACTCAACAAGTTTAGAAGATCAATGTCTGTGGTACGGGAGTGCATAAGTGCTTAGACTAAGCAATTTATACATATTTTTTGTAAATTCATTTCAAATATCACTCACACTCGTTTTTCATTTTTCACGTTCCACCTTTCGTGGTAAAATTTTTATGTATTTTTTTTTGTTACTCATTTACTTTGAATTTTTAATTTTACTAATTGTATTTTATGTTTAGTTTTTTTCTAGCTTATTATGATGTTGTTTTGTGGTGAATGCTGTGTATACCTATAATAGGCATACATACCAGTAATTGTATTATGGTTTTATTCTGTTTGAAATTTTGTGTATGTACTGCTGTTGGTGTACCAAATAAATAAATAAATAGGCATTGGTTTCGAGCATGATCTCCTCGTTGGAGCTAAATCTTTTTCCACAGAGCCATTTTTTTAAATTCGGAAACAGAAAATAGTCGCAAGGGGCCAAATCTGGCGAATATGGTGGGTGAGATAGCAACTCATATCGCAACTCATGTAATTTGGCAATCGCGCAGGTGTGCACTCGTGGGTTGTCTTGGTGGAAGAGGATTTTCTTCTTAGCCAAATGCGGTCGTATTTCAGGTAAAATTTGGTTAAATTGGTCCAATAAATTGGCATAATATTCGCCATTGATCGTTTTACCCTTCTCTAGGTAGTCAATATGGATTTCCCCACGTGCGTCCCAGAAAACTGTAGCCATCACCTTATTGGCCGATAAAACTGCTTTGGCCTTCTTCGGAGCTGGTTGGCCCCTAGCAATCTATTGTTTCGATTGTTCCTTGGTTTCTGGTGTATGGTGGTGGATCCACGTGTCGTCTACCGTTATATAACGACGCAAAAAATCAGGTTTAATCCGTTGTAACAACGCCAAACCTGCCTTCGAAGTGGTAACTCGCATGCGTTTTTGATCAATAGTCAGTAAACGCGGCACCCATCGCGCGGAGAGCTTTTTCATATCTAAATGTTGGTGTAAGATATTGCGCACACGTTCGTCTGAGATGCCTACTGTCTCGACTATCTCGCTCACTTTTACTCTTTGGCATTGATGTAAATCATCGATGCTCTTCGGTCGTTCAACACTATGTCATGGATTTTAGCGATCATCTCTGGAGTAGTGACCTCAACTGGGCGTCCTGGGCGTTTAGCATCACTTGTGCTTGTACGACCACACCGAAAATCCGTAAACCATTTATGAATCATTTTAATCGACGGAGCAGAATCCCCATAATATTTATCAAGCCTTTGTTTCGTTTCCGAAATAGATTTTTTGCGCAAAAAATAATGTTTAATCAACACTCGAAATTCACTTTTCTCCATCTTTGCGAAAATGCGTTCAATTGTTTTTATTTAATGGCTCTCAAAAAAAAACTAACCGGCGGTACTGGCTGAAAATTTAAATATAGTCCCTCAAAAGAGTTGTGAACATGGAGGTTACATACAATTTGCGATCATTTTATTCCAAAATAGATTTTTACCAGACTTCAACTCCACTCCGCCCTCGTATACTGTAAAATAAAATTATGACTAAAATAAGTACATACAATTTATGAAACTGCCATGTTATTTTGGAGTTTTTTTTTTGTATTTTGTCTAGTATTTTCGTCGTCAAAATCGAGGACGACTAAATGTCAGAAGAATCGGAGATTACCTCGTGTACAATTGTCAAAATGTTAGGGTTTGTCGAGAAAACGTCAAGTTTGACAGAACGAGTTGAGTATTTTGTATGGCAGCGCTGTCAGAAAACTAGTGACAGAAATAGACAACAAATTACTCACGCGAGAGTGAGTAATTGCGTGTCATGTTAGCCCTGCTGGATGATACTCGCACAAACCAGGGAAGCATGGCACAAAAAAGGGCAGGCCTATACTCAGGTGGCTGCCAATGATGATGATTTTTTGGTCCCACTGCTGGGCAAGAACCTTTCATAATACTTAATTTTTATACATAAGCAGTTTCTATATTGGTCTTTTTTCATTAGACTTTGTGTGTGTGCTTATCAGTCAATGAAAAATCAAAGGTCCGTAATATAAAGTATATTTTCCTTTATTATGAGCTCATTAATTCATGTTCCATCAATACAATATAATTGTATCAATAACAACAAGGTGTTATTATTATCCTATTGTATCACCTCATAATAAATTAATAACAATAAGCATAAAAGTACACAACAATACAAGTGCAGAGTCATGAATGAGTACGGGTCTGTGAACTCAAGAACAATCTTTTAATTCTTTCCATTAACTATTGACTTCTCACTAAGAACTTAACCGGAAAACTATTAATGAGTGTAGTAAACCAAAATCACTTGTTTACCATAAAAAGTGTGTGAAAGACATGTTGATCAAAACAAATAGTCATCAGGTAGGCACTTACTTAAAGGCGATCCTCAAAATACATAACTATAAGTTCTTATCTTTTGATACAATTTGTGTTCTCTGACTGGACGGAATCCATAGTCCCCAGTCTACTTTCGTAAAGGTATATTCAAATGAGGTTAATTAACATACCTACCTACTCAACTATTACTTAACTTATGTTATATTAATTACCATAAACATTAGTTTAAATATTTGGCCTCATTTCCAATCAAAAGAATAACCAAGTTTCAAGTTATTTCTTAACATTAAAGTAAAATGCTATTTTTGTACTAATTGTAAAATGTTATTATGTAAAGTAGAGTAACAGCAAGTAGATACTAAAACATGCTTTTATGCTATTTGAATGAACATTCTAAATGAGCTTAAGTTTTATTAATTCTTTTTACAAAAATGGATGTTCAGACCATAGTTGAAGTATTGAAACCTTTTTATTAAGCTTATTATTAAGCTGAGAAGTTAAGTATGAACCTTTTTAATCCAAGATATGATGATGGCCACTTTGAATAAAATACAGCCCTAAATCAGAATCTTCAAATATCACTATGTTATTTATTTTAGGAAATGGATAGGGTAGAAACCATACCTCTTGTTAATAAGATTATTACAAAACAGTCCAGAAATTACAATGTTTTTCTATTTTCTTATTCTTTTCGTTTGGTTATTGACTAACCTGGTGTTAGAGTTTTAAAGACACCCATGAGCTTCGGGAAATATCTCGGCAATCCGGTTTCCTCACAATGGTTTCCTTCACCGTTTCGTAAGTAAGTCAGAGGTGCATGCCTTGGATTCGAACTGGAGACCTATGACTTGGCAGTCTAACAGTCACATCACTAGGCTTATTAATAATGTAATTTCATACATCAAACCTAAGTCATACTACGCTGATGCAATGCAGGGACAAGGTTAGTACATTTATACCTGGATTTAAAATTGAGTTACTTATCTAATCTTATATCAGTCAGAGTTTGACATTAACTCAAAACTGTGATAACATCAGTTACACATACTACATTAACTTTACTTTAAACTGTAGCACTGTCATGCTGATAGATAAAATAAATTCTATCAAACCTTACCAATAATTTTATTTTTAAATAGTATGTACCTATAACAAAAAATTCTATAATCCAAAATTCTGGTATTAAAATTGTATTTCTAAGCTAATATTCTGCCTTGTGACAGTCAATGAATTTATTATGATGATTAATTTATTAATTTTGCACTTGGCTGATTAATATTGTGAGTTGAAAACAAATCACATAGGTAAAGTACAAGTAAAAAGGTTAAGTGTCAAGTCAGATCTACACAGATTCCAGGCAGAAATCAAAGTCTGTACCTAATTGAAGATAGTTGAAGGTCCTCATTGATAAATGATAAGCCTGGAGAGACAGTTATACTTCTGTTCCGGCAATCTTATCGAAACAGACGGTGGCGCGACGTCGCCCCGACCAATCGCACGCCAGTTATTTCAAGCATTACAATATGTAAACATGTGTGAAACTATAATTTTATTGAATGGAAAATGCATTTGTTACAGAATCATTACAGTGCATCTATGTAGGAATACTATTACAGACCGTTAGAAAGTCTTAGTGCCAGCAGAAAATGAAAGTCGTTACGGTCGGGCGAGATCTGTGACACAGTTCATAGAATGTATTGATATAACCTTCAAGGTACTTACCAAACTAGTATAAGTGTGGTGACTATATTTACTATTAAACCTAATATTGTGATGAGATTCGGTGCGAGCCATAACGGCGTTTTAGATACTAGCCAACACCACCACGGCTGGAGCCATGCATCCAATATACTGGCACTCGTACAAGAATATTTGTGTTCACTTAGTCTTTTTAACTGGGCAGCATTGAGTATTCTCTCTTTATAGAACTGCATTTTAATTCACTGTCACGACATTACAATGCACAACAAAATTCCACCATTAACTATATTTACAAGTTAAAATTCGCAAAATCGCAACGCAAATCACATTCACATCACAGTTCACTATTCACTATTCTGACATGACACCATAAACAATTTGACAGATTTTTTTACGCAGCGGTGATCTGTCATCGAGCCACGCGTACGCCGTAGACAATATTATTGACAGCTATACAGAATGTTGCCAACAAATAAATTATGTTACAATTCTAGGAGCTTTTCCTTTTTTCAAGGATATTTTTATTATTTCCTCTATTTCATTTATATACATATAATTTACATTTTTAAATATTTTATAAAAAAAAAAGGGAAAACAAAAACATTTAAAAATATAAAAAATAGTACCCCACCGGTATCGGGAACAGGGTCCAAGCTACCGGTGATCAGGGCTCCTCAGAGAGGAATCTCCTAACGATACGCGCCGTGTTCACCAGTACCGGATCAAGCCTTTGATCCAGCTGCCTAACGAGAGCGTTCTCAGGTGTTGGTCGAGGCTCTTGGCTATTATGCCATTGGCCGTCACGACTATCGGCACAATGACTGCTGTATCCACATCCCGTATGTCGATAACCTCGCGAGCCAGGTCAAGATACTTAATCTGCTTCTCTTTTTCAGCTTTCACGAGGTTCTCGTCATGCGGGACCGCTATATCAATTTATATTATTTTTTATTATTGAAATTATTACTAGAACCTTAGAGTGAGTTTATTATTAAAAACACGATACTAAAACTGTGCTTTAACTCTTATTTTTTTTCTAATAAAGAACACTACAAACGACCAATAGAACGAATGGGGGATGAGGATTCTATGTTGAGAATGTGAGATTCGTCCGTAATAGAGGTGGGCAAAGTGTATTATTTTCGCGATTGGAACATTTACACCTGCATGTCGATTCTGTAAAAATATCACCGTGAAAACTTGCGTGGAGTGAGCTGTCAGTGTCATTTGACTGATGCTAGGGATTGACCAAGCAATACATTAACAATCATAATCGAGATTTTAATTAAATTTTTTATGCTAATTCTATTGATCATTTTATATTAAGTATTCTAAAGCTAGTAGATATTTAACCGCTTATGTCTAAACATTACTATTTATGGGGATTAGCGCGCAAGTAAAATAAAATTGCAAAACAGATATCCAATCAGACACTCAATTTTGTTCCTAGACTAGTCCCTTGATATAAATAGCCTGAGGCGCGACGCGTTACGCAGGTAGGTACCTACCTACAATAAATAAAATAAAACATACATATCTACACGTTGCTGCTGCATAATAAAGAAAATGCGCATTGACATAGTTTGTTATTATGAACCCATTGTTAACTTATATTATGTAAACGCAATCGAGTGTTAATAGTGTGTAATTTAACCCCACACAAACTATGTGGGAACCTACCTAAACGATGTAGTCATTTAAATAAAAAGATATGTATATTGTATGCACCTACCTACCGAATAATTTATTGGAGATAACCTACATAAGCGTTGAATAAAATCATATTCATCAAATCATTACAAAATTCATAAGTTCAGCAGCTGACACTTGCAGCGCGCGCACACCGAATCACTTCACCACGTTGAAGTGGTAAGAATCGCGCTTGCGCGCTAGGCGCTACACTATCACATTGAGATTTGTTTTACTTACTACGTACCTACACTTATTTAAATTATATGTAACGCGTCACGTACTTGCGTACTAAATACCAACGTCCAATAAGTACCTACAATGTTTTATTCATCACCATCATATATAAGCCAAGTAAAACTGACACTTGTAGAGCGCGCGCATCACATCACCGAAGTGTTGTTGCCAAGGAAATAACACGCGTGGTCACCTTAAGGTAACCACTATGATAATATCATGGTGGTAACTATGGAGACCACGCGCGTGATCACTTCATCCGATTCTATAATAAAGAATCGGATGAAGTGATCACGCCGCGCAGCCGCGTTGTTACGCACTTTGTTTTTTTTTTCCCTCTTTGACGGCCATGTCCATAAGCTTATACGTATTCAGAGACAATAATTAGTACCTACCTATTTATTTCAATACTTTTAGATAATAATTCAATGTCTAAATCATACCGTTTTGTACATTAAAAAGTCAGTTTATTGCCTAGATACATTTTGTTTTCAATAATTAAACTGTTTTTTTTTTTATGAACTATTTACGTACTTACTACATATTTAACCTGTAGGTGTGTAACGCGTCACGCATGTGCAGTCAGAACATTTAAGGCGAAAGCGTCAAGGTAGCCCGCGAAATTCAAATTTTCTTACGTTTTTTGCAATTTGCAGGTCAGTATCATGTTGTATGTTGGTCTAAATATGATTCGCGGCCGTATCAAATGTTTCAAAATGATCAATACAACACTCTAAGTTCATTTAATAGCATTGAATGACTATTTCATGAAATCATGACATTTGCAGATTGTGCTTACATAAGGAGTTGTATTGATGATTGTAATGATTATAATTATGTAAAGCCTTATTGGTTACGGTCGCGAATCATATTTTAATCAACATAAAACCTCACACTTACCTGCAAAATGTAAAAAACTAAATAAAATTTGAATTTCGTGGGCTACCTTAGCGCATGCCCCTTAAATAATAAAATGCAATACCAATAAGTACCTACAGCTGCTACAAAGCGTCTTTTCGTAGTTTGCGCATAGTTACTTACATTGTTTGTTTTATTAAGAACCTATTGTCAGCTGATGACTTGAATGCAATCAAACTCCTAGCGTGATGAGATGCGCCTTACCTATCTATACGATGTGTGTATTTATCAAATCACCTAATATTTTATTGTACCTCCATAACTAAACGTTGCCAATAATAAAATAATATTCATCAAATCTTAATCAACATCATAAATTAATACTAAGTTCAACTGACACAGCGCGCGCATTGCACCTCGCCGAAGTGAAGTGCTGTTTCCATGGTAACCACCAGAATGCCATGAAGTGAACTTATTCACGTCGCGCATGCGCACGAGGCGCTGCATAGATATAACACACGAAGTGAAGTGCTGTTGCCTGGCAACCAGACGCTGCATAGATATCACACTAAGGTTCTATTTTATTTCCCGTCATTGGGGGCCCATGTCCTTATTTATGCGTATTCGTATTCATAGACAATAATTTATTAGTACCCATTTATTTCAATGCTTTTAGACCTACATTTTATTTCAACAGTTTGATTTTACTTGAAAGGTGAGATTGAGCAACTTCATAAAATTTGTGCTAGGCAAGTAGGTATTCAGTGTTCGTTTACTTACTTATATACATAATACGTAAAAAGCACATAGGTAGTAATATCGTGTGGGTCTATCTGGCTGGCCCCAACGAGATTTATCAACAGGTGATAGGTTTACATAAGGACATTCTTTTTTACCTATATAAAATGAATAAGATGTATTTTTTACCTCGACAGTTTTTGATTTTCGACTTTCTGTGAGCTATACTTTAGAGGATATTCGATATCTAAATAAATATTCAACCAACGGACCTAGTTAAATTTGCGAAAGTCTAAAATTTGGATTTGTAAGGTACATAATAGTATCAAGCTCTTTATGCTAATTGTATGATATTAAAGAGTAGTATTTTAAAAAGGGGCCCGCTCGCTGGACGTTTGTCTAAGTAACGAATATCTTCTAAAGTAGGTATAGCTCACAGAAAGTCGAAATTTTGGATTTGTAAGGTACATAATAGTTTCTAACTCCGAGTACTACTGGGCGATCTGAAAGTATAATAACAATAAAAATAATCACAAGGGGGGCCCGCTAGCAAGACACTTCATAGAAACGTCGTTTAATCAAAAACTGTCGAAGTACAAAATACATCTTATTTATTTTCTATAGGTAAAAAATTATGTCCTTATGTAAACCTGTTGATAAATATCGTTGGGGCCTGCCAGATAGACCCACACAGTAATACCAAATCATCTAGATTGTTAGAGATAAACCACAGTACAAGATACAAAGCTTGTAACATAAATATACCTACACACAAATTGCGCTTCACTCTTGCAAACAAGAAAAATTAAAATTATTATAATTAATATATGTATTTATTTATTTATTTAAGAAGTGTATGTGCGTTTATTTTAAGCTGATAAAATGATGTGTGTTTAGGTTGCTGTAGTCTGTTTAGGTACTGTTTTACACACTGTCTATGTCTCATAGATGTAAATCGACACTATGTCTGTCATCCAATTCTCCTGTCGCAGGTCTGCTGGAAACAAAATCTAATAATAAATCTTTATGTATTTTACATTATTAAGTGTTTAGTGTGTAGGTACTTATATAAATAAATAAATAGAATTTATTAATTTGCATCACATCAAATCAATTTGCTAATACATTTTTGCTACATTTTTCTTGAGGCTGGGAACGGAGCGCTGTTGGATGTGTGTGGACTGCACACCACCACTGCTGGAAATAATGGTAAGCATTTATTACTATTTGATTTATTTCATTCCTACACTCATCCAAGTATTATTTTTTACAATCAATTGAAATAATATTGTGATTATCATCAGTATAGTAATGTAGTACTTTCAATAAGTAATTACTTATAATAGGTACTCATTTCAATCAATCATTATGAGTACAATGAGTTGCAACATTTATTAATTCCATGCTCCTGCTCCAATTTATTTGCTCCATAATTATGTAGGTACCTATGTTTATCAAAAAAAGTGTGTGCAATACTGAATACTAACCAGGATTGATGTGATCAAATCAAGTAGAGGCGGTGTTCCTTTACTGTCTTCAGTTCATAAGGCATTACTTAGCAGCTGCTGGGTCGCATGGGCTCATCTGCTAAGAGATAGAATATTTATCAGATTAATAATATTCACTTGTTTTAAATGTGTGCCTATTCTTTTAGTTAACTTTCCAGTTTTCCATAAGTTGTGCCTTCGCCGGCCAATCGGTCAGGAACGAGTCCGAATCGCCACGACAGCGTTTCTTAGACTTCGGTGATGGTGATGACTGACTGTGTGACGATCGTGGCCTACATTTGTACCTATTATTATCAGCAAGTTAGCTAGATACATGGCATACTTACCTGACTGACCCCCACTCGTTCTTGCAAAGTTTACCATCAGACTGATGATCTAGTTCACTTATTTATGAACAGTAACACAGGAATTGTGGAGTTGAGGCACCGCCACGGTGCCACAATCCGCACCAAAATTCAGTTTTTAATCATTTTAGAAAAACTTTTACCAGCACATGCCAACATTATGTCTTATTACTATCACATTCACGATTACATACTAATAAGTTATTGTCACTGATAAACGAATTCAAAGTAAGTAGGTACTAAATAATTCAAACTTTCATTTGTTTTTTTTACAGCTTAAAATGTAGATTTTGGTTGGAACTCGATCTGCCCGATCTGCCGCTAAAACGCTGAGTCGACGCGTTACAATCGAATTTAATGCGAAATATTGCCTGTCTAAAGTATACCTTTCTTGCTCTCACTTACACAGAGTGTAGGAAATAGATAAGGAAAGGCTTATAGCATCACATGTTAAACATATAACAACATTTCGCTCCGGAATGTTGCATTGTATTCTATAAAGGCTGCGTTCTGAGTTACGCTGTAATCAATTTGAGCATGCTACATCCGTACCGAATTAGCGTGAGCGCGGTAGCGATGTCTCGTGAAGCGCTTTGAGTGTAGAACACTGGAGAAGCCTTAAGCACACTATTACGAACAAAAAATTCTATCACTTTTAGCGGGGGACGCGGTAGTGGAAAGAGAAGTCCGTACCATTAATTTTTATTTTATCGATATCGGTATTCATTCCGAATTTTGCTTGAATCCTAATAAAACATGCTGCAAGCTGTTGCATAATTAGTTACATTTTACTATGAAGAGAAAATAACTACAAAAATAACTAAATTATAAAAGTAACTAAATTTGTATTAAGTAAGTAATCTCAATAGTAAATTAGGTCAAGCACAAAAAAAAAAAAAACCCTCTTCAATGGTCATAAAAAAGTTATAAAACATTCAACAATCAAAAAAAATAAACAAAAATAATTACTAAGTAATTTTTACTACAAAATTATCGACATGTCTATTTTGGTTTCATACATGAATCTCATCCCTTCGGTACATTTTTACTAAAGGACATTCGCATGTCAAGTGCATTATTTTTTCAAATTCTATTCAGTGATTCAAAATGGTGATTCTATGGAAGTGTTACAGTTATTTGCGAAACGAAAACACAAATGATTACCTATGTAATACGTTACATATGCAGTTACGTCGTAGTATTAACACAAAATAAACTTCCTTTCATAATTTATTCAGGGTTATGACGGTTATTTTGTAAGTAGTTACAATCATTTTCGATGCAGTATCGAAATTGTAACTACTTTCAAAGTAACGTGCGTGGTTACAGTTTGACTCGAAACTAGCTATTCGGCTACTTGCCCCGTAGCCAGTTATTGTAACTAGAGACGTGAAATAACGCCGATTAACGCCCATACCTATTGGTCAGTTATGTATGGCGCGCGCCGCGCCACCGCGCCGGCTCGTAGAGTGCAGACGTGCCGCATGGGTCTCTTGGTCTCACAAGTAGCTACTGCTAATAATTTTGCGAAACCCATCGTACATCCGTATTGCACGAAGAGGCGGTTCCAACGGCGGGAAAAATCGCGCTAGGCGCTTTTATTTCGCCGCGATTTTATTAAGTCCGTGAGAACGTGGGCTTAAACTAACGTGGCATTTTCAAAATTGTGCTCCTGGCTACCGTCGCCCCCTAACCAAAGAACAAGAAGCCATTTGTGATCTAAACACAAAGAATAAGCAAGTTTTGACGTTGAGCGACCACTGTTAGCGCGTTTACGAGCGTTCCGAATTGTTGACAGCCCTCCGCTGTCATTATCGCGATATCTAAGACCGCTTTCCGAATATGAACGTAATCGCTCCCAGCGCTGACATCAATAATTGGCGTTCCGAGTTAGATATCACGATTATGACAGCTGAGATCTGTCAACAATTCGGAACGCTCGTGAACGCTCTCACGGTGCTCACACAATGTCAAAACTTGCATATCATATTTCTTTGTGTTTAAACTACACATTTCTTCTTCTTCGTTGGTTAGGTGGCCACGGTAGCCAGAAGCACAATTTCGAAGATGCCACGTTTGTCTAGAGTTATGATGCGACTCAAAACAAAACAGCACAACTGTCATCTTTGACAGCGCTCACGGTGCTAACGGCCGTACCGAATAAGCACGCTCAAATCGATTACAGCGTAACTCGGAATGCAGGGTAAATTTACTTTCAGACTGCTGATGATCTAGTTCACATCATGGTACGAGTATATTAAGACCATGGTTCACACAGAGATGAACAGTAACACAGGAATTGTGGAGTTGAGGCACCGCCACGGGGCGCCACAATCCGCGCCAAATGCCGTCTGTCAATGAGTTGGAAAATATAACAGCTCGTTTTTGATAAGTTTATGTGCTAATCTCAATTTATTTTTGTTTTTTGCTGTTAGCCGCATTACTTCTGATGAGTTGTTATAGGAACTCATCAGTAACGTTATAACTCCAGGGAATTAATGTGAAATATAAATAAAACACAACAAATACTTACTATGATTTTAATTCTTCAATTAAATTTTAATTTTAATGTATGTTTTATTTAGCATTCTCGAAGGAGATTTTCCTAATAATCTGAATACATTTCAAGATCAGTTGAAAATTATTTATTTTACCCCATGGTCGAGAAAGCCCTTTTTAATTTTGTGTTTTTCACATTATAATAAGTCAATTAAGTACTTAGGCTTGATTAAAAATAAGATTAACCCTTCGGGGTAATCCTATTTTTTTATGCAGGCACTATTGTCTCCCTACCTTTAACATCAACAAATAGTATCTTTTATATTTTTGTATGGCTTCTTGCCAGTACCGTTGGTGTGGTGAATCTGATGAACAGGATGCGCGTAATGCGGGTTTCTCTCTTGATGTCTTACTATTTGAACATCAATCAAGCATCATTCTTGAGTCAGATAGATAGTAAAAAAAAAAAAAACTGGCATCACTTTCAGCAGTATTTTCGTTAAGGGTGGCGCTAACTACTCTCCCAACAGCATGTTGTGCCTGGAACAAATGACACTCAAATTAAACTTGGTGAACTATCATATAAAGTAAGATAATTGAAAAAAAAAACTGACATTAGTTTCAGAAAATACATGTATCAGAAATATTTAAATCACAACAATTACATTAATGACTGGAATAACTAAATAAATAAAAACAAAAATTGCTTGATTTATTCTAATTATTGGGACCGGTTGTTTAAATGCTAGTAAATGACAACATTATCATTTCTATTTTAAGTGAACTGGGAATTACAACATGAAATCTATCATAGTTATATACTACAAATATCACACAAATACTTACAAAACTGAGATAATTATATAAGTCGAGAGTGGCTACAACTTGTTTTTTTTTGAAAACTCAAGCACAATTTTCTAATATCAAAGGCACTGCAAGTGAGGTATCTGAAAAACAAGTTTTTTTTAAATATATTATTTAAAATGACGCTAAAACGCAAAATCAACAAAAAAGTGTTTACTTTTATTTTATAATAATCATCAGCAGAATCAATAACACAAATAACAATCAAATGAATGTTTATAAATTTTAAACGGTTAATTAAAATATCAGTCTTACCAGGCAGGTGGGCATAACTATGGTCTTCATGTTTAATTTTCTGAGAATACTTATGATCATAATGCTGATACACATCTGAAAAAAGACATGTATACATTAATAGTATTCTTTAAACTATGTTGACAGGCTTGTTTTACATTTATGTATGGAGTGATACTCGTAGAGTAGTGATCAATAATGTTTGTCATTACTTTTAAGGGTTGTAGTCGACCTAATTAACTTTGCCAATAACTCAAACCCTATAGTAAAGTTGGACAGCCTGTTAGAAGCTCAAATAAAAAATCATGCTGGCAAAGAAAATCTTGAGTGGATTGGAAGAAAATATTCTTTAATTCTTTAAGATTAGCAAGTACTATTGATAACGTACGAACCTTCATAAAATATTGTGACTATTCCTGTGGTAATTTCTTCGGCCGAAAACAATGAAGGATTAGACCAACTTCGACCCAATAGGAACTTCTCATTGATGTAGCTTTTTCAAAGTGTTTCTGGTACACACATAGTTTGTGAAGGTCTTGAGCTCATAATCACTGTTAATGGTTAATGCTCAGGACTACCTATGAGCCACTTTTTGTGTCCGATCTCACTAACAGGAAACGTATGCAATAAATAAGCAAAAGCATCCTTTCGTTTAGGACCGCAATGTTCGATACATCAGCTTGTTGTTCATCTTGCACTACCTACCTATGCAAAATACTACACTTTACAATAATTTGAAGCTAAGAACGGAAATTAATCAACGCAAACTTTACTCACAAGTCGCAACTAATCCAACACAAATCAAAACTGAAAAGTCGAAAAGTTACGAAAACCGCGTAAAATTGTCTATGGTGGTTTTTTTTTTTTAATAGCCACTCAGAACTTCAGAAGTCAGAAGTCTCAGACGCCCGAGCGAGGCCATTAGAGATGGGTCGTCAACGTATTTGGTCCAACTTCGTTCATCGACTAGTCGATTAACTAGTTGAATTCGTCGACTAGTTTACGCGTCAACTTGGATAAACTTTGCGACGAAGTCAAAGATGACGACGGAAGGTACCTATTAATTTGATCTTCCCTTCATACTTTTCCAGGCTTAGGATTGGCTGAATACTGAATCACACACTGAACATAAAAAGTCAAAACAAAATGAACAACTTACTATCAATCAGAAACAAGTACAGGCCGGTTTGTCCCGGTGTCTCATTGTTCGACCAGTCCAATCTTACTCTTTTGCACAAGGGAAACTACCATAACGCCATGCCATCCTTTTCTTCACTTAACAATAATTTCATTCGACCCGTATAAATATCAACTCCCTTCTACTAGATTTAGAGTTTAATTTGTTTGCTTTATTTCAACGGACGAATGAATTTGTACTACATTCTCGCGTCGGTCGTCGCGTTGCGAGTTTCAGTTCAATCGTTCGACTAGTCGATCGATTATCGGTGAACCGTCGATTCGTTCACAGTACGTCGACAGTCGAATTAACTAGTTCGTTAATTCAACGCCCATCACTAGAGGCCGTCGTACTTGTAGTCGCGTGTAACACCCAGGAACGAAAGCAGAATTTCTCCCTGTGCCACTTCTAGTAAATTATTGCAGCTATACCAAAATAAAAAATACGTATGTATAGAATAAAAATAAATTATTTATCACCAAGAGTTACTGGATGACGTCAAACATCTGTCAAATCCAGTATTCATTTTATGTAGTTCCGTATTTCGCCACGGTCTTTACAAGTTGTAGATGTAATTACTTTATTTTATTTCATTGCTACGCCTTTAGAAATATAACCACGCAATCGTAGTCGCGCAAGCATTTAAGTTTGAACTAATCTGTGTTTCAAGGAAACAAAATACCTGTGTTATCAACACAGACTAGTTAGCTGATATCTATATATCCCCGCCCATTTTGTAACAAGCACGAGCACCGCGGTTTGACATTGACGCGCGCGTCACGTCACTTTCAACATACAAAAAAAACAATGTGTTACGTAACATTTTTTCAATAATTAGTTGACGAGAACCGTCACGCCATATAGTGAAACAGCCCACAGACCATAATTTTACAAAAAAAAATAGAGATTTAGGCCGCGTGAGTTGACCGTCGCGCGTCGCTTAGAAGCGACAGCGGGGCTTGACGGTAGGGTTACGTGTCGCCTACATGCGACGCCACAATAAATCTCAACAATGTCAAAGTAATTTAAAATTCTTGTTTCAACACTGGCTAGCGCCGCAACGTCCTAAGTTTCAAAAATAACTGCAGCTCTATTATAAACAAAATAAAATGAATTTTTGAATTTTGTATCTAGGTACTTTGAAATAGTTTGAATAGTTTTAACCTAACGATAATTAGGTAGTTATTTATTAATTAATTATTTTTGAACCATCCATGGTTTTTTTGTTGATGTTGATTACTAAACTTCATCAAATCGAAATCTTAATAATCTGTGGTGAAATTGTCTATGGTTAGCCCTGCAACTTTTTTCTGAACTGCATTTTGTTTGAACTTGCAAACCAAAACCGGTATTAATTTACAATATCTATAAAAACAAATGAAAGTTTGAATTATATAGTACCTACTTTGAATTGGTTTATCAGTGACAATAATAATATTAGTGTGTAATCGTGAATGTGACAATAAGACGTAGTGTTGACATGTAGATACTGGTAATTGTATCAAAAATAAATTTTGGCGCGGCTTGTGGCGCCGTGGTGGTGCTTGGGTAGGCCTATGTCCAGCAGTGGACATCTTTCGTCTAAAATGACGATGAGGATTCCTAAACTATACAATTCCTGTGTTACTGTTCATAATAAGTGATGTAGTAGATCATCAGTCTGATGGTTAGCTTTGCAAGAACGAGTGGTGGTCAGTCAGGTAAGTATGCCAAGTATCTACTTAGTTAACTTGGTGATAATAATAGTTTTAAGGTAAAAATAGGCCACGTGCCACGATCGCCACACAGTGGGTGCCCGATACCGAGCCAGGCCTAAGAAACGCTGTCGTGGCGATTTGGACTCGTTCCTGATCGATTAGCTGGCGAAGGCACAACTTATGGAACACTGAAAAGTTAACTAAAAGAATAGGCACACATTTAAAACAAGTGAATATTATTAATCTGATAAATATTCTATCTCTTGGCAGATGAGCCCATGCGACCCAGCAGTTGCTAAGTAATGCCTTTTGAACTGAAGACAGTAAAGGAACACCACCTCTACTTGATTTGATCACATCAATCCTGGTTAGTATTCAGTATTGCACACACTTTTTTTGATAAACATAGGTACCTACATAATTATGGAGCCAATAAATTGGAGCAGGAGCATGGAATTAATAAATGTTGCAACTCATTGTACTCATAATGATTGATTGAAATGAGTACCTATTATAAGTAATTACTTATTGAAAGTACTACATTACTATACTGATGATAATCACAATATTATTTCAATTGATTGTAAAAAATAATACTCGGATGAGTGTAGGAATGAAATAAATCAAATAGTAATAAATGCTTACCATTATTTCCAGCAGTGGTGGTGTGCAGTCCACACACATCCGACAGCGCTCCGTTCCCAGCCTCAAGAAAAATGTAGCAAAAATGTATTAGCAAATTGATTTGATGTGATGCAAATTAATAAATTCTATTTATTAATTTATATAAGTACCTACACACTAAACACTTAATAATGTAAAATACATAAAGATTTATTATTAGATTTTGTTTCCAGCAGACCTGCGACAGGAGAATTGGATGACAGACATAGTGTCGATTTACATCTATGAGACATAGACAGTGTGTAAAACAGTACCTAAACAGACTACAGCAACCTAAACACACATAATTTTATCAGCTTAAAATAAACGCACATACACTTCTTAAATAAATAAATAAATACATATATTAATTATAATAATTTTAATTTTTCTTGTTTGCAAGAGTGAAGCGCAATTTGTGTATAGGTATATTTATGTTACAAGCTTTGTATCTTGTACTGTGGTTTATCTCTAACAATCTAGATGATTTGGTATTACTGTGTGGGTCTATCTGGCAGGCCCCAACGAGATTTATCAACAGGTTTACATAAGGACATAATTTTTTACCTATAGAAAATTGTTATAGGTTTAAGGTGCAGTTTTGCTTGTGGGAATTCTGAGTAATAAAAATACGTGTTTTCACTATGCTGATTTATTTGCGACTGTTTTGGTGACAATTTCCTATTGATGTTATGGAGACACACACATGCATATGTACTTGCTTCATTCTTTCACACATACATTGATCTTACTCAACATACCGCCCACCAAAGGGTCTATGGCCCTTTCACAATATCTCATAAACTTAATTCAATTAACTACAAATACTACAATGTAACTGGAAATGATAATCTAAAACATAATATAGATACTTAGTTAAATTAATCAGTTTTAAGTAATCTTACATTTCGTTATTAAAACAAAATAACATACACATTCAAGTATCAATATCTATTGGTAAATAACATAATTTATTAAATGACCTTCGCACTACACTATCACCACTTTTCACAGAATACACACGCGTCACACCGTCAGTACCTGGGTGCTTGTCAACAATGCGTCCCATCATCCATTTACCCGGAGGTAAATTATCAGATTTGATTAGGACAATGTGTCCTAGGTCAAACTCCCTGACCTTGTGGTGCCATTTTGAACGTTGTTGCATTCTTGACAGGTATTCTTGCTGCCATCTGTGCCAGAAGTCAGTTAATATTCTTTGTTGATGCTGCCATCTCGATAAATGGTTCATTGGGATATCTCGGAGGTCTGGTGTCGGCACAGTGATGGGTGTTTCACCAATAAGGAAATGACCGGGGGTCAGTGGTTGCAGGTGATCGTTGTCCGTGTCCTCCAATATGGTTAAAGGCCGTGAGTTGAGGCAAGCCTCAACTTGGCATAACAAGGTGCTCAATTCTTCGTAGGTCATATGTCTAGTCATGATCCGTTTTAAGTGATGTTTCATCGCTTTCACCCCAGCTTCCCAGAGCCCGCCCATGTGTGGACTGTAGGCTGGGATAAAATGCCACTTTGTTCCCTCGATTGCTAACTTCTCGGTGATTGGACCCTCGAATTGAAGTTTAGCCTCAGTCCAATCTGCTACTAGTTGCCTGTTTGCACCAACGAAGTTGCGTCCTTGGTCGCTCCATATTTGAGCGCATCTTCCTCGCCTTCCTACAAATCTTCGGAAGGCTGCAATGAAGGAATCTGACGTGAGATCTCCCACCAATTCCAGGTGAATCGCCTTTGTCGACATACAGACAAAGACAGCGATGTATGCCTTGTGCGTTTTGGCTCCCCTGCCTCTAGAAATCAACACCTGATATGGGCCTGCGAAGTCAATGCCCGTGTTCCAGAAAGGTTTTGCAGGTGTCACTCGAACTCGAGGTAGGTCACCCATTTGCTGTGGCCTTGCCGTAGCGTTTAGTTTAGCACAAATGAGACATTTTTTGATCTTGGATTTAACTAATGTCCTTGCTTTCAGGATCCAGTATCTAGTTCGTAGGAAACAGAGCATTACTTGAACTCCGCCATGCAGCGTTTGCCGGTGTGCATCGGTGACAAGGAGAGTGGTAAGGTTGTTGTCACGATCAAGAATAATTGGATGTTTGCTATCTTCATTTAGGTCCGAGTGACGCAGTCTTCCGCCCACCTTGAGGAGGCCATTCTCGTCCAGGTAAGGTTTTAAATTGTTCATTTTACTCTTTCTTTTAATTGGTAAGTTTGATTTCAGGTGCTGAATTTCTTCTTCGAAGCTATCCCTTTGTGCTATTCTCAAACAAGTTTTCAAAGCATCATCTAATTCCTCCGTGTTCATAGGTAAGTCTTTATTTTCTATTTTTCTTCCCTTTAAAAATCGTTTGCAGTACACTATTACTTTAAGCAGTTCTTGTAATGTATCACAATTTACAAATTTTGCCGATATACTTTTTTCATTGTCAATTGTTAGGCTAACTTGTATTGTTTCTTTTCTTTCCAGGTCCGTCATCATCGCGTTTGGTCTGCTGTATTGGATTTCTCCTTCTGTCAGCCACTTTGGACCCTTCCACCACAGTTCATCGTCCTTTAGGTCTAGCAAGGACTTTCCCCGCGAAGCAGTGTCAGCTGGATTGTCTGGTGATTTGACATGATACCAATTATGATTGCCAATATTGTCCAGTATTTCAACTACCCTATTTCTAACGTACGTGTTCCATCTTGCAGGATCACCGAAAAGCCAGGAAAGTACAATAGTAGAATCGGTCCATGCAAATATCTGACAAGTTGGTATATTCATTGCTTCCTTTATCTGCTTTAAGAGTCCAGCAAGCAGTACAGCTCCACTGAGTTCTAGACGAGGTAAGGATTGAGGCTTAGTAGGGGCTACCTTCGTTTTAGCGGCAATGATGGTGGTCTTTACGTCACCCTTGGATGTTCGTATTCTTAGATAAGCTACTGCAGCGTAAGCTCTCGCTGATGCGTCACAGAAGCCGTGTATACTGGTGTTATTCATAGTAGTTTCAGTAGTATGAAGCCATCTGTCTATCTCAATATCAGGTAAGTATAGATTAATTGATTCTCGTAGGCTATTCCACTCTGCGGCAATGTTTTCATCTACTTCTTCGTCCCATGTTACTCCTTGCAGCCATAATCGTTGAATGAGAAGTTTTGCTGGCAAAATAGAAGGTGCCAGCCAGCCTAGTGGATCAAATAATCTCTGTAGGTCGGCCAGAATTGTTCTCTTCGTTGTGAGCCTTGACGTAGCAGGTAAGTTTGGGCTGTATTGAAATCGATCATTGCCCATGTTCCAGTGTAATCCTAAGGCTCGTGTAATTCCGTCTAATGTAATATCTAGTTTTACGTGAGAGCTTCTTTCAGATTCTTCAAATTCTTTAAGAAAGTCAGCATCGTTAGAACACCACTTTTTCAGTTTGAACCCGCCCTTCTGTAGTATGGCGTCTAATTCTTTGGCCACCTTTAATGCGTCTGTTACACTGTCTTTACCCGACATCATGTCATCCATGAAGTAGTCGCGTCTTATTATTTCCGCCGCTTCAGGATAGTTTCGTCCTTCATCTTTGGCTACTTGATGCAAGGTCCTTACTGCCAAGTAAGGAGCAGAAGCAGTTCCGAACGTGACTCTGGTAAGACGGTAGTCTTGGACAGGTTCTCGATTATCATTTCTCCATAGAATTCGTTGCAGATCTCGGTCTTCCTCTTTAACGATGATTTGTAGATACATTTTTTGGATGTCAGCCACGAAGCAAACCTTCTTCATCCGCCATCGCATGATTAGACTTCTCATGTCGTCTTGTAACTGTGGGCCTACCATCAGTTCATCATTGAGTGATACATTGTTGATTCCCCTTTGAGATGCGTTAAAAACAGTTCTCAATTTGGATGTCTCTTTGTCTTCCTTTATTACCGCGTGGTGCGGTAGGTACACAGAGGGATTGGAAATTTCTTGTTTCGGTACTTCTTCCATGTACTTTAATTCGTAATCTTTCATGACTGTAGCATAGTCGCTTTTAAGTTTTGGGTTATTCTTGAATCTTTGTTCTAATTGATATAATCTCTTGAAAGCTATTGGTCTCGTATCTCCATGGGTTGATAATAGCATATTAGATTTCTTTGGCAAGGTTACAATATACCTTCCATCCTTGTTTCTTGTGGTCGTGGTCTCATAGATTTCCTCGCACTTTCGTTCCTCAGCTGTGGGTTGTTTTTTGTCATATGGGTCTTGTTCCCACATTCTTTTCAGCAGTTCATTTAGATCAAGATTGAGGTGCATGACGATAATTTCATCTCCAGGTAGTTTGTGTTCCACGTTTCCAAATAGAATCCAACCCAAGGTAGTGTTTTGTGCACATGGTGTTCCTGGGGGACCCTTGATAACTTCACCTTTCATGATTTGGGCACACACGTCAACACCCAGTAATAAATCTACTCGTCCTGATTTATTGAAGCTTGGATCCGCCAGAGCGAGTCCTTGCAGATGCGGCCAGGTGTCGGTGGAGATGGTTTGTGATGGTAATGTGGTAGTGAGTCGCGTAGACATGATGTAAGTTTTGACCTTAAGGTTGAAACAAGCGTCGTTTCTGGATAGTAGTTCGAATTCTGCAGCATGTTTAACGTTTGTTTTGGTTGAGCCGACTCCAGTGATGGTGCCATTGACAGGCGTTCTCCTCAATCTTAACATCTGGGCCGCTCTTTCACTCATGAATGTTGCTTGAGAGCCGTGGTCAATCAAAGCACGGAGCACTGTCACTTGTCCCGAGTCATGTTTTCTTACTGGTACAAGGGCTGTGGCCAGTAAAGCAGTGGACAAATTGGCAGCGACATGCGTTGATAGTGTAACGTTGGTTTCGGCTGATTTTGCAGAATCTTGATTAGTTTCAACTTCATCTTGTTGTTTCCTGTTGTCTGGTTGATTTGGTGACGTCATCGGCGTGGATTGATGCGTGAGCGTGTGATGACGTTTGTGACATTTTCGGCAGGACATTTTCAGGCGACATCTATAAGCGGAGTGTCCTGGGGCCAGACAATTATAGCATAGATTGTTTTGTTTCAGGTACTCACACCTCTCTGCTGCATTAAGTTTTATGAACTCCTCACAATGACATAATGTGTGGTCCCTTTTGCACATAGCGCAGCTTCTTGGTTTTGAAGAGGTGGTATTTGATGTGGACACGTGAACAGCGTATTCTTTTCCCTTAGGCGTAGGTTTTTCTCTGTTTGCAGGCGTGATAAGCTCGAGCGTGCGGAACTTTGATTGTAGGAACTTGTGTAGTGCCTCCCATTTAGGTAACTGGTCGTCATTATCATCGTAAGCAACTTCTTCCCATTCACGATGCGTCTCTGGGTCCAATTTTTGGACGATTAAAAATACAATGAGTGTGTGGGTGAGTGTATCCCATGAGCTGGTTGACAGATTCAGGTTTGTCAGTGCGTTCAGACATTCAGTAGTTGTATCCAATATTGATTTAATATTATTTGCAGTTTGCGTAGATATCTTCTTTTGTGCAAACAATCTTTTCAATATTGAGTTGACAATAATGCGCTTGTTACCGAAACGCGCCTTCAGCATACTAAACGCGCCGTCATAGTTAACCTCTGTAACTTGCACATGCTTCACCAGCGACAGGGCTTCTCCCGTAAGACTGCTTTTTAAATAGTGCAACTTTTGTACCTTACTCAATGTTGGGTGGTTGTGCACTAATGACATATAAAGATCTTGATAAGCCGGCCACTCATCATAAATACCTGAGAAATTGGGAAGTTGAATCCTTGGTAACTTCACTTGTACTTCCATAGAACCACTAATGTCATGGTCAGCTTGCATAGGAACCGGCGACTTGTTATATGAACACAATAAATCATTAAGATCGGCTATTAAACAAGTATACAAATCTTCCTGAACAAAGTATTCTTCATTATCGAAATATGGAACGTCTTGTCGATTCGCTTTTGGGACACATTTCACCAGTTCTATATATGTACTTTTGTATGTAGACCAATATTCTTCAATGTTTTTAATTCGTGTTTCTAGGTATCCTTTTGTTAAACGTTGTTTCGGACATTTCTTAAGGTTTGTTTGAGTTTTTCCTAACAACATACCCGTATCTTCTAACACATTTAATAATTGTTCCACTGTATTTGCCATATTTGTTGTAATAAACCTTCAATTCGCTATAAAACTAAATGTTTCTTCGTATCTTCGTAGTTATAATATCTTGTTATTATCACATTCACTATTCACTAATGAGGTTTAAAATGTACTTATATTTTTTGTGGCAAATTCCTTCTATTGTTCGTCGCTCGCCGCTAGACCCATCCTTTTGTATTGCGCTCCGTAGATGAACGTCGTAAGTCGAACAGATATCCGGCTCGATGTCGACCAAAATGTTATAGGTTTAAGGTGCAGTTTTGCTTGTGGGAATTCTGAGTAATAAAAATACGTGTTTTCACTATGCTGATTTATTTGCGACTGTTTTGGTGACAATTTCCTATTGATGTTATGGAGACACACACATGCATATGTACTTGCTTCATTCTTTCACACATACATTGATCTTACTCAACAAAATAAATAAGATGTATTTTGTACTTCAACAGTTTTTGATTAAACGACGTTTCTATGAAGTGTCTTGCTAGCGGGCCCGCCTTGTGATTATTTTTATTGTTATTATACTTTCAGATCGCCCAGTAGTGCTCGGAGTTAGAAACTATTATGTACCTTACAAATCCAAAATTTCGACTTTCTGTGAGCTATACCTACTTTAGAAGATATTCGTTACTTAGACAAACGTCCAGCGAGCGGGCCCCTTTTTAAAATACTACTCTTTAATATCATACAATTAGCATAAAGAGCTTGATACTATTATGTACCTTACAAATCCAAATTTTGGACTTTCGCAAATTTAACTAGGTCCGTTGGTTGAATATTTATTTAGATATCGAATATCCTCTAAAGTATAGCTCACAGAAAGTCGAAAATCAAAAACTGTCGAGGTAAAAAATACATCTTATTCATTTTATATAGGTAAAAAAGAATGTCCTTATGTAAACCTATCACCTGTTGATAAATCTCGTTGGGGCCAGCCAGATAGACCCACACGATATTACTACCTATGTGCTTTTTACGTATTATGTATATAAGTAAGTAAACGAACACTGAATACCTACTTGCCTAGCACAAATTTTATGAAGTTGCTCAATCTCACCTTTCAAGTAAAATCAAACTTGAAATAAAATGTAGGTCTAAAAGCATTGAAATAAATGGGTACTAATAAATTATTGTCTATGAATACGAATACGCATAAATAAGGACATGGGGCCCCCAATGACGGGAAATAAAATAGAACCTTAGTGTGATATCTATGCAGCGTCTGGTTGCCAGGCAACAGCACTTCACTTCGTGTGTTATATCTATGCAGCGCCTCGTGCGCATGCGCGACGTGAATAAGTTCACTTCATGGCATTCTGGTGGTTACCATGGAAACAGCACTTCACTTCGGCGAGGTGCAATGCGCGCGCTGTGTCAGTTGAACTTAGTATTAATTTATGATGTTGATTAAGATTTGATGAATATTATTTTATTATTGGCAACGTTTAGTTATGGAGGTACAATAAAATATTAGGTGATTTGATAAATACACACATCGTATAGATAAGTAAGGCGCATCTCATCACGCTAGGAGTTTGATTGCATTCAAGTCATCAGCTGACAATAGGTTCTTAATAAAACAAACAATGTAAGTAACTATGCGCAAACTACGAAAAGACGCTTTGTAGCAGCTGTAGGTACTTATTGGTATTGCATTTTATTATTTAAGGGGCATGCGCTAAGGTAGCCCGCGAAATTCAAATTTTCTTTAGTTTTTTACATTTTGCAGGTAAGTGTGAGGTTTTATGTTGATTATAATATGATTCGCGACCGTAACCAATAAGGCTTTACATAATTATAATCATTACAATCATCAATACAACTCCTTATGTAAGCACAATCTGCAAATGTCATGATTTCATGAAATAGTCATTCAATGCTATTAAATGAACTTAGAGTGTTGTATTGATCATTTTTGAAACATTTGATACGGCCGCGAATCATATTTAGACCAACATACAACATGATACTGACCTGCAAATTGCAAAAAACGTGAGAAAATTTGAATTTCGCGGGCTACCTTGACGCTTTCGCCTTAAATGTTCTGACTGCGCATGCGTGACGCGTTACATACCTGCAGGTTAAATAAGTGGTAAGTAGGTACCTAGTTCATTTAAAAATCAGTTTAATTTTTGAAAACCAAATGTAGGCAATAAACTGACTTTTTAATGTACAGACGCCAGCACATCAAGCTACTACAATCTGTCAAATTTATTTAATAGATTTTCAACTTTAGCACTACAGCATAAGGTTCAAGGTTGATTGCGAAAATTTGATAGTTTCGGGTAGCTTGACCTGCTGGCCTCTGTACAAAACGGTATGATTTAGACATTGAAATATATAAAAACATTGAAATAAATAAGTACCAATTATCATCTCTGAATACGAATAGGCCTATGGACATGGCCGTCAATTAGGGGAAAATTAAAAAAAAACTTATCGCCGCGTGCTGTTGCTATGGTAACCACGTGCTGGTTGCCTAGGAGACCACTTGGCAACGGCTCTTCGGCGAGGCGAAGTGAGCGCATTGTTTCCACTTTTAGGGATTTCTCCCTTTTTTAGGGAAAAATAAAATTACCGATGTTATGCATGGTTTAGGGATATTCTATGTAGACAGGGATTTAGGGAATTGCGGGGAAAAATTCTTAATGAATGTAATCCGTCTATTGTACCATTATCGTGGCTAAAGACGACATCGGAACTAAGTCGCATTATAGTTTGTTTCGTCTCACTCGATTAATAATTAATGTTTTGTAATCTCGTCAGTTAATGAAAGTTTTGTAGGTATTTAATGCTATTAAATATGTGGAATGATTTGTTATTATTTATTTTCATCATGGTCAAAAAAGAAACGGTGTCTTAGGGATAAATAACTGGGGCAAAACCAAACACGTAAGTGGACACACTGAGGAGCGCCTGTGCGCGCGCTACAAGTGTCAGTTTTTCATAGTATCAGTATGATGATGATTAAGATTTGATGAATATTATTTTATTATTGGCCACGGTTAGTTAAGGAGGTACTTACCTATCTATCTATCTACAATAAAGTATTGTAGGTACTTATTGGACTTTTGTATTTAGTGCGCATAGGTAGGTACGTGACGCGTTACAAGTTAAATAAGTAGGTAGGTACCTAGTAAGTCAAATTAACCTCAATGTGATAGTTACTGCCTAACGCGCAAGCGCGGTTCTTACCGCTTCAGCGTGTTGAAGTGCGCCGGTACGCGCGCTGCAAGTGTCTGCTGTTGAACTGACAATATTCAACAGTTCAACAGCCGACGAAATAATATTATTTGATTATTGGCAACGCGTAGGCCAACAATCCGCACGTCTTTTTAACAGTCGGCTTGAAATGAGCAAATCGTTTAAATAGGTAAAGCGCATCTAATCACGCTAGGAGTTTGATTGCATCCAAGTCATCAGATGACAATAGGTTCTATAATAAAACAAACAATGTAAGTACCTAACTATGCGCAAACTACGAAAAAGCGCTTTGTAGCAGCTGTACTTATTGGTACCTATTGCATTTTATTTGATTTATGTTCTGACTGCACATGCGTGACGCGTTACACACCTACAGGTTAAATATGTAGTAAGTACGTAACTAGTTCATTGAAAAAAAAAAAACTGTTTAATTATTGAAAACAAAATGTATCTATGCAATAAACTGACTTTTTAATGTACAAAACGGTATGATTTAGACATTGAATTATCTAAAAGTATTGAAATAAATAGGTAGGTACTAATTATTGTCTCTGAATACGTATAAGATTATGGACATGGCCGTCAAAGAGGGAAAAAAAAAACAAAGTGCGTAATAACGCGGCTGCGCGGCGTGATCACTTCATCCGATTCTTTATTATATAGAATCGGATGAAGTGATCACGCGCGTGGTCTCTATAGTTACCACCATGATATTATCATAGTGGTTACCTTAAGGTTACCACGCGTGTTATTTCCTTGGCGACAACACTTCGGTGATGTGATGCGCGCGCTCTACAAGTGTCAGTTTTACTTGGCTTATATATGATGGTGATGAATAAAACATTGTAGGTACTTATTGGACGTTGGTATTTAGTACGCAAGTACGTGACGCGTTACATACAATTTAAATAAGTGTAGGTACGTAGTAAGTAAAACAAATCTCAATGTGATAGTGTAGCGCCTAGCGCGCAAGCGCGATTCTTACCACTTCAACGTGGTGAAGTGATTCGGTGTGCGCGCGCTGCAAGTGTCAGCTGTTGAACTTATGAATTTTGTAATGATTTGATGAATATGATTTTATTCAACGCTTATGTAGGTTATCTCCAATAAATTATTCGGTAGGTAGGTGCATACAATATACATATCTTTTTATTTAAATGACTACATCGTTTAGGTAGGTTCCCACATAGTTTGTGTGGGGTTAAATTACACACTATTAACACTCGATTGCGTTTACATAATATAAGTTAACAATGGGTTCATAATAACAAACTATGTCAATGCGCATTTTCTTTATTATGCAGCAGCAACGTGTAGATACCTATGTATGTTTTATTTTATTTATTGTAGGTAGGTACCTACCTGCGTAACGCGTCGCGCCTCAGGCTATTTATATCAAGGGACTAGTCTAGGAACAAAATTGAATAAAACAAAATTGAGTGTCTGATTGGATATCTGTTTTGCAATTTTATTTTACTTGCGCGCTAATCCCCATAAATAGTAATGTTTAGACATAAGCGGTTAAATATCTACTAGCTTTAGAATACTTAATATAAAATGATCAATAGAATTAGCATAAAAAATTTAATTAAAATCTCGATTATGATTGTTAATGTATTGCTTGGTCAATCCCTAGCATCGGGTTGGGTGACACTGACAGCTCACTCCACGATCACTTCCCCTAAGTTTTCACGGTGAGATGGTTACAGAATAGCAAGGCTGGATCACTGAAATGATCCGAATCATTGATATGTTTCATTTGGATCATTTGAATCATCGACTCAAAGGATATAAAAATGCATAAAGACAACGAAAAACTGTGAGAGTATGAGTGATACACATCTCATTTGGTATCACTTTCTGACTTAAATACATTGTAATGTGTCACCCGCTCACTCGCGACTCGCGAGTCAGTTCGGTAGTAGAGTACTGACACTAAATAAAGTAACGTAACTCAGCGTCTCAGTCTTTCTCTGTCGCTCACTCGCTCACTGCTGCTCAGTCGCCTCGCAAGCGACGGTCGCGCGGAAAGACACAGAGACAAAGTAATGATTCAGATTCAAATGATGCGTTCGAAACGTTGTTACTGAACCATCTTTTGGAACACTTTAATGATCCGGAATTCCGGATTAGTGAGTCGGTTCCGTAAAGAGTTACACACGCCTAGTCCATAAGCGGGCACGCCCATGCCTGGAGGCTTTTAATTAGATACAAATATATAATATTAGAAAAAAAAAAAAAAACAAAATTAAGAATAAGTTTTGTTAACGTTTATTTTTGGAATGAAGTTCCTTATCGCGCGTTGCGAAAGGGGGCTAGCTAGACGGAAAAAATTAGGACCAAAAGTTATAACGACACTATTTGCTATAGTTGTATGTAAGCCGAGCGGCAGCGGCGTGCGCGTGTTCTCTGTATGTCTCTCTCTCAAAGTCAAAGTCGAAGTCGAAGTCGAAGTCGGAGTCGGAGTCGAAGTCGAAGTCGGAGTCGAAGTCGTAGTCGAAGTCGAACTCGGAGTCGCAGTCGAAGTCGAAGTCGAAGTCGGAGTCGAAGTCGGAGTCGAAGTCGTAGTCGAAGTCGAACTCGGAGTCGAAGTCGAAGTCGAAGTCGGAGTCGAAGTCGAAGTCGAAGTCGGAGTTGGAGTCGGAGTCGGAGTCGAAGTTGGAGTCGAAGTCGAAGTCGAAGTCGAAGTCTGAGTCGGAGTCGAAGTCGAAGTCGGAGTCGGAGTCGAAGTCGGAGTCGGAGTTCTAAAAGAAAGAAGACGTTCGAAAAGTGCTGATTCTCAGCCTAGTTTGAATAAATGGCTTTTGAATTTTGAATTCGCTAGTTCATCTGTGGATTAAGGATTAGTATGAAATAATGAATTCAATAGGTATTTAATCTTTTTCCCTAGCCAGAGCTATGGGATTCGATGACCGCTAGAACACGGGAGGAGTTTGCGCTATATTTACGGTAGTGGTAACTTGAAGGTAAATGTGACGACACAGTAAGATGCGAAAATCTATGTAAGCGGGTGCTGTACCCAGCACAAACCCTCGAATACCTGTACAGCAGAATGCAGAATGTATCTACAGGTGAGAAGGCTATGAAACATTTTAAACCGCTGAAAATAATTGAGGCATTGTACAACACAAAGCTTTATTTCAACAATAATTACATTACAATTATTACAAAGATATAATACTTTCCAGTCATAAACTGCTTCATAAATGAGAATTATTGTTCTAGAATTACAAAATGAAGACAAAATAATATTTTGATAAAGAATCATTTATATCTCAGTTTTACTTGTTATTCTATTTACTTAGCTACATAAAAATTAATTTAGTACTTACATTATTAAGTTATAAAATATTATCAAACTTCGTTACATACAGGTATTCAGCATGACAAAATTAAAGCCTTATAAAAATATTTGGGAAAATATTTTATTTTCTATAAATCAATTGTAATATTATAGAGTAACTTGATTACTCAATATGTCAATAACAACTCTTTATAAAATTAGATAAGTTTCTATTTAGAAAAATAATTCAACCCACCGTACATTTGACATCTGAATAAAGTTATCTATTTTTCGCTTGGTTTTTTCTGGCTTCAATTCTTTTTTGTAACGTTACCAATAAAGCACCAAGAACATTATGTCCGGGTAGTCGTTTCCCGAAGAGCAAACGCTTCACGGAATCATCGTACGTGAGAAGAGCGACCATGTTTTGAAGTAGAAATCCCTGGCAGTATTCCAACAGTTGAGTAGCACCGTAAACCTGCAACGAAACAAGCCACATATCAAACTACTTATCGTGGAAAATGAAATAACATTTCTGATAGGAATATAGTTTTTTTTAAACTTGGGGTCATAAGGTCACTATTTTATTTGTGTACCTTTTTTTTTTAGGGTGGGAAATTATCAAATATCTTCTCCCGCTCTGGGCGGAGCGGGACGTATCCATGACTGTTACTGACTAAACCCACCCGTGTTCCTTCAGTGTTGCCATAACGTTGCCAGGGGCCACGGTATCCCTTTCGGACTTTCCCGCGACCCCGGCAGGCATCGGTCCTAGCAGATCCCTTCTGTTGTGCTGACATCTCTTTGAGGCGTGTGTGGAACAGAACGCGCTATCGACCCGGGCCTGGACCTTATAGGACGGCGAGCTACCCATTGCCCACCGTCCGCAAACCCGCGCCTACGGTGGCCGGGAATCGGCCTGCAATTCCCGACGCTCAGGGCGTCTCATGCGGTGGCTAAGGGCGTGAGGGCGCAAAATTTGCCTCTCCCTCACGCACTCTGCCTCCTCCTTCGCGAGCATTACTGCTTCGTAGAAGGAGGTGACGGCTTCCCACTCCCTCTCGCTCCGTACCATGGCCTGGACCAGGGCCGGACGCGAGAGTTCACTGCCGGCGATCGCCTCCTCAAGGACACGGCGGTGCACCGCCCAAGCCGGGCAGACCTCCACCGTATACTCCACCGTGTCCTCCAGGCGATCACACCTAGTGATTTGAATATAAATTTATAAGTTTTGATAAATGGAGCAAGAACGCAATTACTCTTACCTTAGCATGAATATAGACTGAGACGAGGTTGTGCAGGTCTACAGACTTCGCCGCTCTCGCCTCGCAGTGCCTCTGTAGCGGCAGAAGCTGGAAGAAGGAGGCTGCGGCCAGAACCTCCAATACGTCTGTCTCAGGGATGTCCAGGCCCGAGCATCCACCCGAGTAGAGATACTTCATCACTTGCTGTGGCAGAAAAAAATAAAGTTTTCGATTTCGTCGCTTAGAAAACATCAGGGCTGAGAACTTACAAAACACAGCACCAAAAAGCCCGCCGGTCACCATTTTCTAGTGCTTTAGCTGGGAAGAAGTGGCACAACAAACTCTCTAGCAAAAAGTGAATAGAAATTAGGTAATTATTCAAGTCATAAAACGTACCTCAAATATATGATACCGGATATCGTTGATTTGCACGAGGGGAGGGGCAGCATTGGCGACTGGTAAGGCTTCGTTCGATGATCTTGCAGGAGCTAACATGGCTCGTAAGCGTGGTGACTCTGAGACAAGAACTATTTTGTGGCCATAGAACAGTCGCCCTTCAACCCTGAGGAATGAAACAGTTTTGGCAATGATAATTTCTGAACGAGGCTTCTTATGTCTTGACTTCCATAGGTTCATAAGTTTTTGTTCGGAAGTTACCTAAAGGTGACGTCAGCTAGCGATGGGTTGTTGACATATGATGGGTCGACCCTGGCCGGTGCTGGTGCCACGGGTGGCGGCGGCTGCGCCACGCCCGGTACGGCCTCCCTCCCGTAGCATGCGCACAGGATGTCAGCCAGCAGTAAGACTGTGCCTTCCTTCTAAACATAAGGGGTTTTTATTATTAATGACGGCCTTTTGTAACAAAGCCTTTTTAAATTGTAATTGTGAACCTACGAACAGTTGATAAACAATAGCCAAAATACCAATGAAATAAAAATAATAATATTAGTCACATTACCTTGCTGTACCGTAGAATATTGAACAGCAGGGGGAGGCACTCGTAAATAAACTGTTTACTGTAGTGGCTGTCGTCGGATGGACACACCTGAAAATAATGGTAAAAACACAAGTCAAAACATTTTCATTACAAATTTTTCTCAAACAAAAATTTAAACAAATGTTAAGTACTTGAAGAAAGTCTTGTAAAAGTTGATCGATAACGCTATCAAGTGCTGCGTCTGCGGCGGCGGCCAATGACAGAGTCCACGCGTGTAATGACCACGGCACGCCTAGCGCGTGTAGTTCTAGCGTAATGTCTGGAAAACAAACGATTTAGCCTAGATTAATATTTCGATGTGGCAACATTAACATAACACTGATTGGTTTACGACTGATTAGTTAAAAACTAATTTCTATTTGAATTTGACAACATCAGAATTACATTATTAACATCAATTCCCGTATAAACGGTCAAAATCTAGTCGCAATCTCATCTACAACGCCAGGTTATTGTGGCGGGTGGCAAGAATCGGATAACATCGTCATCTTGCTTTGAATATACAATTATTGTGACACAATTTCTCAAATGTTTACCAACAACGTCCCCCTGTCAATACCCAAATTACCCTTTTACCCCAAATTACCCTTGTAGCACAATCAGTGTCAAAAACATGTCAAAATAGGGTTTTTTAACAGATTGAGACTCAGATTAGAATTCGAATGTTTAAAAACATACGAGAATGCTGCTCGGCTAATCTATGATTTTACTCACAGTCCTAGTGGAACCAAAGTACGTCCAATAAGTATGTAGTGACTGTAACTCGTAGGTACTAAATTAAAAAATCCAGAACAGTAATACACATACAATATACAGTCCAGATACAACATCATTATCTAAAGATGTCATCAAAATCTCACCCAAATGGTCAGTCTCAGCAGCACAGTACATGGCGTCATGTAGCGCTCGTTGCTGTTGCTTTGTGAAGGCGGGGTGTCGGACTGGCGGTGCAGCAGACCCCTCAGCCAGCACCTCTTCCAGTGAAAGCACAGCTTGGGCTGCTCGCGCACCGCCACGCACCGCAGCGCGCAGGCATGCACGACGACCGTGTGCACAGCATACCGCCACGGCACTAAATATACGATTAATGAGTATAGGTTTGGGTTGCATGTTGCATCATAATAACTACTTACATACTTGCTGCATACTCGTAGTTATTGCGGAATTAAAACGAAGTAAATATTTTTGTAATATAACATTTTACTAATAAGATTATCAGTTACTACCTGACCAGCTACTAGCTAGGCAGCTACTAGCTACTAAGCCTATGTTAGGGATTTACGGCTATAGCGTAACGGGTGGAAAGGATAAGATCACGACCCACGAACTCATGTTTTATCCATCCACACTTTGACTGATGGGCTATTCTATTGCTACTTGACACTGAAAGTTATTTTATGTTACAATCATTTAATTTTTAATGTCTGTTAATTCCTCACCTGTAGCACCCATACTGTGCAGCAGCAGAGTAGCACAAGGCATCATTTAGTTGCGTGGAGAGGAACGGGTCTGCACCATGTGACAGCAACAACTGTACGAGCTCCAAGTTACCGACGCCACAGGCCACCTGAATGAAAACAAAAGATTTAATTAAATAGGTAATAAATACGAAAAAAAAACAAAATCTAGAGTTATAGTACGTACTTGTAGGGGCGTAAGAGTGCAAACGTCGTCTCCCCTTGCAGGCGCCCCGTCCACCCTGGCGCCCGCGGCCAGCAGGCGCCGCGAGCACTCCACGGCACCCCCGCCGGCGCCACTACACGCGTACACCAGCGCCGTCCAACCTGAGGGTAAACTTAGTTAAAATTTTTGGCAACACATACAATCTAAAGGGTCAGCGAACACTACAATTAAAAAACAAAGTCCCCCGTCGCGTCTGTCTGTCTGTCTGTCTGAACGCGATAAACTCAAAAACTACCGAATGGCTTTTCAAACGGTTTTCACCAATGGACGGATTGATTCATGCGGAAGGTTTTGGTTTTGTATAAATTGGCTCAAGTATGACGATTATTGTTAAAACAGTCGGAAAAATCATGCCGACTGGGAGCTTTACTGGCGTGCGCCGCGTTAACTGTAAAGATACATACAGGAAAAGTTTTTATCCACTGCGCAAATTTTGACAAATTAAACTTAAACGAGTTTTATTGAACATACTTTTATTATTTTGATACGTCATAGTACAAAAAAAAAAGTTATCGTTAACGAAAGATGTTTACTTTAAAAGTGGATGTATGGCTACCCGGCGGCGAGCGGCGAAGCGGAACGCGCGAACGTACCTACCTATCAGCTGTGTGATCGCTCGATTCGCCGGCGTAGGTATTTACGTGGGTTACAATACTTACAATTAGAGAATACAATCCCGACCGTTTTCTGGCCCCGAAAATCCCGGGACTGTACTTGGCTAATCTCGGGATTTTCGGGATTGCCACAAACAAGTCTAGTTTGTATTCCGTAGTCCGTTGCGCCTTGAAAATAACCTTGCCTAGATTATTTTGTCTGTTCGAAAATGGAGGAGTTCGTGGATATCACTTAGAAACAGCATATAAGTATCTATTGTCTATTCCTCCAACCAGCGTAGAAGCTGAACGAGCGTTTTCAGCTGCTGCTTATGTTGGCAATAAACTACTCGGAAGTCAAACATTGGATTCTTTGATATTTCTGCGATTATATTTTCGAAATATGAAATAGTTATTTTGTGCTGTTTTTTAATTTCTTGCAAAAGTATAGTATTTTTTGATTTGTGTTTTTTCTTTTCTTATTATTATTCTGATTTGTGTTGTGCAAAGACATTAAAGACATTTTTTTTTAATTACTCGTGTTTTTTTTTATTTTAGCCCAATTAGAAACCACATAGTCTAATCCCGGGATAGGCCCGGGATCCCGGGAAAAGGCTTAAAAAATCCCGTAAGCCCGGGATTGAAAAACATGCTCGGGATTGTATTCTCTACTTACAATGTATTGATCGCTAATTTTATCAGATTCGAACTAGACTTTTTTATGTTTAGGCCGTGAACTGAAGTTATTTGAAGAGTAATTCCAATTTTTCCTTCATACTTTAATGGGCTTAGGACCATCAAAATACAGAAAATAAAGCATTATTATCAATTAAATTTACATTACTTAATACCTTATGCCGCTAAAATGGTATTTTCCTTTCACGGGGTTAAGGATTCCATGGGCTCGCATTCGAGGTATGTTCTGTGAGCTGCTCGCAAACTTTCACCACTCAGTACATACACTCGCACCATCTCATAAAACTCGCGGTTAGTGAAGTCTGACATCGTGACCGGTAGGTCTGTACAAGTACGACACACGTGCAGCGCGGGAAAGCGATTAGACGCGACGTCACACGACAGCGCGTGCGATGAGCGAACTGTCGGTCAGGGTCACAGCGCCCGGCGCGCGGGCGTCGCCTTGCCTTGTAATTAATTGATATTAACTAAATCACAAAATAGAGTTGAATATAGCTTGCAAAAAACAATTTCCTACTTATTTTTTATTTAATACTTGACTGCAAAGATTTTGCTGCTCAGTATGTGCTGACCATGAAGCCCAAGGAAACGGCTCAGGGCTAATAAGTTAGAGGATAGGTTACCTGCAGTAGGCGGCGTGTATGTGGGGGTAGTCTGTTGTGTGGATGGCGAGCGCGGCGACAGCGGTAGCGCGCAGTGAGCTGCGCACGCCCCGCCTGTCTCGATGTTAGGGTCCGCGCCCGCTTCTAGTAACATCTGAAATAAAACCATACCGCCAACAATAAAACCATTACTTGCTTACTATTTGAGAGCCGGCAAACACTTCAGTATATGAGGCGACACTAATAATGTTGATGTTTAATGAACTACCCTCAAACAAACCTCTACGTCTCTTTCAATGCATATCGTATCGTCTCCTACAGCCCTACTGTATGTTGTCCCTTAAAAACTGTTTAGTGAATAATGGACAAAGTGGACCTCACATTTTAAAGCAAAAATTTTCCATCAGTGGGACAAAGACGTGAAGTAGTATATTGTATTTTTACATTTTCACCAGAAAACCAACTTACAGCAACAATCTGTTCATCACCAGCAAACGCCGCTTTCATTAGCGCCGTCAATCCCGAAGCATCTGGTGCGTCGATGCCAGCTGGTGGCAGCAACGGTCGCACGCCGCCCACCAGCTCTGGTCTCCCGCTGAGCAAGGCTCGTTGAGCGACTCCGACGGCGGCCCTGCTGAGCTCGTCAGCCGTGCGGGCGCAGCGGGACCATACTGGCTCTATGGCTTCTTCTAGTCTGTGGATTTTCTTTTTTGATTACCTTTTTAACTACTAACTAGCGACCCGCTCCTGCTTCGTACGCTTTTAACAACTTGATAAAACACGAATATTTCCTAAGGTATCAATACACATGAGCCCTCCGAAATAAATTCTCTAAGTGATGTTGAAATCCGCATAAATCCAAATCCGTTGCGTAATTTGGAATAAACAACGCGGTCGTGAAAAGAGATTATACAAGCCGTATGCCCGTTGAGTTCCCCATCGGCTAAAATGGCGAACTTCCATACTACTTCCATAAAAACTTTCACCCCTTAACAAAATCAACCGTTTTAAGTGATGATTTTTCAAAAATCCTTCCTTTATGCTCATACTCGTTGTAGGAACTTTTGTGCAAAATTTCATACTTCTAGAGCCTGCAGTTTAGCCTGTGCGTTTTCTGTCAGTGGATGGAGGAATCGAATTTAAGATTTTTATTAAGTAGGTACTTAGATAAGTATGAAGTACGAATGAAATATGTTATGTTACGTGATAGGTCTGGGCGGGCAGTCGGCATGCGGCAGCAGCAGCCGGGCAGCCTGCAGCACGTCGTCGGCGTCGGGCACGGCGGGCGGCGGGCGCAGCGCGGCGTGCGCGCGCAGCACGCGCACCCACTCGCCCAGCGGCGGCAGCGCGCCCGCGCCGCGCTCGCCCCACAGCCCCGCGCCGCCGCAGCTGCCGCCGGGAGCGCTGGAGTGCTCCAACTGACGAGGAGGAAGGACGGTCATGAATCCGTAACAAATCGGACCAGGCAACAAAAATCTATTGCGTTCTATGTTTGAAAATTTCGTCTGCTTGACGGTAAAACAACACATTAGATGTTGTTATATTGTCAACATAAAAGGAATTGTCATTTCAAGGGTAATACCATGGTGATACGCTATCAGATGCTGGTTTAGGATGATAGCTACAGCAATACGTAAAGTAAAGTAAAGGAAAATGATAAAACACACCTGTGAGCATCTCATAAAATAGTACAAAGCTCGTTCAGCAGCCGGAGAGAGGGGTGCGAGCCTCGGATGTACTCTCCGCAGCACAGCCCGCAACTCCGATGCGGAACCAGCACACGTTGTCAGCAAAACGGACGCAGTCGAACCTCCAGAACTGTTATTAGACCCAGCTGAGGTCCCTGAACCACCTGCACATCATAAAAACACCCGTGAGACTAGTCAAGAATTTTGATCTTTCAGTACGGTTATAAGAATGTTGATACGTACCGGAACCGTTGGTAGTGATACCAGAATCGTGACTAAGTCCCAACGCCCTATGTTCAGGACGGGACACTCCTGATGATGACCCGGAACCCAGCGAGCTCATGGATTCCCAACGAGACAGTGATAAGGCACCTGTAATTTCAAATAGGACCAGTAAACTACTTGAAAATATAAATTCCCAATGATTATCATACAGGATACATGGGAATCTAGGATCCACACATTCCACACATAAATGATCAAAATAAATAAAATTAAATGCTACGGACCTCAAGAAAGTTTAGTAAAAATAAAAACGCAGCAGATAACAAAATATTGGGTGATATCCAGTCTATTATGGATATAACCCAATGTTTTGCTATCTTGTCAAGAATCCGAAGACTTTTATTTAGGTACAGTCAGCATCAAAAGTTGATGACTACATTTAGATTTTCAAAATCGCTGTACACCGTATTCACTATTAGCACTTCGCTATACAGCGATTTTGAAAATCTAAATGTGGTCAACAACTTTTGATGCTGACTGTACCTACAACTAAGGAAAAATCAATATACGTTAGATTTGGTTGGACCCGAGAAAACCGAACTGGATCAATCTACCCGACCATACATAAATCTGTTGGTTACCTGAAGCAACTCTCCCAGCATTCAGGTGGCTGTACGGCTGCAACAGCCCCCAGAGGTCAGCGCAGTTGGCGACCGCGTGGTCCACCACGGCGGGGGTGATGGGGGAGCTGGCTGCGCTGCTGCCGGATATCAGCGCGATTTCCTCCAGAAGCGTCTCCATACCAGCGCAGAGGTAGATCGCTGCGTATCTGAACACAATAACAAATAAATTATGCTAAAGAATAAGTAAGAGGATCGCTTTGCAAAGTGGCTGAGAGTTAAAACAAAAAACAATAAATGTTTTTATTATACATTAAACAGTACATCAAACAGTAAAACAAAGTAGGTACAAGTAAGTAAATAAATTGGCAAGCATTGGGTAGCTACTTTGCTAAGCTGCTGTGCAGTTCTTACTTCAAGAAAAACAGGATGAACAGTTTATTAATACGCTTTATTTATTTGTTTATCATGGAAAGCAGTTGTAGGGTGCTTTATTTAGTAGGTAAGAGCAGGATGTCTTCGATTACAATAGCCACTTACTCATGTACGAATGACGCGACACGGACATCCAGCATCCACCTTTGGAACCGCCCTGGTGCGAGGCTGGTTCGTGCTCGAGCAGCTGAGCCCAGGCGTCTCGCGGCGCTGCCCGAAGTCGCGTACATTGTCGCTGCTCGTTGGCAACCCTGGCGAATAAAGGAACAATTTGTTATAGGTCAAAATAATAAATAACAGATCTGCGTCAACCGGCACTTTCGATTTTAGAGAAGTAAACATTCTCGCTCTAGTAATTCCATTAGAAATCATTTTTCTCTCACCTTAATGCACGCGTCAGCGAGTGGCGTGCTGAGAACTATCCTGAACGCGCCAGCTACTTCGTGCTTAGAGCAGAAGCCGAAGTTCTGGGAAAGACGTTGTGCTTCGCGGGATATTCTTACCAGTGCCCTGAAATCACAAAAATGAAATAAGTGTATTTTTTATTCATACCGAATGTTCCAAAATGAATTTGACGTTCATGGGTGGTACCAAATATAGGTACCAAAATGAATTTGATGGCGTCGGCAGTTACAGAAACAGCAACTATTAAGTTGTGTGAATAAAGGAAATAAGCCAGCATCACGCATCACAATAGGTGAAGGTTTCGCTACAGATCCAAAAGTTATCTACTTACCTCCGTATTTTATACAGACAGGAGTTTACGGAACAATGTGGTGATAAACGGTGTCAATAAAATGAAAGGACGTTATCATGATACCTTTGTAATAAGTAGGCGAGTCTGGACGGTGTGTCTGGTGCCATCCTGGGCGCGATCTCTCTGCACCTTCCAGCTTGCAATGCGCGACTGACCTCGCTGGCTGTCCAGGGTACACAGCGAAGCTCCACCAGCCTGCAATAAGTACCAGGTAGACTACAGACATGATTGCTCCTTGTACCATGATCATATTGCTAAACGACTTACAGACACAGAAATTATCTCAACCCGTGGAGATAATAATTATATAGGAACACAACATTTTCATTGATTAGGGCATAGAAAAGCTAAAGAGTCGGAATGTGGAAGACTTAATCCTTATATTCTAGTGGCTCAGTGAGAATGATCTTCAGCCGAGAAATTAGGAATGGCAGGCAGAGTTAAATAATGGATTATCAGGGATAGAAGACATACCTATTATGCGAGTCAACCCATACGAACTCATCGGCACTGGTGACGTTGGTACAGACGGTATCGAGCGAGGGCTGCCGCACCAGCGGAGCTCGCCTCCTACGAGCCTCTGCCGCGCTGCCGCTCTCTGGAAACAAAAGTCAACGCACTATTATAAATGCGGACCTACTGACTGCGCATTTCAATAATTATTTACGATTTAATAACTTGACAAACACTTGGAATACTTTTTCAACAATTGAATGGCAAAGTCAGACCGTATATTAAAAAATCAACATTTTTCGAACGGCTCAGCCTTAATTAAATAAACGATTTTGATTTTCAATTATGTCTAGTTTGCAAAATATTAACATACCCTGAGCCCCGTTATTGCTGCCGCCGCCGGCGCTTGATGCACTCGTGGCGGTGCTGCTGCTATCTCTGGAGCGAAGTGTCAGCTGTTTGATGGCTGACCTGATGTCCTCCAGTCCTCCACCTCCAGGCCATGGTGACTGTAACTGTAGGATAACAAGGGCTATAAGAGAAAGCCAGTGTGTTCAAAAGGACACTTAAAACTTATAATTGCAACTTTCATTTACTTATCTTCAACTCATTCTCGCATTTTCGTCCACTTAGATTTCAGAAACGCTAAGAATAAAATTGTTGCAGAGGTACAAAGTTTGTCACCCTTTAGAGGTATGAGGAACAGGTCGTGAAGTTCACTCAACCTCTATAGAAAAGGGAGGATCCTCTGACCAGACGGGTGTCGTGCCTGGTGGGCAGCTGCCCGACGATTGATGTCGGGAAGTTATGGTTATGTTGATCGCGCGGTAAACACTGCTTGCGCGATGCAGGATTTATATGACGGCAGGTCAGATGCGTAGTTCGCATGCGATATAGATGCCCCCGCAACCCCATGCATTGGACTTGTTTCTCGAAAATGTATTCTAAGTTTAAGAATTTAAGAGGGATTTATCTTGAAAACTACAGTGAAAAACTTCGAGAGAAATATGGTCTGAAATCAACACGCAATGAGGAAGTGTGTTGGTTTGTGCTCGTTTTGATAATACTCGTAAAGAGAGGCAGTGGTATGGGACAATCACAAGCTGGTATTAGTATGTACCTTATTGTGTGGTCGATGCTTGGTCCGGGCGTGTGGCGGCTGGCGTGTCCGGCGTGGCTCCTCCCTGCCCGCCTCCCCGCCACCCCCGCTGTCCGACATGGACGCGTGGCCGGATGACCTGTTCTCGTCTGAGCTGCTGTTGCATTCGCGGACGCCATTCTGTATTGGGGAATGTATGGGTTAGTGATGATCTTGGTAAGTAAGTATATCTATTGGCGAAGAACGGGGATATTAATGCTACTGATATTCAGTCAAAACTAAAAGAGTCATTTCGTTTTACTTTTGTGAATAGAATTAGAATAGATTAGAATTATTCAGACCGTGTCAATATTATCGTTGCATCGTCAGTTTCTGTTTATCCCCAGATTCATTTTTATTCCATAACACGAAATTCAATAGGTAGGTACCTACCTACAATAATATTTTCAGAAATTACAGAACATATTCTCAGGACTTGTTCATGAGAATATATCTAATAATGCTGTAATTTTAGTTCAGAGTATTTTTACGACACCACGTTCCGATTAATCTTAACAACATGAATGAATTAAATCATCCGTCTCCATTAAGATAAAGAGAGCTCATCAGTCTTATGAAACATGCGCTGACGCATCTGCATGCACCCAACATGGCTGCCATTGTCGCTGATGCTTTCGCTTTCAACAATATTTAAAGCTTCCCACCGATTACGCTTTTCCCTATCAAGAGATCGTGGGAATTTGTTAAGAACAATGGCAATTTATTTTTTCTGGCGGCAACACTTTCGCCGCGTAACGCTCGCTCGGATAATGATTGTAATGGTTACCGACGATGTGATCGTGACTAATTATTAATTAGCTCACGAATCATGATAAATGCAGTAGGTACTGCAAGCAATGAGCTACTGGAGAGTAGTTTCTTAGTATGTCTACGATAGATTAATGAAAGAAAAGTGTGCTACGAAGTTTAAAAGGGATATTATAGAGAAGCTGACTTGTTATATTACCTACCAAAGAATTTGCAGTTATTTTCCGTCAATGTATGAAATGCGTCCAAACACTCATTTTTACCAGCACATGGTGCTGAGAACCAATTTTCATGCATGTAACAGATTTTTAATCTGTCCAATATCTGAATCCCGTAACTATAATGTCGCTTTCGCGTGCTCTTGCGCAGTTAACAAATCATTATTCGATCGCTATCCATGATGACCCGATGACATCAATTTATTACTGGTCTATCAATATTCTTATACATACTTACTTAGTTATTTACATATTCTATTTGGCGATTCTACGTTTATCTGCCGATTTTCTTAAATTTTAAAATAAAAAGCCTATCGAGAGATAAAGGAACCACGAATGACATCACTATTACAATACTTGCGTGTTAATATCGGTGTCAAAACCGTTACGAGCATTGTTTCGGTAATTGAATTTGGCAATTGTTTTGTTATTTAAATGTTGTAATACCGAAATTAATTGAAGAACTCATTTTCTGAGTATTGTTAGGCAACCCTATTGACTACTTGGCTTTCCGGGGTTAACATACAGTCGGTTATAATTTAAAGTGAAGGCACGTGAATATATTCATAAGAAATTGGAAGAATCATTCCAGCGCTGATTTGCTGGATTCGTTTCCTCCTCCACCTATCGTTATTTCTCCTGCTGCCAGGGCTCCCGGGATCCCATATGCGACTAGATGAGCCCTCCAGGCTCCCCGCACTGAACGTGCTAGAGGTGAAAAATCTAGAGTGTCAGCTTTTGCCAATAATCATGTTATAGGTAGTTTAAGCAAATTTGAATTAGAAGTTGAATAACTTCTATCGTATTTTCGTGCCACACAATACTTTCGACATTCATCTGAAACCTCTCCGAAATCACTCCCATAACGAGGTCTTTGATCTGTTCGAAACTTTAAGTAACTGTATGTTGTTTAATTATTAACAAGTGAACTGTAAATTGTTGTGGAGTACCTCAACATTCTCAACCACAAATAGATCGCGGTGTTTACAAACCGCGGCGTATGAGCCAGCATCAAAGTGATCACACTATGTGGATGAAACCACAGAGTTGCGGTTGGTGTTATACAGAATGTTGGTTTTGTCACCTGTGTTTATTTGGTAAGGTATTTTGTGCCCGCCATACTGATCGAATTTACCTATGTACTGTGAAGGTTAGGCACATCCCATTCAGAAAACAATCAATGTAACCGTACATGTAGTGGCTAAACTATGAAAACCGTTCGCTGTCAACGCCAAATTGATAAAATGGACGTGCGTTTGACTGTATAGTGCAGTTGTTGTTACCTAATCTACCTTCTTTAGTGTGGTAAAGTTTTTTTTTTTTTCGCGAATCAGAAGATGTGTTTTGTGGCGTTTTGTCTTCTCGAAAATTAAAACTGCGAAATAGCACGGCTGGGTGTGCTACTTCTACCTATTTATTAATTATATGTATTAACATATCCTGCTGGTTTCAAGTATCTGTTTACATTACTTAGCAGTTGACGGCCTGCGCAGCCTTCTTGCAAATCCTTTACAGTGGAACCTTGGATTGTTACATTACGGGCATTTACGGGCGAATGCTCCCGGTGAGAATATAAAAATAAATAATAATAATTTTATTGTACAAAGAGATACACATAAAGTTAGTCATACAGTCTAAACAAGATTACAGTACATGATTGGAGGTCAATATAAGGTAGAACAGCTGGCTCCTGAACTAAGTAAAAAAATACTTGTATCTCAGGAGCCAAAGTTCCTCACAAACATTGATTATGAACTTAAATGCAATCAGGTAAATATTACTCGGTAATTACAGATATCAATATTGAGAAAGGTAAGGAAATACATATATAATTTTGACCCGGTCAGCTTTTTTTAAACGGTGCTTTTTGCCAACACTGGTCCTGAACTAACCTGCACGGGCGGCGCAGTTTCAACCGGTCTATGATGATGGTCGTGCTTCGGCGGTCGTCTTTCCAGTGCGTAGCTGTTCTGAGCGGGCGCGCTGCGGACGGGTGCGCTGGCCACAGTCAGCTGGGACACTGCGCCCACTGCCTTCAGTTGCGCCGAGCTAGGACCTTCTGTTAATGGCGGTGGGGGCTCCTCGTGGGTGGCTGAGAAGAAGCAGTAGACGTTAGAGAAGATAATTAATTAATTACCCATCTTTTCGATTGGATATCCTGTTAGCTGACCGACTTTTTGGATAAATATTCTACAAATTTCTTGATTTTCCACAAGTTTAAGGCTGCCTGTCCATTGAAGCGGAGCGAGGCAGCGGAGTGGAGAATGGCAGCGGAGTGGAGCGGAGTTGCGGACAGTGTCTGTCCTTTGATGCGGAGCGAGGTAGCGGAGCGGAGTTACGAACTGTGCGGAGCGGTGTTGCGGACCGTGTGGAGCTAGACCAAGTTCACGCGGCGAGTAATAATTCCCCGCTCCGGTTCCCCGCTCCACTTCTCCGCTCCGTTTCCCCGCTCCGCTTCCCAGCTCCGCTTCCCCGCTCCGTTTCCCCGCTCCGCTTCCCGGTTTTGTATGAATTTTTAAACTAGTTCGCAAATCCCAATCCCAAATCGCCGCAAATATGCAATTCCATTGGTTAATATTGGCACACCGCTACTGCACTCCTCTCCTCTCCGCTTCAGTGGCCAGGCAGCCTAAAGGGCGGTTGGATGGACTCTTGTAATCAGTCTGAGGGCACATTATCCAGTTTATCCAGTCATCGTTTAGGGCCTACGACTCAAACACCTCGAAGAATAATTTCAAGTCTTTTATTCTACTATAATAAGTACCTACTCACAGACACAAGCAATACAGAAGATGTTTATTTTATAACCTAAGTGGGTAGGTACCAGCTACTTAAAAACCTTTTTAGTTGTTGAAAATGTTAGTATTCCATAACATGATACAGTCCTGTTAGAGTTTAATTATTTCCATACAGATTCATGAGCATAGCGGTAGTCTAGTCAGTTAAATGTGAACTTATGACTAAGTATGTTAATTTTATAGCGCTTAATGTTATGCTAAAGGAGTTTTATTTGTTAGCTTTCTATGACTTGTAGGTTGCTAACGATGAGTTATTGCGTATTGTATCTGGCCCCGTTTTTGGGAATTCACCATTTTATACAACTTGATCACCCCCCTTCGGGCTTCACAGCTCAATGTAACTTCCAATTTGTTTTAGTCTTGCAGCTCTTGTAGGCTCTACAACGAGGATAGAGTCCACCGCAGGAAATTCTACTGAGGTATCTTCATCACGATCCGGAAGACGTCTTTGGCTTGGCATAAGCCTATTAGATCTAGCAATTGATTTAAGATGGACGCTGTTGCTAACTTCACGGACGAATAAGGTTGCGAGAAGCAGTTGAAAACTTGTAATTTCGAAAGTAAATGAATGATCAGAAATTTCTTCTCATGAGCATTTAATGCTGCAAATGGAAAAATTGTTTCCATCCAAAGATACCTCTTTTTTTCCATCCATTCCTATTAGGTATTTTATAAAAGTCCGACATACGTTTATTGGTGGGTGAGGTCGGCCTCGGCGGCGTGGTGGCTCGGTGCGCGTGCGGCGGCGGCGAAAGGCGGCGCGCGTGCGCGGGCGCAGGCGCGGCTGCCGCCCCGCTCACGCGCACGCGCAGCGCCCGCGCGCCCGACACGCCGCCGCACCACGCGCCCTCTTCTGACGGACGACACCCGCTTGATGGCCTGGTGACATAGAAATTAATATTTTTAATCACGGGGCACTAAGCACGAACATCATAAATAGACTCTTTAAGCATCCACACCCAAAAGAGTTAAAATCGTTGTAGGTTTTTCTAAATATCGCAATCCGGAAAAACTCCCGTTAGTAATTACCCTTACTTAAATTACTTGAACCAAGCTTTCTCCCTAGTAAATGCGGAACAAAGGACCCGGATATTGCTTATCAAAAGTACCTATTCAGTATATTAACACTTTCAACTCCACCATTTTCATAAAACTCATACGCCATGCCGCCATACATACTGGAAGTGAACCCCCAGGAAGGTTGCCGGCATTACGTTTGCGCTAAATAAACCATCGCGGACGTTCAACGGCATTAGGTTCAAAACCGTGTTATAAAACACTGTAAAACGAAGTAAAATTGTGTTTTCAGGGGGTCGCTATACGTAGTTTCAACCTTTCAAATATTTTGTAAATGTTTACGGTGAGCAAAAAATTAAATAAAACATGCTTGTATTTTAAAACCACCGCATATACTAATAAATCTCGTTAAAATATACATCATATTTTATTTTCACGGTTTATAATGCTGTATTCGCTAAGAAAAACCTATATTTAAAATGAGCTCTTCATGAGGGGTCCCGGCATCTCATATGCGACTAGGTGAACCTTCCAGGTGCGGCAGTCTCGACATAGATAGCGATCGCTAATGGCCTAGTTCTAATGGCTTCCCTCGAGGGTCAAAATTGCTTGACACGCATGAAAAAGTCATTGCACGTCCTGCGCGTCTAGGGACGCATTAGGACTTTGCGACCGAATTCGGTCGTATAGCGATCGCTATCTACGTCGAGACTGCATGACCAGGAGGGCTCCCGACACTGAACGTGTTAATACTCCCCGGAATGATGATTTCAGTAAGATGTGAGTAAGATGAACAGTTGATGGAGCTTGCCTGGATAATATAACGAATTCGCAATAATACAGCAGGATGTTTATAAAGTTGTGATAGGCCCGAAAGGATGTTTGATAACAGCTGGACATGATTTCAGGTCAAATAGTTTATAGTTGCATAAGTTAAATAAGTGATACTTAGCGACAGTTTGTTTCTAAAATATAGCGTGGCTAGGAATATCTAGTGGTAGATATATTATAAAATTCCAATTCAAAAGTCCTCACCCGAATCTACAGAGTTCATCATACCGCTTCTAACTGTCAACTGCACAAAAACATTAGCTGCACTCAATTTCCCAATAACCTGTGCCCCCGAGGCGTGGCTAGCGTGCTAACGGGCTGCCGGGCTGCCCGGGCCGGAGTCAACGGAACGTCTGATCCGGCGCAGTGCGTGACTAAGGACCAGTCGCCACTTAGCCACGCGGCCAGTACAGCCGCGACCAATCGCCCTAATGCCACAATGTGCTGTTACTTGTAACATCTCATTCCACATCTACCAACTGGCCGTCAGCCGTAATACTTTTGTGCACGACGGACGCCACGTTCCGATAAATGAGAATATAAATAATGCTTTGTGGCCAGTATTATGCCTCATCTACATTAACACTGCTGGATGCGTTACGTTCTCATAACACTGCTTTGGAGCACATTATACCGTTTCCAGCACATTATGCCTATGTTACTTTACATCAAAAGACTTAATCTTCGCAAGAAGTGCGCACGAGTTGTCCACAACTGCATTCGGAGATTGGAATGCGGAGACCTAAGCATGCTGTATGCCTATTGACCGAGTTTTCGACTAACGTAAAGGAGCTATTCAGGATTAGGTTACCATCTGTGTACCTAACTGTTGGTTTGGCGACTGTTTCTGTATTAGGGTTGAAGATGACTAGTGCTGGAAAATCTAGTATTGTTTCGTTTCTTAATATACCATTTTTCGTCAACCCCCCAAGTTTATACTCGCAGTTCTTTATACTTAAGCATAGCTTCAAGACACAATCATTCTGTTTTGTAACTTTCGGAAAACGAGAGGTGGAGTGTGTTTCAGTATCATATGAAGGTAACTTAAAAATTATTAATGAGCGAGATTTGAATAATTCTGCCTTAGCTTAAAATAATAAGCTTAATTATTTATTCATTATATCCATAGAACGCTGGTTCTTATCCGGCTCGAAGGACCAAAACGTACGACGCGTACAACCAACGTTTTCAATAACTTAAACACCAAAAGAAATATTCCCATTTCATTAAAAAAACCTGTCACACTATTCAGTATTTACCTTATTTATGTCCCAAGGAAAATGAGAAACGACCACGTCTTCGGCCTAAAGATGGTACAATAGTCGTAATAGATTCACAAATAGAGGACTGCATAGACGAGGTGGAGAGGCGTGACTGTGGCGTGACCGTGGTGCAGACGAGCATGGCCAATTGTATGATGATGTTACAGGTGGAACTAACCGTTTTTGTATCACCAGCCATGTGAACTGATTTCTTTGGATTGTGTTTTATCAAAGAAGGAATTAGAATTGATGTTGAAAAGCTTCCGGTTAAACGGGGAACTATGTAATACCAATAAAGTTGCAAATAGGAATGATGATGGAAACCAATAAGCATTTTTAACCAATTATGGAAATGTTCCACTAAGTTGTGGCCGTTATGAACACAAAGGGATAAATTACTCTAAAGAGATATTATCGGATTAAACAATAGTTTGGAAAGATTCCGTGGAGGAAATCGTAATCTTCCTAATAGCTACACCGATGAAAATAACGCGTAATTGATTATGATTAATTCCCTAAAACTTTTATACAAAAAAGAAATTATCTATTTGCAATTCCCGTTAAACTACAAATCGATTAACAGTAACACTGAAGTCCAAATGAAGTGTGTATCAAAATCTTTTACATCAATGTTGAAAATTTAAAGTTTGAATGAAATACATGGAGTTCCTAACAACAGAACGATAAAAGCTTTCCTTGGACACGTTCAAGAACATAAGAATGACGATGCAATTCTGATCACCAATGTTTACAAGTATAAAGTTGAGTGACAAAATAGCTGCAAAGTTGTTTTGTAACATAAATCTTTTTATTGCCTTCATAAGCAAGGAACAAGAAAACGTTGATGGAGCAGTTATACTGAGTATATTCTAGCTCAATTGTAAAACGCAGCCGGTTACTAAGTTTCGCAATAACCCCGAAGTAGAGCAATTGTTTTGTTCATTGCAGTCACGTGACAGGAAGTCTGACCGCTAAGCTTAGCCTCCTGAGCCTCTGACAATAGTCCTCTAAAGAGGTTTCCATAACGAATAATCACAGGCCATAGAAATTATCGTATAGAAAACAAATTCAGAAGATACCTAACTAAGTTACTAACATCTGCACGTCAAATAGTTTGGCAGTCTACTTGAAGATTAAAAAAATATTGTGTAAGGGATGTAGAACTAAAGGGATAAATCATGTGCTGATATAATTCTCTTTGTCCTTCATAAAGAGAATTATGTCACTACAGGGCTTGTCCTATTTATTCGGGGTCAGCGCAAGGCTGTTTCTTCTCTACATCTCTATCAGCTGTCATCTCAGTGTTCACTTTCGTCCTAGCTATAATAATTTTTCACATAATTCATACATCTTTTCTTTTATCACTACTTAATCTGAGAAATAAAATCCTATAAAGATAAAGAACGTAAAATGAGAAACTCTACATATGCAATGTCATGCATGCATAATATTTACGTAATTTATGAGTTGGATAAACACAAACTTTACAAAAAAAAATCGGTATCGCCTGGTTGGTGAAAATGTCATACTACAACTAGGTACTATGCAATTACTATGCAAGAAATGAATTTCCCTATTATTTGTTTTTTTGTCCATGGTCAACTCGTTTCAGTAGGTACGAATTAAATGGTTTTAAATCAAGAATCTGGATGGTTGTGATAATTGATTTATCTTGACTGTTACCTTCAAACACGGTGCGCTAGTCTGGTCTTTAACTTTTGCTAAGTTACGGAGGTGCCACAGTCAGACCATTTGCCTCCGGTGCCGCAGATCAAGATGTGATACTCCAATATATTTGAGGAGTACAAATCTGTTTGTTTCAAAAGTGAAGCTCTTACGTCACGTAAATGAGCTAGCGCGTAATAATTGTCGCCCAAGCATGAACACAATGCGATGCGCCCATAACAAACGCCTGCTCATAGCAATATGTGCTCCAAGCGAATCACGACTATGTTGCCCTGAAAATTGTTCTTGATGAGTACAAAAATAGCACCACAGGATATTGTGACATGGTGTCCTTGGTCACCCTTCACGGACATTTAACTGTTTTGATCATTTTGAATGTCATCATCATGTGGGTAAACGTAGGCATTTCCTGTTGTTATTGACTACTGACTAGTAAAACAAGTCAAGGGCCCAAGCCTGTTTGGGTAAACAAAAAGCTGGTCATGCAAAAGTGGAATGTACAGTCCATCAGCATGCAACAATGATTTGGCTCAAAATGGTGGAATCGATTGAGGCAAGCAGGCGACAATGCTCGTGACCGATAGATTAAGGTGCCACAGTAGACAACTGGGCTTCGGCACCCAATCGGGCGTGAGTGCCGTGACACGGGGTAAGCACGACGTATTGGCTAATGCAGCCAGGCTATGGGCGCCGGATTGGCTAACGCGTGTCTCCTGGCTTAGACAGCGTTGCAGTTTGGTATATTTCTGTGACCGACTGAGTGCACCCTAGGTTGATTCAATAGGACAAACAGGGGAGGTTACAAACGTAAACGTTGAGAACTATCTGATAGATGGAACCAAAAGAGCGTATCTTTAACATGATCGTCCTATCTCATCGTCCGATCTTATCAAATGAAAAGATGTCCGTTTAACAAAGTAGCCAACTTAGATGTTGATTATCACTGGTTGTTTATAATATGAGCCACAGAACAACCATGCAGTCAGCATTATGCAATCATGTTTAGATACTAACACTTTCGACTCCAACCACTGTTCTTAGAACTCATACGCCATGCCGCCTTAGATATTGGAAGTGAACCCTCCGGGAGGGGTCACGGCATTACGTTTGCGCTAAAGTTAACCGTCACAGACGGTCAACAGCATGAGGTTTAAAAACGTATTATAAAACACTGTAAGACGAAGTAAAATAGCGTTTTCAGGGGGTCTTGTTCGCTATACGTAGTTCTTGTTCGCTATACGTAGTTCCCAACCTTTTAAATTTTTAGTGAATATTTGTAAACATGAACAAAAAAAATGCTTGGCTTTGAAAACCAAGGCATATACATAGAAATATAAATAACAGGAGAAGTGGTATGGGGGCGTGTCTGTGTCCGCGCGTCTTGATCACAATGCTCATGCCTCAGGCAAATGGCCGTCTCCGCTAACTAGTGCGCTTTCGAGCGCGATCGTGATAACATTTAAGAATACCGTGTTGTTCAGTGGTTTCTTGTAAAAATCGAAGCTAAACTATAAACTTTATAAATCGTAGAACCACTTTTCATAAATCAGCACAAGTATTTTGCTATATTTGTGTTGAAAAACAACAAATCGTAAAATATTTCTTGCCTTTACTACGTTATTTTTGTTTTCATATATCACAGCGACTGTACTTTTATTGTAGTAAATACATTGCTTCTTTACCACTACCAAAGTATGTCGCTAAGTAACTGGACAAGCAATGTAAAAATTACAAAACGATATTTACTTTAAGCGGTTGCATCGTTAGTACGGCCGCAGCGTCTTGTGACGGATTAGTGATGTGGTTGTGCAGATCCACTAACGTAGGCTATCGACAATAATGTCGATTGTCGTATGAATTTATATTACTATTAAAGTTTATTCTTCAATTTGTCAACAGTTATAGCCTGATTGGAAAACCGATGTGAAATCTTGTTTTATACTCATTTAGATTTTCTCATAATGTTGTTATTTTTTTGGTTTACTTAATATTTTTTTTTTTTACTTACTTATTGTTTATTTATATCATCTTATTATATGTATATCGTTTTTTATTTATAATTTTTTCAGCAACTTCCAATAATTTTAATACAATAATAAATGGGAGAATCGATAAGTTTCCGATTTAGTCAATCACTAGCGTATATGTAAAATAAATGGCTTTTGCACAGCACAACGATAGCGAACGATGTTTTCGTGTGGGTGAGTTGTACGGTGCATGGTAAATGCACGCTGTGTTTGATGGGATAAGGTTTATAATTGATTATGTAGTACGTTCTGATTTGTAAATTGCAAGTTTGAGCGGGGCCTCGTATTTATTGGGTTTACTGATCGCATGTGTGATCGCAGGCTAGAGAGTAGGGATAGATAGAAGACATTGGGTTTCGATACATTTTCAACTACCGGGCATATCTCCTTCTTTCTTATATCTATGGGCATATATGTATACCATAGATATAATAAATCTTGTTAAAATATATATCAGATATATTTTCACGGTTTATAATGCTGTATTCTCTATGAAAAACCTACATTTAAAGTAATCCCTCCGCGAGGGCTTCCGGCATCCCATACACGACTAGGTGAACCCTCCAGGAGGGCTACCGGCACTGAACGTGTTGAGTAAGTAATTAAGTTGTTTAATCCAATTATCCGCGAACGAAACTTCAGACCACCTCGTTGGTCTAGTGGTCGCAAGCGCTACTATTGGTTCTGGGTTCAATTCCCAGGTCGGGCAAAGTGTTATTGGGTTTGTCTATCTGGAATGTCTCAATAACAGTCCGATGGCAATAGACTCACCCTTATTACATGGGACTTAAACATAATTGTGGCGAAATGTGGGTGTAATATGTACACAAACAAAACAAGTCGTGATGTTAAGTTTATGTAACTTCAGGATATTAAAGACAGACGTTTCGTACGAAAATACCACTGCTGAAAAATTCATTTTCAGTAATGCACCGCTATCTTCATTTCTCCGATGATACTTGAATACGTTGATTATCGAAATATTAAATGCATAGTGTGTCAAACTTTCTCCAATTCAGTTTTGTATGAGCATGAATTCGTCGAAAATGTATAACAAATTCAACTTGAATAAGAACGTAATGATAATTAACTCCGAGATAAAAGATCGCGCCGGATTATTACGAAACCAGCATTCATTTTTAAGAGCATCACCATTTTTAATTGAATTGTAAATAGTTTTAATGTTGATTGTGTTGAATTCTCAGGGAAGTTAGTAAAGGTGCTAGAAAAAAATCTGACAATCTGGTAAACAAGAAAATCTAATAGACAGAACAAAAGATGATCTGAACGGTTAAGCGGAACCTTCGATGGAGATTGAAAGAAGTGTGTCATTTAAAAGTTAGATGTGACATGAGACGATAAGGTCGAGAATGCAAGTGCGTGTGTTGTAGCGGTCTTGGCCGGATCGGTATCGCCACAAAGAAGCAGAAGCTCGCACGAGTTCGTCGACCAACAACACGATTGTTATCGGCGGAATCGCTACGCAATTAACGCAAATGTCTTCCCGAACGCTCACACTTCGGAAAAAATATGGTGTGTGTGTGTCCGTTATGTAAGGAAATATAAGAATCATTGAATAGTTAGAAGAAAAGTCTGTAAACACACACTTGAAGTGAACGGCTAACTACGCTCTCTCTATGCGTAAACATAACTCTTAAGTGACAGCGGCTCTTAGTTAATTGAAACCAGGTGAAATTACGTACCAGGACTAACGATTTCTTAACGAGGTACAAATGGTGATAGATTTCTACAGCCTGCTAGCCAATAAGTACATTTAATAAAATATAGAAAAGTCTAAGCCTGTGTGGAAAAGGGAGAGACGCCTTTCCTTTAGATAGAAAGTCGATGTCTCGGCCTGTGTAAACTTTCCAAAAAACTGTGATTTATGAAACCAAGTGACATAGTTCGAAGAGGTCATAAAAACTGTAACAATATTTACACTACTTCGACTGGCCTGCTTCCTACACAATTAACAATACCTGAGCTCTCAGGTCACACAGTAACTGATAAAATTATGAATATTACGATTATAAAACAAAGCAGATGGGATCGAGGTCATCTCGTCTGGAGCAGACATAACAGGATCTTTGTTCTTACCGCTTCCTCCAGTCTTGGATGAAGCTCCAGTCGCAGTGCTCATCTTCGTCGAGCACTGTAGCCTCATGGTGGTCAATCCCGCCGCCATGCACCAGCTCGACAAGCTGCCGAGCTCTTTCGAAATTACCCTCAAACTCCACCACTAGGAACCCGTCAGAACTCATCGTTCCAAACACGTCCTTCTTGTACGTCGCATCGTTAATCGTTACTACGTCCAGCGTATCTTTACTGTCATCAGCCTTAATTTCAGAATAAATTGCTTCTGGTACTTGAACTTCAGATACCATCTGTGTAATACCTCCGCACTTATCTACTTCTCTGCTCAGTCCCAAGTTACCCGTTTCTTCTAAGAGTCTATTGGCATAAATTACTTCTTCTTTAGCGGGCTCCTCTTTGAGTCGATATTCTTCTTTTTTTTGCTCATTATGTTTGCGAATTATGGAATCTCCAAAATAAATGACAACTTTATTGTTATTCTGTGTGATCTTATTCGCTAATCCACCTTCCATAAGAGGTAAGTTGGCTTTTTTGTTCTTTTCCTGGGAAAGTCTCTGCGCTAATTCCTCGTAACACGGAAGCCGGTTGTTGTATACCTTTTTGTCCGCAGAGCACTTGCTGAGCTCTTCCTTCCTCTTTTCCACGCTCTGGTATACTGGAGGTCGACAACACTCGTCGAACTGGGGCTGGGAGTTCCTTAAGGAGGGTCGGGGTTCACTATAGATATGTTCTGTGGGCGATGACACCTGCGGCAAAGGAATGTACTTTTCATGAACATTCTTGGAAGTAGGAGTTTCAGTCTTTCTGAAATTCAGAACACTACGACGTACTTTTGATTCTGAAGCATCACTAATGTTTGTTTTCTTGTTCCGGGAGTTCCCGAGGAGTTTGAACAGAGCCTTGTGTTCGGACTGCGGCTTTACCCGGTCGGTGCTGGGCGCGCGGCGCATGCCGAACGGTCCAGACTCCTCCTCGGAGGGGTGCGGGTACAGCTGCTCGCAGCTAGTGGACTTGTGCGTCGCGATCCTCGTCTTGTTGGAGGTGAGCGGGTCTCTGCTCTGCCAGTGTCTGACGGAGAGACGAGCGGCTCCGCGGATGAACTTCATGGGCTCCCACGCCTCCGCTTTCTTCAGTATGAAATTGTCGCACATGTTGTTTTTGTTGTTGGGTTTTCTGGAGTCCGCGGCGCGGCAGGACTGCAGCTCGCGGCAGAGGAAGCACGAACAACGCGCGGGGCACAGCATGTCTGCGCGGGCGTGCCGGCCGCACTGAGCGCGCGCTGCGCCGGCGACGCTCGCCGTTACCCTCCAAGCAGCATTGTTGCCGTCGCCGTCGCCCCGCTACAAAGTCTCGCGGTAATTGCCGACACACGTGTTATTCATGGATTAATGTTACCGTTTTGATGAAAGCTCTATGCGCTCGATCTTGAGAATTTTTAATTGCTCTCTCGTTGATAACTTGTAAAAGATCAGTTAATAAAATCGGTCGTTTGATATTTATAGACAGTTTAAATGGTTGTGCACATGGTCGGGCGGCGCTGGAGTGGATTGTGAGATGTGTGGCGGAGCTCGGAGTCTGGAGTCTGGACGGTAACACTTGCATATGAAACTCGTCTATATTCAATGCGAGGTGAACGAAACCATAAGTTGTATAAGCTAAATATAGAACACACTACAAACAGAGGGGTTATTACTGAATCACTCGCAATGTAATGATATACCGAGCCTGCATGAATCGCCGGCTCTGCAGTTTGTTTCCTGAGATACTTATTTATTACGTCAGCATACAAAATAAACCAGGAAATTCACTCGATAAAACTTTTGCAATTCGTTAAATATATGAATTCACATAAGAAATGTGAATGTGTAAACATAAAATTACATAAAGTGAAAAAGAAATGTCTTGTGCCGATAAGATTGTTTAAATCAAATTATAATTAAGAAAGTGAAAACCTTATCAAATTAATTTACAACTGGAACTAAAATCAAAACATTAGCTTTAGCACTAATTAGAAATACCTAATTGAAGTGCTTTCGTACGAATTGGTCAAATTGCGACGAGGTTTTTCATATGTTTTCATGCATACCTAGAACCAGCCAAGCGTTCGGACATTTTGAATTAAATGAATCTGAACCGTATTCGTAAAAAAAATATTATGTGGATATTCTCAACGTCAAAACGTTTATTGCTAGCTAAGTGTACAAATAGTGGAGATAAGGTACATGTTGGTACTTAATTCCTTATGACAGCAGACTTTTGCAAGCATTGCAATATCAGCGCCAATTCTTTATGCATTATAGGTACTCGCTCTGACAAGGTCATCTATTATTTTTACACCACTGAAAGTCTGAAAAAAAATACGTTTTCAGCAAGTAAATAAATGAATCGGGGAAATAAAACACTTTTGTACGGACAACGATTAGAATAAACGAGAAAAACACAATTCTGTAACTGTACCAAGAACACGAAACTAATTCATGTCACACAACTCTTCTTACGCCGATATCGAGTGTGTTGCGAATAGCGACCGCCGGCTATGTTATGATGATGGCCCACTATTATAATATAATATAACGCATAATATTATGCGTTTCCGTTCCGGTATCAACACAATTAGAGCAATTATAAATATATATATCAGACGTACAGACAGACTTATGTGCTTTCGTTTTATAAATGTTTGAGTTATGAACAGACTTAGAGTGTGTTATATACTCTAAGTGAACAGATGACAACGTACGCATATTTCTTTTGATAGATAACAGGAAGTTAACCTAACTAATATTATAAATGCCAAAGTGAGTTTGTTTTGATTGTTACGCTTTCACGCTAAAACGGCAGAATGGTAGGGCACATGGATAGACCATGACCTGGAGAAGGACATAGGCTACATTTCATCCTGGATCGCAGACGAAGTTGCGGGCAACAGCTAATTAATTAAAAATTGTTCCTCCGATCCGCCTTAAACTCAGAATTAAGTATTGATTTATTCAATACTTAATTCTGAGTTTTAGGCTGAATACTAGCAATGTGAACGTCCTACAGCCAAAACTCTAGCTTTGAAAGTGTTTTGACGAACTTTTGAATTGTAAAGATTAATTATAAGAAGTACCTCATGATTTATTCGGAATATTTCGGAAAACAGTAAGTAGGTACTCCTGAAAACGGCAAGTTTTATCATGATGTTACCCTCTCCCTCTCCCTCGACAACCAGTACCTTGGCTTGGACCACACCCTAGACACTGCTATTGGCTCCTTTAGTGTACTAAGTAGGTACTTAATATAATATTTTAAAACTAAGTGGAACTTTGTATCGCTTTTAGGTAAGTTATATAAAGTCAGTAAGTAAGTACATCATAGAGTCGCCCACGTGTTCCTGACGGCTCACAAAGTAAATGAAAGTTCCAGTGTGTGAAACTTCAGGAAGTGCCCACTACCTACATATTTATGTACCTACATTTTTCACTTCTACATAATTATGGCGTTTCCTATTTCCTTGATCTGCTACGCGGACTGTTACGTGATACGCTACGCGCACTGTTAGTGCTACGCTACGCTACGCTACGGTTGCTGATAAAAACAGCTTTTTACTTTGTTATCTTTTGAATGTAATTAGATATGTAGTAAATGTTTTATGCAGTTTTCAGTCTACTGTAACTAAGTACTTACTGGCACACTTACTATTAAATTATGTTAACATGATAAACGTACGAAAAAGCAGGCACTTAGGTAAAACATCCCTTAACCATTCTTATTAACTGAAATAACTTTAGCCGCAACCAACGGTTACGGCGCGGACTGGTGGAAGGCAATATTCCTCAGGTTTATTTTCAGCTTTAGCGTTTTAACGACAAACATTGTAACACCAACTAACATACAAAACTGTGCCAAAAAAACTTAGGTAACTTTTGAACTCTTTTGAATTACAAAATTATAATAAAGTTACGAAAAAACTGAGAGAAAATAATAACAAAACGAGCAAGTAACAGTTACTTTCATTGCATAAATACGGGTATTGTTCACTTCATAATCACAGTGAGATTCAAAACATATTTCCCATCCCAGCCAGAGAAAGTCCTTCGCTTTATATAAACTTTATTTAGCCATTGTTTTACTTAATTTTCACATGGAAAACTCTGTTTGTTATAGATGAGTACCCGATGATAATAGACGAGACAATCTCGTTATAAGAAGTTTTATGGTTTCATTGACACCTTAGTAAGAGTCGAAACGGCACTTCAGAGTCAACCAAGGAAGGGGCTACAACTATCCCGGTCAACGTTTCAGTGCTGCAGTATGGACAGAGGACAGGAACCAATGCTGGTAATTTTGCGGACGTCGAGGCCACCAAACCGGATGGGTAGTGTGGTTTGCTGCCACGCTCGGTCGTTCAATTTAAAATGGATGTTAGTGTAGAGTGTGTTGCAAATAATTTTGCCAATTTTGTCCATGAGGTGTGGTTGCTTCCGTATAGGGAAAGACCGTAGAAAATATAAATTTTGGCCAAAACAACAGTATCTAATCAGGGTGAATGCCGAATGTAAATGAATCATCACAATATGTCTGATATTAAAAATATACATAGGTTTCGTAATTTTATTACGAGAAAGTTTGTTTTCAGACATTTTGCGTGTCACATGGGGCCTGAGCGCATTTACAAAAATGTCAAAATATATTACCGGTCTGGCTCATAGCAACTTGGTTTTTTTTTTTTTTTTCTCTTTTAAGTTTTATTTCAATAAACAGTTACAGTAGAATCCGTTTATTATGATGACCAACCGCCTATTATCACGTTTGGTTTTCATATAAAATTCTTTGTAACAAAATCGAATATAATGGCTTCATGACTTCGCTTACATGTCGCTTATTATGACCCATGTTTAATAAATTTTGTCCGTTTTTGACAGATTTCATAAGTAAAAAATTAAAAATATACATGTATTACGTGCAATCTTCGATCAATAATGCACGCAATTTTTATTTTTATTTATTAAGCTATGTTTCTCTATTAAAATAAGTATTTACCTAAAAAATAGAAGGTTGTTTTTTTTTTCACAAAAATGCTTTATATGGCGTCCGCTTAGTATGACGGACGTGTTTACTTGTCAATTCCCTTCGATGAAATTATAAACGGATTCCACGTTGTAATGTTGTATTTTCAAACGTTAACCCAGTTTCCTTTCGTCCAATTTATTAAAAAAAAAGCTCTTTTAATTTCAGTTTGATGGTATCGGGTTATTAAAAAACTTAAAAATACAATACCGATCGGCAGATCAGTAAAATTTTTCAGCACGTTCAAAATGGTTTTAAACACATAAGATGGCCTGACGATACTTTCCTCTGGAAAATGATTTATTCGCATCAACTGACCAATGTTCAAAACAAGATTTTCAGAAGGGTTGCTATGGGTTTTATTTTTATTTTTTCAAATGGTCTCCTGGGTACGTGTGACGCTACTGGTTTCTGAAAATTGTTCAACTTCTGAAAATCAGAGAGATTGCTATGAAACAGTTCGTTTTTTTTTACATATTGTAAATGCGCTCAAGTCCTAATTTCAGAATAACCAAATCTATCGATTTTATACGGTTGTTTTGCTCGTAAAACGGTATGGCAAAAATTTTGATCATGGGCTCTCGTACCAAAAGGTATCACATTTTGATGAGTTAAGGTTCCGGTCACTAGATTTAATTTAAAATAAATAAAAATGTCTGTCTGTCATGGCACTTGGTTGACCCGCTTGACGGCTGCGGCGCAGACGTGCGGGCCTTGAACGCCGCGCGTTCAGGACGCAGCCTTTTTTTATATATTAAATGTTATTTACAAAAGTTTACTTATTCCCTTCTCCAAATCTACTTCCATATATTTTGATCTAAGGTTTTCGTAGAGATAAAAAAGAAATAGGATGATGATATTCTTGTTATTCTATAAAAAGTTGTATAAGTACCTTCACATTACGCTTAATTAGGTATATTATTTTTATTTGCAGTGTTTCAATGTTATTTATATACGTATACAACATGTACTTAAAAAAAACTATGTCCGATCTGTGAGGGTGAGGGGGCTACTTATGTGGTAATTTTAAGGAGAAAAATAATAATATTCGCACATTTCTTTTCAATGGGTAATTTTACCGGGTTAATACATGGGACGCGGGCGGCCGTCGTTTAGCGGGTCTATACAAGTCATAACATATGACCCCTGTTGAAAATTTGCTAATTTTTAATGGGTTTGGGGTAATGTTCGTACAAAAAATGAGAATTTTAAATAGCAAAAACTTTTTTATTTACAATAATAATAAGATGATTTATAACTTTTTGGTACTGTTGTTGCAGTACCTATGTGCCCTTTACGGATTGGACAGGTTTTCTTTACATATTATATGTATCACCACCCTTGGTTGACTGGTAGAGAATGCCTAAGGCATTAAGTCCGCCTTTGTACCTTATTGTGTGCGAGAAGTTTAAATAAATAAATAAATAAATAAATGTAGATGGATTTTATCCACCCTTTTTTAATGCATAGATATCTCTTTCATTCAAGACGACAAACTAACTGCATCTACAAGCCTTCATCTAACAGTAAAAACAGAAGTTACACGAAGAAACAAATTACCTTCTGTTACAGTTACACTGTTACTCGTAAGAATGAAAGTATCCATTGATATTTGAGATAAAAACCCGTGTTCGCGTGAACTCGCAGTTAATTGTAGGTGTCGTCTAGTTATTATTTTATGTATTGAATAGGCGCTCCTGAGGTTTTTGATAGCGAAACCTGTTATTGTAACGTTGGATGAATGAGCCGCGGCTCTCAAGATCTGCTACAAACAGTAGTTTAATTCACAGCTATTTGAGTGTGGAGAAAAGTATGCAGCTTATTATTATATAACACAGAGAGTTTAATAAATCTTGTGATTTTGACTGAGTAATTAAAGCAAAAAAACTTTTTACAAAAAAAAAACAACTGACTTCCGAATAAAAACGTCGGTGTCTTTGGTTTTGAATTTTCGTTTTTTTGCCACCGACTTCCGAAATCGGTTGTTTTTTTTTTGTAAAAAGTTTTTATTTTACACATTTTAGTTGTGGTACCTACCCATAGATATAAGAAAATTTCTATGTACCTACCCCACACAAATTCGAATACCACTACCTGCTATGTAAATAACAGTCACAGGAAGTTATCATCATATCATCCACATATACTAAGCTTACTCAAAAACTATCCAAGCAAACTTAAAAAAGAATTATATGGGACCAATCCGGGAGCATACCCTTTCATACAAAAAAAGAATTTTCAAAATCGGTCCACAATTGACGGAGAAATCGGTGGACATAAATAAAAAAAAAACATACGCGTCAAACATAAATCCTCCTCCTTTTTTGAAGTTGGTTAAAAAGCGTAATGTCATATAGGATCAAAATGAAATTAATACCAACATCCTTAGACCAAATAAAAACCAAGACAGAGCGCTGTCAACAGTGAAGTGAAGCCGGTTTCGTAAACATGTGTGCACTTTGTGTGGTGTAGTTTGATTGTAGTGTCATTGTAAAAGGTTGTAAATGTGCGTGTGAGCGTGTATGCACAGAGCGGCGGTGTAGTTTCGGCTTGCTGCACTGTATTGTTCGCAGCGCTCTATATTGGTTTTTTATTTGATCTGAGACCGACATCTTACAGACTGGCCAAACAGTCAGTGGTCAAACCGAAGTTCATTATCTAGCAATCTATCCTATGTAGGTATACCTAACTCATTATAATTCTCCTGCTCCTATCCTATAGACAGGGTGACATCCCGGGACATCGACGCGAAAATTTTTAACTAATAAAAGAAAAAAAAATACATACACGACGAGCATATAACCGACTTCCAAAAAGGAGGAGGTTATACATATTGTGTCCGTGGCCTTGATATCAACCAATGAACAAAATTATTTTATTTTTTAAATTTTATTTAATGGTTGAATACAGGGCCTTTGGCTGCTTTTGTATGTGTATTTTGAATTTTTGCTTTTTTTGTGTGCGTTTTGTTTGTGCAGAATAAACAATTTTTCTTTCTTTTCTTTTCTTTTCTATATTATGTTCGTTATTTAAAAATAAAAAAATAATTATGTATGTCCGGCTATTTCTCCGTCAATTGTGAACCGATTTTGAAAATTATTTTTTTGTATGAAAGGGCATACTCCCGAATTAGTCCCATATACATTTTATTAACTTTGCTTGGATAGTTTTTGAGTAAGCTTCAATAATACGTATTTTTCCCACTTCGTATATGTGGATGATATGATGATAACTTCCTGTCACAGTTATTTACATAGCAGGTAGTGGTATTCGAATTTGTGTGGGGTAGGTACCAAAACAAAAAGTGAAAAATAAAAACTTTTTACAAAAAAAAACTACCTACTTCCAAAAAAAAAACACTAATAAGTGAAAAATTACTTTAATTTCGGAAGTCGGTGTCTTTGGTTTTGAATTTATCGTTTTTTGCCACCGACTTCCGAAATTTAAGTTATTTTTCACTTTGTAGTGTTTTTTTTGCGTGTGTGTTTGTTGAAGTCGGTTAAAAAGAAAAAAAAAAACTGCTGTTCCATACATTTTGACCGCAGATTTTTTTTAAATAGCCGTCAAAAATTTCAACATAGGGGGGTTCAGACTGACGTACTGAATCCATAGTAACAGTTTTCGCGTAGATGTCCTGCCATCCTTTATACCTACCTATCTAACACTGTACCTTATTATTTAAATATTATCTTGTTTGAACATAAAATTATTCTAACACTGAAAAATTAACTCTTCTATGAGTACTGCAACAAAAATCTATACCTACCTACTGGTTTAGTTTAAACCTATTTGTTATCATTATCATAACACCGTTCAGTTAAAAACCTCGATCGTTCTACCATTGAGTCGTCAACTGTAATGTAAGCACCTACAAGTGTTGAACTCTTGTAACCTTTCTTAAAAAATAGATGAGCATGTACCATACATTTGTAAAAAGAGATGCGAATGTATCTGGGATCTGTCTCGTGATTCGTGGACATTCGCAGATTATTTTGTCATTTGGGCTGCGTTTGCGAAGGGTTGACGAATTTTGATAAGTATGACTTTTATTTGGGCAAACCAACTTTGTTTGCAAGTGGCTTTTTGTTTTTATTCAGTATGGGTTAATAAATAATCTGTTATATAGATTTCACGACTTGAAAATATTTTTACTATGAGATTAGGTAACTTTATCTACCTGTCGATAAAGTTAAAATCCCATTAAAATAATCAATTTAAAACATTCAACAAAATAAATCTCCGTACACCTGCCCATTTCTGAGGCCCGCAGAAATCAAATGATATATGTATTACGTCCAATTCAATTGCTGCCACACAGCCCTGCCCGCGGCTACCGTGCGGCGATCGTTCAGAAATGGCGTCAGAATTGAGAAACAGGAATTATCAGAGATATGGAATGCCATCAGTGTCCGGCTATCAGGACCGGACAGTATCGCGCCGGGGGACAAATGTCCGCTAATTATCCCAACCCGGACATACCAACGAAATGTATTGAATTCATAAAACAAAAAAAAATGAAGACGTCTAAAATCGTATGAAACTGATCATAATTTGGACATTCTCTGGGATATAAAATAAATGTTAGTAGTGGTAATTTGTTAGTAGTTATTGATTTTATATACCTAAAGGTTTCACGAGAATGATTAAGTTAGAACCTACCAAAGGAATGCGTAACCTTCACAGTTATTCAAATCGTTCAACAAATAACTACAAAACAGAATGAACCATCACGGAAAGGCAAAGGGTCGAAAATATCACAGAAAATATTATTTTGTATTGTGTAGCAAAACCATGGGACCCGTTTCGAACAGCGCTATAAACATATCAACAAATGTTACGCTCCGTTATGCATATCTGATAACAAATAGCCCAACAGTCCAATAGATCAGATGGCTGGAATGATTCCACTGGTGGTAGAGAGTGCACGAAGCGACAGCAAAGCAAGAAGGGCGTTGTTGAAATTCTTTTGCAGAGGTCCATAATCAAACAGAGCTGACACTATACCAGATAGGATTTAGGGTTTAGCACCACGACTATGTTCCCTGAAGTAGATATGATCACCCATACGGATAGGGTGTTTATACTTTTATACCAACAAGAGGAGCTTGCTGTGAACTGCTGTTAAGCATAAAAGACAAGTTCAATAGCACTTGTCCCATCGGCGAAACAAGTTCAAGATTACCTGCATGGACTACAGCTACGCTCATATTATACAAGTAGAAGACCGGCTGCATCGGCATTCGACAGATATCTCTACAACTGCATTCATTGTAAAGAAAATTAAGACCTACTCTTATCCTATACCGTGTTAAAGTAGGAATTCTAAATACGCGTCCAGCGGTCCACGCGCCGGCCGTCGCCGGATGACGCACGGCCGGTCCGGCTAACGGCACGGCACGCCTAACTTACGATACTGCCACATCTGCCCCATTTACGAGCACAAAACGATGCATTCGTATTAAATGTTAATTTGCGGGTCTTTAAGACGCGTTTACGATCTTTTATTGGCCAAGTTATGATTATAACAATTTATTGTAAAAGTAAGTGAAAGCTATTTCCGTCGGGGAAACGCTTCGGTTAGCTGTGGGAAATTCGGATGCGAGAAAAATACGCTGATCCATGTGGAAGCGTTTAACAAGAGAAACTAGGCAATATAAAAACTGTCACAGGAAGCTTTGTACTTTTGCTACAAAATGTGTTTAATTAAGTTTTTTTTTTTATTGTGGTCTTGTTAGAAAAGCAGTAAACCAAGAAATAGGTAATAATAATAATCATCTTGACAATCTTCACGCATTACCAACTATCAGAAAGGTCACATGAAGCGTCCAAGTGGGGACCGGGCTCGGGCTCGGCTCTTTTTTTTGCTAACAAATCTGTTTAATACATGCGAACAATTTTTTATGTCAATAAAACATCGTTAAGCGTTGGCTCAACAGATTCAATTAAGAGAAATATGTAGGTACCGACCTACGTACAAGTCTAAAGCCACTACACCATGCTAAAACGGAAGGAATAAATAAAACTAAAACATTCGACTTATTCTCTTCAACTTAACCCTTTTTCTAGATGTTAAATGATTCGCCTGAGCCTTGCTCCTGCAGTCCTGCTATGCGAAATGACCGCTTTCACTAAGACTAGGAAAAACATAAATAAACGCCTCAATATTATTGCAATGTTGGATTTTCAACTCTCGGTGCTGAGCCGAGGCATTCATTTAGGTGTCACCTAGTGTTCCCGAAAACGGGCAAATACCTTTTAGACCTTACACTTTGGACTTAGGGTTCAATGAACACATACCTTCTAGGTTTTGGTCGCAGGATCTCATGCGGCGCGGGCTGCCTGCGCGGCGTCCAGGCGGCGCAGGCGCAGGCTCGCTCGGTGCGCGGCTCCCCCGCGCCGGCGCTGGCGCCGCTAACGCTCAGCGGCGCCTCCTCCGCTCGCGGCGTGCACGCATCCTCACTGGAAACAATAAACTCATTGTTAAAATACTTATGTTCGTCGTAGCAGCTACGCGCTACGCCATTGCTACGAATTTTTTTATTTCGTTCCTGCAATCAATTTGATATTTTTGTACGAAAACTAATTTGAACTCAAGGCGCCATTGCATAGGTATAATATTCTGTTATAAACAAATTGCCCTTGGCTGCACAACACTCCGCTATCCTAGTATCCCAAAACGCGCCAAACGATAAGTCTTAAATACATTTTATCTTTTAAGAGGATTATAAATACAAGCGTAAACTAATACTATTAGCAGAAAGTAACTGTTCACTTTACTGTTAACTATAGTTTATTAAATAAGATAGCCTTGTAGGCTTTGTGGTAACAAGCTGAGCTTTGGACTGCAGCTTTAAACTCCTAGATTCAAATCTCACAAACGATTGTTAATTATTGTTTGAAGCGCTATCATGGTCGCCAGTTGATGTTTAAGCTTTTGCCAGGAAAGTTGGAAAACGCTTGAGGTCTCACAGTGCTTATTTCTTGGAATTTGCAGATTTACCTTCGGTATGCACCTATATTAAACATTTGGCAACGGGATATCCAGTGCTCGTTGGTAAACTATCTTAAACTGAAAAGCGACAACGAAATTCTCATGTAGATACAGTCACAGGAACAGAAGTAAAATCCAAAGAATACTAAACTCTTAGCTATTTATATGAAACGTTAAAATGTAGTTTATCTATCGAATAATTTCGTGTAAATTTTGATGATAGGTCCTTAAAAATAACAGTGTTAATGGACTATTGTTTCTGACCGTACAAGGTTGTGATTCTAAAATTTTTCATAGCACAAGCGTTAACCTAACAAGCTGACCCACGACAACCTAACAAGCTGAGCCACGACAACCTGACAAGCTGACCCACGACAACCTAACAAGCTGACCCACGACAACCCACTCCACTCCTCCATATTTGCTGTTCCCACTCATATGACACATTCGTGCAACCATGCACCCTCAAACGATACGGGACTGCGTTCCCATCACGTACGTGGCGTGGCACAATGAGCCCCATGTGGCCGCGTGCGGCGGGCATGCGCATGCGCAGGAACGTGCGTACTCGAGGGATTGCGGTACCAGTTCGTTGCTATTTGAACTAGATACGCGGTACTTTTTGTAGGTGATAATAAGCTTTGAAACGGTATATTTTTGCTTTGTACATCCTTTCGAAGATTTTTCGTTCAGGTGTTTCAACCAGGCGATAAATTAATGAGCAAAACGTGTGCGTACAGAACACAATAGGCTGTTGTCAGTGATAGCATTTATTTACTGCCATTCCTTTTATATTCCAGGAACTGATTGCAGTAGACATGTACCTACCTAATGATGTAGTTGGTTGGGATTACAGCATTGTTGACGGAAAGTCCTGTTTCTAAGGGGCCATCATAATCGTCTAATGGATCCCTTACGTTTAACGATAACTAGAAAGGAGTTTATTTATAAACGTTGCTTAAAGTTAAGTGACGTTCAAACGTCAAAATTTTATGGTTAAACACTCGCTAATCATTACGTACGACTACACGAATAATATTCAATTTAATTTAGACAAAAGGTTGTATCTTTACAACTAATGATGATTTTGACGACCAATGGTCGACGAACCTCGAAGTCCATCAAATCCCACGTCCTACAGTTCCTCCAACAACTACCTATTGAGTATATTCCTACGTGCAGCTTTTCTCGTAAACTTCGACATTACTTTGCACCATTATTAATGACGATGAAGGGCCAAGTGAAATGACACGGGACGCAACGGTTACTGCGCCAACTATTGTTTGGACCACGGCCCATCGCACAAGTGGGTGCGACTTCCTTGCTCTCCCCTCGGAACCTTCCATCACTAACTGTTCGAAAGTAAAGGCTTGTGTTGTCCGTCTTTGTCTGCTAATTGTTTATGATTTGAAAAATACATCCGTTAGATTAGATAGTTTTGAGCTAACCGTGAGTCGTTACATTTCTGATAAAAGCTATAATTCTATTCGACAATATTTTAATTCCAAACATAAGCAGCGCACGCACGCAGGTACCTACTTAATTTGATTCCCAAAACTCCTTTCGGTACACTGGGTGTGGGTGCCTACAGATGGACTCATGTGGTTCAAAGTTACCCTATTATGATACAAGTCGTTACCCATATTCCATCATTACTTTGCATCATTTTATTGTATCAATGTGGTGGATGTCCAATTGTCCACGTGTTTAAAAGGAATGTTTTGGATGGTCATTACTAAAGATAGAGGCCATAGATTGGATGGCAAAACAGGACATAATGGTGTTGATGTCCTACTCAAGAGTAGTTGTGAACACCACATATATTTTGAGGATCTTCTTGAAATTCAAAATTTCCACATCAGCAGTTGTATTGAATGCCAAATCTCATTTATTTTCTTTGTTAATCCTCAGGCGAGGAGCAGCCGGCAGCGAGGACAAGTTGTGTGTTGATAATTTGTGTGCCGGGTATAATGTAACGTCTGCGTACCATCAATCATTGCTGACAGCTGCCGATGTGCAGGATGTTTGTTACTGAGGCGCTCGCGGCTACTGGGCTTGAGTTTAAGTGATCGACAAAAGATTCATTTATTCCTGTTAGTGCGGCTGCTAAAGTAATTGGACCAGTAAAGTACCTAAGTAATAAAGTGTACCGGTTTGTACGTTCTTCAGAGCATTCAGGGCTAAATAAAAAAACTTTTTTTTTAACTTTTGGCAAGAGCTTATATTAGAAGTAAGTTCAGCTCGTCAGTTTATTCCCAGAAGGCAGATGCTATAGTTTATTTTCGAGAGCTGTTGGGTGGTGATGACTGGTGACTAATGACATTGACTATTTTTCGCCCATTTTGTATTCAACAGCAACCTCACGCAAAACGATGCAATCTTCGGCATAGGAATCAGATAGTAGAATATTTTGTGAAACAGCTTTGTAATTTGCAAAAACTTGTGATACGATAAACCACATAGTGTACGGTACCTATATATTATATACGAGGATATAATTAGAATTCACATTATTCGTAGTAAACTCAACGTGTTGCTATTGGTAACTCATTTAATTAGACGTCCACATGATTGATATTGACGCGGCAAGTTATTTGAACCCTAACGACATTTGCAACAGAGCTATTTTAATATCATTTGATGGTTATTAGTGTAGAAGCGGTGATAGCAACGATATTGATGTCGATGCCATAAAGGTTTAACACACTTTACACAATTAAGTACTTCTCAGTTTTTCACACATTCTATTTTTGAAGTTGTTTGATCCTTCGATCCTGATTCTTGTAATGACAATATTAATTGTTGTAAGGATCAGGATCGATGGACCAAACAAATTTTAAGTGCGAAAGATAAGTTCTCTTTAATGTATCATTTTTCAGGTTATGATAGTTTATCAGTGTAGGTGTGTAGGTGTACTTAGGTAGGTAACCTAAGTAGGTTACCTACCTAAGTACACTGATAACTGTCATGTCGAGCTCGTCTAATTCCACAAATCAGGGTTAAGAAAAACTTTATTATTCTAGCATGTACTAGACTAATACCTAATAGTTTTTCTTACCGCGCAAAAATAATGATTTATTAGTACTATGGTACTTAACAATAATACAATTTCTTGTTAAGTAGTGTAGGAAAGGTACCTCCGTCCTTACATACAACTTTGATTGACCATTATCAGTTATGGACATGTTAGTAATAAATATAGTTTTATCGCTAACTTAGGGCATATTTAAGTTCACAAAGTTAATGGTGGCAGCTATAACAGTAACTGGCATTTTGTAAAGAGAGCCAGTAGCAAGTAAAATGGCAATAAAAAAACGCAGTAAATGAGTAAAAGCTCCAAACAAAGGTGAGTTGTTGTGCCCTTCGTCCGGTAGCTAACATTCTGTTATTAATCACTGGTCGGATGCGCGTGCGCAGCGCGGGGGCAACACGCCTGCGCGCTTCTCTTTATTACTCAGCCACAAATAAAGATTACAAAGATTCATTCCAAATGATCAATAACTAGGGAAACACTGACGAAAAACCGGAACTTAATGTTATGTTCAAAAAGGTCAAATCTATATTTATTACTTATACTATTATAAAGAGGTAAAATTTGTTTGTTTGTTTGTATGTAGGGGTAATCTCCGGAACTATCAGTCGGATTCGAAAAAATCTTTTTGCTTTGGATAGCCCAATTCTTGAGCACGGTTGTAAGCTCGCGGGCCAAGTCGTGGTAAGAAGCTAGTATCGCATAAGTATGTTTGTTATTTCCTCTGCAATAACATATTGTAGTGGAAGACTCAGTCACTAGACTCTAATACCTAATACTTACATTGTATCATCGTAGGAACTTGGCAAGTAATTTTCGTCAACTAAGCAAAACGTCAAAGACTGCATGGGACCATCTTTAAAAAAAACCGCACTAAGATGCGAGGTGGCAAAAGTAAGTTCTAAGTTATAACCAAACTACATACCTACCTACGAGTATATCCCTGAAGAGCTTTTTCTCAAGATGCAATATTCTTCTTTCCATTTTTAACATCCCTATTAGAAGTTGTTAGTTCAGTTATCTTTTAGGTTCACAGCAATTGTTTATCTAATAGTCTGCTGTGTTTGCTTCGCGCATAGTGAAAGTGTTATTAAACTATATGTTTCCTCCTTCCAACCGTGCTTGGTTAAGACTGGTCCTTCGGTACATTCTGACTGTCTGAGTGCTTGCGTTTCTTTATTGCCCAGTAATTTGTCGTGGCGAGACACCCGCATTGTTTAAACATGAATAATAACAAATATTTGTGTCCCACCTCGCCATGTCATCTCATGAGATATCTCAGCAAGATACGGCGAGGCATCCAACAATTACTTAAGATATTTTATTAAAACGAAAACGTCACATCAATGAATTATAAGGATGTTACTTATTTTATTTTCCTTTTAATATTTTTGTACCCAGTCTTTTTTCTTTTACCTAATCAAGATTAACCAATTTTTTGTAAAGTTGACGAATTGTAATAATTTTATTGAATTCATTTCTTTGAACAAAACTTTAGGACAGGTAAATAAAGTAGAATTGTATTTACCTCATAAAACTGCACAGCCTAGCAACATCAACAGCGAAAAACGCTTAGTTTCAAATATAATTACGCGGACAGTTCTATGTTACCAGTCAAACGGCAGTTTAATTTTGTCGTTTATCGATACGGTATCGGTAAAGTTAGCATTCCGTTTTATCAATTTTAATCTCACAACATTTCTTCATAATTTTAACGATTAAGATACGTAAAAAACATAGTTTTTTTAAATCATAAATGAATAATTTACTTATAATGACTGCTAAAGCTCCTTTATTCGGTCATTAAATTCGATGAGCAGACAATCTGAATACGATCAGTAACATCGGGAATCAATTAACTATAACCCGATAGCACAGCAGATGTTACCTGACCAGGGTGCCTCTGTCATCAGATATGCGAGGATTATTCACCAACATTGCATCATTTCCTAACGTTTGACAATCAAAAAGAAGGACATAAAAATGTCGATGAGTAAATAATTAACCGACTTTTTTATAACTCGATTCACCTAATATTTTAACATAAATAATCTTCTTAACAAATAATATTTTTATCTTAACATTCACCACCGCTGCCGTAACATAAAAAAGGTAGAACAAAAATATTTTTACACTGAACAATTTACACGCAGCGGGAGTTTTATCTCACTTCCAAATTATTTTGAAATCAGACATTTTACGTGTCCCGTGCGTCCGCGACGGTTGGCAAACCTACTGTATACCTGACACAATGGAATCCAAAAACGGACAAAAACTGGCCGAAGGAGGATTTATGTGGCCCTCTCGGATGCCACGCGTTCTTTCGGTGTATACCCTACGGCGATATTCCACATACTGTATATTTTGATGACATCAAATCCTTTTGTAAATGTCAAGTTTTCAAGCTACCGAATAGTTGGTCATTGACCTGAATGAATTAAGTTTTTAATCGAGAGCGGGGCGTTACGTGCTCTCGGATAGATTTGTTTCAATGTAAGTGCAGGGGCATGCGTTCTGTGGAAATAATTTATTGTATTTGACATGTAGCGGTCAAAAGCTTTGAAAACTCTAGAAAGGGGAGGGACTGATTAAACATAGATCGACGATACCATTGAATTATAAATATGTATTGTATATAAAAACCACATTCACAACTTCTCATAGGACGTTTTTCTTAGCATTTTAACATCTTACAGTTATCGCGATATTAGCATACCTACCTATGCCTATATTTAATCCATTATCTTTGCAACAAAACAATATAGTATGACAAATGAGATATACAACAACAAATTATCGTAAATGTTCACTAACATCGCTTAACTTTCACTGTTAGCCGCTAACGCGACATCTTTCCCATGCTTTTTGCATTCGACATGGGATTCTCACATGAAAATAATAATTGGTTATATTTTCTAAAAAAGCAAGCATCGTGAATTCGTGACTTGAGGAGAGCATGCGTCTTCTTTACCTATTTTAGCTATAGGAGAAGAATGAAATGCAATGACATTACAGACTCGCTTGCTGTTGATTGACCGTTAAAAGTCAAAAGTTGTGCTTGCGTCTTATGGAGAACATTGCAAGTCCAACAGGCTTTGAAAATTCATGGAAGTAAACAGGTATTTTCCTCAGTAACTCAAAAGAAGTTGGCTTTGGTTTAATTATTTTTGGTCCTAGTATCCGGGTCCGAAGGACCAAAAATATCCGGGTCTACAGCCGCTATGAATATTGTTCTAAAAATCAGATTAAAACCACTTCAAATGAGATGTTCGACACTACCTTCGTTTAACTGTTCCACAAATCTGTGTGTAGCTGTATTTTTATTGCTGCATGCACCATGCTGCACGTATGAGGTCGATTAAAATTAGCATAAGTGTTCGTCCCGAGTGGATTATGAAAATGTACGAAGGCACACGCCGAGTGCACTCTGATGCGTATTTAATTGCTTTTAACTTTGACATGACGTTATCCAGGCTCTCCAGGCAGACGTCTTGAACAAAAATAATGTTTTTGATTGTGACCTGTCTGGGTTAGATGTGCATGAGCGACAAGCGAGCGAGATTTCAAACTGCAAAGTAAAAATGTTTACAAAATTGTTATTTTTTTCCACAGTTGGAAGGTACTTGAAAATTTTGAGGTACCTATTATAAAAAACACAAAATATCTTTTTGTGTGGAATTCAGTTAATATTTCGATAGCTAGTTTAGAAACTGCTAAATTGTAGTTGTGACTGGAGTTAGTAACTTACGTACCTACTAACTCCAGTCACAACTACAATTTAGAAGATTTAAATGAAAAAATGATTAAGAATATAGAGAGAATAAGATAAGGCTTATGGATTTACAATTTAAATTATGAAACCGGTCTGATGCGTAAGACCTAAGTTGATGCAGTGTTATGGCTAGGTATCTATGTAAGTAGGTGCTCTTAAATAGCAAATTTGTAAACACACAGCACATTTTAGATCATAAACCTAGGATGTAATGGGTTTAATTAGCCAAACACCTAATGTGCGCTGTTATGATTTGTGACGTTATTTATTTTTCTACTACAGCTGGGAAGCTATTGTCCTGCTTCTCACCAGATGATAAAGTCAGGCCGAAGGTGTAGGCGAGCTTCACCCGGAATCCTCACCCACAGAGGAACTGGCTATCTTACCTCTAACTGCCGAAATACAACCATGCTGTTAACATTGTTGTTATGGCGACAGACTTAGATAAGATGGTGGATCACCAACCAAGCCTAGCAGAAAATTTTGCCCCCACTGGGAATCTAACTCGGGACCACTGGAGTCTGAGACAGGTGGTCTAAACACTAGACCACAGAGGCGGTTAATTATCGTGGACGGCCATGTCCACGTCACGGCATCACAATAACACAGGGAAGTAAAATGTATGTAAATATAAGACACTTTTTAATTTCCGTCCACTATAACGTTATAAGACGCACGTATTTCCATACATTTTATGGACGTGAGCGCCACGATAATATCGTCACAATAGAACTGATAAAAGCGCACATTGGTGATATTAACGTATGAGAAGTTCAGTAGTGAGTTAGTGAGAGTCTTGACTCGGCACCCTATTCCTAAGTTACGATATAAATTTTTGTACAGGGCGCCAGAACGTATATCAAAGGGACCGTAGCGATATGACAGTAGCGATAATGATGAAATAATAGCTAGGTTTTAACAGTTAGATCTTGACAGAAAATGGGGCTTAATACGAGTAAGTATAATTATTGTAAATCCGTCATAAACAGTATTTGTGACGAAATGACCGCGGAATGTGACAGTATCGTACCACCATCTACTGCAAATGAAGTACCTACGTAAAGTCGAACATTACGGCCTATACTTACCAGATAGGTAGCAGGGCGGAGGACGCGCCGAAAGCTCCAGACAGTGGCCCATTACCGCACAGCGAGTAGGTACTTTGCTAACACAGCTAATGTGCCTAATTAGAACTTATTTGAGTACAGACCCAGATGAGCTTGAAAGCAAAAATGGAATAAAACGAACATTTTAATGGAAGCTTTAACTCAATTTCCTACCAATTATAGGTAGGTAGTAGGTAAAGCTTAGTTAACCGAAAAGACATTATTTTTAGAATTGTTAAGTAGAATGAACAATTAACATACCCGCCACTATCTCCAGCCAACCTTCAAAAGTAGCATGAGCACAACCAAAGCTGACTGATGCCACCTTTATAACAGGTGTCAGAGAAGATAACTCTGCAGTGACGGTACACTTACACTATGCTCTATCTTTAGTAGATGAATAGATCACACATCTAATAGGAGATGTACACTACAATGTGACTAAACATTTTTCTCAAAAGCGGGAAGCATTATGAACCGCTAATTGCGGACGGCAATCAATCTGAATCGAAAACCGGTGTAGCTCCGAGGCGATGACATCAACACGGCCATTACAATTAAATGGCGTCAACGATATCTTTAATATTCCCGCAGTTGTAGGAAAGATAGTAAAGCAGTGTTATTAAACAGAACAAGCTACTTAATGATACTCGTGCTAATAAAATGGCGACCTGTGACTATACGTTATGTCGTCCGACTCGTCATCATTACTATAATTTCAGGGAATAACTCCACATAATGGATGGCATGTACGACGTCATTAATATGTAAGAAAAGATAGGTAGGAAAAGATGAGTCTGTGCAAAAATCGTCATTTCTTGAAAAAGGCGTTTTGCTAAAGGCGCTTGCTTCCTTGACTGAACACAAAATTCTCGTATGAATCTGAGCCATAGCAGGAAAGAGTATTGTAAATACCGATAGAAAAAAAAGGGCTAAAATCCCAAGAAATGGCTAAGAACTTTTTGAAGAGATGGCTAGACTGTCAGTATATAAATATGATGGAAGCACACGGTTCGTGAAGTCAAAGTAAAGTTTTTGCTCCTTGGTATAGATAATATCCTTTTCGGTAACAGGCGACTTACTTACGTTTCTCGTAGTAATACATAATAACTGGGTGATTTCAGACCTTTGGGTGCCTGGTTCTGTTTAATTAGTTTTCGATGAAGTCATAATGAATCATCCTCCTGCCCTCATACAAATTTATCTGAGCTCAACGCAGCGTCTTTTCGTTCATACATCATTTAAATTGTCGACATCTCAGAGTTCACTTCCTTCATATTATGTACCTTCTTATCATTTTTCACAAAAACCATCCGAGAAAAAATTTCTGGTCTAACTCGATTCTTATATTACTATTCAAGTCGATTCTGATTACGTATCATGTCACTTGCTCCTCATTCCTCCGAATCACATGTCCATGTCCATTCGACAACCGGATACTCCTCAGTTTTGCGATGACAAGTTGTGCTTGCTCATTATTAATTTGAACTTTTATGATTTTCTTTTGCAATGTTAACTTATGAACTTGTATTTCGTAGCAATTTTCTTTCATCCGTCTCTATCAAGGTCTCGCTATTGGTCCTTCTCCCTTTTTGTTGATTCACTTATTCTTCTGTCTCGTTCATTATTAAAGGTGTTTTGCCTGTCCAACGCTCTTCTTTTCCTTCTCTTCTTCTCTTATCGCTATTGATAGTTAGGTGAGTACCGTATTTTGAGTTTATTTTATTTTATTGGACAACTCGTCGACTGTAGGGCTGCCCTGCTCAATAACCTTATCATTTTATCTGCTTTCTCGTCTTGTTGTTCCTTAAGTTCGTGTTTCTATTTTCTAGTGTCATTTGGTTTCCTATAATATTTTAGTTTGACTGTTTTTTTGTTGTTACATTGTTTTCCCTATGATTATTGTAGGTACCTAGTAGGTAGTAATGTTAACAGTTAGTTTGAAACTATTGTAGATTTAGTACCCATCAAATGATTGAATTTATTCAGTAGGTACCTATACAAAGCTTTCGTAAATCATGCCTGCATTTCCCGAAGAGCGGAAGGTAGCTATGGTGTTTACAGTACTACCACATTTAAGCAGTTATATTTAATTTTTTTTCAACGGATCCATTCAGTTATTTATTAAATACTTATGTACCTAGTTTATACTTATATAATTATTTTAGTTATTCCATTCAATAACATCCAGTGCCAGTAACCGGTCTGAGTAGAAGTCGGATTCGCAACTGGCTCACAAGTCACACCGAGCCAGCACGTTGCTTAAGTTGTTACAACTAAAACTATGCACACAGTACTACATATTATCTACATAGCCCCAAGGCCCTACCAATCTATAAACATCTAGTGAACTTTCGCTACTCGCTCCACAATAGGCCAATTTCCCACAAGCGTGAGAGTATTTTTTCCTCTAAATAAGACGATGCATACCTAGCCATCCATTCCAGTGCTCTCGTCTGTTTCACTACCACTGCACTGCACTGCACTGAAAACTTTTACTTTTCCCGGCGTACGCTGGCGTCCACAGGCGCGCTGTCGGCGGGCGGCGCAGGCGCAAGCGAGGCGCGCACGACACTGCCGCGACCCGCGCCCGGCTCTCCTATAAATTCTTTACAAGACTCGTGCCAGAGCTTGGCCCTGTACAGTCGGGCACGGCGGCACGACAGCCCGCGCTCACCCCGCCCTTACTTTTTCAAGCTTTGCTGAAAGCTCCCCTGCCGATTGTAGAGTCAGTTCGGAAGGTTTCTATAGGAACCTACGTGAAATTGATTTAGGACTATCAAAGCTTTATTATAAGGACATCAGTAAAAGCTTTTTCGTAATACGTAACTCAAATAATAACAGTAAGTATCGGGTTATCATAATCATGACAAAGTAAGAACAAAGACGTGCTTCGTAATTATTACTTTCTTAAACAGAACAAATCGTTTCATTTGGCGCAGAGCGCAAAGGCATTATAATGAAGACAATAACAATTTGTATGCTTAGTTTAAAATGTTGACGCCAAAACTGAGCGAAATCTTTTTATTAAAGTAAAAGGCGAGAAAACACAAAACACCCAAGGTAAGAGATAACACAGATTTTAAACTGCATATTTTCGCGTCAAGATATAATCTTGAGCGACCACGTGGGCTTTAATTATAAAATTAAGCACAGGATTGTACCTGCGGCCGGCGCGCGCGCAGCCTCCGGTCGTCGTTCGAGCAACCAGTCAGACCGCATACTCCTCCTCCGCCCGCACACCTCTGTCCCAAACTTTCAACAGCACATACGAAAACATAATATAACTCTGACAGACAAAGTTCAAATTGGAATAAACACAATTGGTGTTTAAAACCGTTTGGTGACGAGCCCAAATACCTCTGCTATTTCGTACAAGACATGCCGTACAGGGTTCCCTACATATTTGTCCAAACTTGGCGGCTGGTGCACCGTATTGGGGCGGCATAAGGCCGCGTTTGTTCGCTCAGGTTGTAGAATGCACCTGCTTACAGGACCGCTACAATCATTGCACTTAGTACAACATTGACTGCGTTTGTTATAACCGCCTTATTTTGATAAAACACGTGATGTTCGAACTAACAACAACATCAAATTAATATATACCAATACCTACGTTCATTGGCACGAGGAGTTCACGCGTATGAAATGCTAAAGAATGTTTGGAATTTCACCTCAAAAATATGAGGCAGAAATAATTGCTGGTAGGTTCCTACCTACAGTCAATAGGTAGGTATAGCTTGTTTTTATTAGACTGAATCATGGACTCTCAAAACTTAGCATGCTCAGTATCACCACTTATTCTCTCCTTTGATACTGTCTGGCGACTTACCAACTAGCATGTTCATTCTATCACAGACAAAAAGAATACAACTGAAAACTCTATGGAAAAACCGGGAAAAACTAAATTTAATTTTGACATTCCTTTGTCCTAACATCACATCATAGCTCGGATCTTTCGAAAACAAAATATGCCATCAAATAATAAGATGAATCATTAATAACTCTCGTCAATACTAAACACCAATATGAATGGTAAGTGCTGTGAACAATATTTATAAGAGTAGGTAGATACGTCGAAAATAAAGTAGTTACCTATTTACAACCAACCCAACCAAGCTTCCCGACGGTCCACTACCAAGTTACTGCTACTACACTCCATTCTACACTTATCTCACAAGAATCAAATCCCAGCATTTAAAAGCCATAAAATGCAGCACGTCTAGACACCAGCCTAAGCCTTTGTCTGCTTAGGCATTGAAAGAGAAATAAGTCGAAAATGCCGCAGTTGGACAGTCTCTCTAAAGTGGAAAATAATTGCCAATAGGTAGGTAGAAGGAAAACACTGTGAAGAAACCTTACCATAAAGTTAATATAAGTCTGAAATCTCAATCCGCCTTGAGCAAGCGTGAAGATCAATGTTCATGCTTTCCCTGTATGAGAAGACGCTGTTGGCCTGCAGTGGGCACTAGGGCGGCGAGTGTCTCAAATTCTTTATTGTCGTTATGAATAGTTACAATTACATGTCCCAAAGACTGATCAGCTATCTAATTACTTACGTAACTTAAATTCGTAAACGATTACGACTAATCTGTTTCATTTTGACAGTTCGACAACATTCATCACGTTATTTACGTTGTTGAGGAGACATTTTTTTCGATCTTATGAAGCAAAAGATTAGCAATTCGTTTCAAAACGATTAAGATTCTGATTGATCGTGTATTACGCACTATGGGTACTGGTCCCACTTTAAATTCGTCGACCACCGGTTAAAAGTAAATATATCAATAGGTACTAATCATTTGAAAAAACAAACAGCATCTGATTACGTTTCTTAAATACCTATAGCTAGTACTTAGCCTCAGACTTACAGATGCTTGTCGGTAGACCGGATGTACGTACCAACGATTAATTACTATGATGCTGATGATAGTGACAATTTCAGGCAGGCCAGGACGACCGGGCACGCCAGGGAGCGGGTCATCCAGACAGAGCGCAGGATACAGGCCGAGCGGAGGATTAAGGCCGACCGGGACCGGAGGATACAGGCCACGCCGGCCCGGTGGTCCTGGAGGCAACAACGACAACGTCCTGCCTCTTATCACCGGGGTATTAGGCTCCAGTATACTCGCTTTCTCGCTTTACGTTTTCTCCCAAAAGCCTGGGATTTTGGGAGATATGGTACACGGCGACGATTATCCCTCTGCCTCTGACGAGTTAGCCGTCGCGGATCCCGATCCAGTCGTCGCGGCTCCCGATCCACCTGTCGCGGATCCCGATCCACCTGTCGAGATTTACCAGCGACCCGCCGAGACTGACCAGGAGTCTTACGATGTTTACGAGACAGCCGGCGTAGCGGAACCAGCATATCAGGGTCCTAAGATTTCCATCGAAAAGAAAAAGTGGCTATCAGAACAAGAAGAAGAAACAATTAAGGAGCGGCGATTAAAAGAAAAACAAGTTAGAGGAAAGCTGCAAAAAGAACTTTCGGAACATCTGAAGAAAGTAAAAGAAATTAGGGATGAGCTGCACAAAGAAAAGAAGAGAAAAGATCCCTGGGACTGATCGCCATATCAAATAAATACTTTTACCCAGGAGGCAAGGGGTTCTAAGGCACTCTTGTCTGTCCATGCCACTTGCAGATGAACCAGACACATGCTACCTGTCGTCGGTCGGCGTCCTTACATACGTACAATACCTATGTCCTTATCTATTACATATGCAAATCTTCCCGCAAGAATACGCCTGCCATTCTCCCACCGCCACCTCTGCCATTCTCCCACTGCCGCCTCTACCATTCTCCCACCGCCACCTCTGCCCAGACCGCAGAACTTAAAGGCCATCACCATCGCTCAAGCTGAACTTAGCGAAAAAAGCATAAAAATTTAACCTAGGCGAAGGCGGTGGCCCGCACTGGAGTAACCGTTGGAAAACAGAAAAGATTACGAATAAGGATTTAATAAGTAGTAAAAGATAGTATTAAACATATATATGAAAGATTACGGCTGAAGATGTCTTTTATTTATGTACGGTTTCACGAGACCTCCATTTCTAATTTAACAGGGATGCCGCTGTCGTCGTTATAATCAGTCGGTATTTTACAGAACACTGGATGGGTAATTAAAAACTACTACCGGACGGAAGACCAAGTTTTCTGTGAAGACATGACTGGCAGTTAAACTCTCAACATTGAGGTTACCAGCAAAAATAAATCTTTTCCACTTTTGATATCGTCTGGTGTATTGGTGTATTGCTTGCTAGTACGAGTATCCTCACTCATTTGCAGCGAAAGCGCGTTTATGCGAAAAGACTTCTCATATTGGTGAATGACGCCTAGGGATTCCAAAAAATGTGCCCGCCACATAGCGTATTCAAAATAAAACGACATCAAATAATAATACATGATATTGTATTTGGAACAATCTTTCTCTCTTACCGCATAATAATATAAATTATAGCTTGGTGAACGTCACTGATACAAAATATATAATAATTAATAGTAATTAATTAATAATAACTTATGTATAGGTACACCCGTCGCCGCTCGCACGATCCTGCTACAAAACAATTTGTTTTTACAAAAATGTCGTCGCCTTGTGTTATTTGCATTGATACTTGACTTGAAGACCGAAACTCTCGAAAGCAGAATTTTATCTTGAGGCTAACTCGCACGTTTAAGCTATACAAAGATATTTTGGCGCGTGGTAAAAATCGGAACTAACGCCGCCAACTTGTTTTTTCAATACATTTCACAAAACAATATTCTATTCTATTTTTCCATATGGCAATGGTGCCGATGTCGACACTACCAACAGCACCCCCTGTCAACGTCATTCGAACGCCAAAAGATCCTTGTAGGTGTATACCTACAGGGCGTTCATTATAACATGTCCCGTGACGCGATTGGTAGCACTTCTGTCAGTCGCCATTTTGAACTCTATTAGTATTGAAACTATGCTTGACAAGCAATGGTGCCAACATGACGACAAGGGACAATGTTCTAGTGAACGATCTGTACAGTCATCCGCACGTCAGCGGTAACAGTTGGACGTGGACGGTGCCTTTCTTTCATAGTAATAAGGGTGGTTTTCCTAGTGTTACAATACGTCCGATATAACTTGGCAGGTCTGAACATAGGCACTACGAACTTCCGCGCATGTTCTCTCACTCACACTCGCCTCATGTCACCATTTGGTTCCTAAAAAATGTTATTGCGCAGCCTTCTGCGCGAAGTTCGGAACTGCCAAGATAAATAGGCCGTATTGTACTTCTATCACGCGGTTGATCGTACACCACCTCCAACGACATTACGATCCTACTTTCGCAGCATACGACTTTACAACCACAGTTTTGTCGGATTGCAGACGTAGTGTGAGTTGATGAAATACAAACCAACCACAGTCAGTTCTACAATGGTTTTCAAAAAGAAAGCAGGGCGCTCTACTCTCAGTCGTAGACTTGATGTCGGTATGTCGCAAGTGTGACTTGCGTCCAATACGCGACTACGACAGTTTTGTGGATGATGATATCTACCACGCATAAGTTGTACAGTCCCGGCTGTAAATATTGTATCTCGCGTCATCTCTTTCACTCAATGAAGGGGAGTCTCTTTCTACAGCTTGATGTACGTTTAAATGCTATAACGTGATTCATACTAGTTTCCTACTACAGACATCGACCTTTTTGAGGTTCCATTGTACATAGTTAGAATTTGGTAGGTGTGAGTTAAGCCTAACTGGTGTTTAAGTACCACATTTTAAAACATATTGTTTGGACATTACATTACTTCTAAAGGCGTAAGCAGATGTATAAGCGATATCGCTGTCGCGCTCGGTACGCGATATCGCTATTATATGCTTTTATTTTATAAGCGATATCGCGTACCGATTCGGTATCACCAGCAAGCGCAACAGCGATATCGCTTAGACATCTGAATAGAACTTTATAGATTTAGCAGACACTTGGTGTTCTAAAGGTTTCAAAATTTGTCTATCCATCAATCCTATTAGCATAGGCAGCTAGGCAGTACAAGTACGCATTTGACATTTTCTTTATACGCTTTATACAATTATACAAGCCACATAAATTCACACATTGATACGCCATTATAAAAGCATTATGAAAATAGTATGCCTATTAGGAGAGCTTCATTTTAAAATGACTAAGTCCCGTGTTCACCATCATTTACTTATTGTTATAAAAAACAGTCAAAACTGTTTATAGCAACTTCGCTTTAGACAACGTACCGGTTATAACGACGAAATTTTGAGGACCCAGCATTTCTGTTTACTTAACATAGTGTTTGGTTATAACGACTATCGGCTATAACAACCGTAACTCTTTCGAAGTCGTTATAAACGGTTTTGACGTTTCCTTGTGTAAACGTGCCTTGTGGCTGGGTTTTCTGGTCACATACGGTTTGAGAGTAGTGATTTTTTTTTCTACCATTTATTTCGAGTTCGTCTGTCTAGTTTTGAACTCGAAAAGAGCTCTAGTTTTTAGCTCATCACAGCAGAACAGTCTCGAGTTATTCCAATATTGACGGTAGGTACAAATACTTCGTATGTGACTTAACAGCTGGTTTTTCTAACACAAATAAAACTATATAAATTAAGTGTAAACATCACCGTTGCACTCGATGAGAACTTGCTATAGTTCGCAACAACAAAGCTTCATGTAATTCTGTCTTCTTTTTTCAGCCAAACCAGTGATGGTGTATCGGCGACGACGTAGACTGCTAAAACTAATGGCGTTACATGTGACTAACTTATCTGTCCATCGCGCACGCACACATCAAGCCTTCTTGTATCACGTGGCCACATCAGCTGTAGGCTGCAAAGGATATCAATAATTAAATTAACATTTAAAGAAAGGGACGAGAGCAGAGTACTAAACTATTTGTATTCAGGGTCATGATCTTCCGGGTACAGGGCCGACCGAGCTCTCCTTAGGTAGACGCCATTCGCTACAACGAGAAGTCCGCTCGCAAGCACAACTCACCGAAAAACGCTGCACGTCACTACTGTTGTGTGACACGTCACTACTGGTCCTCATACATTTTCTATAGGTTTAAATGAGGTTACATTCCGAGCACGAGAGCAATGCTGCGCGACATTGCTTCATCACATTGCTACCGTGCTAAATGTGCCGTGTAAATTTACGGGGACCAGTAGTGACGTGTCACACAACAGTAGTAACCTTTAGAAGCCCATTTACATGCGGATGAACTTCTCGCTCAGTGACAAAAAGGGATACAAATACAGAAAAATGTAAATCCATGCGTGTTTAGTGTGATTTCACCCTTATTGCCGGAGTATGTTCTAACGTACAATACTGAATTCCCGGACCTGGATATATTGGGATAAAGCTCAAATATAAAATGTTTAAACTACCTACATAATATGTATGTATTTCAGCGTCAGCAGGAGTTTAACGCTGGACGAGTCTATTTTCCTCCGACGAGTCTCTTTGGTCGCAAGCGCGACTGCAGAGCATGAGGTCCTGGGTTCGATTTCCGGGTCAGGCAGTGTTATTGGGTTTTTCCGTCTGAATGTCTCAGTAGTAGCTCTGAGTCTGGATTTGTGCCTGCTTGATGGCAATAAGGTCGCCCCCTGTTACATGGGACTTAAACATAACTTAAATGTCCTACATTTAAGTTATGTTTTACTATAGGTACACCTCTGCCTAACCTTACGAGGAACACAGGCGTAATGTTATGTTATGAGTCTACTTTCCACGTTGTCACACAGTCACGAAACAGATTCATACCCACAATACAAATGAAAACTTGTAAAAACAATTTTTAGTTAGACATGGAGTCTTACCAACAGGACTGGCCTAAGTAGTTGAGGACAGGAGTGTGTGGAAAAGAGAGGCCGGCCCTCCTGTGGGACAATATTATTTAGATAAGTCACACTCACCATTTACAGGTGTTATTTCCTAGCCTGCAGCGCGTTGGAGAGCCAGTCCATCGCCTGGTCGAGTCCCTCTCCACGCACAGCTGAAGTCTTGAAGATCTGGAAGGTGCGGTCGCGTAACGCGTCCAGACCTAACGCCTGGTGCACTTCGGCCACCGTCAGGCACCCGGCCATGTCCTGCTTGTTGGCCAGGACTACCAGTATTGCATTGGCTAGCTCTTCCTCCTGGAAAGTAAAGGTTTAGCTGCTGAAAAGTATGCTGGATGATAAGAGTGGAGTTTGGCTAAGAAATGTAGAACTGATGAATAACTCAAGAGCGAACATAGCAGGTTTATAAATTTAGAACAACAAAAGAATAGACACACTAAAATAACATAATGCCTGTTTTCCCTGAAGAGTTAGGCAGAGGTGTACTACATTCAATAATAGAGTTTTGTATTAGCAAGATTATCAGTGCCAAAAATAAATGAAACCAACTTAAAAAGTAGAAACTAAAAAATTATGCCAATTTTTATTGAAATTAAAGACAAAACACTTCCTTATAGGAAACAGAAAACTCATGCTGATAACGTTGTGAGTGAAACATTATTACTATTATCAATCAATCTGCCTAGCCTTTTCCCAACTATGTTGGGGTCGGCTTCCAGTCTAACCAGATGCAGCTGAATACCAGTATTTTACATGGAACAACTGCCTATCTGACCCCCACAACCCAGTAACTGGGTAATACGATACCCCTTGGTAAGACTGGTGTCAGACTTTTGGGCTTCTGACAACTCGTAACAACTGTCAAAGATCCACGAATGACAGCCGGGACCAACGGCTTAACGTGCTTTCCGAGGCACGGAGGATTCTCGGTATGTAAAGATGGTCACCCATCCACTGACCAACCCCGGCAAGCGTAGCTTAACCTGATGGATCGACCTGTGCGGCTGTTGTTACTCAGCCACGAGCTCCTCCGAACATTATTACTATTATATTAACATTTAATATTTTATGCCATTTTAATTATTAATTTTACTGTTTATTGTGGCATTGCCCTTCACTGCCTTTGTCTGAAAAACAAATGTGCAAATAGTACCTCTGTTGTAACTTCAATAAAACTTTATGTTATCTGTCGGACTTCTGCTTTAAATATTATCTGGACTCTAGCACTAACAGATATTAATTATTCTAGTCACTAGTATGATTGCTTTATCGCATTCATCACTAGTGTTCTTACCAGAATCACATAGGAATTCCATACTTGTGTGAATAAAATTTTGGGTAAGTAATAAAAGAATACCATATCAACTAGATCCTTGAAAACAAGTTTTTTAGGAAATAACTACATATATAACTCAGGAAATGACATACTTTTGATAATATTTAGTAGGTACTAGAAACTACTTTTAACCCATTAATATAATCTTTGTTTTTATCTTTATTGAAAACCTGTTAAAACAAGTAATCATTATAATCTACATGACATGTTAATTAAAATTGACAAATTGTAATGTGTAAAGATGTGGTAGGTAGAAGAAAAATATCTATTCAATTTTAATCAGTAAAAAAGATACACAAACCACTAAAACAACTACATACAAACAAATTCAATATGGGAGTTGCCACTTTCATTTAATTTTCTGTTTCGAAGTCAGTCATGAAAGAGATATTTGTGTGAAATATTCATGTACATTGATCAATTTCATAAATGGTCATAAACAAAAAATTTTTAGCTAAAATTTTACTTAGTAAAAATGAGTTCTTAAAAATTACTAAAAACTTAATACAATGATTCATGGTTATAATTAAATTGTAGTATTTAATTAGAAAATAGCCACATCAACTGCTTTTAAGTGGTTGCAATTGATTATAGTTTTATGGCCTCTTATCAGTTCATTCCATGTTTTTCTACATTCTCTGAACAATGATAGGGTTTGAGTCCCATTTAGTAAGAAGTGTTACAATACTAGTTTCAATTAATATGAATGGTCCTGGATGTACTGTATACCACAATAAATTAAAACAAAACTTTCAATAAAGTTAACTAGTTTAAGTAAATGCATGCAACAAAAATTAAGGAAAACTCAACCAGTCAAGACTCACTCATGACAGATAGACAGGTGCTATGCAACTTACCCTCAACATGTGTACCAATTCATCTTTAGATATTCCTATTCGATCTCTATCTGCTGAATCGACTACATATATTATTGCATCAGTGTTCCCGTAGTAACATCGCCAGTAGGGCCTGGAAACAACAACAATAACACATCATGTTACATTAGTTACACAAGTGTGGATGTACTGCAGGTATTGTGTACAGATACAGAAGGTTGTCAATGACACAAGAATAATAACCGTGTCTAATCAGGACCTAACCTATACATAGCACAACACTAGCTCACCTAATACTGGTCTGTCCACCAAGATCCCACACTTGAAACTTTAAGTTCTTATATGTGACTTGTTCTACGTTAAAACCGATGGTAGGTATGGTCGTCACCACCTCCCCAACTTGCAGTTTGTACAATATCGTCGTCTTCCCGGCACCGTCCAAGCCGAGAATCAAAATCCTCATTTCTCGCGCCCCTAGCAACCCTCTGAAGTAACTGAATAGACCACCTGCAATATACCAACACAGTTACTATATTAACAAAGTGCTAAACACGATTAAAATACATTTTTATGACAATTAAAATCACTTACCCATTTTCTGATAAGCTTAGCCTAGTTTTAATGCATTAGACGTTACGTCTAAGGAATGATTTTGTAATATGTGTGCGCATCAAATGTTTCCAATGTTTTTATTTTTATTATCTACACTTTCAAATTATTTATTCAATCACTTCTAGCGATAAATACAGAACATTTTATCGTAAAACTCGGTAAAACCTAGCAAATCATTTGACGTGTAAGCAAGCACTCAACGTCGGTTGCCAGCACCATAAAATATTTAAAGACGATGGATGACATTTCAATAACAAAAAACAAAGGAAAATTACTGCAAAATCAAGGAATATGTTCAAGAATCGTAAAAATATTTAGATAGTGGGATAATACTTTTGTTTATTTTTTTATTACATAATAAATTCAAATTACTCACATTGTTTATTTCACAATAATTACGTTGTAATACTTCATGCCAGTATTTTTATTTTGCGAAAGCCAATACCTTCATTACATACAGACATTGCAATATTGAAAACAATATTCACACTTTATTATTTACATTCTATGATTATAAAATACATTGCTAACACAATAAAAAGTATCTCTTTTTACTCGCATCTTTGCCTTTTTAAAACACTTGAGCAAAGTGCTGCACGGTGGCGACATTTTTATGGTAGTGAGTGACTGAGAACGAAGGCGTAAGATAAAGTAACATCGGTTCAACTCGCTTTGAATCAAAAGAACATCCTTTCAACGCGACTCTTTCAAGGCTGTTGTGTTGAATCGTCGACCGTAATTGCTTCAGCGCTTACTGGTAGTCACCATCGCCACAGTAGATTTTGGCTAAGGTACGGGTACCAGCGAAAATATTTCGATAAATCTGTTTAATTTTTTGCCGAACTTATGAAGGAATGGAATAGCAATTTGTTTCAAAACGGTTCAGATTCTGATTGATCGTGTATTACGTAATTAGGGAACAGGAGTTGTATGGTTGGGAATCCGGAATTCAATAGTGTAACGGACTTGTCCCAAGGCACCCCCAAATACAACGAACTTCGAAGAAGCATGTGTTTCCTTCCTTGGAATTATCTTAGCCACCTCCGTGTTACCCGCTGCCTACTGGTAATTCCACGCCTTCCTACAACTACCTATCCCTATTAAACCCCTAATTCGAAGTCACTCATAAAATTGTATTTCCTAACATTTTTAATCCACGAATTTCTAATCATGTAGTTAGGTATTGTGGACTTTCCACTTTTTAATAAGTAACTAAAGGTAGGTACGTAAATATAATTAGATAGGTAGTTATCACAATTAAATATTCAAACAACCAGGACGTAGTCTTTACACAAAAAAGCGAATAAAATTAAGCACTTAGTTACCATAATTAGACATTTTATGATTTATTTGTAGAAAAAGTTGCATAGTATAAACTGGCTTTGTGTTGATACTATCTGACTCATGGATCATGGATATATTATACTTAGGTACATGGGGGTTTTCCAAGCCGTTTAGTTACTAGTTACTACCTGGTCGGTGTAGGTAGGTACCTATTACTATATTAACTATGTAGATAACTACGAGTACCCATGTAATTGTTTTCGATAGGTAAATGAGTTAACGAGGCTTCCTCGTCGTGACTTTTTCAAAAATAAGATGTTCTTTAGAACAGGACACGTTACCCTAAGACCAGTAGCACCAGCCCTTTACCCTTGAAGTGGTCGGCACTAGCAGTGAGTTAACTGCAATTACAGTTAACCTATATGCCATGTAATGAAGGGCGCCAAACCATTTTCCATGTAGGTACCTAAACTCCATTTGAAATAAGATTAAACATTTAAATAAACATTTTTTATATTCCGTTCAACCGAATTTGTATTCTATACCGTAGGCTTATGGATAGCATTAAAAGCAATAAAAGTGGTTACGACACCAACTGTTCCAGCTGCCATTTGTTATACCACACAGTGGGCTGAAAATCGATCTTCATAGACTTAGGGTTCAACTTAGTAAGTATATTTTTCTTTTTTCGGCAGTATACTTAAATTTTAAATTTTAATTTTAAATTGATCAATATACGACACCTAAACCCATTTGGTTTAGGTGTCGTATATTGATCAATTTAATGCTATTTCAGTTTTTCAATAGGTAAACGTTTTTCTTTACTTTATAGCACTTGGTTATAAAAATGTATGGAGATTTTTTTATTATGCCTTTATTGCTAACACAATTTTCCAATCAAATCTTAAATTATAAAATTTTTACATTAAGTATAGAATTTTTACAATAAAATTAGTTAATTAACAATCTAAAAAATTGAGCTTAGTACATTAGTTACTGGCCTCCTCCAGCTCTTCCTCCAGTCTGTTCTTGTTTGAGTTGTTCTGTGCCTTAATGAACATGCAATCTTTTTGATGTTATCAGACCAACGTTTTCTTTGTCTTCCTCTTTTTCTCTTTGTTTGGAATCTAGGCTCTGTAATATCTTTTGCTCATTTATTACTTTCCCTCTCATCATGTGGCTTACCCACCTCCATTTGAGTTTTTTTTATATTGACTACAACATCTTCAATTTTAGACATAATATGTCTTATATCTACGGCTCTTTTCCTGTCTCTTTTTGTGTAACCCAGAATACTCCTTTCCATGGCAATTTGACATGTAAACAGTCTTATCTTATCTTAGATAATAAACAATTCTTGACTTTTTCCAATAAAACTAAATACCTACTACAGCCAGGTGTTTGCATTGAAAATAAGCCGTCCATAACCCAAATGCCAGAAAAAAATAAGAAGGGTTGCATTCTTTACTATTTCAAACCTAAAAACTTAATGCAACGTATTGACAATCCACAAATACTATTTAAGAAAGGTACTATCCCATTTTTATTCAATAAAATGAAAATTACTAGTCAGACAAACATAAAAGAACCTTTCCTTCAATCAAAGACACCATTTTTTCGTACTTCACAGTAAGTCCAGTCTGATACTGTTTCACCAAAACATTGCAGGTATTTTTAATAAGATAGACGAAATAACGGTGGCACTTAATGAATTCTCTCTGAATTCTAAGGAAATTGACATCATTTGTTTAAGTGAGTCATTTATTAAAAGCAAATCAGAATCACTTCTAAAGATTCCAGGTTACAAACTCGTCGCTTCATACTGTCGAGATACTAAACGAGGTGGGACATGCATTCTCATTAGGAATGAGATGACATGCGTTAAATTAGATAAGTTTATAAATGACATTGCATGTAATTTTAATTTTGAATGTACCGGAATAGAATTAACAATTAATAAAATTATCATTATTTGTATTTATAGGACACCAAACAGCAATCCAAAAGTTTTTCTAGAAAAATTGGAAAAATTACTAATTAGAGTCACAAAGAAATCAAAGAAGGTAATTATTTGTGGTGATTGGAACTTAGACACAATAAAACCAAATAAAAGTTGCCAAGAACTCTTAGGGTTATTAAAAAATTTCAATATTGAATTGCATATAACAACACCAACACGGAAACAGTCCTGTTTGGATTTATTTGCTAGTAATATCAAACAAGCGAAAGGTGAAGTTCATCACCTGGCGCTATCTGATCATGAGACAGGGCAGACCCTGACAGTGACAACTAATAAACCTAAATCTGTAATAAGTTGGTTTGAGTACAAAAGGGACTATCATGAAGAAAACATAAAAAAGTTTTGTGACTGTATTTCTGCCCTTTCATTCTCAGACATGTATCATGTGGATAATTTGGAAGATGCATTTCAGGTATTTCATGAGACATTACAACTGTTCTATAAACTATGTTTTCCCATACGAAAGTTAAAAAGGTCATACGGAAAAAATAATACTCTGTGGTTGACTAAAGGTTTAAAAAAGTCATGTGTAAGGAAACGTTATTTACATTTAAAAAGTATTCATAATAAAACAAGCAAAAATAGATTAACAAAAAAGTATAAAAAATATAGCGACATACTTAAACGTTGTATTAACAAATCTCAACAAATACACAACAAAAAATATATTCAGAATATGAAAAACAAGTGCAAGGCTACATGGGATATTATCAATAAAAAAGTTGGTGAGACACAAAAAAGTAATGACATAAAACAAATAGTGTTAAATACCAACAACATCACTGACCCTCAAACCATTTGTGATATGTTTAACGAATACTATATACAATTGACAAATAATAATAAATTTACGTACAAAATTGACGCTATCAATAGAACTCTGGACATCAATCACAATAATACAATATTCCTAAATCCTACCGATCATATAGAAGTGTTCAGGGTAATCCAAAACCTAAAAAATACTGCGTCAGTCGGGTTTGACGAAATAAGTACCAAAATTATAAAAGTTTGTGCTAACCACTTATGCAAACCGTTGAGCTACTTAATTAACATATCGTTTTCAGAAGGCATGTTTCCAAGCGCATTAAAGAACTCAATAGTCAAACCGATATTTAAGAATGGTGATAAATCTGACATGACGAACTACAGACCGATAACATTAATTCCTATAATATCGAAAATATTTGAGAAGACAATATTAAAAAGACTATATGACTTTGTGGACAAGTATAATTTGCTGAGGCGGGAACAATTTGGATTCAGGAAAAATAGCACCACCTCTTTAGCTTGTTTTAATTTAATAAAAATAATAACTGAGGCAATGAATGACAACATACCTGTAGTTGCTATTTTTCTGGACATGAGTAAAGCCTTTGATTTCGTTGATCATAAGCTATTACTAAGCAAATTGGATAAATATGGAATAAGGGGCAAAACAAATGACTGGCTTAAATCTTACCTAAGTGATAGGCGGCAATGTGTCCAAATATCAAAAGTCATTGATGGAAACAAAGTAGAATATAAATCTAATTTTAAAACGAATGCAGTAGGAGTACCCCAGGGCAGCGTAGTGGGATCGTTTTTATTTTTACTATATATTAATGACCTTCCCAATGCAACACGCCACGAAACTATCTTATTTGCTGACGATACGACACTTATAATAAAAGGTAATGACAAAAATAAATTGAAACTAGAAATTAATGAAGCAATCAAAGACATAATAATTTGGCTTAATAACAACAATTTAAAAATCAATATAAATAAAACAAAAATAATTCCATTTCAAACTTATAAATCAAACTTTCAGACTCTTTGCATAAAATATGAAGACAGTATCCTAGAACAAGTAGTAAAGACAAAATTCTTGGGGATAATAGTGGACCAAAACTGTAACTGGAAATCGCACATCAATTACGTATGCGATAAGCTAGACAAATTCGTATACGCAATAAAACGCCTACGATCAACAGTGTCCGTAGACGCAGCAGTCACTGCATATCACGGATACGTATCGTCTGTACTATCATATGGTCTGATACTATGGGGCAACTCAGTTGAAGTTTTAATGGCATTTCGGGTACAAAAAAAGTGTGTTAGGGCAATATCTGGCGTCTGGTTTTTGGACAGCTGTAAACCGTTATTTAAAAGACTTCACATATTACCTTTACCCTGCATGTACATCAAAGCACTATGTATGCTAGTAAAACAATATCCGCACTATTTTCGCATGCAATCAGAAGTCAGTCACAAAAAGGCTGCTGCTAGAAATAGGTATAAACACGAATTAAATGTACCTCAATGTAGATTACAAATTTTTAGGAGGAATGTGTATGTAAATGCCATTCAGGTGTATAACAAGTTACCTAATTCACTTAAAGAACTTCCTATCCCCATGTTCAAGAAAAAGCTGACAAGCTGGCTATTGGATAATTGCTTTTATGACATTGACGAATATATGGAATATTTTAAAAATCCAAGATGACATGGACTTCATTTTGACATTTTATTGTAACGATTACCTAATTATAAAAATACTAATTCATTGGACTTATTGTAAATCACAAATCTTAAAATTAATATTGTACTTAGTTTAAGAACGACAACTGAATATTTGTACACCATATACTTTGTGGTAGAATGTATAGAACTAACAAAAATACTAACACCATACTATGTAAAACTACAGTCTCACAAATAAATGAAATTCTAATTCTAAATTCTAATTCTTTGGTTTTGTTTTTCTGTTTGCCCAGGTCTGGCACCCGTAATTTAGAGTAATATGCATGTGTTGTATATTTTTCTTTTCATTGCAATAAAATATTGTTTACCTTTTAGCACTTCTTTGAGAGACCAATATCTCTTCCATGCATTAGTTATTCGTCTCTCTATCTCTGAGCCCATTTGGTTGTTAAAAGCAATAAGTTGGCCCAGGTATTTAAATGAATTTACATATTCTATTTCGTCCTTACCTACTGAGATGTTTATTTCGGATATGTTTGTTATTATTTTGGTATTTGTTTCGTTTATTGTTAGGCCAAACTTTTTGCTTTCACGTGACAAATCTTGGAGCATTTTTTGAAGGCTTTCCGGGTTATCTGTAATACGTATTACCTATGTCATCTGCGAATCTTAGGTGATTTAAACGTGTTCCATTGATGTTAATTCCCATGTTGCCCCAATTATAAACAGATTAAACCTTTTATTATATTCTAAAAACACATTTAAAAAAAGATCCCCAATAATCTAACGCGTGAGCGCATTGTGCAATATGTCAAAGAGTGAAGATAAATAAGAGGTCTAATCGTGCTAAATAAATTTAGGGGCACTTGTACCAAAGTCGAAATATATCCTTTTTTACTTATTTCTCCATACATTTTTTTGAACCAAGTGCTATAAAGTAAAGAAAAAGGTTTATTGAAAAACTGAAATATAGTACGATACCTGTCAAAAAGAAAAAAATACTAAGTTGATCCTTATGTCTATGAAGATCGATTTTCAGCCCACTGTATGGTGGCATACCTACCTACAGTGGGCTGAAAATCGATCTTCAAAGCAATAGAAGTCAAAATCGGTTGAACGGACTGTGAAAACGGTTTAAAAAAATGTCTGACCTGGTTATCTAACCAGAAAACTTTGCTGCGCTATGTAGGTACTACCCTCTAAAACTTTCTAACAGAGATCTGTTTACCGGGTTCCGTTCTTATGTGCTGGAAACGACTAGTTAAGGTTAAGGACGAATGGTTCAAGTCATTATTAGACCGGAAATATGTAGGTACTTCCAGTGTCGAAGGGGTCTTCATGAAGAATGAAGATTATTACAACACACTGAAATTGAATATTATATTGGTTATGTTATTAAGGTACCTAGTTTTAAAATTCTGCCATACTTTAATTGTAGTGTGTATCTAATACGTATATTATAAGGCACAATAAACAAAAGTAAAATAAGGTTTCGTAAAAATTTTGGTATCGTAAGTACGTACTTAGTAGGGTCAAGTGGGGGACAGTGTAACAAAAAAATCATTTTGAGTTTTAGAAAAAAAAACCTTTATTATATCGTTTTAATTTACCATAAAATCAGCAGTCTTTAACCTTCATGATAGGCTTGATATAATATCGAATTTATACTTGGAAACTAATATTTTTTTTAGTTTTCCGAGATCACAAATTTGTTATAGTGTACCTGCCCCAGGGGTGGGGTACAGTTTAACAGCCATAGGGGTACAGTATAACAAGATGGAGTACACTATAACTGTAGACTAAACATACATCATACGAAATAAAATATGAAAAATAGAAAATTAACCTCAATTATGTTCTCTAACATATTTTTGGTAATCAAAATCAAGCATAAACAAATTTATAATATGAAAATATTATCTTTCCTTAGCCTAGATTAAAATGCCTCAGTATTTTCTTTGGGAATGAGTAGCAATCAGCCTGACATAAAGTTATTTTTTTCCATTTTAGATAGCAGTATAAGCTCAATATCATCCAGTCCGACAGTAGCAAGATCCGGTTCTAAAGGAAAAGGAGGCAGACTATAGCATGTTACTCCATGAGACTGACAAAACACGTAAAGAGACACCATCGATAAATTAGAAAAGGACAGAGTTAATCTTGATGTTATACTGTGCCCCCTGTTACACTGTCCCCCACTTGACACTACCATAAAAGAATAGAAGCGGAATTTTCCGTGAGATAGTTTAGATTTAAGTACCGACAGATATTTGGTTCATAGGTACCCCATTACCTAAATATCGGTCGGCTGTAAATCAACTCCAGCGACTAAAATTCAAGAAATTTAAAAGCTAACTTATATGCGGTAGTTGATGCCAGTTTAATGACAAAGTACAATAAAGGTCAACACCGCGCTATCCACACTATGAGATAAGCTGACGTAACACCGGCTGACGTAGCGCGACGTCACGCCGCGACCCCGCCTCCGCCAGAGCAGCGCACGCGCACGACACATTGGGAACAGTGATCTATCGCGCTAGCTACATAGTCGGTTTGTCTATGAATAATGATTGATCAAGCACAGTATATTTATGACAGGATCTAAGAACAATGCTTGTATGTTTAGATAGTGAAAGGTTTTCTAATGAATTATGATATTATGGTCGTTTTAGATAAGGTTTTCGAGGAAAGGTTGAGGAAAATACACATTGCTTTCTGGGAATTTCATTGCAGGTTAATGGGAGACAAAGAGATGTCAGCATCAAAGAGATGTCAGCACAACGGAAGGGGTCCGCTAGGACCGATGCCTGCCGGGGTCGCGGGAAAGTCCGAAAGGGATACCGTGGCCCCTGGCAACGTACAGACAACTGAAGGAACACGGGTGGGTTTTATTCAGTAAGTCTGACACGCCCTCCCACTCCGGCCAGAGCGGGAGAAGTTATTTGATCAGTTTAAGTCAGAGCCATAATCGACATGTAAAATATAAATATTTCCATGGGCATTGGCAGAAGTTCGGACAGACACGTGCTACCCTCTAAGTGGGCACTTATATTGCTTCTTCCGCCTTCAAACCTATTTTTTTTCAATAAGTATATTAATAAGTATTAGACCAAAAATTTACTCCAAAGTAAAAAAATTGCACCGATAAGTAAATGGTTTCTGTCACCCTGTATCATCCCACTGCTGGGCAAAGGCCTCCCAAAAGTAAGTAAGTATTAAAATAATAATCCTCAAATATTTTGTCATACCTACTACAGCCAGGGTTTGTTTGTACGAATCAAACGACGCCAGGAGATCACAAAAGAGACGACATGTGGACAATTTCAACAGCTTTAAAACATTTATTGGAACGAAGTTCCTTATCGCGCGTTACTAAAGGGGGCTAGACGGAAAAAATTAAGACCAAAAGTTGTAACGACACTTTTTGCTATAGTTGTAAGCCGTGCGGCGTGCGCGTGTTTCTCTGTCTGTCTGTCTCTCTCTCTGAACTTCGTTCCATCCGGGTGTCCCTTGACACCTCTCAAGTTTTTATATATTTATTTATTTATTTATTCACTCCAAACATACAAATATCTTATCAGGCTAGACCCAATGCAATTTCATTAATATAACATCCCACGTTCGAACCGCTACCTACTAAGAAAGTAAGAATAAACTATCCCATGGTCATCCCACAGTTGGTCAGGCTACTCCTCTTCTGCGGGCGCTATCAGAATACCAGCGCTGCGACACTTATTTTTAAATGTCGCAGCATCATGCTGAGATAGGAGCCCTTCGGCGTCGTCGTACAGAACTTTCTGTTTTATACTTTTTTATATATTTTCATGATTGTGTTTAGTTTAGTTTGTGATCTTTCTGTGAGAGTCACAATAAACGTTTCTTCTCAGTTCGCTCTTTTTTCTGTTTCTTCTTTTTTTTTGCTTTTTTCTTTCCCGCAGGTACATTCACGAGCATAAATACGTTACACTCCTACGTAAGATTCGAAATCGATTGTCTCCTAAAGTACATAGATGATGTTACGAATATATTAATATGAATTACAGAAATAGCAATTTTTTTTTATAGAAACTTTCTTAACATATCCCCATAAAAAAAAAAATTGATAATTGTTAACTAGGTACTAACAAAAGGAATCTGATGGATCTTTGAGTAAAAGTGCTTTATCTTGTCCCATTGAATTTATAAGTTTAGATTAAGTTTACGGTTTTCCTTTAATTTAATTATTATGTTTGTGTTATTATGTTATGTATCGGTTGATCCCATAAAAGTACAGGCTGTTATTTTTTCGGATTTTAGCCGGTTTGATTCCCGAGTGTAGGAAGCGAATTTTCGAAAATCTTTGGATGTAGATTTGTTTGTTTAAAAAAATAAAGGAATGTTTCCTTTGAGTAAAATTTGATATCTCAAATACTCCATCCTGTATAATATGTATTTTCGAAACCATACTATTATACAATAAGGTCTTTTCTCAACGTTATTTCTCGCTATTTCTCGAGAAAATCGCTTTTGAACTTTGCGTAAGTGTAAGACCTTTCGTCCACCGCCACGTCAACAGGACGTCAACGTGTTATTGTGCGGTGGACAAACAGTGTTGGGGTACGTCAAAGATTACTTGATCCCGGGTACGTATTTATGCTCGTGCCGGTACATATCCTCTTCGTTGAAATTGTTCCCAGACAAATATTGTTCTGGCGAAGCCAATCTACTTACCTTTTTTTGGCTTCGGTTTTTACAAGAAACCACTGAACAACACCGCATTCTTAAATGTTGTCACGAGAGGGCCATTTGCCTATGACATGAGCATCTTGATCACGACGCGCGGACACTGATACTGTTTTTTTATATGTCTATGTTTTGATCAGATAAATCTACACTACAAGAGCAAATAAAAAACAATTTTCAGTGAAAACAGAGCATTGCGCATTAAAACAACCTACAAATCCAACGCAAATACCACATTCTAGTTCAACAAACCTTGGAAATCTCACTTTAAAGGCATAATGTCTCGCCGCTGACATTTATGGAGATTTTATGATGATGCCAACTTCCGATAGAACATTCCACAGGGAAATCAAAAAGTATGGATACGATAATATATGGATCACAGTCCCGCACACATTTTGATGGCTGGTATTTAAGTGTTTTGTACCACATACAGTTATAAGTAGATAATTCTGAAATCGCCAACCCGTCTTGAGCAAGGGTGCTGATTAATGCTCGTGCCTTGTCTGTATGAGTGCCTTTGCCGCAGTTCGACGATAATAGGCTGGTATTATTAATTATTATTATAGTTATTTATATGTCGTTGCCAGATCTTGGAATTGATAATTTCATGAAATGGACATCTACCGCTGGCCACGTCATGATGTGGTCTGGCCAGATCATTGAATACTCAACATTTGACGATTTGAACAATTAAACGCACGACTCCTTCATGATGTGGCCAAACATTAGTGATCATATCGTAAAATAGTTAGATTATCCACCGGTACAGGCGTTGATGTCGCTTTGTTTTTTATTGTGCATCATGGCGGCGCACTGTGGATCGATAAAAGGCTCTCGAAGGAATAGGAGCTTACATTTTAAAGTGTCGGTTGTTTGCTTTAAATGGCTTCTAATAGCCAATATTATGCATATACAGGGCGTCTCACCGATATGCCACATGGAGGGAAAGTACTTTGAATATTGTAGATGGAATATTTTACTGAAAGACATTATTTGAATTTAAAAAACAATTTAAACTGCATTCATAGATATTTAAATAATTACATGGTTGAACCGGAAATCGAACCCGTTACACGAGAAAATCGCATAATCGCAGTTACTTGGCTATTTTTACTACACCTTAACCATGGATACCCTACACTGATGATACGGCCAAACGTCGACTGACATATCATTAAACGTTGACGTTTAAACGATATGGTCAATTTTAGCTGGCCATTTCATGAAATGGTCAATTCTAAGATCTGGCCACGATGTATATTCTTAGCAAAGACGGCAAGGCACATCTTTCAACTATTTATTAGCTGCTAATCCATTTAATGTACACTTTAATTGCCAAACATCTGGTACAGTCGCAAACATAAACATTTTACATTGTTTTTACCATGAGCGCTGATTCAGAGCTCTAATTCTGTAAAGATTCGGTATTTATAACGCGAATATTTTTAACGTAAACCGATGATGATGAACGGTGTAAATATTGAATACTATATATACAGCAGGATAGCTGTGCCCGCGAGGCCGCGACTCCGTCTACTTGGAAGTTGTGGCGGGTTACGTCTTCTAGTTGACAAATAAATAAACTCTCGGAATGACTTTTCCGAAGACTAAGTTTTCTTTGCAGAAAAATGGTATGTATGAAAAAATGAGCAGATAAAGATTTATACAGACAATTAAATAGATAGATTAAACTGGTTTTTAATTGCGTGATGTAGCCTAGGTACTTACTTCTCTTATAAGAATGGTTCGTCATCAGTTTCATTTGAAAATCATTTAATATACAGACATAATGCCATTAGAATTTTCTTATATGTAGTAGTATAATTATATTTAGCTCGTCCATCATGTCATGGTATTTATAATTCGAGTGAATCACGTTCATTAAGATCACGGCGTAGGAATTGTTTTGAAAAGATCTCACGTGAGAGAGGAATGTCTGGCTAGGTTACAATAGGCCATGCTGTGTTGTTTATATAATACATAGACCATTTATATACAAATTCTGCCTCTTTTTAATAATAATAGTTCTCCAGACCGAATTTGAAAGAAAGAAAGAAAAAGTATTTATTGAGACAAGCACAGGAAATCACAAATTAAACTAAATATAAATAAAATAAAATAAACATTCAAAAACAGAGTAAAATTTAAATTTAAAGCACCTCCTGTATACGAGGCCAAAAGGCTCCTATCTCAGCATGATGCTGCGATTTAAAAAAAAAAAAGTCACAGCGCTGTTATTCAGATAGGGCCCGCAGTGATGTCACGAATCCCGGGCGTCAGGAGTCGCGAGCTAACTTCCGGCCACCGTAGGCGCGGGCTTGCGGACGGTGGGCAATGGGTAGCTCGCCGTCCGATTAGGACCAGGCCTGGGTCGACGACGGCGCGTTGTGTTCCACGCGCGCCTCAAAGAGATGTCAGCACCAACTGACGGGGTCCGTAAGGGCCAATGCCTGCCAGGGTGGCGAGTTTGTCCGAAAGGGATATCGCGGCCCCGGCACACAACGGCAACGGAAGGAACACGGGTGGGTTTTAGTCAGTAAAAGTCTGACACTCCCTCTCGCTCCGCCCAGCGGGAGGAGCCATTTGATGATTCCCAACCCAAAAAAAAAAAAAAAAGTGATGTCACGAATAGATAGATACTAATAACACTATTACTATTCATAATTTCGGCCATAGCGACCAATCTCAGCGGAGACCAACCTTCGGCGCGGGAGATATTAAAGTGCAAAAGTGAGACACAGGTGTACTCTCTCTTCCCTCACTCTAATAGTCCGATGGGACGGCAATCCGACACGACCGGAGAGAGATCAGACGTAGGGCCAACGGCTTAACCTGCTTTCCGAGTGTCGAAGTTATCGCACCGCCATCTTCCAAACTCCAGGCTGTTACTAAGAAATTCATAATGAAAAGCCCATTAACAATTTGCTCGACCCGGGAATCGAACCCAGTTCGGGGGGCTACCTCGTTGTAAGATGTATTCGTCACATCTGCTGAGCATTCATTGGGCCCAGGGTTAAGTGCTTCACCATCCGGAATTTCTCAGTAGCAGCTTGGAATCCAGATTTGTTTTGTCAATCAAAGAAACTGTCGCTTACGATGAAGCATCTATACGGCTAGAAAACTTGAGTGAAGTAGCTTTAGTGATCAACTATCAGAAGAGGTGTTTGCCAAACAGTGGGACAAATAGAGGCTATTGTTAAAGATCCGCCTCTTCGTCATCTACCTCCAAAACTTTCATTATTCATTCTTAACCAATGTAAAAACCTCTCGTTGCGTTCGTCTTTAAAGCCACCAGTTTTTATTCCAACAAGACGGATGCAGATGCGGACCGCAACTAATTAACACAAGCAGAGCGAGGGCACGACGAATTGACGCTAGATGCTGTTATCGTCGACAGATCTGCAACCACAGAGCATGAGGAAATGGAGACACTGCAATGTGTGAATCTATTTGTTGGTATGAACAACTTTTACTAAAAGACCAACCCTGAAATCGCGGAAAACTAATCAGCTGCTCAATACATTTATGTTCGCAAAATGAAGGGGAAAGGCTGATGCTTTTTTGGGATTTTTGGCTTAGTCTTTAGTACAAGTTGTTCATACAAATACAAATACAAAATAATTTATTGTGTAAATAGAGAATTACATTTTAAACGTGTTTGAAGCCTCCTTTTAAGCAAATAATGCCTGTATTATGAAATCATCATCAAACAGCAGAGCCTAGAAGGCTCTGCTGTTTGATGATGATTTCATAATGATGAGTGCAATGAACCGTTAAGAGGTTTTCAGTTATTTCAATTACACCTTGTATATCTATAGATAGGAAGAAAGTTGCTACAATTCTTTAATAACTCCTATTAAGAATCTTGAAGGAGACAAATGTCCAGCAGTAGACGTCTTTCGACTGAAATGATCATGATGCATGATGCGCTGTTAGCCAACAAGTAGAAGAGGACAAATAAACTTTCTTGCCCGACTTTTTCAAAACGAAAGAAAGAATAACGTTTATTGGATACGAAACGCGAAACATAAAATACAAATAAAATAAAAGTTTCACTTAAAAAAGTGACAAGAAGATCCGGTGCGAAAAAAACTGCGTAAGACAGGAGACATCTATGCTTATGAGCACTCCATTTTGCAGCTATTCCGTGTCTGCAAGTCATTTGGGGCTTTCCGCGGACATTGTGTTTCTATTGACGTAGTTAGCTAAATAATACTGTTATCTATGCTAATCGATTCCCATGTAGGTGTAATTCTATTAAATAAGGATTTTCTTGGCATGGGTTTTGACTTCTGTGGGTGCCGTAAGAAAGTAGAATTTGTAGGTATATACTCGTATAAGAACACACGTATCAAGTAGGTAATACCTATAAACATAATCTTATTTCCACTGACACCCTCATTGAATGGAAAACATCAATCAATCAATGAGCCTTTTATCCTGAACTTTTAAGGTTGTTGTCAATTTTTTTATAGAATGCTATATAGAATGTCTCTTAGTTCAGTGTGCCTCTTGGCAAAGGCCTCCTCTAATATCTTCCATTTTTTCCTATCCCTAGTCACTCTTCTCCAGTAGGGACCGGCTGTCAGTTTTAACTCATCCTCCCGTCTCCTCCCTTATCTTCCTCTTACCATCTCTAGGGTACCATTCAGTAATTATCCTGCTCCATTTTTCTTTAGTCACATACAAAAAAAACTAGAGTAACAGATGTGTTAGTTAAGATAGATCAACTATAGTGTAGATAGAGAATGGAAAACATAAGCTGGGCTTAATTTTCATCAGTGCCATAGAATTATGTTGACATTCTAAAGAAAATGAGTCATCTTCGCTCACTATTTTGTTATAAAAAGGGCTTTACAGTAAAGTTCAATAAAGAAATTCCACTTGTTTCTTTAAACATTAGTCAGGTGCGTGCATTATAACCATTGTGTTAAAGACTTGTAGACGTTAATATTATAGTTTCGTTTCGTATAGATAAAGTTTGTTAGTCATGTGAGTTTTCTACTTGCTATAGAGGTGCCCACACACCTCGGCAAGGCCGGGCTGTGACGACACATGGTGACGCGCATCCCTAATTTGAATTACAGGGTGTAATTGTGTTTACAGGTACATTAGCTTCTGCCCATGCGCAGAGGTTGGAAGATGACATCATCATCATCATTCAGTTATAAAAGTTCAAGCTGATTGAAATATGACACGTAATATCATCAAACGATTTTTTGCTGAATCAAGGTTTGTATACCTACCTACCTACTTACATAGTTTATATACCTACATAGGCCCAGGACAGCATAGAATGAAGAGTACTCGTATATCTGCATAGGAGAAGTACTTCTTCTGAAATGTTTATTGCATTGCAATTTTATTTATTATATTTGTTATTTATATAAAGGCTTACCAATTAAATACATAGACAGCATTAACCCAACCTTTGTTATAATTATAGAGATCTAGCATGATATGAAGACCTCGCCATTGAAATAAAAACCCAGTGGAAAGCATACAACGTTCACATATTATCCCTATAGTACTCTCATCCACTGGTATAGTACCTTAATCTCTTACACAAAGCCTTAACACTCTACATATACCCATATCCTGCACCTGATAAAAAAAGCCACAATTCTCAACACCTGTCGGATCACCCGGAAGTTCCGTACTTCTTCCACAATATCATCAATGTTCTCTATTTAATTAAATTCCTCCTTACGTGTGCAAGGTTTTTGTACTCTCTTATAAGAGAAGAAAATGAAAGAACTCGAAATAATAATGATAATAATCCATTTAATTCAGGCGACGCAGGTCCATAAATAAAACCTTAACCTAAGCATACCATATATTTTTATTATAATTACAGCAAATCTTTATTGTTCACGAAGTGATGACTGTGTGGCTGTATAAGAAAGTACGGCACTATTAATTAGCGTACCTACTTGTATATTATACAAAAAAAAATGATTATATGTATATAATTTATTATTATTACCTATTAGAGGCATGCAAATGCAATCGTGAACAACATCGTGAGGAAACCGGTATGTCCTAGAACCAAAAATTCGAACACCTGTGATATCTACCAACCCGCGGCGCACTCTCTATCTCACCGACAGGCGGCCTGTATCCCAGGAGTGGGAACTTTATATAGGCTGATTATGCTTATGCTAAATGCAATAAACCTTTAAACTCGACCATCAAGGAATTACAGCCTTCTCATTATGTTCAAATACCCCCGACCGACGGAAGAATCTGCAATAGCAAGCGGAGCAATGAATTGCCCAAGCTCAAGCTCGCCCCGTCAGTGGCACCTACGTCATCAATCAGGCTGTGTGTGCACAAAACCGGCATTTCCCTTTACCAACGCACCGAAACGAATTCTCTGAAAGTTATACTTGAACTTCAGTGACGTATGCGTGCATTTCTTAGTATTTATTGCCCATTCTTTCTTTGTGGCATGTCAGCACTAATAAATCGTGCTCAAAATACCTACCGGTAGGTACAGTTCAGGATATAAATTTATGTAGACCCTTAAATAAACAATATAAAAAATTGACAAAGTGCGCGTCGGACTCACACGCGAAGAGTTCCGTATCATCATACAATATTTAAAACTCGGTTTTTGTTTGAGAGGATTATAAAAACACGTTATTGTATGGGGTCTTTATTTAATATTTATAATTTTTTGTTCTAGCGGTAATAGAAATAAACACAACTGTCTACCTATTACGCGGTTCATGAAATACAGGTACCTACAGCCAGCTGACAGATAGACGGACCGACGGACGGATGGACAGCGGGCAGCGGCGGCTTACTAATAGATACAGGTACCTACAGCCAGCTGACAGATAGACGGACCGACGGACGGATGGACAGCGGGCAGCGGCGGCTTACTAATAGATACAGGTACCTACAGCCAGCTGACAGATAGACGGACCGACAGACGGATGGACAGCGGGCAGCGGCGGCTTACTAATAGATACAGGTACCTACAGCCAGCTGACAGATAGACGGACCGACGGACGGATGGACAGCGGGCAGCGGCGGCTTACTAATAGATACAGGTACCTACAGCCAGCTGACAGATAGACGGACCGACGGACGGATGGACAGCGGGCAGCGGCGGCTTACTAATAGATACAGGTACCTACAGCCAGCTGACAGATAGACGGACCGACGGACGGATGGACAGCGGGCAGCGGTGGCTTACTAATAGATACAGGTACCTACAGCCAGCTGACAGATAGACGGACCGACGGACGGATGGACAGCGGGCAGTGGCGGCTTACTAATAGGGTTCCGTTTGGCACCCTTCAGGTACGGAACCCAAAAAAGAGATTTTGCCTACTGCCTACATCGATTATACGTAACGAATACAAAACGTTATTGTATAGTCACGAATATAGGGTTTTTTAGGCTAATTTCAGAAGAAAATCGCTTGAATATTTCAAGTATACATATTGATGCTCGTGACTGTCCCTACGTTGTAAAGGAGACCGGGGATTTCCCAGAATATCCGGGTGAGGTCGCCGGAGCATGTCTAGCTAATCATTTCGCAGCTCATTAACTGCTTGGTACATAATTATTAGTACAGCGAATGAATTACATTGTATAAAGTCTGCTGTTGTGCGTAAGTGTGCGTTTATGCTTTGATTATTATCAAATTACGTAGAAAAGATTATTTTGAGGATATATTTAGTTCCGGCTTCATTGATCTATTTTTTTAATAACTTCGTCTTCTTCGTCGAATCGATGCTTCCATTTAAAACTTCATATATTTAAATAAGCTTCTTCCAGAACTCTATTAGTTCCGGCTTCATTGCTCTATTTTAGAATAACTGACTTCTCTGAAACTTGACTTGAAAGCGCCATAAAAAACAGTTTATGAATTTTTAGTTTATGTGCTAGCTTTTCCAGTGTGGGTGATTGACAATTTTCTCTGTTAACTTGAAGGTTCGGCTTTTCCTGTATTGAGACTATATTATATGAACGATTATTTTCTAATTTAATATTTATAATAAGCCTAGTTTTCAAAACCCTAGCTGCTGACGGCGACTTTGTTGGCACAAGCACTTTTCTCCTTATTTCGTATGGTCGGTGATGGCGTCTTGTCAAATTACTTGGGACCAGGAGGTGGCCACAAACAAAACAAGCGCACCACTTGATCTCCCGTTAAACCCGTACCCAAATCACAAAACCCAAAATCCTTCGGGTTGTGATAGAAAATATGTTACGCAATAACATACTTTCTATCACAACCCGAAGGATTTTGAAAGAAATTCCTAATCCACTGCTTTATTGGTTTGAAAAATTCGTCCGCTCGACAACTTAAATAACGCAATGAATATTGTTGAGCTGTCATAATACCCCGCCGTTCAGGGGTTGATATTAGGAAAAATCTTACTAAGGCCCGAGGTTCTGTACCTCACGTAAAACTCTAGCAATACTTAAAAAATTAACCCATTTGATTGGTTGAGTCTATAGTGAGGTTCTGTAATAGTAGGCTCCACGTGCTTGGATGAGACTCGCACAGACCAGGGAAGCATGCCACAGAAGGGAGGAGGCCTAAACTCAGCAGTGGGTGGAACAAGCCTGCCATGCCAATGTGCCAGTCGTGCCAACTTGACGCACCACTAGTTTGACTTGCGCAGTAGACTATTTATGGGTCTCTTTAGTGGTATGAGGTAAGCCGCGGGAGGCGCGGTCAAGTCTCAACTTTACTGGAACGACTTGTACGTTGTTTGTCAGTCACGGAATTTAGGTACCTATGAGGTGCTTTAAGTAGGTATAGACTAGAAGAGAGATTCGATCAAAATAAAACTCGATTACCGGTATCTACTAGTTTCATCAGTCGGTAGGAATTTCAGTCATTCAAAAAACCCTGAGATTATGATTATTATGTCTGTATTGATTACAATATGCTTTACCTACTCTATTCATGTTCATTTAATGAAGATTGAAATGACCATGATAAATTATACCTACCTACTTATTATAGAGCCAGGTGGGTACCCTCACTGAGAGGTAGTCTACGTTCCAGTAGTGGGAAGTTCATGGGCTGATTATTGTCACGGGGTACTCAGAGTTTTTTTTTTTTTTTCATGAGTATCGGTAAATAAAGAAAGAAAAGAAAAGAAAAGAAAGAAAACGTTTATTTGGACACAGTTCGTGAAACACAAAATAAAAACAAAGTAAAAAGTAGAAGTAGGTCTTTTGGCAATAAGTGTGTACCTCACGGCTGCGCCAAAAAGGTTCATTTCAGCAAAATGCTGTTTGACGCTGGTTTTCTAATGGTTTGATAAATTATTGTTTTGTTTGAATGATAACAGTGAGAAAAATAATTATAGTCGAGCAATGAAATTGTATTAAATATCTTCTACTTAGATACCTAATAGCATTTTTCAACAATATTGATTCATAATTTCTAGCCGAAATGTTAGGCTGATTACAACGCGATTACAACATATTATGACTTTAAGGATGACTCATTCCGTATGAATCCGTTCCGAGCATTCACCTGTAAAACTTTTTAATATTCAGTGACCAAGGTCCAACTAGATGACCACAATCTATGAACAAATGTGATGAAACTCTTCCTTATTTGGTGAGGTCGAATTATGACAAATATGTGATAATCGACCTTCTCTGCCGGGGTTTCCTCCAACGATTATAATAAGGTTCTTGACCTGATAATGTGGAATTACGTTAAACAAGTAACTTTTTTAGAATATTAGGAATGAAATAGGTAACAAGGAAAATTTGTACCAAGTCTTATTACTCGAAAATATACCATAGATAATCATAGGTATAATTAGGTTTCCCAATTTCTTTATGTATTATTAATTTTAAACATTAGCTGCGCCCCGCGGTTTCACAAGCATAAGTCTCGCGGTTGCATAAGTCTCGATCCCGTAAGAATATCAGGACAAAAAGTATTATATGTCCTAACCCACGTCACGGTCTACCCATGTGCCAAATTTCATCCAAATCCGTTCAGCCATTTCAACGTGAAAGCGTAACAAACAAACTCACTTTCGCATTTATAATATTAGTTAAGATATTGTATGGAACTAATGGTGTACGAGTCTGATTCGGAATTATACGGTATTTTTTTATTATTAAGTAGATAAGTAGTACAGACAAACAATTTGGGAAATTCCTGCAATAAGTAAAACTAGTAAAAAGCTGTTATAAATATCTAAATCCGGATGCCGTTTGACTGTAATTAAACAAAATGAACATATTATAAAAGATGAGATAAAGTAATTTGCGAATTAATATTTATAAGAGATATATATATATATATTTTTTTTTTTTTTTATTTATATTTATGAGCAGGAAAACTAACGGTAACTTATGTAACTAACATTAATAGGGAACGAACGAACGTTAGTAAGGATTCAGTAGAGAATGTCCAAAACACCCCGATATGTTCAGAAAGAAGGTCATCTAAAGGAGTCACGATTAGCCATCATCTGGCAGCCTTTTTCCAGCTATGTTGGGGTCAGCTTTCAGTCTAACCATATGCAGCTGAATACCAGTATTTTAAATGGAGCGACTACCTATCTGACCTCCACCATCTGGTTACACTGGGTAACGCGATACCGCTTGGTTTTCACGCCCGACTTTCGAGGTTCAGGCTACCCGATTTGCGAATGACAGCCGGAGCCAACGGCCATTCACGGGGGTTCAGATCGGTTCGGTATGTAATGGATGGTCACGCATCCACGGATCGACCTGGGCAAGCGTTGCTTACCATGATAACCGACCCGTGCGGCTGCTATCATTTAGCCACGAGTTCTAAACAAGTACAACTACTTAATAACTTTAATTAGTTTTATCTTAATTACCTAATTTGTTTAAATAATTGCTAACTAAGTAATCTAAAGTATATAGAGCAAAGATTTGATTTTTTGTACATTTGTTTGTTACTTTCACGCCAAAACAGCTGGCTCATAGACCATGACCTAGAGGTTAGGACATGGGATACTTTTTATCACCCACGGCATCGAGACGTATGCAGGTGAAACCGCGGGCCGCAGCTACGACTAAATAAAGGCTCGTGCAGACCAGCGCGACGCGACGGCGCGATGGCGCGACGCCACTCAAACAATACAATTTCTAAGAAACTTTCACGGTATAACAATAACCGGTGTCGCGTCGCGCTGGTCTGCACGAAACTTAAAGGTGAGGGTCGGGTTAAATCGCGTGAAGTCACGTGGCGAAAATTTTAATGCCAAAAACTTAAGACAATTAACGTAATAAACTTACCTATGTTATAATCATTATTATCACACAGCACACTGAACCTATTATTATCCAATTTAACCAACAGATACCTTCTTATAATAAGCTATAATTTGAGGAAAATTCTATTACAGAGTTCATTCATTGCGCCATTAAAGATAACAGTGAGTCACGCAGACTCACGCACGATGTTTTACTTTTAAATAGCTTTATTATAATAAACGTAAATCAATTAATTTGCATTCCTCGATACCGGCCACTTTCGTGGGAGAAAAATGCTCTTAAACATAAAATATAGTCAACACTAGGTTTGCACACGGCTCCGCCCGCGGAATTAGGAAGTGGTCAATGTTTACTTCAAACACGTGTATTTTTTTAATCTATACTAATAATATAAAGAGGTAAAATTTGTTTGTTTGTTTGTTTGTAAGTTTGTATGTAGGGGGGGTAATCTCCGGAACTACCAGTCGGATTTGTTTTTTTTTTTGCATTGGATAGCTATTCTTGAGGAAGGTTATAGGCGCGGACGAAGTCGCGGGCAGAAGCTAGTAATTTCTATAATGTTACTTTAGTCAGTCTGTTTTTTTATACTTGTTCACTATATTTGAATGTCGCTTAGAAATTCAATCAATCAATCTGCCGAGCCTTTTCCCAACTAAGTTGGGGCCGGCTTCATGTCTAACCGGATGCAGCTGAATAACAGTATTTTACATGGAGCGACTGCCTATCTGACTGCCACAACCCAGTTACTGGGTAATACGATATCCCTTGGTCTTGTACTTGTGGTCTTGATACTGGTGGTCAGGCTTTCAGGCGTTGGACAAGACGTAAAAATTGTCAAAGCTTCACTTATGTCGCTTAGAAGTTGTCACAACAAACACATTATTAATAACCACAACTTTGTTTAAAACTAGCTTCTGCCCGCGACTTCGTTCGCGTGGAAGTCTTAAGACACCACAATGTACTAAAATAACAGCCACATTTTTATTAAACTTCCCAATAAATTACTTTTGTAGTTTTAGTCTCAGTCAACAAAATTTAAGCACAGAACTAACTATACTATACAGAATATATAATTTTGAATAATTTAGAATGTATAATTTACAGAAGTAACTATAATATATATTAATATACTTTGCTTTTGCGTAGTTTTTGGTACTAGAAATATATATTATAGCTACGTCTGTGGTGGCCTTTGTACAGAGAGTAAGTCTGGTACCGTTGGACAGATCGAATCGAAAGCTTTCTCGTAGTCCACAAACGCTAAACAGAGAGATGCTGAAGTGTTTGTAAGAAAAAGCCACTATGTCAGTCCGTCTTCAGGACCAGACCTCGATACCTATCCTTCAGCAGCGAGGTGTGAGACAAAGAGACGTTATCTCTCCGAAACTGTTCACCGCTGCAATGTAGGATGTCTTAAAAGTTCTGGACTGAAAAGGGGTTGGCATCAACATCAGTTGCGAGTATAGCTTCGGTTTGCCGACGATATAGTAGTCATGGCCGAGACCATGGAGGACCTCTGTACAATGCTCTATGACCTCAGTAGAGCTTCCAAAAGAGTGGGTCTTAAAATGAACATGGACAACACGAAAGTCATGTCAAATGTTCATATTATGTAACACCCACCCTCATGAAGATCGGAGCCTCTACACTCGAAGTTGTGGATGATTATGTTTGCCTAGGACAAACTGTCCCATTAGGTAGGTTAATGTTAACTTCGAGAAAGAGGTCAATCGTCGAATCCGACTCAACTGGGCAGCGTTCGGGAAGCTACAAAATATCTTCTCGTCTCACATATCACATTGTCTCAAGGCGAAAGTCTTTGACCAGTGCGTGTTGCCAGATCTATGACACTGAAATGTGGTCGCTCACAATGGGCAATGGAGAGGGCTATGCTTAAATGACGAGATCCGTAGGAGAACCAAGGTAACCGACATAGCCCGAAGAATTGCCAAACGAAAGTGGCAGTGGGCAGGCATTGCTCGCAGAACAGATGGCCGATAGGGCCGCAAGGTTCTGGAGTGGCGACCGCGTCCCGGACGACGTAGCGTTGGACGGCCCACATGGTGGGCTGATGACCTTGTGAAGGCATCAGGAATCCGCTGGATACGAGAAGCAGCACCGGTAGAAGTGCGATTCTTGGGGATGCTATTTGCTTTGTTGTAAGTTGATTACCCGTTTTAGATAGGTATGTCATGACTCGTGATTGATTGCTTAGCTATAAAGGTATAGCGTAAGTATAATAATTTAAAAGGTTACATCTGTAACTATCTGCAATATTCTTACCTTAGGGCTCCCACAGAATTTCGGGAGGTTCCTGTTCAGGATAAAGCGGGAGGAAACGCCCGAGTGTTACCATTGTGTGGATCGCCCGGAGGACACGGTGGAGCATACGGTGGAGGTCTGCCCGGCTTGGGCGGGGCACCGCCGTGTCCTCACGGAGGCGATCGGCAGCGGCGATCTCTCGCGTCCGGCCCTGGTTCAGGCCATGGTCCGGAGCGAGAGTGCATGGGAAGCCGTCACTTCCTTCTGCGAAGCAGTAATGCTCGCGAAGGAGGAGGCGGAGCGCGCGAGGGAAATGCAAGATGCGCGCCCTCGCGCCCCTAGTCACCGCAGGAGACGCCCCGGGCGTCGGGAGTCGCGAGCCGACTTCCGGCCACCGTAGGCGCGGGCTTGCGGACGGTGGGCAATGGGTAGCTCGCCGTCCGATTAGGACCAGGCCCGGGTCGACGGCACGTTGTATTCCACGCGCGCCTCAAAGAGATGTCAGCACCAACTGACGGGGTCCGTAAGGGCCAATGCCTGCCAGGGTTGCGAGTTTGTCCGAAAGGGGTATCGCGGCCCCGGCACACAGGCAACGGAAGGAACACGGGTGGGTTTTAGTCAGTAAAAGTCTGACACTCCCTCTCGCTCCGCCCGAGGGCGAGCGAGCGGGAGGAGTCATTTGATGATTTCCCAGCCAAAAAAAAAAAAAAAGGGCTCCCACAGAAAACTGCAAATTCGTATCGCATTGCTAAAATCTGCGAGCTCTTAAAACAAAGCTCCTCTAAAAACTTGCCATGCGGCGTCGTATCTCATCGCATCGCAGTTTTGTGTGAGAGCCCTTATTCTTGGCTCGTTTTTTTTTACAATTTTCAGTAAGCTATAGAAGAATACCAACATAATGCAATATTGCTCACTCCCATAGCAAAAATGCGTTATAATTTATAGCCGACAGACTGTCCAGACTTATATCTATCTTTGCAACATTTCGACAGAATCTATCCGGTAGTATTTTCGTGACTGAACATATATCCAGACAAAAATTCTAAAAACCATGTTTTTGGCATGAGAATCGTGCCCAGAGGAATGCATTTCTTTCAAAAATATTCAATGTACAGTTTGACTTGGCTACGACTTTATTATTTAAATATGTATAGTTAAAGATTGTAGATACACAATTGAAACACAAAGACTTATCTGGCAATATTTTCCACTAAATATTTATTAATAAAACACAAACATAACAAATATTCCCCAGATACAGTAGGTACATACCTAACGATGTAGTTACTGTTGCTAGGCCAGTTATCTTGTTTCGCAGACTCGCAGTAAGTAGGTAGTTTGTTACGTATTCAGTCAATGAAATGTTAATATTTCCGTTATCAGTGCGTTACTTTACACCCGTATTTTATTATTATATTATCCTTTCTACATATATTTCTGCGACAATTTCATCTTTGAGCTTGGACTGTGACCACTGCCTGACAGACGGCCGATTTTCATGTTTGTTTTCACTAGCACAGGCACTATTTGGAAAACCCAAATGAACGCCAAAACAAGTGTAATTGCACGTGCACAATTGGATTTTTAACTCAAAATCCGCTGCGGGTTTGCAGTGCACTAGGTGACACGAGAACACGAGCATTCGTATGCAATTCTGTCTATACCAAAACGTGGGCAGTACCCACGTGAAACATGTTACAAAGGTATCACTATTGTATCGGTCGATAAACCGGCGATTTATTTTCGAACCAGATTTTGCCCGCAGTTTCGCCCGTGTGGAGGTTGGAAATTATCCTACGGAAACGTAGGTACTACTGGGATAAAAATCCTTTTATGTCCTAAACTCCTAACCCAGGTTATGGTCTGATGCAAATTTCATTCAAATCCGTTCAGCCATTTAGCGTATATAGCGTGAAAGCGTAACAAACAAACACACCCACTTTCGCCATTATAATAATATAGTTAGAATGAGGTCTGACAAGAATAGTGAAACTATTTATTTATTTAATACTTCAAGCACACAAACTCAAACTCAAACTCAAACTCAATGCATTTATTTCAAATAAACCAATTACAGGCACTTTTGAATTGTCAAGGGGTCGGTCAGTCAGAAATATGAAGCTAGTTGCCCATTCCAACGCGTAGTAGGTTCCTATGGAGAAGAACGGGCAAGAAACTTCACGGACACTCTTCACACAAATGTACAGAGGCGGACTTAATGCCATAGGCATTTTCTACCAGTCAACCTTTGGGTGATGCAGAGACAAAGATACAAATTATCAATTACATGATTAGATATTATGTCGAACAACAGCGTGTCCAAAAAAAGTACAACAAAATAACTAAGTAAAGTCAACGCAACATGTCTTTATCCTCCATACTTGTCTATTAGTCGTCATCTCGGTAGTTACCCTCTGTCTAGCCGTATCATCTTCCACACAGTCCATCCATCGTTTCTGTGGTCTTCGTCTTCCCCTACTCGTAGCCATCCACATTCATACTCAAAAGTTTACTGACGACATTTCCCTCATTCCTCCGCATCGTATTACCACACAACTTTAAAAGAACCAAGTAAAGTGTAGGTGCAAAAAAACCCTCTCCTTACCTTTCTTAGTTTAGATACCTCTTGTGCCAGACAGTCCACAGTAATCAAATACCTTGTTAACCTACCACCTCATAGATAGTCAAATAAATACTGATGAAAACCCACAGTGTATAGCTAAGATTTCCTGTACATCATTGAAACTAGGGAATTACTTTTATCTAAAAGTTTTCCACATGTGGGTCACGGCCGCGTGAATCAGTGACCCATATGCCTAAGAAAGATCTATTCCAAGCGTGACGCGTTCCCGCAAATATTTGGAAAATGTTCCCGTTTAACAAATATCCATGAATTTATGAACATTCCTCGGTTGATTTACTAAAGTTCTGATGAATAAAGAAATGCTGTGTAAACTAACATGTTATGTGTAATGTGCCTCTTCTGTGTACGTTCCTAATAATTACCGGCCCACATAATTGTTTGAGGGTGTTGTTTTCTTCCTACTTTTATTTTGAGGTGACTTGACTCTGAATAATGTAGCTGTAATTTACAGCTATATTATTTAGAGTTTATTATTGAAAACATGTTTTTGGAATGTGTTTTTCAAAGTCATTTATTTTAATCTGCCTGCTTTTGTAAGTCAAGAACTATAAATATAATTGAGGGACTTTTAAATGTAGTTAGCCGTCTCCATAATCAATTTTTGTGCTGTGAAAGTAAGCGAGGTGATTCTTGCGATGCACCTGTAATGACACCATCTCTGTTTTGATTTTGAAGCAAATAGGGTAAATCAGTTAGGCTTCCCGTACATGATGCCGGAGCGGCACTGGCGTCGGACCGCATGTTTAGTTTGCAATGCTTTTCTGAACCAATGCCAGTGTAAACGAAGTTCCGGTGCGGCGCCGGTGCAGAGCTGGTGCTGCGCATGGGCGATATTCATTCGTATACACAAACATGCGGTCCGGTGCCAGCACCGGCGTGATGTACAGGAAGCTTTAAGTATAATCAAAAGAGGAAAGGACTGAATATTGAACCCTGCAGAACCCTGGTGCCCTCGTGGACAGCTTTTGTTTTTACAAGATTAGGTTAGGTTAGTTTATACCAAAGACATATGATACACGTTTAGTTGTGTTTCGAGATACATACCTTATAATCGGCTATGATAAAACTTACATGTAGCCAATCATGTTTCATCATTAAGTTAATTGATAACGACATTCTTCGCATATTTCGCCAATAACTAACAGAAGGCCTGAAGGAAATAGTCTGTTATACATTAATAAAAAGATAGCATATCGGTCATTGGTATTTAGAAAATGTTAATGATTTCCTATCACTTACTGAAAGCGTGGAACTCTTGCTTGCTATAAATAGACTCCTCATCACTTCGTGGGTGATAAAAAGATTTTGATTATTGCTAATTTGGTAGTAGACTTACTTAGATTTCTGTGATAACAAGTCGATGCTTGGCCGTCGGACATAAATACACTACCTTATGGACAAGACGTATTTGTTTGTCACCCAAAATTGTATAATCATGCGCCTTCATCGCCATATGTTATGCATATGAATTGTTGGATCTGCATAATCGCATCCAGTTTTGAAACAGAACACCATGACTTGCAAAGATGGTTGCTATGATGACACACAGGATACGGGATGATTACTTCAGTTTTGTTAAAAACCTTGGTATACCATTTGATCCGTTATAGCTACCAGTTTTGCAAAAATGTATTAAACCTACGCCTTATTAAGTTTAAGATAGTCTTTTATCACTGAATTTCACAATTCCTTATCATTAACCGATGCAGCTGCTTCACAGTAGATAACAATTACTGGAAATCGTAGTAATAATGTCATTGCAGAGGTTAGGTCACTCCGGATGACGTAAGATTAGCCTGCATTATCGGAATATGTGGAAAAGTTTACGATGGCAATTGATTTAGAGAGATAGAGTAATCTTTATTGCACATATAGAGGATATATATAATTGAATAAGGTCTTTTCCGGAAATATTAGGTCGGATCGTATTACCGGGTATTAGGGGTCGCCCCGCGTACTAACTGGTTAAAACCAAGTCTCATCAATTTACCCTTCAGTGATCTTCATCATCATCTCTACAAGCCGCCTGCTGTTGTGTTGCTATGCGTCATGGATGCTGCGGCTTCATGCTGGTACTGATTATCGTGAACAATGATTGATTGATCTTTAGTACCTATCCCACATCAGGACAAAGTCTACTCTCCTATATTGCCATTTGGGACTAATCTCTCAGAAAAGATGCGTTCCCCATCTTTTTTTATGTCTGCTTTCTCATTTTTGCTGTATGAGACTTATTATATCCTTGTTTTCACCTTAAGCTCATCCGGCTTACAGCAGATGACATAACTTAACCCAATTCCATGTAGGTAAGTTTGGCAGCAGTAAGTAATGGCAGCAAAAAAATTACAAGATCCCACTCCATTAATAATTAGGTACTATAAAAAGCGTGTCTGATGTCATAACGGCTATCTAATCTCAATCTGTAACGTGTTACTTGCTAGAGGTGGTGACGTCACACCGTAGCACACGGATGCCTAAACGGATAGGGCGGCGAGATCAAGTCATTGTTACGTGACGTCATAGTTGTTACACTGATTTTAATGACGATCATCATAAGTAGAGCCAGATGAGCTTTTATAAACCCAGCGTGAAATCCCATTCAAAGTAAGTTGCCGAAATGATGCTGCATTCAGGGTCAATCAATCTGGCTTGGCTTTTTCCGACTATGTTGGGGTCGGATTTCAGTCTAACCGGATGCAGCTGAATACCAGTATTTTACATGGAGCGACTGCCCATTTTACCTCCACAACCCAGTAACTGGGTGCTACGATACCTTGATAAACTGGTGGCCTTGGTTGTCAGACTTTCGGGCTTCTGTCGACCCGTACAAAGATCCATGAATTATAGCCGGGACCAACGGCTTAACGTGCTTGCCGAGGCACGGAGGAGTCTCGGCATGTAAAGATGGTCAACCAACCAACGAAAGCGTAGCTTAACCTGATGGATCAACCCGTGCGGCTGTTATTACTCAGCCAACAAGCTGCATTCAGGGTATAATCGAAATTGAGTGGACTGAAATTCATGATTTTGAACATTAGTATTTTGCCGAGAATTTTGATTAAATATTAATTTTTTAGTTCAATTAAATTGAATTTAGTTTTTCGTCGTTAATAGATTTGATTTTATTTTGAATTTGATTTTGTTTTCACAATGCATATAACATATTTCTGTTTATATCACTGATAAATTCTGCACAGTAACAATATTATTGCAAATCGAAATGTGATTGCCAAATGTACAAGTTCATGTTTTTCTAGATTTTTGACAAGTTCAATTTTGTAGTACAATAAAGTGATAGTAGGTATGTATTCAAATCTATACCTACTTTGAGACGACATAATTATTTAAATTCGATGACAAGCCATATTATTTATAGTGACTCAATACCTACCTGCTGTAATCTTTTCTACATAATTATTGAAGTTTATAATATCCACGTAATTTAATGATTCGACTTAGAACAGGGGATTATCTTAGAAGTTTATCTTTTAGGGCAAAGTCGATTTATTTGACTAAATATTGAAATAGTAACATTAGAACAGAAACCCAGATCTTTCACAGATGTTCTGAACAGACCAGGAGATTTAATTAACATCTGCAGGGAGTTGAGCTGGTTGGAATAACCACCAACGACCGCCATGGCCCACGCACAATGGTCCACCTGCGGAAACCAAACCCCATAATATAGAACAGGTAATGACAACTAAAAGTGGGTAGGTACCCGTACATTCAGGTTTATATTTGCAAACGGTTTCTAAAGTGTAAGAAAATTATGTTCACAGAGAACAATGACTGGAATCAGTTATGGCAAACTCGATCGTCTCGTCTCGATCCCGTGGGAATATCGGGATAAAAAGTATCCTATGACCTAATCCAGGTCCTGGTCTACCCATGTGCCAAATTTCATCCAAATTGTTCAGCCGTTTTAGCGTGACGTAACAAAGAAACAAACTTACTTTAGCATATAATAGGCATAATATTAGTAGGAAGTTAGGATTACAACCGGTCATAATACGAGTCACATCTGCTTGTTTCATGTGAACGATGTTGTGAAAACAACAATCAAACATTAATTTGGACAAGATGAGATCCTTTTTTCTGTAAATTAAGAAATAGGTACCTACATGATAATGATAGTATAGTTCGACCCTGATATTACAATCACTCTACCTACACACCGACGACGTCTCTAGGGGACCCCCATCTTCAAACACCGTCATATAAGGGTCTATTATTGCCGTTTCCTACTAGTTTTTCCTATTACCTTGGAAACTGGAACCACGTGTTTTCTTCCTCGTAGCGTACGCACGGGGCTTTCTAGACCGTACAGGTAGAGACATGTCTACACTCTCACGTAGGTAGAGGCATGAACTTAGATGTGACGACTGATAAGAGCTACGTGCCAGACGCTGCGCATGCGACTGATCATTCACTGTCATGTGATCATTTCGTGTACGGGCTTTTTCCGAGGCCTTATTTGAGGTCGTGCATGATAGCGAAGTGGGCGTGACTGAATATAGGTTTACCCAATGTCGACATTCATTAAAAGAAGAAGCCCTGCGTTGTGAAGTTCTGAAAATACTGAAATAGTAAAGTATTCCTCAAAGTGTAGTAGATGTCTTAGAAACGAGATTACCTTATTGTCAGCTTTTAAATTCATGCCTTGATAATAGCAAAAGCCATTGCAAATTTTGTCTAACAATGGTCTAGCTAGAGTACTCTAGAGTTTGAAGGACTAAGTTTTATCCACGCAAATATGGGCCAGGTCAGGGTTCAAAGCCCCGTCAGCCTTCATTCAGGGTCAGATGATCCTGACCTTGACTTACTGATTTTCGGTCCTTGGGTCAAGGACGAAAAATAAGGACGGAAGTTCCGGCACCGGACCCCGCAAAATTATACAAAAGATCCGTCTTTTAAAACATACTACTGTATCTACTGTTATACTTGCTCACTGATAGTGCCCGCACGTGATAAGACATGTTACGTCACTTTAAAGTTTCAAACCGACCTCCCATTTTTTTTTTTATTATAAAACACGTGTCGACTTGTTAAAATATATCTTTGGGTGAATCACGAGTGATGTTGCTATGTGATTGTTGAACTGAATAGATTAATAATTATGTTAGTCTGTCGTAGGCTCGTAGGGATGCGGCACTTCGGCCGACGACGCAATAGGGAAATAATTTTGATGAATGAACATAGGGGTTTTGCCAATTTCCTTTTTATTTTTCAGCTATTTTTAAGAAATAAATACTGAAAATAAAAGAAAGGACCAACTAACATTAAAATTATTTACTGCAAAGACACAGCTTTCAGTAACTACTCGTAGCTTCATCTTTCTGACTGACTGACCTCTTTACAATTAAAGACTGCCTTTATTTGGTTTATTTGAAAAAGAAAAAAAATGAAAGCTGTCAAACTAAACTCAAAACTCAAAGCGTTTATCGCTTTGAGTTTTGAGTTTAGTTTGACAGCTTTCATTTTTTTTCAGAATATAACGGAAAATTTCTGGAAAAACTTTTAAAGATTTTTGCAATATTCTTTCCATCGTTCTTCTCATATTAGCCGAGACTGGCAAAGGCCTTTCTTTCCCCTCCGCTTTTTTTACCTATCCCAAATTATGTTCTTTTTAATTCTTGTTTAAATAGTGGTCAAACAACCGAACACGTGTCTTCCTCAATAAACGCAAGTCATCTATGTTGTCATATTACTTACAAACGTGTAATCCGCACACTGAAAATAGAAATACATAGATAATTATGTAGATATAGTATAGCTGTCGTAGCGTCATGTTGGAACTTGTCGCTGTAGAGATCTTTAACCCTCGAAATGATACGTGACTTGTTATCTACTATCTATGGTCAATGATACCCAATTTCGATACGGATTTCGGACGGACGTAGCTTTGCTAATATAGGAAAGTCAGACTCATTGTTACACTTTTGACTCCACCCGTTTTTCATAGAACTGATACGCCATGCCGCCATACATATTGGAAGTGAACCCTCCGGGAGGGTTGCCGGCATTACGTTTGCGCTAAAGTTAATCAATCGTGTTATAAAACACTGTAAAACGAAGTAAAATTGTGTTTTTAGGTGGTCTTGTCGCCATAAGTCGTGTAACCCTCACATATGGGATGCCGCGAGCCCCTGTGGAGGGCTCATTTTAAATGTAGGTTTTTCTTAACGAATACAGCATAATACACCGTGCAAATAAAATCTGATGTATATATTTTAACAAGCATTTTAATGTTTTTTTTATTTTTTGTTCACGTATACGAATATTCACAAAAATTTTAAAAGGTCTGAAACTGCTTTTAAGATTTTTTAGTAATTAGTTTTAATAGATGACCAACAAATAGGGCTTCGAAGATTCTCTTACTTTGAATACTTCTGACTGGCCTACCCTCAGCGGGATGTACCTAGTACTTCGTACATTATTTTGTCAATTATGTCGTGGGAAACAGCAATTTAAGGTTTAAGGTTGGGAATTCTTCTGACAATACCGTCTACGTCCGGCGATTTACGAACGTGTGTCACTATTTTATGAAACAGAACCTTTTGCAAACACTTTAGGCTGTATGTCAATACACAAAAGAGTTAAATATACTTAAAAAATTGTCAGTTAAAACGAGGTACGTCATTGGAAAATTGTGTAAGAATTCTCAGAAGCAGCGACTGATAAAAATGCCCAAGGCTTTGCTAAATATAGCTATAACAGCAATTATTTTTAGATAAGTTTTATCTTGTAATTGTCGTCATGTCTTAATTAATCCGGTGCTATTTGCGGGGGTGCAAGGGCAGAGATGTGGGTGTCGACGATGCCATTCTAGAGAGGGTTACTAATATCTGTCGTCTGTTACATCACATAATTATGATCATGCATGAATCAGAGAAAAGAAACAGACATTATAAGTGGGATGTAATTATTGGTATATTATTGTCTGTGAGCATATTTGTTTAATAGGTAGCTAGTTGAAGGAAAGTTTCCGGATTTTATTTATTTATTTATTCAAAGTCAAAGTCAAAGTCAAACAATTTATTTCAATTAGGCACATAAAAGGCACTTATGAACGTCAAATTTACAAAAAAATAGAATTGATTCTAGTCGCCCCTTCCAAAAGGTAGTTTTCGTATAGAGAAGAATAGGCAAGAAACTCCACCGTTACTCTTTTAAAATGTTTTTACAATATTTTGTATACATTAATTATATAATTATATGTGAAGACGATGCATCTAGAATAAGATTACTATACCACGATAGGTAAAAAAAAATGAAAAAAAATAAAGCAATTGCAGATAAATTAATTATGATAGATAGATACATGGTGCTCACATATTTACAAACATTGCAAAATTATACGATATTCCTAACATTTTAACAAGTAATACGAACAAGTAATACTAATAAGTCAGTGTGTGAGTTCAAGAAATCACAGAATGTAAAATCAGAGTTATAAAAAATAACAAACTATATAATTAAATAAGCAACCAGTTTGATTTTGTCTAGACTCTAAATTGTCCTATGGAGCAGGACCAGCATGTTTCCAAGCATTCTTATCTTGGATATAATCCTCTAATTTGTAATACGCTTGTTTACAGAGTGTACTTTTAATATGAGTTTTAAATTTTCTTTCATTTAATTGTCACAAGGTATTTTATTGTAACATTTAACACAGTACCCCATAAAAGATGTATGTACTTTAGATAACTGTTTATTAATATTTAGTATATTAGTTTAGTGGATTTCGTTTATTATTTTTGTAACTTTTGCATGCATAAGTTAAATATGGCTGAACCTATTCCTTGTACCACCATGTATTGTACCCATATTTGCAAAAAAAAATATCTTTATCTAGAAACAGCTAATTTGGTAATTTACCTATCTTCGGGGAAAACCTATTGTTCAATAACTTGTATGGGAAATAAACGTAACTACCGGTAAGAATATAAACAAAGCTTCCTTAACTACGCCTCGTCTAGACAATAAACGATGCAGTTACAATTAAAAGAACAATCTAATAATAACTGCGACATTTTCCTTATCGCGCGAGGTTAACCACTAACGACCCGTCACCCGTCACACTTACCAATCGTAGACGGTAGTGCCAGAACATTTCGGAGAATAACTTTCACTGATCTGATGCAACTCCGGCTAATGTCACATCAAATGTCCGGCATTCATAGACAATGACGGAGTTACGGATCTTACGGTACTTCGGCGAACTTGTGTGAATTGATGTGACCGGCCTTGTTAACGACCTTACAAAAGTAACGGTTACAAAATATCTGGAGGCTCTGCCTTCTTTAGAAAAATGGTTATTTTGATGGTATGATCATGCCGCAGAGGAAAGAGGACTTCAGAAATAGGATTTTGGACATAGTTATTATTTTTTGGAAGGATATTTTCTGTCTCCCTGTGTTTGCCGTCCAGCAATTCTGCTGCTTTGAAGGGTTTAGGGTGCTGGTACACCTAATTAATAGGAATTTCTACTTTGACCCTGGAATGGCAATGTCTGCTATGCCTTTGGAATCCGGCATTTGATTTAGATACATACGAAATCGCAAAACTAGGTCGCAATCAAGAAGATTTTTTAATAATTTTCTCTTCTTTTTTATACGATCTCGGCCTACATCTGCCAATATCGGAATTCTGGCATTTCTCCGGAATCTCAGCTTGAATGGGCAGTGTCGCGCCTGCGCAGACTGTACAGTGGAAGTGCGAACGGCACGCTTTTGCCACGTGCGCGTCGAGGTCGTGTCTAAAACCCCTATCATAACGGCATAACTTACACGACACTGCAATCTAAAACGAACATTATTTTCAAACTTTTATGGTTCATAATGCAATGACTGAGGAAATAAAACTTTGATGTTGCCTACAGGAGAAGGGTAGACTTTAAAAGTATGTTGATAGAGTTCGTTTTTGCTTGGCTTACAATGTTTCGTGTTGGCAGTTGTTTGAAGGAAGCCAACCGTGGTATTTCATTCATGAAAGTGCAAACGAGGTCGCCGTAGTACTATGTGCGTAGTTTTCGTTCAAAGATAAACTAATTAAACGTTAGATAAGTGTGACGAGAGTTTAACTATCTCCAGTTAGTTAGCGGATTAGTTGGGATTACTTTCTTGTTTAAATATGACTTTGTGTAATCTTATTAGTTAAATGCATTAAGTAATTACTGTAATTAGGTGTCAACTCATTTAATAATTTTTTTAATTGGGTATGAAAGAAGATAGGACTTAACACACTTGGGTAGGTAATTAATTATACTCGTATATTATTCTTTCCAAGAAAAAATATTTGCTAGATAATCCGTTAATTATTTATTAAATAAACACTTAATTTACGAATTAGTAAACTTGTTTACATTTCACACGGTCTGCGCTGTAAGTTTCCCAAATGTAGAGCTTAGTGCCAAAAATAGTACCTAAAAACTTTTCCGTATGTCCTTACTTCTAGAAAGTCACTCATAACACTGTGTAAATATTACTTCTTTATGTAATACTGGTGAGACAGTTCCTATAGTAGACAAATTACACAGACAAATTAAGAACCTCCTTTTTAAATCGGTAAGAAATGGCCGGTGCAATCAATCCTGCGTTTTACATCAGCCGACACTCAAGGCCTATTGTTACAATATAAAAGTTATTTAGTAACGTTATTGCGTTAGATATATCATGTGGTTTCAAGTGTTTGCACGGGAGAAAGTGCTGATGTTGTGTTGATGGGGTTTTTACTATTTATCTATCTATGTGACGTAGTTACTTGTTTCCTATCGATCCATGAGGTAAAGCTAAACCTATATATACCAGACTAACAACTCTTACACAACGTGATTTGTGACCCTGCCGTGATTTTTGTAGGTCAAGATTGATCTACAAACACCTATTAAATACGGTTATTTAAACTGGCAAAGTTGTTAGTTGTATTCAAAAGCCTGAAAGTCTGTCAAGCGGTAACTGAATGATTTTTAGGTGCAATGTAATAAGCCTCCAAGAGTGGCAATTTTATTTTTCTAAAATATACCTAATGCTCCTGAGCACTCACTCACACAAACTTTTAGACTAAATTTATAGCCAAAGCGCTTGAGCTTTGCCTATAATTCGTGCCAAATGTGAGAAGAAGAAGTGTTCACAATGACATCGTCCGGAAACTCTACACAAATCATACCTAATACATACTGACTCCATAGATCTACGAAGATAAATTTTTCAAGCGTCATAAGAAGGTTAGTCAGTTAGGAAAATCAAGTCGACATCTCTTAAGACTCTTACCATAATTTTCCTTTCAAAGAACCGCTGCCGTCAGTGGTTAAAATCCAATTTCGTAAGTTCCAACAAACTAGGCGTTTCGGAAAACTGTCACACAATCTTATACGAGTATGCATGCTCAGAATAAAAACCAAGTTAACTACGTCATACTGAGAGTAAACTTTAAGAGTGGAATGTACATGTAACAGGAAAAAATCTGAGATAATATCTAGGCCCAGTTGACCGGTCGTGCATTGCATACAAATGCGTAATAACTTGAGAATATACAAAGCTACTCATGTTTTTAATCAAAAGAATTTTCGTTGTAAGGTACCACATAGGTAGGTACTTATGGATCTAACATGTTACAGTTTTAAAGCCTACAACGATTCGGCCTATCGTATATAGAAGTTGCGAGCTGAAGTTTTTGGGGATACCTAGTGTTAATTTAGAATACCAACTTATCTGTTACTTACCGTGCCTCGGAAAGGAATTTAAGCCGTTGGTCCCAGCTGTCATTCTTGGATCTTTGACAGTCGTTACGTGTCGTCAGAAACCCGAAATTCTGACAACCAGTCTTACCAAGGGGGGGGGGGGGGGTCAAGGGGTATTACCCAGTTACTGGGTTATGGAGGTCAGATAGGGAGCCGCTCCATGTAGAATACTATATAATAGGTATTCAGTTGCATCCGAGTAGACTAGAATCCGACACCAACATACTTGGGAAAAGGCAAGGTAGATGAGATGATGGAGAAAGAGCCCTAGTTATATTCTGATGTTCGTTTGTATTGCGAAGATCTTTACATCATCCAACTTATCATTTTTCTGTCCTGAAGTGTAAGGCTATAAGTAGTTAAAGTTAAGGGTACGCTAGTCGGTCATTCTTCCATACAAACGTAGTATGGTAATCACTCGTCTGTTTGACGGTGTACGTTCGAAACTTAAAATTATATCGGTTTGTCTTGTCATTTATGCCCTGTATGGAAGCAGAATTGGAAAAAATATATTTGTTTGGAATTTATGAGCGTCGAAACTTCCATATACACAAATTTTAACTCTGTGGCGTGGTCAATGGCGAAATAGAAACCGTACAGGAATAGACAGGGATAAATAATTTATTCAATAGTTCAAATAATTTTATTTTTATTAAATACATTCCGTAGTTTTTTCATAATATCTATACGCCCAAAGGTCTGTTCATGAAATTTTTAGCGCTCGTTTTCGTTATAAATCATTGTCTATTTCACTAAATAAATTAATAAATATATAAATAAATCAATAAAAATAGATAAATAAATACTAAACAAAAAAACATTTTTTATTTTTTATTAATCTAATTATCATGCATATTAGTAACGCCCACCAACGAGTTCGAGCCGTCGACTAGTGTACCCTTAAAGTTGAATAAGAACGTGCAAAGTTTAGATTCTGACCATCATAGGCATTGTTTAATATTTGAATAAAAAATTGTGACTCGCTACCTATATTTTTTTTTGCTAAAATTCAAAGCTACATATGTTTCTAGACAGTAATGTAAGGATGAGCCAGTACTAACGCAACTTCTTGACTAATAATAAGTAGAATGTTCATAATAGATAATAATGACTAGCTGACCCGACATACGTTGTCGTGTCCAGATTTCAATAGTTTATACAAAAATCCCGTAGAAAAAAGAACGTAAATTTTTTCCCGAATTAGAAAATTATCCGGGAATCTTTTAATTTTTTTGTAATGTATAGCCAGTAAATGTTTTAATTTTAATTTCAATATGCAAGAGAAGAAAGGCGTGACTATAAGTAAGATAAGATAAGATAAGATATTTTTTATTTGCATAAAACATGGTATACAAGGTGTTATTACAAAAATATAGATCGAACATGTTTTGCTTAAAACTAAAGCAGTAAGCAAGCAAGTAAGCAAGTAAGTAAGCAGTAAGTGGGTGTGTATGTAGGACATTTTATTGTAAATTATTGTTTTACTTTGTGTTTTTTTTTTTTTGTATGGATCATCTGGTATATAATTAAGATTTTTATTTTGCCGTTCTCAAATGATGCGCTTCCCAACGAACAGCATTTTGTTTTATAAATATAGAATAGAACTTAAAAATGGACTTAAAATTAAGACTGAAATAACATTGCTTCTAAGTACCATTTTCAGTATAAGAATGAGTAACAACATCCCTGTTAACTCATTAAACATGATAAAAATGCGTCAAAGACGCAAGACTCATTAATGCAGACAAACCAATACCGACGAAAATTCTTGGAAAACCACTAAGTACAGTAACTTCCATATTTGGTAACGCGACGTAACAGATGATAACATGACACAAGCCGCCGCGCGCCGTAAGATAAATATAATAACAAACCGTAAAACGGATAACCAGCACATGTATGATGTACATTCTTATAGTGACGTGCAAAAAATGTGTGAATCATAGTTTTTTGGAGTCTCGGTACCTACGACATGACGAAAATAAGAATGAGAACTTCATAGGTGATGACGACAGCGAGACCGTGACACGTGCTAATATGTCGAGAAGAATTTAGCGGTTTTAAGTGAAAAAGTGAAAAAGGTCACTTTAATTAAGAAAAACTCGCCTAGAGCTTCGTTGCTGAAATCTGTTACTGAAAATATTCCAGAAAGTTCGTGTAAGTTTCAGGAACTTTCTCGAATGTTTTCAGTGTCAACCGACTTTAATTAATAAAGATAGATTTTGAAGAAGATTGAATTTGGAATGTTGATTAAAGTGCCAATCAAATAAGGGTTTCCCCTTAGGACCACTTTAATTTGTCAGTCCCTGCGAGTGGGAGTACAATTTGGGGCTCAATTAACACGTCGCCTTACGTCATTATGTTATAGCCGACGCGCCTCTTTTTTGTAATTGTTTCCTGTTTTATGCCAATAATCTTGTCCACGTCTTGATAATACATTATTGAGAGTAACTTTTAGATAGATTTTTCCTCCAAGACCTAGACAGCCTTAATTTTCATAATATGAAACTTTAGTAGAAAGTACTACAGCCATTATTGAGAGCTAGTGTGTGGTGTATCTAATTTCAGGCAGCTTTATAAGTTACGTAGGTTAGGTGGACGTTCTATACCTCTGGTATTGTCGTGTGTAGATGTCATAGGCGGCGGCGGCGGTAGAGTTGCCGAGAATCGAGTTGAATGGTGTGCGATTGGAGAGGCCTATGTCCAGCAGTGGACTACTGTAGATGATGATGACGACAGGCGGCCGTGCGTGACCACTAACCATCACGTAGACCGCCTGTTTGTTTGGCACCTAATCAAACATTTTTTTTTAAACAGGTATTCGTAATTGGAAACTTCACAACGGTAAATAGTTCCCAGAAATATGCGTGTCTCCGTGACCTCTCACCATTAGGCGGCTGTTCAAAGGTAAACGTTCTTTGGGCTGTGAGTCAAGCTGTAGGCTAGGCTGAGGGGCTGATGTATTATATCTTGCAGTTCGTTTAGCTTTCGCGGAAACTGATTCACTCACCCTAGACTAAGGTGGCGAAAAGAGAGGCGGTAGTTGTATCGCTCTATATTTTAGACTATGTTGTAGTATGTATGCATGTGTAGGTAATAAGTAGTAATAGATAATTCAGAGATCCATTAAGATAATATGAAGTTTGTAAAGGTAAGTTCAGAAGCAAAACAGATATCTTTCAATTCTGAATCTAGCTGATATAATTGATGAGGAAGCCAGACTTTAGACATTGAAATTACTAAAATATTAAGTAAGGAAGATATAGCTTCAAATTGCTTACACGGCACCAAATCAGACATGTCGTATCCGCAAGATACCTACGACACGGCACCAAATCTCTTCAATATTATGATTGCGACAGAGTTACAAAAGAACATCCGTAATAATTGATTAATTATAAAATTATCAGTTATTATAAAGTTATCAGTATCCGTAAATTAATGTCATAGTGCTATTAAAAGCATATTGCGCGTCTTTAATTTACTAATCGTTGATCTGTGACCGACACGTAGGTACCTAGGTACACGGTCGATATCAAACCGTGCCGGTATCGGTATCGGTATCAGTCACGATCTCTACGTGAAAGGATTTTCCAGTCTGACACAATGATTAACAGAATATATGAACAGTTCTTGTTAATACCTATAGAACCTTGAAGGCTTTTGTGAAGAGAGGACTTAAAAGAATTGTGAAGGCCAATATCTTGATAGATGTGATTTATGGACAATGTAGATACCTATGACAAACAATTTTAAGTAGAAATAACACAACCGCAATTTCACACATGTGGAATTGAAATGAAATACGAGTATAAAATCCGGCCTTCCTTAACAATCGGGTTTCGAGACTGAACAAACTTTGAAAGAGGGATGATGAATATTTTTTTTTGTTCGGCATGGAGATTATAACTTTGTTTACGTAATCTAAAGCTATCGACGATACATTGAGTTAAAAATTGCCATAACGTCACAAGAATATAGATTTTATACTTACTTGTGACGTAGCGACCCCCACTCTCCAACTTAAAATGCGTTTTATCTAAGTAATTTTTTATTAATGATTTTTACTAATGCAAAAAATACGTGTCTAATATTTTTTTATTATCTGACTGACGGACTAACTAGAATATCTTCCCAGGCATCATCCCTATGGTGCATACTTACTATTTACCTACCGGATTCTCCGATTTGAGTAATCTTTCAAGTCACGAAGTAAGATTTCACCGTTCATACATTTACATCGTGGTTCGTATATTTAATGTACACATTGATGTAAACTACCTATTCTACCTTGTTGTTCAGGGATACTTACTCACCTCTAAGCCGTTCATCAATGGTAAAACCGAAAAGATTATTTTCTTACGCAGAGGGGACGCCCTAGTAACACATAATATACTGACCTTAATGTTCATCAGAAAACTACAAAAAAAAAAAATATTACACGCACGCTGTTTGCGAGTACCACGCACCTGGCGTAGTACTCGCAAACAGCGCGTATTTATTATTTTTTTGTAACGGAAAACAAACAGTAGTACATTCAAAATAAACAGAAATAACTTAACAATTAAACTACCCACTACATTTACCACCATAAGACCAGCACCCTAACTGTGTAACTCACGATCAATCACAATCTGTTTCATTTTGACAGTTCAACAACATTCATTGCGTGATTTACGTTGTTGAGCAGACACATTTTACAAACATATGAAGCGATGGATTAGCAATATCCTTCAAAATGATTCGGAATTTGATTGATTTTGTGTTACGCAATTAGCGTGCAGATGTTTGAACGTAAATGAAGCTTGAGGGATAGTTATGTAAGGATCGTAGCAGCTGGGGCTCTGTGGTTTCTGCATGTAAACCCATATATATTTTACTTTACTCTATTTGAGTTGATTCACAGTTTTAAGAAGTTTATTTAACCATAAACTATCCATAAACAAACAAATATTATATCTTGTATGCATTAAGTATGAATCTTTAACATAACAGTCAAGATAAATTTGTTTTATAATTTACCTTCAGCATTGCATCACTAAACTTACACGTGACGTAGGCAGACGAAATCCTAATGTTTGCTCACGAGAGCGGCTATTCTACTTTGTACTAACGACACATGAATGACTGATAAGTGATAACAAGGTATACACACGACGAACTATCAATGACATATACCCACGACGTAGTAAGCCACTCTATACGTACATTGATAGATGTGATTATGCTGTTAGGTTTAGGAGATTGTATCAGATTTATGTGCCGATAATTTATTAGATTTATCGCTTATATGCTTGTTAAGTGATGATAGCGTGTGGCGTCATTTTTGTTGAATGTTACTTGTTACTCTAAGGAATGTCACCGCTATCTAGGGACACTGGTTATAAATCAATAGGTTTAATAATGTTTTGAGGATAATTTGAAAATTGAAAAAAAAATCTAGTTATAAAACTATAACCCAACTACGACAAAAAAAGTCATCTAAAAAGGAATAAACAAGACATCACAGACAGAAAAAAAAAACGGAGTCACATGTGTTAGGCGTAAATCGAACTGATTACATGTGACTCCGGATTTTTTTTTTTGGGTTATGGTACATAATATATATATTTCTTTATGTCCTCTAGAAGGCGCTATATTCAATTCAATGTGACGTCAGCCAGCGGTACTTCATTTGTCAAATTATGATGAGCAGTTTAGAAGCCGTAATCGGACAAAAAGTGACTAATCCATTTAAACCATTGATGTAAATCAATCGATGATTTAAACTGCAAAATTCTTTCAACGCACTTTACTTTTGTAGCCTGTGCTAAATAAATGTATTTTCTTTCTTTCTTTATATTTAATTTTATCGGCTTTCAAGTAATTTGTTGGCATATTGGGGGTCATAATAGGATATTGTATACGCATTTTCGATGGATCAGGAGAAAGTGCAATCAAAGTGGGTGACGAAGCCCAAATCTTTTGGTTGCTCAAAACCAACCGGTTGTGTGAATCAATAATCAAGAGACTACCGCAAAAGGGTTGTTGGAGGAACACCGAGTTTTCGCCAGGTACCTATACCTTTATGTAGGGAAATTAGGTTGTACCTGCCTGGCTTGCAAGACAATGTGATTTTAGCGAACAGCAGCAGTGGCTTCTGGGACGTGGCCGTATACAGCCACGTGCTTATGGCTTGTGTCAACTAATGTGCTGTACCTTACTGTAAGGCAATTGAAACAGCATCATCAGAGCACTTTGTTTAGTAAGATGATAGAGGGAGAAGAAGTTAGTTCTAAATGATAATGTTGACAATTATTATAATGCCAATCCTTTATCTAAAATGTCGTCATGTTACTGTTCATTGCAATTCGTCTCCAATAATCTGACCCCTACCATTGATATCGCGCGGAATGTCGCCTGCCCGCAGCGGGCGAACAAATATCATAAAGATATGGCAAAATTCCTGCCAAATCACGAAGAATGCACTTTGTCCCTATGTGAAATACCCACCGTGTCATCATCACGCAATAAAATAACCGTCTATCGCTATATAAGGGCACTAATATTTTTCAGAAGTATGAAAGAACTTCCTTCAAGTTAAACCTCTTGTTTGGATTTAGTCATCGTTGGTCACCGGCGCCGGCGCCGGCGCCGCGCTATTTGATCGAAGCCACCGTCATAAAGCAGGTGCGAAATGAATGACTTTTAGATCTAATAATTTGATATAAAGATAAAAGTATGAATGTATCAGGATTTTCCTTAATGAATGATTCAGGGTTTGTTGATTGGTTTAGGGACTTTTGGACTCTTCTTTTTACCACGCGGCACTTAGGATTCAACCGTATTGAAAAAAAATAGGCAGACGCTGCAAGTTTTAAATAACTTATTTACATTAACTTATTAAAATAGTTACATGTGGGTGTATTTCTGTAATTTAAACGAAATACATAGTTAATAAAAGAGTTTATTAGACTTCTGTAACAGAATCCGCAACGCTCAATTGGCACTGAAGGGATATTTTCATCTCTTTACGACGGAACTCCCACTCAGTTTGTCTAAGTTTAAAAAAGATATTCTATTCCTAGCTATTCTGGATTTAAATTAGAGTTGTTAATTAGGAAATCACTCAGCATTCCAATGAGCTTATTGAAAACATTTCCCCATAAACTGTTTACGGTCGATCGGCGTGGGAAATTCTCTGGAAAGCTGGTGTTTACACAAACTATATTAACTCGGCGGTAATCGCTGAAATATTCGAATAATTCGCATTACTCACATGCTCGTCGATCGTAACACTTATCATTGCATCAAAGAGACTGGTGTTTGTGCCAGACTGTTCGCACTAATGACAGCATGTCGACCAATAAAAATATCGAAATAATTCATAGCAAATTGACGTTCATATTTTTAACATCAAAAATGTGTGTTCGGCGCTTGCGCTGGCTAATAATGGGTTGGCAGATATAGTTTTGATTGTATTTTTAGGGGTCCGTACCCCAAAAAGAAAAAGCGGAACCCTTATAGGACCACTTCGTTGTCCGTCCCTCAGTCTCTCAAGACCCTTTTTCTCCAGAACGCGTGGAGGTATCAAATTAAAATGAATATCAAATACGGGTCAAAGTCTATGGTCCCTTGGAGCTCTAAAAAAGTCAAGTTTTCTAAATCAACGCAATGAAAAAATACGGCCATTTATGCGACATACCTATTTTTATACTCGCAAATAAATCAAAACCTACAGGGTACTTCCCGTTGACCTAGAATCATGAAATTTGGCATTAAGCAAGGTCGCACAGCACATATAAAGGAAAAAGTCCGAAAATCGTTAATTTGTAGTTTTATCACACAGTTTTTTTTTTTTGCGATTACGAACTTACATTAGCAGTTGGAGAATTGACCGTGACGTATATCGTGATGTATCGGAGAACATGTTTGTCAACTACATGTTAAGTTACTAAGAACTACGGAACCCTTCATTGTGCGTAGCCCGACATGCACTTGGCCGGTTTTTTAAATATTATTTAACGTAATTATATTGACAACGTTATATTTTCTGTAATATCACACAAATACACTCAAGATACTTACCTACTCATGACGTTTTTCGTAGACCCTCCGAGCGAGGTCTACGGAAATAAAAAAGCCTCCACATCATCAACTCAGTAAGCCCCACTACCACCTCCCTGACCACAGTATGAGCTTTTCCCATATATAAGAAAATGCATGAAACTGAGACGCAATCATCTTCAGTTTCCTTTGATTATAACTCGAGCGTTTAATAATCGAGCTCATAGCACGAGCTACAATTAACTCATTGATAATAATTAAAATGATACTGCTACGTTTTAATCGTAATCTCGGTCTCAGAACTACTTAGTTGATTAGACCAGGAAGTGATAGTTATCAGCAGCTTCACTGTTATCAGTAGTCGGCGGTTCACAGGGGCGCGGTGATGCGTCGTATTGCAGAAAAATACAGGGTGGTCCAAATAGTAACGAAGATACATGGGGTATTTTTGGAGACTCCTGGGCAAGAGAAATCTTTTTTTTAAGGACGTCACTATTTGAACCACCGTGTATACTACTAATATGAAATTCAATGGTGATGAAAATTATAAATGCCTGCCGATGTTGTTGATTTTTGGATCCCAAGAATTTTGGTACTTTCAGTCCGTTGAACTACTGAAAATGAATCGTGGTGATGTAATATTTAAATATTTTTAAATGCAGTAATTAATTAAGAGTGTTTACTTGATGATAACATTATTTGGCTCGAACATACATAGGACAGTTAGCTCACAGCAAAATAATTACATTCAACTAAAAATAAAACAAGTGATACTTATAATATTATTACTAAAACTTCTGACTTTCTGTGCAATATTATGACCAATGCTAAAAGAAAAGTAAAGAGAACCCCTCGAACTAAAACTGGGTTACAGTTCGTTGTTACAGTTACAGCGCTTTTACACATGAATGGATCGTAATTTTTTCGGAACGTGAAAACTCCTATGGCTTAATTCAGACGCAATTGACAAAAATTACGAATAGCTGTTCTCAAAAAGAAATAGTCCAAAATACAATCACGAATCATCATGAAGGATGTACAGATCTTGTCGTTAAAAGACCGTTTTAATATCTTATTTTTAGCTAAATAGCGGTCAATTGTGAAGTTAATTGATTGCCCTAAAAATATTCTCATCTAAAAATGTTTCAAGCCGCATATTAATAATTTATGATGGCCGCCCACTAGTGGTGTACTGCGACATCGCCTCTATAATAAAAGTTGACGGAATTTGTTTTGTTCTAATTTTATTTACATCAATCTACGCTTCAGTGTGTCCGCCTGCATTCAGATCTAAAATTGTAGAATTAATAATTAACATTTTTGTGGAAGCTTAGCTACAGATGACGTAGTTTTAAATTAAGGTGGATCAAGAATTACATGGGGTATGTAATTCTTGATCCACCTTAATTTAAAACTACAAGAATTACATACCCCTGAATGAAATTAAATTACCCTATTAAACCTATCTGAAAAGTTTCAAAAACTGAAAGTTTACTAGTTAAGTACTTTGTTGTCTACTACGAGTAGCTAGATCTAATCTCCGTACGTAAATACATACGTATAAGTACTATATATGTATGTAAATTAATACTAAATGTAGGTATAAATTTCTGACGTTGAAGTTACATGAGAAAACGTAACAACAATCCGACTTTTACTGGTTACGTTCAAGCATTATTATAGGAAAACGGATCCTCTGTAAATCTACTTGCCTAAATGAAAAGTACAGTGTATTTAGGAATAACCCAAGAAATAACCGTTACGCCTGCTATACTTAGCGAAAAACCCTGCATTTACTGCATGTAGGCGACATCGTGACATACTGACGAACCGACGAAAACGCGTTACAGGAAAACTGCGATGTTTTAGCGAAATGTATTCCGTAGTACGCATGGAGGGGAAATACCTTACCCATGTAGATTAGGGCGGAAAGTACTGAAGAACCAAGACATTATAATCTGAAATTGGAATTAAGGATAACTACTGGATATGTCCAAGTTTAGGAAATAGTAAAAGCACACAATTACAGGCACACGTCATTTCAACTTTGTCTCTAGGGTGGACAATGCAAGTATGATGGATGCTTCTGCGGGGTAATTGTTAACACACTTAAAATTGCAATGCCTTTCATTCACCAATCATAGCTATCATAACATAAGTTTTAAACAAATGATTAAAAGAATTGTAAACACTAACCTAAATAATTATTCTACAATGGTTTTATTATTAGGTAATAGTACTGGTATTACCAGAAAGGACATACTAGATGGTGTGGACACCCTATTAAAATTAAATATAGGGAAACTGATGTTGTGTGCTTTTCCTTATTCTGATACTTTATCGTATGATGAAAATAACAATATTTTTAAGTTGAATAATACTATTCACAGGCTGACATGTTGTCATAGTGACAAATTATTGTATTTTGACACTAATAAGTTTGTTAGTGGTTTTAAGTTAACTCAGAGAACTTTATCTCTGTCTTGGGAATGTAGACATATGATTGCTATGTTGATAGCATATAATATTAATTAACGAGGTTATAGCTAATATAACAAAGTGTAGCATTAGTGACGAGTCTAGGTTGTCTAGTTATACTAACAACATAGTGAGTAATTATGTATTAACATGTTGTACGAAGGAGGATCCACCTACAATACCAACACACGTGGAGGCCACTACCAGTCAGGTAGGGTATTCTCTTCCTGCTAGAGCTCATACAGGCATTTTAGACTCTTCACTTGTAGTTGTGGATGTTGCTCCGGATAATTCTTTAAACTAGGCTGTAAGACAACAGAAGTTACCCCTTCAATTAACCAATTATTATTAGAGAATAATAAAAAGGTATCTTCTGGCAATATAACTCAATATAAATCCAAGGGAGTGCAACATACTATTAAATTATTTAATCAAAATATCCAAGGTCAAAATGCTCTTCCAAATTACTGGAAATAGAATTGTTTTTGGAAAATACTAAGTTTGATGTTGTTTGTTTAACAGAGCATTGGTTAAAAGATCATCAAGTGATGTCAATTAATTATGAAAATTATTGTGTAGTTAGCCATTTCAGCCGAAAACGTATGATACATGGTGGATCATTAATATTAATAAAAAATTCTATTAAATCGAAAGAAAGAAAAGACATCATCGAACTATCTGTTGAACACAACATTGAATTGTCCTGTGTCGAGCTTGATAAGCATGTTATAGTATGTGTATACAGACCTCCGAGTTACAGAATCTATCCATGTTTGATTCTGTAATGGAAGATGTATTAAAGAAACTTAGTACTATTAGTAAGTCAATAATCATATGTGGAGATTTTAATATTAACTTATTAGAAAATAACTCGAATACTGTCAGACTATTAAGCCTTTTTAAGTCATTTGATTTGTCAAATGTTTTTATTGAACCAACCCGAGTGACAGCTTCCTCTGCCACCTGTATAGATAATATTTTTTGTAATTGTGATTACTTACACAAACAAATTGTAAACAAGTTGCCATCAGATCACAGTGGACAAACAATAACATTTTGCTCCTACATACCTTTACAAAAAATTCAAATAAGGTTTAGGTCAATTACATGTAAAAGTTTAGAGAAATTAAATTATTCTTTGGCCAGTAAATTATGTGTTCAGAGTTTTAATAATATAGGTGACCCAAATGAGTTCTACGCCGAGTTCTTTTCACTATTAAACACGCAATTTAAGGACACTTTTCCAGTAAAGACTAAAAGTATTTACACAAAGTTCTTATTTAGTGATTGGGCGACTCCAGGTATTCGTAAAAGCAGGGAAAAGCTATTTGAACTTTATGGCCTAAAGCAACATATGAATAATACAAACTTTCATAAGTATGTTGCAAAATATTCAAAAACTTTTAAAAGTGTGTGCAAAATAGCCAAAGCGCTTTATATTAGCAATAAAATAAAATCAGCTGATGATAAAATAAAAACTACCTGGCAAATAATAAATAATGAAACAGGTAGGAAAAAACAGCGAAATACAGAATTTAATTTAGAGACTGCACATGGCCCTATCAACTCAGATGTAGAAATAGCTCAGGAATTCGAAAACTTTTTTGCTAATATTCCCATTAAAACTACTGAAGCTTTAAATTCCTCACCCGCGCTTTCTGCTGCCTTACTTAGACAGAATGTGAAGGCATGCTCTTTGGAGTTTAGGTTTCAGCATACAAACCCACAGGCTGTTATAAAAGCTTTTAAAGATCTTAAAATTAAATCAACAGAAGATCTCTGGGGAATGTCTGTAAAAGTCTGTAGAACTATTATCGAAACCATTGCGCCCTATTTAGCTTTCATATTTAACACCAGTATAGACCAAGGAGTCTTTCCGGATCTCATGAAACACAGTAAAGTAGTTCCATTGTTCAAATCCGGTGATAGTAAAGAACCTAACAATTATAGGCCCGTCTCAATTCTACCAGTTCTCAGTAAGGTGTTTGAAAAGTTGATGCTCAATCAAATGTTACGTCACTTTAATAAAAATTCCATCTTTCATGAACAACAGTACGGTTTCACCAAAGGGCGTTGTACCACTGACGCTGGTGTCACCCTAATAAAGAACATTTTTAATGCCTGGGAAGAAGCACAAGATGCCATTGGAATCTTTTGCGACCTCTCGAAGGCGTTTGATTGCGTAGACCATGAGACACTTCTGCTGAAACTGGAGCACTATGGGATTAGAAATGCAGCTCTTGATTTACTAAGATCATACCTTAAAGATAGAAAGGTTAAAGTTCAAGTAAACGGCGTAAACTCATTAGGGTCTGAAATGGCATTGGGCGTTCCTCAAGGTTCGATATTGCGTCCATTCCTCTTTTTAGTTTACATTAATGATTTACCCCAATTACTTCAAAATCAACCGAAGATGGTGTTATTTGCAGATGACACATCATTGATCTTTAAAATCAACCGACGGTCACAAAATCTTGACGACGTGAATAGCTCTATACTTCAGGTCCAAGATTGGTTTACGGTAAACAATTTGGTACTAAATAAAAAAAAAACCAAATGCATTAGATTTAAATTACCTAATGTTAGAAGTAGCGAATGTGACATCATATTGAATGGAGAAAAACTGGAATTTATTAATCAAACGGTTTTCCTAGGAATCACGCTAGACGAGAAATTACAATGGGGACCTCATATAACATCTCTTGCGGGGCGGCTAAGCTCGGCCGCTTATGCGGTTAGAAAGATAAGACAGTTAACAGACGGTGAAACCGCGCGTTTGGTCTATTTTAGCTACTTCCATAGTATTATGTCGTATGGAATTTTACTGTGGGGTCGGGCTGCTGACATTGAATCCATCTTTATCTTACAAAAGAGAGCTGTCAGAGCCATTTATGATTTACATCGTCGCGAATCTCTCAGGGAACTATTTGGAAAGATTAATACTATGACGGTACCTTGCCAATTCATATATGAAAATATTATGTATGTAAGAAAAAATCTACATATTTTTAATAAAATAAGTGATAGACATAATTTTAATACTAGAAATAAAGATAAAATAGATCAACCATTTTTCAGATTATCTAAAGTACATACATCTTTTATGGGGTACTATGTTAAATGTTACAACAAAATACCTTGTGATATTTTACAATTAAATGAAAGAAAATTTAAAACTCATATTAAAAGTGCACTTTGTAAACAAGCATATTACAAATTAGAGGATTATATCCAAGATAAAAATGCTTGGAAACATGCTGTTCCAGCTCCATAGGATAATCTAGAATCTAGACAAAATCAAACTGGTTGCGAATTGAAGTTTTATAAATTATTATATTTTATTATATGACATTGATTTTACATTCTGTGATGACTTCCTCACACACTGACTTATTAATTGTAATTATTTTTTTTTTTTTTTTTTGGAAAATCGTCTTCTTTTACAATGTTTGTAAATATGTGAGAACCATGTATCTATCACATAGGTAATTAATTTATCTGTTGTTGCTCTCTTTTTAAATTTATTTTTACCTATTGTGGTATGGTAAATTTTATTTTTTTATTTTTAGATGCATCGTCTTCACATATAATTATATAACTAATGTACCTACATATATACAAAATATTGTAAAACATTTTAAAAGAGTAACGGTGGAGTTTCTTGCCCATTCTTCTCCATACGAAAACTACCTTTTGGAAGGGGCGACTAGAATCAATTCATTTTTTTTGTAATTTTTGACGTTCAAAAGTGCCTTGCAAGGGCCTATTTGAAATAAATGATTTGACTTTGACTTTGACTTTGACTTTTCAGACAATGCAACAACCTTCATTGCGTTATTTACGTTGTCGAGTAAACAATTTTTTTCAAACATATGAAGCTAAGGAGGTTTCAAAACCCTTCGGATTGTTTTAGAAAGTGGGATACGCAAATGAGGTATTGGTATTGCAGATATCAGGCAGCGCGGTGACAGCTGACCATCAGGTAGATCACCAGCTTTTTGATTCTCAATCATCATCATCATCATCATCATCATTTCAGCCGAAAGACGTCCACTGCTGAACATAGGCCTCCCCCAAGCGTCGCCACATCGCCGGTTCTGTTGAATCTCAAAATCAGAAAAAAACTTAAGATTTCTGAATGACGTGATACCGGTAACACGAACACTAAAATGGGCATACAACCTGGTGATAACTGACCTATAATCGTCATTTATAGAGGTCAATGAAAGGCTTACAGAAGACTCATGTTCACAGGGTGATAAGACGATAGTGTCGGCCCTATGTTCACGACGTGATAGTATGATGACAATCACGCCCTGTGGTATGGTACCTGGCATTAGTAGAAGAATTCTTGGTAAAACGCCTTCAATGATTTTGTATCAAACATAGGGGTGATTCTTAATATTTATAATTGTAGTACTGCATCGGAAAACCGCTGGTATCGCAGGAAACGGCTTTCCATCAGAAGAGCTGTCTAGCTTCTGAGCCCGTATGACAATATAATGGTAAAACAAGTTACCCATGATGTTCATGATGTTACATCAGTAAACCGTCTGGCTGCTAAAATAGTGCAACGTTGCATAGCTTGACTACAAAGGTCTGTTACTCAACTGATTCCAAGACGATGTAACTATTTTCAATCAGTTAAAAGAATTGAGGACATTGACAATCACTTTTTACATGTTTTTCCTAACGCTGCTTAGGGTATTGACATGTTAAAAAGCTCGAGATTTTTCACTGCCGAAATCAGTATCATCATAGGTTAACTCACAGCTTTGACCTCTCTTAGCAGCTACGTGATTCATTGTGCCGTAATTATTAATAAGTGTAGGTATTATACTTGTGTCAATATAGATACAGCAATCGGCTAACTGAATTAAAGTACAGATACCTCGGACGTGCGGCTGATAATTCTGATTAAGCGTGAAAACATGTGGGAACTAACTGGGAACGCGAAACCTCAGGCACAGCTGCCCGCTCTGTACTGTTGGGTACTTTTCCAGGCATGTTGCAAAAAATGTTTCATCCATATTTAGTTCTGTTCTTTTTGGTTTGATACCAAAAGTGTATTTTGGTTTATTATTTCAGGCAGATTTTTTTTCAGGGATCCTTAGTTCTTCTTATAAGCAAATTGCATTTTATTGTTCATCAAATATAGAACTTCCCACAAAAGCTTCGGAAAAGTTCTCAAAACTTTTCATATGCTGAAAATAGACTCACTACAGGTGTTTCATGTAAGTAACAATAATGAATATTTTGTCGTTGTGGTAACTTAATGATCAATATACAACTTAATTAATATCCGGTAAGTAACGGCTTCGACGGTGCATCTGGTGATAAGGCGATACCACAGTCTTTGCGACACTGCGCAACAACAACAAGTGTAATCGATTAAATCTGGGTTGCTAAGATCGAATAACTTGAGAATTTCATGTTTTTTATGATAAACGTTGTGATATTGGATACCAAAATCAAACACGTTTGTGTTTGATTTTGGTATCCAATATCACAACGTAATTGAGATGAAGCTGCCCATTCCATGAAGCAGGACGGGCCAGAAAGATGAAGCTGCCCATTCCATGAAGCAGGACGGGCCAGAAAGATGAAGCTGCCCATTCCATGAAGCAGGACGGGCCAGAAAAATGAAGCTGCCCATTCCATGAAGCAGGACGGGCCAGAAAGATGAAGCTGCCCATTCCATGAAGCAGGACGGGCCAGAAAGATGAAGCTGCCCATTCCATGAAGCAGGACGGGCCAGAAAGATGAAGCTGCCCATTCCATGAAGCAAGACGGGCCAGAAAGATGAAGCTGCCCATTTCATGAAGCAGGACGGGCCAGAAAGATGAAGCTGCCCATTCCATGAAGCAGGACGGGCCAGAAAGATGAAGCTGCCCATTCCATGAAGCAGGACGGGCCAGAAAGATGAAGCTGCCCATTCCATGAAGCAGGACGGGCCAGAAAAATGAAGCTGCCCATTCCATGAAGCAGGACGGGCCAGAAAGATGAAGCTGCCCATTCCATGAAGCAGGACGGGCCAGAAAGATGAAGCTGCCCATTCCATGAAGCAGGACGGGCCAGGAACTCCTACTATCTAGGACCTTCTTTCAAAATCCTACTATCTAATACTACCTAAACACTGTGCCGGCGGCATGTCCGCCGGCTTTTGCTGCGCGGCACGTACCACCGGCTTTTTCGCCTTCATTTCATTTGTGGGGCTTTGTGCGGCAAGGCCGGGCACGCCGCGGCTCGCCCGGCGGAAGTGCCGGCGGCCGTGCCGCCGGCATAGTGTGTAGGTGCTATAAGACCCGCTTTCAAAATATTATGTTAACTTCTAACTTCTGTAAAATTATCGAAACCAGAATATTTAATAGGCAAGAATGCTATCAACATAAGATTAGAATAGAATACAATACTTTTAATATGTACACCATACGAATTACAGATACCTATATAAATGTAGAAATGTACACGACAACATTATATTTATACAGTACAATAACGAAAATGGGCATACCTAATAGCATAATTTGTATAGGGTAGATTGTGATCATGACGACAAGCAGTCTTTTTGGGTTGCAATTTTAAAACGAATAAAGTGGAGGCAAAAAATGCCTTAACGATAACTTTACCACAATAAAGCATCTCCAAAAATAGTTTAGGTACTGTATGCTGTTTCGATTCCTCTCTGTATTCCTAAAATGTAATTAAGCATGCTGGCCAAAAACATTAAAACCGTATCAAACAGCTCATTAAAATCACCGACACCTGTTTATTTACCTTTAAAGATCATAAGATTACTGATTAGTTTCGATATCTTTGACTAAAATGGATGTGATCACCTGCAGGCCACCCGATGAATGGCGTGACTTTAAGATGTTATCCTGAAAGTTGATAACGCGATATACGTGATACTTACCTACGTGCAGCGCAGCGCAGCATATTTTATGACTCTTTGGGAAAACGTAGGTATCAGACTACTTAAATATCGATAATTATATTGAAATTAGCAAGATGCTTTTGCTGGGGCCGACTGCATGCGGGAGGCGGAGAACAGGGCATTGTGGCGCAGCCTGGGAGAGTCCTATATCCAGCAGTGGACTGCAATAGGCTGAGTTGATTGAAGAACCTCTTGCTTTAGCCTAAGCAGAGCTAAGGGGAGTTCAGTACAGGATGTGGTTTTTCATCGCGTGGTTCAAATAGTAAGTCTATCATAAAAGCAAACATACCAATCATAAGGTATTGTAGTATACTTATACAATAATAGGTAACGTAATCCTTGACTAGCTTCATCTTTCTGACTGACCGACCCCTTGACAAGTCAAAAGTGCCTGTAATTGGTTTATTTGAAAGAAATAAATGCTTTGAGTTTGCGCATGAGTTTGAGTTTGCGTTGAGTTTCAGTTTGTTTTATTTTTTAGCGTAAAACACCAACCACACAAAAAACCAACTAAAGACATAAGCAACAAAAGTATTTTCATTTATTTATTCAATCAATAATGAAAAACTTTTGTTAAAATAATACTTAGAGTAAATTTTCATCTCTATTATTTCCACTGGTGGTACAATAAGGTGAACTTAAAGCCATTATAATATAAGGCATAGTTCTGTTTTATTATCCTTCTTAGGAATCGAAGGCAAGCATAAAGATCGGGGCCAAAGCCATTTCAGCTACCACAGAAACTAGGCGACCTGTCAGAACTCTACAATTAACAATAATAACAATATAGAAGTAAATATACCCTATAAACACCATATTCGGTTGCAAATTTGCCGTCGGCCTAATAAGTTGCGTGAAAAACGTATATTAGCCTACATTAAAATTTTTCTCACCATGAAAAATGCCGCCTTTCCGAATAAACGTGACTGGTGGAATTCATTCATGGTGTTTCAGTGAATACCGCTATGTTTCTATGGAGTTCTAGCGGCGCGCGGCGGTGCGGTGGTGCGGTGGTGCGGTGGTGCGGGTGCCGAGCTACGTCATAATTTCATGAGTGGGCAATTTTCGTGTGTCAAGGTTGCACAATGGCTAAGCTTAAAGCGTAAGCGTTTTCAGGCAATCGACGCTATTTCTAGAAAGTTCTGTAATGTTCTTTATATTTCTGTGATTAATATTGCCTAGAATAGATCAATAAAAGCTCTTGGCAGCATTAACTTAAACAGTTAGAAAGTTATAGTAAGTTATAGAATTATCCTAAACTAATTATATAAATGCGAAAGAGAGTTTGTTTGTTACGCTTTCACGCTAAAACGGGTGAACGGATTTGGATGAAATTTAGCACAAGGGTAGACCATGACCTAGGTTAGAACATAGAATACTTTTAATTCCGGTAATACGTTTCTGTGGGATAATTTCAGACCTCCAAGCAGGCGAAACTGCGGGTAAAAGCTAGCAAGTAATATGGTTAAGAATAGCAATAGGCTCGCCTCCTATTACATGGGCATTAAAAAAACATAACTGGCCAAATGTGGGTGTACTATAGGTGCACTTCTGCCCAGCCCTTCGGGGAATACAGGCGTGATATTAAATTATTAATAAAAAATAAACCAAAGAGTAGATAAGTACCAACCTACTCTGAAACTACAAATTCTCCGGTTAATATCATATTTACATAATAATAACCTTAGACTCCCCTGTGGGTTCATTATCTTACTTAATTAAAAGGACCGAGCTCTGCTCGGGTGGTAATAGATAAACATATCGTCCAGGTATACCAACGTTGTATCACATTCCCGAGGCTGTGAAAATAGAGAGAACGAGTTTTCCCAGATAATATATGAGACCTAGCTAGATCGATGTTTCGCCCCCGTAAACCCCTATTTTGCAACTTTCATCGAAATCGTTAGAGCCGTTTTCGTATACAATATTTGTATATATTATACAAATATTGCTCGTTTAATCATATTGGATAATGCTAAGTTATCATACATCATCATTACTTCATACAAAGCGAAGAAATTGTCATAAACTGAGATAGATATGTGCTCAAATGTGAATCATAGATAAATGAGAGTCTAACATAACTCTTGTGAGATAAAATGATGAATGTATTGGTGATGATAGCGTTACAGACGCTTCACTTGCCTTATCAGCCTCGCTTGCAATGACTTTTAATCCTGCACTTAGTTATTCTAGAAAGTTGCTAATTGATTCAATTTTCGTATTATCTATTTTATGATGCTAAAGCTCATTTTCAAAGGTTAATTACTTAAGTTTATGAAACGTTTGTAAATAGGAAGATAATTCCTAGTACACCACTCAACGTACCTTAGGCACTAGCTATTTTCCTTTAATTTGAGAGCTATTCCACATAGAGGAAACAAGTTGAAATTAGAGTAAATTACCGTATTTTCTTCGATACTCGCTACAGTTTAGGCGTAACATCAAATAGCCTTTTTAGCCATTCACGAAATTCAAGGCAACGAGTACGCCAGAACGACGTAAAGTTGGCATTGTTACAAAACTGACCATTCTTAGAACATTATATCACTAATCTTTGCTTCGAACGAAGACTATACAGAATACACTGACAGCCAATAGACAGCTGGCAGCCGTTCAAACTGACGACAAGCTTTGATAATGAGTTAAACTGACAGAAAAACGGGGTAATGTTGTAATGGAGCAAAGAGTTCAAAGTCCGACGAGACTTTGGCAAAGGAATTGACAATGCGGCTATAGTTTCACGCCAATTTTACTATTGGATCAGTTTTTTTTTTGCAAGTCATCCGTTACTGAGTCTCAGAAATTTCATAATTTTTGGCACTTTTTAAAAGTCTTATGAAATATATCCATATGTAGATAGATGGGTACAATCATGAAGCTGTTAACATAATGAGCTGCTGTACCGTATTATCATGATCGAGTTGATTTTAAGCGTTTACTCAAAACCGGTCCTCTGGTTGACAAGAAACTTTCAGTGTAGGAAGATCTGGGTCACGGGCAGAAAGTAATGAATGAAGCACGCAGGGCACGTCCTGTGGACGTGACATACGAGTTATTGTAGTTGTAACACGCAGAGGTTCGCACTTAACATTAGGCGGGGTGGGCTACCTCGCCTTAATGTAATCTATGACAACGGTTATTCAATCGCCCGTGGATTGTACCACCACTTCTGAAAATCAAGCTCAAATAGCGAGCGGCCGGGGGTGCTTCAGATTCCAACCAGTCACCATGATATGTGACGTCATACCACAGTCAAACTATGACGTGTACCCCACATACACGCTTTCCCAGAAACATTTTCACACAACACAGCTTTACATTAGCCTTCATAATTTATTCCTAGGAATAATTACTAACTAGAACCTTGTACTCATGCAAGTCAAGTTTGTCTTAATCTAGGAAAAGGTTTGCGTTCCATGAGCTAGTTATACGGTTACAATGAAAATATTCATGAATTCATAGGTTAGAGTTAAAACGCAAATAAAAACATACGTTCTATACAACGTACCTAATGCTACATTTACGTCACGGAAGTGACATAATAATAATAATATATTGTATTTTCTTCCGTATCCTTATTATATTCTTTTTAATCGACGTAGGTAGTAAATCAAGCGTCCTTATATGTTCTGCGTAAGCGACCGACTCAAAGGGGAAGCACATAATTAAGTAACTTGCGACATCGGTAAAGTGACTTTGGGGATAAATGTTACTCACACTAATCGTTAGTGGAAGCTTGTAATTGGCCATCGTTTACACATTGTACTAGATATTAAAATTTATTAGCTGTAAGTTTTCCTAAAATAAATAAAATAAATAAAATAAATAAAATAAATAAAATAAATAAAATAAATAAAATAAATAAAATAAAATAAAATAATGCCATCAGGGGGTGTCAGGAAGAAAAACCTGGTTTCCCTGAAGAAGTTCTAATCTTAAAACAATGCGTTTCGGAGCATTTAAGAACCAGTGCAGACAAGAAAGGGAAAGTTAAAGAGTCAAGGTAGGGCATCAGTATTCTGTAGAACGGTCAGAAGCAGGTGCTAGGAACCCAAAAACTGACAGATAAGTTATCAGACGGCGCCGCTTTACGTGGAACGCGTGCGCACTTAAAGATTACAAATTAGATCATAAATCGTATCTTAAATAACAATCACGTAAAGTGATCGAATACTAATAAGCAATAATAAATTATTTCATGATTACCGACTAGGAATTCCCCACGACATTTGTAATTTGATCCGATCAACTCATTCTTTGGTATGTTAAGCTGCTTAGGTATTTAGGAAGTTGTTAGATTATAGTAAACTAGCAGCGTCCCGCGGTTTCACCCGCATAAGTCTTGATCCCGTGAGAATATCGGGATAAAAAGTATTCTATGTGTTAATCCAGGTTATAAACTATCTGTTTGTCAAATTTCATCCAAATCCGTTCAGTAGTTTTTGCGTGAAAGAGTAACAAACATCCACACATACATACATATTAGTAGGATGTGACATTTCAATAAATTTCGTTAATGTTAAATCATTTAATGGAAAATCAGTGTACTTACTAACTCCGATTGACTTCCCAAAAAGTATTTGAAAAGTTGAATCAATAGAAAGAATCTAGGTTAGTGCCGAGTGTAGGCGTAAGCGCAAATCAAACATATCACACGCAACATTTACACTTGTTACATTATTTGCGCTGTAACGATAAACAAGGTATCACTGACATGTACTGCGCCTCCTAACCTGTTTACCCCATGTGCAATAAAAAAGCAAGTCGGTAAGAATTGCACAATATTTTATAATCGAACCTACTTTCTTGTCTACTTTCTCAATTCTTGGACTGTCAAGGTTATTCTCGTCAATGACTGACGGACGTTGATCACACTGGTCAATGGGTGAACCTTCCAACCGGTCTCCGACCTCAGGACCGGCGGAAACTGCTCGTGACGTCATGAAATTACCGCTGCCGCCAACTTGCTACCTTAGGGGTTTCCATACGCGCACTTTGCCGCAATCTCGGCCAAATTATCGTGGGACTCGATTTTTCAATTAATTAAATAGATAATTATTAAAGAAAGGATTAAATTGATAAATATTTATGATGAAATTCCATTAGATTATGACGTAGAGGCAGTAGAGAATGTATTTTAACCATGTGTTAAGTTCCGTTTAAAGTTCCTAAAATTCGGGAACAGTAGGAAGTGGTTCCTGTGGTTCATGAAGTTTTGGGTTGTCAGCGTGGTGACGTAGCGTCAGCTGTGCTAACAGAGCACGTCGGCGATGACGCAAGGTGCCGTGCCCTCCGCGCTGTCCCACGTGTTGAGTCAGGCTGCTTTATAACAGCATACCGGTCCGCCTTCCAGCACAAGCCAGCAGACCGGCGAGCGAGTAACACGCAGTGACAGTGAACACGTGAACACCTCGAGATAACAGTGCTAATAAATCGTGAATTAAAAAGTGATAATTAAAGTGAAAGGTGAAATAATAATAATGGCTAAAATTGTAATATTGTGTGTGGTGTTGTTTGTGGTGGTCGCAGGACATAAGCACCACCCCAAGTTCCCCAAAAGTACTGAGGATTATATCATACCGATGCCGAGGAAAGGTGAATGTTCAATTTGATTTATTACTTTCTTCCTGGTTTTTTTTTTTTTTTTTTTAAATTGATTGATGGAGTAAATATTATTTTTGGTTGTGCCAATCAACCCTAAAAAATTTGAGGACTTGCAAAAGTTTTAAAAAGATTGGTCGTAATATTTATTTTTGTCCTCAGTGGCATGTTCTGGTGACAATGAACGTGAACGTGGAAACATTATTGAGCAGTCCAAGTGCGGAGACCCTAAAGAGGTCTTCGAATACTTGAAGGTGAAGGCAGCGCATGAGCAGGTAAATATCACGCATTAACTTAATTTACTAATTATCTCCAATTAATTAATGATATTGGACACAATGGATTTTTAACTCGTCAATTATGACACAATCAAGTTTTCTTCGCCGCCTATTTTAATTTAGCATGTCATTACAATTCATTATCTTATGACCTTATTAGCACATAAACTCTTGAATATCGCGCAATTCGATCATTACATCCCAATGACTCTCTAGTTAATTATAGTTATTAGAAAACATAAATCCCATTCTCCAACTGTTTTTAGTCAAATATTTGCAATCAGATTACCTCTCAATTCTCTCTGCTGACGTCTCGAATTTCTATGCTAAATAAATCAGCAATGTTTAATGGGTTAACATTAGCCCGATTATCAATCACATTACTCATCGACAAATATTAGATATTATTGTAATGTACATCCGCGACCGTTTCGCGGTTACTAAACACGGCGTGATTAGCCTTGCGTGAGAACATCCTCCACTTGGACTTGTATTGTACGAAAGCTGACGAGTCTGTGTTTCCCCAGATCAGTCCGCGCGCAGTTTGGGTGAAGAGGTGCGTCGGCCTGTGCGAGTACGACAACGAAGGCACCTGCGTGCCCACCGAGACCGTCGTCCGACATATTCCCGTAAGTACACACTATCTCTTATCTACACTCAGCTAATTCTCATGCAGCCTTGACCCGCTTACTATATTTGTACAAGAGTACGCTGAGTTTCGTAACTGCGATTGTCCTTAATGATAATAGTGACATAACTGTGAAGAGTTAGCACATTCTTTTGTCGATATTCCTAGATGATCGGAAGTTCCGGTGGTTGATGGAGATGCTAATGATTACATTGTTACAGATACGAATATACAACGCGAAGACCAACAAGGAGACGTGCGCGACGTACCCGATCGTGGAGCACGTGTCGTGCGGCTGCTGCTCGCTCTCGCCCGAGGAGTGCGCGGCGCCGAGGGTGTACAATCCTCGTAAGTGCTCCTGTCAATGTCCCAACATGGAGGAACGCCGCAATTGTCTCAAAAAGGTTCGTAAGATAATGGATGTCTGTCAACACTAACGCATCGTCGAGCGCATGCCTCGCTCAGTCAGCGTCAGCACTTTCCTTTCCCGCTCTGTTAACACGCTTCTTTTATTTTTCTCTCGATGTTGTTTATCCTTCACCATATACCTGTGTGATCCGCGTGTCTAGCTGTGTGCGCGCAGAATGAGGTCAAGTCAACACTGGCCTATGTTGAAGTAGAAGAAAAACATATTTGGTAAATGTCTGACGCCTGCTCTATGTCGACGCGTTTTATACTGACATCCATTGTCTTTCAATCTTTTGCTTTTGTGTGCACTCTTATTTTATCTCGAATGTTTTTTGTCACTATTTTTATTTTGTTTTTTATTTAATCTGTAGCATATTATCAAGTAAAAGTCTCTCCTCAAAACTTGATTACAGAAACCCAATGTAATCATTAGTTATCCAAAAATTTCGATTCAATTTTAAAATCATATAGTGGCAATCTAGTTTTATCGCGACAAGGTTAGCAATGTTCCTTTTACTTTGTTACAGCGGAACCAGAATATGAGGTGGAATCGGTCTAAATGCGCCTGCGAGCAGCGGAGGAGAGTCTAGTGCACTTGCACATATACAGACAAAACGTGGCCCGCCAAGTGGTGGGCCAGTGATACCTGTGTCCTGAGGCAGACTAGTGTTGTGAAACTTAGAGACAGTAAAGTGAACAGAGCACGAGAACATTGAATAGTGAGGTGACATCGACAGACTTTCTTCTGTGGAAGTTAGTGACGTGTGAAGTCATCGTGACTCAAACACAATATTAGGACAAGATAGTCACCGGTCACGAGGTGACAATACTAAAGTCTCGTGCAACCAGTATACGTAGAACGACTGAGTGAAGTGTCTTAATTGTTCAGAATTTAACAGTATTATAGTGTTGTAAGTAATTTATTTGTTTAGCTATAAGATCAAATGGGGCCAAAAGGTGCAGTGAGTACATTAATATTGCTAATTTATTCCATGACTTTTTGGTTTGCTGTCTAATGTACTTAATATTGTAACTCAATGCGTATTATTTGTAATTAATTTATTATTTATTGTAACTAGTTGTAATATTCCTTAAAGGAAACTCTTCAATGGGAGGGTAAAGGTGTGTTGGTAGGGTGCCAATTGCTGCTGATCAGGCTCACTCCTAAACAAGCTTTAAAAGTAGTTAATTTCTCAGTCTCACCCAATTCCTCTTTTGCCCGACCTTGGAATCAAACCTCGCACGTTAGCGGTCGTAGTCCTAACACTTATACGCTGCTAATGATAATTATTTATTTTATGTTAATGTGCATTTTTCGCAGTTCTCCGAGCGACATCACTGTTCAGTATTTTAGTAATTTTAGTATTTAATGACGAGCGTGAAACTGCTTTTGCGCGATTCCTAAATTGTGATAATAGGTATTCCATTTCTGATAGGTTAATTTTAGATTTGTTAAGTACTTAAGGGATAAGTTAGATTCTAAAGTATTTGCTGTCTAGTCAAGAATTAAGATTCTTTAAAATTGTATTTTATTAGTATCAGCTCTCTTTTTTATTTATATTAGATTTAATTACTGAATTTCAGGCACCTCCTGTACTTAATTATATTAGGACCTAGTCTTCTATAGTGCCAAAGGCATAGAATCTCATAGGTTGTCTTATTTATTCGTTTTATTATTTATTTAATTTATTATTACTGAACGGAGGTACTCGAGCTTTAAAAGCTAAGCGACGGACATGATTAGAATTAAGCTTTTGTATTTTTAGTGAATAAGTTATCAAATAAACAGTTTTTATAAAACAGTATCCATATTTTTTTATGAATACACTCTTTATCTTAATAATCTTAGATCAAGTGTAGACGATTTGATGATTATACATAAATACATACAAATCTATAAGAGGAAACGGATTTTATTAACAAAAACTTTTGAAATTTTTTGTTGCTTGACTGTCTGAAAGTGGCAGCAGGGTTGATGCCCAGCGTGCGAAAGTCCTATGGATTCAAAATACAGAAATTCCATACAAAAGTCAAAAGTAGAGGACTTAGCTAAACCAAAGTTAAAGTCAAATCATTTATTTAAAATACGCCCTTGTCAGGCACTTTTGAACGCCAAAATTTACAAACAAAAAAAAATTAGTCGCCCCTTCCAAACGGTAGTTTTCGTATGGAGAAGAATGGGCAAAAAACTCCACCGTTACTCTTTGATTAAACCCAAATGATGGTGGGTAAAGGTAAAACACTTGTCAGATGAAGTTGTGGCATGGTTATGACAGATTCCACAGAGTTTGACCTTTGAGTTGGTTTTAGCATTTCTTCTCAGGGATCAGTCAGCTAGGAAATGCTGGCGCCATCTAGTTTTAAAATATTTACCAAAAAGATGACATGTATAACTGTCCTCGAAGATGTAGATCTTTAAGGGCACATTTAATTTCACCTAGTGCCTATGGGGATGGGCTAAATTGGAAGACTAAAAGATGGATGATCGCCGACGTAATAAAACTTGAAGGAAAACGGATATATCTCTTATTATTGTGTCGTAGAACGAAAGCATATATCACTACGCTTTTTTCCTCACCGTGTGTCAATTGGTGCTTTCTAACAGATATGACGCATTGTTTCATCTAGTTTAAAAAATATGATTGACGTGTAAAAGTGTTTTGTCCAAACCCACTTACAGAAATAAAATCATTTATCATTTATCATTATCATTTATCATTGTGGTTACATATTTATGTAGATCGGTAAATCCAAAGCAAGCGTCATTTATTAGTTAGCAAGTCCTTATCAGTAACAATGCAATTTGCTAATTTATGCAATCGTCCTAGTTTTGTGCAATTTTGTTGCAATACCCATAGGGAATACCTGACATTTGGTTATTTTCATTTACCATGCATGGGCAAATTTTTCTTAAAAATTTAACTATGAGGGTTTCTCTCATGATTTCTGCTACTTTATTCGAGAGTACAAATAAAAAAATATTTATTGCATTTACACAAATTCTTAATACACATGAGTTGGAGATCACCTTTTAAGCAAGGAAATGCTTGGTGACTCCGCTCTTCCATCTGCAATTAAAAAACAAAAGAAAAACCAAAATAATTTAAAAACAAAAATACAACAAGGCGCGCAGTTGTGTGTTGTATGTGAGTGAGTTTTTGAATGTGTGTGTGTGTAATGGTGTGAGTGTGGAATTGAGTATGTGAGTTAATTTTAGGTTTCGGTTTAGGAAAAAAAGAAAAAAAAAGTGTAACACCTAGATTCGTAATCGAAAGTCGGTCTAAATCTAAATCTTGACTTAAATCTAGGTTAATGACCGAGGTAACTGTAAGGCTTGAAGGCAAAAGTTCCCGGCACAATCTTATTCAAATTTCTTGAAATTATTTTGTCAACAACTAGATGAAGACTCTCATAACGGCCTTGGGTTTGGTCTAGTGGTCGCAAGCGCGCGCTGCTGAGCATGAATGAGGTCCTGGGTTCGAAGCCCAGTTCAGCCAAAGTGTTTACCATTAGGAATTTCTCAGTAGCAGCCCGGCGCCTGGATTTTTTGCGTGTTTGATGGCAATAGGCTCGCCGCTTAATATTATGGGACTTAAACATAACTGGTGAAATGTGGGTGTACTATAGCTAGACCTCAGTCTTACCCTACGGGGTTTACAGGCGTGATGTTGTGTTACGTAGGTGACAACATGCATATTTTAGAAAGGGTAGTAATAAAAGCTCCGAAAAAATATTTAAATATGGGCATACTCAAAATATGAAATTTACCGCTTTAAATACTAATTTTCTGACAACTTACTGCAAATAAAGAAACGAACTAATAAATTACTACTAAAATTCCGAAAAACCAATGCAGCATTTGCTGACGTTATATTTTTCCACCGGCTTAAATTGCGTTTTAACGAAAACTACTGTTAGTAATTTTCATCCCAAAACCCGAATTAGAAAATGGGGAGAAAAAATCTGCGACCAACTTAAGAAGGAAGTACGTAGTGCTCGCTCGGCTCGCGCGCTGTGGGTCACAGTTCTAACCTCACCTATTTCACCCACTTTTTCACCTCTGCACCAGAACGCAACTACCGGTAGGTAGTTATTTAAGAAAGCTATGCACTGATGCTGAGTGCAAGTGTTACACACAGGCTAATCATGATATCACCAGCGATAAGATCAATGTGTTACTATAATCTAATCGGCTTATTCAAAGACTTCCAACGTCATCCCCAGCATTTCCCTAAAAGGCTAACTCAGTGCCAATGTGAGGCATAGGCGAAATGAAAATCACTCTACCAAGAACTTTTTTTCAAATTTTCTTATTGACAGCAACGGATGTCATCATTATCATCATTTCAGTCGAAAGACGACCACTGCTGGACGTAGGCCTCCAACTACCACAAAAAAAATATGTAAATTAAGTATCTTATGAAAATCCTATTTAATTTTGGCACGACATTTGTCAAGGCCCGTATACGTAAGAAAACCGAATCCTACCCAAGTTGGCATATCGTGCACTGAGATGTTACAAAAAGGTTGCGATGAGAAAAACGATATCTCTTAAACACAGGCCGACCGTCGCAAGTGCAGATTCAAACATCGATGAATCAACTTCTCGTTTTCATCATTATAATGATTTCATTGAAAAGGAGATAAGAGAATGTGCAGTGTAGGTATTAAAATAATGATTAATACCTATCATTGTGTTACCGCATGTCAATGACAGTTTACATTTCTAGACGAAGCAACGCCACAATTGTATAATGTTAATATATGTAATGTGTCATACGATTGTTATTTATGATCATAACGTGATTAACGGAACTATATTACTTTGTAAGTTCTATAAACATCTTCTAGAGATTCACTGTTTGTGCTAGAAAACTTGCACTCGATCGGTTATAACTATATCGGTAAAGTATTATCATTGAACCGGTTTTTAAATTATAGTCATCTAAGAGAAGATGCGGGATGGGATGCCCCTGTGCCTTTTAACGGCTACTGAAGATCAAGGAAATTCCTAAAACAACTACTTTTAATAAATTAAACTACATTTGAATACTAATTTAATTAAAATCGCAACATTTGAATTTATCGTCTGATTTGCATACGTGATACCTAAGCATTGCAGTTTTATGGATTTATTTCGTTTTGAGATAATTAAGATAAGTCACTTGCCGAAGAGGTTTGGGAAAACAGTTATGGGTAAAGTAATAACCCTCTTGATAAAATAGGTAACAATAACAAAGATGAGTTTCACTACTTATATCTTTATTCTTTATCTAAAATAATATAATAAAAAGAGAAAAAATATATATTTTGTATGTTTATTTGTTTGTTTACTACGCTTTCATGCTAAAATGGCTTCATAGATTTCGATAAAATTTAGCACATGGGTAGACCATGATCTAGGTTAGGACATAGGATACTTTTTTTCCAATATTCCCACGACATCGAGCCTTATGCGGGTGAAACTGCAAGGCGCTGCTAGTACGTTCATATAATAAAAAATTGTAATGTAGTCAAAACTGTAAAATAAATAATTTTAAATAAAGTAATTGCTACGAGGTGTGGGAACGAGTCTGATGCAGAAAATATAGTTTTTCGTTTTTTTTTCCCGTTTTCTGAATGTATGTTCCGGATTGACGCAAAAACGGCTGAATGGATGACATTTGGCACACAGATACTCGTAGTTCTAGTGAGTAGATATTCTTACAGCCTTTTACGAAAACAAATATCCAAACATAAGATAGGTTCCACAGAGCATGAAGTCACCTCGACGGCCGCAGCCAGGGACAGACATGTACTGTGAACATCAACACTTTTCATACTATTCAAGTGAGTTAGTGAGCTTCACCGTTTACTCTTAGAAACTGATTGAACTGGCGGCCCTAGAGGATGCGCGGCGATTCTGTGCTCTGTGGTGGGTCCACATAAAATATTATATGACTACTACGAAATTAAGTAACAAAGTAGGCTACATAGTAGGCAAGCGTGCAACATCGCAGACCGCACCAGCGCTTACCATCAGATGAGATGCGCTCCTACAGAAGCTACCATATAAAAAAAAAACATTAACCACAGTTTGTGGCCGCCACTAGAGAAAACCTTCAAATCAAATCAAATCATTTATTTTTTCCCAACATGGGTAAAGATGTTATACATACATGTTTTGATAATGTTCTCCATGCTTTGCCGTCATTTGGGCATGCAAAATTTTACACATAAATTACAATCTACTGTCAAAATACAAAATACCTGCTGAATTACAATAAATACGAGTATTACAAAATTATTAAATTGGAAAATTATTTTAACCATTTTATTTTACCTTCTATTTACATGTGTATTTTGTTTGATAATCTTTCTTTTTTACCATATTCATAATGACGAAGTGTTTAGCGTTTGGAAAGGCTATGAAACAACAAATTATTTTTGTACAAAAGCATAATATAAATACTCGATTACTGTAGATTTAACAATTATTTGAAATATGTGTTCGTTTGGCTATAATCATAAAAATAATATGTATTTTTTTCATAGACTCAAAGACGGATGAATACAGTACTTTGGCACTATTTTATCAATGAAGAGTACAATTACCTTCGACTGTGTGCAAATGATTACAAAAATCGAATACAAGAAGGCCTACCTCGTTTGGTATATTGATTGAGTCGGTGTCTTTAGTTTTATATTTTAATTTTTTGCCACCGACTTCCGAAATTAAAGTTGTGTCGCACTTAGTTTTTTTTTTTTTTTTTAATTCGGTTAAAAAGGTCTAAGTACCTCTTTGGTATATTTGTTGATCCCCGGGCTGGGCAAATAATTACTGGGATTATCCACTAGGTAATTCTCAGAATCAGTCTGTGCTCGGTTAATAAAAAATCTGGCAACATTCTGGTGTCACTATACACCTCTGCTTGTACCTTTGGGGGAAAACAGGCGTGATATTATTTTTTATTTGGATACAAATCCTAGGACGTCTCGATGTAAGAATGAACCCAAATCACACAATATTAAAACAATATTAATTGTAGTGAGAGTCCACAGGTGGCTACGAAGAGCTACGCCGGTGCTACGGCGTAGCCTGTAGCATCATTGCAGAACGGGCCCGTAGCGGTGCTGCTACGCAGAACTTTCAGTATTTTGACATTATTTTGTTTAATAGTTCCTGAAATTGTATACATAACATAGAATTGTTTGTTTTACGGTTAAATATTATAATGATCGGACATAATTAATTATAGTTTATTAGAAAAATAAAAATAAATCTTTAAAACTTTTACTTTGAAACGTAAAAATAATACCAGCCTCTGCGGGGCAAAGGCTTCTTCTCACACAGAGAAGGCACGAGCATTGATCACCACGCTTGCTCAAGACGGGTTGGTGATTTCAGACTTTTAACTATAAGTCCAGGTTTCCTCACTATGTTTTTCCTTCACCAATGTCAGTAATGTCCAAGATAAACTCAGACAGTTGTGGCGAGGTTGTGGGTTCAAATCCGGGCAAGTACCAATGTGACTTTTTCAATTCATATATAAAAAGTCACATTGGTACTTGCCCGGATTTGAACCCACAACCTCGTGCATGAAAGGCGAGGCCTTAAACCACTGGACCGTAAAGATATTTAAATAGAATGAAAGGACACTCCCAGCTTATTTATATGAGTAAGTAAGTAGCTGAAATATTCTGCTTCCTCATGTCGATTATTAAACAATAAAGATATATAGATTTATTTTGTAAAACAGGAGTTTATAATGCAAGTGTAAATGCTACAAAAATTACGTTATGCCTCCTTTTACAAGGAACATCAACATTGCTAATCGCTCAATACGGGAAAACGAATTCGATAAACTTCGCAATAATTAAGTAGTTGCGATCTTTCCTAGAACAAGATAACCTCCACTATCCATCTTATAAATATTGTAACATTGTTGCAACCGCAAACCACAAAACCATCGGTAATTAAAATTAAAAAATGCTTTTATATTTTTAAATGTTTTAATATTTTTTATCATATTTAAAAATATAATTTATATATATATATTTAATTAAATAAAGGAAATACAATGCCATTATTACGTAATATAAATGATATATTTAATGCTGTTCTTGTAGGAATAATTAGAACTAGCGTTTGGCCGCGTGTTGATCGTAAATTATCCCTCGGGACATACTGCCGGAATAAAACGTATCCTATGTCCTAACTCCTAACCCAGGTCACGGTCTACCTGTGTGCATCGAAATCCGTTCGTAGCGTGAAAAGATAACAAGTTACTTCTAACTCTATCTTTTTCGCCTTCATCTCCGAATTTAGTAATAAAGTGAAAGGACTTCATTGAACTTGATGACTTGATTTTCTCGTCATCATGCACACAAACGTCTCCAAGTGCGGTTGAATTAGCGGGCTTTGTGTCGATATACGTTATAGTTAATGGCCTGACAGCCAAGAGTCTCGATCATCGCTCAAAAGGCGATTCGCTCTAAGAAATAACAGGTAGACTCCCGATGCCCTGACCGCAGGTTTAGACGGATAAACGATATTAATTAATGACAGTCATGGAGGGGTTTGACTTTTTAGCCAATGATAAGTATACCATTTCAATATTTAAACAAAGATCTTTATCGCACGATATACTCTGCGAATGAGAGCTAGTGCGTCGTGGAAGGTCAAAATGCTATACTTTTTCGGTCTGGCATTCGCCAAGTGTGCAAAAGCGAAAGGAACTTCTTTCCAAACGGGTTAAATATCTCGACTTAAAAAAAAATGAAACTTCATGTAGGTACTTATGTCATTTATATTTCGCCCGCAATTTTCCACGTCTTTTAGGTAATACATATTTCTAAATACCTGTAACATGAAATGTCTAAAGATGAAATAAATAACTAAATAAAAGTTATCGCTAAACACTAATAAGGATGTGTTGAATTATAACATGATCTTGGTGATTCCCCGGCCCGTGTAGTGGAGCTAACGTTATGTAGGTAGGTAATTGACCAGCTTGAATGCTGTTAACAGAATACAAATAAACCGTTTATTAAGAAAGACGTTACACATTGTTGGGTAATAGGTGACAGGAAAACTGGATATAGTTATGTTCTTAAGGTGCACTAAACGTTTCCCATTGGTTTTCCCTTCATGTATGTTGATTTTTCAGGTTTTCCTGTACCTTGTGTATATTTCATGATTTCACGATTACCCTCAATATTTATTTACCAGTGTACTTTTAATATGAGAACTAATATTAAACACTCGAGTTCATGTGTTCTTAAGTATCATATCTTGAGTATCTTATTACAAAGGCAGGTGACGAATGTTGTTGAAAAAAAATGTAGGAAACCCCACTTTTTATCGCGACACGTGAATCATAATTTACTGCAAGGATTCCGTAGCCGAGTGACTAAAACGAATCTTCGTAATAGTCAGCTGGAAACACGTCTCACCATCTCATGTCAATTTAGTTGTCTGTGTAACTGAAGACTAAGATGTTTTCACATCTAAAATAAAAAACATTATTATTGGAGACATGGTTCAATGTAAAATTGTTATTAAAATGTTTCATTGAATGGATTGCTATGCAGAGCGTTTGATCATTCTTATGTTATGAAAAGTTGAAAGACATTGAACATTCGTTGACATTTGAAGTTATACTCAAATCTCTACGTAGTGACCTAATAAGGAACCCGAACTAAACACCAAACACACTTGACCAGTTTTTATGTTTATCTACTTTAATTAACTCCGAATTGTAAAGGATGCAAAATTCTAAGATATTCACGAAAAAACTAAACAAATTCGTTCGGGTATCGTTTTCTAATAACCTCGAAATAACTATGATACTTAGATAATAAGTCAGTTTAGTTTTTGTGAGTTCAGAATACCCGGCGGAAGTGCATTTGGTAAACCCGTTGTTTGACCTTGATGTCTTGATGCCTTGAGCACTTTTTGTTGGTAGCACGTGTATTGCTTGTGCTGGTCATGGTGTAAGTAAGTACCTAATTTCAGTGTTAAGGAACGGATCTATATTTTAGTTCTTGTCGCCCAAGTCTAGATTTTGTAGGCGCAACTGGCTTGATGTCGGATAAGAAATATTGAAAAAGAGATTTTGAAGCTTTGTCTGCACAATTTTATGTAGTGAAATCTTCTTTTGGTGCAATGAGGGATTTTTGGTAGGGGGTAAATTTATGGATTTGCGTAGTGCTGGGCTATAGAATATAGATGGCGCTAAAACCAGTTTAAAGTTTTTACTTCTATCGGCAGCCCCATGACTGCCTGTTTTTTTTACAGGTGCTATACATTGTTGTGTGTTTTTTTTGTTTGTATGTTTTTTTTACAGGTGGTAAAGATAGTTCGGAATTAGAATGTTAGGTTGCGGCCTGCTCAATCAAGTACCCTAATTGTATAATACACGATCAATCAGAATCTGTAACGTTTAGAAACAAATTGTAAATCCATTGCTTCATAAGATCGAAAAAAAATTGTGCTCAACAACGTAAATAACGCAATGAATGTTGTTGAACTGTCAAAATGAAACTGATTAATCGTAATCGTTTACGAAAATGTGTTGCGTAATTAGATAGCAGGTTTATTCAAACCTCTGTTTCAGGTATTTAAATAGCTACACAAACCTTTTTTCCAGAAAATACCTATGATTGAGCTAGGTCTGTACGTAGTTTTCTTAAAGTAGGTACCTATCTAAACAAATGGCTATGATTTTCCTCGACTGTATAACCTATCTTAGCTTTTTTAATTTATATTATGTAATTGGAATTCCGTAATTAAGGGAAAAAAGTTTTGAGTATCAATGTAGATGGCTATAAGAGTAGGGAAAGACCAAAGAAACGATGGATGGACTGACTGAAAGATGATATGGATAGAAAGGAAGTGACCACCGAGATGAAAATGTTTCTTTATTCGTTTCTCTAAAAAAAGTCATCCTTTTCTACTACCTACACACTGTGCAACACCACGTTGCCTAAGGTATGTGAAATACGGGATCTAGGAGTTCTGGTCGACGATGCACTAAGCTTTAAGCCACACATCAACGACATTGTCAAGAAGTCGGCACAGATGCTGGGTTTTGTAAAACGGAACACCCGGGGCTTCCATCTAACAAAGACCAGAATAGTCTTGTTCAATACCCTGGTGCGAAGTCGGTTGGAATACGCTAGTGTTGCCTGGAATCCATTCTATGCAGTTCACTCGCAAAGAGTTGAGAGAATACAAAGAGCATTTATATCCAGGAAAATTAGCCATCGCTGTCCGTGTGAACAGCGCTTACACTTTTTCAATATAAAGACACTGCGTGACCGTCGCCGTTCGCGTGATCTAATTTTCCTCTAAAAAGTTACAAACACTTACATTTTACAAGGGATTTGTAAAATGTAGCGATCTTGTAGAACGTATCCAATATTCAGTCCCTTCAAAGCCGACACATCCCATCACCAGATTTTTTCATATCCCTTTTCGCAAATCAAATCTTGGTCTGAACGCTCCCTTGATCTGTCTATGACTTCCCGTATGTGCAGAAATTATAACAGTTTTTGTAAATCGTCAGAAATCGACTTACACGGTGTATCACTCACCAAGTTTAGAAGATCAATGTCTGTGGTACGGGAGTGCATAAGTGCTTAGACTAAGCAATTTATAAATATTTTTTGTAAATTCATTTCAGATACCTCACTCTCATTTTTAATTTTTCACGTTCCACCTTTCGTGGTAAAAATTTAATTTCATTTTTTTTGTTGTTTAATACCAATACTCATTTATTTTGAATTTTCCTAATTGTATTTTATGTTTAGTTTTTTCTAGTTTACTACGATGTTGTTTTGTGGTGAATGCTGTGTATACCTATAATAGGCATACATACCAGTACTTATATTATGGTTTTATTCTGTTTTAAATTTTGTGTATGTACCTACTGCTGTTGGTGTACCAAGTAAATAAATAAATGACAACTAATAGAGAAGTATGGAGGGAAAAGTCATGTTGCGCCGACCGCGAATATATTGAGATGTGGGCAGAAGAATGATGGTGAATTGGAATTCCGGAAAGCAAGTGGATTTCCTTGAAATGGGTTTAACTAAAATTGTCGCACTTATTACCTAAGTACTTGTTGTTCACATGACTTATTATTCTGTTTTCACAGGAAATGCGCAATAACTGATTTCTTGTAAATGTGTACTTTTACTTAAAATTGTCACGTCTAGGTATGTGTGACGTCTTTCGTATTTTTACGAACTTTGGAGCTATTGTTTAGGTATTGTTATCAACTAACATAGTGCAAACGTATGATGATATTTTAAAACAACAGTTATCGTGTGGACACGTAATGATGACATTTTAAAACACTTTTTCGCAATATGTAAATTATCTAAAAAAATCCTAGATCCCTCAAAAGAGAGCCTAAGTTTCGCCATGACATGACCCGCTAAAGCAATAATTTGTAATAGCGAGCCTACACCAGAGAAGCATATCCGTATTTTTTTAAGAATGGTTGTAGATTTTCAAATCTCAGTCTCAATCTATGAAAAAAACTCTAATTAACCTTTTTTTTTTGCTTTGTATGTCGCTGAGATGACATTGCGACTTGAATTTGAACGTTTTCAGTAATCGCCTTATCCACTTCTTATCGTTTCACGACTCATGGCCGATTCCAATATTTTACGGACCGTTATTTGGTTAGAATTAGGACTCTTGTATCTTTACCAATAATGTAGCAAAGACCTCATCATACCTTTGCATAGTAGACCCTCCCATATATGGAAGTAGCTATCACAGCTAAAATTTGCTTACGAGTCTATTTATATACGCAGTTAGCCAATAAAAAACATTATCATTGGTAAGCAATTCGATTCGTTTTTAGGATCCAAGCATAAATTCGCACCCAACTTACTCGGGATAACATCGACACAGCGCCATCGACTGCCACATTCAGCAAGCCAAAGCCGTGCCTCGGCAGTTGACGAAGCTTCAGGTTCATAAAACCATATGATGCCCTTCAGCTTTGTAACGCTTACCTACCCATTTTATATTCAACTACAGAACCGTAACCAGAGTCTTTCGTCAATGTACCTACGTTGTTAAGATATGCGACATTTTAATTACAAATCCGATATGATGTTACTCACCTATTATACCTGTCTATACCTGTCACAATAAGCCGACAGGCCCACGCTCCCACATGATGGCTTCTCCCCCATTGACTAAGATAACCTAAACTTAGTTCTAAACAAACGTTTATATTTGACTGACGTGCAAGTGAAGACTCGTTGATACGTGCGGTGTTTTCCAGTGTGAATCACTTCAGTCTGATACTCGTATCTAACAAGATGAGTAATTTATTACCAAGTTTTAGAGTCTTTGAAAGTGACCTGACAGGTATTCTGTTAGGGAATGTCTCATTACAGCCAACTAAACCCACAATAAACAAATCTACTTCATTTACTAGCTACACACCTATTCTTAAATCCTATATTTTGTTCTTAAAAAGATGACGAAAGAAAAGAAAGCAAGAAAACATATTTTTGCTACCGTAACCTTTGTTAGGGACATGGCCTGAGATGGCCTGCGCCTGCCCGTATAGGGTAACGCGCTCAACACGTTCCCCAAACTCGCTCGCACGTCAGAACCCTCGTGATGTGAACTGTATTGTTAATGAGTCAATGTTTATGTTACCCTTGTTCATATTACCGCTTTATTATGGTATTTCAACGCAGAATGTCGGCACACATTCCTGTAGCGTTACTCTTGCTGCATTAACTATTATCTGTGGGCTGTGTGACGTAGGAATAACGTCATAACAATGAACATTTTTGAGGTTAAAGATGTGTGTTCACTACCTGAGTAGGCGATCAAAATTACACCAATGTAATCAATCACCCCGGCTGGACTGACTTCACAAGCTATGTTGAGCGATCTAGCGATCCACAGCCACTTGAAATAGTGGCTTAGCCAGTACAAGACAGGGCACCTAGTGTGACAGTTGCAGACAGGAAAGACTTCTGATGGGATAAGACGATGAGACCCACTGCTCGGGAAGACGCAGCCTCAGAGGCTAATGATAAGGCTGCAATGTTAGAAAGTTTGGGAGGTCTAAAGTACATATTGGGCAAGGGATAAAGAAAAAGTAGTAAGAAAAAATAAAGTAATACATTTTCGTTTGCTAGGTCCAGCCTCGTCTAGCAACCATACGTCGGAAAGTCATACGAGGTTACTTTTGTATACCTAAGCACGGTTCAACTATATACAACGGTAAACACCTATGCTACCTAAAACTAACAGGGCCAATCACTGCAGCAATTGAAAGTCATGACATTAGAAAATCCAAAAAACTTAAGGATATGAAAAGGAATTCTGTGCTGCAGCATCCACCTGAATTACATAATATCTCCGTTCAAGTCTGTACTAATTCCGTCTATATCTGTGTTTGGTATTGAGGCCGCGGGAAGTTAGTACATCAGCAAAGACCGGAAATCTAATGATATGGACCAGAAACTGCCGAAGTTCCAAAAACAGAAAGCGAGAATAGAAAATGACAACTCTTGGCACGAGTTTAAACATGGGAAGGAAACAGATTTATTAGCAATTTACAAGATTGTGCGAGAGCGAGTGATGCTCATAAAAGGCTAAGCGTAGGTAAAGCACGCGGGCGGAGTGCGGGTCGAGGCGGGTCGAGGTGGGTCGAGGCGGGTCGCGGCGGGCGCGGGTCATTGCGTTAACCGCGGCGTACGTGATGTTATTTTTATACTGCAGCTACAGATTTAGTTCAATCCACCGTTATAGCTCCTAGGAGTGTAAACACTAGGCTTTAATTAGGAACAGTTGAACGTTACACATGCGCGTGGGCAGGCGTGGCAGATTGATGGGCGCCGAACGCCGTTTGTTTTGTATTGCGCGGGAAATCAGACGTGTTTGTTTTGCCACATTCGATTTAGTGAAAATTCACTAAGACCGCTGATAGACGCCATGTTATATCGGACACTTTAGCTCATTAGTTTGTGTTCAACTCATTACTATATATAAAGGTATTCGGGGCTTAATATAACTCTTCGATATTTTTATTCGTGCACCAAAATAGCTGGTGGAATTTGTAGAAATGAGGGTAATCGGTTTTCAACTATAAACGAAAGGCAAATAAATAATTAGGTATGGAAATAAGCAGCGATTAGTTTATTTTTTCAGAGTTAACTAACGACTGACTCTGCGGAAAGTTTTGCACTAGATGGAGCGTATAGCGTCATGCTGAAAGATCTGTTACATCAGTAAATCTATGAAGTAAGAATGTTTCTTAAAATAAATAGGAGAATCCAGCAGACATACAGGAGCCCATTGATGGTGAAGGTATACAAGTGGGCTGCAATAATCTAACTATTGTTATGGCGTCAGCGTTACAATTAAGGGAAAGATTGTTTTCGATGAACTCTGGCACCCAAAGTAAGATTTAACTTGTGTTTAGGGTGCCAGCATCCTCGCCATATAACAGTAGTTGTAGGACGAGCACAGTATATTATTATTAAGATTACCTACTAATGACTAGTACATATGTATATGATGTGGCGTATTAAAGTACCTATGTGGAGGTTGAGAGAGAGATAAATATGGTGAAAACTTGTGTTTATGTAAGTCTGTATAAATATAATTATAAATATATGACTTTATTAACTACATACGAGTACATTTGGTTGAGCGATTACATGATACATGTAAGTAAATCTTCAGTCTTATCGTACGTGATAAATGGCTTCATACTCTCACATACGAAGAATTTAGTCAAACCTAATATCTAACTTTCTTCCATAGACATGCACACCAAATACACGTAGCGTGGAGTGTGCTCGTGGGGAGGTTCCACAAGCACACTCTACACTTACACCCTACAGACACGCACGACACTCACATACAATACTCCCACATGCACAACATTAACCACTAACGTTTAATTTGTTACCATTTTAATTTACTACTTTTTTATTTTGACTTTTTTACTATTTTAATTTAATTTAAATTTTTTACTACTTATTTTAATTTTTGTTATTGGTCTTTTTTAACCAACGTTATTTTCTTTAAACTGAAATCTGGAACCCTGTCGTCTCCCTCTTGGGACAGTTTTGTAACTAATGTAGCTATTTACGTACGCAATCAATCTGTATAATGTGTTTTTGTTACAATAAAGATTTATTATTATTATTATTTATTACAACTCAGTGTCAATAGCCACTTTGTGACCTTGGTCTTACATCCATAGGCACATGGGAGCAATGGTGCTTAGTTTATTTATTTTATTAGATATATTAATGGTTGGACAGAATATCATAATGACGCTAAGCAAGGGCCGACCTCCTTCCGCGAGTTGAGCACACTTAAGTATCTACGCATTTCAGCAGCATTCGGCTTGTATACCACAGAGGGATGTTTGCGCAGAATAGTGCCAAGAACAAAGAGCTGTCTCACAGTGGACCTGACATCGGTGTAGAGAGCCGAGGTGGGATATCTAGGCTTCGAGGTCATAACCTTGAGTTGTCTTGGGAGTCCCCATACTGTGTTGCAGTAGCTTATTATGCTTTGACACAGGGCATAATAAACAGTTTTAATGGTACGGTAGTCAGCGGAGTGACGTAGTTAAAAAAGAATAATACACTTGCAGACTACACGGAGCGACTGCCTATCTGACCTCCATAACCCAGTTACTAAATAACACGATACCTCTTGGTAAGACTGGATGTCCTTTCGGGCTTCTGACTAGTTCTGACTTCCCGTAACGACTGTGAAAGATGCTAAAGCTTTGATCAAACTGAAGCGAATAATACAGCGCGGAATCATTAAAAATTATCATTATCATTTCGTTTACGATTATAATTTTCAACATTATAAAATACATTTTTTAATATTTCTTGAAAAACTATATAAAAAACATTTAAAAATATAAAAAATTGTGTTCCGCCGGTGTCGAGAGCAGGGTCAGCTACCGGTGGTTAGGGCTGCAGAGACAGGAACCTCCTCACAATTTGAGCCGTATCGAGGAGTACTGCCTTCTACTACTACTGACAAATGTTGGTCGAGGCTTTCGGCCATCAGGCCATTAAATTGGATTGGCCGTTACGACAATCGGCACAATGATAACCGAGCTCACATTCCACATGTCGACAACCGCGTGTGCTAAAGTCGAGATATCTTATTTGTTTCTCTTTCTCAGTTTTCACGAGGTTCCCGTCATGTGGGATGGTAACATCGACTATCATTGCGCGGCGCGCTAATCGGTCTATCACCACTATATCAGGCTTATTGGCAACAATACTCCTGTCAGTAATGATAGACCGATCCCAGTACAACGTGACATGGTCATTTTCGAGAACTGGGTTGGGTACATACTTGTAGTACGGTACCTCAGAATCCTCAAGTTTGTATTTCAAAGCAAGTTGCTGGTTCCCCGAAAAGATCACCAAAACGTAGCCAGGATACGGACGCTAGGAAATCTACACCGGGCCCATGAAGAGCCCGATAGAAGCACCCGTGAAGCTCCTTGCTTTGCCATACCTTCTTGCGGTCATGTGTAGTAAGTACCACAGGATTGTGCCAGTTCTCTTTAGCCATGGAGAGTGGGGTGAGCCCCTTGTCCACTGCCACCACATCACGGTGCATACCCAATTCGGCTTTAAAAAAATATACTCTGAGATTGTACACCTCGCGGTTGTGGAGGGTCTTCGCATTTAAGAAGCCTCGACCCCCGCACTTCCGCGGGATGTACAATCTCATCAGCGTTGATCGCGGGTTATGCATCCGGTTTGCGGTCAGCAGAGTACGGACATCCAATATTTTTTTTTTTTTTATACTTTGGCAATAATGTATGTTTTCCTGTTAGGTAGTTAGCAAACTATATCAATAAATAAAAAAATCACACTTTACTCTTCAGCTATCCCCGAGATAAAATCAAAATTTTATATTTTGATTATACAATATCTTCATTAAGTAAATCAAAGGCGAAATAAACCATATTTTCGAGAGCGCTATACTGATGCAATTATTAACAGGTGTTGTGACTGACACGAATGGTAAACCATTCGTGTCAGTCCGCACCACGAAATATAAACTTTTATAGTCATGCAGACTTAATGTTTCAATTATTTCAAGATTTCTCACAATTAGATAGGTAATTGACAAAAGAGCTTAGCTTAGCAACTCGCCTGGGATAGGTTAGGCTCCCTCACAAAATTTAAAAGTTGCAGGAATTAATTCAATACAAAGTCAGAGTTGATGAAAATACAGTACGAGGGCGACACTGAAACTTTTTAGAACTGACCGATATAATAAAAAAAATTGTTCATTTGAACATGGAACTCTTTGCCAATATTATTGTGTTTGTATTGTATTCATTTGCCATTTGTTTACGATTTGGCGGCAAATTGAAAATTGTCTGTGTCACGTCAACATGAATTTAACGCAAGAAAATGTTCGTACAATGATTTCGTAGAAAATATCTTTATTTCCTGAGTAATTATTTAAAATTTTATTAAATTAAATTAAACTTTATATACTCCTTTATATTTTTTTTATTTACTCCTTGTTATTTCATTTTGGCGCAGCATATTTTAACTTCCATTACCTCAAACAAAAATATCATCTCAATGTTCAACCATTTTCTACCTATATCCACCTTTCTCACAATTCACTCATCGTACTCTTCTTCATATTCTTAAAGGCATTCACATTTCCCGGGTATCCATGGAAAATCCCCGGCTGGCTCACAGTTGCACACGAAAGGTGCGAATTTGAGCACACGAAACATACCTCTGTTATTACTCAGTAAACCAGAAACGAATTCCAACAGGTAACACGCAAATACACGTTACACAAAATTAATTTTAACATATCGCCCACGTGCATATCTCTTGGGCCGCGGGGTCGATCAAAACAAGTTAATTTCTTTGTTGGTAAAAAAGGTAAAAATAAACCGGTATTTTTAAACGGTCATGTGAGGAAATAGGGTAATGAAATCGTAAATTGTGCAGGGTAAGGAAACTGGGAAAAACATGCTGTATAGAATTTTATTGTTGTTCAGTAGGTCGCGGACGCCAGTCCATCTAGTTGTTCTTTGCTTGGTAGGTACTGATTCCTCAAATATTCATGAAGTCTTAGATGGGTCGATGCTTTATGGTCGGTACTACCCACTATCCCCCTATCCACAATAGTACGTACACTATTAGTATTAAATATGTAGTGATATTAGTAATAATATTTAGAAAACTAAATATTATTACTAATATCACTACATATTATCTTCACAAAGGTTCACATAGTTATAAACATAGTGACAAGAATTATAGCGTTTTGACAAAAATGCGTAAAATATGATCCTTTGTGAAAGTTGGTGTACTTAATTAATAGGACACCCTGTGTGACGGATCACCAATCTCTCACCCCGAATTTAATCTAATTAACATTACAATGGTCAATTTTCAACCTCTAGACAAATTACTTATTGATGAAGGGAAAAAAACACAGGTGTAAATTAACTAAACAAAAAAAAAATGGTACCTAGTGTAATATAGTCAAGAACCCGAAATTATTAGGTATTACGAGGGAACAATGAGTGGCTGCTCCGTGGCATCATAGTTCAGTTTTTCTAACCAGGCTGAGGGCTTTTTTGCAACGCTGTTTGGGTAGGGCATAAATTGACAAAATTCCGTTCATTTTGTTATACAAATAATTTCGAAGAAAACTGAAATATCGACGGAAGAAAGCAGTATGGAACCGAGTTGTGCGACAAACTGCGTGTTTACTTCGCGTATTACTCGTATCATTTCGCAAAGCGAGATAATATGCCTCGAAGATAAGTCTACTCGCCGTAGGCACTGCGGGGGTGCCAAGAAAGCCTTTTATCTAAATGCTGTTCGTCACATTAGCAGTTACCACCACTTTTTTTTTTTTTGGGTGGGAAATTGTCAAATAACTTCTCCCGCTCTGGCCGGAGCGGGAGAGCGTGTCAGTCTCTTACTCGTTGCCAGGGGCCACGGTATCCCTTTCAGACTTTCCCGCGACTCCGGCAGACATCGGTCCTAGCGGACCTCGTCAGTTGTGCTGACATCTCTTTGAGGCGCGCGTGGAACACAACGCGTCATCGACCCGGGCCAGGTCCTTATCGGACGGCGAGCTTCCCATTGCTCACCGTCCGCAAGTTCTTGCCTACAATGGCCGAGAATCAGCCTGCAATTCCCGACGCCTAGGGCGTCTCCTGCGGCGGCTAGTGGCGTGAAGGCACGAATTTTGCCTCTCCCTCACGCGTTCCGCCTCCTCCTTCTCGAGCATTACTGCTTCGCAGGAGGTGGCAGCTTCCCATGCCTTCTCGCTCCGTACCATGGTCGGACGCGAGAGGTCATCGCCGCCGATCACCTCCACGAGAACACGGCAGTGCCCCACCCAAGCCGGGCAGACCTCCACCGTATGCTCCACGGTGTCCTCCGGGCGATCCACACAATGGTGACACCCGGGCGTTTCCTCCCGCCTTATCTGGAACAGGAGCCTCCCAAAACAACCGTGTCCGGTAAGGACCTGCGTCAGGCGGAAGGTGAGTTACCACCACTGATCTGATAATGAATAGTCATCAAGTTTTACACACTCATTAGCCTTTATCTCTTAAAAACGACGTGGATTTGCTTCGCCATTCAACCTGAATTAAGTTCTTACCTATGTAGACAGGCACTCATTGCAGATAAATGTAATCAATTGGCACCACTTAGTTTCGTTTTGATTTATTGGTTTTGTGTTTTTATTAGGATTTCTTGTCTTTTAAAAGCGGAAATCCGTGACTACCCTACGAGAACTCAGCCGGTAGTGGAAAATAAAAAGTAGGGGCAAAGCATGAGTGGGGCAAGTGTTAATGTTAAATTTGTTGAGAAATTCTGATCTGAGGATCTGCGCAGGTCTGATCGCAGCCCAATGTTTTAGGGAAGAGGGTAAACTGGGCTAAGACCAAGATTGGTGGCGGTCAACTTATGTGAGCCCAAGATTTTAGGGGGTCAAGGTAAACCAGAAAAATAAAGCACCTAAATCATAGCCTGTCACCAGTTTAGATGATTTTGGGGGGGTAATGACCCCGTGAATACTAGGATCACGCCTCGATCTGCACCAGCGACACTTGCCTCTTCTAGTCTAGGAGAACACGTATTTTGAATGCATCATTCCGATCAAAAGTAAAAGCTTGGAGAAAAATACTTATACCAAGTACCATTTAACTTTATAATATTTTAATGTGACTAAGTTTCTAAACAAGGGGGAATAATTGGAATAGTTGGCAGACATTCAACCGGAAACGAGCCGGATTGTGGGAGATCTTGAAGAACACATCACCGGGGTCGGGTTCAACGGGACGGGCGGCATTCGCTCCGGATGACATTCTCATTGCGCACGGACAAGGCAAATATTTTGAGGAGAAATAATGTTGCTTGAAAATCAAGTAACTGTTAGTGACCCGACGCATCGCACGGTTTTTATGACTTGTCAAAACAACGAGATTCCTTAATGATTTGTAAGTTTAATATTAATGTATTGTAGACATAAACCTTCCCGAATAAATTATCTAAATGACTTAGAGTATATAACACTGGAGAAGCTATAAGCACAATATTCCGAACAAAACAGTCTGTCACTTTTTGCGGGGGACGCGGTAGCGGAAAGAGAAGTCCGTATCATTCATTTTTATTTTATCGATATCGATATTAATTCGGAATTTTGCTTGAATCCATGAAATAAAACAGCTGTTGCATAAAATAGTTACATTTTAATAAGAAGATAAAATAACTTCAATTAAATAAAAGTAACTAAATTTGTAATAAGTAAAATCTTAATAAAAAATTAGGTCAAGTTCAATTTTTTTTTTTTTTATATAGAACTTCACTAGACCACCACTTCAATGGACATAAACAAATTATAAAACATTGAACATTCAAAAAAAATATTAACAAAAATAATTACTAAGTAATTTTTACTAGGAAATTATCGACATGTTGACAATTTTGGTTTCAAACATGGCCTCAACACTACTACCGTAGTGTTGAGGCCATGTCTCGTTAACATTTTTACTAGAGGACATAATCGCATGTCAAGTGCGTGTAAGTTTTGCTGATTTGACGTATATTTTCGTAATGCAAAAGAAAGGTATTTTGATCTTTACGAACATAAAAACGAGATGTAGCGAGACTCGGTGACGTCACAGATGCAACGTGAGTAAAATACTCGATTCATGCTACGTTTTATATTGAATCATGGTTGAATCGAATGAAAAATCGAATCTCGTATTATGAGGTTAGGATTTTAAATTTCAATAAAAACATGACTAAATCTTAGAAAAAAAAATTGCATATGGAAGGTTATTCAGTTCTATACGTAAATTTGACGTATTTGAACACTTTTTACACCATTTAACAGCACAAATAGGCATTTCCCGGAGCTCCGCGCGCCTTTAACCGCTAGAGCCCCTCCCCGCTGCGCGTGCCATATACCCGTTGAGTACCGAACGACCCCCCGCGGTGACAGATTTACGACCGCACTTAAATAAACAAAACACTCGGGGTTTTTTGTTTCGCCTCCGGTGTTATCGCTAGTTGATTTGGGTTCGTGTTTAGACAAATGATTCTTTGTAATACTTAGAAATGTCGAGTGGAACCCTTTGAATTCATAAATACGCATTGTAATCGACGGCTGCGCCGTTTAGTGATAAGACGATTTGTGATAAAACTACTGTTCCAATTTACACGAAATTTTGCAGGGTACATTATGAATAGATAAGTTATATAAAGAGAGCATTTTTTACAGATAAACACAGTAAATAAAAACACGAAAAATTACGACTTTTGAATAGGTACTAACCGTCTGTTTACGTAAAACTATTTTCGTGTTTTTAAATTTACGATGTTTATATTTTAGTTCATTTATCGTTTATAACGATATTTGAACTATTTATATGAAAGAAAATAAGCACTTACCAGCGATTACAGACACAAATCACTCACAAAACACAAAACAACACCACAATCACTTTTTCCACAGACACTTTTGCTCACATGTTTTTGGTTGCCCAAAATAGGTATCAAACGATGTTATTTAGTGTTAATATTATTCACCACGATGTAAAAACTACTTAGTAATGCAATTAATATCACTTCCCGTCGATTTACACAAGAAAACCATTTAAAATAACGAAATACATGCGACCGAGCACTCATGACCAGCGTAGTTAGACTCGCGTCTGACCTTCGTGAACTGTCAATTTCAACATTTTTTTGCAATTTTGTCCATGAATATTTTTGTCTGCCAATGATTTAGTCGACGAGAATATCCGTCAGGCCCATAGAGAAATAATCCACAGTCCAGATTAGCACTTTATAATAATAGAAATAGAGATTAAAGCCGCGTGTACACGGCATCGCCAAATGGCGATGGCGGGGCTCTAAGGGGGTCGTGTTTGCATTACCAAATGGAAATGGCGGGGCTCGACCGGTTAAAACGATTTACGAAGTGCGTTAGAATCGATTTGAAAGTAGTTTTTATGGACGTACTAGAACATTTGTTCTTGTACTTTTACAGAGGGGAAGTGTTCGTAAGGCTTCTCCAGTGTTATATACTCTAAGCTAAATGATGATAAAAACCACATCAAAAACGGTTGCATAGTTTAGAAGAATAACGCGGTCACCCAGACAGACACGATGAGATTTTAATTTTTAATCTGTAGGTATAGATAGATGACAGATGAAATATAGATGGCGGGATGAGTTGGACTCATATAAAAAAATTTGGTCCTTGGCATGGCAGCTCTAAACAGAGAGAGGTGGAAAGAGATTAGGGAGGCCAATTATTACTCGCAGACTCCATTTCATCCGAAAGACGTCCACCATTACCTACAAGCCTCTGCAAAGGATTGCCAAGGTGGTCGACTAATCTGGCAGTCAGGCAAATTGTGCTAGGTACATAGATACGCTGGATTTGAGAAGCACTGGACTGAGGCCTATGTCCAGCAGTAGACGTCTTTTGGCTGAAATGATGATGATGATGAGATACACCCAACATCCTGGGCAAACCAGTATCGGTAAAACAAGGAAATTTCTTTATCCTCCATAGAAAAGGGCGAATCCAGACCGACCAGACGGGTGTCTGGAGGGCTACAACTGCCCGATGCTTGATGTCGGGTTGTTGTACCCAAAGATTGAAATCTTTGGTTGTACCTATATTTATGCTTATCGCTGGATTTTGCGTGTCGTCTGATCCACAAATGAAGGACTAAATAAAACAATGAAAATAACAAGAAACTCATTTATTCTCTTGAAAGTTAACTATGATAAGTTACAAGTATTTACAATGTACAAAAGTATAGACTCCCTTATGTACGAACAGTAACTTTGTGTTTCCGAAGCATCAACATCTGCAATCGATCACTGAAACGAATCACAGTTAAAGGTATGAATCCGAACTCCGCTGCACACGGTACTGCTGCCGCGTCACTGGTCCCCATGCATTTTTGACATTCCGAGCACGACAGCACTGCTGCGCGGCGGTGTCGCCCTGCCGCCCATCAGACCAGTAATGCGGCGTTCATCACAGCGATCACACGTGAACGTTGACAAGTAAATTAGCAACAACAAAACAGCCAGACACTACTGTGCTCGGAATCAGTGGCCAGCGGCAGCGGCAGCACTGCTGCGTGCGCGGGGTTCGGAATCATACCTATTTCTCTGCTTCAGTATACATACTTAATAATACGAAAAAGATTAATAATGAGATAGTCGACCAAGACAATTAGACAAGTGGCTACCGGTATGTCAAGATTGGCAGTTATCTAATTAACTTGATCGGCTAGTACAAATATATTTTGGAAGCGGTCTACTTAGCAAAAGAAAAAAAGGAATGAAATAAAAAGTAAATAAAGGACTTATTGGAGTTACTTTTTCGAACTATGAAATATGTATGTGTGAACATGTATGTCTTTGTATACCGTTCCCACGAATCTAATGTCCGTTATATTATAAGATCCGGTATCATGTGAATAAGTTAAGACAATCATATTCATTCAAAATTTAAGGTATAGCTTATAAAAATACTATACCGAAAAGTGGAAAAAAAACCAGTGAGTTGAAGTGTTTACTCCGGACTAGCCCAAGATTATTTGAGGTAAGGTATAGTCTGTTTTATAGAAATCTGATGAAAGTCTAAACAGACCATGTTTGGGTTCAATTCTTACGCAATCACTCGGTAACACATTTATCTGTATTTAGAAGATTTTAACTTTATATCTCACCACTTTACCAACAATTATTGAATAATATAATTAAACTGTAATTGAAAATTATCGACTAAACCTGAGGTTATCAAATGAAAAACATCTTAAAATTATAATTTTGGTTTTAATTGTTGAAATAATCAAATCAAACCAGTAACTAGTGTCACTACAACTTGGCATCCACAGGTACTTTTTCTGATCCCTTTGTTTACACTTCCAGTACGTCACAATAGCGACAGAGATCTATTTTAAAAGCGCTCCTCGTTGGACAGGTGGTGGCAAGTTGGACGGCTGGGGTTGGTGTTCCTTGATCAGGCATTTTAATTGGATTTTAACATTAGGAAATTCTTAGTATCAGCCCATACTGGATTTGTGCCCGTCAATAAGTTCATACCCTATAATAATTTGACTAAAACATAACTGGCAGATGTAGGTACCTCTGACTACCCCTTCAATACATCGCCTTTTGTGTAAAAAATACATTTTGAATGCTCAGTCAGTGCTGTTTATGGCTATTCAAAAAAGTTATTAAACTTTATAAACTTCATCGATATTTTATGTTTCCCCATAATGTAATAAATATAATAAACTGTTATTAAGTACCATAGGATTATCCCTGGCTTCTGAAAAGCTGATCACGTATATGAGTGATGAAATAATTAGCAGTGCCGATAATTGTTAATTACGCAATTAAATAGCAATAATTCTCTTTTTAATTGTAGTTGTCACATTTATTTATTGCTTACATTAATCGCATTGCTATGACATCACAGATTAGATGGTTTACTTCGCAAAATCATTTAAGTATATAAAAAACAACTCTTGCTACGACACAATAAGGTGCAATTCAGCTCGCACGGCGCTAATTACCTACAGTTATATTCACCTAGAAGTTGCCTCTCTTTCTATCGAATAACTCTTATATCTTCTGATACGCCCAGAAAATTCGACAAGTCGAGCCCGCCGCGTACCTACTTGTAGCTTCATACCTAAATTGCGGAGTGATCTGTACTAATATGTGATGGCATGTAGAAAAGTAATAACAAAGTTAAAGGTAAGTGTATTTTCGGTGTATTATAGAATCCATATAATTGTTGATACCACCAACAATCGAAATGACTAAATGACTCTACAGGATTAGATTATAAACAAGGATCTCTATGGTAACTGCGTCAACCGGAAACATGTTCACAGAAAAAACTTTTTTTTTATCCTGTCTTTTTAAACACGGTAGTTTGGTGAGAAAGTATATCTAACATAACATGAAGTAACGGTGAGCGAAGCTGCCATGTCCTTGTAAAAAACATCAGCCTGTATAGTGTCAGTCACTGGCACTATGTGAACTTTGACATAACAATGTTGCTATAATTCACTATAAACAATTTATTATTTTATCGTAATGTAATAAATTTAAATTATGCATTAACTAATATTACGCTTAAGTTATAACATACATATTATTATTTTTTAGCAAAAAATAAGAATTCAGTCTTTATTTCAGCACATTACTAGACATTATTATTTCCTTCGATCAATAATGCACTATTGATCGAAGATTATTTCAGGTTATTTACAGTACATATTTTAGAGGTCATCTTTAGTTCATTTTAAAGTAAATATTATCCATTTCGGTATTTGATCATTAACATATTAATAGCACATAACTATTTAATTTGACTATACTTCTATATCATCAATAACTGTTTATTTCAAAGGCCTCGTTAATTGATTAGTACAAGTGATTATCATCCAGTTACACAAAGACTCATTACGTAATGGATCATTAACGCTAATGATTTCATTAATTTCATCAAAGAACCATTAAAATCGAGTCGAACAAGGTAAAACAAGTTAATGGAAGATTGGTATTTAATGACAGCTTTAAAAGTTAAGTTAAAAGTTCGTTTCTGCAACTGGCCGTGTGTCAATTAAAATCAAAAGTTAGTTATGATGGGTGTTTCACGAACGCGCATCAATCATTCTAATTTAAACCTTATCGCAACGACATAAGAGTCACATAACGCGTGCTCGTGAATAGGATTATCTGTATATTTCTACTGTATCTAGTTAAGTTTGCGCATTGATTGTGCTTAACTGCGCAACAGTAAACACTTTCATGTTGAGTTTAGCGCGGAATATTTACTACACATTATGAAAGTACGGATACCCATCCTAACACCCCATGTACAGTCAGGGAAATTAATTGTTTATCAAATTGACACACTACATCAATTTGCCGTGTAAGTGCTCATATACACCGGCGGCACGTTGTCGACGCGTTGACGGTTACAGTTTGACGCGTCGGCGGCTGTCGTCGACGCGTCTACGGCTGCAGTTGCCTCTGCCGCCGTTGGCAACGGGCCGCTCGTGTATATGACATAAAGCCATTTCATACAACTGTCAAAAAATTACATTTGTGATTTAAATAAATGAACAATTTAAGTTAGTAGTCAATTTGATAGACAATTATTATTCCAGACTTTATTTTAAAAGCTATCACTTGCATAACCAGATAGTTATAATGAACATTTATTGCTGTTTTCGTTCTAGGCTTCAATTATACTAGAATGTACTAGAACAAGCCCTAATGTTCCTCCTCCGTTTTGTTGACAAAATGTGGCACGCAATTATCGCACTTGATCGCATTGAGATACAAACTATTATCACACAAATATTTTTCTATAAAAAGATACTTAATTTATTTCGGTTTATGGTACAGTTCGCATCAAATAACTTTGCCGCTCTGAAATTTAGTTACGCATGCGTCCTGGCCGGCGCGCTACTATTTTATGAGTAAGATTAACTATTGCGCAGTCATTTGTAGCCTACTTCAGAGCGACAAAGTTATTTGACGCGAACTGTATTTCAGCAGTCATAATAAAAATGTTCTATTGTAATAAACTTACCTTTTGAAGTGCAGATATACATTCTAGTATTTTTTTTAATTAACTAAATTATAATATTTATATATCTTGCGTAAGATCAGTGCCGATATAAAATACAAACAAAGCAGTACAAACCTATTCTAATGTTTTATAGAAAAATTACCTTATTATTTGACATATTTTGGTCCTAAGTAGTTCCTAGTTTTTATTATTATAAGTTTGGATGCCACTAATAGCGCTTTTAGACGCTACAAAGCTTTAGGAAGATTATTATACATTGTCTTAACTTGGTTATATAATTTTAAGCTTGATATAACCAAATTCAATATTTATCTAATAAATATTTAGCAAAAACGGGACATGGAAAATCGTATTTCATATTAGCAGTCTTTAAAAATGTTTAGTCTTATGATACGAAGTCGCATTCGATTTTGCCTTTATATAATAAAAAAACTTGCCAAGTAGCGCCTGAACTTAGCAGCAAGTGTAATACTAAAGTTGAAATTGAAGCTAGTTGCAATAGTTATCACAGTCACTCATACAGCGGGTATATTGTATAACGCTGTAAGCCTCTCTATGAACCCATTCTCCGTGGTCTCTCCGTGGATGTCACTCCTCACCTCTCGCTCCAAGTGACGCATATCGTTTAGAGAAACTTGAGAGTTAGGAACTATGGTGCTGTTCTTCTCTATGTGTGTGTAGACTTGCATCTTACCGTCAGTGTTCTCGGGTCTGAACACAGCCTGGTCAGCCTCCACAGCGTCACATAACACGTTGTTCCTGAATATCGGTTTAAGTATCGCGAACTCTCTCTGCTGTGTTTCTTCGTCTTTGTATTGCCCTACAATTTGTTTAGTGAAGGAGGTGTCTAACTCCTGCTTGTAGGCAGGGCCGCTGTACATCTCTTTAACAGACACTATGTTGAGTTTCCCGTAGGAGCCCTGCCGCGTGTCGAATACCTCTACGTTGTTTGTGTAGCTGTTGTCTAGCTGGTCTAAGGTAACGTTGGGCGCCCCCTTTTTACCGCTCTGGTTCTTTTTAATAGGTTTTTTCTTGTCAGAGGAGAGAACAGTTCGGAGAATGGGTGATTTGGTGGTGGAGGCGAGGGCGATCTTTTTAATTTTAGAGACTTCGACGTCTTCGATTTTGATGTTGGGATGTTGTTTTTCCTCGAGTTTAACGAGTGGTTTCTTGTCTTCCTTGAGGTCTTTGAGCTTGGCTTTGTGCTCGCTGACGCGGTTCCTCACCTTGTCGTGTATGAGCACGTGTCGGCGCAGGTCGCCGGCCACGCGGAAGCACTTGTCGCACTGCGGGCACTTGTGCGGCCGGTCGCCTGCGGGGGACAGGTATGAGAGGTCAGCTGGTAGTCTGACTTGTAATAATAGTAATGAACCGGATGCGAGGAAAAATTACAGCAGCGCTTGTTAGCGGCATGCAGTAATTCGAAATTATATAAACGATAGAAACTCCAAAAATATTTTATTGTGACGCGCCTATATGAAATGATAATATTACTTGTATACAGGGTGGTAGGGACGTGAAAACGACATCGACGTGAAAACTGTTACCATGGATTCAATACATGATTCTGAACCCCAGCGTTGAAATATTTAGTCGGTTATTCGCATATCGTACTGTTGCACTTTCCTATGAAACACAGATAAAAAAAAAATAAGCGACGAATAATTTCAACGCAGGTTCAGAATCATGTACTGAATCCAAGGTATCAGTTTTCGCGTCGATGTCCCTGACACCTGTATAAGTAGAGACCTGACCGAATGTCGGTCATGGGGGCTAATCTCAGCGGAGACTAGTCATCAGCGCAGGAGATATTAATAAAGTGCAAAAGTGTGTGCGCACAGAAACACAGATTCATTTTCTCTTCCCTTGCTCATATCATGTGGTATAAGAACGTCAATGGCGGCATGTTTGTGACTACAGCAGTAGTGATAGTTACCGGTGTGCGTCCTCATGTGGCTGAGCCTGTAGGACGAGGCGCGGAAGGTCATGCTGCAGACCTCGCACTTGTAGTTCCTCTCGCCGGTGTGAATGCGACGGTGCACGTTCAACGAGTACTTGCGCGCGAACTCTTTGCCGCAGAACTCGCATTTGAACATTTTCTGTAACAAGCGTATATTTCGGTCAAACTTGTAGTTAATAATATAATAATAATTGATATTGATATACATGAAGTTTTTCAAGCGTATTAAATAATTCACAATAAAGAAACATGAAATTGATATTCATAAAAATTCAAATCTACAAAACGCTCAGACCAAGTCAAAGCTTAATTTTACTAGGCCATTAATATGATGCAGTGCCATCTAGAAGTTGACTGTTCACACTTCAGAAAAAGGGATCTCGCGCACTAGACGGCCACGGGAATTGTATGGTCTGCGGCTAGTTGGTCGTTGCGACCAAGTGCCAGATACGTATCGGTTTCTATGGTTTGGGTTTCTAATCGTGGTCAAGGCCGTCTAGTACGCGAGATACCTAAGTAAACGTATCTCATTTGATATTATATGAATAGTTGTACCTGGTCGGAATGTATGGACACCTTGTGGTACTTGAGGTCGCTCCACTGCCGGAAGTCTCGCCCGCACACGTCGCACTTGTACGGCCGGTCCCCGTTGTGCACGCGCTTGTGTATCTGCGGGACAGGCGGACTTGACAAGATAAGAATATTCTTCTCTCTCTCTCTCTTTTTTGGATATCATATCAACTGGCAAGGTTCTCTTTGATAGATAGCTATTATCACATTTAAAAAACGAATCAAGTATTTAAAAATGAAAGTTTTGGGAGTAAAACATAATTAGGACAGAGACGGCTCTTTCGTGGATCATAACTTAATAGTAATGGTGCGTTTCCACTGAAGCGGAGACGAGCGGAGCTGGGCGGAGACCTGCAGGAATCGACCAATCACAATGGTTGAAACCCTCATCGCGTATCCCGTCTCATCTGTGATTGGACGATTCCTGCACATCTCCGCTCCAATGTAAACGCAGGAACTCCCTTATTAGATTCTACTGGCTAGGTAAGTTATGACCTATGTATGTTTACCTAACACGTAGTTTACCTGGGCGGGCAAACGCGTTTCTATTAAATATTGTTAGTGGATACAGGTAAACTAAGTTAACTGAACTCGCTGTTTAGGAACTTGTGACCAAAATTACAGTAGCGCGGATAGATGGACGAAGTAAAGCTTCGCTGGCTGCGGTTATTCCACAGATGGGTGACCGGTACATTACCTTGAGCGCGGCGACGGTGTAGAAGCCCTTCCCGCACTCGCGACAGATCTGCTGCTTGCCGCTGTGCGACAGCATGTGGTACAGCAGACTGTTCCTATAGTTAAAGGATATTTATTTTGTTAGATATTACACGACAATAGTAGTTTATGAAACAGTTGCATAAAGAGGGGTATTAAAATACGAGCGTGGGTTTAAAAACCGAGCCGTTGGCGTGGTTTTTAATAGTATCACGCGAGTATTTTAATACCTAGTTATGTGCAGTTTCATACACTACTTTATTTACTCTCATACATTGGGATTGAACATACTAAATAAAGGTCAAAGTTAAGGATCAAGACTTAAAAAATCCCACGAAACTCAATACAATTTCACGTATGAATAGCGCCTGCACCCAGCACATCACCGCGCATGCGCTATAGCGGTGGTCCCCCGCTAACGTTCCATTGCAAAAGTTTATGGAAACTCCTTGGTGATATTAACAGAAAAAAAATTGTTTTATAACATTATTTTGTTAGAGAAAAAGTGTTATAATGTGATTCTATTTTTAAATTTCGGTATTTTGTTTTATAAAGTATGTCAATATAAACTCGTTTTGAAGTTTATAATATTACGATAAGAGGGTAGATAAATTAATATTATCGCACAGCTGGATAAGGTCGGTGTTTCCTACCAGAACAGAACACAAAAACAAACAGAGGTCAAGGTTTCTTTTGGTACGCAATATACGCGCTCAAACGTGGAGTAGCGGACACCAACTCGATAAAGGTACCATTCCGTAACTGACCGCAGGCGGCAGCAGCCCGTATGCGGGTATTCCATTCGGTAGATAGAAGATAGAAAAATATGTTATCGCTCGAGCGTTGGCCGCACTACTGGTCTGCAGTCGGACTACACGTGTCATCTGTCGCTCGCCCGTAACTTCATACCACGTGTCGGAAGGTATTTCATAGAAATTCATAGAAACCAGTCGTGTCGCGGCGACACGTCGCCTACAGTTGCCGCCTGAGGTCGGGTACGAAATGGTACCTTAATACAAGGTTTCTTTTAAATCCATTCATGATATTGATATAGGTAACTCAAGACCTGAAACCAGTCTGTTGAGTACATTCAAAATTCAAAAGTCATTTATTCAAACTAGGCTGAGAATCAGCAGTTTTCGAACGTCAAAATTACATAAGACAGTCCCCCAAAACGCCCACCCTTCACCACTTCCTAGTGCATTAGCTGGGAAGAAGAAGTGGCGCAACAAACTCCCCAGCAGAATTTGGTTATTAAATGAAGACAAGTATACAAAAATATTTTTGATACAATAAGTTATATCTTTGCCCAGCAGTGGGACAGAAAAGGTTTAAAAAAACGAGCGAGCTTTACAGTAGTCGCATATGATGTGTAACATCTGACATCTTGGCTGACAGTACCAATCAACATCATCTTCGGCATCGTCATCATCATCATCTGACGACCAACTCTGGCACCACGCGCGCCCATTGGTCAATCAAATACCGCACGCTTCTCCGGCTTTATGTTAGACACTTCCGTCCCTTTTACGAAGTCACTCTCACAGATTGCAGGAAAGCAAGAGGAAAGATGTTAAACATAAAAAAAAACGTGTGCGGTCGGAGGACCCGTCAGGATAGAAGTTCCTTCTCGCGTATGATTTAAAACAAAAACAAATTTTTCACTGCCGCCATCTTGGATTTAATTTTGACCTCGCTGTCGACTTTAGCACCCTCGAAATGTATGAAAAACTACACGCATGATGAAAAATTTGAAAATTTTCGCAGCCGCCATCTTGGATTTACATTCTTAGCAAATTCACATTCTCTCTCAGAGAGAAACTCTCAGACGTCATAACGCTTTTCCATTACGTGTCAATTTCTACAGTTCAGTTTACTCCTACCGTATCGTTCCAAAAAAAAAAACATATCAATAACAACAATTTCGGCACCAAATATTACAATAGTGAGTGGATCTGTCATGACAATTGGCACGCATTAGTCAGTCATCGAGTAGCTCAATAGCTCAACTCAACGACTCGAAGAATATTAATAATTATAATAAACTTTATTGAATCAGACTACAAGGAGGTCCACAGTGTTAGTAATCAAATAACTTAGCCTATACATTAATTACCTGTGCTGGAACACTCGCTGGCACTGCTGGCATTCAAACCGCTTCGGTTTCTTCTTGTCATCTGATTTCTCGTCGGTCGGCGGGTCGTCGGCCGGCATGTCGGTCGTGTCGGCCGTGTCGCCGGTGTCGGTCATCGTGCTGTCGGTGAAGTTCTGGTTGTCGGTTGCTACGTCCGTTTCTAAGATTCGTCGGAGAACTTCGTCTGGTGAATAAAAGCAAAATATTTTAAGTGCAAGACAGGGACAGGTATATCTATTTGTCATTATAACGACATCTCAGTATTTTTCAAGTGACCCTCACTTGAAAAATACGTATACGACAGACCATCTTCTAATAAAGCACACTTGACACTATACTTGAATTCAGAATTTTAGATCATTATTAAGTTTTGAAAGCATGATCTCTATTTAACACATGATAAAGTTTAAATTCCGTTGCAATCAAAATGTAGCTTTCTTAATTCCAAAAGGTCACTCAAAAATCAATTTTGAACTACATCACGCTAAGTAGATATTCGAGTAAATCGAAATGGTAAACAAAAGATATGAGATTTAAGAATAGCATAATTGTATTATTACTGTTTAATTATTTCTTTGCTATATAATAATTGATTGATTTAATTCGAATAACCTTTGAGCAGCTTGAGGTGATGTGAGTCGTGTGGCGCGGCCGCGCACGCCGCGCAGCACGACGCGCCGCCCGGCGCGTGCGCGGGCGCGTGCGCGGGCCCGTGGGCGCTGCGCCCGTACCTGATAATAACAAACACCAGGTATATTATTAGGCCAGCTTTTAAATAAGTGTTATAGATATGCTTAAAAAAACAAAAAGTTCCACACGGACGATTTTGTGAAATTATGACAATTATTATTGGTGTTTGGAAACTGTATCCTTGAACGGCCTGTAATATTACGGTCTCAGGTTCTCCTAGTGGCGGGTACTCACCAGTGCCTCACGTTGTCCTGGTGAGCGTGTCCGTTCTCCACAGTGAGGTGCGGCAGTAAGGTGTGCTCGTAGTGTTCAGGAGGCTCGTCTACCGCCACGTGGATGCCCTCCATCAGGTCCTCAGGCTCGCTGAACTCACCCATATCTTCCAACTGCAAGGGTGACTGTCATGTGTACTCATATGATATTGTAAAGAAAGACCTTATGTATGTGCGTATGACAACGAGTGCGAAATCTGGTTACTTTTTTCCGTCAAGATGGCAGACTTGTCCGGGTATCCGAATTGAGAATTTGAAGTTGAGCTGGTCCAACTCTACTTTAGCTTAACTGGTGACTACTTCAATGAAGCCCGCAAAATCCAAAACTTATTTCGCGTTTTGCAAAGATTTTTTTAAATTTGGCAGGCTTTCTTCTTTAGTAATGCTAAAGTAGAGTTAAACTAGTTCTCAACTGCAAATTCTCAATTAGGAAACCGGGTGTAAGTGTCCATTTCTGAATTGTTTACGCGCAACAATGCGAAATATCATAATTTCAAATTGATTTCATACGTCGGGACGGAACTATACACGCGTATACTCACGACTAACTGGTAACAAGTATGCGTTCTCACTTTTTTTAAAGATTCGCGCACAAATTCGTAAAAAAAAATATGGCCAAAATGTTAAGGAAAATGCGGCAAACATAAGGCCAGAGAAGACTGATAACTAAATAAATTTGTAATAAGTATTGGAAAACAACTATAAAGTGAAAAATTACTTTCATTTCGGAAGTCGGTGTCTTTGGTTTTGAATTTTAGTTTTTTGCCACCGACTTAAAGTTATTTTTCACTACCTCCTATGTAGTGACAGGAACTGATTATAACACCATCCACATAGCTTTCTCAAATCTCTCTCTCTTGAAGCTTTCTCAAAAACTACCATAAAATTGAACTAAAAAGAATCATCAATTCATAACTGGCGAAGTAATTGCGTAACAAACATACGCGTAAAAGAACATACAGTCGAATTGAGAACCACCTCCTTTTTGAAGTCGGTTATAAATACACTGCAGATTCGACGACAAATAAAAGTTTTAACAATTATTTCATGCATCGGTAACCAAACAGACAGTTATAGTAAACTTATAAATTAATTACAATACCTTCATATTAGAATGCGCCTCCTTGATGTGTGCCTCACATTGCTTCTGCTTCCTAAAGGACTTGTTACACTTCCCACAGCTATACAAATCCAGTTTATCCAAAGTATCGTACAAATCCGCCTTCTCGGCCTCTTGAACTACCGACGGCGGTTCCTTGTCCATACTTGCCATAGAATACTGAAGCTTATTGTTAGCGTACGTGAACGTTTTGTCGCTTGTCGTGTATAACACGTGTTTGTCCATAGATTGATATATAGTTTTTGGTATAGAATTTTCTAGAGACAGTTCTACTATTGAGTCTGGAATTGTTGTTACGTTATCTACGATGCAGGAGTTGGTTATCTGAAAATAAATGTAATTTTAATATTTTGTTCTATCAACTTATCTATGAAATGAATGGTGATTTATTGACCTCAGAATAAAAGTTAAAAAATAAAACATCTGTTGTCCCATTTAAAATTTGAGTTCCATAAACACATAAACTGCCATTCACCTATATATTTTTTTAATGTAAATAAGTTATAGAAGCTGTCATCAGAAGACTGTTTCATAATTTTATCAATTACGACATTACATAACAAATATCGAGAAGGTACGCTCTAAATGTTTTTTTAGTATGATTTATTTTCGCAATGTTAATTCAGAAAACCACATAAGACTTTAGGTCTCTCAACAATACATATTAATTGTCTCATATTCATATCTTTATTTGCATTCCATAATGTAGGTATACAGGTGTTATAATGGCTTAGAGCTAAGGTACAGTTACGGACCTTGTCGGGTACAGCAAAAAGTATAAAATAAATTCTTAATAAAAATAAAAAAATAATTGAAAGAAATTAAATTAAATGAAAAAATAACGCTTGATAAGTCAAAAGTAAAAGCGAACCTTATCGATGCCCAAGTCTTGCACGGGGTTCTCGATGATGATGTGCGGCTCGTAGTGTTGTTTGAGGTGCTGGTAGAACTTCAGCTGCTCCTCGCCGTAGAACTCGCCGCACAGCTGACAGATGAAGATTGGACGGACCTGAGGCGAAATGATATTACTGTCAATTGTAGTTGATATTGGGATATTATAATGTAACACACCTACAAATATAATGTCCACTCCTGGAAACCTTACTCAGGCAAAAATTTTGCAGAGCCAAAGATTTGAATTGATACTTGTAACTTCTTGGATACTCATACACAAAGTCAAATCATTTATTTCAAATAGGCCCTTGCAAAGCACTTTGGAACGTCAAAAATTACAAAAAAATTGAATTGATTCTAGTCGCCCCTTCTAAAAGGTAGTTTTCGTATGGAGACGAATGGGCAAGAAACTCCACCGTTACAACAACATAACCTGCCGGCGAAATAAAAAGACATGTTGCCGGCGACCCCAAATAAATTGGAATACAGGCAGCAGAATGATGATGATGACGCATAATATAATATCACGCCTTGTTACTCCGAAGGGTTAGGCAGAGGTCTATCTATAGTACACCCACATTTCGCCAGTTATGTTTAAGTCCCATGTAATAGGGGGCGAGCCTATTGCCATCAACCGGACACAAATCCAGACTCCGGGCTGCTACTGGGTAATTCCTGATGGAAAAACCCAATAATACTTTGCCCTCATTGACCTCATGCTCAACCGTAGAGCGTGCGACCACTCGACCAACGAGGCAGATGATACATAACCTACAGAATATTTTATTAGATGGTGATGAAAAATCATTGGTAATGGTCGAATATTCACCTGAGGGACATAATGTACACGGTAACGAAATTCGCGTTGCTGAATTTTGGGCCGAACAAAATTAAAAAGGACATAATATTATTTCGTGTTATTTTTGCCAGTCAAACTCAAAGCATTTATTTCAAATAAACCAATTACAGGTACTTTTGAATTGTCAAGAGTTCGGTCAGTCAGAAATATGAAGCTAGTTGCCCATTCCAACGCGTAGTAGATTCCTATGGAGAAGAACGGGCAAGAAACTCCACGGACACTCTTTTAAATCAGAATACACAACACAGTATAATTGACTGGCTAAGAAGAAGTAAGTGGTCCTCCCAAGTGTTGATTTTTAAAATTACAATTGCAGTTTTCCTAATTGGTAAACGCGCTTTTTTACAGACCACCTTTGTATGGATTTCAACGAAATACACATTCATGGCTCGATTGCACTCACAGAGTCACAGCTGTATTTTATAAACAAACCTCATGTGTAATATGATGTGTCTCGACCGGCATATGCTCCTGCTGCACGAAGTTATCTGGCAGAATCTCCTGCTCCTGTCCGTGGTCCGCGCAACTGATGCGACCCTCGACGTCCGTGCAACTGATCACCACTATGTCCTGCAAACCCATGGATAGTTAAAACATATCATCTTCACCATTCCAGCTGAAAGACGTCCACTGCTGGACATAGGCCTCCCCCAAATGGGGGGGTTTGCCCTAATCGCCACGCTTGGGAGGCGGGTTGGCGATCGCAGTAAGGTGTTAAAATGCATAGAGAACGCTGCTGCCCATTCTCTAGTGAGTCCCTTAGTCGCCTTCTACGACACCCAAGGGAAGAAATGGGATGGTACTATTCTTTACGGTGTCTTTCCACACGGAACAAATAAACACATGGTGGCAGGAATTTTATTGTGCTGATTACGTCGAGTTTTTTTTGTTTAGGAAATAGAAATTGATTCGCTATTACAATAAGGTTAAGGTCCCGAACTGTAATAGTAATTTTTTTATTGCTTTTCAAATGAGAATTTGCTTTTTAAAAGTATTTATTCGTTGGGTTTATTACTTTACTTCTTACATCATTTTTAATAAGCATTGCCTGTATCACCTACACAAATAATTTAATTCAACACTTCGGTAATCGATTAACAATATCTATTAGCTTAGTTTCCTAATTACTACCCAATTTGTTAACAGATTTAATTTTTTTAAATGTGTACTCAGACCTACTGTAACCAAGCAACAGCTAATACTATGGTCAAACGCAAACAGGTGTTTTTTGACAGTGACCGTCTTATATCCCACAACAGACGACTTTGGTCGGTGAGATAAAGTCCCGACTTAAACCGGCGACCAACTGACCAAGTCTGTCTGCACCACGGAGTATAGAAAGAAGGTCTGCACGTATTTTTTTCTATGATCGTCTCGGACATATCACGGATGAGAATCAGGGCGGATCGCCGAGAATCGGACATAATGTATAGTATATATACTCGCTCCTATTGCATTGGGACGGCTGCATTTATAGTAATGAAATATGTCTTAAATAATTTGCCCGATTATTGCCGGCCAATAATGGCCAGAAGTAGGAAAGATTCGAATTGATGAAATTAAGCCTCGAAAGCTTGAGGCTATCTGAATAGTGACATCGGCTTTAAACCTCTCAAGCCTAATAGTATTTCGGCCTAGCCTTGTCAACGTTATAATTACCAAATCAAACTGACCTGCTGAGGAGTACAGTTCCCATTATTCTTCTTTAGCTTCCTGGATATCCTCTTCTTGTGTGGAAGACTCTTCTTGCTTTGAAGTTTGTGCTGCCCTGGCGACGCTCCTGCGCCGAGCTCTAACACCGGCCCGTCAGAATCAATCATTGACGAATCATCCTGTTGTTAGAGGGAAACAACTTATTTTAATATTATTTGAAAACTATAGTATTTTATTTTATTACTAATTTGTATGCATCCATACATATTATAAAACAAAGTCCCCGCCACGTCTGTCTGTCTGAACCATCGATTTATATCGAGTCTGAACGCGATAAACTCAAAAACTACCGAACGGATTTTCAAACATTTCACCAATGGACGGAGTGATTCATGCGCAAGGATTTTGTGTATAATTCATTAAAGGTTTTGTGTAAATCGACTGAAATATTATGACGATAATTGTCGAAGATGTCGGAAAAAATCATGCCGACTGGGAGCGTTACTGGCGTGCGCCGCGTAAGCCGTAAGAGATACATCAAATTAATGTTCTACAGAATTGTAGATCTTAATAAGTTCAACAGAAAAAACTGCTATAGCATAATGTCTATCTTCTAAGGATCACCCACAGTAACCATTTTCATCTATCAGAATTTGATAAAAATGTAATTGTTATTTCCGAAGCTTTTATGACCGGTATTATATTTATCCTTATCCAATAAAATATGTTATTTAAATTGGGCATTTAATTTAGATTAAAATATGCCTTGTCATCATATCATTAAAATGAATACTTTAAAAGATATCACAAATTTAAAATTAATTATTAAATAATTATGGTTGACGACAACGCGGGCGCAGTGGTAGGAGTCAATGACTTTTCCTTGGCTATTAGGTATGTAATCCCGGTAGTACGTTCCCGTGGGATATTTTCCGACATCCACGCGGGCGAAGCCGCGGGCAAAAGCTAGTTTAAAATATACAATTAACTAGATAAGTGTTTTGGTGTTGAAGAAAATGATTATTTTCCTACAATTTACAATAGTGTGTATATTTAGAACAGATATTTAGGGTAGCAAGATATTTATGATAGCAAGATTGATCTAAGTAGGAGAGAGCAGGAATACGAACCTAAACCTCTAGTATATTACAATCATAGGTGTGTTATCTTACTTTGAGTGATGATTTATTCTTGTTATTGAACCAGTCGTTTTCCTGACACCGCTTCATCTCCTGCAGGGGAGGGAGCGGCGGCAGGGGAGGTACCTCCACCACTATCGGTTCTTGTGACTGATCCTGGGACAACAACATAAAATTCAACTTATTTGGGGTTGGTGCCACAAGACCTCTTCTTTTATTTATCTTTGCCCGTATTTACCCCTTTTCCTAGCCATTTTTATCTTTCACAAAATCAGTTTTTTTTTTAAGTTTGTAATATGAAATATTATTAATATAAGTTTTTGCTTACCATTGGCTGGCCATGGAAGAGTCTCATGGAACTATCAAGTATAATAGATGAGTCCACATCACCCCTCACTGTATGCACCTGTAAAACATTATAGTTTTGGTAAGTTGCGCATGCGTCGACGTCTGTGTGAATGTGGGAAAGCAACAAACATTCAAATATATAAAGTTATAGGTTGAGTTGAAGTAACAAAAAAAAAAATTGTAGTAAAAGCTTAGAAGCTGGTCCTCAGCAGCATATTTAATCCTTTGCTAATTATGTTTATGTTTTAATTTGCCTCATAGTTCTAAATTATAGTTTGTCTATTTTGAGTGCATATTGATTAATTTCAAGAATCTTCAGTTTACACACCATGACGTTTTAGTCGTCTTACAAAAGCACCCCACTTCATGTATCCAATAACTACTAAACATTCATAGAAAAAAAAAATATATACTCGGTGACATTTTAGTCGTGGTACAAAGGGCCACTCAATGTTCCGGTCATAAAATACCTCTAGGAGCAATTTTTTTTTTTTACAATATATCAATTATTTTTAATGAATATTTAGTAGTCATTGTATACATGAAATGGGCTGCTTTTGTAAGACAACTAAAATGTCAATGAAACCATTATGAAATTGTCAGAGTTGTTCTCTTTGAAGTTTTTTTTTTCCAATTATGTTCCAGTCTACCACATGCAGCTTAATACCAGTATTTACATGGAGCCAAAAACCATTGACATAATATACCTTATGGTGCTGTGGTTGCCCCCTGGACTGCTGTGCCGTGATGTGTGCCATAAGTGCAGCCAGCCTGCCATCTGGATCCATGATCTCATCACTCCATTGTCCTTCCACCACATGGTCACCCACTGACACTTGTCTGTTAAAATATAAAGTCTTTTGAACTAGACACCTTAGCTTCTTGGCAAAGTATCATTGTTAAGACATCATTTAATAATCAGTAACAACTACCCTAAGATGAATAACAGGCATGTTTTGTAGAAATAGTAATTGTCTGAGCATTTAGCAAAAGGATAACTGTGACATTGGAAAATTAAGTAAATCAAGATTAAATAAGCAAATTCTTTACAGCAACTGTAGATATTTGTTGCCTCTGTTAATTCTCTATTTAATTTTTTCAGCCTGTAGTTATCCAAAATCTAATGTTTTAACAGCTGGTATATGGGGTATACCTGCATAGTGATGTAGAGTAGGTCTGTGAATGCATGATGGCCACCCTGCCGCCCCCATCATCCTGCACATTGACAGCCAGGGCATTGCCATCCACATGAACTGTCTGTGAACAAATATATAACACCGGTTAGACAATTAACCTCTTTCCTACGCCCTCAGGGGTGTTAGTAAACATAGCATGACCATTGGAACACAGGCATAAAATTAATACAGCTCCCTATTATTTTCTATATCAAATGGGTTGTGAGGGCATTTTCTTTGTTAGAAACGGATTGTATTAGAACACATGTTGGTAAAAAAAGATCTAGAATTGAAGGCTCATTCACTAAATTAACAGCAAACCATTAGACAAGATTGAAGCTAATTAGTTAAGTGGCTAATTTACAAAATTATATCAACATACCTGATCAGCTGGGTGGGAAGTAATATAGTGCGTGACGGTTTCATCCATTATAACAATAGGTTTGTTCTTACGCAGCCTCCGCTACATACAATAAAAGTTCACAAGCATCGATTTACATCTATGTTCACAAGAGAAAATTCTTTCATCTTTCGTTTACGAAAATTGTGGTTAGGTTATCTGACAGCTGTATTGCTTACGCTCAAGGTCACAAATTATTTACTTATTTTTATTAGTATTACGTTTAATCTAACTAATCTATATTATTTTTCGTACGATAAATCAAAACAATATAAAACTATCTTTCATTTTATTGCGTTAGAATAACTAAAAATATCTTAAAACATCTTTTCACTTTATACAAACAAAGCCCTACCCTAGGCTAGGAGTTTTTTCTATAGTGTTGGGAAAAGTTGGGTCACGTTATGCTGGCAGCTGTAGTGTAGATCAATGCGTAATTTTGATATGTACCTACTAAGTCGATTGTTTTGAATTTTAAAAATAATAATTAAAACATCGTCTTAATCATCATCATTTGAGCCGAAAGACGTCCACTGCTGGACATAGGCCTCCCCTAAGTACCGCCGCTTCGACCGGTTCTGTGCTTCTCGCATCCAGTGGATTCCTGCAGCCTTCACCAGGTCATCGGTCCAACTTGTGGGAGGCGTTCCAACGCTACGTCCTTATTCACAGTTATTTGGGTCAGTAACGTGATGCATCGGCAGCGCAGTATGCCTTCTACTGCCATACTTTTTCAGTTTCTAACTTTTCTCTTACACACCTTGACACCACACCACACCAAAGCATTGATTGAGAGCGGACCATACAATACAATAGTACATTGTTTTCGCGGCCTGCAACAGGGGCATTAATGGACGTACGTAAAAATATCGGCGTGAGCCCATCAATGCCAGGGCTTGTACAATGTACAGTACTTTTCTCAAATAATGTGTGGAAATTCAAACTAAGTAAATTAATTATAAATTCCTGAATCAATGACGAACAACCATTTTTTTCTCACGCCGATATTATGTTTATTTGTTTCTTCAGACAGCTCTATTTGCAAGCCTCTTTACCTCCTTGGTTACCATGTGTCGAAGTAAAAAGTTCGTTCCATTTATAAATTACACAACTAAAAGTTTTCATAGTAGAGTCCGCACCACCAATAAAGTCTCAGAGTAATGACTATGAGAATTAAGTCCTTTATACGCGGCCTTGTGTCCATGTCACTGCATCAAATTGCAAAAAAATGTAATTACACAATTTTCCGCCGGATTTCAGTGGTAGGGCGGACTTTAATCACGACCGTTTTGTATTTTTGTAGTAACATTGCCGGCCGCCTAGTCGCAATGTATTTGACCAGTACAGAATTTTAGATTTATCTCGAAGAAGGTTGTCAAATAATGCTCGAATTTCCAAGCATGTTTGAGAAAAAAAACTAATTGAACTAATTTAAGATTTTTTAATACAATTAAATGCAGAACGTTCTTGGAGTTGACGAAATAATCGACTATGTACTATGTTTATTATTTGAGTAATATATCGACTATTGAATTAAAAAAATTCACGTTCTTACTCACTGACAGATGACAGCAAAAAATGGCAAAAACATTGTTGTTGTACATTATGAATGGCCGTGAAAAGTGAATGAAACTTTAAAATAATTATTTGAGTGTAAATTGCTGCATTGTGTTAAATTTTATTAAAAAGATATAAGTTTTATGTTCCTGTTAAAATGTTTCGCAACAAATTAAGCTCTTCTCTTATTTGTAGGACTCATGACGTAAGTATCAAAATAACCTCTGACATCAAAATAACTTCCAGTTTTTATATTGGTTTTTATGCCTTGGGCCTGTTTATTCAAGTGTAATGCTCATGAGGGATGTTAGAAGGTTTCAGCTATAATATAGAAGGACTATGCTAGATGCTAGAAGGTCAAAGACGATGCGCGTCTAAGTTTTAGCAGTAATCAGCTGGGTATCTGATTCTATGTAAATAAATAACCATTCCCATTTAGTTTCAGAGGTGCAAACATACAACTAAACTCGATGCTATTAGAGAGAAACTTCGCGAAGGCCCCAGTCTAGTTGATTTCGTGGCAGAAGACCGTCCAAAGGACTGGGAGGAATATGAGGGAAAGCTGAAGAGAGAGAAGGGCGAAGCAGAGCGACTGAGGCTGCCCCCCTGGTTGAAGACGACCATACCAACTGGTAAGACCATCTTTAATTTGATTAAAAACAAATCAAAACCTTTCGTTTTCCAAAACTGATACTCATTAAATTTTGTATCTAAGATCATCATCATCATCATAATTTACAACATTATAATTTTGGATTAGTTAATAATAAAAACATTGTGTAATATTGAAAACAAAATTCTCAGTGGGCCTTATCAATGTTATCAGTGTTAGCTAGAGTCAATATGTTAAGGGTACATTTGCAAATGTCTTCTTAGGGCCATGATACACATGTGTTATTTAATTTTGAGATTACTAGTTGAGAGTCTTATAGAAGATGAAGGCTGCATTATGCCAAGCATTTTTGAAAACAGTATAATATTCTGATGCAGTAAACTTCTCATCTAGATCAAGAATATTGAATGGTTTTTTTCATAAAATTTTGTATTGTATCCTCCAGCAGTAAGATGTGTTTACTTTTGATACTCTAATAAATCATGTTTTGACTAACTTGTTCTTAAGTCTAGTATTGTAGTAAAGTTTTATCTTTTTTTATAAAGATTTTGATTATTATGAAGACCAATACCTCTCTTTAAAAAAAAAAATAATGTTTATTTCTTCACTTAAGTAAATAACTATGTTAGGTTTGGAGTCACCTTTTAAGCATAGATTTGCTTGTATTAGGTGGTTCCGCTCCTCCAGTTTACAATAATTCTACAAATGTGTGAGAAATAAGCCAAAAGATTCATTTAAAACTAATTAAAATTTTATAACCAATTATTATATTAGTAAGGGCACTGGGTGTAGAATATGTTTGTGAGTTTGTGTGTGGGTTTGTTTGTGTGCATGTGTGTGTGTGCGCTTGTGTGGGTGTTGGGATGTAGTGGGGATGTGTGTAAGATAAATGTGCTTTGTGTACCGTGGGGGTGTGTGGTGTGTATATGTGTACAAATTATATGTGTTTCTTAGTTATGTGATCTTGTGTAGGATATCTTCGATTTCTTCGTAACTAGCTCTTGAGCCATTCAGTTAGTGTTTTTTTGCAGTTGTGTCATAGAGTAGATGGCACATTGTTCATTGAGAGCGTTATATATACAGGGGGATTGTTTAATAAATTGCCTTGTAGCAAATGTAGTATTCACTGGACAATCTTCAGCTACTTTATTCTTTCTCCTAGAATGTGTCTTGGAAGTAATGGCTTTTAGGTAACATTGTCATCAAAATTCAATTCATAGTTGTATTCTTCCAGGGTCAAAGTTCACAGAGATAAAGAAACAGCTCCGTGAGTTGAAACTCAGCACAGTATGTGAAGAGGCTCGCTGTCCCAACATTGGAGAGTGCTGGAGTGGAGGCAAACATGGCACTTCTACGGCTACTATTATGGTAAGATAATGTACAATAACATTTTTTTTTTTTCATTTTTACTTAGCCTATACTGTCTCACAGCTGGGCAAAGGCCTAAATGACTTAAATAGTGTAAAATTATCCTACAGATAGGACTGTTCTGTATTAACCTGTAACAGAATATACATATGTTAGTATGGACCAGTTACAGATGTCTGCTTGCAATAAGGTAATTGACTATTATCAAAAATATATGTGTCAATCATTGATCAAATATCAATGGTGTCAATACTTAGTTTAAAGATGTTACTAAAAAACTCTAAGTAGTAAAAATAAATAAAATCGGTGGAAAAATTGAGAAATTATTCTTCTATCCTTGTTAGAAAGAAAGAAAGAAAGCCTTATTTGCATAAATTGTAGGTACATGACATAAGATATAATAAGTTGTGATCCTTGTACAATTTACCTTAAAATAGGCATGCAAAAATTGTTGGTTTTATCTCATAATAAATTATAATGATCATGCAAGTAATATTATTGAACATGAATATTGAATACAAATTAATTAAATTAGGTATGTCAAAAAAAAAAAAAACGTTATGCAAAACAATCATTGTAGGTACTGAATGGTGTGAAGTTGCTATTACCTTCCTGAGTTGTGACGTCAGATCGGAGCAGCACTCTCTCTGTCTAGCATAAACTTTAATACACATATAGCTTTTTTAAGATATTCAAACATTTTTTTTTACTGTGGATAAATTTTTTCTTGGACAAAATATCCAGTCAAATACCCTACCCTACTTTGAAAAGTTATCAAACTCAACACGTAGGGTAACACATGGTATAATAAAACAAGGTATGGCACTCCGAAACACAATGGTCACGTGGGAGACACAAGACTACGTCATCACCGCTATCCATGGTTCTCAAACTTTTTAGTTTGTGGAAATTTTATAAAACATTGACATAATATTATTAAATTACTTCTAGCTTTTGCCTGTAGCTCTACCCGCGCGTTGTAGGTTTCCCTAGACAAAAAAAAACAAATTAGATAAATCTACTTTAGCATTCATAATATAAGTGTATATTCATTCTTAATAATAAGTGGATTCTATGGATTTCTAAAATAATTCTCAAACACATTGTTAAACTCGTCTACTTACGAAGTTTTATTCAAAATCAAAAAACAAAAACTATTTTAACCATTTAGATATTGTGGTCAAAGAAAAAAATGAATCAAACCAACTTGTTAGACGTCCACAAATAAATGTTTGAGAATCACTGTGTACAATGGGACTGAGCGATACCAACATACGGGTTCGACAAGAATAGCGATACATGACAAAATGTCAGAATGCCAATTAGACAGCCCGTTTCTGTGTTACCAGTAGTGTGTAATAATAACTCCCCAACCTCCTTTATTACTTATGCGAATCTGATACAATAATGAGGTTTTAATTAAAAATTACGTTGGTATATGTTTGTTTCGTTTGATAAGACAAACGAAACGACAATTTCAATGCTTTGTATATATTTTTTAACAGAATGGTGATTGAAAATATTTCCTTAAATTCGAGTTCTGTTGCAATAAAGTGGCAACTGAATAGTGACGTAGGCATGTGTCGCTCCCGGAATGCCATACCTTGTTTTATTATACCATGGGGTAACACACTTTGGACAACACGGAGGGTAACACGTAGCTTGTCTGTTATCGCAGTTAATGGGCGACACGTGCACCCGCGGCTGCATGTTCTGCTCGGTGAAGACGTCGCGCCGGCCGCCGCCGCTGGACCCCGACGAGCCGCGCAACACCGCGCACGCCATCAACCAGTGGGGGCTCGGGTACATCGTGCTCACGTCAGTTGACAGAGATGGTAAGATTACCACACTTTACTAGGTATAAACCGCCAATCATTCATAATTTTTGGCGAAAAAATACAGGAAACGGTGGTTGTGTGGTGCTCACACACTCTTAAAACTCGACCACTTTTTATAAATGAGCCATGAGAAGTGTGAAAAAAATGAATATGAATTTGTAAACAGTTCATGCATGAATTTTACAGATTTACCCGACGGTGGATCAAATCATCTTGCTGAAACTGTAAGAGAAATCAAGAAACAGTAAGTATTATAATAATCACTTGGCAATATAATTTACAATTAAAAAATTATCTAATGTGTAATGCACATCTGGGTATTGCTTCATTCGTACAGTCAGCGATAAAAGTCAATTACCACTTCAGTTATCTTATTTATTGTTATTGAGATAAATATTTAATTAAAAGACACTTTGCCCCGACCAAAAACCAATTGATGATGATGATGAAGAAATATTGAATTAAAATTAGAAGAGAAGTAAAATTAAAAGAATATTAACTCTTAGCTATTATGTAAATGCAGAAGACAATGTATCAAATAATTTTGTTAATTTTTGTGTCAGTTATTATGATGATATGTATTAGCAACAGTGTTAATCGACTTTTGTCCCTGACAGTACCAATGGTTCTAAGTATTTTTAGAGTAAAATATCGAATGTATTTCGAACTGTACAGGAACAAGGACATCCTGGTAGAATGCTTGGTGCCAGACTTCAGGGCCAACCGCGAGTGCGTGGCGACCATCGCGAACTGCGGGCTCGATGTGTTCGCGCATAACATCGAAACCGTGGAGCGCCTGACACCGTTCGTGAGGGATCCGAGAGCTGGGTAATACTTGTGAACTTACTATCTGTTGGCTGCGGTCTCACTTGCATTCTAGAGAAATTAAGACAGTTTATATAACCAAATGTAACCATGTGTATTCTATTTGTAAACTTATGGCTGCGCTAGTAGACGGCTTCAATTCGTTCGCGAGCGTGGTGAAAAAGCTTGCATAAAGATTTCATACTCCTGTTATTTATTTGCGCCCAATGTTGCGTAAAATTTGTGTTAAAATGCAGATCTTTCGACCTTTCAAATTACTTTTTATTTTACTACTCTGCTTACGTACAGGCATCGATCATAACAAGAAGACTTAAACGTAAGATGCCAAACAGGAATCGTCCAAAACGTATATATAATTATATATATGGGAAAAATACTAACGCATCCTTAAAACATGTTCTATTTGTGCCTTATTTCATCCGTTCATCTACACTTTACATTGGTATCACTCAATAATCCTAAAGTAAGTAAACGCACAATTCGCCATATTTGGTCTGTTTCCATTTAATCATTGTATCCACTATATTCCGTTTCCTAGTAAATAATTATATGTACGTAATTATAATTCTCTACCCTCAGCTACCGCCAAACCCTGAAGGTCCTGCAGACGGCCAAGAAAGTCAACCCCGACCTGATCACCAAGTCTTCAATCATGTTAGGACTGGGTGAAACTGACGAGCAAGTGGAACGGACTATGAAAGGTCAGTTATCGTTTCTAGGTCTAAAACAATACATCTAGTCTAAAGAAAAACTCAAAATGAAACGGCGTATCACACGCCTCAAAACTGTAGGTCAATATGGCAAGATTTTTAACGCGATTAGATGGAACAGTCGGAATGAAAGTAATTTACCGATTTTTATTCAGATTAAAACAATCTGAATTAATATATGTAAAATATTGACTGGGGAGTAGTAACGTAAGCCCCGAAAAAAGGCTATAACCGCCATTTAGAAATTCTTTACTAAGTTTGATTTCTTCTTCTGTTAGAATCCAATACATTAGCGCAAATACCCGCGAAAAGTATTATAAATCATCTGAAATTATTGACCGTTAATTGTGTTCGTGTCTATCGTTTTATAAAATACATCGAACTACTCAACAGATCTACGTGAGGCGGGCGTCGACTGCGTAACCCTAGGCCAATACATGCAGCCAACTAAACGTCATCTCAAAGTGTTTGAATACGTCACACCGGCCAAGTTCAAGGAATGGGAAGACCGCGGAGCCGAATTGGGATTCCTATATACAGCCAGTGGCCCTCTAGTCCGGTCATCGTATAGGGCGGGAGAGTTCTTCATCTCCAGCTTACTCAAAGATAGGAAGGCCAAAAGCTTGTGACCCGAAGTTTAGTCTTTTTTTTTTGTGACTAGAGTTATTTGTATTTTATATGTAAAATAGATGTGGTTTTTAGCAGTGTTGTAGATCTGTCAGATAAATATTTTGAGGTATTTAATAAGAGACACCAATTTCTCTGAAAAAAACACAAATTTTAATGCACTATTGACAGTTTAATTTAAGAGTTCCACTCACGACGAATACACTCTTGATTAAGAGCTTCGTTCAAGTTTCTAAATAAGTCGGGCAATCCCGTAAGCACTAACTATTAGTGACACAATTACTTGACAAATATAGTGCGGTCGACGATTGTGCACGCTTGCGTACAAGTAATGTATTCACTCGTGGTTTTTTAGTAGCTCAAAACACAACATTTTTATGACTTACTAACTCTAATATGTATTAACTAATTTTAAGTTAATATTCTATCGGTATAATTAATAGTCAGACGATGCTTTCATTTCACTATGTTGACCAAAGAAAACTAAGTACCTAGTTAATGATCACAAAGTTGAACACGGGGGGTGTTTGTATCTATGTTGTTTTTGGAACAACAATTCTAATACATTTAAAAAAAAAATATAAATTTTTCAATAGTACTTACTAGTCATTCTGAAATCAACTTAATTTACATTTAGCTTAACGTTGAGGGAACGTCAATTGGAAACAAGAATTTGAATAGACAACATGTATTGTTTCTTTTACATTAGACTCGTTAAAACCACTGCTACATGCAACTAATATTGTTCATTGTTCATATTGTGTATATTATAGATCTGTATAGTAGCGCTAGCCAAATCAATCATAAGCTATTTATTGTAAACAACCCTTTTGTTATTGTTAATAAATATATTTTGTCAATTATTGCATAAGTTTTCTTTACACACACTATATATTTTTTTTTATATAGGTGTAATATATTTACCTCACGTTCCGTTGTTTAATCCGAAAGCTTTTTTTTTTTTTTGTTGAACAAACCAGCCTAGTTTGTTCACTCAACAGCAAATGGTTAATATTGCCTATAGCAGTGTATTTGGCCCTAAATTCAGCGGCAAAGAATACATTTACATTCATACTGCTGGAAAACTAATTTCAACCTTATTTCAACTAAGTTAGGTTCAATTCAGATTGTCAGAGAGTCACAAGACAACACAACAAGTTTTATTTCTACAGAATAGCCTTCCAAACCACGTGCAAATTATAGTTTGTTTGCGATGACACTTACTTTCCTATTAAAACGTGAAGCAAAAACTTTGTACCCCTTTTTACAAAACTTAAGCGGATGGAGGAGTATGAAATGTAAAGTTTATATGGAGAAGGAGTGCAGAATGCTAATATTTTAATATAATATGCATTTTATATACATTCTCAAAATAAACAATTACACACACTACCATGCGTTTCATACAAGGTGGCTACCAAAGAGTACTAGAAAGACATGGCAGCATGGAATTAGTATGTACTATACAACAGTAAGGCGGTGTCATACGCTCAAGTTAGTGGAAGGAACATGTCACAGCCACAACAATAAAACAATTCAACGCATAAAAATATGCATTTTTATTCTAAACAGCTAGTTACGAACGCATCAACATAAATTCCTCAATTGCCGAACTTGCCGAACTTGTGCCTCATCTGCAGCTCCATAGCCTGGTTGAAGCAGCCTGGCTTCCGAGCGGCCTTAGCGATGACGTTGAAGCTGCTCACGCTGTATTGCAGCGGCTTGTACGCAATCGTGAGTACGTTCGACAGTTTGTTGAAACTTACGTTCGGGTTGGATATCGAGTTCTGGACTTGTACTCGCACGTACTCCATTACGTAGCATTGTGGTGTCTGGAAGAACGTCATGTGAATCGTGTGTTACGTTTGAGTAGTTAAATAAATATTTTTCAACACATATCGGGGTTAGGACTTTCCGGGATTATAATTAAGCGCGGTTGTCCTAAAAGTTGGCAACGTCGCGAATAGCTGTCAAATATTTACCTGTTTTGATTAATTTCGCAATATTACTGTATGGAAATATGAAATGTGGCTAGATAATGAACTAAAATATTGATTATAAAATGCAATAATTAATACCGTAACACCGAATATTTCGTTTAGATGTAAAAAAACCTATTTTGAATCTTTCTAAATGCCTTTTTTACACCAACTTAACTTATTCCAATTCATTATTAATATTCTAGTTCGCTAGTTAGCCACATTTTATATTTCCATACAGTAATATTGCCAAATTAATCAAAACAGCGAAATATTTGACATATATTTGCGACGTTGCCCACTTTCACACTTAAAAACTCTTAATGTGCCGATAGGGACAGGAAAAATGATTGTTTGTATAGTTTCAGGGTCTGGGCTCTCCTGGCCGCACCCGCATTCGCACTATAGATGGGCGTAATATCTAATCAATAAACCTGAACTCCACTCGTACTTACACCTAGCTTCTTCAAAATTTGCATTTCGTTACTCACCCTTAGCTTTATCTCTTTAGTCTTCTGGAAAAGTGAGAAGTCATCATCTCTATGATCCACTATTATGCTGCCGGGAGCATCGACGCCGAACTCCCATATCTCCCCCAGGACGCCGTGGGTCACCGACAGAAGGACACAGACTACAAACAGTCTCCGTGGCTCCATTGCTCACAGTCCACTAGAAGCATCAGTGATGACGATTCAACGCACCAAACCTTTCCAATTTCAATATCTACTATGTAAATGTGTGGCAAATTGTTTAACGTGCTTATACTGAATGCGCAAATATAATTGATTTGTTCAATTAAGTCGTTTTACGCTTCATTGTGTTATTTAATGTAATTGTTCGGTTCTAGGCTCTCGTATGTTAATGTGTGTGTAATAATGGTATGAGCAGAGCATTCTTAGAACCTAGAAATGTTATATGAAGTCTTTGCTTTTACTATTTCGTTACGCAAAACATTCACTTATCGAATTGAGCCTCCAGGAAGGATAGGTAGGCAGTTACCACTAGCCGGGTGTAATTGCAGACAGGACTGCCACAAGGCAATTCCTGATGAAAAATTCCAATAACACTTTGCCTGACCTTGGAAAAGAGCCCTGGACCATACTATCAGCAGTCTGCAGGGACTGGAGTCAATGAGTCAAGTTATACTTACATAATTACTGGTACGACATCAGTCTAGAAAAGCAAACTAAAGTGAAAGCAAGGATTTGCTACTGATTAAATATGATGGGGTCTTGTCTTCCCTGTACAAAAAGTGTCTCAACGCCGAGAACTCAGCGTGAAAATTAAGCCCTACTATAATACAAACTGTTCAAAATTAGTACACGCAATTGCTTTCCATGTTTGCAATACAATTACATATACAATTTACTAAACAACATTTTCTTTTGATTGCTTTTACATTTTGCCATGATTGTATGAGTGCTATAATGCGACAAACATTATGCGACATTAAAACCTAAAAATTAAATACCATGATTATCGATTGCACTGGAAATATATATGTCATCCATGAAGGGCTACACCACTGAAATTAGATAACCATCCATAGGCATGGGCGCCGGCAGGTTTATTTTCAGAGGGGTGCATCTTCAACTCCACGAAGCGAGCTCGATCGTTTTTGCGGTTCCCTCGGATATGTTAAGTTATCGTTTGTCCATTCATACAAAGAGTAACTTTGTCGACATAGGCGAAAAGGCTAAAGCTTAAAAAATAATCCATTTTTCTATCGCGCCTCGAATGGGATAGGTTTTATTTTGTCCATTCATACAGAAAGAGGACTAACTGTGTGAGACTTATACAAAAAAGCTTAAGAATTAAGGTAGAGTAGGATGCAAGAGCGAGCGAAGCAAGCTCGATAATTTTAGCACCCCGCCTAGTGCCGATTCGATTTTCGGAAATAGGAGTTCGGTACTTTGTCGACTAATCATAGAAGCTTTAGAATTGAGAGATTGCATAATGCAAGAGCGAGCGGAGCGAGCTCGAAAATTTTAGGATTTAATAGGTTAAGTTCTCTATTAATGTGTTTGGCGTTTTCAAATATTTCTTTAATTCTGAATGAAATATCTGACACCTATATTTTATTTTGAAGCCAGGCAGGTGCAAGTGCACCCCCTTGCACCCCCCTCCGCCCATGTACATCGGGGTCTTTGCTAATAAGGTGCCCCATGGGGTACCTATACCTACTCGTATGTAGGTTCAGATCACAGTAGGTGTCAAAATCACATAGATGCACACCAAGTTTAGACGAGGGTTCGAGCTGCAACGCCCCAGTTAGGGGACCGACAACCTTAAAAGGCAACTGACACGTCTGACAGATTGAATGTGGCACTCGAAGAATTAGGTTTTTTGGAACGAAGTTCCATAACATAACATTTTGACCGTCACGACACTTTTATTACGTAAAAAAAGTGTCGTGACGGTCAAAATGTTGCACTTTTTCTGTCTAGCTCTTATCAATTATCTTAGCCAAGTGCAGCGCCGGCTCTAAGGTAGAGCGAGTGCAGCGGTCGCTCAAGGCGCCAGATGGTAAGGGGCGCTAAAAAGCCAAATGCGAAAAACACTTCAGCGGAAAATAACATTTTGATAGCGCCTATTGAGAGGCGCGGGAGCATTTTTAATCGACTTCGAAAAGGAGGAGGTTCTTAATTCGACTGTATGTTTTTTTTTGTTTGTTTGTTTGTTACGCGATTACTTTGCCAATTATGAATTGATTTAGATGATTTTTTTTTATTTGGTAGGTCATACTTCAGAGGTGGTCCCATATAAATTGTATTAACTTTGCTTCGGTAGTTTTTGAGTTAGCTTCAATAATATGTATTTTTCCCACTTAGTCTATGTGGATGATGTTATACTATGTTCTTGTCACTGTTATTTACATATCAGGCAGTGGTATTCGAATTTGTGTGGGGTAGGTACCACAACTAAAAAGTGAAAAATTAAAATAAATTACAAAAAAAGAGAACCGTCTTCAAAAAAAAAACACTACAACGTGAAAAATTCATTTAATTTCGGAAGTCGATGAAAGGGCGCCGAAAGACAATCTCGCTCTAGCCTGATCGAGGGGTAGGGCCAGCGCTGGCCAAGTGTGCAAAAGCGAAATTTTCAAAAATCAACTTTGATTGCAAAGAACAACACTTAATTGAATTTAAATTAAATTGAGTTAATCACTCTCAAAAGGCATGTCCGACAGTCGACTGCAAAAGCATGAGGTATTAATAATTTCAGAAGGGCCGTGTTATCTCCTTTTTGTTCAAACGAAATAGTAATAGTAGTAGAATAGTAATATGAAAAAAAAAGTCCTCATCAATCGATTTTCAAATTACTTTCAAATTGTTCGGGTGACTTTTCTTGTCAGAAATAGTATTGAAATTGTATTACCGTTTATGAATTTATTATTAATTACAAAAGCATTAAAAATAGAACCGGAATGAGAAGCAGCGGCTTGGTGTTGTTTGCGTGTGCTGGTCTGCTGCTCGTGAGTATTCCATCACCACCTACTAATTTTATGTCACAAGCTTGCGGCAACCCCGGCAACCTTCAGGAGCCAGCGAGCTTTCGATCTAAGACTGAACCCGAAATGGAAAATGACGTGTACAGATTATAATTTAAAATTTCACCACCCTTAGTAAAAATTATTGGAATCATCAATCATTGGAACCTTGGACTTTAAAAACATATAAGTAAGACCTGTCTTACGAGCTTGCGGGTCCGGGGACCTACCAACCCTGATTACCTATCAATGTTAATATTTCGTTTGTACTTTCTAAGTTTACCTATGTCCGACTTCACTGACATACGATGAAGGAAAACATTATGAGGAAACCTGAACTTATTAACGGTAGGTATATAAAATTAAGCCTGAAATCGTTAATCCACCTTGAGCACCTGGTCATGCGGGTCATGCTCATGCCTTCTCTGTACGAGGACGGCCCTTTGCCCTGCAGTGAGAAATTACCGTTTATTTGTTACGTTTATAAGGTCCCATTAAAATAGATTGACAAAATTTTACAAATCATTCAGACCACCAAAATAAGGACAATGGTAAAAAAATAATAAGAAAAACTCAATAGATACTTATAAGAAAAATAAATCAGCTAACGAAAATACACTAAAAATGTTGGTACCCAATGCCATTTATTATTTTAAGTCAAAATAAAATTACCTTAATTAGTGTTTTTTTTGCTTGGGTATCTTTGGTTAGACGTATTGAACGCTGTGTTAAAATTTGTCCATCTATTTTAATGGAACCTTATACACAAAAATTGTAAATTGTTCATTAATAAAGTTAATAGGTTTGTATCTGGCTCGGAAGTCGTCGGTTACAAATGCCTAATTTCCCACCCAGGGCTAAAAGTTTTTTTGCAAACTGTCTGTACTGACGTTATGTCTGAATGTATAGAGCGGCGGCGCAATCCTCGGCGGGTCGGTGACATGGAGTCTGCTGCGCATGTCCTACTACTTCTGGACGTCCGACCTGGGCGTGGAGCTGAGCTCCAGCGTGCTGTTCATGGCAGGCGCGCTACTGTGCCTGCCCATCTGCTGGCTCTCGACCGTGGTCCCTTACCACACCAAGTCTTTGTCGTTGACTGCTACGGTACGAGAGCTTCTAGTTTTATTTGCTGCAGGTCAACTGGACTCAATTTTAGTGTAGGAACGTCAAGAGTAACTAGATGCTCCGAACAGAACACGAAAGGCCGTTCCCTTAACACGTTCAGTGACGGGAACCCCCCTGGAGGGTAAATTTAGGTTTTCCTTAGCGAATTCGGCATTACAAACTTAATCTGTTGTATATTTGAACAAGATTTCAATCCTAATGCCGGTGACAGTCCTCGTGGGTTAACTTTAGCGCAAACGTAATGCCAGTGCCCCTCCTGGAATCTAATTGCAATAAGTATGGCGGCATGGCGTATGAGCTGTATGAAAATGGGTGGAGTCGAAAGTGTTAAGGTAAGGTATGGTTCCAGAGTTCGAAAGGGCAAAGACCATTATTTTTTGGTAAGTATCTCTCTGTCTTATTCTAAATGGAAAAGTAGTACGTATGAGATAGTGCTTTACCCAGCAGTGTGTTTTCAAGATTATCAAGAAAAACTTCCGGTCTTAAAGAATTACAAATATGTCACTGAACGTATCCGTTAATGTCGCTTTGTGACTACTGACTATTTTCAGCTTTCAATTCCAAAAAACAAAAGTATCCATAAAAAAAGTAACATACTAATTAAACACTTTTCGTACATCAAAGCAACGTAACTTCTGCTCCGTCCACATTTCCATGAAAGTTAAGTTTTAATTACATAATTTTTATGCGGTGGACTTATTTTTTTTCATCTTACTATCCTCGTTCCTACTTCCTTCCTACTAATATTATAAACGCGAAAGTTTGTATGGATGGATGTTTGTTACTCTTTCACGCAAATACTACTAAACTGATTTGGATGAAATTTGGCACATAGATAGTTTATAACGTGGATTAACACATAGGATACTTTTTATCCCGATATTCCCACGGGATCGAGACTTATGCGGGTGAAACCGCGGGGCGCTGCTAGTACAAAATAAATGTGTGCCGATTACTCACATTTATTTTGCCTTCTAAAAAAATTCATTAAATTTCGTACATACAAAAGTAAACTCTACGATAATATTAATATTAAAATAAAAGACGAAAACATAGAAGAAACAGAAAGTATTAAATTCTTAGGTATAACTCTAGACAAATTTTGTAATTGGAAACAACACATTAACAACGTTTGCAGTAAACTAAATAGATTTGTGTATGCATTGAGAAAACTTCGTATTGTATCAGACGAAAAAACGGCCCGCATAGCATATAGTGGGTATGTTGAATCAATACTAAGATACGGACTAATAATATGGGGCAATTCAACAGACAATGATAAGACATTTATTGTACAAAAGAAATGTGTACGAGCTATATGCGGTGTCGGTCCGCTTGAGTCTTGCAGGCCTTTATTCAAAAAACTGAAAATATTGACCTTGACATATATTTATAGATATATTTGTTTGAGGTATCGGTTTTTGTGAGGAAACATAATGAATTCTTTAGATTCAAAAGTGACAATTACACAAAACAGAGACCAAGAGATGCAACAAAAATTTTAGTTCCTTTCTGTAATACGACTCTAATCAAAAATAATGTTTATCATATGTGCATTACAATTTTTAATAAGTTACCAAAGATTTTAAGGGAGCTCCCATTTAAATATTTTAAAATTAAACTACGTAGATGGTTAATAGAAAACTGTTTTTATAGTTTACAAGAATTTCTGCAACATAAAGAAAAACATATATTTTAAGTTTCCTTTTGTTTTATGGAGTTTTATTTTTATTTTATTTAGTTTAAAGAATTGTTGTTACATAAAATGTTATTATTAGGTTACGTATTGATAAGTTTAGTGTATTTATTTTAAATAAAAATAAAAAAAACTTAATTTTAAAAATTATATTAGAACATAGGTATTTTTCTGTAAATACCTATATCTTAAATAAGTAGGTACTTATTAGATACCTATAATTGTAAAATTAATTTGCATGCCCTAGACAGGCAAAATATGGACTATACATTAACCACCAAATTTTACAACTGGTAACACCTGTATTTTCTGCAAATAAATGATTCTTATTCTTATTCTTATTCTTGTAGTTGTAGTACTCGTAAGGTCCTCTTATCCTCTCACCCACGATGATGTGTTTCCTTCGCAGCTGATGGCGCTGGTGAGCGTGGCGATGGTGACGCTGTCAGTGGGCATGGTGTCGGTGTCGGGGCTGTCGCGAGCGGTGCGCGAGCCGGCCTCGCTCAACAACAGCATGCTGCGGGCTATGGCCATTGACGCCTTTGACCCCGCTGTTAAGAGCTCCTTCACGGCTATGCAAATTGAGGTAGGCATGTTGTTTTGTTCTACCATAATAAATAATACTTACCCTGATAGATCAATTTGCAGGGCAGATATCTAATTGGGGCAGTAGAAGCACACATATTCGACATTCGGCGGTTTTATGATAAATTATGTAAATTGGTCCAAACTTCGTAAAAAAAAAAACAGGTCGGTGTTTCCTATCCGACTACTCTGAGAAGAAACAACGAAACAAAGCTCTTATACTTAAAGTTCAGATATAATTTTGGTAAGGCCATATGATGACCATGCAGATCAGTGTCTGAATTTTGTCTTGTTTGTCTCAGGCTTCACTTTTTGTCTAATTAAATTTCCTAACGGGGTGGATGTCATTCAAACATCTTCAACTGCCATAAATTTTATTTCATAATAGTGTGAAAGCGCTATTACTGAGCATGAGTTTCGATTCTCAGGTCAGGCAAAGTGTCATTGGTTTTTCCGTCAGGAATTACCCAGTAGTATCCCGGAGCCTGGATTTGTGTCCGGTTGATGACAATAGGCTCGCCCCCTATTACATAGGACTTAAACATAACTGGTGAATTAATGTGGGTGTACTATAGGTAGACCTCTGCCTAACCCTTCGGGGAATACAGGCGTGATGTTATATTTAAAAAAAAAAAACATTTATTTCAGGTAGGTACCACATAACCCATAAAAGACATCACACACAATACCCGAAGCGCTGCAGTATCGAGGCAGCCCCAACGTCGCTCTAAAAGCGTTGTTAAACTGAATGCGGAGGGTGCTGTAGCTTTTCTGCGTGTAATTAGCCCACAGGCTGCAGGTGTACATGGACATGGTGTTATAAAGCAGGTATGAATGATACTTTGTGTTTGTTGTAGTTGAGATGCTGCGGCGTGCAGTCGTACTCCGACTGGTACCTGCACCGCCGCACCCTGCCGCCCGCCTGCTGCGGACGCGTGTGGAACGGGAAGGTAATCATGGGTGTATGTTTTTGAAGCTTTTGTTTTTCTTCTACGACTTTAGTTACCTCCTCGTTTCTCCTATAAAGTTTATCAAAATCCTTATCTCCAATTGATGTTATTTCCACTTTAACAAATATCAATTTTATGATACTGCAAATTAATTTGGTTTTAGAGTGATTATTACTATTGACAAAGTTAATTTGTTGAAGTTGTTGCACAAGCCGAACTTTTCTATACATGAAGTGCAGTTTGCGCACAAAAAATTACAAATACCTACGTGTTAAAGTTATTTTTTCAAATACCCAATATGTTTAAATTTTTGGAAACTTAATTACGATCGCAGAATAGGTTGTCTGTAGGGCTAACTTGACGCCCGCGACAATTACTCACTCTCGCGTGAGTAATTGTCGTCTATTTCTGTCACTTTTCTCGTTTTCTGACAGCGCCGCCATACAAAATAGTCGTCTCGTTCTGTCAAACTTGATATTTTTTCGACAAACTCTAACATGACACCTTAGTTATCTCGATTTTTGACAATTCAACACGAGATATCTGCCATTTTTCTGTCATTTACTCGTCCTCGATTTTTACGACGAGAAGAGTAGACAAAATAATTATACAAAAAAAAAACTCCAAAATAGCATGGCAGTTTCACAATTGTACTTATTTTAGTCATATTTATTTTTTACAATATATTAATAATGAAAACACTTAGTTTTAAACTACTATTTATATTAGAACGACATGTTTTATATGGAAAAAACAACCTACATGTTGAGCTCTAGGGGTTTATGGGTTGCATATAGGGTGTCGAAATTTTCATTATTTTTGCGATAAGACACACCATTTTTGAGATATAAGCAAAAGAAAAGAAAATAAAGATACAGTACTGTTTTTGCATCGTCGAAGTGTTGGTGTGCATTTTGGTTCATGACAACTCATTTTAATCCACATCTTTTTAATCGCGATTAAAAATAGTCAGATTTAGATTAACAATCAAAATTTTAGGTGAAAAACGCTAAATTCAGAATAGAAAAATTTCCGTTTTCACAAAATTAATAGTTCAGTGCCATAATAGTGGCAAAACGTCGTTTGACAGGAATAAACAAAATTTTGGTGATTTTTAGTCTAGTTTAGAAGCATTTGTGACAAGAGAATCGGCACCATTGAATGAATGAAACGGAATCTCAAGCCGATGTTGCTATCATAAAAATGATTTGTTTTTAATAATTTGCAACATCGGTTTCTCGTCGCGAGATATAGAAGTGTCAAAGTGCCTTTTTCCAGTTTACTCGTCGTTTACGGTCATGTTAGGGATTAGAATGACGTCAGAATCGTCGACAAATTTCGACAAAACGAGAAAAAGAGCGTTCTCGCGCTTGTCATGTTAGCTATGCTGGGTTATCTCTCGTTCTCTGGAATGTACCTATGCAATAATACGATAGCCCTCTGCCTATCCCAGTCTATTTTTGTGTTCGTTTTCTCAAGAGATGAGTGGACCTGTAAATCCAAATTGCGGAGCTGTCACAAAAGTTAACCAATACTTATAAAGTACCTAACAATAGAACTTTGTGAAACATTTTAAGCAACAGATTCATCGCAGTCGGTCAATAAAAATCTTGTTTGATGCAAAGCCCACTATCCATACCCCACTTAAAATGCAATCGTATATCGTATGTAGCGTAGGAAGCCTCACCCTCCCCCCACTAGATAGATCGATGACCTTAATGGTAGATCGCCCGGAGTCCTGCTAGCAGGACTGAGTACAGCTTGTCCACTCTGAAATGACGCGCCCCAATACCGCAGTTACGCACACGGTAAAGCGGATTTCTATAGGTAATGCGGTAGCGGGGCACGTCAATTCAGAGTGGACAAGCTATACTTCCGGAAGGACTCAATTGTTTTCGATAACAGTACGACATTGTACCTACAATAAACGGTTTCTAAATACAAATGAGTTTCCATCAGCACGCGATGGCGTATGAGTATTCACGGGGGCAGCGCGTTCGCAATCGCCGAGTACCGAAAACGCTTTCAGTGAAGTCGTCAACATTTCGGTATTCCAGCGTAATTAAGTTTTTTTTTTTTACTTTCCTGCATTTTTTTGTGAGTACATCGTCACTCCCTAATTTTTTTGTTCATTGTTATATACAGGCATACACACACAGGCATTTTTAAGTGCGTAATAAAAACCAAAATGACAGATTAATAAATAATATATAATTTTATATTATATATTATTTATAAATCTGTCATTTATATGTTCTTTCCTGTAAAAAAATATTACATAAATGCGATCCAATAATAATAATTGGTTATTTATAAAGTAAGTACATCTATTATTTTCATAAAAAATATGAAAGTTCTTAAACAAATGAGTTTTATTTTAAAACGCACTAGCCAAATGTTAATATTCTCAATTATTTATTGCGTACCATAGTGTACAAAGTTGGTAAGGAAATAATTATATTAGTCACAACTATTATGGACCCTGTCGGGCACAGCATAGATCAAGTAGGAGAGAGGAGGAAGAGCACACTGGGTGTTTAATGTGATAAATTTTATGATTAGTTAAGTTGTACTGTTTTATTAATACGGAATTGAATTTAAGAATTATAATTATTGTTTTATAAATTATATACATTTATTTATTTAGTAACATTGTTAAAACCATTTATTTTTTAAATGAATGATTATTGTTTAATTTACATAATATTATTTTTATTTATTACGTAATTAATACGAGTATATACGTATATTATCCCTAAGGTAAGTTATTTATTGGACGCTTAGGGACGCTTCATATTTATATAAAAAAATATTTTACGTAGTATGAGTAGGTAGGCGTATCTTTAATAGTGAGTATTTGTAGATACAAATAGATAGTTATGAAGTTACTTATAATTTATCATTTAAGTATTCGCTTACACCATAGTAGCATTTACTTACAAGAAAAGCTTAAATTTATTGATAAAAAATGTTATATTTATTTAAATATATTTGTGTTTAAAACTTGTGATGAGCGCAAGTCCAAAATCGAGGTCACCGAACTGCTGGAAGGACGAGACAAAATTGCATACAAAATGCGTATTGCTGCAGGACTCACGGAAGTCTTCCGGCAGGACGCAAACCCGTCCTGCTGGAATAGCTTCCAGCAAAACAAGTCATCGGGAGATCTATCTTTAAAAAAGTGGCTGGGACAGAGTTCCTCGTCCATGGACGAACCAGCTGGTGTTGTGAAGCAACTTGGGAGAGGCATATGGCCAGCTCTGAACTGCGATAAGCTGAATTGATTGATTAATGGTGACATGGTGTGGTACATTTGCAGCGAGGTGACACGTGCGAAGTGCCGCTGTACAGCATGGGCTGTCTGCGGCCCGCGCTCGCCGAGCTGCGCTACTTCGCCAACACGCTGTCGGCGCTGTCCTCCGGCATCATCATCGTCATGGTAAGCATGTGTTGTTTAGCAACCTCTTTTATATGTTATTCGCTGGCAAACAAGCCGACGGCCAATATTAGTATCGCAAATGCTACCTGAGCTGAGCAGGGAACTAGTCTGCTATTTTGAATGATCTGTCATTATGACAACCATACCAAAGGCAACGCCACGCCTTTACCATCGTGTTAAAAGTTCGTAATGTTCTACTTGATTGTCGCTGAGATGAGTTTGCGACTCAATTTTGAATGTTTTTAATTACGTCTACAGCATCCCGATAATACAGGGAAGTAAAATGTATGGAAATATATGAACACGCTTTTAAATTTCCACCCACGATAACGTTTATAACGTGCACGTCCTTCGTAGTCGTCCACGATAATATCGTCACGTAAGAAATTAGAAAAGCGTACACTGGCCTTCTGAGATTCTGAATTCAAATAAAGTGTGCAGTTTTGAGCCAGTTTTGTTCCCCAGGCTGTGACCCTGTTCGCGGCGGCGTACACGCTGGTGTCGGGCGTGGTGGAGCGCGGCGAGGTGCACAGCTACAAGGCGCCGGCGCCGCTGCGCGTGGCGTGCCTGGCGCGCCCGGCGCCAAGAGTGGCGCTCACCGCGCCCACCGCGCTGCCGCACGACAGCTCTATTTAAACGCGCTCTAACACCATCCTGTACTACACCACCGGAACGAACGGCATTCTGCACCTCAAACGGAGCAGTTACTGGGCGACCAAGTAACACAGACAACTATCAATTGTGAGTTGACGTCATATTCAGTCGTACAACGGCACAAGGATATTTTGACGCGTGGCCAAAATAGGAACTAACACCGCCATCTTGTTTTTTAATATAATTTGTATCAATTTCACAAATTAATGTTTACTAATCATGTTTACCCTTTGGGTGTGATTCAGGCGCCAAAAGGTCCTTGTAGCACTTAATGTGATCGGTACCAATCACCAATCTCTCTCGCATTTCGATGATGGAGATACTAACGGTTAACAAATTGTGATGTGTTCAAATGACACTTAGGGCGAATTTCACTAATGAAAATGAAAGCGTTCAGCACATCTAAACCGCGTTCAAGAGCTGATACCGCCTGGCCACGGGACATTCGCTACAGCGAATATTCGCGAACGACGAACCGTCTAGCGACTAAAACAAGTATAGAAATGTACTAATCATGCCACGCGTTGCGGCGAACGGCGGGACTACCGGCGAAATTTGCCGAGCGAATCGCACGAGCGTCTGGCGGCGCGGCGGACGACGGAAACGTTTGTATAATATAAATCAGTTCGGCGCATGCCACGGTGTCGAGCGGCAGACGCGGCGAATAGTGCAGAAACCAAACTTAGTTGTTTTAAAATTGTTATGGAATATTGACACTGACAGCTCCTAAACGCGATTTAGAAGTTCTGATCGCGTTCAGTTTCATTGGTGAAATCCGCACTTAATGCTCAAGACGACTAAATTATATTCTTCGCTCAACTTTTTGCTGTACGTATTCCCCAAGTAGTCAATCGCTGTGACCTATGGTTGGTCTATAATCATACCGCTAGATTAACACGATTCCGGTGTGCTATGCCTAAAACTCAACATTTTATGGTATCTACATTGCTCGATTGGTTTGGGTCTGATCAATAAAAATTATACGATAATTGACTGTTTTCTGACCTCGTTGCCTTAACCATAGCATGCATCTTTTAGTTTTCTACACATTCACATTCTGAATGCTGCTGTTCCGGTGGTGAGCTCTTGCAGCATGTCGACGTGTCGATATCAACATAGTTACTCAAATTCCTTCTTAAACCTCGTCAGTTGATGAAAGTGGCCAGGGTATTTTATGCCAGGTCATTATTGACCGTACTTTGCAGATTATGTCAACGTATGTTTCCTATTGGAAGGCACTTTAGGGAAGATCTAGAACTATAATTTCAAATGTCCTTTAAAATTGTTTAAAGTCGTATTTAAATGTGTAAAATAAACGTCTTCGGTGACAATATTTGTTTGCTTTCCGATGCACGGGCTGGTAGAGGAATGAATAAAATTAAAAGTCGAGGATATCTTTTTAATCGTAATTTTTTGAACACAATACAACATGCAAGCATTAAAATGCTTTATGAAAATCAAAAACAATCATATCTTTTTCTATATTTGGTACCTATTTTTGGTTACTTTCAAATTATACAAGAAAAACGATCTCTATATAAAGTCAAACAAAAACTATAATATATTATGAAAAATTTGGTACAACAGGGCGCGGGCGCGCGGGCGCAGGCGGCCGAGCGAGCGGCCGCAGGGGCCACTCACGTAACATACTACACTATACAAACGTACGCACTAATGATTCCACTCAGTCGCTCTCACTAACTTAGGCCGGCTCGGCGGGCCGCGCCGCGCTCGCGCCAACAATATACGGCCGGCGCCGCCCCGCGCCCCCCCCGCCCCGCCCCGCAACAGCTAAGTACTCGACGAGTCTAAGATAATAATGTGAAGCGATCGACTTACGTTTAAATTTAGAATCGGAAGGGGCGGCGCGGGCTCGCGGCGCTCGGCGCGGTAACATTAGATCTATCTAGAATAAATAGAGGCCTCCGTGCGGCGCGCTCAGGGCGGCTCTAGCGCCGCGCGCCGCGGTGCTTGCGGTGCGCCGCGCGGCCCCGCCCCCACCACAGCGCCAGCAGCGTCAGCAGCAGCACCGCCCGGCGCGCGCTGCGGACACGCGCACGTCACTACCGGGCCGCGCGCAGGCCAGCAGGCCGGCTCCATACGACGAGCGAGTGAGCTTGAGCACGCTGTAGGTACACGCGTTTTAAGGTGTGTTTTCGCTCGTAATATGGATTCGACCTTCTGGACCTATCTATTTTTTGGCGGCGCGCTGCTCAGTCCGGACACGTCATCAGATTTAAACTAAGTTTAATTTGTTTCTCCAACTATCTATGACTAGCACTACTCTGTACACCATAATATACAACTTTTTTTAATTCTGATTTTCAAGAATGTTGTGATCTAATTTGAATTTTAAATTCTAATTCTATCTAATTTCTAAACTAGTGGGGGAAGGTGAAAAATAACAAAATCGATTTTATAAATAATTGTAGATGCAAAACTTAAAAGGAAGTAAATTCTCAGCGTAACGCATTCAGGATGCTGTAATAATATCGAAGCAAGAGATAACGAAATGTAGTTAATGAGTAAATGATAAAACATGCAACATAAAATGATTCTAGAATGAATGTCCTCAATTTAATACATTTTGTATTCGTGAACATGGCAACCCTGTCCTTTGTTGGCTAGAGTTGTCATGTCGAAGAATACAGTACAGGGTACAAAAATATACAAACTACAGTGTGACAGCTAATGACTCTGATACATAATATAGATTCTAATTTAATTGATTAATAAATAAAATTAAGTAATTGGTAAAGTGCCCTTGGACAGCTCTGATCAGAAGTGAATTGTTCCGTTTCGGCAGCAGTGGTAAACAGTGGGAATACAAGCAATAAGCTGTTTGTTTGTATAGACATCGTGACAATAATTCCTCTGTCCAATGAACATAGTTAGAAACTAGTTCAGTAGCGTACAAAATAAAGAAAAATTGGGCATTCCTAATTTGTTTACACGCTACTTCATCATACCAAACTTGCAGAGGAACTATTCAATGTCTCAACCCCTTAGCTGCCTGCATTAAAACCAAAACCATAATTATTAAAACCGATGTAATTAAATCAAGGACTCAAGCTAAAACACGTGTTAATAGAGCAGATGTATGAATGAATAAGAAGAGTGGGGATGGTTACCGATGCACACAACACGCGAGATTGCTCACCAAAGTAGCACACTGGCTGCCCTGCAACAAGCATTAATGCGATCACACACCGACACGCGCGGTCCTTTGACACCACCAAACGATTCCCTCAGTAGTGTCATGGAGAATAATGTTCTCCACAGAGCACGGAGACGGAGGCCGCTGCTAGAGGCGACATTGTCAACACTTTCCAGATAAACCAAGCATGTCACTGTATTCTCGTTATACGACACAATTGATTTATAGAAACTGACGGCTTTCAATGGCGGTCCGTGACAGAAGTTGTTATTCCGTTTATTCACCCCAAAAAATCCACGGTAAGGTGGATATTCGAAAACGTATGTCCACCTTAAGCCTAGTTGGATAAACGGATTTTATAGACTTAGTGAGGATTCTCGGATATACGTTTCCGAGTATCCACCTTAGAGTGAATTTTTTGGGGTGGGTTAAGGGATAACCCAAATTGTGCTCTCAAAGCACTTTCGTCGCCACGAGTACTGCCTCTAGTCTGCCTCTAGACGCTGCCGGAGCGGCGGCGCGGTGATACCATGCTCTGTGCTGTATTTCCCATGACTCCCCATGACACCATCGACTATTAGTGATGTCGAGGCGCTAGCATCGGGGTGTACAAAGCGATTAGTTCAAGCACTGAGCACGAAGACACACGGGCTCGATGAGGATGGCAGAAGTGAACGGTCGCAGACAAAATAGCGCTTCAACTGAAAATTAGTTTACTTTTTTTGGGTAAAAATTTATGTCAAATTGTAAGTCTCTGGAGTGAAGGTATTTTAAAACAACAGAAAAAACTAGTAATTCTAAGTAAGGATTATTCTGAAATGGTAGCGACCTGTTCCTGTCAATGGTGAAAAATATTTGAGAGGAAAATAATGCGCGTGCTGTCCTGCCAACCTCAATTCAAGCCAACGTGTCGCAGTGTGTCAGCTGGTCTGTGACGCACCGTGCAGGCGGCGCAGTGCGGCGGCGCGCACCCCCCCAGCTGCAGGCGGCGCGGGCCCGCCCCGCCCCCCGCGCCCGCCGCCCCCGCGCCTGTCGCGCAGCAGCCCGCGCCCGACTCCCCACACTCCGGCTCCCAGCAGTCTACCTCACCAAGCTGCAAGCGAACAATCACAAGTCAACACAAACATGGAGTGTTAAAAATAAACTATGTCAAGCTTCACCCAAGAGATCAAGTCATAAAGTTTGGCTTTCGTTTCTTTCAAATTCAACGTGCCAAAAGCATGGAAAGGTTCCTCAAAGAAGAAGGAAATTGTATTGAGAGTGGGTTATGAGTAATTTTATTCCAATCGTAATCCATTTTTTTAATGTAATGGATGGCAAATATTACCCCACTCGATGAACACCAGAGGCATTACAGGTGCTTTGTCATAGCAGAAACAAAGCTGAATATCTTATATGGCACTGAGAAAACATAATGAAAGACTTTACTCACGAGGCACTCGCAGATCTGGCACTGGTAGAGCCAGCGCTCCCCGCTGCGGAAGGTGACGTGGTGCATCTCCTGGTGGCGGCAGTGGAAGCGCGCCTCGCAGTGCGGGCAGCACGACGCTGGTGCCAGCGACGGCAGCGACGTGCTCTGTAACTGGTAAGATATGAAACTATGAGAATGTGGCGGTGGATACAAAAGAAGTGACAGTATATGGGCATAATATTACCTACATCATGCTAGAAACACGAAGGCGTCCACGTCGTGTAAAAGAAATCCAGACTCTGGATTGCTTTTCAAACGAATGGAAAAATCTTATTGCTCTTTGTCCGATATGGGGATCAAACCCAGGCGCGCATTCGACCAAACGAGGCTAACGAGGCAAGCTGGAATGTTTGGAGGAAAACTGTGTTGTGCAAATGTGCAACACCAGTTTTCGCTTTACTAATCTGCCTACCACCCATAGACAATGCGGACGTGTTTTGTGCCATCACATGTGAGCCTGTCATCATGCGGCAAGGATCGATGCCGTACTTCAGAAGCGGGGTGCAGCAGGTTGAACACCATCTGCTCCTTACTACCCATATTCAAGCATGTTCTATATATTCCGTTCTAAGCATAATTTATTCTGGAGCATGTTACTTACAATCAGTCTAGTTCGAGCGATAGTTACCGCGGTGGTGTGGTTGTCGAGCAGGTCGCAGGCGCAGGTGGCGAGGTGACAGGTCGCCACGCCGGCGGCGCACGCGCACGCGCGGCAGCCGCCCGCCTCGGCCCACGCCGCGCCGTCCGACATCATGCGCCCTTGCCATGAACAACCTGGAAACATGCAAATTCTTAACTGTAGCTGCTTAGCCCTCAAAGAATCCCAGACTTTAATTAAAACTGGAACTGAGACTGGACTGGAAGTGAGAAAGTGCTAATATATTTATTTTCATAGGCTGTCATAAAAATGGTAAACCAATCTTGGACCTCAAGAATAGAGCTATTCACATCATCAGGATTTTGTGACCGTCACTTGATTTTAAACATAAATGATTTGTCATCTGCAAATAACACCCTCTTGGGCTGATTTTAAAGTAATAGGGGTAAAATCATTAATGTAAACTAAAAAGAGGAATGGACCTAGAGGAACGCCCATTGCCATTTCAGACCCAAATGAGTTTATGCCATTTACTTGAACTTTAACCTTTCTATCTTTCAGGTATGATCTTAGTAAATCAAGAGCTGTATTCCTAATCCCATAGTGCTCTAGTTTCAACAGAACTGTCTCATGGTCTACGCAATCGAACGCCTTCGAGAGGTCGCAAAAGATTCCAATGACATCTTGTGCTTCTTCCTAGCCATTAAAAATGTTCTTTATTATAAGATGAAACCGGCATCAGTGTTACAACGCCCTTTGGTGAAACCGTACAACCGTTTCATGAAAGATGTTTTTTTTTATTAAAGTGACGTAACATTTGATTGAGCATCAACTTTTCAAACACTTTACTGAGAACTGGCAGAATTGACACAAACCTATAATTGTTGGGTTCTTTACTATCACCGGATTTGAACAATGGAACTACAATTACTGTGTTTCATGAGATTCGGAAAGACTCCTTGGTCTACACTGGTGTTAAATATGAAAGCTAAATAGAGAGCAATGGTTTCGATAATAGATCTACAGACTTTTACAGGCATTCCCCAGAGATCTTCTGTTGATTTAATTTTAAGGTCTTTAAAAGCTTTTATAAAAGCCTGGGAGTTTGTATGCTGAAACCTAAACTCCAAAGGAATGCCTTTACATTCTGTCTAAGTAAGGACTCCTACACACTATGCCGGCGGCCTAGCCGCCGGCTTTTGCCGCGCGGCACGTACCCCCGGCTTTTGCGCCTTAATTTTTCTTTGCGATCGATTGTGCGGCTTTGTGCGGCATGGCCGGGCGCGCCGCGGCTTGCCTGGTGGCCATGCCGCCGGCATAGTGTGTAAGGCAGCAGATATATGTTGCTTTAGGCCATAAAAGTTCAATTAGTTTTTCCCAGCTTTTACGAATACCTGGAGTCCAATGGGACCCACTGCCGAGCCGGCGGAATTTCGTGTGTTCGGTTCGGGACGGTTCACTACTGTTTCACCAAAACACCATTGTCAAATTTTTAGTTTACAACCAACGCTTCTATACTATTTATTTTACAAACAACTTATTTCGCAAATATTTTATTTTATAAACACTCGTTTTACAAACATTTATTTAGCAAATGCTTCTCTTTACAAATGTTTCACATGATATTTAATCATTTATACATTTTTCATTTAATATTATGATTCTTTTGGAAAAATCACGTTTATTCTAAATATAATTTTATAATAAATTTTCTAAACCAGTCACAAAGGGATCATACTTGAAATTTCCATTTGGGTCTGAAGTTTTTAAACCAAAAAAAAAAAAACTTTGTATTCTAGTCGTTTTTGGCACTCGCCGGCCGCTACCGCGGCACCCCTCGCTACGCTCGCTCGGCTCGTGAGCAGGGACCGTACAACCCCGGATAAGAGTTAAGCTTTTCGAAGGGGTAAGCCGTTTATGAGGTTACCTTTATCATAATGTAACCCTTTGAATGGGTTCTATGCTTAAAACCCAGTAAACGGGTTATCTCTTCAATATGGATAACCCATTGAATGGGTTTTCTAATTGAAACCCAGTGAAAAGGTTACATGATAACCCATTGAATGGGTTCTATACTTGAAACCCAATAAAAGGGTTACCCATTCATTATGATAAGCTATATAACAGAAGGGTTTTGATAGGGTTACCATATGGTTATTCAATAAACTAGTGCTAAGTAGGTGGTAAGTGGGGTGGAGCGAGCACCACGCACCATCCACCATCGCTGGCGCACATTGCCCTTATTTCACTAGACATCGTAGATTTGTAGACGAAACACATGCTACCTACATTTTTTTTTTTAGATGCCTACACAGTAAGGTGGTTTCTTGTTATTGTCTTGTGACCCGTGTTATCGTAGTCAATTGAATGAGCAAGGGGTAAGTAAGAATTTGGTCTGTCTTTTATTATACCTATACTAGTTTATGCCCGCGACTTCGTCCGCATTGAAGTCGAAAATGGTTCTAATAGAATTTTTTATTGAAACGAAGTTTTGGAACGGAGTTCTTTATCGCGCGTTGCGAAAGGGGGCTAGACGGAAAAAATTAGGACCAAAAGTTGTAACGATACTTTTTGCTATAGTTGTAAGCCGAGCGGCGTGCGCGTGTTTCTCTGTCTGTCTCTCTCTCAAAGTCAAAGTCAAAGTCGAAGTCAAAGTCAAAGTCAAAGTCAAAGTCAAAGTCGAAGTCGAAGTCGAAGTCGAAGTCGAAGTCGGAGTCGGAGTCGAAGTCGAAGTCGAAGTCGAAATCGGAGTCGGAGTCGGAGTCGGAGTCGAAGTCGGAGTCGGAGTCGGAGTCGGAGTCGGAGTCGAAGTCGGAATCGAAGTCGAAGTCGAAGTCGAAATCGAAGTCGGAGTTGGAGTCGAAGTCGAAGTCGGAGTTGGAGTCGGAGTTGGAGTCGGAGTTTTGTTGAAATTCATCTAACGGGGTTTAATAGTAATAAAGTAATAAACAAGTACGGATATGCAAAACCATAATAATACGTAATTTCAATATCCGGCCAGCAAAGCTAAAATGAACTCCATTTTACATGCAATAATGATCAAAGATCCCTGTTTAGAAGCCGCTCGGTAAGTAAGCACAAAGGCGCCGCCGCGGCCGCTTAACGCGTGCTATTCCATTTTGCAACCTATGCCCATCATCGAGAGAACATATTACATTGCTGCGAGTCGGAATGTTATGCTTGAATGGCTGAAATTAAGCCGTTCAAAAGGATTACCCACATCGTATGGGTTTTTGATTAACTGCTTAGAAAAACCCTATCGAAAACCCTTTCAATGGGTAACCAAAATTTGAATGGCTTAAATTAAGCCGTTCTAAAGGGTTACCCACATCGTATGGGTTTTTAACTAACCACTTAGAAAAACTCTGTCGAAAACCCTTTCAATGGGTAACCAAAATGGTCCCTGCTCGTGAGTAGGGGTCACAGTTTTAACTTAACCTTTTTCGAGAATAAAAATATTTAACCTAATCTAACTAGTTTGGGTCCGCGTAGCATACTAAAATTATATTTTTTTTTTCTGTTAGCATAAGTGGTTTCTGGCATTTTTTTAATTTTTATGGGTTATTTAAAGGTATTATTAAAATTACCCTTTTGCTTATTTAATGAGTTTCATTTTTAGGAAATTGCGTAATTCAATATGTAAAACGTTTTTATTCCAAACGTTGTTTAATGAGATAACATGAATAAAAAATGAATAATTTGTCAAATAATACGTTATTAAAAAAAAGTTTATCAGATAGTGATTTCTTAATTGAAATATTTGGCAAAGTTGATTGTTAATGATGAAATAACAAATCATATTTTTCTCAGTCGTTACTTGTCAAATGAAAATTTGTAAATTAAGTTTTGGTGAAATGACTGGTCACCGTTCGGGACACATCGGTTAAAATGATAGGTCACCATTCGGGACACATCGGTTAAAATGACTGGTCACCGTTCGGGACACATCGGTTAAAATGACTGGTCACCGATCGGGACACATCGGTTAAAATGACTGGTCACCGTTCGGGACACATCGGTTAAAATGACTGGTCACCGTTCGGGACACATCGGTTAAAATGACTGGTCACCGTTCGGGACCCATCGGTTAAAATGACTGGTCACTGTTCGGGACCCATCGGTGAAAAAACTTACTTAATTCACAGTGTTCTTCCGAATCACATTCACATCTGAAGCCGCCCTCGATGTTGACGCAGCGCGCGCTGGGGTGGCACGTGTGGAACCCCTCCGCGCACTCGTCCACATCTGCAATATTAAACAGGCTCTTATAGTAGGTGTGATGGATGACGTTTTTAGAAAGAACAACGTTTATTTGGCACAGTACCGTAAACAAGGAACACATTGGGTGTGGGTAGTACCTTGACACGTATCCAGCACAACATCCCTCGTGTAGCCCGGCGCGCACACGCAGTAGTAGCTGCCCGGCGTGTTGACGCACAGCGCGTGCGGCGGGCACGCGGGCGGCGCGGCGGGCGCGGGCGCGCGGCACTCGTCCACGTCGCGCTCGCAGCGCGTGCCGCCGAAGCCGCGTGCGCACGCGCACAGCTCGCGGGAGACGCACACGCCGCCGTTCAGGCATCCTCCCGTGCAGATCGCTAAGGAACAAATTAAAGAAGTAAATGGAAATTGAGGGGCTCGTGGTAAAAAAAAAAACTAGGCACATGATGATGATGGAAATCGGAGAAGTACGGAAGAAGAAGAAATGCTGGGTTTTGACCCCAAATTGGGATAAGGGCAGGAGGATGGCAGAGAACGCTTTAGATTTTTTTTTTCCAAATAATTAACCCACTGCGTATAATAAACAATATAAACAATGAATATATTGATTTGTCAAGCTATTGACCGCTACGCCACATACACCAGAAGAAAGTAATTTGAGATATTTGAGGAATCTGTTAGAAGATAAAACCGAACCATCAACGGTTCTGTCTGACATAAAGAGGTGATACATACGCGTGCACTCGTATCCGTCTCCGGTGTAGCCCTCCCGGCAACGGCACGTGTAGGAGCCGGGTGTGTTGGTGCACACGGCATGTGCGTGGCAGCCGTGTGTCTCTCCCGCGCATTCGTCTACCTGAAAGAGAAATACAATTATTGGTAACTGTCTCACCAATCACCTTCTCTAAGAGGAACCTGTGTCTGTGGAATCGGTTTGCTATACTGAGAATGATCTAGAATATTTGTATTATATTTAAAAAATCCCTATGTTCATTCAGGTTGGCAGAAAAGGCGACATAAATATGGAGGACTATGGAGAAAATCGAGACTAGCAGTGGTGGTTCAGGTTGAAAACATAAAATGTTTCAAGGTTGGATTTTCTTAGACAGCTTACTAATTATTTAAAAAATACAGCAGAAGGCGTACTTTAATGCGACCCGTACACAATGTAGTATGGCATCTGTTTCCTCAAATTTAGCAGCCCTTTTTTTATTCATAAAACATTAACACGTCGCTAGCCATCATTCAGTGCCGCCACGGCAGTTAGTTTTTCTTGCTGAAGCAGGGTGATAAAAGAACTTACTTCAACACAATTGAACTTGTCTCTCCGGGTGTAGCCCGGCAGGCACTGGCACACGTAGCCGCCGACCACGTTGACGCAGCGCGTGTTGGAGTGGCAGTGGTGGCCGTCCAGACCGCCCGCGCGCTGGCATTCGTCCACATCTGGAATATAATTGTAGTCAACAAAAATGGGCCATTTAAGGTAACTATCATAAGCCATCTAACTACAATCACCATTGGGCAGACATGTTCTAGAGCGTGGAGTTCGCGAAAGAAAAAGCGTAGTGTATAGCCAGACGCCAAGCTTTATGGAGCGACAATCTTCACAAGCTGAGTGTGGGTCAGCATTGAGCTCGATGGTGAGCAAAAGAATCCAATGGAAACTCACTATAACAATCCACCGGATGAACCCCACGACTTTCAGCCAAAGAGTATTTTTTTAATAATTGTTGGTCTTGTCTCTGACTGCTATCTCAATTAATGGTAGCGATGATGCAGTCGAAGATGGAACCCGCTTGTCTAGAAGATACCTATTCACTCGAGATTGGAAAACTCTGTTTACCTTGACAAGAAAGTCCGTCGCCCTGGAAGCCCTGGTTGCACTTGCATGTGTATTTGGTGTTCAGGTTCATGCACGTCGCGTTCTCATCGCACGAGTGCCCCATGCTGCAGTAGTCCACGCCTGACAACATACAACCATACATAAACCACCATTCGGAACGAGAATGATTTATATACTTTTTCTTTTTTGTGGCAAATCTTGATTCATACATGCAGACAGTAATAAGTGCTTTAAAACAGATGGAGCCTAGTCTGCAGTATACAGATGCACGATTATGACAAGGCCCCTTAATCTGGTAGGCCAACACCACCACGGAGTACGAATGATTGCCTGAGCGTGCAGCAAAGGTTTTCGGAAGAACTCCGCATGTTTTCAGTCGGTAAGAACCTAACAGACCCAGACATCTTAGAGCACTTCCCTGGGAGACTTTAAAGGAGTCACTTTGCAGCCTCGTTGTATATCTCACCTGGACAGAACCTGCAGCACTCGCCGGGCACGGTGAACTGGTCGGGGATGTCGCACGGCAGCGGCGGGCACGCCACCTCGGGATCGACTCGTGTGCACTGCATGTTGCCATCATGACACACGCACTCCGCGCATTCCTTCGGAGCGAATCGCTCCCCGTGCTCGTATAATGTTCCCTTTAGAAGGCACTGCCCTGAGAAAAAATAATTAGTAGTTGAATTTGTTGAACAAACCCTCGGAAAAGTAATTTATTTAACACAAAGTAAGTGATTGGCTTCTGCGCTACTATTAGATAATCTACTTAGACATTAATATCAAGATGCCACATAAATACTACTGCACATGCTATACGTACTCAAGCATGTTGGACAACACTCTCCCGGATGCAGCACCGGGTTCTTGCACTCTGCTCTATCGCACTCAACTGGCCTGCACGTTATCTCACCGTGCTGAAAAAGAAAGGACAACACCTTTATAAACACAATAATGAAGAATCTAGTTATTGGTGTTATGGCTCTTCCTCGACTTGACAAATCTCAGGTGTCATCAAAGTTCGGGGTACAATTAAAGCCATTTACTGGCAATGAAAAGCCCTGCTGTACCTTGAAGAGGCAGGAGATCATATAATGCCCTTGAATAACAAGAACCCAATTGTTTACTGCGGCTGCAATACTTCGAAGCATGAGCAGCCAGATTAGGTGCACCATATCATATCAGTGTGATATGATACGTAACACCTAATCTGGCTGACCAAATGATTCACGGTCAACCTAAGTCAAGTCAAAGTCAAAACCTAAAAATAACACTTAAGTCACCAGATGACATCGAAGATGCATGCAAACATATCACCATTTTGATCCAAGTGGCTTATAGGATCAATACACTTGAGTTAAAAATGTCATGTAAATTTCCTTCATAACCTCTTGACATTAAACGCAAAATCGAAGAAAAACGTCACCTTAGAAGAGCTTGGCAAGGTGCCAAGCTCTTCTGAGGTGACGTTTTTCTTCGATTTTGCTCTTCTCATCATCCGTCTGACAAGACTAAAAACCGTGCTACAAAGGAACTAAAAGTCATACAAAGGGATACCGCAAATATTTCACTGCAAAAGCTAATTTCAACGTTACCTGCTTCAGACCAAGGCGAAGATTCCTTGTGGAAGGCCGTTAAAAATCTCGACAGGTCACAAAATCACATTCCGCCCATCAGATCTCGCACAAAGATGTGCGAGATCTGATGGGCGGATTGTGCCAGAACAGACAAGGAAAAGGCTGAGGCATTCGGCTTACATTTGGCAAGCGTCTTCAAACCCAGTGAGGGGCTAAACCAACAAGAAGTTGAAGATATACTGAATCTGGAATTTCAATTGTGTTTGCCTAAATCAGATCTTTGAATCCAAAGAAAGCACCTGGGTTTGATTTAATCACGCCTAGAGTTCTTAAGGAGTTATTCAGAAAAGCAGTTACATCCCTGGCTAGTCTGTTTAACGGAATACGCAGATGACGTTGCTTACCTGGCGAGCGCCAAAGAACCGGATATCGCCAGTAACAAATTACAAATAGTACTAGATAAAATTAATACCTGGCTGCAAAAGTGGCGTATCTGCGCCAGTGCTCAAAAATTAAGTCACATAACCTTCACCTTGAGAAGAGGCGACTGTCCCACAAGAACACTGAGGGATAAAACTCAACCACACACAGATTGTGTTAAGTATCTCGGTTTTTGTCTAGACAAAAGGGTCACCAGGGTGGAAGACGCATATAAAACAAAAAAGAGAACAACTAGGTAAACGCCAAATATAAAAACTTGTATTGGTTGATGGGTCGTAACTCAGTCCTATCTTTGGACAACAAACTCCTGCTGTATAATTCTCTATTAAAACTTATATGGTCATACGGCATCCAACTCTGGGGAGCTCAAAACGCCATCTTGAGGAATATTGTCCATGCACCATGATACACACGGAATGAAGAAATTCATGGTATCACTCCTACTATTACTGAGGAAATTAATAAACATAAAAAGCGTTATGCTGATCATCTAGCCATCCACCCAAATCCTCTGGCTGTTAAATTTGCTGGACAGCAGCGAATATGTCAATCGACTTAGAGAGGTCAAGTAATCTAAAATCTAAAGAGGTAGGGTAGGTAGGTAGCAGTGGCAATGGCCTCTGTACCTGAAACGCCAACTATATACACGCAACCAAACTCATAACAATCCAAAAAAGACTGATGGCAGTTATTTAAAGGAAAGAAATAGATAGTAATAATTATAGTAAACAGGTTCAAGGTCACTCAGCGCGTTATGGAGAGGGCTATGCTCGGAGTTTCTTTGAAGGAAAAAAATCAGAAATAAATGATCAAACATAGAGTAAGCAAACTGAATTGGCAGTGGGCTGGCCATGTTTGTCGAAGGACCGATGGCCGGTGGAGCAGACAAGTCCTGGAGCGGAGACCCCGTATCGGCAAGCATAGTGTGGACGCCCCCCAGCTAGATGGACCGACGACCTTAAGAAAGTGGCTGGGACAGACTGGATGCGGAAGGTGGAGGACAGGGAGTTGTGGCGCAGCCTGGGAGAGGCCCATGTCCAACAGTGGACTGCGATAGGTTGAGTTGATTGAAACAGTGATTGTACTACCACACAGGAGCAGCGATTACAGTCTCGTTGCCACGTGGCGCCGTCGGCGTGCACCGTGCCGTTGGAGAAGCACGACTTCTGACAATCACATTGTTCCAGACGTGCTAACCTTGCCTCCGTGCCAACCAACTGTGAACAAACATTATTGAAATTAGCTTATATTCTATATCTAACTGAGAAGTGAAATCTTCCCTCATGTCTTCTTTCTCATATTATTTTCGGACACGCGAAAGTGTCCAATTGTATTCTTTTGTATGGTCTATTCCAAAGTATCTAATGATGAAAATGTTAACAAATTAATCAGAAAACGTACCTACCTGTGGATGCCAAATTGCCAATTGGTAGTGCCACTTACAAATTGAGTGCTGTAATTAGATTTTAAATCACTTTAAAGATGTTTTTCATTCGACAATTGTGGTTAATTTTATATCCTCAATTTTCGTCGATCATTTTTCAATTACTTACAATTTAAAAATCTTTTTCTAAAAATAATTGTTGGAAAAAGTGCTAAGATATAAAGTTGAAGCCTTCTAAATACAGATGAATGTGTTACTAATTCTCTTTAGTGGGTGATTGCGTAATAATTGAACCTGAACAAGGTTTGTTAACCCTTTCGGTAGATACTTTTGGAACAGACTGTGGTAGTGTAGCTCTTCATGAAGGAGCTTCTCGTCCCAGCTTAGTCTCTGGGATGAAAACGGAAGGTTTTAAACAAATTCCGATTTATAACAAAGAAACGTGACGTCACCTTGAGTGATAGGTCATGGATATGTGTCGTGAGCTCCTGCACAGTGGCCTGCAGCAGCGAGAACTGGCCGCACGTGGGGCACTCGGAGTCCAGCCCCGGGCACTGCGCCAGGTAGCCGTGCGGCCCGCTCACCAGTCTTACTTCTTGTAATGTACCCTGGAATCAGAGGCGGAAATTATTACTTGTCTGCGTTTTATAGTAGCAAAAGTTGATCGCTACATATACACAGCCATTGCATGGAAGAAAAAAAAAAAAGACATAAAGCACAAGTAATATAAAATTATTACTTGTCTGCGTTTTATAGTAGCAAAAGTTGATCGCTACATATACACAGCCATTGCATGGAAGAAAAAAATAAATCATAAAGCACAAGTAATATAAAATTATTACTTGTCTGCGTTTTATAGTAGCAAAAGTTGATCGCTACGTATACACAGCCAATGCATGGAAAAAAAAAAAAAACATAAAGCACAAGTAATATACGTATAATTATAGTAGGAACTTACCTTAAATAAGGAATGTTTGCTATTCCTCTGGCCAAGCCAGAGCGCTAGCTGTGGCTGCGTAAAGTTGCGGTCGGGCGGCGGGATGAGCCGGCGGTACAGCGGGTGGCAGTCCACCAGCAGCGTGGCCTGCGCGCCCGACACGGCCAGCGCCAGGCGGTGCCACGCGCCGTCCGCCAGCCGGAACGGGAACGTCTCCACGCGCGGCGCCGCACCTCCGGCCGCCACGTAGTGCAACCGCACCTCATCGCGCCGCCCGCTCGACTGCACCTCCAGGTACCTGCACACACTCACTACACGTCACACCACCGCCGCACGGAGCGACTCCGCCCCGCCGAGCATACTGTTCCGAGGTACACATAAACAAAGCAAACAACACACATATCGCACGACGGGACGGACCGGCCGCGAGCGGACCTCGGCTCGCTCTACATCTCAATATCGCTCGGCCAGAAGGGGGACCATGTACCTCGGAACGAATTGCGTTCGGTGTCGACAGAGACGCAAGGTGTCTGTTAGTCGCTCCGGGTGCGCGGGCTCAGCCCGGCTCGCGGTGTCCGCTTACGTAGTTTAAGGGAGAATTTTTGACCGAACAGTTAATTACGAGTTAGCAAAGGCGCAGAGACGGCCAGTGCGCCGCGCGAGGCTTTAGACACATACGAGACAAAAAGGATTCCCATGTCGCTTGGAATGCAAGTGCGGAACAGCTCGGCAGTCCCCTCGTGTCGCGCGATGGCGGCCGCACGGCGCGCCTCTAACAACAACATCCAGGTACAGAACATCGAACGAGGAACGTGGGGGGCGGACATATACAGAACACAAAACGTCAAGACACAGAACACAAGACGGACGGCGGCGGGGGCGCGGGGGGCGCGGGGCGCATGCAAGCCGGCCCGTCCGCGCACACAACATCCATGCAGATGTGACAGTGAGCGCAATCAGGTCAACGGATGGATCGAGGAGGACATTCCGAGGCACAGGACATTCCAAGATACATGATTCTCCCCTAGACGCGCGCACGCATGGCGCCGGGGAGGCATGCGTGCGCGCAGCGATGTTGAGATCTAGAACTCACCGTGCGTGGCGCGTCGGCTGCGGCGCGGGGCCCGCTCGCCGCCCGCCGCCTCGCCGGGGCAGCGCGAGCGCCGTCCACTTCCACTACTCGATACCAGATGAATACATAATTAAGTCGTGAAATCGGGACTTCAACAATTTAATTATCGAAACATCAAAAAACATTGGTAGCCTGTAGTCGCTACAAATTGTGCTACGCCGCGTAGCACTTGCTACGACAGGTGCTACGCACACTGTTATCGATTCTCTTCTGACAAAATTCGTTAAACATTTTGTAACTTTATTTGCGACCGATTAAAATAATTGACCCACCACATTGTCTTGTGATGATATGATATCCAAATAATTCAGACTAAATCTTAATACAGTTAAGCAAGAAACGTGCTAGTAACTTAAAATTAAACGAATATTTTAGTAAGTACAACAACATCGAGTACACAGCGGGCAGTTACCTGTTGTATCCATGTGAGAAGGACAGGATGGTGCCCGAGTTGGCGGGCTCTTGTCGAAGTGACGCGAGTACTGTGAACTCGGGCGATCGGCGCAGGAGTTCTGCTGCGCGCTCGAATACGGCGCCTTCCACTTGTAGTGAACGAGATTCTCCTGAGAGATACATACACAGTTATATAATATACGTATACATAAAACATAAATCATTATGAAAATCGTGACTTTTTATTAATATTTTAGGTAATCTTACGTCAAATTTTGGACTTTCCAGGATTGTCCGTAACAATTGTAATTGCCTACTTGAAATAAATGATTTGACTTTGACTTTATGACCTATTAATCTTTTTATATAATTTCGATGTATCGCTTTTAAACAGGAATGTGGTGTTAAATATCGTAGTAGTGATCGAAATCCTCAGAAGATAGAAGTGCACAAGGAATATTCTCGTAAAAGTGCATTACAATAGCTCATAAACATAAAATGTTTTATGTATAACTACAAAAAGTTTTCCGTAGCTTTTTCCAACGGTTTATAGCTTATTAAAACCTATTGCAGTAAAATAAAGCAGTCAGCTGTTATCGTAGCCTATACGTGTACTGTAGCCTACATGTGTGTGTGTACTATCGTGATCTTGGAGTCCTTGACTGGTAACGATCGCAGCGCGCTGGCGCTCCGCCAGATCTATTATCTTGATTCAGTGATTTCTCCGTAAGATTTCCCCTTGGTTGATTGCTTTTCAGATAATTCTAGAATTAATTTTCTCTATAGCCCCTGAAATTCTGGAACAATCTGGCTTTGAATAAGCTCGCCGGAAGTGAAAGTTTGGATTTCAATTGGTCAAGTTTTAGCGAGCTTTGTATTGGACAAAGACTAAACTTTGATACAGAACACTGTTGGAAATTAATCGGAATAGAGTTGGTAGTATCGTATATTATCATAAATTCAAAATACTGCACCTTTAATCAAATATGGATTTATGTATCTTAGTCTCAAGAATTTGCTATGGAAGAGTTTTTAAGAATCATTGGAAAGTTATTATTAAAAGTAGTAAGCATGAAGTTGCAAAAATAAACTTTGGTTGTCGTAAAATGTAAACGGCTACGTCAATATGTAAAAGAAAGTCCATAATTATGATAATTCATAGTCATTGAAAAGAAAGTCGAACACATCAGATGTAGGTACATGTTATTATGACGTGCAAGCTGTATGAATCGAACACATACTCCTTCGCCTAGCTTTCGTGCCGACTGAGCTAGCTGTCACCACAACGTTAGTGCTGTTTTTAAACCAGACATGTTTTTCTACCACCATATCACTTTACCATTTTTGTTGACCATTTGGATGGCAGTTCCAAAAAAAAAATCTCATGTAGAACGGGTTTTAAACGTGTCGATTTGTTTAAACTTTGTCACTTTGATTGTAAGTTTCTGAAGTCGTCTATTTTCGATGTCTAGGAGAGCTTTCGAGTTTAAAGTTCCACTTTATTGTCAGATAAATCGTTACCGAGATTTGGAAAGTTGAGCCCCACTTATAGGAAGATAGATGTTTTCTAAAACTCTTGAATATATCTACATGGTTTTTTTTTTTCCATTAGAAATTTTACAGACAACATTTTGTTGATCTTATGGGTAAAATGCCTCGTACAGACACGCAATTCGTATTCATTCGTTAAGCGTAATTCCTATTCTGCAGTGACTGCAACTCATGGGTATTTTAATTAAAAATACCCTAAGTACTTAAAACCAAACATACCTCAGTGTTAAAAAACAGTGTTTGCGTGAAACTATATACAATAATCATTAGAATTTTACTCGATCTCAACCATTAAAATGATGACATTCCAGAGTCTAATATAGAAACGTTAAAATCAAATCAAATGAGTTAATGCTTTATTGGCATTTCGTAGAAATACCTAGTTTAATTACCTACTTGTGTACAAATGTTTGCCAAACCCGAGATTACCGCAGTTGGGCGACTGATTCGCGATGCAATGCTGCAATGCAGCTGAAAGCCCCGAGAGAAACTATAAAGTACGAGTAGTTTAGTATGATGCAGACTTATTGCAGATGCGAGTTTCAAAGTCGTTTATTTAATGATAAAAACAATGTATATTATTAAGAAAATGCAGACACCTTAACGATAGAAAACAGATTAGTCGTTTGCATTTAGAAATGAGCGGTCGCATTTGCCTACATTTGGCAGACGTTTGGTTTTTAAATAAACAGGAAAAGGAAAACGCATTAACGAAACCCAGTGCATGACACTCAATGACGAGGAAACCTATCGAATATGCATATCAATAATACAAAACTACTTTCAGATTTCACTCGTAACAGTCGTGTCCTAGGGGAACTATTTCATTTTCCCGAATGTAGAAGAATATTTTGTAATAATCTAGGATTGTGTCCATCTGTGTAAACTTCATACTTGTACTTTTATAATAATAGACGATTAGTCAGATTTAATCAAGCCCAATGAGCACAGCCACACCTAGCTATGAATTAATTAAGTATTCAATTGAAAACGCTTACAAATAAACCCTCAGATCTATTCGACGGAATGTGTCAGCGAAATCACGAGCGGAAATAAAGTGCGCAACACAGAGATTTAAATCACGGAGGGTGGAACGAGATGACGAAATAATATCGCGAATGAATGACGTGATAGCCCCCTGCGGCGAGGGCATTCGTTTGGAAGGGTGGCACGCGACCCACCGCCGACCGACAATATACTTTACGGTTTCAAATGAAAATTCAAACTAATAAATCTGTCATTCAATGTATGTGTACTGTAATTGATTCAAGAACAAATGATGCGTATGTTTATTTCGATGATTTATTTATTACGGTTAAAGTAAGACACACACAGTTACAGTCAAACTTTTAAGACGAATTCGTACAGTAATGTTTCGTTTTTATTGTTCTGTGCGTAACAAATGGCCATCCTTAGCTGTACGCGTGTCGTATGCGGGGTGACGGCGACGCTACCGGTCACGTGACCGTCTGTCACGAAGATGTCAGCCCCGGGGGTGGCACAACCACGAGGGAGTTTTTAACAAGTGAGAATTCCATGATCAGTACCTAAACGGTGAGTAACTTCGTCGCAGTTAATCAACAACCTTCGCATGGCAAAGAGGTACGATTTTCAAAACTCAGTCTTTAAATTCCCTTTCCAAAACTTTTGGAGAATCTGCTCCCCTTCTCTCTATCGAAAAGGTATTTGAATCATGAATACAATAGAATATTCAATCGGGTAAACCCGGCAGCTCAATCTCAGTATTTCGATACCTTTTGTGAGAAAGTTTTCCGAGCTCTACAACCCCGAGAGTTCGATGATCCCAGACACACCTACGATATTATTGATAAAGCCGCATTTCCACTGACCGACTATTGTTGATGTCTCCCGCGATAAAGGCGATATTTTCCTTGAAATCTTTGAAATCAGTTCGTTGGAAAAGTTTCTTTAATGACTCTACAAATAGGCGCTTTTGTTTTGTCAGGTTTGTTCTACATATTATACAGTTCTCTCAAAAATAAGGATTTAAATAAAAGTTTATTTATAAACGTTGCTTAAAGTAAAGTTAAGAAGTAATGATTTCAGACGTTAATCAAATTTTTACTTTAATTATCCTGAACTTTAAAAGTAGGTATATGTTTATAAATAAACCCCAAGTTGTGTAGAGGCTTCAACTACCGTCGTTTTTTTGCAGCTTTTAAGTAGGGTTTTGATTCGTATTTTGCATCTTCTCTAAGTATCATCAAGGCGATCCATATTCCCTCGCGCCCCTAGTCGCCGTAGGAGACGCCCCGAATATCGGGAGTCGCGAGCCGACTTCCGGCCACCGTAGGCGCGGGCTTCCGGACGTTGAGCAATGGGTAGCTCGCCGTCCGATAAGGACCAGGCCCGGGTCAACGGCGCGTTGTGTTCCACGCGCGCCTCAAAGAGATTTCAGCACCAACTGACGGGATCCGTAAGGGCCAATGCCTGCCAGGGTTGCGAGTTTGTCCGAAAGGGATATCGCGGCCCCGGCACTCAGTTAATGGAAGGAACACGGGTGGGTTTTAGTCAGTAAAAGTCTGACACGAAGAGCAGGAGAAATTATTTGAAAATTACCAACAATCAAAAAAAAAAATTGGCGATCCATATTGTTCGCTTAGTGAACACTTTGCTTAACAAGCACATGTTATTATAGCAGAAGAGTGAAACAAAAACTATAAAAGGGATATAGTTGTCCGAACACTGAACAAGCGACGATTACGAAACCCTTTCGAGAAGCTGACGAATCCGCTAATGTAAGTGGATTGAATAATACAATGATATATCGTACTATGAATAAGATTATACGGATTTGACTTCACCAGAAAATACAATCTATATTTCTATACTTTATACTATAATTGTAAAAGTAACTTTGTCTATCTGGTACCCTTCACTCCTAATCCACTGAACCGTTGATCGTTATGAAATTTAACAGACAGATAACCTGGGACCTGGAGAAGGACATAGGGTACTTTTCTTCCTAGACCGCAGACGAAGCCGCGGGCAACAGCTAGTAGAATTAACATTATCTTTTGCGAAGAAAATCGGTTAAACATTTTACAACGTTGTCTGGGAAAATACTGAAGGTTAAACGGTTTAATTTTGTCTGAAAGGTGGGATGGTGCCTTAGTGTTTCAGGTGTGTGTGGCGGTAACCACTTTCCATTAGGCGCCACGTGGCTTGTTTGCTTAAAGCCCACATGCCCACCCTTTACATAAAATATTGTCAGTAATTTGTATGCTGAAGCTCGCGTACACGAAACTTTACTTATTCATAAAAGTAAAGTTTTCACGAGCTGCTACATATTTTTAAGACATTTCTGTATCATGCCAACTACATACTTTACAAAAGGTTCAAATGAATAATTATATTCAGCTCTTCTTCGCTTAGTAAATGGTCTTATTTTGCAACCCTGAACCAGTTAGGTGTCTATCATTTTAGTATCAGGTACTGAAGGGGCGATTCTAAAAAAAACCACCCAAGTTCAATGTAAATTATGGACTTTTAAGTGGTAGCTATCCAGTAACTGCAGCCCTATTTAAGCTGTCAGTAAACACGACGCTAAAATAACCAATGTTTACGTATGTGGCCCAAGAAAAGCAATTTACTTAATTGCTATATTTTCCAAGTTCATTTCTGAAGAAAACCTTTCAGTGAACCGTCGCTGACGTCACCAGGTTTTAAGGGTTGCACGAACTTTTCATAATGTTTGAAGAACAGAAATATGAACACGTTTTTCGGTTTCAAAAGGGGACGAATCTGGGGAAAGGACTACAAGGATTAAAATATTGTTATTTCATCATCAAAATTACACCGAAACAACATACTGAAAATACAACCGGAACATATCAGGAGTCCTCTAAAAACAAAGCGGAAAAACATCTGTTTCATGAGGCTCGCTTTCCATGAAAATATGAATAATGCATTTCTCGGCCCCTTAGCCCCGTGGTGACTCCCCTGCCTCAATTATTATTTAATATCAATTAGCTCGCAGTGCTGCAGTCAATAGATAGTTAAAGAATCAACCAGTTACACGAGAACCTTGGATTCCTTTATATTAAAAAGGCCTTGGGCCAAAAATGAGGTCCATATAATTTGGCGGAGGCAACCCTAGTCCGGCTTACGAGGGGTTAGCGAATCTTATGCACTGCTTCATATTTCGTTTGTTTGTTGCTGAAATAACATAAGGGGAAGATTCTGTATAATGAAAAAGGTTTTATCATTCATGTTGGTTTATTAAAATATTTGCAAAATACTTCAGATATTATGGAAATAGATTTTTTATGGTGTACCTAAGATATTTTATTTTATGGCCCGGGTAGATATGCAAGATATATCAACATGATATGCCGTAGACCCTTCAGTGGCACGTACACCAATATTTTTTCTGTTTTATTGGTTGTGTAACGACTGCATCGCTTGAAAGGTCGTAAATATTTCAAAAAGCTGACGGTTTGTAAATAATTTTCTGCTGTTCTTCGTGTGTTTTTTAGTCTACAACAACAGTACGTACACCGCTTTAACTTCTTCCACGCATTACTTTTCTAAAATTTGCACTAGTTTTCTGTAGGTAATCTCTTTAGGACATTACAATCTGCAAAAATAAAACATATTTTCCTACTATGTACATACCTATCAGATCAGTGAACCACACAATATTGTAAGTTTGGTACATTTAGGCATTAAACAGAGCTTAAAGCTGCATAAAGGTATTACGGATGTTCCAAAATCCCAAATACATTCGGATTTAATTGTAATCGACCCTCGTGTCGGTGATGTACAAACATCGAGTCTGCTTTGTGTAAACACTCTGTGTGACAATGTTGTGTGGCAATGGATATATTTTATTGGAAGTCGTTTGTCACTTCCTACACGTGCCGAGGTTTGCCTGTCTAGGCGGATAAATAGATTGTAGTTGGGGATAAAATATAATTAAAAGTTGGCTACATAATTAGGTATTTATTATTTTCTAAACTATGAAGTCTCTTATTTTCAATACACAGTATAAACCATTAAACATTGAGGGTAGTTACATAAATTCTTATTATTCTTTAGAAGCGGTAGAGTTGCACAAACAATGTCTTTATCGGGGTGTTAAAGTTTGTATGCGAATGAAGTCACTTTCTCAGATGTTTCCCGAATCGAATAAGTAATACTTACTACCCCCGGAAACGTGTTAGACGCGGGCCAAGCAAGCTACCAGCTAATGTTACTAACGTAATGGATGTATAAGTTACAGTCCATATGAGTGAGGCCGTGAGAACAGCTGCCTATGCGAAAATCTTATATTACCTATTTTCATGCTGCCTTCCTGGAAACAAGGGTGATAGAGGAGTCTGAGTTTGTTGCTCTATCTAACACGATGTAAGTAAATTACGCATTTTTGAGGCGTTATGTTGCAATTTGTATTTGACCTTTCATAAGAACCTTAATGAAAATGCCTATTTGATGTAAGAAAAACGGTTTTCAAACAGTGATTTACAGACCATACAATAAAATAAAAAGAATGTGTGAAAATGTAGTTAAGTGCTTGTTTTCTTTTGGTCACTGCTCCTACACCTACTTACTTAGTTAGGGTAGTGCGAAATCGTGAAAATTCTTAGTGAGGTGGTAGCTTTTAGTTCCGTGCGAGACCTGTTAAAGCGCCGTCATTATATCGTGAAATGTACACGCGAACCGGGGGATTTACCACACACCTTTATCTACAGTCGGTATTTTATATGAACGTTAAAAGCTCTTGAACTTTTGGTTATGCTTATTTTGAACAGTTTAGGGACTGGATAAATCAAAGTCAATTGAAACTATATTTTTGGATTAGAAAGAAAGAAAATAAATTTATTTGACCCAGGTTAAGGGACACATTACAGATGGGTCTACGTACTTTATTATGTATATAGCACTTATCAATAAGTTGCAGTTGTAAAAATTACTACAAAACACTTTCTCTAAGGAAACGTTTAAAGGAAAGACTACTATTGACTAACTTGAAATAACTAGGCCAAGTTCAGATTAAAAGTGAATGTTTTCATAAATTAAGCACGCATTTTCACGTGATTGAGCTTCGAGCACCGTTGGTCGGCTCGCTGAACAAATAGAGATCAGTGCACACCAGTGGCGCGTGTTAACGTTATAATATGCCTAATAAACAAAATATTTCTCATATTTAAGTACATCCCGTGTGCCCGATGGGTTCTCATATCGCAAAAATTACGAACGATTACGATTAATCCTTTTAGGCCTTTAGGAGTTAACTCTTTCGGGGGTTTTGAAGAAATTACTTTTGATTTAGATTTTAAGGAGATGAATTTTCAGAATTCCTTTCTTATGTAAGGCAATCTAGTGCAAAATTTTCATGCTTCCAGACCGAGCGGTTTAAGCTGTGCGTTGGGTCTGTGAGATTATTTTCATTCCGGAGTTTTTGACTGCATGGGATCCCATGGGAGAAAGACGCTGTGTTATTGCACTAATTATCGCAAGCGCGGTGCTGAGCGTCCCAGATTTTCTTCTCTAGGTTGGACACAGTACTTAATATTGGGTTTTGGCCATTTGAAAATTCTCAGTAGCAGCCTGAACTTGAGCACAGTTTATGGTAATTGGCTGCCCCCTATAACGTGAGATTTCTAACTTAATTACACGAATTTACCTCCCGTCTTTTTAAGAAATTATGGCATGAAATACTTTTCAGTTGTAAGGATTGGACACCTGCATAATTTCATGCATTGAAAATCCCTAGGGAAGGAAATTAACTAAGCTTTGCCACTTTCGATATTAGTCGAAATTACATTAAATCTAAACAAGAAATATACACATTTTGATCCTGCTGCATCCACAAAGCGCAGTACGTGTCACTCGCCACAACAATCCCAGTTATTATTTATTTACTGGCTCTGTCCTTGACGTGCCGACCTATCCGGCCATTATGCCATGCATGCATATCATTCATAAGCCTACTAGCCTGTCTGACGCACGCCTCTGTCTGCTAGTGAAAGCTTTGTGTCGCAAAGCTTTCGCGACCATTAGCACAGATATCTTGCTAATTTAGGGTTCCGTAGTCAATCGACGGATTCGACGTATCTGACGATTTAAAACGGCTTCAATTTGCTGATAAACATACCCAACTCCTTGATTTAGAACTTTCTATAAACGGTCTTGGTACTGAAAGAAATTCTTAATTTTATTAGTTTTATGTATGTTACCGCCACGTTGTCACTGCAGAGTTTATGTGCTATACAACTCAAATTCGGCGTAGATATTTCGAACGCCTACTTAGTAAAATAATTAAATTGAGGTAGCGCCACCATATGTAAAGTGGAGGTAACTGGCATTTAAAAGGGCAATTATAGCAGCTAAATAGGCTACTAGTTTACAAAATAGTCGTATAACTAATAGATAGGTGTTCTTAAGTTCGTAAAAGCTCATTGAACTGAATAAATAACTTTGTTTTTATACAATTCATTCGAACTCGTCTAGTTTTAAAACATAATTAATTTTTGGCATTTTAAAGTGTCTTAAAGTAATTTATAAACCGAAATACATTTTTATTTAATAAGAGTTTAGCCAAAATAAATTGTTACGCAGGTCGTAGACTACGGAAACCCACACTGCATGTGGTGCAACACACACTTTGCCGAGTTCTAACAGATTATCTTTTTTGCCACCACTCTCAGTCAATGAGGCAAAGTGTTTTAATGAATGGTTCGCATTTACGACATTGTCGTTGCGTCCCTAATCCGACGCTTTTGGTGTTTGACACTTGAACCAGCACCGAGTCCACGAGACAATATGGCTTGGATCCCCACAGGGCTCACAATTAGGGTGAACACCCTCCGACAATTACTCGTTGCGCGCGAGTCGCTTAATGGCAGGGATTAGGTTACGCGTAAGTGAAATGCGAAAACGGGAGGAACTAGTAGGGTTACCCCGAACATGAGACAACTATCTATTGTGACATATTTTTTAATTATAAAATTGTGTTTTTTTAACAACGGATTGGTAACAAAAACTGGAAGGGTTCAGTTTTATTAGGGTGCTTGCAAGTGTCAAGTTTAGTCATTCTTTTGAAGTAACTATTAACGATGTTATATCTCTATCAGATGCTCTTTATATCTTCAGGAATAAATGGTGTAAAAAAGACATCTCTAATTGAACTTTTATAAACACGAATTATTCATCAATGCAACGATGCTTTCTTTCTACACCGGGTTTATTACAGTTTCTAAACTGCAAACATTACATTGCACCTTTTGACAACCCTATTTTTACGTCAAAATTCAGGGCGATTTAGAGGTCAGTTAATCACCGGTCGCGGCAGGGGAGCCGTGCCAACCGCCGGTTACAGACCCCGAGTCGCCGGTAATAGCCGGCCGTCCGGTCCCGGACCGGCTGGGCCACGCGTTACCGGCAGGATTACAATCAATTAACTTTGAACTGGCTGATTCATTTTGGGACTAATTAACGTTCTGCTAAATACCTCCCTTACGTGGTGCAAAGTTATATTTTAATGGAGTGTTGATGGCTATGTCAAAGTATATCCAATTCATAATTAATTAATGGAATAATAACTGGTGAAATGTGGGTGTACTATTATTAGGTACCTACACCTCTGCCTATCCCTTCATGGAGTCCGGGCGTGATGTTAAGTTAGTAACGAATGCTGCGCGTATGGCCGGATACAATTTTATTATGAACTTATGAGGAGTTTGTAAGAATTGTAGCACGTGGTGTTCTGTAGTTTTTATCTACCGAGAGGTAGACACAAATTACAGTTAGAAAAAGGGCTTGAGTAGGTACAGTAGGCTCCAGAGAAACCTCACCCCCAAGTAACGTTGCCATCTCTAAAATCAGAAAACCGGACTTACCCGCAAAAAAAGCCAGCCTTTCAGGTCCCACGGCCGGACGGACGCCAAAAGATAGGACTTTTGACTAAAAGTTCAAATAAAAACATATTTTTTATAAGAAAGTTTTAATCGGTAATATTATTTTTCTTTGCTAAATTGAAACCTGCTTAAAAGCTCAACCTCCTTAATAATTTTATCATAAAACATTTTGCAAGTTACATGTCTTAAATTAAATTCCACAATTAACATTTTTGCAATAGTTTCCGATTTTAACCTGTTAAATTGTCTGAACGGGCGAACCCGGCTAGAGTGAAGTGTGTGCGCGGCTTGCGTCGAAACAAATAACGATGGAAGTAAAAAAAAAGCCTAACAAAAGCCGGACAGGCCAGACGCAATCAAATTGGCCCGGAGAATAGGTCAAAAAGCCTAACACAGCTTTATCTGGACGGATGGCAACTATACCCCCTAGCAATGTAAAAAACAATGCAAGGGGGTGCGGTTTCTCTGGAACCCACTGTACGTATGTATATGTATACTAAAGGAAAGTAACACTTTTCAATGATAGAATACTTGTTCTATTCAACGTAGAGCATTTCTAAATATTTTAGATCTGCGGTGAATTTGATAGTAGGTATTATGTTTATGACTTTATAATAAATCAAACTATATAATCCATGTCTACATTTCAATCGATCAATCTCGGACTATATCTCCAGAGGGGAGCCACAAAGCCTTGCTCCCCTAACAACAACAGTCACGGAAATAACATCAATTGTACACTCCCACCAAATATACGAGTTTATTAATATTTTAGAAGGTAATATAATCGATTTTACTCCGAAAAACTTCACGCAACACTGTATCCTTTACTTTACTTTACTTACAAGTGCATAATCTTATAGGATACAAAAACTTATTTTGAATCTACCTACTTCTGATTCATGACAGTTTTCAATAAACTGTAAGTACTTTCTTCGTTTCTTGGCACCTGTCCCAGAGTTAGCAATCTAAACCGACATCTAGCCCAATTTTTTTGAAACAGCACCCTGTCTCTTTTTCTGTTCCCAGAATCAAGGTTGAAAAAACATTCATTTTACTAACACAAAAGTTGTATAAAGTTAAAATAGGGTAACAAGCTTCAACTTTCTGAATAACTGACAAACTCCCTAAAAGAATACTTTTAAATTGTTTAATGCAAACATATGTTTTGATTTATATTTTCATCCTCTGTCCAAAAGATACGAGATACCCTTCTTCCAACAATTAAATCAGAACCAAAAACAAAGCAATCCAATCCATTACAGACACCATGCAGTCCTTATCAAAATAAAATACCACCCACGATACCGTTCAATCCATCGGTAATCAAATTGAAACCGATACCGATACCGCACGTAAGTCTTACCACGTCCATACGTAAGGTGCATTAAAGAGGCGCACCTCTAGTGCCACTAATGGATGGCTACTAGAGGGGGGAAATGGAATTGCAACTGAAATGTATTGCATTCATACCTGAGTGTTTACGCTGTTAGCAAGGCGTACGAGTATGTAACGTTGTCTTTATGTACGATCAGCAAAAGAGATAGCTAGCTACAACTCCTTTGAAACCAAGTGAAGCGCCAGCCTTTACTCATAATTAAAATCTTTAATATTATTTGTCTGAGTGTAATTTGTGTAAAAAGCTAATAAGCACTACACAAGTACTAAATATGATTTTGCTAGCGTTGTGCAAATGTGGCAATTTCTTGACTGGTTACTTATTATTTGTTTGTTTTACTGTACTTGTCTTGGAATATTCCTTATCCATAGAGATGGGTCAGTGTGCTAAAGATGCACAGTTACCTATACCAACAAGATTTTAAAGATTAAATAAAAACAGATGTATATGATTTCAAAAGGTTTTCCTGTTTTCCTAAGCCTTATTTAGTTACAAATCGTCACTAACTTAACTACTGTTTGTGCGTTCCTTGAAATAAAAAAAAAACATAATCAAAAGTCATTTATCCAAACTAGGCTGAGAATCAGCACTTTTCGAGCCTTCCTTGTGCTTGAACTGGGAAGAAGAAGTGGCGCAACAAACTCCCCAGCAGCACAGCTGTCTGTTCAGTTGGAAAAACTTGATTCTATATAATAGTGCTTATGCTAAACTTATGCTTGACCGCTGGTTGCCAGTACAACCGTGAGTACAACGCACTTGACCCTTTTGAAAGACGTCTCAAATAACGTCAATAGAAGTCCTTTCCCGACATTTCCTCACTTCGTGGTGACATGACTGATCACTGAAGTTATAATATATAATATATGAAATAATTGTCTATCGAAACAGGGTGTCCAAAACTTTGTTTTTCCTTTTTAACCACGTGGATTTAACCGTATAACCACGCCTTTAAAGCAAGAGTGAACAGGCATCTTCTATGGACGCTCGTTTCAACATCCCATCCATCGCTTTCCATCACGCAGGGCCGGATTTAAGGCAGGGCAACAGGGGCCCTGGGGGCCCTGACCCCGGGCCTCCACAAAATAGGGGCCTCCACAATTTGATTTATTTTTATAAAAAAAAAGTTTTGTTGGTCCAAAACGCAAAATTTACCGTTTTGTATAAAAACGATTATCAAAAAGATCAATCTAAGGAAATCTTCTCTTAACAAATACTCCAAAATTCAGAGCTATATTTCGAAATGTTGGAATTACGTTGAGAATGTACTTGTTGTTGATGGCGTCGAACTGCACTGGAGAATACTCATTTTCGAAGATGAAATTATAAAAAATAGACCTCGGACTACAATGACACAGAATCGCCGATGAAAGTTATCCATACTGAGTATTGAAAGTGATTTACTCCGAGAACTGGATTTGACCGAAATTATCAATGATTTTTCGACGAAAAAAGCTCGCAAAGTTCGATTCGTCTAACATTTATCTTTTTTTCTTTTGTATTATTTTTAGTACCTGATAAGTATAAATGATTGAAAACTATGTTTTTTTTTTCGTCTGGTCCAAAAACAAAATCGGTGCCTCTACTTCTTGGTTGCCCCAGGGTCTCCACACCTTTAAATCCGGCCCTGCCATCAAGCGTAATCGAGGTCAAGAGCAGGCCCATCCAACAATAAAAATAAAAAAATACACCACGTGAATTTAATCTTATATTTTTTTCTATTTCTAATTTGCTATCGTTTCAGGTTATCTCATGCCAGAATCACCTGTAAGCTTGAAATAACGAACAAGCGAACGCGTATAGCTAATTTCGAATAGCTTACGTAGCAAATCATTTCTAACATTACCGGTAATTGCTCGACATTTTTGCGCCACGAATATTTAGTCAGGATTTTTCAAAATTCTACTACTGAGCGGGTTTTACGAGGGTTGTAGTCAACTAGTGAAACGTTAAGGAGTATTCTAAGTATGTGAAAACATTCCCAAAGGTATATAACATTAATTCAGTGTTCGTAATAACAGCGAGCGCTAGTTTTCACCCCGCCCGCGCGCCCGACTAACGAACCTATATTTGCTTAGTTCCGCCGCGAGCACGCGCAGAACGGGGACACTGGCATTATAAACTTGTGTGTAGACGGAATGAATAAACTCATTTATAGTTTATACATATTTATACACATTTTCATTAATATATTATTATGATATTCGTTCAAATGTCAACTTTTTCGTGTTAACTTTAACTTTGCAAATTGTTAATAACAAAACCCTCCGAAGGTTTCTTAATAACTTCAAATTCTTTACGCGAAAGTACATCACCTCTTTGCTGTTATACAACTTTGCTATTCTGATAGTTTTTACTGCTGTCAATATGTGTTTTTATTGTAACTTAAAAGACGAAATTGGAGCAAGAGTGAAGTGAAGTAAGTGCTAACGTTAACTGCAAATCTGCATATCGATTGTTGTAACGAAACTTTCACTTATGTCACTTCACTTTCGCTAGGGCTAGCTTCAGGTAAGGCAAACGTTTGCTACTCATACGCCCAATTTCACTAAAGCTAGGCAACAAGTGCGCTGTTGAATTTTCGTAGCTCGGCTTTGCGTCAAAAGTTGAAAATGCAACAGCGCGCTTAGTTAAGCAATAGTGCTGTTCATGTAATGTTAGTACTAACAGTGTAAGTGTTACCTTGTAACGTATATGCTGTGCGCTGCGGCTGCATTCCAGGCGCGGCGGTGACGCCTGCGCGAGACGTGTTGTGCAGCGACAAAGCGCCCAGCAGATCTAGCTCGGTGGCTGCAACAAATATCACATGGTCAACTATATGGACAACACAATATAGCACATTACTTGACAGATAGATGACCTACGAAACCCTGTCAATGAATGAGTTATGTGTAACTTGCATACTGGTGACAGCAAGAAGAATAAACAACTCAATCCGCTTTTCACTTTTAAGCATAAGTAAGCTGTCTTGCCTACAAAACCGTAAATTTTTGCGCAAATAAAGATGGTCCCTATGTCTTATGTTTAGTACGCCAGATATAAACGGTCAAAACTTAAGTTAGGTTAGTAGAATATAAAGTTAAAATAAAACATCCTAAAAACCACCCACTAACACAAACACACCACACCCCACGCGGCCACGGCGACATCCCTAGAAATCTCCTAATACCAATAAACAAACCGCATGATCTATCGAAAAAGTCCAATGAATAATTCCAACACGGTCTGTTTCATACATATTGGAAAGCAAGAAACAGCATATTGGCTAGAAAATGTATGTCACACTCGTAAAATGTATGTCACACTCGTAAAATGTATGTCACACTCGTAAAATATTGCTTCGTAGCTATTTATTCTTCAGAAGCAAGACACGTTTTCAATTACCCACGACACGTAGATACATGAGACCATATATGGAGCGGGAGACATAATATTACCCACGACACGTAGATACATGAGACCATATATGGAGCGGGAGACATAATATTACCCACGACACGTAGATACATGAGACCATATATGGAGCGGGAGACATAATATTACCCACGACACGTAGATACATGAGACCATATATGGAGCGGGAGACATAATATTACCCACGACACGTAGATACATGAGACCATATATGGAGCGGGAGACATAATATTACCCACGACACGTAGATACATGAGACCATATATGGAGCGGGAGACATAATATTCAAGCAACACGCTCCCTTTATACATTACCCAGGTGTTAATATGACACGCCGAGGTCTAGAAAGAGACTGTCACACAGGTATGAATGACAGAAAAAGAAAAGAAAATACATTTATTCGCGGGAAACATGACGCAAAGAAAGAACACAAACATAAAAAATAACAAGTTGGGGGAAAATATGCATCACATCACATCCACGCAAAACGGCCATCCCTGAGCATAATGCTGCGACCCTATGCGAGACAGAGCCGCAGCGCTAGTTTTCAGCGACAGCCAGCGTTGACGTTATGACGTCGACCGGTACAGCATACAATGAGATATTCAAATACACAAAAATATTACTTCTTAATCTATATCTATCTATACATATAAAATGCTTTGTCCTGAATGACTGACTGACGGATCAACGCACAGCCTAAACCGCTGATCGTAGAGACCTGAAACTTGGAGGGTGTGTTCTTTGTATGACGTAGGCATCCGATAAGAAAGGATTTTCCGAAATTCTACCCCTACGGGGGTGAAAAAGGGGGGCAAAGTTTGTATGGGACAACGTGATTCCTTGGTCCAATCTACTTCAAATTTTGCATAAACATTATTTAACAAAATAGATGGAAGACGTGTTTCGTATTTTATTGAAATTCATCCCCTAACGGGGTTAAATAGGGGTAGAAAGTTATTTTGGGAGTGATTTGCTTCGAAGTTGATATCAATACTCCTTAGTGCTTTTGATTTAAATTACATTTTATTTTGACACATGTTTGAAAACTCAATCCGATTTTATTAAAACAAGGTTGAACTCACATAAAAGCTAGGTGCAATGCAAATACTCTTTAAAATTGGAATGTCTCGAAAGTCACCGTGCTATATTATAATATATATACTATATTATAGTACCGCATTTGAAGGTTTCTAAGATATACAGAGGTTTGTATTTATTCCTAGGATTCCCTTAACACCATCAAATTACCCCTTCGAATTCAAGAGAGAGCAGTTTCCCATCAAAGTCTGCTTCGCAATGACCATAAACAAAGCTCAAGGTCAAACTCTTAAGATAGCGGGAGTAGACTTGTGGAAAAGCTGCTTTTCCCACAGCCAGTTGTATGTGGCATGCTCCAGAGTAAGCGCACAGAGTAGCCTGGTGATTCTAGCACCCGAAGGAATAACAAAAAATATTGTTTACAAAGAAATAAGGTAGGTGTAGTAGTTCGATTTCGTTGTAAAAAGATAATACCCCCGTGTAAGTTTCACCATCAAAGACCGAGCTCATAAAATATAACAAAAATGTATTTTATTTTCATATTTATTTAACCTTTAAATCCCTATACTATAACAAAGATTGTTATATTTTATAGGTATTCAAACATTTTAACAGAATAATTTAAATGTTATAACAAAATTAATAACGTAAAAAGACAATAAAACAAAAAAACAAATACACACAAATAAACAAACACAAACAAACAAACAAAAACGACAAATAAACATGTAAGATCTTTATTGTAAATTATTGTAACACCATGTATACCATGTTTTATGCAAATAAATACTTACTTACTTAATAAAAATCCTATTAAAACCATTTTCGACTTTTACGCGGACGAAGTCGCGGGAAAAAGCTAGTATATATATAAAAGAAAGTCGTGTTAGTTACACTATTTATAACTCAAGAACGGCTGAACCGATTTAGCTGAAAATTGGTGGAGAGGTAGCTTAGAACCAGGAGTCTAAGATTTTAGTAGGGTAGGTAGAGTAAGTTGGTAGGGTAGGTAGGTAGGTAGGTAGGGTAGATAGCTGGGGTGATAGGTAACTGGGTAGGGTAGGGTAGGTAAGGTAAGTAGGTAGGGTAGGTAGGTAGGGTAGGTTTGTAGGGTAGGTAGGGTTTTTTTTATATTTGATTGATTGCGTAACAAAGTTCGCCGGGTCAGCTAGTGTTTATATAAATATAATAACAGAGACAAAAAAAAAAAAAAAAAAATACAAAATAATTTATTTTCTTTCACATGTTATTTTTTATTTTATTTTATTTATTCAAAAGGAACAACAAACAGCTACAATATACAGTATAGTAAAGAAATAAACATAACATTTGAACAATATTGTAGCCCACAACGCTGTTCACAGATAAACTGTGGAATATATTATACAATTAATTGATTAAACGCTAGAGAAATAATAATAATATTAAAAACTAAACTTACTTAACTATCATGCTCATCCATATAAGGATATGGATCCTTACACATAAATCAAGGGAGTTCCTTTAGTATAAGACTTTTGAACTTACTGGGAGAACATGCAAAAATGTCAATATGTTCAAAAGTCCCATTGTAGGCATCTACCATTCTGCGAACAGGTGAGCGCAAACCGGTGTTAGAATGGCAAGTACGCATGAAAAATAGTCTGCCAGCGCGCACCTTTCGCTTGTACACTGTTCTAGGGACAACATAGCATAACATGTTGGTTAACTTAATGCAGTCAAATTTATGATTAACAATGTTATAAAGATTCATGGCTTCCAAGTACTTGCGTCTGTTTTCAAGTGTTGTGAGTTTGTACTTATCAAGTAAATCCTGATATGGCAAATAATATCCGAAGCATCTGAAATGCATAGAACGTAGGAATTTCTTTTGAACACACTCAATCGCCTCAACGTATCTCTTATAATATGGACTCCAGGTGGACACGGCATACTCTAGTTGCGAGCGCACGAGAGACTTATATAGGCAAATATATGAAGAAGGCTTCTTAAAATCTAATGTCGAGCGCATAACAAATCCATAAAGTTGGTACGCTTTATTAACTATTTTGCTAATATGCAGGTCTAAGCAAAGCTTGGAGTCAAGGATAATGCCCAGATCACGGACAGAGTCCACTTTTGTTAGGGGAACATCGCACAGTGTGTATGTATATTTTACGATGTTTTTATTTTTTGTATAGTTTAGAAAATTACATTTGGGTAAACTAAGCTGCAACTTATTTCTACGACAGTAGTTCGACAGTCTATCCAAGTCTTGTTGCAACAAAAGGCAGTCATTTACATCGTATATGTTTCTGTATACCTTAAGATCATCGGCATATAAGAGGAATTCGGCATTAAGAAAACACTGGCTGATGTCGTTAATATACATAACAAATAAAAGAGGACCAAGAATAGAACCTTGTGGTACACCAGAGGTGACCTGCGCGATGCAAGAAGAATGACCATTAATTACAACTCTCTGACTACGGTTAGTGATGTAGGAAGCAAACCATCTCAGTAGGTTACCACGGATTCCATTAAATGCTAATTTGTTGAGTAACATTTCATGATCTACCTTGTCGAAAGCCTTGCAGAAGTCTGTATATACTGCATCCACCTGTACGCGGCTGTCAACATTATCAAATAAAAAGCTTGAGAACAGCAAGAGATTAGTGACTGTGGACCGCCGTTTAACAAAACCGTGCTGTTGTTCAATAATAATATTATGCAGAATAGGATATATTTCATTATGCACTAACCTCTCAAAGAGCTTCGACAAGGCAGACAAGATAGAAATAGGTCGATAGTGTTCAACATTGCGTCTTGATCCGCCTTTGTGGACAGGCACTATAAAGGCATCTTTCCACAATTTGGGCACTACACCTTCCAACATGCATTTATTATAAATAATAAAAAGAGGCTTGCAGATAGAAATGGCGGTATTTTTCAAGAAATAAGGAGAAAGTCCATCTGGTCCAGGTCCCTTCGATGCATCCAGAGAGTTTAGTTCTTTCAGTATTTTATCTTCACTAAAAGTTAAATCACAAATCAAAGTATCGTGTAGCGCATTGTCAAGCGGGGGTTTCCATTGAGGCAACGTTGCTGAAGCAGGTTCAAAAACGGAATAGAAGAAATTAGAAAACATATTGCAGACAGAAGTCGGATCATTAGATTCAGAGTTTTTGTATTGAAGCTTAGCTGGTATGCCAGGTTTCTCTTTGCGATTCGAAATATATGTCCAGAAATGCTTAATGTTTTCACATAGACTATCCTCCACAGATCTAATGTATGAGTTGAAACATTTTGGACACACGTCCTTAAATTGTCTTCTGTAATTAGCAAATGTATTGTAGTCCGAAATGTTATGAAATTTTCTCCACTTAACCCACGCCTTGTGTTTCTTTTTCGAGATAGTTATAAGGGTTCTTGAGAACCATATAGGATAACCAACTGATCTGGCACGAGCCAAAGGAGTGTCTTGTTTAATAATGATATCTAACTCATCGTAGAAAGTAGTCAGTGCGTCTTCAGAATTTTTAGAGCCAAGCAGATCCGGCCAACTCATTTGTTGAATGTTACAGTTAATGTTGTCAAAATTAGCTTTATGAAAATTATATTTGTGTAGGGGAATCTTTGTCAAAGGGGAAAATTTTATATCCAAGCTGGTCTCGCAGGTTAAAGCAGGGTGGTAAATGTCAATAGGTAGTAGCGTAGTTATGGAACGGGAAACTATACAGGCGTTGTTAGATATAATTAAGTCAAGTATTTTACCTTTGTCATTCACCACACTATTGAGTTGAGAAGCACCAAGAAGTGAAATGAGATTATGTAAGTTACCACAAGTCACAGACGCCACAGAGTTCAGGGTGGCAACTCCAGGTGAACCCGCGACAGAGGATGCTAACCAATTGGCTTCTGGAAGATTGTAGTCACCCATAATATAGAAGCTGTCAACAGTAGGATGACTCAACAGTTCCTGCAACGTTTCGAAATGCTTATTGTACACTAACGAAGAAGTCTTAGGTGGTATATAGGCAGCACTTACAATGTGCCGTTCTTTATTACAAGCGCTCTGCAACTCCACAATGAGGTGTTCGATATGGTTGTGTGAAAGGTCGCTACGGTGATTTAGCGCGAGATCCAGCTCAGACGGCTTGAGAGAGCTCAAAATTGCAACCAATACACCCCCACCATCCTGTTTATTTGTTGCTATACGATCACGATCGCATCGAAATACTGTATAGCGCTGGTCTATGAACTCGCTGTCGTAGATTTCAGGTGTCAGCCAAGTCTCCGTTAATACTAAGATTTCATAAGTGTTCATAAGGATGTTCTTGTATAGTTGGTCTAGTTTTGTGCGAATGCCCCTACAGTTTTGGTAGAAAATTGTTATATGTTTATTAGACATTTGTAATACTATTATACAAATACGTGTTTACGATATGAGAGTGTTCATATTGTGAATAGATTATAAGCATGAGAATAAAATTAACAAATAAGGATATCGTACAAAACAGGCAGTACGGACCACAACACTTGATTAAATTGAGAAAAATGTAATATGTATTAACTCGATGTATGTCACTTATCACCAAAACTATTAAGCACATTAAGTGGGAAAATAACTTTGAATCAAAAGCCATGTAGACTGGGCTTAATTTACAAAAACTATGTTTTATACCTAGAACACATAACAAATAAACATGCAGACGATAATTGATTAACAAAATCCAATAGTTACAGTAAATTAATAAAAAGAAATGGATATAAATAAAACTAATTATTAATTTTGTCCTTGGCACTGTTTCCATTGCATCTAAGGTTGGATATATCATCATCTGATCTGACTGCAAAAGCAGCATCGCCGTCTTTTTTACGATGTTATGTACTACATCTAGTGGTTGAAGTGACCTTTTAGACAAAAATTGCCTGTGTTAGGACACTTCGCTCTTCCGAAGCTTAAAGTTACATGGTGTACCAACAATTTTGAATCTTAAAATCTTAAGAAAACAATTCAAAATAACTTTGCAAAATGAAAAAGATATGCCAAATTTTGAATTTACATAAATAAGAATAAAAATGGAAAAAAGCAAAATATGTACTTTAGCAGCTAATAAAAATCATTATATTATACTTTTATAGAGTAGGCATGCGTGTTGTGTGATGAATGAAATTAGTGAGTGGGATGTATGTGTGTGAATGAGTGTGGATTGATGTGTTTTTGTGAGTGGGTGGGTGTTCGTGTGGATGAAAGAATTACGATGCGTGCTGCAATAGGTCCTCGGTTTCCTCATATGTAAGTAGTTTAATTGATTTAGTTATAAGTTTTTTGCATTCGTAATAGTTTTTGGTGTATAAATGTAGTTCTTTGTTTAATTTGTTATACAGTTGGGATGCACGTCTGTCATATTGCATACTAAAAAAACTGGTTTTAGATTGTGGAATATGCGCCACAAGATCTTTCCTTCCTTTTGTTAGATTACCAGCATCGTAAGGCACTGTCTTGTGTTTTTTCAAAACAATTTGAGCAATATATAATTTTCTCACTGAGAGCAGATCACTAATTTGATAAAGTCTATAAGTGGGGTATCTTGTTCTCTTAAAATACATAATTTTGATCACGAGCTCTTTGAGCTCGTTCTACTTCTATAAATTTGGACTTAGCTGCACCTCCCCATACAGGAATACAATACACCAAGACAGATTGCACTAATGCGATATAAATTTCCTTTAACAGGTTCCTAGATGAGTCATTGCTAGCCCTAGATGGAACAATGTGTCTTAGTGTCTTGAAAATCCAGCTCAAATTTCTAACCCTTTTTACAACCTGTTCAAGGTGGGGGTACCAGGATAACCTCTGGTCAAGAATAACACCTAAGTATTTAGTCTGTGAGACCTTGGTTATAATTGTACACGTACAGTTTTGGTTTTGAGGGTCGCCACATAGATGAACTTTAATAGTAAAGTCATTCTTAGGTTGTGTACGATTGCTGATAGTGAAACAAATATAATTTGTTTTTGAGGTGTTCAAAGTGAGTAAGTTGTTATTTAACCATTTAGCAATTTGAGCCATACCTGTGGAAGCACTATGCTTAACATCATCCCAGGATTTTCCATAAAATACAATAGCTGTATCATAGACGATGATCTATAAAGCCGCAGTTTTTCTAACCTCAACGTGACATATTTACGGCTACGGTTTCCAAGAAGAGCGATGGCCGCCATACAGCGTCTGATATTTAGCAGCGAATGACGTCACTGAAACGTTATTTATGAAAGTAAGTTGGTGTGTTTTCCTAGAGAGCGTTTGACACCGTACAGTCAATCCCCACTACCATCATTTTCCTGACAGCCGTCATTGCCGCCGTTATATGGTGGTCTTCTAGGACACCGTAGCTTTTTCTACATGGTCCTCACATGATCTGACCAAGATTATATCTGAACTTTAAAAGAAACGTGACCTCCTGAGGTTACTTCGGTGTTCCTTTTCGGAGTAGTCGGATAGCAATTACACCGACCTCATTTAGAGTGGAGGAAGGCCTTCGTCCAGGAGTGGGACAGCCCAGGACAGAGATAAAAAAAAAACTACTTACAGAAATAAATATCATTTACGGCCGAGTACCAACACCAACATTTTATTTTTTACTCCGCGCAACATTGTGTGTTTAAACGTCCCATAAATCTCCCTTGTTCGGTTGTAAAATGCCGTGAAATTCACGACAGTGACCATAAAGTCTCTATAACGGAAAATGATAGATCAGTATACGTTATTGTTTTCTATATCTGACGAATATTTACGACCTAATAAACTCGTAGTGGCCTACATTCATATAATCAATAAGAATGGTGGAATCCCAAATATTGAGGAGCCTCGGGTGTATCGATCTGAGTAAACACGTTGCTTTTACATACATACACATACATAAACTCATGCCTACTTCCCATGAGGTAGGCAGAAACTACAGAACACCACCTGGTACGATCCTCACATACTTCTTTTGCTTTGTTTATGTTCATACATCACACACGCCGGTTGCGACTACTACGCACCTGACCTTTCTGAACAACAGCACCAATAAGGTCACTGAGGCCGCCTGTCCACTGGAGCGGAGAGGAGAGGAGCGAAGTAGCGGTGTGCCAATATTAACCAATGGAATTGCATAAAACCTCCGATCCGCTTCCGTGGACAGGGATTTGCGAACTAGTTTAAAAATTCATACAAAACCGGGAAGCGGAGCGGGGAAACGAAGTGGAGAGTGGAAGCGGAGCGGGGAACCGGAGCGGGGAAGTGGAGCGGGGAACCGGAGCGGGGAATTATTACTCGTCGCGTGAACTCGGTCTAGCTCCGCACAGTCCGCAACACCGCTCCGCTACCTCGCTCCGCATCAATGGACGGACACTGTCCGCAACTCCACTCCACTCCACTGCCATTCTCCTCTCCGCTGCCTCGGAGTTAGACCGAGTTCACGTATTTTTCCGCATCGCCTCTTCGCTTCCCCGCTCCGGTTCCTCGCTCCATTTCCCCGCTCCACTTCCCCTCTCCACTTCGTTTCCCCGCTCCGCTTCCCGGTTTTGTATGAATTTTTAAACTAGTTCGCAAATCCCTGTCCACTGAAGCGGAGCGGAGGTTTTATGCAATTCCATTGGTTAATATTGGCACACCGCTACTTCGCTGCTCTCCTCTCCGCTCTAGTGGACAGGCAGCCTTAATGTCCTCCTAAGGCGTCCCCCTCTGAGGCGTCCCCTCCAGACGTTTCCGCTCACATTTGACACGTGGCTTTGATTAAGTCAAAAATAATGAAGTTTACGTAGCCTTGATAAACAAATATTTCAAAGAAAATTATGTGTTGACAGTGACATGAAAGTTAATCATAAAATAAATTACCTACTTATTGTAATAGTTATTACCATGACATAATTTTCACGCTGATGGTGACAAACGCGTGATGGAAACCATCAGTCAAAGCAATCGGCTGCATATCAAGTTCTCACCCCGCGTCGGTAATTGGTTGAAGTTCACAGAAAGAGAGGGTTGTATTATAATGTAATTTAGCTAATATTTAGCTGATGGGTGGAATAATTTTCACATTAAGGGCCTGTCTCGGTGTAGATACTATCCACCACATAAATAAAGAATTGAAGAGAATCTGTATAGAATTATCTGCCCGATAATTTAACTACAATTTGTACGAAGGTGATCATGAGTATATCATCAATATGCATTTTTATCAACACTTTTGCATTTGGTTCATCAAAACGTGTACATTTAAAAACATCTCCAAAGAGTTAAAAAGGGTTGATTTTATCCATGTATTTACATAATACCTTAGCATGTGCCCATAAATCTCCTATATACATACTAAGGTAGTATTTAAGCAAATTCCTTCGTAGAATTCGGTGGCGCAGGTATTTTGTAGCCGTAGCGGAGAGCCATCTATCACTAGTAACCCGGTCACGTAGCGCGCTACGCCGGCTACAGCGCGTAGCACCGCTACAACTAGGCTACGGCTACGAACATTTCGCATGATATAAAACTATAAGATTTTTAAACTGCTAAGTGAACTTTAAAGATTATTTTATTTGTTTTTAAAATATAATCTATATTTGTACTATAATGTATAGTTAAATAATATATTTCTGTCTTTTCCCAACTATGTTGGGGTCGGCTTTCAGTCTAACTGCAGGCGGCTGAAAACAAGTATACATGGAACGATCTGACTTCAGTTACTATGTAACACGATACCCCTCGGTAAGACTGGTTGTCAGATCTACGAATGACAGCCGGGATCAACGCCTTCACGTGCTTCCCGAGGACTGGCACATAAAAATAACTGGCGAAATGTGGATGTACTAAGTCTATGCTATAGATATACCTCTGGTTAACCTTTCGAAATAAAACAGGCGTGATGTTTTGTTATGTTAATTTAGTACATATACAGGGTGTCAGGGACATCGACGCGAAAACTGTTACCATGAATTCAGTACATGATTTTGAACTCCCCTGCGTTGAAATTTTTCTTCAGTTTCATAGAAAAGTGTAATACCTATGCGGTTAAAATATATGGAAAAGCAGACTTTTTCAGGTTGGTTCAGAATCATGTACTGAATCCATGGTAACAGTTTTCGCGTCCATGTCCCTGCCACCCTGTGTAGTATAAATAGTTATTTGTATAATAATTTACTATTGGATAACCTTTTGTCTTTATTTGATTAAGTTAACTAATATTTAACCTATTCGTTGAATAAATCAGATCAGATCTATATTTAAAGCCAAAAAAATCTGCAAAACCTAATTTTGCTGCCCATGGGCACAGTATAAATATGGACAGTACAGAATACGTGGTAAACTTTCGAAACGACACACCGACGCGCTCATTGTCGAGACCCAAGCTATTGTCCCGTTGCTGTCAGTTGTGGGTGCCGTGTCGAAACGAGTGGCTGCCGCGATCTTTTTAAAAATGGAAGGTAGGTTATCATTTCAACATAGCCTAGTTTCCATACTGTCAACATTTATACTCAGCTCAAACTCCAAACCAAATCAAACATTGGCACCAGGTTAGTCACTAACCACACGAAAAAGAAAAGAAGACCTCATTTTGCTGTAATTAATGTTCAGGCATTTTGCTACCTTCCAAAATATTTAATTAATTTTGTACTAACAAAACCGGTTAGGTAAGTGAACTTTTATGAAAAGGCAAAGTTGTTTGGGTATTCATTACAAAGTTATGATAAGCTTTACCTAATCGTTATTAATTAAACTTTAGACTTTTAATCATATTAATGCTTAAAATTGCGGGGAAACCTTGAATAGGGGTAAGTAATGTATGTGGGTATACTTAGTAGTGTTCGCAGTTGAATATAGGTTTTAAGTCTGCATTTTCCAATCACTTAATTGCGATGAATGAGTCGGCCTGTTTAAGCCAAGCCACAAACACAGATATTACTCAAAAGAAAACAATTAATCTGCCGCCTTTTCCCAACTATGTTGCGGTCGGCTTCCAATCCAACCGGCTGCAGTTCAATACCAGTATTTTATTACTCAAAAGAAAACCCGGTATTGAAATTAAAGAAACAATATTCTGTTTATTTATACTTTATTCTCTGTGCGTTTTTATAATTCCTAACGTGTCGATATTATCGTGGACATCCACGTCCACGTCACGGCATCACGATAACACAAGGAAGTAAAATGTATGGAAACATAGACGGTTTTTCCGTCCACGATTATGTTATAACGTGCACGAATTTCCATACATTTTATGGACGTGGACGTCTACTATAATATCGTAACGTTATGAATTATATAAAACCGCTTATGATTGTTTGTTTGTTACGCTTTCACGCTTAAACGGCTGAACAGATTTGGATGAAATTTGGTACAAGGATAGGACCTTGCCCTGGAGAAAGAGATAGGCTACTTTTCATCCTGGACCGCAGACGAAGTCGCGGGTGACAGCTAGTTGACTATAATATTATTTCTCAAATAATTTAACAGTTAATAAACAAGAGTGTTAACATAGCACTCCATAAGCAAGCACGTGTCGTGTCAAAAGAGCTTAGTGCCACGCGTAGCTTCAAGTGGCACCGACACTTGTGAAGTGGCACCCGCTTAGGTGACTGCTTATCCCTCTTTAAGGAAATCTGAGGCGATATGTGAAGGATGGTGGTGAAATATACATAATGAATATAAACAAAATATTATAAAACATTTAAAAAGAGTAACTATAGAGTTTCATGCCCATTCTTCTCCATACGAAAATTTTTTTTGGAAGAGGACTAGAATCAATTCTATTTTCTTGCAAATTTTTACATTCATCGTTTATTAAAATAAATGATTTGACTTTGACAATAGATGGCTTTTTTTTTTTTTTTTTGGGTGGGAAATCATCAAATGACTCCTCCCGCTCTGGGCAGAGCGAGAGGGAGTGTCAGACTTTTACTGACTAAAACACACCCGTGTTCCTTCCGTTGCCTATGTGCTGGGGCCGCGATATCCCTTTCAGACAAACCCGCGACCCCAGCAGGCATTGGTCCTTCCGGACCCCGTCAGTTGTTGCTGACATCCCTTTGAGGCGCGCGTGGAACACAACGCGCCGTCGACCCGGGCCTGGTCCTTATCGGACGGCGAGCTGCCCATCGCTCACCGTCCGCAGGCCCGCGCCTACGGTGGCCGGAAGTCAGTTTGTGACTCCCGACGCCCGGGGCGTCTCCTGCGGCGACTAGGGGCGCGAGGGCGTGCAGCTTGAATCTCCCTCGCGCGCTCTGCCTCCTCCTTCGCGAGCATAACTGCTTCGCAGAAGGAGGTGACGGCCTCCCATGCACTCTCGCTCCGGACCATGGCCTGAACCAGGGCCGGGCAAATAGATGGCTGTCATGTTAATTTACCCTTAACGAAAACAGAATGCTTCTACGAAATAGTAATTGGATTTTCAACTTTATTGCATTCATTATTGTCACTAACGTCCCATTTACGAAACTAAAGTCGAAATTACAATGAGCAGTCTTAACTATATCTTAATATATTATCGTAGCTTTAACAATAAATGAGCAGTTTGTCGCACACTACTTTATTTATGGCCCGAAAGAAATCAGCCAGAAAAGAACATATTGGAGTTAGTAAACGATATGTCGGACTGTCTGGAGCATAACAATCAATTGGATAAATTAAAATAATACGACTTGTAAAAAAGATTAAAAGTTCATGATGTAATTTAAACGCCCCTAAAATAATCTAAGCACGTAATGCTATGATAGATCTTTTTCATCCCTACTGCTGTCATAGAAATAAACCTTTTTTTAACATTTCCACATGAACACCTCTACCTCTCTTAATTTGTTCGAGGATTTACAAGCGCCTCAGATTGTGTCAAGGGTACCTTCTCAGCAGAAGCACCAATTTGCGACGCCTGTGTCTCACAACGTATTTTACAGTTAAACTAACTTAACATTACGCTGCACGCATGGTAGGCAGAGGACAGGTGTGTAATAAATAATACCCTCACTTATCGCCAGTTATTTTTAAGTCCAATCTTAGCCTGTTGCCATGAACCGGGCACCGATCTACATTCCGGGCTGCTACTACAAAATCCCAATGAAAAAATCTAATGTCGTTTTGACCGATCTGATCAGAACCCCAAGCTCAGCAGTTACGCTTGCAACTAGACCGAACGAGGCAGTCACCCTAACCAGTCACCAGCCACAAATAATACAATGGTGGGTGAAAACGAATATGATAGAAAAGAAATCATTTGTAATACTCCCAGTCCATTATATGTCCAAAGAAGAAAAACTAAAGTCATTACCGTGAACACTCATAAATTGAAGGAAATGTCGATGTCAACCAGGAAATATTAGTCAGAGGACTAGACTTTTTCATTTAGGTACAGCTACAGCTTAATAAATCATAAATATGGTTGGATTGTCAAAACGAAATGTTTTAATGGGCGCAAAAGATATTATTTTTAAAAAACAAGCGGTCAACTTTGAGTCAGATTCGCGCACAGAGTATTCCATACGCACTTACCTACTGGTATTTCCTGACAGATCGCGGTCCAATTGTGAATCTAAACCATTCAGGGACGGGACGCCCAAACAAAAAATGTCATCAAAATCAGTCCAGCCGTTTCGAACGAGTTCAATGACATGCAGACATACAGAAAGGGCCCATTTGAAATAAATGATTTGACTTTGACTTTTTGACTTTGTGCGTATTGCCTCTAAACTTAAAAATCAACTCCCTATAGTAGACATGAATAGTCAATTCAGAAACTAGACTTTTCTAAACAAGCCCTGTATCATGTACCTGCCATTTATATCGCTGTACATACTTCTACACAAATTCCTAGAACTTTGTAACAATACTATAACACAGACTTGATCTACTTCTACAGACAACACAAGTCAGTCAAAACGCGCCGGCAGCCGCATCACCAAGCCGGGAGCAGGCGCCGGCGCGCCGCCGTGTCGCCGGCCCGTCTGCCCCTCCGGCACAGATACGGTCCACATAAAAAGAGCTGCTATGGCTGCTCCAGATTGCCTCGTAAACTGTCGCTGTGGACTCTCCGTGTTTGCAGCCGACCCATAACTGTTGTTTAGCTATCGGAATAAACGAAGCTTTTATCTTTTATCAATGCTAATAATAGACTTGGTTTCTGATTGTAGCAGTGAGCTCTGGTGGTCTAGATTTCTAGAACACGATGCATTTACCCCTAGGTATGAGTATTTTTTGCTTTTCCTCTCGACAAATACCATAAAACACGGCGCGAGCTAAACCGAGAGTAAAAGTGAGTATGCGAGCAGATAAGGGTGTACATACCTAACTAAATAATGATTATCCATCAGCACATAACTAAGCTCCTGCGTTTCATTTGATTTCCTAAATTTTTCGATTTGTTTCGTAGGTATGCTTTCGACACAGTATAAATGCAAAGCACTTCTTCTTCTCTATATTAAAGGAGCAAGCTACATAAAAATAATTAAGCAGTTAAACTTCTTAATAATCTGCTAGATCAATAATGCCACAGTTCCTAACGTATACGGCTCTCTGCACCACTATTGCTGAAAGCCGTAAAACGTATTTTCCAGGAGATCGTAAACACTTCGACTCCCACACTAGTTTATAGTAGACATCGCTACTAGATATAGTAACGACCAGATAATACTACATTACATTTGTGGAAGGTCCACACTGCTATAGAACTATCGCTCTTAAACCAAAGACGTAAGGAATGAGTTTGGTAGAACGAAATTTCGGTTTACGAGATATGCAGTTTCGTGCTGCATCAAATGCATTTTATGAGTCGGAAATTGCGATTGGCATTAGTAGTTGTAAGACCGGACGATAAGAATTTAATACGCTTTAATTATGAGCTGTTTTGTTGCTTACGAGTAGGAACTTTAGGTACTTATCTAATGTAATAATAAATGTAGCTGCATCCGGTTAGACTGGAAGGCAACCCCAACAAAGTTGGGAAAAGGCCAGGCAGATCCTGATGATATCGTTCATTTGCGAGAAGCTCGTCGTAATTCAAAAACAAGCAATTTTTGGGTATGCTGAGTTAAAAGTTTAAAATCTTCACGGTAGAACGAATTAATGACCGATGTCGCGTCGCGCCTGTCTGCACGAGGCTTTAAAGCAGCAATAAGAGACAAACCATATAGTCACACCTTTCTAGCTCCCTCATTTTTTGGCTTATAATGCAGAGATTTTAATCGTAGATTGGCCCGGCCACGTCTCAAGATGGTCGCGTTTCTGTTTCGTTTTGACACCTCTGACACACACAATGTCGCAGAGACTTGACTTGATTGTCATGGAAACGCCATTATTACTGTGCGAGCACACTCTTCTCAGTATGGCCACATTTTCGTGCGACTTAGTACGGTGAGGGCAAATCTACCATTTAAATCTTTGGCTTAATGACGTTTTTGTGGCAAAAATAATAAAATTTGCCACGTTCACCTGTACCTATACTTGACTTAAAAATTGCAGATTTTTTTTGATAAATGTCAGATAACATTCTTTCTTGTAACATTCTTGCCAATGACGAAGTTGTTATGAAAAGCTCTTACGTGGAAATGAGAAGACCGTTCGGTACGCAGACAATATCAATTATTTTTATGAATCGACCGCCATGTTATTGTATCAGACCACGAACTAACGTTCAAGACCGCAGTGCAACTCCTAATTCATTAAAAAAGCCATATTTTTGGCCATAAAACTCGATTGTGCGGATAAGATTAGTAAAAACGGTGCCCTAATTGAATGGAAGGGAGTCACGTAGGAATAAAGTCAGGATTTCTACGGAATTTTAAGGTCATTGCGTGACGTAAAAGAAGTTAATGCGTTTACTATTCATCCCTTCCTGCACGAAGCTTTTGGTAATTCATGTATTTGTGAATAAGAAAAACTTTTTCAAAAAAAAAAAACATACGCTACGAACATAGAACCTCCTACTTTTTGGAGTCGGTTAACTAGCAGCAGATTTGACTTTGAGCATATATCAAACAGTGTGGTGTAAGTATACCTATATACATTATTGAAACGCTCTCGATCGAAATCGAATGTATTGAATTCGACTGTAGGTACTGTGGTATTCCATTATTTGGAACCACAAATAATGGAATAATGAGCGGTCCCTACACAACTCATTAAATAAGCCCATGTGTATACCTTCTTCCCTCTCAAAGGAAACTCTCCTATCTTAAAGAGTAAATCCCCTCTCTTATAGGGTAAACTCTTCTTAACTTTTAAACTCTACGAGCGGTTCCTACACAACTCGATAAACAAGCCTATGTGTATACCTTTAACTTTACGAGCGGTTCCTACACAACTCGATAAACAAGCCTATGTGTATACCTTTAAACTTAATTCTCTTAAACTTAGGTTTCCCTTAAACCTAGATCCTTCTTAAACTTGGGTTTTCTTAAATCCTTTAATTGGGTTTCTTAAACTCCCAACTCTTGAGCGGTTTGGCAACTCATTTAAAAAAGCCTCCAATGCCTTGTAAATAGCTTCATAACGGTCTTCAAACAGGTGCGGGTTACGACACCTAATTAAAAAAAATAAGCCTTCGTAATTTTATCAAAATAATTCCTTGAGGAGTATGCGTCATAGAACGTGAACCATATCCCCTATGTGTGTTTGAATGAGAGTGTTTGACGAAAGTATGAAAGATGTTGTGTGTTAGAACAAGGATTTATTTAAACATTCAAAATTTTCAACGTATTGAAAATTTTTCTTGGGTCGTCGGGGAAATGTGGTATTCCATTATTTGGAACCACATCTTTTAGTTTATTTACATATAAACACGTTACTCTTTCTTTAAGTTATTATATTAAACAAATCACCTTTTGATATATTTTCCTATTAATATTCTATGACACATGTACTTAACTCACTTTTATATTCTGTAGCACTGTTTACCTCTGTAAAGCATACTCTTAATTATCTCTTGATTGTTTTATCATCCAAATCGATTTTATAGTATTTAATTTTCCCTTTTGTAAAAACTTTAGAATATTTATATTCTGACGTTTTCATCTTAAACTGTCATCTGTCGTAATTTACTTTTCTAAAACATAGACAGAACACATCATAGATAAGTACACTCTATCTTCTCTCATAAAGTGGGTGTACACACTGAACCTTCGCAATAAGCATAGATCTAAGATTTCTCCTCTGTAAGCCGTTTTTATTAGTGCTGGTCATATCTAAATTAAGAATTAACTTGAATATGTTTTAAAAACGTTTAAAATATGACACAGAACGATAAAAACGGTCTTCATATTTTTAGAGTCGGAGTCTTGTCTGAGCCCTCGGAGAGTAGTATTTTTAACTTGAGACGGAGTCACTGTTTTTATGCCCTTAAGTCTTATTTGTTGAACAGTTAGCTACTCGAATATTAGTCTCTTAAAACTAGCATAACTAGCGTGCGCGAGTGTCCTAATTTTATTGTGTAATTTAAACTATCGATACTGAGTGGATTATGTCAATAAACATTCTAGTACTGTGTTTAATTCGCTCGGCCCTCCTGCCTAGCCCTGTAGGAGGTGCTCACTTCTAACGAACTCTTAACCACGCGGCGTAAAACGCCGCGAGCACACGCACACGAAGGCCTCCGACACTAGACGTCGTTACTCTCCGAGAGAGACCTCCGCCGTCACCTGTGACGCTAGCGCGGTCCTCCCGCTAGGTGAGGCGCCTCAAAGCGCCTCCATCTACAAAGTCTCACAACCTCTACTCCGTTCCACAGGCTGGAGTGTACCTCCAAGGGGGATAATCCTCAGCCCAGCCTCCTGCACGCTGCATGCGGCCTGCCTGCCTGCCCACCTGTTCCACTCCCTGCCTGCCTGTTCCTGCCTAACCTGAGCCTGTCTTGTGCCTGTTCCTGCCTAACCCGAGCCTGTCCTGTGTCCTAAACTTAACTTTACTTTTACTAATTTTAACTTTTAATTTTAATACCTTTTTTTTATAATTTTACTTGTGACCTACGTTTCCCTCCACGGAGGAAAACGTTTCGTTACAGTTTGGCGCCCAATCTCTTAGAAACTCACACCCTGCTCCACACTAACACCCTCCTTATACATCTCAACACTCTTACACTCTTAAACTTAGGCATAACGTCCTTACACTCTTTAACTTTGGCGCAAACGTTACAGTTTGGCGCCCTCACACCCTCTTATACACTAAACACCCTTCTAAACACATCACAAGACTCTTACACTCTTTAACTTAGGCACAACGTTACAGTTTGACACGCAATACCTAGAACTACACACTCCCCTTAAACATACTCGTTAACACTCTTTTACTTAGACACAAAAACATTACAGCTTAACGCTAACTTTAGAACTTTACTAGATTATATCCTCTTATACACTCGTACTTTATATTTTCTTACTTTTACCGCACTATATTTTTAACGTGGGCTCGATTTTTCAAAATTCAAAAAAAATACTTTATCTAGTATAAATTTTTCGGATATCCTTTGGCAATTATTTTTTACCTTACTTACTTCTTAATCCCTATAATCTCTTATCTATTTTCTAAAATGAAACTTCAATGGAGTACCCATATCTTAAAGGAACCCCTAGAGGATAATTTTTCTTTAATTTAAAACAACATATAAACATATTTAATTTAAATAACTTAAACGGACTACTTCAGTCATATACAATTTCTTCACTGTCCGCAGTAGACTTTCAAATTATTTTTTCATAGCTTCTTTACAATTATTATTATTATACCTTTTACTCTTTGTATCATATACACCAACCCTCACTACTTAACCCTTTAGGCATATTTTGTATCCCACCTTTTTTTTAAATTTTAACCTCGGCTTTTCAGCCATCTTATTCCACTTAAACTCTTTGATGAGCGGTCCCTACACAACTCATTAAATAAGCCCATGTGTATACCTTCTTCCCTCTCAAAGGAAACTCTCCTATCTTAAAGAGTAAATCCCCTCTCTTATAGGGTAAACTCTTCTTAACTTTTAAACTCTACGAGCGGTTCCTACACAACTCGATAAACAAGCCTATGTGTATACCTTTAACTTTACGAGCGGTTCCTACACAACTCGATAAACAAGCCTATGTGTATACCTTTAAACTTAATTCTCTTAAACTTAGGTTTCCCTTAAACCTAGATCCTTCTTAAACTTGGGTTTTCTTAAATCCTTTAATTGGGTTTCTTAAACTCCCAACTCTTGAGCGGTTTGGCAACTCATTTAAAAAAGCCTCCAATGCCTTGTAAATAGCTTCATAACGGTCTTCAAACAGGTGCGGGTTACGACACCTAATTAAAAAAAATAAGCCTTCGTAATTTTATCAAAATAATTCCTTGAGGAGTATGCGTCATAGAACGTGAACCATATCCCCTATGTGTGTTTGAATGAGAGTGTTTGACGAAAGTATGAAAGATGTTGTGTGTTAGAACAAGGATTTATTTAAACATTCAAAATTTTCAACGTATTGAAAATTTTTCTTGGGTCGTCGGGGAAATGTGGTATTCCATTATTTGGAACCACATCTTTTAGTTTATTTACATATAAACACGTTACTCTTTCTTTAAGTTATTATATTAAACAAATCACCTTTTGATATATTTTCCTATTAATATTCTATGACACATGTACTTAACTCACTTTTATATTCTGTAGCACTGTTTACCTCTGTAAAGCATACTCTTAATTATCTCTTGATTGTTTTATCATCCAAATCGATTTTATAGTATTTAATTTTCCCTTTTGTAAAAACTTTAGAATATTTATATTCTGACGTTTTCATCTTAAACTGTCATCTGTCGTAATTTACTTTTCTAAAACATAGACAGAACACATCATAGATAAGTACACTCTATCTTCTCTCATAAAGTGGGTGTACACACTGAACCTTCGCAATAAGCATAGATCTAAGATTTCTCCTCTGTAAGCCGTTTTTATTAGTGCTGGTCATATCTAAATTAAGAATTAACTTGAATATGTTTTAAAAACGTTTAAAATATGACACAGAACGATAAAAACGGTCTTCATATTTTTAGAGTCGGAGTCTTGTCTGAGCCCTCGGAGAGTAGTATTTTTAACTTGAGACGGAGTCACTGTTTTTATGCCCTTAAGTCTTATTTGTTGAACAGTTAGCTACTCGAATATTAGTCTCTTAAAACTAGCATAACTAGCGTGCGCGAGTGTCCTAATTTTATTGTGTAATTTAAACTATCGATACTGAGTGGATTATGTCAATAAACATTCTAGTACTGTGTTTAATTCGCTCGGCCCTCCTGCCTAGCCCTGTAGGAGGTGCTCACTTCTAACGAACTCTTAACCACGCGGCGTAAAACGCCGCGAGCACACGCACACGAAGGCCTCCGACACTAGACGTCGTTACTCTCCGAGAGAGACCTCCGCCGTCACCTGTGACGCTAGCGCGGTCCTCCCGCTAGGTGAGGCGCCTCAAAGCGCCTCCATCTACAAAGTCTCACAACCTCTACTCCGTTCCACAGGCTGGAGTGTACCTCCAAGGGGGATAATCCTCAGCCCAGCCTCCTGCACGCTGCATGCGGCCTGCCTGCCTGCCCACCTGTTCCACTCCCTGCCTGCCTGTTCCTGCCTAACCTGAGCCTGTCTTGTGCCTGTTCCTGCCTAACCCGAGCCTGTCCTGTGTCCTAAACTTAACTTTACTTTTACTAATTTTAACTTTTAATTTTAATACCTTTTTTTTATAATTTTACTTGTGACCTACGTTTCCCTCCACGGAGGAAAACGTTTCGTTACAGTACGCTAAATGGGAGTTCTGTGTCTAACACACAAACGCTCTTTAGAAACTCAACCATGCTATGTCTGGGCTCGTAGCGATTCCGACTGCACTGTTATAGAAACAAAACCTTACATTACTGTAACCCAATCCCGCGCATAATATTTATCAACTAATAACCACTCGATCGGAAGGTGATTAATTAATTAATGAAGTCCCTTGTAACTGGAGACGGCACGCGCTGCCGACCTGCCGACTTGTTGGCCAAACGACCATATGGCCGGCAATACTGACAGGATAATGTTAGTAATTATGTAAAACCTCAAAACACGAAGGGGTGACATACACGGTACACCCTTGAAGACATTTCTTGGAACACTTGTGGCGGGGCACACGTCTTTTAAATTATTATTAGCTATGGCCCGTGCCTGCGACCGGGTGGAACTTGGAAGTTTAACTGCACCTTAATTGCATAACACATTAGTAATTGCATTCACTTTCGCTTTAACATTTCCACAATACATTGGGTTGCTCGAACTACAAAAACTATTGCAGCAATTCAAAGAAAAGATGATACAAATAAGCGTTAACTAATTAGCTTGAAAAATTTACGATCATAATGTTCAAATGATAACCAGATAAGAAACTCGACAAAAATAAGACTACCACAAAAAACGAATGACTATTCAAATATTTTAACAATAGTTTAAACTTTAAATTAACGTAAGTTTAGCTGACTCACACGCGGGCTAGACTGCGACATATGTCAAACGGCGCGGCGCGTGCGCCCCTCGTCTTGTAAAGCTCGCCTTACATGACGCAAGTAGCACTTCGTGAACACATTTTTTTTCTTATACCTACCAAATATGCAGCTTCCTTTTCTATAACCCATAAATGTTTTTATTTCTGTAGGTAGGTTTGTAAAAACTAGATGAGGTCGGTGTATCCTGTCCGACTATCTCTGTGAAGAAACACCGAAACAAACTCAGAGGTCACAGTCTCTTTTAGAGTCCAGAATCCAATTTTCCAATCCATAATCTTGGTCTGATCATGTGAGGAGATTAGTATCTGAAATGGTCTTTTGACGAAAGAAGCACACAGATTTGTTTCGTGATAAACACTCTTATTGATCGAAAATGCGAACCTTAATCACCACAAAATTTAAAGGACGGAATAATTACTTAAGTATACAATATGTAAAAAAACCCTGTCCAATCCGAAATAGGCACATAGGTACTGCAATAACATTACCAAAAACTAATTCAAGAAAATATTATTATTGAAAAAAAAAATGCTATTTAAAATTCACATTTTAGTACCAAAATTACCCCAAATCCATTAATTTTCAACAGGGGTATGTATAAGTTATGACTTCGCTAAACGACGGCTGCCCGCGACCAATGCCGGTAAAATTCCCCGTTGAAAAAAAAAGTGGCGATAGTTTTTCTTTTGTCCGAAACCTTGTCACATAAATATAGTCCCAGTACCTAACAGCACCCTCACGGATCGGACAGGTTTTTTTTACATGTTGTATAGGTAATCATAATTTAATGCAATTGCCAGCTTTAGATACGTTCCACACGCAATAAGTACCAACAACAATAATACCTACTACATTAATCGAGAATCATAAATCATTCATTTGTTTAGATTTTCCATCAGACAAGTTGACATGTTATAAATACCGAAAACTAAGGCCCCGTCCTAACAGATATCATCTCCTAAGCAGGGCTTGAAATACTGGTATTTTTGGGAACCGGTACCATTGGCCTAACTGTGCCAGTACCTAAACCAGTAGCAAACAAATATTTTCGTAAGTTAGAGTGAGAAAACAGATTTATAGTGGGTAAGAAGTACCTAGTTAATAGGCATCAGAAAAATAACTTCAAGCTACAAATACGAGATTTCTGGTACGCGGCGGGTACCTGAATTTCATACCGGTACTTCTCGACGGGTATCGGTACCCTCCACCTAGGCGGGTACCGATACCCGTCTGGAACCGGTACCTACCCAAATACCGAAAAAGCAGACCGCTAAGTACCGACACGTACAGAACCTGTACTTTTGGTACCTGTTCCAAACCCTGCTTCAAGTATTGAAAAGTAATACTTAGGTCTTTTAATAGGTACACACGGCTACACATCAAGCTATACATTTCCAGTTTATGCTGATCTCGCATTGTATAGGATTTCCGTACAATGCGAGGTCAGCTTATACTGGAAATGTATAGCTTGATGTGTAGCCGTGCGTACCTACGTGTAACAAAAAACCCTAAATTTATTCGGGTTTGCACATTTTCTATGTAAACGTGGCTTTAAAGTTAATTTTGTGTGTAGCTAAGCTAAGCGTTATAAGTCACTCACGACCACGCTAAACCCAAATAAAAGTACCTATATAACTCTTTTATAAGCCCGAAACAGCCTTGACATTTAGATATTTATTGATCTAACTAAGTGTACACGATCTATTGTCTATTTAGTAACGTAGTGGATTTCTTGTAGTAAGTTCATTTAACAGAATACTGAAGTATTAAATCGTTGTAATTATTATGGTTATGAATTACCTATTATATTATTATAATAACGTAAGTGGTCGTGGTACTCTAGTCAATCTATCAACACATTGACAGCAATAGTCGCGATAAAGCGATCCTAGTCGTATAAGTTTAAGAACTGGGTCAAGCATTATAAAATTGAATTTCAGAGCAAGTTCTTGGTCCCCTCTATCAGGTTGTGTCTGTGCAAGTAATATACGGTATCTAATAATTTATCCCATTTCTATTAGCAATGATTAATACGTATTTGTGTTCATTTAAAGTGCATAATATAACTTTGCAAAGAAAAGTATGCGCTTTTCTCGAATCATTGTATATCTTCGGGAATATAAACGCAGTAGTTAAGGCTAGGTTTTCCGGGCCTGTGGGCCTTTCAAACGTTACCTCTGCCTCCCCCAATTGCAGAGCGACGTATTTATTTACGATGCAATGCCAATCATTTCGCGGAAAATCCATGCCACAGCATAAAATATTTGCGGTTGATCAACTGAATTAGTTTTTTTTAGGTTCGATTTTTTTCCATTCGTTTTCATTTTATGGGACCTACGGTGTAGTGAACTAAAACGATTAGGTACTTAAAATGTCCTGTGTACCTGATGGGCGTTTTCACATTAATAACAGATAAGGACACAAATCTCTTAGGTTCGATTTTTTTCCATAAGTTTTCATTTTTTGGGACCTACGGTGTAGTGAACTAAAACGATTAAGCGATTGCTGCAAAACAGATTCCGTCAAAAATATATTTTGTTGAAATGTCATAACAATCAAACATTACGAAAGAGACAATCAATCTCGCGTGATATCTGCATCAGCAGAAAGTATCGTATGATGTGTGGTCACACAACATCATACGATGATATTTCTCACGTTAGCAGAATTATATTCGACACCTGTGCATTACTTGTTTTAAATTTTACCCAACACACACGAATAAGTGATGACTTGGTAAATCGATGTCTAGTCTAAATTCTAGGAAATCATACGATAGACCGTTCTATTTACTTATAATTACTTATTTACTAGCACGCAAACTGCTAGTTGTATACTGAGATTAATTTATTACGAATTATCTACGGACGAAGGAGGTGGCCGGACAAGGAGCTATCAGAATTATTATCTAAAATCAAACTTCGTAAAAAATATTTGTATGTCTAATGGCCGTTTTCACCGACAAATAAGTGACACTTAAATGAATCCCTAAATAAAAGTGCACTGTTGGATTTTCAACTCTCAGCGCTATGCCTTGCGTTGAAAATCCAACAGTGCACTTTCATTTAAGTGCCACTTAGTGAAGGTGAAAACGGGCACTAGTGCACTACCTTTTGTCATTTATGACCCTTAAAAGTCACATGTAAAGCCTACGTTTAACAACTAAATGATTCTGTTTGATTCTTACGGTCTGGGTCCTACATCGATCAATTCAACACACAAAAAATCTTGAGCTAATTCTGTACATAAAACACGCAGGATTTTGGAATATAAATTCAGTTAATAAGGCAGCCGTGGTCGAGGGGTGGCCGGGAATCGAACCGGTGCGCGGACAGGTGGCCGACACGCGCTGCTGCACGCGCCCGCTGCGCCCGCGCCGGCAGCCGTGCCCTACCCGCCACGACACTTTGTAGGTGCAACTATGGACTATCTTTAGAATATTTTGACATAGATACTTAAGTACTTAGTATGATTTTGAAATTTACTTTATCCTGAAATTATCAAAGAGAGTTTCCACAGATTGAAAGCTGTTTTATTGCTGTTGTATTGATTGAACGTAGAGGCGAAAGCATTTAAAGATATAATCTTTTGTTTTAGAATGTTACTGTGATCCAAAGACTTGCATAACTGTCCCTAGAAGCTGAGCTGTCATTGGAGCTCAAAGAAACAAAAAAATGAAAAACTGTTGTCCATGACGTTTGGCTCTAAAATTCTCACGAAACCGTCACGATACGTACCGAGACATGAAATTATCATTTTTTAATACATCCTAAGCATACGAAGATTTACCTACCTACACAAAGATTCAGCTTTTTCACAACGATTTAGTATAGCTTATAGAGCCATTTGTGACGGAACATGATGTCACTTGCCGCATTATTTCAGAATTTAAACGAAGTTCATTGATCTTGTTTGTCTCAGAAAATCCTCCGTATGAACTGTGTAGGTATTTGACAGGATTGTCGTGAATTAAATTCAAATAAATCTACCTGTTTATAAACGAACCAGTCTGTATAGTAAAGAGGTAGGTAGGTATTCCTTGATTCTATAATATAATCGAATCGCGGCGCCCGCGCCGTACCGTATAATAATCTAATCTGTTAAAGTCCATTCATAATTCACCACAATGTTTCTTGCCCATAATTCTAACGCCCTATTTGAAATTCTGATACGGAGTGTCCTTCGCATACCCTTTGCAGCTATGTACTCAAATGAGCGCAAACAACATCCGGTGGGTTACAGTGCCAATATGTTATGCTCAGTGTTAGAATATGGATTTGATACCTAAGTCTAATCTAAGCTGTAGATATCCTTTGTAAACATGCATCTACGGACAGTGATATATGTTACTGCAATGCTCTAAGAATGATAGTAACGTTTCCAAGATTTTTTGAATTTGAAACATCAAATAGGTATCTACCTAGCGACCTCAAGTTAGAAACACGATCACATAAAAACATAATGCTTAATCGGATCAATTCTATATATAAACTGCTAAATCTGGTATACTTATCACAAGCACATATTGTGACTTTTTTAAATTTTTTTTAGCTAAAACATCACGCTTGTAGGTATTCACTGAAGGGTTACGCAGAGATGTACCAATAAACAAAACGTCAATGGCAATGGGCTCCATTTTACCGGATTTCAATTTTACGCTAGCAAACATTCATTATTTTATGTGTTGCTAATTGGTCAGCGAGCTAGACACACAATAATTCGCAAGCCAGTTAAGTATGAGGATTATCGAGAGTAAACCCTGCTCGCAGTATAAACATTCTCAAGTATACACACACGATAACGAAAGTATGAATTAACCTGTACTGTAATAATACTGTAGGTAGTTACAGTAAGGTTAGCAAAAAATTCAGATATACTAGCAAAAAATAAACATAATCACAGTCCAGTTTTTGGGTGTGCAATAAATTATTAACCAAAAACAGGCCTTTTCTAAACCATTCTCATCACAAGCAAAAAAAATCCTTAAATGTTGTTACAACTGTTAAAGTTAGTTGCCTCAATCTGTCTGTACCTACCTACTTCACTTTTTTGTAGACCGTGCATGTAACTCATGAAGTCATTTCATAATCTAATACTGTTGCAGTACCTTATCCTGTGTGATTAGCAATATTATTAGTATAAAGCATAAACATCTAACACAAGTAATTGTAGTCATGGAATTTGCCTCATTTCATCGCAAATTCCAATCTACAAACGTCTTTTGATAAAACTGACGTGTACAGCCGGCTAAATATCAAGCTATATATTTTCAGTATAACCTGATCTCGTATTGTATACAGGGTGGCAGGGACATCGACGCGAAGCCGGTTACCATAGATTCAGTAGGTACATTATTCTGAACCCCCTGCGTTGAAATTTTTCGTCGGTTATTTAAAAAAAAATCTGCTGTTTCATAGAAAAGTGCAATACCTACGCGGTCAAAATGTATGGAGCAGCAGATTTTTTTTTTAATAACCGACGAAAATTTTCAACGCAGGGGGGTTCAGAATAATGTACCTACTGAATCCATGGTAACCGGCTTCGCGTCGATGTCCCTGACACCCCGTATAGGATTTCCGTACGATATGTAGCCGAGTGTATACTGCACAATCTAAATTCAAAAGTCAGATAAATAAATAAGCTGAGAATAAGCTCTTTTTGAATGTTAAAAATGATGAAAGAAAACCCGCGAACCCTACGTACACCACTTGCTTATGTTAGCAATAAGAAGTGGCGCAACAAACTCTGCAGCAAGCAGCCGAAAACCCGATCTATTTCGGCGTCGTAACCTTCGATAAATTCGGAGTGTCTTTGACATTTTGAACTTGACAGTGGACGCCGGGCGCGGCTCGGCGTGCGTTTAATCCTGAGCACACAGCACGAGAGATAAGCACACCGCACGTGTGTACAAGTCGCTATTATACGACACATGTACACACTGCCGCTTCCTGCACCTTGACATCCACACACTGGGACATTGGACGCCTCATTCACACTACACCCTATCTTGAAGACCCTTGTTAAAGACATCATATAGGACTTATGTTTGTCTCATGATTTCACTACGTAATACGAATATTGTCTGGATAATATTGACATAACGAATTGTTACCAAGCACACAATTACGTCAACAAATGTTATTTTTAATCCAAATTAAAAAGGCTAAAGTAAACTATCTGAAATATCGCGTGGTCGTCAGCTATAACACAGAACTGTAACAGCAAATAAAGTTATGTTCACAGATCGATACCGAGTTCAATGTTACTGTGAGCGGTACAATTTATTTGGAGATCTTCGCTTCAGCGTTTCAGACTGTAATACATAAGCGTTTCTCGCCTGATAGATTGCGTTTGAATACATTTGCGGACCCCAGGGAGATATTAAACCATGCTCATTATTGCGTGGTTTTATTGGCAGTCGAATAAAAATGTAGCGGTGTGCGTATTGAGCAAACATTTGATACGCACGCTCTGTGAGGTAAGTACCGCGGTGATACCGAGGGGTGGCGACAACCTGTCGGTTTCGGCACGGCAACCCTCTGTGAATACATTTCAACCCTCACCACCGCCGAGCCAATTGGCCAAACTCATTGCTACGTTCGTAAAAGTAAAATTTACAAGTATAATAAATCACTTGGATACAATTACAGTCATTACGCAGACTCCCCTTCATATTTGCAAACTCATTTAGTTTTATAACTTCACGGTAATATCGATTAAGATTAAATCAGGGAAGTAGGTATATTGCATTGACGAGGTTCGTTTTTCGTCGAATATGGTCTAAAATATTGCCACAAGGAAGAGTTTAATTGATTTGTCTTCTGGGAATGAAGTTCAAGTCCAAATATCTGATATAATAGACTGACTTTGTCTACGATTCTTTTATAAGTTCAAAAAACGTAGTCGACGTTATAGAATCACATCGCCTGCCAAGCTTTAGTGCAGTGTATGTTATGCTTAAAACAACGACTGTTATAAAACCCTCTGTAATACGAAAAACAAAAGACGTTATTAGCAGACGTCAGTTGTTTATCTACTTGTAGATCTTCAACGAGTTAGAAAGGCGTATGTCCAATGTAGTACATGTTCGCAATCAAATAGATTAACTAGGAATGCGGTTGGCTATTAATTAGGTACTTGCATATGTGTAACATTGTAGTTACTCCATTTGACTTTTTTATATTTTAGGACATTTGCTTATTTTGAGCTTCAAAAAGAATTGAGCTACAATTTGAAATTAGCTCTACATAACGAGTTTTTTCGGATGTCCCTTACAACATGGCTACTGGCATTAAATAAACCACTAAGATGAGGGAGTATATGAGTAAGATTTATACCAAATATATATTATTAAGTTTACCTAACCTACATATTCCCCTATGGGACGCCTCCTCTTTCTGACATGTTCTTTTGATCTCTTTTCCTTCCGACGCACGTTCACACACGACTGAACACTTGAACAGTTATATCTCAAGTTACGGCAATAAATTGAATGTTCTTTGGATAACACAGAAAGTGGTGGTTGCTGTCAAAATTTATAAAACTTTCTAAAAAGGCTCAGGCAGGTTTATAATAACAAAAACTCTAACTAAATAAGAACAATATGGACGATAGCTATAAAATTACAATCAGTCATGTACTCCAAAACGAAGAATGTCCGGCAGTTTCTCTTCAGTATTTTAATTATAGTTACAGGCAGAGTTCCTAAACGTAACCAAATTAAAACATTTCTAACACAGCAGACCATATAATATGATGTAGTAATATCCGACCTAACATCGAGCTACAGAAAAGTACTAAGTATTGACTTGTTCAACGTTAAGTTTGGTTTCGAAAGCTCGATTGGAAATAGTTACGGCCAGCGTAACACACTTTCAATTTTAATCCGATGGTTTTGAAGGATATTGTTAATCCATTGCTGCATAGATTTGAAAAATTCTTCTGCGTAAATAACGCAATGAACGCGGCTGAACTGTCAAAATGAAACCCATTGCGCTCAATTGTCATTTTATGTGTGTTACGCAATTACTCCGCTGGTTATTTCTTTCCTAAACCTCGCAGACAATAGGGCTGCGAAGAACATTAACATTTAGCCACGGTGGCCATAACGAAACGGACTGATATAGCGGTGACGGTACACTGATAAAACTATTACCACGTACACATAATATGAGCCATACTGACAGTAGGACAGGACAGACACATTGGGGAATAGACGGGTCGGCCTTGAACCCTCCGGGGAGCAACACTCGTTCCATTTAGCGGACGCGACGGTGAACGATTCAATTTTGTGGACACTTCGCACATAATCACATCGATCACCTTATGTGTGACGTCAGCTGATAAGATTACTGCGGGAAGCTTTTGGGGCCGTTTTTTGATAAGATATTGCTAATTTACCTACAGGTATTTTAAATTACTAATTTTGCACTGAAAGTTTGAATAAGTTTTTGGCATCCATTGCATGTAAATTTTCTACATAGCGTTTTTTCTAGGCTGGAAAAAGGGTGGATTATTATTTGTGCCAAAGGGACAAAAAATCTACCTATAACTAGGTAAATGCGTTTTGCGGTTAGGTACAGACAGAAAAACAATAAAATCCAAATACGAACCATTTTTACTAAGGCCCTAATCCTATACTATTAAACGAGTATTATTTGTCTAAATGTTTTAATTTGTAATCACGTTCTCGAAAACAACTCTAACTGATATCGATGAAAATTGCAGTATAGAGGTTTACGGGGGCGAAAAATCGATCTAGCTGGGTCTCATATCTGAGAAAATTCGTATTCTCCGTATTTTCACCCGAGCAGAGCTCGGACGCCCAAAGTTTAGAACAAGATGGCTACCTTAGAATAATGACCTAGCAGCATGGAATTAGTAAGTACCTACTGTCATGGCAGCATGGTATTAGTAAGTACCTACTATCATTGCAGCATGGAATCAGTATGAAATATCCTGTACTATAAAATGAGCATTCTCTATTTTCACCAGAACAGAGCTCGGTCGACCAGATACTGGCCTATAATATAGAGGGAATATTATAAGACAAATACGCGTTAGATTACATAGACCGGAAAAATATAAATTTATTCAAGGTAATTAAGTATAAATACAGTAAATAGCGTAAAGTAAACAGTAGGCAAGTATGGACGACCTAATTGTGGGCTCTACCCGTCCATAATTTAACGGCTGCTTGATATATTACATTTACAACTACCCAACCTGAAGTATAGCTGAAATGTTTCTACCGAAAAACGAAGCTTTAGTAACATGTATAGTTTAGGTAAACGCTGCAGTAAGCTCTTTGGCAAATGACCACCAGTAAAAAAAAAAACTTTCTTTAACTTTAATAAATTTCTGGATTAGTTAAAGTAGGTAATCAAGGAAATGACCGCCTACGACAATTTACCGTGTTACAGCTGTAAAATAACGATAGTTGTGATTTGATTTATACGGCCAGTTTAAAAATTTGGTAGCCAATTTGCTTTACAATTAATTTCCTTGACATTAGTAAGTTCGATCACTCTCCTGTTAATTTGAATATATGTTGCTTATTCTGCCGACCGTACGAAACCAATACGACTTATACGTTTTGGATACTACAACACACTTCATTGCGTGTGGTCGATACTGTACTTTTGGGTGGAATCCGTCGCCCGGTAACCGGGAGGTAAATAAACGTTACTTTTTTAATTTCAAATCAATAACCTCGATTGTTACCTAATAATCGTTACCAAACGTTTTGCTATACTTACCAATAATTATCGATATAAGTTGGTTGCGGAATATAAAAAAAACAAAATATCTATTGATTTAAAAAAGTGGTCAATATCAAGAAAATAATCGTAAAAACTAAAAGATTTTTAAGATTCTAGACTAAACTTCGTAACTGCAGTTAAACTTATAAGTGCATTTAAACAGAAGTTTTAATTTAACTTTTAGGTAACACAGTACCTAAGCAGGTTCACACGTTGAGATGATATGAGTGGCTTAAAATATTACCCATAATAGCTAGGTTACAAACAGTGAGCCACAAACTAGATAGTTAGTCTGTATCTTGGGGCTAGGGGTACGAATTTCAGAGTGGAGACTAGAGAGGTCTTCTATTCTTTTTTTAGGTGTGGTATGTGTGGTGTGTGTGTCTAAGTATGCAAGTAATGTCCTATTTCCATTGTCTTTTTAAAATAGGCAAAAGAAATAGGCAATTCTGTCATAACAAAAATAAATACATTGCATCGAATTTTTAATCTAGTTAAAATGCGCAACGGCTTTAAAAGTTTAAACTTATTTCCAAGACGGCCGTGAACTGAGGTCACACTAGATTTAGTAGAAGCGCCGCATTGCGCTCAACACGCCGTCTGCAATCTCTCACTGCGTTATCTTACTGCCAAGAAACCATTTATTATTTACTAGTTTAGAATAATAACAACAACCTTGAGCTGGCATATTATAATATTATAAAGCTTAGAACCTTATGCCACTCTACCTACTGCATTTTTTTAAATATATAAACTGATACCACGTTACTAGAGTCGCAGTCATAAACATAAATTCATAAATAGTCTGACAAATAGAAACAAATTAATAGAAAAATTAAATCCCATAAAACAGCGAAGGTCTGCGAAGGATAACAGACACAATGATTACAGGAGTTGAAGGAGCATTCAATATGCATGTAAATTGCTGTCGTCGAATACTAGTAGCCAGTCAAGGTTCCGCACTGACACCTGTCTCTACTAGCCTGGAAATATACCGCCATTACGTCACCGGTCAGATTTTCCAAGAAAATTGTATTCAGAGTGATTTTGCATGGAAATCTAAGGTACGGCGCCGGTGTATATCATGAAATATTAAAAGGCAAGTTCGCTACACTTAAATGTGTCAATGCCAAGGATTGAATAAAATAAACATACATGTATTAATATATTAGCAGATTATAATATTCCCCGAGGGCCCAGTAGTTACGTTTAGTGCAAAACCACGGGGTACAAACCACTTTTGGGATTATGGGATGGGTTAAATAATCCCTGAAGGGTTACACTGTGTTACCATGCAATTTATTAGTGATGGCAATCATCCAAAACTGTTACCCTTATGGGCATAAATAGGCGAGATAAGTCGCTAAAAATAAAAGGGAAGTTTTGGTAAAAACAGCATTTTCTTTACATTAAGTTTAATGTGATTATATACACACGCATATACACGCAGTGATAGCCTTGTGCTGAGACCGTCGGACTGCCAAGTCATAGGTCTCGAGTTCGAACCCAAGGTTCGAACCTCTGACTTTTCGGATTCATGTGCGTATTGTATAATTATCACTTGCTTCAAAAACGGTGAAGGAAAACATCGTGAGGAAACCGGCATGCCTGAGAGATATTTCTCGACGGCATGTGAAGCCAAGTCAGAGGCCCATGGGCGGCTTTAAACTAACCGAACGAAAAGAAGAAGATGTGATTATATGCTTTATTTGGAGCGCGACATATTTTGTTATTTTAAAATCAAGATTTCAATGGAACACTTGCCTAGTGATGATACTCCTTTTAGCGTAAGACGGGAAAGTTTGAGAAGAATAGCACACACGTAGAAGAACTTTTCAACTTCTAAGGAATCTCTGTCCATAGAAGTCTTGGCGTCAGAAAACACATCTAGAGTTTAAAAATACTATTAAAAAAAGTGTGGTACACAAAACATACCATTTTACTAACTGTTGTCCCCTACTAGCATGAGTTTCAAGGCAAACATAAATAAAGTAATTCAATACATCAGTAACGTCGCTTTAGTAAAACTCAAGGAAATGAAAACAATTTTTATAAAAGAAATTCATAACAATAGCTACAGAAATAACTGTTCGAATTTACGTTTGATTGATTGATACGATATTTTATTTAACTACTAAGTTTGGTGACCCACATTTAGGTAGGAAATATGTCAATCATAATATACGAGTACCTCCATAAAACATTGATGTAAGCGTAAAAATAACCGAATATTCGACTACAACCGGTAATAATAAAGTCATGGAGGCGCTTATTCAGTAACTTGGTCAAATTGCCAAACTTGCGTAACAAGAAAATTATAGTTAGTTGGTTAACTTTGTAAATGTCTGTAGACTCAGTACTGTTGGCCCAAGCACGACCTACCCTCTGAATATTTTACGGGCTCACTTCTACGTAATAAATACATTTTCCGTGTAGCACACAACAGTAAAATTTTCCGCGGTATAAAACTTGAGGAATTACTCGTATTATATGGGATGTTTCACCTTTGATAATAAAGAGAAAAGTTAGCGTTGACTATGCCTTCCGGAATTTTTGGGGCAGTTTTAGATATTGTTAAGCCATGTACGAAACTCGCAATATACTCGACTTTATACGGCAATTTTTATTCACCATCTTTTCTTTTCTGCGTTTAAATTCTCGGTAACGATTTACATACGTCGGTTGATTCAATTTGTACCATAATAGTAACATTTGTAACCAGTAAAATACCTGATACCTACATACATAAAGGCCTTTACAATGCATTTGCTCGAAAAGAGCCTTTTCCAAGCAGTAAATTAGTGCGGAAAGTGTCACTTTTTTTCACTAGTGCTTTTTACTTTTCTGTTTTTTTTTTAAATTTTTGTGGCCGTCGTCAGCCCGTTGCAAACATTAAATATTATTATTTGAGAAAAGTTTTACAAATCAGATGATGATGATAACGATGACGATGGCGATGGCGATGACGATGGCGATGACGATATTGATGACGATGGCGATGACGATGGCGATGGCAATGGCGGAGTCAAAGTCAAAGTCGAAGTCGAAGTCGAAGTCGAAGTCGAAGCCGAAGACGAAGTCGAAGGCGAAGTCGAAGTCGAAGTCGAAGTTGAAGTCGAAGTCATGAATGTTGTTTTTATCATTTCTATACGTCGTCATTATTTTCGATGTTACACATCATCGTAAGGCTCACTCGATTTTTTTTTTTTTTTCTTCCACAATGCATAGTAAAACGTTGTATGATACACGTGCGTAAGATGATTTCCGCACTTATAGCATAAATAACTATTCTCAAATGGGGCGAGGCAGAGAGACAAACTTAAAATAATTTAATACGTGTAACAGAATAATCACATGTACGTACGTACTTACATGTTCTTTTCGTGTATGTGTTCTTTCTTTGCGTCATGTTTACCGCATTAAACGTATTTTCTTTCTTTCTTATTCTTGCTTCTTAAATTTTTTTTTTTTAATCAACTAACTACTGAAACAAAATCAGACATGTTTTTTGTTGCAGCCGACTACGCGCTACGTGCGGGGCGCTATGGCAGCACGGACGGGTTATTATTTCAGAAGTCTAGGTATTTTTTCTGCTGTTTGTTTTGTTTAGTGAATATTTTACATATTGACGTAACATCATAACTAGTAGATGTAATATTCTGTAAATAAGTAACGTAGGACGTAAGCTCATGAAAAAATTTGAAAGTGAAGCCAACGTAAAGGTAAAAGATTCAAAGGTCCTCTCATAGACACGGTGTGAAGGTGGTTTAAACGGTTTCTGTAGTGGCTGAGTGGTGGTTTAAGCGCTGTTTCTCAGTTTACTTTGTTGCAATCTACGGCCCGGTTTTTAGCCGTCGGCTAGAGACCATAATACTAAAGAACGACGAAAAAATTATGTTCATTACAAGAAAAATATCTTCGTATTGTAGAACCATACAAACTTCCGCAAAATTATTGTGCTTTGTCCGTCAGTGATTTTTTATTTTTATTAAGTAAGATGTATTATTGTTTCGTGTAAACTGGTTAAGTATTCTGTTCGTATCTGTGCTGTGGTGTGTGTGCTCAGCCCGCAGACAGTGCGCGGCCACAGGGCGGGCGGCACGCGATCTCCACTTTTCATTTTGTTATTCAACCATGACGAACGATGAACTCTTTAGATTTTACTTTCTTTTTACTTTTAGTTTAGAAACTGTGACGTTTGAGACAGTCACTGTATAAAAATAGAGTTTTGCATCATGTTATCTGTGTTTCATGTTAAACGCGAAAACTCTCCATCATATTTTCTTCGTCAGTCGATTTAACTAAAAATACAAACTAAGAAAGTTCAAAAGAACGAGTTCAACGATCGTAAATAAAATTGATTTAAGAAGTGGTGTAGTTTCGCCACCGCTACAGGTCTGTGGTGGCTCCAATTTAGCATTTTATTGATATTGAAGACATTACGGGGAGGGTTCCGAATATAATAATGCCGTAGATTCGGAAAAAAGGCGTAGAAACGTTCCCTGTTTCTATAATAAATTATAAATATCTGACGCAGTTTACTTTGGTAACAGACAATAAAGGGAAAATGGTATAATGCGGAAACAGTAAAAGTAAAACTCTTCGGCTCCCATTAGACGCATGGCGCGTTTAATTTTTTTTAACTGACATGCCTCAAATTGTAATTATAATTTGAAACTATGAGTTTAACTGTCAATAACGAGACACAATAGATTTTTTATTGTTATCGACTTCTAAATGCGATAGTTGACCGGTTATGCAATCAATAACGTTAATACTGACCTCTAGTCTTCTAATCGTAATAGGTAAGTAATCTCTGTCCTGTACTGTAAGTCCGGTAAGTAATCTCTGTCCACTCGTGGCAGAATGTGACAAGAGCATTGTACTAGACTTAAGACCATGTAATGTACCATATTCTAACAAGTAAATTTTAATGATTATGAATTTAATGATTACATACTTTTGCCAGCATCACACAGTGTATGTAGAAAGCTACCTATCTTGCTTCCTCTTAGACTTAGTAATAAATACTTAGATGCAATAAATACTTCGTTTTAAGACGCAATAAACGATGACAATTTCATATTTACTGCCGAACGATGTTCTATCGTTTATGTTTGTTTTATCTTTCGTTAGTAGTCACTGTCAGGAAATAGAATAGAATAGAATAGAATAATTTTATTTTTGCAAATATGGGTAGATGATACATCAATAGGTGTTAGTAAAATACAAAGATCAGCCATATTTTGCCATTAAGCATGCATATATTTACGTCAAATTATTATAATTTTATAGTATCATACAAATCAAATTATTATCATAATTATATTATTTACTATCTATCATTCGATCAATTATTATTAAATTATATGGCATTAAATTAATCAATACTTATTTAATTAAATTAGAGTTCCTTATAAGTAACGAATACTAGAAAAGTCAACAAATATTTTCCTCAGATAGGAACTCAGTCACACTGTAGTACGTTTTACCCACCAAAAATTTACGTAGTCTATTCTTAAACAACAAAGCATTTAAATCTCTCCAATCTCTTGGTAATTTATTATAAATAATTGGACCCATGCAATAAACACTCTTGCGCATCAATGCGGTTTGACACCTCAATTGACATAGCCTACTGTGGTCACGCCTATTTCTTGGAGCTACATCAGCCATACGTTTGAAACGACTTGGATTGTGCTTTACAAACATAGCTACTTCCAGATAGAAAGGCAAGAGAATTCTTGCAAGCAAGCTTGGTTAGGCAGAGGTGTACTTATAATACACCCATATTTCGCCAGAGTCCCATGTCATAGGGGGGCGAGCCTTTTACAATCAGTCGGGCACAAATCCAACCCCCGGGCTGGTACTGTGAAGTTTCTGATAGAAAAACCCAATAACACCTTGTCCGACCTGGGAATCGAACCCAGGACCTTATGCTCATTAGTAGCGCTTGCGACCACTAGACGATTAAGGAGGCAGTCTAGCCAGGATTCATAGAATATAGGCATTTCATTACCAAAGCAATAACAATAGTGTTACGAGTGCGATTAATCGTTCTAATTTATTTTGTAATTTTTCAGGGTGTAAAATGGAAAGCCTGGCTGAAAGAAATCGTAAATTAAAGTGTAATAGTTCTTGGTAAGTAAGGTCATTTGAAATACCGTTCATAGCTGTTAAAAATAAAATACTTTAAGTATGAAGCACAAGCTTTTGCGATGTCGGAAATTATCCCACGGGAACGTACTACCGGTACAAAAGTATCCTGTGTGTTAATCCAGGTTATAAAAAATATGTGTGCCAAATTTCACCTAAATTCGTTCAGACGTTTTTGCGTGATTGAGTAACAAAACATCCAAACATACAAACTTTCACATTTATATATTACTAGCTGTTGCCCGCAACTTCGTCTGCGGGCCACAGTCTTTTTCCAGGTCAAGCTCTACCCATGTGTCAAATTTCATTAAAATCCGTTCAGCCGTTTTAGCGTGAAAGCGTAACAAACAAACTCACTTTCGCATTTATAATTATTAGTTAGGATTATTTATAATATTAGTAGAATGCGCATGAATTTTGTATAGATTTTAACAAAGCTTGCTTATTTATACGTTTTTGTTGCATTTTGCTCCAGTTTAATGGCCGTAGAGAGAGGGGTGAGCTATCATGTGTCAATAGGAGGACAGCGGTCAACACGTGTATTTGTTTTCGTCAAACGTTCCCACGCCGAAAGTGTTCCAAGAACACGTGTATTTTAAAACCTTTCTTCTGACTGACATTATTTCAATGTTACAGAGTTTGACAGTTGTATACTGTTGGGTACAGATTGGTGAAACTGAACATAAAAAGTAACACAAATGAGCCGATGCAATGCAACATGAAATGTAACACAACAACTTGGCGAATCTGTTTTGTAACACATAAAAACAACATGCAGAAATGTAACACATTCTGTGTTACATGTTGTATGGACGGCTCATTTGTAAACCCTTATCTCACGAGCCGCACGTATTATTAATGTTATTGCGGGATCGGAGGATATATTTGGGCAAAACCTGCCGAAATTCATGCAAGTGGCACAAATAATAATTGAAAGAGGTATGATACTATAAAAGTTGCCAAGTTTCTAGTAATTTTCATATTGCTTAGTATGTTAAAAATTCTTAGGCTTACAGGTCATTCTATTTTATATTTTCTTTTTTGTACACTTTTTGATGTTAGTTCGCTGTAAAACACCACAGTCCCAAAACATTACATTCTCTTGTGCCTAAATGGACCCTGGCACTCGCCGGCCGCTGCCACGGTACAGACAAGACAGACAAGTCGGCACAAGGCCGACTTGTCTGTCCCCGTGGATTTTTTCGAAAACCATTTTATCAGTCAGCCATTCCGGAGATATGATTTTTTGCTTATCCCATGGAAACTATGATAGTAGCTGCTAATCAGTAAGAATTAATTAACCACTTATTTTTATACCGTGCTATTTATGGCAAGAGTTTCGTACCCACAGGAAAATAAACTTTAAATTAGCGAGTTTTAACTATTTGAAGCCCACATTTAAGGAATTCCATTAGTTATTATAGAAATTCCACTGAACGGGGTTATTCCTAATCCGTTTTTTGATAGCTACCTACTGACCTATATATTCCTGTATGAAACATGCGAGTTCTGGTAAATTACGTAACACCAAATTTTTACCTATTTATGATATTGTGTGGTCAGTGAGCAGGCGGCTCACCTTATGATTAGTGGTGACCGCCGCTTCTGCAATACCAAAGACATCAAAGTCAAATAATTTATTTCAATTAGGCACGTAAAAGGCACTTTTGAACGTCTAAATTTACAAAAAAATAGAATTGATTCTAGTCGCCCCAAAGGTAGTTTTCGTATGGAGAAGAATGGGCAAGAAACTTCACCGCTACTCTTTTAAAATGTTTTATACATTTTTGTATATATATATACCTACGTATATGTGATGACGATGCACCTAGAATAAAATTACTTTCTTTCTTTCTTTTCTTTTTTTAAAAAACGTTGCCCCACACTTAGAATTTCTTCCTGTATCGTGGGTGCGTTTACAAACATAGAAACTCACATACACTAACACCCAGACCCGGAACAACTACTTGTAGATCATACAAATATTTGTTCCGTGCGGGGATCGAACCCGCGACACGTTGCGCAGCAGTCGATCGCTCAGCCACTGCGCCAACCGTGTCGTCAACTGTGTGTATTGTACTATACCGTGGCCGGTACGCTGGCATCCCAGAGATGACGCTGAAAGCCTGAACCTCATGTAAGTACCTGACCACACTCTTAAAGTTGCAACACGACAAAGTTGCTAAGCAGAAGAAAATGTTACGGTAGCTTCCTCATTATCATTCATCACACCACTATATTATCGACGTTTGACGTACGTCAGTGGTGCGTTATCAAAAGTTGCTAAAATATTTCTTTTCCTCGTAACAGCAAGTAGTATAATTAATAGGTAGCTAAGTGGATACAGTGTATTACTAAGTATTAATTTGATGCATATACTTATGTGTTAAACAGCTCACGTTTGCGGCGGAATACAATACTGATAACAAAGGATTATTCTCTACAAATAGATTAAGATGATAAGATAAGTGGTTACATAGCAGCAGACTTTACTATTGCTGCGTTAATATTATTGATATCATTTGTGATCATGTCCAGAGGATGGGCAGCAGTGTCTGTTGGGAGAACCTGGAGATAGCTGTAGGTATAGTTAAAGTGGACCATACCGCGAACCCTTAAAAGGGCCCCAAACTTTGAGATGTTTTTATTAAAAGTATTTCTGTCGAGAATACCAATCAGACAAACCACAAGCAAGGCGACTTCAAATAGTTTGAGAAGTCGGCAGAACTATAATATATCTATTCAAAATAAATAAGCAGGTGGTTATTGATTCTTCAAACCAATTTTTTCCAATACAATATTTCCAAGAATTCGCCAAAGCGACTAACCAAAAAAACTTTACCAAAAAAAACAACTTGTTTGTTGTTTTTTTTTTTGGAAAAAGTTTTTATTTTTCACTTTTTAGTTGTGGTACACACGGCTACACATTTCCAGTTTACGCTGATCTCGCATTGTATAAGATTTCCGTACAAGTGAGGTCAGCTTATACTGGAAAAGTATAGTTTGATGTGTAGCCGTGTGTACCTACCCCACACAAATTCGAATACCACTACCTGCTATGAAAATAACAGTTCGCAAAAGAGCATTAACCCTTTAATACAAAAAAAATATTTTCAAAATCGGTCCACAATTGACGAAGAAATCGGAGGACATACATAAAAAAATAAATTTAAAAAAAACATACATACGCGACGAACACATAACCTCCTCCTTTTTGGAAGTTGGTTAAAAAACAAGCCAAACCAGTGAATAACTTTTTCATGCAGTTTCAAAATAAAATTATGAATCATACAAACCACGCTTGCTGAGCGACGTGCATTCATTGCCAAAAGTTGGCAAAGGCATAAATAAAATTACTCTTTTTTACGTTTTTAAGTGCTTATTGCCAACTTGTAACCTACATAGTACTCGTAACAGCGCGACTTTTGACGTCGCTGAATTAATGGCGTGAACTTACAAAATGTCCTCGCTAATCAAATTATCTCTACATTATTTTAAACCAGAAAGTGTAACCAATGTTATAGCTATTATTACAATCCAAAGAACTAATTTTAAACCAGAGAAAACAAAAAATATATGATTAAATAATCATGTGCATATAATATATGTTCGGCTGAAATCAGGATTAAATGACAAATTAACTAGGATCGTGTTGTTTAATGCCACTCGTGAGAAGCTGTGGTTATGGCGAAGGTTTAATAAACTATCAAGAAAATCTTATTCGACTCAAAAGTTCCCAACGAAACGAAATGCTGTTTCTTTAATCATTTCATTTTCACGTTTCTTTTCAGCGAAAATTGTTTCTCCTCTAACAAGGAGGAGGTTAGCCCTACATTGTTGATTAGGCGTGTTAGCTCGAAGTTTTCCTACAATACTAAAAGCAATAAAAGTTGAATGAGATTGGTTGAGGCGGGGCTGATGGGGCTGGCGGAGCTAACGGGCCCGCACCGAGATAGTGAAACTTCAATGAGAGGCTTACGTAACTGTAGACTGAGGAACAGAGGAACAGAGGTGAGAACAACGCAGAGGTAATCTTATTAAAATTTAATAAGGAAATCTTGTTCTACATACAGGAGAATGCTGAAGTATGCTGTATATAGTATTAAAGGTGTAAAATTAAGTGGCTCTTTCGGTCTCCTGGTAGGCACTTTCCACTAGATATATTATAAAATGGAACAGAATTCGGGTATAAAATGGCAGGTTATCCGGAACTGATTAAGTTTCGGAAGTCCGAAACGGCCCATGGAATATTTAAGGCAAACGCAAGGGTGGATGCTGTGTTTCCGGAAGTAAATCATCAGATTTTCATGCTGGGTGGTTGACCTATATATGACTCAACAGTAGTCCGTGTGTTAAAACCATTTTGCTTAATATTTTCTTAGGAGAGTCTCTTTCGCAAAAGTGAAAAGTGTATTGCTGATTGAAATATGTTTTATTACGTTTTACCCATTTTCTAGTATGTCATAAGAAACGAAGAAATTTCATTCTCACCATGACAAATACCTAGAACTTAAGCGGAATATTGAATTGATCCTCCAAAAACTTGTGGTAAAAATATTAACTGACCCAGTGATCAGGTTGATAGATGAAGTTGGTCGAATTTAACGATGATAAACGACGAGTTTAACTAAGACTTTGACGTATCGGTTTTCTAACTTCGAAAACTTCCTGGGGAAACTGGGACGTTAATTTCAAAGTCGGGCATCTTAACTTTATGTAAATAAACTTTATCTTTACCTAGCTGTGCCTGCAGTTCCGGTCGCGCGGAGTTAAAATCATGGTTTTAAATATATAAAATATAAAATGTTCCATAAAGGAAACAATATACCATTATCTTGCCAGTTTAAATATCAAAAACAGAAATTTTTACATGAATGAAACTATACATTTCTTTAAAAATCAATACTTAGATAAATAATCGTTTGTTCAAAGACAACGCCATTATTTCAAGTCAAACTAAAGTTCGCATTTTTCTACTTGCATAAAAATGTCACTGAAAATGCAACGACATTTTAAATTGATATTCTCTGGGGACACGCTTGTCATTGATATAAATGATTATTGTGTATTTATTTATACTAGAGTCCTTTTTCCGTCCATGATATGCACGAAGTAAATATACCAGACTTCGTAGTTGTTTACTACCTGTTTACTAGTTACCCGCCCCGGCTCCGTTCGAGCGATTTTAACTTTTACTTGCGAAAGACTTTTACTTCCACACTGACATTTTCCAATAGAGTTGAAAACCGCATCAATATCCCTGAAAAGTCAGGATAATTCATTGTTAAAAGCAACTACTACCAATATTCAAATCACTACTGCAATTTTTTGACAGTTGTATGAGGGCAATTCCATCAATAAAACTGAAAGTGATCAGCACATCTAAACCAGAACTGCTCATTTTTGTGGAATATTGACACTGACAGCTCTTGAACGTGGTCTTGATGTGATCGCAATCAGCTGGCATAATCTGGAAAAATCTCACCGTGACAATTTAGGTGAATTAAGCTGTCATTCCACGATTGATACTATTGACAACTCACTTCACTTAAGTTGTTACAGTGAGATTTCTTACAGATTAGATCGGCAGTTTCATTAGTAAAATTTGCCCTGAAACGGTTTAACACGTACGGCAATTTGACGCAGGGTTTCAATTTGCTTAAAAATGATTTTCCCAGACTGTACTTAGTAGTGTCAAAGCCTTATCTGAAACACATACACAGACGCGTCCGGGAGACTAGAATTATGGGATTAGGAAGAATTTATTTTGTGTACAGAAGTTTACAGAACCCATCACCTACTGCCAGTTATTACTTCAAAATGATCGATCGCAGCTGGGTGTAACTTCTTTTATTTTCTTATGAAAAGGCGACTAAAAGCATTTCATCGCAATGAAGACGGATTTCAACAAAAAGCGAGCTCTAAGGCAAGTAGGTCCGAACTAATGAAGGTGTAGTATTGCAGTATTTTTGTTAAATTAGTTTCACTCACAAACTTTTTCTCTTAATTATGATTAAGACAAAAACTTTGTGAGTTTGTTTGTTGGGACTTCGGGAATAATCTCTGCAACTACGATCGGATAAAAAAAGCTGTGACTTATATGTAGCCTTTAACGATGAACATTACTTTTTATGTAGTTGCAACATAGGAAACTGAGCAGTGAATTTTCTAAATGACGTCACGTTCCGAGACTTCTTTTAATGCAAAATATTATTTTTAGTACCTATGATATTTCAACTTTTAAATCGAAACTCTGTGAGAAAAGTTCTTTTAAACTTCGCCAAGCGTACCTATATATATATATGTGTATATATAAGCTCTGACTATACTTTGGGGTATTATTTCAAAATGCTTATGTTATTGATAAATTTTATTGTCATACAAAAAAATATTAAAGACGACACAGGTGCAATATGCAACAAAATCAGCGATGTGGTACTAGTCAACATTAGGAAGGAATTTTAGTACAAAGGTGATCAAATAATAACTTTAAAATTGTCATTTGAGAAAAATGTAATGACGAATCTGTTTTTTTTACATATTGATCTTAAATGTGCAAATAATATTGATTTTCCAACTTGCCTTACGTAGGTAGATCTCAACACAAATAAAAATGATCCAATATTTTAAATTTTAATTTAGCGCGTTGAAGTCTTTTAAAAGAGATTACATTTTAAAGTTACCATAAACACATTTGCGCAGTATTTTAAAACTATACGTTTATTATAATAGTGTATCTAAAAAAGACGTCTAACCTTCATCGATAGTGCTATAGCTACTGATAGTGTATTCAAAAATGTCCCCAAAATGTTAACATTATTAGGTTTGAGATTACTTGACAATGGGTGACTGTCGGCTCTTCGGCAGGTGTCAGCTCGTCTCGCCTGCACTTTAATCCTGACTTCCTCAGTCACAGTGGCGTGATTATGATCAATATTGACGCAGATGTGTCACTGCTCGCCGCATTACGTAATAATATCAAAGTTTGTTTAGCAGTGGTCGCAGCAAGGACGAGCCTGCTCAGCAGTGCCGGCTGGCGATAACCCCGCCACTGCATGCGACACCACACTCGCATATTATATAATAACCTTCTACCTAATCAAATACCATTTTAAACAAGGCTGCATCAACCCCTCACTAACTTCTGTTCGTAACGATTTAACATAACCTTACGAAACTAAAAAACAGACACCTGAGACCAATTAAATTAATTTAATCGAAATAACGCATCCAACCTCCACGCGATCGTAGTTAAGCATAACTATAGGGGTGGCTCGTTAATAAATCACACACAGAAACAACCGTATTCATGAAACTGCTACGAAAAGCATGTAACGTACGCAACACCGGGGGAAAATCGTGAAAAGTCATGTGTCGACAAAATCAGCCGTTCTGGAGGTCACGACGTGAGAAACAGCTGATCGGGTGCAAGGTCGAGTGAGGAGCGGGGGTAGAGTATGATGGGGGGTACTCACCGGCTGCGGTCATCAGCCACCACCAGCAGCAGCAGGCGGTTACGAGCGCCCGAGCGCCGGCCATTTCAGCGGCAGCGCATGATACGCGCGCTCTCGCCGGCCGCCCCGGCGGACTGAGCGCGGCTCGATCGATGCATGCTCGCGCCTCTCGGACACGCACCCTCCGGCAGCAGCCCCGCCCCACCCCCAGGCCCCCCTCCCCTGCCCCCCTCCGCCCGTCCTCACCCCCGCTACCATTTCCCGAGTTTCCTCGGAGAGCGCGCGCGCTGCCCTCTTTTCTGGCGGATCGCTGACCGCCCCTAATTGATTGGGCCCGTTCACTTGCCGAACACGTTTTAGGTCAGTTCAGCCGCAGAGCCTTGCGCTCCGTTCTTAGGAGCTTGATCTTAACTGTGGCTTGGTGAAGAGTTGTGACGGAGCATGGTGGAATCACTGAATGTAGAGGCTGTTAGAACGCGTTATACAAACGCCATGTGGAGGAAACTTTTAACACACAAAATAGCATATAGTTTTCTTAGCTAAGTACTTACTGAGAATAATGATAGTACTTTTGGAAATAAACATTTTAAACAAAGTTGAGACCAACTTCCTACAACCTATCATAATTATGATATGAAATATTTCTCTATCCCTAAAAACTTTTTTCATTTAATTATGTGGTCAGTTTTATAATCTCGTAGTTGACAACTATTGTGTAATTTACTTATTTTCTAATCTAATCTTGAAACCTATTTTCCCTAAATTATTTATATTGCCTACCTTACCTATTAACGCCGCACGGCTTACAACGGTGTCGTTACAACTTTTGGTCTCGAAATATAAGTATAAGTCTATTGACTCCTGTCGACTTATACACTCGCTCGACTTCGACTTCGACTTCGACTTCGACTCCGACCCCGACTCCGACTTCGACTTCGACTCCGACTCCGACTCCGACTTCGACTTCGACTTCGACTTCGACTCCGACCCCGACTCCGACTTCGACTTCGACTTCGGCTCTGACTCTGACTCCGACTCCGACTTCGACTTCGACTTCGACTCCGACTTCGACTTCGACTCCGACTCCGACTTCGACTTCGACTTTGACTTTGAGAGAGAGAGACAGACAGAGAAACACGCGCACGCCGCTCGGCTTACAACTATAGCAAAAAGTGTCGTTACAACTTTTGGTCCTAATTTTTTCCGTCTAGCCCCCTTTCGCAACGCGCGATAAGGAACTTCGTTCCAAAAAAACCATTAGGTCGTACAGTTTACAGTCACTATTTAGTTTACGGGATTATAAAATAGGGATTACGTTAGCGTACTTACGTCCCACGTAAATACTTACGGGTTACCTAATCTACTGGGTGTTTTTTTGGGTGTGAGTAGTTTTAATAACAGCCACAAGGGTCGATCGAAGGTTAAGCGACGCTTCCGCGATCGCTTCGTGGATGGCTCACCATTCGTTACATGTCCCCTCCGTGCCTCGAAAGCACGTTTCAGCAGTTGGTCCCGGCTGTCATTCGTAAATATTTGACAGACGTTACGGGTAGTCCGAACCCCCAAAAGTCTGACAACCAGTGTTACCAAGAGATAGCGTGTTACCCAGTAACTGGGCTGCGGATGTCGGATCGGCAATTACTCCATGTAAAATACTGGTATTCAGCTGGTTAGACTGGAAGTCAACCCGAATATAGCTGGGAAAAGGCGCAGATTGATTGAGTTTCCATCAAAAACTATGCCAACACACAGGTGGTTTAAAAGGTCACCAGCATAGTCCTGCTGGCCTGCTGTCCTACTAGCTTCATGATTAGCAATATCCACCTTTGGCTATTTATATATTTTACTAGCTGACCCTTTTCTAAATTTTATTTTTTTCTAAACCAACCCAGAATTCAGGCAAAAAAATCAAATCGGTCGAGCCCTTTTTGAGTTTTTGCGAGATTAATGCACGGCAATTGATTTTTATATATATAGCACACGTGTTTTTTTAAATATCGCAAACTGCAGCATTGTATTATTTTTTATAGCCCTTCTGCTTCCACAGGTTACATAAAAGGTGACTAAGATCATGCTGCAACAACAAATACATCTGTCATACGCAATTATAATTGCATCTGAGAGTAGGTAAGTGCCTCCCCCACACGCTCCGAGTGCCGGATATATTGTGCTACTACGTTTGAAATCTTTCATTAATTAAAAGACGGATTCGGATCATATCAAAAGGCACTAAACAAACAGTGTTTGTTTATGGAAGCAGGAAGGAGGAAGCCTATCCCTGCAGTGGGAACATTATTGGCTTATTATACTTATGATCAGGAAATAATTTGCACTATTAAGTAACACAACATTTCTATATGAGGCTGGTGTTTCCCACTATCTCTGAGAACAAACATGGAAACAAACTTAAAAGGTCAATGTCTCTTTTAAAGTCCAGACAGTTCGTATTATATCATGGCATTACGCGAGCACAATGTAGGCTAATGTCTCAAATGGCTTATTGAGCAAACGCTATGCAGATTTATGTTCACCTGTCCTAACAGCTGGCTGAGCTCGCTATTGATTTTTCACATGTAACGTATCATTCTATTGCAGGATTTATCACCAAAATTATCACTCGTTGCAATCTCAGGGAGGTTAGACTCGATTCGTGGCTAAACATAAAATACAAAATACACTTTTGTTGAATTAAGTGTCGACCAACTGTAAACAGTTTGTAGAAATGTAAAATGCTTAGTAAAAATATTTAGTTTTAATCCCGCAATAACTAGGTCCTGGCTTGGATGCAGAATGCATCACCGCCCTCAGCCCGCAAAAATATGCAGACACAGAAGATGCGGCTATAATGATGCAACATGTAACCCAAACCAGGTATAAGTTCTGCATCCAAGTCTGGACAACATTATTGCGGAATTAAAACTAAATATGTTTACATATTATTTTACTGCCATGGATTTCCACAAAGTTACGCCTGATTCCATAACTTACAATACAGCTGATATAACTAGGCAGATCTGAACATAGGCTCTGCGAACTACCGCGCATGTTCCCTCAATCACAGTCGCCTCATGTCACCATTTGGTTCCTAAAAAATGTTATTGCGCAGCCTTCTGCGCGAAGTTCGCCAAGTTATATCCGTATTGTATTTCATAGAAACTCTCCTAAAATAACCGAAGTCAACTGCAAAAACGACTAACTTGACTTGAGGATGCTACGTACAAACTACTTCGCTTTGTAGGTAAATGTAACTTATGAAAATATGTAGTAGGTAAACATACTTCTTCAATACTTGAGATCGTTTCTCTATAACCTATTTACACTCCTCACATCCTACTTTCTGGTATAGTAAGTCCCATTTTCAATGTTATGTCCGGATTCCGTATCGAAAAACGGATCATTGTCTTAACAATTTGCTGGTCTTTGAGAATATTGTGATAGCCATTTCAGCTGTAAAATATACTCTTGAGAATGAAAGCGTCTGATCGCTATTATAATAGCAGATACAAATGTCAGTTTTAACTAATGACGGTCTAAAATCATAGATAACCTCCTCTAAAACGAATCGTGGAGAAAACAAAGTTAGTTAATCCACCAAGAAAATGCATGCATCGTATTTTTATTGGAACGATATCCTTATCGCAAGTTCTATTCTGAACAGTTGGCGAATGAGACCTAGACATAAAAAAGTGTAACATTTTGAGCGACACTTTTGTTAGGTAACAAAAGTGTCGTGAACTCGTGACGACACTCTAGCTCTCAATTGCAAAGTGTGAAAAAGTGAAAAGAACTTCGTTCCAACCGGGTGACCCACGACACCTCTCAACTGATTTTATTTTAGGTCAGTAACGCGATACTAACGCAGTCTCTACGCGACGTAGGCGCCTACGACGCGTCTACGCAAAGCCTACGCTGCATCTACGGGCCTACGCCATGCCTTCGCTGCGCCTGGGAGCCTACGAGCTACAGCCCACCTACGATACGCATACGTTCGACGTCGACGAACAACGACAAACACACGCTGGACCAATAGCAATGGCATCTTTAGTAGCTTTATTTTTTTAAATTATGCTTTTAATATAAATAAAATACAACACTGACAATGTTCTGTCTATGATTGAAATGTAACGTCGCAATGACTCTACGGCACTTCCAGTTTTACTTTTTGAAATCGGTTTAAATACATGAAAAAAAAACTCATCGAATGCATAACCTACTTTTAACCTTCATTGAAGTCGGTTAACGCGGGTACTTTATGTTGGGGCCCTATACCTCAAAACTTTACTTACAAGTTTACAATTCTACAAAATTGTTCAATTGTAGAAAAAAATGCGTAACACAGAAATTCTAATCCTAACTGCATTAGTTAGGATTAGAATTTCTGTGTTACCATATTATAAATGCGAAACTGAGTTTGTTTGTTACGCTTTCACGCTAAAACGGCTGAACTGATTAATTGACTGACTGATTTGGATGAAATTTGGCACATGAGTAGACCGTGACCTGGGTGGAGATTGGATTATTTTTATCCGGATATTCCCACGGAATTGAGACTAATGCGGGTGTGAGTGTGTATGAGTTACAATCATTTACAATCTACAATTATTTCGCATTTTTAAAAGCGTAACACAAAGCTTGAGTGCTATTGTCACCCTACACAATTATACGAATTGTAGATATTTTGTAGGAATACAAGTCAAAAATTCGTACAACTTATACAATCTTACAAGTTTTCAGTTGTAAGTTTACAAATACTATCGCTCACTTATATATTGAATCCAAATTCTTTGATATTTTCAGTAACTTTTTCTGTGGTATTATCATGTTCTTATGTGTATTTTGTACGTCCTAGGTTTCCTAATTACTATACTCTCTTCTTCACTACTACTGTCATTAGAACTAAGCCTTCTAATGCAACAAAAAAACGAATAAAATTGTTAATTGTTTAGTTTGTAGGGTTTTCCGGAAAACCCATGTCGTTTGTAAACATTTGTACCTACTTACTATGCTTTATTGTAGATTTGTCACTACAATTTAATTTGTAAGGTTTTTCCGTTAATATTATGTGGCTTAGAGTTTTATGGTACCTACCACGGCTACATATCAAGCTATACATTTCCGATGTAAGCTTTTTTATTTGAGGATTGGAAATTATCAAATAACTTCTCCCGCTCTGGGCGGAGCGGGAGGGCGTGTCAGCCTCTTACTGACTAAAACCCACTCGTGTTCCTTCAGTTGCCTGTACGTTGCCAGGCGCCACGGTATCCCTTTCGGACTCTCCCGCGACCCCGGCAGGCATCGGTCCTAGCGGACCTCTTCCGTTGTGCTGATATCTCTTCGAGGCGCGCGTGGAACACAACGCGCCGTCGACCCGGGCCTGCTCCTTATCGAACGGCGAGCTACCCATTGCCCACCGTCCGCAAGCCCGCGCCTACGGTGGCCGGGAATCGGCCTGCGATTCCCGATGCCCAGGGCGTCTCCTACGTTCCGGTATAAGCTGACCCCTCATTGTACGGAAAACCTATACAATGCGAGATCAGCTTATATTGTAACTGTATAGCTAGCCATATGTAGGTACAGACACTAGAACTACTTGAATTGTAACTTTTTTATTGTAATTGTACAGTTTGTTCTTCGGACTCTTAATAACAAGAAACCTCGTTAATAAATAGGTAATAAGTTTACAGGTCGACATAAACACAAACTACAATTTTAAGTAGGGTACTTAGACATAAAAGAGTCTGACGTGGTGATATTTGGAACTAAATATTTTACGAGACCTCTGATGATGGCATTACTTGGCCGGCAAGTGCCGCCGGAACACATTAAGGTTTTGATTTGATTCACCCACAAGCAGCGTTTCTTGTTGCACATTTATTTTAACAATTTACTTCCCATTCGAAGTGACCTAAGTGCGAAAGTGGCGCCCTAATTTTTTCCAAACTCTTTTTTGCCAAGCTGTACCAACATAAATGTTAGTTAAGCCCGCGCCGCGAGGGGGGCCTACTGCGGTTAAGATCTTTCTTTCTTTTTACTAACATTTGGGACTTTTTTTTACCAGTGTTTATAACATAAATAGAATAATGTTTTATTCCAATATTATATTGATAAACTGGATAAACTAATGTAGCAATAGAATCGATAGCTTAAAAAAAAAATACTTTACGCATAAAATCATCGATGTTTTTCAACAGCTCTAACGTATTGTCAACTTTGACATTCAACTTGTGTCAAAATTGTCAACTTACAGCTGATGGTGGTAATCTCAAAACAAAATCAAAACTCGTAAACATAAAAGATAAAATCATGTTTGGGATCACACCAATTAGTTTTTGAGTAACGTAAATATTATGTTTAGAAGAATTCGTTAGGCAAAATTTTGATTTGCTATCATTGTATTCCTATCAGTTATTTTTACCAGACGCTATCAGAAAATAAAACAAGCAAATGAAAGTGAAGCGTGGTTATTACGATGTTTTCGTAGACACATGTGCCAAATACCCATCCAGCATCGCCGTGAGACACTACGTGGATGATGTTTACAAGAACTACACGTACTCGGAGCTGTACGGAGTGTGTGAGTACATCTCACAACAGCTTCAGTTTCGTCAATGCAACAAAGGCGTAATTGGATTAGTGTCGGAGAGAAACATCATCATACCATGTGTAATAGCCGCGTGAGTACCACCTTCATCTTCCTGTAAATTGTAGTATAATTAAGTAGCTCATTCTGTTAACTACAGTCAGTTTTTATTTTTTCAGAGCTCACAAAAGTTGCACAACATTTATGTTTGTGGACCCGGCGCAGGATTTAGAGGCAATAGCTAAAGATATTAATTTTACAATTATAATGACCATCAAGAACAAAGATAATGACTCGAATTCTGAGCTATTTGGTAAAAAGCCAGATCACACTGTTTCAGTTTTTGACTTGACAATAAGTTTTTATGACTTTGATGGTACAAATGAACCACACTATAAGCATGTACCTCAACACTCATTTATAGCTATGACTTCAGGTAGCACGGGGGAACCTAAACATGTACAGGTTCCAATTCAATGTATACAGCCTAACATAGATGACTTAACCAAAATGTTTAACATTACATCAAAAGATGTCATATTCTTCTCAACACCCCTTACTTTTGATCCTTCAATGATAGAAATATTACTGGCCTGCATCAATGGAGCCTCTCTACTCATTGCACCAGATAGGGCAGATGTATTGTTCCCGGGAAATAGAGCAAATTCTGTAACAGTTTGGCAAACAACACCATCAAAGTTTTTACAGTATTCAAACACTGATATTAAAAACAAAATTTTATGTAAAAACTCAACCCTCAAGATATTAGCATTGGGTGGTGAACCCTTCAATAGTATTAAAAGGCTAAGAGAACTAAAGCAATGGGAAAATAAAACGAGAATATTTACATTGTACGGGGTCACCGAGATGTCATGCTGGGCCTGTGTGGCAGAACTTGACCTGAACAGTATTCAGACTGACAGAGAAGTACCGCTAGGGAACTGTCTCTCAGAAACAGAAATTGTAATTCAACGTGCAGAAAATTCTAAAGAAAACATTGGAAAGATAATGTTAGGTAAGTAAGAAACTTGCATATAGATGATCCAGTCAACAAGTCTGATTACAAACACTCACTTTTTGTAATTGTATTTCAGTAAGCAAATCTAGAAAGTGTGTTATTCTAAACAAGTCGAATGGCCCTGAGGAACAAAATTCCCTGAAATTTTTGGACACTGGTGACATTGGAGAAGTTAAATGTGGTACTGTTTACTACAGAGGGCGCAAGGATGATGTCATCAAGAGATTTGGCCATAAGATTAATCTACTAACGGTGGAGGCTACTATAATGCAATGTCCAAGAGTGCGAACTTGTTCATGTCTATGGCTACCAAAACCAATGCTCCTTGTGGTGTATTTTGCATCAGAAACCCTCTCCAGCCAAGAATTATCAGACTTTCTAAAATGCAAACTTGATGATAAGCATTGGCCTGATAAAATTGTTAGGGTAGATAATTTGCCCACAAATCCTCATGGGAAAATATCAAAACAAATAATAGCCAAGATGTTTGGAAGATTACGTGTACCACAAACAATAGATTCTCTAAAAATGATCTTCGTGGAAGAGCTCAACACTGCTATGACTGAAAGGTTTACATATGATCAAATCAAACATAAAAACTTCTTTTCTTTGGGAGGAACCTCTTTCCTAGCTATATCTGTATGTAACACAATATCTTTGACATGCCCACAATTTGGAAAGTTGATCCTGCCTTACCTGATGTCACGTAAAAACACCATAGATGAGATTATACACATAGCCCAGAAAAAAATTTGCGTGGATAATGTAAAAGCTAAGAAGTGCAAAAGGCCGAGGACGAACACTGTAACAGACACACAGATTTCGGAGGTTGCGTGTAGCAAAAAAACGAGTAACTTGTCCTGCAGCAATGCTGTCGAGTTCAATGTGGTGTGGAGTATAGATACTGGGAAGTGTGTTGACGCCTCACCAACATTATACCAGTCCAAATTGTAAGTAATGGTTTAAAATTACTGAAATTAATTTGTAATTTTAGCAGCTAAAGGCGATACACCCATACAATAGACATCGCAATATTGATCAATCTCAGTTCTCAGATTAGAGACTTTGAAATCTGGTACTATCCGGTTTCCGGCCTATCCCCCAACCGTAATTATCTGGTACCTATGTCAGGTCTAATATTACTACTTACAAAAATTAGCAGGACACTAAAAGAGACGTGCTTAAACGTTTAGTGTCCTGCAATGTGTTTAATCGCTCCATTTAAGACAAGACGGCAGACGTAAAAATATTTGAGGGTACCCAGAATAGGAGTTACCAGGCTCACTTATGAACTACCAATACCTTTACTAACTTGAACATCCCCCGTTAGACCTTTAGTCTACCCACTAACACAAGACAGCACAATCAGCCTAAGTTCCCACTACTGGGACACTGGCCTCCTCTCTGTGAGAGGGAGTGGGCCGTAATCTACCACGCAGGCCCAGTTGGTAGATGTCACAAGCATGTGCGCCGGCAGGTTTATTTTCAGGGGGGTGCATCTTCAGCTCCAGGAAGCGAGCTCGATAATTTTTGCGGTTCGCCTCGGATATGTTAAGTTATCGTTTGTCCATTCATACAAAGAATAACTTTGTCGACATAAGCAGAAAAGCTTATGCATCTCGCCTCAAATGGGATAGGTTTTATTTTGTCAATTCTGAAATAATTAATTTTTTATTTACAATTATAATTAAATTAACCGTCTTATTTATTTTTAAATGGATAATTTTATTTCTATGTATCAATTCTTCAATACTATACGGCCGTAGGTTATTTAGGCCCTGACAGGCGCTTTACTTTGTGTAAGTACCTACTGAAATCATCATCAGTCTCTTACCCTCATCCTAATTTATTTGGGGTTGGAGCAACATATCTCTTTTGTACTTACATACTTCTTTATTAGCAGTAATCTCGGTAGTCATCTATATTCTATACTGTAAGTGCTATTTAATATTTTTCAGCAACCTGTACGTGACAGTGGGAAGTCACTCCGGCAAGGTCATCATAGTGGATGCAATAAATGGCACACTTGAGCGCACGCTTACCTTGAACACGCGGATAGAAGCCCCCGTGCTGTGTTACCATGACGTGAACGTGATGCGCCCATTCGGTGTGGTCGGCGGGTACGATGGTACCATTGTCTGCTTCTCCCTAGAGACCTACGAAGAACACTGGAGGGTTAACATCGGACACATGATCAAAAGCAAAGCCGTCTGCTGTAACGGACAGTTGTATGTCGCCGCTTACGACGGAAATGTGAGATGTATTTATGTCGTGGTACGTATTTTATTAATCCGTTTGCTGAAAAATTAGGGAAATTATTACTGGCGAAAAGGAAAGTTCTTCTGATCTATCAGACTCTTATCAACTAAAACCACGCGATGTTCGTCTAACTTCCAGTAGCCGCTTGTCTGAAGTCTGGCTCCCGCATTTCGTCCCGCTCCCCCGGCGGGTAGATTAGGGTAGGGTCGCACCCCGCCATCTCCTTACCGCGCAGTTCCTTTGCTTAATGCTATTAACCAAGGGATCCATCACACAGGCAGGCCCGCCGGGTGCACGGGCGCCCGCAATCTGGGGGCGCAAAAGTTTACGATTTGACATGCTTCACTTTTTTGTTATTATTTCATAATTTTAAACTATCGGAATATAAACATTTTCGAGCTCGGTCCGCTCGCTCTTGCAGCCTGCGTTCTCGCTACTGTTAATTAATAAACTTTTATGCATATGACTAAGTGACGTGACTAAGTAACCTAGCAGAGACGGGGTGCAAAAATGTTTGAGCTTGCTTCGCTCGCTCTTGCATCTCCGACAAAATAACGCCTATTAGTAAATGAACGGCATGGCCGGATTAGCCACATAGCAGGTTTAGCAAATGCTTACAGGCCCCGCGCTTGGGACTTACAAATATACAAATTATGGTACCTATAGGTACCACCGGTAGGTCCAATGGATTATTATGTATGAATGGTCAAAAACAACCTAAATCCTCCGAGGTCCGTAGACTTATGTAATGTATGCGTGGTGGCGAAATTTTCGAGCTCGCTCCGCTCGCTCTTACACTGGATTCTCTTGGTAAAAACGCCGTTTAATCCACCGCCGCACCAGCTATGCGAAAAATCAGTATAAAAATCAGTATAAGTAAAAAGTACTATAGGTACTTAATTATATTGTTTGAATAAAGTATTCTGGTTCAAGTAACTTGCGTATTAAGGAATACGAAGAAAAGAACGTCTTTTTTTTAAAACATTGATTTTTCGTTGCATATTTTTTCTAGCTCGCTTCGCTCGCTCTTCTATCTTAGTATCTCTTAGTAGGTGAATGTGGAAGGAAAGCATAATGTGGCACTGAAGCCGCAATTCCCTGAAAATAATCCTGAAGGTTCGACGCGAGGGAGACATATAGAAGCATAGGTTTTAAGATCTGGTCCTGTAGTCAGACTAACAAAGTGGCGTTTTCGTGTAAAACATAACTTGAAAGTCTTTTGTCAGAGAAAATACACGTTGGGGTGGGGGCGGCATCGTCAATTCAGCACGCGGCCGCTGAAGCGGCTAGCGGCGGGCCTGCAAAGGTCTCCTTTCTACAATAAACGTCTTTTAAACAACTGTTTATACTGCAATGTAATGTTTACAATAAAAAATAATAGGTACCTACAAATAAATATATAATAAATAAACTTTCCGATAAATTTTACCATATGCACTGTGACGCGAGCAGTAATCTCACTATTAAATAACTAGTCATCAGGTACGAATGATAAATAATATTGTAATATATTCCTAATGATAATATATAACTGGTTTAACAAAGAGTCTATAAATAAATATGACAAGTTGCCAATAATAACTGATTGTATTTTAATGTCCGGTAATAACAAAGAACTTAGATCAAACGTTTATCCTCCTCGTGGAATCAGAATACATAACATAACGCCTTGTTTCCTCGAAGAGTTGGGCAGAAGTGTACCTGTAGTAGGTACACCCACATTTCGCCAGATTAGTTCAAGATCGCCAGACAAGTCCCATGTAATAGGCGGTGAGCCTATTGCCATCAACCTATCAACCGGGCACAAAGCCAGACTCCAGACTGCTACTGAGAAATTACAGATAGAAACACCCAATAACACTTTGCCCGACCCAGGAATCGAACCAGGACCACACCAGGACCAGGACCTCATGCTCATACAGAATACATAGATGCGTAAAAATGCTTTGTTACTTACTCTATAGCTCATTCTCTTTTACTGCGCACCTGCAGAAACTGCCAACCCATCTCAGCATGATCTACCTACCTAATAACACATTTATTTTTCAGTCGGGTGCCCCGAAAGTTACAATAAATATCTGCAATGAATCTATATCTGCTGACCTTGTTCTTGCTAAGAAGGAGTTTGTACTGCTGGGCACATTATCGGGCGTGTGTGCATGTATCCACACCTACACTAACATGATAGTATGGCGCGGCACGCTCGCCAGCCCTGTGTTCGCGAGCCCAGTTTTGTATGACGACGATAAATACGTAATGTTCGCTGAAGTCGCCGGCGATATACATTGCAGAACTGTGGAGAAGGGTATCAAGGTAATCACGACACCTTAGTACAGACTACAGTATCCATTCATTAATACGGATATCGGGTTTAGAAGATAAAGGAGGGTGTCACAACGATTTTGGACTAATAGTCTCACGAGTTCTTTGAGTCCTTGTGAGTCTTTTGAGCCCTATGAGTTCTTTGAGCTGAACTGAGTCATGAACTTTAAAAATGGTGTACTATGCTATTAAGGTATAAAATATAATTCCAAATTAAATATGCTACAATCACATATTCTGACTTCTATCATAAAAAATATATATTTAACTATATTTATTTAACTATGTTCATTTAATCGTTTTATACCTACTTAAAAAAATTATTTGATAGTAAACAATGGCTACTTTACATTTTTTTATTTTCTATTCATTCTCATAAAAACCAGATAAGGACTCAGATGATTCAGTCCCCACTACTACCTAGTTCTTTTGAAAGACTCGAGTCTCGAGTTCTTTTAGGCAAGACTCGAGTCTTCAAAGAGAACACACAAGTCTTATTATTATAAGACTTAGGACTCGAGTTTTTTACAACACTAGTATTAAATAAATAGGTACAGACACTACGCTCTACAAAGCCGAATCTTATCTAAAATACGATGCGTCATATTAACGACCGGGCTTTGATTCCACCTAATTAATTGCGCTTCAAAAACGTTAATAAAACTAGGTATCTAATGTGTATTCGTTTTCTTGTTATGAACAGTCATTGCACAAATTCAAGTTTAATTTTTTTATAATTTCAGATTTGGGAATATCCAGGTGCTAAAGGAAATATATTTTCTTCAATCTATGTAAAGCCATTAGATAAGCTGGCATGGCAAATGGTATTTGGTTGTCACGACAAAGGCGTGTATAGTCTTAAAATTAAGAATTTTCAGCCAAGTCTGCTTTGGAAGACCCTACTTTCTTCCCCAGTTTACTCAACTCCTTGTGGTTTGAACGACAAGCTTATATTAGCCGCATCAAATAATGGAAAACTATGTGTACTTGATGCAGAAAATGGAATTGTATTAGAAGAACACAGTTTACCAAGCGAAGTATTTTCGTCACCAGCTGTTTATGGCGACTACATATTTGTCGGTTGTAGAGATGATCATCTGTATTCAATTAAATATATTTTGAACTTGTAAATTGTGATTTCATCTAGTCTAGAAGAAAAATTGGTGATATTTAAATTATTTAAAAGCTTAAGTATAAATTGCATAAGGAAAAATATAGCTTTGTTGTTATTGACCTGAACATGTGATATGATTTGTTTCAAAATAAAACACCTCTTGTTATTATTATAACTTTTATTCATGATCTTACACAACATACAGGTATAGTGAGCATTCAAAAATTTTGACTTGTTACAAGTATGATATGGTTACAGAATCAAACAATTACCAAATTGGAATGCATAACATCTGGTACAAATAACCTACCACTTGTGCAGATCATATAGCTTTGTATACTTTGAAAGCAGCTTTAAATAAAGTATAAATTCCTTTAAATAATATTTTATTTTTGGCAATAAAATGTATAAAATCAGTTTTGGAACCACTGGGAGCATTGTACATACATTAATACTTGATCTACTGCCAATACATCTAAGCTCTTAATAAAATTGATAACCCAAAATCCCTAGAGTATCATTATTGTTGCCAGAACAGTTCTTAAACAAATATAAAATTAACAAGCAATGTACATAAACATGATATTATAACATAGTTCACTGTTCCTCTTCTCCAAGCTCCACTTTTACTTTGGAGAAGTCAAACTCTTCACCGGTTCCATACTTGTATATTTTAATCACATCTAAACAAGTAGTCTCAAAGTGTGTGGTAGCATCATACGATTCGGAAACAAAGATCTGGCTCTGAGTGCCATCATCAAGGGGCTCGTAGTAGTCTGTGACAGACACAAACTTCTGTCGGATAAGCCCAAGCAGATCCAAGCCAGGCTTAATCTCAGTTTCTGGGTCATTGGTCTCAACAGTGGTCGACACCATGGCAATGAACCAGCCCTTAGCAGCCACCTGATGTGTGTATGACACAACAGAGATGTAGATGTCAGAATGCCTGCCTACTTGCTTCTGAGGAATGATAATTTGGGTGGACAAAGCATCCTTTGTATTTGGTATAGGATGATCCAATAAACAAATGCAACGAATCACCTGAGCCTTCTTGCGGACACGGTCAGGTACGTAGCTAGGGTCACAGTACACTTGCTTGCACTTAGCTATTTCATTGCCAGAACGTACACCAACTACCTTGCCACCTTCTCCAAGCACTATCTCATCTATAGGTTTATCCAGCATGTAGGTGCCTCCATAAATCGCAGAGAGGCGGGCAAAGCCTTGAGGCAGCTCCCCTAATCCATACATAGGATACAAGTATGGAGATTTGCCATATCTTGCGAGCGAGTCGGAGTACAGTTTTATACGGTGGATGGTTTGTATAGCTGGTTGTTGGAGGTAGTTATCATTGAGGTAGAGAGCCAGAGCATGCCCAGTGAAGTCTTGAGTGTTCTTGTCAAGACCAAACTTATCATAGAGTGACTGCATGTTGGCTGTACTCGGGTCCAAATCTTTCCAGGTCTTAGAGTCATCCTCCTGGAAGTCTTGGACGTAAATAAGGAAGTTACGGAAGCGTCTCTTTTCGAACATCCCCATCAGATCCGATGCCAGCGCCTCCTTCTGATCGACGGGCACTTTTGAAATCTTTCCGCCTTTGTAGACATAGCTGCCCTCCACAGACTTGAATTCCAGGTATCGAGTCACACCCGTGTGAATGAGCAGTTTAACAAGAAGCCCATTTGCCATCAACAACTTGGGAATCAAATCTACATTCCAGTCGCGACCTCGGCCGTATGTTTCGTCGGGAGCCGGTGCGTTGAACTTTGCGAACAATTCTTCTAACGGGGTAATTGACGCAGATTCACCACCGTAGTACTTATTACGATCAATGTGCAATACCTTTTTTCCGGACACGGAAAGCATTCCACTTAGGATGCATTCTTTTAATCCTGTTCCCAGAACTATCGCGTCGTATTCTTCATCCATGTTGAAAGATTTAGAAGAAGTATTCCACTATGAAATTGCAAACCGGGTGGTAAATGTCAAAATGTCGGAAAGAATATGGCCGACTTGGATGACGACGACGTGTGAGCTAGTGTTGCACAGGTAAATATTTACTAAAATAGTCGATAATTCTATTTATTAAATGGCAACAGGAATAAATATTTTACAAGCGTGTTTCAGGGACTATGTTTTATTACAAAATTCAACAAATTATGCTTTCAATACCTACGTACCCACCCGCACGAAGTTCCGCCTACGTTGCTATCGCTACTAGCATCCCGTCTTTATATAATTAATGTAGTCTGTGCATCCCGTCATATAACGTGCAGGTCACCTAGCGTAGTAGCTAACAGTTTATTTGTAAGTTATAGCTAAAGCGTCATAATCACCATCCATCTTGTTGTACACAAAAAGTTTCATATTGAGGCACTAAGCAACAAAATTCGATCTAAAAAAAAGCGGCCACATTTCTCCAAATCGTATTTTGTTGCGTCGTGTCTCAATATGAAACTTATTAAAAGGTATTAGAAAATTCTAGACACACTTACCGAGGGACCTTACTAGCCGTAATTCCTTCATTATTCCTTCTCAGTCATAAGTTTATTTTTTTAAGGAGTGGCGCTAGTGTGTAGTAGGGCGCCCTCACACTAATGGTATGGTACACTAACGGTCGGCCCGGGTACGTTAACAGTACGAGAGCGGATAAACACAAAAACAAAAAAAAATAAGGTTCGAACAAAACAGACTAGAACTAGATAGTTCAAAAAAAAGGAGAACTTAATTTGACGTTGGCAAACCCAAATGTCTTGTCATGTCTGGCGACCAAGCAAGTTGACGCAAGCAATAGCAATGAAGGAAATGTCATGTCAGTCAGTCAGTCATTGAGTTCAGTCAGTTACTTGTCTCGTGTTTTTTGCTTGTTTTTAAGTTTCGTACTCTATCGTGTATAATCGCTCCGTGGTGGTAAAATAATTATTTTAAAAGTTCTAAGAATATGTATAAGCGGGCCATTACAAAACTTATCTGTTCGTCTAGTGATTATTGGAAATAATTAAGTTAGTGATGTGTGAATCTGTGAACGGATGAGTTCCTACCATATGTTTGATTTCGTACTGCACATTCTCCATAAATCACCTACAATAAATACATTGAAACGGTGTTGCGACACAACAGTTTTAAATGAAAGGTAAAAGTGGGGTGAACACCGTTCAAATGAATAAAAATGTCAACAGAAGGCAGTGGAGAGACAACTTCTACCGTGCCATGTTTACCCGGGGCACCGGAGCAGACTTACCTGTTTCCGAAAGCGAAAGGACACTCGAGGTCTGTAAGTCATGGAGGCACTCCTATGCTTGCGGGAAATCCCACCGCGCCACGGCCTTCGCTCAAATCGGCGATGCGTGGTCACCAGCGCGCTCTGTCGCACGGCCAGATCGGCGAGGGCGGGCGGCCCAGCACCGGGCCCGGCCACAGCCGCGCCGGCAGCCGCACGGACTTCATCCTGCCGCCGGGGCACCGCGACCCGCCCGCGCCCAGCGCCCAGCCGCGTCTGGGCTCCGTGCGCATCCACTCTCGGCAGGCCTCGCGCTCCGACTCCATCTACACCATCAGACGTACGTCAGTCGTGAGCCCCTGGAGGCGAGCCGCATTCTGGCTGCTGCGGCGACAGCAGCCTGCTGTTGACACCAGACATCTCTTAGTCACCCCCAACCTCCTGGTACCAGATAAAACACCCCTCAAAGATCATCCTAATGGGAAAAGATGCGACAATCAAATTAGGACTACAAAATATACTTTATTATCATTTTTACCCAAGAACTTATTTGAACAATTCCATAGGATTGCAAATGTGTACTTTATATTCATAGTGTTGTTAAACTGGGTGCCTGCAATCAGTGCGTTCGGTAAAGAGATTGCCATGCTGCCAGTGTTGTTTGTGCTTGGTGTGACTGCCATTAAAGACTTATTTGAAGACCGCAGAAGACACAATTCTGATAAAAGAATAAACAACTCATTTTGCAGAGTCTTCAAAAAGTAAGTTATCTTTATTTTGTAGGCTTCATCCTGTTACAAAATGTATTTTGCCTCAGCTTAGAATCAGAGATTTTTTCTGAGTTTTGAATACTGTTTCCAAATGTTGTATGGAGACAAATTTATAAGGAAAATCAACATTTTTAATGTGTACAATGTGTGGTTGAAGACCCACTGGTCCCTGACCTTGACCCTGTAACTTTTCAAGAAGAATCACTTTTGTAATATTATATTATATTCATGGGAGTACCCAGCTTTTTGCCCAGAGGTGGCAAATGAGAAATTTCCCCCTGCACATGATTTACATAGTTTGTTATTGCTGGTGCACTGCGTACGCGTATTTTTAACCGACTTCAAAAAAGGAGGTGGTTCTATGTTCGTCTGTATGTTTTTTTAAAATATGTTCATCAATATTTTCATCAACTGTGGACTGATCATGAATTTTTTATTTTTTAGAAAGAAAAAATAATTTTCAAAATTAGTCCACAATTGACGAAAATATTGATGAACATTGTAAACAAAAAACAGCCGATCTTAAAACCTCCTACTTTTTTAAAGTCGGTTATGCATGATATGTAGAACATAAAAGTCTGCAAGGCATGGATTTTTCTAAAATTTTATGCATAAATATATTGTAATTGTAAAGCAAGTTTTAACGTGACTAACAAAACTTTTATCACCAGTGGCCCATTGGACCATTGTTTAAATAATGAAGACTAGGTATTCTAAAAATTCATCAATTTAGTATGAAATATGAATTTTGAATGTTTGCATAGACAACTATGTTGCATACAAATGTATTGTATTAATTAATTATTTACATATTATAGTATTGAGAAATATTTAACCCAAAAATTTAACAACCAGTCTAACCAAGGGTCTGTGTTACTGTTACCCAGTAACTGGGTTGTGGAGGTCAGATAAGCAGTTGCTCAGGAATACTTATTGGTATATAATCTGCATCTGGTTAGACTGGAAGCTGACTAGCCAACCAAAATGGCTTGGCAGATAATGATAAGCAGTGAGAGATTTTATGCATTGTACAGAAAACAAAAGAGAAAAATAATATTATATTAATTATTTGAATAAAACATGGTATAAAATATAAAGGTACTTGCAGCTAACTTGCAACTAAACCAACCAATAAAAATAAAGCTTTATATTCCACATTATCAAATAACAGTTAAAATTATAAAGAACATTTCAAAACAAATAAAATTTTTCTTTCTTAATATTAGATTTAAATTAACTTAAAATTATTGAATTTGATTTAAATAATACATTCAAATATATTAACTGGTTAATTTTGATAAAAAGATTAAAATTAAATAACATTAGTGTGCTTAGCCAAAGGGGTATTTCCACTTTTCTCTATTTGAAGCGATTTTCTCATAACAGTATTGTCCAGTAATAGCTAGTATCTCATCCTGCCAACAGCCTGCCGGCCTCTATTTCTGGCCAACTTACAAGTAACACAACAATACATGATGTGATGGTCTACTAAGGATATCTTACATTTAAAAACGTATTCATAATGCAGACAATATCAACGAATATTTGTTTATATCATGATTTAAAACAGTATGAACACAACAGTAAATCAGTTTCATAGATATCAGTAAAAGTTGATAGCTATAGGTAACAATAACATGCCTCAACTTTCGCTGGTCGATTTTTATGATTTGTGTGGGAAGGTGGCTGTAAGCATATGGTATACCTACATAACTATTACATATCAAGCATTATCAAGTCACTAGTGAATCAATTTCTTCTTTTAAAGGTTTAACGTGATTCATCAGTGCGCGAACCAGAAACGGTATTCAACACTTAAAAAATCTCTAATGAATTTCTTTACAGTTCGGCCTGGACGATTTCTAGTTCAAAGTAGGTAATAAGGATCAAATTCGCAAAACACATATAGGGTTATTGATTATACGTCGGGGATGAAGGAGAGGTCATTTACAATCAAATGACCCCTTTTGACTCCTGTGAAAATGTCAACAATTTTCGAGTCATCTACCATTTTAATTTTAAAATATAAAATGTCAAATTACTCGAAAATTGTTGACATTTTTAGGGATGTGACGATACATAATTTTCCCGATACGATACCGATTATTGTAGTAAACAATCGGCGATACCGATACAGATGCCATATCGATTAGTCATATAAATAATGAAGTAGGTATGTCCTCGGGCGTTTACTATGTCTTTTATATTTCGGGCACTTAGTCCTCATTTCACTGTGTGAATAAACAGAATCACGAATAGCGGTGACATGAAACAATACATCGCTCAGCCAGCGCTCAGCAAACTGCAAACACTGGCGTTTGCCTTGCCTTGTTGCCATTTCGCTAAGCATGCGCTGTGCAGCTCTCCCGCCAGTCCCGCCTGCGACGGAGCGACAAGGTTGCGCGCGCGTCGTCGTTTCGCGCGCTTTTCAAACTGTTTGATATCGGTTGTATAACATGTTTAGTGACAATGTTCTCAAAAAGTAAGCGGAAATTGGTCAACTAATTAAAGTTTTCCTGCTGATAAAGCTGTTGTTACTGGTAGTTAGTTTAGCTAGTTTCCACCCAAAAATAATCGCACTCACAGGAAACTCCGAGAATGTAATTAGGAACATTATCGCACGCGCAAGTGAAGGTACTGTAAATTATGCCGTTTTATCATAAACATTGTTATTTTTTATAATTATGCCATACAAACCTAATAAAGACAGGGTGTCTTTATTAGGTTTGTATGGCAGAAAATGTTCGATTACCTTGTCTTTGTCGACATTTTCCTACTGATATGACCAAATGGAGTATTTACCGTTTTAATGACGGCGCATGGTTCTATGTTCTATGTTATGGGGTTTGGTTTCCGCACTTAGTCCTTCAGTGGACCATTGTGCATGGGCCATAGCGGCCGTTGGTGGTTATTCCAACCAGCCCACCTCCCTCCAGAAGTTAATTAAATCTCCTGGTCTGTTCAGAACATCTGTGAAAGATCTGGGTGTCCCGAGGGTCTGTGTTATAATCTGGGTGACGCCTGTGCATTCAAAAAGCACGTGCGTGACGGTTTCCTCAGCCTCCATGCACGCCCTGCACAGAGGACTGTCCGTTATGCCTATTGTGTGAAAGTGTTTGTTCAGCGAGCAGTGGCCCGTGATGTTCCCCGTCACCAGGCGCAGGCCGTTCCTATCCAGGCGTAGTAAACGCCGGGTTAGCCTGGTATCCAAGGATGGCATGGCTTCCTTGGATTGCCTGCAGCCCGGTGTCGAGGTCCACCAGTGCTCCGCTTGAGTATGGGTGAAATCCTGCAGCCATCTGCGTATCTGGTTGAAGGGGATGGGTACGATAGGCTCGGGTCCACAGACCGCCGTGCTGGATCCTCGTCTAGCAAGTTCGTCAGCAGCGTCGTTACCTAGCGAACCGCTGTGTCCTTTTATCCATTGCAGTGTCACCGTGTTGCGGCTAGATACCGTTATTTGTTCGAGTGCATTGTGACATTCTAGTGTCAGCTTTGAGGTAATATGTGTTTTCTGTAAGGATTGAAGCACTGAGGCGCTGTCGGAGAGTATGCGTATGTGTGTGTCCGTAACTCTCTTGGCTTTTAGGGCGTGGACCGCTCGTATGATGCCCACACACTCGGCCTGATAGACGGTGTTGAACTTTCCCAGCGGGCTGGATATCTTTATGTTAAAGTCGTGTGAGAAGACTCCAACTCCAGTCCCGGAGTCGGTCTTCGATCCATCGGTATATACTTCTTTTGAGCTTGAGTAGTCACACTGTTCTTCATTAAGTATTATGTTGTAGTGCCTATGAAAGTGGTATGTTTACGGGGCTTTATCACAGGGTGAAGCCATCATTGGTCGTCGTTTGATCACATCTTCCTTTATGCGTGTGTGCCTCCTCCCGCACGATGAGGTGCAGAGCAGGCAGTCCAAGCATTGCCTGTAGGGCGGCAGTGGGTGTAGTTCTCATACTGCCAGTGATTGCAACACAAGTAAACCGCTGCAGTTTTTCGAGATTCCTTTGGGCTGTGCTCAGGTCTGTCCTGGGCCACCAGACCAGTGAGCCGTATGTGATAATTGGTCGGATGACTGTGGTGTATAGCCAGTGGGTGACCCTGGGGCTAATTCCCCAGGTCCTGCCAAGCAGTCGCTTGCACTGCCACAGGGATATGCTGACTTTTGTGATAATATAGTTGGTGTGTTTTGCCCAGTTCAGCTGTTTGTCCAAAAAGATGCCCAGGTATTTAGTTTCAGTTGATAGGCTTAGGGTTGTTCCGAAGAATCGAGGTAGCTGTAGTGTTGTCAGTTTTCTCTTTTTTGTGAAGAGAATCAGTTCAGCTTTTGTAGGGTTCACTGAGAGTTGGTGCCTGCTGCACCATTCCTCTACTATTTTTAGGGCTTGACGCATTAGGTTGCATAGAGTGTTTTCGTGGGTGCCAATGGTTATGTCATCGGCGTAGCCTACTGTGAAGTAACCTATGTCGATGGCGCATGGTTAAATCACATGAATATAAAGGCTCGTGCAGACCAGCGCGACGCGACTCGAACAATACGATTTCTAAGAAAACTTCACGGTATAACAATAACCGGTGTCGCGTCGCGCTAGTCTGCACAAAGCTTAAAACCGAGTATTTAGTCATGTGGTTTAATCACTACTGTGTGGTGTGTTACTTATTGGTCAAACGCAAGCCTGTAGGATATTAAAGAATAAAAAAAACAATTTAGCACGCTCTGCGGTCGCCAACCCGTACCAATACCCAGCCACTGACGATTATGGGCAGATCTTCTAAAGCCAAGACAACTAAAAGCAAAACTCTATTACGGAACAAATAGACTAGAAGACATAAACAAGAAAATATTCCTCTCTGAAATCTTAATATAGCCGATAAGGATTATGTTCTGTGCCTGAGGCACCATTACCATAGTCGTACCACCTCATTATGTATCTCTGAAATGGAGAACAGCTATTCGAAGGCGGCTTCGGGTTCCTGCTAAACAAAGCTAAAGGCGGCAGGTTCTAGTGAAGAAAACCAATAAACAAAGTTCAAATAAATTAAAAATTTGCATTGTGTTGAATAGCGTTGGGTACCTCCAAATAATTCTAACTGAGAGGTTTTGCCTGAAGGTTCTACGATCATGTAACGAAGTCATTCGTTATCAACGGTCGAAACAGTAGGGAATACGTTCGAGGACATGTCGAAGGACTAAGGCATACACAACTTGTGATGGTGACTCTTAATTAAGTACTAATTCAGCGAGTCGTTTAGAATTTGGGTAATATAATTCTGACAGCAAATACTTGTGTTGTCGGAATGCGAGCGAATACGGGAGGACGCGCTAAACATGTGTTTTTAGGTGGCGAACTACTAAAAAACAACCTTTCATTAAAAACTATTAAGTTGTTAACGTTAAAGACCGTCGATCCTTCAATCATTGGTTATTTGAACTTATCAAAGTAAGCACTTAACCGTATAAAATTCCATTTAAGTACGATTAAGTGTGACTTTTAACTTTGTTGATATTGATGTGTTGAAAATTTGTTTGTTTTTTTTTTTAATTGGATGGCAAACAAGCTGATGATGACGGCCCCATCAAGCCGACGAATGGATGTTGAGCGGTGCAGTAGCTGAAGCATCGCAGAAGCGTTACCATCTCAGAGACTAATGTCTCAAGTGCACGTAATTTCGTTGTTTTTTTTTTTTGTAGCTTGTTCTGACATATTTGCCCCATCCCTGCACCCTAATTGCGTAACACACGATCAATTACAATCTGTTTCATCATATTGGCAGTTCAACAATATTCATTGCGTTATTTACGTTGTTGAGCAGACAAATTTTTCGAACATGGACAGCAATGGATTAGCAATATCCTTCAAAATTATTCAGATTATGATTCATCGTGTGAAGGTGCTGGGCAATGGTTTTGCTTCGTTCCCTTTATTTATTACAATTCTCCCTTTTCACTCACAAAGCTAGCATGTACTATGCTGCGTGTACCTCTCCATTCTTTCCACCGGCCACGATACTGCGCTACTGACTTCTTGCCAACTCTTAACAAAAACATCCAACTCGTCCCGCCATCACCTTCGTGGTCTACCGGGAACCCAAGTTGCTGTTTCAGGGCATCAATCCTGTGTTCTTCGGGCCCACAGCTCGCTCGACATGCAACATGGAATTCTATTTATTTTCGGAAGAACCTGACCCTGACCTGATTACCCTACATAATGTTCTTATAGCTATGTGTACGGTGACTACGGACCTCCATGTCATCATTGAGCGAAGGCCCTCCTCGGTGCCATGTCCATAGCGCAGCACATAAGTAATTCATTCGACATGTACCTACTTACAGTGAATTTCTTATGATGTTTGCTACACCAAGTGGTTGGGTGGTTCAGCCACTCAACGAATAAATTACCCATTAATATTACAAGCGTATGATGGAAACTGAGCATGTTTGCCCGTAAATAATCGGATATTTATTTATTCTATTAGAGAGTTCATCGCTTTTCTCTTCCGAACTTTGTTCCATTAACTTTTTGTCGAAGTGAATTTTCTACGAAAGAAAATTTTTGTTAGCAAATGTTCTCTTTATTATGTTCATGGTCTTGCAACGAAGCTTGTTAATAGTTGTTAAGGATCCTAGGGGAAAATTCTACGTAATAATTACAACGCTAATTAGGCGCACAAATGAATTTTACCTTGCCCACATCGCAAGGTGAAATTCAAATTGTTCAATAAATCGATTTCATCTACAAGTACCTGAGTTATTATGGGCGGAAGAAGCACTTATAGATTTGATTCCACGAAAGTGCGTAATAATATGAACAAGACCTAGTTATCATTATTCTTGATTACCGTTTGGCAATAAACATCTATGAATATTCAGTAAACTTAGTACAACAATGACTGCAGAAAATTAAAAATGTAATAACCTGTCCATATATTTGCAGTCGCTCAACGTTAAAATGTCAAATGCGATAGTATTGTGTGATGAAGGTGAGCTTGGCTGTATCTTCCATGTCACGGATAAAAAGAGCACATGTAAGGCCAGACGGAACTACGGGCATTTTTGAGCACGTGCCGTCGATCGATGACGTCTAAATATTTCATAAGTTCCACAAACATCGTTAAACTTGAAGTAGCTTTCAGGTGTACACCTCGTTAACTGTATTCAATAGATTTTGTTGAGATTGCTGGACTGGCGACATCAAGGTTGCCACTCACAATCAGTGTAGTATATTATTTATGGCCTACACTTTTTTTCGTAAACGTTTCCTGATTTCTAGACAACGATCTATAAATGTCAATGCTGACATGAAATTAAGAAAAAACCAAATGTCCATTTGCACTTACGCCGATTACATTGTCAGTTAGCTCATAACACTTTCACACCTACTCCGTGTTGATAACGATCGGGAGTTAATTATTATTGACACGCACATAATTGTTGTATACATGTACAATACATACAAAAACCCAACCATTCGTCATCACGCACCGACACACAAAGAAAATTGACCAATACAATACAATAACATAGATTAATACAGACTGGTTCACTCCGCATTTTAGGGATGAAGTTACAAGTACGCGGCCGGCCCGACTTGTTGGGCCAATTCAGAGATCTGAGTTACGCGATAGAAAGAGAGGCAACTTCTACGTGAATATAACTACAGGTAATTAGCGCTATTCGACCTGCACACTTAGCATGACTACAATAGAAACGGAACAATAGACAAAATGACAGATAAACAATCACAATCTGTGATTTTGTCTATTCTTCTGTCGACAAAACTGGTAGAAAAACCGTTTCTATGGTTGTCATGCTGAATTGAACTTTATAGTGTCGCAGCAAGGGAGTCGCTTTTTATTTAAATGATTTTGCGGAGTGAAGAAACATCTGTATTTATCTGTGATAATAAACCAAAGCAACGTCTTGACTAGAAAACCTTCATTGATATTAATGACCACTTGTTAATTAAAGTCACGCTAATTTATTCTCTTTTCTCGTTGCATCGGCGTGTTTATTACATCAAATTGATTAGATCGCATTGTCCATGGTGGTTGAGCGTAAAATATTTTAGTTGGGTCTAATTGACGGATCATACTGGATTCCCACTTTTGTTCTATACTTAATTCTCAATTCTTTATTGCGTACCATAATGTATAAAGTTGGTAGGTAAATAGATAAATTAGTCACAATTATGGACCCTGTCGGGCACAGCATAGATCAAGTAGGAGAGAGGAAGAAGAGCACTGGGTGTTTAATGTGATAAATTTTATTATTAGTTAAATAGTTAGTAAGTTATATTCACGTTTAACGTTGACTGCCTAGTGGTCGCAAGCGCTCCTTCTGAGCATGAGGTCCTGGGTTCGATTCCCGTGTCGGGCAAAGTGTTATTGAGTGTTTTTTTCTGGAATTTCTCAGTAGCAACCTGCATCGGATTTGTGCCTAGTTGATGGCAAAAGACTCGCCCCTATTCATAATTCAGCCGAAAGACGTCCACTGCTGGACGTAAGCCCCTATTACATGGGATTAAAATATAACATAACTGATGAAATGTGGGTGTTCTTTAGTTGCACCTCTGCCCAACCAGTCGGGTCGTACATGCGTGATGTTATGTTACGTTACAGTATCTTAACATTTTAATTAACATAACATTGCAATGCTTCTAATTTTCCTCTTCGAACTGCAGTCCAATTAGATGTGTTTTATTTAGAGATATTAAGCACTAGATTTAGAATCGTTATTCATAGTCTAGTTACTGCAGTGTGAATGTGAACTGAATGTTGTAACCTAACAACATCCAGACATTACATCAAACTCAAACTCAAAGCATTTATTTAAAATAAACCAATTACAGGCACTTTTGAATTGTCAAGGGGTCGGTCAGTCAGAAAGATGAAGCTTGTGACCCATTCCAAAGCGTAGTAGGTACCTATGGAGAAGAACGGGCAAGAAACTCCACGGACACTCTTTTAAATCATAACTATGGTTACAAAATATTGGTTACATCATTCATGTTGAAGTTATACATGTGAGAACGATGCAAATCAGTCATGGAAAGATTTTTTGCAGACTGCCTAGTACTTCTATGCTAAATATTGCATAATTTTTCCATACAAGTAGCCCCGTTGGCTTGCAAATTTTTCTGTAATTAAAAAATTATATCTATGGTAAAATCACGAAGCCAAATATTATGCGGCTAGTTCCTACCCGCCATTTCGTCCGTGTGAAATATCTTGTTTTAACATAAAATATATCCTATACCTGCATCGCATCGCCCGCCCACTCGGTTATTTCGTTTTCGCTGAGCGTTCTTTCGTTTTGCTCGGCTCCTAAGTCCTAAAGTCGTAGCGTGATGTTCAATAGCCTATAAACTTCCCCAATTAAGCTATCAAATGCAAATATTTTTTCATATCCGAGTGTTGGTTCCAGAGATAACCGCGTTCAAACAAAGAAACGCGGTTTCACCCGCATCTGCTGTTCCATACATTTTGACCGCGTAGGTATTACACTTTTCTATGAAACAGCTGATTTATTTTAAAATGTCTGACTAAAAATTTCAATGGGGGGTTCAGAATCATGAAATGAATTCATGGTATCAATTTTCGCGTTGATGTCCCTGCCAGCCTGTGTAGTATAAGTAGTTATTTACATTTGAGGACATGCCCTGATTTCATGCACAATCATTATTATGACATCCTTGATTTCTGGCATTTTTCGGATCGCGATTCATTGATATAATGAAGAATAAAGTAATGAATAATTTACTACTTAGTATCATTTTCTGAACTTTGCACGAACTTATGATATACTAAGACTTGGGGAACAACTATTGATCTGTATTAGAGTTTATAGACCTCAGCTCAATAATTCCGACTCATAAACAACATAATAAATGGTTCATTAGATCTTTCAATTACTGCCTTCAAATGGATAGATTGTGATCGATAAAGGAAGGTTTTATGTCCTCAGTAACATTAGCGTCATACTATAACTATTTTATGATGCAGTGGTATAAGTGGAAACCTTCATGAATGCCCATTAGTGAGGGACAGTGATTACGTTGCGTATGAAAGTGGACTGAGGGTGTAGATATGTACAGGAGAAAAAATAGACAAATATACTGGCAACTTATTTTCGACTACATTTAATCAATGTTCTGCATGTGCTGATAGTCTAGTGATAGATATATCACTGTTCTAAGTGTGTCTTGTTGACAGGGCCACCAGCGTCAGACAGCATTTGGCTGGCATTTAATGCTAAAATGAACCTTTTTGGGCGCCGCCGTGAGGCACACTTATTGTCAAAAGATTACTATCAATTTTACTTTCTTTGTATTTTTTGTTTCACGAACTGTGTCCAAATAAACGTTTTCTTTCTTTCTTTTCTTTCTTTCAAATCTGTATGGTTCTTTCGTCAAGATACCATCTCTGACTCTAAAAGAGACCTTGAAATCTAAATTTGATTTGTTGTGTTTTCTCTGTGGTTGAATAGGAACCATCGATTAAAAGATTTAACTTATTAAAACGTTACTCATATCAACTTACAAAATAAATGTAATTTAGTATTTATAGCCTATATTGTTCCCACTGCTGGGACCCAGAGTGGGCCGTAAGCCACCACGTGGTATTTTTGGTATTTACAGCGAAAGATGATTATTTTTGCCAGTCGACAACCGCCTAAGTTGACTTGCGAGATGACATAAATAAAAAAAAAATGTGCCTGTACACCTAATTCATTAGTTGACTGTACTGGACGCCCTGGACACGCAGCTCGTCTCTAACTGGGTCATTGGTCAAGGTCTGTTGGGACGTAGAACACAATGTCTTTCCCAAAGTCCTCGTAATAAAATGTCTATGCGTGTTTGACAGACATTATTACAGTAAGTTAGTGTTGTGCTTGAAAAGGTTACACTGAATACTTTTTGGTGGACTATGTACATAATTCAATCGTTTAATTGAGTTGTTAGAGTTTTTATGTTTTTTTTATGGTGAAAATAGTCAGACGTGCTCAGAATTGAAACGTTATTTTCTCCAAAATATGTACCTTTCATTAATGCAGTAGACTGGTATTTAGTTTCGTTTTATTTATTTATTTTTATTATTTATGTACACACAGTAAAATACATAGAGATACGACATAATTATAAGTTGAGTACAAAGGTACTGCTTATTTCTTAAGAAATTTCTTTCAGCAGACCTGCGTAAGGAGAAATGAGAAAGAAATGTAGACAATAGTATGTGAGAACAACAAGGCAAAAATAAGAATTTACGAATTTTAAAAATATTAAAATGTATCTACTTAACGTAATAAATTAACATATACTTAAATAAAAACGTAAAGCTTAAATATATAAAGATACATATTATAGGTACTTACTTATATAAATATTCACAGGAGAGAGGAAAGGTAATGCTCTTTTTTACTCGATATTTGAATTGAGTAGGTACTACTATTGAATATTTGAGTTAGTAGGGACCAGGTTAATGTTCCTTTAACTCAAACCACGAGAAAACGGCTTCAAATAATGACGTATGATGTATGTTCTGATAACGGTATCAGCTCGGCGACGGACGCAGATTATCTCAATGAGTTGATTCACTTCGTACGGTGAACGTATTTTATCAATTATGATAGTACATAAAAATCAAGGTGAGATAAGTAATGCTATTTGGTTTACTCAACGTGCTTCAAAGAAATCCCCCAGCGATGTATCTATTTGAATTGTTGGAATGTTTTGTGAGCTCAAACTGTACTCTTTATTGCAATTCTTCGATACTTGAAACCTGTTGTTTGCTCAGATACATCTTATTTTATAGCTTAATTATTTATTTTATGGTTCTAATCACATGTTACACAGGTTTAGTATGAATGTGGATGGCTATAAGAGTAGGGAAAGACCAAAGAAACGATGGATGGACTGTGTGGAAGATGATATGGATAGAGGGGGGGTGACTACCGAGATTAAACCTAATAGAGAAGTGTGGAGGAAAAATGAATGTTGCGCCGACCGCAAAAAATTTGGTATAAGGGCAAGCGAATGATTATGGTTCTGATCACACGCAAACGTAACATGGAAGCTCAGCATCTTGTTCATGAGCATAATATTCAAAGTTTTAGAGACTGTCACGTTAACCGCACAAACCCATAAAAAAGAAATCGTGTTTAGAAAGTAATATTTCAACTGCTAATTAACGGAATTGGCAATGTATCTAATCGTTACGTAGTCGTTTGTAGTTACATCTGGACATAACAATAAAATACTGGACATAACAGTGTGTTGTTTTATGTCCTTTACATGTGTAATTAAATCAGCAGCCTAATTTAATGAGGTATAAACGGAATCGGAAATTCCCAGTTCCACACTGCCATGTTCTGTGCTAAAAACCCAAACCCTATATAAGTATATATATATTTGCAATAAACGTTATTTTTCAGTACAGGGAAACATAAAAACTGTCTGAAGAAAAATGGCCGTCATTGACGTTCCCCGAGGTTCATTATCATTCAAGTGAAGGCATTAGAAGCATCTTAGAGCTGTGTACTATGCATTACGAGGTTTTCTACCCAACGAATAAATAAATAGAAAAAAAGCCGGGTATGCATGCCAGTAGCACGTACGTGAGTGGCCTTTGTATTTTTTTTTAATAGGTTATAGTGACATGCAGCATGCAGGGCACCTCATGCACACTTGAAAGCAACACGGTCCGTGTGACGTGTCCTCTTACAGCTAAGCATAAAAAGCCCAGTTCCTGCTTTAACCTCAGCTGGATATTTCCTAACTTCCAAGAAAGGATAAAATTACTACATCAGCTTGTGTACAATTGCTCAATAATAATTACGTGACAATTATTCTCAATACGGAAACAATGACTCTGTTTTAAGTTGAAATCTTCATAATTAATTTAGTAGGTGTTTGCATATTCAACCAACTTGGATTCAGTTCCTAACTGTAGGAGCTAGAGGTGATCAATTGAGTATGGAGTGGACAGCCGGTGAATGAACTGGAGAGCTAGTAAATGAGCACTCGAGTGCCTAACAGTCTACCAGGAAAATATAACAGGAATATATTGCAAATGGCACACGTACGTAATATTTGCGTTGGGCTTTCCGCAAACGAATCATTTTTAACCGCTTCTGCTCCATATTGAATTTAATGGTAAAAAACGTTATTTTCAACGCAGGACCTCTCGGAAAAGTATGGTTTTTCCAGGATCCAACGGAGACGGCACACTAGCAATGCCAAATACACTATAATTGTATTCTCGAAATATCCTCTTTTAAAATTTTCAGTTTTAAAAGAATTAAAATGTTAAGCACCTGAAGGAGAATGTAGAAGGGCGTTGTTGTGAAGGGCGGGCGTTTTTTGGGGACTGTCTTATGTCATTTTGACGTTCGAAAAGTGCTGATTCTCAGCCTATTTTGAATAGATGACTTTTGAATTTGAATTTGTCTTGCACTTTACAATTTTACTACGTTTTGCCAACATTTTGAATGAAAATGACAGTTCGAATAAGTGACAAGCGCCCGCAATGTGGGAAAGAAAATTGCTTAACATTGCACACACCCCTTGACCGTACAATCTTGATAAAATATTTTTTAGGTACTTACTCCAATAGTATCATACCTACTTGGAAGGTGCGTCATCTACACATAAAAATATTACTAAAAGTATGTACACTCCTCTACGTGGGCAGTGTAGCCAAACAACACTTGTGCAAACTCCGTGTTCGTGAACGTCATCACATCACGACAATCGACCGATACAATTTCAGTTCGGTGTCGTTATCGTAAAAGGTTTCGTTACAAATGCATCCTCGCTGTAGAACGTTAATTACTATACTATAAATATGTACCTACATATATTACGGTTGCATATTTTCAGGTAAGTGCCGAACAGTTATTTTGTGTTATGTAGGACTAAGTAACTAATTTGCATTTTACGTGGCAGAAACATACACTGGGTACTAATTATTAGTAGATGATTTGTTATTGTTGTATTGTTTCATATTGGAGTTTTCCCTAATTGATTCACTTGTTCGCGGTTCTGCCACGTGCGCAAGAGTACATTTTGTAATAATAGCTGTAATGATGCGAAACTGTTGGCACTTTTTGCAACTTTTGTAAGGAAAATAATGTTATTAAAATTCCAGGCCTTAAGTTAATCATCAATACACACATTACTCAGTATAGGTAACTTTTCTTTCTTTCTTTGTTTGCGGTCTTGTGGTAGTCCGCAAAAATTGTTTTCTACAGCCCATAGACTAATAGCGCTATCGGCTACTGTACGCGTAGCATGACAGCCATAGAAACGGGTTTTGTCGACGGAAGAATAGACAAAATTACAGATTGTTATTGTTTATCTGACATTTTGTCTATTCTTCCGTCGACAAAACCCGTTTCTATTCATGCTAAGCGTACTGCAGTTGTCCGATGCCCCTCATTTATTCATTGTTTTATCTAACAGGTATTTTTACCAGTTTTCCAATTAACCGTTTTATAGATATGGGATCGTTGTAGTGTTCACAACACTTAAAGGACGGCTTTGTAGAGCAAGCCGTGATTACGCCAGTATACAAATCGTAACCTAGTACTATTATTTTTATTCTGTGTCGTTACTAAGACAAATGAGTCCGCAAAGAACCCACTTATTGTATTAGCTCTTTTACCAGTTACCTACCATTGTTAAATCAACTCACTGAACCATTAGAATTATTTAAATCATTTAATTCCAATCAATACTTACCATATCGTCGATATGATATCGGTCATTAACGACTTATTAAACAATCATGCCTTTGCCTTGCCTGTTTACTTTTAACTATTAATTTGATGATTGCTTGATATAAACAAAAAAAATGAACTCGTTATTGTACCTATACAAAAGAGTAACGGTGGAGTTTCTTATCCATTCTTCTCCATATGAAAACTACCTTTTGGAAGTGGCGACAAGTTTTTTTTTTTGTACCTTTTGACGTTCAAAAGTGCCTTACAAGGGCCTATTTGAAATAAATGATTTGACTTTGACTTACATTCATGGAATTTGATTGTGGAGCAGATGGACACACTACGTCAATTTGCTGTGTTAACGCCATTTCACAATACTGACAAATAATGGCATGTTGTGATATTTCATAATAATATTATGAAATATCACAACAGTATATTATACAATATTTTTCATATAGTAAATTTGCTTGAAATTTTACATTCAGTTGCAGGCCGAATCAAACTTACCCGCTACTTCCGAGCCGACATTAAGTTTGAATCGAACTATACCTATCGATATTGCAAAACAAGATTCTTCAGAGGTGATGGTGAACCGTAATTCGGAACTCTAATGCGTGAATGTCTCGGACTCGGGGAGATCAAGAACAGCGGAAAATTGTTTAAACATCATAACATTGTCTAGCTCTCACCATCATCTTTTCCCATATTATTTGGAGTCGGCGCAAAACGATTTCTTTTTCCATTCTCCCCCGTCAAATCTCACGCTATCATTCACCGTTCTCTTTCATATCATTCCTCACACGACCCATCCATCTTTTTCCTTGGCCTTCCTCTCCCTCTCCATCCATCAACATTTTTGTCTATACTCCATAGGTTTAATTAGTTAAATAAAGGTAAACAAAAAAAACCACGTGATGAGACAGCTGTCAAGTAACCGACTAAACGTCATACCTGTTATTTCAGTTGTCATATTACGTCACAGTTGTACTCTTCAATTTAGCAACGTTAATTCGTTGACGTTTAGAGTTTGGGCTCTTTACATTAAAAAGATTACAAAATATTATATTAAAATATATAAATAACTAAAAAATTAACCTGTGGTTTAACATACATTAATAAAAGTGGAAACTTGTAAAAATCTTAAACAAATTTAATTTGGTTTAAGTGTCTTCTATAAAAACTCTTTTTCATTTAGGTACCTAAACCTATGGAGTAATAGCTCTATTGGGTAAATTTACAGTACCTATATTAACTTTTACACGAAAAATTCCAACTACGGCACGCGCGGGTTGGCGGTATTCTGAATATTAGAATCAAATTACTCGGTTATTAATCAAATAATAGAGCTGAATAATACCCAACACATTCTTTGATTGTAGTGCACGTACTCGATACGTCTTTTTTGATTGATATTTAACTGGATTTGTTTTTAATGAATGCATTGCATGTTTTTTTTTAATAAATAAGTAGACTTAGTTCTATACCAACAACCACAGAGTTATACAGACCTGAGACAGACGAGTGACCCCTGCCTCCGTCATTAAGCCGGTTACCTCGATACCCAGATGTTTACAAGTAAATTTTAATACAACTGGTTATGGTAAAACTGCATTTTCTATCATGCAAATTAAGCACAAAAATTTCGGAATTCTACTTAATTTAATTTGTCGTTTTAGAGGAAAGAAGGCTTAATAAAGTACAGTTATTTTGCCTACTGTGCTGGTGGGCCATTGGAATTTTAATAAAAGCCTGAAAAGCTTAGCGAGTGTGAGCTCTATTTCAGGCTTATTGGTTGATTCGTACGAATCACTTTTAAATAATATTATTGTTTCTGTAGGCGATTCGCACGAAGATAATGTATTTGTGGGCGAACCGAAAACTCCAGAAATACGTATTAGGAGCCCGATTCGGGCGAGATAATTCGTGCGAATCAACTAATAAGCCCAGCAGCATTGACACTATCGCAGAGAGCATTTAAAACTTCATCAAACAATTAAGTAAAATTAAAGGAAAATTCTCGATATTTAGCTACAACCTCCAGTATAATTAGCAGCTATCATCCTTCAACTTCACTACTACGTAACTCAGTTGGTTCTAGTATTATGAAAAGTAATTGAAATAAGCAATGGGTGTTAATTTGGAGCCTAACTAATGAAACCACTAATTGCGTGCTTCGCTGCGACCTTGGCAGCGCGACCTTAGCGGCCTACGAAGTAAGGCCATTGGCATTTACTGCTATATGTAAAACAGTTTTTATCAACAAAAATACTGTATGAACTGAATATTGGCCTGTCGTTTTGTGATATGGAAAGATTAAACGTGTTTTGATTAATTGTTCCCGAGTTTATAGGATTCCGTGTCCGTTACTTCGAGTACGGAATCCGCAGTCTGTCTCTGTAACTTTTTAACCGTAATTTAAGTTAGTATGGTCTTAATTTAGCGATTAAGTATTCGAGTAATCAAATCATAGCATTCAATTTGTAAGTGGCACAACAACTTGTCATCCACAGGTTCGTTTTCTGGTCCATTTGTTTACACTTTCTTCATATACTTTTGAAACAGACTATAGTTAGCCACTTGGACGCGACACTATGCCCCCTAGCAATTATATTAAAACAGGGGGAGTCCCCAAACAATAAGTAACGAAAACATGTATTTTTATCAACGCGTGTACAACTTGAACTTGTCTGGATTTTTATTTGTTTACCAGATTATTATGAGAACTTTAAGTCAGAGTGCCGCAGGGAATTATAATTTTATTCGTGGACAATATTGACTCCCTCGGGTCTGAGTTAAGAATATTAAAAAGAAACACAAATGCGTTTATTGGCATAAGAACAAGAAACCCTTTAAGTAACTATGAAAATTTAGAAAGAAAGTGAAGAAAAATCATGCAATTATACCGAAGTGAAATGATAATATTCTGTACTAAATCCTAATGATTTAGTACTCAATAGTAGATTTGGTACTCTAAATAATGGGTAAAAGATTTAAGTGCTTGGTTAGTTAGTCTTCTTTTTTTCGTATGGTTAGTGACTAACCTAGTGTCAGAGTTTTAAAGCCGCCCATGGACCTCTGACTTGGCTTCACATGCCGTCGAGAAATATCTCTCAGGCATCTCAGGTTTCCTCACAATGTTTTCCTTCACCGTTTTTGAAGCAAGTGATAGTTATACAATAGGCACATGAATCCGAAAAGTCAGAGGTGTGTGCCTTGGGTTCGAACCCGAGACCTATGAGTTGGCAGCCCGACGGACGGTCACACCCATAGATATAAGAAAGAAGGAGATATGCCCGGTAGTTGAAAATGTATTGAAATAAAATGTCTTCACTAGATCCCCTCTACCTTGCCGCAACTACACATGCAGATCAGTAAACCCAATAAATACGAGGTCACTTGCAATTTATAAATCAGAACGTACTTACACAATCAATTATAAACCATAAGCCATTAAACAGCGTGCATTTACCATGCACCGTACAACTCACTCACACGAAAACATCGATCGCTATCGTTGTGCTGTGCAAAAGCCATTTATTTTACATATACGCTAGTGATTGACTAAATCGGAAAGTTATCGATTCTCCCATTTATTATTGCAAGTATTCAACATTTTGGGAGTTCCTGAAAAATTACTGAACTTTAAATCAGGCTATAAATTGAAGAATAAACTATAATAGTAATGTAAATTCATACGACAATTTTATTGACATTGTTGTCGATAGCCTACGTTAGAGAATCTGCACAAGCACATCACTAACTCGTCGCAAGACACAGCGGCTGTACCACGCGATGCAACCGCTTAAAGAAAATATTGTTTTGTGATTTTTACATTGCTTGTCCAGTCACTTAGCAACATACTTAGGTAGTGGTAAAGAAGCAATGTATTTACTGCAATAATAGTACAGTCGCTGTGGTATATGAAAACTAAAATAACGTAGTAAAGGCAAAAAAAAAATTACGATTTGTTGTTTTTTTTCATGATTTTCAACACAAATATAGTAAAATACTTGTACTGGTATATGTATAATAAGTGGTTCTATGATTTATAAAGTTTCTAGTTTGGCTTCGATTTTTACTAGCAACCACTGAACAACACTGTATTCTTAAATGTTATCACGATCGCGTTCAAGAGCGCAGTAGCTAGCGGAGACGGCCATTTGCCTGAGGCATGAGCATTGTGAGCATTACGCGCGGACCCAGACACACCCCCATGCCACTTCTCCTGTTATTTATATTTAAATGGTCACACCACTAGACTATCACTGCTACTGCTGCTGCGTCAATCCCATGTTCGACCAAATAAATGTTCTTTTTTTTCCCGGTAAATATTAATTAATTAGCATGTTAAATTCAAGTTTACTTAAAATGGCAAAAATAGAATGAAATGGGTATAAACCAATGTTATCATTTCCGTCTGTTTTATCCAAAGCATTGTGTGTTTTAATGAAAATACTTTATATTTGGACTAATTAATTTTAATTATTTTTATTAGGTAAGTACCTATATTTTTATTTTTACTTGTTTGAATCGCTTCCTTAAACAGCAACAGTATGATGCGTCGTTATTTTTACCTGCTGCTAATTGTGTATTGACTATATGTTAATTGTTTGTGCTCACTGGTTGCTGATAATCACTTCACATTCTCTTAATATCTTTCCGTTGAACAACAACTGCTAGAGTTGAGTTCATTATAAGCTTCAGGGTTGCAGTTCTTTTGAAATTATTAGAAAATTTGTAATAACGCAATTTTTTATTCATAAGCAAGCCCAATATCTAAACATAGTAAAATAAAAAAGTGTACCAGTTTTTTTGTTCTTTTTTCACATTACAAATTAAACATTCAAGAACATTACAAGCTACTACATACTAATATTACCCAGTCTCACATGAACTAATATCACATTTTTTTAAACGTGGATATGTCATCGTCTATCGAATACAGACATGTCTCCAATAGGACCGACTCTTGGTCGACTACCTCTTGTCTTGATGTTACTTGAAGTAGGTATGAGTTGAGAAAATCTGTTTTTGTTTTATTGCGTTTAGGTACCGTATCGAAATCCATAATTTCTGGGAAGTTTACCTATACAATTTTTTTTTTAATTAAAACTGATATTCAAGTGACTTTACTACACTACCTGCGGTTGATGATCCCAAAAAAATACTCATCAAATTAAATTTGTTTAGATATCAATATCCATCACGTCTGCGTAGTTTCGCTAGCTAATTTAACTTGACCCTGTATTGTTTACCCGAGTTAAAGTTGTCTACTGTTTCGCCGTGTGAGATTTAGTAATTTTCATACGACAGATAAAGAATGACAGTTGTCTTTTCTTCTTCTTGTACTGTCCATAGAAATCTAAAAGGAATTGGCCGAGGCTGTTGAAAGAATGACCATTGCGATTTGAATATACGAACGATTTAAGATAGTCTATTTGCCTAACAATCCATTTCCCTGACGGTACTTTCAAAGCACCAAATAATTTATTTCAAATAGGCACATAAAAGGCACTTTTGAACATCAAAATTTACAGAAGAATATAATCGAGTCTAGTCGCCCCTTCCAAAAGGTAGTTGCGTATGGAGAAGAATGGGCAAGAAACTCCACCGTTACTCAAATGTTTTATACACCTAATAGGTACTTTAGTTCTGTCTGAGCAACTAGCACTTTAATATTGAGCATTTCTTTGATTGTATGGCATCCATGACATGACCCGGACTAGTCGCCGGTGAAAACTTAATCGGATTGAAATCGGACGGTTTGAACTCGAACCGAAGCTATCTTAAGAAAATAATTTTACCCTGTCGAACTATTTTTCCAAATGTACTTAGTCTGGAGCAACGTACTCTAACATACACACAAAAATCGGGGCAAATACTTTTATTTATGAGTCATCGGTGAAATTTTCTTGTTATTCACAAGGCGTGTCTAGTCCAAAAGCTAGAATTTAAAATCTTTAATGTTAAAACAGCTATAAATGGTCACCACTCCCGTGGTAAATGTATGTAGGTATATTGCGGTCACGGCGACCTTTGTCGGAGGTATGAGTCTGACTGGCTATAGAGCGTGCGACTCCGTTCGCGTGGATTTTGGAAAACAACATCGTGAAGCAAGACTAGTAATTACTGTTCGTAATGACGTTGCAGAATGCGAATGCGACAACAAATAAAGATAGGTAGGAATTAGGATAGTCTAGAGTATGTTAAGGGTCCAAGAATTGAAATTTGTGCCAGCTAGAACTTATTAGGCAAAGCGTTACGTTTCTGAGAAGGTAATTACTATTGAATTCATCATTTGCATTCTATCTTTCTATTCTGACTTTTAGTGCAGAAACGCGTTTGTTAACTGTAGTTCGGGAGTTGGTTAAGAGGGGGTAGTAACCAAAATTGGCTATCTTCAATTAGATTTATCAGGAAGTTGATAAGACTTAGGTATAAAATAAAAATAACACGAGTAACCACATGATATTTCCAAACTTTTTGTGTAACAGAAACACAAAATATTAAAATTTTCTCGATAAAAAAACATCAGGAAGTTACCTCTAATTTTCCCGTATTTTCGATTTGTACTTAATATGGTAATGATTAATTGGATAAAAATTAGATGATTATTTGTATTATTAAAAGGCGAAAAAATTTGTGTAGACTTTTTTTTTTATTCCTTTTATTTTTGGTTTTATTACGAGTACAAGCTTTTAGCACTTACGACGTTCTTAGTTCGTGGAAGAAGTCATCTTCCGTCGCACGTTGCGGGAACTTCAAGCATATTTTTGTTTCACAAATCAGTCGCCGTCGCTCTGTTGAGACGAGAGTACTGCGCTCAAATTTTTGGCCGCGCTGTGATATAATTTATTTGCGTAAATAATATTTTCGTAATTTATCACATTCTAGAAAAGAAACTGTGAAATAGAAAACATGAAAAAAACACTAAAACCACTTCCGAAACGATTATTAAAAGCTTTAAGAATTGATAATCTAAATAAATACCGAGGCTAAATAAAAATATAAAATTCAATGTTGATAATTGAAAACTCAAGATGACATACATTTTATTTGACAGATTTATGACTCTTAAAGTACAACTAGCGCCATTGTCCTGTATTTCAGTCAATTTTCTTGCGGAGAAAATTTACAACATAGCCAACTAGGCAATTCCACGTTTATTTGAAAGTTTGCGCTGGAAATTTTAAATCTTATTACGATTAGCGCAAGATCCAAATTCGTTTACTCCACTTTTTTGACAAACTTCTTATAAGGTAACGCTTAGACGAACCATTTCGAGCGACTTTTGACCATCCCCTAAATGAGGTTGAAACCCGAAAAGCATAATAGGTTATTGGTATATTATTATATCCTTTATTTCATCTACATATCATTTACATTTTTAAATATTTTTATAAAAACATAAAAATAATAGCCCACCAGGTATCGGGAGCAGGGTCCAAGCTACCGGTGGTCAGGGCTCGTGTATTATCTATGCTCCTGAGAGAGGAACCTCCTAACGATACACGTTGTGTCCAGAAGTCATTGAAGCCCTTTCTGGATCAAGCCCTTGATCCAACAGCCTAACGAGAGCCTCCTGAGGTGTTGATCCAACAGCCTAACGAGAGCCTCCTGAGGTGTTGGTCAAGGCTCTTAGCAGTTATGTCATTGGCCGTCACGACTATCGGATTATTTTTCAAAAACACAAACAGCTTAAAAAATCTAAACAAAAAATTGACAGAAAAAGAGATAAGCTTGACATTATGTCTACAGTAAAAATAGCATTTTCTCAAACATGCTTGGAAATTCGAACATTCATTCAAGCGCCAGCAATATCTGGCGTGTTTAGTGGCTAAATAAATTACTATGAAAAGTCATATCTCGACACCATTTCAAAGAAAAAATGTGATAAGTAACTTTTTTATTAATAAAGATAATTAATTGATTTTTTTTTGTGTTGTAGTTCTCTTGACAATACAAAGAATGTCGTTATTTAATTTCTTTATTAATTGATAGTTTTGAAATTAACCCGAGTTAGTAGTAGTAATACACAAAAAAAACGATAAATGAATATGCAATAAATTACAGCAACTCATAGTTAGCGTAGCGTACATTTAAATGGAATGTCAAAAGGTGAGACTGCTAAAATATTACATTAAATTCATATGAATTGTCAAACTACACCTAAAATAAAAAACATAAATTCTTTACAACATTATTAATTACAAAAAATGAATACTAATAGCTTAAACCGCCGTGTAATAGTACAGGTAAGAGTGTGCTAACTCTCAGCTAAGCTTGCCTTTCTAGTTACGAACATTCACGAACGGAATACACTAGGCTAACTAGAAATAGCGTAATGTATGTCGCGCGATTGCAAAAATTATTTTCACTAAGCGTTATAGAAAATTTGTAACTTCGTTATTTTTTGGAATTTCTATATAATTGTTTTGGTACTAATTGAAAGTCCATACCATAAATAATTTTGCATTCAAAACGGAAATTGTCCAAAATTCAAGTTAGCGTAGTGTAAATTGCTGGTGTCGAATCTGTAAAAATGGAACACACTTTTGTTGGTTGGTTGCTCCATGGCAACCAAGGAAGCAACTTATCAAAGATTTTATTTAAATTTCGTTTTGGCTTGCAGATAGAGGTGTTTAAAGTAAATAAGAAATAAATGAACATAATTGGCGCGAGTAAAATTATCGTTGTTCGTCATTGATTCTGGAATTTATAATTAATTCACTTAGTTTTAATTACCGCGCATTGTTTGAGAAAAGTACTATACTGATGGACTCACGTATGTGTGCCTCGGTTTCGCCTCGGCCCACATTTTCATTTAGAATCGCCACGTTAGTCATTTAATTCTTCGTATTTTGTACCCATTTCATGGACGTAGTTTTATTACTTCTATCATATACACAGGCAGATACTTAAACAATTTCACTGGAAATGGTGTCCTTACTGAAGCGATCGATAAAAACTCGCAAATCTATCGATTGGGGTAACAAAATAAAGGGTTTTATTACGCCAGTGTCACCGGGAATATTATTTAAATAAAAAATCGAATTGGCTGTTTTTTTGGGCCAAAAGGTATGTTTAAAAATAATAATTTGAGACCTATCAAAATGATGGGGTTTATTGACACTGGGTACCTATACTCGTATTAAAAAAAACTAAATGGCGGATATTTGGCGAAAAAATCTCCCAAACCTATCAAGTGGTTTTAAAAGGTGATTACAAAAAATTATACAAATTATTTGTTAAAATGTAATTTGGAATGAGAAATCCTAACTAAAAAGCGTAAAATAAAAAAAGTTCATTTTTTTAAGACAGAAATAGGTCATCTTAATTCCACTTTAAGTTCACTTTGTACGTAGTCGGGTTTTTGTTCTTTTTTATTTATTTTTTTTGTTCACAAAGGTTTTCGGTGGGGATTGTTTCTACTCGCGCTTCGCGCAGGAAAGGTTTTCATGACACATGCTATGTGTCTTTGCACAATACGGTGCAAAATCCACTATACCAATATTTTTTTAACTTGGGTAACACTGTTGCTAAGTGCAAAATCCACGATATAGCATTATATTTTTTTACTTGGGTATCACAGTTTTTCACGAAGACGTGAGGTACAAATTGTACAAGGTCTTAAATAAAATTTGGTTACATTTGAATTTGAACCTTGTCACGTCAACATAGAGTTTCTAGTTCCAAAATTTGCATTTGATCTAAGATTCTGAATTCAAGCTTAGCGTATAGTATATGCAAAATAAACAGATGTTTTTAGTTTGACCTATTGAAGAATTGCATTGAAAATAAAGGGAGTGAGCAATGATCATATTTCGTTAAATATTGTAATTGAAAAACCATTTCGACGAATAGGGTTGCTGATCACTGCGGTCCAACAAATATTCTAAGTTTATTGATATTTTTGTTCAATCATGTTCGTCCTTAATAATTATGACCCTTATGATGTTATCATTCTAAAAAGGCTTGTTTTCCTCAAAGTAAAAAAGGGAAGGTAAGTGATACGATTAGTTAGATAGTATTTGCTTCCATATCGTCAAAAAAGCAAGTTTATTGAGTTTATTTTCATCATGACTGATAATGTAGTACGTAGTATAATACTTTGATGATGATCCGCTCGCATTTGCGCGGTTTTCTAATCAATGCCTATAACTGACTAATAAACATCGGATATGTAATTATAAGATAATAATTATGTTCAGAGGTAAATAAAAACGTTTAAAATAGTAGCCCACCAGCATCGATAACAGATTCACGAATACACGCTGAAATTTTAATGGTTGTTTTCCCGCGGCAGAACGATTTGCCCTAAGTAGTACTATTGAATCATAGCGCTAAACTTAAAAAAAAAAGTTTTTATTTTCAAATAATTAAAAAAAAATAGGTTTAAAATTATTTATGACGGTCCTAAGCCCGTAAAAGTATGAAGGGAAAACTGGAATATCTTTTAGGTAGGTAAGTAGTCGCAGTCGGGCGTTTGCGCTGTATCACTATTGGTCGAAATCGCTTTCGAGTTTTGTTTATCACAATTCTAAATCTGCCATTTTTCAATAAAAAAAACTATAAATCTATTGTACGACCAAGACAAAACCAATTCGCTGCGGGAAAACAACCACTAAAATTTCAGCTTGTATACAATAATGTAATATCTGGAATAATATACCTACTTGTATACAGCGATCATACTCGTACTTAGGTAAATTGAATAGGCCGTTTCATCTGATTATTTTGCGTATACTTAGTACAGAAAATTCAAATTCAGATTCTATACCTAGCTAGATAAACGCCGGGAGAGAAGTTTCTGCCGGCGGGAATGGATTGTGTTTTGTTTTCGTCGTGTTTGATGAGAGGGGTAGGTAAGGGTTGCGCGGGTGAAATTTGATTTTTTGCTGGCTTTATGCGCCCTCTTAACGATCCCTGCAGTCTTCAAAGGTTCTTAGCCTCGTTTAGGGTTGTCGCGATGTCACCCGTGTGACGTTATCTTCAGATCAATGTGACCTTGGCTAAGCTTTCCAAGTCCTTCTTCGACCGGTCATCAGAGCCATGTCGTGGTCTACTGACGTCATGTCGCCGCGCCCATGTTGTTTTAAGTGTAGTAGAAACATAATGCAATTAACGATAAGTTGCTAACAAGTGGGCGTGTTTATACTAGAGCTCCGTATGAGAAATGGAACTGGTCGAGGAGGTGATACCTTTGAGGTTGAATGAACGGGATGTTACGTATGTTGTGGAAGACAATGTTTATATTATCATTTATGACAATTGATAACAAAAGGTGACCGCTTTGGATCAACAATAATAAATCGTGATCGGAGTCTGCGTTGACTTTTGGTCAAGGTTGATTTGTTGCTTGCTGCAAAATTATGTAGATTTCCGAAATCCGGTTGTTAAATTGTAGATAAGTAAGTGGATAGTTGACTCAAACTCAAAGCATTTATTTCAATTAAACTATTTATAGGCACTTTTGAATTGTCAAGGAGTCGGTCAGTCAGAAATATGAAGTTAGTTGCCCATTCCAATGCGTAGTAGGTGTTGTACCTACACTACCTACCTATGGAGAAGAATGGGCAAGAAACTCTATGGACACTCTTTTAAATTATATTGTTACAAATATATTAGTTACATCATTAATGATGAATTTATATGTGAGAACAATGTAAAAAAGTCGTACCCGTCAACAGCGTCCAGAGTAGGTACTTACTGCAAATAGAAACAAAAAAAAAACAATTTAAAAAAATAAATAATTAAAATAAACCGTGACAGATGACCAGTCGGTCCCAACTAACGGCGCTCGTTCAACATGACGCATGGATCACCACCATTCAGCTCAACCATTTTGAAGGGAGCTAAATGATCCAAAACACGCGCCTCCATCAGCGAAACATTTGAGTGAACATGGCATACTCTCAGCTGCCAGGACACATCCAAGTCAATGAAAGACATATTACCCGGTAAATGGTAGCTCTCTAGTACATAGTACTCATACCTTCGCTAAGCAATGATATAATACAATAACACTAGCTTGAGGGGCGGGGTTTGTTGATACAGTAAATAATGATGATATTCCGTGCCATGTCCTAATTAGGGTACCTAGGTAGTTTTTCCAACTACCAATCGAACGGAGTCACGGGAACACCCATTATCATCTGTAACTCTCCGATACTAAACTGATGAGTCTGATGACAGAAAAAAACCAAAGACTTCAAGAGATAAACAGACAATTACTTTCGTTTTCCCAACCACAAGAACACAATTTAGAGAAAACATACTCTCACCCAAAGTAGGTCATCCCCGTGATATGAAAAGTCTATAAATAGAGGTAGGAGGAATGTCCTTGGTCTAGTTCTACATTATATAAATGTTAGTGTCCATTGTTCCATGCCGTCCTATACCTACAATGTCGTCCATGTAGACTCAACTAGCGCTAGTCTCACATCAGAACCGAAAATAGTTGGCCGTTTGTCGGTTTTGACAAGCTTGCATCAGTCCGAATTCATGGCAAATGGCGGGGATTCTTATACAGTAATGGTTCTTTTGATCACTGCCCATCGAGTATGGTTTAAGACTGAATTATCAGGCTTACCATAGACTATAGCCTTATCTGTACCAACAAAGGCAGTAGAAACGGCAGCTGTATCAAAATCATGTAATAATCAGTATACATTTTTTTATCTGCGTAAAATCAAAATTTGAGCTTTATAGCCTTTATTTAACCCTTTAGCAATTTAATAAACTAGCCGCGCCCCGTGGTATCACCCGCATAAGTCTCGATCCCGTTGGAATATCGGGATAAAAAGTATTCCATGTTACCAACCATCCATGTAACCCAGGTTATGTTCTACAAATTTGTCAAATTTCATCCTAATCCGTTCAGCCGTTTTAGCGTGAAAGCGTAACAAACAAACCAACAATCAAACTCATTTATAATATAAATTAGGAGTATGCACACTTTCCTTCCTCGTATACAATATCCAGCATAAAGGAAATATAAATCACAATGACTTCCAAAAAATTATGGCTATAACTAATTACATTTATATTGAAGTGGACACTAGAGTATTCATTTCTATTGACCTTAGACCCAGCACTGTCACGGAAAACTGAACCTTGAGTCAACCCAGACAGCACTTCTAATTGCTTTTTTTTCCGTGCTTGTCCATTATGAACAATTGATTAACGGATTTGATTGACTTTCTATCAGTATTGGGTATCTTAGCAGTGCACGCTAACCCGATAAACAATGTATTTCGTTTGTGGTTTAATCTGAATAAATAAACAGCAATGAAGAATGTTTGTTCCTCGAATTGTAGCTGAATGTCTGCCTGGAATCATTCACCCCTCACCTCAAGATAATGAAATGACTCACTGTTTTTCCCCTTTACTTAGATAATACACGTAATACACTTTGATAATACATGGGTTTCTTGTGAGATCGAGTTGTGGTAATCACCAGGAGGCAAAGTATGTTGCCCAGGATGCACCGGAAGAAATGCATGATTCATCCTTGATTCACTGTTTAGTATGAACATTTTAGCTTGCGATAGGAACAGGACCATTATATAGCACCCAAAACAAACCGAGCCTGCATGTGTTCATCTTTTAGGTCCGACCTCGCAACTGAGCATGACGGTCATGTTCTGTCAAACGCTTTTATCTCTACGGTCTAGATGCGCTATAAACATAATTGTGCCTATGACTATTGTGCGACTGTTACTGTTAAAAGTGACTTTTCAGCACTAAATTACATCTACTAAAATACTTGACCTATAGACCTACTCTTAAGATAATGCTTCGGCGTGATAAGCAGCTTACGACCTCATGATTATTACTTCTGACATAAAGAGATGTGTCACCCATTAAAAAAATAGTGGTAATAATGTTCTCTTTTCAATGAAACGTTAGTTTTCCGCACATCAGCTTCTGTTAACGATACTTCGCACTGATTGCATTGCAAAAAACGTAAATCGGTAATCTTCTATCGTACCGTACTAGACTAGAATATTCATGACACTCGTCGCATGCGGCAAAGAGAATGGTGACCACGAATCACGATGCACGGTCAATGTCAATCGATACAGTTGCGTGTACAACGAAGCCTGCCGAGCGACGACGCGACGTATCCGGGTCACCTATAAGCTTTTTACTGTCCGGTTCATGTTCAATTATAAAACAGGAACTCAAAGAACCTAATGTGTCACCGGCGACACTAATATTATCATTGTCAGAAACGCATTTGAACCTTAATCTTGTTAAACTGTAGACAATTCCGCAACCTCTTTCGTTTGCTCGCTCAACATCATTGTGTGTTCCACTTTCGCTGAACTGCTAGTTTTGTAACGGTTTCCAATCAGCGCGGTTAATAAAGTAGCTATTAACTGTAAACATTAGCTCGATTAAAATGAAGACTATCCATTAGCTCCTGTCTACAAGTCTGATTCGATGCGCAAAACATTGTCTGAATAAAAAATTGGCGCTAGTGTCTGTCACGCCGAATTGGTTTAATTTAGTGCATAAGTTGTAAAAATTGGTCTTTAAATGGCATACTTTATATGAATAGTATATTAACGAGCTGAATCGCTGGCGAAGGTCTTCTGAGCTGGGGGCGACACGGGACAAACTAATAAAATGATATTGACGCTTAAGTTTATGAGCTCGGCGCCATTGGCACTCACTGATTTTGATGTAATATCTTTCGATGGTATGACCGTCTATAAACTCGGTACGGTTATTAAAAACCATAGGGATGCACATAATAGTGTCTTCGTGTTCAAGGAAAACAATTGGCCCAACTCCAAGATTGGTCAATCTACATATATGCAAATATATCATTCCTTGGAGCTAGAATGGGTATTAAAATCTCGCATTCGTAGATAAACAAGCTTAGCATACCAAATTGCGTTGAGTACCTATTTTAAATCATTCTGTTAAAGCTGAGTATGACTTTGAATTGCTTTGGACAATTCAGCATATTTTTCAGCTTGTGTTGTTGAGAGTTTACGCAGTTATTGTTACATTTATAACAAAATCTCTATTGTAATAGTCGGAACTTGTAGTTCCAAGTCCCTGAGGTGGATGAAGGTTGGCCAGCATCCGGTTTTAGTCCGCGGTACAATAAGTCTCGCGAGGCATAGCTTGGAGCTGTTTTTTCCGCGGGTACGACTTTGTGAGTTTGCCGAGGTCAGTCGAGATGTCGACCGGCCTGTTACTTCCTGCTGGTAACTGTAGCGTTCAAATGTTACAATTACTTTTGAAGTTGCTCTCCTCAACCTTAAAAGATACACGGATTTAATGGCAATGACCGAGCAACATTGCATACGCTCACAGGTCACCGAGTACGTCAAAGTGTACAATGGCCAGCGTTTTACCGCTTTTCAAACATTTGTGTAAAGCTTTGTTTAACGCTAAATTTATTGCTTTGGTGCGATTTTCTCGTGAAGAAAATGTCACTGTAGTGACGTTCTAGTTAAAATGTTTCGTTCAGTTTACGTCAACAATATTAACAATACTCCTCACTCCATTAATAATGTCACAACGGAACATTAACTTTCGACTTCACTTTAGCTATTGTTTGATTGTTTGCGAAGTAAAAACCTAAGCCTGAGTTATGGCTTATCATTTTTATCTGACTTTCCGTTTCCTTTATCTTAATATTCTCTGTTTTTGCGTTGGTTTGTTAGTAGAACCAGCATTTAAATTCGGTGTTACTTTATATGCTTATTATCATAGAAGTTACATGTATAGTCGGTCCCTTTCTTGTTGATTTGTTACTAATCACGACCATTCGATTTTTCTTTAGGAGTTTCATAAATGATTTTTAAATACACCAGTATTTAAACATAAGACCTGCATGAGCTGTTTAGTATTTTTCTAAATGGTAAAACCACCACTGACCATGGACTGTGTAATTTAAACAAAACATGTTTTCCTTCATTCACTATGTAGTTGTTCCGCGAAATCGTTCCGCATGTGTTTGGATCATGAATTTCTCCCGGCTGCGCGCGCGCAGGCTCTCGTCAGAAAAGAAAGCGAATAGGTAACGGTACTGCGCGACTCAGCATAATTACTCGTATTTTATTAAACCATGGTGCCGTACCTTTTTACCTTGTTTTAAGTTACCTAACATGCCATGGTTCAACTTTTTGAATTACCTCTACCACAGTATAATAAAGTAACAGTATTATATTTCATAAACAAAAATTTGGTTATTCTGATGCAATTTTGCCTAGACTCATTAAAGGCATACATTTTCCTTAAGTCTTTATTTATTGATAGCTATGTATGTATGGGCAAACGTGAGCGTAGGTTTAATATGAAATCACGTCATCTAAGTTTAGTCTCAAGGTGCATGCCCAGTAAGAAGTCATCGTGTGGGCAGAAGGTTAATACGATCCAATTTCAGTTAAGTCAGTTAATTTAATCAACTGGAGAATATCTACGACCACAGCTACAATTTGTGTGCGTATGTGCTGTGTCACTCCTATCATAAATCGTTTAATAAATCATCAAACAGTGAGCTACAAATTGCAATGTCTGGCGAGCAATAAAAAGCTAAAAAGACAACGAGTGCGGAGTGACGTGACCGCATCCGTGCCATGTGACCCAATATAAGCGAAAGTGTCAAATATTTGAGCCCCGCAAGCAGCGCGTGCACCTTTCGTTGTACTAGACAGTTGTGGATTTGTGGACTGATCGTGCGCCGCGCTTTACCATAGGTTGCTTAAATATGAATACAGGGTCAAATTAAATTAGCTAGCGAAACTCTGCTACTTGTATACTATATAATACATATATGTATAATATAATATTATAAAGAGGTAAAATTTGTTTGTTTGTTTGTTTGTAAGTTTGTATGTAGGGAGTAATCTCCGGAACTATCAGTCAGATTTGAAAAAATATTTTTGTATTGGGTACCCCAATTCTTGAGGAAGGTGTGGACGAAGTCGCGGGTAGAAGCTAGTAATAGGTAATAGGTAATACGGGCTGGTATCCGCAACTCCACGTCTAAGCGCGTATTTTGCGTACAGGTGGGAAAATCGTTTATTCGATCCACCCCAGCTCCTCAAAGAAGGCCAGCTACGCCTTGGTGTCACTGACAATCTCACGTAGGGTACCTGGGTTACCGAAGTACTTTGCCCTGTATGCGTCGACCGCCGGGCAGTATAACAGCACATGAGCTGCTGTCTCGTCGTCCTCCATGCAGGCTCTGCACAGCGGACTGTCTGTGACTCCTATTACAAAGAGGTGTTTATTAAATGACCCATGGCCAGTTACAGCTGCTGTGACTGTACGCAGCTGTTGTTTCGTTAGTCGGAGAACCTTTTTCGTGAGCCGGCCATCAATTGTAGGGAGTGCCTCCTTAGCCTGCCTGCACTCTCCGTGATCCAACCATAGTTTGTGATGTTGGTCCCTGGTTCGTTTCCTTACCAGAGTGCGTAAGTACCCGAAGGGGAGTGGCGCAATGGGTTCGGGGCCCACTGGTGCCATGCTCGACCCCCTTCTGGCAAGTTCGTCGGCTGCGTCATTGCCCCGCGAACCGCTGTGTCCTTTAATCCATTGAATGGTAATGTTATTGAGGCTACCCACCTGGTTAAGGCGCTGGTGGCACTCGTATATCAGCCCAGAGTCAATAGTGTGGCTGTTTAGCGCTTGCAGAACAGCCATGCTGTCTGAGAGTATACGTATTGAGTGGTCCTTAACTTCCCTGGCCATTATGGCTAACGCGGCAAGAGATATACCCATGCATTCGGCCTGGAACACTGTGTTATGGACTCCCAATGGTGTGGCTATGTGTATGTTGAAGTCTTCCGAAAAGATTCCAGCACCTGTGCCACTACCTGTTTTGGATCCATCCGTGAAGATTCGTAGCTCTGCGGGGCGCAAACCCTCGCATCGGCAATCCTCGTGAAGTTGGATCCTGTATTTTTTATCGAAGATAAATTGTTTGGGTACCCGGTCATTTATGGCTTTCGTAATAGGGAACTCAGTATTGAGTCCCTCAAGCAGCGCGGTGTGTTGTGTTTCTCTCTTACCCCAGAGATTAATTGCATTAAGACGCACCGCCGCCATTGTCGCTTCCTGCTGTATAAACAGGTGGAGCGGGGTTAGACCCAGTATGGCTTCGATTGCTGCAGTCGGAGTAGTCCTCATGCAGCCAGTGGTCGCAACGCAGGCCAGTCTCTGTAGGCGTTGTAGTTTGTTGCAAGTTGTAACCAGCATCGTGCGGGGCCACCAGACCACGGCCCCGTAAGCGACCATGGGGCGGATCACAGCTGTGTACAGCCACAGTATGATTTTGGGGGATAGGCCCCACTTCTTACCTATCATTTTCCTGCATTGCCAGAAGGTGATGCAGGCCCTGTTTAGCTTGTTGTCAACATGACTGCTCCAGTTCAACTTAGCGTCTAGAATGACTCCAAGGTACTTGACCTCGTTGGCCAACTGAAGTTCTGTATCGAACAGTTTGGGTAGGCGGAAGGGGCCTAATGCTCGTTTTTGGGTAAACATGACTAGTTCAGTTTTAGTGGGGTTCACTGATAGTTCAAATTCCCTGCACCAACTTTCTACGATACGAAGTGCTTGTTGCGTGAGGTTACAGATCGTTCCCGTCACCTTCCCTGATACAAGGATTGCGAGGTCATCTGCATAACCTATCGTAAGCTAGTAATAATAATATTATAAATGCGAAAGTTAGTTTGTTTGTTTGTTACTTACGCTTTCACGCCAAAACGCCTGAACGGATTTGGATGAAATTTGGCACATGGGTAGACCATGACTTGGATTAGGACATAGGATAATTTTTATCTCGATATTCTCACGGGATCGAGACTTATGCGGGTGAAACCGCGGGGCGCAGCTAGTGATACAAGAAAAAAACGAAAATCTGATTTTTTTTGGGCGTAAACGACTGCTTTTAGTATGAGTTGAGAAAATATATTTTATTTGGTTTTTCGTGTGTAGTGTTTGTGTAGATACTCATCACATTTTTGAACTGATATTTCAAGTGACTACTCTAAGTGCGATCGATGACAAAAAAACATCAATATTTTTTTTTTTATCAAAAAAAAATTGATGCAAGTTTAATATGCGACTACGGAACCCTGCATTGTGCGTGGGCCGACATGCACTTCGCCGGTTTTCTTTTTGAGATACGCAACCCTAAAAAAACATTTTCTTTTTTGTTTTATCATGTTTAGATATGGATTCGATACCCATCACGTCTGCGTAGTTTCGCTAGCTTTTTTAATTTGACCCTGTTTTCAGTCAGGGAAGCAGATATTTTAGCAAATTAAGTAGCAACTTATTAAGTTAAGTCATTATCCTTGTATTTTAACAACAACGTCTAATTTTATGAGTTGTATTCAATTACACGACAAATAGCCGCAGTGTGTCAATTGCCTACACAATTATTTTCATGACTGTACCTACGTTTTATTGTTATTAATTATTTTATTATATTCGTGTGGACTCCTTTGAGTATCTACTCATTACACAGGGTGGCAGGGACATCGACGCGAAGCCGGCTACCATGGATTCAGTATATGATTCTGAACCCCACTGCATTGAAATTTTTCGTCGGTAATTTTTTTTTTAAACAGCTGTTTCATAGAAAAGTGCAATATCTACGCGGTCAAAATGTATGGAGCAGCTGTTTTTTTTTTTAAATAACCGACGAAAAATTTCAACTCAGGGGGGTTCAGAATCATGTACTGAATCCATGGTAACCGGCTTCGCGTCGATGTCCCTGACACCCCGTATATACTGCAACATTCATATGAACTATGTTAGTGTAGGTGTAATTATTAAGTTTACCAATAGTTCCTGTCATTACTCACATATTAATGTCCTCGATACAAAATACCTACATTATTGTTGGTATTTTATGTTAATTTGAAAACGGTGAACCTACTTTATCTGCCTCGATTCCAAAACCCGTTCGTTTGAAACTCCATTAGAATTTTATTACGCACAACGTGTTCGTCACAGATCCGTCGATTGTATGAATTTGTTTATTTTCCTACCAATGCTATTACACTGTTACAATCAGATCTCCAGCTGTTGATTGATTGCCAATTCGTCTAAATCGTTTTGTTGACAAACCTCTGCCTTGTATTTTTTTCGTTGATTGTTTCAAGTATATCTATGTAGATCAAACATGAACATATTGTAAATTCTCTAGACAATTGTGACAAAACATACGCGTGCAATGTCGCAGTGCTCGATAGTCCCCCTGCAGCCCTGTTCATTGCAATATTCGCAATTGTCTATTGAAACTCAATTCATTTAATAAACCTCACGCACTGGTGTCATGGTAGCAATATAAATTATGTGGCCATAGTTCACACTAGCAATTTGAACGTAGGATAGTGATATGACATGCAAGACATCACAATTAGATTTATTTTCGTTTTAAAATTCACTTTACATATTGGCAAAATTGACGATTTTCGTTTCTTGGTCAACTACTAGACACCACTTCCCTATGAAATGGATCATGTCAGTTATGCTCCTGCTTAAGTAATCTTGTTATTTTACTAAAATATTCGTCTGGGATTAATCGCTTGCTAAACCAGTCAAATTGGTTACATCAGATAACCCATACACATTACCGCGGGTCGTTCAACACATAACTTTCTAATGGTGGAAAGTAAAAGTGAACCATACAGCCGAACCTCTAATGGAATGATATAAAATGATGTCGAATGACATCAGCATGATATAGGTATGGTCCAAGACAAAAAAATCGCTCCATTTTTTGAATGAGCAAATTGAAATAGAATCTAAAGGAAATAAACTGCAATAATAGCAGTGAACAGATGAGTCAGAAACGAATTTGGAAAAGGTGACAAATACATTACTGTTAAAACGTTAAACAACCTAGTAACTACTGGTCAAACTATATATTCAATTGATTGATAGATTAGCAACTAGCAGGAGTGTGTTTGAATTGAATCGCTCAAGCCGTCAAAAGTCTATATAGCTTGTGATTAGAGGTGTGTTACAATTTTGATATACAATAAAGTGTATCTATCTAGTAGGTATGTATCTTGTGGTGACGACTGGCGATGGCACGGGTGTTGCGAGCCTTCGATTCTCCAAAATGGTTGAGTTCAATGATGCCGATAAACTCGTCAAGTTCTTGAACGCTATCAGTTTTGAATTGTACCTTGACTCCGACCATGAGTTAAAAATGCCCAAGTTTACCAACAGAAATTAGGTATTATTGTACAAGCGATCATGGTCAGAATGCTATACTCATATCATGTATCTTCCTTGTGGCAGTGTTGAAATAATGGCTGGTGCAACTGCAAAAATACGTTTATTGTCAATAACACACGAATTAAAACAGTCTAAGCCATCAACAGCGTTCATCTCAAAACAATTTTATCTTTACACTCTTGGATTAACCACCCATAAAGCCATCCTATTAAAAATTTCAATATTGTGCAAAAGGAACTTATTGCGCTGTTCTGTAACTGTTCTGAAACTTGGTGCCGTTAAAGCCTGAATCACTACTAGCATTTTATTGTTTCAAGAATAATTATCAATAGTTCTCAGTATTAGCGTCAAGGCTAGTAATAATTTAATTAGCTAAAATAAATAAGGCTGAACGTATTCCACGTGTACTGATGGAAATGAAACGGGTGCGTTGTTCTTTATTTATTGTTCTTTAGAATGTTTAACTTGCATGTCCTTGCCAAACTTCGGATATTTGATAATTATAGGTACCTACGTATTTTCTAGCACACGTTTTCTGTACCAACAAAACTTATTAGAAGTGAACAGCACTGATTTTAGTCCATTGTATTCTGTAGAGCCACAATCAGTATTGTGTATTTGTGTATTAAGAAGTATTTTCCGTGGGTCCTGAAAAAAAGAAACCTGCAGTTCAGTTCTAGTTGCAGTTAGGACAATAGTTTGAGACTTACTGCCTTCAAATTTATAAATCTCGTCACAGTTCATTTCATTTCATTCATTGTTTCACACATTTTTAAACGCCAATGACCATTTTTAATAGTATTGTTTTGTCAGTCAACAAACTCGAATCAAATCTAATCGTCGCTTTCACAATAAGTAATGCACTTTTTAATTATTGGTATGTATGTAGGTGCAGTGTTCGTGCCGCGTCAATCATGAGTTTTATCGCTATTCGATTATTCATAGTAGCAATTTTCAAAACTGTTTTGATGACTAACTCTTAACCATGAACATTAGCTGAGTTCCTTGTCACCTATATTGTTTAAACTAAGTATGCTGTAAAAATAAACGATCGGCCAATTACTGCTAAAAAAGTAAAGCAATTTGCAAATTATGCAAATATTTGTTCACTGTCTGTAATTAGCAATTAGCTGAAGACAAAAAGCGTCCAATTCCTTACGCAATAAGTGTTTCGTTCGTGCTCTCTGGTGACAACTGACGAACAATGCTTATAATAGTGTGTATTTAAAAAAGCGATCTTACTTATGAATGGCTATAAGAAAATAGGCAGAATGAAGAGGAATGATGGTAGGATTGTCTGACATATGCTAATAATATAGCTGGGAAGGAAGTGAACACTGAGATGACGGCTAGTAGAGATGTACATGGAAGAAAATGACTTCTTTCATAGCTGCGCCGATCTCTTACTCTAACAAGTACATTGTAAAATTGGAATAGAGGCGAAAGGATGACGAATTCATCACAATAAAAAATTACATGTAATATCCACTCGATTTTACCCTAATGACTTAAATATTTGTCATACCATGTTAAGGTATTTAAATTTACTTGTTTTTAAAGAACCATAAAATAGCAATTAATCGTTCTATTATAATATTTTATACGTCTGCCAAACTGTTCGTAAATGTAGCTCAAATGCTCAAATGTATCACAGACTTGTATGCATGGAGGCATTGATGGGTCGGCATTGAGTTTAGACAGACCGAGGCCGCTTTCTTTTGAAAATATAGGAGGATAAACAGGCGATAACGTCAACGCAACTGGTAGGCATGGAAATACCGGCCTCGTGAGGTTACCCCGGAAAAAATATATTTACCAGTAGGTAATTTTATAGGGGTCGATGATACCTACAGTATTTTCTGTGATCGGAAAGTTTATAAGTCGACAGCGTGAAACATGCAAACAATACGTCATCCACTCTGTTAAGGAAAAGGATTCCGCAAGGAATTATTCTTGGCCCCGTAGGATGCTATTTGCAGGAGAACCTCATATGGTGTTTCAGAAACTTCAGTAGTGATTAGTTTCAGTACTTAGGTGTTGTTAAGTTCATTTTAGTTCTTAATTTAGTACAGATTGTAATGACCTATATTGTACTTTATGCGAGGAAATCACGTTATTTCGACTTAAGCGTATATAACGTTATATAACTTCTTAATGAATTCAACATTTTGCTGATGTAGAACGTAAGATCTCATACTTTTATTTTAACAATGTTTTTTCCAAATTGCCGTAACTGTATACAGTATGTAACAATCACCACCAGTAAATTAATCTTGCAAGAATCATAAAGTTTAATTTCAATCGGAAACGACCAATTAAAGCTTGAACGCTTGCACGAGTTCACAAAATTTTCGCCTTTTTGCAAAATTATGCGACATCATTTTCGAAGAGTACGTTTTGTAATTACACGAGATTACCGACAGCTTGTTAAGGCCAATAGTGAACGTTTCGACCTTCACATTGCCTGTACTGCCCAGCCATGTCGTCACTACGGCTTTCGCAGATTTAACAGACTGTGGAATCTTGAAGATTTACAGAATATTTTACTCGTTTACGCCTTGCCCTATAAAACTTTATTAGAAAATAACCTACAGACCTAGCACGTTTGGGAGGTTTCATAAAAAATAACAAGGTTGTGTAAACAAGGAATAATGAATCCGATTATTCTGTAGACACAAAATCTTTGAATAAAGATTTCTGCTTGGATATTAAACTAACAGGATTACAATCGGTACGCTTACATTTTGATGATAATATGTAAATAGTGGGCCTCTGTTGTGCCAATATCACATAATGTATTTACTTTGAGAGCAAAGTAAACTCTTTATATTTTAATGTAGGCCACATTAAATACGGCTTTTGTATTACTTTTGTTTCTCCTGTCATTCGAATATCTGATTAATAGTTTATTTTTCCTATAAGTGATTCCTTTACATTACTCACATGTTGTTAGAAATACAATTGCGGTCATGATGATTTACATCAATGATTGCGGTGGAATTTCTTAATACCAATTTTCTTATATAAACTATGCGAAGAATCGATAGAAAAGAAGAGATGTTTCATTCAACAGAGAGAGATAAATTGCACATCTTACGAAGCAGTCGCGGCACGCCATCATCATAACGTTATTGAGCTGTTATACAATCATTTTTATTATGTTTATTAAAGAATTTTCCTTTATAAATAAGGTTTTATCTTACATCTTTATTCTAGTGTTTGTGCAGTCTTTATCAAATGTTTGTTAGGATTTGATGCTGTTAACACGGAAAGATGTTTGCGATAACATAAGTAAAAGAAATGTCATTTATCTCTTTTTTCGTTTGTACTGAGTATCCGCGACTGATTCTTCAGGCTTACTTTGAATTCATCGGTATCTTCCTGGGAGTAAATGTTCTCAAAAAAAGCAAAATTATCTAGATGAAATAGTATATGACAAATGCTTTTTTCGCCATTTCAGAGTAGGTCCCATTGTTAAAGTTGTTCATATTCATGAGTACTTTCACCCCCAAAAAAGATTGCAAAATGATTCAGAGTCAGCTTGTATTAGTACCTCTTGCCGAAGCACTACAGAGAATGTCACAAAGCATAAAATTGAATGTGGTGGAGTATAGGGATGATAACATTAGTGCTATCTAGTACTCGGTAGCCGACTTATCTCTGAGTCAGACTAGCCCATCCTCAGGGCTTAGCTGACTCATCCAAATCGTTGATAACGTCCTATGTTTTAGGATTGTTGCGATACAGTTTTATATCTTTATCGGCTGACTAAATTGACATATCTTTTTGTTTTTAACGAATTTTTCCTTGGTCCACAACTTTACACACAGTTTCTTACAAATCACTCAAACAATTTTTGTTTTGGCTAAAATGTTTTGCCTAAAAAGTAAAAATCCTAAATGTAACAACCAAAAAATAAATAGTAGCAAACGTGTTTAGAATAAGACGTAGCTACGTAAGCCCCTTGGCTTTGTTTTTGACGAAGTCTTGGAACTGCTGTTTTAACACTTGTATTTTTCGTACGATGATTCATGTCTGTACTTACCTTTTAGTAGTTTACAAATTCGTTTGACGAGCCTTACATCATCGATAAGACAATATTCGGTAAACAAGCAGTTTTTACAATTTCCGCCTTGTAACGCTCTATAGGCTGTAAATATTGCCACCAGCGATTATTATTTTTGTATCCATGTGTTAGGTTTATTTGTAGTGCATCATTGACTTCAAACGTCAGTCAGGATGCATATTTGTCCGCATACTGTGGACTCATATTTATTATTGTTTTTGATAAAGGTCTCTTCAAAAGATGACAAATAAGAAATCGGCTGCGATTGCTACATGTCTGATGCGATCATGTGTGCTGGTTATTGCTTAGGCAACTTAATTTTCATTTGAAGATTCAATATTTCACGTATGTATAAAACATTTCAGCTCCGTTTCTGGGATGGCAACGCAAAAGAGATTTATCTGAATAGCAAAGGTCCACCACAGGTGTCGTCGAAAACAGTTAGACCTCCGTCTACTCCTGTGCCATCCAATAATGTACCTATTGGTTCACTTCTACCTCTGCAACAATTGCATTCACTATGAAATGTTTTATAAGACTCGCAATGCTTTGTTTTGTTGGCTAAATAAAGATAAAGCTCGGTTAATAGTTGCATTGTGTCGATGACACAGATTCTCAGGCATCACTCGTTACTCAGCTTATTTAGCTCTTACCCTTCGTGCCCTCGGTCCTTTTTGAGTCATTCACCAAATTAGTTCACCAGATTTGCCAACGCTGATTCTGCCGTCTCTTGGGAAAAATTCTTATGCATGATTTGTCACCGGTAGGTACCGTGCAAGCTTCCATACCTACTTATATGCAGGACTGTGTAAAGGGGGCTTACCCGGAACACTTCGGCTCTGTCCTGCCACTCGGCATTACTTTGGTTTTGTCTACGGCATTTGAGACGTGCTCGTGCTCTATGGAGTATTGTTTCGGCTATGACTCATGTAACGGCTCGCGACAGCATTAAGCACACTTTCCAATATTACTTCATTGTTGTTTAGCCACAACAAACATTTTAGAAGAAAAAATGGTAATAAATACCATTTTTTCTAAACACGTTTAGGAATAGAAAATAGTTGCAGCTGATTCAAAAGTAAGTGCTTCCAAGTTGATTATTGGTATCGAGAGCGATAGATACTTAGCCGGTAAAATAAGGTGCACAGGTTTAATTGATTTTATAAAAACTTCAAGAGTGGCGTGACACAGAAAGTAAGACGTCCACAGTTACTACTGTTCTATAATAATTGAATGAGTGTACGCGTGACTGTCAGCAGTAAACTCATTGTTATTTCAACAAACAACAACAACATAAAGAAAGACAGTTACGTCGAAAAGTCAATTTTTATCGCGAAATGATCTGTAAAGTTCATTGAAACCGTAGAAAGTATTGCCCGAAGCGGATATCATGCCACAATCTCAAACCGCGACCTGTTGCTTGACTCACGAATTTGGCCGAACAACTTACAAGTACTTGGAGTAACTTGGAGTGTCAGACAGCGTTCGATAGCTCCAACCGATAACATTGACTACAATGACGTTGTTGAAAATGTTCATATAGATTGACCGACAAATATCTCCGTCACTGTAATGGCAGCGCTTTAAAGGGAACAGCTGCAATACATTTCATGATAATTCTCTATTTCGTTACGTGCATCATGTCGATCTATAGGTACTTTTATAACACCCTTTTGACAAATAGTACGAATGGAATTTATGCACTCAAACAGGTCTAACTGTACTTACTACCAACGTACTTATAGTGCGTCAATGACATACTTGAATGTAATCACATTTCACTACTGCTCTCACGGTATCACGGTAATACGCGGCATTATTGGCTGCAAAGTAAATTGACTACGCATGCAGCTATGGAAAGGCAATTTCATTTCAATGCGTTCATCGTGCAACATTGATGTAAGCCCTTGCATTGCGTAACGCATAGATATTGACGTGCGTGACGATACATGACGTAAGTTACCTGTGAGATTTTGTCACGGTAGTTCTGTAACCACAGTTTGTAAAAACAACTATTATATGGAGATTAAGTTAGGTCTTGGGAACGATTGAAACTGCTGCTTGGCTCACTCAAGTCTTCGAGTGGTTAAAAACCCACCTATAGCCGCAAACAGGTTGAACCTACATGCAGTTTGAACCCATAAGTGTGCTACGATTAGATACCTAAGTAGAGTGGGAATAACATTTTCTTGCTGATGTTATTTCAGAATTTCTTCGCTATTTCTAACCCGGAGGCGTGAAACGAGAACAACAGCAGTACCAGTCAGTCGTGTTAGCGAAAAACACGTGTTCTATAAACTGATTACCTATACCTACTGCATCACAGTCTGCACGAAAATCTGTTGAGCTGTTCATAAACCATTATTGATTGTTTCTATTTCTGTCCGGCAGATCAGCAGACCGGTACGTGCGAGTGAAATGGCGTGATGTGCGCGTCGGGGATCTCGTCCACCTGTCGAACAACGAAGCGGTGCCGGCAGACATCGTGCTGCTGCAGTCTTCCAATCCCCTCGGCATCTGCTACTTAGACACGTGCAATCTAGACGGGGAGACCAATCTCAAGCAGAGGCTAGTGGCTCCTGGATTTAAGGAAAAGGTAAAAATATCTGAATCAAAATCACAGGTTGAGACACAATACTTTTTGAACGGCAAAATTACATAAGAGAGTCTACCAAAACGCCCACCCTTCACCGCTTCCCAGTGCTTTAGCTGGGAAGAAGTACCGCAAGACTCTCCTCAGCAGCACAGCTGTCTGTTCAATTGGAAGAACTTGAACTCTGTTCAGATCTACCGAGCATCTGTACCGAGCACCGGCATGCTGGGCATATTGATTGGCATGATAAATATCCCAACCCATGATTCTCTCTTATTACACTCCTAGGAAAGAAAATGGGTGAAGTACCGCTAGGCAAAAAAATTAAAGAATTTCTTAAAGAAATACAAAGATCGAAAAGATTTTTCAGTAATAATTTAAGTTGTTTATTTTGCTTCTGCTCCGGCTAACGATTGCGAAACTCAATAAATTGTTTAAATCTTCTAAATTCGTCCGGGTTGCGTGAAGCCAATATCTGTGTATGAACCAGCGCTCTAGGCGTTGAGTCGCAATATTATGCGATTAAGGATGTTATGAATTTTCTAATGGACAAATCTGTTACGAATTAACTCATGGTTACTGAAAATATAATTTAAAGGGGTTTGGCGTAAGTTAGTTGCATTTCCTTTTTGATATTATATGTCGATATTGCGAAAACACGGATAAATTAGACAATAATGAAAACATTTCTGCGAGCAACTTGGAAGTAGCGGTCGCCAGCCGCTGCCTTGGCACCGCTCGCTGCGCTCGCTCGGCTCGGATGGTCACAGTTCTAACCTAACCTAACCTATTTCACCCAGTTCAAAATGACGAATCATACAATCTGCCGCAGAAATGTTTTCACCATTGTTTAATTATCTATTTATTTATTTATTTTCGCAATAGCCCTAGGGTTTTTGCGAATATTCGAATAATAACAAACGAAGAATGAGGAACGGTAGACTATGATGCAATGCACTTGTCTCGCTCTAACTCACTCCATTTTCGGCTCAGATTTATTCCTAGGCGCCTTACTTTCTTTAAGGGACAATCATGTTGCGGTAGGTATCGCCCGTAGCTTAAGAAAAGTGTTGAGAGCGAACATGATTGTCATTTTATCTTTTGCAAACATATGAGGGCCAACACTGTGCGGTAAAAACCAATCAACTAAGGTGCTGGCTCGAAACAGATTTGTATGATTGTTTCCAAAAGGACAATGTCTGTGTACTATTCAGCACCTTCCAATGTTTGCTCATATACAGGAATTGGCTTAACGCGTCCGGGTTTCTATAGTGTCACTGGGTCGACGGTTTTATAATTGGATGAGCACCATAATGCTGTTTTTAGTTTCTGTTTGCTATGCGGGCCATGCAAACCTCCAAAAAAGCAGAGCGTGGGAACACTTTCTCCAATACCTTGTAGAATATAACAATGGTCGTTGTAGTACCGCGACCCAGTTTACCAAATCGTTTGTTTGGTCTTAAAGGTATAATATATAAATAATATATTTCAGCAAGCAGAGTTCACTCCAATGAAGTTCAGAAGTACTGTGGAAGTAGAGCGACCGTCTACAAAAATATATAGGTTTACGGGCTGCATCTCACACCCTAACGGAGCGCGCGTGCCGCTGACCTCCGACAACCTTCTGCTGAGGGACTGCACGATCAAGAACACAGACTATGTGGAGGGCATCGTCGTGTACGCGGGGCACGAGACCAAGGCGATGCTCAACAACGGAGGACCAAGATACAAGTGTTCAGGCTTAGAGAAAAAAATGAACACAGATGTGATATGGTGTGTCTTAGTGTTACTTTTTCTTTGTTGCGCCGGCGCAGTCGGTTGCAAAATGTGGTTGGACAAATATTATATACAAGATAACTCATACAAGCTAACCCCATTCATAACTATGACGAGCAAGCCGGCTTTCGAGGGGCTACTCATATTCTGGACTTACATCATAGCGCTGCAAGTAATGATACCTGTGTCGTTGTATGTGACGATAGAGATGACGAAACTGTTACAAGTGTATCACATACACCAAGACATTCAGATGTACGATCCCGACACGAACATGCGGACGGAATGTCGCGCGCTGAACATTACGGAGGAGTTGGGGCAGGTGGCGTACTTGTTCACGGACAAGACGGGGACGCTGACGGAGAACAAGATGGTGTTCCGACGCTGCGCGGTGAACGGCGTGGACTACGACCACCCGCCGGGCGCGCCCGCCGAGCCCTCGCCCGACCTGCCGCCGCTCGTCACGCCAATCACCAGCGTGTCGCCTAACAGACGAATGCTTCAGCATTTACAAGATGACAACGATGCACAACACACGCAAAAGGTAACCACTCGACGATTCATGCAAATGAATAGGATAATTGACAGTATTTTGTTTGAGTTTTCGAAATCTAGAAAAATCGTAAAATGTACCTGTTTTCATGAAACAAATTAAGATTACCGTAATACAATTCCAGGTTCGCGAATTCCTTCTAATCTTGGCTGTGTGCAACACTGTGGTAGTTAGCCAGCCGCATGTAGACACGTCACAACTGAGCGCATCTACTTCGGGCGAACCCATAACCCCGGGGAAGGTCTCTCGGTCGAACGGAACCCTACGATCTAACGACAAGTAAGTAACTAGTAAGTCAAACATCTTAACCTTTTCATTAGTATATTGTAGTGTTTCTTGTAAAGGCTTAAATGCTACTGCTGACAACGGAAGGCAGGCAGGCGGTAGACTGCCACAGTGGACGTTCTCTGTGACTATACTACCATACGAACGAACCATTTTGATTAAAGAATAGGTAATTACAGAATATTTGTATTTACATATAAAAGGATCCATCTTTTAATACCATCTCTTAGCAGCAACATAGTTTTGACGTATTTTTACTGACCAAACATTACAAATAACCGCAGCCATGCATTTTTATTCATCTAGCAGAGTAAAGGACACATTACTGTCTTGTGTAATTGATATCTTCCAACAAATTAATAATAAGAAAAGTGGTTAATCGTTAATTAATCCTTGGCTTGTGATACTGAATACTATAATGAACGTGTAGTAAATAAATTAATAGTATAGAGGTGTATTTATCTCAGTAAAGACTCAGCTGCAGCACTTAGTGATAAGGATATCATTCTAATAGATATCAGTCGATGACAGTGCTGGGTGTACAACTTGTCTGTCAGATAGTGTAAAACAGACGCTTATCAAATTAATCACTTATACATATATATAATTATGAATAAGCACACTAACTCAAGCACGAGGGCGTCAGATCTAGAGTCTATAAATCCTTAAAACTAGACAGGAACTGTCTAGTTTTAAGTACTGGTTTTAAGTACTGTCAATCTTACCAGAAAAGAGAAAAGAAGGAAAGAAAAATTGTAAATTCTGCACAAATAACACGCACATTATAAAATACATACACTAAATACAAAGTGGCCAAAAGCCTCGTATTCAAAAAATTATAAAAATTTACAATCTGAAGAAGAATCTAGACAGTCTGGACAGATGCCCTGAAAGAATGCACAAACTTACTGATTAAGGCTATAGCCCTCCTATAAACGCCGTCGGCCGCTTGCAGCGTCATGCCGTACTCCACGTCACGATGCTCAGATACTAAAGGACGTGTGCATCTTGTTGCGTCCAGACGTCGATCGGAACGTTGACGCAGAAGTCGGACGTCTCATATAGCATAAAATAAGAGCCCAAAGCCTTGCTGACTAACTGTCTACTTTCAAACTCCGTCAATCTCGTTCAGACCCTAGGCGATCGATTTTGACGTCGTTACACACGTTCGGATTTTAGTCAGATCAGTAGTGTCTGAAGGTAGACCATGTCTTTACTGTATCATAGTACTAGCTTGTGGCCGCAACTTTGTCCGCGTGTTTCACTGTCGGTATACAGGGTGACTTGTAATTCGACGTATTTTTTCTAGGACGCGATATAGTGACCCATTTGCAACAATTAAGCACCCCATAAAGCCAAGGGCAAAATTCATGGGATACGAGGAAAACTAATGTTCGTTTTTTTGAAAATTTCCCAGGATTCGTCACTGAATATCACTTTTCTCTAAACTCTCAAATTGAATGGTCTTCATTGTGATCCCTTTGGGTACCTAATATTTTAATACATCTTTCGATATAACCAAATTTTCTATGAGCTCTTGTCCAAAGTGACATGCTTGTAGACCCAGTGGTTTAGGCTGTGCGTAGTCTGTCTGTGAATGAATGAATAGATTTCCTCATCTCGCTATCAGATACGCTCGTCTGACTGAATCGCGGTCTACTACTCCGTCACCGCCGCCATCCACCGGCTCACCTCTCAGGATAAGACTGCCGAAACTCATTCGAGGCAGCAAGGAGGACAGCAGCGAGCCCAGCACCTCAGCGGACCACACCGTGAGTACCTTATCGCTATCATTATTCATCATCACTATCCAATTTAAGGTTCAAAATCTCAATTCGTTACATTTTTAACTTCACCATTTACATAATAATTATAACGGTTCTAAGGTTCTAAGGTTTTCGTAAGTAAACCCTCCTCCCCGAAACCTCGAGGTCCTCTGCGGGTGTAAAAAGACGCTTAATGAAGCCGAGAGTCACTGGTTCTTCCCAGGATTGTGATATTTTTTGTACTGGACCACCTGTGAACCTTCCGGTTATGGACATACTGAAGTTCAAAGTTCCAAATTTTTCTGACGTTTTAATATGAAAACAACTTTAAATACCTCCACGACCCCTGTACCGCTGCATGCACGTCACGTTAAGCACAATGTGTTGCGTGCGTTACATTGAGAGCTACAATAGACAGCGACTTTCACATCAAAAATATTCATTTCCCAGCAATATTTTTCGTGTAATGTTAGTTTGACGTACAGAATGCTAAGTTAACGGCTATGTGATGGGTTATTTACACTCTGTATTGTTTGTCCAGCTGGTTCGCTACGAAGCGGAGAGTCCGGACGAACTGGCTTTAGCGGAGGCAGCGCTGGCATACGGCTATGAGCTGCGGAACCGCAACCCGGATGAAGTGGAACTGGGCATCCGAGGGGAACTCTCCAAGATGAAAGTCATAAGAGTGCAGCAGTTCGACGCCAACCGAAAGTGCATGTCTGTGGCCATGAGGACCCCTAATGGACAGGTGAGCACTTACATTTCTAATTACAAAAAACATCAATTATAGCCGCCAGCTTGGATTTATATTTTGACCTCATTATCGGCGTCAGCGCCCTCGAAAACCATGAAAACGAGACCCTTTACGAAAAAAGGAGCAATTAGATTGCGATCAATCGATGATATCGTGACATATCCATGCTGGGATTCATTATCCGTAATGCCAGTTCGTTCAATAAAATGAAAACATTGAAAATTTTGTATTGTGCCTATGTCCGCAGTCATCTCGAATATGGGAGTCAAATTTGGAATCCAAATTATGCAGTGCATTCAGACAGATTGGAACGAATACAACGGAAATTCACGAGATACTTAGGCTACAAATTCAAAAACCATCACCTGAGTTACAATGAACGATGCGCTCGATTCCACTTACTTCCGCTTGTAGCTCGGAGAAACATATCTGACTTACGGTTCCTAGTGAAAATAGCACAATCAAGGATTGAATGTCCTGAACTTCTTTCTAAGCTGTCTCTGAATGTTCCACCTCGTCATTCTCGTTTGAGAAATCTCCTTCATGCTCCTTACGCTCGCACAGTTTACCGTACTAATTCTTATATAATTCGATCAGTCAAAGTATAAACACCCCTCAATCGATTTGTTTGCAAGCAGCTTAGCATCCATTTCTACTGTTTTATCTAAGCACTATATTAATGTTGCTGATGTATTGTAATATCGGTTGCGCATGCATCTTTGCCTATCCAGTACCTACTTAATTTAATAGTTAGTTTAAAAATATACTTAGTGTTATATACATAATATTATAGTTTATGAATAGTTATTCAATTTGAAAATTTGCACACCAATAGTCTATTACTAACTGTGGAGGCTTGTAAATGGCTTGTCGTCAATTACCTCACTGTTACTTTTGTATTGATAGCTGTAAGCCACCCAAATACAATAAATACAATAAAATAAAATATTCGAGGCGATCAATTTCTCCTGGTCGACGTCGAACGACTGAAATCTAATTGCACCAAACGTAACATCTAGAAAGAAAGAAATATGTTTATTTGACACATTTCATAAGGACACACAATATTTAAAAAGAAACAACGAGAAAACTTAAATAAAAAAATCTCTGTCGTGTGTTAGTGAGCTTATAACTTGAGAACCCTTTAAGTGATTTATTTTTGCTTAAACACTTTGTATCATCGAATGCAGTATAATGGGGGACCTCAATTAGTTTAAAAGTTCCTTTTATGTGCCTATTTTAAAGAAATTATTATCTTTGACTTTACCATGGATTCAGACCTCAATTACCTGTGTTTTTGGGATTTATGATATTTAATTTCAAAATACGTTAAAAAAGTAATCGCTGAAATTACAATAAATATGGGGCTATACAGAAATATTACTGTAGAGGCGGCATTGCCAATTCGCAAAAAAATGTGTTGGCACAGCAGTACGAGTGTGACACATCCACCACTGTATAATGTAATACTTTCGATGTCACGGACAAATGGAGAATTCTACTGGCGCTGGCAATTTAGCCCTCGGTGCTTTAACTACATAATAAAGTAGGACTGTGAAACCGCGCGGTTTTAAAGTAATTTCCATGAATGACCTGAAAACCTGACTTTACTAGCTATTTTTCGTTCGCGAATTAGTTCCTAAACATGTGTTTTTGTAAAAATAACTTTTTGCTCACACATAAAGTTCAGTTTTCGCTTAAATTTCCAAAATTTTTATGACTTTTTCAAAAGTACTAGTCATTCTGAAATAAACTTAATTTTACATCAACATTAAGTTGATATTCGTTTAAGTGGAAATAACATCAATTGGAAACAAGAATTTGAATAGACTTTAGCTGCAATTTTCTTTATCGTCAATTTTGCGCATTTATATCAAACACATTTATTTTGCGCATAGTGTGTATATAAAGTTGATAAGACAGTACGCAGTTGAAAATAGTTATTTATGCTATAAGTGCGGAAGGTAGGTGATTTCCAATGAGTGGCATTTTATTCACGAGCGAGCGCAGCGAGCGAGTGTATAAGTCGACACGAGTCGGAAATCATCTTACGCACGTGTATCATACAACGTTTTACTATGCATTGTGAGAGAAAAAACTTCCACTTCCACTTCAACTTCCACTTCCACTTCCACTTCCATTTCCACTTCAACTTCCACTTCCAATTCCACTTCCACTTCAACTTCCACTTCCAATTCCACTTCCACTTCGACTTTGTCTTTGACTCCGCCATTGCCATCGCCATCGTCATCGATATCGTCATCGCCATCGCCATCGCCATCGTCATCCCATCGCCGTCGCCATCGCCTTCGCCATCGTCATCGTTATCATCATCATCTGATTTGTAAAACTTTTCTCAAATAATAAAAACTCTTTGCAACGGGCTGACGACGGCCACCAAAATTAAAAAAAAAACAGAAAAGTAAAAAGCACTAGTCAAAAAAAGTGACACTTTCCGCACTAATTTACTGCTTGGAAAAGGCTCTTTTCGAGCAAATGCATTGTAAAATAATAAGCCCCATGCACTGGGCATGTAAAAGTAGCTCTTAATAATCTTTACTGTACCTGACTTATGTAAACTCCATATATTATATATAATAGGGATGTTGAAAGAGGAAAACAAACTATTTAGTCAAATACGTAAAATACGTGTCTAACGTATTTTTTCGCCACAAGTCAGTTTAAATTGTACCAAGGAGTGACGTCATGCCACATTTTAATTCAGTGTATTGCCGTAATCTTTTGATTACGTAAAAAAAGAAAAAAACGCGTCAAATATTATAATCTACCTGACGGACAAAAAAAAATTGTTGTTGTCAAAATCCCTATTTTATTCATACTTAACTGCAAAAAAATGTTACACCTTAAGTAAAACATCATTATATTATTTCTACATCAATCTACCCACATGTCCTATCACCAGGTAGTGCTGTACGTGAAAGGCGCCGACTCTAACGTCCTGGGAGCGCTTGCGCCGATGCGCTCAGGCTCGGCGGAATCTGCCGCGTACGACCGAACACGGTCCTTACTCTCCGAGTACGCGCGCGCCGGGCTGAGAACACTGGTCATGGCCAAACGGACAATGCAGCCCGCCTTGTGGGAGGAGTGGCTGGCTGGACATCATCGCGCCATGGATACAGGAGAAGGTATGCTTTAAAGATCTGATAGTTGTTGGAACAGAGGAGTTTTCGAAGGAAGATATCGGCAAGCTTCATACTTGCATACAAACTTTTTTCCCCCCCTTATTTAACCCTTTTAGGGAAAGAATAAAAAAAAATCCTTTGGTTCACCAACGTTGTACAGGATCATTAGAGTGCCTTTCCACCAGAGATGTGCTATGCTACGTTGCTATGGATGCGTTTGATATCCACCAATCATATTCATTGGTCCCCTATTGGTTCACATAGCGAGTGATTGTCAACATTTTACGAGTGCATTCTCAATGAATAGTTTTTGTTTCACTCTTTACTTTTACGAACGAAAAACCGATACATAATTTTTCGTTCGGATTCTTGTTTGGCACGACCTATACCTAAACACCATTCTCTCAGGTCGAGACAAACGCATGCGCGACTCACTAGCCCGCCTGGAGAGCGCGCTCACACTGGTGGGCGCCACGGGCGTGGAGGACCGGCTGCAGGACGCCGTGCCGCGCACCGTGCGCGCGCTGCTGGACGCCGGCGTCGTGCTGTGGGTGCTGACCGGCGACAAGCCGGAGACGGCCATCAACATCGCCTACTCCGCCTCGCTGTTCTCGCAGAGCGACCGGCTGATGCATCTTATGTCGAGGGACAAGGTTGGCGAGAACCTAGCAAGAATATTATTTTGTAGATCCAGGGTTACTCTTTATTAGTTCCGAAACTACACATTATCGTAGTGTTGTCGATCTAATATCAATAAAATAAAATCCTGTGAGTCAATGTCTCTTGTCGCGCAATATTAAAACGTTTAGCCCGCATTGTCGCGCATATTCACATTTATGTTTTTACTAATATTATAAGCTATCACAATGTGAAGCTTCGCATAAAAAAATCCCTGTATAAGTTTGAAATAGTTTTTGATGTATATGTGTGTGTGTACAGGACCATGCGGAAGCCACGATCAAGAACTACCTGGAGAATGGCGCGACGTCCGTGGGCGGTGGGCGAGCCCTGGTCGTGGACGGGCGCACACTGACGTACATCCTGGACCGTCGCTCGGGGCTCGTGGCGCCCTTCCTGTCGCTGGCGCGGCGCTGCTCCGCCGTGCTGTGCTGCCGCGCCACGCCGCTGCAGAAGGCGTACATCGTGAAGGTACACACACACACACACACACACACACTGACGTACATCCTGGACCGTCGCTCGGGGCTCGTGGCGCCCTTCCTGTCGCTGGCGCGGCGCTGCTCCGCCGTGCTGTGCTGCCGCGCCACGCCGCTGCAGAAGGCGTACATCGTGAAGGTACACACACACACACACACACACACACTGACGTACATCCTGGACCGTCGCTCGGGGCTCGTGGCGCCCTTCCTGTCGCTGGCGCGGCGCTGCTCCGCCGTGCTGTGCTGCCGCGCCACGCCGCTGCAGAAGGCGTACATCGTGAAGGTACACACACACACACACACACACACACTGACGTACATCCTGGACCGTCGCTCGGGGCTCGTGGCGCCCTTCCTGTCGCTGGCGCGGCGCTGCTCCGCCGTGCTGTGCTGCCGCGCCACGCCGCTGCAGAAGGCGTACATCGTGAAGGTACACACACACACACACACACACACACTGACGTACATCCTGGACCGTCGCTCGGGGCTCGTGGCGCCCTTCCTGTCGCTGGCGCGGCGCTGCTCCGCCGTGCTGTGCTGCCGCGCCACGCCGCTGCAGAAGGCGTACATCGTGAAGGTACACACACACACACATTAGTGCACAGTTATGGTGCCATCTATGACGCCACATGTGAACTACGTGTCTCGTCTGACGTCACGCAAAAATCCTGCATCGCGCAAGCAGGGTTAGCCGCGCGATTGGCATTAATACGCAACCTGACAACAACCGTCGAGCAGTAGCCCGCCAGACACAACACAGGATCTTCGGAATGTCGGAGGATCCTCCCTCTTCTATGCTATGCGCGAGAAAAAGAACTGTCCACCCTGTTCCTCATACCCCTATAGGTCGGTAGCACATAACAACAAGTTCAGCACTGTAAAGCATCATCTCTGTCACTCATTCCTATGTGACAGTCTCTTTCTAAACCTGGTGTGTCGCATGTCATGTTGACACCCCATTACTGCATCTTGTGTAGAAAATAAAATTAGTTTGATAGTAAATTATTGTCTTCAGGCTGTGAAGGAAGAGCTCGGCGTCACGACGCTGGCTATCGGTGATGGCGCCAACGACGTGTCCATGATACAGACCGCGGACGTCGGTGTCGGTGAGTTATTCACTTTCATTCATCTATTGTACAGCTTTCCAAAGAAAAGTTTGCGCTTCGGGAATTATCGTCTATCTTCGTAAATACGAACGCGCGATGACGAGATTTAGTATAGAGCTGTTATAACCATGGAAGTGCTTGTCTGTTTTATTATTTGTAATTTCAAAATAATTTTCAAAACTTCTGAGTAAGAAATGACGATCTGTAACCGGAGTAGGTAATCCGACAGACAGAAAACTTCATACAATCGCGCAATGATAGGTGCAAAGCGCAGCAGTAGAAAACTTAGAAGCATTGTCTCTGTGGGGGGTTACTCTGTGACGCAACATTCGTGCTAATTCGGTAACACGAAGATTACCGAAGCGCATACCTTTTCTGGTTTGTCTATAATTCTCTGATTAAATTGTAATGTAGTTAATAAATTGTGTAGTTGGAGAATCCACTTAGTTTGATCTCTGTTATCATTCAAAAGGCAGTGTTTACGTCCAGATTATTGTTATGTCTTTTACTCAATAATGACCAATTAATCCTTAATCACTTCATCTATTTCAATCAAAGTTGTCTACGTACTTCGTTTAGATTTTGATGTCTTATAAATCTGCGATGACGTGCGTTCCTTTGTTCTATTTAACACATCAAGATACTTGAAGGCAATGATTTAACTCAATAATGTTTATTGTGCGTGCTTGATATTCGACGCAATAAATTAATAAGATAAAATTGTGTCAATCATTCGGTAACCTTGAATAAAGTGACATCACCCTTAAATATTATGATATTTTATTGTAACAATAAAATGTCATAAGATGTGAGTCAGGACAAAGAGGATCGCAGTGGAGACGATATTCCGATGACATTGAATAATAAAGGCCAATGCAAACTATTGGCATGATTTCGTTTTTTCCTTTCGCCAGAAATGAAACCTAGGTTATATGTTAGAGGACAATACGAGAAATCAATAGCATAAAGAACCAGGTCCATCATCCGTAACCGAATGAAGATACGTAGGGAAGTATTGCTATTATCTTTTTGTCAGGCGTTACCTATTTTTCTTATATTAGTAAGTATCGCTAACCCGATCACGAGAGTACAGTCATGGTTGGCAGGAGTCGATGACCGCTTTGGCAACACTATTTAACGTGTACCCACTATAGTCAGTCTTGCTTGTGCTGCGTTCCGATGCGGACGCGTTTGCATATTCTATATTTCGGTTAGCGCGGCGTAAGCTGTCGCTCGTAATTTACCCGCCATGAGTAATGATCTAGTGGCGAATGAGCTGCTGGCGTTCCTGCAGCAGAAGCTGGATGTGATGGACGAGGTGTCCGCTGTCCAGATCTGCGCAACGAACTTCAGCGAAGAAGACATAGCTGCTGCAAAGCTATTGTTGTACAGTGTGCTGAACAAGCGCGACCAGATGGTGTCCCGCCGGCGTGACGGGACTAAGAGGAGCCTGCAGGACATAATCACGCTGTTCAAGGAGACCGACCCTGACGACGTGCCAACGTTTGTGGCGAAGGAGCTACACAAGCTTCCTCCCGTCACCTTCGACCACGTCGATGTAACGAGCCTTCTGAAGGACATTGTCTTTCTGAAGGCCCGCCTCGCGGATGTGCTAACGAAATTAGATGCATCCCAAAACACCGTCACTGATTTGCGTAAGGAAGTAAGCGATTTCCGCAACAGTGTGGCGGTAATTAGGTCACCAGTCGATGCGTCAAACGTCAACACATGTCGCGGAGCCGGCCTCGATATATCGTCGACAAATTCCGCGTCAGCAGTTTCGCCGCATCCGTCGATTGCTGAGCTTGCAGAGCGCCCCGCCGGCGCGCCCCGCAGCCCCGCGCTCGTCACCGCGGCTCCTCCGCGCAGCGCCGCCCGCGCCCCTTGCCCCGTCCCGCTGTCAGTGTCTGCAGCCCTGGCGAAATCCCTACGAAGGAATTTCGCTAGCGTCACCGCAAGTGCCCCTGGCGCTCTAGCAGCGCCTATTAAGCCCATGCCAGAAAAGGCGCCGAATAGGGCTGATAATGAGGATGGTTTCGTGACGGTGCAAAGGAGGAAGCGCCGATCGCGAACAAACAAGAACCGCTGCGGCAAAGCTCCTACGGACCCCGAAGTAAGCCTGCGTGCCGCAAAGCCGAACACACCGGTGTACATCTCCCGCCTGCATTACACCACTAAGGCGGAGGACATCGTGGAGTACGTGCGCCAAAAGACGAGGTACACGCCGAGGGTGCAGATACTAGAATCGCACCGGAACGTCAATTTCAAGGCGTTCGTCGTTCGTGTACCGAACTGCTATCTGCCCCTCGTCATGGAAGAAGACTTTTGGCCTCAGGACGTGGTGTTCCGTCGCTTCCGCGGACAAGTTCCACACGAGAGCACTAATTCAAGATAGTGCAAAGTGAAGTGCTACTAACATAGTCTAAGTTTTATTTATTAACAACTTCGATCAATAATGCACTAGATTCCCGGTAAGCGCTTCAAAAACGGAACGAAAAATAAGAGCACAAATTCGGTTGTGGTCTTATTTCAAACTAGTATGGTCCAATCATAGCCAACGTTAAGACGTCAAAATGCCGCAGTACGCGTTCAAAAAATATGTAAATAACCACCGTAACACCAAGATTTTGGAAGGAATATTTTTTTTTCCGTAAGTTTATTATCAATAAGTGATTTTCATAAAATAAAAACAGAATTAAATAGTAAATATAAATCATTTAGCAAATATTATGATTGTTTGACCAATGTTTGTGACAACTACCAACTATTGTACCAAACATCGACTGTTCTGGAACAGGGAATGCATGGTGTAGTATTGTTATTTTATATTTTATTTCTGTTTGTAGATTTCCGCGAAAAAAAGAGGAAAAGAAATATTAATAGATATCAATAGAAATATTAATAGTAATAGCCTTATAAAAATTTGTCAATTTGTTCGATTCATTTTAATAGATTGGACATAACTGGAAACACGCAAAGGCGTAGATTACTAAAAACAGTACAACAGTAACAATAAATATTTTTGAACTTATGTATATAAAAATAACTTTTAATTTTCATGACACATGACATTATATTTGTTTCTCCGACGACAGAAAGATTTAATTTTGCCATTGTAATTAAACTTTATGTTTGAGTGCCAAGGCTTTTATAATTAACTGAATTTGTTAGTATAAATTATTTCTTTCTGTATTTCATATAAAGAAATATAAATGTACTAAAGTGTGTACAAACGTGGCCACTCCAGCGACGTATCTTTGTTCTAGTACTATTATTGATCGAAGGTATAAACAAAAATATATTACACAGTTCGACTCCACTCATTCCTTGTCCAAGCGGCGAGCCTCGGTCATAAATTTTTATTGCTTTTATTAGCACTTTGTAATTCGAACTTTAAAACATGCGTGTAAGGTTGAATTTGTTTTGATGTATGTTTGACTTTATTGTTTTTTGTACATAGCTTTGTGAATACAACTTTAAGCATTGCATTTAAGGTTGAATTTACATTAATGCATATTTATTTAAACTAGAATTACGTAAACACAATTGGCGACAGTTTTAGGAGAACTTTTGTATGGGATAGTGTATCTAGTGCATTATTGATCGAAGATTAACAACAAACAAGTTTTTTGCTTATATTAAAATATGTATGTTTAGGTTAAGGTATTTTTCTATGAGCCTGTGTCGCCTGAAATAAATGGTATTATTATTATAGTATAGGTCTTACGGGTTATTTTTCTAAATTGTACTATGGAATATTCTTACAAAATAGAAATGATACAACCATAAAAATCGAAACCAAAACTATTTAAAAAATAATTAGTACAAACATCTTTGTTTACCTTATCATAGAACAATTATAAGCTACTAAATTCTTACAGATAAACTTAATTAATCATCATCACTACTCGTCTCTCTTCCCACATCATGTCTTATTATTAAATCCAGAAATTGAGCTGGAGAACATAAGTTTTGTTGATGTCTACCCCATGCCATGGACCACAATACAGACATGACGTGGCTACAACAACCAAGTGTTCTTTTCCCAGAAATACAGGAACAGTAATGCCCTTTTATTGCTGCTACGCCCTCAGTAAGCCTTTCTACCAAAAGATACACGAAGTATGTGCGCTGTCGTCTAAGTCGCGACTGGATTCGATTACGCAGCAGCCACGGATTGATGACATCGATGTTAAATATTTCCAAAACCGAAATATCTAACCTGTCCTCCCTGTACAGTTCAATATGGTACGAACCATCGCCAATGCAAACTATTGGCATGATTTACTTTTTTCCTTTCGCTAGAAATAAAACCTAGGTTATATGACGCAGAATGACTCATTAGAGTTGCCGAATAGTATTTAAAAACGGGGAACCTAAAATATCACACACGGAGTATTTTTAAAGAAAAAAATTACGCCTGATAAAAAAACAATAGCAATCTACTAAATACTCTCTAACTTGGTTCGGTTACGGTTGGTAGACCTAGTTCTTTTTGCTATTGATTTCTCCTATAGTCCTCTAACATATGGCCTAGGTTTCACTTTTTGCGAAAAGAAAAATAAAAACATGCCAGCTATGTATGGCAAAAGTTGCATTGGCTTTTATAATCAATATTTCGGACAAATATACGGGGGTAAGACGAAAATAGAACCAGCCTATTCAAAACAATTCGGCAGGGTTCAGGCGGCCTTAATTCTCTTTTCGCCAACTTTAACATGGTTTATTTTTGTTCCCCAGGTTTATCAGGGCAGGAAGGCATGCAAGCGGTGATGGCGTCAGACTTCGCAGTGTCGCGGTTCAAGTACTTAGAGAGACTGCTGCTGGTGCACGGACATTGGTGCTACGACCGACTAGCGAGAATGATACTCTACTTCTTTCTTAAAAATGCCGTAAGTCTGATACACCAGCTTTTGTATTGAGAATTTAAATCTGAGAACTTGTCAAACTTTTATTTAGAATTATTTAGGTGAAAGCCCAAAAAATTCAAAAATTATCTGCACAAAACGTTAGAAATTGTTCATTCCCATCCCAACGTAGTTTAACCAGACTCGATAAATCGAATGAACCCCAAGATTTGCACTAGCTCCTGGAGCCTCATGCTGGATGGGGCTACAGAGGCCATTGCATATCAGGGGGTCGACCCGGTGTCACGGTAATGGTTAGGAAGAACAAGCCCTTAGGATATGGAAGGATTTGCGAGCCATACCGGATATGCATCCTTGAGTAGCCAATGGACTAGTGGAGAGACGGGTGATATTGGTCTATGGATAGGCATCTTTTAGCGGCGTCTCCGACAGATTGGTCCATGCCCAGTCTCTCTCCAGATCTGTTTAAGGTTTCTTGTAAATCTCGCTAGCAGCCTTCTTAATCTTATCTCGGTCTTCAGCCATCTTGAACTTCACAAATATTTAAATATGTAAACTTAAACACTTCTTCACAAAAATAACTTTACCACGGAACTAAAAACAAACTACACTTGGCTTCGAAGTTATAGAGTTCAAAATCCAATGTCAGAGTCAAGAGCAATAAATTTTAAAAGGAATGCTTTGTTGGTCAACAACTACCTGCGACTCACACCAAATTTCTAACAAAATAATGCGCACTCGCAAAAACTAAACCATTTTGGAACACTGCACTACACAAATAATCACACCTGCGTTATGGTTTAAAGTTAGTGGAAGAAATTGTAAATACAGCATATAAGATGTATGGATTTATAATGAGATCCACTTTAGGCGGACCTCTTCAGCAGATCCCAAGAAGATATGGAAAGATCCCACCAGATAAGCTTGCAACTGGGTCCTGCGGCAGTTATTCGCGGCGTGTGCGCTTAGTCCATCCACTTTTGGTGCTGATTAAATGTATTTTTGGCGACATAAAGTTACAACCACAGCAAAATACAAAAAAAAACTTCGATTTCGATGCCCGGCTTGTAACTCAAACTTGCAACATTGTGCACGTTTCACTAAATTTATATTATAAAAAAATTGGCGGAGCACACTTGGCAGCGTCTGTGCGCTTCAACGACCGACGAGGAATCATCTTAAGTAATAAATAAATAATAAAAATCTTTATTGCAGACAACATGATTCATAAACACAATAAAAAAAAAAGCTAATAAAAAACGAGTTTCCCTTACAAGTCTCATTATGATGTGTATCTGACATCTTGGCTGACGTTTATACATATAATATAACAATCTTTATCATCATCATCCTGTTTATAAACACCTCTCGGAAAACTGGTTGTTATGATTTGTGGTTGGAAATCGGTTGGTACCATCCATAGAAATATAAATAACAGGAGAAGTGGCATGGGGGCGTGTCTGTGTCCGCGCATCTTGACCACAATGGTCATGCCTCAGGCAAATGGCCGTTTCCGCTAACTAGTGCGCTTTCGAACGCGATCGTGATAACATTTAAGAATACCGTGTTGTTCTGTGGTTTCTTGTAAAAATCGAAGCTAAACTATAAACTTTATAAATCGTAGAACCACTTTTCATAAATCAGCACAAGTATTTTGCTATATTTGTGTTGAAAATCATGAAAAACAACAAATCGTAAAATATTTCTTGCCTTTACTACGTTATTTTTGTTTTCATATATCACAGCGACTGTACTTTTATTGTAGTAAATACATTGCTTCTTTACCACTACCAAAGTATGTCGCTAAGTAACTGGACAAGCAATGTAAAAATTACAAAACAATATTTGCTTTAAGCGGTTGCATCGTTAGTACGGCCGCAGCTTCTTGCGACGGATTAGTGATGTGGTTGTGCAGATCCACTAACGTAGGCTATCGACAATAATGTCGATTGTCGTATGAATTTATATTACTATTAAAGTTTATTCTTCAATTTGTCAACAGTTATAGCCTGATTGGAAGACCGATGTGAAATCTTGTTTTATACTCATTTAGATTTTCTCATAATGTTGTTTTTTTTTTGTTTTTCTTAATATTTCTTTTTTTTACTTACTTATTGTTTATTTATATCATCTTTTTATATGTATATCGTTTTTTATTTATAATTTTTTCAGCAACTTCCAAAAATTTTAATACAATAATAAATGGGAGAATCGATAAGTTTCCGATTTAGTCAATCACTAGCGTATATGTAAAATAAATGGCTTTTGCACAGCACAACGATAGTGAACGATGTTTTCGTGTGGGTGAGTTGTACGGTGCATGGTAAATGCACGCTGTGTTTGATGGGATAAGGTTTATAATTGATTGTGTAGTACGTTCTGATTTGTAAATTGCAAGTGTGAGCGGGACCTCGTATTTATTGGGTTTACTGATCGCATGTGTGATCGCAGGCTAGAGAGTAGGGATAGATTGAAGACATTGGGTTTCGATACATTTTCAACTACCGGGCATATCTCCTTCTTTCTTATATCTATGGTACCATCTGACAGCCAACTCTAGCACCGCGCGCGCTCATTGGTGAAATCAAATAGCGCGCGCTTCCCCGGTTTGCTGTTACACAGTTCGATCCCTTTTCACGAAATCACCCCCACAGATTGCAGGAAAGCGAGAGGGAAGATGTTACACATAAAAAAAAAACATTAAAATGCCATACATACACACAAACATAAACTCACGACTTTATCCTCTTGCACATTAAAATTAAAAACATTTACGCGGCTATCTCCAACCACCGCTTATAGGTCTTCGCACACATCCTATCATCAAGCTCTTTTGTACATATTGTTGACATTATTTATTTCCCAAAATTATTAAGAGGGTTTATCCTAAAAGTTGGCATCGTCGCAAATAACTGTCAAATATTTATTTGTTTGATTCATATAGCAATATTACTGAATAGAAATAAGAAATGTGGCTAACTAGCGAACTAGAATAATAATAATGAATTGCAATTATAACATTGATTGAGTTTTTGCCTAAAAATATAACTTTTATTTTCTTAACATAGTCGTAGTTATAATTATCGTGGGGGTTGGCAGGTGGCATTCTGTAGTTTTGCTTGACTTTACATGCCGTCGAGAAATATCTCTCAAGCATGCCGGTTTGCTCACGATATTTTCTTTCATCGTGTTTGAAGTAAGTGATAGATAAATAAACAATACGCACATGAATCCGAAAAGTCAGAAGTGCGTGCCTTGGGGTCGAACTTGAGACCTATGACGTGGCAGCCTGACGGTCACACCACTAGGCTATCACTGCCCTGATTCTTATACTTAATCCGAATTATACTATACTATATTTATTCCTGAACCATCCGTCAAACCTGTAAGTAACATAAGTAAATGTTTGTGTCCACAGACGTTTGTGTTCCTGGTGTTCTGGTACCAGTTCTACTGCGGCTTCTCATCGATGGTGATGATAGACCAGGTGCACCTCATGACTTACAACCTCATGTTCACCGCGCTGCCGCCCATCGTCATCGGTAAGTTATAACTAGTTGTTATTGTTTTGTTATAACTTGTTGTTGTACAGCTGTACTGCGAAATTACATACACGAATAAAATTGCCAGTCATGGGGACTGCCGACAGAAGTGAAAATTTAAAACTGGTATTAGCGCCATCTATGTTCTTTAGCCTAGCACTAAGCGAATCCATAAGTACCAAGAATCAATAAACGCGCCTAAAAAAGTTGTATGCGGTTTCACAAATAAAAAGTCTGAAATCAGCATAGTGCAATTTAAAATCCCCTCCCCCCCCCCCAGGCGCGTACGACCGCGTGGCCCCGGCGGCGCTGCTGACGGACCGGCCGGGCCTGTACGCGGCGGCGCGGCGCGGGCTGGCGTACCGCGCGCACTCGTTCTGGGCCGTGCTGGGCGAGTGCGTGTACGTCAGCGTGGTGCTGTACTTCACGGCCTGCTGCGCCTACTGGGACACCACCGTGGACATCTGGTCCTTCGGCGTGTGCTGCATGACCTGCTGCCTCGTGGTCATGCTGCTGTATGTCGCTATTGAGACTAGGAGTTGGGTGAGTTGTTGTGTTTTCTATATCTTTGCACTGTTATCGAGATTGATAGCAAAATAGGGAATATGCATGTAATTTTTTTTTTTTTCACTTTATTAATTAAAACATTAATCTAAACATGTGTAAACCCAATAAAATTATTAAAAGTCAAATTCGATTCCTGTTTGTTGCTAAAAAAAAAAACAACTCCAACAATTTTCTACTAAAGTTCAAACGTCCGTTATTGTAGCGGCCATGATGTGACGTCATTATCCACGATACTATTTTGTAATCTCTTTTAACCCCAAATCATATAAATAAAACTTTTGTTTGTGCTTTATCTGTAAAAATCGCACTTACACTTTACCTTAGTGATTTTTATTCACATGGCTTTTTACGTCATTTCCAGCATTGTCGAAGACTACGTTTGTCCTTTCAAGTTTGCGTTCTGTTCCACCAAAAACAACGGTACATTAATTATTATTGTAAGCAACAGTAATGCACAAAAAAATAATTGTTCCTTGAGTTCTTTACAACATATACTTCAACATATATATTTTTTTTTTTTAATTACCTGCATATTCCGTATTGGGAAAAAAGTACAATAACCTTATAAAATTATTTATACATATACTTATTCATCAATTAATTACATGCAGCTTTTTAATTTTACATTCGTAAGTGTATATTACAGAGTGTTTGTGTATGCATGGAATGACAGTAGTCGTTTGAGTGAATTAGTAGTACAGTCAACCACGTAAGCGTGGTAACAATTTTGTATTTATAGCACCTTTATCTCGAAGCATTAAAGGCAATTTTCGTAGTGAACTTAATATGCGGTTGATTGTACAACTTTATAAAAAACTAACACGAGTGACAGTTTATATTTGGGGGCCAACCAGCACTTCTTATAGCAGCATTATTTTAATATTACTTCAGTATGGGAAAAAGATACACGACTTAATCAGGAGATATACATATCTCCTGTTTAAGTCCATCTCTTTCTCACACTGAAGATTAATTAGAATCATCTGCCTAGCCTTTTCCCAACTATGTCGGGGTCAGCTTCCAGTCTAACCGGATGCAGCTGAATACCAGTAAATTTTACATGGAGCGACTGCCTATCTATTCGTAACCTCCACAACCCAGTTACTGGGTAATACGATACCCTTTTGGTAAGAATGTTGTCAGACTTTCAGGCTTCTGACGACCCTTAAAGACTGTCAAAGATCTACGAGAACAAATGACAGCCAAAGGCTTACTGTGCTTTCCGAGGCACGGAGGGGTCTTGGTATGTAAAGATGGTCACCCATCCACGGACCAACCGCGGCAAGCGTAGCTTAACCTGATCGATCAACCCGTGCGGCTGTTATTAGTTAGCCCCAAACCCCATTAAGATTTTTTTTTTGTTGTATTAATTAAAATAATACTAATATAAGTGGTGGTGGTACAGTCATAGTATTTACAGAAAGTGTGTGCTAAAAACAATTTCCTATCACGTGTACAAAAAGTCGTTTGGCAAACTATTACATAAGGGGGACGCGATAAGGTGGCCGGCGAAATCAAAGTTTTCTAACTTTTTTTTGCAATTTGCAGGCATTAAGAGAATTATAATCATTCATACACTTCTCTAACTTTTCATATTACCCTATTGAATGACTATTTCATGGGAATGACAATTTCATGGCATCATGATATTTGAGGCCAATAGGTACGATGACTTAAAAAAAAATTGTTGTCCGTCTTTGAGGTTAAAAAAAAATACTGGACACATACTTTTTCTTTTTTTACGTAATCTAAAGATTACGGCGATACATTGAGGTAAAATGTGCCATGACGTCACGAGTATGTAGATTTTATACGTACTAGTGACGTAGCGACCCCCACTCCCCAACCTAAAATGAGTTTTATCCAAGTAATTTTTTATTAACATGAAAGGAAAAAATACGTGTCTAATATTTTTTTATTATCTGACTGACGGACTAATTAGAATTTCATTTTTTTTAACCAAGCATTTTCCCTATTCTAACTGAGTTGTATTGATGATTCTTATTCTACAAATACATATTTATATCGGTCGCGAATCACATTTTGATCAACATACAACCCGCAATATGCAAAAAAAATATAGAAAACTTGAATTTCGAGGGCTGCCCTGACGCTTAAAAAAAAACTAATATTAAAGTCAACACATTCTCAGACGGTGATACATCTAGTGGCACTGTCGGGATCTCTGCTGTCGTTCTTCTTCCTGACGCTGTTGTACCAGACCATCTGGCCGACATTCATGAACCTGCCCTCCACGTACCACGTCATGCTGAACACTATCAAGGAGCCGGTGTACTGGCTCATCCTGATCCTTACTACTGTGACCGCGTTGGCGCCCAGGTCAGTATCTTTTATTTATTACTAACTGACCAGAGGTCTTGAGTTTATACTATTACCATTACCATTATTAAAAATTCCATAGAAAAAAGGACGTTCATTTTTTCCCGAGTTTGATTCGATTCTCAACATACATTTTGTGTACCGTATTCATAGTAAGAAAAGAAAAAGAAAAAAAATACCATAAACGACGTATATTTAATAACCTAATCCGCTTAACGGTTCTTAGAGTCATACAAAACCCTGTAAGAAATCGACACGTGTTTCATCTCTCAACGAGGCATCCTCAGAACGTGTTGCCACGTCGAGAGCAGTGCACTGTTCTTGACGCTTGACGTGTCAATTTCTTACAGGGTTCTTTATGACTCTTTAAGAACAGTTAAGCGGATTAGGTTACTAAATATACGTCGTCTATTGTATTTTATAATGGATTTCCGCAAAGTCACGCCTGAGTCAATTAACTAAGAAAATAAATAAAATGTGCAGTGAAGTCTTTACATAACAAAGCATATAGCGTTTGTTTTGTAGGGTCTGAATTCGCACTATAAATATAAAGCTTCAATAAACTCCATAAACGCGTAAACGCGCACAACGGGACCAGAACGAGATAGTAAGTCATAGAAACAACACGTCGAGTTAATTGTAATTTTATTGTGCAACTTGTATTGCAGGACCTACTGTAAATATAATAATTCTCATGTTCGGTATGTTCGTCGTGCTATTCTAAATATTGTGTTAGTTTTTAAGACCTGTGAATAGGTAGCATATAGTCTCACAAAACATTTAATCAATTTTATTATAGCCAGTCCTAAGCCTGAAAAGTATGAAGGAAAGTTCATCGATCTTTTACGCTTCATGAGATGTTATTTAATAAATTCTTTTGAGCACAGCGCGTTGCGAGATAACATTCACAACGCATCATTGCGTCTGTTTAGCGTGTTGCCGAATAAAATGATAATGTCTCCGCGTTTAGAATACGGTCGAGTTTTGTGACAACGCGTTATAATGATAGCGCAAAATAATGCGCTATAAAAATATATTTTAAGTCTACTAGCTGCGCCCCTTTGTTTTACCCGCATAAGTCTCGATCGCGTGGGAATATCGGGATAAACAGTATGTCTAAGTATTCTATGACCTAATCCAGGTCATGGTCTACCCATGTGCTAAATTTCATTCAAATCTGTTCAGCCTTTTTAACGTGAAAGCGTAACAAACAAACTCACTTTCGCATGTATATTTTTTAGGATAACGCGTCTATTGTTTAGAGCAGATTTGAACATCATTCTCCCGTTGAGGTATAGACTTACTTTAGGTTAGGTTTGCATGACATATAATTTACTTTGTCAAGCAGTTGATTTGAAAATAATGTTATATTTATACAGAATGGTGTACCACGCCATCCGCAACTCCGTGCACCCCAACACGCTGGGCCGCGCCGTGGCCGCGCGCCGCCGCACGCGCTCCTACGCCGCGCACTACCGCTCCGCGCCGCCGCACGCCACGCTGTACCGGTACGTACACGCTGCCAGGCACACTATAATAATACCAGCCTATTACTGTCCATGTACAAGGCCAAGGCCTCTGACATTGATCATCACGCTTGCTCAAGTTTATGTTAACTATAAATCCAGATTTCCTCAATGTTTTCCTTCACCGATGCTAGTATGTCCAAGATAAACTTCCAGTCGAACTTGTAATAACTCCGGCGTCACCCACAGGGCGCGGGACGAGGACGGGCTGCAGAAGCCGCAGCCGGAAGTAGCGGCCATCACCTGAGCCGTGACGTCACGCGCCCGCGCCGCATTACCTCCACTGTTACACTGAACTAGGCTGTGATCTGTCGATAGACCTATTGTAATACATGTAGATTATATTGTGCTTTTATACTGCAAAGCGGGACCAACGCGTCCGAGACGCGGCCGGCACGTCGGAAAGACGCATACGGTACGTCGGAAAGACGCCAACGGTACGTCGGAAAGACGTATCCGGCACGCCGCAGCCACGTGCGCTCGGCGAGACTTAGCTAGCATTTATCTTGGCTCACATTTTTGCAAATTGAGTGAATTTATGTCTTTTATCACATAGTGCGAAAATAGTTTTCAGTGAGTCAAGAAAATAATTATATTGTACTACACAACTTGAATCTGAATTCTTCTTTTAAATACACTATTCTTGTTTCTTTGTAAATATTTCATCGCAAGTGTTCAAAACGATAACGTATAACCTACCATATCATCGAAATTACTTCCGATGTTGTTAGTTACCATAATTATATGTATAACATTATTATTTGTGTAGTATTTATAGTACATAGTACTTACGCGCCGCATCACGCGGTATCTCATAGATCTGCCAATGTTATTGCCGATACACGAGGTGTTGCTGACCGTACCACATTCAAATACCACGCATTCCATAGTAAAGAAACACCGCTTTCGACGATCCTTCGGCAAGAGGGGAAACAAATAAAAAAAAATGCAAAAATAACATTCTCGAAAATATTTTTTTTGTGGTTTTCACATAGAACGTATAATTGAACATAGAATATAGTATCGTCACCACCACCACGTATTTGGTTTGTTAATTTTAATCAGTATTCTGCATGTCGATGTACTTTGACCATGGATTTAGAACCGATAGGACGCATAAGGTACAATCAAGATTACTATTATTTGTCTCACGGTTCATACCATAAACGAGGTGTAAATTCCATAAATTGTGTACAATGCATTAAACATGTTCCGACGTATTTTAAATCCATGACGGATAACATTCTGCGACATTAAACGTCTAACTATACTTAAATGTGAACCTATTATGTTATACTCGTAGTAGCTGCATTTCACAAGCGCGTCAATCATTGCAATTTAAACCTTAAGTCAATAACATGAAAGTCACAATTCGAGCGCTCGTGACATGCAACGACTATAACCGCTTCGTGTAACTGTTAAGACAGCAATATGTTTTGTTTCGCTGCTTACCACTTTCAACACTGTGTGTTCAGTCAGAATCTTGGTATTTAACAAATTAATGTTTGGATGTTGTATTCAGACTAAAATCTCGTGCGCGCTGTCATAACAATATAACAAAAAACAAAACTGCACGCATAGCATGACAGCCATAGAAACCGGTTTTGTCGACGGAAGAATAGACAAAATGACAGATTGTGATTTTGTCTATTCTTCCGTAAATATAACCCGTTTCTATTGTGGTCGTCCTAAGCGTGCTGATGACAGTCGCGGTCATCAAACGTGCGAAAAGGACGGTGAATTGAATATTTAATGCGAGATTTCTGAAAATTCTTTTCTGAGTCTCGTGTCGTCTCGATCCTACGTTTCATGACTGCGCATGCCACCAACGTCGACGTTTAGTTAAGTGCGCTGTACAATAATGTTAATTATAAATCAATCTACGGTTTACTACGTCTAACTATGAATACCCATAAGTAGGAGAGAGCGCACAATATGCGCTGTCTCATTTCCACATTTGATTGCATGGCGTGCAGCAAGTTTTTGTTCGAATATAGTAGAATCGTCAGCATTGTTATAAGGTTTGCATCTGTGTCTGTCTGCACACAAGGGCTAATTAACTATTCTATTTAGTTTTTGCGGACTCATCCAGAATTTTGTAAGAAGAAATGACGTTAACAATAATATTTTAAGTACCGACAAGGGGTTGTTTTCTTATTTCGCAAATCTATTCACAGCCCTCTGTAGAAATTGATTACCACATTCACATAAGCAAACCTTTTGAAGCGATATTCGAGGAATGCAGTATTTGTTCTAGGTAACACGTTGACTAATATAGGAAAGTGTCAAGTGGACTCTCGTTAGTTCTTAGTCTGTGTTAAACTATGCTAAACGCCAACGCTTGAGACGCGGTCATAAAACGTGCGAATAGGATGGTGAATAACACTAACTCTATACATAGTCTCGTGTCGTCTCACTCCCGCGTTCTATGACCGCAACTACGAACGTTGGCGTTTAGTAAATAGACGTTATTGTTTGTATCTCTGTCTATTATATACCAGGTATGTAGTACCGTGTTTTGTGGCAACGTGCGACACGATTGTGATTGTTGATGAAATCTTGTATTTTAGTAGGTTACTAGTGTGTGATAACGGTTGACTTCCTTCTCAGAATATTTATATTTATTTATAGAGAAACGCTGCCTTGCCTGAGACTGCACCCGATATTGGGGCATACATATTAATCGTAGCGAGGAATACACTCGGGGAACTGTCGCGTTCACGTTCATATGTTCGTTATGACATTGTAATTTTGTCCTAACGTTAGGCGAAAACGCCGGAGCTTTAATTCAGTAAACAGAGAGTATCCTAAGTCCCAGATTGGATCTTGGATCTCTAATATCCGACATAGAGCAAATACGTGTCGTTACGGTCACTATTTTATGTTTAAGCAAGCATTTAGTGCGGATTTCACTAATGAAATTGAACGCGTTCAGCACATCTAAACGCGTTCAAGAGCTGTCAGTGTACAATATTCCATAACAATTATGACACTGACAGCTCTTGAACGCGTTTTAGAAATATTGATCGCGTTCAGTTTCATTGGTGAAATCAGCCCTTAGAGATATTTCAAAATGTAATTATATTCTAAAATAATTCAACAAGTTGAATTGAGTTGTATAAGGTTAAAATAATATTAAAATACCTTCCTATTCCCCATATCCCCGCGCAAACGTCAATTCAATTTTGTTAATACATAAAGTGCCTTGAACGCAGTCGCCGAGTGTGCTCCCCGCGACGTTCCGACGTCGTGTAGAGAATTCCTAAAGATTTAACTATTTTTACTATCGTTTCTAGTTTTGTACATAGAAACAAATATATTTCTATATGAATGAGATGATTGTTACGTGTACAGTAGGATATTTTTATATGAAACAAATCTTTGTGTAAATAACTTGTATGTTCTAAGACTGTTGTTTACTTTAGAGCTTTTAGTTTGTTCAGTTAAATTTAACTATGTAATAGGGTATTGTGATGAACACATGTATTTTCCAGTCATTTTGTTATCATGCTGACCAACTTTGAATAGTTCTTTCCGATTTTCATTCTTGCCATGTTGTTAACAAGGTTTAGTACAATTTCTGTATGTTAATTAGTACTTGAATGTTTACGTACTTTCTTCGTTTTAAAGTGATGCGAACGTAAGCAGTGCGTTTATATTGCCAGTTTAAAATTATTGTGTTGTTTATTGGAGATATTTTGTATGAATAAAAGCTTGTTTTACATTTTCCATATATACACTACCTATACGAAATTACCTACCTGCTAAGTTTACTGGAACTCGGGGGTGGTAAAACAAGCCATTAAGTTTAAATTTTTACTAGTCTTATCAACGAAATATAGATTTTGTTATAATCTTTTTAGTATTATGAAAATTAAAATCTTCCATGAATGTATTTAAAGGCATTTTATCAATGTACAGTACTACGGAACTAAGTTTGCGTCTCGACAATCAACATTTTTCAGCAAATTACTAATACGAGAATCATATAACATTCGTATTTTTGAAGCCATTCGAAAAATGTCGTTGCTATAACTTGGTTACGTAGTACTTTATGCATTTAATCTGTTGCTTATTCCATTATATTATAAATCATGTTGATTCTTACTTATACTAATATTGTGCATTTAGTTTTTGTGATATTATCAAAACAAAAATCTCTTTTATAGTCGCTATATCAAAATGTAAGCACGGCAATGACTAGAAAATACATCATATAGATGTGTTGTTTTATAATAATAACAAATTATTTAATTTCATTACAAATATTGTTTTATTATTCCTCGTCATACATGTCTTTTGAATTTGTCACCATTTCATTTTAATAGTGGTTTGTGCAGTTTAACATTGCTACAACAGTTTTTAAGCAAGTGTAGAAAACATTTAAAAAATTCGTAATTCTATCTTTACTCGAAATTCTACTTTTTTACAAAAGTTCCTCATGTAATGGACACAAGCGACTTATGCATATTTTTTTCATTTCCAACTGTCACATCCGCTAAAATTACGGAGTGACTGTTGGTTATACAAGCTTCTGCCTTAACAGCAACGAACAGGCCGCAGCGTATTTTCACCAAAATAGTAAGAAATTAAACAGAATATCTGCACTTGCACACAGAATTATATGTGCTGTACTTTCAAACACAAATATACGCATCATCTTTATCTAAAACTAAGCTGCGTTCCTTGTAACATGTTCGCCAACTTATAACATGTGAAATTCGAGTAGCAAAATGTGACGGCACACGTCACAGTGCTACCTAGTCTTAGGAGATATTTGTGTTTTTTTTTTTTTAATTTTTTTTTTGCTTTCCTCATGTCCACTTATCCATTTTAGAACCCAGCTTACGATACTACTTATCAAATTTAGATGTTCAAACTGGCCAGATCAGTTTGAAACGCTTTCTGGATAATCACATCAACTTATTTATAGATGTTTTGTATTGGCCATAGAGAGAGGCACAAGAGGGCACGCAGCTTTAGAAAAGAAAACATTTTCAACATAAATAAGAATTTGTAGCTGTCATTGAGAACAGAATAACAAACTAACACCTATACGATAAACTTGAATATTCTGCATGTATTAAAAGTAAACATAAACCAGATGATAATAATATGTTGAGTGTCAAAATATCCATTGAACTTATATATAATGCTGCGGCCGCATCTGCGTCTATCGTGACAAAGCAATACGTGCCGAAGCTTCGTATGTTTTGCTCGCTAAAAAGTTATCGCGGTAACGCGGTGGTCTCATTAGCGGCTTCCCCACATTTATTATGTACCGCCACCAGGGCGATAAGTGCTACGCAGCCCGAACTATCGCAACGCTTACCGATAATGGTTGGTCACATCTGCGTGTATCGTATCACTGTGCGAAGCTTCGTCACGATAGATGCAGATGCGGTCGCAGCATAAAAGTAACAACAATAACGAAACAAAACTTTAAAATTCAAGGACGCTGGGCAGTTTTGTATAACCAATAGACCAATACAAGACAATGGTTCCTACAACAATGTCGGTCAGTTTCCATTCTTCGCGTAGATACCTATTAAATACTTATAATTAGTAAATCTACTAAGTATAATCGAAAATGCCGAGGATAAGAGAACAAAGCTTCCCACAACGAGTTTGACTCATCTAGGTCATAATTAAGCACACATGTATGTACAAGAGGTCTATGACCTTTGAAAAGATACAAACAAAGCGCAACTCACAGTTAACAATGAAGCTACTTAGTTCGTAATACCTTCAGAGACAAATTATCGAAAATATTTCAATAATACATCGCATTTTAGCCAGACCCACAACTTTGTTATTACCATGCCATTCATCTCAAAATGAGCAAAAGCTTTCTCACTGAATATATTTGTAAAAACAAATGAAAAATGGCTCGAATATTAATATTATTTTGTTCAAAAAATTAGTCTTAAAAATGCAGCTTCATAAAAAACGAAGCACTTAATTTACATAGCCAACACTTAAAATATAAATAAAGGCAGTACGGTATAATTTGAACTTTTTTTTTAAATCTCTAGGCATGTCGGGTCTGGCTAATTTACATAACAAATAAACACTATTGCACAATCTTCTAACAAGAACGCTGTCACTAACAATAAATTATTACCACCGAGTTTCTGAAAGGCTGAAACTCATGTCAAATGATTTGATTGGCTGTTATTATTTTCAGTCAGCCAATCACAGCAGTGAACATGAGTTTGTCAATCTGTCATCCAATTTATTGATCATCCTTTCAGAAACCGGATGTTAGTTTCTTTAGCTACAATCACAATAAAAAATCACAGTATAAATTGCAGTATGGCGTTAACGACGTCGACAGACGGTTCGTTCACCAGTACTATGTCGAATTTGTTGAGATAGTTTCTCAGGTTGCCTTCAGCATTTTTTCCTAGGAAGCCTACTTTGACGACGACGTCGCAGTGCTCCATGCCCTCGGCCATGCCCGCGTCGCCGATGTTGTCGCCCATCAGTATGACGTTGGAGCGCTGCTGTACCAAGTCGTAGTACTCTGTGTGTTTGATCGCGGTTTCGTTCTTGTTGTAGGTGTGGATGACCTCGCCTTTGATGCCGACTATGTAGTCGTCATCGTCCATAGCTAGGAAGTTCGATACTACCTAGAAATTCAGTACTAATTGTTAATATTATGTATGCTGATATAAGCTGCCATAGTAACAATAAATATCTTTCGAAGGCCAACAGGTGGTCACTATTAGTGGAGGTACATGATCCCATACATTTTTGCGCATCCTCCTTTATTTAATGTTCATTTAGTGATCCTCATAACAGAGAACAGAGACAGAGAAACTAGAATATTTCGACGGCAGCAGAGTACAAAGAGTCAACTACACTTTTTACGAGTTCACTTTTACATAATGCGACACAGAATTCTTTGTTTTATCACTGTATACACATAAAGATAAATTACATCTTTTTTTCACAAAGTAACGAATTAAACATGGACATATACAATTAGTCCGTGTATACGTCGGACAATCGGCACGTTCGCCACTGCACGTTCGCCACTTGTATACAAATTGTAGACGTTGTAAGTTTTAATGTCGCTTTTTTAAACTTTCGTCATTTTAGCGCAACAACAATATTAGTCACGTCGGCGTTACAGATAATAGTTAAACATGGAAAATTATTGCATAAGTACCTTTATTAAAAAATTTTATTTTTTTTTTTATTTTTTTTTAATTTTATTTTTTGCAAATACGAACAATAGCAATCAACAATGTTGATTGCATTTAAAATACAAAATGTTAGTAATACCTGCTTTAATATTTTGCAATTGACTCATAAATTACAGTAATTGGCGTTAACCATTTCCTTGGTAATGCCCTATTAACTAAATATTGTAAAATAGAAGAAGATAGCTTTGTTCTTCTATTAATTATCACAGTTTTCCGTTCAAGATGCTCTTCTGTAAAATCATGATTTTGTAGATAACCATAATACTTTGCGGCCGTCGATTTAATAAGGAGTTACACAGGTAACATAGGCTTTTCATTTATCCAAAGTTCTTTTCATAAGCCATACCCTGTAAACTTATAATACACAAATTGTTAGGTACCTTCACATGTGGAAGCAAAAAGTTGGCAGCCTCCATAGCAGCTAGCACAGACTCCCCGAGACCTGCTGAGAACACCAGCACTGGCACTTGTTGGGAGTTGCTCCACTTTATCATGTCTTCCACTCCTATTCTGTAAATACGAGTAAACGAATAAATGAATGAATACGAATCTCGTATATTTAAGATTTTTATTATGGCTACGACAACAAGAACTGCCTACGAAAAAAAAATACATTGCTTACACTGAATGCAATGCAATGTAATATTTTTTGTTGTTTTAATTAGATCTAATAACTAATATATCAGTGAGCTTGCTGAACGGATTTGGATGAAATTTGGCACATGGGTTAGACCATGACCTGGGTCCTAACAAAGGATCCTTTTAATCTCGATATACCCACGGGATCGCTACGTAACGACGCAGCTAACGAGCTTGCTAGACGGGGGTCCAGCGCGGCAGCTTGTGGACCCGAGCCTATCGTACCCATCCCCTTCAACCAAATACGCAGGTGGCTACAGGAGTTCACCCACACACAAGCGGGGAACTGGTGGACCTCGACACCGGGGTGCAGGCAGTCCAAGGAAGCTATGCCATCTTTGGATAGTGGGCTGACCAAGCGTTTATTACGCTTGGACAGGAACGGCCTGCGCCTGGTGACGGGGACCATCACGGGACACTGCTCTCTAAACAAACACTTTCACACAATAGGCATAACGGACAGTCCTCTGTGCAGGGCGTGCATGGAGACTGAGGAAACCGTCGCGCACGTGCTCTTTGAATGCACAGGCGTCACCCAGAGTAGAACAGAAACCCTCGGGTCACCCAGATCTTTCACAGAAGTTCTAAACAAACCAGGAGCATTAATTAGCTTCTGGAGGGAGGTGGGCTGGTTGGAATAACCACGAAACGGCCGCAATGGCCCACACACAATGGTCCACCTGACGGACTAAGTGCGGAAACCAACCCTATAACATAGAACATACCCACGGGATCGAGACGTATGCTGGTGAAACCATGGGGTGCAGCTGGTTTATTATAATGGGATGCTGCGAGATGCAATGCAAATATTTAATTTTCTGGAAATGCTTAGATAAAACATCCATTAATCTACTCAAAAATAATGCTTTTACATTAAAAATAACACCAGATTCTTAGAGTAAAGTAAATAAGTAAGTAGTATTAGTAGTAGTAAGTATGTTTACTTGTAAGATTGTTTCAAGGTATTGAAAGAATCTATCTCTATATCTAGATCTATCTATGCAAGGTATTTTTTAAAAATTAATGTTGAATACATAATGGCAACAAGTGCACAAATGTAGCTCAACCAAACAGACATTGTTTAACATCTAATACTTAACTAAATATTTTATTATACCTGAAACACTCCACCATTCTGTGAGCTGAATCCATTAATTCATTTCTTGGGAACTTTACACCTCTGAAAACATACAATAAAAATGTTGAAAAACTTAATAGGATAATGGATAACATGTTAATCTGATGACATTGAAAACAGATAAGAACATTCATAGTTTATTGCCAGCAGGTGTTACTATAGTGACCAAACATTGATTATACAATGTTTAATTACCTAAAACAAAAATACAATATATAAAACTTTATCAATTAAAAACAGTCACAATCAGATTAAAAATTGTTAACATTGCAGAGCCATTCGCTATCTTCAGATTTGGTGCTTCATTTCTACTCTAAACCACAACAAACTTCAACTGAATGGATAGATAATAAATTAAATTATACTTGAAGTTAACATAAATCTTGAATTTGAATAACTTATGTTATGATAGAAGTTCAAGAGATACTTACTTGAGCAATGCATGTGCAGCCACATACCAATCAATCATATGTTGGGTTTTCTCCTCTACACTCATCACAGGGTCACACTCGATGGGCTTGTATATGCCCGAGAGTCGATTGTCCTCATCTTTATAGTGCTGCGGTATTGATGGACACTCACGGAACATACCTACAATAAAATTTAAAACATTAAATATAGTTGGAGTTTTATCAGCTGTGCTGACAGAGGTTGTTACGCAGGCAGATCAGTTTGTACCTTTATTCATCAATGGATAGAGCTGTTGATGGAAATGATAAAAATCAATTCCCTTGAATATATATTATGAATACTAAACTTTATGACTAGTCGTAAAAATCTCATTCAGATTTTATTAAACAAGTTGAAATAAAACTTTATTAGCTTACCAAAACTTGTGAGTACAGTGTTTCCATTTTCCAGAGTGTGTCTTGTCAGAGTGTGATCGAAATCTGTTACAATCTGTAGCTTACTATGACCATCGTTTATCATTTTATTTAATTTTTGTAACAATTCAGCTTCATCCCTGATGTGGACATTCTCTTTCTTGAGTTCGGGTACATCGTTCAAACTTGCCAGAAATTTCATAGCTACAACAGATAAATCAATCAGTAAGCGATAGTTGCTCATTACGTTAATACTTTGTCAACTACCTAGTTCTAACAACAAATTTGTGTTGAATCTACTATAAACAAAAATCAACAGTCACCAGAGCAAACGAATTTTAAATGCTTACCTGCTAAAGGAAAGGTTACTGGAATCAGTCACAAAGTTTTCTAATGGTAGATTATTTAATATTTGGTTACGCTAAGTAATAAGTAGCGTTATTATTAGAATATTATTTATTGAAAGAACAAAACGACCAGCCCACGTACGACCTTGATGAAAGAAACGGCATTGACAGCTGTCAATGTCAGTGAATGTGTAAACAGACACCTGTCTGCCAGCTGTCATTTCTTGGTAGTCTATGGTCAGTTGGTATCGGAATCTGGGTTTCATCTTTGGTCCCAATACAGTGCGACATGGATCATAATGAACGTACCCAAAAAAAGAGGGAAACGCTGCGACACGGCACGGTAAAGTATTTGTATGGCGCTGCATGCCAAAGCCTGCCGTGCTCAAGTCTCCCTGTGACGGTGTTAACGAAATGTGAATGCTAACGATAATAAGATTCAAAATCATATCCGCTTACAAAAATCCTTTGCCATGCTGCCTTTAAAAATCAATCTCATCGGACGTTCATCATTTCAGCCAAAACACGTCCACTGCTGAACATAGGCCTCCCCCAAGCACCACCACTTCGACCAATTCTGTGCTTTCCGCATCCAGTGGATTCCTGCGGCCTTCACAAACACAAGGCCATCGGTTCATCTGGTGGGAGGCCTTCCTACGCTTCGTCTTACGGTAAGCGGTCGTCACTCCAGAACGTTTCGGCCCCTTTGGCCATCTGTTCTACGAGCAACCATCGGAGCAACGGAGATTAACCATGGTATAAAAGGCAGTGCATATAGTGCCGCTAGTGGCACTCTATCCCGATCGGATAATAGTGGCGCTACCTCGGCCCGGCTAAAGTGCCGTAAGCATTGCATTGATATTGTCACTGAGTCACTTGTTATTTTGTTTGATTGTTGAGATTAGTTCGCTGTAAAACACCACATTCCTAAAACATTATATTCTCTAGTGCTTAAAGGGACTGGACGTTATGTGGTCACTGTCCTAACCTAACCTAACCTACCTTTCAGCCATTTTCATTTGCTACTTTATTTTTCGTAAATTCAGTAATTGTAGTGACTTTTGATATAGGTACTAGTCTAAAACAAATACGATCAATCAACACAAAGGGTGGCGAACAAACCTCATCAATCAAACAAAATAACAAAAATGACCGTGACAATGCAATGCTTACGGCACTTTAGCCGGGCCGAGGCAGCGCCAATATTATGCCGCAAATAGCGGCACTTTATACACTTCCATTTAATAATCCATGAGATTAACCAAGTACGGAGAGATATTATAGTGCTCAAATGTTATTTCTCATAGCCCGAAGGGTTCTGACACGACCGGGGAGAGATCAGGCGTAGGAACAACGGCTTTACGTACTGTCCGAGGCACGGGACTGTCACACCACCAACTTCCAAAATCCGCTGCTATTAAGACATTCCTAATGGCTAAACCCAATAGCACTTTGGCCGACTTTTTTTCTTTTTTTTTTTGACGGTGCGAAATCATCAAATGACTTCTCCCGCTCTGGGCAGAGCGAGAGGGCGTGTCAGACTTTTACTGACTAAAATCCACCCGTGTTCCTTGCGTTGACTGTGTGCCGAGGCCGCGAAATCCCTTTCGGACAAACCCGCAACCCCAGCAGGCATTGGTCCTTACGGACCCCGTCAGTTGGTGCTGACATCTCTTTGAGGCGCGCGTGGAACACAACGCGCCGTCGACCCGGGCCTGGTCCTTATCGGACGGCGAGCTGCCCATTGCTCACCGTCCGCAAGCCCGCGCCTACGGTGGCCGGAAGTCGGTTCGTGACTCCCGACGCCCGGGGCGTCTCCTGCGGCGACTTTGGCCGACCTGGGAATCGAACCAAGAATCTGCACACTCAGCAGATGCGCTTGCGACCACAACACCAGCCATGCAAGCATGCGATATGCAGTTTGTTTGCCCTTATGGCCTCTAAATTATAATAAAACAATTCAATTTAGAGACCTTGTTAGTAACAGTTGCTCAGAATAGTATAGAAGGCGCACTCCGCATTTTAGGTATGACGCTACAAGTACGCGGCGGGCTTGTCTTGGCGGGCCAATTCAGTGAGCGTAACGTAGTTAGAAGATATGAGATATTTCAAATATTTATTGCATATCACATGCTACGCGATAGAAAGAGAGGCAACTTCTAGCTTCTGGCTAATTGAACTTTGTGTCGTAGCAAGTCGCTTTTTATCATTTTGCGGAGTGAACCATCTTTATTAATCTGTGTAAGTAATTTTTTTGTTGCTTGGAACTCGGGACTCGGGACACACCCTACACACTGGATCATCCACTGCAACGGACACACAACGCACCAATACAATGTATGATGACTTTGATGTCGTCCTGACGACACGTCTTTTGGCAGGCGTGTCGTTAGAGGAGTGCAATAGTAAAACATTATTTTCAAAATATTCATATATGTATTTATATTTTTGTTATTTTCCTCTTCAGTATCACAAAAGTATACAAGATTTACATTCAAATAGGTTACATTAATTATGCTTTCATAGTATTGTATATTAAGGCTCATTTACACGAGGATTCTGTCGACTTTCGACATGCGTGTATCGTACATACGTACCGCATAAAGGAGCCAACTTTTTTATCTCCTTTCGCCAATCGACCGTTTCTACGGGAGAAGCTCTCCTCGCGTTAATGAGCCGTTAAGATTATCGATTAAATATAAATATTTTTTCAACTTTCACATGCACAGCCACACAGATATCAGGCCACTGTGGGAATGTCTAAATAATACAATGAAAAATTCACCACCGTGAGTATAATACAGTGTGAGAAACCAAATAAAAAAGATACTCCATAAAAAATCCGAAAATATCTTGTGTGGTGTTGATTTTTTTTTCACACTGCATTGAAATAAGTGTAAAATTATGTTGTCTCTCTCTCATGGTGGTATATTGGGGCAAGATTGTATGATTTTATTTATTGTGTCTTTTTATTTTAAGTAATAAATTCAGAATTATTACATATTATACATAAAATGAATATATAGGGGTGGTAAACTTACCACGCGTGACCACCAAGAGTGGTCGCGAAATGTCCGTGTGCGGTTACACTATGTGAAGTGGCGCTCGTTATAACAACCCTGAAGTTTAAGAACTTAATAAAATACCATAAGGCATGGAACAAGGACATTCTTACAACAGTATGAAACAACAGGCTTCAAGCATGAAACATATATGCAAAAGTACACATTCTGAAACAAAGTCGCTAGAATTAATGTAACTCAATGTAATTAAACTAATAAAATAATGTAACTTAGTCAATTCATTATTTAACAAAACTCTACTAGCTATCATTGAACAGACGATATTAAGATAACCCTAATTGATTTATTTGTGATAAATATACATTCTTGCAGACGATAGGGTTGTCACGCAACAGAAGAATACAATTTTATTGTTTCAAAGATGCCAAAATTCATTTTTTTTGTAAATATTTCAGGGATGCAAAGAAAATAAGTTTTTGTTTAGCATCATTTCTGTTTGTAAATTTACCACAGTTAGATTTACATGGATGCAATAATAATTATATATTGGTGTACTATTTTGCACAAGGTTTTAGGTTATTATTATAACTATGGTCACGCGACCAAAAAGAACTTAAGTTTATGCAGCGCAACAACCCTGGCACACGTGGTACTCTTGTATGTTCTGTCCAGATTAAGAAAAAAAAACTAAAAAACAAAACTATGCAAATAGTTGTTTATTCCAATTCATTCGCCAGAATATCCCAACAAATCCAACTTAGGTTGGTACCAGAAATATATAATATAATAAAATAATAAAACTATGATCAAACTTATCTATAATCGTAAATAAATATTTAATTATTGTGGTATTGTTGTCTATTGCACATGTAGAATAGATCTGATAATCAAAATATGTAAATGTTGATCATTTCGTATCCGCACGAACTTTATAAAAATAACCCATGTTAATACTACATATTATCCAGTCAACAAGGTGGTGGTCGGGCTAGTCAGCCCAAAATGCGCATTAAGACGCATTTAAGTATCGCCAATAAATAGATAAATATATAGTACTCCCGTTATGAACTAAGTCGTTTGCTACCCGCTCTATAAGCTCCATAATAGGGAAGATTACTAAAAAAAAATTTTTAGTCCCTCTTTGACATTATAAAAAAATATTGGACACGTATTTTTCTTTTTTTACGTAATCTAAAGATTACGGCGATACATTGAGGTAAAATGTGCCATGACGTCACGAGTATGTAGATTTAATACGTACCAGTGACGTAGCTACCCCCACTCACCAACTTAAGAAGCGTTTTATCTAAGTAATTTTTTATTAATCCGATAAAGTAAAAAAAACGTGTCTAATATTGTTTTATTATCTGACTGACGGACTAATTTGTTTTTTTTTTTTACCCAGGCATCATCCCTATTGCGAGCGCCACAGGCTAATAACAATGATTTATGGCCAGACGACTAAGTTCTTAACGCGGCGACTATAATAACGTGTTGTGAATCCGACCAGTTACTCCATTATGAAAGCTGAATATCAGTGCTTGTTACGATAAAAAAGCAGACAAAATGTACGTACAATAATATGAGCGAAAAGAGCTATTCTTTAACAACTCAAAAACTAATTCACTTTATACAAATACACAAATTATTTTAATGTACAGGTAACTAATTGAGATAAGACTATTTATTATTGGGAGACAATCAGTTGCAAATATAATTGTTTAAACAATTAATTGAGTTTAATTGATCCCTTGTAAAAAACTTAACTACCTAGTGTTAAATACCTTGTAGTGTTAATTAATGTATCGCAAATGATTGTCTTCTAATTGTCTGTGGTCGTTAGCCGGTTAGTAGTTCATTGTCGGTCAATCATCGCTTATACGTCGCCCTTTTTTATTAGGTTTTTTCTTCTGCATAGCCTCCATTCTCATGTCTTCTAAATCTTCCATAATACCTGGATGAACAACAATATTATTTTTTAAAGGTTTCTTTTCAGGAAAAAAGTGACGAATCTCTTAGGTTGTCATGGTGTGGGCATGTGATGCGAGATTGAGGAAAATGTCATGAGAAAAGTTATGAGTTTTAATGTGGACGGCCATAAGAGTAGGGGAAGAAGAAGACCATAGAAACGATGGATGGACTGTGTGGAAGAAAACTTGTTGTGCCCACCACTAAGACTGCTGATGTTCTTCACAAAGGACAGGTGCGTAGTTCTCACAACCGGCGTGCGTGTATGACTTAATGAACGTTAACGAGGCACAAGAAGTATGTATAACAAATTGCAAAATAAAATAAATTTAATTCTCTTTTACACCAAACTTAATGAAATATGTATAATTTAATATGGAATATAGAAATCAAATATAAATATGAAAATATGAGTACATAAATAATAACATCTATACATAGTATAAAACAAAGTCGCTTCGCGCTGTCTGTCCCTATGTATGCTTAGATCTTTAAAACTTCGCAACGGATTTTGATGCGGTTTTTTTAAATAGATAGAGTGATTCAAGAGGAAGGTTTTGTGTAAATTTTCTGAAATAAATATGACGATTATTGTCGAAAATGTCGGAAAAAATCATGCCGACTGGGAGCTTTACTGGCGTGCGCCGCGTAAGCCGTAAGAAATACATCAATTTATATTTTACAGAATTGTATATCTTAAAAAGTTCAAAAATAAAGTCCGCGATAGCATATGTCTATCTTCTAAGAATGACCTACAGTAACCATTTTTATCTTTCAGAATTTGATAAAAATTTCATTGTTATTTCCGAAGCTATTTTGACCGGTATTTTATTTATCCTTATCCAATACAATATGTTATTTAAATTAGGCATTTGATTTAGATTAAAATGTGCCTTGACATCATATCATTAAAATGAATACTTTAAAAGATATCACAGATTCAAAATTACGCGTGACAAAATAATTATGGTTGCCGACAACGCGGGCGCAGCGGTAGGAATCAATGACTTTTCCTCGGATATTAGGTATCTAACTAATCCCGGTAATACGCACCTGTGGGGATATTTTCCGACATCCACGCGGGCGAAGCCGCGGGCAAAAGCTAGTGTATAATAATATTGAATTGCTTAAATTGATACTTTTTGCCCTCTTCCTCTCTCCTAATTTTTCTGTGCCCGACAGGGTCCATATTGGTCTTTTACTTTGTTATACCATCTATGTAATACATATGGAATGCAATAAATAATTGAGTATTGAGTAAGGATCGTAGCAGATGACGTTATGTAGTTTCTGCCTACCTCCTTGGAAGTAGGCATGAGTTTATGTATGTAAAGGCAAGATGATGAAGGTGACATTACTTTCTTCGGACAATGAACACTTACCAATCTTTTTGCTGATGTACTCCTCACGCTGCTGCCGCGCGAAACTCGACTCCATCATCGGATCATCATCGTCGTCCATGTCCCGATATCTGAAATGTTTATTCAAGCTTGTCAAAACAGAGATAGAAGCACAAAACATAAGACGGAACTGGCGACAAAATCTATACTGTGCCGAATTAATTATATTAATTTAATGCGTGTAGCACTCATAGCACATCGTGACGCCTGTATATCAGAATGAGTCTTTCTTTTGGTTTGATTTCAGTAGTGTTTAGTAAAATGTGGCCACTTGAACAGCACTCGGTGGGGTTACATTGAGAATTTGAGATCGTTCTTTGTCAGTTTGTGTGAGTGTGTGTGTGTAATTTTTTTTTTTTCATACGATAATGTTTCTGCTCAGCAGTGCGCTTGCACACACTACAGCGACGACGCAGTCAAATAAAAAACTCATTACGCGTGTTCGTGACGAACACACCGGTGTACTATCGAAAAACTTCATATCTAAGCAGTTTGAAAACAAAATCCCGTGAACACAATGACCACATCTATTTAATTTTCACATTGGTTTAATGAAACAAAAAAATACATAGTCATATTTTGTCGTTTTTGTTTTTTTTGTTGTTTGTGTGTTTTGTAGGCTCTGTTACAAGGAACAGAACAAAATAAACAAAGATGAGAAAGTTTTTAATTTTAATGTTGACTGTCTTTCTTTTTTTCATTTACAAAAAGAAGGGACACATAAAAAATCTGATGCTGCGATACTATTGGTTGATGAGATTTCTATAGCGGCCGAGCGCGTAAAGCAGAAATAGTCTTTACGGTGCTTAGGTATGAAGTTCTTCGACAGTACATCTCCCGCCTGCACTACACCAGTAAGGTGGAGGAAGTCGTGGAGTACGTGCGCCAAAAGACGAGGTACGTGCCGAGGGTGCAGTTACTAGAACCGCACCGGAACGTCAACTTCAAGGTGTTCGTCGTGCGTGTACCGAACTGTTATCTGCCCCTCATCATGGAAGACTTGGCCGCAGGACGTGGTGTTCCGTCGCTTCCGCAGACAAGTTCCACACGACAGCACAAAGTCAAGCTAGTGCAAAGTGAAGTGCTACTAACATAGTCTAAGCCTTATTTATTAACACAAGTTTTGTTTATATTAGAATATGTATGTTTAGGTTAAGGTATTGTTCTATGGGCCTGTGTAGCCTGAAATAAATGGTATTATTAATATTATTATTTAACTTTCGAAGGCGACCGCAACTGCAAACCGCAAACGGAAACGTCGCCCAACGACACAACTGGTTTCTATGTAACTCTATGAAAACAGCGACAAGCAGCAATGTTGCCATCTTAGGAAGAGTTACTTAAAATCAGTAAGAGCACGTTTAACGTCAACAGCCCATCGCATCCTATAAAATCTACATTCCTGGATAACATAATACCTAGGAAATATGCTTAACAACATTTACAAAACTATAGTTTGACCGAGACCACTGTGCGCGGCGAGACGGGGGAGCAGTGCAGGCCGGTCATTCGTCAACGCTCACGGCGTCCCGCCGCTCATTCGTCAACGGTGCCCCCGGTCTCGCCGCGCATTCCTAAGGCGCGGTACAGTAACCAAATAAAGAAAAAAAATACACTTTACTTCTTCGATCAATAATGCACTAGATTCCCGGTAAACGCTTCAAAAACGGAACGAAAAATAAGAGCACATATTCGGTTGTGGTCTTATTTCAAATTAGTACGGTCCAATCATAGCCAACGTTAAGACGTCAAAATGCCGCAGTATGCGTTCAAAAAAATTTTAAATAACCACCGTAACACCAAGATTTTGGAAGGAATTTTTTTTTTTCGGTAAGTTTATTATCAGTAAGTGTTTTTCATAAAATAATAACAGAATTAAATAGTAAATATAAATCAATTAGCAAATATTATGATTTTTTGGCCAATGTTTGTGACAACTACCAACTATTGTAACAAACATCGACTGTTCTGGAACAGGGAATGCATGGTGTAGTATTGTTATTTTATATTTGGTTTCTGTTTGTAGATTTCCCAGCGACCCATTTCGTTATGTAGAATGAATGAGTATCTGAATGAGAATGGGTATCTACTGTCGCGAAAGAAAGAGGAAAAGAAATATATAAGCCTTATAAAAATTCGACAATTTGTTCGATTCATTTTAATAGATTGGACATAACTTGAAATACGCAAAGGTATAGATTACTAAAAACAGTATAACAGTAACAATAAGTATTTTTGAACTTGTATAAAATTGAATTTTTATTTTCAAGCGACATGACATTATAATTATTTGTATCTCCGACGACAGAAAGATTTAATTTTGCCATTGTAATGAAACTTTATGTTTGAGTGTCAAGGCTTATAATAAACTGAATTTGTTAGTAATTTTTTTTTTTCTGTATTTCTTAGAAAGAAATATAAACACATTTCGACTCCACTCATTCCTTGTCCAAGTGGCGAGCCTCTGTCATAAATTTTTATTGCTTTTATTAGCACTTTGTAATTCGAACTTTAAAATAAGCGTGTAAGGCTGAATTTGTTTTGATGTATGTTTGACTTTTTTGTTTTTTGTACATAGCTTTGTGAATATTAAGCATTGCATTTAAGGTTGAATTTATATTAATGTATATTTATTTAAACTAGAAGTACGTAAACACAATTGGCGACAGTTTTAAGAGAACTTTTGTATGGGATAGTGTATCTAGTGCATTATTGATCGAAGCTATACTTACTTACACAAGTGGCGATTAATACTCGTGCCTTGTCTGTATGAGAAGAGGCCTTTGCCATGCAGTGTGACAGTAATAGGCTATTATTATTACTTACTTGGACTTATCATAGCCGAATATCTCCTTGATATGTTTGGAGTAGTCCATCTGATCGTCGCCGTCGTCAATGAAGTCATCAAGCTCCGAGTCGTACTCCGACTCCGAATCTAGTGCACGACCTGTTAAACAAACATCATTATAAACTAAAGAAGCGTCATTCGTCAACACAATTAGGCTGCCTTCCCACCAGAGACGTGCTATGCAGTTATGCTGCGAAGATGTGAAAGCTAAGCTATGAAACTATATGACTATATGTAGCGGAGCGAGTAAGATGTGCTATGAAAATGCGCCGCCGCGAGATAGTTGTGCGAGGTAGATGCGCAGTTCGAGCTATGCGATGCATCGACAGTAGGGGCGGGAGCGGCTGCTCTGCACATAGCTACACCATCGCGCATCCATAGCTCCCATCCATAGCACGCATCCTTCCATATAAAAAAACATAGCTTAGTTGAACCCGTTTCCATCAGTGCTATGCTATGTGGACCGATGAATATGATTGGTGGATATCAAACACATCCATAGCAACGTAGCATAGCACATCTTTGGTGGAAAGGCACCCTTATACTCCTTATTCGTTCAGAAACAAAGCCGAGCAACATCGTTGCAGGCAACATGGTACATTGCAGTGTTGCTGGTAGGGAATGCAATCTTGAGCCATTTTTCGAGGTTTCAGTTTCGGGGAAAACAATCTCGTGCGAGATCTCGATCGTATTGGTCAAACCTACGCAAAAGTGATGCATCATTTGATGTTGCGGGAAATTCTTAACTTTGTTTCCAATGAATAGGCTTATAAAAAATCGCATTAGTTACAGAGAAAGCTCACAAGAATTGAGACATAAACTCGGAAAACTAACACAGTACTAACTAACACACATATATGTAATTGAATAATTATACTAATACTATATTGAAATGAGACTAGAAGACGTATTAATAATTAAATTTGCATCAGAAACACATCATAGCAAGATTACCTTAGGGACTTTTAACTACATTTTCGTTTTTTCATCGTTTCGGAATATGTTCAGTATAACAAGTTAAACAACACTTACGTTTCTTGTTCTTCTGATCTGGATGTCCTTTTCTCTTGACATCGCCTGGCGGGAACTGCCGCGAACCATCCGGCTTTCTCGCACCATTCTTGCCCAAACAATTAATGTGTTTATCAAAATCAAATGTATTCGTTAGCTTTGGCTTACTTGGACCTGCTTTGTCATTAGGGGCACCAACTTTCCTGTCATCAGGTCTTTTAGGAGGCACTCCTTTACTGTCAGGCATTCTTCTATCGTTCTGTTTCTGAGATCCTTCGCCCGATGCCCTCTGTTTCGCTAATAAAGCCTTGTCCTTGAAGCCGTTCTGTTGTGGTTGCTCTCTTTGCTTTGGCACAGGTTTACCTTGGCTGCTATGGCCGTTTAAGTATTTACTATCAGACTGCTTACTTGGTACGGATAATTTCTTTTCATTCGAATTCTTATCTATCCTGTATGTGTTTTGGCTCTTTAAATCTATGTTTTTGTTAACATCTTGCTTTAAACTCTCTTTATAATTTAATCTTGATCTATCTACGGATTTGTCAACATTTTTGATTACCTTGTCAGAAGACCTACTGCTACTTTCTAATTTAGATTTTGCCTTTTCTAATTTTTCTCTGTCTTTGTTTAGCCTGTCTATGTCTCGTTCGATGCGTTCTCTCTCTGCTTTCAACTTGTCAAGTCTCTCTCTGTCTGTTCTTTCCCTTTCACGTTCAGCCTTATCTTTGTCTAGTCTTAATCTATCTCTTTCTTTCTGTAGTTTTTCAATTTTCTCCCTCTCAATTCTCTCCCTGTCAGCAAGCTTGTCAGAAGGTCTGTCGGGTCTTTCAGAAGGTCTTTCTGTCTTGTCTGTTGATCTGTCTGGTCTGGAAGGACTGTCGTTTCTAGAATTGGAGTTGTTCAATTTGTCGGAGACTTTCGGGATGCGGCCGAAACCAGTAGTTGGTTCTGGTCTTCTCTCTCGTTCCACGTCCCTTTGTTGTCTATCATCTCTCGGAACTGAAATACACAATCGAAGATTATTTAATTAATTATTTGGAGTAAGATTAAAAATGCCTTTATAGAATAAAGACTTCATAATAAAAACGCGTCGGAACGCAACGCGATGCGGATCGAAGCTCACTTTCGCAATACCTCAATTCTTACGTGTCCAAAACACGAACCGTCTGTATTTGATCCATCTATATCGGATTGGTTTACGACAAATAACCTAGTTCTAAATACTAAGAAAACGAAATGTGTAAAGTTTGCCCTTCCAAATGTTAGAAATCTAGGTCCCAACATCGTCTTAAATAAAGAGGTGCTTGAATCTGTAAACTCGGCGGTTTTTCTGGGCATAACAGTAGATGCCAAACTTCAGTGGGGCCCACATATATCGAGCCTAGCGGGAAGGCTCAGTTCAGCCGCCTACGCCGTCAGGAAAGTAAGACAATACACTGACGTCGATACAGCTTGGTTAGTCTATTTTAGTTATTTTCATAGCGTTATGTCCTACGGTCTTCTGCTGTGGGGCAAAGCTGCTGATATTCAAAATATATTTGTTCTTCAAAAACGAGCTGTTCGCGCTATTTACCAGCTTGGTGCCAGAGTTTCTCTGAGAGATTTTTTCAAAGATATTGGTATCCTCACGGTGGCATCTCAATTCATCTTCGCCAATATCTTATATATTAGGCAAAATATACACTTATACACTAAAAACAGTGATCTTCACAATGTTAACACTAGAAATAAGGACAAACTACGAGCTCCCTTTCACCGGCTTCATAAGGTTCATAACTCATTTGTTGGGCTTGGTATAACCTTTTATAACAAGCTACCCTCTTCTTTGCTAGATTTGCCTTTTAATGCGTTTAAAACGAAAGTAAAATCCAATCTTTGTTCAAAGGCATACTATTCTATCAACGACTACTTAAATGATAAGAATAGTTGGTCGCTGTGATTAACTCAAGACAATGTTTATGTTCTTTCTCCAGCTTACGTACTGACAAGTTATATGAGTTTATATAATTGTTTATTTTATTTGACTTTTTAAGTCAAGTTATTTTAATTTAACTTTAATTTATTTTTGACAAAATCTACTCATCACACTGTTTTTTTATGAGTTGTATTGCAATATATGGTTAGCTAGTGACCTCGACAATAATTGATCATATTATTTACTGTTATTAGTAATTAACTCTTTGTTTATTTATTTTACATCGATGGTCCTAGTTTATCATTTATAACTTCCAGTTACAACTATATGTAAGCGGGCACGCCCTTTATGCCTGGAGGCTTTTTTATTTAGATATTAAATTCTGTTTACGTTTAGTTTTTTTATTTCGGCCTGAGTATCGATGATTGATTGGTTGAGTTCTCGATGATTTTGTTTGGTATATTGGCGTGTGCTAGCTAACATATGGCTAATAATTTGAATTATGTTTTGTGTTGCGTAATGTAAATTATTTTGAATACTATTATATAGAATCTTTTTTTTTGTTCTTCTAACTGAACAGACAGCTGTGCTGCTGGGGAGTTTGTTGCGCCACTTCTTCTTCCCAGCTAATGCACTAGGAAGTGGTGAAGGGTGGGCGTTTTGGGGGACTGTCTTATGTAATTTTGACGTTCGAAAAGTGCTGATTCTCAGCCTAGTTTGAATAAATGACTTTTGAATTTGAATTTTAATTTGAATCTACGTACCTTTCTTACCACCTCCTTTCTCTGCATCCAGTCTTTCCTGTCGCCGCTGACGTCTCGCCTGTTCCTCCTCATACTCCCGCTTCTGTTTCTTAGTCATCGGCCTCTCTGCACCTGGTTCCATCTCGGTTACAACCTCCTTCCTTTTACCGATCTCCACTGGCTCACTTTTCTTTTGCTCAGCCAGTTTTAACAACTGGTTGAAGTCCATAGGAGGCGGAGCCGGTTTACGAAATTTGGGTTTCTCAGGCTTAGTCTCTTTTTTCTCAGGCTCATATTTTGTTGGGGGGCTCGACTCTCGTTCTTAAACAAAAAATATTAACTTGTGTAACACTATTGACGAGTTTTTATTGTTAATTAATTTCTAGAACTTTGAATATTGACTACACCAATAAACTATCATTACAGCATGTTGCATGACACTTGCACAGAACATACAACAGTGTGTGATGACCAAACATCCATCCATGTGGTATGCTTCGCCCTCGTCATATTTTTATTAATTACTAGCTTTTGCGCGCGACTTCGTCCATGTGAAGTTTCGGCCCCCGACCCACCGCGTCGCATCCGCCCGCGCTATTACTTCGTTTTCGCGTTATTTCTGACTTTTTCTCTTAATGCTCAGCTCCTTAGGGTTGTAGCATGATGTTATATAGTTTATAACTTTCCTCGAAAATTAGGTTACCCAAAGCAAAAAAAATTTTTTCAGATCCGACTGGAAGTTACGCATACTTACAAACAAACAAAATGTTACCTCTTTATAATATTAGTAGTCTATGTTACTCAGCGATATTATAGCATACTACTAACTGGTGGAAGATTTTTTTTGTTTCCAGTGCGTTTTTGAGTTTATCATTAGAAACAAAAAAAGCAAATCTTTCCTCTTTAAAATATTTGTGTAGATAAAGGTAATTAAAGGTTGCTCTTCCGAAAGCGACCGTAACCGCTAACGGAAACGTCGCCCAATCACATACCGCAGACCGCAGCGATTCAACGCCGTTGCGATGGTTTTAATTCCGAACGCGGCGTCACAACATCGACGACACAGGCATTTCTCTTCTACAGTTTTGCGATATTCATTTGAATATTCATAAAATACGTCTTGTCGGTCTGTTAGAAACAGCCAGTGACGACACTAATGGTTTGCGGTCGGCGCTGCGTCAGGCGACATCGTAGCGTCAGCGTCGCCTTCTACGGAAATATTTTCATAGAGTTACATAGAAACTAGTCGTGTTGCTGCGGTCTGTCATTGAGACTGGGAGCCTTTGCCGCTTGCAGTCGGTCGCCTTCTGAAGAGCACATACCTACATGTATCAAAAACACAAATTATTTGTTTTACCTCCATTTTCACCTTTCCGCCTTCTCTTGTGAGGCACAGGGTCATCTTCATGTCTCAAGGCATGTTTCACTCTCTCTCTAGTGCCATTCAGATCCTTTTTCACAGAATTGTCTACAAAAAACAAACATAAGCAATTTAATTAAATGTTTTTTCTCAAACATGTTTGAAAATTCGAGCATTATTTTGACAACCTTCTTCGAGATAAATCGAAAATGCTGTACTGGCCAAATACATCCGGGCGTCTCTGGTTGGCAATGTTTGTATGAAAATCCATATCATTCTTTTGTGTTTAGCCACCGAATAAATTACTATGAAACATATCAATTTTATCAACTGTAGCTAAAATGTTTGAGTCTCTGATCTGCCCCCACCTTAGAGTATATATCACTGGAGAAGCCATAAGCGCAATATTCCGAACAAAAAAGTCTGTCACTTTTTGCGGGGGACGGGGTAGCTACTGTCAAAAATAACAATAGCTGCTCGCCCGGATAGAGAAGTCCGTACCATATTTTTAATTTTTATCGATATCGATATTCATTCGGAATTTTGCTTGAACCCAGAAATAAAACAGCTGTTGCATAAAATAGTTACATTTTAATAAGAAGAGAAAATAACTTCAATAAAATAAAAGTAACTAAATTTGTAATAAGTAAGTAATCTCAATAAAAAATTAGATCAAGTTCAATTTTTTATATTTTTATATACAAACACATATACAAATTATAAAACATTGAACAATTAAAAAAAAAAAAACAAAAATAATTACTAAGTAATTTTTACTAGGAAATTATCGACATGTCAATTTTGGTTTCAAACATGACCTCAACACTACGGTAGTCTCGTTAACATTTTTACTAGAGGACATAATCGCATGTCAAGTGCGTGTAAGTTTTGCTGATTTGACGTATATTTTCGTAATGCAAAAGAAAAGTATTTTGATCTTTACGAACATAAAAACGAGATGTAGCGAGACTCGGTGACGTCACAGAAGCGACGTGAGGAAAATACTCGATTCATGCTACGTTTTATATTGAATCATGGTTGAATCGAATGAAAAATCGAATTGTATTATGAGGTTAGGATTTTGAGTTAAGGTTAATTATAAGGTTAGGTTGACTAAATCTTAGAAAAAAAAATCTGCTTATGGAAAGTTATTCAGTTCTTTGGGTAAATTTGACGTATTTGAACGCTTTTTACACCATTTAACAGTACAAATAGGCATTTTCACGGAGCTCCGCGCGCCTTTAAAACGATTCACGAAGTGCGTTAGAATCGATTTGAAAGTAGTTTTTATGAACGTACTAGAACATTTGTTCTTGTACTTTTACAGAGGGGAAGTGTTCGTAAGGCTTCTCCAGTGTTATATACTCTAAGGCCCCCACATTCAGAATCACTTAAAGCTGTACTAAAGCGAAGAGCAACATGGGTTCGTGGAGTCTAGATCCAAAGTACCAAGCTGATACTGTTCACAGAGCTATTAACGAAGTCAATAGACTCAGGTTACCAAGTTAATGTTATATACAGGGTGGATTTTTGAGATGGGGCAGTAAAGACAGCTACCTTAAACGTTGTAGCTACAGGAAAACGGTCTTAGGAGACTGTCCTTAACTTTTTGAAAGATTTCGATTTGCATTCACAGATTTTGAAAAAAATGTACAGTCAGCAAGAAAATGGGCAGTTGTCACAAAAACTTTTTTTGATGCCAATCGATCCTGTTTCTTATAAGGATCAAAAAACTTTTCTGGACCAATTGAGGTTTGAGTACTAGAAAAGTCAGTAATCGCAAAAAACTTTTCCCATACATTTCGTAGGAAATGTGACTCCCAACTTACTATTTTACGATGACAGACTGGCCATAATTTCTCAAAAAGTTAAGGACAGTCTCCTAAGACCGTTTTCTTTTAGCGACAACGGTTACGGTAGCTGTCCTTACTGCCCCATCTCAAAAATCCACCCTGTATACAGATTTAAGTAAAGCTTTCGATAAGGTGTCACATGGAATATTGATTAGTTAAATTACGAGCATATGGTATCACCGGGTCGTTACTTTCGTGGTTGAGTTCGTATCTTTTGGATAGATCTTTCTATGTGGTCATGGTTTTCGATCAGCCCTACGTTATATCTCGTCTGGCGTGCCACTGGGATCTCATTTGGGGCCAGTTTTGTTTAATTTCTTTATTAACGATATTCCCAATTATTTTCGGTTCTCTACTATCTTTATGTATGCAGAGGACTTAAAATTTGTCAAAACTGTTAAATCTAAAGATGATGCCTCTGCCCTACAGAGCCATGTACAAAGGCTTGTGCAATGGTGTCAAACCAACAAGATGCATCTTATTCCAAGCAAATGTTACCATGTTAAATACACGCAAACATGACAATATAATAAAAAAGTCCTCTAAAATAAGATTGCTCTAAGGAACACCAAACAGTTTAGGTGTTTTAAAACTAAAATTATGCTTTATAATTGCTTAATTCGAAGCATATTGGGATATTGTAGCGTGATCTGGCGTCCACACTATACCACACACTAAAGCGTTTTCTATGGCACCGTTTTCTAGCGGAATAACTAAAAAAGTACGTTCATACAGTAACAGACTGAAACACTTTAAAATGTTCACACAATCGCAGACGCATTAATGACGCAGCATTTGTTTGCAAAGTAATGAACCATTAAAATTTACTGCCCACCTTTAATTTCCGTGCTCCCTCCCTCAAGAATTCCTTCGTCGTTTATTAATTAATTATTTATACTTTTTCAATTCATATGTACTTTCTGAGTTTATCTTGGACATTACTGGCATCGGTGAAGGAAAACATCGTGAGGAAACCTGGACTTATAGTTAATATAAGCCTGAAATCACCATCCCGTCTTGAGCAAGCGTGGTGATCAATGCTCGTGCCTTCTCTGTATGAGAAGAGGCCTTTGCCCTGCAGTGGGACAGTAACAGGCTGGTTTTTTTTTTAATACTTTTAGATAAATCATCATTGCAGCGCTGATTTGTTGGATTTGTTCTCTCCTCTACCTATCGTTATTTCTCTTGACAAAGTTTATTCGGTTTATATGTATGTATTTATGTATCTATGTATTAGTATGAATTAATTTTCAAGTTATTTATCCCTTATGTTGCACCTGCCATGTATTGTCTCTGCATCACCCTAAGGTTGACTGGTAGAAAATGCCTTAGGCATTAAGTCCGCCTTTGTACAGTATTTTTTTTTACTTGTGCATGAAGTTTTAATAAATAAATAAATAATAAATAATTTAAAACTAGATAAATAATTATTTTTTGTACAACATCTTTATGCATGCGGAGTTTGCCTGTAAGTAATTGTTGCACTGTTGCATACACACTTTCGCATAGAACCTGTATAAACCATTGTTGTTGAAATAATAAAAATAAATAAATAAAATATATAAACTATGAAAACTCTTATCTGTCGTGTAATTTAAAAATGGAACGAACTTCTTACTTCGAAACATTTTTACGACGCAACCGAGGTCGTAACTTATCGAATATTTTATTAAGTTTCGATTTGGCTTGCAAATAGAGCTGTGTAAAATAAAGAAGAAAGAAAAAAAATATTGGTACGAGAGGCCACGACCAAAACGATATTATATATAATAAAATCGTTAGTTTAAACATTTTAGATTATTCTGAACCAGACTCAGATGTCTCGCTGATGGTGGCGCGTGTGTTGGATCATTTAGCTCCCTTCAAAATGGTTGAGCTGAATGGTGCTAATCCATGCGTCATGTTCGTGAACGGGCGCCGTCAGTTGGGACTGGTCAACTCTTAGCTACCTTGTCTGATTTAAATTTTTGAATTGTTATTTGTTTTATCTTTTTATTACGGACGCTTCTAACGTGCACGTCTTTCTACATTGTTCTCACATGTTTAATTTCAACATGGAAAGATGTAACCGATATTTTTGTAACAATTTATTTAAAAGAGTGTCCGTGGAGTTTCTTGCCCGTTCTTCTCCATAGGTACCTACTACGCTTTGGAATGGGTAACTAGCTTAATATTTCTGACTGACCGATTCCTTGACAATTCAAAAGTGCCTATAAATGGTTTAATTGAAATAAATGCTTTGAGTTGAGTTGACTCAAACGTCCCAGTTGTACCGTGTGACATATCAAATGAAAGAGCTGTGATGGACTCAATTTTTTTTATTATAAGTTTAAAATAAATACTTTTAAAGATATTTAAGAAAAATAGAAGAAATTTGACCATTCCCCCCCCCCCCCATTTATTTCCGAAACTACTGAGCCTAAAATTTTAAATAAAAATATAGAGTTGACTCATAGATTACAAGAAAACCTATAAGAAGTCTATGGTCTTAAAATAACATGGTAAATCTCTCAATATTGTGCGTACAAAATTACATTTGCAGTTGGAATGTATGGGAGAACACATTTTTCAACTACAATGTTAAGTTTGTTCTTGGGATAGATTCATCCCAACTACGGAACCCTTCATTGTGCGTGGGCCGACACGCACATGGCCGATTTTTGTTTTAATCTTTTGTATGGCTACTGGGGTTACTAAAAACCTGTTTTCAGATATTTTATATTTCACCTATAATTCTAAAAACTAAAAGTATGTTTCAGTCGCCCGGCGAACGCGCGGTGCTTGTTACAATCCTATCCCTCACGAGTTCACGACACCGATGATGACTCCGACAACGACAGTAACAAAAAATTATGTTTTTTTTTTTTCAATAAACTGTAATTTTCAAACGTTATCCGAGTTTCCTTCAGTCCAATTTTTTTTTTGTAATAATTTAAGTAAAGTAGGTGTCGGACCACGCACAATGAAGGGTTGCCAACTACGGAGTTGGCATGAATTTATCCCAAGAACAAACTTAACATTGCAGTTGAAATACATTTTCTCCCATACGGAATGTATGGGAGACCATGTTTTTGACACTGCAAATTTAAGTTGGTCGATCATTACTCGTTAACCTGTAAAGCCTACTTAGCTGTGATAGTTTTCCTTTTAACTTAGTTATATATACTACCGCTGTAATTTATTTTACAAATTCAAGTACAACCATTTAGCTGGCAGGGGACGACGACACTTGACTCTAACAAAAATTTGGCTTAATATTTCGCAAAGGGATCCTAGAATTGAAAAATGATTTACACATACCCTCAATATTTTTGAACGACCTTTCCAACGACACCCGGAGACACCACGGGATAGACGAGAAAAAGAAAACATCCCCTACATGTAAAGACGGATGTTTTTTTTTTTCTAGTCCCTACCCTATAAAAAATATTTTTCTTGATTTTATTTTTTTCACTTTGTCGGCGTGATTAATATACGAGTATATACCTATGCCAAATTGCAGCTTTCTAGTACTAACCATCTTTGAGCTAAGCCGCGGACAGACAAACAGACAGACAGACGGACAAGGCGAAACTATAAGGGTTCCTTGTTTACTACGGAACCCTGAAAACCTTTTACTTTCAGTTCGATGGTTTCGGGTAAGCTCATACGATTCATTAATAATTACTGATTATCTAAAAGTTGTCTGAGGAGCTCGTGGCTAAGTAAAAACAGCCGCACTGGTCGATCCATCAGGTTAAGCTACGCTTGCCGGGGTTGGTCAGTGGATGGGTGACCATCTTTACATACCGAGAATCCTCCGTGCCTCGGAAAGCACGTTAAGCCGTTGGTCCCGGCTGTCATTCGTGGATCTTTGACAGTCGTTACGAGTCGTCAGAAGCCCGAAAGTCTGACACCAGTCTTACCATGGGGTATCGTATTACCCAGTTACTGGGTTGTGGAGGTCAGATAGGCAGTCGCTCCATGTAAAATACTGGTATTCAGCTGCATCTGGTTAGACTGGAAGCCGACCCCAACATAGTTGGGAAAAGGCTAGGCAGATTGATTGATCTAAAAGTTGTCTGATTAGTAACGTGAGACACAAAATGTTCGTGATATAGTTCTTTTCTACATATGGGCAACCTTTTTCATCATGTCCAACAGTTTCCAGACAGAATGCTATGTCACCGATCGGTAAAATATTTCAATACGTTCAAAATGGTTTCAACCACAGAACAGAAAAAACAGTAGAAATCGCATAGCGCTTCATTAGTATCGGAACCAGCGTACCCCAACTCACACAAATACAAGTTAATTGTATTTCGTAACACTAAGAAATATTTGGTGTGATTGGTAGTTTAACATTGAATGAAAGTAGGAAATAATGTCAGTCGTCGCTTATTTGAAAATAAACCACAATTTATAGACGATAGAGTTGTTTATTGTCTACTCTTTTTACGTATTTATTACTTTTTCCGTTTAAAGCGTACACTGAATAATTTAATGAGCAAGTTACGCTACCCGCCGCTAGATGTCGCTATATTAAATGCATTCAATTTAAATCTGTATCACGTTAAAAATAAGATTCATATTTGCGTAACGAGGTCATTACTATTCGTCCTCCTCTAGGGATGTACCACTGTCGTTGACTTATTTATCGACATTCCGTTTTATTTTCAAACAAAATACAGTCAACAGCTAGAGTCGATAAATATTATTATGTTCGAAATCAAGTGTTAATATTTTATTCTAATACATACGATTTATAGAAAGTATAATTAAGAATTGTTATGTTTAAACTACTGATCTGAATTTGAACATTACTACTTATCGTCGAATGAGAGTGTCTGGTCTGTACCTAGTGCAAAGGCAACTGATTGAAATCCAACGACTATGACGAAACACGAAGTTTGCCGAGGAACATTTAGAAAATAGTTGTACTGTACCTATTTATTTTTCACTTTGTCGAAACTTATGTTATTACTAACTTAAGTTTCGACTAACTGAAAAATGATTATTGGTGCCGATTCTCTTGTCACAAATGCCTCTAAACTAGACTAAAAATCACTAAAATTAAGTTTAATCCTGTCAAACGACGATTTCCCATTCTGAAATAGACTAAAGTGACACAATTAAACTAAATTTTAGTTTGACAGCACTAAGATAGTACTGAGTTTTTAGTTTAGTGAAAATGGCAATTTTGCTATTCTGAATATGACATTTTTCACCTAAAATTTGATTGTAAAATACCAAACCAGACTAATTCTGACAATTTTTAATCGCGATTAAAAAGGTGTGGTGTAAAATAAGTTGTCATGAACTAAAATTCACACCAACATCTCGACTTCACGTGCAAAAACAGTACTGTATTTATTTTTTCTTTTGCTTATATCTCGAAAATGGTGCGTCCTATCGCAAAAATAATGAAAATTTTGACCCCCTTAAAGGAACCCTCAAACCCCTAAACCTGAACATGTAGGTAATATTTTTTCATGTTTTCCATACAAAAAGTGAAAAATTCCATATAAAACACGTCGAGGCGGCATGCGGCACCCCATGCGCGCCTCCGGCTCTAAAAAAAATCACGGGTGAGGGCAAACCACGGGTACCACGTGGTTTCGCGACTGTCAAATTCTATTTTAGTTGTGTCAAAATTATTTTTTAGTTTAGAGAATTTTATTTACAGAATAGCTCTAAGATTCTCATAGCAAAAAGTAAGGAATTTTAGTGATAGTTTAGTTAGTTTAGTTCGTTGTACAAGAGAATCGGCACCACTGTATAAGTATATTGTAGATTTTGAAAGCGGGTTGAAAAGGATTCATGTCGTCGTTAAGACTTTAAGACCTTTTATGTGTCACTTTTGGCAAAATCACTTTTTTACGCCAGCCGATCTAAATATGATGTTGATATAAATGTGATTCGCGGCCGTATCAAATATTAATTTATAGAATTATAATAAAAAAATCACCAATACAAAAGAATTCCCTCTACGTTCATAAAATCCTATAATTATTGAATGACTATTTCATGAAATCATGACACTAGGATTATTCTAGCATAAGAATTGTTATTCTGTTTGTTGCTGATTCTAATGATTATAATTCTCTGAAGCCATATTTGTTACGGTCTCGAATCATATTTTAATCAACATACAACCCGACACTGACTTACAAATTGCAAAAAACGTAAGGAAATTTGAATTTCGCGGGCTATCTTAGCACGTCCCCTTTAAAATATCGATAGCTCATTATCGATAACGGTAATCTCTAATTGAGTAGCTGACTGTGACATGTGCGTAGTTGGAATCTTCGCTAAGAATATGTTTGAGTTTAAAAGAAAGTAGACCTTAAAGTTAACAATTTAATATTATTAAAATTCCAGTTTTACTTGTCTTGTTTAATAAAATATTATTTTTCAAATTTTAATCGAAATAAAATCAATTAAGACTTACTGATGGTATGACATATCTCTATTTGATATATTTTTGGTTCTGTTATCGTGTTTACATTCTAAAACAGCACAATAGGGCATTTTTGCATATTTTTTTCAAGTTCTTTTCACCGAGACGGTTGTAACGAGACTGATTTGCGTGGTGTAGGCGCGGAAGCAGACATTGCGGATCTCCGCAAAGCTCGGGGTACGCGCGCCCCGCCTACTTGCGACTTCTACTGTTTTTTCTGTTCTGTGGTTTCAACACTTAAGATGCTCACACTTTCTAATGAAAAATGATTTATTCGCATCAACTGACCAATATTCACCTAAAAACAAGATTTTCAGACGGGTTGTCATGGGTTTTATTTGTTGCCTTATTTTTTATTTTTTCAAATGGTCTCCTGGGTACGTGTGACGCTACTGGTTTCTGACAATTGTGTTTTCGGAATCTAAAATCAATCGTTCAACTACATTCTGAAAATCAGACAGATTGCTATGAAACAGTTCGGTTTTTTTTTGGCATATTTAAAAATGCGCTCAGGTGAGACGTGGCGCGGAAAATTTCTGAAGTTTGGATTTTTGGATTCAGAATAAACAAATCTATCGATTTTATACGATTTTGTTTGTGAAACGATAAGGCAAAAAATTTCGTCATTGGGTCTCGTACCCTACTGGCCCGTGAAAAATTATTGTTGATCGTCATTGATTCTGGAATTTATAATTTATTTATTTACTTTGAATTTCCGCGCATTATTTGAGAAAACTACTATACAAGCCTAGGCCGCAACCAGGTATTGATGGACTTAACGTATGTGATCACGATCGTACATCAATGCTCCTTTTGCAGGCCGCGGCAATAATGTACTATTTTCTCGTATTTTGTGTAATCTTTAACACAAATTAATAAAAAGCAAACAGAAATGATGAAAAACCTTCTAAATAAATGTACCCGAACAAGACTTTCCAATCAGATCAAATACCAAAGTAATAAATGTTTATTTGGAAAAAAAACAAAGAAAACAATGTTAAATGACTCTGCCTCACTTTAAACTACATGGGCACCAAAATCTTACAATGTCATAAAACACAATATTAGTAGGCTTTCTATTAGTAGCGAAATTAATTTCATTGACTATTATCAAGCTGTAGATTATTATTTTGGGTCAGTAGGAAAAAATATGTAAGTTAATAAATTGATACCATGAACAAAGAAAAAGGAAAAATGCTTGCAAAGTACATATATGGCCGCGCCCACTTTGGATGCGTTTTCGTACGAATTTCACTCGTGCGTACACGTACCGCAGTCGCACCTACTCTGCGCGCTCCCTTTGTACTTGGAAGGTCGGGATCGTTCGCTTTGGATGCGTTTTCGTACGAATTTCACTACTGCGTACACGTACGAACACGCACGAACGTACAAAAAGAGCGCGCAGACTAGGGTTCGACTTAGTTGTACGTAATATACGTACGTATAGTTTCGACGTCCGAAAACAATCCGAAATTGTTGGGATTTTTCGTGCGCTCAATGCGATATCACCGGAACACTAACAAATTGTCGGAGTAAAACGTATACAGAGTGCACAATCAATTCGTTCGACCATGTTCGTATGTGTACGTACAAGTGAAATTCGTACGAAAACGCATCCAAAGTGGGCGCGGCCTAATGGTATGATAACTATGAGCAGGAACAGGAGCAGGTCACCCTTTTTTTTTTTAAATCTTTGCAAGGTTTAAGTTTAAAATTGGGAATGTGGTTTCTTAGAATAAATTTTTCATTTCGTATCATTTCGGATTTTTTTCATACTAAAATTCATTGCAAAGAATAAACCTTACAAGAAAAAAAAACAATGACATCCACTGTGTAGTGAACTAGAGTTCTTTCATAGTTATTTTACCTCTGACAGCGACCCAAATGCAACCATATGGCATCAAGAATAAAGATAATTGTGATGTAAAACCAGAGGTTAAAAAAATAACTACTATGAAAGAAAATCATAAACAATAAACTTTCTTGTAGTGATATATCAATTCCAGAACAAACAAATTAGATATGGCCTGACATCTCTTAAGTACCTACTCAAACTCGAGAGAATCATGTTATTTTTAAACCCACGGGATTCACTTATCCCGTTTACAGGTCATATTAAAAATAAGCTAGATGAGATTGGAGTTTCCTATCTGCCTACTCTAAGAAGAAAAGGTTGAAAAAAACTAAGAGGTCACAGTCTCTTTTAAAGTCCAGATATACTCTTGGTCAGGCCGTATGAGGACTATGTAGATTAGTGTCTGAAATGGTCTTTTGAGGAAAGAACCATACAGATTTGAGTAGCACTGTCCAGTTAGTGCAAGCATTTGTCAATAATCGTGGGAATCGTGGTTGACCTACATACATATTACTAGATATAGATGTACACTTACTTCCAACAGGGAATTTGGGTACATCAGGCATTTTACTGTACTTCTCCATCATTTTTTCATATATAGCGGCAGCTTCTTGGGACTCATAGCCATAGTCATCCTGATCAGGCTGATCTGGCCCCTCACGGGTGACTGCAGTATTGTCCCGATCAATGGCATCCGCAATCACAGACTTGTTGGCTGACTTGATGACCTTTAAGGTCTTCTGTATTTTTCTCAAGGCTTTAGGATCTCTCAAGGCACTCAGATCGTCTCGTTTCTTCTGGGCATCGATTCTCTTTTGCTTTTCTTCCTCATCTTTCTTTGCCAAAAACTTTTGAATGTTTGCTGACAACTTATCTCTTTGCTTCTGCTCCTTTTTGGGCGGATCGAAGCGAGCCTTGTAATAAGCATTTTCCTGAAATCACATCAGAGACTTGGTGGTAAGTAGACATTGACAATAATAACAATGTAAAAGTATGTCCAGGTGCATGTTTAAGTTTGCAACGAAAGTCCATAAATGTTAATTCTAATTATTATTGCATAGAAACACTCGTATTATCATGAAATTACTTATCTGATCAAATAGTATGCGCATAATATTTCGCAAATTATGTACTGAAACTCACAGATGACTTTTGTTGTTGATTTCGTTGGGCAGCTAATAACGTCTCGCGGAACTCCATGCTCTCGCAATTTAACAATTCTGCAGAGGTAAAACTTCTACGAACATAACAGCATTGCAAAATTTTCACAAATTATTTTATAAAAATCGTAAAATACGTGTCATGCCCGATTTTGATACACAATCCCACCATTTTCTGGAAACGTACTGACCAGTGTTGCCACTTGCCTGCTAAACGACCAGAGATAAGAAACCTCTCCACTTATATTGTTGCCAGTTAGAGGCCTGTGATATGGCCAGGGCCAGAGCAAAGTAGGCTGATAATTTGCCTTCTTTTTAGTAAGTCTTGTACTAGTGGAAAGACAACGGACCTATTTTTTCCTTATTCCAATTTAATATTTGGCGTAGGCGAATCATTACCTCCTTTCTAGGTATATCACCTTTCATACACTTCATACATCCATCATTTCGTTGGTCTTTTTCTACATAGAATAATGCCATCCATAGTCATACTCGAATACTCTCTTTGGTAGAAGATCTACCAAAAGTAATGTCCAGTTTACCTACTAAAGACAGAAATTAAAATATTCAATCACGTTGAATCCGGGCAATTTGACTACATAAATCTTAGTGTTTTATACTCTAAGACATAAATCAAAATATTTTTTGGTTTGCTTTATTTTAGCAATAGTACTGTGATTTTGGTTGCGATACATTTTTGTACAACAGTGTGTGCACCATAGATATAAGAGTGTGCACCATATCGGTTTTGTTGTTTTCTGATTCGTTTTGATAACTCTGACACACAATGACGTAGTGGCTATACCTTGTTTGTCATGGAAACACTATTTAATTATTTGTGAGCTCACCTTCTCAGTGTGGACACTTTTTCTTGTGACTTAAATCGCTAGATTTGCCCTCAACGTAATCACGTTGAGGCTAAGCGTTGAGGGCAAATCTAGCGATTTAAATATTTGGGGCGCGGGGTTTGCTTTACGGTTTTACGGTATCAACAACGCTCTCTAGAAAATCACATCAACTTACTTTCATTTCATGATCAACTTTTCAATAACGTCATTCGCCCGTAAATTGCGAACGCTACGTGAGCAGTTACCGCTCGACTAGGAAACCGTAGCACACAGAGCAGGAAACCGTAACAAACGTGGCAGACTTTGGCTCACACTATCAATCAAGAATCTAGATAAAACCTAATAAACTACTGCCTCATTGACCGTCATAGGCCCCCCTTATTGAAAGAAATCGACTATTTAATGCTACAGAGTGACAGCACTAGTAAGTTACCATAGACTGGCTTAGCTGTGACAGTGACAGTTTATACCTTCTCTTTTTCTCTTTTCAAAACTTGACGGAAGACGAAAATATGGTTCGTGTGTATTTCTACGATTTTTATCTGAATATTTCAATAAAATCCCTTACTAAATATGTTAAATTAAGTGTGGCTTATATGTTATAAGTGATATCAGTGTCATACAGCACGTTATTTCTAGTTATGATGTGGAAACATTGTTGTAAATCCTATTTGTTGTTCCGCTGCAGGCCACCTCCAAGAAGAAGACCAGGAAGTTACGAGGACACGTGAGCCATGGCCACGGTCGTATCGGTAAGTTCTATTTCTTACTACTGTAATTATTGTGACGAATACAAACATCACAGCCAACTTGTTAACCCTAACCTATAAATTGTTTCTATCTGTTAGGCCGGGCTCAACATGCCTCCTAAACAAGTAATTCCTGGTTCAGTATACACATAAGCGAAGTGTGTAATGTGTCGATGTTGATAAGTTCCTTGTCTTGTGTTGTTCTTACGCATGGCTTTTGTTATTCATATGGTGTTAGTGTACTATGACATGATTTACTACCTGGTAAACGAAGATGAGGAGTGAAACAAGAAATTCTACTTCTTAGAAATTAAGCTATGAGGAAAGATTAGTACAATCCATTTACTTAATTTGAACGTAACATACCCCATGATTCCCATTTGAGCTTTTGGATATTCATGTAACAATGTCATTATAATATTCTAGGCAAGCACCGCAAGCATCCTGGAGGTCGCGGTAACGCTGGTGGTGAGCACCACCACAGAATCAACATGGACAAGTACCACCCTGGATACTTCGGCAAAGTAAGTCAATGAACTGCCACACATATAAAGTAATTCTTCAAGTGTATGTAGTGGAGACTGTAGTTAGATATTTTTAACTAATAGCTATTCCTCAAGTGTGCAGTTATCTATAGTTAGTTCTTTATACCTGTAATTTTTTTTTACTAACTTACCCCCACAATAAATATACAAGGATCACAATGTTCTTGAACACACAACAACTAGGTTCACTGTAATAATTTTTTATAGAAACAATAATGCTAATTCATAATAGATTCAACTTTAAATCAAAACAGATGATTAATCAAAACTTTTTGTATGGTTAGGTACATGAATTGTATGACTGAAGGGTAAAATTATAAAAAAAAACACTAAATGAAAAAAATAGGACCAGTTCTCAACACTTAGAAAATGAAATCATTAAAAGATTACGTATTTGATGGTGTTTAGGTACATAGTCTTGCTATTGAGAATATTGTTTCTCTAAGGGCCTGTGCACACCACGTTTTTTAAACGCGCCGTCGACGCACGTTTTAGAAACGCGCGTCGACGGCGCGCTTTTATCCTGCAGACAGGTGTGCAAAGGTCCTGACTTGCGTGCGTATCGCGTCTGTATCGCTACAAACGCGCTTCGACCGCGCGTTTAAAAAACGTGGTGTGCATAGGCCCTAAATAATAATGTACCATTATGTTTGTTCTAGCTCGGTATGAGGAATTACCACGAGAGGAAGAACAAGCTGTTCAACCCCGTGTTGAACCTGGACAAGCTGTGGACCCTCGTGTCTGAGCAGTCGAGGCTCAAGTACGCCACGGCCACCGACGGCAAAGTGCCCGTCATCAACATTGTCAAGGCTGTAAGTATACTGACAATAATAGATAAGCTATTGGATATTCAGGGTGTTTTTGAATACATGCCCACAATTCTTGTTAGGCCTCCAGTAGATGGCCCACTATTACTACTGTTTGTTACTTGCAATTTTGCATCTTTCCATCAAAATACGCGGCGCGAATCGCCAAATAAAAGATTGAGTTGATGGTGCAGGAACAATTTAGTAAATACAGGATAGTGAACAGTTTTGAAAAATAAAAATATAACGGTGCCATAAAGGCCATGTGCCGAAATTCATATTGAACCTTCTTACCAAATTAGGGGCACTTACCAAATTTAGTGATTGAATGTCTGTGATGTGAGTCTTACAGACATTCAATCATACTCTCACAGTGTGAGAGCCATTCTAAAATAAGTCTTGCTAAAATAATTAAAGAAGTCCTAGGAAAACAAAAAGCATGCGAGGCACGTTCTACGGCGAACCAGCGTTCATTGCTCATGTGGTGTGTGCGAGGCGTGCATCGAACCTTTACAATCGCGCTAATCAAATTCATTTCTATTAATTTCAGGGTTACTACAAGTTACTAGGCAAAGGCAAGCTTCCCAAGCAGCCCGTCATAGTTAAGGCCAAATTCTTCTCCAAGACAGCCGAGAGGAAGATCAAAGCTGTTGGCGGTGCCTGTGTTTTGTCTGCGTAATTTAAGTATACATTAAAAAAGTGAAAATCATGCTTGCAGTTCTTATTTTATTGTTCCTATCCCCCTATTGTCTACAATTCTACAACCACTTAAACTACCCATCAACACTTCAACTGGCAGAACATAGTGAAAATAAAGCCAGTTCCATTGCTGCCCACTGGCACACTACGCATGATAATGTAGGCGGGATCATCTACAACCGAGCCTACGACTCACGACCAGTGTGACTGACACTGCTATGGCCACCAGCCGGTATTTCAATTTTGAAAACAAAAATGATCGCTAATTAGTCGAAATTTAGGGCCAAATATCAGAATTTGCCGGTCACTGGCTCAAAAGTTATAGGGGTTTACAGGTGGCCGATCTGGGGACTATCTCCCCAGCTTGGCCCAATTAAATCTCAAAAGCGGAGTTCTGTTTTCTCACAATAAAAAAATCGCAATGTCACAGATTTAGTCGGGTCTTAGTTTAGGTGATATGAGTTCTATTTCTAAGATATAGTCCAAGAGCTATATACATAAATCGAAAAAAAATCGTTGACTAGCGACAAAATTTGGGAGAAAACAGATCTTAGCTAGGTGCCCCCTAACTTTTGAGATTTAATTGGGCCAAGCTACGTCAAGACGACGTCCTACCGCAAGAGACCTTAGTTTAAAAAAAAACCTTTAGTCTAAGAGCCCGTGAACCAGACCTTCGTTATTTTATAAAAGGTGAAAGTTTGTCACCGCATGCTCCCAACACAGGTAAGAACGATGGACCATTATGAACTTTGGGTTACCATGGCTTTCGCAGGTAAACGGTACTAAAGGTGTGTAAAATACCGATCTAAATTCATCAAATAATGTGTGAGTGTGATTTTTTGGACTTCAGAATATTATTAAAAATCACGTCATTCATTGCCAGACACTTATCATCGTGGCAAACCCTTGCCAGACGCTACGTACCAAGCTACGTACTAATGCTTGACTGGCAAAGATTTCGAAAATACAACAATATTATTACTATTTCGAACATATAATTATTTCGAAAGTACAATAGTTATTAATTATTATACAACCTTCGTTTTTTAAATACATATTATATTTATAATTAATTTAATTTCATGAACATTTGAGCGTATATTTTGAAAGTGGGCAACGTCGCAAATAGATGTCAAATATTGACCTGTTTTGATTAATTTGGCAATATTACTGTGGGGAAATAAAAAATGTGACTAACTAGCGAACTAGAATATTGATTATGAAATGCAATAATTAATATCGTAACACCGAATGTTTAGTTTTAGATGTAAAAAATATATTTAGAAAATTTCCAAATGCGTTTTTTGCACCTAAAATGGGTACAACATCAAATTCAATGTTATAATTGCAATTCATTATTAATATTATAGTTATATAATAGTTATATGTATAGTTCGCTAGTTAGCCACATTTCTTGTTTCTATTCAGTAATATTGCTTTATGAATCAAAACAGGTCAATATTTGACAGTTATTTGCGACGTTGCTAACTTTTAGGATAAACGCTCAAATGTTCATGAAATATTAATTATAAATATAATATGTATTTCAAAAACGAAGGTTGTATAATAACTATTGTACTTTTCGAAATAATTATATGTTCGAAATAGTAATAATATTGTTGTATTTTCGAAATCTTTGCCAGTCAAGCATTAGTACGTAGCTTGGTACGTAGCGTCTGGCAAGGGTTTGCCACGATGATAAGTGTCTGGCAATGAATGACGTGATTTTTAATAATATTCTGAAGTCCAAAAAATCACACTCACACATTATTTGATGAATTTAGATCGGTATTTTACACACCTTTAGTACCGTTTACCTGCGAAAGCCATGGTAACCCAAAGTTCATAATGGTCCATCGTTCTTACCTGTGTTGGGAGCATGCGCTGACAAACTTTCACCTTTTATAAAATAACGAAGGTCTGGTTCACGGGCTCTTAGACTAAAGGTTTTTTTTTAAACTAAGGTCTCTTGCGGTAGGAGTAAACTGGTAGAAATCGTCACTGCACCTCCATGCGACTTTCTATATAAAGTGTGTGTATTTGCTTAAAATGAAAATCCACGATGGCGGCTGCGAATATTTTATTACAAAATTTCTCATCATGGGTATCGTTTTCATGGTTTTCGAGGGTCCTACAGTCGCTAGTGAGGTCAAAATCCAAGATGGCGGTTGTTCTATACATACGAAGGTAAATCATATTGAAGACAAGAAAGTATGTCCTACTCTATTCCTAGACGAGTCACAAGCGTTTGCCAAAGTATGGCCTGAAGGCCCTATACATAAATTGAACAGCCTGTTACCAAAGCAGTTTGCAGATATATTAGTCTTCAAGATGTATTGCACGACATTGTTTCAGCTGCATGCTGAGAACACTTCTTACAAGTGTAACGTATCTTGCTTATAACTTGAAAATATGGCGGTACATAACTGAGCCAGTTAATTGCCACTAGAGTGTAATCAAGAGGACCAAGTATTCCCGTGAACTCCATTAGGTTAACTTGTAATAAAACAGCAGTCTTATAATATAGCGTCACATGTAATAATACTTAAATTTGCTTGCTTAAGTAAACTTAAGGATAAGCACGATACATGACTATCGGTCATGCGAAATACTCAATACAATAAACTAAAATCATTATTAATTCATAGGATTCTTAAATATATTAAAATAATAAACTATAAGCGGCATTTTAAATGCAATTTCATGTAAAAGCAACACAACATCGTGTAGGTACTAATTAAAATTATAATTACGAGTATGGAGATACTCTAAGGTGAGTACACAAGTATAACATTTCCATGTAACGTACTTTCGAATGCTCGACGGTGTGTCAGCGTCGCGCCGTTGTGATGTGGCCGAGCCCCGAGTGACGCCAAGTTGTTACAAATGCTCAAATGTGGTTCACCTTTACCATAATGTACCTAATTATTATAAGCACTGGGTTTCGAATTATTATAAAGCAAATTATACCATGAGATCAGTAAAACAATATCCTTCAGATTTTTTCGTAATAAAAGAGATTTTTAGCAGTTAGCTAGCTAATTCTATATGTGTAGTACTTTATGCTGGAGTAACTATGCTGCAATGACAAAATATAAGGCATTACATATGATTTAAACATTGTTTGTTCATGGCCTACGAATTGTATGTAAATTTAATTAAAACTGTATATCTTCAAAGTATCAAACTTTCTCCCTTGATTTGGTTTCATTGGAACATTTAAATCGCACATGTTTTCATTCTCCATGCAAAAATACATAAGGCATAAAGACCTATTGTTCAATTTTAATGAAATCCAGACAAAATTGTAAAATTTTTCAAGCTGATTCCATTATGTTACAAATGGTTTGTCAACTGCTTTGTGTATGTGACACAATGTACATGATTTTGTATAATTGGTTTCTGTCTTTAGCAGATATATATTTTGTTCTTACTTTCCAAAGCTTGTTTCTTTCTCACATAATTTATATGGTGTACTTTTGGCCTTGCATTCAGTAACTAGAATTGTAAGTTATTGAAACAATATTGTGTAAGTATAGAATCTACAAAGCCAAGATACAAACATACATGACTGGATTTACCCCCAATAACTTGTGATAACAGACACTTTGAATGTTCAAGCATTACCAATTCGAGTTGATTTCTGATTCAGTCAAACATGTTAGTCTTTGTGGCGTTAAGTGTATATTGTTACTGTGTGTGTCTGCCTCATCTGTGGGACTTGCTCTGGAGGAGCTTGTGTCTGGACCACATCTGCGGGCCTAGCCTGCTTGGCTTTCTTGCGAGCAGCATCACTCTCAGCATAGTACATCCCCAGCCTAGTTTTAATAGCTGCCAAAGCTGCTCCATTAATTTCATCATGGAAAATATTTGTGTATCTCCACTGTTTCACCATAGGACCCCTCTTCCGTTCTTTCTTAATTTTCTTTTCTGGTTTTGGTTCAATATGATGATGCATGATCTCTGCAGCATGTCCATAGGGATTGTCTATTGTGATAGTGTGTTGATGGGGCTCAGGTTTAGCCTGAAGAACAATGAATGCTGTTGTGGGCTGTGTAGGTCTTGGTGCAGCTGACTGAAGTAAGATCCCCATGCTCTGCCCTCCATTTGGAGTTTGATAAAAGTTAGTAGCAGTGCTTGTAGCCAATGTAGCCGTTTGATATTGGTTTTGAAAGTAGTTCTCAGCTATGTTGACCAGATGACCACTCCCTGGATATGCAATGGTCCCCAGGGAGTCTTGTGAAGTTTGTGTGGTTTGTTGCTGTGGAGGTTCCACCTGGGGCACAAGATCCATGCTCCTCTTAGATTTAGGCATAGTTGCTGATATGTTATCTGGGTCAAAAGTTTTGATGTAATCTTTCCACATTTTGGAAATATTAATTTCTAAACCAGCAATTTTATCCAACCTGATAAAATCTTTTAAACGGTGTGTGTGTACAATAGAATAAACATGATTTCTTATTTGATCTAACACTCCAGATGGCAAGCGGACCTCTCCAGAACGACGATGACTATTCTTTCCACGATTGTCACTGGGGAACATGACACCGTCATCCATTTTCTTACAAAGAACTCTGACTTTCCTCTCAGTTATGGCATGAATATTTTTGAAAGCTGTTTGGCACACCTGAGTCTCTCTTCCCTTCACTCTCACAAAGTATTCGAACGTGCATGTGCGGCGACTGCTTGTTTTCACCCTTTTTCTCTTAACATCCACTTGCCTCATAAGTCCAAACAAATATGCATTTTGTTCATCATGGGTTTTCATTGAATAGAAGCCTTGAAATGTTTTCAATCGTATCTCTTCTGGAACTTTTTGGAAGCATCGTCTTCGGCAGTTACAATCTGAACCAGGCTGTTTAGGTGGCACCACTTTTCCATTTGCGTTTATGTACTCTAGTCCCGCTATTCTTAAGCGCTTTTGTTTTTGTTTGTGCCATTCTGTAAATAAAAATATACATAACGTAAGAGTAATACGGACGTGTTAGTAGTACCTATATTTATTTAATCTATAGACTGCATTATTATTGAAACACCTACGTACGTAAGTTATAAATATTGCGCTCGATTTGTAGTTCCTGCAATGTTTATTGAGCGTTACTATCGAATAAAGTCAAAGCAAACAGTTTCAGAACAATCAACAACTACTTACACAAAAATGTAGTAAGGTAGTAAGAGTCAAAAACTGGTTGAAGTAATGAAGACCTAACAATGAGAACAATGTATAAGGAAAAGTTAAGCGACAGATCATCTGCCTCTATCGTGATAATCATGTTAAGATAAAACTCACCTTCTGGATTCCTTAAACGTCTTTTGATGATTTTCCCATTTTTAGTTAGCTTTACTTTTCGTTCATTATTTGAGACATCAGCCATTTTCGTATCAAAGCATAATGTTGCTGCGTTTGGTTTATACCCAAATAATCGTAAGTACCACACAACTCACGAAGAAACAAAACGCGAGAACAACAAAACGTAACATATTATGTTTTTAGTTTATAATATTTTCTCAAAAACCAATCAGACAACCATCATCAACTTCCTGCCCTTGTCCCATGTTACTTGGGGTCGGCGCAACCAATAGACATACAAATCTCAATGGGCGCAACACGTTTTCTTCTTCCATTCTCCCCTGTCAACCTCACGCTATCATTCACTTTCTCTTTCCATTCCTCACACAATCCCCACACTCTTTTGGTCACATGCGTTTCCTCCCTCCTCATCGCGTGCCCTTTTTTCATGCCAAGCCTAACGATTTCCTTTCAACTTTTCTGTCACTGGCGCCACTTTCAAACTTCCCCATAAACTCATTTCTTAATCCATTTTCGCCACTCCACACATCCAACTCAATATTCTCATCAGCGCTGCATGCGTTTTTTTTTTCATCCGTCATATTGACGGCCCAGCATGCAGCATGCCGATCCATACAGTATGACAGGACCTTTATACTCTAAGGACAGGACAGGCCATATCACGGACTTGTAGATTTTCGCCTTTTAACTTGAGGGGCATCCGTGGTTCGCAAGTTGTTCCTGTGACCTGTCGCTATTTTATCCATCCTGAGTTGACCCGGCGCGTTACATCTCGATTCTCGCCTTCTCATCTTCTTCGCCATTCCCACGGACAAGCGAGCCGAGGTACCGAAAATCGGAGCAGATTGGAGACTAAGGGCGTTTCGGCGAAAGGTATAGGCTAGAGAGACCGCCAACATCACAAAACAATTACTCCTTTTTGGTCTGACTTAATCTTAGGCCAACGGTTACAAATCTTTCCCACCACACCTCCAATCTGCTTTGGAGCTCTAGCCCCCTATCGGCAACCAGCATAATGTCATCAGCGAACTGCATACACCAGAGCTTTTTCCTTGATGTCCGACGGAAGAGCGTCCATTATCACCAAGAAAAGGTAGGGGATGAATGCCGACCGACCCTTGGTGCAAGCCGACAGCCACATTGTAGACCGTAGACTTGGGTACTGCATGGACTGTACATCGCTCGAATCAATTGCACATACTTCCCAGGCAAACATTGCTCCTTAGGCTTGCCGTATACGGTTACGGTACGGTTTGCTGATTCGATTTCCTGATCAAAATTCCTGATTCGGAGACCTGAAAATGTTCAACTAGGCGCACACGTTTGTACATTTTCCGAACGGAAAAAAGAAATTGACGCTGGATTCGAAAGAAAACAAAAAAAAATACGTACGTCTGCGCCAGTCTCACGGAATTCCGAATCAGGAAGCCAAATCAAGAAAACATACATATACGGCCAACTTGAAAGAGTCCACCACAAAACTTCACGAGGCACTTGGCCATATACTTTTTCGAGGTCAGCATACTGAATGTTAACCATACAATTGCTACTACCTTTTATACTATTACTTAGTAGTATTACCATTACCACCAAGCTCGTGGCTAAATAATAACAGCCGCACGCAGTGTTGCCGCAACTGAGTTCCCAAAAGGTACATATCCAGCGCTGAAAAGGTACAGACGCCAGCAGGTCAAGCTACCCGAAACTGTCAAATTTTCGCAATCAACCTTGAACCTTATGCTGTAGTGCTAAAGTTGAAAATCTATTAAATAAATTTGACAGATTGTAGTAGCTTGATGTGCTGGCGTCTGTACATTTTGGGTTCAAAAGGTACATAAGGAATGCTTTTACTAAAATCATTCACTTCTGCATCTCTCGCTCTCTCGCAATGAATGCGAGACAGGGAGAGACTGCCTGCTCGCCAGCAGTTCTATTTTTTGGATTGTAGGCGTTATAAAACTTAGCTATATTATTTTTTTTTTAATCCTCGCAGTTTTATGATAGGTACTCATTGAATTGTTTCTTGTGGTTAATTCAAAATGTACCTATCAAAACTTATCCGCTTTGCAAACAAGCGCGCCCTTTTTTTTTTTTGGCTGTAAAATTGTCTAATAACTTCTCCCGCTCTGGGCGGAGCGGGAGGGTGTGTCAGACTTTTACTGACTAAAACCCACCCGTGTTCCTTCCATTGCCTGTGTGCCGGGGCCACGATATCCCTTTCGGAAAACTCGTAACCCTGGCAGGCATTGGCCCTAACGGCTCCGTCAGTTGGTGCTGACATCTCTTTGAGGCGCGCGTGGAACACAACACGCTGTCGACCCGGGCCTGGTCCTTATCGGACGGCGAGTTACCCATCGCTCACCGTCCGCAAGCCCGCGCCTACGGTGGCCGGAAGTTGGCTTGCGACTCCCGAAGCCCGAGGCGTCTCCTGCGACGGCTAGGGGTGCAAGGGCGTGAATTTTGCCTCTCCATCACGAGTTCTGCCTCCTCCTTCGCGAGCATTACTGCTTCGCAGAAAGTGTCCAAACAACCGTGTCCGGTGAGAACCTGCGTCAGGCGGAAGGTGAGGACGCCGTGGCGCCTCTCTAGCCACTCCTCAAAGAGGAGACTTATCACCACAATTGTGGCGTGCCCAAATAAGCGCGAGTTAAGTGTGGTAACCCTACTACAATTAGCTTTGTCAGCAGTACAGCTTCTGTAGTATATTTTGTAGTGTATTTACTGGTAACACCATTTAGAAATAAAAGAAATGTAGGGCTAGCAACCCAGTAGAATTCCATTTCCGTCCGCTTCACTAGAACGTTTCATTAAAACTATACTTTGAAAGAAAAGTGTTTTATTTGGGCAATATTATTGTATTGTATACAAGGCGTATACACAGTAAATGGCGACGAGGATAAACAAGAATTTCGAAGCATAAAAGGTACATTTTTACGGCTGAAACATGGCCAACGATTTTCGTATAGATGCTTTCAAACAAGATGGCGATATCTTGTGTTTTTTGGAAAGAATAGAGCAATATTTTGAAGCGAATGAGACTAAAACTGAAAAAAGATGCTCAATATTATTAATAAGTCTTCACGAAGATGTATATAAAATTCTAAAGAATATGTGTCATCCAAAGATGCCCAAAGAGTTGTCATATATGGAGCTGCAGAATTTGTTAAAACTAAGGTTCGAGAAAAGAATTTCGCATTTTAGAAAAAGGATTCAATTCGAAAAATTACAACAATTGGAAGGGGAGAGTATAGCCAAATGGTATGCTCGTGTTAGAGAATTTGCTGCGGGATGCAATTTTGCGAATACATTAGAAGAACGTGTTAAGGATAAATTCGTTACGAGTCTGCGTCCAGGACCAATCCAAGAAAAATTGTGTGAACAAGATGTCTCCAAGTCGGTGACATTCTTAGTAGATACAGCACTGAATAAGGAAATGGCTTTGAAGGAGGTGCAGGAAGTACATCAAGTAGCTCAATACGGACATGCTAAGACGAATAGAAGTTCCCACAACACATTTAAAAAGATTGAGAAGAAACAGGACGGTGAGTCATCGTTATTAAAATGCATTCATTGCGGTAAACCGAACCATAATTTTTCAAAATGTAAATTTAAGTCATTTAAATGTAAAATATGTAACAAAATTGGACACCTAGCTATTGTATGTAAGAGTAAGGGTCAAACTAATAATGTAGAGGTAAATGAAGACACTTTCAATAATTCTATTGATATCTTTGCAATAGAGAAAAATGTTAACTATGTTTTACCAATATCAATTAAATGTTGTATTGACAACAAACCGGTCCAAATGGAACTGGACACCGGTGTTGCAATTTCATGTTTACCTGAAAACATTTATTTATCTAAATTTTCTCACATTAAATTACAAAATTCAGATATTGAATTAAAAACATATAATGGTAATATTTTGAAACCAGTTGGAGAAATAAACTGTAGAATTAAGGTAAAAGAAAAAGAGGTGGATTGTAGTATGGTTATTGTTAAAAATGGTTGTAAAATTTTATTTGGTAGAGATTTAATTCAGAAATTTAATGTAGATATTTCAAAACTTTTACAAATTAACTATGTGCAAAGTACAGAAGAGAAATTGCAATTATTGTTACAGGAATTTGAAACATTATTTAAAAGTGAGTTAGGTATTATTAAAGGTGAGGAAATTACATTAGAATTAATTGATAAAGATGTAAAGCCTATTTTTCACAAACCGAGGCCAGTACCTCATGCTTTTAAAGAACAGGTTGAATCCGAATTAACTAGATTAGAGAAAGAAGGTGTTATTACAAAAGCAGAAACATCCCAATGGGGGACACCTTTAGTTCCAGTTTTGAAGGAGAATAATAAAATAAGGTTATGTGCAAATTACAAAATTACTGTGAATAAACACATTAAAGATGTTAACCATCCTTTACCTAGAATTGAGGACATTTTTACTGCATTGCAGGGTGGTATATCATTTTCAAAATTAGATTTAAGAAATGCATTTAATCATTTATGTTTAAGTAAGGAGAGTAGTGAACTCTTAGCTTGGTCAACACCAAAAGGAATATACCGAGTAAACAGATTGCCATATGGTACAAAGCCAGCTAGTGCTATTTTTCAAAACAAACTTGAGAAAGTATTGTTAGGGGCTCGGGGTGTTGTAAATTTTATTGATGACGTCCTAGTCACAGGTACTAATGATGTTGAACATTTAGAAAATTTAAAGGAAGTTTTAAGAAGATTCAAGGAGGCAGGTATTCGTTTAAATAAAAGTAAATGTGAATTTATGCAACCTAAAATAAAATATTTAGGACATATTATTTCAAAGAATGGATTATCCAAAGATATGTCAAAAGTTGACTCTGTTGTTAATGCACCTGCGCCCAAGAATGTTTCAGAAGTTCGTTCATGGCTAGGAATGGTAAATTATTATGGTAAATTCATTAACAATTTATCTATAAAACTAAAGCCTTTATATAATTTATTACAAAAAAATTACAAATTTAATTGGAATAAGGAATGTCAAAAGAGTTTCGATACAATTAAAAAGGATATTATTTCTGACAATATTTTAATTCATTACAGTAGAGATATGCCTTTACGTTTAGCTTGTGATGCTTCACAAAATGGAATCGGGGCAGTATTAAGCCACATTATGCCAGATGGGTCAGACAGACCAATTAGTTTCATTTCTAGAGTTTTCTCAAAGGCTGAGAAGAATTATTCAATGATTCATAAAGAAGCGCTTGCAATTTATTGGGCAGTGCAAAAATTCTATCAATACTTAATTGGCAGAAAGTTTGAGTTATTATCTGATCACAAACCGTTATTGGCATTATTTGGGGAGCACAAGAGTTTACCACAAATGGCAGCAGGTCGTCTGCAAAGATGGTCATTATATTTGTCAAGTTTTGATTATATATTTAAACATGTAAAAGGCATAGAAAATGTTAAAGCAGATTGTATGTCAAGATTGCCATTACCATCAGTTATTCCAGATAACAGGAAGGAATGTGATTACATTAATTTCATTGAAGATCAGAATGTTATAGATTTAAATTTAGTACGTTCAGAAACTAGAAAGGATCCAGTTTTGAGTAGTATTTATAACATGATCAGGTATGGATTTCCAAAACATGTGAATAGTGAAGTCTTGAAACCATTCATAAACAGAAAAAGTGAACTTTATATTGAAAACGGGGTTATCATGTGGGGTTATAGAGTAGTAATACCTAATAAATTACAAAAAAATATGTTACAGGAACTTCATGTTTCACATGAAGGTATTGTTAAAATGAAAAATAATGCTAGATCTTATTTTTGGTTTCCTAATTTAGACAGTACTATTGAAAATTTTGTTAAATCCTGTCAAGTCTGTATGTCTGCTAGACCAGAACCACAGAAATCTAAAGTTATAACATGGCCAAAAGCTAATTTTCCATATGAAAGGGTACATGCTGATTTCTTAGGACCTATAAGTGGTAAAATGATATTAATAATAATAGATTGTTACACCAAGTGGCCAGAAGCATTTATAGTAAAGAATTTAGAATCTAATACAACTATAGAAAAATTCAGAGAATGTTTCAGTAGATTTGGTTTGCCTAAAGTAGTTGTTACAGATAATGCTGCTACATTTTGTTCTAAGGAATTTTCTGAATTTCTATCTAAAAACGGTATTCAACATGAAACTTCTCCACCGTTCCATCCTGCAACAAATGGGTTTGCAGAGAATGCTGTAAAAAGTTTTAAAAATGCTATGTACAAGTCTTTAAATGATTAGAAATAGAAATGTGTCATTTGTAACTTTAATGAACAGATATTTATTTCATTACAGAAATTCAATTCATTGCATTACAAATATTTCACCATCGGAAGCTATGTTTAATAGAAAACTTAGATCTAGACTAGATTTGTTGTCTACTAAGAAAGATAGAAAACAGTGTAATGTAGGAAAAAGAGAAGAAAAGTTTAAAGAGGGAGAGTATGCTTACTGTAGAGATTATAGGAATCCTAATAAAAAGAAATTTGTTAAATGTGTAATTGATGAGGTATTGGGACAAAGAACTTATTTATGTAGAGTTTTAGAAGAGAACTTAATTTGGAAACGTCATTTAGACCAGATTATAAGTTCTTGGCCTCAAGACCAAAAGGAAGATTTAAATGAAACCAGTTTTGTAGTAGATGATAGTTTATTGCAAAATTCTAAGGATTTAAGAGATAATAATTATGATAAGCAAATAGTTCTTAATGATGAATCTCAGGTTATTGTAAATGAGCCAATTTCAGAGATATTGCAAGAAGTAAATGATAATGTTAATATTATACCAGAAGGTTTCAATAAAGTCTCTGAAGTTAGCCCACACACTTCAAATACTTACCAGGATGCAAAAACTTGTAACAGTACATACAAATACTTACCTGGTAATCAACCCGTTGTTTCTTGTAGTAATGAGAATCAAACTTTGAGGCGTTCTGATAGACAGAGGAAAGCACCTCAACGTTTGAATTTGTAAAGGGGGAGTATTGTAGTATATTTTGTAGTGTATTTACTGGTAACACCATTTAGAAATAAAAGAAATGTAGGGCTAGCAACCCAGTAGAATTCCATTTCCGTCCGCTTCACTAGAACGTTTCATTAAAACTATACTTTGAAAGAAAAGTGTTTTATTTGGGCAATATTATTGTATTGTATACAAGGCGTATACACAGTAGCTTCTTCCAAATCTAGTGAGTAAGTTATTATAATGTAGGACATTGTCGTCACGCAACAATTGTCGTCTTAGCATAATTTAGCTATAAGTACCTTGTATCTTTAGGATTAGATTATTATTATCTTCACTGTCACTCTGTCAGTTAAATAAAGTTATTTTTATAAACTCTCCGACTGTCGTTTACTTAATTGGCGCAGCCGGTAGGATCTCTGTAGTCACTCAGTATAGTATAAAATTCTACAAAGCTGCTGTGACGTCTGTTCCAACAGTTTAACAGAGATCGCCGAACAAATAAATTTATTGAGCAACTTCATCGAGAGGCTGACGCCGAGTGTGGTGATAATAGTCCAAGGAGGAGATGGGAGTAACTTCGGGACTGTGAGTACCTAGAACTTTTTCACTATCCTTTCTGTTTTCCTTTACGTGTACCTCTTTGATTAGATATATGTGCTTGTGTTATTAGGGGTCAGACAATACCTGGGTAACATACATATTTTATTGCGATAAAACTTTTGTGATAGAATTATGGGTACCTAATATACGTGTTCATTAAATAACAATTTGCGAATCAATATACAATATATTTTACACACTAAATTCTCATCATTTTTATACAACGAATTGACATGTCAGTTTGACATACTTTTTGTGGTAGTCATCATAGACTCTCACCAGCCAGTGTTCCGCCTGTTGTGCAGGTCGGATATACGCTCGCTGAATGCGTTGTCCCACAGTATCCCCCTTCAAAAAAACCGTACGTTTCTTGTAGGTTTAACTGTCCTTCCGGAGCGAGTAATGTATGGGACATCTTCCATCTTTTCATCTGTGGCTACTTGTAATACGTGAGCAGGCTTCAATCGATCCAATGACACCACTGCTTCTCGGTTGGGTAATCGTATCTTGAAATACTTGTCGTATTTCTCTATAATTTCATACGGGCCTTCGTACGGCGGTGTAAGAGACTTCCGCACGCGATCTACACGCATAAAGACATGCGTGCATGTAGATAGCTGTTTTGGTACGTAGGTGTTGGTCATGCGGTGTCGTATTGATGCATCTGCAGTGACATGCTCATTAAGCGATTCCATTGATTCCATTAAATGACGTAAGAATAACGGGTCTTCAGTGTTTGACTTTATCGGTGCGAAAATATCTGCCGGTAATCGTAATGAGGTGCCGTATATCATTGTAGCGGGACTGTAGTTTGTTTCTCTATGAATGGCTGTGCGTAATCCCATTAATACTGTTGGTAATTCTTGTACCCATTGTTGACTATTTCCTCTTGCTGTTATTGCTGTCTTCAGAGTACGATGCAATCTTTCAACAAGTCCATTCGCTTGAGGGTGGTAGGCAGTCGTGCGAATTCTCGATATACCCAGTTTGTTCATTAATTTTTGAAATAATGTAGACTCGAACTGCCGTCCTTGGTCTGTAGTAATACGCAGTGGACAACCGAAGCGAGTAATCCATGTGTCGTATATGACTCGGGCAATTGTTTCCGCATTTATGTCGCTAACTGGTACTGCTTCGGGCCATCTGGAAAATCGGTCGATGATTGTGACTAGATATCGGTATCCTTCTGATGGAGTGAGAGGTCCGACGATGTCCATATGTATGTGTTCGAACCTTCTCGACTCGGGAAACTGTACTAGTGGTGTAACAGTATGACGGTGAATTTTAGCACGTTGACATGAAGTGCAGCATCGTGTCCACGATGAAACGTCCTTGTTCATTCCAGGCCAGAAGTACTTTTCACTGACCATCTTCCTTGTCGTGCGGATACCAGGATGACTCAATTCGTGTAATGCTTTGAAGGCAATCTCACGAAATGGTTGCGGTAAGTACGGACGTGGAAATTTGGTTGAGTTTTCACAGTAGATTTCTTTTAGTGATCCAGGTAACGATATTTTGACGAAGTGAAGGTTGTCTTGCTTTAACAGGCGGTTTAGTTCTTCGTTTATCTTTTGCTTCTCAGCCACGTCATTAAAATTGATAACCGAGGGGCAATCAATGGTACTAATGCGCGATAATGCATCAGCAACTACATTATCTCTTCCATGGATGTACTCGATCTTGCTACAAAATTGAGATATGAAATGAAGTTGTCTCTCTCGCTTAGGTGTATCGCTTGAGCTTCCAGACATAGTCATGGCGTAGGTGAGGGGCTTATGATCCGTATACACCACAACATCGCTCCCTTCTATTAGTCTTCTAAAATGCTTGACAGCCATATAGATCGCTAAGAGCTCGCGATCGTATACGCTGTATCTCGCCTGTGTGTAGCTGAGCTTCTTCGAGAAAAATGAAAGCGGTTTCCAGATGTTCTTTACTTTCTGTTGTAGGACTGCGCCTACACTAAGACACGAAGCGTCGGTCATAATGCATAGTGGGGCTCCTTGCACTGGATGTGTCAACTGAGCAGCCTCCGATATGCTTTGGCGGCATTTATAGAAAGCGTCTTCAGTTGCCTGGTTCCAGATGATAGGCGTCTTGTCATTCTTCTTCTTATTATGTAGGAGGTTATTCAATGCTATTTGAATTTCAGCTTGCTTAGGTAAGCAATCATGGTAAAAATTAACCATAATTGAACGACGTTGATATCGGTGTTCGCTTACTTCGTGTAGCTAGCACTGATATATCTGCTCCCGTGTCAACTAGGAATCGTTCTCTCGTGGTTCTGTCAGTTATGCATAGGCGGTTATTTGTATTCGCAACACCGACGTCCGCCACAGTCGATGTGGTCTTCAGTTTTCCGCCGGCTTCCGTGAACAAGGAGATTCACATTTCTTGGCTTTGTCTCCGAATCGGTAATGATAATAACATTCCCAGTTTCGATCTCCCGGCTTCTTCCCAAGCCCAGTTCTTGAACGAGAACGAGATCTTGAGCGAAAATTGTTTGGACGGTAAGGAGGTTGGCGATAATTATTGTAATTGTGCTTCTGTAGTTCAGCAATTTCGAGTGTAAGCTTCTCTATTTGTTTCGATAGTAGTTGATAATGCAGGTTATGACCACTACCGCTGCTTGTAGAAGGTGTGTTTTGGCTGAGTTCCGCAATCGTATTGTCTGTATGCTCCATCATCTTGTCTGCCATCATTGCTAGAGTGTCGAGCGTTGATTCTGTGTTAACAGATAACACAGCGCGAACTTGAGCAGGTAAATGGTCGGTAATAATCACGTCGGGGTCACCAAATATGGGTACCTAATATACGTGTTCATTAAATAACAATTTGCGAATCAATATACAATATATTTTACACACTAAATTCTCATCATTTTTATACAACGAATTGACATGTCAGTTTGACATACTTTTTGTGGTAGTCATCATAGACTCTCACCAGCCAGTGTTCCGCCTGTTGTGCAGGTCGGATATACGCTCGCTGAATGCGTTGTCCCACAGAATAAATACGTAGATATAGTTAGTTTAGTACATTTTTATTACGATACAAACCTCGTGGTAAAGCAATTAGGTAGGCATAATTGTTTAGTACCTACAGTCTATTACGATACAATTTTCGTATTAAACTGTGTCACTAAGTAGGTATTTTCCTGGTGTGTAGCGTTTCGGGTTTCAATAACAATGGATCAGATCGTACCAATTCCGTCAGCAATGACTAGCATTATTCCGGAATTTAGTGGCGATGCTAGACAGCTCCCACTATTCATAAAAAACTGCGAATATATATTAAATAAGTTTCGAGGAGGAGATGCTCAGAACGAATACTTATATCACGTCATAATCCTAGTTTCTGTTATAGGTTTCATTATATATAGATGGGACTTATTTAAAATTTGTAAAAGAAATTCCCTAAAGACCACACAGTTGCCTTTAGATAATTTCTCTCTTGGGGAGGGAGGAGTTAAGTGTGGTAACCCTACTACAATTAGCTTTGTCAGCAGTACAGCTTCTTCCAAATCTAGTGAGTAAGTTATTATAATGTAGGACATTGTCGTCACGCAACAATTGTCGTCTTAGCATAATTTAGCTATAAGTACCTTGTATCTTTAGGATTAGATTATTATTATCTTCACTGTCACTCTGTCAGTTAAATAAAGTTATTTTTATAAACTCTCCGACTGTCGTTTACTTAATTCGCGCCCTGTGAGTAGAGTAGTGTTCTGTGTCTGTCTTAACTTGGTGAGCGCACAGAAAGAGCGCGCCGCTCGGGCCGGTCGGATACACGATACAATGTTCATAGCCTAAACTCTCGGCGGAAGCGAGAGAAAGCTATTTCCCATTCCTACATTACGTAGGTCTGTGACTTCACTGGCCACCGGTACTTGGAACCGAAGATGTTATCTCGTTTTCACGTTTTGGCGGCAGTTTAAAAAAAGATACGTAAAATAGTCTTTGAACCACGATTTTACACATGATTTCGGATGTTGAAAAGAATAGAATAGAATAGAATAGAATATTCTTTATTATGTACACCATAAAAAATACAGATAAAAATGTAGTCATTTTACATAGGGTGACACAATGGGCGGTCTTATCGCTAAAAGCGATCTTTTACAGACAACCTTTGGATGGATTAAAGGGAGAAGGAGAGACAAATACTGCAGGTAGTCAGTGGTGTACCATTTACATACACAATAAATACATACATTCATAAAGCATACACTTATCTATATATATATATATACAATAATAAACATGAAACAAGTTCAAGGAACTATATGTAATGATGATGTTTATTAAGGAGAGAGGAAGTGTTTTTTTACCAGAATTTTAAAAGTGGACAAAGATTGAGCACGCCTTATCGACACGGGTAAGGCATTCCATAACCGTACTGCTTGAACTGTAAAAGACTTGTCATAAAAGCTGGTGGAATGCATCGGCATCTCTAGTCTCAAGTTTTCCGATGACCTCAGATATCTATTATGTGTGTCATGAAGGAACTTGAAACGTTTTTTAAGATAAGAGGGGGTTGTAGGGTTGAACAAAATACTGTAGAGCTGAAATAAGATATGAGTATTCCGGCGAAGACGTATGGGAAGCCACTTGAGTTTAGTACGAAATTCAGAAATGTGATCATATTTGCGCAGACCAAATATAAATCTTATGCAAAAGTTTTGAAGTCGCTCAAGTTTATCTAGTTGTGCTTCAGTGAGATCGAGATAACTGACATCAGCGTAGTCAAGGATGGGAAGTAAAAGGGATTGTGCAAGCGCAGTTTTAGTGGCGGTTGGAAGAAAGTTCCGCAATCGTCTCAGGGACTTACCAGATGCAAAAATTTTGCGGCTTACGTCCTGTAGCTGGGAACCCCAAGAAAGATGTTTGTCGATCCAAACTCCAAGGTTCTTAACCTTTTCGCTTATTGGAATGGCAGTTCCGTTAAATTGGACTTGCGGAAGTTGGGACCAGTTTATCTTGGGGATCATCCTTGAGCTGCCAACAACAATGACCTGAGTCTTCGATGGATTGACCTGCAACCCATGTGCCTCACTCCACTCGCAGATTGAATCCAAATCCTTGTTTATGCTATTAATTGCATCAGCCAAATTCGAAAGGGGAGCTTTTTTATATATTTGTAAATCATCTGCATAAAGGTACGTAAAATAGACCCCATTACACATGGGAGGCTTAAAAGGTACGTCAAATGTGTAAAATGTACGCTAACGGCAACACTGGCCGCACGGGTCAATCCATCGGGTTAAGGTACGCTTGCCGGGATTGCTCCATGGATGGGAGATCATTTTTACCTATCGAAACTCCTCCGTGCGTAGACAGCCTCCGTGCCTCGAAAAGCACAGACTACTCACTTATCACAGAGCATGTAATTCATAACTCATGTAACTAGAGCACTTATGAAGTTATGACATATGCCGTAGATTGCATTGTATTCACTTTGCAAAGATTTTTGCAAAGTGGCAACTGAATTTAACCGTCAATGTCATGAGTTATGACATGACATCATCCATTTCATTCGGAATTTCAGATCTGTCAGTGTCAAAGTGTGAGGGAGGTCAGCCAATAGTTGGTTTGGTAGCTTGTCGATACTCGATAGTGATAAACTTGTTTTATCACGAAGGAAATAGAAACGCGTCAACAAACAGTTTATCATTGTTTAAAGAAATAATTGTTGGCTGCTCTTTATTTTGAGTTACTAGAACAATACCATAATCGTGTTTTAAGTGTTAAACAACAGTAAAACCAACAGGTGAGTGAGTCAACAGTACAATAGAGACTACTTATAAAAAAAGTTTGATCTTTGCGTCAACACATTCGCTTCGTTTTTTCATAATTACTATGTCGTTTGATCATCCTATCTTTTTGTTTATTATTATTGAATTTCAAAGTAAGACTGTGCCTTAGTTTCTGTATTACATCTTGCAGTTTCTGTTGACTTCCAATTTTTTATGCTTTCTACAGTGTTAATTTTTCATACTGATGCAAAGAAAAGAACATATTGTGTTAGTGAAAGTCTTAATTCAGATCTAGACTAGGTATGCCTGCATAATTGTACGGAACCAGTAGCTGGACATATTTGATTGTTCGTTTTTATGGAAATCTAGTTTTATTGTTCATACTAATGTTATACAGTTTGTATGAAGGCGTCAAAATTTTTGCAGGGATATATCAAATCAAAACTATTTTCTAAATTAAAACATGAATAACTTAGTGAAATCGGTATCTGTGTTTATTTACAGACCAAGATGACATTCCAATCTCCTATGCCGAGCCGGGAGTTCCTCTGGGATGTATTTAGGAGGTAAAACTTAATTTTATACATAAACGGTATTAGGCATTTGTTTTGTGCACAAATTCATTTGAGTTATGACTCAGCTTGTGTAGTAACTAAATAATTGTTGCACCATATAAACTCAATGTTAAATGTGTCATGGTTAGGGATGGCAGTCGCACTTTATGGAATCTGACCCCATTATTTGAGTGGTCTCGTGTCCTATGATTTGGTGTTGAAGTAACTCTCAAATATATGGTGGATCCATTATAATGTATATAAAATTCAACACCATTATTGTATTTTTAACTTTGTTGTTATTTGTATGTTTTAACTTGTGAAAATCGCAACTGTAAAAATCCCCAATGATTTCAAATTATTTATCTCTATATTGTACATAGACCATTTTGTTGTGAAATAACAAGGTCGAAAAATGTTACTGACAAACCCTCACAGAGATTTTCTAAATTAATTATTTCAAGTTACTATACTTGTACCAGCCGTTAACCCTGAAATCAGTTTACTTGAAATTATGAATTTATATAAGAAAATCAATTTTATATTTACCATTATAATGCAAATTCAGATAATTTATGAGGAATTATATATTGCAGAGTTGACAAGGACCGCAGTGGGTACATCTCAGCTGATGAGCTGCAACAGGCACTGTCCAATGGAACATGGAATGCATTCAATCCTGAGACTGTGCGCCTCATGATAGGTACGTTTATAGTTTGATTTCTAGACGTTTTATAATACGATGCAGTGTGTTAACTTGCACTTCAATACAGCCTCCTAATATTAAAATTCTAGGAAAGTGCAGGATGTATTAATTGTCTAATTGATAAGGAAATAAAATTTCCATTTAAGTTAGGTTGCCAATCAGTGTATTTTTTGAGAGTAGGTTAATCAATTTAACCAGTAATGTTTATCATAAATTAATATGTATAGACATTATCCTTTTGTTTTTTTTATTCTGTAGTTTTCCTGTACCTTTCAGTATTTCAGTCCCATGGTTTAGAATTTCCCATACTGTACTATCCCAGTTAGTTTTGAAGGAAAATTGAATCTTAATATTATTAGTTGAAATCTAATAAAATGTTTCTTAAATTTTTCAGGCATGTTTGACAAACAGAGCAGAGGTGTTATCAATTTTGAGGATTTTGGTGCCCTATGGAAATATGTAACTGATTGGCAAAATTGTTTCCGGTCGTTTGACAGAGATAGCTCCGGGAACATTGATAAGGTGGAATTGAAGAATGCACTTACAGCATTTGGGTATAGATTGTCAGATGAAGTGGTCAACATCATGGTCCAGAAGTTCGACAGATATGGCCGCGGCACCATCTTGTTTGATGATTTTATCCAGTGTTGTGTCACCTTATATGTAAGTTGATTCATGGTTTTATCAGTCATCCTATAAGGTTGGCAGCGACATCGACGCGAAAACTTTTACCATGCATTCAGTACACGATTCTGAACCCCACTGCGTTGAAGCTTTGCGTTGGTTATTTTAAAAAAAATCTGCTGTTTCATAGAAAAGTAAGCCCTACCTACCTACGCGGTCAAAAAGTATCCGACGAAAATTTTTAATGCAGGGGCGTTCAGAATCACGTATCGTATTGAATCCATGGTAACAGTTTTCGCTTTGATGTCCCTGCCACCCTGTATAGCATAATTACAATGATTATGTAGACGATTTTGAGGTCAAATTAAGATTAAAATATTACGTTTTTTTCCTGATACAGTGTGGCTTATTTGGGTTTTTTGTTTGCAGACTCTGACGTCAGCATTCCGCAGTTACGACACGGACCAAGATGGCGTTATAACTATTCACTACGAACAATTCCTTAAGATGGTGTTCGGATTAAAGGTAAAAGTATAAGTCTCCTTATTGACTATCAATATTTTAAGCCGTAAAATATTAATAGTCAAACTCAATTCGATTTTTTGCTACAATTCGAAACTTCCCATCAATCTCTGTATTTTCTGTCAATCACTCTCGTTTGTTGGGTGACTGCGAAATATACGCCTCACGTGGACGCACAGTCCACACCGCGAACATATGAATACTCAAATGCTCGTAGCCGAATGCTCGCAGTGCGACCGCGCCTTGTATTTGTATCAAGTTCGGCCTAGTACACACGGCTACACATCAAGCTATACATTTCCAGTATAAGCTGACCTCGTATTGTACGGAAATCCTATACAATGCGAGATCAGATCATTAACTGGAATAGTATAGTTTGATGTGTAGCCGTGTGTACAAACACCTGCATTATTTGGATAACCCTTGCATTGAAATACTACACACATACTCTGCTATAAAATGTGATAACTAATTAATGCAGGCTGGCTTATACAGAGTGAATGATTAAAATCGCGAAAAATCTTTTATCGATTTAAGGCTGATTTTTTATAACATTTAGACCAAACTAGATGGCATTTTTAAACACAAACCTCCTAACTCTATCGGTTAGCGTAGCTGCTGCTAGATCCCTGCTTAAAACCTTCTGGGTAGATGATACGTTTGTTTTTCTGCATGGTCACATAAGTACAGATGGTTCACTCCGCTAAATCATTTAAATAAAAAACGACTCTTGCTACGACACCATAAAGTGCAATTCAGCTCGCACAGCCTACAGTTATAATTACCTAGAAGTTGCCTCTCTTTTTATCGCGTAACTCTTATATCTTCTGACTACGTTACACTCACTAAATTGGCCTCATACCTACAACGCAGAGTGCGCCTTCTGTACTATTCTGTGGCATGGTAGACATAGCCTTCATTGTAGAATTTTAAAGAGCGTATCTTCTGCAGTCATCGCTAATGTATCACGATTATTCACTATCACCTTTTTATGTATTAAAATTAAGCAAAATAATGTTTGTGAACAAAGGAGAAGGTAAAACTTTTCAGATATGTTTTGTGATATAAAGAGGCAGAATGTGTGTTTTATAAATGTTAAGATAAAAATGTTATTTACTTGTAAATTCTGATTGTATTTTGTAAAACTGTATAGGTCTGAATATTGCTAAATGTAACTCTATGTAATCTATGTTTTAACTTATATGTAAAGAAACGCCGCTGGTCTTCCAACTTAGCTTACTTTCGCATGATTTGAGAAAATGTAGCTCAATAATACTCAACCTTTTTCTGCCTTTACCGCATGCGCTGCGCTCTCTTTCGAGACAATGCATGCATTAAAACGTTTTGTATACAACATTACTTTTAATTAGTTGGCAAGATTCCAAAAATGTGTTTTGAGTAACTCTAAACATATTTTTTTTCAAATTGGAATAACTGTTTTTTTTTATTTATAAATTAGTTATAGTATGAATAATGAAAAAAAATAGGCAGTCATGGGACTACCGACAGAAGTGAAAACTTACAACTGGTATTAGCGCCATCTATATTTCATAGTAAAGCACTACGGCGGGGCTCGGTGACGCGAATCCATAAGTTTACCCACTACCAAAAATCGCTCAACGCGCCTAAGAAGTTTTCACTTCAAAAATGTTTTTCACATTACTGTTTGTTTTTTATTATAAGAAATCGCCGACGAATTAAAAGTAACGTTAGGTTATGTTCTTACAATCCTACTGCGTGTCTATTGGATACGGTATATTCAGAAGTACTTCTTACTACATTTATTTTAGTAACTTACACTTACTTACTTATTTATTTAGTGCTCAGTTGTTGACTGCGTGCGCTTCGACACGCGTCATCGTATCAGGCACGGGTCAAACAGTATATTTTTGCATGTCAGAAAATGTAGTACATACCATATTTAAAAAAAAAATGTCATGTCACTAAAACGTAGGCTTGTAAACGTTGAGTATTTTTGATCGATACTAAACGCTAACGTTCGTGGCAGGCGCGGTCATAGACGTGGGGGAGAGATAACACGAGATTCCGCATTAGAAAACCCATTACTAAATATTCGCCATCCTACTCGAACGTTTTATGACCCCGACTACCACGCGTCTTGGCGTGTTGTGGTCTTATTCTAATGATGCTAGCTGTTCAAAAATGTTTATTATGATAAGGTCTTTTTTTAAGTTACTCTTTTGGAATTCAATTGCAAAAAATATCGTGGCTCGATGCACTAATAGGAAAATTTCTCTTTCGTCCAGTGTGTGCCGTAAACATCGCAGTTGAAATGGTCCCGGGAAAATGGTTTCAGACCAACTGATACCCACCAAGTTTATAATAAAATTGTAAAAGGTAATAATTTAATAAGAAATATTATATTTCGATGTATTGTAAATCTATGAACAAATAATTATCATGTAATAGTACTTACTCAAATGTTTCGGTGGGTCTATAATTTCGAGGTATGACGGGGTATTCCCCACTAAAGTTTTCAAGGTAGCTGTGCCCGCGGCTCGGCTCCTTAAAAACCTTCTCAGGTAACCAATTTAATATGCTCAAACATAAATTAAATTCATAATTATATTAGTATTTGGAATATAAAAAAAAACTCGTTATAATCGTATTTAAAATAAGACAACTTGAACATGAAAACATGTTCAAAAATTACCCTGCCAAGTTTTTATATTATAGATCTTATTTTTTGTTTTTTTTATAACTTTTCGATTTTTTACCTATGGTGAGGGAGCTCAAAAGATGTTTCCGTGCATTCACCTCAATTTATGAAAGCTTTGTATACCTACAATTTGTATTAATGCTTAAGAATAGTACACGATACACCTACATATTTTAAGACTTATTCTGCTATATGCTATTGGTGTATTTGTTGATAAAATAAGTATCAAGTTTAAATGTATCTGCTTTGTGTAACTGTTAAGATGAAAATAAAACAAATATACAATATTATTTTTGGTATAGTAACAGCCCAAAACGTTATTGCCCGTTGCAGGTTTGCACTATACAAAAAAATAATGTTGTTCATGTATAATAATGTGTCTATGTAAAATATATTAACAAAAGATTTAAAAGTACATTCTTTTATAGTATATAAAATCTAAGTACTAAAAAGAAAGAAAAAGGTTTTCCTATTGTGTATCAATATCAAAAATAAAACCTTTCATCCAGTCAAATCATTTTGGAGATTAAAAGAAACTCATTGATATTCTTTAGCAATAGGAAAAATAATATTTTGTAATTGCAAATAAATTGATATTGATGTTCATAACATTCTTTATTACTTTTTAAATGTGTAAAATCATTATTACTGCTTATTATGAATGATCACAATGTGCAAACTATACCTCTTCTGTTTAGGGTAAATACCTACAGACTTTTCAATAAATGTTTTTAAATTAAACCATTAATTTTAATTCTAGTAAAATTCTTTTTTTTAACAAATGCGTATGTATGGAATCTACTACGAATAAACATAAATTAAGTGTAATTGGAAGAGGCATCACTAATTTGATAAGAAAGATGCCATCCATCACATTCTCATAATTGTTCATGGTATTTATTAATAGAAGCCCATAATTCTGGATAGTTTCATTTAGCAAAATGTTTGAAAAGGTAAGTCTAATCTCTCTTCGGACTCTTTATTTTCCAAGCTCCTATGGTATATTTGAGCCAAATAAGGCCCAAGTCACAGCCCATCTGTAACCACGAAAGCACCGGTGTCACCTTGGAGCCCTCTATCTCCGTCCATCTAACTGGAATCTCGGCAATTGGAATGTTTAGTTTTTGTGCTATGTACAGTAATTCTACGTCAAACGCCCTGGAAAAAACGTCCAACTTCATTATTGATTCATATTGTAGGGAAAACACACGCACAAACAAAAAGTATCATATTAAATACAGGGTGTTAGATTAAACGAGGAACGAACATACTGTAAGGGACTGTAGTACTCATGAAAATTAACAACTTTTACTATGGGACCAACTACGAAATATGGAAAAAAAGACGGGCGAGCCTTACAGTAGTCACATCTGACCTCTTGGCTGACAGTACCAACCTCTCGGAACATGGGTTGGTACCATCTGACAGCCAACTCTAAAACCGCGCATGCTCGTTGGACGACAGAAGTGAAAACTTAAAACTGGTATGATATATACAATATTCATCATCATCATCCTGTTTACAACCTCTCGGAAAATGGGGTGGTACCATCTGACGGCCAACTAGCACCGCGCGCGTTCATTGGTCAAATCAGATAGCGCGCGTTTCCCCGGCTTCCTGTTACACACTTCCGTCCCTTTTCAAGAAATCACTCCCACAGGATGCCGGAAAGCGAGAGGAAAGTTACACATAAAAAAATCTGCTGTTCAAATTTGTCCAGTTAAGTTAGGCTCCCTCACCAGGAGCATTCTCCATTAATGTATCAGTTCAGATTCGAGCGTTAAATCAGTGATTGAGAAGAATTGCTAATAATCAGCTAGTCAACCTGCTAGTAATGCTCAAAATCGAATCAGATTGTTACATACCCGGTGAATGCTGCAGCGCCTTTATGCAAATATAAATGTATGGAGCAGCTGTTTTTTTTTTTGGGACAGCCTGTATATATTTTTTGTGTCCGCAAAATAACAAGGAAAATGTAAAAATAAACTTAAGCATAACAGTATTTTAATGTAGGTACTGGGAATTTACACAATGGCGAAACTAACTTGGTTAATTCCATCAAAGATTTTAACGCATTTAGTTATGTGCTGGAGATACTTACCATCTGTTTACATGTAGACTTTTGAAACAAATGTCAGCTGCTTTCCTAGTGAACAGCTTGAAGCCGCACTGTGTGTCCTTAATGCCTTTGACAGTGAACAGCCACACGAGGAAGTGGAAGCCATACATCAGAATATTCCTAAACAAAGAAATATAAGAATTATTTGAGTTTCAAAGCTTATTTTACAAGTAGCTGCTGCACGCGGCTTCGCCCGCGTGGGCCGTAATTATTTTTCTAACAGACCGACAGACAGAGGGGTAAATATTTGAACGTCGAAAATTAAAATACGTGCAGTCTAAATGTCAATGTTCAAAACATCGTCAATTAAAATAACTTTAGCTTCTGATCTGTCCGTTTGCAGACCTATATTTTCCTGGCACTCTTATCTCGATTTCTAAAATGTTCAAGTTTTCCTCATGGTTTGTACTGCATCCGTTAATTTATTTATTTATTCATGTATGTATATAGAGCTGCTGTTCACGACTCCACGTCCAAGTGCGTAATTATTTGCGCACGGCGGTATCCGTTTCATATCTATGGGCGTTTCACTAATATTGTGTGCATAATTATCATAGAGAGGACTGTAGTACTTATTATGATGTCCTTTCATGTAGTCAATAACTGGAGCATTTAAATGGCGAGCAAACATTGTTTACAAAATAATCAGGATGTCAAATAGTGTTATCAACAGATTTAGAAGATTGAAATTATGTTTGTGTATTGATTATATCTTTGAATTAATTCAAAGTTGTTAGGTTGACTGTTGCAGAACGGAAAGACATTTATTATTTAAGCTCATTGGTCATTGAAATTACATTCGAACATAAACTCGGGATTTCTTATGAAGGAGTTGGCAGAAACTACTGAGCGCCACGTGCAACAGCCACGTCATGCAGCTGTGCATATAAGCCCGACGACAACTGCGCGGCGGCCGCGCCGCGTTAATAGACCACATTTTTTGAATGTCCTCAAAAAATGTGGTCTATTAACGCGGCGTCAATAACATCAGTTTATATTTTAGAGTGTTTTTACATCTGGATAAACTGAAGCGAGTACTGCTATAGATGCGAGACGAAATTCGTACACGCCAATTGTATCAAGTGTCAACTACCTCGATATGTCTTTAAACTGGCGCGAACAATCGCGTGACTTTCTGCGCGCAGTCTCGTGGTGGTATTCGCAACTGCCTAACAAATTCCTTTTTGATAATGTCCTTTCAATTATCCTGTTTCTTACATGATATTCCCCCAAACAATCTAGGAGACTTAAAATTTTTGCCATTACATCCTTTTACATATATCTTCACTATAATAAAATACAATGACAATATTTTTGAGATATATCTCTTACCTAAAAACGCTACGCGTCGCCAAAGATTCTTTTTCTAGATGCGCTCTAGATCCGATCACAATGGCCATGCAGTCGCTGACATCACTTTGCTGGGAGAATGGATCGCACTTTGTAAGGCTCTTCAAAGCAACTTCTAGTTTTGTTAAGTCTTCGAATTTAGATGCCCCATCTGCATCAGCAAATAATATGCTGGCTCCTCTACAGCTCTCAATACCCTGAAATATAAAAATGATTGATTGTAACTCAGTAATAATTTAGTAAATTATTGTGATGAGTGTGACAATTTACAGTTCTGCAAAATTGACAATAAATTGGAGCCTAGGAAAAAAGCACATGAGTGCCATAAAAATTAGGGCGCTGATGATTATCTAAGTACAGTAGTACCCAACTGATATGGCTTACCGATGTACCTGCGCAGAAGATGAATTTTCAAAGCGCGGGAAATGCTTTTGACCAATAGGCACGCTCCACGCACCGCGCTTCTGTTTTCTGTACCGCTATTGGTCGGCAGCTGCCGCCATGTTAGCGAGCGCCGAGTGGCATGTCAGCCGCCATACGAGTGCACGCGTAGCAGGCAAAAGTACACGTAGTGGTAACAAAAGTGTTTTCTTTTTATGATTTAAAATGAGTTCTTTAAAAAGGGGGCAACCACTTAAAAGTCAAGCTCGGGAAATAATTTTCAATGTGCACGAGTTTATGAAGAAAGAAGCTCAGGAGTCTAAGAACACAACATGTATAAAAGATCGATTTTTGAAAATTATTGACCGAGCGGCCGAAGCTACACAAATTTCAAAACGAACTATAACAAGAATTCTTAAGGAGAAGGATCAACATACGACTGAAAACACTGCGGGGCCTTCTTTTAGAACGCCGAAAAAGGGTAAATTGAAAAAAACTTATCGTAAGGAATTGGACGATTTTTCATACCAAGCCATACGCAGGAAAATTTATGACTTTCACCGCTAAGAAAAACAGGTAGTCACAATGAGAGCGCTATTGGAGAAATTAAAAAGAGATATTGACTTCGAAGGGGGCAGAGAAACTCTGCGCCGAATAGTAAAACAGATAGGATTTAAGTTTAGGAAAACGCAAACGAACCGTAAATTGCTGGCGGAAAAAGATGAAGTAAGGCTATTAAGAATACGATTTTTAAGAAAAATAAAAAAGTATCGACATGAAGGGAGACCTATAGTGTATGGCGACGAGACTTATGTTCATTCGACCCACACCAAGGAACAAGCCTGGTCTGACGGTCAAGGCAAAGGCATAAAAAAAACAATTTCGAAGGGACCGAGGTTGATTATAGTGCATGCTGGTGGTGCTAATGGATTCATACCAAATGCTTTGCTCATGTACAAATCGGCTCATACCACAGGAGACTATCACAGTGAGATGAACAAAGAAAATTATTGGGATAGCAGGAGTGCGGCCTTTAGATTAAGTTTTTTTTATTGTTTACTAAATAAATACCTATTTGTTTATTAAATAAATCGTATATTTTAAATAACCTGTATTTTTTATTAAATATATATTTGATGAAAACTGGTGGCCCGATAAAATTGGCACGAAGTGTAATTGTGCGGAGGGGCGTGACTTGCGAGTGAGACGGAACTAACAGCTGCAGTGTATTATGAAGCTTATAATAGTGTTCTAAAGTTGATTGTAAGTTTTAAGCATTCTTTCGTTAATCTTCAGGGCCATACTTTCTTTTCTGTGCGAACGAAGATTCACGACGCGCCTTATCAGTTGGGTACTACTGTACATGTTTTTTTGATGTCATTGAGTGCCAATCTAGCATGCTGCCCACCTGATGATGGTTACTTGTCTCCTCCACCAGAAACAAAACTGAAATATCTCATATGCCTGTAATTCAACCATGCCTGCTTACCAACATAAATAGGTAAGGTGGGAGCATTTCCCCTGATGAGTTCCTTCACAAATGTCATGCATGTACACACGGCTACACATCAAGCTATACATTTCCAGTTTATGCTGATCTAGCATTGTATAGGATTTCCGTACAATGCGAGGTCAGATTATATGGCGGGGGGCAGCGTTGACAAATGAGTGGCGGGGGGCAGCATTGACGAATGCAGAACAGCGGTCTCGGTCAAACTATAGTCTATACCCTGTTCCAAAACATTTTGTGTCAGTTTATACAAACCTCTACCGGTTAAATTCATAATTACATCAATTTTTTTTTGGAACAGAGTATACATATTAATTTCTGATCAATTCAGACGTACCAGCCGCACAGCACCACCTTTCCCTCTATTCTTGATCAGTTCAAGGCACCGCACTTTCTCACTGCCATACTTTATGGAGTAATCCTCAATCACTTGCACAGTGTTGTCTTTACTGCCATCACTTACTACTATTATTTCATATTTGTACGAAGGCTGCTCTTTCACTCTGCTTTCTAAAAATTCTATGGCTTCATCAAGCATAGGTGGTACTAGAAAGATAGTATTAGAGAATGAGTAGTTCTTTTTTTTAAGTTATAAAATTAGTAATTGCTGAAAAAATAGGAACAAGAAGGATACCATAAATAACTTACATCTCTCTTCCTCATTGTAAGCAGGCACTACAACACTCAAATGTACACTTTGTTGTTCTGTAATGTTCGGGAACTTTGCTTTACTCTTGGTTTTAGGATCATTGTATGTCATCTCTTCTTGGAAGCGTTCCACCACTGGATACGGGTTTGTTATCACGTATATTATGATGGATATCTACAAAGACATTGAATTATTACATCTCTTTGGATAACTACAAAATACATAAATATAAACTCATCTTGTCAGTTAAATCTTGGAGAAGTATTCATTCGTAAACTATAATACATTTATATGAATAAGAACTTCTATTATAGAGAATTTTAAGTTATCACCGATTAATTGTTGATTTACAAGACTTCAATCCACGTATTTATTTGTATTTGTTGTTTTACTTACCGAAATAAGCAAGGTTACAGCGGCCGCAGAACCGTACAGAATAATAGTCCAAATAAATATAAATAGATCCATTGTACTATTTTTAACTACTAGCTTGCTTTAATTACTATTTTTTTTATTGTTTTCTCTTACTTGTTCAAACACAATTTCAAGATTAATCAGAGGAAATAACTGAATTGAAAATGAAAATATACCTAACCTACTGTCAATTGAATTGATGATTTCAGATTTGTGTAGTTTCGTGACGTTGACACTCGACGTTTAGTTATTTTAGTAATGTACGTTTAGTAACCACATTGATACGGTCACAATAAAATGTATTTATTTATTTCTCTCTTAAATCTATAATTACAGGGTAACCTATTACAATAATTGTAATAGGTTACCCTGTAATTATAGATTTATACGCTATAGTAATTATTACTATAGCGTTCTTATTATCTCTTATCCTAAGTAATTATATGAGAGTGCGGAGTGCACGCATCAGTCGCGCCTCACTTAAAAGATTGGTCCAAGGACGCGGCTCCGCCAACAGCCGTGGCTGTCGTTGTTAATGACGTCCTCATGAGGTAATAAAAAATTATTTATGACAGAGTTGTTGGATTTAGATAGGTACCTACTGAATAAATCAACCGACTTGGTTTTACATTAGATCTTACAACTTTAAGAACTGCGTTTTGGGACTTGCATTTTTGTACCTATATGTTATGTTTTTGATAGGATCGTTATTTCTTTTTGTAGGTAGATACGGATACCCCGATACAGTTGAGCTGCAGGATTACTGACAAATGCGTGGGCTGACTGGACAGGTCCACTCAATCTGTGTGGTTCTTTCCTGAAAATACCATTTCCGACACCAATCTATATGGTCTTCACATGATCTCCATGAGAACATATTTTTCAACTACAATGCTAAGTTTGTTCTTGGGATAAATTCATCCCAACTACGGGACCCTTCATTGTGCGTGGTCCGACACGCACTTGGCCGGTTTTCTATCTGGAATTTCTCAGTAGCAGCCTGGAGTCCGGATTTGTGCTCGGTTGACGGCAATAGTCTCACCCCCTATTACATGGGACTTAAAACATAACTGGCGAAATGTGGGTGTACTGTAGATAGGTAGGTACACCTCTGTTATTTTATGTTATGTTATAATTAATTGCAACTTTGAGAAATACCTATTAATATGAGTTCGATACCAATACCTACTAGGTTCGTAATACCATAATCTAATGTTAGCTGCATCTCCAACCTATACCTCTCCGGCCAGACCGTGCGCACCGTGACCACCGATTCATTCCCAAACTCGGCGGCGCGCACTTTGCTATTCCCTATCGGTTCTTGTTGTAACTTAATTGTTTGATTAAAAAGTCTTTCTTTGTTAACTTTCCTAAGACTAAATCCAATTAATTTAGTATTTATTTATATCATAATCACTTTTGAATCTTGCTTAAGTTATCATCTGTCTAGCCTTTTCCCAACTATGTTAGGGTCAGCTTCCAGTCTAACCGGATGCAATCAATCAATCAATCAATCTTTATTCGTGAACATAGGTATTACAATATAGGTCTTATGTATACATTTTAGTCGAGCTCTATGTCCTACCAATGAAATTGGTGTACAAATATATTGGGTTTTTAATAATAAGTCTGAATCTATACAATACGAATGATCAAGTAAATAATGTCAATTAATCAGTTATAATTTTATTTTTACATGCATGTCAATGTTAAATAATATGAAAGGGCTAGTAATGTCATATTTCATCATGTTATAAATAATGTCAATTATATGTATTATTATTAATAAATAATTCCACAATTATAATTTATTTTTACATGCATGTCAATGGTAAATTATATTAAAGGGTGTCATATTTTATCATTCAAAAATTCTTCTATAGAGTAATACGTCTTATCTATTAGAAATAAATACAATTTACTTTTGAATTTGCGGACATTATCTTCACTCCTTATACATTTTGGTAACTGATTATAGACCTTTGGAGCCATTACAAAAATACTGTTTCTGTATAGTGCAGTACTAGATCCGACAGTCTGTAACCGATCACAACGGCGCTGACTAGTTACGCGGGCAAATTTATGTTAATTATTCTTGACGAATATAGACGTTTCGTAGATGTACTACGACGGCATGGTTAATAATGTCGGATTTTTAAAAAACGGTTTGCAGCTGTCCGTTACCTTCAAATTATATATAGCTCTTATGCACCTTTTTTGGCACTTAAATACCATATCCTTACCCGTGGCATTGCCCCAAAATATAATTCCATATCTCAATGTTGAGGCTACTAGACCATGATACGCCGTTAAGACTGTTGCTCGATTGGCCGTTTTACTTAACATGTGCAAAGCATAGGAATGTTGGTTTAGCTTACTGCATACTTTGTCAATATGTGAATTCCATTTTAAAGTGTTTTCTATGTTTAGTCCAAGAAATTTAGTCACATTTGTTTCATTAATAATTTTGTCCTTGTATTTAATATTTAAGTCCAAATTGTAATTTACTCTTTGTTGACATTTCATTAATACTGTTTTATCAAGATTTATAACCAAATTATTATTTTGCAGCCAATTCACAACTGATAGTATGGTAGAATTAATCTCAGCCTCTAATGTGCTTACGTCGTCACTATTGAAAAGTAAAGTGCTGTCATCTGCAAACATTGTCATAGGATATGATGATACTGTCGGAAAGTCGTTAATATAAACAATAAATAGGGGCGGCCCGAGTACACTACCTTGTGGTACTCCATAATTTACCGTTCTCTGGCTAGATTGATATGTTGTTTCGTATTTTTTTGAAAGTCTACTAACTTTCGTTATTTGTTGCCTGCCACAAAGATAAGATTCTATTAAATTTGATATATTTCCCCTTACTCCGTATGCATTAAGTTTATTTATCAGTATTTTATGGTCTACGCGATCAAAAGCTTTTGACATGTCCATATAAAGCGCCAGAGTTGGTAGTCTCTTATCCACTCTGCCGCTAACCATATGTAAGAAATCGTAGATGGCCATGTCAATAGATCTCTTTTTCCTAAAACCTTTCTGGTTATCAACGAATAGGCAATTTTTCTCAAAGTATGAATTAAGTTGATAATATATTGCTTTCTCGAATATTTTTGAAAAAATCGGGACTAACGCTATAGGTCTGTAGCAGGAAATATCTTCTCTGTTGTCTTTCTTGAAGAGAGGTTTAATAATCGTTATTTTCAATTCTTCTGGAAAGTAACCATGGCATATGCACATATTGATAAGATGACTCAACACAGGAGCAATTATTGTGGATACCCGTTTAACAATTCTTGTACTTATATCGTCATACCCAGTGCTAGACGTATTCTTTAGCGACATAATAATTTGCTGAATTTCTAGTGGTATTGTTGGCGACATAAACATGGAAGCTACTGCTCTACTGCTCATTTTATGTTTATTTTTATTAATGTCTAAATTAGTAACTGGTTTCACTTGATCTACAAAGTAATCATTAAAAGCTTGTGCTATTTCAAGAGGATCAGTTAAGATTTTGTCATTTGAATTGATTTTTATTATGGTTTCGTCGGGCAAATTATGTTTATTCTTATTTTTGTTTATTACTTTCCATGTTGCTTTACATAGATTCTGAGCTGATTGTATGAAACGATTATTATGGGCTCTCTGTGTGAGATTTATAACTTTCTTCAGCCGATTTGAAAGCTTTTTAAAGTTTGTTTTATTTTGCTTATTTGGTAATGACCGGTATTTCCACAGCAATTCTCTTTTTCTCTTACTGCAAATCCTAATGCCACGACTAATCCATTTTGCTTTTTCTTTAGTCAATATCCGTATTTTTATATTTGGAAAGCATAAATCATAAAGCAACTTAAAAAGGTCATAGAATAGTTTGAATGCCTTAGCGGGATCCGTTTCATCGTATACGTCAGCAAAACTGATAGCTTTGATGTTATCTATGAATTTCTGAACATTTTCTTTTGAGTAATCTCGTTTAGTTGAGAACCAGTAATTTAATATGCATGTTCTTCTAACTGGACAACGTAAGAGTTGTGCCGTATGATCGGATACCGCCAGCTCCAAGACTTCTCCTTTTGATCCTCGCACATTGTGAATTATGTTATCTATGCAAGTCCCGCTGCTTAATCTTGTTGGGACTTTAATTTCAAATTTGAGATTGTACCCCGATATAAGGTATTTGAGTTGCTCTAAACATGTAGTCTTTTTTAAAAGATCGATGTTGAAATCACCGCACAGAATAAGTTTTTTGTTAGTGTGTAATGAAAAAGACTTTAAGAGAATATTTAGGTTATTGAAAAATATCTCAAGTTTACTTTTTACGTTGAGTGGGCTCCTGTAGACACTTAACACAATGATGTTGTGGTCAGTGAGTTCTATTGCGCAACATTCAATTATATTAGAAACACAGTATTTCTCCACTGACTCCAAATTTCTATACTTAATTCCATTTCGTATCATTATGCATGTACCACCATGTCGGGATTTCCGAGTGAAATGTGTAGCAAGTGTAAAATTAGGAATATGTAACAAGTTAATATCAGTTAATATCATATTGGGCTCCGAAAAACACAGCACATCAATTATTTTTCCTGAATTAAATAGTTCATTAAGTGCGACAGTAAACATATAAGATTTGTTCAAAAGACCATTTATATTTTGATGTAGAATATTAATATTTTTATACACGAAAAAGATTTTCATGTTCACAAAATTTTTCATCTGCAGAAGATTCACATTGGGTTGATGATATCTCTGCTACGGTTAGCAATAAATTTTGAAAGATGTTACGCGTACCATAGTCATTAATTTTTCTATTGAGTTTAGAGAACATTGTAAAGTCATAAAAAAGATTTAAATTAGAATCAAATGCAGTTGCGTAGTTATATGTTTGTAAGTCTAAATGTAATAAATGATTAAACGTCTCTATACGCCAATTAAACATTGTCGAGTAATTACTTAATTTAAAAGTAGGAGCACATAAGATTATATTCGTATTCTGTACTTTTATCAATGTCTCCCTTAGTTTTATAATGATACTAACATAATTTTCAGTATGTAAAAAGTCTTCTTCTCCAATTAAAACAATACAATAGTCATTCATGGAATAATCAATTAGTTTTTTATGTAGGTCTTTAACAAGTCGAAGTGTACCACAATTGGGCACAGTTTTGCTTTTATGGGAATCGAAGAATGGTCATCACGAACTTCCTTCTGTCTTGTTGTAGTACCTATTTCTACCATGCAGCTGAATACCTTTATTTTACATGGAGCGACTGCCTATCTGACTTCCACGAACCAGTTACTGGGTAATACGATACCCCATGGCAAGACTGGATATCAGTATTACCCGTAACTGTCAAAGTTCTTGAAATGACAGCCGAGACCAACGGCTAACCTGCTTTCCGAGGCACGGAGGGTTCGATATAGAATGTATGGTCACCCATCCATGGACCGACCTCGGCAAGCATAGCTTTACCTTTGATCGACCCGTGCGATTGTCATAATTGAGCCACGAGCCCCTCTCCCTTGAATCTTGCATAAGTGTTAGATAATATTTATGCTCTTACACGGTACATCCACAGAGTAAGTTTTTTTTACTCATGTGGTACACCTACTATTCCGCAATTAGTTGCATCTTTACATTCCTACCTTAGTTATTATTCTAAGATTCCTACACAGTGACCTCATGTGCTTCAGAAAGGTCAGGTGCTTAGTACCTACTCGCAACCGGCGTGCGTGTATTAGCAGAAAGCAAAAGTCGGTGGCGGACCCAGGAAGGGGGGCTCTAAGGGGCTCAAGAAAAAGAGCATCTGACTTCTTCCGTGACAAATATTGATATTATTCTAATTAAACTTTTCACTACCACTACTAGCAAGCATTTCACTACCTCCTTCACTACTCTTCCTTAACTAAGTATTATGTTTTCAAGTGTTTTACTACGAGTATTATGATGTTTTGTTTACGTGACGAATCTTGAATCCATGCGCCATTCATTCTCGTCCACGCTGCCTCCACCAGCTCCAGCCTACTGCTAGTACGGGCGCCGTAATCGCGCCTACATGATACCTATTGCAAGTATCGTTTGTAGTGCTTTTTTACCCGACTGCGGCGAAGCCAACATAGGAGGGTTATGTGATATATGTATGTATGCGTGTCCGTCTCTATGTTCCTTCGTAACTACTAAATCTGAACTTCGTAACTGCTGAACCCATTTTGATGAATGATATTAGAAATATTATTAGATTTGTATTTATTGTGCGAGTTTCACTAGGTATAAAAATACAAAAAAAATGAAAATGTCGGATATTTGCCGCCAAAATATAAGTTTTCAAAAATAAAATGTCTCCCAAACCTATCAAAATGAAGGGTTTAATGCGCGACGAGTGTCGCTGGGAATATTAAAATTTTAACAAAAATTAATGGGGATTTTTGGGCGCCTTCTTCTTTACGTGTGATTAGTGACTAACCTGTCAGAGTTTTAAAGCCGCCCATGGGAACAGCTGATTTTTTTCCCGCGATTTCACAGTTGGTGCCATAGTAAAAGTTATTCAGTTCGATGGGCTAAAACATGGTATAATAATATAGTTCGCCAGGTATAGCATTCCGGAACACAGTGGTCACGTGGGTAACACAAGTCTACGTCATCACATCTGTGTTACCAGAAGTTTGTAATAATAACTCCCCAACCACCTTTATTACCTGTACGAATCCGATAAAACAATGAGGTTTTAATTCACAATTACGTTGGTTTATGTTTAAATTTAAATGCTTTGTACAAATTTTTTAACAGAATGGTGGCTGAAAATCTTTCCTTAATCGTGTTTTGTTGCAATAAAGTGGCAACTGGATAGTGACGCGACGTAAGCATGTGTTAGTCCCGGAATACCAGACCTTGTTTTATTAGACCAGCACCTCTTAAAGTTTCTAAAGCAATTTTTTTAACACCGGAGGCAATATTGGTCTTGGACTGCATGAGATTGTTTATAGTAAGTATTATGTGGGATATTGGAGACAGAAATAGGTCATCTTTTTTAAAGTTCACTTTTTACGCAGTCGGGTTTTAGATTTTTTTTAACTTGTTTTTGTGTTTACTACGACAATCGGATCCTCCACTTAAGGGTCGGGTAGAGGTGTAATCCTGACTAATATTATAAATGAGAAAGTGAGTTTGTTTTTTTGTTACGTTTTCACGCTAAAACGGTTGGACGGATTTGGATGAAATTTAGATCATGACCTGGGTCAAGGGATTCCTGGGCAACATATGATACTTTTTATCCTGATACTCCTACGGGATTATGATTTATGTGGGTGAAACCGCGGGCCGCAGCTAGTAATAATTAGTTCCACTTATTGCCGCGGCACTTCTTTCGTGAGACAGACTCTAAAGATCTTTCAAGTCCCATATAAAAAGGGGGGGAGCCTATTACCGTCGAGAGTCAGCCTGTGCTCCAGTGGAAGTGTGGGTACGGAATAGATGCTTGCTACTACAGAAATGAATGTCTGGTAGAAATCCAGACTCCGACTGCTTTTGAGATATTCCTCTTTGAATAACACTGTCCTACCTGGGGATCGAACCCAGGGCCCCATGGTCAACAGTCGACTTTCGTCGGCTATTTACCATTGAACAAAAATCAGCACCCTAATTGCGTAACACACGATCAATCACAATCTGAATCATTTTAAAGGATATTGCTAATCCATTGCTTCATAATTATGTAAGTATGTTCGAAAAATTTGTCTGCTCAACAACGTATGTAAATAACGATAAATGTTGAACTGTCAAAATGAACCAGACGGTGATTGATCCTGTGTTAGAGTGCTAATCTGTGTTTTTTGGAAGCACTTACCTACTATAATAAGCAATTTAATTTGGTTAGAAGGTAATAAAACACTTGTGATTTGGTTTGTTTCATATATTTTATTAATTTGCATTAAAGTTCTACGTAAACGTGATGTTAATTTGAACGTTTAATACATTTTTCAAAAATAGAATACTTATGGAATAAAGTTAACATACCTACATAATTATTATAGATACTGGCGAAAAGGCTCTTCAAATAAGTTTATGAGCAGTAAATTAAAAATAATAATAAATTTACTTCTTGATTGTCATTCTACTGTAATTTTAACACCGATGCCACTGACAAGGTATGATTTACTGTTACGTAATACAAAAGTCTAATAAAGCCTGGACTACACTACTCGCGAAGTTGATCGAAGTTATATTAAGCAAATACGAGAGTGTAGAAGGGCACTTCAGTTCGCTTCGTGCAACCTCCGCTCGCCTCGGGCTACTTCCAATCGTTATCGGTTTTTGCGCCCTAGTCAAAGGACTCGAAGAGTCCTCTAGTTCTTCGCACGAGTAAGTAGTCACGTACTTCGGACTTCGGTCAACTTCGACGAATATTTCGTCGAAGCAACTTCGCGAGTAGTGTAGTAGAGGTTTAACAATTTTCTGTCACAAATATCTACAAAAACTAAACAACAATACACTTTACAAATAACTTATGACATAAGAGGTTGCTATCTACTGTGGCGTAATATTTAATTGCATGGGTATCTATATAATAGCAATTTATGATTACTACATTGAATAGCCCCCTTACCCGTATGGTAAGGCAATATAATGAAAGGTCCAACTTGACGGATTACCCTATTGATATTTTTGCTTCATACAGACGCTCTACCGCTAAAGCAAAGTAAACACTACCGGCACAGACCTAGAGTTCGGAGCGCGCAAGCTCCACCACGACATCAACGTAGAAACTTGAGACCAGCACTTACTGGAAAACTTCCTTCCTCCGAGCACGGTTGCTCTTGCGAATCTACATTCAAACCGGTCAATAACGGCAAGAATGAGGTGGAAGCTCTGTTCCTCGTCAGTGTTCTCTCCAGCCGGTCAATAACGGCAAGCCAGCGATGAGAAACAAGACTTCTCCCGGGAGATAGGGTCCGTGGCGTCACTACTGCCCAACAGCTCGCCACATGCTGCCCTGCGGGTTGCTGTATCTCTCTTGGTCTGGCTTTACTTTGTCGGAACAGGTCTAGGACTCGTCGTCCTAGACCTGTTTCGGCAAAGTAAATTCTATCGGCACAGACCTAAAGTTCGGAGCGTGCAAGCCCCACCACGACGTCAACGTAGAGATTATTACTATGTAATCACGTTCTCGAAAACGGTACAAATTTGCAAATTTTAGGGTTTACGGGGGCGAAAAATCCATCTAGCTAGCAAATTCGTTTTCTCCGTAGTTTCACCCGAGCAGAGCTCAGTCGCCCAGGTATTTCTAATTAATAATTATTATTAAGATTACCTCAATTTAACCCAAGGGCTACCTGGCCAATGGCCATTGGAGCGGAAAAGTTCAAAGAATATTGGTAGTTTTTTTTTTGTCCAGTACACGTTGGGCGAGCCCGTCGCTTGGCCAACCTATATTGGGCCTTTTTGCGTGATTTGCCGTTTGAATCGCGTGTACCAACGCAAAAAACGAATAGAATTCTACAAAAAAAAAAACATCTAAATTTAGGCTCATCGTAAAATGTCTACTTCGCAAAATGTCTACCCGTCGTAAAATATCTCTTTCGACATTAGTGTAATTCTTTTGGTTAATGTTTGCACTTCTTCGCTCCACTCCGCCACGATCGAAAAGACAGGCAAATTCTTAAGAGGCAGTTTAACCTTATATAATTCCAATAAATTCAGCAACCCACCCCGTGCCGCCATTATTCATGGTGGTTACAAACACTATCTTCACAAAGTTATCCTCACTCGTGTAGTCGGCAGGTACGTCCTCACAGAACGTTCGCACTACTATACCCTTACTGTCCACCAGCTGCACGTAATTCTGATCGCAACTAATACCCAAGTCGAACGTAGGGAAATGTAACAGTAAACGTGTTCCTAAGGAAGTCTCAAGCTCCCATTCGCAGCTCGATACCCGTCTGTAAGTGTTCGGGTACAGGGGACTGGTGACTTTACCCACCACACTTTGTAGTTTTCCACCGCATCCACGACCCTTATCGGATATCACGTACACCAGATCAAACATGACACGATCACCAGCATTTTCATGATTGTGCAATAATAAATATCTACCAGTGGAGAAGACAGGGTTATTATTCTCATATTCTGTGAGAATTTTAGAAAGTGTTGGCGCACTTGCGTTATTACCGTCAAGAATTTCAAGATAACAATCTGCGTTCCAGTAACTTGGAATGGCGTTCAAGAAATACGCGGATATCGTGTAGTTAACTGGAGCAGTGATCAGCGTATAACAGTCATGGTTGGGGTTACTATCAAAGTCACTTATATAAGTAGCCTGAACTCGTCCGTGAGGCTCCGTATAATTTCTGCCACAAAATCCTGTGAACACTGCTTCTATTTCCATACCTTTATATACATTAGAATCTGAGTCTGCTGATGTGATTAAGTTTATAGACGTAGTTCCATAAACATAAAAGTCCGTAGGCTCCTTACGCCCGCATAGCTCAAACCGATCGGGAAAACGCAAAGAGCTGTCGTAAAAGGAACTACGGCTAAAGAAGTCATCCGTCCGTTGGTTCAGGATAAAATCTTTTCCGAGCGAGGTATTTTGAACGCCTGGATTACTGGATATCAGTAGCTTGTCTCTATTGCAGCGCTTTACGCCAGTACTATCAGTGACGGGAGGCTGTATGTCTAAATCTTTAATAGTGATACGTAGTAAAATGTAAGGAGACGCACTAACATCCAAGCGGTATCCGCAATGAAGCCCCCGAGGAATGGAGCCTGTTTCATAACCGGGAGATTTGAAGCGTTGTGGCGTATTGCTCACTGAAATGACCGAAGTCCCACATACTGCCGGCTGAGCTGTCAATGTGGACACAAACCCTTGACTTCCTATTTCACCATCCGTGGACAGCCTGACGCTCATCACATTTCCAGATGAAATTAATTGCGGTGGGAAGCTGTGACCACAATAGGTTCCTATTACTAAGGCATTAGGATTTAAGCCATCCATTATTTCAACTAAGTCGCAATCACATTTACTGTATCCTATAGCAGTTTGGTTTGTGACATTTTGGCAAGGGGCTACGTGGAACGCGGTGAATTCGATTTTTATAACAGTGTCAGGTGGTGATATTATTGACCAATGACAATCTAAGAATTCTTCGTATACAGTATGATTCATGAAAGGAGATTTCAAAACTTGCGATGTCGCGGTTGTTAAATTAATAAGTCCACCACATTTAGCTGCTTCAGAATAGCTAAAGTAAACTTGAACTTTGAAGCCCTTAAGGTTTACACTAGCGTCTGATACAAACTGTAACAACGCTGTGGTCCCTTTGCTTCTAAGTGTTGTCGTTGAGTTGATATTACCACACATTAGCGCTAAACGCTTATCATCATCAATTTTGAGTCCATCATACACTGCGATATAATCATTATAACAATCTGATTGGCTTTCTAAATCAATATAAAGGAATTTAAGTACAACGATCTTGGTAGGTGGTGCTTCAATGAACCACGTGCAGTTCATATTTAATTCGTAATATTCAGAAAGCGATGATGTTAGTACAACACTCTCGTTTACTCTGCCTCCACATGAATATATAAAATAAGCAATTCTGAATCCTTTCCTCTGTATATATCTATCACTATTAAATGTTAATGATACTTTTTCAGACTGAGTTGTGACGGGAGGAATTTTGTCACCGCAGTAAACTTCGTATAGATAGTTATAATCTGACTGGCCTGATACTGTTAAATTATCATACAAACAGTCAGGAGCAGAGCCTTCTAGTTCAAAATCAAGGAACTTGAGTACAACTTTGTTGTTTGGAGCAGATATTTCATATTGGCAACGCATACGTGGTCGGTAATATGGAAAACCTGGACTATATAAAAATTGTTCTTTAAGAGTTGCTACATAATTTCCACCGCATATAGGATCCCATTCAGCTTTGAATCCATCGAGATTTTTATCAGCATCTGTACGTAAGACAACTTTCATGCGATTGAAGGTTGAATTATATACAGGTGGTATGTTTCGTCCACATACCCTTGCTATCTCCGTGTAAACGTCGTCTTTCCAGTCATAAATTATGACAGCATCTTTAATGCAATTCGTTGTTTCCTCAACAAAAAATCGTTCTACAAATTTAAGAGATACTCTGAAGCCTAAGTCAGCCTGTATTTCCCAGGAGCATTCCTGGTTAGGTAAATAATTTTTACCATAATTTGGCGATACAAATGTGGTTTGATATGAACTAAGATATCCGCCGCATTGGTCAGTAACAGCTCTAACCATAAGCTTTAAATTTGTATTATTTTTCACATTCGAGTGATACTGAATGTACATGTTACTAAAATGCGTAACTAATGGGCTATCTAAAAGTGTTTCTTTGCAATATTCACCAATTAAAGGTGTGTTTTGTCTTGTGCCTGAACTTATTTTCAAATACTCGTCATCACAATTTAACGTGAAATTCCCTTCCATTTTTATTTCAACTCTATTAGACGGGCCAGTAAGAATCCAAGCACAATCAATGGTATCATTATAAAAATCAGGTAAGTTTAAAATATTTACAGGATCTTCTCCTACTTGAATAACACCACCACATGGTTGAGGCTTCCATTCTAAATGGAAGTTAAACGAACTCAATGCTCTTTTTGTGGCAGTAACATCAATTATTGCTGATGGAATTCTGTATGATGTATCTTCAGTGTTCCCACAAAATTCCAGAGAAAACCTACTTGTAATAGGTGACCTAATAACAACTCGCGGATCAAAATATTTACAACGTGTTCTGGTTATTGACGAATCTATCTTGGCCGTTAAAAATATAGAATTGTAAGTAAGATTTGTTATAAGAGCATTATAATCATTATTTGTATTTGCTTGACTATTATAATGCCATTCACAAGTATAAGATCGGTTTAAGTCTGGTGATACGAGAACCTGGTTCATATCAGATAGATCTCCGCCGCATAGTGCTTGTTCGTCGGAGCTAAATCTAGCTTTGAAGCGGTGAGAGGAAAACGTACGGTTGCGCCATACATAAAGTGCCAATGTGTTTCCGGAAGACTCAAAAACGTTTGTTCCAGGAATATAATCGTCGCCAGGAATTGATTGTATAGCAGTATGAAAGGCAATGTCATTGAAAATACCAATTCTGTGCTTTTCTGCGTCCATGTCTATAAGCTCTAAACGCACTCTGCGAGACTTATTTGGTACTTTTACTTGCCATTGGCAGTACCTTAATGTGGTTTCTTGAGGATAACTTGGAGAAGTTAAGTAACCGTCTGAAGCCGTTATTAATCCACCACACATAGGGCGGGAAGAATTAAAGCTGATTCGAAATCCTCTATTGCTCGATATTTGCTCCCATGAATCTGGTTTACCGATATAAAGTTTAATACTAAACTCATTTCTTGAAGTTTCAATCGGCTCATGGGAGCGATCATCATCATTACATAAGTTTTTTAGTACGGTAATAGTGTTATTGGTAAGCATAGTTTCTTCAATTGTTATTTTGGTTGCACAAGATATCTCAGATTGAGGTAACTCAATATCATCGGGTTTAATTCGAAAAACGTGATTTGGAGGTCCTATAATGTGCCACTCACAGACTGTCCCGTAAGGGAGTATTTGCATGTGCGGGTACCCAGGCGATGTCAGTTCGCCGGCATCGGTGACAATGGTTCCACCACACGTATCGATGGACACGTTGGCTTTGAATCCATTTCGCGGTTCTGCCAATTGAGTTATGTATTTAATATACATTGTATTGCCAGTACTTTTAATGGTTCCAGGTCTATCATTGCCACAATATTGACCGTGTAAAGGAGAATATTTCGATGATCCAAATCGTATTTCGACGGCTTCAGTTCCGCAATCATCTACATGATCCAAGTCAAATCTATCAATGAAATCTATTCTAATAATTTCTCCAGGTGGGCCGGTAAAAACCCACTCACATTCTGAATACGGAACTGGTACTGATGGATAATTTGGTGAATTGATTATTTCCCAATTGTGGTCAGAAGTAAGAGATGATGTTGAACCACATTCATAATTGTTCTCTTCGTAATTAACCACAAAACTTTGATATGTGAATGATCCTTTCGTGTAACTTATAAATAAAGTATTACTAGAAGTAATGATATCTGCTTTATTTTCGTGATCGTAACCGCAATATTTTCCACTTGCCAAGAGGGGCGCTTCCTCAGAATCGCCATTCCGTAAAACAACGTATGTGGCGCAATCGTCATTTTTATTTGTAATATTAAAATGATTTAATTCTAATTTGATAGTCCTGCCGGGGCGCACTTTCACGACCCAGTTGCATTTAGTTTTGTATGAATACCGATACTCCGGCTGTACATCCCACCAAGTCGGACCGACTTCACCGGACAAACTAGTCATGAGTCCTCCGCACTTAGACTTGACTCGAGCAAGAAATCCTTTCCTAGTAATGGATGAATCAGTTTTGAATTTAATTTTCATGTAAGTAGATGAATTAAAGCCTATTTTGGATGATTCTGTAGTACATATCTTTTCATTGACAGGCTTCCAATTTCCAGGAGTGTCAGAGGAATAAATAGAAACGGAATCTGCAAAACAAGAGTGGATATCTTCGATATTAAAATCTACGAAATCTAAACTTAAATGCCTTCCAGTTTGTGATCTGTAAACCCATTCACAATTTAAATTATCTGAATAGTCCTTTGGATAATTCGGTGACGTTAAAGTAATCGTACCGTTTTCTGGTAAGACTGTTACAGTTTCATTCGAACCACAGTTTATTCCATCTCCAGTTTCAGGTTCAGAATTTCTAGAAGCTTTTGTCCAACGCATATGGAACATCGAACCCGTATTTGATCCATCCGTTGTAAGGGTCATGAAAACTACACTGGAGGAGCTCTGAATAACTTTTGCTTCCGCCAGTACACCATTTAGTTCTTCTAAAATTGGAGCAGTTGAGTCATATCCATCATAAATAGTTAATTTGTTATAGTTTACCTCGCTGTGTGAATAAATTTCCAAAACATCAAGGGTAATAGATATAGTATCTGAACCGGTAACGAGGACGCGCCAACTATATTCGCCAGATCCTAAATATCGAGTGGGGTACAATGGTGAAGATACCTCGCCACCATCTCCCGAAATATCGTTTTCTCGTTGGAATCCATAATGTAAGAGAAAACCTTGACCACTGGTTTCGGAATTACTGTGGAACTTAACATATATTTGTGATGCTGTGCTATGATTGCTAGGAGTTTCACTACTACAATATACACCCAATAGCCGACCTGCACCGTTGTTTTCGCGAACTTCTACGTAGTCGTCATTACAACCTTCAGAGAATTCTAAGTCAAATTGCTCGAATTGGACGTACGCAGTGTTTCCAGGGGATGATTTTAGTACCCATTCACAATCAGTGTTTACAGGATACGGGCCAGGGTAGTTCGGAGACGCGATGGTACCTTCTTCTGAAGTTAATGCACCTCCGCAAGCGTTACTAAGCGGTGAATAGTGAGCTGCGAACATTCCAGTAGTTCTACCGGTGTAACTGCCGAACTCTATCGTCAAGGCACTGCCGCGGCTGACAATCATAGGTGGAACTTTGCGTCCACAATATTCTCCGATAAGCGGAGCATTACTGTCATCTCCGTCGAGAACTCGTAGGAAAGAGGACGGGCATGTTCTATTTGTGACTACATTACTGTCTTTTGGCAACGACATTAGAGTTAATGTTAAATATATTTTTTTATCGGGTGAATCTGCAAGAATGGTCCAAATACAGCTTTTGTTGGTATGTTGCACAAAGTTATCGCTATGTATGATACCCTCATGTGCAGCATTTATAAGAGCACCACACGTAACAGTAAAGTTAGCTCTGAAACCTTTGGCCGTTCCATAAGCATCGGTTTTGAATTGCACACCTACGTTATTGTATTTGCTAACAAATTGTGTTTCATTTGAATTGGGACATATACGGTACGTATAATTTGAGGAAGGGCTATAGTTTTTATCATAATCGTAGATTTGAATCGAATCTCCACAGACACGTTCCCCATCGTCGAATTCAGAAACAGAATAAAGATCAAGATCCAAAAAGTTAAGTTCAACACGATGATATGCTGGGACGGAAATATACCAAAAACAATCCAAATTATTGTCGTAATTCTTTGGGTAGTTCTTAGAGTATATGAGCCCAGATTTGGAATTCATAACACCTCCACATTTCGAATTGACAGATCGAAATTGTGATGAGAAGTGAACATCTCTGAGCGTTGACCGTTTGGACAAACGCACCAACATGAAATTGCTATCAGATTGCACAGACACGAATTCTCGATGACAAATTTTTGTAAGAAGTGGAGCTTTTGTATTTTGACCGTTATATATTTCAATTGCGTCAGTCGAACAATTAGCGGTATCCGCCATATAAACGTCTGTAAATGAGATTGTGATACTCTTACCTACTTGTGTTTCTATTAGCCACTCACAATCAAGTTCCTGGTCGTTAGTTTTAGTTTTATCGAGGATTATGGAGCCTGTGGATTTTTTAATATGTCCTCCACATCCATAACTGATCCATTCTAAACGGAACCCGGTGCGGGGCATATCAATACCAGAGGAAAATTTTATTTGCAATGCATTACTCTTTGTACTTATAGGACGCGGAGTTATACTGCCACAGATTTTACTAGAAAAGTTTGGATCAGATAACTCTTTTGTTTGCAAGTAATCTCGATGGCAATCATCGTTGTATATATTAAGCCGAGATCTCATCCAATTACGATAAAATCGGTGGGTTTTGTAAACATCAAAGTGTGTAAAAGTCACATTAATTTTATTTCCTTTGGGAACTGTGATACTCCATATACAATTTAAATTCAACGGGTAATTACTTGGATAACCTGGACTCTCAATTACTCCGTATCTTCCGGTTATATTGTGATTACATATTGTTTGATAATTAAACAGAAATCCTTTACCGCCCTGGTATATATCAGATCTAAATTTAACGTACGCATAATTAGTTGATGTTTCGATGCTAGCTAGCTCCGGTGACATGTAACAATGTTTTCCTAATATGGAGGAACTCGTATCGCGACCATCAAATATTTCAACATAATCGTCTCTGCAATTAAGAGTTCTTTCAAGATCAAGCTCTGTGAATGTAATACGGATGCGTGAACCTTCACTGGTAACTATTCTATAGAAACATTCGGCGTTTTCGTTGTAATCATTTGGATAGTTCGGCGACGATACAGAGCCAGAAGGGCTCGTCAGTATTCCTCCGCATCCTGTTATAGTACCATCCCATTCAATTTTGAATCCAGTCCCGGTTAAATAGAAATCAGAATGAAAATGGAGATGTATGGCATTAGATAATGATACGATTCGTTTTGATTGGAACATCCCACAATACTGGCCAATCAATGGTGAATTTTCGTTGCCACCATTTCTTATTTCTAAAAAGTCACCGAGGTTACATTTGTCTCGTATAGGTCGTTCTAGATTAAACTGTGAAACGTTGAGCATGATCTGTTGGCCAACCGGCACCGTGATGACCCATGTGCAGTCGCGATTGGGATCGTACGATCGAGGCCAGCCGGGAGAGTATATGAAGCCATGAGTTTTAATATACGCTCCACCGCAATGAGATTTTTCATCTAAAAATGTATACGATACAGAAAAACCAGAAGAACGAATACTGCCATCAGACTCAAAATTTAACATGAGCCGGTTAGTGGATGTGGTCAAGGCAGGAGGCGCGTGAGTACCACAGAATTTGCCCAATACATTATTTTCATTGTTATCGTCTATCTCTAGCAGCTCCAGGTAATCGCTGCCACAGCTGGGCATGTCCTCAATGTCAAACCTGTTCCATGTTAACTTTATGTGCATTCCTTCAGGAGCAATTAGTAACCACTTGCAGTTCTGATAGTTTTTGTAAGTAGTAGCATCTCCGGACGGATGATTTATTAATCCAGTAGTATCTCTGTGAATACCTCCGCACTCTGTATCGATAGTAGTATAGTTAGCATAGAATCCCGTGCCCGAAAGGCTTAAATCAGATTTGAATCTTATGAACATATAATTAAGAGTGGATGTCTGAACAGGCGGCGTGTGCGCGGCACCGCCGCAGTATCTGCCTAGTAAAGTAGAGTTCTGGTCGTGGCCGTCCCTGACCTCAACGCTATCGTACCGGCAGTCGTAGTACCGGTTGTCTTCAATATCAAAATCTTGAAATGTTAATTCAATTGCTTTGCCGGGAACTGTTTTGATGATATAAACACACAATTTGTTCTCTGGATAACTGAACGGATAACCGGGTGATTTTATAATTCCACTATCACCTTCGATAGTTTTCTCGCATATGGCCTCGTACGTGATTCGAAAACCATCGGCTGGCATACTTCTATCAGTTTTAAATTTAAAATATAGTTCGTTCGACGATGATGTATATGATTTTGGAAAAGTAGTTCCACAAAATTTCCCGACGAGTCGTGAATCCGGAGATGGACCGTCATAAATTTTTAAATAATCGTATTGACATCTAAAAGATCGTTCAAGCTTGAATAATTTGAAGTCGATTTTTACCTTTGTATCCAAGCTAGTTTTAATTTTATATTCGCATAACAAATTACTTAGGTAAAGCCCATTATAAGTAGGAGACACAAGTTCCCCCTTATCGGTAGTGTAGTAACCTCCACAGCCAGGAATGCCTTCGACAGGCGCGTAAGCAATTTGGAATCCCTGTCCCGCACCGTAAGCGTCTGAATGAAAGTGTATCAACATATCGGAGCCTGCCGACTGCACGGGCGCGGGCTGTGTAGTGTTACAGTACCTATTGATAAGCGGATCCGTCATATGTTCACCGTCATAAATTGCTAAATAGTCGAAACTACAGTTTGAATGTGATTCAATGTCGAGAGCAAAGAAATGTAAGTTAATCCTTTTACCGAGAGTGGTCGTTAAGCGCCAATAGCAATCACGATTAGGAGGGTACGTCCCGGGAGAGCCTGGGGAGCTGATGTGACCATGCGTAGTGGCGTCCACCTCACCCCCGCACACTGGGTTTATACTAGTCCAGTGTAGTGCAAACCCGTCTTTAGCTACACTTTTGTCTGAATGGAACCAGAAATATAAATTGTTATGACTTGATACAATATTACCGCCTTTAGGATAATTATTACCACAAAATCTTCCTATAAGTTGACTAGAAGATTTTCGACCATCGTGAATTTGTAGGAAATCGTACATACATTCAGGACTTCCTTCTAAATTAAATTTACTGAACGTAACATTAATTACTTTATCAGGAGCTGTGTGTATTACCCAAGCGCAATGAGAATTATGATTATATGTCGTATTAGTCAAAGGATAAACAATGCTGCCTTCTTCGTTATCTAAAACACCACCACAAGACTTTGTCCTTACCTGACACAAGGCGCCCGAGTACTGTGCCGCGCACTCACAACGGAAACCTCCAATTGCACTGTCGTCTGGTCTACAGATTCCTCCGTTGTGGCAAGGATTCATTCCGCAAACGGCGGTGGGCATTTCACAGTGGGCGCCGCTGTAGCCCTTGAAACAGATACAGGTGTAGCCGGTACGAAGGGAATGGCATTGTCCGTGGATGCCACATGGATTAATTTTACAACCATCAGTGTAGTTGCCGCCGCCTGTTGCAACGTAGCAGCCACTAATTCCTACTCCATCACCTTCCATGCCTTCGGGGCATATACATTGTGCTGATTGGCCAGTTGGCGATACGCTTTCTATGCACTGCGCAGATGGGTGGCATCCTCCATGACCGATGTTGCACGTACCTCTCCAAGAGCACGTAACTCCGTCACCTTGGTAACCAGGTGGACATGAACCACATATTCGGGAGCCGATGGTATTGTGACATGTCACTAAAGGACTGCAGCCTCCGTTGGGAATAGTTGTGCATTCGTCGATATCGTAACAACTGTGACCGTCGCCTTCGTAACCAGAAGGACACTGTCCACATCGGAATGAGCCCGGCAGATTGATACAGTCAACCTTGGGGTTCACGGAACATCTAGGACCTTGATATGATTCACATTCGTTAATATCAGTTAAGCAAGCGACACCGGTACCATTCGTTGTCCATCCTTGGTTGCATATGCATTGAACGCCCTCTCCTGAAGTTACTTGTACGCAGGTTCCATGGCCACACATTTCAAAGTTACCACCGGAACAATCTTTTTCCTTCCTAGTGCAATGTAAGCCAAACCACCCAGATTTGCACAAACACTCATAAAATCCTGGTCTGTTGATGCACGTAGCTCCGTTTTGACATCCAAGGTCCGTTCCAGCGAAATTCCGGCATTCGTTTACATCGACGTCACAATCTCTGCCTTCCCAATTTGAAGGGCAAAGACAATGGTAGCCGTTTACTAAGTTGAGGCAAGTTCCACCATGCTCGCACGGATGAGATTGACATTCGTCTCGTCCTCTATTATTTAATTGAACTTGTAGATTTAGCACTTTTCTGTGAATATTGTTAACTTTCCGCCAAAGCATTGTTATATTGGTAAGGAATTCATTCGGAAGCGTAGAATCCTTGTTCTCCAATCTCTCAAGTCTTTCTAATATACCATTTGTGTTCTTGTCGGTGTTTTCATTATTCGACGGCTGGTACTGCGTTCCCTCACTCGGGATGTTTGGTTTGAGTACGTTAATATCACCAACAAAGATGCTAGATTTCGGTCCATTGGGGCGTAGATATATATTTTTATCAAATGCTGGTTCTAGAATTAGATCACCTCCCGAAGTCTTGATTTTTGGACGGTCCTGGTAGATTTCACAATCAAGAGGAACAAAACAAAGTACGCCTAGCAGGAAGAGACATTTTCCGAGTATGCCGGACATGGTCCATGTGTCTAGGTAGACGGTTGTGTTCGCACTGTGTGCTGCACTGGTGTTTCTAGTGGCACTATAACATGTATTATCAAAGGGGGCGTATTGATGTACGCCCCTAGAGATGATTAAGCAAGTCGGGCCATCTGGTGTAATCGATGATATGTGTTTTCTAGAATATCATAATATTATATTACCTTGTATGATTATAAATTTAAATCGATATCGGGGATTGGGGTTTTTTGTGGTTACCAACGACAGCTTTGTTATGCCAATTTTTTTTATTGAATAGTAACTTCTGACCGCGACTTCGTTCGCGTGGAATTTTTGTAGTTTTGGTTTAAGCAGCCAAAATATACGGAAAGTCAGGACTGGTGACGCGGGAGCAAGTGAAGTACCTTTGTCCATGTGAGATACTCGTCCCGTGGTCGACACCCGCAGCCTTCAGTAGCAATTTCCCATCGCTTACGAAGTTTATCATTTTTTATGTATAAATGAACGCCTGCGTGCGTGTCATTGACTCTGGCAGGGCCACCATCAGGGATTTCAATTTTTATTACACATAAAAATTGTCGCTAATTAGTCGAAATTTGTCGCCAAATATCAGAATTTGTCGGTCACTGGTTCAAAAGATATAAGGGTTTATAGGTGGCCGATCTGGAGACAGTCTCCCCAGCAGGGCCACATTTATATCTCAAAAACTAGGGCACCTAGCGAATATCAGTTTTCTCCCATATTTTGTCGTTAATTAGTCGAAATTTGTCGCCAAATATCAGAATTTGTCGGTCACTGCTTCAAAAGATATAAGGGTTTATTTTTCTTGGAAATTTTTCGTGAACTCTTCGACTATAGCTCTTGGACTATACCTTACTAATTGAACTCATTATATCTCCTAAACTAAGACCCGATTAAATTTGTGACTTGGCGACAAATTGCGACTAATTAACGACAAAATGTGGGAGAAAACAGATCTTCGCTAGGTGCCTTAGTTTAAAATACGTATCACCACCCAGCACCCATGTGTACCCAGCACATCACCCCGCGTGCACTAAAGCGGGCCCCCGCGCTACTGCCCCCCGAATAAGAGTTCCATTACAAAAAAATAATTGATAGAAACTCCTTGGATTTGCCCTGTATCGTAATGGTAAAATAATTGTTTTTTCTTTTGTTAGAGAAAAAGAGTTATAATTATGTTTACTACCTCCTTTTTAGGGCTCCGTAGTAAACAAGGAACCCTTATAGTTTCACCATGTCCGTCTGTCTGTCTGTCTGTCTGTCCGCGGCTTAGCTCAGACACTCTTAGTACTAGACGTAGTATTATATTATCTGTGGTACAGTCAACATCAAAAGTTGATGACCACATTTACATTTTTTAAATCGCTGTACACCGTATTCACTATTAGCACTTCACTATTCAGCGATTTTGAAAATCTAAATGTGGTCATCAACTTTTGATGCTGACTGTACTAGAAAGCTGTAATTTGGTATAGGTACGTACGTATTAGTCACGCCGACAAAGTGGTAAAATAAAATCATGATTTTCATGAACAAATCTTTTTTTTAGGGTACCTCCCCTACACGTAAAGAGGGGATGTTTTTTTTTCTTCTATCCCATGGTGTGGGATGTCGTTGGAAAGATTGTTCAAACATATTGTGAGTGTGTATAAACTATTTTTGAATTCAGGGCCCGCAGAGTTAAGTGTCCCCCCGCCCCTGCCAGCTAAATGGTTGGTTTTGGATAATGTGAAAAAATTCACGGCAGTACCTAGTATATAAAAAAAATTTAAAAGGAAAACTATCGCAGCTAAGTAGGCTCTACAAGTTAAGTATAGTTCTGAGTATATTTATGTGGTAATTGGTCATCTTTTTTTTCAATGGGGAATTTTACCGGTATATTACATCGAGTGCGGGCGATCGTTTAGCGGGTGTCTACAAGTCATAACTTATGCTGTGGAAAATTGCATCAAATCCATAAAAAAAAAACTAATAAAAATGTGAACTTTAAATAGCAATACCTTTTTTATATTCAATCAATCAATCTGCCTAGCCTTTTCCGAACTTTATTGGGTTCGGCTTCCAGTCTAACCGGATTCAGCTGAATCTCCATGTATTTTACATGGAGCGACTGCCTATCTGACCTCCACAACCCAGTAACTGGGTAATACGATACCCCTTGGTCAGACTGGTTGTCAGACTTTCAGGCTTCTGACGACCCGTAACGACTGTCAAAGATCAACGAATGACAGCCGGGACCAACAGTTTAACGTGCTTTCCGAGGCACGGAGGAATCTCGGTATGTAAAGATGGTCACCCATCCACAGAACAACCCCGGCAAGCGTAGCTTAATCTGACGGATCGACCCGTGCAGCAGTTATTACTTAGCAATAATAATAATATATTTTATTACTTGTTGGTAATGTTATTGCAGTACTCGTGTGCCCCTTTCGGATCGGACAGTGTTTTTTGTACACATTGTATACGTATAATACTTTTTCATCTGATGACACTGTGATACTATTTCACGGAACCGATTGGAAAGACTTTTTCAAGAAAGCAGAAGCAGGAATGAATAGGATCGCCAAATGGCTCAACACGAACTTGCTTATTCTAAATGTCAATAAGACCAAATACATCATCTTCAGGAAAACCCGGGCTTCCAGGTATTATGGAATTTAAAAATTCACGGTGAAGATTGTTATAACTCATTTATTAACACTGATACTCAATGTTCATGCAATAACATCGACGGAGTGGATGAAATAAGATACTTGGGAGTTATTATATAGAGACCAACACCTGTCATTCAAACCACAAACTAGGGAACTTGTTAAACGCGTTCGGAAGCAAATCTACATAATGAAAATGATACGGGACAGTGCATCAGTGGATGTAAGAAAACTCCTATATCTAGCCCTATGTCAGTCGCTGATACAATATTGCATATGGGGAGGAGCGGCAAAAACTCATCTGATAATCCTCGAAAGAGCACAACGCGCCCATTGTATATTTTGTAGTGTATTACTTTTTCTTTATGTAATGTATAATCTGGTGTACAATAAAGTATATATAAATAAATAAATAAATAAACGCGCAGTCCTCAAAACTTTGTTGCGTAAACCATACCGTTTTCCTGCAGAAAATCTATTCGCAGAGGCTTCTGTGCTGAGTGTTAGGAAATTGTATTTATTGAACGTTACAATGAAGACCCACATCTAAACTGCGAAAAGGAGTGATTTAAATAGTTTACAGTCCAAACGCAGATTCAGAGTTCAAACTCCCCCAGTAAAATCTGCATATGCACATAGACTCCCACATTTTCTGCATGTCCACGTCTATAACGCGATGATCAAACTGTGCCATATAAGAAATTGCACTCGCAAACAAATAAAAAATAAACTAACATTCTAGTTGCTAAACTTGTCATATGACGAAACAGAAAAGATAATTACAGTGGTAAAATAAATTCTGCACACATACGTTCGTACGCACGTTCTGCCTCACGCATAAACCCAATCACACTCACACTCATTCAAAATCACTATACACGATTACATACTTACAATTACACTCATTCAACCAATATCGTTTTCTCTACGTTTATTATTAGGTATTATTATTTTCTTTTTACTCTAGATTTGTTTGTTATGTTTTATTTAATGTTAATTTTTGGTTCTTAGTTTTATTTAGCTTATTATTTATTTTTTGGTAATTTAAAGATAATCTTTTTTACTCTTATTAACCGAACATGTTTTTAAGATAAATTTTTAAATGGTAAACCCTCCATATTGGTGCCCAAGATACAGGCTTGCCTAGTTTGGGGCCAATGTAAACCCTTTGTAATGATTTTTGTGCAATAAAGATTTTTATATATTTTACATTATATTTCAATGAAAATTTTGTATTTCCTATTGCTAATGTGAATTACAAAGTTATCGCCCATGCGAAAGTGAGTTTGTTTGTTTGTTACGCTTTTACAGTAAAACGGTTGAACAGAGTTAGATGAAATTCGGCACATGGGTAAGCCATGGCCTGGATTAGGACATATTACTCGTATAGGGTAAAAGTGGGAGAGTTGCCCCACATTTTGAAATTGTTTTTTTTTTTATAGAAAATAAATGATAATTAAACAGTTTTTTCGATTTAATGGTTTATTGGTCTATTATTTACTATATTTTAAAAAGAAATTCAATGCAGCTTAAGCTTACATTAAAAAAAAATAAGAAATGGTACAGCACTAGGTTTGTTTGTTTGTTTATTCATGAACAATAAATACAACATAATATAGGAATTTCATTATAGATCTTCAACAGCATAAATACACTTATTCAACAGGAAACTTTTAAGTTGATTTTTAAAAGAGCTTGAGTAGATAGCGCATTTTATATCTAGTGGCAACTTATTAAATAATATAACCGATTGAAACCTGGGACTGTGCTTCACAATATTCAAATTAGGCTGCACCTTGTACCGCTTAATGTCTTGTCTACGTGTGCCTTCTCTAATCTGCCGTTCTTCTGCTGTCTCATATTCATGTATATATTTGGCCATGTTACTAAGAAGTACAAATACATAAATGCTCGGCACTGTAAGTATATTCAGATTCAGGTCTGAGTATAGATGCCTCTTAAATGGGCTATATGCCCCGATGCTGTTATCACTATGAGGATAGTTGCCATTAGGTATAAATCAAAGCATATTTATAATTATCAAGTTTTATTTTAATATTTAGCAATGGAACATTACACTTTGGTTTTCATTTTCATATTCTTAGTTCTTACATCAATCTGTTGTTAGTTTTATGGGTCAAATCTTGCAAGCTGAATTAAAAATTAAAGTTAAGCTACTATTATAATACCATTTTAAGAACTTTTGTAACCATATTTATCTGCAAATAAATCTTTGACTTGACTTGACTTGAAAACCACTTTCTTATATCTTACGGAGTTGAAATTTTACATGTTGGTTCAGTTTCGAAGACAATGCATTTTTATGATGCATGATCTGATTCTACTCCAAGGATGGCTCCAGACGGGGGAACTCCTCAACGTCAACATTTAATTATGATAGTCCGTTCTAAAGTCCACATTGACGTGGCTGCTGCTGTTTTCTTCTTACAGTATTTTTTTCTCATTTTATCCTTTTTTTATTTATTTTTTGGTCATAGAACTTTTTTACCTAATGTCTGGTTTTCAATATTTTTGTTTGCGAATCTTCTCTTTAATATTCTCGATGGAATCCCATATCTACGATGTTTCGGTGATGCCAAGAATGCTTTTCGAAATTTCATCCATTGTAGCTATTAATGCCTCTCGGTAATAGGTATAAGCGAGGTATTTCTAAAAAGAAGAAATGGGAACATTATTATGCAAACATCTACTTAAGACATAGAGGATAGTATAGCGATATGTATGGTATCACGCTATATTAAATTAAAAAAATCACTGGGGATCGAACCCAGGATGGTGAAGAACGAATAATGAAACACAGAAAGATTGAAGTCACAAAGTATAATTAAATTGGTTTGATAACGAAAAAAACAAAATTAAAACTCAGATGTAAAAAAAATATTATTTTGGTGGTTGTCGTAGATATTTAAAAATAAAAAAAAAGGTATTCTATAGAACGCAAGGTTCTTCGGGTAAGGTATTTTTCTAGGACTTTCGCTGGGCGAGGGGTACTAGCACTGGCCAGAGCTGGAAGCTCGTTTGCGTTAAGGAAAAAATCACGAACGGGTATTTAACGCGAAGAACCGTTGTGCTAAGATACGCAGGCTTAAACACTATTTAAATTAGGACTTGCTAATGGACAATTTAAAGTTATCGGTAAAAAATTACAACGCGATTTAAAAAATTAGTATGGTTGGCAAATGAGGATGCCGAAGGTGTTGCCTGCAGTGTTTAGCGACAGCGTCCGACTCGTCGTCGACGCAGCGACTTCTGGTTGGCTGGAGACACCACGCGGAGACGCGGTATTGGAACCACGTTGCTGGAGACACCACGCGGAGACGCGGTATTGGAGCCACGCGCGGATGGATATGGCTGGCGGACTGCGCACCTCCCTGGCAACAGCCACGGCTGGGGACGGGTAAGCCAGGGGCTTCAACGAGGCCTTTTGAAACCAATATATGTAGATAGTTCTTCCTGGTTATTTAAAAAAACACAGATGAGACTTTATGAAGTTAATACAATAAAGATTTAGCGGTAAAAGGTCCAAAAGTCTGAAATAATTATTGTGTTAAATCGGAAAAAATATAATCCAACCGCTAGCTCTGTTTGACACGACACCAATGCTTCGAATAGTCGTTCCCTCAAAAAACAAAACCGACTTTTCATTCGATGAAAAAAATATTCAAAAATGTGTCAAGCGTAACCACATTTTAAGAGAAAAACATGTTAAGACTTCTTGGCAAAAAAAAACGTTGGCTTGGCAGCGACATGCTGCAATAGGCATCTATACTCACAAAAAACGAGGCATCTATCCTTTTCAATAGGGATAGATACACAAATTTTTAAACAAAATCTCGTAAAAAAATGTTTTTTTTTTACTGACGGTAATATTCAAACTATACACTTGCAAATAACAATAAAATAATATCACTTACCTTCGGAAATCAAAAGTTACACGCGTTGGTAAAACGATTGAATCCGTAATCCGCGATCTTTGTGAGCGAGCCCGTCGAACTTTCTGCATGAACACAAGACACTTCGGATCAGAGCGGTTGTCGCTCGCACACGCTAGCGGGGTGCGGGGTGTTCTTCGTTTATAAGTATTAACTGCGATGATAATACGTTTACAAGTCACAATTTGAATTTTGGGGCGTCTATCCTCCTAGGGCAACTATCCCACTTTTACCCTACTTTTTATCCCCATATTCCTACGGAATAGAGATTTATGCGGGTGAAACCGCGGGGTGCAGCAAGTATTTAAATATAATTGTTAAAATAGCTTATGAATAGGCGTTTTTAATATTTGTTGATTATTTTTAGCGAGTTGCAACCAAACCCTGATTAGTTATCTGTGGCATTACAGCACTAGTCCGATAATATAAAGTTAAAAGAACGCGTTTTTAATACACTGAGTTATGACCCTAAAAACGGTTCAATAAGAGCTACTTTACGAGCAAGTGTGTTGAAAATACAGTTTATGGTACCTGATACAAACCAGTTTCAAATTCTAACTTGTTTAGTTGTTGCGATAGAGTTCGTAAAAATATGCTCTAAAACCGACAACATTTACGGCCCCCTATTTCTTCATTTTTCAAGATAAAAATAATACATTTTTAATTTGTACTCTACTCAATGTGTTACGTGAGGGTAACACGATTTTTGGAATATTTCCTTTATATTTTTTATTGTGATGAGAGACCTTGTTTCTTGTCAAAAATACACCTAATAACTATTTAAAAAAAAACAGAAAGCAATGATTATAATGCCAAAAGGGCCTCAGCTCAGCATAATGTCAGATGACAACACAGAATGTACCACCTGCATACGCTAGAATAATAAAGACAGGGAAGTGTGTGTCCGTTTTAATAAATTACCAGAATAAATTAAAAGTAATAAAAGATAGGATAACATGAAAAGCTCACAAAATTAAATTAAATGTTTTTTTTTTTTAATCTTTATTTAGAAAAAAGGCTTTAATCGCGAAGCGATTATGCCAGCCTCGTAATTTAACAAAATAAATAGAAAGTAGGTTATAACTAAGATTTTAACTTAATTAATTTAACAACCAAGTAATATAACTTAATAGCAAATTTGGATGTTGGTTTAGACAAGAAAAAATTACACATGCCAACATCCCTTAATCTAAGTCTTGCTTCTGATTCTAAAACTCTCCGTTCTGCCCCAACCCGAGCACACTCCACCAAAGCGTGGTAGGTGTCCTCCCTCATGTTACAAATCAGACAGTTTGGAGTATCAACCACCTTCATAAGACCATAACTGTAAATCTGATAGAATCCGTCATAATTTCGTGCAATCGTTTCTACAGATTTCCTTAAAAGTGCTACAGAAGCATGTGATTTTTTAGGGCCTATCTATCATATTATCAATATTCAGGTTACTGTGTGACTTAATATCAATATTTGTCATCCATGTCGATAGTGAGAACATCTCTAGAACTTTAGAACAATGTAAAGTTTGATTAGACATCTCACCATATACGATAGTTAGCAACGGTTTTTTCTTATTGCGCCAATATGATTCCTGCTCGCATATCGATGTTAATTTCGATATCATTGAAATGGTGTCCCCGTCAATAGACTTAGCTTTTAAACAAAATTTCGCAGCTAAATATTTCCGTCGAACAAACAATGGTGGCAGACATAACTCTGATTCCATCGCGTGGATTGGGCAACTTTAAAAAAAAACCGCCAACTACTCTCATGGCTTGGTTTTGTATTTTGTCTAATCTCTAAATATTGGTCTTAGCGCTATTATCAAACAAAAAGCTTGCATAATCTAACCGACTGCGAATTATTGCAATATATAAATGCAATATGTAAAAGAGGTGATAGACATAATTATAGTACAAGAAATAGGGACTTATTAGTTCAACCAGGTTTCAGACTGGCTAAAGTGGACTCATCTTTCATGGGATACTGTTTAAAATGTTATAACAAAATTCCGCCCCACATACTTCAACTGAATGAGACGAAATTCAAATCTTGAATAAAACGCACACTATGCAGGCAGGCATATTATAAGTTGGGGGATTACATCGCTGATAAAAATGCTTGGCTCAATGCTGGTCCTGCTCCACAACCACAACTATTTGATTAACATTTGAAAACACTGTTTTAGCTGCTGAAGAGTTTAAGACTATTTTTGCATTGTATAAAATCAATTTCCTTTGTATTATATAATTTCAGAGCACAGGTGTGAGTACTATGTACTAAAGAGCTATCATTTACCGGGTAATACGTATTTTATTGACTTGAATGTGCCCTGGCGGCTGTGAGTATGTCATGCTCACTCAGATGTCTCGCTGATGGTGGCGCGTGTGTTGGATCATTTAGCTCCCTTCAAAATGGTTGAGCTGAATGGTGCTAATCCATGCGTCATGTTCGTGAACGGGCGCCGTCAGTTGGGACAGGTCAACTCTTAGATGCCTTGGCTGATTTAAATTTTTGAATTGTTCTTTGTTTTATATTTTTATCACGGACGCTTCTAACGTCTTTCTACATTGTTCTCACATGTTTAATTTCAACATGAATGATGTAACAAATACTTTGTAACAATTTATTTAAAAGAGTGTCCGTGGAGTTTCTTGCCCGTTCTTCTCCATAGGTACCTACCTACTACGCTTTGGAATGGGCAACTAGCTTCATATTTCTGACTGACCGATTCCTTGACAATTCAAAAGTGCCTGTAAATGGTTTAATTGAAATAAATGCTTTGAGTTTGAGTTTGAGTTTATAGTCGCCTTAAATGCAATGGATGAACTCCCCATGATGTACCAGCTAGCACCTTAAAAACATTTAAAAATTTCATACTTCTTTCACAGGTTTCATTGATTTGTTTGCGCCATCTCAAAGATGAATCTAGCCAGAGTCCTAAATAGTTAACAACAGGAACATTTTCCAATCAAACATTGTTGATACTGACATTTGGCGGCTGTAAAGTCTTTCCTCTAGAAAATAAACATATTTTACTTTTCGTGGGAGATCGGCATATTGAGATATATACACACTTATAATCTCTTTACAGATATCACTAGTAACTATGTTAAATAATATTGGAGACATAGGGTCTCCTTGGGCCAATCCCTTACATGTCCATCTTGTAATCGAAACATTACTCCCTACTTGTGACACAGCTAAATGGTATTCCCATATATATCTACATATAGAAACCCCCACCCCCATCTCATCCAGCTTAGATACCACTTTCAGTATATTGACATTATTATGTGCGGTGTCTATGTCAACGAAACATCCCAATGTCTTTTGATTATTGGTAAAACCTATTTGAATTTGTGAAACTAGTCGTACAAGATTGTCCACGCATGACTGAGATCTTCTAAATCCCACTGTATTCTTGGAAAAAAAACCTTTTTTTTCAAAAAACCATCGTAGTCGTCGCGTTATAATGTTGTGTAAGGTTTTACAAAGACAAGATATGAGTGATATAGGTCTCAAAGATGTTATGTTGCTCTGATCGCGCCCAGGTTTCGGTACAGGCACTACTTTAACATTCCTCCACTGTCTTGGAACCTCACCTTCAGACAAACATTTGTTAAATAAATCAACTATCAACTGTTTTTTGGGAAAATTATAAATCATCGAATAGGAAACATCATCCTCCCCTGGAGCGGTATCCTTCATCTTCAGTACTTTAGGTAATTCCTGTTCCGAAATCTGTGCCTCCAACTGTAAATTAGTTGAACTAAAGGCAGGACATAGTGGCAGAACGTAATCTGGTGTCAATTGTCGTAAGAACTCACCAGCCCTCTCTGCATCAAAACAAATTCTACTAGTGCGATATCCTTTGTGCCATCGCTATTTGTTCCACAACTCGCTACTAGACACTATCTAACTCACACTGTCACAGAACTGATGAAAGGATTCTGCACTAGCTTTACACATTAGTCTCTGTGCTGTAGCAACCTTCTGTTTAAGAATAATTAAAATTTGTGGGAATGGGGTTCTTTCTCACCTGTGCTAATGCCAATCTACGCTCCGCGACTGCCCTAGACAACTCGGGGGACCAATATGATCTTGGAATAAACTTACTAGTGGGGTCTTCACAAATCTTAATGTCTGGAATTGATGCCTGTGACGAGAAATTAATTAAATCCATAATGTCATCATACATTTGTTGGGTGTTGCCTGTTAAACTAATACTACTAATCTTACTTGATATTATTTCCTTATACATATTTTTGCCAATCAGCATTTTTAAAATTACGTTTTGATTTAGTTAAGTTATTACATTTTATTTCTGTGGTTATAAGAACCATTAAGTGATCACTACCTAAGTTTTCATTCAACACACTCCACTTGAACCGAAATGCAATATCTGATGACGCAAACGTGACGTCAGGCGAACTTTTTTGAAGCTGGTTCAGTCTGGTAGGGTCTCCAGTATTGAGGGTAACATACTGCCAATCATTAGCTGCATCGTTAATTTGTAACCCTGTGGTCGCTTTTGTATGATGCCCGTTGAAATCTCCCCCTATTAAAGTTTTATTTGACCATTTAGAAAAAAGCTTTTTCCAATCTTCATCTGCAGTGTGAATATTAGGAGGACAGTACACTGCAACAATATTTTCCAAAAAGTTACAGTTGAATATTTTAATATGAAGAACTTGAATGTTTCGATTACGTAAGTTAAAACTAGTGAACTGCGCTTTGATGGAATTATGGACTATAATTGCAATCCCGCCGTATGAATCGTCCCGGTCTTGTCTAAAAATATCATAATTACCCATTTTCAAATGACTATCTGGTTCAAGCCAGGTCTCAGATATAATGCATATGTGAATTTTACTTATTAATAAATGATTCTCAATTTTTTTTAATTTTAGGTCTTAAACTTTGTGCGTTCCACTGTAACAATTTTATTTTTAGGGTCCATTACTTATTAAGTCCGAGAAAATACTCTAAACACTTATTCAAAATAGGGCAGTCAGACATATGATCTACCAAAACTAGTACTAACCATTCAATACAACACAACATTATTAAACTTTTCTTTTATACTCATATCTCGCAATATAACTTTCAATCGTGTAATTAACTCGTCAAAATGTACCTGCCGCTTATTGTTTACGTTGTCACCGAGATCGTTATCGGTAGCAGCTGGTGGCGTTGGAATGCGGTCCGGTGACTCCCACTGTCCCCACCACTCCGTTTTACCTATGTTTTGCGAGTGTGATTGCTTATTTTTATTACTTGCTTGCGGTGATTTCGGTCGATTCTGCGTAAACAAAGGTGGGAATTGGCTCGGAGTATATTTATTAATGTTTTCCGATTCTTCTAATAGTAAACCACTGAAGCTGTTGTTGTCGATCTTCGGCTTATCGATATCTCTCACTGTTTGTAAACCAATTGGTAACTTGGGTCTAACCTACATATTGCAGGCTACGTGATATGTACAGTTGTATTCTGCCATAAGTTTCCCCCTCACGCGTTTCTCCCGAGCATATACTGGACAACTTCTATTCAACGCCATGTGGTCACCCCGACAGTTCACGCATTTAAATATTGTAACTTCACAGTTATTGTGTTCTTCTGTACACTGCATATAGTTTTTTTGGACGTGCATCTTGCTTTTACGTGACCAAATTTCCAACAGTTTGAACACTGAGTTACCGGGAAAACATACGGTTCAACCTTAGCACGTAGACAGTACACTTATATAAATGTTGGCAGGTAAGAACCCCTGAAGCCCACCTTGGCTACCTCACTAGGTACCCAACCGCCTTCATCATCTCGTCTTTGTAGCCTTTTTAATGTTATAATTTGAATATCATTTGGACACTTGATCGCTTTTAATGCCTCCTCGTCAGACAGCTCCAGGTCCACATGCCGTATAATACCATAGGAAATGTTTACATCCATTGCACTATAAACCTTCCACTCTTGGGTTTGGAATTCCTGACAATTCAATAACTTGCCCGCTCCTTCTTCAGTCAAAACCTCAATTTTTAACTTATTTGGATATAATTAATATGGTTTATGTCAGTCAGTCCCATGCTGTTAAACAGTTTAGCGATAGCAAACTGTTTAGGTAATTTCTCTTTGCTCCAAATAAAAACCTCTTTCTTGATTTGTTTCTGTTTCTTTCCTCTATTACTCTCAACTTTAGTCCAGCTTTGTTCATCCTCTTCTCTTTCTCGTTTGGTCGGTTTGTCTACTACGAGTACTACATCTTCCTCCATAATTTGTACTTCACCGGAGTTTGATTCATTAATATTATCCAACGAATCACTTTTATTTTCTTCATCTTCTATATTTTGTGACATCCATCCATGTAACTGACTCACTTCTTCCGTATCAATATGATCCATGTTTGTTTTTTCTTGACCAGGATGAATTTTATAATCATCCCCTTTTTTACCCCTTTGGGGGATGATTATATAGAAACGCTGAAATGTGTAAGTCTTTATTTCTTACTAAAAGCATAAATATGAATTTTCATATCTCTAACTTTAGAAATGCTAGATTTCCCCGTCCGACTATTTCAAAATGTAATTTAAAAGGTCATAATTCTATTTACTTAAGTTATAATACAATTTATTTTACAACTAACTATTATATGTACAAGAATGTAAAGAAAAAAAATAAGAAAATAAAATAAAGGGAAGAGCTCATTGGGCATCAAAAAATTCGTCCGCATCGCTGTCAGCGGGAAAAGTGCCCAAAAGGCTGGCAGCATTGCCACGTTGGATGGCAATGCTGATTCTTTGGCCTAAGAATTGGCCAGCCCTCTGGTCACGTGAAGAGTCGACCAACCGCTTGGCGATGTCCCGAAATATTCGATGAGCACTCGGACCCCACGGCCCTAGTGTTTCAACCCCAAACGGCTCATAAATATAGCTACCAATAAGGTTGTTATATTTGCGCCGTTTGAGGTTTTCTGCACCTGCAGCAGCCGCCCCGGCACAACCCGCCGTGCTAGGAAGATGGGATGGCGCAAGGGTGTCGACACAGGTTGCATCCCATACCAAAGGCCCATCCAACTTCCAAGGCATAATGGTCATTCCGTCTGGCCTCTTCCCATCGTCGCGTGCCAAGCCATTGGGTTTTAAAACAGCTGGCACCCCGGCGGTGACAAGAGCCCGACGGATGATGTCATTAATGCTTGCGTGCAGTGCCAACCGACCAGCGGTCTTGCTGCAGGAAAGGCCATGGTGTGCGAGGCGGTCGACTGCTTCACCGCATTGACAGCGATGTGGAGCCCCGCAAGGAGCGCCCAGAAGCAGACTTGTAGCGAGCCGAAAAGTGGTGTCACCCAGCATAGTGCCTATGTTGGGTGACGGTAGCGCCTGAAGCCAGAGGCCCGATTCCCATTCTCCCACAGCCAGCAGGCGGGCACGCTCAGCAGTATTGGGGGACGTATTAAAGAGGTTATTCCGTGCCAACCTGCAGAGCGGTTCATCCCACTGTCTCTGGGAAGACGGGTTCTCGGGCTTCTCCGTATCCGGACAAGCCACTTTCCAGGCGTTCATCGCATCAGTCAAACACGGCACTTCAGAGTCAACCTGAGAAGCGGCTAAGATCTTTCTGGCTAACTTTTCGGTGATGTGGACCGAGGACAGGAACGCCGGTAAGCTTACACTAGAAATTTTGCGGACGCCGAGCCCACCATAGCGAATGGGTAGTGTGGCTTGCAGCCACGCGCGGTCGTCCAATGCCACATTTATAATTGATGTCAGAGTACTTCGAATAATTTGATCAATTTTGTCTAAAAGGTGTGGCTTTTTCCATACAGAGGAAGAGCGGAGAAAATACAAAAAATTTGGACCGAAACTGCAGTATCTGATAAGGGTGAATGCCGAATGTAAGTTAATTTTAGAAAGTCTATCCGAAATATCTTTAAAATGTTTAATTTTTTCGTCAACGAAAGGTGAGAAACTGTCTTCTAAAATTGGGGAACCTAGGAGGTGCAGTGATTTTTTTTCCAAAATTTTGATATCTGGGGTAATTGAATTAAATTTCTGGATGGTCAATCTTGGAACTGATCTGATGATGGAGCCAGAAGGTGGTTAGTGGAACTCTTCAGCGACTTCTAGTAAACCCCTCGAGTTTGGGCTCATATTATTCGATTTGACGAGTCTCATGTATTGCACTTGGTGTCGAAGGTCTGATGATGGAGCTAGGATGTGCATAGAAGAACTTTTCAGTGGCTACTAGTAAACCCCTCGAGTTTGGGCTCATGTTTCTGTTTGACGAGTCCAATATATTGCATTTGGTTTCTAGGGTCTGATGATGGAGCCAGGAGATGGATAGTGGAACTGTTTAATGGCTACTAGTAAACGCCTCGAGTTTGGGCTCATATGACTCGGTTTGACGAGTTCAATATGTTGCATTTGGTGTCGAGGATCTGATGATGGAGCCAGGAGGTGGATAGTAGATTTCTTTAGTGGCTACTTAACTAGTAAACCGGTCAAGTCATAACTTCATTGACTTTAGATACCTCTAAATTCAATGAAGTGATGACTTGACCGGTTTATAAGTTAAGGGGTGTTCAATAAATAGTGAGAATCCGATACATTCACCTTGGAAAGAAAAGAAAAAAAATACTGGCAGGCATAGCCCAGACATTAGTTAAGATGATAATAAAAAAAGCAATTAATTCTCTTTTGTTTTTTAAAAGTAGAAGTCTATTGTTTGCGTCGTTTCGGAAAGTGTTCTTAAAAATGGATAAAATTGAAGTTTAAAAGTTTTACTACGGAGCAGGTAAATCAAGACTTGAGAGCAACATTAGGGGTTCATGCTCCTTCATATTCTACGGTTGCGCGTTGGTGTAGCTTAATTAGTCCCAAGCCTTTTTGTCGTCTAAGTAATCTTTAACTTTATAGAAACCTTTTTGACATAGTTTCTGTTTAATAAATGATTTAAATTTATTGAGGCTCAGTTCTTTGACATGGCTTGGGAGTTTGTTGTAAAAACGTATACTTTGGCACTTAAATGAATTACTAATTTTTTGGAGCCTAGTCCTCGGCACAATAAATAAATCTTTGTTTCTAGTATTTAAGCTATGAATGTCGCTGTGTTTAGAATATAGATTTATATTCTTTTTCACATAAATCAGGTTCTCATAAACATATTGAGACGCGACTGTCATTATGTTTATTTCCTTAAATTTATCCCTCAGTGAATGCCTACAACTTAGGTTATAAATTGCTCGAATGGCACGTTTCTGCAGCACAAATATAGCCTGAAAGTCGGCTGCATTTCCCCACAACAAAATGCCATACGACATTACACTATGGAAATAACTAAAGTATACTAATCGAGCTGTTTCTACATCAGTCAAATGACGGATTTTATACACCGCGTAGGCTGCAGAACTTAGCCGCTTCGACAATTTGGTTATATGTGGGCCCCACTGAAGCTTCGAATCCAAAGTAATACCTAAGAACACAGTGGTGTCCACAAGATCCAATTCTGTCCCATTTACTAGTACATTGGTTTTCACCTGTTTAACGTTAGGTGTTAGAAATCTAATACATTTAGTCTTTTTCTCGTTTAAAAGTAAATTATTAACACTAAACCAATGCACTCGACTAAACCAATGATCGTCGTGTTACTGTTCGTTTTATAGCTGAAGAAGTAAAGATTTCGATAGGAAGTGTCCATAATATTATAAACGACCATTTGGGTATGAAAAAAGTGTCAGCGCGCTGGGTGCCCAGAATGCTTTCTGACGCGCAGAAACAAACTCGACTGAGAATTTCACAAAGCTGTTGGATTTGTTACAACAAGATCCTGACCGATTTTTGGCTCGATTCATAACTATGGACGAAACATGGCTTCACCATTATGACCTGGAAACGAAACAACAGTTCATGACTTGGAAGCGACCGTCATCTCCAACTCCAAAGATATTTAAGGCGATTCCATCCGCCGGAAAGATCATGGGCTCTCTTTTCTGGGACAGCCAAGGGGTGGTAATGATCAAATATCTTAATCATGGAGCCACTATTACGGGGACAAGTAACAAAGTTGCGTGAGGAAATACGCAAGAAACGGCGTGGCAAACTCGCTAAAGTTGTTTTGTTTCACCAAGATAACGCCCCTGCGCACAAGTCCAGAGTTGCGATGGCTGCCATTCAAGAAGCTGGCTTCGAATTGATGGAACATCCTCCATATTCACCGGACCTTGCTCCTAGTGATTTCTACCTATTTCCGCGCTTAAAGGAACATCTCAGGGGCCAGAAATTCGAAGATGATGACGGAGTAATCGCCGCCGTAAATGATTTTTTAAGGGATCAGGAAGAAGATTTTTTTAGAAAGGGAATTTTAGGATTAGAGAAAAGATATACAAAGTGTATAAACCTGACAGGTGACTACGTCGAAAAATAAAATAACATATAATACATTAGATAGATAATTGCGTCTTACTCATTCTCACTATTTATTGAACACCCCTCGTAACATAACTAAACGAAGAATATACAAGACTAAAAAGTAAAAAATAAAATTGTAGTTTAAAAACAAAATTAACAACACACTTTTTAAAACGAACTAAAAATGATAAAATAATTAAATTGACTTGTATCCAATGATTAAATCAAAAAGCGAGGAGCACTTTGTTTAAAATATAAAGTATACACCACTAAAAAGCGCTCCACGCTTTTTGATTTAAACATTGGATACAAGTCAATTTAATTATTTTATCATTTTTAGTTCGTTTTAAAAAGCGTGTTTTTTAGTTTTTTTTAAACTACAATTTTATTTTAAATTACTTTTTAAAGTTGTGTCAAAATTATTTTTATTTGTTTTTGCAGAATAGCTTTAAAATTCTCATAGACAAAAGTAAGGAGTTTTAGTGATAGTTCAGTTAGTTTAGTTCGGTGAACAAGAGAATCGGCGCCATTATTTGTTTTTAATTAATTCACAGAGACGTCTTCACAGACGATTCACGTTCAACTATAAGATATAAAAGGCATACTGTAGTAACGTCATATTCTAGCGAGTTGGAAATATCTTTAAAGATTTAAGAAAATCTTAACCAACAATAAAAAATATTGACCCAGAGGTATCTCTGGGTCAATATTTTTTTCCTGTTTAATTCCTGAGATTTATGCTATGCTTCTTTATGCCAGCGTCTAAACTGAGAGCCCAAGTCATTTGTTCATAAAAGTTTTAATTTACGGTTTAAGAAATTTATGAACCTAATACCTATGGTACTAATTAGGTACCTACTCATTTTTTTGATATATTTTGACCATTTCTGAAAAATACACCCGCGAACCTGACATTCACGAAACCGCGGGGCGCAGCTAGTAACAATAAGTTCCACTTATTGCCGCGGGACTTCTTTCGTGAGACAGACTCCTTTATTACTTTCAAGTCCCATTTAATAGGGGGCGAGCCTATTACCGTCGAGAGTAGGCCTATGCCCAGCCAGCAGTGGGTACGTAATAGACTGATTATGCTATGCTTGCTATTACAGAAATGCCAGAAATCCAGACTCCGACTGTTTTTGAGATATTCCTCTTTGAATAACACTGTCCGACCTGGGGATCGAACCCAGGATCTCATGTTCAACAGTCGACCTTCGTCGGCTGAAAACGGCCAACTGAAAGCGGCCGAAACGACCACTGAAAAAAAATCTGCACCCTAATTGCGTAACACACGATCAATCACAATCAGAATCATTTTAAAGGATATTGTTAATCCATTGCTTCATATTTACGAGTATGTTCGAGAAATTTGTCTGCTCAACAACGTTAATAACGCTAAATGTTGAACTGTCAAAATGAATGAGACTGTGATTGTTCCTGTGTAACGCAACCTGTGTTAGGGTGCTAATCTATGTTTTCTGGAAGCACTTACCTACTTTATTAAGCAATTTAATTTGGTTGGAAGGCATTAAAGGTAATAAAACACTTGTGATTTGGTTTGTTTCATATATTTTATTAATTTGCATTAACACCGCGTTCAATATAACAATGCGTTTAGGATACTGGTGGGGCTGCCCCGTTTCTGTAGTGCGTCAGGGATGTTCGCAGATGCGCATGTAGATTGCTTTTACGCAACAAGGCGTAAAAGGTGCGCTTCCCTGGTGCGCAGGGTGCGGGGCAGCACCAACAGTGTCTTGAGCATGGTTGCGAGTCGCCTGGACTGTGTATACGTGGGTCACTGTTGTGCCGTCTCTCATGGGATGTCGCAACGGTGACCAACCGTTATTTGTTGTTATTTATTGTATTGTTTTCCTTGTTTTTGTTTAATGTCTGTGCTTACTAACATAATCGTAAGTTTTACTAACAATCTTGTTGTTGAGTCTTGGTTACTCGAATAAAGAAAATTCTATTCTATTATATTAAGGTTCTACGTAAACGTGAACCTCAATGTTAATATGAATTTATTATACATTTTTCAAAACCAGAATACTTATGTAATAACGATAACATAAATAACTATTATAGATACTGGCGAAAAGGCTCTTCAAATAAGTTTATGAGCGGTAATATAAAAATAATAATTAATTTACAACTTGATTGTCATTCTACTGTAACTTTAACACCGATGCCACTGACAAGGTATGATTTATTTATTTATTTATTCACTCCAAACATACAAATATCCTTACAGGCTAGACCCAATGCGATATTGTATGTATAGTACACTTAAAAATTAACTAGTTCCATTAACTAGTACCATAACAAATTCTATAGGTAGCTATTCTTTGAAATTCACCCAGAGTGCACCAAAATATGTCGATGTCATCAGCAATGAGGTTGATGATCTACTGTTACGTAATACAAAGTCTAATAAAGCCTGTACTGCACTGCTCGCGAAGTTGATCGAAGTTTTAAGCGAATACGAGAGTGCAGAAGAGCACTTCGGCTCGCGTCGTGCAACCTCCACTCACCTCGGGCGACTTCCAATCGTTGTCGGTTTTTGCGCCCGAGTCAAAGGACTCGAAGCGTCGTCTACTTTATACTTCGCACGAGTGTGTAGTCGCGTAGTTCGGACTTCGGTCAACTTGGACGAGTGCTTCGTCGAACCAACTTCGCGAGTAGTGTAGTAGTTTTAACAATTTTCGGTCACAAATATCTACAAAAAACTAAACAACAGTACACTTTACAAATAACTTATGACATAGGAGGTTGCTATCTACTATGGCGTAATATTTCATTGCATGGGTATCTATATAACAGCAATTTATGAATACTACATTGAATAGCCCCCTTATCCGTATGGTAATATAATGAAAGGTCCAATTTGACGGATTACCCTATTGATATTTTCGCTTCATACAGACGCTCTACCGCTAAAGCAATGTAAACTCTACCGGCACAGACCTAGAGTTCGCAAGCCCCACCACGACATCAACGTAGAAACTTGAGACCAGCACTTACTGGAAAACTTCCTTCCTCCGAGCACGGTTGCTCTTGCGAATCTACACTCAAACCGGTCAATAAAGGCAAGAATGAGGTGGGATCTCTGTTCCTCGTCAGTGTTCTATCCAGCCGGTCAATAACGGCAAGCCAGAGATGAGAAACAAGACTTCTCCCGGGAGATAGGGTCCGTGGGGTCGCTACTGCCCAACAGCTCGCCACATGCTGCCCTGCGGGTTTCAGTATCTCTCTTGGTCTGGCTTTACTTTGTCGGAACAGGTCTAGGACGACGAGTCCTAGGCCTGTTCCGGCAAAGTAAACTCTATCGGCACAGACCTAAAGTTCGGATTATTATTATGAAATAAGCAATATTTGTATGCACGTTCTCGAAAACGGTACAAAGTTGCAAATTTTGGGGTTTACGGGGGCGAAAAATCGATCTAGCTAGCTATTTTGCGTTGGTCATCGCAAATCAAATACCTGGGCATCATGATAGATCAGCGCCTGTCCTGGCATATGCATACTGAACTAATCATGAAAAGAGTTAGGAAATTGATATGGACTTTCAAATCATTGAGACACGTTGCCTCAAAGAATCTTCTGCAGAAAGTTTACTTTTCATTGGCACAATCGATTCTTACGTACTGTTTACCATACTGGGGAGGGGCAACAAATGGAACTAGAGAGGGCGCAGCCTTCTTTGCTTAAGGTTATGCTCTTTATACCTTATAGATTCCATACCCAAAGTCTTTACTTAAGTCTTTGTCTGTAAGGAAACTTTACCTACTCCATCTTATCCTGAGAAAACACAAATCCATTCCGTTTGATCCCACAAAGCCGCGCATCAGTAGCAGAAGAGGCTACTTAGTCGGTCCATCTGTTCCAGTCAGATATGTTTTTGCTAAGAGGCAGTATGAAAAGCAATCTTCCCACGTGTACAACTTGCTGAACAAAGAGCTACATATCTATCCTCTGAAACTCCGTGCCTGTAAACTAGCTGTGTCTGACTGGCTTAAGAATAAAACCTATGACGACATTGAGGTTTTGGTATCATCGCTTTCATAGCCTGTCCTGAAAGTAATAGGACCATGGTAGCGAAACTGTTAGCGGAGGAAACTGTACCTGACTTCCTCCGATAGCAAGACATTGTCGCAGGGCTAACCTAAACTTATCCTAAATTTAAACCTTAAGTTAATATAAAAATTAACTCAAATACTCAATTCCACACTCACACCATTACACACGCACACACACCCTCTCACACACACACACACACACACACACACACACACACACACACACACACACACACACATTAAAAAACTCACTCACATACGACACACAACTGCGCTCCTTGTTGCATTTTTGTTTATAAATTATTTTGGTTTTTCTTTTGTTTTTGTTTTTCAATTGCATGCCTGATATTAAATGGAAGACCGGAGTCACATAACACAAGAATTTCCTTGCTTAAAAGGTGATCTCCAACTCATGTGTATTAAGAATTTGTGTTAATGCAATAAACATTTTTATTTTATTTTATTATCGCAAAAAAAACCAAGAAGAATTCTACAAAAAAATTGTCATCTAAATTTAAGCTAATTCGCAGAATGTCTACCGGTAGTAAAATGTCTCTTTCTCATAATGTCTCCTTCGCAAATTCTTAAGAGGCGGTTTAACCTTAAAGAATTCCAATAAATTCAGCAACCCACCCCGTGCCGCCATTATTCATGGTGGTTACAAACACTATCTTCACAAAGTTATCCTCACTCGTGTAGTCGGCAGGTACGTCCTCACAGAACGTTCGCACAACTACACCCTTACTGTCCACCAGCTGCACGTAATTCTGATCGCAACTAATACCCAAGTCGAACGTAGGGAAATGTAGCAGTAAACGTGTTCCTAAGGAAGTCTCAAGCTCCCATTCGCAGCTCGATACCCGTCTGTAAGTGTTCGGGTACAGGGGACTGGTGACTTTACCCACCACACTTTGTAGTTTTCCACCGCATCCACGACCCTTATCGGATATCACGTACACCAGATCAAACATGACACGATCACCAGCATTTTCATGATTGTGCAATAATAAATATCTACCAGTGGAGAAGACAGGGTTATTATTCTCATATTCTGTGAGAATTTTAGAAAGTGTTGCCGCACTTGCGTTATTACCGTCAAGAATTTCAAGATAACAATCTGCGTTCCAGTAACTTGGAATGGCGTTCAAGAAATACGCGGATATCGTGTAGTTAACTGGAGCAGTGATCAGCGTATAACAGTCATGGTTGGGGTTACTATCAAAGTCACTTATATAAGTAGCCTGAACTCGTCCGTGAGGCTCCGTATAATTTCTGCCACAAAATCCTGTGAACACTGCTTCTATTTCCATACCTTTATATACATTAGAATCTGAGTCTGCTGATGTGATTAAGTTTATAGACGTAGTTCCATAAACAAAAAAGTCCGTAGGCTCCTTACGCCCGCATAGCTCAAACCGTTCGGGAAAACGCAAAGAGCTGTCGTAAAAGGAACTACGGCTAAAGAAGTCATCCGTCCGTTGGTTCAGGATAAAATCTTTTCCGAGCGAGGTATTTTGAACGCCTGGATTACTGGATATCAGTAGCTTGTCTCTATTGCAGCGCTTTACGCCAGTACTATCAGTGACGGGAGGCTGTATGTCTAAATCTTTAATAGTGATACGTAGTAAAATGTAAGGAGACGCACTAACATCCAAGCGGTATCCGCAATGAAGCCCCCGAGGAATGGAGCCTGTTTCATAACCGGGAGATTTGAAGCGTTGTGGCGTATTGCTCACTGAAATGACCGAAGTCCCACATACTGCCGGCTGAGCTGTCAATGTGGACACAAACCCTTGACTTCCTATTTCACCATCCGTGGACAGCCTGACGCTCATCACATTTCCAGATGAAATTAATTGCGGTGGGAAGCTGTGACCACAATAGGTTCCTATTACTAAGGCATTAGGATTTAAGCCATCCATTATTTCAACTAAGTCGCAATCACATTTACTGTATCCTATAGCAGTTTGGTTTGTGACATTTTGGCAAGGGGCTACGTGGAACGCGGTGAATTCGATTTTTATAACAGTGTCAGGTGGTGATATTATTGACCAATGACAATCTAAGAATTCTTCGTATACAGTATGATTCATGAAAGGAGATTTCAAAACTTGCGATGTCGCGGTTGTTAAATTAATAAGTCCACCACATTTAGCTGCTTCAGAATAGCTAAAGTAAACTTGAACTTTGAAGCCCTTAAGGTTTACACTAGCGTCTGATACAAACTGTAACAACGCTGTGGTCCCTTTGCTTCTAAGTGTTGTCGTTGAGTTGATATTACCACACATTAGCGCTAAACGCTTATCATCATCAATTTTGAGTCCATCATACACTGCGATATAATCATTATAACAATCTGATTGGCTTTCTAAATCAATATAAAGGAATTTAAGTACAACGATCTTGGTAGGTGGTGCTTCAATGAACCACGTGCAGTTCATATTTAATTCGTAATATTCAGAAAGCGATGATGTTAGTACAACACTCTCGTTTACTCTGCCTCCACATGAATATATAAAATAAGCAATTCTGAATCCTTTCCTCTGTATATATCTATCACTATTAAATGTTAATGATACTTTTTCAGACTGAGTTGTGACGGGAGGAATTTTGTCACCGCAGTAAACTTCGTATAGATAGTTATAATCTGACTGGCCTGATACTGTTAAATTATCATACAAACAGTCAGGAGCAGAGCCTTCTAGTTCAAAATCAAGGAACTTGAGTACAACTTTGTTGTTTGGAGCAGATATTTCATATTGGCAACGCATACGTGGTCGGTAATATGGAAAACCTGGACTATATAAAAATTGTTCTTTAAGAGTTGCTACATAATTTCCACCGCATATAGGATCCCATTCAGCTTTGAATCCATCGAGATTTTTATCAGCATCTGTACGTAAGACAACTTTCATGCGATTGAAGGTTGAATTATATACAGGTGGTATGTTTCGTCCACATACCCTTGCTATCTCCGTGTAAACGTCGTCTTTCCAGTCATAAATTATGACAGCATCTTTAATGCAATTCGTTGTTTCCTCAACAAAAAATCGTTCTACAAATTTAAGAGATACTCTGAAGCCTAAGTCAGCCTGTATTTCCCAGGAGCATTCCTGGTTAGGTAAATAATTTTTACCATAATTTGGCGATACAAATGTGGTTTGATATGAACTAAGATATCCGCCGCATTGGTCAGTAACAGCTCTAACCATAAGCTTTAAATTTGTATTATTTTTCACATTCGAGTGATACTGAATGTACATGTTACTAAAATGCGTAACTAATGGGCTATCTAAAAGTGTTTCTTTGCAATATTCACCAATTAAAGGTGTGTTTTGTCTTGTGCCTGAACTTATTTTCAAATACTCGTCATCACAATTTAACGTGAAATTCCCTTCCATTTTTATTTCAACTCTATTAGACGGGCCAGTAAGAATCCAAGCACAATCAATGGTATCATTATAAAAATCAGGTAAGTTTAAAATATTTACAGGATCTTCTCCTACTTGAATAACACCACCACATGGTTGAGGCTTCCATTCTAAATGGAAGTTAAACGAACTCAATGCTCTTTTTGTGGCAGTAACATCAATTATTGCTGATGGAATTCTGTATGATGTATCTTCAGTGTTCCCACAAAATTCCAGAGAAAACCTACTTGTAATAGGTGACCTAATAACAACTCGCGGATCAAAATATTTACAACGTGTTCTGGTTATTGACGAATCTATCTTCGCCGTTAAAAATATAGAATTGTAAGTAAGATTTGTTATAAGAGCATTATAATCATTATTTGTATTTGCTTGACTATTATAATGCCATTCACAAGTATAAGATCGGTTTAAGTCTGGTGATACGAGAACCTGGTTCATATCAGATAGATCTCCGCCGCATAGTGCTTGTTCGTCGGAGCTAAATCTAGCTTTGAAGCGGTGAGAGGAAAACGTACGGTTGCGCCATACATAAAGTGCCAATGTGTTTCCGGAAGACTCAAAAACGTTTGTTCCAGGAATATAATCGTCGCCAGGAATTGATTGTATAGCAGTATGAAAGGCAATGTCATTGAAAATACCAATTCTGTGCTTTTCTGCGTCCATGTCTATAAGCTCTAAACGCACTCTGCGAGACTTATTTGGTACTTTTACTTGCCATTGGCAGTACCTTAATGTGGTTTCTTGAGGATAACTTGGAGAAGTTAAGTAACCGTCTGAAGCCGTTATTAATCCACCACACATAGGGCGGGAAGAATTAAAGCTGATTCGAAATCCTCTATTGCTCGATATTTGCTCCCATGAATCTGGTTTACCGATATAAAGTTTAATACTAAACTCATTTCTTGAAGTTTCAATCGGCTCATGGGAGCGATCATCATCATTACATAAGTTTTTTAGTACGGTAATAGTGTTATTGGTAAGCATAGTTTCTTCAATTGTTATTTTGGTTGCACAAGATATCTCAGATTGAGGTAATTCAATATCATCGGGTTTAATTCGAAAAACGTGATTTGGAGGTCCTATAATGTGCCACTCACAGACTGTCCCGTAAGGGAGTATTTGCATGTGCGGGTACCCAGGCGATGTCAGTTCGCCGGCATCGGTGACAATGGTTCCACCACACGTATCGATGGACACGTTGGCTTTGAATCCATTTCGCGGTTCTGCCAATTGAGTTATGTATTTAATATACATTGTATTGCCAGTACTTTTAATGGTTCCAGGTCTATCATTGCCACAATATTGACCGTGTAAAGGAGAATATTTCGATGATCCAAATCGTATTTCGACAGCTTCAGTTCCGCAATCATCTACATGATCCAAGTCAAATCTATCAATGAAATCTATTCTAATAATTTCTCCAGGTGGACCGGTAAAAACCCACTCACATTCTGAATACGGAACTGGTACTGATGGATAATTTGGTGAATTGATTATTTCCCAATTGTGGTCAGAAGTAAGAGATGATGTTGAACCACATTCATAATTGTTCTCTTCGTAATTAACCACAAAACTTTGATATGTGAATGATCCTTTCGTGTAACTTATAAATAAAGTATTACTAGAAGTAATGATATCTGCTTTATTTTCGTGATCGTAACCGCAATATTTTCCACTTGCCAAGAGGGGCGCTTCCTCAGAATCGCCATTCCGTAAAACAACGTATGTGGCGCAATCGTCATTTTTATTTGTAATATTAAAATGATTTAATTCTAATTTGATAGTCCTGCCGGGGCGCACTTTCACGACCCAGTTGCATTTAGTTTTGTATGAATACCGATACTCCGGCTGTACATCCCACCAAGTCGGACCGACTTCACCGGACAAACTAGTCATGAGTCCTCCGCACTTAGACTTGACTCGAGCAAGAAATCCTTTCCTAGTAATGGATGAATCAGTTTTGAATTTAATTTTCATGTAAGTAGATGAATTAAAGCCTATTTTGGATGATTCTGTAGTACATATCTTTTCATTGACAGGCTTCCAATTTCCAGGAGTGTCAGAGGAATAAATAGAAACGGAATCTGCAAAACAAGAGTGGATATCTTCGATATTAAAATCTACGAAATCTAAACTTAAATGCCTTCCAGTTTGTGATCTGTAAACCCATTCACAATTTAAATTATCTGAATAGTCCTTTGGATAATTCGGTGACGTTAAAGTAATCGTACCGTTTTCTGGTAAGACTGTTACAGTTTCATTCGAACCACAGTTTATTCCATCTCCAGTTTCAGGTTCAGAATTTCTAGAAGCTTTTGTCCAACGCATATGGAACATCGAACCCGTATTTGATCCATCCGTTGTAAGGGTCATGAAAACTACACTGGAGGAGCTCTGAATAACTTTTGCTTCCGCCAGTACACCATTTAGTTCTTCTAAAATTGGAGCAGTTGAGTCATATCCATCATAAATAGTTAATTTGTTATAGTTTACCTCGCTGTGTGAATAAATTTCCAAAACATCAAGGGTAATAGATATAGTATCTGAACCGGTAACGAGGACGCGCCAACTATATTCGCCAGATCCTAAATATCGAGTGGGGTACAATGGTGAAGATACCTCGCCACCATCTCCCGAAATATCGTTTTCTCGTTGGAATCCATAATGTAAGAGAAAACCTTGACCACTGGTTTCGGAATTACTGTGGAACTTAACATATATTTGTGATGCTGAGCTATGATTGCTAGGAGTTTCACTACTACAATATACACCCAATAGCCGACCTGCACCGTTGTTTTCGCGAACTTCTACGTAGTCGTCATTACAACCTTCAGAGAATTCTAAGTCAAATTGCTCGAATTGGACGTACGCAGTGTTTCCAGGGGATGATTTTAGTACCCATTCACAATCAGTGTTTACAGGATACGGGCCAGGGTAGTTCGGAGACGCGATGGTACCTTCTTCTGAAGTTAATGCACCTCCGCAAGCGTTACTAAGCGGTGAATAGTGAGCTGCGAACATTCCAGTAGTTCTACCGGTGTAACTGCCGAACTCTATCGTCAAGGCACTGCCGCGGCTGACAATCATAGGTGGAACTTTGCGTCCACAATATTCTCCGATAAGCGGAGCATTACTGTCATCTCCGTCGAGAACTCGTAGGAAAGAGGACGGGCATGTTCTATTTGTGACTACATTACTGTCTTTTGGCAACGACATTAGAGTTAATGTTAAATATATTTTTTTATCGGGTGAATCTGCAAGAATGGTCCAAATACAGCTTTTGTTGGTATGTTGAACAAAGTTATCGCTATGTATGATACCCTCATGTGCAGCATTTATAAGAGCACCACACGTAACAGTAAAGTTAGCTCTGAAACCTTTGGCCGTTCCATAAGCATCGGTTTTGAATTGCACACCTACGTTATTGTATTTGCTAACAAATTGTGTTTCATTTGAATTGGGACATATACGGTACGTATAATTTGAGGAAGGGCTATAGTTTTTATCATAATCGTAGATTTGAATCGAATCTCCACAGACACGTTCCCCATCGTCGAATTCAGAAACAGAATAAAGATCAAGATCCAAAAAGTTAAGTTCAACACGATGATATGCTGGGACGGAAATATACCAAAAACAATACAAATTATTGTCGTAATTCTTTGGGTAGTTCTTAGAGTATATGAGCCCAGATTTGGAATTCATAACACCTCCACATTTCGAATTGACAGATCGAAATTGTGATGAGAAGTGAACATCTCTGAGCGTTGACCGTTTGGACAAACGCACCAACATGAAATTGCTATCAGATTGCACAGACACGAATTCTCGATGACAAATTTTTGTAAGAAGTGGAGCTTTTGTATTTTGACCGTTATATATTTCAATTGCGTCAGTCGAACAATTAGCGGTATCCGCCATATAAACGTCTGTAAATGAGATTGTGATACTCTTACCTACTTGTGTTTCTATTAGCCACTCACAATCAAGTTCCTGGTCGTTAGTTTTAGTTTTATCGAGGATTATGGAGCCTGTGGATTTTTTAATATGTCCTCCACATCCATAACTGATCCATTCTAAACGGAACCCGGTGCGGGGCATATCAATACCAGAGGAAAATTTTATTTGCAATGCATTACTCTTTGTACTTATAGGACGCGGAGTTATACTGCCACAGATTTTACTAGAAAAGTTTGGATCAGATAACTCTTTTGTTTGCAAGTAATCTCGATGGCAATCATCGTTGTATATATTAAGCCGAGATCTCATCCAATTACGATAAAATCGGTGGGTTTTGTAAACATCAAAGTGTGTAAAAGTCACATTAATTTTATTTCCTTTGGGAACTGTGATACTCCATATACAATTTAAATTCAACGGGTAATTACTTGGATAACCTGGACTCTCAATTACTCCGTATCTTCCGGTTATATTGTGATTACATATTGTTTGATAATTAAACAGAAATCCTTTACCGCCCTGGTATATATCAGATCTAAATTTAACGTACGCATAATTAGTTGATGTTTCGATGCTAGCTAGCTCCGGTGACATGTAACAATGTTTTCCTAATATGGAGGAACTCGTATCGCGACCATCAAATATTTCAACATAATCGTCTCTGCAATTAAGAGTTCTTTCAAGATCAAGCTCTGTGAATGTAATACGGATGCGTGAACCTTCACTGGTAACTATTCTATAGAAACATTCGGCGTTTTCGTTGTAATCATTTGGATAGTTCGGCGACGATACAGAGCCAGAAGGGCTCGTCAGTATTCCTCCGCATCCTGTTATAGTACCATCCCATTCAATTTTGAATCCAGTCCCGGTTAAATAGAAATCAGAATGAAAATGGAGATGTATGGCATTAGATAATGATACGATTCGTTTTGATTGGAACATCCCACAATACTGGCCAATCAATGGTGAATTTTCGTTGCCACCATTTCTTATTTCTAAAAAGTCACCGAGGTTACATTTGTCTCGTATAGGTCGTTCTAGATTAAACTGTGAAACGTTGAGCATGATCTGTTGGCCAACCGGCACCGTGATGACCCATGTGCAGTCGCGATTGGGATCGTACGATCGAGGCCAGCCGGGAGAGTATATGAAGCCATGAGTTTTAATATACGCTCCACCGCAATGAGATTTTTCATCTAAAAATGTATACGATACAGAAAAACCAGAAGAACGAATACTGCCATCAGACTCAAAATTTAACATGAGCCGGTTAGTGGATGTGGTCAAGGCAGGAGGCGCGTGAGTACCACAGAATTTGCCCAATACATTATTTTCATTGTTATCGTCTATCTCTAGCAGCTCCAGGTAATCGCTGCCACAGCTGGGCATGTCCTCAATGTCAAACCTGTTCCATGTTAACTTTATGTGCATTCCTTCAGGAGCAATTAGTAACCACTTGCAGTTCTGATAGTTTTTGTAAGTAGTAGCATCTCCGGACGGATGATTTATTAATCCAGTAGTATCTCTGTGAATACCTCCGCACTCTGTATCGATAGTAGTATAGTTAGCATAGAATCCCGTGCCCGAAAGGCTTAAATCAGATTTGAATCTTATGAACATATAATTAAGAGTGGATGTCTGAACAGGCGGCGTGTGCGCGGCACCGCCGCAGTATCTGCCTAGTAAAGTAGAGTTCTGGTCGTGGCCGTCCCTGACCTCAACGCTATCGTACCGGCAGTCGTAGTACCGGTTGTCTTCAATATCAAAATCTTGAAATGTTAATTCAATTGCTTTGCCGGGAACTGTTTTGATGATATAAACACACAATTTGTTCTCTGGATAACTGAACGGATAACCGGGTGATTTTATAATTCCACTATCACCTTCGATAGTTTTCTCGCATATGGCCTCGTACGTGATTCGAAAACCATCGGCTGGCATACTTCTATCAGTTTTAAATTTAAAATATAGTTCGTTCGACGATGATGTATATGATTTTGGAAAAGTAGTTCCACAAAATTTCCCGACGAGTCGTGAATCCGGAGATGGACCGTCATAAATTTTTAAATAATCGTATTGACATCTAAAAGATCGTTCAAGCTTGAATAATTTGAAGTCGATTTTTACCTTTGTATCCAAGCTAGTTTTAATTTTATATTCGCATAACAAATTACTTAGGTAAAGCCCATTATAAGTAGGAGACACAAGTTCCCCCTTATCGGTAGTGTAGTAACCTCCACAGCCAGGAATGCCTTCGACAGGCGCGTAAGCAATTTGGAATCCCTGTCCCGCACCGTAAGCGTCTGAATGAAAGTGTATCAACATATCGGAGCCTGCCGACTGCACGGGCGCGGGCTGTGTAGTGTTACAGTACCTATTGATAAGCGGATCCGTCATATGTTCACCGTCATAAATTGCTAAATAGTCGAAACTACAGTTTGAATGTGATTCAATGTCGAGAGCAAAGAAATGTAAGTTAATCCTTTTACCGAGAGTGGTCGTTAAGCGCCAATAGCAATCACGATTAGGAGGGTACGTCCCGGGAGAGCCTGGGGAGCTGATGTGACCATGCGTAGTGGCGTCCACCTCACCCCCGCACACTGGGTTTATACTAGTCCAGTGTAGTGCAAACCCGTCTTTAGCTACACTTTTGTCTGAATGGAACCAGAAATATAAATTGTTATGACTTGATACAATATTACCGCCTTTAGGATAATTATTACCACAAAATCTTCCTATAAGTTGACTAGAAGATTTTCGACCATCGTGAATTTGTAGGAAATCGTACATACATTCAGGACTTCCTTCTAAATTAAATTTACTGAACGTAACATTAATTACTTTATCAGGAGCTGTGTGTATTACCCAAGCGCAATGAGAATTATGATTATATGTCGTATTAGTCAAAGGATAAACAATGCTGCCTTCTTCGTTATCTAAAACACCACCACAAGACTTTGTCCTTACCTGACACAAGGCGCCCGAGTACTGTGCCGCGCACTCACAACGGAAACCTCCAATTGCACTGTCGTCTGGTCTACAGATTCCTCCGTTGTGGCAAGGATTCATTCCGCAAACGGCGGTGGGCATTTCACAGTGGGCGCCGCTGTAGCCCTTGAAACAGATACAGGTGTAGCCGGTACGAAGGGAATGGCATTGTCCGTGGATGCCACATGGATTAATTTTACAACCATCAGTGTAGTTGCCGCCGCCTGTTGCAACGTAGCAGCCACTAATTCCTACTCCATCACCTTCCATGCCTTCGGGGCATATACATTGTGCTGATTGGCCAGTTGGCGATACGCTTTCTATGCACTGCGCAGATGGGTGGCATCCTCCATGACCGATGTTGCACGTACCTCTCCAAGAGCACGTAACTCCGTCACCTTGGTAACCAGGTGGACATGAACCACATATTCGGGAGCCGATGGTATTGTGACATGTCACTAAAGGACTGCAGCCTCCGTTGGGAATAGTTGTGCATTCGTCGATATCGTAACAACTGTGACCGTCGCCTTCGTAACCAGAAGGACACTGTCCACATCGGAATGAGCCCGGCAGATTGATACAGTCAACCTTGGGGTTCACGGAACATCTAGGACCTTGATATGATTCACATTCGTTAATATCAGTTAAGCAAGCGACACCGGTACCATTCGTTGTCCATCCTTGGTTGCATATGCATTGAACGCCCTCTCCTGAAGTTACTTGTACGCAGGTTCCATGGCCACACATTTCAAAGTTACCACCGGAACAATCTTTTTCCTTCCTAGTGCAATGTAAGCCAAACCACCCAGATTTGCACAAACACTCATAAAATCCTGGTCTGTTGATGCACGTAGCTCCGTTTTGACATCCAAGGTCCGTTCCAGCGAAATTCCGGCATTCGTTTACATCGACGTCACAATCTCTGCCTTCCCAATTTGAAGGGCAAAGACAATGGTAGCCGTTTACTAAGTTGAGGCAAGTTCCACCATGCTCGCACGGATGAGATTGACATTCGTCTCGTCCTCTATTATTTAATTGAACTTGTAGATTTAGCACTTTTCTGTGAATATTGTTAACTTTCCGCCAAAGCATTGTTATATTGGTAAGGAATTCATTCGGAAGCGTAGAATCCTTGTTCTCCAATCTCTCAAGTCTTTCTAATATACCATTTGTGTTCTTGTCGGTGTTTTCATTATTCGACGGCTGGTACTGCGTTCCCTCACTCGGGATGTTTGGTTTGAGTACGTTAATATCACCAACAAAGATGCTAGATTTCGGTCCATTGGGGCGTAGATATATATTTTTATCAAATGCTGGTTCTAGAATTAGATCACCTCCCGAAGTCTTGATTTTTGGACGGTCCTGGTAGATTTCACAATCAAGAGGAACAAAACAAAGTACGCCTAGCAGGAAGAGACATTTTCCGAGTATGCCGGACATGGTCCATATGTCTAGGTAGACGGTTGTGTTCGCACTGTGTGCTGCACTGGTGTTTCTAGTGGCACTATAACATGTATTATCAAAGGGGGCGTATTGATGTACGCCCCTAGAGATGATTAAGCAAGTCGGGCCATCTGGTGTAATCGATGATATGTGTTTTCTAGAATATCATAATATTATATTACCTTGTATGATTATAAATTTAAATCGATATCGGGGATTGGGGTTTTTTGTGGTTACCAACGACAGCTTTGTTATGCCAATTTTTTTTATTGAATAGTAACTTCTGACCGCGACTTCGTTCGCGTGGAATTTTTGTAGTTTTGGTTTAAGCAGCCAAAATATACGGAAAGTCAGGACTGGTGACGCGGGAGCAAGTGAAGTACCTTTGTCCATGTGAGATACTCGTCCCGTGGTCGACACCCGCAGCCTTCAGTAGCAATTTCCCATCGCTTACGAAGTTTATCATTTTTTATGTATAAATGAACGCCTGCGTGCGTGTCATTGACTCTGGCAGGGCCACCATCAGGGATTTCAATTTTTATTACACATAAAAATTGTCGCTAATTAGTCGAAATTTGTCGCCAAATATCAGAATTTGTCGGTCACTGGTTCAAAAGATATAAGGGTTTATAGGTGGCCGATCTGGAGACAGTCTCCCCAGCAGGGCCACATTTATATCTCAAAAACTAGGGCACCTAGCGAATATCAGTTTTCTCCCATATTTTGTCGTTAATTAGTCGAAATTTGTCGCCAAATATCAGAATTTGTCGGTCACTGCTTCAAAAGATATAAGGGTTTATTTTTCTTGGAAATTTTTCGTGAACTCTTCGACTATAGCTCTTGGACTATACCTTACTAATTGAACTCATTATATCTCCTAAACTAAGACCCGATTAAATTTGTGACTTGGCGACAAATTGCGACTAATTAACGACAAAATGTGGGAGAAAACAGATCTTCGCTAGGTGCCTTAGTTTAAAATACGTATCACCACCCAGCACCCATGTGTACCCAGCACATCACCCCGCGTGCACTAAAGCGGGCCCCCGCGCTACTGCCCCCCGAATAAGAGTTCCATTACAAAAAAATAATTGATAGAAACTCCTTGGATTTGCCCTGTATCGTAATGGTAAAATAATTGTTTTTTCTTTTGTTAGAGAAAAAGAGTTATAATTATGTTTACTACCTCCTTTTTAGGGCTCCGTAGTAAACAAGGAACCCTTATAGTTTCACCATGTCCGTCTGTCTGTCTGTCTGTCTGTCCGCGGCTTAGCTCAGACACTCTTAGTACTAGACGTAGTATTATATTATCTGTGGTACAGTCAACATCAAAAGTTGATGACCACATTTACATTTTTTAAATCGCTGTACACCGTATTCACTATTAGCACTTCACTATTCAGCGATTTTGAAAATCTAAATGTGGTCATCAACTTTTGATGCTGACTGTACTAGAAAGCTGTAATTTGGTATAGGTACGTACGTATTAGTCACGCCGACAAAGTGGTAAAATAAAATCATGATTTTCATGAACAAATCTTTTTTTTAGGGTACCTCCCCTACACGTAAAGAGGGGATGTTTTTTTTTCTTCTATCCCATGGTGTGGGATGTCGTTGGAAAGATTGTTCAAACATATTGTGAGTGTGTATAAACTATTTTTGAATTCAGGGCCCGCAGAGTTAAGTGTCCCCCCGCCCCTGCCAGCTAAATGGTTGGTTTTGGATAATGTGAAAAAATTCACGGCAGTACCTAGTATATAAAAAAAATTTAAAAGGAAAACTATCGCAGCTAAGTAGGCTCTACAAGTTAAGTATAGTTCTGAGTATATTTATGTGGTAATTCGTCATCTTTTTTTTCAATGGGGAATTTTACCGGTATATTACATCGAGTGCGGGCGATCGTTTAGCGGGTGTCTACAAGTCATAACTTATGCTGTGGAAAATTGCATCAAATCCATAAAAAAAAACTAATAAAAATGTGAACTTTAAATAGCAATAACTTTTTTATATTCAATCAATCAATCTGCCTAGCCTTTTCCCAACTTTATTGGGTTCGGCTTCCAGTCTAACCGGATTCAGCTGAATCTCCATGTATTTTACATGGAGCGACTGCCTATCTGACCTCCACAACCCAGTAACTGGGTAATACGATACCCCTTGGTCAGACTGGTTGTCAGACTTTCAGGCTTCTGACGACCCGTAACGACTGTCAAAGATCAACGAATGACAGCCGGGACCAACAGTTTAACGTGCTTTCCGAGGCACGGAGGAATCTCGGTATGTAAAAATGGTCACCCATCCACAGAACAACCCCGGCAAGCGTAGCTTAATCTGACGGATCGACCCGTGCAGCAGTTATTACTTAGCAATAATAATAATATATTTTATTACTTGTTGGTAATGTTATTGCAGTACTCGTGTGCCCCTTTCGGATCGGACAGTGTTTTTTGTACACATTGTATACGTATAATACTTTTTCATCTGATGACACTGTGATACTATTTCACGGAACCGATTGGAAAGACTTTTTCAAGAAAGCAGAAGCAGGAATGAATAGGATCGCCAAATGGCTCAACACGAACTTGCTTATTCTAAATGTCAATAAGACCAAATACATCATCTTCAGGAAAACCCGGGCTTCCAGGTATTATGGAATTTAAAAATTCACGGTGAAGATTGTTATAACTCATTTATTAACACTGATACTCAATGTTCATGCAATAACATCGACGGAGTGGCTGAAATAAGATACTTGGGAGTTATTATATAGAGACCAACACCTGTCATTCAAACCACAAACTAGGGAACTTGTTAAACGCGTTCGGAAGCAAATCTACATAATGAAAATGATACGGGACAGTGCATCAGTGGATGTAAGAAAACTCCTATATCTAGCCCTATGTCAGTCGCTGATACAATATTGCATATGGGGAGGAGCGGCAAAAACTCATCTGATAATCCTCGAAAGAGCACAACGCGCCCATTGTATATTTTGTAGTGTATTACTTTTTCTTTATGTAATGTATAATCTGGTGTACAATAAAGTATATATAAATAAATAAATAAATAAACGCGCAGTCCTCAAAACTTTGTTGCGTAAACCATACCGTTTTCCTGCAGAAAATCTATTCGCAGAGGCTTCTGTGCTGAGTGTTAGGAAATTGTATTTATTGAACGTTACAATGAAGACCCACATCTAAACTGCGAAAAGGAGTGATTTAAATAGTTTACAGTCCAAACGCAGATTCAGAGTTCAAACTCCCCCAGTAAAATCTGCATATGCACATAGACTCCCACATTTTCTGCATGTCCACGTCTATAACGCGATGATCAAACTGTGCCATATAAGAAATTGCACTCGCAAACAAATAAAAAATAAACTAACATTCTAGTTGCTAAACTTGTCATATGACGAAACAGAAAAGATAATTACAGTGGTAAAATAAATTCTGCACACATACGTTCGTACGCACGTTCTGCCTCACGCATAAACCCAATCACACTCACACTCATTCAAAATCACTATACACGATTACATACTTACAATTACACTCATTCAACCAATATCGTTTTCTCTACGTTTATTATTAGGTATTATTATTTTCTTTTTACTCTAGATTTGTTTGTTATGTTTTATTTAATGTTAATTTTTGGTTCTTAGTTTTATTTAGCTTATTATTTATTTTTTGGTAATTTAAAGATAATCTTTTTTACTCTTATTAACCGAACATGTTTTTAAGATAAATTTTTAAATGGTAAACCCTCCATATTGGTGCCCAAGATACAGGCTTGCCTAGTTTGGGGCCAATGTAAACCCTTTGTAATGATTTTTGTGCAATAAAGATTTTTATATATTTTACATTAAATTTCAAAGAAAAATTTGTATTTCCTATTGCTACTGTGAATTACAAAGTTATCGCCCATGCGAAAGTGAGTTTGTTTGTTTGTTACGCTTTTACAGTAAAACGGTTGAACAGAGTTAGATGAAATTCGGCACATGGGTAAGCCATGGCCTGGATTAGGACATATTACTCGTATAGGGTAAAAGTGGGAGAGTTGCCCCACATTTTGAAATTGTTTTTTTTTTTATAGAAAATAAATGATAATTAAACAGTTTTTTCGATTTAATGGTTTATTGGTCTATTATTTACTATATTTTAAAAAGAAATTCAATGCAGCTTAAGCTTACATTAAAAAAAAATAAGAAATGGTACAGCACTAGGTTTGTTTGTTTGTTTATTCATGAACAATAAATACAACATAATATAGGAATTTCATTATAGATCTTCAACAGCATAAATACACTTATTCAACAGGAAACTTTTAAGTTGATTTTTAAAAGAGCTTGAGTAGATAGCGCATTTTATATCTAGTGGCAACTTATTAAATAATATAACCGATTGAAACCTGGGACTGTGCTTCACAATATTCAAATTAGGCTGCACCTTGTACCGCTTAATGTCTTGTCTACGTGTGCCTTCTCTAATCTGCCGTTCTTCTGCTGTCTCATATTCATGTATATATTTGGCCATGTTACTAAGAAGTACAAATACATAAATGCTCGGCACTGTAAGTATATTCAGATTCAGGTCTGAGTATAGATGCCTCTTAAATGGGCTATATGCCCCGATGCTGTTATCACTATGAGGATAGTTGCCATTAGGTATAAATCAAAGCATATTTATAATTATCAAGTTTTATTTTAATATTTAGCAATGGAACATTACACTTTGGTTTTCATTTTCATATTCTTAGTTCTTACATCAATCTGTTGTTAGTTTTATGGGTCAAATCTTGCAAGCTGAATTAAAAATTAAAGTTAAGCTACTATTATAATACCATTTTAAGAACTTTTGTAACCATATTTATCTGCAAATAAATCTTTGACTTGACTTGACTTGAAAACCACTTTCTTATATCTTACGGAGTTGAAATTTTACATGTTGGTTCAGTTTCGAAGACAATGCATTTTTATGATGCATGATCTGATTCTACTCCAAGGATGGCTCCAGACGGGGGAACTCCTCAACGTCAACATTTAATTATGATAGTCCGTTCTAAAGTCCACATTGACCTGGCTGCTGCTGTTTTCTTCTTACAGTATTTTTTTCTCATTTTATCCTTTTTTTATTTATTTTTTGGTCATAGAACTTTTTTACCTAATGTCTGGTTTTCAATATTTTTGTTTGCGAATCTTCTCTTTAATATTCTCGATGGAATCCCATATCTACGATGTTTCGGTGATGCCAAGAATGCTTTTCGAAATTTCATCCATTGTAGCTATTAATGCCTCTCGGTAATAGGTATAAGCGAGGTATTTCTAAAAAGAAGAAATGGGAACATTATTATGCAAACATCTACTTAAGACATAGAGGATAGTATAGCGATATGTATGGTATCACGCTATATTAAATTAAAAAAATCACTGGGGATCGAACCCAGGATGGTGAAGAACGAATAATGAAACACAGAAAGATTGAAGTCACAAAGTATAATTAAATTGGTTTGATAACGAAAAAAACAAAATTAAAACTCAGATGTAAAAAAAATATTATTTTGGTGGTTGTCGTAGATATTTAAAAATAAAAAAAAAGGTATTCTATAGAACGCAAGGTTCTTCGGGTAAGGTATTTTTCTAGGACTTTCGCTGGGCGAGGGGTACTAGCACTGGCCAGAGCTGGAAGCTCGTTTGCGTTAAGGAAAAAATCACGAACGGGTATTTAACGCGAAGAACCGTTGTGCTAAGATACGCAGGCTTAAACACTATTTAAATTAGGACTTGCTAATGGACAATTTAAAGTTATCGGTAAAAAATTACAACGCGATTTAAAAAATTAGTATGGTTGGCAAATGAGGATGCCGAAGGTGTTGCCTGCAGTGTTTAGCGACAGCGTCCGACTCGTCGTCGACGCAGCGACTTCTGGTTGGCTGGAGACACCACGCGGAGACGCGGTATTGGAACCACGTTGCTGGAGACACCACGCGGAGACGCGGTATTGGAGCCACGCGCGGATGGATATGGCTGGCGGACTGCGCACCTCCCTGGCAACAGCCACGGCTGGGGACGGGTAAGCCAGGGGCTTCAACGAGGCCTTTTGAAACCAATATATGTAGATAGTTCTTCCTGGTTATTTAAAAAAACACAGATGAGACTTTATGAAGTTAATACAATAAAGATTTAGCGGTAAAAGGTCCAAAAGTCTGAAATAATTATTGTGTTAAATCGGAAAAAATATAATCCAACCGCTAGCTCTGTTTGACACGACACCAATGCTTCGAATAGTCGTTCCCTCAAAAAACAAAACCGACTTTTCATTCGATGAAAAAAATATTCAAAAATGTGTCAAGCGTAACCACATTTTAAGAGAAAAACATGTTAAGCCTTCTTGGCAAAAAAAAACGTTGGCTTGGCAGCGACATGCTGCAATAGGCATCTATACTCACAAAAAACGAGGCATCTATCCTTTTCAATAGGGATAGATACACAAATTTTTAAACAAAATCTCGTAAAAAAATGTTTTTTTTTTACTGACGGTAATATTCAAACTATACACTTGCAAATAACAATAAAATAATATCACTTACCTTCGGAAATCAAAAGTTACACGCGTTGGTAAAACGATTGAATCCGTAATCCGCGATCTTTGTGAGCGAGCCCGTCGAACTTTCTGCATGAACACAAGACACTTCGGATCAGAGCGGTTGTCGCTCGCACACGCTAGCGGGGTGCGGGGTGTTCTTCGTTTATAAGTATTAACTGCGATGATAATACGTTTACAAGTCACAATTTGAATTTTGGGGCGTCTATCCTCCTAGGGCAACTATCCCACTTTTACCCTACTTTTTATCCCCATATTCCTACGGAATAGAGATTTATGCGGGTGAAACCGCGGGGTGCAGCAAGTATTTAAATATAATTGTTAAAATAGCTTATGAATAGGCGTTTTTAATATTTGTTGATTATTTTTAGCGAGTTGCAACCAAACCCTGATTAGTTATCTGTGGCATTACAGCACTAGTCCGATAATATAAAGTTAAAAGAACGCGTTTTTAATACACTGAGTTATGACCCTAAAAACGGTTCAATAAGAGCTACTTTACGAGCAAGTGTGTTGAAAATACAGTTTATGGTACCTGATACAAACCAGTTTCAAATTCTAACTTGTTTAGTTGTTGCGATAGAGTTCGTAAAAATATGCTCTAAAACCGACAACATTTACGGCCCCCTATTTCTTCATTTTTCAAGATAAAAATAATACATTTTTAATTTGTACTCTACTCAATGTGTTACGTGAGGGTAACACGATTTTTGGAATATTTCCTTTATATTTTTTATTGTGATGAGAGACCTTGTTTCTTGTCAAAAATACACCTAATAACTATTTAAAAAAAAACAGAAAGCAATGATTATAATGCCAAAAGGGCCTCAGCTCAGCATAATGTCAGATGACAACACAGAATGTACCACCTGCATACGCTAGAATAATAAAGACAGGGAAGTGTGTGTCCGTTTTAATAAATTACCAGAATAAATTAAAAGTAATAAAAGATAGGATAACATGAAAAGCTCACAAAATTAAATTAAATGTTTTTTTTTTTTAATCTTTATTTAGAAAAAAGGCTTTAATCGCGAAGCGATTATGCCAGCCTCGTAATTTAACAAAATAAATAGAAAGTAGGTTATAACTAAGATTTTAACTTAATTAATTTAACAACCAAGTAATATAACTTAATAGCAAATTTGGATGTTGGTTTAGACAAGAAAAAATTACACATGCCAACATCCCTTAATCTAAGTCTTGCTTCTGATTCTAAAACTCTCCGTTCTGCCCCAACCCGAGCACACTCCACCAAAGCGTGGTAGGTGTCCTCCCTCATGTTACAAATCAGACAGTTTGGAGTATCAACCACCTTCATAAGACCATAACTGTAAATCTGATAGAATCCGTCATAATTTCGTGCAATCGTTTCTACAGATTTCCTTAAAAGTGCTACAGAAGCATGTGATTTTTTAGGGCCTATCTATCATATTATCAATATTCAGGTTACTGTGTGACTTAATATCAATATTTGTCATCCATGTCGATAGTGAGAACATCTCTAGAACTTTAGAACAATGTAAAGTTTGATTAGACATCTCACCATATACGATAGTTAGCAACGGTTTTTTCTTATTGCGCCAATATGATTCCTGCTCGCATATCGATGTTAATTTCGATATCATTGAAATGGTGTCCCCGTCAATAGACTTAGCTTTTAAACAAAATTTCGCAGCTAAATATTTCCGTCGAACAAACAATGGTGGCAGACATAACTCTGATTCCATCGCGTGGATTGGGCAACTTTAAAAAAAAACCGCCAACTACTCTCATGGCTTGGTTTTGTATTTTGTCTAATCTCTAAATATTGGTCTTAGCGCTATTATCAAACAAAAAGCTTGCATAATCTAACCGACTGCGAATTATTGCAATATATAAATGCAATATGTAAAAGAGGTGATAGACATAATTATAGTACAAGAAATAGGGACTTATTAGTTCAACCAGGTTTCAGACTGGCTAAAGTGGACTCATCTTTCATGGGATACTGTTTAAAATGTTATAACAAAATTCCGCCCCACATACTTCAACTGAATGAGACGAAATTCAAATCTTGAATAAAACGCACACTATGCAGGCAGGCATATTATAAGTTGGGGGATTACATCGCTGATAAAAATGCTTGGCTCAATGCTGGTCCTGCTCCACAACCACAACTATTTGATTAACATTTGAAAACACTGTTGGAGCTGCTGAAGAGTTTAAGACTATTTTTGCATTGTATAAAATCAATTTCCTTTGTATTATATAATTTCAGAGCACAGGTGTGAGTACTATGTACTAAAGAGCTATCATTTACCGGGTAATACGTATTTTATTGACTTGAATGTGCCCTGGCGGCTGTGAGTATGTCATGCTCACTCAGATGTCTCGCTGATGGTGGCGCGTGTGTTGGATCATTTAGCTCCCTTCAAAATGGTTGAGCTGAATGGTGCTAATCCATGCGTCATGTTCGTGAACGGGCGCCGTCAGTTGGGACAGGTCAACTCTTAGATGCCTTGGCTGATTTAAATTTTTGAATTGTTCTTTGTTTTATATTTTTATCACGGACGCTTCTAACGTCTTTCTACATTGTTCTCACATGTTTAATTTCAACATGAATGATGTAACAAATACTTTGTAACAATTTATTTAAAAGAGTGTCCGTGGAGTTTCTTGCCCGTTCTTCTCCATAGGTACCTACCTACTACGCTTTGGAATGGGCAACTAGCTTCATATTTCTGACTGACCGATTCCTTGACAATTCAAAAGTGCCTGTAAATGGTTTAATTGAAATAAATGCTTTGAGTTTGAGTTTGAGTTTATAGTCGCCTTAAATGCAATGGATGAACTCCCCATGATGTACCAGCTAGCACCTTAAAAACATTTAAAAATTTCATACTTCTTTCACAGGTTTCATTGATTTGTTTGCGCCATCTCAAAGATGAATCTAGCCAGAGTCCTAAATATTTAACAACAGGAACATTTTCCAATCAAACATTGTTGATACTGACATTTGGCGGCTGTAAAGTCTTTCCTCTAGAAAATAAACATATTTTACTTTTCGTGGGAGATAATTCCAGACCCAATACTCCTAACAAATTTGTCAAACTATCTATGACTTCCTGAAGAGTTGTGGTCATAAATATAATGTCTTGGCCAGAAATATAGAGGACAAAATCATCGGCATATTGAGATATATACACACTTATAATCTCTTTACAGATATCACTAGTAACTATGTTAAATAATATTGGAGACATAGGGTCTCCTTGGGCCAATCCCTTACATGTCCATCTTGTAATCGAAACATTACTCCCTACTTGTGACACAGCTAAATGGTATTCCCATATATATCTACATATAGAAACCCCCACCCCCATCTCATCCAGCTTAGATACCACTTTCAGTATATTGACATTATTATGTGCGGTGTCTATGTCAACGAAACATCCCAATGTCTTTTGATTATTGGTAAAACCTATTTGAATTTGTGAAACTAGTCGTACAAGATTGTCCACGCATGACTGAGATCTTCTAAATCCCACTGTATTCTTGGAAAAAAAACCTTTTTTTTCAAAAAACCATCGTAGTCGTCGCGTTATAATGTTGTGTAAGGTTTTACAAAGACAAGATATGAGTGATATAGGTCTCAAAGATGTTATGTTGCTCTGATCGCGCCCAGGTTTCGGTACAGGCACTACTTTAACATTCCTCCACTGTCTTGGAACCTCACCTTCAGACAAACATTTGTTAAATAAATCAACTATCAACTGTTTTTTGGGAAAATTATAAATCATCGAATAGGAAACATCATCCTCCCCTGGAGCGGTATCCTTCATCTTCAGTACTTTAGGTAATTCCTGTTCCGAAATCTGTGCCTCCAACTGTAAATTAGTTGAACTAAAGGCAGGACATAGTGGCAGAACGTAATCTGGTGTCAATTGTCGTAAGAACTCACCAGCCCTCTCTGCATCAAAACAAATTCTACTAGTGCGATATCCTTTGTGCCATCGCTATTTGTTCCACAACTCGCTACTAGACACTATCTAACTCACACTGTCACAGAACTGATGAAAGGATTCTGCACTAGCTTTACACATTAGTCTCTGTGCTGTAGCAACCTTCTGTTTAAGAATAATTAAAATTTGTGGGAATGGGGTTCTTTCTCACCTGTGCTAATGCCAATCTACGCTCCGCGACTGCCCTAGACAACTCGGGGGACCAATATGATCTTGGAATAAACTTACTAGTGGGGTCTTCACAAATCTTAATGTCTGGAATTGATGCCTGTGACGAGAAATTAATTAAATCCATAATGTCATCATACATTTGTTGGGTGTTGCCTGTTAAACTAATACTACTAATCTTACTTGATATTATTTCCTTATACATATTTTTGCCAATCAGCATTTTTAAAATTACGTTTTGATTTAGTTAAGTTATTACATTTTATTTCTGTGGTTATAAGAACCATCAATTTTACTGTGTGTACATAAATAATAAAATAAATAAATAAATAAATAAATAAACCATTAAGTGATCACTACCTAAGTTTTCATTCAACACACTCCACTTGAACCGAAATGCAATATCTGATGACGCAAACGTGACGTCAGGCGAACTTTTTTGAAGCTGGTTCAGTCTGGTAGGGTCTCCAGTATTGAGGGTAACATACTGCCAATCATTAGCTGCATCGTTAATTTGTAACCCTGTGGTCGCTTTTGTATGATGCCCGTTGAAATCTCCCCCTATTAAAGTTTTATTTGACCATTTAGAAAAAAGCTTTTTCCAATCTTCATCTGCAGTGTGAATATTAGGAGGACAGTACACTGCAACAATATTTTCCAAAAAGTTACAGTTGAATATTTTAATATGAAGAACTTGAATGTTTCGATTACGTAAGTTAAAACTAGTGAACTGCGCTTTGATGGAATTATGGACTATAATTGCAATCCCGCCGTATGAATCGTCCCGGTCTTGTCTAAAAATATCATAATTACCCATTTTCAAATGACTATCTGGTTCAAGCCAGGTCTCAGATATAATGCATATGTGAATTTTACTTATTAATAAATGATTCTCAATTTTTTTTAATTTTAGGTCTTAAACTTTGTGCGTTCCACTGTAACAATTTTATTTTTAGGGTCCATTACTTATTAAGTCCGAGAAAATACTCTAAACACTTATTCAAAATAGGGCAGTCAGACATATGATCTACCAAAACTAGTACTAACCATTCAATACAACACAACATTATTAAACTTTTCTTTTATACTCATATCTCGCAATATAACTTTCAATCGTGTAATTAACTCGTCAAAATGTACCTGCCGCTTATTGTTTACGTTGTCACCGAGATCGTTATCGGTAGCAGCTGGTGGCGTTGGAATGCGGTCCGGTGACTCCCACTGTCCCCACCACTCCGTTTTACCTATGTTTTGCGAGTGTGATTGCTTATTTTTATTACTTGCTTGCGGTGATTTCGGTCGATTCTGCGTAAACAAAGGTGGGAATTGGCTCGGAGTATATTTATTAATGTTTTCCGATTCTTCTAATAGTAAACCACTGAAGCTGTTGTTGTCGATCTTCGGCTTATCGATATCTCTCACTGTTTGTAAACCAATTGGTAACTTTGGTCTAACCTACATATTGCAGGCTACGTGATATGTACAGTTGTATTCTGCCATAAGTTTCCCCCTCACGCGTTTCTCCCGAGCATATACTGGACAACTTCTATTCAACGCCATGTGGTCACCCCGACAGTTCACGCATTTAAATATTGTAACTTCACAGTTATTGTGTTCTTCTGTACACTGCATATAGTTTTTTTGGACGTGCATCTTGCTTTTACGTGACCAAATTTCCAACAGTTTGAACACTGAGTTACCGGGAAAACATACGGTTCAACCTTAGCACGTAGACAGTACACTTATATAAATGTTGGCAGGTAAGAACCCCTGAAGCCCACCTTGGCTACCTCACTAGGTACCCAACCGCCTTCATCATCTCGTCTTTGTAGCCTTTTTAATGTTATAATTTGAATATCATTTGGACACTTGATCGCTTTTAATGCCTCCTCGTCAGACAGCTCCAGGTCCACATGCCGTATAATACCATAGGAAATGTTTACATCCATTGCACTATAAACCTTCCACTCTTGGGTTTGGAATTCCTGACAATTCAATAACTTGCCCGCACCTTCTTCAGTCAAAACCTCAATTTTTAACTTATTTGGATATAATTAATATGGTTTATGTCAGTCAGTCCCATGCTGTTAAACAGTTTAGCGATAGCAAACTGTTTAGGTAATTTCTCTTTGCTCCAAATAAAAACCTCTTTCTTGATTTGTTTCTGTTTCTTTCCTCTATTACTCTCAACTTTAGTCCAGCTTTGTTCATCCTCTTCTCTTTCTCGTTTGGTCGGTTTGTCTACTACGAGTACTACATCTTCCTCCATAATTTGTACTTCACCGGAGTTTGATTCATTAATATTATCCAACGAATCACTTTTATTTTCTTCATCTTCTATATTTTGTGACATCCATCCATGTAACTGACTCACTTCTTCCGTATCAATATGATCCATGTTTGTTTTTTCTTGACCAGGATGAATTTTATAATCATCCCCTTTTTTACCCCTTTGGGGGATGATTATATAGAAACGCTGAAATGTGTAAGTCTTTATTTCTTACTAAAAGCATAAATATGAATTTTCATATCTCTAACTTTAGAAATGCTAGATTTCCCCGTCCGACTATTTCAAAATGTAATTTAAAAGGTCATAATTCTATTTACTTAAGTTATAATACAATTTATTTTACAACTAACTATTATATGTACAAGAATGTAAAGAAAAAAAATAAGAAAATAAAATAAAGGGAAGAGCTCATTGGGCATCAAAAAATTCGTCCGCATCGCTGTCAGCGGGAAAAGTGCCCAAAAGGCTGGCAGCATTGCCACGTTGGATGGCAATGCTGATTCTTTGGCCTAAGAATTGGCCAGCCCTCTGGTCACGTGAAGAGTCGACCAACCGCTTGGCGATGTCCCGAAATATTCGATGAGCACTCGGACCCCACGGCCCTAGTGTTTCAACCCCAAACGGCTCATAAATATAGCTACCAATAAGGTTGTTATATTTGCGCCGTTTGAGGTTTTCTGCACCTGCAGCAGCCGCCCCGGCACAACCCGCCGTGCTAGGAAGATGGGATGGCGCAAGGGTGTCGACACAGGTTGCATCCCATACCAAAGGCCCATCCAACTTCCAAGGCATAATGGTCATTCCGTCTGGCCTCTTCCCATCGTCGCGTGCCAAGCCATTGGGTTTTAAAACAGCTGGCACCCCGGCGGTGACAAGAGCCCGACGGATGATGTCATTAATGCTTGCGTGCAGTGCCAACCGACCAGCGGTCTTGCTGCAGGAAAGGCCATGGTGTGCGAGGCGGTCGACTGCTTCACCGCATTGACAGCGATGTGGAGCCCCGCAAGGAGCGCCCAGAAGCAGACTTGTAGCGAGCCGAAAAGTGGTGTCACCCAGCATAGTGCCTATGTTGGGTGACGGTAGCGCCTGAAGCCAGAGGCCCGATTCCCATTCTCCCACAGCCAGCAGGCGGGCACGCTCAGCAGTATTGGGGGACGTATTAAAGAGGTTATTCCGTGCCAACCTGCAGAGCGGTTCATCCCACTGTCTCTGGGAAGACGGGTTCTCGGGCTTCTCCGTATCCGGACAAGCCACTTTCCAGGCGTTCATCGCATCAGTCAAACACGGCACTTCAGAGTCAACCTGAGAAGCGGCTAAGATCTTTCTGGCTAACTTTTCGGTGATGTGGACCGAGGACAGGAACGCCGGTAAGCTTACACTAGAAATTTTGCGGACGCCGAGCCCACCATAGCGAATGGGTAGTGTGGCTTGCAGCCACGCGCGGTCGTCCAATGCCACATTTATAATTGATGTCAGAGTACTTCGAATAATTTGATCAATTTTGTCTAAAAGGTGTGGCTTTTTCCATACAGAGGAAGAGCGGAGAAAATACAAAAAATTTGGACCGAAACTGCAGTATCTGATAAGGGTGAATGCCGAATGTAAGTTAATTTTAGAAAGTCTATCCGAAATATCTTTAAAATGTTTAATTTTTTCGTCAACGAAAGGTGAGAAACTGTCTTCTAAAATTGGGGAACCTAGGAGGTGCAGTGATTTTTTTTCCAAAATTTTGATATCTGGGGTAATTGAATTAAATTTCTGGATGGTCAATCTTGGAACTGATCTGATGATGGAGCCAGAAGGTGGTTAGTGGAACTCTTCAGCGACTTCTAGTAAACCCCTCGAGTTTGGGCTCATATTATTCGATTTGACGAGTCTCATGTATTGCACTTGGTGTCGAAGGTCTGATGATGGAGCTAGGATGTGCATAGAAGAACTTTTCAGTGGCTACTAGTAAACCCCTCGAGTTTGGGCTCATGTTTCTGTTTGACGAGTCCAATATATTGCATTTGGTTTCTAGGGTCTGATGATGGAGCCAGGAGATGGATAGTGGAACTGTTTAATGGCTACTAGTAAACGCCTCGAGTTTGGGCTCATATGACTCGGTTTGACGAGTTCAATATGTTGCATTTGGTGTCGAGGATCTGATGATGGAGCCAGGAGGTGGATAGTAGATTTCTTTAGTGGCTACTTAACTAGTAAACCGGTCAAGTCATAACTTCATTGACTTTAGATACCTCTAAATTCAATGAAGTGATGACTTGACCGGTTTATAAGTTAAGGGGTGTTCAATAAATAGTGAGAATCCGATACATTCACCTTGGAAAGAAAAGAAAAAAAATACTGGCAGGCATAGCCCAGACATTAGTTAAGATGATAATAAAAAAAGCAATTAATTCTCTTTTGTTTTTTAAAAGTAGAAGTCTATTGTTTGCGTCGTTTCGGAAAGTGTTCTTAAAAATGGATAAAATTGAAGTTTAAAAGTTTTACTACGGAGCAGGTAAATCAAGACTTGAGAGCAACATTAGGGGTTCATGCTCCTTCATATTCTACGGTTGCGCGTTGGTGTAGCTTAATTAGTCCCAAGCCTTTTTGTCGTCTAAGTAATCTTTAACTTTATAGAAACCTTTTTGACATAGTTTCTGTTTAATAAATGATTTAAATTTATTGAGGCTCAGTTCTTTGACATGGCTTGGGAGTTTGTTGTAAAAACGTATACTTTGGCACTTAAATGAATTACTAATTTTTTGGAGCCTAGTCCTCGGCACAATAAATAAATCTTTGTTTCTAGTATTTAAGCTATGAATGTCGCTGTGTTTAGAATATAGATTTATATTCTTTTTCACATAAATCAGGTTCTCATAAACATATTGAGACGCGACTGTCATTATGTTTATTTCCTTAAATTTATCCCTCAGTGAATGCCTACAACTTAGGTTATAAATTGCTCGAATGGCACGTTTCTGCAGCACAAATATAGCCTGAAAGTCGGCTGCATTTCCCCACAACAAAATGCCATACGACATTACACTATGGAAATAACTAAAGTATACTAATCGAGCTGTTTCTACATCAGTCAAATGACGGATTTTATACACCGCGTAGGCTGCAGAACTTAGCCGCTTCGACAATTTGGTTATATGTGGGCCCCACTGAAGCTTCGAATCCAAAGTAATACCTAAGAACACAGTGGTGTCCACAAGATCCAATTCTGTCCCATTTACTAGTACATTGGTTTTCACCTGTTTAACGTTAGGTGTTAGAAATCTAATACATTTAGTCTTTTTCTCGTTTAAAAGTAAATTATTAACACTAAACCAATGCACTCGACTAAACCAATGATCGTCGTGTTACTGTTCGTTTTATAGCTGAAGAAGTAAAGATTTCGATAGGAAGTGTCCATAATATTATAAACGACCATTTGGGTATGAAAAAAGTGTCAGCGCGCTGGGTGCCCAGAATGCTTTCTGACGCGCAGAAACAAACTCGACTGAGAATTTCACAAAGCTGTTGGATTTGTTACAACAAGATCCTGACCGATTTTTGGCTCGATTCATAACTATGGACGAAACATGGCTTCACCATTATGACCTGGAAACGAAACAACAGTTCATGACTTGGAAGCGACCGTCATCTCCAACTCCAAAGATATTTAAGGCGATTCCATCCGCCGGAAAGATCATGGGCTCTCTTTTCTGGGACAGCCAAGGGGTGGTAATGATCAAATATCTTAATCATGGAGCCACTATTACGGGGACAAGTAACAAAGTTGCGTGAGGAAATACGCAAGAAACGGCGTGGCAAACTCGCTAAAGTTGTTTTGTTTCACCAAGATAACGCCCCTGCGCACAAGTCCAGAGTTGCGATGGCTGCCATTCAAGAAGCTGGCTTCGAATTGATGGAACATCCTCCATATTCACCGGACCTTGCTCCTAGTGATTTCTACCTATTTCCGCGCTTAAAGGAACATCTCAGGGGCCAGAAATTCGAAGATGATGACGGAGTAATCGCCGCCGTAAATGATTTTTTAAGGGATCAGGAAGAAGATTTTTTTAGAAAGGGAATTTTAGGATTAGAGAAAAGATATACAAAGTGTATAAACCTGACAGGTGACTACGTCGAAAAATAAAATAACATATAATACATTAGATAGATAATTGCGTCTTACTCATTCTCACTATTTATTGAACACCCCTCGTAACATAACTAAACGAAGAATATACAAGACTAAAAAGTAAAAAATAAAATTGTAGTTTAAAAACAAAATTAACAACACACTTTTTAAAACGAACTAAAAATGATAAAATAATTAAATTGACTTGTATCCAATGATTAAATCAAAAAGCGAGGAGCACTTTGTTTAAAATATAAAGTATACACCACTAAAAAGCGCTCCACGCTTTTTGATTTAAACATTGGATACAAGTCAATTTAATTATTTTATCATTTTTAGTTCGTTTTAAAAAGCGTGTTTTTTAGTTTTTTTTAAACTACAATTTTATTTTAAATTACTTTTTAAAGTTGTGTCAAAATTATTTTTATTTGTTTTTGCAGAATAGCTTTAAAATTCTCATAGACAAAAGTAAGGAGTTTTAGTGATAGTTCAGTTAGTTTAGTTCGGTGAACAAGAGAATCGGCGCCATTATTTGTTTTTAATTAATTCACAGAGACGTCTTCACAGACGATTCACGTTCAACTATAAGATATAAAAGGCATACTGTAGTAACGTCATATTCTAGCGAGTTGGAAATATCTTTAAAGATTTAAGAAAATCTTAACCAACAATAAAAAATATTGACCCAGAGGTATCTCTGGGTCAATATTTTTTTCCTGTTTAATTCCTGAGATTTATGCTATGCTTCTTTATGCCAGCGTCTAAACTGAGAGCCCAAGTCATTTGTTCATAAAAGTTTTAATTTACGGTTTAAGAAATTTATGAACCTAATACCTATGGTACTAATTAGGTACCTACTCATTTTTTTGATATATTTTGACCATTTCTGAAAAATACACCCGCGAACCTGACATTCACGAAACCGCGGGGCGCAGCTAGTAACAATAAGTTCCACTTATTGCCGCGGGACTTCTTTCGTGAGACAGACTCCTTTATTACTTTCAAGTCCCATTTAATAGGGGGCGAGCCTATTACCGTCGAGAGTAGGCCTATGCCCAGCCAGCAGTGGGTACGTAATAGACTGATTATGCTATGCTTGCTATTACAGAAATGCCAGAAATCCAGACTCCGACTGTTTTTGAGATATTCCTCTTTGAATAACACTGTCCGACCTGGGGATCGAACCCAGGATCTCATGTTCAACAGTCGACCTTCGTCGGCTGAAAACGGCCAACTGAAAGCGGCCGAAACGACCACTGAAAAAAAATCTGCACCCTAATTGCGTAACACACGATCAATCACAATCAGAATCATTTTAAAGGATATTGTTAATCCATTGCTTCATATTTACGAGTATGTTCGAGAAATTTGTCTGCTCAACAACGTTAATAACGCTAAATGTTGAACTGTCAAAATGAATGAGACTGTGATTGTTCCTGTGTAACGCAATCTGTGTTAGGGTGCTAATCTATGTTTTCTGGAAGCACTTACCTACTTTATTAAGCAATTTAATTTGGTTGGAAGGCATTAAAGGTAATAAAACACTTGTGATTTGGTTTGTTTCATATATTTTATTAATTTGCATTAACACCGCGTTCAATATAACAATGCGTTTAGGATACTGGTGGGGCTGCCCCGTTTCTGTAGTGCGTCAGGGATGTTCGCAGATGCGCATGTAGATTGCTTTTACGCAACAAGGCGTAAAAGGTGCGCTTCCCTGGTGCGCAGGGTGCGGGGCAGCACCAACAGTGTCTTGAGCATGGTTGCGAGTCGCCTGGACTGTGTATACGTGGGTCACTGTTGTGCCGTCTCTCATGGGATGTCGCAACGGTGACCAACCGTTATTTGTTGTTATTTATTGTATTGTTTTCCTTGTTTTTGTTTAATGTCTGTGCTTACTAACATAATCGTAAGTTTTACTAACAATCTTGTTGTTGAGTCTTGGTTACTCGAATAAAGAAAATTCTATTCTATTATATTAAGGTTCTACGTAAACGTGAACCTCAATGTTAATATGAATTTATTATACATTTTTCAAAACCAGAATACTTATGTAATAACGATAACATAAATAACTATTATAGATACTGGCGAAAAGGCTCTTCAAATAAGTTTATGAGCGGTAATATAAAAATAATAATTAATTTACAACTTGATTGTCATTCTACTGTAACTTTAACACCGATGCCACTGACAAGGTATGATTTATTTATTTATTTATTCACTCCAAACATACAAATATCCTTACAGGCTAGACCCAATGCGATATTGTATGTATAGTACACTTAAAAATTAACTAGTTCCATTAACTAGTACCATAACAAATTCTATAGGTAGCTATTCTTTGAAATTCACCCAGAGTGCACCAAAATATGTCGATGTCATCAGCAATGAGGTTGATGATCTACTGTTACGTAATACAAAGTCTAATAAAGCCTGTACTGCACTGCTCGCGAAGTTGATCGAAGTTTTAAGCGAATACGAGAGTGCAGAAGAGCACTTCGGCTCGCGTCGTGCAACCTCCACTCACCTCGGGCGACTTCCAATCGTTGTCGGTTTTTGCGCCCGAGTCAAAGGACTCGAAGCGTCGTCTACTTTATACTTCGCACGAGTGTGTAGTCGCGTAGTTCGGACTTCGGTCAACTTGGACGAGTGCTTCGTCGAACCAACTTCGCGAGTAGTGTAGTAGTTTTAACAATTTTCGGTCACAAATATCTACAAAAAACTAAACAACAGTACACTTTACAAATAACTTATGACATAGGAGGTTGCTATCTACTATGGCGTAATATTTCATTGCATGGGTATCTATATAACAGCAATTTATGAATACTACATTGAATAGCCCCCTTATCCGTATGGTAATATAATGAAAGGTCCAATTTGACGGATTACCCTATTGATATTTTCGCTTCATACAGACGCTCTACCGCTAAAGCAATGTAAACTCTACCGGCACAGACCTAGAGTTCGCAAGCCCCACCACGACATCAACGTAGAAACTTGAGACCAGCACTTACTGGAAAACTTCCTTCCTCCGAGCACGGTTGCTCTTGCGAATCTACACTCAAACCGGTCAATAAAGGCAAGAATGAGGTGGGATCTCTGTTCCTCGTCAGTGTTCTATCCAGCCGGTCAATAACGGCAAGCCAGAGATGAGAAACAAGACTTCTCCCGGGAGATAGGGTCCGTGGGGTCGCTACTGCCCAACAGCTCGCCACATGCTGCCCTGCGGGTTTCAGTATCTCTCTTGGTCTGGCTTTACTTTGTCGGAACAGGTCTAGGACGACGAGTCCTAGGCCTGTTCCGGCAAAGTAAACTCTATCGGCACAGACCTAAAGTTCGGATTATTATTATGAAATAAGCAATATTTGTATGCACGTTCTCGAAAACGGTACAAAGTTGCAAATTTTGGGGTTTACGGGGGCGAAAAATCGATCTAGCTAGCTATTTTGCGTTGGTCATCGCAAATCAAATACCTGGGCATCATGATAGATCAGCGCCTGTCGTGGCATATGCATACTGAACTAATCATGAAAAGAGTTAGGAAATTGATATGGACTTTCAAATCATTGAGACACGTTGCCTCAAAGAATCTTCTGCAGAAAGTTTACTTTTCATTGGCACAATCGATTCTTACGTACTGTTTACCATACTGGGGAGGGGCAACAAATGGAACTAGAGAGGGCGCAGCCTTCTTTGCTTAAGGTTATGCTCTTTATACCTTATAGATTCCATACCCAAAGTCTTTACTTAAGTCTTTGTCTGTAAGGAAACTTTACCTACTCCATCTTATCCTGAGAAAACACAAATCCATTCCGTTTGATCCCACAAAGCCGCGCATCAGTAGCAGAAGAGGCTACTTAGTCGGTCCATCTGTTCCAGTCAGATATGTTTTTGCTAAGAGGCAGTATGAAAAGCAATCTTCCCACGTGTACAACTTGCTGAACAAAGAGCTACATATCTATCCTCTGAAACTCCGTGCCTGTAAACTAGCTGTGTCTGACTGGCTTAAGAATAAAACCTATGACGACATTGAGGTTTTGGTATCATCGCTTTCATAGCCTGTCCTGAAAGTAATAGGACCATGGTAGCGAAACTGTTAGCGGAGGAAACTGTACCTGACTTCCTCCGATAGCAAGACATTGTCGCAGGGCTAACCTAAACTTATCCTAAATTTAAACCTTAAGTTAATATAAAAATTAACTCAAATACTCAATTCCACACTCACACCATTACACACGCACACACACCCTCTCACACACACACACACACACACACACACACACACACACACACACACACACATTAAAAAACTCACTCACATACGACACACAACTGCGCTCCTTGTTGCATTTTTGTTTATAAATTATTTTGGTTTTTCTTTTGTTTTTGTTTTTCAATTGCATGCCTGATATTAAATGGAAGACCGGAGTCACATAACACAAGAATTTCCTTGCTTAAAAGGTGATCTCCAACTCATGTGTATTAAGAATTTGTGTTAATGCAATAAACATTTTTATTTTATTTTATTATCGCAAAAAAAACCAAGAAGAATTCTACAAAAAAATTGTCATCTAAATTTAAGCTAATTCGCAGAATGTCTACCGGTAGTAAAATGTCTCTTTCTCATAATGTCTCCTTCGCAAATTCTTAAGAGGCGGTTTAACCTTAAAGAATTCCAATAAATTCAGCAACCCACCCCGTGCCGCCATTATTCATGGTGGTTACAAACACTATCTTCACAAAGTTATCCTCACTCGTGTAGTCGGCAGGTACGTCCTCACAGAACGTTCGCACAACTACACCCTTACTGTCCACCAGCTGCACGTAATTCTGATCGCAACTAATACCCAAGTCGAACGTAGGGAAATGTAGCAGTAAACGTGTTCCTAAGGAAGTCTCAAGCTCCCATTCGCAGCTCGATACCCGTCTGTAAGTGTTCGGGTACAGGGGACTGGTGACTTTACCCACCACACTTTGTAGTTTTCCACCGCATCCACGACCCTTATCGGATATCACGTACACCAGATCAAACATGACACGATCACCAGCATTTTCATGATTGTGCAATAATAAATATCTACCAGTGGAGAAGACAGGGTTATTATTCTCATATTCTGTGAGAATTTTAGAAAGTGTTGCCGCACTTGCGTTATTACCGTCAAGAATTTCAAGATAACAATCTGCGTTCCAGTAACTTGGAATGGCGTTCAAGAAATACGCGGATATCGTGTAGTTAACTGGAGCAGTGATCAGCGTATAACAGTCATGGTTGGGGTTACTATCAAAGTCACTTATATAAGTAGCCTGAACTCGTCCGTGAGGCTCCGTATAATTTCTGCCACAAAATCCTGTGAACACTGCTTCTATTTCCATACCTTTATATACATTAGAATCTGAGTCTGCTGATGTGATTAAGTTTATAGACGTAGTTCCATAAACAAAAAAGTCCGTAGGCTCCTTACGCCCGCATAGCTCAAACCGTTCGGGAAAACGCAAAGAGCTGTCGTAAAAGGAACTACGGCTAAAGAAGTCATCCGTCCGTTGGTTCAGGATAAAATCTTTTCCGAGCGAGGTATTTTGAACGCCTGGATTACTGGATATCAGTAGCTTGTCTCTATTGCAGCGCTTTACGCCAGTACTATCAGTGACGGGAGGCTGTATGTCTAAATCTTTAATAGTGATACGTAGTAAAATGTAAGGAGACGCACTAACATCCAAGCGGTATCCGCAATGAAGCCCCCGAGGAATGGAGCCTGTTTCATAACCGGGAGATTTGAAGCGTTGTGGCGTATTGCTCACTGAAATGACCGAAGTCCCACATACTGCCGGCTGAGCTGTCAATGTGGACACAAACCCTTGACTTCCTATTTCACCATCCGTGGACAGCCTGACGCTCATCACATTTCCAGATGAAATTAATTGCGGTGGGAAGCTGTGACCACAATAGGTTCCTATTACTAAGGCATTAGGATTTAAGCCATCCATTATTTCAACTAAGTCGCAATCACATTTACTGTATCCTATAGCAGTTTGGTTTGTGACATTTTGGCAAGGGGCTACGTGGAACGCGGTGAATTCGATTTTTATAACAGTGTCAGGTGGTGATATTATTGACCAATGACAATCTAAGAATTCTTCGTATACAGTATGATTCATGAAAGGAGATTTCAAAACTTGCGATGTCGCGGTTGTTAAATTAATAAGTCCACCACATTTAGCTGCTTCAGAATAGCTAAAGTAAACTTGAACTTTGAAGCCCTTAAGGTTTACACTAGCGTCTGATACAAACTGTAACAACGCTGTGGTCCCTTTGCTTCTAAGTGTTGTCGTTGAGTTGATATTACCACACATTAGCGCTAAACGCTTATCATCATCAATTTTGAGTCCATCATACACTGCGATATAATCATTATAACAATCTGATTGGCTTTCTAAATCAATATAAAGGAATTTAAGTACAACGATCTTGGTAGGTGGTGCTTCAATGAACCACGTGCAGTTCATATTTAATTCGTAATATTCAGAAAGCGATGATGTTAGTACAACACTCTCGTTTACTCTGCCTCCACATGAATATATAAAATAAGCAATTCTGAATCCTTTCCTCTGTATATATCTATCACTATTAAATGTTAATGATACTTTTTCAGACTGAGTTGTGACGGGAGGAATTTTGTCACCGCAGTAAACTTCGTATAGATAGTTATAATCTGACTGGCCTGATACTGTTAAATTATCATACAAACAGTCAGGAGCAGAGCCTTCTAGTTCAAAATCAAGGAACTTGAGTACAACTTTGTTGTTTGGAGCAGATATTTCATATTGGCAACGCATACGTGGTCGGTAATATGGAAAACCTGGACTATATAAAAATTGTTCTTTAAGAGTTGCTACATAATTTCCACCGCATATAGGATCCCATTCAGCTTTGAATCCATCGAGATTTTTATCAGCATCTGTACGTAAGACAACTTTCATGCGATTGAAGGTTGAATTATATACAGGTGGTATGTTTCGTCCACATACCCTTGCTATCTCCGTGTAAACGTCGTCTTTCCAGTCATAAATTATGACAGCATCTTTAATGCAATTCGTTGTTTCCTCAACAAAAAATCGTTCTACAAATTTAAGAGATACTCTGAAGCCTAAGTCAGCCTGTATTTCCCAGGAGCATTCCTGGTTAGGTAAATAATTTTTACCATAATTTGGCGATACAAATGTGGTTTGATTTGAACTAAGATATCCGCCGCATTGGTCAGTAACAGCTCTAACCATAAGCTTTAAATTTGTATTATTTTTCACATTCGAGTGATACTGAATGTACATGTTACTAAAATGCGTAACTAATGGGCTATCTAAAAGTGTTTCTTTGCAATATTCACCAATTAAAGGTGTGTTTTGTCTTGTGCCTGAACTTATTTTCAAATACTCGTCATCACAATTTAACGTGAAATTCCCTTCCATTTTTATTTCAACTCTATTAGACGGGCCAGTAAGAATCCAAGCACAATCAATGGTATCATTATAAAAATCAGGTAAGTTTAAAATATTTACAGGATCTTCTCCTACTTGAATAACACCACCACATGGTTGAGGCTTCCATTCTAAATGGAAGTTAAACGAACTCAATGCTCTTTTTGTGGCAGTAACATCAATTATTGCTGATGGAATTCTGTATGATGTATCTTCAGTGTTCCCACAAAATTCCAGAGAAAACCTACTTGTAATAGGTGACCTAATAACAACTCGCGGATCAAAATATTTACAACGTGTTCTGGTTATTGACGAATCTATCTTGGCCGTTAAAAATATAGAATTGTAAGTAAGATTTGTTATAAGAGCATTATAATCATTATTTGTATTTGCTTGACTATTATAATGCCATTCACAAGTATAAGATCGGTTTAAGTCTGGTGATACGAGAACCTGGTTCATATCAGATAGATCTCCGCCGCATAGTGCTTGTTCGTCGGAGCTAAATCTAGCTTTGAAGCGGTGAGAGGAAAACGTACGGTTGCGCCATACATAAAGTGCCAATGTGTTTCCGGAAGACTCAAAAACGTTTGTTCCAGGAATATAATCGTCGCCAGGAATTGATTGTATAGCAGTATGAAAGGCAATGTCATTGAAAATACCAATTCTGTGCTTTTCTGCGTCCATGTCTATAAGCTCTAAACGCACTCTGCGAGACTTATTTGGTACTTTTACTTGCCATTGGCAGTACCTTAATGTGGTTTCTTGAGGATAACTTGGAGAAGTTAAGTAACCGTCTGAAGCCGTTATTAATCCACCACACATAGGGCGGGAAGAATTAAAGCTGATTCGAAATCCTCTATTGCTCGATATTTGCTCCCATGAATCTGGTTTACCGATATAAAGTTTAATACTAAACTCATTTCTTGAAGTTTCAATCGGCTCATGGGAGCGATCATCATCATTACATAAGTTTTTTAGTACGGTAATAGTGTTATTGGTAAGCATAGTTTCTTCAATTGTTATTTTGGTTGCACAAGATATCTCAGATTGAGGTAATTCAATATCATCGGGTTTAATTCGAAAAACGTGATTTGGAGGTCCTATAATGTGCCACTCACAGACTGTCCCGTAAGGGAGTATTTGCATGTGCGGGTACCCAGGCGATGTCAGTTCGCCGGCATCGGTGACAATGGTTCCACCACACGTATCGATGGACACGTTGGCTTTGAATCCATTTCGCGGTTCTGCCAATTGAGTTATGTATTTAATATACATTGTATTGCCAGTACTTTTAATGGTTCCAGGTCTATCATTGCCACAATATTGACCGTGTAAAGGAGAATATTTCGATGATCCAAATCGTATTTCGACAGCTTCAGTTCCGCAATCATCTACATGATCCAAGTCAAATCTATCAATGAAATCTATTCTAATAATTTCTCCAGGTGGACCGGTAAAAACCCACTCACATTCTGAATACGGAACTGGTACTGATGGATAATTTGGTGAATTGATTATTTCCCAATTGTGGTCAGAAGTAAGAGATGATGTTGAACCACATTCATAATTGTTCTCTTCGTAATTAACCACAAAACTTTGATATGTGAATGATCCTTTCGTGTAACTTATAAATAAAGTATTACTAGAAGTAATGATATCTGCTTTATTTTCGTGATCGTAACCGCAATATTTTCCACTTGCCAAGAGGGGCGCTTCCTCAGAATCGCCATTCCGTAAAACAACGTATGTGGCGCAATCGTCATTTTTATTTGTAATATTAAAATGATTTAATTCTAATTTGATAGTCCTGCCGGGGCGCACTTTCACGACCCAGTTGCATTTAGTTTTGTATGAATACCGATACTCCGGCTGTACATCCCACCAAGTCGGACCGACTTCACCGGACAAACTAGTCATGAGTCCTCCGCACTTAGACTTGACTCGAGCAAGAAATCCTTTCCTAGTAATGGATGAATCAGTTTTGAATTTAATTTTCATGTAAGTAGATGAATTAAAGCCTATTTTGGATGATTCTGTAGTACATATCTTTTCATTGACAGGCTTCCAATTTCCAGGAGTGTCAGAGGAATAAATAGAAACGGAATCTGCAAAACAAGAGTGGATATCTTCGATATTAAAATCTACGAAATCTAAACTTAAATGCCTTCCAGTTTGTGATCTGTAAACCCATTCACAATTTAAATTATCTGAATAGTCCTTTGGATAATTCGGTGACGTTAAAGTAATCGTACCGTTTTCTGGTAAGACTGTTACAGTTTCATTCGAACCACAGTTTATTCCATCTCCAGTTTCAGGTTCAGAATTTCTAGAAGCTTTTGTCCAACGCATATGGAACATCGAACCCGTATTTGATCCATCCGTTGTAAGGGTCATGAAAACTACACTGGAGGAGCTCTGAATAACTTTTGCTTCCGCCAGTACACCATTTAGTTCTTCTAAAATTGGAGCAGTTGAGTCATATCCATCATAAATAGTTAATTTGTTATAGTTTACCTCGCTGTGTGAATAAATTTCCAAAACATCAAGGGTAATAGATATAGTATCTGAACCGGTAACGAGGACGCGCCAACTATATTCGCCAGATCCTAAATATCGAGTGGGGTACAATGGTGAAGATACCTCGCCACCATCTCCCGAAATATCGTTTTCTCGTTGGAATCCATAATGTAAGAGAAAACCTTGACCACTGGTTTCGGAATTACTGTGGAACTTAACATATATTTGTGATGCTGAGCTATGATTGCTAGGAGTTTCACTACTACAATATACACCCAATAGCCGACCTGCACCGTTGTTTTCGCGAACTTCTACGTAGTCGTCATTACAACCTTCAGAGAATTCTAAGTCAAATTGCTCGAATTGGACGTACGCAGTGTTTCCAGGGGATGATTTTAGTACCCATTCACAATCAGTGTTTACAGGATACGGGCCAGGGTAGTTCGGAGACGCGATGGTACCTTCTTCTGAAGTTAATGCACCTCCGCAAGCGTTACTAAGCGGTGAATAGTGAGCTGCGAACATTCCAGTAGTTCTACCGGTGTAACTGCCGAACTCTATCGTCAAGGCACTGCCGCGGCTGACAATCATAGGTGGAACTTTGCGTCCACAATATTCTCCGATAAGCGGAGCATTACTGTCATCTCCGTCGAGAACTCGTAGGAAAGAGGACGGGCATGTTCTATTTGTGACTACATTACTGTCTTTTGGCAACGACATTAGAGTTAATGTTAAATATATTTTTTTATCGGGTGAATCTGCAAGAATGGTCCAAATACAGCTTTTGTTGGTATGTTGAACAAAGTTATCGCTATGTATGATACCCTCATGTGCAGCATTTATAAGAGCACCACACGTAACAGTAAAGTTAGCTCTGAAACCTTTGGCCGTTCCATAAGCATCGGTTTTGAATTGCACACCTACGTTATTGTATTTGCTAACAAATTGTGTTTCATTTGAATTGGGACATATACGGTACGTATAATTTGAGGAAGGGCTATAGTTTTTATCATAATCGTAGATTTGAATCGAATCTCCACAGACACGTTCCCCATCGTCGAATTCAGAAACAGAATAAAGATCAAGATCCAAAAAGTTAAGTTCAACACGATGATATGCTGGGACGGAAATATACCAAAAACAATCCAAATTATTGTCGTAATTCTTTGGGTAGTTCTTAGAGTATATGAGCCCAGATTTGGAATTCATAACACCTCCACATTTCGAATTGACAGATCGAAATTGTGATGAGAAGTGAACATCTCTGAGCGTTGACCGTTTGGACAAACGCACCAACATGAAATTGCTATCAGATTGCACAGACACGAATTCTCGATGACAAATTTTTGTAAGAAGTGGAGCTTTTGTATTTTGACCGTTATATATTTCAATTGCGTCAGTCGAACAATTAGCGGTATCCGCCATATAAACGTCTGTAAATGAGATTGTGATACTCTTACCTACTTGTGTTTCTATTAGCCACTCACAATCAAGTTCCTGGTCGTTAGTTTTAGTTTTATCGAGGATTATGGAGCCTGTGGATTTTTTAATATGTCCTCCACATCCATAACTGATCCATTCTAAACGGAACCCGGTGCGGGGCATATCAATACCAGAGGAAAATTTTATTTGCAATGCATTACTCTTTGTACTTATAGGACGCGGAGTTATACTGCCACAGATTTTACTAGAAAAGTTTGGATCAGATAACTCTTTTGTTTGCAAGTAATCTCGATGGCAATCATCGTTGTATATATTAAGCCGAGATCTCATCCAATTACGATAAAATCGGTGGGTTTTGTAAACATCAAAGTGTGTAAAAGTCACATTAATTTTATTTCCTTTGGGAACTGTGATACTCCATATACAATTTAAATTCAACGGGTAATTACTTGGATAACCTGGACTCTCAATTACTCCGTATCTTCCGGTTATATTGTGATTACATATTGTTTGATAATTAAACAGAAATCCTTTACCGCCCTGGTATATATCAGATCTAAATTTAACGTACGCATAATTAGTTGATGTTTCGATGCTAGCTAGCTCCGGTGACATGTAACAATGTTTTCCTAATATGGAGGAACTCGTATCGCGACCATCAAATATTTCAACATAATCGTCTCTGCAATTAAGAGTTCTTTCAAGATCAAGCTCTGTGAATGTAATACGGATGCGTGAACCTTCACTGGTAACTATTCTATAGAAACATTCGGCGTTTTCGTTGTAATCATTTGGATAGTTCGGCGACGATACAGAGCCAGAAGGGCTCGTCAGTATTCCTCCGCATCCTGTTATAGTACCATCCCATTCAATTTTGAATCCAGTCCCGGTTAAATAGAAATCAGAATGAAAATGGAGATGTATGGCATTAGATAATGATACGATTCGTTTTGATTGGAACATCCCACAATACTGGCCAATCAATGGTGAATTTTCGTTGCCACCATTTCTTATTTCTAAAAAGTCACCGAGGTTACATTTGTCTCGTATAGGTCGTTCTAGATTAAACTGTGAAACGTTGAGCATGATCTGTTGGCCAACCGGCACCGTGATGACCCATGTGCAGTCGCGATTGGGATCGTACGATCGAGGCCAGCCGGGAGAGTATATGAAGCCATGAGTTTTAATATACGCTCCACCGCAATGAGATTTTTCATCTAAAAATGTATACGATACAGAAAAACCAGAAGAACGAATACTGCCATCAGACTCAAAATTTAACATGAGCCGGTTAGTGGATGTGGTCAAGGCAGGAGGCGCGTGAGTACCACAGAATTTGCCCAATACATTATTTTCATTGTTATCGTCTATCTCTAGCAGCTCCAGGTAATCGCTGCCACAGCTGGGCATGTCCTCAATGTCAAACCTGTTCCATGTTAACTTTATGTGCATTCCTTCAGGAGCAATTAGTAACCACTTGCAGTTCTGATAGTTTTTGTAAGTAGTAGCATCTCCGGACGGATGATTTATTAATCCAGTAGTATCTCTGTGAATACCTCCGCACTCTGTATCGATAGTAGTATAGTTAGCATAGAATCCCGTGCCCGAAAGGCTTAAATCAGATTTGAATCTTATGAACATATAATTAAGAGTGGATGTCTGAACAGGCGGCGTGTGCGCGGCACCGCCGCAGTATCTGCCTAGTAAAGTAGAGTTCTGGTCGTGGCCGTCCCTGACCTCAACGCTATCGTACCGGCAGTCGTAGTACCGGTTGTCTTCAATATCAAAATCTTGAAATGTTAATTCAATTGCTTTGCCGGGAACTGTTTTGATGATATAAACACACAATTTGTTCTCTGGATAACTGAACGGATAACCGGGTGATTTTATAATTCCACTATCACCTTCGATAGTTTTCTCGCATATGGCCTCGTACGTGATTCGAAAACCATCGGCTGGCATACTTCTATCAGTTTTAAATTTAAAATATAGTTCGTTCGACGATGATGTATATGATTTTGGAAAAGTAGTTCCACAAAATTTCCCGACGAGTCGTGAATCCGGAGATGGACCGTCATAAATTTTTAAATAATCGTATTGACATCTAAAAGATCGTTCAAGCTTGAATAATTTGAAGTCGATTTTTACCTTTGTATCCAAGCTAGTTTTAATTTTATATTCGCATAACAAATTACTTAGGTAAAGCCCATTATAAGTAGGAGACACAAGTTCCCCCTTATCGGTAGTGTAGTAACCGCCACAGCCAGGAATGCCTTCGACAGGCGCGTAAGCAATTTGGAATCCCTGTCCCGCACCGTAAGCGTCTGAATGAAAGTGTATCAACATATCGGAGCCTGCCGACTGCACGGGCGCGGGCTGTGTAGTGTTACAGTACCTATTGATAAGCGGATCCGTCATATGTTCACCGTCATAAATTGCTAAATAGTCGAAACTACAGTTTGAATGTGATTCAATGTCGAGAGCAAAGAAATGTAAGTTAATCCTTTTACCGAGAGTGGTCGTTAAGCGCCAATAGCAATCACGATTAGGAGGGTACGTCCCGGGAGAGCCTGGGGAGCTGATGTGACCATGCGTTGTGGCGTCCACCTCACCCCCGCACACTGGGTTTATACTAGTCCAGTGTAGTGCAAACCCGTCTTTAGCTACACTTTTGTCTGAATGGAACCAGAAATATAAATTGTTATGACTTGATACAATATTACCGCCTTTAGGATAATTATTACCACAAAATCTTCCTATAAGTTGACTAGAAGATTTTCGACCATCGTGAATTTGTAGGAAATCGTACATACATTCAGGACTTCCTTCTAAATTAAATTTACTGAACGTAACATTAATTACTTTATCAGGAGCTGTGTGTATTACCCAAGCGCAATGAGAATTATGATTATATGTCGTATTAGTCAAAGGATAAACAATGCTGCCTTCTTCGTTATCTAAAACACCACCACAAGACTTTGTCCTTACCTGACACAAGGCGCCCGAGTACTGTGCCGCGCACTCACAACGGAAACCTCCAATTGCACTGTCGTCTGGTCTACAGATTCCTCCGTTGTGGCAAGGATTCATTCCGCAAACGGCGGTGGGCATTTCACAGTGGGCGCCGCTGTAGCCCTTGAAACAGATACAGGTGTAGCCGGTACGAAGGGAATGGCATTGTCCGTGGATGCCACATGGATTAATTTTACAACCATCAGTGTAGTTGCCGCCGCCTGTTGCAACGTAGCAGCCACTAATTCCTACTCCATCACCTTCCATGCCTTCGGGGCATATACATTGTGCTGATTGGCCAGTTGGCGATACGCTTTCTATGCACTGCGCAGATGGGTGGCATCCTCCATGACCGATGTTGCACGTACCTCTCCAAGAGCACGTAACTCCGTCACCTTGGTAACCAGGTGGACATGAACCACATATTCGGGAGCCGATGGTATTGTGACATGTCACTAAAGGACTGCAGCCTCCGTTGGGAATAGTTGTGCATTCGTCGATATCGTAACAACTGTGACCGTCGCCTTCGTAACCAGAAGGACACTGTCCACATCGGAATGAGCCCGGCAGATTGATACAGTCAACCTTGGGGTTCACGGAACATCTAGGACCTTGATATGATTCACATTCGTTAATATCAGTTAAGCAAGCGACACCGGTACCATTCGTTGTCCATCCTTGGTTGCATATGCATTGAACGCCCTCTCCTGAAGTTACTTGTACGCAGGTTCCATGGCCACACATTTCAAAGTTACCACCGGAACAATCTTTTTCCTTCCTAGTGCAATGTAAGCCAAACCACCCAGATTTGCACAAACACTCATAAAATCCTGGTCTGTTGATGCACGTAGCTCCGTTTTGACATCCAAGGTCCGTTCCAGCGAAATTCCGGCATTCGTTTACATCGACGTCACAATCTCTGCCTTCCCAATTTGAAGGGCAAAGACAATGGTAGCCGTTTACTAAGTTGAGGCAAGTTCCACCATGCTCGCACGGATGAGATTGACATTCGTCTCGTCCTCTATTATTTAATTGAACTTGTAGATTTAGCACTTTTCTGTGAATATTGTTAACTTTCCGCCAAAGCATTGTTATATTGGTAAGGAATTCATTCGGAAGCGTAGAATCCTTGTTCTCCAATCTCTCAAGTCTTTCTAATATACCATTTGTGTTCTTGTCGGTGTTTTCATTATTCGACGGCTGGTACTGCGTTCCCTCACTCGGGATGTTTGGTTTGAGTACGTTAATATCACCAACAAAGATGCTAGATTTCGGTCCATTGGGGCGTAGATATATATTTTTATCAAATGCTGGTTCTAGAATTAGATCACCTCCCGAAGTCTTGATTTTTGGACGGTCCTGGTAGATTTCACAATCAAGAGGAACAAAACAAAGTACGCCTAGCAGGAAGAGACATTTTCCGAGTATGCCGGACATGGTCCATGTGTCTAGGTAGACGGTTGTGTTCGCACTGTGTGCTGCACTGGTGTTTCTAGTGGCACTATAACATGTATTATCAAAGGGGGCGTATTGATGTACGCCCCTAGAGATGATTAAGCAAGTCGGGCCATCTGGTGTAATCGATGATATGTGTTTTCTAGAATATCATAATATTATATTACCTTGTATGATTATAAATTTAAATCGATATCGGGGATTGGGGTTTTTTGTGGTTACCAACGACAGCTTTGTTATGCCAATTTTTTTTATTGAATAGTAACTTCTGACCGCGACTTCGTTCGCGTGGAATTTTTGTAGTTTTGGTTTAAGCAGCCAAAATATACGGAAAGTCAGGACTGGTGACGCGGGAGCAAGTGAAGTACCTTTGTCCATGTGAGATACTCGTCCCGTGGTCGACACCCGCAGCCTTCAGTAGCAATTTCCCATCGCTTACGAAGTTTATCATTTTTTATGTATAAATGAACGCCTGCGTGCGTGTCATTGACTCTGGCAGGGCCACCATCAGGGATTTCAATTTTTATTACACATAAAAATTGTCGCTAATTAGTCGAAATTTGTCGCCAAATATCAGAATTTGTCGGTCACTGGTTCAAAAGATATAAGGGTTTATAGGTGGCCGATCTGGAGACAGTCTCCCCAGCAGGGCCACATTTATATCTCAAAAACTAGGGCACCTAGCGAATATCAGTTTTCTCCCATATTTTGTCGTTAATTAGTCGAAATTTGTCGCCAAATATCAGAATTTGTCGGTCACTGCTTCAAAAGATATAAGGGTTTATTTTTCTTGGAAATTTTTCGTGAACTCTTCGACTATAGCTCTTGGACTATACCTTACTAATTGAACTCATTATATCTTCTAAACTAAGACCCGATTAAATTTGTGACTTGGCGACAAATTGCGACTAATTAACGACAAAATGTGGGAGAAAACAGATCTTCGCTAGGTGCCTTAGTTTAAAATACGTATCACCACCCAGCACCCATGTGTACCCAGCACATCACCCCGCGTGCACTAAAGCGGGCCCCCGCGCTACTGCCCCCCGAATAAGAGTTCCATTACAAAAAAATAATTGATAGAAACTCCTTGGATTTGCCCTGTATCGTAATGGTAAAATAATTGTTTTTTCTTTTGTTAGAGAAAAAGAGTTATAATTATGTTTACTACCTCCTTTTTAGGGCTCCGTAGTAAACAAGGAACCCTTATAGTTTCACCATGTCCGTCTGTCTGTCTGTCTGTCTGTCCGCGGCTTAGCTCAGACACTCTTAGTACTAGACGTAGTATTATATTATCTGTGGTACAGTCAACATCAAAAGTTGATGACCACATTTACATTTTTTAAATCGCTGTACACCGTATTCACTATTAGCACTTCACTATTCAGCGATTTTGAAAATCTAAATGTGGTCATCAACTTTTGATGCTGACTGTACTAGAAAGCTGTAATTTGGTATAGGTACGTACGTATTAGTCACGCCGACAAAGTGGTAAAATAAAATCATGATTTTCATGAACAAATCTTTTTTTTAGGGTACCTCCCCTACACGTAAAGAGGGGATGTTTTTTTTTCTTCTATCCCATGGTGTGGGATGTCGTTGGAAAGATTGTTCAAACATATTGTGAGTGTGTATAAACTATTTTTGAATTCAGGGCCCGCAGAGTTAAGTGTCCCCCCGCCCCTGCCAGCTAAATGGTTGGTTTTGGATAATGTGAAAAAATTCACGGCAGTACCTAGTATATAAAAAAAATTTAAAAGGAAAACTATCGCAGCTAAGTAGGCTCTACAAGTTAAGTATAGTTCTGAGTATATTTATGTGGTAATTGGTCATCTTTTTTTTCAATGGGGAATTTTACCGGTATATTACATCGAGTGCGGGCGATCGTTTAGCGGGTGTCTACAAGTCATAACTTATGCTGTGGAAAATTGCATCAAATCCATAAAAAAAAAACTAATAAAAATGTGAACTTTAAATAGCAATACCTTTTTTATATTCAATCAATCAATCTGCCTAGCCTTTTCCGAACTTTATTGGGTTCGGCTTCCAGTCTAACCGGATTCAGCTGAATCTCCATGTATTTTACATGGAGCGACTGCCTATCTGACCTCCACAACCCAGTAACTGGGTAATACGATACCCCTTGGTCAGACTGGTTGTCAGACTTTCAGGCTTCTGACGACCCGTAACGACTGTCAAAGATCAACGAATGACAGCCGGGACCAACAGTTTAACGTGCTTTCCGAGGCACGGAGGAATCTCGGTATGTAAAGATGGTCACCGATCCACAGAACAACCCCGGCAAGCGTAGCTTAATCTGACGGATCGACCCGTGCAGCAGTTATTACTTAGCAATAATAATAAGATATTTTATTACTTGTTGGTAATGTTATTGAAATTGAAATTGTTTATTCATCAAAAAAAATACATACAGATAGTTACAGAAACAATCAGTGGGTAGGAAGTTATACATATACGAGTAATTATGTTTGTTGTAAAATCTGTTTAAAAAAAGTTAATCACCCTGCCTCTCAAACTAGGTTATAACCTGTATTTTGAGAAACAGTGTACGGCCACTAAATTCTTATACACTATAACTGTTACAACAATTATTAACGAACGGTGTCATTCTACCGCTGCAGTAATTTAGGTGATTGTATGTATATGTATGTGTGGGTGTGTGTGCATGTAGTGAAAGGTAAGTATTGTGTGGGAGTGTGTGTCTGTGTATGTGTGAAGGTGGGGTGGAAATAGGGTGCGTGCGCCCATGTTGTATTGTGTGTATGTTATCGAGGTCGTGGTGCGTGAAAGATTAGGTGATGTATGTAAGGAGAGACTCCGTGTAGGCATAATCCCTCTCTAGTAGCCACTCTGTTACTTTAGTTTTTACCGCGTAAGTTTTGAGATTTAGGATTTTTACATTTTTATTAATTTTATTGTAAATATTACTACTAAGTATATAAAATTGATGCGTTGCGAAAGTGGTTTTATGTTGAGATCCGCTGATGAGTTGTAATCTCTTATTTAGATTTGGCGGCGCGGCGGCAGCTTAGCATGAGTTCTTAAAATCGATCGAAGCACAAAAAGCTGACGTACCGTAAGGACTTTGCAGTTAGAGTATAGTTCAGTTGTTGGGAATCTGTAGGGTTTTCTAGTCATAACTTTAAGTACTGCTCTTTGTGCTCTTTCTACTCTTAACATTTTACTCTTAACATTGCAGTACTTGTGTGCCCCTTTCGGATCGGACAGTGTTTTTTGTACACATTGTATACGTATAATACTTTTTCATCTGATGACACTGTGATACTATTTCACGGAACCGATTGGGAAGACTTTTTCAAGAAAGCAGAAGCAGGAATGAATAAGATCGCCAAATGGCTCAATACGAACTTGCTTACTCTAAATGTCAATAAGACCAAATACATCATCTTCAGGAAAACCCGGGCTTCCAGGTATTATGGAATTTAAAAATTCACGGTGAAGATTGTTATAACTCATTTATTTACACTGATACTCAATGTTCATGCAATAACATCGACGGAGTGGATGAAATAAGATACTTGGGAGTTATTATATATAGACCAACATCTGTCATTCAAACCACAAATTAGGGAACTTGTTAAACGCGTTCGGAAGCAAATCTACGTAATGAAAATGATACGGGACAGTGCATCAGTGGATGTAAAAAAACTCCTATATCTAGCCCTATGTCAGTCGCTGATACAATATTGCATATGGGGAGGAGCGGCAAAAACTCATCTGATAATCCTCGAAAGAGCACAACGCGCAGTCCTCAAAACTTTCTTGCGTAAACCATACCGTTTTCCTGCAGAAAACCTATTCGCAGAGGCTTCTGTGCTGAGTGTTAGGAAATTGTATTTATTGAACGTTACAATGAAGACCCACATCTAAACTGCGAAAAGGAGTGATTTAAATAGTTTACAGTCCAAACGCAGATTCAGAGTTCCAACTCCCCCAGTAAAATCTGCATATGCACATAGACTCCCACATTTTCTGCATGTCCACGTCTATAAACCTTTCTTGGTCTGATATCTATCAAGATTGAACGAGGATCGACTTGAAGAAGGTTGGATAATCAAACACTGGTCATGAAATACTAAGCGCGTATAATATTTAAACACAGTACTTGACTTGCTGCTCACCAAACACAAAATAATTTTACCTCCTATACTAATGCAGGTAACGAAACCATAGCGCGATCTATCTCGACGCCAACACCATCTATCGAGCTTAGCGGTACTAAAACATAAAAACGCGATGTAATAATTTTAGATCACGCTACGATTTCGTTGGCCTATATTTACGTGAACATGCCGCCCACCAAGGACATTATGGCAAATGTCCTTAAAAACAAGTAATACAAGTACAAGTAAGTAGTAACCATATAATCTTACAATTGACAAATATATTTAAAAACTATATTACTAACATGTTTCTATAATTAAACCAAACTTTACATTAATTGGTCACAGGTAATACACATAATTTAGACGTAGGTCTTTTTATAGTAGAGGATTGTGTTCGTAGAGTTACAACACGAGTAAGACCGTCAGAACCCGGATGTTTTTGTTCAATCCTACCTAGTAACTACTTGCCCGGAGGCATATCGTCCTCTTTAACTAGAACTACTTCACCCACAGATGGTTCCGGAATTTTGTAATGCCACTTATCTCGTTGCAAAAATTGGTGAAGGTAGTCGTGCGACCAACGTCGCCAGAAATCTTGCATCATTTTCTGATGAAGTTGCCATCGTCTTAAACTATTAACATTTTCCCTTTCATAATTTGAATCGGGAGGTAAAACTAGCGGTTCCCCGACCAGAAAATGCCCAGGCGTTAGTATGGTTAATTTATCCTGATCCTCCACATACGATAAAGGTCTCGAATTAAGACATGCCTCAATTTGAGCCAATACTGTGGTCATCTCCTCAAAGGTAAGAGTCGAATTCCCTACCACCCTCTTAAGATGATGCTTAGTGGACTTAATCCCTGCTTCCCACAGACCTCCGAAATTTGGCGAATGAGGGGGGATGAAGTGCCACTCCGTACCATTATTCCCTAATTCTTCTGCTAATTCCGGGTTACAGGCTGACTTTTCTTCGTTAAATAAATAAAGTAATTCGCGCGCTGCTCCCACGAAGTTAGTCCCATTGTCGCTATATAGTTGCGCACATCGACCCCGTCTAGACACAAAACGCTTAAAAGCAGCCAAAAAACCTCTAGTGCTTAAATCGCTAACTGCTTCTAAATGCACAGCCCTAGTGGCCATACATATAAATAAAGCAATATAGCCCTTGTAGGACTTATTGCCACGTCCCTTTGACACTCGAATACCTATCGGGCCCGCGTAATCGACTCCGCTACACAAAAAGGGTTTGTTCGGGATTACACGAGAGGAAGGTAACTGCCCCATAAGTTGAGTCCTTACCTTAGCTGTATATCGGATGCACTTCACACAGTTTCTTACATACTTCTTTGCCAAAGCCTTTACTCCCATGATCCAATACTTGGACCGTAAGTATGTAATCATTAATTGCGGACCACCGTGCATAGTTTTCTCATGTGCGTCCGCTATCAACAGCTTTGTTAAAAATGATTCCCTTGGTATTAGTATAGGATGCATTCTGTCATAAGTTAATTGTGACATTTCAAGCCGTCCTCCAACTCGAATTAACCCTTTAGAATCTAGAAACATGTTCAATGAATCTAATTTTGCATTTTTTCTCCCTAACTTATGATTTTTTAATTCCTCCAATTCATTGGTAAATCCTTCTTCTTGACACCTCTTTACACACATTTCTGTTGAATCTTCTAGTTCCAGTTTAGATAACTGTCGTGACCTAGCACCAACACCTATAGCTTTATTTTTTCTTAAATTTAGAAACCTACGGCAATAAGCCATTACTCGAATCAACTTTGATAACGTTGAAAACTTGTTAAAAAATGAAACTTCAAAAATGGTTGTGTGCACCTTAACTTCTTCAAGACGTGTAACAAGATGTTTTGGTCTTTTGTATTCTACTACCGATTCCTTAAGGAAATTTGGACCTTCCCACCAAAGCGAAACATCTTTAAGTTCTGATGGAGAAACTCCGCGTGAAGCACTATCTGCTGGATTTAATTTGGATGCTACGTGCGCCCAGTGATGTGTATCCAAGATGGTCAAAATTTCGGAAACTCTGTTGGCAACGAACGTTTTCCACCGACTTGGGTGACAATTCAACCAAGCTAACACCACTTCACTGTCTGTCCATGCATGCCAGTCAGTCTTTGGTATAGTCATAACCTCGCCTACTTCCGCAATCAACTTTGCTGTGAGAACGGCCCCACATAATTCTAACCTCGGGATGGACACCTGTTTAATGGGTGCTACCTTTGTTTTAGATGTGATTAAGGAGATATGAATATTTCCCATGTCATCAATCACTCTAAGATAAACCACGCCTGCATAAGCGTTTTTAGATGCATCGGAAAATCCATGCAACTCCGACTTCCAAATATTGGAACCAATATGCAACCATCGTGGGATTTTAATGCTAACAAGAGCAGGCAAACTATTGCGGTAAGTCTCCCATTCTTGGAATAAATTATTTGGAACTTCTTGATCCCATTCCAACCCTGCTAACCATAATTTTTGAATAAACATTTTTGCTAGAATTACGCTTGGTGCTAACCACCCTAATGGATCAAATAGACGCGAAATGTCCGAGATAATTTTTCTTTTAGTTACAGGTCCAGTTATCGGCGTGAGTTCCAGAGAGTATTGAAAACAATCATCGCGAGCGTCCCAGGTAAGTCCTAATATTTTTGTTACTTCGTCTATTTTTAATTTTAATTCTTCATCGTTTCCATCTCTAATTTTATTCAATAATTCCTTGCAATTACTTTTCCATTTTTGCAATTGAAATCCTATTTTAGCTAGCACTTGAGATAATTCAGTGTAAATTTTAAACCCATCTTCTATATTTTCAGCTCCTGACATCAAATCATCCATGTAAAATTCATTTAAAATTATGTTAGCTATGCCTGAATTATCCCCGCACTCATCATAAGCTAACTGTTGTAGCGCCCGTACAGCTAAGTATGGAGCCGAGGCCGTACCAAATGTCACGGTTATCAGTTCATACTCCTGTAGTTCCCTTTCAGGACTATCTCTCCAAAGTATCCGTTGATATGGCGTATCTTGCCTATCCACTAAAACTTGACGATACATTTTAACAATGTCCGCCACTATGCATATCCTATGTGTTCTCCAGCGCATTACAGTATGACAGAGTTCGTTTTGCAAAGACGGACCTATCATTAGATCATCATTTAGTGATCTGCCATTAGTTCCCTTACAGGAAGCATCAAACACGACACGCACCTTTGTAGTGTCTTTGTCCTCACGAACTACTGCGTGATGAGGTAAGTAAACAGCCCCTTTGTTATTTTTTTCTTGCTCTGATACTTCTACCATGTGGTTAAGCCTTAAATATTCTTGCATGACATTCGCGTAGTCTGCTTTTAATTTAATGTTTTTACCTAACCTTACTTCTAGTCCCTTTAACCTTTTTTCAGCAATCACTTTGGATTCACTGCACCTGCCGATCAGGTTTGATTCGCGTAGCGGTAATCTTACGAGGTACCTGCCATCTTTATTTCTTGTAGTGGAAGTTGTAAATAACCTTTCGCATTTTATTTCCTCCTCCGTTAGCATCCTTTTTGCTCCAGATGGTTCCTCTAATTCCCAGAATTTTCGCAATAATTCGTCATCTTGGACGCTGGCATGCATTACGGTAATTTGTGAGTGAGTATTTGTCCTATTGTCAACTTCGAATGCACCCGACAATATCCAACCTAAGGTGGTTTCTTGCGCTAAGAGAGTACCGCTTATATTCTTCTTAACTCCGTTCTGAATGACTTGGCTGTATACATCAGCACCCAATAATATATCAATTTTATTAGGCCTGAAATATTCCGGATCAGCCAAATCATTATCGCTCAAGTCTATCCATTCTACCTGGCTTACCCTTGAAGATGGGAGAAGAGCTGTAACCGACTTCAGAACGTAAGAATTGACCTTTATTTGAAAAGAAGGATTAACTCTCGAACGGAGCTTGATAACCACCATGGATGTCGAAGTTGTCCCTTTATTTCCACCTACACCTAACACCGTATTTTTAGACGGTATTTTATTTAAACTTAAGTACTGAACCATGGATTCTGTAACAAATGAACCCTGGGATCCCTGATCCAGTAACGCCCTAACCACACGGTAAGTCCCATTCTTCGACTCAGCCTTTACTAAAGCTGTAGTTAATAATACAGTTTTACTACTGTGTCCTGTCGCAAGACATGAGACTAGTGGTTTATCCTCCGCCTGATTGGCGGCCTTAATCCTCTCATTTGGTGATGAGGTTTCCGCGCGAGCAGCACTACTACCTTCACCAATATCCGACCCTATAACACCCTGCGGGTGTAACAATGAATGGTGGCGGCGTTTACACACCTGGCACCTAAGAGTGTTTCTACAATTTTTTGCAGAGTGGTTACTATATAAGCAAACAAAACATAAATTATTCTCTTGGACAAACTTACGGCGGGCTTCATTGTTTTCCTTACTAAACTTAGGACATAAACTAATTTTATGATCCGCTGCGCAAAATGCGCATGATACCTTTTTGTTTTGAATTACATGAAGTGCCTGTGTAGCCCTTGGAATCCTGGTGTCTGTTTTAGTTTCTGAATTTTCCAAACCTCGATATCGACTTACTAAAAACTCCCTAAATTGATCGAAAGTAGGTAAGTCATCCGTTTGCTCCGATGCTACCATCAATTCCCAAGCTCTTCTAGTCTCTCGATCTAATTTAGCACTGACAATGTGTATAATGAGAATATCCCATGATGCCACATCTATTCCTAAATTTTTTATTGAACCTAAACAGTCGGATGTTGTACTAATGAGTCTTTTTATTTCTGTTGCGGACTCGTTAGTTATACCCTTTTGATTTAAGAAACTTTTTAAAATTCCGTTAGCTAGAAATCTTTTGTTGTTATACATAGACTCTAATTTATCCCAACTAGCCTTGTAATTGTCAGATGTTACGTCAACATTTCTCAACAAGTATTCCGCCTCCCCGGTTAAATACCCTTTCAGATAATACAATTTCTGTGCATCATCTAACCTACTATTGTGGTGTATTAAACCTACGAATAAGTCTCGAAATGTCTTCCATTCAATATATTTACCTGAGAAAACCGGTATTTTGACCTCTGGTAATCTAAAACTAATCACTTCCTTACTATTACTAGGTCCCGGATTACTATTAGGTTCACTAGATTGGACGTTACATTTCGTTATTAATTCCTTTAAATCGCTTTTGAATTGTATATATAATTCTTCAACAACATCATAAACACAATTTTTATAGTAATTTGAACTATATAAATCTGTCTTTTTCACATCGCTAATTATTGTAACGTGGGTCTTACCAAATAATTGCCACTGTTGTTCTAAACATTCTAAGCGTGTTTCAAGGTATGACACACTACGACGATCGTTTGGGCATTTTTTGAAATTTGTAATAGCCTTGTTCATCTTTGCCATCACGTCTTCTTGGATGTCATTTAATGAATCCATTTTGAACACAATAATAAAATTCAAATTACCAGAAAACACAAAATACCGAGAAATGGCACCCACACATAAACAATCCACACAAAACAAAAATAATTATAAAAGGTGGGAAGAATATAACTATTTGCTAAACTTAATGTCCACTAAAAACAATCTTCTTGCACTTTGTAGATTCACAAATTAATTAATGTCTCAGATAAGATTTTAAAATTTTACAAGTCTTTTTTTCGCTTTATTTCTATTTAAATCAGCATAGATTTCTCGTCTGAACCACTTATTTTTTTAAATTTTACAACTTCAAAATCACTCAAAAATGTCTAAGTTACTTTTCTAATGATAATAAAGTTCAAGTTTGACTGCACTTTTTTTGAAATCTTCAAATTATATTCTTCCTGACAATAAGATTGTAAATTGTAGTCACGATTTTTTCCACCAAATTCACTCACTGACACTGACACCTCGTGATGCTGCGTCGTGATGAAATGTGCCACACAAGTGGCGCCCTCTGCTTGCCCACGATCTGCCGTCCGTTTCCTCCCTTGCGTCGTTCCTCCGGTTGTAGTTGCCACCAGTAGTGCTGCACCACGCTCCACTGGCTGCTCCCTGCTCCAACCGATTCCACCTTCAGCTCCTGGCACCTCTCACCTGGGTACCCCACTTGAAGGGGATGCTCTGGACAGCGATCCACTGCCCAGTAATGACGCGAAGGGTGGTAATCTCTACCACCACCGGAGACCACCAAAACACTCCCGGCCAATCCGACTTCGAAGGACCATGAACGAGGATCGACTTGAAGAAGGTTGGATAATCAAACACTGGTCATGAAATACTAAGCGCGTATAATATTTAAACACAGTACTTGACTTGCTGCTCACCAAACACAAAATAATTTTACCTCCTATACTAATGCAGGTAACGAAACCATAGCGCGATCTATCTCGACGCCAACACCATCTATCGAGCTTAGCGGTACTAAAACATAAAAACGCGATGTAATAATTTTAGATCACGCTACGATTTCGTTGGCCTATATTTACGTGAACAAGATACTGGTGCAAATTCCGCATTCAGTGATTTTCATGAATTGGTGTACTTATTCTACAATCTCTGTTTTCCCAAGATAAGAATTAAAGTGAACAGTAATAATAAAAACACCCAAAAGTGGATAAGCAAAGGTCTAAGGCAAAGTTGCAAAACTAAACGGAGACTGCGTTACCAGTACTACAAAACTAAAAATTCTAATAATAAAAATAAATATAATAATTATTCCAATCTGCTAAAGAAATGTATTTACGGTTCAAAAAAGAATGCAAACATAAAATATATTAACACACATGATAACAAATGCAAAGCTACTTGGACTATCATTAAAAATGAAATAAATAATAATACCCCCAAAGACAACATAGAAATGATAAAGTTAAATGATGACGTAATTACAGATCCTGTACAAATGGCTTCTATATTCAACGACCATTATATAAATCTAACACAATATGTACAAACTCAACAAAGTGCTGGTCAAAGCTTTAGAAAAAATATAAGTGTCAACTCTATGTTTCTCAAACCTATGCTGAAAAGCGAGGTTCGACAGGAAATAATCTCTCTGCGCAACACCACAGCAGAGGGCTATGATGAAATAAGCACAAAAATCATAAAAGCCTGCTGTAATGAACTGACTGGTATCTTAACCCATCTAATCAATTTGTCATTTTTAGAAGGAGTTTTTCCCGATAAGTTAAAACTGTCCATTATAAAGCCGTTATTCAAAAAGGGAGATAAACTTGATATCAATAATTATAGACCTATAACTTTAATACCTATTTTGTCTAAAATATACGAAAAATGTATGTATAAAAGACTTACTGATTTCTGTTATAAGTTCCAAATAATAAGTAACGAGCAGTTTGGATTTCAAAGGAACAAATCTACATCATTAGCCATTTTTTCTCTTATGAAAGAAATACTTGCAAATATTAACAATAATCATCTGACTACTGGTCTTTTCTTTGATTTATCGAAAGCCTTCGATCTGGTGTCACATGATATATTGCTAGATAAGTTAGAGACTGTCGGGATTAGGGGACCTGCTCTTCAATGGATAACGTCCTATTTAAGTAATAGACAACAACGTGTCATCATCAATAAAGTTACTAGAAATAAAAACATGACTACCTACTCCTCGGAATATAAATATAATAAATATGGCGTTCCACAGGGAAGCGTACTAGGCCCAATATTATTTATTCTATATATAAATGACATTATAAAAATAACCAAGCATAAATGCATATTATTTGCAGATGACATATCTATTTTAGTGACATCTGATAAAAAGAAGAGTACCATTACAGAACATGAGTTAGATATTAATAATACAATAGACACATTATTGCATTGGCTTGACATCAACCATTTAAAAATAAATTTAGATAAATCCGTTTACATTCAATTTAATCAATCGAATAATAATAAATACAATTTCAAAATTAATATAAATAAAATTAATGAAGTAACACATACAAAGTTTTTAGGCGTAATAATAGATAAAGATATTAACTGGAAAGAACACGTAGAAAATGTTAGTACTAGAATTAATAAATTCGTGTATGCACTGAAACAAGTAAAAAATATAACGAACGTAAAAACTGCCATTATATCATACCACGCGTATGTAGAATCATTATTACGCTATGGTCTTGTAATGTGGGGTAATAGTACCGATTTAAACAGAGCATTTGTCGCTCAAAAAAAGTGCTTAAGAGCAATATGTGGCCTTCAACCTGATGACACGTGTCGACCAGTGTTTGAAAGGCTTGGTTTGTTACCGTTGCCATCTCTGTACATTTATGAAATATGTGTGTTCGTAGTTAAGAATAAAAAATTATTTAAGACAGCAAATGAAGTAAATCCTCGTAATAGACGAGATCCATTTAAATTAGTGCTGAATGATTTGCCAAGACTTGCCAAATACAATAAGAACTGCCTAGCAATGTGCGTGCGTATTTTTAACAAGATACCAAGTCAATTCAAATCATTAAATTCTAGATTATTTAAGATATAACTTTATCTTAAATAATCTAGAATTTAATGATTTGAACGTTTGAACAAGTGGTTGAATGAGTGTAACTTCTATTGCATAAAAGAATTTATGGAGAAAAAATTTTGATGTAAGACGTTATAACATTTTCAAATAGGTACCCTAAAATTTTGCATGCTATGTTTTATCTTAGCTTAACATGTTTGTGCCATTATAATTATATTTTAACACCATTTTATACCATGTTCTATGCAAATAAATGATTTATTATTATTATTATAATTTCTTTATTACATTTTTATACATACAAATTACATTTTTAAATATTTTTATGAAAAAGAAAAAAAAAAAAAAAAAAAACATTTAAAAATATAAAAAGTAGTGGTCCATCGGCATCAGGAACAGGGTCCAAGGTGCCGGTGGTCAGGGCTCTAGAGAGAGGAACCTCCTCACGATGCGTGCCGTGTCTAGGAGTACTGCTTTCTGAATCAAGCCCTTGACCCAGCCGCGCAATGAGAGCCTCCTGAGGTGTTGGTCGAGGCTCTCCGCTATTAGGCCATTAACTGTTACGATTATCGGTACAATGATTGCAGAGTCCACGTCCCACATGTCGACAACCTCGTGTGCTAAGTCGAGATACTTGATTTTTTTATCTTTCTCAGCTTTCACGAGATTCTCGTCATGAGGGACAGCGATATCAACAATCATTGCACGGCGCTCTCCTCGATCTATCACCACAATATCAGGCTTATTGGCTACAATAGTCCTGTCAGTGATGATAGATCGATCCCAATACAATGTGGCATGACCATTCTCGAGAACTGGGTCGGGCACATACCTGTAGTATGGTACTTCTGACTCAACAAGGTTGTATTGCAAGGCAAGTTGCTGGTGGATAATCCTAGCCACTAGATTGTGTCTATGCAAGTACTCGCCGTTAGCAAGACGAGAACCTATTTATTATTATTATTATAACGCGGTGATCAAACTGTGCCATATAAGAAATTGCACTCGCAAACAAATAAAAAATAAACTAACGTTCTGGTTGCTAAACTTGTCATATGACGAAACAGAAAAGATAATTACAGTGGTAAAATAAATTCTGCACACATACTTTCGTACGCACGTTCTGCCTCACACATAAACCCAATCACACTCACACTCATTCACAATCACTATACACGATTACATACTTACAATTACACTCATTCCACCCAATAGCGTTTTCTCTACGTTTATTATTAGGTATTATTATTTTCTTTTTACTCTAGATTTGTTTGTTATGTTTTATTTAATGTAAATTTTTGGTTCTTAGTTTTATTTAGCTTATTATTTATTTTTTGGTAATTTAAAGATAATCTTTTTTACTCTTATTAACCGAACATGTTTTTAAGATAAATGTTTAAATGGTAAACCCTCCATATTGGTGCCCAAGAAGGCTTGCCTAGTTTGGGGCCAATGTAAACCCTTTGTAATGATTTTTGTGCAATAAAGATTTTTATATATTACATTAAATTTCAAAGAAAAATTTGTATTTCCTATTGATACTGTGAATTACAAAGTTATCGCCTATGCGAAAGTGAGTTTGTTTGTTTGTTACGCTTTTACAGTAAAACGGCTGAACAGAGTTAGATGAAATTCGGCACATGGGTAAGCCATGGCCTGGATTAGGACATATTATAGGGTAAAAGTGGGAGAGTTGCCCCACATTTTGAAATTGTTTTTTTTTTAATAGAAAATAAATGATAATTAAACAGTTTTTTCGATTTAATGGTACATTGGTCTATTATTTACTATATTTTAAAAAGAAATTCAATGAAAGAAAGAAAGAAAGAAAGAAAATACATTTATTTAGCACAGACTAAAAACACACAATATAATTTACACAGAGAAAAAAAATAAAAAAACAAATAAAAAGTGTAAAGTGCGATGTAAGCAGAAATTTGATGGGGAGTGTGCCTCAGGGCTGCGCCAAAAAGGCCCAGTTCAGCAAAAATGCCAGACAAATTTATGTGCCTGACGCTGGTTTTCAACTGGACCTGAGAGTGTGATGTGATGTGACGGATGTAAATCAGTTTTATAATATAACGTGTATGCAGCATACTTAAATAAAATAAATTTGTGTTAGATAAAAAAGAACAAAATTATAAAGAATATGTAGGTACATAAATAGTGTGATTGTGCATAAAACAATTTAATAAATAAATGAATAAATGAGACGGATGCATGAAAGACCATTGTTAAATAAGTAAGTAAATAAATATATAGTTTGAAACGAGACAGAACAAACAAAAAACAAAAGGTAAAACCTGCTTTAAACGATGCCAGACTTCCATGTTCTAACACTTTGTCACAATTTATTAATCCGTGCACCAACGCATCGCACAAAACGCCATAGATAATACATACTTAATACGCTGCAAGCAGCCGAGCGCGGCGGACTGTTCACGAAAAGTTTGCAACTTATTTGTGTTTGTTATTGTGACAAGTTTATTGTAGTATACATGGTTTGCATTAAGATTGATCCAATACGATGGTCATAATGTACATAAATAAGAAAGTCAGTTAAAACATTGTTGGCAAAAGTGGAAAAGAAAGTAAAAAACATGCATAGATAAACGAAAAAGATAAGGATGAAAGGTAAGCGTTAGTCAATAATATTGTTGTTTGCAGAAAAAAGTCGTCATTAATTTTTATAGGGTGGAAGGTATCTTCCCATTTCTTATTTTTCGTTTCACTTCCTCAGTCATACACTTCTATGGGGATGACAAATCAAATCACAAACTGGACAAAGGTTCGCCCACCGCCAGGTCCGGTGGTCGGGTGAAAAAGGCGCCATCGCGACATCGCACGTCTAAGTCGCGTGCAAGCTGGCCAGGCACATTGGGTATGTTGAAAAGCAACGTGGTTCGGCAAGGCATGAGTTTAAGTTATATGTATATTTTAAATGTGTTGTCTTGTATTTTTCAGGTCTCACAACAGCGAATGGGACGTAGCGATGCCGCGGATACCGCAACAAAAACAACCTCTGGGCCGAGGGCATGCGGGACTTGGGCCGGTGCGCCAGTGAACCGAGCCGAACCTGAGCATGAGCCAGAGCAATAATTCCTGGCAAGCCAGGCATGGCTTCTACGAGGAATGTTGTAACAGAACCGAGCACAAGCGTTCTGTACCCTTTGGATGAGGCGGTCTGTGCGCGCTAATAATCGCGGGCCGTAAACCGTGTCAGCGTAGTTTAACCTAGATAAGACCAGCGTTTCCACTAGCTGTTCTCGTAGTCTTTTGAATAAATAGGCTAACTTTTAGGCTATAAAAACAGTTTCTGACCGAGTCCGCTACATGTTTCTCAAAACGAAGATCTTTGTCCATAGTAACACCTAGATTCCGCGCTTCATACACTCGGTCAATTGGTTCTCCCATAAGTTTCAAGTCAAATATCACAGGTAGTCGGGCCAACTGCTGTCTTGTGCCAAATAATGACAGGCAGTTCTCCTCTGACCAGGCGGCAATTCTTTGAAGATCATCGTTAAGATCCTTAATGGCACTATCGTACTCATCTGGTCTAAAGGATACATAAACTTGGACATCGTCGGCGTATATATGGTACTTGCATCTCTGGAGACATTTTATAATATCCGCACAGTACAAAATAAAGAGAATTGGTCCCAATATAGAGCCCTGCGGGACTCCTCTCTCAACAGAGGTAAGTGTCGATCTAAGGGTAGTGCCGTCACCCAAACGCAAGTCAACAAATTGCTTCCTATTACAAAGATAACTGCGAAACCATTGCGTAGCGCTGGGGTCGAAACCATAATAGTTTAACTTCGATAGTAATAGCGGGATATTTATTGCGTCAAATGCCCGGGAAAAATCGAGTAAAACCAGTAATGTGCACATTCCTCTATCTTGGGCATATAATATATTATCCGTAACATCCAGTAAAGCAGTAGATGTACTGCGCTGTTTTCTGAAACCAGATTGTAAATCAGGTAGAACGTTATTTTGTTCCAAAAAAAGCGTTAACTGGCGGCTAACGACTTTTTCCAATACTTTGGATAGATATGGTAATATACTTATAGGGCGTAGGTCTTTTAAAGTAGATGGATTTGAATTTTTTGGCAAGGGTCTCACGGAGGCAATTTTCCATAGTTCGGGGAACGTAGACGTCACTATGGAGCGGTTTATTATGTCCGTTACAATATTTAACGTGTGTGGCAGAGTCATGTTAATCATATCCAGGGTAATTCTGTCGTAACCTTCAGCGTTACTTTTAAGGTTGGAGATAACGCGAGAAATGTCGTTCTCTTCCACTGGAATGATTGCGAAAATTTCTTCACCATGTTTATGATTTTCATAATATTGCATAAGTGATATGCTTGCCACGGGGTTACCGGGAACAATTAAAAAGTCATTATTAATTAGGTCAGGATCTGTACAGTGCGACGGTGGGCCTTGTCTGGGCTTATAGGGCGATAAGGTCGATTTTAGATTTTTCCATAGTAATTTAGGGTTTTTAATTTTATTATTTATGTTGTGCTTAAAATACGCAACTTTTTCATTGTACAATGAACTAATCACTAAGTGCTTTAAGCTCTTTGTAATATTTTTTTTTTGGGTCAGCTTTCGTTTTCCTTTATCTACCAAGTGCGTCGTCACGTAAACGCATCATAACTTTTATTGTATCTGTAATCCACGGATACGACTTTTCCTTTAGAGTACACGTCATGATCGGTGCGTGAACATCAAACAGGGAGATTATATAGGTGTTAAAGACATGTACCATATCATTAATGTTGTCAAGCCACGAAATAGTTCCAAGGTTTAGAAGTGATAAGTCAAAATTAAAGCTTTCCGTGCACACATTTATAAGAGGCCGAAATTTTACCAAGTGTGGTTTGAACTTGTCCCGCTTAATGTGAAATTCACCAACTACAATAGAATGGCCGTTGATTGAACCGAAAGGTTCTACCGCAGTATTTCTTGCTCTCAGGTCAGTACATAGGAGATCGATGAGAGTTTCACTGGATGCTGTAAAGTGGGTAGGAGTTGTGACCAACTGTGAAAGACTGAGGCAATTCAAGAACTCGTAAATATTTTTAGTTTTTATCCCGTTCGTGTCTAGCAAATTAACATTGAAGTCGCCAAGTAGTATGTAGTGGTCGCAATTCCCTAATGTACTAATAGAATCCGTTATGGCATCTAGGAAAAGGACTAGGTCATGCCATGGTGGTCTATAGGCTGTACCGATAGCAATTTTTTTGCCGTTCAATGAGATCGTTAACCACATTTGTTCGACCGATTCGAACCTTTGATCGATCGCACCAGTCCATGTACGTGCACTCATACCCCGCCGCAGATAAAAGCCGACGCCCCCACCACGACCCGAGCGCACACTCGCCGGCCGCGGCGTGTGGCGCAGACGGTAGCCCGGCACCACCGGAGCGCGCCCCTCCTCGCCCGGTCGCAACCAAGTCTCGTTAATGGCCATGACGTCAAAACAATGCCTGTCGAGTGCACCAATCAAGTTATCATGACCTGTACCCAATGAACCGGCATTAAGAAAACCACCTTTAAGAAACTTTTCTCCTTTAGTCATCATTATAATAATATAAAATAAATCCGTCATTTAACAATATCAATATTGTCAGTGCATATTCAGTAGTTTCAACTGTAAATATGTAAATAATGAAAAACATAAAATGATTATTAAACAAAGGTTTTGAGTTGCGGTATGTATGTACATAGTAGTTTTGTGAATAATGGAGTTGTAAAATTTGATAGTATTTTTGTGATAAATAGGTGTAGATAAATATGTGTAGTGTTATAAAACTGGTTTACGTATAGTTGACTGAGGTGCGCCGCGAGACACACACCTAACAATACAAAACATAACACGTAGTAGCAACACAAACGTAATACTTTTGAGATGCTGACACTTACAAAAAATAAACTTACTTTAAAAAATTGCGTGACAGTATAATAACAAATAAAAAGAAACAAAAAGGTAATTTTAAAGTGCGCTATTTCCGCCGTTACCCAGTGCCGGTCCAAAAATGCGCTGCAGGTCAGCGTTACCGCAGATGTGGCAAGTGGCGTCTCCGGGTTTGTACCGGGCGAGAATACGGCCTCGTTTTGCCCATACAAATTGCCACCTGAGGCGAATGCCGGCCTCACGAGCGCTCCGAAACAACTCGCGATTCGCCTTCGTAAGGCGCTCGTTCACGTATAAGCGCTTCGCAGGGCCTGGCAGATCCAGGTCCGCAGTAGTTATGCCGCGTCGCACTCGTGCACCCTCCAGTAGCTCGTCTCGCAAGTCGCGGCGTGCGAGGCGCACAACGAGGAAGCGGGGGCGGGTCTCCACCGGCGCCGTCCGCGTCGCCTGCGTCGCGTTGATGCGCCTACCTCCCACACGCTCGGCGCTCACTATGTCGCGCGCCTCAATTTTGACGCCAATCTTAGACGCAACCAACATCGCCGTGTTTATTGGATTTTCACCACTAGTCTCGGGTATGTTAGAGATCTGTACATCATTTCCGAGCAGCTCCTGATCTCGGTCGTTGATGTCACTCCGCAATTGTGATATCAAATCAATTACCTCCGACGATACTCGGGGCTGAGTGTGTTTTTTTTCCAACACAGCCACTCTCTCCTCCAGATTACTCATCTTGTCTTTTGTTGCGTTTAGAGAGGATCGTAACTCGGACAGATCATCACGGAGCAACTGGAATTCGGTCCGCACCGTCTTCAAAAAGTCCTCTTTAAAAACACCTAGCTCTGCCCTGAGGATGTCTAGGTTGAGCCCTTGTGTAGCATCTAGAGCTGTAGTGTTTGTGGAGCTGGTGTCCTTCAGATTTGCGAGGCTCTCCTCGTGTGCAGCCGGTGCAGGCGTACGCACCCTTACCGGAGTTTCAGCCCGGTTGTCCCTCACCAGGTTTTTATTACACTCAGGACAGTGCCAGGGGGTCGTTAAAGGGCCGGTGTTCTGTAAACCCACGCAGGCTCGATGGTACAAAGATCTACATTTATTGCAATTTGCGGCCTCTGACGACGACAGAAACTTGCCACAACCGCCGCACTTAGCCATAGTGAATATGTATTTGTGTAATAGTTAAATCAAAGTAGTACACCAATAAGGCAACAGATGGCGCTATTTTCAGAAATATGTTTATGGCAGTTTTCACGGTCTGTATGGTACGGATAGACACCATAAGCTGAGCACAGTATTGGTTTAAAGGTGCGCACACACTAATGTTTGGTCACAGTTTGTGTTCCGGTCACGAATAAAACACTGTTTATTTTCCTCCGGGTTTCAGGTACTTAAAAAATATTTCCGGGGATCGATAAACGTTTTTAGAGTATATTATATTTAACACAGCACATAAACACTTGAAAACATTGTTACTTGCAAGTTGCACCAATTACGTAGGCCGGAGGACTCAAAAAAAACCGAATTAATTATTAACTAATTTATTTTAATAAAGAAATTACAATTATGAAGAATATAAGAAAATCAAATTGACTCGATCGATGTTGGATACGAAGTGCGCGGGCTCGATCACGTAGGCGGTGTCTTCGGGCCTCGTGTTCTGTGTCAGCAGTTTCCGTTCGTAGCAACTGGGTCGACGATGACGATGATGGCGCACGCGCCGTGCCTCGTGTTTTGTGTCAGCACTTTACTTAATAGTGAGGCGCACAACAGTGTCAGCGCTTTACTTAATAGTGATGCGCGTAACACCTCCCCCCTCAGATCGACGACTATTTCAGATTTTGAGATGAAATATCGTCGAGAGTTTAGATTGATCTTGGGATGCTGGTTGATTCTGGCGGGTTTCAGGTCTTTCAGGTTCGGCATACGTGGCTTCATCCGGAGTTGTCATCTTTTTCTTCTTCTGTGCCATGCGGATGCGGATTCGGTATAATAATATTGCTCCCAGTATGAAAGACGCAAGTAGTGTACCATAAAATGGGATTGTCGTATGGTAAATGGTTGAGATTGGTTCAATGTGGATTGGCTTCTGTGAGTCTATTCTGTCTTGAATATCGTGCAGCTTCTTTAGGTTAATAGCATTGATTTGAAGGGGTGGCATGGTTGTTTCTTCGATGTCGTCTGGCACGTTGCTTATCTTTATGGGTTGTCCTCTAATGTGGTCATTAATGTTGACGATGGTGAATTCATCTGTTCGTATCTTGCAATTATGGGGAATAGTGGCTAGGAAGCTTCCGGCCAGGGTTATGGATTCTTCTTGTTCGTAGATTAACTGGACTTGTGTTGGTTTCGGGAACACGACGGCGTATCGGCGGTCATCTAATTTTTCCATTGCAGGCTTCGTCAGGCTAATGGTAATCGTGTTGCAGGTTTTGTGCGATGTTTGACCTCCGATGATACCACAAATGCAGTCTGGATGGGTTCTCATTTGGTGGTTGAGTTTTTCTTCGCAGAGATACTCATAAGCTACCTTCGGGCATTCTGCCTCTATGTACGCATGAATGTTTCCAGTGATTGCTAGGAATGGGTAGGACGGGATGATGGCTTGCTTATTTTTATTTGGTACGATGACTAACTTGTACAGTAGGAATTTTAGTGGAGAAGTTATGGGAAATTTAAATGCAAAAACTATTTGACTCCCATGATAATAAGCTAAGGGTTTAATGATGTCATAATATTCTCTAGTTTCTAATTCCAGTAATTGGTCTTTGTTATAAAGCGCACCTAGTTTGCGTATCATATCGCTTAATATTTCTGTACCTAACATGGAATGATGAGTATGCAGTTGACCGGAAAAGGCTATCGCATTCTCTAACCTACTTAATTCGCTTAATAAACTATCTACGTTATTGCTAATTATTTGTAGTATTTGCGAAAACTTTGCAAACTTAATAAGGTTGTGTTGTTTATACTTATCGGCGTCAAGTAGAATATGCAGACTGTCATTTAATTGTACTTGATTCTCTATTAGTTTCGTAATTATTTTTGTGTGTTCGCTCATCAAGCCTTTGCTTAGACTTATATGATGATTTTGCTCAATAGCTATCTGTTGCTGATTATTATTGAGAGCTTTAAGGGCATTGTCATATTTAATGGCATCTGTATGATCCAGGTTTCCTGTAATGCTCTTAATTACGGATCCGAGACTATCTACTAATCCTCTCTTGAATCGATTGGGCTTTAGGCTTTGTAGATGAGATGAGGCTGTATTTAATTTCGCGTTCAAGCTGTCTATTTGAAGCTCATATAAATTGCTAGTGTAATTGTCTAGTCTGTTAGTGGCTTTAGTAACTTGAATTCGTATCTCGTTAATGTTGTTGTCTATGTCTGTTAGTTCTATGTTTTGAAGGAATGTATGATAATGGGTGATGAGTTTCATGGGCCCTAGTTTGAAGGGCAATAGTCCAGGTCCGTTCTCAAGTCGTTCTAGATTAATCTCCTGCGCCCAGGTTAGGCTAAACATCAGCATCAGGGGTATCCTGTAACGATTTCGCGATTTTAGGGACACGTTTTAGTCTAGATTTAGCTATAGGTCACTTTTTCTTGGATGTGTAAATGTGGATAGGTAAATTAGCTAGGACTGTGTCCTGGTTGTATCTGGGTGCGAGTTTAGATCTACTTGCGGATGGATTACTAATGAATATTTGTTGGTCGGGCTCATAGTCGACCTCATCCTCACGGGTTTTATTACGACTCTCTATGAGTGCTGTTCGATTAGCGAGAGACGTCTCATTGATTAGTTCGTATACTTTTTGCATGCGTTCTCTATGAGTTTCGGTATATTGTTGTAGTAAGTGTCCGGTCAGATCTATGTCAATCGGGTCTCGTGGGTCGGTGTGTCCCAATATAAGGTCGTATGGTTTACATCGTGTAAAGGAATGAATCGAACTATTGTATGCTATGATAGCGTATGACATCAGATGTACGACTGGCTCATCTTTGTATTTTAGTTTCAAAATACGAAGATGTTCCAATATAGTGGAGTGGAAGCGTTCAATATTACCGTTAGCGTTTGGTGAATATGCCAGTGTTTGATGATGAATTATTTTATGTACCTTACAGAACTCGGAGAACATCTGGTTGGTGAATTCGGTCCCTTGATCTGTAATGATGGTTAGTGGTAGGCCATGATGCGTGCTGAAGGTTAGTAAAGCTTGGATGACACTAACCGCAGTCCCATCTCGAAGGAGGTAAGCTTGACCATACTTTGAGAAGGCGTCTATGAATGTTACGTATTTTTCGTTCTGTGCTGAGAAGCTATCCATATGTACTATTTCGAACGGCCTGGTGGCAGGGGGTGCTATATTGAACTTTTGCTTTATGGGGCTCCTATCGTACTTTGCTTGCCCACATATTGTGCAGTCATTTATGAATTTGGTTATGTGTTCTCGCATCTTAGGCCAATAATATTTAACAGATAAAGCTAGGAAACACTCGTTAATGCCACGGTGGTTAGTCTTGCCTTCGTGGTAGTGACGAATAATATCCTGTTGCCTCAGGTATTCTTTTATGTTTTCAAGTTCCTTTTTTGCCAATACCAATTTCATAGATGAACTTTTAAAATATTTTTGTAACAAAGGGATTATGTTGTACATTGCAAGGGGTGGATTTATCAACAGAGCAGTTTTGATCTTAGGGTTGACGTATTCCTTAATGGCGTTAAACAGATTCTCTTCTAGGTTAGATTCAGATAGCTGAACGGATGTTCGAGTGTGGGTGTCAAATGGCTTAGTTGCCGTAGGTCGTTTTTTAAAGTCGCCTACAACGGTCAAGCACAGCTGTCGGTGAAATTTGTTTAGTGTTTCGTCGGTGATGGGTATTTCGAGTATAGGGTTTTCTTCAGAGGTATGTGCTGTCAGGGTGTTGGAGTTAGCTAGGGATGGTGGTCTGTCACTTGCGTTTGCAATCATCGAACTAACCTCCTCGTTATGGATCTCAATACGAGAGAGGGCATCAGCATTGGTGTTATGTTTGCCTTTTTTGTACATGACGGTAAAATCGTACTCACTCAATTTTAACCGCCACCTGGTTAACCGTGAATTTGGTTCCTTGAGGCTCATGACCCACTGTAATGGTTTGTGGTCCGTTACTATTTTGAATTTGCGTCCAAAAAGGTAAGGCCGAAAGTATTTTGTCGCCCACACAATCGCTAATAATTCTTTCTCGATTGTGCTGTAATTTATTTCACTTTCATTAAGTGTCCGTGAAGCAAAAGCTACGGGTTTGTCAGAGCCAATAGGTCCTTGTGAGAGTACCGCGCCGATTGCAAAATTGGAGGCGTCTGTGGTTAGTACGAACTCTTTGTCAAAGTCGGGATATTTAAGGATAGGGTCGTTAGTCAGTAGAGTCTTACACCTCTCGAAACAGTTAATATAATCTGAATCTAAAGTTACTTTCTTTCCTTTCTTTAGGCATTGTGTCAAAGGTTTGGTAATACGGGAAAAGTCTGGGATGAACTTTCGGTAGTAACCGAGGAGTCCGAGAAACTGTTTAATTTCTTTAGGTGTTTTAGGTATAGGATAATTTTGAATGGCTGTGATTTTATTTGGGTTAGGCTTTATTCCTTCGGTACTGATGACATGTCCTAGGTATGCGGTCTCGAGTTTTAAGAACTCTGATTTATCTAACTGGATTTTGAAATTAGATTCTCTTAACCTTTGGTACACCTTCTCTAAGTTGATCATGTGTTCTTGGAGAGAGGTGCTGAATATAATTATATCATCTAAATATACTAGACATATAACGTTTTGGAGTCCTTTGAGTACATTGTCCATTACTCGTTGGAACGTGGAAGGGGAGTTTTTAAGTCCCATGGGCATTCTCATAAATTCGAAGTGCCCATGTTCAACATTAAATGCGGTCTTGGGGATGTCACTCGGGTTCATTTCAACCTGGTAAAATCCTGATGCCAGGTCAAGAGTGCTGAAATATTGGCACTTGCCCAGCTTGTCAAGGACGTCTGTAATATTCGGGATGGGGTACTTGTCATCAATCGTTTTTTCATTTACCTTCCGAAAGTCAATGACTAGACGCCATTTCTGTTTTCCGGAGGCGTCAACCTTCTTTGGGACGACCCAAATCGGTGAGCTCCATGCGGATTCGGACGGCCTAATGATTCCTTGATCTAACATTTTCTCTATTTGATCACTAACTTCTTGACGGTGTATAAATGGATACCTATAACTTTTAGTGTAGGTCGGAATTTCGTCTGTAGTTTTAATGCTGTGCTTTATTTTGTTGGTGAAGGTTAATGCCTCGCCTTCAATGTAAAAGATATCAGCGTATTTTGAACATAGTGCCAGTAAGTTTGCCTTTTCCTCTTCGTTTAAATGATCGGTGCGTATCCGGGATGTAACATCTTTAGCGCGAGGTGACGCTCGTTCAGTGCCTTCGATATTGAATATCATTGCCTGAGTGGCCTGGTCTAGTGAAAATATGATATCGTTGTTGGTTGGGTTAGTCACTTCAACCATACCGCGGCTATTGGAAACGGTGGTAAGGCATTCAGATATAATGCAATTGCAAATAATCTGTTTCTCTACAAAAACCTCACCATCCGGTGCATTAACGGGTAACCGTATTAACTTAGAACTTTCTGCTGGTACGATTTCCTCGTAGAGATTTAAGTTGCGTGAGTTATAAATTTGGATGGGATTAATTGCAAACCTAGTTGTCAATGTAAGATCTTTCAAATCTAATTTAGCCTCCCATTTGGTAAGTAAATCCATTCCTATCAGCCCATCAAAATGATCGTGGAATCTGTATATGAATAATTTAATTGGTTCTGTGTCGCCGAATTCGGGAAAGCAGGGTAAGTTGATAGAGTAGTCATTCCTGCTTGTGGCATGAACGTTAGTAACCTCGAATGGATCGTAGTTAAGAGGTATGTGCGGGAAATAATTCTGGACTGCTTCTGGACTGATGAATGATTGGTTTGCACCAGTATCTATTAGAAAGTTAAGTGTAGGGTAATGGATACGAACATACGGTAGTTGCCTTTGGGTTTGCAAGTTTAATTCTATCCTAAGCTGTTTGACTTCGGAGGTTTCTGAAAATCCTGACTGGTTGAGGGTTGCTGTTGGTCCGCAGTACCTGGCTTGTCCTTGTCATTAATTCCGTCAGTCTGTTGCGGTGTGACGTGGTCGTATGTACAGTCGTTGGAATAAAAGTCATCATTATTGTAGTCGCCATAGTTATAGGGGTCAATGTAAAAGTAGTCAGATAAGTCGGGGTAATAATAGTCTTGGTCATAATTGGAACACTCGTTCACATTAACATCGCGGGTTTTAATATAGTTGGAAGGTGGTGGATTGCCCTGTAGTGCCCAGTTCCATCTGTTAGTAGGAGGCAGGGGCCTAGAAGCAAAGTGGCTAACGCCGCTCATCGGCCTGGGACCGTTATTCGGCGAATAATGATTTCTTGGGGGCATTCTGAATCCAGAACCACCCTGAATATTATTATGCGGTGGTGCGCCAAATACCTGTTGCGTACGGGTTTGGCCATGTGGTTGCATGTTAGATGGATTGAACGGCATTCTAAATTGGTTCTGAGGTGGCAAAGGTCGTGACATGAATTGTGATCCTTGCGGTCTGAACGAAAAAGAAAAAAGACTCTGGCAACGCTCAAAAAATTCCTGCGGCGTGCCGTAACCTTGTGTAAGTAAAGCCAAATCGTTGTATAGAGCGGTATCATCTCGCTGGTCGGCAAAGTTATTAATAAGAGCATTACGTATGCCTACCCAATCATTAGGTATTCCGTTAGCATTAATCAGACGGGCGGCGGGCCCTGTAACTTTGTTCAATATGCCGTTTAAAAGCGCTAATTTATTTAAATCCGGTTGCCCCTCTTGAATGAACTGAAGTGCTAACTGGTCACACAATTTTATAAATCTGGTAAGTACATTCGGGTTACCATCAAAATCGGGAACTAAGCGAAGGGCTTTAAATATATTGTCTAAATCGGCCATCTCGGGTTCAATTTCGGGATTAATATTTCGTCTAGAATCTACACTACTACTCCTACTACTAACTAACCTAGGTGTTCTCAATCTACGTGGATAAAAAATGTTGGACAGGGTATATAGAACTTACATACAAAAAGGAAGCAAGCAACCACTAAGAAAATTCAGCGGACTTACATGAACATTCTGGTCTTCGTTGAGCGGTATCGATATCTGGATCTCCGGCGTAGTCTCGTTGTTCAGGATATCCCGGTGCGACGTTGAAAGTCTATCGATGCGAACGCGGTGCGATATACCGGTAATCGCAAGAACGACCCGGGAATCCTACCGACTGCGCCAATTACGTAGGCTACTGCCGGAGGACTCAAAAAAACCGAATTAATTATTAACTAATTTATTTTAATAGAGAAATTACAATTATGAAGAATATAAGAAAATCAAATTGACTCGATCGATGTTGGATACGAAGTGCGCGGGCTCGATCACGTAGGCGGTGTCTTCGGTCCTCGTGTTCTGTGTCAGCAGTTTCCGTTCGTAGCAACTGGGTCGACGATGACGATGATGGCGCACGCGCCGTGCCTCGTGCTTTGTGTCAGCACTTTACTTAATAGTGAGGCGCACAACAGTGTCAGCGCTTTACTTAATAGTGATGCGCGTAACACACCTATACATGTATTTTCACAATAAAGTTTTGCAAAACAAACTTGTAATTTTATTTATTTCGCGAGAAGTAAACAGAGAGCTTATGACTGATTGACATCCGTGACGTCACGTCCCGTCAATGCAGCTTAAGCTTACATAAAAAAAAAATAAGAAATGGTACAGCACTAGGTCTGAGTATAGATGCCTCTGGGCTATATGGGCTATATGCCCCGATGCTGTTATCACTATGAGGATAGTTGCCATTAGGTATAAATCAAAGCATATTTATAATTATCAAGTTTTATTTTAATATTTAGCAATGGAACATTACACTTTGGTTTTCATTATTCACACACTACACCTAGGTACATACCTTGTACATACCCTCCATCTACACATCATACACGCACTCACACCACTTACACAAACTCTACATACAAACTCTTTAGTTAATTAGTTTTAGTTTTATTTAGCTCATATTTTGTTAGTTAAATTCTAGTATAGCACTAAACACCTGGAACACTGTCATCTTCCTCACGGAGGTGGGCGTTAATAGCTGCGACACAGTTTATAACTAATGTGGCTATTATCGTACGCAATGAAATTGTAAATGTTAGTTTTTGTTCCAATAAAGAATTATTATTATATATTATTATTATTTTCATATTCTTAGTTCTTACATCAATCTGTTGTTAGTTTTATGGGTCAAATCTTGCAAGCTGAATTAAAAATTAAATATTTTAAGCTACTATTATAATACCATTTTAAGAACTTTCGTAACCATATTTATCTGCAAATAAATCTTTGACTTGACTTGAAAACCACTTTCTTATATCTTACGGAGTCGAAAGGAGACGGATACGCTTTCATACAATCTTGGGCCTGGATGTAAAGAGATGAAATTGGTGTCAATTAATAGCTACTATATTATCAAACCATCACTGAAAATTTTGCGGATTTTAGCAATTTGAGAGCCGAGTTAAAAGAGATTTTGTTAAAGTGAGGTTACGTAACAAAACAGCTGATTTTTGAAGTGCGATGTAAATAACCTCATTGTGCGATAGGTAGTTGTTTTTTTTAAAGATAGGATGCTGTTACCTTAGAGTATATATACTCTAAGGCTGTTACAATTATAGAAGGTGTATACAGTGCCGCTAGCGGCACTGTATACACGGTTAGTTCGCTGTAAAACACCAAATTCCGAAAACATTACATTCTCTTGTGCCTAAACGGACCCTGGCACTTAATCCGATAGGGATAGAGTGCCACTAGCGGCACTTTGACTTGCCTTAATTATATTTGTAGAGTGGATGGAAATTAGGAAACACAAATACCTATTAAAAATCATGGGTAAGGAGATGATAATTAAAAATAAAAATCGTTTTTAATTAGTATATTTTATTCATCTTCAATTATAATTAGAATGTCATCTAGAAATTGTGCAGGTGGTACAATATTATCTTGGTACCTAGCCCAACTAAGGTACCATATTATTGACATTACATGGGTGCAGCAGCCTACAGTCCGTTTGCCTACGATGCAGTTACAATAATATTTTATTATTGCTTCCCTACCTCTGCGAGAGCTGTCGACTAAAATGTAAACAAAATACGTTTTTCGACTTATATGTCTCGAATGAATGCGGCCCCTAAGTAGCCATGAGGTATTCGTAGCTGACAGCTCTCGAAGTAGGCTGCTGCTGACCTCCCTGCACACTTCTATCACATAGCCATCATTGCCCCTTACATGTTCACCAAAATAGGAACGTGCCTGCTTTATTTGATATGTGCCTAGTGATATTAGTATTAGCTCAGTATCGGTAAGCTGGGGAAAATCATATAGGTTATCATTTTGTACAGTTATTGTTTGAACATCAGCCCTACGCCTATTATAATGGTTTCTTACAATAAATTCTGCTAATTCATTTTCTGTATTCATATTCATATTTATTTGTACTAATATTTCCCCAGCATCTACACGATCAATAATAGGAGGGTGAAAATTGTTTAAAAGAGCAGCAGCCACCTCAAAATCTTTCATGAAACTTTTACTAGCTACGTTAAAATAATTTTGCCGTAATAATTTAAAATCTCTTTTGAATCTGCCGTTTGCTACCTTCACTACCCAACGACATATGGTGACTGCTCTCGATTTATTTGCTTCACTAGTGGAAAGCTGTGTCTCACCCTCTTCTAATGATGCAGGCACATATGTCCTATATCCACATTAGTGCAACAAGGGCAATGAATCACGAAAGCCCCTATCCAGTATAAAAGCATCACCTTGAAGGAAGTATTCCCGTAATGGTCTTTCATTTGAAAATTCCTTTTTCATTATATCAGCGTCTGAAGTGGTGGCTGGATAGGGGCCCAGCACATCAATTATATGCCCATCGGTACATACCATTAAAAACGGTTTCATAAGATTGCGATATTTGTGCATGCTATATGTTCTTTTTTGATATAAATAATTCGAACTCTTTTCAATGTAACAATATGTTCCATCAAATATTACAATGGGCCTATCTACTCCCTCAAAGTTACCAAACAATGTGTTAGGTATTAACAGATTTCTTTGCACTATGTTTTGCCTATTTATATGATTTAAACCTAGGTGTCTAGGTACAAAATACTCATACAGCAGATCTCTCACTTGGTGTAACCACTTTTCTAGAGTTCGCCTAGACACTTTTAATAAAGTTGACAACCTCTCATCAGAATCCCCAGTTCTAAGCTTAATTAAATATGCTGCTAAAGCTAGGGACCCCTTAGGAATTTCTAATAACTTTTTTTTGTGTGAATGTGAATAACCTTGAAAATTTGTAAAAAGCTTTCTATTTATGAGTACTATCTACAGAAAAAATATGAACTTCCAAATCGTTGGCCCATAATGGAAATTTTATCCCACAATTTACACAACGATCCATTGTGATAATATCCAATCGGTAGGCTGGTCGTAGAATCCAAAAAAACAAGTCCAAGTCCAACGTAAAAGCGAGGCTCTCCGTGTCCGGTATGGCAGCAAGGGTCGTACAAGAAGCAAGATCAGAAGTCCGTAGAAAGAAAGCAGGGGTCAAAGAAAATATCAATAAAACTATGGGACGAAACACACTCAAAACGCACACGCACTAACACTAAACGATACGAAACGAGTGACTGACTGACTGGTCACCATAGACTAAAAATACAATAATCGATTAGCAAACGTGAATCGATTTTAACATTTATCTTTATAGATATTTAATTTGTTTAAACTGTTTAATACGTTAATTCTAATAATTAATGTATTTGAATTAATCATCTGGTAAAAGCATCTTTTAAATAGTATGAACTCTGTCACGATAGTCGATTATAATTTAATCGATATTCCATTTTGTTCGTAGCCATAACTTAATTTTTGGATTTCTCAATTTCCAGATTGTAAAATGGGCTGATATTTCACATTTTGTAATAGAAAAATATAACCTTTTTTTTTAACCATACGTCAACTTATTACAATCAGGCCCAGAAATCCCCGTCTCCTTTTACATGTTGGTTCAGTTTCGAAGACAATGCATTTTTATGATGCATGACCTGATTCTACTCCAAGGATGGCTCCAGACGGGGGAACTCCTCAACGTCAACATTTAATTATGATAGTCCGTTCTAAAGTCCACATTGACCTGGCTGCTGCTGTTTTCTTCTTACAGTATTTTTTTTCTCATTTTATCCTTTTTTTTTATTTATTTTTTGGTCATAGAACTTTATTACCTAATGTCTGGTTTTCAATATTTTTGTTTGCGAATCTTCTCTTTAATATTCTCGATGGAATCCCATATCTACGATGTTTCGGTGATGCCAAGAATGCTTTTCGAAATTTCATCCATTGTGCTATTAATGCCTCTCGGTAATAGGTATAAGCGAGGTATTTCTGAAAAGAAGAAATGGGAACATGATTATGCAAACATTAACTTAAGACATAGAGGATAGGCATCTATACTCACAAAAAACGAGGCGTCTATCCTTTTCAATAGGGATAGATACACAAATTTTTTAAACAAAATCTCGTAAAAAAAATGTTTTTTTTTTTTTACTGACGGTAATATTCAAACTATACACTTGCAAATAACAATAAAATAATATCACTTACCTTCGGAAATCAAAAGTTACACGCGTTGGTAAAACGATTGAATCCGTAATCCGCGATCTTTGTGAGCCCGTCGAACTTTCTGCATGAACACAAGACACTTCGGATCAGAGCGGTTGTCGCTCGTACACTAGCGGGGTGCGGGGTGTTCTTCGTTTATAAGTATTAACTGCGATGATAATACGTTTACAAGTCACAATTTGAATTTTGGGGCGTCTATCCTCCTAGGGCAACTATCCCACTTTTACCCTACTTTTTATCCCCATATTCCTACGGAATAGAGATTTATGCTATGTGTTAATCCAGGTTATAAACTGCTTCATCCAAATCCTATTAGTAGCTTAACATATTGATTGAATACTTTCGTGAATTCATGCATGCCTAGTACTTTTTGTTAGGTTACTGCTCAGAAATTGTGCACAACGGTTAATTATTGAAATACTATTTTGAATTCATGCAAGCCTAGTCCTTTTTGTCTCAAATTTCAAGTTTCTTAACTCAAGCAAGGAATAAGATTTTTCATACAAACGAAAGCCCGCCCTTTTCGCCCCCTTAAAGGTGGAATTTTCCCCTTCTAGTGCTCCCCATCATTATAAAAGTTCAAAATTTTTTACGTTCCTAGTCCCAGTAGTTTTGCCTTGTGTCGATATAATATGTCGTTAGTCAGTGAGTTTCTCCTTATATAGATCATAAGTAGGGTGTTTTCTCGTGGACCTACTTTTTTGTCCTACCAGTAGTAGGTCCACGAGGGTATGTTATTACCGTTGGTCCTACTGAAGTGTTGAAACCAACATGAACCTCCTGTATATCAGAAATTAGACTAGGTTTCAGGGTTTAAAGGAAATCACTCATTATACTGGTATAATGAGTAATTTCCTTTAAACCCTCCACACATCAACGACATTGTCAAGAAGTCGGCACAGATGCTGGGTTTTGTAAAACGGAACACCCGGGGCTTCCATCTAACAAAGACCAGAATAGTCTTGTTCAATACCCTGGTGCGAAGTCGGTTGGAATACGCTAGTGTTGCCTTTTTTTTTTTTTTTGGGTGGGAAATCATCAAATGACTCCTCCCGCTCTGGGCGGAGCGAGAGGGAGTGTCAGACTTTTACTGACTAAAACCCACCCGTGTTCCTTCCGTTGCCTGTGTGCCGGGGCCGCGATATCCCTTTCGGACAAACTCGCAACCCTGGCAGGCATTGGCCCTTACGGACCCCGTCAGTTGGTGCTGACATCTCTTTGAGGCGCGCGTGGAACACAACGCGCCGTCGACCCGGGCCTGGTCCTAATCGGACGGCGAGCTACCCATTGCCCACCGTCCGCAAGCCCGCGCCTACGGTGGCCGGAAGTCGGCTCGCGACTCCCGACGCCCGGGGCGTCTCCTGCGGTGACAAGGGGCGCGAGGGCGCGCATCTTGCATGTCCCTCGCGCGCTCCGCCTCCTCCTTCGCGAGCATTACTGCTTCGCAGAAAGTGACGGCTTCCAATGCACTCTCGCTCCGGACCATGGCCTGAACTAGGGCCGGACGTGAGAGATCGCCGCTGCCGATCGCCTCCGTGAGGACACGGCGGTGCCCCGCCCTAGCCGGGCAGACCTCCACCGTATGCTCCACCGTGTCCTCCGGGCGATCCACACAATGGTAACACCCGGGCGTTTCCTTCCGCTTTATCCTGAACAGGAACCTCCCGACGCTAGTGTTGCCTGGAATCCTTTCTATGCAGTTCACTCGCAAAGAATTGAGAGAATACAAAGTACTCAATACTGAATACTTTATTGCATTCCATAATGTGAGATAAAACAGTTGGTATGTTAGACATTGTATCAATCATGGACCCTGTCGGGCACAGCAAAGTTAATTAAATGATAATAGGAGAGAGGATGAAGGCGCTTTTTGTTTAGAAGAATTAAATGGAAACATATTACATTAAAATGATAGGTAGCTTCTTTGGTATTTATATTTTGTATCATAATTATTATTTTTATTTCATTTTAATAACTTATAAATTACATTTTTAAATATTAGAATATAAAAAATACAAACATTTAAAAATATAAAAAATAGTAGTCCACCGGTATCGGGAACAGGGTCCAAGCTACCGGCGGTCAGGGCTCCAGAGAGAGGAACCTCCTGACAATGCGAGCCGTGTCCAGGAGTACCGCTTTCTGAATCAAGCCCTTGATCCAGCTGCCCAACGAGAGCCTCCTTAGGTGTTGGTCGAGGCTCTTGGCAACTAATTAGCCATTGGCTGATACGACTATCGGCACAATGATCGCTGAGTCCACATCCCACATGTCGACAACCTCGTGAGCCAAGTCAAGATACTTGATTTGTTTATCTTTCTCAGCTTTCACGAGGTTCCCGTCATGTGGGACCGTTATATCAATAATCATTGTGCGCCTCTCTACTCGATCCACCACCACTATATCAGGTTTATTCGCAATAATAGTCCTGTCAGTGATGATGGATCGATCCCAGTACAATGTGATATTTCCATTTTCGAGAACTGGGTCGGGCACATACCTGTAATACGGCACTTCCGATTCCACAAGATTGTATTTCAGAGCAAGTTGCTGATGGATAATCCTGGCTACAAGGTTGTGTCTATGCAAGTGCTCTTCGTTAGATAGACGAGAATAATTATTATTATTATTACTTATTTACTAAACATCTAGCATTTATATCCAGGAAAAATTTACAGGAATTTTCCTCTATAAAGTTACAAACGGATTTGTAAAATGTCGCGATCTTGTTGAACGTATCCATTATTTAGTCCCTTCAAAGCCCCCCAGACATCCCATCACCAGATTTTTTCATATCCCTTTTCGCAAATCAAATCTTGGTCTGAACGCTCCCTTGATCCGAATGTGCAGAAATTACAAAAGTCTTTGTAAATCGTCAGAAATCGACTTACACGGTGTATCACTCAACAAGTTTAGAAGATCAATGTCTGTGGTACGGGAGTGCATAAGTGCTTAGACTAAGCAATTTATATAACGACACTTGGCCATTATCAATCAATTCTGGGTTCATTGCGACTGCCGAGCTATCATGGGTAGGCGGGCGAGGAGAATTAAAACCACGTGTTGAAGATGATCAACGATGCACGATTATTATTCTAGCAAACTATTATAAGAATTACAATCAGCACTTTCTAATTAAACGAAATACAGTGACACTCCACCGAACACGTTTTGTTTGAGCGTGATGCAAACGGATTATCCCGATCCTTAGAATAATTAGTCCCAATCCGTCTGAAAGCCGCGTGCAAAAGAGCCCGGAGTTGTGTCAGAGTGAAGAAACGTCTATTCACGCTTGTCAAATGTCCACTGTCATTTTTGACGTTTCTTGACACTCTCAAAACATCGAAGCGCCGTCACGGCCGGACTGACATTCGCACGTCCTCGTGCGACTTCTGCCGCCTCGAGTTATCTGCAAAGACCAAATTCAAATCTGTAGTACACATCTGGGCATGCTCGCCCATCCCTGACTAGCTACCCATTTATGCTGTTTAAAAAGATCTCGATCTTCACCCCTCACATCTGAATTACTACACACTGGGCGGACAACTGACTTCAGGCGCCCCTTCGAGCACCCAGCAACTCGTATGGTGCGGTGGACCGGACAACCCGTCAGCGCCCCTTCCACCAGTCACGAAAACCACACACAGCTGCTGCAATCAACTGGTCCGGAACGTCGACCCGCATAGGCCAGCCCCAGACCAATCTCCTGCCACCCAGCTCGCACCAGAGAAGTCGTAGTCTGATCGTGGGCGTCGACCCGGTTTAGGCCAGCCCAGTCGATCAATCACACTACGTACCACGTAGGAAAACATAGTCTGATCAGTGGCATCGACCCGGTTTAGGCCAGCCCCATTGATCAAACACGCCGCTCCCAACTGCCTATCCAATGCCCTACGCTCTAGATCGATTCTCGATAAAATCACAGGATTTAAACAATTGTTATACACTCACCATTTACTACTCATCATGGTCGGAGGCAGAGAGGGTGCCAGAGCTTGCGGTCAAAGTGTGTGAACTAGATACAGATACTGTGTCACTATCATCATCAGGTGTTACCATTCCATTCTCATGACTCACTTCCGCCGTCTCGGCCTCCTCTGACTCATGGACTAAAGAAGTAGCTACTTCAATCAATCCACCGTAGCCCCTGGGTACTGCGCGCAAGTTTTCATGGGCGTACTTATAGGTTCGGTTAGACCCATCAATGTCTCTCAGCTCGTATCTATCGTGATCTAGTACCTTGACAATCGTAAAAGGACCTTTGAACTTTCGCTGTAGTTTAGTTTGGTTACGCTCACTACCTTTGATAAAGACAAAGTCGCCCACACTAAATGGTCTCACTATTGCTCTACCCCGGTTAAAGCGTTCTACCTCTGATGAAGCAGCCTTTTTGATATTCTCGGAAGCATTATGCCTAATGGTGTTTAAATCTAAACGGGGCTCAGGTTCAGCATGTAAGGATAAGGTTGACATTCCTAATGATTTTGCTCGTATGCCGAACATCAATTCCGTAGGGGAGTAGCCTGTTACTCTGGATCTAGTGCTATTCAAGGCAAGCTGAACTTCAGGAAGTTCGTCGCGCCACGTTTTGTTTGGGTCGTTCTCCACTATTGTGAGCAGAAATTTTAGAGTGCGCATTATACGCTCAACTTGACTTGCTCTACTGGAGCCAGTAGCGATAAGATGAAGCTCTATACTATGCTCACTACAAAACCGTTTGAAATAAGAAGCTAGGCCTAGAAATTGCTTAACATGTGTAGCTGTTTTTGGAGTTGGAGCGTCAATTAAAGCCTGTATCTTTCTAGGGTTCGGCATAACTACTCCTGCTTTTATAACGTAACCGAGGTAATCTATTTCCTTTTTCATGAATCTGCACTTTTTATAGTTCAACGAAAAACCCGCGTCAGCATTGAGTTCCCTATAGTCTACACACATCCTATCAGTGTTGTCTTTCTTTTTGACCAATAGAATGGGGCTAGCAAAAGGAGAACTGCTTTCCCGAATAATGCCCGCTCTTAATAGGGACTCTATTTTCTCGTTAACTTTTTCTTTTTCCGCGGGTGCTAGCCTATAGGGATGCCTTTGCACAGACTTATTTGGATCAATAAGGTCTATACGGAGAACGCCTGTCGTAACCCGCCGCGTTGGTATACCGTCTGTGAAGAACTCACAATATTTTTCGAAAATTCTAATCAAGGCTAATTTTTCACCACCTCGTAAGTCTGTATCAATATTCATAAAATCAAAGTTGCTAGATTTGTCATAAAAATTAACTTCTTTACGCTGAGAAAAAGTTACTTGATCGTTATCCATATGCACGTGTACGTTATCCTCTAATATATCCCTACCTATTATAACTGGTTCAGCAATAGTGCCATCAGGTACTATGTGAAACAACACTGAGAGCGATAGGCCTTGAACATTGATGGGGCTAATAACCTGGGAAACACATTCTACATCCCCCCTACCAATGCCCGTCAGATAAACCAAATCATTCTGCGCAGTACCAGGGAACTTCTCGGCGTAGCTGTTAGTTACTAATGAACAAGCAGATCCGCTATCAAAAAGAAAGGAAACTGACTCACCGGATGATGTAGTCAAGGTGCTCCTCGATGCCTTGCGTTCACACACATGGACTGCTTTGACCGCCGCTGCTCCGCCGCCACCCGCTCGATCTGGACACGCCGACGCCAAGTGTCCTGGTCGTCCACACGCGAAGCAGGTGATTGGTCTTGGTTTATCAGCGGCTCTGGATGTTTGATCGTGCGTCTTCTCTGAAGTAGCAGGCTCTTCTCTTCGCCTGCGGCAGTCTATCGCTTTGTGACCCAAAGTACCGCAGCGGTGACATGTTCCCATGAAGCGTGGTTCGTTGAATCGGGTCCTTTTCACATCCGCAGCATGGTCATCACTACCCTCATGCCTTCGTTTCAGTGAAATGCCGTTGAGAACGCGCAGTAGTTGAGATTTAGTGGTCAGGTTATGGGAATGGAGGTCACGGCGGATCACGGCTTCCTTTTGGCATAAAACTGAAGATACAAATCCAGTTGTAACATCTTCAGCCATCTCCATCTGTGGAATGCGTTCGATGATGTTCCAAAGGCGCATGGCCGCCTCACTCGCGGTTTCTTTGACACCAACTTGAAAACGTAAAATTTCATCGAAGTGATCTTGTGGCAGCATGGGCTTAGCAAACTTCGCAAGCAATACTTCTTTTATTTGAGGCCATGTCAACTGCGATGCCTGCAGTCGTGTTAAACAGGTGGCAGCTCGGTCCTTGAGTGCACGTGTAAGTAACAAAAGTAGCTCTGCGCCTTCTAACTTACGGTTGTTGACTACGATTTCTGTCACGTTGCACCAACCTTCGATGTCCGCTTCATTGCCATCAGGATCAAACTCAATCAACTGAGTAGACGTGCTGCTCGAAGGTTGCGGCTGTGATATGGCCATTAATCGGGCTAAAAACAACTCCATCTGTTGAGACAGGCTTGGTTCCGATGCCGGCGCTGAAGATCTCGGACGACTATTCTCCTCTGAAGCAAGCCCTTCACATCCCACTTCTGATAACGACACTTGGCCATTATAAATCAATTCTGGGTTCATTGCGACTGCCGAGTGTAAAAGGAAAACACTATACTCTTGGTAATACTTTTAATCAGCACAACTGTACTATTTCACAATCCAATGACGACTCTGCATTACATTTTACAATTTAGCATGACTTTTGCCCCACCCAGAAATAACGATATTATCATAACCGTTATTTCTGAGTGTTGCCAAAGTAAAATAATACATTGAGTTGCAATAATGAAAATACATTTAAAACATTGTTATAATAATAATAATTTGTACTTTGACAGTGTTGCCACAGTGGATATTATAATTCAATATTTAAGTAATACATTTTTTTAAATTTAATCAAAGAAATCATGACATTCGGCCATCCTACAGCGCGCTAACTCCGAAGCACGCAATAATCACGCACACTGAGGCATTACATCAAATAGGAAAAATGAGTAACAAAAAAAAACAATTACACACTCAAGACACTGTATCATATCATTATTTATATGACAGGCAATGCACCTAATAAGTACCCGATGAAAAGAGAAAAGAGTATGCACTGCACTTCACTTCACTTCATAAATCCTCCCGACCGAATCCCGGCCATGGGGCGGCCAACCTCAACAGAGACCAGCCAAGCACGCAGGAGACATAGTGCACAAATGTGTGCGGCAAACAGGTGCCTCACTGCTCTCCTACTCCACAGTCCCGACGGGACTGCAACCTGACACGACCGGGTACAGATCAGGCGCAGAACCAACTGCTTCCCGTGGTTCCGAGGCACGGGGTGTCACACTTCAAGCTTCCGATCTAGCTGCTACTGAAAAACTCGTGATAGAAAAATCAAACGACACCCTACCCGACCTGGGAATCGAACCCAGGAACCCAAGCTCAGTAGCCGCGCTTGCGACCACGAGACAAACGGGGTTAAAACTAATGTTTAATATGTTAAATGTTTCCTAAATATATGAATACCATTCGTGTTTACAGTTATTTGTCTAATTCTAAATTATAATTATTAAAGTGGGACGAATCAGATGGACCGACCCAGAGGATTTGTCAATTCCTAACGATTGGGTATATTGAACTGTTTGTTTTTCATTCCAATTATAAATATTGGCGTATTAGTTTTATCTTTTTAGCCATCACTCAATATCTTGGGATTTAATATCAGGGTTAAAATCCGGATAAAATACTACATTAGTGGTTGGAACATTCTTACTTGTGCCTGGTTGAATCGCCGAGATGATTTTCAGCAGATCATCTGCAGTCAGTCCTTCCAAAACTAACTTCAACTTCACAGGTATCTCTTCAGAATCACTAGATAAACATTTCCTGCTATACATATCTTCTAGGAGCCTCTGGAGAGAAACTTACGATCCGCTCTGGAGCGTAGATCTGGAGTGGAGTTGTCATTTCGTTGGCCTTCACAGCACACCTTACGGCTTTCCAACAGCACACCTACATGGCTTTCTAACAGCACTGCTACTTGACTTTCATTGCAGCATACCTACATGGCTTTCATAGCAGTATACCTACATGGCTTACTAACAGCGCACCTACATGGCTTTCATAGCAGCATACCTACGTGGCTTATTAACAGCACATGTACATGGCTGCATAGGATTACATAAGTGCCTACGCTAAATTCATGGCCCCAAAAGATCACGTAAGTGTCAACGTTAACGTTACAACGTTACTTCGACGTTATTACTTTGGTTATAATTTGCAAGTTGATTTTTATAAAATTTGTAATTCATAACCGTACATAACTCGTGCGGTCTGGTTGTGTTTTTGTCGCGCATCGGATCGATATCCCCACTGCGCGAATTGTTGTTTACGCACAGTCACGCGCTATAGGTGTGCGCCGGACCTCCCGGTTGCTCGACCCTATCGTGATCTCATCATGAATGATAACGTAAACGCTTCACCGCGCTTTGATTCGCCCGTATTCAATAATGATGTACAGAGTTTGTTGAATGATTCGTTGGACATGGATGCTATAGATGATGATGGTAAAATTAAAGAGGATTTGTTGAGAGCGGAAAAACGAGACAGAGAGGACAGTACTAAGACGAAGAGGGTTGGACAGAAGTTAAAGGAAGTAAAAAAAAGATATGTCACGGTAGTAAAAACTCTGTAAAAGAAGAAAAATATGAGGTGTATGTTTCTTCCAAGGAACGTCTTCCGAAACAGTTTGCGATGGCACGTATTTTAAAAGAAAATAACATAACCAAAATTAGCCAGGTTAAATATTTAAGTCCTTTTAAAATACGCTTTCAATTTGAATGTGAATCGGCTGCGCAGAATCTTATCATGTGCGAGAAACTTTTAGAGAAAGGATGGAGGTTCCAGAAGGCTATGCAGCTGTCTGTCTGCTATGGCCTTATCAAGGATGTAGATCTGGATTTTACTGATGAGGAGATCCTCGAAAATATTTCATGTCCGGCCCCCGCCAAGCTTTTATCATTCAAGAGGCTAGACCGTCGCAATAGGGATGATGGTGGCTGGTGCCCCAGCGAAACCCTTCGACTTTGTTTTGACGGTGATCATCTACCTGCATCAGTTCGTGTATGTGATATAAATATAAAGGTCTTGCCTTACATACACCAGGTATCCCAATGTTCCCAATGTTGGAGGTTAGGCCATATGCGGAAAATGTGCCCCTCGAAAAACGTGATTTGCCCGAAGTGTGGTGGGAATCATGAAAATTGCGACACTTTATTGTTTACATGTGTCAACTGTAAAGGTAACCACATATCTCTAAGTAAGACTTGTCCAGTGTATAAGAAGGAGAGAAGGCTAAGGGAGATTATGGCTGAGTTTGGTTGCACCTACAGGAAAGCCATAGAATGTTATGTTCCTCTCGAAAATTCCGGCCCCCCCGAAATTATCGTTCTCCCTCAAGCTCCGGTTGCCCCAAAAAATCGTGTCTTTTCTACAACTCTTGCAGGCAACCCTTCACAAGTTAGCAAAACGAATTCGGGAGCCTCTTTTCATCACACTTTTGCCGAAATTATCCAAACTAAGGCTACCGTACATAAAGTGCAGTCTCCTACGGTTAGTGATGATCCTCCAAAACCCAAAGTACAGTCTCCAAAACATAAAAACAACCCTCAAAAAGAAGACTGGATGTTTTGGAATTCAGATTCAGACGATAAAGACTTTCATCAATCCCCTGATGATCAAGAAGGTAACGATGAATGTCCATCTTTCAACGAGTTGTGGTCTAGAATAAAGGAAGTTATTTACCTTAAAAAGACTAGCTTAATTTTTAAGATAAAGGGTGTCTATCAATTGTGCCTAGAATGGTTAACCTTAGTGTCAGTGAGTTTTGTTTCAGAGTGGTCGTGGATAAAAACATTATTTAACTTTTTCATTCCTTGTGATGGCTAACAAATCAATTAAATTAAATATCTTACAGTGGAATGCCCAAAGTATCAGGCCTAAGCTAGCATCGTTTCACGAAATTTTATGCCAGGATAAAGTACATGTTGCTGCCCTTAGTGAAACGTGGCTCGAACCAGAGAGTAATTTTAAAGTTACTGGGTATGATGTTTATCGCGCGGACCGGGATGACTCATACGGCGGTGTAGCTATCCATAGTACACAAATCTGTTAAAGCGCAGCAGAGGCGCGTACACGTGAATAAAAACGGTATTGAGGTAGTGTGTGTTCAATTATTTAATTGTGATCCGTTCGAAAATATTGTTGCTGTTTATTGTCCAACTAGAATCGTTACCACTCAGCAAGATTGGGATAGTCTGTTATCATTATGGTCAACCAAAACTTTAATTCTAGGTGATTTTAACGCCCATCACGTTAGTTGGTCGTATAAGACTGACCACAGAGGCAGTCTTATTCACGACTCACTTATTGACAGCAACTTTTTTTCTTTGAACGATGGGTCACATACGCGAGTTCGTTTAGTTGACAACAACTTGCAACAGACTTCTCCAGATGTATCGCTGGTTTCTACGGATATTGCGCTTAACATTAACTGGACCGTTTTGAATGAAAGTCTTGGCAGTGACCATTTAATGATTAAAATCTCAACATTGTGTACGTCATACCTCCCTTCAGTTATTAAAAGAAATTTTGGCAAAGCAGACTGGACTTCATATAAAAAATATCTGGAGCAAAAATTTTACCATTTGCGTTTGCCGAATGACCTTCAAAAAGCTTATGATTTATTTATAGATATTCTGAATGACGCTGCTAACAAATTCATCCCGATATTTAAATTTAACCAAAACCCTTGTTCAGATTTTACTCCAAAGCCATACTGGACTTCAGAACTGTCACACGCTGTGGCTCACCGTAGGCTAGCGTTATCCAATTTTAGACGTAATCCCACTCCTCAGAATCTTGATAATCTCAACAGTAAGATAAGTACATCGCAGAAGTTAATCCGGCAGGCTAGGGGAGTGAACTGGCAAAATATTTGTTCTACAGTTGATCACACTACATCGTCTAGTGAAATGTGGCGCAAAATGAGATGGCTGAAAGGTTACCGTTCGCCTAGACATTTTGTGGACGCCCAAAGTTCCACAAATCTTTTAAATTCTTTAACACCAGATTATGTTTCCCCATCGACCCCTACGGTTCACCTTAATAACCCTATATTAGAGTGTGAGATCTCTATTCAGGAGCTAGACAAATGTATCAAATCTAAGGATACATCTCCTGGATGCGATGATATATCTTATTCTATGATTAAGAATTTGCCTGATGTGGGTAAATCTGTTTTACTAAGGTTATATAATACATTTTTTGATGTCAGTTTTGTTCCTTCTCAGTGGCGCGACATTTGTATCGTACCTATTCCAAAACCTGGTCGTGACCCTGGTAACGTTTCTTCACTCCGGCCCATATCCTTGCTGTCGTGCATATGCAAAATTTTCCATTACCTTTTATTTAGAAGATTAGAATGGTTTCTAGAAAAACGTAACACATTTTCTGCGAACACAGTAGGCTTCCGAAGAGGTAGGTCGTGTGTAGATGGCTTAAGTTGCTTAATCTCCACAATTCAAACTGGTTTCTCTGAGGGTTGTTCTACTGTGGGTTGTTTTTTAGATATAAATAATGCGTATAATAATGTAAATAATACTATTTTAATAAATGTTTTAGATAGTTTTCATGTAGGGTCACGTATCTGTAGATATTTATGGAATTTTCTTCATAGAAGAGTACTCAAAATAAGATCTGGTAATGAATTTATTTGCAGATATTCGGGTAGTGGTTTAGCTCAGGGTGATCCGTTATCTCCACTATTATTTAATATAATAACATTGGATATTTGTAAACGTTTACAAAACAATGTTTGCATATCCCAATATGCGGATGATTTCGCTATATATGTACAGTGTTCTTCTGTTAGTGAGGGCGAATACAAGATCCAGTGTGCTCTTGATCTAATCAACAGCATGTTAACAGACGTAGGTTTAGAAATTTCTCCCACTAAAAGTAAAATTTGTTTGTTTAGTAGAGGTTTCCGTAGGCCAGTTATAGATGTCTGGTTGAACGGTAGTTTGTTAGAGTTAGTAGACCATGTGAAATATTTGGGATTGTGGCTAGACAGGGGTCTGCGATGGAAGAAGCATATAGATGAGGTTCGTGAGCGAGTACTTAAACTGATTAATATTTTTAAGGTTTTGGTGGGACCTGGGTGGGGTATTCATCCCAACCATTTAAGACGACTATATATCTCTCTTATTCGTAGTCGTATCGACTTTGGTAGCTTTCTACTGGACAATAGCCCCGACACACATTTAACTAAATTGGATAGATTACAAAACATTTGCCTGCGGTTGATAGGTGGGTTTATTAAAAGCACTCCCATTCACGTGATGGAATCCGAATTGATATTGCCCCCTCTTTTTATTCGCCGCCGATATTTAGCTGGTAAGTTTTATTTAAAATCGAAGTGTTACGATTTTCCTTTAATAGGCATATTGGATAAGCTTCAGGGTCTTTGTGCTAATAATCCTTACTGGAGAAATAAGAAAAAACCACTGTTAGTTATGTCTCACGATGTATTAAAGCAAGAACATATGTATTGCAGTAGTAAAATTGGCATGTTCTCCATGGATACTTGGGTCAGCAATATGGACTTATCACGCATTGTAAAGCCTAGTTTAGATTTGGTTGATAAACCTAAGCATTGTTATTATATACATAATTTAAGATCAATATGTTGTAAGTCTCTAAATACACAATATTCTGGCTTTTACTGTGTGTATACGGACGGTTCTAGACGTGAGAATTACTGTGGCGCAGCGTTTTTTGATTCGGAAGTGGGTACCTTCTTCAAATTCCGTATTTCATCAAAAGTTTCAATAATGCACTTGGAGTTGATCGCTATCGCTGAAGCTTTGGCTTATATCCAATCTTTGGACGGTGAACGGTTTGTCATTTTCACTGATTCGAAAAGTAGTCTTCTTCATCTGATGAGATGTACGAATACTTCACCGTTCAGGGGGCTTCCACTGGCGTATAGTATTTTAAGAACCATCACTGAATTTGTTGCCAAACATAAAATAGTTGTATTGCAATGGATTCCTTCTCATGTTGGACTGGTTGGCAATGAGATGGTTGATCGTTTGGCAAATGAAGCCGCGTCTGATGGAGAATTTTATGCTTGTCCTCCATGGCATACCGAGCTTTTACCCCTAGTTAAAGACAGATGCTTTCAATCTTGGTCAGAATACTTTGATAAAAGATCTTTAACGAAGGGCATTTGGTATAGGACGATTCAGCCATCTCTTCCACGTATGATTTGGTTTAGCGAGGGCAGGATGAATAGGCAAGAAGTTGTGATGGCTTTGAGACTCCGATCCGGCCACGTGCCTCTCAATAGTTTTGGCTTTATGATGCGCAAAGTTAATTCTCCCAATTGTGCCGTCTGTGGAGTCATAGAAGATGTTCATCACATCTTGACGGAATGTAGCCGTATTGGAGTCCAAAGACGTCAAGCTTTTGACAACAACCTTAATATAGGCTTCTATAATAGCGTTCTGGCCTCACCATTGTCAGATGAGGCCAGAACGCTTTATCATATTATTATTATGGGTACAAGGTTGTGGGTAGGCTAGTTTGTTATAAGTACTTATTGTATTCAATAATCGGGGTGACATTTTCTTTATAGAAAAAACCCTGTAAATAAATAAAGACTAAAAAAAAAAAAAAAAAAAATGTAATTGTATTATTTTTAATTGACATTTGTAATTTAATAATTTAGGCAATTACTTTCCTAGTACTTATTTTTTTTTTTTTTTTTGACATTGGAATTTAATTATTTTGTTAAATTAAAATCATTGTTAATGTCACAAAATTTGCATGCCGAATTTAGTTGGCACTACTGTGTATTTGTTATAAAATCTGTATAATACCATATTTCAGGCAAATAAATGAATCTATCTATCTAAACTCTGAACTACAGCTCACCTTTATGGCTGCATAAGATCACATAAGTGCCTATGTTAAACTCCTGAACTAGTAGTCACCTATATAGCTCCATAATATCACATAACTGCCTACGTTAAATTCTAAACTACAGCTCACTTGCATAGCCGTATAAGATCAAATAAGTATCAACGTTAAAACAGAACTATGTACAGCTCACTCATATGGCTACGTAAAATCACATAAGTGTCTACGTTAAGCTTTGCACTACAGCTCACCTACATGGCTGCATAAGATCACATTACGTGCCTACGTGAAACTCTGAACTACAGCTTACCTATGTGGCTGCTATAAATTATACGCATATATCTCCATGAAGCTCACCTACATGGTTAAACTGGAGTGTAAGCCGCATAGAACTCTAACTATACTCGTAGGTACATGTTCATCTTTAATTTTAAACTCTGAACTACAGCTCACCTACGTGGCTGCTATAAACTATACGCATACATCTCCATATAGCTCACCTACATGGTTAAACTGGAGTGTAAGCCGCATAGAACTCTAAACTATACTTGTAGGTACATGTTCATCTTTAATTTTAAACTCTGAACTACAGCTCACCTATGTGGCTGCTATAAACTATACGCATACATCTCTTTATAGCCATCAACATGGTTGAACTAGAGTGTAAGCCGTATGGAACTCTAACCTATACTCTTACATCTTTATTTTTAAAATCTGGACTACAGCTCACCTACGTGGCTGCTATAAACTATACGCATACATCTCCATATAGCTCACCTACATGGTTAAACTGGAGTGTAAGCCGCATAGAACTCTAAACTGTACTCGTAGGTACATGTTCATCTTTAATTTTAAAATCTAAACTACAGCTCGCCTATGCGGCTATTATAAACTATACGCATACATCTCCATATAGCTCACCTACATGGTTAAACTGGAGTGCACGCCGCATAGGAGTCTACACTATACTCGTACATCACAGGTCGCCCACACGGCTGAACCCAAGTGCACGCTGCATAGGGGTCTATCTACACTATACCCGTACATCTCTGAACAGCTCACCTACATGGCTGAACCCGAGTGCACGCCGCATAAAATTCAAAATTCAAAAGTCATTTATTCAAACTAGGGGTCTACACTATACTCGTACATCTCTGAACAGCTCACCTACATGGCTAAACCCGAGTGCACGCCGCATAAAATTCAAAATTCAAAAGTCATTTATTCAAACTAGAGGTCTACACTATACTAGTACATCTCTGAACAGCTCACCTACATGGCTGAACCCGAGTGCACGCCGCATAGGGTTCTACACTATACTCGTACATCTCTGAACAGCTCACCTACATGGCTGAACCCGAGTGCACGCCGCATAGGAATCTACAGTATACTCGTACATCTCTGAACAGCTCACCTACATGGCTGAACCCGAGTGCACGCCGCATAGGAATCTACAGTATACTCGTACATCTCTGAACAGCTCACCTACATGGCTGAACCCGAGTGCACGCCGCATAGGGGTCTACACTATACTCGTACATCTCTGAACAGCTCACCTACATGGCTGAACCCGAGTGCACGCCGCATAGGAATCTACACTATACTCGTACATCTCTGAACAGCTCACCTACATGGCTGAACCCGAGTGCACGCCGCATAGGAATCTACACTATACTCGTACATCTCTGAACAGCTCACCTACATGGCTGAACCCGAGTGCACGCCGCATAGGAATCTACACTATACTCGTACATCTCTGAACAGCTCACCTACATGGCTGAACCCGAGTGCACGCCGCATAGGGGTCTACACTATACTCGAACATCTCTGAACAGCTCACCTACATGGCTGAACCCGAGTGCACGCCGCATAGGGGTCTACACTATACTCGAACATCTCTGAACAGCTCACCTACATGGCTGAACCCGAGTGCACGCCGCATAGGGGTCTACACTATACTCGAACATCTCTGAACAGCTCACCTACATGGCTGAACCCGAGTGCACGCCGCATAGGAGTCTACACTATACTCGTACATCACAGGTCGCCCACACGGCTAAACCACAGTGCACGCCGTATAGGAGTTCACAATACACATTTTATTATATGATAGCTCGCATAGTCATTAATCATTGCAGCAAACAACAAAGGCTAAGCTACTGCTTAACTATCAAACTATATAGCTGCACAGAAATTTCAGTGAACGGAACAGACTGACATACTATTAAATTATTCGTAGTAGTAATTAAGTAAAATCTCGTAGAGAAATTCCCAACATTCCATCTCATAATTTGTAATTTATTTATTTTCCAAGTTGTCCAATGCAATGATAACTCTATCGAGGAGTTGCCTCGACCAAGAGTACCACATGCACTGGCCCAACTATTTACTAATTGTTTATAATTAGTCCAACGCAACGATATCGAGGAGTTGCCTCGACCAAAGATAGCACGTGCATCAGCCCAACTATTAACTTAGGTACTATATATTATTATAATTAGTCCAACGCAACGATAACCTTATCGAGGAGTTGCCTCGACCAAAGGTAGCACGTGCATCGGCCCAATTACTATTAACTATGATTTAAATATTAGCCTTATGCTACAATGATTGCTACCGAATCATGAGACTACATAATAACCATACTCATCGCTCACTGAACTTATCTCGTACAAAAACAGGGAAGTAAAGAATTCATAAGACTACTTACAATTTTACCGGCATAATATGGCTCGTGATTCCATGCCACTTCTGACTTGTAAAAGGAAAACACTATACTCTTGGTAATACTTTTAATCAGCACAACTGTACTATTTCACAATCCAATGACGACTCTGCATTACATTTTACAATTTAGCATGACTTTTGCCCCACCCAGAAATAACGATATTATCATAACCGTTATTTCTGAGTGTTGCCAAAGTAAAATAATACATTGAGTTGCAATAATGAAAATATATTTAAAACATTGTTATAATAATAATAATTTGTACTTTGACAGTGTTGCCACAGTGGATATTATAATTCAATATTTAAGTAATACATTTTTTTAAATTTAATCAAAGAAATCATGACACGAGCTATCGTGGGTAGGCGGGCGAGGAGAATTAAAACCACGTGTTGAAGATGATCAACGATGCACGATTATTATTCTAGCAAACTATTATAAGAATTACAATCAGCACTTTCTAATTAAACGAAATACAGTGACACTCCACCGAACACGTTTTGCTTGAGCGTGATGCAAACGGATTATCCCGATCCTTAGAATAATTAGTCCCAATCCGTCTGAAAGCCGCGTGCAAAAGAGCCCGGAGTTGTGTCAGAGTGAAGAAACGTCTATTCACGCTTGTCAAATGTCCACTGTCATTTTTGACGTTTCTTGACACTCTCAAAACATCGAAGCGCCGTCATATACATATTTTTTGTAAATTCATTTCAGATATCACTCACACTCATTTTTAATTTTTCACGTTCCACCTTTCGTGGTAAAATTTTTATGTAATTTTTTTTGTTTAATACTCATTTACTTTGAATTTTGAATTTTACTAATTGTATTTTATGTTTAGTTTATTACGATGTTGTTTTGTGGTGAATGCTGTGTATACCTATAATAGGCATACATACCAGTACTTGTACACACATCAACACGGTCTAGGGATATTTTTAAAAAAGCGAATTACTATCAATGTGTTAATTATTTATATGACATGTATATATTTAAAAGATACATTATTTAATATTCTACCATTTTTTAATAATGGTTAAGATACTTCGATTGAAATCTCAGGATTTTATGGAAAAAAAATGAAGCATAGACGGAAACCGTATATGAATTAACTTTTAATTTATGAGTAAAAACTGAAAAAAATAGAAAAATCATTTAATTTGTGTTTATAAACTTGAAGTTAGTAGTCTGAGAAAGCGCCCATGATGTTCATAACACATCGGCAACGATTCGGCATGCTCAGAACAAGGTTGTCAATGTCTTGCTGCGGAATATTGTCCCATGTCCTTCTGAGGTGCGCAAAAAGTTGATCTTCTGTAGCCAGATTTTCAGGAACTTCCTTCAGAGCTCTTCTTTGCAGCATATCCCACGCATGCTCAATGGGATTTAGATCTGGCGATTGAGCAGGCCAGTCTAAGGCCCTAACATTGTGTGTATGTAACCAAGCTGCTACCGTTCTCGCCGTGTGAGCCCGGGCATTGTCGTGCATGAGCAGGAAATCTTGCCCCATTTGTGTTCTGTGGGGCAAGATTACGGGCCCCACCACCTGTTGGACGTATCGTTTTGCCGTCATATTGCCCCGCACCCAAACGAGATCCGTCCGTCCTCCAAGACGAATTCCTGCCCAAACCATAATTGTTCCTCCTTGGTATGAGTGAAGTTCCTGAGGGTTCTGCAGACGGCTCCATCGTCCAGGAACTCGCCAAACACGCGTCCTTCGTGAATCTGGATGGAAGCCGCACCTGGATTCATCCGTGAACAGCATATTGGACCATTGCTCACGGCCCCAGTCCAAGTGGTTCCGAACCCATTCTTATCGTCGTCCACGATTGCCTCCCCGTAAAGGTGGGACCCGGAGTGGTCTACGAGAGCGTAGATTGCTTTCATGCAGTCGCCTTCTTACAGTTTGGTCACTCACAAGCACTTGGTGTTCCACTCGCAGCCTTTGGACCAATTGAGTCACCGTTGCATTTGGTTGAGCTCGCGCGGTAATTTGCAAAAATCGGTCTTGTCTGGGGGTAATGATGCGACTTGGCCCCCGGTGCCTCTCCGCTACTTCACCTGTGGCACGATAGCGTGTCCACAATCTTAAAATTACATTTTGGTGGGTCCCTATGGCCTCAGCAACATTACGCTGAACAGACCCAGCTTCCAGCATTCCCACAGCTCGTAACATCTCCGCCCTCGTCAAATGTTGGCGTTGCATGGCTACAATACTTCAATTTTAACTTTATCTTTCGTTTAAAAATGAAAAAAAACTTTAACTAAACGTAATTCGTATTGTTTTCTAAATTTCGCACAAATGAAAATTCCCTCTCCTACACATCAAGACATTTTTATGCCACTGAAACAAAAGAATTTTCAAAAATTTGAATTTGGAATTAGTCTGAGATAAATTACAAACAAATCGGTGTATAAAAGATTCCAATGCGGCCAGTACTTTTCGAGTTATTTAATTGAGTATGAAATATCCCTAGACCGTGTTGATGTGTGTATTATGGTTTTATTCTGTTTTAAATTTTGTGTATGTACTGCTGTTGGCGTACCAAAAAAAAAAAAAAAAGTACAGACGCCAGCACATCAAGCTACTACAATCTGTCAAATTTATTTAATAGATTTTCAACTTTAGCACTACAGCATAAGGTTCAAGGTTGATTGCGAAAATTTGACAGTTTCGGGTAGCTTGAACTGCTGGCGTCTGTACTATGAGATATAAAAGGCATACTGACTAGTATATAGTTATCTGTGGGCATACTGTAGTAACGTCATATTCTAGCGAGTTGGAAATATCTCTAAAGATTTAAGAAAATCTTAACCAACAATAAAAAATATTGACCCAGAGATACTTCCTGAGATTTATGCTATGCTTCTTTATGACAGCGTCTGAACTGAGAGCCCAAGTCATTTGTTCATAAAAGTTTTAATTTACGTTTAAGAAATTTATGAACCTTTGGTACTAATTAGGTACCTACTCATTTTTTAGATATATTTTGACCATTTCTGAAAAATACACCCGCGAACCTGACATTCACGAAACCGCGGGGCGCAGCTAGTAACAATAAGTTCCACTTATTGCCGCGGGACTTCTTTCGTGAGACAGACTCCTTTATTACTTTCAAGTCCCATTTAATAGGAGGCGAGCCTATTACCGTCGAGAGTAGGCCTATGCCCAGCCAGCAGTGGGTACGTAATAGACTGATTATGCTATGCTTGCTATTACAGAAATGCCAGAAATCCAGACTCCGACTGTTTTTGAGATATTCCTCTTTGAATAACACTGTCCGACCTGGGGATCGAACCCAGGATCCCATGTTCAACAGTCGACCTTCGTCGGCTGAAAACGGCCAACTGAAAGCGGCCGAAACGACCACTGAAAAAAAATCAGCACCCTAATTGCGTAACACACGATCAATCACAATCTGAATCATTTTAAAGGATATTGTTAATCCATTGCTTCATATTTACGAGTATGTTCGAGAAATTTGTCTGCTCAACAACGTTAATAACGCTAAATGTTGAACTGTCAAAATGAATGAGACTGTGATTGTTCCTGTGTAACGCAATCTGTGTTAGGGTGCTAATCTATGTTTTCTGGAAGCACTTACCTACTTTATTAAGCAATTTAATTTGGTTAGAAGGCATTAAAGGTAATAAAACACTTGTGATTTGGTTTGTTTCATATATTTTATGGGATATTATAAATTGCATATCAAATAAATAATCGCCTATCAATACATACTCATCATTTATATTCTTATTTACATCTAATAACTTACTTCACTACAAATAAACTAAATGTTTAACAAAACTCAAACTGCAGATAATTCGAAATTATACATCAATATAACATTACTTTTTTCCTCATAATGCAATACAGTTAAATTTATTTTTGTACAAAAATACTACATACATAGCATAAATACTGACTGCACAGCAAATTTTCCATATTTCATAGCAAAATAACTATCCCAGTCGCATATTAACCAGTAAGTACAACAAAACCTGTTCATCATATTTGTCTTAATTTTCAAGAAGCCATGCTCGGCAAATTTAATGATTATTATAACAAAAAAATCCTTTTACATTGCATTATTTCTAAAAGCAGAACAAATTAACTGAATAAAAGGTTGGCGGCTTCGCGCGCTTTTTCGTCACTGGAGTGCAGTGGCGCGAGCGAGTAAGATAGAGATAGCGCTAGGTCGTGTCGTCGGGAGTTAGCCGTATATCTCGCGCGTAAGAGCGAAATAGAAATATTTCGTTAGTGTAGGTGTCGTTTTGCGCCGGCGGCCCGGAAAGATAATCATATAAAAACAATAATTGCAATATTTGTGTGTAATTAGTGTGCATTTGACTTTTGAGTTTATCTAATGTTAATTTAAACTGATGATATACCATGGAATTTCCGACATCAAGTAATGTACAACAACAAAGTGATGTTCCTGTGTATTGTTCGGACAGTGAAACCGAGTCACAAGTGGAGCCATGTACCAAACGAACGACAAAAGGTGGCCTAGACTGGATATGTGTCAAAAAGTTCGTAAATTTTGACGAAGCACAACAATTTCTACGAGATGAAAAGATTTGGACTGCTAAATTTACTCACACGACAGAAGAAGGTAAAAAACAGTATTACCGTTGCAACAAAGTTAAATACCGAGGCCCTCAGTGTGCAGCACGAATTTATTTGCTTTTTGAATCAAACTCCGATGCTGTCTTACTGTACCGCACAAGCAGCGATCATGATCATGAGATTATTGGGACCAAAAATGATTATGGCATAACCCAAGAGACAAAGGACGAAATTAATAAGCTATACGCATTGCATTTAAATCCAAAAGCTATTTTAGCACGTCTGAGTGAAATAAATGGTATTAAAGTTCACTCAAAAAAAGGAACTAAATAATTATCTTTCTGACCGTCGCAGAGTTGTTTATGGCCCTTCTACAATCAGTCTGGGAGAGTTAGAGCAATGGTTAATAAATAAATCCGTAATGCCTGAGGACGATAATGAACCATATGTAATTTATTACTACGTGTACGAGGAGGATGAAAATACAACCTTTCGTTTTGCGATCGGAACAAAATCTTTGTTAAAATTAGCAACTTTAGCTACCAACTTGCATGCAGACGCCACGTACAAACTTACATGGCAGGGGTTTCCAGTATTAGTGGTTGGCACAACTGATAAAGCAAAGCGATTCCATCCTCTTTGTATGGCGATTTCAAGTTCGGAGCGGAAAGAAGATTTTGTAGTGCTGTTCGATGCACTCAAAAGGGGCGCTTTAACTCTTTATGCTTTTAATATAGAACCAAAAGCACTTATTTGCGACGCAGCAAAAAGCATTAAAAATGCTTTTCAAGAAGTGTTTGGCACAGAGGCTACTATTAAAATGTGTTGGGCACACGCAAAAAAAAATATACAAAAAAAAGTAGAAAAATTGGTTGAGAAGGAAAAACAGAAAGAATTGTTGGATGATATAGATTTGTTGCATTCAGCTACCTCTCCTACATTATATCAACGAGCGTTAACTGCGTTTTTACATAAACACGCAAAAGAAGAGCAATTCATATCATATTTCAAACAGGAGTGGGTTTCGCTCAATCCAAATTGGTATCTTGGATCAGCCGAAGATTGGGACACTTTTGATGGTTACAAAAAAAACGCTTTCGCATATTGGAGAGTTGCTTTGCCCACCCAACAAACCGCCTGGGTCAACGGAAAATGCACCTGCCCCATTTTTTTTTAAGAACTATATGTGCAAGCATATCATCGGAATTGCGATCCGACTTAAGTACGTGGCGCCACCTGCAGAAGCTAAAAATGTGCCTATTGGGCAAAAAAGGAAGCGTGGTCGCCCCGCGAAAGCAAGACCCGCTTTAATAATTCTTTAAATTACAATTTTGTATCTAATTTTATATTTTTTTTGCTGATCTCATTATGTGGTAATTAATAAATAATAAGACGACTGTGACTAATAAAATGCTGTTTTATTTAGAAAAACTGCTGTACATAATATAAAAATAGAAGCTATATTTAAAAGAAAAAGAGTTAACATGTATAATGTGCATTAAGATTATTAGCTGTGCATTGATGAAAAAGCTTTTGCTTTAGGAAAAATCGCTGTACGCTGCGAAAATAAATTGTAGTGTGTTTAGTGATATTTTGAGTTGAATATTTTGCTGTGCAATCAGTAATTTTGATGGGAATTCGGAATCTTATTGCATAGAAAAAGGATATTTTTTGATTTGCGTTTAAATACTACCCATATTTTATTAATTTGCATTAACACCGCGTTCAATATAACAATGCGTTTAGGATACTGGTGGGGCTGCCCCGTTTCTGTAGTGCGTCAGGGATGTTCGCAGATGCGCATGTAGATTGCTTTTACGCAACAATGCGTAAAAGGTGCGCTTCCCTGGTGCGCAGGGTGCGGGGCAGCACCAACAGTGTCTTGAGCATGGTTGCGAGTCGCCTGGACTGTGTATACGTGGGTCACAGATAACTATATACTAGTCAGAGACACTGTTGTGCCGTCTCTCAAGGGATGTCGCAACGGTGACCAACCGTTATTTGTTGTTATTTATTGTATTGTTTTCCTTGTTTTTGTTTAATGTCTGTGCTTACTAACATAATCGTAAGTTTTACTAACAATCTTGTTGTTGAGTCTTGGTTACTCGAATAAAGAAAATTCTATTCTATTATATTAAGGTTCTACGTAAACGTGAACCTCAATGTTAATATGAATTTATTATATATTTTTCAAAACCAGAATACTTATGTAATAACGATAACATAAATAACTATTATAGATACTGGCGAAAAGGCTCTTCAAATAAGTTTATGAGCGGTAATATAAAAATAATAATAAATTTACAACTTGATTGTCATTCTACTGTAACTTTGACACCGATGCCACTGACAAGGTATGATTTATTTATTTATTTTATTTATTTATTCACTCCAAACATACAAATATCCTTACAGGCTAGACCCAATGCGATATTGTATGTATAGTACACTTAAAAATTAACTAGTTCCATTAACTAGTACCATAACAAATTCTATAGGTAGCTATTCTTTGAAATTCACCCAGAGTGCACCAAAATATGTCGATGTCATCAGCAATGAGGTTGATGATCTACTGTTACGTAATACAAAGTCTAATAAAGCCTGTACTGCACTGCTCGCGAAGTTGATCGAAGTTTTAAGCGAATACGAGAGTGCAGAAGAGCACTTCGGCTCGCGTCGTGCAACCTCCACTCACCTCGGGCGACTTCCAATCGTTGTCGGTTTTTGCGCCCGAGTCAAAGGACTCGAAGCGTCGTCTACTTTATACTTCGCACGAGTGTGTAGTCGCGTAGTTCGGACTTCGGTCAACTTGGACGAGTGCTTCGTCGAACCAACTTCGCGAGTAGTGTAGTAGTTTTAACAATTTTCGGTCACAAATATCTACAAAAAACTAAACAACAGTACACTTTACAAATAACTTATGACATAGGAGGTTGCTATCTACTATGGCGTAATATTTCATTGCATGGGTATCTATATAACAGCAATTTATGAATACTACACTGAATAGCCCCCTTATCCGTATGGTAATATAATGAAAGGTCCAATTTGACGGATTACCCTATTGATATTTTCGCTTCATACAGACGCTCTACCGCTAAAGCAATGTAAACTCTACCGGCACAGACCTAGAGTTCGCAAGCCCCACCACGACATCAACGTAGAAACTTGAGACCAGCACTTACTGGAAAACTTCCTTCCTCCGAGCACGGTTGCTCTTGCGAATCTACACTCAAACCGGTCAATAAAGGCAAGAATGAGGTGGGATCTCTGTTCCTCGTCAGTGTTCTATCCAGCCGGTCAATAACGGCAAGCCAGAGATGAGAAACAAGACTTCTCCCGGGAGATAGGGTCCGTGGGGTCGCTACTGCCCAACAGCTCGCCACATGCTGCCCTGCGGGTTTCTGTATCTCTCTTGGTCTGGCTTTACTTTGTCGGAACAGGTCTAGGACGACGAGTCCTAGGCCTGTTCCGGCAAAGTAAACTCTATCGGCACAGACCTAAAGTTCGGATTATTATTATGAAATAAGCAATATTTGTATGCACGTTCTCGAAAACGGTACAAAGTTGCAAATTTTGGGGTTTACGGGGGCGAAAAATCGATCTAGCTAGCAAAAAGATATTGTCTAAAGCCCCCAGTATTTTTAGGCATTTTTGCTTTGCCGTTTGAATCGCGTGTATTTTGCGTTGGTCATCGCAAATACCTGGGCATCATGATAGATCAGCGCCTGTCCTGGCATATGCATACTGAACTAATCATGAAAAGAGTTAGGAAATTGATATGGACTTTCAAATCATTGAGACACGTTGCCTCAAAGAATCTTCTGCAGAAAGTTTACTTTTCATTGGCACAATCGATTCTTACGTACTGTTTACCATACTGGGGAGGGGCAACAAATGGAACTAGAGAGGGCGCAGCCTTCTCTGCTTAAGGTTATGCTCTTTATACCTTATAGATTCCATACCCAAAGTCTTTACTTAAGTCTTTGTCTGTAAGGAAACTTTACCTACTCCATCTTATCCTGACAAAACACAAATCCATTCCGTTTGATCCCACAAAGCCGCGCATCAGTAGCAGAAGAGGCTACTTAGTCGGTCCATCTGTTCCAGTCAGATATGTTTTTGCTAAGAGGCAGTATGAAAAGCAATCTTCCCACGTGTACAACTTGCTGAACAAAGAGCTACATATCTATCCTCTGAAACTCCGTGACTGTAAACTAGCTGTGTCTGACTGGCTTAAGAATAAAACCTATGACGACATTGAGGTTTTGGTATCATCGCTTTCATAGCCTGTCCTGAAAGTAATAGGACCATGGTAGCGAAACTGTTAGCGGAGGAAGCTGTACCTGACTTCCTCCGATAGCAAGACATTGTCGCAGGGCTAACCTAAACTTATCCTAAATTTAAACCTTAAGTTAATATAAAAATTAACTCAAATACTCAATTCCACACTCACACCATTACACACGCACACACACCCTCTCACACACACACACACACACACACACACACACACACACATTAAAAAACTCACTCACATACGACACACAACTGCGCTCCTTGTTGCATTTTTGTTTTTAAATTATTTTGGTTTTTCTTTTGTTTTTGTTTTTCAATTGCATGCCTGATATTAAATGGAAGACCGGAGTCACATAACACAAGAATTTCCTTGCTTAAAAGGTGATCTCCAACTCATGTGTATTAAGAATTTGTGTTAATGCAATAAACATTTTTATTTTATTTTATTATCGCAAAAAAAACCAAGAAGAATTCTACAAAAAAATTGTCATCTAAAGTTAAGCTAATTCGCAGAATGTCTACCGGTAGTAAAATGTCTCTTTCTCATAATGTCTCCTTCGCAAATTCTTAGGCGGTTTAACCTTAAAGAATTCCAATAAATTCAGCAACCCACCCCGTGCCGCCATTATTCATGGTGGTTACAAACACTATCTTCACAAAGTTATCCTCACTCGTGTAGTCGGCAGGTACGTCCTCACAGAACGTTCGCACAACTACACCCTTACTGTCCACCAGCTGCACGTAATTCTGATCGCAACTAATACCCAAGTCGAACGTAGGGAAATGTAGCAGTAAACGTGTTCCTATGGGAGTCTCAAGCTCCCACTCGCAGCTCGATACCCGCCTGTAAGTGTTCGGGTACAGGGGACTGGTGACTTTACCCACCACACTTTGCAGTTTTCCACCGCATCCACGACCCTTATCGGATATCACGTACACCAGATCAAACATGACACGATCACCAGCAATTTCATGATTGTGCAATAACAAATATCTACCAGTGGAGAAGACAGGAATATTAGTCTCATATTCTGTGAGAGTTTTAGAAAGTCTTGGCGCACTAGCGTTATTACCGTCAAGAATTTCAAGATAACAATCTGCGTTCCAGTAACTTGGAATGGCGTTCAAGAAATACGCGGATATCGTGTAGTTAACTGGAGCAGTGATCAGCGTGTAACAGTCATGGTTGGGATTACTATCAAAGTCATTTACATAAATAGCCTGAACTCGTCCGTGAGGCTCCGTATAATTTCTGCCACAAAATCCTGTGAACACTGCTTCTATGTCAATACCTTTATATACTCGTACATTAGAATCTGAGTCTGCTGATGTGATTAAGTTTATAGACGTAGTTCCATAAACATAAAAGTCCGTAGGCTCCTTACGCCCGCATAGCTCAAACCGATCGGGAAAACGCAAAGAGCTGTCGTAAAAGGAACTACGGCTAAAGAAGTCATCGGTCCGTTGGTTCAGGATAAAATCTTTTCCGAGCGACGTATTTTGAACGCCTGGTTTACTGGATATCAGTAGCTTGTCTCTATTGCAGCGCTTTACGCCTGTACTATCAGTGACGGGAGGCTGTATGTCTAAATCTTTAACAGTGATACGTAGTAAATTGTAAGGAGACGCACTAACATCCAAGCGGTATACGCAATGAAGCCCCCGAGGAATGGAGCCTGTTTCATAACCGGGAGATTTCAAGCGTTGTGGCGTATTGCTCACTGAAATGACCGAAGTCCCACATACTGCCGGCTGAGCTGTCAATGTGGACACAAAGCCTTGACTTCCTATTTCACCATCCGTGGACAGCCTGACGCTCATCACATTTCCAGATGAAATTAATTGCGGTGGGAAGCTGTGACCACAATAGGTTCCTATTACTAAGGCATTAGGATTTAAGCCATCCATTATTTCAACTAAGTCGCAATCACATTTACTGTATCCTATAGCAGTTTGGTTTGTGACATTTTGGCAAGGGGCTACGTGGAACGCGGTGAATTCGATTTTTATAACAGTGTCAGGTGGTGATATTATTGACCAATGACAATCTAAGAATTCTTCGTATACAGTATGATTCATGAAAGGAGATTTCAAAACTTGCGATGTCGCGGTTGTTAAATTAATAAGTCCACCACATTTAGCTGCTTCAGAATAGCTAAAGTAAACTTGAACTTTGAAGCCCTTAAGGTTTACACTAGCGTCTGATACAAACTGTAACAACGCTGTGGTCCCTTTGCTTCTAAGTGTTGTCGTTGAGTTGATATTACCACACATTAGCGCTAAACGCTTATCATCATCAATTTTGAGTCCATCATACACTGCGATATAATCATTATAACAATCTGATTGGCTTTCTAAATCAATATAAAGGAATTTAAGTACAACGATCTTGGTAGGTGGTGCTTCAATGAACCACGTGCAGTTCATATTTAATTCGTAATATTCAGAAAGCGATGATGTTAGTACAACACTCTCGTTTACTCTGCCTCCACATGAATATATAAAATAAGCAATTCTGAATCCTTTCCTCTGTATATATCTATCACTATTAAATGTTAATGATACTTTTTCAGACTGAGTTGTGCCGGGAGGAATTTTGTCACCGCAGTAAACTTCGTATAGATAGTTATAATCTGACTGGCCTGATACTGTTAAATTATCAAAGAAACAGTAAGGAGCAGAGTCTTCTAGTTCAAAATCAAGGAACTTGAGTACAACTTTGTTGTTTGGAGCAGATATTTCATATTGGCAACGCATACGTGGTCGGTAATATGGAAAACCTGGACTATATAAAAATTGTTCTTTAAGAGTTGCTACATAATTTCCACCGCATATAGGATCCCATTCAGCTTTGAATCCATCGAGATTTATATCAGCATCTGTACGTAAGACAACTTTCATGCGATTGAAGGTTGAATTATATGCAGGTGGTATGTTTCGTCCACATACCCTTGCTATCTCCGTGTAAACGTCGTCTTTCCAGTCATAAATTATTACAGCATCTTTAGTGCAATTAGTTGTTTCCTCAACAAAAAATCGTTCTACAAATTTAAGAGATACTCTGAAGCCTAAGTCAGCCTGTATTTCCCAGGAGCATTCCTGGTTAGGCAAATAATTTTTACCATAATTTGGCGATGTAAATGTGGTTTGATGTGAACTAAGATATCCGCCGCATTGGTCAGTAACAGCTCTAACCATAAGCTTTAAATTTGTGTTGTTTTTCACATTCGAGTGATACTGAATGTACATGTTACTAAAATGCGTAACTAATGGGCTATCTAAAAGTGTTTCTTTGCAATATTCACCAATTAAAGGTGTGTTTTGTCCTATGTCTGAACTTATTTTCAAATACTCGTCATCACAATTTAACGTGAAATTCCCTTCTATTTTTATTTCAACTCTATTAGACGGGCCAGTAAGAATCCAAGCACAATCAATGGTATCATTGTAAGAATCAGGTAAGTTTAAAATATTTACAGGATCTTCTCCTACTTGAATAACACCACCACATGGTTGAGGCTTCCATTCTAAATGGAAGTTAAACGAACTCAATGCACTTTTTGTTGCAGTAACATCAATTATTGACGATGGAATTCTGTATGATGTATCTTTGGTGTTCCCACAAAATTTGAGAGAAAACCTATTTTTAATAGGGGACTTAATAATGACTTGAGGATCAAGATATTTACAACGTGTTCTGGTTATTGACGAATTTATGTTGGCCGTTAGAAATATGGAATTATAAGTTAGATTTGTTACCAGAGCACTATAATCATTATTTTTGTTTGCTTGACTATTATAATGCCATTCACAAGTATAAGATCGGTTTAAGTCTGGTGATACAAGAACCTGGTTCATATCAGATAGATCTCCGCCGCATAGTGCTTGTTCGTCGGAGCTAAATCTAGCTTTGAAGCGGTGAGAGGAAAACGTACGGTTGCGGAATACATAAAGTGCCAATGTGTTTCCGGAAGATTCAAAAACGTTTGTTCCAGGAATTGATTGTATAGCAGTATGAAAGGCAAAGTCATTGAAAATGTCAATTATGTGCTTTTCTGCGTCCATGTCTAAAAGCTCTAAATGCACTCTTCGAGACTTATTTGGTACTTTTACTAGCCATTGGCAGTACCTTAATGTGGTTTCTTGAGGATAACTTGGAGAAGTTAAGTAACCGTCTGAAGTCGTTACTACCCCACCACACATAGGGCGAGAAGAATTAAAGCTGATTTGAAATCCTCTATTGCTCGATATTTGATGCCATGAATACGGCTTACCGATATAAAGTTTAATACTAAACTCATTTCTTGAAGTTTCAATCGGCTCATGGGAGCGATCATCATCATTACATAAGTTTTTTAGTACGGTAATAGTGTTATTGGTAAGCATAGTTTCTTCAATTGTTATTTTGGTTGCACAAGATATCTCAGATTGAGGTAACTCAATATCATCGGGTTTAATTCGAAAAACGTGATTTGGAGGTCCTATAATGTGCCACTCACAGACTGTCCCGTAAGGGAGTATTTGCATGTGCGGGTACCCAGGCGATGTCAGTTCGCCGGCATCGGTGACAATGGTTCCACCACACGTATCGATGGACACGTTGGCTTTGAATCCATTTCGCGGTTCTGCCAATTGAGTTATGTATTTAATATACATTGTATTGCCAGTACTTTTAATGGTTCCAGGTCTATGATTGCCACAATATTGACCGTGTAAAGGAGAATATTTCGATGATCCAAATCGTATTTCGACAGCTTCAGTTCCGCAATCATCTACATGATCCAAGTCAAATCTATCAATGAAATCTATTCTAATAATTTCTCCAGGTGGGCCGGTAAAAACCCACTCACATTCTGAATACGGAACTGGTACTGATGGATAATTTGGTGAATTGATTATTTCCCAATTGTGGTCAGAAGCAAGAGATGATGTTGAACCACATTCATAATTGTTCTCTTCGTAATTAACCACAAAACTTTGATATGTGAATGATCCTTTCGTGTAACTTATAAATAAAGTATTACTAGAAGTAATGATATCTGCTTTATTTTCGTGATCGTAACCGCAATATTTTCCACTTGCCAAGAGGGGCGCTTCCTCAGAATCGCCATTCCGTAAAACAACGTATGTGGCGCAATCGTCATTTTTATTTGTAATATTAAAATGATTTAATTCTAATTTGATAGTCCTGCCGGGGCGCACTTTCACGACCCAGTTGCATTTAGTTTTGTATGAATACCGATACTCCGGCTGTACATCCCACCAAGTCGGACCGACTTCACCGGAAAAACTAGTCACGAGTCCTCCGCACGTAGACTTGACTCGAGCAAGAAATCCTTTCCTAGTAATGGATGAATCTGTTTTGAATTTAATTTTCATGTAAGTGGATGAATTAAAGCCTATTTTGGATGATTCTGTAGTACATATCTTTTCATTGACAGGCTTCCAATTTCCAGGAGTGTCAGAGGAATAAATAGAAACTGAATCTGCAAAACAAGAGTGAATATCTTCGATATTAAAATCTACGAAATCTAAACTTAAATGTCTTCCAGTTTGTGATCTGTAAACCCATTCACAATTTAAATTATCTGAATAGTCCTTTGGATAATTCGGTGACGTTAAAGTAATCGTACCGTTTTCTGGTAAGACTGTTACAGTTTCATTCGAACCACAGTTTATTCCATCTCCAGTTTCAGGTTCAGAATTTCTAGAAGCTTTTGTCCAACGCATATGGAACATCGAACCCGTATTTGATCCATCCGTTGTAAGGGTCATGAAAACTACACTGGAGGAGCTCTGAATGACTTTTGCTTCCGCCAGTACACCATTTAGTTCTTCTAAAATTGGAGCAGTTGAGTCATATCCATCATAAATAGTTAATTTGTTATAGTTTACGTCGCTGTGTGAATAAATTTCCAAAACATCAAGTGTAATAGATATAGTATCTGAACCGGTAACGAACACGCGCCAACTATATTCGCCAGATCCTAAATATCGAGTGGGGTACAATGGTGAAGATACCTCGCCACTATCTCCCGAAATATCGTTTTCTCGTTGGAATCCATAATGTAAGAGAAAACCTTTACCACTGGTTTCGGAATTACTGTGGAACTTAACATATATTTGTGATGCTGAGCTATGATTGCTAGGAGTTTCACTACTACAATATACACCCAATAGCCGACCTGCACCGTTGTTTTCGCGAACTTCTACGTAGTCGTCGTTACAACCTTCAGAGAATTCTAAGTCAAATTGCTCGAATTGGACGTACGCAGTGTTTCCAGGGGATGATTTTAGTACCCATTCACAATCAGTGTTTACAGGATACGGGCCAGGGTAGTTCGGAGACGCGATGGTACCTTCTTCTGAAATTAATAAACCTCCGCAGGCGTTACTAAGTGGTGAATAGTGAGCTGCGAACATTCCAGTAGTTCTACCGGTGTAACTGCCGAACTCTATCGTCAAGGCACTGCCACGGCTGACAATCATAGGTGGAACTTTGCGTCCACAATATTCCCCGATAAGCGGAGCATTACTGTCATCTCCATCGAGCACTCGTAGGAAAGAGGAGGGACATGTTCTACTTGTGACTACATTACTGTCTTTTGGCAACGACATTAGAAATAATGTCAAATATATTTTTTGATCGGGTGAATCTGCAAGAATGGTCCAAATACAGCTTTTGTTGGTATGTTGAACAAAGTTATCGCTATGTATGATACCCTCATGTGCAGCACTTATAAGAGCACCACACGTAACAGTAAAGTTAGCTCTGAAACCTTTGGCCGTGCCATTAGCATCGGTTTTGAATTGCACACCTACGGTATTGTATTTGCTAACAAATTGTGTTTCATTTGAATTTGGACATATACGATACGTGTAATTTGAGGAAGGGTTATAGTTTTTATCATAATCGAAGATTTGAATCGAATCTCCACAGACACGTTCCCCATCGTCGAATTCAGAAACAGAATAAAGATCAAGATCCATAAAGTTAAGTTCAACACGATGATATGCTGGGACGGAAATATACCAAAAACAATCCAAGTTATTGACGTAATTCTTTGGGTAGTTCTTAGAGTATATGAGCCCAGATTTGGAATTCATAGAACCTCCACATTTCGCTATGGCAGATCGAAATCGTGATGAGAAGTGAACATCCCTGATCGTTGACCGTTTCGAGAAACGCACCAACATAAAATTGCTATCAGATTGCACAGACACGAATTCTCGATGACAAATTTTTGTAAGAAGTGGAGCTTTTGTATTTTGACCGTTATATATTTCAATTGCGTCAGTCGAACAATTAGCGGTATCTGTCATATAAACGTCTGTAAATGAGATTGTGATACTCTTACCTACTTGTGTTTCTATTAGCCACTCACAATCAAGTTCCTGGTCGTTAGTTTTAGTTTTATCGAGGATTATGGAGCCTGTGGGTTTTTTAATATGTCCTCCACATCCATAACTAATCCATTCTAAACGGAACCCGGTGCGGGGCATATCAATACCAGAAGAAAATTTTATTTGCAATGCATTACTCTTTGTACTTATTGGACGCGGAGTTGTACTGCCACATATTTTACTAGAATAATTTGGATCAGATAACTCTTTTGTTTGCAAGTAATCTAGATGGCAATCATCGTTGAGCATATATCTCCGAAATTTTATCCAACTACCAAAAAATCGGTGGGATTTGTAAATATCAAAGTGTGTAAAGGTCACATTAATTTTATTTCCTTTGGGAACTGTGATGCTCCATATACAGTTTAAATTCAACGGGTAATTACTTGGATAACCTGGACTCTCAATTACTCCGTATCTTCCGGTTATATTGTGATTACATATTGTTTGATAATTAAACAGGAATCCTTTACCGCCCTGGTATATATCAGATCTAAATTTAACATACGCATAATTAGTTGATGTTTCGATGCTAGCTAGCTCCGGTGACATGTAACAATGTTTTCCTAATATGGAGGCACTCGTATCGCGACCGTCAAATATTTCAACATAATCGTCTCTGCAATTAGGAGTTCTTTCAAGATCAAGCTGTCTGAATGTAATACGGATGCGTGAACCTTCACTGGTAACTATTCTATAGAAACATTCGGCGTTTTCGTTGTAATCATTTGGATAGTTCGGCGATGATACAGAGCCAGAAGGGCTCGTCAGTGTTCCTCCGCATCCTGTTATAGTACCATCCCATTCAATTTTGAATCCAGTCCCGGTTAAATAGAAATCAGAATGAAAATGGAGATGTATGGCATTAGATAATGATACGATTCGTTTTGATTGGAACATCCCACAATACTGGCCAATCAATGGTGAATTTTCGTTGCCACCATTTCTTATTTCTAAAAAGTCACCGAGGGTACATTTGTCTCGTATAGGTCGTTCTAGATTAAACTGTGAAACGTTGAGCATGATCTGTTGGCCAACCGGCACCGTGATGACCCATGTGCAGTCGCGATTGGGTTCGTACGATCGAGGCCAGCCGGGAGAGTATATGAAGCCATGAGTTTTAATATACGCTCCACCGCAATGAGATTTTTCATCTAAAAATGTATACGACACAGAAAAGCCAGAAGAACGAATACTGACATCAGACTTAAAATTTAACATGAGCCGGTTAGTGGATGTGGTCAAGGCAGGAGGCGCGTGAGTACCACAGAATTTGCCTAATACATTATTTTCATTGTTGTCGGCTATCTCTAGCAGCTCCAGGTAATCGCTGCCACAGCTGGGCATGTCCTCAATGTCAAACCTGTTCCATGTTAACTTTATGTGCATTCCTTCAGGAGCAATTAGTAACCACTTGCAGGTCTGATAGTTTTTGTAAGTAGCAGCATCTCCGGACGGATGATTTATTAATCCAGTGGTATCTCTGTGAATACCCCCGCACTCTGTATCGATAGTAGTATAGTTAGCATAGAATCCCGTGCCCGAAAGGCTTAAATCAGATTTGAATCTTATGTACATATAATTAAGAGTGGATGTTTGAACAGGCGGCGTGTGCGCGGCACCGCCGCAGTATCTGCCTAGTAAAGTAGAGTTCTGGTCGTGGCCGTCCCTGACCTCAACGCTATCGTACCGGCAGTCGTGGTACCGGTTGTCTTCAATATCAAAATCTTGAAATGTTAATTCTATTGCTTTGCCGGGAACTGTTTTGATGATATAAACACACAATTTGTTCTCTGGATAACTGAACGGATAACCGGGTGATTTTATAATTCCACTATCACCTTCGATAGTTTTCTCGCATATGGCCTCGTACGTGATTCGAAAACCATCGGCTGGCATACTTCTATCAGTTTTAAATTTAAAATATAGTTCGTTCGACGATGATGTATATGATTTTGGAAAAGTCGTTCCACAAAATTTCCCGACGAGTCGTGAATCCGGAGATGGACCGTCATAAATTTTTAAATAATCGTATTGACATCTAAAAGACCGTTCAAGCTTGAATAATTTGAAGTCGATTTTTACCTTTGTATCCAAGCTAGTTTTAATTTTATACTCGCATAACAAATTACTTAGGTAAAGCCCATTATAAGTAGGAGACACAAGTTCCCCCTTATCGGCAGTGTAGTAACCTCCACAGCCAGGAATGCCTTCGACAGGCGCGTAAGCAATTTGGAATCCCTGTCCCGCACCGTAAGCGTCTGAATGAAAGTGTATCAACATATCGGAGCCTGCCGACTGCACGGGCGCGGGCTGTGTAGTGTTACAGTACCTATTGATAAGCGGATCCGTCATATGTTCACCGTCATAAATTGCTAAATAGTCGAAACTACAGTTTGAATGTGACTCAATGTCGAGAGCAAAGAAATGTAAGTTAATCCTTTTACCGAGAGTGGTCGTTAAGCGCCAATAGCAATCACGATTAGGAGGGTACGTCCCGGGAGAGCCTGGGGAGCTGATGTGACCATGCGTAGTGGCATCCACCTCACCCCCGCACACTGGGTTTATACTAGTCCAGTGTAGTGCAAACCCGTCTTTAGCTACACTTTTGTCTGAATGGAACCAGAAATATAAATTGTTATGACTTGATACAATATTACCGCCTTTAGGATAATTATTACCACAAAATCTTCCTATAAGTTGACTAGAAGATTTTCGGCCATCGTGAATTTGTAGGAAATCGTACATACATTCAGGACTTCCTTCTAAATTAAATTTACTGAACGTAACATTAATTACTTTATCAGGAGCTGTGTGTATTACCCAAGCGCAATGAGAATTATGATTATATGTCGTATTAGTCAAAGGATAAACAATGCTGCCTTCTTCGTTATCTAAAACACCACCACAAGACTTTGTCCTTACCTGACACAAGGCGCCCGAGTACTGTGCCGCGCACTCACAACGGAAACCTCCAATTGCACTGTCGTCTGGTCTACAGATTCCTCCGTTGTGGCAAGGATTCATTCCGCAAACGGCGGTGGGCATTTCACAGTGGGCGCCGCTGTAGCCCTTGAAACAGATACAGGTGTAGCCGGTACGAAGGGAATGGCATTGTCCGTGGATACCACATGGATTAATTTTACAACTATCGGTGTAGTTGCCTGTTACAACGTAGCAGCCACTGATTCCTACTCCATCGCCTTCCATACCGTCGGGACATATACATTGTGCTGATTGGCCAGTTGGAGATACACTTTCTATGCACTGCGCAGATGGGTGGCATCCTCCATGACCGATGTTGCACGTACCTCTCCAAGAGCACGTAACTCCGTCACCTTGGTAGCCAGGTGGACATGACCCACATATTCGGGAGCCGATGGTATTGTGACATGTCACTAAAGGACTGCAGCCTCCGTTGGGAATAGTTGTGCATTCGTCGATATCGTAACAACTGTGACCGTCGCCTTCGTAACCAGAAGGACACTGTCCACATCGGAATGAGCCCGGCAGATTGATACAGTCAACCTTGGGGTTCACGGAACATCTAGGACCTTGATATGATTCACATTCGTTAATATCTGTTAAACAAGCGACACCGGTACCATTCGTTGTCCATCCTTGGTTGCATATGCATTGAACGCCCTCTCCTGAAGTTACTTGTACGCAGGTTCCATGGCCACACATTTCAAAATTACCACCGGAACAATCTTTTTCCTTCCTAGTGCAATGTAAGCCAAACCACCCAGATTTGCACAAACACTCATAAAATCCTGGTCTGTTGATGCACGTAGCTCCGTTTTGACATCCAAGGTCCGTTCCAGCGAAATTCCGGCATTCGTTTACATCGACGTCACAATCTCTGCCTTCCCAATTTGAAGGGCAAAGACAATGGTAGCCGTTTACTAAGTTGAGGCAAGTTCCACCATGCTCGCACGGATGAGATTGACATTCGTCTCGTCCTCTATTATTTAATTGAACTTGTAGATTTAGCACTTTTCTGTGAATATTGTTAACTTTCCGCCAAAGCATTGTTATATTGGTAAGGAATTCATTCGGAAGCGTAGAATCCTTGTTCTCCAATCTCTCAAGTCTTTCTAATATACCATTTGTGTTCTTGTCGGTGTTTTCATTATTCGACGGCTGGTACTGCGTTCCCTCACTCGGGATGTTTGGTTTGAGTACGTTAATATCACCAACAAAGATGCTAGATTTCGGTCCATTGGGGCGTAGATATATATTTTTATCAAATGCTGGTTCTAGAATTAGATCACCTCCCGAAGTCTTGATTTTTGGACGGTCCTGGTAGATTTCACAATCAAGAGGAACAAAACAAAGTACGCCTAGCAGGAAGAGACATTTTCCGAGTGTGCTGGACATGGTCCATGTGTCTAGGTAGACGGTTGTGTTCACACTGTGTGCTGCACTGGTGTTTCTAGTGCCACTATAAAATGTATTATCAAAGGGGCGTATTGATGTACGCCCCTAGTTATGATTAAACAAGTCGGGCCATCTGGTGTAATCGATGATTATAGTCTTGTTAATTTTGAGCTACGATTTAGAAGATATTCGACATTTTAACTTTTTCACGGATCGTTCAGAAAGGAGTCAAAACCGTTGTTATGAGTTTCAGATGATGTTTCGCGTCCTCACGGCACTGGTTGACGACCCGGCCCGAGATAGTACCCAGTCAGAGGTAGAACCGACTGGTTGCGGTCATGGCCGATGCCATGTGGGTCGTAGCCACCGTTGTCGGAGTCTCATGTGCAGCGCCCGTCGTTAGCAAATCACGGGATGATTACTTGTTTATGATTAACTAATTCGTGCCATTAGGTGTAATCGATGATATTATGTGTTTTCTAGAATATCATAAATAAGATATTTATTCTTCTTCTTTTCGTGTGGTTAAAGACTAAACTGGTGTCAGAGTTTTAAAGCCGCCCAAGGGCCTCTGACTGAAACTGAAATATCTCTCAGGCATCGGGTTTCTTCACAATGTTTTCCTTCACCGTTTTTGAAGCAAGTAATAATTGCAATATGCACATGAATCCGAAAAGTCAGAGGTGGGATTTATTCTTTAAATAGCAGGTAATGCCTAGATACAATAGAAAAATATTATACAACTAACTATTAATAAAATAGGAATACAGTGTGTCTGGTCACCGGTGTCACCGGTATAATATTCTGCCGTTTCCGGCGTACAAATACATTGTCAGGGTTTTGGTTAGTTTATTAGATCACTCATTGAATTGACATTGAATTATTTAATAAAATGTATAAATATGGATAACATTCAAATTGCAAATTGGTTAAATATTAACCTTAGAGTTGTCAAAAAGATTTAAGTTAGTCAAAGATAGTAAGAAGAAAATAATATTATAATTATTTCTTAATATTTATGTCAACTTTTCATTCATAAAATCATTAGTCGACTAGTAACATTTACTGAAGATGTAATTAAAAATTTAATAATTTACATTTAAATGTCCTTAAGTTTGGGAGTTTAAAACTCAAAACTCAAACTCAAAGCATTTATTTCAAATAAACCAATTACAAGTACTTTTGAATTGCAAAGAGATACCTTGATAATCTAAACAACCTATAAAAGATACAGAAATTTCTGCAACAATCTCCTAAAGAATTTAAAGAATAGTTACGATAAAAACGAATTAAGTATAGCAGGTAACAACAGCAAGCAACTTTGGAAACATTAAAAGTGTCACCAATATGTATAAACAGCGTTAATCAAATTCGAGTTTACTGCTTACTAATTCTTCACCACTCTTGTCAGCCAACCATGTAAATACCTTTTTTGTAAATGTTGGAAAAACTCTTGCCGAACATATTCCGAAACATTGTTAACAACCACCTTTGCATAAATCGAGAAATAGCTGTAACTCGAAATCATTTGCTATGCTGGACACTTATGAAGATGAAGTAACTCGAATAATGTCTGGGCTAAAAGATGACTGCACAGTTGGATGGGATAATATTAGCAATAATATCCTGAAACTCCGCGTTTTTTGGTACCTCACTTAACGCATATTTTTCGAATATGTCTTACCGATGGAATTTTTCCTAGTTCTCTCAAAAAGATAGTTGTAATATATCCTATCCCTAATTATCTATCCTATCTTTAATTAGGCGCGCGTGGAAAACAACGCGCCGTCGACCCGGGCCTGGTCCTTATCGGACGGCGAGCTACCCATTGCTCACCGTCCGCAAGCCCGCGCCTACGGTGGCCGGAAGTCGGCTCGCGACTCCCCGACACCCGGGGCGTCTCCTGCGGTGACTAGGGGCTTGAGCGCATCTTGCCTCTCCCTCGCGCGCTCCGCCTCCTCCTTCGCGAGCATTACTGCTTCGCAGAAGGAAGTGACGGCCTCCCATGCACTCTCGCTCCGGACCATGGCCTGAACCAGGGCCGGACGCGAGATAGATCATATACTACCATATACATATGATACTACTTTTATTTACTTTTTTTTTTATTTACTTTTATTTACTATCATATACATATGATAGATCATAGACTCTGTAACACGCCTTCATTGATCCCTAGAATCTCTTTTCTTGGTTGACTTGGCACTCAGCAGTGGATCTAAGTCGCTTAGTTTTTTGCCTATAAGATAACGAAACTTATGTCTCAGTGAATTTTCGAAATACTAGTAGTAGTATATTATTGGAATACACAACAACAAGAACGTTATTTACCGTTTATGCATTTTAATCTCTATGTAAAACCATAATTTTATTTTAAAGGCATCCTACCCACATAAGGAAAAGTAAAATCATAAGAAAATAGAATCCATGTAACTTAGTATCTGATCAAATCAAGTTGCATTTCAATTAGATTTAGCAGCCTACCTCATTTCTCTATAACGCTACACTAACTTCTCTAATACACTATTTTTTCTTTAATTTCTAGCTTTCCTTTTTTGTGTTTGTCTATCTCAGTGGTTCTCACCGTTCCTTTAATTCTACTTTCAGTACTAATTCCTGAAACCATGCCTGTGATGACCCGTAAGGCTTTTGCTCAGGAGTTGGAGCTTAAATTGAGAACGGCCGTTCAAGATCTTGAGGCTTCAAACAGTAAATGTCAACAACTGTTACAGGAGATAGATGAAAGTGAGAAGGAAGTCGAGAAGGTCGTTTTCAAAAACACAGGCTTAAAACGGGAGCTAGTGAACCTTCATCAGCAATACTTGGATGTTGTTGATGAACGGGACAAACTGCGGGTGGTCACAAATGGTTTCAACAACTGCAGTAACATATATGAGGAGGCTTTATGTAAGGTTAGGGACCTAGAAGAAGAATTAATTCATGCAAATGTACGAATTACAAATTTACAGAAACTAAAAGAATGTACTCAGGCTAAGGAGAATAATAACTTGTATAATGAATTATTAAACACTACTTGCAACCCGCATTCCTTAATAACAATAGACCTTACTGAAGATTCTTTAATGAAACATAATAGTAGTAGTTATAAAGTAAGTCAAAACAAAATTAAAAAATATGCAAAGCTAAATAAAATCATAAATAAATGTAATAAATATAAGAAACAACAAAAACACAGTTCAAATAATATTAAACTAAGGAAAGAACGTGGTTTTCTTCTGAATAAATTAAAAAACTATCAAATTAAATTAGAAGACAGTAAGAACATTTATGAGTTTGACACTCAACATTTACAGTCTGAAATTCAGGTACTAGAAGCATCACTACAGTCACTCTATACTAAGTATGTGAGGTCTGAAAAACAAATTCAGGAGCACATTCTTGCTGCAAATGAGTTAGTGGAAATGTGCAACTCTAATATAGATAAAGTGGACCCGCTGACTCCCAGCAGCCCTCAATCATCATTGCAAAATAAAATCAATCTTGGCACTCTCCAGCCTGAGGCAACGGAGGACCCGTACCAGTTGGGAAGTGCTCAGGTCTCTATAACTAATCAAGTTACACCACATATTGAACAAGATCCTTTGCAAGTAGTTCAGACAGAAGCTGATTCTCTCCCTTTCTCCATTATGTTTTCTGATAGCTTTGGAAAAGGGTTAGGTAAATTACTTAGCAACAACCTGAGTCATTCTTCTCAAAACTATTGTATGCCTCAGAATTCCTACAAACAAATAATGTCTTCATTAACTAGGAAGGAATATGATCCTAATGCTATTATTACCGTACTTATAGGTAATAGTTTTAATGTTAAAAAAGATGATATTACTGATTGTGTCACAGAACTATTGAAGTTAAATTGTAAGAAAATAATTTTGTGTGCTTTTCCATATTTTGAGCATTTGTCAAATAGGCAAAACAACTACATTCACATATTAAATAATTACATGCATTTCTTAGTTAGTCACCATAGTGACAAGTTTATATTTTTTGATACCAACATTTTTGTTGATAAGTTAAGGTCGACTAGGGATACTGTGTATCTGTCCATTAGTTTTAGACGTCAAATAGCTAGGCTATTAGCTTTTAATATTAACCCAGACATAATTAGTATGTCTAAGTCATCTACAATTAGCACCACAATTAGTAATAGTACTAATGTTAAGGTGGTTAGTTCAAATAGTTTAAACTAGTTTGTAAGACAACAGAAGGTACCTCTAACAGTATAGTTACACTTAATAACAAAAAGGTATTTTCTAGCACTAACATAATTAACTGTACAAAAGGGGCTAAGCAGAAATCCTTGAAATTATTTCATCAAAATATTCAAGGCTTTTCTTCCAAACAATTGGAAATTGAATTGTTTTTAGAAAAAACAAGGTTTGACATTATTTGTTTAACTGAGCATTGGTTAAAGGATTATGAAATGTTAATTAACTATGAGAATTATAGTGTGGCCAGTTGTTTTAACCGAAAATCTATGCTGCGTGGTGGTTCACTAATATTAATTAAAAATTGTATTAAATCAAAAACCCGTATTGACATAGTTGAACTATCGGTTGAACATAGCATTGAACTGTCTTGTGTTGAGCTAGATAAGCATGTTATAGTGTGCGTTTACAGACCCCCAAATTATCAAAACTACTCTTTATTTGAGTCAGTAATGGAAGATGTTTTGGCAAAACTTGCAACTGGTAATAAATCAGTAATTATCTGTGGTGACTTTAATGTGAATATTTTAGAAAATAATTCAAATACCAGTAGATTTTTAAATTTGTTCAAATCATTCAATTTGTCAAATGTGTTTGTAGAACCAACCCGAGTAACTACGACTACTGCTACATGTATCGATAATGTGTTTTGTTGTTGTGACTATTTAGATAAAGCCATAGTTAATTATCTCCCTTCTGATCACAGTGGTCAATCCGTAACTTTTGAATCCAACATACCAATAACAAAAGTCCAGATACAATTCAGACCAATAACAGCAGTTAATTTAAATAAATTTAATAGCACTTTAGTTTGTAAGTTAAATAATCAAGACCTTACAATGAACAATGCTAATATTTTGTATGAAGAATTATTTTCGTTAGTCCAGACAGAGTTCAATAATTCTTTTAAGAAGAACACAAAAACTATCAGCCCTAAGTTTTTATTTAGTGACTGGGCAACTAAAGGACTCAGGAAAAGTAGGGATAGACTGTTCGAGCTGTATGGCCTTAAGCCTTATATTAACACGGAAACTTTTAATAAGTATGTTGCTACTTACTCTAGAACTTTTAAGAACACTTGTAAGACAGCTAAAGCCTTATACATTAGCAACAAGGTTAAGTCAGCAGACAATAAAATACAGACGGTTTGGAAAATTATCAATAATGAAACGAACCGGAACAAAAAGCATAATTCTGACTACACACTGAAGACGTCATGTGGTGGTCTCGTTTGCGATAGCAAAGAAGTTGCTCAAGAATTTGTAAATTTCTTCACCAGTATCCCACTTAAAACTACTGAAACCTTAAATTCCTCGCCCTCGCTCTCTTTTGATTTAGTAAGGGCGAATGTTTCAGCTTGCCCGATTGAATTTAACTTTAAGCATATTAACCCTTTAACAGTAATAAAAGCTTTTAAGCAAATTAAGATCAAATTAACCGAAGATCTTTGGGGAATGTCCATTAAAGTATGTACTTCCATAATTGAGACCATAGCGCCTTACTTAGCATTAATATTTAATTTGTGTGTGGACCAAGGAGTCTTCCCGGATTTAATGAAATACAGTAAGGTAATACCACTTTTCAAATCCGGGGACAGTAAAGACACTAATAATTATAGACCCGTGTCTGTGTTGCCGGTTTTCAGCAAGGTGTTTGAAAAGGTAATGCTTAATCAAATGCTCAATCATTTTAACACAAATAAAATCCTTCATGATCAACAGTATGGTTTCACCAAAGGACGTTGTACGACCGACGCCGGTGTAACCTTATTAAGACACATTTTTAGCGCGTGGGAAGAGGCCCAAGACGCCATAGGAATCTTTTGTGACCTCTCCAAGGCATTTGATTGCGTCGATCACGAAACCTTGCTCTTGAAACTTGAGCATTACGGACTTGGAAAACTTGCGCTCAATTTAGTAAAATCTTATTTAAATGATAGACAACAGAAAGTCCAAATAAACGGTGTCAATTCAATAGGTTTAAAAGTAAAAATGGGCGTGCCACAAGGCTCGATATTGGGTCCATTCCTCTTTTTAGTTTATGTCAATGATCTACTCCATTTATTAAAAAATCAAACACAAATGGTGTTATTTGCTGACGATACTTCCTTAATTTTTAAGGTAGATAGACGTGCCACAAATTTTGACGACGTAAATAACGCCCTAATGCAGGTCCAAAGTTGGTTCACTGCTAATAATTTAGTATTAAATGGAAAAAAAACGAAGTGCATAAAATTTTCTTTACCAAATGTCAAAAGTACTGATTGTGAGATAGTATTGAATCAAGAGAAACTAGAATTCGTCGATAAAACTGTTTTCCTGGGGATCACGCTCGACTCAAGGTTACAATGGGGTCCTCATTTAACATCTCTTGCAGGACGGCTAAGTTCAGCAGCATATGCTGTTAGAAAAATCCGTCAATTTACTGATGTGGATACCGCGAGGCTGGTCTATTTTAGTTACTTTCATAGTATCATGTCTTACGGTATTTTACTATGGGGACGGGCTGCAGACATCGAGTCTATTTTTATTCTGCAGAAAAGAGCGATTAGAGCCATATATTATCTCCGCAGGCGTGACTCTCTAAGGGAACTGTTTAAGGATATTAACATCATGACGGTACCTTGTCAATATATCTATGAAAACATCATGCACGTAAGAAAAAATGTACATCTTTTTAGTAAAAGAGGTGATAGACATAATTATAGTACAAGAAATAGGGACTTATTAGTTCAACCAGGTTTCAGACTGGCTAAAGTGGACTCATCTTTCATGGGATACTGTTTAAAATGTTATAACAAAATTCCTCCCCACATACTTCAACTGAATGAGACGAAATTCAAATCTTGTATAAAACGCACACTATGCAGGCAGGCATATTATAAGTTGGGGGATTACATCGCTGATAAAAATGCTTGGCTCAATGCTGGTCCTGCTCCACAACCACAACTATTTGTTTAACATTTGAAAACACTGTTGGAGCTGCTGAAGAGTTTAAGACTATTTTTGCATTGTATAAAATCAATTTCCTTTGTATTATATAATTTAAGAGCACAGGTGTGAGTACTATGTACTAAAGAGCTAACATTTACCGGGTAATACGTATTTTATTGACTTGAATGTGCCCTGGCGGCTGTGAGTATGTCATGCTCACTCAGATGTCTCGCTGATGGTGGCGCGTGTGTTGGATCATTTAGCTCCCTTCAAAATGGTTGAGCTGAATGGTGCTAATCCATGCGTCATGTTCGTGAACGGGCGCCGTCAGTTGGGACAGGTCAACTCTTAGCTGCCTTGGCTGATTTAAATTTTTGAATTGTTCTTTGTTTTATATTTTTATTACGGACGCTTCTAACGTACACGTCTTTCTACATTGTTCTCACATGTTTAATTTCAACATGAATGATGTAACATACTTTGTAACAATTTATTTAAAAGAGTGTCCGTGGAGTTTCTTGCCCGTTCTTCTCCATAGGTACCTACCTACTACGCTTTGGAATGGGCAACTAGCTTCATATTTCTGACTGACCGATTCCTTGACAATTCAAAAGTGCCTGTAAATGGTTTAATTGAAATAAATGCTTTGAGTTTGAGTTTGAGTTTGAGTTTGAGAGATCACCGCCGCCGATCGCCTCCGTGCGGACACGGCGGTGCTCCGCCCAAGCCGGGCAGACCTCCACTGTATGCTCCACCGTGTCTTCTGGGCGATCCACACAGTGGTGACACCCGGGCGTTTCCTCCCGCCTTATGCGGAACAGGAACCTCCCGAAACAACCGTGTCCGGTGAGGACCTGCGTCAGGCGGCAGGTGAGGACGCCGTGGCGCCTCTCTAGCCACTCCTCAAAGAGGGAACTTATCGCCACAATTGTGGCGTGCCCAGCGCTGGGTTGTGATAATCGCACTCTCCATGCCGCCATGAGATCCCGCCGGAGCTCTGTCCGCTGTGCCGTGATTTCTCGCGGCAGCGGAGTTACGCCCCGGCGTTTCACCTCCTCGCGCAACTCCTACATGTGCGCGAGGACTATCGCCTCCAGATCCCATGGCGGTAGTCTAGCAAGGAGGCTCGCCGGCTCACGGGAGACCGTGAGGTATCCTCAGACCAGCCTAATGGCCATGACCCTTTGGGACGTGTTCAACCGCTGGGCCGGTCGCAGCCTCAATGAACGCGCCTACACCGGTGCCCCGTAAAGGGCCATGGACCGCACGATCGCCACGTAGAGCCTCCGGCAGGAGGCGTTTGGACGGCCCCTAGATTGGGCAGAAGCCGCTTCAGAGCAGCCCCAGCCCTCTCCAGTTTGGGAGCCAAACGTCGGAAGTGCTCCACGAAGTTCCACCGGCTGTCGAGGACGAGTCCCAGGTACTTCATCGTCGACTCGACACCGATGTGAACCCCTCCTGCCATTATCTGGGAACCCGACAGTGGCGCGTTCCGAGGACCATAGAAACACATGGCCTCGGACTTGTGCAAGGCTACCTCGAGTCCCAGTTGCCGGATCCTATCGACGATTGTCGCCACCCAACGTGTCGCCAGTTCGGCCGCCGCCTCATGCGACCTCCCCTGCACCAGGACCAGCGTGTCGTCAGCGTAGCAGACTACGCTGACACCGCTAGGGAGGTCGGCGCGCAGCACCCAGTCGTAGCCGATGTCCCACAGATGCGGCCCCAGGACCGATCTCTGTGTTCCACTCTACGTGGTGACCGGGGTAGATGACGGCCCTGTCCGTCAAATAGGCCTCGACCACTCGACAGAGGTAGGTCGGCATCCGGTGATGCCGACCTACCTCGAGTACCGATGACCGGAGTGCCTCCCTAATGCAACTCCGGATCCGGCTCTGGATCTCAGGATCCGGCAACTGGGACTCGAGGTGGCTTTGCACAAGTCCGAGGCCATGTGTTTTTATGGTCCTCGGAACGCGCTACTGTCGGGTTCCCAGATAACGACGGGAGGGGTTCACATCGGTGTCGAGTCGACGATGAAGTACCTGGGACTCGTCCTCGACAGCCGGTGGAACTTCGTGGAGCATTTCCGACGTTTGGCTCCCAAACTGCAGAGGGTTGGGGCTGCTTTGAAGCGGCTTCTGCCCAATCTAGGGGGTCCAAACGCCTCCTGCCGGAGGCTCTACGCGGGGATCGTGCGGTCCATGGCCCTTTACGGGGCACCGGTGTGGGCGCGTTCATTAAGGCTGCGACCAGCCCAGCGATTGAACGCGTCCCAAAGGGTCATGGCCATTAGGCTGGTCAGAGGATACCGCACGGTCTCCCGTGAGGCGGCGAGCCTCCTTGCCAGACTACCACCATGGGATCTGGAGGCAAAAGTCCTCGCGCACATGTGGGAGTTGCGCGAGGAGGCGAAACGCTGGGGTGTAACTCCGCTGCCGCTAGAAATCACGGCACAGCGGTCAGAGCTCCGGCGGGATCTCATGGAGGCATGGAGAGTGCGATTGTCGCAACCCAGCGCTGGGCACGCCACAATTGCGGCGATAAGTCCCCTCTTTGAGGAGTGGTTAGAGAGGCGTCACGGCGTCCTCACCTTCCGCCTGACGCAGGTCCTCACCGGACACGGTTGTTTCGAAAGGTTCCTGTTCAGGATAAAGCGGGAGGAAACGCCCGGGTGTCACCATTGTGTGGATCGCCCGGAGGACACGGTGGAGCATACGGTGGAGGTCTGCCCGGCTTGGGGACACGGCGGTGGGGCACCGCCGTGTCCCCAAGCCTCACGAAGGCGATCGGCAGCGGCGATCTCTCGCGTCCGGCCCTGGTTCAGGCCATGGTCCGGAGCGAGAGTGCATGGGAGGCCGTCACCTCCTTCTGCGAAGCAGTTATGCTCGCGAAGGAGGAAGCGGAGCGCGCGAGGGAGATGCAAGCTGCACGCCCTCGCGCCCCTAGTCGCCGCAGGAGACGCCCCGGGCGTCGAGAGTCACGAGCTGACTTCCGGCCACCGTAGGCACGGGGCTTGCGGACGGTGAGCAATGGGCAGCTCGCCGTCCGGTAAGGACCAGGCCCGGGTCGACGGTACGTTGTGTTCCACGCGCGCCTCTAAGAGATGTCAGCACCAACTGACAGGGTCCGTAAGGACCAATGCCTGCTCCAGGTTGCGGGTTTGTCCGAAAGGGATATCGCGGCCCCGGCACACAGGCAACGGAAGGAACACGGGTGGGTTTTAGTCAGTAAAAGTCTGACACTCCCTTTCGCTCCGCCCAGAGCGGGAGGAGTCATTTGATGATATACCAGCCAAAAAAAAAAAAAAAGGGCAGCGTATTGAAGGCATTGGCGATGTCAAGAGACACCGCCAAGACGACCCCACCCCGGGCAAGCTGACAATACTAACAAGAGACGGAAATAGTATGCACATCTAATGCAACCTTAAAACATGTTTTTGGAGAAAGATTTTTAAAAATTTTACGATCATTTCTATGTAATAGATTAAATAGAAAGCATAATATATATAATTTAAAATATTTTAGTTGTAAAAAATTATACTTCATTAGTAACCATAGATTATGCACAGACAGAACATCTACTTGTTGTTTGCAAATAGAACCGCTAACATGCTATTTTTGCTTATAGTTACCAAAATTTTAATTTAGTTTTTCCTTTATACTCATTGTTAATTTATTGGAATAAGTACTTATGCACTTTCTAGCCTGAAGCATAGGTTCAACCTAGTTCAGGCAATTAAGCAACTGTGCTCTATTTTAAATTGTTAAGGTATTTATAAAGGTAACCAAAATTGTCAAAGTAACATTGTAAAAAGGCACGAAGAATAATATTCTTTACAAAAATATTATTCTTCATGGCTTTTTTCTTGCGTACAAATCAACAACTTTTTCTAAAAATTCTTCATTTGGAGTCTCTGGTCCCTCGATGCTAATCATCATCATAATACAATGCATCAAAGTTTCAGGTAGCATTCTTGCCTTATTTAGTATGCTGTTCATCGTACTAAACGATCTTTCGACGCAGGCAGTGGTTACGGGAATGACAAGAAGGATTTCACAAAGTTTTTGTAATTCGCAGTACTCTGCTTCTAAGATTTTTGCGATTGGATTTTCACCTGTCTCCTTGTACATTCCGCTTTCTAGCATTGACTTGATGTAAAATTTAAATGATTTAAGGTCTGCTATCACATTTTCCGCATTAAGCGTAGGAAAGTCACAAAACTTTCTTACTTCTGTGCCTTGTAAAGCTTTTAACTTCGGATATTAGAGTGCGCTTGTTTGAACAATTGTAAGGTAACATAGTCTTGTAGAACGTTACAATAAGTTTGTAACGGCTACTTGTCTATACAAAATTATTACAGAAAATTAAAAATGTAAGTATATTATTTAAAAAATAAAGTTTTTAATTTCATTAACCCGAAACGTGTCTATATTATACTTACCCATAGGAGGGGTGGAAGGTTATGTGTACGTCCATGACGTGAATAGCCTTTTGCAAAGTAATTTTTAACTCATTTAAGAATATATATTTCTAATCCCGGGATTCCGGGAGTGTCCATATTAAGATAACGTATCGCAAGTACCAAAAATAGCTCTACCTACCCTACTCACTGGTAATGATTTGTGTTTATTAAAAAATCTTTGCTTTTATTAAAAAATATTTGTTAATTAATTTTAGAGCAATACTCTAAAATTAATTAACAAATATTTTACTAAAGGTAGGTAGTGCTGAAATAGGTCTATAATTTGTGGGGTCTGATGTACCTACCTGATTTAAATAAAGGTATTATTTAACTATTTTTCATAAGGTCAGGAAACTACCCGCAGACGATACAATTATTAAAGATAAGAGCTAAACTAGGTGTTTTTACCACCACAAAATTACACTTGCAGGATATTACAAAGCAGTGCGAAGATGTCAATAGCCCTCCGCAAATAAAAGTTCAGCTCGAAATAGAGAAATTAAAATCTGAAGTGCACCTGGTTGCTGATGAAAATGCAACTGAAACATTTAAAGGGATTAAGATGTATTGTGAAAGCGTAATTAATGAAATAGAAGACAGATTCAATGACAAATCAATTGATATCATGACATTTTCAAGTAGTTTTGAGACCTTTCAATCATTAAGGAGTGAGTCAAAAGTTATTGTCGAAAAACAGCCCGCTATTGTATTCTTTTGTTTCCACTAGTCATGTCGCGCGTTACGCTTGAGCGGCAACATCGCTCGTTTCACCTGAGCGCATTGGAAATAAAACAATCTTTCTTTTATCCTTGTTAATAAAAAATCAATTTACTTTTTCGAATCCCGAAGTTTCAGTTAGAATCGTGCGGAATGTCCATAATAACATCAATGTTCATGTCATTGAACCAAAATAGCTCTACTTACTCCGATCACTAAATTTATTACATAGCAAACAGTTCGGTTTTACAGGGGGTCGTTCTACTACTGATCGTGTTGAACTTTTAGGAAATATTAATAATGCGTGGGAAGATAAATGCGATGCCTTTGGCATCTTATGTGATTTGTCCAAGGCATTTGATTGCGTTTTTCATGAAACATTAATGAGGAAACTCCGCCACTACGGGATCCAGAACAGCGCTCGGGATCTTCTTACTTCATACTTGTGTAATAGGATTCAGAGCGTTCACGTTAATGGACAAAGATCTTCCGGATCTATAATAACAATGGGAGTCCCACAGGCTCGATTCTTGGTCCTTTCTTGTTTCTTATTTACGTATATATTAATGACTTGCCTTACCTCATAAAGGATAACCATGATAAAGTGTTGTTTGCGGATGATACTTCACTTTTGTTTAAACTTACACGTTAGCAGCTGGTTACTCTCGACGTAAATACCGCGATCTCAAAAGTAGTTCACTCGTTCAATGTTAACAAGTTACTTCTAAATGAAAAAAAAAAAAATGCATTAAGTTTACCCTACCACACGTTAGGCAGGTGAAAACGAGTGAATTTTTTGCACGGACTCTTAAATGCTTTTGCGGAGTGAACCCTTTGTATTCATGGGATAATACGTACATGAATCCTATAAGTCAGAGGTGCGTGCTTTGGGTTCGAATTCGAGACCTATGATTTTAGCAGTCTGACGGTTACACTACTAGGCTATCACTGTTATTCAAATCATCAAAATAATATGGCGACGTTGGGAATTTGAGAGAGAGAAAAAAACGTTTTAACAGGTACAAAAGTTTATTACAAAAATCTCACAATCAGTCAGTTTTAGATTTAATACGAATTGAAATAAAATTAACTAATCAAGCTTTTTACATAAAATAATATAAATGCAAATATAAATGGCAACTGCAAATAATCACAAATAATTTTCTTTTCATAAATTATTTTACATTTCGGTTTGTCACAGGCGTATAGAGCAAGTTGTTATATTGGAAATTTACGAAAAAAAAACTTTGAAGAGTCCCCACTCTTCAAAGTTTTTTTTCACTTGTTTCACTAGTTTTTAACACGGGTATTCTGCATTTTAACTACTTTACATTGTAACAGAGAATCAATTTTCGCACCTCCCCCTTAAGACCTAAGCCAAATATTTTTTGATATTCGAATAGCTAAAGAGGTTCCATAAAGAATATGAATTAAAAGTCTCGACTAATTAAAAAGTTATGCATCAGCGCGAAATTTTGCGGAAATTCTACATCACATTAATTTATTATGTAATGTGTAGTTATTTTTTCGGTGGATTAACCGTTATACTTTTAGAGGCATGATGAACAGGGTGTAAAGTTCACTCATCCTCTATAGAAAAGGGAGGCTCCTCCGTCCAGACGGGTGTGATGTCTGGCGGGCAACTGCCCGACGATTGATGCCAGGGAAGTGGGATACTGATCGTGCGGTAAACTCTGTTTGCGCGATGCATGATTTTGTGAGACGTCAGGATTTTTGTGTAACGTCAGCTGTTTGATGCGTAGCTCGCATGTGGCGATGAAGATGCATACTCGTTATTATTCAAAACGCTTGCAATAGTTACACTCACGTCACGGAATGAAAAAGCTAAACAATTTTCACAAAATATTTTACGAGTAGCGGGCACTTGTCACTAGTTAAAAGAATCATTTTCATTGATCGTGTTGGCAGTACGAAGTCGAAAATATACCTAATATAATTTCATGCACGATGTATTCCCCGACTGTAAATTAATCTTGTTCTACACTGAGTAACATAAAATATCGCCTCTCGTTGACTTGATTTATCTACAAGGTATTTCAGAATTCGTTGAATTCTTAAAAAATAAACACATTTTTAAATCAGAGTCAAACATCAATGGGTTAAAGGAATTACACGAGTTTGGAAACACTTAAAGTTATGTTATTAAACAATAGAGCTGATTCTTTTGTTTACCAATAAACTAAAATTAGAGTACAACTATCTTTGAATAACAGAAAATGCAAATAACAGTTTAGAGCTGCCAAACAAGTTTACTTATTCAACTTCAGCGTGTTTCAGGCTTTACTTTATTTCTAGTCCAGCCGTCGAAAGAATGCGTTCCAGACACCTGTCATTTGGACAATTTCTAGTAGTAATAAGGATCAAATTCGCAAAACACATCGTTCATATAAAATTGACAGGTGTCAAGAACGCATTCTCTCGACGGCCAGACAGTAATGTTACGTACATATTGGAACGAGTTTGGAAATACTTCTAAATTAATTTGTTCCTTTTCAATCCCGTCTCTTTCTTGTTTTATTTTTAAGGAAAACACGCACAAACGGAAAATAAGGATACCACACAGCAGAATCAGCGTCATTCAAGTGACTTAAATCAGAGTTGTGAGTACAGTTACTGGGCGTAAATATGACACATTCAGATTAAAAAAAAAAGCTGTATGAGTGCCTGAATCGACTGTGTGTGTGTGTGTGTGCGTGGGAGTGTGTGTGTGTGCGTGGGAGTGTGTGTGTATGCGTGGGGGTGTGTGTGTTTGCGTGGAGGTGTGTGTGGGGGGAGTCTGTGTGCGTTATGTGCTTACGCTACTCGTCTTCACGCACACATTTACAGCGTGATTGTTCACTTGGTTACCAGGAGGCCAATTCTCGTACTTAAAAAACGTTCATAATCAAGTTGCAATCTGTCAAACTTGTCAAAAATGTTGTTAAATAGATTGTATTTTTGACAGATTGCGATTGCGAACGTTCTTAAAAATGGGAATTGCATCAAATGTAAAACGCGCATCACTTCGTGAGATAAAAATACTGTTACTATTTACAAAACAGTCAATAATGTGACAAAAATAGCTGCCTTACTTAGCTGCAATACAGGTCATAGTTTTTTTTTGTAATGCCGTAATTTTCACTGGTTACAGTATAAATTGTCGCAAACAAATATTTTCAGGATAAGTTTGATTTTCATTAATTTCAACGTTTTAAGTTTTAACTAATTATATCGATAACGACAAAATTTTACTAAGCACGTTAACAAAGAACATAGGTACGTAAGTACGTGCACTGTAACCTACTAATAGTAATATTTATACCTAATTTATAATATGTATAGTAACTAATAAAAACTTGTTTACAATATTTTATTTACAACATAAGGAGAAACACATAAAATATAAAACCGAAAGAAGACAAACATTTGTTATGTGTAAAAGTTGGTGATAGAAATATTGTGGCGTGTCGTATGTAATGTCTATTTAAATTCTTGTTTCCAATTGATGTTATTTCCACTTACACAAACATCAACTTTATGCGAGTGTAAATAAAATTGATTATAGACTGACTAGTACTGTTGAAAGGGTCATAAAAAATATGAATTTGTAGTGCAAACTGAACCTTATGGGTACGAGTTTAAAGAAAAACAACTGTAATGCCTACACAAATAAATGGCGAACGCAGATTAGTTGCGAGCGTGAGTGCAGTAAGGGAACCGGATTGTTTAACAAATCTACAGGGTCAAAATAAAACATCATTCAAAACCGTTTATAACGACTTCGCTTTAAATAACTAAAGCAAAGTCGTTATAAACGGTTTTGACTGTAATTCCCTGGCTGTACGTGTGTGTTTTTATTAATATATATATATATATATATATTTCAGGGTGCAGGGTGATGATTTAGTTAACTATAACTAAATCATCACCCTGCATATACAGGGTCCAAATAAATTAGCTAGTAAAACTACGCAGATGTAATGGATATCGATATCTAAACATGATAAAACAAAAAGATATTAATTTGATGAGTTTTTTTTCGGGGTCATTAACTGCAGGTTAGTCACTTGAATTTTTTTAATCTTTTTTTTTGTGTAAACTTTACAAATGCTTTATTTGTTTTGTCGTGTTTAGATGTCGATCGACACGACAAAACAAAAAAAACAAAAACCAGATTTTCTCAACTCTTACTTCAAGTGACGTCAAAAAACAGGTCGTCGACCTCAAAAAAAAAAAATCTAAACTTTTTTAATTTTTATTTAATATGTTTAGATACCGATACGATACCCATCACGTCGGCGGAGTTCAGCTAGCTACCTAATTAATATTTAATTTGACCGTGTAGTTTAGATTTATTTTTAATACACTTCCTTTTATTTCTACACGAGCATCTTTATGCGTTTCTCCTGAACTTATTTTGTTTAATACTATAAAATACAAATAATAGAGATTTTATTCTTATAACGATTATTGAGGCACGAACAGTGAAATAGCACCAAGTAGTTATTTCACACTCTAATAACAAAACTTCCAGATCAGTGTTAACTACATCAAGTAATTATATTTATTTTATTGTGTGTTTTATTCTTCATCCTGCATTGTTTTATTTAGGATATGGAGACTAGAAAAATGAATCAATGTATACTATACAACAAAAGTGTACACCCTATACATTGTATAGGCCGTACATTTTTTTAGTATAAAAAAATAACTGGTGCGTCTATAAATGATAATGTGAAACAACTGTTGTAGTATGGTACATACAGCAATATTACACTAAGCGTCGGGTCACACCGGAATGGCAGCGGCCGGCAGCGACGCGGCGAGCAATTTCAGTGTGATATAATTTTAAACTTTATCTACATACTTAAAAGACCAGTATCGCTTGAAAAGTTTGAAAGGTCTCGAGGCCGCCCGCGGTGCCGCGAGCGGCCGCGCGCCACGCGCAACTTGTTGGTGGTTCTGCCGCGTGGATGTAATGTAGAAACAAAACTAGTCAAGATACTAGGCGCGTGGGCTCTGGGGGGGCGCGGCCGCTGACATTCCAGTGTGACTCGGCCCTTACAGCTAGGTCAAGTCATTAGCTATTAACTACGTCATAGACATATACCAACTTTGGCGTTTGTGAAATAATTTGAAGCAGCCAATGTTAGTGTTAAAGCTGTATAGTAGCAGGTAGAGGGGGGACTTGAGTAGATGCGAGAGGGAGGGGGATCGATAGTGGTTTCGGTCGTGACACATCAGTCTACGCGAGGGGGGGGGAGCGGCGGGGCGGTGGAGAAGGGAGTTACCGCACTTATCGACGCGGAATCGGTTTGAGCCGATCACGTATACTACACTTCGGTCACTTTGATCATGGGAAATTTAGCATGATGCAAACGATCGGTGTCGAGTCACGTCGTCGTTACACAAACGATGCAATTCTGACCGGGTCAAGCCGAAGGACCATTACGCGTGAGGCCGCCACGTGAAGCTAGCGACGTGGCTCGCGCGTCGGGCGTTTCGTTTCTTCATACTTTACGTGTACGACTGTTTGCCCCGTCATCTCGTGTTGCTAATACTGCGTGCGTGCTGTTGTTTGCTCGCGTGCTTAGGTTACCTCGGCCTGTCGGCCCTCCTGCCGTCAGTAGAGCGGCGGCGCGGGCGAGGGCGGCGGGGCGCGCGCGGCGGGCTCGGGCTCGGACTCGCAGGCGTCGGTGGAGGCCGGCGTGGGCGGCGGCGGCCGGTTGCAGGCGCGGTAGTGGCGGTAGACGCGGCCCCGCGGCGCCGCGCCGTCGCTGCCCGTGGCCGGCGACGGCGGCGGGTTGGCCGTGGGCCGCGGGTAGCGCGCGCAGTTGCTGTCCAACGTGCTGCAACAACGAACTTCATGTTTGAGTACCAGTGTGATTTGTATATGACAAAGGAATCAAGAAATAAAAATAAATAGGTATACTGACTCGGTGTAAGTGGTGGTGAGGGCGACGAGAGCGGTGAGGTCGCGTTTGTGCAGCGGCACGAGCGCGGGCACCAGGTCGGGCTGCAGGGCGGCGGGGCCGGGCGCGCGCGGCCGGGGCGCGCGGGCCCCCCGGCGCGCGCGGCGCAGCGCGGCCCAGGCGGCCCCCAGGCCGGCCGCGGCGCCCACGACACAGCCGCACACCACGACGGCGCTGGGCCGGCGCGCGCCGGGCGCGGTGTGCTCCTTGGCGCCGGCGAAGCCGCAGGTGGCCGCGGCCTCGTCGGAGCCGTCGGAGCAGTGCTGGTGTCCGTCGCACAGTAGCCGCGGCGCGAGGCAGAGGCGTTCGTCGCATCTGCAGGAAACATTTAGTAAAAACTATATAACACCCTCGGACACCTGTATCGAACCACCCTGCAATTTTTAAAGGCTCTATCTTTTTAAATCAAGGCAGCAAAAAGAAAAAAAATATGTTTTGAAGCCAGCCACTCACTATCATTTCAGTTTGTCATTCTTCCAAATATGAAATCGGAATACAAAAAAATTACTGTTTAATTGCAGTAAGTAGTTTTTTCGCGTTTCTTAGGGGCAAAATTAGCGTGGATTTTTTTAAGAAAACAATTGTTTACATAGAAAGCGTTTATTTATTAACTTTTGTTACCTCATTTACGACGTCCGTCATGCGGTTCGGCATGGAATTAATGAATGCCAGTTTAACGTGCTGTGGAATGTTCTCCCATGCTTCCAAGATGGCAGTTTTCAACTCCTGCAAAGTTTCTGAAGCTGGTTGGTTAGTTCGAACACGACTCTTCAGCTCATCCCATAAGAGTTCTATTGGATTCATATCAGGGCTTCTTGCTGTCCATTTTATTACTGGGATACTAACGTCATACAGGTATTTTCGAACAATTCTTGCAGTGTGCACCCTGACATTATCAATTCATCATGCATAAACAATTTATACGGGCCCACGAACTCAACATATGGCATGAAATGAGCCTCTAGGCATTGACGAATGTGAACGCTAGTGGTGACAACCGTAGTCCCGTCAAAACCTCAAGGCCAGTTTTTCCTCCGGTGACAAGTCCGCCCCAGACTGTCCATGACCCACCGTCATGATTCACCTTCTATTCAATGCAACATTGCTGAAAACGTTCTCCGTCTTCGGTAGACTTTCCTACTTCCATCATTGGCATACAGCATAATCTTGGTTTCATCCGTAAAAAGAACTTGGCTCCATTGATGTTGAGTCCAATGCAAATTGTTCGCGTGCAAACTACATTCGCGCCATTCAGTGGCCGTGTCAGTTAGGGACCATTGGCTGGCTTACGATGTTTCAGGCCACATTCTTCCGAGTCTCTTTCTAACAGTCAGTCTATGAAAGTGTCGAAGCTGTTCTTGGAGCTGTACTGAGGTGAGGCGATGATTACGCAGGCTGGTGGTAAATATAAAACGACGCACGAAGCAGCCAGTCTCCAGGTATCGATGATACATTCTTTGAACGGCACTTACATGAAGTTGTGCACTTAAGTTTCACTGACTAAGCCCAGACCGAAGAAGTGCCACAGCTTGCAGGGCTACTTCAGGTGCAGTAACCATAATTTTAACGTCATACTATACCACTGGACGGCCACGACTGGCCGGAGTCATGGCCGTTGGGAGTTTGTTGTAAAAATGTAAACAAAAAAAAGCAGCTCATTCGTCAACGCTCACGGTGTGTCGTCGCTCATTTGTCAACGCATTCCTAAGGCACGGTACAGCTGTTTCGGTCTGCCTAAACTTGAAATAAACGATGAGAGTTATCCTCCCTGCGTACCGGAAGGCGTCGGGCAGCGGCGCGCGCTCGCAGTAGGCGCCGGCGTCGCACGCGCCCAGCGCCGCGCCGCACGCGCCGTCCGCGCAGCGCAGCCCCGCTGCGCACGCGCCGCACGACGCCTCGTCCGCGCCGTTCTCGCAGTCCTTCTGCCCGTCACATCTGTGCCGCAGCAAACATTACATTACAGTATTTCAACCACAGTCAAGCTACCATATGACCGGAAATTCAAGATGCGACCTTGAAACGTTTTTTTTATGGAAAGACAAAAAGAAAGAAAACGTTTATTTGGACACAGTTCGTGAAACACAAAATAAAAACAAAGTAAAATTGATAGTAATCTTTTGACAATAAGTGTGTGCCTCACGGCTGCGCCAAAAAGGTTCATTTCAGCATTAATGCCAGACAAATGCTGTCTGACGCTGGTTTTCTAATGAACCCTTAAGGACAAGTGACGGAGAGTACAACAGTTTCAACATACCTATATATTAATACATAATTTTTATACTTCTAAATAAATAAATAAACTAGTAATCAGATAAACTAATAACAAAAACAACAAAAAATAAATAAAAAAATACGAAAACAACAAGAACTTTACTGTCTAAGCAAAACCTGTTCTTAGCGATTAGCCAGATTGATTCGTGCACCGTCACTCACAATTTCTCAAAGCGCAACAGGCCGCCGACCGCGGCGGACAGATACACCGATTGTTATTTAGTTTGACGACAAAAATACTGTGAGGTGTATAAAATAAAATATATGAATGGTTATAATAAAACTAAGACAAAAATGTGTCATAAATTGTTAATTTAACACTGTACGGAGAAAGTGAAGTACCTACATCAATAGATGAACTAATTAATGTTAATACGAGTAGAAGAAGGTAAGCGTCATTTATTACGATAATTTTCTTTTACTTATAAGTATTTTTAGTCTCGTGTCAGTGTAAAACAATTTATTTATGCTCATTTCCGTTATTCTAGTTGTGCATTCTCGAAAGATGCCACACCTGTGTACACATAAACAAAAGTATCGTCTTCGGCCAAGATGTGTATTGAGAAAAAAAGGAAAAAAGAAAGGTGTAACCAGGCACAATCGGTAAGTACGAAAACAACGCGTTAAGATTGAACAGTGTACGAGATGGTGGTGTAAAAAGAAGTACTTAATGTGTCCGTTTATGTTTCCTTATGGGTGTCATGTATATGATTTCATCTCAGAAAATCATAATTACACCGAAATTAAATAAATAACAATTAAAATTGGCTAACAAAAAAAAATTTTTGTGAGAACTGCCCATTTTCTTGCTGACTGTAAATGTTTTTCAAAATCTGTGAATGCAGATCGAAATATTTCAAAAAGTTAAGGACAGTCTCTTAAGACCGTTTTCCTGTAGCTACAACGTTTAAGGTAGCTGTCCTTACTGCCCCATCTCAAAAATCCACCTGTATAATACAATATAAGTAAATACAAGAACAGATAAATACACATAAATACACGAATATACTAAAACAAATGGAAGAATGGAAAGGAAAGGAAAGAAGTAATGGAAGTTCGTAATTTTTGCAGATGGGATATCTCGTCGGGCACACGGCTTGTATTTAAGTAAAGTTGTGGGCACTAACTTCCAATGGTGCGGAATGCAGCGCGGCTCGGGCGCGGCGGGGTCGCACAGGAAGCGCTGCGGGTGGCAGGGCGCGGGCAGGCCGCAACGCAACGCACAGCCGCACGCACCGCCCGCACCGCACGCACCGGGCGCGCCGCCGCACGACCCTCCGTGCCAGCACGGGTGCGTGCGCAACACCTGCACAGACAACCGATCTTTATGTCACATATCGATTACACTGCTACAACGATCTTTTGGCGCGCGAATAACGTTGACAGCGCTGTTAGTAAACATTTTGTGCAATATTACTTGAAATGTATGCATAAAACGAGATGGCGGCGTTATTTTCGTTTTTTGCCACGCGCCGGAATAACCTTGTAGTGGTATATGTGTGAAAGCTGCGAAACAAAATCCAATCTCTCACTCATGTAAACTAATAAATGATGTGTTATCCCGCAATGTTGACATTTCCCAAGTCCTGTCAAAGGTATTTTTTATTTTTTTTATTTATTTGGTTCACCAACAATTGTTTACACTAACATCTTGATAAAAATAACGACTTAAAAACTTTGAACAGTGTAACAATTACTTAAAGGTAAACACCACATGAACAAAAATTATGCTAATTTGTAAGCACTAGGTACATGTACAGTTCACAAGCCAACTTAAAACTAAGAAAAATAATAATATGTAGCCTAAATAAAAACTTAGTTTAAAATGAGAAATGAGATTGCTAAAGTTATGTAAGTAACAAAATAATGAATGCTATACAACAACTCTGACAAACAACTCAAGATTTTAGATTTCAGCTTAGTCAGAGAATCAAACTGGAAATCGATTATATCGCTGCAACTATTCAAAACCCTACAGAACCTAGCGCATGGAGAGTTAGATCCCAACACCGTTCTTCTCTGTGGAGGACGAAGTGGAGTTATGGAATTCTAGAAGGAGCACGAAAGTTTATAAGTGCGAGCGATGGTAGGTAAGGTATGCGATGAGGCTCTGTTATGACATATGGCTGCGGCACGTAGAGAGCACGTACCTTGTGCACGGCGCGCGCGGCCACGAGGCGCGGCACGTGCGGCACGGGCGCGGCGGGCGCGTCGCGCCGCGTCAGCGCCACGCGCATGGCGCCGCCCGCGCCCGAGAAGTACGCCCAGCCGCCCCACACGCACAGCGCCGTGGCCCAGCCGCCCTGCCAGACTACGCGTCTGTGGGAGAGAACGTGCTTATAATACTTATCATGGTTATACAAATTTTAATATCGATTGACTCACCCTATGCAAAATTTCTACATTTGTAACTGCAATTTATATGGTGTACAAAATAAAGAGTATAATCTATCTATCTATAATACTCCGAGTGAGCCTAAAATTTTCGCTCTGAACAAGTTTCAAATTACGCTGTCACTATCGAAATTTACGCTGAAATCGACGCGCAGCGAATGAATAAAATATACATGTTTGAGTTATAATCATCACTTTAGAAACAGCTTAACTAACTAACATAAAACAGTTCATTAACCATTAGTAGACAAGGAGAAATGTCGCAATTTACTTAATTTCGTTCAATTAGAAACTCTAATAAGCTGTAGTAGCATTTGGCTATAAGATTTTTTTTTAAATAAACTTAAACAACTTAGTGGGCAGCTGTTTCAGAGGTGTTGGGAGCTTATTATAAATTTTAGGGGCCAAACAGAATATGCTTTTATGCACCAAAGCCGTGCTTGACCTTATCATACATAACTCATCCTTAACCCGACGACTACGAATGCTAACGTCCGATTGTTTGCTAAACAACGTAGGATTAGTTTTGACGAAATTAGCAGCTTCATATATAAACAGAGACGGAAGACTTAATATTTTATGCTTAATGAAATATGGTTTACAGCTTTCGGTCATCTTTAGACCAAACATGGCCCTAATGCACCTTTTTTGGGATTTAAAAATGGTTTCTTTATTGGTCGAGTTTCCCCAGAATATTACACCATATCTTATCATTGAGCCAACTATGCCTTCATAAGCTGCAAGAAGTGCATCTATACTTATAATGGGTGCTAGTTTATAGAGTGCGTAAGCCGAAGAACCAATTTTCTTATATAAATCTTCTGTATGCGCTTTCCAATTAAGATTATTATCAATTGTCACCCCTAAAAATTTTGTTGAGTCTACTTTGTGTCCCTTGATAGTAGACGTTAATTTAAGTGCGGCTACGCGTTGCCTGAAAAACATATTTTTTGTCTTATCAAGGTTAATTTTTTAATTGTTATCATTTAACCAGTTGATTATTGATGTGATAGTATTGTTAATATCACTTTCATATGTCTCATTATCTCTAGGCAAAAGTGACATTGCAAAATTTGTTACTCTTGGTAAGTCATTAATGTATATGATGAACAACAGAGGCCCCAGTACACTCCCTTGTGGGACTCCATATTTTACCAGTCTTTCTTCTGATGTGAATACTATTTCTTTTTTAGTAGTTATGTCTATTTTGGAATTAAAAAAAGAAATTAAAGTTAGCGATCAGTAGTCGCATAGCATCGTTTGGGTAAAAGGACTCATTCGCCGCGGGTCGATCATTTATCAGTTTTGTTCACATCCAACGACCGAATCCCGACCTGCTCTGCAAATAATTATGGTAGAAAAATGACTAACTTGTTGGAGCCATCCAGATCGACGGCATGAATTTGTCTGCTAACGGCCCAGTACACTGTGCCAGTAGTATGGTCCACTGTGAGCGCGGTGACATTGCTCGCTCGCGCCAGTTCCACTCGTGATGTTCCGTCCACGTTCGCGCGCATAATCACACCGAGGGCTGCGTCGTTCCAGATCAGGAACCTACGAAAAAAAATACATATTTGACTACTTCTTTTTCTTTTCGTGAGGTTAGTGACTAACCTGTTGTCAGAGTTTTAAAGCCGCCGATGGGCCTCTGACTTGGCTTCACATGCCGGCGAGAAATATCTCTCAGGCATGCCAGTTTCCTCACGATGTTTTGCTTCACCGTTTTTGAAGCAAGTGATAATTAAATAATACGCACATGAATACGAAAAGTCAGAGGTGGGTGCCTTGGGTTCGAACTCGAGACTAAGACTTGGCAGTCTGAAGGTCACACCACTAGGCTATCACTGACTTCTATTTAATATGTACAGACAAAGGTCTGGTGTAGCTAGCAGATAAATATAATCGTAAAAACGTGCTATAGCCATTTTATACTACTGGCAAGAAATGGCAATTGTGACGTAACTTTTGCAGAATGATAAAATCATAAACACGTTTGACCAGTCGTTTGAGTGTGCGTACACAACGAATATCTTCTAAAGTATAGCTCACAGGAAGTCAAAATTTTGGATTTGTAAGGTACATAATAGTATCAAGCTCCTAATGATATTGTATGATAAAAAAGAGTAGTACTCGTATTTAAAAAAGGGGCCCGCTGGCTGGACGTTTGTCTAAGTAACGAATATCTTCTAAAGTATAGCTCACAGGAAGTCGAAATTTTGGATTTGTAAGGTACATAATAGTATCAAGCTCCTAATGCTTTTGTATGATATAAAAGAGTAGTATTCAAAAAAGGGGCCCGCTGGCCGGACGTTTGTCTAAGTAACCAATATCGTCTAAAGTAGTTAGTTAGTAGTAGTTCACAGAAAGTCGAAATTTTGAATTTGTAACGTACATAATAGTTTCTAACTTCGAGCACTACTGGGCGATCTGAAAGTATAATAACAATAAAAATAATCATAAGGGGCCCGCTAGCAAGACACTTCATAGAAACGTCATTTAATCAAAAACTGTCGAGGTACAGAATATATCTTATTTATTTTCTATAGGTATAAAATTATGTCCTTATGTAAACCTATCACCTGTTGATAAATATCGTTGGGGCCTGCCAGATAGACTCACACGTCGTTTGACGATTTTTGCTTACTGGCGGAAATTCAACACACCGATTCAAAAAGACAAAAAAGTAAATTATGAAACGTCAAAATAAATACAAAAGCACCTCACCTCTTAGTCTGATGAAAAGCCAAAAACCGTGGCATCATATTATCTCCTCTCAGTATCACTCCGGACGACGAGTTATTATCAATAGAGGTCGCATTGATCGAGTCCGTATCAGCGCAGGTCCAGTATAGGGCTCGTCCTAGTATGTCGAGGACCATGTGGAATGGACGACTGAGTCCTGAGATCACAGTTATTGATTCTGTGATAGCGGAGGTGACGGAGTAAGAGATCGGGACTCGACGGATTGAGTGAGAGTCTTCGTCCATCCAGTAGAAATGTCTGGGGAAGATACGAGCAATAACTAAGTTGGTAGCTTGATGCGAGCGACTTGATGTATCGCAAAGTCTTGGATAGGTAATAGATTAGATGATAGAACAGTACGGTGAATATTTTGTGGTAATTCTGTACAGTCTTGTGTCATCTCGCTCCCACGTTTTAAGATCGCACCATGAAAGTTGGCATCATATACATGTCCATATTTAAACCACAATCACCTTATATAATTGCTGAATGTTTCTGATGCTCGGCCTAGGGTAGTAACAAGGCATAAAATGTAAAACAAATAAAATATTGTTGATATTTTATTATAAAGGAAGTATGAATAAAATGTATGCGATTTGAATCTACATTTTCCCTGTAAATCTAGTTTTCAAATAAATCTAGAAACCATATTATGTATTTGTATACACATAAATGGTCACAAGTGTCAATAAACTTTTATCTTCAATACTTACTTGTTTACAGGATCGTATTCGATGGCTTTCACGTTTTTCAATCCAGTCAGAGGTATGTAAGCATCGTTACATTCGCCGTTAGCAACAACTATCCGTCCTATTGCATTCTTTTGAGCGAATATCAGAAATTCCTCGGGTTCTGTGAACAGGTAAATAATTATAGAAAATGTTATAATACTTCGTTTAGAAGGATAACTACCATTCTTCATATCTAAATCTTACCGCGTTGTCACACTCAAGGGAGAAACCAACAATATTTGGCTATACTTGAACACGGATCTTTTGACGCGTGACCAAAATCGGAACTAACGCCGCCATCTTGTTTATTCAATACATTGTCACAAAACAATTTAACAAATGTTTACCAACAACGCCCCCCTGTCAATGCCATTCAATCGCCAAAAGATTCTTGTAGTACTACGATACGATTATTATAATGTCATACGAGATTGATTCGAAATTCGTTTTTTTTTTTAGATTATCTCCTTTTCGAGCCGTTATCTCCTGCACCTTCCGACATTAATTCTACATGCATTATAGTCCGCACCTGTACAAGTCAAGTTGTCCTTGTTGAGCCGGTAGTGCTGCGGGCAGGCGCAGCGGTAGTCTGCGGGCGCGGCCACGCACAGGTGCGCACAGCCGCCGTTGTCGGCCGCGCACTGGCTGCCCGCGCCGCGCCCGCTGCGCCCGAACACCTTCAGTTCGGAGATGTATTCAACGCCGGAGTGGATCACCTTGCGAGATTCGCCCAAGGTTTTTGATGCTGATTCTACGATGCCTGTTGGTAAAAATTATAGTTTTGAAGGCACGTTTGACTAGCTACAGTTCGCGTCAAATAACATTGCCGCTCTGAAGTTAGGTTGCGCATGCGCGCTACTGTTTTATAAGTAAGATTGAGTATTGCGTAGTCACTTGTAGACTACTTCAGAGCGGTAAAGTTATTTGACGCGAACTGTAATGGCAACTAGAGATCTGGCGTGCTAAGTCTGGTGCTCAGAGTAATAAGTTATTACTCTGAGGTCTGGTGTCGAGATTGGCCATTCGGGATAGCGCTCAGCAAGCAGACATCTTGTTTTCGAGATCGAGGTTACACATACTTTTTGAAATAATCATTTTTTTTTAATTAAAAATTGTGAGAATTCATTTCAGTTCTTTTGACATTTCTCTAAAATAAAAATATGACAGAAGCGTAGTTGACGACGCAGCGCCATGTGTTCACTTCAAATGTTACTTTACGTTACATATCATAAAGTCCACATTTCAGTGCTGTTAAGATCGTTTATCCCAAAAGTTGGCAACGTCGCAAATAGCTGTCAAAAATTTACCTGTTTTGATTAATTTGGCAATATTACTGTATGGAACTTCGATCAATCGAAGGTATGGAAATAAAAAATATGGCTAACTAGCGAACTAGAAGATTAATAATGAATTGCAATTATAACATTGAATTTGATGTTGTACCCGTTTTAGGTGTAAAATAGGCGTTTGGAAAGTTTCCAAATACTTTTTTTTACATCTAAAACCAAATATTCGGTGTTACGATATTAATTATTGCATTTCATAATCAATATTCTAGTTCGCTAGTTAGCCACATTTCTTGTTTCCATACAGTAATATTGCCAAATTAATCATCAAAACAGGTAAATATTTGACATCTATTTGCGACGTTGCCCACACAACTGTGTTTTTGTAAGCACACCCAAGATAGGTACTGGAGAAATTTCAAAGTACAAGTTGTCTAACAAATACTTAAATTAAGGTCGGCACTTACCTGTATTCCAATCACCCCAGAATATCCTGTCATTATGCAGCGCCAGCGTATAGGGCATGGATACATTGTTCACTAAGATCTTCCTGCCCGTTCCATTGAGAAACGCGAACTCAATCGCAGGCGGGTCCAATGCCGCCCAATAGATGGCGCGGCGTTCATAGTCTATGGCTATGGAGTGCACCTTGCCCACTTGTTCGAAGAGTACAGTAGGTGACGAGCCATCCATGCCGGCTCTTTTGATGGTTTTAGAGCCTAGTTCTGACCAGTACATGTAGCTGGAATAAGGGAGTAAAAGATTAGCATTGTTTGTGAAGTGACAAAGTACTTTTACATACAATTGTTTTGACTTCTAAGCTAGAATGTAGGCTAAGTTTTAAATGACCCGATATTAGACGATGTTCTTTTTAAGAAATACGCGTTCGCGAAATGAAAATGATTTTCACAAAATGAGGGGTTTTTTATTTTTAAATAAGCATCATAATTAGTCTTTTTGCAGAACCCGAAGTTTCACAAGTGTCGATACGTAAAATACGTACGTTTGGTGCACACTGAAAAATCAAGTCCGCTAGCAGATTGGTCGCTGATAATTTTATCACAGCATGAGATATTCTCATAAAGTTCGACAGAGAGAAAAATAATAATCAAACTTTATTAATTCGGGTTAAGTTGTGAACTTACCCTTTCTTGGGGTCCAAAGCAATGCTCTTAGGTTTCTTGAGTCCCTGCCAGACGAGGGCCCTTCGACTGGAACCGTCCAGTCGCGCCACTTCAATACGTTGGGTTGCCGTGTCCGTCCAGTAAATGTTCTGACCCGACCAGTCTATTGCTATACCTAGAATGGAAAATAATAGTTTAGTTTACGGACCTCCAAAAAAAACTACCAAGGTATTGTCATTTAGTAGTGTCACTGCATTATGCTGAGCGATGGCCGTTTTGCGTGGATGTGAAGTATATTTTCCCCCAACTTGTTTTTTGTTTTGATTTTCTTTTTGCATCTTGCAAAAAAAAAACCGCTATGACGGCTTCAATCGTCGGTCTCGGCCTTTATTCCCTTTGGTCGCAATATGTCCAATTCGCAAAATGTCCAGTGGGCTCAAAATGTCCAATTCGCAAATTAACCAATTCAAATAAGTCGTTATTTAGGTGTAGATTAATCTTTTAAGGTATTTTAAACCGACTTCCTAAAAGGAGGAGGTTCTATGTTCGACAACTTTTTTTTTTATGTTCACCGATTTCTCCGTCAATTATTGTAGACCGATTTTGAAAATTGTTTTTTTGTTTGAAAGCGTATGCTCCTGAGTTGGTCCCATATAAATTGTATTAATTTTGCTTGGATAGTTTTTGAGTAAGCTTCAATAACACGTATTTTTCCCACACAGTTTATATGGATGATATGATGATAACTTCCTGTCACTGTTAATTGCATAGCAGGTTTATAGTGGTATTCGAATTTGTGTGGGGTCGGTACCACAACTAAAAAGTGAAAAATAAAAAGTTCTTACAAAAAAAAAAACATCTTTTTTTTTTTGTATCAGAGACATCGTACAGTCACCAGCATAAATATATGACTATGGGCAGCGCTGCAAAATTATCTGATCATCAATTGAAGGTATAATTATATATCGATACTTAGCCGGTAAAAATATGTGATGACCTACAGCCGGCATAATAATCGTTTGCCAGTAACAGCATAGTATCGGATCGGACCGAGTAAAAGTATCTGATAATACACGAAATCAAAATTATGTGACATGTCATCAGCACAAATATCTATCTACTGTAAACGCATAATTATCTGATCGCTTAAAGACTGCATTCATATCTGACACTATTTACAGTCAAAAATATCTCAACATTCTGCAAGAATGAACTTGTCCCAAACACTTGTCTTGATGTGCCTAAACATAGTCGTAATTTGAACGAGACTGTATGACGCTTCTTGAAAAAAAGCTCTTGAAAAGAGTATCAAACTGTCATTTGATATCGCTGTCTCACGTTTTATGACACTACTTTAGCAGATTTCATTGCTAAAATAAATAAGGAACTGTTGATGACAGCATTTGAAACAAGAAGAGTTTTTAGCAAGGAGATTACATTGGTTATAAATACCATAAATGGTATGGTGGTATTTATTGCTTAAAAATATTCAAAATAAGAAATTTCGTTTCCTCGATTGTAATGTCAACTGTCACACACAAAGGATTGAATATTATTCTTTCGCCTGGTCTAGACTTGTAAGATTGCAATATAGTAAAATAACTACCTATAGATTGAATTCTAATATTGAATGGTTGACCCCATGGCGACTTATAGAATCGATGCCCACTTAAGGCATAGGATTGTATCAATGCACGAAGACAATAAATCCGTTCAAGAAATTATAGATGTATTAGGAGTGACAGTAAGTTATGTTATCGGGTAAAAAGATTCAGATTACTTATTTAAATCAGTAGCACATACATTACTCTTAATTGATGGTATCTACTCATATTCATTTCAGAGGAATACCGTTAAATTATGGATTAATCGCTGGGAAGAGGAAGGCAATGTTGATCATCATAAAAGTGTAGGTCGCCCACGAAAAACCACAAGATCAAAATATTGTCAGCTTGTACGATGACATTCCCACGAGTTCAATCTTGATAGTCGCAAATGACAATGGGCTTTCTCGTGATAGTGTCCGTCGTCGGCTCAAGGATGCTGGCTTGAGGAATAGAGTCCCAGCTCAAAAACCCGTGCTTTTACAACGACACAGGGATCTCCGATTGGCGTTTGTCGAACAATACATACATTTTGATTTTAGAAATGTCACGTTTCTTGATGAAAAAGTTTTCTAGTCAAGCACGGATGGTCGAATCTCATTGTGGAGAATTAATAATACCCGCTATAACGAAAATAATGTCATCCCTAACAGAAGATCAGGCCGCATTTCATGTGGAGTATGGGGCTGGATGTCGTCTGCGGGGCCTGGAGAACTCTGCCAGGTTACTGGGCGGTTAAATAGCAGAGACTACATCGAGATTCTCAATGATGTTCTGTTGCCATCATTGCGAATATGTTACCCAGATACTAATCCGGTATATGTAGTACAGGACAACTGCTCGTTCCACAACAGTTGCGACACTGGATAGCCCAGCAAGACAGGATTGAGCTCCTGGACGACTTCCCACCCAAAAGCCCTGACCTCAATCCCATTGAAAACTTGTGGGGGTTGATGGTACAACAATGGGACCCAACTGAAGCCAGAACCAAAGCAACACTGATCCAGCATTGCTTTGACATCTGGGAGTCCATGCGGGGATTGGACCATTGTTACAATATGGTTATGTCAATGCGGAATAGGCTCGAGGACGTAAGACATGCTCTGGGCGGTTATACTAAATATTAATCATCAGTTTAAACAGGATTTTATGACGTAGTTTGGTTAATACTAAATAGAATGTTAAGTAGGTACATACAAGAATTTATTTTGTTTTTGAGTTACTAAGTAAAAATAAATGTGAAAGTTTGAATTTATATCATCGTTTTTTTTATTACACACCGTTAAAATGTACATTATTCGACACACTTGATATCACCAGCTTACTACGCAGTCGGATCTTAGGCAGATAATCACAACACTAACCGACGAATCGTTTCAGGAGTACCTACCAATAACGTTAAGTATGCCCTTCGATTTCACATGGTTGTTAGTTACGAATTTCGGGTTCAAATTATTTCGAGGAATTGACAAAGCTCTCAGACTACTCGCAATTTTTACAGATCGACCAGTAAAACTTTCACCACAAAATATGCATATGTGTTATGATTCTAGGGCTCATATTACGTTGGTGACGAGCTCCCCAAACAATAAGTTAGCCTTTTATGAATAGCCGCCCGGCTTCAAAAAGCAACATTGGAAATTATTTGACTCATTGTCGAATCTGGCAGTTACAAAACGTGAGACGGCGATATCAAATGACAGGTTGATACTCTTTTCGAGAAGCGTCATACAGTTTCGTTCAAATTACGACTCTATGTTTAGGCATATAAAGTTCATTCTTGCAGAATGTTGAGATATTTTTGACTGTAGATGGTGTCAGATATTAATGCAGTCTATATGCAATCCGATAATTATGCGTTTACAGTAGATATATATTTGTGCTGATGACATGTCACATAATTTTGATTTCGTGTATTATCAGATACTTTTACTCGGTCCGATCCGATACTTATGCTATTACTGGTAAACGATTATTATGCCGGCTGTAAATCATCACATAGTTTTACCTGCTAAGTATCGATATATAATTATACCTTCAATTGATAATCAGATATTTATGCAGCGCTGCCCATAGTCACATATTTATGCTGGTGACTGTACAACGAATGCTCTGGAAGGGTGGCACCGACGCATCAACGACCGTATTTCGAAAAATCCTAATTTGTATCATTTTTTTTATAAACTCAGGAAAGAAGCCAAATATTGTGATACACGTCTTCAGGATTCTATAGTCAAAAACGTGGGAAATAGAAGAAGATTAAGATACATCACATTTGATAAAAAGTACAAAAAATATTTGATCGAACTACAAAATGACTCTTAAAAGCTTTTTGACAAAAATTATATTTCTTCGTCATACATTGTTTAAGCGTTGATGTTAAAATCCATCATTATTTCTGGATAGGTAGGACCCATAAATATGTTGATTCCATATAAAAAATACTTATGACTATATTACTACATTACGTGATTTTCTGTGACTTTTTTAAATTCTTATTTAATAGCGATATTATGATTTATCAGCCCAAATTATATATGTGTTAGTTTTGTAATAAAAGAGTTGATCCTAAATTATATGCATTTATACTTCCGGCCGATTCTCACCCAATCTCACGTGGAGGTCGTGTCAAAAAACGCCTCTCGTAATCAAGGGCGAACTGGACCAATTGCGAATTGGACTGATTGCGAACTGGACTAATTGCGAACTAGACCAATTGCGAATTGGACATTTTGCGAATTGGACATATTGCGACCAAAGGCTTTATTCTAGCTTGCCCATCAAGGGCTGCAATGCTGACCGCGCTGTGTTGGCCTGGAGCTGCGCTACGCTGCGCTTTCGATCATCATCAACGCTGCCAGCAACGCAGTCATTACAGACCGCGGCAGTAAAGTACTATTTCTTTCGATTATTTGAACAAGTCATATTTTTTTTAAGTTAGTCATAATAGTTTCAACTCAAAAGTTCGTCTTAATATTATTATTATTCATCGAAAAAAAAGTAATATGCAGTTTTGATTTACTCGGACATCCAGCTCAAATCGCTTTTTGTCATAATTAGAACTTAAAAACTCTGTTATCTCAACAACCAAACAGTTTTCTGAACAATGTTCCACATACCTTCAACCAACCCCATCCACTCCAACACTTTCTCCATGTTAGAACCGTTAACAGAACATCGGTTGATAGTCTTAGTTTTGCTGTCAGACCAGTACAGCTTGTTTCCAGATACATGCACTGCTAAAGCACTGAAACAACAACAATATTTATTTACAAACTCACCCCCAATCGTTAATGGGGTTGACTCTACCTGTCATGCTGAAGAACTTTTTTTAATACTTAATACCAGATTTGTGAACAATTTGAAATACAATTCTCCCCCGATGATATGACTAATGCCTGTGTAACTTTGACATCGTAGTAATGAACACGTTGCCTCGTGAGTTGAACTGAGAGTTTCGATATGTAAAAAATAGAAGCATATTTAAAAAAAAAAAATGTTGTAATAAGTCCCTGAGATGCTGCGCCTAACCTAAATATCCTAACTAATATTATAAATGCGAAAGTTTGAGTGTGTTTTTTTGTTACGCTTTCAAGCTAAAATGGCTGAACGGATTTGGATGAAATTTGGCACACGGGTAAGCCATGACTTGGGTTAGGACATCGGATACTTTTTATACCAATATTCCCACGTAGGCGTGTGTAACTCTTTACGAAACCGACTCACCAATCCGGATCATTGCAGTGTTCCAAAATATTGGTTCAGTGACGTTGCAAACGCATAATTTGAATCTGAATCATTACTTTGCCTCTGTGCTCTTTCCGCGCGACCGTCGCTTGCAGGCGACTGAGCAGCAGTAAGCGAGAAAGAAAGACTGAGACGCTGAGTTACGTTACTTTAGTCAGTACTACTGAACTGAGTCGCGAGTGACCGGATAACACATTATAATCTATTTAAGTCAGAAAGAGATACCAAATGAGATGTGTGTCACTCATACTCTCACAGTTTTTCGTTGTCATTATGTATTTTTATATCCTTTGAGTCGATGATCCAAATGATCCAAATGAAACATATCAATGATTCGGATAATTTCAATGATCCTGATGCAAATGTTCCAGTCGCAAAAATGATACACTTTGCCCACCTCTATTCCCAAGAGATCGAGACATGCGCGGCGCAGGAGAATTATGAAGTTCTAAGTAGAAAGTGGTGAGTCCTTTATTACCTGACTTCTTTCAAGTCTTTGAGAGGCAGTATGACGTCATTCTCCTCGTTCTCAATACTGATGTGACCGATGACATTCTTGCGACTGTAAACGAGGAACGCTTCAGGTTCCACACAAGTCTTCCTGTCCTTGCTTAGTTCCAGACCTGAAAGTGACGACGAAGGTGCGACTATTAAGGGGGCGTGTTTTGTAATTTACATTAAACGAAAAAGTAAGTAATCAATTCATATTATTATCCCGTTAATTTTTTTTACAATCCTGTAAAATTTTGGTATCCTATACAATATGTAAAAAAAATCCTGTCCGATCCGAAAGGGGCACAAAGCTACTGCAATAACATTACCAAAAAGTATTTTTTTTTAATTATGATTGAAAATAAAAAGTTATTGCTGTTTAAAATTCATATTTTTAGTTAAAAAATTAACCCAAATTCATAAAAAAATTAGAAAATGTTCAACAGGGGTTATAAGTTATGACCTGTTGACACGCGCTAAACGACGGCCGCCCGCGCTCCATGTAATAATAACCCGGTAAAATTCCGCATTAAAAAAAATGTGGCGATTTTTTTTCCTGAAAATACCACATAAATAGACTCTCCGAACGATGCTTAACAACACGCTCACTGATCAGACAGGTTTTTTTTTAAACATGTTGTATAGAGCTTTATTCACTACATTTTATCACCCAGTTTCTAAGAGTTAGTTATGACTTTTTATTGTTTTACTAATATTGCAAGAGTAAAGCTAGTTACACTGTAAAGTTTTAGTTAACGTTCCTTTTACACATTTTTATTTCTGTATATTTTATATTTTCCTTCTTTATTGGCAACAATCTTACTAAAGTCTATTTAAATTCTTGTTTCCAATTGATGTTATTTTCACTTAAACAAATATCAACTTTATGAAAGAGTAAATAAAGTTAATTTTAGACTGACTAGTCTGTAAAAAAAACTACTGTTAAAAAAGTCATATAAAATCTGAAGTTGTAGCGCAAACTGAACCTTATGTGTATGCACAATAGTTGTTTTTCCTAAAACTAGGGTTTGTTTACATATTTGGCAAATAAATTGCGAATGCAGATAAGTCTACTACTTACCGACAGGACAACTGCACACATAGTGGTCGGGCGTGTTGAGACACAGATGTGAGCACCCGCCGTTGTTGTCGGCGCATTGGTTCCACCCGAGCGACTCGCCCAGGCGGAACGCTTTCACACCCATCATGTTTGCCATCTGTTCTACTACTGGCTGACGTTCAAGACCTAGAGAATACAATAGATTAGAAAATGTGTATTTACATAGAATGTAGGTATACAGGTGAGTTGTACAAATTAATAGTTGGTTCTAGGTACATTTTACCATTTGGCATGCAATAATTTTACATATACAATGTCTAACTGGTGACTCTGAACACAGAATAGTACACTCTGCATTCCGCATTTTAGGTATCAAGCTACAAGTACGCGGCGGGCTCGTCTTGTCGGGCCAATTCAGTAAGTGTAACGTAGTCAGAAGATCTAAGAGTTACGCGATAGAAAGAGAGGCAACTTCTAGGTGAATATAACTGTAGGTAAACAGCGCTGTGCGACCTGAATTGCACTTTATTGTGTCGTAGCAAGAGTCGGTTTTTATTTAAATGATTTTGCGGAGTGAACCATCTGCTCTGAGATATAAAGCAATATTGCCTTTAGGTTAAAATTGATAGGTTGAAATGAGTCGATTATTCATAAGAATGTACTAGTTGACCAAGTTAATTAGACAACTGTCAGTTGTGACGTCATACGTTTTGAACGGTAATGAAACGAGTGTGGACGCTAAAGCCCACTTGCGCGTTAACAGCTAACTCAGGGTTTTTAATTATCTTTGGATTAACCCTAAGTTAGTTGTTAACTCCGAGTTACTTAGCTAACCCATGAACGCGGAAGTGGGCCTAAGAGGGTTAGTGGGTCATATTCCACCCAGATTTCTAATTGCCTTGGTCAGTTGGTAGGTACCTATTCGTTTGCCATTTTTCATAGCAGTTCAATTAATATTTTAGCACAGAATCGGATCATAAAGCTCAAGGATAGAAAAATCCTTTCTTAGTGGAAAATCATACAAGGCTTGCTAGTATACATAACGGCCTTTTTTGAAATCGGTTAAATAACAAGAAAAATGCGTTTACCAGTATTTTTGTTAATCCTGTCTAACGTCCGTTTCTGCATATCCGTCCAGTAGAGATGTTCGCCCAGTAAGGTAAGACCGAAGATGTGTAAGATCTCACTGCTGTGTAGTTCCTTCCTCTCTGTGCCATCCATGTTGCACACCTGTAGGAATGGGAGGATTTACCAATTAAAACACGTTTCCAAGACGGCACATCAGAATTAGACTGGAAGCCGACCCCAATATACATAGTTAGGGAAAGGCTAGGTAGATTGATTTTTTAAGGGTATTGTATTTTTATACAAATATTTGAACAATTACGCCAGATGTGAAGTGCTAGCATATTTGGTTTAGTTAAAACATTCGTTACTTAGCACAGTTGGTAACGTATCATACGGTCTGAACGTTTTCAGAATCGCAGTATAACTTTCAAGTTTTGGGGCATATAAATACGTTCTCGTCTTCAATTTCACATTTTCTTTACCATTACCTCAATTTTATGCGTCCTTGCGTCTCCCCAGTAAAGCTTGTTCTTCACTGTGTCAAGTGCGATCCCGTTGGGCCACGTGAGCTTCTCATAGACCAACAGCACTCGGCCACTGCCGTCCAAGTTGGCTCGCTCTATCTTCGGCTTCTTATCGTTCCAATCTGACCAGAACATCCAGCCGGCGGTTGGGTGGAGGGCTATGGCTCGAGGGTCGTAGAGTTCGTTGTGGATTATCACCTAGAATTACATAACATAACATCAAGCTTGTTTCTTCTGAAGGGGTAAGTATGGTACAGGTACACTGACATTGTGTCAGTTGTGTTTTAGTCTCATGTATTTAATAGGGTGCCTAGTTTATTTCCTTCAACCAGGCGCAAATCCACAATCTGGGCTGCTACTGAAAATTCCTGATTGAAAACCCAAGAACACTGCCCAATTTGAGGATCGAAGGACCCTTGGCTGTCACGCTTGCGAACACTTCGGCCCACAGGGTGACGGCAACTCAACCTAAACGAATTGGCGACAGGCGTTGCCAACTGCGATGCAACTGCGATGCAACTGCGATGCAACTGCGATGCAACTGATATTGAAAATACTTTTTTTGTATGAAAGTCCCATATAAATTTTATTAACTTTGCTTGCATAGTTTTTGAGTTAGCTTCAATAATACTTATTTTTCCCACTTAGTATTTGTGGATGATATGATGATAACTTCCTTTCACGGTTATTTACATACGAGTAGCAGGGTATTCGAATTTTTGTGGGGTAGGTACCACAACTAAAAAGTGAAAATTAAAAAGTTTTTTACTAAAAAAAAAAGAACAGACTTCCAAAATTTTTGTTGCGAATTTTTGTTTTTTGCCACCTACTTCCGAAATTAAAGTTATCTTTCACTATGTAGTGTTTTTTTTGGAATTCGGTTGGTATTTTTTTGTTCGAAAGAGTGTTTTTGTCAGATCGTGTGAGAATGGCCTTATCAACGAGTAGTCATACATTCAATCGAACATGCTAAGCCCCAACGCGACATTGTTCCAAAAAGATACGTGCCATTTTAGATTGTTCTTAGTAGATATATTTTGTTAATTATACCTTCTTCGAGGTGCCATCGAGCCGCGCCACGTTGATGGTGTCAGTGACTGGGTCTGTCCAGTAGATGTTCCTAGCCAGAGGGTCGATAGCAATGCTGTCAGGCACTCCACTGCTGTGTATTACTACTGTTTGTTCGCTGCCATCTAAACGCGCTCTTGATATCGTCTTTGCCTGAATAAATAAAGATTGATTTATTTACCAAAAAGTCAAAAGTATTTACATTTAATTAAAAGTAAAAAGAGCAGTGGTGGCTTAGTAGTAACGACCGTGACTTACGTTGTCACGTTTACTGAGTTGTATGTAGATCGTGGGTTCGAACCCAGCAGGCACTATACTTGGTACATTACCATTGCTGTCGACGACACGTCAATATTAACATATTGACGTGTCGTCGACAGCAATGTGCAAGATAGTCTAAGACAGCTCTGATGCAAAAAAGTGTTTTCTGCATGGCACCAGTTATATATGATCACATACCAGAATCAATCAAAAACTTAAATGATAATTTGTTTAAAAGACATTATATATAAATGATAAAATACAATAGACGAAGTATATTTAGTAACCTAATCCGCTTAACCGTTCTTAAGGAGTCATAAAGAACCCTGTAAGAAATCGACACGTGTTTCACCTCTCAACGAGGCATCCTCAGGATGGCTATTGACTTGTTGCGAACCCGGACCCGACGTGTGAACACGTCAAGCGTCGAGAGCAGTGTAAACACTTTGTTGCACTTTGTTAAGCGGATTAGGTTACTAAATATACATCGTCTATTGTATTTTATAATGGATTTCCGCAAAGTCACGCCTGAATCAATTAACTATTATAAATTATGTTGATTTATTATATTTGCATGCCCATGTGACGGCAGAACATGGAGAATTAACTTTATGACAACACCTATTTACAAATTTACCCATGTTTCCAAAGAAATAAATGATTTGATTTGATTTTTCAAAACGGTGAAGAAAAACATTGTAAGGAAATTGGCATGTCCTAGGACGAATAATTCTAAGACATGTGACATCTACCAACCCGCACTGGGCCCACGTGCTGGATTACAGCCCACTCCCTCTCGGAGAGTAGGCCTGGGTCCCAGCAGTTGGGAACATTAGAGGCTGATTATGCTAAAAGTAAAAACGGTGAAAGTTTCCAAAAAGGAGCACAAAACAGAGGATGAGCTGATGGCATTAAAAATAAACTCTGTGTGTGAGTGCCATAATAAAGTGCAAAGTTGTAAGCACAACGCAGTCATGAAACAGACTCGGACATTTGCGGGCGTTATTTCGTATGCACTTTAAAGCACTTATAACAAAGTTTATTATTCAATATCCATTCTTTTATCATGAAACAGCCATCTTAAGCGTTGTTTCATATTTGTTCGATGCTCGTACCACTTTGTTCTTTAAACGTCTACATTAAGGTTTATTATTCAAAGTTAGCTCAAACTCAAAGCATTTACAGACACTTTTGAATTGTTAAAGGAGTTGGTCAGTCAGAAATATGAAGCTAGTTGCCCATTCCAAAGCGTAGTAGGTTCCTATGGAGAAGAACAGGCAAGAAACTCCACGGACACCATTTTAAATTATAATACAATCCCACCCATGGTCATGTGAGCGCCCGTATATATATAGAAAATTAACTTTAAAAGGTTTAAATTAATTTTCGATAATTATTCATGAATATTCAGAAAAATACCCATGGGCGGTATTGCATTTAAAAAATGTATTAATTATATAATTAATTTTGAATTTATAATTATTATATGTGAGACCAATTTAAAAAGACATGCCCGTTAAAGCGTCCGAAGAAAAATCTACTTTGCACTCTTCTCCTAGCTTATAACTGGCATAAATCACTTACCAAACTATCAGCCCAGTAGATATACTCAAACTTAGGATCAAAGTCCACAGTGAGTGCCCTCTTCAGATCTTTGAGCGGCAGCGTGTAGGGCGTGAAGTCGGGCGAGTCGAGTGATATCTTGGATATGGCGGAGCGTTGAGCCACGACTAGCAGTGACTGTGGACTGTTGTAGCAGGTTGTGTTGCTGCTCTCGCGGAGTTTTGAGCCCGTTGGACAGGCGCACTGGTAGCCTGGGTGCACATAATAATGATATTATGACATTATCAAATACTCATACCACTTATTGAGTGAAAAACATCGTACAAGCATTCACATCTTTTACAAGTGTTAAAACACGAATATCGTGTTATGCATAGTCTCAAAAACAATTCCGAAGTACATAATTTTATTTTTAACTGTACTACTGAAGACTTACAATGCAATAGTTGTAATTCTTAAAACTATTAAAGATTGCCATGGACAAAGGACATGCTAATCAGCAGACGAATGTTAATTTTCTATCAATGGTTGACATGAAATATTACCTGGTGGAGTAGGCGCTAAAAGGCACAAATGAGAGCACCCTCCATTATTTCCCTTGCATGGATAGTCACCAGAGGGCATCACTTGTCTGCTTCCGTCATATACCTTTAAATCTACAGGCACTGGGTCAGATTTTATTATCTCCTTCATTGGACCCGTTGTTAATATGTCCCAAGTGTGAATTGACCTTAAACGGGAAGATAATATAGATTTACTTTAAATAATTAATCTCAATGTATAAAAATAAGTGATTGAATATAGATAAGTAAAGAAAACTTATTTATGAAGAACAAAACCAATGTTAACACAGACTGGCAAGTGATAACAAATTGTTAAATCTCAATTTACATCACTATAGTTTGACCGAAACCACTACACCGTACCTTAGGAATGCGCGGCGAGGCGGGGGGCGGGAAGCCATTACCGTTGTTGGCGGACTGATCGAGCCGAGCGGCCTGCACTACCCCGTCTCGTCGCGCTCATACCCAAGGCAGGTACAGGTACAGCGAGTTTCGGTCAAACTATAGTTGTATGATTACTATAATAAGTAAAACCTTACCATGTTTTCCAATCAGTCCAATAAAGCTTATAGTTGAAAAACGCAAGTGCATACGGATACACAAGATCTTCTTTAACAACACTTTTCCTCTTCTCTCCATTAAAATCGATAACATCAACAAAATGTAGCTTTGCATCCACCCAGTATATCAGGTTATTGTCATAATCTATTGTGATACCGTTTGGCCAGAATATGTGGTCCTTGACTATAATTTTACGTGTTGCAGGATCACCGTTCATGCCAGCTCTCTCTATTTTGGGTACTTCGCCCCAGTCTGTCCAGAACATGAGACTGAAAATAGAGATATTTATTTATTGGATCTCCAACAGAGGCTACACAATTACAAGCAACTTCACAAGAACAGGAACCAATACAATGAAGTTTGACAAGGAAGAATAAGATAATTCAAATAAATCAAAACACATTTAAAAAAAATCATACAGAGGAAAACTGATACAGAGGGGATCCGAGGGAGATTAGTAGATTATTTCTATATATATTGCTTTGGAAGAATATAATATAATTTGTACAATCAAATGAATAAAGTTGCTATCTTACCCTTCTTTAGGAACAACGGCAATAGCCCGAGCGAGGTCCACCTCTGACCAGAACAGTACTTTCCTGTACCTCTGCTCTATGCTAATGACTTCAATTTTATTAGTCTCCCCATCTGTCCAGTATATTTTGTCTGTGTACCAGTCAATTGCAATACCAGTTGGTGTTATTAGTCCCTCTGATACTATTCTAACCTGCAAATAAACAATGTAGAAGAGAAATGGAATTAAAAAGTGACCCTATGGTACCCTAGGGAGGGGGAGAGAAAGAAACGGAAACTATTAAAAAGATGGCAGGATGACTTGGTGAGGAAGGCCGGAAATGGACTAGACCGGCAAGGAACAGGGAGAATTGGAAGAGGATGGAGGAGGTCTTTGCCAAAGGGCACACAGAGACTCAGAACTGAGATTAAACATCTTTTAATACAACTGTAACTATAAATAAATAAAATAATTAAACAATGTAGAAAGCACAACTTCAATATTTCTGTTGAATTTAATATTTTATAAAATAACATCATCATGTGTATTGCCTAAGTCTAAGGGCCCTTAAGCCTATGAACCTCTGTTTACCCCTCACTTGTCTTAACAATTGAGGGGTAAACAGGGGTTCATTGACTACATTACAGTCTGAATTTGGGGTAGAGCAGAATGTCTTTCATTTACTGGCTACACTTCTGACTATTTATTTTTATCAATTCCATTTATTTTCTTACCTTATCCCCTACATGAGTCTCATTATAACTCATACATTGTATCAATTCTGCAGTCTGATCTGACCAACATATAAGGTCCTTTCTGTGAAGGAAATCCACGGCTGATCCTTGCTCCAGGTCCTTAACTATAGTGTTCACTTTACTGAGCTTCGACGTGTTCACTACGCGTATGTCTGATGCCGTTGAGTATAATAATATTGGGTTACTAACTACTGCATAGAAACCTGAAACATTTTTTTTACATAATTATAGTAGTTAAGAAGTGGTTTATGTTTGTCATAAATGGTTTCTGAAGTTTAGAGTTTAATCTAGCAAGTGCAGTAAAATAGATTTCATAAATTTTGAGACAATGCAGTTCTGCACATTAAATTAATAATTTGAATTAAACATTATGAAAAAATCTGGCAATTTGTTAACAATAAATATTACATTACAATTGAATAACACAATAATCTCCATTGTATGTATGAAAGACATGTAAATAATTATTAAAAGAACAACACAAGAATGCTGCGGTAAGTTATCTTTAAATTCCACTCGGTGCTTTAATTTTAGTTCTGAAAAGTCGCAGGAATGTTATCATGTCAGTTATAAACAAAGTAACTTATATCAAAGAATAAACAACATGCTCATTTGTAAATTATAATTATGATGTCTTGTAGAAACAAAGAAAACCTTTCGTTTTATCACGAATATTTTATATCTTTCAACAATAAGTCAATAACATCTTTGGTGATAAGTATGCAATGCAATTCGAACTCGTTCTATAGTAGTTATCAAGTAATACAAAGAATATGGACTAACCTTTTAGCTGCAGGAACATTAACAAACAAAACACATTCATAATATTTTGAATTATTTTGTCCGCGTGAAGTATTCTTCGGCGTTTTGTCATAATGAAAACAAATGCATATCAATCGTCCAATCTTTCATGTGTTTATTTCACTTTGACACTAACTTATTTAGCACGTAAATTAATTAAGGCACAGTTAAAAATCATCAGGCAGCTTTTTCGTCTTATTTTTAAACCAAGAAATAACTTTTTATGAATTTTGGTTAGGGATAACAATTTCTCAGACAATGAGATTGAGAGATCAACAAACGCAACAGTGTTGCCAGTTTATTTCAGACGGAAGATAAAAAAATTAACAAACAAAGGACAAACAAAAACACATGGGAGAGAAATACAAAATTAAAAACATTCTTGTCTGAAATTATAGCCATACTCGCATGCCTCCGTAATAATAACGTATTTATTTGTATTTATTGATTTGGCACCCACACACTGGGGCACAGCAGCATGCTACTATCACAGACTACACAGAGCATGTAACTTTTGCTACTATCACGACTACAGTTTCAAAAACATTACACTCCTTTTTGGGCAGTCGTGTAAAAACAGGAACATATTTTTGTTATTATTTGTCATTACTTTTATCGATTCCTTTTGATTTTAGTTCAGTTCAATCACGAAATCATAATCCATTTTGTACATCACTACATTGCACATAATCCAGAAATCTACGAGATGGCGCTAGTTGTATGAAATTCTCAGGCATCCTAATAATTTTCGAGATTCCGGTCGGCATTGTCTAAAAGTAAAACCAGAAAAATCCAATGCAAAGAGGTCGTTGATGCCAAAAAAATAGTAATTTTATGTTGTTTTGTTTGTTTTATAGTATAGTACAGAAAAAAAAAAGCTTAGAATTGGCTTTATTATAATAGGACACCATTTAAAACTGGCCAAGTGCGTGTCGGATCACGCAGATTATAGGGTTCCGTAGTAGGGATGAATTTATCTCAACAAACAACAACATTCTAGTTGAAAAACATGTTCTCCTATACATACTAACTGAAAATTTTTGTTTGTACGCACAATATTGAGTGATCTGTAATCTATAAGTATACGTCTTTATGTACGAAACTGCTACGCCAATTTTTTTTTTTAAATACAGAGAATATAGTTCGCTGTATTTAAAAAAAAAATTGGCGTAGCAGTTTCAGAGATATGGGGGTGTGGTCAATTTTAATCCATTTTCTTTAATAACTAATAAACAATTTAATTTTAATTTTAATTTTTTAATTTTCTTAATTTCCCCTCCTAAAGTGAACCCCCTAATCAAAGTTCATGTAGTTACGTTATACGTTCGTGTTTGTATCAAGTTTCAACTTAATCGGTCGTGTAGATTCGGAGCAAATCTGCTGTGACAGACGGACAGACAGACACACGAGTGAGTGATCCTTTAAGGGTTCTGTTTTTTCATTCGTCGCGAGGAGGCGAAACGCCGGGGCGTAACTCCGCTGCCGCGTGAAATCAAGGCACAGCGGACAGAGCTCCGGCAGGATCTCATGGTGGCATGGAGAGTGCGAGTAACCCAGCGCTGGGCACGCCACAATTGTGGCGATAAGTTCCCTCTTTGAGGAGTGGCTAGAGAGGCGCCACGGCGTCCTCACCTACCGCCTGACGCAGGTCCTCACGGTTGTTTCGGGAGGTTCCTGTTCCGCATAAGGCGGGAGGAAACGCCCGGGTTTCACCACTGTGTGGATCGCCCGGAGGACACGGTGGAGCATACGGTGGAGGTCTGCCATGTCCTCATGGAGGCGATCGGCAGCGCCAATCTCTCGCGTCCGGCCCTGGTTCAGATCATGGTCCGGAGCGAGAGTGCATGGGAGGCCGTCACTTCCTTCGGCGAAGTAGTAATGCTCGCGAAGGAGGAGGCGGAGCGCGCGAGGGAGAGGCAAGATTCGCGCCCTCGCGCCCCTAGTCGCCGCAGGAGACGCCCTGGGCGTCGGGAGTCCCGAGCCGACTTCCGGCCACCGTAGGCGCGGGCTTGTGGATGGTGAGCAATGGGTAGCTCGCCGTCTTATAAGGACCAGGCCCGGGGGCGTTGTGTTCCACGCGCGCCTCAAAGAGATGTCAGCACCAACTGTCGGGGTCCGTAAGGGCCAATGCCTGCCAGGGTTGCGAGTTTGTCCAAAAGGGATATCGCGGCCCCGGCACACAGGCAACGGAAGGAACATGGGTGGGTTTTAGTCAGTAAAAGTCTGACACGCCCTCCCTGTCCACGGGGTGTCGGAGAGGGGGTCTCGGCTAATATCACGTAATTATTTTTTCCGCATTGCGAGAAAACTTACATTAAGTAAACATGTTTCTTCACTAAAATATGGCTAGCTAAATCCTATACAAAAACGAGAGGCACGTCATCTCACCAAGGGGGGAGAGGGAGGGTAAAAAAATCGCCAAAATCACCTTACGTAATTAATGAACACCCCCTTTTCTTCTTCTGCTGTATACTTAGTCTAGTAAAAAGTACATGACACATCTATAATCATACCTACTTATTATTATAACTCCTGTTTCGTTTCAACACGGTGATAGGTACTTGCGAGGAGCGGCAAAAGTGTAACGGCTGTGGATTTGGATTCGAACTCTCACCAGTCCACGCCTCAACCGTTGGACTATTATTAAAAAGTAGGACTATTGCAGCTCTTTATTGATGTGAAACATGTAATGGCGCGCATTGGGGGTAAGACTGACTCTCATGCCGGCCGTGACGGTAACCGGCATGACGCTGTCTTATGTCGTCAAGCTACCTCTCCGCTGCCGCTCTTTCCAATGTTTCACATTAGCCGGGCGTCCCATGACTGCCACATATTTTTGAAGTGAAACTTCTATACAGACGGATAGGATTGTTTTTTTTTTTTTTTTTCTTCTATGTGTCCCAGCACACATTTTTTTTTCTTCTCTATAAGAACGGGTAATCGCAAGTCAGTAGATGTATTATGATTGTATTATGGTATGGTGTTTTACTCGAGTACCTACCTGCCTACCTACTTACGGTGTTTCACAAGGAGCTCTACCACCATTACCTACATAAATGCCAGCTAAGCAACATTCCAAAATACCTCCCCGAAACAATAATGCTTACTGCACCAAAACCTACTAAGCGCTTTAAGCGCTCAATTATCTCCATAACACGCGATGTTCGTATATAACAGTCCAGTAAAGTACTAAATAGTGGTTGTTTCGATTTGGCTCGCTGCAAAATTGACTCGATCCTCGATCACCAACAATAACAACTAAGCACCGCACTATTCAATGCAGCCGCAGCGGGATTGGCCGCTGTTAATGTTAAACTTGTTCCAACACTGCCAATGAATAGTAAGTTCAGCTTTTGATTTGGATTTTAGAGAATGTAAATAATTTGGATAGATTATCATCCAAACCCGTCTCTGGTTTCTGAAAGCGTTTTCCATTTTAGATACTTTCAGAAAAGTTTTATCAATTAAAAACAATGAAAGTTAATTGGGGGTAATATGACCCTGTATAGTTCCACCTTGGGGGTTATTTGACCCTGTATAATTGCGCCTAGGGGATAATTTCGACTCGTACGTATGGCGTGACGGTATACGACAGGACATTTTTTGTTATCAACTTTTTTGACTAACAGCAGATTTGGGTCAGTATGACGTCGCCTCGATCATTGATGATGAGACTTTTAGAAAGAAAGGGGGAAAAATCCGCATCCTATTCAAAATAAAAGCTTTTGTAAAATAATGGTAGAACCTTCTGTATTATGGTCTTAAAGGTTCTATGGGTCGGTAGGTAGGTAGGTAAAATCCTTTAAATGCAAGTCCTGACAGTAGTGGCGAGGTGTCAAACACGCAAGCACGTAAACTTGGCCCGACAATATCCGACAGTAGCCGTCAACGGCCGACAGCCGTGTTACACATCGTGCAAATTAGTGTTGGCCGTGATGCCGCCACAGGCAAACTGTCTGGGTTACTACATTGTATTGAATGTGATTTCAATATCAAAGGACTTCTAAACTGAACATACACTGCTGTAGCCTACGGGTTTAGTTTCGATTGAATTAATTAAGACGCAGATATATGCCAGTGACCTTGAGTGGTTTGCTTGCTTGTTCTGGTACTGAGCTTAGGCAACGTGTCGTACGTCCAGCCAGTAATAGGACTCGCCCATCCAGGAGCGCTGTCCCAAATTAGACGCATTATTAATTTATTATACATACAACAAAATGTATTTTATTCCAACACGTTTATTTAAAGATCAATAATCAAATTATCTTTAAAATGGTGAGGGTTTCACAAAAATATGCTTGATAGATTTTGCGTGATTCTCAGTTTTTTATCCGCGTAGACATAACTTTACAAATTCATTCCACTATTTAATATAAATATAATCTAAAATATTCGTATAATAGTTATTAAAAAAATGCTCTAATTTAAGATATATTTTTTCCAAATCATTAACACTACTTGTTAAGACGTGATCTTAGTATAAAATCATTAAACTCAAACTTAAAGCATTTATTTTAATTAACCCATTTACAGACACTTTTGAATTGTCAAATAGTCGGTCAGTTAGTCAGAAAGTTGAAGCTAGTTACCCATTCCAAAACGTAGATCTTTATGGAGAAGAACGGGCAAGAAACTCCAAGGACACTCTTTTAAATATAGAAAATTACAAAATCCTGGGTACATTATTCTTGTTGCTTCTTTATGTGAGAACAATGTACAAAAAATAATCAAAAGCCCAAAAAAGCCCTGGCAGATAAGAGATGACCAGTCACAACTGACGGCGCCCGTTTACGAACATGACGATCAGCACCATCCAGCTCAACCATTTTGTAGGGAACCGAAAGTCGGTTATCGTCGCCTCAAGTAAGAACAGCTTGATACGGTACAAATAATTATTATGTTTATACTTGAGTCAATTTAAAAAGAGCTAAAAGAACACTGCAGCGTTTGTTTTCTTACTTTTCTTTTTAAAGCGGAAACAGGGCAGCAAATAGGACACTTGTTTTACTATCGCAGCACGAGGATTAATTCGTATGACCAAATTAAGGGAGCTTATGGGTTCCGATGCAATCATTCAAATTATTGTAACTTTCCTATTCTTAAGAGCGTTTATTCTGAAGGTGGGCAACGTCGCAAATATATGTCAAATATTTTACTGTTTTGATTAATTTAGCAATATTACTGTGTGGAAATAAAAAATGTGGCTAACTAGCGAACTAGAATATTGATTATGAAATGCAATGATTAATATCGTAACACCGAATGTTTAGTTTAATATGTAAAAAAACTATTTGGAAACTTTCCAAATGCGTTTTTTACACCTAAAATGGGTACAACATCAAATTCAATGTTATAATTGCAATTCATTATTCATATTCTAGTTCGCTAGTTATCCACATTTCTTATTTTTATTCAGTAATTTTGCTATAACAATCAAAACAGGTAAATATTTGTCAATTATTTGCGACGTTGCCAACTTTTAGGATAAACCCTCATAAGTCCCTTCGGTTTATGAGTGTGCGGGAAGAGAAGAGTGCACCTGTGTCTGCGCACCTACTTGTGCACCATGAAATCTCCCGCATCCAGGGCAGTGTCTGCTGAGATTGGCCGCCATAGCCGAAATACGGTCAGCAGGCCTATGTTCATAAGGCTGTTCACTAAAGTGGGAATATACAATGTGTTACAAAAACCCTGCCAGATCCGAAAAGGGCACTTATAAGTGCTGCAATCAAACAATAATATTAAGATATTTCTTATTTTTTTTGGAAAATCTTATTATTATTGAAAATATAAAAGTTTGTGCTTTTAAAAAGTCACGTGTTTAAAACCAAAATTATCCCAATTCCATTAAAAATTCGTGAATTTTCAACAGGTGTCATAAGTTATGATTTCTAGACACCCGCCAAACGACGACGACCATCCGCGCCCTTAGAGCATTTAATCCGCGCCCCATGTAAAACCCAGTAAAATTCCCCATTGAAAAAAAATGCGGCGATTTTTTTTTCTTTTTTCCTTAAAATCACCACATACTTACTCGTACTTAGTGTCTCAGTATGATTCTTAATAACACCCTCACGGATCGAACAGGGGTTTTATTATACGATGTATAGAAATCAAAATCAAAAATCAAAATAAAAATATTTTATTTCACATAAACCTACATGGGCACTTATGAAACGTCAGAAGCTAGGTGCACGGTTCCAATTGGTCGTTTCCTATGGAGAAGAGCCGGCAAGAAACTCCACGGTTACTCTTTTAAAAATAATTGTTTTTTACAATATTTTTAAATAACAGTAGGTATTAGTAGGTATGGGAGGACAGTGTAGGTCTTTCAACAAGTACCAGGTACTTAACAAGATAGAAGATGGTCAATAAATCTACAGTCCACTAAACCTACAGTGTTCTCACATTCACAAAATAGAAAAAAATAATCTAAGTATATAAAATATGAATAAATTAATAAAAATAAAAACCTATTTTAAACGAAATGACATGATTGGTACAACTGTAACAAATCTGAATAATTATCATGTACACAAAAGCCACTAATAAAGTGTTGAAATTAAATTGTAGGTATATAATGTCAAATACTAGGATGATTATGTCAAGGAAGAATGTAAAAAAAAAAAAGAAGGTAATTTGGGAGCAGTTAATAGACTCTTACAAAATGTGCCGTTAATGATGTACCAGGGAAGCCACATGTGCAGAAGGAATTATTGCCAAACTTCTTTGTCTTCAACGTAGATAGAGCGCCAGCTTTCAGCTGATCTTCAAGAGTGAAAACAAGGGAGGCCACACACGACAGCCATAAGTTGAAAGGTGGATAGCTAGCCTAACCCCTGGTATTTTTAGGATTCCGTAGCGAAAACGAACTCTAACCGAATAACAGAACCCTTGTAACAGAAAGATGAAAAAAAAAACTGTGCACATAAGCTTGTGAGATACCTTTATAAAGATTGTAATGTTTTGTTTCTTAGTGACTTTGCTGTTTAAGTCAATAGTTTTTGAGATGTGGGATATTTTTGGTAACAACTGCAGAAATACCTAACTTTGTGTTTTATAGATTTTTCGATTAAATTAATTTGTTACTATCAAAATACAAACTTAGTTTTGCGGCCGGTAGAATCAATACTGTGCATGCGTAAATATGGATCCCAATTCCCAACTACGGAACCCTTCCAAATGTATGGTCCGACACGCACTTGGCCGGTTTTTATTTAACGTACCTCAGACTTGTGCTGTTATTAGGTTTGTCGACTTCGTTTGTAAAACACGGATTTCATTGTTGGCTGCGGCAGATTCGCCAGGCGTTTGAGTGTTCATGATGTCTGCGAAAATAAGATTAGTTTCCAGAAGAAATTATGGGACAAGTGCTTGTACAAACGTACAAGCAATTCTCCGCTTTGTATTTATATTGAATTATGTTGAAAAATAGAGGACATTATTCTTTGTTATGCTTATAGAGAATTGAAGTGTTTTCACGTTGGCCTTTAGCCACTAGTCAACGAAGAGAAAATTGATCTCTAGCTTAACACATTCCGGGACACTGAACGAGACACAATAGACGTTTTATTGTTATGACGTCTTTATGTGTTCCGGAAAGTGTTAAGGAGAAAGCGCGTTAAGCGCTTAAGGTGTCCAGCAAAATTAATGTATTGCTGATTCTAATGATTATAATCCTGCAATGTATTGTTACGGTCACAAATCATATTTTAATCAACATACACCCTAACACCGACGTGCAAATTGCAAAAAACCTTAGAAATGTTGAATTTCGCGCGTTTCTCCCTTAAGATAAATATTGCAGAATAATAAAATATAATTTTAATACTTATTCTCTATTATCAACCAAGAATACAAAGCGTAGGCTGCCTTTATATTAAAAGACATTAACTGGAGTGCCTCACCGAATTAATTAATTAAGCTATATTATAGGTACAGAGTGAGGTTTTTGAATGGGGATCGCAATGGCAGCATTGGCAGAAAACTCTCAAACCATTTCAGTGACGGCTAGTTTTTCAATCTTATTAAAATAAACAATAAAATTCACTTAATTCAGGTAAAACCCGTATTACTTCAAGTACACATTATTGTAATTGAATAGATTTGAATAAAATAAAACGTCAATGCAATTGAAATACAACCAAATTAAATACTTAGTAAAATCATGGTAAAATCTGAGAGGACACAATCGAATTCAAATTAAAAAACAAAAAAAAAACAAGCATGCAGGTTATTAAAACGGCATTTGAAGATTCAATGTATTTTGTCAGTACGAGTATTATCAAAAAAATACAAATGAGGTTTTTTTTCAATTGGATTTTTTGTAAATGTAACCTTTTTCTGACTGACTGAATCTTTCCACCACTTATGGTAGGTAGTGTAGGTACCTATAGAGCCTTCGGTAACGCCAGTTAAATAACTTACCCTGTATATTGAAAGGTTCACGAAGTGTGTAATGGCCGCTGACAAAATTAATAATCTCGAAGAGGGTGTGAGCGTTTCAAATGATATCATTATGCGCTATTATTCGGATGATGAAATTAATTACGTACCTACATAAAATTTACATATTTTCTGCTGTGTCGTGCTAAGCTGTTCTATCGAATTGAACGAGGTGGAGGTAATCTGTTTAGAGGTGCTTTGTCAAGCGATAATGTAGCCAGTAAAAAAATAAAAAAATTGGATTCTGTATTAATTGATTTGGCAACCTATTTGTGGATTTTTAAGGTTCGGACTTAATGCTAATACTTGATTGAAATGTTAAAAACTCACTGTGCGTTTGCACTGGCGAAACATTTACTTACAACAAAACATGTTGAAATCTCTATTTTCTGTAAATTTTCCATACAATATTTGACAGGAACTAGAGATTTCAACATGTTTTGTTGTGAATGTTTCGTCAGTGCAAACGCACAGTTACACGATCTCTACCTAAGTATCTTTTCTCCTCTGGGTCCATTTGCAGACTAACGATAGGTACCTAGTTACACAAAATAGATAGGTACAAAGCTATAAACAAGTTGGTTACATGGCAGATACGCTATATTGTGTACCAGCTAAGTAATAGTTGGCGCTCGTTTGCGCCACCATTGTCAAAGTAATGGCGGGCACCGCTATTTGGCGACTGGATACGGGGTCACATTACACCAAATGGTTAATTAAAATATCTACGGTTATTAGTGCGTGTATCCGAACTGTGAAATCATTTCAGTGGAATGGAGCAATGAAAGAGCGTAAACGGCGTGGCCGTCGAATGAGCCTACTCATTATGTTAAAGTAATGCATTTTACAGTCTGATTTAATGAGAGTATCTATCTATCTGTGTAAAAGCTAGACTAATATTTTATAAATTAAAATTTCGGGGTTCTTACCAACCGGTTTCTGAGATCCTAAGGACCACAAAAATGAGCACTCAGTGATTGATGGCTGACTGGGATACAAAAAAACGCCCAATCATATCATTTGACATGTGTCTGACAGTTTGATTTAGATTTAGACCATAGACATAGAGAATGGACTGAGCGTTAGCCTCACAAAAGTGACCACTCTCTACTAAGAGACAAAGCGACAGTGCGGCCAATACCTGTCTCTTTTCTGCAAACCTAAAAGCGCAGTGCCCCGAGAGAAAAATTTTTCTTTCTTTCTTTTTTTAGAATTATTTTTAAAATTAAAGTATTCTTCAATTTCGAATTCTAGAATGAGACTGGTCGCACATTCGCATTGTCTCTCACTAGAGAGTGGTCACTTTGTGAGGCTAATACTCAGTCCATTCTTTGTAAGGTCTGGTATTCACTGTACAACTGAATACGGAACGCTCAGTCCATTCTTTATGTCTATGATTTAGACACTAGGCACCTATTTATTTAATTGGCAGCCTAGCGTATTTGTTTTCAATCGCCTTAAACTGATTAAAACCAGGAGGAAGTTCTAAATTCGGCCATCAATGTTATTTTTTTTTGTATTCTATTTAACGCCCATATGCGTAATAACAATAAAACTTCTATTGTGTCTCCACACAAGTTTTTTTTTTTCAGTGTCATTCAACCGATTAAATGGCAGATTAAATCCTTTTACTTGTGTAGTAGTTAAATTGAAAAAGCATTATTCAAGTGTTATGTTAAGTCACGTAGAAACTTAATAACATTACGCTTAAGAACTAAAGTGGGGATAATAGATGTCTTTACACTTGAGACAATAAAACACTTAGTGTAAGTGTTACTTCGACATGCAACTTGAATTTAGTGAGCGGATAGCGGTGATCAAATCCAAACGCATGATTTTATGGTATTAGAATCGTATTTTAGTTATAATTTATTTTCTGTTTTGTTTACAAGTAGTTAAGCAGTTTTGAAAATATATAGTTTAGAGGCATGAGGAACAGGGTGTAAAGTTCACTCATCCTCTATAGAAAAGGGAGGATCCTCCGACCAGACGAGTGTCGTGTCTGGGGGGCAACTGCCCAACGATTGATGTCGGATAGTCTTGGATTGCGTGGCGATGGGGTTTAATGAATAGTTCGCATGTGGCGATGTACCTAGATGCCGCGACAATAATATGAAATAGTAGAGTTCTTTATGAAGGAGTCCGTCGTCCGGGTAACTACCCTCCTAGTTATAATATTATAAATATGAAAGTGAGTTTGTTTGTTTGTTACGCTTTCACGCTAAAACGGCTGAACAGATTTGGATCACAAACATGGGTAGGCCATGATCTGGACATATTAGACTTTTTATCCCGATATTCCTGCGGGATCGAGACTTATGCGGGTGAAACCGTGGGGTGCAGCTAGTTATTCATATTTCTGCCACCAAGTAAATAAAGGTACTTGAGATATACTAGATTTGTCACCGAAAAAAAAAAAAAACATTAAATTTATAAGCACGTTAAGTCGTTGGTCTCGGCTGTCATTCGTGGATCTTTGACAGTCGTTACGGGAGTCAGAAGCCCGAAAGTATGACAACCAGTTTTACCAAGGGGTATCGTGTTACCCTGCTTCTAGGTTGTGGAAGTCAGATACGCAGTCGCTCCATGTAAAATACTGGTATTCAGCTTCATCCGGTTAGACTGGAAGCCGACCCCAATATAGTTGGGAAAAGGCTAGGTAGATTGATTGATAATTATACTTACATAATTATAATGTTAATTGTTTTTTTATAATGTTATTTCAAATATTTTCACTTTTCTTATTTGTAAGTAGTTATAGTAGGTACTACAATTAGCACCATAAACTATATTTCCCAGCATCAAAACCTCCTTTTTATTCTCGCGTAGAAAATTGATGTGTGCTTAACAGCGACACAGCGCTTTACGGCCGATGTGCTCTAAGTGGACCTGACAGGTAACTCTGCTACACTGGCTTCAGTTTCACGCCCAGTTGCCGCCAACATATGGTCCCGCCGACACTTTAGAATGAGTTCTCACTGCGGAATACTGTAATAGTAGGCTTTTTAGAGGTCCGTAGTCAACAAGAACCCTTATAGTTACGCCATGGTCATCTGTCTGTCTGTCTGTCCGCGGCTTAGCTCAGATGCTCTTAGTAATAGAAAGCTGTAATTTGGCATGGGTATACATTATTAATCACGCCGAAAAAGTAGTAAAATAAAATCATATTTTAGGACACCTACCCTACACGTAAAGTGGGTTTTTTCTAGTCTATCCCATGGTGTGGGGTGTCGTTGTAAAGGACGTTGAAAAATATTGCAAGATTTAGATTCAGATTACATAAGTCTCTTCAGACATAAGTAATCAGCAACCATTTCTGTCAATGTAGCACTAATGAAAAGCTCTAATCAGGCTTTTCTTTCTCGTCGGTTTCTGTTGGCAAGTCAAATTAAATAGGCTGATGATTATATCTGGCTTATAAACGGCAAAATGTAATAACAATTTACCTTTTGTTTCCAACTATGACTAACTCCTCGCTGGCCGGAGATTTCCGTCTTCTATTATAACAGGGTTAATAAACACAACGCCACGACAATACTAACGAGATCAAAGTATTTACACAGGACGCTTAAATTAGAGCTAATCTTATTACTGCGTTAATATAAATTAAATTACACGATGTTTGAATGTGAACAATGTTGCAAGCGGCAGCTGGGAGCGAAACAACGGAGTTCGGGTTAAATCTCCTTTAGTTTGTTAAGGGTTAAATTTTAAAATACAATTGCTCGGTTCCAAACTAGTTAATAGTTGTTGAAGTAGGACTATAAGATGTTTTATTGAGAATAGATTCGTACTATGTTGTTTCCAGACCATTTTATTTATCAAATTAGTAAGAAAATTAACTTTATAAAATCGTTGATGAATCATTGGCAAACTAGAATCGTATTGTCCCATTTTTTTCCTTTCTCAGTTAGTTTTAATGATAGTCTGGCAGTTTGAGTAAGTACTTTATGCGGCCTATCCAAATGTCCTTTCTTTGGTATTGTTCATCGAGTTGTTGAGCTCCTTAAGTTTTGAGTTGAGCTACACGATTACTGACAAATGCTTGCACTGAGTGGACTGGTCCACTGAAATCTATGTGGTTCTTTCTTCAAAAGACCATTTCAGACACTATTCACATGGTACTCACATGGTCTGGCCAAGATTATGTCTGGACTTTAAAAGAGATTTTGACCCCTAAGTTTTTTACGCCATTTCTTCTCAGATCAGGTAGTCTGATGGGAAATGTCGACTATGTACCTCTAGCTAGTTTTTATTTTTTTAATATGACGTGTTAAAGAGATTTCGTTATCCTTTTTACAGAATAAACAATTTCATTTAAATAAAATTGCAAATTCTGTCGCTCTATTAATGAAAACGACCAATTAGCCTGTTAGACCAGAGCCAATAACTATTAGTAGATTTTAAGCGGTCAGTTCTCCTATCGTCCGTCCGTCGGGCTCATTCGATGATCATCCCCTTCTGAACGGTATTTGTGGAGTGGTTATCGCTTCGTTTATGGCCACACAAACTGTCATAGAAGATATTATCGCCAGTTTAAGTATCAATCGCGGTGTGAGCTTCCAGATTAGGGCCTTAGAAATAGTTGGGACAGCGTTTGTTGGGCGTGTAGTTTAAATACTCAACTCAAACTCAAAGCATTTATTTCAATTAAACCATTTACAGGCACTTTTGAATTGTCAAGGAATCGGTCAGTCAGAAATATGAAGCTAGTTGCCCATTCCAAAGCGTAGTAGGTATCATAACCTATGGAGAAGAACAGGCAAGAAACTCCACGTACACTCTTTTAAATCAGAATATTGTAAAAAAATATTGGTTACATCATTCATGTTGTAATTGTGAGATAACGATACGTCTCTCTTATCCCTTTTCTCACTTATTTAGAGGCAATCAATATCTATTAGATACTAATATGTGGCTCTTCTTTCTTCATAACGAAATTTGAAAGAAAGTTACTGTAAAAGTTAAAAAAACGTGTCTAACTTAACATCATCATAATTATCCTAATCAGCCTATATTGATTCTACTGCTGGGACATAGACCTCCTCTCGGAGGAGAATCGTGGATTATAGCCCACTCCCTCTCAGGCTCTCACCTGAGAGGGAGTGGGCTATAATCCACCACGCGAGCCCAGTGCAGGTTGGTAGATACGAGTATCAAATGTCTTCGAATTTTTGGTTCTAGGACATGCACTTCCTAACGATTTTTTCCTTCACCGTTTTGAGAGCAGTGGTGATGAAATAATTTACACAAAGTAAAGAGTCTGCTTGGGTTCGAACCTACGACCTACAACACGTAAGTCGCGGCCATTGCCACTGGGCCGTTACCACTGGGCCATCACTGCTCTCTCTTAACTCTCAACTTAACATAACTTTTTGGCAGTGTCAACGGAGCCCCGCTCGTCGGGGCTCCTACTTCTAAATGCCGGACCGGCAGCCCCACTATTATGTCACAAATAGCGGTACTTTATCCGAAAGGGATAGGAATATACACTTCCTAACTTTTCATAATAATCATCGTCTATTCAGCAGATATGCCATTTTTCTGAAAAGGGCAGTATTGCTGAATGTTATACCAACTTAATGGACCTCATTCTACCTGCGTCACTTAGAAATCTCTAGTTTCAATGTTCTGGATAGCAATGATTTGTCACTGTCTTCTACAATTGATACTGTCATAACTCATCACACACTGGAGTGGGTTCAACGGGTGCTTACACGTAAGATATGTTACCCTGTCACAAACGTGTCCACTTCCAAAAAAATGGAACAGTCCAAAAAGTTCAATCTCGTCCTGTGAGTCTTCTATCAAAATAATATAAGCTGACTTTTATTACAACAAAAAGCCGGTAATGCCCGCAAAAAAATGATAGTTCGCGAGATACGTGGCATATGTGCGGCCACAATTCAGGAGAAATGACCCAGACATCGCGTACGAATACTAACAATATTTACAGCGGCTATTACTAGCCTTTTATGTGACACAAATGCTAGTCGCTGTAATCTGGGACGGTTTTTACGAGCATTTTAAATAATGTCTAGTGGCTGCAGGTATAAATCAGAAGCACAATAGTTGCAACATTTGCATTAAACGACGCTTTGTATCCGAAATTGCTGTCATTTTAATTTAATATTAAACGTGGTCCAGTTAATTTTATTTAAAGAGTGCCGCACTCGCTGTAAAAATCGCTTTACCGGGATTTTGGTAACCGATATGAGGATTAATTTGATCACGGTTTAAGCTTTACAATTTTCAGTGAATGCAACTCAAAATTTAATTCCTAGTCTTTCAGTTTGCGGCTCGAGTGGCTTTTATTGTGGGCATGATTATTATTATTTCAGTTTCGTTATCATTGATTTTAACTTTTCACAAGTGCCAATGACAGTGCAATTTTATGAAAAATTTAATGGCGATTGGCGGTTGCTAGTGGTTCTCTGTTCGACGACTAGTGTGATTAAGTATTAATAAACCTAAAACAGTTAATAATCACTGCACTAATAAACATTTAATTACATATATGTATGAAAAACAATATCGAAAATTTATTCTCCGTGTCCCCAAAAAAATTATATAGATACCTAATTACATTGTTCGCATAAAACTCACTTGGAAAACAACGAGCTTAGAGAATATTGGGCACAATGATAACATACATAGAAGCGAAGGGCTTCAATTAAGAGCACTACCTCTATTAGCCGGCAAGACGCGCTTTACTGGCAATAACCGGCTATAACCGGCTGTAACCGGCTGTAACCGGCCCCGGCCGCCCTCGACAAGCCTAATCCGGATAAATGAGACGCGAAAGATGACATCCACTCGCTAATTGGAGAACGGAATTAAGTGTGCACCTTGAGAAAATGTTATTAATTTGGTTTTTTGACGTTCTTGTAAAATCTTGTACGATGATAGCTTGTTTTTGGATTGGTTTTCAGCCTTGTGTTGTGTGGCAAAAGCGTTCAGCACGCCTACACGTCAGCTGATATGATGGAAGAACCAATACGATCCTCGCCAACTCTCGTCTAGCTGCCACTCTGCGAAGTTCGTCATTATTTATTTATGATTATATACTTTATTGTACACCATAAAAAAAAAGTAATACACTACAAAATATACCATGGGCGGCCTTATCGCTTACTGCGATCGCTTCCAGGCAACCTTGGAATGAACAGTGATTCCACTCAACAAGATGGTGTCTTACCATCTAAATAATAAATTGGCTCTTAATAAACGTAGGCTTCATCATCATCATCATTTTAGCCGAAAGACGTGCACTGTTGGATATAGGCCTCCCCAAGCATCGCCAGTTCGACTGGTTTTGTGCTTCCCGCATCCAGCGGATTCCTGCGGCCTTCACAAGGTCGTATGTCCACCTTGTGAGAGGCCTTCCAAAGCTACGTCTTCCGGTACGCGGTCGCCACTCCAGAACATAGGCTTAGTCGACACTAATAAAAAAAAATTAAAATCACATAAACCTACATGGATATTTATGAAACGTCAGAAACTAGGTGCACGATTCCAATTGGTCGTTTCCTAGTCTAACTCCATGTTAATAGACAAAACTTTGTATAATGAATAAGACAACAAATTCTTAACCTCTTTCGAATTGTAAGTAATTAATTAGTCCAACAATCCAAATCCTCCTTCAATATTAACATACCGTCCTACATAACATATGAAACTTCACTCGCTGTTTACTTGCAGACTACTTGGATTGAAACCACTGAAAGGATCACTGCGAGAAGATAAGTTAATTTCCTAGATAAAACTGCTGTTTGTTTAAAGTTGTGATGGATGCTTACCTCCTTCATCGAAAACTGGTTTTATTTTAGATATTTGAATGTTAATAGGTGGTTAAGAAGCATGCAGCTCACCTGATGGTAAATGTCCACCGGCTCACCAAAATACTACAGGCATCACATTGGCACAATGCCTTCCAGCACGCGTAGCATAACCACAAATATGTAGTAACGGGTTTTGTCGACGGAAGAATAGACTTAGCCGCCGGGCAAGCCGCGGCGCGCCCGGCCCTGCCGCACAAAGCCGCACAAAGGATCGCAAAGGAAATGAAGGCGCAAAAGCCGGGGATGCGTGCCGCGCGGGAAAAGCCGGCGGCATGCCGCCGGCATAGTGTGTCGAAGGAGACCACGGTCAATTACTGATAGAAAATTATGCACCTAAACGTACAAGATAATATTTGAGACCTGAACCACTGACTTGTATGTTACGATCTGTCTGCATACTTTAACTTTCTCCCGATTTAACTTGGAAACAGAACTGTGTGATAATGCTTCCAAACTTGTACTTTCGCCGAAGTTTCAGTCATACACGCGTACCTACGACTTTTCACGGGTTATTAGTTTCAAATATCTTGTTTTCACTGAACATTGTTGAAGATTATAAGAAGATTTAGCCCCTTTGGTTGAGCAATACAAAATCGGTTATGGCTAGAAATAGAACATGATTTGAATGCCTCGTTGATAGTGGTCGCAAGCGCTACTGCGGAGCACGAGGTTCGATTTCCAGGTCGGGCAAAGTGTTATTATTATTTTCCATCAGGAATTTCTCAGTAGCAGCCCGGAGTCTGGATTTGTGCCCGGTTGATGACAATAGGCTCGCCCCCTATTACATGGGACTTAAACATAACTGGCGAAATGTGGGTGTATTACAGCTACACCTCCCCTTCGGGGATTATAGGCGTGAAGTTATGTTATGTAGAAACATATAACATGTTTTTATGTTACGAAAAATACCCGCCCTTTTGTTGAACTGATTGGCATTGTTGTTGAAAAGTTAAAAAAAAACAGGCAGTCATGGGAAAGGCCGACAGAAGTGAAAACTTAAACCTATGAAATGCGCAACACGTAAGTATATAATAGTAGTGTAGTGCGTCGGGGATGTTCGCGGATGCGCATGTTTATACACAACCATGCGCAAAAGGTGTGCTTCCCTGGTGCGCGGGGTGTGGAGCAGCTCCAACCGTATCTTAAGCATGATTTACAACATAAATCTACAACACTACAAAACAAACCAAATTGAGCTAGATAGACGGGCACTCATCACACTGTTTAAATATATAATATTATGCGACCATTGACTGTAAGGCTCACTCGTTTTATTTCTGGGCATCCAGTTTTTGTTGTCTTTAAAAAGAGGTTTGGTTGAGGTAAACTTTTAGAAACACAATCACCATATAGTCACCGGATGTTTTCCCTGATGGCTTACTGAAAAGGGAAAAACCATCTGCGCATCCCTTGTTAACCATTCCAATACATTTTCATAAAAAAATAAACCGGTCACAGCTTCCAAGTCCCGAACCCAAACTAGGAACATCACAACTTAAAACAAAATCTATTTTAAGGGTCCATTTAGATAAAAAAACGAAGATATACATCAGCTAGAGTTTATTAAATGTACGTCGCGATATCCGTGTAAGAGTGTGGCTACATGAAGGGGCCCCCGAGAGGACACTTGTTCATAAATTAAGAAGAGCCCCACTCATTCCCGTCTTATCTTTATGAGGGTCCCTGCCCACTAGCCGTGGAATTAAGTAATCACACAACATACTACTGAAATTGATCTTGAGAGGCGAAAAGGGACTCTAAAGACGTAGTTTGGCACAAGAGAACGAAATAATTAGGAAATTGCATTTGATCAGAGACACAGTCAATCCTTTTTCGTAGGAAGCAAAGTTATATGGATTTTTTCAGACGTACCAAATTGCGTGGGGTCTGGAGACTACAATTACAAGGTCAGATATGATAATGTCTTACCCGGCCGAACATCATTCATCTGTTTGACTGCCTGCGCTATAGTTTTCTATATATTCCTTGAAATCACCATCCTTGTTCCAATTTCTTTGAGGTTGGCACAGCAAGTCGTTTTCTTTCACAAATCTCTATTCGCCGTCAAATTCATCTCCAAATCAAATCAAATCCATTTATTTACCATAATGTAGGCTTACAATGTATGATTTGAATAAAACTATAATGGCCCCTATACGTTCTACCATTACATAATTTATGGTGTGCAAATATTAAATTTTATCTTGTACAATGCTATTATTTTAATTAAAAATAAAATAAGGTCAAAGGTAAATCTTTAAACACGTCCGGTAATTTGTTATATACCTTTACAGCATATATGTAAAACTCTCCCACACAACCCATCCATTTCTATGCTCTGCCTCTTTTCATACATTCATAAAAATCACTTTGGTTTATAATATGCTCAATATTCCTCTGTATCACAAGTCCTATCACCAGAATAATAGTGTTCACTTTCAATCAAAATCCCTCTGACGTCACACGTGTTCCTAATTCAATTTCAATGTTTTTTCCCAAAGTAAGTCGTGTATGTGGTCCCCGTGCATGTTTGATCGTGTCGCCGGTATGGGGGTATCGTAAACATGTTCACCGCTAGTTCTGTTTGAGTTCGATCCTGGAACTCCATCCCTGGATCGAGAAACGACACCGTTGGTACACGAAATTCGTTGTTCTGATATGTAAAAAATTCGTATAATGAAAATACGTTTTATCTGGTATTTCTCGATGTTTTTATTGTTTGCTCATAATTGTTGACCCATGCATATTGTTGGATTTGCAGTGATGGTGTCTTTGCAATCTTTTTTAGATTCTCAGTCCATAAAATCACTGGGTTTCCCACGCTATGCAGATACGCTGTGTCCACTCATGTCCTTGTGTGCTCCTGCAGCTATCGGTCCTGCGACAGAAATTACCCTTGATTTGTCATTTCTTCGTATTACGGAGATTGAGACAAGGCAACTAATGACGCATCCACGTTGTTTGTGTGAGTCTATCTGGCAGGCCCCAACGAGATTTATCAACAGGTGATAGGTTTACATAAGGACTTTATTTTGTACCTATAGAAAATAAATAAGATATATTTTGTACCTCGACAGTTTTTGATTAAATGACGTTTCTATGAAGTGTCTTGCTAGCGGGCCCCTTATGATTATTTTTAGTGTTATTATACTTTCAGATCACCCAGTAGTGCTCGGAGTTAGAAACTATTATGTACCTTACAAATCCAAAATTTCGACTTTCTGTGAGCTATACTTTAGAAGATATTCGTTACTTAGACAAACGTCCAGCCAGTGGATTTTTTTCTAAATACTACTGTATGATATAAAATAATAGTATATAAAGGACGTTTGTCTAAGTAACGAATATCTTCTAAAGTATAGCTCACAGGAAGTCGAAATTTTGGATTTGTAAGGTACATAATAGTATCAAGCTGCTAATGCTATTGTATGTTATAAAAGAGTAGTATTTAAAAAAGGGGCCCGCTGGCTGGACGCTTGTCTAAGTAACGAATATCTTCTAAAGTATTGCTCACAGGAAGTCGAAATTTTGGATTTGTAAGGTACATAATAGTTTCTAACTCCGAGCACTACTGGACGATCTGAAAGTATAATAACAATAAAAATAATCATAAGGGGCCCGCTAGCAAGACACTTCATAGAAACGTCATTTAATCAAAAACTGTCGAGGTACAAAATATATCTTATTTATTTTCTATAGGTACAAAATAAAGTCCTTATATAAACCTATCACCTGTTGATAAATCTCGTTGGGTCCTGCCAGATAGACGCACACACGTTGTTTCTATGATCCTCGCTCCACCCACTTAGTCCCCTTGTAATTTTGTTGTTGTTGTCTTTATTTTAATTGAAAAACTGTGTTCTTTCTCTGGCTTGGATCACTTTGAAGTAATTACGGTATGGAAAGTTTTTGCAAAACAGCAGTAATATTATTGAGAATATTTTGTGGCCCTCTATTCTATATACGGCCCTTCTTCAGTAATGAATACCCTGAAATGGTTTAGCAGGGAATCTAGCTTAATTCCGTTACTTACCAGATGTTTCAGTAATTAAAGTTAAATTAGATACATTATCTTATTACAAAACCATATCCATCAGAGCTTACGTTCATGCTGTGTAGATTGCCTTGTAAAATTTTGGCGGGGACAGTGAATTTGGCAAAGCAGCATGGCGGCCAGCTCGTGAACACTATGATAACGGTCACATTACGTGCTATTTGTCTGAATTATTATTTGGTACATTCTACGGTAATAGTAGTTTTTTTTACAGTGGTCGAGTTTAAAGATTATTCTCAACCTTTCTGAACTTAAACATTGTTTAAAGCAGATATAAAAACGTTATGCAAAGGTAGTGTAGACTGGTCGCTTTAGTCACTAGTAGTATTTGCCAATTTCGATTCGAAAAGTTCTCCCATATTTTAAGCACGTTTTATAATTTTCTAAGTTTAAAAATTGAGCCGTCGCGGGACGCGTATCGTCGTATTATATATGCATGAAAGGAGGGATATGGTATAACAGGGTATAACTCAAAAATAATAACCAAAACCAAAACATTATTTTTTATTTAAATTTAATTTGTTGTTGACTGTTGGCTGTTGGCCGCGTCGCCAGGCCAACAGTCGGTCTGCCCCGTCAAATTAGAATCTAATGCGGCGGGTCAGATCATCTGGATGTTTCATATCAATAGGATAATTATCAACTGGCGAGCATGATCACTAATATCGAAGTTCAATGATAAGCGACGTTTGATTTGATTTGAAAAGTTTCACGAATAAAACGGAGGTCATTAACCGGGTGCTTCTAAAAGCCAATGAGTATCGGATGATGATAAATAAAATGGAAAGTTTTTAAAAATACCCAATAAATCCCAACAATATAAAGCCAAACATCCAACCAATCTAACAAACAGGAACACAAACTAATTGCCAACAACATATTTACACAAACTACGAACGAAATCAATAAACAAAAAGCTGTGGGCCACAGTTAAATGGCAACGATAACTAAAACGCCTTGTTTGAAAACCCGTGAATCTGTGAGGAGAGTTATTGGGGTTCAGTTTCTATAAGATGGCGCACACAATTCAGGTCCCCTGTCAATTTACCGTCCGTATTTATGTCCGGTCGTGTCAAGTGATTTAAAAACTTTCTGGACCAGTATTATTGTAATAAATCTGGTGGAGGTGCTCTGGACTTTTGACACTATTGGAATATGATTTATAGGGTTTGTTGCACGTAATATAACTTTACAAATTCAAATTCAAATTCAAAAGTCATTTATTCAAACTAGGCTGAGAATCAGCACTTTTCGAACGTCAAAATTACATAAGACAGTCCCCCAAAACGCCCACCCTTCACCACTTCCTAGTGCATTAGCTGGGAAGAAGAAGTGGCGCAACAAACTCCCCAGCAGCACAGCTGTCTGTTCAGTTAGAAGAACAAAAAAAAAAGATTCTATATAATAGTATTCAAAATAATTTACATTACGCAACACAAAACATAATTCAAATTATTAGCCATATGTTAGCTAGCACACGCCAATATACCAAACAAAATCATCGAGAACTCAACCAATCAATCATCGATACTCAGGCCGAAATAAAAAAAAACTAAACGTAAACAGAATTAATATCTAAATAAAAAAGCCTCCAGGCATAAAGGGCGTGCCCGCTTACATATAGTTGTAACTGGAAGTTATAAATGATAAACTAGGACCATCGATGTAAAATAAATAAACAAAGAGTTAATTACTAATAACAGTAAATAATATGATCAATTGTCGAGGTCACTAGCTAACCACATATTGCAATACAACTCATAAAAAAACAGTGTGATGAGTAGATATTGTCAAAAATAAATTGAAGTTAAATTAAAATAACTTGACTTAAAAAGTCAAACAAAATAAACAATTATATAAACTCATATAACTTGTCAGTACGTAAGCTGGAGAAAGAACATAAACATTGTCTTGAGTTAATCACAGCGACCAACTATTCTTATCATTTAAGTAGTCGTTGATAGAATAGTATGCCTTTGAACAAAGATTGGATTTTACTTTCGTTTTAAACGCATTAAAAGGCAAATCTAGCAAAGAAGAGGGTAGCTTGTTATAAAAGGTTATACCAAGCCCAACAAATGAGTTATGAACCTTATGAAGCCGGTGAAAGGGAGCTCGTAGTTTGTCCTTATTTCTAGTGTTAACATTGTGAAAATCACTGTTTTTAGTGTATAAGTGTATATTTTGCCTAATATATAAGATATTGGCGAAGATGAATTGAGATGCCACCGTGAGGATACCAATATCTTTGAAACAATCTCTCAGAGAAACTCTGGCACCAAGCTGGTAAATAGCGCGAACAGCTCGTTTTTGAAGAACAAATATATTTTGAATATCAGCAGCTTTGCCCCACAGCAGAAGACCGTAGGACATAACGCTATGAAAATAACTAAAATAGACTAACCGAGCTGTATCGACGTCAGTGTATTGTCTTACTTTCCTGACGGCGTAGGCGGCTGAACTGAGCCTTCCCGCTAGGCTCGATATATGTGGGCCCCACTGAAATTTGGCATCTACTGTTATGCCCAGAAAAACCGCCGAGTTTACAGATTCAAGCACCTCTTTATCTAAGACGATGTTGGGACCTAGATTTCTAACATTTGGTAGGGCAAACTTTACACATTTCGTTTTCTTAGTATTTAGAACTAGGTTATTTGTCGTAAACCAATCCGTAACCATTGAGAGTGCACTGTTTACATCGTCAAAATCTTGTCTATTCCTGTCTACTTTAAAAATAAGAGAGGTATCAGCTGCGAACAGTACAACTTCACAGATACCCTTTAAATAGAATGGTAAGTCATTGATATACACTAAGAACAAGAATGGACCCAGTATTGAGCCTTGAGGTACACCTAACTGAACTGGTAGCCCAGAAGATTTCACACCATCAACATCTACACATTGGGACCTATTATGTAAATACGAATTTAAAACGTTGAGAGCTTCGTTTTGCACACCGTAATGACGTAGTTTAAACGAGATGAACAACGACGAACAAAAGCGTGTCATGGTGCACGCAATCAAAGGCTTTGGAGAGATCACAGAAAACCCCAATAGCATTTTGCGAGTTCTCCCATGCGTTAAATATGTGTTTCAGCAAAGCAACACCCGCATCTGTAGTCGAACGACCTTTTGTAAAGCCATATTGTTCATTATGAAGGAGGCTATTTAAATTAAAATGTCTAAGCAACTGCTTGAGTATTAACTTTTCAAATATTTTGCTAAATGCTGGTAAGATAGAAATAGGCCTGAAATTGCCAACGTCACTTTTATTACCTGATTTAAATAATGGTATGACTTTACTATTCTTCATGAGGTCAGGAAAAGTTCCTAAATCAACACATTTATTAAAAGTAACAGCTAGATAGGGGGCTACGATGTCTATTATAATTATTACTTAAAAGTTTAATGGAGATGCCCCAGTAATCACCAGTGTTTTTAGACTTGAGTGTGTTAAAAACATTAACTACATCACGAGGCGTTACATGTTCGAAGCTAAATAAGGGACTGTTTTTAGACACACTATTAAGCATAAGGTTTTCCGCTTTAGACGGGGATGAATTTAAGGAGCGAGTGGTAGTTACAGGTATGTTGGCAAAAAACTCATTAAACGCCTCAGCTACGTCAGCTGCTTTATTAACTAATTTATTGTCGACCATAATCTCAAGTTGTTTATCTTGATTAACCGACTTACCCGTTTCATTGTTAATAATTTTCCAAGTGGTTTTTACTTTATTATTGGATTTTTTAATTGTATCGCTTAAAAATTTAGATTTAGCAAAAACACACACCTTTTTAAATAATTTTGAATAATTTTTGACATACTCTAGGAAAGGAGTATCAAACCTGTATTTTTTCAAACCATATATCTCGTATAGTCTCGCTCTACTTTTATAAATTCCTGGAGTGGCCCATTGGTTAAAGCCAACAGAGGTGCCATTAATTTGAATAGTTTTGGACTTGAAAGTAGATTGGTACTCTTTTTGCACCACATACAGTTTTTAACATACCTAACTATTTACATTAGGTACTAAATTAAAAGACTAACTATCTGTATAAATAAAAACATAAACAAAAGGACACTAAGTGCGGATTTTACCAATGAAATTGGACGCGTTCAGAACATCTGAGCACATCTAAACCCGTTCAAGAGCTGTCAGTGTACAATATTCCATAACAATTTTGACACTGACAGCTCTTGAACGCGTTTTGGAAATACTGATCGCTTTCAGTTTCTTTGGTGAAATCAGCCCGTAGGCGTCGTCTACATCGCTGTCATCCGTAAACGTGCCCAGAAGACTGGCGGCATTGCCACATTGAATGGCAATGCTAATTCTTTGGCGAAGGAACGAGCCAGCCCTCTGGTTACGCGAAGTGTCGACCAGTCGGCGAGAAATATCCTAAAAAAGAGACGCGCACTCGGGTTTGTTATGTTTTCATTGTTTTAGTAGACTCGAATATCTACTTACTACGACAGACTTCTCGACAGGTAAGATCTTAGTCTGACAATACTCTACTTCGAAATACTTTTCATCATCAAGCTAGTGTAATAAAATAATCATTGTTTTAATTATGTCACAAATTTGACCACTGTAATATTTAAGACTGCTATAATATATTTGTCGGAAGTACGTTACCGAGTTGACTAATCGGGTCGCCAGCGCTGCCTAGCGGCGCTCGACAGAGCCTTCAACATAACGCTCGGACCGGGTGGAGATAAGCAGAGTTGATCGGTGGCGGTCAAGCAGTGAAGACGTTTAGAAACTGTCGCGCATTCCGAATAGTCGTGTCGTGTACCTACAGTGTGTCAATTGCTAGTGTGATTAATTTGATTTGAACTACAAACGTGTTTTCTATTGCGAAATAACCAACACTACACAGTACGTCCGTAGTAGTTAGTTAAAAAAAGGCTGATCATAACAAAAGAGACAAATCCCCTCCTCCGTTATATTTTACATTTTGTAGATACTTATATTAATTTTCTTACGTTCATAATAAAACAAAGAGACATTCCTCATTGAAAATCCCAAAAACATCTTGGCCTACCTGGGGATCCTAAGACTCCATGGTCGGCTCCGCATTCACGCTTGTAAAGTTGCGACCACTAAGACCAACGTGACTGTCAGTCAAGGCAGAAAGACTGTATAATCCAATGGTTCTTGGAGATTATTGGATTAATGGTTCACGTTTTGCCATGACACGTTTAAATTGTTTTGGTGGTTATGTCCTTGTCTCATGGGGGTGGTAAAGTCGGATTAATGAGCGAGAGCATGGACGGTATAGGCAGTGTCCACCTGTGAACTAATAGCTACGGGGATGCCGCGCGGTCATTTGTCATTGTTATGTTTAACATTCTATTACGTAGGTACTTTCGGGAAAGGCTGTGTCTTTTTAACTATTGGTACTACTTTGAAATAAAAAATTGTAGTATGTTAAGGATCGTGTAAATGATCACAATGATAACTAAATTTGAGTTAAGTTGTCATTTTCTTCTTTAACTATTTTCATTTTCAATTCTTGTTCCGATTTACCTCTGCATTATTTTCTTTCTATGCAGAAATCCGACGACTGACGAAACACGAAGTTTGCCGAGGGACATTAAGAAAATTGTTCTGTATATCAATCTCTCGCAATTGTACCACGTTGACAAACATACTATGTATTATAATGAGGGGGGGGGGGGGGGGGGGGCTGCAGTTCTAATATACATAAACAGATTTTTTTACAAAATACTGGTCAACTTAACATGTATAATTTAAATATTGTGGAGATAAATAAACATAATTTTATTTATTTATTTATAAATTTTAAAACATTTAATTTCAAGCATTATGGAACACGCTCTTTACTTTCTTCTCCCTCTTCTTCTGATCGCGTTTCTTCTTTACCTTTTCTGAGAATTAATGTAAACAATAAATTATCAAAAGTTTCTGCCAAAACATTTCAAAGTCGACATTCCTTTCAAATTATATCGCAATCCAACAAGCCTCTCTGAAATCACTGGAAATCCGAAGTTATTTAAATGTTGACCCAAGAGCGTTGTCACTTGAAGCGAAGTGGTGTGCCATATTGTCTTAAATCCGGATCACACGAGTTCCGGAGTTCCGCTTTGACAAGGGGCCTCTCACGGACGTGGATGAGCAAACACAATGGGAATCAACGTGGCGAGGAATACTGCAGGCCGGGCTTGCAGCCTGCCAGGACTTGGGTTTTGTAATGAATTGAAGATTGACTTATGGAGTAATTTGTTTGATTGTAATTGGAAGCGGGCTGTTATGACATAGGAACGCACTGAAGAATAAACGAAGCTGTGCAGACTTTAATTATATATGTTTGCAAGTGTTTGTAATTGGAAACTACGTTCAATGATAGTTATTTGACTCAGGCGTGATTTTCCGGAAATCCATTATAAAATACAAGTATATTTAGTAACCTATAGTCATAAGGAACCCTGTAAGAAATCGACACGGGTTTCACCTCTCAACGAGGTATCCTCAGTATGACGATTGATTTGTTGCGAACCCGGACACAACGTGTTGCCACGCCAAACGTCGAGAGCAGTGCACTGCTGTGCCGAGAGGTGAATGAAACACGTGTCGATTTCTTACAGGGTTCTTTATGACTCTTTAATAACTGTTACTAAATATACGTCGTGTATTGTATTTTACGTTCAATGAAGTAAGTAGTCGGTTGATCTATTTACCAGCTAAATATTTTATTGTTTGTATTAAATTCTTGGTGAAGCCTTTGACGTATAAATTATAGGAAAAATAAAAACACAGCAACCTGTAAGAAAACTTTAGCAATAAAAAGAAACAACGGCACACAAATCGATTGAGTTCTGATCAGACAAAATAACATAAAGAGGGTGTTTGTATTTATCTTTACAGTCTGTTCATGTACTCAAGGACTAAAGCAATCCCATTGAAATGTCCGGCAATGGTCCCGCTTGGATTATTCTATAAAAGGAAACCGGTAGTGACGCAACTACTGCCGGACATGTGCACACTGCAGGCGTATTCTCTTACTGAGAAATAAAATGCATAATGCTAACAGAATTTTGTATATTTCCAAAGCCAAGACGATTATTTATTTTCTACCAACCATTTGTCCGTTTGAGAAATGTACGTGGAACAATGAAGCATAATTTTCTTATGTACACATTAAAATCACGTAATATCATTAATTATAACACTGAAGTCAATATATTAGTGCTAACGAGCGACCATTATCGCGCCTAAATCACGGCTAAATAGCTAGCGAAATAACAAAACTAACTAAACGCAATATATTACGGAACAATAGGAGTTAAACAATTCTAACCGAAATTAGAGACTTCATTTAACAATCGTTTAAATTTAGAGCGCCATTAGCGATCAACAGCGCGGAACATGGCCGCCCAAGTGTTGCTACTCCGCGGAAAAACGGAAAATACCAATTCGCCCAATATTTACTTTAAAATGTTTAAAACGTTGCGCGCCGCTCAATTTACTACTTTGAAACGACCAAATTTCGTTCTGATACCAATTTGTGCGGGATATGTCCACATAAATGTCCGAATACTGCGCTATAGCTATGATTGAAACAAGCATTAAAGACAGAATTAAAACTTCGTATAGCGAATTCGGTTTGGAGTTCCCGCAGTTAAGTACAAATGTTACAATCGCATTCCCTATTATTGCCTTCAGACCAGTGGTATACAGAACATTCCAACTGTTGCCGCTCCAACAAATACCGCGCCGCTGCACTATAACCGATACATTACTACTTGACACACGTTACAAACTAAACTAGTCCTTAACACAACGCCATAGAGATTAGCGTGTGTGGCTTCCAGTGAATAGATGTCCTAAGTCATTGTTCAAACTGGATTGTTTTGGAACTGCGTTGTTACATAACTTAAGATAAGTCCTGTACACAAATAGTTTCATGAGCTCCAGTAATTAAGGGTAAATTTTGTTTTATGACAGTCTGGGGATCCGAAGGCTGAATTACGAACTGTTAGCGGAGATAGTGGAGGCGTGGGGAATTGGTTAATGCCTAAGTTTTGCGTAATTTTACAGCGCTGTAAAATTATTTAATGCTTATTATAAGTTTATGACTGGGTTCTGAAATGGGTTTAGCACAATTTGACCACTTTCTCTTATCTTATTTTGTTTACTCTAAAAGTAATATTTTTATGCATGAGACTATTGGTGTATTATCTAATGGCGATTTATGCCACCCTGGAATCTTAACACCAGAGGAGATAGACAGATTGAAGAACACAGACACACAGACAGACACTGTACATTGGCCTAAGTATGTATTGATAGACCACTATTAGGCTGCCTGTCCACTGGAGCGGAGAGGAGAGGAGCGGAGTAGCGGTGTGCCAATATTAACCAATGGAATTGCATAAAACCTCCGCTCAGCTTCAGTGGACAGGGATTTGCGAACTAGTTTAAAAATTCATACAAAACCAGGAAGCGGAGCGGGGAAACGGAGCGGAGAAGCGGAGAGGGAAGCGGATTGGAGAAACGGAGCGGAGAAGCGGAGAGGGAAGCGGATTGGAGAAACGGAGCGGAGAAGTTGAGCGGGGAACCGGAGTGGGGAATTATTACTTGTCGCGTGAACTCGGTCTAGCTCCGCACAGTCCGCAACACCGCTCCACTACCTCGCTCCGCACAGTCCGTAACTCCGCTCCGCTACCTCGCTCCGCATCAATGGACAGACACTGTCCGCAACCCCGCTCTACTCCACTGTCATTCTCCTCTCCGCTGCCTCGCTCGGCTTCAATTGACAGGCAGCCTTAAGGGGGCGCCAAATGGTTCACTAGCGCCACTCCTATAAAAAAATATTGTGTCGTGACTGAGAAGGAAGAATAACGGCTAGTCCTTGCTAGTCGTTATTCATAATTCCTTCTCACAAAGCAGCTAAAATCGATGTAAAGAAAAGCGGCCACATTCATACATTAGTATTTTGTGGCTTCGTGTCTCAATATGAAACTTTATAAAAGGTATTAGAAAATTCTAGACACACTTACCGAGGGTACGTACTAGCCGTTATTCATAATTCCTTTTCAGTGACGAGATAATATTTTTTATAGAAGAGGCGGAGAAGATCATTGGGCGCCCTTTTAACATAAAACACCTACCTATATCATAATTACTCCACCATAAATACCAACATAGTCACACGGGGAAACACTACCACATTATATTACGAGCCAAAACTAGAGCATTTTAATTAACGCGGCATCGATAGTGCTGTGTCCACACCGCCGCGCCGCGCGCTGCCCGCGCCGCTGTTAACCCCCATTTATCATACAGGATTAAGCCGATCCCCTGTATATTATTTTTATTCGTCCCTGGGGGTGAATTCTGTCCGTTTGCTGGACAACGGCTGTTTATTATTATTTGCGGTGATTTTTCGGTTGTTGTTTCTTGGTTGGAATAAGATTATTTTCGGGGAAACGGGTTGCGGCTTAAAGCTCCCCGTGTATAAAACTAGCTGATTTCTGTGACTTTGTTTGCAAACATAAAGTACGTTGACAATACATGTATCTTTTATTCGTGACTTTGTTACTGAAAAGTGTGAGGCCGCGTTCTTACGAAAAGCGGTCGTGCACGATCGACTATCGCGCGAATACGCGATCATTTATCCTTATTTATTATTTTATATGCGAAAGTGACTTTGTTTGTTTGTTACGCTTTCACGCTAAAACGGCTGACCGGATATGGATGAAATTTGGCACATGGGTAGACCATGACCTGGGTTAAGACATAAGATACTTTTTATACCGGTAGTACGGTCCCCTGGGATAATATCCGATCTGCACGCGCGCGAAGCCGCGGCGAAAAGCAAGTATGAAATATAACAAACTCGCGCGATCAATCAGCTCGCGTATGTATCTCAGGTAAACAATCGCGTATTCGCGCCACAGTCGCTTTCGGTTAGGACGCAGGGTTCGTTTGAAGACACTGCGTCGAAATACGAAACTGTGACAGGCCTTAATATTTGCTATAAGGAAAGTTCTGTAAATAAATGCTATGTGGGTGAACCGTAATAGAAATACCATGTCCATTGTCCTAATGTCCATCAACGTATCTCTATTATTTCATAGACCATTTTCCATACACAGCGATATGCCGATGCCTCTTTCAAGTCAATAGCCATGAATGAAAGGTACTGAGAAAAACGGCCGTGGCAGGTAGGCAGACAACGAAAGCTTATCATACGAGTTCCTTTTTAACATTTTATTCCCTTGGTTTATTTTTGTATTTTTTGTTTCGTAGTCTCAAATAGGCTAAGGCGTCGTCCTAGTTGGCTACGATCGTACGAGCAAACGATGCGATTTCGTCGCACGATGAAAATGATCGTGCGATGGTCCAACAGGTGTGCTAATAGCTCACGCGATGCCCATCGCGCGATGGGCATCACGCGATGCCGCTGCGTTCTGTGCTCGCGCGATGACGCTATTAGATTAAAATATATAGGTAGATAGATTTAAATTGACCTATGGGATTTAACCGTCGCCAATTTCAACTTTTTATTTAAAAATAACTAACATATTTCATATAATGGTGCCTTAGATACAGGCTGTGCCTAGTTTCGGATCAACGCTGTAGTAACAATAAACATACACCAAAACCGATTTTTACTTACTTTTCTTTTACGTACGGAATCCTAAAAAGTGGGATCAAACAGGACTTCCAAAAGTAGGGTAGGTAGTGTTTTTGGGAGTTCGTTTAATCCCGCTGAAATACACACACGGTGGGAAATAAGAATCTTCTTTTTGTGGAACCAGTTAAAATTCTCTTTCGTCTATAAACTAGTGCGCTACATACCTACGTATGTTGGCTACTGCAGTGGATACCGGGCAAATAGAGCTGACTCAGAATTCACTAAGAAACAATTTTATAACTCCTATATTATTTTTATATAAAATCCTGTCCATCAAAAACTTGTGTTGGTGTACCAATTTCCGTGTCTACACTAATATTATAAAGAGAACAGATTTATGTTTATGTTTCTTATGAAAAAACTCAAAAACTACTGGACCAATTTAAAAAATTCGTTCACCAGTAGAATGTTATGTTACTTGTATCATTATGACTGAGTAACATAGGCTATAATTTATTAAGACGCATATATATGCCAGTGACCTTGAGTGGTTAACTTGCATCTTCTGTACTGAGCTCGTACGTCCAACCAGTAATAGGACTCGCCCATCAAGGAGCGCTGTCCCAAATTAGACGCATTATTAATTTATTATACATAAAACAAAAACTATTTGAATAAAAACACCTACTTATACTAAAATATCAATAATTAAATTCTCTTTAAAAAGGTGAAGGTTTCAGAAAAATACGCTTGATAGATTTTGCGGGATTCTCAGTTTTTTATCCGCGTTAGAAATAACTTTACAAATTAATTTCACTATGTAATTATAAACATTATTTAAAATATTCATATATTAAGTTATTAAGAAAATGCTTTAATTTAACATTATATATTTTTGCCAAATTATTAACACTACTCGTTTAGACGTGATCTTCAGTATAAAATCATTAAAAGTCGGTTATCGTTGCCTTAAGATATAACGCGGACGAAGCCTCTGGCGGAAGCTAGTTTATCATAATTTTGCCGCAAGACGTCCTCTGCTAAATACGGCATCTTCTAAGCATCGCCACATATAGTCCACATTGAATGGTCCTGTGCTGCTAGTACCCAGTGGATTCCCATGACATTCATCAAGTCATAGGTAAAATCTTTTAGCAGCTCGTTTGTCTACTAACATTTGCTTTTAATAAAAAAACATCTCTTTTCTTTTCGCTTTTTTATTGCTAACTCGTAGCAAATTTATTTGTGGACCCTAATTACTTTTTCTAAAATAAAATTAACCTAAGTAACTCCTTATAAAATCACCTATCTGCCAGTGAAAGTCCCGTCATAATCGGTTCAGCCGTTTCGAAGTTAACGGAACAAACAGACAAACATTAAAAAATTTTTTTTTTAAATGTTATAAGTACCGTATACAGGGTTGCAGGGACATCGACGCGAAAACTGTTAATAAACATTTTTTTTTAATAACCGACGAAAAAATTCTACGCAGGGGGATTCATAATCATGTACTGTTATGTCATAAACTTTAACTGTAAAAGTTTTCGCGTCGATGTCATGCCATCCTGTATACTTTCATACGTAATATGTATTTAGTAAAATGGTGTTATTTTGACATGACAATTTTACTTAAATTTTATTTTATTTTATACGGAGATTTAAAATAGAACCTTCAAAACTCACATTTTATCTTTGCAGTCCTATCTGGCAAACAACTATGAAATAAATGTCAAAGAAAAATATAGCCCTTCTAATCTATACCTACAATAACGAACCATTTTTCCTTTTATTCACCTTACTAAGGAAATTACCGCCGCAAAAGGGTGTGGTATTAAACAATATTTTAAAAGCGGCTAATCTGCAGTTCATAACTCATGTGTGGAGTATTTTAAAAAGTGTTTTATATGGGAAAGCAAAAAGTTCAAGCTGGATGCTAGGCACGATGCTATGCCGTCGTATTTATGACTCCTTCGTCCATAATGGTGCATTAATCATGTGGTTTTAGACGAGGATTATTTAATGGTGGATTTCAGGCTTGAGGTTCATAATTTTCATATTTAAGAAAGATTTTCATAAGGTCTCGTTTTAGTGAAATCTTTTTAGGGTTCCGTAACCGAAGCGTGCCGAACGGAACCTTATTACTAAGCCTCCGCTGTCTGTCTGTCAGCAGGCTGTATTTCATGGACCGTAATAGGTAGACAGTTGAAATTTTCACAGATTGTGTATTTCTAATACCGCAAAAGTTGTATTATTTAACACCAAATAATACAACTTTTGAGGTATGAGGAACAGGGTGTAAAGTTCAGTCATCCTAATTAGAAAAGGGAGGATCCTCCGACCAGACGGGTGTCGTGTCTGGCGGGCAATTGCCTGATGGTTGATGTCGGATAGTCTTATATGACGTTCGCGCGGTAAACTCTAATTGCGCGATGCAGGATTTGTGTGACGTCAGCATTTTCTGTGACGGCAGGTATTTGATGCGTAGTTCGCATGTCGCGATGTAGATGCCGCCACATTACTCCCCTCCGGAGACCGGAGATCGATAGTGGACTAAGTCTAGTATCTTGCGATGCTTCACAGTGCTAGCTGTGGTTCCAGTGAGTTGGAACCGGATGCCGCACAGTTTGCAGTGGGTCCGAACTGTTTGTGGTGATTGCGGTGATTCCCCAGTGAGTCAGGGTGGCGCTGCGTCATGATCCAGTGCGTTGGATGTGGTACAGTGCCGGGTTTTGGCTGCTGGCGTCGACCAGCAGAGGGTAGAATGGACTCTGCTTGTGAGACCGGCCGGAAGAGCAGGTGCTGTGCCAAGGTACCATACCAGAACAGTGTCTATTTCGGCGATTTTTGCTCGATTTTAATATGGTACAGAACCCTTCGTATACGACTTTCGACTTGGCCAGTGTTTTTTGTCTTGCACAATTTTGGCTTCTTTATAAACCTATCTAGAGACAGAACATTTATTTAGCACAGACTGATCGGGCATGGGAAGTGTATTCCGTTGTAAGATAGGAGCAGGAATGTCTACCTAAACATCAACCTCTTCCAAGGAAAGAAGCGTCAATTACTATAGTTATAGACGAAAAAGAAAAGTATTAATCTAAATTGCATTTCCACATCTCGGAAATGCAATTTTCCAAGATATTAAAGCAGCAAGTACCTCACAAACCGTACCAATAACACAGCTTTAGATTAATACTAAATAGAATTAGAGCTGGACAGCTCAAGAGATGTGCGCTGTAACATTACCAAAATAACTTTGTGTAATAGAGCCTCCAGGCTCGGGTTGTTGTTGAGACAATTTCGGCCTTCCAAATTGTCTCTAAATTATTCGAAATTAAGGCAGCAAGATGCCTGGCAGAAGTTAGATGCGGAATTTGTATGTTGCTATATATTTTATAATGCTGACAACTCTATTGCGTTTCCTGAATTAGTCATAATTTTTGAAAATGTCCAGCAATTAACCCTCTAATTTGAATGGGCAACAGTCCAAGAAAACCTAAGAAAAGGAAACAATGTACAGTACAACTATTTTCTTAATGTCCGTCGGGAATCATCGCATTTCCGATTACAAACGAATGCTAATTTCCATGTTCATCAATGATTAGATTTATCGTTTATAATAATTTGAATTCAGAACTAAGTACTTTATTGTTGTTTTGTTTTGATTTTCGTGTGAACTATATAAAGCTAAAGTACTTTGTTCTGAATTCAAATTATTATACACGATAAAACTAATATATAATTGATGGACGTGGATATTAGCATTCGGATTGTATTCAGACATGCGATGATTCCCGAGGAACATTTAGAAAATACTTAGTTGTATTGTACCGATGAGTGGCTATTAAAAATAAAGGAAGCAATAAGTCCTTTCAACAACATCACTTTCTTCGAGATCTCTTGACGCACTCATTTTATCTCGCCAATCTCGGCTGGCAGACGGATGGCTACACTACACCATAGCCATACAAAGGCATCTTAAGCCGACGCAACAGAGCACAAATCCAAGCAGACAAATTGAAAAACCACTGAAACATCGAACCCGTGGACGTGGCGTACCGTTATAACCACTACGCATTACGACCGAATTCCCGTTTCGGTCATCCGTATACGGCCCGGAATAACACAGATCGGTAACGAAACACAATGGCCGCTGTTCCGGGGGATCTATTCCGCCCCCTAATCCAGAAAGGTCGCTGGAAGCTATTCGATAACCACTTAGAGTGGGCACGATTGTACCGCGCTGATAACGGCCGGCGTCCGCGCGGCGTCCGGTTTATTATGATTAGAATATGAAGAAGTACGAGTATCGGCAGATTTTATTACTACACAGGTTGAAGGGATCAGGGACTCAGGTATTTTTATACATAAACAGATAATTTAATCAAAGTTTTTCACTCGGGGTAAAGAAGACAGAGGCTGGCTTGCTAATACAGAAGATGTACACGAGACGATTGGATTTTGTGTTGTCAACATATCATATTTAAGCTTATTGCTAAAAACTAAGTTACAAAGTAATAAAACGAAATTATACAGCGCAAACATGCTCACAACGTTAATACCTTCATATGCACAACTCAGAGCAAAAGAACTTACGGCAACTGAAACAAACAGTACGAATGAAGTCTGCTTAATCTGCAAACAGGAGGACTTCAAAACGTCTGTTTAATACGTTGTCTAACAAGACGGTAAGCCTCGAAACAAAGTTTCCTTCATAAACGGTCCTCTTTATGCAATCGCTTCGGTCTATTTTGTAGAATTTATTCGAACCATCGGACTGTTAATGAGGACCTTTCCAACGCTTGCATTCCCTCTTTATATTAGAAGATCCTCTGTATTAAATGCGGGGTTTTTTATAACTCTAATTCCCTTTTCTAGAACGATGCTCAAGCATGAACATCGATTTGATAACTAGATTTGTATCAAGTCTTTTAGATTCGAATCTTTTCACAAAGTTTAAAGGAATGACAAGAATTCTTAAATACCCTGTATATAAATATTAGTGGTGTTATTTTACAGTGATAAAATTTTACCAACATGTCCATTGTTTTTAAAGGTCCTATGTTCCCAGAATGCTGCCTGTTGATCAGAGATTAACTTGTACCCTAATTGCGTAATACACTATCAATCAGAATCTGATTAGTTTTGAAACAGATTGCTAATCAATTGATTCATAAGTTCGAAAAAAAATCTGCTTAACAACGTAAATAACGCAATGAATGTTGTTGAACTGTCAAAATGAAACAGATTAGTCGTAATCGCTTACGAAAATGTGTTGCGTAATTAGATAGCTGATTACCTTTATCAGAAATATCAATTAATAAACCATCAAATAACACCCCCGTACCCCCAAAACAACGTTAATAGAATTAATAACATTGCAACTAATACGAGTCGACTTAGCAGGGAGTTGGGCGAAACTTTTATCTTTTATTAGCCCCGCTACGAAAACTGCCATATTGGTCGCGAACTTTCGATATTAATACCGCACAAACTAGCGATCTTAGCCGTTCAATCATGTTTTCTATTGTTGTGTACGAAAGATTCATAAATGTATTGCGGATATTACGTATTTAATCTTTTATCTTTGTTTCCGCCGGGATTTGGGAAGGACATTGGATTAGCTTGTTATTTTTCGGAGAGGTTTTCTTTGTTTTTGTTGTTAATTGGGTTCTTGCTGTAGGCAGAAATGGTATTTATAAGCTGCTTTGCAGACAAAGACACAAGGCTGATACTGTCTGATGGTCAAACTTCACTCCATTTCTTTAAGTATGTTTTTCTTTTTTGTATATTGGCATCTTGCTTTTATATATATTCATGTAATTTGTTATCATTTAATTGTGCTTTTATGTGTACTGAATAAATGTTTTATCTATCTATCTATCTAAAGAAGTTTGACAAGTTCTATCAAGAATGAAGATCTACTTTTAGCAGGGATCACCACGAAAAACGTCGGGTAAGATCTTGTGGATGTGATTGGCCTGATACTACCAAGAGCGCTGAAACTTATAAGTAGGTACCAGTAACTCAGTACCGTATGATCAAAACTAAAAAAAACAAAATTGGAAATTCAAAATTAATAATATGTATAATTAATAATATAATTATATATTATTAATTATATTATTATATAATTAATAATAATATAATTAATCATTCAAAATTTTTATTTCACATAAACCAACATGGGCACTTATCAAATGTCAGAAGCTGCGGTTCCTATTGTTCGTTTGTTATGGAGAAGAGTCGGCAAGAAACTCCACGGTTACTCTTTTAAAAATAATTGGCTTTTACAAAATTTCAAATAACAGTCTACGGTGGTATGGGAGGACAGTGTTCATTTTACAGTTAGTTGGAGACAATTACGACATCATCATTTCCCAGTCTCTCCCCATTAACATTTAGTTCAGCAAATCTAACGAGATACGGCTGAACGGAGTCTAGTTTATATTCCGTATTATATACCCTCAAATTAGCTGAAGATATTAATTACCATTAACCATATTGTGGTAACGTTAATTGTTCTAGCATTCTCCGTATTCAGAATAGGAAGTCTTGCGTAGGATTATGCCTAGATAATTTCAGACATGCTACTGATAAATTATCCGAGATATTATGTGGTTGTGGCCTGCTAATAAAAATATTTCAGAGCTATGGGTGGAACCAGATAGTAAGTTGGTTGATTGTGATTTCAAACATAGTCGTTTCAGGTCCTGTGTCTACAAAGATAAGTTTGGATAAAAACTTGGCCGAAAACATGCAAAACTATTAAAAAATGTCTAAGTAATTAATTCAATTTTAATAACCTGTAATTATCGCCTTATTGATCCATTTTTCTTAGGTTTTCTGTCGGTAACCAAATTAGTTCTGCATGTGAGTGAATCCAATATGGCGGCTATTCATTAATAATTCCCGCACAAATCTTGCAGACTCATTGTTTAGTGCCCGGCATCGCTCGCGTTGCCAAGCGGTTTGTTGTGTTCCTCAAACTGCCGATGTAATCTTGTTGTGCACTTTGTTTGTTAAAACAATTTCTTGATGTATTGATAACTGGTGTTGAGAGTTTCATAAAAGTAATTTGGTTATGATGTAAGCTATGTTCGGAGACTTCTTGTTTTTAAGCATAGTAACGAAATAATGAAGGGCGATCTAGCACAAGTGTCAGGGACTTCCCACAATTTGTGATTATTTATTTGGGTTCGAAATCAAGTGTAAGGCTTTCATCTGTAAAGGCTTGTGCAGACCAGCGCGACTTGTCGCGTGACGCGACACCGGTTATTGTTATACTGTGAAGTTTTCTTAGAAATTGTATTGTTCGTGTCGCGTCGCGCGACAAGTCGCGCTGGTCTGCACAAGCCTTTTTTTTTTTTTTTTTTTGGGTGGGAAGTCATCAAATGACTCCTTCCGCTCTGGGCAGAGCGAGAGGGACTGCCAGACTTTTACTGACTAAAACCCACCCGTGTTTCTTCCGTTGCCTATGTGCTGGGGCCGCGATATCCCTTTCAGACAAACCCGAGACCCCAGCAGGGTCTGCACAGGCCTTTACTGAATGAAACGTAATTTCGGCGATTCATTTTGAGTTGCTAGGTTAGCGCTCATCGGAAAACATCCTAATGTGATCATTGAACGTAATGATCAAACTTTTAAACTTGACTTTAGAATTCACAACAGTTTTCGAACATCGAGGACTGAGGAGACGTAATGGCAAAACACACATAAAAACAGCAGTATAACACGTAAACGCTGTTATTATAACAGGAGTATTATAATACGTCATAATAATAATAATAAAAACGACGTCCCAAAGTAAACAATCAAAAACATTTTAGTACTAAACATTGGAAAGTGCGGTGTTGCCGTAAAAACTCACATTCCAACTTCTTTTCTTTTTGGCGACAGATGTTCCGATATTAGGGGGTTGTTCTTTATGGTGTCATTTAAATAAAGAGCCTCTTAAAGTGTACTACGTATGGATATTATGATATGTATTATGGTCCTCTTTAATGGACGGTTGTTTTTGCGGTAATATTCAGAGGATATTTTGGCAAACAGCTTCTAACATCAGCACAGTTTTCTGTTGTCTGAACTGACATCTTCCTTTTTGAAATATTTATTTCATGTAGAACACGGATATTCAGCTGCATCCGGTCAGACTGGAAGCAGACCCCAACATAGTTGGGGAACGGCAGGCAGATTGATTTTTACATTAAAATGCTTTCTTATGTACACTATATAACAGAACTAACTATTAACAATAGGTTTAGTACCTATTGTATTAATACTGACATTGATCATGTTTTATCTTTCATACTCTATACGAGTATTCTGTAGAATCTTTTTGAACCAATTGAACTGTTCGAATTGATTTATAACTATGAGCCGTTATGTTCAAAGAAAGTCACTGTTCAAAGGAAGGAATGATTTGTAGTAACCTCTGATCTGTGTAGTCTTTGATGTCCGTTATAACATACATACATAAAGTATCATAAGAGCGTTTATTCTAAAAGTTGGCAACGTCGCGTCGCAAATAACTGTCAAAAATTTAACTGTTTTGATTAATTTGGCAATATTGCTTTATGGAAATAAGAAATGTGACTAACTAGAATATTAATAATTTGATGTTGTACCCGTTTTAGGTGTAAAAAAGGCATTTGGAATGTTTCCAAATACATTTTTTACATCTATAACTAAATATTTGGTGTTACGATATTAATTATTGTATTTCATAATCAATATTTTAGTTCGCTAGTTAGCCACATTTCTTATTTCCATACAGTAACATTGTCAAATTAATCAAAACAGCAAAATACATGACATCTATTTGCGACGTTGCCCACTTTTCGAATAAACGCTCCTAAGGCGAAAGCGTCAAGGTAGCCCGCGAAATTCTAATTTTCTTACGTTTTTAGCAATTTGCAGGTCAGTATAATGTTGTATGTTGATCTAAATATGATTTGCGGCCATTTGATTGATTTGGTTCCATGGAGAAAGTTGTTCAGTTTCATGGTCTGTGCCACACCCTTAAACGACCACACCTTTCTGACACATGTTGTATAGTAAAAACCATATAATTACGAGTTATGTACGTACGATACTTCAAATAAATACGATCAGTGGCTCGGAAAATAGCCTGTGCGGTAATATTGTCGAGAGTCGGTAACGGTTAGTCACATTTTATTCATAACTATTTTGTAATACCTATTTGGTACAATCTAAAGTAATATATTTATTTTAGAACTTCAATAACATAACATAACGTCACGCCAGTAATACCGGAAGGGTTGAGCAGAGGTGTACCCATGTATACCTACTCCATAAATATGGAATTTGGTTTAGAGAAATGTGGAGACGTGCATGAATTCAGAGCAAGGGGAGATTATGGAATTCGTGACAACATAAGCACCTGGGTGTGCAGAAAGCATTGTGTTTCTATGTAGGTATTAAAAGTTAGCATACACGAAGAAGATTTTCTATGTTTCTGTCTCGTTTACTCTTTCTAATTATTATTGTTCAGTGACTTTTTTATTACTTACTAGACTCTCTACGTGTAGCTAACATGCAATGAAGTGCTTCTTTAGTGAAAAAAGTAAGTATTTGACTAGATGCTTTGTTGCTGATTGAGTTATGATTCGGAAGTTACTTCGAGGGTATAAACGTACCGAAGGTTTTTTCTGCACAATCATGGTCGAAATTGCCAATTGACCACCAAGCTATCAACTCAAAAGATAGCATTTTCGACGCTTGTCAGGCATTCAGGGGTTTCTAATCGACCCCATTTGGGATATTTGTTACGAAAATCTTTTAAGAAAGTTGCGTTCATATTTTTATTTTACGGATATTAAAATATAATCACCTTTTTGGATATTACTTCATTCACAAAATAATTATGTTTATATTTTACAGCATCGTATCATAACATACAGTAATAATGAAGACATCCAAGTTATTAAAATACCAATGAATGGAATGTGATAGAAATTCATTTTCCTTAAGATCATAATGAATAAAAGTTTGTTTTATTTTCGGAGAAATAAAGAAGAGAAAGTCCACCGAAGAATATAAATGTAATTTCCGCAGTCACGGTTCATGTCTCGGAAAAGCGAATGAGATAGTTACTAACTGAGGAAGCCACGAGCACAGTATAAATAAGTAACAGTATTATGTATTCATAAAAAACGGCCGAAGCGACGCGCTTCGAAATCTCAGTATGTATATCTGTACGCAACAGGGGTCTACTCCCTAAGCGAAATCTGTAAATCTGTTCGAAGTAACGGGCGCTTTACGGTATGTCCGTAAGTGAGACGGAGAACGAAGCCCCCGTAACATCGGGCGAAACTACGTTAAGGGAGTACACCCGCAGTACAGAGTGCGTGCGCAGTTACGCACGGACGCGGCAGGTCTGTAGCTGCCGTAGGTAATTATTTCAAGGTCACTGCCGAGATATAATAAATACTGTTACTTTATAATACTGTGCCATGAGCCTCACGCAGTTATACAATCGTAAAAGCAACCAAAATATCACTTTCACAAAAAGTAACAACATTTTTTATAACACCTCCAGCACAATTCAAACGGCTGCGTCCTTCCATCGAACGAATAAAAAGGAAACTAAATAATGTAAACCGCTACCCAAAACTACGTGGTGAACCGGCAAACTTATTCTGATTTAAATATCGCGACCTTTGGAAGTCTTCGTAATATTGGAGACAGGATGGGCCCAAGGTATTGCTGCTATATAGTAATGCGCTAGGGATTTCTGAAAGGTCCGGGCAACGGCAAAACGTGTTAGTTCGCCTTATTGAATATCGGGAATATGACGTGGTCCCGCAGGACCCCAATATCGTAGGTCGGCAGAGTTTGGCATACGTTGCATTCTCAGCGGGTTTTAGGGATGAGTTTTACACGTCTAGGTAATGGATTTCGGATGGTTATTGCTGTTACGTAAATAAAAATTAAAGTGCGTTTGGTACGTAAATAGTTTAGTTTTCTTTTGACAGTTTTACGGAGGTTTTCTTCATGAAAACAAAATATAAAACCTTCTTTGTAGGTCAATATTTATTTCAGTTATTTATTATTCATCTCAGTTATTAAATTGTTGTATTTTAACCACTCACTTTCATTTGCAAGGATTTCCAAAATAAACAAACCATAAACAAAAACTTAAAACTCGAAGCCGTTTCATTTCCCCAATCAGCGCAAACAATCAACCAATTGATTTATACAAACTGCAATTCTAAATACAAAACTTAAGTTTGTATTTCTGCCGAAAACAATTGCATGAACCCAATATCAGGGAACTAAGGGCCTGTACAGACGAGCGGAATCTATAGCCACACCACACCAGCAAAAATGTGGTCGGAAACAAAAATTATGAAAACGTGTATAGTTTTAGTACCTACGGCATTTTGCAGTCGCGTTTAACAGCTTTCGCAACAATGCCGACGACGACGTGGCCACAAGCACAAGTGTTAGTTGAGCCACAAGCTGTGACCACAATAGGGTTTTGTCGACGGAAGAATAGACAAAATGACAGATAAACAATTACAATTTGTCATTTTGTCTATTCTTCCGTCGACAAAACCCGTAAACAACCCGTTTCTATGGTTTTCATGCTACACGTGCTCATGCTAGATAATGATAATGATGATAGAATGATGTTAACTGTCCTCAATAAGATTCAGTTAAGAATCCTTATTGGTGAAACAACATCGCCACCACACGAACTTTGTGGTTGTCACAACACATCTTCACACAGCTACCAGCGTATTCGCACTAGCCACTGCTCGGCGACATTTTTGTCACTGTAATGTGGTGTGGTTGTGGCGCGTCTGTTATACGACCTAAGTGGGTGAAACTTGGTGAAACAATAACGGGAGTCATATTTCATTGTTTTCTCGTATCGAAGTCGCGCGGCCTACGTTCCAGATATTTGAGCAAAACACATTTGTATTAGTTAGTAAGTTTAATACGGACGTACAGACGCGATGCAGATGCTACTTTCATGTTTTATGACCGAAATACTTGTTTATGTGTAAGATGCGTGGAGAGATATCAAGTTTGGGTGTAATTGTGTGAAAGTTGGGGCTAGACGAACATTATATTATATATTTAGCTTGTTACATAACTAGATATTAATAACATAATATATTGATAGATACAGGCTGTAATGTTTTCATTTTATTTTCACAAGATCATGATATTAGTCCTTACGTGGCGAATGGACATTTTGGACAAAAACATCCTTGTATGTACAAAGATATAGGCAATTAAGATAAAGCCCCCATAGTTGCTGGTAGATGGCGACACTAGCACCCCGCGGCCCTCGGCCCACGGCCTCTGCTTCATTATGACACTAACTCAATATAATAACTGTATTGGATTACAGGATATTGGAAGTTGGTAGATTATGATATTACGAAGAAACAATGTATTTTTATTTTATTTTTGTTCCTTCACTTATTGGATTTTCTTTTTGGAAAATATTGAGCATTTAATTAAAGCTATTGTCTGTGTTTATGTTGGATTATTACTTTGGCATTTAATTTTGTTATTGATAAAATTTTGTTTTTGTAGAAAGAATGTGCATGAGTTTACCAGGGGTATCGTATTACCCAGTGACTGGGTTGTGGAGGTCAGACAGGCAGTCGCTCAATGCAAAATACTGGTATTCAGCTACATCCGGTTAGACTGGAAGCCGACCCCAACATATTTGGGAAAATGCTACACGTGACATCTACCAACAACAGTAGTTAATTACTATAACATCCGATTTACTATACATAAGAGCGTTTATTCTGAAAGTGGGCAACGTCGCAAATATATGTCAATAATTCGCCGTTTTGATTAATTTGGCAATATTACTGTATTACAGAAAATGTGGCAAACTAGCGAACTAGAATATTGATTATGAAATGCAATAATTAATATCATAACACCGAATATTTAGTTTTAGATGTAAAAATAGTATTTGGAAACTTTCCAAATGCCTTTTTTACACCAGTTTTTTGTACCCGTTTTAACGGGTACAACATCAAATTCAATGTTATAATTGCAATTCATTATTAATATTCTAGTTCGCTAGTTAGCCACGTTTCTTATTTCCATACAGTAATATTGCTATATTAATAAAAACAGGTAAATATTTGACAGTTATTTGCGACGTTGCCAACTTTTTGCATAAACCCTAGCTAGAAATCCCACGGCTGATTTCAAACAATATTTAGTGAATAAGCTAGCCAAATTACTCGTAGGGACTAACTATTGTCATTTTGCAGTCAAAGTGTTTTAAGTGCACCACCCTGTGGCCTGTCCAGCCATAAATACAGGAGTGACATATGCGGCTAATGTAACAATGTATTTTACGGCCATTACTATTAGTTAAAGGTCATTTCGTGTTGCAGTTAGGAGCTTTCAAAATTGCGACTAGACGATGTTTAGTTACCATAAACTACCTGCAGTATTGTCTCACCTTCTCCCTTTAAACACACTACAGATGGGTCAAGATGCTACTACACAATAATGTGCAATTTAGTTCGCACAGCGCTATTACTTACATTTCTGTTATATTCACCTAGAAGTTGCCTCTATATCGCGTAACTCTTATATCTTCTGACTACGTTGCGCTCACTGAATTGGCCCGACAAGTCGAACCCGCCGCGTACTTGTAGCCTTGTAAATGCAGAGTGCGACGTCTGTACTATTCTGTGCTAAATTCATCCAAAGGTTGTCTGTAAAAGACCGCTTTTAGCGATTTGACCGCCCATTGTGTCATCGTATGTAAAATTTCTACATAATTTGTATGGTGAATACCATACAAATCAAATCTGCCTAGCCTTTTCCCAACTATGTTGGTGTCGGCTTCCAGTCTAACCGGATGCAGCTGAATACCTGTATTTTACATGGAGCGACTGCCTATCTGACCTCCACAACCCAGTAACTGGGTAATACGATACGCCTTGGTAAGACTGGTGTCAGACTTTCAGGCTTCTAACGACTCTTAACGATTGTCAAAGATACACGAATGACAGCCGGGACCAACGGCTTAACGTGCTTTCCGAGGCACGGAGGAGTCTCGGTATGTAAAGATGGTCACCCATCCACGGCCCAATCCCGGCAAGCGTAGCTTAACCTGATGGATCGACCCATGCGGCTATTAATACCTAGCTACGAGCTATGGTGAATACCGTAAAAATTATGTAAAAACAATACTATTCAATGGTTTCGGATTTTGAGTACTATTATATGTCTTTGTTAAGAAGAATGTCTAAGAAAGTTTGAACACTATTTCTATTCCAGTCGCCAAGCAGCGTTGCTGTGTTTCAGTCTAAACGCACTTGCTATGTCTCTGATTTTGCAGATGTCCCTAAGTGGCGCATGGCGGTCACCACTGGTGAGGGTCAGAAGACTGCTTGATTGAACGCTATAGAATAAATCTATAAAATAATTAAGATCATCGCATCTAATCTAGTTATTCAATCTGCCTAGCCTTTTCCCAACTATGTTGGGGCCGGCTTCCAGATAACAATATATGGTCTCCGCAGACGCGATTCTCTAAGGGAACTGTTTAAAGATATTAACATCATGACGGTACCTTGTCAATATATCTATGAAAACATCATGTACGTTAGGAAAAATCTAAGTCTTTTCAGTAAAAGAGGTGATAGACACAATTATAGCACTAGAAATAGGGAACAATTAGTTCAACCGGGTTTCAGACTGGCTAAAGTTGACTCAACCTTCATCCCCATGAAGGTTGAGTCAACTTTAATTGAATGAAAGGAATTTTAAATCTTGTATAAAACGCACACTATGCTGCCAAGCATATTATAAGTTGGGGGATTACATCGTTGACAAAAATGCTTGGCTCAACGCTGGTCCAGCTCCACAAGGCGCATAAACTAATTGATTGGCATTCGAAAATATTGTTGGAGCTGCTGAAGATTGTAGGACTATCTTTAGATTGTATAAATTCAATTTCATAGTATTATATAATTGCATAGCACATGTGTGAGCACTATGTACCTACTTTAAAGCTACCATTTACTGGGTACCTACGTCTTTCATTGACCTAAATGTGCCCTTGCGGCTGAGAGTATGTCATGCTCACTCAAATGTCTCGCTGGTGGTGGCGTGTGTGTTGGATCATAAAGTTCCCTTCAAAATGGTTGAGCTAAATGGTGCTGATCCATGCGTCATGTTCGTGAACGGGCGCCGTCAGTGGGGACTGGTCATCTCTTAGCTGCCAAGGCTTATTTTGAATTTATTTTAATTTTTGAATTGTTTTTTTCTTTATTACGGACGCTTTTAACGTGCACGTCTCTCTACATTGTTCTCACATGTATAATTACAACATGAATGATGTAACCAATATTTTGTAACAATATTCTGATTTAAAAGAGTGTCCGTGGAGTTTCTTGCCCGTTCTTCTCCATAGGAACCTACTACGCGTTGGAATGGGCAACTAGCTTCATATTTCTGACTGACCGACCCCTTGACAATTCAAAAGTGCCTGTAATTGGTTTATTTGAAATAAATGCTTTGAGTTTGAGTTTGACCTAGTTACTGGGTAACACTATAACCTAGTTACTGGGTAACACTATAACCTAGTTACTGGGTAACACTATAACCTAGTTACTGGGTAATACTATAACCTAGTTACTGGGTAACACTATAACCTAGTTACTGGGTAACACGATACCCTTTGGTAAGACTGGTTGTCAGACTTTCGGGCTTCTGACAACCCGTAACGACCGACAGCAAAGATCCACGAAAGACAGCCGGGACCAACGGCTTAACGTGCTATCCGAGGCACGGAGGAGTCTCGGTATGTAAAGATGGTCACCCATCCACGGACCAACCCCGGCAAGCGTAGCTTAACCTGATGGATCGACCCGTGCGGTTGGTATTACTTAGCCACGAGCTCCTTCGTCATCCGTCGATAGAAACCTATGTAATCATAATGTTACTAGGTAATTACTTTCAGATATTTTTTTTATTATTCTTCGGAAAATTTCCTTCACCAATAATGTTTTTAATATAATAAACGCTCGTAGCTAATAAAGCAAAATACCTAGAAGCGTTGATAACCTCAGAGGCTCCATATTTTCTTTACAGCTGCACGGTATATGAACGACATATTTTCGTAACATTATGAGTCAAATAACAATTTTGATGACCGACACAGGGGAGAAGGAAAGAGAAAAACATCGACTAGTAACATGGCACAAGGACAGGCAGAAAAAAGAAATCTGACTAACAAATCTGCCTACCAATGTTAAATAGAAAGGGAGCTACTACTGGTAACTAAGCTAAAAAAAGCTGTTCAGTAAAAACTCAAAGAAAGCCATAGGTATGTTTGTTTTTAAGGCTCCCGTGACGTAACACCGGTAGAACAATTTCCGTGAAGTTTCCATGGAAATTTTTCCACCACAGTCGCGTCACCCCTTTTTGAAAATTTCCCAAATCTAACACTACTTAGGTACACAAAAAAATTTAATTATGATAAATCTGGCAACACCGCATACTATCCCAACTATTGAAGTGAGTACCTACAAAAAAACTAAAAAGAATGTTGTTAAAACCTTGTATCGATACAATAGGAGCAGATTCAAGGACCTATCATAAATATCTTTCTCGGAAAACATAAAGGTTCAGAAAACTTAGCCACAGCTAAAATATTTGGTGAAAGATTAAAGCCGAACTTGAAGAATTTAGAAAAGGTTCGACCCTCCAAATGGTTCATAAAAATGTTGGTGCTCTTTATTGGATATAAGAAAACGAAGGAGGTGCCTCTCATTTTTGAAAGGCAGAATACTGTCCATGGGATTTTTAAAGCGTTCATATGTTTATTTCCCATTTGCATGGTATGAGGTGGCCAGTTTTAAATAAGTAGGTTTAGAACTTCCGATGCACCGTTGTGTTTGTTGGTAAAACTCATTTTGTTTTTTATTTTTCCTCTCCCAAAATATAGGTTGATTATGATGAAGGTATTTTAGAATTAATTAATGGTTTATGTTTTGTGAAAAAACAATAAAATGAGGGAAGGGAATCCCAAACAAATTGTAGGCAAAGACAATTTAGTATCAAGAATAGCATTCGATTTTGGCATACTTATAATCAAGTGAGAATACAGGCCATCAGGGAAGAATGTAGGTTTATCTTGAAGTTTCCACAACATGGATTCTCTGTGAAGTGAACTGAATAAAATGCTCATTAGGTACATATAACAGTGAGCAATATAGAAATCTGCCGTCGTCTTGACTAGAAAGATAAAAAAACTCGAACTCTCCAAGTGGAACAAAAACCACAACAATTCATGAAAATTCTCACCATCAGCAGTTATATTGACAAAACATTAAGAGGGTTTATCCTGAAAGTTGGCAACGGCTCAAATATTTACCTGTTTTGATAAATATGGCAATATTACTGTATGGAAATAAGAAATGTGGCTAAATAGCGAACTAGAATATTAATAATGAATTGCAATCATAACATGGAATTTGATGTTGTACCCGTTACAACGGGTACAAAAAACTGGTGTAAAAAAGGCATTTGAAAAGTTTCCAAATACTTTTTTTACATCTAAAACTAAATATTCGGCGTTACGATATTTATTATTGCATTTCATAATCAACAGTCTAGTTCGCTAGTTAGCCACATTTCTTATTTCCATACAGTAATTTTGCCAAATTTATCAAAACACCGAAATATTTGACATCTATTTGCGACGTTGCCCACTTTCAGAATAAATGCTCTTAATGAGCATATCAACCTTCGTTTCATAAACAAAGAAGTATTGAGAGGGACGTATCTGATCAAACTTGATTGTCTCCACAAATTCTGAGATACTTAGACTCTTGGCACAACAAAATGATAAATTAACCAAGTTTCTGGACTCAATATTCTCTGTCATGACTGACACTTTTGTTTCGATATTCGAAAATTCGATTAAGTGATATTCGAAAATATAGTTCGCTTTAAACTTTTGCAAATATCCCTATTTATTCCTGAACCTTTAGATATTCTGTGCATGTATTAAACTGCGATGGGCTGAGTTGATTGATTAATCAAAGCCTTTTTTAACGGTACTGATAGAATTCCTGAGAGAAATGAACAAAAATCGTGGGTGTCAAATGAGAGTGTATTTAAAATACCATCCTCAAAAACAGCAGCTTTTCAAGACGATCTGTAATATTGTTAAACAGAGTGCTTCGTTTTCACGAAGGTTATATTATATTTTAACTCAAATAGAATCAGATCTTCATTCCATCCAGTAAATAACTTTAAATGGAAATGTTCTAACGTAACACTGATCACGCAACACACCTCGCACTCAGTTACATCAGCCATTATCATCTCAATACAAAAGTTCCGAACACCGCCTCCAGTAGTTTCACCGTCAGCAAAAGGAACTCCATCATTATTCTAACAAAAAGTTGGGAAATGCATACAATTCTCTCAAAGGCGTGAAAGACAATACGTATCACAAAGTAGAGGAACGCAAAGTAAGAGCGTTTGCTTGCCAAGTACCAGGAATGCAAACATGAGCTGGAGGTAAAGCGAGCAAGAGACGCCTTACCGACTACGAAACGCCACAACAATGACGACGACCACAACGAAAACTACATCGTAAATACGACACGCTAAAGTCGAATTTTGAGAGAGGCAATAAGAAGGTCGGATGCTCACATTTATTCGCGGAGTTGGAATGCGGCTGTTCCGTGATATGCTAAGCAAAAGCCAAGCAAACAAATTGGAAGCGACACATGAGAGGTGCACGAATAAAATGTTTCTTAAGAGAAAATACAGAGCAGAAAATTTGAAAACTATTTGCGCAAAAGTAAACATTATAGGCTGCTTTAGATATTCAGGAAGCTAAGAGCAACGTAAACAATATCAAGTTTGAGCTTCCCTCTGTTTGTGTTTGGTACAAATAATATTATGCGGGTACTTTCAGCACGTCTAGCTTATTTAAATCAACTACATTTATTTGTTTTCTTTCCTCAAAATCTACATGCTCTTCACATGATCTGACCAAGATTATGTCTGGACTTTAAAAGAGATTGACCTCTGAGTTGGTTTCGGCCTTTTTTCTCAGAGTAGGCAGATAGGAAACGCCGAACTCCCGAATCGATATTCTTTATTTTATTTTATTGACGTGTAAAACTTTTTAGTACAAACCTACTTACAGAAATAAAATAATTTATAATTTTATGTTGGGGTCGGCTACATACTAGTCTACCAGCAGGTTTGACGTTTTCTTTAGTTATTAGAGATTTGATCTTTGTTAAGTATCCTTAGCTCTGCCGACCAGTGGCAATTTGATGTAGATTAGGTACATCAAAGAATACGTGCTTTAATTTATGGAAGATTCTGTACTAATATAATAAAACTGAAGAGTTTGTTTGTTTTTTTGTTTGAACGCAATAATATCTGAAACTACCAGATGGATTTAAAAAAAAATGAATTTTCACCACACAACCGCGGTAAGATTCTGTTTATCATTCGAAAACTGAGTACAAAAGTGCTGTTTATCCGCTTTTTAAAATTCGAATCTTTCTATTCAGTAATTTTATATACCGCCTGTCCACTGTAAATGCATCAATACTTATTTCATATCAGTGCGCCAACCTCATTTTTAGAATAATCGCACTGGCCAGCACAAAGACACCATGAAAAAAACATATTTTTACAATGCATTTGCTCGAAAAGATCCTTTTCCAAGCAGTAAATTAGTGCGCAAAGTGTCACTTTTTTCACTTTTTTGTCACACGAAGTCGAAGTCGAAGTCGGACTCCGACTCCGACTCCGACTGGAGTCGGAGTCGGAGTTGGAGTCGGAGTCGGAGTCGGAGTCGAAGTCGAAGTCAAAGTCATGATTGTTGTTTTTATCATTTATATACGTCGTCAATATGTTAGATGGCATCATAGGCGACCGTCAGGCTCGCTCGCTTTTTTTTTTTCCTCGCACAATGCATAGTAAAACGTTGTATGATACACGTGCGTAAGATGATTTCCGACGAGTGGCATTTTTATTCACGAGCGACCGAAGCGAGCGAGTGTATAAGTCGACACGAGTCGCCTACCTTCCGCACTTTTAGCATAAATAACTATTACAATTTTCTTCTCTTTTTTAAATTCATTTTCCATCAATTTGTTTTGTTTTTTGATAAAATCGCGACCAGCAGTGACGAAGATATCAGAGTTAGTGCAAGCGGTTCATAATGCCGAATTGAGTTTTCTAATTTAATATATTATTATTTGAGCTGTATTTCTTGCACCTAACATTTTCCTCGCTGTAAGGTGAAAAGTTGAGTGTTTCGCTCGGCAGCAAAGTTATTCTAAAACAACTTTGCAGCCTTGCATAACATATAACTTTTTGTAGCCCAATTCTCGTGGAAGGTTAAAGGCTATTTAACATCACGCTAGGACCTTTAGGAGCCGAGCAAAAAGAAAAAAAGTCGGAAAGAACACTAAGCGAAAACGAAGTAACAGCGTGCTGGGCGATGCGACGCGACGCGGTGGGTCGGAGGAACAAGAAATTGAACGGGGACGAAGTCGCGGACAGAAGCTAGTGTAAAGATAATTCCGTCTTTTTAACCGACTTCCAAAAAGGAGGAGGTTTAAATATGCTCGTCGCGTATGTATGTTTCTTTTTTGGAACGAAGTTCCTTATCGCGCGTTACGAAAGGGGCTAGACGGAAAAAATTAAGACCAAAAGTTGTAACGACACTTTTTGCTATAGTTGTAAGCCGTGCGGCGTGTGCGTGTTTCTCTGTCTGTCTCTCTCTCTCTGAACTTCGTTCCATCCGGGTGTCCCTTGACACCTCTCAAGTTTTTTTTATGTGTGTCCGCCGATTTCTGCGTCAATTGTGGACCGATTTTGAAAATATTTTTTTTGTATGAAAGCGTATGCTTCCGAATTGATCCCATATAAATTGTAAAACTTTGCTTGGATGGTTTTTGAGTAAGCTTCAATAATACGTATTTTTTCCACTTAGTATATGTAGATGATATGATGATAACTTCCTGTGACTGTTATTTACATAGCAGGTAGTGGTATTCGAATTTGTGTGGGGTAGGTACCACAACTAAAAAGTGAAAAATAAAACTTTTTACAAAAAAAAAAACAACCGACTTCCGAAATTAAAGTTATTTTTCACTTTGTAGTGTTTTTTTTTCGGATTCGGTTGTTTTTATTTTTCAATTCCAAATACAAAGTGATTGTAAATAAATACTGTGCATTGTTGGATTGTCTTGTTGTTTGCGAGGTAGTTTCACGAGCAACATGCTATATCAGGCTTAGTTAACGTTTTCCCCCTATGGAGCTAATCAGGGATTGAAGGCGAGTCAACAAACGGTGTGTTGTTCTGTCGCTCGTGTCAGCTTCGCTTCAAACCACATGCAGGAGCGACATTTAAACTTCACAATGTTGCCATGTATTAACGAAGAGACGAGTAGGTATATCGGTCAAACAAACAAAAATAGTAAATGATATGTTGAAACCTATAAGTTTCATGTACCTACTATAATATAAAGAAGATCTCTTAGAAGGAATGACTCATACCTTGAATATTCTTTCTGATACAAAATTAATCTTAATTTTGTATCAGAAAGAATATTCAAGGTATGAGTCATTCCTTCTACGAGTTGAAACTTGAAGAATGAAGAATTTGTTGATAGTGGACAGCATTTTATCTTTTACAAAGTAGTTAAGAAATATTTGAATTATATATCAATATTTTTTTACAAAAATTGAGAGGATAATATATTTTATCCAATAATGTATCGTGTATGTTGTTTTATTTTCAGCGGCGGAGGTAATAGTATCGGCGGGAGTGACCTCAATCCGCCGATGTGGAAAGTGCTCTCCATTCCGACTTTTTAGACTTTTCCCGAACGGTAAAACGGAGATTATTGTTATATTTATTATGTTCACTATTGAGTTTGCCTGCTATCGTTTCTTTTAATTGGATCATGTGGTTTTTGTTTTTTTTTTGTTTGTTTGTTGTCGCTAAGATGTCAGTGGAAAACGAATCCACATTTTTCTCCTTCACATTATTTATGATATTTATTTATTATTTATTTAATACTTCAAGCACATAAATATACAGAGGCGGACTTAATGCCATAGGCATTTTCTACCAGTCAACCTTTGGGTGATGCAGAGACAAACAGTGGCAGGTGCAATAGCGAGAATTCAGGAATAAATATTTATTTAAATATAAAGATATTCATTTATCTATCAAAAACTATAAATATAATATATACACCTAATTATATATAAATATAAGTACAAATAAATACACATAAATATACTAAAACAACTAAGACAATCAATGAGAAAACATTACCGTTGTGATGATACTGCCAGTTTCTTGCGAATGTGCTCGCGAACTTTAACTTTAAACGATAATCGGTTGGTCGCCATTCTGATTTCCTGGGGGAGCGCATTCCACAGAGAGATAGACTGAATGAAGAAGGAAGAGTGAATGAAGTCTGTGCGGTGAGTGGGACATTGAAGAAGACGATTGTGAGATGAACGAAGATTTCTATTGTGGTTGACGCAAATGTACTGAAAGTGGGGAGCTAGATAACTAGGGGAAGAGGGAGAGTCAAGAAATGAAAACAAGGTGGTCAGCGCCCTTTGCTCTCTGCGCTGGCGTATGGGCAACCACTTTAGAAGTGACCGATGCGCAGAGACATGATCATATTTACGCAGATTGAAAACGAATCGAATGCAGTTATTGCGAAGACGGTCAAGTTTGTCGAGTAGATCTGCATTCAGGTCATAATAGCACACATCACCATAATCGATGATAGGGAAGATTAGGGACTGCACAAGCATAGTCTTCGTACTCGAGGGTAATAAATTTTTCAATCGGTACAGAGCCCGCAACGTTCCAGTAACGTTCTGGCTTACCCTAGCGACTTGAGTACGCCAGTTTAGTGTACTATCAATGTGCAAGCCTAAGTCCTACCCATATCGTATGATACCCTTTGTGACCCTCAACCATAATATTTATTATCCGCGACTTCGTCTGCGATCCATAATGAAAAGTAGCCTATGTCCTTCTCCAGGTCATGATCTACCCATGTGTCAAATTTCATCAAAATCCGTTCCGCCCTTTTAGCGTAACAAACAAAAGAACTCACTTTCGCATTTCGTCAGTGAAGTTCTAACAGTACGTACGTCAAAAATGGCTACTTTACAGGAGAGTGAAAAAACTGTATGAAATGAATGTAACTTACGCTTAAAGCCTTATTGTATTCAATTAATAATACAAATGAGCTCTGTGATGATTTGAACCCGTGAGAATCCCAATAATCTTTTCCATTGAAGGAATTAATTATCCAATGAAATTCAAATCTCAAAACACTCGTAAAATGACTTACGCACTGTTAGAACTTCACTGACGATTTATAATATTCGTTAAGATCTCTCTCTGTTTTCAAATTAACGTATCTTTCCTTTTTTAAGATTTCCTCTTAACGAGGGTGTCAATAATAATAAGCGATCGTAACTTTTACCTAAATGTGATTTTTATGAGTCAGCCGACTTTAAAAAGCTCCCCACGATAAAGAATCTTCTTAACAGGCATTAAAAGTTTAATTAAACATCAAACAAGTACAATAGCGGCATTAAAACATAGATCCATCAAGTCACCAACAAGCACTGCTATCAAGATCCCGGTATGTGTCAGCGAAATCACTACGGAAGTTCCCGCAGCAGATTTATTCATGACTTAGCCAAATATTTGATTGATTAACGTGTCTAAAGCAGTCCGGGCCTTCGATAAACTTGCCGACCACTTCATTTGGCGAAAAAGGCTCTTGTTTAAACTTCCCAAAGTGATGCTGCTCTTTTTTTTTTTCTTTTTATAGACTAAGAAAACATAAACTCCATTCAATTTCGTTAAAATAACGCGGAACGGAGGAGAATTATTGCAACGTACATAAAATCCGTTGGGAATCCATTACTCCTGATATACGAGTATATGTAATACAATAACGGCTTAATGTATTTGTTGATAAGACTGATGTTTTCGAAACGTTTTTCATGTTTGAGCTATTTTGGGGAAATGCCAATAAAATAACGATAGAATACACATTGTTGTTTTGATCGCTTCAATAGCTCGGTAAGTGTGTGTAGTCCTCGATTGAGTCGGTTCGTCCATTTTATTTTCCACAGTCTGGTCTCTGCTACCGTAGGTTCACCGAGGTAAGCACACCAGCAAATTTACGGTGTGAATGAAATTGTCACTTGCATGCAGTGCGCACAAATAGCTCGTGAATGAGGCTTCAAGGAAAATTGTTTTCCAGAATCTTCCTAATACATTCAACAAAATAATACTAATAATACCAGCCTATTAGAACTAGAACATAGAAGGCACGAGCATTGTTCACCACACTTGCTCATGACATTTCAGACTTATAATTAACTCTAAGTCCAGGTTTCCTCACGATGTTTTCCAACACCGATGTCAGTATAGTAATGGCCAAGATAATAGTGGCCAAAACTTCGTCACTGGGTTTTGTTATGAGACTCGCAGGGTGTTTCAAGAAAGCCAAAACCCAAGATTATTGCTCTTTTGTGAGAAGTCATCTTGAATATGCGTCACAAATCTGGAACCCGCGTTATAGCAAGTCAATGTACTTGACGATTCGTTTTTTAATGTTATTTATATGTTTACTATGTTACTATGTTTTTTCGGCTACGTATACCATACCATTCTAATGATTACATAAATCTTATAAATCGTCGTCGATTAGCAGATTGCACTTTCCTTTTAAAAATTATATCTAACGAGATTGACTGTCTTTATCTCCTATACAAACTGCTGCGTTTCAATGACCATCAGAGATAAGTTAGATTGAATCCGCTTAAGTATCTCCATTCCTTTTTCCTCTTCTAACTACAGGCAAAACTCATACATGGTGCGAGCGAATAAGGACTTTAATATTCTTTGTAAAGAGTTCTCATTTGACCCATTTACCACAAAAATCAATTCTGCACGCACACGGCTAAACGCTGACTTGTTTTAAAGTGCATAGTGCTTATTGTACCTTATATTCTTTTCTATCGTGCTTGTTAGTGATGTGTGAGTGTAAAGTTCACTCATCCGCTATAGAAAAGGGCGGATCCTCCGACCAGACGGGTATCGTGTCTGGCAACTGCCCAACGATTGATGTCGGGGAAGTTATATTTATGTCGTTCGCGCGGTAAACTCTAATTGCGCGATGCAGGATTTGTGACGTCAGGATTTTTGTGTGACGTCAGGTCTTTGATGCGTAGTTCGCATGTGGCGATGTAGATGGCGCCACAATCCTAAGATTTCTACTACTTTTTCTGTTTGTACCCGTGAGAACCTATAATTGGCTCTATGTTTGATATACAATTGTTATTCATCTGTTAAAGCTGTTCTCCTTAATATTTAATAAATAAATAAATAAACTCAACAAAAACTCGTTAAAAACTGAAAACCCGCCTACATAATGCCGATTCAAATATACACGATAGATAATAAAGTAGATAAAGAAACTCAAACGTTAGAGAGTTCGTAAGAAAATAAGTTGTTGCTTTTTAGGATTCTTAGTAAATTGCGAGGCGTAGAAGGAAAAGTTTGAGAGATGAATCTTTAGGTTCGAGCAAAAAAAAATCTTCGCTCACTCAACGTCTGCGAACTTATATTAACAAGGAAATTATTACGAATTTTGTCGGTTATTGCGATGAGATTTTGAATATTTTGGTCGCTCTTTCGAGTAATGAACCAACGAGGTTGTTAAAGTGGACCATAAGAGGATTCAGTGACTTACTTAATAAATATTTGTACATGTTCTAGGCAAGCCGACTAACTGGGTTGTGGAGGTCAGATAGGCAGTCGTTCCATGTAAAATACTGGTATTCAGCTAAATCTGGGTAGACCGGAAGCCGATCCCGACATAGGCAGATATGGCATACCTTTTTGCTACCGCGAAACAACTCGCGGTATCTAGGGTACTTTATATTTTTAAATCCAACCTTATACTAAGTATCGGAAAAGGTCGAAGTTTTACTCTCTAAGGAAAACAATCTGCAGACGAGTATTAGAGCTTGCTTGTATCGGAAGTTCTTTAATATTATACAGTCGTAAATTTTTTAATCTACTATATAAAAATAAGTCGGGTTTTCCTTCCTGACGCTATAACTCCAGAACGCACGAACCGATTTCCACGGTTTTGCATTCGTTGGAAAGGTAGGTAGGTAGGGTAGGTAGGTAGGGTAGGTAGGTAGGGTAGGTAGATAGGGTAGGTAGGGACGGTAGGTAGGTAGGGTAGGTAGGTAGGGTAGGTAGGTAGGGTAGGTAGGTAGGGTAGGTAGGTAGGGTAGGTAGGTAGGGTAGGTGGGTAGGGTAGGTAGGTAGGGTAGGTAGGTAGGGTAGGTAGGTAGGGTAGGTAGGTAGGGTAGGTAGGTAGGGTAGGTAGGTAGGGTAGGTAGGTAGGGTAGGTAGGTAGGGTAGGTAGGTAGGGTAGGTAGGTAGGGTAGGTAGGTAGGGTAGGTGGGTAGGGTAGGTAGGTAGGGTAGGTAGGTAGGGTAGGTAGGTAGGGTAGGTAGGTAGGGTAGGTAGGTAGGTAGGGTAGGTAGGTAGGTAGGGTAGGTAGGTAGGTAGGTAGGTAGGTAGGGGGTAGGGTAGGTAGGTAGGTAGGTAGGTAGGTAGGTAGGTAGGTAGGTAGGTAGGTAGGTAGGTAGGTAGGGTAGGTAGGTAGGTAGGTAGGTAGGTAGGGTAGGTAGGTAGGTAGGTAGGGTAGGTAGGTAGGGTAGCTAGGTAGGGTAGGTAGGTAGGGTAGGGTAGGTAGGTAGGTAGGTAGAGTAGGTAGTGTGAATAGGTAGGGTAGGTAGGTGCATCGTAGATAAGTACTTAATGCTAGCCGTGCGAAGCCGGGGCGGGCAGCTAGTAGAACATATTATAATATCTACGAACGATGTTTCCTTTCAAGTTGCCATCGATCCTCTGAAACTTTCAGAAACTTACCTAAAAGATCCTGAAACCTTACTGTACAAAACCTTAAAAAACTTCAGGTAGGTAAACAAATAACATAAACACATAGCTTCCAGATATAATAATATGCTTATCAGCATTTCACACATACACACAGATGTCACATGTCATCGAATTTTTCGTTCTAGTACATGCCGGTTCCCTCACGATATTTTCCTTCACCGTTTTGAGAGCAGTGGTACTTTCTTGCATTGGTGGTAGATTTCGAAATTCGAACATTCTAAAATTAGAATACCGTGTTTTTTTTTTAAACAAAACAGTTCTTTTTAAAATTTTACAATGCATTTGCTCGAAAAGAGCCTTTTCCAAGCAGTAAATTAGTGCGGAAAGTGTCACTTTTTTTGACTAGTGCTTTTTACTTTTCTGTTTTTTTTTAATTTTGGTGGCCGTCGTCAGCCCGTTGCAAAGAGTTTTTATTATTTGAGAAAAGTTTTACAAATCAGATGATGATGATAACGATGACGACGGCGAATGCGATGGCGACGGCGATGGGATGACGATGGCGATGGCGATGGCGATGACGATATCGATGACGATGGCGATGGCAATGGCGGAGTCAAAGACAAAGTCGAAGTGGAAGTGGAAGTGGAAGTGGAATTGGAAGTGGAAGTGGAAGTGGAAGTTTAAGTGGAAGTGGAAGTTGAAGTGGAATTGGAATTGGAAGTGGAAGTGGAAGTTGAAGTGGAAGTGGAAGTGGAAGTGGAATTTGAAGTGGAAGTGGAAGTGGAAGTGGAAGTGGAAGTAGAAGTGGAAGTCGAAGTCGAAGTCGAAGTCGAAGTCTTCGATGATTTCCGACTCGTGTCGACTTATACACTCGCTCGCTGCGCTCGCTCGTGAATAAAATGCCACTCATCGGAAATCACCTACCTTCCGCACTTATAGCATAAATAACTATTACAATGCATTTGCTCGAAAAGAGCGTTTTCCAAGCAGTCAATTTGTGCGGAAAGTGTCACTTTTTTTCACTAGTGCTTTTTACTTTTCTGTTTTTTTTAAATTTTTGAGGCCGTCGTCAGCCCGTGTCGTCACCGAGATTTTATTATTTGAGAAAAGTTTTACAAATCAGATGATGATGATAACGATGACGATGGCGATGGCGATGGAGATAACGATGGCAATGACGAGGGCGATGATTATGACGATGGTCAAAATCAAAAAGTCGAAGTCGAAGTCGAAATTTAAGCGGTCGCTGTCGAAGTCGAAGTCGAAGACGAAGTCGAAGTCGAAGTCGAAGTTGAAGACGAAGTCGAAGGCGAAGTCGAAGACGAAGTCGAAGGCGAAGTAGAAGACGAAGGCGAAGTCGAAGACGAAGCCGAAGTCGAAGTGGAAATCGAAGTCGAAGTCGAAATTGAAGTCGAAGTCGAAATCGAAGTCGAAGTCGTCGTCAAAGTAAAAATCAAAGTCAAAAGTCATATGAATGATGTTTTTATCATTTATATACGCCGTTCTTATGTTAGATGTTACACTCATCATATGCGACTACCGTAATCTCGCTCGTTTTTGTTTTTTTTTTCTCGCACAATGCATAGTAAAACATTGTATGATACACGTGCGTAAGATGATTTCCGACTCGTGTCGACTTATATAAAAATGCCACTCGTCGGCAATCATCTACCTTCCGCACTTGTAGCATAAATAACTATTGTGTTACTTGAGTGATGTTCGAAGTAACACAAACACTTTAAGCCGTGGACGCACGAATGAACAAGAACATGGCGAACACGAACATCGAATACTTTGTTCGCACCGCTAACGACCATCATACACTGTGTTCGTCTAAACCATCGTGGCGAATCATCGTTGTTACAACAACGAATTTGATTCGCCACGATGGTTTCTTTATTGTCAGTGTTTTTCAACCTTTTTCATGACGCGACCACCATAGCACGAACATGAATATTTTTCGCGACCCCCTTCCCTCTACTGTTTATAATCTGTATTTTAGTATAATACAAATATCAAAAACGAGTACGTACAACTTTTTATTGTTTTTTATAATGACGTATCGGCTAATTACATAATTAACAGACATATTACATCGCCAAACGCCTCCACGGAAAAGTGATACGATGAATTTGTGGGGACAGCGTATCCCACTCGCATCCTAATTAAATCCTAAGTAAATTTTATGTCGTATAATTGATGGATTTATGAGGATCATGGCTACGAGGGATTTCCCAGTAGAGTAATTACGTTTTTAAATGTAGCTATAGATGAGGCAAGTTTGGGAACCAACCTAAAAGCGAATATATTGGAATTATCTAAAGCAACAATAAAAAGTTAAAAAAAAAATATTTTTAAACATTTTGTTTAAAAAACATATTTTTATACTTATCTTTTACTGAGGCTTCGCGAGCCACCAGGGGGTCGCGACCCACAGTTTGAAAAACACTGTTCTATGGACGGTGTTCGGAGAAATTCGATGCAACATTGCGAACATTGTTTAATCCATGGCTACTAAAGAGAGCGGGCCGGTTGATCGAAAGTCGAACTGAGTTCGTATGGTGTTCGTGGTCGCTTTGCTAATTTACGTCCAGGCGTACGAACCAAATATTCCGTGTTAGATGTTCGTGTTCGCTATGTTTTGTTCGTTCTTGCGTACACGGCTTTACAGATTTGGCAACTGGACCATTTATGTCTTCAAAATGTCTTTCAATAAAGTGCTCCCTTGGAACGAATTCCTGGTATCGAACGCTTCGTACTGAAGGGTATCGGTGGCATTTGACGTGCGATGTCAGCGCTGACAGATGACATGAACACGCTTTAATGTCTAGCCGTAGAGATGAAAGTGATACGGATGCTTTCAACGGAAATATGGCATTGAAGTAGGTAGATATTAGTTTTTGGAGATTGTTACTCATAATAGCTGTTATTCAGATACTCTTTAGGGATATTTCTTCCGCGTATCTGCTTGTTTAAATGGTCTTTCATGTAAAAGAAGTCCTTGCGTCCGCGGCACTCTGGTCAGCCCCGCTCCCACCTGAAGTGTTATACTTACTATACGCATAATAAAACTACCTACCTACCGCGCTCTTGCAGTCACGAGTGAGATGGTAGTTTTTGGGAAATCATGTACCATGTCGATCATCTCCTATTATAATTAATAATAATATATATATGTTACCGGCCAAACCCAATTTTCGGATGAACTAGTTTCGCCTAGGCCAAACCAGTTCTCTCTACACACGATAGGGCAAACCAGTATGGCCTAGTCCAAACTCGTTCATCCTGTTACCGAAAGGATAAACCAGTTTAGCCTAGGTCGAATCGGTTTATCCTAGTTAGAATTTATATGCTTTAGGATAAACTGGTACGTCCTAGTCAACTTTGTAACAACAAAGTTGGCACCAAACATGGCGTACTTCAAAACATTATTGCAGATATAATTTGCGCCTCAAAGAGATGTCAGCACCAGCTGACGGGGTCCGTAAGGGCCAATGCCTGCCAGGATTGCGAGTTTGTCCGAAAGGGATATCGCGGCCCCGGCACACAGGCAACGGTTCTTCCGTTGCCTGTGTGCCGGGGCACACGGGTGGGTTTTAGTTAGTAAAAGTCTGACACGCCCTCCCGCTCCGCCCAGAGCGGGAGAAGTTATTTGATAATTTCCCAACCAAAAAAAAGTGTGAAGCTACAAACTAAGTGAAATTAGTTCAGATTAGGACGTACTAGTTTATCCTAAAGCATGTATATTCTAACTAGAATAAACCGATTCGACCTAGGCTAAACTGGTTTATCCTATCGGTAACAGGATGAATGAGTTTGGCCTAGGCTATACTGGTTTGTCCTACCGCGTGTAGGGAGAACTGGTTTGGCCTAGGCGAAACTAGTTCATCCTAAAATTGGGTTTGGCCGGTAACATATATATTAAAATCAAAGAACAAGAATAAAATTTGTTGTTTCTCAGGTGAGAGAGTAGTCGAATAACTAATTTTATAGACGTATACAATGCCGCCCATGGGCATGTATTTGTCTCTTCTTCTTCTATCTTTAATATTTTTCATGTTTTGTTGAATTCTGTTTACTATAAAGAGAATCCAAATCGAGCTAATAACATCGGAGATGTGGTATACAATGTCAAGCAAGGTCACAAAAGCTAATAAAAAAATCCAAATTGAATAACATGAAAAATATTAAAGTTTAAAGTTAATTTTCAATAATTTTTCATGAATATTCAGAAAATTACGGGCGGTCACATCCCTATGGGTGACATTGTATAAGGATAACTTTAGAAACTTTAAGAGGTGCTTTAGGCCATGGAATTAAAGAACAGCAGATTTGTTTTTCCCGATTTAAAAGTTTGTCCCATCGTAAAAGTTATTCAGTTCGATGGCCTAAAGCACCTCTTAAATTTTGTAAAGTTAACTTTTAACACCATAAATAAAAATAGTTTCAGGTGGTCTACTCCATATGTTCGTCAACGAAGTTACGGGGCCGTCCGAAAGTAGTTGATAGGTCAAAACAACACTGTCACATTTATTTATTTTATTTATTTAAATATACTTTATTGTACACCAGATTATACATTACATAAAGAAAAAGTAATACACTACAAAATATACAATGGGCGGCCTTATCGCTTACTGCGATCTCTTCCAGGCAACCTTGGAATGGACAGTGATTTTCTGGACATAAAATGGGGTTGTCTTAGGTGCAAATAAATGGTATATAAGTACAATATACTATAATAGATACACAGATAAATGCTATATAATAGATACATGGATACATACATACTAACTATATAAGCAACGAAAATAAATGACGAATATTATTACAGCTAACGATAAAAACAGAATCATAACGACAAGTAATGTTCTTTGACGAGTCTTTTCAGACGGGAAAATAAATATCTGGAGTAGTGACCCAACTGTCATATCGGGTTGTCATTCATTCTTAGTTTGGGCCCCGACCTAATCATTAGTCCGTAAGTGATACGGAATAGTAAACGCATGTAACTTCAAAACTACGGATTTTGTGCTTAGGGAGTATACCCCTAGTTCTTTTCCCAAAATCCACACGGATGAAATTATTAGTAAAAAAGAAAAATCTTACTTTGAAGGCGGAGGCTCTTATATTCTTAATACGAGTACATCCTGGCGACCACATCTCTTCCACACGTCCCTCCGATACCCGGCTTAGCGAAATCCCACTAATACATTATTTTTATACCTACCCTCGCGACGGCTATTAACCAATGTTTACGCTAACGATAACATAATATTATTTTTATGTTACACTTGCTTTTAAGAGCGTTTATTTTGAAAATTGGCAACGTCGCAAATATATGTCAAATATTTCGCTGTTTTGATTAATTTGGCAATATTACTATACTGTATGGAAATATGAAATGTGGCAGTTACTGCGTTGTGGAGGTCAGATAGGCAGTCGCTCCATGTAAAATACTGGTATTCAGCTGTATCCGGTTAGACTGGAAGCCGACCCCAACATAGTTGGAAAAGGCTAGGCAGATTGATTGATTTTGTATTAATTACAGATGCATTCTGAGTTGAAATTTCATGAAAATTCTTCCCGGGAAAATTCTCCGACATTTAATTTTCTATATTATTAAGCTAAATTCAATTTTGCAGTTTTCGACGTAATATCCTAGCTTATATGATTTAATTACAAGTAGTACCAGCTTTGTTATCTGCTTGTATTAATTAGCAGCATGACAATAGTGGAGTATGGCCTGATTTGATCTATTGTCCTGCAATGGCTGCAATCAACACTGTAACTGTACATATAATGATTGTTTGTGAATGATGGACAATACCAACTTAGCCCGTGGCGACTATTCGTTGATCGTATTAACGTCCAAGCCGATTATAACGTTGGGTATTCGGATTATGCGATACTGGGTTCTGCTTGTGGTTTTGCCTGTACAGAAAATTGTATTTCTCGTAATTGTTTGTATTTTTCCGGGAAAAATACATCGGTTTTTATTCCGTAGCCCGTGGGCTTAGGATCTTGGTCTTCTTTATTTTCATCATTAAATAAGTTGTCTGAGAAGAGATTTTTTTTAGAAATTGTTTATGAAACCTGTCAACATTACATTGAATACAGCGGCGTGCCATGGCGTCAAAATTAGGGCAAGCCAACAGATTTTTCATATGTTGTTCATGGTACAACATTATTAGAAAACCTTTATAAAATGCGAAGAGTTCTAAATAAGTATTATCAAGCATTAGTATGTAATTTTCATAAGCGCCATCTATATGAATGAATGCGCGTAAACACACCGTTTAGCCGAATCTTTTTACCTTATTTCATATGCACTTGTCACATGCTAAAATTTTCAATCAAAATCCACTAGAAGGCTCCCAACAAATGATCGATTTGTTGTTCTATTGCCGTACGCATAATTTTATGAGTTTAATTGAAAATGTTAACATGAGATAATACCAAAATAACTTTTTATAATTTATCATAATGACAATAGCCAACTCTTATCTTTATTTCAAAACACCTATGAAGAATCTCTTCGATACGAAAATTATTGTGTTTTGTGATCTCAATGAGAACTTATTGTTATTATAATAATAGGACATAGGGTTTGTTTTTCAGTGGTTTACCAAAACTACAAATGCCATACAAACAACACTAATTATGTGTTTTCATGGCACCAGCTACCTACCTAAAGTTGTCTAATAAACAATCGAATGCCTATTTCAATCTATTTTTCGACTGACAAAAATTTTATTTCCGAGAAACAAGTATCTACAGTAATTTGAGGTTGGTTACGGTAAAGTAAAGAGTTACTTATTGTCGAAAAAGTTACATACCTTTTCGAACACAGTTTCCGAATTCCCATTTTGATGATAAAATAACACTATAATCACTAACAAAAGCGCGGAATGAAATATTATTCTTTGAGTACGTAAACCTGGCATCGTAGCTTATAAAGCGCGCGGCTGACACAGTGCAGCGCGGAGTTTAATGTTAGGTATTATTCTTATCAATTCTTGCGAGATGATTATTGACTTGGTTGCTTTTATAATTTTTTTTTTTTTGTTGGTGGGCTCACTTTTTAAGGCAAGCCGGGCTTTTCGGCTTCTATGGGGGGACCGCCACTGATTGAATAGGTATGCTTGAGTTTGCGGTTCACGGTGACGGTAAGCGATGTGTAGTAACTTCTAACCTTCACTCGAGACATGTAAACTCTCAGCTTATCTAGTTAAATAAATGTATTTTCTATCTTTCTGAAAAAGCGTTTTTTTTTTACCATATATGTTTGTAATGTAACACGTTTCTGTTAAGTAAGTTTTATCTCGAAGTCTTTTGACTGTAAGTACGAGTACATTGAAATAACAAATGGTTATTTGTAAGGACTATAGAGGTATGAGGTACAGGAAGTAAAGTTTACTCATCCTCCATAGAAAAGAGAGGATCCTCCGACCAGACGGCAATCGTATCTGGTGCCCAGCGATTGATTTCGGGACGTTGTATAAATGCTGGTCGCGCGGTAATCTTTGATTGCGCGATGCAGGATTTTGCGTGACGTCAGTGTGATGGGTAGTTCGAATGTGGCGATGTTGATGACGTCACAGGACTCAGGGATCAATTAGGATGGACCAGTAATCTGCCTCCAAATACCGGTTTCCTGAAATTGACTGGAAAGGATGTTTAATTTCGTTGCACCCTACTTAAGAAACTACAATGAAATGTGTTTCCTTCAAAACCTTTTTGCTTGCTTCGTTTTGGAGACAAGTACACAGATACCTAATACATATATAATTGGATATTCTAAGAAATCTGAGGACCAATATCGAGAAGTAATCTTTCCGCCTCTGTACATTTGTGTGCTTAAAGTATTAAATAAATAAATCTTTGGCTGAAAACATCGTCACAAAACCTGAACTTAAAAGAGTCTGGCACTTATGGCAATAATCACGGTTCAATAATAATTTTAGTTTTGATGAAGTAACCAAATTGAATCGTGTAAACATTAAAGTGAATCGTTCATGGTCGGTCATATCTTTAATTTTCTCGCCTTTCAATCAATGTCAATCAATTTGTATGAACCGTGTAACAGTAAGTCATTAGTCATTTTATTCATTAACAAATACATTGCAAAAGTTAATTAGCGCCGCGGTAGCGCTCGCTTCGCTCGCTCGGCTCGTGTGTGGTTGGTCGCTGTTCTAACCTAACCTTACCTATTACCAACGGGGGAACCCTAGCTTAGTTACTGCAACCAACTTTAAGAAAGTTATGAACAGGCTCATTGATTAAAAAAACGTACATCATTAGAAGACCAAAATGTTTTTAATGGAACATTAAAAAAACAGAGTGTTCATCATTAGAAGGTTAATAACCTTCTAGAAGATCAATTCAATATTTCCCGTAATAAATCCTCTAATTTTACAGTACTTAATAACTCCAGTTGAGTTTTGGAATATCCTTGGCTGAGAAAAGACCACTTCACTCTCCGGGGATGTAATAAGACACGGCTAAGGGATTACGTCGGCAGGATGGATAGCAGTCATTTAACAGCAGCTTTTCATCCCACATACATTGTAAATCTCAACTTAGATGGAGGTTTCAGTAAGAAAACAGGTTATTTCAGTGGTATGGTTGCTTATAAGAAACATTTTCGAGACCCAATTAAAACCAACTCTCCATGGGCGATGGCTTTTCAGATTCTGCAACCCATGTTATTTTATGTAATGCGTTATTCGGTTTTCCCATCAGGAATTTATCAGTAGCAGCCCGGAGTCTGGATCTGAGCCCGGTAGATGGCACTAGGCTCTCCCCCTATTACTTGGGACTTAAATATAACTGTCGAAATGTGGGTGAACTATAGGTAGGTACACCGCTGTCTATACCTTCGGGGATTTTAGGCGTGATGTTATTTGCAAAGCAGATGTTCGGATGAGGTATAAATACATATAATTCCTAAGTTTATTGGTATATCGTGAGGTTGAAATATCCTAGGCGCTTAATGCCTAGATACATAATATAAGGTGGCTCGATTGAAATGTCAAGGAGATACGAGTACCGATATGTGGAAGTTTGCTGAGAACTACATTTTAAAGTTCATACATATTTATTTACTTACTATGTGGCTTTTGCCCGCAGCTTCGCTCGCATGGATGTCGGAAATTATCCCTCGGAAACGTACTACCGGGATAACAAGTATCCTATGTGTTAATCCAGGTTATAAACTACGTATCTGTTTGCCTTATCTAAATCCTATTAGTAGCATAACATCATGATTGAAGACTGTCGTGAATTCATGCCAGCCTAGTACTTTTTGTGGCAAGTTTCAAGTTTATTAACTCAAGGAATAAGATTTTTCATACAAACGAAATCCCCCCTTTTTTTTTGAGGACGGGAAATCATCAAATGAATTCTCCCGCTCTGGGCGGAGCGAGAGGGCGTGCCAGACTTTTACTGACTAAAACCCATCCGTGTATCCCTTTCGGACAAACTCGCAACCCAGGCAGGCATTTTTTTTTTTTTTTTTTTGGGTGGGAAATCATCAATGACATAATTTTTTTTTTTTGGGTGGGGAATCGTCAATGACTCCTCCCGCTCTGGGCGAGAGGGAGTGTCAGACTTTTACTGACTAAAAGCCCTTTTTACCCCCTCAAGGTGAATTTTCAAAAACCCCTTCTTAGTCTCCTCTCCGTTATAAAAGGAACCGTGTGCAAAATTTCACGTTCCTAGTCCCAGTAGTTTCGGCTCTGCGTTGATATGTCAGTCAGTCAGTCAGTTTCTCCTTTTATATACAGGCTGTCTTAAAAGTAATGGTCCAAAGCTAAATGGGCTAAAGCGGAGGTGGCCACTTATCATTAAAAAAAAAAAAAAAGTTGGGATATTCTCAACAGTTCAGAAAATTTCGCTAATTTAATAATTTTCAGGAAATTTTACACTTCCACCAGGATTTTTCGACCCTGTGAACAAAATTTACGACGTAGCGAGTTCAAATCTGGCTGAAAGATACCTTGATAGTGTACGTACCTACCTACAAGATTATGTTCCTATTTACGTTCAGTGTGGTTCCGCAATGCTTCAGATTTACCTTTGTCTTTTCTAACTTTTTATTAAACTTTAGCGAAACATTTTAAGCCCAGAATAAAAAAAAAAAAAACGCTACTAGTACGTGCACATAGCTTTAAAAATTACCTTAATTATTGATTGTTAGACTGGGTAAACATAAAGATAGCTTAATGAGAACCTTTAAAAAAATGGTGTTCATATCAAGGTCGAAAAATTCGAAAATCTTTTTGATCAAATTTTACCAAAGCATCTCTGAAAAGCATTGGGTATTCAAATCAAATCAAACCAAATCATTTATTTGCATAATACATGTTCAAAAGGTGTTACAGGTATAAAATGTTAATTGTATTATAACCTAATGAGGTTTGCAAATTAATATATTGGGTAGTAATTGCAACATTAAATATACAGAATAAATTTTAAATTGAGTTATAATTAAAAATTGAAATGCTTAAATTGAAATTTTCCTAGTCTAACTATCAATAATTAAGGTACTTTTTAAAACTATGTGCACGTACCCGGTAGAACCTTTTTGTTTTAAATCTGGGTTTAGATAGTTTCGCTAAAGTTTAATAAAAAGTTGGGAAAGACAAGTAAAAATAAAATCTGAAGCATTGCAGAGCCACACTAAACGCAAATAGGGACATAATCTTGTACTTATACTATCAAGTCATCTTTCAGCCAGATTTGAACTCGCTACGTCGATTTTTTTTTCTACGTCAAAAATAAAGCCAAAAAAAGGAAAAAATAAAAAAAATCTTTTAAAACTTTATTCACTAAAATGTTGTGACAGTGAATTCACATTACGAGTTTATATTTCACTTGTCACAAGCTTCCATTTATATTTTATTCCATTTTACGAGGAAATACGGTACGCAAATAATTGTTCATGATATATTTTTATAGTTATTTCGTTCCATTGTTGTACAATGTGTACAAATTACCGCTTCTCATTAATGAACATATGCGTTTTATATGTAAACAAGCATAAATAAACTGCATACTAAAGTCATAATAATATCTAATATTGTTAAACATAATATTCAGGAATTTTCCAAGCATATTTTAACACTTAAGCATTTTTGTACGAACTTAAAGCATTTTTTGTAAACCATTACAATTAATTAGCTCTATTTATCAATAAAATATTATGAATGGTAATATTTTCTTAAGTAGGTACTCATCATTGTCTTAAAATTGTATCATTCGAAATATGTATTTGGAGACTCATTTATATCGAGCTGTTTGAAAGTGATTCGTTTTCGTTGCTACACTGACAAGCAATTTAAAAAAGCCACTTGCAATGTGCCAAAAAAATCTAAATATCTCCTAAACCACACAAGTTAGCTACATGAAGTAAAAAAAAACTTGAAAACAGTTTTATATGTGTTTTTTAAGCGCTGTTAAATTTACTTGAATATTGCTTTTTACTTCAAGTAGTGGCTTTTTTATATTGCTCGTCAGTGTAGAGGGTCTCTGTCCCATTAAGAAGCTGCTAACTATAACTGCAAGACTAACTTAATTTAAACAGTCAACAGGTATAGGTATCATTAATTTTAGTTAACATCAGCCTATTTTTATTCGTTTTTTCTTTTATTTTGTGTTTAAATTAAAAAACGAACCAGCTTCATGTATAATGTCGGATATTTATGTTTTGACAACACATATGTTGAATGTTTCATGCTAAAATAGTACCTAAGGTACACACTAGAAAAATATTCCACAGCTCAAATGCTGGGCAACACCAAACCCAGTTCAGGACAGCACAAAAGTCAAGTAAAACAGGAGCTAAACGCAAGTTTTATATTGGTTAAAAATATAATATTTATGATAAACTGCAGTAAACAAAATCATAAAAATATATTATATTTTTCAGGATATAATTGCTAGTTAGATATTGTGTTGAAAACATAATACAACTAATTTGATACGATAGAAAAAAATCACGAATATACCTCTAATACATGCAATCATTCTGATTTTTTATCAGATTATTTTACAAGCAACATATTTATTCTTTTATGTATATCATATTTATATATATATTTTTTTTTTAAATAGATCATTGCTTTTTATTTTGTAATAAATTACCAGCGTCGTGTCATTGCTCTCCGCTGTCTTTTCTTACTCTCTTGCTTAGCTGCTGTCAGCCTTTTAAGACTCTGCACTTACATTTGGTGTCACCCGGCGTTAATCCTTATTAGTTAATAAACTTAATAAAAAACGAAACAACACAAATAAAGCCATTCTTAGTCTATGAAGGATAAGGAAAAGTGTCTAATGGTCAGATATTATGTGTATTTATTTGGGCTGTTTTGTCACTAAGGAGATTTTTCCTGTGGGTCGTTTCTTGTGTTTGTCTCGGAGTAATTTCTTTTCATAGCCATACACGGAGTAGTAGGGCAGAGGCATCACCGTTGATGACACTGGCAAGAGATCTGGAACGTGAAAGGTTTTTCCTGTTATTCATTTCATTGTATCATATTTGTTGGCTGTGGTCGCTGATCGCACACGGGAGAGAAAAAGGAATTGAAAAAGGCATGTAATCTCAGGAAATTTGATTGCTAAGCAAAGTCAAAGTCAAATAGGCCCTTGTAAGGCACTTTTGAACGTCAAAATTTACAACAAAAAAAATTGATTCTAGTCGCGCCTTCCAAAAGGTACTTTTCGTATAGAGAAGAATGGGGAAGAAACTCCACCGTTACTGTTTTAAAATGTTTTACAATATTTTGTATATTATGTACATTTGTTACATAAAATATTTGAATAAACCAATTGACTACCAACATAAAATGAACTGATGAAAATTGTGGATAACTAAAATTCGCTGTTTTTGCTGACATTTTGCAATGTTGACTCTCTATGTAGGAACAGTCGATTTATTGAGCGTAATACGCTCCTGTTTTCAGTTGTGAAAACATAGTTTTAGAAATTAACCAAACTATGGTATCGTATTTATCGTATCAAACAGACGCAATAATGTAGCAAATAGCTCACATTTTCGGTGCGCACCGCGGAAATCCAAATAAGCGCTGATGTGAGGAGCGCAGTTGTTGCGTGAATACGTTGCATACGCGGAAATGCGCTGGTATGGACGAAGTGGTAGCCCTAGTAATTTTTGAGGAAATCCTGCATAATCGGGTATAAACCATAGCCTATTTTCTAAAAAATAATGATCCTAACTTTTATGTCGGTAAAATACCATCTTATGCTTTCCAATATGAATCAGATCATTCATGGCGCATTTAATATTAAATGTTTTTAATTGAACTAAGCCCCGATCACAATTCATAAACATATAATTATTTTTTTCGTGTTTAGGTAGATAGACACAGGTGTTTCATTACTTACTGATGGCATCAAAAATCAATTGACCGTGAAACCATGACAAATAAACACCGTAGGACATAGCGTACGACATACATTAGTCATCGAATAAATTACTCATTAGGGCCGACTCGAGAGAATAGCACGATGACTGTTACCAATGATTTACATATTGTCCGATGACTAATAGAGTCGTCATCTCAAATGTTACAATATAAATAAATCTTTCAACAGTACTACAATAAAATTAACATAAAATACTTATTCTAGAGACGTTGCTCATTGATGACTCGTGATGAATATGCGAATGCCTAATGGTTTTCCTGATTTTAGGGAACTTGGTGTCTGTTTAAAATCTATCTTTTTTTTATAATGTGGCAAAAAAAACTTTCAAATGTTTTCTTATACGTTAAGGAGGATCCGCAAAGGTAGCCATATAAATTAAAATTTTCTTACGTTGTTTGCAATTTGCAGGTCAGTGTTAGGTTGTTCTCAAATGTCATGATTTCATGAAAAAATATAACGTATAGAGATGTATTAATGATTCTAATTCTGTAAATACGTATTTGTTATGGTCGCGAATCATATTTTGATCAAAATTAGAATTTCGAGGGCTCCCCTTAATCGTCAATTGATTGTTTTCATCATAAATTTTGTCCACCTTTCTTTTGCGATATGCTTTCCTGGTCTATGCGAGTCTCAGCCTAGTTTTATTGATGTAGTATAACTAAAAAGCCAACAATCAAATTACCAGCTATCGATGTAAGATATAACAGCTGCTCTAAAGTACCATTTGTCATAACAATCTCCCATAAACTGAGCAGAGTTATAGTTTGTGTTTAACCACGAAAGTAAGTAGTAACCGCTTTATACTCGGCATAGAACTTAAGTATTAGATTTTAAGTCTCGGTATAGTGTAGTGAGAGGTGGCTTGCTACGTGCGCCATTACTAACCCGGTTTACTGCGGAGTCTTAAAGGTTACAGAATAGTTCTGTTACATGTTATTCCGATATCTTCTTAGGTACATACGGCTAAACATCAAGCTATACATTTTCAGTTTATGCTGATCTCGCATCGTATAGGATTTCCGTACAATGCGAGGTTAGTTTATACTGGAAAATTATAGCTTGATGTGTAGCCGTGTGTACAATATCATTTTATGAACATAAAAGTATGACTTATGAATGGAGGGGCTTTTGGCTATGTAATAACAGCCGCACGGGTCGATCGATCAGGTTAAGCTACGCTTGCCGCGGTTTGTCCTAGGATGGGTGAACATCTTTACATACCAAGACCCCTCCGTGCCTCGGAAAGCACGAGCTGTTAGTCCCGGCTGTCATTCGTGGATCTTTGACAGCCGGTCGTCAGTAGCTCGAAAGTATTATCTATTCAATGGGTTGTGGAGGTCAGATACGCAGTCTCTCCTGGTAAATACTGGTATTCAGCTAGACTAGGTTAGACTGGAAGACAACCCCAACATTGTTGGGAAAAGGCAGATGATGATGACAAGAATGGCATACAGTCGCCGGCGCCGACACATAACTTGGCAAGTATTTTGCGTATTAGAAGTAAGTTTGCGCATGAACACTTAGTGGAACAAAAAAATTGCCATACTTTATTTTGGAACATGTCTGGTAAGAAAACAAGTGAAAACGAATTCTGCGCATCTACGATTCTTGCCATGTTACGTGCCGGCGAATAAACTTACGTTGACACATCTGTGTAGGTAACATACCCAAGTCATACAACGAAGAGAGACTATATGAGCGAAATGAATAAACTACGTTGACATAAATTATGTAAATGTATGAGTCAAGCATTTATGATCTTATAGAGATGACCATATAGGGGCTTAGTACTTGTGGTGGCATCTATATCGCCATATGCGAACTACGTATCACACTCTCGTCACGCAAAATCCTGCATCGCGCAAGCAGACTTTACCACGTGACCAGCATATATACAACGTCCCGACATCAATAGTCGGGCAGTAGCTCACCAGACACAACAGCGTCTGGTCGGAGGATCCTCCCTTTTCTATGGAGGATGAATGAGCTTTAAACCCTGTTCCTCATACTTCTATTTATTTAAGTGAAAATGTATTGGAATGTAAGATTTACTTGGATAGGTACTTATTTTCAAATATTAGTCTTTGTATTGAAAAGAGCTTAGTCATTGACCAACTTATTTAGAACAGATCTTCTCTATCAGGGCTTTATTTATTTATAGCCTGTAATGAATGACCTCCTTTTCCATTTTCACTTACAAAAATATGTTTACGTGATAATTTTGTCAGCAAAAGGTTTGTCCTAAGTCAAGTGTTATCGCCTTTATCCAATCGTGGAGGATGTTCGTTATCTCTGCATAGAAATAAAAGCGCGGTACCTTTCTACATGGTACTCACACATTTTAGCTAAAAAGAGGGTCCAAATTGCAATAAAGGTTACCTTATATTTCGTGATAAAGTGTCCGACGTAACGTTTAGTTACACACATTATTTTATTTTGGTTACTTTAACACATTGCTGTATTTTCTAAGCGGGTCTGTATTATAAATCCTTTGTATATTCGTAATTTAATTTAATTACTAAACATCTGTCATAATAAAAACTCTTTGGAAGTATAAAATATCTATGTATACATACATAGGTACTACATACAAATAAATAATATAGTGTCTGTTTGTAATGTCAAAACAACTTTTTACATATACGGAGCAACAAAAAAACAAGTTTTAACATTGTTATCTGTCTGTTTGTTTCGGCTAATCTCCGAAACGACTGGACCGATTTTGACGGGACTTTCACTGGCAGATAGCTGATGTTATAAGGAGTAACTCCTACTTTTTAACCGACTTTCAAGAAGGAGGAGGTTATTTATTTTAGAAAAATAATTAGGGCTCACGCGGGCAAAACTCCGGGCAGCAGCTAGTTCACTAATATAGGCAATATTGTTATTTGTTTTTTAGTTTTAGTCGTTATCAAATACGAGGCTTTCGGCCACTTATACTCCATTTGAAATAAGATTAGACATTAGTATAGTTTATTTCAAAATCAAAGTCATTAATTCAAATTATACTGAGAATCAGAATCATTTTTATTTTGTAATGTTTAATTTGTCTGCGTCTTAGTTGTGTTTCTCTCTTCTTCCATAATAAAGTGAATAAATGAATGCTGCCGGTTTATCAATTTTCAATCCAGTTTTGACCGCTTCAGGTGCGAAGGTCCGCTTCACGAGCAAAAAGAGAGGTGATCTGATAACAAAAAGAAACAGTGTGTGTGGTCGTAAGTTCAAATCTCGGACGGTGCAAATATTTATTTGTGAGATAGAAGGTTTCGAGTGTTGGTGATCAAGCATGAGATGATAAAATAAGGTACCTATGTTTGTAAAATTAATCCTGTTTCAGGAACAGTCATCATCTGCTAAGCTTTTCCAAACTATACTCCATTTGGAATAAGATTAGACATTTAAACAAACCTTTTTTACAGCCCGTTCAACCGATTCTGACTTCTATACCGTAGGCATAAGGATGGCATCAAAAGCAAAAAATTGGTAACAATACCAACTGTTTACTGCAGCTGCCATTTGTCATGCCACCATCGCAATAGAAGTCAAAATCGGTTGAATGGACTGTAAAAAAGGTTTAGTTAAATGTCGAATCTTATTTCAAATGGATTTTAATTGGGGTCGGCTTTGTCTAACCGGATGAAGCTGAATAACAGAACAGGGAGCAGTTCTAGTATTTAATAACAGAACAGGAGCAGTTCTAGTATTTAATAACAGAACAGGAGCAGTTCTAGTATTTAATTCCAGCCTCATCGTTGGATAAAATAAAGCAGAGAATTTATTTTAACTACCAACAGGTTAACTATAGCGTTATCTCACAAGTTAAAGTCTTGACCGTGGCCCGGGCGCACGCGCAAGGCCGCTCACTTCGCAACCACTTACTGCGCTATACGGACTTGAATATGCATTGTGCTTATGTAACCTACCCGCCAATATTTACTTAAACATGTGTTTGGATGAGACTTTCAAACTATCACTGGTTATCTAATAGTGAAATGTTTTATGTAAGTGGATGCAAAATTACTTGTGTTTGTGTGGATTTGCATAATTGGATGATAAAGTAAACAGACGGATTTTATCCATATTCGCAACTTTAAACGTGTGTTTGACAGAGTGAGGAGGTTAATACGATAATACATTCTTATAAATACCTAGTGTTGCCAATCTACAAACAAAAAATATTTCATGCTCTTTGCACTTATTTTATGATTATTATTGTATGTTTTATATTTATATAGATAATTAAATGTTTTATGTATGTATGTATGTATTGTATATGACTATGTAAATGGTACACCACAGACTATCTGCAGTTTTGTCTCTGCTCTCCCTTAATCCATCCTAAGTCACAGGAACCTACACCTAGTTTAGGAGTCAGAGTATTTAAATATTGACCCTTTTTACATTTTAGTCACAAGGATATTATTAAGGGTTTTTCGGTGAAATAAAAAATAAAGAATTTAACAAAAGGTAAGATCGCCCATTGTGTCGATAAGACCACCAATTGTGTCACTCGCCAATAGTTGTGGAGTACATAATAATGAGTATTCTGGCTATAATTCGAATTGATAACCTCCTTTTTTGAAGATGGTTATAAATTCTATAATATCCAATTAGTCACTAGTCGGCTGATACTATTAAGAAAGTTTGAAAAAAAACTTTTTATTTTCGAGATCTGCATTTATATATTATTTCGAAATACACTTCATCTAGTGTCGTATTGTCATAGGTACCTACGTGGTATAAAGTTCCTACTTTGTAGAGAGCATGGGTATAAGTTATGGCAGTTGCATGCAACAATAACTATAGATTTGGAGATATTGCGGTCTTCGTCAAAATCTTTATCTGTCTAGCCTTTCCCCAACTATTTTGAGGTCGGTTTCCAGTCTGACTGGATGCAGCTGAATACCAGTATTTTACATGGAGCGACTGCCTATCTGACCTCCACAATCCAATAACATACGATACCCCTTGGTAAGACCGGGTGTCAGACTTTCGGGCTTCTGACGACCCGTAACGACTGTCAAAGATCCACGAATGACAGCCGGGACCAACGGCTTAACGTGCTTTCCGAGGAATGGAGGAGTCTCTGTATGTAAAGATGGTCACTGACCCACGGACCAACCCCGACCGACCCCAATTGATCGTCCCGGGTGACTGTTATTAATTAGCCACGAGCTCCTCTTTTCTTCTCTCAGGTCTTTACAAAATCATATAAGATAATAAAAGATGTGAATCCTCCCTATAAAAGCATGTGTTGCGCAGTATTATTAAACTCTCAACTCAAGTGCCTTGCAAAAATAGTAGCTTTGTGTTAAGCAAGGCTTGCTACCAAATCGGACAAACTTCACTGACCCCTGATATTTTGTATGCCTTCTGGCGGGACGTAGTATGTACGAATATTTCTTTGTAAAATATCTGTATTGGGTCCTTACCTATGAAATTGGCGTTTTTTTCTCACAAATAGAGAACCTCGTCACTTCTATGATTTCAAATATTCATCAATTGCTTGGTATTATATCGAATAATGACCATCATAGAAAGCTACCAATAGTAAAAAAAACCTTATTACGTGTAGTTTTATAAACATAAAAAATACCTTAAAAATTACTCGTCATTTTGCTAGCAGAAATGACCACTATTTGTTTTAAATTAGCCACAACTTATTTTGGTCGCTTAATCTAAGTGGCATATTCGTTAACTTAGTTTTTAAACATAAGTGCATAAAAGTTTTAAAACATTCGTGTTCATGGTTGTTATATAAATTAAGAAAATATTAGTATGAAAAATGCAACTTCTTTAAAATTCTCCATACAAAACGCTGATTTCATAGGTAATGACCTAATATTATTTTATCGCTATGTTCACAATATTAATAAATGAATTGAATATTTTTAATAACGTAAAATGACACTGAAAAGTGCACTGCGATTGTAATTTTGTGCAACGAAGTTTTATGATTACATTTTTCTGATGTGATCTGATGATGCCTGATCTCTGCCCGGTCATGTCGGATTGTTGTCTTCATTGGAGTATGAGAGTGAAAGAACAGAGTGCACTGTCACTCTCTGTTCTTTTAAAACACAGGTGTGTTTGCGTACACACTGTTACATTTAATACATATATCCTGAATACCTATGTGGCTGTAGTCTCCCTTGAGATTGGACGCCGTGACCGAAATTCGGTCGGGAGAATATCATGTTAGCTACCATATTAGATAATCATATTTTTTTTGTTATTGAAATAAATTATTATAATGCCTAAAACCTAATAGACAACGTCCAAAGCGGGACAGCACCACAGTCCACATTCGAAAGTGCACCATTCTCGTATCGTGCGCAGTTTACTGATCAAGGTAACGCAGTGCAACCTGCGCCCGCGTCGCAATATCAACACATTTACATATTTTTGTCGTGACCTTGTGTTTTCGTCTCTTTCTTTCTAACCGTTAATTACACGTGGTGATAGAGACAGCCGAGCCATTCTTATCTATCTCTGGGATTTTGCTCAATTTTTGACATGTGTTTCGTTGCATGCCACTATAGTTAACAATTTCGGGATTGGCACTGTCTATCAGATAAATCCGAATATGAAGAAAAAAATTGTTTTAAATTATTTTCGGCTACATAGGCATCTTCTATGTTGTCCCATAGCGTAACTAAAGGGATCGTGTCCAGCTTTTGGCAGATGCCTCTGCGCAACAGTGACGTACCTACAATTGTGAGTATTGCACCGAAAGTGCACCATGATCAACACGAGATGATGCAATCTGAACCAGTATTGGATAGCACTGAGAAATTATACCTAAATTACTAATTTTACACAAAAAACAAGTTTTTAATTTTTAATACTCTTCTACCTAACCCATCGTGGTATTTTTTTTTTCTCGTCTTTTCGTTGGTATTATTATTGTATTAATTGGCTTTTGTTCACTAGCAACATGCAACATTTTTTATGTTTTAAAACTTAAAAGCTTTCATAATTTATTTTTGTAACACTTCCTATCCATACCTATATAGCCGTTGAATATAAACAGTATGAAATAGCTAAAAATAAATAGTGTAACAGAATTTAAATAAATAGTAGCAAGTGAGTAAATAAATCATATATGTTTTTTTTATTTTTATGAACACAAAATTACAAATACCTTATTGTATTTTATTTATTGATGAACTGTTTAATATTGTTTCGAATTGAACAAATACGCAACTAAAAAAAAAAGGTATTAAATAAACTATTTCATAAACCGCTCGTTCGAAGTGCAAAGATCAAGGAACACAGACAACACTGAACTGGGAAAAAGGCGGGAATTTTCAATATATTACATGTTGCAAGCGACTTATAAAACAAAACAAAAAAAAGTACCCACCAGGTTTCAAAACATTGTCAGAGTCTCGTCGGTACAGCATACCAGCACTCCACGTGAAAAAATAGCCGAACAACACGAAAACCAAACAAAAATTCATCGTTTAAATGGCACGTATATACCAGGATCACAGAACGCGACAGGAGATATATTTCAACCTGTATTTATTTGATACTCTTCCGTGTCGCGGCGGGCGTTCTCGAGCTCACTCGAATAAAGTATCGAATGTATCGGTGACATTCTCGATACGGCCGGCTGGCATTGGGAGCTCGGAAATCTAATATGAATACGCTTTTGGTAAATACGTTCTAGAGTCGGAGGCGTATACCGTTGGCCGGGATCACCGACTCCACTGTAAATAATGTGAGACATGTGCTTAATAAAATCGGGATGTTCGAATTCGGAGGTGCATTTTATATGTATTGAATGTTGTCTTTAAAATATTTTACGTAAGTACTAAAATGTAACCTTGTACAAATATGGTAACATCAGTGTGGGTAACACTAGGTGGACGGACGACCTACTGAAGGTCGTGGGACAACGGATATGGGTAGAGCAAGAACGGACGTTGTGCCGATTCTAGGGGATGACTATGTCCTGCTGTGGATGTCTTTTGGCTGAGATGATGATGTCCTTGCCATTCAAATTCAAAATATTTTATTTCACATAAACCTACATGGGCACTTATGATACGTCAGAAGCTCACGGTTCCAATTGGCCGCTTCTTATGGAGAAGAGCCGGCAAGAAACAACACGGTTACTCTTTTAAAAATAATTGGCTGTTACAATTTTTTTTAAATACTTAACAGTGTAAATAGGTAGGACATTGTACGTCTTCCAACAAGTACCAAGTAACAAATCTATAGTCCACTAAGCGTTCTCACATTCACAAAATAGAAAAGAATCTTAATAAAAGATAAATAAATTAATAAAAATAAAAACCTATTTTAAACGAAATTACATGATTGCTATTATTACAACTGTAACAAATCTGAATAATTATCATGTTCACAAAAGCGAGTTGAAATTAAATTGTAGGTATATAATGTCAACAAAAAAAACATGGTAATTTGGGAGCATTTAATAGACTCTCCCTGGTAGGTACCTAATTAACGGCAAATTATGTAAGTCATTTGCCGTTAATTAGGTACCTACCAGGGAAGCCACATGTGCAAAAGGAATTTTTGATTGCCAAGTAAATATGCTTTCTTGATACGCCCCGTTTGATGTGGGTTTTGGACTTCCCATCGCTAAGTTCTGTAACCGACTTTGGCAACTTGTTATAAAAGCGGATACTGTTTATAAAAATTTACTTGCTTGTTAATCTAAATTTGGTTATCACAATTAGTACACATGAGTCTACTACGTCTATTTATATTATGTAAATCGCGTCTTATTTTGAAGTCCAAAGTTTTTGCGAACATACAAAATACTTTCTAAGATATAAAGAGAAGGCAGAGTCAGTATATCAATTTCTTTGAATTTGTTTCTAAGGGACTCGCGAGGACCCATTTTATAGATAGCGCGGTTTGCGCTCTTTTGTAAAATGAAAATTGAATCTGACTTCATGAGTCAGATTCAATTTTCATTTTACAAAAGTAAAGCAAGTATACCTACGAGTCATGCTCGTAGGTACTTGCATGGAGTCTATATGGTATAAATGGTTGGAGTTAAATTTTTCTTGGAAGTTATTACAGTTAAGTTGTAACATTTAAAACTAGTTTTCAGAAAAAGTTGGATTTTTTTTTTCCGTACTGAGCTGGGTAACCAGTAGGTTCAGGTATGGTCCAGTACGATATAATCATATTCTACTGAACCATACCTGAACACTGACGGGAAGAGCAAGGGACTTTCCGTCATAAAAAGCGTCTTTTTAAACCCGTATTAAAGAATTTAAATTGATTTAAAGTTTTATTTAGAAAATAATTTTATTATCTTCCTTAAATATTATAAAACGCAACGTTTCTCTGTCTGTCTGTCCCTTACTGCTTTCATAGCCCGAGAAACACTGTTTCGGTGTTTTTCTTTAGCCTATTCCGTCTCATTCAGGGGAAACGGTTATGTAACATCCTATTTTACTTGCCTACTCTAGCTATGGACAAACCTTATACATAAAATACAAAGCGTTTAAAATAAATAATTGTTTTAGATTATTCAAATGTCAAATAGAACTCCACCATTATTTCTACCGGCTATTATATAAAACTACATTGCTATCAACAATTTGCTGTAAAACATAATTCAGTATAATTTAATAAAATGTTTTAAAGATCGAAACTGTGATACTATTCAATCTATATATATCTTCTATATCTATATATATAAAATGATAAGCTGACTGACTGACTGGGTGATATATCAACGCACAGACCAAACCGCTGGTCCTAGAGACATGAAATTTGGAGGGTGTATTCTTTGTGAAGAGTAAGTATCCACTAAGAAAGGATTTTTGGGAATTCCACCCCTAAAGGGGTAAAATAGGGGATGGAAGTTTGTATGAAAGTCCGTCAGCTTTGAAGTTAGGATCTTCAAATTTTGTGTTTAGGCTGACGATTGAAAATTAATTTATATGTGTATCAGCGTTTTTGATAATTCCACCCCGAAGGGTTAAAAAGGGGGATGAAGTTGAAAAGTCCATAATTTTCTAAGAAAAATCACAATTTTTTTATCTAGGCTTATGGTTGGAAGATAACGCAACGGTGTTGTTAGAATTTCAACCCTTAAGGGGGTGAAAAGGGGGATGAAATTTTGTTTGTAATTAAAGTTCTTTATTTTTTAAGTTAAAATCACAAATATATCGGCTTATTATTCTATTATATTCGCAACCCACTGCTGGGCTCGCCACATTTGAGGCAATAAGTCCTCTCTTTGAGGAGTGACTAGAAAGGCGCCGCGGCGTCCTCACCTTCCACCTGACGCAGGTCCTCACCGGACACGGTTGTTTCGGCAGGTTCCTGTTTCGCATAAGGCGGGAGGAAACGCCCAGGTGTCACCACTGTGTGGATCACCCGGAGGACATGGTGGAACATACGGTGAAAGTCCGCCCGGCTTGGGCGGGGCACCACCTTGTCCTTGTGGAGGCGATCGGTGACAGTGATCGGGAGAGGGCGTGGCAAGCAGTCAGCTCCTTCTGCGAAGCAGTAATGCTCGCAAAGGAGAAGACGGAGCGCGTGAGGGAGAGGCAGATGTCGGCACAACGGAAGGGGTCCGCTAGGACCGATGCCTGCCGGGGTCGCGGGAAAGTCCGAAAGGGATACCGTGGCCCCTGGCAACGTACAGGTAATTGAAGACACACGGGTGGGTTTTAGTCAGTAAGAGTCTAACACGCCCTCCCGCTCCGTCCAGAGCGGGAGAAGTTATTTGATCATTTCCCACCCTAAAAAAAAAAAAGGGTCTGAAAAGGGCCATGAAGTTTTGTATTGAAGTTGTTCATTCGCTGAATTTTGTATTCAAGTAAAAATAATATAAGTGCACGTGTACTGCTTCTAACTTTACAGTATTTTACATAGAGCGACTGCCTATCTAACCTCCACAACGCAGTTACTGGGCAATACGATACCCCTTGGTAAGTATGGTTGTCAGACTTTCGGGCTTCTGACTTCCCGCAACGACTGTCAAAGATCCACGAATGACAGCCGGGACCAACGGCTTAACGTGCTTTCCGAGCAACGGACGGGTCTTTGTATGGTCACCCATCTACAGACCAACTGCGGCAAGTGTAGCTTAACCTGATCGATTGACCTGTGCGGCTGTTATTATTTAGCCACGGGCCCCTCCCCTGGAGAACCCCCCCCCCTTCCCCTTCTCCGGGAGAATCGATATAGATATAGATTAGGATAGTAAGGATACGAACAGAATGCGATACTGCTCATCCCTCATAGCAAATAGCGTGATAATTTGTACCCTACAGACTGACCACACATATAGGGAACACCTATCCAATGTTATTGAGGCCAAAGTACTAACTGGATCTGCCAGAGGAGAAACAGTCTTCGTGCCGCGTATACCACTGATACCAAATAATGACCTTCCGTTTGAATTTAAAAGATTGCAGTTGACTATTAATAAGTCACAGGGACGAACTCTGAAATTTGCTGGAGTTGATTTGCGGCAAGACTGTTTCTTCGTCGGCTAATTTTATGTGGCTCACTCACGTATTAGCTCTCCAACTAGCCTGGTTGTTTTAGTGTCCGCTTCCGAATTAGTGAAAAACATTGTATATAGAGAAATACTGTAAAGGATTTAGGTAGATACCGGTCCTTTACAGTAGGTATTTCTTGACAGTATTCCTCAAATATCACAGATAGTGGAGGACAATTAGCCATGAACAAAGCTCTATATTGTAGTTGTTATAATAATTCATAAATATCTAGAAAAAAGAATTTATACTCTACGCAGACGAAGTAAAATAAAATAGTAACGAAGTCAAATCTTACATTGAATATTCGAGTCTGATGCCGAAAACATAGTTTTTAGAATTTTGGTCTGTTTGTTTGAATGTACGGGTATGTTCCGGTTTGCACAAAAACGGATGGACGGATTTGGATGATAATTGGCACACAGAGAGTTTATAACCTGGATTAACCTATAAGTTATTTTTTAATCCAGGTAGTACGTTCCCGTCGGATATTTTCCGACATCCACGCGGGCGAAGCCGCGGGCAAAAGCTATCTATATATATAAAATGATAAGCTGACTGACTGACTGGGTGATATATCAACGCACAGACCAAACCGCTGGTCCTAGAGACATGAAACTTGGAGGGTGTATTCTTTGTGAAGAGTAAGTATCCACTAAGAAAGGATTTTTGGGAATTCCACCCCTAAAGGGGTAAAATAGGGGATGGAAGTTTGTATGAAAGTCCGTCAGCTTTGAAGTTAGGATCTTCAAATTTTGTGTTTAGGCTGACGATTGAAAATTAATTTATATGTGTATCAGCGTTTTTGATAATTCCACCCCGAAGGGTTAAAAAGGGGGATGAAGTTGAAAAGTCCATAATTTTCTAAGAAAAATCACAATTTTTTTATCTAGGCTTATGGTTGGAAGATAACGCAACGGTGTTGTTAGAATTTCAACCCTTAAGGGGGTGAAAAGGGGGATGAAATTTTGTTTGTAATTAAAGTTCTTTATTTTTTAAGTTAAAATCACAAATATATCGGCTTATTATTCTATTATATTCGCAACCCACTGCTGGGCTCGCCACATTTGAGGCAATAAGTCCTCTCTTTGAGGAGTGACTAGAAAGGCGCCGCGGCGTCCTCACCTTCCACCTGACGCAGGTCCTCACCGGACACGGTTGTTTCGGGAGGTTCCTGTTTCGCATAAGGCGGGAGGAAACGCCCAGGTGTCACCACTGTGTGGATCACCCGGAGGACATGGTGGAACATACGGTGAAAGTCCGCCCGGCTTGGGCGGGGCACCACCTTGTCCTTGTGGAGGCGATCGGTGACAGTGATCGGGAGAGGGCGTGGCAAGCAGTCAGCTCCTTCTGCGAAGCAGTAATGCTCGCAAAGGAGAAGACGGAGCGCGTGAGGGAGAGGCAGATGTCGGCACAACGGAAGGGGTCCGCTAGGACCGATGCCTGCCGGGGTCGCGGGAAAGTCCGAAAGGGATACCGTGGCCCCTGGCAACGTACAGGTAATTGAAGACACACGGGTGGGTTTTAGTCAGTAAGAGTCTAACACGCCCTCCCGCTCCGTCCAGAGCGGGAGAAGTTATTTGATCATTTCCCACCCTAAAAAAAAAAAAGGGTCTGAAAAGGGCCATGAAGTTTTGTATTGAAGTTGTTCATTCGCTGAATTTTGTATTCAAGTAAAAATAATATAAGTGCACGTGTACTGCTTCTAACTTTACAGTATTTTACATAGAGCGACTGCCTATCTAACCTCCACAACGCAGTTACTGGGCAATACGATACCCCTTGGTAAGTATGGTTGTCAGACTTTCGGGCTTCTGACTTCCCGCAACGACTGTCAAAGATCCACGAATGACAGCCGGGACCAACGGCTTAACGTGCTTTCCGAGCAACGGACGGGTCTTTGTATGGTCACCCATCTACAGACCAACTGCGGCAAGTGTAGCTTAACCTGATCGATTGACCTGTGCGGCTGTTATTATTTAGCCACGGGCCCCTCCCCTGGAGAACCCCCCCCCCTTCCCCTTCTCCGGGAGAATCGATATAGATATAGATTAGGATAGTAAGGATACGAACAGAATGCGATACTGCTCATCCCTCATAGCAAATAGCGTGATAATTTGTACCCTACAGACTGACCACACATATAGGGAACACCTATCCAATGTTATTGAGGCCAAAGTACTAACTGGATCTGCCAGAGGAGAAACAGTCTTCGTGCCGCGTATACCACTGATACCAAATAATGACCTTCCGTTTGAATTTAAAAGATTGCAGTTGACTATTAATAAGTCACAGGGACGAACTCTGAAATTTGCTGGAGTTGATTTGCGGCAAGACTGTTTCTTCGTCGGCTAATTTTATGTGGCTCACTCACGTATTAGCTCTCCAACTAGCCTGGTTGTTTTAGTGTCCGCTTCCGAATTAGTGAAAAACATTGTATATAGAGAAATACTGTAAAGGATTTAGGTAGATACCGGTCCTTTACAGTAGGTATTTCTTGACAGTATTCCTCAAATATCACAGATAGTGGAGGACAATTAGCCATGAACAAAGCTCTATATTGTAGTTGTTATAATAATTCATAAATATCTAGAAAAAAGAATTTATACTCTACGCAGACGAAGTAAAATAAAATAGTAACGAAGTCAAATCTTACATTGAATATTCGAGTCTGATGCCGAAAACATAGTTTTTAGAATTTTGGTCTGTTTGTTTGAATGTACGGGTATGTTCCGGTTTGCACAAAAACGGATGGACGGATTTGGATGATAATTGGCACACAGAGAGTTTATAACCTGGATTAACCTATAAGTTATTTTTTAATCCAGGTAGTACGTTCCCGTCGGATATTTTCCGACATCCACGCGGGCGAAGCCGCGGGCAAAAGCTAGTAATATATAAAATGATAAACTGACTGACTGACTGGGTGATATATCAACGCACAGCCCAAACCGCTGGTCCTAGAGACATGAAACTTGGAGGGTGTATTCTTTGTGAAGAGTAAGTATCCACTAAGAAAGGATTTTTGGGAATTCCACCCCTAAAGGGGTAAAATAGGGGATGGAAGTTTGTATGAAAGTCCGTCAGTTTTGAAGTTAGAATCTTCAAATTTTGTGTTTAGGGTGACAATTGAAAATTAATTTATACGTGTCTCAGCGTTTTTGATAATTACACCCCGAAGGGTTAAAAAGGGGGATGAAGTTGAAAAGTCCATAATTTTCTAAGAAAAATCACTTTTTTTTATCTAGGCTTATGGTTGGAAGATAACGCAACGGTGTTGTTAGAATTTCAACCCTTAAGGGGGTGAAAAGGGGGATGAAATTTTGTTTTTAATTAAAGTTCTTTATTTTTTAAGTTAAAATCACTAATATTTCGGCTTATGGTTGGAAACTATACAACGTTAACGTTAAAAAAAAACGTTGTCATTTTTTAATTTCAACCCACAAGGGTCTGGAGATCATCATGGAGAGTGTGATTGTCGTAACTCACTGCTGGGCACGCCACAATTGAGGCGATACGCCCTCTCTTTGAGGCTAGAGAGGCGATAAGGGGTCCTCACCTTCCGCCTGACACAGGTCCTCACTGGACACGGTTGTTTCGGGAGGTTCCTGTTCCTCATAAGGCGGGAGGAAACGCCCGGGTGTCACCACTGTGTGGATCGCCCGGAGGACACAGTGGAGCATACGGTGGAGGTCTGCCTGGCTTGCCACCAGGTGTCCTTGTGGAGGTGATCGGTGACAGTGATCTCTCGCGCCCGGCCCTGGTCCAGGCCATGTGTACGGAGCGAGAGGCCGTGGCAAACCGTCACTTCCTTCTGCGAAGCAGTAATGCTTGCGAAGGAGGAGACGGAGCGCGTGGCGGAGAGGCAAATGTCGCGCCCACACGCTCCCTAGCTACCGCAGGAGACGCCCTGGGCGTTGGGAATAGCAGGCCGATTCCCGACCACCGTAGGTCCGAAAGGGATACCGTGGCCTCTGGCAACGTGGGTATTAGTCAGTAAGAGTCTGACACGCCCCCCCGCTCCGTCCAGAGCGGGAGAAGTCATTTAATAATTTCCCACCCTAAAAAAAAAAACGGTCTGAAAAGGGCGATGAAGTTTTGTATTGAATTTGTTCATTCGCTGAATTTACTGTTTCTAACTTTACAGTATTTTACATAGAGCGACTGCCTATCTGACCTCCACAACGCAGTTACTGGGTAATACAATGCCCAAATATAAATAGCCCTTGGTAAGAATGGTTGTCAGACTTTCGGGCTTCTGACTTCCCGTAACAACTGTCAAAGATCCACGAATGACAGCCGGAACCAACGGCTTAACGTGCTTTCCGTGGCACGGACGGGTCTTTGTATGTGAAGATGGTCACCCATCCATAGACCAACTGCGGCAAGTGTAGCTTAACCTGATCGATCGACCTGTGTGGCTGTTATTATTTAGCCACGGGTCCCTCCCCCGGAGTACCACCCCTGGGTTCTCCGGGGGAGGGGCCCGTCCCCTTCTCCGGGAGAATCGATATAGATATAGATTAGGATAGTAAGGATACGAACAGAATGCGATACTGCTCATCCCTCATAGCAAATAGCGTGATAGTTTGTACCAATGTAATATTATAGGGAACATCTATGCTATGTTATTGAGGCCAAAATACTAACTGGATCTGCCAGAGGAGAAACAGTCTTCGTGCCGCGTATACCATTGATACCAAATTACCTTACGTTTGAATTTAAAAGATTGCAGTTCCTAATCAAGGTTTGCTTCGCGATGACTTTTAGTAAGTCACAGGGACAAACTCTGAAATTAGCTGGAGTTGATTTGCGGCAAGACTGTTTCTCCGTCTGTCAGTTTTATGTGGCTTACTCACGTGTTAGCTCTCCAACTAGCTGGTTGTACCCGCTTCCGAATTAGTGAAAAACATTGTTTATAGAGAAATACTGTGAAGGATTTAGGTAGATACCGGTCCTTTACAGTAGGTATTTCTTGACAGTATTCCTCAAATATCTCACATAGTGGAGGACAATTAGCCATGAACAAAGCTCTATATTGTAATTGTTATAATAATTCATAATTATCTAGAAAAAAAGAATTTATACTCTACGCAGACGAAGTAAAATAAAATAGTAACGAAGTCAAACCTTACATTGAATATTCGAGTTTGATGCCGAAAACATATTTTTTAGAATTTTAGTCTGTTTGTTTGTAAGTATGTTACGGCTTGCACAAAAACGGATGAACGGATTTGGATGATATTTAGCACACAGATAGTTTATAACCTGGATTAACCTATAGGTTATTTTTTAATCCCAGTAGTACGTTCCAGTCGGATATTTTTCGACATCCACGCGGGCGAAGCCGCGGGCAAAAGCTAGTAATATATAAAATGATAAACTGACTGACTGACTGGGTGATATATCAACGCACAGCCCAAACCGCTGGTCCTAGAGACATGAAACTTGGAGGGTGTATTCTTTGTGAAGAGTAAGTATCTACTAAGAAAGGATTTTTGGGAATTCCACCCCTAAAGGGGTAAAATAGGGGATGGAAGTTTGTATGAAAGTCCGTCAGTTTTGAAGTTAGAATCTTCAAATTTTGTGTTTAGGGTGACAATTGAAAATTAATTTATACGTGTCTCAGCGTTTTTGATAATTACACCCCGAAGGGTTAAAAAGGGGGATGAAGTTGAAAAGTCCATAATTTTCTAAGAAAAATCACTTTTTTTTATCTAGGCTTATGGTTGGAAGATAACGCAACGGTGTTGTTAGAATTTCAACCCTTAAGGGGGTGAAAAGGGGGATGAAATTTTGTTTTTAATTAAAGTTCTTTATTTTTTAAGTTAAAATCACTAATATTTCGGCTTATGGTTGGAAACTATACAACGTTAACGTTAAAAAAAAACGTTGTCATTTTTTAATTTCAACCCACAAGGGTCTGGAGATCATCATGGAGAGTGTGATTGTCGTAACTCACTGCTGGGCACGCCACAATTGAGGCGATACGCCCTCTCTTTGAGGCTAGAGAGGCGATAAGGGGTCCTCACCTTCCGCCTGACACAGGTCCTCACTGGACACGGTTGTTTCGGGAGGTTCCTGTTCCTCATAAGGCGGGAGGAAACGCCCGGGTGTCACCACTGTGTGGATCGCCCGGAGGACACAGTGGAGCATACGGTGGAGGTCTGCCTGGCTTGCCACCAGGTGTCCTTGTGGAGGTGATCGGTGACAGTGATCTCTCGCGCCCGGCCCTGGTCCAGGCCATGTGTACGGAGCGAGAGGCCGTGGCAAACCGTCACTTCCTTCTGCGAAGCAGTAATGCTTGCGAAGGAGGAGACGGAGCGCGTGGCGGAGAGGCAAATGTCGCGCCCACACGCTCCCTAGCTACCGCAGGAGACGCCCTGGGCGTTGGGAATAGCAGGCCGATTCCCGACCACCGTAGGTCCGAAAGGGATACCGTGGCCTCTGGCAACGTGGGTATTAGTCAGTAAGAGTCTGACACGCCCCCCCGCTCCGTCCAGAGCGGGAGAAGTCATTTAATAATTTCCCACCCTAAAAAAAAAAACGGTCTGAAAAGGGCGATGAAGTTTTGTATTGAATTTGTTCATTCGCTGAATTTACTGTTTCTAACTTTACAGTATTTTACATAGAGCGACTGCCTATCTGACCTCCACAACGCAGTTACTGGGTAATACAATGCCCAAATATAAATAGCCCTTGGTAAGAATGGTTGTCAGACTTTCGGGCTTCTGACTTCCCGTAACAACTGTCAAAGATCCACGAATGACAGCCGGAACCAACGGCTTAACGTGCTTTCCGTGGCACGGACGGGTCTTTGTATGTGAAGATGGTCACCCATCCATAGACCAACTGCGGCAAGTGTAGCTTAACCTGATCGATCGACCTGTGTGGCTGTTATTATTTAGCCACGGGTCCCTCCCCCGGAGTACCACCCCTGGGTTCTCCGGGGGAGGGGCCCGTCCCCTTCTCCGGGAGAATCGATATAGATATAGATTAGGATAGTAAGGATACGAACAGAATGCGATACTGCTCATCCCTCATAGCAAATAGCGTGATAGTTTGTACCAATGTAATATTATAGGGAACATCTATGCTATGTTATTGAGGCCAAAATACTAACTGGATCTGCCAGAGGAGAAACAGTCTTCGTGCCGCGTATACCATTGATACCAAATTACCTTACGTTTGAATTTAAAAGATTGCAGTTCCTAATCAAGGTTTGCTTCGCGATGACTTTTAGTAAGTCACAGGGACAAACTCTGAAATTAGCTGGAGTTGATTTGCGGCAAGACTGTTTCTCCGTCTGTCAGTTTTATGTGGCTTACTCACGTGTTAGCTCTCCAACTAGCTGGTTGTACCCGCTTCCGAATTAGTGAAAAACATTGTTTATAGAGAAATACTGTGAAGGATTTAGGTAGATACCGGTCCTTTACAGTAGGTATTTCTTGACAGTATTCCTCAAATATCTCACATAGTGGAGGACAATTAGCCATGAACAAAGCTCTATATTGTAATTGTTATAATAATTCATAATTATCTAGAAAAAAAGAATTTATACTCTACGCAGACGAAGTAAAATAAAATAGTAACGAAGTCAAACCTTACATTGAATATTCGAGTTTGATGCCGAAAACATATTTTTTAGAATTTTAGTCTGTTTGTTTGTAAGTATGTTACGGCTTGCACAAAAACGGATGAACGGATTTGGATGATATTTAGCACACAGATAGTTTATAACCTGGATTAACCTATAGGTTATTTTTTAATCCCAGTAGTACGTTCCAGTCGGATATTTTTCGACATCCACGCGGGCGAAGCCGCGGGCAAAAGCTAGTATTTTTATAAATGTGCATGCGAGAGATACGACCATAACAGGCCTATGATGTGAGGTTAACCTAGGTCGGCTAAACGTCCCTGAAAACACCAACGCGTGGAGAATTAGAGACGTCAAATGTATACTAGAATAAAAGTTTAGTAAACGCCAAATGTATAGTAGGTACTTAGAATAAAAGTCCTGTAAACGTCAAATTATGTGTAGTAGAACAACTGTACAAAGATCTTTAGGCGCGTGACAAGAATCGGAACTAACATGCAACCTCTTGTTTTTTCAAAGTATAAAAACACGGAGGTTAGTCCACATCTGGTTAACACGATACCCCTTGGGAAGACTGGTTGCCAGACTTTTGGGCTTAAATAAAATAGGCTAACTACCCGTGACGGCTTCCAAGATCTACTAATGATTGCCGGGACCAACGGTTTAACGTGCTTTCCGAGACACGAAGGGGTCTCGACATGAAATGGATGGTCACCCATCCACGAACCGACCGCGGACAGTGTAGCTTAACCTTCGATCGACCCGTGCGGCTGTTATTATTTAGCCACGAGGCCCTCGAGTTTTAGAGAGAGATGGCACTAAAGGCAAAGTCGAACTTTTTGTACAACTCCATGTGCCATATTAACTCATTTTTATACGTCATATTAAAAAATATAAAATAATAAGTTTACTCGTAGAAGCTAGATTAATAATTTGATTCCTATCTGGCTACCTCGCTGAGAAGAAATGACGAAACAAACTCCAGTCCAGACAAATTATTATAATCTTGTTCAGATCATGTGAAGACCACGTAGATTTGTGTCTGAAATGGTATTTTGAGGAAAGAACTTGAGTGGACCTGTCCAGTCAGAATCCTGCTCCAATTAATGAGCCCTTTTTACAACATTTATCCAACTCCTATAAAAATATTTCATCATAGTCGACGTTTACCCAAGAAAATGAAAATATCGAAATGAATAATAATACCATAATAGGAACTGTAAAAATGCATCACTTTGAGAGTTGTACTTTCACTAATTGTTTTAATAATTAAAAGTTAATAACAATACAAATCTGTTTTTTTTCTCGCAAGTGTGTTGAAAAACGTCGTATGAAACGCGTGTGCATTGATCTTTACACCGTTATGGGAGCCGAGTGGGAACAACATAGCACACTGGCATCATAATGTACTATTGGTTTGTACAACCATGTTACCTTACAAGTTACCAAATTTTTCGTTATATGTGTATTTCTTAGAACAAGTTATTAAAACACGATAAACAGTTTTACAATGCATTTGCTCGAAAAGAGCGTTTTCCAAGCAGTCAATTTGTGCGGAAAGTGTCACTTTTTTTCACTAGTGCTTTTTACTTTTCTGTTTTTTTTTTAATTTTTGTGGCCGTCGTCAGCCCGTTGCAAAGAGTTTTTATTATTTGAGAAAAGTTTTACAAATCAGATGATGATGATAACGATGACGATGGAGATGACGATGACGATGGCGATGACGATATCGATGACGATATCGATGACGATGGCGATGACGATGGCGATGGCAATGGCGGAGTCAAAGTCAAATTCAAAGTCGAAGTCGAAGTCGAAGTCAAGTCGAAGTCGAAGTCGAAGTCGAAGTCGAAGTCGAAGTCAAGTCGAAGTCGAAGTCGAAGTCGAAGTCGAAGTCGAAGTCGAAAGTCAAAGTCATGAATGTTGTTTTTATCATTTATATACGTCGTCATTATGTTAGATGTTACACATTATCGTAAGCCTCACTCGATTTTTTTTTCTCACACAATACATAGTAAAACGTTGTATGATACACGTGCGTAAGATGATTTCCGACTCGTGTCGACTTATACACTCGCTCGCTACGCTCGCTCGTGAATAAAATGCCACTCATCGGAAATCACCTACCTACCTTCCGCACTTATAGCATAAATAACTATTTTACTTTTTTCGCGAATTCAAGGTTGGTTAAAAATGATGAGTAGATACTTTATAAAACATAAATTATATGAAATTGCCTTCACTGCTGAAATATACCTAACGTCATTATTTTCAAATACAAATTATATTTATACACTGCGTTTCTGCGTTCAATTGCAGGAGCTAAAATATTAGATTATTATGATGATAACTTGCCTTTTGTTAAAATACATGCTGCTTAAAATGTAATGCATTTTGTGTAATTTTTTTTCACAAAAGCTATATAATCTGATAAAATTTAAAACCATTTATTTTATTATTAACATTTCCGAAACACGGTATGTAATCGATTTTGTCATTGTTATTGACGATGATATAAAGCAGAATAGACAGACTGAATGTTTTTTTTTGTTCCTAGGAATACTGAGGAGTTAGTTTCTTTCGTAGTAATTTGTTTGCAATGAGCTACTCTACTCGGACAGCGTGTCTCTGTGCGTTTCTGCTGTACTTTGTAATGAATTAAATAAGTTTATTAAAATATTTTGTATTTTGGTTTTAGTACAGGATATAGTTATGAAACCATTTTTTTTGGTTCCGTAGTAAACAAGGAACACTTATAGTTTCGCCATGTCCGTCGTTCTGTCTGTCTGTCTGTCTGTCTGTCCGCGGCTTAGCTCAGAGACGGTTAGTACTAGTAAGCTGTAATTTGGCATATCTATCTATCTTCTATATATATAAAATGCTTTGTCCTGAATGACTGACTGACGGATCAACGCACAGCCTAAACCGCTGATCGTAGAGACCTGAAACTTGGAGGGTGTGTTCTTTGTATAACGTAGGCATCCGATAAGAAAGGATTTTTCGAAATTCTACCCCTAAGGGGGTGAAAAAGGTGGGCAAAGTTTGTATGGGACAACGTGATTCCTTGGTCCAATCTACTTCAAATTTTGCATAAACATTCTTTAACAGAATTAATGGACGACCTTGTATTTTATTGAAATTCATCCCCTAACGGGGTTAAATAGGAGTAGAAAGTTATTGCCAATTTTGGTTATTATTATTATTATTTATTTATAGTTAATTAAAACGGTACAACACCAATGACATTAATTAACATAGAAATATAAAAATATTAATATTGACAATTCTTTGTATATAATTTAATTAAACTAACATGGAACAGTGGACTCCCTTGCATACTTTCTCTCACAGAACATCAGACATATACGCAGTTTTTTTTTCCATTCATCCGCAAACACATCGCATTCAGGGTTGGCAGTCAGAAGGGCGTTAAGCATCTTTAAAGTACGACCCACTGGAGATTCAGCTCTGGCAACAGTTTTGGATGTCGGTTTCGCAAATAGATTGCGCCGGCGGCTGGGACGGTGTCCGATGTATTTGTCGGGCACAAATAGTCGGCAGAAAAGGCCATGGAGGTCTGGGCAGTCTATACGTCGAAAAAACGTACTAAAAAATCGATCAACAGCTTTAGCCGTCTATAAATTTATACAGGAAGCCTTAAACATAATAAACAATAAAAAATACGCAGTAGGTATAATGCTTGACATGACCAAGGCCTATGACAAAGTACAGTATGGTATTTTACTAAACAAGCTATGTAGAATAGGGATCCGCGGTAAATCACAAGAATGGTTCAAATCTTATCTAGAAAATAGAGCACAGTTAGTAGAAATAGAATACTACAATAACAAAATAAACGAACTTCAAAAGTTCCGTTGTGACAGGAAGGCAATAAACGCATCAATACCACAGGGAAGTGTTATTGGATGTTTTTTATTTCTCGTCTATATAAACGATCTACCAAAATTCATAGCAGAATCTGGACCATGCGTTTTGTTTGCGGACATTTCCATTCTCACCTCGTGTCATGACAACCTAAACCTAAACAGTACCCTTAAAGATATACTTAGCAAAATAATAACTTGGATGAACGAACACAATCTCGAAATTAATTTTACAAAGACTAAACTCATAACTTTCCATCCCCACCAAAAACATCCTCTAAATGTAGCTTTTACATATCAAAATCATAAAATAGAAACAGTCAACGAATTCACATTACTAGGCATAACCATTGACAAAAATGTAAATTGGAAGTCACACGTACAAAAAATAAAATCGAAACTTTCAAAGTTCCTGTATGCTTTTCGAGAAGTTAAAAAAACCACAAACTTACAGACTGCCCTGGTAACATACTACGCCTATGCTTATGCGGCATGCTAACCGTCATGCTTATGTGCATGGCTTAGTTGCGGCGTCATTATGTGGGGAAGCAGTACAGATGCACCTACACTATTTACAGTGCAAAAGAAATTTGTCCGTATCTTAGTAAATATACAACAGATAGATAGCTGCAAACCCCATTTTATAAACCTGAACATTTTAACTCTGCCATGTTTATATATACTCGAAATATGCAAATTCGCTCATAAACACCAACACTTTTACACTAAACGAGAAGACATACAAACAAGATACACACTCCGATATAAAACGCGACTAAACTTACCAAAATCCCGCCTAAAAATACATTCAACAAGCCCTCTGGTTATGTCAATAAAAATATATAATAAATTACCCGAATCAATTAGAAATGTAAAAAAGATCCATCTATTCACGAATAAATTAAAAAAAATATTGTTAAGTAAATGTTATTACAGTGTAAACGAATATTTAAATGATCAATCTCTGAAACTCATATAAAATACACAAAAAAAGTTTTTGTTTTTAGAATAAGTTAGATTATAAGTTAAACGATAAGTCCTCATCTCTACCCTTCTACTATCTTTCTTTTGCTGTGCCCGACAGGGTCCACGATTGTTTCTCAAGCAAATGTTTACCACCTAAGCACATACATTGTGGAATGCAATAAATAATTGAGTATTACGTCTCCGGAAGGTTTTACAGGCTACCGTGAGCTGATCAAGGCCTCTTCTCACCTCCAACGAATTAAAGCCCAACATCCCTAAAAGAAAGTTGGATTAGATTTATGATGTTGTATGAGTAATACATATCTAAATTGCGTTTTTGGTATGGTCTATATTGCATTAGCTTTGTTTTGTCAAAATGTAGCTCCAATTGAGTGCATTATCAAAAGATTATCTTTTTATTACGATTTCATGATTCCGGTTAGACTTTATTAAAAAAAACTGGCCAAGTGCGGGTCGGACCACGCACAATGAAGGGTTTCGTAGTTGAGATGAATTAACCCCAAGAACAAACTTAACATTACAACAACAATATTGAGAGATTTACTATGATATTTTAAGACCATAGAGTTCTTATAGGTTTTCCTGTAATCTATGAGTAAAGAACCATTCTCTGCATTTTTTTTTCAACATTTTTGGCTCCATTGTTTCGGAGATAAGGGGGGGGGGGGATGGTAAATTTTCATCAATTTTCTTAAATATCTTTAAAAGTATTTAGTTGAAAATTATAAAAAATATATATTTGAGATCCTCGCAACAAGTCCTTTCATTTGATATGTGACACGGTTCAGTTTGCAAAACTTTTTAATTTTATTATTTGCCCTTATTTGCCCCTCAAAAGCAACCCTAAAATTCAAAATTCGTTTATTTACGTTACACGTCCGTATTTTGGGTCACATAAATACATATGTGTACCAAATTTCAACTAAATAGGTCCATTAGATTTGGAGCAAATTGGCTGTGACAGACAGACACACGAGTGATCCTCTATGGGTTCTGATTTTTCCTTTCGACGTTCGGAACCCTAAAAATATACCATTTTAAATGATAAATCGGTTAGTTTAGACATAATGCGATTAATAGACAATACTATACACTGGGCCCAAAAAAATACTATCTATATATATAAAATGATAAGCTGACTGACTGACTGGGTGATATATCAACGCACAGACCAAACCGCTGGTCCTAGAGACATGAAACTTGGAGGGTGTATTCTTTGTGAAGAGTAAGTATCCACTAAGAAAGGATTTTTGGGAATTCCACCCCTAAAGGGGTAAAATAGGGGATGGAAGTTTGTATGAAAGTCCGTCAGCTTTGAAGTTAGGATCTTCAAATTTTGTGTTTAGGCTGACGATTGAAAATTAATTTATATGTGTATCAGCGTTTTTGATAATTCCACCCCGAAGGGTTAAAAAGGGGGATGAAGTTGAAAAGTCCATAATTTTCTAAGAAAAATCACAATTTTTTTATCTAGGCTTATGGTTGGAAGATAACGCAACGGTGTTGTTAGAATTTCAACCCTTAAGGGGGTGAAAAGGGGGATGAAATTTTGTTTGTAATTAAAGTTCTTTATTTTTTAAGTTAAAATCACAAATATATCGGCTTATTATTCTATTATATTCGCAACCCACTGCTGGGCTCGCCACATTTGAGGCAATAAGTCCTCTCTTTGAGGAGTGACTAGAAAGGCGCCGCGGCGTCCTCACCTTCCACCTGACGCAGGTCCTCACCGGACACGGTTGTTTCGGGAGGTTCCTGTTTCGCATAAGGCGGGAGGAAACGCCCAGGTGTCACCACTGTGTGGATCACCCGGAGGACATGGTGGAACATACGGTGAAAGTCCGCCCGGCTTGGGCGGGGCACCACCTTGTCCTTGTGGAGGCGATCGGTGACAGTGATCGGGAGAGGGCGTGGCAAGCAGTCAGCTCCTTCTGCGAAGCAGTAATGCTCGCAAAGGAGAAGACGGAGCGCGTGAGGGAGAGGCAGATGTCGGCACAACGGAAGGGGTCCGCTAGGACCGATGCCTGCCGGGGTCGCGGGAAAGTCCGAAAGGGATACCGTGGCCCCTGGCAACGTACAGGTAATTGAAGACACACGGGTGGGTTTTAGTCAGTAAGAGTCTAACACGCCCTCCCGCTCCGTCCAGAGCGGGAGAAGTTATTTGATCATTTCCCACCCTAAAAAAAAAAAAGGGTCTGAAAAGGGCCATGAAGTTTTGTATTGAAGTTGTTCATTCGCTGAATTTTGTATTCAAGTAAAAATAATATAAGTGCACGTGTACTGCTTCTAACTTTACAGTATTTTACATAGAGCGACTGCCTATCTAACCTCTACAACGCAGTTACTGGGCAATACGATACCCCTTGGTAAGTATGGTTGTCAGACTTTCGGGCTTCTGACTTCCCGCAACGACTGTCAAAGATCCACGAATGACAGCCGGGACCAACGGCTTAACGTGCTTTCCGAGCAACGGACGGGTCTTTGTATGGTCACCCATCTACAGACCAACTGCGGCAAGTGTAGCTTAACCTGATCGATTGACCTGTGCGGCTGTTATTATTTAGCCACGGGCCCCTCCCCTGGAGAACCCCCCCCCCTTCCCCTTCTCCGGGAGAATCGATATAGATATAGATTAGGATAGTAAGGATACGAACAGAATGCGATACTGCTCATCCCTCATAGCAAATAGCGTGATAATTTGTACCCTACAGACTGACCACACATATAGGGAACACCTATCCAATGTTATTGAGGCCAAAGTACTAACTGGATCTGCCAGAGGAGAAACAGTCTTCGTGCCGCGTATACCACTGATACCAAATAATGACCTTCCGTTTGAATTTAAAAGATTGCAGTTGACTATTAATAAGTCACAGGGACGAACTCTGAAATTTGCTGGAGTTGATTTGCGGCAAGACTGTTTCTTCGTCGGCTAATTTTATGTGGCTCACTCACGTATTAGCTCTCCAACTAGCCTGGTTGTTTTAGTGTCCGCTTCCGAATTAGTGAAAAACATTGTATATAGAGAAATACTGTAAAGGATTTAGGTAGATACCGGTCCTTTACAGTAGGTATTTCTTGACAGTATTCCTCAAATATCACAGATAGTGGAGGACAATTAGCCATGAACAAAGCTCTATATTGTAGTTGTTATAATAATTCATAAATATCTAGAAAAAAGAATTTATACTCTACGCAGACGAAGTAAAATAAAATAGTAACGAAGTCAAATCTTACATTGAATATTCGAGTCTGATGCCGAAAACATAGTTTTTAGAATTTTGGTCTGTTTGTTTGAATGTACGGGTATGTTCCGGTTTGCACAAAAACGGATGGACGGATTTGGATGATAATTGGCACACAGAGAGTTTATAACCTGGATTAACCTATAAGTTATTTTTTAATCCAGGTAGTACGTTCCCGTCGGATATTTTCCGACATCCACGCGGGCGAAGCCGCGGGCAAAAGCTAGTAATATATAAAATGATAAACTGACTGACTGACTGGGTGATATATCAACGCACAGCCCAAACCGCTGGTCCTAGAGACATGAAACTTGGAGGGTGTATTCTTTGTGAAGAGTAAGTATCCACTAAGAAAGGATTTTTGGGAATTCCACCCCTAAAGGGGTAAAATAGGGGATGGAAGTTTGTATGAAAGTCCGTCAGTTTTGAAGTTAGAATCTTCAAATTTTGTGTTTAGGGTGACAATTGAAAATTAATTTATACGTGTCTCAGCGTTTTTGATAATTACACCCCGAAGGGTTAAAAAGGGGGATGAAGTTGAAAAGTCCATAATTTTCTAAGAAAAATCACTTTTTTTTATCTAGGCTTATGGTTGGAAGATAACGCAACGGTGTTGTTAGAATTTCAACCCTTAAGGGGGTGAAAAGGGGGATGAAATTTTGTTTTTAATTAAAGTTCTTTATTTTTTAAGTTAAAATCACTAATATTTCGGCTTATGGTTGGAAACTATACAACGTTAACGTTAAAAAAAAACGTTGTCATTTTTTAATTTCAACCCACAAGGGTCTGGAGATCATCATGGAGAGTGTGATTGTCGTAACTCACTGCTGGGCACGCCACAATTGAGGCGATACGCCCTCTCTTTGAGGCTAGAGAGGCGATAAGGGGTCCTCACCTTCCGCCTGACACAGGTCCTCACTGGACACGGTTGTTTCGGGAGGTTCCTGTTCCTCATAAGGCGGGAGGAAACGCCCGGGTGTCACCACTGTGTGGATCGCCCGGAGGACACAGTGGAGCATACGGTGGAGGTCTGCCTGGCTTGCCACCAGGTGTCCTTGTGGAGGTGATCGGTGACAGTGATCTCTCGCGCCCGGCCCTGGTCCAGGCCATGTGTACGGAGCGAGAGGCCGTGGCAAACCGTCACTTCCTTCTGCGAAGCAGTAATGCTTGCGAAGGAGGAGACGGAGCGCGTGGCGGAGAGGCAAGTGTCGCGCCCACACGCTCCCTAGCTACCGCAGGAGACGCCCTGGGCGTTGGGAATAGCAGGCCGATTCCCGACCACCGTAGGTCCGAAAGGGATACCGTGGCCTCTGGCAACGTGGGTATTAGTCAGTAAGAGTCTGACACGCCCCCCCCGCTCCGTCCAGAGCGGGAGAAGTCATTTAATAATTTCCCACCCTAAAAAAAAAAACGGTCTGAAAAGGGCGATGAAGTTTTGTATTGAATTTGTTCATTCGCTGAATTTACTGTTTCTAACTTTACAGTATTTTACATAGAGCGACTGCCTATCTGACCTCCACAACGCAGTTACTGGGTAATACAATGCCCAAATATAAATAGCCCTTGGTAAGAATGGTTGTCAGACTTTCGGGCTTCTGACTTCCCGTAACAACTGTCAAAGATCCACGAATGACAGCCGGAACCAACGGCTTAACGTGCTTTCCGTGGCACGGACGGGTCTTTGTATGTGAAGATGGTCACCCATCCATAGACCAACTGCGGCAAGTGTAGCTTAACCTGATCGATCGACCTGTGTGGCTGTTATTATTTAGCCACGGGTCCCTCCCCCGGAGTACCACCCCTGGGTTCTCCGGGGGAGGGGCCCGTCCCCTTCTCCGGGAGAATCGATATAGATATAGATTAGGATAGTAAGGATACGAACAGAATGCGATACTGCTCATCCCTCATAGCAAATAGCGTGATAGTTTGTACCAATGTAATATTATAGGGAACATCTATGCTATGTTATTGAGGCCAAAATACTAACTGGATCTGCCAGAGGAGAAACAGTCTTCGTGCCGCGTATACCATTGATACCAAATTACCTTACGTTTGAATTTAAAAGATTGCAGTTCCTAATCAAGGTTTGCTTCGCGATGACTTTTAGTAAGTCACAGGGACAAACTCTGAAATTAGCTGGAGTTGATTTGCGGCAAGACTGTTTCTCCGTCTGTCAGTTTTATGTGGCTTACTCACGTGTTAGCTCTCCAACTAGCTGGTTGTACCCGCTTCCGAATTAGTGAAAAACATTGTTTATAGAGAAATACTGTGAAGGATTTAGGTAGATACCGGTCCTTTACAGTAGGTATTTCTTGACAGTATTCCTCAAATATCTCACATAGTGGAGGACAATTAGCCATGAACAAAGCTCTATATTGTAATTGTTATAATAATTCATAATTATCTAGAAAAAAAGAATTTATACTCTACGCAGACGAAGTAAAATAAAATAGTAACGAAGTCAAACCTTACATTGAATATTCGAGTTTGATGCCGAAAACATATTTTTTAGAATTTTAGTCTGTTTGTTTGTAAGTATGTTACGGCTTGCACAAAAACGGATGAACGGATTTGGATGATATTTAGCACACAGATAGTTTATAACCTGGATTAACCTATAGGTTATTTTTTAATCCCAGTAGTACGTTCCAGTCGGATATTTTTCGACATCCACGCGGGCGAAGCCGCGGGCAAAAGCTAGTCTCCTATATATTTATGTGATTTTATTTCACAAAAGCTATGAATTCTGATAAAATTTTAAAACCATTTATTTAATTATGAATATTTCCGAAACACGGTATGTAATCGATTTTATCATTGTTATTAACGCTGATATAAAGCGGAACAGACAGACTGATTTTTTGTTTGTTCTTAGGAATACTGTGGTGTAGTATCTTTCTTAACTTTTTTGCAATGAGCTACTCTACAACATGTCTCTGTGCGTTTCTGCTGTACTTTGTAATGAACAATTATCAAGTAAGTTCATTATAATATTCTGTATTTTGGTTTTAGTACAGGATATAGATAACAAACCATTTTTAATTATGGTTATAAACAAAGCCTAGAGATTAGCATACATATTTTGTTAAATAATTAATGAATGCCTCGTTGGTCAAGTGGTTGCAAGCGCTACTGCTGAACCTGAGGTTCTGGGTTCTATTCCCAGGTCCAGCAAAGTGTTATTGGGTTTTCCAATCAGAAATTTCTCAGTAGCAAGCAGCAGGAGTATGAATTTTTGCCCGGTGTATGGCAATAGGCTCGCCCCCTATTACATGGAACTTAAACATACCTGGTGAAGTGTTGGTGTACTAAAGACACCTCTGCCTAACCCTTCGGGGATTACGTATTTAATGTCTAATTTATATTTATTACTTCCTTGCTTTTATGTAAGGGAAGCTCATTGGGATGCCAGACTTAGGTTTAAGTCGTCGTCGTTATATTAAGTATGTGAGCTCTCAAAAACAAATAAAGGAACACATCCTTGCTGCAAACAAGTTAGTAGAAATGTGTAACGATGAGACTGTCAGAGTGGTCCCGATGACTCTTACCACCACTCAATGTTCTTGTCAAAGGGAATCCAACCTTGAGGCTCTTCAACCTGAGGCAACGGAGGACCCGTCCCAGTCTGGAGAGGCTCAGGACTGTATCCCTGATCAAGGTGCACCACATGTTGTACAAGGTTCATCTCAAGTAGCACAGACAGATACTTGTTCTCTCCCTTGTTCTAGTAAAGATTGTTATTGTTCTATTATGTTTTCAGATAGTTTAGGGAGAGGGTTAGGTAAATTATTGAGTAACAACCCGAGTCAATCCGCTGTTAATTATTGTATGCCAGGGAAATCCTACAAAGAGATAATGTCATCTATAACAGGGAATAAATATGATCCGAAAGCCATTATTTCTGTATTTGTAGGCAATAGTTCCAATTTAAAAAATGATGACATCACTGTCAGTGTCACTGAAATCTTGAAGATTAATTGTCAGAAAATAATATTGTGTGCTTTTCCATACTTTCAGCACTTGTCAAGTAGGCAAAATCATATTATACATATGCTAAATAACCATATGCATTTGTTAGTTAATCACTATAGTGACAAACTTATATTTTTTGACACCAACACTTTTGTTGAGAAATTAAAATCAACTAGGGATACTGCGTATCTGTTAGTTTTAGACGTCAAATAGCATGGCTATTAGTTTTTAATATAAACTCAGACATAAGTAGTATGTCGAAGTCTTATGTATTTAGCACCACAAAGGTTAGTAATAATACTAATATTAAGGTGGTTAGCAATAGTAATTTAAACCAGTCAGTAAGACAACAGAAGGTACTAGTAACAATGTTGTTTGTCTCACCATCAACAAGCTATCTTCTGGCACTCAATTAGTTAATTGTAAAAACGGGGCTAAGCAGAATTCCTTGAAATTGTTTCATCAAAATATTCAAGGTTTTTCTTCCAAACAATTAGAAATTGAATTGTTTTTAGAAAAAACAATGTTTGATATTATTTGTATAACTGAACACTGGTTGAAAGATTATGAAATGCTAATTAATTTTGAGAATTATAGTGTGGGCAGTTGTTTTAACCGAAAATCCATGCTACGTGGAGGTTCACTAATCTTAATTAAAAATTGTATAAAATCTAAGCCTCGTAATGACATAGTTGAATTATCGGTGGAACATAGCATTGAACTGTCCTGTGTTGAGCTAGATAAGCATTTTATAGTGTGCGTTTACAGACCCCCAAATTATCAAAACTACTCTATATTTGAGTCAGTAATGGAAGATGTTTTAGCTAAACTTGCAACTGGTAATAAATCAGTAATTATTTGTGGTGACTTTAATATTAATATTTTAGAAAATAATTCTAATAGCAGTAGATTATTAAGCCTGTTCAAATCATTCAATCTGTTAAATGTGTTTTTAGAACCAACGCGAATAACTTCGACTACTGCTACATGTATCGATAATGTCTTTTGTTGCTGCGACTATTTAGATAAAGCCATTGTAAATTATCTCCCTTCTGATCACAGCGGTCAAACCGTTAGTTTTGAGTCCAGCACACCAATACAAAAAGTGCAGATTCAAATTAGACCAATAACATCGGGTAATTTAAATAAGTTTAACAACACTTTAATTAGCAAGTTAAGTGCTCAGGGCCTAAATTTGTCCAATGGCAATATTCTGTATGAACAATTATTTTCATTAGTGCAAACAGAGTTCAATAATTCATTTAAGAAAAAAACTAAAACTATTTGCCCTAAGTTTTTATTCAGTGACTGGGCAACTAAAGGGATCAGGAAAAGTAGGGAAAGATTATTTGAACTGTATGGCCTTAAGCCGTATATTAACACGGAAACTTTTAATAAGTATGTTGCTACTTACTCTAAAACTTTTAAAAATATCTGCAAAGCAGCTAAAGCTTCTTTCATTAGTAACAAGGTTAAATCAGCAGACAATAAAATAAAGACAGTTTGGAAAATTATTAACAATGAAACGAACAAGAACAAAAGACATAATACTGATTACACACTTGACACTTCCCGCGGTCTCATTAGCGACAACATCGATGTTGCTCAGGAATTTGCAAATTTCTTTACCAATATTCCAATTAAAACTACAGAAACTTTAAATTCGTCCCCCTTACTTGCTATTGATTTATTAAGAGCGAATGTTTCAGCCTTTCCCGTGGAATTTAAATTTAAACATGTAAACCCTGTGGTCGTTGTAAAGGCTTATAAGCAACTCAAGATCAAAATTACCGAAGATCTGTGGGGTATGTCTACTAAAGTTTGTCAATCAATTATTGAGACAATTGCACCCTATTTAGCTTTAATATTTAATTTGTGTGTGGATCAAGGGGTATTCCCGGATCTAATGAAGTACAGTAAAGTTATTCCACTATTCAAATCCGGGGACAGCAAAGATACTAATAATTATAGACCCGTATCGGTTTTGCCGGTTTTCAGCAAGGTGTTTGAAAAAGTAATGTTAAATCAAATGCTCCAGCATTTTAATCGTAATAATATCCTACACGATCAACAGTATGGTTTCACCAAAGGACGTTGCACAACCGACGCCGGTGTCACCTTATTAAAACACATCTTTAACGCATGGGAAGAGGCACAAGATGCAATAGGCATCTTCTGCGACCTATCCAAGGCATTTGATTGCGTGAATCACGAAACACTGCTCTTGAAACTGGAGCATTACGGACTGGATAAACTTGCGCTTAGCTTAGTAAAATCATATTTGAATGATAGATTGCAGCAAGTTCAAATAAACGGTGTAAATTCATTGGGTTTAAAAGTCAAAATGGGTGTACCACAGGGCTCGATTTTGGGTCCCTTCCTCTTTTTAGTATATATAAATGATTTACCTCATTTACTGAAAAACCGACCACAAATGGTGTTATTTGCTGATGACACATCACTGATTTTTAAGATAAATAGACATGCACAGGAGCTTGACGAAGTAAATAACGCTATGCTTAAGGTCCATAATTGGTTTACTGTAAATAATTTGGTATTAAATGAGAAGAAAACTAAATGCATAAGATTCACGTTACCAAATGTTAGAAGTAGTGAATGTCATGTTGTACTGAATAGGGAGACACTAGAATTCGTCGATAAAACGGTTTTCCTGGGGATCACGCTTGACTCAAAACTACAGTGGGGTCCTCACTTAACATCACTTGCAGGGCGGCTAAGTTCAGCCGCTTACGCTGTTTGGAAAATCCGCCAACTAACAGACGTGGATACCGCGAGACTGGTCTATTTTAGTTACTTTCATAGCATCATGTCTTACGGTATTTTGCTGTGGGGACGGGCTGCAGATATGAATTCTATCTTTATTCTGCAAAAGAGGGCTGTCAGAGCCATATATAACCTCCGCAGACGCGAATCTCTAAGGGAACTGTTTAAGAAAATTAACATCATGACGGTACCTTGTCAGTATATATATGAAAACATTATGTATGTTCGGAAAAATCTACATCTTTTTAGTAAGATAAGTGACAGGCATAATTTTAACACTAGAAATAGGAACAAATTAGATCAACCACGTTTCAGATTGTCTAAAGTGCACACTACTTTTATGGGGTACTGCGTAAAATGTTATAATAAAATACCACTCGATATTCTTCAACTGAATGAGAAGAAATTTAAAACATGCATTAAACGCACACTATGTAGACAAGCATATTATAAGTTGGATGATTATATCATAGATAAAAATGCTTGGCTTAATGCTGGTCCTGCTCCACAGCCACTTGGGCTCACAAGTAAAAAAAAAAAAAAAATATGTTTGGAAGAATTGCTTCCCCTTTTTATTTCTCTGACATTACAAACTTAATGTTTATTTTTTATTTAAAACAAGTTTTAATTGTTGAATACTCCAATGGATAATGATTTTCTTTCTTTTTGGTAATAACATTCTATTAATCTCTCAAATACATTGCAAATTAGTTTTGTATAATTTAGAAGCATTTTTTCAATTTTTGTAAATGTGAGTACCATGGAGCCGTTTTAATGTTATTAAGATGTATGTTGACTTGAAAGAGCATGGCAGTTGAGAGTATGTCATGCTCACTTAAATGTCTCGCTGATGGTGGCGAGTGTGTTAGATCATTCGGTTCCCTACAAATTGGTTGAGCATGATGGTGCTGATCCATGCGTCATGTTCGTGAACGGGCGCCGTCAGTTGTGACTGGTCATCTCTTATCTGCCATGGCTTATTTTTAATCTTATATTTTGAATTGTTTTGATTATTTTTTGTACATTGTTCTCACATATAGAAGCAACAAGAATAATGTACCCAGGATTTTGTAATTTTCTATACTTAAAAGAGTGTCCTTGGAGTTTCTTGCCCGTTCTTCTCCATAAAGATCTACGTTTTGGAATGGGCAGCTAGCTTCAACTTTCTGACTAACTGACGCGACTATTTGACAATTCAAAAGTGCCTGTAAATGGTTTAATTGAAATAAATGCTTTGAGTTTGAGTTTGAGTTTGAGTGGGTTTTTCACAATCGACAACCGGTGGGCATAGTGTACGAGCAAATGCGCGAGTCTCGTAAAGGTAGACTAAAGTGGTGTCGAAAGAATCAAGAGTGATTCTTTCGTCACCACTTTCGTCTACCTTTTAAAAAAACCTACCAATAATACCTTTTTGTAAAATTTTTAAAGGTAGACTAAAGCGGTGTCGAAAGAATCAAGAGTGATTCTTTCGACGCCACTTTAGTCTACCTTTCAAAATTTTACGAGACTCGCACATTTGCTCGTACACTATGCCCACTCGAATTAAAAATGGACATGATAGCGAAGTGTCGAGCCACTAAAACCTTTTCCCAGTTATGGAAAGCTACCAAAAAATTGGATGTTAGGTCTGGCCTCTCGGCGAGTGTGAGCGGCTTACGCGATCCGAGCGAGATCGCGCATATGTTTAGCACCCGTTTTAGAGTTCGGTCGCCGATTCGTCCCTCTACTGCGATGGTTAGCGCTGCGGCCTGCAGCCAGGGGGAGGAGCCACTGTTGCGTTTCCCAGCAAGTCAAGTTAGTGCTCTTATTAAAGGAATGACCAAAGGCAAATCTCCTGGGCAGGATGGGCTCGGTGTCGAACACCTGAAATATGCTGGAGTGCACCTCCCGAGGGTCCTGTCTCTGTTGTTTGCTATGTGCATCAGTCATGCGTACCTTCCAGCTGATCTAATGAAAACCACAGTGGTGTCCATAGTTAAGAACAGAACCGGTGACATCTCGGATAAGGATAACTACCGCCCGATCTCCCTCGCGATCGTGATAGCAAAGGTACTGGACGGTTTGTTTGATTCTTGCTTGACGATGTGCAGTTTGGGTTTCGGCCCGGACTATCTACTGAGAGCGCAATCTTAAGTCTCAAGCACACTGTCCAGTACTACACTGATCATAAGACACCGGTGTATGCCTGTTTTCTGGATCTCTCCAAGGCCTTTGACCTCGTGTCTTACGAGGTGCTTTGGAGGAAGCTAGGGGATAGTGGTATACCGGTGGAGATGTTGAACATCTTTAAATATTGGTACAATAACCAGACGAACTGTGTCAAATGGTCAGGCACTCTTTCTGATTCGTACAGGCTGGAGTGCGGCGTGAGGCAGGGGGGGTTATCATCTCCAAAGCTCTTCAGCCTGTATGTAAACGATCTCATAGTGGAACTCAGCAGCATGCGTGTCGGATGCGTGTCGGTGGGTGGTATTAGTGTTAATAATATCAGCTACGCGGACGACATGGTGCTGCTGAGTCCCACTGTGGGGGCGCTCGGAGAAATGCTGAGGGTTTATGAAGCCTATGCCGAGTCACATGGATTTATTTACAATGTAAAGAAAAGTCAGTACATGGTCTTCAAGGCCGCCGGTAAGTGTCCGGAATCTGTTCCACCCATTACTTTGAATAGTATTAACTTAGATAGGGTGTCGCAGTTTAAGTACCTTGGACCGTACCTTACCGACGACCTTAAGGATGATGATGTCGACATAGAGAGGGAGCGGAGGGCTCTGTCAGTCCGTGGCAACATGCTGGCCCGTAGATTCGCCCGCTGTACGGTCCAAGTCAAGATCACGCTATTTAAAGCGTATTGTCAGGGTCTGTACACGGGTGGTCTATGGGTTAGTTATACCAAAAAATCCCTGGACACTCTGCGTGTCCAACACAATAACATTTTCAGGATGATGTTTGGACTTCCTCGTTTCTGTAGTGCCTCCGAGATGTTCGCGCAGGCTCATACTGACGATTTTCATGCTGTCATTCGGAAAAAAGTCGTGTCACTTATGAGGAGGGTGCGGGGAAGTCACAACAGCATCCTGAAAACCATAGCTGAAGATGTGCGTGCACCTGTGTCGAGGCAGTTCGTTCGTCTGGTGATCTTTTAGGGAGGTATCTCCCTATTGGTTATCTTGACGGGCCCCGGGTGTCTCAGCACAGGGGCATTTTGTGTATAGAATTGGTGTGTCCTTTGTAATTGTATTTCAGTGCTAACAATAGTTTCTAAGTTCTTGTATACTAACCTTTGGATCTAGCTGTCCCAAAATAAATAAATTTGAATTTGAATTTTATTTACTATATTTACATAATTAATTATTATAGGTACATATAATTTAAAAAAACATTGCTGGCTTGCTAGCAACAACTACAATTTTAAATAAAAAAATATATACCTATAAACTTAGTAGTCTTTCTCAGGCGCTGTAAAGTGGAGAGCTCTTTAAATAATTTATTAATAATGCATTACCGGGAACAATGTTCCACCTCCTATCCTGCCCTCTGGGCCCCAAACAATGCAGCCATAGCGCCCATTGCGCGGCTACTGCGGTGCCGTGGAAGTGGCGAAGTTTTGGGCCACCAAAATGTAATACACCTTCGTGCCGTCGACACGATGATGAAGAAGAAGACCGGGAACAATTTGACACGGACGTGTAACTTTTTGTGGCTATTTATCATTATTTCTTGTTTTTGTAGTGCCTCAAAGTGATCCCAGAACGTGCTGAAGCTACATATTGGAATACTTCGTACGTTGAAGAGTCTGCAATAATTAATGTGAGGCGTTATTCACGAAAAGGAGATTATTGTGTAAACATTGGTTTTACTAATAAGATTGTTTTGGGCAACAAAGTAACGGTAAGGAATTCGAGTATTCTTAGCTCGCTTTACCGCCAACAGGGAACCTGACAGGCATCCCGTCATTTTCGAAATACTCTTGAGGAGTGATCTGAATGATGGTGAAAATCGCATCAAAATAGATCCAGTTGTTTCAACGCCTAACAATCTAGATACAAAAATCTGGTGACGGTCGTGGGAATTCGCTGGATGCGACAGGCACAGGACCAGTCGATGATGGGAGACATGTCTAGCAGAGGACGCCTTTCGGTTGAAATGATGCTGGATTAGATAAGACTACCATACATGGTCAGTTGTACCTGCTCCCATACCTATTAACACTGTTATTTGAAAATATTGTAAACGCCAACTATTTTTAAAAAGTAACCGTAGTTTCTTGCCGGCTCTTTTTCACTTTTTTTTTAGGTTGTGAAATGATAAAATAACTTCTCCCGCTCTAGCCGGAGCGGTAGGGCGTGTCAGACTCTTACTGACTAAAACCCACCCGTATTCCTTCAGTGTTTCCTGTACGTTGCTAGGGGCCACGGTATCCTTTTCGGACTTTACCGCGACCCCGGCAGACATCGGTCCTAGCAGACCCCTTCTATTGTGCTGATATATTTTTGAGGCACGCGTGGAACATAACGCGCCGTCGACCCGGGCCTGGTCCTTATCGGACAGCGAGCTACCCATTGCTCACCGTCCGCAAGCCCGCGCCTACGGTGGCCGGGAATCGGCCTGCGATTCCCGACGCCCAGGGCGTCTCCTGCGGCGGCTAGGGGCGTGAGGGCGCGAAATTTGCTTCTCCCTCACGCGTTCCGTCTTCTCCTTCCCGAGCCCCCCGTGAGGGCCCTGCCGTGGCGGCAACACCGGCGGCGGCGATGGGAAAACGACCTAGTTTCTGACGTTTCATAAGTGCTCATGTAGGTTTATGTGAAATAAAATATTTTTTTATTATGATTTTGCACAGGTTGACATACATAGCTACGAATATCTTCACAACGAATTCAGAAGGTCATTTCCTGAATTGCACATCACACTATGCGACCTCATTAACAAAGATCCCTATATTGGTAAAAGCATAAGGATGGGAGGCTTGAAGAGTTGCCCTATACAACCGGTAAGATTGTCTTATTCCTAATATTTGAATGACAATTATAATTGTATCCACGGTTTACACGTTATAAAGGACTATTTGTGGCTAAAACTTAATTTGCATTTCAGGGCAAACATGAGTTAAGAAACATGACTTTTAACATGGCCTTTCCATATGTGTGGCCGTTTAAAAAAGGAATGCTCGAGTTTATCATCAAGAATACAAATGACGTAGTAGGAAAATTCGAAATAGTTTTAACGTTCATACAATAACTTTCCAAACACAAAACATGACTTTTCAGTATTTTTTAGTTAGAATAATATAAAATAACTTTATGCAGTTTTATTTTATTTTATATACTAAGAAATTTGTGTCTACATTACATACTACCTTAAACATTACATTTAAAGTTGCATTGTAAGGGCGGAAACAATAAGAAAGAACAAACGTAATGTAAGGTTTAAAACATTGAATATTATCCTATTATAAACAGAATTGACATTGCAGAAATATGGCACCAGAGCCTTGTTTCTTCGCCGGCCATGGTGTTGTGTGGTCGCAGAGGCAGCTTCGCTCCCCAGGCAAAATCAAATGTTATTGGGTTTCCGTTAGAAAATTCCAGACCCTAAAGACAAAGCTGACTTTTTCTACAACTCCATGTGCCATATTAACACACCTTTATACGTCATATTATTTTTTTAATTAAATAATAAGAGAGATTCGACATTTCCTATATTATTATGACCCCGCCGAGAAGACATGGCGAAACAAACTCAGGGGTCAAAGTCTATTTTTAAGTCCAGACAATCATAATCTTGTTTAGATCATGTGACGACCATGTAGTGTCAAAAATCGTCTTTTGAGGAAATAACTTGAGTGGACCTGTCCAGACAGTGTCAGTAATCGTGTAGCTCAACTCAGAACTTAAGGAGCTCAACTATTCAATTATAATACGTATAGATTTTCTCAAATAATCAACTGTCCTTGTAAGTGTAGTGTGCTAAATAAAAATGGTTATATTATCTGTGATGCTACATCTCAGGCATCTGATAGTAAGACGTGTGATGTGTCTACTGCGACCCATGTCAATACCAATAGGTGGCTTTTCTTATCCCGTACGGAATAAACGAAAGGCGTTTTCTCGATCGAATTTTCTAATAGCTCCTACACACTATGCCGGCGCGCGGCGGCGAGCTCGGCTCTGCCGCAAAAGGCCGCACACAGGATCGCAAAGTAAATGAAGGCGCAAAAGCCGGGGGTACGTGCCGCGCGGTAAAAGCCACAACAATAAACGGTTACACATCCTAGCAGACCCCTTCTGTTGTGCTCACCGTCCGCAAGGCCGCACCTACGGTGGCCGGGAATCGGCCTGCGATTCCCGACGCCCAGGGCGTCTCTTGCGGCTGATGCGATGCCTGCCGGGATCGCGGGAAAGTCCGAAAGGAATACCGTGGCCCCTGGCAACGTAAGGGCAATACTGAAGGAACTCGGGTGGGTTTTAGTCGGTAAGAGTCTGACACGCCCTCCCGCTCCGCCCAGAGCGGGAGAAGTTATTTGATAATTTCCCACCCTAAAAAAAAGAAGAAAAAGAAAAGGCTAGCGACCTCGACAATTGATCATTATATTATTCTCGCCTAACTGTTTATTTAGTTTTACTTCGATGGTCCTAGTTTATCATAGGTGATTTCGAGTTACAGCTTTATTAGTTATATGTTGGGTACGCCCTTTATGCCTGGAGGCTTTTACTCGTATTCCGGTATTAAGTTCTGTTTACGTTTTGAGTTTTTATTTTCACTTGAGTATAGATTTCGATTATTTTGTTCGTTTTTGGCGTGTGCTAGCTGTCATTATGGCAAATAATTTTATTTACTGTATTGTGTTGAGTAATGTCAATTACTTTGCATAATATTGTATAGAATCAAGTTGTTTTTCTAACTGAACAGACAAGTGGAAAATGTATCACAATGTTTCGGATTACGAGCAGTTCGCACTTTACCAATCTAGATTCCAAGATGAATGCAACAACTGTTATAACAAATTTATTAATTCTGTTGAAGATGGTATTCGGGACAGTGTTAAGCAGTTTTGAACGTTAATTTCGAATAGAAATAAATCTCCTAGCAGTCCATCCACTATGATGTATTGATGTATAACGAGCAGTCAGCAACTCAGAAAACATTTGTAATCTTTTTTGAGACTTTTTAATTAGGTTTATGAACCATCCACTTCTATTTATATTTCACCCATGTATGACGACTGCTCTGAAAGCTGCACTCTGTTAAATGACATTCAGTTTACTATTGATGAAGTACTTAGTGCGCTCAGGGCATTGGATTCTTAAAAAGAGCCAGTATCGGATGTTCTACCAGTAATTTTAATTAGACAGACAGCCGTTTATCTGTGTATACCCCTGAATATTATATTTAACCAATCTATTTCTCGGGGTTGGTTTCCTCAAGCATGGAAACTTGCAAATTTAGGTCCCGACTTGTAAAATGGATTACCATTTTACAAGTCGGGACCTAAAGATGATGTTGTGATTAATTATCGTCCTACATTAATACTGCCAGCTTTGTCAAATGTTTTCGAGAGACTAGTTCACGATAAAGTATAACCCTCTACTGCACAATACTATTATCCAACAACAACCTGCATTCGTCAAAAGAAGGTCAACTACAACCAACCTGGTAACTTTTGTGGACTACTTGTACAACAACATGGACTCTCGTGTTCAAGTTGATATTATACAATATACTGATTTCCGGAAAGCTTTTGACAAGGTTGACCATCAGCTTGTCTTGCATAAGATTGCATTCAATGATATATGTGATGATCTTCTGAGATGATGATGAGAGGTTCCTCTTCATACGTTTTTAATAGGACTCAGAGGGTTGTGATAAATGGTTTCATTTAAAGCACCCTCAGTGTTCCTCAGTGTGCCTGAGGCACTCCAGAAGTTCATTTTAGGTTCACTTTTATTCATCATATTTATTAGTGAAATCAATGAATGTTTTCAAAATTCAAAATTATTACTATACGCAGACGATTATACATTTTTAGGGCCGTTAAAAATTTGCATGATTGTCTACTCTTACAGGAAGATCTGGACACGTTCTCTGCATACTGTTCAATTAATAAACTACAACTTAACATATCTAAATTTTACACTCCTTACGCAACCTTACAAGAGAAACACTCATGCGCGATCTTGGAGTTCTATTGGATGATAAATTACACCTTGACGTTCATATTGGTAAAATTATAAATAATGCCTTCCGTATGTACGGTTTTGTGATGATATCAACCACAGAATTTGTCCGCCCATATACATATTTATATCTTTATAAATCGGCAATCAGGTCCCAGTTAGAGTACACTTTTGCGGTATGGGATCCGTTCTATAGTCAATATTCAGATGCGATTGAAAGAGTTCATCTCAATTCATCTTCGCCAATATCTTATATATTAGGCAAAATATACACTTATACACTAAAAACAGTGATTTTCACAATGTTAACACTAGAAATAAGGACAAACTACGAGCTCCCTTAGTGAACAAATGAGTTATGAACCTTATGAAGCCGGTGGGCTTCATAAGGTTCATAACTCATTTGTTGGGCTTGGTATAACCTTTTATAACAAGCTAACCTCTTCTTTGCTAGATTCGCCTTTTAATGCGTTTAAAACGAAAGTAAAATCCAAGCTTTGTTCAAAGGCTTATTATTCTATCAACGACTACTTAAATGATAAGAATAGTTGGTCGCGGTGATTATCTCAAGACAATGTTTATCTTATTTCTCCAGCTTACGTACTGACAAGTTATATGAGTTTATATAATTGTTTATTTTATTTGACTTTTTAAGTCAAGTTATTTTAATTTAATTTTAATTTATTGTTGACAAAATCTACTCATCACAATGTTTTTTTATGAGTTGTATGTAATGTAAATTATTTTGAATACTATTATATAGAATCTTTTTTCTTTTTTGTTCTTCTAACTGAACAGACAGCTGTGCTGCTGGGGAGTTTGTTGCGCCACTTCTTCTTCCCAGCTAATGCACTAGGAAGTGGTGAAGGGTGGGCGTTTTCGGGGACTGTCTTATGTAATGTTGTCGTTCGAAAAGTGCTGATTCTCAGCTTAGTTTGAATAAATGACTTTAGAATTTTGAATTTTTTGAATTATATGTTCTTCGCGCTGACGGCTCCCGGCAACGAGTTAATTCATTGGATGACCTAAATAACATCGAGCAGGTCAGTGAAACGGCTATGTCTCCCATTGCATTAGCATTGTCATCGTCGCCGTGTCCATCACCGGCACCGAAGAAGGCCCGGCGTACTGCTGCGAAGAAGAAGTGATTCTGTGCACTTTATTGGTAGTATCACCGTCCGGGTAGCAGTTTTTTTTATAACTCGCACCCTCTCAATTACACTAATCGCTAATTTTACTATAATTTCTCTACCCTTTATAATTCCACATGTTATACCGTCTATTATAGGCACCCGGATGTGTCGGTTTCCGAGCGCCTCCGTCAAGCCGACCGCTCTGGGTGCCAGCTCGCGACGACACAGTTAAAATATTATTTTTGCAACGACTATTCAATTAAATCGATTAGTCGATTTTTCCTACTACACTGGCAATAATATTTGTAAGCCATAAAGCCGCGTCCCCACTAGGGCCGCGCGGCCCGTGAGGCCAAGCCGCGCGGCCCGTGAGGCCAAGCCGCGCGGCCTTAGTAGGGACGCGGCTTAAGACAATAAAAATGTCAAAAATCTCGAGTCCAAGACTGTAAAAAAATAATATAAACTCGTAATGTTTGCCGTTGTCATAAAATGGCGGCCAGTCTGACTGTGTTTGTGTTTATTTATTGTGAGGTGATTGTGATGGATTTTTCGAGTAAAACTAAGGTAAGTACATGAAAAATCACGTAGTAGTGTATTGTGCAACTTTTTAGATAATCGTTTGCGTGAAACAATATAATAAAAATGCTTTTCGAGCCAATACACTTACGTAAATTCGATGTAAACAAAGCACCATATTATTATAAAATCTGCTTATTGACTGTTTTTCAATGAATTTGTGACTTTATACGGTGATTATCTATGCAAAAACTATTACTAATTAATTATTTCATGCATTCTAGACGTATTCATTTATTTTTATCCAATTTTTAAAGATTTTTCTTTAAGAGCGTTTACGCCATCCGTGCGCTGTTTCGCTCAAAATTAGTAGTTTTCGACCAAGTTAATACCCATCAAACATTATTTTAAAACCATATTAATTACCAATTATTTCAGGAAATATTGTTGTCTAAACTAGACATAGGTCTCCCCTCATCGACTGGGTGTACCTCAGGATATGAAATACTTCTGCCGGTGTACCTCAGGGTGGCGTTTTATCTCCTTTACTCTTCGCAATGTTTATAAACTATATTTCCAAGAAACGTATTTCTTCCTACCACCTTTATCCAGACGATTTGCAAATATATAAACAAGCAAACAAGCTGCCCTTTCGGGTTTGGCTGATTCAATAAATATTATGGTTTAATTAGCGAGTGGAGTGAGGCACATAGGTTGCAGGTTAATCCATCTAAGACTCAGGTCATTGTTGTTGGCAGCTCAAAGATGACCCCCAAGATAAACTGGTCGCAGCTTCCCCAAGTTCAATTTAACGGAACTGCTATTCCAGTAAGCGAAAAATTTAAGAACCTTGGAGTCTGGATCGACAAACATCTTTCTTGGGGTCCCCAGCTACAGGCCGTAAGTCGCAAAATTTTTGCATCTGCTAAGTCCCTGAGACGTTTGCGGAAGTTTCTTACAACTGCCACTAAAACTGCGCTTGCTTGTCCCTTTTACTTCCCATCCTTGACTACGCTGATGTCAGTTATCTCAATCTCACTGAGGCACAACTAGATAAACTTGAGCGATTTCAAAACTTTTGCATAAGATTTATATTTGGCCTGCGCAAATATGATCACATTTCTGAATTTCGTACAAAGCTCACGTGGCTTCCCATACGTCTTTGCTGGAATTCTCATATCTTATTTCAGCTCTACAGTATTCTGTTTAATCCTACAACCCCCTCTTATCTTAAAGAACGTTTCCAGTTCCTTCATGATACACATAATAGATATCTGAGGTTATCGAAAAACTTGAGACTAGAGATGCCGATGCATTCCACCAGCTTTTATGACAAATCTTTTACAGTACAAGCAGTACGGTTATGGAATGCCTTGCCCGTGTCGATAAGGCGTGCTCAATCTTTGTCCACTTTTAAAATTCTGGTGAAAAAACATTTCCTCTTTCCTTTGTTTCATGTTTATTATTTTATATATATCTATGTCTATATATTATATTAATATGGCAAAGTTTATGGGTTATGTATTTATTGTGTATGTAAATGGTACACCACTGACTACCTGCAGTATTGTCTCTACTTCTCCCTTTAATCCATCCAAAGGTTGTCTGTAAAAAGATCGTTTTTAGCGATAAGACCGCCCATTGTCTCACCCTTTGTAAAATTTGTAAATGTATTTCTGTAATTTGTATGGTGTGTGTAATAAAGAATATTCTATCTATTCTAACTATAATATGTGGAAAATGTCGAGGCTTATACATTTACTCACTCTGTAGCTCAAATTGTGTGTATTACTGTGATGTGTAACCATTTACTGTCCTAAATAAATAAAATAAAATATAGATTCAGGATCTACCCATAACTACCAACCTTTAAATAAGAACAGTTGCGACTAAATAATGCAACATAAGAACAGCAGTTTTAAATTTTTAAGGATATATTAGAAAATTCGATCGAGAATTCGAGAATTTTCGTTTTTCCTTTCGTTTTTTCCGTACAGGATAAGAAAAGCCACCTATTGGTATTGACACGGGTCGCAGTAGACACATCACACGTCTTACTATCAGATCCCTGAGATGTAGCATCACAGATAACATAAACATTTTTATTAAGCACACTACACTTTTATCTCTCTCTAAAATTCGATCGATCGATTGAATCTTGACGCCAAGGTGCTATTGAGAATTTTCTAACGAAAAACCCAATAACACTTGATTTTGCCTTTGGAGCGAACCCGCCTCTGCGACCACACAAAACCATGGCCGGCGAAGCAGCAGGGCTCTGGTGCCATATTACATTTCGGTCGTTCTTCTTATTGTTTCCGCCCTTACAATGCAACTTTAAATGTAATAATTAAGGTAGTATTTTATGTAGACACAAATTTCTTAGCATATCTATATATATAAAATGATAAGCTGACTGACTGACTGGGTGATATATCAACGCACAGACCAAACCGCTGGTCCTAGAGACATGAAACTTGGAGGGTGTATTCTTTGTGAAGAGTAAGTATCCACTAAGAAAGGATTTTTGGGAATTCCACCCCTAAAGGGGTAAAATAGGGGATGGAAGTTTGTATGAAAGTCCGTCAGCTTTGAAGTTAGGATCTTCAAATTTTGTGTTTAGGCTGACGATTGAAAATTAATTTATATGTGTATCAGCGTTTTTGATAATTCCACCCCGAAGGGTTAAAAAGGGGGATGAAGTTGAAAAGTCCATAATTTTCTAAGAAAAATCACAATTTTTTTATCTAGGCTTATGGTTGGAAGATAACGCAACGGTGTTGTTAGAATTTCAACCCTTAAGGGGGTGAAAAGGGGGATGAAATTTTGTTTGTAATTAAAGTTCTTTATTTTTTAAGTTAAAATCACAAATATATCGGCTTATTATTCTATTATATTCGCAACCCACTGCTGGGCTCGCCACATTTGAGGCAATAAGTCCTCTCTTTGAGGAGTGACTAGAAAGGCGCCGCGGCGTCCTCACCTTCCACCTGACGCAGGTCCTCACCGGACACGGTTGTTTCGGGAGGTTCCTGTTTCGCATAAGGCGGGAGGAAACGCCCAGGTGTCACCACTGTGTGGATCACCCGGAGGACATGGTGGAACATACGGTGAAAGTCCGCCCGGCTTGGGCGGGGCACCACCTTGTCCTTGTGGAGGCGATCGGTGACAGTGATCGGGAGAGGGCGTGGCAAGCAGTCAGCTCCTTCTGCGAAGCAGTAATGCTCGCAAAGGAGAAGACGGAGCGCGTGAGGGAGAGGCAGATGTCGGCACAACGGAAGGGGTCCGCTAGGACCGATGCCTGCCGGGGTCGCGGGAAAGTCCGAAAGGGATACCGTGGCCCCTGGCAACGTACAGGTAATTGAAGACACACGGGTGGGTTTTAGTCAGTAAGAGTCTAACACGCCCTCCCGCTCCGTCCAGAGCGGGAGAAGTTATTTGATCATTTCCCACCCTAAAAAAAAAAAAGGGTCTGAAAAGGGCCATGAAGTTTTGTATTGAAGTTGTTCATTCGCTGAATTTTGTATTCAAGTAAAAATAATATAAGTGCACGTGTACTGCTTCTAACTTTACAGTATTTTACATAGAGCGACTGCCTATCTAACCTCCACAACGCAGTTACTGGGCAATACGATACCCCTTGGTAAGTATGGTTGTCAGACTTTCGGGCTTCTGACTTCCCGCAACGACTGTCAAAGATCCACGAATGACAGCCGGGACCAACGGCTTAACGTGCTTTCCGAGCAACGGACGGGTCTTTGTATGGTCACCCATCTACAGACCAACTGCGGCAAGTGTAGCTTAACCTGATCGATTGACCTGTGCGGCTGTTATTATTTAGCCACGGGCCCCTCCCCTGGAGAACCCCCCCCCCTTCCCCTTCTCCGGGAGAATCGATATAGATATAGATTAGGATAGTAAGGATACGAACAGAATGCGATACTGCTCATCCCTCATAGCAAATAGCGTGATAATTTGTACCCTACAGACTGACCACACATATAGGGAACACCTATCCAATGTTATTGAGGCCAAAGTACTAACTGGATCTGCCAGAGGAGAAACAGTCTTCGTGCCGCGTATACCACTGATACCAAATAATGACCTTCCGTTTGAATTTAAAAGATTGCAGTTGACTATTAATAAGTCACAGGGACGAACTCTGAAATTTGCTGGAGTTGATTTGCGGCAAGACTGTTTCTTCGTCGGCTAATTTTATGTGGCTCACTCACGTATTAGCTCTCCAACTAGCCTGGTTGTTTTAGTGTCCGCTTCCGAATTAGTGAAAAACATTGTATATAGAGAAATACTGTAAAGGATTTAGGTAGATACCGGTCCTTTACAGTAGGTATTTCTTGACAGTATTCCTCAAATATCACAGATAGTGGAGGACAATTAGCCATGAACAAAGCTCTATATTGTAGTTGTTATAATAATTCATAAATATCTAGAAAAAAGAATTTATACTCTACGCAGACGAAGTAAAATAAAATAGTAACGAAGTCAAATCTTACATTGAATATTCGAGTCTGATGCCGAAAACATAGTTTTTAGAATTTTGGTCTGTTTGTTTGAATGTACGGGTATGTTCCGGTTTGCACAAAAACGGATGGACGGATTTGGATGATAATTGGCACACAGAGAGTTTATAACCTGGATTAACCTATAAGTTATTTTTTAATCCAGGTAGTACGTTCCCGTCGGATATTTTCCGACATCCACGCGGGCGAAGCCGCGGGCAAAAGCTAGTGTATAATATAAAATAAAACTGCATTTCCGATAGTTAGTTAGTAGTCAGTTATTTTATATTATTCTGACAAATAATACTGAAAAATCATGTTTTGCGTTTGGAAAGTTCTTGTTTGAACGTCAAAACTATTTCGAGTTTTCCTATTACGTCATTTGTGTTCTTTATGATAAACTCGAGCATTCCTTTTTCGAACGGCCACACGGATGGAAAGACCATGTTAAAAGTCATGTTTCTTAAATCATGTTTGCCCTGAAATGCAAATTAAGTTTTAGCCACAAATAGTTCTTTAGACACAAATAGTATTGCAAAATCATCAGAAATATAAATAACGTGTAAACCGTGGATACAATTATAATTATCATTCAAATATTAGGAATAAGATAATCTTACCGGTTGTATAGGGCAACTCTTCAAGCCTCCCATCCTTATGGATTTACCAAGGTAGGGATCTTTGTTAATGAGATCGCATAGTGAGATGTGCAATTCAGGAAATGACCTTCTGAATTCGTTGTGAAGATATTCGTAGCTATATAAGTCAAACTGTGCAAAATTATAATTAAAATATATTTTATTTCACATAAACCTACATGAGCACTTATGAAACGTCAGAAGCTAGGTCGTTTTCCCATCGCCGTCACCACCGTTGCCGCCGCTGCAGGGCCCTCACGGGGGGCCCGCGAAGGAGGAGGCGGAACGCGTGAGGGAGAGGCAAATTTTGCGCCCTCACGCGCCTTGCCGACGCAGGAGACACCCTGGGCGTCGGGAATCGCAGGCCGATTCCCGGCCACCGTAGGCGCGGGCTTGCGGACGGTGAGCAATGGGTAACTCACCGTCCGATAAGGACCAGGCCCTGGTTGACGGCGCGTTGTGTTCCACGCGCGCCTCAAAGAGATGTCAGCACAACAGAAGGGAAGCTAGGACCGATGCCTGCCGGGGTCGCGGGAAAGTCCGAAAGGGATACCGTGGTGGCAACGTACAGGCAACACTGAAGGAACTCGGGTGGGTTTTAGTCAGTAAGAGTCTGACACGCCCTCCCGCTCCGCCCATAGCGGGTGAAGTTATTTAATAATTTCCCACCCAAAAAAAAAAGAAGTCGTTTCCCATGAAAAAGAGCCACTACGGTTACTCTTTTAAAAATAGTTGGCTTATACAATATTTTCAAATAATGGTAACAGATAGAACTGACCATGTATGGTAGTCTTACCTAATCCAGCATCATTTCAACCGAAAGGCGTCTTCTGCTAGACATAGGTCTCCCCTCATTGACTGGTCCTGTGCCTCTCGCATTCAGCGGATTCCCGCGACCGTCACCAGATCTTCTTATCTAGATCGTAGGCGTTGAAACAACTGGATCTATTTTGATGGGATTTTCACCAACATTCAGATCACTTCTCAAGAGTATTTCGAAAATGATGGGATGCCTTTCAGGTTCTCTGTTGGTGGTTAAGCGAGCTAAGAATACTCGAATACCTTACCGTTACTGTGTAGCCCAAAACAATCTTATTAGTAAACAACATGTTTACACAATAATCTCCTTTTCGTGAATAACGCCTCACATTAACTATTGGAGTGTCTTCAACGTACGATTTATTCCAATATGTAACTCCAGCACGTTCTGGGATCATATGGAGGCACTACAAAACAAGAAATAAAAATAAATAGCCACAAAAAGTTACAGGTCCCTGTCAAATTGTTCCCGGTCTTCTTCTTCGTCGTCGTGTCGACGGCACGACAGTGTATTACATTTTGTTGGCCCAAAACTTCACCTTTTCCACGGCACAGCAGGAGCCGCGCAATGGTAGCGACCATTGCGCGGCCCCAAACAATGCAGCCATGGCGATGGCTGCATTGTTTGGGGCCCAGAGGGCAGGATAAGAGGTGGGACATTGTTCCCGGTAATGCAATATTAATAAATTATTTAAAGAGCTCTTCACTTTACAGCGCCTGAGAAAGACTACTAAGTTTATAGGTATATATTTTTTTATTTAAAATTGTAGTTGTTGCTAGCAAGCAAGTATTGTTTTTTTTAATTATATGTACCTATAATAATTAATTATGTAAATATTGTAAATAAAAGCAAGGAAGTAATAAATATAAATTAGACAGTATTAAATACGTAATCCCCGAAGGGTTAGACAGAGGTATGCCTTTAGTACACCAACACTTCACCAGGTATGTTTAAGTTCCATGTAATAGTGGGCGAGCCTATTGCCATACACCGGGCACAAATTCAGACTCCTGCTGCCTGCTACTGAGAAAGGACATCATTCAAGTGTCGAACATTTTGAACTCAAAAACTAAAGTGCCGGCCACAAATAAAAAAAGGGTTTTCTTATGGGAAATAACACCTTTTTCACATTTTTTACTACAACAATGAGAGTATACAGTTAACCCTTCCACTTCTATTTAAGTTAGAAACTACTAAAAATCATATTTTGATTTAAAATGTTTCCAGTATTACGTTAATGTTTAAAACGAAAAACAAGCCTAGCTACCTCTTCATCATCATCATTTCAGCCGGAAGACTTCCACTGCTGGACATAAGCCCAAACATCGCCTCTTCGATTGATTGATTCTGTGATTCTCACATCCTGCGGATTCCTGCGGTCTTCGTCACCGTCATAAGTCACCGGTTTGGTGAAAACCGCTACAATCCCCGCCTTGTGAGAAGCCTTTCAACGCTTCGTCTTCCGGTACGCGGTTAACACTCCAGAACCTTTCGATCCCATTAGCTATCTGTTCTGCCAGCAATGTGCCCTGCCCACTGCCATATAAGTTAGGCAATTCTTCGAGTTATGTCAGTTACATTGATTCTCCTGCCAATCTCTTCATTCCTGATTCGATCACATGAGGAAACTTCAAGCATAGCCCTCTCAATTGCCCTTTGGGCGACCCATCTAATGAGGCCCATTGTGAGCGACCGCGTTTCAGGTCCATAGTTCATCACTGGCAACACGCACTGGTCACAGTTTGCGGTATGTAAAACGAGAAGATATTGCGTAGCTTCCCGAACCCTGCCCAGCCGAGGCGAAATTGGACCTAACTAATTGGGCAGTTTATCCTGGGTAAACGTAGTCGTCCACAACTTCAAGTGTAGTGTCTCCGATCTTCATGAGGGTGGGTGTTACATGGGCATTTGACATGAACTTAGTTTTGTCCATGTTTATTTTAAGACCTTCTCTTTCGGAAGCTCTACTGTGGTCATTGAGCATTGTACTGAGGTCCTCCGATATAGTAGTCATGGCTGAGATAGTCTCAGCTATGACTACTATATCGTCGGCAAACCGAATATAAGTGACGTTGTTGCCATTTAAGTTGATGCCTACCCCTTTCCAGTCCAGAACCTTGGAGACATCCTCCAATGCAGCGGTGAACAGTTTCGGAGAGATAAAGTCTCTCTGTCTCATCTTACCTCGCTGCAGGAGAATAGGTTTCGAGGTCCTGGAGTCGTATGTAGTCGAATCGTAGTAGTGTTAGTGTAGCACCTCGATTTACCAATAGTGAATCTGGCACCGTTGAAGAGACTGCCGTACAGCCCAAGTCTTAATCGAATCGAAGGCTTTTTCGTAGTCCACAAACGCTAAGCAGAGAGGCTGGTCATACTCTTCGATCTTCTGTACAACCTGTCGTAGCGTATGTATGTGGTCAACGGTGGTAAAGCCTTTATGGAATACAGCTTATTTGGGAGGCTGGAAGTCGTTAAAATGCGCGCGAGACGGTTTGTGATGACTCTTGAAAACAGCTTGTAGACATGGCTCAGAAGTGAGATGGGCCTATAATTCTTACCAGTAGCACCACGCCTGTCCTCTGTCCTTTGGCGTTTTAACCTCGAGTATGACGGAATCAAACAGCTTCTGGGGGGCTTAAGAACGGATTTTCCACCGGCCTAGCTATCTGCTATTGTATAATAAAAACATTTCCTTCAATCTTTCTCTCGTTATTTTTTTAATACTTATCATACCTCTTATACCTAACGCTCAATGCTCGTGTCCATTTCTACCATTGTCAATAAATGTTTGCGTCTTTAAACGCAAAATATTGTTGGAAAAAATATGATTTTTGGTACTTTCAAACTCAAATACCAGCCAGGGGGTTAATTGTAGACTATCATTGTGTTATAAAAAAATGTTTAATATGTTATTTCCCATAAGAAAACAGCTTTTTTTTTTCTGGCCGGCCCTTTAGTTTTTGGGTACAAAATGAATGATGTCCTTGCTGATTGGAAAACCCAATAACACTTTGCCGGATCTGGGAATCGAAACCAGAACCTCAGGTTCAGCAGTAGCGTTTGCAACCACTTGACCAACAAGTCATTAATTAATTATTTAACAAAATGTATGTTTATCTCTAGGAGAAAACCTTAAAGTAAAAAAATGGTTTGTTATCTATATCCTGTACTAAAACCAAAATACAGTATATTATAATAAACTTACTTGATAATTGTTCATTACAAAGTACAGCAGAAACGCACAGAGACAAGCTGTAGAGTAGCTCATTGCAAAAAAAATACTAAGAAAGATACTACACCACAGTATTTCTAGGAACAAACAAAAAATCAGTCTGTCTGTTCCGCTTTATATCAGCGTTAATAACAATGATAAAATCGATTACATACCGTGTTTCGGAAATGTTCATAATTAAATAAATGGTTCAAAATTGTATCAGAATGCATAGCTTTTGTGAAATTAAATGACACAAAATGTATATAGGAGATAGTTTTTTTGTGCCCACTGTATTGTCACGTCTATTAATCACATTATGCCTAAACTAACCGATATAACATAATGGTAATTTTTTTAATAAAATTTAACCGGAATCACGAAATCGTAATGAAAACATAATCTTTTGATAATGCACTCAATTCATTCAATTTCAGTTATGGCCGTCAATGTCATAACAAAACAGTTTTTAAGGCCAAGTTTTTTATTCGTGTAGCCTTCGGACTAGTTTCATTCAGTACAACAATGCATTCAGGATGCTGTTGGGGCTGCCATGCTTTTGTAGTGTCTCGGGTATGTTCGCGGACGCGCGAACTGACGGCTTCGCTGCGATCAGACGCAAGCGTGCAGCGTCCTTGTTGCGCAGAGTGCGTGCCAGCTCCAACAGCCTCCTGGTTGTCTTATCATTTACTTATTAATTCAGCTGCATATTCCTAATGGATTGACCATTGGTAGGAATATGTTTGAGATTATGGAACTTTGCTTGTTTTTGTAGTTTAGTTGTATAAAAATATTACTAAAATAGTTTGTAAGTAAATTGTTACTAACGATATGAGTTCATGTTACTTGAAAATAAATGTTTGATTATTGTTATTTTCTTTAGTACATTTTCATACATATAAATTACATTTTTAAATATTTTTATGTAAAATAAATTTTAATATATAAAAAAATAGTGGTCTATCGGCATCAGGAACAGGGTCCAAGCTGCCGTTGGTCAGGGCTCTAGAGAGAGGATCCGCCTCATGATGCGTGCCGTGTCTAGGAGTACTGCTTTCTGAATCAAGCCCTTGACCCAGCCGCGCAATGAGAGCCTCCTGAGATGTTGGTCGAGGCTCTCCGCTATTAGGCCATTAACCGTTATAATTATCGGTACAATGATTGCAGAGTCCACGTCCCACATGTCGACAACCTCGTGTGCTAAGTCAAGACACTTGTTTTTTCTTATCTTTCTCAGCTTAACGAGATTCTCGTCATGGGGGACAGCAATATCAACACAATATCAGGCTTATTGGCTACAATAGTCCTGTCAGTGATGATAGATCGATCCCAATATAATGTGGCGTGACCATTCTCAAGAACTGGGTCGGGCACATACCTGTAGAATGGTACTTCGGACACCACAAGGTTGTACTGCAAGGCAAGTTGCTGGATGGATATCGTAGCCACTAGATTGTGCCTGTGCAAATACTCGCCGTTAGCAAGACGAATACTTCCTTATTATCGTTAGTATCAAGTATTACAGGTTTGCACCAGTTCTCCAAGGAGAGCGGGGTGAGGCTCCTATTTATTTATTTATTTATATGCCCTTCTGTTGGTAGCGCGGATCCGAATGTCGCGCCCTAACGCCTCGACGGCGACGCGGGCGGTTCTGCGGGTGACCCCGAGGCAGCGAGTACAGTGAGCGCTTGCCGGGTCTGCCAGCAGCGCGTCGCCTTGCCCAAGTGCAGGCAACTCCCAAGCGGTTCCACTACATTCCACCTACTGTTTCTTCTACTAGTACTTTACTACTACTAGCTAAATTGTTTTTTCGTCGTAATTATTAGTCCGATTTGGTTCCTTCTCCTTTTAAAACGTACTCAAAAATCGTAGGTTCATCGCGACGAATTTCAAATATGGTGTTAAACGCGAAATTTGACGGGGGCTCCGTTCTGTTCGGGGGGGAACGTTCGTCCGAGTTGTTCTAAAAAACGAGTTAAATCACATTGCTGATGGGCCTAACGTTCTTCTGCGAGAAAGGTAAACCACTGAATAATTGATCTTACGTGTTAAAAAAACATTAAAAAAATAAAAATAAAGTCTGACGACGACGTTACATTTTCTATAATAGTTTCATAATTTTTATTTATCTTTTCTTTTTATCTAGTAGTCATCGAATGGCACCTCGAGAGAAAATGGACTCGAGCCTATAATTTATGTTCACGACCATTGAGTAATAATCGAGCTGCCTTCGCCACTTCCACATCACCGCCGCACACAGGTGAAATTTACCCAAAAGGTGGTCATTATATTTACATGAAGTGTGTTTATGCCTGTTTTTTGCTTTAGATGGTCTAAAATAAAGTTTTATTGATACGATATTTATTCGATTTCTGGTTATTTTAAGAGAGTTATATAATCGCGAGGATAGGACTTTACTTGTCTTGTGGTAGTTTGTTAAGACTTGTGAAAATGTGTGGAATGTGAGGATCTGAAATCCTTTGCTGTAACGCCGCAGAAGTTGCATTTTACTGTTCCATTTTGTTCAGGAGACGCAAGTAGACGCAGCCAAATTTTGTATCAATAAGAAAGCTACTGAAATGTACGTTATTAATATGTCTTAAAAACGGGTTAAGTGCGGTGAAGTAAAAACGTTTTACTATGAGAATAAAAATTTACGTGTTTAAAACGATTTGTCTTCACAATCGTAAGTAATGTAAACGTTTTAGAGATTTAGTAAAAAAGACAGTATCCTGAGACGGTATGCAATCCATAATGTTTTTATCCTAATATTCACTAAATAAAAATAAAAAAAACATAATTATACCATGAATTACAAAGTTTTTTTTCAGTTATAGAAAATCGTTTTTTTTTTTTTTAAATAAAATATCTAATGAAGCGGCGTTTTTATTTATTTGTTCATTATATACAGTATAGGGTACATGATATACAGAAGTTTCAAATTCCTAACTTGTTTACTTGTTGAGATAGCTCGTACAAAAATAGTCTAAAACTGCCAACTTTTACGGTCTACTACTTCTTCCCTATGAAGATAAAAAAAATATTACAAAAATTGTTCTCTACTCGATGAGCTTTAGACAATGATGCCCCACATAGGGTTAGAATTAAATTTTTCTAAATCCAAAGTTTATTGTATCCCATACAAGAAACTTTGAACGCATTTTCTTTAAAATAATAGTCATCATCATCATTCAGCTAAAAAGTCCACTGCGGCACATAAGCAGGCCCCTCACATGGTGGAAGTCGCGGAAATTCACTGTATGCGAGTAGCACAGGCCCGGTCTATGTGATATGATTAAAAGTAAATGATAATAATACCAGCCTATTATTTTCCCACTGCAGAGCTGAGGCCTCTTTTCATACAGAGAAGGCACAAGCATTGATTATCACGCTTGCTCAAGACAGGTTGGCGATTTCAGACTTATATGAACAGTATACGAGTATAAGTATATACAGGGTGGATTTTTGAGATGGGGCAGTAAGGACAGCTACCTTAACCGTTGTCGCTAGAAGAAAACGTTCTTAGGAGACTGTCCTAAACTTTTTGAGACATTTTGATCTGCGTTCACAGATTTTGAAAAAAAATTACAGTCAGCACGAAAATGGGTAGTTTTCACAAAAACATTTCTTGATGCCAATCGATCCTGTTTATTATAAGGATTCAAAAACTTTACTAGACCAACTAAGGTTTGAGTACTAGAAAAGTCAGAAATCGCAAAAAACTTTTCCCATACATTTCGTAAGAAAGAAACTCCAACATACTTTATTATGATAGACAGACTAGCCAAACAGAAACAAAAAAATTAAACTTCGAACGAACACGCGTTATAATTTTATTTACTTTACGAACAAGATAGTTTGTTGCTTGTGATGTCCGACATTCTGAGAAAAAAATCAGTCAAGTGCGTGTTGGACCACGCACAATGAAGGGTTCCGTAGTTTGGATGAATTTATCGCATTAACAATCTTGTAACATTGTAGTTGAAATACATGTTCTCCCATACATCGCTATACGTCACGGTCAATTCTCTGCGAGTGTAAGTTTGTAAACGATTTTTTTTTGTGTGGTAAAACTACAAACTACTGACTTTCGGACTTTCTTCTTCACTGGGCCTTCACGATAATGTACATACCTACTGTATTTAAACGTCAAAATGTCATACCAGAATATTCAACTAAAAGGTCTGATATCTCGTCACCACCGAATTCTAGAGTAATAAAATATAAACAGGACTATTAAATACAAATATTTCTTCATGATATGTATTGTTTTATTTATGTCCATGCTGGGGCAAACTTGTATGGGAGCGTTATCCATCTCCTTTCTTAGTATATAATATAAAATTCCATGCATTTCCGATAGTTAGTTATTTTATTTTATTCTAACTAAACAATACAAAAAAATCATGTTTTGCGTTTGGAAAGTTATTGTTTGAACGTTAAAACTACTTCCATTTTTGCAATTACGTCATTTGTGTTCTTGAGGATAAACTTGAACATTCCTTTTTCAAAGGGCCACACGGATGGAAAGACCATGTTAAAAGTCATGTTTCTTATTTCATGTTTGCCCTGAAATGCAAATTAAGTTTTAGCCACAAATTGTTCTTTAGACACAAATAGTATTGCAAACAGTTACCCAAATTAATGCAGGTGTTCTTCATCAGAAATATAAATAACATGTAAACCGTGGATATACGTAATTATAATTGTCATTCAAATATTAGGAATAAGACAATCTTACCGGTTGTATAGGGCAACTCTTCAAGCCTCCCATCCTTACGGTTTTACCAAGGTAGGGATCATTGTTAATGAGGTCGCATAGTGTGATGTGCAATTCAGGAAATGACCTTCTGAATTCGTTGTGAAGATATTCGTAGCTATGTATGTCAACCTGTGCAAAATCATAATTAAAAATATATTTTATTTCACATAAACCTACATGAGCACTTATGAAACGTCAGAAGCTAGGTCGTTTTCCCATTGCCGTCACCACCGTTGCCGCCGCGGCAGGGCCCTCACTCGGGGGCTCGCGAAGAAGCCGGAACGCGTGAGGGAGAGGCAAATTTAGCGCCCTCACGCCCCTGGCCGCCGCAGGAGACGGTCTGGGCGTCGGGAATCGCAGGCCGATTCACGGCCGCCGTAGGCGCGGGCTTGCGGACGGTGAGCAATGGGTAACTCACCGTCCGATAAGGACCAGGCCCGGGTCGACAAACGACGAAAGAGATGTCAGCACAACAGAAGGGGTCTGCTAGGACCGATGCCTGCCGGGGTCGCGGGAAAGTCCGAAAGGGATATCGGGGCCCCTGGCAACATACAGGCAACACTGAAGGAACTCGGGTGGGTTTTAGTCAGTAAGAGTCTGACACGCTCTGGGCGGAGCGGAATAAGTTATTTAATAATATCCCACCCTAAAAAAAAAAGAAGTCGTTTCCCATGAAAAAGAGCCGGCAAGAAACTCTACGGTTACTCTTTTAAAAATAGTTGGCTTATACAATATTTTCAAATAATGGTAACCGGTAGAACTGACCATGTATGGTAGTCTTATCTAATCCAGCATCATTTCAACCGAAAGGCGTCCTCTGCTAGACATAGGTCTCCCCTCATTGACTGGTCCTGTGCCTCTCTCGCATTCACCGGATTCCCGCGATCGTCACCAGATCTTCTTATCTAGATCGTAGGCGTTGAAACAACTGGATCTATTTTGATGCGATTTTCACCAACATTCAGATCACTTCTCAGGAGTATTTCGAAAATGACGGGATGCCTGTCAGGTTCTCTGTTGGTGGTAAAGCGAGCTAAGAATACTCGAATGCCTTACCGTTACTGTGTTGCCGAAAACAATCTTATTAGTAAAATACATGTTTACACAATAATCTCCTTTTCGTGAATAACGCCTCACATTAAATATTGGAGTGTCTTCAATGTACGATTTATTCCAATATGTCATTTCGCCACGTTCTGGGATCACTCTGAGGCACTATAAAAATAAAAATATATGATGAATAGCCACAAAAAGTTACAAGTCCGTGTCAAATTGTTCGAGGTCTTCTTCTTCGTCGTCGTGTCGACGGCACGACAGTGTATTACCTTTTGTTGGCCCAAAACTGCGCCACGTCGACGGCACCACGGCACCGCAGTAGCCGCGCAATGGTCGCTATGACTGCATTATTTGGGGCCGAGAGGGCAGAATAGGAGGTGGAACATTGTTCCCGGTAATGCAATATTAATAAATTAATTAAAGAGCTCTCCACTTTACAGCGCCTGAGAAAGACTACTAAGTTTATAGGTATATATTTTTTTTATATAAAATTGTAGTTGTTGCTAGCAAGCAAGCAATGTTTTAAAATTATATGTACCTATAATAATTAATTATGTAAATATTGTAAATAAAAGCAAGGAAATAATAAATATAAATTAGAAATGTTGTTGTTGTGGTTAGGCAGAGGTGTGCCTATAGTACACCAACACTTCACCAGGTATGTTTAAGTTCCATGTAATAGGGGGCGAGCCTATGGCCATACACCGGCCACAAATTCAGACTCCTGCTGCCTGCTACTGAGAAAGGACATCAAGTCCAACATTTTGTACCAAAAAACTAAAGTCGGCCAGAAAAAAAGAACGGGGTTCTTATGGGAAATTTTATAACACTCTCAACATCTTATACTACTACAATGAGAGTATACAGTTAACCCTTCCGCTGCTATTAAAGTTTCGAACTACTAAAAATCATACTTTGATTTAAAATGTTTCCAGTATTACGTTAATGTTTAAAACGAAAAACAAGCCTAGCTACCTCTTCATCATCATCATTTCAGCCGGAAGACTTCCTCTGCTGGACATAAGCCTAATAATCGCCTCTTCGATTGATTGATTCTGTGATTCTCACATCCTGCGGATTCCTGCGGTCTTCGTCACCGCCATAAGTCACCGGTTTGGTGAAAACCGCTACAATCTCCACCTTGTGAGAAGCCTTCCAACGCTTCGTCTTCCGGTACGCGGTTAACACTCCAGAACCTTTCGATCCCATTGGCTATCTGTTCTGCCAGCAATGTGCCCTGCCCACTGCCGTATAAGTTAGGCAATTCTTCGAGTAATGTCGGTTGCATTGGTTCTCCTGCCGATCTCTTCATTTCTGATTCAATCACATGAGGAAACTTTAAGCATAGCCCTCTCAATTGCCCTTTGGGCGACCCATCTAATGAGGTCCATTGTGAGCGACCACGTTTCAGGTCCATAGGTCATCACTGGCAACACGCACTGGTCACGGTTTGCGGTATGTAAGACGAGAAGATATTGCGTAGCTTCCCGAACACTGCCCAGCCGAGACGGATTCGACGATTGACCTCTTTTGCGAAATTGGACCTAACTAACTGGGCAGTTTGTCCTGGGTAAACGTAGTCGTCCACAACTTCAAGTGTAGTGTCTCCGATCTTCATGAGGGTGGGTGTTACATGGGCATTTGACAAGAACTTAGTTTTGTCCATGTTTATTTTAAGACCTTCTCTTTCGGAAGCTCTACTGTGGTCATTGAGCATTGTACTGAGGTCCTCCGATATAGTAGTCATGGCTGAGATAGTCTCAGCTATGACTACTATATCGTCGGCAAACCGAATATAAGTGACGTTGTTGCCATTTAAGTTGATACCTACCCCTTTCCAGTCCAGAACCTTGAAGACATCCTCCAATGCAGCGGTGAACAGTTTCGGAGAGATAAAGTCTCTCTGTCTCACCTTACCTCGCTGCAGAAGGATAGGTTTCGAGGTCCTGGAGTCGGACCGACATCGTAGTAGTGTTAGTGTAGCACCTCAATTTACCAATAGTGAATCTGGCACCGTTGAAGAGACTGCATTACAGCCCAAGTCTTAATCGAATCGAAGGCTTTCTCGTAGTCCACAAACGCTAAGCAGAGAGGCAGGTCATACTCTTCGATCGTCTGTACAACCTGTCGCAGCGTATGTATGTGGTCTACGTTGGTAAAGCTTTTATAGAATACAGCTTATTCGGGAGGCTGGAAGTCGTCAAAATTACGCGCGAGACGGTTTGTGATGACTCTTGAAAACAGTTTGTAGACATGGCTCAGAAGTGAGATGGGCCTATAATTCTTACCAGTAGCACTACGCCTGTCCTCTGTCTGCCTGGGTCTGTCTTTGGCGTTTTAACCTCGAGTATGAAGGAATCAAAAAGCTTCTGGGGGGCTTAAGAACGGATTTTCCACCGGCCTAGCTATCTGCTATTGTATAATAAAAAGATTTCCTTCAATCTTTTTCTCGTTATTTTTTTAATACGTATCATACCTATTATACGAGTACCTAACGCTCAATGCTCGTGTCCATTTCTACCATAGTCAATACATGTTGGCGTATTTAAACGCAAAATATTGTTGGAAAAATATGATTTTTGGTACTTTCAAACTCAAATAGCAGTCAGGGGGTTAATTCTAGACTTTCATTGTAATATAAAAAAATGTTCAAGATATTATTTTCCATAAGAAAACAGCTTTTTTTTTTCTGGCCGGCCCTTTAGTTTTTGGGTACGAAATGAATGATGTCCTTGCTGATTGGAAAACCCAATAACACTTTGCCGGATCTGGGAATCGAAACCAGAACCTCAGTTGCAGCAGTAGCGCGTGCAACCACTTGACCAACAAGGCATTAATTAATTATTAAACAAAATGTATGTTTATCTCTAGGAGAAAACCTTAAAGTAATAAAATAGTTTGTTACTAAAACTAAAATACAGAATATTATAATAAACTTACTTGATAATTGTTCATTACAAAGTACAGCAGAAACGCACAGAGACATGTTGTAGAGTAACTCATTGCAAAAAAGTTACTAAGAAAGATACTACACCACAGTATTTCTAGGAACAAACAAAAAAGTTCAGTCTGTCTGTTCCGCTTTATATCAGCGTTAATAACAATGATAAAATCGATTACATACCGTGTTTCGGAAATGTTCATAATTAAATAAATGGTTCAAAATTTTATCAGAATTCATAGCTTTTGTAACTTAAATGACACAAAATGTATAGGAGATAGTTTTTTTTGTGCCCACTGTATTGTCACGTCTATTAATCGCATTATGCCTAAACTAACCGATTTATCATTTAAACTGGTCAATTTTTTAAATAAAGTTTAACCGGAATTACGAAATCGTAATGAAAAGATAATCTTTTGATAATGCACTCAATTGATTCAATTTCAGTTATGGCCGTAAATGTCATAACAAAACAGTTTTTTATCATTTAAAATGGTCAATTTTTTTAATAAAGTTAACCGGAATCACGAAATCGTAATGAAAAGATAATCTTTTGCACTCAATTGATTCAATTTCAGTTATGGCCGTCAATGTCATAACAAAACAGTTTTTAAAGCCAAGTTTTTTATTCGTGTAGCCTTTGGACTAGTTTCACTCAAAAAGCTGTTAATGCTCTTCGTATTCAGTACAACAATGCATTCAGGATGCTGTTGGGGCTGCCACGCTTTTGTAGTGTCTCGGGTATGTTCGCGGACGCGCAAACTGACTGGCTGGCTTCGCTGCGATCAGACGCAAGTGTGCAGCATCCCTGTTGCGCAGAGTGCGTGCCAGCTCCAACAGCCTCCTGGTTGTCTTATCATTTACTTATTAATCCAGCTGCATATTCCTACTAATCGATTGACCGTTAGTAGGAATATGTTTGAGATCATGGAACTTTGTTTGTTTTTGTTGTTTAGTTGTTTATAAATATTATTAAAATAGTTTGTAAGTAAATTGTTACTAACGATATGAGTTCATGTTACTTGAAAATAAATGTTTGATTATTATTATTTCCTTTAGTACATTTTCATACATATAAATTACATTTTTAAATATTTTTATGTAAAATAAATTTAAATATATAAAAAATAGTGGTCTATCGGCATCAGGAACAGGGTCCAAGCTGCCGTTGGTCAGGGCTCTAGAGAGAGGATCCGCCTCATGATGCGTGCCGTGTCTAGGAGTACTGCTTTCTGAATCAAGCACTTGACCCAGCCGCGCAATGAGAGCCTCCTGAGATGTTGGTCGAGGCTCTCCGCTATTAGGCCATTAACCGTTATAATTATCGGTACAATGATTGCAGAGTCCACGTCCCACATGTCGACAACCTCGTGTGCTAAGTCAAGACACTTGTTTTTTCTTATCTTTCTCAGCTTAACGAGATTCTCGTCATGGGGGACAGCAATATCAACAATCATTGCATGGGGCTCTTGTCAATCTATCACCACAATATCAGCCTTATTGGTTACAATAGTCCTGTCAGTGATTATAGATCGATCCCAATACAATGTGGCGTGACCATTCTCCAGAACTGGATCGGGCACATACCTGTAGTATGGTACTTCAGACACCACAAGGTTGTACTGCAAGGCAAGTTGCTGATGGATATCCTAGCCACTAGATTGTGTCTGTGCAAGTACTCGCCGTTAGTAAGACGAATACTTCCTTACGATCGTTAGTATCAAGTATTACAGGTTTACACCAGTTCTCCAAGGAGAGCGGGGTGAGGCTCCTATTTATTTATATATATGCCCTTCTGTTGGTAGTGCGGATCCGAATGTCGCGCCCAAGCGCCTCGACGGCGACGCGGGGGATTCTGCGACCCCGAGGCAGCGAGTACAGTGAGCGCTTGCCGGGTCTGCCAGCAGCGCGTCGCCTTGCCCTGGTGCAGGCAACTCCCAAGCGGTTCCACTACATTCCACCTACTGTTTCTTCTACTAGTACTTTACTACTACTAGCTAAATTGTGTTTTCGTCGTAATTATTAGTCCGATTAGGTTCCGTCTCCTTTTAAAACGTACTCAAACGTCGTAGGTTCATCGCGACGAATTTCAAATATGGTGTTAAACGCGGAATTTGACGGGGGCTCCGTTCCGTTCGGACGACGTTACATTTTCTATAATAGTTTCATAATTTTTATTTATCTTTTCTTGTCTATCTTGAATACCTCGTTTTATTCTATGTTGTCCAGGCTTCGATTCCGGGACGACATTTGACTTGAATGTACACAATGACACTACGTATTGAATTAGAGAATGAAGAATTACAGCAGTGTTAGCGATAATTATCTAGTAGTCATCGAATGGCACCTCGAGAGAAAATGGACTTGAGCCTATAATTTATGTTCACGAGTAGCGAGTAATAATCGAGCTGCCTTCGCCACTTCCACATCACCGCCGCACACAGGTGAAATTTACCCAAAAGGTGGTCATTATTACATGAAGTGTGTTTATGCCTGTTTTTTGCTTTAGATGGTCTAAAATAAAGTTTTATTGATACGATATTTATTCGATTTCTGGTTATTTTAAGAGAGTTATATAATCGTGAGGATAGGACTTTACTTGTCTTTGTGGTAGTTTTTTAAGACTTGTGAAAATGTGTGGAATGTGAGGATCTGAAATCCTTTGCTGTAACGCCGCAGAAGTTGCATTTTACTGTTCCATTTTGTTCAGGAGACGCAAGTAGACGCAGCCAAATTTTGTATCAATAAGAAAGCTACTGAAATGTACGTTATTAATATGTCTTAAAAACGGGTTAAGTGCGGTGAAGTAAAAACTTTTTACCATGAGAATAAAAATTAACGTGTTTAAAACGATTTGTCTTCACAATCGTAAGTAATGTAAACGTTTTAGAGATTTAGTAAAAAAGACAGTATCCTGAGACGGTATGGAATCCATAATGTTTTTATCTTAATATTCACTAAATAAAATATCAAACGTAATTTAAACAATTATGCAAAATTATAATAAATTACTCCAATAAATAATCACTATCATCAAATGTTTGAGTAGGTAATGAAAAAACTGGCCAAGTGAGAGTCGGACTCGATCACGAAGGGTTCCGTACCACCGTACAATATTTTGCTAATAGATGAAAATACTAAAAAAAGCAAAGGTATTATTATTTTTCATCTTAATTTTTTTTTATAATTATTCCAAAAAAAGAAAAAAAAAGTAAAGTTAAAGTTATTTTTTTCAGTTGTAGGAAATCGCCACTTTTTTATAAAATATCTTATGAAGCGGCGTTTTTATTTATTTGTTCACTATATACAGTATGGTACATGATATACAGAAGTTTCAAATTCCTATAGCTCGTACAAAAATGGTCTAAAACTGTCAACTTTTACGGTTTACTACTTCTTCCCTTTGAAGATAAAAAAATATTACAAAAATTGTTCCCTACTGGATGAGCTCTAGACAATGATGCCCCACATGCCAGGTTAGAATATTTTTTTCTAAATCCTAATTTTATTGTATGGGGACCCACTTAAATTTTTATGTTTATTTAGTTTTTATTATTGTAGCAATAGAATAAATAATCTGTGTAATTTTTTACTGTCTACCTCTTTCGGTTCATGATATACAGCTCGCTGACAGACAGACGGACAGCGGAGGCTTAGTAATAGGGTTCCGTTTGGCACCCTTCGGACACGGAACCCTAATAAAATGTGTCAAACGTTTTACTGTTTACCAAAAGGTGGTGCCACTGTCTTGTTGCTAATAATTTATGTTACTACTTTTTAATCAGAGTAATTTCAATTTTATCAATATAGGCCATAAATTACGTAAATTTCACCTGTGTGCGCCGGCGGCAACGACAGAGGTCGCTATGGCTGCATTTTTTGGGCACAGAGGGCAGTAAAGGAGGTAGGACATTGCTCCCAGTAATACAATATTAATATTTTTACATTTTAAACATTAATTGTGATGACCACATAATAGAAGTAGTAGAGTCAACAAAGTTTTTAGGATTATACATAGATAAAAAAATGACATGGAAGAAACAAATAGAACACGTATGTAATAAATTAAACAGTTATTCTTTCGCTCTACGTAATCTCAGTAAAATCGTTGATATTACAACCTCAATAATTGCTTACCATGGTTATGTATCGTCTACTCTTCGATACGGTGTTATTTTTTGGTGCAATTCCACTGATCTGGAAAGTGCGTTCAGGGCGCAAAAAAGATGCGTAAGAGCTATATGTAACTTAACCCAAACGGACTCATGTGAGCCTCATTTCAAACGTTTAAAAATATTGACACTGCCCAGCATCTACATCTATGAGACAGCACTATTTATCAATTGCAATCTTGAACTGTTTGAGTATCGCACAAGAGCGCGTCACGCAAATAAACTATGCGTTCCACCAGGGAAAACCGCACTCCTTTCCAAAAGCTTTGTTTGCATGGGCCCTAAAATATATAATAAACTACCCTTAATTATACGCAGTTCAAGTAATGTAAATCTATTTAAAAAGAAACTTCAATCTTTACTTATAGATAAGGCTTATTATTCAGTTGAGGAGTACTTCGAAGACAAAATGTAACGCAATCATTGTTTAATAATGAATTAACAGTAATCCAAAATTTAATTTGTCGTTGAAATAATATTGTTAATCTACCTAGCTTAATTCTTAATTTAATCTAAATAATTTTACTCTTACTGAATTTGACCTTTTATTGTAACATCATGACGACTATTTGTAATGGATTGACTATCAATGTATAATTTTTTTTTGTTTAAATATTATGTCATATATTATAATTTGCATGCTAACATAAGCTGAATATGGTGAAACCGTACCTGTATAACATCCTTGTAAACCCATATTATGCGAATAAACTTGATTGATTGATTGAATACATTATTTTAAGAACTCTATAGCGCTTGAATATGGCTACTAAGTAAATTCCTGATGGAAAACCCAATAACACTTTCCCGACCTGGGATCGAATCCAGAACCTCATGCAGTACTAGACCAACGAGACAGTCATTAATTATTTAAAACTTTTAAAGTAAATAAACTTTTTACAAAAACAAAAAACAACCGGCTTCCAAAATAAAACACTACAAAGTGAAAATATCTTTAATTTCGGTTTTTGGTTTTGAATTTTCTTTTTTACTTTTTAGTTGTGATACCACCCCACACAAATTCGAATACTTGATATGTACGAGTAAATAACAGTGACAGGAACTTATTATAACATCATCTACATAGACTAAGTGGGAAAATACGTATTATTGAAGGTAACTCAAAAACTGCACAAGCAAAGTCCTTTACCAAATGAAAAGAGAATTTTTGAAATCGATTCACAATTTACGAAAGGCCGATGAACATACTTATAGTCGAAGTTCCCTGAACTAAAACCAAAATTCGGATTATTTTAATAAACTTACTTGATAATTGTTCATTACAAAGTACAGCAGAAACGCACAGAGACATGCTGTAGAGTAGCTCATTGCAAACAAATTACTAAGAAAGATGCTACACGACAGTATTCCTAATAACAAACAAACAATGTCAGAGTGTCTGTTCCGCTTTATATATTTTTTAAGTACAATCAGACTGTTTATCTCACATCGGATCAGCTTTAATAACAATGATAAAATCGATTACACACCGTGTTTCGGAAACGTTCATAATTAAATAAATGGTTTAAAATTTTATCACTTGACTTTCAAAAGTACCTTATTATGTGCATATTTGAAATAAATTATTTAACTTGACAAAATGTACAAAATTTTAAATAGCATGTATTTTAACAAAATGCAAGTTATCATCATAATAATCTAACATTTAAGCTCCTGCAATTTAAACGCAGTGTATAAACAGAATTTGTATTTGAAAATAATGACGTTAGGTATATATTTCAGTAGAGAAGGCAATTTAATTTGATTTATGTTTTGTAAAGCGGTTATTTGTACTCATCATTAAAGATAAAGATAAAGATCATTTATTTGTCAAACATGCGTTTACATAAACTGAGTAATCAGACATGCAAGATATTGAATTAATATATGTTGTGTGCGTCCATGTTTTGCCAATAGTGGCGTACAAATTTTGTAGGTATAGAAAATTACATTTAATTGCATTTTACATAAAGTCATTCTAAATTTCATTACAAAACAAATAAATAACAATTGATGTCAAGCTATTAGGTATAGGTATAATAAAGTCAAAATAGATTAAATTATGTCCAGAATATTTATTTATTTATTAAAACTTTATGCACAAGTAAAAATAAAATACCGTACAAAGGTGGACTATATAAAATATAAAAAAATATATAAATAAAAAAAAATATAAATGAATATTCATGCAGTCAAATAGAATAATTCAAAATTGATTTAAGATTCACATTATTCTATTGTTACAATTGTTCAATTCTTAACTATGTTTATTAGAAAACGGAATAGAAAAGTCCTTTTCATTTAAAAAATCTATAACATTGTAATACACTTTACTAACTAAAAGAATTCTCAGCTTATTTTTGAAAAGTGACAAGGGCAGTTCTCTCCAACTTTTAGGTAATTTATTAAATATGGTAGGAGCCATACAAAAGACACTTTTGCGCATGAGAGTTGTTCTCGTAGTATGAGAGCATATCCTGCTATTGTCGCGCCTATTACGTGGGACTACTTCATCTAATCGTTTAAATCGGTGTGGATTTGTTTTGACAAAAACAGCTACTCCTAAAATGTACAGCCATGGCAAAGTAAGAATTTTATATTTTTTAAAGGCACGCAACTATCAGTAGGTTTAGTTTTAAATATTGAACGAACGCACTCTTTTGAGCCTTGAACACCGTGTCTTTTTCTGTTGAGTTGCCCCAAAAAATGACACCATAGCGTAGATGAGATTCTGTTAAACCATAGTAGGCTTTAAGTAATGCCTCCACACTTATTATAGACGACAATGTGTGCAGGGCATAAGCAGATTTACTGATTTTCTTGCACAAGATTTCGATATGGATTTTCCAAATCAGTTTTTTGTCAAGGTGGAGCCCTAAAATTTTTGTTGTTTCTACCTCTTCTATATGCTGGTCATCGTAGTGTATATTTAAGTAACTCTTGCTATTGATCCGTTGACTAAAATGTATTAATTTAGTTTTTGTCAGGTTAATTTTTAATAACTTTGACGTTGGACAAACCTTGAAAACTCAAAAAAATAAACTTAAATTCTCAAAATATTGCTAAAATACATGTTTTAATAAGCTGGTATCAAAAATACATGTATTAAGATAGTTGATTGACTCAGGAGCGACTTTGCGGAAATCTATTATACATTAAAAAATACAATTGACGACGTATCGAGTCCGGGTTTGCAACAAGTCAATCGTCATTCTGAGGATGCCTCGTTGAGAGGTGAAACACGTGTCGATTTCTTACAGGGTTCTTTATGGCTTTTTAAGAACAGTTAAGCGGATTAGGTTACTAAATATACGTCGTCTATTGTATTTTATACACATAATTATTATGAAACATTGGGTAGCTTGTAAGGTGACATGTTGACATTAAATTATAAGGATTATTGGTACCTACAGAATCATAGAATTTTAATTAAGAACACTTGCGATTAAATAATGCAACGTAAGAACTGCAGTTTTCAATTTAAAAAGAAAATACGAGTATTATAAAATTCGATCGAGAATTCGAGAAAACACCTTTCGTTTATCCCGTACGGGATAAGAAAAACCACCTATTGGTGTTGGCACGGAGCGCAGTAGATATATCACACGTCTTACGAGTACACACGGCTACACATCAAGCTATACATTTCCAGTTTATGCTGATCTCGCATTGTATAGGATTTCTGTACAAATGTGAGGTCAGCTTATACTGGAAATGTATAGCTTGATGTGTAGCCGTGCGTACTATCATCAGCATCACTGATCACAGATAATTGATGGCACAGAGTCGTAGGCCTTCTTATGCGAGATCGACGAACCTGTTGGCTTATGGCCATGTCGATGAGGAGTAGCTCCTTAGTACCGCGGGACCCGTTCCTACATCCATTTTGAGAGGTAGACATAATTGAATTACTGTCAATGTGTGTGTTGATTTTTGCTCTCAAAATGGATGTAAGAAGTTTATAGACCGTCGACAAACATGTGATCGGTCTATAATTCTTGGGTTCCGCAGGACTACCTGATTTATGGAGCAGGTGGGTAACGCCTGTTGTTAGAGACTGTGGTAGCGACCCAGACTCCACGGATGGCTGGAATTGACATGCTAGGCGAGTGTGTGAACTAGTCAGCCATTTTAACCAAAAGTTGTGCAGTCCGTCCGGTCCCGGTGATTTCCAATTCGGTAACGGATGGACTGCTCTGGCTACATTTCTTCTTATTATTGCCTTTATTAATTTACAAACTTATTAAAAATATTTTTATAAAAATCATTAAAAAAAAACGATCGGTTACTCGATCAGTGGATTGCCACCGATGGAAATTAACACGTCTTGTTATGTGAATTAAGACAGCTGTTAATAACGCGTTCATCATTTTGTTTAAAGTCACCTTCTGTAATACGCCGCAAGGTTCGTGAAAAGTCTTCGGATAGATGTTGCCAATATTTCTCTCATAACAGAACTGGGTTTGCTATTCCACAAAACACTAAAATTATGGCAAACAAATGCCGCAGACTACTGGGATTGTCGCTGACGCTGGCCTTCTCTCGGTGTTGGTCACCGTCGAAAAGGTGACGTGCTACGCAGGCTGCACGGAATTTGGGATACTCTGCATCATCAACTGTCCTCAGGAACGCAAATTGCTTACCAAGTTTACCTTTTTTAGTGAATTAAGTATTAATTAATTACTGACTTATTATATTTTATATATTATATACTTATTATATTTTATATATTATATACTTATTATAATTTAATACATATTAGTATTAAAAATGTAAAAAAAAATATAAAGAAAAAAAAATCTAATAGTTAATGTAAAAAAAGCATCACAAAAAATACCAATAGTTGGGAATCGATCTTACAACCACTGCTTTGGAAAGAGTTGTGCAACCCCCTTAGTTATTTGATGTTGTTGAAAGTTAGCTGAAATAGCCGTTCTTATATTTCATGATTGACTGCTTAGCTCCATAAAGGTATAGCTTGATGATAATCATTTAAAATGTTTAAATTGGTAACTATCTGCAATATCCTAACATTTTGGCGCGTCCTTTTAAGATTTTCGGAGAAGAATACGAACATAATCTAATATTACTACTCATTCCCAAATAGCGTGATAGTTCAGCTCGACCAGACTTATAGGGAATATCTGTGCCAAATTTTAGCAGAATCTGTCCAGTAGAATTTGCGTGATGCTGGAACATACATACGGACAAACAGACAAAAATTCTAAAAACTATATTTTCGGCATTAGAATCGATCCAGGACCTCGTAGCAATTACTTTAAAAAAAAATATTCAATGTACAGTTTTGACTTCGCTACGATTTTATTATATGTATAGATAAACCAATTACAGGTACTTTTGATTTGTCAAGGGGTCGGTCAGTCAGAAATAAGAAGCTAATATGGGATTCTTCTCTGGGGAACCTGTTCGGACATTAACTCTGTCTTTGTTCTACAGAAAAGGGCTGTTCGAGCCATTTACAACCTAAGTCCGAGAGATTCCCTTCGAGAAAAATTCAAAGAAGTAAATATTCTGACTGTAGCCTCATAATATATATTTGAAAACCTTTTGTATGTACACAAAAACATATCAAATTTTAAGAAAATGTCCGATATTCATAGTATAAATACCAGGAATAAACACAACCTTGCTGTACATCACACTCGTCTCCACAGAGTAGGCAACTCGTTCATGGGTCAATGTATACGCTTTTACAACAAACTTCCCAATGACATTCGAAACTTACCCATCAAACGATTTAAAAATTGTATTAAAAACAAACTTTGTAAAAAAGGGTACTATAAAATTTCTGATTATTTGGAAGATAAAAAAGCTTGGGATTGAGCTGCTCGCTCTGCTAAACCTTATGATAAAACCATAAAACTTGACATTAGAATTATTTAGTAAAATCATCAAAATATACCAGTTTTATTTAAACATTCATATTATTGAATATTACATTCAAAATGACATGATTACTTTGTAAAGTATTATATTTTTTAATTACCTATTGTGAATGTGAGGACTATGTGGATATTTTAATTTTTAATGATTTTTTTTTGTTTTCTCTACTCAGTTTTTTTTATTTCCTTTCTCAGATAGTTTTAATAATGGTCTGACGGTTTGAGTAGTTTATGCGGCTTACCCAAATGTCCTTTCTTTGGTATGTTCGTCGAGTTGAGCTCCTTATGTTCTGAGTTGTGCTCCACGATTACTGACAAATGCTTGCACTGACTGGACAGGTCCACTCAAATCTGTGTGGTTCTTTTCTCAAAAGACCATTTCAGACACTAATCTACATGGTCCTCATATGGCTTGACCAAGATTATGTCTGGACTTTAAAAGAGACTGTGACCTCTGAGTTTGTTTTGGCCTTTCTTCTCAGAGTAGTCGGATAGGAAACGCCGAACTCATCTAGCAAATTTTAATAATATTTTTTTTAATATGACGTGTAAAAGTGATTCCTATATCCTATTTACAGAATAAACAATTTCATTTCATTTCATTTAATTTCATTACAACGCGTAGTAGATTCTTATGGAGAAGAACGGGCAAGAAACTCCACGGATACTCTTTTAAATCAGAATATTGTTACAAAATATTAGTTACATCATTCATGTTGTAATTATACATGTGAGAACAATGTAGAGACACGTGCACGTTAGAAGCGTCCGTAATAAAGCAAAAACAACTCAGAAATTAAAATAAATTCAAATAAGCTCTGGCGGCTAAGAAATGAACAGTCCCCACTGACGGCGCCCGTTCATGAACATGACGTATGGATCAGCACCATTTACCTCAACCACTTTCAAGGGAACTTAATTATCCAACACACACGCCACCACCAGCGAGACATTTGAGTGAGCATGACATACTCTCAGCCGCAAGATCACATTCAAGTCAATGAAAGACGTACCCAGTAAATGGTAGCTTTAAAGTAGGTACATAGTGCTCACACATGTGCTATGCAATTATGTAATACTAAGAGATTGAATTTATGCAATCTAAAGATAGTTTTACAATCTTCAGGAGATCCAACAGTATTATTTTCGAATGCTAATCAATTAGCTTATGCGCCCTTGTGGAACTGGACCGACGTTGAGCCAAGCATTTTTGTCAACGATGTAATCCCCCAACTTATAATATGCTTGACAGCATAGTGAGCGTTTTATACAAGATTTAAATTTCGTTTCATTCAGTTGGGAGTATGTGGGGAGGTATTTTATTGTAACATTTTAAACAGTACCCCATGAAGGATGAGTCTACTTTAGCCAGTCTGAAACCCGGTTGAACTAATTGGTCCCTATTTCTAGTGCTATAATTGTGTCTATCACCTCTTTTACTGAAAATACTTAGATTTTTCCTAATTCTACATGATGTTTTCATCGATATATTGACAAGGCACCGTCATGATGTTAATATCTTTAAACAGTTCCCTTAGAGAATCACGTCTGCGGAGACCATATATTGCTCTGATGGTTCTTTTCTGCAGTATAAAAATACGAGACTCGATATCTGCACCATGGTAAAATATCATACACGGTACTATGAAAGTAAATGAAATAGACAAGCCTCGCGGTATCGACGTCAGTAAATTGACGGATTTTTCTCATAGCATATGCTGCTGAAGTTAGGCGTCCTGTTCGAGATGTTAAATGAAGACCCCATTGCAGCCTTGAGCTAAGCGTAATCCCAAAGAAAACAGTTTTATCGACGAATTCTCATTTCTCCCTATTCAATACTATGTCACAATCACTTCTTTTAACATTCGGTAAAGCAAATTCAAGGTTGATCCATCGTCAAAATTATTCATAATGATATGGTACAAATAACCACGTTACAAAACATAAATTAAATTAAATTGCCTTCTCTGCTGAAATACAACGTCATTATTTTCAAATACAAATTCTATTTATACACTGCGTTTCAATTACAGGAGCTAAAATATTAGATTTTTATGACGATAACTTGGCTTTTGTTAAAATACAATTCTACTTAAAATCAAATACATTTTGTGTGATAAAATGTTTGGTTATAAAATTTTAAGCCACTTATTTTAGTTATAAACGTTTCGGAAACACGGTATGTAATCGATTTTATAATTGCTATCAACGCTGATATAAAGCGGAACAGACACTCTGACATGTTTTGTTTGTTATTAGGAATACTGTGGTGTAGTTTCTTTCTTAGTATTTTTTTTTTGCAATGAGCTACTCTACAGCGTGTCTCTGTGCGTTTCTGCTGTACTTTGTAATGAACAATTATCAAGTAAGTTTAATAAAATATTCTGTACGTATTTTGGTGTTAGGAATAGATAAGAGTTTTTCTTACAGATAAACATAAATATTTGTTAAATAAATTAATGATTGCCTCGTTGGTCTAGTGGTCGCCAGCGCTACTGCTAAGAATGAGGTTCTGGGTTCGATTCCCAGGTCAAGCAAAGTGTTATTGGGTTGTTTCCATCAAAATTTCTCAGTAGCAGCCAGCAGGAGTCTGAATTTGTTTCCGGTGGATGGTAATAGATTTTTCTTAGTTAATTTTAATGATGGTCTGGCAGTTTGAGTACTTTATGCGGCCTACCCAAAAGTCCTTTCTTTGGTATTATTCAACGAGACGTTGAGCTCCTTAAGTTCTGAGTTGAGCTACACGATTGACGAAGAGACTACAATAATGCTTGCATTGACTGGACTGGTTCACTCAAATCTATGTGGTTCTTTACTTAAAATACCATTTCAGACACTAATATACATGGTCCTTACATGATCTGACCAAGATTATGTGAGCACTTTTAAAGAGAATTTGACCCCTGCGTTTGTTTTGCCATTTCTTCTCAAGTCAGGTAGTCAGATAGGAAATGTCGACTTCATCTAGATTATTTTTTATTTTGGTAATATGACGTGTAAAATTGATTCCGGTGTCCTATTTACAGAATAAACAATTTCATTTAAAATAATTGATTAATATTGCATTACCGGGAACAATGTCCTAACTCCTATCCTGCCCTCTGTGCCCCAAAAATGCAGCCATAGCGACCACTGCGTGGCTACTGCGGTGCCGTGGGAGTGGCGAAGTTTTGGGCCAATAAAATGTAATACACTGCCATGCCGCATGCCGTCCACACGACGAAAAAGAAGAGGACCGGGAACAATTTGTCCGGGACTTATGTATCTTGTTGTGGCATTTTATCATAATTTCTTCTTTTTTTTAGTGCCTAAAAATGATCCCAGAACGTGCTGAACTTACATATTTTAATAAATCGTACTATGAAGACTCTCCACCTCCAATATTAAATGTGAGACGTTATAAACGAAGAGGAGATTATTATGTAAATATTGTATTTACCAATAAGATTGCTTTGGGCAACACCGTAACGGTAAGGCATTCGAGTATTCTTACTCGTAGCTCGCTTCACCACCAACAGGGCACCTGACAGGCATCGGGGTATCATTTTATTTTATTAGGATCTCCAACAAAGAATACACCTTACATGCTATAATATAAAGACAAAAACAACAATATATGTGCTCCCTCAATTATAGGAGACCACATCATGCAATAAAAACAAGCAAACAATATATTAAAAATGGAAGTAGCCCTAAAAGTTAAAATTATATTTACTATTACTAAATAATTATACTAGTACATTATTAATTAATTTGGTCATCTGAATTTAAATTGAATAAAAATAAAGATTAAAAAGATTAAAGATTTTCGAAATAGTCGTGCAAAAAATCGCGTCAAAATCGATCCAGTAGTTTCAAAGTATAACAATCTAGATACAGATTGCTTCATTTAATAAGATAAGCAGCGTTGGTAGGCCTCAAGGTGAACCGATGACCTGGACGGTCGCGGGAATCCGCTGCATGCGAGAGGCACAGGACCAGTTGATGTGGGGAGACCTATGTCTAGCAGAGGATGCCTTTCGGCTGAAATGATGCTGGATTAGGTAAGACTACCTACTACTAGAATACATGGTCAGCTCTACCTGCAGCTCTGTCTGACCTGACCAAAATTCGTATCGTGTGTGGTTTGTTACGACGACCGAAACTATCTTCTCTGCATTTGATAGGTAAAACCTAATGTTTTACCTATCAAATGCAGAGAAGATAGTTGAAAATAGTCTGCTCGTTTATGTATTCAGACAGATCGATTGATTAGACGCGTCTGCTCAGTTTAATCTGTTCATGTGTTGCCTGGTTTCGTAGGAATTAACTTTATGAAATGTTTGGCCTAGTAGACTGTAGATTTGTTGACTATTTTCTATTTTGTTAAGTACCTGGTACTTGTTTAAAGGCCTACATTGTCCTTGCATGTCTATTAACACTGTTATTTGAAAATATTGTATAAGCCAATTATTTTTTAATAATCACGTTGTTAACACATGCAAAGAGTGTTGCCTGGGTTGGCAGAAATTTACTTTATGAAATCTTTGCACAGGTTGATGTCATTTTCTACGAGTATCTTCACAATGAATTCAGGAGGTCATTTCCTGAAATGCACTTCAAACTATGCGATCTCATTACCATTGATCCCTATTTTGGTAAAACCCTAAGGATGGGAGGCTTGGACAGTTGCCCTGTTCAACCGGTAAGATTGTCTTATTCCCATCATTTTTGGGGTTCCATAGTAAACAAGGAACCCTTATAGTTTCGCCATGTCCGTCTGTCTGTCTGTCTGTCCACGGCTTATCTCAGAGAGGGTGAGTACTAGAATACAGTTATTTGGCATGGGTATACATTATAATCACGCCGACAAAGTTGTAAAATAAAATCAAGAAATTTTTTTTTTGGGGCACCTCACCTAAACGAAAAGTGGGGATGTTTTTTTTTCTCGTCTATCTCATAGTGTGGCGTATTGCCGCTGGAAAGGTCGTTCAAAAATATTGAACGTCCTTTCCAACGAATGTGAGTTTGTTAAAACCATTTTTGGATTCAGGGATCCGTTCGCGAAATATAATATATAATAATAATATAATATATATAAGCTTTAAAGTGCTAATCTTTGTTAGAGTCAAATGTCCCCCCTCCTGCCAGCTCTAACTCAAACTTAAAGCATTTATTTAAAATAAACCAATTACAGGCACTTTTGAATTGTTAAGGGGTCGGTCTGTCAGAAATAAGAAGCTAGTTGCCCATTCCAACGCGTAGTAGGTTCCTATGGAGAAGAACGGGCAAGAAACTCCATGGACACTGTTTTAAATCAGAATATTGGTTACATCTTTATGTTGTAATTATACATGTGAGACCAATGAAGAGACACGTGCACGTTAAAAGCGTCCGTAATAAAGCTAAAAGAATTCAAAAATTAAAATAAGTTCAAATAAGCCCTGGCAGCTAAGAAATTACCAGTCCCCACTGACTAAATAAGTTTACGGATTCTGTAGAATCCCTAAATGTATCTCGATCCTTCGTGTGCTCGCCGGGCCAATGCTTACAGCACTTACAATCCACCAAGCAAATGCTAAACACTTTGCACGTCAACATTCGAAGCTTGAACCGGAACTTTGATGGCCTAAATGTCCTCATACACTCCATGGATGTTAAGTGTGATGTAGTTATTCTTTCGGAGTGCTGGTTGAGTAAAATTTCTGACATCCCTGTTTTGGACGGTTTTGCCTCAGCAAGGTTTTCTTTTAGTAGCCAAAACGTAATTTTTTTATCTATATTCGTTCCGATTTAAAGTATAAGATTACTAAACCGTTGTTCCGGGATGCTAACTGTCTTATTTTGAGGTTAGACCCAGACGTTGCGATTGTGGCAATTTATCGATCACCTTCAGTTATTATATATATATATATTGAACATTTCGTTAGCTCCTTAAATGACACACTGACTTCCCTTTCATCTATGAGAACAGTGGCAGTGATTGGTGATTTAAACATTAATATTCGTCCAGGAAATAGTGATCCAAACTCTGAAGAGTATTTAAATATAATGGCATTTCATGGGCTTCTGCCAGCCCACCTCTTCCCGACACGTATTGACAACTGTCTTGACCACGCCTTTCTTAAATCAGATAAGTGTTCGACAGCACTAGTTCTAGACTCTTTCCTTACCGACCACGCTCCTGTTTTGTTTTGCCTTGAAACTGTCTCCTTTGTTGAGAAACCTAAAAGCATGATCCGCCAGATTAATCTTCCGGGTGTCATTTGTCACTTAGAAAACTTGGACTTCTCCAGCATTCTGGATAGCACAGACCCCAATCAAAGTGCGGAACTACTTATCTCCATTTTGGCGGATTCAGTAGACGAACACAGCCAACTAAAGCAAGTTCCGCACAGAAGGAGAATTATTAAGCCATGGATCACTCCTGGTCTTTTGAGATGCATACGCAATCGAGACAAACTACATTTAAAGTCAATGCAGGATCCTGAAAATCTCATAGATAAATTAACATATTCAAGATATAGAAATTTTTGCAATAATCTGTTAAAGACGATTAGGTGCCAATATGAACAGAATGAGCTCCAAAAGGCCAGCGGAAATCCCAAGGCAACTTGGGATATCATAAAGTCCATAAGTTATAAAAATACCACACCCGCAAGTAAATCGGGGGATCTCCTTAATATCTGCAGTGATCCTGATGCCTCTGTAAACTATATAAACAATTACTTCTCAAATGTTGGAGGTAATCTTGCTCAGAAGATACAGCAGGCTCAATATATTATCAATTCAAACTTTGATTTTAACTCTTTACCCAACCCGCAGGGCAACTCTTTGGTTTTGCTTGAGGCCGACTTTGCTGAGGTGAACAGTATAATTACGAAATTAAAGCATAACTGTGGTGTTGGCTACGATGGTTTACCCGTTTCAGTTATTAAATCTGCTAGGCATCAATCACTCATGTATGCAATCTGTGCTTGTCAAAGGGCATTTTCCCAAACGCCTTCAAAAAGGCATTAGTTTCACCTATATTTAAGGGTGGGGATGGAGAACGTGTCGAAAACTACAGGCCTATATCGGTTCTCACGACTTTGTCCAAAATCTTAGAAAAAATCTTAAATAAGAGACTACTGAATTATTTAGAGCACAATAATGCAATTGCCTCAAACCAATACGGCTTCAGGAAATGCAAATCAACAGAGGATGCTGTGCTTGAGCTATCAAATCAGATCACTAAGAATCTAGACACCAGGACTAAAACGATAGGAGTATTCTTAGATTTAGCCAAGGCTTTTGACACGGTTTCTACTCCCATCCTTTTACACGGATTGGAGGCTCTAGGAATACGAGATGCCGCTCTAAGGATCTTTTCCGACTACCTCACTAATCGCAGTCAGCGAGTTAAGGTTCAAAACTACATTAGCGACGATAAGTATTTATCTTTCGGAGTCCCGCAGGGCAGTGTGCTGGGTCCTACGCTCTTTCTTGTATACGTAAACAGGCTGTGCCAACTCACTATACCAGACTGCAAGATATGGATATGTCTATGCTGATGACACTGCACTTATTATAAGTGGAGATACCTGGACTTCTGCTCACCGCTCGGCTGAAAATGCTCTTGGTATAGTGATGGATTGGCTTTCCTGTAATCAGCTAACATTAAATGTTTCCAAAACCCACTATGTTGCTTTCTCAGCGAACTCTTCTACACAGACTAGCGTTCCGGATATAAAGGTTCATAGATGTTCCCATCCTGCACTTAACACGTGTAATTGCCCTCCTATTCAAAGATCATCTTGCGTCAAGTATCTGGGGGTGTACATTGATTGCACACTGAGTTGGAATAAACATGTGGACGTAACAGTATCTCGGGTACGAAAGCTTATGTTCCCAATGAAAAAGCTCAGAAATGTAGTTGCTTTCTCACTCTTGAAAACTATTTATTATGCTTTAGCTCAGTCACTACTAACATATTGCATCTCAGTTTGGGGTGGTACTTTTAAGACCTTCATGCTTCGCCTTGAGAGGGCGCAAAGGGCCGTTGTGAAGGTGATGCTTCGGAAACCGTATCGCTACTCTACAACCCAGTTATACAAGGACATGTCTGTACACACTTGCAGGCAACTCTGTGCACTCAATATAATCCTACGTAAGCATTCCTCCCTTAATTATGACTCAAAATTGCTTATAAATAAACGACGTAAAGACCTGGTTTGCCCTCCTGTTAGAATCAAAACTGCCCTGGCAAGTAGAAACTATTTGAGTCTGAGTGGCCGCCTATATAATGCAATAAACAAAACATGTAACATTTATTTCCTGCCAAAATACAAGTGTAAGACCGTAGTAAGCGAATACGTTCAGGGTCTTACTTACGACGACACTGAAAGACTGTTCGCCAGGGAATCATAAATAATAAGCGCTAAAACACACAAAAGCACACACACAAACGCACACACACCAACACACACACACCCTCTTGTTTGTACCTACAGACACCACTCACACACACATTCACGTATTTCCTTGCATGCCTTAAAATAAAAGTAGATTAAATTATTTTTAATCTAATTATATTCAATTCAATTTTTATTATTTTTATTAAACTGAAAATGAGCGTAACTTAATTTCTACGAGTACTATTTGTATCATAGTTATAGTAAATCATGGTTGTAGGAGGAAGGCGCCGGTGTCGGTAACACAGTTCATACTAGCACAGACATCGTCGTTAACTCTATCTTCAATATGCTCAAAATGCTGTACTTTGTATTTTTGGATAGGATAGTGTGTATATGATATGATTGATACCCATGATAATGAGTTGTACCAACATTATTGTTAATAAATAAATTATTATTATTATTTCGTTTATTCATATTTTTTCATATTAAATTACATTTTTAAATATTTTTTACAAAAGATATTAAAAAAAAACATTTAAAAATAAAAAAAAATAGTGGTCCGCCGGTGTCGGGAGCAGGGTCCAAGCTACCGGTGGTTAGGGCTGCAGAGTCAGGAACCTCCTCACAATGCGAGCCGTATCGAGTAGTACTGCCTTCTGAATCAGGCCCTTGATCCAACCGCCTAACGACAGCCTCGAGAGATGTTGGTCGAGGCTTTTGGCAATCAGGCCATTGGCCGTTACGACAATCGGCACAATGATAGCCGAGCTCACATTCCACATGTCGACAATCTCGTGTGCTAAGTCGAGATATTTAATTTGTTTCTCTTTCTCAGCTTTCACGAGGTTCCTGTCATGCGGGATGGTAACATCGACTATCATTGCGCGGCGCGCTAATCGGTCTATCACCACTATATCAGGCTTATTGGCTACAATAGTCCTGTCAGTAATGATAGACCGATCCCAGTATAACGTGACATGGTCATATTCGAGAACTGGGTTGGGCACATACTTGTAATACGGTACCTCAGAGTCAACAAGTTTATATTTCAAAGCAAGTTGCTGGTGAATAATCCTGGCCACTTGGTTATGCCTGGTTATTATTGGTTATTATCAGTGATCGGAGTAGGTAGATTGATTTTTGGTACTTGTATCATAAATGCACACAGAAAGAATAACATGGATAAGCCATTTTTCCGGAAAGTAATTCCGGTATTTCCGGATTCAATTAAATATTGTTAATGTTGGTAGTGATATTATTACTATTCAATTCAAAATTTAAAGGAAGGTATCAAAACTAAATTAATTCATTATTGTGCCGTTAAAAAAAATATGAAGAATATAATATTGCTCATTTTATTACAATTCCTACCTTTTTTTTTTGAGGAAGGCAAATCATCAAATGACTCCTTCCACTCTGGCAGAATACAATTCCTACATAAGTACCGGTTTTTTTTTAATAATCCACCAATTCCGGAGGAATGTCCATATTAATATATACGTTTCGGATCAATGGCCCCAGTTCAATCTACCTACTCCGATCACTGGTTATTATTATTATTATTAACTGACGGCGCCCGTTCACGAACATGACGCATGGATCAGCAAGTAATGATCCAACACATACGCCACCACCAGCGAGACATTTGAGTGAGCATGAGATACTCTCAGCCGCAAGGGCACATTCAAGTCAATGAAAGACGTACCAGTAAATGGTAGCTTTAAAGTAGGTACATAGTTAGCCAGATAAATGGTTGGTTTTGGATATGTGAAAAAATTCACCGCAAAAGTATATATAACGAAATTAAAAGGAAAACTATCACAGCTAAGTAGGTTTTACTAGTTAACGAGTAAAATCGACCAACTTAAATTTCGGTTGCAAAAACAAGTTCTCAAGAACATGTTTTTCAACTACAAATTTAAGTTTTTTCTTGCAATAAATTCATCCAACTACGGAACCCTCATTGTGCGTGGTCCGACACGCACTTGACCGGTTTTTATGACAATTAAAATGTTATAAACGGTTTACGCGTTATTAATACATATTTTTTATGAATAACACCTGCATTAATAATAATATTGCAAGCATACCTGCTTGCAATATTATTTGTATCTCAAGAACTATTTGTGCCTTAAACTTAATTTGCGTTTCAGGGCAAACATGAATTTAGAAACTTGACTTTCAACCACATCATCCCATCTGTGTGGCCGTTTGAAAAAGGAATGATCGAGGTTTTCCTGAACAATACAAATGATCAGATGTTAGCAAGAGGATTAGTTGTTGTAACGTTCAAGCAAGACCTTCTCAGACACAAAACATGATTTTAAGTAATTTTTTATTAGAATAATAAAAAAAATCCGAAATGCAGTTTTTTATTTAATTATACTATGTTTGTGTCTACATTACATACTACATCATATAGATTACATTTAAAGTTGCATTGTAAGGGCGGAAACAATGGAATGGAATGGAATGGGGTGCTAGGACAGGAAACATCCCCGTGTGCCTGGGGGCTGGAGTTCCCTTACGGATGCGTAAGGGGTCTCGTTGCCCGTATGCCAATATTCTGTCAGAGGAGTGAACGCTCTAACGTGTACTCGTAGAGAGTACACGTTCAAGCAGCGTTCCGCCGTTCTGCCGTCGGGCAGGCGGGAGGAAGTCTTTTCTCCTGCCACCGTTGGTCTCGTAGCCCCGAAGAGTGTCAAGGTCATGTCTCTGGCATTTGACGGGGGTCGAGGGTTTTGGCTTAACCGCCCGGGCCGCGAGGTAGAAAACCTCTATAAAAAATCACCCCAAACCTCCAAGCGGCGGCGCACCGTGAGGGAGGTTGATAGCTTGACTAATGGGTAGCTTAATTAGTCACTAGTGCGAACCTCAATTTTTTGGTTGGTTGGTTGGATATATTTTTTACTCGTGGGATCAAAAACGGAAAATCTTTTAAAAAAAAACCCAGAAATCGAAGACGTGCCAATTTTATTGGCAGAGGAACCGCTTGCCGGCGACGGCAACCAGGGTCGAGGAGACTCCTGTCCCTCCGGGGACCAAACTAGGTCCGACCAGGACACGGGACGCGGGCGTTTCTGGGGGAAACGCTCGCGCGATGAGAAGTCGCGTGACGAGAAGTCGGACCGCGCAGGATCGGTGGGACAATCCTCGGGCGAGGAATGCCTGCCGGTCGCTAAGGTGCCGGTAACGAGAGGCCGAGGTCGCGTGACGGTGACCTCGAAACCAGGGCGTGGCAATCGCGGTCGCATCAAGCGGCCCGATACCCCCAGGAATCGGCGGGGAGAGCGACTCTGAGGTCTCATCCGGGGCCTCAAGCGAAGAGCCGAAAGGGGTCACCGTCCCTCTAAAGGGCACGAAGGCACAGGCTGGTGCCGCTGCGAACCGTGCCAAGGGAGGAGTGGCGACCGACGAGGCCGCCAAAGTTGTCGCTGGGCGCTCCGATTCGCGATTAGGAGTGTGGCCTTGAAGAAGCTGCAGTCCTCAAAGGACAAGGCCATACCCGCGGCTACGGCCTCCATTATGACGGCAGCGTGGGCCCTTCAGGTCGGGCCTCCGTCGGACGTACTGTCCGAGATGCGGGCGGAGGTCGGCCGCTTGACGGCCGCTATGGAGCTTCTCCGAAAGGAGAACGTGGAGCTCCGAGCAGACCTGGCCAGGCTCAGTGGAGCCGGCACGTTGTGTTGCATCGCGGAGCGGTGCAAGGGCAGGGCCCGCCCTTGCCAGCGGAGGACTGGGTTTTGGCCCTGGTGCGGAAGGAGCTGGCTGCCTTCAACAGCCGGTTCTCCGTACTGGAGGCCGTGGTCCTGCGCCCTCCGTTAGCGGCGAGCCAGCCGGCCTCGGGCCAGCGGAAGGCGGCATCGTATGCCACCGCCGCCACCGCAGCTGCCGCGGCGGCCAAACCAGGCCCGTCAGGGCAGACCAGGGGTGGGGCTGCTACACAGGCAACGAGGGCCCCGGCCAAGGCGGTGGGGGCTCCGGCCCCGGCCCTGGCAGCGGGAGCTCTGCCCCTGGTGGCGAAACGGCCGCCCATGCCTCCTAAATCTCCCCAGGCTGACGCCGAGTGGCAAATAGCCGGGAGAAGAAGAAGGCGGGCAAGGCCAAAAGGGCGGCCAAAAAGAAGGCGAGGCGGCAGCGGTGCAAGGAGCAGAGCGTCGCGGCTAGGCTCCGCGCCCCGAAGTCCGCAGCTGTAGTGATAACACTACAGCCGGAAGCGGAGAAGAAGGGCATGTCCTACCGCGACGTGCTCTCCAAGATTGGGGCGGCGGTGGACCTCAGGGAGATAGGTGCCGCTCAGGGCATCCGGGTTAGGGTCACTGCGACTGGGGCCCGGATGCTGGAGCTCCCCGGAGCGGCTAGTGGGCCGGCCGCTGACGCCCTGGCTGAAAAGCTCAGGGTGTCCTTAAATGCGGACGAGGCCCGAGTGTCCAGGCCCACCAAGTGCGTAGAAATGCGCATCTCGGGCCTGGACGACTCAGTGGCGGAGGATCAGGTGGTGGCCGCTGTCGTCAGGACTGGGGGGTGCTCTGCCGAGCAGGTTAGGGCAGGCACCATCCGTCCTGACTTCACGGGGATGCGAGCCGTAACGGTGAGCTGCCCCGTGTCGGCAGCCAGGAAAATCGCCGGGGAGGGCCAAAGGTTATTGGTGGGCTGGGTATCCGCGCAGGTCAAACTGCTCGAACCCAGACCTCTGAGGTGCTTCCGCTGCCTTGTGGGCAACCACGTGGGAGCTAAATGCACCTCGGAGGTGGACCGCAGCGATCACTGCTATTGCTGTGGTCAGCCCGGTCACAAGGCCGGCTCGTGCGAAGCCACGCCGCACTGCGCCGTATGTGCGGCGGCTGGCAAGCCGGCCGAGCACCGGATTGGGAGTAAGGCCTGCGCCCAACCCACCAAAGCCAGGAGCAAGTCCTCCGCCACCGCCGTCACCGCCGCAGCCGCCGCTACTACTGCCGCCGTCGCTGCCGCCACCACCGTCGTCGCCGCCGCGGCCGTTGCCGCCGTGGCAGGGCCCTCACGTGGGGCTCAGGGGGGGGCTAAAATGGACTGCCAATAGGTCCATTACGCCTCCTCCAGGCGAACATCAACCACTGCGCCGCAGCTCAGGATCTCAGGTTCGTCGATCCTGCAAGGATCTGTCGATATGCTGGATAGACTATAAGAAGGCCTACGACTCGGTGCCACATACATGGCTCATGAGGGTGCTGGAGTTGTACAAGATAGGAGCAACTCTGCGCACCTTCCTGATGTCGTGTATGGGGCAATGGAGGACGGTCCTTCGCTACCCAGGATGTCGACAGATCCAGGGGAATGATGAGCCTGTATGGATTAAACGGGGAATATTTCAGGGCGACAGTTTGAGTCCACTTTGGTTCTGCTTAGCCCTGAATCCTCTAAGCACACTGCTAGAGGATTCAGGTCTAGGCTATCGGTTAAGGAGAGGTGGTCAGTTCATATCTCACCTCCTCTACATGGATGACTTGAAACTCTTTGCCCCCAACAAATTGCGACTGATGGAGCTACTGAAGGTAACTGAAACATTCAGTAGCGCCATCAGGATGGAATTTGGTGTGGACAAATGTGCAGTCATGCATGTAAAGCGAGGGGAGATTATGGAATCCGAGGGAACTCAACTCTCGGACTCCATACACCTTAGATCCCTCTCCTCAGCCGAAAGCTATAAGTATTTGGGTATGTCGGAAGCGTTAGGCATCAACGTTGCTGACATGAAGCAATCGTTGAAGGAGCGCTTCTTTGGTCGCCTGAAGAAGGTTTTAATTAGCCTTCTTTCGGGCGGAAACAAGGTTACACGGTGCTACAACGGTTGGGTCATGCCGGTTTTGATGTACTCTTTCGGCATACTCAAATGGACTCAGACCGAACTCGACGCCCTGGACAGAAGGGTCCGTACACTCCTGACCGCAAACCGGATGCATCACCCACGTTCATCGGTGATGAGACTGTACATCCCGCGGAAGTGCGGGGGTCGAGGCTTTTTAAACGCTAAGACCCTCCACAACCGCGAGGTATGCAGCCTCAGGGATTATTTTTGTAAAGCCGAAGTGGGTATGCACCGGGATGTGGTCGCAGTGGACAAGGGACTCACCCCGCTCTCCATGGCTAAAGAGAACTGGCGCAAACCTGTAATACTTACTACAGATGACCGCAAGGAGGTATGGCAGAGCAAGGAGCTTCACGGGCGCTACTATCGGGCTCTTCATGAGCCTGGTGTAGATTTCTTAGCGTCCGTATCCTGGCTACGTTTCGGTGACCTTTTCGGGGAAACTGAAGGTTTTGTCTGTGCAATTATGGACGAAGTTATCTTGACGAATAACTATCGGAGACATATTATGAAGGACGGGACGGTTGACGTGTGTCGGGCATGCCATCGTCCGGGTGAGTCCATCAGACATATTATCTCTGGTTGTTCGCGTCTAGCTAACGGCGAGTACTTACACAGGCATAACCAAGTGGCCAGGATTATTCACCAGCAACTTGCTTTGAAATATAAACTTGTTGACTCTGAGGTACCGTATTACAAGTATGTGCCCGACCCAGTTCTCGAAAATGACCATGTCACGTTGTACTGGGATCGGTCTATCATTACTGACAGGACTATTGTAGCCAATAAGCCTGATATAGTGGTGATAGACCGATTAGCGCGCCGCGCAATGATAGTCGATGTTACCATCCCGCATGACGGGAACCTCGTGAAAGCTGAGAAAGAGAAACAAATTAAATATCTCGACTTACCACACGAGGTTGTCGACATGTGGGATGTGACCTCGGCTATCATTGTGCCGATTGTCGTAACGGCCAATGGCCTGATTGCGGAAAGCCTCGACCAACATCTCTCGAGGCTGTCGTTAGGCGGTTGGATCAAGGGCCTGATTCAGAAGGCAGTACTACTCGATACGGCTCGCATTGTGAGGAGGTTCCTGTCTCTGCAGCCCTAACCACCGGTAGTTTGGACCCTGCTCCCGACACCGGCGGACATCTATTTTTCATATTTTTAAATGTTTTTTTTTTATATCGTTTTTTAAGAAATATTTAAAAATGTAAATAAATAAGAAGACAAAACAAATAAACGAAATATTAATATTAACTATTCTGGTAGTATTTTTTTTTTTAGTTAGTAGCATTTTATTTGAATTATTAATTCCGTCTAACTAGTTCAGTTTCGGGTAGCCTGTTTTTTTTCCATATTTTTTTTCTATATAATCTAGTCGTTTCTGGCGTAGAAGGTCACAGTTTTAACCTAACCTAACCTAACCATAAAAAAAAAAAAAATACTTCTCTAACTAGTTTCATAACTAACTGACCAAACGTTTATTGTCTTAAGATTGTTTGCTGTAATAAATTATTTGATTAAAGACCAAATGGCTTAATGACATTATCCTTGATAATATTCTGCCAGGTAAAAATTTGACCAAATAAAAATGTGCGTACTAAAATCATTCCAAATATTGCATTGGAATAAAAAAGGTTGCTAAAATTTGTTTGGGTAGTGAAATTTTGGCAAAATCTTTTCGGTAAAACGGCAGGATCCCAGGCATGCAACATGCAAGCAGGCATGCAGCATGCAAGCAGGCATGCAACATGCAAGCAGGCAAGCAGCAAGCAAGCAGGCATGCAACATGCAGCAAGCATTGTTTCTGTCACGGCTCCGGCGCTGCGAGGTTTGGGCGGCCCCACGCGAGCTTATCGTCGCAGATGGTTTTAACGCTCACCACCGCAGCTCCGGCTTGCTGGCCGGCACAGCCGGCCAGCCTCAGCCGCGGCAGCGGCCCTTCAAACCACCTGCTCCTCAGCTCGCGGACCACCCCACCCCTCCGCGACTACGTGGGCTTAAATTACACTCTAGGGTAGGGCAGACTAGACTACGTGAAGTCGGTTTTGCAGCGATTCGTTTCTGTCACTAAATTTTGTAGCACATCTTGACTTTTAGTTTATTCGAAGTAATGAAAATCGGAATGTCGTTTTTCGGACCGAGAACCCTTCGAGCATTTGATTCTTCGAACTTATGAAAATCGGAAAGCTAACAAATCGCATTTACGAGTTTCGGTAAAATAAATTTCGTGATTTTTAATAATAGACATTATAATTCTTAGGTATTATGAAATTCGGACTTTTGAAAATCGGAACATTGAAATTCGGAATAAAATATTTCGGAGTATTTGGGTGTTCCCATTTTAAACAGTACCCCTTGAATGAGTCTACTTTGTCCAGTCTGAAACCCGGTTGAACTAATTGGTCCCTATTTCAAGTGCTATAATTGTGTCTATCGCCTCTTTCACTGAAGACTTAGATTTTTCCTAACCTAGGTACAAGATGTTTTCATAGATATGTTCACAAGATACCGTCATGATGTTAATATGTTTAAACAGTTCCCTTAGAGAATCGCGTCTGCGGAGACCATTCCTATATTGCTCTGATGGTTCTTTTCTGCAGAATAAAAATAGACTCGATATCTGCAGACTGTCCCCATAGTAAAATACCGTAAGACATGATACTGAAAGTAACTGAAATAGACTAGCTGCGCGGTATCTACATCAGTAAATTGACGGATTTTTTGATTGTCAAAATTATTCGTATTGATGAGCACAAATAACCACTTTACAAATCATAAATTAAATTAAATTGCCTTCCCTGCTGAAAAACAACGTCATTATTTTCAAACACAAATTCTATTTATACACTGCGTTTCAATTACAGGAGCTAAAATATTAGATGTTTATGATGATAACTTGGCTTTTGTTAAAATACATGCTACTTAAAATTTAATACATTTGAGGTGATTTAATTTTTCAAAAAATATCCGGGTATAGTTATAAAATTTTAAACCACTTATTTTAATTATGAACGTTTCCGAAACACGGTATGAAATCGATATTATCATTGCTATTAACGCTGATATAAAGCGGAACAGACACTCTGACATGTTTTGTTTGTTAATAGGAATACTGTGGTGTAGTTTCATTCTTGGTTTTTTTTTTGCAATGAGCTACTCTACATCGTGTCTCTGTGTGTTTTTGCTGTACTTTGTAATAAACAATTATCAAGTAAGTTTAATAAAATACGTACAGAATATTTTTTTTTTTTTTTCTTACAGATAAAAATAAATATTTGTTAAAGAAATAAATTAATGACCGGGTCTGGTGGTCGCAAGCGCTACTGCTGAGCATGGGGTTCTGGGTTCGATTCCTACCAAACAGTTATTGGGTTGTTTCCATAAAAATTTCTCAGTAGCAGCCAGCAGGAGTCTGAATTTGTGCGCGGTGGATGGCAATCGTTTTGTCTTAGTTAATTTTAATGATGGTCTGGCAGTTTGAGTACTTTATGCGGCCTACCCAAAAGTCCTTTCTTTGGTATTGTTCATCGAGTCGCAGAGCTCCTTAAGTTCTGAGTTGAGCTACACGATTAGTAACAAATGCTTGCACTGACAGGACTGGTCCACCCAAATCAATGTGGTTCTTTGCTCAAAATACCATTTCCGGCACTAATATACAAGGTCCTTACATGATCTGACCAAGATTATGTGAGCACTTTTTGACCCCTTGTGTTTGTTTCGCCATTTCTTTTCAAGTCAGTTAGTCAGACAGGAAATGTCGACTTAGATTATTTTTATTTTTGTTAATATGACGTGTAAAAGTGATTCCGATGTCCTATTTACCGAATAAAAAAAATAAAGTGTATTATAGGTAGGTACAGTCAGCATCAAAAGTTATTGACCACATTAAGATTTTCAAAATCGCTGTATAGTGAAGTGCTAATAGTGAATACCGTGTACAGCGATTTTGAAAATGTAAATGTGGTCATCAACTTTTGATGCTGACTGTACCTACAACTCTGGCATACCTTTTGAGGATTACGTAATTGATATCGTCTAATTAATATTTATTAAATGCTTGCTTTTATTTACAATATTTACGTCATACATAAAAAAAAACATGGCTACACCACAATTTTAAATGAAAATAGAGGCCGCATGCCGTCCACAAGACGAAGAAGAAGAGGACCTGGAACAATTTGTCCGGGACTTATGTATCTTGTTGTGGCACTTTATCATAATTTGTTCTTTTTTTTAGTGCCTCAAAGTGATCCCAGATCGTGCTGAAATTACATATTTTAATAAATCGTACTATGAAGACTCTCCAATATTCAATGTGAGACGTTATAAACGAAAAGGAGATTATTGTTTAAATCTTTCATTTACTAATAAGATTGCTTTCGGCAACACCGTAACGGTAAGGCTTTCGAGTATTCTTAGCTCGCTTCACCACCGAATAATACGATCGAAATAGTCTTGCGAAATGATCTGATTGATGATATAATCGCATCGAAATCGATCCAGTAGTTTCAAAGTCTAACAATCTAGATACAGATTACTTCATTTAATAAGGTAAGCAGCGTTGGTAGGCCTCCCACAAGGTGAACCGACGACCTGGAGGGTCGCGGGAATCCGCTGCATGCGAGAGACACATGACCAGTCGATGTGGGGAGACCTATGTCTAGCAGAGGACGCCTTTCGGCTGAAATGATGCTGGATTAGGTAAGACTACCTACTACTAGAATACATGGTCAGTTCTACCTGCAGCTCTGTCTGACCTGACCAAAATTCGTATCGTGTGTGGCTTGTTACGTCGAAATAATAAATAATGTGTATCCGAATCTTCATTTATAATAAAATTGTTAGTCCTAAAAAAAATTAGTTTTAGTGACAGAAACGAATCGCTGTAAATCCGACTCCACGCAGTCTTGTTTGGCCTAGTAGACTGTAGATTTGTTGACTATTTTCTATTTTGTTAAGTACCTGGAACTTCTTTAAAGACCAAAACTGTCCTCGCATGTCTATTAGCACTGTTATTTGAAAATATCGGTTAGTCCCAGTATGCTCTAGTCCCGCTATGCTTGACTCGTAAAATACCTTCTAAAAAGTTTCGCTATGCACGAAATCACATCCACGGGCACTCATGAAGAAAACTGTTACAGTGTAATATTTTATTTAACCATTTAAGAAATAAATTAAGAAAACCTAGGTGGAACAAAATCTTATTTCTTGAAGTAATAAACTTGAATCTTAGCACAACCTAACAAAAAGTTTAGTCTTCCATGAATTCAGGCCATATTATTTCAATCATTAGATGTTGTGCACAATTTCTGAGCAGTAACCTAACAAAAAGTACTAGGCATGCATGAATTCACGATAGTATTCAATCATTATGTTAGTAACTCATAGGATTTGGATTACGAGGCAGACAGATAGAGAGAGTTTATAACTTGAATTAACACCTAAGATACTTTTATCCCAGTAATACGTTTTCGTGGTATAATTCCCGACTTCCACGAGCGAAGCCGGGGGAAAAGCTTTTCATTAAATATATTAAAACAGGTCAAGCTTTGCGCTTGTTATGAGAAGCATGTGTCACACTGGTTTATTCAGGGTTACCATAACCATGAGCCCTTCCGCTAATCATTACCTGGTCCTTCTCTTTCACTATTATGTAAATAGATAGAGACGATATGATTGCATTATTATATTGCAGCTGCAACTTATTGATAAGGGTAATTAGGTTAGTTGTCGGTTAGTTCTTCTATGACAACGTCGGGTGCAAGTTGTTCAAGTGGTTCGGTTTAAAATGTTAAAAAAATTGCAGTAGACGTTGTGGAAGACCACACCGGGTACAAAAATAAGCTTTTTAAGTGACACCCTGTATACCTACAGGGGAGTCAGTCAATCGGTATGACCGCGGATGTCAACATATCGCATACCGACTGCGGCCAGACGGCATTAATTCTCTGGGGATACCTGAATATTGCAGTAATAGCATTTAATACATATTTTTTATGTTTTTGACAGTTAGAAAATGAGATTTTGATTTCAACATTTTATTTGAATAAAAAAACCTAGCGTCGATGAAATTGCACATTGCATTTTTCATTTTAGTTCGTTTTCCGACGTGAAAGTTTTATAAAATATATGATTTTTTAAATTATATTGTTAACTAAAAAGAACCTAATTATTTTATTTTTCTTTAATGGCCAACCAACAATTGTTTACATTGGTAAAATGATAAAATAATGTTTTACTAAAAACTAGGCTAACCCTAGTTTTTAGTAAAACATTATTTTGTAACAATTTGTTATAGGTTAGCACCGCACAGACACGTAATAAATGTGCCACAAGTACTATATTATTATGTACTATAAAATTAAAATAAAATCTTGTGGGTCCAATATTGACTTACTGCTCTATTCATAAACATTTCTTATCTTAGAATTGCTCTGAAATTCATTTGTCCTTATCTGTCATTTTGACTTTTTATTGGCAGAACGAGACAAGACAAATTTTAACTTACAGACGCTTACGCATATACGAATAGCGCTATAATTTTTTAAACTTATATATATATTATTTTTTTCTTTTTTTCTTATATCAGTGATAGCCTAGTCAGTCGGACTGCAAGTCATAGGTCTCGAGTTCGAACCCAAGGCACGCACCTCTGACTTTTCGGATTTATGTGCGTATTGTATATTTATCACTTGCTTCAAAAACGGTCAAGGAAAACATCGTGAGGAAACCGGTATGCCTGAGAGATATTTCTTGACGGCATGTGAAGCCAAGTCAGAGGCCCATGGGCGGCTTTAAAACTCTGAAACTAGGTTAGTTACTAACCACACGAAAAGAAGAAGAATTTTTTAACTTGAATTCAAACACTTTTCTTTCCAACTGTACCTTCCTTTGTTTACGTAGAATCGAAGAATTGCGTGCATAGCGAAACTTTTTAGTAGGTTTTTTTCGAGTCGAGCATAGCGGGACTAGAGCATAACTCAAACTCAAAGCATTTATTTCAAACTAGCTGACCCGGCGAACTTTGTTCCGCAATCAATCAAATATAAAAAACCCTATCTACCCTAACTACCCTACCTACCTACCTACCAACCTACCTACCCTACCCTACCTACCCTACCTACACTACCCTACCTACCCTACTAAAGCTATGTTAGACTCCTGGTTCTAAGCTACCTCTCCACCAATTTTCAGCTAAATCGGTTAAGCCGTTCTTGAGTTATAAATAGTGTAACTAAAAAAAAAAAAAAAACTGTTTATTTTCTTAAATCTATACAATTAAGTTACCGGGGCTTACCAGAAAGTAATCCGAAGATACTTGTGATGGGATAAACCTCGCTTTTCCTCGATTAATTAACAATTGTTATATTGTGCTAATTAGGTATAAGTTACACATTTTTTTATAAAACCAATAAAAAGATAAATTAATAAAAAGAAAAATAAAAATCGTATTTATGGCAGTGTGTGAAAACTAGAGTGTGTTTTGTATAAATGTGTGTTTATACGTGTGTTTATGTGAGTGTGAATGTATATTTTGTGTGTATGTGTGTGTGTAAGAGTGTGTGTGAGTGGGCGTGCTTATGTGGAATGAGTGTGGAGATGTGTTGGAGTGTGTGTGTGTATGAATAGGGGTCTGTGTGTGTGTGTGTGTGTGTGTGTGTGTATGTGTGTGAGTGTGTATGTGTGTGTGTATGTGTGTGTGTTGGAGTGTGAGTATGTGTTCGTGTGTGTCAGTATACATGACGTTCAACCCAGAGTCGCCAAAATGTCTTCCACGGCATTATAATTAAGTGTGAAGAGCCATTCAGTCAATGCCTTCTTACACTCGTACTGCCGCATTGAGTAAATGTTAAGTATGCGATTTACTTTATTATAGACGCGTGGGGCTTGAGTGACATTTTGACGACTAGCAAAAATTTAACGTGCTGAGTATGTAGGGGCTACTATATCACACCGTCTTTTTTTAAGTTTGGCATGGCTTAAGGGTAGAATTTTGTGATATCTTAGTACCATGTGTAGTATGTGGAGTTTTCTAACGGAGAGCTTAGAGCTTGCGTACAGAGTTTCAGTAGGGAACCTGTAGGGCTACATGACCTTAATCAAGGATCTCTGTGCCCTCTGTAGATCTATAAAATACGACTTAGCTGCTCCACCCCATACCGAGATACAATATATGATTACAGATTGGGCCAGTGCGATATAGATTTTATTCTGTACTTCTGCATTCATTACATGTCTCAAAGATTTGAAAACCCATATGAATTTTCTTACCCTCGCTATAGTTAGTTCAAGGTGTGGGTACCAGGTTAACCTTTGATCTACTACAATACCTAGGTACTTGACGGAATTTACCTTATGAATTACAGGGCAACTACAGGTAGATTGGGTCAGGGTACGACAAGAATGTATTCTAATGTTAAAGTCAGGCGCAGGCTGAGAGTTTGAGTATTTGGTGAAGCAGACGTAGTTGGTTTTTTGGGTATTTAGCGTAAGTAGATTCTCACATAGCCAATCACCAACTCTAGCTAGTCCCCCCTCAGCCTCCAGCCTAACCTTGTCCCAGGTCTTAGCAGAGAAGATAATAGCGGTGTCATCCGCGTAGGACAGTATCCTCGCACCGTTGATAATAAGGTTACAGAGTTCATTAATATAAATCAAAAAGAGCATCGGGCCGAGGACACTGTAATGTAATCGTGTAGATAGTAAATAAGAACGTGGAGTTAACGCTTTTCCCATTATTTTACCACGGCTTCTTTTATTTGCGTTTTCTAACATTATAACCTCGTCGCCCACATTCAACTCAGGTAGCGGTTTACAATGTTGATCATAGTAACTTTTAATTTTTATTTGTTTTTGCAATACTTTTTTATGTTGTAAATTATCACAATTTGTTGGTTTTAATAAATCTGGATGGACAGGTAGTCTACAATTTAAACGCCGGCCCATCATTAACTGTGCAGGAGAATTCAAATTTTCCCGCGGTGTATTCCTGTAACTTAGCAAATTTAAATAAAAATCGGAATTACTGTCTACTGATTTTTTCAATATATTTTTAATAGTTTGAACTGCCCTTTCGCTCTTACCATTAGATTGAGCATAATAAGGAGACGAAGTGACGTGCTTAAAACCCCATTCTAAAGCAAATTTAATAAAATTACGACAAGAATATTGTGGACCATTGTCACTGATGACCGTATCCGGTATACCATACCGTGCAAAATTTTCTTTCATTATAAATATAACTGAGTTTGACGAAGTGTCTCTCAAATATGCGACCTCAATAAAACCAGAATAATAATCAATTAATAACTTTGTTTTCCATACTCAAATATATCTGTTCCAATTTTATTCCATGGTAATTCTGTTATAGCTACCGGAATCATAGGTTCCCTGCACGGTTTGTTTGCTGTTTCTTGACATATTTTACATCTTCTCACATAATCCTCAATGTCTCTTGTTATACCCGGCCAAAATATTACTTCACGAGCACGACTCTTACAACGATCAATCCCTAAATGCCCTTCGTGAATACTCTTTAACATGTCCATATGCATAGAATGTGGTATCAAAACCTGTTTGTCTTTAAATATAACACCATCTACACAGTACAGTTCATCTCTTATAGACCAATAGTATCTTAAATCATTGTGTATGTTAAACTTATTAGGCCACCCTTGGTTAATATATTTTTGTAACAATATTAAACACTCATCCTTACTAGTTACAGCTCTGCTAATTTTATCGTCATACAAATCCGGCAGAGGTGCCCGTGACAATGTATCTGATATGTACATATACTTTCCACGCTTATAAGTGACCACCAACTCATAAGCTTGAACCTTCAACATCATTCGCTGCAAGCGAGCTGGGACTGAGTCTAGAGGTTTTCTAAAAATGCTTTCTAGTGGTTTATGGTCCGATTCGACTGTTTAAAATTTAAGCAACGTAATGACATAGTTGGTTTATCAGTTGAACATTGCATCGAACTGTCCTGTGTTGAGCTGGATAAGCATGTTGTAGTGTGTGTGTACAGACCCCCTAATTATCAGAACTTTTCTTTATTTGAGTCAATAATGGAAGATGTCCTAGCGAAACTTACATCCAGTAACAAAGCTGCAATTATTTGTGGTGATTTTAATATTAATATTTTGGAAGATAATTTAAATAGCAGTAGATTACTAAGCCTTTTAAAATCGTTCAATTTATTTAGTATTTTTACAGAACCGACTAGAATAACTCCAACTTCTGCTACTTGTATCGACAATGTCTTCTGCGATTGTGATTATTTAGCTAAAGCCATTGTAAATTATTTGCCGTCTGATCATAGTGGACAAACGGTAACTTTTAAGTTCAAAACACCTTTGCAAAAAGTACAAATACAATTTCAACCAATAACAACTGGCAAATAAATAGATTCAATAGTACCCTAAATAATAAATTAAACATTCTGGGCCATAATATGGACAATGCAAATCAATTGTATGAGGATTTCTTTCAGTAGTCGACACTGAATTCAATAAAACTTTTGAAAAGAAAACAAAAAATATTAGCCCTCATTTTATATTTAGTGACTGGGCAACTAGAGGTATTAGGATAAGTAGGGAAAGACTGTTCGAACTGTATGGCCTTAAGCCTTACATTAAAACTGAAACTTTCAACAAGTATGTTGCTACATATTCCAAAAATTTTAGAAATACCTGCAAGATAGCTAACGCCTGTATATGCGCTGAGCAGTCAGCATGTCGGCTGTCATGTAGACGATGTATGTGTCAACAATCTCAGCTATGCAGACGATATGGTTCTGCTGAGCGCGTCAATTTGTGGCCTGAGGAGGTTGATAGCGACGTGTGAGGTTTACGCTATTAAACATGGACTTCTTTATAATATTAAGAAAAGTCAGTACATGGTCTTTGAGGCCGGCGGTGCTATATGCCCCGACTATGTACCACCTATACATCTAAATAGTGTACCCTTAGACAGGGTGAATCAGTTTAAGTACTTGGGACATATAGTCACGGCTGACCTCAGGGATCATGCTGACTTGGAACGGGAGCGGAGGGCGTTATCTAAAAGAGCTAATATGCTGGCCCGCAGGTTCGCACGTTGCTCGGATGGAGTGAAAATAACTCTTTTCCGAGCATATTGCACGTCCATGTATACCTGCAGCCTGTGGGCTAATTACACGCAGAAATGCTACAGCACCCTCCGCATTCAGTTTAACAACGCTTTCAGAGCGACGTTGGGGCTGCCTCGCTACTGCAGCGCTTCGGGTATGTTCGCGTGGGCGCGCACGGACTGTTTTCATGCGACCATGCGGAAGCGCTGTGCGTCTCTTGTGCGCAGAGTGCGGGCCAGCTCCAATATCGTTCTGAATATGATAGCAAATAGGTTGGACTGTCCTTATGTGCGACACTGCTGTGACAGACAAGTTACATATAGTGTCGCACGTAAGAGGCTATTGTATTGAATTGATTATGTTGTATTATGTAATTAATTTGTGTTGAGTTAGTTTATTATTTGTGTGTTGTTTCTACTATGGGTTATATACCTGAAATAAATGAATTTAATTTAATTTTAATATTAGCAACAAGATCAAATCAGCAGAAAATAAAATAAAAACAGTTTGGAAAGTTATAAATAATCAAACGAATAGGAAAAAAATACGAAACACTGAGTACACTTTGGAGACTTCACATGGTGCCATATGCTCTAACTTAGAAGTAGCTCAAGAATTTGTACGTTTCTTTACTGATATTCCATCTAAAACGACGGAAGCTTTAAATTCTTCACCCGATGTCTCACTTTATTTATTAAGAGCGAACGTTGCAGGCTGCCCGGTTGAATTTCAATTTAAACATATAAACCCTATGATAGTTATAAAAGCATTTCGGCAAATTAAAATAAAATTGACCAAACATCTAAGGGTCTATTAGACTAGATTATCTATCAAAGTTTGTACATCCGTAATTGAAACTATAGCACCATATTTGGCTTTAATATTTAATTTGTGTGTGGACCAAGGAGTCTTCCCGGATTTAATGAAATACAGTAAGGTGATTCCACTTTTTAAATCTGGGGACAGTAAAGATACCAACAATTATAGATCAGTATCCGTGCTGCCGGTATTCAGCAAGGTGTTCGAAAAGGTAATGCTCAATCAAATGCTTGATCATTTTAACACCAACCATATCTTACACGATCAGCAATATGGGTTCACCAAAGGACGTTGTACGACTGACGCCGGTGTCACCTTATTAAAACACATATTCACAGCGTGGGAGGAGGCCCAAGATGCCATAGGAATTTTTTGTGATCTATCCAAAGCATTTGACTGCGTAAATCATGAAACCTTACTCTTGAAACTTAAGCATTACGGACTAGGTAAACTTGCGCGTAGTTTGGTAAAATCTTATTTAAATGATAGACAACAGCAAGTACAAATTAATGGAATCAATTCACTCGGTTTAAAAGTAAAAATGGGTGTTCCACAAGGCTCGATATTGGGTCCTTTCCTCTTTTTAGTATATATAATGGGTTAGATCATTATCTAACCCATTTATTAAAAAAACAACCACAAATGGTGTTATTTGCTGACGATACTTCTCTAATTTTTAAGATAAATAGACGTGCATCAAATCTTGACGACGTAAATAACGCCCTACTACAAGTCCAAAATTGGTTCACTGCTAATAATTTAGTATTTAATGGGAAAAAAACTAAATGCATAAGATTTGCTTTACCGAATGTTAAAAGTAGTGATTGTGACATAGTATTGAATAGGGAGAAATTAGAATTCGTCGATAAAACTGTTTTCTTGGGGATTACGCTCGACTCAAGGCTGCAATGGGGTCCTCATTTAACATCTCTTGCAGGACGCCCAAGTTCAACAGCATATGCTGTGAGAAAAATCCGTCAATTTACTGACGTAGATACCGCAAGGCTAGTCTATTTCAGTTACTTTCATAGTATCATGTCATGTCTTACGGTATTCTACTATGGGGACGGGCTGCAGATATCGAGTCTATTTTTATTTTGCAGAAAAGAGCCATCAGAGCAATATATGGTCTCCGCAGACGCGATTCTCTAAGGGAACTGTTTAAAGATATTAACATCATGACGGTACCTTGTCAATATATCTATGAAAACATCATGTACGTTAGGAAAAATCTAAGTCTTTTCAGTAAAAGAGGTGATAGACACAATTATAGCACTAGAAATAGGGACCAATTAGTTCAACCGGGTTTCAAACTGGCTAAAGTAGACTCAACCTTCATGGGGTACTGTTTAAAATGTTACAATAAAATACCTCCCCACATACTCCAATTGAATGAAAGGAATTTTAAATCTTGTATAAAACGCACACTATGCTGCCAAGCATATTATAAGTTGGGGGATTACATCGTTGACAAAAATGCTTGGCTGAACGCTGGTCCAGCTCTACAAGGCGCATAAACTAATTGATTGGCATTCGAAAATATTGTTGGAGCTGCTGAAGATTGTAGGACTATCTTTAGTGTGTATAAATTCAATTTCATAGTATTATATAATTGCATAGCACATGTGTGAGCACTATGTACCTACTTTAAAGCTACCATTTACTGGGTACGTCTTTCATTGACCTAAATGTGCCCTTGCGGCTGAGAGTATGTCATGCTCACTCAAATGTCTCGCTGGTGGTGGCGTGTGTGTTGAATCATAAAGTTCCCTTCAAAATGGTTGAGCTAAATGGTGCTGATCCATGCGTCATGGTCGTGAACGGGCGCCGTCAGTGGGGACTGGTCATCTCTTAGCTGCCAAAGCTTATTTTGAATTTATTTAAATTTTTGAATTATTTTTTTCTTTATTACGGACGCTTTTAACGTGCACGTCTCTCTACATTGTTCTCACATGTATAATTACAACATGAATGATGTAACCAATATTTTGTAACAATATTCTGATTTAAAAGAGTGTCCGTGGAGTTTCTTGCCCGTTCTTCTCCATAGGAACCTACTACGCGTTGGAATGGGCAACTAGCTTCATATTTCTGACTGACCGACCCCTTGACTATTCAAAAGTGCCTGTAATTGGTTTATTTGAAATAAATGCTTTGAGTTTGAGTTTGAGTTTGCTCTCCTTGTCAAAAGAAAATGTCTCAAAAACTTAAAACCCCTCAGGTCCGATTAAATTTATCATTAAGCTGGCTTGAATACCAGTTTCTTCTTTTTGCACCCCCGATGCTTTTAAAAATAGTATAAATTGCGACTTTCAACGCCGCCATGCGTCAGCCCGGCTGACGGAGCTGCCCTCCAAACACAATTCTGTTGGTGGTCGCGCATGTTCCATAGCGCTCTTGAACCGTCCCTGACGTTTTTAAAGTCCACAACGTGCCTTTATTAGCGACTTAAACTATTAAATCGAATAATTGTTCACCGCTGCCACCATGTAATATAATCAAAGACAAGTCTGGATGACAACTGCTTTAATGTCATATGCAATAGACAATCCACAACAGACACTGCCCTGCGGGACTGCTTTCAATTTTTACCCCCTGTTTTCTGTTTTGAAGGTAACTGCTGAGAAGAGAGAGAGCAGAACCTCGAAATCCTAAGTTCTCCAGCCTGTATATAATTTTAGAGATGGAGACATTATCAAAGGCCTTCTTGAGGTGAAGAAAGGCCACTACTTCCTTGGTTATCACAGTAGCAAGTGCCTCCGTAGCATCCTGGGCCGATATTCCCCTTCTAAAACCATATTGAGAGTAAGATAAGACGTTATACTTAGTCAGGTAGTTAACTATTCTAGAGTTCAAGAGCTTCTCAATGATTTTAGAAATGGAGGTCAACACAGAAATCGGCCGATAGTTGTTAACGTCGTCTTTATCTCCATTCTTATACACAGGGGTAACAACGGAGCGCTTAAGAAGGTAGGGGAAGATACCTGTGCTAAAGCATAGGTTGGCCAGTTCACAGATCAGCGGGACTAAGATCTCCTTTGCCTGTTTTAGGAAAAGGGTAGGAATTCCGTCCCACCCTGGTGCACTCCCAGAGTCTAGGGACATCAGTACATTTTCAACATCCTCCTTTGAGGTGTCTAGGAGAACAAAGGAGGACAGATTAGGGACAGCCCTAATCTGTCCTCCTTTGTTCTCCTAACACAGACACAGACAACACACTGTCTGTAACACAGACAGCTGTGTTACAGGATGTAGGGGGCACGTAACTATTTAAGATTTTCTGAGCTAGAGCTTGTCCAATGTTAACAAAATACTTATTAACATACTCGTACTCGTAGTTAACTGAGTCTTGGGGACATGCTTTTATCTCAAGTAGGACGCTATTTGAGCTCCTGGGTGGCTTATAATTTCTGATGTCATTAATGGTTGACCACAGAGCCCGAGGGTTTTTAGCAGATGCTTTGATTTTGTCTTTATTAAATTTATTTTTTAGTTTTTATGTAAGGTTCCCACAGAAAGTCCGATATCGTCTACAATATGTAACAAAAACCCTGTTGTTCCTTCTACCTACGTTTTAAGAATCGGCATACATACGTAATTAAGCAAGTGATTTATAAAAAACTGTCAACAAAAATAAGTAAACTAAATATTTAATTATTAATATTTGTAAAGGCTTGTGCAGACCAGCGCGACTTGTCGCGACGCGACACCGGTTATTGTTATACTGTGAAGTTTTCTTAGAAATTGTATTGTTCGTGTCGCGTCGCGCGACAAGTCGCGCTGGTCTGCACAAGCCTTAATGTGTAACTGATTTCTTACCTCTGTAATTCTGCATGAAGCGATGACGCGAAACTAGAAATACGTAGAACATTCCCGCCACTCCCTTTGATCGGTGCCGCTGCGCCGGTGCTCCCCCGCCGCTTATCTACCTATTTTGCTACACAAGTTCGCGACCTAGTCAGCTGTTGTTCATCACTTTAACGAATGAATCTTTGAAAATGTTTAACAACTACTTTTAACACTTTTACATTAAAAAAAACAAGTCGCCGCACTTTTTAATGGATTAATTTATTACGATGTCTAAAAAACAAGGTCTAATAAATTCGTCAACAATAATTCCAGCCCAAACATTAATCCTCCACCGATGCTGAAAGTGACTTGGTTTAATAGCATGCGGGTTTGTGATCGACCACACGTGCTCATTGTGCGAATTAAAAACACCTGTTCTAACAAATGAGCACTCGTCGGTGAACAGTACCCAATTCAAGAAATCACTAGGTATCTTGTTCGATCTTGTCGAGTATCTGACCTAATCAGCTCGATGTTGGTCTCGTCCGTGCACACTGCCGGTATTGTACGAACTTATGTGCAAACGTTGGAATGCCATCGCCGTCGGTAATGGAGACTCGAAAAACGTTATTGGTAGAGTCTGCGTGCTTCTGCATAATTGCAATCACATTTCCCAAGACACATCAACATGTTAAAATATTCTACGTTAGAATAAGACATGGTCAACGTTTACGTAAATAAAACACAAGTCACTCACTACGTAGGTCAACAATAACATCCGTTCGAAAGTAAGATGCGCGGGAGACTAAGGAAGTGATTCGCAGGGCGGCGGGTGGCAGGGTAAAGGGGTAGGTAGGCACGTGGTACCGACCCGGGCCCCGGGCCACGTGCGCCGGCCGCGGTAGGCTTTGGCGGCATCTTCTATCGCATCAAAGAAAGCTACCGAGCTCGTAGGCTATTTAGCGAAATAAAGATGTACTTGTAAAATCAGATACTCTAAACATTTTTTTGAATGTGTCGATTTTAATAGTTATTTTATGTTGACCTCTCTACTAGCCAATGTTTATTTTTTTTTAATTATAATTTCGTCAATGTTGTGCTTTTAGGTAAATGTATACGTTCCTAAAAGGAACAACAGGGTTTTTGTTACATATTGTATAAGTAATCACTAGAATTTGATTATGTGGGTTTGATTTGAGCTTAAGAAGATTGAATTGTTTAGTCTAATACACCGAAGGGCACCTGTTGTTATCCAGGGTTTAATCGTTCTTTTGCTATTAGTTATAATTACATTTTTAGAGTTCGAAAGTAAAGCTGCCTTGACCAATTCTATAAGCGCAAAGGCGTAAGTATCAGGGTCTTTGAAGATGTTAAAAAAGGAGGTATCAGTATTTTTTAAACTAATAAGAGCATTTTCGTAGCTGACTATTGTTTTGTGCTTTTTAATAACAATAACAGGCAGTGGTCTGTTACGGTTGTATTTAAAACCGCTGTAAAAGCTAAATTTTTTTGTTTATCAAGACTCAGGAAGACGTGATCAAGGCATCCATCCCCCCTCGTGGGTAGGTTATGAGATGGTAAAAGTCCATGCGTAGATACTAGGTAACTAACACGATTTTTTTTTTTATATACGAGTATATAGATAAACCAATTACAGGCACTTTTGAATTATCAAGGGGTCGGTCAGAAAGATAAAGCTAGTTGCCCATTCCAAAGCGTAGTAGGTTCCTATGGAGAAGAATGGGCAAGAAACTCCACGGACACTCGTTTAAATCAAAATATTCTTACAAAATATTGGTTACATCATTCATGTTGAAATTATACATATGAAAACAATGTAGAACAACGTGCAAGTTAAAAGCGTCCGTAATGAAAATATTAAAACAATTCAAATATTAAAATAAGCCATGGCAGCTAAGAGATGACCAGTCGGCACGCATGGGTCAGCACCATTCAGCTCAACCATTTTGAAGGGAACTTAATGATCCAAAACACGTGCCACCACCAGCGAGACATTAGGGGGGGCATATTAATAGGGGGAGTAACCGGAAAATATTATACAAGCCAATTTTTTTTTAATAATAGCGTTGTTAACACATGAAAAGAGTGTTGCCTGGGTTGGCAGAAATTAACTTTATGAAATCTTTGCACAGGTTGATGTCATCTTCTACGAGTATCTTCACAACGAATTCAGGAGGTCATTTCCTGAAATGCACTTCAAACTATGCGATCTCATTAACAATGATCCCTATATTGGTAAAAGCCTAAGGATGGCAGGCTTGGAGAGTTGTCCTATTCAACCGGTAAGATTGTCTTATTCCCATATTTTTTATGACAAATAAAATGTTATAAAAGGTTTACGCGTATTAATATTTTTTTATGAATAACACCTGCATTAATTGGGTTCCTGCTTGCAATATTATTTGTATATCAAGAACTATTTGTGCCTTAAACTTAATTTGCGTTTCAGGGCAAACATGAAGTAAGAAACATTACTTTCAACATGATCATTCCATCCGTGTGGCCGTTTGAAAAAGGAATGATCGAGTTTATCCTCAACAATATAAATGATCAGATGTTAGCAAAAGGCGTAGCAATTGTAACGTTCAAACAAGACCTTCCCAAACACAAAACATGATTTTAAGTATTTTTTTATTAGAATAATATAAAATATCCGAAATGCAGTTTTTTATTTAATTATACTATGTTTGTGTCTACATTACATACTACATCATATACGTATACATTACATTTAAAGTTGCATTGTAAGGGCGGAAACAATAAGAAAAATGAACGAAGTATAAGGTTTAAAACATCGAATAACCTATATACCTACATAAACAATATGTAAAAAACCCTGTCCGATCCGAAAGGAGCACATAGGTACTGCAATAATATTACCAAAAAGTAATACAAATATTATTATTATTATTGAAAATAAAATGTTATTGCTACATAATTATTTGAAATTTACATTTTTTGTATCAAAATTACCACAAATCCATAAATAATTAGCAAATTTTCAACAGGCGCATAAGTTATGACTTGTAGACACCCGCTATATTGACGGCCTCATGTAATAAACCGGTAAAATTCGCCATTGAAAAAAAAAGAGGCGATGTTTTTCTTCTTGTCCTGAAATTTACCTCATAAATATACGCGCGATACTTAACAACACCCTCACGGATCGTACAGGATTTTTTTTTTGCATGTTTTATAGGCAGAATTGACATTGCGGAAATATGGCACCAGAGCCTTGCTGTTGCTTGTGTTGCATCCGTGGTGTAGTGTGGTCGCAGGAGCAGCTTCGATCCCCAGGCAGAATCAAGTGATAATGGGTTTTTCATAAGAAAATTCCCAGTAGCACCTTACACGCAAGATTTACTCCCGGTTAAGTGCAATAAACAGTCGACAGTGTCAATCGATCGATCGAGTTTTGGAGAGAGATGACACTAAAGACAAAGCCTTGTATTTTAATAATCAGCAAGATTAAACAATAAGAGAGATTCGACATTTCCTATCTGTCTGTCCCTGAAAAAAAATGGCGAAACAGACTCAGGGGTCAAAGTGTATTTTAAAGTCCAGACATAACCTTGTTCAGAACATGCGAGGACCAATGTAGATTAGTGTCTGAAATTGTCTATCGAGTTATGAACTTGAGTGGACCTGTCCAGTCAGTCTAAGCAAATATCAGTAATCCTGTAGCTCAACTCAAAACTTAAGGTGCTCAACGACGCAAATAAAATACGAATATCTACTCGTACGTATACATTGTCTCAAATTACAAACTGTCCTTGTAAATGTAGTGTGCTAAATAAAAACCTTGTATGTTATCTGTGATGCTACATCTCAGGCATCTGATAGTAAGACGTGTGATGTGTCTACTGCGCTCTGTGCTAATACCAATAGGTGGCTTTTCTTACTCCGTACGAAATAAACGAAAGGTGTTTTGTCGAATTCTCGATCGAATTTTCTACTATTTTCTTTATAAGTTGAAAACTGCTGTTCTTACGTTGCATTATGTAGCCGTGAGTGTTCTTTAAAGGTTTCTATCTACTAGCTATAGGTAGTTCCTGATTCTGTAGGTACTAAAAGTGGTCATCATTTTATGTCACCTTAAGTTTAAGTTACCCAATTTTTATGCTACTCAGCTAAGTGCTACTCAACCCGAACTATCGCGACGATAACTGATAATGGTTGGTCATATCTGCTGCTATCGTATCACTATACGAAGCTTCGTCACGATAGGCGTAGATGCAGCCGCAGCATGAGACCAGCTTATTAAAACACGATAAACAGATTTTAGCACTATTTTAAGTTTTTTTTTCGCTGATTCATGGTTGGTTCATCGTCAAAGTTATTCATAATTATGAGTGCAATAACCGCTTTACAAAACAAATTAAATTGCCTTCTCTGTTAAAATATATACCTAACATCATTATTTTCAAATACAAAATTCCACACACACATTATACATCCATTATATTTACACTGCGTTTAAATTGCGGGAGCTTGAACGTTAGATTATTATGATGATAACTTGCATTTTTGTTAAAATATATGCTACTTAAAATTTAATACATTTTGTCAAAGTCAAAGTCAAATAATTTATTTCAAGTACAGGCACTCATAAAAGGCACTTTTGAAAGTCAAGTGATACAATTTTAAAATCATTTTATTTAATTATGAACGTTTCCGTAACACGGTATGTAATTGATTTTTTCATTGTTATTAAAGGTGATTTGAAGTGAGATAAACAGTCTGATAGTACTTAAAACATATATAAAACAGACATGGACATGTTTTGTTTATTTCTATTCGGAATACTGTGGTGTAGTATCTTTCTTAGTATTTTTTTTGCAATGAGCTACTCTACAGCTTGTCTCTGTGCGTTTCTGCTGTACTTTGTAATTAACAATTATCAAGTAAGTTTATTAAAATATTCTATATATTGGTTTTAGTTCAGGGAACTTCGACTTTTTATCTTTGTTCATTGACCTTTCGCCAATCGTGAATCGATTTCGAAAATTCTTTTTTCATTTGGTAGAGGCCATTTCAAATGTAGTTTTTGAGTTACCTTCAATAATACGTATTTTTCCATATAATCTATGTGGATGATGTTATAATAAGTTCCTGCCACTGTTATTTACATAGCAGGTATTCGAATTTGTGTGGGGTGGTACCACAACTAAAAAGTGACTAAAATAAAACGTAAATTCAAAACCAAAGACACCGACTTCCGAAATTAAAGTTATTTTTCACTTTTCGGTGTTGTTTTTAGAAGTCGGTTATATTTTATTGTACATAGTTTTTTTTTACTTTAAAATTTTTAAATAATTAATGACTGCCTCATTGGTCTAGTGCAAGTGCTACTGTATGAAGTCCTGGGTTCGATTCCCAGGTCGGGCAAAGTGTTATTGGGTTTTTCCATCAGGAATTTCTCAGTAGCAGCCAGCAGGAGTCTGAATTTGTTCCCGGAGGGTGGCAATAGGCTCGCCTCCTATTACATGGGACTTAAACATAACTGGCGAAGTGTGGGTGTACTATTGGTACACCTCTTTTTTTTTTTTTTTTTTGGGTGGGAAATCATCAAATGACTCCTCCCGCTCTGGGCGGAGCGAGAGGGAGTGTCAGACTTTTACTGACTAAAACCCACCCGTGTTCCTTCCGTTGCCTGTGTGCCGGGGCCGCGATATCCCTTTCGGACCAACTCGCAACCCTGGCAGGCATTGGCCCTTACGGACCCCGTCAGTTGGTGCTGACATCTCTTTGAGGCGCGCGTGGAACACAACGCGCCGTCGACCCGGGCCTGGTCCTAATCGGACGGCGAGCTACCCATTGCCCACCGTCCGCAAGCCCGCGCCTACGGTGGCCGGAAGTCGGCTCGCGACTCCCGACGCCCGGGGCGTCTCCTGCGGCGACTAGGGGCGCGAGGGCGCGCATCTTGCATTTCCCTCGCGCGCTCCGCCTCCTCCTTCGCGAGCATTACTGCTTCGCAGAAGGAAGTGACGGCTTCCCATGCACTCTCGCTCCGGACCATGGCCTGAACCAGGGCCGGACGCGAGAGATCGCCGCTGCCGATCGCCTCCGTGAGGACACGGCGGTGCCCCGCCCAAGCCGGGCAGACCTCCACCGTATGCTCCACCGTGTCCTCCGGGCGATCCACACAATGGTAACACCCGGGCGTTTCCTCCCGCTTTATCCTGAACAGGAACCTCCCGAAACAACCGTGTCCGGTGAGGACCTGCGTCAGGCGGAAGGTGAGGACGCCGTGGCGCCTCTCTAGCCACTCCTCAAAGAGGGGCCTTACCGCCCCAATTGTGGCGTGCCCAGCGCTGGGTTGCGACAATCGCACTCTCCATGCCGCCATGAGATCCCGCCGGAGCTCTGTCCGCTGTGCCGTGATTTCTCGCGGCAGCGGAGTTACGCCCCGGCGTTTCGCCTCCTCGCGCAACTCCCACATGTGCGCGAGGACTTTTGCCTCCAGATCCCATGGCGGAAGTCCGGCAAGGAGGCTCGCCGCCTCACGGGAGACCGTGCGGTATCCTCTGACCAGCCTAATGGCCATGACCCTTTGGGACGCGTTCAATCGCTGGGCTGGTCGCAGCCTTAATGAACGCGCCCACACCGGTGCCCCGTAAAGGGCCATGGACCGAACGATCCCCGCGTAGAGCCTCCGGCAGGAGGCGTTTGGACCCCCTAGATTGGGCAGAAGCCACTTCAAAGCAGCCCCAGCCCTCTGCAGTTTGGGAGCCAAACGTCGGAAGTGCTCGACGAAGTTCCACCGGCTGTCGAGGACGAGTCCCAGGTACTTCATCGTCGACTCGACACCGATGTGAACCCCTCCCGCCGTCATCTGGGAACCCGACAGTGGCGCGTTCCGAGGACCATAGAAACACATGGCCTCGGACTTGTGCAAGGCCACCTCGAGTCCCAGTTGCCGGATCCTATCGACGATTGTCGCAACCCAACGTGTCGCTAGTTCGGCCGCCGCCTCATGCGACCTCCCCTGCACCAGGACCAGCGTGTCGTCAGCGTAGCAGACTACGCTGACGCCGCTAGGGAGGTCGGCGCGCAGCACCCAGTCGTAGCCGATGTCCCACAGATGCGGCCCCAGGACCGATCCCTGCGGGACACCGCACGACATCTCTCGCCGGTTCCACTCTCCGTGGTGACCGGGGTAGATGACGGCCCTGTCCGTCAAATAGGCCTCGACCACTCGACAGAGGTAGGTCGGCATCCGGTGATACCGGAGTGCCTCCCTAATGCAACTCCAGGGCAGGGTATTGAACGCATTGGCGATGTCAAGAGACACCGCCAAGACCACCCCACCCCGGGCAACAGCATCCCCCGTCGTGAGGGTTCGAACGCGCATGATGGCATCCACCGTAGAGCGCCCCTTGCGGAAACCAAACTGGCTGTCCGCCAAATCCGGCCCCACTCGCACCAGCTGCCCGACAAGGCGGTCTGCAATTACTCTTTCAAAGAGCTTGCCCACCTCGTCGAGCAGCACGATGGGCCGGTAAGCGGACGGAGAGTCCGCCGGGCGCCCCGGCTTCTTGATGAGGACCAGTTTCCCCGTCTTCCAACGAAGTGGGAACTGGCCCCTCTCCAAGCATGCGCTAAAGAGCCCTCGAAGTCGAGGCCCGAGAGCCTCTAAGGCCAGAACCCAGGCTTTTCCAGGTAAGCCGTCGGGTCCTGGGGCGGTATTTTTGGCATTCAGCCTACGTACCGCCACTCTCAAATCTACCCCGGTCACCTCCGGAGATTCGTCGTCGTCGTCGTCACCTGTGTGGTCCGCATCGGGCACCGCAGGAGGCGGAGCCATGGGCGGGGGAGTATGTTCCCCTCGCGAAGGGAACAGAGCGCTCACCACGTCCTCCACGAGCTGGGGCCGGAGACTCTGCGTCAGCGGGGGAGCCCATGGGCGGAGTTGATCTCTCACCCATTTGTATGGGCGCCCCCACGGGTCTCTGTTCAGAGTCTCCAGCGACTCTTTACGGCCCTCTCCTCTGGCCCGCTCGATCTCCGCTCGGAGGGCGGTCTTCGCCGCTCTGTACCCGGCGTACAGCTCCGCCTCAATGGCTTCCGTATCCGGCGGGCGGATACGGAGCCTGATTGGTACACCTCTGCCTTACCCTTCGGGTATTTCGTAATTAATAGCGTCTAATTTATATTTATTAATTACTTGCTTTTCTTTATTCAGGCGCTGTAAGTAGAGAGTTCTTAAAATAATGTATTAATATTGCATTACTGGGAACCATGTCCTACAGTAATACAGCCCTCTGTGCCCAAAAAATGCAGCCATAGTGACATCTGCGCTGCCACCAGCACACGCAGGTTAAATTTATGTAATTTAAGGCCATTATTGGTAAAAAAAAAAATATTCTTAGTTTTGTATTTTCATTTATTTTCTAAATATTGTATGGTGGTACAGAACCCTTCGTGTGCGTATCCGACTCACACTTGACCGGTTTTTTCATTACCTACTCAAACATTTGATTGTGATAGTGATTGTTTATTGGATTAATTTATTACAATTTTGCATAATTGTTTAAATCACGTTTGATATTTTATTTAGTTAATATTAGGATTAAAACATTATGGATTTCATACCTTCAGGATATTGTCTTTTTTACTAAATCACTAAAACGTTTATATTACTTACGATTGTGAAGACACATCGTTTTAATCACAAGGCAAATCAGTTTATTATTATTCTCATAGTAAAAAAGTTTTTACTTAACCCGTTTTTTTGACACATTTAAAACGTACATTTCAGAGTATCTCCTGGACAAAATGGAAAAATAAAGATGCAACTTATGCGGTGTTACAGCAAAGGATTTCAGATTCTCACATCCCACACATTTTCACAAGCCTTAAAAAACTACTACAAAGACAAGGAAAGTTATATCCTAAATTTGGCTGTTGTTACACGTTGTTGCACGGTGTTATAATTCTCTTAAAATAACCAGAAATCCCTTAAATATCGTATCAATTTTTCATAATATACGTTTAAACGTTTATTTAAGACCAACTGAATCATGTTATATTGGCCAATTTTTGGGTAAATTTCACCTGTGTGCGGCGGTGCTGTGGAAGTGCCGAAGTTTTGGTCCAACAAAATGTAATACACTGTCGTGCAGTCGACAGGACGACGAAGAAGAAGATCGCGAACAATGTGACACGGACTTGTAACTTTTTGAGGCTACTTATCACTATTTCTTGTTTTTTTAGTGCCTCAAATTGATCCCAGAACGTGCTGAAATTAAATATTATAATAAATTGTACTTTGAAGATGCTCCAATACTTAATGTGAGACGTTATGTACGAAGAGGAGATTATTACGTAAACATGTGTTATATCAATAAGATTGCTTTTGGGCAACACCGTAACGGTAAGGCATTCGAGTATTCTAAGCTGGCTTCACCACCAACAGGGAACCTGACAGGCATCTTGTCATTTTCGAAATAGTCTTGCGAAATGATCTGATTGATGGTGAAAATCTCATTAAAATCGATCCTGTAGTTTCAAAGTCTAACAATCTAGAACAACACAGATACAGATACAGATTACTTCATTTAATAAGGTAAGCAGCGTTGGTACCTTCCCAAAAGGTGTACCGATGATCTGGATGGTCGCGGGAATCCGCTGCATGCGAGAGACATAGGACCAGTCAATGTGAGAAGACCTTCTAGCAGAGGACGCCTTTAGGCTGCAATGATACTGAATTAGGTAAAACTACCATAAATGGTCAGTTCTACCTTCAGCTCTATCTGACTTGACCAAAAATCGTAGCGTATGTGGCTTGTTACGGGCGACGACCGAAACGATGAAGTTTTACCTATAAGATACAGATAATAGTTGAAACTATGTAGTTTGCTCATTTATTTATTCAGACAGACCGATTGTGTCAGACGCGTCTGCTCAATTTTATCTGTTCATGTCTTGCCCGGGTTGGTAGAAATTAACTTTATGAAATCTTTGCACAGGTTGATGCCATCTTCTACGAGTACCTTCACAACGAATTCAGGAGGTCATTTCCTGAAATGCACTACAAACTATGCGATCTCATTCACAATGATCTCCTTTTTGGTAAAACCCTAAGAAGTGCAGGCATGAACAGTTGTCCTATTCAACCGGTAAGATAGTCTTCTTGGAAAAATTAATCTTTTTCAAGGATAACATTTCTATGACAATTAAAATAGCATCCAATGTTTATGCGATATTAATATTAAAAAATAAAAATAACAGAAATAACGCTTGAAATCATCTGTTCGCAATACTGTTTGTATTTTAAGAACTACTAAGGGTTAACTTCACCAATGATATCGAACGCGATCATTACATCTAGACCGCGTTCAAAAGCAGTCAGTGTCAACATTGTTGAGGACAATAATTGACACTGACAGCTCTTGAATGTAGTTTTGATGTGCTGATCGCTTTGAGTTTCATTGGTGAATTAAATTCCTGCATTAAACTTAATTTGCGTTTCAGGGCAAACATGATACAAGAAACATGTCTTTCAACCACAAAATTCCATCTGTGTGGCCGTTTGAAAAAGGAATGGTCGAGGTGATCGTCAAGGATAAAAACGAAAACGAGGTGTTGTTAGGAAGAGCCGTATTAGTCGTAACGTTCACACAAGACCTTCCCAAATTTAAAGCATGACTTTTCAGTATTTTTTCATTATAATAATATAAAATAACTATCCGAAATGCAGTTTATTATTTTATACACTAAGTGCAAAAACCAATGAAACTGAAAGCGATCAGCACATCTGACCCAAGTTCAAGAGCTGTCAGTGTCAATATTCCAAAGAAAATAATGACACTGACACCTTTAAAACGTGGTTATGTGCTGATCGCGCTCAGTATTTATTGGTGAAATTCGACCTAAGAAGCTTTTGTTTACACATTTGAAAAGAAAAAATTCTTAAGCTGCGAGTCCAAGGTACACACCAGCGCCCTATTTTTTTTGTGCATAGGTAAGCGAGGGTGCGGGGTCTAAGTTCGGTCGGGGTGTGCCTATACTCGTGAAACGCATCCTCCAGTGCGCTCTTCAGTCGGACGTTGCACTGGCTACTTACTGTGGTAACCATATCATCCTCCTGTGCAACACCATGATTGAACCGCGGCGGGATTGCATCAGCATTTGACGTTTGTGCCGCGGTTTGTGCCGGAGTTGATACGATATGGTTGCTGTCCTCCTCCTCCGATATTGTTGGTTGTTTTAACTCTGAGCGCAGCCTATCAAGTGCAGCATCGGCAAACCTATGATTGCGTTGGATGACACGCACCTGATCCGACAGTCGTGCTGAAATAGAGACAGCATCCTAACATGGTACGCAGTGAGGTTAGTTCCTCCCTCTGTAGACCCGTAATATGCACGCGTGACGTTCTCGTTCATAGACTTAGTCCATCTCATGCGGTGCACACAACCACCGGCAGCGTGGACCCGGCTCGGGGCCGGTTGGCCCCTAAGTCCCAAGCTTGTCGGTGGCCGGCCTCTCCCCTGCCGACGTACAGGTGTTGGCGACGTCGGCGCGGAAAAATACTCGTCACTCAAGCTCGACGCAACTACCGCGGCCGGTGTCATCACAGCGCTCACGATGGGGCTGGGTACCGGCGGCGGCGAGGCGGAGCTGAGCGATGAGTCCGGAAGTGGTGGGCGTGCTCGTGTAGCAGATCTCGTCAACATTTAGTTTTCATTCCTCTTTATCATGTCCATCACATAGGTACTGCAATAACATTACCAAAAAGTAATAAAAATATTATCATTATTATTGAATTATTTATACATAATATAATAAAATCGTAGCGAAAAAAACTATTGATGACACTCGTAGAATAAAATAATGTGCTACGACTTTGCAGAACACATCATTATTTACAAAAAGTGTCGCAACAGCATGTGTCTAACTAGTATAGTTAAGCCACAATTATTAAGTGTTCTTTTATTTTAAAAAAATAATTGAAATGCCGCCGCTAGAAAAGGCTCTTTATTGTATATTGGTATTAATCCTTATCACACTAAATTAATTAATTAAATTAAACTAAACAAAAAAAGATTTATTAAGTAATTTGATAATTTCCAACCCTCAAAAAAAAAAAAAAGGCGCTGTAAAGTAGAGTTCTTAAAATATTGTATTAATATTGCATTACCCAGTAATGCAATATTAATACACTATAATATACATTATCCTACCTCTTATACAGCCAGCCCTCTGAGCCCAAAAATGCACCCATAGCGATAACTGCGCTGCCATCAGCACACTGGTTAAATTTATGTAATTTAGGACTATTATTGATAAAAATTAAGTTACTCTTATTAAGTTCTCTTAAAAAGTAGTAACCTAAACAAGACATATATGGCACCAGTTTTTGGTGAACCGTAAAACGTATGACACTTTTTATTAGAGTCCCGTACCCGAAGGGTGTCAAACGGAACCCTATTACTAAGCCTCTGCCGTCTGTCCGTCCGTCTGTCTGTCAGCGAGCTATAATCTCATGAATCGTAATAGGGAGACAGTTGGAAATTTCACCAATAATTATGTGTTTCTATTGCCGCTATAACAGCAAGTAATAAAAATTAAATAAAGTGAAACTCAAAGGGGAGTCACTCTTTAACTATTTTATACAATTAAAAATTGTTACCCTGGCATGTGGGGTGTCGCTGTCTAGACAGCCTCGAGTAGAGAAGAAATATATTTTTTATTTATTTTTGTCTTCAAAAATAAAGAAATTGGGGGCCGTATATGTAGGCAGTTATAGTCCATTTTTGTACCAGCTCTATCTCAACAACTAAACAAGTTAGGAATTTGAAACTTCTGTATATCAAGTACCATATTCCTACTGTATATATTCAACAAATACTAGAAACGGCGATTCATACGGTATTTTATAAAAAATGGGTGATTATATAAAACTGCAAAAAATAATAGTATCATTATGAAATACAAATTAATCTTTGCGATTTTTTAAATTTAATATGAAAAATAATATTATTCTTCGTTTAGTATTTTCATTTATTTTCTTAATATTGTATGGTGGTACGGTACCCTTCGTGTGCGTATCTGACTCACACTTGACCGGTTTTTTCATTACTCAAACATTTGATTGTGATAGTGATTGTTTATTGGAGTAATTTATTACAATTTTGCATAATTTTTTAAATCATTTTTGATATTTTATTGTGAGTATTAGGATTAAAACATTATGGATTTCATACCTTCAAGATACTGTATTTTTTACTAAATCACTAAACCGTTTACATTACTTACGATTATAAAGACAAATCGTTTTAAACACAAGGCATATCAGTTTATTTTTATTCTCATAGTAAAAAAGTTTTTACATAACCCGTTTTTTAGACACATTTAAAACGTACATTTCAGTAGCTTTCATATGATACTAAATTTGGCAGCGTCTACTTGTGTCTCCTGGACAAAATAGAAAAATAAAGATGCAACATAAGTGGCGTTACAGCAAAGGATTTCAGATTCCACACATTTTCACAAGCCTTAAAAAACTACTACAAAGACATGTAAAGTTCTATCCTCACAGTGTTATAATTCTCTTAAAATAACCAGAAATCGTTTAAATATCTTAACAGTTTTTCATAATACACGTTTAAACTATTATATAAACAAATCTACGACATTAGCCATCTTCTCTCTGATAAAAACAATACTATTCAATATTAATAAAAGCTATCTGACTACAGGATTATTCTTTGATTTGTCTAAAACTTTTGATCTAGTGTCACATGACTTATTACTTCAAAAGCTGGATGTAAGCGGGGGCAAGCACTTCAATGGATATCGTCATATCTAAATAACCGACAGCAACGTGTTATTATTATAAAATTAGATAAAAACAACGTCATGATAATATACTCATCAGAGTATAAATGCAACAATTATGGCGTCCCACAAGGAAGTGTCTTGGGCCCAATATTGAATAATAATACAAATCATAAATTACTATTATTATTATTTTTGGTCTTTGACATCGGGACCCTGGGGTCCCGGACCTTTGGAAGGCGTACGAGGGGCCGAAGCCAACTCGCAGAAGCCCTTTAGGCGTTTTAATTAAATGAGGCACCAACCGAAGATTATCCCTGTTTGCACTATGCAAGTGCACCCAAGGACAACCCCCGGTTGGTGTAAGACTATTGCAGGATGGGTTTGGGTTGCTTAAGTTGAATGGTGACCTGGAACTATGGAAGGATTATGGCCCCTGCCTGATCAGTGTTTTATATGCACACGGATAAAATGGCAGGGGGTGACTTGCACACTCAATAATGGGCCCCCGGAAACTGTCGGCTAGCATATAGTGACGTAACGACAAGGGAACAACATGTCCTGAGGTGCTTGAGGAGTGGAGAGGTATTCCAAGGCTTTCAGAACAATCCCAGAGCCCGGAAGATGGTCAAAATCCCTACGAGCACTTACTGGAATACTTCCTTCCTCCGAGCACGTTTGCTCTTGCGAATCTCCACTCAAGCCGGACAATTAAGGCAAGAATGAGGTTTATGCAAATAAATATTATTTCTATTTCTTTTTCTATTGGCCAATTTTTGGATTAAATTTCACCTGTGTGCGGCGGTGCTGTGGAAGTGGCGAAGTTTTGGGCAAACATAATGTAATACCGATTGTCACCTTTATCTCTTAATTCTCATAGTGTGAACACAGAGAATCGCACTTACTTTTATATTTTTATCTTACTTTTCTCAATATGTTAAGTGAACTGTAATGTTCTTTTTTTTTGAGAAATAAATGTCTTTAAACCGAATACACTGTCGTGCAGTCGCGACGACGAAGAAGATGATGACCGGGAACAATTTGACACGGAGTTGTAACTTTTTGAGACTTATCACTATTTCTTGTTTTTTTAGTGCCTCAAATTGATCCCAGAACGTGCTGAAATTAAATATTTTAATAAATTGTTCTTCGAAGACACTCCGATGATTAATGTGAGACGTTATGCGCGAAGAGGAGATTATTATTTAAACATTGGTTTTACGAATAAGATTGTTTTGGGCAACACCGTAACGGTAAGGCATTCGAGTATTCTTAGCTCGCTTCACCAACAACAGGGAACCTGACAGGCATCTTGTCATTTCCGAAATAGTCTTGCGAAATGATCTGATTGATGGTCAAAATCGCATCAAAATCGATCCAGTAGTTTCAAAGTTTAACAATCTAGATACAGATTACTTCATTTAATAAGGTAAGTAGCGTTGGTAGGATGGTAGGCCTCCCACAAGGTGGACCAATGACCTGGATGGTCGCGGGAATCCGCTGCATGCGAGAGACACAGGACCAGTCGATGTGAGAAGACCTTCTAGCAGAGGACGCCTTTAGGCTGAAATGATGCTGAATTAGGTAAAACTACCATAAATGGTCAGTTCTACGTTCAGCTCTATGTATCTGACTTGACCAAAAATCTTAGCGTATGTGGCTTGTTACGGGCGACGACCGAAACGATGAAGTTTTACCTATAAGATACAGATAATAGTTGAAACTATGTAGTTTGCTCATTTATGTATTCAGACAGACCGATTGTGTCAGACGCGTCTGCTCAGTTTTATCTGTTCATGTCTTGCCCGGGTTGGTAGAAATTAACTTTATGAAATCTTTGCACAGGTTGATGCCATCTTCTACGAGTATCTTCACAACGAATTCAGGAGGTCATTTCCTGAAATGCACTTCAAACTATGCGATCTCATTCACATTGATCCCTACATTGGTAAAACCCTGAGGATGGCAGGAATGAAGAGTTATTCTATTCCTATTCAACCGGTAAGATAGTCTTCTTGGAATAATAAATCTTTTTCAAGGATAACATTTCTATGACACTTATAATAGGATCAATCTCCAAAACGGGCGTATTCGTGTGATCGCTCTGGTGCTTTTCAGATATTGATATTTAATGGTAATTATGTATCTCATTAAAAATAATGATATTCAAATAGTAAATTTTTACTATTGGCCTTCAATTTACACAAACAGTTATGGAAATATTTAAGTTCAAAAAATTTCGCGACCAGAGCAATCATAATTGGTGCCAGAGCGATCATAAATGGTGAAATCAGTGAAACAAAAAAATTAATATTGATAAAATATTATTTATTTAGCCGTTTTCAGTCATATTCAGTGTACGTGTAACAAAATTATATGTACGAGAAATGTATTATTTTAGAAAAAGGTCAAGGCGTATTATCAGTCATACATATAAAAAATACGGAATATTTTATATAAAATAATTGCTAAAATGACAAATTAACATAATTATAAAAATCTACTTTTGGCTTAGTTTCATTTATTTGGACTTAATTAAATCACTTCTAGGTAAATGAGACAAAATTAAAAACCTTTCGAAATCAACCATTAATACCTACTTCCTATTAATACCTCTTTTATAGTTATAAAATGACTTAGACTCATTAAATATTAGTTTTTAAAAAGTAATTAAAGAAAACTAACGTTTATAAAGAACAAGATAAAATTATTAAAAATAAACAATTTATAAACGGAACTATTTGTAATCATAATGCTTAATAGGACTTAGATTCATGACTAAAATAACAGTCTTTTCAAGATTATCTAGTAGATTTGTAATAATCACATTTTCCTTAACTATATCTTTAGTGGAAAGTAAAGAATTAAAAAAAACAACTCAAAGTAAAATGCAATTCAGATGATCAGATCAGATTAAAATATTGTTTGCAAATTAGAATGATACAAATTTTAACACCAAGTAAAAAAAAAATACAATTTCTATAAGGCTTAGTTGATCAACAAACTAAGAAAATAAGGTTTATTGGAAGCTCAGAATATTGAATAGTCATCGGAGTCGGAGTCGGGTAAATCTTCTGCTGCAGCAACCTTTGTCAAGGTGTCATCGTTTTGCAACGAAGATAAAACTATCTCGGAAATACTTGGAGTAATTAAATTTTCATAGTCAATAGATGGGACTTCATTCCAAAAACTGTCCGGCAGGTCCGAGTTGTGTAATGATTGTTGACTTTGATTTGCAGTTATAGTCTGTCTATTATTTAGCATTTGTGGGAGCTGAATTTGCTTCTCCTGATTGCATTTTTTTAAACGCTTAACCAGCGAAGGTCGGCTTGTCTTCCTTGATGCCCGCGACATGTTTTTCTTTGAGCTGTTTTGGTTCGAGTCGCTATTAATTTGGTAAAAGCCTAAGTGTTTGTGCGGACATTGTACAGCCTCTTGTGAGCAGTTGTCTAAATCGCAGCTTAGTCGCCTCATAGCCAAAACGTTTTTAGTATTTGCTGACCAAATTACCTGGTGTACCTTCATAGTACCCTGAAATTCTTTTATTTCTTGCGGTATTAACATTTCTTTTTCTAATATGGCAGATTCTGCAACTTCTTCCAGGATAATTCCTGACACATTTGTTTTGAGATAAGATATAAACGTTTTCGTATCAGGTATATCTAATCCATGAGCCACCATTTTATCGGCAGTCCTCTTAAGCGTTCCTCCAACACCATCAGGAGCACCTTTACCGTGACCCTTTTCCGAATAGTTCCATATAACTTTACGTAGACTTGGGTATTGCCAGTGTAGTTTTGATATAATATGAAACAATTTCTTGTTCCGATATTGACCCGAAGGTGAGTCAGACAAGAAGTGCAAAGACGTTACTCTAGGCAATATGTTTTCTATATAAAGGAGGACTGGCACCAAATGTTCCCAAACAGCTACAGCGTCATGTCTCAAGCTCTCACTAATCGTACAGAAGCACTGTGACTGGAGTAAATCATCTTTTTTGTAATAAATTACTACGGTATGCAAGGTCACTTGTTGGCGCGACCCGCCAAAGTGAAATGATTGAATTTCAGTCGCGTATTTTGTGTTATAATTTTCACTGAAGTCACAGTGGATTAAACACTCATCGTAATTTAAATTAACTTTAAGTTTTTTAATGTAGCTATTCTGGGCTATAATATTAGCGCAGTGATGCATGTATGAGGTGCATATATTTTCAAAATAATCAATAACATCCTTGGGATTAGCTTCGACTTTTTGCTTTAAGGTTTGTGTAGTTTTCATTTCTTTTCCATTTTTCATGTAAGTCTTCTTGATTTTGGCCCACTTTAAATATTCAATTTGCTTACTGTTATCAAACTCTTTATATTCCAGGTGTTTATCTTTACACATAATGCAAAATCTTGTAAGGCAGTCTATACTTCTCGAATTACACGTTAAGGAGGTTAAGATTTCCGTTGATGATTTTTCTTTAATAATACAGTTTTTTTTCAATGATAGGGTCACCAAATCCATGTTTTCATGCTCTGCACACAGACATGTATCACGGCATTTTGCATCTGGGAAAACGGCCCAAAAGGCAAACGTAGATCGCAGCTTACAAAAGAAACTGTAACTTATATTATGCTGCGGAAATCTTAATGTAAATTTTTGGTGCAAATTGTGTAAGTTATCATTTAAATAGCGCTTTTGCTTTTTTATTTTATTTCTAGTTATAAACTCCTTTTTACCAGACGTCATGCGGCTAATATCGTCATCTTCAAAAAACAGTTTTATATCTTTTATTAACTGTTGTTTTACTGAATATTTTATTTTTTGTACGTTATCTTTATTTGGAGTTGAAACTAACATTTTTCTTTCTAAACGTTTACCTTCTTTACTTTGATTTTTTAACCTATTCAACTGTCTTCTAATACGTTCATTACTCATTTTCAACTCTTGAATTTTTTGATCTTTCAATTTTAATTCCCTATTAGCTCTATATTTCATCTTTCTTAATAAGGCTTTCCATGGAGAGGTTTTTTTTGTAACTGACGATATTTTATGTTTAGGGAATATATCTAGACTTTTTTGAGACGTATGTGATATGTTGCTAATTGAGCTTTGTGGACTACCGGGACAGATACTGGAGGAAGCACTGCCAATGCATGTTAGTTCGTTCGTTCGTTCAGTATCTTGCGATAGCCCCTGAGATCTTGTTATTCTTCTTAGTCTACTAACCGGTGACGCGGGTGAATCAAAATAAGACAAATTTTCGTATTCTTTAAAGGTCTCTGGAAGACAGGAACTTGTCTGAGAATGAACTTTTACACGATTAATAATGTTAAACTCATTTTCAACATCTTGTGTTACAATTTGCAGTATCTCTCTATGTTTTGTTACCTTGTTGGTGCTTAAGGTTGGAGATGATTGAGGAACATTTGAAAGAGGATCACGGTTCTCAGATACATAGGTAGGTTCTTCATTTATTGGGAGCTCATCAGTTGCTGGTAACTTATCCACTTTTTTCTTTAAATAATATCGTCGAGAACTCTGCCTACTTTTCTTCCTACGAACCTTTTGCTGGCTTGGAGTCAAATCACTCATTGGTAGTTGTCTAATATTTCATATGTGCGAAAGTTTACCTGACGCTTCCCTAGATGGCGTTGGGATCGAAATAGATCGCGCTATGGTTTCGTTACCGAACAAACCATATAGTTTTTAAGATTATATTTTTTGTCATCGATTCCTAGTGATTCCTTGTGAATTAAATTGTCCTAATTGAAACAGTGTTTGTGTTTCATTGTGTGTTCTCGCCTTCGGACCTTGAAATCCTGTTCATGGTCCTTCTAGTCGGATTGGCGTGAAGGTGTTTTTGTTAGTCATCGGTGGTGGTGGTGATTAGCACCCCGCAACGTCAGTACTGGGCAGTGGATTGCTGTCCAGAGCATCCCTACAGCGAGGCGTCAGCGGTGACGTCATCAAAGCAGAGGAACCGGCTGGGTGCCGGAGGAGCGACGTTGTGTGGAGGAACCTGGCAGAAGAGTTCGCGGAGCGGCCACCAGAGGGCGCAACAAGTGCGGCGTGAGACGTCGAGTATCAGTGTCAGTGAGTGTATAGTGGAGAAATCGTGAGTACATTTTCGACCTTATTAATAGGAAGAATTTAACTTCAACAATTCAAGAAAGTGCATAGAAATTTGAACCTTAAATTCACTAGATAAATAACTTTGTCATTGGTAATATTAGTTTGGACTTGTACTAATTTTAAGCAAAAAGTGGTTCAGACGGGGAATCCATGCCCGATTTTACTCAGAAATACAATTTTAAAAGACTTGTAAAATTTTAAACATTATCTGGGACTTAGAAAAATATCGTCGTGCTTCAAAGAAACTTAGAATTTATTGTGGTAATTGAATGTGTTTACTGGACAATAAGTTTATTTGTAGTAGTAATAACTAGTTGCAATTAATTGTGTATTTTAATATTTGTGACATAACCTACTTGTGTTTTTTAAAATTAAGAATGGAGTCGCTTATCGACATTCAGGAAGATATTAAAGCTAAAATACTCAAGGCAAAATCTAACTTAAAAAAAAGTCCTAAAGAGCGTCTAACTGTTTGTTATATAGAAACTAGGATTGAAAACTTAGAACAGCAATGGCAATTATTCTACAAAACACATGTAAAAATAATTAGTGAGGTAAAAAAGTCTGATTTATTAAGTTCAAATTATCACAAGAATGGCTTATATGAGGAGGTCGAAGACTTTTATATAGAGTTTAAAAGCGAGCTGAAAGAAATATTAAACAATATGAAAATGTCTAGTGAAACGTGTAATGTTAGTCCAGGAGTTAGCAGTAGTACAGGATTTAGAAACTTTAAGTTACCTGAGGTTAAGATACCTGTGTTCTCTGGAAATTATAGTGAGTGGCAGACGTTTAGGGATTTATTTGGAGGGTTAATACACAATAATAAAACTCTAGACGATGCGCAAAAATTATATTACCTAAAAGGGTACTTAACTGGAGATGCAGAGCACCTATTAAGGAACATTAATGTAACATCAGATAATTATATGGCTAGTTGGGAAAAAATTAGAGGCAATGTACAACAATAAAAGATTTTTAGCGAATGGAATTTTAAAACGTTTATTTAATCAAAAGGGTTTAACAGTAGAATCAGCCACTGAAATAAAAAGATTACTTAGCACCACATCTGATTGTTTAGGCTCAATCAAAAATTTAGGGATAGATGTTACTTCTTGGGATATCCTAATAATACATATTGTTAGTGCCAAATTGGATAAGGACACCAGGAGAGCCTGGGAATTAAAGGTAGCTTCGGATGCAACAGATGATTTGCCTACTTTTACCCAATTTACAGATTTTTTAACTGGTCGCTTTCGAGGTTTAGAAAATTTAGAAAATAAACCTCATGTTCAAAAGAGTTCGCAATCATTCCATGTGGTAGAGAAAGGAAAAGCGGAGTTATCTTGCCCTTTTTGTTCTGCCGCTCATAAGGTAACTGCTTGTAAAGGTTTTGCTAAAGAAAATAACGATACTCGACGTGATTTCGCACAGAAAAATGGGCTATGTTTCATTTGTTTGGGTAGTAACCACTCTGCCAGATTTTGTAGAAACACCGTCAAATGCCATTTATGTAAAAGACGCCACCATACTTTACTCCACCCTAGCGGTGGTTCTGGGTCTGTTGGTGAGGACAATGGCGTTGTTCGGAAGGAAGCAGCGGCAGCTGCTACTAGGGATAGTACCTCAATGGAGGAAACTCAAAAGGCCGCTATACAAGCGGAGGGATCTACTAAGCCAATAGTTTCATGCCTTTCGACAGGGAATTGTAAGGATACGGTTTTAATACCTACGGCTTTAGTGAAAGCAAAGTCAAAGGATGGAACATATCGGGTGGTTCGCGCATTAGTAGATCAAGGGTCACAAGGATCCTTCATCACTGAGTCAATGGCTCAATATTTAGGGTTAAAGAAAACTTTAACAAAACACCGTATTACAGGTGTAGGTGGTAATAAAACAGTTATGTCTAATTCTTCAGTAGTTGTTGATATACGGTCTCGAATGAATCCAGATTACAGCGTTCAAGTAAATGCATACGTTTTGAAGTCCATCACATCCCTTCTCCCAGTTGTGACAGCAACCAGGGTAGAATGGGTAAAGTTGAGTGAAGACGATTTGGCAGATCCTGAGTATCACAGGCCTAATAAAATTGACGTTTTATTAGGTGCAGAGATATTTAGCCAAATTATCCAAGATGGAATCAAAAAGAGTACCAGTGGATCGCTCGTAGCACAACAAACAGAATTCGGATGGATTCTTTCGGGTGTTGTCGGTACAGAAAATTCGTCCGACATCAATTCATATCCTTGTATCACTGTCATGCATTCCAATGTTCAGGCTGATGACTTCTTGCGTAAATTTTGGGAGCTAGAAGCGGAGCCATCGGGAACTGAAAAAATATTTAGTAAAGAGGAAGCGGAATGTGAGAATATTTTTACAAATACCACAAAGCGAGACGAAACCGGGCGTTATCTTGTAAGGTTGCCGTTCCGGGATGGTAACCAAAGTTGTAAGGATGGTGAATCTAGGTTCATATCTGAAAAAAGGTTAAAGAGTTTAGAATTTAAACTTTCAAAGAATCACAAATTAAAGGCGGATTACACTGCGGTGATGCAGGAGTATATAGAACTTAACCATATGGTAAAAGTATCTCCAGAAGAAAGGAATAAAGGGTTGTACTTACCTCATCACGCAATACTCCGGGAAGATAAGCTGACAACTAAGGTGCGCGTGGTATTTGACGCTTCCTGCAAGGGGATAAATGGGGTATCGTTAAACGATGACTTGATGGTTGGCCCGACATTGCAAGCAGAATTACGACATACGGTTATGCGTTGGAGAACACATCCAATTTGTATAGGGGCTGATATAATTAAAATGTATAGACAAGTTCTTGTCAATAGAGATGATACAATGTTTCAAAGGGTTCTTTGGAGGGATAGTCCTGAAAAAGAAATTGAAGAATTTGAGTTAGTGACGGTTACATTTGGTACTTCATCGGCGCCTTTTCTAGCAGTGCGTTCTTTACATCAGGTTGCCTATGATGAAGGGAAGGATCATCCATTAGCAGCAAAAATCATTCTTAATGACTTCTACATGGATGATTTAATGACAGGGGCAGAAAGTGTAGAGGAAGGATATAAAATTCATACAGAAATAAGCAATATTCTAGCTAAAGGGGGATTTCCATTGCAAAAATGGATAAGTAACAGCGAAGAATTACTACATAAGATAAGAGAAAGCAAAAGGGATAAGGCTGAGGAAGTAAAAATAAAAATAGATAATATTACAAAAATACTCGGACTTACCTGGGATCCTCGCGCTGATGTTTTCCAGTACTCTGTAGAACTGCCTGTCCCGACGGAACCTGTAAGTAAAAGGAAAATTATATCGGATATTTCTAGGCTTTTCGACCCGTTAGGTTGGTTGGCACCTAGTATAATTTTAGCTAAAATTTTTATACAAAAGCTTTGGTTAGCAGGTATAGGTTGGGACGAAGAATTGCCCAGTCGTTTATTAAAAGAATGGATTACTTACCGTAAGGATTTATATTCTTTAGTGAATGTTAAAATCCCACGTTGGCTTAACACAAAATCCAGCAATGTAAAGACGGAGCTACACGGTTTTTCGGATGCCTCAAAAATGGCTTTCGCTGCAGTGGTATACGTCAGAGTTATAGATGTAGAGGGTAACGTAAAGGTGGCGTTGGTTACCTCAAAAACCAAAGTGTCTCCCATCAAACAGGTGTCAATACCTAGATTGGAACTCTGTGGAGCTGTTTTATTAGCCAAGTTGATGGTGGACGTTGCTAAAACTCTAGATGTAAATGTATTAGATGTGCACGCTTGGACGGATTCTGAAGTTGTTCTCGCATGGCTTAATAGTCATCCAAGTCGTTGGAAAACGTTTGTGGCCAATCGCGTTGCAGAAATCTTAAACACATTGGATACACAATATTGGTCATACGTTCCATCCAAACAAAATCCAGCGGATTGTGCCTCTCGCGGCGTGGCTCCAGGGGAACTAGGCAATACTGCGATATGGTTTAATGGACCAGAGTTCTTAAGGCAATCAGTGATAGAATATAGAAAACCTAAACACTTGATAACTAAATTGGAAGAAGTGAAGGTCCATTCGGGGATCCTTGACATTTCCTTATGGGACAGATTTTCATCGCTTTCAAGGATGATCAGAGTAGTAGCCTACTGTAGGAAGTTTTTGCACTTAAGAATCAATTGTGCTCACAAGGAAAGAAATAAACAGTTGTCTACAACAGAACTCGAAGAGGCGATGGAAGTATGTATTAGAGCGAGTCAAGAAGAAGAACTACAAGAAGAAATACAAGAACTGAAGAAGACGGGATCTTTAGGAAAAAAGGGAAGAAAGTACAAATCGTTAAACTTATTTTTGGACTCAAAGGGAGTAATTAGAGTGGGAGGTAGATTAGAGATGTCTCAGTTGAGTTATGATCGCAAACATCCAATCCTTATACCTAAAGACGCCTTCCTCACGAAGCTTCTCATAAGCGAGGCGCATCAAAAAACGATGCATGGGGGGCCTCAAGCTATGATCGCTTACTTGAGATCGCGGTATTGGGTTGTAGGGATTAAACCTTTAGTAAAGGCCTATTTTAGAAAATGCGTTACTTGCATTAGGTATACTAATAAAACCAGAAGCCAACTAATGGGACAGCTACCATCTCCTCGTGTTACACCAAATAAAGCTTTTTTGTACAGTGGCGTCGATTACGCTGGCCCGATAAACGTCAGAGTGTCTAAAGGACGCGGTAACAAGTCGTACAAGGGGTACATAGCGCTCTTCATCTGTCTATCTACGCGAGCGATTCATATCGAGGCAGTTAGTGACCTAACGTCCAAAGGTTTCTTGGCCGCTTTTAAGAGGTTCGTGGCGAGGCGTGGACATTGTGCAGAACTACACAGTGACAACGGCACAAATTTTGTTGGCGCTGCGCGAGAGCTGCAGGAATTATTTAATGAAGAAAAATCAAAATTTATTCCCGAATTGGTCGAGTCCTTGGCAAATAATGGTACAAAGTGGAACTTTATTCCACCTCACGCTCCAAACTTCGGCGGTCTATGGGAGGCAGGAGTAAAGTCCACAAAATACCATCTCAGAAGGGTTATAGGGAACTCCACATTAACGTTCGAGGAACTAACGACGGTGTTGGCACAAATTGAGGCGTGCCTCAACTCGAGACCACTTTCCTGTGTGGATCAAAATGAGTTATCGGTGTTAACTCCGGGCCATTTTCTGGTTGGGGAACCACTCGTCCTTGTACCTGATTTGAATTTCGAAAAGGCTAACATTTCTAGTCTCAGACGGTGGCAACTTACCCAAAGAATGTTACAGGACTATTGGCGGCAGTGGTCACAAGATTACTTAAATCAATTTTTACAACGCCATAAGTGGGCTCATAAAAATCCAGAACCAGGCATAGGTGGCATAGTTCTGATAAAGGAGGATGATTTACCTCCTGGCAAGTGGTTGCTGGGGAAAATTGAGTTAAAACACCCTGGCCCTGACGGAATCACTCGAGTCGTTACTATTAGAACTAAAAATTCCCTGATAAAGAGACCTATTACTAAATTGGCTATTCTTCCTGTAGCAACTTAACTTTGTGTTAGTAAGGTATAAATTAAGAATGTGTATTTTTTTCATAATTGCTGTATGCATGTAATTATGAAATTTTAAGTTAGTTAAGTTTAAGTTAAAGGTTATTGTTATATTAAACCTATGTATCTGTGCACCCCATATTGCTAGACGTGTTGCATGGTGGGCAATAGCTATTGTAATCAAATACACTTTCAGTTTCCTCATGCTTGCGCTTTCGCAGGTTTTTAGTATTAGAAACAATCGGTGTTTCTTTTTTCAATACGTCCAGTTCTTTATAATCGGAAACGAAGTCATACCTATATTGGACTATGTTAGGCCGCTTTTTTTCAAACCTGAAGCATTTAACCTTCAGCCACTGCAGCTTTTGTCCTTCAGAGTCAATTGACCTATTGACCATTAAGTTGTTTCTTAGCTCTTTTAGGTCCAAGATATCAGAGTTGCTCATTACAATAGGTTCATAGGGCTTCTTTGCTGTTTTTTTCTTGTTTAGCTTTCTGTTCGATCTAGCCAATCTTATAACATTACAGAAGTCTATCATAGAAAAAATTGGCATTAGACGCATCTGATTTTCGATAGCGCTATGCATACTATCGACCTCCATATGCGTGTGACCAGATTCTAAATACTTATGTTCGATCACCTCGAGGTGGGTAACTTGAACTACGTATAACATTAAGCATAACAGAAACTGGTTACTATTTTGACCTCCGCAAGTATCAGAAAATATAGATATTTCGGTCACTGTTGGCGGTAGACGTTGGATCCAAAGATATAGTGCGGTTCCCACTTCATCACTTCCTTTTTTCCCATCTGCTTCAGACCACAGGTAACAAAAGCCATCATTTGGAGAACGGGCTTCATAAATGGTAGCATTGTAAACGTTTAATTTACGCAGGTAGTAAAGTAGAGAAACATTACTAGTCGGCAAGTGCAATACCTTTTGCAAGTCGATCGTAATAGAGTTAAAGCTGTTATCTTCATTCGCCCGAACTTTATCCCACTCTTTAGCTTTTCGACTTTGTTCTTTTAAAAACATGTGCTCATCATACTTTTGCTGCAAAACAGCAAGGTCGGAGGCGTCTTCAGCTTTGGCTCGGTTATATTTATTGCACATTAAACATTGGTCCTTCTTGGGCTTATGAAAATCTAAATTGTACTGAGTACAAAAAAATATTGCGATACACATTGATGGAAACAGGCGTTTTAGATGCATTTTTACATTTTTCTTGGTACAGTTCATACATTTTGGAGATGGAAAGATTGCTATCCAAATACATTTTAGATGATGTTTTCCTGCAATAATGCGACTCCATCTTAGGGAAAGCCTCGATGTGTTCTTTGACGACTTCTACATCTATTTCTTTTGTTTTACTGACTGGTTCATGCTTACCACGTCTGTCCTGACCTTCAAAAGAGCCTGATGTTCCTACTTCTGAAAATGCCTTATTAATGGGTCCATTGGATATACAAAGAGTGTTTCTAAAAATCAATTCACAAACCCTGATCTTTCGGTCGTCCTTATTAAAGTAATAATAACGAGATACAGTCCTCTTCCTGGTTGCATTTACAAAACGTCTCTGCGGCGCCTGTACCATAACATTCATTAGTATAAAATCTTTCTGTCGACAGTAATACAATAATATTAATATTATTATTCTCCTTATTATGGTTCAATTGCTCCAACATCTTGCTTCCTCGTCCTGGTTTAAAACATTTATTTCGTTGCATTTTTTCAGAAATCATTAACTTCACTACTAACACGTGTGGTAGTCAACGTATCTCGCCGCGAACTAGCGAGCGAGCCATTTAGCCGCGCGCACGCAAAGTTCTCTTTCACCCCGCGCAAACCCACCCTCACCCGCGTTCGTCCTTGTTCCCGCGTTCCCTAGACAAACTGTTTTGTCGCATTTACTTTGCCATGAATAACTCACTAAACTATAATCGACGATCTGTGTAGCCTGCAAGAAGTTACTATATTCTTTTAATCGATAATAATTTAATTAAATTATGCGATCGACAAAATAAAAGGTAACTAAAAACAACAAATGGTTTTAGGGAAATCTTAATATTATGATTTATATAAAATTAATTTCGATAAAATTCACTAAGATTATTTATTGTGCGTTTCTGATAAATTATTCATTACAGAAACTAATTAAATGCAAATAATTAACTTTATCGAACCTAATTCTAAGCTATTTATGCTATACTTGTTTGGATAAAGTTAATTACATGGTGAAAATGAGTTCTGTATAATATGTATGTTGTTTTTTAAATAATTATGTATTTAATAAAAATAACTAGTGCAGCTTAGTGATTCTTTGTAAATACCTGACTTCCAAAGTTGCAGTTATGGATTTTATGACAAGGCCGTAACGCCTAAAATTGACTGGATAGAAATTACTGAGTTTTTGCATTTTGTAGAATGTGTCAAAAGAAGTCCATTGTAGAAAAAAACGTATTTAGTGATTTTTTGCAGTTAATGAGTTCTTGCAATAAGCCGACGATATGGTCTGAGCATTTAGCACCTCAAGTTCGCGGGCCCTCATTTACCAAGAGTGTTAGCAATGTTTTATAACTTTTGTGTGAGTCATGCGTATTTACCTTACCATATGACTAAAACTATTGTAGTGCCCATTATTAAAAATAAAACGGGTGATATCGCTGATTTAAAGAACTACAGGCCCATTTCTCTGGCAACGGTGATCGCGAAAGTGCTTGACAGCCTGCTTAACAGACAAATTAATAACTTTGTTAAGTTACACGACAATCAGTTCGGATTTCGATCCGGACTGTCTACTGAAAGTGCTATCTTGAGACTAAAGTGGGCTGTTAGGTACTACTCGGATAGGAAAACACCTACGTATGCTTGCTTCCTCGACCTCTCCAAAGCTTTTGATCTGGTCGCATACAGTATCCTCTGGAGAAAGTTAGAGGAAGCTGGAGTTCCTCCAGAGTTGATAAACACTTTTAAATGCTGGTATGGAGGTCAGATTAATCAGGTACGCTGGGCCGGGGCTTTTTCAGAACCGTACAGGTTGGAGTGCGGGGTGAGGCAGGGAGGGTTGACTTCACCCACGCTCTTCAACCTGTATGTCAATGGGCTGATCGAGGTGCTCAGCAGAGAGCGGGCTGGTTGTTATATTGACGGAGTCTGTGTAAATAACATTAGTTACGCAGATGATATGGCGCTGCTGAGCGCATCGGTTTGTGGTCTTAGGAGGTTGGTGGCCATCTGTGAAGAATATGCTTTACTCCATGGATTGGTCTACAACGTCACCAAAAGTGAAGTCATGGTCTTTGGTGTCAACGGTCGATGTTCTGATCCGATGCCTCCGGTCAAATTGAACGGAATATCGCTTGTGAGGGTATTTAAGGTGAAATACTTGGGACATCTTTTGACCGCTGACCTCAGAGATGATGATGATATTAAAAGAGAAAGGAGGGCGCTGTCGGTGAGAGCTAATATGATAGCTCGCAGGTTTGCACGTTGTTCTAGAGTAGTGAAAAGAACTTTATTTCGTGCATATTGCACCTCATTTTACACGTGCAGGGTATTGATGGGGCTGTTCCGTTTCTGTAGCGCATCAGGAATGTTTGCTGATGCTCGTGTCGATTGTTTTTATGCTACGATGCGAAAAAAATGCGCGTCCCTGGTGCGCCGGGTGCGGGCCAGCCCCAACAATATACTGCAGTGTATCGCGAGTAGACTGGACGGTTTGTGTATGAATCGGTGCTGCAAGTTTTCCACATCGGTGTTGAGCGTGTAGCAGGGATTCGTTAAGTGTGTAGGATAAGTTTACTAACATAGTTGTTAAGAGGTATTGCTACTAACATATTGAGTCTTGTTACTTGTTAATTAAATATAAATAAAAAATAAAATAAATAATACATAATTTGTATACTTCTAAATAAATAAAAAAATACGACCGATGTTAATAAAATTCTCTAACTTTTAAACTAAAAAGATCCCAGTGATTTATACCTCCAAAGATTCTCTATGAATTGGGCAAGTTTTTCTAATACATGGTCTACTTTCGCTAGTGTAACTTTTTCCCATGAAAAACGCTCGAAATTTTTTGCTAGACCGAAGCATTTGCAGTAAATGTTTTTTTTTATTGAACACATGTTTTCTAGCTGCGTAAAAGTATTACTACAGGAAAGGCCCAACCTACAACAACGTGCTGAAAAAAATATATATTGCCCTGATAGATTTTTTTATTTGAGCTCTATGCGAAGTGATGGAAAAAAACAAAAATTGGTCATAACTTTTGAACCGTAAAAAATTGCACAGACGCTTTCAAGCTAAAAAGTTTGTAAATGACCTTGCCCACGCCCCTATTCGACTTGATCCGCCCCTATTCGACTTGATCCATACTTCCAGGGACACCCTGTATAGTTAGGATTCATTTAACTTCTTTTTTTTTTTTGTAGAGTAGTCCTCTTAAGTCGAAAAGTCCGGACAAATGACAAGCCCGAACAAAGTCCGGATGGATGATAACCGTAATCATAGTAACCCCCTATTTAGGTGTAAGTGCTGAGTGCAGGAGACTTCAAATCAACTAATAGCCTGCTAACTACTGTCTTATTAACATGTTTCGATTACGTTATCGTTAAATAATGATAAGCTTATACATATAATAAATAAATCAAAATGAAGTAGATCTATTAATTTCCAATGACATTTTTCCATTTTTGTCTCTCATGGTAAGTATCTGCTTGAAACTCAATCCTTAAACAAACACGCTTACATTAATTACTTACCTATCCTTTTTTACGTCCAAGATTAATACAATAACAGATAAAAACGAGTTTCCTTATATAGTTCGATGAGATCACGGCATGATCTTCGTTATACGAGCGATGACTCAATGTGGGGGCGGAAAAGATGACACGGACGAAGCCCGCTTTTCATTTAGGAACACTGTGTCATCTTCTTAACATTGTGTGGCGGATTTTAATTGCCGTATGAGGACTGTGTTGCACAGTGTCTTTGATGAAAAACTTCCTATAATAATATGTCAGTGTTTTGAATCATCTCGCAAAAAAGTCCTTATCTACTCTTATAAATAAGGATTATGACTTACATAAAAGCCTCCGCGAAGCAAAACATTGTATTAAAATAGATCACCAGTATGTTTAAGTCTCAAGTAATAGGGGGCGAGCCTATCGCCATCAACCGAGTACTAATCCAGACTCCGGGCTGCTACTGAGCTATTCCAGTTGGAAAAATCCAATACACTATGCCCGACTCGGGAATCGATCCCAGGACCTCATGCTCAGCTCAGTAGCGCTTTCGACCACTGGATCAACGAACCACCACCTTTTCAAGTTTCTTTGAAATCCGTCAATGATTATTCAAAGGTTATGTGCTACTGCTCAGCTCTTAAACATGATCAAATTTCCCATACAAAGTTCAATACCTACTCGACCCAAATGTTTGGAACAGCTGATAACTTTTTGGCGATTACGATGTTGTCCCATGGAGAAAGTTGTTAAGTTTGATGGGCTGTATCACACGAGTAGTCAGAAGCTCGAAAGTCTAGCATAAGCACTATTATATAGAATTAAGTTTTTCCAACTGAACAGACAGCTGTGCTGCTGGGGAGTTTGTTGCGCCACTTCTTCTTCCCAGCTTAAACACTAGGAAGTGGTGAAGGGTGGGCGTTTTTTGGGGGACTGTCTTATGTAATTTTGACGTTCGATAATTGTTGATTCTCAGCCTAGTTTGAATATTTGACTTTTGATTTAGATTATAATTTTTGATTTAACAACCAGTCTTACTAAGGGGTATCGTATTACCTAGTATTAATTGTTGTTGTTAAATTAAATTTTGATTGTGGAGGTCATATAGGGAGTCGCTCTATGTAAAATACTGATATTCAGCTGCATCCAGTTAGACTGGAAGGTGACCCCAACACATTTGGTTAAAGGCTAAAGAGATGATGGTCTCTGACACCTTTAAACATGACAACACAATTTCTGATACTCGCTGTATGATCAAATAATAATATAAATAAATATTAATCTTACCGTGATATCAAAACGGTGTTTTTTACTGAAAAGTAATGAGAGCAAAACCTAAAAATGTTGGCAGTCGGTAAAACACCTTCATTGTAAACTTACCTTCATAAAGATAAGTTAAAAGTACCAAAACAACAGCTATTTTTGCGATAATGGCCGCTAAAAACGGTACTATGCCTTTATATGTAAAGTTGTCCCAGACACATTTCCTTATTAAAGCGTTCTCACGTCATGCCCATACAAATGATGCTATTAAATAGGAACAACACTGTTAATATAACAAGTTCTATTTATACAGATTATTATTACAAACTCCATAGAGTCCGTTTGTTCTAGTGTTTGTACTCGTAAAGCCGAAGCACCTATAGGAGCTTCGTTTGGCGCCATGCTTAGTGACTAGCGTAGCTCGAACTTAGTCATGCATCATGGAATCAAGCGCCAGCCAATCATTACAAATTATAGTAAATCATGCAATGATTCTAAGCAGTATGACATGGTGAAATTCTGGGTCCAATTACCGGGTCAAGACATTATTTTGTGTTATAAGGTTGTTTCATTAGGAATTTCTAAGTAGCAGCCAGTAGTCTGGTTTTGTGTGTGGTAATGTCAGAAGGCTCGAGTTTTATTTAATGGGACTTACACATACCTGGCGAAATGTTGAAAGAGCAGTCTAGTCCACCGACTAGACAGCTCTGCCTTTTTTTCCCGGGGTGGAAAATCCTCATGGATGTCCTCCGCCCTGGGGCGGGCGGAGGGGTCTGTCAGACTCTTAGTGACTAAAAACCACCCCGGTGTTCCAACTCACACCTACTCCGGGGGTCGTGGGAACTTGAAATCTGCCGCAACCCCCGGCTAGTGCCGGCCTGCCACTGCGGGCCTCCTCGAGTCAGGGGGGGGAGTGAGGAGTTTGACTCCCCCCGCGACGTCTCAGAAGGGCACGCGTGGAACATTACGCGCCGCCACCTCAGATCCTGATGTGTGGGGGGCGACTGACGTCCCCGAGTCCGTCACCCCTGGACCCATTTAGGGGGACTGGAAGAGGGCGTTAGCCCTCCGCCGATGCCCGGTGCGCCTGCTGCGGGCCGGGTGACTGGACGAAATCTCCCTCTCCCTTTCGGCAGCCTCCTTCTGCGAGACGACTGTCTTGCAGTAGGAAACCACCGCGTCCCAAGACTCGCCGCTGCCGACCATCGCATTCACTAGGGCCGGCAGCGACAAGTCACTGCCTGCTTCTGAGATGAGGGCACGGCGTGGCTCCTCCCAAGCGGCACACTCTGCCAGCGTATGCCGCGCCGTGTCCTCCGGCAGCTCTGCCTACCTCAACGGGAAAATAGGTGTGATGTTATGTTATCTGTAGTAGGTACAATCCGGAACTAAATTTACCTTAGCAGGAGGATAATATGTCTAGATACATCCTTTAATAGAGTTAATTCAAGCCCATATTAATCTTGCTTAGTAAGTAACCTTGGTAATTGGGTAGGTAAATGCTAAACTAGCAGGTTTCCGCAGGGACATGATGTCAGAAAGCAGACGGTCCATATACATTATGTAACTTCAGGAAAGAGAGCGTCTGAGCTGAGTAACTGAGTAAAGTCAGGGAAAATATTGTTTATCAAATTGACTATGGTTGGACCCAAACCGCTGTACGGCACCTTAGGAAAGCGCGGCAAGGCGGGGGCGGGACGCCATGAGCGTTGACGATTGAGCGGCGGGATGCCGTGAGCGTTGACGAATGAGCGGCCTGCATTGCCATTCCGTTTCGCCGCGCACCTACCTAAAGCGTGGTACAGCGGTTTTGGTCAAGCTATACCAACTAGAATTTCTCTGTATATGCAAATCACAACTGTCATTCCTTGACATTTGTATAAAATGTCTATAACACGGCTAATTGACGGAGTATTTCAATTTAATATATTTATCTATAATTAAATTTGCCTGACCGTAAATGAAGTTCTGTTTTGTTTTGGTGTCGTCACAAACTATACAAGACAACAGATAAGCCAGTCAGTAAGGTTGATAGTGGAGCTGACGGTCCAAAGCGCCCTATAGATGATCATCAGTCGCTCTCGCTAGTCATGCAGGCTCTTGTGATTCACGATTTTATGCCCGTGCGCATTAAATATTTTTTGGTAGCAGATATAAATGAAAATGACGATTAAATTATTAACATGGTCTACACTAGATGCGCCTGCGCCAGTCACATGACTGTATTATGCATTATGAAGTTGTAGAATACTCGTAATATCTGTTCATTTTGTTAAATTAAACTGAAAGATGATGATAACACATTCTAGATTGCAATGCATTTATTAATAGTCTGTCGTCAGGGAATGTTCTTAATTAGTTCTAGAAGTAACAATGGGCTAGACATATTTTATTCAATGTTATTCAATTAGAAATAATTCAAGATTTATGCTCCAGTAATTAAATTGGAAGAAAAGCTTGTTTATTAGGACACAAATTAGTTATCTTATTTATCAAGATGAGTGTCACATTATGCTCCAATTAATAATGATTTTGGCTCATCTATAATTATATAAAGAGACTTCGACACCGCTTGAGCGATCACCATGAAAGTTGGCACATAAGTATTTTTTCATGGATAAGATTTTTAGAGGTTTTTGTACACCACGCGGGCGAAGCTGCGGGCAAAAAGAAGTAGGTTATTAACAAAGATATTGATCATGAAAACTAGATAAAACACATATTTTTCTACCGGAAAAACAACTCCCAATGTTAAAATGTAGAAATCTACCAATTATCATAATTCGCATCGTTCTACTACGATCTCAGGTACCAATAAATATCACAATATTATTTTCAATCTTAGCCGTACTAGTGTAAGGTTTAAATTACCTTGTAGACTTGTAGAGTCACCAGACAAATTCTAATTTGGAATTGTATCACAGATAAGTATTACGTATAATTAGCATTGCATAATTAAGTCTCTCGGTACGTATTTAGAATTCAAGCGTCCCGCCTGTCTAATCGTCTAATTACGTCTTTGAAGTTTGATAGCTCAATTTCAAATTAGGAAACGACCTACGTCAACGAGTCGCCGTTGGGGTGCCCAATTAATTATGAATAGTTTGGTTTTAGGCTGCCTGTCCATTTGACTGGAGTGAGTAAGCGGAGAAGATTGGGGAAGAATGATGTGCTCGCCGTAGAGGGAATAAAGGGTATCTGTGAAGTTGTACTGTTCGCAGATGATACCTCTCTTATTTTTAAAGTAGACAGGAATAGACAAGATTTTGACGATGTAAACAGTGCACTCTCAATGGTTACGGATTGGTTTACGACAAATAACCTAGTTCTAAATACTAAGAAAACGAAATGTGTAAAGTTTGCCCTACCAAATGTTAGAAATCTAGGTCCCAACATCGTCTTAGATAAAGAGGTGCTTGAATCTGTAAACTCGGCGGTTTTTCTGGGCATAACAGTAGATGCCAAACTTCAGTGGGGCCCACATATATCGAGCCTAGCGGGAAGGCTCAGTTCAGCCGCCTACGCCGTCAGGAAAGTAAGACAATACACTGACGTCGATACAGCTCGGTTAGTCTATTTTAGTTATTTTCATAGCGTTATGTCCTACGGTCTTCTGCTGTGGGGCAAAGCTGCTGATATTCAAAATATATTTGTTCTTCAAAAACGAGCTGTTCGCGCTATTTACCAGCTTGGTGCCAGAGTTTCTCTGAGAGATTTTTTCAAAGATGTATCCTCACGGTGGCATCTTAATTCATCTTCGCCAATATCTTATACATTAGGCAAAATATACACTTATACACTAAAAACAGTGATTTTCACAATGTTAACACTAGAAATAAGGACAAACTACGAGCTCCCTTTCACCGGCTTCATAAGGTTCATAACTCATTTGTTGGGCTTGGTATAACCTTTTATAACAAGCTACCCTCTTCTTTGCTAGATTTGCCTTTTAATGCGTTTAAAACGAAAGTAAAATCCAATCTTTGTTCAAAGGCATACTATTCTATCAACGACTACTTAAATGATAAGAATAGTTTGTCGCTGTGATTAACTCAAGACAATGTTTATGTTCTTTCTCCAGCTTACGTACTGACAAGTTATATGAGTTTATATAATTGTTTATTTTATTTGACTTTTTAAGTCAAGTTATTTTAATTTAACTTTAATTTATTTTTGACAAAATCTACTCATCACACTGTTTTTTTATGAGTTGTATTGCAATATGTGGTTAGCTAGTGACCTCGACAATTGATCATATTATTTACTGTTATTAGTAATTAACTCTTTGTTTATTTATTTTACATCGATGGTCCTAGTTTATCATTTATAACTTCCAGTTACAACTATATGTAAGCAGGCACGCCCTTTATGCCTGGAGGCTTTTTTATTTAGATATTAAATTCTGTTTACGTTTAGTTTTTTTATTTCGGCCTGAGTATCGATGATTGATTGGTTGAGTTCTCGATGATTTTGTTTGGTATATTGGCGTGTGCTAGCTAACATATGGCTAATAATTTGAATTATGTTTTGTGTTGCGTAATGTAAATTATTTTGAATACTATTATATAGAATCTTTTTTTTTGTTCTTCTAACTGAACAGACAGCTGTGCTGCTGGGGAGTTTGTTGCGCCACTTCTTCTTCCCAGCTAACGCACTAGGAAGTGGTGAAAGGTGGGCGTTTTGGGGGACTGTCTTATGTAATTTTGACGTTCGTAAAGTGCTGATTCTCAGCCTAGTTTGAATAAATGACTTTTGAATTTGAATAAAAATGAGAAAACTCACAACCGACGTAGCGGGATTTGTCGTAAAGGGAACATTAGGCTCAACGCACACGTATAAGCACTGTACGGGATGAGAATCGCCTTAACTCAAGTCGTACAGAATTCTTTCTATGAAACTACATGCAACGAACACTAAGTGCCCAGGGACCCGACGCCGCGCGGCGTCGCCGTGCCGCCACCACGCCTACGCTGCGCCTCTAAACTATGTATATGCAACGTTGCCAGCCCGCTGTCGTACCGCCGCGCCACCGCGGATTGTAGACAGTTATGTCAAAATACGTATGGCAGTTACGGCGACGGCGTGGTAGCGGCACGGTGGCGGCGCAGTGGCGGCTCAGTCTACATGGTTACGCGAAGCGGCGTCGGGGCGGCTGCGGTGCCGTCTACACGAGCCCTTCAACAGTGTATTCACGATCGAATTGAATGACGTAAAACCATTAGAGCATAACCATAAGACAGAATAATAAGAATAAAGTTAAGTTTATTATTTGGAGCCTCCTGCTAAGCAAACAATGCCTGTGTTAGCAGACTCCGCTCTTCTATAGTACAGCATATTCTACATAGTAACAAAATGGCACTTAAAATCTATATAAATAAAAATAAATCGCTAAATGTGTTGCTAAGCGCAAAACTCGAGAACGGCTGGACTAATTAAGCATTTTTTATTTATTATATTCCTTGAAGTTTTAAGAGATGGAACAACTGCCCGGAAAAATGTAAAAACCCCAATTTTTTTTTTTCCAATACCTACTGTTCCTAGCTTTCGTTGCCATAAATCCTAACAAAAAGTACTAGGCTTGCATGAATTCACGATAGTATTTCAATAGGTAGGTAGGTAGGTATGTAGGTAGGGTGGATGGGAAGGTGGCGCGTATGTTGGATCATTTAGCTCCCTTCAAAATGGTTGAGCTGAATGGTGCTAATCCATGCGTCATGTTCGTGAACGGGCGCCGTCAGTTGGGACTGGTCAATTTTTAGCTGCCTTGGCTGATTAAAATTTTTGAATTGTTCTTTGTTTTATCTTTTTATTATGGACGCTTCTAACGTGCAAATCTTTCTACATTGTTCTCACATGTAATTTCAACATGAATGACGTAACCAATATTTTGTAACGATTTATTTAAAAGAGTGTCCGTGGAGTTTCTTCCCCGTTCTTCTCCATAGGTACCTACTACGCTTTGGAATGGGCCACTAGCTTCATATTTCTGACTGACCGATTCCTTGACAATTCAAAAGTGCCTGTAAATGGTTTAATTTAATTAAATAAATGCTTTGAGTTTGAGTTTGAGTTAAGTAGGTAGGGTAGGTAGGTGCGCCGTAGATAAGTACTTAGTGTTACCCGTGCGAAGCCGGGCGGGCAGCTTGTATCAAATAAAAATATCATAACATACATAACATTATGCCTGTTTTCCTTAAAGGGTTAGGTAGAGTTGTACCTATAGTAACACCCACATTTCACCAGTTATGTTTAAGTCCCATGTAATAAGGCACGAGCCTATTGCCATCAACCGGGCACAAATCCAGACTCCGGGCTGCTACTGAGCAATTCCAGATGGAAAAACCCAATAACAATTTGCGTGACTTGGGAATCGAACTCAGGACCTCATGCTCAGCAGTAGCCCTTGCGACCACTATACCAACGAGGCAATGATAAAAATATATAAACTTAATTATATCAAACTTACTAATCGTTTAACGTCGATCGTGACTGTCTTACCTTTTAAGCGTCGGCGTCGACCGTAGGTTCAATTGAGGTAAGGGACAAAATAAAAGAAAGAAAGAAATAAAAATAAGTTTATTACATAAAAACCCAAAATGAGTTGAGTATACAGTTTTGTTCAGAATTTTTCGCTCTTTCGAATGGTGTATATGAAAAAATTCTAGCTTAAGAAAAATGTCCCTTACCCTACTGATTTTTGGATCCAAATTTCGAATCAGCCCCATAATAACAATGTATCTGAAAAACTATGCAATATAGCAACTTGAAATGGTGTAATTACCGCCGCCAATCCACTTCAAATAAGGTAAGGGTTTTCCTAATCAACGAATTACCATTACGGATTACTAAGTACGTCAAAAATGTGTACTTCATTTTCTGTCAACAATCTCTTTACACTGTATTTTTTTCCATAAATTTTTTCAACAAGTCCTTTACACCATTTTTTATGAATAGATTGGATCCAACGTAGAGGTCAATTTAATGTAAGTGACGGGACTACGAGATACTTGGTCAGTAAGGGACATTACTAACCAAATACGTTGGTGTAAAAGACTTCTATTTTCTTAAATAGCTAACTTATTTAAATAAATGTTACACAGGTAGATAGAGCACTAAATTACAAGATTATATGTGAAATCCAATCCGGAAAAGGTAAATAACAAAAAAGTTATGGGTGGTTTAGTCCGAAAAAAAACTTTGTCGGCTTCTCCTGAAAAATTGTATTTTGTCCCTTACCTCAATTAAACCTACGGTCGACGTAAGTATTATAATAATTATCGCCTCGGTTCGGGATCAGCTAGTAAACAGCAATCACCGTGCTTACGTTGGGTTACGCTTGGTTGACGAGTCTGAGGTGGTCAGTGCATTGCAGTGCTCATTAGTGCGCGATGACCTTTATCGTAGCAGTGCGGAGCAGTATAGCGTGGATGACGTGATTTTACTCGAATTCTATTGGCTAATATTTTTCTAGCTCTGCAAATATTTGCTCCGCTTTCTTCGCTTTTAAAATTGTCTATGATCTTGTTATGATCAATTTATTGTGTCTTGCCCTGACATCAAGCGATAGACAATATTGTTAAACTTTTTTTTTAATTTGGCTTATTGTCGAATACGACGCTTCTGGATACTTAGATTATTTTATAATGTGCGTCTTATTTGTACAGAATACACAAGGTTTCTTGTTTATTCTCTCCGCTCCAGTGGACAGGCAGCCTTAAGGGTTCGTTGTTTGACTTGTCTGTTCCACAAGATACTAAACTTGACTTAGACCGACGAGATGAGACCTTAAATACGTAATCCAAATAAGGGTTTATAGATTAGGAGTTATTGTCAGCAATATTGATTATTGATTTCATTGTTTTGTTTGGCAAATGTTTTTCATTTGTGCTCTGCTCTGATTCATTCTAATAATAATTTTAAACTATATTACCTACTATCATCGAAAATCAAAACATAATTATTTTGAAATTGCCGTCAGTTGGGATAAGTCGGTGGATATTTTGCAGAATACTATTGTTTGTTTTGATTGACGTTGATTTAAATGCCATTTTGATAGCTCGTTATTTTATTTAAAGAGTGTCATCCTTTTGTGTAACTATAATGTTAATTAATGTACAAATAGTTCAGACACAATGCGAATTGTTATATGAATAAATTAATAAATGCCTAATTAAAATCTAACCAGACGAAATAGTCACCGTAACTAGGAGATACTCGGTTCTGTGCATTATCTATAAGCAGCATGTCTTTTTCTTCTGCACGCGTAGCATAACCACCGTGGGTTTTGTCGACGGAAGAATAGACAAAATGTCAGATTGTGATTGTTTATCTGTCATTTTGTCTATTCTTCCGTCGACAAAATCCGTTTCTACTGTGGTCAGACGAAAAAGCCAGCTTAAAGATAATGCACAGAACCGAGTGGTCTTGCTACGCGTACTGGAGCAGCGGTGGCCTAGTAGAAACGGCCGCGACTTAGGAGTTGTAGGTCGTAGGTTCAAACCCAGGCAGGCACTTCACTTTGAGTAAATTATTTCATCATCACTGCTCTAAAAATGGTGAAGGAAACCGGCATGTCCTAGAACTAAAAATTCGAAGACATGTGACATCCACCAACCCGCACTGGGCCCGCGTGGTGGATTACGGCCCACTCCCTAACACAGAGAGGAGGCCAGTGTCCCATTAGTGGGAACATTATTTGCTGATTATATTTATACTTGCGCTTTTTCTCATTACATCGGTTTTAGCGGCCATTTCACTAGTTAGAATCTACATAATATTATTAAATCAAAGTCGTATAGTACCTACACACAAAGGAGCTCGTGGCTAAGTAACAACAGCCGCACTGGTCGATCCATCAGGTTAAGCTACGCTTGCCGGGGTTGGTCAGTGGATGGGTGACCATCTTTACATACCGAGAATCCTTCGTGCCTCGGAAAGCACGTTAAGCCATTGGTCCCGGCTGTCATTCGTGGATCTTTGACAGTCGTTACGAGTCGTCAGAAGCCCGAAAGTCTGACACCAGTCTTACCAAGGGGTGTCGTATTACCCAGTTACGGGTTGTGGAGATCAGATAGGCAGTCGCTCTATGTGAAATACTGGTATTCAGCTGCATCCGGTTAGACTGGAAGCCGACCCCAACATAGTTGGGAAAACGCTAGGCAGATTGATTTTGTATAGTACACACAAAACATTTCAGTTTCCACATCACGAACACTATCAAGTAACACAAATTTTCTCACATAATATCAGTGGCTACAGGTGCAAACTATAACCCGTAGGGAAGCAGGACCCTCTGATCATGTAGCCAATTACTGATGAGCTCTCCAAAGCTGCCTATAGTATAACTAAGTTGTATTTTGGAAGTTATCCGAAGGTCAGTTTAAATTGGTGGGAAGTTGCAGTAATATGACTGTCAGGGGAAATATCCGAGGTTTGTGAGCGAAGGGATATGCCGCGTAAGATAGTTCGTAACTATACAAACTTCTACTTGTGACATTAATTTTGATTTTGTTGCCGGTTTACAGTTTTTGGTGTAGGTAATTTATTAGGGTGAGGGTGTGTAAAAAGTATTTTTTTTGTGGAATTGTATCTGCTAGTTTTTTCATTAATTTTGTAGGTAGCGTAATTCATTTGGTAAGATGTTTATTTATGAGTAGTATGTTTGATGGTTAGCACTAATAATTTTTTCAGTAGCATTTTCCAGGGGCATTTGTTTGTGACATACTGGTTGCATATTACGACTAAAAAGGTTACGATCTCTGTAATCTATTTATTTGTAATATGCAACCTTTTCTAGTAATTATAAGATAATGGCATAAAATTATGAGTTAAACGCTGATACGAATTAAGAAAGAAATTAGGACTGACATGGAGATATCAAGAAAAAGACAATTGTAAAAAAAAAACAATAATTATGATATAAATACTACAATAATGACAAGAAGTTATTCTATTGCCTTTCATTAAACCAGGTCTTCAACGGTGCATTATTAACTTTTTAACACAAGCAATTACTCGACGCCATGCCTGCATAAATCTCCCTACAGACTTGACTTCCCTTTCTTTATTTAAGTACGATATAGTACGGATGGTCTAAACAACATCAAGTACCTACCATAATACGATTCTCTTCGTTTATTTCTATTGAGTGAAAGTATTCAAGTGGTCGAGTCGTTGAGAAATATTGAAGAAGATTGTTTTTAGTTATACTGCTTCGCTTGTTCAATGGTCGTAAGCACTACTGCTGAGCATGAGGTCCCGGGTTCGATTCCCAGGTCGGGTAAAGTGTTATTGGGTTTTCCATCTGGAATTAATGTAAATTTTGACCTTCAAAAGTGCCTTACAAGGGCCTATTTTAAATAAATGATTTGATTTTGACTTTGAATTTCTCAGTAGCAGCCCGGAGTCTGGATTTGTGCCTGGTTGATGGCATTAGGCTCCGCCCCTATTACATGGGACTTAAAGACTTAAGTATAACTGGCGAAATGTGGGGGTACTGTAGGTACCTACACCTCTGCCTAACTCTTTGACGATTATAGGCGTAAAGTTATATTATATGTGCTTTTAGTTATATTTCCCTCTGTTAATCGCGATTGAAAAATAATGCTAAATAGAAACGATTTTTCTATTAGGCCCTGAGAGCCTAGACAAGTAACAATCGCTTTCAAAGCGTTTCGTATTTCTACAACAACTTTCAACAGGAATGACACAGGCGTTTTGGTAGCTTATGTCAGTTACTTTTTGACATTTCCATCATTATTATCGCTGATGGAATGTGACTTTGTTTAGGCCCTCTGAAACGTATTATAGTATTTATGTGTTATCAAAAACTGCCGTACAGTTAGCAAACCACCTGGTAGGTTAACTTCAAATCATAAAACATTATCGATTTCTCCTAACATACAACTTGTCTAAACAGTAGAATAAAAATAAGAATCATTTATATACAGAATATAGGTCGAAATATAGACCGTGGCAATCAATCTTACATGTTGACACCAAGATAAGACGGCTTAAAGCCGCTACTCATGTCAGACTTAAAACTATTGAAATCGCAACACGGCCGTAACAGAAACAAAGTAAATACCGAGACAGGGTTATCCACGAGGAATATATCGGACATTTTGGCAAAATAAATTCTATATACCACAACCAAAATTCAACTCTATCTAGCTTGGGTAAGGTGTAGTTTTAGTTGTATTAGATAAAAAATCGCGCACCAGAATATAATGAAAGGCGGGCTAACATTTTTATAGGGGTTTCAACGACTCTCGGAGTGGCACCGTTTTACATTTAAGGAATCCTCATTGTATTATGTGCCGGGTAACACATCGTCTTTTACGGTGACAACTATCTTTATGCCATGTTTATCTGACGCTGTATAATGTTTGTTCATTTAAAGTTTCGTATTAAAACTCTGGTGACTGTCGCATTTCATTTGCTTTTGCGAGATACTCAGAAACTTGTTTTCTAAAGCTAATATTTTTGACTGAAATTAAGGGTCATCCTATATATAACAACCTTATTGGTAGTTATATTTTTGAGCCGTTTGGGGTTGAATCACTAGGGCCGTGGGGTCCGAGTGCTCATCGAGTATTTCGGGACATCGCCAAGCGGTTGGTCGACTCTTCACGTGACCAGAGGGCTGGCCAATTTTTAGGTCAAAGAATCAGCATTGCCATCCAACGTGGCAATGCTGCCAGCCTTTTAGGCACTTTTCCAACTGACAGCGATGCGGATGAATTTTTTGATGCCCAATGAGCTCTTCCTTTATTTTTTTTTCCTCTGTATACTTGTACATAATTCATAATTTATATATTTTAGTGTTAGATGTATTCTATTGAAGATTGTATATTACTCAAATAATAGGGTCATCCTTCAACGTGCAGATGAATTTGAAATGGCTGTATAATTATACAGCCATTTCAAATTCATATTTAAAAACAAGTTTTCTATATAGGGTGACTGGTAATACTTAAACACGTGACTTTACTCATACATAAGTATACATAAGTATCGTTCACTAATTACCAGTAATCCTATAAAAACTGTGCATTGGAATCGGTTATTCAGTTTGGTAGCGACAATATCACAGAGAAAACATAACATAGATACTTAGGTACAAAATTTCAAAATTTCACGTACTCATTTCACGTTTGTTTAGCTCAAATTCACCGTGTTTGTATTTTTAGAACTTTATTGTTTGTTTCTATTGAAGCAGGAAGTGTGAATTTATTGCCTATATTGCATATTTTATCAGCCATGTTTGGCGGTCAAACCTGATTTTATTTTAGTCAGGTGTTCAATAGTGGGTTGTTAAATAATCCAGTGCTTGTGACAATCCTAACTATTTTATTAATGCGAAAGTGAGGTTGTTTGCTGGTTTTTTACGCTTTCACGCTAAAACGGTTGAACGGATTTACATGAAATTTGGCACATAGGTAGAACATAACCTGGATTAGAACATAGGATACTTTTATACTGATTCTCAAAAATTTTAAGAAATGAAATATTTTTTTCATTTAACTCTTCGTCACGGGTGCCACTAACATCTGACCAGTATTGCTAATTCAAGGGAGAAATATATTGGTAACTAAAACAATCACGAATACTTGTAATTTTATTCCATTCTACCCTCACACAGTCAATTTAGAGAAATGTGCTATGTTTTCCATGTTTCTGATTTCGTAAATTAAATTTATTTTGATTACATATCTTAATAGTAATAATGCCATTTCTAAATGTGATTCTATTACAGTCATACAATGCTCATAATAATAATTTTATTGGATTTAATTAATGCTAAGTGTACGAAGCTACTTACGAGAATGTCTTATGAAAGCAGTAGTTTAAAACTACGCAACTTCGAGTACAGAGTGTGTGCAAGAATTTGTTACTATGAATACGGCGCCGTAGGTATTCATGCAATTTTGCGCTTATCACTCATGTTGTTAGAAGCGCAAAATTGCACGGATAACCAGTTATATGGTTCAGTGGTTTCTGAGATTAGTCTGCTGTAACGAACTGAATATTTGCTTGAAGATGGCTCGTATTTAGTTAGGAAAACAATATGGTTCATCTTATTGTTTATCTTAAATGGTTTGTGCTAACCGACCCATATGAATGGTTGCCAGAACTCAATTAACTCTTGGCCTAAAGTTTGGTATAAATTGGTCCACTTATGTCATAGTTCAGAACAGAGGGTGGTAAGTTCTAGGAGAGGGTAGTGCTCCTGGAAACCTTAAACAGTATACTTTAGCCCAAATAAAGGGTTCTGGCACTGCATAATGTTATACAAGAGCTTTTCTCGCTTAGCCTTTGTAATCAAAATTCTTACTAGAAGAATAATAAAACTAAAAGTTCGTTTTACCAATTCCCAAACACTTTGTGGCGGCATCTACATCACTACATGCGAACTATATATCACTGACGTCACGCGAAATCCTGCATCGCGCTTGTAGAGTTTACCGCGCGACTAGCATATACAGGGTGTCAGGGACATCGACGCGAAGCCGGTTACCATGGATTCAGTACATAATTCTGAATCCCCTGCGTTGAAATTTTTCGTCGGTTATTTAATTAAAAAAAAAACAGCTGGTCCATACATTTTGACCGCGTAGGTATTGCACTTTTCTATGAAACAGCAGATTTATATTTAAATAACCGACGAACAATTTCAACGCAGGGGGTTCAGAATCATGTACTGAATCCATGGTAACAGGCTTCGCGTCGATGTCCCTGACATCCTGTATACAACGACCTCCCGACATCAATCATCGGGCAGTAGCCCACCAGACACGACACCCGTCTGATCGGAGGATCTTCCTTTTTCTATAGAGGATCAGTGAACTTTACACCCTGTTCCTTGTACCCATAAAGATTCTTAAATCAGATTATCACACGTTGCGGTTTAATAGAAGACTTAGTGACAAAAATTTTAAAGAGTATGCTTATTGGTCATGTTGAGAGGATGAATGAAAGGCGACTAACAAAAAGTATTTAACAAGGCAGATGTGAGTGGAAACGCCCTAGGAGGACCTCAATCTGCCTAGCCTTTTCCCAACTATGTTGGGGTCGGCTTCCAGTCTAACCGGATGCAGCTGAATACCAGTATTTTACATGGAGCGACTGCCTATCTGACCTCCACAACCCAGTAACTGGGTAATACGATACCCCTTGGTAAGACTGGTGTCAGACTTTCGGGCTTCTGACGACTCGTAACGACTGTCAAAGATCCACGAATGACAGCCGGGACCAACGGCTTAACGTGCTTTCCGAGGCACGGAGGATTCTCGGTATGTAAAGATGGTCACCCATCCACTGACCAACCCCGGCAAGCGTAGCTTAACCTGATGGATCGACCAGTGCGGCTGTTGTTACTTAGCCACGAGCGCCCTAGGAGGACCTATTGTGACCTTATTGGTGACGTTTTTTAGAAAGGTCAGATGCGTAGTAACCGCAACCGGCGTGCGTGTACTCGTATGACCAGATGTATGAGCCTAAACGAAGCAAAAAAAAATGTAAGGATCGTAGCAGCAGGTGGCGTTCTGTCTTGACAGGGTTGCGAGTTTGTCCAAAAGGGATATCGCGGCCCCGGCACACAGGCAACGGGTGGGTTTTAGTAAGTAAAAGTCAGACACGCCCTCCCGCTCCACCCGGAGCGGGAGAAGTTATTTGAAAATTTCCCACACTCAAAAAAAAAAAAAAACTTCCTTCTCTCTTCTCCTTACCCCCATGGTGAGAAAGAGTGGGGGTGCTAGGACAGGAAACCTCCCCGTGTGCCTGGGGGCTGGAGTTCCCTTACGGATGCGTCCGGGGGGAAGGCCAGTCTCTGGGACGGTGCACCCTGGGGTGCGGGCAATGTCTCCCCGTTAGGTACTGCGTGCCTAAGGGGTCTCGTTGCCCGTATGCCAATATCCTGTCAGAGGAGTGAACGCTCTAACGTGTACTCGTAGAGAGTACACGTTGAGCAGCGTTCCAGTGGGAGCGGGCTCGGCGTGCACTAACCCTGCCGTCGGGCAGGCGGGAGGAAGTCTTTTCTCCTGCCACCGTTGGTCTCGTAGCCCCGAAGAGTGTCAAGGTCATGTCTCTGGCATTTGACGGGGGTCGAGGGTCTTGGCTTAACCGCCCGGGCCGCGAGGTAGAAAACCTCTATAAAAAATCACCCCAAACCTCCAAGCGGCGGCGCACCGTGAGGGAGGTTGATAGCTTGACTAATGGGTAGCTTAATTAGTCACTAGTGCGAACCACTATTTTTTTGGTTGGTTGGTTGGATATATTTTTTACTCGTGGGATTAATTATGGAAAACTTTATAAAAACAAACCCAAACACTGATGACGTGCCAATATTATTGGCGGAGGAACCGCTTGCCGGCGACGGCAACCAGGGTCGAGGAGACTCCTGTCCCTCCGGGGACCGGGCTGGGTCCGAGCAGGACATGGGCAGGTTTTGGGGGAAACGCTCGCGCGGCTATAAGTCGGACCGCACGGGATCGGCGGGATCCTCGAGCGAGGAAAGCCTGCCGATCGCTAAAGTGCCGGCTGTTAGGAGAGGCCGAGGTCGCGCGGCGGTGACCTCGAAGCTTGGGCGTGGCAATCGGGGTCGCATCAAGCGACCCGATACCCCCCCAGGAATCGGCGGGGAGAGTGACCCTGAGGTCTCGTCCGGGGCTTCAACCGAGGTGTCGGTAGGCGTCACCGTACAAAAAAAGGGCACGACGGCACAGGCTGGCGCCACCGCGAACCGTGCCAAGGGAGGAGTGGCGACCGACGAGGCCGCCAAAGTAGCCGCTGGGGGCTCCGATTCGGAGCGAGCGGCCAGGTTTGCAGAGGTCGTAGCAGCCGCCATCAGGAGTGTGGCCTTGAAGAAGTTACAGTCTTCAAAAGACAAGGCCATACCCGCGGCTACGGCCTCCATTATGGCGGCAGCGAGGGCTTTTCAGGTCGGGCCACCGTCGGACGTACTGTCCGAGATGCGGGCGGAGGTCGGCCGCTTGACGGCCGCTATGGAGCTTCTCCGAAAGGAGAACGTGGAGCTCCGAGCAGACCTGGCCAGGCTCAGTGGAGCCGGCCCCCGCGTTGTGTTGCAGCGCGGAGCGGTGCAAGGGCAGGGCCCGCCCTTGCCGGCGGAGGACCGGGTTTTGGCCCTGGTGCGGAAGGAGCTGGCTGCGTTCAACAGCCGGTTCTCCGTACTGGAGGCCGTGGTCTTGCGCCCTCCGTTGGCGGCGAGCCAGCTGGCCTCAGGCCAACGGAAGGCGGCATCGTATGCCGCCACCGCAGCTGCCGCGGCGGCCAAGCCAGGCCCGTCAGGGCAGACCAGGGGTGGGGCTGCTACACAGGCAGCGAGGGCCCCGGCCAAGGCGGTGGGGGCCCCGGCCTCGGCCCCGGCCCTGGCAGCGGGAGCTCCGCCCCCGGCGGCGAAACGGCCACCCCCGCTTCCTAAATCTCCCCAGGCTGACGCCGAGTGGCAAATAGCCGGGGAGAAGAAGAAGGCAGGCAAGGCCAAAAGGGCGGCCAAAAAGAAGGCCAGGCGGCAGCGGCGCAAAGAGCAAAGCGTCGCGGCTAGGCTCCGCGCCCCGAAGTCTGCAGCTGTAGTGATTACACTACAGCCGGAAGCGGAAAAGAAGGGCGTGTCCTACCGCGACGTGCTCTCCAAGGTTGGGGCGGCGGTGGACTTGCAAGAGATCGGCGCCACTCAGGGCATCCGGGTTAGGGTCACTGCGACTGGCGCCCGGATGCTGGAGCTCCCCGGAGTGGCCAGTGGCCCGGCCGCTGACGCCCTAGCTGAAAAGCTTAGGGCGTCCTTAAATGCGGACGAGGCCCGAGTGTCCAGGCCCACCAAGTGCGTGGACATGCGCATCTCGGGCCTGGACGACTCAGTGGCGGAGGAACAGGTGGTGGCCGCTGTCGTCAGGACTGGGGGGTGCTCTGCCGAGCAGGTTAGGGCGGGCACCATCCGTCCTGGCTTCACGGGGATGCGAGCCGTAACGGTGAGCTGCCCCGTGTCGGCGGCCAGAAAAATCGCCGGGGAGGGCCAAAGGTTATTGGTGGGCTGGGTATCCGCGCAGGTCAAACTGCTCGAACCCAGACCTCTGAGGTGCTTCCGCTGCCATGTGGGCAACCACGTGGGAGCTAAATGCACCTCGGAGGTGGACCGCAGCGATCACTGCTATCGCTGCGGTCAGCCCGGTCACAAGGCCGGCTCGTGCGAAGCCACGCCGCACTGCGCCGTATGTGCAGCGGCTGGCAAGCCGGCCGAGCACCGGATTGGGAGCAAGGCCTGCGCCCAACCCGCCAAAGCCAGGAGCAAGTCCTCCGCCACCGCCGTCACTGCCGCAGCCGCCGCTACTATTGCCGCCGCCGCTGCCGCCACCACCGTCGTCACCGCCGCGGCCGTTGCCGCCGTGGCGGGGCCCTCACGCGGGGCTCGGGGGGGGGCTAAAATGGACTGCCAATAGGTCCATTACGCCTCCTCCAGGCGAACATCAACCACTGCGCCGCAGCTCAGGATCTGTTGCTCCAGAGCATGGCGCAGTGGTCGATTAACATCGCCGTGGTCGCTGAGCCGTACTTTGTCCCGCCCAGGGATCACTGGGTGGAGGACCTGAGCGGCTCAGTGGCCATTATTTCGTCGGCCGCCGCCGGTACCCCGTCCCTCGAGACCGTCAAGAAGGGACGGGGTTGCGTAGCAGCACGGTTCGGGGAGATTGTCGTGGTAGGAGCGTATTTTTCCCCGAACCGAACTCTCGCCGAGTTCCACAACTCCCTTGGGGAGTTGAGAGTCGTCGTCGTCGGGTACCATCCCCTCCCCGTGATCGTCCTCGGGGACTTCAATGCCAAGAACGTGGCTTGGGGTTCCCGGTTAACGGACACACGGGGCAGGATGGTGGAGGACTGGGCTCTGGAGTCGGGCCTGGTCGTCCTAAACCGGGGTTCTGTCCCCACGTGCGTGCGGATGCGGGGCGAGTCAGTGGTGGACATTTCGTTCGCCAGCCCCGCTCTGTCACCACGTGTCATCGGCTGGCGCGTCATGGAGGGGGTGGAGACCTGTTCCGATCACCGGTACATCCGGTTTGACGTCTCCGCCCAGACCTCGGGCACGCCGGTCAGACAGACCCCGAGTGGTCCGCGGTGGGCGCTGAAGCAGCTGGACCGGGAGCTCCTCCTGGAGGCCTCGATCGTGCAGGCCTGGGTGTCATCACCGGACAGGCCTGCCGACATCAACGACGAGGCGGAGTGGTTCCGGGAGGCCATGTCCGAAATATGTGACGTGGCAATGCCCCGGGTCCAGCCCAGACGTGCTCAGCGCCAGGTGTACTGGTGGTCGCGTGAGCTGACCGCTTTACGCGCGGCGTGCGTTGCTGCGCGCCACTTGTACGCCAGGCACCGCAGGCTCCGTATCCGCCCGCCGGATACGGAAGCCATTGAGGCGGAGCTGTACGCCGGGTACAGAGCGGCGAAGACCGCACTCCGAGCGGAGATCGAGCGGGCCAGAGGAGAGGGCCGTAAAGAGTCGCTGGAGACTCTGAACAGAGACCCGTGGGGGCGCCCATACAAATGGGTGAGAGATCAACTCCGCCCATGGGCTCCCCCGCTGACGCAGAGTCTCCGGCCCCAGCTCGTGGAGGACGTGGTGAGCGCTCTGTTCCCTTCGCGAGGGGAACATACTCCCCCGCCCATGGCTCCGCCTCCTGCGGTGCCCGATGTGGACCACACAGGTGACGACGACGACGACGAATCTCCGGAGGTGACCGGGGTAGATTTGAGAGTGGCGGTACGTAGGCTGAATGCCAAAAATACCGCCCCAGGACCCGACGGCTTACCTGGAAAAGCCTGGGTTCTGGCCTTAGAGGCTCTCGGGCCTCGACTTCGAGGGCTCTTTAGCGCATGCTTGGAGAGGGGCCAGTTCCCACTTCGTTGGAAGACGGGGAAACTGGTCCTCATCAAGAAGCCGGGGCGCCCGGCGGACTCTCCGTCCGCTTACCGGCCCATCGTGCTGCTCGACGAGGTGGGCAAGCTCTTTGAAAGAGTAATTGCAGACCGCCTTGTCGGGCAGCTGGTGCGAGTGGGGCCGGATTTGGCGGACAGCCAGTTTGGTTTCCGCAAGGGGCGCTCTACGGTGGATGCCATCATGCGCGTTCGAGCCCTCACGACGGGGGATGCTGTTGCCCGGGGTGGGGTGGTCTTGGCGGTGTCTCTTGACATCGCCAATGCGTTCAATACCCTGCCCTGGAGTTGCATTAGGGAGGCACTCCGGTATCACCGGATGCCGACCTACCTCTGTCGAGTGGTCGAGGCCTATTTGACGGACAGGGCCGTCATCTACCCCGGTCACCACGGAGAGTGGAACCGGCGAGAGATGTCGTGCGGTGTCCCGCAGGGATCGGTCCTGGGGCCGCATCTGTGGGACATCGGCTACGACTGGGTGCTGCGCGCCGACCTCCCTAGCGGCGTCAGCGTAGTCTGCTACGCTGACGACACGCTGGTCCTGGTGCAGGGGAGGTCGCATGAGGCGGCGGCCGAACTAGCGACACGTTGGGTTGCGACAATCGTCGATAGGATCCGGCAACTGGGACTCGAGGTGGCCTTGCACAAGTCCGAGGCCATGTGTTTCTATGGTCCTCGGAACGCGCCACTGTCGGGTTCCCAGATGACGGCGGGAGGGGTTCACATCGGTGTCGAGTCGACGATGAAGTACCTGGGACTCGTCCTCGACAGCCGGTGGAACTTCGTCGAGCACTTCCGACGTTTGGCTCCCAAACTGCAGAGGGCTGGGGCTGCTTTGAAGCGGCTTCTGCCCAATCTAGGGGGTCCAAACGCCTCCTGCCGGAGGCTCTACGCGGGGATCGTTCGGTCCATGGCCCTTTACGGGGCACCGGTGTGGGCGCGTTCATTAAGGCTGCGACCAGCCCAGCGATTGAACGCGTCCCAAAGGGTCATGGCCATTAGGCTGGTCAGAGGATACCGCACGGTCTCCCGTGAGGCGGCGAGCCTCCTTGCCGGACTTCCGCCATGGGATCTGGAGGCAAAAGTCCTCGCGCACATGTGGGAGTTGCGCGAGGAGGCGAAACGCCGGGGCGTAACTCCGCTGCCGCGAGAAATCACGGCACAGCGGACAGAGCTCCGGCGGGATCTCATGGCGGCATGGAGAGTGCGATTGTCGCAACCCAGCGCTGGGCACGCCACAATTGCGGCGGTAAGGCCCCTCTTTGAGGAGTGGCTAGAGAGGCGCCACGGCGTCCTCACCTTCCGCCTGACGCAGGTCCTCACCGGACACGGTTGTTTCGGGAGGTTCCTGTTCAGGATAAAGCGGGAGGAAACGCCCGGGTGTTACCATTGTGTGGATCGCCCGGAGGACACGGTGGAGCATACGGTGGAGGTCTGCCCGGCTTGGGCGGGGCACCGCCGTGTCCTCACGGAGGCGATCGGCAGCGGCGATCTCTCGCGTCCGGCCCTGGTTCAGGCCATGGTCCGGAGCGAGAGTGCATGGGAAGCCGTCACTTCCTTCTGCGAAGCAGTAATGCTCGCGAAGGAGGAGGCGGAGCGCGCGAGGGAAATGCAAGATGCGCGCCCTCGCGCCCCTAGCCGCCGCAGGAGACGCCCCGGGCGTCGGGAGTCGCGAGCCGACTTCCGGCCACCGTAGGCGCGGGCTGGCGGACGGTGGGCAATGGGTAGCTCGCCGTCCGATTAGGACCAGGCCCGGGTCGACGGCGCGTTGTGTTCCACGCGCGCCTCAAAGAGATGTCAGCACCAACTGACGGGGTCCGTAAGGGCCAATGCCTGCCAGGGTTGCGAGTTTGTCCGAAAGGGATATCGCGGCCCCGGCACACAGGCAACGGAAGGAACACGGGTGGGTTTTAGTCAGTAAAAGTCTGACACTCCCTCTCGCTCCGCCCAGAGCGGGAGGAGTCATTTGATGATTTCCCACCCAAAAAAAAAAAAAAAAAAAAAAAAAAATGGTGAGAAAGAGTGAGTTTATGTATGTTTTTAAATCAGCTTTGCTGACTGGCTAATGATTTTACAAAGGTACCTTTTACATAACTAGTTGCTGCGTGCGGCTTCGCCCGCTTAGACCCTAATTCTTTTTCTAAAATAAAACCTAGGTAACGCCTTATAATATCAGCTATCTACTAGTGAAAGTCCCGTCGTTTCGGAGATTAGTCGGAACAAACAGAAAGACAAAAAAAAAAAAAAAAAAAGAATGTTTTACGAGTATATAAGTACCGTATTACTTTCGTATGCATTTAGTCAAAAGCTGTTATTTTGTCATTAGTTATAGATACTTCAATTTTATTTATTTGTGTGTATAGTCGTAGATCTACCTGCATAGGTTGTGCCGCTTCGAGGAAAGAAGAATACAGATTTTGTAATAGGATCTATAATTTAAAAGAATGTCCTTGGAGTTTCTTGACCGTTCTTCTCCTCTATCTACATTAGAATGGGCAACTAGCTTCAACTTTCTGACTAACTGGCCGACTCTTTGACAATTCAAAAGAGCCTGTAAATAATTTAATTAATTAAAATAAATGCTTTGAGTTTGAGTTGAATTAAGTTGATACGTAACCTTATTGTATTCAGAATAATTCAGATATTCAACTAGAGCTACAACTGGCTATCGTCAGTGAAGTTCTAACAGTACGTACGTCAAAAATGGCTACTTTACAGGACAGTGAAAAAACTGTATGAAATGAATGTAACTTACGCTAAAGGCCTTATTGTGTTCAATTATTAATATAAATTAACTCTGTGATGATTTGAACCCGTGAAAACCCCAATAATCTTTTCCATTGAACGAATTAAATAACCAATGACATTCATATCTCAAAACACTCTTAAAATGACTTACGCACTGTTAGAACTTCACTGACGCTATGCGACTTTTAAGCATTTTCCCGGTTTCCACTCCAAATGCGGGGCAAAACTATTATTAAACTGGCGGTACCCGCATCAAACATTTTACTTGAATTCAATGTAAAGAGGCTGCCAGTTCAAATCCGGTAAAACTGTACCTGTTTCGTACAGTTGTTGCAATATAGCTGCAATAACCCGCATTTGTCTTTGCATAGTGAACGGATCAAACATAGAACCGCATTGCAATAAACTCTTTGTGTGCGTTGCGTTTGAAAAGATTGTGAGAGTATTTGAGTTGCAAAATTAAAGCCACAGAGGGACTTCAGAAAGTCAATCGTTAACAAATTTGGAAGTAAAACGTCAGGTCATGTCAAACTTCATCTCGTATCGATATGGACTGTACTGAGGTGAACGAACCTACATAATAGGGACGTAGACAAACATTTTTTTTGTTCGTCAGGCGTTTTATTCAACAATATTGGACACGTATTTTTCTTTTTTTACGTAATCAAAAGATTACGGCAATACATTGAGTAGGCAATACGTTAAAATGTGGCATGACGTCGCTCCGCGGTAGATTTTATACTGACTTGTGACGTAGCGAGCCCCACTACCCAAATTATTAGAATGCGTTTTATTAAAACAATTTTTATTAACATGATAAAGCAAAAAATACGTGTCTAATATTTTTTTATTATGTGACTGACGGATTAAATAGTTTTTTTTTGCCCCCAGTCAACATCCCTGTTTCGTTAAGGTACAATCTCGCCGTCGATATCGTGTCCAACTGTCAATTGGACAATTTCTAGTAGTAATATGGATCAAATTCGCAAAACATTATTCGAGATCGTTAGTATGAAACTGACAGGTCGGACTGTAAGTATCACCACTCGTGGAGGCTTATTTATATAAAAAACGTGTACGGTTGGGGCACCGCCGTCAGGAACCAAGTTCAGTAAGGATCATTTTCGTAAATTACAACTTCGTTGAGTATTTGAGGAACCTCGTACAATGCTCGTCTGCTCGAACCTCAATACTCGTACGCCGTCTCTTTCTATTATGTACGAGTGTGTGTGTACACTCGTACATAATAGAAAGAGACAGAGAGAGAGACAATCGCATGGAGGGGCATAACGCTTTTTCCTTACGTGACAATTTCTACCAGTCAACTCCTACCGCAACCTATGTTAAGGAACTTTGTTCCAAAAATCTTACCTATGCCTGGCTAAGAGGCGCATCTGTTTGAGGTCAAAAACAAGCCTTGTCAAACTGTAAAACAGAACAACATTTCTTATTTCGGTAGATACTGTTGTTAAAATTTGCCTATTTTTGATTTTGTTTTGTCCAATGTCATCTATTTAAAAATATTCCTATTTGGCTTTCAGTTTAACCTTCTGCTTCTATCTACTTTACTTCACAACCATGTATTTGATAGTGTTTTAACTGACCAAATTGACGGCCGCACGTTTTTATAATGCGCGGAGAATTTTATTGTATTTCTGAACGTAGTTTTAGTTGGTTGTAACAATTCACAGCCAATTGAGTGCCTCGGTGATCGATTGGGTAACTAACAGGTTAGAGTAAAACACAAACAAATGCTTTACTAATTGAGAGATACGTTTTAGGTTTGGGTATTAGAGACCAGAAAGAAAAGAAAGAAAGATACGTTTATTGGCGGTAAACATGACGCAAAGAAAGAACACAAAACAAAAATAACAAGTTGGGGGGAAAATATGCGTCACACTCACATCCACGCGAAACGGCCATCGCTCAGCATAATGCTGCGACCCTATGCGAGACGGAGCTCCAGCGCTGGTTTTCAGCGACTAGTACACAGACAGACAGATAGACATACAGATAGACAGACAGATACACAGACAGATAAACAGACAGACATACAGATAGACCGACAGACAGATAGACGGATAGATAGACAGACAGATAGAAAGACAGAGAGAAAGACAGACAGAGTTACCTTCGCATTTATTATATTAAAGTAGGTATATGGATAATATTAGGTAGTGGCTGGGCTAGGTGTAAGTTTCGCTAAAAGCTATTTGGCGTAGCTCAGAACGAGCATAAGGACATTTCACTGGAGATCTATTAGCAGGGTTACATGTGCAGAGGATTATCACATGGTGGTTTAAATCGGTCAAAGTACAAGTAAGTATAATCTTTCGCATTTCTCTGGTGGAGGGTTTCGATTTTACCATGAATAAATGGTGCACGAATATTCAAACAATTTGCTCTTGGGGCTCGCCTAAAGGCTTGTGCAGACCAGCGCGACTTGTCGCGCGACGCGACACGAACAATACAATTTCTAAGAAAACTTCACAGTATAACAATAACCGGTGTCGCGTCGCGCGACAAGTCGCGCTGGTCTGCACAAGCCTTAAAATGGGCAGTGAGCAAGATATTACCGAAATACGAAAACGCTGACAAATCCCGCCTTCTCAGTCAAAGTGGTACTCCAAAATGAAAATCATCATTAGTACCTACTCCATTACTAACCTACTTATAAAAAACGTGATCGGTCGGGGGACCCCCGTCAGGAACCAAGTTCCTTCTCACGTATGATTTAACACAAAACAAAATTTTCGCATTTTGAATTTACATTTTGACTTCACGATCGATTTTAGCACCCTCGAAAACTATGAAAACGACACCAATGTAAAATTTTCGCAGCCGCCATCTTGGATTTTAATTTTGACCAAATTCACACTTTCTCTCTCTCCCTTTCATGCAGTGCTCGGGCCGATGTGTAAACAATTTTATCCCACGACACTGTATTCACTTTACTCTTTTTTTTTCTTTTTTCTGCTAGCTTTCTCTCTCTCTCTAAAGCACTTTGTTGCACTTTGAATTAGAAGAAGACAGTCGCAAGTATTAACACTTTTGAGCGTGACGATTTCTAAAAGTTTATGAAGTTATTTAGAACTTCGTTGCAAAAATTTTACATCTGTAAAATATTCACCAACGACATTAATACAAAATTGTCGATATACTTACATAAATACTGTGAATTCGAAGACGGTACGACTATAGAATGATCCTATTGTGATTGGATATTTTATCATTCTTTCTTTCTTTAGAGTTATAGTTAGACGGACGGTCGGCAATACTGGACATCAAGTGTTTTATTGCAACCCTGATTTAGGTGGTGCCAACGATAAAATAAAATAGTGGGTCGAAGAGTTAGGCGTGTTATACAACTTCGGAAAACCGAGAAGAGCAAATTTTATCTTGAAAGTACTCGTAGTTTATTCAGAATCGACGACTATAGAATTGTAGTCTAGATGATTTATATATTGTTAAACATTAAATTCATAACACTCATTTTATTTTTTCCATTACTTAGACAGTAAAGAAAAAACATATGAGTGGTTCTGTTTTATAACATAATCAACAGAGAAAAGCAGGGCTGTATACATTTTGTGGTCCTTCGAGCCGGATTTGATCTAGCAACCTATAGGGTTTCACCGCGATCAGTAGGGCCCAAGCAACTTTCCTGTATTTATGCTAATGAGCTCAATACTTAATCCTGCCTAGCAACTGACAACTAAGGGTGACAAAGTAAATCAAAAGCCCAGCTTAACACAATAAATGTTTAGGAAAAAGAAGAAGACATTCGTATAAACATATAATCCCATCATAAATCCGATATAATGTTGCTGTTGTTTGTTATTTAGTCAATGCTCGTTTGCGGTCGGGAACTAATGGTATTATCTTTTTATCCGTTTTAAGGGCAGGACGCTACTAGTTCCTCTATGGGCTTGTTAGCAACAAAATATATGTATTTTTTCAATTTAATAACGATATTCTTGTCAATATTCAAGCACTGCAAACGACAAACGTCAGGAGTAAGTCTTCCTGTTCAATATTAAACTCTTCAGAAACTGAAAAAGCTAGAAACAACAGTGAATTTTAATAATCAATTTCATTAAAGTCCTTCATTGCCGTCAAACACTTAATCATTTAACTTAACACAAACATTTAATTTCCGAGCAAAAAAAAAAGAACCACGCAACAAAATCCTCGCACAACCATTTAAACTTGCGTTACACAAATGAGAGCAACTTTAAATATTGCTTTACAACGAACGGTTTTAAATTGAGCTGTGTGAGCTTAGAAGGGGACGAGCGAGCGAGCTTAACGGGAAGACAAACGACCGAAAAAAGAGCATTGAAATGACGCAGCGTTGCAAAACAGCCGCTCAGACGCGCGGAACTGTTGCAAAGGAAACTTTGTGTTGTACGAAAAATGCGCCACTTCGGGCACTGTCGTGGTTCTGTTTTCATACTGCTATTATCTGGCATTCTTGGTATTAAAACGTGGAGGTGAGTTGGTAAAGTTTGATTCTATAGCAGCCTGTTTGTGCTGACTGTCCGCGAATGTCGATTGTTTATCTATTGTGTTTTACTCGTGTTAGAAGGGACATTTAGGACCAGAAGTCTATTTAATAACACCAACAGGCGACAGGTGACAATCTGACAATCAAGTTTCTTTCTTATTTTTTGCTTTACAAACAGTCGTGAAAATGTGTAAATTTTGTCATTTATTTGATAAATATATCGCATTGGTAGTTACTAGCTTTAACCCGCGGAATAATATTTAAATATATATTTTTTTAAATTCATGTTTGTTAAGGTATCTCTTTAGGTCATGAGCTATCCGAATAATCCAAATTGACCTAAAACAGCATGGACTCCTTACCTTCAACTCCTCACTGTTACAAAGTAAAAGACGCTTTGACCCAGTGGATCGCCATGGGAAACAACTTGCTACTATGTTCTCCAAACGTTTCTTTTGTTACCTTGGCCGATTTATCTACAATAAAATAAATAGAACGCTCCCGATTTATGATTTAACCAAAACTAAGTGTAAAATGAAGGTTAGGAACTGGCTCCAGGAGTTAAATCATGAAGCTACGGAAAAACTTCTTGTTGCGACGGTGTAAATTGCTTTTTTGATAACTAATAAATTAATAAAGAATACAATATAGGTATTTATATAAATCACCTTTCTATGTATTCAGCCCTTCTCCTTCCTATCATATTTTTTTACACACACGCCCACTCACACGTTTACAAAACAAAGTACTAAGGGGTATATTCAACGAGCCCTAGTACATTAGAAATAGTGACCTCCACCGGGACCTGAAGATGGATGTCGTAAACATAGTTATACAAAAATATGCAGAAGCTCATGAACACAGACTTCATCATCACGTGACTGTTGAGGCGATTCAACTCACCTGGTGTCCTGAAATACAGGCCTTACGCCTAGCTTAGGCACCAGTCTCCCACAGTATAAATAAAACTATTATGTATTGTCCTATGATCATTTGAAAATGTACTTTATATTGTGGTGAGAAATAAATCTTATCTTACCCTATCAAAAAAAAAAATTGGCCACGGTCTTATGGGGGAGACAAATTGATTCGCTGTTATAATGTCAAATACTTAGTATAAAGGCTTGTGCAGACCAGCGCGACTTGTCGCGCGACGCGACACCGGTTATTGTTATACTGTGAAGTTTTCTTAGAAATTGTATTGTTCGTGTCGCGTCGCGCGACAAGTCGCGCTGGTCTGCACAAGCCTTAACATAGGGTCCAGTAGTAAGTGCAGTATGATAAAATGTCAGAAAAGCTCACTTCAAACCTCATTAAAATTATCACTCGAAATAATATGTGGTAACACATCAAACTTACATCTCTACCTACATATTTAACATAAACTGACTGTGTTCCTGCATTTTTGCCCGCATAAAATCTCTATTTTAATTTCAAGGTGCTAAGCTAACTCCAATATTCTCAATGCTTATTCAATAACGCATTCAAAACATTAACTTGTGCCGATACTCTGAAATTAATAAACTTATATTTTGAAGGGTAAGCTATAAACTAGCGGCCGGGTAATAACTTAAATTCCTGTTAGATTTAATATAAATTGTTTCGTAATAAGCAAGTTTCTGCATTGTTTAAGGATTGTCTAGAGATTAGAGTGGAATTAAGCAAACTATACGTAAATACTTTGTTCATTTAATGAGGACTGATAAGCAGCTTTCGTTAGGCAGTAGTCGGAAGCCCGACTGCTGTTCATGGGGTCCTGGGTTCGATCTCCTAGTCGGGTAAAGTGTTTTTATTTGAAAAAATCTAGAAGTTCTCTGAAGCAGCACGAAGTCTGGATTTGTCTAGATTGATACCAACAGGCTCGCCCTGTTTAACCGACTTCCAAAAAGGAGGACTGTGGATGATATGATGATAACTTCCTGTGACTGTTATTTACATAGCAGGTACTGGTATTCGAATTTGTGTGGGGTAGGTACCACAACTAAAAAGTGAAAAATAAAAAGGTTTTACAAAAAAAAAACCGACTTCAGAAAAAAAACACCACAATGTGAAAAATAACTTAATTTTGGAAGTCGGTGGCAATAAACGAAAATTCAAGACCAAAGACACCGACTTTCGAAATTAAGTTATTTTTCACTTTGTAGTGTTTTTTTTCGGAAGTCGGTTGTTTTTTTTTTTGTTAGGTAGGTACATTACTGAACATAACATTCGAAATGTGTGTGCACTATTTTATCCTTTCACGGAATACAGGGGTGTTTTATGTTTCTCTCTTTTACGTTTTCCTAAAAACAAAGCTGAACGGAAATCCTAGTAAAATGCCTGACACACTGACAGAAATGTTGTAAAAAAAATACAACAAAACATATTGCCGAAACTAGACGGACGCTGCTCGTAAAATTTTTGCTTTAAAATGACTACTGAAGTTCTGAACATTAACTTAAAAGGTAAAAAACGTATTTGCAACGTTACATTTCTTTTCGGCGCTACATATCTGTCGACATTTTGCGCTCCCGTATTGCTATTTTATTTTACTCTTTTTTTTGTTCTCATTTAACACGACATAAAATACAATTTCCATTGACAGAGCGTTGAAGCGAAGTGGTGCAAATTAGTTGTTTAAGGTTTTTTATCTTTATATTTTTGTATTGAGAAGCACATAATATGCATATTCTTACTTTCTGTGCTTCGAAAATCACGTTAAGACGTTGGTCACAACTGTCATTTGTAGATCTTTGACTACGCATAACGTAGGTAGTCGGTAGTCGGTAGTCAGAAACCCAAAAGTCTGTCAACCAGTCTAACCAAGGAGCCTCGCGTTACTGAGTACCTGAGTTGTGGAGGTGAGATAGGCAACTTCTCTATGTTAGACATTCATCTGCATCCGGTTAGACTGCAAGCCGACCTCAACATACTTTGGGAAAAGGGTTTAAAAAGAGGGTTTGTTCACGGATAAAAAAATAAATCTACACACACATACACTTGCACATTCTTACATTATATAAGTCATCTTGTCTGTCTGTCCTTTAACGCGCTTTTAATTCGAGAAACCAATATCCGTTTTACCTATGTGATTTTTCTTTTAATACATGGATATTACAGTCTCTGGTTAAGGTTGAATATTACCTATGTGTATATGTATGTTTATATTGTAGATACACAAGCTCTTGAATGTATGTCAACATTGTAGCAACGGCTTATCAAGCATCAGTGTAACGTGAGATTTAATTATAACGTTACGTTCTACAACTAATACTTGTACATCACTTAGTTAATTTCCATTAATTATAGGCTTTGCAAACATATTTCATTACCAAATATTACAGATTCTCGGGATTAGGGATGAGTGTATTTCTGGGGTAGGTCAGTGAATTCCACTGGAGATATTGGAGTATCCTCCTCTTAATGAAATGAAATGGATCTTCTTCTGGAGTCGATGGCAAAGTAAAAATACTTTGATAAGTTAGATGAGTTGGGCCCAATAATAATAATAAGAAACATTTATTTCAGAGCAGGTCCATATTCTTAAGTAAATACCTAAGCTAATACCTAAGTCGCAAAGATAATCGCGGCATCAGTAGTGTTTTTAGGTCTTCAGAAGTGCAGGAATTGAAATGGTTTATTTTGTAATTTGGATATTAGCACCAGTTCAATTATTTTCAATTCAATTGGTCCTTTTTACAGTAAGAGTTCAAGACTTTCTCTACAGAGAAAAGATAATGTGGAGAATTGCTTTTTTCAGTTACTGTTTCAAAAGGCCAAATCAAAAATAAATTCAATGACCCCACAAATCAACAGTATTATGCAGTTGTTGTGAGCGCCAAAATTCACAGGATCACTGCTTACAGCTAAGTTACTAACAACTTCATACACAGACATTCCATACTCAGATTATAGAGTGCCCTGGGGATTCCCTTGAACAGATACCCGTGTATACCGGCAGGTGGTAATTTAGACCATTCAACTGGCATGTCGACTATGCCTTAGTAATTAGATTACTGAATTTATTCAAACATGGTGTTGTTCCTGCATTTTTTTTTAAACGTTTCATATTATGGATAACATCATTAGTTATTTATTTAAGGACTTTGGAAGACTTACAGCTAAATACAATGTTGATAAATAACAGTATGCCAATTACAGGTCTTTGCGTCTAGAACTTGTCTAGTATAAAAGTACTGTGGAACAAAATATACACACACACACTGCCAAATTTTGCCAAAACTAAAAAAAAAAATTGCTGGTAGATCATCATGTAAAAACTAATTTATTATTATGCCAAAATGGTTTGATTGTTTAATTGCAAACTCAAACCCAAACTCGAACCATTTATTTCAAATAAATTAATTACAGGCACTTTTGCCGTTGCCCATTCGAAAGCGTAGTTGGTACCTATGGAGAAGAACGGGCGAGAAACTCCACGGACACTCTTATATATCAAAATATTGGTTACATAATTCATGATGAAATTATACATGTGAGAACAATGTATATAGACGTGCACGTTAAAAGCGTCCGTAATAAAAAGATGAAAACAATTCAAAAATCAAAATAAACAGCTAAGAGATGACCAGTCCCTCCTGACGGCGCCCGTTAACGAACATGACGCATTGCTTAGATGTTATCCTGAAATAGCGAAACCACTCCTCTACCTACCTTAGATTTGCCGTCCGTTTAACTGTTTAGGTTACGCCCTAGCTAGATTCAATTTGTACGAGTTTCATGTGCCCACAATGTTACCTTGGAGGAGTGGTAGCTCAGTGGTAATGATCGCGACTTACGAGTCGTAAGACGTAAGTTCGAACCCTGACAGGCGCTTTACTTTGTCTAAATTATTTCATTACATTATTTCTCTCAAAAACGGTGAAAGGAAAACATCGTGAGGAAATCGGCATGTCCTAGAACTAAAACTTTGAAGACATGTGACATCTACCAATCCGCACTGTATCTGGGTGGGCTACGGCCCGCTCCCTCTCACAGAGAGGAGGCCTGTGTCCTCAGGAGAGGGACATCCCATTATAGGCTGATTATGCTTTATGCTATGCTACAATTTTACCAGCACCAATAAGTAAAACAAGAAAAACACAATTAGGCAGCAGGCTGCGTGCTGATAGTGGATATTTTGCCTGAATGAGCTCTACTACATTATTTCAATCACAATTTATTGCAATGATGAAGGTGATATTCGCCGCCACTGTCCTTACTTATAGGTTCATTAGGAAGCCAGCGTCAGACAGCATCTGTCTGGCATTAATGCTGAAATGAACCTTTTTGTCGCAGCCGTGAGGCACACACTATTATTGTTAAAATATTATTTTCACTTTTTTTATTTTGTGTTTCACGAACTGTGTCCAAATAAACATTATTCTTTCTTTCTTTCTTTTCTATATTCAAGTAATTTGACAAAAAAAAGGAAAGCCACAAAACCTTGGCCTCCCCATTTTAAAATAAGGCAACCATTACACGTACTTTTCTGTAAACAAATCAGCTGACATTGAAACAGACAAATTGAACGTTAAAACGTAATATTTATTAAAGAAACTATATAAAATACCAAAGTGTTCCCTCGATTTGTTCCATTTAATAACGACAATAGAATCCTTTAGGGTGTGACCAGGGTAAGTTACGACACCCTTGATGTATTTATGTGCGAAAAACTAAAGTTTCAGAGGGTAAATGTGGGGCACATTTATTTATTTGTTTCATTAATTTAGTAGCCCTTGTCTATGCGGATGGTTATTGCCGTGCTTCACAGGTTCAGGATCTTTTATAGGTTGGGTTAAATGTGTTTTATTACTGGGTATTCTTATTTTTGATGCAGCAGAGTGTGGATGTGGAACTGTGTCGCAAACTCTGCTCCACTTCTTATCCTGCGCTCTGTGCCCCAAAAACCCAACTTAAAATAAATGATCAAATAATCCAAAGGAAAACGAAAGAGAAATATTTAGGTTTGATATTAGATAACTACCTAAATTGGAAGCCTCATATAGAGAAAATCAGATGTAAACTCTTATCACTCACAGGAGCTCTTCACAATATAAATAAATGCCTTCCTCGGAAAGTTCGATACATAATTTATAATTCTTTAGTTAAACCACATATAGACTACCTAATAGAAATCTGGGGGACCGCAGCTAAATCTAACCTAGAAGTATTACAAACAGCGCAAAATAGGTTAATCAAAATATTATTTAATTTAAAATTTCGTACGTCAACTTATAAAATATACGAAGATACAAAAATAATGAACATTTCCCAAACATATATGTACTATACCTGTATACTAATACGCAAAATATTACATAAAGATATTCATACAACACTAAATTTCACAAAAAAGCATGAAGTACAAAAAATTAAACTACGAAACTCCAATTACTTAGTAACACGTTCTCCCAGAACAGTTAATTACGGGAAGAGGAATATTGAATTTGAAGGTGTTAACATGTATAATAAAATACCCATGAAAATAAAAGAAGCGAAAACTATGTCTTGTTTTAAAAAACAACTTAAATCGTATATAATGTGTCAATAACAATAATAATATAAAAATACCAGCAATAGCAAACAAAAACAAAAAATAAAAGATCCTTATTTAGTCAGTAGCTTTAGTTAGTAGTACTAGCCATAATAAGTTGAAAAAATATATTAAAATTAATAGATTAATTAGCAAAATTCAAAAATCACTAAAACGCCAAAAAGTTAACAAATTAAATACAAAACTTAGGCAAAAAAATCTAAATTTAATTCAAGAATTAAAGAACTGTAATAGTGAATTACAATTATGTAATACTATGTATGATACTGACACTCAGCACCTACAGGATGAATTGTTTGTAAGGGAATATGCTCTAAAGGATATCTTTAGTAAATATGAGGCTTGTCAACAAGACCTAAGTAAGCGTATGCAGGAGGCCAATGAGTTGGCAGACCTGGTCAAGTACAATGCAGAGATTTATGGGTCTCTGACAAATAACCTTTCTTTTAGCTGCGCCTCCTCTCAGGAAACTCAGCCTAAAGTTGTTACGCCCACACCCTCAGTGGTTCAGAATGTAGGTAGCTGTATTAATAATGTTAATAATAGTAGGAATAATTTGATTAACACAACATATGTATTTTCTGACAAATTTGGTCAAGGTTTTGGTAGAGTATTTAATCAGTGTTCACAACAATATGTTATAAATAATTGTATACCCGGTGCCAGTGTTAGCCAATTAATTAGTAGTATTAAATTGACAAAAATAAACCCCAGTTCAACTGTTATTTTATTATATGGGGATAGTTTAACTGTAAGAAAAAAGGACATAATTGAATGTGTCCATTTGATGTTACATCTTAATGAGACCAATAGTTGTAAATTTATTTTCTGTGCCTTGCCTTATTCTCAATATTTGTCTGATGAGCAAAATAGGCACATTTATAATTTAAATATGTTAATTTATAATAGGACATGTCGTCACAGTGACGCTATTTTATATTTTGATTGTAATCAATTTATTACTGATTACAAACTGACAAATTATACAATGTATTTGCCACCTAGTTGTAGGAGACAAATTGCTAATCTCTTAGCATACAATATACAGAGTGACACTGGTACCTGTAGTGTACCACCGATTACTGTTGGTACTAACACTACTTTTGATACGCCTTATAGTTTAAACTATTAGGAGCGACAACGGGTGAGCCGCATATTTTGAATGTTGTTCATCAAAATATGCAGGGTCTGTCCGGCAAAGAGCTAGAGTTAAGTTTATTTATAGAGAACTATGATGTTCAAGTGTTATGTTTGACTGAACACTGGTTGAAAGAACATGAAGTAGTGTTTATCAATGATGATAATTTTACTGTACAAAGTGCGTTTGTAAGGAAAAGCGCCATTCGCGGTGGATCTTTAGTTCTTGTTTCAAACAAGTTGAAATGTAAACAACGTTTAGATTTAGTTAATCTTTCCATCGAGCGCACTATTGAGTTGTCTTTTGTTGAACTCGAGCAATACGTTATAATTTGCGTTTATCGACCCCCCTCTGGTGATTTTATTAGTTTCGAATCGGTAATGGAGGATTCACTCAATAGGTTAAAATCAAGTAATAAAAGTATAATTTTATGTGGAGATTTTAATATTAATATTTTAGATGTTACTCCATTAAGTATTAGACTTCTTAATCTGTTTAGGTCTTATAATTTAATAAACTTGTTTTTTGAACCTACTAGGATCACGGCATCTTCTTCAACTTGTCTAGATAATATATTTAGTGACTGTGATGCCAAAAAAAAAATAGTGTTAAGTGACTTAACGTCTGACCACTGTGGTTTATTAGCTAGCTTCCCCACGCCATTACATAAAAAGCCGCATAAAATAGAATGCAGGCCTTATACAGCTAGTCGTTGCAATAAGTTTAAAAATAATATAGCTCACAGAATTACACCATCTATAGTAGAACACGAGAATCCCAATGAAATCTATGGAGCCCTTTTTGATGTTGTGCAAAAAGAGTACCAATCTACTTTCAAGTCCAAAACTATTCAAATTAATGGCACCTCTGTTGGCTTTAACCAATGGGCCACTCCAGGAATTTATAAAAGTAGAGCGAGACTATACAAGTTATATGGTTTGAAAAAATACAAGTTTGATACTCCTTTCCTAGAGTATGTCAAAAATTATTTAAAAAGGTGTGTGTTTTTGCTAAATCTAAATTTTTAAGCGATACAATTAAAAAATCCAATAATAAAGTAAAAACCACTTGGAAAATTATTAACAATGAAACGGGTAAGTCGGTTAAACAAGATAAACAACTTGAGATTATGGTCGACAATAAATTAGTTAATAAAGCAGCTGACTTAGCTGAGGCGTTTAATGAGTTTTTTGCCAACATACCTGTAACTACCACTCACTCCTTAAATTCATCCCCGTCTAAAGCGGAAAACCTTTTGCTTAGTAGTGTGCCTAAAAATAGTCCCTTATTTAGCTTCGAACATGTAACGCCTCGTGATGTAGTTAATGTTTTTAACACACTCAAGTCTAAAAACACTGGTGATTACTGGGGCATCTCCATTAAACTTTTAAGTAATATAATAGACATCGTAGCCCCCTATCTAGCTGTTACTTTTAATAAATGTGTTGAGTTAGGAACTTTTCCTGACCTCATAAAGAATAGTAAAGTCATACCATTATTTAAATCAGGTAATAAAAGTGACGTTGGCAATTTCAGGCCTATTTCTATCTTACCACCATTTAGCAAAATATTTGAAAAGTTAATACTCAAGCAGTTGCTTAGACATTTTAATTTAAATAGCCTCCTTCATAATGAACAATATGGCTTTACAAAAGGTCGTTCGACTACAGATGCGGGTGTTGTTTTGCTGAAACACATATTTAACGCATGGGAGAACTCGCAAAATGCTATTGGGGTTTTCTGTGATCTCTCCAAAGCCTTTGATTGCGTGCAACATAACACGCTTTTGCGTAAACTGCGTCATTACGGTGTGCAAAACGAAGCTCTCAACGTTTTAAATTCGTATTTACATAATAGGTCCCAATGTGTAGATGTTGATGGTGTGAAATCTTCTGGGCTACCAGTTCAGTTAGGTGTACCTCAAGGCTCAATACTGGGTCCATTCTTGTTCTTAATGTATATCAATGACTTACCATTCTATTGAAAGGGTATCTGTGAAGTTGTACTGTTCGCAGATGATACCTCTCTTATTTGTAAAGTAGACAGGAATAGACAAGATTTTGACGATGTAAACAGTGCACTCTCAATGGTTACGGATTGGTTTACGACAAATAACCTAGTTCTAAATACTAAGAAAACGAAATGTGTAAAGTTTGCCCTACCAAATGTTAGAAATCTAGGTCTCAACATCTTCTTAGATAAAGAGGTGCTTGAAACTGTAAACTCGGCGGTTTTTCTGGGCATAACAGTAGATGCCAAACTTCAGTGGGGCCCACATATATCGAGCCTAGCGGGAAGGCTCAGTTCAGCCGCCTACGCCGTCAGGAAAGTAAGACAATACACTGACGTCGATACAGCTCGGTTAGTCTATTTTAGTTATTTTCATAGCGTTATGTCCTACGGTCTTCTGCTGTGGGGCAAAGCTGCTGATATTCAAAATATATTTGTTCTTCAAAAACGAGCTGTTCGCGCTATTTACCAGCTTGGTGCCAGAGTTTCTCTGAGAGATTTTTTCAAAGATATTGGTATCCTCACGGTGGCATCTCAATTCATCTTCGCCAATATCTTATATATTAGGCAAAATATACACTTATACACTAAAAACAGTGATTTTCACAATGTTAACACTAGAAATAAGGACAAACTACGAGCTCCCTTTCACCGGCTTCATAAGGTTCATAACTCATTTGTTGGGCTTGGTATAACCTTTTATAACAAGCTACCCTCTTCTTTGCTAGATTTGCCTTTTAATGCGTTTAAAACGAAAGTAAAATCCAATCTTTGTTCAAAGGCATACTATTCTATCAACGACTACTTAAATGATAAGAATAGTTGGTCGCTGTGATTAACTCAAGACAATGTTTATGTTCTTTCTCCAGCCTACGTACTGACAAGTTATATGGGTTTATTTAATTATTTATTTTATTTGACTTTTTTAAGTCAAGTTATTTTAATTTAACTTTAATTTATTTTTGACAAAATCTACTCATCACACTGTTTTTTTATGAGTTGTATTGCAATATGTGGTTAGCTAGTGATCTCGACAATTGATCATATTATTTATTTATTTTGGCTAATAATTTAAATTATGTTTTGTGTTGCGTAATGTAAATTATTTTGAATACTATTATATAGAATCTTTTTTTTTGTTCTTCTAACTGAACAGACAGCTGTGCTGCTGGGGAGTTTGTTGCGCCACTTCTTCTTCCCAGCTAATGCACTAGGAAGTGGTGAAGGGTGGGCGTTTTGGGGGACTGTCTTAAGTAATTTTGACGTTCGAAAAATGCTGATTCTCAGCCTAGTTTGAATAAATGACTTTTGAATTTTAAATTTGAGTACGCTGCCATGTATGCCACATCTAGTAATACATCTACTTTTGCTTTAGATCCGTGTTTGCTGGGTTGGTGATTAGTTGATTCAATATTTATTTTGCACTACCTTCCTTTTTTATTTTATCGATTTACTAATAACGTCGTTTTTGTACGCTCATAAACATTTTATGTTAATTTAGTTTCTCAATAAGTGAATTATTGTTAATTCTTAATGAGGAATAATAAAGTTCTTAAACCATAAAAAATTCAGCAAAAGCAAGACCTCTGCGCTGCCACCGACGACGTGGAGATGGCGATGTTTTGGGCCAACCTTTAATAAATAGGGATGATGAATGGGGAAAAAAATTAATCTGTCCGTCAGTCAGATAATAAAAAAATATTAGACACGTATTTTTTTGTTTATCATATTAATAAAAAATGGTTTAGATAAAACGCATTAAAGTCGGAGAGTGGGGGCTCGCTACGTCACAAGTCAGTATAACTTCTACCGGCCAGTGCCACATTTTAACGCATTGCCTACTCAATGTATTGCCGTAATCTTTTGACTACGTAAAAAAAGAAAAAATACGTGTCCAATATTTTTTTACAATGCATTTGCTCGAAAAGAGCCTTTTCCAAGCAGTAAATTAGTGCGGAAAGTGTCACTTTTATTTGACTAGTGCTTTTTACTTTTCTGTTTTTTTTTAATTTTGGTGGCCGTCGTCAGCCCGTTGCAAAGAGTTTTTATTATTTGAGAAAAGTTTTACAAATCAGATGATGATGATAACGATGACGATGGCGAAGGCGATGGCGACGGCGATGGGATGACGATGGCGATGGCGATGGCGATGACGATATCGATGACGATGGCGATGGCAATGGCGGAGTCAAAGACAAAGTCGAAGTGGAAGTGGAAGTGGAAGTGGAAGTGGAAGTGGAATTGGAAGTGGAAGTGGAAGTGGAAGTGGAAGTGGAAGTGGAAGTGCAAGTGCAAGTGCAAGTGCAAGTGCAAGTGCAAGTGCAAGTGCAAGTGCAAGTGCAAGTGCAAGTGCAAGTGCAAGTGCAAGTGCAAGTGAAAGTGGAAGTGGAAGTGGAAGTGGAAGTGGAAGTGGAAATGGAAGTTGAAGTGGAAGTGGAAGTGGAAGTGGAAGTGGAAGTGGAAGTGGAAGTTGAAGTGGAAATGGAAGTGGAAGTGGAAGTGGAAGTGGAAGTAGAAGTCGAAGTCGAAGTCGAAATCGAAGTCGAAGTTTTTTTTTTTCTCTCACAATGCTTAGTAAAACGTTGTATGATACACGTGCGTAAGATGATTTCCGACTCGTGTCGACTTATACACTCGCTCGCTGCGCTCGCTCGTGAATAAAATGCCACTCATCGGAAATCACCTACCTTCCGCACTTATAGCATAAATAACTATAATAATCTACCTGACGGACAAAAAAATAATTGTTGTCAACATCCCTATTGTCGTGCCGTCGACAAGACGAAGAAGATTTTCGATTGTGCTTCCGATCTGAGTAGGTGTATTGTTTTCTTTTCTGTTTTTGTAGTGAAATACTTTCACCTGTTTCATAGTGTATAGCTATCAATATTCGAACAACCAACTTTCAATGTTGACGACACGAACAAATATTTGTATGATCTGCAAGTAGTTGTTTCGGGTCTGGGTGTTAGTGTATGTGAGTTTCTATGTTTGTAAACAAGGGGGGCAACGGTTAACAAAAAAAAAAAAAAGCTATGGACTCCTAACTCAATATTATAAATGCGAAAGTAAGTTTGTTTGTTTGTTACGCTTTCAAGCTAAAACGGCTGAACAGATTTGGATGAAATCTGGCACATGGGTAGACCTGCGTTACGACATGGTTTTTATTCCAATATTCCCACGGGAGCGAGATCGCGGGTGAAACCTCGGGGCACAGCTATTGATATTATAAGTTAAAAAAAAACACTCCAAAGTGAAAAATAACTTTAATTTCGGAAGTCAGTGTCTTTGGTTTTGAATTTTCTTTTTTTGCCACCGACTTCCGAAATTAAAGTTATTTTTCACTTTGTAGTGTTTTTTTTCGGAAGTCGGTTGTTTTTTTTTTGTAAATTGTTTTTATTGTTCACTTTCACCCCACACAAATTTCGAAATTATCATCATATCATCCACATACTAAGTGGGAAAAATACGTATTATTGAAGCTTACTCAAAAATTAACCAAGCAAAGTTAATACATTTTATATGGGACCAATCCGGGAGCATACCCTTTCAAACAAAAAAAGCATTTCCTAAATCAGTCCACAATTGACGGAGAAATCGAAGGAAATACATAAAAAAAAAAAAAAAAAAACGTACATACGCGTCGAACATATAACCTCCTTTTGGAAGTCGGTTAAAAAGAGGTAGGTAGATAGGTTGGTTATACACGGTTCGTAAAAATTTGGCTAATTAGCCACATTTTCTTCGCCTTGTCTCTTTTTCGCTCCCAATAATTACGACATGCCATCCTACTTCCACGTGTGACATCGTGCCGTATTTGAAGATCGAATGGTGAGTAGGTAACCTATCTACCACTTGTTACTTATAATATCATTGATCTTATTCTACAGTTTTAAAAAGGCATTAAAATTGCATGGAACAAATAGACCATCACAAAATAAACATACTTAGTAAAAAGAAAAATAAAAAATAAAAAAATGTCCCATAAACACGTGCATATTAACAAAAATAACTTGAATACCTACTGAGTGCTTAAAACAAAACAAATATAATATAATTAAAAGCACGGAAAAAAAGTAGTCGGCAACTGCACGTCGTGACTGTGACAAAAGGTACTGCCACCCAATACTCTGTAATTGTGTCAACTGTCACACGAAATGAAAATGTCAGGTTTACGTAAACACAACACTTAAATTCTATTTTGTAAAATAATTTAATTAATCATCGTCGGATTACAGTCAAGATCTTGTTTGTGGAAAACGATCTCTGTTGAGTACTTCAGTCGTTTTCACGGTAATTATTGGGTTTAATTAAACATTTGATTTAAGCGATGTGTTTCTACGGAAGAATTAAATAAATAAATTTGTCTTTGTTTGTTGATTTTAACAAAAGGATGCCATTTAATTCTCGTTTTTCATTTGTTGGTTATTTTTTACCTTGGACGTGCCAAAGAGTAACGGAGATAGGAGTCACTGTGTTTCATAGATTTCAATATTAAATACATTATTTTAAGATTTAGAAGAAAATTCGATGAATTAATGAATAAAAACATTACTCTCTCTCCTTTTGGGCTCCACCACAGTCGAGTAAAAATTACCTACTATTTTTTAATAATGTCACGGGAAATTAGTTTAGGTTAAAAAAGAACTTCGTTTAAGAAACACACAGTTTTATACATCTATTTTCATATATGTAAAACAAAAACACCTTGTATCACCAGAATTTGAAAATAAAAAATACAGCACGAGTAACCCCAGCACGCTTCCGCTGGCGCGCCGGCAATGATTCGCTCCTTTATCGAGAGGGTTATAAATTGACGGTTCGAAAGTACGTTTTTAAACGCAGAAAATGGGGAAATTTAAAAGTGGGCTCTTTAGGTAAGTGTTAAGTATGGGAGAACCGTTTTTTTAGGGTTCGCTTGTAAATTGTTTTTCCTTATTGATCGGTTTTTGTATTCCTTTTTAGTCGTGAATTATTTGCTGGTTCATCGCGTGAAATATAAATAGAAATCATTAATTTGCTTACAATGTAGGTATACAGATAAGATGGAATATTTTACCTACTTTAACATTTTAAAACAACAAATTAATGGACTTTTTCATTTACATGAGCTGCGAGACCTTGCTTCCTGCCAAATTTCATGGTTCAACTTGAGGTCTACGGGAAGTACCCTGGTTATGATTAATTTGCGAGTATCAAAACATGTCGCATATATAATATTCTGAGTAACAATATTATTATTAACCCTTCCCCAGTTAGGTATTTAATAAAAAAGCGGCCTAGTGCGAGTCGGACTCGCCCATGAAGGGTTCCGTAGCAGCAAGTAACATAATATAAAAGGTTCTTGTAGATTTGAGTTGATTGAATGAAAGGTAAATTGCGGTTTACGATTTATTACGTATTAAAAAAAAACTACTTACTAGATCTCGTTCAAACCAATTTTCGGTGGAAGTTTACATGTACATCATATATTTTTTTTAGTTTTATCATTCTCTTATTTTAGAAATTACATTTTACCACTTTGGAAGTGTCTCTCGCGCAAACTATTCAGTTTAGAAAAAAATCATATTAGAAACCTCAATATCATTTTTGAAGACCTATCCATATACAAAGTTGATACGACAGAGGGGCTTTTCTTTAAACTGAGTATACTAGGTACCATTTTCAAGCTCTGTACCAAAAATCTATTAAATAGGAGCAGTAGTTTAGTCGCAAATGATTTTTTAAGTTTTTGCCCCGTTTGAACACGATGTATCTTTCCTAACAGCTGATTATGTCCATACGCATAGGTCATGCACCTTAAAACGATAAATCTGAGTATAACCTATGCGTTGTTGCCGCTGTGACGCAAGTCACAAGTACAACCAAATATTTTCGCTAAAAAGATGACAATGCAAACAAGGAAGCAATAAATACACACACACTTGCATTTTCATTACGAGAGGGACAATCATCTGCAAAACACCGCGCGTAAAAGAAATAGTAATAGGTCAGTGTGTTGCTATTGCATCCTAGCGATCGAGGGGCAGGGGTTGCGATCGGTAAGTGGGGCAGTGGGGCTTCTAAAAACTGGTTTTTTCAGTGCGCCGACGCTATTCTTTCGGAACGTACAAGATGTTACGTAACACGGTAGCACCTGCTCCGCTTCCGTTTTATCGAACTCGCGCGCTGTGACAATTGGGATTTTGTTTTGTTATTGTGATAGGACACTAAATAAGTTTAAGACAGTATTTCTTTTTTTATTGTGACAGGACACGTAACTTGGGATTATTATTATTTAGTGTTAGTGTTTTTTTTTGTGATCGACTGCTTTTATTGTGATACGACACGTAATTAAACTTTGGGTTTGTGTGTGTAATTAAAGTGTTCAACAATGCCTCGTGTAACTTACACGGCGTTAGAATACACTGACATGATTTTTAATTAGAAAAATAAGCCTCCGCGAGCGGAGGCGCCACCCGCGCCACCGCCGCCGCGCCGGCGCGGGCCGGCGCGCGGCGGGCGGCCGCCCGCTTTGACGAGATAACACACGCCGACGCGCGCGACGTTGCCGCTGTTACCTAGGTATCTGTAGGTCAGTTAAATTTATTTTCAAAGGGTGGTTGCGTTTTACTCTGATTTGTAAGCTATTTAGTTTGTTTGAAAAAAAAAAAACTCATTTTAGGTGCTTTTTATTTTTATACCGTATCGAATTAATACTAAACACGTATAGTATACGTAGTGTTATTTAATGCCCCTCTGTCATATCAACTCTGTATATACGTATAGGTATGATGTTTTTTTTTTTTTGAGTTTCAGTTCTAAGTATAACCCCGAAAATTTATTGTGTTTTTCTATTTTTGTGTGAAAATCTTAATGCGGTTCACAGAATAACATCTACTTACCAAGTTTCAACAGTATAGTGCTTATAGTTTCGGAAAAAAGTGGCTGTGATATACGGACGGACAGACAGACAGACATGACGAATCTATAAGGGTTCCGTTTTTTGCCATTTGGCTACGGAACTCTAAAAACAGTAAATAAAGTTTTTTTAAATGTAATCGTCGTTGGTGAATATAATTTAGATCTCGGCTGCTACGTTTCATTGTTGCAGCTTCCATAAGTTTTAGCTCTTCATACCTGACTTGTTTCTTGTATGCCTATTTTCTGTTTATCTTTATTTTCTTTCCTTCTTTATTTACTTGGATCGATCATAGTCATGAGTCCTCAAGTAGGTAATATTGCCACAGACCCACGAAAAATTAGTAGGTACTAACATTTTTGACTGCATAATGTTGTCGCTTCAAAGGCAGACATACATTATTTAAATATAAAAGAAGTTATTTTGATTTATGATTTGATTTATTTGTTAAAACATATTCAATTAATAACCTTTTTAAGGCTACTCAAAATTAAATAAGTTTATCTTTAAAAAATTACAGATATTATTTGATTAATAGTTAGGTTGGCAGCACCACGACGTGTCGCGCCATTATTGTTCCGATGCGAACTTCCGGAGCAATGGCCAGGTATGGCGACACTTGCCAAACGAATATCGGAATGAGTGATTGGCAGTTTGTTGTTGGATACAGTGCGAATATCATCTCCAGAATTGTTATAAAATAGTGTGATTATAGTGTGGCACTTATATTATTTTGAGACTATTAAATTAAAGGTATAATTACTGTATACGTGTGCAGATTGATTGAAGACTATTACAATAGTGAAAATTTATTTTTTAATACCCTTAAAGCATTTTGGCTTGAAACCTTTTTTAAATCACATTAAAAAATATATTATTGGGAGATACCAATAGAAATAAAACAAAAATCGAATGACCAGATAGTTTATTCCTGTTGTCCCCGTATGCCATATCCCCGTTACGGGGACAGCGGGACGTGATTAAATTTATTTCCCGTTGTCCCCTTATCGTAAATTCGGCTAACGGGGACAACGGGAAGTAAACCTTTTTTAAATCGAAACAGCTAGGTTAGGTTAAAGCTGTGACCACACAACGCCAGAAACATATTTTTGAATGTAAAACCAAACCACGGGGACAACGGGAAGTATTTTTAAATATTTAATTGAAGTACCCGTCCCCGTAGGACGGGGACACGGCGTACGGGGACAACGGGAATAAACGGTCCAGATTATGAATACCTAATTTACAAAGACACCTCAGTAAGAACTGAATTAAACGGAGCATTAACAACGTACGACTTCACCCAAATGCAGTCAAGCTAACTATACTCGAAAACTGCATGTTAACCGCATTTTTACTACCCATTTACGACTTGACTACCGAATGCCAGATTCCGTATTCTTTTCTCAGTTTTTTTGTTGAGAAAAAAGTTAATGTTCTTGGTATTCTGAGTTCTGAGATACGAGTTTAAAATTAAGGAATTTTAAAATTTGAAATGTGCTAATTAAGCCCTTTTTTTTCTGGTGGTAATTTATCAAATAACTTCTCCCGCTCTGGGCGGAGCGGGAGTTTGTGTCAGACTCTTACTGACTCAACCCCACGCGTGTTCCTTCAGTTGCCTGTATGTTGCCAGGGGCCATGGTATCCCTTTTGGACTTTCCCGCGACCCCGGCTGGCATCGGGTCCAGCGGACCCCGTCAGTTGTGCTGACATCTCTTTGAGGCGCGCGTGGACCACAACGCGCAGCCGACCCGGGCCTGGTTTTTATTGAACGGCGAGCTACCCATTGCTCACCGCTTACAGGCCCGCGCCGACGGTGGCTGGGAATCAGCCTGGGATTCCCGACATCCAGGGCGTCTCTTGCAATGGCTAGGGGCATGAGGGTGCAAAATTTGCCTCTCCCTCACGCGTTCCACCTCCTCCTTCGCGAGCATCACCGCATCACAGAAGGAGTCGACGGCTTCTCACGTCGCTCGTCTCGCTCCGTACCATGGCCTGGACCAGCACCGGATGCAAGAGGTCACCGCCGTCGATCGCCTCCACGAGGACACGGTGGTACTCCACCCAGGCTGGGCAGATCTCCACCGTATGCTCCACCGTGTCCTCCGGGCGATCCACACAATGCTGACATCCGGGCGTTTCCTCCCGCCTTATCCCGAACAGGAACCTCCCGAAACAACCGTTTCCGGTGAGGACGCCGTGGCACCTCTCTAGCCACTCCTCAAAGAGGGGACTTATCGCCGCAATTGCGACGACTTTTGTATTAATTTATAATTCATCAATAGAATATAGACACTTATTTAACAAGAACCGTTTAAGCTTATTCTGAAACCCACTTGTATATACTAGACTTTTTATTTCTGTCGGCAGTTTATTGAACATTTTTAATGACTTGTGGTAGGCGCTATGCTTTGCTACGTTCAGGTGAGTTACTTGCTTCATCTGGAGATCTTTTCTTCTTGTACTCTCCCTTTTTTTCCTTTCATCTTCAGTCTCATATTCAAAGATATATTTTGATAAGTGACTAAGTAGGACCAAAATGTACAAATGTCCTCTAGAGGGCGCCATATTCAATATAATGTGATGACAATTTTGGAAGCCGGCTGTTTTATTTTATAAAAAGTTTTCGAGTTATACGTTTTATTGTCAGCCACTTTTTTTTTAGATTTTCCGTTTCTTGTGAATAGTTTTGTTTTTTAGAAACCTTCATAAATTTTTAGCTAGCACTAGTTTAATTATTACCCGACTACGGCGAAGCGAAAAGGAGTTTTATGATTTTGACCGGTATGTATGTGTGGTTTGGTCATTTTGTAGTGGTTTTTTTTTAAGTATGCTGTTTATTTTAGTTCTTAAAATGTTTTTATTTTTCACTTTGTGGTTCCAAAGTACAAAGTGAAAAATAAAAACATTGGGTCAAACATTGAGTGTGGGGTAGGTACCACGTACCTACCCCACACAAATTCGAATAAGTTGCATAATGTTACTCAGTGATAATATTTAAGCATTTTTAAAATTGGTCCAGTAGTTTTTGAGTTTATTCATTACAAATAAATACAAATCTTTTCCCTTTATAATATTATTGTAGATTATTCCGAACCTGCCTGACAAACTCAGTTGTGGCATGGTGTGGTTGTGTTATAATAATAAAATCATGTATCCTTGAACTAACTCCCCCGCTAACAAACCTTGTAAATCAACACCTTGAGGAAAAAAACATTCCCGTCTTGATTAAAAATAGCGATAATCAAACCTATACCAAAAAAAGGTGGAAAATCCAAAGACCCTAGTTAATACATACAATAGCACTTGTTCCAGCATTCTCAAAAATATTTGAAAATGTAGTTACCAGCCGTATATGTAAATTCCTAGAAAAATACAAATTACTCGACAGTAATCAATTTGGATTCCATACAACCGATCGACAACCCTAGCAGTCTACAATTACTCACAAGAAATCCTTACACACATCAAAGATAAAAACTACGGAATAGGCCTCTTTGACATGACTAAAGCCTATTAAATCATACATTTTAAGCAAAGTCAAAGTCAAATAATTTATTTCAAATAGGCCCTTGCAAGGTACTTTTGAACGTCAAAGAGTCTAGTCGCCCCTTCCAAAAGGTAGTTTTCGTATGGGGAAGAATGGGCAAGAAACTCCACCGTTACTCTTTTAAAAACACAAATTCACACAGACAAACTCCATAATAACATTACTTTAAATTAAAACATAAAGTTGACATAAAAATCACACATACACAATAAATTAATCCTCAAACATTCAATTAAAATAAAATTAAAATACATACTCATGTAATTTAAATCAAATCAAATAAGATATATGATAAGGTATCCCGCTCAATCTTATTAACCAAATTATAAGGAGTTGGTATCAGAGGAGACGCACTTGATTGGCTTAGATCGTATCTTGCTCACAGGAAACAGATCGTACAGATAGAACACCTGGATGGCGACAGATGGATCTATTCTTCAAGGTAGTGTTATAGGATGGATACTTTTTCGTATTTACATTAATGACCTGCTAAAAACATGCGACCATATATGTGTTTTATTCGCTGATAATATCTCTATACTTTTTAAAAGCTCTAACAGCTTAGAATTTAATACTCATTTGAAACATTTAATTTAATAAAATCTTGGACACAAAACCATAACCATAATCTAGCTAGAAGTAAACAATAAGAAAACTAAAAAAATATAATTCAAACCCTATCAAAAGCAAAACTACAAATACTACTACAAAATTAAAAACTATAACCAATAATATCAAAATTGAATAAGTCGAAGAATTTAATCTACTATTACCCTGTACAATCATTTACAACTATCACAATTTTCATACGGTCTTAGTGTGCTCAAACCAAACACAAAAACAGATTGTGCACTTACTGCATGCTATAAATCCAAACTGTAGTATTCCGATTTGAAGGGTGTCGGGGAAATTACAGACACGTGTCATATAAACTTTGTATACATGGGATAACTTCTCGGTATCCCAGGTGTCAATAAGCGGCAGTAACTTCTTCCCATTGCGTGTGCTGTCGGCCCCTTTGTCACTATAGGTAACAAGGAAAAGAAATCGTTTTATCAACCTTTGTACGAGTATCATTCTTACCCCATATATACCTACATCTTGTAACAGTATTGATGAAATGAGGTTACAATATCAAAAACGATCAGATGATACCATGATACCTTGATCAGTTTTGAACGTAGTCGCACTCGCATCATACCCGTTAATTTTGTCTTAATTACTCAAGAAATTATCTTATATCTGTTTAATATGACGTCGAAGCGTCATTTTCAACGTCATCGTTTGCATTTCGGCACCCATTTACCTACATCAAACAAGGTTCGAAGAAAGGTAAAAAATTTCATTCAAAAACACTGTACAACAACATTCGAGAAACCCTGTAAACTGTACAGAAACATTTCGACAAGCCAATCATTAGAATTCCGCAGTAGCAAACGATAGCACCGCCCGATATTAGCACCTACGTATAATACATTTAACCCTTTCTCAGCGACGGGGGTCGGGCGAGCCAAATTAGATTCAGTGAGTTATATACAACCTTATTGGCTTCGACTACCTTGGACCGGGTTGATTAATGCCTCTATAGTTCCGTTATACCGTTATCTCTTATAGATATGCGTACTATAATTATTTGAATCCGACGGTGTTATTAATACTGAATGGTTTGGGTTTGATATTTTGGCTGTAGCGTAGGGTACTATGTATTTTAAGGGTAGCTTTTTAAGCTAGTTATTTGAGATTTAGAACGTTGTTGTGGTTCCGCCAAAAAGTACGTCATAATAAACATAATTATGTTCATTGCGAAATAATTAATTTTCCGCGTCACGTCTTACCAACACTCTTAACTCATATGAAACCGTACAAATATTTTATACAATTTCTTTAAATAATATCCCTAGAAGTAACACCTATTTCTTGAGGAAGCTAACTATGGAAGACGAAGAGAAGATTAAGGGATCACAATATATCACGTGCATGGACGGGAGTATTCACCTGTAGAATGATAACGTCATATTGAAGGAATCGAGACCGTTACGGTACGGTGTAAAGAATCCTGTAGAATAATACAAAGAACAACGATAATTATTGTGCTATTTAAAAGAAAAGTAAACTTAATCTAACACATAACGATGAAGTAAGTAATCATTATTATTTTATTAACTAACGAAACACAGAAATTTTACATGACTGATCACTGAATTATTAGAACGAGAACTTTCACTCCTTACATAAAAAACAATTTAATTTTTTTGTTAAAAATATAGGGAACGTTAGCAGACAAACATTTGCGCCACCCTGTGTAGTACTAATTAACTGGCATCAAAACCTCCTTTGTATATCCAAAATATGGGGCCCACCTCGCGGGCCTACGATATCTACTCCAATTACAATTGAGACCAAATTCTCTAACACATAAGCTTCATAATTGCTTGTGCTGAATCAAATTTCTTTCCGACTTTCACACTTGACTTTATTATAAGTACACTTGAGTACAAATTAAGGAAGTTCGACTTTGTTGTTGGAGTAATCGGAGCGCTTGTGTTGGTCTTTTATAAATGACTTCGAGAGAAACGAAGCGAGGAACGTGTTGTTGACGCGAGACTTCGATAATTAAAAGCATTATTTTCTGTTTATCCGCGCTTTAACGTTTATTTAGAGAGAGTATTATAATTGTTGGGTAATGTGATGTTGATAGCGTTGTATTATTCGCCTTTTTCGTATGCTCAGCGTTGTTGGAACTGTCAGTTGAAAACCAGCGTCAGTCACTAGTTGTCTGGAACTTATGCTGAACTGGGCCTATTTGGCGCAGCCGTGAGGCACACAATATTATTTTAAGATATATTTTTTTTGGTTTTATGTGATTATTGTGTGCCTTAACCTGAGTCAACTAAATTTATTTTCTTTCTTTCTTTCTTTCTATCTCATTGTCAAAGTATTTATCATCAGCGCCATAATAATTTCATATAAGTGGAAACTTGTAATTGGCTTTCTTCTACATAAATTACTACTGACTACTCGAATGTATTAGCTGTAAGTTTTCTTATTTTTTTTTATAAACCCCCTATAATGTTCCGACCGCTAGGACACAGGCCTCCTCTCTTCGAAGGGAGTACTGGGCCCACGTGGTGGATTACGGCCCAATCCACCACGCGGGCCCAGTACGGGTTGGTAGATGTCTCATACCTTCGAATTTTTGGTTCTAGGACATGCCGGTTTCCTCACGATATTTTCCTTCACCGTTTTGAGAGCAGTGGTGAGGAAATTATTTACGCGAGGCGTGGGTTTGAAACCATGACCAAAAACCATTCGTAACTCGGGGCCGTTACCGCTGACCCACCACTGCACAAGTATTTGTAGGTACTGAGAATCTTCCAACGTCCAATCATGAATAACCATAATTTCAGTATGTAATCTTCCACTGCCATACTTTATTTGAGTAGAGATCAAACCGTCAGTATCATTCTGTAACCCGGATGTTAATAAGCGGTGCCTCACCATTTAATTATCGATATAAACGCCCATCCCTAATGCGGCGTGACAGCTGATGTCACCTCACTAAACCTATAAGTTAATATTAACACGGAGATATTGCAATGTTCCACTGAGTTCGGTTAAGTTCCCCTGCGGAACTTTCCTTGATATCCCAAAAGTATACAAGACTTTGATATTTGATATTGTGCAGTAAACATGAGAAGAGCTAATAGAGATAATTTGTATGGATATACATACAAATTAAAGCAGTAACCTACAACACAAGAAGTAAAAAAAAATTCCAACTAATGACTGCACGAGCACGGACTAATTACGGCAAAAAAACAGTATTAGTGCAGGAAAATGTAAAAAGTAATAAAAATTTGTTTGTTATAGTCTCTGACATCAAGAAAGGTCCCGTGAGAAGTCAATACAAAAACCTCTTAATTGTCGGTGGCTATAAAACAGCACTACTTAGAAAAAGTGTTTTCTGCATGGGTCCAATAATATTTAATAAACTACCGGACAGCATAAAAAGTGACACCCTTCAACAATTTAAAAATAAACCCAAGACTTTCTTGTTACAGAAATGTTATTATTCCTTATGTGACTTTTTGAATGACCCTATGTGTGACATCTCAACTATTTAATATTATTGACATTATTTGTAACATTTTTTATGCATGCTCTGGACTTGTTAAATGATTTATTAATTTATTATCTATTTCAGAATTTTGCTCATTAGCTTATTGATGATGACATTGTTTGTTAGAATTTGCATGCCAAAACTCAGGCAGAATGTATCCGGCTCACTATACCTTTATAACAACTTTATTGTACAATACCTACATTCTATGCGAATAAATGATTTGATTTGATTTGAGGAAATACAACTGTTCAATGATTTACCGGAAGATATAAAGAGATGTGATAGTATTAATATATTTAAGAGCAAACTCAAAAAACATGTCATGACGTCACCAACGCCCCGGAGGCAAATATTACGTATATATTACTAGCTTTTGCCCGCAGCTTCGCTCGCATGGATGTCGGAAATTATCCCTCGGAAACGTACTACCGGGATAACAAGTATCCTATGTGTTAATCCAGGTTATAAACTATCTGTCTACCTCATCCAAATCCTATTAGAAGCATAACATAATGATTGAATACTATCATGAATTGATGCAGGCCTAGTAATTTTTGTTAGGTTACTGTTCAGAAATTATGCACAACGTCTAATGATTGAAATACAATCTTGAATTCATGCAAGCCTTTTGTGCCAAGTTTCAAGTTTATTAAATCAAGGAATCATGTTGTCCCATACAAACTTTGCCCCCCTTTTTCACCCCCTTAGGGGTAGAATTTCGGAAAATCCTTTCTTATCAGATGCCTACGTCTCGGGTAGGGTTTCGAATCCAAGCAGGCGCTTTAGTTTATGTAAATAATTTCATCACCACTGCTCTCAAAACGGTGAAGGAAAACATCGTCAGCGCAGGGAACCGGCATGTCCTATGCAGAACCAAAAATTCGAAGACATGTGACATCTACTCTCGAAGAGAGGAGGCCTGTGTCCCAGCTGTGGGAACGTTATAGGCTGATTATGAATGAATGAATGAATGAATGAGTGCTTATGCTAGAAAGTTGACAGCTGCCCAGCAAATACAATTTTATAGATTTTCTAAAAAGTAGGACAGAGTATACGGATTCCCTACATTCCAACTAGGAAGTTAAAATAAATAAGTTATCAGAAATTTCACTCACGAATTACATTGCTTGAATAAATCCGATCGTGACGACTCACATTAATATACCAGTGTTGACTTTAAGAGGATTAATAAATCGCCTGATGACGTCACGTGAAATAAGCCAATGTTACAACAGAATGAATTAATATTCATTGCTTAAATTTTCAATTTTTCATCCGACGAAATTGATATTGAAAATATGCGTACGGTCTTTAAAAATGGTTCATTCTTTAATTAAGTGCATGTTTTGAATGCTGATCCTGAACGACCGTCGGATTCCCTGACAATGTCGAATCGAATATTCGAAATTATACAATTTCGATATTGAACATTTTGGAGCGTGTTATGTCAAACATACCACTTATAAAACTGATTTAAGAATCTTGTATAATACAAAATATTTTTAATGCGCATTGATGTGCCCACTAAAACATTTGTTCAGAAGCATAGTAAAATAAATAAATCTCTAATTCATTCATCAAACTTAACCTGCAGTGAACAAATAACTTTTGAACAAAACTGTTTCATTCTCCAGAACATAACACAAAACCATCCCTGACTAGCTCAGTTCTAAAAAACTAAATTTCTCAAGAGTATCCGCGAGGTACGCCGTACGCTACGAACCACAGAAGCGTAGTCAAAACAATACGCTCTAAGTACGCCGTCCCGTTCGCAAGCTCATTCATTCCGTATTCAGATAGTTTAATTGCGATCCTGTCTTGCATTTAGAATGCAAGCAACGTCTCACTTCGGTAAAATGCGAGCTCGCGATTGGCGGAATGGAGAAGACTTGATTAAGCTCGAAAACTTTTGTTTATAATTTCGAAATCAAATTATGGGTTTGTGTATTGTCTTTGAATAGAATTGTTGGAGTGCTTATTGATGTAGTGCGGTTACTCGTATTGTGTCTCTAATTAAAGTTTTTGCATTTATTTGCTAGAATTAGGAGACATATTATGGAAGAAAAAACATAACCCTTCCTTTTGGCTTTGCCGCAGTCGAGTAAAGATCACGCTTCCATAATTAACAAAATAATGTTACAACATTTATTCAAGGCTGTTTTTCTTTTCTGAGACGGCCAGCAAAATAGTTTCAATAACGCCTGAAAATATGATTCGTTTTTAAGTCAATTCGAAATGTTTATTTTACAAACCTATTCAAACTAAATCAGATTGGGAGCATTAATTACACATTTTCGCCCACAAGCCAACGAGCACCTCACCGAAACGCGAACTCGACATTTTGCCAAATTCTTGACGAGCGAAACCTAAAAATGTATTCGGGCGGGCAAAAATTAAATTAGTTGGCAACACAAATGTAAATTAATTAGCAGTATTTACGAACGGGGCCGTTCTAGAAAATTGCGAACGTTCCACGCTTACGGTTACTGCTTTGCACGTAACTGTAGTTTGAACAAAAACATATTTTTTGTATAACTGTACCTATACGTTGTGGATATTAACATTTTATGTTCATCCGAACTACGCGTAATATCGTAATACCTTCGTCGCGTCACTAATCTTGTATGTAACACAAGTTGTTATTTTCTTAATAATATTAAGGTAGGTTCAAACTACATAATATTTCGTTCCAAAACTTTTTCATGAAATTCTAAACAAATCTCTTACCCAATTACTCACTAAAAGGTACATTCACTTGGTGGAACCAAGTGAATGTACCTTTTAGTTACAAATATTGTTTGAGCAATATTATTCAATTGTCATTGAAAAATCGTCGATAAAAATTGAGTTATATTAAACTACTAGCTTTTGCCCGCGGCTTCGCCCGCGTGGATGTCGAAAAATATCCGACGGGAACGTACTACCTGGATTAAAAAATAACCTACAGGTTAATCCAGGTTATAAACTATCTGTGTGCCAAATATCATCCAAATCCGTTCATCCGTTTTTGTGCAAACCGGAACATACATACAAACAAACAGACCAAAATTGTAATAACTATGTTTTTCGGCATCAGACTCGAATATTCAATGTAAGGTTTTACTTCGATACTATTTTATTTTACTTCGTCTGCGTAGAGTATAAATTATTTTTTTTTCTAGATAATTATGAATTATTATAACAATAACAATATAGAGCTTTGTTCATGGCTAATTGTCCTCCACTATGTGTGATATTTGAGGAATACTGTCAAGAAATACCTACTGTAAAGGATCGGTATCTACCTAATCCTTCACAGTATTTCTATATACAATGTTTTTCACTAATTCGGAAGCGGGCACTAAAACAACCAGGCTAGTTGGAGAGCTAACACGTGAGTAAGCCACATAAAACTGGCCGACGGAGAAACAGTCTTGCCGCAAATCAACTCCAGCAAATTTCAGAGTTGGTCCCTGTGACTTATTAATAGTCATCGCGAAACAAACCTTGATTGGGAACTGCAATCTTTTAAATTCAAACGGAAGGCCATTTGGTATCAATGGTATACGCAGCACGAAGACTGTTTCTCCTCTGGCAGATCCAGTTAGTATTTTGGCCTCAATAACATTGCATAGATGTTCCCTATGTGTGGTCAGTCTGTAGGGTACAAATTATTTGCTATGAGGGATGAGCAGTTTCTGTTCGTATCCTTACTATCCTAATCTATATATCTAATCTATCTAATCTATATATCCTAGTATTCTGTTCGTATCCTTACTATCCTAATCTATATCTATATCGATTCTCCCGGAGAAGGGGATGGGGGGGGTTCTCCGGGGGAGGGTCCCGTGGCTAAATAATAACAGCCGCACAGGTCGATCGATCAGGTGAAGCTACACTTGCCGCAGTTGGTCTGTGGATGGATGACCATCTTTACATACAAAGACCCGTCCGTGGCTCGGAAAGCACGTTAAGCCGTTGGTCCCGGCTGTCATTCGTGGATCTTTGACAGTCGTTACGGGAAGTCCGAAAGTCAGGAGCCCGAAAGTCTGACAACCATTCTTACCAAGGGGTATTGTATTACCCAGTAACTACGTTGTGGAGGTCAGATAGGCAGTCGCTCCATGTAAAATACTGTAAAGTTAGAAACAGTACACGTGTACATATTTATAATTTTTACTTGAATACAAAGTTCAGCGAATGAACAACTGCAATACAAAACTTCATCGTCCTTTTCAGACCATTTTTTTTTTTGTTAAGAAATTATCAAATAACTTCTCCCGCTCTGGGCGAAGTGGGAGGGTGTGTCAGACTCTTACGGCGCCCTCGACCCGGGCGGGTTCCTTGTTGGACGGCGAGCTACCCATTGCTCACCGTCCGCAAGCCCGCGAATACGGTGGCCCGGAATCGGCCTGCGATTCCCGACGCCCAGGGCGTCTCCTGCGGCAGCTAGGGGGCGTGAGGGCACGACATTTGCCTCTCCGCCACGCGCTCCGTCTCCTCCTTCGAGAGCATTACTGCTTCGCAGAAGGAGGTGACGGCTTGCCACGCCCTCTCGCTCCGTACCATGGCCTAGACCAGGGCAGACGGGAGAGATCACTGTCACCGATCGCCTCCACAAGGACACGGCGGTGCCCCACCCAAGCCGGGCAGACCTCCACCGTATGCTCCACCGTGTCCTCCGGGCGATCCACACAGTGGTGACACCCGGCGTTTCCTCCCGCCTTATGCCGAACAGGAACCTCCCGAAACAACCGTGTCTGGTGAGGACCTGTGTCAGGCGGAAGGTGAGGACTCTAGCCACTCCTCAAGGAGGGGACTTATCGCCTCAATTGTGGCATGCCCAGCAGTGAGTTACGACAATCATACTCTCCATGACGCCGGACCCTTGTGGGTTGAAATTAAAGAAATACAACGATTTACGTTGTATAGTTTCCAACCATAAGCCGAAATATTTGTGATTTTATCTTAAAAAATAAAGAAATTTTATTAAAAACAAAATTCATCCCCCTTTTCACCCCCTTAAGGGTTGAAATTCTAACAACACCGTTGCGTTAGCTTCCAACCATAAGCCTAGATAGTAAATTTTGTGATTTTTTTGAAAATTAAATACTTTTCAACTTAATCCCTCTTTTTAACTCTTCGGGGGTGGATCTATCAAAAACGCTGAGACACGTATAAATTAATTTTCAATCTTCAGCCTGAACACAAAATTTGAAGATCCTAACTTCAAAACTGACGGACTTTCATACAAACTTCCATCCCCTATTTTACCCCTTTAGAGGTGGAATTCTCAAAAATCCTTTCTTAGTGGATACTTACTCTTCATAAAGAACACACCCTCCAAATTTCATGTCTCTAGGACCAGCGGTTTGGGCTGTGTGTTGATATATCACCCAGTCAGTCAGTCAGTTTACCATTTTATATATATATATATAGATCAAGAAAAACATTGTGGTAAAATTAGGATTTAGGGTTTAACGAAAGTTTGATTAAGTATTCAAATCAATCTCAATCTGCCTAGCCTTTTCCCAACTTTGTTGGGGTCGGCTTCCAGTCTAACCGAATGCAGCTGCATACCAGTATTTTACATGGACTGCGACTGCCTATCTGACCTCCACAACCCAGTAACTGGGTAATACGATACCCCTTGGTAAGACTGGTGTCAGACTTTCGGGCTTCTGACGACTCGTAACGACTGTCAAGGATCCACGAATGACAGCCGGGACCAACGGCTTAACGTGCTTTCCGAGGATTCTCGGTATGTAAAGATGGTCACCCATCCACTGACCAACCCCGGCAAGCGTAGCTTAACCTGATGGATCAACAAGTGCGGCTGTTGTTACTTAGCCACGAGCTCCACACACATTAATTAATTTAAATTTAAAGGCGTCTAAAAACGTACTTACAAGGTAGATGTGAGTAGAAAGGACGAAGTATGTTTCCCAGGGCCTACGAGGACATAATATAGCGATCTTACTGGCGATGTTCTTCAGAAAGGTCAGGTGTGTAGTCCTCGCAACCAGCGTGCGTGTATGACCTGCACGCTTAGCAACGGGTTTTGTCAACGGAAGAATAGACAAAATGACAGATAAACAAGCACAATCAGTCATTTTGTCTATTCTTCGGTCGACAAAACTCGTAAAAAACCTATTTGTATGGTTGTGATGCTACGCGGGCAGAATAAGATGTATGATTGTAAACGAGGCAAAACGAGTATGTGAGGATCGTAGCAGATGGCGTTCTGTACTTTCTGCCTATCCCCATGGGAAGATGGCGTGAGTTTATGAGTGTACATATGTGTATAATCAAATTATAACATTCAATTTTTAAGACGCAGATATATGCCAGTGACCTTGAGAGGTTAGCTTGCGTGTTCTGTACTGAGCTCCCAAATTAGGCGCATTATTAATTTAATACACATAAAACAAAAGGTATTTTAATAAAACACGGGTATACTAAAAGATCGGTTTCATAAAAATACACTTGATAAATTTTGCGTGATGCTCAGTTTTTTATCCGCGTTAGATATACGAGTAACTTTATAAATTAATTTCACTACGTAATAGAAACATAATCTGAAATATTAAAATATTAAGGTATTAGGAAAATGCTCTAATTTTTATTTTTTTTTCAAATACATAATTGACTCTACTGATTTATACGTGATCTTCAGTATAAAATCATTAATAGTTGGTTATCGTCACCTTAAGTGGCCACTACCTACATTAAACATCACGCCACTGACGATGGGATCAAAACTATGAACTTAACTTATTTAAACGAGTATGTTTATTATCCTATATCCTACATCTCTAAGCTCAAAATAAGCAAAGAATACGCGAGAAGTAATCGGGCTGCGCGCGCCTCGGTAATGGACATTTATAGGGTCCCATGATTTATTATGAGTAATATTCAGTTATGAGGCTCATCTGTGGACATGCCCATGGATATGCCTCCTACCTTTGCAAATTAAGTTCAGTTTTTTTGTTTCTTTTTCTTCCTAAGCGTAGCTGTTTTAGTTAGTAAGTAAATAGTCGTAGTCAATACTAAGATAATTGAACACAAAAAAAAAATTTATTAACTATAATAGGGTATAAATTCTATTAATCAATCATTAAAATAATTTCTACCTCCGATACAACTTTGGCCAATATCCTTTTTATTTGAGTTTTATAATAAAAAACTTAACGGTGCTGGCCCAGTGGTAACAGCTGCGACTTAAGAGTTGTAGTTCGTAGGTTCGAACCCAGACAGGCTCTTTAATTTGTGTAAATTATTTCATCACCGCTGCTCTCAAAACTGTGAAGGAAAACATCGTGACGAAACCGTCCTAGAACAAAAAATTCGAAGACATAATGACATTTACCAACCCGCACTGGGCCCGCGTGGTGGATTACGGCCCACTCCCGAGGCAAGAGGGCCTCCTCAAGAGGAGGACTGAGTCCCGGCAGTGGGAACATTGTATGATGATTATATATTTAAAAACTTGAGAATTACTTATTTTAGATTGAAATTTTTTGTACAAAAATCACTCTTTTAATGTAAACAGAAATAAAGTATCGTTTTATTTCGCATTTATTCCCAGCTTATAAAAATTCATTGCACAATAGGTAAAGTTGATGAAATATGCCACAGTGCACGATCGCTGTCACTCTGACGTCACCCGGTGTCATGATGAAACCCGAGGTGAACCGATAGTGCTCAAGTGCCAGTATGACTGGCAATGCTGCCATTTTCAGTCACACGCAAAAATATGCCCGTAGTTTTAACAGGGTTATGTCGGAAATGGGTAAATTGGCACTTTGATGTGGTTTCTGCTTTTATGTGACGTTAAATGTGATTGGATATGAAATCTGTGGGTGGGAATAAAAACATGGCAGTTAGTAGTCTAATAAGTAAAATAACAGAAGCTTAACCACGTTTAAAATTAGAATAACAAATAACAAAAGGCTATCACAGCCTGCCCTTTCAAAATTAAATACAAAATTCAATCACATCATCCTGCAGACATTTTAATGGAAAAAGCCGCAGGTATAGTCAATTCAAATACGGACCAAATTAGAAACACGATCATTATTTCAGAGGTGCCATAAATCATGATCTACTGGCAGTCTGGCATGTCGCAGCTCTCTGGGCGCGGGTCGGCGACGATACGACGATGGCGGGTGGCGGCGCGCGGACGCTTGCAATATTAAATTCAATTTAGTTGCCTTGATTAGTTTTGTGGTCATAATGCTCTGGTCGGGTGCAGCCTCTTCCTTCATTGTCGTATTAATTTTGATTTTGCGCATAGACGGCTTGCTACGTGATTTTCAGTGCATTTATGTTGCTGAGCCAATTTTGGGTCTCCCGTGTTGCTTGTGGTATAATGTAATGTATCTCGGTTAGGGAATTAAATGGCTATTCTGGAGCACTGGTTGTAATATTAGCTGTAGCATGCACTTGTGTGGACTATGTAGGTACCTGCCTTTTCCCAACTATGTTGGGGCAACTTCCAGTCTAACCGGATGCAGCTGAATACCAGTATTTTACATGGAGCGACTGCCTATCTGACCTCCACAACCCTGTAACTGGGTAATACGATACCCCTTGGTAAGACCGGTTGTCAGACTTTAGGGTTTCGACTACGACTACATAGGTACCTATCCTACCTAATATAATGAGTTGTCGCAGTCAGACATTCAGACAGGAGGTTAACCAGCACATGAGACAATCTGGGATGTTTTTCTGATTTTGCGCGTAAGGCACAAGCCTCCGCCATCTTATCATGCATGGGATTATTCCCACTTTCAGTGGTTTCCATATCGCACGGTGGTTGATGCTGCGCCATCTTCCCACTTCATACATTTATGTTACGAGACGACCTAACCTGTACGCTCAATATCTATTTAGCCACTAATTATTCAATTAGTAAGGAATTGTGTAGCCGAGCAGAAATTGGGTAGATCTAATCGAGTCGTTGACACGTAAAGACAACGTTAGGATGCTTCAATCAAGTGTGCTAATGTGATGGCTGTCGTCTAGTAATTACATATTGCTGCTATGTGTTTAATACACAAACCATTTATGTGCAGACTAGCTTCTGCCCGCGACTTCGTTTGTTTCCCCGACCCACCCCATCGCATCACATTGCCTGACCGCGCAATTACTTCGTTTTTCCTTAGCGTTAGCGTCACGGACTCTTAGGGGCCGATCAAAAAGAAAAAATACATTAAGAGCGCTTATCCTAAAAGTCGGCAACGTCGCAAATAGCTGTCAAATAAACTGTATAGAAATAGGTTATAATGTGGCTAACTAGCGAACTAGAATATTAATAATGAATTGCAATGCAAACGATGTTTTCCTTCACCGTTTTGAGAAAAGTGGTGATGAAATTATATACACAAAGTAAAGCGCCGCCTAGGTTCGAACCTATGACCTACAAACTCGTAAGTCGCGGCCGTTACCACTGGGCCACCACTGCGCTCCTCCGTCTGCTAAGTTTGGTGAAAATAGCAATACCTTATTAGTTGTTAATTGGTAGTGGTTATTGCTAAACTTTAGTTTGACCTACTGATAATGATGATATTCATAAAATTATGGTTTAACACTAGAATTCCTTCTGTGTCGTTCCTCTCAACTGTCTGTTTTTGACCCAAGTAAGATGGCCGCCAAATGGCCCCCATCTGTCAGCGTGTCTGTTTTTGACCCTCCACGTTTTGACGACTATTGCTACAGATGATTTGCTACAAATAAAACTCATACTCAAAGTTGCACAAAAGTATAGAGAATTAAAAAAGGATGCCATAATTATAATCTTACATGTCAAACATCTGACAATAGTTCGCGCCGTAATGTTTATTTTTTTGCGGCCAGTTCCGACTCCGCTGACAAACATGGCGGACGCGAATGTTTACATACATCACATTAGACACATCACCTGAACCCGGAACAACCAAACCATAAAAATTATGCCCGTTCTTAGTTCGAACCCTCACTTTTTAACGCAGAAACCAATGGCCTAGGTACTGGGGGCCAAATTCTAAAGTTATAAATAACTCCATTTGACTTAAATACCGTTATTTACCGCTTGTCAACCACCGCGACAGGTATAGACTACAGCCTGTTGAGGTATTAAGAGTGCGTTACCTCTCATGAAATGAAAAGATTTTCGTAACAGGTGGTTGGTTTTTGTGTGTCGGTTGACTGTTCCCTATAGACATCGGATGATCTAAAAACAAGAAAAGTAACCAAACAAGATTAAACTGTTAAATCTAGCAGATTATAAGATGAAATAATCACAAAAGCCTAGATACTAACATTAGAAGTATAAAGTATTTGTTTCTCTCTGAATTAACGTGATACATCAAAGTCAACGTCAAAACTTTATCTGTAAGAAGTATAAATAAAATAGGTAGGTACCTATAGTTAGCAAAAAAAAACACAGTAATCATCAGTATTTGCCAAACTGCTAAACAGTTTGCCGGCAATAGAGATCACTATGTTTTTGCCTTTAACGGCGTACAAATATTATTAAAAAGGTATTAAATTACACTTACGTAACAGAATTCGTAAGTAAAATGACATGAACTATCAACAGACTAAAAATAAATGAGATCAATATGACCTGTGAAAGAAAATTCGTGAAGAAACCAAAACTTAGAGTGCGTTTTCACTTGGATCAACCAATCACAGACAAGCAAACGTGGTGATTAAAGCTCCTGAGAAGAATCTCACGCCGGAGACGGGACGTGACTGCACGCGTCGATAGCTCTGGCCAATCTGAAACGAATCCCGCGTGGGATGCGCGACAAAATTCGCTTCTGACTGGCCAGCACTATGCTGGTACGAGAAGAACCAGTGGAAAATTTTAAGGAAAAGTAAAATTACTTACCAACATTTTATTTTATCTTCTTATCAAAAGGTAATCTAGGAAGCTATACAAAAACTACGCAAACAGATTATTGTCTGATTAAGGCATCCTTTAGAAGGTAATCCTCCAGCCTTTGTGTAGAAGCTTTACAGTGCTCAGATATGAAATTACAGCGTTTTGTTCAAACTAGGTAACTAGTCGGGTATTTTTCTTTGAGCTCTTATTCCTAAAGCAATGGATTTCCTTCAACATCTTTCGGATTGTAATTTAAAGTGTGCAGTTTTCCCAGTAACTTTTCATCTTAAGACGGATAAAAGAAGCACCCAGGTTACCAGTTGTGAAGCGAAATAGAGTCCAGTTACAGTGTAGGTACAAAATGCTGATAAGCTTATTTAAAAAGTTTCAGTTGCTTAATACAAATGAAATGAAAACAATTTATTTTTTTCTGAGTGTTTATGCTAAAAGTTGGCAACATTGCAAATAGCTGTCAAATATTTACCTGTTTTGATTAATTTGGCAATATTACTGAATGGAAATAAGAAATGTGGGTGACTAGCGAACCAGAATATTAATAATGAAATGCAATCATTAATATCGAAACACCGAATATTTAGTTTTAGATGTAAAAAAAGTATTTGGCAAGTTTCCAAATGCCTTTTTTACACCTAAAACGGTAACAACATCAAATTCAATGTTATAGAACTCGCAATTCATTATTAATATTCTAGTTCGCTAGTTAGCCACATTTCTTATTTCCATACAGTAATATTGCCAAATTAATCAAAACAGGTAAATATTTGACAGCTATTTGCAATGTTGCCAACTTTTGGAATAAACGCTTTTAAACTATAAGGGTTGAAGATTATTAACATAAAACCGTGGATGGTCCAAGTTAACTTACATCTGGAAATTGGATGCTGAGATCTTTTGTATAACAAAGATTCTCACAGTTGTTGCTGTTGTTGTTGCAAATTATTTGACTTTGACTTTGACCTTCAATTTTTTTTACGGCTATACTTTGTAACATTGTCATCAAGCAAGGCATTCATGAAGAAAGACCCACAATTATAATATAGTCTCCAATTGTTAAATCTGCTATGACCTCAAACAGTTCTTAATCTTTTTTTAACTTTTAATACTCGTATGTGTACACTTCATGGCAAAACATAGAAGACACACCTAATATTGTAACGTCTCATACACTATTGTAACTTTACACATATATGTTTACAAATTCTTATTCCAACGGAGGGAGACAGAAGGCAAGGAACTACTGACATGGCTATGACTTTTGCGATCGCGTTTACGCTTCTCCCACATTCAGCCAACGTTCACAAAGCAAGTAAGTTGCAGTGATAGCGTAGTGGACCATCGGACTGCCAAGTCATAGGTCTCGAGTTCGAACCCAAGGCACGCACCTCAGACTTTTCAGATTCATATAAGTATTATAATTATCACTTGCCTTTTATGTTGCGTAATGTAAATTGATTTTGAATACTATTATATATAATCTTTTTTTTCTTCTTACTGAACAGATAGCTGTGCTGCTGGGGAGTTCGTTGTGCCACTTCTTCTTCCCAGCTAACGCACTAGGAAGTGGTGAAGGGTGGGCGTTTTGGGGGACTGTCTTATGTAATTTAGACGTTCGAAAATTGCTGATTCTCAGCCTAGTTTGAATAAATGACTTTTGAATTTGAATTTGAAAAACGGTCAAGGAAAACATCGTGAGAAAACCTGCCTGAGAGATATCTCAACGGCATGTGAAGCCAAGTCCATGGCCGGCGAAAACTCTGACTCCAATTTAGTTACTAACCACACGAAAAGAAGAAGAAAGCAAAGTAAAAATTAACAAAAGTAAGATACATCGCAACAAAACCAGAGAAAAACTAAAAAAAACGTAAACAAACCGGAGCTCTGGAACCCGAACTCTGCTCTCGATGCTTAACGTGTACACACGTCGGGTCCGGCTTCGCAACAAGTCAATCGCCACGTATAAGTGATATAAACAATATTCATCATCAACCTTTTGGAAAATGGGTTGGTTCTACACTAGCTGCGCCCCACGGTTTTGCCCGCATAAGTCTTGATCTCGTGGGAATATCGGGATAAAAGGTCGTCCTACGTCCTAACCCTGATCATGGTCTACCCATATCTGACGGCCAACTCTAGCATCGGACACGCTCATTGGTCAAATCAAATAGCGCGCGCTTCCCTGGCTTCCTGTTACACACTTCCGTCCCCTTTCACGAAATCACTCCCACAGATTGCAGGATCCCACGTATTGCAGATTGCAGAAAACCAAGTGAAAACATGTTACACATAAAAAAAAAAACTCTTCCTATTCATTACAGAGTTGAGGAACAAAAATGTATTAAACTCTTAACAAGGTTTCTAATAACCTTACATCATCAATATTCATCAGAATTTACCATTCATGAGCTTACCTTTGACGGCTGAAGCCAAAGATGATTGGATTTTTCTTTTGTCTGTCTATAATTTAACAGAGGAATCGATTAAAATGAAATTGTGTAATGAATCAGGTAATTAATATGTACTTACTTAAATTATCTTTAGAATAGGTTGGATAGATTATAGAATGTAAGGCTGATTTTTATGTGTAACATTATTCCTTTCGCTTTCCTGCAATCTGTGGGAGTAATTTCGTGAAAAGGGACGGAACGGTGTGTAACAGAAAGTCGGGGAACTGCGCGCTATTTGATTTGACGTCAGATGGTACCAACCTATTTTCCGAGAGGTTGGTACTGTCAGCCAAGATGTCAGATGTTACACATCATATACGACTACTGTAAGGCTTTTTTTAAGTTAAGAGTAGAACACAGGTTTCAGTAGAAAAAAAAGTACAGGTAAAGATTAAGCACCCATAGACCACGCTTTGCACGCATGTGATTTCAGACCATGAAAATAAACCTAACGAGAATTTACCACATAAATGTACTACGTTTACTTCCAAAAATCAAGGCTTCTTGGTGTTGAAAACTGCAAACACACATACTTTTACAGTTCATGTAATATTTCAGTTTTAATCGATATTTTGGAAGAAACATGTGCTTGAATTTCGCCAAATAATGTATACCTACATCTTTTTGCACGTGCAAAACTTTCAACCTGGTGTTTCATAATTCCAGCCGAAAGACATCCACTGCTGGACGTAGGCCTCCCCCAAATGGGGGGGTTTGCTATAATCACCACGCTTGGCAGGCGGGTTGGCGATCGCAGAATGGTGTTAAAATGCATAGAGAACGCTGCTGCCCATTCTCTACTGAGTCCCTTAGTCGCCTTTTACGACACCCACGGGAAGAAATGGGATGGTACTATTCTTTACGTCCGGCACCATACGGAACCTTCCGGCACTATACAGTATCAAGGGTCGGGTAAATCTCACAACCACGATAGGAACATAATTATATTTGTCTCCCTCATATCCTGAAGGTCGTCCACAAGTATTTGATTATAGAGTTCGGGGTATATACATCGAACATTTCATAACATTCGTCATCAAAGGGCTGTGACGGACTGCCGATCATACCCATATCTCTGTCCACGGATCGTAGGGATGAATTACCTTTTACAAGGCCTTTTATGAACAAATCAATTAAATTGGAACGTTTCGCGATGTGTAATGTATATACGTAAAAGGTTGAGTTCAGTAAACTCATCTGCATAATTACTCGCACATCGTAGGAGTTTTACAAATGGAAAATTAATTACTTTTTTTGGTTCGACTGTACTTTATTTATTTTTTGTTTGAATTTCTTCTGTTTTATATTATACTAGGTGCGCCCACCGTTTCTCCCGCATAAGTCTCGATCCCGTGGGAATATCTGGAGAAGAATCCTATGTCCTAACTGAAGTCATAGTCTACCCATGTGCTAAATTTCATACAAACCCGTTCAGCCATTTTAGCGTGAAAACGTAACAAACAAACCAACGAACAAACGAACTCACTTTCATATTTATAATATTAGTAGGGTAGTTAGGATTAATTTTAGTTGTGTTTCTTCTTTTTCTCCCACTCCTTCGTGCCGGAGTGGGAGAAAAAGAAGAAACACAACCATGAGATGAGCTCCTGAGAACAAAACTAACAATAATATACAATTCGTAATAAAAACCCTGTCCGTTCCGAAAGGAGTACATAGACCGTAAGTACTGCAATACCATTAACAAACAGCAATAAAAAATCTTATTATAATTGAAAATAAAAAAGTTATCGCTATTTTAAATTCACATGTTTAGTACCAAAATTACCCTGAATCCATTAAAAATTAGCAAATTTTCAACAGTGGCCATGTAACATTACCCAATAACGGAGTAATTTCGTGAAAAGGGACGGAAGTGTGTAACAGGAAGCCGGGAAACTGCGCGCTATTTGATTTGACGTCAGATGGTACCAACCTATTTTCCGAGAGGTTAGTACTGTCAGCCAAGATGTCAGATGTTACACATCATCATCTGCGACTACTGTAAGGCTTTTTTTTAAGTTAACACATTTCGGGACAAACCGCCTCTCGACGTTATCTTGGTATATCGTTACGTGATAGTACGGCTAAGGGCGGTCAATTTTATTTCATGTAATTTGGCAAACCGTCGATAGCCGTAGCTTGCCCATAACATTACTAGGAAGCACATGATCTAGTGTCACATCACGCGACTTCAGTCGTTCGTAGGTGTCACGGCAAACTCTTATCAAGTAATTTTTCAACACATACATATGCAGTGCCTTATGACACATTCACACCGCCGACAGGCGTAGACTGAGCCATACAAGTACAGTGATGTTGATATTTAGTGTCACGGCGTGTGCGCCGCCGGTACGTGCGGCCGGTAGTACGGCTGTAGACGGTATGATAAAATGTATGGGATTTTGTAGTGTCATATCATGACATTTGCAAATAGTCAAGTGTCCCGGAACGTGTTAAGAGTAGAACACCCTGAATCCATAAAAAATTAGCAAATTTTCAACAGTGGCCATGTAACATTACCCAATAACGGGTAAAATTTCCCATTGAAAAAAAAGTGGCAATTTTTTTTTTTCCTGATTATTGCCTCATATATAGATTCTTAGTACGGTACTTTACAACACTCTCACGGATCGGACAGGGTTTTTTTTCCTGCTGTATAACATAACTGGCAGTAATGCTCGCAACAGAAATATGCTGGTAGTATGTATTTTCCCGGACGAGCTCCTTTCCAAAGACCTCTGCTACTATAATGGCGACTACGTTGCACTTTACTACCCTTCGGTGTTATTAATGTTATTATCCATACTAATAAAACTTGTGGCTAAGTAATAACAGCCGCACGAGTCGATCCATCAGGTTAAGCTACGCTTGCTGGGGTTGGTCCGTGGATGGGTGACCATATTCTTTACATACCGAGAAAAAACAGGTGCAGTCTCTGTTTCTTTATGCTCATATTCCGGTGGGACGGCAGTCCGACACGAGCGAGGTGAGATCAGGAGCAGGACCAACGGCTTAACGTGCTTTCCGCGGCACGGGGGTATCACACCACCAACTCCCAAACTCCGGGCAGCTACTGAAAAATGTCTAATGGAAAACCCAATAACGCTTTGCCCGGCCTGGGAATCAAACCTAGGTTCCCACGCACAGTAAATCAATCCATTAATATCCTCCTAACTAATATTATAAATGCGAAAGTGAGTTTGTTTGTTACGATTTCACGCTAAAACGACGGAACGGATTTGGATGAAATTTGGCACAAAAGTAGACCATGACCTGGATAAGTAAATAGGCTAATTTTCATCCTAGACTGTAGACCAAGTCCCGGGTAACAGCCGGTTGCCGGTCTGTCTGTGGGTATGTCTGTTTTATACTGCGGGCAACAACTAGTGGAGAATAAAAATAATCGAATCGCAAGATTATCGTGATGTTCTGAATCGTGGATTCGTGGGCCTGATTAGTCTATCGTCGAAGTGAGACTGATGACAAACAGAAAAGAAAATAATGTCCTACTTCAAATCCTCGTATAACTGACGTCTCCTTGCAGTATGTTGGTCTGAGAGCTTCAGTTTTAATTGGCTACTTCATCGGAAATGTAGCTATTGCCTACAGCAACAGAGAATTTGTAAAAAGGATTATTATTACTTTTCTTCGTGTGTTATTAATAAGACATAAAAATACAATTGTTTCAGGTGAAACACGTGTCGATTTCTTATAGAGTTTTACTCTTACTCTTTAGGAATAGTTAAGCGGAATAGGTTACTAAAACAGCAGTGATAGCCTAGTGGTGTGACCGTCGGACTGCCAAGTCAAAGGTTTCGAGTTCGAACCCAAGGCACGCACCTCTGACTTTTCGGATTTATGTGCGTATTGTATAATTATCAAGTGATAATTATACAATACGCACTATGTTTTCCTTTACCGTTTCAAGCAAGTGCTTGAAACGGTAAAGGAAAACATCGTGAGGAAACCGGCATGCCTGAGAGATATTTCTCGAAGACATGTGAAGCCAAGTCAGAGGCCCATGGGCGGCTTTACTAAATATATCTACGTCTATTTTATTTTATCATGGATTTCCGCAAGGACACGCCTGAATCAATTAACTATGGATTTTCATATTTTTGTGGTTTTGTATTTTTGTAGGTAGATAATATATGAATAGTTGGCGTCGACTTATGCATTTTAATTTATTATGATTAAAATTGTTTACTGTTTTATAATATTTTAGAGTAAAAGCGATCTTCTCGTATTAGTGAAGATTCACTTTAGAAACTACCAAGAGAAATCCAACAAAAAAAAAAACCGACCAAGTGCATGTCATGATAGCACCCGTGACTTAAGACACTGCTTTATCCCCTTGGTAAACAATCTACTATTTTACCTTTCGTAAAATAAACTTTCAACTAACGCTACTTAATTGAAGTCGACAACATCTAACAACACTTTTAAAACACTATAGCTCACTAAGAATTATTTCAACACATGTTTATACAGGGGTGCTGTGAAAACGACGAGCCAGCTGAAAATTCAATTTTAGGTCATAATAACATGCGCCGCCAGACTCACTATGTGGAACGGTGATGCCAATAGGTGGAACATGGTGGGTAAATTTACTTTGTATTTCGGAACATGGTTTCTGGAAAATGTTTTTTGGAGAATTGAATAGGTATATTTACTGTGAATTTTTGAAGAGCAGCAGCGCCAACATTAAACTGCGCTTACACGGTTTTTGTTAAAACCCTTCATACAATCTTAGTTTTACCTGATAATATTATGATTACAATGACTTATAGGGACTCATAATATGTTGTTGTGTGTCATTATGAACAATTTTTACTATGGGACCAACACCGAAATTAGAAACAAACACATAACCCTCCTTTTTTGGCTTCGCCGCAGTCGGGTAAAAAAAGTGCTGCTGCATATCGTACTCACAATAATCGGAGGAGCTCGTGGCTAAGTAATAACAGCCGCACGCGGCGATCCATCAGAATAAGCAATGCTTGCCGGGGTTGGTCCGTGGGTTGGTGACCATCTTTACATACCGAGGCTCCTCCGTGCCTCGGAAAGCACGTTAAGCCGTTGGTCTCGGTTATCATTCGTGGATCTTTAACAGTCGTTACAGGCCGTCAGTAGCCCGAAAGTCTGACAACCAGTCTTACTAAGGGGTATTTATTACCCAGTTACTGGATTGTGGAGGTCAGATAGGCAGTCACTCTATGTAAAATACTGGTATTCAGTTACATCCGGTAAGACTGGAAGCCGACCCCAACTTAATTTGGAAAAGGCTAGGCAGATTGATTGACAATAATCGTAGAAGTGTATGGAGCAGCTTTGCAATTTCAGGGTTAGTATTTGGTATCATAATCAGACCCACTTGAAACACTAATATCTAAATGCTGAGCTAAACATATTTAAAACTTCATTCTGTCTTTTTCATTTTCAAACGATTGACAGAAATTAAACTATGCTTTAAATTCGTTTGGCGCTAAATGTAATAAGTGACGTTTGGTGAAAGTGGACCTAAAAGTTGTTCATAATGACGAGTAAAATGAGCCCTTTTCAGGTTCAGAATAAGCAAAACTAAGCTTGTTTAAATATCACTTTTCGCTCAATTCCTCCCTTTTCTGGAAATTTATCTATTCTGCTTACTCCGTCGATTCCTGTTAACGCATCTAGATCGTCGATTTACGCCACGGTTGAGCTCGACGGCCGCAGCAATGTCCTCCCTCAGGAGTTTATTGAGTGGCATACCTGGCCCACCTGTCCGATTGCATTCGAGCAACATGGCTTGCCCATTGAAGCATAAATAAATGACATGAAACCTCGAACAGTTACTAAAATAAATCTCATATCAAACGCGATTGGCTTCCTTTTCATAATTTAATCATAATAAATATTTTTTTATCTCAACATCGTAGTTCAGGCACTGGTTAACCAAATGTTAACAGCATTGTATTTCGACAGTTACAGGTAAGACAAACAGTTCCTCTGTGATTGAGGATTCCGGGTGAAGCTCGCTTCCACCTTCGATCAGGTGAGATTCATGCCAAGAGCTTCAATGTTGTGCATAAAACAAAAAAAAATGCCTAATCCTAAATAGAGAAAGGCGACTGAGGTAGGAGGGTTCTGAGTTGCAGATCACCGGCTCTCGACAGGACATGTTAATTAACAAACGGTTAAAGTCAATATACATAATAAAAGTATTACATTGCAAGTAGGTAAAACCAGCCCTACAAAAATCAAGTTATACCTACCTATCTATTACTTTGTTAAACGATTAGTTTAAAACATTATTCTCAAAATTTCAAACCTTTCAATTAAGCATCTCTCATTCTAAAGCAATACATTTCCTGTTATTTCATCAATGTAACAATTCAAACACGTCACAGCGAGATTAAATTCTTAATCAAAATAACTTCAATCCGTGACTCAACCCTAAGATCGACTCGCTCGACGCACACTCCGACAAATTCAATAACTAAACGACCAATATGGAATTCGCGGGCTTTAATCAAATGCTAAGGTTGTGAAAATGGACAATTCACCCGGAATATCGACGACAGAAGTTGTCAGTTCTGTCAGCAATCAAAGTTGGTTGGCTGATTAACATAGTTTTCACATCAAACTTGCTCCGATTAACTTCTGTAGGTATTCGTCGGCGGAACTTCGAGCGGGACTAGTCTCGAGTTCGCGCTGGGTTGTTCTTCAACGTATTGAATGTGAACTTGCAGGTTCTAATTAAACGGAGTTGTCTTTTTCTCGGCTTCCGTGGAAGGGTTTTTCTTTTTTTATGTTTATGTTGTTCTCGGTGTTCTTTTCGCGTCCTATCTGGTCGGAGGTTGGAGATCTCATATTATATGTTATCTGTACGATGGCTGCTGCAGCGGGATTTTCGTCATCCTAAAATATTAGTAGAGATTTTGAATCCATGATATTTGCCCACACAATCCTTCTGACTTTTATGTTTCTTGAATTATTAGCTTATGGACTACATAACGAGAAACAAATGATAAAAATACGAATCATAGGTTAAAAAATAACTGAACGGACATACAAAAGTAAAACACAGTTACTGCCAAAGACAGCAAAAATTTACAGATCAAACGCTGTCGTGATAAGTCGTCGGTATTTTATTCTATGCAGAATTTGTGTATCGTAACTAAACATAAATATTGTTAAAATATATAGACAGAAAAGGCTGGCTAAACACTCGATGCCTCTAGCAGTACATTCTTATTTTCATATTTTCTTGCTCGATTGTGAAAATCAAACTCCGTCTAAAAAGCCCTAAAGCAGAAGCGAGGAAACTTTACTTTTCATAAAAGCTTGTAACTGAAAATATAATATCGTTTAATTTATGAAGAATATGTGCGAATCTTTGGCAACATATAAATGCGTGGGCAATTCCCTTTCGAGTTACAAACTCCTCACAATCAATATGGCAGAATCCTGACAAAATTGGAATCGTATAAAATATTGCCAGAGTCATGCCTCACAAAGAACTTAGGGTGACTTCGAAAGAGACAATTTCGGTTTTATGTAATAAGTTTTTCGCTTTGAAATATTGTAATTTGAGAAATTTCCATAATTCCTTACTCGGGAGAAGGTTTGGGCTTATTTGTAGTTTAAACAATGGTACGATATTTTTTGAACAATCTTCATGTCTTACTAGTTAACGCTTCTTCCTTTGTAACGTAACGTTTTCCTCCGTGGAGGGAAACGTAGGTCACAAATTAAATTATAATAAAAAAGGTATTAAAATTAAAAGTTAAATTAGCAAAAGTAAAGGTAAATTTAGGACACAGGACAGGCTCGGGTTAGGCAGGAACAGGCACAAGACAGGCTCAGGTTAGGCAGGAACAGGCAGGCAGGCAGGCAGTGGAACAGGTGGGCAGGCAGGCAGGCCGCAGGCAGCGTGCAGGAGGCTGGGCTGAGGATTATCCCCCCTGGAGGTACACTCCAGCCTGTGGAACGGAGTAGAGGTTGTGAGACTTTGTAGATATCGGAGGCGCTTTGAGGCGCCTCACCTAGCGGGAGGACAGCGCTAGCGTCACAGGTGACGGCGGAGGTCTCTCGGAGAGTAACGTCGTCTAGCGTCGGAGGCCTTTGTGTGCGTGTTCTCGCTGCGTTTCACGCCGCGTGGTTAGAGTTCGTTAGAAGTGAGCACCTCCTACAGAGCTAGGCAGGAGGGCCGAGCGAGTTAAACACAGTATTACACAGTATTAGAATGTTTATTATTATAATACATTCAGGGTCGAGACACTCAGGGTCGATAGTTCAAGTTACACAGTATGATTAGAACACCCGCGCACGCTAGTTATGCTAGTTACATGAGACTAATATTCGAGTAGCTAACTGTTAAACAGAAAATAAGACTTAAGGGCAGAAAAACAGTGAATCCGTCTCAAGTTAAAAATACGACTCTCCGAAGGCTAAGACAAGACTAGACTCTAAAAATATGAAGACCGTTTTTATCGTTCTCTGTCATATTTTAAACGTTTTAAAAAACATATTCAAGTTAATTCTTAATTTAGATATGACCAGCACTAATAAAAACGGCTTACAGAGGAGAAATCTTAGATCTACGCTTATTGCGAAGGTTCAGTGTGTACACCCACTTTATGAGAGAAGATAGAGTGTACTTATCTATGATGTGTTCTGTCTATGTTTTAGAAAAGTAAATTACGACAGATGACAGTTTAAGATGAAAACGTCAGAATATAAATATTCTAAAGTTTTTTACAAAAGGGAAAATTAAATACTATAAAATCGATTTGGATGCTAAAACAATCAAGAGATAATTAAAAGTATGCTTTACAGGGGGTAAACAGTGCTACAGAATATAAAAGTGAGTTAAGTACATGTGTCATAGAATATCAATAGGTAAATATAAATCAAAAGATGGTTTGTTTAGTATAATAATATAAAGAAAGACTAACGTGTTTCTACGTAAACAAACTAAAAGATGTGGTTCCAAATAATGGAATACCACACCTTCCATTTGAGGTTTTTTGTCTTACCTTTTTCAGCTGCTGTTAAAGTATAATCACTTTTAAATTACTAACATCAATCCTTTTGTTCGCATTTCCTTGAAAATTTACCCATTTATTAATCACAGTGGCCAATAGAGACCGCTTTTTTAATTAAGAATTACATTATCTTTGACCTTTGTAACGGATTTATAAACTTTTTTTCTAAGAATATTGAAAAGCGTTAAGTATAAAGAAGTCGCTCTGTTTCCGTCGCTGTACCAAGAAAGAAACACTAAGTTGTTTATTTACATAAGGAATAAAAATACAATTAAATGTAAACAAAATGACATACCATTTTATAAAGCCGCTGCTCCGTTGCGACGCGCGGAAGACTGTTTCTCTTCCTTCTCTCGTATCGGCACAAATTATGATATATATATATATATAAAATAGATAATGCCTTGGTGAGCGCAGTGGTGGCCCAGCCCACGTAGCATCACAATCATAGAAACGGGTTTTATCGACGGAACAACAGACTAAATAACAGATTGCGATTGTTTATCCGTCGTTTTGTCGACAACACCTCCTGTTTTTTTTGTGGTCATGCTAAGTGTGCACGTAGTAATGGCTGCGACTTACGAATTATAGGTCATAGGTTTGAACCTGACAAGTTTTGATAGACAGGTTGGTTTTGTGAAAATTATTTCATCATCACTGCTCTCAAAACGGTAAAGGAAAACATCGTGAGGAAACCGCCTTAAACCAAAGAATTCGAAGACACGTGACATCCACCAACTTGCACTGGGGTTGCGTGGTGGATTATGGCCTCTCACAGAGTTATACATTATACGCTGATTATGCTATTATGATTATGCATGTCATTGGTAACATTACAACATCAAGTTCAGTGTTATAATTGCAATTCATTATTAATATTCTAGTTCACTAGTTAGCCATATTTCATATTTCCATACAGTAATATTGCCAAATTAATCAAAACAGCGAAATATTTGACTTCTATTTGCGACGTTGCCCACTTTCAGTACAAAAAGCTCTTAAGTATTACTAACGGAAGCCATTTTAATGCACCCCTAATGCCTGACTTAGTTTCACAATGCAGTTCTAATAGCAACCATGTCTAAGAGAATACCTCCATCTGTAATAATTAATTTGATTTCCTAAAGGCATGTCTGTTGATTTGTGACTAATCCATAGACGGCGGCGCTGCACTAATTCAATTGCATTAGCATAGCAAGACAATGATTGCTGTCAATGGAGGTGGTAACGATCTACTGCATTTGACGTACTGTGGCATTACGGTGACATCATTTATGAGAGATAGTAGATCTTTGATAGCCGTTACGGGTAGTCAGAAGCCCAAAAAGTCTGACAACCAGTCTTACCAACGGGTCTCGTGTTACCCAGTAACTGGGTTGTGGAGGTCGCTCCATGTGAAATTCATACTCAGCTGCATCTGGTAAGACTGGAAGCCGACCCCAACATATTTGGGAATAGGCTTGCCAGATTGATTGATTGATTTATGAGAGAAGCTATTCTTCTTCTTTTCGTGTGGTGACACTAACCTGATGTCAGAGTTATAGAGCCACCCATGGGCCTCTGACTTGGCTTCACATGCCGTCGAGAAATATCTCTCTGGCATGCCCGGCTTCCTCACGATGTTTTCCTTCACTGGTTTTGAAGCAAGTGATAATTATATAATACGCTCATGAATCAGAAAAGTCAGTGAGCGTGTCATGGGTTCGAACTCGATACCTTAAGTCTGAAGGTCACCACTAGGCTATCACTGTTAAAATTCGCGGATGTTGGTACTGCAAGTGGTCTTCTTCTTTTCGTGTGGTTAGTGACTAACCTAGAGTTTTAAAGCCACCCATGGGCCTCTGACTTGGCTTCACATGCGGTCACGAAATATCCCTCAGGCTTGCCGGTTTCCTCACGATGTTATCCTTCACCGTTTTTTAAGTAAATAAATAAAGTCACGGGGAAGAAGATAGAGAAATCTTGTAGATGATACGTTTCAACAGTTTCAACGAGAATTTTTTGTACTTCGGAAAATATATTGACTGCTTAAAATAAATATTGAATATCTTAGACTGTTTAGCTGGTCTAGTGGTCACAAGCGCTACTGCTGAGCATGAGGTTCTAGGTTCGATTCCCGGGTCGGGAAAAGTGTTATTGGGTTTTTCCATCTGGAATTTCTCAGCAACAGTCCGGAGTCTGTATTTGTGCCCGGTTGTTGGCAATAGGCTCGCCCCCTATTACATGGGACTTAAACATAACTGACAACATAATATGGGTGTACTACAGTACACCTCTGCCTTACCCTTCGGGGAACATGGCCGTGATGGTATGTTATGAAAATATATTAAATCAGTGTTGTTTGCTTCATTTTTTTGTAGAGCCTTTTTGTAAATAAATACTGAGGTCAATGTTTTTTTTCATCAGTAAAGGGTTTTTTAAATAAAAATAATAATACTTAAATTATTATGATAATAATATATATGTAGGTACAACCTGCAGATTATGAACAACACAATCTACCAATGAACAAATCTCGACCAAGTAACACCACAGTCCACAACACCGCTTAGCCTTTAGAATATATTTAATTCCAAACAAGATCTTTTTCCCGTTGATCGGCTTCCGTAAAGATTATTTAGCAAACGTTCCAATTTTAATCCCAACTAACGAATCTAGGATACAACAAGTTAAGCCATTTCCAGCGGTTGATGTTTTACGTTTATCTCCAATTTCCAGTCACCAAGCGGTTTCCGAAGAAGAAAGATTCCGACTGATTCCGACGGATTCCGAACGTCAAATGAAAACACTGCATTAGCACTTCTCCACGAACGTATGAGGATAAAAGCGTTAACTGAGAGAGGAAAATTTAATGGCGTGCCGCAGAAATCTGTAATCCGTTTTCCATTTTCAAAGGGGATTAATTAGAATATTATTTTATATGGAGCTGGTGATGGAGGTTGAACTGCATGTAGGCTGATGGTTTATAACTGGCGTTACTTACTCTTTTCAGAATCTTCATGTGTAATTGAGCTGTCTTAGTTAAAATCATAATAAAAATGAACGAGTTTCATTTGTTGATATTTATGTATTTGTTCATGGCCAGCTTGTTTTTTTATCTATCTAAAAAAAAAAAACCGGCCCAGTCCATGTCCGACCATGCACAAGGAAGGGTTCTGTAGTTGGCATGAATCTATCCCAAGAACAAACTTAACATTGTAGTTGAAAAACATGTTCTCCATACGTAATGCGAGCACATTCGCAAGAAACTGGCAGTATCATCACAACGGTAATGTTTTCTCATTGATTGTTTTAGTTGTTTTAGTATATTTATGTGTATTTATTTGTACTTATATTTATATATTATTAGGTGTATATAATATATTTATAGTTTTTGATAGATATATATTATGTATATCTTTATATTTAAATAAATATTTATTCCTCAATTCTCGCTATTGCACCTGCCACTGTTTGTCTCTGCATCACCCAAAGGTTGACTGGTAGAAAATGCCTATGGCATTAAGTCCGCCTCTGTACATTTGTGTGCTTGAAGTATTAAATAAATAAATAATGTATGGGAGAACATATTTTTGCAACTACAAATGTAAGTTGGTAGATTATTACTTGTTAACTTGTTGAGCCTACTTAGCTGTGATAGTTTTTCTTTTAATTTCGTTTTTCACATATCTAGGGCCAACCATTTAGCTGGCAGGAGGGGAGGGAGGACACTTGACTCTAGCAAAAATTAGCACTTCAAAGCTTAATATTTCGCAAACGGATCCCTGAATCCAAAAATGGTTTTTACAATATTTTTAACGACCTTTCCAACAATACCCCTCACCATGGGATAGACGAGAAAAAAATATATCCCCACTTTGAAACAGGGGAGGAACCCTAAAAAAAAGCCACTTTTTCAGTGCAATTAATATGTATACCCATGCCAAATTACAGTTTTTTTGTACTAAAAGTCTCTGAGCTAAGCCGCGGACAGACAGATAGACAGACAGACGGGCATGGCGAAACAATAAGGGTTCCTTGTTGACTACGGAACCTTAAAAAGGCTGTAACAATGAGGAAGGCGTTTTAGCTGCCCAAAGTTATCCTTAAACACCTATCTTCGCTGAGTGTAGTTTTATAGCGCTCTTAGGTTGTTTATATTTAGTACCACTTAACAAAAGTAGTATAATAAAGCTGGTTTGACGTGTTTTCGAACTCATCAGTCACAAACATCTAAACTGCCGACGAGACTAATCTTCCTTTTCATTCTTGTGTCCAATCTTTCTTTATTTATCTTCTAAAGTGGACGAGTAAACCCATTTCATTCGTTAATTCCACCACAGAGAAAATGTTTAAGTGGTCACATTGCGTCCACTGAAACGTAAATAAAAATCCTGCAGATTTAATCTAGCGCTGCATCTGCCAGGCTAAGAACCAGTTCTTGCTATGATTCTAAAACAATATTATCCTTATTCCAAGCAGGGAGACAAGAGACAAGAAGCTAGTGACACAAAGAGCGTTGTACTAGGAGCGCAGAACGTGCTAGGAAACGTTAACTGAGACAAACAAGCTCATTACCCGTGCGGTCGACCGACAGGGGTGCGGCGTGCGACTCATCAGATTGGCTGTGCTGCTGCTATCTGTAAAGATTTATGTGTGTCCCTGGTACACACTTGGAATTATTCATACCTGTGTTTCGCGTGTTTGAATATCGTTTGTTTGAGTCTCCTCAGCTCCGTTAAAGGTTAAATAAATATCTTCTTCACAATAACGTGTTTTCTATTGCGCGAAAACGATTTCTATAAATATTACAATTATTTGCAATGTTGGAACGGAATAAGATATAAAAGTTTACGAAACCGAAAAAAAGGATGGGATGGGGCGGGATCATTTGCCTTTTGTCTGTCGTACTCTGTCAATGTACAAAGGAAACAATATTCGTAAAATTTACGCGAAAAGACGCGGTATTGTTCAACTCCCCAATACGGATCGGATGCAGATATCAAAACACAACAGAAAATCAACTCCAAATTAATATGGGTCTTATTTTAGCAGTGACAATTTACTCGTGTATTTGATGGAATATTTAGTATTGTTGAATTATAAACAAAAGCCTATCAGGATGTTTCAGTATCACTCAAATTCTGTTTTCATTCGTGGTTACTCTACGAGTATTTGTTTTACAATATGCCTGTAATTTCATGAACTTAAATAAGACAAACGAAAAATTTTGCATCGCGGTCAAAAACCTTATATTGTTTGTCCTCATGATTGTGGTTTGAATTCTTCCAGGTAAAAGGTTCAAAGAATGGAAAATTACACATTTATTTTTATTTACATTCTTTGTAAAGGACAGCTCCTACTATGAGTCATCCTCTGACACAATGTCGTTGATTTACTGTTTCGTTTCCACTTTGGTGAACTCTCAAAAAATGAACCAAGGATGTTGTTTGATAGCAATCATGCCATTTGTGTACACAAAGAACTCATTTTGTCCTTTACAAAGTAACTTCGCCGACCTACAGCGTTGATCTGTGATTTCTTGAGCCCATTATCTGAAGGTTGGTAATAAAGGTCTTTATGTCTTAATATGAGCTTTGGTATAATTTATTTTGAACATCTTGATTTACTACTACATTTAGAATGTTCGTATTGGGGTTTGTTATACGTCATAACTCACATAATGACCTATACTATTAAACGAGCTATATTTGTATATAAGTACCTAGTAAATTTGTATATAGAAAAATCATCGAAAATTAACTTTAAAAGGGGGGTCTATCTTTAATATTTTTCATGTAATTCAATTTTTTTTTTTTTAGTTGCGTTTGCCGTTTCTCCTATGTTATTGGCTCGATTTGGATTCTGTTTATTATTTCTAAAAGCTGCCCACGGGCGACATTGTACAAACAAATATAGCTCGTAAAAAAAAAAACCGGCGGTTCCATACATTTTGACCACTGTTCTATGAAACAGCAGATTTTTTTTTAATAGCCGGACTAAAAATTTCAACGCAGAGGTGTTCAGAATCATGTACTGAATCCATGGTAACCGGCTTCGCGTCGATGTCCCTGCCACCTTGTATATGTATATATTTGTAATGACGTTCTCGGAAACGGCTCTATCGATTTCGATGAAAGTTGCAATGTAAGTGTGACGGGGGCGAAAAATCGATCTATCTAGGTCTCATATCTGGAAAATTGGTTTTCTCCGTATTTTCACTCGAGCAGAGCTCGGTCCCCCAAAGTTTAGAACAAGATGGCTACCATAGAATGTCATTACATGGCAGCATGGAATTAGTAAGTACCTACTATCATGGCACCATGGAATTAGTATGAACCATCCTATACTATTAAATGAGCGTTCTCTATTTTCACCCGAGCAGATTTTGGTCAACCAGGTACTTTGTTTATGATACAACAAAGCGCCGATCAGTCTTCGGTAAGAACGTATCATGTTAGCCTTTCAGGCTTTATTGCTAAAATGTCTGGCATTATAACTAAAATAGACTTATTTGACGCAGACGTGAGACTAATGAGAACCATGGATCGGTGTAATACGTCTATATTTTATATCTATTTATTGCCATAACACAACATCACTCCTGCATTCCTCGTAGGGTTGGGTGGAGGTGTACCTATAGTACATCCACATTTCACCAGTTATGTTTGAGTCTCATGTAATAGGGGGCGAGCCTATTGCCATCAACCGGGCACAAATCCGGATTCGGGGCTGCTACTCAGAAATTCCATATGGAAAACCCCAATAAAACTTTCCTCGATCCGGGAATCGAACCCCTCATGCTCAGCAGTAGCGCTTGCAACCACTATACGAACGAGGCATTTAAGGCTCAAGTCTAATGAGAATCTGTATTTTATTATTTGTCAGTCGTTGAAAAAGAGACAGCTACGAAGTAATTAAAATAAGCGTAGGTATTATTTGTTGTGAACTTTCATCGATACATACTTATTCGCGGAAAACCTCTCTCGGAATTCATTGTTAAAAGTTAGAAAGTGGAATATGGAGTACGTTAGTATGGTATGTCTGTTTTGTTTCCCAAGTAATAATTATTTACCTATATATGGATTGAATAAAAACAACAACTTATACTACGAAAAAAAAGATGTTTTCAGAGTTAGTTGTTATTTACAATATTATAGCACAATAATACGCAAATTCAGAAGCTTTCATTTCATCCTAATGCTAACTTACTAATATTATAAATGTGAAAGTGAGTGTGTTTGTTTGTTACGCTTTCATGAAAAATCGGCTGAACAGATTTGGATGAAATTTGGCACATGGGTAGACCATGACCTGTATTGGGACATAGGATACTTTTTATTCCGATACTTATGCGGGTGAAACCGCGGGGTGCAGCTAGTTAATAGTAATTACTAAAATAGCAGTGTGTGAAGAAACAAAACAAAAAAGTGTTTAGCATAAAGACCTAGTAAATTATAAAAAAGTAAATTAAGCGTTTCAGTATTTCAAAACAACTGGCCATAGTTCTTTAGAAATATGGTTTACCTTGCACGTCAACGCTTTTTTTTTGCCATGACAAGAAAATTAAAACTTTATTTTCTCTTTACCCCATGACTCAAGGCTTATACAAAGTTGATACGACAGAGGGGCTTTCCTTTAAACTGCCCATACTAGGTACCATTTTCAAGCTCTGCACCAAAAATCAATTAAATAGGAGCAGTAGTTTAGTCGCAAATGATTTTTTAAGTTTTTGCCCCGTTTGAACACCATGTATCTTTCCTAACAGCTGATTATGTCTATACGCATAGGTCATGCACCTTAAAACGATAAATCTGAGTATAACCTATGCGTGGTTGCCGCTGTGACGCAAATCACAAGTACAACCAAATATTCTCGCTAAAAAGATGACAATGCAAACAAGGAAGCAATAAATACACACACACTTGCATTTTCATTACGAGTGTGAAAATCATAGCAAACACCCCGTGAGTAAAAGAAATAGAAATAGGTCAGTGTGTTGCTATTGCATCCTAGCGACGAGGGGCAGGGGTTGCGATCGGTAAGTGAGTGGGGCTTCTAAAAACTGTTTTTTTCAGTGCGCCGACGCTATTCTTTCGGAACGTACTTATGTAACGTAACACGGAAGTACCTGCGCCGCCTCCGTATTGTCGAACTCGCGCGCTGACAATTGGGATTTAGTTTTATTATTGTGATAGGACACTAAACAAGTTTAAGACAGTATTTCTTTTTTTATTGTGACAGGACACGTAACTTGGGATTATTATTATTTAGTGTTAGTGTTTTTTTTTGTGATCGACTGCTTTTATTGTGATACGACACGTAATTAAACTTTGGTTTTGTGTGTGTGTGTGTGTAATTAAAGTGTTCAACAATGCCTCGTGTAACTTACACGGCGTTAGAATACACTGACATGATTTTTAATTAGAAAAATAAGTAACAATATTCTCCGTCGGTATAATTTGTGCATTCATGTGAATGAAGGACACATCGAGAATTTAAAATTTTAGTGTTTTTGTTGTTGCGCGCGTACTTCAAAACCATACCTAAAAGCCGCGAGTGAAGGCCTAAGCCGCCGCCCGTGCCACCGCCGCCGGCCGCCCGCTTTGAAATGAGATAAAACACGCCGCGCGGCGCGGGCGCGGCGTTGCCACTGTTACCTAGGTATCTTCTAAGGTCAGTTAAATTTATTTACAAAGGGTGGTTGCGTTTTACTCTGATTCATAAGCTATTTAGTTTGTTTGAAAAAAAAAAAAACTCATTTTTGATGCTTTTTATTTTTATACCGTATCGAATTAATACTAAACACGTATAGTATACGTAGTGTAATTTAATGCCCCTCTGTCATATCAACTCTGTATATTATACCAAAATACAATTATTAATTATTTTATGTAAGCACATGACATTGAGCAGTGTAGAAACGTCCGCGACTTACGAGTTGAAGGTCGTAGAAACCCAGGCAGGCACTTCACTTTGTGTAAATTATTTCATCACCACTACTCTCAAAACGGTGAAGGAAACATCGTGAGGAAAATGTCCTAGAAGAGTGTGGCCGCCAAAAATTGTACATTTGGGGAAAAGTTTGTGTCCTTCTCAGTTATGTAAACAAAAAACAGGCTTATTTAAAAATTTTATGATCTGTTTTAAGTTGATTTGGTTAACAGGATTATGGAGAATCATATATAATTTTTAGTCGAAGTATATTCCGCTTTTAGGAATTATCGGAGATTTTTTTTAAATTGGCTTCTTTCTACTTCCATATAAAATTCGTGTGTCCCACAACGACATGTCGCACATTGAAATCAAAAATATGTACCTAATTGATAAGTAACGACTTACATTTTGAAATGGTTAACTTTTCCTATAAATGTTATAGGTTTTATTTAATTTGTCTAATTCAGATAACGTTTTTAAAGTACTAAAAACCAATTTAAAAAATGTGTCTCTTTTTTCGTTCCCGTATGTTACTTCACGTATGTTACTATTTATCTGTGAAACTAATGAGAATCCAAGCGAGTTAAAACTATTCTTGGGTCAAGGCAACACCATACTACAGGTTGGCCAACCGCCGGAAAAAAGGCGCCATTTATTTTTCACTACAAGTGAATATCAAGTCGGTCGGGAAATTTGTCTCGAGAGATTTCGTATTTTCAAGAGCTGATAATTAAGGTATGATCGCAAGTTTATTATATTATTTCAAATAGTACGTGTTGCTAGCTATTTGATTACCAAATAACGCTGTCGGTGCCTTTTAACTTCAAAACTCACATCAATACATTTATTTTTGGCTATGTCCATAGTATTTTTGATTCACGGATGATACCGTGTGTTACTATTATGTGACGTAATATTCGTGATCTGTTGTTAAGCTGAGTGTATACTAAAGAAACTTAGTGATTTGCTTATTTATATCAAACTCAAAATTCATATATGAATATCATTCATTCATTTTCAAATTAAGTAGTTACCAATAAGATTTATTTTGTAGTTTCATATAATTTTATGATAATTAAAAAATAAAGACTTCCGAATGAATTTTTTATAATTTTAATAAGTTTTAAAATTTGTTTTTTATACAAAATATAAATAATACCTTACCATAACGCATTATTTTCAAAATTTGAAAACAAGTATGTTTTCGAATTGTCAAAATAACAGTCATTACAGAATAATTAGGAATTTCTCTTACATGTACTACTGGCTTTACAAACTTCACGTGTGTTACCTTCATTCACGAACGTTACCGTGTGTTACCAATTCACGATTGTTATTGTACAATTTTTGGCGGGCATACTCAGAACTAAAAATTCACAGACATGTGACATCTACCAACCCGCACGGGGCCCACGTGGTGGATTACAGCCCACTCCCTCTCACGAAGAGGAGGTCTTTGTCCCAGCAGTTGGAACATTATAGACTGATCATGCTTATGCTAATGACATTATTTTGTACTCAATCTCTACAAAATCGCAATAAATCACACCTTTCTTTTTTCTTCACACTTTTACATATCTTAAGGATTAAAAACTAATTAGACAAGAACGCTTATTAATTCTGATGTTCTGTAAAGATCAAAGGAAAAGTAAAACATTGCACTCTACCTTTAATTTAAATCGCAGAACCAGAAATACAGGATAAGCTTTTATGAAGACTACAACGCTAGCGCTCGGCGACAATTAGTCGAGATATTCCAAGCACAGCCGTTCCGTACGTTTTGTCCCGGGCAGAAACATTCAAATAGTTTCTCAAATAAGTAAATTTCACGTAGTTTATTGTGTTTGAGCTGTCGCTTCGGACGGTCTTGAACAATTGTCATTCTGGCGTACGGTACGCCTCGCTACACGTTTGTGCAATTGCGAATTCCAACGGCGGTGAGGTAATATCAATATGTCGAGGGGTCGACTACACGAAACTTGCTGGGAATATTCACTATCCCGTCACATTTCACCGAACCCTCCACAAACAATGTATTACTTACATTAAAAAATGACTGGGAATAAATTTAATTTTGTTATGTTTTTAGAGGTACGTACCTAGATAGTTTAATGTCAATGGAATACTTATGAAGCACACACATACTGTGTGTATTAATGATTCACAAATCTTGTCGAAATACTAAAAGTAATACCTAGGTCAATCAATGAGGAGTAAAGTTAATAATTATTTCTATCCAGAATATTTGAAAACTGCGTAACTCAAGTTGAGAACTATTGAGTGGGTTTAACCGTATTACGAAATAACTCCAACTTAAAATGACTGAGATCAACGTAAAATTATTAAGACTTATCTAATTAAACTACACAACTCGAACACTGAAGACCAATTAAATCCTCAAAAACACTGCAAGTCAAAATAATGTTGATACCAAAACATGTCTTAAACCTACAACTTTCGAGGCAGCCCTCACATAGTTGATTAATTACACGGTTTTACGTGTTCCATTGTACGGAGGGCTGGTAAACAAGGTGGTTGTACCTACAGCCAGATTAAAATGAAGGCGAACCCATTGCCACTGCGGCGTAATTCCAAATTCCACTTGGTGCGAACGTCGACACATAGCGCTGAGGTCTTACGTCAAGTGACATATACGTACAGCTATTAAGTCTAAAGCCACGTAATTTGGTGGATGCACCTGCCCGTATTTTCACGGTGCCGCTGTTACAGTAGATTCGGAGCTAAGCTGAATTATTCTGACGTCGACTGTATTTTGATTTAGTTCTGTCGAGTAATTCGATTAGTGCTTTTTGAAGTGGTTGTAGATTAGTCTCTGTTTTGTTTCGAGTTCGTTTTAAGGATTACTGGAGATGTTTATCAGTTTGAGTGGTGCTTTGCTTTTCTGGTTAGTGGGTCGATGCATGTCTTCGGTATTTTTTATTAATTGTTTTGAATTGGTATCAATATTTAGTTGAGCGCACCATGAACATATTAGCGTAGTCATCGGATCTGTAATCCTATTGCTTGGCGAATTCAGATTTTCCAAAAAAAAAAGAACTTTTTGTACATTACTAAAAACATCAACATATTAGGAATGTTGACTGGGAAAAAAAATACTACTTAGTACGTCAGTCAGATACAAAAAAAAAACAGATCTTTTGCTTTATCATATTAATAAAAAATGGTTTAAATAAAACGCATTAAAGTTGGGGAGTGGGGCTCGCTACGTCACAAGTCAGTATAAAATCTACCGGGGAGTGTCGTCATGCCACATTTCAACTCAATGTATCGTCGTAATCTTTAGATTACGTAATAAAAGAAAAAATACTTGCCCAATTATTTTTAATAATCTACCTGACGGACAAAAAAAAATAGTTTTTAGTCAACATCCCTATCACCTTTGATGCGTACTCCCATTAACAATACCAAATCGCACTAAACCAATCTCGCGTGGTAGCAGAAAGCCTACCAAACAGACAAAGCATCGCTCACATGCTCATCGATGCGCGATATTTGCTACGCATTGGAATCATGGCGGCCGTCTGCCAGAAATTTTTGTCATACGTGTTACTAAGAACGTACAGTGAGCAATATCAGGGAGTATCGGTGTGTGAAATTGCATACCGGTCCGTCGGGCGAACGATGCCTGACTGACTATTGAATTGGTTAAGTCGCCAGAGCAGACGCATGAGGACGTATTAAATGTTGATGATTCTCCGGAGTGCTGGCGGTATAACCGAGATTGTGATCGATTTTCATATTGTAATACTAGTCTGTCAATTTCACTTTGAATATTATTCATGATACACTGTTCGTAATGGAATTCATTTGTTTTTACATGGCTGCCCAAAAAGGAGTGATGTTTTCAGAGTTCATGTATGTAGGTATGTGAGTTACTTTATTCCACCATAACTTTTAAATGCCTGAAACAGATTTGGATGTAGGGGTATCGTTAGAATCCTTACATCATCCCGAGTATTTTTTTTTTTTAAACAACCTATGTGGCCCCATAATCAAAGGTGTAAAAAAAAACAACTTCATTTATTACACTATGGGTATCCAATTGAAGGCCATGATCAGCACATTACAAAACTATATAATTTAGGAAGTTTTTAGAGTGCGTGCCGATAGCGGCACTTTATCCCTGTCGGATAAAGTGTCGCTAGTTGCGGCATAATAGTGGTGCTGCCTGGGCCCCGCTAAAGTGCCGTAAGCATTGTATTGTCATTGTCACTGTCACTTGTTATTTTGTTTGATAGTTGAGGTTAGGTCGCTGCCCTTTGTATTGATTGATCGTATTTGTTTTAGATATATATTTTTTTTTAAATGCGATTACTAATTTACATTTGCAGTTGGAGGATTGACCGTGACGTATATCAATGTATATCAGAACATATTTTTCAACTGCAATGATAAGTTTGTTTTAAGGATAAATCCCAACTACGGAATCCTTCATTGTGCGTATTCCGACACGCAGTTGGCTGGTTTTTTATAAATTTTTAGTTCGTTTTTTTGGCTATTTTTTAAACATATTATTGTAGCTGCAATATTATGCAACCCCGACACCGTTCGAATTTCAAAGTGTCATAGAAACGCGACTCCGTGCGCCGTTTGAATTTCGAATTGATAGTTATTTTAATCTTCCAGGGTACGTTATTTGTTTATTACCCATATTTCTCTACATGACCCTGGCCGAATATTTGACATCGACTAAGTTACCAAACAGAAAAAAAAAAACTAGTTAGCTCGCTAAGAGGGTAAATTAGTAAATTATTTCTAATATTCCTGCTGGTGTTGCAATATAGAAATAATAACAACGTTGGTGCAAAATTACTTTTTATTCAAATATTTTTAAATAACTGTTTGCTTACAACGCAGCATAATAATACTTCAGCTTAAAAAATACTCGCGGTCACTAATTGCCTATTTCAGCTTTCTGAAAATCAGGCGGTGCAACTTGAAACTGCAATTATGATAGCAAAGTAAAACTTTCGGTTTGTGTTTAAAAGAAAATATTAATTCTTTATTAATTTATTCAGCTGGTAACATTTATGTAAATCTGTATTTCTTGCTTTGTAAGAATTAGATAGTAAAAAATATTATATTAAAATAAAAAAATTATCTCTCAATTAATTTATTCGTTTAGATTATTTAAAAATAGTTATTTTGGGAATGATTTGCTTCGAAGTTGATATCAATACTCCTTAGTGCTTTTGATTTAAATTACATTTTATTTTGACACATGTTTGAAAAGTCAATCCGATTTTATTCAAAAAAGGTTGAACTCACTTAAAGGCTTGGTGCTTGCAATGCAAATACTCTTTAAAAATGGAATGTCTTGAAAGTCACCGCACTATACATATTAGTACCGCATTTGAAGGTTTCTAAGCTTTACAGAGGTCAAATCAAATCAAATCAAATCTTTTTATTGTGGGCATAGGTAATACAGACAGATGTTAGATAAATTACAGTTCCATTATGTCCTGCCTAATAGGCATACAATAATTAATTATGTCAACATGCAGTATAAAACAATTCTTAGGTATGACATATAAAACATTTCATATACATAGAATAACAATTAGGTGTATGGTTTGATTATGGTGGAGGTCTGTATTTATTCCTAGGATTTCCCTAACACCATCAAATTACCCCTTCGAATTCAAGAGAGTGCAGTTTCCCATCAAAATATGCTTCGCAATGACTATAAACAAAGCTCAAGGTCAAACTCTTAAGGTAGTGGGAGTAGACTTAAGGGAAAGCTGCTTCTCCCACGGCCAGTTGTATGTGGCATGCTCCAGAGTAAGCGCACAGAGTAGCCTGGTGATTCTAGCACCCGAAAGAAAAACAAAAAATATTGTTTACAAAGAAATACTGCGGTAGGTGTAGTATTTCGATTTCGTTGTAAAAAGATAATACACCCGTGTAACTTTCGCCAGATCAAAGGCCGAGCTTTATGTTCATAAAATATATCATATTTTTTTTTTTCAAGTTTATTTAACCTTTATCCCTACCCTATAATAAAGATTGTTATATTTTATAATTGTTCAAACATTTTAACATAATAATTTATATGTTATCACAAAATTAATAACGTAAAAAACCAATAAAAAATCCTGTTAGAACCATTTTCGACTTCTACGCGGACGACGTCGAATAAATTTAACACTACAAAACATACAATGGGCGGCCTTATCGCTTTCTGCGATACTCGTAGGTACTCCTTTATAGCTTATCAATGTATTATTAAACTCAATGTAACTAAAAAACAGTCGAGAGGTGTCGTGGCACACCCGGTTCGAGCGAAGTTCTTTTCACGTTTTTTTCACGAACTTTCTTTCGCATGAAGTTTCGTGACGGTCAAAATGTTACACTTTTTTCGGTTTTCGAACTTCGTTCCAAAAGGACAAAGCTACCGTAAGTAAAAAGGGCGTATCAACATATTGACAATGTGACAATGGAGTCATATGCTGAGTAAAGTCAACTTCATGGCAAAACCTTAATTTAGTAAATGTGTCAAGCGTACAAATCTTAATTAAGCACAAGCTTTGCATTAAAACTAGTCAATAAGGCGTTTGTAACTCGCGCGCCTTTGAACGTGTGTGTGTCTTTGTTTCCCTCTCCTACTGTTAAGGCCTTAGTAGACATGCTATTTTAAACATCAGCGATTTTGCGACTAATTGGGTTTTAACGGTAATTGGGTTTTAGCAACTCTTTGCATTCGGTTGCGATAGCAGAGATGCATATCATTAGATGATGGTTGAGATGCAGTTGCTTTGAAACTGTCTCACGTCTTGGCGAGTAGATGTGATAGAGCGCGCCGCGGTTTAAAAAAATGCTCGTTTTCTTTCGGTCGCTTTTCTGTCAGTCATTGTATGGAGTTTCGACTAAATCCGAAAATCACTACAATGGTTTTATTCTGTTATTTAATTAATTCATATTACAAGACTCATTAGTTCTAGTAAACAACTTAATTCTAGTGTTAGTACTCGTAAGAAATAATTCATTAATAAGTAATTTTCTCTACTACTTCCGACAGCAATTGCTGAAAAAACTGCTCGTGTAAGCACAGCTTTACGCGCTAACAACCCTGAATCGCAAAGGGAGACTTAGCATGGATTGCGATTCGTGTCTCGTGACTTCATTCTTTTCAGCCGTTCCACCTTCGTCTGTTTTCGTGAAAACGACTTTATCACGTGTTACAACTCTTGTTTTGTTATTGAAAGAACACGTAACGTACGTATTTGGAAGGTAATGGTGTGCGTTTCGATCACGGTGCCTTTGAATGGTTTTATGAGTCTATTGCGTTTATGGTGATCGATTTGGTTCACAAATGCAGTTTGTTAAGAGGCCATATATCGAATGTATTGAATCGAAATTTTTCATGGATGTTTACCTACTGAACAAGTGAATATCTTAGGTGTAGGGAACTGAAACATGATAAAATATAGATTATTATTATTATGTAAGTATACTCTTTTAGGCCCTTTGTATACGGCACGATTTCTTTACGGTACGGCGTATAAACCGTGCCGTAGAAATAACATGTCTATCACAAGCTTCCATAGTGATTCATGCAACAGTGCCTACACACGGCGAATAAACCGTAGTTTTTTATCGCAAGAAAAACGTGTGTATACAAAGGGCTTTAAAGAAAGAAAAGAAAGAAAAGCAAGAAAAGAAAGAAAAGAAAGAAAAAAAGATAGGAAAGAAAAGCAAGATAAGAAAGAAAACAAGAAAGAAAAGAAGGAAAAGAAAGAAAGAAAAGAAAGAAAAGAAAATACATTTATTAAGCACAGACTAAAAGGCACACAATTATAAAGTAGATAAGAAGAATAACATAAAAATCAAATAAAAATTGTAAAGTGCGATGTAAGAAGAAATTCGCAAGGGAGTCTGCTTCACAGCTGCGCCAAAAAGGTCCAGTTCTGCAAAAATGCCAGATAACTATGTATAATTGCCCGACGCTAGTTACAGGTGCCTTATAGTTCAGCGAGCAAAAAACCATAAACTTATAATAACAGAACACAAACCACAAAGCAGCTACTTTATTTTCAACTTAAACTATTACTTATTTCACATTCATAGCTCGTACATAAACTTATTTTCAAAGAAAAAACCTTCATAGAACTTTCTATAAACTGGCCTTAGTGGCCGCAACAGAAACTTGGCTTATCTTAACTATACTTTAAAACCAGTCTCGCATCTTTTATTTTTAATCCCCCGGCAAACGCTATCCGAGTTAAAATTACTTTGTTCTTAAGCAAAGATCGAATATCAGCGCTCATTTTTCAATACTTTATAATGGTTTAGCTCGGAACTTTGGTAATTAGACGTCTACTTAAACTTCGTTTTTGTAGACGTGTTAGGATTAATCGAATTTGGATGAGAGTTTACGATTATTTCATTAATTTAGGGACGGCGAAATTATTTGTGTGTTTATTTTAATTTTAAATAAGAAATTTTTATTTTCGAGCCCAGTAGTATCGGCCCCGACTTACGAGTCATAGGTTCGAACCCAGACAGGCACTTTACTTTGTGTAAATAATTTCATCACCACTGTTTTCAGAACGGTGAAGGAAAACATCGTGAGGAAACCTGCATGTCCTAGAACCAAAAATTCGAAGACATGTGACATCTACCATACCGTTACGTACTGGGCCCGTGTGGTAGATTACGGCCCACTCCCTCTCGAAGAGAGGAGGCTCGTGTCCCAGCACTGGGAATATTAAAGGCTTATTATGAATGATGATTTTTCATGGTGTGAAAATTCATTTGTTTATTATTTATGTACACACATATATTTCCTATTTACTTAAGATATAATACAATTTATTAATTTCATTTCATTTACAACTAACTATTATACCTAATTATATATTATGTACAAGAATGTAAAGAAAAAAAATAAGAAAAAAAAATAAAACGCATCAAAAAATTCGTCCGTATCGCTGTCAGCAGGAAAAGCTTCTCGGTCAAGTCGGTCGAGGCTCGGTCTCGCAGCTTGGCTTCACGAGGCCGCGCGGCCCTCGTGGGGATGCGGCTTTATACTGCCAGCCTTTTGGACACTTTTCCCGCAGACAGCGATGCGGACGAATTTTTTGATGCCCAATGAGCTCTTCCCTCATAAACAGACAAGAAGAAAAGAACAGAAAAATACGTTCAAAGGTGATGCTTATTTCTAAAGAAATACATAAACAAAATACAAAAACAAAAACACAAAGTAAAATACATAAAATAAAAAACAATTCACTTAATAAAATGAAACATATACTTACATATAAATACATACTAAAATAAATATATTGTATGCGAACTAACTTACTGTGTGAGGCGCCGCTGACGAGCGCGCTCCATACTCTCAACCTCATTGCTGATGACAGCTATACGAGTATATTCTGTTGCACTCTGGGTGAATTTGAAAAAATTGCTACCTATAGAATTTGCTATGGTACAAGCAGTGGAACTATTTAATTTTTAAGTGTACTACAATATCGCATTGGGTCTAGCCTGTAAGGATGTTTGTTTGTTTGGAATTTATAAATAAATAAATAATTTATTTAAGGTCGATGCAGTGCTGATGCATTCTTCTTCTATGATAATCACTTATTATACACTCCTGGAGTCCTAAATCGAGCCACCGTACATATTTACATCTTTACATAGTATAAAATGAAGTCGCTACCGCCGTCTGTTCGCTTAGATCTTTTAAACTTTTCAACGGATTTTAATGCAGTTTTCAGCAATAGATAGAGTGATTCAAGAGAAAGGTTTATATGTATAATACATACCCGTGCAAAGCCGGGGCGGGTCGCTAGTGTAGGATAAAGTTAAAAAACATCAAAAAAATTGAAAGGACGCACCTTTGAAGCTTGTCAGCTTACTGATCATAATTTTGAAGTCATCATTCATCAAAATTGGAATTCACGTTCATCAAAAAAGTTACAGACCTATAAACAACAAAATGCAGGGTGGCTCGATTCCGGAGTCCGTGACTCCCGGACACCTGAATCGAGCCACCCTGCGTTTTTAAAGGTCAATTTAAGGCAATGAAACCTCATTTTTTGGGAACCCTTACCGCACAGGTTTCCAAATGCAGTCGTACCTACATGTCACGTTCTCAGGAAAATACCTTGATACTGACACACAGACATCAAGAAACCCATCGTTTTTTTTACAAGTGCTCTACGGAACACTAAAAGAGTTTTAATAAACACAGCAACAACTTTAAATTGGTTTTCCGACGCTTTGACGAACCAGCGCGAGTTTTATTCTTTAGAGGATGCGACGAGCAACTATTTAACATTGGCTCTTGCACTTACGATGTAGATTGCACTGTCTACATTGATGTAGCGTAATAACTTCTACTTGGACAAGGAAGACGATTAATTTATACATAGTATCTACCAGCGGAAAAATAAAAAAAGAAAAGGAACGGGTAGTCCAACACATAGCACAATGAGATAAATTAATAGTGTATCAAATTGATACACTACGCCAATGTGTCCCTCTGACGAGAACAATGCGCACACTAAATTTGGTTGCCTTCAAAATTGATATTTTCTCATGTTCACTGAGCGAGTTCGCGAGGGTAACGTTAAACGTGTTATGTTTTTAATTTGTAAATCAACTTAATAGTAATATGTTGTAAATGTATTTGATAAACTGTTAAGTAACTAAACTATCGAATTGGGACACTGTAATGGTAGCGTATGTATGTAATAAATAAATAAAATTTGCCGCGTTAAAGTCATTTGATAAAACTATCAAATAACGAGAGTAGTCGGACAATTTAAGTTGGTAGTAGTGTATTTGATAAACAATAAAATTTCCTGACTTTATATCGCTCAAATAAAGGAGAACTATTTCGCTGTTTACCAAGAGAAGTACTAGGGTTCAAGATTATTCATCTGGCTTTATGTTCAACTCAGCCCATCGCAGTCTACTGCTGGATATAGGCCTTAAGGTAGTTGGTCGATGGACCAACAACCTTAAAAAGGTGGCTAGATGTAGCTGGGGGCGTTCCACGCTACGCTTGCCGTTACGCGTTCTCCACTCCAGGACCCTAATTGCGTAACAACTCAAGAGAAAAAAAGAAAAAGATTATTTCCAAATTTAAATAGGACGTTCCGTCCACTCCATTATATTTTGTTTATTCATATTTATTTGAGATCAATCAATCTTTGCTGGATACTTCGTGGGCCTTCAAGGAAGAAAATAAATCTTTTGTAAAACTTTCCTCAGGATAGGTGTTATTCATGAGGTGTCAAAGTGTTGATTGATCGCGTTGTTTGTTATACAGGGTGATGTTGTGGGCTGAGGCGATTATTGGGTTGTCTGGTCATTAATCCATAAGATCTTGAGACATAGGAATGAATGCGAATAACGTTTTACCAAATATAAAGAGAGAAATCATATGGAGAGGGCTATGTCTGGAGTAGGGATGTTACGTAGGTTGTTTTACCGGAACTGGAGACCGGAGTCGGAGGTTTTAAATTTGAGTGATCGGAGTCGGAACCGGAATCATAATCGAAACCGGAGTCGGAGTCAGAACCGGAGCCGGAGTCGGAGGCTAAGGAAGAAAAAACATGTTCCTTATAACACTTTTTTTGGCTTCATATTGAAATCAATTTATCACAACAATTAAAGTCCCTCTTAACTTAATTTAACAAATTAACGTGACGCGTCTAACATACATAAAACAAAGACCTGAGACTTCAAGCGCGAGCGTGTATAAAAATTACCTGGGCAACAAGTTAAAAGTTCTTTGTACGCGGTCTAGTGCATCAAGTGCATCGCTGCGTTTCGTATCGAAGTCGCAGTCGGAGGTGTAATATTAATCGGAAGTTCCGACCTTTCGGAGTCGGAATCGAAGCTCCGTGACATCTCTGGTTTGTAGTTTCCCTACGTGATCGAATCAGAAATGAAGAGATCCGTAGGAGAACCAAGGTAACTGATATTTAGTTTTTTATTTCTGCCTGAGTATAGTTCTCGATGATTTTGTTTGGTGTATTAGCGTGTGCTAGCTAACATATTATGGCTAATAATTTAAATTATGTTTTGTGTTGCGTAATGTAAATTATTTTGAATACTATTATACAGTTTTTTTTTTTGTTCTTCTATCTGAACAGACAGCTGTGCTGCTGGGGAGTTGGTTGCGCCACTTCTTCTTCCCAGCTAATGCACTAGGAAGTGGTGAAGGGTGGTCGTTTTGGGGGATTGTCTTATGTAATTTTGACGTTCGAAAAGTGCTGATTCTCAGCCTAGTTTGAATAAATGACTTTTGAATTTTGAATTTGAATTTTTAATATAGCCCGAAAAATTGCCAAACTTATGTGGCAGTGAGCAAGGCACTTGCTCGTAGAACAGATGGCCGATGAGGCCGAAATGTTCTGCAGTGGCGGTTGCGTACCCCTACAAGGTAGACCAATGATTTGGCGAAGGCCGCAAGAGTCCGCTGGATGCGAGAAACACAAAACTGGTCAGCCATCAGTGGACGTCTTTTTATAAACCTAAACTACATAAACGAAATCTTGATTAATACTTGTTCCTTTTCTGTATAAACAACAATCCTTTACCATAGTAAAGGATTAATTATTACAAAGGGCTTTATTTTATGGCTTTAATTTCCACTGCATTCAGTGGGAAAGTTTAGCTAAGTAATAACAGCCGAACGGGTCAATCCATCATGTTAAGCACAGAACAGATAAAATATATTAAGCTACGCTTCCCTGGGTTGGTCTGTGGATTGGTGACCATCTTAACATACCGAGACTCCTCCTCCGTATCTCGGAAAGCACGATATGCCATTGGTCTCGGTTGTCATTCGTGGATCTTTGACAGTCGTTACGGGTCGTCAGAAGCCCGAAAGTCTGGCAACCAGTCTTACCAAGGGGTATTATATTACTCAGTTACTGGGTTGTGGAGATCAGATAGGCAGTCGCTCCATGTAAAATACTGGTATTCAGCTGCATCCGGTTAGACTGGAAGCCGACGCAATATAGTTGGGAAAAGGCTAGGCAGATTGATTCAGTGGGAAAGTTAAAGTATAGTTGTAAATTTATTTTCTGTGCCTTGCCTTATTCTAAATATTTGTCTAATGAGAAAAATAGGCACATTCATAAATTAAATATTTGGTTATGTCGATGGTGTGTGGGGGTAGACTTACTGGGTCTGAAGAAAGAATAGTCCAACTGGTAGTCCAACACTTTAATGTTCCACACACTAGGTACACAACACTGTTTGTAATATTTGGAAGGCACAGTAAATAGCGAATTTGCAAAAGCAGTAAGCATAGGATAGTTCGGAGAATCAGAGATACACAGCGATAAAGCGCGGGTATATTGGTATCACAATAAATAGCACAAGCGAGCGTGCGTTCGACGTCACAGATAGATCTTGACTGGCGACCCGCAAATTCCGAATGCGCGGTAAAGGAAAGGAATGCGCGCGCGCAGGTAACTTCACGCGCCTTGAACCAAGGGACTCAGCAGGCGATGCGTGTGTCCAGTGTACAACTATTATATTAATGACGGACGGACCGTACGGTAAACGTGATATTGTATTATATTAAATGCTACTAATTATTGTTTAGTGTTTTATGTTTATTAATATAATGTATATTGTGTGTTTGTGTTTATTAGTGTAGGACGTATAAATATATTATTTATATATTGTAAATATAATGTAAGTCACCTACATCACTCCCCTCCAGAGACCGTGCTACGGGCGATAGTAGTCCGGAAAGTGGACTCTTCTGCCGGAACGAGTGGTTTTAACTGCTGGAATGGAGGGTGGTGGCTCGGGAACGGGTTTATTTGGGATAGGGGTGTCATTGGTGTCGGACAGTATGTAGCCTGGTTTTAATCGGTCTAAAGATACTGTGACGGATTTACCCTTTACTTTAATTTTGTAGATTTTGGGACCTCTTTCGATCACCTCATATGGACCGGTGTATGCTGGGTGGAGTGCACCCCTCAACGCATCGTCCCGAAGGAAGACATGGGAACATGATGACAGATCTTTGTGGACAAAGACTTTTTCTTTTTTTTGAGTGGTGCGACGTGGGAACTGGCTGTAAATTGTTGGCAAATGATCTGATACGGGCTGTAAAGTCCGTTATATCAGTCGTACATTTGTCAACCTTATGGCCAAAGAATTCACCCGGCAGCCTTAAAGGTTCGCCGTATACTAATTCGGCGGAAGACGATTGAAGGTCTTCTTTGAAGGAACTTCTTATGCCGAGCATTACGAATGGCAAGGATTCGGTCCAGCTGCTATCGGCATGGCACTTGATTGCTGCTTTAAGCTGCCGGTGGAATCTTTCGACTAAACCGTTGCACTGAGGGTGGTATGCAGTGGTCTTGCGATGCCTAAACCCAATAGACTTTGCGAGGTGTTGGAAAATTCCAGATTCGAATTGTCTACCGCGGTCAGTGACAATATCGGTTGGGCAACCAAATCGTGCTACCCATCCCGACAGGAACGCTTTGGCCACAGTTTCCGCTGTAATATCGGTAATAGGGACGACTTCAGCCCATCGCGTGAAGCGATCGACGAGTGTCAGACAATACCGATATTCATTGGATGGGGGCAATGGGCCGATGAGGTCTAGGTGGACATATTTGAATCGCGCTGAAGGCAGATCGAGGGTACCCAATGGGGTGAAAACGTGTCGATTCACCTTCGTGCGCTGGCATGCCAAACATGCCTTAGACCAATCGCGACAGTCTTTCCGCATCTGTGGCCAAACGTAGCGCTGTGCTACAAGTTTAGCACTTGCGTTTGCACCTGGATGGCTTAGCGAGTGCAACGAGTCAAAAATTTGTTTGCGCAATGGTTTAGGAATGATGGGTCTGGGAGTCGCTGTGCTGACATCGCAGTATAATTCAATACGACTTCCAGGAATTATCATTTTCTTAATCTGCAGGGAAGAATCTCCTGTGAGTAATTGTGCAAGTTCTGAGTCGGTGTCTTGTGCTTTGGCTAGTACATCTAAATATACTGGGCTTTGCAATTCTTCGATACGGGAAAGTGTGTCGGCTACGACTTGTCTTTTCCGGCGATGTGTTGAATGTCGGTCGAGAATTGTGAAATATAGTCTAAATGTCTATACTGACGTGGCGAGCAATTACTTTTCCGCTGTTGGAAAGCGTAACATAGCGGCTTATGGTCAGTATAGATGGTGAAGGTGGTAGCGGCTAGCCAATGTTGGTAGTACCTAATACTTTCGTAGATAGCAAGGAGCTCTCTATCGTACGGTGAGTGTTTCTGTTGTGATGCGCTCAGCTTGCGGGTGAAAAATGCCAACGGTTGCCAATTACCGTCTTTGAACTGCTGCAAGACTCCACCGATGGCAAAATCAGACGCATCCGTGACTAGGCCCAGTTTGGCATTTGAGTCAGGATGTGCCAACAAAGCCGCACTACAAAGGCTATCTTTACACTCCTGGAAGGCCTGTAACGAGGTTCCGGTTATGTCGACAGGCTGAGAGGCTTTCACGTTACCGGTCAGTAGAGCATGTAAAGGTGCATGGGTCTGGGCAGCCCGTGGTAGAAACCTACGGTAAAAGTTAATCATGCCCAGAAACCTTCTTAGTTGCCTAACGGTTTTAGGCACTGGGAACTCCCTAATTGCTTGCACCTTGCTTTCCAAAGGTTTCGTTCCATGTTGCGAGATGTGGTAGCCTAAAAATGTTACCTCTGGTGCACCAAATACGCATTTGGCGGTGTTGATGAGCATACCGTATTCCTTCATCCTTGTGAAGAGTTGGCGAAGGTGCTCTTCATGCTCTGCCTCGTCCCTGGAGTAAACCAGGAAATCGTCTAAATATGGGTAACAGAACTCCAGGCCACGAGTCATTTCGTCAACAAACCTTTGGAAAGTCTGCCCGGCGTTCCTCAGACCGAACGTCATAAACGGAAACTCGAAAAGTCCAAAGGGTGTGGTGATGGCGGTCTTTGGAATGTCCTGCTCAAATACCGGAATCTGGTTATAAGCTTTAACAAGGTCGATAGTGGAAAAGATCTTACAACCAGATAGACTGTGGGCAAAGTCATGTATGTGCCTGATTGGGTACTTATCTGGTACTGTCCTTGCGTTGAGCAGCCTATAATCACCGCAAGGACGCCAGCTATTGTCTTTCTTTGGGGCGAGGTGGAGAGGCGATGACCAAGGGCTCTCTGACGGTCGAGCTGTACCATTTGCCAGCATTGCTTCGAACTCTGCCTTGGCGATTTTCATTTTATCCGGAGCTAGTCTGCGTGGGGAACAAGATACTGGGGGGCCTGATGAGGTGCGAATGTGGTGTGCTGTGTTGTGTTTGGGTGTGAATGGTGCGCCTGCTGGCCGTGTTATTTCCTGAAATTCGGATAGGAGTTTTCGGTATTTGCATTCGCCAGTCACGACCTTTACACTTGATATTAAGCTATCTGGAGAGGCGATAGATGCTACAGCTGACAGGTTAGTAGTGCCATCTATTATGCGTTTGTTGCGAATATCTACGATTAAATTAAAAAATGATAGAAAATCTACTCCAATAATAGCTTTAGTGACGTCAGCAACAATAAAGCGCCATGGGAAATCCCTACGAAGGCCTAAATTTAGCACAACCTGTAGGTAGCCGTAGGTGTCGATTGTTGAACCGTTGGCCGCACACAGCTGGTAATCGGTCTTCGCACGACGATGTTGTGGAAGCGCAGATCGAGGGAAGACGCATAAGTCGCTTCCAGTGTCCACTAGAAATTGGACTTTCGACCTGCGATCTGTCACGAACAGGCGACCAGTTGTGGAAGGGCAATCTTCAGTCGCCATTATTGACTGCCCGTTTCGTTTCCCGACTTGTAATCGCACGGGTGGATGCATTTCTTCGCGTGGCTGCCGAATTTTTAGTGGTACCAACACCGCGGAAACTTTTTATAGTTGGACTGCGATCTTTGTGATGGGCTGCGACTTCTATGGCCAGAGATCTGCCTAGTACGTGGGCGGGACCGATCGTACCTTTCAGTGGTCAGGGCGTCGACCTTCCTCGTTAGCTCCATGATCAGCTTCATCATGTCCGTCTGTGGATCAGCTTGCGATGTGGATGCTGCTGCGACTTGCGGAATAGGAGGCGCCATGTCGTGAACTCTATCAGCGAGGTCCGCGAGATCGGTGAGGGACAAGGTCATCTGCGATGCGATGATCGTCTGCAGGTTACTTGGTAAGCGACTTGTCCATATGGTGCGGAGGAAATCCTCCGGGATCGTTGGTCCCGCTAGGTGTTGTAGGTGCCGCAAGAACTGAGACGGTTTGCGGTCACCTAGTTCCTCTGACTGAAGAAGCTGTTTCACCTTCTTTTCTTTTGAGACTGACAGGCGCTTGATTAGCTCACTCTTCAGCTTCTCGTACGCGCCAGTAGCAGGAGGCGCAGTTATAATGTCTTCGACTTCCACGGAATACTGCCGATCCAGGTGAGCGATGACGTAGTGGAACTTGGTGTAGTCGTCCGTTATTCTGGCCAGCTTGAATTGGCCTTCTATTTGGCAAAACCATATAGTGGGCTTTTCAGGCCAAAATGGTGGCATTCGAACGCCTACACGAAATAACTCCAATGACGGATGTTCGGGTTCCGGGTCAGTGGAAACGCGCGCACATTTACTCGGCCGGCGTCCGGGTTGTTGGCTGCGCTGCGATGTTTCTGTATCGCTACCGTCGCTGCTCATGATAACCACTAACTCTCGGTACACTATTCTCAAATGTTCTGAACGGGGTCACCAGTTTGGTTATGTCGATGGTGTGTGGGGGTAGACTTACTGGGTCTGAAGAAAGAATAGTCCAACTGGTAGTCCAACACTTTAATGTTCCACACACTAGGTACACAACACTGTTTGTAATATTTGGAAGGCACAGTAAATAGCGAATTTGCAAAAGCAGTAAGCATAGGATAGTTCGGAGAATCAGAGATACACAGCGATAAAGCGCGGGTATATTGGTATCACAATAAATAGCACAAGCGAGCGTGCGTTCGACGTCACAGATAGATCTTGACTGGCGACCCGCAAATTCCGAATGCGCGGTAAAGGAAAGGAATGCGCGCGCGCAGGTAACTTCACGCGCCTTGAACCAAGGGACTCAGCAGGCGATGCGTGTGTCCAGTGTACAACTATTATATTAATGACGGACGGACCGTACGGTAAACGTGATATTGTATTATATTAAATGCTACTAATTATTGTTTAGTGTTTTATGTTTATTAATATAATGTATATTGTGTGTTTGTGTTTATTAGTGTAGGACGTATAAATATATTATTTATATATTGTAAATATAATGTAAGTACCTACAAATATGTTAATTTATAATAGGACTTGTCGTCACAATGAAGCTATTTTATACTTTGATTGTAATCAATTTATTGCTGATTACAAACTGACAAATTATACTATGTATTTGCCACCTAGTTGTAGGAGACAAATTGCTAATCTTTTAGCATACAATATACACAATGACACTGGTACTTGTAGTGTACCATCGATTACTGTTAGTAGTGGTACTAACACTACTTTTGATACGCCTTGTAGTTTAAACTATTAGGTGCGACAACGGATAAGCCGCATATGTTCAATGTTGTACATCAAAATATGGGTCTGTCTGGCAAAGAACTAGAGTTAAGTTTATTTATGGAAAACTATGATGTTCAGGCGTTATGTTTGACTGAACACTGGTTGAAAGAACATGAAGTAGTGTTTATCAATGATGATTTGTTTACTGTACAAAGTGCATTTGTAAGAAAACATGCTATTCGCGGTGGGTCTTTAGTTCTTGTTTCAAACAAGTTGAAATGTAAACAACGTCTAGATTTAGTTAATCTTTCTATTGAGCGCACTATTGAGTTGTCTTGTGTTGAACTAGAGCGATACGTTATAATTTGCGTTTATCGACCCCCATCTGGGGATTTTATTCGTTTCGAATCGGTAATGGAGGATTCACTCAATAGGCTAAAATCAAGTAATAAAAGCATAATTTTATGTGGCGATTTCAACATTAATATTTTAGAGGTTACACCATTGAGTATTAGACTTCTCAATCTGTTCAGGTCTTATAATTTAATTAACTTGTTTTTTGAACCTACTAGGATCACGGCATCTTCGTCGACTTGTCTCGATAATATTTTTAGTGATTATGATGCCAAAAATAAAATAGTTTTAAGTGACTTAACGTCTGACCACTGTGTTTTATTGGCTAGCTTCCCTATGCCATTAAATAAAAAGCCTCATAAAATAGAATGCAGGCCTTATACAGCTACTCGTTGCATCAAGTTTAAAAACAATATAGCTCATAGAATTACACCATCTATAGTAGAACACCAGAATCCTAATGAGATTTATGGAGCCCTTTTTGATGTTGTGCAAAAAGAGTACCAATCTATTTTTAAGACCAAAACCATTAACATTAATGGCACCTCCGTTGGCTTTAATCAATGGGCTACTCCAGGTATTTATAAAAGTAGAGCGACACTATACGAGTTATATGGTTTGAAAAAATACAGGTTTGATACTCCTTTCCTAGAGTATGTCAAAAAGTATTCAAAAATATTTGTGCTTTTGCTAAATCTAAATTTTTAAGCGATACAATTAAAAAATCTAATAATAAAGTAAAAACCACTTGGAAAATTATTAACAATGAAACGGGTAAGTCGGTTAGACATGAAAAACAACTTGAGATTATGGTAGACGATAAATTAGTTAATACAGCAGCCGACGTAGCCGAGGCATTTAATGAGTTTTTTGCCAACATACCTATAACTACGACTCGCTCCTTGAATTCGTCCCCGTCTAAAGCTGAAAACATTTTGCATAGTAGTGTGCCTAAATGTAGTACCTTATTTAGCTTCGAACATGTAACGCCTCGTGATGTAGTTAATGTTTTTAACACACTCAAGTCAAAAAACACGGGTGATTACTGGGGCATCTCCATTAAACTTTTAAGTAATATAATAGACATCGTAGCCCCCTATCTAGCTGTTACTTTTAATAAATGTGTTGATTTAGGAACTTTTCCTGACCTCATGAAAAATAGTAAAATCATACCATTATTTAAATCAGGTAATAAAAATGACGTTGGCAATTTCAGGCCTATTTCTATTTTACCAGCATTTAGCAAAATATTTGAAAAGTTAATACTCAAGCAGTTGCTAAAACATTTTAATTTAAATAGCCTCCTTCATAATGAACAATATGGCTTTACAAAAGGTCGTTCGACTACAGATGCGGGTGTTGCTCTGCTGAAACACATATTTAACGCATGGGAGAACTCGCAAAATGCTATTGGGGTTTTCTGTGATCTCTCCAAAGCCTTTGATTGCGTGCACCATGACACGCTTTTGCGTAAACTGCGTCATTATGGTGTGCTAAACGAAGCTCTCAACGTTATAAATTCGTATTTACATAATAGGTCCCAATGTGTAGATGTTGATGGTGTGAAATCTTCCGGGCTACCAGTTCAGTTAGGTGTACCTCAAGGCTCAATACTGGGTCCATTCTTGTTCTTAGTGTATATCAATGACTTACCATTCTATTTAAAGGGTATCTGTGAAGTTGTACTGTTTGCAGATGATACCTCTCTTATTTTTAAAGTAGACAGGAATAGACAAGATTTTGACGATGTAAACAGTGCACTCTCAATGGTTACAGATTGGTTTACGACAAATAACCTAGTTCTCAATGCTAAGAAAACGAAATGTGTAAAGTTCGCCCTACCTAATGTTAGAAATCTAGGTCCCAACATCGTCTTAGATAAAGAGGTGCTTGAATCCGTAAATTCGGCAGTTTTTCTGGGCATAACAGTAGACGCCAAACTTCAGTGGGGCCCACATATTTCGAGCCTAGCGGGAAGGCTCAGTTCCGCCGCCTACGCCGTCAGGAAAGTAAGACAATACACTGACGTCGATACAGCTCGTTTAGTCTATTTTAGTTATTTTCATAGCGTTATGTCCTACGGTCTTCTGCTGTGGGGCAAAGCTGCTGATATTCAAAATATATTTGTCCTTCAAAAACGAGCTGTTCGAGCTATTTACCAGCTAGGTGCCAGAGTTTCTCTAAGAGATTTTTTCAAAGATATTGGTATCCTCACGGTGGCATCTCAATTCATCTTCGCCAATATCTTATATATTAGGCAAAATATACACTTATACACTAAAAACAGTGATTTTCACAATGTTAACACTAGAAATAAGGACAAACTACGAGCTCCCTTTCACCGGCTTCATAAAGTTCATAACTCATTTGTTGGGCTTGGTATAACTTTTTATAACAAGCTACCCTCTTCTTTGGTAGATTTGCCTTTTAATGCGTTTAAAACGAAAGTAAAATCCAAGCTTTGTTCAAAGGCATACTATTCTATCAACGACTACTTAAATGATAAGAATAGTTGGTCGCTGTAGTTAACTCAAGACAATGTTTATGTTCTTTCTCCAGCTTACCCACTGACAAGTTATATGAGTTTATATAAGTAATTGTTTAATTTATTTGACTATAAAAGTCAAATTATTTAAATTTAATTATTGTTGACATTTTAAGTCAAGTTATTTTAATTTATTTTTGACAAAATCTACTCATCACACTGTTTTTTTATGAGTTGTATTGCAATATGTGGTTAGCTAGTGACCTCGACAATTGATCATATTATTTATTACTATTAGTAATTAACTGTTTGTTTATTTATTTTACCTCGATGGTCCTAGTTTATCATTTATAACTTCCAGTTACAACTATATGTAAGCGGGCACGCCCTTTATGCCTGGTGGCTTTTATTAAGATATTAAGTTCTGTTTACGTTTTGTTTTTTATTTCTGCCTGAGTATAGTTCTCGATGATTTTGTTTGGTATATTGGCGTGTGCTAGCTTATATATGGCTAATAATTTAAATTATGTTTTGTGTTGCTTAATGTAAATTATTTTGAATACTATTATATAGAATCTTCTTTTTGTTCTTTTAACTGAACAGACAGCTGTGCAGCTGGGGAGTTTGTTGCGCCACTTCTTCTTCCCAGCTAACGCACTAGGAAGTGGTGAAGGGTGGGCGTTTTGGGGGACTGTCTTATGTAATTTTGACGTTCGAAAAGTGCTGATTCTCAGCCTAGTTTGAATAAATGACTTTTGATTTTGATTTTGATTTTGATTTTGAAAGGCTTAAAATTGGGCACAATAAATAGAGTCCTAGCCTCTTTTTATTTTTCCAAGTCTATCTTAACTTGAACCAAACAGACTGAAATCGAATCAAGTCTACCGGGATACAAAGTATGTTTCAGCTTCAGATGAGCCTTGCTTCAGCTTCAGATGAGCCTTCCTTGAGCCGAAAATTTAATAAAACTATAGCCTAGGCTTGCTCCAAATATTAAAACAAAGCACACATTTTAAACAACTTTTTTTTATTTGTTATGATTGTAAATCGTATCTTTGAGGATATTAAGAGTCTCTTTGTAATAATAGATCGTTATTGGACAGAGAAGATTTGCAAATCTTGTTTTATTTGAAAGCACAAATAAATGGACTAAACAGCTACTAATAAAACAAAAAGGTATTACCGTAGTATATTAAGATGAATAGGTACAAATTCGTACAATATTCGTAGAATTTGTACCTACTCAGGTACAAATTCTAATTAAATAAAAACTTTTTAGAAAAAAAAACAACTGACTTCTAACAATGGCTTTAATTTCGGAAGTCGGTGTCTTTGGTTTTAAATTTTCGTTTGTTGCCACCGACTTCCGAAATTAAAGTTATTTTTCACTTTTTTTTTTGGAAGTCGGTTGTTATATTTTTTTTGTAAAAAAGTTTGTATTTTTCGCTTTTTAGTGGGTCATTTTGTAATTTATCTAAGTTACAATAGCCTAATGTCGACTACTTACAAAACCTACCCCTACCTTACGACCTTTTACAAAATATTGCTATTCCCGAAGCAGGGACGTTAATCGTTGAGGAGTTCTCCTGGTACTTCACTATCAGCTCCACTTGTCTATATACATTGTGACGAGCATAAATTGCTTAATATTCATATTAATGTAATCGAATCGCAACCCATGAAATACTTAATATTTAGTAGTTCCGGTGGCCATCTGTCGTCTTCATCATCAGTTCCACTTCACCAAATGGTGCTTTTCAAGAGCAACAGCACGTGTTATAATAAAATATACCTAAATCGCTATAGGTGTGCCTATAATATTTGAAGAGTTCCCTCGATTTCTCCAGGATCTCAACATCAGATCCTGACCTTATGACAATGAGACCATTTCGGAAGTATACCCTTTCAAACAAAAAAAGATTTTTGCAAATCCGTCTGTCTATAAATGACGGAGTTATGCCCGAACAAACATTAAAAAAATAAATATATAAACAATCGAATTGTTAACCTCCTCCTTTTAGAAGTCGGTTAAAAAGAAGGATGGATTGAGACAGAAATTGCATCAATATTTTATTTACCTATACAGTATTAAAACTGTTGCTTATCTCCTATAAAATTTTAAATAAAATTCGCTTTTCGTGTCTGTCTGTGTGACCGCGTTGTTCTTCTAAACTACGCAACGGATTTTGATACGGATTTCACCATCATTTAGAGAATTTATTCCGGGAGGTCCATGTGTTTAAACCATTAATATCTAACTCAGTTAAAGCACAGGAATCTCTGTATTTTGACATGTCGCCTCATCAGTACTTTGCTCTTGTTGAAGCAGGACGGGTCACTAGTAGTATCCTAACAAAATTGTATCAATGTGAAAGTGAGTTTGTTTGTTACGCTAAAACGGATGAACAGATTTGGATGAAATTTGGCTTATGGGTAGACCATAGCCTGTATCCTGTACTAGGAAATAGGATACTTTTTATCACGATATTCCAACGGGATCGCACGCAGCTAGTTTAAAACATAGTGTTCCTTACCTAATAAAATGGAAAATACTTACATCAAAACAAAGACATAACAGTCTAGACAGATTTCAGCGAAGTTAGATCATTTATAGTTACATGACATCTGTCCCTGTTACGAGAGATTTATAATTCGACTCCGGTAAATGTCAAATATATTTTAGTTTTCATATAAACTGTGTAGTTTTATTCTCTAAACACCATGAACGGTGTCGAAGCGTGAATACTACATGAGCGACTGCCTCCACAACCCTTAAGAATAAGCCCTGCCGAATAAGGCAAGGCACAGAAAATAAATTTACAACTATACTTTAACTTTCCCACTGAATCAATCTGCCTAGCCTTTTCCCAACTATATTGCGTCGGCTTCCAGTCTAACCGGATGCAGCTGAATACCAGTATTTTACATGGAGCGACTGCCTATCTGATCTCCACAACCCAGTAACTGAGTAATATAATACCCCTTGGTAAGACTGGTTGTCAGACTTTTGGGCTGCTAACGACTCGTAACGACTGTCAAAGATCGACGAATGACAGCCGGGACCAACGGCTTCACGGTATATAAAGATGATCACCCATCAAAGTCAAAGTCAAAGTCAAAGTCAAATCATTTATTTCAAATAGGCCCTTGCAAGGCACTTTTGAACGTCAAAAATTACAAAAAAAATGAATTGATTCTAGTCGCCCCTTCCAAAAGGTAGTTTTCGTATGGAGAAGAATGGGCAAGAAACTCCACCGTTACTCTTTTAAAATGTTTTACAATATTTTGTATATATGTAGGTACATTAGTTATATAATTATATGTGAAGACGATGCATCTAAAAACAAAAAAAATAAAATTTACCATACCACAATAGGTAAAAATAAATTTAAAAAGAGAGCAACAACAGATAAATTAATTACCTATGTGATAGATACATGGTTCTCACATATTTACAAACATTGTAAAAGAAGACGATTTCCCAAAAAAAAATAAAAAAAAGTTACAATTAATAAGTCAGTGTGTGAGGAAGTCATCACAGAATGTAAAATCAATGTCATATAATAAAATATAATAATTTATAAAACTTAAATTCGCAACCAGTTTGATTTTGTCTAGATTCTAGATTATCCTATGGAGCTGGACCAGCATGTTTCCAAGCATTTTTATCTTGGATATAATCCTCTAATTTGTAATATGCTTTTTTACAAAGTGTACTTTTAATATGAGTTTTAAATTTTCTTTCATTTAATTGTAAAATATCACAAGGTATTTTGTTGTAACATTTAACACAGTACCCCATAAAAGATGTATGTACTTTAGATAATCTGAAAAATGGTTGATCTATTTTATCTTTATTTCTAGTATTAAAATTATGTCTATCACTTATTTTATTAAAAATATGTAGATTTTTTCTTACATACATAATATTTTCATATATGAATTGGCAAGGTACCGTCATAATATTAATCTTTCCAAATAGTTCCCTGAGAGATTCGCGACGATGTAAATCATAAATGGCTCTGACAGCTCTCTTTTGTAAGATAAAGATGGATTCAATGTCAGCAGCCCGACCCCACAGTAAAATTCCATACGACATAATACTATGGAAGTAGCTAAAATAGACCAAACGCGCGGTTTCAACGTCTGTTAACTGTCTTATCTTTCTAACCGCATAAGCGGCCGAGCTTAGCCGCCCCGCAAGAGATGTTATATGAGGTCCCCATTGTAATTTCTCGTCTAGCGTGATTCCTAGGAAAACCGTTTGATTAATAAATTCCAGTTTTTCTCCATTCAATATGATGTCACATTCGCTACTTCTAACATTAGGTAATTTAAATCTCATCCACAGACCAACCCCGGCAAGCGTAGCTTAACCTGATGGATCGACCCGTGCGGCAGTTATTACTTCATTCAGTTATTGAATGAGTCACTTAATTTAGTACCTAGTGTAAATAGTTAGTTTTGTTAAATATTGTAAATTCGAATAAAAGCAGTATTTGTAGGTTTACATAAATGTAGGTAGGTATACATGGACGAGATGACAAGATCTTATTTGAAAACTCATGTCCAGTTGAGAAAGTTCGGGCTTTTATGATGCTTGCATTTGATACCAGGAGTACCAACCTTAAGGCTGCCTATCCACTGGAGCGGAGAGGAGAGGAGCGGAGTAGCGATGTGCCAATATTAACCAATGGAATTGCATAAAACCTCCGCTCCGCTTCAGTGGACAGTGATTTGCGAACTAGTTTAAAAAATCATATAAAACCGGGAAGCGGAGCGGGGAAACGGAGCGAAGAAGTGGAGCGAGGAACCGGAGCGGGGACTTATTACTCGTCGTGTGAACTCGGTCTAGCTCCGCACAGTCCGCAACACCACTCCGCTACCTCGCTCCGCACAGTCCGTAACTCCGCTCCGCTACCTGGCTCCGCATCAATGGACAGACACTGTCCGCAACTCCGCTCCACTCCGCTGCCATTCTCCTCTCCGCTGCCTCGCTCCGCTTCAATGGACAGGCAGCCTCTTAGGTCTGTACGAAAATTACGATATTTTGTTATACTCGTACAACGTGTTGGTAGAATTTATTTCGACATTCGCGCGTGCTTCGTCCGCCACAATTTGTAAGAGTTTTAAATATTCACGTGTAAGCGGCGTATGCTTAATACATTCCTCATCTACATAATGTAATATTTTTTGCGAAACACCAACCAAATGTACAATAATGTTCTTATTTTTTCCTCGCAGCGAAATTGTATTATGCGAAGTCGGTTAAAAACTTTGTTTTATATATAATTATCGTCTAATTATAATAGTGTAAAATGATGAAATAGGTGATAATATTTTACTACCGTGATTTGAAGAACTTTTATTATTGCATCAATATAATCGTAATAAAAAATAAAAAACGCGGAGTGTTGCAATATATAAAAGCAAACTGATAGTCATATAAAATCACAAATGTATAAAAAATATTTTTGACTTGCACTTCCATATCATATTCATATTTATAAGCAACACCCCTAAAATATGTAACACTTGTAGGCAGAACTTCAATCTGCCTAGCCTTTACCCAACTATGTTGGGGTCGGCTTCCAGTGTAACCGAATGCAGCTGAATACCAATATTTTACATGGAGCGACTGTCTATCTGACCTCCACAACCCAGTAACTGGGTAATACGATATCCCTTGGTAAGACTGGTTGTCAGACTTTCGGGCTTCTGACGACCCGTAACGACTGTCAAAGATCCACGAATGACAGCCGTGAGCAACGGCTTAACGTGCTTTCCGAGGCACGGAGGAGTCTCGGTATGTAAAGATCGTCACCCATCCACGGACCAACCCTGGCAAGTGTAGCTTAACCTGTTGGATCGACCTGTGCGGCTGTTATTAATTAGCCTATATAATTATAATATTACGAGTACTAGCTTCTACCCGCGAATTCATCCGCGTGAAATTTCTCCCGGGATAAAAAGTATCCTATGTACTAACCCATGTCATGGTCTTCCCATGTGCCAACTTTCATCCAAATCTGTTCAGCCGTTTTAGCGTGAAAGCGTTACAAACAAACTTACTTTCGCATTAATAATATTAGTTAGGATTTTGACCCGTTCATGAGTGCTTGAACAGGACTCAAATTCTTAATAATATTATATCATAAAAAAAATCACTTGGCAATGACATTTCAAGTTCTGTGGGCGGAAGTGTGGTTCCTCCTACAGTCTTTCATTAAATAAATAAATATGAATATTCAAATACGTATGTTCAAAGAGAGCTTATTTTATTGCCATGTTTCTTATTTTTGGAATTATATAAAAGTCTTTGATAAAATGAATATCTTCTTAGCTGTTTTATTTACAGACGCAATCTGCTTCTGTCATTGATCTACGGCAACGACTTTTGCTACGAAACGTCTACGAAACTGCTACGTAACCGCTACGATTTTGCTACGAACTTTCTCGGCATAGAACTTCCAAGCTTCCCGTTGTAATACACATTTATATTTTTACAGTAATGGACTAGTCTTATTTGATAGATAGATAAAAAGCGTTGATTATTGATCAGGAAAGAAAACAGACCTCAATGCTTATATCTTATCTACATACAAACTGTTAGACATTAAATAATTAATTTAAAAAAAACAATAAAATATCTTAACATTAAACCAAACAAAATAAGAACTTTTTTGTAACAAATCAAGAATGAAAAATCTTAAAAGAAAACTATCTTCCTTAGGTATGTCATCATCAACATCATCTGCCTTGCCTTTTCCCAACTACATCGGTGTCAGCTTCCAGTCTAACCTGGGAAAGTAACTTATCACATAACATAACATCACGCCTGTATTCCCCAAAGAGTTAGGTTGAGGTGTACTTATAGTACACCCACAATTTAAGATAGTTAATTGGTTTGGACTCTACTCTCGACGCTTGACGTGTCCACACGTCGGGTCCGGGTTCGCAACAAGTCGATCGCCATCCTAAGGATGCCTCGTTGAGAGATGAAACACGTGTCGATTTCTTACAGGGTTTTCTACGACTCTTTAAGAACAATTAAGCGGATTAGGTTACTAAATATACGTCGTCTATTGTATTTCACCCACAAATTGCCAGTCCCATGTAATAGAGGGCTTAGGTATGGTATAATAATATACTTCGCCAGGTATGGCATTCCGAAACACAGTGGTCACGTGGGCAACACAAGTCTACGTCATCACATCTGTGTTACCAGAAGTTTGTAATAATAACTCCCCAACCACCTTTATTACCTGTGTGAATCCGATAAAACAATGAGGTTTTAATTAACAATTACGTTGGTTTATGTCTAAATTGAATTGTTTCGTTTGATTAGACACACGAAACGACAATTTAAAACTTTGGTTTCTGAAAATATTTCCTTATTCGTGTTTTGTTGCAATAGAGTGGCAACTGGATAGTGACGTAAGCATGTGTTCGTCCCGGAATGCCAGACCTTGTTTTATTAGACCATGGGCTTAGGTATGTATTTGCGTATAAATCTAAAACGGTCTTCTAACTACCCGGCATTACACGGTGAATGCACTACTAAGGCGGCCCATTCAACCGCAGACGTATCGCAGGTGCGCTGCAATCGTCAACAGATCTTACGACGTGCGACGGTCGTAACGTGAATAGGAACCATTACTTGGTATCTTTATTACGTTCGCATAAAGTCGATTCTTAGTTTGCAACTATAAATGTCCGATAGTGCGGTTTAATAGAACCTACTAAGTCATGGTTAAAATTTGAGTGTTATGGATTACTTTTGATGGTATATTTTTATGGTTTATGATTTAGTTGTTTCGTGCGACAATGGAAGTTTATTTTTCCGTTATGTCTTGGGGTAAGAATTTTGTAGGAAGGTTGTTTTAGAAGAGATAAATGTTATGTCTTTATGTTTTTTTTTTTTTTAATCTATTGCATAGCTTCTATCGCGGGCTTTGAGCGTGGAGACCGAATCCAGAAATTCCGTAACGAAAAAACCTAACACCCTTGTCAGCGCACTCTGTTTTTATTTTTTGAAATTTTTTGAACGGAGCTTCAGTTTTCGTTCTTGTACTGACAGAAAGCCACATAAATTCCTGACATTTTCGTTAGATGGCGTTACGTTGTTAGAAGCATAATAAATATTGTAGCGGTGGGTGAAATCACTTGTTTATCTGTGCCGTGACCAGTGCGTGCTTTGTGTTAGCGGACGTTTTGATAAATACTTGGTACGTAAGTTTGTTATTTGTTTTATAAGTAAGATTATATACCATTTTGTTCGTGATTTTACGGTCTTTCGAATGATATATAATGCATGTTAATTCCGAGTCATAAATTGGATGATATTTTTTTAAAGCTATTGCATAGCTTCTATCGCGGGCCTTGAGCGTGGAGACCGAATCCAGAAATTCCGTAACGAAAATAACCTAACACCCCCATAGAGTGAAATTTTTTGAAATTTTTCACTGTGACACAAATTGCATAAGTTGATAAAAAATGCTATGCAATAGCTTTACCGCGGCAGTCTCCGAGTGCCACACGTCTTTTTTAAATTATTATTTACTGTTTCTATACCTGTGCGTGTCCCAAATAAAATATTTTTCTTTCTTTCTTTCTTTTCTTCTTGATGTAATTTGAAAAATGAAATTGTTTATTCTGTAAATAGGATAGCGGAATCACTTTTTAACCGACGAAAAAAAAAGGAGGAGGTTCTCAAGTCGACACGTATATATATATATTTTTTTTTATGTAGTACCACGCATAACTTTTTATTGAATAGTCCGATTTGAACGATTCTTATTCTTGAAAACTAAAATCCACCCCTAAGGGTAAAAAAAATGGGGTTAATTGATTTTTCACTTGCTGAATTTTCAATTGCGAACCGATTCTGTTGTAATTTCGCGCATATGTTGTAGTTCTGATGACACAACCATATAATAAAGACTTGGAGTTAATCTGATGATGGAGATGAAAGACAGTTCCGAGAGCTCCTCAGCAGTTTGCAGCAGCTACATAGTGTTTGGGCTTATTTCATTCACCTTGATGAGAACTTTAGACCTAGCTGGGGTATGAGGCGGTGCCAAACATTCATCAAGCTACCATTTTACGCTATAAGAAATTGATTTGTTGGATGGGCACCGCCTCAAAATTTGTTACTTAAACTAGTTTAGGAGCTTAGTAACACTAAAAGGTAATTTTTAATTTTTCGCTTTTCAGTTTTTTTTTCGTTGGTTTAATCTTTTGTAAAAAAGTTTTTTATTTTTCGCTTTTAAGTTACCATTTAATTTAATTGTTTTCCTCAAGTAAGGAATTTCCTCATATTAAATTTTCGTCATATTAAAAAATAAATAAAAATAAGCTGTAGGAGTTCGGCGTTTCCTATACGACTACTTTGAGAAGAAAGGCCGAAATAAACTCAGATCAATGATGGCCCAATGAGCAGTGGCTGTGGTGGGTCAGTGAGCAGTGATGTCACAGTAAGCAGTGATGGTCCAGTGAACAGTTGTGGCCCGTGGTAACGGCCGCGACGCGAGGTCATAGATTCGAACCCTGACAGGTGCTTTACTTGGTGTAAATTATTTCATCACCACTGCTCTCAAAACGGTGAAGGAAAACATCGTGAGAATCTAGCCAAATGTTATTTTATTTGTCAAAAGAAGTCTGTGAAAATGGCTATTTAGCGACAAAATAAATGTTCTCTTCCATACATGTTAAACAAAGTCGCTATTTTTATGTGTTTCTGTGTAACTACTTCGATCTTCTAAACTACAGAGTGGATTTTGATTCGGTTTTCACCATCATTTAGAGAATTTATTTCGGAAGGTTTATGTGTTTATTACATTGACAATAATCTAATATTAAAAAATAAATCGCAATGTTTTGTCCAGTCGTAAAAACCGTGTGATGCAGGGCGGATCACTAGTCTAACAGTTTATGAAACATCGTAACCTACAATACCACCTAAAATTATTTTCCATCTTTAAGGCATCTAGCTTCATTTATTTTCAACTAAACTAACGACTCCATCTAGAATAACTAAACACGGTAGTCATCTCATTTCCAATGCATTGGATCCAAGCCCGGATCTTCAACGCTACCGAGGTTATAATCTAGATTATATTCAAGGATTTTAATAATAATCCTCGGGTCTTTCACGAAGAAAGTAATGAGTATTTGGTTATCATTGTGAAGTAAATAGACATTTCATAGAATGTCTTAGTGTTAGTTAATATAAACACAATCTTACATTACGCCTGTGAGACCAAGGGGTGCAGTAGAGATGCTTAGTTTACCCACTTTCTGGCAGTTACCACTAACCAGGCAAAATTCGCAGGACTTTGTAACGGTTTCTTCGAGCAGTGGTGGCCCAGTGTTAACAGCCGCGATTTACGAGTGGTCGTGGGTTCAAACCCAAGCATGCACTTTGCTTTGTGTAAATTATTTCATAACCACTGTTCTCAAAACGGTGAAGGAAAACATCGTAAAGAAACCGGCATGTCTTAAAAAATCGAATCAAAAAATCGAAGACATGAAATGAAATTGTTTATTCTGTAAATAGGATATAGGAATCACTTTTACACGTTATATAAAAAAATATTAAATTTTGCTAGATGAGTTCGGCGTTCCCTATCCGACTACTCTGAGAAGAAAGGCCGAAACAAACTCAGAGGTCACAGTCTCTTTAAAGTTCAGACATAATCTTGGTCAAGCCATATGAGGACCATGTAGATTAGTGTCTGAAATGGTCTTTTGAGAAAAGAACCACACAGATTTGAGAGGACCTGTCCAGTCAGTGCAAGTATTTGTCAGTAATCGTGGAGCTCAACTCAGAACTTAATGAGCTCAATTCGACGAACAATACCAAAGAAAGGACATTTTGGTAGGCCGCATAAACTACTCAAACTGCCAGACCATCATTAAAACTAACTGAGAAAGGGAAAAAAAAAGGGAGTAATGAAAATAAATTAAAAATTAAATAAATATCTACATGGTCCTCACATTTACAATAGGTAATTAAAATAAAATAATACTTTTATGTGACATCCACCAACCCGCACTGAGCCCGCGAGCTGGATTACAACCCACTCCCTCTCACGAGGAAGCCTTACTCCCAGCAGTGGGAATACTAATATAGGTAATATAGGTACTAATATAGGTTGATTATGCTTTCACGCTTTTCTCAGCAGAGATTTTGATTACTATACGGGGCAGTCTAAAAAGTCCACTTATTAACCTACATATTATGTGAAGAAGCTCACCCTAAACATTTATGCTTACGTAAGGTAACTAACGCGAGTTCTACACTGTCTCAAACGAAAATAGAGCGGAAATACACGAAGTGTCTCGGAGAGGTAACGTCGCCTTGCCGACCACAAGCTTAGTCAGGAGAATAAATAGCCGTTAGGGATGAAATGCAATCTTGTGAACATTATTTAATAGAACTTTAACTTAATTAGCAAGTATTTAGTAATTAATACACCTAATAAATTGAGATTTAAGCACGCTATGCCGTTGCCCCGTCTTTCGTAGATCTTTGAAAGTCGTTACGGGTAGTCAGAAGCCCGAAAGTCTGACAATCAGTCTTACCAAGGGGTATCGTATTACCCAGTTACTGGGTTTTGGTGGTCAGACAGGCAGTCGCTTCATGTAAAATACTGGTATTCAGCCCCGTACGGTTAGACATGAAGCCGACCCGAAACAGTTGCTAATATTGAGAATAAATTGAGATATAATGATCAAACGTAGTTTTGGGAAAGCGTTACTTATATCTTATATAATCGTTTATTTATTTATTTATTATTAGGCTCTTCAACAATGAGTACACTATTACTTTATTAGTAGTACATTTCAAACTTAAATCTAAGCGCCTCATTACTTATAGAAAAGCACAGCATGCACTACATTATGCGCAGATAATAACATAATTCATTAATTAACAAGAAATACATTGGGAATATACAGGGTATTCAGCATGCCTAGTAAAGATGAAAGACCTCTTGTGGGCGCGCATACAGGCGCCTTTCGGTTTTCCGATCAAAAAGGAACATGAACGCGACAATCGCGTATTCGAGCGACGATCCCTTTTGGTGAGGACGTGGGTTAAGATTTCAAAGTTGTGTTTTATCGACTCTAAATACATTTTATTACCTAAAGCAAATAAAGCTAATAAAGCTTATAAACGAGCCCATTACTTCTATTTCAAAAACCGAACCCAAAAATGCCAAAAAGAGTGTTCACAAAAGAGTGTTTACAGAAAGTCTAGGGCACCTATTTCTCTGTTTGTTTTTACAGGACATAAATCGCGACCCGGCTCGCACTTGCCCAATTTTATTTTACAGCCGTAAAACCGGCCGATTGTAAACATAATGCGTTGGAGACCATAAATAATGGCGCATTAAATTCCCTCGGCTTTGGCGGTACGTTCCGGAGTTGTTACCACCTGAACCAATTATGTAACGGTAGTAATGTTCAGTTTAATAGTTGATCACTTGATGAGTGATTTCTGGGATGGAAAAGTCTGATTACTTAAAGTAGGAAACGTATATCACCGTCATGACCTGGGAATAGGATCTGTTAAGTTATCTTCGGTTCTTTTGGTTAAAATATCAGTATAGCTTTTGTCATTACGGTCAGTGAGAAGCTCATAATTCTGACAACCATTATATTGCCAAGGGGTATTGAGCCACCCTGTAGTTACTGGGACTTCAGACTACCAGACCTCTACAACTCGCTTCATGTAAAATATAGGAATTTAACTACTAAAATTTTAAATGGAAACTAATTTCCAATTCAAAACAGGCTTCCCAGCAACACGTCTTTGTCTAAAGAGCGCGCACCCATCCTAGACAAGATCTCCACTTCGACGGCTTAACCTCGCAAAAAATCGATTCCGCGCTAGCCGTTTACCCAAAAACCCTTGAGCTATGCTACTTGAGTGGCTGAAAATAAATTGGTATTTCCATTTTCAGTGACGGTATCGAACTCGTTAAATCGCCCGGTTGATTTCGAGTTTGCACTTAAAGAAATTAGTAACAATTTGTAGCTGCCGGGGGCCGTAACTTTGAAAAGTTTTGTAGGAAATTTGTCAATGCATTAATTTGTTTTACGATGAAGTAACTTGCGGACTTCGGGATTATGAACTTAATGATCCCGGTTACTATTAAATTATAATGGTATTTGGTATAAAAGCACCTACATTTTAAGCTATAATCATAATCAACCTATAATTTTCCCACTGTTGGGCCTCCTCTCTGTGAGAGGGTGTGGGCCGTAATCCACCACGCGGGCCCAGTGCGGGTTGACGAATGTCACATGTCTTTGAATTTTTTGGTTGTAAAATAGTACCAACTGTACGGGTTTCGGTTTTTACATCACATTTAATTTAATTTGAAGAGTTGGAGGGTTTGGTCATGTTGAGAGAATAAACAAAAGTGTTCAACTTTGTAATATATCCGATGAAATACATGGAGTTCAGATGACATGGCATGGAGAAAACGGTTCCTTCTCAGCAGCGGCTTAGGAAGTAGCAACGGATGTTATACATAATTCTTATTAGTGATGTCCTTCAACAAGACCAGGTAACTACGTACTGTATCATATTTTTTTTTACAAATAGCGCGCATGTATGATTGAAATGATGTATGAAAGTTCACGAAGTAAAAGAAGTTTGGTTAGGACCATAGCACATGGCGTTTTGCACTTTTTCCCTACTGGAAAAGCCCTGCCGTTTTACCGAAAAGATTTTGCCCAAATTTCACTACCCAAACAAATTTTAGCAACCTTTTTTATACCAATGCAATGTTTGGAATGATTTTAGTACGCACATTTTCATTTGGTCAAATTGTTACTTGGCAGAATATTATCAAGGATAAAGTCATTTAGCCATTTAGTCTTTAATCAAATGATTTATTACAGCAAACAATCTTTAGACAATAACCGTCTTATTACAAAAAACTGCATAAGTAATGGTTTAAACCAAGACTAAAAGGTCTTGGATTGTTACGGTAACAAAGCTAGTACCAGCCTCAAAATGTGTCCCGATTACAAAACGAAGACCAATCGAGGATCAGTTAGTACCAAAGAAGGTTCATGGTTCAAATAATATCCACAGATAAGAAACAAAAATGGCATTCTTTCATTCGTTCCTCAGAGTAATAAGATTCGTTCACGCAGGCTTTATTTGAAGCAACGTTCTGTTTCTCTAAATGTTGATATTGTAATAACACTTGAAATGCTTAAATAATTATTTATCAATACCAAAATATGTCTATTGTTTTTTGTTTAGGTTACAATATATTGAACAAGCAAAACTTGTACTTTTTATAATCAAGTTGTCATTATTTTTTAACATCTCTGTTGAGGTTTCTTTTGTGAACGAAACGTTAGTTGGTAAAAAGCTGTCAAGTTGACTGAATAAACGTGAGTGACGTTTCTCTTGGGAAAAACAACTCGAAAGGACATATTTTATTAATGATAATTCCTGAATATTATCAATTCCACTAATCGAACCTGAAATATCCATTCAAAAACATCCAGAGATTCGGCTATGGACGCTGGGCGCTCGTGAGCTTGCTAGACAACCTATAGCGTGAAGTGCACCGACTGACATACGGCGGCGGCGCGCGTAATTTTAAAAGCATGTTTATGTTACGTCCTTTACATATTAATAAATAAACGCACTTCTTATTTGTATTCATTGTTCTTAATATACCTAACTGTAAAGCTCAATACACACACAAGGCGGGTGCGTATCGGGCGGGGGTCGGTACGGTACGGTGAGTGAGATGCCGTAATTTAGACCGTGTTTTGGAATAAGACGGTTACCGTCTTATTCCAAAACACGGTCTAAATTTGGTGCTGGGATTAGTACTAGCTTTAGTACCATGACTAATTAAAACGTTATTATAAAATGAAGTTTATCAGTAGTTTCAGAACTATTTATGGTACTAAAGTTAGTCCGCCGAGTCCCCTAGTTTATCTTTGGTACTAATTTATTTGACGTTTGCGTTGATTAATATTGTTTGTCAATTTTTATAAAAATTGTAAAAAATTATATTATTATGATTCACTTGATGGATTTGGAAGATTTGGATACGCTGGAAATTTTTCGGAGATCTTACAAACACCAACATCGTGTGAATCCTTTTGAATTGAGTGACGAAGATTTTAGAATAATATGTATAGGTTCACAAAACATTTTGGAGAAAAAATTGTGGATGTTTTACGTGAGGATTTATCCCACGACCCTCGAGGATGCCCATTGAATCCTGAAGTGCAAGTGGTTTGCGCATTACGCAAATGGGCTCGCCATTAAGTATGTAAGTACCTAGCCTTGGTCAATGCTAACCTAATATTAGACAAAATCCAATAATAATATACTAATATTATTGTTTTATTCGTAGATTCAAGACTATACAGCTGATTTAAATGGTGTGTCTCAACCAGTTGTCAACAAAACATGTAAAAACGTAGCAGATGTCCTGAAGATTTATAAAAATGCCTATTACTCTAAATAAACAGGAGAAAAGCATTATGAAGTTCCCCAGTATTGCTAATTTTCCTACAGTAATTGGACCAATAGAATGAACTCATTTAAGAGTAAAGAAAGTAAATGCTGATGGGGTCAGTTATGTATTAATAGAAATGGATTTTCTTCATTAAATGTTATACAAACTATATAAGAAATTTGTTTTTTTGTCTGTACCGTACCTCTGTGTCGTAACAGCGTGCAGCGTCGCGATCCAAGAACGGTAGTTTGATTTGAACGCCCTTTCGGTACGGTACGGTGATACGGCGTCTCACTCACCGTACCGTACCGACCCCCGCCCGATACGCACCCGGCTTGTGTGTGTATTGAGCTTTACAGTTAGGTATATTAAGAACAATGAATACAAATAAGAAGTGCATTTATTTATTAATATGTAAAGCATGTAACATAAACATGCTTTTAAAATTACGCGCGCCGCCGCCGTATGTAAGTCGGTGCACTTCACGCTAGAGGTTGTCTAGCAAGCTCACGAGCGCCCAGCGTCCATAGCCGAATCTCTGGATGTTTTTCAATGGATATTTCAGGTTCGATTAGTGGAATTGATAATATTCAGGAATTATCATTAATAAAACATGTCCTTTCGAGTTGTTTTTCCCAAGAGAAACGTCACTCACGTTTATTCAGTCAACTTGACAGCTTTTTACCAACTAACGTTTCGTTCACAAAAGAAACCTCAACAGAGATGTTAAAAATAATGACAACTTGATTATAAAAAGCGCATAAAAAGTACAAGTTTTGCTTGTTCAATATATTGTAACCTAAACAAAAAACAATAGACATATTTTGGTATTGATAAATAATTATTTAAGCATTTCAAGTGTTATTACAATATCAACATTTAGAGAAACAGAACGTTGCTTCAAATAAAGCCTGCGTGAACGAATCTTATTACTCTGAGGAACGAATGAAAAAATGCCATTTTTGTTTCTTATCTGTGGATATTATTTGAACCATGAACCTTCTTTGGTACTAACTGATCCTCGATTGGTCTTCGTTTTGTAATCGGGACACATTTTGAGGCTGGTACTAGCTTTGTTACCGTAACAATCCAAGACCTTTTAGTCTTGGTTTAAACCATTACTTATGCAGTTTTTTGTAATAAGACGGTAAACGTTTGGTCAGTTAGTTATGGAACTAGTTAGAGTAGGTTAATTATTTAAAAAAAAATGGTTAGGTTAGGTTAGGTTAAAACTGTGACCTCCTACGACCAGAAACGACTAGATTATATAGAAAAAAAAATATGGAAAAAAAACAGGCTACCCGAAACTGAACTAGTTAGACGAGATTAATTATTTAAAAAAATGCTACTAACTAAAAAATAATAATACTACCAGAATACTTAATATTAATATTTCTTTATTACATTTTTATACATACAAATTACATTTTTAAATATTTTTATGAAAAAGAAAAAAAAAAAAAAAAACATTTAAAAATATAAAAAGTAGTGGTCCATCGGCATCAGGAACAGGGTCCAAGGTGCCGGTGGTCAGGGCTCTAGAGAGAGGAACCTCCTCACGATGCGTGCCGTGTCTAGGAGTACTGCTTTCTGAATCAAGCCCTTGACCCAGCCGCGCAATGAGAGCCTCCTGAGGTGTTGGTCGAGGCTCTCCGCTATTAGGCCATTAACTGTTACGATTATCGGTACAATGATTGCAGAGTCCACGTCCCACATGTCGACAACCTCGTGTGCTAAGTCGAGATACTTGATTTTTTTATCTTTCTCAGCTTTCACGAGATTCTCGTCATGAGGGACAGCGATATCAACAATCATTGCACGGCGCTCTCCTCGATCTATCACCACAATATCAGGCTTATTGGCTACAATAGTCCTGTCAGTGATGATAGATCGATCCCAATACAATGTGGCATGACTATTCTCGAGAACTGGGTCGGGCACATACCTGTAGTATGGTACTTCTGACTCAACAAGGTTGTATTGCAAGGCAAGTTGCTGGTGGATAATCCTAGCCACTAGATTGTGTCTATGCAAGTACTCGCCGTTAGCAAGACGAGAACAACCGGAAACAATATGTCTGATTGATTCACCGGGACGGTGGCATGCCCGACAGATGTCAACCGTACCGTCCTTGACAATGTATTTCCGGTAATTATTCGTCATGATAACTTCATCCATAATCGCACAGACAAAACCTTCGGTTTCCCCGAAGAGATCGCCGAAACGCAGCCAGGATACAGATGCCAAAAAGTCTACATCAGGCCCATGGAGGGCCCGGAAAAACCGTCCGTGAAGCTCTTTGCCTTGCCAGACTTCCTTACGATCGTTAGTATCAAGTACTGCAGGTTTGCGCCAGTTCTCTTTCGCCAAGGAGAGTGGGGTGAGGCCCTTGTCCACTGCGACCACATCTCGGTGCATCCCCACGTCAGTTTGAAGGAAATATTCCCTGAGACTGCAAATCTCGCGGTTGTGGAGGGTTTTAGCATTTAAGAAACCTCGACCCCCACACTTCCGCGGGATGTACAGTCTCATCACTGATGATCGTGGGTGATGCATCCGATAAGCTGTCAACAATGTACGGACCTTCCTATCCAGAGCGTCAAGTTCCGTCTGAGTCCATTTGAGTATGCCGAAGGAATACATCAAAACCGGCATGACCCAACCGTTGAAGGCGCGCACCTTGTTTCCGCCTGATAAAAGACTATTTAACACTTTATTCAGGCGGCCAAAGAAACGCTCCCTCAACGATTGTTTCATGTCGGTAACCTTGATGCCTAATGCTTCCGACATACCCAAATACTTGTAGGTTTCGGTTGAGGAGAGAGATCTAAGGTGTATGGAATCCGAGAGTTGGGTTCCTACGGATTCCATAATCCCCCCTCGCTTTACATGCATAACTGCACATTTGTCCACACCAAATTCCATCCTGATGGCGCTACTGAACGTTTCTGTTACCTTCAGTAGCTCCATCAGTCGCAAATTGTTGGGGGCAAAGAGTTTCAGGTCATCCATGTAAAGGAGGTGAGATATAACCTGACCACCTCTTGTCAACCGATAGCCTAGACCTGAATTCTCTAGCAGTGTGCTTAGAGGATTCAAGGCTAAGCAGAACCAAAGCGGACTCAAACTATCGCCCTGGAATATTCCCCGCTCAATCCTGATCGGTTCATCGATCCCCCGGATCTGTCGACATCCTGGATAGAGAAGGACCGTCCTCCACTGCCCCATACATGACATCAAGAAGGTGCGTAGAGTTGCGTCTATTTTGTACAACTCCAGCACCCTAGTGAGCCATGTATGTGGCACCGAATCATAGGTCTTCTTATAATCTATCCAACATGTCGACAAATCCTTCCTGGATCTACGGACCTGTTGGCTTATGGCCATGTCTATAAGGAGTAGCTCCTTAGTATATTAATATTATTATTACCTGATTTGAATTTATCCCAAGTGGAAAAAACACCCTTGTAATAAAACGTCTTTATTTTACGTAAAATGAGTTATTCCAACTGAAATATTTGATTATATAAAAATTGGTAAAAGCGTAGTTGGTAAACAAGTTATTGTTTAAACGTTCACTTGCAAAACATTCGGTTTGCGTTGCAATTATTTGTGAAGAGATTTTTTGCTAAGTAATAATTTGGCAAATGAAATTATGCGGAAAATTGTTTGGGAAGTGATAATTTGGCAATTTCTTTTCGATGAAACAAGGGAGACCCCTGGAAAAGGCATGGTGGGTTCGTGGTCCAAAAATATTCACAAAAATCCTTTAAAAAATACCACCCATATCCTGAACCCACTATCACATGCACGTCCTATAAATATAATGGGGGTAACTATTTATAAAGAGGGTAAGTGGGGTGGCTCATAAGAATAAACGACATACATTAGGGCCGCACGCTGCTACCACAGTGCGACCTATTTTATAAAAATGTACCAGGCACTGCGTGTACCAACAATACGGGACTTTAAGGTATGTTCTCAAGTATTTATGGGTATAATGAGGTGCTATATGTACAAGGAAAGGATATGAGGTCAATGAATCACAATGGAAATATACGATGTGATGTTGTTGTTCCAATAAAATTTCACTACCATTACCGTTTACCTTCATAATTTGCATTGCAGTAGAAGCTAGTACTCTTAATATTATAATTATAATGTAACGTCTGTCTACAAGAGGAGCTCGTGGCTAATTAATAACAGCCGCACAGGTTGATCCACCAGGTAAAGCTAAGCTTGCTAGGGTTGGTCCGTGGATGGGTAACCATCTTTACATACCTAGACTTCTCCATGCCTTGGAAAGCACGATAAGCCGTTGGTCCCGGCTGTCATTCGTGGATCTTTGACAGTCGTTACGGGTCGTCGGAAACCCAAAAGTCTGATAACCAGTCTTATCAAAGGGTATCGTATTACCCAGCAGTTACTGGGTTGTGGAGGTCAGATAGGCTGTCACTCCGTGTAAAATACTGGTATTCAGCTGCATCCGGTTAGACTGGAAGCCGACCCCAACATAGTTAGGAAAAGGCTAGGCAGATGGAACTAAATTTCTTGCATAAACTGAACTATTGCTACAAAATGTGGTCTACAGAGCACCTTCCTAAATTATTATAAGTGTTAAAGACAGCAACTTTTTTTTCAATCAATTAACTAGACTCTCTATCCATAAAGCTCTGGCCAATTTGAATCGAATTTCGTGCGGAATGCAGGTCGATATTCGCTTGCGCTGATTGTGTCAACTAAACTTGTATGCAGTAGTTCAAACTGGCGTGAATTGTCACCACGACTTCCTAGTCGTTAAAAAAATCAACGTGCGCAGTCGCGTCCCGCATCCCGTGCGGGATTTGCCTCAGAGCAAATGAAAATTGGGTTTATTCTACGATAACTGTTAATATTAAAGGAACAACTTTTAAAAACAGAGCTTTACAACGTGTTCAAATAGCGAAAGCTCAAAAACATTGCAAGCGAAAGTTGTTCATCCGATCATAGAACGAACATTAGCGGCTACCATCCCCACCATCTACTACTGCCACCCCAGAATTCCATTCGAATATGTTTTATTACCAAAGTGAAGGCAATATCGAGACTATGTGGTTTCTTAGAGCTCTCTCTGTGGAACATTAATACCGTGCGCCGGGTAGGTATACGGACGTCGACGGAATACATTTGCTTCGTAAAAGATATTTTTCGTCATAAACTGGTCGTGTTCAATGTCTTAGTGTATTGAATTATTGGGAGCGATGTTATCGACGTGTGTTTGGATGTAGGTATTATTGGTATAATATCAAGGTTATTCCGACATAAAGTGAATTTGTTTGGTTTTTTTTTAATGAAAGAAAGCAAAAGGGAAACGTTATGCAAGTAAGGTCTTCCCTTATTATGTTGTGTCATCTTGTGGCTAAGTAATAACAGCCGCACGGTTCGATCCATCAGGTTAAGCTATGCTTGCCGGGGTTGGTCCGAGGATGGATGACCATTTTAATATACTGAGACTCTTCGGAAAGTTAAGCCGTTGGTCCCGGCTGTCATTCCTGGATCTTTGACGAAGATCGTTATGGGGCGTCAGAAGCCCGAAAGTCTGACAACCAGTCTTACCAGGGGGTATCGTATTACCCAGTTACTGGGTTATGGAGGTCAGCTAGACAGTCGCTCCTTGTAAAATACGGTATTCAGCTGCATCTGGTTAGACTGGAAGGTGACCCCAACATAGTTGGAAAAAGGCTAGGTAGATTTATTGATGTTGTGTAAGCACTAGCTTATGAGATCAACTCATGATAACAAAATGGTAACAAATCAATTTTTTTTCTTTTTATTTCACATAAACCTACATGGGCACAGAAGCATCAGAATCAAAGTGCGTGGTTCGAATTGGTTGTTTCCCATGGAGAAGAGGCGGCAAGAAACTCCACAATAACTCTTTTAAAAATAAATGGCTTTTACAATGTTTTCAAATTACAGTGTTAATAGGTACGGGAGGACAATGTAGGCCCGTCAACAAGTAAGTACCAGATACTTAACAAAATTGAAAATGATCTACAAATCTGTAGTATAATAAGCTTACAATGTTCTCACATTCACACACAAAATATAAAATAAACTTTATATAAAAGACAAATAAAATAATAATAAAATAAAAACTTATTTCAACCAAATAACATAAAAAGACTAGATGTCCATTTTCCAGTAGGTAATGTCCAATTAAATGATACATCAAGCAATTATTTGTAGGAGGTATAACTAAAAACATGTTTGAAATGGCTTAAAGAATGTGCTGACGATAGCACAGAAAAACACATAATAATAAAATTGTCTAATAATTTATAGTATCTACAAGTAATATTAGCCAAATCTACAGCTCCTAAGCAAATAAAAAAAAAAAATTTAAATATCCGTTTGTTTGTATCCAAACGTTTGTAGAAACACAACTCACGTACCGGGGCCAGTGAGATGGGTCTCTCGTTATTAACCAAATTCTGCAGATGTTTTCTGAGCAAACGTTCCGTGTCATCATTCTCAAGTAATTCCTGGCTATTATTCATGAATAAATATTATAATGTTCAATGTCAAGAAATTCGAGTTTTAGAAAAGTTTGGTTACATAGAATATCAACAAATTCATTTTATTTCTCAGATTTATATCCGCCGACCACACCACCAACACAATCCACCTCTGCCTACTCTACTGGAATAACAGGCGTGATATTTTATTATATCATTAACAACAACAACATTTGTTTATCAGTTAAGTAGATAGGTACTCTACCTACATCAGAAAAGACTGCCGATACCTAAGGTCAAATGGAAAATTTTATTATGCACGTACAATATGTATATTGGTAATAAAACTGAATTTATTTGTTTATACATCGGTGTTACAGAGATGATAACTCGTAAAAAAACAGTCGAAAACCTATCATTCGTAAGGCTTGGAGCTCCTCTTATAATGGACGACAAATGTCTACGAGATCATGTGGTGCCACCAACGAAATTACACGATCAATTCAACAACCGCTAGTGGTAGGAGACGAGTAAAACCCTTCCATCTTAGCAAATCCCTTGAAGGTTTTAATCAACAGAGGTTTCTATGCTTTTTACGTAGTAAGTATTCTTCTGAAAACACTAACTTATTGGAACGCAACAGAAATAATCAAAATAGCGTAAGCGTATTATTTGACCACTACTACTACTTTCCTGCATATAAATTAACTAAATAACAGAGGCTAAACTATATATTTTCCCATCTCACTTTCAGATAAACATGAACTCTATTACGGACCGCTTACCTCACATAGGTAAGCGGCACACAATATCACCATGCACTAAACACTTGCCTCACAAATACCTTGTAAGAAACCTTTCATACATTTTAAATAAGAATTACCCGACCAAGTGAAGGAGACACCGCGGGAAGTTATCCACTGGCGTCTAACCATTACTCCGAGAAATGCCAATTTAAACTTGTAACGAGGTTTCCTGCGAGTGGTTGCGGAACGAAATTAAAAACTCTACAGAGCCAACGCTCGAATAGCTTCGGTGACTGGATGGGGCCTCTAACCGGCCTAACTTTCATCCTCACTTTGTTACGTACTTCCCTCACGGCAATTTTCAGCCTTTTTAACGAAAGATCAGGATGCAAAAAGTGTGCCAACTAGTTTTTGTCCCGTTCCCGGCGTATGTAATGCCTGGTTTACTAAAACTTTCTATGGATTAAAAGCACAAGGGAATATTAAAATTTTATGGTCGTCTTCGGGATGCCGAATATCTGAGATATTGGTGGAATTTTTTGTGTCTAGGTCATAAAGTGCATGGGGAAACATTATGTCGGTAAACGCAAGGAATTGAAGCTAAACTTTCATTTATAACTTATACTTTTATCCTATCTTGTATATGTTCCTACCTAATAAAACATTGATGCTGACTTTATCGACTAACACAAGAACTCTGGTATGACTGACAGACAATTTTATCATTTTACATACGAAACAGCTATCTAATTACGTAACATATTTTCATAAACGTTTATGAGTCAGATTAGTCGTTAGTTTCATTTTGACAGTTCAACAAAATTTAATTGCGTTATTTACGTAGTTGAGCAGTTTTTTTTTCGAACTTGAGAAGCAATGGATTAGTAATCTTTTTCAAAACGATTCAGATTCTGATTGATCGTGTACTACGCAATTAGAGTTTAAATAGGTCAAGAAATCAAATTTTGAAAGAGTTTTCTCAAAGCTCTATTGAGGCCATACGAGATGTAGTAATTACTTCGGTAATTGAAAATGAATAAATAAACCATGGTAATAATATTGTAGTTATAATTTTCCAACGGCTAATCACCAATAACACTACTTCAAAACATCGCAAATGGAGCTTAAAATGCACCGCCATCAGCTCCAACATTTTAAAGTACCGTAGTTCAAAGTTGTCCAAGTGTCGGCCACGTAAATACCACCGAATAAGTTTCAAAAAGTGCGACCAGACAGATGTCAGTTTAAAAACAAAGTTCAAGACGCTACAGCATGTTGCAAAACAATCCAGATGTTAAGACAGCGGCGTACGTGATCGGAATGGGAACACCCTGTACATTCCCGTCCCCAATAGTTGTGTATAAAAGCGGTTATTGAATATTAAACTCACGAAATGGGATATTATGGGCGCGGAGAAAGTTAAGAGTTTACTATGAAATTTTTTCGTAGATATTTTTTTTATTTTGTTTGCGGAGGCTTACTTTTAGTAGTGCTCATTTTGCGGAGCGGTCTTTAGGGATATTACTTTTGTGTTGACTTAGTGTTAGTTTATCTAGTCTTCAGAATTTACTTCAATCTTGTCTTTACATTATTTTAAAACGCAAAGTCACTCTTATTTCACTTGTAGTTTAAGTGCTGTTTTTGGCCATATTTTAGTGTATAAGCCGAGCCATGAGCTAAGTTAGTGAGAACAGCCATTATAAAAGGTCTATAAAAGAAAGAAAGATTTTTAGTTTTATTTGGTACCACAAACTATTTGGGATACAAACAGGAGTCCAAAAAGGCCTCTACCTCAGCATAATGCTGAAATATACAAATATAAAAAAACGCAGTGCTGGAATTCTGATAGGGCCCACTGTGATGCCACGGACACACCTAGGGACATATATAAATCGTACTAGGGGATTACAAAATAAATAAAACAATTAAAGATAATAATACAAAACAAATATAAATAAGTTAAAACATAAGCTAACGGCTTACCTGATGGAAAATGATTACCAGCGCTTATCGATACCTGCTATTAAAGAAACAAGGTGACGAACTTAAAGACAAGGCTACATAGGTACACGTTTCAGCAGTGTCACGGATTTTTTTATCACAGAATTGAATTTGAATTGTGCCTGTACTTCCTGGCATGATTTTTTTTACAAAGGGAATCAACTGAGTATACTGCAAAAATTAAATGGCTCATGTAAATGTCTAGTGAACAATTAAAAGTGAGTGTAATTAATATGTATCTATGGTATATGTATATATGGTCGCTCACAATAGGCCTTATCAGAAGGCATAGGAATAGCCGTAGGCAATGGAGAGGGCTATGCTTGGAATTTCCCTACGTGATCGAATCAGAAATTAAGAAATCCGTAGGAGAACCAAGGTAACTGACATAGCCTGAAGAATTGCTAAACTTAAGTGGCAATGGGCAGGGCACATTGCTCGTAGAACAGATGGCCGATGGGGCCGAAAGGTTGTGGAGTGGTGACCGCGTACCAGAAGACGAAGCGTTGGAAGGCGTCCCACAAGATGGAGCGATAGATAGATAGATAGAAGATAGAATATTCTTTATTATGCACACCATACAAATTACAGAAATAAATTTAGAAATGTTACATAGGGTGACACAATGGGCGGTCTTATCGCTAAAAGCGATCTTTTACAGACAACCTTTGGATGGATTATTTGGAGCGATGATCTTGTGAAGGCCGCAGGAATCCGCTGGATGCAGGAAGCACAGAATCGGTCGAAGTGGCGGTGCTTGGGAGAGGCCTATGTTCAGTAGTGGACGTCTTTTGGCTGAAATGATGATGATGATAATTAATATTATGTATCTACCTTTCATCACCACTTGGGTCTAACTAACTGTGATCATCAATCGGTATGCAAAAATTGGTGATTGTTTCAACAAATCTTACTCGTCGTTCATTGTGGCAATCTATTAGCATTCTCTTCTTTACCAGTAGCCATATAAAAAGTGGATAAATTTTATTGTAATAATATTCATTTATTTCAGGTACCACATAACCCATAATAGAAATCACACACAAATAGACAACCTCAACACAAATTAATTAATTCATAATCAATTCATTACAATAGCCTCTTCCGTGCGACACTATATGTAACTTGTCTGTCACAGCAGTGTCGCACATAAGGACAGTCCAACCTATTTGCTATCATATTCAGAACGATATTGGAGCTGGCCCGCACTCTGCGCACAAGAGACGCGCAGCGCTTCCGCATGGTCGCATGAAAACAGTCCGTGCGCGCCCATGCGAACATATCCGAAGCGCTGCAGTAGCGAGGCAGGCCCAACAGGCAGGCAGGCAGGTGGGTTATTGTGAATTATCAGTCAATCATACGTTAGTAATATTATAAATATTTTTTAAATTGTATCAATATTATCACATATCGACTTATGTGATACGTATTGATACAATTTAAAAAATATTATATTATACGCCGCAGAAACTGTGACAAACTGCATTTTTAAATTCAAATCACTAAGTTTTCCATCCAATTGCCGTCCGTAATTCGGAGCTAGTAATAAAATCTAACATAAAACACACGTCCGAAGACACAACATCAGTTTGCTTAGCTCAAAAGGGTCGTTTCGTACGTCCGGCGAGCGTGTTTTCGCAAGGAAGATGGTCGGCGTACGTGTCCGGCATTCTGTCCGGTGGTCCGACTGTCCGAGTTTAACCCTTAACGGTTTTAGATTAGCCCGTATTCTTGGAGTGTGACGAGAAACATAACTGTGCACGAGTGTTATGAATTTCGACGTAAGCGATTTTTCTTTCATTCAATTTAACAGCCGGTTGGGTTGTTTCGTTTTTCGTTTTATGTGAAGGCTGTTAAATATTTTTTGGTATTTTGGAATGATTAGATTTTTTACTGTCCGTGTCTCGTAACTATGGGTTGAACAGTTGTCAACCGATGGGCAATCATGTAAGCTTATAGTATCTTTTATATTTTGAACTTGACTTTTTAATGTAAAAAGTCTTGCGAATTTAACTGTTTATGATGTGTGTGAAAATATTTCGAAAACATGTTCCTAGCATAAGTCACGAATCTCTATCTCGACGTATGCTGTATTCTGGACAAGGCTTAAAATTCAAGAAACATAATTTTAAATCGAATCCATATTTATGCAAACAAACAATAAACCCGGTTCGCGCGAAAAGTTACAGCCAACGATTAATTCACCTTGCAACGTTATGGTAATAACGTCACACTGCAAATTTTCACATTATCGAAACATTTTCACGTACATTGCTGAGTTTATCGCGCCTCGTCATGCGAAACACGGAACTGGGGGGGAAACGGGCAACGTCGTCGTGTATACCACCGATCTTGATATGGCGTTTGTTGTGTGAAAGGAAAATTGTTCTTATGAATGTTGGCTTGGAAATTCAGTGGACGGTTGTATCGATAGAGGGAGTATGGTATTATGTAGTTCATACTTTAACACCCTATTGAACTTTTGACTTTCTCTGAAAAATCTTGTTTAGACACCGTAGTAGGCCAAAGATTATAGAACCAGGTTTAAAACTTCAAGTCTGTGTTCTATCAAGACCAAAATGAATATCCTAAAAAAAAAAATATCCTAGAAAGTGAAAGGTGCGGCACGAAATGACAGAACTGGCCTATACACACGATGCGTTGTACATATGGTATGTCACCCGCGAGATGAGGAGGAGAAGACTACGCGTAGCGACGCTGCCGCGTCTGTCAGTCAGTCTCACCATGTGACTGCCAATGGGGCGAAATCTTTGCGGTGCGGCATGACTGCGGCATAACAACGTTACGGCGGGGCACCGCAACGCCCGTATGACCTGGCGGTCATGTGCAAACATGTGCAAACGCCCGTATGACCGCCAATACGGCGAAATCTTTGCGGTGCGGCGCTACAACGCATCGTGTGAACAGGCTCTTAATACGCGAGTAGGTATGACTCGCACTTGCTTCCCTTCGCTAAGTACGCCTTCTTTACAGCTGACTAAACCAAATAAATGAATAACCACAGTTTCTGAATAGAAAGAACTTTACAGAATCTAATGTTATAGACGTTTCTCAAGAGTGCATAGCAGCATGAAAAACCGCAAGAATTCAAAGCACGGATTTATTTCTGTTTAATTTCTCCATCAAAGAACACAAAAACTAATAAGAAACGCAAAGCGGAGCAACAAAACATCACAAGATGCATTCCGCATTTTAACGGACCAGAGAAAATATTAAAAAGGAGATTTAATGCAAAACAGGCAGGCGACAAACGGGACTGGATGCAATCAACATCTCATTAGCGGAGTTCTTAATTCCAGTGTCTCCCGGGACTCCCTCTGATTTCTTCGATAAATCGTTTATTACAATTCCCGTTTTTCCCCTCCCTACTGTTCTTGTCTCGCGAATATCAGCGTTATCCGATCGGTGATTATGTTAAAAAATTGAACGAATTTAGATTGGATTCGATAGAAAGTAAATTGGGGAGTCGAGGAAAAAAGTTTAATGAACTCACGCCTCGCGAGTTTGAAAAATTCCGGTTTGTCTGACATTTTTGATAGCTACATAGTTGTCAGAGTTTCAGAATGGAACTTTTCATTTATTTTAACATTAAAATTTCGACCTCATCCTCTCCCTAGCCTTTTCCCAATTATTTTGGGGTCAGCTTCCAGTCTAACCGGATGCAGCTGAAAACCGTCTTTTACATGGAGCGACTGCTTATATCTGACCTCCACAACCCAGTCACTGGGTAACACGATACCTCTAGGCAAGGCTGATTGTCAGACTTTCGGACTTCTGACTATCCGTAACGACTGTCAAAGATCTAGGACAGCCACCACGGACCATCTGCTGAATGTGTTTTCCGAGGCACGAAGGGGTGTTGGTATGTTATGGATGGTCACCCATCCACGGACCGACCTCGGCAAGCGTTGCTTAACCTTGATGATCGACCTGTGTGGCTGTTATTATTTAGCCACGAGACCCTTTGAAATTTCGACCTATATGGACAAAATACAAACATGTATGAAATTACTGCTGAAATCTACTGGGACCGAACTAAGTAAAAGCCCATTTTCGCAATCCCTGACTCACCTGTTTTGACTCCTACGAGAGATAAGGGTCACCAATTCCTATTAACACTACGCAAATAAACTGCGTACTCATATGTACTGTTTATAATACTTAAAATCAACATGGCAACATTACGACGCGAGTACCAGGCTCCCAGAGCCAGTGCGGAGTAATTTAATGAGTTGACCCGTTAATTGGCGAACAGCTGGTTCCTACAGCCAATGTTTAAATTAACTGCCTTTTGTGTAGGGCTGTTGAGCTCTGACGGTTCTAATACGCGGACGTGTTATGTGCGAATTATTTGTTAAACGAATTTAAAAATATTTTTTTGTTGTTCTTTGGTCTTTGGGCGAACATTGTGGTCTGAAGCGGTGGATGTTCAAATATATATACCTACTGCATTAATTTTCATTAAAAACCTTCGAAGTTATTTTACTAACGACTTTTAGATTTCGTGGCTTTAATGCTAATTGAGACAATATATACGTACAGTACTGTAGAACAGCAAGTTTGCACCATAAAATGAGATTGATATTATCTACTGATTTTTTTGTCATTATATTATTTATATTCTTTTCTTCATAATTAATACTTATTTATATATTTAAACTTCTCGCACACAATCAGGTTCAAAGGCGGACTTAATGCCTTAGGCATTCTCTACCAGTCAACCAAGGGTGGTGAAGAGATAAGATGGCAGGTGCTCCGAATTAGAGGAGATATTTTTTTTTTTTTTTTTTAATTAGTACATAAATAGTTTATAAACTAAAGATACACGTACATACAAATTTACTATAATATATACCTACATCATTTAGATATACAGAGTTGATATGACAGAGGGGCATTAAATAACACTACGTATACTATACGTGTTTAGTATTAATTCGATACGGTATAAAAATAAAAAGCACCTAAAATGAGTTTTTTTTTGTTTCAAACAAACTAAATAGCTTACAAATCAGAGTAAAACGCAACCACCCTTTGAAAATAAATTTAACTGACCTACAGATACCTAGGTAACAGCGGCAACGTCGCGCGCGTCGGCGTGTGTTATCTCGTCAAAGCGGGCGGCCGCCCGCCGCGCGCCGGCCCGCGCCGGCGCGGCGGCGGTGGCGCGGGCGGCGCCTCCGCTCGCGGCGGCTCCTCGGCTCGCGGCTTTTGTTTTAGGGATGGTTTTGAAGTACAACAATCACAAAAAAAATAAATTCTCGATGTGTCATTCACATGAATGCACAAATTATACCGACAGAGAATAATGTTATTTATTTTTCTAATTAAAAATCATGTCAGTGTATTCTAACGCCGTGTAAGTTACACGAGGCATTGTTGAACACTTTAATTACACACACACACACACACACAAACCCAAAGTTTAATTACGTTTCGTATCACAATAAAAGCAGTCGATCACAAAAAAAAACACTAACACTAAATAATAATAATCCCAAGTTACGTGTCCTGTCACAATAAAAAAAGAAATACTGTCTTAAACTTATTTAGTGTCCTATCAGAATAACAAACCAAAATCCCAATTGTCAGCGCGCGAGTTCGACAAAACGGAAGCGGAGCAGGTGCTACCGTGTTACGTAACATCTTGTACGTTCCGAAAGAATAGCGTCGGCGCACTGAAAAAAACAGTTTTTAGAAGCCCCACTGCCCCACTTACCGATCGCAACCCCTGCCCCTCGATCGCTAGGATGCAATAGCAACACACTGACCTATTTCTATTTCTTTTACGCGTGGTGTTTTGCAGATGATTGTCCCTCTCGTAATGAAAATGCAAGTGTGTGTGTATTTATTGCTTCCTTGTTTGCATTGTCATCTTTTTAGCGAAAATACTTGGTTGTACTTGTGACTTGCGTCACAGCGGCAACAACGCATAGGTTATACTCAGATTTATCGTTTTAAGGTGCATGACCTATGCGTATAGACATAATCAGCTGTTAGGAAAGATACATCGTGTTCAAACGGGGCAAAAACTTAAAAAATCATTTGCGACTAAACTACTGCTCCTATTTAATTGATTTTTGGTACAGAGCTTGAAAATGGTACCTAGTATACTCAGTTTAAAGAAAAGCCCCTCTGTCGTATCAACTTTGTATACCGGCTGAAATTTTTTACCGTCTCGAGAATAATATGGTGTGTTATGTAAGTGGAACAGAAGCCATACCCGGGAATATTTGCTTAGTAGCATTGACCACGCGGGCGGGCGGGGGATGCGCGAGTGGCTTGTGCGCCTGCGAAAGGATATCAAAGAGGCCGACGGCAAGTGCGGCGACTACCTATCGGCCGCTAAGGAAAGCTACGAATTCATTGATAAATTCCGCGCATTTAGTAGGGTGCGTATGATTCGAATTTCGATATTCTTAATCGATTAAAAAAAAAAAAAACTGTGCCATAGGCTTCTACTCCGTTCGCCTAATATACCCTATTTTTTTCGAGACGGTAAAAAAAATCATGCGGTTTAAATATAAGGATACAAATTCAAAGGAAATGAGGTAATTGAGATGACTCTACACTATTTGTTTTGAAAATAACTCTGCAATTACTATTAATACTTAAGTATTTATAAGGCTGATGTGAGTAAAAACACCGGGAGACGACGCCCTAGAAGGGCATTTAGTGACGTTCTTCAGAAAGGACAGGTCCATAGTACTCGCAACCGGCGTGCATGTATGACTAGATGTATGAACGTAGACGAAACAAAAGAAGTATCTGAGGATCGTAGCAGATGGCGTCCTGTAGTATCTGGCTCCCCCACCGGAAGAAGGCATGAGTTTAAGTATGTACATATGTTAATGAGTAATATTTAATTTACACCTTTTTACTTAAGAAACCGCCAGCCCTATTTTAATCGCGCTCTTCCGATGTTACAGTTTCCCAACAATCGCGTAAAATTCCCACTTGTTTTTACAATAAAACTACGAATGACTACGAATTTATTGAACCGTTACAACCGAAATACTATCTTGTAATACTTCGTTCAAAGTTGATCGGTTTCAAAGTTTTTTTGTTGTTTGAATTAATATAATCTGTTGTAAAGCTTTTTCTCTAACGTAATTTATGTTGCCGTACGTATTTAATTGGTAATTGACGGAAGAAACGATGGATCATGCACTCTCGCTCCGGACCATGGCCTGAACCAGGGCCGGACGCGAGAGATTGCCGCCGCCGATCGCCTCCGTGAGGACACGGCGGTGCCCCGCCCAAGCCGGGCAGACCTCCACCGTATGCTCCACCGTGTCCTCCGGGCGATCCACACAATGGTGACACCCGGGCCTTTCCTCCCGTTTTATCCTGAACAGGAACCTCCCGAAACAACCGTGTCCGGTGAGGACCTGCGTCAGGCGGAAGGTGAGGACGCCGTGACGCCTCTCTATCCACTCCTCAAAGAGGGGACTTATCGCCGCAATTGTGGAGTGCCCAGCGCTGGGTTGCGACAATCGCACACTCCATGCCGCCATGAGATCCCGCCGGAGCTCTGTCCGCTGTGCCATGATCTCTCGCGGCAGCGGAGTTACACCCCGGCGTTTTGCCTCCTCGCGCATCTCCCACATGTGCGCGAGGACCTTCGCCTCCAGATCCCATGGCGGTAGTCCGGCGAGGAGGCTCGCCCCCTCGCGGAAGACCGTGCGGTATCCCCGGACCAGCCTAATGGCCATGACCCTTTGGGACGCATTCAACCGCTGGGCTGGTCGCAGCCTCAATGAACGCGCCCACACCGGTGCCCCGTAAAGGGCCATGGACCGCACGACCCCCGCGTAAAGCCTCCGGTAGGAGGCGTTTGGACCCCCTAGATTGGGCAGAAGCCGCTTCAAAGCAGCCCCAGACGTATCCAGTTTGGGAGATCTCTGGGAAACCTAACTGGATTTTTGGAAATTATTTTGAAATTGTAATTATACTTTAAAATGATTTATAGGGCTTCAAAATAAAATCGTGTTTTCAAACATAAATGATTAATTCTTCATTCAAATCATTGATAAATACGTATACGTTCGATGTAAATACATAACAATACTTGTATTAGCATTGTAAACAATTTCAATCACCAAATAACCAAACGGTTTTATAATGATTCACGTTCATTTATTTAAAACCTCGAATCTACACATGTGTTATTTACAATCTGACTGTAAAAACACCACGTATAAACCCGATTACGGCGAAACCAAAAGGAAGGGTTAGGTAATCTGTAAGATTTATGCCTTAATTAGGTACATGACTTAGTAATGATGTGTGACTTCGGATATCTCCGGCAAAAATCTACATTGATGTCTTGTTACCTTTGTAGTTGGCTTTTTTGTCTTAAATGGGTTTAAGTTTATTTAATTTTTTTATCTTGAAATTGTGAGAGTCCCGTGTGACGAATTAAATCAAGTGATTAAACTAAATCAAAGGAGGATTGTCATGGTCTCTATTTTTATGTAACTTTTGACAGTTTTACAAGCTTTTTATGATCTTGCTTCGTTCTTATGTGTTTCCAGTTACTCCAATTGTCATCCATTTTTCAAACACTTCCTGGCATCCGATTGAGCTGAAACTTGACATAGGTACTTATTAACTTAACTACCGAGACATTTTAAAAATACGAACTTATTAGATAACGTCGTTGAGTTTGAACACGTTGGTTTTGTCTTGACAAGCCCATAGCCCATGATGGTGTCCAGGGTCTGATGCCACTCTGTATTCTACTTGAAGTTTCCTACACTTCATCATTCAATCATCATCATTTCAGCCGAAAGCCGTCCACTACTGGACATAGACCTCCCTCAAGCATTGCCACTTCGACTGGTTCTGAGCTTCTCGCATCCAGCGGATTCCTATATCATCAAATACATCATTATAACAACAATTATCTACATCTCAAATCCACTTATATAATAGCGTCCCTCAGTTGTAAACTCCACGACCTTATTGTCAAGTTAATTTGCTCTAAACAGTATAATCAATCGAAAATTTCTGGAGGGATCATGAATAATTCGGCGAACAAGTGAACTGACGCAAAACTTTTCTCCCCAAGCGTCTCCACTGTAATGAATATACACCCTTAAAACATTTTGCAAACTCTATTGAATGAATGGAACGAATGAACTTTAATTTTGATGAAGTATTATGTACCGCAATTTGGGAGCGGGATCGGTTTTTGCTCGGTCATAGCACTCTATTACAACAAATAGGTAAGTTTGTTTGTTTAGAATAATAGACTGATGTTTTGTGGGCTAGGAAATTACCATTTGAGTATGTTTTTGGCTTGTGGTTAAATGAAAGTAGCCGTACGGGTCGATTGCCGGTTAAGCTACACTTGCCGCGGTCGGTTCGTGGATGGGTGACCATGTATTATAAACATATCGAGACCTCTCCGTGCCTCGGAAAGCTCGTAAATCCGTTGATCCCGACTGTCATTCGTAGATCTTTGACAGCTAGCCGTTACGGGTAGTCAGAAGCTCAAAAAGTCTGACAACTAGTCTTACCAAAATAAAATATATTGTTACCCAGTAACTGGGTTGTGGAGGTCAAATAGGCAGTCGCTCCATGTAAAATATTCCGTATTCAGCTGTATCTGATTTGACTGAAAGCTGACCTCAAAAAATCAAGCTGAACATAGTTGCGAAAACGCTGGCTATTTTCAACTATGTGCAGATCGATTTTTTATATATTTTTTGTTTTTAATGTTGAGCTCGGTTTTTGATTTATTTTTTGATATAAATTATTTAAGTTGTACGGGAATACCGATTGACTTTTCTGAAAATTAATGTATTTAGTATTTCAAGAATGTATGCATTAAAAACGGTATCAACCATTTTACATTCGAATATTAGTTATCTCTAAAAATCTTAAAACTTTTCACCCAAACAAAACCACGGCCATACGTAGTATTCCATATTTTTCATCCCCATTACGCTCAACAGCTGTAAACGAGTATTGTTACAATTATGTTCTTTTATTTTATTTGTGTCATATTTCAGGACTGCTGTAAAAGCATCCGTTTTTGTATCGCCGTGTCAAGTTTTATTTAGTTGTGTTTCACATACTAATGAATATGGAGTGCCGTGTTGACAAAGTACCTAAATAGATAGACGTATGAGTATAGCCAACAAATGTTAAGTGAGCGCTTGCAAGGGGCCTGTGAGTTGGTGGACTTGGTGAAGTGCAATGCAGAGAGGTGTGAGTTACTGACAAACAATCTCACCTGTAGTTGTGCTCCCACTCTGCCACCTCTCATGTCACAGCATGTTGTTCCTACAGCTTCACCCATTTTAGCACATACTTTAGAAATTGTCAACCCCACTCAAAGTAATGTTTTGGTTTATTCAGATAGATTAGGAGCAGGTTTCGGGTCATTGTTAAATAATCGCTCTAAACATACTATAGTTAACTATTGTTACCATAACCTGCACTTCAATGAGCTTGTTCATAAAATAAAACTTACACAAATGAATGAGCAGACTACTGTAGTTCTTTTAATTGGAAACAGTCTGAGCATCACTAAAAGGGACATAGTTAATGGTATTGACACCCTACTTAAATTAAAATTAGGTAAATTAATATTATGTGCATTGCCATATTCTGACAGGTTATATGAGCAAGATAACAATTACATTTTTAGCTTAAATAACCTTATGCATATTTTGTCATGTCGCCATAGCGACCGTTTATTGTATTTTGATACTAACAATTTTGTTAGAGATTTTGTGTTGACCCAGTAGCATATGTTTCTACCTAAGAAAAGCCAACATGTATTAGCTACTTTATTAGCCTACAATATACACGCAGTTATTAATGTTTTAACTGAGATTAGCTTTAGTGACGAAACAGTATTATCTAGTACTTCTAATAATACTGTAATAGATTCTTTAAACTTTTAGAATCGACAAAAGAGAAGCATAATAAGAATATTTTACTTTTTCACCAAAATATAAATCGCTTCTCTGGCAAAATCCTAGACGTGGAAATGTTAATAGATAAATATCATATTGATATCTTATGTTTTTGTGAAACCTGGTTAAAACCAGATAGGATGTTGTTTAATGTAAATAATTTTTCAGTTGCCAGTGCGTACAACAGGTCTTCATTAGGAGATGGTACCTTGATATTATGTAATAGTTGTTTCAGATATAAGGAAAGGAATGATATCACTTCTTGCTCTGTTGATCGCTTATGTGAGGTAGCATGTGCAGAGGTTGAAGGATATATACTTTCTTATGTGTTTATAGACCACCAGCCTCAAACTTGTCATCATTTTTAATCATAATGGAGGAAATACTAACTAAACTTTTTAGAGATAATAAAATAGTTTTTGTTTGTGGTGACCTAAATATTGATCTATTAGTAAATTCACCGGAAAAATGTAAGCTTATCTCATTGTTTAAATCCTTTAATTTAAAATGTATATTTAATGTAGCCACTAGAATAACAGCAACCTCAGCTACATGCATAGACAATGTATTTACTAATTGTAAAATAAAAGACTCGTCCCTAATTAGTGGCGTCAGGTCTGACCATACAGGTCAACTTATATCTTTTGAATCACATAAAAAGTTACGTTTAGATAAAACTATTCAGTTAAGACCACTCACTAAAAATAAATTGAAAATGTTTAATATTAATGTTCTTAGCAATCTTTCAACAGCTAGTTTTGATTCACAAGACCCCAATATAAACTACAGTACATTATTTTCTACAGTATGCCAAGAATTTAATAAAGCATGTCCTGTAAAAAAAGTAACAATAAATAATAAACCAAAATTTAATGAATGGGCCACGGCAGGCATTAGAATAAGCAGAGATATTTTGTATAATTTATATAACGAAAAATCATTGACTTCTGATGAAGCTGTTCATAATCATGTTAGAAACTATTCTAAGATATTTAAAAGAGTCTGCGTCCAAGCTAAATCTAAATTAATAAGTAACAAAATTAGTATTTCTAACAATAAAATAAAAGCTGTGTGGCAGGTAATTAACAAAGAAACTGGAAACACAAAAGAGCGAGATCAGAATGAATTGTCTTTAAAAATAGATAATGAAACCATTTCAGATAGGTTAAATGTTGCTGCGATACTAGAAAATTTCTTTACCAACGTCCCAATAGAGGTTACGAAATCTCTCCCCTCATCATCTAAACTAGCTGAATCTCTTCTAAAAGAAAACTTCAGTAGGGACATTCCAAGTTTTGAATTCATGCCCATTTCTATTGTCGCAATTAAAAAAGCATTCAAAAGTCTTAACATAAAAAACACTGAAGACTTATGGGGGATTTCCGTTAGAGTTCTTGGAGAAATCATTGACACAATTGCCCCTGTCCTAACAGGCATATTTAATCAATGTATAGATAGCGGTACGTTTCCTGATTTAATGAAACATAGTAAAGTAGTACCAATTTTCAAATCAGGTAGTAAGAGTGACCCCACTAATTATAGACCTATATCTGTGCTACCAGCATTGAGTAAAATTTATGAAAAAATCATGCTAGACCAGATGTTGTCACATTTTAATTCTAATAGGATTTTACATAGTCACCAGTTTGGTTTCACGAAAGGTAGGTCGACGACTGACGCAGGAGTAAAACTCAGCAGTCACATTTTGGAATCCTGGGAGAAGTCCCAGGATGCAATTGGCATTTTCTGTGACCTCTCAAAAGCGTTTGACTGCGTTGACCACAATACACTGATCTGTAAATTACACCACTACGGAATTCGTGGACAAGCTGCTGATCTTGTTCTTTCCTATCTATCAAACAGGCAGCAAAAAGTAAACGTTAATGGGGCGATGTCCTCGGGGTCTCTAGTTAAAATGGGCGTGCCTCAAGGTTCAATTCTTGGCCCTTTCTTATTTCTTGTTTATATAAATGATCTTCCTTATATGATGGCTAACTTATCGGATATAATTCTATTTGCTGACGACACTTCTCTTATTTTTAAAATAGATAGAAAAGATACAGATGTCTTTCATGTCAACGACAGTCTGGCTGTTCTTTCGAAATGGTTCGCAGCTAATAATCTTTTACATAATGCGAACAAAACTAAATGTATTAGGTTCTCATTACCAAATGTACCTCAAGTAGGTCTAAATCTAAAACTTGATGGCAAAAAACTAGATGCAATAACGGAAACTATATTTTTAGGAATTACTTTAGATTCGAAGTTGCAATGGGGCGCCCACATTAGAACTCTTTCAGGTAGATTAAGCTCAGCTGCATATGCAGTAAGAAAAATAAGGCAGTTGACTGATATAGCCACAGCTAGGTTAGTATACTTTGCTTATTTCCACAGTATTATGTCTTATGGCGTTCTGCTGTGGGGATCGGCAGCTGACGTAGATTCAATTTTCATTTTACAAAAGAGGGCAATCCGCGCTATCTATAAAATGGGTCCTCGTGAGTCCCTTAGAAACAAATTCAAAGAAATTGATATACTGACTCTGCCTTCTCTTTATATCTTAGAAAGTATTATGTATGTCCGCAAAAACTTAGGACTTTTCAAAATAAGAAGCGATTTCCATAATAAAAATACACGTAGTAGACATGAAATTGTGATACCCAAATTTAGATTAACTAAAACAAGCAAGTCATTTCTTATAAACAGTATCCGCTTTTATAACAAGTTGCCAAAGTCGGTTACAGAACTTAGCGATGGGAAGTTCAAAACCCACATCAAACGTGTCCTTATCAAGAAAGCATATTATAAAATTAAAGACTACGTTGAAGACAAGGAAGTTTGGCAATAATTCCTTCTGCACATGTGGCTTCCCTGGTACATCATTAACGGCACATTATGTAAGAGTCTATTAACTGCTCCCAAATTACCATCTTTTTTTTTTTTACATTCTTCCTTGACATAATCATCCTAATATTTGACATTATATACCTACAATTTAATTTCAACACTTTATTAGTGGCTTTTGTGTACATGATAATTATTCAGATTTGTTACAGTTGTAATACCAATCATGTCATTTCGTTTAAAATAGGTTTTTATTTTTATTAATTTATTCATATTTTATATACTTAGATTATTTTTTTCTATTTTGTGAATGTGAGAACACTGTAGGTTTAGTGGACTGTAGATTTATTGACCATCTTCTATCTTGTTAAGTATCTGGTACTTGTTGAAAGACCTACACTGTCCTCCCATACCTACTAATACCTACTGTTATTTAAAAATATTGTAAAAAACAATTATTTTTAAAAGAGTAACCGTGGAGTTTCTTGCCGGCTCTTCTCCATAGGAAACGACCAATTGGAACCGTGCACCTAGCTTCTGACGTTTCATAAGTGCCCATGTAGGTTTATGTGAAATAAAATATTTTGATTTGATTTGATTTGATTTGACGAAAAATGTATTATGCTACTTTTGTAAACGGCCTAGTGGTTAAGGCATTACCTCTCATGCACGGGGTTCAAATCCGGGTAAGAACCAATGCAACGTTTTAATATGAACTTGTCGTCTTAATGTAACTGCTGGGGAGTTTGTTGCGCCACTTCTTCTTCCCAGCGAATGCACTAGGAAGTGGTGAAGGGTGGGCGTTTTGGGGGACTGTCTTATGTAATTTTGACGTTCGAAAAGTGCTGATTCTCAGCCTAGTTTGAATAAATGACTTTAGAATTTTGAATTTTTGTCGATTTTATCTTGGTCATTACTGATATCGGTGAAGGAAAATATCGTGAAGAAACCTGAACTTCTAGTTAATGTAAGTCTGAAATCGCCAACCCGTCTTGAGCAAGCGTGGTGATCAATGCTCGTGCCTTTTTGTATGAGAAGATGCTTGTGCCTGCAGTGGGACAGTAATAGGCTAGTATTATTATTTTTATAGTTGTTTGTAGTTTTATACAAGCAGCTTAATATTGCAATAGATTCATATTTACTTATTTAAAGAAAACTTAGACAAAAAAAAAAAAAAAATTTTTTTTTTTTTTTTGTAAGCAAGCCCAAAATAATATAAATATGGCTAACGGAAACTCCTTTATAATTTCATATACTATTAAATGAACAATATATGTATATTGATACTCGTATACAAAGTTGATACGACAGAGGGGCTTTCCTTTAAACTGCCTATACTAGGTACCATTTTCAAGCTCTGTACCAAAAATCAATTAAATAGGAGCAGTAGTTTAGTCGCAAATGATTTTTTAAGTTTTTGCCCCGTTTGAACACGATGTATCTTTCCTAACAGCTGATTATGTCTATACGCATAGGTCATGCACCTTAAAACGATAAATCTGAGTATAACCTATGCGTGGTTGCCGCTGTGACGCAAATCACAAGTACAACCAAATATTCTCGCTAAAAAGATGACAATGCAAACAAGGAAGCAATAAATACACACACACTTGCATTTTCATTACGAGTGTGGAAATCATAGCAAACACCCCGTGGGTAAAAGAAATAGAAATAGGTCAGTGTGTTGCTATTGCATCCTAGCGACGAGGGGCAGGGGTTGCGATCGGTAAGTGAGTGGGGCTTCTAAAAACTGTTTTTTTCAGTGCGCCGACGCTTTTCTTTCGGAACGTACTTATGTTACGTAACACGGAAGTACCTGCGCCGCCTCCGTATTGTCGAACTCGCGCGCTGACAATTGGGATTTAGTTTTATTATTGTGATAGGACACTAAACAAGTTTAAGACAGTATTTCTTTTTTTATTGTGACAGGACACGTAACTTGGGATTATTATTATTTAGTGTTAGTGTTTTTTTTTGTGATCGACTGCTTTTATTGTGATACGACACGTAATTAAACTTTGGTTTTGTGTGTGTGTGTGTGTAATTAAAGTGTTCAACAATGCCTCGTGTAACTTACACGGCGTTAGAATACACTGACATGATTTTTAATTAGAAAAATAAGTAACAATATTCTCCGTCGGTATAATTTGTGCATTCATGTGAATGAAGGACACATCGAGAATTTAAAATTTTAGTGTTTTTGTTGTTGCGCGCGTACTTCAAAACCATACCTAAAAGCCGCGAGTGAAGGCCTAAGCCGCCGCCCGCGCCACCGCCGCCGGCCGCCCGCTTTGAAATGAGATAAAACACGCCGCGCGGCGCGGGCGCGGCGTTGCCACTGTTACCTAGGTATCTTCTAAGGTCAGTTAAATTTATTTACAAAGGGTGGTTGCGTTTTACTCTGATTCATAAGCTATTTAGTTTGTTTGAAAAAAAAAAAAACTCAATTTTGATGCTTTTTATTTTTATACCGTATCGAATTAATACTAAACACGTATAGTATACGTAGTGTAATTTAATGCCCCTCTGTCATATCAACTCTGTATATGTTTGTAATCACGTTCTCAAAATAGGCCATAACAATTTCGATGAAAGTTGCAATATAGGGGTTTACGGGGGTGAAAAATCGATCTAGCTAGGTTTCTTCTATCTAGTTAGCTTCGGGAATATGAAACAACGTTAGTATACCTGGACGATATGTTTATCTTTTTTCACCCGAGCAGAGCTCGGTCAACCGGGTACTAATAATAAACGCAACAAGAACATCAAACAAATTCCTAAAATGTAGACAAGAAATTCGTTAAGAGTACCTATTAAATTCCGAATCGTAACTATCCAATAGATTTAATTGCTTTAGCGTTGAATTGCTATGATACTTAGGTACGGCTAGGACTCATTTTCGTAAAAATTATAAGTTCTAAGTTCTTCAGGGCCATTTTTTTATCACCATGACGTTCTGTTAAGCTATTGCTGAGCGTGGAGACCGAATCCAGAAATTCCGTAACGAAAATAACCTAACACCCCCATAGAGTGAAATTTTAAGATGCGCGCGCATCACTGTGACACAAATTGTCACTGTGACACAAATTGCATAAGTTGATAAAAAATGCTATGCAATAGCTTTACCGCGGCAGTCTATGAGTGCCACACGTCTTTTTATTGTAAAAAAATGTTCAGGATGGCGTTATTTACTCCACTCAAAGTGCCTAACCCCTTGGGGAATACTGGCGTAATGTTATGTTGTGTCACGTAAAAGTGAGTTATGGAAATTACGTTGCTTAGAGTTATGTACACTTGACACAAAATTAGTACTAGCTATTATGCTAGAATAAATTTTCTCCTACTTCCCCAACAAAATAAATAAATAAATAAATTTGTATATAAATAAATAAATAAATAAATAAATTAATTAATAAATGAATTGCAAGTGATATGATAAAGCCGTTCGCAAAACGATTACCCAACACGCCATGGTTTCGAATGGAATAGTGGATACAAGCGCAATTTCAACGAACCATATTGTTCGAAAATATACATACACGGCATATCATCTGGTCACTCGATGATTACACCACCCGGATATGAAAGGTATCTGACAATGGACCTCTTCAAAGGGAAAGAGATTATTTGCGTTGCGTCGGATAGCTCATTGGACCCAAATGGTGAGAAGAACGAGGTTTGTGATTGGCCACATATTCCAATTCAAAGAGATTCGGATGATGTTCAAATGAATGTAGATGAGTGTGTGAGTGTTTCAATCAATGACATATGATGTTACTTTTGTAATTACGTATCGATTGGTCATGGAGCTAAATAATTAAACTCTATCTGTACGAGAATATTATTCGGTTATTCTATGGATAAAAGATTAGACAGAAATAAGGTTTTTCACATTGCCAATTCACCGTCTTTACAAGTTAGGTACATCTGAATGATAATATTATGGTTGATAATATGGCTAACATTCCAGATACGCTGGGCGCAAACTTAGTACTGTCACTCGTGGAGGTTCCTGTCGTATTTTTCTCAAAATTGAATAAATTACCGAACCATTTACAATGAACATTCTAAAATCTAAGTACCATCGTTATAACACAGTTCTTCCCTAGCACCAGCCTCCCACAGGTTAAGGAGACCACAACAGAAACCAACTTTATAACTATATGCGCATAATTCGACAACCCTGTGCCATACGCGGAATTTTTTGCATAGTCGACAAGACAAACTCATACAGTATGCGAAGTGTTTCATATTGAATAAAATTTGCATGTGATGCCGTGTTAGGATCGTGCCAAAAGTATGTCCTCACATTAAGTAAGGTGACCTACGACCTCCGTTAGCGATTTGGAACCGGGCCAGGGCAGTCCACGTAAATTTTGTTTCCAGAGTTCAACATTAGGGGTGAGGGGTTAAAAGTTAAATATGAACCCTGTTACACCCTCGTGACGTAGGTAAGTTATTAATTTACACGGCAGCTGAAGGTTAATCCGAGAATTTGTATCTTAACACATGGATAAGCTTAGAGATAGATGTCAGGGGCTTTCTAACCCGACTGTATTTTGGTACGCATGGCTGAGCACAAAATGACTGGATGACGTAAGAATTATATGAGAGCAAATTATTAAGGTTAGGTATGAAGGACTTATAAATAAATAAATAAAATATAATGCGCTCTCTACTGTTGTAAAGAGCGCATTTTCTGTTTCCAAGAAAAATAAGATTAAAGTTCCATTCCTGGTTGAATTCACTCCATTGAATCAAAAGCAACTTTCATATTCGAAACATCTTCATAAAACACAGCCAATCATAATTCAGAACATCCCACTTGTCGAATATTTTATTCAGAGCAGAATCCGAAAGTGAACACATAGTTTTACGACGATGAGCGATGGCTTACAATCTTAGATAAAAAGAGTTACACAATAGTGATATCATAAAGTCGCCCTCATCCCGCGAATATAAACGGACAGCGGAAAATAAATCGAAAAAGCTATAAAACCTCAACGATCGGGCCGAAATATCGGTCGTAATAACAGCACTGTCGTTAAAACAGAGAAAGAAAAAAGCCATTGGCGGCGTTATCAAACCGAAAACTAATTCAAAGTTCTGTCATTGTTTGCCGTCGGGGAGCGGAGTGAAGGAATAAAAAGCATCTTGTCGCCAAACGATATCGAGTTTCTTGAAGCAATTAAGATAAAACTGACGACAAAGCCGCTGGGTTGCTCAGAGGGCCTTTGTTATACCGCGTTGGTAATTAACGAGAGGTCTAGCTGCCCGCATGGCCGGCGACGCGGATTCCACCTACGGATGACTCATTTATAACTCGCCCAATTAAATTTGTCCTCTTTTTAAACTTTTGCATTATTTTGTACCGAAATACTTTCGAGTAAATACAAATAAATTAAGGTGTGTTTGCAGTTAAATGTGTTTTAAAGTTGGGAGTTCAGGGGTGCGACGGTTTAATGGAGGAATGGTGTTCATTTATTTGGGGAAATTATTATTATAAGAGAATTCATTTGTAGGTATCTTGTGTTGCAGAAGTAAATTAGAACCATTTACTTGCGATTTTTATAGAGAAGCAACTGAGGGATAGGTATATATATAGCATCTAATGAAATATGCAGAAGGTGCCACACCATGTTGTGTAACCCTCTGGCTGTATATTCTCATAATATGGAATCTTGTTTTCCAAACATTCCCGTAATTACCGTGTCTATTATCATAGATTTCCGCTGTGCTAAAGAATGGCTCCATCCAACACATTAACGTCCAACGATGAGAAATAGCAACACAGCATTACTCGCGGTCTGAACCTAAATAATTGAAACGGTTAGACCCGCAATAAGCCCTACTGTAATCGTGGTAGTGATCTCTTACAACATGAATAATATGGGGCAATTATATCAGATGACACTCTAAGCAGGAGACTGAAATAAATCGCGCGATTTACACATAAAACCTCGTTCACACTTGGTTTGGCACATGTTCCAGACATGATTTGCCGACATATTTTGCCACTTGTGTGTTTAATTCCATACTGCTTTTGCCTCGAACATTTGTTCCTGATAAATCGTGTTTCGAAACTTTGTAATGATAAATATTGATTAAAAATAAAAATATTTAACAATTGAATCAAGGAACAGAGAATACTTGTTACCACGAAACAAGCCACACCTACGTTTTACTAATCAATGTGATAACGAATCAATATAGTTAGTTTGTGTACTACGATGTGATTCTTATAATGAGGTCACGTAGTGCAGTTTTCGTGTGTCGAATTTTGGGCCGAAATCATCTACAAATACAAAAATCTTTTCTGATGTCCGAAAAATGGCGGGCAAGCAACATGTATATCAACTTCTGCCGCAGTGTGCACAAAGCTTTAAACCGGCACACCAAAATGTTGCATTATACTGTAAACAATGTGGGTCTCGGACAAAAAGATACCCACTACAGTTAATGGGTAGTGATATGGCGGTGCTTAAAGTAAGAGCCGAATTGTGACGCCGCCTAACATTTAATAACAAGCTATTTCAGGTACCTACGCGGAAGATATTTAAGTGGCTATAGATTTTCAGTAAATAGGTTTTGTAACCTTGTGTGAGCTGTAATATTGATATTTTGGAACTACAGAGTTGTGACTTTTTGTGTTATATTTTAGTTAATACAGTGCATAGTGTCGTCAGCTCCTCAAGAAAGTGGTTGCTGGTTTAATACCTCTGCGTTTTTTGCCATTAATTTACTTTGTAAGCAAATGTTAAACATCTCTGAATTAAAAATAATCTAAAATTAAATGAACCACAAGATGAAAAAGATTAAGAATTGCCGACAGTTTTGAAACAGTACGAAAACTCGCCGCGACGCCATTTTGTATTTTAATTGTTAACCATAAACAACAGTCGCCACATTTAAAAAAAATAAATGTGGTAATTTTAATATTTACTGGTTGGCTGCCGTGGCGTCAAAATTACAGGGCCCAGTTGATGACCTCGGTAATCAAAAATCCTAATTGCGCAATCAAAAAACTTTCATTATGAAAATACCTCAACTAAATAACTTCGTATCTTCGATAAGTCTACTCGATTGCTTGATATACGTAATGCATAGTCTGGGGTGCAGCTTTACGAATATTCGGTTCGACAGTATTGTCGAAACAACAAAGCTGACCCGAAGCAATTACTACACATATTCGGCTTTCATTCGGCTCTCGTCGATTGGCACACTTCGTTCGGCACCCACGCTTAATCATGTTCTAAGCCGAGCGGCCCTTTTCCAACTAGCTTCTGCCCGCGTTTTTGGAGACTCAATCAATCTGCCTAGCCTTTTCCCAACTATGTTGGGGTCGGCTTCCAGTCTAACCGGATGCAGCTGAATACCAGTATTTTACATGGAGCGACTGCCTATCTGACCTCCACAACCCAGTAACTGGGTAATACGATACCCCTTGGTAAGACTGGTGTCAGACTTTCGGGCTTCTGACGACTCGTAACGACTGTCAAAGATCCACGAATGACAGCTGGGACCAACGGCTTAACGTGCTTTCCGAGGCACGGAGGAGACTCGGTATGTAAAGATGGTCACCCATCCACTGACCAACCCCGGCAAGCGTAGCTTAACCTGATGGATCAACCAGTGCGGCTGTTGTTACTTAGCCACGAGCTCCTCTAGACTCTCGACCTTTGGAGACTGTCTAATGTAATTTTGACGTTTGAAAAGTGCTGATTCTCAGACTATTTTAATTTTGAAATGACTTTTGAATTTTGAATTTGAATTTGAATTTCGGCCGCGAGCCTATTACCTTCGTCAAGCATTGGGCTATCCAATACAAAAATATTTTATCCCCTACATACAAACTTACAAATAAACAAATTTTACCTCTTTATAATCTTATATATGTATAGATAGATATATTTTATTTTATTGTGCCGCTCAGCTGTGCAGAATCATGCCGAGCCGAACATGTGTTTAGCACCCCTTGCTTTCATTGCATTGCGTATAATTAAGAGTGTGTGTGCTTACAATAATTTTATTATGTTTAGATCCTAAAACTGTGTAAAGTATTTGAAAAAAATTATGTGTTGCAATGATTTGTGAAATATTTATAAATATATTAAAACCTTCATGCACAAGTAAAACAATACTGTACAAAGGCGGACTTAATGCATTAGGCATTTTCTACCAGTCAACCTTAGGGTGATGCACAGATTGGGCACGCCACAATTGTGGCGATAAGTCCCCTCTTTCAGGAGTGGCTAGAGAGGCGCCACGGCGTCCTCACCTTCCGCCTGACGCAGGTCCTCACCGGACACGGCTGTTTCGGGAGGTTCCTGTTCCGTATAAGGCGGGAGGAAACGCCCGGGTGTCACCACTGTGTGGATCGCCCGGAGGACACGGTGGAGCATACGGTGGAGGTCTGCCCTGCTTGGGCGGAGCACCGCCGTGTCCTCACGGAGGCGATCGGCGGCGCCGATCTCTCGCGTCCAGCCGTGGTTCAGGCCATGGTCCGGAGCGAGAGTGCATGGGAGGCCGTCACTTCCTTCTGCGAAGCAGTAATGCTCACGAAGGAGGAGGCGGAGCGCGCGAGGGAGAGGCAAGATTCGCGCCTTCGCGCCCCTAGTCGCCGCAGGAGACGCCCCGGGCGTTGGGAGTCGCGAGCCGACTTCCGGCCACCGTAGGCGCGGGCTTGCGAACGGTGAGCAGTGGGCAGCTCGCCGTCCGATAAGGACCAGGCCCGGGTCGACGGTGCGTTGTGTTCCACGCGCGCCTCAAAGGGATGTCAGCACCAACTGACGGGGTCCGGGGTCCGTAAGGACCAACGCCTGCTGAGGTTTCGGGTTTTTCCGAAAGGGATATCGCGGCCCCGGCACACAGGCAACGGAAGGAACACGGGTGGGTTTTAGTCAGTAAAAGTCTGGAACACCCTCTTGCTCTGCCCAGAGCGGGAGAAGTCATTTGATGATTTACCAAAGTCAAAAAAAAAAAAAAAAAGGGTGATGCACAGACAAAACATGGCAGGTGCAATATACGAGATAGATAACTTGAAAAAGAGTTAATACTAATACATAGATGCCATATCATTATAATTATAAATTAAATGAACTTTGTCAGGAGAAATAACGAGGGGTCGAGTAAAAGCCGAATCCAGCAAATCAGCGTTCGGATTCATCTGGAATGTATATTGTTATTGTTTATTTTGTGAAAATAGAACGAAAACTAAGTAATAATTAGATTGAGAAACTTGTGTTGCTAGGAAGCTCATTTCAGGGCAAGTGGAAGGAACGGTTTCCTTAGTTACTGCTAATCAATCTCAATATCGCTTGAAGCTATTAGTTTGATATTCCCTAGTAATTGAATTGACTTAGGAACTACTATAATATCATAGACTATTTGACTGTAATTTCTCAGAAACTTTCGGGTGTCTAAGTTTTTCGTAATTAAACAAATAATCTAGTTCTTTATCTTTATCTCTCGTTTAACATAAAATATCAATCTTTTGTGTTCATTGAAGAAAGAAATGTAATCCAAATAGCAATTAAAATAATTAATCGAAAAAATGGTGTAGGTTATAATAATATAAGACCATCAAAATAGTTATTATAAATAATTAAATACTGCAGAGAGGAAACAGCTGCAAACTCCTAAGCAACAAATCATACTGTTTAACTTCAAAATAATATTCATAGATACTTGTTAAAATTCCCGGGTAAAATAACATCTAAAAAATACATCCTGTAACTTTGTCCTAATATTTATTCTCGGTTCGCCTGCTGTATCTCCGCAATAAGTTCTGTACAAGGAGTTTAAGTTCCAACAGGTAGATATATTATATACAGGTATGTAGGTATATGCTTAAGGTTCACTTTTAGTAGAACCTCGAAGTTCTCCCTGTATTTTGAAAAGGAATGGAGCGGACACGACGCGAAACCGGAATGGACATGTGTTGGAACTTATAAACTATGCAAGTTCAGAGATTGTCTCGTTGGTATAGTGAGCGCAAGCTCGACTCTTGAGCGTGAGGACCTTCATCGGGAAATTCTCAGAAGCAGAACGGAATCTGAACCTATGTTCAGGCTCGCATGAACATAAAAAAGTTTCTATACTGCGGTAATATTGTTTTGTGGATGTGTCGCAGTATAGCTTATAGCCATAAACAATGTCGCCCATGGGTATTTGACAGCCCGTATTTTTCAGAATATTCATGAAAATTTATCTAAAATTAACTTTAAAAGGGGGTAATTGTTTTTTTTTTTATCTCCCTATGATTTTATGGACTTACACTTGTGTTTTTTAAATAAATAACTATAAAATATTATAGATAGAACTCCCCTTTTAAAGTTAATTTTCGAAAAAAAAACATGAATATACAAAAACATACAGGCGGTCACATGTCTATCAAACATTGTATATAGTTCTAGGTTTATAGTTATTACCCTACGGATATAGCTATATGCCGTAATATAGTTATAAGAAAGCGGTTTTTAACTGTGGGAGTGCCCTAATTTTATTACTGCAACCAAGTTCGACGTAGGTTACCACACACGCACACAGTTATGAACCGGTTTCATAAAACTATATTACGGCATATAGCTATATTCCTGGGGATATTACTATATCACGGCTATAATCATCTTACTGCGACAGATACACGCGTATGCACATTTGTTGAAGGTGTACGTAATTATGTGGAGGTATATAGAGGAGATATTATCGTACATCTGTCGACACATTTTTGGAAAAAAAGCGAGATGTTATGTTACGTTACGAACACAAAACGTTTACCAAACCCATTATTTTAGTATAAATATCATCTAGGTAGGGCCATTCTACTCTATTTATACTTTAAAACAGATCTTTGTTGAAAATCTTTTTCGCTATCAAAGTGAGATATCTCTTTGTAATCTCCGTGAATAATATTGGATTAACAAGACTTTGTTACTAATCCAGTTCCTTGAGCCGAATCCCTTTTATCCTATTGCTTGGCTCTAGCCGACCCAGTTATCCGTTCCCGAAGGTTAATTTAGAGACATCTTTTATCTTTAAAAAACGTTTGTCAATAATGAGCGTCTGTTTTGTTCGTGTTTTTGTTCAGACGCATTCATTCCACGAGTCGCGGCCGCCATATTGGACGAACGTTTTTGAATAAACGGAGATGTTGTTTCGGAATATAGTTGACTCAAAACGTATGATTGTTAATTACTTTTCACACACACGATACTGAAAGAGGGGCTTGTGGCTAAGTAATAACAGCCGTACGGCTGTTATTACTTATCCACAAGCCCCTCTTAAGCCGTTCTTAAGCCGTTGGTCCCGGTCCCGGTCCTGGTCATTCGTGGATCTTTGACAGTCGTAGTAGTCAGAAACCCGAAAGTCTGACAACCAGTCTTACCAAGGGGTATTCTATTATTACCCAGTAACTGGGTTGTGGAGAACAGATAGGCAATCGCTCCACGTAAAATACTGGTATTCAGCTGCATCCGGTTAGACTGGAAGCCGACCCCAACATAGTTCGGAAAAGGCTAGGCACATAACACACGATACTGAAATTGCTTATGCGTAAATGTTTCTAGTTGGCAATTTAGATACAAGGACACCAAAAAGCTTATTGCGACTGTCTAATAGCTGTAGGTACCCACATCGGTAGACCCGCATTAACACATACCACCCAACTCATTTAATTCAAATCTATGTACATGTACATAAAGTCTGTTATTGCCCGAACAATCTGCGTACCAGCCTATAAAGATGTTCACACACTGCCAACTCGTAGAGGGATTTTGTATTAAAACATTATGACAAAATTATAGCACACACTTGGGAAAAGCGAGAGCTTAAAATGTTCGGGACGTGACATTTTAGTTCCAGCCCGTACTAACGACGAGTATTTGACTCTACTTAAACGACACACTAAAGTTACACTCCGTACGTAGTAAGCTACGAAATTATTTTATGTCGAAAGAGTTTTGCAGTGAAAAGTGCCTTGTGAAAGGGTATTTACTGCTACGTTCTTGGAATGCATTGAAATAGGACATAAACGCGTGCTGAAAAACAATGAAATCAACCTTCAAGGCGACCAACTTTTCAAAACTTCAAATCAAACCAAATGTTTTTATTGTGGGCATAGGTTATACAGACAGATGTTAGGTAAATTACATTTAAATTATGTCCTGCCTAATAGGCATACAATAATTATGTCAACATGCAGTGTAAAACAATTCTTAGGTATCACATATAAAATAATTCTTACAAAATAACAATTAGGTGTATGGTGACAGATAGGTACCAGACAGGTAGGTACTAACTAGGATATTAATAAAATCTTGGATCGTGTAGTAAGCTACAAAGCAATTGATAGCAAAATCAATCTTATTGAATATTTATTTCATGATTAACGTAAAGGAGTTTATTTATTAACTACATATTATAAGTGTTACCCGTTACTGTGTAAAAATAACTTAATGCCGTCATGTCGTTAATTTTAAAGCTTTTTGAAATTCTTGACATCCTGAAAATGCACACAATAGAAGGACAAACATTTCTTTTTATGTTTTTTTACGCATGAAACCCGCTAACAAAATGTGTCTAATCTAAATGCCAACGAAATTCAAGTATTTGAGTTCTTTTTAGAATGTAGGGTATGTGTATTATTAGCATGTGTAGACGAGACCGCACGTCCGTGGTAACGTTTTGTCTTTGAGCTGGCCTAGTGGAGTGCGGGGTTTCAATAGAATACGAGGCTGGTTTTCTAAATTATTTACCTTTTATATAAGTAGGCAATTGACAAAATAACATATTAATATTATAAATATAATATATTACGAGTATTATTATTTTTTAGATAATACCAGCGCTGTGACTTTTTTTTTTTTTTGTGTCTCTGCTTTATGCTGAGATAGGAGCCCTTTGGCCTCGTACAGGACTGCATTAATTTTTAAGTTTACTTTGTTTTTCTATTCTTTTTTTTTTATTATGTATAGTGTGTTTTTAGTTTAATTTGTGATTTCCTGTGCGAGTCTCAATAAATACTTTTCTTTCTTTCTTTCTTTATATGAATGAGTCATGTAGGTTCATAGGCAGCAACATACATGATCATGAAAATCGCAATATACATGACCAATACAATGACCACTCTATAAACATCCCGCTACACACACACACACACACACAGAATTAAACACATAACTGTACCCCTAAAAAATAAGTACTACTTACTTACCTGTAATCATGTGTAAATTTAATGGACAGATGAATGACCTGTAACACAGGTTCCACCTTGCATGGGGGTCATTGATCAACTTTCTGTGTACTTGTAAGTCCTACGCTGTAAATGCTGCGCATAATTTCTTTGTACATTATTTTTGGAAAAAATAAATTATATTAATGTTTGTGGTGAAATTTCAAAATATTTCATAGCATCCTATTTTTTTCAACGATTACATACATTGAACTTTGAAGGCAGTCTGTCAATGTCAAATCAGTTTCAACTGTGTGTGTTTTATGAGATGTTGCAAAAATAGCAACTTCTCATGAAATTATAAGTATGCAACAAAATCAGCAATATCCAATAGTAATTGCTCTGCTTTGAAACGAATAATTTTAAATAAAACACATTAACAATTTATACAAGAAAATGCAAAGAATTCCAAATAAAAAATCAGCTGATCAAAGAACACAAACAAATTCAAGAACCTTCAGATCCATTTAGCTTGCAAATACACAATGGTTTCAAAACTGTACGCACAACAGACGGCACGTGACCTAGCCAGTTTATAAATTTCTGTACACCATTCAACGAGATAACAAGGAATTTTGACATTTCAGCTGTTAACAAAATGTCCTCTGTAGTTCCCATTCCGCTTTGCCCGTCATTAAAGTGGATCCCAAGCATCTGCTCAGCTTTTAATTTTCTGAATGTCTGTAAAACAAACTGCCTCCCTCCAGGGATATGAAAGTAAATGAAACACTGATGGCTCCTTAAATATGCCAAGTTTAGCGTTGATCGTTAATTTCCTTGGAGAATCTTGAGTACTAAATGGCGTCAGGGAATTAATACGGAAAAACTTTGCATTTCGACTTATCTTTGAAGAATTGTTTATCGCTCTTTAGAAAGTGAAGTGCTTCGCGCGTTATTATTCTAAGCTGCAGTACGTTCTTGCTATTTTCTTGTCGTAACTTCAAGGGAATTATTCATCTAATTAAAATCTCGTAAACTTGCCAAACGAAGCGTTTATAACGTAATTTGGTGTCTTCATTAATGGAATATACCCTGTCCATAGTGCACAAAGTCAGTTCAAATTGTCTGTTTTATATTTATGTTAGTTTGCTCATTCAACTTTGGTTTCTCTCCAAAACCGTTGAAGCACAAAAGATTGTTGTCCCACTCAGGTACTCACCTTTCCCTACTTTTATCAACTATCCGAAAATCCGAAATGATGACACGAATGACTCTTAAGTCTTAAAAGTTTGCTATTTTCCTCACGAAGGGTTCCGGTCTCGGGAGATTTTGTCGCACTTACGCTAAAAGATTCAGGAGCTGTGAGTACCCAATCAAAAAGTTTCCAATACACGGTGATCCTCTAATCTGGCTTAGTTGGAAATTGTTTTTTTTCGATTCATACACGACTTTGCTTTCTGACATCATTATGATGGAATGAAAATTAAACTGACCAACACTTTCCGTTTTTCCTCCAAAATCTTCCATTCAATTTCATCATTGTTAAAATTGATTGTTATATTTTATTATCTTCATTTTATTCAGCTATTTTATCGCTTACATTTGTGACTTGCGCCCTTCTTCTAAAGAATCATCTAATACAGTGTCGGGGACGGTGGAACACGATAGTATATAGTGTGGCGATTATGTCACGCTCTTTAGGGACGAGCTCGTTACTGCGAATTGTTACATCTTACTTTAGTACTGTAAGCGTTATTAGTGTTTACTATTTATTGGTGTGTCGTGGAGCTTGGAGATAGTTCCTTGCAAGATTTGTTTTTTTCTGTCTTCTTAATTTTTGCCTGAAATATTTGATATACGAGTAAGTAGTCTTTGCTTCTAGTTATGTAAAAAGGTTTTCGGCTTATGGCTGTGATAAATTAAAAGTCGTAGGTAGATAGTAATACAATTCTCAAAATTGAAACTTTATCAGTGAATCCTTAGTCATAATCATTTTTTTACAAAAATATTTCAGCTTTGCATGTTAACATTAAAATAAAAAAATAAGCCCCAAAAACCAACTAAACGCAAAACCCAGAACCGAAACAAGTGAGCCTCCCAAAAAATTCGAGTTCCCTTCTTTCCTTCAAATATCCGGGTCAGCCATTGTTCCTTTGTCACCGCACCGGACAGTCTTCAGACAAACTTAACTTTGCATTCAGTGCAGGCCCTAGTGCATTGTTGAAACAGTCAAACTCCACTGTTCTGACTGCACCATGCAATTGCAAAGAAGCACAAAAGATATCTGATGTTCGGTCGTTGGAATTCTCTCCTGTTTTTCGTTTGTTGCTCTCTTGGACCTGGTAAGGTACTGATCAGGAATGAGTAATCTTTTTGATGGATTCGCGCCTGATGCTTTAAAGAATTGTTTAGCGGTAGAGTTCTTACTTTGATTAATAGTTTTAAGTGAATGGGTTGTGTTTTTAACCGACTTTTGTTGACGAACATTTTTACAAGTGTATGTATAGGTCTGTTCACTATCAACATTTTATAATACGATTAGAATAATAATGTTGTCTTCAAAGCCTGCTATTACAATCGTTTTGCCTTGACTGGCTCACACTTCTAGGGAGTGACCGAAAAAGTGGCTCAACTGAGTCATATTCGATTGCAGTTGCATTCAATATCTGATGATATCATAATTCCTTAAACTAAGCCTTCTTACAAAAGTTTATTACTGTTTATTATGAGAGAAATCCCAAATCGGAGATAGTAGTTATGACCAAACTTAGAAACGAAGTGCATGCTATTCCGGCAGTGTCTTGTGTTGGGTCGTTGAGCTCTCCAAAATAGGGTTACGCGATGACTGATGCAAGCGCTTGCCATCTGTCAGGAGAAGTTAACTCGAACCTATTTTTTCGAAATACCATTCCAGGCGTTGTCTTAAATTGCTACATGAACCTAGACTATTTTACAGGGTGTTCGGCAGAAGGTTGAACATATTTTTTAAGGTATTTTTTATGTTTTTAAAACTATATGTAAGTAATAAGATTTTTCTATTATGTTTGTCTATTATGGTCATTATTCGATATAATACCAAGCAATTGATGAATATTTTAAATCATAGAAGTGACGATTTTCTCTATGTGTGAGAAAAAATACGCCAATTTCATAGGTAAGGACCCAATATGTTCATAATCATTTATTTATTGTTCTCACAGGTAAAAACAGTTCTTAAAATTAGCATTATTGTATCACTGTAACATACCCATGGGGTGTACAATATTCATATGTATGTCAATGTTATTGGCTATGTTAAAGATTAATTACTATTAATAAAATTACACTCTTAATTGTTGGTTGTTATTATCCATTGCATTGGTCATTTTACATTCATTAGACATAATTATAAAATTTACATTTAGTAAGTCAAAAAAAAATAAAATTAGTTTAACATGTCAAGTTTTAGTCAACCTCATACTACATTCATTATTAGACATACGGTCATATAATTTACATTTAATAAGTCAAAAACAATCAATCTCCCATCCACTGACCAACCCCGGCAAGCGTAGCTTAACCTGATGGATCGACTAGTGCGGCTGTTGTTACTTAGCCACGAGCTCCTCCACAAGTCAATAATTCAGTCATTAAAAAATTCGTTAATTGAATAATACGTTTTACATACGAGAAATTCTTTTAGCTTTAATTTAAAAGTATTATATAGCACACACACATTTCGCTAGTTACTTTTAGGTCGAGCTCAACCTAGGAATAACCTTGGACCTCAAGCTCAGCAGTAGCATTTGCTCAATTTCATTTCAGCACTTTATCAGTCCGACAAGTGATTGGTCATTGCACCATTATTTTGATTAAAGCAGATAAAATATTCGCTATTATGCGATTGTCAAGTGTTCGGAAAACAAAGAAGGTTTTGCTTAGTACATACTTTTATATAATAATTGACCTTTATACTTAAGTTCGCGTGTTGTAGTACTAGCACGCTTCACGGAAAGTAATTAAGTTTACTTTAACATTTTTATTCTTATGTGAAACAAAAGTGAATGATACTCCCACATATAATTATTTTATTACTTAACCTATATAGGCACATATTTTATTCAAATTGACGTGGTATTAAATTCTTAAAGCGAAGACTTGTAATGTTTGTTTGTATTGTATCGAGTGTTTGTAACGCGTTACAATAGTCAGTGCAGCGAGCCAAAGCGCTCGATGCGAGCATAGCGAGCGCATGTGAACCTCTACGTCCGCCATTCTGGATAAAAATGGAGCGCGCTTTAGCCATGTGCTCGAAGTTCGAGCGTTCGCAGCGTCTCGTGTATCGCCGTTTTGTAATCAAGCTCACCTCGAATGATACATTGCAAACAAACGTTGCAAGGCGACTGCCGTCTTTCTGTTGCATTTAAAGTCAGATCGTTTATCTACATATGCTAAGCTCACTTTAGCTTGCCGACTAAAGTTGGTAACATAAAACAAATTTAAAATATTCATAAAATGCCAACAGTGATGCTGTTGGCATTTTATGAATATTTTAAATTTGTGATCCATTGGCAGCTTTTATCCTTATTTTATGGCAAAAATTGTCTCCATATATTTCATTTCACGTTCTTAAATCAGTTAAATGCAATCTTCTTACTTAAGTATTTTAAAATGCTTGAAAGATAAATCCAATGAAAGGAGAGCAGATACGAATTTCCAATCTAAACCATCTAAATCCGGACTTTTGACTGAATAAAATAATTTATCAAAGCTGCCTTAGCTTTGACCATCCGACTAGCAAAATCTCAGCTAAACGAAATAAGGTTCTATTCCACATACGTACACCGACTAGTTAAAAACAAATGTTGATATAACAACAACGAATAACCCATTCGTAACTCGTATTCTCTCAAGGGGCAAATTGAAAAATTCCTTAAATAAAAGCGGCTCGGAGAACTAGAAAATCCTAGACAGGGGCCAGTCCGTGCCTCGGACATTAATCTTACCGTTCCGCACACGTCCACGTTTGCTAAGTAACGTACGACTCGTCTCAGTTTTTCCGAAAGGGAAGATATAATATCGCATTAACAAGAGACAGATGGTAACATTACGCAGTATACCATTCCTCGGAGGACGTTTAAGTTGTGGGACACGTAAAGTGTTGCCATTTGTTCACTTGTAAGTTGTGTTTATTCTTTTTCTCTTCCGTATCCTTTTCGGTTGGTTATGAGTAATGGAGGGATAGAGGGCGACTGACGTGAACGGCGGCCCTTGACGTGAAATACGCTCACAATGCGACAGGGATTGTTGCACTCTATTGTAAGATTTCTCTTTGGGGACGTTACACGCGTTCCATTAGACATTATTATTGTGATCTCTTAATTGTGTTATGTCGTCTTTTGTGCGTGGTGTGTGTTGAAAAGAAACAGAGTGTATTTTATCACGAACTTTTATAAAAACACGTGTTATAAATATGAACTGCGATTATGTGACGTTTTTTTAGTTTAGTTAGAACCATATAAAAAGGCGTGCTCTACAAAATAAAAACTAGCTAGTCAACGACACTTGTTCTGCTATATCTAAAACTAACATTAATTTAGACTTTTGACTTTCATAAAATAGTCACGATTTTTGTACCATCTAGATTGAATGTATGTTTTAGCTTTTTATGTGCTACAATCCCAGCTTAGCCACGCCTCACATTCTCCTCTCATCCTCGGATTTAATATTGAGGTGATATTTTTTAGAAATTCCTAAAATTTTATTTACACATCTCTAAACGAACACATTCAGCAAAAGCTTGGATATGACAAATACATGTTCACGACCTCGCATCAGATGCTGAATTTCTATTTCCGTATCTGTATTTTGAATAAAAATATATACGACTATTTCATGTTTATTTCGCATTCTGTTCCAACAGATACACTTTACTTGTTAAAATGTTTAATACTAGAAGGACAGGTTTATTTTAGTAATTTTTTTATTAAAAATTGGCAACGTTGCGCCAAATAATCAGAACGTGGTATCGAAAATTTTGAGAAAGCTGCCAATAAAATAAGTCAGAAAAATAATTTGAACTAGGTATTGGGAAAATTGGAGCCGAACTGTGAACACATTGCCCCAAATCCGGCCTTGTTCCAATAATGCGCACTACACATTGATTAGGATCCGGCCCGAATACAAACAGAGAGCGAATTAAATAAAAACGTGTAATAAAAAGTTTATCTTAGCATGGACCTAATGCTATTCCGGGAGAGGGTTTTAACCCTGAAGACGCTGACGATATCCATTACCATTCAGTAGTAACCCCAATAAGAATAAAGAAGCTCGAAAAATAAAAGACTGGGTAATTGAATCCCCATAATGGCATGGGTAGTGAAATATATGTAGATTACGGTATTCGGATGCGAGAACATTGGGCGCTATACTGAGATTTTACACTTCGCCGATAGCTGCCAATCCCTCTAATATTATTATGGTAATACGGCCAATTTCAATAAAAGCGTTCGTCGCAAAAGACATTTTCTTTTAGACGCTATGTATAAATCCTGTAGACATGTGCCGGTTCTGCAGACATGGGTCTGAATTTGTAGCTCATATCGTTTCACGGTTTCGGGTACCGTATTTTAAATGGACCGAGAAATTAATTGGTGGAATATGTTTTCGCTGATGTTGGTATCGGGCACTTATTTCTTTGTGTTCGCGCTCGTTTCACCTTTTCGGATAAACACAATTCACGATGTATATTTACATAATTATAGATTGGAATTGAGTTCGATCGAATACGAAATTGAAAACAAATCTACATAATAATATGTAGGGTAAATATGTCTGACAGAAGTTTGTTGTAATAATTGCTTTAATTTTTTTTACATACATACATAAACTCACACCTTCTTGCCATGGGGTTAGGCAGGAACTACAGAATACCAAAACGATACTTTTTTTTTTTTACTTTTACTGACTAAAACCCACCCGTGTTCCTTCCGTTGCCTGTGTGCCGGGGCCACGATATCCCTTTCGGACAAACCCGCACCGCCGGCAGGACCAATACGATCCTTAGACCGCTTTCTCATTTAGGCGACTATACAGCGCGACATTCGGAATACAACCTCAATTTGATTTGATTTGATTGTCTATACGACTATTGTCTATTGCCATTGTCGATGTTCTTTTTATCAGGGCTCGGAAACGTTTTTAAAAAGTTTCGAACAGTTCTCTTTCTTCTTTTTACAATATTTTGTTCGGAACGAAAACGAAATGAGAACATTTTCAAAAACCGGTTTATTCCGCAGGAAGCAGTCGCGCACGGTGCGTGCGCCAACAAGCATGAACTTGTTTAGTAAAATTGTACCTTATCTTAATTTTATTGCATCATTGATTCCAATGCACTTGCTGCTTACGTATTGATTACGGTTGTGTTGGTTAAAAACGTTTTGTTAACCGAGAACGATTTAAATTTTGCTCTTTTTCAAAAACGTTCCGTTCAAAAGTAACCGAAACAAATCTTTGTTTAGGTTTTTAAACCGAAAACGTTTCGAAAAATATACCGTTATCCGAGCCTTGGTTTTTATTAATACTTGTCAATTGAAGAAAAATATATAAATATAATTAAAACTATACAAGTGAGCTATACAAGGAGCTCGTGGCTAAGTAATAACTGCTGCACGGGTCGATCAATCAGGTTAAGCTACGCTTGCCGAGGTTGGTCTGTGGATGGGTGACCATCTTTACATACCGAGACTCCTTCGTGCCTCGGAAAGCACGTTAAGCCTTTGGTCCCGGCTGTCATTCGTGGATCTGTGACAGTCGTTACGGGTCGTCAGAAGCCCGAAAGTCTGACAACCAGTCTTACCAAGGGGTATCGTATTAACCAGCTACTGGGTTGTGGAGGTCAGATAGGCAGTCGCTCCATGTAAAATACTAGTATTCAGCTGCATCCGGTTAGACTGGAAGCCGACCCCAACATAGTTGGGAAAAGGCTAGGCAGATTGAATTAAAGCTATACAAGTAAACCAAGTTTCTATTATTACCTGCCCCAACAGCAAGCGCAAGTGATTGGGTGAGTGCACAATCAGCGAGTTTGACACCGAACGATTTATTATTGAAATCGAAACCCCGTCGGAGTCCATTTTTTTTATGGAGTGCGCCACACTGGTCTGTGCGCGCTGTGGCGCGGCCGCCGCGCGGCTGTTCTTATAATGTCAAGGCTGCTGGCTAATGGCAAGCTGCTTCTGCTGCGCTACTAACGTCCTAATGTGAAAGCGGCCTTACATATTCCTCTTGCTTATTCAAAAACTTAATATAATTTATTTAAAATAATTGTAGTGACAATGAAAATAATCTGAGTGAGTATTGCGTTTTTATAATGGTGGGTTCACATTATGAGAAAAGTAACATGAAATGTACTTTATGTTTCACATAAATGTGTACTCACTATTAAGTTCACTTCGAATGACTTCAAACTACTCTCTAGTGACGACACAAATCGAACGCGAATTCATTTATTTTAAAAATAAATCATGGCGGACACCTCGACACTGTTCGATTTTCGAAATGATGTTTAGAGAAAACACTACTGATATTCGATACAAAATGAGTTAACGAACGTAAAAGTACGTTCGTTAACTCATTTTGTGGTACCTACAAATTCCTTTAGAGAAATTAAATGAAACTTAAAATTAGCTTTTTTGAAGTAAACAACGTAAAGTTCTCAAGGAAACATAAAGAGGGGTAGTTAATAAAGTGTTTATTGCCGGAGGCTCCGTATCGCGTGTCGCGTACTGCGATACGTCCCTCGGGGCTCGTACCGCATTGGAGACACTTCTAGTTTTAATCTAATTATCTTTGATGGTGCGATTAGTGGGTTTGATTGTCAAGGAATATTTGTGTCAATATAATTTACAATTATTTGTACATGAAAAATAAAAACAGTGAATTTATTACTTTTTTGACACGTAACCATGATCTATGATTATAAATTAAATATTTCATAGTTTCCAAACGTGTTTTTTGAAGTGAAAAATTCTTTAGGCGCGTTGAGAAATTTTTGGTAGGGGATAAACTTATGGCTTCGCGTCATCGACATGCTCGCGCCATAGTGGTCTACTATGGAGTATAGATGGCGCTAATACCAGTTTTAAAGTTTCACTTCTGTCGGCAGTCCCCATGACTGCAAATTATTTTAATTCGCCCGATTAGTTTCGGTACACTAATCATAATTATATTTTTTTTTTTTTATTAGGACCTATTTGTCAGTTATTAGTATGTGTCAGTTCAGTGACCTATTTGTCAACATAAAAAACACTATTTCAATAACGGGATAAAACCTCATTCGATTGAACTATTCATGTATTCAGCAAAATATTTGAAATGGGTCATATTCGTTTCGGCATGATTGAGTTTCCAAATAATCAAATAGGCGTACAGGGTCAAATCAAATTAGTCAGCGAAACTCCGCAAGCGTGATGGTATCAATATCTAAACACGATAAAACAGAAAATGTAATATTAGATTTGACGTCAACGACAGCTGATGGTTTACTATTTATGTTCCTTTAAGTATGGGCTAAGAAAATTTGTTTTTATTTGTTTGATCGTACTTAGATATTGACACCAATTATGTCTGTGAAGTTTACACAAAAAAAAACGAATTTTTAGGGTTCAGTAGTAAACAAGGAACCCTTATAGTTTCGCCATATCCGTCATGTCACACCTGCGAAGTTTTGCTAGCTAATTTAGTTTGACCCTGAATTAACGAGGTCTTTAAATGCACACGTAATAGGAGTAGATATAGAATTTGTGACTTAAATGAAGTGGCTTACTTGTTGGCTAAACTTTTTATGAAATAATATAATATAAAAATAAAATTCTTTTGATTCAGACTATTTACATGTCCATATTTTGTTACGAGTAGTACTTATTACTTAATCTTAAAACTATTATTTATGGGAATAAAATGTTCAATTTGTTTTAAGACTTTATCTTTTTATTATGGTAAGCAATCCCTAATATAAAATTATGACAATAAATATGGTCGTAATGGATCGAACCATATGAATAAAAAACTTTATTATTGGCGCTGAAAAAACATGGTTCGTAAAATGATTATACAAAGGAATCTTTAAAGGAACACAAAGCGATCGTAGAACGTCGTAGTCACCTGCTACGGCGTAGCACTCGTAGCATAGAATGGAATGCGGTGTAGCTTGGTATGTGACGAAGCTTGGCGCTCAGTGTCTCATTGCAAGACGCACGGTTACAAGCAACACGTGTAAAATTCTATCATTTTGCTTAAATTATTATTATTACAAAAAAATAGGTTTATAAACATTTTTTTTTTCCCCATTCATTTTTCTTTTTCTACTAAGTATATTTTACTTTTACTTTTACTCAAGCATATTCTTCTTATTTAATTCCCGTTAAAAAGAACATCGACAATACTTGACCATTAAAACTTTACTGTTGTTACATTTGATATAGTAGCTGCCACAGGAAATAAAAGAATAATACGAAATAAAACCGGCTCACTTACCAGCGCAAGTCGTCAGTCATTTAAGGAAATGGTTTCCCGAGAAAGCTTATGTATCTGACATCTGACCTGTTTATACTGTATAGAAATATATTAAAGCTGATACTACAATGATCAGCTCTTTGTTTTACCACTTTAATAAAACTTTATTTATTTACTTATTGTCATAATATTTTTCTTTTATAATAAAAATAATTTTTATCTTTTATATTTTTCGCTCCCTATATTGAAACTTTCATCGAAATCGTTAGAGCCGTTTTTAAGAACGTGATAACATATATTTATACAAATATTGCTCATTTAATGGAATAGGATTAATTTGACTGTCCACAATTTCAGTTCCATTATATTGTATCAATGTGTAGGTACAATTCACCACTCAATGTAATAATGCTACACATTCATACAAAATTACAGAACAAAGATTGTGACAGTTAAATACATTCTTGTTAATGTTTATGTCGCAGATGGATTGTACAATCCGCTATTTTATAAAACAGCTGAACAACATTAAGCTTGATTGCCTTTGCGTTACGTTTAACAAAATTGCTACCCACGTTTAGACGTTATGCAGACTGGCTTACACACAATAAGCGTTTCGTGTGGTTTCAAATGCCGAATCGGTCGTAGTAACTAAGCTAGGGTATCTTGACCAATTGGTTTAGGTAAGGTTAGAACTGTGACCGCATGCGAGCCGACCGAGCAAAGCCAGCGGTGCCGCGGCAGCGGCCGGCGAGCGGTACTTCCAAGTTGGTCGCAGTTTAGTTACTGCGACCAACTTGGAAGTAACGCTATTTAGTATTTTTAAGACTGACTTTCATGAAACTCTGATAACATTATTTTAAAATTGTCCTTAAAATCATTGTTTTCACTTGTGTTTGGGTAATTTTTACTCCTATTACGCGTTTTATTTATTTCTGATTGCTCGGAGTGGAATACCTCGCCATTATTGTTGATATAACACACAGAGCTACGAGCGACCAAATTTAGAACTAAAATCTACAATCTGACGTTTCATTTCACGCTATTTTACATAACCTTTAATCGTTGACCCGCTGCATTGATAAAAGCAAAAAGTTTACGCAATTCTGCGTGTTAAAGTTCAGTAATTGTAGAAAATCATTAAACGTCGTTCAGCTGTTTTACATAACAGTGCTGTTTTGTAAAACAGCTACCCGTTATGTAAAACAGCGGACCTCTTTTTAAGGCTGACTGTACCTAAACAGCGCGCTTGAGCGCATTCATTAATTTCCTCATTTATTTGGGTATGTTTTACGTGTGTAGTCGTCATTCATGCTTTTAAATGAATTAAACTATTCAACCGTGTTTCTAACTTTCATATTCTAAACGAAATTATCATTAATTATTATCCTGTTGCCTTAATTTCAATCTATTTGTGGTCAGCGCAGCATGTTTTCACGTCGTCAGCAGTCGTTACGGGTCGTCAGAAGCCCGAAAGCCAGACAAAATAATAAAATAATCGTATTACCCAAAAACTGGGTTGTGGAGGTCAGATAGGCAGTTGCTCCATGAAAAATGCTGGTATTCTGCTGCTTCCAATTAGACTAGACGCCGACCCTAAATTTGTTGGGCAAAGGCTTGATAGATGATGCAGCATGTCTTCTACTTCTATGTGTATGTCGGCTGTGTCAGTGTCCACGCATCATATTTTAATCTTTCACTTACTCATTCCACTGTGTTATTCACACTTTGTCTACTCTTATACTTAGATCTCTTTCAAAAATCGCCAGAGCAACAACGCCACTATGTAATGTGACCTACACTAGCTAGCGGGAATGCTAACTTATGAAAACAGTGGAGTTCCTAATTTCTTAAAATCCGTAACGCATAGTAAGCAATTATCATTCTCACATCATCCCATAAAGGCTTACAGATAACCCTTAAATAACAACTAAAAACTCATTGAAAGTACTTTGCAATAATGAGCTTAGTAGACTATACTTCCAGTATTAAACAAGCACCTATTTTAGTTGAACGTGCTGCCGCATAAAAAGCTTTTGCAGCATTGCTACCGATTTCAATATTTGCATTCCATTTCTGGGTTTGAATTTCACCGTACGGTTCGAAGGCAATTCTTGGCAAGTTTCTTATTGTTTCGCTCGTCTTTTGTACGTTCAGTTATTATGTATTGCGTACATTTGTATAGTTTACGTACAACTTGCAGCTGGGTTGCTGCTTAATTTAATATCTTTGTTTATTGTTGGCGTTAGTAAATAAATTCAAGTTCTGTGTGTAGTGTTTTGTTTTAATTGGATTTGTTGTTCTTGTGTTTGCATGGTGTTGAGCTCAAGTTATAGTAAACAGTGCGTCTAAAATTACGAACTTATTGTTGACCCTACCTTCCAGTGCAGTGGATTGAAAGACTGCGTATAAATGCTTTCACTCACTCTTTCATTACATTGCAAACTGAGCACGCTCCGTCGTACCCCATCATCTGACGGGCAAACAAAGCACAAGACTACACAAAAACAATAAAAAAAGAAAGTCCAACTCCCTCGCGACACGACCACTGCCGTTAAAATCTTTTGTACATAATACTTGTTCTCAAATATGTATTAATATCCTTTGAGTCCATAAAAAAGGGTTGAACATTAATGAGTTTTGTCTCGTAGCCACGTCGTGCGGTTACCCTATGCCACCCTGGGGAGGTCATTAAAAACTTCGCTTAGGTAGGATAATATGGCCGTGTAGACATTTAACGGGCAATGCCTGAAGATTTTTATACATTTTACAAGGTTATTTTAAGTGTAAACACTAAATATTCTATTTAGAATCACCAGGAGACTCCTATATGTATTTTTAGCAAGTCATGTTCAAGATTTGACTTGAATATAGTAGATAAATATATTCGTTAATCAACGAGACGTTAATAGGGACCTCGGGACCCTTCGGTCTAGTCTTAGTACTGCCTTAGCGGTCGGTTCAGAGAGATTTTGTGTATTAGACAACCCTTTTAGAACAGCTGACCTTTCTGCACCTTACTCTTATGAAATCAAGACAACATGATAAGCAAGAGAGTCTATAGCTTTTCTTTAAAGATGTATAATTAAAATGTTCAGATGTATTTATTTGGATAGTTATCTACATGAACGTCTTCTTCCCACGGGGGTGGGCAGAAGCTACAGTATGCCACCAGCAGTTTCGCTACGATCCTTACATACTTCTATTGCTTCCTATGTTCTCCTCCTTAATATTTGATACCCTCTCTATCTGGAGTAAACGCAGAAAATACTCTTTTTGCAATACAGCTAAGGGTCTAAGAACCGATTACTGACAAATGCTTGCACTGACTGGACCGGTCCACTCAAATCTGTGTGGTTCTTTCCTCAAAAGACCATTTCAGACACTAATCTACATGGTCCTCACATGACTTGACCAAGATTATGTCTGGACTTTAAAAGAGACTGTGACCGCTGAGTTTGTTTCGGCCTTTCTTCTCAGAGTAGTCGGATAGGAAACGCCGAACTCATCTGCTAATTTTTTTTTTTTTTTTAAATAATGTGACGTGTAAAAATGATTCCTATATCCTATTTACAGAATAAACAATTTCATTTCAGTTCAACCAGCCTCACACAAAGATTTTATACATTCCTACGTTCCCACCTTTATATTAAAATTAATCACATTACCACTATCTATCACCTAAAAAAAAAGACATGTAGGAGTACTCTAGTTGAATGGCTCCTTAATAATTATAAAGCAACTGAGAAATTACTTACTCATCCAAAATAGTCCGTCCAACTAATTTCCTCACACATCATATTTCACGCATTTTTCCACTTTTGTTTTGTTTTATGGTTTTTTCACTTTGATTTGGTTTTTATCAAAATTTAAGTATATTTTATGTTCAGCTCCTTCACATTTACTGTATATAACTAATTATATTTACATTCCACGTGGCGGGACTCTGGTGATTTGCTATACAGGTATTCCTAGTGCAGACACCAGTCTCTCACCAAATTTGTCACGTAATTTTTAAGCTTGTTTTAAATTTGTCATGTCATTGTTTGTGAATAGAAAATAAATTATTTGAATTTGAATTTATGGTTATACATCTGCACCCTAATAGCCTTAGAGTATATATCACCTAATAGCGTAACACGCGATCAATCTCAATCCGTTTCATTTTGGCAGTTCAACTAACATTAATTGTGTAATTTGCATTGTCGAGCAGATAATTTTTTTCGAAATATGAATCAATTGATTAGCAATATCCTTCAAATTGAATTCAGATTGTGATTGATCGTGTTTTACGCAATTAGACTGCTGGTCATACACGCATGCCGGTTGTGAGTACTACTATAATTTCTGCTTTCTCTGATTTAGTGTTTGTGTCATGTTAGTGTTTGTTTTATTTAAGCCGGTCACGTACTGTTAGTGCACCCGTGCCGACCAAAACTTTAAGAGTGTTTATTCTGAAAGTGGGCAACGTCGGAATAGATGTCAAATATTTCGCTGTTTTGATCAATTGGGCAATATAGCTGTATGAAAGTAAGAAATGTGGCTAACTAACTAGCGAACTAGAATATTAATAATGAATTGCAATTATAACATTGAATTTGATGTTGTAACCGTTTTAGGTGTAAACAAGGCATTTGGAAAGTTTCCAAATACTTTTTTTACATCTAAAACTAAATATTCGGTGCTACAATATTAATTATTGCATTTCACAATCAATATTATAGTTTACTATTTAGTCAATAATAATAATATTGCCAAATTAATCAAAACAGCGAAATATTTAACAGCTATTTGCAACGTTGCCAACTTTTAGTATAAACGCTCTTAAGCTTAGATCTTGTCGGTGGGCTTGTTTATAAACAATAATGCGTATTTAAGGGTTGATCAGAAGCTCTTCGATTTAGTAGGAGGTTTTTCTGAAAAGTGTAACAATAATTAACAACAGCACCACAAATTGCTTCTCGCATTCACCACTTCTTCGTATTTGGTGTAACTCCTCAGCTAAAATCTAGATACACGTGTAATAATCCGCCTAACAAGCACTAACAGAAATATATTAATTCAAATTGCAACTTAAAACATCCGTTTCAGATCTGGAAACTTCAATGCGGATGCAAATACGGATCTCAAACGTTCCGTGGTCGTGACTGTGAATGCAGATGTCTGTTACATCCTCGGATTTCGAGTAACGTCGCGACGTACTTGAAATACGATTTCCAAAGGTATTAGAATGTCGGAAACTAGGTATAAGAGTGCCTAGCTACTTCGTTTTTTTGTTTGATTTTATTTTTTCATAACTTGTGTTCTAGGTATCTCCTTTCATGACCATAGTTATACTAAACACCTTTTGTTTATGATTTAGATGTCTATCATAAATTCTCTTCTACAACAACACCGTATAAAATATATAAGTTGTTAAGTGATCAGATCAAAAATGCCATATTGAACATTCCTCTCAATGAAGTTCTGCCAGTTTTTTTGTGGTGCTATAATAATCATGAAACGCACAAGGGTGGGAAATTGCAATTTCATATTGCTTTTAGTAGACAGAAGAATAAGTGGCCTTTTCTCTGAAAGTAAGCCTTTGATTGCCCATACGACATCCGAACATAGATAAGTTTTTGGAACGAAGTTCTTTAACACGGCTTGTAAACTTTCAGAAATCGTCACACTAAAAAGTGTTAATACTCGCGACTGTCTTTTTCTAATTTAAAGAGAGGGAGAGAACGCCGGCAGAAAATATCAAAAGAAAAGAGCAAAGATTACAGTGTCGTGGGATAAAATTGTACACATCGGCCCGAGTACATTGCATGTCGGAGAGAGAGAAAGAAAGTGTGAATTTGTTCAAAATGAAAATCCAAGATGGCAGCTCTGTCAAAACTCTCTGCAAAGCTCTGGCAAAGTCTGACATGCCCTTTCGCTCTGCCCAGAGTGGGAGAAGTCATTCGATGATTTACAACCCTCAAAAAAAAAAAAAAAGATGCCAGCTCTGAAAATTTTAAAATTTTTCATCATGGGTGATTTTGTCATGGTTTACGAGGGTACTAAAGTCGATAGTGAGGTCAAAATGAAAATCGAAAATTTTAAATTTTTTCGTCATGGGTGTCGTTTTCATAGTTTTTGAGGGTGTTAAAATCGATGGTGGGGTCGAAATGTAAAGCCAAGATGGCGGCTGCGAAAATTTTCACATTTTTCGTCATGAGTGTCGTTTTCATAGTTTTCGAGGATACTAAAGCCGATAATGACGTCAAAATGTAAATCAAAGATGGCGGTTGCACAATTTTTGTTTTTGTTTTAAATCATACGTGAGAATACTGACGGGGGTTCCCCGACCGCACACGGTTTTTTATTTGTCTGTTAGGATATCGCAGTATAGAAAATATGAGGAACAGTGTGTAAAGTTCACTCATCCTCCGTAGAAAAGGGAGGACCCTCCATAGGCGGGTATCGTGTTGGGTTTTTTTTTCGGTTTGTTTGTTCTTTTGTTTGTTGTCGGGGCGTAGTATATTTGCGGTAAATCTGCTTGCGCGATGCAGGATTTTGCGAGACGTCAGGGTGATGCGTAGTTCATAATTATGTGGCGATGTAGATGCTGCCACAGTACCATAAAATCATTGTTAGACAATAACAAGGTGGTAAATGACGTGGTTTCATAATTTTCTCCTGCCGTTAACTTTCCAGACAAACTTATTACGGAGCCTTTGTAAAGATAATAACCATTAAAAATTTATTAATTATCATACTGTAACTAAGACCCAACTAAAAGTGTTTCATCTTAGTTTCACATGTTTACTTAAGTATAGGGCTTCAAAACTTAAGCAACGCTGATGTGGGGTCTGAGGTTCTAATTAAGCAACTTTGGACTTTATTCCCAAGGGGTAGAGTGGAAAACTAGTTAGTAGTTCTTGCGTTCTTTTTTTTTCTGAAACTTGAAGGTATCGAAAAGAATTTGATTAATGAAGAGTCAAAAGATTGATAGTAGCTGTAGACCTTTTTGTAAAGTTTAGTAAATGGCAAAGAACAATGCTCTATTTTTCATTATGTCTTGAACCTAGATAGTTAAAGAATAAACAAGATGCTCTTCAAAGCTATGCAACGGGTTTTTTATGCGGTTTTCACCATCATCTAGATTATTTATTTCGGTAAGGTTTATAAGTATAGTACAATAATATTAAATTTACATAATAAAATAAATAAATCTCGAGGTTTTGTCACGACGTTTCGCGGCGGGAGGTGTGCTACCGGGGAAACCCCGGTAGCACACCTCCGCGAAATCATAGCAGCGAAACTGCAGTAGTTCAATAGCTCTAGCTCGCGTCATGTTCCGCTACGCGAAATTCGACTAGCGCAACATGACGCGAGTCAGTTGAATTGAACTGCTGCGGGTACAGTACAGTAACCGCGAAGTGAGCTTGGCGATTACTGTACTGTGACGCGTCTTCGTGGATGGTACTATCTGTACCTATAAGGATAGGAAACATCTATGTAAGAAATAAAATTGCGATAAAAAAGAGTAAATATACAGTTACAGATACTAAATAATGTACCTATATTTATAATTTTATTCATTAATATTTTCGTATGTTATTTATTTTATCTTTTAACGATATTGATAGGCAAGTGTTTAGTATACTCGTGTTTGTACTCTTCGAAAAAGTAGGTACGTTAGAAATGATGATTGTAATTTTACTCAAGGGAGAATTTTATTTCTAACGCTATTGTAAATTATTACCAAATAAACCTAACATCATTTCTTTATTCCCCAAAGAGACAGGGGATGTAAACTACTTCCATATTTCTGTTTCAGTTTGATTTAATAAGAGGCGAGGCTATTGCCAATAAACTACCAGAAATCCAGACTCAGGGCGGCTTATAAATGTCTTATTGAAAAAACCCAATTCCCAATTATTTTCTTTCTCAGTTATTTTTAATGATAGTATGGCAGTTTGAGTACTTTATGCGGCCTACCCAAATGTCCTTTCTTTGGTATTGTACGTCGAGTCGTTGAGATCCTTACCTAAGTTCTGAGTTGAGCTACACAATAACTAACAAATGTTGCGCTGTCTGGATAGGTCCCCTCAGGTTTATGTGGTTTTTTCCTCAAAAGACCATTTCAGATACTAATCTACATGGTCTTGATAATTGCTAGAACGATTGCTTTCAAAATCCCGAGTATAGATTCAATGTCAGTTATGGATTCCCTATGAAGATATGAGGTAAAATACGAAGTAAACAGTAATAAACATTTCATAAGAACTAGAATCTACACTTTACTGGCAAACAAGTAATGACAGCTTCTAAATCTAAATACACGGGAACCATATTGTTTCATTTGCAATATTTGCAAGATTATTGTCAGGACCTTAAAAGAGTCTTTGACCTCGGAGTTTGTTTCACCATTTCTTCTCAGGGGTTAGATAAGAAAAAATGTCGACTTCATCCAGGTCATGCAATTAGGCAATAGTCTCGCCCCTTATTACATGGGACTGAAACATAACTGGCGAAATGTGGGTGTACTAGGTAGACGTCTACCCAAGCCTACGCGGAAACAAGGCGTGGTTTTATGTTATGTGTTCCCAGGACAATCTAGGTTTTTTTTTTATATGGCGTGCGTATGTGTATTCGTTATCCTATTTCCAGAATAAACAATTTTATTTCACTATTCCTAGGGGATCGAACCTTAGACCACATACTTAGCAGTCGCGCGTGACAGTCACAAGAGCAACAAGACTCATTTATATTATAAACCTCACACATCGTTGTCACTTGCTTTGTCCATTTCAGCCATACTTTATGATTCGACTACGTGCATATACGAGTATATAATATATATAAGCATAATCAGACTCAGACCTACTGCTGGGATACAGGCTCTCTGAAAGAGGGAGTGGGCCGTAATCCACCACGCGGGCCCAGTGCGGGTTGGTAGATGTCACAGTCATGTCTTCAATTTTTTGGTTCTAGGACATACCGGTTGCCTCACGATGTTTTCTTTCATCGTTTTGAGAGAAGTGGTGATGAAATAATTTAAGTTGCGGCCGTTACCACTAGGCCTACACGTGCTATTAATCTCTACATGACATACGAGATTATTAATTGAAGTCGCTGTTCCTGTCTGCCTGTGTGATCTTCTAAACTACACAACAGATTTTGATGCGATTTTCACCATCATTTACAGTATTTATTCCGGAAGGTTTATGTGTATAGTACATTATATTAAACTTATAAAGAAATTTCGATGTTTTGTCAAGTCGAAAAAACCGCGCGAAGCACGTGAGTGTCGCTAGTACCTACTACTATAAATATTCATTAATTCATTACAGAATGTTCAAAGTTGTGACGTATCATTAAACTTCATTTTATGTTAAGAGCCTTATTTATAAGCAGCTTAGACATAAATAGTTTTGGATATAAATTCAGAGTTGGGTAGGTATAATACATACCTACTTCATTCATCGGATAATTTTCTCGAGCCTTTCAAAGACTACCGTTGTCCAAATAATTTTCTAAGAAATTATTCTTGAATAGAGTATTATATAAGCATTATTAATAGCGGTAGTAAGAATGTTTGCCTACTTGAAAGGCACTTACGCACGAATAAACAGGTTCAAAACATTTGCGTGGACTTTTTGGAAATCTAAATATAATACCAATATACCGTGTCCTGTCATTTGACAAAATAACGAATCACAAATTTTCATTAAAAAAATAACGTTAGGTAAATTTGAACTTGATAAAGTTATCAGTTTACAAACTATTCTTTCTGTAAATAACTTGTTTGACAAATTACTGAAAGACAACATTTCATTCCATCAAAACATCATTTGACAATCTAATCTTTTCATAATCATGTTAATTGGTAAACGCAAAGCATAAATAACGTTTGAAAAAATGCATTGCTTGATAATTACTTACTTAATTTATCAAAACTTAATTTACATTCAGAAATCTTTCCCATACAGAAACTAGAATACGAGGATATAATTTAGGTTCACAGAAACAGAAAATAATAATACTCGTATTTTACTAGGCTACCCGGAACCGAACTTGTTAGATTAGGTTGAATATTTTTACTCGCAAAAAGTTTAGTTTAGGTTAGGATAGATTAATGAAATGAAATGTAATTGTTTATTCTGTAAATAGGATATCGGAATCACTATTACACATCATATAAAAAATATTAAAAATAAGCTAGATGAGTTTGGTGTTTCCTATCTGACTACTCTGTGAAGAAAGGCCGAAACAAACTCAGAGGTCGCAGTCTCTTTTAAAGTCCAGACATAATCTTGGTCAAGCCATATGAGGACCATGTAGATTAGTGTCTGAAATGGTCTTTTGAGGAAAGAACCACACAGATTTGAGTGGACCTGTCCAGTCAGTGCAAGCATTTGTCAGTAATCGTGGAGCTCAACTCAGAACTTAAGGAGCTCAACTCGACGAACAATACCAAGGAAAGGATATTTGGGTAGGCCGCATCAACTACTCAAACTGTCAGACCATCATTAAAACTGAGAAAGAAAAAAAAAGAAATGGAAAAAAAAATATCCACATAGTTCTCACATTTACAATAATTAAAATAATATAATACTTTACAAAGAAATCGTGTCATTTATTTATTTATTTATTTAATACTTCAAGCACACAAATGTACAGAGGCGGACTTAATGCCATAGGCATTTTCTACCAGTCAACCTTTGGGTGATGCAGAGACAAACAGTGGCAGGTGCAATAGCGAGAATTCAGGAATAAATATTTATTTAAATATAAATATATTCATAAATATCTATCAAAAACTATAAATATAATATATACACCTAATTATATACAAATAAATACACATAAATATACTAAGACAATCAATGAGAAAACATTACCGTAGTGATGATACTGCCAGTTTCATGCGAATGTGCTCGCGAACTTTAACTTTAAACGATAAGTCAACGATACGTCATTTTGAATATAATTTTCAACAATGTCAATGTGTATATAAAACTGGTTTATTTATTTATTTATTCAAAAGGAACAACAAACAGCTACAATATACAGTATAGTAAAGAAATATACATAACATTTGAACAATATTGTAGCCCACAACGCTGTTCACAGATAAACTGTGGAATATATTATACAATTGATTGATTAAACGCTAGAGAAATAATTATAATATTAAAAACTAAACTTACTTAACTATCATGCTCATCCATATAAGGATATGGATCCTTACAAAAAAATCAAGGGAGTTCCTTAAGTATAAGACAAGAAAAGAAGAAGTGAAGTTTATTGTGATGAATAATTAAAATGTCAAGTTTTATGGTTTTCATTATATTTATTGTATTTATTAGAACTGCAAACGCACGAGCCGAGTGAGCAAAGCGAGCGGTGTCGCGGCAGTGGCCGGCGAGTGTCAAAAATGACTAATATAAAGAAAAGAAAAACTTTATAGTAATAAAAGGTAGTAATAGGTTTTAAGAACTTCAGTACTTGCCTGTTAATTACTTGACCCAAATGGAAATTGCAACCATGATCACTTTGTGACTGGTTTAAAAATGTATTATAAAATAATATTTAGTATATTATAGTATTATTTATCTACCGTCATTTTGCCAAACGAAGTACTTTTGGCCATTTTTTGAATGATATTTTAACATTTGAAATATTCACAAAGTAAAACATTTGCGAAATCTTTTGTCAAATGATTACTTTTTATAATGTTATTTTTAAAATTATCATTTGTCATTATTGTTAAAGATTTGTGAACCAATACTTAGATATTTTGTACTAGGTATTTTCTTCTGCTGGTGATGCAACAAAATATTCTTGACTTGTATACAACCAACATAAAAACCACTTCAAATTATGTCATCTGGGAATCTTGTGAATTTCTGTCGAAAGCTGAAGGCCATTTCTCGTATTTAAAAACTTTCACATTCAAGTCGCAATCTGTCAAACTTTTCAAAAATGTTGGTAAATTGATTGTATTATTGACAGATTGCGAATGAGATGCGAATGCGAATGTTCTTAAAAATTACGGGAATTGCCCCTCTGATCTGTTCGCTTATCTATTACCAACCGTTTTAAAATTTTCGTTAGACCTTGTTGACCGAGCGAGCGAAGCGAACCAAGCGTCTCTGCTTCAAGTCTGCCAAAATTTTCTTTCTGTCAGTTTGTTGGTATTCCTGTATAGGTCGTATTTTACAATCGATCTAGATGAAACTTGATAAACAGGTTTTACGACTTTTTTTTTTTTTTGTCATTGGGTATTTTTGACTGGAGGGGTGCTTCCTCCAAAAAGGGACAAGAAGTAGGCCCCTTCTTGTCCCTTTTTGGAGGAACCAGGAGGAAGCTGGGTATCTCTCCTTATTAGATCCAATTTCGATGGTTTGATGCACTGCTATAGTACCAACAGGTATGCCATGTATGTACCTACAATAACAGGTACATACATGGATACACATATTCATCAATATCTAAATAATCCATCGTTCTTTTGTCATAATCGAGTAAAAAAGTAACAAACAAAAGGGGCCCAACTCAAGACAGTTTCCAGCCACTCATAGTTATGAACTAATAACACTAATAAAGCTACCATTACGGGCCAACTAGCCTCCTAAGTGGGATCACGTTAAATCTGAAAACTTTCCGTCAACTCCTTCTGTGCGAATCGTTTGAACGGCAAGAAATCCGCCGTATGATCTTGTAAAGGACTGTGCGGCATTTAATTAGTGTAGACACTGTTGCAAAAGCGACATCCTCAAAACCGCCGGGTTATGGGAATGTCTCGAGACACTGAGGGATACAACCTTAAAGAACGAAAAAATACAGTTGAATATCAACTTTGGGTTCAAGTTTTTAGGGTTGGTTTTTGTTCGTGGTAATTTATATAAAGAAAAGGAGTGAAAAGTGAAGCAATTCATCAAATTGTAGTCACAATCACGGTCGAGTGACGAAACGTCTGAGGACGCGCTTTCTCGCAGCGCTTTGTGGGATTCAGCGGGATTTGCTGAATTTATGGAAGGCAAGCTCGTTAAGTGTGAGTTGACGATGAATACAAATCCTTCATGGTGTTATAATGAGGACATGAGCATGGCTTTATCTTGAGAGTACGTCCCCCTAATTATATGCGCATTATTTTAAAGCTTTTAAATGTTGATAGCGTAAAGTGGGACGTGCATTTGTAAATTATTTCGAATTTCATGCAAAGATGCTGTTCCACTTGACTGTGATAACTTTTGTGGTCGTTACTAAGGACAAATATCGCCTGGTATTTGAAAAGGCATTGTTGGCAACAATAAATGTTTTGTAAAAGTCGACCAAGCCTGTGACTTATAGTAATAGTTGGCTTACATACGAAAATAAAAATAAAATAAAACCAGCCTATTATAATTATTGTCGCATTTTTTTTTACTAAACAAAAATTATCGCTTAAGGCAAGGTCTTCTAATAGAGAGATGGCACGAGCATTGATCACCACGATTGCTCAAGACGGGTTGGCGATTAGCTATACGTGAATAACAGTTAAAAATCGGGTAGTTATAGAAATTGGATTTAAAATTAAAAGCTGAAACTTTCCCTGAAAATAACACCATGCTTCATAAACATAACTTCTACATGGTACAAAAACTAGTCGTTCGGTTATACGAAAAACTTCATTTAAAGTTGGAAATTAACTCAATTCAAGTTAAACAGGCTATGTACAAATGTACATGTGGTAAGTACTACAACTTTATATACATATACAAATAAATACAATTGAAGTGTCTGTTTGTAATGTTAAAATAACAGCTTTTTACAAAATGAATATTAAAGTTTATACGGGGTACGCATTTACAAAAAACTTTTTGTATGTATGTCTGTCTGTTTGTTCCAGCTAATCTCCGAACCAGCGGGACCTTCACTGGCAGATAGATGATATTGTAAGGAGTAACTTAGGCTACTTTTATTTTAGATAAAGAATTAGGGTCAAGGCGGGCGAAGCCGCGGGCAGCAGCTAGTAATCTATACATATTATAAAAAAAAGTCGCTTTTCGCGTTTGTCTCTTTGTCCTCGTTGTTCTTCTAAAATACACAACGGATTTTGATGAGGTTACCAACACTATTTAGAGAATGTATTCCGAAAGGTTTATTTGTATAATCTATATATATAAAAATCAATTGCTGTTCGTTAGTCTCGCTAAAACTCGAGAACGGCTGGAGCGATTTAGCTGATTTTGATTTTAAAATGTTTGTAATAGTCCAGGGAAGGTTTAAACGGTGAGAAAATTAGGGTAGGTAGGGTAGGTAGGGTAGGTAGGGTAGGTAGGGTAGGTAGGGTAGGTAGGGTAGGTAGGGTAGGTAGGGTAGGTAGGGTAGGTAGGGTAGGTAGGGTAGGTAGGGTAGGTAGGGTAGGTAGGGTAGGTAGGGTAGGTAGGGTAGGTAGGGTAGGTAGGTAGGGTAGGTAGGGTAGGTAGGGTTTAGTGCTACCCGTGCGAAGTCGGGGCGGGTAAAGCAAGTACATTAATATTAAACTTATAGATAATTAAGAAATTTCGATGTTTTGTCAAGTCGTAAAAACCTTACGAAGCAAGTGCGGGTCGCTAGTAATATAATAAATGTGTATATGCATATACTCGTAAAATCATCTATTTTTGTAGGTAGGTACTATGAGTTAACATACTCGTATAGATCCACTCAAAGTTTGAAGGTGAGCTAAAACAAATATCGAATTACGAGAAAGGGCTCTCTGTTCGAGGATTCAGGATTCATTAAAAGTTTCAATTACCGAAATACATACGAGTTTCGACATCAAGCGGTGGTCAGGCAATGTGTGTTTTGCACCTGAGTATATTTATAACAAAATAATGTAGGTACAAAAAGTACACACAAATAAATTATAGATCTGGCAGCATAAACAGTATAATATTCCCACTACTGGCACACCGGTCTCCTCTCTGTGAGAGGGAGTGGGCCGTAATCCACCACGCGGGCCCAGTGAGGGTACGTAGATGTCACATATTTTCGATTTTTTTATACTGGGACCATGTTTTCCTTCACCGTTCTGGGAGCAGTGGTGATAAAATAATTTACACAAAGCGTCTGAGTTCGAACCTACGATCTACATCTCGTAACTCATGGCAGTTACCACTGCTCTCAGGTCTGGCAGCCACAATCACATTTTAAATGAAACATTTTTTTTATAAAAAACGAATCTAAGATTGTTGGTCAATTAATAGTTATTGCAATTCCAGCACAAATGCTTATGAAATCCGAATTAATATTATACATGCGAAAATGAGTTTGTTTGCTTGTTTGTTATGCTTTTACACTAAAACGGCTGTACAGATTTGGATGATATTTGGCACATGGGTAGACCTCATGGTCTACCCATGTGCCAAATATCATCCAAATCTAGGTCATCCTGGATTAGGACATAGGATACTTTTAGCCCGATGTTCTCATGGGATACTTCCTAAACATAAAAAAATAAAATGGAACAGAAAATGCAAACAACATAACATAACATCACACCTGTATTCCCAGACGGGCTGGGCAGAGGTGTACCTATAGTACACCCACATTTCACCAGTTATGATCTATAGAGTCCTATGTAAAATAGGGGGCGAGCCTATTGCCATCAACCGGGTACAAAACTAGACTCCCGGCTGCTACTGAGAAATTCCAGATGGAAAAACCCAATAACTCTTAAAAAACAACCGCAAACAATTTAAACTATAACGTACAAATATTCGGAACAAAACTGCTCTAGCATGCCACAAAACTTTTAAAACAAATTAAAAGTGCTGCACATAATCAGTCACGCTTAATCCCATGTGAGCAAATTAATCATTGCTATACTTTTAACTACCTAGTACTCATCAGTGGGGTTTAAATTGCAGCATTGTAGCCACGGCACTAATTACAGCGTTACATGGGCAAATAACACTACGCTTTTGTAGTGATGTTCGGTTTCCGGGCGTAGGGCTAATGTTATTTTTGGACAGGTTAACATTAATAACGTTAGAGGGAATTTTCTGACAACAGTTAATTTACTGACGACCAACACGAAAACAAACATGGCCACCTTCTTCACTAAACAAAAGACGTCGCTTCATAGCTAGTAAAAAATCTAAACATTGTACATGTTACAACACTTTAAATAAACGCAGGGTGTCCCGGCTTTAACAGAAAGCACAAAAGAGGAAACCCGAGTCTTCAACATGTCTGCCGTAACGAAATCAACAAAAAACGCCAACTAACATTGTACCTAAATGAACAAAAATTCGCTACAAAGAAAAATTCCGGTACTTTTTTCAAAAACACCAGCTAGTACCCACACATTTCCCCTGTTTGTACAGTTCGGTTCTCGTGAAAACGTGCTCGCAACGACATCAAAGTTAAAATGCTAGCTTCTCCATTTTCAAACATAGTCAGTATAGTAACGGCAATTTCTGATACATTGCCAAGAAATTCTTCTAAAACAACGAATTGAAAAGCTCTGGAAATTTCAAAAGAATTCTCAGTAAGCACCTTATTTAGAACCCTCGGTCTATTTGCTGCCAGGTTATTTATTACATTGTATTGCTTTATCTTATCTGAAAATAGGAGCGGCTATTCTAAAATGGCTGGAGTACTTTTAAACTAAACATTTTATTTTGTAAACGGTTTATAGCTGAAAATAAGTCACCTTTTAGTGAATTTAATTGATTATTTTTAGTGAATTTAATCCAGTCAAAAAATATATTAATAGACTAGACTTGTCAGGTAAAAGTTTATCTTTAATAAAATATAAACTTTTTATCTTTTTACAAGTCTTGTCACCTAAATTCTATAAACAAAATAATCTTAACGTGTAAATAGGCAGTAATGTCAAATGCATCTCTGCTCACCGTCTTGAAAAAGTTATACCGTCGCGTTGTTAACCCCCAAGTTAAAAGAATAAACAGCGTTTTCAATAAAATCACCTACAGTTTAATTCCAAACTTTACTACATCGCATAGCATTCGTAAAAAGCACTACGTTGCAAAAGCAAAGTGCATTCTCTAAGTGATCGAAATTTACTATTCACAATAAAACGCCAAAAACATGAACAGGATTCCAATAATGTTATTTACATCAATATTATGCCTTTCTTCGCCCGTCCTCTGAATTTATTGTCGAAAAGGAAAGGAATAAAATATGTAGATTTAGTACAGAGTACAGAGAAGCACTTATTGGAATTGGTTGATTTACTTTAATCACATTATCTAAACGCGTAAAAAGGATTGGGTTGTATGGTTCGGCCCCGATTGTATATGGGTTTTGTGAACACGCCATAGGTGCTGTATCTCCTATGTGTGATATTTTTGTTGATAAGGACAACACCATTGTATCTGGGTACTTTTAATCTGAGAGAAGGTAAATCTAAAGGTTTAAAAACAGACAAGTTTAGTATAGTCAATTGAATCATTGTCATGACAGGTATTCTTTCTTGATTCTTTCGTTAGTCTTTAGCTCACAAAAAAAAACTAATAACTTTCTTGTCTACAAAAGAATATATATTTAAATTACATAATACAGTCAGGAATCTCACGTAATCTCCAGCTTCTCACGGAGTTTCCACAAGTCTATAAATTGCCTAAGGTATGGGTCGAACGCCCCGCTTTCTCGATTTAAGTATATATCCAAGTGAATTAACTACTCGGTACCTGTAACTTTAGTGGGTGTGTTAGTGCTTGCTGTCAACCTTGAGGTCTAGAGTTCACAAACAAGTTTATAAATCAAATAGAGTAATTACACAAGCTCAAATAAAACTAGCTAGCGAAACTCCGAAGACGTGATGAGTATTGTATCTTAACATGACACAAACACTATTAAATGGAGAATTATTTAACCAAGGCATACCAACACCTCACATGTCCACAAGTAAACTGCGTCAAGTCACACATTCTCGAAGTGAAAAGCAATACGACATCAATCACCAACGCCGGTGACTGAAAACTAACACAAAATTAATAACGAGCATTCACCGCAGCCAAACTCTACCTATTAATTACACGGCCCATACCTATTTCTATGTATACAGTGCAATATACCAACACGAACTTACGTTCAGAAGGCTAAATAATAAGGTCTGATCAGAAATCAGACTTGCATACTTAACAATTTCAGGAATTGAAATGTATAAAGATCCATTACAGTTTTGCTTCATCAAAACAATAATAATAAAAAAAAACGAACGAGCCTTACTAGTCGCTTATGATGTGTAACATCTGACATCTCACCTTGAAGCAACATAAAAGGGGGGTCCTCGTCAAGGTCGTTTCTGACAGCCAACTCTAGCACTGTGCGCTCTCATTGATCAAATTAAATAGCACGCGCTTCCCCGGATTTCTGTGTCACACTTCCGCCCCTTTTCACGAAATCACTCCAACAGATTAGAGTTTTCGATTTTTTTAGATTTTGATTTTGATTACAGGAAAGAGAGAGGAAAGAGTAGTAGGAGAGAGCAGTGACTACGACTTAAAGGTCGTAGGTTCAAACTCAGACAGGCGCTTTAGTTTGTGTAAACTATTTCATCACACGGTTCTCAAAACAGTGAAAGAAATCATCGTGAGGAAACCGGGCATATCCTAGAACCAAAACTTTGAAGACATAATTGTGACATCTACCAACCCGCACTGGGCCCGCGTGGTGGATTATGGCCCACTCCTTCTCACCATGATGAGTGTCCCAGCAGCAATGGGAACATTATAGATCTGATTATGAGAGGAAAGATGTTGCACATTAAAAACTACAGCAAACACGTAGTAACGCTGATATCATTGAAAGATTTAATTTGCAGAAACTCTACAAAGAATACTCTCAAAGTAGGTCATCCGAATACTAATTAATTATTGTTTTGTGTAGAAATCAAACCTCAGGTCTTGGCAATTAACGAAATAGAGCTCTTTGTGTAATAGTTCTGAGAAGGACCTTTTTCGACCGAATATACCAAAGGAAGGTAGGTTGCTGTACGGTCACAAAGATACGGGTGAAACCAATCAGCAATTACTTGAGTACCTACAACATTGGTCCGAGAACCAATTATTTTTATAAAAACCTCTACTGTTGCCACGTCCAACATGCGATGCTCAACCTACCCCCAATTTATTTGTGGATCTCTTTGTGTTTATTTGTTCAGTCAATTTATTTTCCAATACTCTATTTATATATAATTTTATCACTGCACAAGCCGTGCGTCCGATGGAATTCTCCACCGGCAAAAATGACGAACTTCTTCCGTACAAACTTTCATCCCCTATTTTCATACTTTAACTCCTTTAGGGGGTGAATTTTCAGAAATCCTCTTTTAATGCTCATTTACACAATATAAAGAAGTTTGCCTCTTGTGGCAAGTTTCATGCATATATAGACCGAGTAGTTTAGGCTGTGCGTTGTACGAGTATGTCATTGAATGTATGTATTTAAGATTTTTATTATGTAGCTCTCTGTCTCTGTTCGTCTGAGAGTCTGTTACTATTCGATGCGTTTTCTTACAGTATTTCCTCTGTAGAGACAACACACGTGTGATATCTTTAGTATTACACAAACAGATTTAAGATACTATAGAGAGGCTATCAGAAGAAATGTCATAGAAAAACTGTGATCCCATGTCTCAGTTACGTCATCTACTCGTAGCATAATATAGCAAAATTACATAATAGCAAAGTTTGAAAAGATACACTTAGTACCGACGCCAACATTTGATTACCAACCGTCAGATAGTTTGACATATTTAAGAAAATTATTTAATTTATATATATAAATTATAAAATAGGTAGGTACTACCGAAAATAAACCGTGGTTACTTCTTGTTGTTTTATCAATACGAGATTAACAATACCATAATGCACCATTCGGCATTATGGTTCGAAAATAATTTTCTTTTGTCGGACACGAATGCGACTTGACATGCAGGCCTACCAAACTAAACTGAGCGACTTTTGCCCACTAGTACAAATGTATCGGATAAATATTTTGTTCTTTAAGTCCCGTCTATTGTAAGTAAATAATTTAATGTCGTTGGTATAATAGCTGATCTCTGCTCAGCTGATTCTGTAAAAATATCACCGTGAGTACTTACGTCAACTGATCAAGATTTGAGCTATCATTCCATCACCAAGGTGACATATTTACAGCATAGATCGGTAGATCAAAGCGTCAGTGACCTCTGACCATCAGATGGCCAATCTTAATCTTAGCCTTTTTCCAACTATGTTGGGGTCGGCTCCCAGTCTAACTGAATGCAGCTGCATACCATAATTCTCGTGGAGCGACTGCCTATCTGACCTCCACAACCCAGTGACCGTGTAGTACGATACCCCTTGATAAGACTGCTTTTCTTCCTGGCATCCAATAACATAAATCCAGTGACAAGATTTGTGGGTCTTCTCCATTCATCTACACCGTAACTTCGCCGACAACTTCGCGTAATGTAGCGCCAGAACCGGGATAAACCCGTAAACGCCTCCGCGGTAATTCCGACCGACAGTTCGCACTGTTCGCGGGAATTATCATAAACACAACCGACATCGGCCAGGGTCGATAAGACCGACGAAGTCAGTACTATATTTGGTACAACTATCTCTGTTCCCTCCGCTTTATGTGTTCTGTTGATTTAAATTGAGTCAGGTTGAACTGGCTCTAAATATGGCTAAGTTTTGACTGTAAGAGAGTTTTGGAGTTGTAGGTAAATGTACATTGTGTTACTACTCATATTAAGCTGTATGGGTTTTCATAAGATTTGTGGCCAGGCAAAGTCTTCAGCATTTTCCTTAACGCTATGCACGCAGCGCATGGGAAATAAGATTGAATATACCTATTTAATAATAGAGTTATAGCTCATCTAAGTCGAAAGAAAACACCTGACCTTGGACAACCTCCTCAACAATTTTCTGACCTCTAAAGATTGTTTATTACTTCACCAAGAAAATAAAACAATCGTATAATTATACACTCACCTTAAAACTTTCAGACCTGCTCAACATTTTATCCACTTTAAAGTATTTAGTCCTGTTTACCTTTCACAACTCCTGACGCACCATCAAAACGTTTTCCCGACGAATTAACTCATAATTATTAAATGAGGACGTAATTAGAGTGGGACTTGGCAAGTTTTTATAAAGTGGAGTGCATTAAGTGAGAGATTAAGGCGAAGGTGATGTTTGCCAAGACCCACTAGTTGGCTCAGAGCTCATTAAGACGTTTTCTAACTAGCGATGCGTCGCTAGATAAATAGTTTGGAGACTTAATTCAAATAAGACGTTTTAAGCGAAAATTTCGTTGTAGACGGGCTACTTTATGATGTTTTAAGCGAATGCAATTACACGTTACTAATTAAGATTTGTAGACACTCTGTGAAGACTGTAGCTGGCTAACGCACTATGTGACGAAACTGCAATTTTTACCTGATGGATATCGCAAGCATATCTGAGATCATATACAAATAAGTGGGACCAACGATTTAAAAAACAAATCCGTACTAGTCAGTTAATTTCTTTGACTAGGTAAGAATAAACAAAAAAGGTTAAAAAAAAAAAAAAAGTAAAGAAAGTAAAAAGCAAAGTAAAAGTAAGAAAAAAAAAAAAAAGAAAAAAAAAAGCAAAGTAGGATCATAATTGTTAAGCAGTCAAACAATAAAAATATGACCTTTATGATTTCATAACTTTAAAAGCTACGATGCCAAAGATAAACAAGACGGACAAATTAAAGTCATTTAATCAAACAAGGCTGAGAATCAGCACTTTTTAAACGTTAAAATTACATAAGACAGTCCTCCAAAACTCCCGCTCTTCACCACTTCCTCGTGCAAAGGTTTGCACATTAAACTCCCGTCTATTTCAATCGCGTGTTGAAAAATATGCCCATTGCAACACTGACAAGTGACCAACACATAAATTTTGGATAAAATACTGGCTGAAATAATGAATATTTTCAGTTAAATGACCCCAAGTTACATATATATCGACGAATGTCATGAATGTCAAAATTTGGGTCACTGTCGCTCAAAATAATTTGCGTTTGAAGTTATGGAGAGTATTTAATGAGCGCCAAGTGATGAGAAATTAATTAAATTCATTTCGTTTGACCGTTTTTCTTATTGCCTTAAATATAATAATTATAATTCCTGGTAGGTTTAAGCAGGAATTAGTGATTAATTCCCGGTTCCTTTGTCTTCCTAACTAATTTTAACTGCTGGTAATATTTAATGAATGGTCCTTTTAAAACATTGAAAAACGCATTTTAATGCTTTCTATGAAGTGTAAGATTTTTTTGGCAAAAGAATAAATATTGCCATGCAATGCTGCCAGCCTTTTAGACACTTCTACAGTTCACAGCGATGCAGACGAATTTTTTGGTACCCTATCAATAATTCCCCTAATTTTTTTATATATATGTATATATTATTATTATTTTAAAACTGTTAGCTTATTTATTGTGTAAATATCATCTTGAGTATTAAACTTAAATATATTTATTATTAGTGTACGTTGAATTTCATCTACAAAGCCTTTATAAACAGAAATGCTAAAAAAACAACACTATTCAAAATAAAATTTAGTATTTATAACATTTTAGAGAGGTTGTTTGCATGCAACGTGTTAAAACAAGACTATTAGCAGCACGCGAATGTTAATTATTAATGAAAAGATCATTAATTCATTAATTAAGTGTATGCTTTATGAAGGTATGTATTTATTGTGTATGTAAATGGTACACCACTGACTACCTGCAGTATTTGTCTCTCCTTCTCCCTTTAATCCATCCAAAGGTTGTCTGTAAAAGATCGCTTTTAGCGATAAGACCGCCCATTGTGTCACCCTATGTAAAATGACTACATTTTTATCTGTATTTTTTATGGTGTACATAATAAAGAATATTCTATTCTATTCTATTCTATTAATAAGGTCTCGCAAAATGCACTCCTTTCATTAACATACTAATGTTATTTTGGTTAATATTCATACATACCTACCTACTATTATAAAAATAATCATTTTATTTAGAAAATACATAATAAAATAGAATACTCTTCACATGTTCACCATACAAATTACAGACATAAATGTAGAAATCACTGATAGGTTAGGTTTTAAATAAACTCAGAAAACAATGAACCAATGTACAACAAACGGAATGATATGCTATTTTCTAAACATCAATTTGAACAACGCATGTCGAGTGTCGAGTGTCGGTGTGAATCCGCGATTACTTATTTATAATAACTACCGACCAGCCGCCCTTGCTCCGCGTGGGTGCAATGTACTGATGTACTGGTATATAAAAAATCAAGTTTTGTTTGCTATTTCTAAGTTAAATATTATGCATTATATTGTACAAATAAACCTTCTGGAATAAACGCTCTTAATGGTGGTGAAAACCGCATCAACATCAAGTGTAGTTTAAAAGATCTAAGCGGTCACGAAAAGCGACTTTTGTTTTATACTATGCTTAGATTATAGCCCAATCTTAGTAGAACAGCACCCACTGTTTGCAACTATACAATTATTTTTCAAAGTCAAATAATTTCTTTCAAATATAAGCCCACTTATAAGGCACTTTTGAACGTCAAAATTTACAAATATGAATTGATTCTATTCTAGTCTAGATTCCAAAAGGTCGTTTTCATGTGGAGAAGAATGGGCAAAAAACTCTTCCGTTACTCTTTTAAAATGTTTTACACTATTTTGTATGCATTAATGATATAATAACGTTTATCCTTGCACCTAGAATAAAATCACTATACCACATTATAGGTAAATAGAATTAACGATGAAGCAATGACAGATAAACTAATTAAGTTATCTATAGATACATAGTACTATTATTATTATTATATTTACAAACATTGTAAAAGTAGACGATTTTCCTAAAATTTTACAATTAATAAGTCAGTGTGTGAGGAATTAACCACAGAAAGTAAAACCAATGTCATATAATAAAAAATATAAATTATACAATTAAGTTAGGAACCAGTTTGATTCTGTCTAGACTCTAAATTGTCCTATGGAGGAGGACCAGCATGTTTCCAAGCATTCTTATCTTGTATATAATACTCTATTTGTAATATGCTTGTTAACAAAGTGTACTTTTTATATGAGTTTAAAATTTTCTTTCATTTAGTAAGGTATTTATTTAACACAGTACCCTAGATGTATGTACTTTAAAGATAATCTGAAAAATGGTTGATCTATATTTCTAGTATTAAAATTATGTCTATCACTTATATTATTAAAACGATGTAGATTTTGCTTACATAATAATATTTTCATAAATGAATTGGCAAGGTACCGTCATAATATTAATCTTATAACCTAATCAACTGCCATCCACACACCCGTATTTCATTCGCAACACCGCTAGCACTCGCGTCGGTCGTTCAATCAACACGCCAGCGGAGTCCGGTTACCAAGATAGGTGGCCGGCTTACAAGCAATCCCCATCTCGGACTCGAGAGCACGGTAAGCCTTTTGGCTTCCATTCGTGTCACTTGGCTTCAGACATTAAGACATGTCGGCTGATGTCGGCGTACTTCTTAGTAAAGACGTTTTTAGGTTTAGTCTGTAAGTAACGACGGTGGGTAAGTGGTGTAAAGTAATTGAGGGTTAATCTTGGTTGTAATGAGATGTAAATTGGGTTTAATTCCGCTGCAATGCAATGTTTTGACTTTGTGGTGTTTTTACCCCACTGCGGCGTAGCAAACAACGGAGGATTATGTATTTGATATGTATGTATGTCCGTCCCTATGTTCCCTAGTAACTATTAAACCGCTGAACCGATTTTGATGAATGGTTATGCAGTCGGAAGCATCTTCTTAAAATTAATTGCCTCCGACTGCATGATATTATTTATAGTATTAAGTGGGATTGGTGACAGAAATGGGTCATTCTATCTTTGTTTCTATCTTTTTACGCGGTTTTTATTTACATTATTTTTGTTGTCATTACTTACTTCAAAAAACGATCTCAAAAACAAATGAGTTCACTGCCGGATTGACTGCGGTCACTAAATTGAGTAATGGCTAGTCAAGGTTTTTTCACTTGAGAAGATAGGTTGGTTACGTATGATACGATTTTTAAAATGTCACGTGATATGGATATTTTCTTAAAGGCACTTGAAGGAACCAGCGTGACACCCAATTAATTTCAGGCTCACAAATAAAATTACTTTTATATGGCCACATTAGTTCAAAATGCACGATTTATCAAGACTTGCGGCAGCTAGTCAGACAAAAATAAAAGACCAAATAAAAAAACTGAAACTGAGACTGCGGATATATTTACAGAATATGTACAGTATACACATATACATAATCAGGTTATAATGTCCCCACTGCTGGAACACTGGCCTCCTCTCAGTGAGAGGGAGTGGGCCGTAATGCACTATGAGGGCCCGGTGCGGGTTGGTAGATGTCACATGTCTTCGAATTAAGGAATTCAGGAATACGAGGGGTGTTCAATAAATAGTGAGAATGCGATACATTCTCCTTGGAAAGAAAAAAAATAAATACTGGCAGGCATAGCCCAGACATTAGTTAAGATGACATTAAAAAAAGCAATTAATGCCCATTTGTTTTTTTTAAGTAGAAGTCTATTGTTTGCGTCGTTTCGGAACGTGTTCTTAAAAATGGATAAAATTGAAGTTCGCGCGGTAATAAAATATCTCTGCTTGAAAAAAATTCGTTAACCTCGTATTTCTACACTAGCTGCGCCCCGCGGTTTTGCCCGCATAAGTCTTGATCTCGTGGGAATATCGGGATAAAAGGTCGTCCTACGTCCTAACCCTGATCATGGTATACCCATGTCAATCTGCCTAGCCTTTTCCCAACTATGTCGGGGTCGTCTTCCAGTCTAACCGGATGCAGCTGAATACCAGTATTTTACATGGTCTACCCATGTGCCAAATTTAATTTTAATCCGTTCAGCCGCTTTAGCGTGAAAGCGTTACAAACAAACAAACTCATTTTCGCATTTATAATATTAGTTAAAATAGCAGAAGAATAAAACGCACACCAAAAGAGTTCCCTTCTAAAGCTAAGAAACATAATAAAACTAAAACAACACACTAAGAAACGTCATTATGGCAAGCGGTCTTATAACCTCTTTACAAAATCCCGGGAGCAAATAAGCAGTTAGCGTGGCATATGGCTGGTATACGAATAATAGAAAGCAGGTTAAAACAACAGAGCTTAGCAGAGGCGTACCGCTAACTCGTAAGCTCATAATGGATGGAAACCTACATCTAGGTTATAGTTTGAACCTAGAACCTATTTGGTTAGTTCAGAAATGTGGAAGCATCAGCTCAAGTCAATGTGTATTTTGTTATCTCGATAATGTTATTTGTTGTGTTATAATTAAGTCAATTACATCATTTTACTATAATCGATACTTGATATGAGAGAGCAGTGGTGGTCCAGTGGTAACGACCGTGACTTATGAGTTGTAGTTCCTAGGTTCGAACCCTGACAGGCGTTTTACTTTGTATACATTATTTCATTACCACTGCTCTCAAAACGGTGAAGGAAAAGATCGTGAGAGAACAAAAAATAAAAGGAAAAGTGTCCAAGATCCAAAAATTCGAAGACATGTGACATCTACTAACCCGAACTGGGCCGGCGTTGTGGATTGCGACCCACTCCCTCTCACAGAGTCCAGCCTGGGTCCCAGAAGTGGTGTAGTCATTATGCTTATTCTAAAGCTGAATAGTTTGTTTGAACGCGTATACTAGTTGGATTTTAAAAATTGTTTCCTATCTTTGCTAGCCCAATTCTTTAGGTTTCAAAAATGCTATTACCTTTAGCATGTACCTACGATGCTGATTCTACGAAATTGCGATGATTTGCTTTGTGGATCAAGCAGATCTAACTTAAGGGTAGGTCTATAGGTTATATCTTTCTTACTATAGATTCTTTGGTTAAATGCATGCACAAGGTTTTGGGGTTCTTTGAAGCTTGCAAATTACAATTTTAATTTTTTCATTTGGATCTCTAACAATTGATTACACTGTTACAAACACGTCATATATATTTTTTAAGTAAAATAACAATGCATCAATTACTTATAGGTAAACACCACATGCATTAAATAATTAATCAGAGAAATAAGCTAACTTACTAAGTAATATAAGCGCTAATATTGAGGTAACGTCAGTAAACAGTGACATTTATATAAAATTTATGAAAGTCTGATTACCTTAGTCCCATCAAAATCATAGAGATATGGCCTGGGAGCATTATCTTCATAGTTGAGTTATAGTAGGAATGGCAATTTCGCCAAATTACCAAAATTGTTCTTTAATCTGTCAAGTCTGGACAAATAATATCAATTCACAATAAACTAGCTATGCATATAACTCGTATGATAGTTTTTTTTTCAGAAAACAATCATACATTATAATTATACAATTGAAGTTATTAGATATAATTGTGCATCTTATAAATGAAAAAGAAACAAAATTAAATAAATATTTTGTTGTCTTTTCATTGTCCGAAAATTAATTAGCGATTTAATGAACCTTAATAAACCATGGATGGTTATTACCAAGTTTGTAGATGTAATAATCTATGAAATTGTATCTATCCATACAATTACATTACATAAATACGATAGTAACACGGCAAATAAACAATTATCGCCTATTATAATTGAGGTATCACGGGTATCGGTAACACGAAACTGAAACAAATGAAAGCATGATCATTATCGTAACAACCATGCAAACATAATATTTACTGCATTGCATCGTCTGTATCAGTGCTGCATAAAATATGTTGTTTAAAATACATATAACAGTCTTCGTGTACGTAATATTATTATATTATCAACATGTTTATAATATATTTATATTATATGTATATAAAAAAAAATCCTTGCTATAAAGACTTAAACACTTATTGTGTTGAAAATTTTATAATTGTGTGTCTGCTAGATGTACCTTACAATCTTGATGATCGGTGAGTATGTCAGTGAATGCAATTAAAAAATATACCTAGTTATACTAAACCCTCTTCGTCACTGAAAAAAGTTACAGGTCAAAAATGTCCTGAATGGCTTCGAGAAAAGATGTGTCTTTTGTTTTGCTCTACTGCCGTATCCCCAGATTTTTATGTTGATATCGTTCTTTCTGCCCTGCTACCGCGGATCTTGATTATAGATAGCTAACTTCACAAGACTTATTAAACATATTCATATTCTAGTCCAAACACACAACAATACAGACATTAAATTGCATAACATACGAGTATAACCTCCATACACGCTCCATTACAGTCACGCAAATAAACTAAACTAGATCATAACGGAGGAACATGAAAAACCTTTCTGGAACTAAAATGTAGGGGAGCAGGCGGAGTGAGACAATACGAACTAAAATCGCACGAAACGCGAGTAAGATAGCGTAATGAGGGTTGACAAATTAGTGCAGAGTTCCGTAGTTGGCAAACACTCGCCGGCCGGTCTGAAAGACCTATTCCGAGGATAACGTTGGACTAATCGAGCGAGATAATTCGGTTTTTAGGGGTTGAATTATTAACAACTGTGTGTTTTTTTAATGGGCCCTTGGTGTAGGTGGAATATATGTGGAGGAGGAGCTTAGGTTAACTGATAAAATAGGATAAAATGAACAATTGAAAACAGTTTTAAAGTAGGATTAAGTGCGTGTTTTAATTTAAAAAACAGTGTTAAAAATGTTTGAGCTGTAGTGAAATATATATAAATAAATTAGACGAGAAAACAAACAGAAATATCAGTAGCGTTAATAAAAAACTGGGACAGATCCCAACTCATTCATGCCTCTTAAAATGAATTATAAATATCTACGACATGTTTTAATTAAAAATGGCGTAGCACTTTTAGTGCACTCTACCAAAGACGAAAGCGGGCCGAATACAGGCCGAATGGCTGAAATCTGGTCAAAATTCATATAATTTTGAATTTGAGACCGATTCCCAAAGAACCACTTGACGCTCACCCCCGAAAGTATCCGTCATTCAGTATTCAAATTGGATCCCGTCACGATTCAATAATATATTCTAATAACGAATTGCTTACATAGACGGGCCGTTTATACCAGATATGAACGATACCTATTGAGGACAGGTAGGTTAAGAAGGCCCAGCCTTTAAAGGAATAAGCCATCAGTTTCATTACCATTATACCACATAACCAAGTCAAAGGCCAAAGGCCAAGTCATAGGTCTTGAGTTCGAACCCAAAGCACGCACCTCTGACTTTTCGGATTCATGAGCCCATTGTATCACTTGCTTCAAAAACGGTAAAAGAAAACATCGTGAGGAAGCCGGCATGCCTGAGAGATATTCCAGCCATGTGAAGCCAAGTCAGAGGCCCATGGGCGGCTTTAAAACTCTGACACCAGGTTAGTCACTGACCACACGTAAAGAAAAATAATTAACCATGCAGTAAATGTAAATCAAACCCGCCTATAGCTGTCAACTGCTGAACATATACCAGTCCCAAATTTGCCACAACACTGGTTTCTCGCCTTCACTATCCAGTTTCACCCGGTCACTTTTCAAGGTCGTCAGTCCATCGATAGCTGGGGAGTAAATGACTCAGGGAAATTAATAATTTATTCCCTGTGTCACCAAGTTTGCCAGAGGGTGTCAACTTTTATGACGACTGATTACGGATGGAGATGGCGTGGATAGAAAGACTAAATGATGAATGCAGAATTGGGATACTCGACAATCAGCTTTAGATGTTTTGTTTAGCTATACCATATTTTTCCTCCTATAAAAATATAGCCATAGAAGATTTAAAAAAACAACATCGTGCCACAACTAAACAATACCCGATTAGTAACGAACTTAACCTCGTTTTTCAAACAGATAATCTGCTTTCAGCCAAAACCATATTTCAAAAAAATACGCAGATTGAGTTGTCTACATCGCCACATTCGAACTACGCATCAAAGACCTAACGTTACACAAAATCCTGACGTCACACAAATCCTGCATCGTGCAATTAGAGTTTACCGCGCGAATGACATTTATATAAAATTATCCGACATCAATCGCTGGGCAGACTCGACACCCGTCTGGTCGAAGGATCCTCCCTTTTCTATAGCGGATGAGTGAACTTTACACCCTGTTCCTCATACCTCTAAAAAGTCGCGGGCGACATCTAGTTAATAAATACAATCTTTTACTTTTTCTGGGAATCCTTTTCTAACCGTGTTGAAAGTGGGTCTTTTATAATTTTTTTACTTTATGGTACGGGACTAAATAACACCGTTATCTCTTTGCGACACCATCGACAATTTTTGACGTACAAATAATTTAGATACCGCGAATCCTACTTGTTTTTTCTGCCCTTTAATCTTTAATGAATTTTTACGTGGTGACACCAAAAGAGATTTATTTCCAGCGGGAATTGAGATTTTTGTGTTATTTATTTTATGTGAAAATTGTGTGGTGACCCAGATGTTTTATAAGGCTTTGGGCATGAAGTTGCGAATTTGAATACAGTAGGCAATTACAATATTATAACCTTTTCAATGTCATAACGATGTGATTTATTACTTTATCACGTCACTGATATATGTTAAAGTGAAAGGTAGAGTTCTAAACTTTCAATCATGGAGAGGAGTTTAAAAAATATTTTAAGAATCTTGATTTCGGACGAACGTAAACAGTCCGAAATTTTCCTTTCACTTTAACATAGATCACGCATGCGTATTTCCAATCTATATAAGGCCAGAACGCAGCCAAAGGAAACTGCTCGCCTATACATTGTAACGCTATTTTTAAATCTGTGATGACAATGTATACACGAATTTTGCGTACTGCTCGTGTATAGTTTGTAACGTGGACGAGCGCGTCCTGGTTCTAAACTATACTACATCACTTACGCTTGACATAAGTTTTAAAGATATAGTAAAAAAAAAGAAGTGAGCTGAGTGAAATGGAACAGATAACTGATAACGGAATATGAAATGGATTAGGTTAGGTTAGAACTAGAACACTTAGTTTGTCACAGTTATCTGTTCCATTTCACTCAGCTCACTTTTTTTTTTACTATATCTTTATAACTCATGTCAAGCGTAAGTGATGTAGTATAGTTTAGAACCTGGACGCGCTCGTCCACGTTACAAACTATACACGAGCAGTACGCAAAATTCGTGTATACGTTTTCACCACAGATTTAAAAATAGCGTCACAATGTATACGCGAGCTACTTCCAAGTTGCTCGCAGCCAGGCAGGCTATTTAGTGCAAGGTGCATTACGTCGCAAACAAGTTGGCTATCAGAGGGCTAATTCTCGTACTTAAAAAACGTTCAAATTCAAGTCGCAGAGCCGCAAAAGTTCCAAACTGTCACAAAAGTAACCAAAAAACTAAGTCAAACGTGACGTTTTGTGCCATGAGATTGCGAATGGAATGAAAATAACAAATGTACTAAAACGGTATTCTGCTAAAATTTGACTTGACAAAGAAAATAAAATTGGTATTCACGTAAAATATAAGAACGTCAAAATTGACGTAAGCATGAGATTATTTGTTGACTGAACTGTGAAAGAAAATTTTTGCTTCTGCAGTTTCACATTTCTCATTTTATTTCGATTTTATCCTTAAAATCATCTTGAAATCCAAGATCCATGAAGAAAAAACTTATCCAGTAACAGTGTTGTAAATAATTTGGTGTTTGTGTGGTGAAATAATACAAAACCAGTGGGTTCGGCCTGTGGGAGCAACTTTCATTCCTCGCACAACGTGCAGACGACGAATCGGCCGCAGAACAACGTAGAGAACACAGCAGCAGCTGCTGTTCTCAGCATCGCCGGCCGCGGGGTCTCAAATCAGACGCATTTTCCATTAAAGCGACCGTGCGTTTGTAAAAACATACAGACTAACCAAGTCTTACGAACTGAAGCCGCATATCCCGCAGAATAACCGAAGAAATGGACTGGGTATTGCAACCAAGGTAGGTCTACTAAGTACACATTATAATACTTATATAAAAATATTATTGATTGATATGCAAGAAGGCAGCTATATTCTAAGCATCTTCGTCATCACCGTATCTATTTTTTCTCAGTTTTGATAACCTCTGCGTTTTGCGCGAGTAGCTAGTAGCTCCTGCCACACTTTCGTAGTGGGTCAAAACTATATTCCTTCAGATTCACAGCCTTGTAGAAAGTCACACTGGCCCTGAACCACTCACGTGTGTTCAAAAAACATGTGCACCTCCCTATGACAAGAAAGGCCCGAGAATAGGCTCGAACAGTGCCCGTTATTTTAAAAATTATGCGAAATGAATGTGTTTGTTGATTCACTATTATGATACCTAATATCATATATCCTTTTTAGATTCCATACATTTAGATGAGATACGGTCGAAGTCCCGACCTATTTGCGGTCACGGCGGCCAATTTCAACCAAGACAGCCAAGTAAACAGGAGGTACTATAGACAACAACGCAAGTGTGTGCGCATACACAGCACTCCCTCTTCCCTCACTCTCATAGTCCGATGGGACGGCAATGCGACGTAACCGGGAAGAAATCAGTTGGTGCCAACGGCTGTACGTGCTTTCCTAGGCACTATTTGGAGGAATCACGCGGATGACACACGGGGCGGGAAGAATGAGCAAGACAGACGTTCTGATTGCCGGATACCTAGTATAAGAGCGAAAAGCACGATCCATGACCGATAAAAAAATGTTTACAAGCTTGCCCCATTACTTGTGTTGTTTAGTATAATATTTAATATGTTTGTATCGACAAGTTAATAAATAATATTCGTTTTAGTACCTAGTAACTTTATTTTTCTGCAGTCCCTACAGTTCTGTGAAGCACAGGGCCCGTCTATGTGGCGACGCTTGGAGGCCTATGTTCAACAGTGGATGTCTTTCGGCTAAAATGATGATGATGACTCCACTTATATAGGGCTGACGTAATAGTCGGTATGCATTTGGCCTGCAACTATCACTGCACGCTTGCTTCCAAACTTACTACGTAATACCTACATATTTAGGATACACATTTATGAAATCCATACGTGAGACCAGACAATTGAGACATGTATGACATATGGATTTTTATAAATGTGTTACATTCATTCATTTACTTCTTTATCTGAAAGTATACCCAAGCTTCTGAGTAAAATAATACTACTTTATATTATGTACGAATTTAGCAAAAAAAAAATTTTAAAAGTCAAGTCCACACAGAGGTTAATATATCATCATCATCATAATTACTGGCAGCCTTGTTCCGCCCACTGGTGAGTATAAGCTATACCTACATTATCACGCTTTTTGCTAGGGGGGACAGAGCAATATTGCATTTTGTTCCTGTTCTTCGATAGTTTACTGCGGGATTGTAATAAGACGAGATAAAATTGTTAATTAGGTACGGATGTAAGCTCTGAAATGAAAATCATTACGCTGTACCTACAAGGAGCTATGTTAGAAAATAGTAAAACTGCCTTGTGGATTCTTCTTAGCAAGTGTTTGCCTCTTACATATTGCAGGCGTCAATAGTTGTTTGACATATTATTAGTACGAGAGCCCACGACCAAAACCACGTAACATCGTTTTACGGCTAAAACCGTTTAAAAGCGTTATTTTAAATGATTCGGAACCCGACTCGGTGGACAGTATTGGTCAGACGGTTTTATCACAATATGTCTGCAGAGTAGTACAGAACAATTTACTTAACACGTCTGCTACCCCTGCGGAGCGTGCGCGCCTGCTGGCTGTGAGTAAGTGGGAATCGGGTCTGTGGCTTCATGCACTACCGTCGTCAAACATAGGTACCTTGTTCGACGACACTACATTCCGCCTCGCTGCTTCCCTACGACTAGGAGCTCCATGCTGTTCTCCTCATCGCTGTCACTGTGGCGAAGTTGTCAATAGTCTCGGACATCACGGCCTGTCTTGCAGCCGAAGTGCGGGTCGCTTAGCGCGGCACGCGAACATTAACGACATCATCCGACGAGCTCTTGTCACCGCCGGCGTTCCAGCTGTATTAGAACCCAATGGCTTGGCACGCGACGATGGCAAGAGACCGGACGGCATGTCTTTATTTCCATGGAAGGTGGGTAGGCCTTTAGTGTGGGATGCAACCTGTGTCGACACTCTTGCGCCATCCCATCTTCCTGGCTCAGCGTGCTGTGCTGGTGCTGCCGCTGCGGCTGCAGAAAACCTCAAGCGGCGTAAGTATAATAACCTTGTTGGTAATTATATTTTCGAGCCGTTTGGGGTTGAAACCCTCGGGCCGTGGGGTCCGAGTGCTCACGGCCTCTTTAAAGAAATCTCCAAACGGCTATTTGACACTTCCCGTGACCCAAGGGCTGGTTTTTACCTTGGGCAGAGGCTAAGCATTGCCATACAACGTGGCAATGCGGCCAGCCTCTTGGGTACATTACCAGTCGACAGCGATGCGGATGAATTCTTCGATGCTATATTTTAGTTTGTAAATAGTTTTAGTTAAGTTAGTATATAATTTTCCTACTTTTATTAATTAATTAGTTATAAATTGTTTGTACCCCATTAAGTGCTTGAAATATTAAATAAAAAGTATAGAAATTTAAAAAAAAAAAAAAAAAAAAAAAAAAAATATGTCTGATATATAAAAAAAAGTACATAGGTTTCAAATAGGTTACAAATGTATTTTTTTTTCTATATCTGGGCAACACCACCTGAAAATTTAATCGTTCAACTACATTCTGAATATCATACAAATTTCTATGAAACGGTTCGGATTTTTTTTTAACATATTTGAAAATGTGGTCAGGTGAGGCGCGACGCACCATCATTCTAAAAACGAAAAGAACGTTTCGGAGTCGCCCGGCAAAAGAACGGTGCTTGTAATGATCCTATCCCTCACGATAATGATGATGAGTCCGACAATGATTAAAAACGATGCATTTTTTTCTAAAACATTATTTTTCAAAATAATGTTATCCTAGTTTCCTTTTGTACATTTTTGAAAAAAAGTCCCTAATTTCAGTTCAATCGTTACGGGTGTTTATTAATCGTACGTAAATACGCCGCAATAATATAATTTAATGTCTATAGAAAACTTGTCTGATTAATCGTTCAACTACATTTTGAAAATCAGACAGATTACTATGAAACAGTTCGGTATTTTTTTTTGACATATTTGAAAATGCGGTCGAGTCAGACGCGACGCGGAAAATTCCTGAAATAAGAATTTTTGGTTTCAGATTATCCAAATCTCAGTAACTCAATGAGGCAAAAATGTTGGTCACAAGCTCTCGTACTTATAGAAAGTGTCATGTGTCTTTTCAAAATTAGCTTTTGTATTATGACGTGTAGGTATAAGAAAGGCTATTTTATTTAAGTTTAAAATGTACCGTACAGCCGGGGTGGTTCGACGTCTGCCTTGCATGACGTTGACTGTAAGTTCGATCCCAACTATTGTTGTATTTTTTGATGTTTTTAATTTATTTTTGTATTATTTCAATACAATAAGATTTTTAAATTAGGTACTTATAATAAAATAACTGTATGCTCTTTAGGGTTCCGTACCCAAAGGGTGCCAACGGGACAATATTCATGCAAAATTAACAATGAATAGAAGTCGACTATTGGTCTACACATTCGAGCTACGCTAAGAGTCTTTGTCAAGTGAAACAATATAAAAATAACATAATAAAGAAATGAAAAAGGCGAATGAAAAATATACTTTTATTGAATTCGTTACAGTCATAAGCAGTACCTACCTAACTGTACTAGTACCCAGTAGAAATTATTTTTACAATACAGTCTTCAGTTTGTGCCGAATAATTGGTATAGGTAGGCACCTTCATCTGCAAAGGATTATAAAATCCGCTGTAAAGCTTCATCTACCTTCAGGGTATCGAAGAAACATTGATGTTTACAACAATCGTTTGTATTTGTTGTAGGCGCGGTACGGAAGTTTTACATCATAGCAGCACTTTGAATCAGTATAATTTTCCCTGTAACTCTTCACTCAACGCACCAGAACGACTACAACAGTGGATATTAATGATCCTGGATGCTATGTTCGGATTCTGTTCCTAAGCGATGATATTCCTCATGGATAATATAGATAGGTACTGACCAAAATTCTAATGGCTAGTGGTAGGTACCATATTCGAGAAAATCTCTTTCTTCCTGTGATAGTTCAATAAATCGTTACAATAATTTCAGCTATAAATCAATACAATAATAATAAAATTGATATAAAATTATATTATGTAGTTTGACATTCAATTTAATGACGTCTCTTCTTGACATCTTAAATCATCCGGGTCGCGCTTGCGCGCCGCGATTATCAATACGTTCCAAGTTAACTTTATATCCAATTATTTATTTTGATGGTTTTGTATTTTATAAACATTAAAATAAAAAACGGAATATGAAAATACTATAAGTATGTATTTAACCAAGCGAACTAATCAAGACATTAAAAAGATCATAAAATAAGGTTGCTAAAAATTAAAGTATCACTAATTATCACAATATCGTCTGCATACATTGAACCACCGTGAAAATATGTTTATTTTTGTAAACGAAAACAAAGTTGATTGCCATGAGACTAGGCTGCGATGATATTGCGACTTGAATGTGAAAAAACCCAAATTTAAGGTTAGCAGAATACCATTTTTTGGTCTATTCACAATGTCATCGCATTCCGGTCGCATGTTTTTCAATTTGCACGTTAATTAGTAGAATTGACCTTCTTCACAATTTGTCGCAATCTATACACGATTAGTCCGTATGCGTACTGGCACTGTATATTTTTGAATAAGGTAGTTAATTAGGTGACTATGAAGTATGTGCGAGTATTTGTGTACTACTCTTGTATAGATTAGAAGACGTAAGTAAAAAAGTGATTTCCAATCTATACACGATTAGAAGTCGTAAGTAAAAAAGTGATTTCCAATCTATACACGATTAGTTTCACACCCGTTCTGGCCTTGTATAAAAGCCGCAACGCACTGATTTTTGTCTGATTATTACTTTTGACAGTTAGATTAAATACTTACAATAATACAGATGATTTTAAACATTCCAACTCTTTCGCGTTCATTTTCGAATGTCAACACAAATTAACAAACTCAAGCACTGTTCCTGACAACTTGTAACAAAGATTTTTTTGCTAAAAATATTTCAGCTGCTCAATTAAAATTGTTGAGGGATAAAACAACCAGAAACATCAATGTAGGAATGGCTGGATTGTGACATTTAATTTAAAAATATCAAATGCAGACTGCTGGCAGAGTGCGGCATTCTAGGAAAGCGTTTTAAAGAAAAATGTTGAGAGGGAAGACCGGAGATTGACCGGAACATTATTATTCTTTTTTAGTTTTTTTTAGTTTATACAGCCATATTAACTGTTAGTCCTTCTAATAAAGACCCTTTGAATACTTCCTTGCCGATTGACCTCTCTTGGTGGTTCTGTTGTTCAGTACAGCAAGTACTAGGTATAGTTCTATTTCTATATTAGAAAGAGAAAAGATTTTTATTTTTGTTTGTAATGAATAAACTCAAAAACTACTGGACCGATTTAAAAAGTTCTTTCACCAGTAGGTTGCTAAAATATTACTGAATAACATATACTTCATAAAGATATCACGCTGGCGAAGCCGCTAGCGGTAACTAGGTTTAGGTTTAAAGATATTTTATTCTCAAAAAAGACAAAACTAGTCCTAAATAATCTCTAAATATTATAAAACAAAGTCGCTTTTCGCGACTGTTCTTCTAAAATACGCGACGGATTTTAATGAAGTTTACATATATAATACTTTTATATTAAACGTAAACGAAATACTGAAACTTGAGGTTTTGTCAAGTCGTAAAAAAGGCACTTTTCTGAGCACTTACATGGCGTGCGCTGACATGCCGTTACACATGCCGTTACAGATAGATAAAATTTATGTTCTACTGGACGTATATCTTAACAAAATCAACAGAAAAATCCGCGATATGTCTATCTTCTAAGGTTCTACAGTAACCATTTTAATATTTCAGAAAAAAAATGTTTTTTAATTAATGAATTGAGTGAATAAAGTTAGATGACAATGTAGTGGTGGTTGAGGCTGAATAACATTAATAACGAAAGTCGTCCAAACTCTACGAATGGAGGAATAGGAAGTTCAAGGAAATAGTGGGACCATCCATAGACAATATACCACTTTTGTTTTTTGATCGTAAGGCCCGTTCAGACGGTAATGATTAGAATGATATTTTGTTACCGAATAATTTGGGATCATCAAGCAGTTTCTTGGTAGTTTCATACTGCAATTTGTTTTTAAAATTGGGATGTTGATGTGATATCAGTACATTCCACTCGTACGAAGCAGGGGCCGATCGCTAGTAATCCTACTAATACGAGTATTATAAATGTGAAAGTTTGTATGTTTGGATGTTTGTTACTCAATCTCGCAAAAACGGCTGAATGGATTTAGATGAAACTTGGCACACAGATACTGTATATCTTGGATTAATATATACAATAATTTTTCGTACGTTCCCGTGGGATAATTGCCGGACTTCCACGCGGGCGAAGCCGCGGGCGAAAGCTAGTAATAGTATAAATACGAAAGTAAGTTTTTTACGCTTTCACTCTAAAACGGCTGAACGAATTTGGATGAAATTCGACACATGGGTAGACCATGACTTGAAAAAAGACAAAGGGTAAATTTCATCCTTGGATCGCAGACGAAATCGCGGGCAACAGCTAATAATATCAATTATAAAATATACGAAAGTGAGTTTGTTTGTTACGCTTTCACGCTAAAACGGCTGAACGGATTAGAATGAAATTTGGCACATGAGTGGACCGTGACCTGGGTTAGGATATAAAATACTTTTTATCCGGGTAGTACGATTCTGTGGGATAATTTTCAACCTTTACGCGGGCGATGCCGCGGGCAAAAGATAGTTACGAGTATAAATGGAGAAATGCGTAGGCTAGCTTTCATTTACAAAAAGAAAAACCTCTCAGGGTGGGTTGCAGATTGCTGTTTGTATAGGTATAACAATTATTTGTTCAGCTTATTTATAGTATTCCGCACATATTGTTTGTAAATACCTACACCCGACAAACAGCAAAAAGAATCCTCGCAACAAGTTAACACTCCGTCGAATAACGAAAAATACAAAACTACAATTTTATTTGTTTCACCTAACGTCTCGACACCGTCAAAGCGCGTCCGTTGTACGTGCATGTGAATTCATATCTTCGTTTTTGCAATAAGCTGAGCAACGTTAAGACTACCAATGACTATCCTACCTTACCAACAGCCATCTATAAGTAAGTATTGTTAGTCAACGAACGTACGGAACGTTTCGTGCGATTTCAAGTGTTTCTCAGAATAAGACGCTCGGTCTTAATTTTAGAACAGAGTTAAATATTCAATTAAGAACACTAACTTGAGACGGTTGTTTAGATTGAGATAGTGAATTTATACAAATTCTATAGCTGAGGTTAGTAATTGGTACTGCATTTTAGCAAAAATTTGTGCACCAACTGTTACTTGATGAAGAAGACACTATTCAATAGACATAACTATTGTTGAGGTCAGTTTTTTAACGATCAAGAATTATATGAAAACTAAACGCTTTTTTTTATAAATTCGCTCTGTACTGGGATTATTATATTGTAGTACGTAGTTTCATCTTCGAAATTCAAACGGTATTGAAGTGTGACTTCGCGATGCGTGTGGTCACTTGAGCACAGCACCACAGGCTCAATAATCATTGTTTAAATATTATAATAATTTTGCTAAATAATAATAAGTATTTCTCACTGCACACTCATAATTACACTCACTCACACTCTCCCTATACACGTGGGTGTGCAATCACATACATTCACACACACTCTCCTACATTCTTGAGTGCACCCCCTTCTCCTCCTTTTTACCATAAATCTATGTTTACGAAAAATACGTAATAATACAAGCAAGATACATATACTTAAGTATAATATTATATAAACACAAACATAGCTAACTGACATACTTCACAAGTTTATTTTATTTTATTAGATATCTCATAGCTAATCACTGTCTCTTATGATACTGGTTAACCTAGTTTAAGAGGCAGGGCTCACCCAATTCATGTATAGACCTTGTGGTTACAACATGTAGTACCTGTCTTTACTCTTAAGCCAACCAGTTGTAATCCATCTTTTACCTAATTTTAACCATTACAACTACAATTACAACTGAATTAAATTATTATTTATTATTATTAAGATCTCGTTCTCAAATGTTATTTACTCGTATAATAACAGCAGTAAAAAATGCGTTTGAAAAAAATACAGTTGTACTTTATTCTGGCTGCGAGCATTACGGAAGTAGACTTCGCTTGGGGCATTCGTGTGATGATCAGGTTCCTATAGATTCATGTCGTATACAAGAGGGGGACTCGATAGGACTCTCGAGTTTCCTTTTCCGGTTTAAAAGTAAACAAAAAGGGACGTTTTAATAATTTTCGTCGTCCAACCGACGATAATAATTGTGGTATTTATATTTTTTGAAGTGATAATGTAATGTAATGAAATTTAATTTTAATGACTACTCAGTTTTAAAGTAATTTAGTTTGTGTCTGTATGGAATTTTGAATTTGAATTTTAATGTGCATATTTAATTTTAAATGATCGATTGCATTGTAATGTACTTATTTTATTTTAATGAATTGAATGAATTAGTATATTGGGACTTGGTTCTTTAGTAAATAAATAATAATGTTTAGTTTAGTTTCCAGTTCCTTCATGACACACATAATAGATATCTGAGGTCATCAGAAAACTTGAGACTAGAGATGCCGATGCATTCCACCAGCTTTTATGACAAATCTTTTACAGTTCAAGCAGTACGGTTATGGAATGCCTTGCCCGTGTCGATAAGGCGTGCTCAATCTTTGTCCATTTTTAAAACTCTGGTGAAAAAACACTTCCTCTTTCCTTAAACGTCATCATTACATATAGTTCCATATTCTTGTTTCATGTTTATTATTTTATATATATTTATGTATATATATATGTATATATTTATGTGGTTAAGTTTATGCGTTACGTATTTATTGTGTATGTAAATGGTACACCACTGACTACCTGCAGTATTGTCTCTCCTTCTCCCTTTAATCCATCCAAAGGTTGTCTGTAAAAGATCGCTTTTAGCGATAAGACCGCCCATTGTGTCACCCTATGTAACATTTCTAAATTTATTTCTGTAATTTGTATGGTGTGCATAATAAAGAATATTCTATCTATCTATCTAATGTTACAGTTCTAGTCGATTTTTACCACCAATGGATACCAATGGACTCCAATTAAAGTATGTGTTAATTGTAAATGATGTGAAATTATCATTGTAAATAAGTATGATGAAAAGACGGGAAAGTTGTAGAAAAACAAAAAATGTTTTAGAACAATACAAATCATTTATTTGCTTGATTAAGGTTACCGTAAGGACTATTCTTGCTTGCAGAGCTCGGAGGCTATAGAACTGGGCCGGTAACAGATGTAGTCATCGTGTTCACGGGATTTTGTTTTCAAACTAGTTAGATATGGACTTCTTTCTGATACATTCAAGAGAAGTTCTTTAAACCATATCCTACCTTATCAGGTGTGCAAATATCTAATTAGTACGAGTACAAAGTTTATTCGGTTTATATGTATATATGTATGTATGTATGTATCTATGTATTAGTGTGTATTCATTTTCAAGTTATCTGTCCCTTATGTTGAACCTGCCATGTTTTGTCTCTGCACCACCCTAAGGTTGACTGGTAGAAAATGCCTCAGGCATTAAGTCCGCCTTTGTACAGTTTTTTTACTTGTGCATGAAGTTTTAATAAATAAATATAATAATAAAAAATAATTTAAAAAATCTTACATTTATCATACGCAAATGTTATGTTAATATAATTTTATTATCATTACTTAACTTAAAAATGTATCATTTAATCATTAACTTTATATTAGGCTTTATTGATCAAATAACTCTATAATCGACAATTCAAAAGTGCCTGTAATTGGTTTATTTGAAATAAATGCTTTGAGTTTGAGTTTGAAATCTATTCTTAAATGATATACAATTTTTTTTTTCCTATTTATGTAATTTATTATTAGGTAGTTCAAGTAGCGACTTACACGACGATAGTTGATGTTTGATATATAGAAAAGATATCTTATGGAAAGTTGAAAAATCCAAGCAACAGGTTACAGTCGAATAGCCAACTCTCACATCCTACGAGTATGTACCACAATGTTGTTTAGACAGCCGATGAAAAGTACACATACAGTATAATTTCAACGTAACATCTATAACAGACACCGAGGTCCCGTTCAGTAAATTTTTCTCATAAAAATGTTCCGCGTAATGCCTTCCTTTAGTCGATGAGAAGAAATTTATTGTTGGTCGTAAAAAGTACATTGCGCGAGCAACCGCGAGAATTTCGGAAACTCGCTGCCACCGTTCCCACGTCGTCACTCCGTCTTGTGACGAACTTTTTGACACAAAATAGATAGGTACCGAAGGCTGGCTCCATATAACGAACGAAAATACATGCACACGTAGACACGCTTCACGTTCAACGAGTGCAAGCACACTCACGACTGGCACTCGACCGATATCACCGTACGGTCTGTTCCAAAACTACGAGTATCTTTGGAAAGTGTAAACAAATGAACAACAAAAAGTGTTGAGATATTAAGCTGAGGTACAATCTCATCAGATACTTTTGGAACAGACTATACGTATGCGTCTTTGTGCGCGTGCGCTTGTTTTAGCCCGTTGTATGAAGGCTCACGCAGGTCACCCCTTGACGTGACTCTGATGGAACAATTTCTATGACAACTTCACGGAAATTGATTTATCGGTGTCGCGTCGCGCCTGTCTGCAGGAGCCTTAACGTCAACCTTCTGTACCTATCTATTTTGTGCTTTAAAAATTCGACCTCGTGGATGGTGGTATAAATAACTGGAGATAATCTAGAACATCATAATGTTACATGTAGGTAGGTTTGAACATACAATTTATGGTATGAATGGCGAGTGCGCTTCTGCAAGTCTTGTCACGTTCTTTGAACACCCTGTCTAGGAACTTCTGTGGCTGTGTCTTTGGTTTTGTTATACTATGTGAAAGTCTATTCTTTGTTTATGACATGCTGTTGTAGTTTGAAGGTAAGCCCATTAATTGGGTTTTTAATATAGAAGCATGTATAAAAGACGCACAAAAGATTTTTTGGAGATCATAGAGCACTGCGGTTGATGGTCTAGTTTATAATTAAAAAACTCTTACTTAGTACCAGAATACTTAAAAAAAAAAATGAAAACTTTATAAATTTTTCCATATCTCTGAAAACTTGAAGATTCTGTACCTACATTTACAAATAAATAAAATACTTAATATCGGCTACTCTATAGTATTTTAAAATGGACGATACCCAATTCTAAAGTTACAAAACGATAGTATCCTGAATGTGCAGTTCGTTTACAAAATAGGGGTAGCGGTAGCAACATGAATAGAACACATTGCACTAAGAGCTTCGGAGCCTTTGACGTGATATTAAGACGAAATATCTAGACTAGATGCAGGACAGGTACATATACAGGTATTTATAGTGACACTATTTTTGCTCTCACAATTCGCTTTCAAGATGTCTAAGAGCTAACTTGCTTTGATGTGATAACGTTTGCCTTATGCGACCTATAAGAATTTGAATTTAGAATGAGTAGACCTTCTATATTGTTTATGGGATTCCCTGATTGCATCAGTTCGTGTACGTTCTAAATTCAAAAATATTTTCCAACACAAAAACTACGCAGCACAATCCCTCTTTCTTCAATTTAGAGACATCTTCACATTCCAGACAACAATCTCCCCCGTACTATCAGACGGTATGAGCCAAGATTCATATCTGAACTGGATGCATTTCCCTATAGTGCGATGCAAAATTAAAATTTTATTACTAGCTCACCGCCATCGTCCCTGACTTGCGCACTGATGTAAACTTTGAGAAAGTTTCTTTAGCCATTAATAATTCTCCCGCGGCATCCGGGACCCCTGAAAAGAATATTTCACTCTTTTGAAGCTGCAAACTGGGTACAATCAAATTACCATTTGAAAGAGCCCCTTGTATTGCTATTTAAGACGTTGAACGATTTTCGTGAGCTTTGTTTGTGTCTTATCGTGGAAACCGTTTGTAATAAATCTCTTAACAGATGTCTACAAGTACAAGAAGGCCGAATTATGATGAAAAACCGGATTCTCTTTTGCGTCAAAGGGATAAGAAAACTGGTGTTTTTTGTGATTATCCGAAAAAGATACTTTTCTCAAACATGCTTAGAAATTCGAGTACGAAAAACTTCTTCGAAATAAAATCTAAATTTCTGTAGGTACTGGTCGAATACATGCGAGCGCCCGGCCGGCAATGTTTGTATAAAAATCCATGACTGTCGTGTAATTAAAAAAAAAAAAAAAAACTGACTTCCAAAAAAACACTACAAAGTGAAAAATAACTTTAATATTAGTAGCAGGGACCATATTGGTTACCCATTGAAAGGGTTTTCGATGGGGTTTTTCTAAGCAGTTAATTAAAAACCCATACGATGTGGGTAACCCACTTAAACGGCTTAATTCATTCAAATTTTGGTTACCCATTGAAAGGGTTTTCGATAGGGTTTTTCTAAGCAGTTAATTAAAAAAACCATACGATGTGGGTAACCCTTTTAAACGGCTTAATTTAAGCCATTCAAAAGGGTTACACTTTCAACTCTAAACGATAACAGCGTAACATTCCGACTCGGAGCAATGTAATATTATGATCTCTCGATGATGGGCATAGGTTGCAAAATGGAATAGCACGCGTTAAGCGGCCGCGGCGGCACCTTTGTGGCTACGTACCGAGCGGGTTTTAAACAGAGATCTATGATCATTATTGCATGTAATATAGAGTTCATTTTAACTTTGGTGGCATCCGGCCACCAAAGTTAAAATGAACTCTCGAAATCTTGATAGTGAAATCACAAGCAACAAACTATCTTGTTCTCAAATCAAATCAAATTATAAAGGCTTGTGCAGACCAGCGCGACTTGTCGCGCGACGCGACACCGGTTATTGTTATACTATGAAGTTTTCTTAGAAATTCTATTGTTCGTGTCGCGTCGCGCGACAAGTCGCGCTGGTCTGCACAAGCCTTTACTCGTAATCGTTCGAAATTTTAAATACCATTTTTTTCTTAGACAATTATTAAGACTAAGACTTTTTGTACCTATACCTACTCGTATATGTATGGGTACACATTATATGTATAGGTATAATAAAAGACAGACCAATTTCTTACTTACTCATTGCTCATTCAATTGACTATGATAATACGGGTCCAAGATAACTATTGTCAGAAATCCAGGACACACACCACCTTACTATGTAGGCATCTAAAATTTAGGTAGCACGTGTCACGTCTACAAGTCTACGATATCTAGTGAAATAAAGGCAATGTGCGCCAGCGATTGTGGATGGTCCGTGGTGGCCTATCCACCCCACCCACCACCCACTTAGCACAAGTTTATTGAATAACCATATGGTAACCCGATCAAAATCCTTATATTACCATAATGAAGGGGTATCCCTTACACTGGGTTTCAAGTATAGAACCCATTCAATGGGTTATCATGTAACCTTTTCACTGGGTTTCAAATATAGAACCCATTCAATGGGTTATCATGTAACCCTTTCACAGGGTTTCAAGTATAGAACCCATTCAATGGGTTATCCATATTGCAGAGATTACCCTTTTACTGGGTTTCAAGCATAGAACCCATTCAAGGGGTTACATATGATAAAGGTAACCTCATGAGCGGCTTACCCTTTCGAAAAACTTAACTCTTATCCGGGGTTGTACGGTCCCTGATTAGTGGGAGTGTTTTTTTTGGAAGACAGTTTTTTTTTTTTTTTATTATTTGTACTTTTCGATTTTTAGTTGTGGTACAATACCCCACACAAATTCGAATACCACTACCTGATATGTAAAAACCAGTGACAGAAAGTTATCATCATACCTATCATCCACATAGGCTAAGTGGGAAAAATACGTATTATTGAAGCTGACTCAAAAACTACCGAAGCAAAGTTAATACAATTTATATGGGACCACCTCTAAAGTATGACCTACCAAATAAAAAAAGCATCATGAAAATCAATTCGTAATTGGCGGAGTAATCGCGTTACAAACATACAAAGAAAAAAATACACAGTCGAATTGAGAACCTTTATGAAGTCTGTTGAAAATGGAACGAACTTTTTACTTCAACACATGGCAACCAAGGAGGTAACTTATCAAAGATTTTACTTAAATTTCGATATTGTTTGCAAATAGAGCTGTTTAAAGTAAAGAAGAAACAAATGAACAAAAACGCGCAAGGGGTTTTTTATTTTGTTCTAATATGATTCCTAAATTTATAATTAATTTACTTATTTGAGAAAAGTACTGTAGAAGCCTTTTCACGATCGTCCATCAATGCCCTTGATGCAGGCCGCGATAGTAATGTACTATTGTAACCCGCCAGAATTTTACACAAAACTAGAACATAGTTATTATTTTCTGCTTCGAATACTTTTTTGAAAGCAATACTAATCAATACGTATAAAAAAATAAAAAAGAATTCGTTCTAATTGCAAATTTATGCACAAAGGGGGAACGAAAAGCAGACAAAATAATGAAGATAATCGTCTAGTGATCATAGCCGTAGGCATTCTATCTTATTTGCTTACTCGTACCTTTCACAAAAGAGAGTGCACTTTTATGTCGTGCAAATTGAGGCCATTATAGAGCGAAGAGATTGAGAGGAGGAGCTCGTGGCTAAGTAACAACAGCCGCACTGGTCGATCCATCAGGTTAAGCTACGCTTGCCGGGGTTGATCAGTGGATGGGTGACCATCTTTACATACCGAGAATCCTCCGTGCCTCGGAAAGCACGTTAAGCCGTTGGTCCCGGCTGTCATTCGTGGATCTTTGACAGTCGTTACGAGTCGTCAGAAGCCCGAAAGTCTGACACCAGTCTTACCAAGGGGTATCGTATTACCCAGTTACTGGGTTGTGGAGGTCAGATAGGCAGTCGCTCCATGTAAAATACTGGTATTCAGCTGCATTCGGTTAGACTGGAAGCCGACCCCAACATAGTTGGGAAAAGGCTAGGCAGATTTTATAGAGCGAAGAGATTGTTAGAATATATTTATCAAACTTTAAAAATAAGGGCTACGTCATGGCACTAATATCTAAATCTAGACTTCGTAATAATAACTAATAATATAATGAGAATAGATTTGATTTTTTGTTTGTTTGTAATGGATGAACTCAATTAATAATTAACCGATTAAAAAAATCTTTCACATTTAGAAAGTTACATTATGAAGTTACGAAAATTGCGATAATTTAACCCCAAGGTATCAGAAATTTGACAATAAATTATTTGGCGTGCGCTGCAAAAACTAATGATGATGCATAAAATAGATTAATGACTTTAACTTTGGCAGATTATTATAATTATAGTTTTGGCAGATTGTCATAATATTCCTGAGCATTTCTTGTACAAAATTGTTTCAAGTTTAAATCTGTGTAAAGAGGCATTTTCACTGGGATAAGCTCGCTTGTCGCTGTAAGACAGCATAAAATCAAGATTTACTGACAATTCCCCGGCACAAACAAATAACCTCAAACTGACTTCTCAACTTGACATTTGGATAGTCGTTCAAAAACTTAAAAGAAAGATCAAAGTCATAGACTCTGATCGTTTTCAGTACGGACCTTGATCATTATTAACTTTTATGCCGAAAATGAATAGCTCATTTTTCGGACTATGAACGTTAATAGCCTTTTTATGTTTCATGCCAGGTAAGTTTAGCCTTTAGTGAACTAGATGGCGGTATTAAATAGAAACTCCTTTCGGGGTGACTTTGATCATTCTTTCCGTGGACTCTTCGTACAAGTACAGTAATCGTGGAGTGAGGCGTGTCTTCGTGAATGCTATCGAGCAGGGCTTACTGCCTACGCCATTCGTAGAGGCAATTTCTGCTAAACCTGCAACGCTGCAACCAAAAACCGGCCAAGTGCGAGTTATACTCGCACACGTTTCTTGTATGCCCCTTTAATTAATATTTTTATTATTTGTTGTTAAAGCAGCAATAGCAATACACAATCTGTGACATTTCAACTGTCTATCTATTACGGTTCATGAAATACAACCCGCTGTCAGACAGACAAACGGACGGACGGACGGACAGCGGAGGCTTAGTAATAGGTTTCCGTTTGACACCCTTCGGGTACGGGACCCTAAAAACCATTAGATACTAACGTAGATAAATAAACACCAAACATAAAAAATCCATAACAACATTATATTTTTAATCCAAACTCACAGGAGTAGATTACATTATTCCAATACAATTTAAAATGCAAATCCAGCCCGGGGGCAGTTTACGCTTCTATAATAGAATAGATTGCTAAACACCACGGCAATTTATAATTCACTTGTTAGTGAGGGTCGTCACTTGCTTCCTGTGGTGGTGACCGTTAGTAGTCATGATGTAATCGGGTAGATGTCGATTGAAAGGGGAACATAATGCTTATTATGGTTGTAAATTGACTGTACACATAAAGATGTCGGATTTTTTTGGCTTGCTATAAAAAATATTGTGATTGTAAAAGAGTAACAGTGGAGTTTCTTGCCCATTCTTCTCCATACAAAAACTACCTTTTGGAAGAGGCGATTAGAATCAATTCAATTTTTTTTGTAAACTTTGACTTTCAGAAGTGCCTTTTATGTGCCTAATTGAAATAAATTATTTAACTTTGACTTTGACTTTGTTCGGCTTGTAAGTTTATTACCAACTTGCTTTTGCTTGAAAAGAAGCAAAGATCCAATTAATTTACCAACATACACCATTCTATATGCAAAACTTCGCCAAATATGTTCAGTGAGTGACAATCCGCTATATAATTATTTTTGTAAGACAATGTAACAATACACATTGTTAAATTTTAATTGTAAGCAAATATTCAAAACTAGCTGCACCCTATGGTTTCACCCGCATAAGTCTCGATCCCATGGGAATATCGGAATAAAAAGTATCCTATGTGCTAATCCTGGTTTTGTTCTACACACTTGCCAAATTTCATCCAAATCCGTTCAACCAATTTTGATGCTGCTCAGTGGTCACCACTGACCAGCATCTACAATAAACTTCACACTGAGCTAAAACATTTAGTACACAAGTCTATGTAATATTTTGATGGCGTAAGCAATGGTTGGTAACTGCTCAGTGGTCACCACTGACACTGTGGTCACCACTACAATTTATCTACAAGATAAATTGTATCATAGATGCGTCGGTAATGTAGCCATTGACAGAAATATGACATAAAATATTAATGAGTGGTACCTGGTAGGTGATTTTAGAGACAGCTCCCATAATTTCAAACAAGTTAGTCTTATTTGCATGAAGTATAACATACTCTATCATTGTTTATTAACACGTTCCTTTGATTACCTAACATTAATTATTGACACAAAAAAAAGTACGTCAGTTTTTCTTCTTACCCTTTGCAAGGTATAAAACACAATTGCAAAAAATATAAAACAAAAAATTTTACTCAAAACAAAACACTTTAATAAACAGAGAATAGAAAACTACCATTCAACCTTACCTACAGCGTCTAAAAGTTATGGTCGGAGCGAAAATTACATTTACCATTTTTACGTTCTATTCCTGCACCTCGCATTGCACTCAGCTCGGATATAACTCAAAATTATGAAATAAAGTGAAATGTACTTTAAAACGTTTCTAAGAGTGTGCAACAGCTGAAACAAATCGTGGCCAACGTTGGGCTTCTCTAATGGAAATAATGGAAACGGCTGACTATTGGCCCGCTTACCTTAAGTGGGTACGCGACTTGCAAAGAAATGGCTGACTATTGGTAACGTACCTTATTGAGTTCAGTAAGTGTATTTAATGGAGATGTAGTGCTGTGGTTGGTGATAGGGGCGTTTAAATAAACTATTTAGAAAAGGATCGGGACATCCTCATAAAGTTTTAATAAGCTTGTTACGGGAATATCTTAATGGTTTTCTAGATGTTGTTTTCTTCAGCAGAAGTTTATCCATTGTTATGTGCTTGACTCTTAAGGGTTGCTAGACGGATAAGGGTGATTTCCGAAAACTGACAAAATGTAAATCTCTTCAACTGAGTTTTGTAAACATTTGGTTACATTAAAATAATATAGGACGAATAGCACTATCCTTTTTTCACAACGGAACGAAGATGGCTTTAACAGCTCCTACACTAGATGCCGGCGGCATGGCCACCGGCTTTTGCCGCGCGGCACGTATCCCCGGCTTTTGTGCCTTCATTTTCTTTGCGATCCTTTGTGCGGCAGGGCCGGGCGCGCCGCGGCTTGCCCGGCGGCAGGGCCGGTGGCAATGCCGGCAGCCATGCCGCCGGCATAGTGTGTAGGAGCTATAACACGTCACACGAGCACAGCATCAAAAATATTTTTTCATGTAATCATCATCATCATTTTCATCACCATTTTTGGCAGCATTTTTGCATCCACTGCTGAGTATACGCCTCCTCCTGTTTCTCATGTATTATTTTGTGCCTATATAAGAACCAAGTCCTTCAAGTCTCAAAGTCTTTGAAAATTCATTAAATAATTGCCCCAAGCGACTGCAAATTTTCAGTAAAACAGTATTTATTAAAAGCTACTTAGCAGCATATTACACGTTATTAAGTTTCTCTGACCCAGTTGGAGCAGCCTCCTCTTATTCGACCGGGAAGACTTTAATATTTTAGTTGCAGACTACTAATTCTCGCTCAATTAATCATTTTGAATTCTGCACTGTTTTAAAATTGACTCGGGAAAGAAAAATAGAAAGTACAGATGCTTTTACTTTTTTCTTTCCTTTATTTATTTATTTAGGGATTTTAATAATGCGTATGACAGTCCCGTCATACCCTAAATACACACTGCTACAGATTATATTTAGGCAATGAATCTGAGCAGACTATTCTAATCTTACACCATTTGGTTGAGACATAATTTAATGACCTAAATCAAGTCTGGTCAACTTCAAGACCCCATCAGATCATTTTCATCAGACACATATTGAACACAGTCCACCATAGTGATGTAAGTCTTTAACAACTCCGCACTTCACAAAGTACAGATGTTCTATAATAGGATAGAAAAAAAGAAAGAAAGATAGAACGAAAGAAAGAAATAAAGAAAGAAATAAAAAATACATTTATTTAGCACAGACTTACAAGCATACATTTTTTTTAATTTTTTTTTTAGATTGAATCAGCTGTCTTGGTGGTCTCTAGGTTACAAGCGTGATAAGCGCGATGTCCTCGGTTCAATCCCTAAAGTTTTATTGGGTTTTTCTTTGAGGAAATTCTTAGAATCAAGTTGATATAGTAAATAATGGATTTGTGGTTAATGACAATAGCTTTGATTTCTATTACATGAGACTCTCTCACTATTACACGGAATTTTAACTGGCAAACCGTATAAGACTACTTACTACACATCTACCTATGATTTTGATGAATACAGTCCTGATGCTATGAATGTATGAACTCAGCTAAGTAGGTAAGTCATGCCCAGCTGAAAGATTTCCCATTTATGCATCGATTGTGACTACCATAACAACAAAAAAAAACAATAATTTTGGCTTAATTTCATACTAGCTGAGCCCCGCGGTTTCACCCGCATAAATCTCGATCTCGTGGGAATATCGGGATAAAAAGTACCATATGTCCTAACCCAGGTCAGGGTCTACTCATGTGCCAAATTTCATCCAAATCCGTTTAGCCGTTTTAGCGTGAAGGCGTAACAAACAAACAAACTACTCATGCTGAGATAGGAGCCTTTTGGCCTCGCACAGGAGACACTGACTTCTGCTTTTATTTTAATTTTACCTTGTTTTTATTGTTTTTTTTTTCGATTTATGTTTCAATGAGTGTGTTTTTGTTTAATTTGTGCTTGTCTCAATAAATATTTTTTCTTTCTTTCTTTCAAAGTCACTTTCGCATTATTAATATTATGAAAGTTAGGATACGATACGATACAATACAATCAACTTTTGTGCTCTTTTACCCATTTTAAACTGCATTTTTATTCCCTGTAGTGTTCATTCTTGTTGTTGATTTCACCGATATAGTTTTACAAGTTATATTAATCGATACACGCATACGAGAATCAACTTTGTATCGACGAGAAACTGATCTTATACAGCGAAGTTGCTCGTTGTTAGCGTTCCCAGCGTGTTAGTAATATTTAAGAAGTTAACTTTGTGGTTAAAACAACATAGGTTCAGCTATACCTACACATATTGTATGCTTTGCAGCCATATAGTCCCTTGTTGGCTATGCCATCAACTATTCGGAACCGTGTAGCTTATAATTTGACCTTTCCTCAATTAAAATTTTGGTTTTATACGCAGTGTTCTTTGTTAGTATAGTTGATGGAAAATCGTCGAAATAAGAATTCTAGAACTAAATGAAATGCTTGCCATTCTCAATTGCAATTGGCATTTCATTACTTGCAATTCTCAAAACGGCATCGGTAAGCCATTCACCAATTTCAAATTATGCTTTCATTTACTTATCGACGACCCCAATTAAATCAACTGTGCCAAACTCCGATCCAAAAAAAAAAACAAATGAGTTTAATAATCTCGTTGTTCGCTCGATCGCTCGCCAATCGTCTGCATTACGCCCCTCTCTAATATTTGCATGAAAAATACTCATTGCTCAGGGCGCTGAAGTGCGAACATAAATAATGAGGGCCCAGGTTTCCGGACTATTATTGTCGTCTATCACCGAGGACTGCGAACCGTATTCTTTTACGTCCAAGCGTTTTGTCAGACGAGAATATTTCACAAGTTATTTGTATCAATTTGCTTGGAAAGGAAAAAGTTGGCCCCTTTAGCGTTCTCTTTTTGTCAGAGACGTATCCGCGTATTGGTTTTCCTAATGGCTTTTTGAATCATATCGATGTTTATGATGTGAAGTGAACTTTGTTATTGGTTTACTTTGTTATTGGTATCTACATAAACATTTATTATCTGAGTATTTTTCAAACGGTCAGAAATACACATAATAAAATACTATAGACGTAGATATATTATTAACCTGCTCCGCTTAACTATTCCTAAAGAGTCATAAAAAAACCTTGTAAGAAATCGTCACGTGTTTCACTTTTCAACGAGACATCCTCAGGATGACGATTGACTTGTCGCGAACCCGAACACGGTGTGTTGCCACACCGCGCGCCGTACGCTGGACGCAGAGAATCGTCACCATGAGAATGCCTCGTTGCGAGGTGAAACACGTGTCGATTTCTTACTGGCGAAATAGGTTACTAAATATATCTACGTCTATAGTATTTTATAATGGATTTCCGCAAGGTCACACCTGAATCAATTAACTACCATAATACTTACATGACTTCCAACTAAAGTAATCGTCATAAAGATGAGTAAAAAAGTATGATGAATAATAAATTCCAAACTTACCACAATTTTGATTATTCTCATGATATCGAATAACAAGCATAGAAACGACCCCGTAAAACAAATTAAAATCACTTTTAAGTTTTCCAATTTCATTTTAAGCCGCAAAAAAATGCAGTCTAACAATCCTTGAAAATGGAACATTCCGTAATTTTGCAGCCGAAAGCATCTTTGCTTTTAAATCGGGATTTATTATGCTTGTCTCAAATATTCTCATAATATTTCCGTTCCTGGAATCAACAATGTCTAGATTGTTAGCTATAAACATTCTTTGAGAATATTCTGCGCAGTAGATGACTTCGGCGGGCGGTATTCCCCGTACATTGCGAACTAAAATACGTAGAGCCTCAGCTGTCCACTAAGAATAGTTTCTGAAACATTAAAGGCGGATTGTTGGGCCAATTTTTATAATGCTCTGGTATTTATTTCGGGCCTAAAAGATATTTATGAACTATATATACGTAGTTACCTATACATTTCTGTTGACTTGTCACGCTTAATGCTAGTATGGATTGACATTAAGCACGAGGCTTCTTTTCAACACTCTTAGGGTTGTTGGTGGTATTTTAGAGGTATGAGGAACAGGGTGTAAAGTTCACTCATCTCGTGTCTGGCGGGCAACGGCCCGACGATTGCTGTCGGATAGTCTTATATCCTTCGCGCGGTAAACTCTAATTGCGCGATGCAGGATTTGTATGACGTCAGGTATTTGATGCGTAGTTCGCATGTGGCGATGTAGATGCCGCCATAATAATGTGTACTGTAGTGTAATACTGTAGTGTAATTATACTTACGAGTACTTTACCAACCTATATAACAAAGGCGTACTTGCCTAGGTTGGCTAAATAGTCCAGTGGTTGGATTATGCATCGAAACATTGTTTTTTTGTCGTTCGACCCAAGCAACAGCACAAAAAAAAACAAAATACTTTCTGAATTGAATTCAAACGGTGGACCATTGAATTCAGCAATGAATTAATGTGCATAACTTATTCGTTAAGACCGGAATCGAATTACCGACTAGACCTCTGAAAAGGGATCCTTTTCATTAGGCCTTCATAAAAAACGCGTTAAGAAAAACAAGGAAAAGAGATACATGCAATCATTTATCGTTTATGTTGCTCCCTGCGCTGGCCCCATTATGAACCTTGTAGGAGCCTAAAATAAATGCTTCACTGTAAATATTTTGTTTTGTAAAGAGATTAAGAAAATTATTGTTAATTTATCTTTATTTGCACTATACATCTTGACTGAATACACAGAATCTCTGTTAATTCACGTAAAGGTCCTACGATTTTTTTGTAATAACCTAACAAATATGACTAAATGCGAAAGTGAGTTTGTTTGTTTGTTACGCTTTCACGCTTAAACGGCTGAACGGATTTGGATGAAATTTGGCACATGGGTAGACCATGACCTGGGAAAGAACATAGAATACCTTTTATATCGATATTCTTATGGGTTCGAGAATTATGTGGGTGAAACTGCGGTTTGCAGCTAGTGTAGAAATAAATTTAAAATCTTAGAATTTAGAAAAGTTTTTAGAACTTGACAAATCATCGAGATTTCTTTATAATATGTAGGTATAAATCAAGGTATTCTACACATAAGTCTTCCGGAATAAATTCTTTTACTAAATGATGGTGAAAATCGTATCCAAAATCCTTTGTGTAGCTTAGAAGAACAACGCGGACACAGCAGGCAGTCACGAAAAGTGAATTTAATTTAAAATATGGTATAGTATAGATTACGATTAGTTTCCTTGGATGCGTTTCGTACCTCTTGAGACACCTCTTTTAAAGTCAAACAACACTAATCAATTCCCCAAAAGCTTTGCGTTTTCACATTGTCATACTAAAAATATAACATTTACTTCACTACGTTAAAATTCAAGAACATTTGCTCGGAGTTCAGTTGCCTCCGTATTCTGGTAATCTGCGTTATAAATGGTATAACTACTATAACCTAAACATCGCTCCATCAACACAGTAAATCTCGTGGAACGTAATTTAAGAACGAGTAGCGATTTTTATTGAGAAACAACTCAAGAACTACATTTCAAAGAAAGTAGTTATAGTCGACTTCGTAGTTGCTTTGTCACTTTTGATTATTCCCAGTAAGTTGAAACTATCTATATTCCATTTATTATATCATAAGAAAAATAACGGCAAAATAACGACAGTTATTGTGTAATATTGTTGAAATTACTTCACTTTAGCATCTACATCGTGAAATAAGGAAGTTAACTATAAATATATCGAAATAACGAAAAGGTGATAATTGTTATTTTTCTAATGTTATATTAAATGGAGTATATACAAGGTCCCATTAAAATAGATGGACAAATTTTAACACAGCGTTCAGTACGTCTAACCAAAGATACCCAAGTAAAAAAAACACTGATTAAAGTGATTTTATTTTGACCTAAAATAATAAATGGCATTGGGTAACTAAAATATTTTTTTAGTGTATTTTCGTTAGCAGATTTATTTTTCTTGTAAGTATCTAATGCGTTTTTCTTATACGTATATACGGGGTGTCAGGGACATTGACGCGAAGCCAACCTTACCATGGATTCAGTACATGGTTCTGAACCCCCCTGCGTTGAAATTTTTCGTCGGTTATTAAAAAAAAATACATACAAGGTTGGTTTATTTTGAGCCATTTTTTTGTGAAATTGTTTATTTTTTTATCTAAACAGATTGATAACAACTTGTACTACTACTAACTGCTGTACTATTTAATGTGATAACCTAATCGCTACTCGGCACTCTGTATAACTTGTCTAAGGCCTACGATTGCATTAACTATCTATTAATCACTCGTATGAAAACATCATGACTATGGTTTTAGTGACGCAAAATAGAATGATGTTGCTTTGTTGTTCTCGCTAAAACAAATTATATCTGAATGGGTGATGTTTATAGTAAGAACAACTCTTAGGTCCGTATTACAGAACGTTCCTCAAGTCCAGTTTGATCTTCAATCAGTTGATCACTGTTTAAGTATAGAATCAGTACTTGAGCATCGGTCTTATTCCAGAACGGTAATCAATCTGTACTCAGCTGAATCGAGACTCAAATCGAGCCTCAAGCAGAGATGTGTATCAGCCTGTTTTCGTTTACGAATTATTTGATTTACCAACTTGGTTCTGATTAAAGTATACCTACCATATAAGCCCAATTATTTAAGAAAATCAGCGTTATTGTTTCGGTCCCGAATAGTACAATCCCCAATTTATTTGAAGTAAGGCTCTTTGAAGTAAATTTTAGTAATTTTGTAAGCAAAATTGTCAAACTAAAAAGACTTGTATACGTATAGCCTATTTTATTTAAAACGTCAGTATGTAAAATACTCGTATGTGAAAACATCAGTTTGTTGAAGCCGTTGCATAAAAACGTAAACACACAAAAAATTGCAATTCTGGGGCTATGGGATGCCCACGGTTGTGTGATTGTCTTAAATCGTGGTATATCATAGGTAGAATTTAATATTACACTACATCTTGTGAACATCTGTACCTCTTTTTAAAGTTTATATGGGTCCTCTTAAACATCTGAGAGGAACGCTAAAGTTCAGCCTTCTGTTTGAATGATCGTTGAATAAATTATTATAATGATCTACCTCTTTAATTATATCTATTTTGATAATAATAATTTAAAAAAAACAACAATATAAAGTCGACAACGCATGAACAGAACAAAAATTCAATTTGTCATGAAAATCTATGCTCAAGCGAGGTCTCGACCACACTTGGGTGATTATAGATCAAATCACTGCTTGGGTTCGATTCGCGAACTGAGTAACGATCTAAAATAAAGCCAAACTCTGTTGAACTATGATCAACGAATCTTTGCTTGAGGAAAATTCTAAAATTAAAACTAGACTTAAAACTAGTTTTAAACAGAGATCAATACTTGAGTTTCCTTCTGTAATACAGACCTTAGTGTGCAGTCACTTTAGGTATCCCTCATGGTCCTATTTTTGGTCCAGCTTGTTCATTTCACTTTCGACCAGTGAGAAAAGAAGTAAAGTTCTTCGAAGCAAAACGTCAAATTTCGCCAAGTTGGTATTTCAAACAAACCAAATTGAAATTATGAAAGTTATTCAAATTTTCTTGAAAAAATGTCTTCGAGTTCATTCCAGGAGCCGCGGTACGCTCCTAACTTCAACCGCACAGAACCACGTCGCGTTCCCTCCGCCGCTTTCTAATTTTGTATGCTCTGTTGTTTCACCGCATTTATTTTTCTTCGCGGTCTAATTCTCTTTGTTGTCTCAGTCGTTTCGCAACCAAATTTCGCGGAATGAGGTCCGTGGTTGAAATGAAATTGGTATTCGGAATGAATTGGGCTCCTCCGTAAGTTTTGCGGACCCTTGATTTTTAATTCGATTTGTGCTTCGCACGGATGCTGAATATTAACCCAGTTTACAATACGACGGCAAAACAATGACAAGTATATTCTGGAACAATTGAAAAAAATCAGGAACTTTGTCGGTATCGTCGGGTCCAACATCACGAAAGTAGGGAAGACAAATATATATCGGATGAAATAATTATAGTACATTATAACTTCTTTAATAAAGTCATCTCATTAGTGTTGAACAACAGTGAACTAATTCCAGCCGATATGCAAGTCATCACCGCGGCTTACTAATTAAGCCCTCTCAACTTTGAATACGATTCTTCAAATGCTTTTAGCAACGTGCAGAATCTTTTCATCGGAACATATTTTATGAAGCGCCTACGAATTTATTACGGGATTAGCAGCTAGTAAAATACTTATTTCCTAATTGCCTAATGCTGATGTCTTTAAAGGTGTAAGTTATATTTATAAGCCTGAGAAGGATCCAAATACAGTAGTCACTCAAATAACGAATTTCGAATACGTTATACATAAAGATCTTTAATATTTTGTGTAATATACTTGTATGACAACTCGAATCTAGGTCAATCCTCAACTCGAGGAGGTTTCAACTCGTCGATTTTTGGATGACATGCAAATACGATCAACATCAACTGACAGGCTTCTATCCGCATCGATTTATTCCAAAACAGACATAAGCAACATTATAATATTATTGTTAGAGACATCAGCAAGACAGATGGGGCGGTCAACGCATGAATATTTCAGAAGTGGCATTAGGACATGGGAAAATAAATATGGCCGACTTGACTGGACGCATTTGTACATAAATCGTAGTACCGCCCGTGTTTGAATTACCAATGAAAGGGACTGAGCTGGGGTTATTTATCAGTTAACCGTATATCCATCTCGCTAGGTTACACGCTGAATTTTTATTGAAAACTCACGGAAGTCATGATTCGTTGATTACGAGATTAGAATAACGTGAGTGGCTATTTATTTAGAATGCCATTGATTAATAGAAAATACAATTGAGTCCACGTTTTTTGTTTACACTTAAACATACACACGGAGGCATAAATCTTATAATATTAAACGAGCAATATTTGTATACATATATATATATATATATATATTTGTAATCACGTTCTCGAAAACGGCTCTAATGATTTCGATGAAAGTTGCAATATAAGGGTTTACGGGGGCGAAAACTCGATCTAGCCAGGTCTCATATCTGGGAAAATTCGTTTTCTCCGTATTTTCACCTGAGCAGAGCTCGGTCGCCCATAGTTTAGAACAAGATGGCTACCTTAGAATAATGACATAGCAGCACGAAATTAGTAAGTACCTAAAATCATGGCAGCATGGAATTAGTAAGTACCTACAATCATGGCAGCATGGAATTAGTAAGTACCTACTATCATGGCAGCATGGAATTAGTAAGTACCTACTATCATGGCAGCATGGAATTAGTAAGTACCTACTATCATGGCAGCATGGAATTAGTAAGTACCTACTATCATGGCAGCATGGAATTAGTAAGTACCTACTATCATGGCAGCAAAGAATTAGTAAGTACCTACAATCATGGCAGCATGGAATTAGTAAGTACCTACTATCATGGCAGCATGGAATTAGTAAGTACCTATTATCATGGCAGCATAGAATTAATATGAACTATCCTGTTCTATTAAATGAGCTATCACTATTTTCACCAGAGCAGAGCTCGGTCGCCCATATAGGTACTATGTACCTATATGTGCATTGATTGCTACCTAAAACCATATTGTACTCGTATTTAAAGATGACACCTAGTATATTTATGGGTATCATTTGCATTATTTAAAGGCACTAAGGCTCGGTGGGTGATTACATTTGACCAACCCTTTGTGAAAAGTCAAGTAAACTGAATTCATAATTATGTTACTTTGTATCTCGATAGAGCATATAAATATCTACCTTCCCTTTTCCCAAATATATTGGGGTCGGCTCGGCTTCCAGTCTAACCGAATGCAGCAGAATACCAGTATTTTACATGGAGCGACTGCCTGTGTGACCTTCACAACCCAGTTACTGGGTAACACGATACCACCAATAAATAAGACGGTTGTCAGATTATCAGGGTTCTGACTATCCGTAATGACTGTCAAAGATCTACGAAGAATGACAGCCAGGACCAACGGCATAACGTGCTTTCCGAGGCACGGAGAGGTCTCAGTATGCCAGGGGTGGTCACCCATCCACAGACCGACCGCGGCAAGTGTAACTGAACCTTGATCGATCGAACTGTGCGGCTGTTACTCTGCCATAAAGCATAAATAATATTATATGTTTCTTATTCGTTATATATTTGTTAACACCAAAACACTTAAAAAATTACACAGCACAAGGGTAGATATATTTACTGCTTATTTCATCAGAAATAAAACATAATATTTACAAACCAACCATTAAGATTTCGAATTATTCATTCGTTTGATTATTCATCAAACATCGTAATAAATATAGATTTACATCTACATGGATAGATAAATAATATATCAAATAGGAAACAAAATTTCTCGTAACGGTGCAATTATAATGGCCCCTACACACTATGCCAAGGCCGCTAAGGCAAGGCCGCCGGCTTTTGCCGCGCGGCACGTACCCCCGGTTTTTGCGTCTTCATTTCCTTTGTGATCCTTTATGCAGCAGGGCAGGGCGCGGTATGCTGCCGGCATCGTGTGTAAGAACTATAGGGCATTCTTTTCTCAATTTTTTGTTTAAGGACCTGATCAAAGAAATAAAGAAATTAAATCATAGCAACCTTGTATATATGTCGTGATCACACCAAAGACATTGAGTATCAAAGTTAAGTCTACTGTGTACTAGCGCCATATGTGTATCTGAAGCGACGTATTTGAAGGCATCTAAATTGGTTGTTGGTTGGTTGGTTAGTGAATTTAATTTAATTTAATTGACTCGCCCCTTATTACAAAAAAGGTGGCTATTTCCAGAGGTGGACTGCGATAGGCTGAGTTTATAGAAACACAACTGACGAAATGTGGGTGTTCTAATAGATATAACTCTGCCTAATCCTTCGGGGACCGCCTAATGAACTGGGTGAAATGGAACAGCTAACAGATAACGCAATATGAAATGGGTTAGGTTAGGTTAGAACTGAGACCAACCGCGAGCGAGCCGAGCGAACGCAGTGAGCGGTGCCGCGGCAGCGGCCGGCGAGCGCTACTTCGAAGTTGCTCCCAGCCAGGCAGGCTATTTAGCGCAAGGTGCATTACATCGCAAACAAGTTGAATACTGCGCGAACTGAATCATAGCAACTACTATATTGATTGCTATGATTCAGTTCGCTCATTTCTATGATTAATTATTTGATGGCGAAAAAGCCAATGAGCTATTCTCATTTAGTTATGACTATCAATGCTCACAGAATAGATGCACCAGTACTTTTAGTATATATTTCACAATTATTATTGTTTCAGCTGAATACATATTAAATGTATAATATATGGAAATTAAATGGTTTTATTCTGTATACAAATACATTTAATATCAAAGTTAAGTTTACTGTGTACAAGCGCCATATTGTGTATCTGAAGCGACGTATTTTAAGGTATCTCACTGCGTCTTCTATTGCTTCGCGGGAATTTGAATCTGAAAGAAACAAAGAAAGAAAGAAAGTCATGGATTAGTATAGGTATCTGGTACACATTATCATCACCATTATAATAGTTGACATACCTATTACCGCGACTTTTACCAAGTCATCGGCCCTCTTGTGGGAGGCCTACCCACGACGCGGTTCATTGTTTGGACATAACGCGTGATGAAAAATTTTAGCATTATGATTACGATAAATGGGAAAGCTTACCTTTACATACAAGCAACTGCTTAATAACACATAATTCGATGTTATCTGTCTCGCTGTTCGTCATCTCAGCGAACAACGCTGGTAAAAGTGGAATAAAGGACTGCAAAATAATTTGGATAGTACGTATCATACCAACCTGTAAAAACATTAGGATCATTAATCGAGTCACGAAAATATTATTATAGTTTTCATCAACTTTGTTAAAAGGAGAAAAATTACAAACGCCCACACGGGCGTTTGTAATTTTTCTTCCGATATTTATGACCTACAACATTTGGGCATTTCAAAGAGAGGAGTAAAAGTAAATGTGGGAAGATTATTTCAGTTTAAAATATTTAAATAGGTACTTACAGAGTGTTCACCATTTACAATGTTGCCATAAATAACAATCAAAATTCTAGGAAAAAGAGTGATTGATGAAAAAAGTATCTGAAACAGCATCACTGTATCATAAAACAGTAAATATTTCAAAAGCAATTTGATAAAGTTATTAAGTTCTACTTAGTATTGTATTATTTACATATACGAGTAATATAAGATTACAGACGTAAAATAATAATAATAAAAATTGGCGCGTATCTTTAGGTGATTCCTCTCTCAGGAACCCTGACCACGGGTAGCTTGGATTCTGTTCCCAATACCAGTGGACTAAATTTTTTTATTTTTAGGGTTCCGTACCTCAATAGGAAAAAACGGAACCCTTATAGGATCACTCGTGTGTCTGTCTGTCCGTCTGTCACAGCCAATTTGCTCCGAATCTAATGGACCGATTTAGTTGAAATTTGGTACACATATGTATTTATGTGACCCAAACATGGAAGTGTGACGTAAATAAATGAATTTTGAATTTTGGGGTTACTTTTGGGGGCCAAATTGGAAAATAAAAATAAAAAGTTTTGCAAACTGAACCGTGTGACATATCAAATGAAAGGACTTGTTGCGAGGATGTCAAATATTTTTTTTTAATAATTTTAATCTAAATACTTTTAAAGATATTTAAGAAAATTTATGAAAATTGACCATTACGACCATTACGACCCCCCCTTATCTCCGAAACTATTGAGCCAATTTTTTTTTTAAAAATGCGGAGAGTGGTTCTTTACTCATAGATTACAGGAAAACCTATAAGAAGTCTATGGTCTTAAAATAACATAGTAAATCTCTCAATATTGTTGTTGTAATGTTAAGTTTGTTCTTGGGATTAAGGACGCGTTTGCAAAATTGATAGGTATTGAATCGAACTACTACGTTACATTGACACGGGCCAGCTGCGGGAATAGTGGTCAAGTGAACTAATTTAGATACTTCGGTTTTTTTTTTTTTTTTTTTCTTATATCTTTATAATACATTGGTACCTCCAAAAAATATTTCGTACGGTTCTTTAAATTTTTACTAACCTCCGGATTTGATGGAGTGACCTGAAGGTGTACTTCGGTGACTGCCACTGGAACTTCTCGACGAGTAGAACTAGTTGTGCGGAGTTTGGGCTCGTTTTGTTAGTTATGATGAGACCTTACCTCCGGACTTGATGGAGTGACCTGAAAGTGTATTTGGGTGACTGCTACTGGAACGCCTCGACGAGTAGAACTAGGTGTGCCGAGTTTGGGCTCGTTTTGTTAGTTATGATGAGACCTTACCTCCGGACTTGATGGAGTGACCTGAAAGTGTATTTGGGTGACTGCTACTGGAACTTCTCGACGAGTACAATTAGGTGTGCCGATTTTTGGCTACTTTTGTTAGTTATGATGAGACCTTACCTTCGGACTTGATGGAGTGACTTGAAGCTGTGCTTCGCTAAATGCTTCTATTAGTAAGTTTGAATACTACTGGTTTATCTTGTTTAGGTATAATAAAGTGCATATTGTGTAACTTTCAAAACTGAATTGTTGTTTTAGATGCCGATATATAAGGCATTTGGGAAAAGCTCTCGTAAAATAATTCGTGCCTGTAGACATAACTTTAAGTTAGGTCTAATTGTGTCCTCCTAGAATTGATTGTCCCAAGACAGGTGAGAAATATGGAGCTAAGAGCACATTCGTCACATACTCACACAAATATTTTGGTCTCATCATAACTAACAAAACGAGCCCAAACTTGGCACACCTAGTTCTACTCGTCGAGGAGTTCCAGTAGCAGTCACCGAAGTACACCTCCAGGTCACTCAAAATATCCCTTAATGCAATCGATTAAGATTCATCCGTTATTGCAAAATATTTGAAAAAGTTAGTTTCGGTTTTTATTTTGTTTTGCGGCTATTTGTGACATTTTAAAACATTTTTTTCCAAAGTTTTACAATTGAATATGTCTGCCTACTAATAGTATTTTTAGAAATGTTTAAATATATCGATAATATAACAAAACATGTACCTAAACTCAACCCGGTATCGTTAATTTTGTGGAAAATGGCAACGGAAGATCGTTTTTATTTGAACAAAAAAGTTGCAATCATTTGAAGATGAAGAACCAACCTATACGTGGTAGTTATTAGTTATATTTGATTCGGTTTAGTTTTGTCACAAAATGTACTGAAAAACCGCATAATTTTTTCCGATTTGCAAACGCGCCCTGACTACGGAACCCTTCGTTGTGCGTGGTCCGACACGCACTTGGCCAGTTTTTTTCAATATTTATTTAAAAAAAAAAAAAAAAATATAACGTGTAAAAGTGATTCCAATAGCCTACTCGTATTTACAGAATAAACAATTTCATTTAATTTCATTTCAATTCAATTTAAGATAACCGCGAAATCAAAAATGTTTCAAATGTTTTGTTAGTAACTCCATAAATTAAATATGAACTCGAATCTATTTAGAACATAATACTTAATAATTACCATGAATTTCATTGAAGTATCAGATTGAAGAGTTATCTTTACTAAATTGTTGTAAACAATCATACATTTTCTCAGAGATTTCGCCATAAATTTTTCCCCGGATTCAAAACCACGTGCTACTGACATTTCTCTTTCTAAACGTTTGCGGAGCATCACCGTTCGGCACCATATTGATTCAACCATCATAATCCTCGTAAAGTGAGAAATATCTACGGTCAAATCCAATATAAATCCTGTCGTCAGCGTTAAAGCTTGCGTTAAAGATTTAAAAGCAGCGGAGTATGCCAAAATTTAAACAACCGCTCCAAATATTTTGTTTATCAGTATTCCAATAAAGAAAAATCTTGAAATTTTTATTTCATCTTTTGGCTTTGATTCCAGTAAGAAGTCTATTTCCTGTAATGATGTCAAAGATTCAGGAAATATTCTCCATTAGTCAGAAAATTAACTATGGCAGTTGTGATATACTGGACGAAATGAAACACCGTGAATAACAGAGCTACAATTTTCAGTGTCTTCATATAGGCCCCAAAACAGTACATGACTATTAGAGTTACAAAGACACAGTAAACCCTCGCTGCCAGTATTCCAAGTCTGTTACTACTGATGTTGTAGTACAGTCCGCCCAGTAGGCACGTTACCATGATAGTTCGCATAGAGATGACCGATCTTAGAGAAATCATTATAAAATATTTTTAAGGATTTTATGATAGCAGAGTTTTATTTATAAGTTGGGATTCTACTGAAGACCATAAAATACTGACGTGGCAGTGGAGTGGACGGAGTAGCACTTAAATTAAAACAACAATTATTTGAATTGAATGCGCCACATCGAGTATGGTTTAGAAATAACTATCAAAGATCAGTTCCATCATATTAGCTGACTTTGTAACACAGAGCTTTTTATTCTATAATTTATATCTATTTAGCACAGAGTACCTACGATTAAAAATGTTTAGGAATTAACAGATTTGTATTGTCAGATTCATCATCATAACGTTAGTCTTTACGTAGACTAACTTTGTAATGATTAATATTGCCAAGTTAAGAAAGGGAAATATGGAATTGTTAAATTTTTTGAGGATCCAAAAACTGATTGACCCTATTATCGTTATAAAATTATACTTGCTATTTAAACTAAAAATGAGCTCTAAAAACTTTTTGTCTTCTATTGATGCACACTTTTTTAAATAAAAGAGATTTTTAACTTTCTGGCTTTTATTCAATGTGGGTCGGAATAACTAAGCCAACCAAATGGACTTCAACCAAATGGGTTGGGTTAGGTCAGAATTGTGAAAATCCACGCGTGGGACTAGCGAGCGAAGCGAGCGGTGCCGCGGTAGCGACCGGTGAGAGCTACATCCAGGGAGCCTACCACCTATAAAGCACTATTATTTTAATCTTACTTCAATGGGGAAAGAGATGGAGCTATACGTCCTGTAGAGCTTCATCTCTTTCCCACACTAAAGTAATATAATTTAGTATTCTAAGAACACCAAAATGGAAATTATTTAAGGATCACAAAAAGAGGCACTCTTATTATTATATTACAGTATCCATTATAGAAGAGGATCCGCAGAGGAATGACCTTCACCCATCTGTTTAATGGATGAAAAGTATTTTGAAATGTGTATTTAGTATGTTAGAAAATAATCACGAGTGGGTTGGCAAAAAAAATCCTGGCCAGACTGTAATTAATTTAAAGTTTAAAAATGACTTTTTTAAACATTGCAATCTATAAACCAATTGAAAGAGCTTTTTAAGGAAAACCCTACTAACTCGACTATTGCCAATTGATAGTCAATTCAGAGTTAATGACCTAAATAGGTACTCGGCCACCTAAGTTTAAGAATATTCTTGGCGCCCAATAGCCTTATGTGATATTATTATATAAATGGCTAGTGCTTTTTAAGAGAAACATTAAAATGAGAGCAACTTTTAAAAAAAAACAGTCTGGCCAGGAAATTTTAGCCAACACACTCTCACGATATATTTTTAATGCTGTAAAATACTTTTCATTCATTAAATAGATGGATGAAGGTCGTCCTTAGTCGGATCTTACACCATTAATATTTTTAAGAAATCAAAATGGATATTATTTGGAGTTCAATTAAATAAGAAATCCTTGTTAGTGCTGAGACGTCTAATTACAAACACCCTGTAGCATGCTCGTGTTCCAAATATTTGCGTTTCATGGTACCCAATAGGTATTTAATTACTAAGGGATAAGAATGCTTATAATTAATGCGTAGTCTACAATATTACGGTTGAATTTATTCGGAGCTCTGTTCATTTCACCTCACCTAGTACACCTCGGAATGAATTTAAAAAAAATATACAGCGTGGCAGGGACATCGACGCGAAGCCGGCTACCATGAATTCAGTACATGATTCTGAACCCCCCTGCGTTGAAATTTTTCGTCGGTTATTTAAAAAAGAAACTGCTTTTTCATAGAAAAGTGCAATACTTACGCGGACAAAATGTATGGAGCAGCTGTTTTTTTTTTTAATAACCGACGAATAATTTCAACGCAGAGGGGTTCAGAATCATGTACTGAATCAACGGTAGCCGGCTTCGCGTCGATGTCCCTGCCACGCTGTATTCAACAAAAAGTATTTGTACCAGTTTGTACTAACCTACTTACTGAAATAAAATCATTTGTCATTTAGTTAATGACATTACTTAGCTTAAATATGTACTAGGTAGCCGTTTCAATACCTATTACAGTAAATAATTTAATAAAAAACATAAATTAATAACACTGATCTCTGTAGTATGTTTTAAAAATACATCTATTAATTAGCCTTACGTATAGAAGTATCTTAGGGCTATCGATTAAAAGTATCCGTAAATTTGGTTTTACCACAAGAAATTATTATAACTACGATTTATTTAATTATTAATTACGCAGCCTCCAACGAATAATAATTGTTTTGTATTTTACCTGGAACAAGATATGCATTTCATAAGCGAATAAAATGGTAATCGTCGCTTACCGAAAAAGGTAACGATTGCATAATCTGTAATACCATGTTATGGTATTATTCATGCAAAAAGTGTATTTAGATTTTAAGGGAATAATAATGTTGTTACAATTGAAATTACTGTACTTTTATAAATATACATAGAAAAAATAAAAATAAAATTTAAGATGTAACTAATGCCCTAAACACCGAATATGCAATAAAACGATTACCTGATATTATTCGGTGGGGAGTGCGATTTATTAAGAATGTTGTGTGATTTACGTTTTGTGTGATTTATGGAGTCGCGGGCACAGTATTTTATTTTGAAGGTAGTTATACAAATAATATGAGAGCAGTATTATTTTAATTACAGACAGTATGTAATCATGAAGGTATCCAAATGTTTACATAGTAGGAAGCGACAATTTCCCAAGGAAAACAGCCCAGTGATTTTATCCCAAAACGGCGCCACACGTTACATCTTTATGAAAACGTTTATCCTCGCAATATTCTGTTAGACAACAGAAAAATTCTTATAACTAAGTAGTCGCTCACGACCTAACCCGAGATGAGACAAATAAAGCAGGACGTAGCCAAACCAGCTCGTAAAATAATAACCAAAACCCTGGCCACATGTCGTTCTAATACCAACCGGCATTTGCTCGTAAAAAATAAGAAAAGAACCCCGCCAAATACTCTCTATTACAACCCAACGTACGGCGAAAAAATTGGAAATACATTTGTTCGAAAACGAATCGGACTGCGTATTGCCAGATCGGTGTCAGACATTCTGATATCATTTTGTATCTCACACGCGTGCCACGTTACCCGCAGACTTAGAATTCTTTTATGAATAACATATTCTTCAAAGATGATGGTCGTGTTAGTTCCTTGAATAGGAGTCGTTTGGTAATAAAATAGTTTCCTAGCAGCAGTCGCGATCGAAAATAAATGTGCGGTTTCTCGTCCATGAAAAATTGAACGTAAGTGCAGTATGCAAGTAGTGGGTGGAATAAGTTTGCGTTGCTACTCCAACTCACAAGTAAAGGATAAACAAAACATAAAATACATATTTTGCACAATTTGCGTATGAACCTAATTTCTTACAACAAAGTAAAATATTTATAGTAAAAGTACTCACAAGAAAAGTGATCTTAAACCACTCGAAGCCATACCGTTCCGAGTTTAAAGATCAATATAATTATATTATTGACACAAAGAACTAAGTTTTGTTTGAAATACGATACTGAAGAAGCGCAAAGAAAGTGATAACAGTGATCTTGAGTTGGGGTTTTGAATAGACACATCATGAAAGAATACGCAACATTAAATATAGCTGATGATGACTGGACTAAATTACCGAAAAATAATAAAACACAACATGGATGATACGACACTGTCTACCCTATGGAATATATGTATGAAGCAGCTTTTTATCTGACAGATGACATCAGGAATTTTTCTGATTTTTTCTCGAAAATGAGATTATTTTAACTTAGTTTCTTGTGTACTAAGAAAGGCATTATGTGGGATCTATCTATCTGTGATCGCGTCTAACATGGGTTGTCGTCTAATAAATAGAAAATCGTTCTAGCTATTAAAATATCTAGAGCTATTTCGGCACAGTTCCGCTTTTAGTAATACTCGTACCTTTAAAGTCAATGATGACGGAATGGTCCATTAAATGGCTATAATTATGAAATTGTAACCAGAACCTAATCACTCAAATCTACGAGTATCTATCGTATCTAGAGAATATGCCTACCTGAAGTAAAAATGAAGCTACATAAAAGTCGTTCGACGTCAAGTTTTTTGATTCAAGAATGAGTTGTTTACCTACATCTAAACGCGAAGTCAGTCGTAACAGTTCGCAACGAAGGGTCGCGAGCAAAAAGTTGAGAGTTTCATTAGGAACTTGATTAAGTATGTAAATGTACCTACCTACAAGTTTCCTCGTTGGAAAACAGTGGACGCTGAAATTTATAACTTTTACCTAAATATTTCCTTTGACAATTTTTATTGTGCAGAGGTGGTTTAATTGTTTTTGTGTTGTCTGTTATTAGGTAAAAACAATCTAGTAGGTAGACATAATTTCTTTGTATACGAGTTAAAATATTATAACAATATTAATACAAATATAGATTAAAGTGAAATCAACTTTACATCACCACTACGTTTTCTAAGCAACCGATTGTGCCAAAATATCTTGGTGGGTAAAAAGTTTAAGGAACCGATGGATAAAGATCGATTTCATTATAAACTCTTACTCTGTGTAGGAGTAAACTACTTGAGCTGCGTGCGCTGCAAATTTGAGAGTTTTCAGCTAAACATTTTCCTTTTATTAATCGAATTGTAAATATAAATGTTACGCAATTTATCAAGGTTAAACAAAAGTCGTTTTAATCCGTAGAAAATCACCTGAAACTGTCCTCTTAACGTTAATTGTCTGGCCCTGCCCTTTGTACATTTCAAATCCTTAACAAGATCTCAAGAAAAGTCATTAGAAAACACGTTCGCGAAGCTTTTATTTTCGATTTTAGCCACTCACTGTTCCACTCAGTTGAACGGCGAAGTAGTCATTGTTAGCGCCCACTTTCTACAAAAAAAAAAACACTTGACGGGCATTCCCTAATTAAATAAAAATCTCAACTACAAAACAGTGAAACGCCCCAGTATTGTGTGTTTCGTTATGGATATAACTTGCTCTTCCTGCGGTTTCACTCGCGTGATTTACGATGTTTGTGGGGAGAGTAAAAATTCCGTAGTATTCTGGCAAAATACGACCAGTATAAAAAAAAAAAACTGGTTATATAAACATCCAGCTATGATAGAAAAGCACTGCCCTGTTTTGATAAGGCGTTCCTTATCACCTGATTCTTCGGCCGGTATTGACGTAGTAGAACATCTCGCCAGACAAAGGAAAGTACATAGAGCAGAGAAGGTTTAGGAATTATAACTTAACAGACGGACACAGTCCTGTGTTATTTACGTTTTGGTGTACAATAAAGTATCTTCTATCTTTTTAACCCTTCTAAGTAGCTAAGTAGGTGATTACAAAACAAAACCTCTATAGGCAAGATCTACGTTCATTTCCATAGTTAAAAATAAACGAAGCAGATTTAAAAAAACGCAATAACAATCACAATCAGCAATCCCTTTCACAGAAAAACGTACATATCAGCACATTTAGAAAGACACGTGCTTTCTAAATAACAACCATGAATAGATAACGAATGTGTCAGAAATATTCTTTGTTATTTATGTGTTCGTTCATGAGCGTTCGGTAGTAACTTGCAGCCGCTCCTAGTAACATGTTAAATATAGAGCTGGATACTCTTCCGTGGAAATTAAATTAGGAAGTCTATAGATTTTTTGTGGCTTCAGTATACGTGGTGTTAGAGGAAATGAGGCTGTAGATAATTAATATTGTCAGTTAATAACAGTCAACTGCTTCAAGGGGATATTGTGTTTTAGCACCCGTTTTACCCAACGGCGTCAAAAGGAAGCTGACGAGTTTATAAGTAAGTAATTAAATTTTTATGAATACCTTCGACGTTTCCGTAGCCAAAGGGTGTCAACGGCAGTGCTATTATTAGGGCTGCTACTGAGGAATTCCTGATGGGAAAACCCAATTACACCTTGCACGAGCTGGGAATCGAGCCCTGGACCTCATGGTCAGCAGTAGCGCTTGCAACCACTAGACGACAACAACAACGAGGAAGTAAGTAGGAACAGTTATCTTGTATAGTTTTTTTTTTATGGCTATGGAGCCGATGTCAACTATTCTGCCAGCGTCACGTTTAGACGGCAGTGGCAGGAAGAGTTGTATCAAAACGTCAATATTTCATTGTGAAGTGTCATGTGTAAATGTCAAGGAACTTAACTAATGCAAATGTAAACCAGCCTTTATAGAGCACATTTACACCATTTCCAGAGTTTAACTAATTGTCTATACAAACAGATCTTTGTTTGTTTTCGACTGCGGACGTGCATAGAGGTTTTGACCTGTTATTCTTTGATTATGGGCCTCTGTTGAGTTGCCGGCGCAGCGCCGCCCCCGGCCGCCTTCCTTTGATACCAACTCAACTGCGTCTAATTTTACTTACTAGGTCACCTTTGGCGCAGTCTCTCATTCCTTTTTTCAGACTGTTGACAACACATAAATGAAACAAATCAACTTTTTTTTAACACATATGAAGGATGGGTCGAGCGATGTTCAGTTAGTATCCAAATTATATTCAAAATACTATATGATTATCAGTGATCGGAAATAGTGGAGCTAATATACCTAAAGTTCAAAGAACAGACACAAAAAAAAGCGGAGACTTCCTTACGACTAAAATATTTTTTGATTATGGAGGAGATTCAGAAAATACTTGGAAACTTCTTTCAGAAAACTTCAGTAAACTATGCCATTATAATAACTTTAAATGCTCAGCCTGTTTGAAAAAAAGAAGAAAGAAAATTAATTAATTTGACTCAGGAGGCACACAATATTCACACAAAAACAAAACATAAAGATAACCTAAAGATAATTTAAAATAGTATTGTGTGCTTCACGGCTCCAGTTAAGCATACTCGTAAATGCCAGACAACTAGTGAGGTTGATGGACGTCTGTGAAATTGAAACGTTCCAGAGATAAAGTCAACAGAAATTATATTCCCCTCTCGAACCATTCCTGAAACGCAATTATCAGATACAAAATACGGTTTCTCAGAAGAAGGAAATGCTCTGATTCGCGACCTTCCTAAGCTCGTTTAATTCGCAGAAACGGTAGAACAAACCTCATACTTGTATCTGTATTAAGGGCCATTCAACTGAGTTAAAACATCAGACAAGAGTGGAGCGTTTAGTACTTACATAAGGAGACAGTTATCAACATAGTTAAGGGGAAATTAGGTGTGGTGGGGAATTGAAAAAAATCGTTTGTTTTTTGCCCAGTTTGGAAAAGTTTATCTAATCACATTTTATGTTCAGGCAAATCACTGTCCATTCCAAGGTAGTCTGAAAGAGATCGGAGACATGGTTTAGTATTTCGCGTTACGCAACATATCCATAGATTTGTTTTTCCTATAAAATCGTAAATATTAACGCAATTACTCAAACATAATTAAAAAAAATACTCAGTTAATATTTTTTTTGCAAGCTAAAATGTTTTCACGTTTCACACTTGATTGACGGGATTTTTTTAAAACTATTTTGATGTTTTTTTCGTTTCTGCAGCTTTAAATGTATTTTTGATGGATGGATCAATGGTATAAATTAAGTAGGTTCTGTGTACTAGCAGGAGTGTAACAATAAAAACAGTTGCAGAAAGGAGGCAAAACAAATTTTTAGATCGCAAAGCACTCTCTAATGGTTCGCATTATGAGTCGTGCAAAACTGTTAGGTAGGTACCTATATTTCATTTTTTATTCCCGGCCTCATTGCTTTCCCCCTAAGTACCCGCGAAGCGTCTAATGGAGGCTATGGAGTTAATAAACGGTAAAGATGTTTAATAAGCACGATCTTATTGGCTTCAGCTAAATGGAAATTTCATGATCCGTAATTTTCAAGTGAACTGTTTTATTATTTAGCCTCGACTTTGTTCGCAAGGATTACGGGCTTAAACTTTAGTTTTCGTTAAAATATTTAAGCGAACGTTATGGAAGTTATTAGAAATTTAATAAAATATACTTCTTTCATCTAAATAGTAGAAATATAAAGTGATTACATTTTTTTTTAAGTTTTTATTGGTATAGTATACGTATAATTATAATGTTATACCTATAGGCTGAATGCGGGACGCACAGAACCAGTCGAAGTGGCGGCGCTTGGGGAAGTCTTTCGGCTAATAATAAAATGATGATGATGTTAGGTAGGTAATTATAATTAGTACCTGCTCAACCGAGCTCTGCTCGGTGAAAATAGAGAATGCTCATTTATTAGTATAGGATAGTTCATACTAATTCCATGTATAGTACATACTAATTCCATGCATAGTACATACTAATTCCATGTATAGTACATACTAATTCCATGTAGAGTTCATACTAATTCCATGTAAAGTACATACTAATTACATGTATAGTACATACTAATTCCATGTATAGTACATACTAATTCCATGTATAGTTCCTACTAATTCCATGTAAAGTACATACTAATTCCATGTATAGTACATACTAATTCCATGTTTAGTACATACTAATACCATGTTGCCATGATAGTACTCGTACATACTAATTCCATGCTGCCATGTCATTATTCTAAGGCAGCCATTTTGTTCTAAACTTTGACCGACCGAGCTCTGCTTGGGTGAAAATAAGGAGTAAACGAATTTTCCCAGATACACTCGTATATGAGGCTTACCTTGATCGATTTTCAAACTTTTGCAAAAATTTTGCAACTTTCATCGAAATCGTTAGAGCCGTTTTCGAGAACGTGATTACAAATATTTATAGGTATACTCGTATAAATATATACAAATATTGCTCATTTAATAGTATAGGATATAGTTCACTGTAGATAAAATAAAGTTAAGTTAATTATTTTACATCCCATTGTAGAATGGGATGTAAAATAATTAACTTAACTTTTAGATTTAGAAAGTAGGTACAAGCTCTTAAGGGGTAGCCCTTAAGAGCTTGTACCTACTTTCTAAATCTTTCTTGGGTGGCCAGAGTCTCCAGTTTCTATGCAAAATTGCACAATATTAGATAATTATGTACATCTATTTAAGTCTCTACTTCCCTTATAGAATGAAACTCCGAACCGAAACTCTAACTCGAATATATCAAAATATCACCATAGTTTATTAATTGACTTAGAATCTCGAACAACGCGAAAACTTGATCAACAGAGCTCGCAAACCTCGGACCAACGCGTAATACAGAGCAAGTTGAATTAGTTTGGTTTGCGGCTACCGCACAATGCCGGACACTGCCGGACACAGCCGGATCGTGCCGGACAACACCGCACTTGAGAACAGCTAGTTATACTCAAGAACCGATCTACTGGTAACCACAATAATTGTCTTAGGTACACGTAATAGTTTGAAGTAGATTTGGTTTTGCCGGGACCCACTTTCTAGGCCCTATTTTATTTATTATTATTTTTATATTTGAATACAGGGTGTCCGATAAAGAATGGATAACCTTGAAATAGCATATAAGGGACCTTCTAAAAAAATCTAAAAAAATACAAAATATATATAATATCCCAAGTAGTACCGAAGCCACGATTTTTTTGAAAATAATAATAATAATATGCTATTTCTAGTCACATTACTTACTGCTTCTCTGTCGGCATAGTCAACGTACAACATTAAAAACAACAAATAATCGATGGTATTCATTCATTTGTGATCGTGGGAACGAAGAATGTAAAATAAGGTGTAAAAAGTTAGTTAAAAACCTTAGTACTTGTTGTACTTGGGGTATTTCTTTTTGTATTTTTTTAAAAGTATTTCAAAGTTATCCTTTCTTTACTGGACACCCATTACGTATGTCGGGACCATGGGGTTCCGGTCTTTTGGAAGGCGTACGAGGGGCCGAAGCCTGCATCTCGCAGAGGCCCCTTAGACAATTTTAAAAGGAATGAGGCATCAACCGACTATTATCCCTGTATGCATTATGCATCCACCACATCCACCCAAGCATAACCCCCGGTTGGTGCAGGACTAATGCAGGATATGAAAATCAAAAGATATTGAATTATTGGTTTGAGTGGCTGAAGTGAACTGGTTATCTAGAACTATGGAAAGACTATGGCCCTTGTCGAACCAATGTTTCATATACAATACATGGCATGGGTTGACTTGCACACTCAATAATGGGCCCCAAAAACTGTCACTAGCATATAGTGTCGTAGCGACAAGGGGGCAACATGTCCTGAGGTGCTTATGAGGAGTAGAAAGGTATTCCACGGCTACCAGGAAAATTCCGGAAGTACGGTCAAGATCCCTACCAGCATCTTACATGTACTTCGTTCCTCCGAGCACGTTTGCTCTTGCGAATCTGCCAATAAAGGCAAGAAATAGGTGGGGGAGCTTTGTTTCTCGTCAATGTTTACTCTGGCCAGTCATTAAAGGCAAACCAGAGATGAGGAACAAGACTTCTCCCAGGAGGTAGGGTCCGTGGGGTCACTACTACCCGACAGCTTGCCACATGCTGCCCTGCGGGTTTCTGTATCTCTGTTGGTCTGGCTCCTCACCCTCGGCGTGTTTTGGCAAAGTAAACTCTAAAGGCACAGACCTAGAATAATTAAGACCGCGCAAGCCCTACCACGACGTCAACGTAGAGATACGCCTGTGGCGTTATTTATTATGATTATAATGGTAAAATAATTAATTAAGTACATTAATATTTATGGCTGAAATCTCAAAGACATATTTTTATTAATTTATCTGAAGTCCCGAATCAACAACGTACACGGACAACTACATATAATTTATTTCATGGCTGATAAAAGCTATTCAGCTTTGTAGAGTGACTCGTCGTAGTAAATATTTTCTTTATATAGCACATTTTAATTTGACTAAAATAAAATAAAAAAACAACAATCTTCCTCAATTTCAACAATCTTCTTCAATTTGGAAATAAATTATTTTTATTTATTTGTTTACTGTTCAAACTGAGTTTAAACTCAATGGTGAAAAGTTTGACTCAAAGCTCGATAGATGGCGTTGTAAGGCGACAGTGTTTGTGAATCGCGCTATGGTTTCGATACCAAGTCTGATATAGTCGGAGCGTGGATTTGTACAAATTTACGAACACAATACAAGCGAGCCAAACCCTGGGAGCTCAGGGCCCTACGGTGCCATCAAATGTTAATATTTTTGTAGAGGGTTGTGCAAAGTGGTGTACTACCCTTTTTAAATCGAAGTAGGTAATTCAAGTCATGTCTAAGTAAGTACTTATTCTTTTCATGTGTTAGAAGGGAGGTAAAAACTGTGGCAAACGTTATATGTCATGTTTAGTTCACTTATTCATAAAAACAAGCATTTTCTGCATTTGTTTCCAGTGCGGTAATGTGTCGTTTAATTAAAAATTAACGTGTCAGGTGAACCGGACTGTTTATTACGTAGTTTGAAGGGTCCCACGTCCGAATGAAAAAACGGAACCCTTATAGTATCCCTCGTGTGTCTGTCTGTTCCTCTGTTACAGCCAATTGGCTCCGAATCTACTGCAACGAGTAAGTTGAAATTTAGTACACATAAATTTCTGTGACCCAAAGTTGTAATGTAAATAAATTCACACTTTTGGGGGCAAATTAGTGAGAGCATGTTTTTCAACTACAATGTTGTTTGTTCTTGGGATAAATTCATCCAAACTATGGAACCCTTCTTATGCGAGGTCCAAACACGCACTTGGCCGGATTTTTCTAATTTCGCCCACCATGATACGTTAGTTGGCGGGCTCATTTTGAATCAAAAGCGACTCTATTATTTTGAAAATGAAAACTACTTTCTGCAGTTCAAAAACGATGATTTTCTTACCATCACTAACCTAAGTGACGAGAAGAAACACCATCTGGTTTTTCCAAAGACCTGTCTGAACTAAAGTGGATGACAAACATGTTAATTTCCAAACCAAAAATAAAGGTTAAGTTAGTTTTAAAACGAAGAACTCGTATGTCCGGGTGTATCCTAAAAATCTACTTCACAAAATATTGGCACACTACCTACGGTACCAACGATAACCAATAACACATTTAATGCAAAATGTTTGTTTAATTTTAATTTTAGCAATACATTTTTATTGTTTTTTTTTTCTGATACTAAACCAACACGTGAACCGAGTATTTACAGAAAAGGTATATATTTGAAAAAAAAAACGTTTTTATTTTGTAATATCGAAAAATTCGTAAAGTCACATTTAAAATTCGATCTCAGTAAAAATATTTCTTCACTGTATTTTGTAGCTGTAAAAGACATCAGTGAATATAAAAATTATATTAGTGGTCGCAAATATACCAGCTTCCATATATCTTTGCCTATTCTTCTTTACCTATTAATGTGCATGATTGTGTTTCTGAGTTTATCTTGGACATTGGTGATATCGGTGAAAAAAAACGAAGAGGAACCCTGGACCTATCTATACATAATTAATAAAATAGTAACGAAGTCAAAACTGTACATAAAATATATGGAAGAAATAGTTATTTCACCTCATCACCTCGGAAAGATTCTGTTTATCATTCGAAATCTGAGTGCAAAAGTTCGTTTTATCAGTACTCGCGCCAAAAAATAACTTTGCAACCTTGCATAACAAATAACTATTTTGTTATGCAAGCCAGTGCGATTATTCTAGAAATGAGATTGGTTGGCGCACTGACATGAAATAATTATTAATACATTTTCAGTGGACTAGTGGTATAGGAAACTATTGGATAGAAAGGTTCGAATTTAAAAAAGTATCTCCATGCTAGCGGATGAAATCAACTTTTGCACTCAGATTTCGAATGACAAACAGAATCTTTCCGAGGTTGTGAGGTGAAAAAGTAATTGCTACGAAGTGTATGTCGAGTCTGATGCCGGAAAAAGTTTTTTTTTTTTCCGATTGTTTGTCTGGATGTATGTTCCGCGTACTTTTAATCCTGGTAGTACGTTTCCGTGGGATATTTTCCGACATCCACAACGGCGAAGCCGCGGGCAAAAGCAAAATAGCCAACCCGTCTTGATCAAGCGTGGTGATCAATACTCGTGCTTTCTCAGTATGAAAAGAGGCCAAGAAACAGTAATAAGCTGGTATTAGGCGCTCTACTTTGTGTAAATTATTTCATCACCACTGCTCTCAAAACGGTGAAGGAAAACATCGTGAGGCAACCGGGATGTCCTGGACCCAAACATTCGAAGACATGTGACATCTACCAACAAATTGGACCCTCATAGTGGATTACGGTCCACTCCCTCTCACCGAGAGGAGGCCAGTGACCTAGTAGTAGGAACATTATAGACTGCGTATGCTATTGTGACTGTGTGCCATTTACTCTAATTTAATAACAATATATTATTATATTTATTTTAAAACCGTCACGTAAGGGCCGATTCGAGGTTCTTAAGAACACATTAAATCTCAATTTTATGGGTTGACAGCTCGACACGTTACCCTAATTAATAACAAAATATCCTATTTCTTTAGAATGTTAAAACAATATTGAACCTCTTACAAACCCATTCCATTTATATTTTATGGGCCCCAATCCGTGGCCACTTTGTACAAATATTCTGAGAGCAGGGGTGTCAACATGCGGTTCTTTCAATGTAAACTCACAGCTCTCGATTTTCATGCTTGAAACTTTAAACAACAAGTTATGAAGATGGATCTAACCAAACTTTCAAAAGTCATACAAAGCCGATGCTTCCATCGATGTAGCTATCAATTATCCAATAACTGCAGTTATATTATTGGATTAATTATTTTATTATTCTAGCTAACACCTAGCTAGAATGCTTTAACCGCTCTCGTACTGTTAACGTGCCCGGGCCGACCGAAACTTAATATATGTTCTGTGCTAAAATATTTGTATGGTTTATAATAAAATGTATATAAATAATAACTCGTCGTCGGTCTCAAAAGATGGACCATCCCTGAGACTGTACGAACATCTGCTAAGGATTAAGTCGAACTATTCAAAAGACCCTTTTAAAACAATTAAGAAGTTGTGCACAAAAAGAGTCATAAAACTATTCTGAGAAACTGTGGCACCAGACAGTCAACGTGGTATTTTTTAGGAATTTAGGGGACTGAGGAATGAAGTCCGGGGGTTGGTTCGAGATCACAAAAGACGACGGACGCGGGAGTCCAAGCGGGGGAAGTGAAAAAAGTTGGTTTTAGACCACGGTAGGGTGTGGACGTAATATTAGGCTAGTTATATTAGCAGGCTTGTTGAATGCCAGAGGCCATGATTGTCCAAGTGGGCTGTCGCAAGATAGCGAGTATTATTTATTAAGTTAAATATAGTTGGGTTGAAGCCCAGATTAGACTAATGTAGTATTTAACGAAGTTCGAGTATATGTGTATGCGTGTTCGTGCGATTGGGTGAGTGTGTGCTTGTTGGTGTGACTGAGTGAGTATTTCATTATAATAATTATCCTAGGCTGGTAATATAATTCAGGTATCAGAAGTTCTTGTAACTCCACACTTATTTAGTATCGGGTTTTATAACTAATGTTACATTCTCGTGTATTACGTGTCCTTATCCTAATCCGTACCTTGGCAGATTATTGTCACTAGCAGTTGGCTATAGGGAAATGGCGAAGGCCTTCCACCATACTTGACTGGGCAGTAATGCTCCGACTGTTGACTTTGAGATGACGCACGACATTTGGAAGGCAGAGCCATAAATACTCTCAGGTCATTTGGAATTGATCTAGGCTATAAAGCCAATCTGTAATTGCATTACAAAACAACCAAACGTTAGTGACGATTTCTGTTTCCGAAAAGGTTTTGCCACAGAATACCTTGCGTGAGGCATGTTGACACATATTTCCAGGGAGATGGGGGTAGGCTTTACTAAGTACCCTAAACTGAATTGGTAGACGTTCTAAGAACGCTAGGGACCGTGTCTCATTAAAACCTCCACCCGGCTGTTTGTAGGCCTATTACTGAATCGACACAATTTATTGAGACACGCTATTGGGACGCAATGCCGCTAATAGCCGCACCGCATCCTCTAATGGGGCAGATTAAGGAAATATGAAGTGACGAGCTGCCACTTCGGTGTTCACCAGGTACGATCGTAGTGTATTCTGCTAGAGACTGAGTCTACGGTGCGCTTGTGCTAGTTTTGTGTTAACTTTGTAAAAATGGGCTAGGCTGTCGTAAGGGTCTTTCATATTAGTGCGCGATTAGAACTATTCAATATTAAACTTGTTTTCCTCAATGACAGTTGGACCTCGCAGTACTCTGTCTTAGGATTGAGTAAAACATTTATTTAGTGCTTAGGGAGCGTGTTCCGTTAGAATCGTATTAGTTCCTCAGAGGTTCTATGCGTTAGGTCTAGCAGGACACGTACAACGAGGCAAACGTTGTTATACGGTTCCCGGTCTCACTGAAATGGGTATATTGTAATCAGACAAATTAACGTAGTATTACGTAATCGTATTTGAAGTACAAGCGTAACGATCCCTTTACCCCTTCTACCTTACCAAGTCTGTATTGCAGATATTGGTGCTCAACTGCGAGATGAGGAGACGTTGGCGTTCCAACATTTATAATACTAAGACATAATATTATATTATATAATATACTTTTGTCCAAGTGGGCTGTCGCAAGATAGCGAGTATTATTTATTAAGTTAAATATAGTTGGGTTGAATCCCAGATTAGACTAATGTAGTATTTAACGAAGTACGAGTATGTGTGTGTGTTAGTTGGTGCGACTGAGTGAGTATTTCATTATAATAATTATCCTAGGCTGGTAATATAATTGATGTTCTTGTAACTAAACAGACAGAGACGTGTTGCTGGGGAGTTTGTTGCGCCACTTCTTCTCCCCAGTTCAAACACTAGGAAGTGGTGAAGGGCGGGCGCTTTAGGACTGTCTATAAGGTTTCAAAAGAGTTGATCCACAACTCTATTAATTAATTATTCTTGAATTATGATTCTCTACTCTATTATCTAGCACCTAAATGTAGAATTTTGTATTCTTTGCCCCAGATCAATAATAGGGCTTTAAGAGAGATTATCTATAACTCTAAATAATGATTCTTGAGTTTCATTACTCAACTCTATTACCTAGTAATTCTTGAATATTGTATTCTTTATCTCAGACCAATAATTCGGTCAGACTGACATGAACACGTGTCTTACAGATATAGAATAGAATAGAATTTCTTTATTCGAGTACCCAAGACTCAACAACAAGATTGTTAGTAAAACTTACGATTATGTTAGTAAGCACAGACATTAAACGAAAACAAGGAAAACAATACAATAAATAACAACAAATAACGGTTGATCACCGTTGCGACATCCCATGAGAGACGGCACAATAGTGACCCACGTATACACAGTCCAGGCGACTCGCAACCATGCTTAAGACACTGTTGGTGCTGCCCCGCACCCTGCGCACCAGGGAAGCGCACCTTTTACGCATTGTTGCGCAAAAGCAATCTACATGCGCATCTGCGAACATCCCTGACGCACTACAGAAACGGGGCAGCCCCGCTAGTATCCTAAACGCATTGTTATATTGAACGCGGAGAGCGCTGTACGATTTTTGCGTATATCTAGCCCACAGGCTGCACGTGTAAAAATTAGTGCAATAGGCTCGAAAGAGCGTGATTTTAGTAGGTAGTGAGCATCGTGCAAACCTGCGAGCCACCATGTTCGCTCTAACCGACAACGCCCTCCGTTCTCGTTCAATGTCATCATCGTCTTTGAGGCTTGGAGTCAATATATGACCAAGATATTTGAACCTGTAAACTCTCTGCAAAGGTGTATCATAAAGTAATACAGGCGGTACCGCATCAAAAGTTTTACCCCCAGCCTCAAAAACCATGACCTCCGACTTTTTAGTGTTGTATGCCAACCCATGAACTGCAGCATATGCCTCACATTGAGCAACCAATTTCCTTAAGCCGCAGACTGACGCGCTCAGCAGAACCATGTCGTCCGCGTAACTGATATTATTGAAACAGGTACCGTCTATATAACATCCGAGCCTGGTACTGCTGAGCCCGCCAATCAACTCGTTAACATAAAGGTTGAAAAGCGTTGGTGAGCTCAATCCACCCTGCCTCACCCCACACTCCAACCCAGAAGGACGAGAAAACGCCCCAGCCCATCGTACAATGTTGATCTGGTTTCCATACCAAAACTTTAAAATATTAATAAGTTCTGTGGGTAAATTTATCCGCTCTAACTTACTCCACAACACATCGTAGGAAACCAGATCAAATGCCTTTGACAGGTCCAGGAAGCAAGCATAAACAGGCGTCCCTCGTCTCGCATAGTACGTCACAGCATGCTTAACACACAACACCGCGCTCTCTGTTGATAACCCAGCTCTGAATCCGAACTGGTTATCATGAATATTAGTACAGCTACTTAATTGTGTATTAAGCATGCTGTCAAATACCTTTGAAATCACCGTAGCTAGTGAAATGGGCCTATAGTTACCGCTGTCGGCGAGGTCACCAGTTTTGTTTTTAGCAATTGGCACTACTACTGTTCGCATCATCTCACCGGGCAGGTAACTATGACCCATACAAAACGCATACAACATAGCAAGCACCCTGGGTAAGTGAGGGCCAGCATATCGTAGGTGCTCGATGCTAAGCCCGTCATGACCGGGGGACTTACCCCTTGACATACGTCTAATAGTCCGAGCAATCTCCGGGGACTTAAATTTTACCCCTCTTTCCATACCGGGTACAACATCGAGCACCGACCGTGAGGGTCCTAGAGGAGATTTTACAAAAAATGCTTCTTTAAAATGATTTGCAATATCCTCAGGCTCACACAAGCCACCGACGCTCACAGGGATTCCCGGTCTGGTTTTCAATTTATTCGTGTGTTTCCAGAAACTACGAAAATCATTTTTAGCGTGGTGTGAGGCTAGAATGTCCATTTTAACCTGATCCTCATGATCCTGGCACCACTTTAGCCTTGACTTAAAGACTTTTCTAGTCTCACACATTTCGTCATAAAGTAACCCAGTAGAAGGTTTACCATACCACGTCCACACTATAAATTTCTGCCTAGCCTCCCCATGAGCCTCTGCAACATGTTTATTCCAGCCAACTACCACCCGCCCAGAGCGCTTATTGCTGCCTCCTCGACCTATCACAGCAGCCTCACCTAAAGCATTTACGATGTCTGCATACAGTTTCTCAATAACAATCTTGTGTCTAGGGTTGTTACATATACTATCACAGCATTCACCAAGTTCGTGTGGGAAGTCGATTAGTTTTAATCTCTCATGACATTCACGCTGATAAGCTTCTATCTGATTTTGACTTCTCTCTCCCCACACAACCTTGTCCACATTTACAACATTAATACATTTCTTTGGCCGCATAACCTTCAAGTCACATTCTACTACCAGTGGCAAGTGGTCTGACCAAAGCACATCATAAACTACATACACATTCCTGACGGAGGCCACAGCCGCTTCTGTCACTACGCAGTGATCCAGCCACCTCTGAGACCCATGAGCCTCACTCAAAAATGTATATGTGTTAGAACTTAAACCTAACATTTCTGTATCTACACACGACCATGATTGCTCGGCACAATAGCCGGCAAGTTCGTCATAAAATTGCTCAGAAGGGTGCGCATTAAAATCTCCTAACATGTAAACATAATCTATATTACAGTTATCAATTATGGCACTCACCGAGCTCAAAATGTCCGTAAAATCCGTTAAATTTGCCACAGTATCCGTGGGCATGTAAACACTTAATACTAAGAAGGATGTATCCTTAATCAAAATTTTCACTGCACAAATGCGTGGGTTACCGCACTGAACAACAACCACATCATGGAAGAGACGTTTTCTCCACAGAAGGGCTACACCACCATGCGGTCTACCGCGAAGAATTCCCGCTGACGTGTCTACTGCTGATACTCCAGTACTGCTGAACTCATCACTTAATGTGTCAAGAAACGAGATTTCCTCAGGCAGTAACCATGTTTCCTGCAGCGCAATCACATCCGATTGTTTACATAGATCACTCAATACTCTGAGCGGAGCGCTTGACATTTTTACAGTTAAAACTCACGAACTTGCAAACACTATCTTTATTCAACATTATTACTAAGTTGTGCGCCGAATACCTTTACGGTAGATGTATCGCTTACACGTTTCGGTCTGTAGTTAACAAAACGACGAAATACTATCCCTTGTGGCCACAACTTATCATCCAAGTATAATTGTAGCTTACTCTGGGACACAACAAACTTGTACGCATTGTGTTCACATTGCCGCTTAATTCTAATTCTCTCTAGGTTCACTTTTTCCGCAGTTCTCTTTTCAATATAACAGGTTATATCCGACTCTGAAGTGTCCCTATGTACATTTGATATAAACATAGGTATTTTTCTGTCAGCCGATCTGAATTTCTCCTCAGATTGGAGAACACTAGTACCAGTTTTTCCTCTAAGCCTATCTTTATATTTTTGTTTCTTATGTTGCACTATCGTAAAACCATCATTAGTTTCAGCTGCAACACTCGCAAATGACGGATGTAGTGCCATCGACGACGCATGAGTCATCGCTTCACTCAGCTGTCCACTAGGCTCGTTAGCAATTGCTGATAACGGTAACGATGACACATCGGCTTGTTCTCCTTTTCTTGTCGCGCAGATCGTGCTGTCTCTGTCACCGTTGTGAGATTCGCAACGGTTGATCGTTGGAGAATGTGTTTCAGCACTACCCTCCCTCAGAATTATGTTAATATTCGGACAACTATGATTTGGTTGATGATTTGCACCAAATGATAATAACTGATCCGAACATCCCGGCGTGTCTTCTTGAAGCATGCATACAGTGCTGTTATCACTGGACGCACCTCTCTTTGTGTTAACATTTTCGGCGGCGCACAGTAACGACAGTAATTTCATGTTACACTCTGTTTTTACGCTTTGCAGCTCGTCTTGAGTCACATAGGAAGATTTAATTTGATCAATCTCGGCTCTCACTATCATTAAATCTTTCAGCAGCTTTGATACATCCAGATTATCGAATGTGATAGGAGGTAACTTCTCGAGATCGCGGGCTACAAATACCGGCAAAACATCAGGCTCAGTCGTTTTAAATATAGCAATGATGTCGTTTAACACCCTATTATCCTTGCCTTTTCCCTTGCGGACTGTGCTACGCACCTCAGATGACAACGATTCTATCAGTAACAATTTTGATTTTTGAATCTGCTCACTGGAAAAAGCCGACGCACATATCTTTACCAAACTAGTCTCATCAGCGATCGACACTTTGTTCTGAATGTAAGCTAATAGCTCATCAATAACAATGTTACACGAAACACACTTTACTGTATCCGTCATTTTGCTAATTGCGCACGGGCAGCGAGTCAACCGATAAACGCGAGTGCAGGAAATGACTGCGCGCGCGCGACTCGCGATATGCTTGTTGTGCAAAGAGTGACCTTCCAGGGGTTTGGGTGACCACATCTATCTTATATTCAGTCCAAGGACTGATAGGGACCATGTCTCCTTAGGAGCATGATGCCGACGCAATGCTCGAACTAACCGCTCCGTTGCTCGAACAAGGACTGTCGCACGGAGGCTGCAGGGAAAGCCGCTTCGTCACGTTATCAGTTCGAAAGAACTGCTAGGGACCACGTCTCCATAAGAGCGTGATGTTGACGCAATGCGTCACTTATGGAAGTGTTACTCTGAGTACTCCGAGTGCAGATGTGAGGTATCGTGCGAGTAATGACTGACCAAATACCTATTACACTAACGTAAGGGTTACTCACAGGTTTATATAATAATATACTTTGCATCCCTCAATTATTTATTAGATTTCTAAAACCACATCCAATGCGATTTCATAACTATGAATTCTTAAGTCTTATTTACAACCTCATTCAATCCTTTCCTTGCCTTATTAATGGAACAAGGTAGCGAACTTCTTCTTATGGGAATTCATTTATTTCTTACAACGGTGGGAGAGTGACCAGTCCGGAGACGAGCTCTACAGGGCCGTACGGGGTGGAGTGCGGCCCTTCCCCCTAAGGGGGAACCGACTCAAACACTAATATTAACACAATTAGGAAAAACGAAAATTTTATCAGCCTAGGGTATTTCAGGTACTGTCACACTATGCATGATGAAATTTACCTTAATTTCATCATAAATTATTATGAGCCACTACACATTTCTCGGAAAATCCTCCCCTAATGTTGACTGGTGTAAAGGAAGTGCAACATCGCATAAATTTAGCTGTGAGCTCACGAAATAGCTTGTCGCTTGGATGAGATAAGTAGTTTCACAGGAATATCGCGTTTACGATTACTGGTGGTATTAGGGGTTAGGATTTAATATGAATAATGGTGAGCGTGTTTATGGAAGTAGTCGAAATTTTTGCTGTGGAAATCAGTATATACCAAAGACATTAAAAGACATGGCAGTCAAGACAACAAACACATACAACAACAGCAAAAACTCAAACTCAAAGCATTTATTTCAATTAAACCATTTACAGGCACTTTTGAACTGTCAAATAGTAGGTCAGTTAGTCAGAAAGTTGAAGCTAGTTGCCCATTCCAAAACGTAGATCTTTGTAGAGAAGAACGGACAAGAAACTTCAAGGACACTCTTTTAAATATAGATATTACAAAATCCAGCGTACATTATTCTTGTTGCTTCTATATGTGAGAACAATGTACAAAAAAATATCAAAACAATTCAAATATAAGATTAAAAATAAGCCCTGGCAGATAAGAGATGACCAGTCTCAAATGACGGCGCCCGTTCACGAACATGACGCACAGACATACAAAATAAAACAAGAGAAGACAAGACATTCATCAAGTCATTAAACTAAGTACTTTCGGTAGACGGGACAAAGAGAACAATATCAAAATCTACTAGGTGTCACCTATCGCAATTCGCTCAGTTCTACGAATATCTGCCTCATGTCATGCCCATGGCAGCCCGTAATTCTGTGCAAAACAAGATTATTTTCTAAGAATAAAATGACTGGCTTTAACTATCGTTTATTTTCGTTATTTAATTTGATATTTTATTGAGTATTTAAATAAATTAAATATTTTTCTTAGATACGTCAAACGATCGCAGTCAAAGTCAAATTATTTATTTCAAATAGTCCTTGTTAGGCACTTTTGAACGCCAAAATGTACAAAAAAAAAATGATTCTAGTCAACCCTTCCAAAAGGAAGTTTTCGTATGGAGAAGAATGGGCAAAAAACTCCACCGTTACTCTTTTAAAATGTTTTACAATATGTATACATTGATTATATGTCGCTGCACCTAGAATAAAATTACTATACCACAATAGGTCAAAAGAATAAAAATGACGCAACGACAGATAAATTTTATTACATAAGTTATAAATGGTGCTCACATATTTACAAACATTGTAAAAGACGATTTTCCTAATAATAAGTCAGTGTGTGAGGAAGTAATCACAGAATGTAAAAACAATGGCTTAAAAAAAAAAAAAATATATATACAATTAGATTAGCAACCAGTTTGATTTTGTCGAGATCCTAGATTATCCTATGGAGCCGGACCAGCATGTTTCCAAGAATTCTTATCATAGATATAAATAATACCCTAATTTGTAATATGCTTGTTTACAAAGTGTGCTTTTAATATGAGTTTTAAATTTTCTTTCATTTAATTTCAATACATCACAAAGTATTTTGATGTAACATTTAACACAGTACCATAAGATGGCATGTACCTTAGATAATCTGAAAAATGGTGGAGTTAGTATTAAAATTATGTCTATCACTTATTTAATTTTAAAAATGTAGATTTTTTCTTACATACGTGATATTTTTATAAATGTATTGGCCAGGTACCGTCATAATATTAATCCTTTTAAATAGTTCCCTGAGAGATTCGTTGCGACACGTGACGTAGTTTATAAATGGCTCTGAAAGCTCTTTAATAAATATGGGTTCAATGTCAGCAGCCCGACCCCTCAGTAAAATGCCCTTTTTTTTTTTTTTTTTTTTGGGTGGGAAATCATCAAATGACTCCTCCCGCTCTGGGCAGAGCGAGAGGGAGTGTCAGACTTTTACTGACTAAAACCCACCCGTGTTCCTTCCGTTGCCTATGTGCTGGGGCCGCGATATCCCTCTCAGACAAACCCGCAACCCCAGACTGTTAACTGTCTTATCTTTATAACAGTATAAGCGGCCGAGCTTAGCCACCCCGCAAGAGATGTTATATGAGGTCCCCATTGTAATTTCTCGTCTAGCGTGATTCCTAGGAAAACCGTTTGATTAATAAATTTCAGCTTTCTCCATTCAATATGATGTCACATTAGCTACTTCTAACATTATGTAATTTAAATCTAATGCATTTGCTTTTATTTTTATTTAGTACCAAATTATTTGCCGTAAGCCAATCTTGGACCTGAAGAATAGAGCTATTCACGTCGTCTAGATTTTGTGACCGTCGATTGATTTTAAAGATCAATGATGCAAATAACTACATCTTCGGTTGATTTTGAAGTAAGGTGTACCTATCTTTTTTTTTTTTTGAGGTTGGCATATTTTCAAATAACCTCTCCCGCTCTGGGCGGAGTGGGAGGGTGTGTCAGACTTTTACTGGTTGCCTGTGTGCCGGGGCTGCGATATCCCTTTCGGACAAACCCACAACCCCGGCAGGCATTGGTCCTTACGGACCCCGTCAGGATCCGTTTGCGAAATATTAAGTTTTAAAGTGCTAATTATTATTAGAGTCATGTGCCCCCCGGTAACAGTTTTCGCATCGATGTCTAAAAATGAATCTAAATCCATGGGAATTCAGTACATGATTCTAAACCAAGGGGGGTTTAGTAACATGTCAAATTTTTCGTCGGTTATAAAAAAAAAACAGCTGTTCCATACATTTTGACCGCGTAGGTATTGCACTTTTCTATGAAAAAGCAGTTTTTTTTTCGTAATAACCGACGAATGTTGATAATCAAAAGTTGGTATCGGTAAAAGTGTATCCTATCAAAAACTAACATGTAAAAAAAATGCAAGTCTCGCAACGCAGTTCTTAATCTCCCGCAAAAAGATCTAATGTAAAACAAAGCGTGTTAATTTATTTAGTAAGCAACTATCTTTTTGTCATCTTTATTTCTTTAGTTAATATAATGACTTGGTCATCACACGGAAACATAATCACATAAGATTAATCTACTATTTTAAATAGTCCTAAAGCGCTATCGCTAACGAAACATATAAATCATGATAATGCACTCGTGAAACCACACCTAGGATATTTGGCTGAAGTATGGGGCTGTGCTGGTAAAACCTACATAAACCAGATACAAGTGATACAAAACAAATTAATTAAAACTTTATATAATACCATTACCTAACATCAATTAAATAAATTTATAACGTCACCAAACTTTACAACATACAACAATAAATTGTATACGCATATAAACAAAACATGTACTTTAATTAGGAAAATTATAACAAAGGAAACCCACTATCAATGACTTAAAAAAAAAAAATACGAATGCTACACTAGAAATCGTAATGAACTCGAACTCAAACAAATTACGGGAAGAAAATTTTATACGAAGGAGCGGTACATGTTGCCAGATAATAATTTAGTAAATGCAAAACATATAAATATTTTTTTAAAGTTGTTAAAAGTTTATGTTTCAAAAACACTACAGTGTTTCTGAAACATGAACTTTTAACAACTTTAGAAAATAACTGCATGGTTAACTAAAATAACCTTTTGGATTAAATTTTTGGAAGCCTTGTTTTACTCGTAAATATGTTTTGTTTTCTTTTTATTGATTCACGGAGTTTATTACCTTACGAGTAATAACTGTATGATTTATAAATACTTTAAACCGATATTAGTTTGATTTTTTTGTATGCATAATGTGGATTCTAGATCTTCGTCTGCTACTAAGGCAAATAATGTACTTGAACGAATTTAAAAACTATGTTTGGTACTTTTTTCGACATGCGCAAGTTATCTCGCAAATATCTAGCACCCAAGTACAGGAACGGTAACCTATAAAAGCAGACTGGACACTTTTATAAGAGAGACAATTCCTGTATTTTTAAGAACCTTCGCATTCTAATCTCAGTCTCAATATCTCAAAAATAAGTTAAAAAATTATCGTTGTTCATCATTGATTCTAGAATTTATAATTTATTTACTCAATTTGAATTTCCGCGCATTATTTGAGAAAAGTACTATACAAGCATTAGCCACAACCCGACATTGATGGAATCACGTGTACCTCGGCTTCGCCTCGGCCCACATTTTTACGATCGTCCATCATTCCTCTACTTTACTTCAATTCAAAAACTAGATTAAACTCAATCTGCTGATACTTCGCTATAAAAAAAGTTTTTCCTATAAAGTTATTTTTACGCGACGACTTTTATGACAAGCGTGAGACTAATAAAGGGAGAGTCGTTACATTCCTGCTAAAGTTGCATCGGAATAATTCAATGGATTTTGATAAAGCCGTAAAAGGGACATGATGGTGTCGTCAACCCTGGGCCGGACGTAATAAGTAGTAAGTATGAATGTTTTCGAGTTTCTGCTGAGTTTTGTTTCTCTGAGCCGAGGCAAGCGACGACGCTGCGCATCGGCGATTGATAGTTTTCATTGAATGGTTGAAAGTCACGAAGAATCATCATCAACTGTCTAGCCTTTTCCCAACTATGTTGGGGTCAGCTTCCAGCCTAACCGGATCCTATCTGAATACCAATATTTTGCATGGAGTGACTGCCTATCTGACTTCCAGAATCCATTTACTGAGTAATACGACGCCCCTTGGTTGGGATGGGAAACGGCTTGACCGATTCGTATGAAATATTGTGTGTATATTCAGTAGGTCTGAGAATAGGATATTTTCCATACCCCTAAGTGATAAGGGTGGTCCACACCATTTTTTTTGTGGACAATTGTTTTATTTTAATTTTTTTATGATTCGGCATTAAAAAATACATACACCCCTTAGGTAGGGTAGGTAGGTGTAGGTAGGGTTTGTAGGTAGGTAGGTAGGGTAGGTAAGTAGGTAGGTAGGTAAGTATTTAGCAGTAGGTAGGGTAGGAAGGTAGGTAGGTAGGTAAGTATTTAGCAGTAGGTAGGGTAGATAGGTAGGTAGGTAGGTACGCCGTAAATAAATACTTAGTGCTACGCTTGCGAAGCCGGGGCGGGCAGCTAGTTAATTATAAATTCCAAAATCAATGACGAACAACTATATTTTTTAACGTGCCATTATGTTCATTTGTTTCTTCTTTACTTTAATCAGCTCTATTTGCAAGCCAAACCGTCAAATAATTTATTTGGCACACGACATAATACGGATTTTCATACAAACATTGGCAGCCGCGCGCTTGCATGTATTCGATCAGTGCCACAATTTCGATTTATCTCAAAAAAGGTTGTCAAAATAATGTTCGAATTTCTAAGTTCGTTTGCTTTATGGAAATTCTTAACCCTGTTGAAAACAGACTACACCTAGAGCCATATTTATCCGGTTCATCGATTCCCATGGTAATATCGTGCTACCAATGTTTCGTAACGTTCCATTGCATTCCCGCAATCCATTAGCGACCATGTAAGCATTGCAAGGAGTGACGTAGAATATAACCTCATTTATTTGTTAACGTTAAATAGAACCTACTTTAGCTTATTCTAGTGGTCGCAAGCGCTATTGCTGATCATGAGGGTTCGATTCCAAAGTGTCGGGCAAACTGATATCTGGAATTTCTCAGTAGCAGCCTAGATTTGTGCCCGTTTGATGGCAATTTATGGGCTTGCCCCCTATAACATGGGACTTAAACATAACTGGTGTGAATATAGGTGTACTGTAGGTGCACATCTGTCTAACCTTTCGGGGAAATGCAGGCGTGATGTAATGTATGTACGAGTATGGGTTTAGTAAGTAGGTTATCTTTCTATGTATTATGGAAAAATATCATCATCATTCAAAATTCAAAAGTCATTTATTCAAACTAGGCTGAGCATCAGCACTTTTCGAACGTCAACATTACAATGACAATTTTGCGGGTCAGTGACAATAGCATCCTGAAAACAGTGGTGGAGAGCCCTTACTCCCCTTTTCTGAGGCACTATGTGGGGAGAATGGTCAGGTAGCATATATATATTCCTTGGACATCCTGCCGCAGTCACCAGCTATTGTTGTATTTTTATGTTTTATGTACTACTAACACTAGCGATAAAGTATTTTACTAACAAATTGGACCATATTGTTGTCTGAAATAAATAAATAAATTACATAAGACAGTTCCCCAAAACGCCTACCCTTCACTCAGCCCACACTTCATTTCAGCCGTAAGACGTCTACTGCTAGACATAGGCTTCCCCCAAGCACCACCATTTCGACCGGTTCTGTGTTTCCCGCATCCAGCAAATTCCCGCGGCCTTCACAAGATCACCGATCCACCTTAACCATCCAATGAAAATCCGAGTTCGAAAATCACACCTTTTACAATTTCGTGGAACTTCACTAATTGTATTTCGAAGCCACTGGTACTCGTATTTTATAGAGAGTTACAAACTTACATAAGCTAAAAACGTTGAATATGCATCAGGGCTAAGCTCAAAATCAACGAAACTGTTATGTTATGCCAACAAACTTGTTATTATTTTAGTCAATAGTTTACGCAAACCACTGAAATTTGTTTTTATATCCATTAACCAAACTGTTGTTACACAATAGAGTGGCTTGACAATATGCCGGAAAAACAAAGGATACAGAAAAATAACATAGTTAACAGCATTGCGAATAACATTTGGAACGGTGTGCTGCGTTGCGAAAACCTGTTGACCCACAATTTAACATTCACCCCATACTGTATCATTCCCAAAATGAAAATATTGAAGCATACGTTTATCAAAATTTAAATTTTCGATCACGAGTATAATGTAGGTCGTACGTTTAAATTCTAAAATGCAATTTGTGCCGGTAGAGGGCAGAGCGGGTGAGGTCTGAACTCCATTAGAATTTATGATACATGTAGGGGCCGACAGTAATTAAAAGAGCCCGCAGAGGGAAATAACACACCGAAATACTGTAAAGTTATGGTATTATACTGCTGGAGCTACTTTGATAAATGGAGTTGTTTGTTTTGAAGAGGTCGATGACCAACTTTTGTAGCATTTAAACTGGTTTGTCTATGATTTTTGGGGTTTAGTAATGTTTTTCATGTAGGTTTAAGAAGGGAGTCTGTATCTTTGGCTTTATGTCGTGGATTGTCGAATCAGCTGTTTTACATAACCGCTAGCTGTTTTAGAAAACAGCTCAGTTTTGTAAAACAGCTAGCGGTTATGTAAAAAAGCGGATTCAATAATTCATCTGTGGTATATAACCAACGACTTCAAACCAATAACTTAGCAATTCGATATTTTATACATATAACTAAAACAACATTTAATTGTAGACCTTTGTGTCAAACTGATGGAAAATGGGAAGTCTCAGTGCTTGTGTTCTTTTTGCAACTAACTGCATTACTTGCATGTTTTTGGCTGCCTATAAGAGCACTGTGTCTAGACTATTCATGTATATATGTATACCTACAAAGTAGACATTTTGTAGGTTAATCCGTGACCTTCGCATAATTTTAGATATATTTTAGCAAAACCGTACCGTGCGAAAAGAAATCTGGTCCACAGCACTTCTATACGCAATTAAGAGGCTTTTATAGGCAGCCGTATGGCCTTTTTTATTACAGAACGTTTAAATAATTTTATGAGATTGCGTTGCCGAAATTACCCCATTAACTTTTTTAAACAATCTCATTTTGAGTTTTACTTTCGCACGAGATTTTGTTTAAATGCAAAGTGTCTACTAGGATTGTTTAGCCGGAGATTTCTATGAGACTCCTAAATCACAAAAGCCAGTTATTCGTCTTATTATCTAGGACGCCTCGTTGATCTAGTGGTTGCAAGCACTACTGCTGAGCATGTTCCTGGATTCGAATCCCAGGGTTTGTAACTGGGCCTATCTGGCGCAGCCGCGAGGCAATGTACCCTGTTAAATTCTTATTTGTTTCCTTTTTTATTTCTTTTTTACTTGTAGCATAATTATGTTGTGTTGTGTGCCTTTTTGTCTGTGCTGAATAAATGTATTTTATTTATTTCTTTTTTTTTTATAGGTTTTTTCCATTAGGAATTTCTCAGTAGCAGCCCGAAGCCTGGATTTGTGCCCGGTTGATGGCAGTAAGCTCGCCCCGATATAGGTTTTAAACATAACTGGCGAAATGTTGGTGTTCTATCGGTACACCTCTGCTTAACCCTTGGAGAATTACAGGCGTGATATTGTGTTATTTTCTAGGGAACAACCCAAGACCCGCGGAACCCAAACTCCCTTGGGGAGTTTGTTGCGCCACTTCTTCTTCCCAGCTAAGCACTAGGAAGTGGTGACGGGCGAGCGTTTTTGGGGGACTGTCTTATGTAATTTTGACGTTCGAAAAGTGCTGATTCTCAGCCTATTTTGAATAAATGACTTTTGAATTTGAATTGACCCAACAGTTGTGTCTAGACCTACACAATAAGCAAATGGTCAATCGAATGCCCACACGGAACAAATGTGTCAATGGTTAGGCTATGGTTTCCTAAAAGAGCGGTGAGCGCCACATAACGGCCGCAGTGACAGCTGTCTTAAAATGATGGCAGCGAGGTTTGACTTTACGATGTCACAAAACGCTCTCTAGGAAAACATACCAACTTAATTTCATAAATAACGTTTCAGTGACGTCATTCACCAGTAAATTGCGGGGGCTATGTGGGCGGCCACCGTAGGTTTAGTGCGTCTGTGATTTGTGTTTATAACACACCTACGGTACAGAAGAAATTCCGAGTATGGGAAATTTCTTCTCAATGGACCTACCACCCTCTTATCCCACCTACTGTTCAGTACATCCAAAGACGTACCTACTAAAAAGAGTACAAAAAAATCAAAATTATTAAAAGTTTCTAAAAAATATCCATCAATGATTTTTTTATCGCATCTGTTCAAAAAGAGCTGGTTTATTGTTCGTAAACAGGGACTAAAATAGCTTTTTAATCCTTAGAGACTAAAACTCATTTGAATCTGGAACGTGGATATTGTCTAAATATGAATGTGTTTATTTATCAAAAATTGTTATGATCTGTTTACCTAACCGACATATATATATTATTTTTGTTACTATCAGTAGTATACTTTAATATTTACAAGTGGGTACATATCAACTTATATCTAATCCTACTAATATTATAAATGTGAATGTTTGTATGTATGTTACACAATCACGCAAAAACGGCTGAACAGATTTGGATAATATTTGGCACACACATAGTTTATAATCTGGATTAACTTAAATAATACTTTTATCCCGGTAGTACGTTCCCGTGGGATAATTTACGACCTCCACGCGGGCGACGCCACGGGAGGTAGCTAGTTAATTAATAAAAATTGCAAAATTATATACTAACTCAACTAAAACTATTCAAAAACTAAAATATAGCATCGAAATTGTTAGTAAAATTTCCAACACCAAAGAGATCTATCACGAACATTGTATGAACAAGTAACAGACTGATAAGAGAGAGTGAGAAAGTTTGAATTTGGTCAGAATGAAAATCAAAATTTATAATTTTTTGTCATTGGTGTCTTTTTCATAGTTTTCGAGGGTGCTAAAGCCAATAGTGAGGCAAATTGTAAATCCAAGATGGCGGCTGAAAATTTTCAAATTTATCATCATGGGTATCGTTTTCATGGTTTTCAAGGGTGCTAAAGACGATAGTGAGTTCGAAATGTAAATCCAAGATGACGGCTGCGAAATGTTGTTTTGGTTTTAAATCATACTTGAGAAGGAACTTTTTTCCTGACGAGGGTCTGACAGCACACTCTTTTCTCATATAGGGTAATAAAAAGTAGTGTTCACCTCGTGAGTAACACTATTTTAAGCTCTAGTGGTGTACTTTGAATCCCTCGCTGCGCTCAAGATTCTTAGAATAGTTGTTTGCTCCCTAGCAAACAATCTACTATCCTAAGCCTTTTTATTTCATCTGAAAACAACATACACGCCTGTTATCCCCAAAATTTTAGGCAGGAGTGTCGTCTGAAAAAGCAAGTAGATATTAATGGCTATTCACAAAAAATTACAATAATAAAGTCGTAATCGAAGGCTTCTATGTTTCGAAGCTGTAAAACCTTGCAGGTGTAATATTTCGTATTACGTTTTTTTTTCTTCATATTTATAGAGTACAAAGAAAAACGAACCTGTTGAAATTAATGAGGGGCGTCGTTAACGCTTCCCTCTTACGAATCGAAACATTTATTAATGATGAATGATGAGCTGAAAGATTTTTTTGTAATTTTAACTGAAAATAAATGAAATGAAAGGAAATTTAAAGTAGGGTTTGATTTGATTGATTTTCTTTCTTTTTTTTATTTAAATTACTCTGGGAATAACTGCGATAAAACTGTTCAAACCAGACTGTAACAACTTTATACCATCTTTAAAGCAAATAAAGACTTATCTTATCTCAAATATTTAGATAAGTTCTAAAAAGTACTCTCTATATAAAATGCTTTGTCCTGAATGACTGACTGACGGATCAACGCACAGCCTAAACCGCTGATCGTAGAGACCTGAAACTTGGAGGGTGTGTTCTTTGTATGACGCAGGCATCCGATAAGAAAGGATTTTTCGAAATTCTACCCCTAAAGGGGTGAAAAAGGTGGGCAAAGTTTGTATGGGACAACGTGATTCCTTGGTCCAATCTACTTAAAATTTTGCATAAACATTCTTAAAACAGAATTAATGGAAGACCTGTTTCGTATTTCATTGAAATTCATCCCCTAACGGGGTTAAATTGGGGTAAAAAGTTATTTTGGGAGTGATTTGCTTCCAAGTTTATATCAATACAACTTAGTGCTTTTGATTTAAATTACATTTTATTTTAACACTTGTTTGAAAAAGCAATCCGATTTTAAAAGGTTGAACTCACATAAAAGCTTGGTGCAACGCAAATACTCTTTAAAATTGGAATGTCTTGAGAGTCACCGTGTTATATTAGTAGGTACAAATCACACATCCCTCCCGCATGATCCCTGTAAGCCGAGAAACAGAAGGCTATTTAGTCGCTCCAACTATCAAGGTTAGATCAACTTTCGCTAAAAGACAGTACCCAAGGCAATCTTCTTACTTATACAACCTGATGAATAAAGAACTACGTATATACTCCATGAAGCTCCGAGACTGCAAAAAAGTTGTAACCGACTGGCTTAAGACTAAAACCTACGACGATGTTGAATGTATCGTATCAACACTTCAATAACCAAGACATTGTCGCAGGGCTAGCCTACACCTACGCCTACACTTGAACTTGCACTTACACCTAAACTTATTCTAGCTGCGCCTTCCGTTCTTACCCGCATAGGTCTCGCCCCCGTGGGAGCATCGGGTTGGAGGTATCCTGTGTCCTAACCCAGGACATGGTCTACCAAAGTGCCAAATCTCATCCAGATTTTGTTCAGCCATTTTTGCGTGAAAGCGTAACAAGCAAGAAGACAAATAAATAAACAAACACACATTCGTATTTATATCTAATATTGTACAGGATCTTAATTAGGATAGGAGAACTAAATATGCTCATTATAACACACACACTACACACTCACTCTTTACATCGTCACCCATACTTACACATATCACACTTACACGCGCGATCTGGCCCTTTTCTATGCATAATACTCATGCATTTCCAAATCATTTGGCCATTCATTTCATTTTGTATAATTTTAAGTTACCCATTTATGTTTAGTTTTGCATGTTACATTGTCTACGTTTCAATTGCATAAGATAATGATAAGTGGAAGTGCGGAGTCTCCTAACACAAGCAACCCCTTGCTTAAAAGGTGATCTCCAATAATAATGTATCGTAATGCCCTTTGAAATTGAAATAAACATTTTTATTTATTATTTTATTTATTTTACATTACTACCGTATTTGAAGGTTTCTAAGGTTTACAGAGGTCTGTATTTATTCCTAGGATTCCCCTAACACCATCAAATTACCCCTTCGAATTCAAGAGAGTGCATATTCCCATCAAAGTCTGCTTCGCAATGACCATAAACAAAGCTCAAGGTCAAACTCTTAAGGTAGCGGGAGTAGACTTGGGGAAAAGCTGCTTCTACCACTGCCAGTTGTATGTGGCATGCTCCAGAGTCAGCGCACAGAGTAGCCTGGTGATTCTAGCACCCGAAGAAAAAACAAAAAATATTGTTTACAAAGAAATACTGCGGTAGGTGTAGTATTTCGATTTCGTTGTAAAAAGAAAATACCCCCGTGTAACTTTCACTAAATCAAAGGCCGAGCTTCGTGTTCATAAAATGTAAAAACATTTTATTTTATTTTCATGCTTATATAACCTCCAAAAAAAAAAATAAGAAAAAAAAGGTTATTATTTAAAGATTGGTATATTTTATAAGAATTCAAACATTTTAACATAATAATTTATATATTATAACAAAATTAAGAACGTAAAAAAACAATAAAAAATCCTATTTTCGACTTTTATGCGGACGAAGTCGCGGGCAAAAGCTACTATTAAATATAACAGTGAGGTTTTTAGGTACTTCCTGAATTATAGGAATCCAATCATATTTAAGTCCATACAAATCACCGAAAACGCTAACTCCAAAACCCTCATAATTTGTTTAACAGTTCAAACGCTCCGTAAACTAACAAAAAAGGAATAGAAACGAACGTATAGACCGATATTGCGGTTCTGCACAATCGTAAGGAGGCACACATGACGATCGTAAAAAATGTGAATGGCATATTGAAATATTTCTCGCGACCCTTTTTCTGGCCAATTTTCCTTAAGGCTCTATGTAACGCCGATATAAATCTGACTCGCAGCCCGTTACAGCTTCTATTTGTGTGTTTATGGTAAGATGGGGGCTCTGTTTTTGGTAATACTTGAAGATCGAACTGTAATATTGCGGGGTACCTGATATTATTGGCAGAGCGTGTTTTTCTAAGGTAACCTACTAGTAAGTTGTAAGGAAGAGTTTGTCAGATCTTGCATAAATGAAAGGAAAACTTCTTCAAATATACTTAGTAAACATCTTGAATTCATAGACAAAGAACGTCTAGAAGATTGACATTTTGGAAGGACGGATTTTTTTAATTCATCCTCTAAAGTTAAAACAAGCAAAAATAAATTTAAAAAAATGCAACCCCACATTTCCTCATTTCTCTTTTCTCTCATTTATCTATAATATTCATTGAGATAATGAGCCCAAACACGATACCTGTGCTGTAAGTTGTTAAAGGAATCACCTGGAATTTTTCGTAAAAAGAATCACCTGGAATTTGCAGGATACCCAACTGGTATTCTGCAAATTCCAGGTGATTCTGCAGCACCAGTTCAAGTTTATTTTTTGTACTTCTAATATCATTGAAGTAACAATAACAAATTTCAAATCGATCAGACCTGTGGAATATGCTCAAATCCATTCATCAATTTGACGACACGGTTAGCGCAGTGGCTGAGCGATCGACTGCTGAACTTGAACCGATTTTCTTGAACACTCTCGATCAAGTAACCTTTCAATCAAAAAAACACTATCGGTTGAGCCGTTTGGGAGCCACGATGGCGCTGCCAGACACACAGATACACACGTTAAACTTATAACATACGGTTATCTCTTAGCTGCTACGGCTTATTTTAATTTTTGAATTGTTTTTGTTTTTTATTACGGACGCTTTTAATGTGCACGTCTTTCTACATTGTTCTCACATGTCATGTATAATTACAACATGAATGATGTAACCAATTTTTTGTAAAAATATTTTGATTTAAAAGAGTGTCCGTGGAGTTTCTTGCCCGTTATTCTCCATAGGAACCTACGCGTTGGAATGGGCAACTAGCTTCATATTTCTGACTGACCGACCTCTTGAAAATTCAAAAGTACCTGTAATTGGTTTATTTGAAATAAATGCTTTGAGTTTGAGTTTGTGTAACACCCCTCTTTTTTCGCGGGGGGTTTAAAAAGGGGGTGAAACTTTGTATGAAATTTCGTAAATTAAGCCGATGGGAAATCCCGTATCATGATTATTTTTGACGTCAATATTTAGCTAAAATACCTACCAACCTGCTATTTACCTATTAACGTCAGAAAAAAATGTTTTAACAGCTCATAAACATCTAATGATCCTCTGAACTTGAGCTAAATTACATTTATTAAATTAATAATGAAAAAATTTGGGAAGTTTAAAGATTTTAGTCTCGTTAAAATGTTGACGTTTATTGATACATAACTTAGGAATGTTGGTAATAGAAATCGAATAGTTTACACCGTGGAGTTTCTTGCCGGCTCTTCTCCATAGGAAACGACCAATTGGAACTGTGCACCTAGCTTCTGACGTTTCATTAATGCCCTTGTCGGTTTATGTGAAATAAAATATTTTGAATTTGAATTTGAATATTTGATAATCTCGTAGATAATAACGTTATCATTAAATAAGAACTAACATTGATCTCTTGTTTATTGTATGAGTTTATGAATTACTTAGTTGCAGTTTCGATGTTTTCCTTTACGTTCAGTGGTCTCAAAGACCTCCCTCCGTAATAACATGTCACCACTAGCCTGGCTTTTTCCAACTATGTTGGGGTCAGCTCCCAGTCTAACCGAATGCAGCTGAATACCAGTATTTTACATGGAGCGACTGCCTATCTGACCTCCACAATAATACGATACCCCTTAGTAAGACTGGTTGTCAGACTTTCGGTCTTCTCACTATCCGTAACGGCTGTCAAAGATCTACAAATGACAGCCGGGATTAACGGTTTAACGTGCTTTCCGAGTTAAGGACCCCGTCTCGATATGTAATCGATGGTCACCCATCCACGGACCGACCTTGCGGCTGTTATTATTTAGCCACGAGCCCCTCCTACGTAATGATATTTGTGGCGTTTTCTAATTACACATTAGAAAATGCCACATGTAATATGTGCATGCATAGCAGGGTTGCATCCACGACTCCTAGAATCGGGTCAATAACCCTCAGAATATGAAAGAATACAATAGATTAAATCAGCGGTTCTCAAACTTTTTTGGCGACGGAACCCTTTTCGAAAACGAAATATTTGACGCAGCCCTCAAATAATCAAAAACTACGTTTTATGGATTATTCCACTTTGGCCCACCAATCGTGGAAAAAAGTGGATTGTTCACAGTTTTGTCGTCTACTGTGTCCCACTCATTTTGGTGGGGCAATCAAGTAAAACTCGCATAAATTCTGGCACTGGTGGATTTAATAAAATATTATGGCCAAATAAAAACAGTTTAAATAATAAAAAATAGAAACTGTTCGTTAAAAATTATAACGATTCTGAAGCAGCTAAAATACCACAAAGCAATGAAATCCAGTGCTGGACATAGGCCATAGGCTTATATGTTCGTGGAGCCCCGACAGAGGCTTTGCGGAGCCCTCGTGCTCCGCGGAGCACACTTTGAGTATGGCTGGATTAGATAATGTTTACTTGCATAGAAAGTAGGTATACAGATGAGTTACAATAATGTTTGGTTTCAGCATTCTACCATTTGGCATACAACACTTTGTATTTATAACTAAAACAATATTTCATTGGTAAATCTAATTCTGCAGGATTTGGTATACAATTTTAATTCTACATTCTAATAAATCTAATGGAACGTCAAAAAAAAAAAACAACATGATTTATTTTTTATTTTATCGTGTTTAGATACCCATCGCATCTCCGGTGTTTAGCTAGATAATTTAACTTAACCATGTATAATTGAAAAATATATATAAACAAAAATTTCTTTAGTATCTATCCCATGCAAGTTGTATGTGATATCCAAAGTCCAATACAGCTACCTACCAATCCTGCAGTTTTCCAATGCCAATTTACTTCAATCTATTTCACAGAGCTTTATTTCAACTGTGACTGAGCAAGATATTCCGTAGCACGTCGGTATATGAGAAAATTTTGCATTTTATACAATTGCAATCTTACCGAAGAGTTGTAGTTTATGAATAAGATTCGTTTTAGTTTTGCTATTGAATCATTTAAATTGAGGATCAGTTTTGTGGATACGATGTAAATAATAGTATTGTACATGATGCTATATTTTGAAACTATATAATATAATGTTATTAGAGTTTTGCAACCAATTTTCGTTTAGACATAATTAATAGTTATAACGTAGATGTAAAAAATTCATAATACAATTTAGCGTCTAAACGGTGAAATAGTGGACGAAAACATCGTGAGGAAACCGCGGCATGCCTAGGAGATATTTCTCGACAGCATGTGAAACCAAGTCAGAGGCCCATGGGTTTTTTTTTATATTTTTGGGTGGGAAATCATCAAATGACTCGTGCCGCTCTGGGCGGAGCGAGAGGGAGTGTCAGACTTTTACTGACTAAAACCCACCCGTGTTCCTGCCGTTGCCTGTGTGCCGGGGCCGCGATATCCCTTTCGGAAAAACTCGCAACCCTGGCAGAGGGCAAGGGTGGCTTTAAAACTTTGACACCAGGTTAGTCACTAACCACACGAAAAGAAAATGAAGGAGCGTCTAAACTTGTTTTTTTCTAAAACATTATTCTTTTTATTCAGCATCGCGGTAAAGGCATACTAAAAAGCCTTAAGGTCTTAACTCTACTAGGCAAAGTTAGGCAAGAAGTCAAGTCTATTTACAAACAAATAGGGGTGCACTCCCTTAACATCTTCTTAATCATTACAAAAGGGGCAAAAGCAAGTTCAACGGTAATAAACGCCTAACCGGTGAGTGTTCGACCGAGATACAGCCGTTTAATGGACCGCTGTGGCAAAAACAACGCTGTTGCAACCCAAATTATAATATTGGAGTTCCAATTGCATAAGTTTGTGCTATTTGCTACTTCGCACTATCGTGGACGCGGGTGCCAGGTTCTCTGTAATGAAACTGGATTTGGTACAATACCAGTATTGGGGAAGATTACCTATTTAGTTTTTATCTTGGTATTTGAGATGTTCAAGGAATGAAAATGATTAAATCATTCTGCCGAGCATTTTCTCTACTATGTTGGGGTTGGCTTCCAGGTTAATCGGATGCAGCTAAATGCCAGTATTTTAAATGGAGTGACTATGCTCTGCCTATCTGACCTTCACAACCTAGTTACAAGGTAACACGATATCTGGATTGTGGAAATCCAGTTACTGGGTAAATGTGCTAATCATTGGTAAGACCGTTTGTCAGACTTGGGTTTCTGACTACGAGTAACGACTGTCAAAGATCTACGAATGAACCAACGGCTTAACGTGCTTTCCGGCACGGAGGGGTCTCAATATACATATAATGAATGGTCACCCATCCCGAACCGGCCGTGACATACGTTGTTTATCCTTAGATTAACCCGTGGGGCTGTTATTATTTCGCCACACGTCCGTCCTACGTAATAGCATGTGGCGTTGTCTAACGTAAATTCTTCCTTTTTAATCAACATTTTTGTATTAATGATATGAAGGTAGTTATTTTGTGTCTGAAATAATATTTCATAACAATTGCAAAAGAAATATGATGTGTTTTTAAGTTTTTCCCATGTTTAAAAAAGAGAAATTTTATCTCGAAAACTATCAAGAATTGCGAAGCATTCAGGAGTATTTCGAATACCGCTGAGCATGAAGAATGTATTTTTGGAACGATGTTCTTTAATCCGGCTTGTAAACTGGCAGAAATCGTTTCAGAAAAAGTGTCAATTTGGTCAAAATTTTATTTTTCAAATTTTTCGTCATGGGTGTCGTTTTCATAGTTTTTGATGGTGCTAAAGTGGATAGTCAGGTCAAATTGAAAATCCAAGATAGCGGCTGCAAAAGATTAAAAAAATTTCGTTATGGGTGTCGTTTTCATAGTTTTCAAGGGTGCTAAAGCGGATAGTGAGGTCAAAATGTAAATCCAAGATAGCATGGGTGGTATAGGAAAAAAGAAAAATAGGGAAATCCCAAACGTCGAAATTTTATACGAGAAAGAAACGTGGTACGAAGTTCACCGTGTCATCTAGTGTTGGATAACAAATGCCAATATATTGATCCCATAATATAAAGTCAATGCACTTTATACTGCTGATGTTGAAATCCCTGCTACTGCTACTGGAAAAGCAAATCTCCCGTAAACGTGGCTCTAATCCAAAACTTATTAACACTGCAAAGAATCTCTTAATTTTCCTTCATTTTAAATTTTCCATATTGTATCTATGCTAGAACCTAGATTAATTATTCTGAATTAATTACGAAGAGTTTACCACATTACATAGAATTAAAGCGTCCCCCGTATTACCTACCTACCAAAAATACATTATGTATTTACACAACTGTGACATCACTGGCAAATTGTGGGTGCACTTTCCAGGTGTATATTATTCATTATAAACTACTGGGTACTTTTCTTTGAGGAATAGAGGCGTTTCTTTAATTGTTTTTTAGAAACTGTCATTGATAAAAGATACTAGCCATCATTTTATTATTCTCTGCAAAGATAGTAAATAAATAAAATAGTAAATAAGTTCAGTTCGATGATATTCGGGCATTTAAGTGGCATGCAAACCCTTATTTTAACAAATATTATTTTGATTCAAAAAAGTTTCTAAAAAACTAGTTAAAGTTTGAAGTTTCTTGCCGTTCTTCTCCTTAGGATCCCACTACACTTTGGAATGGGCAACTAGCTTCATCGTTCTTTGGAAATTCAAAAGTGAAAATGGTAAAATGATGGAATCTTGGTGATGGTTCTGTATATATTTTAATTTAAATAAATACTTTCATTTATTTTTGTTTCTTTATCGTCACTTGATATGACAAGCATCAAACGCGCCTGCCATAACAAACATAATCATCTGCTCTCGGCACTGCCACTGAGAACTTTGACAAATTAGTTCATGCTTTATGGCTGCTCCAAACTTTGTTTAAATGTAACACAGGAATAGCATTTCAAGCCTCGGTAATTCTCATCACACCAGCAATCCCACAGTGTTTTAATTAACTGTTTAATTGTCTGATTACTGTTTGTTACCGGTTTTTGAGGTGGGACTGGAATACTGTAAATATTAACTGAAACTTAGGTTGTATGAATAAATTAGTCTCAAAATTTCTTGGGAAAATTGACCTCTTTTACATGAACGAATCGATAGTCATCATCCTCCCATAACTGCCCCTATTTTTTTGTGGTCGTAGTATTATTACATAATTCATAGCTCTATTAGTGGTCATCTGAGAATTCACATATTTCTGCTCGTAGTAATCGTTTCACAAAATTATAAATCCTGGTATAGTACGACACAACTTAAATGTAGCATAAATTTGAAAATTTGCATACATTCATTTCAATTTTATGAATGTATTTGTTTATATGACTTAACAAGTTATTGCGTTTGCGTAAAGATCATTTTCATCTAAAACAGTAATAATTATTGGTGATTTTGAAGGCGGTCGGTGGTGATCGGTTTTACGAATTTTGCCGATGCTACATATAAGTTGTGTCGTACTGTACGTGCCGTTTGCAAAATAATTATAGTTTTGGAAATAATTTGCAGTAATTAATCTGGATTTTATTAAAATTAAAAGAAAATGATACGCTACGTTTCATATAATAATATTCGAAATTGTGTTTTAATTAAATATCTTTCATTTGACACCACCACACCAACCAAATCAACCATTTCATGTGACCTTTCTTTTTGATACGTCAGAATCATTTTTTTTTGTTTCTATAAACCCTGTAGCCATTAGGATCAAAAGTATTTTTATAATTTTTATATTAGCCACTCCAGCCTCCAGCTTCAAGCCAGTCAGTCAAACTTTTTTTGACTTAGTTTTAAGCACTGGCTACAGTGGGCGAATACCACGCGGGATGCGGGATGCGACTCATGCCACATCCCGCGCGAGATTCACCTCAGTTTGCCCTGAGCTTTACCGAAAAGCTGTGTGACTGTGTCGGAGAGACAAACGTATATTTTTTTGTTTATTTCACAAAAACCTAGGTACCTAATTTAACATTTTGTTTTTCTTGGTGTGATATCTATTTGGTGTCTTCTTATATCTATAAAAATCAATGTCACTTTTCGTTGTAATTTTATAACTCAAGAACGGCTGGGCCGATTTAGCTGATTTTGGTTTTGAAATGTTTTTCACAGTCCAGGGAAGGCTTAAACAAAATTAGGGTAGGTAGGGTGGGTAGGTAGGGTAGGTAGGGTTTAGTGCGAAGTCGAGGCGGGTAAAGCTAGTGAATTTGTAATTCATTGATGAATTAAAAAAAAAAAAAAAAAAACTCCTCGCAATCAGCGCATCTGCCATCTTATCCCTTCACCACCCTTGGTTGACTGGTAGAGAACGCCAAAGGTATTAAGTCCGCCTTTGTACCTTATTGTGTGCGAGAACTTTAAATAAATAAATAATATTCTGTTGTCTTTTTAATCTTCAGCTGTAATTAGTTGACTTAATTAAATTAATAAACATTGTATTACACGTGTCCCTACTGTAAGCTGTAATCAAACTGCCAGGCTCTATTACCTTTTAATTTTGTTAAATCAATATTAACATCATTCTATAGTCTCTTTGAGTAGACATTTTAATTACTGTCTCCGATTAATTGGTTTTATTCTCTGGCTAGCTGCCGCCCGCGTTTTGGTTCGGGTACGGACTTCAAGCTCCGTTGGATACGCTGGTTGAGTTTCGAAAAATACTTTTGTATTTCACTTTTATCTGTAATTATATAACAATATCAGGTATTTTAAAGGTTGTCTGCAAAAGGGAAATTTCATCACGCAGGTTAAATTCGATCATTCAAGCGTATTTAGAATAAGACCCGTGTACACACACGTTTTGTTTGCCGTGAAAAACTATGGTTTCTACGCCGTGTAGGCACGATCGTCAATTTTGTATGGATCACTATGCAAGTTTTTTGACGACATGCTGCACTACGGCTCGGTGCCGTCGCGTAGACCAGTGATATTTCGTGTCATATACCTACAAATTCACAAAATATTCTGCGGTGCGGCTAGCATGCCGTACCGTAAAGAAACCGAGCAGTGTACAACAGGCCTAAAGAAACCGTGCTGTGTACACACGACTACATATCAAGCAATACATTTCCAGTATAAGCTGACCTCTCATTGTTCGGAAATCCTATACAATGCGAGATCACCTTATACTGGAAATATATAGCTTAATATGCAGCCGAGTGTACAATGGGCCTGAAGAAACCGTACCGTGTACGACCGGCAATAGTTTCAAAATTGACTATAAGCAGCGATTGTTTGCATAGGACAACAATTAAGTATGTCATATGTGCGTAAATGTGAGCACGTCGAAAAATATAGCGATAATTCAGTATTGCTTCTTATTTTCTTATGTAAAGCTTACTCAATATAGATTCTGGGTATTGTGAGCGCGTGCTGCGCTTACAGTACTAACATAAACATACAATTGCCGAACCCCTTCGTCATGTCAAGACGTCACATCATGACGAAGGGGCTATAATAATTTATCCAGCCTATTATTTATTATTCACATAAACCTACATTGGCACTTATAAAACGTCAGAAGCAAGGTGCACGGTTCTTGGGCACGCCACAGTTGCGGCGATAAGTCCCCTCTTTGAGGAGTGGCTAGAGAGGCAGCACGGCGTCCTCACCTTCCGCCTAACGCAGGTCCTCATCGGACATGGTTGTTTCGGAAGGTTCCTGTTCCGTATAAGGCGGCATGAAATGCCCGGGTATCACCACTGTGTAGATCACCCGGAGGACACACACAAAACACGGTGGAGCATACGGTGGAGGTCTGCCCGGCTTGGGGGGCACCACCGTGTCCTTGTGGAGGTGATCAGAGGCAGTGATCTCTCGCGTCTAGCCCTGGTGCAGGTCATGGTACGTAGTGCGAAGGAGCGGGAAGTCGTCACCTCCTTCTTCGAAGCAGTAATGCTCGCAAAGGAGGAGGCGGAGCGCGTGAGGGAGAGGCAAATTTCGCGCCCTCACGCCCCTAGCCGCCGCAGGAGACGCCATGGGCGTCGGGAATCACAGGCCGATTCCCGGCCACCGTAGGCGCGGACTTGCGGACGGTGAGCAATGGGTAGCTCATCGTCAGATAAGGACCAGGCCCGGGTCGACGGCGCGTTGTGTTCCACGCACGCCTCAAAGAGATGTCCGCACAACAGAAGGGGTCTGCTAGGACCGATGCCTGCCGGGGTCGCGGGAAAGTCTGAAAGGGATACCATGGCCCCTGGCAATGTACAGGCAACACTGAAGGAACACGGGTGGGTTTCAGTCAGTAAGAGTCTGACACGCCCTCCCGGTCCACCCAGAGCGGGAGAAGTTATTTGATAAACTCCCATAACAAAAATAATAAAAGTGCACGGTTCTAATTGGTCGTTTGCTATAGAGAAGTGTTAAAATTACAGTGTTAATAGGTATGGTATGGGAAGACAGTGTAGGCCTTTCAAAAAGTAACAGGTACTTAATAAAATAGAAAATGGTCTACAAATCTATAGTCTATGAAGACTACAATGTTCTCACTAACAAAATGATAAAAATTTAAACTCATTTAAACCAAATGACATGATTGCCAACTGTAACAAAGGCTTATTCTCAATACAGAACAAGTACTACCAGCATTGATCACCACGCTTGCTCAAGACAGGTTGGCGATTTCATCACAATTTTTTTTTATTTATTTAAACTTTTGGCACTCAAAAAGGTACAAAGGCGGACTTAATGCCTTAGGCATTCTCTGACAGCCAAACTTTTTTTAAATTTAAAATATGTTATAATGTGTAAATATTAAAATGTATAACTAAAATAGGTACCACAGTACATAAATACGTTATAAACTAGATACACATACATACATAATTTACTATAATATATACCTATATTATATATATACATATATACGAATCCACAGGCGAGAGGTTTTGATATGACTCTACTCTATTGGTTTAGAAAATAACTCCGTTCATGCGTCCGTTTTCCTTCACTGATGTCAGTAGTGTCCGAGAAAAACTGAGAAAGTACCATAATTAATTGAAAGAGTCACATTGGTACTTTCCCGGGCATGGGAATGTGCATGAGAGGCGGGTCTTAACCGTAGTTTGAGTTATAACCTTTAACTTAGTTAGAGCTAAGTTAAGTTTTAAAATTACCTAAAAATGAAACATTATAAAAATAAAAGAAGAAATTAAAACAACAATTTGGGTACTGAAGACAGACACAACATTAATCTTAGCTATTGTCTATCTGTTTGACAGTGTAATAAAAAACAAACAAAATAACTAAGTCATATTTTCTTTTAACGTTGAAAAGAATAATTAGAATTCTTCGCCCTCATTAAAATTCGACGTCGTGAGATCAAAAAGCCTTAGAAATGATTCACAGTTGATTCAAAGGACATCGTTTTCTATTTCAATAAATTGACATACCTAACTACGTAGTACTGAAAAAAGGCACAAAATAATAATTGGTGTTTTTCAACAGTCTTCATTTTTTATTTTATTTGTCTTTCTCTGTGTTTCGGTAGTCACTTGTTTGTTTTTCGACTTCTATATTATCTGTGGACCTGTTTTTCATGGCATCTTATTTAAAGCTGAGATCATGTATAAATATTTATAATCTAGATCGATGGTTCCCAACGTTTTAAACATACGCGCCTCCCCCAACTTCCTTATAAAATCACCACGCTACACTATCCCTACTTGCTAGGGTAAAATCAAGGAGCTGATGAAGTGTGCCATATGTGCGCCATGAAAACGTCACATAACTTGAATAATAAGTTACATACATACAAGTACTTAGATGCTACCCTCAGGGTAGGAAATAAGATTTTTTTTTTAAATTCGAGAACGTTTTTTTTTATTTAATACAGTTTATTTAGTTTTGGTCTCTACGCCCCCAACTAGCGCACGGGCCACTGCTTGGGAGCCCATGGTCTAGATCTAACCCCCTCGGTCGCAATAATTCCCAAACCAAAATGTATGACAGTCGGGTTGTCAAAAGGTTCTATGACAGCTCGGCCTGATTCAACTCAATCTGAATAATAATACCAGATATTTCACTCCTGATTACGGGGATTTGTACGGTCAGGCAGAAAATCTTTTATTTACATACAAAGCAGGAAAACATAATTATCTACAACGCCTATTTCAATTATAATACTATATGTATAAAAAACCCAAAAATAAATAAAAAAAACTACTTAATAATAAGTAGTTTTTATTATTTATTTTTGGGTCGGAAATTGTCAAAATCTTCTGGGCGGAGCGGGGAGGGCGTGTCAGACTCTTACTGACAACAACACACTCATGTTCCTTCGGGTGCCTGTACGTTGCCAGGGGCCACGGTATCCCTTTCGGACATTCCCGCGACCCCGGATATAAGTAGCCTAAGAAGTTCATTAGTTTTTTTAATTTTGTCTTGACTAAAAAAGACAAGCGTTCCTTTGCTAAGAAAATGGCACACATTGGATCTGATGGCAATAGAAATGTTTTCTATCTCACTCTTTCACATCAAATTTAGTCCAGAAGAAGGAAGTCTAGAACATAAAAGACAAGAAGGCGATTTCTTCGACCATGCCCTTCCGACGGTACACACCACTTTTGGTGGCGTTTTGATGACGTAGTATCTAGTATTATTCTTCGGGTTGAGTTGACTCGGGCCGAGCTGTCACTGACCCTGTCAGAAGGCCGAAAGTGTATTATTACATAGTATTGCCCACTAAACGGGTGGGGAATGTCAAATGCTAGTCGCTTTAAAAGCGATTGTCAGTTATGTCCTCTGTGGGGTAATTTCGGAACACACATAAGCTGACAATTGATCGCAATTCCTTTCATTTTGACAGTTCAACCACGTTCATTGCCTTTTATACGTTGTTGCGCAGACAATTTCTTCAAATCTATGCAGCAATGGATTAGGAATTTCCTTCAAAACCTTTGGCTTGTGTTAGGGTGTTCTTTGTGAAAATGCTTGCTGGTTGATGACATCACTAACCCCATTAGAAATGCTGCACATTTAGTTTCCATTCCATTAATCGGTGTTTAACAAATGTCCCGTTTGGCCCAAAATTACCGGCTCTAAATAACGTAACTTAACGCTAGCGTTTGCAACGCGTTAATCGTACCGGAGCCCATAACAGTGACAAGTAATCCTCAACGACGTATTTGGTGCAGTTAGGCCGATGTAGATCAACGGTGGCCGTGCTCGGGATTTGTTGAATTTATTTGCTAGAGCCCGATCCCTCTCTGTACGAGTATCCTTGTTCGTATGAGATGTTGAGTTACTGGAATAGGCAGCCAATAACGAACACTACGTTTATTCCACCTGCATAATCACAAAAGCAGCCGGGGAGAAGAAAAAGGCGGGCAAGGCCAAAAGGGCGGCCAAAAAGAAGGCGAGGCGGCAGCGGCGCAAGGAGCAAAGCGTCGCGGCTAGGCTCCGCGCCCCGAAGTCCGCAGCTGTAGTGATAAAAATGCATGCCTGAGACATATTTCTCGATGGCATGTGAAGCCAAGTCAGAGGCCCATGGGCGGCTTTAAATCTCTAACACCAGGTGGTGTCACTAACCACACCAAAAGAAGAAGAACAAAAAAGCACTTATAAGGTACAAATCAAAAAAGATTTCATCAATACTTAGGTACCTACTTGCACGTTATTCTAATATGAATCAAACTCAAAATTTTAATATCAGGTATTTTCTTTAACGTCGTTCAATTAAGCAAATAATAACAGTGTGTCGTTTTCTTTAAAAAAAACTGGTGTCCTTTGGTTATGCAATGATTTCGAATCAAAGAAGCTATGTCATTAAAATGTATGATTTAAATGACTTACTCTTGACTCTACTTGATTTCGAGTTTTCCTCTTAATAACAAGTCGAAAGTTATCAAACATCTTTCTGCCCAATGCAAGTACCGTCATCGTCATCACCTTATCCTAAGTCGCATCTAGTCTCTCTAATTCCACGTCCGGGTCCCCTGACAGTCATTCGCTGCTCCCGGTACCCGTTTCGATTACATTGACGTCACGACCTCACAGCAAAAAGATAAGTTTTAGCTCTAATGTAAGGGTTACGACACACGCGAGAGACCGGGATAAGGACGCGGACATAACTTACCTACTGATGGCTAATAGGCTAGGTCTGAACGTGAGGCTATTTTTCTGTAGGTAATTTTTTTTTTTCGGTTTTATAATGTTGCTTTAAGTGTGATACTCTAAAATGGAGATAGGATACTATGATATTATTTTGACTTGTAATTTAGTCTACTAGAAACGTGGAGTTCGTAAGGAGGTACGTCTTGAACGAAAATGATCTTAATCTGCGTTCGCAATTCATTTGCCAAACGTGTAAACAAACACGAGCTATGAAGCTATGAGCGTGAAAAACAACTGTAATGCCTATAAGGTTCACTTTGCGCAATTTCCAACTTCATATTTTTTATGACTTTTTCAACAGTGCTAGTCAGTCTTAAATCAACTTTATTTATACTTGCTTAAAGTTGATGTTAGTCTACATAAGTGGAAAACTGATGTTTGTTTACATGTCTGGCAAATACATTGCGAACGCAGATTAGGTTCTTTGGTTATTAATAAAAACATGTCCTCGTATAGTTTCAGTAGTTGCTACCACAAATGGAATCATGATAAATCTAACTGTTCGTAGTAATACGACCGTGGGCTCCTGGTTTTTATGCATACCTTTCATAAACGCTCCCGTAAACAGGCGCGACTCGACACCGGTAGAACAATTTCCGTGAAGTTTTCATAGAGATTGTTCCAACAGAGTCGTGTCACGCCTGTCTGCGAGAGCATTGGCCAAGTAGGTATACTAATATCTTTAATTTATATGGTGTACATAAAAAGAGTATTATATCCTATATGCTATTAAATGAGCAATATTTGTATATATAAATATTAGTAATCACGTTCTCGAAAACAGCTCTAACGATTTCGATGAAAGTTGCAACAATGGGGGTTTCCGCGGGCGAAAAATCGATTTAGTTAGGTCTCATACCTGGGAAAATTCGTTTTCTCCTTATTTTCACCCGAGCAGAGCTCGGTCGCCTAAAGTTTAGAATAAGATGGATAACTTAGAATAACATGACATGGCAGCATAGAATTAGTATGAAGTATCCTGTACTATTAAATATGCTTTCTCTGGAGCTCGGTCGCCCAAAACTAAACAAGTTTAATTTATTTTGCAACTATTACCCAAATTACGTAATTCGCACACCAAACCACACTTCCTCCCAAAAACAGATCCACAAGTTAACGAACAAACCCAGATGAGATACGTATTAGTTTTTCCGACAAACATCAAACCAACGAGTTCTAAACAAATAATGGCGGATGCATAGCATTCTGTAAATCACCACACTGCAGTTTGTAGTCTGTAGTCAGATAGCAATCAGCGTTCCTGAACTACTTCTGAACCCTGAAACTGCAGTGTAAAGGCAAAAACATGGACCCGTTTGGTGATTAATTTTAATTGCCGAACTTAGCGGTGTGAAGTTGTAGCCGATACTTGAAACTACATATTAATATTATTCGAGTTCTGTTGCTTTAGAGTGAGTTGTAGTTTTAGTTTCGCTTTTTAGGGTTCCGTACTCAAAGGGTGCCAACGGGACCTGATTACTAAGGCTTCGCTGTCCGTCCATCCGTCCGACTGTCACAGGGCTGCATCTTTTGAACCGTATTATGAAGTCACTTGAATTTTCACAGAGTGTGTACTATGACCGCTGTAACAAGAAATAGTAAAAATAAAGTTAAACATTAAAGGATTGCTAAATATTGTACGGTAAATAAAACGGAAATATTTTTTTTTTATTTATTATGGTATTAATTATATACCTTAATTTTTATTTAAAATATTCTGGTACCCTAGGTTTCTGAAGGTTTTCAATTTGAAAAAAAATGGCATAGGCTTAGTGCGAGAGGCTAACATGATTGATATTTGTACGTAGCGAAGAATTTAATAATTTAATTTAATAACAAATATAATTCAAATATATGTTGCTGTTAGAAAACCTGATTTCACACAAGTACCCTATATCTATGTCAACAATTACTAAACAAAAAAAACAGCCAAAGGCGTGTCGGACTACGCACAATGAAGGTTTCCGTAGTTGGTATGAATTTATCCCAAAAACAACTTAACCTTTGTAGTTGAAAAACATGTTCTCCCAGTTGGAGAATTGGCCGTGGCGTATATATACGTAGATGTATAAACGTCACGGTCAATACTCCAACTACAAATGTAAGTTTGTTATCATAAAAAAAAAAATGCATTTTCGGCCTTTTTTTCTTTACTTGTGCTGTGAAACGTTGCTGCCTGCCAAATTTCATGATTCTAGGTCAACGGGAAGTACCCTGTAGGTTTTGATTTATTTGCGAGTATCAAAATAATATGTTGCTTAATTTCAACTTGATACCTCCACGCGTTCCTGAAAAAAAGTGTCTTGACGAATAGACGGACATCGAAGTGAGCCTATAAGGCCGTCCGTTTTTGCTTTAGAGGGATTGAACCCTAAAAAAAATTATTTGTTTATTACGAGATATTAAAGAAATAAACAACTTATATACAAATTGAAATATCAATTTACTGTAGAAAAAGATGGGGAATAAAAATACGCAATTAATTATAAGTATATAACACAAAAGTAACAGGTATTAACATTCCCATTTCAGGTATACCTCGTTAAAACAACAATAGAATTAGCGGTGAAATGTTTTATGTTGTTTTAATATACGACTGCGTTAGACTAGACTACCCGTATTTTATGTAAATACTTTGAAAGCAGAAATAGGTAATGTTGTTTCATTTATGTCGTACACTGTAATGTATGGAGGTCCGCTTAAGAGCCACAGAAACTTTTGATATATTACACAAGTTATTGTTTTAAATATCTAATGTTTTTTTTTACTTAAAAATTAAAAGCAAAACGGAAGTTAACGAATAGTTATCATTGTTCACCATTTTTTTGAAGATTTCGCTTCAATTCTTACGTGACATGATGTCTCAATCAAAGAAATGTTACATAGTATAAGGAAATGTTACAAAGAAATGTTACATAGTATAAATAAATGTTACAAAGAAATGTTACATAGTAACATTTAACATGTAACATTTCTTTGATTTTTGTTTGGTTCAGTATAATGCAGCAAGAATACATGCTAGAGAAAAAGCGTTTGACCTATTATTACTTGCAAATAAATCTGTAAATCGTTTCCGTGACAGACTGACTGACAGATAAGGCACAGCATACCTACTTAGTACACCGGAGAAGACAAGAACATCTTCGTCATCATTTCAGCCGAAAGATGTCCACTGCTGGACATAGGCCTCCCCCAAGCACCACCACTTGGACCGGTTCTGTGCTTCTGGCATCCAGTGGATTCCTGCGGTTTTCACAAGGTCATCGGTCCAACTTGTGGGAGGCCTTCCAACGCTACGTCTTGCGTTACGCGGTCGCCACTCCAGAACCTTTCGGTCCTATCGGCCATCTGGCATTTAAGTGGCAGTGGGCAAGGCACATTGCTTGCAGAAGAACAAGTTATAAAATATGTACCTAGTAACTATTGTTCCTTAAGAGTTGTGGTAAAGTTATTGCACAATATTATTATGTACCTTGGTACATAATAATATTATACAATAACTTTACAAAGCTTTCGATTCTTCGGTCAACGATATAAAGCAAAATAATAAGCGGGCAGCAGCTAATTACGTATTTAGTGCAATTCCACAAAACCAGCATAAAATTACGAGTAATAAATAGTAATTTATAGACATTAAACTTGAATGTTAAATTAATTTCGACATCGTATTGGAACCACGGCACCGCTGATTCACTATCGAACCATGACAAATTGGAATTGTTTCGCTTACATTTCCGCTTTTGCTTGAATATCGCGGCACCCAAATTTAATTTACAAATTACATTAATATTTGACGGTGTGTGGAGTAAACTAATTGGGGAATATAAAAAAATGTAGTGGTGGATAAAAATGCAACGATTTCGTTGTGGTTTATTTTATTTTTTGGGCGGAAAATTACGAACGTGGGTGAAAATTACGTTATTACTTTTCTCGTTTGATTTCAGAGGGGCGATTCCTGTATTTTGAAGAACATTCTCATTCTAATCTGTCAAATAACTAAATAATATCTACTTCTTATTTTATTTAACCATTTAGTACCTGGTCGACCGAGCTCTGCTCGGGTGAAAATAGAGAATGCTCATTTAATAAATCATGTATAGTTAATACAAACTCCATGCTGCCATGTCATTATTCTAAGGTAGCCATCTTGTTCTACACTTCGGGCGACTGAGCTCTGCTCGGGTAAAAATACGCATTTTCACAGATATGAGACCTAGTTAAATCGATGTTTCACCCGTAAACCCCTATAATGCAACTTTCATCGAAATAATTTCGAGAATGTGGTTACAAATATATAATATGTATATAAATATACAAATTTTGCGCGTTTAATAGTATGGGATAATGGAATACGCACATATAAACAGAAAAGAAGAAAAGAACACAAAACTACGTACGAAAGTGATGCTTATTACTAAAGACATCTACCAACATTAATGACATTGCTTGTCAACGAAACCAGATTGCGACTACATTTTGAACATTTTTGATTACGGGAATCAACCTCATTGTATGTACAGTTCAGTTCATGCCATTAAAGTTGAGACTTGAAGCACTACGTGGTTTGACTTGCGCAGTAGACGATTTATGGATCTCTTTAGCGGTATGAGGCTTCCCGGCGGGCGTCATCGGGACGGGGGAATTAAATAATTTAGTCAATAGTTCAAATAATTTTATTTTGAGTAAATACATCCAGTAGTTGTTCTATAATATCTATACGCCCAAAGGTCTATTCATGAAATTTTACGTGCTCGTTTTCGTTATAAATCATCGTCTATTTCACTAAATAAATTCATTAAATAAATCAATAAAACTAGATAAATATATACTAAATAAATAAATAATTAGACTAATTAGCATGCATATTAGTCACGCCAACCAACGAGTTCGAGCCGTCGATTAGTGTACCCTTAATCATCGCATGACTTGTACTAACTTCCTCTCTGTACTTGCTGTTAGACACGGGCCAGTGAAAGCTATAGTATTGTCAAAAAGACTGACGCTTGATATTTAAAAAAAAAAAAAAAAAAAAAATATTTAACTAATTTTTTTTTTAATTATATTTAATAAAATATTTTCACAGATTTTTTTTTTCTCACAGAATTGTACAAAACGCGCAGTGCGTATTTTAGGTATCAAGCTACAAGTACGCGGCGGGCTCGTCTTGTCCGGCCAATACAGTGAACGCAACGTAGTCATATAAGAGTTACTCGATAGAAAGAGAGGCAACTCCTAGGTGAATATAACTGTAGGTAATTAGCACTGTGCGACCTGAATTGCACTTTATTGTGTCGTACCAAGAGTCGCTTTTTATTTAAATGATTTTGCGGAGTGAACCATCTGTATTCTGTGGTAGCATCTTATTACCACGATGTAGATACAGTATAAAAACATAACCGAAATATACCTGTCAAGGAGAAACTGAAATATACTTTAAATCTCTTGAAACTTAAGGTTTCCGACACAATAAGATAACATCTGCGTTTGAGCGACTTAAAAACAAACTACAATTAAAATAATTATTTTGAAATACGCAACAACAGGAAAATAGCGCCTCTTTTGTTCCACCTTTTTATTTAAAAATCCCCGATTCCTTTCTGATTTATAAATGCAATTAATCAGGCTGAAATATCATCCCAATTATCTCAGTGGATCCTACCGCTTTTTTTCGTCTGTTGTTAGTCGGGAAACGGGAAGTTTTGAAATAATAATTAAATGATTGGGTTAAGTTGCACCATCTTGATTTAAAATGTAGATTATGAGCATAGATTATGTTAAATTTTAACGAAGAAATTTTTTTTTTTTTATAAAATCATTCGAGATTTTTTTTTTTTTTACATATTCAAGGAGCCCTCGATATAAAAAAAAGGTGTTAGGTTAGGTTGAAGCTTTCGTTTATCTGCAAAATTAACCAAGCATCCTCTAGCGCAAATGAAGGTTACAATAATTTTAATTATGAGGGCACAAATGAACATACATACATCCCACTTGCATACCGGTCAAAATCGTAACCCTCCTTTTCTCTTCGCCGTAGTCGGGTAAAAAATTATAACAATTCAGATTATTGCTACAGAAAAGCAAGTTTTGCCACATTATTTATTTTTATATAAAGATTTATTGTAACTAGTATATGTCGAACATTTGACTTGGTCTTAAAACTACTAAGGGCTGATTTCACCAATGAAACTGAACGCGATCTGCATTTTTAAAATGCGTTCAAGAGCTGTCGTGCTGAACGCGTTCAATTTCATTGGTGAAATCCGCACCAAGTAAGTTACCATTCTTTTGTGTCTTCTGTTTCACAAAAATTTTTGCTGCACAAAAAATAACAATCAGCTGATCGCAATCACATCTCTAGCTGCATCGATACGAGTTCCCAAAGGTAATCGATTACAGAGCAATTCGAGTGGAAAATCAAAACCTGTAGTGAACATGATGGACTGAAGACCGTGACGCGGCACGCATTGCGGTTGACATGGCCATTTGTTCCCACAGAGTAAGATATTTACATCTCACGATACGACTACGCTGCGTGAAATGCGGTCTCAGCTCTAATTGAAGTAGTTAGTCTGTGGCTGTTGTAAGACTGGTGGAGGGGCAGAATTGGATTGGTGTATTGGTTTTGTCTTTGGGGTTACTTACAGAGAGTAAAAAAAAAAGAAGAACGTTCCAAAATATTTCAAATTATCTCGCAGAATACGTTTTTAATTTCAACAAAATAAAACCGTTACAGTTGAAGACAAAAAAAATACACCGTTTCATTATACGTAGATCCATTAATTTGTTTTAAACACTAAGATTTAATTAAGCTCCATTGATATAATTCAATTAAAACTCTTTATAATTTTCCATGTATCCAGTGTGGTATAAACAGCCCCTCCGCTCACTCGCGCGGTTCAAAGGAGCCTGTGTTACGTTACGGCTCCGCTGAATATCATCATTTTTCCTTGTTACCAACAAGGTGGGTGTTCTCTTGTAAAGTTGCCGGGATTTCCCCTGATGGTGACAGATCATACATAGTATTACTCTGGAATATAAAGAAATTCATACTGTTACGTTACCACGATGAAACATTACGTCTGCATGCGATCGTTACTCGAGCTTTTATACTTACTTTTATACTTTTTGAATGAAGTAGTTTATTGTGTGCGTGTTTAGAGGGATGAGAGATAAGGATGAAAATAGAGGGTTTTGTTGGGGTGCAGACATAATATCCCGTTTATGACGAGTAGTTACATACACACGTGAAGGCAGCGCATTTTATTTACTACCCAGTACCCTGTTTTTTTGGTGCGAGCTGTTTGACAGTTAAACATGACTTCATTAACGGTTTCATGTAAAAATAATTACGTTCCTTTATAAATTAGGAATAAACACGACAAGCTTAAAATGTGTTTCAAATACTACGTATCTAAAAACAGCAGTGTTGCTAATAGTCTTTTTTTCAAAAACTCAACTCATTACATAGACTAATCTAACTTTATTCCAGAGAGACGCTGTAATGGGGTTGTTTTTTTCGGCCTGCACTGTACAAAGTGAAAATAAGCCAGTTAAAAAACTCGTTAAACTCAAAATGGAGGGAAAAACGCAATAGTAATAAATAAATAAATAGAACTGTGTAGGTGACTATTTAAAAATAATAATCTCATGTCATTATCATGTGTGTGTTGTATAATTATCACTTGCTTCAAAAACGGTGAAGGAAAACATCGTGAGGACACCGGCATACCTGACAGGTATTTCTTGACGGCATGTGAAGCCAAATCCTCTGACTTGGCTTCACATGCCGTCAAGAAATACCATGCCCATGGGTGGCATAAGAACTTTGACACCAGATTAGTCACTAATCACACGAAAAGAAAGACAGATAATCTCATATTCAAATCCTAATCCTCCAAGGTCAGTGACATCCCTAAACCGCTACTCCTCAACTAAGCAGTAAGCATAATAGGCAATAACAATTTGGGTTCCTTTCGACGTCAATAAAACGTCGAGTGTTTCTTTAATTTGAATTTTGATAGAGTTCTAATGAAGTCGTAACGAACTTACTAAGTTCTGTACTTGGACGCTGAGCGTGGAAAGGAACGTTATTAAGGCAAAATGTATTTGTTCTGTCTTCATCCTTGACAAATATTAATATTCCCGAGTTAAGGAGGCGTTGCTTCAATTAAGTCGCTAACTTAGTTTGCCGCTTAGACTTGTTATCTTAGTTCTTCAGACGTTCAACAATTATTTATTTATACGCCATTCGAAGAGAATTTGGATGTTTTGCTAATTCTTCTTCTAAGCATATTATTACTAAGAATTTCATCGTTGTCGTCGTGTTTTGATTCAAGATACTCTGCAATTATAAAGAAACTTTCGACTCGTGAAAATAAGTTTAGATTTATTTTAAGTTTCTCACCTTTGTAGATAGTAAAGTTTGCGTCTGAATTTTAGAGATATTTATTATTAACATTTTAAGTTAGAGTTTAAATCACAAATCACAGGATTTCAGCTGGAATTTCTGTGAAATCTAATTCGTTTCTTTAATACTTTTAGTTACCTTACTATGCTTAAGAATATTTGTAGTTAAACTTAGTTCTTCGTCTGCACGTCTCAGAAACTGATTTACTCTAGTGATGGTGCCGAACACGTAGCCGAATTCTGGGCTGAGTCAAACTCAAACTCAAACTCAAAGCAGTTATTTCAAATAAATCAATTACAGGCATTTTTGAACGGTCAAGGGGTCGGTCAGTCAGAGAGATGAAGGTAGATGCCCATTCCAAAGCGTAGTAGGTACCTATGGAGAAGAACGGGCAAGAAACTCCACGAAGTCTATTGAGATTGCCATCAATATGCTAAGAAAAAGAAGAGTGTGTTGATTAAGTAAGATAATTTCTTCTACTATTTTGATATTTTCGGACGTGTATTTAAAATTTAATGAATAAAGAATAATAACATACCCATAACCCATATCACCTCGCTCCCATCTCGCTGGATGCGAGAAGCACAGAAGCGGTCGAAGTGGCGATGCTTGGGGGAGCCTATGGCCAGCAGCGAACGTCTTTCGGCTGAAATGATGCTGATGCAGATGATGAACCCTCAGTAGTAGATCCCAAAACAATTAAAATTAAAATTCCCACACATAGCAAACATATTTCCAACACCATCCTTCTGAATATTAAAACCAAAACACATTACAATAAGCTCTCGCTTCAACACGAAACCGTTGTTTCACTAACTAATCCTTATCCAAAGGTGTTCCGTATGAAATAACATGCATCGTTGCTTTAGGGTGGGTGTAGGCGACAGACTGTTTGAACTTGCGACAATCTTCCCTTGATTCAGTCGCAACATTTTGTAGGGAACTAAACTTTTGCTCGCGGTTTCGCACTGTCCAAAGGAATTTTCTAGGATAAAAAGTCAAGTCACTCACCAGTTCATAACCTATAGGGAAAAAAATCACGTCAATCTGTTGGTCTATTGCTGCGTGAAAGAAGGGCAAACTAACAAATGAGCAAACATATATTTTGCACTAGCTTATGCCCGCGGCTTGGCCCGCGTCATCCCACGAGGATGTGCGACCGAGATAAAAGTATCTTTTGTAACCCCAAAAACCCCAATCATGGCCTTTCATCCAAATCCGTTCAGCCGTTAAGTAGTGAAAAGATAATAGGTTGTAATAACTTTTGACTAGTGGACCGTTTTTAATGAATTAAAGACTAAATGTCATCTTAAGATACGGCCTATGACTATATTTCCAATCCCATCCATCTCGTAAAAAGAGGTATCATATTATACACAAAAATGTATATAGGAATTACATGTGAATGTTAAAACCATCCCTATTTTACCTTATTAGGGACGATTTTTAAAAACGTAGTTCTTTATTTCTTACCTTCACCTTTTATTTATGATTATCTTTAAGACAAAAAGTAGCCTGTGTCCTTCCCCAGGATGCCATCTATCTTTTTGCCAAAAATTTTTCAGGCGTTTAGGAGTGAAAAGGTAACATACTGCAGATACACAGAGTTACTTTCGAATTTGTAATATTACTAGCTGCACCCCGCGGTTTCACCCGCGTAAGTCTCGATCCCGTGGGAATATCGGGATAAAAAATATTCTATGTCCTAATCCAGATCTTAGTCTACCTATGTCCCAAATTTCATCCAAATCTGTTGAGCTGGTTTTAGTGTGAAAGCCTAACAGAATAAAACACACTTTCGCATTTATAATATTAGTTAGAACTAGTATATTAGTATATAGTATGGATATATACTACTAGTATGATTCCACTAGTTTCACTTATTTTTCAATGGACTTGACTTTGGATGGATCTGCTAGTGTTTCTTGATAATTGACATCTTTACATCCAAACGATTGTCGGATGTCTGCAACCCACCTTAGGGGTATCTGCCATTAACGTAATTGCCACTTGAATATTCAAGATGCTGGATTATACGGGATGCTGTGATCGTCTGAACGCCTCATTTGTATGCCGTTCGGAAATTTTGCATGAGTACAACGTCAGAGGTGACGCTACTTATTTTTAGCCAATTATGTCGAGAGAGCAGGGATGTGAGCTTGACAGTACATGCATGATATCGTGTTCGTGTATTATTATGGTGTTAGGAGCTTAAGCACTTCTATTAGGCCATGTATACATTATTATAAGGTAGTGTTGTTTTAGCAAAAATGTGTCAATTTTGGATCAAAACTGCAATGACATAACTTTATTGCATTTATTATCTGCTTCTTCATAAATATTTGATTACATTGAACACAATATCACAGTTGATTATTGCCTAGCCTTTTCCCAACTATGTTGGGGTCAGTTTCCAGTTTAACTGGATGCAGCTGAATACCAGTATTTTACATAGAGCGACTGCCAATCTGACATCCACAACCCAGTGACTGGGTAACACGATATCCCTTGCTAGAGACTAGTTGTCAGACTTTCGGGCTTCTGACGACCTGAAACGACTGTCAAAGATCCAAGAATGACAGCCGGGACCAACGACTTAACGTGCTTTCTGAGGCACGGACGGGTCCCGGAATGTTAAGATGGACCCATCCACGGACCAACCGCGGCAAGCGTAGTTTAACCTGATCGATCGACCCGTGTTACTGTTATTACTTAGCCACGAGCCCCTCTACTTCCGAATACAATAATCACAGACAGCTTTATTATAACATGCGCCAAAACCAAAATTGCCACAAAATATTATCTCCAAGTTCAGAATAAATCGGTTAGAAAGTCTGATCAAATTACATTGAGCAATTATCGCAAACGGATCGCAACCGGCAAATATTTGCCGTTGTCGTATTAAACGCACACAGTTGCATAGTACAGATGGTCAACATTCATTTGTCGGAATGATTCCATGGCTGCACGTTAGCCAGTGGACGGTTGTAATAATCTGATTTGTTTGCAAAAGCGTTCTTATTAAACGGTCGATTATTGGTTTTAGCGCTGAGTTTGAGGATTTATTGGTTGAATTGGTTAAATATTTTGAAAACTAGATGCAGTAATTTATTATTATTTATTATTCTCATAGGATCACTCGTGTTTCTGTCGGTCGGTCTGTCTGTCTGTCTGTCCGTCTGTCACAACCAATTTGCTCCGAATCTTATGGACCTATTAAGTTAAAATTTGGTACATAATGTATTTCTGTGACCCAAACAAGGACATGTAACGTAAATAAATGAATTTTGAATATCTCTTGAATTTTCCAGATTCTACACGCGTCTTCATACTGTTGATTTTGATCCATTTTCAACCATATAGGTTGATTTACATTTGCATTAGTTTAGTAGCGAGTTAAATCGGCGTCTATATGTGACACTTTATATTGAAAAATCACTTTTGGACTGACGTTTCGATACAACTTTTGCTACTAGAACTAAACTCGCTACTAATTAACGAATGCAAAAGTAAACCAGCCATTTTATGAGACGTCAATTAAGTACCTGTCATCAAGCTCCCCAAGCACCTCCACCGATTCTGTTCTTCCCGCATCTAGCGGATTCCTGCGGCCTTCACAAGGTCATCGGTTCATCTTGCGGGAGGCCTTTCTAACGCTTCGTCTTCCGGTACGCGGTCGCCACTCCAGAACATTTCGGCCCCATCGGCCAGCTGTTCTACGATCAATGTGCCCTGCCCATTGCCACTTAAGTTTGGCAATTCTTCTGGCTATATCAGTTAACTTGGTTCTCCTACGGATCTCTTCATTTCTGTTTGCATTCGATCACGTAGGGGAACTCTAATCCTAGCCCTCTCTATTGCTCTTTGGGTGACTTTTACCCTTAGATATAATATAAAAAAACCGGCCAAGTGTGAGTCGGACCACCGTACATTATTTAGCAAAAAATTAAAATACTAAACGAAGAATATTATTATTTTTCATATTAATGAAAATCGCAAAGATGAATTTGTATTTCATAATGATACTATGAATTACAAAGTTTATTTTTGCTGTTGCAGAAAATCACCCATATTTAAATAAATACCTTATGAATCGGTTTTTAGTAAAAAAAATATTATCTATGGTACGCTTTAAAGAAGGTTCAAATTTCTAACTTGTTTAGTTGTTGAGATAGAGCTCGTAGAAAAATGTTCTAAAACTGACAACTTTTACGGCAGTTCATTATTTTGGAAGGTAAAAAAATAAATAAAAAATGTTCTTATTCGATGAGCTCTCGACAATGACACCCGACATGCCACGGCCAGATTTTTTTGTAAATTTTATAATTTATTGTATGGAGACACCTCTTTAATTTTTATTATTTGTTGTTATAGCGGCAATAGAAATGCATAATTTGTGAAATTTTCAACTATCTGCCTATTACGGTTCATGAGATACAGCTCGCTGACACACAGACGGACAGTGAAAGCTTAGTAATAGGGTTCCGTTTGTCACCCTTCGGGTACTGAACCCTAAAAATAAACAAATGACAGTCTGTACACCTTCAAAACAAAACACGGTGAATACAACGAACGCTTCAATCAGGGTGACCGTCCCAGTGATTGGACGCAATCGGACGATGTACCCGGTGGCGGCGCCCTGCAAACAGCCTTTTTGAACCAGTCTGCAGCTTAGTTGTGTGGGCTTTGATCGGAATCGAATACCTGAGCAAAGGCCATGTTAAGGGAATTCAAAATAGCTTTGTCGGTATGTGTGGAGGTGGACTAAGAGCTATTTTAATTAATGCAGCTGCTACAAATTGTGTATACTCGTAGTTTGCAGCTGCTACAAATTGTGTATAGTTATTGACAATGCAGGTGAACCTGAAATTGGCAACTGTGTGATTACAAGGATAACTGATACCTATTAAGTATTGTTTTTTTTAACCTAACTGTGAAGTTCTTGACCTGCATCACACCTGCTGGTAAGTGGTGATCATGCCGAAGGTGAAAGCGAATTTTACCCGGAATCCTCAACCACACAGTAACTGGCTATCATACCTAGCCAGGCGGACTTAAAACGAGTCCTACCATCAACCAAACCCAGCAAAATAATTCCCCCCACTGGGAATTGAATCCCCGGACCTCTGGGTCTGAGACAGGACGGTGGTCTAACCACTCGACCACAAAGGTGGTTAATATATTGTATACAGAAGCTGTTGGTAAACCCTTTATTAATCTGAAAATATATACATACAAATAAATAAAATTGAAGTGTCTATTTGTAATGTCAAAATACAAAAACAGCCAAAAAACAAAAAAAAAAAGCTGAGAGAAAGACACAAAATTTAAATTTGTTTTTTTTTGTCTCCGGTTTCAGAGATTTTGACGGGTCTATCACTGCAAATAACTAAAGTTATTAAGGAGTAAGGTTAGGCTTACTTTTATTTTAGAAAAATAATTTGGGTCCACGCGGGGTAAGCCGCAGGAAGCAGATAAATCAATCAATCAAATGCCCCTTATTAAACTTTGTGGTAACGATAGTATCCTGTTGAACCTTGCACTGTTGAGGTTATTTAAGATTTCTTAGCGTTGAAAATTTCAGTCGCTGAAATTCTTATCAAGTTAAGAATTAAAATAATTTTACAATAGGTTCAAAAAAAAAAAAACAAAGATTCAAAAAAGGTTCAAATCGATCAATCTTCTTATCTTCGTTTTTAATGTCTGAATACTTAAGGTACCTGAGGAATTGAGGATCACTTTACTTACCAATTTATTGCAATCGTAACTTATAAAAGCTCTTTGAAATCCTGAAGAAAGGCATTGTTTGAGTGTGCCATCGTAAAAATAAAAATGTGGAATAAAAAACAGCCTAGTCGCTTTAACCAATTTATTCATCGCAACTTTTTTAGAATACAAAATAAAAACAAAAACATAAAATAGTATTTATTTTGACATGGTGTGGAAAATTCCTGTAATTTTCAGGAATCTCCGGACCCTCGTTCCGACACGTTTCTGTTACTTACATGAAGATAAGGAAGGATAAGGAAAAATAAGCTCGAACCACGCGTGTAAATAAAAAAAAACGTTGAGGAAACGAAACCTAGAATACATTTTGTGTGAAATTGGATTTTCTTCATGTACATGACTGTTAGATTTTACAAAAATACTGATTTCCTACTTGATGTATGTCTTTGGCATCGTCTATGAACAATTTATCACCAGCTGTATTATAAATTTTTAGATGTCTTAAGAGCCCTTTAATAAAGAGCCAACTTAAGAATAATTATTCTAGTGGAGAAAGAGTAGGTATTTATCCATATCCCCTATGACTGTCGTTTTTGAATAATATGAATGAATATCAAGTCGCCATTTTCAGTAAAAGTTTTTGGATCTACAAATTTAATTCAAATTATTTTATTTCACATAAACCTACATGGGCACTTTTGAAACGTCAGAAGCTAGGTGCACGGTTCCAATTAGTCGTTTCCTATGGAGAAGAGCCGGCAGGAAACTCCACGGTTACTCCTTTAAAAAAAAATGGATTTTACAATATTTTCAAATAACAGTGTTAATATTTATGGGAGGACAGTGTAGTTCTTTCAACAAGTACCAGGTACTTATCAAAATAGAAGATGTCAACAAATTTACAGTCCACTAAGCTTACAGAGTTCTCACATTCTTAAAATAAAAAAGAATCTATATAAAAGATAAATAAATTAATAAAAATAAAAACCTATTTTAAACGAAATGACATGATTGCTATTACAACTGTAACACATCTGAATAATTATCATGTCCACAAAAGCCACTAATAAAGAGTTGAAACTTAATTGTAGAAATACGTATAATATCAAATAATAGGTGCTACAATTCAGCATGTTGTGTAACCATAGTTAAAAAAATACTGTGAAAAACAACGATATTCATTTATTTACTATTAGCTTCCGCCAGTGTCTTTACCCACGTAATATCTTTATAAATTATAGCCTACGTTACTCAATGATAATATACTTTTCTGAAAATGAAAGAATTGTTTATATCGGTCCAGCAGTTTATGAGTTTATTCATTACAAACCAAAATACAAATCTTTTCTCTGAATAAGCTGAGTGAGCTCGGCTATTATTGCGCCGATTGTCGTAACAGCCAATGGCCGAAAGCCTCGACCAACATTTCCGAGGTTCTCGTTAGGCGGTTGGATCAAGGGCCTGAATCAGGCCGTACTCCTCGATACGGCTCGCATTGTGAGGAGGTTCCTGTCTCTGCAGCCCTAACCACCGGTAGCTTGGACCCTGCTCCCGACACCGGCGGACCTCTACATTTTTATACTTTTAAATGTTTTTTATTCACATCTTTTTAGTGTGAAAAATATAAAAGAAAGAAAATAAATAAATGAAATAATAATATTAGTGTAGGTTATTTGTTTTTTTATTTATTTATATTGTAAGGAAACAAGGTACATAAGCAGAAAATGAAACACAGAATGGTAAATAATTTTCCAACCGTATTCCTTAATTAGGTACAATTACAGCTGAACTCTAATTACATATCGTGCCGTCACAGCCAGCCTGTAACTAAACACAATGATTTACCTACGAAATAATAATTAAAAGGTCCACAATAAGTCTTTCACAAGCCTGTCGATAAGGCTCTGTCACAATAGACCAAGAGACAAAAACAAGAGAGGAGCAAAAGCTATTGTTCGCCGCTAACAATAAGGTAAGTGAAAAAGCCTGAATTGACAGGGAGGAAGAATTCACTGGATCTGTATGAGACAACATGATGCCCATGTAATAGAAAACGATCAATGGAATTATTGAGTTGATCATTTCAATGTTGGAGTTGTTGAGTGAACCGAGAATTTTGAATTATCTGGTAGTTTAGTAGTGTTTAAAACTTTCCTTAGTCAAATTAAAATCGTTTACATGTTTACTCATTTCCATTTTCTCAATACTTGATTGTATTCCGGCATAAGACTATGTATGAATCAGTTATGAACTCACCACAGCACATTTTAATAGCGATTCGCCCGCTCACAAGTACTGTTCTTCCTAATTATTAATCTCGGGAGGTGTGGCTTGGATTATCTTGGATTTATAGAGTTCTATCAATGTTAATGTTAAGTATAAGTAAAGATTAAAGGTGTAATTCAACAGCATGTCTATGGTAAAAATTTGACAGTGATAGCGCAATAGCAGTAAGGGCACTTTCAGCGATACACTCGATAGTAGCAGAAAATATCCTGTGTAAATTGATACGGTAATCCTTAAAAATCGATTTCGAATTAAACGAAGCACCTAACTTATACTGTAGCAGTTAACGGTTGTTATTGAACGATATGTATAATGTTTGAATATTTGACTTGAAATTCCCGTTACTGTTCCGCCAAGGTTCGCAGGAAACTTGTTGAATGTTCGACGTATTGTTCAGTAACAGGGTGCACTGAGTGCTTACAGGTGAGGTTTACTTCTGAAATTCCTGAATTTCGGAGAAATGCTCAGCCTGTCTGTATAGTGATGCTTGGCTTGTGGTCGAGGGAAGAAAACATATTCAAGTTTTTCTCCGTCTGTTTATGAGTATCATTCCTTGTCGTATTATGGAAGAAAAAATTTGTACCAAAATGCAAGTGAACAAATAAAACAGTACTGAAATAATAAGCAACAGACGAAAACCCTAATCCCTCTCTTTATCTAAGCGATCGAAACGATCCAATTCAAAATTCGAAAGCAATCAGCCGCGTTCCTCAAACGGTAGTCGTTCAAGCGCAAAAACGCCCGGGGTCTCCGTTCCGTCCGGCGCGATCTTGTAATAACCGACGCAAACCGGTTCCGACCGGTAATATCTCGCTTCAACCAGTTTTGCTCGAATTAGCCAACGGTCCGGGTGGCAGCGTTGCGTGCTCCGACCTCTGGGCCTGTGTGCATATGTAATTGATGTGCTTTTCCCTTCAATTTAACTCCGCACGTAAGCGTAGCACTAAACGTATTTCACCATCGGGTTAGAGCTCACTTTTATTCGTTTCAGTGAAAAAATAAACGTGAAAACATGATTATTGATAGAAACACCGGATATTACTGTTTTTTTACGCAGAAATATTGTTTGGTACACAAACAATAATTCAGTTGATAATTGGAGTCTTTTTTATGAGAATATTTAATTAAAAATTGTTTACTTTATTGTTTGACAAAAGACACATAGCAAATAATAATAAATTTAACACTACAAAACTTACAGAGACTACGAGTAGTATATTAAAGATTCAATAGCCATATTTTTGAGCTTCAAGTGTGTAAGCGCGAAAAACAATCATGGATAAACAAAACTTCTTAATAACAAGTAGAGGAATAAATTTTTATAGGTAATATTAATCCGAAATAACACCAATGAGAGCTTGAGCTGTTACTTATAATTAATTAGGTATAATTGGTTGAAACACCCCAAGTGAAATGTTTTCCAGAAACAGGCACTCCTAGGAATCCTGACTAAATCACAATTAATTGGCAATATTATGTTTCATTTAGTAATTCGAGCACTTAATTATTAAAGAGAAAATTTATCGGTAATATTTCATTTTAGTTTCCCGTTTGTTATTAAAAATAAAAGTACCATTTTATGAGTATCAAATTAATATTTTAAATAACAAGCTGCACAAAGAACTATTAGGATTTTTCAATATAGCAGTGATAGCCTAGTGGTGTAACCGTCGGACTGCCAAGTCATAGGTCTCGAGTTCGAACCCAAGGCACGCACCTCTGACTTTTCGGATTCAAGTGCGTATTGTATAATTATCACTTGCTTCAAAAACGGCGAAAGAAAACATTGTGAGGAAACCGGAATGCCTGGGAAAAATTTCTTGACTGCATGTGAAGCCAAGTCAGGGGCCCATGGGCGGCTTTAAAAATCTGACACCAGGTAAGTCACTAACCACACGAAAAGAAGAAGAAGGATTTCAGTGTAACAGCTTGGATTCTGGATTGGTCCCCGATTCGGGACATAATTAAATTAAGAAATGTGTATCTACTATACGCTTCTGCCTAACCCATCGTGCAATATACAACCGTAATATTATGTTATAAGTAACAAACAAAAGCATGCAGTTGTTCTTCAGTTGGTTTGACAGTTGGCGCCACTCTGTTGGGTTCCGGGCTCTATTTATGTCGCTATCGATTGCCGTAAGTTCCAGATAGCAACCATCCATTGTGGCTGCCTCTCAAGGGCAGCTATCTGATGGCCAATTCCCGTATTAAAAAAGTTTTAAAATGTCGCAGTCTCAACTCAGTAACAGAAAAAAAAAAAAAAAAGTAATAGGGCCCTGTTCCTGATGCCGATGGGCCACATTATATAAATATTTTTTATTTATTTTTATTGTTTTTTCATAAAAATATGTAAAAATTTAATTAAAATGTATATAAATGTAATATAGGAAATACGAGGGGAACACTGAAAGTTTTTAGAACTGGCCACTTGTAAACGATATAATAAAAAGTAATAGTAATTTATTGCAAAACTTCAGTACCTACACATTACATCAATGAAGTCTCGACCCCTGAACTAGGACATCCTGTATGACAGGGGTCGAGGTTTCTCCAGATGGATCAGCATGAGAAGGCTTAGACTAAATACAATTTATACTAGACTAGCATCTGCCCGCGACTTCGTCCGCGAGCCTATAACCTTCCTCAAGAATTGGAATGTCCAATGCATTTTTTTTTTTAAATCCGACTGGTAGTTACGGAGATTACCCCCTACATACAAACTTACATATATAATATACAGGCTTAGTTTTTGTTTATCCTAAACCTCTTAAGGTGTCATTGTACTCATCATTATGAACAAATTTCACTATGGGACCAACGAAGAAATCGCGAAAAAAAATCAGGTGTTCCCTACATTTTTTGGTCGCATACCTCGTCGAAATGTAGGGAACAGCTGATTTTTTTTCCGCGATTTCTGCTTTGGTCCCATAGTGAAAGTTATAAGTATATATAAATTTGAGGATTTTTTGAGAGACACAGATTAAAATGCGAACGTTCGTAAAAATACTGGAATTGTGCCTCCATTGTCTAAAGTTAAAGATAAAAAACGTTTTTTCAGGATAAAATAAATTACCTATAATAATATAACATCACGCCTGTATTCCCCGAAAGGTTGGGCAGAGGAATACCTATAGTACATCCACATTTCGCCAGTTATGTTTGAGTCCCATATAATAGGGGTGAGGCTATTGCCATCAAGCGGGCACAAATCTATTTTTTTGTAAATTTGACGTTCATAAGTGCCTCTTATGTGCCTAATTGAAATAAATTGTTTGACTTTGACTTTAACTTTGAAATCCAGACTACGGGCTGCTACTGAGAAATTCCAGATGAAAAAACTCAATAAAACTTTGCCCGACCCGGGACTTGAACCCAGGACCTTATGATTAGCAGTAGCGCTTGCAACCACTAGACCAATAGAGATAAATAAATTATAATGATTTTATATTAATATGGGTATAATGGACAGTGGATATAATGGACTTTCGGTTTCAAAGTCAAAGTCAAAGTCAAATCATTTATTTCAAATAGGCCGTTGCAAGGCACTTTTGAATGTCAAAAATTAAAAAAAAATTAAAAGGTAGTTTTCGTATGGAGAAGAATGGGCAAGAAACTCCAACGTTACTCTTTTAAATTGTTTTACAATATTTTGTATATGAAGGTACATTAGTTATATAATTACTAGCTTTTGCCCGCGGCTTCGCCCGCGTGGATGTAAGAAAATATCCCACGGGTACGTACTACCGGGATTAGTTAGATCTAATATCCGAGGAAAAGTCGTTGATTCCTACCGCTGCGCCCGCGTTGTCGGCAACCATAATTATTTTGTCACGCGTAATTTTGAATCTGTGATATCTTTTAAAGTATTCATTTTAATGATATGATGTCAAGGCATATTTTAATCTAAATTAAATGCTCAATTTAAATAATATATTTTATTGGATAAGGAAAAATAAAATACCGGTCAAAATAGCTTTGAAAATAACAATTTATAATAATAAATTATAATTTTTTATCAAATTCTGAAAGATAAAAATGGTTACTGTAGGTCATCCTTAGAAGATCTAGACATAAGCTATAGCGGACTTTATTTTTGAACTTTTTAAGATATACAATTCTGTAAATTATAAATTTGATGTATCTCTTACGCCGCCGTAAGCGTAAGCCGTGAGCGTGAGCCGTGATGAGTCGGCATGTTTTTTCCGACATCTTCGACAATAATCGTCATATTTCAGCCAATTTACACAAAACCTTGATGTATTATACACAACCTACCTCTTGAATCACTCTATCTTTAAAAAAACACCGCATCTAAATCCGTTGCGTAGTTTTAAAGATCTAAGCATACATAGGGACAGACAGCGCGAAGCGACTTTGTTTTATAGTAAGTACAGATAAAGAAGATATGTGAAGACGATGCATCGAAAAATTAAAAAAAATATTACTATACCACAATAGGTTAAAATAATTTTAAAAAGAAAGCAACAACAGATAAATTAATTACGTATGTGATATATACATTATTTTTTGTGATAGTTTATGTTGAGGGTTGCGTAATCAAAGAGTGGCAACGGGTATTACTCATTAAATTAATATTGCAGCTTCTACCCATCGAATTCGAACTCTGCCTATAGCACTATCACGAACAATGAATACAATTTAACAAGCATATTATTGGATTTGTTTGAAAAGTCAACAAGGCTTTGGTCTCCTATTTTATGCTATATGAGACGTCCGACGTCAGCGTCAACGTTCCGATCGACGTCTGAACGCATCAAGACGCCGACGTCGACGTGTGAAAGATACCACAACAGTACATTTCTATAGTAAGCGTACGAGACGCTGTCACCGGCCGACGGCGTTTATAGGAAACCATAGCCTTAGAGTTTAAAAATCTAGGTATAACAAATGTAGCACCTCACAAAAAACAGAAACTTTCAAAAATGTTTACTAGAGAGCCTGGTTTCAACATTAAAATCAACAAACGTACCTACATAACACGTTCAACAAAACTTACTCACATGTGTGTAGAATATTAATAAAAACAAAGCCGAAGTCCAAACAACAATTCAGAAATATAATTGGCCGCATCTGAATACCGATCTCGATTCCCATTGGGCGATCCCGTGCCGTGAACCCGTGAGATTCATTTAGGTAATTGATACATACGCCCCGTCAATTTAACGATGGACTGTTACGGGTGCATTTACCTTACGTGCGAGCGATCGGGAACTAATTGCGGATAGTTTTCGCTTTGCGACGGATGTGGGGGATTTTCCGTTTCTTATTATCGGTTAAGTGTGAGTAAATTGGTGGGTTTGGGCTTTAGTTTATCTTAGGGTAAACTGTTTATATTATCTGGGTTTAAGACTAGTCAATTTATATAAAATGTTTATTGACATTACGTTTTTTTTATTTAAAATATTGATTGGTGCCTACCATGTGCTCCGTCCATTTAACGATCGATTGTTATGGGTGCATTTACCTTACGTGCGAACGATCGGGAACTAATTGTGGATAGTTTTCGCCTTGCAACGGATGTGGGGGTTTTTACCTTTTTTTTTAAAGTGCGTAAATTGGTAGGTTTGTACTTTATAATACACTATTACTTACAGCGTTTTCATTTATAGAATTGTGAGTTAATTTAAAATGAACCTAATGTAAGACTCACTGAGACTAAGCCGCTTTAGGCTCAGTAGTTTCGAAGATAAGGCGTGACTTAAAAAAAATCAGCTCAATCGGTTGAAGATGTCTGCTTCAAAATTGAGTAGCAAGATTCCACCAGAACAAACATACATACCTACTACATACATTGCAAGTTAAATAAAAGCTTTAAAAAAAAACAATTTAATCGATCCAGTAGATTCAGAGCAAATTGGCTGTGACAGACGGACTGACAAACACACGATTGATCCTATAAGGGTTCCGTTTTTCATTCAGACGTACAGAAACCTAAAAAGGATTGCGGTCAAAATTGTACTCCAACCCAAATATTATTTAATTTTCTCTATTCACCACCACACGATAACAAACTCCTGAAATGAAAGCTCTTGTAAAAAAACACAAAGCTGCCGGTAATCATATCTAAACACCGTTATTAACGGCCTCCCATTGTTTTCACTAACAAAATAAAAACAAAAAGATCCTGCCGCTAAAGCTGTAGTCATTGTTACAAAGATTACGCATTTCACTCACCTCTGTTAGGGGCTGGTTTTATGTAAAGAAGCTGCCAACTTAGCTAAATTACGTTTTGTACTACCGAGCATTTTTTTAAGGCCTTTGGATCCATGAATCTGATTAAGTGTTACAGCGTGTAACGGTATGTAGTTTGATATCTTTTGTATTGACTCGTCATTTAGGAAGCCTGAAACTTTAAATGGCGAAAAGATACGTTAGAACTCGTGTAATAAAGATAGTTGTATGTCTAACTAACTGTTGCCCGCTAATTCGTCTGCGATTTAGAATTAAAAGTAGCCTATGTCCTTCTTCAGGTCCCAGGCTACCCATCTGTCAAATTTCATCCAAATCCGTTCAGCTGTTTTAGCGTGAAAGCGTTACAGACAAACAAACAAACTCACTTTTGCATTTATAATATTACTAGCTTTTGACAGCGGCTGCGCCCGCATGCTTGTCGGAAACTATCCCGTGGGAACGTATGACCTGCATAACCTGACCTCTCTTCCATTGTTCCTCTTTGTAAGAGGGGTCAGGTAATGCGGAGTACTGATCGTACTAACGGGATAAAAGTATCCTATGTCTTAATCCAGGTCACGGTCTACCCGTGTGCCAAATCTAATCCAAATCCGGTCAGTCGTTTTAGCGTGAAAGCGTAACAAACAAGCAAGACTCACTTTCCCATTTATAATATTAGTTAGGATTCTGAAATACCATTTTCCATACGGTTTTCCACTATCACATATGACACTAGCAATAAAGAAAACCCACTATATTTTCCACGCCATAAAAAAACTAAAGCACTAAAACAGATCCACACGCCACAATCTCTAGTGGGATCGCCCCCTTACGAGACATAAACAGCAAAATCGTACTATGAAGTACCTGCATTTTACACGTCACCTTTATTCCAAACAAAAGCAAATTTCGAATAAAAATTCTTATCACAGCGACAATCACGTCGAGTAGGCAATCTGTTCGAATAGCTCGAATGTTGGAAGAAGTTCAACTTCGATAAAAAAAATTAAATTGACGCACCTAAATGTGAAAGGATTTTTGGTTTTCGAATGTTTGAAATTGTGTTGAGTTGTAATTGAGTTTTCTCATTGGTGTTTTGGTGAAAAAGTCGTTTGGAACTTAGCTATGGGTTTGAAACTAGATTTGCTTCGGGTTTTGTCGGTCAGCTGCTTCCTCTTGATTCGGAACTTTTTCGACGACAAACCAAAGCGTTGATAAAAAATAGATTTTTGGTTTTCGAATGTTTGAAATTGTGTGGAGTTGTAATTGAGTTTTCTCTTTGGTGTTTTGGTGAGAAAAGCGGTTGAAACTTAGCTATGGGTTTGAAAGTGAATTTGCTTCAGGGTTTGTCGGTCAGCTGCTCCTCTAGATTCAGAACTTTTCGACGAAGAACCGAAGCGAGTGATGAATAATTGATTTATTTTGTGATTGATTCGACAATTTTCTTTCAACTTCGATAAGTAACATAATTACACACAAAATATTATAGAATCTATGCTTCTATGTGACAATTATTGCGTGTTAACTTGGTTGAGTTTAAAATGACAGGGACGAATTGATTGCTATATTTTATATTATTTGATTGATCATCTGGATCTGTGCCCGGTTGATGGCAGTAGGCTCTCCCCCCTTCTCTCCTCTATTATATGGGACTTATAACTGGCGAAATGTGGGTGTACTAATATTTGCAAGTCTACCTAAACACAGATTAATACAGATGGGACACCACAAAATCATTTAAATAAAAAGCGCCTCTTGCAACGACACAATAAAGTGCAATTCAAGTCGCACAGCGCTAATCACCTACAGTTATATTCACCTACAAGTTTTTTTATTTTTTTATTTGGGACAAAAAACAGTTATACATAACAGCATTTACAAAAAGTAGTTATATTACGGTCGAAAAACGTATAACCCACACTATTGTCCACGAAGTGACAGGAAAAGAAAAAAAGTACATATTTAGAAGAAAAAAAAAACCACTATATACCGACGAATCGAAGGAAGCGGATGACAAGAGCATCCGTCTTATAGGCGACTTGCAAGAGATTGAGAAAGCATACTTTTGAAGTTGCCTCTCTTTCTATCGTTTGACTATTACATCTTTTGACTACGTTACAGTCACTGAATTGGCCCAGCAAGACGGGCCCGCTGCGTACTTACTTGTAGCTTCATGCCTAAACAGCAGTGTCCCATCTGTATTAATCTATGCTACAATCAGCCTAGTGCTGGGACACCGGCCTTCTCTCTATGAGAAGGACTGGGCCGTAATCCACGACGGGGCTCATCGGGTTTGATATTCACCGGACACAGATCCAGACTCCAGGCTGCTGCTCAAAATGTCCTAATGGACACCCCAATAAACAATAAAAATTATATATAAGTCCTCCCAGACTGAATTTCGCCCACGGTGTCCAATCTCAACAGAGATTAGCCAGGTACGCAGAAGATATTATAGTGCACGAGTGTATACGCAAACACAGGTGCACTTTAGGTTCCTTCACTCTCACAGTCCGATGGGACGGCAATCCAACACGACCGGGGAGAGATCAGGCGCAGGATCAACGGCTTTACGTGCTTTCCGAGGCATGGTAGCCTCACACCATCAACTTCCAAACTCCGGGCTGCTACTAAGAAATTCCTAATGGAAAAACCTGATAACAGTATTCCCGACCAGCGAATCGAACCCCGGACCTCACGCTCAACAGTCGCGCTTGGTACCACGAGACCAACGGGGCAGTTAAAAGGGCAGGAAAACCCAATAACACCACCCAATACGGGGATCAAACTCATAACTGCGCTACAGTTTAATTAAGTACTAAGGTATCTGAACTATTAGGTACTCAATTATTTATTTGCGTTCCACAATGTTAACATAGGTGGTAGGTACATTATAAAATATACATAATTTAGATCATTGTGGACCCTGTCGGGCACACCAAGATAGGATAGAGAAAGAGGGCTTAAATTATATTATTATTTGAAAAAGTAAAATATATATATTTTTCCACTACCAAAAATACTACCTAAAATAAATAGCAAAAATAATAAATAATATATAAATTTTAAAATAATTTTTCATTAATATTATAATAGCATTTATGGATTAGGTATTGTTTTAGTTTATTTATAAATATATAGAATTTTTGTTCATTTTTAATTACTTCTGGTAATTTATACCTACTGATCTCTAAATTATAATACCAGAGTCTGTTATTATTATTCAGCCGATCTATTTCCAAGTCAACGCTGATAATGACGACACCAATAATTTTTCATTAACCGCTACCTTTTCGTGGAGTTCCTCAATAACCTACAATTACGGCATGTGTCTGATATATCTGCCGTTTAGCGATGACCTTGTTTAGGCGAGTTTATTTTATTACCACTCAAAGAAGTTCTACGAAGTTGCGTGTTTATGAGTGCTCGGGGGAGCGTCTTTTGTCTATGTGTGGGTTACATATTTTGTTTGAATTATTAGTTATTTTTTTGTGCTTTTTGTTTCGGTTTTTTTGTGACTTATGTTGCAAGAGTTTATAAATACTTTCATCAAAAGATTTGTACAATAATAAAGTTACGTATTAAGTTATCATTACATCATTTATTTCCCTTCAAAATGGTTGAGCTGAATGGTGCTGATCCACGCGTCATGTTCGTGAACGGGCGTCGTCAGTTGGGACTGGTCAACTCTTAGCTGCCATGGCTAATTATAATGTTTGAATTGTTCTTTGTTTTATCTTTTTATAACGTGCACGTCTTTCTATATTATTTTCACATGTTTAATTTCAACATGAATGATTTATCCAATATTTTGTAACAATTTTTTATTATTATTTAAAAGAGTGTCCGTGGAGTTTCTTGCCCGTTCTTCTCCATAGGTACCAACTACGCTTTGAAATGGGCAACTAGCTTTATATTTCTGACTGACCGATTCCTTGACAATTCAAAAGTGTCTGTGGTTTAGTTTAAAGAAAGAAAAAGTATTTATTGAGACTCGCACAGGAAATCACAAATTAAACTAAAAACACACTAAACATAAATAAAAAATACAAAACAATAAAAAACAAAGTAAAATTAAAAAAAAAAAAAAAAAAAAAAAAAAAAAGAGAAAAAGAATGTATTCACAAAGGTAGTACTCGCGGTCATCCTCGACGGTCTGGCCACCTTGCTGTAACTTTGTGATGGCTAGGCCGCTGAGGATGATCCACTGGAATGCCCGCGGCCTTAGGGTTAAGGTCGCCCCCCTCCGCCACCTCCTTCGGGAACAAGATATCGACGTGGCGCTAATTAGCGAGACGCTCCTGGGACCTGAGGATAGGGTCAGGTTCCCGGGATATCATGTCTACAGAAAGGACGAAAGGTCGGCTCAAGACGCCCGCTACCGTGGTCTGGTGGTATTAGTGAGGCGAAGAGTCGTCCATCAAGAGCTCCCCTTGCCGTCACTTAGCACGTTTTACGCGCTGGGTGTGCAGCTGCATGTTGCCGGCGAGGACATCAACGTTTACGCGTGCTATAAACTGCCCGCGGCTCACCTAAACTCGCGTCCTATCGGGCATGCCGACCCGACTGAAGTCACTAGCGCCACGTCGATTAACGGACTGGACAGCCTTCGGAGAGAAGCTAGACACCACCACGCCGACTCGGCCCATCGTCACTTCTGCGGACGTTGACCAGATGGCGGGTGACGTCACTGCTTGCATTCAAAGTGCCTTAGAAACGGCGACCATGACACCGCCGCAGGGGAGAGGGCTATTGCCGCCCCTGCCAGCCTACTTAGTGTCTATGATAGCCGTGAAGAGGCGCCTACGCAAGCAGTGGCAACAGCTAAGATGCCCGACGCTGAAGACTCAGCTCAACCGTCTCGCGGAAAGAGTGAAGGCCGAGTTGTCGGCTCACACCGCCGCGGGCTGGGAGGAACGCATCGACGCGACAACAGATAGTTGGCCGTCGGTGCACAAACTCTGCCGTCAGCTCACAAACACCCTGGCCCCGGTGCGCCCACTGCTCAACAGCGACGGGGCGCTCAAGTATGTAGCGGAGGACCGGGCGGAGGTCTTCGCCATCCACCTGGAGCGTCAGTTCCAGCCGAACCCGACTAGCGACCACGAGCATGACGCAACAGTCAAGAAACATCTTGGGGACTACTTCGCACCGCCGATAGCTCCCGAGGAAGAACCTATCTTCTTCTCGCCTGGCGTAGTTAGACGCGCCATCCTAAAGACGAAGCCTAGGAAGGCTCCCGGTGCGGACGGTATCACAAACACAGCGCTGCGCCACTTGCCGTTCTGTACAGTAGCGGCACTGGCGCGCCTGTTCACTGCGATACTGCGCACCGGGACCTTTCCCGCCTCTTGGAAGGAGGGGCGCGTCATCATGCTGCCCAAGGCGGGCAAGAATATTCTGAAGCCGGAGAGCTATCGGCCAATAACGCTGCTGCCAACGGTCTCCAAGGTGTTCGAGGTGCTCCTGTTGCGACATCTCCTAGCCCACATCGAGCCTCGTCCGGAGCAATTCGGGTTCCGGGCTGAACACAGCACGACGCTCCAGCTGTCGAGGGTACTGCATCACCTCACAGCCGCGAAAAACAAGAAGGAGTACTCGGTGGCAGTATTCCTCGACATGGAGAAGGCCTTCGACCGCGTGTGGCACGACGGCCAGATTTATAAGTTGGCCACCTCAGGCGCGCCCCGTCGCGTCGTCAAGGTGGTGTCTAGCTTCCTCTCCCACAGGACTTTCAGGGTGGTGGCCGACGGGGCGCTATCTAGCGCCCGTCAGGTGCTCGCGGGCGTCCCGCAAGGCAGCTGCGTGTCGCCTGTGTTACTCACGTTACCCCGACGACATCCCCACCACTTCAGACGCAATGCTCGCGCTGTATGCCAACGACGCGCGACGCCGCGTACATCACTACCTCGCTTAATGCGAAGTACGCGGCGGTCAAAATGCAGCGCGCCCTCAATTTGCTCCCCGAGTGGCTGTCTAAGTGGCGGCTTTCGGCTAACGTGGGTAAAACGCAGGCGCTGACCACTAGATCCGCGCCCCTCCCACCGCCCTTGAAACTTCACGGAGTCGACATCGATTGGTCGCCCCGGGCTAAGTACCTGGGTGTGACCATCGACCGCCGGCTCTCGATGGTGCCACATGTCCGCTCGGTCGCCGCACGGTGTAGAGTCGCCCGCAACCTGCTCAAACCGGTGCTCTCATCCCGCATCCCAGCGCGTGTCAAATTGAGCGTGTACAAGCTGTACGTGCGCTCAATATTGACATACGCCGCCCCCGCGTGGTTCGCCCTCACAAGGGAGTCGAGCCGCAAGCTGCTCCACGCGCAACAAAACCTTGCGCTGCGGACCATTGTTGACGCTCCTCCCTTTGTGAGGAATGACGTACTACACCGGGACCTCGGGATTGAGAGCCTGGATGAGTTTGTCGGGCGACTCGCGACAAGGATGTTCGCGCGTGCCGACGCATCTGCCTGGCCCCATGTCAGGCAGCTAGCGCCATTGCACGCGCGCCCCCCTGACGCGTTACCCCTGCCCCGCGACCTGGTAGCGGACAAGTGACACCACCCACCGGACATGACGCCTCGAGTAAACCGCATCCAGGTTACACGCGGTTTACTCGATATAATGAGACTCTACAGATGTAACACAGACGACCAATACTCTACAGACGCCTACACAACACGTGCGAGCGCGACGCGGGCCGCGTAGCACGTTGACACTGAGCGGCGGTACACTACAACATAAGCCGCTCACACATACACGACTGCTTATCCCTCAATCCGTAAACGGCTAGATCTGTGAGCGGGGCGAGGGAAAGCTACATATCTACCTGTAGGAGCGTCGAGTCAGCATCTCCGTCGCTGGTCGTCTTCGTTGGGCCTCCCCCAGGCAACTGGGGGTCTCACCTGGCGGGGACAGACCGCCGAGATGCCGTGAAGAAGCGGCGCTATAGTACATAGCGTCGTGGCGCGCCTACAGAAAATTCAGAGCAACCAATCACACAGACGCAATTTATTGTGTCATTTCCACTATGCCGTCTGAGGCGAACACACCGAGGGGCCCGTTTTAGCGGGTCACTGTAATGCATCCGCGGGCGAGGGGCGAAGCCCCGACCCCGCTCGCCATGCCCCCTTGCGGGGGCGTCGCGACATCCCGACGACGAAAGGTAGTACTCATATGATAGCTGGGTGGTATGGTAGGTAGTAAAACTTTTTTTTTTATATCTGTGGGCCTAGCACAAATTTGGTCGACATTAAAATTCAAAATACTCGATTCTTATAACAATATTTAGTTAATTTTAAGACTTTTTTCGATCAATGATGAAAAAGCGCAAAAATGAAGCGCAGTATACTAGGCGTTGTAAGAACGGATCGTGTTCGTAATACTGCGCTCCAAAAGACAAAGATATCTGACGTGGCTGAAAAGGCTGCTCAACTTAAATGGGACTAAGCAGGACATGTCTGCCTCATGCTGGACAAACTGTGGGCCCAAATAGCATAGAACTCGAACTGGTGTCCAAAGACAGTGAGGTGGGGTCGCAGCAGACCAGAGATGACGGGACGAGCTGGATAAGTTCCGTCAAAACTGTAAGGAGGGCGCGAAGGCTCGCGAAAGATGGAAAGAGTGGAGGGAGGCCTTTGCCCAATTGTGGGATAGCGTAGGCATGTAGCTAGTAGTAGTTTATTCATATCTAATGGGTGAAACTAATTCTGCTTGTCGTAAATTTCTTACCAAAATCCTATAGGATAGTATTTTCGATTCAAAATTCGAATTTACGTTACGTTTACGTGCTAGAACCTCTGCTTCTTTCACATTGTTAGGTCATGTCTACTTTATTGTGTAGAATGGCAGCCTGTGGTAGCCGTATGTAGGTAATTAGACAAATTTTGTATTTGAAAAAGTACCATATAATAACCATAAGAAAACACATTACTTTAACGTTACGTAGATCAAAGTCATCCATGTTATAACTATTTCTAACTCTATGTACAGACTGACCCATAGTTGACGATCCCGTAACAGATTAATCAACTCTCAGTACATAAACAAATCTTACTTAGTACACAACCGATACTTAGCCAGAAACAGTAGTACACTTTAGTACATTTGTAGCCAATGACTCATTTAAAGCAAGATTAATTGGACGGCTTGAAGCGTTGTCGTCGAGTGCATAACTGCTAGAGTGCCGTAGTGTGCCGTAGTATCGTAGTGCCGGAGTGCCGGCTTTCAGTACGTCCTAACCGCACCTGACAGCTTCGAACAAATCAAACGATCCACTAAATGACCTCAGTTGACCGGCTTGGATGGAGCAACTAAGCTATTTATTCACCTCAAATATTGCTTGGAGGTTGTTCTTTGGTTACAGGTATTTCAAGACACTGTTTTGTGATGTTAAGACTGTGTTTGACCTTACCTCATGGCAAAAACAAATGTCCTTTTTACTGGCTGTAACCACTTACCATTTTTTCAATCAATCAACACTGAGAAATCTACGCTATAAATGTTAAATTATATCAACTGATGACTGCACTTAAAATCTTTATTTTTAAATTCTCTAACCCACACGAACCGCTGCTGCTGATGGAAATTCTGCTGTCTAGATTTAAAACTTTTCACGTTAGGGACAGACCGTCCTAGTTTTAAGGTACTTACTTACGGAAAATTTGCTGTATGAGTCTTTTGCCAGCAACATTGAGTCAATTCCAAGACATGACCATGTAAAATGTTAGATAAACCAATTAACAAAATATATTTTCAAAGCGTGGCGGGAGTGCTTAAGAGCGTTTATACAGCAACGTCGCAAATAGCTGTCAAATATTTCGCTGTTTTTATTAATTTGCCAATATTACTGTATGGAGATAAGAAATATGTCTAACTAGTGAACTAAAATATTGATGATGAAATGCATTAATTAATATCGTAACACCGAATTAAAAAAAAAAGTATTTGTAAACTTTCCAAATGCCTTTTCTACATCTAAAGCGGTTACAACATCAAATTCAGTGTTGTAATTGCAATTATTAATATTCTAGTTCGCTTGTTCGCCACTATTCATATTTCCATACAGTATTGGCAAATTAATCAAAACAGGTCAATATTTGACAACTGTTTGCGACGTTACCAAATTTTAGAATAAACGCTCTTACCATAAGGTGAATTAGATCGCAAATGCAACCAAGTCCGGATATTTGATATGAAAAGAGACTTTGTGCTGTTGCATCGTATCACATCCCATCGCATTTGTAACTCGTCAAGGACGTTGGGTGCATACCATTTGAGTGTGTGTATGAAACATGAAACTCAAAGGGCTTTGAAAGGGCCGTGAAAGCAAACAATGACGTCACACTTCAGAGGGTGTCATTTATTTTGACTTTTAGCAGCAGAGATGAAAAGCTGCAAAAAAACAGTGAGGGGTCTAATTTATCGTGTTATGAAAATTATCTTCCTTGTTTTTCGTGACATGTTCCATGTTCCATTTTTGTGCACTTATCAATTCAATGTTCCTGAAAGAGGTGAGACGATAAATTCAAACAAAAAAATGATTTGCCGATAAGCAAATTTATTCCAAGAAGTATTACACATATCTTAATAATTACGATATGTCAAGAAGTCTTTGAAAAATCACCGAAACTATACGCATTTACACAAACTTAACTATTTTGTAGAGAAATGTACCACCAAACATACTTATAAAAAGATTAATATATATTATTTATTTTATATTGATACAACATGTCGTTTTAATAGTCTACAATATTTTGTGCAAATGTTGGGCCGTAGCCGTGAACTTTATTACCCGAATAAAATTTCGAGGGAAGTATTCAGGCGGAGTTCCTACCTATGTATATGTAGAATGCATTTTATATCGTTGACCTGTAAGTGATGTAGCCCGTAACCACATTATGTTGTCAGGAAACGAAAAGCTATTACAATTTTTAATATGAAACTTTTATTTGATATGCGGACACATTTTACTTTCAGTGTAATGTAAAATGGTTTTGAAGTGTTAAAATTTTCATTGTTTTCAGCGAGTAGTGTTTTCAAGTTATCATGAATATTTTAAACATTATTTTATCAAGTTTCATTATTTTAAAATTAAACCTAGGAAATTTTGATAATTGTATCTAACAATTTACAGTTTTCTGTATTTAGTACACCTACTAGATAGGTACTCCTATCTTCTAATATAAATTAGTTTTGAAATATTGTAGACTATTAAAATATTTTCTATAATTTTGCTATTATAGAAAAAAATTGATATGTTAACAAAACGTTAGTAATAAACAAATATTGGCACCTACAAACAGAGACAAAAATATAATGAAATAAATGATGTTAAATAAAATGACTTTTATGTTATTCTTCAGAGTACCAACTAGCTTAATAATTCGTTTTATTTTATTTATAAATAGTTATATTCGGAAAACTTCACTTGTCTTTGATTTATTCAAAAACATATTATTATTTATTTCATTGACTTTTGTCTCTGATTGCACATTCAACATAATAGTTTAAAATTTTCAAATCTTTAACAAATAACAGTAAGTAATTTCAAAGTAGAAATGACCTTTCGACTTTACAAAAGAATAATATCGCAAATAAAGTAGCGGATTTGATTAACATTCAATTGTTTTTATTTATAATATTCCTTCACATATAAGTAATACTATTTACAATACACAAAATTTCTAAAGTATTTCACTAGGGTCATTTTCATAATACCCTAGAACCGACAACACCTTCATATTAATATTATTATTTACACTTATATAAATATTATGAATGTAATTCATAATTTAGAGAGTTATAAATTTTATAGCATCACAGTGTATTCATTTTTATTTAATTTATAGAAATTCAAAGTCAATTATAATTATTTACTTATAAGCTACTTTCAAGTTGTGATTTATACATACTTCAAGGAAAAGATATTATATTTCAGCATATTTTGCATACTAAACAAAACAAAAACCAATTTTTAACGTAGAACAAATTTAAAACATTCAAGAAAAATATTACAATATTAAACACTGTATTACATTTTTATCATAATTAATAAGATGTGTCTAGAATATTAAAAATAAATTTTGAGTTGTATAAAATTGATTGTTGTACAAAACATCTTAGAAATTATTCAAAATAATTAATATTGGAAATATAGTAGAAATTTGACAATTCATTAATTAAATATTCTCTCGAAATGTCCAAGTAATTTTTTTAAACATGATCAGGATAAGATCAAAATTGATTGAAAAAACGGTTTTTTAAACTTGAGTACAAATTATCGTCTTCGCTAACATTGTGATAGTATATTTTTAGAGGACTCTATAAATATGAAAATAAAGTATGAATCATTTTAATTAAATCTTCATCATTATTCTCTTGCACTTATCCCATAAATAAATAAAGTAAAGTGTGACTCACGGTCACGAAGATACGAGGAAATATTTTTTTCTTCATATGTCCCAACATATTTACATTTTGTATCGTGGGTGCCGGTGACATTTACAGAGGCAGAATAACTTCCGTTAGAAAATATGGTTAAGATCCTTAAGAAGGTCGAACACCCCATAAGTTAGATATATTTACTTGGATTCCTTGAACGTACGTGATTCTAGTATTTTCTTTTACGTTAACAAATCAAGTAGTCTCGACCTTTTAAATATGATTTTGTTAATTGCAAAGTACCTACATAAAGGTTCGTTACTTAGGAACAGCATAATTTTTTTTTTTGTTATATAATTGCCAACTGCCAAAAAAACAAACGTTTTTGAAAAAAGAACTGATCAATTTCACGAAGTGCTTTTGTTTTTATATACATTATAGATTTTCCGAAACATTTCAAACCAGCTGTTGAGTACCAGTATATATTTCCTCGATATCTATTGACGATAGCCAAGTTCACATACAAAGCTTTTAAAAAAACAATTAAAAACATAACAGTAACGTGTTTTAAATTTATTGTCTACTTTCCATTCAAACTATTTTAAATCCATTAACAGGGGTATTCGATACAAATAAATATAAACCTCATATTCGTAAACAATTACCTTTTCACCAACATTTTAAACTTTATAATGATATTTTTTAATAACATTATTGAGCCAGTTTCAGAAAGTATTAATATATTTACAATTGAAACTTTTAATGTACAAAATCTTTGATTTATCAAAAGACCAATAAAATATTTATAAATTATACTTATAACAAAAAAGTAATAAGTAAACAGTCGTTTATAAATCACAGAAGTAAATGTTTAATAAGAGTTCTTTTTATTTAGAAAATAACAATTATTTGCTAAAAACAAATCTAATATTTATACTTATATTAGTTATTATATATGTTTTCTAATATCTGTCTAACAAAACATTAAAAGGACTTTATGGAACATTTAGGTGAATGTCCGTTAAATAAAATAAAATTGGAACTACTCATATTTTAAGAAGGACACTTAGTTTTAGGGAAAACGGAAATAATGAACACAGTACTATGTAGGTATATAGAGTATTCTTATAATAATGTGGTTAATTACCTGAGATATGTTTTATTCCTTCGTAAAGAAACGTTTTAATAATAATAATTTATTTATTAATTATAATTTGGAAAATACTCATTTAAAACCATTAAGGCGTCAATGGCAATTCTTTTTTTTTTAGTTGTTATAAATTTTTCACTTTTAACTATAGTTGTAGCAGATAAAGCTATTTAATAATTATATAAATTTTAATAACCCTTCCATTTTGATGAACTTAGCTAAAAGTAAAAGCAGTTCAATGTTGATATAATAATGTAGAATCAAAGCTGGTTTTGTTTTCATTCTATTTCTCACTATCGAATAGCCGAGTCCACACGGGGGATCCAAATTTGGATCAGAGATTCTTTCGTACAATCTGTTTTAGGAAACCCGCCGTGCGCTTCAGTGACGATCCATGTTTTAGCTATCAGTTATTTGCGCATTATACATAATGCCTGAGGCACCTTTATTGCGCATTATTAAAAAAACTGACATCGCTTGGATTGGCTCCACGGAGCGCGCCTCACCGCGTTTGCTCGGTTGGCGCACTTCACAAACAGCAGCACACCGACCGCGCAATTGGATCGCGCTCGTGCCGCGCCCGATCCGAGCGCACTGGATCGTCCGGTGTGGATCTTGCTAATGAGCACTAATCGTGAGTGTATGGTGTAATCGATGTAGTTTTCATAGTGATAATATATGCAAGGGCGGCTGATAAAATCGTCTTGAATTCATATGCATGATAATTTGATGAAACAGTCTATGATCGGATTCGCCTGAAAAGTTATGAGCGAAAATTGGACTAGTGCTCAATAAATTAATGACGATAGGTTTGCTTGTGCCGGTTCGAGTTTAATATAGTTGGCACATCTGCCTAACGTTTTAGGTACCAAAATCACGACAGTTTTTATTAGGTTATGCGGTCAGTTTTGGAAATTTGCACGTAATTAAGCCACGTAATGGTTGAGAAACAAAGTTGCGTAACATTGTTTCAGCAACATGTTTTTGTGTTGCGGAAAATGTTGCCAGCAACTTGCTATAATACCAACCTATTATTGGCCTACTGTAGGACAAAGGCCTCTTGTCATACAGAGAAGTCATGAGCATCGATCACTACGCTTTCTCGCTTGCTAGGCGGATTTCAGACATAAGTAAATTATTAGTTCAGGTTTTCTCAGGATGTTTTCCTTCACCGATGTCAGTAATGTCCAAGAAAAACTCAGAAAGAACATTGTGCATTGAAATAGTCACATTGGTGCTCAGATTTAAACCCACAAACTTGGGCATAAAAGGCGACATGCTATAATAATGGTTAACTAAACATTGTTGCAGCTAACATTGTTGCAAACTTCATTTGATGTTGCGGAAAAAATGTTGTGCAACTGTTTGTCAACTTTGTTTTCAATTAATAAGAGGCTTTAACCTCATCAGTTTTCATCTTATCGTCCTACGCGCTTCCCACTACTTATCTACAACACAGTAAGTTCCCGAAGGATAATCGAGGTTTTGTTAACATGGGTGTTAGGCAACAAGAAGGATGTGGAAATCAATTTTAATTGACACAAGAATCCCCAAAATACAACTTATTTATAGATCTTTTTTCGTTCAAAAGCTTGTAGCCGAGTCTAACCACAGATTAATATTGTAGGTTCTCTCCGCAAAATCATTTAAATAAAAAACGACTCTTGCTACGATACCGACCCGCCGCGTACTTATTGCTTCATACCTAAAATGAGGAGTGAACCTAAGATGGATCACTCCTCATTGACCCTGTTCCTGATGCCGATTTTTATATTTTTAAATGTAAAAAAGAAAAAGTATTTTGATAAAAATATTTAAAAAAGTAATCAATTATATGTAAGTATACAAATGTAATAAAGGATTATTTTTTATAAAACATGCAGATAATTATGTAGGTACTCCTAGATATTTTCAGAGGGCCTATACGAGTGGCAATCACTTTCAAAGCGATTCGCATTTCTACAGGATTGACATAAACTTTTCGGTAGATTATGTCAATCCAATACATTTATGTCATTTACATTATCGTTATCGCTGATGGATTTGTCTCGTTGTCGGCCCTCAGTTCCTGTTACATCGTAATCAAGCTTTCAGAGACAGGCCTGATAGGTAGATAAAAATAACAAACAATAAATCATACCTATAGATAGGTAGGCTACGCGCACAGATTACTCTAAGCCAGAGGCGCGCGAGTCGATGCCGACTGAACGGAATGTAGCCATTTTAAATATTATATTTTCTATAAACATGTAGATTATGTCTATTTATTTTATTTTTATATCTCATTGTAAACTGCACTGGTCGACGGCATATGGTCAACGCCGGCTGTCACTGAAAATCAGCGCTGGGGTTCTGCCTCGTATAGGGTCGCAGCATTATGCTGAGCGATGGCCGTTTTGCGTGGATGTGACGCATATTTTCCCCCAACTTGTTCTTTTTGTGTTTGTGTTCTTTATTTGCGTCATGTTTACCGCAAATTAACCTTTTTTCTTTCTTTCATTCTTTCAATAGGTAGATATACATATAGGTAACATAACATTGCTCTTTATTTTATAGAGTGAACCTTGTATACACTTAGTTTAAATACCTATTTCGAAGGAATACGACATATCTCGAGTTATGTATATGTACATAATTTATAATGTATACCATCAGATCATTAATATGTATAGCCTATTACCGAATAGTGCCAGTTTCCAGAACATTAATTACACTTATATTTACTTAGATTGATATATCTCTTTTTGAAAGTGAATATTGACTATAAAACAAACATTTTATCTAATTTACATTCGTCTTTGCGTCAAAGGGATTATGTTTTAACAGTCTTTCACAATTTACTTCGATGTATATATACAAAAATATCGATCGTTATATCTTTGAGAAAATTTCTTGAAACAACAAGGAAAAGTAATTGCCTTTTTTGTAATATAAGTAATATTACACAAAAAGCAAGTACGTTTCCTTAAAAATCTGTTGAAAATAAACCAAGAATAAAATTATTCAAAGTTAAATATTTGCTAACCAAAAACATTTTATACACAAAAATCGTAATACAAAATAGAAGTCAGAACCCACCACATATCCAAAACACACGTTAAGCCGTATCACAGACCTAATCCTAGATAGTAAAAAAATATTCTAGAAAATAAACGCGTGCCATGATCCCTTTGGCTCAAATTCTTACTAAAATAGTAGTTTCAGACTAGACACAACTTTCTCTCGCATTCGCTAGCAATGGCGTTCTAGTTGTGACCACTTCTCTCCGCCTAGAGAATGTACCACTAGTGACGCTTCGACGGTCTTCCGCCAGTGTTCCGATGCTCTGGGTTAAAAGGATTAATAAAAATATTAGCTTAGAAAACAAAAAGAGAATTCGGATGAAGTCTCCGTTATTCGTCAGCACACATCTTGCCGTACGCCGCATATCAAAGGCTGGCTTTGAGTCTCCTTTTAAAAGCTAGTGACATTTAACGTCAATGTTAAGTCCACAGCATATTAATCTTTAAATGCAGTAAACGTTTCAAAGAGACCATACACAATATATTCCCATTGCAAGCATCTTGATGTGTCGTGCGACAAGACGTTGTATATCAGGGTGACTTTTAATGTAACGTGTTCCTTCTAGGACGTCGTAGTATACCATTTGCAACAATTAAGCACCCCATAAACCCTAAGCAAAGGATTGGATTCGAGAAAACCTTTTATTTGTATTTTTGAAAATTTCCTAGGATCCCTGCAAACTAAGCGACGACTGAACAGTGACCAGCGACTAGACCGTGAGTCATGTTAAAAACTCAAAAGCCGGTCCACGACTTGTGACCTGGTCATAACGACCTGCGTGCTTAGCGTGTGATGGATTGCTGGGAGATTAGAAATTAGTGGGATGGCACAAAACAAGTTAATTAATTCGATTATGACTCAATTTTTCAATATTCCAACAATTTCCAAATTCTACCTTTGTTACCATTATCAACATTTTCGTCGGCATCTCTGAATATTTTTTAAACTTTTGTACCTTGTTAGATAGCTGATTAAATGAAGATGTCTTGCCCGTAACTTGTGCGCTTAATGCCATGGTAAAAGTTTGAGATAATTGGTGTCAAAGTTCAAGTACGTATATGATTTTTGAAAATGGATAATACGCTTCTTCCTTTATTTTATAACTGTTAGAGGTTTTGGAAAATTTGGTTACACCGAAATGTTTATTAAAGTATTAGGTACCCAATGGAATCGCAATGAAGGCCATTAAATTTGAGAGTTTAGAGATGCTGCTATTTATAACGAATTCTGGGTTATTTAAAAAAATACATAAAAATTGGGTTTTCTCAAATTCCATGAATTTTCGCCTTATGAAGTGCTTAACTGTTGCAAATGGGTCACACTATCACGTCCTAGAAGGCATACGTCAAATCACAAGTCACCCTGTACTACAAACCAATAATTAACGAAAAATTACAGCCAAAAAAAAATAATGATTTCTAACAAACCCTAATAATAATTCGCTTGTACAACAATCTTTAAGTTCCAACAACTTAGCTGGATCAACAGAAAATTATACCCATTTAATATTTGATATTTAAAATAACTTTCCACTAATTAGGGTTTTGAACTTCCAAAGGCAGACTACTCATTAATATCTAGGATCAAAAATTGCTAAGTGGCCATAAATTTAATACAATAAAATTGGAACTCTTTTTGTAAAGGTAAATAAGCTAAGCGAAATATAGTATTGGTTACAAAAAAATCGTTTATGTGCTTTACACAACTCATTCTTAAACAAACATTTATTAACTTCAACGCTGAACACATATGACATATTCCTGGGTGTCTGTGATCCGATTTGGTTAGTTTAATCACTTATGCGTTGCAATTCGACTACATTCAAATCTGTTCCAGAAATATCATCCAGTGTCAGTCTGATTGCAACCGCTTTCATGTATTTCAACATAAATTGTGTAATAATTTAAGGCCTCCTTGCACCACACATCACTAAATGCGTTAAAAATTTTAAACATGTGTTCGCTTCTGTCGATCGTTTTAAAATTACAGATACTCAGAGTTGTTTTAAATTCGTTTAGCATAAAATTATGATTATGATGATTAGCATCAATTCATAGCAAATGTATTTAGGAACCAGTGGGGTATTTGCGTAACGCATTTACAGTAGCAATGGCTTTCATTTTGACCGTTCAACAACATTCATTGCGTTATTTGCGTTGTTAAGCAGACACATTTTTCGAACATTATGAAGCAATGAACTAGCAATATCCTTCAATAACATTCAGATTGGGATCACACACTGACTTAGCAAAAGGAGTATGTAAGGATTGTAGCAGATTGCGTTCTGTAGTCTCTGCTTACCCCCATGGGAAAAAGACGTAAGTTTATGTATGTACCTGAACAGTTTTCGACCTTATCGCTAAGGCAATAAGGCCGAAAACTGGTCAGACGCCTGTGTCCTCAATAGTACCTATGTATCTGTATTTAGTGATGAATCATATATTAGGGCCCAATCACACGACTTTGCAAGTGGGCCCTAATATATGATACTATAAGACATTAATAATTACGATATGATTTATACGATAATTTTTATTCATTCTATCCCCTAAAATATCCCATTCGTCAATACTATCACCTAACTTTTTAATCTTCCAAGGTCTTTACCATCATTATAAACTTACATGGCCATCAGAAGCGGGAGTGATCGGTGTGTGCGGTGTGACAGGCCTCACGTCATGATGATGGAGACTATTAGAACTCTTTGAAGCCCCTACAGGAGGAGACATGACAGCCCCATAAGGTGGTGGCTCTGGTGGCCGCTCTAAATCCCGCGCACTGTTGAAATCTAGCGAAAAAACAAAATGATTCATCAATCTAAATTATCTAAGTTTTAAAATGCAAGTAAATAAGTAACTTTACAAGAAAATAAATATTTTATTTATGTAGATAAAGTGGTCAGCGATCAATCTTAACTTAAAAAGTAATTTTTAAGTTAAGATTGATAGCTGACCACTTTAATTATTTTAAAACTTTTCTCTTTGATGTGGCTGTGTATTCTTGAAAGTAAACATGAACAAACATATTTCTGAGCAGTGACTGCGTTTATTTGTTTAGTAGCATGCCAAGTATAAAGCAAAGACTTCCACTGAACAAATAAAGCGAACAAAACATTCTGTGATAAATAAAAATCGATATACCTAAATTACCTTTACCTAGAGGAACCACATCAGGATTTTTATCGTCAGGTTGAACCGGCGAATGGTTGGTGCTTTGTATGGCGCCTTTGTAAGGCTTCACCGTCTGCATAGGAGCTAAAAATAAGGTAAAATAAATTATATAGTATACATCGCACGTCCAAAGGTGAACTATGAACGTAAAATTGGTTTAAAAATATTGAATTTGACGTAAACATCCATCATTCTTTATGATGTGAAGACTTTGTAGTGTACGCTCTAGTTTGCTTCGTCTTTTGTGATGTTTTGAGCGTTAAGGTAGAGTAAGGGTCAAGCGGGTTATACGGTTCGGAGTGCATAGGATAGATTACAAGTCCATCAAGTCAAAGCTGGACAGAATCTTTTGACGTGCACGAATTGCATGCACTCGAGATCTACGCATTTAGAGCAAAGTAAAAATTGCTTAGGACAGCATTAGAACATGTTATCAATTCCTTTATGGTACCTAATTTTACTAGTGACCCTGACGTAGTTTACTAAGTTTGGTATTTTACCTAAATTAGGGCTCATTTTCGTTCATTTTTAATGTAGTGTAGTGAACAACAAAAGTTTAATCGATATCGATGATTTCAGTGTCGATATAGCGATACGATCGTCTGACACGACATTTACCTACAACTCAGGTCCTAAATTCACCTGGCACTAGGCTGGCACAACGAATGTTTTTCTCGATATAGGTAAATGTTTTTATTGCACCATATTTCTAAAAAGCTATTATTTCTGTGAAAACGTTTGTTGCTTACAAAGTTTTTGGAACATAACTTTTCATGCTCGCGAATTCCAACAATAGCAGCTTTGTACTAAATCTTAATGGCCAAAGGCAAGGAAAAGAATAAATCATTCTGATTATTGCAAAAGTAGGTTGTGGAAATCGAATGCTAATAAGTGGGTACCTATTCTGTGCGTTTCGATATAATGAGGACGCTATTTAAAAAAATAGAACAAGTTTTCTGAGAATGTTTTCAGAAGCTCTGACTACTGAGAATAATTCAATATCAGTAGTTCCATAATATCCTCTTAGAGCCCATTGTGATTGTCAAGTCTATTTCTATAAATAAAACCTGAGCCAACCTGTGTTGACAATTCACTGTAGACGTAGGTAATCGCACTGTCGCTTACACTTTAGGTACGGTTTTATTCTATAAGCATCAATTTATAAGGCCGAATGGTACCGGAGTGATCCGCGCTGACTCACTATACAAGGATTAATAGAATAAACGCAAGACCTGAATGTTGTTAGTTCAGAATCGGTTTCTGAATCGATTTCCTTCATTATTTATATACAACGTGCTGATACAATAGCGATATTAAGTTAACACACTGATAGGGTTCGTGAACAGTAATCATAAAACATATAGGTAATCAATCTGCCTAGCCTTTTCCCAACTATGTTGGGGTCGGCTTCCAGTCTAACCGGACGCAGCTGAATACCAGTATTTTACATGGAGCGACTACCTATCTGACCTCCACAACCCAGTAACTGGGTAATACGATACCCCTTGGTAAGACTGGTGTCAGACTTTCGGGCTTCTGACGACTCGTAGCGACTGTCAAAGATCCACGAATGACAGCCGGGACCAACGGATTAACGTGCTTTCCGAGGCACGGAGGAATCTCGGTATGTAAAGATGGTCACCCATCCACTGACCAACCCCGGCAAGCGTAGCTTAACCTGATGGATCGACCAGTGCGGCTGTTGTTACTTAGCCACGAGCTCCTCGAGATTCGTAAATTTAAAAATAGTAAAAAATCAAACGCTCGCCGACATACGACTCTCTCTTTCCTTCAATTAGCATACCCTATGTACGTTATTCGATTTAGTTGATCCAAGATGTTATTTTAGATAGTTGGAAATAAATCAATAAAAAAATACGTTTAATGAAATTAAAATAAATCTTCATAAAACAAAAACGCGAAACCGTATACGTGTTTAGGGGGTATGAGGAACAGGGTGTAAAGTTCACTCATCCACCATAGAAAAGGGAGGATCCTCCAACCAGACGGGTGTCGTGTCTGGCGGGCAAACTGCCCAGAGGTTGAAGTTGGAGATTGTATATATGTCCATCGCGTGGTAAACTCGCTAATCGCTAATTGCGCGATGCAGGATTTGTGTGACGTCAGGTCTTTGATGCGTAGTTCGCATGTGGCGATTGTAGATGTCGCCACACATGTGTTAAATTAATGTTGCCATTAAAACGGCACGCTGTATATACATTTTTCCCCGAAAATCTAACCACCACTGCGTCATAACAACAAGTTAATAAAATGTTTTATTTTGAGAAATTGAAGCCTTATCTCAGAGCAATAAAGCCTTCTTATATGCACGGCCGAATTTACGTTTTTATACCGTTTTACATCAAATCATAACTATTTTATTCAAAATTAAACCAAGCGAGGTTTAATTAAATTAAATCACATGTTATTTTAGTCTTATATTTTAATATTCTAATTGGGGTGTCTGAGGTCTTGCGTTGATTCTATTACATGTTCTTTAAAACACATGTGTCTGAAGTTTTTAACAAAATAACTCTACTGAAAAATATGAAAAATAGTTCCTTTTGCTATGGTCTAAGATCCGATTAGGGACGACCTTCAACCATCCGTTTAATGAATGAAAATAATGTATTTTATATCAAACTAGCGATCCGCGCCTGCTTCGCAAGGTTTTTACTACTCGACAAAACATTGAGATTTCTTAATTATCTATAAGTTTATGATACACATAAAGCTTCCGGAATACATTCTCTAAATTGTGTTCAAAACCTCATCAAAATCCGTTGCGTATTTTAGAAGAACAACGCGGACATACAGACAAACGCGAAAAGTGACTTTGTTTTAAAATAAATGCATAGATTTAGTATGTTAAAAAATATATCGCGATTGGGTTGGGTTAAAAATTCCTGGGCAGACCATGATTAACTAAAAAAAATACTTAAAAGTTGCACATTTTCGTTTTATGGTTAATTTGATTTAGTAACAATTTTTTCTCTTAAAAACCACTATCCATTGATATATCACTTATGGCTATTGGGCAGCAAGACACATTTCATTAAGCATTCCTAAACTAAAGTGGCCAAGTAGTCGTCACCTATTTAGGTCATTAACTCCAAATTGACTAATAATTGTCAAAAATCGAGTTAGTAGCAAAGGTTCTCCTTGAAAAGCTCTTTCAAGTGGTGTATAAAATGTTATGTTAAAAAAAGTAGTTTTTAATTTTTTTATTAATCACAGTTTGGCTAGATTTTTTTAGCCAACCCACACACGATATATTTTTAGCCGATTTTCGAAAAGGAGGACCGATTTAAAAAAAAAAAAAAATTGTATGAACGGGTATGCCGAATTGGTCCCATATAAATGTTATTAACTTTGCTTGGATAGTTTTTGAGTAAGCTTCAATAATACGTATTTTTTCCACTTAGTATGTATGGATGATATGATGATAACTTCCTGTCACTGTTATTTACATAGCAGGTAGTGGTATTCGAATTATTGTACCGACCTCCGAAATTAAAGTTATTTTTCACTTTGTAGTGTTTTTTTTTGGAAATCGGTAGTTTTTTTTTTTTTTTTTTTAAATTCTAACATACTAAATTTGATTTTAAATACTTTCACCTATTAAACTGATGGATGAAGGTCGTTCCTCTACGGATCTTATGCTGCTGCTATCCAAACTCCACCCATATTCCCGTTATCTGAATAGAAACATTAAAAACCAAACACGTCACCAAGATTCACGTTATGAAAATTACATTACGCGTCACGTCAATGTTATTTACCGTCAAACCTTCCTTGTCCCGTGTTTGTCTCCATTAATAATATTACAAACGGGCCGAACGAAGTGGTTGCATGACATTCTAACCATCTTGGAGCAGTCTATTCGTCACTGCGCAACTGTTGACGGAGCGGTTAGAATATTTGTTCTCATAACACGTTGCCTCTCGGATGTTGCTATAGTCAAGGTTGCCATTCTACGCGTGTTTGTAAAGGAGATATGCTGAGTTTATATTCCGGAGTAGTTGTCAGCGTTGTATGATAGAATATTCTGTTGAAGTATCGGGTAGTGTGCTTTGTATTACTAAAGGTAACACGCGGATTATTGTCTCTATGTTATTGCTATTTTTTATCTGAAGCGTGTCCTCTTTTTATCCAGATAAAGGTTTTTCTACAAACTTTAACAAACTTCGAGAGTTAATCTGATTTATTAAGAGTGTAAGCCCTTTTCTTAACTTAGAAGCCTCAAGAAGAATCTTCAAGTTTAATCAATTCCGGCTGACTACTCGTATCAGTATTTTCCAAGGAGTTACCGAAATCTAAACTTTAGTAATTGACGTATACCAATATCCTCGAGTAGTTAAATAGACTATTAGGCTTATTGGATAACTATTTCCTGTTTACTGGTACCGTCAACTGCCCTTACTTTGCCTTGCGTCCTATGTTTGCCTATAATGAAAAAGATGTAATATCTTTTTCATTTTACTTATTTATGGTAATCGAAACTTTATTATTCAAAAAATTTATTAAAGTCTCGATTACCATAGAAGTAAAATGAAACAGATATTACATCTTTTTCACATAGGACACGAGGTAAAGTTGGGGCAGTTGACCGGTACGAGAATCTTCACGGAGGTGTTAGTAGTAAGTACGAATAAAATTATGTGTATGTGATGTAGATGATATGATATAATATTATGATAATGGATGCCAGTTGACCAAAAAATATCAACCATATATTGCCAAAAATGCTTTACGTCTTTTATTATACCGAAAAAACCCACCAATGTCATTACTGCCATCCTAAATTCAACTAAAACAACCATTTTGCAAATATCACGTAAAAATTTATCGTTACGTGGCGCAAACAGCCAAATGTCTAAAAGACAATTTATTTAATAATATGGAAACTTAATAAAGACGTCGTCGCCGCCGTCCATCGACAGACGGAACATCTGCAATTTCATTCCAAATGCAAAAGGACATAAATCACATTTCAAATGCAGTGAAGCCCACAGCCGGGCCGTCCGAGGCGTTCAAAAATTCCAGTCACGCGACAGAATCCACCGCTATTCGCCAGTAAACCTGCCCAGCGAAGCAATTTCGATTTATTTGTGGTCGAAGGTACGAACCTCTATATTGCTTTTATATTACCCTCAAAATAATTACCTATCCGAGACATCGATAATAAAAAAGCATTAGGCACGTCACTATAACAGAAACCAGTGTATCCAACTTAAAAATAAAAAATTGTTTGGAACTTTCAAGTTATAATTGTTAGGTTTCACAACGTATTATTTTAAGGTGTTACGTATTAAATTATAGTCACATTACGTGAGAATGGAATGGCTAAAGAAAATTACTTCGGCACTATCTGGCGACAATTTCACAGTAAAATTCAAACTTGTGTCGTTTATATTCTAAGTTATAGGCGTTGCACACGCCATGGCTCGGTTAAATACTGTTATTTGGTAGATTCGTAGCATCTATCAAAATTGGACACGCTACGATCATGTACACATAAATGATTCATCGACCTTTGTCAATTTGAGTAATCGTACTTTATGTGAAATATTTTTTATGCTTCGCTGCATTCCAATTTTTACTGTTTGAGTTTCAGCGCATAAGCTTTAAATATTTTCTCTCATCTCTTTCCGTGATGTTTCGTTTGTTACTTTTTGTACTACCTGGTAAAATGGAGTCTACTCACAGAAAAATGCTAGAATAATGAGATTTTTCTTCATCGTGGAAGTCCACTGAGCGCAAAAAATCAAACACAATTTTTTTATAGGGCAATATAATCGAGGGCAATAGTTATTTATGCTATAAGTGCGGAAATCATCTTACGCACGTGTATCATACAACGTTTTACTATGCATTGTGCGAGGAAATTAAAAAAAAACGAGCGAGCCTTAACCGTCGCGTATGATGTACACATCGACATCGACATCGACTCCGACTCCGACTCCGACTCCGACTCCGACTCCGACTCCGACTCTGACACCGACTCCGACTCCGACTCCAACTCCGACTCCGACTCCGACTCCGACTCCAACTCCGACTCCGACTCCGACTCCGACTCCGACTCCGACTCCGACTTTAACTTTGACTTTGACTCCGCCATTGCCATCGCCATCGTCATCGCCATCGTCATCGATATCACCATCGCCATCGCCATCGTCATCGTCATCATTATCATCATCATCTGATTTGTAAAACTTTTCTCAAATAATAAAAAATCTTTGCAACGGGCTGACGACCGCGACGGCCACAAAAATTAAAAAAAATACAGAAAAGTAAAAAGCACTAGTGAAAAAAAGTTTCACTTTCCGCACTAATTTACTGCTTGGAAAAGGCTCTTTTCGAGCAAATGCATTGTAAAGTTATTAATCTCATTCTAAGCAACCTAATAACAGGAGTGTTAATTTTAATTACTGTTCAGAAATCTTCAAGTAATCCCAACAAATCTTAAGAAATAAGGAATAGTCGACTTCGTAATTGCTTAACTAAGGTCTATTTTGTCTATGCGACGGTTAGATAATGTCAAGTTTAGTGAAGTTTCAATTTACTGGGAATTATTGTCTATAGTTGTAAAGCAATCTATGGTGACTAAATAAAAATAAAAAAAAGATTTTTGTCTCCTATCTTACATCTAAATTCTTCTGATTCTTTACCTTCATACTGCATAGGAGGATGCTGTCTTCTTCTAGCCAGAAGAGCAATCACCACGATTGCTACCAGGGTTCCGGCGATGCCAGCTATGACTCCTAAAGCCCAACTGGCGTCTACGCCCACTGCTTTGCCGGATTTAGCTTCTGTGGGGAAATAATAATTGTGATAACTAGACTAGACTAGCATAGCTTTCATGTTAAAGTGTTTCAAAGATATTTCTTAAAAAAAAATCAAATGACATTGACATGGGAACGGTGCTGGTATACATTTGTGAAATTGACACAGAAATGGGGAAGGTAACTGTCAAAATGGCGCTGTCGTAGTTATTAATGCAATGCGTGAGATGGTTTTTATTATTTTTTGCGAAAATGACTTGTGGTTGTGTTCCTAAATGCTCGGAAATTGGAGTATAACATTTTCCGAAAGACCTTAAGCTTAGAAGATTGTGGCTTAAAGCTATTCGTAGGAAACATTTTGAAGAAACTGATTACGAGGAAATAAGCAATATTTAAGATTTTTAATTCTGACACTTTCCATGTCGAATAAGTATTGATTCAAAATATTGAAATCACCGAATAAAACGAAATTGTGAATTAAAACTAACCTCACAAATGAACACGGAGTGGAACGAAATGTTAAATTTGTTGTAGGCCGTATGGACCTAGCTATAGTTACGCCATCTACAATTAACTTTACCGACCTTCCCCATTGTAATGAAAAACAAAATTGCGGCGTTAGTTCCGATTTTGGCCACGCGCCAAAAGAGCCAAGTACCGTTGTACAGTGTGAAAACAAAAATAGAAAATTGGTTGTTTTATTTGTTGATAGAAAATAAGTTGAAAAGTTGGCAAGTAGCTCAGTACTCATTGATTGAAAAAAATAATAGCCGGTTTCCATAAGTGAAAGATTTGCAGCTAAAATAATAAACTATAGTAAAACAAAATATGAAATGAAAATGTAACCAGTAAGAACTAAGCGCCACAGTGAATTCTTTTTTAGTCTTTTGTTCAATAATTCTATTGGAAAAAGGCTTACAGAATATTTTTTAAGGGAGAATAGTTAGGATTACAGGATTAACAAATTCAATTAATATGACAACTGTGTTAAAGTCTCAAAACATCAAAGTTTAAAATTACATCTACCAATTACGCCTAGTTGTCAAACCAATTTGACGGGAGATAGAATTTTGCTAAAAGCTAGATCGTAATCCAATTTAGTATTCAACACGAACTCTACGCGATTTTTCACGATTCATTGTGATTATTCGGTTTTCTAATTATTACTGAAACTCAAAAGGAAACAAAACGGAATCAGTATTTTGTATTCAGAAATGAATAATTGAGGATGTAACTCCTAACAACTTAATTAACGCTTTTCGTTTGTTTCGAGAAGGTTCAAAACATCGCACGGTAGAGTGTGAAATGATGGATTTTACTTTGAGGTTGAAAGCTGTTTGAGTTTGTATTTTCAACCAGTAAGTCTGTAAATAATTTGAGTATGAAAACACATTTGACAAAAATAATTAACTATTCTCCATTATAGCATTAGAAAAATAGCGGTTATTTTGTTCGTTATTTCGATATAAACGTATAATAAACTCCATTATTTCAAGATAAATACAAAGAAAAGTAATCTATTTGCCATTGTCAATAAAAAAATAACTCTACAGTGCAGTAATTTCAACAATATTACCCAATAACTGTCGTTATATTGCCGTTATTTTTCTAATGCTATTTATATAAATGGAGCATATACGTAATTTTAAATGCATAAGCCACACCTAGGTACACTACACTATATAGTCTAAACTAAGGAATAGGCAGATGTTTGCATGAAACAGCAGACTTTTTATTTCACCCTCTTCTTAATATAAAACCAAGTAACTCAGTGCATACCTGTATGTAAAGCAAGTCGCGTCAAGGTGTTGATCCTCATGACAACAGTCTCCGATCTTCCCCTGGCATTAGCCGCGAAGAACACCAGCTTCAGACTCTTCCCTGAGCCAAGACTTCGCAGTATCCATGCTGGTAACGCGGTGGATACATTTGCTACTAAATTCTTAGATTCCCACACTTCCACAAAGTATGATGTTTGAAGACCACCGTCGTAACCTATGAAAAAATTTATTGTTTTAGTTTCTTTGTTTGTAGCTTCTATCCACGACTTCGTCAACGTAAAACTTGTTATATAAAATATGTATAATAATATCCTAAGACATTCGAGAATACTGTAGTTTCCCATTAGTGAAATAATGTTCCGAATCGGGTCAGTAAAGATTAGCCCCTACATACAAACTCACAATATATTTCAGAGTTATGAGGAACAGGGTGTGAAGTTCACTCATCCTCTATTGAAAAGGAAGGATCGTCCGACCAGACGGGTGTTGTGTCTGGCGGTCAACTGCCTGATGGTGGAAGCCGGGAGCTTGTATATATGCCGATCGCGCGGTAAACTCTTATTGCGCGATGCAGGATTTGTGTGACGTCAGGTCTTTTTGAAGCGTAGTTCGCAAGTGGTGATGTTGAAACCGCCATAACATCTTTATAATATTAGTATAGATTTAGAAGCCATCGTTGTTCGAGTACGAGAGGGAGAAGAAACTATATAGCAGGAATAACGCCATCTCTTTTTCGCATCGGAACAATGAGAGACAAGTCTTAATAGGTACGACACAAATTGATCCAGGGGTCACTATCGCAATTAGTTTAAAATATTTGTAACAGCTAGGTAAAATGAGACACAAAAAAAATAAGTTTTTCGCAAGAAAAGTATCCATTTGTGTAACAAAGAATTCCCAGATTTTTTCATAGGGAACGGACGTATGGTGATATAAGCTCACAGAGAGAATTTTCTGCGTTCAATTGTTGTTAGCTGAGTGGCAGGTTATGTCCAGTTTAAACCCGTAGGTTCTGAAATAACGGTTAGTTTTTTAAACATGTAGGTACTAAATAGGTTTAGGTAATTTTGCCCCATTTCATGCTTGGTGCCTTGCAGGCTTGACTAAAAAATGTGCCACAAGGGCAAATAACACCAATGAAGTTAACTGCACGTGATCTACATCTCATCCAAACTGCGTTCAAGAGCTATCTATCAGTGACGTTCTTGTTGTGAAATATTGATACGGCAGTTCTTAGGCAGGTTTAGATTCGTTGGTAAATTTGCTCTGAGTTGTGTAAATCTCGCTAAGAAAATAACAAAAACAAGATGGTGGTTATTCGATTACTACATTGTAAAGAACATCATAACGAAGTCACAATAAAACTGGAAATGAAACAGACAACACCGAGGTTTTATTTTCTCGTCAGTTTGTTGCCCAGGTGATTCGAATAACTTGATTTCCTCTTGCATTAAATCTTACAGCGCTTCATAAAAACGCTACAAAGCTAAGTTTACTGGAAGCTTGAAACAACCGCCATGGTTTTATAATCTCCTGATTGATATCCTGAAGTTGTTTGGTTTGTATGCTCTTTTGAAATGTTCACAGCAATTAAGGTAGATCATAGACTGCTCATCCTGTACTAATAAACGAGCAATATTTGTATAGATATATTTGTAATCACGTTCTCGAAAACGGGTCTAACGATTTCGATGAAAGTTGCAATTTAGGAGTTTACGGGGGTGAAAAATCGATCTAGCTAGGTCTCATAACTGGGAAAATTCGTTTTCTCCGTATTTTCACTCGAGCAGAGCTCGGTCGCTCAAAGTTTAGAACAAGATGGCTACCTTAGAATAATGACATGGCAGCATGGAATTAGTATGTACTATACATGGAATTAGTATGAACTATACATGGAATTAGTGTGAACTACCTTATACTATTAAATTAGCATTCTCTGTTTTGACCCGAGCAGAGTTCGGTCGACCAGTTACTGTTTTTAAACCAGCTACCAGTACCCTAATTGCGTAACACACGATCAATTACAATCTGTTTCATTTTGACAGTTCAACAACATTCATTTCATTATTTACGTTGCGGAGCAGACAAATTTTTCGAACATATGAAGCAATGGATTAGCAATATCCTTCAAATATTTTAAACAATCATTATTCAGATTATGATTGATCGTGTGTTACGCAATTAGGGTGCAAAAATTATATTATTTTGTAAAGGAACTTACCAGAATCACATCTTATTGCCACCGAATCATCAGTAAGATTGACAGCAGAACAGTTGGCCAATGGATCTGGCCTCACAGCTGGTAGCAAGGAGTACCGACAGGGTTCCACCTGCTGACCAGCGAGGTTCGTAGCTCTGCATGCTAACGACCCATAGTCTTTTTCTGATGCTGGGGTGTAAAACAACACCGATTTTCCAACTCCATTCAAAATGAATTTCTCCTGTTGGACAAAAATGCAGCTCATTATCACTTATCCCAATTTAATTTTGGTCGGTGCAAAATATGTCTTCTACTTCCATATTATTTTATTAGTTTTCATCTTGGTGGTCACCCCTATCCAGCCATATCATCTTTCACACAGTCCATCCATCGTTTCTATGGTCATCCCCTACTCTTAGAGTCATCCACATTTATACTCAAAACTTTTCTCACGACATTATCCGCATTGACAAAAATGTAGCTATAATTCCCAAAAAGTAATACGCTTATAAATAAAAATGCTAATGTAATAAAACTGCCATTCAAATCGAAATTATAAGTTGCCAACACATGAATTTGTTTTACTCCCATAGGAACACTTATGGCCCGTTCTGTAATCCCGCAGAAAAAGCGAAACTCGACAAGGGAAATGTTTGAAAAAAATATTTCCATATAGCAAAGGATTATTCATGACGAGCGTTGTTCGTATGTCCATAAAAGAGAATGACAAGGACCGTACGTGTATTTATAAAAGGGGATGTTTGTAACGACAGAACAACGGGAGGAAAAAAATGGAATCGTGTGGAGTTACTGTAAAATGGAGATCTTTAATCTATAGTTGGTATAATATTAAGTACTATAGAGACTCAAGCACTTCCAAATTAATCTCTTAATATCATTAAATCTCCAGGATCAAATAATTTGCGATAGGTAGGACTTAGAAGTAGGTTCTCCAATTTCTAACTCAATCATGATAACATGATTGAGTTAGAACTTATTATGTTTTTACCTAGACCAAATACAAAACCAAGACATAGTGCTGCGAAAAATATAGTGAAGAATGCCAAAACTACATCTCCACTCTGTGCATACACGCTCACACGCCCACATTTACAATGAAACTACACCTCCCTAAGTGAGGACATGTTTACGAAACCGGTCTCACATGACTGTTGATAGCGGTATGTCTTGGTTTTTTTATTTGGTCTGACATTTTTATAAGATAAATCCAAAGATTTTTGAAGTGTTGGCCAGGCCATTATGAAACTTAAAGAACGCACGAGACCAATTAAAATGGACAGACTTTGTTGCAATAGGTACTACCACTGCAAAACTACTATTAATTCTATTTATAACTAGCAATACTTACTTCCCTGCACAAGTTCATGCTCAAATTACCATTCCGTTTGAGACCTAAACTTCTCAAACTACGTATAAAACTTTTACATAATTTCGAGTGCCGTAACATCAATTATTCCGTTTAGTGTACAGTCGATCGAACGTTGCGCGTCAGTGCTAACATTTAGACTTTGAGCTGGCCTAACTCAGTGCGGAATTTCAATAGAGGAAGACGCCGCTTACACTGGTTTTGTTACACTGTCGTGTGGCCTGCTGTACAATGCACATTTACGTTCATAATAAACTTTGCTGTACTCACCGGCTCAATTTCAGAAGTTCCCATGGAATTATTGAGCGTCCATTGAAAATTCTTGGGTGGTGGGAAGGCATCCACCTCGCATGTTACTTTGGTTGGTTCATTGATTGCAGCGCCTACGATTGCTACTGCATTTGCCAGACATACTGGCTTATCTGTAAATAATTTACTGAATTAAACCTTAGTTACAGTACATTTTCTCTCAAATCGGCTTATTATATTACTAGCTGCGCCCCGCGGTTTCGCCCGCTTTAGTCTCGTTCCCGTAAGAATATCCGGATAAAAGTACCCGTTGTCCTAATCCAGGTCATGGTCTACCCATGTGCCAAATTTAATCCAAATCTGTTTAGCCGTTTTAGCGTGAAAGTGTAACAAACAAACTCAATTTCGCATTTATATATTAGATAGGATTGTAAAAACAGAACGGGGAAAGCTATCCCACCGTAATACAGTTTATAACTACATACTCGTAGTACCGGGGGTTTCGTAACAACCTGCATTTGTTATTGTGCACTGAGTAACTAATTGGGTATCTAATCTTTTAGATTCATAGAAAGGTATTAGTGTAAAATTTGTTGTAAACAACGTTGTTATTGAGATTATATTATAATTTTTAATAAATATTATATTATATAATATTATATTATTAATAAATATCTATACATATAAAATGCTTTATCCTGAATGACTGACTGACGGATCAACGCACAGCCTAAACCGCGGATCGTGGAGACCTGAAACTTGGAGGGTGTGTTCTTTGTATGACGTAGGCATCCGATAAGAAAGGATTTTTCGAAATTCTACCCCTAAGGGGGTGAAAAAGGTGGGCAAAGTTTGTATGGGACAACGTGATTCCTTGGCCCAATCTACTTCAAATTTTGCATAAACATTCTTTAACAGAATTAATGGAAGACCTGTTTCGTATTTTATTGAAATTCATCCCCTAACGGGGTTAAATAGGGGTAGAAAGTTATTTTGGGAGTGATTTGCTTCGAAGTTGATATCAATACTCCTTAGTGCTTTTGATTTAAATTACATTTTATTTTGACACATGTTTGATAAGTTAATCCGATTTTATTCAAAAAAGGTTGAACTCACTTATAGGCTTGGTGCTTGCAATGCAAATACTCTTTAAAATTGGAATGTCTCGAAAGTCACCGTACTATACATATTAGTACCGCATTTGAAGGTTTCTAAGCTTTACAAAGGTCTGTATTTATTCCTAGGATTCCCCTAACACCATCAAATTACCCCTTCGAATTCAAGAGAGTGCAGTTTCCCATCAAAGTATGCTTCGCAATGACTATAAACAAAGCTCAAGGTCAATCTCTTAAGGTAGCGGGAGTAGACTTAAGGGAAAGTTGCTTCTCCCACGGCCAGTTGTATGTGGCATGCTCCAGAGTAAGCGCACAGAGTAGTCTGGTGATTCAAGCACCCGAAAGAAAAACAAAATATATGGTTTACAAAGAAATATTGCGGTAGGTGTAGTATTTCGATTTCGTTGTAAAAAGATAATACACCCGTGTAACTTTCGCCAGATCAAAGGCCGAGCTTCGTGTTCATAAAATATATCTTTTTTTTTTTTCAAGTTTATTTAACCTTTATTTATCCCTACACTATAATAAAGATTGCTATATTTTATAATTATTCAAACATTTTAACATAATAATTTATGTTATACAAAATTAATAACATAAAAAACCAATAAAAAATCCTATTAGAACCATTTTCGACTTCTACGCGGACGAAGTCGCGGGCAAAAGCTAGTTATATTATAAAATTCAAAAGTCATTTATTCAAACTAGGCTGAGAATCAGCACTTTTCGAACATCAAAATTACATAAGACAGTCCCCGAATAACGCCCGCCCTTCACCACTTCCTAGTGCTTAAGCTGGTATATTATTATATTTACGTATATTATTTATGAAATGTTCTCTACTTATAAGTTAGGTACTCGACGATTGGTAAGATCAGCAACTAAAGTTTTTTTTTTTAATAGAAACGTTTTATATCCTACGACCCTTCTTTTACACAATAAATCTGCCTTCGTGAGTGACATTTAATTTAAGAGTATGGACAGCTTTACTCATGAGGATTTATCGGGGTTTCTTAACTAGATATTTACTCAATCGTAGGCTATAATCATGAGTTGGTCCCGGCGCGGCCAAGTTGCGGGTCGAAGTAACTACTTCAGACGGAACTAATCAGCTTTCCTCGATAAAATTCACGTAAGTCTTTTCCTATAATAATGTACTCTTTTTATAAAACTTGTGTCAGATCTCCATCAAGTTTAGGGGCAATCGTCTGCGAAAGTATTACGTCGCTTGCAATCACCTGTATGTGAACCAACGCCCTATTTAATAAAACTGACAAGCGACCGTTGACTAATGACAATCCTACAATTTTATAAGACTTTATCATAATTTTTTGCTTTAATAAACAGCATCTGACAATGAAAATATTACAATAGGGAAGATGACAAAAAAAAATTTTTTCTACCTTTTTGATATTATAAAAATATATTGGACTCGTATTTTTCTTTTTTTTACGTAATCTAAAGATTACGGCGATACATTGAGGTAAAATGTGCCATGACGTCACGAGTATGTAGATTTTATACGTACTAGTGGCGTAGCGACCCCCACTCCCCAACATAAAATGCGTTTTATCTGATTAATTTTTTATTAATATTATAAAGCAAAAAATACGTGTCTAATATTTTTTTATTATTTGACTGACGGACTAATTAGAATTTCATTTTTGTTACCCAGGCATCATCCCTATTAATACCTATGTATTTTTTTATAAATAGTTCGCATTGTCAATTATATTAAATGAGCTTCTGCTCGCGTTTGTACGCATCGCATTGTCAATAATTATATTAAATGAGCTTCTGCTCGCGTTTGTACGCATCGCATTGTCAATTATATTAAATGAGCTTCTGCTCACGTTTGTACGCATCGCATTGTCAATTATATTAAATGAGCTTCTGCTCGCGTTTGTACGCATCGCATTGTCAATTATATTAAATGAGCTTCTGCTCGCGTTTGTACGCATCGCATTGTCAATTATATTAAATGAGCTTCTGCTCGCGTTTGTACGCATCGCATTGTCAATTATATTAAATGAGCTTCTGCTCGCGTTTGTACGCATCGCATTGTCAATTATATTAAATGAGCTTCTGCTCGCGTTTGTACGCATCGCATTGTCAATTATATTAAATGAGCTTCTGCTCGCGTTTGTACGCATCGCATTGTCAATTATATTAAATGAGCTTCTGCTCGCGTTTGTACGCATCGCATTGCCCATCCGCGCTATTATTAATCGTTATCGCTTAGCGTTCTTTCTGTTTATTTTTATTTTTGCTCGGCTCCTAAGAGTTCTAGCGTGATGTTAAATAGCCTATAGCCTTCCTCAACGATTGGGCTATCAATGCAAAAATAATTATTCAAATCTGACTGTTAGTTCTAGAGATTAACGTGTTCAAACAAACAAAATCTACAGCTTTATTATAAGTAGAGATGCAGATAAGGCTCAATTATTAGACTTGATTCTACCAGAAGACTGTAACGGAGTGTTTGATATAGAAATCTAACAAGCTGTTACCAAAAGCCAAGTAAAATGAACTGCCCACCAGTATGCTGTCGATGCTCAATCATTCGATTTAGATATCAGTTGCATGGGTGACTAATATATGCACTCCATCACATTTAGGAGTCGGAGTAATCTACCTGATCACGGCCCTATCGTCGCCTGCATATCATTCATTGGGAGTGATTACTCACGTTTAGAGCTCCCGGTTGATTTTTGGTCAACTAACACAGTTTGATTGATGGTCCAAAATTCGAAAAGTTTAATTGAGTTTGTCGTAGAGTGCAAATTTTTTAGCTCGGGTGATTGGTTTATAAAAATGGCGTTTGTTTATGGTCTAGAAAACATCCACCAATCGAATTTTACGTGAGTTTTGTTTACTGAATATAAGATCACTGTTTTTTGAAAATCGTGATTTGTCGACTTGTTTCTACAAATTAAAACAGGACCTACCTACTCGTAAGGTGAGAAAGCCCAAAACAATACTTTACAAAAAAAAATATTTTATTGTTCAGCAATCTATCATGCACCATTTTTCTATATCCATGTAGAACTGTGAATACATCTACGATACAAAATTTTTTAGAGCTAAGGAAATAGTACATTACTGTCGCGGTCTGCAACTGGAGCATTGATGGACGATCGTGAAAATATGGGCCGAGACGAAGCCGAGGCATACATACGTGAGACCATCAATGTCTGGTTGCGGCTAAGGCTTGTATAGCACTTTTCCCAAAAAATGCGCAGAAATTTAAATTAAGTAAATTAATTATAAATTCCAGAATCAATGATAAACAACGATAATTTTTCACGCGCCAATATGTTTATTTGTTTTTTCTTTACTTTAAACATCTCGTTTTGCAAGCCAAATCGAAATTTAAATAAAATCTTTGATAAGTTACCTCCTTGGTTGCCATGTGTTGAAGTAAAAAGTTCATTCCATTTTTAAATAATACGACAGATATGAGTTTTCATAGAAATTTATTTGGCCGCTAAACACGTGTCCTTCACCCCACAATCCTCACTTTTGAAAAGTTCATGAAAATCAATTTTGAAAACGCCAAAAAATAGTCAAGAAATAGTCATAAATAGTCACCAAGGTTAAAAAAATAGTCGCATTATGGTTCCTAAGATACAGTTATAAGTTGGTGAGGATTGTGGGGTGAACGTCTCCACACAATCCTCACCTCAGTGCAAGCAAACGGCTGGGAGTACCGACTTGGTTTCAATTCCAAAAAATAGTCAATAAATAGTCATAACGCCAAATCTCGAAAATAGTCATTAAGGGATTCCAGAGATATAAAGGGGTCTTAGTGAGGATTACGTGGAGAGCCTTTCTCGCCACAATCCTCACCTGATTACCGCGGAACGCCTAGGTTTTTGAATTTGAATTTGGTGTCAAAAAATAGTCAATAAATAGTCGTCTCAAACCATGATAATTTCGACTTGGTTTACTATGTAGAAGTATGTTAAACTTCCACGTCAACTTCTACATACATTTTGTTTTGGTACAGTCGCGAACAGTAAAATTGTAAATCTATTTTAATAGTGTCGTGTTGTTGTGTGTAGTGTTGTGTTAATTTAAAACAGTAATAAAATATTGTAGTTACACTTACGTATAATTTTTTTTCTGTCAAAGTGTAATAAATACCTACCTAGCTGTACATAATATTCCTCCAATTTTTCCGGTTGACTTTATTAGACCAAATAAATGTCTTTATTTCAGATAAATTTGATTGTTGTATGAGTAATTAAGTAGACACTTAATTACTCATACAACAATCAAATTTAGTAGATAGACATCTACTTATATATTATGTACAGCTTGGTAGGTATTTATTAAACTTTGGTTGGTGGGTGGATTGGTAGTACCTTGGTTGGTGGGTGGGTTGGTAGTACCTTGGTTGGTGGGTAGGTTGGTGGGTAGGTTGGTGGTTAGGTTGGTTGGTGAGTAGGTTGGTGAGTAGGTTGGTGGGTAGGTTGCTGGGTAGGTTGGTGGGTAGGTTGGTGGGTTGGTTGGCGGGTTTGTTGGTGGGCGGGTTGGTGGTAGCTTAATTGGAAGGTAGGTTGGTGGGTAGGTTGGTGGATAGGTGGGTAGGTAGGTTGGTATGTAGTTTGGTTGGTGGATAGGTTGGTAGGTAGGTTGGTGGGTAGTATGGTGGGTAGGTCGGTGGGTAGGTTGGTTGGTGGGTAGTTTGGTTGGTGGGTAGGTTGGTGGGTAGGTTGGTTGGTGGGTAGGTTGGTTGGTGGGTAGGTTGGTGGGTAGGTTGGTGTTAGGTTGGTTGGTGGATAGGTTGGTTGGTGGGTAGGTTGGTATGTACAAACTAACCCAAACATAAGGAGGCTATCTTGGTTAATTGAAGATATCGTATGGCGAGCTTAATACCAGCTCCATCATCAGATCCTGGACTACACTCTGGGATAACGTACGTACTTGTCAAAACATCCACCAACCAACCTAACACCAACCTACCCACCAACGTACCTACCACCAACCTACCCACCAACCAACCTACCCACCAACCAACCTACCCACCAACCAACCTATCTACCCACCAACCAACCTACCCACCAACCAACCTGCCCACCAACTAACCTACCCACCAACAAACCTACCCACCAACCAACCTACCCACCAACCAACCTACCTACCCACCAACCAACCTACCCACCAAAAAACCTACCCACCAACTTAACACCAACCTACCCACCAACCTACCTACCTACCTACCCACCAACCAACCTACTCACCAACCTACCACCAACCTACCCACCAACGAACCTACCCACCAACCAACCTATCTAAAGGAGGCTATCTTGGTTAATTGAAGATATCGTATGGCGAGCTTAATACCAGCTCCATCATCAGATCCTGGACTACACTCTGGGATAACGTACGTACTTGTCAAAACATCCACCAACCAACCTAACACCAACCTACCCACCAACGTACCTACCACCAACCTACCCACCAACCAACCTACCCACCAACCAACCTACCCACCAACCAACCTATCTACCCACCAACCAACCTACCCACCAACCAACCTGCCCACCAACTAACCTACCCACCAACAAACCTACCCACCAACCAACCTACCCACCAACCAACCTACCTACCCACCAACCAACCTACTTACCCACCAACCAACCTACCCACCAACGAACCTACCCACCAACCAACCTATCTACCAACCTACCCACCAACCAACCTATGCACCAACTTACCCACCAACCAACCTATGCACCATCCTACCCACCAACCTACCCACCAACCTACCACTAACACACCCCCCAACCAAAGTTTAATAAATACCTACCTAACTGTACATAATATATAAGTAGATAGATAGTCTTAATTACTCATACTACAATCAAGTTTATCTGAAATAAAGACATTTATTTGGTCTCATAAAGCCAACCGGAAAAATTGGAGGAATATTATGTACAGCTAGGTAGGTATTTATTAAACTTAGACAGAAAAAAAATTATACGTAAATAACTACAATATTGTATTACTGTTTTAAATTAATATACAATACTATTAAAATAGATTTACAATTTTACTGTTCGCGACTGTACCAAAACAAAATGTATGTAGAAGTTGACGTGGAAGTTTAACATACTTCTACATGGTAAACCAAGTCGAAATTATCATGGTTCGAGACGACTATTTATTGACTATTTTTTGACACCAAATTCAAATTCAAAAACCTAGGCGTTCCGCGGTAATCAGGTGAGGATTGTGGCGAGAAAGGCTCTCCACGTAATACTCACTAAGACCCCTTTATATCTCTGGAATCCCTTAATGACTATTTTCGAGATTTGGCATAGCGTTATGACTATTTATTGACTATTTTTTGGAATTGAAACCAAGTCGGTACTCCCAGCCGTTTGCTTGCACTGAGGTGAGGATTGTGTGGAGACGTTCACCCCACAATCCTCACCAACTTATAGCTGTATCTTCGGAACCATAATGCGACTATTTTTTTAACCTTGGTGACTATTTATGACTATTTCTTGACTATTTTTTGGCGTTTTTAAAATTGATTTTCATGAACTTTTCAAAAGTGAGGATTATGGGGTGAAGGACACCTAAACACGACAGCTAATTATTGATTTTCATACAAACATTGCCGGCCGGGCGTTTGTATGTATTCGACCAGTACCGCAATGTCCATGTATGTCGAAGAAGGTTGTCAAAATAATGTTGGAATTTCCAAGCATGTTTGAGAAAACATGTTTTTTTAAACAAGCTCTTCATTGAGTTAATCCACAACAAACTGGGTATCGAAGTTTACAATATTTTCTAAACTAAGCTAACCAAACCGGTTTCATCCTGTTACTCCCGCGAAAAACAAACAAAAAAGATGTTTCGTATTTATTTTCCAGCAGAAACGGGCCTGTCCGAGTTTGAGTTCCCCAAACTACATACCAAAGCTGGTTACGTTTTTATTTTTGTTTTAAATAAAGCCGTTATGGAACCAAATATTCTATTTTTGGTACAAGTTTTTGAATTTGTTTTTGAAAGAGTAGTTTATGGTTTAGTATTACTTACTCTATTTTGATTTTGATAGTCTGCTTACTAAATACCTAGATATTATGACCTATTTGCACCTACAATTTTCTCACACATCTTTAATTATTTAATACATTCATATTCACTTTATTTGAATATTGACGTAGTAAACTTTTTTTTTTATTTTTGTCATGTATATTACTTTGAACTTTTTTTTGTTGAGAGAATCAATTAATATCGTTAATGTAATTACGTTATACATCTTTAGTATCAATGACATTCATGAATATTTGTACACCTTCTAGTATAACATAGCGTAACTATTTTATTGTACCTATGTTAACAAATGATTATGATTATTATAGACTTTATCTTTATATATAAAATGGTAAACTGACTGACTGACTGACTGGGTGATATATCAACGCACAGCCCAAACCGCTGGTCCTAGAGACATGATACTTGGAGGGTGTGTTCTTTGTGAAGAGTAAGTATCCACTAAGAAAGGATTTTTTGGAATTCCACCCTTAAAGGGGTAAAATACACCCTCCAAGTATCATGTCTCTAGGACCAGCGGTTTGGGCTGTGCGTTGATATATCACCCAGTCAGTCAGTCAGTCAGTTTACCATTTTATATATAGATATATATGCTATATAATAGATACATTACAAATATATATGAATATTTATATAAGCAACGAAAATAAATGACTATTATGACTGAATGATTATTACAGCTACAAGAACAAGATCACAACAACAAGTAATGTTCCTTCACGAGTCTCTTAAATACTGGTAACAATTGCGCGCGATTGCTTTACTTAGTTCTTTAGAATGGAGAATGTAAATAGTCCTTCATATCGAATTTCGGCCTAGGCCAATCTCAGCGGAGACAGCCATCGACCCGGGAGATATTATAGTGCTCACTCTCAGTCTACCGGAGAATGTAGCAAAAAATACAAAAAAAATGTAGCATGTTGTGTCATGTAGCTAAAATTATATAATTATTAGTTACTTCTGCCACCTACAGATATTTTATTTAACAATTTTTAAGTATATTTCTTAAAATAAATTGATATTGATCATGATAATTACAGCGACATTGACCTCTATACTATAAAAATAATAAATGAAATTACTGTATAATCTAATATTACTGAGAATAATTAAGTGTTTTTATTTTATGTATATTATTTTCTCTTCTAATCTTACACACGTTGTCTACATCTATTTAACTACTTTCCTATCGCAGGTATGCTGGAAGAGATTTCTTTAGAAATAAGCATCACCTTTGTACGTATTTTTCTGTTTCTTTCTTCTTGTCTATTTATATGTGTGTACATAAACTGTTAAAATAAATATAATCATGAAGTTGGAAGGTCGATCATAAATGTTGTGAGGTATTTAATTTAATTTTCAGTCACTTACAAGAGTTTTGAAGAGAATTAAAGGCCATGAGAGGGTCTGAGATTAAACAATGTTTGAGAAAAATACGATTTTTGATAATAATTAATTGATTTACAGCATAAGGGATGTACATTTTACGTAAATTTATATGAAAAATCATGTTAAATGCTTAGTTTAGAACTGCAGTAGACATAATAAGATAACTGGTAATTTGATTATTTAACGAAATATGTTTAGGTACTGAGAGCCTTTCAGAAATACTATGCCTTTAACAAAAACATACGTAAACAAATATTACTGCAGAAATGGTCCCCTTAGATTACAAGCTGTTAAAAACGGCAATGCACATAACTCGTCATATGCAAGAATACATATTTAAACCGGTTTACTAATGTTTCACCAAAACTCCATTGACAAATTTTTCGTTTAGAACCAACGTTTCTTAAACTATTTATTTTACAAACAACTTATATCGCTAATATTTTATTATATAAAAACTCGTTTTACAAACATTTATTTAGCAAATGCTTCTCTTTACAAATGTTTCGCATGATATTTAATCATTTATAAATTTTTCATTTAATATTGTGATTCTTTTGGAAAAATCACGTTTATACTAAATATCATTTTATAATAAATTTTCTAAACCAGTCACAAAGGGATCATGGTTGAAATTTCCATTTGGGTCTGAAGTTCTTTAAACCTACAAAAAAAAATTATTCTATATATTCTAGTCGTTTTTGGCGTAGGGTTCACAGTTTTAACCTAACCTTTTTCGAGAATAACAATATTTAACCTAATCTAACTAGTTCGGTTCCGCATATTTTTTTTTTTTCTGTTAGCTTATGTCGTTTTCATTTTTAGGAAATGGCGTAATTCAATATGTAAAACGTTTTTATTCCAAACGTTTTTTTATGAGAAAACATGAATAAAAAATGAATAATTTGTCAAATAATACGTTATTAAAAAAAAGTTTATCAGATAGTGATTTCTTAATTGAATTATTTGGCAAAGTTGTTATTGTGTAATGATGAAATAACAAATCATATTTTTGTCAATCGTTACTTGTCAAATGAAAATTTGTAAATTAAGTTTTGGTGAAATGACTGGTCACCATTTAAACCATAACAACTTCCATATATAATTTCAAACCAGTTGATGATATATTTCTACCATTCGAACAACTCGTACACTGTTAAACATGCAGCTTTGAATCATAAACACTGGCCTACAAAGCTTTGCATATAAAATCAAATCAATCCGGTGTTATTCAATGAATTTGCAAGTTATGCGTTACACGCTAGGTGCAAATTCAATTTGCTCTGCCCATGGTGTGTGCGACATGGTTGAATTGATATATTACACATTCGGATGCAAATGTAGAGGAAACTACGACAAACTGAATATACAATTATGATGCATAAACAACAGTTGACTATTAACGTTAAAATTCAACTGCCCCTGGTAAAGATTCGCATTAAATTAAAGGCACGATCAAAAAGCATAATGTCATGTAAATAATAACTTAAAGAGAATAAAATTGTGGTTGTTACAAAATAATCAACGTAGGCTATCAACGCTAAAATAAAAAAATTGTTAATCTGGATTTAAGGTGATAGAAGTCTGTCAAATTAACACAAACCAACGGATATCCAAGATAAGAATGCTTGGAAACATACTGGTCCTGCTTCATAGGATAATCTAAAATCTAGACAAAATCAAACTGGTTGCTAATTTAAGTTGTATAATTTATTTTATTTTATTATATGACATTGATTTTACATTCCGTTATTACTTCCTCACACACTGACTTATTGATTCTAAAATTTTAGGAAAATCGTCTACTTTTACAATGTATGTAAATATGTGAGAACCATGTATCTATCACATAAGTAATTAATTTATCTGTCGTTACTTCATTTTTAATTATTTTTACCTATTGTGGTATAGTATTTTTTTTAGGTGCATCGTCTTCACATATAATTATATAGCTAATGCACCTACATATACGTATACAAAATATTGTAAAACATTTTAAAAGAGTAACGGTAGAGTTTCTTGCCCATTCTTCTCCATACGAAAACTACCTTTTGGAAGAGGCGACAAAAACCAATCTATTTTTTGTAAACTTTTGACGTTCAAAAGTGCCTTACAGCCTGCTATTTGAAATAAATGATTTGATACACAGACACTCCTATGTGTTTATTAGACGGCAGACTTAGGTAATACTGTAATACGGGCTGATAGCAACTCCACGTCTAAGCGCGTATTTTGCGTACGGGTAGCAGAATTACTTAACATCATGGCTGTATGCCGAAGGTAAGTAGATATGTACTGTACCTGCACCTACATTTCGCTAGTTGTTTATCACTCACTAGCTTCTGCCCACGGCTTCGTCCGAGCCTATAAACTTCCTCATAAATTGGGCCAACCATGGCAAAAATATTTTTTCAAATCCGACTGGTAGCTCCGGAGATTACCCCTACATACAAATATACAAACAAACAAAACCTCTTTGTAATATTAAATGTGTCAAACTTAACAGGCCTGAAAATCGGATTTTTCTATAAAAAAAACTAAAACATTGACTGAAACAATACAAAAAAATCTATTAGAACCTATTACAAAATGCAGCCTACATACAAAATGCATTTCATGTAGCAACAGGAAAAAAACAAAACGGTGTTCAGTTAAAAAATGTTGTTAAATTGCTTTTAAACACGCGAATAAAAATCAACGCTTAATTCATGACTGTCAATATCTGAAACATAAATGGAATGGGTCTTCCCGTGATATATTGGCCAGTGTTGCCAATAAACTGCGTATCATTGAATGCCAGAATGTTTTATGCACATATTTATTGTTGTGAATAAAAAAAAATAACGCATAAATATAATTATGATCGATTACACTTGTACGTTTGCAAGGGTCTACTTTTATAAATTGGTCTTCATTGCGTTTCAAAAGGTCATAAATAAACATGAAGAAGTAAAGAGAAAAGAGAGAGTCCCTTGCATTTATGTTTACTTCATAGTTATTATTTTCACGTATGTTACATAATTATAAGTATACTAGCTTTACCCGCCCCGACTTCGTACGGGTAGGACTAAACCCTACCTACCCTACCTACCCTACCTACCCTACCTACCCTACCTACCCTACCTACCCTACCTACCCTACCTACCTTACCTACCCTACCTACCCTAATTTTAAACCTTCCCTGGACTATTACAAACATTTTAAAACCAAAATCAAACCTAAATCGGCCCAGCCGTTCTCGAGTTTTAGCGAGACTAACGAACAGCAATTGATTTTTATATATTATATAGATTTTGGTATGTTCAAAATACAATGTCACTGGTATATGTATGCAGCAAGTTATGGCCATTTCTACGATCAGACCACGACATGTAAAATATCTATGAAAACATATACCTACCTAATGTTTATGTTTGAAGCGAAGTATTCGTCTAACAATGTGCTGTAATGTGAAGATTTTATTAAGTGTTCATAATACGGGTGGAATTTTTCCACGAAAAATAGAAAATAAATAATAATTTATCCTCAACAAAATATCTTGAGTCTCGGATACTCTATTGTACGAAGGTACATAATTTAATAAGTAAAGGCAAATAATGTGATTACGAGTGCCGGAGATCCGAGCGTTTATCGTGCCTACTTTAATATAGCTGAGTACAAGGAATTTCGTATAATAATTATTATTGTGATTATAATATTAATTTTGAGTTGGCGTAAACAGAAAAATGCCTTTCAAGTTATGTGGGCTTTCCAAGGGTCGAAAGCTGTCCAATAAAAATCGAACTAGTGAAAGGCCGCTAGACCGCTAGTCCACTTTTCGTCGTGCGGCGAGTGACTAAATTTGACCGTGAAATGGTCATTCTTTGGCAATCGCTATTCACATGAAGGAGTCGGAACATCAGTCTTTTCTGCTAAACAGTAACTACAAAAAGAGAGAGAGAAAGGAAAGAGAATGAGAGGTTTAATTAAAGGTGACTAACAAAACGTATTTCGAAGGTAGAAGTGAGTAGAAGGACAGAATAGTGACCTTATTGGTGAGGTTCTACAGAAAGGACAGGTGTGTTATAGTACTCGCAACCGAAGTGCGTGTATGACTAGATGTATGAACGTAAACAATTCATAAGAACTATGTAAGGATTGTAGTAGGTGGCGTTTTGTAGTTTCGCGGTTTCTGCTTACCCCCTTGGGAAGAAGGCGTTAAGTGTTAATTGCGTGCCTACGATGCCCTGTGATGTGACTCGGTACGCAACTAGCCGCAAGGCGAAAATCAACCCATGTAAGGCTGCCTGTCCACTGGAGCGGAGAGGAGAGGAGCAGAGTAGCGGTGTGCCAATATTAACCAATGGAATTGCATAAAACCTCCGCTCCACTTCAGTGGACAGGGATTTGCGAACTAGTTCAAAAATTCATACAAAACCGGGATGCGGAGCGGGGAAACGGAGCGGAGAAGCGGAGAGGGGAAGCGGAGCGGGGAAACGGAGCGGAGAAGTGGAGCGGGGAATTATTACTCGTTGCGTGAACTCGGTCTAGCCCCGCATAGTCCGCAACACCGCTCCGCTACCTCGTTCCGCAAAGTCCGTAACTCCGCTCCGCTACCTCACTCCGCATCAATGGACAGACACTGTCCGCTACTCCGCTCCACTCCGCTCCACTCCGCTGCCGTTCTCCTCTCCGCTGCCTCGCTCTGCTTCAATGGACAAGCAGCCTAAAGCACCCATAATATTCAGAGCAGACCAACTCTAAGTTACATAATATAGCAAATGAAGAGCGCTCGGGCAGCGATTGAATCAACACGTAAACTTTCACGTCAGAGCTTGGACATGGAACACGGCGTTAACGTATGGGTAATTTAATAACTAATATTATTATAGACACTGTAGATACTGTGTGTGTTGTAGATACTGTCTAAATGGCCGGTAGATTTGATTGGGCAGATAAGTTCAGATAGCGCGGTTTTATTTTGGAAAGAGATAGAGGTTAAAGAAGACAAATCATCCCAGAAATCAATCTTAATACATACATTTTTATATCCTATAGTTGGATAAACAGTGTTTTGTCTTCTTTAAGTCTGAAAGATCTTAAATCTATCAGTTCAAAGTTAACAATGTACACGATAAGAGAAGAGGTGATGACGGTATCTGACCAAAGTCTTGACAAAATGACTCGTCAAACAGTTCTTAACACATCTTTCTCCACGTTTTCTTGCTTGCCTAGTAAATGGCGCTATTTTTCCGCCCCTCAAACTTCTATTACCGGATGTTATATTTCAATATTTCACACGATATTTCCTTATTTACGCTCAATCTAGTTTGAAGAGGGTCATATTTTTCATAGGCTGTCGATTCGCTGTCACATCTATAGGTAGGCATTCTTAAGGCTTCAGACCCATTGACACTTAGGGTCTTCCCATTGACACTTTGTGGCAATGATGATGGCTAAACATCGCAACAGGTGAGTTTGAATAGTGGCAGCCGTTTATTGGGGTTCACCCTTTTTAGGGGGCAATGAATTGCGAAATTCGAGGCAACAAAGGGTGAAAGTCTCCACGTGTCGTCGATTAACGAAAAGTACAATATGGTACAGGCATGTAGGGTTAAAAAAGTAATGTGATTTTATAAAGGTATTGGAACTTTACTTCCTTAGGTACTTATATTTTCTGTGATTTCTGTAATTTTAAAGTGAAATTATGAAGAAGGTGAGCATACAACAACCAAATTATAATTATCATTGTTTGGATGCAATAGCATCTGATCAATAAATCGAATGTTGTCATTAAAACTCAAACCCTACATGATCAAATACAAAAAATAAATTCACTTGGCCCAATGTTTCACAATAAAATCGTGTTCTACTATTTTCACTACAACATTACGGTATTATTTGAAAAATTTAATCAATGGGTGTGAACTCGGTCATGTAACTGCGGCGTGTGGTTTAAACCCGTATGTGGGTTTAAACTATTTATTAACAAAGTGAATTGGTCGTTGATGTATGTCTGTGGGTAAACTTTAGTATTTCAATAATAAATTCAATAGTCTATAAAGTTGGTACTTATGATTTTATAGCTAAATGAAACACAGTAGAATATCTAGAGAGAATTATGATGATGGAATGGATATGAGTTATATACTTCGATGTCTGATTAATAAAAGAATCCGAATATATATTAAGGTAGATTAAAGTATAATTAAATATAATTACATCAACGAAAAATCAAGCCTGGTTTTTGGAGTTCTTAAATCTTAGTAATCATTGATAAGACAAAGTCATGTTTCAGAATTTTACTTTATGACTAAATGGTAAGAAACAAATGCGTCAATATATCGAACCAAAAGTAATATCTAACAGAACTCTAGCTAGAAATACGCCAAAAACTGGGTATTAGTCATTCAGAATACGGTATTTGCAAGGAACTATTCTAGGTCCATCAAGAACACAAATATTTTCATCGTTCACAATCTTAACTAAATAAAATTTACTTAAGGCGACGATAAACTTTTAATGATTTTATACTGAAGAGCACGTCTAAACGAGTAGTGTTAATGATTTGGAAAAAATATATGTTAAATAAGAGCATTTTTTTAATAACTCAATCTGAGAATATTTTAAATTATGTTTATACTACATTCATAGTGTAATTAATTTGTAAACTTATATCTAACGTGGATAAAAAACTGAGAATCACGCAAAAACTATCAAGCGTATTTTGTCTGAAACTTTCACCATTTTAAAGATAATTTGTTATTGATCTTTTAGTATACGTGTTTTATTAAAATACCTTTTGTTTTATGTATAATAAATAAATAATGCGTTTAAGTTGGGACAGCGCCCCTGATGGGCGAGTCCTATTACTGGCTGGACGTACCACGCGTTGCGTGAGCTCAGCACAGAACACGCAAGCTAACCACTCAAGGCCACCAGCGTATATCTCATATATATATATATATATGTCTTAAGTAATACTTACAAATAACTTGCAGATTGACTGGAAGTGACTTCCCATCGCCTTCCACATTGGATGCTGTACACGCGTACTTCCCTGCTTGACTTCTATTTACACCTTGCAGAGCCAGATTTGCTGAACCGGCTATGACTCCAGCTCGCTGATTGTGCGTCATGATTTGACCCTGAAATTGTTCGTTTTGGTTAATATTTTACAGAGTGCATATATCATTTCGATCTTGAAAGGCGTACATTGTTAACACTTAATTTGAAAACATTTAAAAACCATTTATTTTAATATTTTCATAAGTGCCCATGTAGGTTTATGAGAAATAAAATATTTTGATTTTGATTTTGAACTGTATAGTTTGTTTAAATAATGTTTATTTGCCGAAAAAGAGAGGCTTATGTTCGCACTTACACATGCACGAGTATGTAAAGTTTTTAAGGAGTCATTAAAGATTGCTGGAAAAACAAAACTTCCGGCTACACGTGTTTAAGTAAACTTTTTAATTAGACAAGGATGTGACGTTGTTGAAGTTTGTTTTGGAAAACAAGAAGAGGAAGAAGTAGCAGAATACTTTGTGAATAACTAACTTGCAAATACAAAAGTATGGCAGGTGAAAGGATATTGCGAGGAACCTACTTTTCTTGCCATGAAAGTGTGGTCACAAAAGGATTGGATGACAGACACAATTAGCTCAGTAACAAAATCGTATGGCCTGTAAATTATCTCGGTAAAATTGATTGTACTTCTATGTTGGCTCAAATAAATTAATGATGAAAAATAGACCTTTGAAGTTCACGAAATTATTCATCAACTAAAAAAAAAACTAAGCCAAATATTGGAATCCAATATCGGGTGTGAAACTACCATCACATTCCGAGAATCACGTTAGAGAGGTGATAGAATTTGATTGATCAAATGAATTTCTCTACACCCAATAAGGAAACTATCGTTCAATTTATTTTTAGGCTGTACGTGGAGGTTCAGTGATCAGTCAGACAGTAACAAACTGTTTTATTTTTATTCATGGTCATGATTAGCTGTTGACCGCGGATTCAACTGCGTGGTATTTTTTTTTCTAAAATAAAAGTATTTTAGTATTATAAGGAGCAAGTACAACGTAGTAGCAACTCCTTATAATATACGCCATCTGTCAGCGAAATTCCCGTCAATATCAGTCTAGCCGTTTCAGAGATTAGCCGGAACAAACAGACAGACAAAATTACAGATAATATAAAAATAAGATGTTTTTTTGTTGTAAGTACCGTATATACTTTCATATGCATTTAGTAAAAAGCTGTTATTTTGACATTACTAACAGACACTTAAATTTTATTTATTTAAAACACTAGCCATTGCCCACGAATTCATCTGCATGTATTTTTTTGTATCAGTATGAAAAGTAGCCTATGTCATTCAACATATCCCAAGCTTCTTATTTGTAAAATATTGGAATGGCCTGTAAAGTGGTTTATTCTATAGTACACACGGCTACACATCAAGCTATACATTTCAAGTATAAGCTGATCTCGCATTGTACGGAAATCCTATACAATGCAAGATCAGTATAAACTGGAGTTGTATAGCTAGATATGTAGCCGTGTGTACCTGGGCGAGCGAGCTCTGCACTCGTGAAAATAGAGAATGCTCATTTAATAGTATAGGATAGTTTATACTAATTCCATGTATAAGTACCTACATATTAGTTCCATGCTGCGTGATAGTAGCGTACTTACTAATGCCATGCTACCATGATAGTAGGTACTTACTAATTCCATCCTGTCTGTAAATTATTGTCAAATATCAAATGTCAAATAGTCTAAGGTAGCCATCTTGTTCTAAAGTATAGGCGACTGAGCTCTGCTCGGGTGAAAAACGGAGAAAACGAATTTTCCCACATATGAAACCTAGCTAGATACATTTTTCGCCCCCGTAAACCCCTTTATTGCAACTTTCGTTCGAAATCGTTGGAGCCGTTTTCGAGAACGTGATTACATATAAATATTGCTCGTTTAATAGTATAGGATGAGGTTACGAACAAACAGATAGACAGTTACTTTAGCATTTTTTTAACCTACACTTGTCTAATTTTCTTTTTCTTTTGACATCTACGAATAACTTCTACGGTAAGGAACAAGTCCAAATCGTCAAGCCAGCGCTTTTTAAGCCTGCCTCGGTCTAACTATTTCGCGTCTATAATATTGTTATTTACACACGATAATGTCCTGTTCGTATTCCGAATATATTTGGTACTTACGTTATGTTCCCAAACTACTTTATAAGCTGGAGGGTTCGACCGCACCATGCACTCGAAGTATACGTCGTCGCCTTCTTCAATGTCATTGGGATTCATCTTGGAGCCAAGTTGCAGTGTCACTATTGGCATATCTGTGAAGGAAAATATCCATTGTAACAAATTTCATTAAGAATCATTTCCAAAATATTTAATAATTACATTAAGGCAATCTTGTTACTCATAAATATTATGAAATCTTAGAAAATATTGCAGGTTAGTTTTTTCCTTCTGACATTATGACATCTGTTGAATTATTATTTTATCTCCATCAGTGCATTGAATACCAAATATAACAAAGATAATATACTAAAGTCGAAAATCCAGATGTCTATCAATTAGCTGCTTAGAAATAAGTGTTTAATAATATCCAATCCATTAGTTTTTCAATTTAAAAGTTAAGCACAGTACTGATTTCAAAATAAAAATGTCAGTTACGTAGTTAATTAATTTTCGACAGCCATCTCAGCCATCGTTCGGCTGCAAATTGGTAACCGTATACCAATTATGACCAAAATAACTTATAAATATTAACTGCACTGAAAATAGAATTAAAATGTTTCTTATTAACAAACGGAAATACATTTATTGGGAAATTGATATTATTGCGTGACACAATTAATAATAAAATTGTTTATTAAAAGAATTGACACAGCACAGCTCAAATTGTTGTTGATTCTATGTGTCTCGAGAGATAGTCTCTAGATACCAAAATACCTTTGGGAACTTTCATCAAAATCGATCCAGTTGTGTTGCAATGGAAACGTATTATCACAGACACGAACTCATCTTCTCAGCACTTCTGTTTTCGAATCTTCTTATAAATAGAATAAAACACAATTGTTTTTCTGTGTATTTGCTAAGTAGGAACCTACTTTGAAATACCTTCTTAGATTTTAATAATGTTTTTATGATAAATATTATTATTATATTAATACGTGAAGCAAAAACTTTGAGTATGAAATTTGGCACAGTTAAAGTTTATATGGAGAAGGAGTGCTAATATTTTTATAAAATATACATTATAAATTAATAAAAAAAACATTACACACACTACCATGCGTTTGACACAAGATGGCTGCCTTAGAACCATGACATTTAAATGAATTATGGTCATTTTTTTACATTGCATTCATATATAGCCCGTATTGGTAATGCTTGTAAGTTTGTAATATAAAATCAAAAATATAACTAAGTAACAGGACACAAATAGGCTCTCACCGGCTATAAATCCTCAAAAAAGATTGCCTTCTACCTATTCAAAAAAAGAAAAGAAAGAGAAACTTACAGTGCAAATTGAGCGTGACACTGGTTTCTATTGTGGTGTGCTCGAGTTTGACGTGGGCCGCTCGGCAAGTGAGCGTGCGTCCATCTTGATCCATGCGGGGCGTCCAGCGGAGAAACGATACGGTCTCGTTTTTGTCATCCGAGTTCTGAATCAAATGAATAGATGGTTACTCTAAAAGTCGTGGTGGAATGGAAATAAAAAGCAAATTAATGAATCAGAACCCCTAGCAGGCACGCGAAAAGTTAATGTAATGTTAATTCGAACGAATCTAATATAAAACAGTATAGCATTTTGGTTAAAAAGTTACGACAAGCACAATATGAATAAAGTCTTCAATCAATTATTTATTTATTTATATTTATATATACTTTATTGTACACCAGATTATACATTACATAAAGAAAAAGTAATACACTACAAAATATATAATGGGCGGCCTTATCGCTTACTGCGATCTCAACCTTGCAATATCAATCTGCCTAGCCTTTTCCCTTTTATATTGGGGTCGGCTTCCAGTCTAACCGGATACAGCTGAATACTGCCTGCCTATCTGACCTCCACAACCCAGTAATTGGGTAATAAGATACCCCTTGGTAAGACTGGTTGTCAGACTTTCGGGCTTCTGACGACCCGTAACGACTGTCAAAGATCCACGAATGACGCGCGCGGCAGTCGTCCAATAGCAGCGCGGCAGGCCGCGCACGATCTCCGCTTTATGCTTGGACACACCTTTACACTATTTCTAAGAGCCAATAATAAGAGTATTAATAATTAATTATGTAATTAATATGTACAATTTAATTGTTCGAAGCCATGATTGATGATTGGATATAATTATTGATTCAATAGTCAATACCGTGCATTATTAATTATGCCACTGATATGCAGTAGGTATGATTGAATAATGGATTGTCTAAATAGTAGTCTGTACGGATTTTTTTTGTTGAGACGGCCTTTATCTACAAAAAAAAAAATGTTTTCTACGTAGTGGGCAGTATTATGTATATATTTTTAATTAAATAAATATTTATTCCTCAATTCTTGCTATTGCACATAGCACTGTTTGTCTCTGCGTCACCCAAAGGTTGGCTGGTATAAAATGCCTACAGCATTAAGGCCGCCTCTGTATATTTGTGTGCTTGAAGTATTAAACAAATAATAGTATAGTTTTTTTTTTCTTTTATTCTACTTATTATTGCATTGTAAAATTACGTCATTACGATGATTTAGTTCTTCCTCCCAGTGAAAAGAGTGGGAAGGGCGCGCGTTTTGGCGGCTGTTTTATGTAAAATAATTTTGACGTTCTAAAAGTTAAACTCAAACATGCTGCTGATTCTTAGCCTAATTTGTATATATGTGAATTTTAATTTTAAGTTTAATTTTAATTACCTTTTGTATCGCCGACACAGACATCTGCCGGTCATCCATCCACCAGGTAATGACTGCCGGTGGTCTGGCCCCCACGGCCTTGCACGCCAACTCGGCTGCCTGGCCCACTGAGAGCGGCTGCTCCCGGGCTAAGATCTCCACGAATAGTGGCCGCACTAAAGAAAAACTCTCGGTTAAAATATTTCAAGTACTTATAAAAAGATTTTAGAAGAAAGAAAGAATAATAATTATGTTTATTTGACACAGAAATACGTAGAAGTAGAACTCTTAGTAAATGAGCTCACCGGGATATAGGTACACTCACGCCAGTAGCACATCTCCGCCGCGAAACTGTGGCAGCGAAACCGTAGTAGTTCAATTCATCTGGCTCGTCACGTTGCGCTACTCGAATTTTGCGTAGTGGAACATGATGTGAGCATGTTGTATTGAACCACTGCGGTTTCGCTGCTATGGTTTCGCGACGGAGGTGTGCTACCAGGGTTAAAGCAGCGCGTCATAAACCAACAAGATCTATTTCTCTATATGACAGTTAGAGATTTCGGGTTATTGAAGTTTTAAAGTTGGAGTCTACAAAAGTGAAGTAAGAGGTATACTATATCTACTATCACCATACCAATTTGTGCCCCTAAGCGTGGCTGTGTTTCTGATCGAAGAGTATTATAGGTAACGGTAATTACAGGTTCATGAGATATAAATATCAAGTTTGACCCTCAGATGGAAAACCCGATGGTTTATCATCCAATGCATGTTTATCATCCAATCACCAAGGTGTATAGGTATATACATTATGATAAGATGTATTAATTTGCTCAAACATGTGTACACATTCTACTAATAACCCTACTGTCCTATCCTATCCTACTATACCGCATGATTTTTTTTACCGTCTCGAAAAAAATAGGGTATAATAGGTGAACGGAGTAGAAGCCTATGGCACAGAAATTGTTTTTTTTTTTTAACATAAAAATATTGAAATTTAAATACGCACCCTACTAAATGCGCGGAATTTATCATTGAATTCGTAGCTTTCCTTAGCGGCCGATAGGAAGTCGCCGCACTTGCCGTCGGCCTCTTTGATATCCTTTCGCAGGCGCACAAGCCGCTCGCGCATCCCCTGCCCGCCCGCGTGGTCAATGCTACTAAGCAAATATTCCCGGGTATGGCTTCTGTTCCACTTACACAACACACCATATTATTCTCGAGACGGTAAAAAATTTCAGCCGGTATATATATAATAATATAAATGTGAGATTTTGTATGTTTATCTGTTTGGATGTTTGTTACTCAATCACGCAAAAACGGCTGAACGGATTTGGATAAAATTTGGCACACAGATAGTTTATAATCAGGATTAACACATATGATATTCATATTTTATCCTGATATTCCCACGGGATCGATACTTATGCGGGTAAAATTGCGGGGTGCTGCTAGTACATGAATAAAAACGTGCACGCAGGATATTCTAAAAAACAAAAACAAAAACAAAAAACAAAAACTCACAAAAACAAAAAAACAAAAACTACACAAACAACTACAAAAACTTTGGTTGCCTCCATGCAATTTAAAACACGGTCTGCTCGTTTATATAACAGAATAAATAAAGAATTATGTATATATAAAAATCAGTTTTATGAATGCAAACAAAAAACCCTGAAGTGGATCAAACCACTCACCTATGAGGAAACGGAAGAGCTCTTGAAACCAACAGCATAACCTCTCACACAGGGACATAAACCCACACATACACACCCATACACAAAAACAGACGCACAAACACATACACATGCACACACACACATACCCAAGTACACACACACTCATCCACATAAACTATTCTTATGCTAACTTTGTCTTTCTTATACATGATAAATTTGTTATAAATATTTTTCTCTTTTTTGTTATGGAAGAGCGGAGTCTTCTAATACAGGCATTGTTTGCTTAAAAGAAGGCTCCAATCACAAACTAATTTTGTAATTTGGTTAAAGAAATAAAAAATTTTGATTTTTTTTTTTTTTTTTTTTTTTTTTTAATTTTTTTTGAATTCTAGCTTGTAACATTCTATTGCTGAGAACCTGCAACCTTAATATCAAAATGATTCCACTTTAGCTCGGTGCTAATTATGTCACGACATTAACGTAAATGGAATACAGTCGTTCCTAAATTTCTCGCTACAACTTAAACGAGATGATTTTCAAAATCAAAATGGCGTTAAAAAAATACTTTATTCACAAAAACTGACAAATGCAGCACCCTTATCATCATTACGGTACGTTGGGACCGCCAAATTTTGTTATATTATGACAGCCTGGCTAACCAGTTCACAACCATTACTATATTTAAACTTCAGTCCACAAAATGGAAGTCTATTTAGTAAACCTTCACCATTGACCGTTATGTTGGTTATTTCAACATAGTTTGGTAGGAATCTGGCAAGTTGTATTAAAACCAGAGCTGGCATTTATTTTTGAATATTCTGAAAAAAATCCTTTCAAGCTGTATTACTAAAAGACGTATTAATTACTTCATCTTTCTAATTACACGTACACAAACGAAAGTGCCTCCCCTAAATTCGTATTGGGCTTATTGAAACCTTTTTTTTAAACAAAGCTTGGCATGGCTGTATTAAATCATTCATAACGCATTCTGCAAAAAACAAAACAAAATACGCACTCGCACGATAATGGAGTATCCATTAAAGTTGATCTTTAATTCAATGTTTGCAACATTTTAAGCCAAGGCTTATTTTTATTGGGAATTTGTTGCCACACACCTACCCAGGAACTGTATGAGAAATTGTACGTCACGTTAAAATCGATGGTAATCCATCAATATGTATGGGAGCACGAACCGGAAAACACTTATACATGTTGACCTAGTACCTCTCAACGGAAACGTAACCAAACATGATTATTATGTATGTCAAATCGGTGATGACGTGCTAAAAACTCCTATTTGATTTTTTTCGCAATATTCACTTTTAATGGTTTCGTTTTTAAAGGTCAAATTCGCATGTTTTAGTAAAATTTCTTAACTACATTTTTTATTGCAAGACCACACCACACCACACCACACCTCACCACACCACACCACACCACATCACACCACAAATTAAAATGTAGATATACCTTCTAACTAAACCACTGAGTCTATGGCATTACTTCTTAACTTCCATGGGACAAGTGTTGACTTCGACAAGTAGAAGTTACTGGCACTTCGATTAATCAATTTAACTTGTCAAAAAATTCAAAGTTTTTCTCACTTTCTTTTAATTGTTAACTTCGGCAGTTAGAATTTAATGTCAATTCGCTGTCAAAATTATAATCCTATTGTCGATACTAGAATTTGTCATCCATAAATCCATCGCAAGAATTAAATCGAAGCAGTTCGAACAATAGGAAACTAAAACGCTAATGGCATCCATTAACGGCATGGATAGTTCAAAAAGTGTTAAAAACAAAAATAAGATCGTCCACTAAAAGCTTTGTTGGAAAAAGGTGAGCTTAACGTGCATTACTGAACGAATGACATCATGGGTTATTATAATGGAGAATAATTTCCTGTTCGCCGACGTGGCAATGGCGTCACGACAGGACAATGCTACACAAATAAAAACTAATGGCCCCTTAGGGGTGAGCGGTGACAAAAGAATCCTGTCGGCGACGAACCGTCATATTCCAAGATAATCCGAGAGACTAGCGCGGTTGATATAGGTTAATCGCACGGATTTACGTGGATTCAGTCTTGCAATAACAGAAAATGAACGCTTGTCCCGCGTAATGCGGAGGTTATGAAACTTTCCAACTATTTTGCGGCAACCAATGTTATTTTTTCCTAGAAACTGTTGCTCGAGGCAGATTGGGTAACAACTGGGAAAAGGGTAGCACTAGATTTGATTAAATAAAGTGTCCTTTTGTAGTGTAACTTTTTATAGTGGCGTTTATTTTTCTTTGAGATAAAGTAAAATATTTTTGCGATAAAAGTAAAGCTTTTGATAAAACAAGACAATTTATTTTGTAGGAAAGGCAATAAAATAATACAAGCATCATTATTGTATATTGTCTAAGTGTGCATTGTTTTCATTACACCTAGACGGATTCAACTGTTACATTTTATCAGATTTTGGGATTTTGGTTTGTGTTTTTCATGGTAAACATAAAAATTACGTGGTATTTTCCGACTAAATTGTGGCAAAATGTCATACTTTTTCATTTGAATTCGGCTTTGTGTGGATGAACGGAACCTAAATGGTTTAAGCCTACACGATTTAAATTATTTTCCCAATTACAAGTTCAAAATCGAGTCAAAAGCAAATAATTCCGCCTCGTACACAGACGTAATTTAACCTCTATGTTATATTCCAACCCTAACCAAAAATATTTACAGCTTCCACAAATCTTAAGTCATGTCTGCCTTACTTTTTCGTTGAATCCACCATGTTTATGTGTTTATCCTCATATATTACAATCACGTACGATGACGTACTGCTCTGTCAACGTTCATAATGCTCCGACGCGGTTAGTCAGACAAATGACTGAATATTAGGCTGGAGACACGTCGTAGTATGAATATCTAGATAAATTGTAGACCTGTGTGTAGACCTGTCCTACGAATGTTGTAAATCTGAACGTATGAATGTTTGTAATTGTGAGTTTGAATGTTTGTGACTTAGCGGGTTTGGATGTTTGTTACTTAATCATTCTTTCCAAGTCAGAGGCCCATGGGCGGCTTTAAAACTTTGACACCAGGTTAGTCACTAACCACCAAAGAAGAAGAATTGAAAAACACTTTTTAACTACTGAACGGGTTTGGATGTAAAGCACATAAGGAGATAATAATAAAAAAATACTATAATACAGCTTCCTTCCTTTTTTTTTACTAGGATTAACGTTACTATAGGATATATTTTTTATCCACGATTACATCTAGAAATACCCCTCGAATGCGAGTAAAGCCAAGGACAATAGCTAGTTAAATACTGAAAGCGAAGTTACGACTATAACTTTGCGTGACCTTTCAAAGTAATGTTTTTGTGTGCTTAGTTTCGTTGTATAAATTCTGTAAGGTAGGTAGCCTGTGAAATTGTGGACGCTTGGATAAAACTTACGCATTTGCATAATTGTTTTATTAAGATCTAGAAACTTCGTAAGCGGTGCTACGTTTTTGTTGCTACGTGTTGTCTTTTTATCTCTGCAAAATTGAATTTCGGCAATCCATGAAAACTAAGAAAACTTATGAGAATACTTTTACCCCGGTAGCACACGTTTGCGTTTGCGTTCGAGTAGCGGAACTTGACGTGAGCCAGTTGAATTGAACTACTGCGGTTTCGCTGCTGCAGTTTCGCGGTGGAGGTGTGCTACTGGCTTTAGTGATAAATCAATCAATGTCCGTGTAAAATTAGAGCTAGCAGATTTACTAACATAATAAAATAAAATAGGTAGGTACAGTGAAAAACTAAATCTGTATTTTCCTACTAAAACATCGGCTACATAAACTTCGGCTTCTATGCAATTATACGCAAAAAAACTGCGTCGCTACTGAGGAGAATGAGGGGCAATCGAAACAGCATTCTGAAAACTGTAGCCGAGAGCTTCGGCTCTCCGATTGTACAGCAGTTTGTGCGGAGGTTGATTTTTACTAACACTAGGCAATAAGTTATTTTTTGTATGTTACTAACACTATATGGATATTTGTGTCCGAAATAAATTTATTCTATTCTATTCTATTCTATAAACTTACATAACTTTAACTAGAAAATACTTACAATAAATCTGTATCTGCACATTGACCCTCAAAGGCGGCACCAGCACCGTGTTATCAGCTGTGCAAGTATACACAGCCTCGAAGTAGTCTCTGGACAGCTTGGGTATCCTCAACTCTAGCAGGCTGAGTCTCGACTCATCATCTACTGGAGCGAGCGTGGCTATGACCTTGTCGTCGCGCCACCAGCGAATACGAGGCATTGGTTTTCCTGGGAAGAAAATTTAAAGCATGTAAATTGTATGTAACTAGGAGTATAGTAAGACAGAAGAAAGAGATTAAGCTTTAATATTTTTGGATTGAGTTCATTTTACCATGCAGTGTACTCGTATGTCTCTTATTTTTCAGTCCATCCAAAGGTTGTCTGGCGGAGATGACCCTGTGTGATAGGACTGCCCGTTGTTTATTATTATGTATTGAGATACGTTTTAATTACGACAGACACGGGTAGGTACCTTCATGTACTATTAAATCTTGAAACAAAATCATATTCACAAATTCCGAAATATTATATCACATCAAAAACATAACATATAACAAAATGCAAGTCTCATAACGCAGTTCTTCTACTGCAAAAAGATTGAATGAGTATTAACCAGGTCGGTTTATTTATTCAGTATCAATATTAGACATCTTTATTACTATAGATAGAATGACTTGGCGGCAACATAATCCATAAGACTATTCTACGATTTTAAATACTTCTAAATAAATAAAGCGCTTCCAGCGCTAATATTAGGAAGATTTTGTTGTATGAAGATTATATATAGATAGATTGCCGTGTGCGATTGCCAAGTCATTTTAGCTTTATTTAACCTAGCCTATCCAGAACGAAGTTACAGAGGGGTCGAAAATGTCCTGAATGGTTTCGAGAAAAGATGGTACGGCTGTGTCTTTGTTTGTTTGTTTTGCTCGACTTGGCGGGGGAGCAGCCGTCCCCCAGATTTTCCACTACTAAACACCGGGTTTTTCCCAGTTGGTTTCTCACTACTCCACTTTTCTCAGTTAAGCTATCCTTGTTAAGGACATCGCTCATTACAACAGCACCGCACCGACACGGAAAATAACTTGTCATTTAAGTAAGGACTTTAAATCAAATGTGTTAAAGTCTATTTTACGTGTTACAGCTCGCGGGCAGTGAGCGGCTAGCGAGCCGTCCACTATTCTGTATAGCCATCATAAAATAGACTTTAATGCATTTAATCTAAAATCCTAACTTCAATGACAAATTATTCGTCGTGTCGGAGCGGTGCTGTTACATGGAGAGATGTCCTTTATGGTGATTTGCTCAATTTTACCAATTTTTGCCAGACATAGACATCTTTGGTTGATTTATCGATCGACGCAAACGATCCATAGTGGCGATGCTTCGATAATGCATTTAATCTAAAATCCTAACTTCAATGACAAATTATTTGTCGTGTCGGAGCGGTGCTGTTACATGGAGAGATGTCCTTTATGGTGATTTGCTCAATTTTACCAATTTTTGCCAGACATAGACATCTTTGGTTGATTTATCGATCGACGCAAACGATCCATAGTGGCGATGCTTCGATAATGCATTTAATCTAAAATCCTAACTTCAATGACAAATTATTTGTCGTGTCGGAGCGGTGCTGTTACATGGAGAGATGTCCTTTATGGTGATTTGCTCAATTTTACCAATTTTTGCCAGACATAGACATCTTTGGTTGATTTATCGATCGACGCAAACGATCCATAGTGGCGATGCTTCGATAATGCATTTAATCTAAAATCCTAACTTCAATGACAAATTATTTGTCGTGTCGGAGCGGTGCTGTTACATGGAGAGATGTCCTTTATGGTGATTTGCTCAATTTTACCAATTTTTGCCAGACATAGACATCTTTGGTTGATTTATCGATCGACGCAAACGATCCATAGTGGCGATGCTTCGATCAGTGGCGATGGATAAAAAATACGACATTGATCGTCTTTTGTTTACTTAAACATTAACTCGTCTCGGGTCTGGGTGTTAAGTTATGTGAGTTTCTATGTTTGTAAACGCACCCACGATACAGGAAGAAATTCTTAGTGGGGAAAAGTTAAAAAAAAAAAAAAAACTACTCTATTTTGTGTGATACCAAAAGTTAATAGTGTGTCCATTGCCAAAAAATAAACAAATTGTAGGCACGTTTAGAGGGCTTGCTATTATTAGCCATTATAACAAGAATATATTTACATATTTCCGTAGAAAGGCAAAAATATCACACCTAATCCCTATTCAGCTCGAAAATCAAAGTATTACCTAATCAAATATTAATAAAGGCAAATTGGAGAAATTGCTGATTAGTCAAATCTTAAGGTTGTTTGAACTCCCTTCAGTAATTTATAATCGAATTTGTTTCAATTATAAAATGAGGCAGATATTCCAGTTAAATAATTTATTAGACTACTTTACAGTTCGAAGTGGGGAATTTTAATACAGCGGTAATATTTTATTTAAACCCGTCTCGATGGCAATGAGTTATGATTATTTATGTAGTAGGTTTTAACTTTTCTTTGTTTCATAATAAAACTACATAATATGTAAACCAGGGAAATTATTCGTTTAGCAAATTGACAGCCTATGTCAATTTAGCCGAGTTGCCGTACTTGCTTCAAAAACGGTGAAGAAAAACATCGTGAGGAAATCGGCATGCCTGAGAGATATTTCTCGACGGCATGTGAAGCCAAGTCAGAGGCCCCTGAGCGGCTTTAAAACTCTGACACCAGGTTAGTCACTAACCACAACGAAAAGAAGAACAAGAATCAAAGAATGACAGTTGTGATTTGAATATACGGACTATTTAAGTTAGCAGTCTATTTGCTAAATGATAAATTTCCCTGAGTTTACTTATTTTTTTATATTTTACCCAAGAAAGTACTCAATTAAGTAGTAAGCTTACAGATTGACGAAGCCTTCAAATTATACCTAACGGCAACTGAAAACTTACAACAAAGATTTTTCATTTTTCCGTACAGCTCAAAACAAGATACTCGTAATTTACCTGCCTTTCTACCAAATTATAGCCCGTTATTTTACGTTCATGGTACACGGACTCGGGTTCCGTAGCTCAAAGGTTCAAGAATTTTATTCTTTCTCCAGCGTACCCTATTTCATCGAGTTAGTCTTCGACGGTCGACTACAAAACTTTAGTTACGACGGTACAAAGGTAACTAGTTTAATTTGAACTTCTACTGGGTACTGTCACTTTTCCCTTAAAATGTCAATGTTTAACTTTATACTTTATTGTGTTTGTGGAAAGTTAACGGGTTTTGACACTCTATATTGGTGATACGTCGTAAAATGGTGGGTGCAAGATTAGGTACTGTTGATCGACAGCTGTTATTTGGATAACTAATATTGCAATCCCACAGTGGTTTATGAGGGACAAGCCCCTCGCTAAAGTAAATCAGGTAAAGTGGTGGTCCGTGGATGGGTGACCATCTTTACACATTCCTCCGTGCCTCGGAAAGCACATTAAGCCGTCGTAGAGTCGTGATGGGTCCTCAGAACCCTGAAAGTCTGACAACCAGTCTTACAAAGTGGTATCGTATTACCTAGTAACTGGGTTGTGGATGTCAGATAGGCAGTCGCTCCATGTAAATTACCGTTATTCAGCTGCATTCGGTTAAACTGGAAGCCGACTCTAAGATAGTTGGTAAAAGGCTAGGCAGGTTTGTGGCATTATTAAGACTAGTGCGGACCTAGACAAGTGGCGTTCGCTTTCAAAGCGTTTCGTATTTTCTATGACGAATCTCAACAGGATTGACATAAGCTTTCACGGTAGCTTATGTCAATCCAATACATCTTGACTTTTCCATCGTCGTTATCACTGATACAATGTCACTTTGTTTATGCTTTTGTCCAGCCGTGAGAAGGACAGAGAAAAGATTAGCTATCAGTAATTTGATATTTAAGTTCAGGATGCATTTGACGTCTTTTTATGTATAACCGTATACGTATAAGTTCATCGAATGGACCTATTTAATATCATAATAATTATCAATATAACCAAAATTTTAATTAAATTTAATCACCCCTTAATTAACCTTTTCAGACTCACTAACACAAATTATCTACTATTCGTGCCTTTCTTGAGAGACAACTGGTCTTAAAACATTAATCCTTAGCTACTAACAGCATAACAGAAAATTAAATGTGTCCTCAAAATTTACCTCCACTTACAACGCAGGTAAGTTTCAGACTGGTATCTTCTATGTAAGGGCCGGCAACACCGACCACTTCTTTATCAAACTCGTCGAAAATCTTCGGCTTCTCTGGTAGTTCTGTAATAACAAAAACATTATCTGAATTATTAAAAAATTAGTAGTGAACTAATATTTGGAAGTTTCAGTATGGCGTGGTAAGTCCGTGGATGTTGTGTTCTTCAAAAATCAATATCCTTCGCTTTCGGTGTTTCTTTAAATAAAAAATAATGCGCGCCAACCGAATAAACCTTGCAAATAAAAACAGAAAAGAAGTAGCAGAACATAACGCAATTTTTTTATTTTACTTATTTAATTTGAAAAATACAATTTCAGACGTACAGAGTTGTCAGTCTTCAAAATACAATTTATATTTTTACTGCCCTATCATCCTTCAATCGTGTTTGGCACAAATGTTATAGCTCAAAATAAAGCCGCTCTATGCAGTAAACAGTTGTCGGACCATCAATATTATTAGCAATCACTACGAATTTCCCTGTATTAATGTTTACAATTGTTAGTTAGTCTTTACTAGAAACACTTACAATTTATTATAAGCTGCTAATAAATTGTAAACTTTCTTTCTAGAGAGAATAACCAGATCGGCGGTGTAGTTTGAAACAACATTAATTGTTCTGGTTATGCTACAAATCAAATAAACTTGAAAACAATATTTTATCATAAAGCTTGACTGACGGAGTAACTGATGGACTGTCTGTCAAATAACGCATAGCCTGAACTGAAGATAAAAATAATAGAAGATAATGTATCAGTGTTGTGGGAGTGTGTGTGTGTGGTAGTGGATGTACTTCCAGTAAAACTAAGCCAGTTGTTTAAACGGAGCTATATTCCAATTATCACCAAACCAATCACATAAAAAACTAGGCAAGAGCACGTTGTGTCTTAAAGTGAACCTATCGCGAACCCGATCCGTGAGGAAGTGAACGAGCATTCCATAGAGAGATGGCTACCGAGAGCGCATGCTAGTGATGTCCGTATTCATAAAGTATTTGCTATTTAGTAACATTTAGTTTTGGGATTCCAACAGTGTACATTTCTTGCATAAATAAGCACAGGGTTTTCGATGGTACTCAAACATTTAGCAGATGTAACGGTAGGTGGCATATAAAGTCTTCTTCTTCTTCTTTTCGTGTGATTTGTGACTAACCTGGTGTCAGAGTTTTAAAGCCACCCATGGGCCTCTGACTTGACTTCAAATGTCATCGAGAAATATTTCTCAGGTCTCACGGTGTTTTCCTTAACGGTTTTTGAAGCAAGTGATAATTATACAATACGCACATGAATCCGAAAAGTCAGAGGTGCGTGGCTTGGGTTCGAACTCGAGACCTATGACTTGGCAATCCGACGGTCACACCAAGCTAACACTGCTATAAAAGAATTGCATTCAAATTCAAAATCCTAGTACAATTTATATTCTTCTATTCAAATTCAGCTGAAAATCAGCACTTTTATAACATCAAAATTACAAATAAGACGGCCCACGGAACACCCGTATTACATTCACTAATTCCAAGTGATTTTGAGTCTTTGGTCAACAGGACCCACTCGAAATGGACCCGCGGGATCACTCAACCCAATCACATTTTGAATAATTCGACTGGACCCACGGACCTATTTCATTATTAGTACAGTCACGGAGTAAAGCTGTTTCTCTGTTGTTTTAAATCTTTTTGTTTTATTTTTATGACTAAAACTATACCAAAATTATTCAATTAGGTATTTACACTTACGCACCGCACTTACACTAAAACTAAATATTTTTTTACTGTAATAATCATTTGCGAATTCATTTTCTGTGAAATAAAGTCGCTTAAGGCGAAGGAAAATGAATAATTAAATAATGAACATAGCCAAGCATTATCAACAGAAGTTTCGGATGTAGAAACAAAGTTTGGAACATACGACGTGAATTTTAAATTGCTACGGCTCACGTAAGATTGACGTAGAAGTTTATACTCTATACTTTAAACTTAAAGCAGATTATTGAATTTTACATGCTAAATACCTAAAAGTGTTTTCCACACTACGGCAGATTTTGTAACGGCACATTGTTTCAGTAAACATATTAAAATTTAGTGAGTCAGAGGCACCAGGAATGAAACTAAAATGTTTTAGAGAAATACCAATACCAACTAGTGCTCACCATACTCAAAATTCAAAATATTTTATTTCACATTAACCTACATGGGCACTTATGAAACGTCAGAAGCTAGGTGCACGGTTCCAATTGGTCGTTTCCTATGCAGAAGAGCCGGCAAGAAACTGGTTACTCTTTTAAAAGTAAATGGTTTTCACAATGTTTTTAAATTACAGTGGAAAAAGTATCTGAGGACAGTGTAGGCCTATCAACAAGTACCAGGCACTTATCAAAATATAAAATGGTCCACAGATCTACAGTCTGTTAAGCCCACAATGTTCTCACATTCACAAAATTTTAAACTACTAATAGTACCTACTAGAGACAATTTTTTGGACTTCTTATATGTATAAATTTATTTTAAACGTAATCCTATTTCCTTTTTTTTTGAGAATGTACCAGTTAAAAATAAATTCCAGGTAGTACTTGTGATTACATATGTGTTTTGTTTTTCTGCTCTTACAAAACAAGTAAAATTTCCTTTCCTTTCGCAGTTAGTACCTACTTGACTCTAAATATATTTTCCTTTACATCTAGACATCAAACAGAAAAGGACTAAAACTGGAGTCTGAAACACAAAACTCGTCATACTTTCATACAAAGGCAAAAAGGAATACCATCAGAAGAGGCTTATTGGTAGCTTTAGAATTGGCTAAGTATCATTGAATTCGAGTTTCATTGACGGATCGAACAACTCCAAATACCAATTTTACTTAATGGAGTTTTCATACTGGTTTTTGTTGCAGTAATATTTTTATCATTTAATATGAAGATAACTAGTTTAGTTTTGTCAATACGCAAAATATTAATCAAAGAAAGAATATCATAAAAATCTGGGGTATCGTGCTAGTGCTTGGTTTAACATTAGATCTCACAACTTTTTGCGGTGGAAGAACCGCGTTGCGAGACTTGCATTTTTGTACATGTTATGTTTTTGATGGGATTAAATATTTCACAGGATACCTTTTTTCTTTCATTATAACATAAATATTCTATTTGGCTAAGATAAATTAAATAGAATTGCTAGGTTTTATACATATACGGTAACATGAACATTATTTTGTTTTCATCAGTGGTGCGTTGCACATAATAATGTAGTAGGTACTTACCTACATAGACAAGAGTAGGTGCATAGATAGTTAAGCCAGATCACTTCTAAAATTCTGATAGCATAGTACCTACCCCACTTTACGATAGGTAGTAGCCATGTTATAGAAAGCAGCGGTTTAGCCTGAGACTTGATACATGATAACATTTTATTAAGATTTGAGATGTCAAGCGAGGTGGCACCTACATCGCTTGTAGAATCTCAAGACTACTGTTGAATACATGATTAACAAACTGTTTTTCAGTCAGTCTCATAAGCTAAAGGTAAACCACACTGCGGTCCATCAACGTTAATACAAGCATAATAATATTAGATAATCCTTTTTTTTTTTTTTTTTCAGTTGTGCACGCCACAATTGCGGCGATAAGTCCCCTCTTTGAAGAGTGGCTAGAAAGGCGCCACGACGTCCTCACTTTCCGCCTGACGCAGGTCCTCACCGGACACGGTTGTTTCGGAAGGTTCCTGTTCCGCATAAGGCGAGAGGAAACGCCCCGGTGTCACCACTGTGTGGATCTAAAGCCGCCGATGGGCCTCTGACTTGGCTTCACATACCGTCGATAAATATCTCTCAGGCAGGCCGGTTTCCTCTCGATATTTTCCTTCACCGTTTTTGAAGCAAGTGATAATTATACAATACGGACATGAATCTGAAAAGTCAGAGGTGACTGACTATGACTTGGCAGTCCGACGGTCACACCACTAGGCTATTAATTACTTTACTGTTACTTCTGTATTATTAGCTGTATACCACCCAAACAATAAAATAAAATAATTAATTTTTCGTAATCGCGAATTCCAATCCCCGCTACCGCTTATTGCACCCTATCCGCCTTAAACGGATATTAGCTTACATAAAAGCAACACGCTAAAGCGAAACTAGTATAATATTAAAAATCTTTCTAAGCTCAAGATACTAAACTTAAACTCGGGTATTAAATATTTAATTTGTACATATCTCCTTTGCCCTGTGAATATTTGTACCTCACATAACGCTAGTAATTAATGTTTAAAGTAACATGTACTCCTATTATATATTTGTACGTAGATTATTATGTTTACTGCGAAGTTGTAAATTGCTTGTATTTTGGGTGTTGAAAACAGGTAGCTAGGTACTAGGTTATTAAATCTATAGTTACATTGTGCTAACAGTTAGAGATAGTAAGATTTGCTGCCAGAAATCAATACCAAATTAGGTGTGCGTTCAAAAAAGTATATGTACGGCTTAAGTTAAAAAGGTTAAAAAGGTCACAGAGTAAATATATCTCATGACATTTAATTCGCTTACCATGCTTTGTAATTAGATTTGGTTTGTTTTTACGAATAATTATTGTATTCAACTGAAATTGATGTTACACGACAAGAATTACAAGTCAATGGATCTAAAATATGAGTATTACTTACTAATAGATTAATCATATTCAATTCGATTCGATATCGAAAGGTTCTGAATAGAAAGTTTTCGGGGAAAAAAGCAACCAATTCTTCGAAAGAAAACCACACGAAAATAACGTGTTAATAAACAGCAATAGAGCCTCAACCCATAATAACCACCTACCCTCATTTCAAGTCTTCGCGTGAGAAAACCAGCAGCTGACCTTATTCCCATTTACTTTTACAGATTGAAAATGTTACATCGAAGGGCCAGATGGGGCCGTGTGACGAAAAAAGACACGCACTCCCAAGTAGGTACCTCCTATAATTGAGTTACCCTACATTAAACTTACCCTCGGACCGTATATTGCTAAAATAAAAGCCTCGGAAGACATCGTTGATGCAAATTACTTTGCCCAAACTGCCCAAAGCAATCTTTTCATCGTTTGCGATTTTTCAGATAGAATACTTGCGCTGCACGATTATGATGTAAAAAATCAAATAACCATACAATAGAACGCGAATAAGGGTCGCTTATTAGACTTATGATTTTTTGTTTATTCGTCGTTTTGATGTTTTTGTTTTTATAAAACTTAATATCGAAATATTATATTTAGCTTACCAAGAATTTCTGACAGTATTCATATATTATGTAAAACATTAATATTTAAATATGTAATATAGAAGAATTCAATTGTATTGTAAAACATGAATAAACTTTAATTGAAAAACTAGAGCAAAATGGATGTTACGTTATTATTTTAGCTTTTGAAATCATGAAGAAAGACTGCGCAGTGGCTACGCCGTAGCTGACGGCTACGCGAGCTACGCGATCGTAGCAGATCGTGTAATATTAATCATAATTTATTATTACGGGCTTGGTCTACCGCCGCCCGCGCTGAATTATAATGATCTAGTTTTGTTTTTAGAATGATTTTAAAATTGTAAATATTATATTTTCTCCAATTACCGGGGATGACTAGGTACCAACAAATCACAGAATATTCCGTAACATGTAATTACTTAAAACGTTCCCCAATAATCCAATTCTTCTTCACTTTATATTAAAGTTTCAATCTGTGTTCGCTGAATGTATAGCAATATTTCAGTTTGCCTTGCCGTTTTTATATCAACACATTGTTTAAGAATAGTTTGGCTTGTAGTGGAAATAAATTGCTTGTAATGTTTCAACGTTAGAATGAAAGTAAAAGAAAAAGTAATCTCACCTATTTACTACGGCGGGGCGTAGCCCTACACTGGTAAGATAGTTGGATCATTTATTTTTGCCTTTGAATCAAGTCCGTGTATGTGACCTCTTTTGTTACTATAGGACATATGTCAAGCTGATGAGCAGTCTATGATACTATACACGGAGATTTTTTATTCACTGATAACCTTTGAGGGCGTGACAGTACTATGATTATGAGCAACTTTGACTATGAGACCACTTCTGAATTTATGAAAAAAATATCAGCTGTTTCATACAAAAATGCAATACATACCCGATGACATGTTGAAACAGATGCAAATTATCCCGCGGGAGCGTACTATCGAGATAAAAAGTATCCTATGTGTTAATCCAGGTTAAAGACTCTCTGTTTGCCAAATTTCATCCAAATCCGTTTTGCCGTTTTTGCGTGATTGAGTAACAACATGCAAACACACATATACTTTCACATTTATAATATTAGTACGCAAAATATTTTTTTTTAATTACGAAGGGTTTTAACAAAACACTTTTACACGTCAAAAAACTATAGGTATTCCTTGTAAATATCAGACTGTGCTATTGCCAAAATCAATTCAAGGTTGATATCTAAATCCAAAGATAAGTCATTAGTTTTTAATTGCGACACGACACGTTGCTTGTAACTGTTCGTGACCATAACCAATTACGGGTGGTTAGTTAAGGGAATCGGACTACTCAGACTGAAGGACCAATCACATATTTAAGGGTGTGGTACAGACTAGCAAACTTAACAACTTTCTCATTGGGGCCAACATCATAATCGAAAAAAGTATTAGACGTCCCATACAGGATCGCATAGGTATACCTATATGATAATTGAAATAATTATGTATATGTATATAGGATAATTGAAATTGAATGAAATGAAATCTTTATTTCTGTGAATAGGATATCGGCATCACTTTTACACGTCTTATTAGGTTATTTTAATTAGATGATTAGATATTTTTGATGATTTTTTTTTTTTTTTTTTTTTTTTTTCATTTTTGTTAATGTTGAGCTCGTGGCTAAGGAGGAGCTCGTGGCTAAGTAATAACAGCCGCTCGGGTCGATCTATCAGGTTAAGCTACGCTTACCGGGGTTGGTCCGTGGATGGGTGACCATCTTTACATACCGAGATTCCTCCGTGCCTCGGAAAGCACATTAAGCCGTTGGTCCCGATTGTCATTCACGGATCTTTGACAGTCGTTATGAGTTGTCAGACGCCCGAAAGTCTGTCAACCAGTCTTACCAAGGGGTATCGTATTGCCCAGTTACTGGGTTGTGGACGTCAGATAGGCAGTCGCTCCATATAAAATACTGGTATTCAGCTGCATCTGGTTAGACTGGAAGCCGACCCCAACGTAGTTGGGAAAAGGCTAGGCAGATTGATTGATTACTTTTTAAAATTAAAAATAGGCTAGATGAGTTCGGCGTTTCTTATCTGACTACTCTGAGAAGAAAGGCTGAAACAAACTCAGGGGTCGCAATCTCTTTTAAAGACCAGACATAAAAATCAATTGAAGTTTAATATAATATAATAATAAGTTTATTCCAATAAATGTTTACAAAAATACACATGTTTAAAGGCTATATTTTCTAGTTGCGAATTAATTAGACATCTATAGCCGAACAAGGCAAAAGCCTGTATTTCGGCTAACAGCGCCAAAAACCCCTTAAATGATAGACACTTAAAAATAGCCATCAAGTAGTGTTGTTAATTAACATTATGAAGATTCAAAAAAAATAAAAAATATGATTATAAATAAACTAAAAGTTCGATTCATTAATAAAACTAAAAATAAAAAATAAAACAATACTTAGATGAATTAAGTAAAAATTCTGAAATTTAACAAAACAAAGAATTTTAACAAAAAGTAAGAAAATAAAATTAAAACTTAAATTAACATAAAGACTGTTTGAGTGGATAGTGTATGCAATGGATAGTTTGGTATGGCACAGTCGATAATTTTTCGATGCAGTTGGTCCCATTAATAAAGTAGTTCAGTTATATTGTCTGTAACACACCTTTCTGATACATGTTGTATAAGTCAGTTTTAAAGGCTTGTGCAGACCAGCGCGACATGTCGCGCGACGCGACACGAACAATACAATTTCTAAGAAAACTTCACAGTATAACAATAACCGGTGTCGCGTCGCGCGACAAGTCGCGCTGGTCTGCACAAGCCTTAAATCTCATCATATTTTAAGCGCATTAATTCGGACGTATATAGCGATTACATAATTCGACACAGTAATAAAACTAAAAGAATTATTAGCCAATAAAACTGAGATTGGCACAGAGCCAGCATGCAATATGCAGCCACAGACGGTCGACTAAAATGGCTACTTTATTGAGCCACACTTTTTTGTTGCATCTCTGTGTATCATACTTTGACTTCACGCTGTATGTTAAAAAGGACCAGACAGGTTAGAAAACCAACTAGAAAAAAAGTAAAAGGCAATTTTTTTAAATTAAGTTTAGTTGGTATTCACTTTGATAAACAATGAATGTCCGTAATACACTAAATATAATAAATTAACGTCACTTAGCGGTATTGCACTGATTTAATTTGAAAGGCTTACCTTTCAAATTAAATCACTCTTAAGTGACAACACTCAAGTATGTCGTGATGGCCCAGAGGTTGAAGCCTCGCCTCTCATGCACAAGGTTGTGGGTTCAAATCCGGGCAAGTACCAATGTGACTTTTTCAATTCATATGTACTTTCTGAGTTTATCTTGGATATAACTGACATTGGTGAAGGAAAACATCGTGAGGAAACCTGAACTTGTAGTTAATATAAGTCTGAAATTGAAACCCGTCTTGAGCAAGCGTGGTGATCAATGCTCGTGCCTTCTCTGTATGAGAAGAGGCCTTTGCCCTGCAGTGGGACAGTAACAGGCTGGTATTATTAAGAGTGACAAAAATCGAAATAACTCATTCTCTAATTTAAAATAACGCAAAACTAAAATAGCACAAAATTATGAATGTCACATAATTCCAGCAATAATAACCGCATTCTAAACAACTATTTCAAACCAAAATAATATTTCATACCTCCTAAAACGCAACTTCATCATCGGGACCAAGATGTCTGCCAATAAACCGATACTATTTGGCTGCGTTCCGATACCACACATAAATTTATAACGGGCATGGGAACCAGGTGACTTGAACAGTCATAAAATATTGATACACCAGCATTTTGCGGTAAATAAAGCCTTATTGATAGGCCAAGATCCGTATATACAGGGAATATTATGGATACTGGACGTTGAATAATTTTGTTAGCTGTTTCCATCATTTGGATAAATTATTTATTTGACTCGTCCGAAGTTCTTCATCGAGAACTGGAACATTTGAACCTAATTTATTTCGAATGTTTTATTGATTTTATTTATTAAAATACTGTGTAAAAATAATAGTTATTAAATTTTATCATAATTAATAATATTTTAGTTTAGTTAAATAGTTATATACCTACTTTTACTTTAGATTTTTATATTACCTCTTTTTCAACACAGTTTTTTAAAATTAATGTAGCTGTTAACAAACACAAAAAAAAAATTGTGGACCTGTTTTTTTTTTCCAATAAATATTTGAATTTGAATATCTGAATCTCCATTTCGCCATATTTCGTCCTCCACGCGGGCGAGGCCGCGGTGGCCCCTCAGATGATGATACATTCGGTATCATCACAGACACCTATCAGGCCTTTTTCTCGCCCCGCGCGCAGCAAATGGCCAGGGATATAACAGCCGCCAAGAAATTCCGCGACGTTCCTATGTTGCAGAAAATCTTACATGCGTACCCGGAGATTACGCACGCCCTTGAATCCTTCTATAACCCCCCCCATAATGTCTAACACCGTCATAGCAAGGTTTAAACCCCGATCCCTTAACTTAGGCATCTTCAATGCAAACGGTATAAAACACCAACGCGATGAGATCGCGGAATTCGTCCGCGATCACAAACTAGACTTATTCCTCATACAGGAAACATTCTTAAAACCGAGTAGTCGCAACCCATCTATAGCCAATTATCGAATGGTCCGTAATGATAGGTCACGCTGTCACAAGGGTGGCACCCTTATTTACTATAAACGGTTTAATTATCATTTTATTTCTCTAAGATTTACATAATCACTTAATGAGAAACAAAGTTTCAATAATAACATGTTGGTAATAATGCTAGTCCAGAGCGCTCGTCGCGCAGTTAGCTAGTAATAAAATTAGTTGTTGTAGGTACGAGTCGTAATAAGTCTAGTAAGTGGGTATATCGCAGTAAATCACTCAGAACGCGCGCGTCGTTGTACAAATCGAGCGCGCTGTTCTTCTTATCAGCACTGTTATAAAGCACCGTGCACACTATACAATACTAGAGAATAATAATATTATAGTTCATTTATTTATTTATTTATGTTGGAGCCGTCGAAGATGTGTTTCTTTAGCATTTTTTTAAAATATATATTAGTTTTAGTTTCTTTAATGTTTTTCGGTAGTGAATTGTATAGTTGTACTCCTTCATATTTAATATTTTTCTTTCCGTGATTTGTTCTAGGTCTATGTAATAGTACTAGGTAATTTTCCCGACGTGATGATCGTGTTTGCACTTCATTATTCTTTTTATATGTAATTTCTGTGTGTATTTCTTTTGTTAGGATTTTTCTTATTAATATACAGGTATTATATTGATGAGTTTTCGTGATGTTGAAGAGCTTAGTGTCGTTGTAGATTTTATTTGTGGATGTCAAGTAGGGATATTGAAAGATGGCTTTAATAATTTTATTTTGGGCGATTTGAAGTTTGTGTATGTTTGTTTTTGTTGTAGATCCCCAAACCTCAATTAGATATTCAATGTGTGGCTTTGCTAATGAATTGTACACAGTATACCGAATTTTTGGTGGTAGACATCTAGCTATACCACGTAACGCACCCGTAAGACTTGACAACTTAGAACAAATCCTTTTAATGTGTGGCTGCCACGTCAAGTGACTGTCAAGTGTAAGACCCAAATACTTCTCCGTGTTTACCTTATTAAGGACATCTCCATTTATCGACAGAGGCCTGTGATTGTGAATTTTTTTGTTCTTGGCCGAGAAGATTATGTAGTTCGTTTTGGATGTATTAATTGTCAATAAGTTGTCCAAGAACCACCTTTCCAAAATAACTAGGTCATCCTGTGCGTCTTGTGTAAAAAGGAACTATACTGCATTCCCATAGACCCTCCTCCACTTTCCAGACTAGAAGTCTCAATTTGCCTACTAGGCATGACTGGCCATCAGCCGGTCACTCTAGTTTCGGTTTATATCCCACCAATGGTCGGTTGTGAGAACTTGCCTAATAGAATGGCGAAATCGTCGGAGATGAGTTGGTCATCTCCGACGATTTCGCCATTCTATTAGGCATGAGTGACTCCGTAATCATTGCGGGCGATCTCAATGCAAAACATACCTCCTGGAATTGTACCAGAACCTCTATAAGAGGGCGACACTTGTTCGACCTCTCCGCTACCCTGAACTTTGACGTCATCGCTCCGAAGACTCCCACTCACTTTCCCCACGACCCCAATCATACCCCAGACGTACTCGACCTGGCGCTCTTTAAGAACGTCAACCTTAGGTTAGACTCAATAGAAACGGTACAAGAGCTTAACTCTGACCACCGTCCCGTAGTCATAAGACTGGCCTCCCGCACAGGTCCCTCCGATCCCAACCAACCCATAGGCACCAAAAGGGTAACGGACTGGAGGAGAGTAAGCGATAAGCTGAAACCCACCACGTCCCCCCAGCTGGACTCCATCCCAGATCAGTTTGACTCCGTCGCCGACACGACGGCCGCGATCGACTCGCTCACTGATCACGTGCAAACCGTCCTGAACGACTGTTCAAGGGAGGTTCCGGCAACGGACAACCGTTGCCTGAACCTGCCGGACGATGCGCGTGCTCTACTGACCGAGAAGAACGCGGCTATCCGTGCATACAGTAGCTTTCCCAGCGCCACTAACAAAACTCACATGCGCTACTTACAGAGAACTGTAAGGACACGCATAGCTGAGCTGCGTGAAGCGGGCTGGGATAAAATGCTGAGCGAACTGGAGCCAACTCACCTGGCCTTCTGGGAACTCCAGAGGAAACTCAGGTCCCAGCAGTCAGCTGCCATGCCCCCATTAGTTCGCCCAGACAAATCCATAGCATTCGACGACATCGACAAGGCCGAGTGCCTAGCCGACAGTCTCGAGACCCAATGCTCACCCAGCTCCTTACCAGTAGACCAAGCTCACCTTAAAAAGGTCGACGCGGAAGTCGAACGTAGAGCCTCTCTCCCACCCGTCGAAGACCCTGACTGTCCTCTGCCTCCCGTCACTCCGGACGAAGTGCATTACATCATCAAAGGTCTCAAAAAACGCAAAGCCCCCGGCTCAGACAGACTCACCAATAGGGTGATCCAACTCTTTCCCGCTCACTTGATCATGCTACTGACCACCATCTTCAATGGTGCTCTAAGCAATAACATCTTTCCCCAATCGTGGAAAGAGGCCACCGTCATCGGGATCCCAAAGCCCGGTAAGCCCAAATCCGAACCCTCCAGTTACCGCCCCATCAGTCTGCTCAAGGTCCTCGGCAAAATCTATGAGAGGCTTATTCAAAAGCGTCTCAGAGATTACGCAGAGACCAAGGGCCTCATCCCTAACGAACAGTTCGGCTTTCGAACTCAGCACTCTAGCGTGCATCAGGCCCACCGTATAGTAGAACACATATCCGGAGGTTTTCACCACGGTATGTTAACAGGCGCAATCTTCTTCGACATAGCGAAAGCGTTCGACAAAGTCTGGCACAACGGCTTATTATATAAGCTGTACAAACACGGTGTGCCGGACCGTCTCGTGCTCATCATACGAGACTATTTGTCGAACCGCACCTTCCGCTATCGCATAGAAGGAGCGCTCTCCTCCCCCCGACCCATACGCGCGGGAGTCCCTCAGGGCTCCGTGCTCTCTCCTCTCCTGTTCTCGCTCTTCACTAGCGATATCCCTAAGCATAAGAAGGCGCAGTTGGCTCTGTTCGCAGACGATACGGCCATCTACTGCAAAGGGTATAGTACGGCTCAGATACTCCTAAACCTACAAAGGGCAGTCAACAATCTTGGCGCCTGGTTTAGATTATGGAGAATCGAGGTCAATCCCGACAAAAGTCAAGCGGTCCTCTTTTCCAAACCGCGACGCACACCCCCCATTCCCAGACCAGTCACCATGTTCGGCAAGCCGATCCCTTGGGGGAAGCAAGCCAAATATCTAGGTGTAATTCTCGATCATCATCTCTCCTTCGCACAGCACATAAAGTCGGTTCGCTCGCGAGCCGCTTTCGCTCTAGGTAGACTCCACTATGTCCTGAATGCACGTAGCAAATTGTCACTCAAGTGCAAATTGCGCATCTATACGGCGTGCATTCGGCCAATCATGACCTATGCGGGCACCGTCTTTGCTCAAGCAAAACCCCACTCGATCCATAGGATTCAGACAGTCCAAAACCGTTTCCTTCGTAAGGCCACGGGATCCCCCTGGTATGTTAGGAATGAGATCCTCCATCTCGACCTCAAAATCCCCACGATCCAACAGTTCCTAAAACGCATGTCCAAGCGTTACTTTGAATCCGCTGCCAAACATCGCAACCCTCTGGTTGTCGAGGCAGCAAATTATGTCCCCTCAACGATTAGTAGGATCCGCCGCCCGAGGCATATTCTCTCAGAACCTGATGACCCCATAACCCTCCTCCAGGAGAGCAGTAGGGCCACCAGCACAGTACACAAACACAAACGACACCCGTCATACCGACCTCGCCGTCGAGGTCCACCGCGATCGCGACCGCGACCCCCCCGAGTAAACGATACTCCCCCCCGACCCTTGCTCGAAGATGCGCCAGCCCGCGTCGACGCTGAGCCAGTAGCTTTAAATTCCCCGATCAATAATCATGATATACTTTTGATCCAGCCTGTCCCTCTTGCTGTCCTCCCCTCAGCAAATGCCCTAAGCCGAGGTTCGTACCCCACAGGGGGTGCCCTTAGCGAGCATTCACCTAGTTTTAATTTAGAATAGTTTATGCCCCTGGCTGGAGGCTTTGAGTGTAGAAGCTTAAGGCAGCCACAGGAAAGCCCGGTTAAGCAGACACTACCTTAGTGGTAACCTGCGAGATGCCCTAGTTAAAAAAAAAAAAAAAAAAAAAAGCGAGGCCGCGGGCAAAAGCTAGTCGTCTATTTTTACTTATTACTTTTCGTTTATTCATTTACTCACAACATTTTTCTGTGAGGAGTACCGATATGAGAAAAATCAAGCTGCACCCAAAAAATTGGTAAGGCCACATCCTAAACAAAAGCTATAATAGTCAACTCGCGGGAGTTCGCGGTGTCACGCTTTTTTATATAAATACTAGCTGCGCCTCACGGTTTCACCAACATAAGTCTCGATCTCGTGGGAATATCGGGATAAAAAGTACCTATGCCCTAACCCTGGATAGGATCTACCCATGAGCCAAATTTTATACAAATCTGTTCAGCTGTTTAAACGTGAAAGCGTTAGAAAAAAACTCACTTTCGCATTTATAATATTATTAGTTAGGATTAGGATGACATAGTCGCGCGCTCAATCGAGTTGCTTTTGTACGTGAAAATTCACACAAACAATCGCGTCGATCGCGGACTCGCGCGACTATAATTTTTGGTTAGGATAATGCATGTGGAAACGATGACTGGTAGATAAGACGAGTTTAAAGTTTTCAACTTTAGCATTAACTATGGTTTATTTTTTACTTGCATAGTAGCTATTTGGTCCTTATCGATATTATTCCTTTAGTTACCTTAGTATTTATTCATTGGTTTCAGTCAAACACTGTGACAACCACACTACACATACGTCATACGCACTAACCAATCACACGCTGCTGAACATTTAAACCCGTTTCTGCACAAAACTAACCTTAAACCTGATATCCTATTTTTATAATAATATGGAGCAAAATTCTAATTACATCCTTAGAAACACCGAATTTCTGTCTTTTCTCTTTGTTCCTCGTGAACAGTCCGCAAAATAAAAAGTTCTCAAAAGTTACAAACTTGTTTCACAAAATGGCTTCACATTTGCACTCTCTGGTTGGATTGAAAAAATTCGTTGTTTGAACTTTTTCTTTGACTTCATTTGGCTTTGGCAAACATCATGATTACTTTGTGTTGTTTTTACATTTCTATAAAAGTGCCGTACTCAAATTGTTGTGATTAAATTTTTAGGTTGAAAATCGTCAAATTGTGTTCAAATGTCAGCTTTTATTCGCGACAGAATACGTAATACACCTATTAATTCACTCACACTGCGAACACAATTGAAGCCTGCCCTCATTGATGACAATCAGTAATGACTCAAACACATGAAAGCTTTAACGCAACTCCAATAACCACAAATTGGCAGTAGAATATTAAAGACGTGTTCAGACGGGCGCAGTGGAAGTTTGCATTCGGAGGCGAATTTGAAATAGTCACTATAAATGTTGAATGAACGATCCTAGACAGTGCCGGAGCATAGTGATAGTTGGTCGGGGTATGAATATTGTACAATAACTGTCGAGCTAAAAGTGTCACGGAGTGTAACCTGCACTTAGTAACGTTGTTTTGTTTAAAACGGTGTTATTAAATTTGAGTCATATAGCTAAGTTTGGGAGTGCAGTACCTTTTCTTATTGTGCGCCATTTGTCATTGTCAGTCAGGGCTGTATTTAAATAGACTCAAGGACTTGGTATACTTAAATTTACATTTGGTTCATCCTGGGCAGTCAACTCCGCTGCCACGTCACTGGCTTGCATTATTTATATTTTTAATGCGGCACAAGCTTTTTAGGGTTCCGTAGTAAACAAGAAACCCTTATAGTTTCACCATATCCGTGTGTCTGTCTGTGTGTCTGTCCGTCTCTCTGTCCTTTTTTTCCCTCGTCTTCCCCATGTTGTGGGGTGGCATTAAAAAGGTCGTTCAAAAATATTGTGAGTTTGTGAAAACCATTTTTGGATTTAGGGATCTGTTTGCGAAATATTAAGCTTTTAACTGAATTTTTTTGTTAGAGTCAAGTGTCCCCCCCCTGCCAGCTAAATAGTTATACTTGGATTTGTGAAAAAATTCACAGCAGTTGTTTATATAACGAAATTAAAAGGAAAACTATCAGAGCTAGGAAGGCTGTACAGGTTAACGAGTAATAATCAACCAATTTAAATTTGCGGTTTGAAAAACATGATCTCCCATATAGAATGTATTTATACCATAAGGACGCGTTTTTAGGTATCTTTGTTCTATTGAGTACTTAGGTTGAGCTCAGATTGTAGCAAATTTTGCTTGCTTCACAAAAATATACAACAAAGATACCTAAAAACATGTCCTTAAGGTATATTTAAAAAAACACAGAAACAAGTGTCAGAATTTCACAGTTTTTCGAGCACCGTGTGAGTAGCACAAGGTTTTCAGGGTTGCAAACTTGGGTATAAACTACTCTCAGAAGACCTAACAACATATAAAAAAATTGGTAATTACATGCGCGTTTGCGATGTTTGATGTCGTTATTGACTGGGCTAATTGTAGTTTGTATGCGAATGAATTAACAGACAACTAGTTCGATAAACATAAACGCAGTTCTAATAAACAGGATTAGGGGACGTTGATCGTCAAATGTTTAGTTATGCGAGCACATCGCGAATGTCTATTAGGACAGAATATGCAACACACAGTGTGTTTGATCGCGTATTAGTATGAACAACTAGCGATGATCGTGGAATTGCGTTCGGTTGGGACTATTATCGGACATTATTCAGTCAATAGCGCATTGACTGAATAATGTTATAACATAACATCGCGCTGTGACATCTACAACGTCACATGCGAACTATGCATCAAAGACCTGACGTCATGCAAACCTTGCATCGCGCAAGCAGAGTTTGCTGCGTGATCAGCATATATATAACTTTCCGACATCAATCGCCGGGCAGTTGCCCATCAGACACTGCACCCGTCTGGTCGGAGGATCTTCGCTTTTCTGTAGAGGATGAGTGAACTGTACTGGCTGTCCACACTGTTCCTCATAGGAACCTCTAAAGCGTCTTTATTCCCTGAAAGGGTAGGAAGAAGTGTTGGTACTTCAGAACATTTTGTTGGTTAGGTATGTGGTACATCAGGGGTGAACAAATTAAGTAGTTGGAAAACAACTAACCTATTTTAAATATTAGAAACAAGTTTGAAAGATTTTTACCGATCTGTGATAATAAAATGATACAGAAAAGGGTGAGAACCCGCAAACAGGGTCCTAGCTAATGGAGAACCTGACTCTGAAATTTGGCGGGGTTATTTTTGATATGTTAAAATGTAACAAATCTAAATAGAGTTGGTCTGTTAATATATTTGATAAATACAATTTCTACTCACCAATAACATCCAACAAGATCTTATGGTTCCTCGTGGGCGATATTTTGAAGTCTACCCTGCAGCGGTACATGGCTCGGTCAGTGGGGATGACGTCACGTATCCTCAGGGATGATGGGGTGGCGGCGTGCCACCGCGCCCGGCCACCGAGCACGTCGTCCGCCCAGTGCGCAGTCGGGCCCTTTATGCGACCGTCGTAACTGTGGACGAAAATAAAAATGAGCCTGATAAACTATGTACCTACTTACTTACTCTGGGTACAAATAAACTTTTGTGAATATAGCTTAGTCACTGCCTATGAGTCTTCTTCTTTTCGTGTAGGTAGTGACTAACCTGGTGTAAGCCGCCCATGGGCCTCTGACTTGTCTTCACATGAGTTATTTTGCGTAACTGTGGACAGTTCCATTCAAATCTGTGTGGTTATTTCTTCCAAAGACCATTTCAGACACATAATGGTCCTCACATGATCTGACCAAGATGATGTCTGAACTTTAAAAGAGACTTAGACATCTGAGTTTGTTTCGGTATTTCTTCTCAGAGCAGTAGATGAAGAAGCGCCGACTTTATCTAATTTTAAAATATTTTTGTTGTGAAAAAGTATTTGTCTAAACCCACTTACAGAAATAAGACCTCATTTATCTTTTAACGTAAAGAAGAGCCTTAAAAACTACTAGCTGTTGCCCGCGACTTCGTCTGTGATCGAGGATGAAAGTAACCTCAGTCCTTCTTCAGGTTCCCATGTGCCATATTTTAGCATGAAAGCGTAACAAACTCAATTATATTATTAGTTAGGATATAGTAAGGATGTAGGTATATAAACAATTTTTTGGTTGTTATATAGTTATGAGTTTCTTGCCCGTTCTTCTCCATAAGTACCTACTACGCTTTGGAATGGGCAACTGCTTCATCTTTCTGGCTGACCGACCCCTTGAAATTCAAAAGTAATTGGTTTATTTGAAATAAATGCTTTGAGTTTGAGTTTGATACTTTTGTTAAGTAAAATTGGCCAATGAAAATCCTAAACACTTAGAAACATGTCATAATTAAAAAAATGCAATGACCGTGAATATTACAGTTGACAAGGTTGAGTTTAAATGTGATGATGTGATTAACGTTTTTGTAAAGTGATTGTACCTACGTTACATAGCTACTAGTAATTGTTTTGTGTAACTAAAAATGAGTCTGATAAACTCTGTAAGTGGGTAAATAAAGTCTTCTTTAGGAATTGAGCAGAATTGCTGCACGAGATCAAGGCGAGGTTTTCTGGATTAGTGTTGTATGTTTTGTTACGTAGCTAACGATGTATGGTTTTATTGCATCAAGTAACAATGTAAAAAGGTTTAGATCAAATATTTCGGAGTTCCGCACGACTAACATTAAAACAATATTTCGACTTTAAATCAAACACCAACGATTAAACCTTTAAATAGATGACAATAAACTCAAAGAAATGAGATTAATAATTCCATAATACCTACTCTCAAATCCTAATGTCAAACTTTGAACTCTCAAAAATTCAATGCGTTCCCAACGTGCTCTGAAATGAAAGCGTTTTTACTCATTAATATTTCATAAGCACGACCAGCTTAAGGCCAGTTCAGCCCTACCCTATTCTTTTATACAGTCACCAACATAAATCAAAATGGGGGATCAAAGTGTAAGAGGGACGATTTTTATAAATTGCATAATTATGCAGTTCTCTACGTAGAAAAATCTCGCGACTAATTTTTATACCTCGCGTTTTTAGCGAAGTGGAGAGTATCAAAAGCCTGAAAGAAAAGTTTAAAGATGGAGTGGTAAGGAAGGAAGGAAGTATCTTTGGAATGTAGAAGTTTGGTTGAAAAAAAACGAAAATTAATTAGATTTTTCTCCCCAAAAAACTGTTTTAAAATATAACATTTTCTTCTTCAAATAATAATACATAATGGATAAAAATTATTAAAAATAGAACAATATTGTTATTATTAGCACTAGTAATAATATTTTTGCCCGTTGTTTTTATGTAATGGCAACATTAGTTTGTTCACTTCGTTCTTTAAAATATGTAATTGTCTTTGAATTATTAAATTTAAATACAGCTTATTGCTTAAAATCTTACCACGTTTTTATTAATTATAAAGTTTTTCTGCCTAAAACTATGTTTGATTATATTAATTTCGATAGGTTCGCCTAGTCCTTTGAGACTTGATATCGTTATCGTGTCTGCTAACTATCGTATGGCATGTTTATGTAATTTGTTGATATTGAACTGACTGTTATTGAACCACGAGCCCATTTGATAAAATTGTGTGTAGTTCTAAATAGAACTACACACAATTTTATCAAATGGGCAAACAAACATTTAAATTTACACAGATTACACACACACACAGAAATTTACATTGATTTAAATGTTTGTGCAGTATTTGCGAAAACGGTTCGCTGTACCGGAAAAAACTTCTCGTAGTGTATTATGTATTTTTTATTTCTACACTTTCTTGATTCTTAAATGTAACTATGATTTTATAAGTTTTTGTCACTGGCTCGCGCGAAGGTCGGAAATTATCTCACGAGAACGCACTACCGGGATAATAAATATCCTATGTCCTCCAATTTCATCGAAATCCATTCAGCCATTAAGGCGTGAAAAGGTAACAGACAGACAGACAGAGCTACTGTCGTATTTATAATATTAGTATGGATTAATTAATTGGCTAATACTGGCACCGGGTGAACAATTATTAATTACATATTGTTGCGAACACTGATTAAATATACTACCAAAACCTTGACCAAATTTGTCAGAGAATAGATAAGTTGTGTTAATAAAATTATGAATTCTATTGTAATCCAAACAGCTACCTACAGGCTGAGCCACAGAGGGTGTAGGTGGAACCAGTTGAGGTTGGGGCTCATGGGAGCAGGCACAGCTAAAAGTGAGGTTATTTGTCAGAGACTCATACCTCTCAGCATTATACTTGACCAGGTCTGCCAACTCATTAGCCTCCTGCAAGCGCTTACTCAGGTCTTGTTGAGAAGCCTCATATTATTTACTAAAGATATCCTTTAGAGCATATTCCCTAACAAACAATTCATCCCGAAGGTGCTGAGTGTCAGTATCATACATAGTATTACATAATTGTAATTCACTATTACACTTCTTTAATTCTTGAATTAAATTTACATTTTTTTGCCTAAGTTTTGTATTTAATGTGTTAAATTTTTGGCGTTTTAATGATTTTTTAATTTTTCTAATCAAACTATTAATTTTAATATATTTTTTTAACTTATTATGGCTAGTAAACAAATTGCACTTAGTGATAGTATCATTAGTTAAGTCTATTGTTACAATTGGCTCAACACATGTGGGTCCAGACCCGCTACCAACCATCTCATCATAAAGAATGCAGGTGATCGCAGACTCTTCCCTGGCTTTGAGAGATTCCAAACGGGTTATTGTGTTGTGGGCCCTGCTTAATTCCAGTTCCAATTTAGATATCCGTCTCAAAGACAGTTCGTGGGTGTCACTACATTCCTGGAAATTTGACACAAGTTGACGGTTGTGTTGATGCTGGTCAAGTACCTATGTCCATATGCTGAGTATGTAGTTCAGCCAACTGGTTCTTAAGCTCAGTGTTATTTTTATTAATATATTGCACTTCCACCTCGCTGTCTTCCCTTTCCTGATCGCACTGGTTTTTACTAGATTCTAACTCTTTCAAATACACCTTCAGTTTTTCCTCCAAGGATGCAGCTCTACGGGTCAACATATTGACAAGCCAACCCTAGGGACACCCTGGAATGCGACAAGAGAAAGCTAAGTGAGTAAAAGGAATAAGAGAGAGGGATAAGATGTGGATAGTAAGTACTAAGATGAAGTGACTATTGGGAGTCTAAAATTATATATTATTTAGATTTTTTTAATAAGGGAAACAAAGGAATAAAAGTTATGAAGAGTCAATCATGGGATGATGATTTAAATCATCATCCCATGATTGACAGGTATTCTATTATTCACAGGTATGTCTTATTTGAGATATTAAGATTATTAAAAATAAAAGGGAAAAAACAACAAAATTTTGTTTGCAAAATTGTTGGGGGTAGGTACTACCTACTATTTTTAAGTAATTGTCAATTCAGTTTTTAACATTATAATTACAAGAATTGGCACAAATTCAGTAATTTAACATAACAGAGGTATTGTATGTGTAGTTATAATGTGCAGCGATGTCTAATGGTACACAAAAGTGAAGTTACAAAGAATAAGTACCTACACTGCTTTTATTAAAGAAACTTGATTGACAATACAAGTATAGGACACTATACTGGTTTAAATAGTATAATAAACAATAAGGCCTAATGCGCCTATTTTTGTGTAGTAAATTATGTAGTGTTTACTGTCTGGGCGAATGTTTTCGTCTTCGATTTTGCCAGTCCAAGCGATTCGACATAAAAATCGGAAAAGTCAACCCATAAACGTTCTAAGTTTAAGCAAACTACATTCCTGACCGTAATTTATCGTCACCATTACAATAAACTATTTAATTTCTGTAATCCGTTAGTTTCCCTCAATTATAATGTTGCCACATCACAACGCAATAATTGTCACCGATACACAATAAACAATGAAAACAATCAAATCTCTACTTTATCAGTTAAACAAATTAATCGGATTAATTTGACATTTAAAACTGACAAACCGGTTTTACCGGTCACATAAATTCGAATGAAACTGTACGATCGTTTTGCTTTACAATTTATTTTAATTGTATTACAGTAATCGTTTTAATGACGTTAGCGATAATATGTATTGTACAAGTTTTTGGCTGTGACGAATTAACTTGAATAGACACACTCAGAGATGCAAAAATTCCTTTCTTAGTGTTTCTACATACCTACTCTTATCTCTTGTCTTCACTAAAAGCACGCTGTTGGTTTTTCAACGTGTGGCTCCGCGCCGAAAATTGAAATCCTACAGCGCGGTTTTATTAAGACATTCAATTCATTTCATTCACGAAAAATTAAAACGATCTAAAAAGTACGAAACTAGAAAATATTTCAGACAGAAATCTAGACATATGTATAAAAATGGTCAAGGTAGTGCCGTCATCATATGCTTGTATACCATGTGTGGGTGCCAGGAACACCTACAAAATATAATGGCATGCGACGACAGCCTTACCTTGACAATTTTTGTACCTATGTCTAGATTTCTCCTCATTCTATTCCGTATTCAATATAGGAATTTTTGTACCTATTCTTATAGGACTTTTGACCTCATTCATCTTTGTATAATTCTACATATGAGCGTTTATTCTGAAAGAAATCAATATTTTAGTTCACTAGTTAGCCACATTTCATATTTCCATACAGTATTATTGCCAAATTAATAAAAAATAGGTAAATATTTGACAGCTATTTTTAGGATAAGCCCTCTTAAGTTTGATTACCATTCTGTGTATCTACTTATTGTCAAAGTTTTTTGTAAATAAAAATGAATTATTATTATGAGGTTAATATAATAAAGCGCCTTTTACCGTTTTATTATTAATCTAACCCTTAATCCCATGTAGGTGTGTAGCAGTAATTGCCAAGCCAACAATCTTGATGATAATGTCTATATCTCTTTGATATGTTATTGGAGTTGATGTTGGTAATAACAAGGGAGCTCGTGGCTAAATATTAATAGTCTCACGGGTCGCAGGCAGGTTAAACTATGCTTACTGCGGCTGGTTCGTGGATGGGTGATCATCCATTACATATCGGATCCCTCCGTACCTCGGAAAGTACGTACTTTCCGAGGTATGTCATTCGTAGATCCTTGACAGTCGTTACGGGTAGTCAGAAGCCCAAAAAGTCTACAACCAGTCTTACCAAGGAGTATCGAGTTACCCAGTAACTGGGTTGTGGAGGTCAGATATGCAGTCGCTCCATGTAAAATACTGGTATTCAGCTGTGTTCGGTTAGACTGGAAGCCGACCCAGCATAGTTGGGAAAAAGCTAGGTAGATTGATTGATTTGTTGAACAAGTTTAAATGTAATGTTTCTTCAGTAACTTTACGGCATCTATGTCGTTATCGATTACACACTTATCGCTCATTGACTCCGCAGAACACGCTGATGACGTATTCATTCATTCCCACTCACTACCCTCTCGTATCTCTGACAGATCACTTCAATAGTCATGTGCAGTGTGTCAATATCAGTGTGACCACATCAACAACGTAACAACGTTGAAAATAATTCTCGTCATCATCATTACAGCTGAAAGACGTCCACTACTGGACATGAGCAAGCGTCGCCACATCGACCGGTTCTGTGCTTGTCGCATCTAACTTGATGATATCAGACTTTCGTGTCCCACAGCACAGCAAAGGTCTCTTGTCGTTCGAAGAAGGATTGACCATTAATCGCCACACTTGCCTTCTTGTTGGCCATTTCAAACTGTAAAGTCCGGGGTTTCCAACTGCACGATGTTTTCATTCACTACAAGTAAATAATTATCAGAGAAATTCATGGGGATTTGCTTGGTTTTAACCCCGAATCACGAATCAATCAAAGCTGGCTTTCATACTTTTTTTCTAAGTAACTTAACTATCTACGCCGCGTAGTTGCACCTGCATCAGTATCTATCCCGTAAGAAAATCGGGATAGAAAGTATTATTTATCCCAATCCAGGTAATGGTCTATCCATGTGTTAAATTTCATCTAAATCCGTTCAGCTGTTTTAGTGTGAAAGCGTGACAAACAACGAAATTTACTTTCACATTTATTATATTATGGTTAGGACTAGCTGCGCCCTACGCCCTGCAGTTTCACCAGCATAATTGCCGATCCAGTGAAAATATCGGAATAAGAGTATCCTGTGTCATAACTTCGATCATGGTCTACCTATGTGCCAAATTTCTTCCAATTCCATTCAGCCGGTTTAACCTGAAAGCGTAACATACAAACAAACAAACTACCCTTCGCATTTGTAATATTAGTTAGGATAACCAATCTATAGTATCATTGCAGCTATAAAAGTTTACAAGTTTGTTAACAACTCTGATAACTATTAATAGTTTGTACAAGTAGTTTTATGGTAGCAAAAGTATTTTTTTATCCTGTGTATGTGTCATGATGGGGCTGACATGGTTACGAAGCCTCTTAATTAAATACAGATTTAAGAAAAAGCTTAATAGTCCATATTCAATTAAAAATATTGTAGTAAAGCTCCCCAATTCAATCGACATCGATATACAATATTCGAATATCAGTAGAAAATACATATAAATACATCATAATCCGTCAAACAGACGTGAGAAATGTATCCGAAAGGGAATTTTCTTGAGGCTAGTTGGCGGTTCAGATCAATCTTCAGATAGCATTTGTATCGTGTTCTCGTTGCTATATCTAGCTTTGTTTATGTATGTATTCTGTTTCTCTACACGTGTTGGAGAGAATAGCTCTTTATGGTTGGTTTGGTAGACATGACACGTGCTCATGTATCGTGTTGACTAAAATTACATGGATCGTTTGTTATTCTAGCAACAATATAATAAAAATGCGATGCGAAAGTTGAGATATTTATAAATGATAAATTATATTTTGTAAGTTGATTTTTATTACAAACACTTTTTCACATCTATATTATTTAAAACTAGATTAGGTCGGTGTTTTACTATCCGATCCGAAATCATGAAAAACAAAGAGAGTATATTGTATTGGCACATAGTAGCTACCAGATGACCTACCAAGGGCTTGCCATGGTCAGGATTTGTGCCCGGTTATTGGCATTAGACTATGAGGACTATATGCTGAGAGAAAAGAAAGATAAATGGACCAGAATAATAACGGAATGGTACCCTAGAGAAAGCAGAAGAAGTAGAGGAAGACAGTCAAAACGATGGGAAGACGACTTGAAGCAAGTAGCTGGGCCAGAATAGTTACGTACAGCAAAGGACAGAAACAAATGGAAATCCTTAGAGTAGGCATTTGTCGAAAGACAAGTTGTTAAGAGGAGAGATAAACCGAATACCGAGAATATGTTTTAGTATAAGTTAATTTATATTTTTTTTACCTCTATTGTTATCAGTTTCTTTAAAAAAGTTATGTTTAGTTAAAAACAGCAATAAAGGCTTATTTTATTTTATTTATTGGCAATAGAATCACTCCTTATTACACGCGATTTCAAAATAAGAGGCATAATCTGTAGTAGTAGTAGTAATATACACTACTGCCAATCCCTTCAATGAATACAGGCGTGTTGGGATAAAGGAAATATAATTTAAGTACCTGATATTATTGCATTATCAGCCTTTAATGTTCCCACTGTCTCTGTGAGCGGGTGTGGGCTGTTACCTACCACACAATATGACTTCAATTTTTTGGTTCTAGAACGTGCTAGTTTCCTCACGATCGATGTTTTTCTTCACCTTTTTGATAGAAGTGGTGATTAAATTTTGTACACAAAGTAAAGCGCCTGCTTGGGTGCGAACCAACAACTATAAATTCAAATTCAAAAGTCATTTATTCAAAATAGGCTGAGAATCAGCACTTTTCAAACGTCAAAATTACATAAGACAGTCCCCTAAAAACGCCCACCCTTCACCACTTCCTAGTGCTTAGCTGGGAAGAAGAAGTGGCGCAAAAAACTCCCTAGCAGCACAGCTGTCTGTTCAGTTAGAAAAACTTGATTCTATACAATAAAATATACATTATTTTGCATAACTACATGCAAAATAATGTATATTTTGCAACGTAAAACATTAAATTAAATTAATTACTATATGCCAGCTAGCACACGCCAATATACCGACCAAATAATCATCGAAATCTATACTCAAGCGAAAATAAAAAGTAAACAGAACTTAATACCCGAATGAAAGCCACCAGGTATAAAGGACGTGCCCGCTTACATATAGCTATTAAAGCTGTAACTCGAAGTCACAAATGATAAACTAGTACCATCGAAGTAAAAATAAATAATATAAGTATACAGTTACTAATAACAAAACCATGGTCAGCAAGACGACCAGTCACCACAAGCAGCACCCGTTCACGAGCCATAAGCCAACCAACTCAGAAGTCGGGGCCGTCACCACTGAGCCACCACTGCTTTTATTACTTAGATGTTATTGACAATGTACAAATAATTAAAAGGTGTAATGTGTGAAAGGTAATGGTGAAATCTTCGACAGTGCCAATTTCCATACACAATCACACCGATTGACACACTTTTTCGAATAGTAAAAAAGTTACTATCCGTTCCCGGAATTCATTTTTCAGACTAAAATACACAGAAGCACTTTGTTTCGGCTTTATTCGCACACCAGTAGCTATTCCCTTTGAATACATGATTGATAGTGCAAAGACTAGAATTTATGTCGATACCATCGCTTCTGCCTTGTCTATGGTAGTTGAAAATAATAGATGAAATTCGCGTTTATTCCTGTATCTATGGTTGGTAAAAAGAGGCTGGTAAAGTTTTCGTTTGTGTTTGGTTTTCTTGTGAGGAAAAAATAATTATGACTGTATTTCTCGAAGGGTTAAGCAGAGTACCTTTATGACGATCAGATAATTGGGGGCAGGCCTATTGCCATCGACCGGGCACCAATCTATAGGTAGCCAGAATTTTTGTTTTCTTGAAGATTGTTTTATTTTGAAGAATTAATGTAAAATTGAAATCGGAATCGGCTTTATCAACTACCATTAAGGCTTCCGCAGACAGGTGCGACGCGACGGCGCAACGCGACTCTGATGGAACAATTTCTATGAAAACATCACGAAAATTGTTCTACCGCTGTCGCGTCGCACCGTCGCGTCGCGCCTGTCTGTGAAAGCCTTAATGTTGAATGTCACCTACTCATCGTAAAACGTCAGGGTTTTTTTAGTTTTAAGACTAATGTGACAGTTGGATAGTTTCAACTTTAGTAAGGTTTCCATTTGCTGGGATTTTTTGTCAAAAGAGTCACCTTTTTCTAAAATCTTCGGGCAACTACTTACGGCAAGTCTGAGTTTAGAAGGCATTGCCATTAAAATCCTTATAACCCTCGAAAAAAAAAATGTATGTATGTGGGAATGCCACCCGTATTATGTACAACATCAGATAAAAGTAACTGCCCATTCTGTTTAATCAGATGACATTTTGGCGACGCTTATTTTTGTGTCGTAACACCAGAGGACAGCAGGTACCGAGCTTATTCAAAACATACTGTGTTATCACCAAGAACAACCAAGCATTGTGATCATGGCAATGTTCACCATCATCATAATTTCAGCCGAAAGACTGAAACACACACACACTGCCACATGCCATACATTCAACACACATACATACATGCTGCTGTCTGCTTGACATACTAGAACTGTTTGTCCACCGCATAACATCAACGGGACGTCAACGAGAAAGATTATTCGAACCGAAGGTGACATCCCGGTGGTGGTGTTCGTTGGACCTGCGGCCAAAGTAAATGTATGTATCGCTACTTCGGCACAGTCATCTCGTTCTCGTTGACGTCCCATTGTCGTGGCGGTGGACAAACGCTACATCGACCGGTCCTGCGCTTCTCGCATGCAGGGGATTCCCACAGCCTTCACAAGGTCATCGGATGTTGTCATCTTGAAAATGGATTAGACTGAGAATAATATCTATAAAGCCTTCAAAGTCCTTAAACAGGGCAAAGAGTTCTTTGAAACTCTGACACCAGGTTAGTCACTAACCGAGAAAAAAACTAACCGAAAACCGAATAGAGAAAAAACAAGCAATAATCACCACACTTGCTTAACATATACCTACACGAGAATTTTAATATGGTACTTTTGTGCTAAAATAACAGTACCTAAAACAGATTATCAGTGTCAAATTACCAGCAGAGTTCTATATTAATAGCGTAACCAGATAAAATTTGTCAGGGCTACCCAAAATCCGGTTAATCTGATCACATTTTGGCGTCCCTAACCTCGCGTGCAAACTAATTTGCCTTTCACATTCTCACTGACACGTATGCATAACAAATGCTCGGTTTGAGCGATCTATAAAATATGTACACATTGTCAGATTGCGATTTAGTCATGAATCTTAGGTGATTCAGTGGGGTGATGGGTACGGTACGACCGGTTCTCACGATGTTATCACTTTTGGTAAATTTTAATTGGGTTTTTGGTGAGTAGGTACTGTTTGTAGTCATTCATAATGTTTGTATGACACTCTTACGCTTTTTAACGTACAGTCGACCGCTCGGGTAACATTTTGACCTTGAGCTGTTCTAGCTTAGTAGGTACGGAGTTCCAATAAAATTAGAGGTCAGGACCTTATACTGGTTTTGTGACCAGCTGCGGTCTGCTGGACCTAAAAGATTAAAATGAGGCAAATAAATCTGATCGTCTATTTAAAAGTAACAATAATCAAACGGCCGATTTATAATGTGCCAAAGCTCTAAAAAGTCATTTATAATATTTCGGGACAATAATTCAGATTTATAGCTTCCAATAACATAAAATAATGGAATAAAAGGTGGGTAAAGTAAATAAGTAAAGTGTCATTACTGTCTGCGTAATTAGCTCCGACTAAATTGATGATACAGATTTATAATTAATAAAAATGATAATCTTCCCACTATTGTATTGTTATTATACGAGTATTGTAAACCGAAGCAGAACAAGTTTTGTTCGAATAATCATAAAGAATATTTTAATCCTTACATTAGATCTTTATAATAATTATACCAATTAATAACGATGCTACTATACAAATAATTTTATCTTAAAATTAAATTTCGAACCCTAATTAAAATACTAAATGAAAGGACAAAGTAAACATACTTTAAACTTATTATTTTCATTTAGTTTGTGTAACAAAAAGAAGCAGATGCTAATTAAATTTTATGGAATTAAAACGGACCCATTTATTTCACTTGAGCTTATTTCAATTGTTATTTAAAACTAGCAGTGAGCAAAATTCGTGTTTTTAATAAAACCTAGCACTAATTAAAAAGCTTGTAAGAATCACGTAACCATTTATAAATTGTCTCGGTATGGCATAGGAATTAGCTGCAGCTGTAATTTTTATTAAGGACCAGTGATTAATTTATTTTCTTTGCAATTTGGATACACGTCGTAGCAAAATTATCAGGAAACAGTTGAATGAAAAGAAAAAAAAAAACTCACCAAGTTACAATAGACACTTTCAAATTCCAGTACATAACACTAAGCCTCATCACGGTGACTTCTCAAAAAATCTCTCCCTCGAGACGTCGTCGGGTGAAAAGTTCACTTTACTTACTGTCACTCAACAGATAATGAACACAATGAACACGTAGTAGCGGCCACCGGGTCGTTGTTCTGGCGCCACACGCGACCTACCCTTATTACGGAGAAAAAAGAAAAACAAATGCCAACTAGCTACTAGCTAGCTCCTACGTGCCCCAATACAGAAGGCAATTTACATTTTTCCAACAAAAACTCCACAAAATAAACGTAGTGCTGAGGTTTTAATAAGAACCGACTGAAAACTTAAAGATCGTTTCAAATACGATTGTTCTACTTAGCTGGATAATAGCCCCTCTAATCCAAAATGCGTTAATTTCCTATCCAATATCAACTCTATTACTTGATCGTTAGAGTTCATTGTTTCACAAGTAACGATCGAGTTTGGACTTTCTGTCAAAAATTTAATAGAATTAAAGTAGCAGGTGGAATTATTTCTATTCTTATTTCTAAAAGGTTTGAATTAAAATAATAATACAAATCATTTTCTAGGAATAATGTTTCACTATTTGAGTATAACAACTGTGGAGTAATTTTCATTACTTTATTTTCGTAATTATAGTAAGCCTTCCCGGTAATTAATTACAGCGAAGTTGTTACTTTAATTATAATTGCGATTGATGGGTCATTAAAAAAAAAATAAAAATCGTTCCAATGTTTGTCTTCAGTCTTGTAATTAAATATTCGAGATTGTTCGGAAATGTAGACAGAGTAAATAATGATGTTTCTGTAAGGAAAACTTATATTTTATTGAACAAACGACCTTATACTCTATGTATGTAATGTATTTATCTTCCTTATGAAACTAGGTTAAACGATAGATTAGAAAAATAATTTACAGGACAAATTTTTCAAACCACTTTTTGGAATGTGGCAAAATTTTCTAAACCTAGTCACAATTACTGCATTTGTTAAATTTTTTGGTGATCACTGATTTTATAGCTATATTATAGTACATTACTGCCGCAGTACTTTTCTACTAAGTAAGTGAATTATAAATTCCAGAATCAATGACCCACAACGATAATTTTTCACGCGCCTATATGTTAATTTGTTTCCTATAAACTGTAAACAGCTCTATTTGCAATCAAAATTAAAATTAAATCTTTGGTAGTTATATCCCTCCTTGGTTGCCAAATGTTGAAGTAAAAACTTCGTTTTTTTTTCCATTTTTTTATTACAAGACAGATAGGAATTTTCATAGTACCTAATTTATTCGGAGTAGCAAAATTATATATTAACTTAACTAAAACTATTTACAAACTAAAATATGGCATCGAAAAATTCATCCGCATCGCTGTCGACTGGTAATGTACCCAAGAGACTGGCGGCATTGTCATGTTGTATGGCAATGCTTAGCCCAAGGTAAAAACTAGCGCTTGGGTCACGGGAAGTGTCAAATAGCCGTTTGGAGATTTCTTTAAAGAGGCCGTGACCACTTGGACCCTACGGCCCGAGGGTTTCAACCCCTGTATGTATTCGGCCGCTAAAAACTACAGATATGGATTTTCATACTAACATTGCCAGCCGCCTGCTCGCATGTATTTATCTCGAAGAAGGGTGTCAAAAAATAATTCTCGAATTTCCAAGCATGTTTGAGAAAAACATGACAACCGCAACAATTTCCTAAGGCAACTTTTATTATAGCCATCTACAAAGTAGCCACGAGCCCCTGAAAAACGTACAAGGATATAGAAGAAGAATATCAAATGATGAACTAGAACGATTTCTCTGTAAGTTCCCGATATAAGTTATCAGAACTCTTATCCCTACTACATCACATGTGTATTCATTTTATCGATATTCGCAAAGTTATTCCCGATCCAATTTCAAGCTTATTTATTTTCCTCGTAACTGGCTGGTGCATCGATCTGTTTGAACATCTTTATAAGTTTAATTGCCTTTTATTTAAATATTTTTTGTTAAAAATTAAAATATACTATGGCATTCGGCAATACTGTAGCTTCCCAGGAGAAAATAATTTTTGGAATCGGCTCAGTAGTTCCAAAGATTACCAAAAAAAACAAACAAAACAACTTTTAACTCTTTTTATAGTATAGATGAATAGATATAGCTTTTGTTTTCATTACACGACAGCTGCGGTTGTTACCGCATGCGGTTGCATGCGGTAACTTCATAGATACTTGTGTTTGCTCATTTTACTTTCTTATTCCTAAGAAGAATATAGAAGAATAAGATCTTGACTGCACATTCATAGAGTATCTTTATTCTAAACAACTCACCTATACAATGGTACATCGTTCTTGTACCAAACGACGAGCAGCAGCACATCTGAGGCCTGTGTGGAGCGAGTGTCACACGGCAGTGTCGCGTCGCCAGCTGACACCGCTGACACTTTCACTATGTCTAGAGACTCCGCTATGACACTTGGCGTCGGCCGGAGACCTGTTGACAAGTAGAGTTTGTGAGGTTAATACGTCTATTATATCATAGGCATTTATGTGTATAAAAATGAGTTATTAACCCTAGACCAGTGGAATACATACGTAAGAAAGCACAAAAAGTAATTAAAACAGAGAAAAAGGAATAAGTCTTATAAAACAGAATTTCAAATAGGTAAGTGTTGTCAAGTGTATGCCTATCGCTGAAAAGATTTGCAACTATAAGGCATACCTACCAGGTAAATTGGCTAGAGCATTTTTGCGCGAAGACCATTATGATTGAAAATGTAGACATTGTTAATTTGCTATAATATCGGATCATAAAACAAAACAAAAAAAAAGTCAACAAGACAATGCCGTATTTAGACATAAACTGTACAGACTAGACTAAGTATAATACCTCTGTACCGTGCCGGATCGAAACTTGGCACAGCACACCACAGGTTTAAGACACCCTAGTTAATAACTCCATTATTTTTCTGTCAAAAAGAAATGAAGCAAAACCGATACGGAATACTGATAAACTTTTATTCAGTAATAGAAAAAAATTACGTTGTTATTTTCGTTGGAATTTCCCGGTAGTAAATAAATATAGTTTTGAACAAAACTAGCATGACATTGTATGTTGTTAGTCGTTCTGTAATTGTTGTTCTCCCGTGTTGTATAAACGGCGAGTGATTGGGCTCGTTTAATTATATGGGAGGACGTACCCGGTACCATCCAAGTAACTAGAATTCAAAACAATTATGATACTTACGAGTATTTGTCCATCCAATTAATCAAACAAATAAATCTATTTTTATTTTAAGACTGCTGCTAATGTTTTGCCGTCACTTCTTTATGTGACCAATCTTTTGGAACCGTGCACCTAGCATGGACTTTATAAATACCAACTTGTAACATGGTTTACAAAAAATCTACTTTATAAAAAATCATAAATTCACTCACTGCTGACAGATAACGCACAGCCAAAGATTTCAACCGTAGATTGGCCCTGCCACGTCAAAAGATGGTCGCGTTTCTGTTTCGTTTTGACACTTCTGACACACACAATGTCGCAGATACTTGACTTGATTGTCACGGAAACGCCATTATTATTGTGCGAGTTCACTCTTCTCAGTATGACACTTTTTCGCGCGGCTTAGTACGGTGAGGGCAAATCTACGATTTAAATCTTTGCGCGCAACCTAAACCACTAGGTTTAGAAGCATGAAGTTTTGCAAAAGAGTTCTTTTTATAACGAAAGAGCACTGAGGAAGAATTTTTGACAATTCATCTGTTTTTGGGGTTTAACACTGAATGAGACTTTGTATGAAAGTTCATCGTTTTTGCCGATACTAAATCCCATCGGGCGCACGGCTTGTAAGGGACACTCCGGCAAGTCGTGGTTCGTGGCTCGGCCTGCGGCTAGTTGGCCGGTTGGCCTTTGCGTCCAAGTGCGCGATTCGTATCGATTTCTATGGCCTACCTGGTTGTGGTCGTGGCCGTCTAGTGCGCGAGATCTTAATGGATGAAATGTGTTTGAATTCCAAAACACATGATTCCATTTATCCAAAAAGGTTAAGCGAAAAAAGTATGGAAATATGGCATCCTGACTTAACAAACGAGAATCATGATCAGCCAGTAAGAATTTCGCGACTCGATTTCCTTTAGAAATCGTTCGCGAAATTCGAATTGTTCGTTCCCAGTGAATACCAAGCGCGATCATGACAAATGGCCCGATTAACAATCCTGGGCCCGAAGAAGAGATGGTGCGACTAACGATGCAATATATCAAAGGATTTTTCTTAACGCTGACGAGTCTCTCAAGTTATTTGCTTGTTAAATATTAATGTGATCATAACCGTTATGCCTTGAAGATCTTGCTGACGTGAGGATGTGGAAACAGAGTATCATACTTGAGTTTGTTTGAGTTGAGTCGTGTGTGTTTTAGAAAACTTCTAGTAGATTGACATGGAACTATTTCACTATGTAAATATTCTAAGTCGAACTCGCTAGATTTTCACAAACTTCAAAAATAAATCGTTGATAAATCTTTATGTTCAAGGCCACCTTTACACCATCTAAGCAAGTGCCAATAATTTAAATAAAAACTGCGTAAAAGACAACCGCATGTTCTGCATGTACATATTTTTGCGGGCAACATCGCCCGGTGCTGCATTTTGCATCCGAGTCTGGATCTAATTATAATAATAATTATCCTGTACTGTCCCACTGCTGGGCAAAGGCCTCCCTTTCCTTTTGCCACTCAACTCGATCCTGAGCTAATATGAATCAATCCCTCCGATAAGCGTCAAGAACGTCCCGCCATCTACGCCAGTTGTAGCGGAATTAAAACGAAATATTTTTACATAACATTTTAACAAACTATTTCAGACTTAAAGGGTGGAGGTATGTAGGGACTCCAGGTAGCAGTTATGTTAGCGGTGCAAAATGCAATGTTCCCCGCGTATAGAGTTTAGCGGCCAGTCGTTTTGCCAGCGCCGTGGCAATAACTTGTGTTCTGTATAACTAATGTAAGAAGCGTCTTTGAGCTTAATATTCATGGTCATCTAAATAGACTTTATCTTGCACACCTGAATTTCATTTACTCTCGTTCTCAAACCACTATACTCATAAAGTCCCAACACGCCATCTTCTCCAAAACATTCAATTACACTATCCGATTTGATGAAGGAAACCTGGTAATAAATAACACCAATTACATTAGCGGCTTCACTACCGTCAAAACGTTATAGTTTCCACCCAAAATGCCACCTCTAAAGGAAAATACGGGAGCCATACGTACATACATAAAAGCCGACAACCTATTAATAGTCTTAATGGAGTTTCTGTCTATAAATGTCTGTTCTCCTCGATAAACTGGTGATATATATCTGCCTTGTAAAACAGAGGTTGGTATGTACCTATCAAATAAGTGGGTGTATCAATTTAGTGTGGGAACCTCGTGGATTACTGCCAGGTCTACATTTGTATGAATCTCGGTTGCGTGTTGCCGCTGTGTAACATTAGCTGTGCTTTGGTTGTGAAATATACGTATCAATATACCTAAATTGACCAATATACATGAACCTGGTTTAAGTTTCCACTCTTTTTTCTTTTATTTTCTTTGCACTCACCTTTTTCATATTTTTGTGTTTTTCTAAATTTGTATTCCACCCACCGACAGAACGCGTTCCTGACATCTGTCAGTTGGACACGATTGGGAACATACAAAGTTTAAAAATTCGTAAAACACGTATTCTCTTGTACTCAGCGTTTGCATTTCGTTCACAGTTATTTTATATCTGACTAGCTGACCCGACAGACTTTGTCCTGTCCAAATTTCAATAATTGACGTCCTATTCTCAGACCTACTGAATATACAGAGAATATTTCATAAGAATCGGTAAAGCCGTTTCAGAGGAGTTTTGTTACAAACACTGTGACACGAGAATTTTATATATAGAGCAATGGGTAGCTCACCGTCCGAAAAGGACAAGACCCGAGTTGACGGCGCGTTGTGTTCCACGCGCGCCTCAAAGAGATGTCAGCACAACTGACGGGGTCTGCTAGGACCGATGCCTGCTGGGGTCGCGGGAAAGTCTGAAAGGGACTGTGGCCCCAAGTAACGTACAGGCAACTGAAGGAACACGGGTGGGTTTTACTCAGTAAGAGTCTGATACTCCGCCCAGAGCGGGAAAAGTTTTAAAATTTGTCCACCAATTCTACTAGGCAATCAAAACGTGTTTGTTTTTGTACTAAAACTCAATATACCGTCTTATTTTGTATCGAAGAACATCAAAATTGTCTACGAAATCTATAATTATTTCGATAACTACAAAGTTAAACAAGAAACTATATTTAGTTTAGCCATTACCTTTACGTAAGCTTTCAAAACAGATTATTGTATCCCGATAAATTTATCTTGACGTAACCCAGGTTGTACCGGCCTACATCTATGTAAGTCTAAGTGGATATGATGAATGTTCTGTCAAACAATTTGTCATGTTTCGTAAGTAGGTTTGACTGCAAGCTTTATTTACTTCATGTTGCTGTTTAGTGCTTTATCGCTATGGCATCGTAATCGGCACTATTATATAGCTATAGAGGTATGAAGAATAGGGTGCAAAGTTCACTCATTCTCCATAAAAAAGGGGGATCCTTCGACCAGACGGTTGTTTTGTTTGGTGAGCTACTGCCCGACGATTGATGTCGGGACGTTATGTATATTCCAGTCGCGCGGTAAAAACTGCTTGCGCGATGTAGGATTTTGCGTGACGTCAGTGTGATGCGTAATTCGCATGTGGCGATGTAGATGCTGCCACAGCACCATACTATGAGCATAACAAGACATACACACAGCGATGACAATATAACATAATATTGCTGCGCGAAGGACCAAAGATTTCTAGCAATAAAGTAAAAAGGCTCGAAATCGTGTGACTTCCGCTTTGCAAGGTGCTGGGTCTAGAGTTACCTACTTACAACAAACGGAATAATATAGACAAAAACGTATCCTCTAGTCCATAAAATAGATGATAATAAATGTATAAGGAAGGCTGATTAGACAGGAGTGATTACCGAGGTGACGACAAATAGAGAAGTAAGTAGAAGATGGAATAATATAATAATAATAATATAATAATAATAATAGAAGTACGGAAGAAAAAGACATGTTGGTTAAAGGCAGGACTGATGATAAACAAGACTGATTCGTGATGCCAAAAAAATCATACGATTGTCGACTAACAAAAACATGATAAAAATGAAAGTTTAACTATCCTTTAAAAATATAATGCACTAGTTAATAATAAAATAGCCTTATCAACTATTTAAATGCTAAACACCAACATAATTTGTATGTATACAACCAACTCATCAAGTAAGCGCTATAGCATGTTACATTTAAAACGAACGAATTCATTGAGTACAGCGACTCCCGTGAGAGCCGACCTTATTTCCAGAACATGTCATGGCGAGAATCATACGTCGTGAACTGACGTTAACTCCACCAATTGTTGTACAAAATGGACTAAGTGTACTTACGTTATTTGATATTACATTTCCTAGCTGAATCTCCACCGTTTTGGGGCGGCGTGATTCCTTGGTAACTTTGTCAAGTGTGCTTTGTTTTTGACAGCATTATGTTGTTTGTTTTGTTTCTTTTTTTGAGTATTGACTAATATATGATCTATAGATATACCTTTTTTGTTTCGACGCCAGTTGTATCCATAAACGCAGGTGTAGTTTGGTGATATTTGGTAATAACAATATGAATTTCAAATAGACTCTCCGAATACGTATGATTGACTCGCAACAAAGAAGTCGTAAAAACCTACCTATCTTATCTTCAATAACAAAAAAGAATTTTAATAAAGCAACTCTGGTATTGAACCTTTAAAACATACTACCTACTAAGATGTTCTTCGAGCTGTCCAAGCCTGTGCCCGTTCTAAAAAACTCGAAGCACCTCTCCAGGTATGTCACAAAATTTATTCTGTCACATTTATTTCTAACATAAAAACGTTATTGGAAAAAACGTGTCGAAGTTATGAACCTACGTAAGCACAAAGTGAAATCCGGATCCGATATTCGGTGCGTACTGAATTCCGGCGCTAATCGCCTCGTTAGTCACAACGCCGCACGGATTATCTCCGGTGGAATAATACCGGAATATATGCTATTATGCAGTATCTAGTCTAACTTTAGAGCATAGTCCGTTTCTATATTTTATTTATGTCAATATTCATTATTTTATTTCGGATCTCTCTCGGCAGTTTTCGGCCGTGTTATTGACATATTGTTCGGGAGTGTGTTTTGAATTTGACATTAATTGCAAAAATGCGAATGTTTAGATTTATATTATTTTATAAAAATAATGCCCCAGAAATGTACCAATCATCCGAGGGCTTGACACAAATCCCGTAATGGGCAGTGCATTGGTGCAGTGGTTGAGCTCTTAGAGGCTTACCTACTGCGTTATGGAATGCTGTAACAATGAAATATTTATACTTCTTGTTACTATTACAGCTGATTTGTGTTGACAAACCCACAAAAAATCAAGCAATAAAAGATTTTCACATGACAACAAAAAAGATTTAAAAAAACAAAAATACAAATATAATAATAAGTCTAGACCAACACCTAAGGAGGCTCTTGTTGGGCAGCTGGATTAAGGGCTTGATTCAGAAAGCGGTACTCCTGAACCCGGCTCGCATTTTTAGGAGGTTCTTCTCTCTTGAACCCCCGACCGCCGTAGCTTGGACCCTGTTCCCGGTACCGGTGGGCTACTATTTTTTATATATTTAAATGTTTTTATGTATTTTTTTATTATATTATTTATAAATATATTTTATATGTAAATAATGAGTTAAAGGAAATAATAAAGGACTACTCAGGACTACACCGCTCTTCACCGTCGACTCTTCACGTCTTCACCGCTCTGATCGGCCGCCGGCCGATCAGAGCGGTGAAGACGTTTAGAAACTGTCGCGCGTTTCGAATAGGTAGTTGTGTTGTGTACTTTGTGTGAAATGCTAGTGTGATTAATGTTATCGCAAAATTATAATTTGATCTGAACTCCAACGGTTTTTCTATTGCGCACTATCCAAAACTACCCATTAGTACTCCCACAGTAGTTAAAATATGCCTGATAATGAAAGAGAGACATACCCTCCTCTGACATATTAATAATCTTTTGATTAGACGAATCAATCGATGCCCAACAATGATAGTTATGTCATTTGTCTGCTGTTTTATAAATTGTTACATAATACCAACTCAAACCAAAAACAAAAAATCAAACAATGTTTTCATTGGGTCTGAATCATGAAATAATTCGTCTATTTATTTCACTTCCTTTCCACTTTTCATCCATATTAATTTTATTTTCATTAAAAAACCGGTATCATATTCAGATAATATCAAAAAGCTTTAAAAATATTAGTTTTTCCATTAACTCAGAGTCTACGGTTGCCTACAAAATGGACGATATTTTATAGTGAATGAACTTCGAAATTTGAATTTTATGGCCGTTAAAAGGCAGCGGCCATATTTATTCATAAAGCAGTAATGTATTTCAACTTAGCGAGTTCATATAGGGAGTGGGTTCATAGCATTCTATAACTTAAAAGCGATTATGCCAGCCATTTATGATTCAAAATAAAATGGCGTCGCATTAGCCAATGGATCGACAAAATGTTTCATATTATTGCTCCTGTTCGTTTTGAAGAGCTCAGCAGCTCAGCTCAGCCTACCCGACGGAATAGGCAGAAGCTTAATAAGTAAATCCTCATTCGCCATTTAGGTATGAATACAGATTGTAAAATAAAACACATAATACCTACTTTTCCCGATTATTTATTTAGATATTGAATCCAGTACACATCGCTACGCCTGTATTAAGAGCGTTTATTCTGAAAGTGGGCAATGTCGCAAATAGATGTCAAATATTTCGCTGTTTTAATTAATACTGCAATATTACGCATTACGACGCCGACGGCCACGGTTGTTAGCAGTGCCACGCGCGCGAACCAACCTGCTCAGTAAAGCGCCCCTGACGCGAGCCTTGCATACACTGAATGACACTGCTGTTAGGATAGATTTATTTAATTGCTCTCTGAATGAATTCACAAAGGTAACATTGTTTGTATTATGTTATGCTAATATATAGCTAGTAGCTTTAATTGTAATTTAGAATGTATCTAAAGACCACACTACCGCATTAGGATTATTGCCTGTAATGATAGTTGTGTTTGTGATAAATAAATAAAATAAATAAATAAATAAATTACTGTATGTAAATATGAAATGTGGATAACTAGCGAACTAGAATATTAATAATGAATTGCAATTATAACGCAATTGCAATTGTAATTGTATTGTATTACAAGGTAACATTGTTATAAGGTAGATTGCACAAGGATCAAACACCATGTCACATCTTATTTACTGTACCTGCAATCTATGCAAATAAATATTTACTTTACTTTACTTAACTTTACTTTACTTTACAATTGTACGCAGAGAACCATCAATTTTCTTCGAGTTCAATACAACAATGCATTCAGGATGTTGTTTGGGGTGGCACGCTTCTGCAGTGCATCGGGAATGTTTGCTGATGCGCACACTGATGGTTTTGCAGCGATCAGACGTGAGCGTGCCGCATCGCTGCTGCAGAGCATCCTGGGCAGCTCGAACAGTCTCCTGAATGTCATTGCGGGGAAATTATATTGCCCGCTCGTCGATTATTTGTCCAACCTGCATGTTTTACTAACATAGTTATTAAGATCAATGTTTACTAACAAATTATGGAAACATTATTCTGAAATAAAATGATTATTATAACACTGAATTTAATGTTGTAACCGTTTTAGGTGTAAACAGGCATTTCGAATGTTTCCAAATACTTTTTTTACAACTAAAACTTAATATTCGGTGTTACGATTTTAATTATTGCATTTCATAATCAATATTTTATTTCACTAGGTAGTCACATTTCCCATTTCCATACAGTAATATTGGCAAATTAATCAAAACAGGTTAATATTGTAATATTTGACAGCTATTTGCGACGTTGTCAACTTTTAGGAAAAGCGCTCATAACACTTGATAAAAGTTGCATTTTCTACCTTTCATACTGCGAAAAATATTATTATATTACATGAAAGAGAACTTCATGAAAGGCAATTCATTTATTACTCCTTACTTTCTGCAACTAAAATCCTTTGACAATGACAAATGCAATAATAAAGAGCATTAAATTTAATTTTTCACAAAACAGTCTCTTGTAAAGTAAAGGATTTTAATTTCTATTCATGAAATTTTTTTGTGAACAACGGCTTGAAGTTAATAATTGTGAACAACATAAAGGTACATAAAACTTTGTAAACCTGCTAGATTATGTAATAAAAATATTATATTTCTACGGAGAGTTCATGTATTTATGTTCATGTATGTGTTTGAAATGCCAGACTTATAGCTCATACCTAATACAACCATTATTATTTCATGAAATAAGACTCTTCCACTCTTTCTATCCGATCTTTTAATAGCACGTTGTTTTCTAGACTACGGTTCTGACTGACTTTTTCACCGCACACGTTCGATTTTTCCGATCAAGCTCGCAAAAATTTCGAGAATATTTTAACAGATCTCGAAAGACATTAATGAAACTGATAACGTACCCACCTACCTACTCACACAAAAACTCCAGTATCTAAAAACTGATCAGCATAACCAGTTTTATTTTACACAAATTCGATTCCATCACTGTGAGCCCTTACAAGTTCGCGTGTGGAATTTGCCGGCTTTTTCTCACAAGTACCTATGTATCGTGATACGTGACGGGGCCAAATTGGAGGGGAAAATTTGCCAAGAACACGTAATGTCTGAATTGTGACTTTGACGTTCGTAATGTGGAGCGAAGTTTCAAGTGTTGGTTGTCTGGGAGAAATCGATGGCTTTCGACGTTGAGAGCGATCCTTGAATTCCGTGTGCGCGGATCTTCACTAGAATTACTGTACCTACATTTCCTAGGGCTCGGTTTATTTAAAAAAACCTAAAAACTGGGCCCTTGTTCCACTCTGCTTGCCTTCAAGTTTTTCGCAGAAAATACTTGAGTCTTGTTGAAATTAATGTCAAGTAACTAAGTCAATAGCAGTATGAGTATCGTATTTCTCTCTAAAAGTAATAAAATATTTTTATTTACGTACAGCATGTGTCCCACTCGTCAAGACCTAGATTCTGTTGAATTTTGTTTGATAAAAAGGTTAGTCCTTTTATACGTAATATGTCACAAGTAATATATCTTAGACATCATTCCAATTCCACGCGCGCCTCAAAGAGATGTCAGCACAACAGAAGGGGTCTGCTAGGACCGATGCCTGCCGGGGTCGCGGGAAAGTCCGAAAGGGATACCGTGGCCCCTGGCGACGTACAGGCAACTGAAGGAACACGGGTGGGTTTTAGTCAGTAAGAATCTGACACGCCCCCCAACTCCACTCAGAGCGGGAGAAGTTATTTGATAATTTCCCACCCAGAAAAAAAAAAAAGACACTCGAATTGCATACAGATTTCTGCACTATTTACATGAGGATCGCCTATGTAAGTATTTTTCTGTTCTTTTCTTGTTTGTTTATTTATGTGTTTGTATACATAAATGTTTAAATAAATAAATAAAAAATATTCTTTCTTCCTTTTTAACTAAAACCAATTTTTCTACTAGGTACAATAACATGTACCTACTTTTACTTAATAATCAGATTACAAAAGAAAATACCTTTGAAAAAGGAACAAGAAATCCTTTCCTTTTTCACCAAACAAAAAACCCCATAAGGTTACATTCATTATTCCATAAAAAACAATGTCGCAAAACCATGTCTCGATACTAAAAAATAAATACAAGAAGTTCTCATTAAAAATGACGGGAAAGGACCTGGGTAAGTCATTCAAGCAGGGAGGAATTAGACGCAGGGGGAACGTAAAGCGCAGACTGCAGACAAAGAGTTGGTTCACTACATTTTTACTACAAAATGTATCTTAGAAACGTGTTGCACGTTAAACAGCAGTTCCAACTCATTGTTTTTGTCACGTTCCCATGAATTACTAAGCGCCATTAGTTAAAAGTTTAAAAGTAACTAACACATTGATTATGAATCGTTGACCACATAACTTACACTGCAAACAAATAAAAAAAAATGTTTTTATAGCAGCCCACAAATCGGTAAGCGGTACACTAATCCTACTATCCTACTATATATTATATATAATATAAATCCTACTCTATCCTACTATATATAATATAGAGGGTGTTTGGTGCATCGTGTGCCAAATTGTAATGATCGACTGAAGGGGTCACCTGCTAGCCTTTCAGACCCCTTAACAACCCCCATCGCCCTGTAGACTCGACTAAAAAAATTACGGATCGGCGGCAGTGCGTGATTTGTTCAAACCGATTTAAGGTATGCAAGAAAGAGATAGAAGATAGATTTTACTGCGCAAGAGTGAGAAAACAAATGTTACCTCTTTCTCAAGTAACAGTTACGCAATAAAAAAAAATCATTAGAATTTGGAATGTAGTCTTATGTGACTTGATTCACGATTCTAGCGAATTCACAAAGTTGTTAAAAGATTTTTATGGCATGTGGCACATCATTAGCAAGAGGATAGACTGGAGAATTAATGAGGGAGTTGGAAGATCCCGGTCGCTTTTGGTTTTTTTTTTGTAGCCATATAAACAGCTGTAACATGTACAGCTTTAATTTAAGTTTTACCTTTGTGAGTGAACTAAAAAAAAAACTAGGTGACTAATGTCACTAATTTTGTATTTAAATGTACTCTTAAACAATACACATCGAAATAAAATTTTATTCAGAGTCTATGCCTTATTTTTTATTTTTTATTTGTATTTGAATGTAAAATTTGGGTCTTTTTTTAGTAAAACAATAAAAAGTCGATAAAAAAATTTACAGGGCATGAGGGGTGTTAAGGGGTCTGAAAGGCTAGCAGGTGACCCCTTCAGTCGACCATTTCAATTTGGCACACGATGCACCAAACACCCTGTATAATAATATTATAAATGTGAAAGTTTGTATGTTGGGATGTTTATTACTCAATCACGCAAAAACGGCTGAACGAATTTGGATACAATTTGGCACATGGGTAGACCATGACCTGGAGAAGGATATAGGCTACTTTTCATCCTGGATTGCAGATGAAGTCACGGGCAACAGCTAGTATATATACATATCCTACTATCCTATTTATAATATTATAAATGTGAAAGTTTGTATGTTTGGATGTTTGTTACTCAATCACGCAGAAACGGCTAAACGGATTTCGATGAATTTGGGCACACAGATAGTTTATAGCCTGGATTAACATATAGAATACTTTTTATCCCGGTAGTAAGTTCCCGTGGGATAATTTCGACCCCCACGTGGGCGAAGCCACGGGCGAAAGCTAGTACTTACATAAACGACAACCTTTGTTGAAGTCACGTTAAAAGTACCTTCTGGAGAAGAAAGACTGAAAAAGGAGGCAAACGTAGGTACTGATTCCTATAGACAAGTATTGGTCGTCTCATCTATCGCCATCTTTAAACCGGTGCAGCATTTATGTAGCGCAGTCTGTGATGATTAGAATAGAGCTGAGCTCACCTAAAACTATTCTGTGAATAGATTACACGGAAAAACCTTACCTCAAGGCACCAGACATCCCCATACACTAAGTTGCCTGTTCAATTACGTTCCAAACTGAAGTGAATTCCCTCTATGGAAAGGTAAAAGGCAATATTTAACGTAAACCATTCAGCCACCGACCTAAGCCGGTGCAAAAGAGAAAAATCCACTGGAACATTTTACTTCCCCTGTACGGTGGGCGCGTATATTTTAACCCGTTCAATAGATCCGTGACACGGCTAGTCGTGGAGAAAAATTCGTGAAAGGGAGCTGTGTGATAGTGTCCAAGCTTGAATTGTGATGTAGCAGTAGAGATGAAATTAATACCGGTGGGCATTTTTATATTTTTTAATGTTACTTTTTTAATATATTTTTATAATAAATATACGAAAATGTAAATTATATGTTTGTAAATGAAATAAAAGTATATTAATAAAGTTTATTCATCAAAAAGTAACAATACAAATGCGACATATCCGGTGAGCCACAAACTATACGCGTCGCTTGTATCTTGTGAATCTGGAGTGTGAATTTTCCAAAGTTATAAAGGTTATAGGTATTACAGTTAGTTACTTAGATATTAATAATTCACTTTTCAAGGATTTGATCACTGTCACGTAATTAACTGCGTGCTCAAGTAGGCCGCTGCAAACGTAATCTCGCGAAATGGGGCATTATCGATTCATCCAACATCCAGTGCGAGTGCAGTTCTCCTGAACAGACTATGTTCCACCTGCTAGAGTGTCCCAAATGGCCATTCACTTGCATCCTTGACGAACTAAACAACGCCTCTGACACCCGCCGCAATAAACGTGGCTATCTACTGGGCCCGAACAGTTTAAATGCATGAATATTCTTTACATTATGCCAGCCTATTCAATTTGTCTCTGTATGACACTAGCTTCCGCCAGATATCTATAGAAATTATAGCTTATGTTACTCAGTGATAATATATCATTCTACTTGTGAAAGGTTTTTTAAATCGGTTCAGTAGTTTTAGAGTTTATTCAATATAAACCAACAAAAATATGAAAAATCTAATATTTTCTATTTATAATTTTGGTTTAGATTATCACATTGCTAGAAACATTGTGTAACTTTTGCTGCCGCTTTATTTTGACTATTTGGCTTAGTTTATTTTCGGTAAACTGATGGCAGTATAGTTCTTTAAATTACTGAATGCATCTTGTTACGTATCTGCACTAAGATCTGTATTTATGTTTGTACTGTATAAACTTAAAAACAACTGGACCGATTCAAAAATATATTTCATCAGTAGAATGCTATATTATCACTAAGTAACATAGGCTATAATTTATAAACATATCACGCGGGTGTAGCCGCTGGCGGAAGCTAGTTACTAGATAAACTAATGCAACAAAAGCTCACTAAAGGAACTCCTAGAGGAACCAAGACATTTCGACTAACGAAGGATTACTTTAAAATATTTGAATTTTCTTTGTTTCCAAATTTTAACCCGTCTGAGCTGATCCACACACGTAAAAAGGTGCCCAAAATCCATGCGGCAACGAATTGACACTTTTTATCTTGGGAGAGTAGGTACTGCAATCACTCGGTCCACTGAACGGGTTAATTAATGAAATCTATTAACTTCTCTCTACTCCTTAGGGACGGGAATTGCTTGCGGATTTTTTGCTCCGTCATCCTATCTAGCCAATTTCCAACTGTTCGCAGCTGTGTCGCTTTTCATTTTAAAAGTCCCGTACGAAGTGACACAGTGCAACACGGTAACGGTTGCGTCTCCCAATGGGAAGGCTCAGATTTTATTCTGTTGCGATTTCAGTAACTGAGGTTTAGTTCGGATCGGTCCAGAATTGATTGCGGATTTATTTGATGCGGTATTTTTAGAAGGATACTAAACTGGTCTCGGTAAAATGCTTCTACTTTTTACACGTCGATGGATATTTATCCAATCCAACAAGGTTTTTTACAAAACGTAATTCAGTAGAATGGTCTTGGTTGCTCGTTCTATAAAAATATTATTTGGATGTCTCTTTTGTAATGGATATAATATTTCTAAGTTTAGTTGTAATATTGTTTATTTTATTTATAATATTTATGTCTTATCATAATCTTTGATGATTGAGTATATAGCCATCCAAACTGAACAACATTTTCGTTCTCAGCTACACTTAAAAATATATTTCTCGACAAAATGTCACTCCCATATGACAAGAGATTTCCTCACGCATTATTTAGTATTCCAACTCCGTTCTAAGATAACATGTAGGTGCTCAAAAGGCGTACAAAAGTGTAATGTAAACAAGATAAGATTCGCAATTAAAAATAAAGGTTCCTCGTTAAATGTAACAGTACATTGATGCGACGCTGATATAAATATTCATGAAAGAGTTCAGAATACGCGCTGCGGCTTGTTACCATGTCGGTTTAAACGCTTATGTACGTGGTCCAAGATATGTAGGCAAGCGGGGGGGAACTGAATAAAAAACAACTATTTTATGAGTCTTTTATAAAATGTATTAGGTATTCATTGAGTAATTTTAAGAAAAGGAAAAACATTGCATTTTCTCACTGTATAATTGCTATTTCAGACCGTTTCAGTTGGTAAAATCACCGCACAACAATCGTCCTTACTACTACGAGATAAAAGCACTGTCAACATCAAATTGATACTACTGTTCTGCGGTTGACTAGAGAATATTTTACCGCACCGATTAGCCAGTCACAAACAAAGAAAGTCCGTATACTTAGGTACCATCATAATATTATGTTTAAAAACATTAGTTAAGTAAGTTTAGTTTTTAATATTATTATGTATTATTACCCTAGCGTTTAATTAATTGTATATTATATTCCACAGTTAATCTATGAACAGCGTTGTCGACTACAATATTGTTCAAATGTTATGTGTATTTCTTTTTCTATACATTTTACCTTTTTGTTGTTCCTTTTGAATAAAAAAATAAAAAGATGTGTCTCCTTCGTTATCATCAGTCATATTTTAACTACTGTGGGCGACGGTAGTGTTGTTAACCTTCTTTTTTAAAATTTATGTTTTCATGTTTTTATTTTGTATATTGTCTCTTTTATTTTTTATAATTTTAGTCACTGTAATTGGCTGTAACAAAACCGTTGTAGCTAAATAAATAAATTGCGCAATAGAAAAATTGTTTAAAGTTCAGATCAAATTATAATTTACAATGACATTAATCACACTAGCATTTCACACACAGTTGGTACACGATACAACTATTCGAAACGCGAAACAGTTTCTAAACGTCTTCACCGCTTGACCGCCACCCATGAAGTCTGCTCTGCTGAGACCTGGCCGGCGGCCGGTCCGAGCCTTATGTTGTAGACTCAGGCGGGGCGCTCTGGCGTCCCGATTAGTCAACCCAATAACGTATTTCCGACATATATAAGAACCATACCAATAAGTTCCTCTTTAATATAAATATCTAATTGGTGACTTACTTTCCGCTATAAGCCTTTAACTTAAAATAACACCTAAGTAAAGAACAATAACACGCCTACGCCACTAACACTACACCGGCTGCTCGATACTAAGTATGTTATATACTAAGACTATAATACATACATACTTATAACTACACTAGCTTTTGCCGCGGTTTCACCCGCATGGAGATCGGAAATTATCCCACCACGGAAATTATTCCAGTATACTAAAATATCAGTAATTCAATTATCTTTGAAATGGTGAATGGTTTTTTAAATTTTTGTTATAAGGTGGATTTTTCTGCTGTAAAGCCAATAAACGCATTTTTCTTTCTTTCTTTCTTTGAAGGTTTCAGAAAAATACGCTTGATGGATTTTGCGAGATTCTCAGTTTTTTAGTTGATAGATTTTGCGTGATTCTCAGTTTTTTACCCGCGTTAGGCATACATAATTTCACTATTTAATATAATCTAAAATATTCGTATATTAACTTAGAAAAAGAATGCTCTAATTACATACCTATATTTTTTCCAAATCATTAACATTACTCATTTAGTCGTGATACCAGTAGCTGCTATGTAAATAACAGTGACAGGAAGTAAACCAAGTGGGAAAAATACGTATTATTGAAGCTTACTCAAAAACTATCCAAGCAAAATTAATAAAATTTATATGGGACCAATCCGGGAGCATACCCTTTCAAACAAAAAAAGAATTTTCAAAATCGGTTCACAATTGACGGAGATATCGACGGACATACATAAAAAAAAAAAAAAAAAAAAAAAAAAAACATACACGTCGAACATATAACCTCCTCCTTTTTGGAAGTCGGTTAAAAAATGGCTCATTTCACATAGTTATTATTCAATAGGTGAATTTCTAAAAAAAACTTTTTGTCGGTCCTATCATTTCAGGAATGCATTGTAGACTATACCTACTTAGAATATATTATTAAATCTACGATTGTAGATATAATTTTGATCTGTTTTTTTTTTTATGTCGTGCCAAATATACTTTTTTATTATTATTATATTTCTGTTGTGTAACTTGAAGATTGATTTACTTTAAATAATTTCAGGTTTAGTAAATATTTTCAACTTGTTATAGATAATTGCTTATTTAAATAAGCCTTACTATTAATATTTGCATGCCAAAATATGGCGAAATGTGTCATCCCACAAGAATACTTATTTAACACCTTTGTAACCGCATTTAAAGCAAATAAATGATTTTGACTTTGACTTTGATTCATTTTAAATCTTGCTATGAACTTTTCTTTCAAATACGAGCTTTTCGCTTGTTTATTTTTGAAAACTTTTTTAGGGGCGTTGAGCGATTTTTGGTAGGGGAGATTCTTATGGTTTCGCGTCACCGACATGCTATTAATGTTAACAGTACCTATATATTTATAGCTATGAGCATGCCGTGTTGCTCTTGTTGTCTAGAGTCTGCGCCACCACGTAAGTTCTTTTGACGCGGCGCTAGTGTCTATGGCGCTGCATTAAAAAATGTAGTGCCACGATTTACCGCCTGATTTCAGTGGTGGCGCGGACTCTAGTTTTAAGTTTTGTCAGTTTGTAATTTATCTAAGTTACAATAGCCTTATGTTGACTACCCATCACCTTTTACAAAATATTGCTTTTCCTGAAGCAGGGACGTTGAGGAGTTCTCCTAGTAGTTCACCATCAGCTCCACTTGTCCATATACATTGTGACGAGCATAAATTGCTTGGTATTCATATTAATGTAATCGAATCGCAACCCGTGAAATACTTATTATTGAGTAGTTCCGGTGGCCATCTGTGGTCTTCATCATCAGTTCCACTTCACCAAATGGTGCTTTCCAAGAGCAACTGCATGTGTTATTATAAAAAAATACCCAAATCGCTATAGGTGTGCCTATAATATTTGAAGAGTTCCCTCGATTTCTCCAGGATCTCATCATCAGATCCTGACCTAATGACAATGGAACCATCTCGAAAGTATACCCTTTCAAACAAAAAAAGAATCCGTCTATAAATTACGGAGTTATGCCCGAAAATACATAAAAAATATATATAAACAATCGAATTGATAACCTCCTCCTTGTGGAAGTCGGTTAAAAATATTTGTTTTTTTTAATGTGCGTTTTGTTTGTGCAGTTATTGTTTTTCTTTTCAAAGGTTCATTTGTGGTTATGCCACAAATGAACATGGACTTTCTCATACTACAATTATTATAATCTCACCATTATCACATTCAGCACACACGCTTCTGTTTATCAAGTCACCTCCATCGTTAATATCTTTTGACTATTACTAACGATAAGCGTGGATACATTTACAATGAAATAATCGGTGTAATTAATTATTACCATGTGATCAATCTTGTGGTTTCCGGCTTAGTTTAAATCAATGATGAGAACCGCTTTATTGAAGAATTTGAACATTAATTACACTTAAAGTTACACATTGGTCACACTAGAAATAAAACAGGTTTTATGTTTCAAAAGCAAAACATAACAGTTTTTTCTTGCATCAGGTGTTTCAGTATATAACGTGTAACAAAAACTCTGTTCGATCCGTGAGGGTGTTGTTAAAAATGGTACTGAGATTCTATTTATGTGGTAATTTTCAGGAAAAATTAAAAAAAAATCGCCGCTTTTTATTCAATGGGGAATTTTATCGGGTGACATGACAATGACATGGGGCGTGGGCAGCCATCATTTTGCCAAGGTCAAGAAACCATAACTTTTGACCCCTGTTGACAATTTACAAATTTTTTATGGAATATATATAAGTTTGGTCCCTACTAAAAACGTGAATTTTAAATAGCAACATGTTTTTTTTATTTTCGATAATAATTATTATTAAGGACCTTTTTGGATTGGACAGGGTTTTTGTAACACATTGTATTTTGACAACTTTGACTGTGAGAGTATTTTGTTGCGAGCTGTACGCCATTATTTTTTGCATAAAATAAGTTCAAATTAATAGATCGTGTATGCTATGTCTGCGTACAGCCTAAGTAAGCGATTCATATAAATATAAACGTTTTTCATAAGCATATTATGTTTATATTCGTAGGTATACTTAAGCAAATTCAAGCGTTTTATACGGTTATAAACAGAAGATTTTTCAATAAAGTACATATTTAATTAAGTTGAGGCGGTAACTTAGCAAAGTAAAGTCAAAGGTCGGTCTGTGAATCTTGCCCTTAAAGTTACAGTGCTCAATGTGAAAATACCCACACATAAAAAACAAAATAAGTAAATTAAACTACCCACATTTTTTAATTTCTCAGAACACTGTATAATTAAAACATACCACGCAATAAAAATTAAGGACATTAAAAACAGAAACTTAATTCAGTTCGTGATAATGCACGGCATTCGCGTGCCTCACGTGCTGGCGGATAAACGCAATGATTCGCTCATTTCACCGGCAATTTGTTGTTCCCTACAGCGGAGAACATTGTGCACGTATCAGATAAACTGAGCCCAATTTACGTGAGAAGAGATCTCTATTCAGTAACTAAGGGAGAAAACTGAGTTTTAGGGTGAAAACACAATGGTTTAGCGCGGGTCTGTAGTGAAATTCTTTGAACAACACTTCGAAATTCAATCAATAATCGAGTTGTAAATTTATGGCGATGAATTTTAAGTTACTGTTTTTTTTTCATTTAAGCGTGATTTGAAGTGAATTTTCAAAAATAGAACAAGTTGTTATGCATTTTCGCATCAATTAACGCAATTGCTTTTCACCGGCTTTCTCATAGGGCTTTCTGCATTGGATGTTCTATTTCCACAGGAAACTATGTAAACAATGATTGTATGCGGATTGCGGAACAAATTGATTCGGGATTGGATGTTTGAAAAACGCATCCATTACTTAGGGTAAATCCTAATACACTACCCATTCTCACGTTTTAAGAAAAAAAAAATTGGATTTCACTTTTTCTATTGATTGTACGAGGAAGTCAAATTTATTGAAATCATCATAATTTGACTGCCTAGTTCAAAGCTGAGCATGAGGTCCTGGGTTCGATTCCCAAGTCGGGCAAAGTGCTATTGGGTTTTTCTATCAGGAATTTCTGTTCAGTAACCCGGCGTCTGGATTTTGCTCGGTTGATAGCAATAAGCTAGCCGCCTATTACATGGGACTTAAACATTACTGGCGAGACGTGGATGTAATACCAGTTACACCTCTGCCTAACCTTTCGGGGATTTTACGCGTGTTGTTATGATGTTATAAAATATTAAGACTTCACTTTTTGTATTGATGGATTTCAAGTAATAAATCCTGCAACAGCAGTGCCAAAACATGAAGCTTTGTCTATTCAACCGTTGTATTGTGCAATGCCATTGTAGTTTACGTTGAAGACTTTTATAGTTGCGTGACCGCAACTCGCTGATGTGTCTTTACCCTAAGGAACAGTATTTCTTGATATACAGTAAACGTGCTTGCAACGTGCTGTTACAAAATAAAATAAATATAAACGATGTTTTATGTTACTGTGGCTGGAAGGAGAAGATTTTATTTTAACTTTTGTTGTGTTATTGTAACTTTGGGTAGTGTGAGAAACACTAAGAAACCTTGGAGGTTTAATTCTCTCACAAAAGTTATGGGGCGAAGAGAACTGACTTACAAACGGTATTTATGTTAATCTATGTATAATTGGCAGTGTCTCAAGACGAAAGTCTTTGACCAGTGCGTGTTGACAGTGATTACTTATGGCACAGAAACGTGGTCTCTCACAATGGGCCTAAAAAGTCACTTTTTCACACTTTGACACTTTGCTCTGGAGTTTCCCTACGTGTTCGAATCAGAAATAAAGAGATCCGTAGGAGAACCAAGGTAACCGACATACCCCGAAGAATTGACAAACTTAAGTGGCAATGGGCAGGGCACATTGCTCGTAGAACAAATGGCCAATGGGGCCGAAAGGTTCTGGAGTGGCGACCGCGTACCGGAAGACGTAGCGTTGGAAGGCCTCCCACAAGATGGACCGATAACCTTGTGAAGGCCGCAAGAATCCGCTGGATGCAGGAAGCACAGAATCGATCGAAGTGGCGGTGCTTCGGGGAGGCCTATGTGCAGCAGTGAACGTCTTTTGGGTGAAATGATGATGAATGATGATGTATAATTAATAAAGTAATTTTATGGTGACAAGACACTGGTACTACTGTACCTACACGGAATCATCGTCAGGAATGAAAATTAAAATGAAAATCGTCTATTAACTAAATAAAATATTCGTGGAGGTCCAGGGTTCGATTCCCAGGTCGGGCAAGTGTTATTGAGTTTTTCCAACAGGAATTTCTCAGTAACAGCCCTGAGTCCAGATTTGTGCCCGGTTGATGCCGATAGGCTCGCATTACATGGCATGGCATTACATGGGCCTTAAAAATAACTGGCGAAATGTGGGTGTACTGTGCCTAATCCTTCAGGGAAAATAGGCGTGATGTTATGTGTGTGTAAAATATTCTTACATTTCCTTATAACTATATAATAAATAATAAAAAGCCTTTTATTTCTTGCGTTTGCAGTAATATCATAATTCTAGTGGGTGTAGTATTTGGTTAGATTAACTTAGACTAATTGTTAGTTTTTAACAATTTCTAAATATCATTATGTTCTTTATCTATAAATCTATATTTATGCAAGAACCCCAGTTTGGGTAAAGGCCTCCTCCAAGGATGCCCATTTTTCTCTGTCTTGGGCGACTTATCTCCAATTTGGGCCTGCTGTTCTTGTGATCTCATCTTCCCATCTTGTCAGAGGTCTTCCTCTGTCTCTTTTGCCTAGTGGACCTTTCCATCGGGTTACTTTTACGGTCCATCTCTGGTCTGTGAGCCTCGCTACGTGGCCTGCCCATTTCCATTTTAGTTTTTGTGCATAGCTCAAGTCATTAGTTGCTTTTGTTATTGTTCTAATTCTTGTGTGCCTTATTTTATCTATTCTCCTTATCTTGAGCATGCTACGCTCTAGTGCTCGTTGGCAAGTATTGATTTTGTCTTTTGCTTTGGCCGTAAATTTCCACGTCTGGCACCCGTATGTCAAAACCGGTAGGAGGCTGGAGTTCATGACACTAGTTTTCATACTAATTGGCATGTTGCTTTTAAAAATTTCTTTGAGACTCCAATACTTATAACTAATACGAGTAAATTACTCTTAAAAATATGATTACAAAGGAAATATTAACTTATGGACTCCATTAAATGGTTGTCTCGTGGAGTCACTGAGAGTTTTAAACAGATTGAAATTACAGGGTCGATACTGAATTGTTTTATCTACTACATAAACTTTTGAAGATTTAATGATAAACAAAATCAAAAACAAGAGACTTCCAAAATAAAATAAAATAGAATCGTAAAAACCAAATACATATGTTTGAAATAGTGTAATGAATAAGGAATCCAAATAATTCAAGAACTATCTCATCAAGTCAACGTGCCCTATCTAGCTATCCCATTAAAATTTCACGATTTTTTTTTTCAAATTTGCTATTATCGGACAGACACAATTATTAAAAAGCCTTAAAACCCAGTTACCCATTCCAGTTTCACTGAAAATTCAATAAAATCTAATATTCTATTTATATTCGTGAATTTATAGCAAAAATGAAATCCCTTGAGCGATTGAAGTGGGCTTGACCCAAACCTTCATTATTTTTCTAGTTATTCTAACTTTACCAGTTAGCCGTTTTGAGGGTTTTTGAGTATTTCACAAGTATCTGACCGTCTTGTTATTTTTTAAATTAATTCGGGGGTCTTATTCCTTCGTGTGGTTAGTGACTAGCCTGGTGTCAGAATTTTATAGCCGCCCATGGGCCTCTGACTTGGTTTCACATGCCGTCAAGAAATATGTGTCAGGCATGCCGGTTTTGGGCACGCCACAATTGTGGCGATAAGTTCCCTCTTTGAGGAGTGGATAGAGAGGCGCCATGGCGTCTTCACCTTCCGCCTGACGCAGGTCCTCACCGGACACGGCTGTTTCGGGAGGTTCCTGTCCCGTATAAGGCGGGAGGAAACGCCCGGGTGTCACCACTGTGTGGATCGCCCGGAGGACACGGTGGGGCATACGGTGGAGGTCACGGATCACGGAGGCGATCGGCGGCGGCGATCTCTCGCGTCCGGCCCTAGTTCAGGCCATGGTTCGGAGCGAGAGTGCATGGGAGGCCGTCACCTCCTTCTGCGAAGCAGTTATGCTCGCGAATGAGGAGGCGGAGCGCGAGAGGGAGATGCAAGCTGCACGCCCTCGCGCCCCTAGTCGCCGCAGGAGACGCCCCGGGCGTCGGGAGTCACGAGCTGACTTCCGGCCACCGTAGGCGCGGGCTTGCAGACAGTGAGCGATGGGTAGCTCGCCGTCCGATAAGGACCAGGCCCGGGTCGACGGCGCGTTGTGTTCCACTCGCGCCTCAAAGAGATGTCAGCAACAATTGACGGAGTTTGTCCGAAAGGGATATCGCGGCCCCGGCACACAGGCAACGGAAGGAACACGGGTGGGTTTTAGTCAGTAAAAGCCTGACACGCCCTCTCGCTCCGCCCAGAGCGGGAGAAGTCATTTGATGATTACCCACCTTCAAAAAAAAAAAAAAGGCATGCCGGTTTCCTCACGATGTTTTCCTTCACCAATTTTGAAGCAAGTGATAATTCTAATATGCACATGAGTTTAAATATGAGACCTATGACTTGACAGTCTGACGGTCTCACCACTAGGCTATCACTGCTCTGCTCTGCTGCTCTCTATCCGAGGGTGAAATTGGTTTGTAGAAGAAATTGGAACGAATTTGTTTACCATGTACAGTACAACTACTTTCAATGTCCCTCGGCAAACTTCGTGTTTCGTCAGTCGTCGAATTTCTATCAGTTGCCCTTTGCACTTGGTAATTATGTTTTTTTTTTTTTCTTATAAAGTTACAGAATTGGTGATACTTTATTTACATTACAATCTAGCCTATTAGCTAATAAGTAATTTAAATATAACTTAAACTGCTAAGTAACTATAAAAAAGTAAAAAAAAATATATATAATATAAGTATAAAAGTATTAAGAAGTCGTCCAATAACGTCTTTCTTATTCATTATAAGTTAAGGGGAAGACACTTGATTCACGTGTTCTTTATAAAAGTCGGCACTTGCACTACAGTTTAGGGTCACTTACACTGCACTAAACTAACTCAAAAGGTTTTACCCTTTTTAGCCTTCGCACTAATTCAGTGTTGTCAAGGAGTTGGATCGCCTCAACATTCACGTGATGGTGAAGTCTGTGTTCATGAGCTTCTGCATATTTTTGTATAACTATGGTAACGACATCCATCTTCAGGTCCCGGTGGAGGTCACTATTTCTAATGTACCAGGGCGCGTTGACTATATCCCTTAGTACTTTGTTTTGAAAACGTTGCATTATTTTACGATTGCATTGCCTGGTGCAGCCCCACAGCTGAATACCATAGGTCCATACAGGCTCTAAAACTTGTTTATATAACAGCAATTTGTTAGGTATTGACAATGGCGACTGTCTACCAAGTAGCCAATACATTTTTTTGTACCGAATATCTAATTCTAATCTTTTCTTTTTGACATGCTCTTTCCAGCGCAGTTTTGCATCCAGGGTTATGCCGAGATACTTAGCAGTATTCGCGTATTGACTTGGTAATTATGGGTGACGGCAACGCGGGTGCAGCGGTAGGAGTCAATACGTACAAGCACCAAGTGCAAAGGGCAACTGATAGAAATACGACGACTGACGAAACACGAAGTTTGCCGAGAGACAATAAGAAAATAGGTATACTGTAGATTGGTTACGTTGGTCTTCTTGGTGGTCGCGTTGCCAATAGACAAAAAAATTGCTATACGTGAGACAAAAGCATGTAATATCCAATAATTTATGACTAAAAGAGTGATGAATATAAATGTTGATGAATGGATAGGAAGAGAAAGGCCAAAATAGAGATGAATGTATTGTGAAGAATGACAAAAAAAATAAAAATGGTTTGAGTGTAAAGTCATCTCAATTACCTCTTTTCCTATGAATTTGTATCCTTTTATATACATTTACGTATATATATATATAATGTATGTGTATATTATAGTAGAGGAGCTCGTGGCTAAGTAACAACAACCGCACTGGTCGATCCATCAGGTTAAGCTACGCTTGCCGGGGTTGGTCAGTGGATGGGTGACCATCTTTACATACCGAGAATCCGCCGTGCCTCGGAGAGCACGTTAAACCGTTGGTCCCGGCTGTCATTCGTGGATCTTTGGCAGTCGTTACGAGTTGCCAGAATCCCGAAAGTCTGACACCAGTCTTACCCAAGGGGTATCGTATTACCCAGTTACTGGGTTGTGGAGGTCAGATAGGCAGTCGATCCATGTATAATACTGGTATTCAGCTGCATCCGGTTAGACTGGAAGCCGACCCCAACATAGTTGGGAAAAGGCTAGGCAGATTGATTGAGTATAAGTAAATATGTATGTAAGTGTATTATAAGTTTATAAACTATCTACGTACTAACCAACTATATATATACCCATTTCTTCCCGTGGGTGTCGTAAAAGGCGACTAAAGGACTACTAGCTATTATGGCAAACCCCCCCCAGAGGAGAGGGGATGCCTATGTCCAGCAGTGGACGGCTTTCAGCTGAAATGATGATGATGAAGAAACTATATATGTTCTTGTGTACCTATTTTATTTATAATTCATTGTTGTCTTTTTAATATTTTTTATTATCATTATCTTCTCCTCTCAATCAGAGCACTTGCCATCTTATCTCTTCACCACCCTTGGTTGACTGTTAGAGAATGCCTAAGGCATTAAGTCCGCCTTTGTATCTTATTGTGTGCGAGATGTTTAAATAAATAAATTACATGATAGAGAAAGGAGTGAATGATAGCGTGACGGTAGAAAGTGGAGAATTGAAGAAGAAAACGTGTTGCAACGACCTAAGTAAAATGGAACAATTGAAAGAAAGAAAAAGTATTTATTGAGACTCGCACAGGAAATCACATTAAACTAAAAACACATTAAACATCAATAAAAAACAATTGTAACATTAAAATTTAAAGAAGGAAGTCCTGTACGAGGCCAAAAGGCTCCTATCTCAGCATGATGCCGCGACATTTAAAAATAAATAAAAATGTCGCTGCGCTGGTATTCTGATAGGGCCCGCAGTAATGTCACGGATAGATAGATACAATACAGACAAATATATATAATAAAAAATAAAAAGGTGTGTGAAATACAATGTAGAGTAAAATATCATGTAATCCGCGTGTCTGCATCCGACGTAACATCAGTTACTTGTCCTGGCCTTTAGTATCTGTGTTACTCTATGGCATCGGGTTGACAAGTAAAGAGACGCAGACGCCGACACCGGCAAAAAATTATTATTGCTGATATAATTGCTGGAAGATGATGTACGTTGTCCACTTCAAAGACAACGTTGAACCCTCTCATAATCCAAATTTTCCGGCACTCCTTAAACCGGAATACAGTACTGTAATGCAGATAATACTTCCCCGACAAACTTTTTCACTAAAGCTACTAGCAACTCTCCTACGGCTAATTAAAAGTAAACCACAATGTTCAAGCAAGTACGAGTATAATTGTATAATTTCTCTTGAACAATCTTAACAAGTTGTTACTTGAGATTGTTAGAAACAGAAGTATCTTGATATGTACTGTATGTATACTGCTTAGCTACTTATTATTATTATTTTTTACTGGACAGTCATCCGCTCATCTTACAATACTCCAGACATATTTACAGGATCTTCTCCCATTCTTCGGCGAACACATTGATCGTCATTAAGAGCCATAGGCTGCAGCAAAATATGTGATATTAAATCATTATATATTGTCATCACTATAAAATTATTTTATTGTGAGCATCATTGCAGTAATAAACATTGTTGTAAAATTTAAATGAACGGCTCGTCGGCGCTCGAATAAACCCTGAGGTTTTCATTGTGTGTCAAATCAAACTGTAAAATAGGTGTTTTGGAAATATATTACTTATCGAGTTAAAAGGAACAGGGTGTAAAGTTCTCTCATCCACCGTAAGAACGGGAGGATCCTCCAACCAGTCGAGTTTTGTGTCTGGTGGGCTACTGCCCAAAGTTGTATATAATGTTACTCGCGCGGTAAACTCTAACGACGTCAGTGTAATGCGTAGTTCGCATTTAGCGATGTAGATGCCACCACATCTTTATGCACTTTCATCATTATCTTCCTGTCCCTATCTCAATTAATTTGGGGTCAGTGCAGTACCTAGGTATATCACTCCCATTAGTAGGTACATCTCTATGAGTCCTCTTCGCAATGTTCACTTCTTTCGAAGGCAATTGGTGGATGTACTGTGTAAAGGTTTGTGCAGACCAGCGCGACTTGTCGCGCGACGCGACACGAACAATACAATTTCTAAGAAAACTTCACAGTATAACAATAACCGGTGTCGCGTCGCGCGACAAGTCGCGCTGGTCTGCACAAGCCTTTAAAAATGAAGTAATTTTTAACACAATCCATCCATTGCAATATATTGTCCAAAATACACAAATAACACTTATTTAAAAATATTTTGTACCTAACTTGAAATTGAATATTATGCCGAATGGTTCGTGTTGAGAGCTTTGTGTTGTGAGGCTCAACGCCACAAAATCACAAAACTATTTCAATACCCACCGTATTGAAATAGTTTTGTGATTTTGCAGAGTAGAGTCACACAACACAAAGCTCTCAACATGAACCATTCAGCATATTCAATTTCAATTAAAACTAAATCATTTATACTGACGAGACGTTACGACAACATTGAATTAATCGTATAAACTACTACAGTAAAGAGGAGTCTTCTATTCACCTAATAAAGATCGATACCCGTTCCCAATGAGTACCTGTTACAGGATTGTTTAATTTATTCGGGACCAGGAAATTAGCATCAATACCGATCCCACCCGACGTTATAATTGGGCCTTTTGTTTATTTCAACATTAGGGAGGGGCCTCGGTTTGGGTGAGAGCGTACCGAGCACATATGGACGTGTATGACATTATGTGATTGATATTGATACTGCTCGTGATGTTTATATTTTGTGATAGGCTCAAACAATAAGTCTTTAACTTTTTCTGAAGTTTTGTTCCCAAATTCGCTAAAAGATTAGCGAAGAAATTTAGATTTGGATTCAGCACCATTAAATCCTCAGACTTAGGTTTACAAATGGCGCTTAACAAGACCGAAGCACTGTGGATCAACGGACTGTAGCTAAGTTGAGCCATCGAGCTGTAGTTTTAACTCGTTAACCCTCAAAATAAGCAAAAAGGTTTGTCAATTTTGCACCTTTTGTATTTCTTTAGGAAACGCTCTTTTTGTTTCACTGAAAACGGCTTAAAAGACATAATAATAAAACTCCCTAAAGTGACAGTCTTTAACACGTCTGATTAATTAATGAGTCCTCATCGCAACCGCTATCTCTTCTATAGGAGCCACAACCTAAACGTTTGTCGAATGTTGCTTTTGAATAATGGATTTGATGGTTGACACAGCGAAGCTTGGCTCCGTGATTGACAACTGAGATTGTGAAATTGATTGGAGTTTTGCGACAACAAACGTGTTTTCCACACCAACTCCTAAAAACTGATGAGGCTGCTTAGCAGTCATCAATCAATTTATTTACTCAAGTCACTAACAAAGAAAGTCTTTCGTTACTTTACACTTTTTAACTCAGATAAGGACCGTATTGTAAAGAATTTCTTACAAAATACGGCTTCAGTACGAAATCCATTCACTTTAAAATTTATATTATGTTGCTAACAAATTGTCACCGCGCTTAAGCCGCGGTCTCACACGACTATAAATTTAAGTCGTGGCTTCCTTAGATATATTGGGATTAGTGACGTCGTGCTATCAGCAGGAGCAGCTTTCAGACCCGGGATAAGCAACAATGGATTTTTTCCTCTATTTTCTACGAGGTAAAGTCTGAAATACTGTGCAATGAACTTTGCCATTCCCGTTGTCTCCTAAAAGGAAAATGTGCTGATAATATTATTGTTATATATTAATCAAATATTACGGCAATGTTAATTAGTACGTCTTTACATTGAGTAGGATGTCTCGTTGAGTGTATAAAATTGCTTATTCAACAATTGTTATTGCTTCTCCTTGGAGGCTTTAGCTGGATCTTCATTTTAAATTAAAGAAATGTTAAACAGATATTAGGTTTACGTCGCCTTTTCGCTTTATCCTTAACTGTTATTCAAGACGAGCTTTCTTTGCTTGAATACACGTCGACGCAAATTAGCAGTAAAGGAGGATAAAAATATAATTTAACAATTTTCTTTACTACATCTTTTCTTTACTTAATTTTTGGACGGACGAATATTTGGCACAAACATAACTACGTAGTAATGTTTGGGCCAAATATTCGTCCGTCACAACAAGAAGGGCCAAAACATTCTTCTTCATGATAGTCTGCATACAAAGGACAATGACCAAGTGACTAAGGAACCTAGTATCGGTATGAAACATGCAGTGACTCAAAGATTTATGGATTAATTAAAAGGATAATTTTTGGGCTTTCAGATGTAATTTACCATTTTACCATAATTCTCGGCATTACACGGTAATTAGGTCTCAAAATCTAGGTTTAGAATCGTATCTCTCTATTTTTTGTCACAATGTATGTCTGTTAAATTCAAAATACGAATTAGACAAAATTCAAACGTCAAAGGTTTAAGAATTTTCAATGCTCGTCAATTACGACAATGTTTATATAATCATAAAACGTTCACGTTAATGGGACCTATACGTAAAACCAAAAGATCAAAGTGCTGAACATTTTTCAGTAATCTATGTGACATAAACTTATAAACATACGAGTAGCTAATTAAATTAAATCCAAATTGCAAAATAATAATGGCCTAGTAGTAGAGATTAAAACAAAACATATAAATTAAATCATTCAATTAATTATACAATAATAATAAACAATTTTAAAAGTAAATACCTATCGGTCGAGACTGTACTTAAAACTAAACGAATGGGACGTGCATATATGCTAGAAAGAGAAAGCCCGCCGTTCTGTCGCCAGCATATTCTGCTCAGTATGCGCGCGCATAGAATCTTAGCACTTGTTTGTTCTGTTTTCAAAGAGTTTCTTTTGATGAATGAAACAGGCAAAGGTCTCTAAAACCTTCTGCCTTTCGCATAATGTAATATGATAATTAGTTGTTATTAATATCTGTTGTTACTAATTATTCAACTATAATTTTAATAATTGGATGCGTAAATTAATTATTTTGCGTAAGTCAAGAAGGTTTTATTGTTTACATACTCTTTGAAGCCAATGACATGTGACATTACGCGGGCGAAAAAAACAATTTAGAGGTAAAATAGGAAATCGAAATAAAAACTGATACTTTTATGGAGTTTTTTATACGGAGAATTTAAGGAATCGCATTACTAGATAAAATTATTATATTTAATAACAAGATTTATCAACATTATAAACTTAAGTCACCACAGAACAAATAGCGATACCAGAAATGGTCAATCTCTTTTAATACAAAGATTTAAAAAATAGTCATGAAGAGAAAAAAAATGATTATTTCTCTTCTTGACTAGATTATTTTTGATCACATAAAAAATGTTAATACAGACTTAGTTTTAACTCCAACAAAATATGCTAGAACAGTATCTATAAATAACACCATAACAACGTCTGAATCGCCTTAGCATAAATCAGAATATTTAAATAACAGAATCAGACTTTATTTATGTTTAGTGAAGATCAATTATGTTAAAAGAAATAAAATAAATTTTATTAATGATCTTCGCTGTTAACATAACCAAAATAAATACTAAAAAACAAGTAACAAATAGTACATTTTTATTTGAACTTAAAAATACACCCCATAAGTGGCATTTGTGAAGTCATTCACCATTGAGAGGGTTTATCCTAAAAGTTGGCAACGTTGCAAATAACTGTCAAATATTTACCTGTTTTGAATTATAGCAATATTACTGAATAGAAATAAGAAATGTGGCAAACTAGCGAACTAACTAAACTATTAATAATGAATTGCAATTATATCATTGAATTTGATGTTGTACCCATGTTAGGTGTAAAAAACGCTCATATTTTTTCTCTTTTGTATAATGTGCTCTTTTCCCCTTCCACCCCTCTTTATCTCAAGAAACGTTTCCAGTTTCTTTGTGACTCTCACACGAAATTATTAAGGTCATCAGATAACTTGAAGCTTAAAATACCAATGCATTCCACAACTTTCCTTGACAAATCCTTTACTGTCCAGGCAGCTCGTTTGTGGAATGCATTACCAGTAAAAAATTCAGTTAGTAGTGATAAAGCGCGCGCAATCGTTGCCAGTGTTTAAAAGACTCATGAAGGAACATTACTTGTCGTTATGATTCTGTTTTTATCATTAGCTGTAATAATATTCGTCATTTATTTTCGTTGCTTATATAGTTAGTATGTATGTATCCATGTATCTATTATATAGTATTTATCTGTGTATCTATTATAGTATATTGTACTTATATACCATTTATTTGCACCTAAGACAACCCCATTTTATGTCCAGAAAATCACTGTCCATTCCAAGGTTGCCTGGAAGAGATCGCAGTAAGCGATAAAGCCGCCCATTGTATATTACTTTTTCTTTATGTAATGTATAATCTGGTGTAAAATAAAGTATATATAAATAAATAAATAAAAACGCATTTGGAAAGTTTCCGAATAGTTTTTTTACATCTAAAACTGAACATTCGGTGTTACGATATTAATTATTGCATTTAATAATCAATATTCTAGTTCGCTAGTTAGCCACATTTTTTATTTCCACACAGTAATATTGCTAAATTAATCCAAATAGTGAAATATTGGACATCTATTTGTGACGTTGCCCACTTTCAGAATAAAAGTTCTTAATACATTTACGATATTCCACAAAAAAAAATCACTCCATTTCCCATTGATATCAACACAGAACATACCAATGCTCTTCCAATTATCCCTAGCATCATTAGGGCATCGATACACACGCGTTTATTCCACGATGCAGGTTGTTCCAATGATCTTCTGTGCGAATACCGCATTATTCTCCGATGCGTAAACTGGAATGCGGTCGCAATGTGCCAGTAATTGAACAGTACAATTAATTTGGGTATATGTAGGCTCCTGTTCTGTTTAGTAATTGATTGGATGGAGTTAATACAGGGGTATTATTGGGGTATTATTTAATAGGGCTCAATGTGCTAGATTTCGTTCGCTATTGCGTTATGAAACTTAAAAGTATCTTCAAGATTTAATAACTGACATTAAGAAAATTATCAATTCAAATCAAATTATTTTCATTTCTTCATAGCAATCTTTTGAGATAAAGATGCGTTGTTAGAAATTTGTTTAGAATTTTTCCGGGAAACTGAAATTAAACTGTATTTAAGAGCGTTTATTCTAATAGTTGCCAACGTCGAAAATAGCTGTCAAATATGTACCTGTTAGGATTAATTTGGCAATATTACTGTATGGAAATATGAAATGTGGCTACCTAGTGAACTAAAATATTGATTTTGAAATGCAATAATTAATATCGTAACACCGAATGTTAAGTTTTAGATAAAAAAAAAAGTATTTGGAAATTTTCCAAATACCTTTTTTACACCTAAAACGGTTTCAACATCAAATTCAATGTTCTAATTGCAATTCATTTTGAATAATCTTGTTACTCTACACGACATTCAGCCATCTAGTTAAACGTTGCGCTCAATGACTTGGCTAGTTGTCCTTCAGCCATTTAATTGGATGCCGACGTTTAATGAACGGCCTAGGCGTCCAATAAGCTGGCTAATTTAACCAGATGGCTGCAATATACACACCATATAATCTGTCTCAAATAACTGATAACTTTAAAGCAATTCTATATTGCTTGAATATAACGATATCAAAATACACACAGGAATCTCAAAGGACTATTTTGCTAGCTATCATTGGTCAGTGCATGTCAATATTATCTTGAGCTGCCAATATTCCAATAGTCAGATTACATGACATATTATTACTAGCTACTATTATGATTTGTATGTAAACAAGTAGGTAAACTACGTCTTATTGATTTGTACAGGTTCAATGACTATTAATGCTCAGAAAGACCCATAAACATGTTCATCCTCCCAGCTAACGCACTAGGAAGTGGTGTGAAGGGTGGGCGTTTTGGGGTCTGTCTTATGTAATTTTGACGTTCGAAAAGTGCTGATTCTCAGCCTAGTTTGAATAAATGACTTTTGAATCCAACCAACCTCAATTGGAATAAAAATAGGAATTCTTATTTAAGAGGGATGTGCTAAGGTAGCCCGCGAAATTCAAATTTTCTTAAGCTTTTTACAATTTGCAGGTCAGTGTCAAGTTGTATACTCGTATTAATTAAAATATGATTCGCGACCGTAAAAAACATGGCTTTACATAATTATAATCATTACAATCAGGAATACAACTCCATAAGTAAGCACAAACGTCAAATGTCATGATTTCATGAAATGGTCATTCAATGGAATTATATGAACTTAGAGAGTTGTATTGATCATTTTTATGATTACAATTCTATAAATATACATTTGATACGGCCGCGAATCATATTTAAATCAACTTACAACATGATACTGGCCTGCAAATTGTAAAAAAAACGTAACAAAATTTGAATTTCGCGGGCTACCTTGACGCATCTGCCTTAAATATTTAGGTTGGCACTCAGACAAAATGAAAAACCAAGACAGAGCGCTGTCAACAGTGTAGTGAAGCCGGTTTTTTAAACATGTGTGCCTTTGTTGGTAGTTTGATTGTAGTGTCATTGTAAAAGGTTGTAAATGTGTGCGTGTGAGCGTGTATGCACCGAGCGGCGGTGTAGTTTTGGCATGCTTCACTGTATTGTTCGCAGCGCTCTGTCGTTGTATGCTGCATGTCATCTTCTTCCATACATTTCTATATGCGTTAATGTCAGTATCTATCCTTTATGTCCCGTAGCCATATGTAAAATAATAAGCATAGGTCTCTAGATGACTCCAAACACTATGAACGATTACAGAAAAAAATGCCATAATCGCTACATTTGGTAAAAAGATTTAGATCGAAGTTTGCGCAAAGAATCTTTGTCAATCTTTGTCACTAAAAAAAACTAGGTAGGAGAGAAAAGCTGTTGCAACATGTGACGATTTGATTTAGTCCGACACATGAAAATGGAAAATCACCCTTAAATGTTTGTTTATGTATTAAACAAGCTTGTGCACAGACAAATAAATCACTATGAATATTATTATGATTCAGGTATAGAGCCGTCGATTTAACCTCAAAAACATAATTAAATAAATCACACGATACTGCGTAACTTCCCCGTATCAAACCTCTCAATCTAACAGGACTTATCGAATAAAACTCAGTGTACACTGGCTATAAATTATTTGGTCGCGAATCTTACAAAGATCACGCACCTTTTCGCCGTCCGAAGTAGCTCTTTCTCATGCAAAATACATATAGAACGCACGCAACGGCCCGGAGCGGTGACACCAAGAAAAAGTTGCAGAAGTTCCACTTATTAATAACACTAGTAGTTCTGCGTACAGTAGACCCCACGAGCATAAACTTTTTTGCAAAAAATAATTTACTCGCCTACGGTGGCCGGGAATCGGCCTGCGATGCGAAAGCGCCTGCCTGGGTTCAAACCCAGGACCTACAACTCGTAAGTCGAGGCATTCTAAATATGTGTTTAAAGTTCTATTTGAATAGCAAAAATTGTAATTAAAGCCTTGAGACCAAGGAAATATTTCTATAGTAGTTTATGCGCTAAATCTCAACCACGGGCTTTTCGTCACTGAAATAACACCGAGTTCCAAATCGCGAGATTTTCACCGAGTACGTTCTCACATTTTCATAACACATGCAAAGCGAACCTTTTCATTGTGGCTGTACTTCATATTCTTTGGTGTCGATTTATTTTCAAAAGGAACAATGCGATACAATAAAAAGTGTGGAACGTGCGAACGCCTATCGCGTGACCTTTGTGTAATAAGAACGCCTAGCTCGACTCCTATATTTATTGCTGTATGTCATTTCTGTTTTTCTATATTTTCAGGTCTGACTAAAATGTGTTCTGTTAAAATTTGCTTACGGTTGGATTTTGTTTGAGCGTTGTACGATTGGATATTTGGAAACAGATATAGAGGTTGTTTTTGTGAAGCTGTAGATTGTAATCTCTTAGATATTAATATCTACCTTAAGCGATACATTGTATATTAAATCAACATAATATCGACCTAATTAAACGGACGGGGCTACATTGTAGTACGCTATCGAGTTATGTGGTATAAAACAGTACACGGTATTATGTTTGGAGACAAAAGAAAAAGAACAATTAGTTTTATACATACCTAGTATTCATAAGTACTATAATTCCTTGAAGTATTTTATTTCTCGCTCACTCTCATTAATACTCTTTGTTTTGAATTAAATGCATGTAAGTTTTGCATGTCCTAGAACCAATCATTCGAAGACATGTGACATCTACCACACTGGGCCGCGTGGTAGATTATAGCCCACTCCCTCTCGAAGAAAGGAGGCCTGGGTCCCAGTAGTGGGAACATTATAGGCTGAATATGCTTTTATGCTAAGTTTTGCAAGTCCTTAGGATTTTCATGATGACTTTCTTTCTAATCAAGGCCTCCCACAAAGTAGACTGATGACCTTGTGAAAACCGCAGGAATCCGTTGGATACGGTAAGCAAAAAACCAGTCTACAGCGCGGTGCTTGGTGGGGGGCTCATGTCCAGCAGAGGGCGGCTTTCAGCTGCAAAAAAATTATGATCGATCGTCATTGATTCTGAAATTTATAATTAATTTACTCACGTTTGAATTTCCGCGCATTATTAGATTATATGGACTCACGTATGTGTGCCTTGGCTTCGCCTCGGCCCAAATTTTCGCGATCGTCGTCCAATGCCCCAGTTGCAGGCCACGACGGTAATGTACTATTCAAGAACAAAATACCATTCACGATTATACGTAAACAAACAAACGGACTTAAAATAAATGTTCATAACAGAGTCGATGACAACGTTCACAGTAAACTGGGCAAGATTCCGCGAAATTGTAATTTATGGCAGATAGGTAATATCCAGATGACTGGCTGCTTGCATTTCACGACCATTGTTGTTATTGGTAGCTGTTACTATGGCTCCATTGTGGAATATGTGCCGTAGTTCAGCAGAGTTGAATTTGATTTGATTTAGTTAAGTTAGAATGATTGGCTCGTGGCTTGTGGCTCGTGGTTAAATGATAACGCCGCACGCGTATGAGCCGCACGGGTATTATGTTACCCAGTAATTGAGTTTTGGAGGTCAGTTTAGCAGTAGCTCCATGTAAAATACTGGTATTTAGCTGCAACCGGTTGGGCTGGCCCTAACAGAATTGTGAAAACGCTAGACAGATTGATGTTAGAATAATTGTATCTATTTATTTATTTATATATACTTTATTGTACATATAAAATAGTACACTTAATACCACAATACAAACAATGGGCGGCCTTTATCGCTTTCTGTGATCTCTTCCAGGCAACCTTGGAATGGACATCATCATCTATCTACATCAGGTACATATCATAAATAAAATTATTCTACTTAGGTATTTATTTATTATTATTTATATTCTATTTATTTATTTTATTATTTATGTACACACAGTAAAATACAAAGAGATATGACATAATTATAATTATATTATTATATATCTATTTATTATTATTGGTTCGTAAGAGATTTGAGAGACGGTATCAAACCACATTATTACTAACTAATTAAAAATAAATGTCTTTTTTATGAACCGAATGCTAATTTGAGCACTGAAAAGGGTTTTGCCAAGTCAAATCATAGCATCTGTCAACATGATCTCCTAGAATTTGAGGTATTTAATATACACAAAACATTTAGATAAAAAGATTAATAAAAAATTCTAAAATGAATTTAAAATAATCTGTATAAACTGAATTTAATTCGAGGGATACAAGGATCGAGAAGTCTTTTTTACGAAATGTGTTCTTTTCTTTTTACCGCGAGAAAATAAATTTTGGCGGCAACAAATTATCTACTTTAATTGCTGCTTTAGAACGTAATGATTCCGGGGTCAGTGTCTCATTTTCGTCACTGGTAGAACTCATTTTATTATAATTATGTTACTAGATTTTCCAATGACATACAACAACCACGATAACAGATAGAAAAACTAAAATTAACGGGATATTTTTTGTAAAATTTAATTGTATCTAAAGGTCTATGAAATAGCTCCATTTAGCCAGTTTTTTTTCATTCAGCACGTTTTGTTTTTTTTTTGTACATAATTCGTGCTTGTAGCACATCAAAATGTTTTTATTCACTCAGTGAGTAAAAGAGAGTTTTATTCACTGTTATCGAAGAATCAAACACCCTTTTTCGAGTGGCAATGGTAAAAAAGTAATATCTAAAATAAAGCAATTTGTCCCTAAATCTACCCTGCTAAAAGTCTTTATTGTAATATAATTATCTAATCTAATATTAAGAAACAATTTTTCGCTCAGAACATTAATAACCCAGATGTTCGCGATTCACCATAAATTCTAGAGAAACGCTTTAAGAGAATTAAAAATGTTTCAAGGAAGTAATAAATGTGAAGTATTTAAAATGTATTACCGTTTGTGAGCTGAACATTTACACCTTTTGCTAACTTACTCTTCAGTGTAAGGCTACTCAAAATCTACCTATTAAATAAAAATTTAATGCTGTTCGTTGGTAAACAAGTTGGATCGATTTGGCCATTTTTTTTTAATATTCGTAATAGTTCAAATAAGGTTTTTATGGGAAAAAAATCGAAACAATTTCCCGAAAAATTCAAATTCGGGAAAAACTGAACATTCGTTTTTCTATTGGATTTTTGTATGAATTATTGAAAAGACAGGCAATGTCTCTCTCGGCTCAGCTAGTAAAGGATACAATTAAAATAGAAAGTCCAAACATGTATCTTTGCTCTGAAAATTCAAATATGTTACTTTAAATATTATTCATCATTTCACACAAATAAATCCGTATGTAGAAATAAATATCACGATAACAAAAAACTGAAAGGTGTTTTTCTATTATTTCTGAACTAACAAAAAACACTATATTTTTTTGGCAGGTTTTCGAGTTATTCACAGATGGTTGAACTGGTTCACTGGTCAGTGCCCAGCGCAGATGGCTCACACAATCCAATTGATGCCAGTATATTCATTGCTTTTTTATTCACTATTAGCTGTTGACCGTAACTTTGTGCGCATATAAACTTTAACCTCCTGTGACTTCTCTGACCCAGTCTTATAAAACAACTGCCCTAAATTTCTCAATGAACCTAAAATTATCGTTTATTATTGCTTCAGCTAACTCCCAAAAACAAATCCCGATCACATTTTCTGTTAAATCTTTAGAATTCTTTAGCTAGGAAATTGCCCTGGCGTTATTGGTCTTTAATGTATGGACATTTATTTATATACCAACTAAGAACCAGAAAAACATGAAGCCAGGCCAAGTATATCATACACGTTGGAAATACATGGTTAAATCATAAAATGTAAATAGCATGGTACTCATAAATGGGTGTTTACATTTTTATGGCATAATGAGCTTCGTACGCCTCACGGCATCAAATATTAAAATGTAGGGAAAACCACCTTTTAAAACTGCTTCAAATAAAAAACAGGTGCTGGTGGAAAAACATGAGTTTTTTTACTTTGTTATTTGGTCACGTGCGTAAAGCAATGAAATATGTAACCTCTTAGATGGGTGTGACAGTTGTTACAGTTGAAGTGTTACTGTTCATCATAACCATCGTCTATTGTTGTTGTTACAGTTGAAGTGTTACTGTTGTTACAGTTGAAGTGTTACTGTTGTTACAGTTGAAGTGTTACTGTTGTTACAGTTGAAGTGATACTGTTGTTACAGTTGAAGTGTTACTGTTGTTACAGTTGAAGTGTTACTGTTGTTACAGTTGAAGTGTTACTGTTCATCATAATCATCCTCTATTGTTCCCACTGCTGAAACACAGGCCTCCTCTCTTCGAGAGGGAGTGGGCACGTGAGCCCAGGGCAGGTTGGTAGATGTCAGATATTTTTTTTAATTTTCGGTTTCCTCACGATGTTTTATTTCACCACTCCTTTTGAGAGCAGTGGTGATGTTGAAATGATTTACACAAAGTAAAGCGCCTGCCTGGGTTGGAAGCCACGAACTTACCTAACCCCTTTTATTATTACACTAAAGTAATCATAGGCCGCTTCCGTGGGGTGCCGGACGTAAAGAATAGTACCATCCCATTTCTTCTCGTGGGTGTCGTAAAAGGCGACTAGGGGCTCACTAGAGATAGGGCAGCAGCGTTCTTTATGCATTTTAACACCATACTGCGATCGCCAACCCGCCTGCCAAGCGTGGCGATTGTGGTAAGCCACCTGCTTGATTGTCACCCAATATTCTACTAATATTATAAACGCGAAAGTTTGTGAGTATGGATGGATGTATATATGGATGTTTGTTACTCTTTCACGCAAAAACTACAGAACGGATTTGGATGAAATTTGTCAAACAGATAGCTTATAACCTGGATTAACACATAGAATACTTTTAATCCCGATATTCCCACGAGATCGAGTCTTATGTGGGTGAAACCGCGGGGCGCTGCTAGTATCCAATAAGGGTATGTACTGCGTCGTAGTATTGTTATGTCCTTTAACATAATTTAAGGAAAAGCCCTTACGGTTTCTAACCGTTTTTTTAGAACCATTATAAAAACAATACAACACACGTCTCGGTAATCTTACCCTAGTGCGGTTAGATAAGCTGTGATGTATTATGTTTTCCTTATATTCTGAAATGGGAAAGAAAATTACGGAGGAAATTCAAAAAAGTACGTAAATTTTTACCAAAATTTTACTCTTTAGTAAATATAAAAAAGCATGGGTAGTCATAGAGATTGCCGACAGAAGTGGATATGTCAAATTGTATTTTAAAATTTTCAAGTTATTTGTAGTAAGTATCAAAAATAAAAAAGGATGTTGGTTGATTCTGCCCTAAAGCGTTATGATAATACGTATAATAAAAATTTCTCATCAACGAGAATATTTCTTATTATTAAGACTTCTCTTGATTGTTAGTACGTAAGGAGCTAAAGAGCTCTAATTGTGTAATAAATATAAAAGCTTTCACTGCTGGCCAAGCGCAACACGGCACACTCATAGCTACAGTTATACTATTAAGGCGACGATAACCAACTTTTAAGTTTTTTACAGAAGATCATCTAAACGAGTAGTGTTATATGATTTGGAAAAAAATATAAATGAGAGAATTTTCTTAATAACTTAATGTATGATATATTTTATATTATATTCATATTCATAGTGAAATTAATTTGCAAAGTTATGTCTAACGCGGATAAAAACGGAGAATCATTAAGATCTATCAAGCGTATTTTTATGAAACCTTCACCATTTTAAAGATGATTTAACTATTGAACTTTTAGAATACGTGTTTTATTAAAAAAAAAAAATTATGTATTACATTTTTTATATAATGCGTCTAATTTGGGACAGCGCTCCTTGATGGGCGAATCCTATTACTGGCTGGACATACGACGCGTTGCGTGAGCTCAGTACAGGACACGCAAGCTAACCACTCAAGGTCACTGGCATATAGCTGCGTCTTAACATTAGCATGTCGGTGACGTGAACCCATAAGATTTTCTCTGATCTCAACGCGCCTCAAGAAAATTTCACTAAAAAAATTGCAAAACTTTTGAACTATGTATAACTTGGGATCAATAAATGGAAGCACTTAGGTACCTACAAAAAAATGCATTAATTGGTTTTTTACCCGACTGCCAAGGAAGGGTTATGTTTTTCGCGCTTATCTTGTATGTATGTATATTTCTTTATTACCTCGTATCTTCCAAACGGCTGCATGGATTTCGACGGGTAAGGTATCGTTATATTTGTCTTATAAACCAAAGTTTCCTTAGATAGGCGTATGAAAAAAAAAACAAAACGGCGGATTTTAGGCGCGAAATATGTTAATAAAAAAATAAAAAAACCTATCGAGTAGGGTATCAAAATAAAGGAAATTAAAAGAGGATTACAAAAATAAATATAAATTATATGAGTATGTTTACATTTAATTAGGAACAATAAATTGGTTTAAATAGTTTTTGATAGCGTAAAAATGGGCCGGCACTGTCGGACCGGTTTTTGTTCATATGAGTATCTTGACACTAAAAAGTGCGCAGGCGGACAGGGGGTTGTCCTCCGCCTGAAACACCATTAAATTCTATAGATTATAATGCTTGTTGATTGATTTTGCCAGGCGGTTCAATTGAGTTTTAAAATTACCTATTTATTTTATCCATTTTAGAGCTCAGTCATGACAATTCCATTCAAGGTTCTATATTTACACGTATTAAGGCAAGCACTCTCGATAAAGGTAATCTTCGTATTTCGGAAGTCAGCTAGAAAGGTAGTCTAAATAAATTATGAGATTTAGAAGTCGCTAACCTTTAGGCCCGGGCTCCACCAAAGCGGAGATGTGCCGAGATATCCGAAGCGGAGATGAGTAGAGAAGATTTTCAGTTGTGGGTATCCACCAAAGCTGCGGAGATGCGTACTGGCTAGACTGGAGCGGAGATGTGTGCTAGCTAGAGTGGAGATGTGTGGTATGTGCCGTCGCCAGCTTGTGAGGCTAACATCTCACATCTCCACTTTGTACCGCCACCCAGCTCAATCTCGGCGAGGCACAGCTCACATCTCCACTTCGATCGAACCATACAAATATGACACATCTCCCCTCAGAAGTATCCACTGAAGCTGAGTGGAGATGAGATGTGTGAATAACGAAATTCTATTGGTTGTTTTAAAACGCATCTCTCCTCTCGTCCCCGCTTTGGAGGAGTCCGGGCCTTATTCCGTGTCTGGGTATCGACTTCCCCAACGCATTGTTTTTCAATAGCCTATTATTTTTAAAAGAGTATTCGTGGAGTTTCCTCTCGGCTATACTCCACGAAACGACCATTTGGAACCGTGCACCTAGCTTCTGACGTTTCATAAGTGCCCATGTAGGTTTATTTGAAATAAAATATTTTGAATTTGATGATTTTCGCACCCCTAGTGAACACTACCAGCCTAGCCTACCTATATTTACAAAAAGTTGGACTTGGAACTACTAGTAATGTCTGAGATCTATTTGAATTTGGAGTCGGTTAAAAGTGTAATTGAGTTTCTGTGTCGGGAAATTCCCAAAAGGCAAACTCTCATGGGATCCAGCGCGATTGCACTACTAGTACTACCATGTTACTAAAGCCCAAGAGACCTAGACAGATTGGAACTGTCTTTAGAAAGGCGTGTGTTACTGGCAACGACCGGTGTCAGTATCGTAGGTAGGTATCGTAAAGGTCTTGCGGTCGAAGTTAAATGACCTGTTCGATAACCTACGTCATTAGGTTCACAGACAAAGTGACATAAGTGATATGACGTCATTATTTTCTTGGTTAATAAGATAGCAATAACTTATTCTTACTTGTAAGTCAACCTGGACTACCTCAAAGAGATGTCAGCACCAACTGACGGGGTCCGTAAGAACCAATGCCTGTCGGGGTTGCGGGTTTGTCCGAAAGGGATATCGCGGCCCCGGCACACAGGCAACGGAAGGAACACGGGTGGGTTTTAGTCAGTAAAAGTCTGACACACCCTCCCGCTCCGCCCAGAGCGGGAGAACTTATTAGATAATTTCCCACCCTCAAAAAAAAAAGTTATCCTGGACTGTAATCGTTAACACGGTTTGGATTGTTAGCGATTTTAGTCTATTATGATCAATGTTCGATTTACCGCTGCCTAACACCCTTGATTAAAAAAAACAACATTGTTTACAAAACACCATCAAAAATATGAAATCCAATTCATAAAGCTCTAGAAAATCGAGCGCAACAATGAAATATCATAAGCTTTCGTGGTGTAAGTGCCAATTAAGCGGGAACCAGGGTCTAAATGTTGATTGCGTGCAATCGACGCGTAACGTTAAGGCACGGCCGTGAAGTAGGGAACACACACATGCGATCGTGTGTTCAGGTTCATTTATTTATCTGCAACTGTATTTAATCAAATGGTTCTACAATTATTGTGTTGTTTTTACATATCCGATAGAGTGGCGCCGCTCAAAGCATATAAGTTTTTTTTACTCTGTGCTCTAAATGAGTCATAGAGGTTGTGTATTTACTTGCAATATTACGGTTTCTGTCATATTCGATAGAATGTTCTTTGAAGTATACCTATAAGAATTTATAACTTTCAAATGAGTTGAAAAAAATGTTTTGTACCTCCAAAAAACTCAGCCAAATTGAGTAGGTATAACTTTTTTTATGATTAAACTCACTAAAAAGATGTACCTACTCAATTAGACTACATAGGTACCTTAACATACGATTACTCTAATAGTAAATTTATAATTATTTCATAAAAAAAAACACTGAATCATTGTTATCTCAAATAACTTGGAGTAAGTAAAACCGAACTTATGATAGCAAAATTTTGCTCCAAGAATTCCCGAAGGAAAATGCAAGGCGAAATATTTTGTGTGTCAAAAGTATAACCAAATACTCGCGAAGAAAAGTAGTTTATGCCTCTTTTGCGACGCAAACTTTGTCTTGAAAAGTTTTGTAGCTGCCTCTGAATAACAAACAAACAATTAGACTTTTATGCTTATTAGGTTTTATATTTTTTGTTGGTTAAGCTTTTGTGTTTGGGGTCTTTCAGGGAAGAGTTACCATAATACCTTTTTTTGCAACGAAAACGCGTTGCTATTTTCACGAATTCCAGGTAAGTACATTATAATTTCAATTTTGTTTACAACGTTGGCAGCTGTTCGCACGATTTCATGACAAGCCATTGAACCGCAAAGGAAAATCTTGATAGGTACGTAAAAATATTTCGAAAAATATAAATACGTGTTTTGTTGATATTTTACACGAAAATATCCCTACGTGTAACTGAAATCTTTTATATAAATATCGCTGTCGAAACACTGACGCAGGAACATGGACGGAACGTGAATAAAAAAACTCAAACCTTCACTAAACGTGACCTTTTGGGATCCTTCTACATTTAAATCTGAACTTTCGACTAAGTACAGTCACGAGCATAAACAAATGTATTACTATGAACAGCTCGACAATAATATCTGACTGTATGATTCATCCATTAATATCTGTCGTCAAGATGGCGGCAAATATATGTGATCATTTGTGGAAGCCATATACAAATGGCAGAACAAATATGTGACATCGAAGGAACACTAAAGTTAGGTATCTGACGAGACGTACGACGTCGAAATACTCGTATATGCTCAAAAAGCAGTTTCATAAAGTTCTGTTACTTCTTAGACAATAAATAATATTAGACATGTCTTGCGTTATAAATATCTGCCTGTCTGTCCGCTCTGCCTGCTTTAATTCAGAAGAAACTTACACTTCACTTATATGAGATTTAAATTTTGACATAAATAATCGTTGTCGAATGACGAAGCATGCAGATGTAGAATGAGTCAAACTATAACAACAACGTACGAAATCAACAGCAAATAAAGTTCAAGTTAAATTCAGATTCATTAATATTTTCTTAGGATCTAAAATATCTTTTCAGAATAGGACTACTGAAGTCAGACAAACATGCTAGCTATCCACCAGAATGTTTCCAAACTTTCTTTAGGTTTCTATCAGCTAGGAACCACTCGCTAGGTAGGAAGAATGAAGAAACAAACACGGGAATGTTACGACGAAAAAGTTTTGACAACTCGACTTTTGCGGTGGCTGAGCCAAGTTTTGTTGCTATGGTTCTTCACTTAAATCTGGTACTGAAAAAATTTTTCTTTGTTTTTCATCATACTTATTTGAATAATTGTGTATGTATAATGTAATACATTTGGGTCTCTGTGTGGTGGTTTTAGGTGGGAAAACTTGGTTGGATGTTTGTAGAAAAGTCGGCTTAGACCAAACGATCGAATACACATTCTACCCCCTGTCAACCCAATTCTTTTTGTGTAAACATTCTTTCATTGGTCTATCCTATACTATTAAATGAGCAATATTTGTGTATCTGTTTTAACCTAGGTATATATATTTTTAATCACGTTTTTCGAAAACGGCTCTAACGATTTCGATGAAATTTGCAATATAGGGGTTTACGGGGGCGAAAAATCAACCTAGCTAGGTTTTATATCTGGGAAAATTCGCCCTAAGTTTAGAACAAGATGGTTACCTTAGAATAATAACGTGGCAGCATGGAATTAGTATGTCCCATACATGGAATTAGTATTAACTATTCTATATTATTAAATGAGCATTCTCTATTTTCACCAGAGCAGAGCTCGCTCGCCCAGGTACTCTGTACTAAAATGACAAGAAAATCAAGAAACGAATGCTCTGGTTCTTCTTCTTTTCGTGTGGTTAGTGATTAACCTAGTGACAGAGTTTTAAAGCCACCCATGGGTCTCTGACTTGGCTTCACATGCCGTCGAGAAATATCATCTCTCAGGCCCGTTTCCTCACGATGTTTTCCTTCACCGTTTTTGAAGCAAGTGGTAATTATACAATACGCACATGAATCCGGAAAAGTCAGAGGTGGTGCCTTGTGTTTGAACTCGAGACCTATGACTTGGCAGTCTGACGGTCACACAACTAGTTACCACTTGTTCTGGTGCTATGTTTCTTTGGTCTATACCTAACTTAAGAAGTATCACTAACTGAAGTACCTACAGTCTCTTTTATACTAGTTTCAGCTAGTTATATCACACCACTTTTTCCTACGATTATTGTTTGAATAACAATATTGCATTGTAATCGAAAAATTATCGACATAGATTGAGGTTACAGAATTTTAAAAGATTGAAAAACATCTTTAAGGTGATTTAAAATTTGAACTTCAAGTTTAATTATTCATAAAGTCAAATTAAAGCACTACATTTTTAAGTGGCACTACGAATTAGCATGCAGGTACGTTTTTTGATTCACTTGTTTACATTTTCATCAGATAAAATTCAAAATTAAACAATCCTTATAATTAAAGTACCTGGGCGACCGAGCTCTGCTCTGGTGAAAATAGAGAATGCTCATTTAATATTACAGGATAGTTCATACTAATTAGATGCTGCCATGATAGTAAGTAGATACTTACTAATTCCATGCTGCGATGATAGTAGGTACTTACTTATTCCATGCTGCCATGTACATTCGAGAGACGTTTTGTTCTAAAGTTTGGGAGACCGAACTCTGCTCGGTTGAAAATACGGAGATACGGAGAAAACTAATTTTCCCAGAAAGATATGTGACCTACCTAGATCGACTTTCCGCCTCCCGTATAGTGCAACTTTCATCGAAATTGTTTGAGCCGTTTTCCAAAACGTGATTACAAATATATATAGATATATAAATATTGCTCGTTTAATATTATAGGATAACTCAAATACTCGCCCACACACACACCCACACAAACACTCACATTATAATACAAAACAGCAGCATAATATAGAAATTGTACCAAGTGTTATTCATATATTTAAATTTTATCTATAAGAATTATTTTCGAAGCCTCGAAGAGGCTTTTCAAATAAAAGTTGAAATTATTTAAAAATAATCAAAATGTTTTTTATTTACAATGGTGCCCAAACAGACTGTGCCTTAGTTTGGAACCAATGCTATTTCATTATTGTAATTTTAATGATGATATAAACCATTTTTATTTTTTTCTTTTACTGTAGATACTTTTGGGATAGACCATTTAGGGGCAATGAGGAACAGAAAACAAAAGTTCGGAAATGAAATGAAATGAAATTAAATGAAATGAAATTGTTTATTCTGTAAATAGGATATCGGAATCACTTTTACACGTCATATAAAAAAATATTAAAAATAAGCTAGGTGAGGTCGGTGTTTCCTATCTGACTACTCTGAGAAGAAAGGCCGAAACAAACTCAGAGGTCACAGTCTCTTTTAAAGTCCAGACATAATCTTGGTCAAGTCATGTGAGAGTCAGGAGATTGTATATATGTCCATCGCGCGGTAAACTCTAATTGCGCGATCCAGGATTTGAGTGACGTCAGGATGTTGTGTGACGTCAGGTCTTTGATGCGTAGTTCGCATGTGGCGATTGTAGATGCCACCACAACCATAAATACGTTTCAGTAGTCAGTCGTGACTACGCACTCAGCTTTACAAACTCAATAACAAGCAGTTCTGCTAAGGCACTATGGTATCGCGTGTAAATAATAATGTTGTTAATCGCAACACAGCCTTCATTTCTGAGGGCTTTCACGACTAATGAGTTCAAACGCCGTAGAAAGCTTATCTGGCAATTAATATTATGGAAACTCTTGAGTTTAAATGCAATTCTGCGAACGTGTTTCTTTGAATTGATTTATGTTAATTTGTTGAAGTAATACGTTTTGTTTGTGTTACTTATACGAGTACTTTTTGTAAGTGAAGTAGTTGTGAAGAGAAAATCGAAGTACTACTGTATACAATTTGTGATGGCAGTACGACGATAAATGAAAACACTGACAATACTAATGTATAATAGTATTTTGGAACTATCAAATAAATCCTAACATCGAAATAATAAAAAGTGTTTTTTTTTTCAAACTATCTATTTATTAGTGATGGGCTGACTAAGCCCAAACTGGGCCTAATCACACCGGAATGCCACGCGAATCTTGTCGGTGGTTCTGTCACGCGAGGCCGCCAGCGGCGACGCCGGAGACTCGGCCCTAAGGGCTTTGCCAAGCTTTGACTAGCTATAGTAACTAAACTATTGGATACACTAATGGTTGTTAAAAAAAACCCTATCCCATCCGAAAGGGGCAAATTGGTACTGCAATTACATTACCAAAAAGTTTATTTTTATTTTTATTATTATTGAAAATAAAAAAAATATTGCTATTTAAAATTCACATTTTTAGTACCAAATTTACTCCAAATACATAAAAAAATTGCAAATTTTCACAATATTATGATTTTAAGACATCTAGTAAACGTCGGCTGCCCTCGCCCAAAGTAATAAACCGGCAAAATTCTATTCAGGAAAAAAATGCGGTGTTTTTTTTTTAGATAGATAGATAGAATAGATAGAATATTCTTTATTATGCACACCATACAAATTACAGAAATAAATTTAGAAATTTTACATAGGGTGACACAATGGGCGGTCTTATCGCTAAAAGCGATCTTTTACAGACAACCTTTGGATGGATTAAAGGGAGAACGAGAGACAATACTGCAGGTAGTCAGTGGTGTACCATTTACATACACAATAAATACGTAACGCATAAACTTAACCACATAAATATATACATATATATATACATAGATATATATAAAATAATAAACATGAAACAAGAATAAGGAACTATATGTAATGATGACGTTTAAGGAAAGAGGAAGTGTTTTTTCACCAGAGTTTTAAAAATGGACAAAGATTGAGCACGCCTTATCGACACGGGCAAGGCATTCCATAACCGTACTGCTTGAACTGTAAAAGATTTGTCATAAAAGCTGGTGGAATGCATCGGCATCTCTAGTCTCAAGTTTTCTGATGACCTCAGATATCTATTATGTGTGTCATGAAGGAACTGGAAACGTTCTTTAAGATAAGAGGGACAACTATTTGATTAACATTTGAAAACACTGTTGGAGCTGCTGAAGAGTTTAAGACTATTTTTGTATTGTATAAAATCAATTTCCTTTGTATTATATAATTTCAGAGCACAGGTGTGAGTACTATGTACTAAAGAGCTAACATTTACCGGGTAATACGTATTTTATTGACTTGAATGTGCCCTGGCGGCTGTGAGTATGTCATGCTCACTCAGATGTCTCGCTGATGGTGGCGCGTGTGTTGGATCATTTAGCTCCCTTCAAAATGGTTGAGCTGAATGGTGCTAATCCATGCGTCATGTTCGTGAACGGGCGCCGTCAGTTGGGACAGGTCAACTCTTAGCTGCCTTGGCTGATTTAAATTTTTTGAATTGTTCTTTGTTTTATATTTTTATTACGGACGCTTCTAACGTGCACGTCTTTCTACATTATTCTCACATGTTTAATTTCAACATGAATGATGTAACAAATACTTTGTAACAATTTATTTAAAAGAGTGTCCGTGGAGTTTCTGGCCCGTTCTTCTCCATAGGTACCTACCTACTACGCTTTGGAATGGGCAACTAGCTTCATATTTCTGACTGACCGATTCCTTGACAATTCAAAAGTGCCTGTAAATGGTTTAATTGAAATAAATGCTTTGAGTTTAAGTTTAAGTAGAAGGGGTTGCAGGATTAAACAGAATACTGTAGAGCTGAAATAAGATATGTGAATTCCGGCGAAGACGTATGGGAAGCCACTTGAGCTTTGTACGAAATTCAGAAATGTGATCATATTTGCGCAGGCCAAATATAAATCTTATGCAAAAGTTTTGAAGTCGCTCAAGTTCATCTAGTTGTGCTTCAGTGAGATCGAGATAACTGACATCAGCGTAGTCAAGGATGGGACATAAAAGGGATTGTGCAAGCGCAGTTTTAGTGGCAGTTGGAAGAAAGTTCTGCAAATGTCTCAGGGACATACCAGATGCAAAATTTTTGCGACTTACGGTCTGTAGCTGGGGACCCCAAGAAAGATTTTGGTCGATCCAGACTACAAGGTTCTTAACCTTTTCGCTTACTGGAATAGCAGTTCCGTTAAATTGAACTTGGGGAAGCTGCGACCAGTTTATCTTGGGGGTCATCCTTGAGCTGCCAACAACAATGACCTGAGTCTTAGATGGATTAACCTGCAGCCCATGTGCCTCACTCCACTCGCAAATTGAACCCAAATCTTTGTTTATAATATTGATTGAATCAGCCAAACCCGAAATCGCAGCTTGTTTATATATTTGCAAATCGTCTGCATAAAGGTGGTAGGAAGAAATAAGTTTTTTGGAAATAGAGTTTATAAACATTGCGAAGAGTAAAGGAGATAAAACGCCACCCTGAGGTACACCGGCAGAAGTATAACACCAAGAAGAGCAAGACTCTTCTATGCATATATGTTGTCGGCGGCCATACAGGTAACTACGAAACCAGTCAATCGCCGTTGGAGATATGTTAAGCGAGCGCAGCATGCCAAGCAGGATATCGAAATCGACATAATTAAATGCGTTACTAAAATCCAGTAAGCAAAGAACCGTCAGATTTACATTTTCCATGCCTAACCGTATGTCATCAGTGACGTTAACTAAGGCAGTAGCGGTGCTGTGACCAGGACGAAAACCGGATTGGAATGGATTCAGCAGACTATTCTTACAAAGAAAAGCACTGAGCTGATTGTGGACAAGGCGTTCTAGGACTTTGGAGAGGAAAGGCAAGATAGAGATAGGACGGTATTCGGAAAAGGAAGTAGGATTCGATTTTTTGGGTAAAGGAGTAATTTTTGCCTCTTTCCACATCAATGGAAAAACACCATAGGATATAGAGTAATTTAGGATATAGCATAGGATGGGATGGATTTCGTCGAGGACAGGGAGTATCATTTTCCGACTCACACAATCACTACCAACTGCGTTAGATGTGATTGAAACTACGCTCTTCTTAACATCACAATTAGAGAATTGACTAAAAATAAATGGGGGATGGTCCGGAGTTGGAAGGTTCGAAAGATAATTTATTGTAGCTGCCTTCCTGGTCCCATCGTGGTGGGTCGAAGATGAGAAGTGTTGATTCAGTAGATCAATATCTAAGTTTTTAAGAATCGATTCTTGGCGTGATTTTCCAACTCCCAAGGATTTAAGAAATTTCCAGACTTTAGCTGGATCTCCGTTTTCAACTGAAGTGTGGATATGGCGGCGTTGGGCATCTCTACACACCTTATTGCAGCGATTGCGAGCATCCACAAGGATCTCCCGGTTCGACGGCGAGGGCCGACACTTATATTTAGTTTTAGTTACCGCCTTCCTGTGCATGATACCTCTTATATCGTCTGTAATCCATGGTGCCGGAAGATGTTTAATTTTAACAGGACGAATGGGAGCGTGAACATCGTACAGTTTTACAAAGTTGTCCGTCAGCAGGTTGACTTTATCGTCAATCGACTCAACACTAACTAAAGGAGTCCAGTCAATGCTGTTAGCATCTCTTCGGAGATCATCTGAATTCATGCCACTAAAGTTGCGCTGCAGGAGAATTTTAGGTTTTGCCTTAGGTGGGCGAATTTTGTAGGAGAGGAATAATAGATCATGGTAAGAAAACATGTCAGCGGGGCATTGACCATGCTTACTGACATGTTGAGGAGAGGAAACAATGAGAAGGTCCAAAAGTGAGGGATTACAGTTTGGAAAATGGTGTGTGGCACTTAAAGGGAGAATTGATAAATTCGATGACTGAGCTATTGATCGAAGAGAAGAAGAGCGGTAATCGATTTTCAGTAAGCAAGTATTGAAATCGCCCAAGATGATTGTATGGCTGTAAGAGGGTGTAAGGTTTTCAAGGATCATTTCAAAAGAGGAAAATAAATTGATGCGGGACGAAGGGCAATAATAAACACCTAGAAGGACTTTCACGTGAATCAGGTTTACTTCCAAAAAGAGACGCTCGCCCGCGTTCTGCGGTGGAGGTTGTGCAGACATATCGACAATTGAAAAGGAATATGTAGACGAAGGTATATGGCAATACCACCACCACCACCGCGCGCGCGATCATTTCTTATTAGTTGAAAACCCGGCATGGAATAGGAAGTTGAAGGGAGACATGGCTTTAGCCAAGACTCTGAGACAAGGATAGCATGGACGTTCTTACAGTCTAGGTTAGCTAGCATGTCAGGGTAATGTGCCGGAATACTTTGGGCATTTATATGGACTACATTAAAATTTTTAGGTACATCAGAAAACTGTGATTCGAGCGTGTCAGCAAGGGACGGAAAACTTACAAAGCTGTCATTACTACAAGTCGACAAAAAACTTTCGGTGTCGCTGTCGTCATGGCTATCTGACATCGACACTTTATAAATATTATAATAAACGTAAATAAAATAGTTAAAATAAACGTAAAAAAAGAGCAATTAATTTAAAATCCACCCGCCAGTTTAGCGCTAACAAAAAAAAGTGAATACAAAACAAAAATTAAAAAAAAAAAATATTCTATTTTCCTGAAATTTTCCTCATAAATACCTATACTCTTAGGATATACCAACACGCTCACGGATCGGACAGGGTAGTTTTTAACAATAATGTAAAAAAACCCTGTTTGAATTTTTACCCACTGGTTGAATTTTTGTATGCAGACTGGGAACGTAATAAGATATCCGAAGTTAGTAGTTAGTTATGTTAAGTTAGTCATTCATCCACCTTGTCTATTGAGATGTTCAACATCATTGCTATAGTTAGAATAACAGACACATACTATTCAACTTTGTCTCTGGATGACAGACGAAATACAATAATTCGTCCAGCAGCCAATATTTCCTATTTTGACGTGAACCGTTGATTTTGTACATGTACCATAAAGGCATATCATTATGGTGAACCATCACACAGTCAATTCTTGATTCAAAGTAAAAAAACCAACCAAGTGCGTATCGGACCACACAAAAATGAAGGGTTCCGTAGTAGGGATGAATTTATCCCAAGAACAAATTTAACTTAGTTGAGAAACATGTTCTGCCTTATATCGATATACGTCACAGTCAATTCTCCAACTGCAAAAATAAGGTTGTAACGGCAAAAAAAATGTGATAAAAACTGAAAATTATAAATTTTCGGAGTTTTCCTTGACTATTGCTGTGAGACCTTGCATCGTTTGATGTTTTTAGAGCTCCAAGGGAACATATATCTACGTATTTGATATTAATTTCAACTTGATACCTCCACGCGTTCTTGAGTAAAAGGGAGTTGACAGACTGACAGACGGACAACGAAGTGATCCTATAAAGGTTCCGTGTTTTCCTTTTAAGGTACGGACCCCAAAAAAAAGAAAAAACATCAGAACAGACTTCCAAAGTTAAGTTCTCGTAGTTCAAAATAATTTGCCACTACAGAAGTTAGGAAAATACTTAACCGAGCAAGAAACGTCGTTAACTGAGGAAACCACATGTTTTTACTGTTAAACTGTAGTATTTTATGGTAGGCATGGGTAACGGCCCAGCAAATAAAGGCTATTTTCGCTACAGCTTTTTATGTTTTGTAACTAAAATTCTTATATTGTAAGAAGTCATGCAACCAGCCCTAGACTTACGATTTCGGAACACGTTTAAAAAGATATTCCAATACCCTACGGCTAATCTATGATCACTAATCTTTATAATTAAATGAAAAATCGCAAATATTTTGTAGTACCTAATTAAAGAAATATCTTCCTTTAATTATACTATGTCGTCGTTTATTAATTAACTAGCTGTTGCTCGCGACTTCGTCAGCGATCCAGGATGAAAAAATGTCCTTAATTCTCCAGAACATGCTCTACCCATGTGCCAAATTTCATCCAAATCCGTTTAACCGTTTTAGCGAGAAAGCCTGACAAACAAGCAAACACACTTTCACATTTATAAATATTAGTTAGGATAGTTTCCACACGTGACAGAGCAGTTAGCTGCCTTACCAACCTGCTCACTGGCTTATATTTTTAGGGAAATACTCAACCTTCTAACGATGGACACTTCTGGCGAGCGCTACATCCAAGTTGGTTGCAGTTACTTGGCAGCTATTTAGTGTTTTAAAGACCCCAATAAAGATTTTTTTGAAGTTCACAAAAAGAGGCGCAATTACTATAATTAAAGTGTTAAAAAATATTTTTAGGAGCGCAAAGTAGAAATTGTAGGATCGAGCAGTGGCGGCACAGTGATAACGGCCGCGATTTACGAGTTGTAGGTCGTAGGTTTGAACCCAGACAGGCGCTTTGCGTAAATTATTTCATCACCACTGCTCTCGAAACGGTCAAGGAAAACATCGTGAGGAAACTAGCATGTCCTAGAACCAAAAATTCGAAGGCATGTGACATCTAACAACACGCACTGGGCCCGTGTGGTGGATTAAAGCCCACTCCCTCTCACTGAGAGGAGGCCTCAGTCCCAGCAGTGGGAACATTATTGGCCATAACACTTGACATTATAATTACATAATTATTCAGTAAAATCTTCAAAATATACCAGTTTTATTTAAACATTGACATTATTTAATATTACATTCAAAATGACATGATTACTTTGTAAAGTATTATATTATTTTAATTATTGTGAATGTGAGGACATTTTTGGATATTTTTTTATTTATTTTTTCATTTCTCAGGTAGTTTTAATGATGGTCTGGCAGTTTGAGTAGTTTATGCGGCCTACCAAAAATGTCCTTTCTTTGGTATTATTCGTCGAGTTGAGCTCCTTATGTTCTGAGTTGAGCTCCACGATTACTAAAAATGCTTGCACTGACTGGACAGGTCCACTCAAATCTGTGTTGTTCTTTTCTCAAAAGACCATTTCAGACACATGGTCCTCATAAGGCCTGACCAAGATTATGTCTGGACTTTAAAAGAGACTGTGACCTCTGAGTTTGTTTCGGCCTTTCTTCTCAGAGTTGTCAGATAGGAAACGCCGAAGTCATCTAGCAAATTTTTATATTTTTTAATATGACGTGTAAGTGATTCCAATATGACGTGTAAATTTACAGAATAAATAATTTCATTTCATGGAGAAAGTAGAAATTATTAGTGGTTCAACGAAATATTCGTACATACCATATTTTTTATCACGGCATGAGTTAATATTCTCGCGCGCCATAAAGCGCGAGAGAAGGGGTGGGGTGTCTTAATTTTGTCCAAATATTCGGTACACTTGCTCATTTTCTTAGAAGGAGTAATTCACTCTACATAATACAGGAAGTACAATATCGTATAAGGCGGTTGGCAGACACTAAATTAACATAAATAAGCTCAACCCTCACGGGATGAGTTTCAAGAAACATACTGCCGCCGTGTGGGAGCAATGAATAAGACATTTGTATGCTGTTGTTTAGAACCTGACGTTTTATGGTCTGACGGTCTTAGGCTTTTGATAATTGGTGTTATACCTGACTAATTTTATTTCAGATTAGCTTCTGCCCGCGACTTCGTCCGCGAGCTTATTATAACTTTTCTCAAGAATTGGGCTATCCAATGCAAAAATATTTTTTCATATCCGACTGGAAGAACCGGAGATTACCCCCTACATACAAACAAACAAATATTACCTCTTTATAATATTAGTAGATGTGGCTTCATTGAGAAAATTGCCACGTTCGTGCACTTTTTTTTTTTTTTTGATGTTTGGTATTGTCAAATAACTTCTCCCGCTCTTCGTGTCAGACTTTTGCTGACTAAAATCCACCCGTATTCCTTCCTTTGCCTGTGTGCCGGGGCCGCGATATCCCTTTCAGACAAACTCGCAACCCTGGCAGGCATTGGCCCTAACGGACCCCGTCAGTTGGTGCTGACATCTATTTGAGGCGCGCGTGGAAGACGAAGACGAAGACTACATCTGATTATGCCTAGAAAGCCGAACGCGGATAAAAGGAAAACAAAAATAATAGGTATAGGTTTAATATAGGTAGGCATGTCGGAAATTACCCCGCAGGAAAGTATTACCGAGATAAAAATGTCTTATTCCAGGTCATGCTCTACCCATGCGCCAGATTTCAGCCAAATCCGTTCAGTCGTTTTAACGTGAAAGCGTAACAAACAAATTCGGTTTAAAGATCTTCATTTATTCTAAAAGAACATACATTGTTCACTTAGCGAATAAATACATAATTATGCAAGGTAAGCGTAGTCCAGTAGCAAATAGTTTTGTTTATTTTTGTTAATCCAGGTAGGTATGGTGTCGTATTTTATTATGTGCAAGACTGATTTAGGTCGTTAACTTAATAGTTTTGTGTTGTTAGTGACGTACTGTTTGAGTTTTGCTTTATTTGCTTTAAATATGTTAAAAGAGGATGTGCTCCTGATATCTGCCGGTAGATTGTTATAAAGTTGTACGCCTTCGTATTTTATATTTTTCCTGCAATATTGCGTCCGCGGGGGGTGCGTCTGTATTTGGATGTTTTTATGTTAAAGGATAATTTGTGTGTGTATGGCTTTGTTGAGAATTTTTCTAATGAGAATGCAGGAATTGAATGTGTAAAGTTGAAATTCACTTTCGCATTTATCATATTAGTTAGGATTATAATGTATTATATTATATTATAATTATAATGTAATTTAGATTCCCAAGTAGGTATCTACCAATTAGATAATTTATGAAATCCTTGTTCCACAATTGATACATCCAATGGGAACTGAATGCCCCAACGTACATCGAAACAATTAGCAGTTCTGTTCAATTGGTAACAGGTACTAATAGTAAGTTATAACTTAATAACTTGAACTAGGAGTGTTATCCACTAAGTAAGTGGATAGTGGATAATAATACTCCTGTTTCATGATATTGGATACTGTAAACTAAGTCTGTGCATAGCTCGGATCCCGGAGAATGATATCCTGTTTCTCGCTGTGGGTGGTGTAATTCAAGAAAGTGCAAACTAAGGAAATAACTGCCTATTCTTATGATAGTTAATTGACTCAGGCGTGACTTTGCGGAAATCTATTATTCAGTAACCTAATTCAGTTCTTAAAGACTAATAACCCTGTAAGAAATCGAGACGCGTTTCACCTATCAACGAGACATCCTCAGGATGACGAATAATTTGTTACGAACCCGGATACGACGTGTTACCAAGTTACCAAGCGCCGAACGCAGTGTGAGCCACACCGTCTGACAACCGCATTTATATAGGATTACTGCTCGAGCCTATTCTTAGACAAGCATAGCTTATTTCAAACTACTCGTACTAGTGCTCATAGGTAATTAGAAAAAAACATAAGAGAGAAGAAATAATTAATGAGAGGCGACTAATAAAGGGTATTTACAAGGAAAATGTGAGTGGAAACGCCGGGAGGGGGGACGCCCTAGGAGGACGGTGACCTTATTGGTGATGTTCTCCAGAAAGGTCAGGTGCACAGTACTCGCAACCGGCAGCAGTGTGCGTGAATGACCAGATATCTGAACGTAAACGAGCAAAAGGAGCAAGGGAATCGAAGCAGGTGGCGTTCTGTAGCTTTTGCCTACAATCAATCTACCTAGCCTTTTCTCAACTATGTTTGGGTCGACTTCCAGTCTAATCGGATGCAGCTGAATACCAGTACTTTACATGGAGTGACTGCCTATCTGACCTCCACAACCCAGTAACTGGGTAATACGATAGCCCTTGGTAAGACTGGTTGTCAGACTTTCGGACTTCTGACGACCCGTAATGACTGTCAAAGATCCACGAATGGCAGCCGGGACCAACGGCTTAACGTGCTTTCCGAGGCACGGAGGAGTCTCGGTTTGTAAAGATGCCCACCCATCCACAGACCAAGCCTGGCAAGCGTAGCTTAACGTGATGGTTCGACCCGTTTGGCTGTTATTACTTTGCCACGAGCTCTCTGTAGCTTCTGCCTACCCCATGGGAAAAATGCGTGACTTTATGTATACATGTAATATTCACGAAGAGATGAATAATTTAATGAAACTCTTTCTTTGGCTTCATAATATGAGATTCACAAGATGTGACAGTAAGTAAATTCCTACTCGAAGCAGTCAGTCCCACTACCTACCTGCTGATCACCTAATATTTTAGCTACGACACATTATTGTGTCTATTGTGTCGCTCATGCTGACACAATGTACAAAAAACTGCCCAAGTGCATGTCGGACCACGCGCAATGAAGGGTTCCTTAGTTGGGATGAATTTATCTCAATCACAAACTTAACATTGTAGTTGAAAAACATTTTCTCCCATACGGAATGAATGGGAGACCATGTTTATCAAACTGCAAATTTAAGTTTATCGATTATTACTCGTTAACCTGTAAGCCTACTTGGCTGTGATAGTTTTCCTTTTAATTTCGTTATATATACTACTGCTGTGAATTTATTCACAAATCCAAGTACGAGTACAGCCAGTTAGCTGGCAGGGGGGGGGGCGACACTTGACTGTAACAAAAATTTGAATTGAAAAATTATTTTCACACACTCAATATTTTTGAACGACCTTTCCAACGATACACACCATGGGACAGACGAGAACAAAAAAACATCCCCACTTTACATGTTGGGGAGGTCCCTAAAAAAATGTATTCATTATTGATTTTATTTTACCACTGATTGTCGGCGTGATTAATAATATATATCCATGCCTAATTAATACAAAAAACAGGCCTTATTTTCAGTATTCATTTTACAGAGTAAACGCGTGTTAGTTTTTTATTCAATTTGTTTTTAAACATGAACATTTCAGTGTCAAAAGCTTAACCCATCTTTACAATTTAAAATGACAGTGTTTACTAAATTTTTATTAAGTTTGGTTTAGATTGATACACATAAGCGTAAGGATATGACATTGCGTGTCAATTTACGCAAGAGTAACCTTCATCAACACGAAAATAATAAACTTCATTAAATTAATTTTGTAGACCAGGAGCCAGCTACTTTAAAAATAATTATTATATTTTATTTAGAAACAGATGGCGGCTTTTTCATTGGTTGGCAAACAAACAGATTGTAGGGTGCGCTATTTATATTTGTGGTAAAATAAAATGGCAAAGAGAATATTTACTCAATGTTAAAGCACTGACAAGAATGGATTTTTTTACAAAAAATTTAGAAATCACAACAATGTATTTTTACTACGTATATAGCTTTTTGTCTTTGGCATTAAATCAAGGTTGTAATTATAATGTGTACGCAAAAACACTTATGTTACCTATGTCTTCAAGAAACTTTAATTATTCTGTTCAATTTCGCGCAACTAGTTACCTAGGCCACTCGTTTAGTTTATGTAGCTTCCTTAACTACAGCAAATTATCTTATACGCAAACACAAGAGAAGATAGTCAGACAGAGACAAAGGCTTTAGAGGAAAACTTTGTCATATTTTGGTAGCGTTTTCAGAAGAGGTAAAGACAATAAACAATATTTTTGATAATAAATTAGCATTCCATTATAAAGATATTTCAGTAATTTTTTCTTTAAAGAGTTCAAGCTGCAGTATTTTTTTGCGAATGCTTCGCATATAAACTCTCTCTTTCTACTACTGCCGAGCTTAACGAATATAACTTAGTGTTATTTGAAGTTTTGTCTCTGTTTGGTTAGCTACTCTGTGGACGGTATACACGCTGTGGATAAAGTGTTCACAAGCATTGCGGCTCTTGAACTATACATAGCGTTGTTTTAGGTATGTTCATGTTTGATCACGCGTGTTTTGTTACGAGTGGTTTCATAACGGATAATAAAGGTAGGTAATATGATACGGAGATTAAAATATGAGTAGTGATAGGAATTATGATATTTACAAAGATTTTAGCAAGTTACTTAATTTTCTTGCTTGAGAAAATGTATACATTTTCAAAATTAAGTAATCGTTTTTGAACTACACTTTTATTATTATTTAGAATCCTCTTATTATAATATATTCTTTATTTCGGACCACACATACAAGTTACACACAATCCATATAGTATTTTAGTAACAACATCGATTTATATACTATGTTTGGAAACTTTTATAAGTAACCTATTCAGTAGTCTAGGAAGTTCAGAAACTACCGGTAGATAGTTTATATAATGTATTACATACTAGAGTTTATATAGCTACGTATGAGAACGTGTAATTGCTTAACCCGATTTCTACGCCAACATAAAATCAACAAATCGCGCAGTACCTTAATTAGACGTAGTTGCAATTTATTCAGTCACTAGTTTCTGCCCGCGACTTTGTCCACGTAAAATTTTGTCCTCCGACCCACCGCGTCGCATCCCAACACCCGCCCCACTCTTCGTTTTAGCTTAGCGTTCTTTCTGACTTTTTTCTTGTTGCTCAGCTCCAATGAGTCACAGCGTGATGTTAAATAACCTTAAAAGTTCCTCAAAAAATGGTTTATCTAAGGCAAAAAAAAAATCATATCTGACTGGTAGTTCTGGAGATTACCCTGTATATACACAAACTTACAAACAAACAAACAGACAAATTTTGTATAGATTAAGTATAGACTACATCCATACCATACACTACATAATATCTTAACACAAAACTAGCTATAGAAAACAATACAGCCCTTATCCGAACTCAATCGTAACGAAATCGCGTTCCTAACAAAATTAGAACACAAAGAAAAAACATGCACTGAATACAGAATGCAGGGAAAATAATCGAAAAATGGAAATTGAAAAACCCAGGAAAGTTTTCTTACGCATAAAGTAGTGGGATCACCTGGCGACGTAGTTATGTTAGGGCTAGCCGAACATATCTTGTTATTACGTGATACCAATAAAGATCGGCTAAACTCGGGAAAATACGGGTAACCTCGGCTGTGCTCGGTATTGGAGACCGAGTGTTTTAAATTGGCTGTTATACTGAGTGTTTTGATATCAATGGTTTTGGGAGTATTAGGCTGAATAGTGAATATCTTTTATATTACTTTCTTTTTTCTGCTGGTATAGTGTGTGAACGTGACTTGGGTGGTTAGCTCCTGGACTATTATAAAAAATAAATATGTAAAACTGAGAATTGAAATATGTCGACATAAACTAGTCGAAATTAATTATCTATTATTTCAAAATAGTGAATAGTAAACAGTTAGTTACCTGTAAGGAACCTGTGTGACCTGTGGGACCTGTGTGACTGTACGGAAAAAAATTAAGATGCTTTAAAAAAAAAAATTTAGGAACCATTCTACTAGGAGCTAAACTCAATTTGTTACATTCCATCAAACTCACATCAGCAGCAAAATTCTATCTGCATTCACGTGTAACACGAAAACTTTATCCAGAACCAAATATGTCGCCAAAGAGTTTACAGATTCAACTATGAAGCTGTTTGTTACAGACAATTTCAACTCGAACTGTTTCTGTCGCACTTTATTCTAGATTGTGTAAAAGAGAGACCGAACTTTCTGTCGAAAATGAAAACGGTGGCTAATACATACGTGCCCCTTGTATTTGTTAAGGATAATTTGAACTTCGTCTCCTGTCTCACTCTATAATCCATATCATAGTGTCAGAGGGAGAGAGAAGAGATCCTTCTGTTGAATATGATTGGAATTTTGGTAACACGATAAGACGAAGTTGAACACCCACATGTAATTTTGAATATATCAAACGTATGTAGAATTAATTCGTGGAAACTTAAGTTTATAGGGACGTGTCGTGTCAGTTTTCAACTATTGGCAAGTTGGAGGGATTATAAATACCTACTCGTATTGCGTGGGAGAAAACTGTTTACCAAGGTTGATTTCTAGTAAAGATATTATCGTAATGAGAATGTTATTTGGAGAGCCTAATTTTGTTATTACGAAATCGAGAAATTTTGGTATTGTTATTATTTTATTTTATCCAGTAGGCTTATTTATTTCGAGCATAAAATCGTTTAAGATAATTATTATGTCTAGACGATACTAACGAAAATATTATAGACATTTTACTTGGAAAAGCAATTCCTTGAATCATTATTATTTCCTGTTCATTTTGTTTTTAAGGTTCAATATAATTGTGTCAACGTCAGAATCTCCCCAATCCAAGAATTCTCTTTTATTTATCTAATTACGCCGTACATTCGAGGTCAATGTCTTTTCAGATCTTGAAATTATACCGGGAACATTCCATCGAATGTCAAGCAATCAACATAGTAGGCATCTCAGAGGCTCTTAATTAATTACTACTGCTCCCGATTCGGAGGAACGTAGCGTAACACACTTACCTACTTGTTAATCGATGGTTCAGATTGATTTAGTCACTCAGTATCGTTTAATTAAAGATGTATTCAGCTTTGTGAATTCTGTTATGAACGATTTTTGCATTGAGTCAGAATCTGTAAAAATATAGATCCCAAATCTGAAAAAAAATCTATAGGTATAAAAAATAAAATATCAAAATTAAAAAGATTAGAGTTGGTCTTATCATTCTTTTCAAGTCGATCGATAGTACTTTTTGATAAGTCATAAGTCGTTTATTTCATAACAAAATACATTGTGTTGAAAATATTACAGTAGGTATGATAAGTAAAATAATAAAAAGCATAAACATAACCATAACATCCTTATTCAAAATTCATTACCTTTAAAACATATCAATATCACTAATCCTAAAATAATAGTAGATATGGATAGTACTTTGGATTGTGTAAGAAATGTTATGAAAGAGATGAGAGTGGATGATAGCGTGACGGTTGACAAGGGAGAGTGGGAAGAGAAAACGCGTTGCACCAACCCTAAATAACATGGGCAAGAGCAGGAAGATGATTATAGTACTTTTTAAAGTAGTTGTGGCCATGCCCAATAGATGGCAAAGCTAATAGAATGTCAGTGGCGTTCATTAGATCTTCAAAAGTGTATGGACACTTTGGACATTCCAGCAAGTGGGACATGTTTTTGACAGCACCGCACTCACATTGGGAGTCGGACGGGTCTATAATCACTCAGTTTGTCAAGTAGGCAGGATAGTAAGTTTACAATATGGGATATAAAACATTGCACAATATCAAGTCCCTGCAAGTGTACCACGCATTTTTTCGAGACCCTGAAGTTTAGCATCAACATTTCATACTTCAAACAAACTACATGTTTATGAACTAAAACAGCAAATTGTCAACAATGTTACTACATAATTGACGAGCTATTCTACCTACCGTACTATTTACTGCATTGCGGATCCGTAGGCCTGCTAATGTGTTTGTATGTCACATTTTTTCTAAACGCTGTGTGGTACAGTCGTAACTTAGTTTGATTATACCGTTTATGATGGAGGTCGTTAACTGTGTGAGGTATTTAGTGCTACCTTTTTTTCTATATTCTGGAAAATAAGAATATTGCATGATACCTATTTTCTCAAAAGTACTGTTATTAAAATCGATTTTCTGTATAGTTAATTGACTCAGTCGTGACTTTGCGGAAATCCGTTTTAAAATACAATAGACGACGTATATTTAGTAACCTAATCCGCTTAACTGTTCTTAAAGAGTCTTATAGAACCCTGTAAGAAATCGACAGGTATTTCACTTCTAAACGAGGCATACTCAGGATGACGATTGACTTGTTGCGAACCCGGACACGACGTGTTGCAGCGTCAAGCGCAGTGTGAGCCACATCGCGCATTGGGGTTCTCGGGCAATTAGCGGATAAGTGGATTAAGTTACTAAACATAGGTCGTCTATTGTATTTTTTCTTCTTCTGTGTAACAGATTTCTGAATAACAAAATCTGAATCTGCAACCTTTGTGAATACTTATTTTTTGTAGTATCCGTGACAAATTTTAATAATTAGTTATCTGACATTCAAGTGTAGAAGAAACCCTGTGAAAGTTTTTTTTAATTTTCCTGATGAAAATAGTTTTTGTATATAACATAGGTCGTCTATTGTATTTTTTCTTCTTCTGTGTAACAGATTTCTGAATAACAAAATCTGAATCTGCAACCTTTGTGAATACTTATTTTTTGTAGTATCCGTGACAAATTTTAATAATTAGTTATCTGACATTCAAGTGTAGAAGAAACCCTGTGAAAGTTTTTTTTAATTTTCCTGATGAAAATAGTTTTTGTATATATTGGTTTACATCATGTAAAAGATTTGAGTGATTTAAAATATTATCTCGTAATATTCTACTTTTGTTTTTATGTATCTCTAACACTTGTAAATAATTTAATATTGAAAAAATAAACGAGTGAGCCTAACAATGTGTACCATCTGACATCTTGGCTGACAGTGCCAACCTCTCGGAAAATGGGTTGGTACCATCTGATGGCCAACTCTAGCACCGCTTGCGCTCATTGGTCAAATCAAATAGCGCGCTTCCCCGGCTTGCTGTAACACACGTCTTATGTCCCTTTTCACGAGATCAGTCCCACAGATTCCAGGAAAGCGAGAGGAAATATGTTACACACAAAAAATAAAAATAAACTTGTATCCGACGAATATTCTTGTCTTCGTTACATAAACACAAAACGCAATATTCAAAATAAATAAACACCACCTCCACCAAGCTCGGAAATCAAATATTTCTTTCAATAATCTCCGAATTATCTTTAAAATCAAGCCGACAATATCTTTTTTAGATTTTATATTCCAAAGCTGGCTTTAACAATATGGTTCAGCGATTTCATTAAATTTTATACGGGACCAACTAGAACCTATCTTGGTACTTTTATTAAGTTAGTTATTTGAAACTTAACTACAAGTCTGGCAGGTTATCGCTCCAAAAGTTTCAGATTTTACGTTTTCTCACGGGGAGCCGTTGGAAAAATATGCGCGGTATCTACACTGCAGAACGGAGCAAAAATAAAGTTTGAATTTAGAAACTTGCATGCGCTAGCGTTATATTATTGACTACTTTCGTTTAGTTTAAATTGTGATTTTCTGCTCCTGATTCAAGTTTTTATACTGGTGTTAAAGATTTTTGTTTGATTTTTGTTTTTGCTATGAGTAGTTTGTATTCTTTTCTGTAGCTAACGGGGAGGTATAAAGAAGTCAGAATGCAATGGTTTCTGGAAGGTCCCGTATTAAATCAAGCAATATAAATAACGAAAAAAAAATCTTAAGAAATATAAAAGATTCCTAGATACTTCAATGTAATCTACGTTTACAGAATGCAATGGTTTCAAGAAGGTCCCGTATCAAATCAAGCAATTCAAATTTAAAAGTCATTTATTCAAACAAGGCTGAAAATCAGCACTTTTTGAACGTCAAAATTACTTAAGACAGTGCCCCAAAAACGCCCTCCCTTCACCACTTCCTAGTGCTTTAGCTGGGAAGAAGAAGTGGCGCAACAAACTCCCCAGCCACACAGCTGTCTGTGTACTTAGTTGAACGTCGAAAATTAAAATACCTACGGGTAAAATGTCCCTGTTCAAAACATCGAAAATTTTAATATCGATTGTATCGAAAATTGTTATACCTAAGCTTAAAATGTCTAAGATTAAAATGCCGAGTGATTAAAATATCGACTGATTAAAAATGTCGATAGTCATTATACCTAAGTTCAAAATTTCAACATTTAATACACCTAAGTTCATTATAATTATTTACGTTAAAAATCCCTACTCGTTAAAATATCGAACAAATTATATTTCTGTCACGGCCCCGGCGCTGCAGGGTTTGCCGTTTGGGTGCCGCGGCAGCGGCCGGCGAACGCTACGTTCAAGTTGCTCGCAGATTTTATTTCACCATTTTCTAACTATCCGGGTTTTCGCAATATCCGAATTATCAAATTACCCTCTGACATACATAATAAATAAATATCGATATTTAGGACATACTCTGTACTTTCGATATTTAGGTATTTCGATGTCACTTTTGTAGATAATTAGATTTTAGATATATTGGACGTAGGTTATCTAATTATTCGACATTATAAACTTACGTTATTTTAATTTTCGGTTACATGGTCATTCGTTATTTAAGTTTTCGATGTTTTGAACATTGACATTTTACCTGTAGGTATCTTCGACGTTCAAATATGTACCCGTCTGTTCAGATAGAAACCAGTATAGTGGTTTCTATCTGAGTATCTATTCTATCTCTATATTTCTTCAGAGATTCTTATACTTCAATGTAACCTACCTTTACATTTTCCACAACTACGTTTGTAATCACGTTTTTTTATTTACTTACCACAGTAAATAAAACCATGATTGGATGATAAAGAAGTGTTGTTTTAGTTTAAAATATTAACTGAAAAATGTGTGTTCCTTCACCGTCCTGAAACAGCAAGAAAATAATATCCTAACGCTGAAAACATTTACAAGCATGCTCTTGGCACGTTGCCTAATCAAAATTCTAGAAATATTTTCACCCAGTTCATATACTTTTGTGATTATAAAGTTTGCTACTACAACATTTAATACCTAGTGGCATGTTATTATTTTTGAAGAGTTTTAAAGTTATTCTATCAGTTGGGGCGATATGTTAACAAATATTTTTAATATGTTTATCTTTACTTACGTAGTTATAAAGGTTACCCAAATAGTTTTGGAAACAACAAAACCAATGAGGCAGAGTTCGGTTCTGTTGATACTGAAATAGCCAGACAACTCCATTAATTATATATATTTTTTAAACACGCGTGTTTAGTCCCTTAGTTTTAAGTTACTTCAACTTTTTTTAGGCTACTACTTTTTCAACTTTGACCCTTGCTTTAGGCTTCGTAAGGCACCATTATGAAAGCCTGGCTAAGCAACTGATAACCTCATATGTTGACCTGCGAGATAACCTACAAAAATAAATATTCACTTAAGGGGGATGCGCTAGACGACGAATCTCCGGAGGTGACCGGGGTAGATTTGAGAGCGGCGGTACGTAGGCTGAATGCCAAAAATACCGCCCCAGGACCCGACGGCTTACCTGGAAAAGCCTGGGTTCTGGCCTTAGAGGCTCTCGGGCCTCGACTTCGGGGGCTCTTTAGCGCATGCTTGGAGAGGGGCCAGTTCCCACTTCGTTGGAAGACGGGGAAACTGGTCCTCATCAAGAAACCGGGGCGCCCGGCGGACTCTCCGTCCGCTTACCGGCCCATCGTGCTGCTCGACGAGGTGGGCAAGCTCTTTGAAAGAGTAATTGCAGACCGCCTTGTCGGGCAGCTGGTGCGAGTGGGGCCGGATTTGGCGGACAGCCAGTTTGGTTTCCGCAAGGGGCGCTCTACGGTGGATGCCGTCATGCGCGTTCGAGCCCTCACGACGGGGGATGCTGTTGCCCGGGGTGGGGTGGTCTTGGCGGTGTCTCTTGACATCGCCAATGCGTTCAATACCCTGCCCTGGAGTTGCATTAGGGAGGCACTCCGGTATCACCGGATGCCGACCTACCTCTGTCGAGTGGTCGAGGCCTATTTGACGGACAGGGCCGTCATCTACCCCGGTCACCACGGAGAGTGGAACCGGCGAGAGATGTCGTGCGGTGTCCCGCAGGGATCGGTCCTGGGGCCGCATCTGTGGGACATCGGCTACGACTGGGTGCTGCGCGCCGACCTCCCTAGCGGCGTCAGCGTAGTCTGCTACGCTGACGACACGCTGGTCCTGGTGCAGGGGAGGTCGCATGAGGCGGCGGCCGAACTAGCGACACGTTGGGTTGCGACAATCGTCGATAGGATCCGGCAACTGGGACTCGAGGTGGCCTTGCACAAGTCCGAGGCCATGTGTTTCTATGGTCCTCGGAACGCGCCGCTGTCGGGTTCCCAGATAACGGCGGGAGGGGTTCACATCGGTGTCGAGTCGACGATGAAGTACCTGGGACTCGTCCTCGACAGCCGGTGGAACTTCGTGGAGCACTTCCGACGTTTGGCTCCCAAACTGCAGAGGGCTGGGGCTGCTTTGAAGCGGCTTCTGCCCAATCTAGGGGGTCCAAACGCCTCCTGCCGGAGGCTCTACGCGGGGATCGTGCGGTCCATGGCCCTTTACGGGGCACCGGTGTGGGCGCGTTCATTAAGGCTGCGACCAGCCCAGCGATTGAACGCGTTCCAAAGGGTCATGGCCATTAGGCTGGTCAGAGGATACCGCACGGTCTCCCGTGAGGCGGCGAGCCTCCTTGCCGGACTACCGCCATGGGATCTGGAGGCAAAAGTCCTCGCGCACATGTGGGAGTTGCGCGAGGAGGCGAAACGCCGGGGTGTAACTCCGCTGCCGCGAGAAATCACGGCACAGCGGACAGAGCTCCGGCGGGATCTCATGGCGGCATGGAGAGTGCGATTGTCGCAACCCAGCGCTGGGCACGCCACAATTGCGGCGGTAAGGCCCCTCTTTGAGGAGTGGCTAGAGAGGCGCCACGGCGTCCTCACCTTCCGCCTGACGCAGGTCCTCACCGGACACGGTTGTTTCGGGAGGTTCCTGTTCAGGATAAAGCGGGAGGAAACGCCCGGGTGTTACCATTGTGTGGATCGCCCGGAGGACACGGTGGAGCATACGGTGGAGGTCTGCCCGGCTTGGGCGGGGCACCGCCGTGTCCTCACGGAGGCGATCGGCAGCGGCGATCTCTCGCGTCCGGCCCTGGTTCAGGCCATGGTCCGGAGCGAGAGTGCATGGGAAGCCGTCACTTCCTTCTGCGAAGCAGTAATGCTCGCGAAGGAGGAGGCGGAGCGCGCGAGGGAAATGCAAGATGCGCGCCCTCGCGCCCCTAGTCGCCGCAGGAGACGCCCCGGGCGTCGGGAGTCGCGAGCCGACTTCCGGCCACCGTAGGCGCGGGCTTGCGGACGGTGGGCAATGGGTAGCTCGCCGTCCGATTAGGACCAGGCCCGGGTCGACGGCGCGTTGTGTTCCACGCGCGCCTCAAAGAGATGTCAGCACCAACTGACGGGGTCCGTAAGGGCCAATGCCTGCCAGGGTTGCGAGTTGGTCCGAAAGGGATATCGCGGCCCCGGCACACAGGCAACGGAAGGAACACGGGTGGGTTTTAGTCAGTAAAAGTCTGACACTCCCTCTCGCTCCGCCCAGAGCGGGAGGAGTCATTTGATGATTTCCCACCCAAAAAAAAAAAAAAAAAAAGGGGGATGCGCTAAGGTAAACCGCGAAATTCAAATTTTCTTACGTTTTTTGCAAATTGCAGGTAAAATATAATTCACGACCGTAACAAATATGTCTTTACAGAATTATAATAATTAGAATCAGCAATAAAACTGCTTATGTTAGAATAATCCTAAAATGTCATGATTTCATGAAATAGTCATTCAATAGGATTATCTATACATATAAAATGCTTTGTCCTGAATGACTGACTGACGGATCAACGCACAGCCTAAACTGCTGATCGTAGGAACCTGAAACTTGGAGGGTGTGTTCTTTGTATGACGTAGGCATCCGATAAGAAAGGATGTTTCGAAATTCTACCCCTAACGGGGTGAAAAAGGTGGGCAAAGTTTGTATGGGACAACGTGATTCCTTAGTCCAATCTACTTAAAATTTTGCATAAACATTCTTTAACAGAATTAATGGAAGACCTGTTTCGTATTTTATTGAAATCCATCCCCTAACGGGGTTAAACAGGGGTAGAAAGTTATTTTGGGAGTGATTTTCTTCGAAGTTGATATCAATACTCCTTAGTGCTTTTGATTTAAATTACATTTTATTTTGACACATGTTTGAAAAGTCAATCCGAATTTATTCAAAAAAGGTTGAACTCACATAAAGGCTTGGTGCTTGCAATGCAAATACTCTTTAAAATTGGAATGTCTCGAAAGTCACCGCACTATACATATTAGTACCGCATTTGAAGGTTTCTAAGCTTTACAGAGGTCTGTATTTATTCTTAGGATTCCGCTAACACCATCAAATTACCCCTTCGAATTCAAGAGAGTGCAGTTTCCCATCAAAGTCTGCTTCGCAATGACCATAAACAAAGCTCAAGGTCAAACTCTTAAGGTAGCGGGAGTAGACTTGAGGGAAAGCTGCTTCTCCCACGGCCAGTTGTATGTGGCATGCTCTAGAGTAAGCGCACAGAGTAACCTGGTGATTCTAGCACCCGAAGGCAAAACAAAAATATTGTTGACAAATAAATACTGCGGTAGGTGTAGTATTTCGATTTCGTTGTAAAAAGATAATACCCCGTGTAAGTTTCACCAGATCAAAGGCCGAGCTTCGTATTCATAAAATATAACAAAATATTATTTTATTTTCATGGTTATTTAACCTCTAAATCCCAACACTATAATAAAGATTGTTATTTATTAAAGGTATTCAAACATTTTAACATAATAATTTATATGTTATAACAAAACTAATAACTTAAAAAACCAATAAAAAATATCCTATTAGAACCATTTTCGACTTCTACGCGGACGAAGTCGCGGGCAAAAGCTAGTATAAGAGAGTTATATTGATGATTATAATGATTATATTATATAAATAAATATTTGATACAGCCGCGAATCATATTTAAGATCAAATTGCAAAAAACGTAAGAAAATATGAATTTCACGGGCTACCCTGACGCGTATTAAAGTTTTTTCTCAAACATGCTCGGAAATTCGAATAGGTATTATTTTGACAGCTTCTTCGATATAAATCGAAATTGCTGTACTGGTCAAATACAAACGAGTAGGCAGTCGGCAATGTTACTATGAAAATTATTAAAACTGTCGCGGCCATATAAATTACTTTGAAAACTCATCACTGTCATTTAAAAATAGGACTAACTTTTTACTTCGACCCATGGCCACCAAGGAGGTAACTTATCAAAGATTTGATTTCAACTGGTTTAGCAAATAGAGCTGTTTAAAGTCAAGAAGAAACAAATTAACATATTGACGCGTGAAAATTTTTCTTTGTTCGTCATTGATTCTGGAATTTATAATAAATTTACTTAAAATACAATAGACGACGTATATTTAGTAACCTAATCCGCGTAACTGTTCTTAAAGGGTCTTAAAGAACCCTGTAAGAAATCGACACGTGTTTCACCTCTCAACCAGGCTTCCTCAGGATGGCGATTGACTTGTTGCGAACCCGGACCCGACGTGTTGACACGTCAAGCTTCGAGAGCAGAGTGAGAGAGAGTTCTTTGTTCTCGAATATACGTTGATAGCAGCCTGCTCTCGACGTTTGACATGTCAACACGTCAAAGTAAGTAACTATCTTAAAATTACTTAGTTTGAATTTCCGCGCATTGTTTGACAAAAGTACTATACAAGCCTCGGCCGCAACCAGACATTGATGGACTCACGTATGTGTGCCTCGGCTTTGCCTCGGCCTACATTTTCACGATGGTCTATGAATGCGGGTAAATTGCTGGCCTCGACAGTAATGTACTATAACATCTCCGAGATTTTATTTCAAAGTTCCATTTCATCTTGATACAAAGTATGAAATATTTGCTACCATAAATAAATAATCTCCTTTCGTTTGACTTCAACAAATTGCGTAAATTTCAAAGCTAACTTCTATGTTTTTCTTCGAGTTCAAATTTATATTTTTTATGCCAAGTTATATTAGCTTAGTAGCGAATAAACTAATCATGTTTTTCGTAATCTAATATTGAATGCTGTCTACGGGAACCTTTAAGTCTAAAGAACATTAATAAAGTAAGCCCACTTAATCTAGGTAATCACAATATCTAGCCAAAATTGAGTAGCATCGAGTAAAGGTTTTTGGTGTTATAACGTTTTACTTAACATAACACCACGCTTTGTTTCCCCGAAGGCTTCAGCAGAAATGTACCTATAGTACACCCACATTTCGCCAGTTATGTTTAAGTCCCATGTAATATGGGGCGAGACTATTGCCATCAACCGGGCACAAATCCAGACTCTGGGCTGCTACTGAGAAATTCCAGATAGTAAAACTCAATAACGCTTTGCCCGACCCAGGCATTAAACCCGAGACCTCGTGCTCAGCAGTAGCGCTTGCAACCACTAGACCCACGACTCAGCCCATAACCTATTAAGTGCGTTATTAACAAAATTACTGGAGCAATATATTCATAACTATTCGTTTTGGGAATCACTAACTATCTCTAAAACACACTGATAAAAACAAACACACAGTACCAATCTCTATTTTCAGAGAGATTGGTACTGTGAGCCACCCTGTGTGTTTTTTTCAACTATGGGTTAGTACCATCTGACAGCCAACTCTAAAACCGCGTGCGCTCAAATCAAATAGCGCGCGCTTCTCCGGCTTCCTGTTACACACTTCCGTCCCTTTTTACGAAATCACTCCCACAGATTGCAGGAAAGCGAAAGAAAAGAGGTTACACATCAAAAGACGGCACATAAAAACCTCTTTAAGTACCTCTTAGATAACAGTTCACCTTTTTAAACTTCAATGGAATTAACTACTTTAACTTTAACCACCATCGGAATATTTCTAGCAAGTAAGTACGTCTAGGACGTACTTACTTGCTAGAAATATTCCGAAAGATCAACCACTAGTGTCCCTAGACTGTGTTAGGAAAACCAAAGTTGAATCTGAACTCAGATTCAACTTCATAATATCTAATTAGTGATTGTTATGCTGCCAGCCTTTGTAACGTTAATAAAATAAAATAAAGGATAAAAAGTCAGGACTAGGGACTAAGAATATAACTAGGTTAGGAAAAGATTAAGATTAAGGGACGGCTTCGTACGACGTGGGGTGCTCGGGCTAGGGGGGTCAGGAACAGGCAGATGGGCAGGCGGTAGGCAGGTAGGCAGGTAGGCAGGCAGGCAGCAGGTAGTGTGGAAGAGCCGGGCTGTGGTGTCACACGCTGAGCAGGAGGTTCGTTGATCATCGAACGGAGAGGTGGGTGTGAGAGGTAGCGAGGTAGTGGCGACACTTCGTGGCACCTCACGCTAGCGTGAAGGCACGTCAGCGTCACATATGATGCCGTGCTCTGATAGCGAAGGCTCTCTCGGAGGGTAGTGTCGCCTGGCGCCACGCCTCTTGACGTCAGAGGCCTCTCTGATTTAAATAGTGTGTGACGTCACACACGCAAGTTGTGGCGTCTTACACCACGCGGCCCGAAGGCTGAAGTAGGGCCCTCTATACGGGTAGGTGAGAGGGTCGGTTAAATGATAACCCGTAAGCACAGACATACTAAAAGTTTATTGGTAGAAAACACGGTTACACAACGGTTTAGATTACAAACAGTATTACGTATAATTAAGCTAGTTACACTGAACTAATCATGCTAAAATTCGAGTAGATAACTGTGCTAGAAAATTAGATTCAAGGGAAATGTCGAAATAAATAAGAAGTTGATTAGTGGTTGTGATTTTATTTCAGCCTCCTTTGAAAACTATTCTTTATTTCTCATAGCATTGTTTTTCGCTTACAATACGATATCAAAAACACACACTAATAAAAAACTGAGTACCTGGGCGACCGAGCTCTGCTCTGGTGAAAATAGAGAATGCTCATGTCAATATAGGAAAGTTCATACTAATTCCATGCTGCCATAATAGTACGTACTAATTCCATGCTGCCATGATAGTTGGTACTTACTAATTCCATGCTGCCATGTAAGGTGTCATTATTCTTGTTCTAAACTTTGGGCGACCGAGCTCTGCTCGATACGATACGATACGGTCGATACGGTGACAACAATTTTTTCCAGATATACCTAGCTCGATCGATTTTTCGCCCCCGTAAACCCCTATATTGCAACTTTCATCGAAATCGTTAGAGCCGTTTTCGAGACCGTGATTACAAATACATATTTAGATATACAATTATTGCTCGTTTAATAATAGAGGATAGGTTCATACTTCTAAACTATTATTTTAAAAGGGAAAGTAACTCTGTCTGTTACCTTTTCACACCTTATGGGGTGAACCCTATAGTTTGTTGCGGCTCCAGAGCGGATCTGGGGTCTGATCGGTTAAGTTGTTAAACAGGTAGATTAACGGTTACATCGCTTTAGGGTATACTGGAATGTTAATGGACCAGATATTGCTTTTCTTCTGCGTGTTCTATAATCATGAACATAGATTTTCTATAAGTAAGATTAAAGGATAGTTTTTATCTCTGTACTTTCCGTGAGATAATTTCTGACCTCCATGCGATGCAAGGGAAAAGCAAGTATAGAATAATAATTGTATCTCAGAAATGAAAATTACCAACCATTTAAGTCTTTAAAGGAATCTTTAGACATAATTATTAAGTACTTAATAGATTATTACTTCTACCAAAGACGTTAGTACTTTAAATGATAACTATGAAGTACCTAGGTACTATGTATTTAGTGCCTAGTTTGAGGCATAATTTATTCAGTTTCATAGGCCTTGTGCGTAATTTAATATTTGGTAAAGCCATTGAAATATTTAAACGTCTAGACTCTGTGTCGTTAGTGACCATTATTATTGAACCTTTGTTAATGATGTCTGTTTGGAGTGTAGTTAGGCGTGTAAGTGTATTGGTATAAATATAGAAAATTAAGGTTAATTAAAATATGTCACACTTCTTCTGAGCATGAAGTGCTGGGTTCGATTCCTGGGTCGAGCAACTTGTTATTAGGTGTTTTCATCAGTCTAAAATTTCTCAAACTGCCCGGAGTCTGAAATCGTGCCCGGTTGATGGCAATAGTCTCGCCTGGCGAAATGTGGGAGTACTAAAGGAGAGATCACAGGCGTTTTGTTAAGTTGTAATTGTTCTTCTATGTTTTTCGGCATATCTAGCATCTTTGGTCCCTCATTGCTGAAAAACGTCTCTCATATATAGCATTTTTCTAGTAGTGGTTTTTTGAAACGAGTTTCTCAATATTTTCAAATATTTGCTACTACAACTAAGTTATTAAAGCTGTGTCATCACTGCTGACCATCTATTCTACTAAACTGTAATAAAACAAAAATGTATTAATTTTATTCTATTGCACTACTACAACTAATTTATTAACTTTGATACAAAGACAAGGTAAAACAAAAACACACGCCAACAAAAACCTGAGTGCACTCTCCCTCCATTCACTCGTAAATTCAGCAACGAAATAAGAACAGAAAGCAAAAACTTAAAATAAGCTACTATTAATTAAGGTGAGCTGCTAAGATTTCCGCAAAAAACAAATATTCATTTAAGTTAGCTGCTGAAGTAAGCACCTACTTCCATTCATTGCAAAACTGGTCTGATGCAATCAAGGTAATGAAAACAAGCCAGGGTCTGCTTTATAGTAAATATTCAGTGGAAATTGTAATAGCCACTACACACAGGGTTCACGTTTAACGAACCGACAGCGAATTGTAAAATGAGGGCGAAATTGTTGTTTTTAAGTTTTGTTTTTTGAGAGAATAGAAGTTAATTGGTGGGTGTGTATAGTGCAAGTTAGCCTGTAAGGGTTCAGGAAAAATTTTAATCGTTACTAATATACACACCTGTATTTTTGCCTGATAAGCATCAACGATACATCTATCTATCTATAAAAATCAATTGCCGTGCATTAGATTGGCAAAAACTCGAAAATGGCTCAACTGATTTGAATATATTTTTTTGTGTTGTCCACCTCAATACTGGGGTGGTTTAGGAAAAAGAAAATGAGGGAAAACCCAAAGAAACAGGTGAAAAAACAAAAAAAAACGAAATTTACGGTCATCCAGTTTCAAATAATTTATTATTGTATCTACCTCGAGAATTGCAAAATATGCTTTTTGTCAGTCAGTTAATCAAACAGTCAGTAACGGTACTGCTTTAAGATAACACCGTCAAAAACTCTAGTACCTTTGCTTGCCTTACAAACTGTGAGTGAATGCATACACGTATTACCATACTGAAAAGCTCCGTGCAGCAAAAATATTCATAGCCATCATTTCGTTAACAGCTGAACATATTGAAATAATCATTATGCATAGCAAGGTGTAGTATTTTTTACTGAAGGTTTTCACAACGGAGAACCGTGTCGTTTTATTTATTTAATCGTATTGAATGTAACACGAAACGCGTAATCATTTAAATATATCACGTAGTTTATGACGAGCTTACAGCGACATATAATCGACACAGTATAATAACCCAAGTGTCGTGATCGACCCAAAATTAAAGTTATTTAATTATTGATTTTACATAGATCAGGATGTCCCTGACTGTCGTTGACTGAAAAATTTGTGAGGGAACCTGGATCAATGGGCTGAAATCACTAACCTCTAGGAGGCCAGCGTGGTATTTTTCACTGAACAGATAGCAGTGATGCTTCGGAGTTTGTTGCGCTACTTCTTTTTCCCTGCTAAAGCACTAGGAAGCGATGAAGGGTGGGCGTTTTGGAGGACTGTCTTACGTAATTTTGACGTTCGTTCTGATTCTCAGCCTAGTTTAAATAAATGAATTTTGACTTTGATTTTGATGATTTGTGCTTGCAAATTCTATTTATGAGATGATACCTTGGCTTTTCTTGCAGTGATAAGCAACTTTACATCGTATAATGTAGAAAGTCAACAACAAAAATATATAAAAAAATTACATCCTATATCCAAGTCGGACACTGAAGCAAGGATTCAGAAGTTATTTAAATTCTAGATTTAATTAGAACTAGCTCGAAATAATAATGTAATTAGAGCAGGTGCTTACTACCTTTCTCCTGCATAATAAATTATTCCTCCGTTGCATTTCACGACACCCGCGGGACGGACTGTTTTATTTGTATAAATTCATAGTCGACACCACAAAGTAAATATTGCAAATGTTACAGATAAGTTCTTGCTGCAAATTTTCATCTAAGGAAAGTTACAGAAAAGTGGAGAAAACTTATAGTTCGGTGCATATTGCGAGCTGGTACCCGTCTTTAACTTTTCTGCCATAAGCACATTCGTCACACATTTTTGTAACACGCGATTCTGAACAAAAGTTTAATAAACTTGCCGTCGTTGGGAAAGTGAAATGGTATTTTCTCAATTACCCCTCAAGTGAATTCAGAACCGTGTTTCCATTGTTTTGATTTCAAAATTGGCCATGATTTTATTTAACTTTTTTGGTTTGTCTTGACTTGGTGATTTTGTTACTCTGGCTATTTCTGTATTTGTATGAACACTTTGCTTTTACTTCATAATTAAGAAAATAACGCTATTATTAGTCTCGTGAAACGGGCTCCCTCAAAGTTACGGCAGCAGGGTGTGGAAGTGCAGCTCTGACGCAAACTATGTCCCTCCTCTTATCCCTCTGTGTCCCAAAAACCGGCCAAGTGCGTGTCGGACCACGCACAATGAAGGGTTCCGTAGTTGGGATGAATTTATTCCAAGAACAAACTTAACATTGTACTTGAAAAATATGTTCTCCGATACATTCCAACAGCAAATGTAAGTTTGTTCGCACAATGTTGACAGATTTACCATGTTATTTTAAAACCATAGACTTCTTATAGATTTTCTTGTAATATGTGAGTAAAGAACCATTTCCTTTTTTTAAATTTTAGGCTCAGTAGTTTCAGAGATAAGAGGGAGTCAATTTTCATTTATTTTCATAAATATCTTTAAAATAATATTTGTTAAAATTATTAAAAAAAAACAAATTCATTTGTTAAGTCACACGGTTCAGTTTAAAACAAATACAATAGACGACGTATATTTAGTAACCTAATCCGCTTATCTGTCCTTAAAGAGTCATAAAGAACCCTGTAAGAAATTGACACATGTTTCACCTTTCAACAAAGCATCCTCTGGATGCGACGAAGTTTTGGCGCAACAAAATCTAATTCACTGTCGTGCCGTCACACGGTGAAGAAGAATGTCATAACAATGACGAAAGAAAATAAAAAACACAACTCAGGACATGGTTGTGCTACTTTTTCTTTTCAGTTAAATCACTAAGCAATTAGGGGTAGGTGTTTTCAGAGACTATGTGGTACCTACATTTCCCTTTTAAACTCAGAAGTTATCGACTACTCAACAAGTGTAAAGTTGGAGATATCCTGGTAACGTGATGACGTGTTAATTTTTTTGAAATAGAGAGTTTTAAAACATAAGACAGGCAAAATTTGGGAGTACTATATGTACACCTCTGCCCAACCCTTCGGGAATACGGGCGTGATATTATGACTTCTTATGTTATGTTTTAAAATACCTAAAGATTTTGTTTAAGCTATGTACAGTACAACTATTTTTCTCCCTTCTCAACTCTCCCACTCCTCCTTCTTATCTTGTGACTCACTTCCAATATCTATGTTCTTCACACACTAAGAATCTGCGTTCTTCTAACAATCTTATTTATTTATGTACACACAGTAAAATACATAGAGATACGACATAATTATAATTTGAGTACAAAGGTCATCAATCGTCTCCTTCTCATACTTCTGACTTTGTTCATTCTTCCTTTCATATTCAGTCCATTCTTCTTTGGAATGCGCTTCCTCTTGATAACAGGACGGCCACCAGTCGGTATGCATTTAAGCGGAAATTGCGGAGCTATTTTCAAAATAAATAGAGTAGAGTCATCTCAACACCTCTCTCCCTTGAATTCGTATATATGAATATATATATAATATATATATAATATAGGTATATATTATAGTAAATATGTATGTATGTGTATGTTGTTTGTACTGTTTTAGTTATAATGCATTCGTTTTTTTTTTTTTTTTTTTTTCTTTTTTCCTCTCAAATAGAACACCTGCCATCTGATCTCTTCACCACCCTTGGTTGACTGGTAGAGAATGCCTAAGGCATTAAGTCCGCCTTTGTACTTTTTTGAGTGTGAACAGTTTAAATTAATAAATAACTATTTTCTTAATGGCCCTCGGCAAACTTCGTGTTTTGTCAGTCATCGGATGTCTATCAGTTCCCTCTGCACTAGTTTCGGTCTGGACGAAACACGAAGTTTGCCGAGAGACGTTAAGAAAATAGTTGTACTGTACCTATTTAATCCGGTCCACGCCGTCTTTTTTTTTTTTTTTAATAAACATATTTTAATAATAATGATAATAATGTTGATGGTTTTGCCGCGATTATTAGAAAAAGATGTGCATCCCTGATGTCACGGGTACGTGGCAGCACCAACAGTATTCTCAGTGTGTTCGCAGATCGGTGGGATTCCTCGATAATGCGGAGGTGGATGCAGCTCCACGCTGAATTTTAATTTTTATGTTTATCCGTGTCTGTACCTATTAATACTAAATATTAAGTAAAATTGTAACTAACCCTATGGACTCTTTCCGAAATAAAATGATTCTATTCTATTCTATTTTCTTCCTATTCTTATTTTTTTGGATCTATTTCTGGTGAAATAGCCGTCATTCGCTGTTTATTCATACGTTGCTTAGGTACTATAGAATAATTACTCGGTAGTTCCTATGCGTGTGAAGGAAATAGGTACACTAGACACATCATAACAATAAATAATGTGATTATAATCGAGTTGAGTGTATTGATTTCAACAATTCAATATGTATAATAGCATCTACAATTAAATTCGAATCAAACTATCATGTGTGGTTTCAGATATTCATTATTTATAGGTAGATACGCCACAATTGTCAGTGTGGATTACAAGTATTTTATAATTATCATAATGATCGTATTATGTTGATTATTTTGTTGAGTGGCTATGTATTTTTTTTTTTTTTTGTTTTACTCACATATCTGATGTAGATACCGTACTTTTTAAATGAAGATCAGTAATTTTGTAAGGCATTGATAGCCTAGTGGTGTGACCGTCAGACTGCTAAGTCACAGGTCTCGAGTTTGATCCCAAGGTCCTCTGACTCCTCTTCCTCCTGACCTCTGACTTTTAGGATTCATGTGCGTATTGTATAATTATCACTTGCTTCAAAAACGGTGAAGGAAAACATCGTGAGGAAACCGGCCCATGGGCGGCTTTAAAACTCTGACTCCAGGTTAGTCACTAACCACACGAAGAGAAGAGGAGAGAATTTTGTAACTGTCTTTAAACTTTCACATTTCAAAACAATTCTTTTACAGCTGCACTTCCTTATAAAGCCACGTCCCTATCCGAATAACGAAATATCCGTCGGAAAGATTAAATGGTTGCATGGTGCCATAAGTATTCGACTGCTCCTTTTGATCGAAATACAGTATTTCAGTTTACTAGGTACAGTGTGCCAGAAATAGTTTTTTCATAAAGAGCCTTACTGCCTTTGACATTAATACTGAATTTAAATGAGCATGTAGGCACCTACGTTAATGGTCGTTATGAGTTATGAGTACCTGTACAGAAAGCCTCACTGTTTCAAACGAAATTCAGCGAAGAGCTCTTAAAATAAGGAATACTGATCTGTAGAGGCACCCCGTAAATATACGCGTCAATAACTCTTTGAGCGTCATGTAGGTCAGTTCTGAGTTCTGGAAATAACGTGGACTTTGAGCCCTAAGCTAAGTTGCCTTTATTTATATATTACTATTTATTTATATATAGGGTGTTCGGCAGAAGGTTGAACATACGAAAATGGCGGATCCGTGGGGCCGTCTACTACGTTTTTAGGCCCAATAACAAGTTGTTTTAAAAGAAATTGTGCATATTGCATACCGTTAGATTGGGCATGAACCAAAGATGTTTTCCTAAAATTAGAACTCCTCTATCGCTATCAGTTTTTTTTTTGAACGCAGTTCAAAGTCGGGCTTTCGGTATGTATTTTTTATTTGTTTGTAGTTTAAGGGCTCGTATTTACTTTTCTAGCCATCATCTGCGTCAAATACATATTTTATAAGATTCTACAGTTACTTTAGATGAAGATAAAAATAAAATGTTGCCAGTTTTGTTGTTTTTATATGAAATTATTGACGTTTGAAGTTTTGGCAACGCCAAATTCCTAAGAAAAAAAAAAAAAAAAAAAAACCTTTGTGGCCTGGGTCTTGTTATTGGGCCTAAAAACGTAGTAGACGGCCCCAGGGATCCGCCATTTTCGTATGTTCAACCTTCTGCCGAACACCCTGTATACTATAATGTATAGAAAGAAAGAAAGAAAATAAATTTATTTGACTCAGACACACAATATTCACCCAAAAACTAAAAAAAACAGAAAAAACAAAGATAACTTAAAATAATATTGTGTGCCTCACGGCTGCGCCAAATAGGCCCCAGTTCAGCATAAATGCCAGACAACTAGACGTGTCTGACGCTGGTTTTCAACTGGACCTTATGTTACGAGGACGTCTTATGGATGTAAATCAGTTTTATAGGATTAAATCAAATAAAATCAAATCAAATATGTTTATTTGCAAGAATATGGTACAATAGGCGTTACAATATGGGTTCCAGCATATCCTGCCATTATATGGCGTACAATTTTTTCCATAATATCAAAAAAATCGAGACTTATAATATTAATAACACTAATACATTAAATTAGTAATTATGAATGAATTAATTAATTTTATTGGAATAAATATTGCAATTTTTATGTAATTATAATAATGATGGCATATGATAGAATTTAGGCTACCTTTATTTTATTATGATACTAACGATTTATCCTCTAAATATTCTTTAACACTATAATAATTTTTCTCTAATAATAATCTGAACAATGACCTTTTGAACAACGACAATGGCAAATCTTGAATATTATTTGGCAAATGGTTATAGATAATAATTGCCATGCAGTAAATATTTATTTTAAATAGCATTAACTTTATTTGGGGTAATTTCAATTTGTCTTTGTGTCGTGTTCTACTATTTATTTTATAACTGCTTTTTTCAAATAAATTATATTTTTTTTTAACAAACATGCATGTTTCAAATATATAAAGAAATGGTAAAGACAGTATTTTAAGTTTTTGGAATAGTGGTTTACAGCTATCTAAAAAATCAGCTCCACGTATTGCCCGGATACATTTTTTTTGTCCTTTGAAACCTCTTTCCACGTCTACCGAGTTTCCCCAAATAATAAGACCATATCTGAGTACAGACGCTACATAAGCATGGTACGCAACCATTGCGGTCTTTAGATTAACCGTTTGTCTTATTCTTTTCAGGACATACACAAACCGATCAATTTTTTTGAGTATTTCATCAATGTGCAGTTTCCAACTGCAACTTTTGTCCATGGTTATACCTAAGAATACACATTCATCAACAGTGCTTAAGACGGAATTGTTATACTGAATGTCTAGACTATCTGTGTTTGTGTTGCGTGCTTGAAATTGCATTATATTTGTTTTTGTCATATTTATTTTTAAGTTATTTATTTCTAGCCATTTGATTGCTTTGTCTATAGCCGTTTGCTTTGTCGTTAACCGTGCACAAACCAGGGACAGGGAAGCTACTGAGGAATTCCCGATTGAAAATCTCAATAACACTTTTCCGACCTGGGAATCGAAACCAGGACCTCAAGTTCAGCAGTAGCGCTTGCGATTAAGAACAAGAACAACAATAGAAGAGATATCTCAGGCGGCGGTGAACTTTGATATTCTATGGCAAAAGGTTACTACTAATCTAATTTTGTTCGCAAACTACTGATTAGATTTTTCGACCACATTTGTCAATACAGGCTATTATAAAATATATGATTGCCTCCATGGTATAGTCTAGTGGTTGTAAGCGCTACTGCTGAGCATGAGGTCCTGACCTACAAAAGTGTTATTGGGTTTTTCCATCTGGGATTTCTCAGTAGCAACTTGGAGTCCGGATTTGTGCCCGGTTGATGACAATAGGCTTGCGCTCTATTACATGGGACTTAAAAAAATCTGGCGAAATGTGGGTGTGCATAGGTACACCTCTATCTTACCCTTCTGGGAATACAGGCTTGATGTTGTGTAAAAAAGTAATAAAAAAAAAAAACTTACTTGGTTTTTTTCTTACTTCTACCTACATATTTTATTTGGATTTATTTACATCCAAAAACAGTACAACAAAAATACATAACGGTTATAATCCCACATAAAGCAAAGTGAATTAAATATTAAGCAGCCTCTGAAATTATGTACCGCTGAAAATATATTTGGTTCTCTTTTCCTCAGCATGTATTTTTAGAAGTTAATTTCCGCTGAAAGGTCGAGGTAAGTCACTTCTAAGTTTTAATTATATTGTAGTAATAATAAAGTAAGCATTGAAAGCAAACAATTTGAAGATTGATTCAAGTTTGAGTGCTCAATCAAATAACAAGGAACTCAAAGATTTAAATTGTTGGATTTGCCCTTACCGTACTTATGTCGAGAAAAAAGTGTCCACTCTGAGAACAATGAGCTCACACATTCGGCATAAATATTATACTTATGCTGCTTGAGGTTTTCCTCAACCGCAGCTGTAGTGAGAGCACAACACGCCGAGCTAGGAAGATGGGATGGCGCAAGAGTACCGACACACGTTGATTCCCATATTTAATGCCTATCCACCTTCCATGTAAATTAAGACACGCCGTCCGGTCTTTTGGGTAAGCCCTTGGGTTCTAATACAGCTGGAACGCCGACGGTGACAAGAGCTTGTCGGATAATGTCGTTAGTATTCGCGTGCCGCACTTCGGCTGCAAGACGAGGTCCGAGGTCGTGGTCAACTCCGTCACAGTGACAGTGATACAGAGAACAACATGGAGCTCTTGGTGATAAGGAACACCAAAGCGGAAAGTAGTTTCGTTAAACAAAGTGCCTAGGTTCGACGACGGTAGTGCATGAAGCATTTTTATTCGTCCGATATAAGAAATTAAATTTATTGTAGTATGGACGTCCCCACGCTTTCATAATTGTTACTTATAAAAAAGATGTAGATATAATGTTAGTGTCCGACCGAAAGTTTGGTTTTGGTTTCGGTTTCGGTCGAGTTTCGGCAAAAGAACGGGTTTCGGTTTCGGCGGCAAACCTGCCGAAACTACGACCGAAACCGAAACTGCATTCGGGAGTTCTCGCGCTGTGCTCGGTCATGTTCGGCGCGGTAAATTCCATCCAAGCGACTAAGACAATAAACACCTCACCTATTTTAAGTATTCTTAAGGCGCAATAAATATATATTTCTTAAATGAGGGGTTGTTATGTTGATAATAAGTCAAGTAAGGTTTAGTTGATATCAATAAGTGAAAATGTCGAAGACTGCATAACTGTGATATAAAGAAAAAAAAAAAAACTGAATGATTATAATAACGTTTTCTCTATTTTTCCCTCAAAACATCATCCTTGTAAGGAAGTTTCGGTTTCGGTTTCGGCCAAAACTGAGACCGTTGCCGAAATTCGGTTTCGATATCGGTCGTAAAAACCAGTTTCGGTCGGACACTATAATGTATCTATAATTATCTCCATAAAACACCTGAACTCTAAGGTTACAACAGAGGGGCAATTCCCGTAATTTATAAGAACTTCACATTCGCATCTCATTCGCAATCTGTCAAAAATACAATCAATTTACCAACATTTTTGACAAGTTTGACAGATTGCGACTTGAATGTGAACGTTTTTTAAGTACGAGAATTGGCCTTCAGGTCACATACGAAGTTACACGAATATACTTCGCTTATTATAATTTGTCAACTTTTAACATATTCACAAGACAAGGAGCCCTTCATTTGGCTAAAGACATACGAGTATCTTTGAAAAGTTATTCGACTTTACATCGTCTTCATCTTGTTTGAACTCCGTCTTTGAATTAATGGGCTTTGAAGCAACTTCAATCTTCTTTTGAACACGTGTTTTAGTTGAGCTAAAACTGATTTATTATTTTATGTAGCTCCGAAGATTGTTATTTAAATAAATGTTCAGGTTGAGAATATTAAGATGGAATGGAGAAGACGATATCACTGAGATATGAATCATTTAGTCGATATTTCGAAATCGGAATGATTATTTTCGTACATTTCAGAGGAAATTAAATGTGAATGATATACAGACAAATACTACGCAACATCAACAATTTATTGAATAAAAAGAACATTTTGCTGTAATTAATCCAAGTGTAATTTATAATTGGCTGTAGCAGTTTATTTAGCTATAAAAATTCTTTAAAAATCTTTTAAAGTAGGTTAAAATGGCATGATTGTTATTTCGCTTTAAATATACACCCTGTTTAATTAAGATGCTGTTTCCCCACCTAATATTGATGTCAACTAAATAAAGCCCTTTTTACTTAATTATAGAATAATACGAAGAAGGCCTTACAACGTTCCCACGAATTAATATTTTTCATGTACGTAAGTGAAATTTAATAAAGCACAGCCTTGGCGTAAAATCAGTGAGCGGCCTGTTTTCTACGCAGTAATTAAATACCTATGGAGTTTTCGTTCCATAATTACGTGATAAACCTTTTCGCGGTATGATTTATTATTTTTGAGCGTACCTTTGTTTTGGCTTCAATTTTCTTGGTCTTTCCGTTTCTTGAACCTTTTATGGTTTAAGAAATTAAATTTGAGAAAGTATATCAACCACAGTCAGTGGATTGAAAAGGATTTTGACTAAGAATTTGCAAATATACTATTTTTGAACCTAGTTATTTGTCTAAGTAAGCATTTATATTTCTATTCTATTTTTCCATATGGCAATGGTGCCGATGTCGACAATTCTGCCAATGTCAATGTGTGGAGAAAACGTGCGGAGGGAAACAAAAAATAATAATGTGTTATAGAGACAGAGACTTAAAGCATTGGGGTTGCCAATGTGTAGGTACAGTAATTCTACTACTTACTTGTCGCTCATTACAACTTATTTAATTTGTTGTTAAATGCATCGTATGCAGGTGAAGTTTTAGGAAAACTTCATAATACACATTGTTAAGCCAGGTCATTCATTATTAAGAAAATTGAATCCCAACTTAAATTGTCTGTATATTCAAATCAAGACTGTCATTCTTTGAAGGTTCTATGAAATAACACGTCAAATTGACGTACGGTGTTAATTTCTTTCACTAATACTTTCCCTGACTGTGTTTTACATTGTGTTTATGCGTACATAAAGGTAAGTAACGTAGGTCTTGGTAAGTTTGACAACCAGTCTTGCCAAGGGGTATCGCATTACCCAGTTACTGGGTTTCGGAGTCGCTCCATGTAAAATACTGTAATTTAGCTCCATCCGGTTAGACTGGAAGCCGACCCCAGCATAGTTGTGAAAAGACTTAGCAGATTGATTTTTTTTATGCGTACATAAAGACCAATAAATTGTTTTCTACATAAATAGTAGATTTTCTAGTTTACCGCGAAAGAAGCAATGTACTATTACAATAGACTTGTGAAGTTTTCCAATATTTCGCTTCTGTGTTTCCACGCTTTTATTTTCCCGCGATTGTGATTTTATTCCTGAGAGCTTTTCAACGATATTTCCTTCTGTGAAGTCACTTTATATTTTCAGTTTCATTTGTCTTAGATAATGTACTTTGCTTATGCCATTTTCTATATTATTTTGTTAAACTGTTAGTCAAAATTACATTATAGTATTTTGAAAAATTTGTGTACTGCTGAGCTGTCCTGGGTTCCATTCTCAGGTCGGACAGTGTTATTGGGTTTTTCTATATGTAATTTCTCAGTAGCAGCCCGATGTCTAAATTTGTGTCCGGTCGATGGCAATAGGCTTGTGATGTTATGTGTTATGTAAGTGTCAATATCGGCGGAAAGTATATTTATGTTTCATAAAAACATAACTTAATCTCACAAAATATTTGGTCCAGAGATATTTTTTCAATATTCACATAACTTTATTCCGAAAAAAAATTATGACAGTTTGACATATTTTCTTGTGAAGCCGCTATATTTATTTTTCACGTAAAAAGTATGGTTTAAAAATCGGCGGCATCTAGATAACTAGGTGTCGATTTTAGAGTGCAATCGACGTTACCTGACTTTTTTATAATGAAGACTATTGACAGTTTCATTATACGTAGAAAGTGAAGTTAGTAAAACAACCATCTAAAATACCTTATATAAAAGTAATTTCTCATTCATGAGACGAAAATAATTATTGTACACTATGCTGACCTACCTTACCTTTTGTCTTAACTAATATTTTAAAGAGAAACTATTTGATTTTTTGTGTGTATGTTAGTTTGTAACGAATAAACTCAAAAACTACTGGATCGATTTAAAACATTATTTCACCAGCAGTATGCTATATTATCACTGAGTAACATAGGCTTTAATTTGTAAAGATATCACGCGGGTGAAGTCGCTGGCGGAAGCTAGTTTTTAATATTCTCTACCGTAATTTACGTATAAGTAGGTTCATAACATTTATTTTTAGGAAGTTAATAAAGTATTGATAAGGGTAGTGTATGTTTCTGATATTTCGACCTCTAAAGGTTAATTAAGGAGCTTTTACTAATATTTTATGTTATAATATTTTTGGAACGAAGTTTTTTCACGCGGTTTGCGGTAGGAGTAAAATGGTACAAATCGTCACGTAACGAAAAAGCGTTATGCCCGAAAAAGTCAGTTTCAAGTGTCAGTTCAATTTGTTTCAGTTTTTAGCAAGCTTAATATTTATAGTACGTATATAACTCTGTATTATCAGTTCAATTTGTTTCAGTTTTTAGCAAGCTTAATAAATAATAATAAAATATATGGCTCTGTAATAAAAAACAAAAACTTTTGACACTTGAAATTAGAGACCATAACCCCGGTAGCACACCTCCGCCGCGAAACCATAGCAGCGAAACCACAGTAGTTCAATTCAACTGGCTCGCGTCATGTTCTGCTACCCGAAATTTGTGGAGTAGCGGAACATACTCAATACTCAATATATTTATTGCTTCCACATGTGAACTTAGGTGGTAGGTTTAACAAAATAATATGATCATTGTGGACCCTGTCGGGCACAGCAAAATGCCCAAATGCGTAAAGGGTACATGACGCGAGCCAGTTGAATTGAACTACTTTGGTTTCGCTGCGGGGGTGTGCTTCTTGCGTAAATTGCTCTGCAATAATACTTATTATACAGCAAACAAAACTTTGTTCCAACTGGGTGTCCCACGACTTTTTTTTATATTAATTTATAGAAAAGTGTTTATTTAATTTCGTTTATGATAAAACAAAATACTTTGGAGAAAAAAATTACTACCACAGTTAGTTGAACTACTATTAAAGTGATATTGTGTCGGTTTGAGCTATACGAGAATAGACACAAGTAAACAAGAACCATACTCGTGTAAAAGATTAGCCGGACAGCGGTTGACTGTGTAGGTTGTGATGGACATACATTTATGTAAGCATAGTTCCTTGTGAAGATTCTTTGAATGCTTGCAGCTTTAGTTATGCATAACAACAGTATGAAAGGGAAAAGGGAGGATGTTTAAAAGACTTACAACGTTGTTAATAATAGTAGTATATGAAACTGTTCCATAAAGAGGGGTATTAAATTACGAGGGTTTTAATAGTATCACACGAGTATTTTAATACCTAGTTATGTGCAGTTTTATATACTACTTTATCTACTCTCATACATTGGGATTGATCCTACTAAATAAAAGATCAAAGATTAAAAAAATCTCACGTAAGTCAGTATAACCTCACGTATGAATGGCGCCTGCACCCAGCACATCACCGCGCATGCGCTAGAGCGGTGCTGCTGTCCCCCGCTAACGTTCCATTGCAAAAGTTGATGGAAACTCCTTGGTGATATAACTTCTAGGTTTTGCATTGTATCGTAATAGAAAAAAAAATGTTTTATATCATTCCCCCTCTAAAAAGCTTATTTTATTCACTGAAAACAGGGAATAAAAAGGTCTATTAATCACTATTTTGGTGTTTGAATTTAGAACACACCAATATATTGGTCCTCCATCTCAATGCTATACAACCATCTTGTAAAAAAATACTCGATACACAGGACATGAATATCGTTTCACAAGTTGACCATCCGAATAATAATAATAAGAAAATTACTCTTAATTTTAGTAATTGTTCTAAATTTAATGTGCATTTTAATTAATTTAACCTTCCTTTTTTCTTCATTAAATGTCTATTTTCGCTCAAATCTTTCTTTTTCTCGTAGTCATGGTATAAAGTATAGTATGCAACTCTTGAATAAAACGGATTTATGTCGAGGGCCATGAATCCCTCGCGTCGCTCAGGATTTTAACACTTGAACTATGGCCCTCGCTTTAAATCCGTCCTTTATTCACTAATTGCATAATATACTATTATAACATTATTTTGTTAGAGAAAAAGTGTGAAAAAATGATTCTATTTTTAAATTTCGGTATTGTGTTTATAAAGTATGTCATTATAAACTCGTTTTGAAGTTCATAATTCGAATATTACGTAATGAGAGTAGATAAATACATTTTTATTAAAACTGTGGCGGCATTTACATCGCCACATGCGTATCAAAGACCTGACGTTACGCAAATCTTTAATTGCGCGATGCAGTCGCGCAATTAAAGTTTGCCGCGCGAACGACATATTGGGCGCGCGTGGTGGCATTCCCTCTCACCGAGAGGCCTGTGTCTCTGCAGTGGGAAAATTATAGTCTGATTAAGCTACATGCTATTATGGTTCCAAATAAAATTACAACAATTTCAATCTAATTTATGCTTAATTAAATTCTATTTGAATACTATCAATGCCTCAGTCGGTCTGAATGAACCGAAGTCTTAAGAAGCTTATAGTTTCTCAATAGAGGAACAATCCTCATATTCTCATAAATTTAACAATGACAGGGCGAACCCAGAATCCATTTGTTGGTCGCGAATGAATACGAATAACCTTGCATAATAATAGTCGAACCGAATGGTGGTCGCCCGTGGTTCGACCCGAGATTACAAGGATCCTACAAAGCCTTAATATTGTATCACTATGTATTAATATGGTTGTAATATTAATCCAATAACGTTATCAATCTATTTTGCTGTGGAAGTGAATTTGTTTTTTGGGTAGCATTTTCGTAACGAGATTTAGCTCCCATGTGAAAATAAAATATCGTTTTATGACTTATCGGTGTCTGCATTAGAAATTCGATGTAAATAAAGTTTCATCCGTGCTTTATCACTTCGTAGACAGCTACGTATTTAGCGTAGCCTGCTACGGCGTAGTCCGCTAAGACGTAGTCCGCTACGGCGAAGTCCACTACGGCGAAGTCCACTACGGCGTAGTCCACTACGGTGTAGTCTGCTATGGCTTAGTCCGCTACGGCTTAGTCCGGTATGGCGTAGTCCGCTACGGCATAGTCTAGTGACGTAGCGTGCTTAACTAAACATGCGATAGCGCAACTTGTATTGTTAAGAGCTGTCCTTTTAATTGGGTTTAAAAAAAACAATTTGAACTATAAAACTAAACTATGAAATATTGAACTCAACTATGCTTATTGAGATTAATCATTTAGCAGTCGGTGTTTGTTTTTGTAATTGTTGCAAGAAGTGTGCAATAACATTTTATATTTTGTAAATAACAATTTGTTTCTTTATTTGAAAACAATATTTATTTTCCAACAACATGATTGCATCATTTAGAAGCGAACGGTTTCTAAATAATAATTATTATAACTTGAATAAAATATCATTTTCACATTAAAACACAATATTATACCGACATTAAATAAAATAGACAGAACAACTGTCTCGTTGGTCTAGTGGTCGCAAACACTACTGCTGAGCATGAGGTCCTGGGTTCGATTCCCAGGTCGGGCAAAGTGCCCCGACTTCCGGCCACCGTAGGCGCGGGCTTGCGGACGCTGAGCAATGGGTAGCTCGCCGTCCGATAAGGACCAGGCCCGGGTCAACGGTGCGTTGTGTTCCACGCGCGCCTCAAAGAGATGTCAGCACCAACTGACGGGGTCCGTAAAGGCCAATGCCTGCCAGGGTTGCGAGTTTGTCCGAAAGGGATATCGCGGCCCCGGCACACAGGCAACGGAAGGAACACGGGTGGGTTTTAGTCAGTAAAAGTCTGACACGCCCTCCCGCTCCGCCCAGAGCGGGAGACGTTATTTGTAATTTCCCACCCTCAAAAAAAAAAGGTCGGGAAAGTGTTAATTCCATTAGGAATCTCTCAGTAACAGCCCGGAGTCTGGAGTTGTGCCCGGTTGATGGCAATAGGCTCGCCCCCTATTACATGAGACTTAATCATAACTGGCGAAATGTCGCTGTAACTACTATGGGTACACCTCTGCCTAACCCTTCAGGAAACAAGGCGCAATGTTATATTAAGTTTAACATGACCCACAAAGTTCCCACAAATATAAATAAGCCTATCAACCTCATAATTAAAACGATTCCAAAAATTGAAGAGAGACGCAACGATAAAATTAACTTTCCCATTACACTAATAACTTGAATGAAAGTTCTCTAATGTTTCGCGGCCCACAAATTATTGCCACAGGTGTCAGGAGACTAACAAATTTCGTGAACTTCGAACTTTCGGAAAAGTTCTGTCCTAAACGAAGCCTTAAGTAGGCTGGTTTTTATTATCTTGGCTGTCTTAAGGTTTTTGCTGGTGTACTTAATTGGCATTGAGAGCATGCGCGCTTCACCCTGAACGAAAAGAGCTTATTTGGCTGAATTAATAATAAAAATACTAAGGCATGTGGAAAAAAATATTATAAGTAATTTATTTATTTATTTATTTAAGGACAACCAACAAAGGATATGTTAAAATAACCATATTATTTTACATTTTGTAGTGTAGCCTTAATTAAAGGCTGCCACGGTTTGCATTGAACATAGGAGTAGGAAATGCAGTTACAAAAAAATAAAAAAGTTACAAAAAAGTAAACATATTTTTTTTTTTACTAATTTAGGTAGCCATGGTTTTTTTTTTTTTTTTTTCACTTATGTGGTATTGCCCTAGGCATTAGTAATATTTAATTGATCCCCTAAAAACTTATTGACCTTATTGATACGCTTTTTAAAGGGAAAACTTCTTTAGGCGCGTGTAGTGATTTTTGGTACGATAAACTTATGGATTTCCGTCACCGACATGCTCGCGCCGTAGTGTTGTACATACTCGTAGAATATAGATAGCGCTAATACCAGTTTTATTTTAAACTAATGAACCTCTAAAAACTTTTTGGGCCTCTAACCATGCGCACGTTTTCTTTAATAAAAAGCTTATTTTTAATTTTCTGGTCTATCCTCAAAGTTGGTCACAGTAAAAGAAAGAAAGAAAGAAAATACGTTTATTTGCGGTAAACATGACGCAAAGAAAGAACAAAAAACAAAAAAAAAAAACACGTTGGGGGAAAATAATTATGCCCGGCGTTGACGTCATGACGTCGACCAATGCAGCATATAATGAGATATAAATAACGGGTTACGTTTAGAACTATGGCAAACCGCGCGCGAGCCAAGCGAGCTAAGCGTGGCAGCAGTCAGCGACCGCTATATCCAAGATGGTCGCAGTTACTTTTCTTTTCTAGTTATTTTTCAGGACTCCAAAATAGGAATAATTTGAGGTTCACAAAAAGAGCCGCAATTAATATTCTGGGACACGTCGTCATCCAGTAGAATCTTTTAACGCCTGGGAGGATGTTTCGGCCTTTGCCGCCTGGCAACACAGTCGGGCAGCGAGGCAACGCGCTACACATGACGCCACCCTGCGCGAGCCAATGAGAGCGCGGCTCCGAGCGTCGGTTCGAGCAAAGTGTTCAGGGTGCTGATGGGGCTGCGGCGATTCTGTAGTGCATCAGGGATGTTTGCTGAACATCGCGTAGACTGCTTTTATGCTACGATACGTAAAAGGTGGGCATCCTTGGTGCATAGACTACGTGGCAGCGCCAACAGCATCCTTAGCATGATCGCTAGTCCGCTGAACTGTAGTTACATCAATCATTGCTGAGTCCTTTGTCATGGAATCGCACAGTAGTGATGGTTGAATTTACTTTGTTTTATTGTGGATAGATTTAAATATTACTAACCCTAGTCTATAAGAACATTGTTACTAACAAAATGGACACCATGGTCTGAAATAAAGTATTTATTATATTAATAATATGTCAATGCATTATTATCAATACGGTTTTCGGGCTCATCCATTGTCTGTAAATACTTTCCATCTGTACGAGCAAATCCATACAATATAAATTTTACGCTGACATCGACGCGCAGCGAATGAATAAAATAAACATGTTTGAGTTAGCAATGTAAATTGCATCGGATTGCATCGGTTGGGTAAAGGAAAAGGACTCATTCGCCGCGGGTCGATCATTTATTCGTTTTGGGCGTTTGTGCTTTCTTTCAGTAGGTATATCATTTAAACGTAACTTACCTGTACAAAAACTTTTAGGTTAGTAGATGACGTTTATGTAAATTTTATGTTACGTTTAAGTTTGGCAGGTACCAACATGGTTATTTTTACACACATTTTAAGCTTTATCAATGCCGAAACACTTTAAGTCAGGTTAGCACTAAGCGACTAAGAGGACCAGTCTAAGATATCAAAGATTTCTCAGTCTTTTTTGAGTGTTTTCAAAGTGTCTCAGTAAGGAACGGTTTCCTGATGATGCTTCTATATTTGAGATCGGCTTCCACTAAGCATCTTCCGATTTATCTTGAGACATATACGGACGATACGGTGATATTGAGGCAAAGACTGCCTCTACTTGTTATAATAATAAATTTTTCGAATAAAATAATACAATAATAAATGTCAAAATATTAAATGTTTCCAGTCATGTTCTTGTACACACTGTAATTATAAATGTGAACTGTTTCTGTTTTTGTACCTAAAGGACCATGTTTTATATAAAAGTGCTTAAGGACAGAAATAACTAATTAGATACGAAAACAAAAATAAGGTTGTTTTTTCTGGGTATATCTGGTAATAATAACATTACCCACGGTTTTTTTAAATTTATTTTTTACTTGTTGTAATTATTATGTTGTGTTGTGTGCCTTTTAGTCTGTGCTAAATAAATCTATAAACTAACTAAAATAATTACAACAGTACATAAATAGGCTATAAACTACATACATACATATTATTCACTATAATGTATACCTATATTAAACACGAAATCAAGGTGGACAATTTAATAATACTTAAATATATAATAGTAAAACTATATTACAAAACCTGTGACCTGTGAGTGAATTTGATGTAAAATAATTATGTGAGAGTATTGTTTCATTAATCGACTTAAAGAAGACGCTATCGTGTCGCCAATCAATCAAGAATTTGAATTTGAAAGTTGTCTCAGAAAAAAAAGCATTTTTCTGAACGCGCCTTGCTTATGCTTGCGTAGGCGCGTAGATAGAAGCATCGTACTGTCATAACTGTGGCTGTTAGTGCCTCACTTTACGTTTTGCGGCCAATTTTATGTAATTTTTTTTAAACTCGATTAGTCTGTCATAAAACACAGATTTCTGGTACTCAAATTGAACTATAGATGTTATAGTTACAGCTTTGGATCACGACGACACGTTTAAACTTGCTGACAAATGGGACTTGTTCGGTAATTATGGCAAAAACAAGAAATTCCCAAGTAATAATTTAATTTCTGAATATGCAAGAAAAAATGAATCATAAAGTCCAGTGGTGCTTTAATATACGGTGATACTCGTAATATGGAAACATGAAAGGGGAACTGTCATGATTGAATTTATGATTGCAAATCATTTTTTAAATTTTTTTTTTTGACATTTGTATTGGTGTTGTGATGATGATTATGTACAAGTACATATATCTTTTTTAACCTAAATTTAATTGTTTTTTTCTTCGATAAAACTTTAAATAATGTGTTTTTTTTTTAAATTTATTTAAGTTTTCATGTAGTGATATTTTATAATTAAGTCATTTCGATACAATGTAAAAATCTTTCGTAAAATAAATAAACAAAGCGAGGCAAACTTAGAAATTTTAACTCCACAAAGTTATCAATTAATTATCATTATTACCCTCAAGAAAATATTACTTCGCCTTTTCCATCAAACTTATACTTAAGTAAAAAAGTAAATATATATTTATACACAAAGGGACTAATATTTAATTAATCCGTCTCTTAACTACGTATTGTGCTGAATAATTAATATTACCTAGTAATTGTAGCTTGACCTCATATCATGTGTGACCTTTGAGACCTTTCACATTATCAAACATTCTCCGGTCACAACCAACTAAGGGCAATGTTATTAACATCGACACTGAGTTATTATAATGGAATAATAGATGCTATAAATCTTTGTTGAATGACTGTGACCTCTGTTATAAGATATTGCATGGTAGGCTGTGGTAGACCTTATTTTGTGTAGATTAATTAATATGGTATGAAAGTGGACCACCGGTCGCCTCTTTGATCAATGAAATGACGGTGGAACTTACGGGTTTGATTTTTTAAATATTATTTTGATTTTATTGTCGGCTACATCTGTGTTACCCAGTAACTGGGTTGTGGAGGTCAAATAGGTATTAGCTTCATGTAAAATACTGGTATTGAACTGCATCAGGTTAGACTGGAAGCCGACCCCAACATTGGGAAAAGGCTAGGCAAATTGATTGACTGTCGCCTGCATATTCAGGTAAGTCTACTATGTCCCGCCATTGAGGCATACAAAATTCATATTATCAGTTCGGAACATAGTTAAAATACTATACATGAAATTGTCATGCAATACATTATGATTAAGTTATTATAATATTTATGTCAAATTACAAACTAGTCATGTTACAAAATAGTTTTCAAAACAATTGCACAGTACTTTACTTTATAGTTTACTCGTATGAGTATCTAGCTTCGCTTAACATTCGTTGAGTTATTGGTTAAAAGCAAGCTTATCCAAAATATATTTAAAAAACTGAAAATAGTAACGTGGACAAACTAACTTGGTCAATCATTTTTATACGCAAAACCAAAATGCTAACTTTATTCTAATTGAAATAACTTAGTTTCATAATTACCATCTTACCGAAGCTTACGGGTGTCGCAAATTCGTTTAAGATCTAAATTCCCCTAACAGATGGATTCCTGCCACAACAATAATCCCGACCCTTTGGGTACGGAACCGTGAAACCGAAGGACGTAACAGGTAGATCCAGTCAGGAGTAATCCTTAAGTGTAAAGACGGAACGATCAAGGGGTTTTAACTCTTTGATTCCTGTGCTTTTGATTCTTTGATTTTTGTACCTTTGAAAGATAAGGGACAGGATGAAGTAAAAGATCGATTAAAAAGCCGAAATAACAAACGATAAGTGCCTCATGCCTTGTACATCAAACTAAGTAGCATTGGGCAAATATTTTTGCTGGGAAATTACTTTTATTTTTGTTGTGAAAAATCAACGGCAGCGTGCAATGTAACGCATACAAAACATAGCGTTCATGAGTTCATACAGCGGTACAGGTGTTGTGGGAGTATTTAATAGTAAGTTATAACATTTTGAACTTGATTCCTCAAATAAGAGGGAAAAAAAGTTGGGACTTTCACCTGAAATAACGCCGTTTCCAGAACGTTCCCAGGTATGTGGCCAGTACAAAAACAAATACAAAATAACGAGGAGTATAAGTTACTCTCCACTATGCGCCTGTTTACAACCGTTATACAACACGGTAAAAAAGCTAACTCAGCAAAATAAAATGTTAATGCGCAAAATTGAACGTGTTCGTTCTATAAAAAGTGTGAGCTCGAAGGTGGGGTATGCCGTGGCAGCACGGTTGATTGCCTAGGGTGCATCGAACATGCAATATGCACCCGGCCGAGGATAGGAGCCATTTCGAGTATTATTAAAATACAAGCAATGTAGAGATTTCTCATCGGCAAAAATGACGAACAACCAAAATTTATTCCCCTGTTTAATTCCTTTAAGGGATGAATTTAGAAAAATCCTTACTTAGCCCAGGTTCGTCCGGGAGATTTTATCCCCCGATGATTTTTTTTGGCGCATTGGAATTGGGACGCACTGATTAGCGCCGAGAGTCTTAAATCTAACAGTGTGTTTTTTCGACGCGCTGAGATGCACTCTGTTGGATTTTCAATGCTCCGCTCAACACCGAGAGATAAAAATCCAATGCGCGATCAAATTCCGCCGCGATATTTTTACGTCCGTGCGAACGTGGGCTCACTTTCGTTATACAAGGAACTCTTGTATTTCTCATCGGCAAAAATTACGAACTTTCAAACAAACTTTTATCTCCTGTTTGACCCCTTTAGGGGCTGAATTTAGACAATTCTTATTTAGTACAACAACTTTCTTAAAACCATTTTAATGCAATTTCCCCTTATTATAATCCAAGAACAAAATATATTTCATATAATACGAGTATAACTAATCTGTGTTCGGAATGTATTTGCCAAACATGTAAACAAACACGAGTTTTCCACTTAGACAAACATCAACTTAATCCTAGTGTAAATAAAATTGATTTTAGACCGACTAGTACTGTTGAAAAAGTCATAAAAAATATGAAGTTTCAGCGCAAACTGAACCTTATGTGGAGGCATCACAGTTGTTTTTCCTAAAACTCGTGTTTGCTTACATGTTTGGCAAATGAATTTCGAACACAGATTACCTACATTTTACTCTTACACAGGCCTTTCCACACGCACCCATATTTCATCTCCAGCACATTATTAACTAACCTAATAAAACGCATTAACAGTACATAACTAAATTATTACATTCTCTTTCGATAACGAACGTGTAATATAATTTGGCGTAATAAGTGTTAGTATGCATCGTCTGACGTACACGGAAATATATTGTTTAAAGGGATTTCCCCATACCAGAATGTCCTTTGAAGTTTGGTGTAAGTTGTTAGAAGTTAGCGATTAGATCGGAAATAGTGCCTCGGTTATCTGATCAGGATGTGAATGTCAAAAAGATAAAATGCGTAAAAGAAGATCGATCTTCCTAAATTGACCGACTATCAGATAAGTTTGAATCGAAAAGGTGGTTAGCATAAATTGCGTTTATCAAGTTCGCTGTTTAGGTAGGAGTAAGTAACGCCACAATTGCGGCGGTAAGGCCCCTCTTTGAGGAGTGGCTAGAGAGGCGCCACGGCGTCCTCACCTTCCGCCTGACGCAGGTCCTCACCCGGACACGGTTGTTTCGGGAGGTTCCTGTTCAGGATAAAGCGGGAGGAAACGCCCGGGTGTTACCATTGTGTGGATCGCCCGGAGGATACGGTGGAGCATACGGTGGAGGTCTGCCCGGCTTGGGCGGGGCACCGCCGTGTCCTCACGAAGGCGATCGGCTGCGGCGATCTCTCGCGTCCGGCCCTGGTACAGGCCATGGTCCGGAGCGAGAGTGCATGGGAGGCCGTCATCTCCTTCTGCGAAGCAGTTATGCTCGCGAGGAGGAGGCGGAGCGCGCGAGGGAGATTGAAGCTGCACGCCCTCGCGCCCCTAGTCGCCGCAGGAGACGCCCCGGGCGTCGGGAGTCACAAGCTGACTTCCGGCCACCGTAGCTCGCCGTCCGATTAGGACCAGGCCCGGGTCGACGGCGCGTTGTGTTCCACGCGCGCCTCAAAGAGATGTCAGCACCAACTGACGGGGTCCGTAAGGGCCAATGCCTGCCAGGGTTGCGAGTTTGTCCGAAAGGGATATCGCGGCCCCGGCACACAGGCAACGGAAGGAACACGGGTGGGTTTTAGTCAGTAAAAGTCTGACACTCCCTCTCGCTCCGCCCAGAGCGGGAGGAGTCATTTGATGATTTCCCACCCAAAAAAAAAAAAAGATTTAGAAGAGAAGATTTATAATCAGTCTAAAATGTTCCTAATACTGGGGATACAGGCTTCCAGGTGAGAGGGAGTGGGCGTTATTCACCACGCGGTCGGGTTGGAAAATTTCACATGTCTTCGCATTTTTGGTTCTAGGACATGCCGGTTTTCCTCGCAATGTATTCCTTCACTTTTTGAGAGCAGTGGTGATGAAATAATTTACACAAAGTAAAACGCCCCCCCCCCCCCCTCTTTTGAAGATGACAGAGACAGAATGATGTTTTAAACACATGTAGCGCTAGTTGTATTTATTGTGTCGTGGTGCAAGTGCGCCTTAATTCATGGTAAACAAAAGTTGTACAACATTGTTGCAGCAACATGATTTTTGTTGCTGGCCTTACGCTGCTGGCAGAGGAACAATGATTTGCTGTAGTAACTTGTTTTCAAGCTGTATTGCTTCATGATAAGTGCCTACTGCAAAAATAGCGCTACAGACTGTTACTGTATAAAATTGGGAAAGTTTTATTTGCCTACATTCAGTAGGTAATTTGTTTTTCATTATATTTTCAAATATCGCTGAAAATTAAGCCTTGTGCCAAACACTAAGATGTTGTGGAGATAAAATCCAAATTCTGCTCCCGTGCAAAACTGGCGTGTTACAGTCAAATAAAACAAAGTAGGTACCTATCTACCTATGTAGGTAAATGCCACGTGTGGCTTTAAGCGGTCCACCAGTATGTCGCATAGAGGTTCGCTTTAAAGCGAGAAATATCATACACATAACGTCAGAAAGTCTTGCACAGTGGGCACAGCGCACAGAATCGCGGCGCCGCAGTGCTAATAAAATTCGTGGCGCCAAAATTGCGTTGAGCGCACAAATTGTGTCAAGCATAACCTACCAAGCCGTCAGTTTTTATACGTCATTTGCGTCTTAGTGCCAGTAAATGGTGACACGATTGGTTTATACAGAGAGTGTGGACAATGTCGCCTCTAGCGGGCCGAGGCGTCTCCGTGCTTAGTGACAGTGGGTAAAAATAACAACGCTAAGTGTTTTTGCGTTCACAAAGTAAATTTCAGAGTATTTACTTTTTTTTTTTTATTTTTTTTTTTTCACTGTTGACCACCAATGACACAAGGAACACCATAGCTATGTTTTAATTTTAGAACTTTCATGTGGTACAGTCAGCATCAAAAGTTGATGACCACATTTAGATTTTCAAAATCGCTGTATAGTGAACTGCTAATAGTGAATACGGTGTACAGCGATTTTGAAAATCTAAATGTGGTCATCAACTTTTGATGCTGACTGTACATGTTTAATAATGTTTAAAGTTTTACTTAGGAATTTATTTCGGGTTTGCCCTAATGATTCCGATGAAATAATCACGTGGCCGGGTTGCGAGTCGAACCCAAAATAAATACTTGAGTAAAAGTAAACTGTAAAGTCTAGATATTAGATAAAAGTTAGATTGCTTATTAAATTGACTACCAACTTTAACAAACCACAACTATCATATTTGATAGTTGTATGAAAGGCAAATTGATTTGTGAGACCAATTTGACATTTCAAGTGATTGTTGTTTGTTTTTTTCAAATTCAAATTGGTCTCTGGGATTAAAAAACGGACTTTAGTGTGTCAATTTATCAACCAAATTATTTCCCTGAGCAATTATTATTTCTGTGGTTGAGTGGCTAGACAATATTTAAAACATTCCACACCAATAACACACTATAATAGTATAACGTTCTTCTCTCGTTCTACTTAATACATTTACATTTACTAACCTGCAATATTACAGCATCCGAGCAGCAAAGTCCACAGGGACAGTACGCGAGTCGGGCTCGCGTGGAAAGAACTCTCCATTTTACATTTTTCGAGGCACTGCACGAATATCCCAACACCTCACAAAATCTTCAGGATTACATTTAGAATGAAATTTTCGTTTATAACATCACGTTTTCTTGTTCTGTAACAAAATAAAATTCAATATTAGAAAATGTTGCATTGTATCGCGGATAATATTTATACATTACGTTAGTTTTAGAATTATTGCGCTGCATGATAATATCAACACGTAGGTATATCATCGTCGTAAATGATTAAAGTCGGAATCAAAAATCAACATCAAAAAACTTTTATTCAAACCAGGCTGAGAAACAGCACACCGCACAGACTTCATTCACTCTTCCTTCTTCATTCAAATCTTCCCCCAGGAAATCAGGATGGCGAGCAATCGATTATCTTTTAAAGTTAAAGTTCGTGAGCACATTCGCAAGAAGCTGGCATTACCATCACAACGGTAATGTTTTCCCATTGATTGTCTTAGTTGTTTTAGTATATATATGTGTATTTATTTGTACTTATATTTGTTTATAATTAGATGTTTAGGTTATATTTATAGTTTTTAATAGGTATATGTATATCTTTATATAAATATTTATTCCTCAATTCTTGCTATTGCACCTGCCACTGTTTGTCTCTGCATCACCCAAAGGTTGACTGGTAGAAAATGCCTATGGCATTAAGTCCGCCTCTGTACATTTGTGCTTGAAGTATTAAATAAATAAATAAATAAATCAGCACTTTTCGAACATCAGAATTACGTGAGACAGTCCTTCACCACTTACTAGTAATTTAGCTGGGAAGAAGAAGTAACGCAACAAACTCCCCAGAAGCACAAGAAGAACTCGATTCTACACAATAGTAGATACCAGAGCAGAGCTTTCAATTTGGCATCTCAATATTATACATTACGTTGATCAAGTAGTCTTACTAACTTACTACTTGTTGAAAGACCTACACTGTCCTCCCATACCTATTAACACTGTTATTTGAAAATATTGTAAAAGCAAATTATTTTTAAAAGAGTAACCGTGGAGTTTCTTGCCGGGTCTTCTCCATAGGAAACGAACAATTGGAACCGTGCAACTAGCTTCTGACGTTTCATAAGTGCCCATGTAGGTTTATGTGAAGTAAAATATTTTGAATTTTGAGTCTTTAATATGTAGTACAAGTTTGGAAGACATTGTACTCGTAATCATGAGTGTGATATATAATATAATTCTGGTGGAAACGCAACGGAAATACAGGTTTCCCATAACGTAATACCATTCATATCCTATTTTGAGTTTTGAAAAGCTTAAATTCATAACAATTAAAACATAACTAGTTGTAAATTAATTTCAATTTGCTGCAACATAGCCAACACTGAAAGTTAATTTTAGATTGTTTTTCATACAATATCACCACGACAAGGACGACGGAATGGCGAGCTAAACTCATAACTTTGAACGGCGCCCGTAACATTATTGACCTGAATTTAACCCTGTTACAAGTATTTAGCTTAGTTAAGACGTAAACATTAATACTAGACTACATTTACAGTATCTAGTTTTTAGTTGAGTGCTAATAGAAAATGTTATAAATCTAAACATTATTTTAAACTGAAAATGAACGTCTACGAATCAAAAGGAGTACCTATGTAAGGATCGTAGCAGGTGGGCATCTGTAGTTTCTTTTTACCCCATGGGAAGAAAGCGTCAGTTTATGTATTTATGTGTGTATTATTGTAATATGTAACTCTTCTTATTTATTTAGCCGTAAGTGCGCTTAAAACTTGAGAATCACTTTCTGAGGCACTTGTTATTTTGTATATATTTTCTTTCTAATATATAAAATTCTCGCGTCACAGTGTTTGTAACAAAACTCCTCTGAAACGGCTTTACCGATTCTTATGAAATATTGTCTGTATATTCAGTAGGTCTGAGAATAGGACGTCAACTATTTTTCATACCCCAAAATGCTATGCTAGTGGTCCATCCCAAATTTTTATTTTTAATGTTTTGGACAAAATATCGAACAATTTTTTTTTTTTTTTTTTTATGATTTGGCATAAAAAAGTACATACAAGCCTAAATTTTCACCCTTTTACCACCAACCCCTATTTTTCAAACTGTAGGTAGGTAGGCAGGTAGGTAGATAGGTAGGTAGGTGCGCCGTAGATAATTACTTAGTGCTACCCGTGCGAAGCCAAGGTGGGCAGCTAGTATATACGTATATATAAAAAATAATCCCTATTTTTGTTGGTCACGCCATAACTTGAGAACGGCTGCACTAAATTGGATAATTCCTTTTTTGTTGTGTTCGTTATTCTCAGGATAAGGTTCTTAGGATAGGTAAGTGAAGGTATGTAGGCAGGTATTTTAGTACCTAGGTAGGTATGTAGGTAGGATACGTAGGTAGATAGGTGGGAGGCGAGCAGCTAGTAATTTATATAAATGTGTTCTGGCTAGTTTTTAGTTTAGGTATTGTATTTATATTTAAGCTTATTACAAACTAAGCCGTATGCACAGCAGTTAAAAAGTCAAAACCCCACATTATTTTTCTACAACAAATAGCCTCACTTATGCAACCTAAGTTCATTTACTTGAAAAGTAAAATGAAACCAAGGCCAACGGCTTGGCCTTTTCACTTAAAATTCATTATTCCGGTTATAATCCTATTTTCATTAATGACTCAAAGATCCTTGGAAGCTATTCTCGTAAATTAAAAAGCTCGATAATTAACTGTGAGACTGAATCAACTACGAACTGAGAATAAAATTGAGGCTAACTTTTTTGTTGAGTATTTTTCTCAACTCGACCTTCAACTATTTATAATCTTGTCGCTTCTTCTGTTATATCTTTAATTTATGTTAACTTATGCGTCAGTTTCGAGGTTGACTTAGTAGTCTCTGACTCAAATAGAGTCCCTTAATCACAAGATTACCGTTTAAAAGGCAATCTTGCTGCCTGATCTCCTGGCTAAAATCCGTTCCTCCGTTTGAGTTCGACACTAGTAGGAAAATCTGACAACAAGCACTTACATGAAAACGGAAACATTAAAATGTATCAAAAGCTATAACGATTATACCTCAGGAACTCTTCGTAATTATTGTTTGCAAAAGTAAAATTAAAATACTAATAAACGTACAAAACCGCGGACACATCTACATTATAATTTAATCCAACACTGCTCTATCCAGTCCTGCTGACGATGCCGACAATATGCATAAAATTTTCATTATCCCGGTTTAGGCAGCATCTTTGCTCCCGGGATCAATAGATAGGGCATGCTCCCAACCATCCATCTTCATATTTCCTGAACACTGTCTGACAATAACCATTCGTCTTACTAAATTGCTGGCCATGTTCCGATTTCTGGGGAACTTTCGGTTTCTATAGGATAGGTAATTTGGCTGACAATAAAATATAGGTAAAAATAACTTAGTTGTATGTGTGCCGATGATTAAAAAAAAAACAAATGCTCAACGACTCGACGAACAAAATTAGAAAGTTTCTACTTTGTCGGCTCGTTGAGCTTCTTAAGTTCTGAGTTGAGCTACACGATTCCTAACACCTAGCTTCTGACGTTTCATAAGTGTCCTTGTAGGTTTATTTGAAATAAAATATTTTGAATTTTGAATTTCAACATATAGTGCACTGACTGAACAGGTTCATTTAAATATGTGTGGTTTTTTCCTCAAATTACCATTTCAGACACTAATCTGCATGATCCTCATATAGCCTGACCAAGATTATGTCTGGACTTTAAGAGACTGTGGCCTCTGAGTTTGTTTCGATCTTTCTTCTCGGAGTAGTCGGTAAGGAAACACCGAACTCATATAGTTTTACACACTTTAATGTTAACACAATTTAATGTTGACGTGTGAATTACATTTTTTGATATCATTTATAATTTACTTACACTTGCTAAGAATAACTATGCCTAGTTTGAACTTTTCCTCAATTAATTCAGTGGAGCTAATTACTAGGTAGTCTAATAAATTATAGACGTTTTCTTCTACATGATAATACAATATAGACCTCGTTATTTATAGACAATAATCAATAATTATTAAACGTTTTTAATACTTAATTAACTCAGGCGTCACTTTGCGGAAATCCATTATAAAATACAATAGACGACGTATATTTAGTAACCTAATCCACTTAACAGTTCTTAAAGAGTCATAAAGAACCCTGTAAGAAATCGACACGTGTTTCACCTATCAACGAGGCATCCTCAGGATGACGATTGACTTGTTGCGAACCCGGATACGACGTGTTGCAGCGTCAAGCGACGAGCACTGAGAAAAACAAACGAACAAACGTTTTTTTAAACAATACCTGTCCTTGTCATTATTACATCAAAATTATTAATGAACTGGGAGGCCAATAGCCTATTTGAATAAGCGTGTTTAACTTCTATTTCAAGGTTAATTTGGATTATAAGTAATTATGAAAATAAGCCTACACGTGAAACATAATATCAATCAACATTTAACATACCATGTTTAACCGACTTCCAAAAAGGAGGAGGTTCTCAGTTCGTCGGAATCTTTAAAAATACAACTAGTCTTTTCACAAATCTGTTGGGATTGGCTGCTAGTCTTACCATATGCAGCTGTATACCAGTATTTTAAATGGAGTGACTGCCATGTCATGCCATGCTGTTATGTCCTTTCATTTGTTGTCACACGGTTCAGTTTGCTAAACTTTTTATTTTTATTTTCTAATTCGACCCCAAAATTAACCCCAAAATTCAAAATTCATTTATTTACGTTACACGTCCGTGTTTGGGTCACATAAATACATATGTGTACCTTCCAACTAAATCGGTCCATTAGATTCGGAGCAAATTGGATGTGACAGACGGACAGACAGACAAACACACGTTCTGTTTTTTCCTTTTGAGGTAAGGAACCCTAAAAACAAAAAAAAACCTCTATAACTACTCGACCCAAATAATTATACTCGTATTGTATGTATTGGACGCCTGATATTTTTTTTGCGATTACAATGTTGGGACTTATGGCGAAAGTTCTTCAGTTTGATTGTCTGTATCTCACAGTCTCACAGTTAAGTTTGACCACACCATTCTGATACACACTGTATATACGTATTACAGGTACATAAATTGTTTGGTTTGGAAGCTCACACTATCGCTCTTTGATCACGTTCAGTTTGCTAGAGCTGTCCCAATGTAAACATTGTCACCTGTACCTACTCAACACATATTATAACTACATAAAACGTCTAAGGAGGTAATTAAATATTTCTAGAGAGAGATTAAAAATGAAAAGCTAACACCTATAACATAATCAGTAATTTAAAATAGTAATTTATGCTATAAGTGCGGAAATCATCTTACGCACGTGTATCATACTACTTTTTACTATGCATTGTGAGAGGAAAAAAAAAAATCGAGTGAGCCTTACGATGATGTGTAACATCTAACATAATGACGACATATAAATGATAAAAACAACATTCATGACTTTGACTTTCGACTTCGACTTCGACTTTGACTTCGACTGCGACTTCGACTTCGGCTTCGACTTTGACTCCGCCATTGTCATTGCCATCGTCATCGCCATCGATATCGTCATCCCCATCGCCATCGCCATCGCCATCGTCATCGTTATCATCATCTGGTTTGTAAAACTTTTCTCAAATAATAAAAACTCTTTGCAACGGGCTGACGACGGTCACAAAAATAAAATAAAAACAGAAAAGTAAAAAGCACTAGTGAAAAAAAGTGACACTTTCCGCACTAATTTACTGCTTGGAAAAGGCTCTTTTCGAGCAAATGCATTGTAAAAATTATTATGTTACCACTGTTGGCACACAGGCCTCTCTGTGGGAATGAGTACCACGGGCGGCATAAAAACTCTGACACCAGTACCCTAATTGCGTAATACACGATCAATCAGAATCTGAATCGTTTTGAAACAGTTTTTTGCTAATCCATTGATTCATAAGTTCGAAGAAAAATCGCAATTAATGTCGTTGAACTGTCAAAATGAAACCGATTAGATGTAATCGTTTACGAAAATGTGTTGCGTAATTAGATAGCCAGTTGGTCACTAACCACACGAAAAAACAGAAAAGAACGGCGCCGGCATAGTGCGGGTTGGTAGATGTTACAATGTCTTCGCATACGAGTTGATAGGATAGGCCGGTTTCCTCACGATATTTTCAAATATGAAGTGGTCTAGAATATAAAAGAATAGACTCTATTATGTACACCTTAAGAATATTACTTATAAAAACGACAGAAAAAGACAGTGAACATGAAGGTTCTTCGTGTCTTCAAGAATGTTGTGATTACGATACGAGTAGTCTGAAATGAGAGCCTGACAGCTGGACTAATTATAACTGACACTGTACATGTCGACATAAAAGAGTTTGACGTGATGCCAAATGAAACTAAATATTTAACTTAATGCAGACCTATGATGATGGCACTACTTTGCCGACAAGTGCTAGTAGGTTTTGGATTTGAGTCACCTCAAGCAGCGTTTTTTGTTGCACATTTATTTCCCATTCGAAATGACCCAAGTGCGATAGTGGCGCCCTAATTTTTCCAAACTCTTTTTTGCCCAGCTGTAGGTCAATTTGCCGTGTAATAGTCATTTTATACAACTGTGAACGAATAACAAAGAATGACAATTGTGATTTGAATATACAGACAATTTATGTTGGGAGTATTGCCCTAGACACCTATGTAATACTAGGAAAAACATTCGAGTGAGAATTTTCAAATAATAAGTGAATTTCATATGATTTCTGATTCCATAGTACTCAAGCGCAAACACAGGATGTTTTAACAATGATACAGGCTTCCCAACTATGCCAACAAAACTATTGTTATACTAACCGAATGTAAAAACTGAAAAGTAAAAAAAAAAAACTGTTATGTTGTAAAAATATGCAGAGGCACGCCACAGTTTTTAATTGAATAAATTAATGTTTTAAAATAATATTACAATGGAAACTACATCTCTTTTGAACTCGAAAAACATTTAGCTCTTTAGTAATGTTTTGTTATAATTGCAGGGATATTAAATGCTATGAATTTCATTCAGAAATTGGGAAGGCAAAAAACACTACCTAACTTACACCCACTGCTTCACCAAAAGGTGATAATAAAAACTTTTTACAAAAAAAAACCGACTTCCAAATTAAGGACTACAAAGTGAAAATTTACATTAATTTCGGAAGTCGGTAGCTAAAAACGAAAATTCAAAACAAAATACAGCGACGTACTTACTTATTTTTACTTTAAACTTATTTTTCACTAGATTTTTTTTTTATATAAAAAAATTGCCCTTCCGGAATCTCCGTCTTTTCTCGTACACACAACCTGACTCCCAAACGCAGCGTTAAGCTAAAGATTCACATTCGCATAATGCTCGCAAAGCCAGCCAATTTCTCAAACGTCATTGGCCGTTGTTTCCTTTAGTTCATTAAGTATTTTCATCACAGCTTCAGTGGCGCCGCGTTAAGAGTACCCCCGGGCCACAGTTGGGAACGCCGCTTTTTCTTGAATTTTTAACAGCGCTTTAGTGCTTTGGTACTATTCATAAGCGACGGTGCCATTTAATAATGCACTATAGTTACTCGTGTCTTAAGTGCAAATTGCAGTGTTTAGTTGTTTTTAAGATGCTTCTTACGAGTATGTCGGTGAGGTAGGTAATGATGTTAAGTTTTTGATGGGGCTTTTAATGGAAAATTATTGCGGTAACATTCACTGTAGAAGTTAATTATTTAGTCTACTTAGTAAATACAAGCAGAATTATAAAGTAGGTATTACTTTGATGTAGGTATTTCAAGTTTTGTTGCTAGCGCTCAGAAGGTTAGTTTTCCATTTAAATATTTTATTTATTAATATTTTCGCGCAGTGTTTTTGGCTTTAAGTTCCAAAAGATTGATGATCCATTCATTTTCATTGGCATACATACATCATCGGTATTTTTTTTTGTCACCGACTCTTCGCGAAGTAAACCTATACAAAAAAAAAATTGTTTGAATATCCTGTCTTTCTCCCCGCTATTACTTTGTGGCTTATCCCACACAAGACTGTGGTGCTATAGATGTACATAATGTAAAGATGATGTACTTTGTAAGTAAGATAATGGTCCGTTGTTGGTTGTAATGATTTCTTACGTGAAAATGGACCTGGAAAATATATTATGACAGATATGCCCAGGAACGCTTAGAACCTTTTTGAGGGCTTTTAAACAAACATAATGCTGTTTTACAGAACATTGTTTGGTACTTTTGTTTATGAATGCTCTAATTTTGATTTATTGGATACGTTTTGGTTGAAATAAATTCGCGTTTTACCTTTTTCTGTGATATACAGGCGTAGACCGTTTACGTTGTTTAAGTACCCTTATTTATTATTTTACCAAACAATAATAGCTATAAAAATACCGAAATATAATAAATTACGTATAATAAGATTCTTTCGAAGATATACATAATTGATCTAACGTTATCTCTATTAATTAAAAGAGCTCTCTACAATCACTATATTATCACGAGTTTTCTGTATTTCACTAACCTTTTTCAAATAAAAACATGATTGATTGCCAAGAATTGTTGCGGATTGATTATAATTATCATCAGCGTGTTATAAAAACACAAACATGCGAATTTTCGGAAATCTGCAGTATATGAACACCATATTTATTTTATGAATGCTAGAATTCCTATAACTGCAGTAATAAAACAAAGGGAATGAGCGATATATTCTCGCGGTAACACGAAAAACCAAAAAAAAATAACCCGAATAAAAAAATCAATTAATGCAAGCAGATATCTTTTGTCTGCATTATTGAATCGGGGAAATGCTGAAATGCATTGCAAGTTCTATGCAGGGGAACTGCATTTTGAAGGCGAATAATTGCGTCGCGGCCTCAAGAGAGAATACGAAATTTAATGCGCACTCAGCAAAAATATTGGAGTCTGAAATTCACTAACAATGGAATAAAGCTTCAATATCGATGTGAATTTAAAATAATCCAGTTTCTTTATACCCTTCTGTGATTGATTCGTCTTTGGAAAACGTGATTTCACGTTTTCTTTTAAATTATTTAGAGTATGTTTCTTAGTGTTGACATTGGCGACATCTGTTTCTTTATTTGAGCGTATCTTTCACTTTTATTTGTAATGAAGTTGTGTTCAAATAATTGAATCGTTTCGTTGATTTGAAAAATGTAGTAGTTCCAATTTATGTTCGCTTGGTTTCAGAATACGTCTGTTTTTTGTTATATTTTACAAAAGTTATTTGCCTCGTTATTTTTGAGCTGATATTTGAGTGTTTTATATATATTTTCATGAAGTCTGACCTTAGTTTCGTACAAAAACATTTTAAATAATTAACAACATGGAAAAAGTAGCTAAAATAGGATTAAGTAAAACCAATTTCACATTTTATTTATGTTTAAATGAATATTGAAAAGGCTTTGGTAATCGAACAATGGCTTAAAACATTGTTAAATAATTTGATCAGAAAGATTACCTTGTACCGAAAATGTTTGAACAATGAAAAAAAATACCTTTGATTAAATATAGCAGATAAACATACCGTGACCTTTACTCGTTAGCTGTTTAACCTGAAAAGTGTGTTGTTTATTACCTTTGTTTAAACCTTTTTCTCAACGTAATATTATTCGAGAAGTCTACACTTTAGAGCCTCAAAATAAGATGGGCTACCGTAAAATTTATCTTAATAGGCACCTGCATAAAAATACATTGGGGTAAAACCTTTTTTAGATAGCAAGCACAGTGCTCACCCGCGTCTTCTCAGTGTTATCATTGAGTAGAATCTCTTTATGGGTGGCGGCTATCTATGCGTTTAATCCACTTTCACTTTTTATCTTAAGACAAGTGGAATGGGTCGCCGTCCTTTGTCCACGACCCCCGTTAACAGGGTGACCTTTTTCTTCTAAGGTTTATTAAACAAAAATACACCTGTGCAGTGTTGAGACAATTGTGGAGATTTCATTAAATTCAATGGAGGGTGGCGTAATTGGAATTTTTATCAAGTTTTTTTTATTATTTTGATGGAAATTTGTTTTTCCCCATAGACCTGTGAGCTCAATGAGCCGCCATGATAACGGAGTTAGTTGTTACTTTTATACTTCCGTTTAATGTATTTTTTTTGGGAACAAGAAGGGAAACAGACGTGGAACACGATTAGACAACAAACAATGTGTTTGTTGCTTTTCGTTTAAAAGTCTATGAGGTAATAATATTAGGTTTAAATCATTTATTCTCATAAAAGACAAAAAAGCCACTTACATGAGAACAGACAAGAAACATTAAGTAAACTTATTTTAGGTAACCGCCACCAAAGTATATGTACTTATAGTAATAAATAAAATTATTCTAGGTATACTCATTCAACAGTTCAATTCTCAAAGTACAATGGAGGTCGCTAGTCAAGGCAGTTTTCAATTATGTGTTTGGATAGCCGAGACTTAAAACTGCTGAGAGAGCTAACGCTTTTTATATATGTGGGTAGATTATTAAACAGTTGTGCTCCTTCATATGTAATACTCTTTCTAGCGTAATTAGTGCGCATTCTTGGCAAAACAAGTAGACTTGGTCGACAAAGACTGCGTTTAGTAATTTGAGATTTTTTTGTAAATTATATCTCAGTGATCCACACTGAGATATAATTTACAAAAAAATCTTTTAAAGGTTTTGTCTATAATTTTTCTAATCAGAACACAAGTATTATATGTGTAGAGTTGCTTGATATTCATTAGTTTACATAGTTTCTTTAAAAATTTTACAAGTTGGTGTTAGGTATGGATAGCGAAACAATATCTTTATGACCTTATTTTGTACTCTTTGTAATTCTTGCAACTTCGTTTTTCCAGCACTTCCCCAAATTTCTATGAGATATATGAGATGCGACTTAATAAGAGAATTATAAATAGTATAACGCATCTTTTTAGGTATGCACTGGATTATACTATGAAGTGAGCCTGTAAGTGCTGATAGTTTATTTTTAATATGGTCTATTTGATTATGCCATGTTGTAATGATCTATTCTCAAGCCAAGATACTTTTCACAGGTTTTTTGATCTAGTGGGATATTATCAATAGCTAGTGTGTTGTGCTGAGGTATTTTTTTATTCTTAGCTTTAAAGACAACGTAACAGGTTTTTGAAATATTTATGGTTAATAAATTGTATTTGAACCATTCGAATAGCACGTTAAGATCTTCTTGGGCATTTGCAATAATGTCATGCATGTTAGGTCCGAAATAAAATAGGCACGTATCATCTGCGTATAAAGTTATGTGACCATGTAGATTTGACAGAACTAATTCTGTGATGCCATTTATGTAAATCAAGAACAATAGTGGCCCCAGTCCCTTGCGGGACGCCGTATGTGATCGGCAATGTACTACTCTCAAAACTATCTATTTTAACTATCTGAAATCTATTGATTAGATAAGATTTTAGCATTTTAAGTGCATTGCCCTTGATACCTATGTTTTCTAGTTTTTCTAATAGTAGTTTGTGACTTACGGTATCAAAGGCTTTTTTCAAATCAATGAAGACACCCAGCACATGGTGTTTATTATCGATGTTTTGCTTTATTTTTGTTGTTAAATCAATAGCAGCTGCAGTTGTGTTGTTTTTAGCTCTAAATCCATACTGACGATCAGATATTAGGTTAAAAGAGTCAAGATATTTAAGAAGACGACTGTGCGGTATTTTCTTTAAAAATTTTGACAATATTGGTAACACAGAAATCGGACGATAGTTCCCTGGATCGGTTTTTGGTCCCGATTTGTAGATCGGTGTTACCTTTGCGACTTTCAGAGTGTCAGGAAACTTACCATCGATCATTAATTTATTAAAACATTCAGCTAAACTGTCTGAGATTAAATTTTGTAAACTTTTTATCACTTTTGTGCTAATTTTGTCTATACCACTACTTGTATTCGAGTCAAGATCTTTAATAATTTTGATGATTTCATTTGAATAACATGGGTCCAATGTCGTAAGTACATGATTTCATTTTTTCTTTGACTTAAAAATAGGGTGATTTGAGCTGTTATGGTATTCTCTAGGTATTTTATCTGCAAGTATTGATCCTATTGTTGAGAAGTAATTATTAAAGACATCACAAATTACTTTTATATTAGAGATACATGTACCATCAACTAGGAGTTTTGAAGGATCACTACTCTGTATGATTTTGTTGTTAGGTAAGTTATTTATGAGCGACCACATTTTTTTAGGATTATTTATACAGTTTGTAAATATTTTGTAGTAGTAAGCATTCTTTGTAGCTTGGATTAATCTTGCAATTTTATCCCTCATTTCTTTATAGTTATCATCTAATTTCATATTTTCTTGATTATTCTTGTGTTGTATCCATAGGTGGTTTCTTTGGCTAATTCCAGTAATTATCTCATTATTAATCCAATCTTCTTGGGGTGGGTTCAAAAATTTGGTTCTCATCACTTTGCTGTCTTCTACATACTGTTTTATTCTTGATTCTAGTTGTATATAATTGCTTGTCACGTCTTCAAGTCCTTGTGATTCTATCGTCGTATACAGCTTCTCGTAATTTATTGTTTCATAATTTAAGCGCATTTTGGAAGGAGGTTTCCATTTGTTTAATTGTAAGTAAATTTGCTTGTGATCCGACATAGATGAATTGATAATAGCGATTTTATAATGTTCTCCTTTTAAATTTGTGGAGACGTGATCCAGAATTGACTGCTTTGTTTGTGAGTCTCTTGTACAGTAGGTTTTATTGATTTTATTGAGTATTTTATATCCGGTTTCATTAATTCTTTGTTTGTATTTTTTTTTAATTTTATTTTTTGTCAAAAGGTCTATGTTAAAATCTCCAAATACAATTGCTCTCCTTCGTTGCTGTAGCTGTGTATCGTATAAATAAAAAAAAAAATCAAAGTTTGTATTACCAGGGTTGTAGACCACGCCCACATCCAGAGCAAATGTCTCAATTCGTACCCAAAGGTAATTATGTCCATCTTGATATGTTGATTCGATTAGGTTATGTTTTAGGTCGTTGTGTATGTATGCTGATACTCCTCCTCCTCTACTGTCCGTTCTGTAATTATAGTAGTGTGTATAGTTAGCTATCTGTAGCTGTTAGGTTTGATTTTCGTTCTGTATCCAGGTTTTTGTTAGCAAAATTATGTGCACAGTTGTGGGTATTGATTTTAAAATACATTTGAGTTCGTCTAGCTTTCCTTTCTTTCGTATACTTCGTGCATTCAAGTAGAGAAATGAGAGACGTGATTTATTTGTATTTAGGTGTCGATAATCGTCCACTATTTGGTAAGTTGTAGTATTAGGTAAGGTATCGTTTATTATTGTTCGTTGTAGTTTTTTGAGGGTGGTTGTACAATAGTCGGTATTCCATTTATGTATTTTATAGTTAAATCACTTTCTCCTTTGTTTGTTCGTTGTGTCAGTTAATTTTTTACGGCTTGAAAATACTTTTGCTGGGCTGGTGTTTGGTCAGAGAAGATTTTAATGTTATCCGGTATGTTTTTTCTATATTGTGTTTATCTGTACTGCAACCTTCCAAGCACCATATGTTTTTAAATTCAACCCATCCGAGAAAATATTTCATCTAACTTCATTGAGCTTAACTTTATAAAACAAACCAAAATGAAGTCGACGCCGAAATACGCAGAAATTATTCAGGTTACGAATTAATTTAAGGCGAAACACACAAGCTTAATACGTTCGTATATAACTTGAGAAATAAACGCAGCATTACTATTGAAGTCATTAATTACTTATGTACCAACATGACGGCTACGAGGCAGTGTCAATTAAGTTAGGTTGGGGTGGAGACACACTACAGGTTTATGGGAGAGAGTCTAGGTCGATGCACACGATGCGTTGCGGACGATGTGGTGCCGGAACGGTGTCGCTGCTGGCGTCTTAAATACAAATATCCATGGTATGCCACACGGTGTGTTCCGGCGTCGCACCGCACTTACACCGGACTTGCAGCCCGCGAGACGAGGCGGGGATGGGGTGTACACGTTGCGACGCCAAGGCGGCACCGTTCAGTTTCACAGTGTGTCGCCAATGCGGCGAAATCTTTGCGATGCAGTGCCGCAAAGCACCGTATGAACAGGCTCTTAGTGTCGACACAGATAAAGACGGGGCGACGTCGCAACGCAGAAGCTTCGGGCATTTCCCAAGAAAATCTTAGGATGCCGTCGCCAATATCGGCGTTGCAGTGCTGCAACGCGGTTATGTGCGAAGGTCCTTAGAGATGGATAATGTTGTAGTGATATTCGAGCGTACTCACACCTTTATTTTGTAGTTTTAATACTGGCGGCATTGTTAAAGTAGCGGCTGAGTTATTGTTTTTTTTTCATTTTGAGTATATGTTTGTAAAGACAAAGATCTGTAATCTAGGTCTGAGACGGGAGTGATACAACAAAAAAGGTATAGACAAGCATAATTTGTTTCGAAAGTAAAAAATATGTTCAAACATTTCAGAGAGCAATTATAAATATTTCTCCTTCACAATATCGTTGCTTTCTTTACCAAGAATTAAGAAATACATCGCTTATAACCGAGAGGTTTATTAGTTTTTTTTTCTCATTTCCTTAGCTCATTACGAGAAAGGCTTGTATATTCTTGAGGTTTTTTCATAGAAAACATAGTTATTTTATCAAAAAGAAGTTGTAATCTCATTGTTCGGTGGCTGATACACAGGTTTTCTTTATTCTGTTTGCTGTTTCTTGGAAACACAAATCTCTGACACAAAAGTGGAACTAGTATATACGTCTAGTCTGTAGCCTACGCATCTTAGGTATACCAGTTACGTCAACTGCCTTAATAAAAAGTTAAATTATAATTAAGTGGATCGGTGGATACAAACCCTCGGTTTATGAATTGAGAATTAGAAGTTGCGAACTTGTCAAACTTTACTAATGACTACTTAACTAATGCTAAAGTCATGGAATTAGTAATTATGTACCACTAGCTGCCCGCCCCGGCTTCGCACGGGTAGCACTATGTACTTATCTAGGACACCACAACAGCAGATTTTTTTTAATAACCGACGAAATTTTGTTTTCAGAATCATGTACTGAATCCATGGTAATAGTTTTCGCGTCGATGTCATGGGCTCCTATAGGTACCTATTGTCTGTGACTTTATTTCTTATTTTCAGTTCAACCCAACAAGTAGAGCCCGCAACTTGTATTTTCTTGAGCCCAGTCGTCTGAACTCCCTGCAGAATAGTCACCAGTATCGTAGTCATGACCGCCCGTAATTTTCTAAATATTCATGAAAAATTATCTATACCTAATAAACTTTAATTGGTATTTTAAAATGGATTTCCGCAAAGTCACGCGTGAGACAATTTAACAAAGATAAAACAAAAAAAACAAACTCAACTCTTACTTCAAGCAAAAACACCAACTGCGGTCATAGAACTAAAAAAATATATTTTTGTCCTTTTTAGACCCATCATGTTGACTGATTGACTATTAATTTAATTCTGTGTAGTAATACAGCTAAAATAGAGTTTAACAAGTTCTCAAATTCAAATTCTCGTTTTAATTAAACTTAAAATTATTTTTATTTTTATGAAAGTACTAGCTGCACCCCGCGGTTTCACCCGTATTAGTCTCGATCCCATGGGAATATCGGGATAAAAAGTATCCTATGTCCTAATCTAGGTCATGGTCTACCCATTTGCCAAATTTCATCTAAATCTGTTCAGCCGTTTTGGCGTGTAAGCGTAACAAACAAACTCACTCACTTTCGCATTAAATTTATAATATTATTAGTTAGCATTTTGGTTCTGAAAATCCGACTGTAATGTTAATATTATAAACGCTCAGTAATATATTTAAAGCCGTAAAAAATATACAGGCAACGCAATTAGAGCATAATGACCGAAAATGTTATGCATATTGAATGTTTGAACTTCAAAGAGATGTATGAAAGTAATAATTATAATACGAGTATAATTGTTCCGATAGTATATCGTTAAACCTGTTTATTATACGTAGTTGTATGTAATCAACATCATTTAAAAATATTATGTTTATGTGTTTACTATTGATTTATGAGATGATTAGTGTGGCCATGGTTCTATTAAATTGTGTATTTTTTTTTTTTTACAACAATAATGTTAACATAAGAATGATATTACACTGGTCTGGGAATTTACTATTGATTTTACATTCTGTGATTTTACATTCTGTGATTTCTTGAACTCACACACTGACTTATTAGTATTACTTGTTAAAATGTTAGGAATATCGTATAATTTTGCAATGTTTGTAAATATGTGAGCACCATGTATCTATCTATCATAATTAATTTATCTGCAATTGCTTTATTTTTTTTTCATTTTTTTTTTTACCTGTCGTGGTATAGTAATCTTATTCTAGATGCATCGTCTTCACATGTAATTATATAATTAATGTATACAAAATATTTTAAAAACATTTTAAAAGAGTAACGGTGGAGTTTCTTGCCCATTCTTCTCCATACGAAAACTACCTTTTGGAAGGGGCGACTAGAATCAATTCTATTTTTTTGTAAATTTGACGTTCATAAGTGCCTTTTATGTGCCTAATTGAAATAAATTGTTTGACTTTGTTTGACTTTGACATGGCAAATTCCTCTTTTTATTTAGAAACGCAATAATCTTAGATTAGATACCACTTTTTCGCATTATGTGTTAGCTATTTCAGTCTGACAAAACGCCACGATTTCTTTAAGATATTAATGACTAAAGCCAAGGTAGATTATGGAATAGAAAAACAAACGAAAAACACAATTTTTTTTTTCGATTAAGACCGATGTCTCAAAATCATGCCTACCCTAATGCCTTTCCAAATAAAGAACAGAGCACTTGTCTCCAAAAATAATCGCCTGACCTTCTCCCATCGTCACCCAGTGTGTAGCAATCTTTAGGAATTACGCGAAAATTCGTTACGTGAACGCACGTCACGGCAAAGACGCACCTGTGGTTGACAGCCTCATTTGTTTGCCGGCGTTGAAAGCTTCAGTCTGTGTACACAGATATCAAACGATACTACCCGACTCTGCGTAGACTCTGCGTAAACTCTGCCTAAATTGGTTCCGCGTGTCTACGCAGTGTGTACGCACTACATCTGTTACTGAAATTGAGGGTAATGGGGTGAGGTGTCTTGGTTGAAGCCGATTGAGAGATTCTTTGTTACGGAAAATGTATACGTTTTTCGGATAATTAAAACGTAACGTAAAACTCTCTAATGCTATACCTACTTAGAATAGTAACATATAATTCATGCAAAATACTTTCATTGTAGATATTCACGAACGGAGTAGCTTCTACGAGATACATATTATAGCCTATACATTTATTTTGTAAAAAAAACTTAGATCTTTATTCTTCGGTTTGATTTGATGTATATCTAGTTGTTAATCGAGTATCTATCTCTATCGTTCTAGGACATGAGCCTTAAACGTGACACATAAAGCTCATGTCAAGTGACCAGGCAGAAACACCCTACACAATAATAATCATCATTATACTGGGCGAATCGCCTCATTCGGAAAGTCAGAGCACCGTGACGAAACCCGCACATTGGCTCGCCCCAGATTTACGTACCTACCTATATACTTTACGATACGCTGGATGGTGCAACAAATTAGTGGAATTGCCGGATTGTGTCCGATAAATAGTCAAGATAGGTGCTCCCCTTATCCTGTCGTTGATGAAGTAAATTGAATGTCCACAGGGTAACTAGATTTTAGTTGTTACCACAACTAAAATCTACCTCTGCCCGACCTCTAGGTACCCCTAGAGGTCGGGCGAAGTGTTATTGGGTTTTCCTATCATCAATTTCTCAGTAGCAGCCAAAAGATATTATGTGCCCGGTTGATGGCAATAGGCTCGCTCCCTATTACATGGAACTTAGCGTCGGGTCACACCGGAATGGCAGCGGCCGGCAGCGACGCGGCGAGCACTTTCAGTGTGAAATAATTTAAACTTTATCTACATACTTAAAAGACCAGTATCACTTGAAAAGCTTGAAAGGTCTCGAGGCCGCCACGCGCATCTTGTCGTTGGTTCTGCCAGCGGCGACGCGAGGCCACTCGCGGCACCGTGGGCGGCCGCGTGTATGTAATTTAGAAACAAAACTAGTCAAGAGGAGACTAGGCACGTGGGATCTGGAGGTCGTGCGAGGCCGCCAGCAGCGACGCCGGAGATCGCTGGCGGACGCTGGCAGCCGCTGCCGGCCGCTGCCATTCCGGTGTGATTCGGCCCATAACTGGCAAAATGTGGGTGTACTAATAGGTAGACCTCTGCCTAATCCTTCGGGGATGAAGGCGTAATGTAGGTATGTGTGCCTATAGCTCATTTTTGAAGGAACTCATCGTGGAAAGTACTGCTACCATTTCTATTTCAACTTGCCGAGTAACGTTGCAGTGTGTCGGTTTAAGCATAATAGGGATGATGACATTTTTTTTTTGTCCGTCTTTGAGGTTATAAAAAAATATTAGACACGTATTTTTTATTTTTTTACGTAATCTAAAGATTATGGCGATACATTGAGGTAAAATGTGACATGACGTCACGAGTATGTAGATTTTATACGTACTAGTGACGTAGCGACCCCCACTCTCCAACCTAAAATGCGATTTATCTAAGTATTTTTTTATTAATATGATAAAGCAAAAAATACGTGTCTAATATTTTTTTTATTATCTGACCAATTACAATGTCATTTTTTTACCCAGGCATCATCCCTATTATCAGCCTATAATAATGTTTTTACCCAGGCATCATCCCTATTATCAGCCTATAATAATGTTTTTACCCAGGCATCATCCCTATTATCAGCCTATAATAATGTTTTTACCCAGGCATCATCCCCATTATCAACCTATAATAATGTTTTTACCCAGGCATCATCCCCATTATCAACCTATAATAATGTTTTTACCCAGGCATCATCCCTATTATCAGCCTATAATAATGTTTTTACCCAGGCATCATCCCTATTATCAGCCTATAATAATGTTTTTACCCAGGCATCATCCCTATTATCAGCCTATAATAATGTTTTTACCCAGGCATCATCCCCATTATCAACCTATAATAATGTTTTTACCCAGGCATCATCCCCATTATCAGCCTATAATAATGTTTTTACCCAGGCATCATCCCCATTATCAACCTATAATAATGTTTTTACCCAGGCATCATCCCTATTATCAGCCTATAATAATGTTTTTACCCAGGCATCATCCCTATTATCAGCCTATAATAATGTTTTTACCCAGGCATCATCCCCATTATCAACCTATAATAATGTTTTTACCCAGGCATCATCCCTATTATCAACCTATAATAATGTTTTTACCCAGGCATCATCCCTATTATCAGCCTATAATAATGTTTTTACCCAGGCATCATCCCTATTATCAGCCTATAATAATGTTTTTACCCAGGCATCATCCCTATTATCAGCCTATAATAATGTTTTTACCCAGGCATCATCCCTATTATCAGCCTATAATAATGTTTTTACCCAGGCATCATCCCTATTATCAGCCTATAATAATTTTTTTACCCAGGCATCATCCCTATTATCAGCCTATGATAATGTTCCCACTGCTAGGACCCAGGCCTCCTCTCATCGAGAGGGAGTGGGCCGTAATCCACCACGCGGGCCCCGTGTGGGTTGGTAGATGTCACATGTCTTCGAATTTTTGGTTCATGCCGAGCTTCCCCACAATGTTTCCCTTCACCGTTTTGAGAGCAGTGGTGATGAAATTATTGACGCAAAGTAAAGCGCCTGCTGGGTTCGAAACCATGACGTACAACTCGTAAGTTGGGGCAGTTACCACTGGGCCACCACTCCTCTGACTGGTTTAGATTTGATGGGTGTAAACCCAGGCATATGTGTCATTTCAGTTTTGTCTCTGTAATAGCAATAAACTCGTACCTCAGTATCCTCAGTATTGCAGATGCCATAGCCGGCGGTGACAGCTCACCATCGAGTGGGTTGGTTTGTTTGTTATCCATTATCATACGCACTTGGACGTGGAGTTGCGGACAACAGCCCATTCAATCTTCCTAGCTTTTTCCCAACTCTGTATAGATATAATTTTATATTTTTACTTTTAAGCAAATGCTTCATAGGACTCTTAACAGTTGGTATTTTCATAATAATATGGATTTAGAAATATAACAATATTATGTCTGGATTTATGCCTGGTTGATGGCAATAGGCTCGCCTCTTTTAAAATCAATGTGCCTAGCCTTTTCCCAACTATGTTGGGGTCGGCTTCCAGTCTAACCGGATGCAGCTGAATACCAGTATTTTACATGGAACGACTGCCTATCTGACCTGCACAACCCAGTAACTGGGTAATACGATCAAGCGATTGGCAAGACTGGTTGTCGGACTTTCGGGCTTCTGACAACCCGTAACGACTGTCAAAGATCCACAAATGACAGCCGGGACCAACGACTTAACGTGCTTTCAGAGGCAAGGAGGAGTCTCGGTATGTAAAAATGGTCACCCATTCACAGACCAAACCCGGCAAGCGTAGCTTAACCGGATGGATCGACCCATGCGGCTGTTATAACTTAGCCACGAGCTCCTCTTCCACCTCGGACAGCAGCCCGTTACCCAATCATCCTCTTGCTAATATTTAATTGTAACCCAATAAATGAGAAATTCTTTAATAAAATCTCTAAACGGCTGTTTGCCACTTACCGTGACCCAAGGGCTGATTTTAACCTTGGCCAGAGGCTATAAGCATTGCCATATAACGTGGCAATGCGGCTAGTCTCTTGAGTACATTACCAGTCGACAGCGATATGATTTTTTCGATTCTACGAGTATAGTTTAGTTTATAATAATACTTTTAGTTAAATTATTATACTCGTATAATTTTGTAATTTTTATTAAGTAACTAGTTTAAGTTGTTATGTACCCATATATTTATATCCTATAAAGTAAATATTTGAATAGTTTTGCTTATTTTTGTCGTCACGCTCGTCGTGAAACCTCTGCCTACAAAAAGAATCAAAATTAAAAACATAAATTAATTAATGAACCGATCCAACGATGTGGATTCGGCACTCACTGCATCTTTCAATCGTCTGCCGAGTAGTAGATGAACGTTAATTTATATGTATTTTTTTCGCTGTCGTGTGAACGTGAAATGAAACAATAATTCACGCGAGTAAACCATTCAGTCCAGTGAAGCGTCTGCTAGCAGCTTAACACAGAACACGTGGTCACTCAGTGATAGATCATTATTTTTGTACTACCCCGATCCAATTAGTTAAGATCGATTAGCATTATTCCCTTCGAAATAAACCTCCGACTTAGTAACAAAGTAAATAATATTTTAATTATTCATCTCAAAAATGATTTAGTAAAACGCTAATGTTTCTCCAAAAGGATTTTAGTTAAAATTGTCGGTTAAGTGGCCATGAATAATTTATTAAGTAAATGTTTCGATGTCAGATTTTAGGGATGTTACTTTAATATTATTGGAAAAATATTATCGGAATATCGATTATACTCGTATTATATTATTGTATCTAGGTAATATTCTAATGAGATCGTTCTGTTTACTTAACTTATTAAGTTGTTGGTTTTGGATGGCGTGCGAATAACAATGACAGCTGAAAGCTTGTAAGTTGGAATGTCTTAAATTTGATATATTGAGTACCTACCGTATCTCAAATTGGGCGCTTGATTTATGTGAATATCGATTTCGTGGCTGATTTTCAAGCGTAGCACGCAATTTACCAACTAGTCATGAACTGTACGTGACATACTCGGGAGTGCTATAAATTAGTACAATGAGAAAATAAAAAAGTAAGTTGTTGAAATGATTACTTAGATTAAACGGATATAATTTTACTCGTAGTTTTTTCATTTTATTACGCCAGCGTGCGTGTTTGACCAGAAGTATGAACCGTAGCAATTAAGTAGCGTTCTGTAGTTTCAGCTTACCCCTATAGGTAAAAGGTGTGAGTTTATGTATTTATATAATATGTAGAGGCTAAACTATGAGTAGGTTCCTATAGCGGAACAGACGCCTCTGATTTCCCACCCTAATCGCACTTCTATGCCATCGCGTAATCGTATCGCTTGTAATTTTGTATTAATTTCGATACGACGGGATTTGTTACTAGTATCGAATATCAGATAGCCACCTGAACTTTCAGGTGGGTACCTATCTGTTGTGTTAAAACAGTTTTAACCGATTTTTATTAATTTAGTTTGGAAAAGCCGCATAGCGAAAATTCAGAACCATTTTTGGTTTTGATTACAGCCTAACCAGATTAGTCGTCACTCTATTCAATGCAAACGCATTCCAATCACAGATGCCATTCTTCAACGCAAACAAAACAAAGAAAAGCAAAAAGCTATTTGTTGTTACGCGCTCAATCTATTCCCGTAATAAGCCGATATCTTAATCCACTCAATCTCACGCATTCCTCTCAAAAAGTTACTCTGCTCCGCTCGAGCAATTTATCGATTTATTCTAAAAGCTGCGACATATTTCGCAGCCATTAGGTAACCTCCACTTAAACCGGTGTTATCCTGTCTCAAAGCTTTCTCATTTCGCAAAATACCGTCGAACGTTCGGTTGGCAGTCCCGACTTCTCGAGACAAATGGGCGTGTCAGCCACAGTCTCCCCTTGACGAGCGTAAATTGCTTTGATTTTCTAACAAATCCTCCCGAGAAACAGTTGCCGCTTTTATATTTAGATTGCTGAGATTAACCGTGTTTAGTTTCCTTAGAACGGGAATTTGTTGAGATGCTCTTCTATTATTCAGGAGCGGCTCGTGGCTAAGTAACAGTCTCACGGGTCTAACGATTAAGGTTAAGCTAAACTTACCGCGGTCGTTCCGTGGATGGGTGGCCTTACGTTTCATACTGAGGTTCCAGATGTTATTCGTAGACGTTTGAAAGTCATTACGGGAAATCAGATGCCCGAAATTTTGGCAAACAGTCTTACTAAGGGCTATCGTGTCTATCTAGTAACAGACGGAGGTTAGATAGGCAGTCGCTCCATATAAAATACTGGTATTCAGATGTAACTCTTTAGACTAGAACCCGACCACAACATAGTTAATACTAGCTTTCGCCCGCGTGATTTCTTTATAAATTATAGCCTATGTTACTCAGTGATAATATTAATTCTACAGATGAAATATTTTTTTAAATCGGTCCAGTAGTTTTTGAGTTTATTCATTACAAACAAACATACAAAAAATCTAATCTTTTCTCTTTATAATGTTAGTTTAGAAAAGGCTAGCCCGATGATAATGCCTTAATAGTATTCAGGAGATCAGATTCATCAATACAGCGCGGATAAAATAGCGCGCGGCTTTTCCGAATCGCAGTGGTACCAATAGTGGCATGGGATTGCATTGTAGGATTTATTAACGCTTGTTAGTGTACAACAATATTACTTTGACTTTTTGTGCGAGCTGCAGAAGCGGGTCATGACGAATCGATACGGTTTAAAATTGTTTATGCGGACAGAACGATGGCTAATGTCTTTATAACTGACTTTTAAAAAGGAGGTGGATCTATGTTCGTAGAGTATGTATTAAAAAAAAAAATGTATGTCCACCGATTTCCCCGTCAATTGTGGACCGATTTTGAAAATTGTTTTTTTGTATGAAAGGGTATGCTCTCAAGTTCGTCCCATATGAATTTATTAACTTTGCTTGTAGGTATAGCTTTGAGTTTACTTCAATAATATCTATTTTTCCCACTTAGTAGGTATATGTGGATGATTTGATGATAACTTCCTGTCACTGTTATTTACATAGCAGGTAGTGGTATTCGAATTTGTGTGGGGTAGGTTCCACAACTAAAAACTGAAAAATAAGAACTTTTTACAAAAAAAAAAAGCAACTGACTTCAAACCAAAGACTCTCTTTGGTTTTGAATTTTCGTTTTTTAACACCGACTTCCGAAATTTAAGTTATTTTTCACTTTGTAGTGTTAAGTCGGTTGTTTTTTTTTTTGTAAAAAGTTAGCTCGCATACGAAGGTTGCAAAATTAAATAATACCACCGTACAAAATTAAACACTATAAATAATATATATTTTTAATTATAAACCCTTTAATTTTTATTTTATTTTATTTTTATTATTTGTTGTTATACTGGCATTACACACTCTGTGATAATTTCAATAATTTCAATTTCTACCTATTACAGTTCAAAATATACAGCCCCTTGACAGACGGACAGACGGACAGCGGAGCTTTAGTAATAGAGTCCCGTTGGCACCCTTGGGTACGGAACCCTAAAAAAGACTAAATATAGCTTTGTAAGTACACAACTACCTTTATTCCTTTTGTTTTTTTGCCCTTAATTAAATAATATGTAACGGAGAAACATTTTTTATCAAGTGTAATTCAGGCTACTTTGTTCTAAGATGGCTATGATCATAATTTTTTTTGCTCATGAAAATAACGTTTCATGAGTAAAATATTTTTTTATTTTTCAATATACCTGTTGTTGTGACTGTCTCTAAGATTTCCGTAATAATATTTTTCGGTGAATGATTAAATAATATTATGATTAATATTGTTTCTGCGGTTGATTACTTAATTATTCTTTGATAAAGGGAACGATTTCTGATGTGTAACATTTTTCCTGTCGGTTTTCTGCAGTCTGTGGGAATGATATCGTGAAAAGGGACGGAAGTGTATAACAGGAAGCCGGGGAAGCACGCGCTCTTTGATTTGACCAATGAGCGCGACGAGAGCGGTGCTAGAGATGGCCGTCAGATGATACCAACCCATTTTCCGAGAGATTGGTACTGTCAGCCAAGATGTCAGATGTTACACATCATATACGACTATGTACTGTAAGGTTCATTTGCTTTTTTAAGAATAATCCGTCTTTTCTGAAAATGTAAGAATTTGGTTAGATTACGTGTAGATTGCAAAGTTCATCAGTTTAAAGTTCACTTAATGTTTAGTAGTGGACACTGGACATTAAACTACTCATGAGTATGTCCATCCTAACACTGCAAATGCATCTAAAGTTTAAAACTTTATTCTCTAGTAGAACCACGAAATGGTGTAGCATTAAAATGAACTTTAATCCCCAGAGTTACAGTGCAAATTACGCTAAGAGTTAATCTAATTACAGTGCGTGCATTACTAAATGATAGTTAGCACGAATGGACTGGGGTTGCCGCTTTCACACCGTTGTTCAGTACGTACTTATTAGGTACCCTATTTATAATAACGTATAAAAAGCAATGCGTGTTGCCAGGGGCTATAATAATATGATAAGCCATAGTTAAAAGATTAATTAGTCGGCCATTATGGAATGACGGTGAAGGAAAACAGGCTGGTTTTATTCTACATGCACTAGTCAAGCGTGGTGATTAACGCTTGTTAGAGGCGCTTGTAATAACAGCCGCACGGATGGATTGATCAGGTTAAGCTACGCTTGTCGCAGTTGGTTCGTGAATGGGTGACCATCTTTACATACCAAGACCCGTCCGTGGCTCGGCAAGCACGTTACACCGTTGGTCCCGCCTGTCATTCGTAGATCTTTGACAGTCGTTACGGGTCGTCGGAAGCCCGAAAGTCTGACAACCAGTCTTACCAAGGGATATCCCAGTAACTGGGTTGTGGAGGCCAGAGATAGGCAGTCGCTCCATGTAAAATACTGGTATTCAGCTACATCCGGACTGGAAGCCGACCCCAAAGTAGTTGGGTAAAGGCTAGGCAGATTCAGATGATAACTTGTTCTAATGCATTCCACACACCTGAAAACATACTGGTCATCATTTTGAGCTGAACGACGTCCACTGTTGAACATAGGCCTCACCCAAGCACCGCCTTTTCGACCGGTTCTGCGCTTCCGGTATGCGGTCGCCCCTCCAGAACCTTTCAGCCCTATCGGCCATCTGTTCTGCGAGCAAGGTGCCACTTAAGTTAAAACATACTTGTGCAAATCAAAATTTGCGCAAGTATATCCTTACGTGTATGGTTATCATTACGAGACTATTGGCGACAGTTTGAACACTTCCATACTAGTTAGTTGAAACAATCAGTTTGAACACTTCCATACTAGTTAGTTGAAACAATCAGTTTGAACACTTCCATACTAGTTAGTTATCACAATCAGTTTGAACACTTCCATACTAGTTAGTTGACACAATCAGTTTGAACACTTCCATACTAGTTAGTTGACACAATCAGTTTGAACACTTCAATACTAGTTAGCTGACACAATCAGTTTGAACACTTCCATACTAGTTAGTTGACACAATCAATTTGAACACTTCCATACTAGTTAGTTGACACAATCAGTTTGAACACTTCCATACTAGTTAGTTGACACAATCAGTTTGAACACTTCCATACTAGTTAGTTGACCCAATCAGTTTGAACACTTCCATACTAGTTAGTTGACACAATCAGTTTGAATACTTCCATACTAGTTAGTTATCACAATCAGTTTGAACACTTCCATACTAGTTAGTTGACACAATCAGTTTGAACACTTCAATACTAGTTAGTTGACACAATCAGTTTGAACACTTCCATACTAGTTAGTTGACACAATCAATTTGAACACTTCCATACTTGTTAGTTGACACAATCAGTTTGAACACTTCCATACTAGTTAGTTGACACAATCAGTTTGAACACTTCCATACTAGTTAGGTGACACAATCAGTTTGAACACTTCCATACTAGTTAGTTGACCCAATCAGTTTGAACACTTCCATACTAGTTAGTTGACACAATCAGTTTGAACACTTCCATACTAGTTAGTTGACACAATCAGCATCAGCAAATTTCGTCCCGCATTTCCCGCGGGATTCGCTTCAGTTTGGCCAGAGCTTAAGACGATTACACGCCCGGTAAAGTAAGGTAAAATATTATGAATAAGTGATTTTTTCCTTTGCTTTTCTTTGTTTGTGTCGTACAACGCACTGCGATGCGTTACCGCAAACCTTTGCGTTATTACACCGCACTGCACTATCCAGTTCAAGACTGAAAGCTTCTCATTTCAATCAACAGATGTTTATATCAGATCTACAAATATATTATAAAACAAGCTTCTGCACGCAACGTCGTCTGCGTAAAATTTCGGCCCCCAACCCACCCCGTCACATCGCATCGCCCGCCAGCACTATTTCTTCGTTGTCGCTTAGCGTTCTTTCAGGCTTTTTGTCAATTTGCTCGGCTCCTAAGAGTCGTAGCCTAATGTTAAATAGCCTATAGCCTTCCACAAGAATTGGCCTATCAAATGAAAAAATATTTTTTCAAATCCGACTGGTAGTTCCAGAGATTATCCTCTATATACAAACAAACTATGTTATATTAGTATTGATAGTATATAGATAAAGTCACTTTTTGTGTCTATCTGTGAGAACACGTCGTTTTTTTAAACTGCATAATGGATTTTGGTGCGGTTTTCAGCATAATTTAGAAAATGTAGTTATTTATTTATTTGCTAACACTGGTTAGTAGGCATGCATTAAAATTTCATGACACAGTATTAAGACATGTACCCTGTAGGGGCACTGCAAATGTTTCATATCAAATGATTAAATTACTTATAATATTGATTCTAATTATTACAAAAAACAACATTTGAATAAAAATTAGTTACTTAATTATTACATTTTATACGGTGAAGGAAAACATCGTGAGGAAACCGGCATGCCTGAGAGATATTTCTCGACGGCATGTGAAGCCAAGTCAGAGGCCCATGGGCGGCTTTAAAACTCTGACACCCAGGTTAGTCACTAACCACACGAAAAGAAGATTACATTTTATTTCAAATAAATCATTATTAATTTTTTCATGCATTTTAGTCATTATAGGTAAGCTTATAACAGTAAAGTAATTTATTATGTCACATTTAACTACGTCAAGTATATTGTTACAAGGTCAATCAATTCACAATAACCGGTTTATTCCGGAAGGTTTATTGTGTCTGGTCGTAAAAACCGTGCAAAGCAGCGGCGGGTCACTAGTTTAGATATAAGTAACAAAAGCCATCATTATTATGTCAACATTAGACTAAAGGATGATTTCCACCAAACGGCTCGCATCACATCGGATCGGAACGGATTTTACATCTTTAAACTATATTAAATCGTGTACACAGTATTTAAAGTCTATATTACCAAGCCGCGCACATCAGCTTGACCGCGGGCGTCTTCCGCGACACGTGATCTTAGCCGAAAGTAGCGATCGGCTCCACTCGCCTGTCGTCGTATCCGAGTATTTGAAACTAATACTATTAAACACTTCCTCTTTCCTTAAACATCATCATTACATATAGTTCCTTATTCTTATTTCATGTTAATTATTTTATATATATCTATGTAATATAGTATAGTATATACGAGTATATGTACATATTTATGTGGTTAAGTTCATGCGTTATGTATTTATTGTATATGTAAATGGTACACCACTGACTACCTGCAGTATTGTCTCTCCTTCTCCCTTTAATCCATCCAAAGGTTGTCTGTAAAAGATCGCTTTTAGCGATAAGACCGCCCATTGTGTCACCCTATGTAACATTTCTAAATTTATTTCTGTAATTTGTATGGTGTGCATAATAAAGAATATTCTATCTTCTATCTATCTATTTGACTATTAGGCACAGAAACGGATACGTTCGCAAACGACGGTACAGAGCCGATCGTATGTGTCACCGCACTCGTTCGTATCCTTTCCGATCCGATGCGATGCGAGCCGTTTGGTGGAAATCATCCTTTACCAGCGTTTGACTGACAGCCACAATCGACATGATATTGATGTTGTTGTAGTTTCATGTTATTATGGTAATTGTCGTTAGTAATGATGGTATAGGTACCAAGATAAGTATCGTAATGTTCTTAATGGATTATAAACTAATACTTTATGTAAGACTTGTAACTTATTACTTACCAAAAATAAACGGCCGAGAGTGAGGCGGACACGAAGGGTTCCATACCAAAACATAAGACCCTTTATTTTATTTTTGTTATAATTAGTCATAAGTCCATTTGTTTAACATAAGTAGGTACAATAATATTGGTATAAATATAATAAAGAGATCGCTTTGTTATGCCAGAGAGGGCGTACAAATATTGGAAATTAAATAATCAAGCCAGACAAGTCTATAATTAAATTAAATAAGCCTGGGCAGCTGTCATAATAGTACACATTCTGGGAAAATTTCTAAAGATATAGCCCAGTGACAGACGAACGGACAGACGCAGCGGAGCTTTAGTAATAGCGTCCCGTTGGCACTCTTTGGGTACGGAACCCTGAAAATAGTATTGACTATTATTAGGTACTCATAAAAAAGAACAATTTATGCCTTTGTTTTATTTTTGTGTTCGTGTTATACTCGTAGTAGGTACTTTATTCCGAGATTGTTCACCTTTACGGATTTGTGTAATCGTACTTACTAAGTTAAATAAACGCAGTAGTCACGGGAAAAAAATAAGCTATCCACATTAGGAAAATTAACCTCATCAATCATAGATAGTTAAATTATACCAAATGTTAAATCTTTTTATGACTAACATTGTTGGTGCAATATAAGTGCATCTCTGCCTAACCCTTCAAGGAAATGGCGTTATTGTTGTCTCATCTTATGTGATGTTTACGAACGTGACTGTTTATTACTAATTCTAAAATGCTATTATTCTGTATCAGATTTTTAATTAAAAACTGCTGGTGCGTTGAGCACATTTTGGATGAATAAAAATCATGGAACTCGCGTCATCGTCACCGAACGCTTTCCATGAGCTATATGTATACTGTGTACATATGTGTACTTTTGGGTGAACAAAAAGCGTGAAACTCGCGTCATCCGTCAACGCACGCTTCCCATGAGCTATATGTATACTGTGTATATAATTATGTACATAGATATACAATTCACAAGTTACTTAGTTTTCACTTCTATCAGCAGTCCCCAAAGACTGCCCCGCATATTTTTGACAAGACTATTTCATTTTCAATGTTCTTATATTAAGTAATTAAATGCAAACAAAATAATTTGTAGTTTATTGCATGCCATGAGGCAGAGTGTATACGGATTCAAAAATATTGTAACACCTAATTGTATTAATTACCTACATTCTATGCAAATAAATAAATCTAATCTATCACAACCCCTTCTTTTTTTGAAGACCGTTATTAAGTGAAACTTTTACAAATCACTAGTTACGACATTGTTCTCCATGGAACCAATTCTTACCGCAGACTGTTTTATCTTTGTTACAAGCGTAACAGGGGTCTACCATGAGCGATTATGTGGAGCACTTGATTGGCACTGTGGCTAAGCAATTTGCCTAACAAATATTGGCTGGCCCTTAGATGTGTAGCCGTACTACTGCTTTGTGAAATATTTATGTTCAAACTATTGTTTGAATATAAATCTATGATTTCGATATTGAGGGCTGTGCAAGTTTTAACAAAAAGGTAAATTTGTTCGTGACCGCGAAATGAGACGAAATTGTTTATTTTGTTACTTAAATATTTAATCATTTTTTGTTGCTTGTTCTCATAACAAAATAAATATTATCTTATCTACTGATAAGATAAGATAAGATAATATTTATTTTGTAAAACATAAGTACAGTATGAAGGTCATATAATTAATATGTGGTGGCTACATGTTTTGCCATTTATGGCGTACAAAATTAGTTGCACTAGACAAACAATACAAAATTAAAATAAAATAAAAAATACAAATACAGTACTTATTTAACAATTTTATTTTAGTTACTATGGAAGAGCAGAGGTGTCCCCGTGGTAACAGCTACGACTTACGAGTTGTAGGTCGTAGGTTCTAACCCCGACAGGCTGTTTACTTTGTGTAAATAATTTCATCACCACTGCTCTCAAAACGGTGAACAAAAAACATCGTGAGGAAACCGGCATGTCCGAGAACCAAGAATTCAAAGCAGGTGACATCTACCAATCCGCACTGGGCCCGCGTGGTAGATTATAGCCCACTCCCTTTCGAAGAGAAGTGGCCTGTATCCCAGTAGAGGGAACATTATAGGCTGAATAAGCTTAAACTATGTATAAAATTAATTTAAAAGTCGAGTCCAATTTGTAAACATCAAAACAAATAGTTTAGCTGGTTCATAACATTAATGTGATAGAGTGACATTAAAACTCTGTTGAAAAAAACATTTCTACTACTAACAAAAAATAAGCTAATAACGGCACAAGCAAAAAAAAAATACATGAAACATAAACAATAACAACCGTTAAAATAATTGAGTTGCCTTAATAAAGATAAAAGGGACAACTGTACGTGTGTTTCTAATTCCCGCCTTATTATCAACATACACACCTTGGCTCCTAGGGGAAAACAATATAAATACATGGTGGATACGTCATTGTTTATGTCTATGTTGTTTTTACGCTGCCTACCATCGAATAAACAAAGAACACGTGTTTTAAAAAATATAATTAACAAGAATCTACTTTGTTGAAAACACTTTTTTTCACTTGTACCTAAGTATGTTATATATGTAATAATAATAACTAGTGGTTGCCGAGTGGTCGAAATTGGACCATAATTCATTAAAATTTTAAGTTTGATAGGATAGTTAAGGATTGTTCATACTACTTCGATACTGCCATGGCAGTAAATACTAATTCCATGCTGCCATGTCATTATTCTAAGGTAGTGTGTGTAATGTTTTTTTTATTAATTTAGCATATTTATAAAAATATTAACATTATATAAAAATAAAACATTATATAATATTATTATTAATTGTATATATATAAAAATATTAACTTTCTGCACTCCTCCAAAATTTATAAACTTTAACTGTGCCAAATTTCAAATACCTCCCTCCGTCCATGTAATTTTCTTAAAAACGGGTACATTTTTGATTCACGTATTAATATTTAGATAATCCTCCTCACCGAATTGTGGTCAGCGGTCAATCTCAGCGGAAACCATCGATGCGGAAAATATTATAGTGCACAAGTGTGGGCGCATGTGGCAAAATAAAGAAAATAAATCGAATAATTTTAATGTCATTAAAAAAAAAAATATTGTCTGTAAATTCAGTTTACAGAGGATAGTTTAACGTGACAACGTCATAACAAAACATTCCCTTCCCTTCCCTCGCTTCGATCGTAACGTTACAATGAGCGTAACGGGACAATGAGCGGACACTTTTTCGTGCGTGCAGCCGGCGTTCATCGATTTATTAGACGTTGCCACGTCAAAACCACAACCTACAGTTACTGTTTATCTGAAAAGACGAAAATACAAAATAAACATTCGTTCTACTCAAAACTCATATATCAAAACTACCTCTAAAATAATTCAGTTAGATATTCTGTGCGAGCGAAAAGAGAATAAATTAAAAACTCTACTACTGCCTTTATTGGTACACGATAGATGGCGCTTTAGGTCCCCACTAAATCACGCCGAGCAACGCGAAAATCCATACGCAAGGAAAACCGTTTGATTTATTAGAAATTAGTTTCAGCGTAATTTCTGAATCTGTTCCACGCGAATCAAATGTTCGTTCACAGTGACTTTGGTTCGAGTTCGACTTGCCGTGAACATAATTTTATGGTAAATGGTATTTTGGGTGAAAATTATGCGAATTTGTGATGGCAGTCAATTTGTGACATTGTACGCTCATAACTGTCGCGTTAAGGATTCGTAAAGGGAGTAACATTATGTCAATGGCGATTGCATGCATAAGCAACGAGGCTTATGGGTCATGAAATTTTAACAGAATAATAAATGAAATAGGTTGGGTTTGTTTTGTATCTTTGAACTGAAAAATGTTTAGTAGGCTGCTCAATGTTCAACCAAAGTTAAAAACAATCTTCTGAAAACCCTTATTTTCGTAGTTGTCGAACCCAATTTATCCACATTATTGCGACGTGACAGTTTTGTCTGGTTTCAAAACTAGGACGTTATAATATTTATATTAACCCAACAAGATCTACATTGTGTTCAACTGTATCAATCGAAGAATTTTGTTTTGTTATTTTTTATTTTTTTTATCATGTACTCTTGTTTTTCCAACTCACTTTAGACATTGGCAGAATAGTCGACATCTGCTTTGCTTGCTATTAATACAATAGAAGAACATTTTGGCAACTTTGAAATTATGATTGTTTAGTCTTTTTAAAACACTGTCTCATTGACTAGATACACGATAAGGAAACATAGTGACGACTTAGCTGCCATTAAGAGCTGCGGTTTTGTTAGTTAACCAACCGAATGCCAAATTGGTTCCAAGTATTAGGTACTCAACCTCTAATTGACTACTATGAAATGGTTCTTCCTCAAATAATGTTCTACCGGATAATGATTTTGTTAACACATAAAAACCTTGAGCTTATCTAAACTAATAAAAGAGAAAATATTTTATTTTTTGTATGTTTGTTTGTTGCGCTTTCCCGCTAAAACGGCTGAACGGATTAGGATGAAATTTGACACATGGGTAGACCATGGCCTGGGTTAGGACAAATAATATCTTTACTTTTTATCTCGATATTCCCATGGGATCGACCCTTATGCGGGAGAAACTGCGTGGCGCTTCTAATAATTAATTTTATTATTATTAATAAAATTATTTATTGACATAAAACATGACGTACAGAAAACAAGGAATTCTCTGACTCCTGCCTAGTTACAACTGTGTTGCAGGAGAATATTGAGATTATTATTATATGAAATCGTGCCCAAGTCTCGAAATAAGTACTATTAATTTTCTTTAATTAATGTACACATACACCAATGTATAGGTACACCTCTAAGTCAGTTTTGTAGTTTTTCCGTAAAAACGGATAAAACAGACCGAGACTAATCTTCGAGATCAAATCTTCATTAATCAAGAGTTGCGATATCCGCGGCATTCTTTTGTTACTATGGAACCGAAAATGTATCTGTGTTCTCATTTTAAATTAAAATTAGGAGATATCAAATTTATTCATAAATAAAAAAAAATCCCTCCTTCTGGGGCAGTTTGGTAAAAATGAGGTGTCAAAGGTGGATTATAATAACTACTGGCCCTCACATCGCTGAAAGCATCGAAAAATCTCTCACCATTCCTGTCAAAAAACAACAAGCGAAAGTTCAGCATTTCATAGCTTTTTTATCCATTTAGAAATTCTAATAACGCTACACTGTACGTGAGGTTATGGTGGATATTTAATGGGGTCAGTCCAATCATGCTAATGAAAACAAGCCATGCGATAGAGCGTTGTTTAGCTTCTGAATATTCAACGGGGTTATTTTCTTAACGGCACTCCAGATTTCAACCCGCGGTCGAAATTAAACCTCATGTACACTGGCGAGTGTGCACGAATTTACCCGACTATAACCGACGGCTGTACGGCTGTAGTACCTACCACAGAGTAGATAGGTACAGAAGGTCGGCTGCATACAACGAGCGCACGCACACATAGACACTATGTCATGTATAATACTACAAGGATGTTTTGGCATTCGAATGACGTCGTTGTTGGTAAACATTATTTTGTGCAAATATTTTGTGAAATATATTGAAAAAAAGAGATGGCGGTGCTAGTTTCGAGTATGACCTCACTAAAAAAAACATTGTAGCACTATACGATGAGTGCAAGCGTACTACAGTCCGGCGAGAGAATGTGTTTTTGACACCTCACAGTTTCATACTAACGAATATTTGTTTTGCTAATTTGATCCTTATTTGTACTAGAAATTGTCCAACTGACAGGTGTCATGAGCGCATTTTCCCGACGGCTATACTGTAGCAACCGGCATTTTTTGATGACAATTTGATATCTCCGTACGTTTGCACCGATGTGTGCGTGCGCCTGTTTTCGCTCGTTGTATAAAACCGATCTTCTGTACCTACCTATCTCTTCTGTGGCGTAGCTTTAGTACCTACGCTACTTAGATTGGATCGAGCTTTTGTGATTGCGGAATCGGCACGACGAAATTGCAGTTAGTGGTCGGTATTTAGAAATTTAGTATTTCAGGTGTAAAGTTGTGGCGATTATTCAATGAGTTATGGGTGTACAATATAGTTGGGCGTTATTGGTCTTTACCGACAACCGGATAAGGCGACAACTTTTTATTAATTGTTGTAGGTATTGTTTCTTAGAAGTTTGTAAGTACTTTTTAATTTACGACGATATGGTTTCGTTTCTGTAGTTTCGTCTTCTTTGGTACTATTTTATTTTCTTATTAGTATTGATTTTGGTAATGGTTCACTCGCCAAAGTGTGATTTTATTTAAGTTAAAAACTAAAATTATTCATAAAATAATGTTTAAAACAATTTGAAAGATTTTCAACTATTGACAATCCGTCAGTGAACACTATGCTTGAACACCTCGTAAACCACTTTCCTACTTCACTTAGTAAAAAAATCTAGGTTAACAGAACAGCAAATACGTTGGATACATCGGCAGACCTAAACAGTTACGTTAATTAAAAACTTTTTGCTTTTGTTTCAAATTAAGCCGTTAAGTCCGTGGAACAATGATGTTGATGGATGGGAAAAAATAATTAAAATAAATAACAACGGGGCGGTACAACCTTGCTGGCTGGTAAATATGAGGATCGATAAGATTGTAGGTTTGAACGGGTGTCGACAAATAAAAATCTATTTTTTTAGCCGCACATAGACATTTTTTCTTTCTTTCAAATGCTCTAAGACTTGCAGTGCTTAGTGTTTTGCTAGCCTTGAGGTTTGACTGACAATGAATCGGTCAAAGACTAAAGTTATGACCAATGTCGCTAGATATACAGATAGTGCAATTCACGAAGACGCGCCCCACTCCGCGATAACTGTACTGTAAGCTGTACTTTAGTACGGAGCGGAGCGGAGTGGGGCGCGTCTTCGTGGATTGCACTATCTGTAGGTAGTAATCGAGGTAGATGAGCCGGAAATACACTATGTCGACGAATATATCTACCTGGGCCACCTAGTTTCCTTCCACAACAGACAGGACAAAGAGATCGTCCTTCGAGTCGAAAATGCCTGGAGGAGCTACTGGTCCATGAAGGCGCTAATGAAGGGCGACCTTCCAATCTCATTAAAGCGTAAGATCGTCGACATGTATATCCTACCTATCCTAAACTATGGCGCTCAGACTTGGTGAGACCGAGGCTCAGAAGTCCAAACTCATTATTTTATAAAAATGAAACTCACCGACCAAATTCGCAAAACAACATACGCTCCAAGACAGGTGTCGCCGATGTTGGCAATAAGTCTGCGAGGCTGAAATGGGACCAGGCGAGTCACACCTATAGGATGCATCAAAACAGATGGGCAGGATCGTCACAAACATCGTTCGTTCGCTCGTTCTTGACCGTTTGGCCGGAGAAGGCACAACATAAGGAAAACTGAAAAAGTATGGTTTCTAAACTCTCTAGTACTAACATTCTGAAACTTTTATCACGTGTGTGTAATAACGTGGCAACACGTCGTGTCCGGGTTCACAACAAGTCAATCGTCATCCTGAGGATGCCTAGCTGTGAGGCGAAACATGTGTTGATTTCTTACAGGGTTCTTTATGAACAGTTAAGCGGATTTGCTTACTAAATATACGTCGTCTATTGTATTTTACATTTATTAAACTTACGTCAGGGTAATCGAAACCCCGATCGACCATGATACACGTTTCCCTAGAAGAAACCATGATACACAGGAGGCTTGAAAATAAAGTTACTGTTTTTTTTTAAACCAACTGTGATGGCATGGCGTCTTCGATTGTTGAGACAAACCCGATCGAAATAATGCTCAATGAACTTAGCCGAAATATCTTTCGTATTCACACGTGCCAAAATTTCGAAGTCCTCTTAGTTTTCAGGTTAATTAAAAGGTGTATGTTGCGCTCAAGCGTGATAACTAAGAGATAAGTAAACTTAATCTGTGGGTCACTGCGGATAAACCCTTGTACAAACGTACAGTTGCTCCCAAAAGCGAGATAAATATACAGTCATATATGAAGGTATAAACCCCTGACTTCATAAGGAAAACCCGTGAATATTACATGTGCGGAAACGCAAGAAGGCTGTTAGCCATAATTATAGCTATTTCTGGCTTGTTGGTTATACGGCTAAATGTACAAGTCTTATCGGGACAGCATCAGCAGTTATCGTTAAAATTCAACGAAACAAAATTGAATACGCGATTGCTAATTAAAATTTCCGTTTGAAAATTTAAATAATGTAGCGAAATTAGGCGATTTCATTCGTTACGATAGGCATTATTTATTTATTGAGAGATTAAATTTCATGAAATGGTCATGGTATGGTTTGATGCAGAAAACTAATTAAAATTTTCTGTTACTTTAATTAAGTATTTCACGAGTTTGTATTTGAGAGGGTCGTGGCAAATTACATCTATGTAGATCTAGCAAACTGCAATTGCGTTGTTCAGTTTTTTTAATTTTCTTTATAAACGTATCAGGAAAAGCAAGAAACACCGTCAATCCCGGTCGTAATAAATTATAGTATTAACCCTTAGAACTGATAGGTACACAAATTAACCTTAGAATATTGGTTGATAATGGGGAAAGGGTTAGATGAAATAATTAATACTCATTATCCAGTCGCAAGGAAATCTTGTACAAAAAAAACGGACAAGTGCGAGTTAAAGTCGCTCAGGGATAAATTACCATAAGATAAAAAAACATGGTAGATAACATATTTATCATACGGAACATTATGATAAATATGTTATCTACCATGTTTTTTTATCTTATGGCAATTTATCCCAAGAACAAACTTAACATTGTAGTTGAAAACATGTTCTCTCTTAAATATAACTGCAAATGCAAGTTTGTACGCGCAATGTTGAGAGGTTCATCATGTTATTTTAAGACCATAAATTTCTTATTGGTTTTCCCGTAATCTATAAGTAAAGAACCATTCTCCGGTTTTTTTTTTTGAATTTTATGCTCAGTCGTTTCGGTGATAAGTTGGGGAATAGCCAATCTGTTTTCTTAAAAATATTTATTTTAAAATTATAAAAAGAGTATATTTTTGGTCCTCACAACAAGCCCTTGCATTTAATATGTGCCACACGGTATTATAATAGTATACAAAACTTTTTTTTTGTCGTAATCAAAATTAATTAATTTACATTAGACGTCCGTGTTTGGGTCACAATAATTCATAAATGTGTACCAAATTTCAACTTAATCGGTCCATTCTATTTGGAGCAAATTGTATGTAACAGACAGACAGATAGATAGACAGACAGACAGCCCGCCAGCCAGACAGACACACGAGTGATCCTATAAGGGTTCCATTTTTAATTCGGATTTACGGAACCCTAAAATTTACTCACATGATTTAATTGAACTGTTTGTAGATAAAACAACAAACTTGGGGAAGTGATAAATTCCATCCTTTGACTCCTTGTAGGTCATAATTAGGCATTAATTAAAATTAAACATTATGGGTTTCGTAACAAGTAAAATTGATGTTAGGTATTCTTTTTTTTTGGAGCAACGTTCTTTGTTCATTGTTCATTAAGAAAACAGACAACACTGTTTTCTTAACAAGAATAATCATTTATTATTTTACGAAATGCTATCAAATTATTCATTGAGTTAACAACACGAGAAAATCAGACAAAGGAAATATCTTTCAGTTGAAGATGTATTTTACTTTAATGTGTTTTAACTGACCAGTTGGTTTAATGGTCGGTACTGCTGAACATGAGGTCCTGGGTTCGATTCCTAGGTAGGTCAGTGTTATTGGGTTTTTCCATTTTATGTTTATGGTTGGTGGCAATAGACTCGCCCCCCGTTACAATAACCGGCGATATGTGCGTACTATAGGTACCTACATCTCTGCCGAACTCTTCGGAGATTATGAGCGTGATGTTATAGTATATATTGTTTTACAAAATGTTACATATATCAGCAACAGAAAATTGGATTTTGTTTTTACCTAAACTACAATTAAACGGAATTATCTTAGATACAGATTTTGGGAACATCCAAAGCTCATATTGTATTTGGAAATTCGGTCAAACCATGATCGATTAAATTAAGGCCTGTCAAAGTTATGGCAGTCATCTAAAATTAAAAATTCAGTCACCTAAAATTGGCCGTAGGCATTAATATTATCAAAGAATTGTTGCCAAACCTTAGTCTAGTCTTGAAAAAGCCTCAGAAGAAAACAAGACGCCTATTATATACAGATAAGAGATCTTAAAAAAAAGAATTTCAATTTAACTTATCTTACAAAATAAAAAAAATCTATAGCCTCACAAATAAGAACCACAAAAATTTAGCACAGCACTAAAACAAAATAAATAAAAATATATTTTTACAAAGAAAGACGGCTCTATAAAAACTCCTGGCATTGGTCGTTGAAAAAGTGGTTTATTAGCGTACAGGGGAGGCGGATATAATAAATATAAAACCAGGAATGACGTCCCGAGTGATAACGTAAATACAACAGTTAGTAGGAAAAAATTTAGGTAAATAATTCGGTTTACTCAATAACTGTTATGAGGAATTGTGAGTGAAATTGTCTGGCTTGTAGTGAAGCTTTTTATATTACGGATACGTGTATATTCTATTATTGGAATGAAATTCTTTAACGCAGCTTGCGGTAGGAGTTTTCTGGTAGAAATCGTCACGTAACGAAAAAGCGTTATGCCCGAAAAAGTCAGTTTCAAGTGTCAAAAGTTTTTGTTTATTAGTTAAAACGTTAGTACCTGGGCGACCGAGCTCTGCTCTGATGAAAATACAGAATGCTAATTTAATAGTATAGGAAAGTTTATACTAATTCCTTGTATAGTACATACTAATTTCATGCTGCCATGATAGCAGGTATTTACTAATTCCATGCTGCCATGATAGTAGGTATTTACTAATTCCATGCTGCTATGATAGTAGGTACTTACTAATTCCGTGCTGCTATCAGTCATTATTCTAAGGTAGCCATCTTGTTCTAAACTTTGGGCGACCGAGGTCGGCTCGGGTGAAAATACGGAGAAAACGAATTTTCAAAGATATGAGAACCGGGGCGAATAATCGATCTAGCTAGATCGATTTTTCGCCCCGGTAAACCCCATATAGCAACTTTAATCGAAATCGTTAAAACCGTTTTCGAGAACGCGATTACAAATATATAATAAACAAATATTGCTCATTTAATAGACAGCGAAAGGAATTTTGTTCAACAAAATTCCTTTCGCTGTATATCCTATCCTTTTTTTATCAATCTCTACAAGACAAGGGCGCATTCTCCAAATTTGTCCAGCACATGCTATTTTCCTATCTTGCATTTTCCTATAGTGCTTGCATATGGGTCTCGAAGTTCCACTATTCAACTGATATCCATGAGAGTGCTCTAGATGCCAAGCCATGGGTTTTCTGGATTGCAAACACGAACGAGTCATTAGCAGCAGTGACGCAGCACCTACCGATGATTACTCGCAGTTTTGGACCCTTGTGGGCGACGAACGAGATTCGGCTTACCTGGATATCTCAACTAGTGTAGAATTTAACAAGAAGGTTGACTTCGATAAAAACATAAATAGGCTAACAATGTGGAGCCTATGTAATAAAACCTTCAGCGACAGGTGACAGGCGACAATCTGATAACTTTTTAAGTGTTTTTTTTCATAGTTTTTTGCTTTATATTACAGCACCCGTCATGAAAATGTGACAATTATGTAATTTTCCGACAAATATGTCGCATTGACAGTTACATTAAATAGGGTCCTGATACAGTCAAACATTTGATTCAGTCACGGCAATTTTCCGCCTTAGTAAGATCCGAACAGTCTCCTTTCTATAAAAATAAGGAAACCCATAGTAGCCAATGCCATACGACAGAAAAACCTCCTGATCCCGGTACTTCCAAAAATCCCTTCAAATGATAAAATGCAAAAATCAGAGCCGAAGCCGCGGTCAAAACTAAAGATAAGCAAAACCTTTGAAACCTTGAAAATGTGTGCGTAAAGATTGTACAGACGGGTTCCAAACATGTCTTCACGATATCGGTATGCCTATCTTCCTATCTTCTATGAACACAGTAACCCTTTCCCTTCATAACTTATGCGGGTAGATAAACATCAAAGAATTTGGCTTCCTTTCCAAATCGGCATGAAGATAGTTTACGATATCATATGTATGTATTGCTTACAAAATTTGCTTATGTATAAACTGTATCGTCGAATACCATCTTTATTATATCGTTTACGTTTCGGCAGGTTCTAAATATTATCTGGAAAATATTGGTTATAATGATAAGAATCTTAAATAGATGGTCTGCCTTCAACTCACACTTTTCTTGTATTACAAAGGTATCGGATAAAATGTGATTTGGTTTTATCTTTAGGCTTCGTGGCAAACTAGCCCATTCACAGTTATTACCTCTAAAGCATAAACTTTGCTTCACTGAAGTATCAGCTATCCTAAAGGTTCATTTAGATAATGGGAGGCATGCGCCGCAAATACAGTTTTTATCAGATGCTGTCAGAGACATGCGTTACATGCATGGCTTACCTGCCTCGCATTGTCTGGATGCACGTTTAAATAAACAAATCCTGAAGATATTGTCTGATAATCCAGTCTCAGTTCTAAATCCATATTCATTGTTCTGCCAATCTTGTTCAACAATAGCTACTGTATACTTTCTTGCTATTTAAATGGGTCTCTCAAACCTTGACCTGGCCTGACCAAATCACGCGATGACAAGCAGATATAGAGCTACTAAGAATTAATTAACCCTTTGTTACCATCATTGTAAAATTCTGCCGATGTCATGATGTAGTTAATAAAACGAAGTTCGAAACGTGGTTTATGGGGTTATATGAAAATAAAGGTAGGCCTCTTTTCTACGACGGTAAAAAAGGGTCTGTGAACAGACTCTGTTACTTTGTTGAAAACTAGGTTATTTTTATTAGATGGCTAACAAGCAGACAGATAGATATCTTTGATAATAGTGGTCATCGATGCCTATGGAAATCTAAATTCTGCTGGGGGCCTAAAACGGCCACTTTAGCAATTCTGCTAAAAGCGATTCATTTCCTCCAATAAAGCAATATTTACTTACTAAGATATGAATTGAATTGAGATATATTTCAGCTAATATGTGTCACCATTTCAAGAAAATTAGAGGAATTTCTAATGAATTGCTTTTAGAAGAATTGCTAAAGTGGCCGTTTTAGGCCCCCTGATGTATTGCTATCCCCGATAACCGGTGGAGTAGACGAGTCCTTGAGTGGAGACCGCGTGTCGACAAACGTAGTGTGGGACGCCCCAGCTAGGTGGACCAACCTTAAAAAGGTGGCTGGGGCAGACTGGATGCGGAGGCAGAAGAAAGGGTGTTGTGGCACAGCCTGGGTGAGGCGTACTATATCCAGCAGTGGACTGCGATGGGCTGAGTTGATTGCCATCCCAAAGACAAACTTAGAATTTCTCATGTACCTGTAATTGAACCGATACATTCGGTCAAGAAGCGAAATAATTAAAAAAAAATACATATTCACTTCCTACATATCGGGCGCATGTAACATTATTAAACTGTTTCCATTCAAAATGTTGATATATATGACGTAATCGGAAAAATAATAAGATGCAATTAAAATTAAGCTTAAACATATTTATTCCTTAAACCGCCAAAAGCGTCCCGGGGGGCCTTACGTCACGCATTTCTAGGTGGTCCCGTAACCCGATACCACTTGAGATTAAAATGACGATAACTCTAAAGTTTTGTATGGGAGCTGTAGTACTGTTTAACATATTTATTCTTTATACGGGCATACAGCAGGGCTGGTTGGCAGCACAAATATGTATGATAATATTACTCCCCGATGGAGCTCCATCACAAAGAGTTACTTACTACTTGGAAAAATTACATGACGCCACATTTACGTGGCATTAGATCATATCAAATACTTCTTCCCAAATAAACGATCACAGAAAGAAGAGGGGTGCACAAGGGGCGCATAAACTTTTATTAATAAAAGAATAAGTAACTGTAGGCGAAGAAATGCCTGGAACATCCACACCTCGGCGAGGCTATAATAAAAAAGTAAAAGAAATTGATGAGCCAAGCGTGGCGGGTTAAACTTTCCGCTCAATATTTGGAGTCGGAGCGGGAAATATTGCAAGTAAACGCCGATCACGATTATGCTGGCGATGTTTTTACTTATTTTCTGACTGGTGGAATCCCTAAGGCCAATTCCGGCAGTTAAAAACGTTCAAAATCTATTCATAATCTGCGAAAATCAATGATAATTTGTCAAAAATGTATTGAATGATGGCAGATTGAGACTGACATTAGAATCCAAAAACCTCTGTTTTTGCATTATATAGATATTAAAATCACGTCTCATACACAAGATATTTTTTTTGTACTCGACTGTCTCTGATATGTGTTTTTAATTTTATATTCTGTTTCACCTGAAAACCGGGAATCAGTTTCGGATGCAATGATAAATTATATACCTATTTGGATTTATTATTGTATTTTCAAACAGTTTTAAATGATAAATATATAGGTATATTCACCCTTATGTATTACATGTAACTGTAGTGCCCCGCTAGACTAGACACATAGACGGTCTCCCCTCAAAAAGCGCCGCCTTTCGTCTGAAGCCGTTTTTGAGATTCAAAGTGCACTCCTAGCACATAACTTTTTCTTTTTGCTCACGGTCGAGTTTCAAAACAATCACCACGGTGAATATAAATTCTCAATTTCTGCTGCAAAAATACTGGATGCATTTTTCACGACTTGTTATTTTAGCGAATTGTATTTCTTTCTGGTTCATCTCAACGGAATCGACATTTCGAATGAGTTTTTTCTTTGAGTTTGAGTTTTTAATATTTTTCATGTAAATATTTTTGTGTTACAAACGTACTTTCGAAAACCTACAATAGGTTTTTCTTATGATTACTTTTGTCATATATTTATATATTTTCATATATTTTTACAGTATGGTGCTATTAACAGTTTTTTGTAACTTAAGTTCATTTAAAGACAGTAAGTTCATTTATTTGTTGAACATGAACTTACTGTCTTTAAAAAACAACAGTAAAATTTATGTAATCATGCGCAAAATTATTACGATTACTGGGCTGTGACTGAAGTATTTGGCATTAAGTGACTACTGGTACCCGGTACCCGGTCTGACTACTGGTAGGTAACCAAATGAATATTTTTAAATATTTACGAGGACTAATATTTAGTTCGAAGTAATAAATAAAGTTATCAATATTCACACCAACATCAGAGGACTAATATTTAGTTCTATGTTATAAATAAAGTTAACAATATTCACACCAACATCATAACCTCCATCAAATAATAAACAACAGTTTACCTCAAAATTTTAATACAACTTTACCTCCCCAATAAACTTCCAACTCCACATATTATAAAACAACTTGTTAAACTCTAAAAGGTTTTTTAAAACCATCGCTAAACGCCAGACTTTATTAGGTATAGCACGTACCAATGTTAGGTTAAAAGACCACCATTATTAAAATTCCCATAGCCGACAACGGCCATAACAATATTTCAGGCCAGTAAGCTCAAAAGAAAAACTGCGCTTAAATGGATTTAGCATATTTTATGATAATATTAAGACGTACAAACGGTCTTGGGAATTTCGGAGGTACGGTCTAATCATCCAGTCAGACACCGCTTCACTGAAAATATTATACCTACGGAAATCCTCTGGATTATTAATGTTCCGTTTTTCATAAGTTTGAAGGGAATTTTCAGGAAAGTTTTTGCTAAATAAATAATTTTAGCGTCGACATTTTTTAAGTTCTTATTTAGAGTAAGTACTTTATTATATCATTTACAATTTTTTTCTTCATTATATTTTAAATATATAATATAAAATATATATTTTAATATTTTAAACATATAAAAATATAAAAAAGTAGCGCACCGGTAGTATCGGTAACAGGGTCCAAGCTACCGGTGGTCAGGGCTTCTGAGACAATAACCTCTCATTTTTATTATTAGTAAGTAAATAATAAGACTCTCTAAAACGATTGCCAATATTTAATAATTATGGCGTAAGCTAGCTTCGTATTCAAAAATATAAGCCACAGTTAGCCAACCTTGCTAACTGCGGCTTATATTTTTTATCACAGCATGACCTATCATCATATTTATACTTACTGATAAGCTAAAGACTCAAAAGATTTCGTCAAATTCACGGAGAGTATAAACAGCAGCGCAGAAAATAAATTATACACGGACATTATGTATGCATGAGTATAGCTGTTCATTATACAGTTCGCTGCCTTTAAGGTAGAAAGACGAAGAATTTTGATTAAAAGTCTTACAATTAATTGAATAAACGGAAACGGCCCAATAAGGGTTGTAATATCATTAAAATTAAACAGTTTTCTCTCAACAGTACGTACAAATAACAAATATTAATAATTATCAAGACGAAATTGATGGGGAAGTATTGCAACGATATTTATTTCCGCCGCCAAGCAGCAATGTTTTCCAGTTTAAAAGTAATGCGGCAAATTATAGAAAATCATGGAAAACATTGAATTTTTTAACTATTCCCCTAAGGTCGGAAATACATTGGCATTTTTCTTTGAGTTGGTGTTGAAAGAAAGCTGTGGTCACCGGAAACTTTTCTAAACTCTATCATAATAAAAAACCTGTAAGTCTCCAGAGAAAGTTTTCTAAAATTGATTCCAGAGTTTCACCGCAATACCTAGTTGGCAGTCATCCCTTATTAATTCGTTGCGTTCTTTAGGTTGTTTGATCATCCAAGTGAAGGGAACTGCGAAAAAAGTACTTCGTCTTCGTCATTTCAAATTTATTTGTACCAAGTATAAAATAAACACGAATTATTTTGACTTTTATATGATTTCAACAACGCCACTGAGATTTATTAGTCTCTTTAAATAAATTTCAGAGTATGATCAAATACTTTTTTTATTGTTTGCTTCCCAGTTTAATTACGCTGGTTTATAATTTTAGTTAATTTATTGTAAAATAAACATAGTAAAATTAGTACTTATTTCAAGGAAACAATATTATATTATGATGAACGCTGTACGCCTGAAGTACGCCTAATCCTCATGTGTATTAGTAATTTAGTTATTAAGATTGATTCTAGTATAAGTGTAATGTAAGTGACGAAACTGTGCTTAAAAAAAATTGACACTAGAGAGAAGTCATCTCGATAATAAATGAAGGAAGTCACTAAGGATTACGATCGAAGTTAATGAAATCCGAGCACTGATTTCATAATACAACTGCTTACATCACAAATATCGCCAATTTTTATATTTAATACGGCCTACTCTTAATAAAAAAAAATTTAAGAAGAAGAATGGAAGAATCTATTTTAAAAATACAGCGACCAGTGTTTTTATCCCTCCATTTTCATCGCGACATCTTAACTAAAGGTGGGTCTCGAAAAAACCTCTCGAGGACCTTGTAAGTCACAAAAATACGATATAATACGATTATTTTCCTCTTGTCCCTACTCAGATTAAATTTCTCCGAGTCGAGTAGGGAGGGGACGTGTAAACTGGAGAACACTCGAACCCGGCTTGCCTTGGAGTGAGTTCTTGACGCGAGATGTCATTACTATATGTCACTCACACGACTTGCGACCGGGTTTCGATGGAGCGACATCACTTTATTAACATAAGTGTATCAGTGTCTGCTTGTTTTAAATTTAATTTTAGCTGTGTTAGTGTCATCAGTCGTTTCAGAACTCTTTGGTTAAGCACTGAATTGATTACACAAATTATTATAGCAAAGATTTTTTATTTTCCTGTTATCTAGTTTTAATAATTATGAGATTCTCTTTACGTAGCTGGATTGATGGCCTAACACAATTAAAAAACATTTGAGTTATTATGGTGGTCTTTTCGGATATATGTACGTATTGTATAAAGAAAATGCTTGCTTCAAAAACATTTTGAGGAAACCTGAGAATGCCTGAGAGATATTTCTTGGCGTGTGAAGCCAAGTCAGAGGCCCATAGATAAACATAAACTATTTATATCGATCGTGTGTCAACGTTGCCATGCCACAAATAGTTGGAAAATCGGACAAATTTTCTCGTTAACGTTACCCAAAAAATATTTATAACAGTATCTATAAATTGAAATTGTGTGAGCTCGCCAGAATTGACAGCGTAAGCTAGCAACTGGAGACATGTTAATCCTCTTGAAATTAATTATTTTGTTACTATTGAAAACAATGATTATGCCGTGATAGCTCTGAAGATAAGTGATTTGTTTCTTGAGTACGAGGTTCTAGGTTCGAACCTAGCTAGTAGCAATTTAATGTTTTTTTAATCTTTAGTCTTAGAAATCAAAAAATCTTCAAAACGGACTTGTGAAGAAAACCTAAACTGAAATCGCGTGTGATGGTTATCAACCGACAATTCTTCTTTCAGTAAAGATCAGAATAATACTGACCTATTCATAATTCGCCTATACTGTCCCCACTGCTGCGACATAGGCGTCCTCTCTTCCAGAGAGAGTGGGCCGTAATCCACCACGCGGGCCCAGTGCGGGTTGGTAGGTGTCACAAGTCTTAGAAATTTTTGGTTCTAGGACATGCCGTCATCACGATGTTTTCCTTCAGCACTTTGAGAACAGTGGTGATGAAATTATTTACACAAAGTAAAGCACCTGCTTGGGTTCGAACGCACGACCTTCAACTCTGTAAGTCGAGGCCGTTATCACTGGGCCACCACTGCTGGATTGTCTACTCGTAATATCGCAATTCTATATTCATAATATTATAGTGGTTTTCCGAGTACCACCCGAAAATGAAACCTAAATTAGTTACTACAATAATTGCCACATACATTTACATAATAATGGCTCTTAAGTTTCAACAATGTGCAACGCATATTGTGGAATCACTGGCCACGGTAATTATTATGGTACCCATTGATTAATTTATTTGCATAAATGGCTACGGTTAGCCGAATAAATTGACTCTAACCATGTATTAAAATGTTGCTTAATTATCGTATGGAAATTGCAAAGTTCTGGTTTACGATATTGCAGTAATTGGATATCACTCCACACATTGAAAGTCGAGAGAAACATCATTATTATGAGCAGACTTTCTTAAAAAAGAGGGTTTTCAATTCGACTCGAATGTATGTAATAATATTAGAACTGCAATATATTCACATACTATGATCTATTAGGGGTTCCAAACAAATATACAAAATGTTATATTTACGACTGATATTTACTTCAACTTAGGGAATAGTGTTAGTTTCATCAAAATCGGTTCAGCAGTTTTCAAGATATGGACTAATACGTATAAGTGTGACGGCCTGGCCTGATACGAGCTACGGTGTGGTGTAAAAGGGAAACATCTCAAAACCTTGGTCAACCACGACTAAAAAGTGAAAAATAAAAAACTTTTATTTAAAAAGAAAACCGATTTCCAAAAAAAAAAAAAAAAGTCGTTGAAAGACGTCTTTTTTTTTTGTTAAAATTTATTTTATTTTATTTTTATTACTAGGTTTAGCGAACAGTTGGTAAAATATATTTTTGACATAAATATATTTTTATTACGTTTGCTAAAGAATGACAGTTGTAATTTGAATAAACGGACAATGTTAATTGACAGTCAATTTGCTAAGCAATCCGTTTCAATGAGTGTAACGATAGAAAAGCATAATCTATTCCATACATTTAATCAAATAGAGTCGCTTTTCGTGTCCGTCTCTGATGAGGTTTTCACCATCATTTAGAGAATTTATTCCGGAAGGTGAATACCTAATAATGTCAAATCAAATCAATTATTTTTATTGTGGGCATAGGATATACAGACAGATGTTAGGTAAATTACAGTTCCATTATGTCCTGCCTAATAGGCATACAATAATTATGTTAACATGCAGTATAAAAAAAATCTTAGGTATCACCTTATAAGGCAAATATTACAAAATAACAATTAGGTGTTTGGTGACAGATTGTAGTAGGTACAAATTATTATGAAAATCGAGGATCGTGTAGTAAGCTTTGTCAATAAAAAAATACACAATTTTGGGTAATACATTAATAATTATAATATAATAAAAAAGTCTGGATGTTTTGTCGAATCGTAAACCGTGGAAACCAGGGCCGGGTGTCTAGTAATAAATCAAATGTATTTCCTAAAACTATAACATAAGCATTATAATCACCAGAAACCCAATATGTTAATTATATGATATCACCGCAAACGTCACATTTTTCATAACCTGGACTTACCGCGTAGGTCAGGTCGCCATCATCTTACCGGAGCTTCCAACCGAAAGACCTTTTTATTTTACGGTCCCTAACTTTCTTGATAAACTTGGACAAGTGTCGCTAGTCAGTAATTCGTTCCCCTCCGACCATTTCCTTATGGTTAGTTATAGAATTTGCGGGCTGCCGACCTGTGGGGCTGTGGCCCAATTTTGTGGGAGCTCAGCCCTTGTGCGTGACCTTTAGATGTAATGGGGAGTGCTCGACGCGTTTTCTTATTCAACAATCTCGTATTTTGCCAACGTTTTAGTTAAGTTGCCAACAACACGTGGTGTTAGAAGTTCCCGTTTTTCCTGTAAGTTGTGCGTTGGTTAATATTTAAACATGTATTTTCGCTATATCTTTTCTTAAGTGTGGAACGTGTGGTGTATAGTGATGGTTAGCTGATTAGGAGTTTTGCATTCATAATCATAACAAGCAGACCTTTTTTGTTTACTTACGAGTACTTATAAATTTCCGTATCGAATATGTTTTAGTTCCCCAGATCCAGAGGTCTGCGTCATTAATATAACATTACATTCATAGCGACTGAATAATTGTTCAAAGCTCTTCATTAGCTTCCTTTTGCAGTGTTAACTATTGATGATTTTCGCCTAAACACACATTTGAAATTAAACTAATTTCATTTGATTTCCGTCTATTCGGAAATGTCTGAAAATCATGACTATTTCCAGATCAGGCTGTCAATAAGTAAAACAACCGCAACATTAATATTGGCACTGTCATTTTGTACGATTGTGGCACCATTGTCAATTGCGGTTTATCTCTAGCGTGGTTTTTAGGAAATTAATATCCAATTGTTCCAATAATATAATACCAGTGTGTTATTTTAATGTATTTACTCATGCAAAGACCGGGAGAGATCAGTTTTATGATATGTTACATGTTTCCTCTCGTTTTCTTGCAATATGTGGAGTGGGAAATGGACATGGCAGTATGGAATTAATAAGTACCTACTATCATGGCAGCATGGAATTAGTGTGTACTATACATGGAATTAGTATGAACTATCGTATAGGTACTATTAAATGAGCATTCTCTATTTTCACCCGAGCAGAGCTCGGTCGATCACGTGCTTGGTTCTTATAAGAATCTGGTTTACAATAAAAACGACCATGTTTACAATAACAACTAGTTTTCTTATTTTCATCCATTTTTTTTCATCCATGGTTTTTAATTTTTAATTTTTAAATCACAAGTATTTGTCTCATATTTTAGTTTTTATAAGTCTATTGTCTCCGCTCTCCCCCAAATTGAACAAAAATAACTGATTACTCCTAGTGTTAAATTAAATTCAATTTTCATTAAAAATAATTATTTTCGTTACGATAAATCATTTCAAATAATACCTGAATATTTTTTTTCAGGATATAAAGTTAATGCTGCTTATTACCTAGGTGAGCTGACAGATGTTACACATCATATGCGGCTTCTGTAAAGCCGTGCGCACTTTGGACGCGTTTTGGTACGAATTTTACTCATGCGAACACGCACGAACGGCCCGACCTTCCAAGTACTAATTGAGCGCGCAGACTAAGTGCGAGTTAGTCGTACGTATACGTACGTATAGTTCCGACGTCCTAAAAATAATCCGAACTTGTTGGGATTTTTCGTGCGTTCAATGTGATATAACCGGTACACTACCTATTTGACGGAGAAAAATGTATTCAGTGTGCGCACTCAATTCGTGCCCAAAGTGCGCGTGGGCACGCTCGTTTTTTTTTTAAGGACCCACAAGTTTACATAATAAGTTTTTTTTCACTGTCATTCAGTTAAGTTCCAAGTAAATTGTGAAAGTATTAAACAAATTATCAAAACAGTGATTCTTTTACTTTTTTGGTCATCAGGCTATACGAATGAAAGTTATGAAAATATATACCATTTATTTATTCAATATTTTGTAAGACAAAGAACAAAATTTACAGAGTAACAAAATGGTGATATAGATTTTACAATGCATGTGCTCGAAAAGAGTGTTTTCCAAGCAGTAAATTAGTACGGAAAGTCTCACTTTTTTCACTAGTGCTTTTTACTTTTCTGTTTTTTTTTAATTTTTGTGGCCGTCGTCAGCCCGTTGCAAAGAGTTTTTATTATTTGAGAAAAGTTTTACAAATCAGATGATGATGATAACGATGACGATGGCGATGGCGATGACGATGGCGATGACGATATCGATGACGATGGCGATGATAACGATGACGATGGCGATGGCGATGACGATGGCGATGACGATATCGATGACGATGGCGATGGCAATGGCAATAGTGGAGTCAAAGTCAAAGACGAAGTCGAAGTCGAAGCAAAGTCGAAGTCGAAGTCGAAGTCAAAGTCAAAGTCAAAGTCGAAGTCGAAGTCGAAGTCGATGTCGATGTCGATGTCGATGTCGATGTCGAAGTCGAAGTCGAAGTCGATGTCGATGTCGATGTCGATGTCGATGTCGATGTCGATGTCGAAGTCATGAATGTTGTTTTTATCATATAGACGTCGTAATATGTAGATGGTAGGTAGTCGCCTATGATGTGTACATCATATGCGACTACCGTAAGGCTCGCTCGTTTTTTTTTAATTTCCTCGCACAATGCATTGTAAAACGTTGTATGATACACGTGCGTAAGATGATTTCCGACTCGTGTCGGATACGACTCGTGTCGGACTTATACACTCATCGGAAATCACCTACCTTCCGCACTTATAGCATAAATAACTATTACAATGCATGTGCTCGAAAAGAGTGTTTTCCAAGCAGGCAAAGTGTGCGGAAAGTACCACTTTTTTCACACTAGTGCTTTTTAGTTTTCAGTTTTTTTTTAATTTTTGACTCCGTCGTCAGCTCGACGCAAAGAGTTTTTACTATGTGAGAAAAGTTTTACAAATTAGTTAAGTACAGATTTATTATTCATATAAAAGTTACAATAAAATGAATATTAAACGCGTTATTAATTACTCTCATTTAGATTTTGATCAATAAACGCCTTTTTCAATAGGTACATATTTTTTTATTTTCTCGTACAATGCATAGTAAAACGTTGTATGATACACGTGTGTTATAACTATTTTGAGTGCAAAAAAGTCACAATTCCAAAGAAAAGGCCAGCAGAGCGGCAAAATATTATTTTTTATTTTCTGAATATCTCGTACGATATAATTACGTCCTTATCTTATTGAGGTTCTATGTAAAGATATTTCAATTGGACTTTTACATACAAGAAATTGCTCAGGTTCCGAGAAAACATTTTTAATTTGTTGTAATCAAAGAAAATACTCGCAACTGAATCTCTTTTGATTTAAAGGTAAATTATTTTTTCTTTGCTATAAAAACTACGGTCAGAATTATGATATTCTAAAATAATAACTACGGATGAAAACTTACAAGTTACATTATTGTTTTTAAGGTTCCGTAGTAAACAAGGAACCCTTATAGTTTCACCATGTCCGTCTGTCTGTCTGCGGCTTAGCTCAGAGACGGTTAGTACTAGAAAGCTGTAATTTGGCATATGTATACATATTAATCATGCCGACGAAGTGGTAAAATAAAATCAAAAGGGTACCTCCCCTACACAGAAAGCTGGCATATTTGTTTTTTTCTCATCTTCCCCATGTTGTGGGGTATCGTTAGAAAGGTCGTTCAAAAATATTGGGAGTTTGTAAAAACCATTTTTGGATTCAGGGATCCATTTGCGAAATATTAAGCTTTTAACAGATTTTTTTTGTTAAAGTCAAGCCCCCCCCCCCCCCTGCCAGCTAAATGGTTGTACTTGGATTTGTGAAAAAAATCACAGCAGTAGTGTATGTATAACGAAATGTAAAGGAAAACTATCAGAGCTAAGTAGGCTGTACAGGTTAACGAGTATAATCAACCAACTTAAATTTGCAGTTTGAAAAACATGATCTCATGATTTTAAGTATAATATAAGATTTTTATTAACTGCTAAAGTACATATTTTGCTTTTTTCCATTTTTATTCTTATTTATGTAAATTAAAAATTTGGCATAAGTATCTTTTTCTTTTTGTAAAGTTATTTTGAATTGTTTTCTTAAGACATTAAGATTCAAAATTGTTGGTACACCATGTAACTTTAAGCTTCGGAAGAGCGAAGTGTCCTAACACAGGCAATTTTTGTCTAAAAGGTCACTTCACCCACTAGATGTACCTGTGAAAGAAAATAAATTATTTGTTATTTATATTCCGTATGGGAGAACATGTTTTTCAACTACAATGTTAAGTTTGTTCTTGGGATAAATTCATCCCAACTACGGAACCCTTCATTGTGCGTGGTCCGACACGCACTTGGCTGATTTTTATTTCAATACTTGCACTTATTTTACTAAAAGCATCGTTGTCTTGCAGTTTCATTTTGACGAAAGAACCTATGTTTTCTTTTTTTTTCTACTAGGTACAAAAATAAATACAATTTACGAAAATTCGAGATATCAATAATGTCATTACCGTACCCAATATTTTCAGCACGTTATTGGATTTCAACACTCTACAAACACATCCACTAATCAACACACCAAATAACCTAATCCAGAAACACATCTAGCACAAAGTATGCCTCACTTGTCAAAACTAGAGCTGTGCGTCTGACATGAGCCATAACAGGTTAAGATGTTAGAAACACTTCTCAAAGACCGCGATCATCGTCCTTTGATATCATCGCAGTTGATATGAGCCCGTCTGTACAAGTTGGCGGAGGAAGGAGGGTTACTTGTGCAGAACTAACCCTTCCTTAATCCTGTTTGTATGTTCGCTTAAGAGCTTGTGATCTCGAGTGAAGCTTTGCATGTATCTGGGTAGACTCTATTTTTTAATCCCGGAGATTAGAGTGGCATTTGCAGGGTTAACTGTTATTGATGAGACAAGCATGTTTATGAAGTTTGTGTTACGAACTTATGAATATATTGGTATTTTGACTACATTGAGTACATGACTGATTTTAATCATTGACTGTTTTTTGGCAAAGTTTTACCTAAATTATATCTTTATAGCAGTTTTATGTAAGGTCTATTTATAACCTTGTTTCCAATTGATGTTATTTCCACTTAAACATCAACTTTGTGCTAGTGTAAATAAAGTCGATTTTAGACTGACTAGTACTGTTGAAAAAGTCATAAAAAATATGAAGTTGAAGCGCAAACTGAACATTACAGTTGTTTTCCCTAAAACTCGAGTTTGTTTACATGTTTAGCAAATAAATTGCGAACGCAGTATAGTTTTGGGAGAAGTTTAGCAATGAAAATGAACGTGATCTGCACATAAAACAAGGGCTGTCAGTGTCCATATCTCACAAGAATGAGGACACTGACAGCTTGAACTCGATTTAGATGTTCTGATAGCGTTCTATTTCCTAAGCTAAAAAATAAATAAAAAAACAATAGATCACATAAAACATTCACGAACATATCGACAACAGAACATTAGTTAGGAAGAATTATAAAACAATTAGCTAAATTAAGAACGAATTTTCAAAACAAGCTTTAATAATAAAAACTACATTTTATTTCAGACTAACTAACTGCGCCCCTCGGTTTTACCTGCATAAGTATCCCTATATCTATACCACCTATACCTATGTATCCTATGTACCACTATCCTGTGTGACCCAGGTCATGGTCTACCCGTGTGCCAAATTTTATTCAAATCCGTTCAGCCGTTTAAGCGTTTAAACGGCTGAACGGATTTGAATAAAATTTACACATTAAACGAACAAACAAAATCACTTTCGCATTTATAGGTAATATTAGTTAGGATAACATGAAAACGCATGTAGGTAAATTGCATTTTTCAAATTAGTCTCTAAGGTCAATTAGTCTCAAAGGTCACAAGAATTGTTTATTCTTGTAGTAGGAAAACAATATATGCTTTCTTGCAGGTAAAAGAAGAATTGCAGTCTCGTTTTATTTTCTACAAAAGAAATCCAATTAACTGCATTGGTGGTTTAGCTTGCCTTGACTTGATCCCCCCCCACACGTCAAGGCAAGCTAAACCATTTGTGGGGAACCGTTTATTTCTGTTCCCTTCTGTTGTTCTGTGAGATTTTTCCATTTATTTTAGGCAGAGGTGTGCCTATAGTACACACAAAGGTCATTCAGTCAAACAAATTAGATTTAAATTGTTAATCCTACACTTAATTTTAGATAGTTTTTTTTTAAACTATGGGAATAAATGTTAAAAATGAATAAAAAATAGGTAATAAATGTATAGATAAAACAATTTCAGTAAAGCATTCTGTTAAATAAAAAAAAAAAAACGTTTGCGTACAGCCAGCATGTTATATTTTTTGTCTTGGGCCCGACATCAAGAGCAAATAGATGCGCCTGCGGTGTTTTAAGACGATACAATTATTCCTGTAGACATTGATCATGTCGAATAAAACTAAAAAACTCTTCTATACTTTTTTTATTTTTACTTATTTTATTTTTTAAATCATGTTTACTATCAAGAAACCAATAAAAATGTGCTAAGCCTTAACCTTATTATTGTATTTTTATTTCTTTAGATTTATGGTTTCTTCCCATTATCTGCTTTAATATAAATTTAATATAAAATAAACGTCTCTAGCTTACGAATATATATGTCGCAACATATTTATTCGTAAGCTAGAGACGTTTATCTAAACATCCTACCCTATTTTTTTTTCTGTAAGCCGTGGGTATAGGTTCCATACTTAGTTGCTTAATGACCTTTCGCCAGTTATGTTTAAGTCCCATGTAATAGGGGGCGAGCCTATTGCCATCAATCGGGCACAAATCCAGACTCCGGGCTGCTACTGAGAAATTCCAGATGGAAAGCCCAATAACACTTTGCCCGACCCGTGAATCGAACCCGGGACCTCATGCTCTGCAGTAGCACTTGCGACCACTAGACCAACGAGGTAGTCAAACAATAAGACACAGGCAGAACGCGGGAAAGTCCGAAAAGGATATCGTGGCCCCTGGCAACGTACAGGCAACTGAAGGAACACGGGTGGGTTTTAGTCAGTAAGAGTCTGACACACCCTCCCTGTCCGCCCAGAGCAGGAGAGGATTTTATTATACAACCTTAGTTTTTGTTTACCCTAAACCTCTTAAGGGGTTACTCATAGTTATGAAAAACTTTCACTAAAAAAAAACAGCTGTTCCCTGCATTTCGACGCGATATGCGAACATAAATGTAGGGAACAGCTAATTTTTTTTCGCGATTTCAGCGTTGGTCTAAAGTCCCAAGAAAGTTGTTTTTGTTGGGATTGATAATTAACCAACCAAAAAAAAAACCCTCAGGCAGGCAGTAAAACAGTTAGGGAACTAACTTTATTCTTGCGGCTTTGCCCGCATAATATCTTGATAAATTATAGTCTATGTTACTCAGTGTTACGGGTTCACTAGTCGACGGCTTGAACTCGTTGGTGTGCGTGACTAATATGCATGCTAATTAGTCTAATTATTTATTTATTTTATTTAATGATTACCAACGAGCTACATTATAATTATCTTTTACAATAATACAAATTTGGATAATATACATAATCCTACAATGCACACTCAATTATAGGTAACCACAGCTTACACATTATCGAGTACACATGCTTTGAATACTTAATTAACTTAAATAAAAAAATATACATACTATTATATAAAAGTAAACTTACGCGAATACAAGTTTTGTTTATTTAGTATTTATTTATCAATTTATTCAGTGAAATAGTCGATGATTTATAACGAATATGAACGCGTAAAATTTCATGAGCAGACCTTTGGGCGTACAGATATTATGTAAAAACAACTGGATATATTTACTCAAAATAAAATTATTTGAACTTTTGAATAAATTATCTATCCCTATTCACAAATGAAAAATGACTTATTCATTTATTTACGCTCGAAGACGAGTTAAAATTAGTGTTGAAATATGGAAGTTTCGATGCTCATAACTTCCAAACCAATTTAAAAAAAACCATTCAAGATAAAGACAAGACAAATTGATGTAAATTTTTGTTTTAAACGTACCCTGTCCAACAGACGAGGAATTACCATACTAAATTTGTATGGAAGAATTACCAACTAGCGTACCCTTAATATACTACTAGTAAAATCATTCTTAAAATCGGTCCAGTAGTTTTTGAGTTACATTACAAACAAAAATACAAATATTTTCTCTTTAAAATATTAGTGTAGACAATATCTTCAAAACAGTTGGCGTAGCTGTCTGACAAATTGACAGACACGTAACCACGCAACCTTCTGGTTGCGTGGTTATGGCACATGACCCTGAACAAAACATATTTTTCCCTTAAAATCAACCCCTAACCGTGTTTATAATTGTACGGAAATATCTCATTCCTTCTCTCTTCTTTTTCATTACCACACCTATTATATTTGTAAAATAATAAAATAAAAATGGAACTCATAAACGTACCTAAATCTGTTGTGGAATAATAACGAAGTAAGAATACGTAACCGTAAAACGGTAATTATAAAAACACCCACGTGTTTGTATAATAATACCTTTATACGTTAATTTTAGACGTTTAACCTCAACGTCTTAAGTAATTAAAACAAAAGAAAATCACTCACATTTAAATACCAATTAATTTCCCGAAGACGACATTGAATGGGCCCATAAAACCAATTTTGTCACTCTCTACACGCGGCTGACGTGACGAACTCAAGTGACAAACAAGTTCTGCTACAATATCCGGCTGTGGAACGGTAACTGAATTTTAATAGCCCGACATGCGGGAACGTATTGATTGTTTGTGTATTTCGTATAATATCTGGATTATGAATGTCAAGGGTATAACTTTTCTCTTGGGACGATAAACGTTATAAACGGTTTTCGATGGATAAAATAATACAGAACAGCTGAAAGGTCAAATGAGGCTTTGTTATTCAGAAAATTATCACGCTTCTACACGTTTGCTGATGGATTAAAAAATCAGGTTTAAAAAATACATATTTTTTCACATTTTTCTATACCTAATCTACCTCTGACTTAAGTACTATTTTTGTTGAAAATCTAAAACCAGCTAACATACCTAATTAAGCAAACGAACAAATTTTCTTTTAAAACCTACAAAAACATAAAATAAACGTTCATAATTTTATTTAAAATAATACCTTTTTACATCAGAGAATGTACTTCAAAATACAAAAAAGCACTCGTGTTTAAAAACAAAAGAGTTCTAAGTGCTCGCAACATAAAACTAGAAAAAAAAACATACCCTTTACGAGTCCACACGCAAATTTCAAATTACGAACTGTCCCCAACAAAGGTACGGCGACATTGTATACGAAACCACAGAACAGTTAAAATGACAGAGATGGCACTCAACCAAAACTTTAATGTTTACCTTTTTGGAGTGGAATACCTTTTTCGTACGTGATGGTACCAACCCTGTGACGTACATCATGGTTCTGTTTGTCCTAATGTAGACAGAGAATTAGCGCGTTCTTTTTTTACGCTAACCCATTAACGTTTTATTTTTGTTTGCAAGATTTTGGAGTGAATACAAATACAGGCTTATGGTGGCTTATCACGCCGTAAAAGTAAAAGGGTTTGTATAAAATTCGTGTGGGGTGATAAAAGGTTACTTTATGTTGTTAGATTGTTTTTTTTTTGTTTATTATTAGTTAAATCTATACCATTACTCTGAAGGTTGATTTAAAAAAATTATTTTAAGCAACTACTTTGATTAACTCTCAGTTAATTGAACTTCAGTCTTTTCCTCAAGGAAAAGACGGATTTTCTTAATGTGTTTTCATATCTAAAATATAATGAAATTAAAATGATACCTATAGATAGCAAAGGTTTCCTATTTGTGAGCTAAATGTACCTATTTAAAATGTAATTAAATGTTAACGAGGACTGTGAAACATTCTAGTAAACCGACATTTAAATTTCTATGATCACATAAAATAGTAATGTTAAAATGACAAATTGTTTCTATACGCACTTCGTTTCGTATTTGTAGGTAAATTCCACATCATTCTTTCTAGAATATTATTGATTCTACGCCCTACTTATGTATCCTACATTATTAACGCATCAATCATATCGTTTATCCTACATTTACGTGCCTAACCTTCGGAAAACGACACATCGTACATAAACACGATATACATACATTGTAACATTCGGCAAAAATTCGTACTGTGTATCTCTCGTCTTTTGTGACAAAACAAAAAGCATCGGATAATGAAGTGTTCTATATTGGGGTTGGTTCAACCTGTCATTACGCCATGTTTTTAACAGCTGGCTTAACCAAAAGAGGCCAGTGTTTTTCATTGTTCCAAACGACAAAGGGATGCCTATGAAAACCCTATCTGTATTTACAACGACCGTTTAAATACAGTACTATATCGGGCGATTACAAAACACTTCGGTTTAAACAGTCAAACAAAATTACCCCTAATTCTATCAAGTATAAAGTTGAAAATTCCATTCATATACGGGAAATTTTTCTTATCAAATTAATAATGAGAAATAATAGGGTCTTTCTACGCGGTCGTGTTTGCATTGAGAAATCGACCTTATCTGTTAACTTATAGGGTGGGTTTTTGTGTGGAGATTGAACATAAGTATATCATTTTCAGCGGACGCTATAGTTTCGAGTATAGGGCAGTTAAGATTGTACGATAACTGTTTTAATATGAGCCGGAAGTACCGGGGCACGGCTCCCAATAGCCTACTAAGGAAAATAGTGCAATTTGTTTTCTTTTTTTCGTTAAAACTTGCCTTAAAGCGTTGAATGATAGTCTCAACTTGTTAATATCAGGAAGTTTTCATATTTAGAATATAACATTAACTTGGTTTATTTTTTGGCCTAGATTTTGTAAAAGTGTTTCAGTAATTTAGTAAATTGACTCACGTACATTGTTTATGTTTTAAGATATACGAGTAAAAGAAAGGTTTGGAAGTACAAAACAACAAAAACTGATAATTTTGGTAATAAGTAATTTCTAAAACGTACAGGCGTGTACTCACTGACGAACACGAACATCGAACACTTTGTTCGCGTACCACTAATGAACATCAAACACTATGTTAGTGTTTTTTTTTTGTGACGATCCATTTTCGAATCCACGGCTACTAAAGAGACCGGGGCGGTTGAGCGCGTACACAAGTCGAACTGTGTTCGTATGGTAATCATGTTTGCTTTGGTAATTTACGTCCACGAGTACGTACCAAATGTTTTGTGTTCGATGTTCGTGTTCAGCATGTTTCGTTCGTTCATGCGTACACGCCTTAAACACCGTTCACAGCAAAATTCAATGTAAAATACAAATTAATAAAAATGTAGTCATTTCATAATACAAAAGGTAAAAACAATTCACCTCAGTCGAATTTAATTGTTTTTCTTTAAAGACTTTTCGGGTTCCAATAAAAAATAAAATTCAAGATTTTGTGAAAGTGTTTCCAATGAATTCAATCATTGTTTTATTGACAGCAATAGTATCAAATTCTTTCTCAACATCAGTAAAATTATAATTGTGTAATTTAAGAATTTCAACTGCAGTCTGAATGTTTTAATGCCATAATTAATAGTTTATTTACTAGTTACTTCTCGCATATAGCGTTAATTAGATTACACTTCAAAGTAGCAGCAGTATTAAAAAAAAAAAAAACTGTTGATAACTTATATGAGTCAGTTTAGGTACCGCCAATTCTTTTTATAAAGCTACATTACGCCCTCATTTTAATCCATTAATACCTACATTATAATTAAGAAACAACTCTCTAACATTAGGTAATGAAACCCGTAATAATATTTTTATGGGAGATAAATAAAAAGTTTGACGTTAAAGTACGGTCATTCGTAGCAACTACGGCGTACGCTGTGCTGACCACTACGCGGGCTACGCGAGCTACGCCGTCGAATCCGATAACCGAGCCGCTAGGCGGGAAGTAATTCGTAGTCAACTGAAATGTGACGGAATTTTATGGGGGAAATATTTAGTAAACGCATTTTTTTAAAGTGAATCTAATTATTTAATGTAGTTATTTGTAAAACTTCGGACATAAAAAGTGAAATTTTTGTTCGATGGAAACTTTTATTGGTATAGCCGAAAATATCTACATAAATTATAAAATAGTCTTTTAACATTCGCGCGTTTTCGCGTTTGTCTGTAGGTCCACGTTGTACTTCTAAAATACGCAATGAATTTTGATGAGGTTTTCACCATAATTTAGAGACTGTATTCCGGATGGTTTATTTGTATAATACATTAAATATTAAACTTATAGATAATTAAGATATCTCGATGTTTTTCAAATCATAAAAACCTTGCGGAGCAGGGGCGGTTCACTAATTAAAGTATAATACATTTTTCAAATTAAAATACCTACAAGTAGAAACATATTATAATGTATGGTGACTTACATCGTTTACACAAACGCAATAATATTCTCAAACCCTCAAACTTACTAGGATAATATAAAATAAAGAACATCTTTATTCGTCACAAGAAAAGGAACAAAGGAGTTTTTTCAACGCTTTATTAGTAGAAAATAATGTTTGTTCTGTCTCGCTACATAAATATCATGTTATACTGAACAAGGCGGTTACACACGAGTGTAATTTACGAATAAAAAATACGTTTTGCCAACATTTGTATGATGTATCGCTGGGCTTGTGTTAACGTATTACCGTGTGTTCGTACCTTAGACCGTGGAAATGATAGTGAGACTAAGTATAAGTATATTTATTTTCTCTTCACAAATGTACAGTAGTGGTGCTTAAAACTAGCTTAAGGATAGTTTACATTTGTGAAAGACTATTTTTTTTTTTTTTTTTGTGTATGGGAAATCATCAAATGACTTCTCCCGCTCTGGTTGGAGCGAGAAGGTGTGTCAGACTTTTACTGACTAAAACCCACCCGTGTTCCTTCCGTTGCCTTTGTGCCGGGGCCGCGATATCCCTTTCGGACAAACCCGCAACCCCAGCAGGCATTGGTCCTTACAGACCCCGTCAGTTGGTGCTGACATCCCTTTGAGGCGCGCGTGGAACACAACGCGCCGTCGACCCAGGCCTGGTCCTTATCGGACGGCGAGCTGCCCATTGCTCACCGTCCGCAAGCCCGCGCCTACGGTGGCCGGAAGTCGGCTCGCGACCCCCGACGCCTGGGGCGTCTCCTGCGGCGACTAGGGGCGCGAGGCACGCATCTTGCCTTTCCCTCGCGCGCTCCGCCTCCTCCTTTGCGAGCATTACTGCTTCGCAGAAGGAAGTGACAGCCTCCCATGCACTCTCGCTCCGAACCATGGCCTGAACCAGGGCCGGACGCGAGAGATCGCCTCCGTGAGGACACGCCGGTGCTCCGCCCAAGCCGGGCAGACGTCCACCGTATGCTCCACCGTATCCACATTTGTGAGAGACTGGTGCTTGAAATAGGCATTGCAAGCAACGCCTGTGGTACAAGTCACCAGGTGTAACGAAACGTTTTCCTCCGTGGAGGGAAACGTAGGTCACAAATTAAATTATAATAAAAAAGGTATTCAAATTAAAAGTTAAAATTTGTAAAAGTAAAGGTAAGTTTAGGACACAGGACAGGCTCGGGTTAGGCAGGAACAGGCAGGTAGTGGAACAGGTGGGCAGGCAGGCAGGCAGACCGCAGGCAGCGTGGAGAAGGCTGGGCTGAGGATTATCCACCCTGGAAATACACTCCAGCCTGTGGAATGGAGAGGAGGTTGTGAGAGTTTGTAGATGGAGGCGCTTTGAGGCGCCTCACCTAGCGGGAGGACCGCGCTAGCGTCACAGGTGACGGCGGAGGTCTCTCTCGGAGAGTAACGTCGTCTAGCGTCGGAGGCCTTCGTGTGCGTGTGCACGCGGCGTTTTACGCCGCGTGGTTAAGAGTTCGTTAGAAGTGAGCACCTCCTACAGGGCTAGGCAGGAGTGCCGAGCGAATTAAACACAGGTATTACACAGTATTGAGATTGTTTATTGTTATAATACACTCAGGGTCGATAGTTCAAGTTACACAGTATGATTAGAACACCCGCGCACGCTAGTTATGCTAGTTACATGAGACTAATATTCGAGTAGCTAACAGTTCGACAAATCAGACTTAAGCGCAGAAAAACAGCGACTATCTCAAGTTAAAAATACGACTCTCCGAAGCTAAAGACAAGACTAGACTGAAAAATTTGAAGACCGTTTTTATCGTTCTGTGTCATATTATAAACGTTTTAAAAACATATTCAAGTTAATTCTTAATTTAGATATGACCAGCACTAATAAAAACGGCTTACAGAGGAGAAATCTTAGATCTACGCTTATTGCGAAGGTTCAGTGTGTACACCCACTTTATGAGAGAAGATAGAGTGTACTTATCTATGGTGTGTTCTGTCTATGTTTTAGAAAAGTAAATTACGACAGATGACAGTTTAAGATGAAAACGTCAGAATATAAATATTCAGCTAAAGTTTTTACAAAAGGGAAAGTTAAATACTATAAAATCGATTTGGATGCTAAAACAAGAGATAATTAAAAGTATGCTTTACAGAGGTAAACAATGCTACAGAATATAAAAGTGAGTTAAGTACATGTGTCATAGAATATTAATAGGAAAATTTATCAAAAGGTGGTTTGTTTAATATAATAACATATAGAAAGAGTAACGTGTTTATACGTAAATAAACTAAAAGATGTGGTTCCAAATAATGAAATACCACACAGGGCCCCACGACGCTTCATATGGACAAGCTTATATTGAGTGTTTTATGAAATAGAAGAGAATTAAAATAAAAAACAAAAAAGACCAATGTGCCTAGCCATTTCCCAACTATGTTGGGGTCGGCTTCCAGTCTAACCGGATGCAGCTGAATACCAATATTTTACATGGAGCGACTGCCTATCTGACCTCCACAACCCAGTAACTGGGTAATACGATACCCCTTGGTAAGACTGGTGTCAGACTTTCGGGCTTCTGACGACTCGTTACGACTGTCAAAGATCCATGAATGACAACCGGGACCAACGGCTTAACGTGCTTTCCGAGGCACGGAGGATTCTCGGTATGTAAATATGGTCACCCATCCACTGACCAACCCCGGCAAGCGTAGCTTAACCTGATGGATCGACCAGTGCGGCTTTTGTTACTTAGCCACGAGCTCCTCAAAAAAACAAAAAAGATAAAATAAAATAAAAACAACGTAACATAATTAAAATAACATAACGACAATGGATGGAGGAATTCACTCTTGTACTGAGACTGTCGCATAGTTCTACTTTTGAATTAAATCGAATCGAAACAAATATAATTACCTCGTATCGTGGTAAACATTAATTTGATCAGGTTGCGTTGGATATGCACATTAATTTACTTTAGTACTACCACTTGGAAGGAACCCTTATAGTTTCGCCATGTCCGTCTGTCCGCGGCTTCACTCAGAGATCTTTATTACTACAAAGCTATTATTTGGCATGGGTGTACATATTAATCACATCACAAAGTGGTAGAATAAAATCATGTTTTTTTTTTTAGGGTACCTCTGCTACACGTAAAGTGGGTTTAGTTAAGGTGGTTTTATTTTCTCGTCTATTATACTACTATATATTATACGTCCATAGCGTGGGGTGTCGTTGGAAAGGTTGGTTTAAACATATTGCGAGTTTGTGAAAACCATTTTTGGATTCAGGAATCCGTTTGCGAAATATTAAGCTTTAAAGTGTTCATTTTTGTAAGTGTCGAGTGTCCCCTCTGCCAGCTAAATGATTGGTTCTGGATAATGTGGAAAAATTCACAGCAGTAGTATATAAAACGAAATTAAAAGGAAAACTATCACAGCTAAGTAGGCTCTACAAGTTAACGAGTAATAATCGACCTACATTTGCAGTTGAAAACATATGTTGTCCGATACATTCCGTATGGGAGAACATGTTTTTCAACTACAATGGTAAGTTTGTTCTTGGGATACATTCTAGATAATAGCTGCCTCGTTGGTCTAGTAGTCGCTACTGCTGAGCATGAGGTCTTGGGTTCGATTTGGGAATCGGTCATCGTCGGCATAGTGTGTGAAATAGAGTTGTCTGAAAACCTTAAAAAAAAAAAAAATGGAACATAACCATTGCTTTTTGATGCGAAATATCTTTTGAACCAGGGTTGAATTTCTAGCTGTGTGTTCAAAAAACCGCAACGAAAAAAATAGCTTACCTATTGGTTTTTGATTGGTCAGTCTAAAAATATATCCTACCTGGAATACCAATATTGTTCAATATTTTCAGTAAAATAAAATACAACACGTAGGTACGGGCAATGAATAGCCCAGTGCCAGCAATATAGACACTTTTTTTGTAACCCACACTAATAGTATACACTGCTGGTGAAAGGCATAGGTTATTAATAAAACTGTGTGTGACCAGCCCCTGTTTCACACTAGTGCAATCTACTGATGTGGCGACATGACAAAGCATCGAGATCTCTGTTTTTTTATCTAAGTTTTATATTATTGCGTTATATATATAAGGAGCAGAAGAAAATAAATCACCGCTGCTCTCTTAACGGTGAAGGAAAACATGGTTAGGAAACCAGCAATTCCTATAACCAAAAATTCGAAGACGTGTGACATCTGCCAACCCGCACTGGGCCCGCGCCCAGCCCACTCCCTCTCTAATGAATTATACATGTCTATGAAGCAGAAGAATCAAATCACCAGTGCTCTCAAAACGGTGAAAGAAAACATCGTTAGGAAACCAGCATTTCCTATAACCAAAAATTCGAAGACATGTGACATCTGCCAACGTGGACTGGGCCCGCGCCCAGCCCACTCCCTCTCTAATTCTTTATACATGTATAAGGAGCAGAAGAATCAAATCACCAGTGCTCTCAAAACGATGAAAGAAAACATCGTTAGGAAACCAGCATTTCCTATAACCAAAAATTCGAAGACATGTGACATCTGCCAACCCGGACTGAGCCTGCGCCCAGCCCACTCCCTCTCTAATTCTTTATACATGTATAAGGAGCAGAAGAATCAAATCACCAGTGCTCTCAAAACGGTGAAGGAAAACATCGTTAGGAAACCGGCATTTCCTATAACCAAAAATTCGAAGACATGTGACATCTACCAACCCGCACTGGGCCCGCGTGGTGGATTACGGCCCACACCTTCTCGAAAAGAGGAGGCCTGTGGCCCAGCAGTGAGAACATTATAGGCTGATTCTGCTAAACATGTAACATTTTTGGAATGCATACTGGGGAAAACCGCATTAAAATCCATTGTGTAGTGGAGAAGATCTAAGCGGACACAAAAAGACACGAAAAGCGCCTTTATTTTATACTATTTAAAATAAATATAGATGAATTAAGAGAGAGAGTTGAGCTCCTTAAGTTCAGAGTTGAGCTTCACGGTTACTGACAAATGCTTGCACTGATTGGACAGGTCCCCTCAAATCTGTGTGGTTCTTTTCTCAAAAGCCCATTTCAGACACTAATTTACATGGTCCTATTATGAGACTACGACCTTTGAGTTTGTTAGTAGTCAGATAGGAAACGCCAAACTCATCTAGCAAATTTTTAATCTTATTTTAATTATATGACGTGTAAAAGTAATTCCAATATCTTATTTACAGAATAAACAATTTCATTTCATTTCATATTAGGTATGTACATTTGCACAATGAAGAGCAAGTTATACTCGGAGTTGCTCCGAAAAAAAGAGATGATATTTAATTATTTAGTAGGCCGGCTATATCTGTCGACAGTTTTCAGTTTAAAAGATGCTGATAAAAAAACGTATTTACGTCGATGATGACTCGATAACGTTCTAGATATACTAGTTAATGGCACCATTGGCTATTTTGCAGTCTTAAACTACGACGACGAAAAACTTCACCTTAATGGCGTAACACACGATCAATCATAATCTGAATTTTTATAATAATAATTTTGAAGCATATTGCTAATCCATTGCTTCATTAGGTTCGAAAACTTTGTCTGCTCAAAATCGTAAATAACGCAATGAATGTAGTTGAACTGTCAAAATGAAACAGATTGTGATTTATCGTGTGTTTACGCAATTAGGTTGCTGGTCAGCCTTTACAAAGGCTTCATTACATTACATTATCAATTAGCGTTTCTCAGTGCCAAAGTCGGTACTCTTCAATACAGCCAATTACAATGCACTCTAAAGATAATCTTTATAATAAAGTAATTCGCAAAATTTTACGCGAGCTATTAATAATAAACTCTTAATTCAATTATATTATTAATTTTGTTGGCACTCGTTGGCTTTCAGAAAAATTATTATTATTATTTCGTACGAGGACTTTAAACTTTCAACTGGATTATGAAAAGGCCATTTTGTTTAATGGCATTTTATTTATAACAGCGATGACCAATTGGTTTGACAAGAGTGGTACCTACTTGCCGTCTATTGGTAAGTAAAGTTCTTAGTAGTAGTATTGTGTAGTGTAAGTAGTAGTAAGTAGTGTAGTAAGTACTTCGGATTAGGACGTTGTTGTGAACAGACGTGACGAACATTTACTAATATAAATAAATAATTACTTGCTGAATCGTGACCTGGTTTTACCAAATAGCCGGTAGTAAAGCAAACTGTGTCATACGTAAGCATAACATGTGTAAGTCGTTTCCGTGAAAATGTGTAAGTGATTAACAAGTCAATAACTTACTTGTATCACAATGGATACCAGTCCCTTCAGCAGGGGTGGCAGATGTGCCCGGAGCCCACCTCCTACACCTGTGCCCGCACCTGCACCTACACCTACACCTTCACCCGGGCCCGCAACCGCACCTCCCCCTCAACCACCCAGCCAAAGAGAAGATGTCACGATGGAAGTGATACCTACGCCGGAAATCCAGAACTGGATGTCGTCCATTGAGCAGTGCCTTAATGAAGTGTGCTCTATTGTAACAGACGGCAAATTAAACATGGAGCAAAAACTGCGTATAAGTGCCCTATGCCGGAAAGTCAGTCACGGCACATCGCAGATGGCTGTTCAGTACCAGTCCCTTAAGATGAGAGCCGTCCGGGCCCACTCCACCGTCCAAACACTCGAAGATCAAATTGATCTGTCGCAGCAACTGCAAGCCCTTAAGCTGTCAATCGGAGCTTCAATGAAACCGGTAACAGGAAATTCCTTCGCTGAAATGGTTAAAAAAGGTACCAACAATTTTATACAGCCGATAAATTTAAGCTCAGTGGCCATATACCCAAACGACAAACTGAAGTCGAGTGAGGAGACTAAAATACTTGTCCAAAAAATTATATGCCCCGAGCAAATGAAGCTTCAGGTAAGAGGACTACGTAAGACGAAAAATGGCGGCATCATTATAAGCACTGAATCAAAGGACGATATTGAGAAGGTGAAAAAATCGATGCAGCTATCAAATTCAGGCCTTACAATAGACGAACCCCCAAAAAGGAAGCCTAGAATAGTAGTTCTCGGAGTGCCCTCATCCATGCAACAGAATGAAGTTTTTACTTGTTTATTCCACCAAAATCTAGCAGAGACCCTTCAGGATTATAGCCTCGAGACCTTTTTGACCTCCATTAAGTTAAGCCATAAGTCAGGTAAGAAGGACGCTGAGACCTGTAATTATATAATAGAAGTATCTGCAGATATACGTAAAGCCCTAATATCAAAAGACAGAGTGTTTGTAAACTGGTCGTCATGCCCTGTGAGAGACTTTACTCTAGTCACACGCTGTTATAAGTGCCAGCAGTACGGACATGCGGCCAAATCATGTCGGGAGACCACCAGTACCTGTGGCCACTGTGGTGATCAGGGTCACTCCATTCAAGAATGCACAAAGAAGGCTGAGGAACCAAAATGTGCTACTTGCTTGCACTTCAAAAAGCCGAGCAATCACAAGACAAGTGCTTCTGACTGCCCAGCGAAAATAATGGCTGAAAAAAGGTACATCAATTCTGTTGATTATGGAGGCGCCTAAGAGCGCCGCTAATCACATATTTTTTTTAGCCCTTGTTATAGTTTTTTATTTTATTTTTATAATTATGATTAATAATTTAATTAATGACATAGATAATTTCTCTGTATCTGAATCCCACGCTTGTGACGTTGAACACTGTAAGCAATATCTCTCTTCCTATACTAGTCCACTTACCATACTAACCCAAAATATTCGCAGTATTTTTAAAAACTTCGACAATTTTACCGTATTTTTACAACGTTTAGAAATAAATTGTGACGTTATTGTATTAACCGAATGTTGGCTTTCGAAACAATATAATATTCCACTAATTCCGGGATATAATATGTATAAAAGTAACACAAATTACAATCAGAACGATGGGGTGATAGTTTATGCAAGAAATCATCTCAATGTGTCTGTCGAGGAACCAAATATGCACGACTGTAACAGATTGTTAATTACAATTGGGTCAGAATTAGCGATACTTGCCTTATATCGACCCCCCTCTTTTAGAAATATAAGCAATTTGACTGACTCTCTAAACAACACCTTGCAGAACCTATCGTCTTTCAAAAATACTATTTTAATTGGAGATATTAATATCAATATTCTTCCAGAAAATTCTGATGCATCCACTGAGGAATACCTTAACCTATGCGCCTTCCATGGTTTGCTTCCTGCTCACACACTTCCTACACATCAAAGTGGCTCCTGTTTGGACCATATTATGCTCAAGTCCAATTTCCCTGCACTTGCCCTTGTAATTAATTCAACAATAACCGACCATAATGCTACCCTACTTATTTTAAATTGTAAATTACCTAAAGTAGTCACTCGCACAATTTCTAGTTTAATTGTAAATAAACTTGAAGAAGACTTACGCAATATCGACTTTGACCCAGTCTACAATTCCGCTGATCCGCAGTTTTGTATGTTGTACCTAATCAAAAATGTACAACACGCAATTCAGAAGAACACGGTCATATCTCGGCGAAATAACAAAAACTACAACATAAAACCATGGATCACGACAGGACTTATTCGCTGTATGAAAAATAGAGATAAACTGCATATGAAAGCGAAATCTAATCCAGATAATTTAATTTTGCAACTGTCGTATAAACGATATCGTAACTTCTGTAATAATCTTCTAAGAAATGTAAAAAGCAAATATGACAAAATTGCACTAGAAAAAGCAGGTACAAATAGTAAAAAAATCTGGAATTTTATTAAAAGTGTAACGTATAACTCAAAACTAAATCAGTCATCTTCAGGTTTATTACAAGCACACTCATCACAGTTAGCATCTGCCAACATTGCGAATAATTTCTATGTTAATGTTGGTAAATGTTTGGCTGAAAAAGTTCAGGGCCAATCACAATATCTAACAAGCACACCATTTTCGTGTAACACTATTTTATCATCCTTTGTGTTGCAAGACACTGACGAGACTGAGGTTGAAACGATAATTATGAATTTGAAGGACGACTGTGCAGTTGGCTGGGATAACATATCAAATAAAATTATTAAACAGTTCAAGCACATTTTGGGACCGCCACTAACTTATATTTTCCAAAAATGTTTATCTTTAGGTCTTTTTCCCGAGTGCCTAAAAAAAGCTGTTGTTGTCCCTGTTTACAAATCAGGCAGTAAAGATCAAATAACAAATTATAGACCTATTTCCTTACTGCCTACTATGTCTAAAATATTAGAAAAAATTATGAATAAAAGGCTTTACAAATACTTGGAGGATAAATCAATTTTATCTAAACGGCAGTTTGGATTTAGGCCTAAAATGTCAACAGACGATGCCGTGCACCACCTGACTGATTATCTAGCGCAAGAACTTGATAATGGTAACCACACAGTAGGAATCTTTCTAGACCTCGCCAAAGCTTTTGATACGGTTTCTATTCCTATTCTGTTGCACAAGCTTGAAGCCATAGGTATCAGAGGCACCCAGCTGAAACTATTTAAGAGCTATCTAGAATACCGTACCCAATGTGTAAGGATTGGTAATGTTCTCAGCGATACTGAAAAAAACACGTCCTTCGGAGTTCCCCAAGGAAGTATTTTAGGGCCTACATTATTTTTGATCTACATAAACGATCTTTGTAACCTAAATCTAGATCACGGCGAAATTGTTTCTTATGCTGACGACACTGCCCTTCTATTTTCAGCTGATTCAGAAAAAAATGTCTACAAACTTGCGCAACAGGGGTTCAATATTGTTAATAAATGGCTTCAACTCAATTCACTAACACTAAATGCAAATAAGACAAATTACGTTAAGTTTTCGATGCGCAAGCAAATATCAACAAGCACTACCTCGACATTGTATGCTCATTATTGCACAATTCCTATAGATAACCAATGTGTTTGTCCCAATATTAAAATGACAAATACAACAAAATATCTTGGTGTTATAATAGATGAAACACTTTCGTTCAAACAACATATACAAGCTTTAAATAGTAGAATTCGGAAGCTGATATTTGTTTTTAAAAAGTTACGCTATATTGCTGACCCAAAACTAGTTAGACAAGTTTACTTCGCTCTATGTCAATCAATATTAACCTACTGTATTACCACATGGGGTGGAGCGGGTAAAACAATGTTACTAACCATCGAGAGAGCTCAAAGGGCGATTCTCAAAGTGTCTACTTTCCGCCCTTTCCTTTTTCCTACTAACCTCCTATACAAATCTTGTGAAGTATTAACAGTTCGACAGCTATTTATAATGGGTATTGTATTAAAACAACACAGAGCTCTACCCTATAGCACTGCATATGCTAATAAAAGACGTAAAGATATAGTTTGTCCACAAAATACAACAAAACATGCTTTTGTTTCCAAATTTTACCTGTACCTCGGTCCTCTTCTCTATAATAGACTAAACTCGAAAGCAAACATTTATTCCCTGAATTACACAAATTGTAAGAGAATTCTCAAGGATGCTCTCCAAAGTATGTCTTACGAAGATACAGAGAATTTACTAACTGTGCTAAAGTGAAAAATTTCACCTACGTTAAGTATAAGTATATCAAATTTAGAAACTAAGAGTTAAGCTCTTCAACATGTAATTAGTGATCTATTGTCAACCTGTTGTTTATTTATTTTATAAGTTTATTTTAGCTCCTCTCGCCTGAAACACAGGATTACCTAGTTCAGGCACGTAAGTCTTAGGAATATAATTTACATTTAAGCAAAACTGTACTAATTTTTATGCCTTGTAATTATTTTGGAATAAATATTATTATTATTATTATTATCATTTATTCATTTATAAACTTATTAAGTACATTTTTAAATATTTTTATAAAATTCATTAAAAAAAACATTTAAAAATATAAAAAATAGTAGCCCACCGGTATCGGGAACAGGGTCCAAGCTACCGGCGGTCAGGGCTCCAGAGAGAGGAACCTCCTGACAATGCGAGCCGTGTCCAGCAGTACCGCTTTCTGAATCAAGCCCTTGATCCAGCTGCCCAACGAGAGCCTCGTTAGGTGTTGGTCGAGGCTCTTGGCAACTAAGCCATTGGCTGATACGACTATCGGCACAATGATCGCTGAGTCCACATCCCACATGTCGACAACCTCGTGAGCCAAGTCAAGATACTTGATTTGTTTATCTTTCTCAGCTTTCACGAGGTTCCCGTCATGCGGGACCATTATGTCAATAATCATTGTGCGCCGCTCTACTCGATCCACCACCACTATATCAGGTTTATTCGCAACAATAGTCCTGTCAGTGATGATGGATCGATCCCAGTACAATGTGATATTTCCATTTTCGAGAACTGGGTCGGGCACATACCTGTAATACGGCACTTCCGATTCCACAAGATTGTATTTCAGAGCAAGTTGCTGATGGATAATCCTGGCTACAAGGTTGTGTCTATGCAAGTACTCTTCGTTAGCTAGACGAGAACAGCCGGAGATAATATGTCGGATTGATTCTCCCGGACGGTGGCATGCCCGACAGATGTCAACCGTGCCGTCTTTCACAATAAATCTACGGTAATTGTTCGTCATGATAACTTCGTCCATAATTGCACAGACAAAACCTTCGGTTTCCCCAAAGAGGTCACCAAAACGCAGCCAGGCTACGGACGCTAGAAAATCTACATCGGGTCCATGTAGGGCCCGGAAAAAGCGTCCGTGAAGCTCCTTACTCTGCCATACCTCCCTGCGATCGTTAGTGTCAAGCACTACAGGCTTGCGCCAGTTCTCTTTAGCCATGGCGAGCGGGGTGAGGCCCTTGTCCACCGCGACCACATCTCGATGCATCCCCACGTCGGCTTCTAGGAAATATTCCCTGAGACTGCATATCTCGCGATTGTGGAGGATCTTAGCGTTTAAAAAGCCTCGACCTCCACACTTTCGCGGGATATACAGTCTCATTACCGATGACCGTGGGTGGTGCATTCGATATGCAGTCAGCAGCGTACGCACCCTTCTATCCAGGGCGTCGAGTTCAGTCTGAGTCCATTTGAGTATGCCAAAAGAGTACATCAAAACCGGCATGACCCAACCATTGAAGGCGCGCACCTTATTTCCGCCTGATAAAAGACTATTGAATACTTTCTTCAGGCGGCCAAAGAAGCGCTCCTTCAGTGATTGCTTCATGTCAGTAACATTGATACCCAACGCTTCCGACATACCCAAATACTTATAGGTTTCGGATGCGGAGAGGGCTCTAAGGTTTATGGAATCCGCGAGCTGTGTTCCCACGGATTCCACAATCTCCCCTCGCTTTACATGCATGACCGCACATTTGTCGACACCAAATTCCATCCTGATGGCGCTACTGAAAGTTTCAGTTACTTTCAGTAGCTCCATCAGTTGCAAATTGTTGGGGGCAAAGAGTTTTAGGTCATCCATGTAGAGAAGGTGAGATATAACCTGACCACCTCTCCTCAGCCGATAGCCTAGACCTGAATCCTCCAGCAATGTGCTTAGAGGATTCAGGGCTAAGCAGAACCAGAGCGGACTCAAACTATCGCCCTGAAATATGCCTCGCTCAATCCTTATCGGCTCGCTATTCCTCTGGATATTGCGACATCCTGGATAGCGAAGGACCGTCCTCCATTGCCCCATACACGACATCAGGAAGGTGCGCAGAGTTGCATCTACTTTATACAACTCCAGCACCCTCCTGAGCCATGTATGTGGCACCGAGTCATAGGCCTTCTTATAATCTATCCAGCATGTCGATAGATCTTTTCGGGAACGGCGAACCTGTTGGCTAATGGCCATATCAATGAGGAGTAGCTCCTTAGTACCGCGGGACCCGTTCCTACATCCATTTTGAGAGGCAGACATGATGGAGTTGGTGTCTATATGTTTGTTAATTTTAGCTTTCAAAATGGAAGTAAGAACTTTATAGACCGTCGGTAAACACGTGATCGGCCTATAATTTTTGGGTTCCGCGGTGCTACCAGATTTATGGAGCAGGTGGGTAACTCCTGTCGTTAGGAACTGGGGTAGCGAACCAGACTCCAAAGCAGTCTGGTACTGAGCCGCCAAGCGAGCGTGCGACCTTTTGAACCATTTGATCCAGAAATTGTGCAGCCCGTCCGGCCCTGGAGACTTCCAGTTGGGCAACGGACGAACTGCACGAGCTACATCTTGGGGGCAGATGGTAATAGCCCCCATTTCTGGTATTGGATCGCAGGCTCGCTCGACTTCTCTAGTCCAATCACCTTCGGTGTGGTTGACAGGCGCCGACCAGATACTCCGCCAGAAAGAACACATGGCATCATCATCCGGAAGGCGCGCGTCAGCCACACCTTGGTCCGGTCGCTCCCAAGCCCTATAAATCCACCTTTCATCACTCTGGAAGGTGCGATTCTGAGTATATCGCTCCACTCGCCGCTTATACCTACGAATACGGTTAGCCCATGCATACACTTTCTGCTTCAGGAAGTCGATGCGCTCTGTGACATGGGACACATAGTCCTCAGGACGAATATCAGTCCCTGAGAACGCCCGCCTCACAAAGCGCATCACTCTAGGGCGAGTATTGCCCTCCCTGAAGCAAATAAGTTTGCCGATGAGCGCTCTGGCCCCACCAATACGGCGCTCAATTCTGCACTGCCAAGCTGGTACGGCTGGTTTCGGTCGTGTAGCTCTAGAGTCATTTGAAAATTTTACGTGAGCTACACGACATGCTGCTACAGCCGCGCAGTACAGAATTGAATGAGTATCAGTGAGGTCTTCGCAATCATCAAAATAGTTTGACAACTGCGAATCCAGAACCGCCACCAGCGCCCTATTTTTGTTATGCATGGGCAAACGAGGTAAACGTGGTCTAAGTCCGGGCGACATGAATCGATATTCCCGAATCGCACCCTCCAAAGCACTCCTCAATTCCTCATTGCATTGGGTACTTACGTTTGTAGCCCTGTCATCAATCCTCTCGTCAGCTTGAATTGTAGTGTCCTGTGGCGGTACTACAATAACACTCTGCGGCGGGGGAGCGATGACATGGCTACTCTGCATTTGATTTCGCAGGCGATCAAGTACAGCGTCATCCAACATATGATTACGCTGGATGACCCGCACCTGATCCGACAGTCGTTGTGCCGAAACGTTGACAGCTGGCTCAAGCACCTGAAAAAGAGAGAGCATCCGGACACGGTACGCGGTCAGGTTGTTTCCCCCCTCTGTAGCCCCATAGTATGAGCGCATGACATTCTCGTTGATGGATTGTGTCCATCTCATGCGCTGCACACATCCGCCGGGAGCTGGGACCCTATCAGAGGCCGGTGGGCCTCGAGGTCCTAAGCCGTCCGGAGGCCGGTGTCTTCCCCGTCGACGAACAGGTGGTGGCGTCGTGGGCGGAGAGAAATACTCGTCGCTCGAGCTCGACGCAACTGCCGCGGCTGGTGTCGTCCCAGCGTTCACAGTGGGGCTGGGTACCGGCGGTGGCGAGGCGGAGCTGAGCGACGAGTCCGGAGGTGGTAGGCGTGCTCGACGTGTGGCCGATCTTGTCAACATTGTCTTGATTTTCTTATTTTCCTGTTGTGTTCATTGTTCTGTTATCGGAGGTGACACCTGTCATGTCACCTCCGATTCGGCAGTTTTTATTAAAATTCTTTTACATTTTGGTGTATATTTATCTCCTTAATGAATTATTGCTTTGTGGATACGGTTTACTTAAAATTTAACAAACTCTTGTAGAACTGCGTGTGAATTAATATTTTATTACGAAGACTGTAAAAAACAAGACGTGCAGTTGACACGGTGTTGCCAATTATTATTATTATTATTATTGGTAAGTAGTTGTTGGACGACACGGTTGGCGCAGTGGCTGAACGATCGACTGCTGCGCAACGTGTCGCGGGTTCGATCCCCGCACGGAACAAATATTTGTATGATCTGCAAGTAATTGTTCCGGGTCAAGGTGTTAGTGTATGTGAGTTTCTATGTTTGTAAACGCACCCACGATACAGGAAGAAATTCTAAGTGTGGGTCAAAGTTTAAAAAAAAAAAAAAAAAGTCCGGAAAATGTATAGTCTACCAAAATATTCAAATCACAACTGTCATTATTTGACAGTTGTATGGAATGGCTATAACACGGAAAATTGGTGTAGTGTGTCAATTTGATTAACAAGTGATTTCCCTTTCTCTCTATATTGGTAAGTACTTGCCCTCTAGTTGTAAGCACTTGTCAATTAGGATAAGTGGTAAATTGTCCTCTAAAGGTAAGAACTTTTCTACTAGTGGTAAGTACTTATATCTTGTAGTGTTAAGTACTTGCCATCACGTGGTAAGTCTTTGTCCTCAAAAGACAAGATCTCTCCTTCTGGTGGTAAGTACTTATCCTGAAGTGGTAAATACTATCCCGTAGTGGTAAGTACTTAATCTGTAATAGTAAGTAATTATCCTCTGGTGGTAAGTATTAGACCTCTAGTGATAGGTACGTGCTTGCCTTGTAGTGGTAAGGTAATTTAAAACCATAAAAAAGAAATGCCTTTGTTATTATTATATAGTGGAACTTTCATAAATCTTTAAAATATATTACTCTTGTTGGCTCTCAACGGAATGCTCATTTAAACTACTGAAAAATATTATGAAGAAAGTTTCTTACGTCTCTAAGGAATCGGTTCTAGAGATGCCTTTTGAGTTATGATATCTTAGTACTTGTTGTATACTTGTTTGTTTTTAGCTTTGAAGAAATTCTTAGAAAAAACATAGTTTATTTTGATTTAGTGACTTGAAACTCTAGCAACTGGTGTTTTGAAGCTTGAGTGCAGAAAATTGTTTAAATTAGTGACTTAATTGGCTAGGGAATTAAGGAGCAATACAAACTGAATACCTAATATTATATTTGTGGTCTCAATAGGTGCCGTGTTCAGTTGGCATATCTTATAAGGTAGGTAGTGTAAATAGAATCAGTTAAAGATTTTTATAGCAATAATTATAAAAAACGTGTCACATTTTTCACCCACACGCGAGTTAACAAAAGGGAGTTAATCAGCTTATCTTCAAAGCCCAAAGTAGGTTGAGAATTTATTAACTAAGAACATAAGTTCATAAAAATAGGTTTTACTTCTTAAGCCCGGAAGATATGCGCCATAAACCTAAAACATAAATAAACATTTTAGTACCAGTCAGTAAAAAAGTGTACTAAAAATAAAAATGAACTTTATTTATATTCACGCCGCGTAAATCACGGGCGCGAACAGAGAAAATGACTATGCTATTAATCGTCTTTCCAGGCTAGCATTTTCTCTTCTTCTTTAAAAATCAGCCAAGTGCGAGTTGGACTCGCACACGAAGGGTTTCGTGCCACCGTAAAAAAAAAATCAACAACAAGAAACGTGTTTTTACGTTTCTTATATCTCCTACTCGTATGTCTTTTCAGTATTTTAAACTCATCCTTAATTTTTTATGATTTATATTGTTGTTATAGCGGCAATAGAAATGCGCAATCTTTGAACTTTTCAACCGTTTACCTATTACGGTTCATGAGATACAGCCCGCTGATAGACAAACAGATGGATGGACAGCGGAGGCTTAGTAATAGGGTTCCGTATGGCACCCTTCGGGTACCGAACCCAAAAAACAAGCGTTTATTTAAAACAAGGTGTATTTACACCTGTTTTCCCAGGGTAAGGGCAAGGCACAGTACAATGTATAATGAAGTAACAGTTTCAGCCGTTTTATATGACGATATAATACTGCTACTTATTTATACTGTGGCAGAGGTGTACCTATATTATAGTACATATTTTGTCAAGGTTAAACAAAGTTTAAATGCCTTACAAAACAACTGCTGTTTTATGGGTGCAGTGGCAACGCTTATGTCAAATAAACAGACACCCAACCTAGTTATGCATACCAGACATCAGTTCCCATAGGCGCGAATCACTCGACACCACATGACGTTTCTAACTACTTGTTTAGTTATTTAGTTAATAGCCATGTCACCGATTGCAGTTATTTATTATGCATCTCTTTCGACACGACACCTTTTTCTAACACTTAAGTTAACGTTCATGTGAAGTGGCCTGGTGGACCATTCCAGAAATATTGTTTTTATTGATTAACCTTTTTTTATAAAATATGTACGAATAGTTCGTAAGCCATTCCGTCTATATCGCTTTAACCAAGCACACCTCCTAATTACTTTGAATATTGTAATTAAAGTTTATTTAAAACTAAATCACTGCCGTTCATATTTGACTGGCGCAGCCGGGGTAGGATAAAGTTTGCGAAAAGTTTCTTCGTTGTACGAGCACTAAAATTGGCCTAGCGGAGTGCTAATCGCCTGGCCTTATCCGGGAACCTACACAAACAAATTGTCATCGAGCGGCAGCACGAAGGAGATCAACACCAGCAGACGAGAATCGGTTTGGGATCGAGCAGTAATTTAATGTGAGTAGACCTTTTCGCATTTTATTGTTCCCTTCCTTGTCTATCCCTTTCCTACGTTATATTGGACAAAAATCGCCATTTAACGTCATTAGTTAGTTTAATCAACCTCTTGGACAAAAATCGCCATTTGCGTTGTGTATAAGTTTTTAAAATTCTATTTTCTTCTAATAACATTATATTGGACAAACATCGCCGATATTACGTTATTAGTTTAATCAACCTCTTGGACAAAAATCGCCATTTGCGTTGTGTATAAGTTTTTAAAATTCTATTTTCTTCTAATAACATTATATTGGACAAAAATCGCCGATATTACGTTATTAGTTTAATCAACCTCTTGGACAAAAATCGCCATTTGCGTTGTGTATAAGTTTTAAAAATTCTATTTTCTTCTATTAACATTATATTGGACAAAAATCGCCGATATTACGTTATTAGTTTAATCAACCTCTTGGACAAAAATCGCCATTTGCGTTGTGTATAAGTTTTTAAATTCTATTTTCTTCTATTAACATTATATTGGACAAAAATCGCCGATATTACGTTATTAGTTTAATCAACCTCTTGGACAAAAATCGCCATTTGCGTTGTGTATAAGTTTTAAAAATTCTATTTTCTTCTATTAACATTATATTGGACAAAAATCGCCGATATTACGTTATTAGTTTAATCAACCTCTTGGACAAAAATCGCCATTTGCGTTGTGTATAAGTTTTTAAATTCTATTTTCTTCTATTAACATTATATTGGACAAACATCGCCGATATTACGTTATTAGTTAGTTTAATCAACCTCTTGGACAAAAATCGCCATTTGCGTTGTGTATAAGTTCTTTTAAATTCTATTTTGTTTTATTAACATAACATCGGACAAACATCGCCGATATTACGTTATTTGTTTGCTTATTTAAATTCAATTAATAACTAATTTAATATTAACTAAAACTTAGAATAGTATTGTGTTAATTTTCATATAGAAATGAATCACATTCAGATAATCCCGACGGAAATCCTGAACATTATTCCTAAATTTGACGGGGATGAAAAACAATTAAATCTTTTTATTTCCAAATGTGAATTCATTATTAGTATGTTTTACGTAGAAAATTACCCAGCGCAATAACTTTACCTATATCATGCCCTAACAAGTAGGTTAGTCGGTAAAGCAGCAATTCACATTAGCATAAGCCAACATGCTTTCACTTGGGAAGCACTGAAGAGATTGCTTGTTCTGTACTATGGCGGCCCGAGATCTGAAGCGTGTAACGCGATAGAACGAGAAACCCTTAACATAAAACATGAACAGTCATACATTGATTTCTGTAACACATATAAACAACCATCTCAAATCAAATTTGGAATTTCACAACAAGATTACAAACCTCAATTCATCCCAAATTTTACACCCGTCAGACCAAAGTTCGGTGTGCCTAATGCCCAACAAAATGCGATCCGAGACCGCAAAATATCCAGCAAATTTATAATAGGCAAGCAGTAGCAATGCCTACTCAGCAAAATCAGCAACCGCAGCAGTTTCCTCAAAACAGTAATGCTGATGCTCTATCACGCATAAGAGACGACGACTCATCTATGTTAGTTAACATAAACAAACAGGAACAACGAAATAATATTTCGAAAGACGCAACTCCCAGTTCCATTGTTATTTCATCCGACGATGACGACGACAGACCGAGATCCCCATATTCGATTCAATTATTGGATAGTGGAACTCTTACAGCCTCTGAAAAACCTGACTCCTTAACTAATATTACAGTTCATACTGAAGAAAACACTGACTCTGCTGACATACCAATACTAAACGAAGCTATTGATACAAAACCTACTCAAATATTAATTTTCACATGGAATAGAAACGAATTTGTAGTTAAAGATCTCTCTAGAGATAAACAAAAGGTACTTGAAGTGCACATGCCTACGGAAAACCCCGTACTAGTTAAAAATTTCTTAAAAGAGTACATACAACCTAAAATTAAATATTTCCTTTATTTCGAAGACAAAATACATAGAAAATTATTTTCCGAAGTAATTACAAACCTTTATAAAAAAGATTCAGTTAGGTTTTATGAATGCACCCGAAGAGTAGCTTATGTTGAAGACGAAGAAGAGCATCGTGATATTGTCACAAAGTATCACACACAAGGTAAAACTTGCCACCGCGAGATTAAAGAAACAATAGCCCATTTAAAACGCACATATTTTTGGAATAACTTAGATCAAACAGTGGGCAGTATTATAAACTCTTGCATTTGTAAGAAAATTAAATATGACCGAAAACCTTTTAAGCCTGAATTACAGTTAACACAGACTCAGACTAGACCTATTCAAGAGATTTTTAATGATTTATTTTCAATAGAAGGAAAATATTTCTTGACTATTGTAGACGCTTTCACCAAACTTGGACAAGCATTTGAGGTTTCGAATAGATCAACCCCAGAAATAGTAAGAGCGTTATTAAAGTTCTTCTCATTTTATGGTGTACCTAGGAAAATTAGTTCAGATTCTGCTTCAGAATTCAATAATACGCTATTGAAAGAAATGTTAACTTTCTACAAAATTATTCTTCACATAGGAACGCCACATAATCCTAATTCAATGGGTATAATAGAAAGGTTTTATTCGACAACAATCGAAATTTACCGACTTATAATAAAAGACGCCGTAACCGTTAAGAAGTATGCTATAATGTCCTATAATCAACCAATGTAGTCTACCACAGGTCTCACCCCCTTTGAAGTCGTATTCGGACATACGGATTCATCTAATTATTTTGCAGTAGATTTCGATCAAAATAATACGCAGCAATTAGTTACAGAACACGCAAAGAGATCAACATACTTATATAATTATTCAACCGATAAAATGGTTAAAAATAAAGAAAATATAATACAAAAGCGTAGTGGAGAAAATAAATTAGATATTAAAATTGGAGATAACATTTTAACTAAAGGTAACACTCGACGCAGCATAGATAAGCCACGTTATCCAAAAGTTATAGTAACAATAAATATTCACCGCAACACAGTCGCGGGACAGACCAATCAGAGACAAACTAAGGTTCCAATTAAAGACATAAGGCGTCCCCCACAGGTTCGTCCTCCTGATAGACGACTAGAACATAGTGAAAGTTCTAGGTTTAGAATTAATAAGTAACAATTTCTATTAAAATATTGTAAAATACTTAGACATTAGTCATTATAAAGATAGGTTAGAAATGTATCTATTAGGTGGTAATATAGTTGATATGTAATTCCAACCAGAATAGAATGTTACAGTTGAGCGATTTAATCAATTGATTCCTATCCGAGAATGAAAAGAGGTCCCTTGGCTCTATCATTAAAGTAATAACTGGTAATCTGGATAACGATAATTAGTAATATATTAGTAATGTACAATCAATACAACACACTATACTTATTTCACAAAATTACTCTAATTTTGGAAATAGTTGGAAGATTTGTGAATTCCACTAACTCAGAAGCAATTTTATCCTACTAGATAAGACCTTATCAGAAATATTAATTTAATCTTGAATAAAACTTCGTTTCAGCAAACCAAAAACTTAATATAAAATACCTGCAATTTGTTAATACATAATTTTCAAACAATACTCACCAGACTGGATAAAGTAGAAACAGCTGTTTCTTTTAGTCGAGTTAATATCCCACACTAATCAATTATTGATGTTACGAAGCTTCTTGTTTTTTTTTAAAGACATTAAATATTATAAAAATAGAACAGTTACTGCCCTGTAATACTTACAAAAAAAAATATTCATAGAAAATTCTACAAACATAAATCATACATAGAAAGCAAACGAATAACATTTATTATATAAATTCCAACCGTCCAACGAGATATCGTTTATAATTATTATCAATTACATCTATTCCCAATGTAAAACCTCTGAACAAACCTTCCATTCCTTATCATTCCCATACATACAATATTCTTGCGAAAGGGTTGAAAATATTAGCGCTCTCCTAGCCATGCAGGGAAGTCAACGACGGAAAGTTTCTTAGATATGAGACAGACGTCTCCCCAGCTGACGAAGACACACGCATCGCGGACGAGTTTGCCACTGAAATTTCAAAGTGTTTTCTCTTGCCAGTGAAATCCTCCAAAGCTGTACAGCCAGACACTTGGAGCCTATTTTCCGGCGTTCACATATTTTTATGGAGGCACCTATATTCTGACTTGCAATTTACTTCATATTTGCGAAGTGAAAATTAGAAAAATCAATTTGAAAAACGACGCAAAGAAGCAGCTCTGGTGGCAGTCCATATCACGCCGAACGTGCATCTACCCAGCATTGCGATACCGGCGACCAGCCTTCAAGAAACACCTCCGATCAATTTAGATGAAATAGACTTTGAAAACTAACAGTTATTGGCGCATTCCCTGAAAAGTGAAAGTGTAGTGTAAAGTGATAAAAGCAAACCGTACTTTTTGAATATTCATAATATCGGAACTGTAATCATTTATAAATTAATTTTAATTCTCTTATTCACTGTATTTCTTGTTAGTTTTAGTTCTAAAATATTATCTATTTGTAATATAAATCAAAACCATCATTCTCAGAATGCAAATGATGATTTTGAACTTAGGAAGGGAGGAGTTATGCATACCAGACATCAGTTCCCATAGGAGCGAATCACTCGACACCACATGACGTTTCTAACCACTTGTTTAATTATTTAGTTAATAGCCATGTCACCGATTGCAGTTATTTATTATGCATCTCTTTCGACACGACACCTTTTTCTAACACTTAAGTTAACGTTCATGTGAAGTGGCCTGGTGGACCATTCCAGAAATATTGTTTTTATTGATTAACCTTTTTTTATAAAATATGTACCAATAGTTCGTAAGCCATTCCGTCTGTATCGCTCTAACCGAGCACACCTCCTAATTACTTTGAATATTGTAATTAAAGTTTATTTAAAACTAAATCACTGCCGTTCATATTTGACTACCTGGAGTCTGTAGGGTATACAAATTTTTTTTTTGAGCAGCGCAGCGGTAAGCCGATGTCAATAGATTCGTTGAAAAATATTTAAAAATGTACAGTTCTTTTACATCTGACGTCCTGAAAATGTAGGTAATTATGTTTCTCTAGGGGTCTATCTGATACGTAATGTCACACATGAACACGTTGTAGCTCCTAATCGGATGAATCGATTGCAGTTTTAGGTTTTAGTTGCTCAAGAAAAGTTTAAAGAAAAAATGTGGTATTGCGTTAAAAGTAATTTTAATTGTGAGAGAGTTAATCTGGAGAAGTACCTACTACCATCAACAAAACTAAAACATATTTTTTGCTTGCAATATCATCCTATGGTAAATAAACAACACAATCACGAAATAACCACGTTCGCAATGTTTTCGGAATTTAAAATAAAATTATAATTACGAAATGTAGGTCAACTCCTCTGAAGTTTGTAACAGAAAGCAAAAACGTCTAAAAACAGTTGTGAAGTTAGTAATTAAGTACGGAAGTGGGTCTGTTAAACCGTTAAGAGTTAACTTGTTGGTTTTCTCTGCCTCTGTCACTTTCATAATAATTTTCTCTTTAGCTGTTTTAGACAAGTTTTGATATTACCCCCGAAACAAGGCAGTCAGTAAGTAATTGAGGGAAATCAAGTAACAAATTTCGTTACTGCTGCTTAAATTTAAATTTTAATATTATCAAAATAGGGCTATTTATTCAAAAAAGGATATTAGAAAGTAATTTTTTGGAGGGTATTTTGATGCCAAGTTTGTTTTCATCAAAATCATAGAATTGTTGTGTAAGTAAAATTGTATTCTACTCTGTAATATCTATCCTGTAATTTATTCCAAAATTGCTTGCTTGAAAAATTTTGCAAAAAAATCTTGAAAATTAAGTAGTTATTCGTAGTTCATTTTCAAAAAATGTTGATAATTTTTTCCGTTAGATAATTTAAAAAAGTACTTTAAATTTTTTGTTTTGAAGTTGACAACAAATCTATATGTATAAAACCGAACGATTTACATAATATAATATGCATTGCTTATATTTCACAATCCTTCCTTTGGATTTCGCGTTCGGATAAAACTGAAACGAGTTGTCAAACCTTCATCAGAATAAATTATTATCTTCTTTTGAAAAAGAAGTGATTGACAACATTATTGTCATGATTTCTTTTTCACATTTATTTGTTTTTTGTTTGTGTATATATGTCCTGCATAAATTTTCATTGAAATTGTAATCACACTTGAGACTAATATTAATCATCTGATGACTTTCAATAAAGAGTTAAAGTATTTATTTTTCGAGAAGCGTTTTATGTACTTAAATTTTTCTTCGTCTTTTCGTGTGGTTAGTGATAAACCTGTGACAGAGTTTTAAAACCGCTCATGGATCTCTGACTTAGCTTCACATGCCGTTGAGAAATATCTCTCAGGCATGCCGGTTTCATCACGATGTTTTCCTTCACCGTTTTTGAAGCAAGTAATATTTATACAATACACACATGAATCCGAAAAGTCAGAGGTGAGTGACTTGGGTTGGAACTAGATACCTATGAATTGGCAGTCTGACGGTCACACCACTAGGCTATCACTGCTCTCTGTACTTACATTGAGATGAACTATTTGTTATATTATTTAGACTTTCAGAATTTCTGAGTCGTAAAGACCCGGTGTATCTGAATACAAGTCAAGGTGTATTAAAAAATCACGGAGGCGATCGGCGGCGGCAATCTCTCGCGTCCTGCCCTGGTTCAGGCCATGGTCCGAAGCGAGAGTGCATGGGAGGCTGTCACCTCCTTCTGCGAAGCAGTTATGCTCGCAAAGGAGGAGGCGGAGCGCGCGAGGGAGATGCTAGCTGCACGCCCTCGCGCCCCTAGTCGCCGCAGGAGACGCCCCGCGCGTCGAGAGTCACGTGCCGACTTCCGGCCACCGTAGGCGCGGGCTTGCGGACGGTGAGCAATGGGCAGCTCGCCGTCCGATAAGGACCAGGCCCGGGTCGACGGCGCGTTGTGTTCCACGCGTGCCTCAAAGAGATGTCAGCACCAACTGACGGGGTCGTAAGGACCAATGCCTGCTGGGGTTGCGGGTTTGTCCGAAAGGGATATCGCGGCCCCGGCACACAGGTAACGGAAAGAACACGGCTGGGTTTTAGTCAGTAAAAGTCTGACACGCCCTCTCGCTCTGCCTAGAGCGGGAGAAGTCATTTGATGATGTCCCACCCTCAAAAAAAAAAAGAAGAGAGAAAAGGACTTGGCTATCTAAAGATCTGACTTCAGAAGACAGAGATAATCAAATAAGGGAAGGACGCCTTTGCCCTACAGTGGGATGCCAGAGGTCAAATAACAATAAGTCCAGGTAAAATTTTTGAAACAGGCAATTTTTCTTGAAACTCCACAAATAAAATCTAAACGACAACCATACAATAGTAAAATAATTCAGTATCGTGAGAACCAGTGTTGTCGTAGCCAAGTGCCACGTACTTAATCTTCGACAATGCCACAGTAGCCGGTCAGCTCGCGTGTCAACAGTTTACTAGCTAATATTTTGTATGAACACGCACGAACCCCACAAAATATAGGGCGGGGTTGACCAACAGACGGTTTCAAGGGCATGGGGGAAATAATAATATATTATTGTGTCTAAAAGGGCCGGAAACTGGCAAATCAGTGGGTTATTCATGTGATAATGTGTCGTGAATTAATTTTAGAATACAAGGAAGAAAGGATTATTTATTTAGGATCTCCAACAAAAGATGTACACAATACATGACACATAATTAAAGGGCAATATCGGGTATTAAGTAAGTGTACTCCTTCAATTATAGGAGGCCACAGCATGCACAATAAAGTTAAAAACTAAGCTAACAAATTATGTTGGTTAGTGGTGAATTTATTACAAGGACTTTTGATCTCAGAATTTATTTGTACATATTAGTCTCACTTGCATACACGAACAATGATCATCATGCTTGCTTACTGCTTCATCATTTCAGCCGAAAGATGTCCACTGCTGGACATAGGCCTCCCCCAAATGGGGGTATTGCCATAATCGCCACGCTTGGCAGGCGGGTTGGCGATCGCAGTATGGTGCTAAAATACATAGAGAACGTTGCTGCCCATTCTCTAGTAAGTCTCTTCTATGACACCCACGGGAAGAAATCGGATGGTACTATTCTTTACGTCCGGCACCACACGGGCTTACTGCATACTGCTTATTGCATATTATTATGTTATCAATCAGTCAAGGTTGTAAAGAGGTATTTTTTGCGTTGAATTTTGAACATGGAAGAACAAAAATTTGATTCGGGAGGTATTGGGTGGCCAATTCGGTGTATACAAATTACAAGCGAAAATTACCGTTTATTTTTCTATAATTATATTATTCAGGCTTGGCAATTTTATACGGTAAATAAGATGTGCCTTCTCTCCTGTTTAATACTTAAAAATGCGATCGCTTTCCATCGTGTTTTTCACTAAATTTTCGCAATTTTTATTAGGTACCTATCCCACTAACAAGGTCATAAATATTGAGTTTTGTATTCAAGCTTGACCACGACACGCCCCTTTAGATAACCCCACAGGTAAAAAGTCAAGACGTGTCGCTAAACCCTCAGTAAGCAAAATAGTATTCGTTACTCTTAATGATTTTTTAGAAAAATTGGGTCGTTTTTTAGATTCGTTTAAAAACTTCAGGATACAATTAGTGAAAGTATTGCGATGGTTATAGTCATATAGACTGCATAACGAATTTGCCGCAACTTAACAAAATAATCTATATCAAAAAACTGCAAAATCTGGCGTCAAATCAGAAGATGCTAAAAAAAGTTGTATATATCCGAATTGGCCACCCTATAGATTCTAACTTTAAACACTCGTCACGACATCTATATTTTTGCGTATAAATCCTTGAAACTGCTAAGCCAGTGATAACTCAAATAACAGCCACGTCTCTTTATACCCCTTTTATACTAATAAAACGCACAAAAAAGCCATTACGCAAACAACCAGTTACGTAACAAACAAAAAACGAGAAACAAAGATTTAAAAAACTGCGCAAAGGTCAGAAACCTTAACAAAGAGAGTTGTAACTGGATTTTATTCTAGTTCGTACAAATAATTAAATATTTAATTCTACTATTATTTGAAGTAGACAAAGCGGGCACTTACCTACTGCAATTGTAATGTGGGATAAATTACCAGTTGTATTTTATTTTAATTAAATTAACTACTTGCGTATTGAATGTCTTTATTGCGTTAGCAAAGCCCATCGAGTAATTAATTGTATGCCTCAACTAAGTAAAACGGTTCTTTTTGTTAATCCCTCGAATAAATGATTTTTTTATCTACTCATCGTAGGACGAGTTTAACAATAAATTACTAGAGCCTGATTTACATGGTTCGATTTCATTGCCTATAACATACCATTTAAGTCGAAGCAACATTATAATGTTGGATCATTTAGCTCCCTTCAAAATGGTTGAGCTAAATGGTGCTGATCCATGTGTCATGTTCGTGAACGGGCGCCGCCGCGTCGTCAGTTGGGACTGGTCATCTCTTAGCTGCTATGGCTTATTTAAATTTTTGAATTGTTTTTGTTTTTATATATTTATAACAAACGTTTTTAACGTGCACGTCTTTCTACACATGTATAATTTCAACATGAATAATGTAACCAATTTTTTGTAATTTTTTTATATTTAAAAGTGTGTCCGTGGAGTTTCTGGCCCGTTCTTCTCCATAGGTACCTACTACGCTTAGGAATGGGCAACTAGCTTTATATTTCTGACTGACAACTTTCCTTGACAATTCGAAAGTGCCTGTAAATGGTTTAATTGAAGTAAATTCTTTGAGTTTGAATAATATTTACACTGTATAAACACTGTCAAGATACAAGTCATTTTGTTTTTGAAACTTGCATCGTGTACGGCACAGACTTGAGGTTTATATTTACACTACAAAGGTACTTCTGCTGTGACGACACGACCTATACGATACTGATACAATTTTTTGTCTTTGAAGTACAACTCATCATGAAATGCTACCGTAATTTCAAAACTCAGTTTCACTTAAAACTGGGTTACTCTCGTACACATGTTCTCGCCGCGAAACTGAATTATTACCTACAAAAATCTGACGCGGTTGACACTCGACACTGAGGTACCATCTGTCACCTAAATGGAACGCTCTCTAAGGGCTCGTATCATTGAGATTGGCACTTCGCTGAAAGCCTTCTTTGAGCACTAGAGTTTTAAACCTAAATTGTGTAACTCCAACGGGACTTGCGTTTATCTACGACTGCTGTAACCATGAAATTTTGGAAACTAGAAAATCTGCAGTTAAGCAGATATTAGCCGCTTCTGTACATTATTATTGTCTTTCAATCGGCATTTTTCACTCGAAGTGAAACATCTGAACACAAAATGAATCGAAACTGTTTAGTGTAGTGATTTCGGCACTTGTCATTTTGCTCTCGCCTATCGAATGATCTAAAAATTAAATGAAAGGAGCAGATAAACATTCATTTCCTATGTCATTTTATCGGTGTCATGTGAATGTGGAATGAGAAAATTCACTCAAGTGTAGCATCTGGTATCAGCTCTACTAGAGTCAATGACGTACCTATGCTTGCCTTACGTATGACCTGATATAATGATGATCTTCTTCTTTTCGAGTCTATGGTACTTGTTAGATTACCTGGGCCCAGTAGAAGCACGTTAATAGTAGCGTCAGTGGCGTTCATTCGATCTTCAAAGACGCTGGTGTATGGACATTAGGTAATTCCAGCAACATGACCCACTTGGCCATGTTCTGGACAGCACCGCACAATGATGATGACTGTGTTAATGAAGTTGCAACTCTTTACTTCATTTTATTTTTAATTGAAAAAGTTGTCATACTTTTTTCTGCAGACACACTGACAGATTTGCACTAACGGTTGCTAGGGTACGGCCTCTTTAGAACGTCAGACAATACCGATAGCGTGTGGTGACGTCACGACGAACGACCGACACGCCGCGCCATGGACCATCACAACTTGCCAGCGCGGTCGGCGTGCGAGCGTGACCGCGCCCTTGTATTTACGAACATAGCATTTGGCCGTCATCGGTGACGGATGGCTACACGTCATCGATCGCAGTCGGCGTGTGGTCAGATAGACTAAAAAAATAAGAACTATTTAAAACCAAATAGATAAAACCTATTCAGATATGCTAAGCTCTTTTAACCGGTCACGTATTGTTAACGTACCCGTGCCGACCGAAACCAACCATTTATAGAACTATCTAAAATAAATCCAAAGGCGTGTACGCACGAACTAACAAGAACGTGGTGAACACGAACATCAAACACTTTGTACGCATGTGTGTACCACAAACATTGTGACGAACATCAAACATTGTGTTCGTCAAAAATGTTCTTGGCGATCCAATTTCCAATCCATGGCTACTAAAGAAAGCGGCGGTTAAGCACAAACACAAATCGAACTGTGTTCGTATTGTGTACCCTACAAAATGGTTGAGCTGGATGGTGCTGATCCACGCGTCCTGTTCTTGAACGGGCGCCGTCAGTTGGTCATCTCTTATCTGCCATGGTTTATTTTTAATCTTATGTTTTGATTATTTTTTGTGGTTCTCACAGAAGAAGCAACAGGAATAATGTACCCAGGATTTTGTAATTTTCTATATTTAAAAGAGTGTCCTTGGAGTTTCTTGCCCGTTCTTCTCCATAAATACTTGTATTCGACACTTGCAGTGCATAGACGTACTCGTTAGCAATATTTAATCAATAATTTATTTAATAATAGTGACCTCATTTAGAGCATTACTGTCGTAATGCATCTGCAAAATTTTGCTTAGTGTGTAGTTTGGTAAAAAATGAACACAAAATAGTGAACTTGTGAAAACAGAATGAATAACAGCCCCTTTAATCCAAGGGGCCTAGTGCAACCCTCCGCCTCACCTTCGAAGTCGACGACGCAAAATCCAGCTCTCGAGTCGGCCACGGCTGACATTGTTTCAACTCCCGAGCTTCAAAAATGGATGTCAGCGATTGAGCAGCACCTAAATGAAGTTTGCTGTATTGCTGCGGATGGAAAACTGAATTCGGAGCAGAAAATGAAAATTTCTACCCTATGCCGTAAAGTAGGTTCTGGCACCTCACAAATGGCAGTCCTCTATCAGTCACTCAAACAGAAAGCCATTCTCGCGTATGATATGGTTGATGCCCTTCAAGAAAAGCGCAACCTGATGGAACATATTTCGGAGCTCAAGCAGACGATAAAAGACTCCGGCTCTGCAGGAAATGCTTCTTTTGCCGATATGGTGAAAAAGGGATCAAATGATTTCGTTCGACCCAACAATCTAAGCTCTGTTGCCATTTATCCCAATGATAAATTTAAATCAAGCGACGAAACGAAAAAACTCGTGCAAAAAATCATACGGCCCGAGCAAATGAAGCTGCATGTTCGTGGTGTCCGGAAAACAAAAAATGGAGGCGTAATTATCAGTACCGAGACGAAACATGACGCTGATAAACTAAAGCACGCAGTCCAGCTCTCTACATCTGGACTTACCGCCGACGAGCCCAGCAAGCGCAAACCTCGGATTGTGGTTGTAGGAGTGCCGACTTCCTTGGCTGAAAATGAGGTGTTCAGGTGCATTTTCGAACAAAACGTAGCCGACAAGTTACCAGCACTGTCCTTGGAATCCTTCTTGACCTTGATCAAATTAAGCCACAAATCGGGGAAGAGAGATGCTACGTCCTGTAACTACGTTGTTGAAGTTTCAGCCGATATACGTAAAGCCCTAATCCTTCAATCAAGGCTTTTTATAAATTGGACATCCTGTCCTGTCAGGGACTTTACATTGGTAACAAGGTGTTATAAATGCCAACAATATGGCCATGCAGCAAAAACTTGCCGAGAGATCATTACTACGTGTGGTCACTGTGGTGATGCAGGCCATTCGATGTCCGAATGTGCGAAGAAAGCCGACATTCCGAAATGTGCAACTTGCTCACGCTTTAAAAAGCCCAGTGATCACAAAACGGGAGACGCTGAATGTCCCGCTAGGAAAATAGCAGAATACAGATACATCAACTCCATCGATTATGAGGGCACCTAGTGCGTCATATCGCTTGTTGCTGACTCAACAATATTCCTGGCCACTGCACTGTCCTACTTACCTTCGATTTGTCGCTGTCTAAGCACATTAGCCGACCACTTCAAAAATCTAACGTAGCCTTGAAGGTGATTTATGCATTATTTGTCTCAACCTAGTTAATAATATTGCAAACACAATCATAATCGTGTAAATAAGTGCTAACTACTATGTATTTCCGTAATATACATTTTCCCCTTAATTATTAGTATTTAAGTAGATTATAACATAAATTAACAAACTATGTCACTATTCTTAAAACTTATGTTAAATATTGTTTAAGAAATCATTTGTCCAAATAGTAATTGTAAGAACTCATGCCGCCTGTGATACAGGTTTATCCTAGTACAGGCATCATACTTTGTAATACCAACATTATTTCTAAGATTTTTATACTGTTTTTTACCAATTTTTATTTTTGAATAAATTTTATTATTATTATTATTATAAAGATCTACATTTTGGAATGGGCAACTAGCTTCAACTTTCTGACTAACTGACGCGACTATTTGACAATTCAAAAGTGCCTGTAAATGGTTTAATTGAAATAAATGCTTTGAGTTTACCTATGTGTTCGCTTTGCTAATTTACGGACCAAATGTGCCGTGTTCGATGTTCGTGTTCACCATGTTATGTTCGTTCGAGCGTACACACTTTTAAGAGAACATATTCGTTCGGATTACTATAATACATTGTAATCTACCAAAAACCCAATTTTGAATGATGAATAATAATTACTCAGCCTATACTAATACTCGTAATTATCAAAATAAAAAACAATTAACAAAATAATGAACAAATTATAACCATTCGTTGAATTTCATCGCTTACATACGGAAGCCTCTGTTGAATTTATATTATGGCCTCTGTTCATAATTTAATGTTGAATAATTACTGGTATAAATCAATACTGTTAATATTGTTCCTGTTTACGAATAATTGATAAGGTACGATATTCATATTGTAGGTCAATATGGGGGTGTTAGGCTGCCTGTCCATTGAAGCGGAGCGAGGCAGCGGAGAGGAGAATGGCAGCGGAGTGGAGTGGAGTTGCGGACAGTGTCTGTTCATTGATACGGAGCGAGGTAGCAGAGCGGAGTTACGGACTGTGCGGAGCGAGGTAGCGGAGCGGTGTTGCGGACTGTGCGGAGCTAGACTGAGTTCACGCGACGAGTAATAATTCCGCGCTTCGGTTCCCCGCTCCACTTCTCCGCTCCGTTTCCCCGCTCCGCTTCTCTTCTCCGCTCCATTTCCCCGCTTCGCTTCCCGGTTTTGTATGAATTTTTAAACTAGTTCGCAAATCCCTGTCCACTGAAGCGGAGCGGAGGTTGTACGAGGGCGGCACTGAAAATTCCGGGAATCAAGGAAGTGACACAACATTACTATTTAAAAATGTATTTATTGCTTTTCGAAGTATTCTCCGCGAAATTTGACACATTTTTCCATACGATGGAACCAATCATTGAAGCAACCATTCCATTCGGAAGTTGGGGTCTCCAAAATGACCGTTTTGTAGGCGTCCACAGCTTTTTCAGGTGATGAAAATCTCTGTCCACGCAATTTATTCTTTATTTTAGGGAAAGTATAGAAATCATTAGGGCTTAGGTCGGGGCTGTACGGCGGATGGTCTAATAATTCTATGTTTTCTTGCTCTAAAAACTCTTTTGTTCTGTGCGCGGTGTGAGAACTCGCATTGTCGTGATGGAGGATGATGCGGCGGTTGCAGTTCTCTTTACGGAGTTCAGAAACGACCTGTGGCAAACAAATGCTAGCATACCATTCTGCATTAACCGTTCTTTGTCCCTCAAGAGGAATAGTCGTAACATGGCCGGTTTTGGAGACAAACGTGGCCACCATTTTTTTTGCAACACTCCGTGAACGAACAATTTTTGTTGGCTTTAACTCATTTTCGAACACCCAAACTCGTGACTGGTTTTTTGTTTCGGGTTCGTACGCTTATATCCAGGATTCGTCACCTGATACGACGTTGTATACAGCATTTGAGGATCCTGCGTGGAATCTTTCGAGAGTTCTGACGCACCAAGTAACGCGAGCCGCTTTTTGCTCTTCACAGAGCGAATGCGGTATCCATCGGGAAAACAACTTTTTTACACCTAATTGTTCATGCAAGATTATTTGTATTTGACTCATGCCAATGTCTAAAGTTGCCTGAATTTCGCGGTATGTCACATGTCGATCTTCCTCAATCAGCTTACGCACAGCATCAACGTTTTCTTGGGTGACTGCAGTTTTTGGACGACCTTGACGGGGATCATCACTGAGCTTGACACGTCCACTTTGAAATTCAGCAAACCAGCGATAAATTGTGGTTTTGGATGGGGCTTCATCACCAAATGCAAAAATCATCCGGTCAACACACTGTTTTTGTGTTAAACCACTTCGAAAGTCATAATAAATCATCGCTCTTGAATTTTCTCGAGTCAATTCCATTTTCTCAACGACTAAACAAGTTTGACAAAACCTTGTGACAAGTCCGAGAATCTTTTTTTAAATAAATAAATGGTATTTGATTTTTAAAACCAAGGAGTTTTCAATTAAAAAGATTTTAATATGACAGGAACAGTGGAAATATTCCATTCCCGATACTTTTAGTGCAGCCCTCGTATGCAATTCCATTGGTTAATATTGGCACACCGCTACCCCGCTCCTCTCCTCTCCGCTCCAGTGGACAGGCAGCCTTAGTATCCTATAATAGTCTATTTGATAGTAAGCGGGATATGTTACACTATTTAGTTAGAATTTATGTTACACACTAAAATGCTGATTGAATATGCCGTCAGAGTATTAGTTTTACAAAATACGTCTTGAATATAAATTCATGACTGACAGACCAACGACCAACAGACAATACGCCGCTATAACCACTGATGATAAAACTTGCAATACGGAAGATAATATTTTAGGATTTATTTGATGAAAACGTCACGCCTGTTATCTTTGAAAGGCTAGGCAGAGGTGTACCAAAGTACATGAGGCACTCATAGCCACAGGCGTTATTGGACGAATAAGGATGTTGCACAATTTTTTTTTTGCCCTCAGATCGTTTATAAAAATATGGAACACGTATTTTTTTACGTAATCAAAAGATTACGGGAAGACATTGAGTAGGCAATACGTTAAAATGTGGCATGACGTCACTCCGCGGTAGATTTTATACCGACTTGTGGCGTAGCGAGCCCCCACTCCCCAACTTTAATGCGTTTCATCCATGTTTTATCTAAACCATTTTTTATTAATATGGTAAAGCAAAAAATGCTTGTCTAATATTTTTTTTATAACTGACTGACGGACCAAATAGTTTTTTTTCCCAGTCAACATCCATATTAGATGTATATTTTTTTCTTTTTTCTAATATTACACGATAATCTAGTAAGTTACAAAATAAAAGACTACAGACAACAGGTTCGAAGTAAAAAATTCCTTGAATTAGCTTTATCATTTTGTTTTTTCAGGATTACTTATTTATATGCACATGAAGCCGAGGGAAGGTATAGCTTTCCACTGTCCCCGACTACTATATGAAGTTCCAATTCAAACTAAGTGACTAAAAAAAACACTCAAGTCCCCAATTGCATACTAACTAATGAGAAAAAGATAGAGGGCAACGGCGCATTGCATTAGGTTATTGAAAAAATGTTAATGAAGGTAATTAAATGCGCATCACTGACGATAAGCGGCGTTGCCGTTTAGGCAGGACTTAAACCGCATTAAAATAATTGTTTTAAACGGATATAGATTGTTAAATGGGATAATTTAAAGATAAAACTATTAACCATTTTGTTGTTATGGAATATAAATACATAACATACATCCTATAATATTAAATGATCATTATTTGTATATATAATTATATATATATATATATATACATATATTTGTAACCACGTTCTCGAAATCGTTAAAGCCGGGGGCGAAAAATCGATCTACCTAGGTCTCTTATCTGGGAAAATTCGTTTTCTCCGTATTTTCTCCCCAGCCGAGCTCGGCCGCCGAGAGTTTAGAACTAGATGGCTACCTAAATAATGACAGCAGCATGAAATTAGTATATACTATTCATGGAATTAGTATGTACTATACATGGAATTAGTATTTACTATACATAGAATTAGTATGTACTATACATGGAATTAGTATTTACTATACATGGAATTAGTATGTACTATTCATGGAATTAGTGTGTACTATACATGGAATTAGTATGTACTATTCATGGAATTAGTGTGTACTATACATGGAATTAGTATGAACTATCCTATACTATTAAATGAGCATTCTCTTTTTTCACCCCTTTTTTTGTTTCTAACATCTTCGGTCGGCTTCTTCACGATGTTTTCCTTCACCGTTTTGAGAGCAGTGGTGATAAAATTAAATGCACAATATAAAGTGCCTGCCTGGGTTTGAACTCACGAACACGTAATTCGGGGCTGATGCCACTGGACCGCCACTGCAGGGCTTAACCCGAATTAAAATAATTGTTTCAAACGGATGTAGCTTGTTAAACGGGATTATTTAAAGATAAAACCATTAACCATTTGTTGTTATGGAATTTAAATATTGGCATAAATATTTAACGATGCAATATTCACTGGGACTAGGATTAAAACTAATTTTGGGCTGGCATGGTGATTAAATACTAGGCTTAATTAAATGCTTACTAGATTTTGTGGTCGTATTCGTCAATTATACTATGCATAATGCATAATAAGCCTATATTATTCCAACTGGGACATAGGCCTCCTCTATATAGAAAAAAATTAGGGTTGATTATAAATAAATAAAAAATAAATTAAAATGTTTATTTCTATAACTTAAAATACGGTTTCACGGTCTTTAGGAGAATTTCCATTTAAGTAAGAAATATACTTGTGTTAGGAAATTCCGCTCTTCCACTAGTTACAACTTACAGTATAAGCCAGAAATGTGTGAAAGTGATTGATTTTTCACTTACTTAATTTTCAACTGTGAACCGATTCTGTTACAATTACGCACACATATGTAGTTCTGATGACACAACTACATAATAAAGACTTGGAGTTGATCTGATGATGGAGACGGAAGACAGTCGGGAGAGCTCCTCAGCAGTTTACAGAAGCTATATCGTGTTTAGGCTTATTTATTTTTAGAACTATAGATCTAGCTGAGTATGACTGTCATTGAGGGTCTGACGATGGACACGGAAGGCTGTTGAGGGAATTCTTTGCTTGAGGAAAACAATAAATGGTAACTTAAAAGCGAAATATAAACAACTTTTTTACAAAAAAAATTGCCAATTTAAAAAAAAACTGAAAAGCGAAAAATAAAATATTACCTTTTACGAGTAGTGTAACTAAGCTTCTAAACTAATTTACGTAAGTAACAAATTTTGAGGCGGCGCCAAACTAACAAATTAATTACCCTTAAAGCGTAAAATAGTGGCTTGATGGATCTTCGTTAAATGTATTTTTTATTTTTCGCATTTCAGTTTTTTTATTTTATTCTACGATGTACCTAGTATAAATAAATAATAGAAATGGTTGCAGTTGTTCAGATTTGTACGTCATACTATCAATTTTTTACCAGGATTTATAGATGCATCAGCGAGTTCAGGGATAAAACAGAAATGCTTTTATCACGTATGTCTGTTTAAAAAAAAGTCAAAATACATTTCGGACAAAAAAATCCGGTACAAACTAGTACCTAGGCCACGCGCACTTTCGACACGAATTTGTATCGTACGTAAAACTATGATCGTACGAATTGAGTGCGCACACTAAATGCTAAATACGTTTTTCTCCGTCAAATAGGTAGTGTTCCGGTGATAGCGCATTGAACGCACGAAAAATCCCAACAAGTTCGGATTGTTTCCGAACGTTTCGGAACTAATCATACGTATACGTATGACTAACTCGCACTCAGTTTGCGTACTTGGAAGGTCGGAACCGTTCGTGCGTGTAAAATTCGTACGAAAACGCGTCCAAAGTGCGCACGGCCTTAGACGTTTTACACACTTACATAAACGAAAACTAAAGGCTCATACCCAATAAAAAAATGGGGTGTGGCTATGTCGTGGACACGGCCGTGTGTTTTACGTGAATACACGGTACGAGTAATTTAATATTTTCTTTGAGACGAATGCTTTGATCCTATAGCTATCAAGTGGTGTAATTCGATTTTTTTATTGCCTCCCTGTAGGGAAGCAAATTTAAAGACGTATTCACGTTAAAAATATTCGAAGATTATGTTTGGTTCATTATTTCAGTTCATAATTATGTATCTGTCCAGTTCTCACCATTACTTGTTCTTAAATCCACTCCAGAAACCACCGGAGAGCAAATCTCTACAGTCGCCATACTTATCAAATAGAATGCTAATCGCAGATTGTTGTTATTATCAGACAGGAGGTCGGTGCAGCCAGTCCTCTCGACAACATAATCCTCTAGTCCCCTTTAACGACACAAGTGAGGTAGGGCTAGGGTTGCTTTCAGGGCTAGGGTTGCTTTCATGACTAGACTGGCCCTGATCTCTTTTACAAGTTAATTAATTATTATTATGGACTAGATGATCCGGTAAACTTCTTACCACGTGAGATCGATTGTTGCTTTGGGTTTTACCAGATTTTCTCTTTCCCTAAACCACCTCAGTATTGAGATGAAAAAAAAAAAAAAAAAATCGAGCCATTTTCGATTTTTTGCAAGACGCACGGCAATTCATGTATTTATAATTATATAGATGAGTAGATATACCTAATTTCATGAAAAATTAGTTTAGTTTGTTTGTTTATAATTCTCTTAAATAAAAAACGAATAAATTACTTATAACATTTAATTTACAAAAAGAAAAATTGTTAAAAGCCAATCCCTTTTTCCAGAAATGGATGAGAACAGCAATGTTTATTTTTAAATTTTCCTAGGAACACAAGTCATTAAGAGACTCAATTTAAGCGTAAGGTTTTACGCAGAATTGTGAGCATAATTTAAAGGCCATAGGTTTCAGGATGGACTTCAAACGATGTCCCACATTCCTATCCCCTGCAAAATAAAAATAAATGCTATTTCATTCGTAACAGAACTCAGATATTTACACGTTAAATCTTTGCAGTATTATAAGTACATCAAGTTAGATACCTACAGCACCGTACAATGGACCTACGCCGCTTGAAGCTAACTTGTTGCATAATGTATAGGATTTAAAGTTTGTGACTGGAAGTTCTGATAGGTTACTCGTCCAATGGCTTCGAGCGTTATACTAACCTATTTTCTACAGCTTATGGCGTAGAGGTCAAAAGGTGAAATATTTATGTTTTTGTTTGGTAGAAGGTAGGTTATTGGAAATCATGTTATAATTAAAAGGAATTAAATTAAAAATACAGTTTTACCTATTTTATAACGACTTGTGAGAAATGGGAAAATAAGTTTAAAAGTTTCAGAAATTTTATACGATTTCTGAAACTTTTGTAAAAATGATAATGATCTTATTCTTTTCGCAAATCAATAATCTCACGTTTTCAACTAAGACATATATTTATTATACGTATTTTCTTTTAAATTTTAATTTTTCAGTTTTAAGTTTTCTTTTAAATTTTATCGTTAACGTAAGAGTAAAGATGGTCACCCATCTAGGGACCAACCCCGGCAAGCGTAACTTAACCTGACGGATCGATCCGTGCGGCTGTTATTACTTAGCTACGAGCTCCTCCTTAGCCACGAACTGTGAATATTTAAATCAAGTGTGTGATACTGTGCAGCAGGTTGTATAGTTAAGCATTTTGAATAATACACGGTAAACCTTTCCACGCGTGCGTGTGTAAAATAACTAAACATCGGTTGCCGTTTTAAACTAAGTTTAACGGTTTCTACCGATAAAACGTGTTATGTACACGTTTCCTATTGAATATTCATTGGTATGAAAACATGTTTAATGGGATTTTCGCGAGTATTGGTTGAATTTTGTGAGTTATTTGGGTTTAGGTTTACGGAATTGTTGGATTATTAAATGTATTTGTTTAATTGTTTCATTGAACTTGACTTTCGTTTGACTACCTCGTTGGTCTAGTTGTCGCTATTGCTGAGCATGAGGTCCTGGGTTCGTTGCCTGGGTCGGGCAAAGTTTTATTGGGTTTTTCCATCTGGAATTTCTCAGTAGCAGCCCGGGTCGGAATTTGTGCTCGGTTGAAGGCAATAGGCTCACCCCCTATTACATAGAACTTAAAAATAACTGCCGAAATGTATATCGGCTCTGCCCAAACCTTCGGAAAATACAAGCGCAATGTTATGTTTCATTGAAATAATTTACTAGGATAGCAGCTGTTGTATTAAAAGTGCCTTCACGAGTGGTGTTTCTTTGCCACACCCACGGCAGTCAGTTTCGCCGCTATCAACTTTGGGACTCTGTTAGCTTATTTTTCCAAGAATACTGAACTAGAGTACTTACCTAGCATTATTTGTCCAGGGTACGTCAAGGTTTACTTTGATTTCAGGGAGGGGATTTATTTTCTTTAGAGCAAATCATTTCTTGAGTAATTATTTCAAAATGTTTTTTTAATGTAGGTAATTCTGTTGAAGGCATTTAATGCCCGCCAGAGTTTAATATTGAATTGATCCTACAAGTTGTAAGTACCGTGTTAACCAGTAACTAGGCTGTGGAGGTCTGTTAAGCAGTCGCTCCATAGCTGAGAAAAGGCTAGGCACATGATGATGATAAATTGAAGGTATAAAAGATATAACAAGGTAATTTCAAGGTTTTGTAGGTAAAAAACGAGCGAGCCTTACAGTAGTCGCAGATGATGATGTGTAACATCTGACATCTTGGCTGATAGTACCAACCTCTCGGAAAATGGGTTAGTACCATCAAAGTGCCAACTCTAGCACCGGGCGCGCCCATTGGTCAAATCAAATTGCGCGCGCTTCCTGTTACACACTTCCGTCCCTTTTCACGAAATTGTAGAAAGGACGAGGAAAGATGTTACACATTTAAAAGTTTTTGGGAAATTTAATCAAATAGACTTATCGAAGCATTTAAATATATGCTTATTTATTTGCTATGTTTCTCGACTTAAGCATTTGTTGGTGAAAAGCTTTGTTTGCTTTGTGTTTGAATCTAAATGATTTTTTATTTGTATTAGTCGATCGTTTACCTGCTATTTATTTTCTATTTAATGTTACAGGTAGGTATATTGTACCGACCCTTGTTTTCGTTTTTATTTATTGTATTTATCAATGGAAACTTGTAAATGGCCTTCAGTTTCATATTGTTTAAGAACTCTGTATAAGAAGCCGTAAGTTTCCCGAAAAGAATAAAATAAAATAAAATATGAACTGATCTCATATGCCCAGCGTAAGCACATAGATTGTACGATAATGTCATCAAAGCTGCGTTGCATGACAGTATGAAATTGTAAGTGTTTAGCTATGTAAAGTGACGCCGCTCGCGTGAGCTGCAGCACGCGATACGTTAGTACTTAGATAAATAGTGCTGTGTTTGATCGTGAACTAACTGGTTCAGAAGAATGGTTTGGTAAGTTAAAGATTTAGATCCAGATCTAGTCTTAAGAACATAACATCACGTCAGTAATCCTCAAAGGATTAGGCAGAGGTGTAACTATAGTACATCCACAGTAGTAGTAGTCCAAAAGAAGATTGTCTTTAATCGTAGACGAGCCAATAGGGATGTAAATAGGGGACCAAAAAAAAAAAAAAAAAACTATCTGCGGGTGACGTCATGCTACATTTTAACTCAATGTATTGCTGTAATCTTTAGATTACGTAAAAAAAAGAAAAATACGTGTTATATATATCCCAATATTTATTAATAACCGATCTGAAGCACAAAAAAAAAAATTGTCAACGTCCATTTAAAAATTTTAGTCAACATTTACGCCTGTAATTTTTAGTATTGGAACTTGTATAATTCCTCGCATACTTATACAAGGAATTGGTGGTTTGCTTGATTTGTCAGATTATTAGGTACTTTACGAGTAAACATGCTGAATCAATGCATAGTATTAGTAAAAGTGAATATAAGCCTATGATTTATTTACGTCACTTACCTCGTGCTTTGAATCAGGCCTGTCTCTATTTTGCAGGTGGAAGTTTGACAGTTCTGCGACAGTGACAGGAATAACACTTAGCCAGAGTATGCGTAGTAACGTATACAGATCTCGGCCTTAGTAGCAAGCCACGTTCAGCTCCTAACAATTAATACTAAGCTCGTGTAAACTACGAATTTTATAGGAATATATATTTAATGCACGGTGAATTAAACAACAATAGACGAATTATCCTGTACTAGCAAACCAATCACAAGACTACAAATAAACCATTAAGAAGTAGATAGACGCAATTGGAACTAAATTATTTAATGTGGTCACGACTCGATCTGAGATTACCTATAATGGATATTGTTAGCCCACAAATCAAATTAAACTACACTAGCTTTTCCTGCGACTTTCTCTACGTCGATTCTTCGGAAATAGAAAAGTTAGATTTTATTTTCCAACACAAACTTTTATAAAATCTTTTCTTAGTGCACTTCGATACCTAAGGTTTTCTTTTTCGTTTGATGTTTCTATTGTCTGTGTTTGCTTGGTTTTAAATTAAAATATCAAGTTTTAAATGTGCGCTGTAATTAATATTTATTTTAAAATAATTCTGTTGTTTTGTTAGCTGTTGTTTCTGACAGCATAAACTACGTACATGAAAGAAACGAAAATTATATTAGCCTTAGCAGCTCTCGAAGTACGTATATACTAAAAAAACTACCATTAACATGCTTGAATATTAAGGCTAGTTTTAAACCGACTTTAGAAAGAAGGAGGGTGAATGTATGCCTGTAAGTTTTTTTTTATGTATGTTCGTCAAGTGGACCAATTTTTTAAGTATATTTTTCCATTTGATAATATGGTTCCATATAAATTTAATTACCTTAGCTTGGGTAGTTTTTGAGTTAGTTTCAATAATACGTATTCAATTCACTATGCAAAGTTGTTTATATAGCAAGTGCTGGTATACGAATTGGTGTGGGGTAGGTAATATAAACAAAAAAACTTTTTTCTAAAATAAAAAACCACTTCCAAAAAAAACACTACAAAGTGAATAATAAGTTTAATTTTGGAAGTCAGTCTCTTTGCATTTTTGGTAGCTGACCTCCGAAATTAAATTTATTTTGCACGTTGTATAGTTTTTTTTGGAAGACGATTGTTTTTTTTTATGTGGATCAAGAGTGAAATTAATCGTTTTAAAATAACTAAATATTTTATCCAATAACCATGTTGAGACGCATAGAAAATAGCAATCACCAATGTCTCTGCCAAGCGTGGTGATTATAACCATTGAGCTATAAGCTCTTATCAAAATCAGTCTACAAAGAGAAACGTTATTAACTTCCGTACATTAGTAAGTAATCAAACTAATTACTCAATAGCTTAGCAGTTTCGACGGTAGACCATTAATCGAATTAAGTTGGTATCAATCAGCTAACATTTATACTGCTTTATTAGTTCCAAGTCGGGCTGTGAAACCGATCAAAATTGAATTCCAATAAATTTCATGAGCGCTATGCTTTATTAATTAAATGAAAATTAGTTTGATATTAAAATGGAGTTGCCTGTTTGAGTTTCTTTGTCAACCTTTATTAGTTGAACGTTTTTTACCTTTGAACTTTTATTGAAAGAGAATTAAGGCGTAGTAATTTAACTTTTTTATTTATAAACGGTCATATTTTTTTACCATTTCTGTCCAAAATTTGTCGGTATTTCCTGACTAACTTTTGACATAAAAGGATTCTTTTTTCAAGAGGCTAGGTGATGAGTCCAACGAGTTTGAAGACGATTTTTAACTGTTCACTCAAAACACCTAAAATATAACAATACTAAGACGAAGTCTCTTAACTTAAAACACTTGAATCTTACAAATATTATTTCCATTTACAAACCACTTATAATTATGAAGCATCTACGGATATTATTGAATACCTACCATAAAGAGGAAAAATAAGAAAATCTATAGAAGATTATTCCTTCAGTCAGTATTTTCTGTTCACTATTGTTTTTTCCAATTACAAGGCAAGAGAAACTTAAGTATGACGTAATTGGATTTTCCGCCTTTACTAAAATGTTCCAAGTATAGTTGAACTAAGAAATTGTACTATCAAAATAGTTCTCATTATAATTTTATAAGGAATGTTCAGTATTGTTTCAAAACTTCGGATCTATAATTTTATTTATGTTGCTACGGGCACTTTTAGTCATGAATTTTATATTCATATTCTCTTTATTTTGAGTAATTTTCTATATGTTATAATGACAGGACTAACTTTTGGAGGACATTCACCTGTTTTATTTTTAGTTGTTGCCGATACGGGAGTTAGGGCGCTATCACACTGGGACGCCGTGGCGACGTCGCCGGCTACGTATCCAAACAATTTGTATTGAAATGTATGACAGTTAACTCACTTGGATACGGTCTGGCGACGTTGCCAATTTGGAAGCGTAGCCACGACTGACCGGTCCCTACGTGGATATTGGATACTCTGGCGACCTGGTGACGTTAAGCCAAGTCGCCAGTATTTTGTATACAAGTAAGTTACGCCTCCCTCACTCAGTGGCCAACCGATCGCCAGGACGGACGACCGCGTGTTATGGCTACTTATTTTTCAACCTCATTTGGTTACTGTAGGTAGCCAGAGATAGCCTTGGCTACGTAGCCAGCGACGTCACCCTGGCGCACAGTGGACGGAAAAACAAAGTTCCCTTTCATAGGATTTTTGAAAAATAAAATATTTTATTTGATAGTTTCAAGTAAACAGTTTTGTCGAGTACTTTAAAACCTTGAATAAATTAGTAGTTACGGGTTTTTTTTCGAGTCTATACCATAAAAAAATTACTTTATATATTTCAAATGTATGAAAATGGAATTAGTTTTCCTCATAACTTTTTTCTGTCTTGGATTGTAAAGCTGAAACTTATAGGTATTATTGATGAGCCTATAAAAAAGCTACTTGACCTTTGACCTTGACCCCGCACTTCCCCGTTCAAAAGATATGAATGAATTAAAAATGCATATTTGGACGATGTTTTATCACGCGGTAATGTACCTCAAAAATAAGTTTTATTTTATATTTTTTACTCAGTATTGATCCCTGATAGACAAAAAACTTATGTGACTATTGATCTTGACGAAAAACGTCCTTATTCAAAACGTATAAATTAATTAAAAAAATATATTTTGAAGATTTGGTCATGGTAAAAATGGTTGTTAACGTCGCAACATTGTATTCAGTTACTAAGAATTCTTTAATTACCTACCTATATATTTATCAAATTAGACTGCCTCAGTTAACAGTAGTCACCACCTACCCTCAATTCCAATTGTAATTGCGAAGGTGTGACCAAACATTTCGGTTTTGGTAATTAGGGTGATTACATTCATTGTTTATCAAATAATGGAAACATACTTAAACACACACCACTGCACTGCGTGCACTTACCATTTTTCGAATTATGCATTTACGAATTTTGTTGTTATTCTAGGTAGATGACTGTATGTCATGAAAGATCAAACAATGATTCCGTTTCCTCCCGCTTTATCCTGAACAGGAACCTCCCGAAACAACCGTATCCGGTGAGGACCTGCGTCAGGCGGAAGGTGAGGACGCCGTGACGCCTCTCTAGCCACTCCTCAAAGAGGGGACTTAATCGCCGCAATCACGGGTAACACCTGGATGAGGAACGCATGGAACTGGGAAGTATGGCAGAAGATAGGAGAGGCTTATGACCAGCAGTGCGTGACATTCTCTAATATTCCGTAGGACAATCGTTAACCACGGTCACTCATCTACAGAGTAACCGGGCCATGCACAGCTTACCTCCCCTCCTATAGCCATGAACCATTCACAAATCAGGTAACTTTAATGAAATTCAGGTATGTGCGACGCGTTTCGTATCAGGAGGAACAAAGAAGACATTAGTGAAACGCTAGTGTCTTTCCGTCTCCTAAAACGTATCCGTCGCAGGCGTTTTAAACTATGCATGTAATTTAGGAAATGGTGTTGAAGAATTTTATCACGGAATGTGTAGTTTGTAGGCTTATTTAAATGTCGAATGTCGTATGAACCCCACCGGTTCTTATGAAAAATAAACTCGCAACGAAGCTTAGAAAACTGTCACCCGACTATGGAAAAATAAAAGTGATATAAAAAGTACGTAAAACGAAAATATTTCAGACAGAAATCAAGACATAGGTACAAAAATGGTCAAGGTAAAGCCGTCATCACATGCCTGTATACCATGTGGGTGCCAGGAACACCAACAAAACAAAATTTTCGAGGTCAGAAATTTACGTGTAAAGTCCACCATATAAAATTTAGGGAATATTTAAATAACTAATTCTAATTATTACGAATCTATTGATACCTTATTCATCAAAATCGGTTCAGTAGTTTAGGCACTACGGTGAAACACACGTAAATACAAACAGACATACATAGACTGATAAAACCATAACACTTCTTATTGGCTTTGCCGTAGTCGGCAAACGACTTTTAATAGGCGAACATTTGACAGGTTAAGACTAAAAACTGTGTTTAGTAAAAAAAAAATGAAATTATATCCAACTTTGTAAATAAAATAAATAATAAAATAGGTATGTACTCGTATTAGGAAAAAATAAATACAATAATAATATCCGCCTGTAATTATATCACTGCAGGGCATACCTTTACACATTCATGTATGAAACGAACATTTATAACGAGAATTATAGCGTATTAACGGTTTCAGATCATTAAAACCTGATTTTCTCACGTTTTAATTAACTGTTAGTCTTTAGTTAACGTAGAAAGCAAATAATATTTTTAAATTGGTTAAATACTTGCTTGGTATCCAACCTTGGTATACTTTTTAATTTTTTTAAGTACCTTTTTACACATTTCAATTAATCAAATTGTTCGAGTCGTCTAAACAAATTACATAATGGGTATAAACTTATTATTTATCTTTTGGAGGAGCTCGTGGCTAAGTAATAACTGGCGTACGGGTCGATCCAGCAGGTTAAGCTACGCTTGCCGGGATTAGTCTGTGGATGGGTGACCATCTTTAGAAAAAAAGAAAAATGCGTTTATTGGCATTACAGCAGAAAAATACACCTTATAACTAAAAAAAACAGAAAACAATGACTATAATGCCAATAGGGCTCAACATAAATGTCAGATGGCAACACAAAGTGTACCACCTGACGCTGATTTTCAGCTGCAACCCACGATTGCCATACGCTAGAATAATATAGATAGGGAAGTGTGTCCGTTTTAATAAATTAACAGAATAAGAAAATTAAAGGTTAGTAGTAAAAGATTGGATAACATGACAAGCTCACAAAATCAAATAAAATATTGTGACATACATCAGTGTGTGTGGTGTGTTGTGAATGAGAAACTAAAATAAATAAATACCCAATATCTGTGTCTTATTAGCTACATTAAAATTAAAATTAAAATAAATAAAAAATCTGTCCTCTATAAATAGAAAGTAGGTTCCTTCAATGCAAAAAATCGTGTGACTGCGTTGTTCTTCTAAACTACGAAACGGAACGGATTTTGATGCGGTTCTTAATATCATGACAACAACCATCAACAACATTATGACGTCGACCGGTGCTACATACAATGACATATTCAAATAATTAAAAATAAAATAGATAAACAATTGAATTATAAATGTGATTGAATTATGGGTGACTAGCTGCGCCCCGTGGTTTCACCCACATAAGTCTCGATCCCGTGAAAATATCGGGATATAAAGCATCCTATGTGTTAATCCAGGTTATGAACTATCTGTGTGTCAAATTTCATCCAAATCCGTTCAGTAGTTTTTGCGTGAAAGAGTAACAAACATCCACACATACATACAAACTTTCGCGTTTATAATATTAGTAGGATGTAATGTGTGTGTGTTATATACCGAGACTCCTCCGTGCCTCGGAAAGCACGTTAAACCGTTGGTCCCGGCTGTCATTCGTGAAACTTTGACAGTCATTACGGGTCTTCAGAAGCCCGAAAGTCTGACAACCAGTCTTACCAAGGGGTATCGTATTACCTAGTTACTGGGTTGTGGAGGTCAGATAGGCAGTCGCTCCATGTAAAATACTGGTATTCAGCTGCATCCGGTTAGACTGGAAGCCAACCCTAATATAGTTGGGAAAAGGCTAGGCAGATTGATTTTGTACCCGCAGGCCCAGTACTACGCAAATGTCTTCTCATTTCGCCTTTTAACACCACTCGGTATTATATTACCTTTGAAACTAATTAGTTTGCCTACACAAACACTACTTCGATTTAAAATAATAGTGCTCAAGATAGTAAAAAGATAGATAGAAAAGATAGGATAGTTGATCCTCAGTAATATGATCCGCTGCTCTCCGTTCAGCGCTCGCCCAAAGAAAATAAGATTTTCTTTTACACTTTTTCCAATCAACTTGCAAATTAAATTTATAAAAAACTCTCATTACTTTTGAGAAAGCAATTAGATTAAGGGCGATGTTGTGGTGATACTCTCCTAGTATGAACCCACTTAGTTACCTACCAGGTTCAGGTTTAAAAGTACCAATGACAGTGACGGAAAATATCCACCTGTAACCTAATTACTTATCACAACACCCTCGTTAAAGTTTTGAATGTGTTATTTCAACTTGCATAATTACCTTTGATAAGGTCGTTTGATCAAAAACAGCAATATAAAATCCCCCGACCCTTGAATTTCATTTGATAAACAATATTTCCCTGACATAGCATGTTGTTGATTTGTTATAAAATAAAAGCTTTTGTGGTAACGACTGTGTTACCAAATTAGGGTGTGCAAGTTATAATGACCTAAAATCGCTAACATGCAGTGAGCAAGCGAACTTCACCTACGAATAAAATTAAATATTTAAAATAATATACATTTTTATTAACTTTTCTCCCAGAAATATACTATATTGTACTCTATAATCCACTTGAGTTGGGATTACAATAACCCATTTTAACATTGTTGGCATCGCGGGCAAAAGCTGGATGAGGCTGGCACAGGAGCGTGGGGATTGGCATAAGAAAAGAGAGGCCTATGCTCAGCAATGGTAGCCTAGTGGTGTGACCGTCAAGCTGCTAAGTACAAACCCAAGGCACGCACCTCTGACTTTTTGGATTCATGTGCGTATTGTATAATTAACACTTGCTTCAAAAACAGTGAAGGAAAACATCGTGAAGAAACCGGCATGCCTGAGAGATATTTCTCGACGACATGTGAAGCCGGATTGTGGGGCAATGCCAGCAAAACCAACATACTCTGCCTGCAAAGAGTCCAAAATAGTATCCTGAGATCAATAGCAGTTGCACCTTGGTTCGCTAGGAACGACGAAATCCACGACTGTCTACAAATTGTATCAGGAAACTCTGAAATCAAGCGATACAAAAAACAACACAAGGCACGCCTAAACATGCATCCAAACCCACTAGTTACGGAACTGTTAAACCCGACAGCGGTGGTAAAAAGGCTGAAGAGGAACCACCTTCTATAAGTGGGAGGCGCAGCACTGGTTGCTCCACCACAACGCCATTTCACATGGAACGAATTCGCTTATGGTCTGACGACCGTTTGCAAATAGAAATAAAAGGAAAAAAAAAATGTGAAGCTAAGTCAGAGGCCCATGGGCGGCTTTAAAAGTCTGACACCAGATTAGTCAGTAACCACACGAAAAAGAAAGACGAAGTGGCTGAAGTCGGGCTGCCGGTAATGATGATGAGGAATCTTTACTAATGCATACATCATCATCATCAATAACGGCCTAGCCTTTTCCCAATTTTGTTGGGGTCAGCTTTCAGTCTAACCTAACCTAACTTCTGTTTACGTTTAGTTATTATTTTTTATTTCTGCCTGAGTATAGTTCTCGATGTTTTTGGTTGGTTTATTGGCGTGTGTTAGCTGAAATATGGCTAAATAATTTAAATTATGTTTTGTGTTGCGTTAAATGTAAATTATTTTGAATACTAATATGGAATATTTTTTTTCTAACTGATCAGATAGCTGTGCTGCTGGGGAGTTTGTTGCGCCACTTCTTCTTCCCAGATAATTAACTAGGAAATGGTGAAGGACGGGCGTTTTGGGGGACTGTCTTATGTAATAATAATTTTGACGGTCGAAAAGTGCTGATTCTCAGCCTAGTTTGAATAATAGACTTTTTAATTTTGTTTTTTTTTGACCAGATGCAGCTGAATACCAGTATCTTACATGGAGCGACTGCCTATCTGACCTCCACAAACCAGTTACTAGTTAACACGATACCCTATGGTAAGACTAGTTGTCAGACTTTCGGACTTCTGCCGAACCGTAACAACTGTTAAAGATCTACAAATGATAGCCGGGACCAACGGCTTAACGTGATTTACGAGAGACGGGGGTTCTTGGTATGTAAAGATAGTCAACCATCTGCATCCGCGACCAACCGCGACAAGCGAATCTTCATCTCATCGATCGACCCGTGCGAATATTCGTCTGTCTGCTATTTTTTCACGACTAAACCATAGAACCAATCGTTATGAAACTTGACGGATAAGTAGCCTGGGACCTGGAGAAGGACATACTAAAGGCTACTTTTCATCCTGGATATTAAAAAATGGAAGTGTATAGAGTGCCGCTATTTGCCGCTAACTAACCTCAACAATAAAGAAAAATAATAAATGACGGTGACTCAGTGACACTGGCAATGCAATGCTTATGGTACTTTAGCCGGGCCGAAGCAGCGCCAATATTATGAACTCTATACACTACCTGAAAAATATATGAAATACATAATACGAGTAGGTACACCAAGACGCAGTCACAGACAAAATTTAGTATAACATATTTAGAATAACTATATATCACAACTGAAATAATATTAGTCACCGCTCCGTACCAGTTTTTCTCCTTAAAGCATTTATATTCTCTTTTCTCAGAATCAAGGTAATATTTTCTGTGGAATACACGGGAGTTATATTTCTAACTCATAACAACTGAAGGTTTGGGCAGAGGTGTACTTATAGTACACTCACATTTCACCAGTTATGTTTAAGGCCCATGTAAAAGGAGCTCGTGACTAAGTTATAAGAGCCGCACGGGTCGATCCATGAGGTTAAGCTACGCTTGCCGAGGTTGGTCCGTGGATGGGGGATCATCTTTACATACCGAGACACCTCCGTGCCTCGGAAAGCACGTAATGCCGTTGGTCCCGGCTGTCATTCGTGGAGCTTTGACAGTCGTTACGGGTCGCTAGAAGCCCGAAACTCGTTAAGTTTCTAAGTTACTGGGTTGTGGAGGTCCAATATGCAGTCACTCCATATAAAATACTGGTATTCAGCTGCATCTGGTTAGACTGGAAGCCGACCCCAACATGCTTGAGAAAAGGCTAGGCAGATTGATTTTAAAAGGGACGAGCATATTGCCATCAACCAGGCATACATCCATACATTGTTATATTTCTAAACCCATATTATTATGAAAATACCAACTGTTATTATGAGTTCTATGAAGCATTTACATGTAAGTAAAAATATAAAATAATATCTATACGAGTACATCTTTAAGTCGTTTTTTGTGTCTGTCTGTAGGAGTTCCTCTTAGTTCTTTAAAAGTTCTTTTAAACTACACAATGGATTTTGATGTGGTTTATGCCATAATTTAGAGAATTTATTGCGGAAGCTTAAATACATAATTACGTATAATATGTTAATGTTTAGGGGGAGGCCTATATCCAGCAGTCTTTCGACTGAAATGATTAATGTTGAACTTAGATAGCACAAACATCTCGATGTTTTGACAAGTTGCCACAACAGTACAAAGCAGGGACGCGTCGGTAAGAGTCTGACATGCCCGGGACCGCTCCGCCCAGAGCAGAGAAGAGAAGAGAAGAATAGAAGCTATATGGTAAAGAAAAAAACCACGATGCCCTGAAGGTTAAAGAACATACTAAGTAGGTATTCTTCATTGTGGTTTTTTTGCTTGAGAAGTACACTCACCCATGAGGGTTTAAAAGACTGTCCGTGGAGTTTCTTGCCCGTTCTTCTCCATAGGAATCTACTACGCTTTGGAATGGGCAACTAGCTTCATCTTTCTGACTGACCGACCCCTTAACAATTCAAAAGTACCTGTAATTGGTTTATTTGAAATAAATGCTTTGAGCTTGAGTTTGGGTTTGAGGGTTAAAAAATGCGAGCATCTATGTGACTTTTCCAAAATCAAAATGTCCTAAATTAATTTTAAGATAACACTGACTAAAGACTAACGTCCACGATGGTACTCAAAATTAGTGTTACAAAGACTAATGTAGCCAGAATGTCACAGCATTAGTATTTCTATGGCAGTCTATGGCAGTAGTTACATACGTACAGTGTACATTGTATTTAATTTGCCTAATCTTTTTCCCAACTATATAATATAATATATGTTGGAGGTCGGCTTTCAGTATAATCAGACGCAGCTAAACATGAAGCGACCGCCTATCTGACCTCCACAAAACCCAGTTACTGGGTAACACTTGGCTGGTTGTCAGATTTTCGAGGGTTTAGTGGGTAGTTTTTTTCATCTAAGACTAACAATGGTTTACGAACAAATTGTTTGATAAAAAGCCACTAAATGACCTAGTTTACTAAACAATGCACACAGTAAATAAAAAACATTGTAAGTGCAGACGCCAAGCACGGCGACGATCGATGTTCTAATTTTAACTTACTAACAACAGTAACTAGCAGTGTAGAAACAATTTACTTACCTAAGATTACTAGGTATTTTTATATAAAAACATTATTTTTGTCGGCCTCCCTATTTTCCTTTCAAACCTCTCTATTTAGTGTGATCGTTGGGTCTGCAAACATGATCAGATCCCCGCGGTTGATCTCGACAGGAAACATCGTGAAGAAACCGGCATGCCTGAGAGATATTTCTGGAAGGCATGTCAAGCCAAGTCAGACGCCCATGGGCGGCTAAACTCTGACATCAGGTTAGTCACTAACCACACGAAAAGAAGAAGACCTCGACATCGATGTCCTACCTCAGGCATCCAGTGAGTGATGATCTTAGCCTATCTCTCCGGGTTAATTCGTGTAACGTGGCCAGCCCACTCCCACTTCAGCGTATCATTACGACATTATTTTTTCGAAAGCCTTCATTTACGTTAAACTCCATTGCCATTAACTGGGTACACATACAGACTCCGTGCTATTACTGAGAAATTCTTAATGGAATGGTTTTTTTACTATGTTATTTCCTAAATGCCAGCACTGTGCTTTATGTTGCACTAAGCTGGTTTTAATGCTTGAATTGAAAAGCATCTCAATCCTTTCGTTTCTCGTGATTTCTAAGAATTTCAGTTTTATTCTGCAACTTACAAGACACGCTTTTCTGTTGTGTATTATCCAGGAATTCTGATTCGAAGACATTCAAGACAGGATCATCTTAAACTTTGCCATCGTTCTTTTTTGATTTTTCTACAGAAAACAAGCTTAAGTTCATAACTGAATTTCAAAAAACCTTTTAAATCTACGAGTATATAGATAGAATACGATTCGCATGAGCTACTGTATTTGAATATCAATAACCTTAGGTTTTATTTTATCAAAGCTTTTGTAATTCACCCTCCTGGATATATCCTAGTAGACTCGTACGGTTAGAAAGGTTCTAAAACAAATTCAGTTCCATTTTGTAATTCATTTGGTAAATAGTCCATAATTATCCGAATGTATAATTGCCAAGCTTTCATGATATAGAAGTCAGTGATATTTCGATAAACACAATTTTTTTTTGTCGGAAAATCATTTTCGTAAATCATTTTGTCTCCCGACATATCAGTTCCACGAAATATTTTATTTGCTTACGCCGTATGTCTACATCATGCAAATAATATAATTCGTCAAGCGTCAGCGGATCCTTTACAAATATGGGAGCTTTTCCCCCTCGGACGTCAAATATTGGTCAGGAAAATTAAAGTCCGAAATACTGGGACTACATGTTCTGTAACAGCAAATAATAAAGACATGGATGTGCTGAGCAGTTTTGTTTATTAAATTCAATATTACTTTGGTTGAATGAAAAGTAGTATTTCAGGTAATTGAGTTTTTTCTATTTATTTAGACGAATTAGATGAAACACGTACACACAGATAGGTACGAGTACTTCGAGTATACGTAGCTATATAATGTTGTCATTAATCCTAGCAACTTTATGGAATTAAAATATATATATGCATAAAATATTAATTAAATTTAAAAAAGTCGAATGACACGTTTAATTTTATATTTGGCAACATTGTTCTAATTTTTAACAGATTAAATCAAGAGAAGAAATAAGTAAGAGAATCTCCACTCACCTTTACTTTTTAAATCCATTAACAAATAAATCACTTACGTATACACTTTAATATTTACAAAGTTTTTAAGCAACTACTACATACAACAATCATTACGTTAAACTAACAAGAAACAAACTTCAAAGTTTATGAGACACTCACTTAAATTAATGTTTTATTTCGTAATTAATCATGATTTATATACAGGGTGTATTACACTTTTTAACGTATCGTTGACAGTTCGTCACGCGCGCGCGAAATGCCAAAAGAGGCAGCAAAAACCAGTAGCAACCGGTTCAAACTGGACGGCGTGCGGCCAATTACTGAGGATCGCACGCAAGCCCGCGCTAAACGCGGCACTGCGCATGCTCCGCGCCGATTGACACTCGCCAAGCTTATACACTAATACTACAGGAGAGAATATTCATAAGTTAGTTTTTAGTTTTGTTTAGAATGTTCCTCGCGGGATCCGAATGGGCCGTCGAGTTTGTGAAATCAAAACAAACGATAAACCGAAAGGGAATGAGCCCGATTGGGGCTTATTTGTATTTATGCCTTCATATTATTTTAACGAAATTTTGTTTACGTTGATAAAGAAATAGGTATTAGAGAAAATCTTCTAGAGCAATTTATATAGGTAAATACTTTTCAGCTTATACGCTTAGCCGCTTGTTTTGAAGAAATGGGATTGTTTGCTCATAAAAGTCACTAATGTAAAATGTGTGTCTATTTAATATTATGAGGGAATAAACCAGATTAGTTTTATTTACTAAAATATAAAATACGCAGACCTTATTTTGAAAAGCGTCACACTGAACAAAGAACACCATCAAGGCTGCCTAATTCATTGACTTCAGTAAATCTGTATTAATACACCCGATGGGACATCTTCAAATCGCTAAAAGCTTAACATCCATCCCCTTTTATCAGAACGATTGTAGAAAACCACTCAACCCTTTTAAACCCCAATCTGAAGTGCGTCCGGTCGTTAGTCGACATTAATGGAATTCAACCGGTTACTCTGCCGTGAAAATAACAAGGAGGCTGGATTTCATAAGCCCAATCTGTTGTTCTCACAGCGATAACAATGTTAGGCGACAACATGCAAATTGTACGGAACTTTCGTTTTACAATCAAACAGGCGGGGTTTGAAGGTTGAATGAAGTGTTTTTGGTCCTAGTGGATTAATGATTAACTGAGCTTGATTCGTCTTTCGTTATTTAAACTATTTTCAGAATCAAAACGTTAAAGCATAAATGTTTTTAAATATAATTTGTAATAATTCTGTCAATCAATCAATCAATCAATCAATCAAGTTTATTCGCATAATATGGGTTTACAAGGATGTTATACAGGTACGGTTTCACCATATTCAGCTTATGTTAGCATGCAAATTATAATATATGACATAATATTTAAACAAAAAAAAATATACATTGATAGTCAATCCATTACAAATAGTCGTCATGATGTTACAATAAAAGGTCAAATTCAGTAAGAGTAAAATTATTTAGATTAAATTTAGATTAACAATATTATTTCAACGACAAATTAAATTTTGGATTACTGTTAATTCATTATTAAACAATGATTGCGTTACATTTTGTCTTCGAAGTACTCCTCAACTGAATAATAAGCCTTATCTATAAGTAAAGATTGAAGTTTCTTTTTAAATAGATTTACATTACTTGAACTGCGTATAATTAAGGGAAGTTTATTATAAATTTTAGGGCCCATGCAAACAAAGCTTTTGGAAAGGAGTGCGGTTTTCCCTGGTGGAACGCATAGTTTATTTGCATGACGCGCTCTTGTGCGATACTCAAACAGTTCAAGATTGCAATTGATAAATAGTGCTGTCTCATAGATGTAGATGCTGGGCAGTGTCAATATTTTTAAACGTTTGAAATGAGGCTCACATGAGTCCGTTTGGGTTAAGTTACATATAGCTCTTACGCATCTTTTTTGCGCCCTGAACGCACTTTCCAGATCAGTGGAATTGCCCCAAAAAATAACACCGTATCGAAGAGTAGACGATACATAACCATGGTAAGCAATTATTGAAGTTGTAATATCAACGATTTTACTGAGATTACGTAGAGCGAAAGAATAACTGTTTAATTTATTACATACGTGTTCTATTTGTTTCTTCCATGTCATTTTGTTATCTATGTATAATCCTAAAAACTTTGTTGACTCTACTACTTCTATTATGTGGTCATCACAATTAATGTTTAAATCCTCTACTGTTGGTCTTTGTCTGAAATTAATGGCTTTTGTTTTACTAATATTAATTTTTAAATTATTACTTATTAACCAATTAATTGCATTTTTTAGAGTCAAATTTATATTTTTAAGAATGTCAGTTTTGCCATGCGAGTCAAAAAGAATGGTACTGTCATCAGCAAATAGAGTCATGGGATTATCGGTTACAGTTGGTATGTCATTAATATATACTAGGAAAAGCAATGGCCCGAGTACACTACCTTGCGGTACGCCATATTTGACTTTCCTCAGGTTAGATATATATACTGTCATAGTTTTCGTTTTTGGGCAGAGGTATGATATTTCAGTTTGTTGTAGTCTGTCAGTTAAATAGGATTCTATTAATTTATGTACATTTCCCCTAATGCCGATTGCATAGATTTTATCCAATAGTATGTCAAATTTAACGCGGTCAAATGCTTTTGTCATGTCCATAAATAGGGCAACTGTTGGACATCGCTTATCCATATTAGTCAAAACTCGCTTGCAAAAGTTATATATCGCTAAGTTGAGTCTGTACACGGTGTTCAGAGGTGAAAATGAAATGAAAATAAAATACTTACCGTATAGCAAGCTAGAGTGCTACAAGGACCTTTTGGCGCCTGAATGACATTGACAGGAGCCCTCCTGTCAATGTGTTGGTAAACATTTGTGAAAATGTCACAGAAATTGTATTAAAACAAAAACTAGATGGCGGCTTTAGTTCCAATTTCGACCACGTGCCAAAAGAACCTTGTACCTGTCGTTGTACACGTATTTCCTCCTTTTCACAACAGTTTCCTAGTGCTGGTACCAGATATTCTAGATAATACATCACAACCCTAAATAAAACCGTTTAAAATAGCAATAAACTACTAAGTTTAAATATTGCAATAGCCTAAACGTGAGAAATTGCAGGCCGTCGGGAGCGAGCACCATAGTCATCCATTTTACTTACTTCATTCTTACTACTTTTCCGGATAAGATGCCTTTTTATTTATTTATTTCATGGTGTCGGAAGCTTTTAGTGGTCTTTGAGCTAGATAATGAAGGTAATTAAATAAACGAGTCTAAAATTACTTTATGAAAAAAGCTCAAATCTACTAAATCTACTAAACAAAGTTAAGAACTACGACAAAAACTTCAACTAAAAAGGTATAAGCGAGCCATCGTAACAAAATAACATCAGTTTTTATATATCCGGAGTCACACGTCATTAGTTATGGCATAAATCGTGCCGATATACCATGTTTTACCTTAGTTGGGTAAAAATTAAGTTAATCAGAAGATAATTGACAGGCGAGCGGCGAGTGTTGCGTGGCAGAACTTGGCAGAGACCCGTGGACTGTGATAGCCTTAATAGATTGATTCCATTGATAAATCATTTCATTTGGCATTGTCGTTCCTTCTTCATATTTTACAACTGACTTACTTTGAGAGTAATGCGAGTACTCACATACTGGCTCATGGTAATAATTATATGTTACGCTAAAAAAAATTGTCAAGCTGTCGTAATAATTCAAAATGGCGCTGACGGGCTGCTGCTGGCAACCGTCAAAAAACGTTGCTCCATTTATTAGGTCAAACGAACGTCAAAAAGTTAAATTTTAATGAGCATAACTTACGGATAGCTGGTAACGTGTTGTGGGTGGTTCGGATGTCCTTTATAAATATCATGTATATAATAATATAAATATAGATATTGAATCTAAAAAGTTGTAACTAGTCAAGCCCCGCGGCTCACCGGTGAAGTACTTTATTTTCTGAGATGAAAAGTAGGCTTTTGTCTTTTTGAATTATATATATGATAGTTTAGCTGCACAACATGCCATAAAAAGAATGGATGAACAATACCTCAGTATCCACGATAACATTAAAAATATAAGTAGGTATTCGCATGTAGGTATGTATGTATTTGCATTTACAGGTCGATACCAGAGTATTTGTAAAAAATTTGTGACATAAATAAAATACTCAGGAAAAAAACATCCATTCTTATTATCTCAAAAATGTCAACTGCTGAATTTAGCCCCTGAAGACTTTGCTGAAAGGGAAATTAATAATTTTTACAAAGAATAAAATGTTTATTCTGCCTTGTTATATTTGAAGCTAGCTGTGCCCGCGGCTTCGCTCATGTAACCGTGTATTCTATTGGCATTTAAATAGGTTGTAGTCCACGCGCGACTGCTAGTCACCGCCTGGGTCAAGGTAACTTAGTCTGCCAATTTTGTCAATAGTGCCCTCCCCCTATCAGCGCTCACATACCTCACACGGTGACTAGCTGTCGCGCACGGACTGTAATCGAAATGTGAAGTCATATACTTTACAACATCGGAAAGGATAGTAAACGGCTACTAAAATAACCGTTCATAAGCATGGCAAGATTGACTGCTTGGCTCTTTGTGGGTGTAGCGTGAATATATTTATTTCAGAGGTTAAATCCGTATCCATCTGCAATATTTGGTATATTTTTCTCATCTAATTAAATCTCGCGGTAAACTGTTAAGGAATTCGGACATGATGCAATCATTCTCATCCACCATAGGAAATAGCGTGATAATTTTATAGCCTATTCGATGACCAGACCTTGAAGGAAAATTTGTGAAAAATTTTAATAGAATGTATTTAGTAGTTTTTGCGTCAATCCAGAACATACATCCAAACAAACAGACAAACGGACAAAAATATATATTTTCTGCATCAAAATCGTTCCCTCACACCTCATATCAATTACTTTTTTTTTTCTAAAATATTCACAAACAATTTTCTTTTCGCTACAATTTTATTATGATGTATGTAAAAATTATATACATAATGATTGGAGTAAGAAGATTAAAGCTAGGTAGGTAGTGCTCTATTTAATTTATTTTCTGTAGTGACACACGGTTCGCAATAGCCTTTTAGCCAAAGAACATGCTAATCGATGTTATACCCTGAACCTAATTGATTGCTTCACAAACAGACAGCTGTTTTCTTCGACATAAAACATATGTACGTAAAATATACTCATAAAACAATAGCTTGATTGATCGATTATATATTCCAAGGGTTTTTCCCTGTGTCGTTTCCATTTACATAATACATATTTAATTCGATGAAAAGGTATACATACATTACCCAAAGGTTCGAGACAGGAAAACCCGAAGTAAATTTAAAATATTTTGTCCAGAATTTGGATAATTATTAAAGAAGAAAATTGAAATTGGGTCGTAATTAACATAAATGAAAATGTATTAATTAATAATTAAATAAAACAAACTTTGAATTCCGGCCGAAGAATCTTTTTATGCTGTTACGCTGGTTCGGTACATGTTTAATGTATTCAACACGTTGGATTGCAACAGGAATGTAACAGCCAAATTGCAGAATGGTCTATAAACTGAAAAGTTACTTTTAGTGTAATATATATTTTCGTTTATTGCGGATTACACATAAAAGAACACATTTGATTGTGTGACTGCTCTGTGTTTCAAAGAAAAGAAGAGAGTTAACTCACAGTTACAAAAAGAAAAAGATAAAATCGAAAGAGAGTCAACATTAAATCAGTTTTGTCCAATATTAAACTAAACAATTTGTAAAGGCTTCGGTTTCGGTGCCCGATGGTGGCAGTAGGCTCTCCCCCTGTTCGCGGGAAAGTCCGAAAGGGATACCGTGGCCCCTGGCAACTTACAGGCAACACTGAAGGAACACGGATGGGTTTTAATCAGTAAGAGTCTGACACGCCGTCCTGCTTCTCCCAGAGCGGGAGAAGTTATTTGATCATTTCCCACAGTAAAAAAACAAAAAAAAGGTTCTGCCCTGTTACTTTGGACTTAAACATAATTGGCGAAATGTGGGTGTACTATGAATACATCTCTGCCTAACCCTCCGGGGAAGCAAGGCGTGATGTTACCTTGATATGTTATTCTTCCGATTATCGATCGATTTTACGCATGTTTGATTTTATTTACTTGTTACAGTTTGTTTTGATATTGATTAGTTAAAAGGGTTATCGGGCATGTTATTTTATATTTTAGAGAAGTAGTATTAATTAATTAATTAGTTACAAGTTAATTGTACCCACTTGTAAATATCTATATACAAATAAATAAATCGTTAAAGGACAAAAATAAATAAAACATCGGTAAGTATAGAAGACAAGCGTAAATTAAAAATTAAAAACCCGCGGCACAAATATTTCCTCATTTCTCTTTACCCCTCCATCCCCAGACCCTGTTCACCATCTATCTATAACCTATTTATTGAGACCATTCCAATGAGCCCAAACTCGATACCTGTGCTGTAAGTTGGTAAGGGAGTTAGGTATTCTGCAAATTCCAGGTGATGCTCAGCATCAGTTCAAGGTTACTATGTTCTTCTAATATCATTGAAGTAACAGAATACCAAATTTCAAATCGATCAGACCTGTGGTAGATGCTCACATCCATTCATCAACTAGAAAAGAACTGATAATCTTCGAACGGCTAAATCGATATTCTTGATCATAGCTAAGAACACTCTCGAGCAAGTCACATTTCAAACAAAAAAAAAACAAAAACACAATCAGTTCTGCTGATGACGCAGACAGACACACAGATACACAGGTTTAACTTATAATACCTACTTTTTCCATCAGGGGTAAAAAATAGATGTTGCGCTGGTCCCAAATATATACAGTCCTCCAGACTGCATTTCGGCCATGGCGGCTAATCTCAACGGAGGCTGGCCTTCGGCGCGGAAGATATTAATAGTGAACAAATGCGTGCGCAGACACAGAAAAATATATAAGCCCAAGAGAATGATGAAAGATGATATAAAATTTTCAAAAACACTAGTTAGACTTTTGCAAACTCCTCTCAAATGCCACATGTCTGCACTAAACCTTGTTACTAAAGCACTAGAAGCTAAATGTACCACTCATTAACAAGTTAAGTGTAAGAGGTACTTTCTGTACTCGTGTGTAAGTACAAGATTATAAGCAGCGTAGTCTCATAGAGACCTAATTTTATGGAAGCAAGCGTTTCATGCGTGGCTTGATAAACAGACTAAGCATAAAATGTAAGGCTTTGTTGCTATGTTTCTATTTACACAATACGTAAGACGCCTCTGTGTTTCTCTTTTAATATATCGTGTTTTTTTTTTACAAATTCGCAACAGTACAACCAGCAACAAAAGTCGATTAACACTGTTTTTAACACCAAATCTACTGATCATCATCTCTAATTGACTCAAAATGATACAATAATTTATTTATTTATAAGGTGCATTGGGGCAGTTACGAAATATTTTTATTTCCTATTGATGATAAATTCTATCAAACGCAGCGGAAGTCTAATGAATTTTAATGATTTATTTTATCATGACATTTTTAAATAATAATACTCTGTTTGACATACTGTATTTTATTATTATTTGCATGCCATTGTCAATCAATCAATCAATCGTTTAAGGCAAACGTGATGATCTGTTTTTATCTCTACTTTTAACATCTCTTGCAAGCTGACAATTTGTGTTGTATGTATTGTACTCATGTTTGAGCAAATAAATGATTATCTTATCTTATTTTATCTTTATCTTATCTTATTCTGAAATTGGCAAAATAATGATTAGACGCCAATTTATCGGCCACCGTCTTTCGCTGTCGCTATATAAAAATCCGCAGTGTTCTGGAGAAAATATGATCAAACAGAATAAATAAGACCATGTCTATCACACATAGCAACAGATTTCTTCAAGAGACGACCGGGCTACATGGGTCCATATCTTTATAATAAAATAATTAAAAATACACAGTTACATAACTTACCGATAAAAAACTAAAACTTACTATAGGTAATTTCCTTCTCTCTCAAAATTATGTACATACTGAAAATATATTAAATTAAAATAAAATAAAGCCACTCAGGCCCATATACACACTAACACACCACACTCACACACACACGCATATGTTCACATACACACACGCACAATAGTAATTAATAAATTAATAATACTTACTTTTGCACCACACCATACTTGTAATGGCAGGTCGATCACGGTGGTGACGGAAATAACTGATGCTTATAGAACAGGAGTCCTCCTAGTTTAAGCCCAGTTGCACATGTATTGTATCTTGCCAGTAAGTTATAAAGTCTAATTTAAGGTTCAATAATTGTAAATAGGCTTAACTCTTGAACAAAAAAAGAAAAAGAAAGAAAATACATTTATTTAGCACAGACTAAAGCACACAATATAATACAAAGCAGATAAAAATATTTAAAAAACAAATTAAAATCAAATAAAAAATTGTAAAGTTGCAGAAATTTGATGGAGAGTGTGTGCCTCAGGGCTGCGCCAAAAAGGCCCAGTTCAGCAAAAATGCCAGACAACTATAAGTAAAATATTGCAAATAAATATTGTTTATAGCAAAAAATTCATTGAACACTAGAAAACATAAATGGGTGGCAATAATATGCTTCTTAGCTTACGAGATAATAGCTAAGTGTTCATTTATTTTATTTTAGATAAAGAATTATAATTAGGGTCCACGCGGGCAAAGTCACGGGCAGCAACTAGTGTGAGACTTTAAAGCAAAACAGCTTCAACAAAAAATGAAAAGGTGGTTACGTTGTATGGAGAAGTAAGCTGGAAATAGGATAAGGAAGGAATTAACTTTTAGTATAATACGGACGAGGTAAGAGAAAATAAAACATGATAATATTAAATGAAAAAAACAAACTCCACACAAAGCCAACGCTTTTCCTTGTGCTTTATTAAAAATATAAAACGGACAAACATTGATGGATTTTAAAAACATGGCGTCTTCTATTTATCAGAAGTGAGTGGTCTTTGAACAATAATACGAATTAATTTATTCATTCCGGCTGGCAGTCATAGTAAAGTCAGCAACAAAATTCGATTAACATATCAGTTTTATAAATCTTTATTATTGATACCGTGAATATAATACTTGACTTGTATTTTCATATTCTCTGAACTCAATTCAATCTGCCTAGCCTTTTCCCTAGTTTGTTGGGGTTGGCTTCCAGTCTAACCTGATGCAGTTGAATACCAGTATTTTACATGGGGCGACTGCCTATCTGACGACCATAACCCAGTTACTGGGTAACACGATACTCTTTGGTAAGACTGGTTGTCAGACTATTGGGCTTCTGAGTATCCGTAACGAATGACAGCCGGGACCAACGGCTTAACGTGCTGTCCGAGGTACGGAGGGGTCTCGACATGTAATGGCTGGTCACCCATCCACGGACCGACCTCGGCTAGCGTAGCTTAACCTTCGATCAACCCGTGCCGTTGTTATTATTCAACCACGAGCCCCTGTCTGAATTCAATTATATTTAAAAAAAAAACCTTTAACAACATCTCACGTAAAATGAACTTATTACCTATTCGTCGTCTTTGATCCATCCATACTATTTCTTATTTATTATATTTATATATATATAATTTATACATACATACATATATATTATATATTAATTAATACATTCATAAAAATATTATTATATGTAAATGCGAAAATGAGTTTGTTTGTTTATTTGTTTGTAACGCTTTAACGCTAAAACGGCTGAACACATTTGGATAAAATTTAGCACATGGGTAGACCATGACCTGGATTAGCACATAGGATACTTTTTATCCCGATATTCCCACGGGATCGAGACATATGCGGGTGAAAACGCGGGGTGCAGCTAGTAATATTATAAATTCAAACGTGCCTCTGTCTGTCTGTTATCTTTCAAATAAATTTTGCACACAGGTAGACCATGTTGGCGGCGATCTCTCGCGTCCGGCCCTAGTTCAGGCCATGGTCCGGAGCGAGAGTGCATGGGAGGCTGTCACCTCCTTCTGCGAAGCAGTTATGCTCGCGAAGGAGGAGGCGGAGCGCGCGAGGGAGATTCAAGCTGCACGCCCTCGCGCCCCTAGTCGCCGTCGGAGACGCCCCGGGCGTCGGGAGTCACGAGCTGACTTCCGGCCACCGTAGGCGCGGGCCTGCGGGCGGTGAGCGATGGGCAGCTCGCCGTCCGATAAGGACCAGGCCCGGGTCGACGGCGCGTTGTGTTCCACGCGCGCCCCAAAGGGATGTCAGCACCAACTGACGGGGTCCGGAAGGACCAACGCCTGCTGGGGTTGCGGGTTTGTCTGAAAGGGGTATCGCGGCCCCGGCACACAGGCAACGGAAGGAACACGGGTGGATTTTAGTTAGTAAAAGTCTGACACTCCCTCTCGCTCCGCCCAGAGCGGGAGGAGTCATTTGATGATTTCCCACCCAAAAAAAAAAAAAAAAAGGTAGACCATGTTGGGTTAAGATATGTAATATTGCTTACCCGGGTTGTATCTAAGTTTCCATGGGATAATTTCTGAAACTCCACGCGGGCAAAGCCCTTGGCAACTCGTGAGTTATAAATCAGTTTTTTTTGTTATTTGACGTGTTTAACGAAGACATTGTTTCTTGTTATTTCTTTGTTAACTCTGATATCCTACCTAATATTATCAATGTGAAAGTTTGTATGTTTGGAATACTCAATCACGCAAAAACAGCTGAACGGATTTGGATTCGGAGGCCCACAGATATAATTTTTTAAGTGAAAACTTCTTCTGAGAAGTTTTTGGGTGACCAAGAATTATGGAACTCGCGTCATCGTCACCGAACGCTTTCCATGAGCTATATGTATACTGTGTATATATATACGTATGTACTTTTGGGTGAACAAAAAGCGTGAAACTCACGTCATCGTCACCGCACACTGCCCATACAGGAAAAGTTTTTAACCAGTGCGCAAATTTTTTTTGGGGTTTCAAAATCAGTAATAGAACACATTTCCATTATTTATTCAATATTTTTTTATTTTTTTTGTCCTACTTTAAATCAGCAAAATATGGACACAATCTATTCGTAATAATATCAATGGGCGCGCGCGGCAGCCGGCCCAAGCGGCGGTGTTGCACGGGGGTGAAACCTCCCCTCCCGCCCGCGCGCCGGGCGCTGTGACCCTGACCGACAGTTCGCTCATCGCACGCGCTGTCGTGTGACGTCGCGTCCTTAGAGTATATAACACTGGAGAAGCCATAAGCACAATATTCCGAACAAAACAGTCTGTCACTTTTTGCGGGGGACGCGGTAGCGGAAAGAGAAGTCCGTATCATTAATTTTTATTTTATCGATATCGATATTCATTCGGAATTTTGCTTGAATCCATGAAATAAAACAGCTGTTGCATAAAATAGTTACATTTTAATAAGAAAATAAAATAACTTCAATTAAATAAAAGTAACTAAATTTGTAATAAGTAAGTAATCTCAATAAAAAATTAGGTCAAGTTCAATTTTTTTTTTAATATACATCTTCACTGGACCCCCAATTCAATGGACATAAACAAATTATAAAACATTGAACATAAAAAAATATACAAACAAAAATAATTACTAAGTAATTTTTACTAGGAAATTATCGACATGTCAATTTTGGTTTCAAACATGAACTCAACACTACGGTAGTCTCGTTAACATTTTTACTAGAGGACATAATCGCATGTCAAGTGCGTGTAAGTTTTGCTGATTTGACGTATATTTTCGTAATGCAAAAGAAAAGTATTTTAATCTTTACGAACATAAAAACGAGATGTAACGAGACTCGGTGACGTCACAGAAGCAACGTGAGTAAAATACTCGATTCATGCTACGTTTTATATTGAATCATGGTTGAATCGAATGAAAAATCGAATTGTATTATGAGGTTAGGATTTTAAATTTCAATAAAAACATGACTAAATCTTAGAATAAAAAATTGCATATGGATATATTGCATATTGCAGTTATTCAGTTCTTTATGTAAATTTGACGTATTGGAACGCTTTTTTTACCATTTAACAGCACAAATAGGCATTTTCACGGAGCTCCGCGCGCCTTTAAAACGATTTACGAAGTGCGTTAGAATCGATTTGAAAGTAGTTTTTATGAACGTACTAGAACATTTGTTCTTGTACTTTTACAGAGGGGAAGTGTTCTTAAGGCTTCTCCAGTGTTATATACTCTAAAGTCGCGTCTAATCGCTTTCCCGCGCTGCACGTGTGTCGTACTTGTACAGACCTACCGCTCACGATGTCAGACTTCACTAACCGCGAGTTTTATGAGATGGTGCGAGTGTATGTAGGTACTGAGTGGTGAAAGTTTGCGAGCAGCTCACAGAGCATACCTCGAATGCGAGTCCATGGAATCCTTAACCCCGTGAAAGGAAAAGACCATTTTAGCGGCATAAGTTATTAAGTAATGTAAATTTAATTGATAATAATGCTTTATTTTCTGTATTTTGATGGTCCTAAGCCCATTAAAGTATGAAGGAAAAATTGGAATTACTCTTCAAATAACTTCAGGTCACGACCTAAACATAAAAAAGTCTAGTTCGAATCTGATAAAATTAGCGATCAATACATTGTAAGTATTGTAACCCGCGTAAATACCTACGCCGGCGAATCGAGCGATCACACAACTGATAGGTAGGTACTTTCGCGCGTTCCGCTTCGCCACACGCCGCCGCCGGGTAGCCATACAACAACTTTTAAAGTAAACATCTTTCGTTAACGATAACTTTTTTATTTTGTACTATGACATATCAAAATAAAAAAAGTATGTTCAATAAAACTCGTTTAAGTTTAATTTGTCAAAATTTGCGCAGTGGATAAAAACTTTTCATATATGTATACTGTGTATATATGTATATAGATATACAATTCACAAGTTACTAATTTTCACTTCTATCGGCAGTCCCCAAAGACTGCCCCGTTTTTTATTTTCTTTGTCTTTGGGTATATCCTCATGGATACCCTCCGTCTTGGAACAACGGAGAGTAATAAATAACCTAATATAATAACCAAATAAGAATATTATATATTATTATAAAATATATATGTATATAATAACCTGAGTCAAATAAATTTATTTTCTTTTCTTTTCTTTTTTTTTTCTAATGTCGGACTCCTACCGACTAAAACTCCCACTGTTCCAACTACTACCATGAATCGGGGGCCCGGGAGATACTTGTACATTCGCCGCACCCCATAACCTGCATTATCACATAGTATACTTTTTATCCCGGCATGCAGTACGTTCCTTTGATATAATATCCGACCTCCACGCGAACGAAGCCGCGGGCAAAAGCTAGTAATACTTAATTGAGGAAAATTGTATTTCTTTACTCCAATTACATAGTAATGTACTGTGTGTGTTAGAGGAGCTTCTGGCTATATAATAACAGCCGTAAGGGTCGATTGAAGGTTAAGCTACGCTTGCCGCGTTCAGTTCGTGGATGGGTGACCAGCCATTACATATCGAGACCCCTCCGTACCTCGGAAAACACGTTAAGCTGTTGGTCCCGGCTGTCAATCAAAGATCTTTGACAGAGTTACAACCCAAAACTCTGACAACCAGTCTTACCAAAGGGGTATCGTGTTACCCAGTAACTGGGTTGTGGAAGTCAAATAGGCAGTCACTCCATGTGAAATACTGGTATTTCGCTGCATCTGGTTAGACTGGAAGCTGACCCCAACATAGTTGGGAAAAGGCTAGGCAGATTGATATATATTTGTAATCACGTACTCGAAAACGACTCTTACGATTTCGATGAAAGATTTAGATGAATATAACTGGGAAAACAAGCATATTACAAATTAGAGGATTATATCCAAGATAAAAATGCTTGGAAACATGCTGGTCCAGCTCCATAGGATAATCTAGAATCTAGACAAAATCAAACTGGTTGCGAATTTAAGTTGTATAAATTATTATATTTTATTATATGACATTGATTTTACACACACACACATTCTGTGATTACTTCCTCACACACTGACTTATTAATTGTAACTTTTTTTTTTTTTTGAAAATCGTCTTCTTTTACAATGTTTGTAAATATGTGAGAACCATGTATCTATCACATAGGTAATTAATTTATCTGTTGTTGCTCTCTTTTTAAATTTCTTTTTACCTATTGTGGTATAGTAAATTTTATTTTTTTATTTTTAGATGCATCGTCTTCACATATAATTATATAACTAATGTACGTACCTACATATATTATACACTGCGCTGAGTATTTGTTCCTCATGGAACATTTTGATAACAGTGATATCCAAATTCCAGTTAAATATGACGTGAATACACGACAAGTCAAATCAAAATCATTTCAAGTGCCACGCAAAAATAACTTTTATGGCAGGCGTACCGCTTCTTTCACAATACCCAATTTACTAAACCAAAAACCTGTAGACATTAGAGACTCAATGAATAGTAAGAACATAAAGCATAAGCTGAAGGAACATTACATCAACTCGATAACAACTTAACTGTTAATAGCGCGTTGATCAAATCTTAAGGCCATGGCATGCTAAGATAGACCCCAGAGGTCTGATTGTGTGCTTTGTTTAAATATAAGAAAAATTGTAATTTATAAAATAAATAAATTAAATTATAAATAATATACAAAATATTGTAAAACATTTTAAAAGAGTAACGGTGGAGTTTCTTGCCCATTCTTCTCCATACGAAAACTACCTTTTGGAAGGGGCGACTAGAATCAATTCAACTTTTTTGTAATTTTTGACGTTCAAAAGTGCCTTGCAACCCTATTTGAAATAAATGATTTGACTTTGACTTTGACTTTGGGAAAATTCGTTTTCTCCGCATTTTTACCAGAGCAGAGCTCGGTCGCTCTAAGTTTAGAACAAGATGGCTACCTTAGAATAACATGACATGGCACCATGGAATTAGTAAGTACCTACTATCATGGCAGCATGGAATTAGTATAAACTATCCTGTACTATTAATATGAGCATTCACTATTTTCACCAGTCGAGAGCTCGGTCGCCCAGGTACTAATAAACATAAGCATATATCTCTAAGCTCCATGGTTGTACTCATGTGAGAAAAGATAATATCCACGTGGAAATCACTGAATATTCTGTTTATGTTAGAAGTAGTTACTTGGTAAAGAAAAAAAGTACTATGTTTATACAATTAATAGAAAAAAGGAATGAAAAATTGTTTTAGTTTCACAGAAACACGTGACGTTCTACGAGATTTCATATATATTTATAACTAGCTTCCGCCAGCGGCTTCGCCCGCGTGATATCTTTATAAATTATAGTCTATGTTACTCAGTGATTATATATAATAGTATTCTACTGGTGAAAGAATTTTTTAAATGGGTCAGTGATTTATGAGTTATTTTTTTTTGTTTGTTTTCATTACAAACAAACAAAAAAACATACAAAAATCAAATCTTTTATCTTTATAATATTAGTTTCGACTAAAAGATGTTTCGTTTATTTAGTCATAAATATTTTAATTTCAGGTCATAACTTACTGTCAACCGCATGTCAGGAGCATGACTTGAATTATGAAAATAAGCGGTCTACGTAATTATACTGCTTTGAAATAAACACGCATTCTAGGCCAGGCTGTGACCGTTGACTGTAATGTTTATTAGTACCTGCTTGGACGACCGAGCTCTGCTCAGGTGAAAATAGAGAATGCTCTTAGTACTAGTTTATACACATTATACAGTACATGATAGTAGATACTTACTAATTCCATGCTGCCATGACAGTAGGTACTTACTAATTCCATGCTGCCATCTCATGTTATTCTAAGGTAGCCATCTTGTTTTAAACTTTGGGCGACCGAGCTCTGCTCGGGTAAAAATACGGAGAAAATGAATTTCCCCATATATGAGACCTAGCTAGATCTTTCATCGAAATCGTTAGAGTCGTTTTCGAGAACATGATAACAATTATACAAATAATGTTCGTATAATAGTTTATGATACTTGTCAAAATAACGAATTTTCTCGAAAAACAGGCCCACAGTTAAAACTAAATTCCATACAGAAAACACATTCTTAAACAGTTACATCCAGAATCGCCATCTTCAAACTAGGGCTGGTACAGAACAAACTAAAAATAAAACAATAAAATATTCAAACACGTGAACAAGATATCTTTCCGTTTAAAAACAAAGTGTACAGTTTGGTAGGATATGTTATTTTAGGCTGGTGCTACCCCTACTGACTAAAGTACCGACCGAGGCGCGATACGGAAAATTGGATTTAGAGACCCTCTGTGCACTGCAATTGGATTACCATCGCCTTCTGCGGAACCCACAGCTTCGGTGTATTATCATTTAATATCACATAATTTTAGGTGTTACCCGTTTCGGCATGTGACATGTAAGTGGCTTTGATTGATATATTGTATCAGAAATATCACGACTCGTCATCTTATCTTATCATAAAAATATTTAATATTATATAAATCAATTGCCGTGCGTTAGTCTCGCAAAAACTCGAAAAAATCTCGACCGATTGTGATGAAACTTTGGTAAGTAGTTTTGTGCGAACCGGAGACGGTTCCTTACAAAAAATAAATAAAACGGCATGCCGGACATTAGCTAGTACTTAAAACGTCAAGTCAGGGAAATTTATTGTTAGTAAAATTGACACCCTAAATCAATTTGCAGTGCTATAGTTATTTTATACAACTGACAACACATGACAGTAAAGTTGTCATATGCATAAACGGACAATTCGTTTTTTTTTGCTCCATTTGCAATATTCTGGACGTTTTTAACGTGTATGTCTTTTTTTTTACATCGTTCTCACATATTATAAATTCAAGATTACTGATGTAACTAATATTTTTGTAACAATATAATTTAAAAGAGTGCCCTTGGAGTTTCTTGCCCGCTCTTCTCCATAGGTACCTACTACGCTTTGGAATGGGCAACTAGCTTCATATTTCTGACTGACCGACTCCTTGACAATTCAAAAGTGCCTGTAAATGGTTTAATTGAAATAAACGCTTTAGAGTTTGAGTTTGAGGTAGTCACTTTTGATAAGCAATTAATTTGTCTGACTACACATCCAGGGAAGCGCTAATATTTTAACCACGACATAAGCTATTATGTATCATAATTTTCGTTCATTCCTTGACATTGGTTTTAGTTATTGTTAGTTAGTAGTGGTAGTCCAGTGATAACCAATGGTAATGCTTTGATAATGTCATGAAAATAAATGTGTAAGTATAAAGAAAAACCGGCCAAGTGCGTGTCGGAATACGCACAATGAAGGGTTCCGTCGTTGGGATGAATTTATCTCAAATACAAACTTAACATTGTAGTTGAAAAACATGTTCTCCGATACATCAATATACACCACGGTAAATTTTCCAACTGCAAATGTAAGTTTGTAATCACATTTTTTTTTACTTAACTACAAAATAACGATTTTCGGACTTTTTCCTTTACTTTTGCTGTGAGACCTTGCCTCTTGCCAAATTTCCTGATTCTAGGTCAACTGGAAGTACCCTGTAGGTTTTGATTTACTAGCGAGTATCAAAAAATGTCGTCTAGGGCCATATTTTTTTAGAGCGTTGTCTTAGAAGCTTAATTTTTTTGAGCTCCAAGGGACCGTAGACTTACGCATTTGATATAAATTTCAACTCGATACGCGTTCCTGAGACAAAGAGTCTTGACCGACTGACGGACGGACAACGAAGTGATCCTATAATTCCTTTTTACCTTTCGAGGTACGGAACCCTAAAAACGAAGATTAAAAAACTGGTATAAATAAGGCGTCTTTTAGAATCCACAACTAGACGAGCTTATCTGAAAAAAATACACTCGGATAATCTGTAAGGCCGCGTTCACACGTATTCTTATAGTCTGCCGACTGTGAGCGTTAAGTTCAAAATGTATGAATGTGAGCTGGCGACTGTCTGTCCTTTGTTTTTCGTACATTGCAGGGCATGGCTTGGCATTATTCGGTACAGCTAGGCGGCAAAACCAACAAACAAAAAAATAAATTCACGGATTCAAAAAAAAAAATTGCATTTGATAGCCCAAATTTTGAGGAACGCTATAGGCTATTTATGTTCGGAAAAAGCTGCATAGCTCTAATTGTCCCGAGCTGACCCGAATATGATTCAGGGAGGGTAGATGTCGAACGAAGTTTGCCGATCGACACGAGCTATATGACAGCCGAATAACTTCTGGTTAGCTGTGTTGTTGTTCAACAACTATTGCCGAATCGAATGTGCCGACCGAAACAAGCGTTCTTCTTCTTCTTTTCGTGGAGTGACTAACCTGGTGTCAGAGTTTTAAAGCCACCCATGGGCCTCTCACTTGGCTTCACGAGAAATATCTCTCAGGCATGCCGGTTTTGGGCACGCCACAATTGCGGCGATAAGTCCCCTCTTTGAGGAGTGGCTAGAGAGGCGCCACGGCGTCCTCTCCTTCCGCCTGACGCAGGTCCTTACCGGACACGGTTGTTTCGGGAGGTTCATGTTCAGGATAAAGCGGGAGGAAACGCCCGGGTGTTACCATTGTGTGGATCGCCCGGAGGACACGGTGGAGCATACGGTGGAGGTCTGCCCGGCTTGGGCGGGGCACCGCCGTGTCCTCACGGAGGCGATCGGCAGCGGCGATCTCTCGCGTCCGGCCCTGGTTCAGGCCATGGTCCGGAGCGAGAGTGCATGGGAGGCCGTCACCTCCTTCTGCGAAGCAGTTATGCTCGCGAAGGAGGAGGCGGAGCGTGCGAGGGAGATTCAAGCTGCACGCCCTCGCGCCACTAGTCGCCGCAGGAGACGCCCCGGGCGTCGGGAGTCACAAGGTGACTTCCGGCCACCGTAGGCGTGGGCCGGGAGTCACAAGGTGACTTCCGGCCACCGTAGGCGTGGGCCTGCGGACGGTGAGCGATGGGCAGCTCGCCGTCCGATAAGGACCAGGCCCGGGTCGACGGCGCGTTGTGTTCCACGCGCGCCTCAAAGAGATGTCAGCACCAACTGACGGGGTCCGTATGGGCCAATGCCTGCCAGGGTTGCGAGTTTGTCCGAAAGGGATATCGCGGCCCCGGCACACAGGCAACGGAAGGAACACGGGTGGGTTTTAGTCAGTAAAAGTCTGACACTCCCTTTCGCTCCGCCCAGAGCGGGAGGAGTCATTTGATGATTTCTCACCCAAAAAAAAAAAAAAAAAAGGCATGCCGGTTTCCTCACGATGTTTTTCTTCGCCGTTTTTTAAGCAAGTGATAATTATACAATATGCACATGAATCCGAAAATTCAGAGGTGCGTGCCTTGGGTTCGAACTCGAGACCTATGACTTGGTAATCTGACGGTCACACCACTAGGCTATCACTGCTACAACAAGCGCTTAGCAGCGGGCAACTATACCATTGGTGTGAACGTAGCCTTAATATAAAGTGTCTCACATTTTAATTTAAAAATAGAAAAGTTGAATTACTTTGTAAATAAGTTACAATTAAAATTAAAGTTTGATTAAAAAATAACTTTACTTACACCTTCAATATCACAAAGAAAATTAGAAACAGTAGGTATAGCATTGTTTACATTTTTCTTAGCATTCAGTATTTTAAATGGAATATCACTGAATTATATAAAATTAATTAGCAAAGAACGAACAAAGCTCTCTGTAAACTTTGCGAAATATCGTTTTCAATTCAATGCATTTTAAATACTCTTGTACTAGGATATTTTAACTAGATCTGTGTTAATTAACCATGTTTTATTTAATTATATGATAGTACTTTCACATTTACGATTTACATTGTATGTAAAAGTATTGATGTTTGTTTGTTTGTTTGTATGTAGAGGGTAATCTCCGGAACTACAAGTCAGATTTGAATATTTTTTTTGCATTGGATAGCCCAATTCTTGACCCCTTGGAGCCAAGCAAATAGTAAAAAAGTCAGAAAGAACACTAAGCGAAAATGAATTAATAGCACGGGAGGGGGCGATGGGATGCGACGCGGTGGATCGGGGGCTGAAATTTCACGTGGACGAAGGTCGCGTGCAGAATTTAGTAGTACATAAATTAATGAAAAAGTTATTGAATTTGTGATGAGTCTAGCCTTTTCTGTCTAACTTATTTAAAGCTATTGAATTTTTCACAGCCTTCTGAATTACACAACCCAATTAATAGGCAGTATCAAAAATTCTTAGTATAGATCAGTTGTGAGACATTTCGACTTCTGACCACAAAAAACTAATGTCAAAGATCCGTCTACAAGCTTCAGTTGCTACGGCGTAGCGTGGTGCTACGTCGTAGCTTGAAGCTACGCCGTTGTTCAAAACCTTGTACGAATATTTTTTTGATCCTCATAATGTTGCGATGCTGCATGTTCTCAGAGGAAGGAAGTCGCCGTCGATACAGACCGGAAGACAACTTGGAAACTTTTCTAAGAGATTTGTCGGAGAGTTGGATCGTAGAGGTAGTGAATAATTTATTGAAAATGGACAGCAAGAATAGAATCACCTTGCATCAATGTTTTGGTTACTTTAATATGCTATTAAAATGTGAAGTAACTTACCTTAACACACATTAATTGATTTGACGACCAACCTTTTTTTACTATATTTAATTTGTTCTTACTTTTTTTTATAGGGGCGCTTTCACTTGCTCAGCTGGTATACCGACTATTATCGAAAATTAATAATCAGCCTATAATTTAGCTTTTAGCTAGCCTGAAACACAGGTTCAACCTAGTTCAGGCAAATAAGCAACTGTGCTCTATTTTAAATTGTTAAGGTATTTATTGTAAGCGTGTCCTTTTATAAATAATCTAGTATTATTATAAATTTTCCCAATGCTGGAACATTAGGCCTCCTCTCTGTGGATACCGTGGCCCCTGGCAACGTACAGGCAACTGAAGGAACACGGCTGGGTTTTAGTCAGTAAGAGTCTGACACGCCCTCCCGCTCCGCACAGAGCTAGAGAAGTTATTTGATAATTTCCACACCCAAAAAAAAGGCCTCCTCTCTGTGAGAAGGGGCCATAATCAACGACGTGGGCCCTGTGCGATTTGGCGAATGTCACTAAGTAAGGTATCTAAAGATGTTATGTAAGCACAAATTAAACTTAAAACATGATAAACTACTAAAACTAACTAATAAAAATAAACTTAATAAATGAATTTGAATTTTAAAACAGCATAATAAGTTACTTACTACCGTACTGTTCCTTTGTCTCAGATACACAATTTTTTAAAATACAAAATGTTTACTAGAAATAAATCGAATAACGTTCTCAGCAAGGTCATAATATTTATACGACATAATATGTTTATAAATGTATACTCTATTGATATTATCAATATAGTTTCCTTATTGGACATCTACGTACGTACCGACTCATAATACAACTATGTTACATTGAATGTGACAAAGGTACAATTAATTTGTCTAATGGACTCTTTCGTTACTTTTCATCAAGCAATAACTTAGGGAATATGCCTGAAATAATAAAAAAGAATGTACTGTCATATTTGTGTGACCACTTATAAATAAATTATCGTTTGAGAGCTGTCTCAAAAGTTTCGTATTCCTTTGAGATACTGATATTGGTTAAAAAGATATTTTCTAGTTTTGAAATAATATAATTTTAATAGTCTAGTAGTAGGTATTTTTTTTTTTACACTGCATATGCTCGAAAAGACGGCTTTCCAAGCAGCCAATTTGTGCGGAAATTGTCTCTTTTTTCATTAGTGCTTTATACTTTTTATTTTATAACTCCGTCGTTAGCTCGTCGCAGAGTTTTATTATTTGAGAAAAGTCTTACAAATTAGATGATGACGATGACGATAGCGACAGCGATAGCGATGACGGACGGTGAGGATGATAATGTAGATGGCGATGACGATGGCGATGGCGATGGTAATGGCGATGACGATGGCGATGGTGATGGTGATGATGATGGCTATGGCCATGGCGATGACGATGGTCGAAGTCAAAGTCAGTCAGTCAAAGTCAAAATATCAAAGTCAATGAAAGTCAGTCAAAGTCAGTCACAAATTCAGTCAAAGTTAGTCAAAGTCAGTCAAAGTCGGTCAAAGTCAGTCAAAGTCAAAAAGTCTAATCAAAGTCAAAGTCATGAATGTTGTTTATATCATTTATATACGTCAGCCAATACATAATAATTATGTCAGATGTACATGATGATACAAATCTTATGCGATTATTGTAAGGCTCTTTTTTTCTTCGCACAATGCACAGTAAGACGTTGTATGATACACGTGCGTAAGCTACTTTCCGTACTTGTTGCATAAATATCAATTTTTAATCAGTAAATCTCAAAACATTATTTTATTTCAATGAAACCATTTACAGGCACTTTTGAATCGTCAAGGAGTCGGTCCGTCAACAAGTTGAAGCTAGTTGCCCATTTGAAATAGTAGTATCCTCAACGAATACACAGGTTTTAAATTTAATACATTGTGTGGTCCAGTTTTTATCTCAGTTTGGTAAAAACTAAAACTGAAGTAAGACATTCGTTAGCATCACTACGAATTTCCATATTATGAGTGTGCAATGTATGTAATGTGTAGGTACTAAAACTTGCTACCATAGGCATATAGGGTTACTGGTTATATGTCGGCAATCCGATAAAGAGATGTAGGAGAGGTCATTTGCAACCAAATGACAATTTTCGAGTAATTTTATATTTTAAAATGAATGAAATAAAAACTTTGAAATGACTCGAAATTTTTTGACATTTGCATTATGAGTCTTATGGGGCCCTTGAATGTAAATAAGCTCTCCTACATCCCGTTAATGGATTGCCGACATACGAGTATAACCAATAACCCTGTATGAATAACCGGCTTTGATACCAGCACTTGAGTTTGTATTTACCGTCTCTCCATTGATGTTGCAAAAGTTTGACGAAAGTACATTATGAATGGCGCTCAAAAGCGTTGAGCCACTAACTTAATAAGCGTAACAGCAAATACGTAAAGCACCGTTTTCGTAACAGTTCCAATGTGGAATTTAACAGTTCCTTCGAACACACAAGAACGGGTGTTCCTTTTTTTAACTTTCAGCGTTTTCTTTAGTTACACTTCTGTTCCAAACTTACCTACACTCAATGAGATGGGAAATCACCTACAAAGAAAAATCAACCTTATAACTTGTGTAACTCGGTTCATTGTCGATTGTGGTTGTAACCCGTCTTTGATACATAGAGTACCTTTGTGAATTCGAGAACACGGACTTGGCGAAAAGTTAAAAGTTACAAAGTTTGTTCGACTTAGAAAATTATCTACGTATTATGTTACGTTACGTAGGAGCTTACTTAAATGTGTTTGTTAGCGGTTGTGACACAGGGCACGATGTATTATACCTAGGTACTCAGTAGGTATTGGATAGGTATTATATTTTGGTCTTTTTCTCGGAACTTTAATAAGCTAGGTAATATCAGAATCTAGATTGTCTGTGAGAAATCGACCCAAGTTATATTGTAAGGAATTTGATCTTATTGTGTTGAGTACTACTGAGTGTGAACTCCATGTACCAATTATATACCGGCCGAAAGTCATACCTATTCAACTATAGATAATGCATTTCACGACTGACTTTTATGCTATTAGTATAAGGTGTAAATTGGCATGATCGATGCGCGTTCGTGAACTGCAATGTATATCAGCTAACCTGATCCGATAGTCGTTGTGCCGAAACGATGACCGCTGGCTCAAGCACCTGAAAAAGAGAGAGCATCCGGACACGGTACGCGGTCAGGTTGTTTCCCCCCTTTGTAGCCCCATAGTATGAGCGCATGACGTTTTCGTTACGTGATAATTGTTTATTTTTAGGGTCGTTAGTTATAAAGAAGATAGTCAGCGTGGATCGAGTTATGGTTCAGGTTTAGTGTGCTGCGTTCAGAAGTTCCAGGAAAGTGGGTTGCTGTACCAGTCTTCTCTCAAAACGACAAATTAGAGTTTTGCTGCCACTTATAGGTATTGATTGGACGACCAACGATTTTTTCACTAGTTTTGATTTTTTCTTACTTTTACATGGCTGCTTAGCTTACTTGCTCAGCTGGTATACCGACTATTATCGTAAATTTATAATCAGCCCGGATAAGTTGTAGTGCCAACCATAATTATAATTTTTTGGTTTAAATTGGTTTTTATGTTTATTATTTTATTTATCCTTTGTGAATGTGAGAACGTTGTAGGTTGACAGACTAGATTTGTAGACCATTTTCTATTTTTTAAAGTACCTGGTACTTGTTGACAAGGCTACACTGTCCTCTCATACCTATTAACACTGTAATTTGTCGTAACCGTGGAGCTTCTTGCCAGCTCTTCTCCATAGGAAACGACCAATTGAAACCGTGCACCTAGCTTCTGACGTTTCATAAGTGCCCGTACCTATGTGAAATAAAATATTTTGATTTTGAGCCTGTAATTTTTCACATGTCTTTGATTTTTGGTTCTAGACCAGTGTTCTCACAATGTTTTCCTTGACCGTTTTGAGAGTAATGGTAAGGAAATAATTTAAACAAAGTAAAGTGCATTCTAGGGACTGACCTACAACTCATAATTCGCGGCCGTTAACACTGAGCCACCACTGCTCTATCGTAAATATTTTTCAAGTCAAATCAGAATCATGCCTAAAAAAATTGTAAACTTCTTAATTGGCCACCCTGTATAATCGTTTTTACCTAGGAAATAATATGCAGCTATACGAGTTTGCGTCCATTACCAGTATTACAAATAGTTATCTATGTCAGAATGACGAATATTATTTTACTAACATTTGTATGCAAAATGTGTGTGGGGATAAAAAATAAACCTAACTCTGCAAAAAAGAAAACATCACCACGTTCTATATATCCTTTTAAAACTTGTAAGGATCGTCACGAAGCAAGCAACAGCTCAACAGATCAACATCCACACCTTTTATCCGCGAGCCATCCTTATAAACTTTTAACTTGGTAACCTCAAGCGAGGCTCGTAAACGCGCCCCAACATGTTTTAAACTTTTTAATAAAGCAACAAAAAGGGAAATTTTAATAGTTTCACTTTAATAAAGAAACGGCGATCCACCGGCTTTATATTTTTTTTTCTTTCGTGCTTTTAATTATTAATTAAGACTGCGGTGGAACAATGAAATAACGGAGGCGGTGAAAGAAAGGTTGAAATAATTGAAACTGAAATATTATGACTGAAGTTGGGTTACTACACATTTTATTTTATTTTTTTATGCCGTAATATAACTTTATACCCATGTTCCTCGATGTCGTAGGCAGATATTTACAAATAGTTATGTAGGTTAACCCACATTTCGTCACAAACCAGCTACCTATTACCACCAACCAGGCACTGACTCCAGACTTCGTGATAGAAAATCAACACTTTCTCGTCCCGAGGACAGCAAGACTACGTAATGTGGGGCCTTGCTTCATACTTACGTAAAATAACCTCAGAAGGGAGTCATAAGTATTAAAATTAAAGAAATAAATAAAATAAATAACTATATTTATTATAAATTATTCAATATCACAGCTCGGTATAATTTACATTTTTGCTAACCTTAAAACTTGTCAGTCCGGTGCCTCACTCATGACGGCAACTTTCATTTTCTTCTTCTTTGGTTACTGAGCCGATGTCGACTATTCTGACAGCGTCATGTCCGCAACTTATTAAACTGACAATTCACTTTAATGTCAAATGATTTGCTAACTGAAACTGACTTTTAAAGGTTTCAAAATGACACAAGAGGCGACTGTATCAAGACTTATTCATGGACTGTTCACTATAATGTTACTACAGTGCGATTCATTAAATACTTCCTTTGACATTAACAACGGACCTATGTATTAGGTAGCGCCGTAGCGTATGCGTGTTCGCCCTGCAAAAGAGAAGCCAACATTACGGTAGGATCTATTTGATGAAACGTACTTCATACATTTATTAATGTTATACTTAAATAAATATAATCTAATGTTATTTATTTATTTATTTATTTATTAAGGTTAACCAACAATTGCTTACACCAGTCCACTAGCAGTGTATTATTTGTAATAGGATACAGTTGCGGGTGCAACAATTAATTATAGGTTAACACCGCCAGCACAAAAAACAGTGGTAAACCATTAATTACTAAATTAAGACAGATTAAGAATAAAAATAAAGTGTGAAAATTAAATTGATAAATTAGATCTTATACGAGTAGACAAGATACAGATTGAATGATAATTGATATTAAAATTACATTATAAATTAGACTAAAATAAAATAAATTAAGTACATTGACCATATATGAGGAAATTAAAACAACAGCAATTCAAATATTGACTGTGGTAAGGTAAAAAATATAGAAAAGTATCCAACTCCATAACAAACACAAGAAAAATCATTCAGACGTAATCGTTAATAAAAAAATAAAAATAAAAGAACAATAAAAACAAAAATAAATAACCGAATTCAATAAACAGAATAAACAGAATTATTCTATCAAATAATACAATTATAATTAAAATAACAATAGCAATGCGAGAAAATTACTGTACAATTAAAAATAAAGAAAATTAAAAAACAAAATTATATATAAATCTACCCTCAAATAGACACGTTTTGTTACACTAAGAGCTTATTTCACCAATGAAACAACGCGATCAGCATTTATAAAACGCGTTCAAGAGCTGTCAGTGTCAAAATTGTTCTGGAATATTGTACATTGACAGCTCTTGAACGCGCTTAGATGTGCTGAACGCGCTCAATTTCATCGGTGAAATCCGCACTAATTAGTAGTGCAACCAACCACTACACCAACGAAGTTGTTAACCTTAGGTAAAATCAATGTTTAAATTAAAATCTAATCAAAATAAACAAAACATTTAAGTGTTATCTATCCGTATGCACATTGAAAAATAAAACAAAATTTCGTATGACATTATAATTCAGCCAACAAAATTAGTATTCATGCAATATCGAATACCGATTTAGATAGAATATTTTAGGTTATATTATTATTTGTGTTTGCAAAGATAATTGGTTCAGCAATACTGGATGCGGTCAGAATTTCCAAACAACGGGCAGTTTCACAATTCTGTTGACGGCTAAACATTTAACATTTGGAACTAATAATAGATTTGATCTTTACTGCAAATATTGCAATTGCGTGGTGTACAATCTTATTAATATTATAGCTGAAATTGTGCTGTTTATAATTTAAACTTTGGATTGGAAAATGGCTATTCATTTGTAATAAAGTTGTTGGCTAAAAATAACTGATTTAACATAATTTTTAAGCCATTTTTTTTTTTTAATTAGGAATTTCTAAGGCAGATCAGTAATTAAAATCTTTTTACGATTGTTTTTATTTTTTTATTAGTCTTTACAGGTAAACTGAGAAGACTGGCAATCCCAACTCAAACAAAGTAAATATTGCTTAAGTTGGATCCGTAACAGAATCTCGCGAAATTCAAATTTACTTAAGTTTTTTGCAATTTGCCCGGTCAGTGTCAGGTTGTATCTTGATCAAAATATGATTAGCGACTATAACAACTTTGTATTTACAGAATTACAATCATTAGAATCATTATTATATCTCTATAAGCTAGATTTGTTCCATTGAATGCCTTTTTCATGAAATCATAACATTTGAGAACCGGCAAATTGCAAAAAAAAAATGAATTTTTTTTTTGAAAATCGTCTTCTTTTACAATGTTTGTAAATATGTGAGAACCATGTATCTATCACATAGGTAATTAATTTATCTGTTGTTGCTCTCTTTTTAAATTTCTTTTTACCTATTGTGGTATAGTAAATTTTATTTTTTTATTTTTAGATGCATCGTCTTCACATATAATTATATAACTAATGTACGTACCTACATATATTATACACTGCGCTGAGTATTTGTTCCTCATGGAACATTTTGATAACAGTGATATCCAAATTCCAGTTAAATATGACGTGAATACACGACAAGCCAAATCAAAATCATTTCAAGTGCCACGCAAAAATAACTTTTATGGCAGGCGTACCGCTTCTTTCACAATACCCAATTTACTAAACCAAAAACCTGTAGACATTAGAGACTCAATGAATAGTAAGAACATAAAGCATAAGCTGAAGGAACATTACATCAACTCGATAACAACTTAACTGTTAATAGCGCGTTGATCAAATCTTAAGGCCATGGCATGCTAAGATAGACCCCAGAGGTCTGATTGTGTGCTTTGTTTAAATATAAGAAAAATTGTAATTTATAAAATAAATAAATAAAATAATAAATAATATACAAAATATTGTAAAACATTTTAAAAGAGTAACGGTGGAGTTTCTTGCCCATTCTTCTCCATACGAAAACTACCTTTTGGAAGGGGCGACTAGAATCAATTCAACTTTTTTGTAATTTTTGACGTTCAAAAGTGCCTTGCAACCCTATTTGAAATAAATGATTTGACTTTGACTTTGACTTTGGGAAAATTCGTTTTCTCCGCATTTTTACCAGAGCAGAGCTCGGTCGCTCTAAGTTTAGAACAAGATGGCTACCTTAGAATAACATGACATGGCACCATGGAATTAGTAAGTACCTACTATCATGGCAGCATGGAATTAGTATAAACTATCCTGTACTATTAATATGAGCATTCACTATTTTCACCAGTCGAGAGCTCGGTCGCCCAGGTACTAATAAACATAAGCATATATCTCTAAGCTCCATGGTTGTACTCATGTGAGAAAAGATAATATCCACGTGGAAATCACTGAATATTCTGTTTATGTTCGAAGTAGTTACTTGGTAAAGAAAAAAAGTACTATGTTTATACAATTAATAGAAAAAAGGAATGAAAAATTGTTTTAGTTTCACAGAAACACGTGACGTTCTACGAGATTTCATATATATTTATAACTAGCTTCCGCCAGCGGCTTCGCCCGCGTGATATCTTTATAAATTATAGTCTATGTTACTCAGTGATTATATATAATAGTATTCTACTGGTGAAAGAATTTTTTAAATGGGTCAGTGATTTATGAGTTATTTTTTTTTGTTTGTTTTCATTACAAACAAACAAAAAAACATACAAAAATCAAATCTTTTATCTTTATAATATTAGTTTCGACTAAAAGATGTTTCGTTTATTTAGTCATAAATATTTTAATTTCAGGTCATAACTTACTGTCAACCGCATGTCAGGAGCATGACTTGAATTATGAAAATAAGCGGTCTACGTAATTATACTGCTTTGAAATAAACACGCATTCTAGGCCAGGCTGTGACCGTTGACTGTAATGTTTATTAGTACCTGCTTGGACGACCGAGCTCTGCTCAGGTGAAAATAGAGAATGCTCTTAGTACTAGTTTATACACATTATACAGTACATGATAGTAGATACTTACTAATTCCATGCTGCCATGACAGTAGGTACTTACTAATTCCATGCTGCCATCTCATGTTATTCTAAGGTAGCCATCTTGTTTTAAACTTTGGGCGACCGAGCTCTGCTCGGGTAAAAATACGGAGAAAATGAATTTCCCCATATATGAGACCTAGCTAGATCTTTCATCGAAATCGTTAGAGTCGTTTTCGAGAACATGATAACAATTATACAAATAATGTTCGTATAATAGTTTATGATACTTGTCAAAATAACGAATTTTCTCGAAAAACAGGCCCACAGTTAAAATTAAATTCCATACAGAAAACACATTCTTAAACAGTTACATCCAGAATCGCCATCTTCAAACTAGGGCTGGTACAGAACAAACTAAAAATAAAACAATAAAATATTCAAACACGTGAACAAGATATCTTTCCGTTTAAAAACAAAGTGTACAGTTTGGTAGGATATGTTATTTTAGGCTGGTGCTACCCCTACTGACTAAAGTACCGACCGAGGCGCGATACGGAAAATTGGATTTAGAGACCCTCTGTGCACTGCAATTGGATTACCATCGCCTTCTGCGGAACCCACAGCTTCGGTGTATTATCATTTAATATCACATAATTTTAGGTGTTACCCGTTTCGGCATGTGACATGTAAGTGGCTTTGATTGATATATTGTATCAGAAATATCACGACTCGTCATCTTATCTTATCATAAAAATATTTAATATTATATAAATCAATTGCCGTGCGTTAGTCTCGCAAAAACTCGAAAAAATCTCGACCGATTGTGATGAAACTTTGGTAAGTAGTTTTGTGCGAACCGGAGACGGTTCCTTACAAAAAATAAATAAAACGGCATGCCGGACATTAGCTAGTACTTAAAACGTCAAGTCAGGGAAATTTATTGTTAGTAAAATTGACACCCTAAATCAATTTGCAGTGCTATAGTTATTTTATACAACTGACAACACATGACAGTAAAGTTGTCATATGCATAAACGGACAATTCGTTTTTTTTTGCTCCATTTGCAATATTCTGGACGTTTTTAACGTGTATGTCTTTTTTTTTACATCGTTCTCACATATTATAAATTCAAGATTACTGATGTAACTAATATTTTTGTAACAATATAATTTAAAAGAGTGCCCTTGGAGTTTCTTGCCCGCTCTTCTCCATAGGTACCTACTACGCTTTGGAATGGGCAACTAGCTTCATATTTCTGACTGACCGACTCCTTGACAATTCAAAAGTGCCTGTAAATGGTTTAATTGAAATAAACGCTTTAGAGTTTGAGTTTGAGGTAGTCACTTTTGATAAGCAATTAATTTGTCTGACTACACATCCAGGGAAGCGCTAATATTTTAACCACGACATAAGCTATTATGTATCATAATTTTCGTTCATTCCTTGACATTGGTTTTAGTTATTGTTAGTTAGTAGTGGTAGTCCAGTGATAACCAATGGTAATGCTTTGATAATGTCATGAAAATAAATGTGTAAGTATAAAGAAAAACCGGCCAAGTGCGTGTCGGAATACGCACAATGAAGGGTTCCGTCGTTGGGATGAATTTATCTCAAATACAAACTTAACATTGTAGTTGAAAAACATGTTCTCCGATACATCAATATACACCACGGTAAATTTTCCAACTGCAAATGTAAGTTTGTAATCACATTTTTTTTTACTTAACTACAAAATAACGATTTTCGGACTTTTTCCTTTACTTTTGCTGTGAGACCTTGCCTCTTGCCAAATTTCCTGATTCTAGGTCAACTGGAAGTACCCTGTAGGTTTTGATTTACTAGCGAGTATCAAAAAATGTCGTCTAGGGCCATATTTTTTTAGAGCGTTGTCTTAGAAGCTTAATTTTTTTGAGCTCCAAGGGACCGTAGACTTACGCATTTGATATAAATTTCAACTCGATACGCGTTCCTGAGACAAAGAGTCTTGACCGACTGACGGACGGACAACGAAGTGATCCTATAATTCCTTTTTACCTTTCGAGGTACGGAACCCTAAAAACGAAGATTAAAAAACTGGTATAAATAAGGCGTCTTTTAGAATCCACAACTAGACGAGCTTATCTGAAAAAAATACACTCGGATAATCTGTAAGGCCGCGTTCACACGTATTCTTATAGTCTGCCGACTGTGAGCGTTAAGTTCAAAATGTATGAATGTGAGCTGGCGACTGTCTGTCCTTTGTTTTTCGTACATTGCAGGGCATGGCTTGGCATTATTCGGTACAGCTAGGCGGCAAAACCAACAAACAAAAAAATAAATTCACGGATTCAAAAAAAAAAATTGCATTTGATAGCCCAAATTTTGAGGAACGCTATAGGCTATTTATGTTCGGAAAAAGCTGCATAGCTCTAATTGTCCCGAGCTGACCCGAATATGATTCAGGGAGGGTAGATGTCGAACGAAGTTTGCCGATCGACACGAGCTATATGACAGCCGAATAACTTCTGGTTAGCTGTGTTGTTGTTCAACAACTATTGCCGAATCGAATGTGCCGACCGAAACAAGCGTTCTTCTTCTTCTTTTCGTGGAGTGACTAACCTGGTGTCAGAGTTTTAAAGCCACCCATGGGCCTCTCACTTGGCTTCACGAGAAATATCTCTCAGGCATGCCGGTTTTGGGCACGCCACAATTGCGGCGATAAGTCCCCTCTTTGAGGAGTGGCTAGAGAGGCGCCACGGCGTCCTCTCCTTCCGCCTGACGCAGGTCCTTACCGGACACGGTTGTTTCGGGAGGTTCATGTTCAGGATAAAGCGGGAGGAAACGCCCGGGTGTTACCATTGTGTGGATCGCCCGGAGGACACGGTGGAGCATACGGTGGAGGTCTGCCCGGCTTGGGCGGGGCACCGCCGTGTCCTCACGGAGGCGATCGGCAGCGGCGATCTCTCGCGTCCGGCCCTGGTTCAGGCCATGGTCCGGAGCGAGAGTGCATGGGAGGCCGTCACCTCCTTCTGCGAAGCAGTTATGCTCGCGAAGGAGGAGGCGGAGCGTGCGAGGGAGATTCAAGCTGCACGCCCTCGCGCCACTAGTCGCCGCAGGAGACGCCCCGGGCGTCGGGAGTCACAAGGTGACTTCCGGCCACCGTAGGCGTGGGCCGGGAGTCACAAGGTGACTTCCGGCCACCGTAGGCGTGGGCCTGCGGACGGTGAGCGATGGGCAGCTCGCCGTCCGATAAGGACCAGGCCCGGGTCGACGGCGCGTTGTGTTCCACGCGCGCCTCAAAGAGATGTCAGCACCAACTGACGGGGTCCGTATGGGCCAATGCCTGCCAGGGTTGCGAGTTTGTCCGAAAGGGATATCGCGGCCCCGGCACACAGGCAACGGAAGGAACACGGGTGGGTTTTAGTCAGTAAAAGTCTGACACTCCCTTTCGCTCCGCCCAGAGCGGGAGGAGTCATTTGATGATTTCTCACCCAAAAAAAAAAAAAAAAAAGGCATGCCGGTTTCCTCACGATGTTTTTCTTCGCCGTTTTTTAAGCAAGTGATAATTATACAATATGCACATGAATCCGAAAATTCAGAGGTGCGTGCCTTGGGTTCGAACTCGAGACCTATGACTTGGTAATCTGACGGTCACACCACTAGGCTATCACTGCTACAACAAGCGCTTAGCAGCGGGCAACTATACCATTGGTGTGAACGTAGCCTTAATATAAAGTGTCTCACATTTTAATTTAAAAATAGAAAAGTTGAATTACTTTGTAAATAAGTTACAATTAAAATTAAAGTTTGATTAAAAAATAACTTTACTTACACCTTCAATATCACAAAGAAAATTAGAAACAGTAGGTATAGCATTGTTTACATTTTTCTTAGCATTCAGTATTTTAAATGGAATATCACTGAATTATATAAAATTAATTAGCAAAGAACGAACAAAGCTCTCTGTAAACTTTGCGAAATATCGTTTTCAATTCAATGCATTTTAAATACTCTTGTACTAGGAAACGATATTTTAACTAGATCTGTGTTAATTAACCATGTTTTATTTAATTATATGATAGTACTTTCACATTTACGATTTAACATTGTATGTAAAAGTATTGATGTTTGTTTGTTTGTTTGTATGTAGAGGGTAATCTCCGGAACTACAAGTCAGATTTGAATATTTTTTTTGCATTGGATAGCCCAATTCTTGACCCTTGGAGCCAAGCAAATAGTAAAAAAGTCAGAAAGAACACTAAGCGAAAATGAATTAATAGCACGGGAGGGGGCGATGGGATGCGACGCGGTGGATCGGGGGCTGAAATTTCACGTGGACGAAGTCGCGTGCAGAATTTAGTAGTACATAAATTAATGAAAAAGTTATTGAATTTGTGATGAGTCTAGCCTTTTCTGTCTAACTTATTTAAAGCTATTGAATTTTTCACAGCCTTCTGAATTACACAACCCAATTAATAGGCAGTATCAAAAATTCTTAGTATAGATCAGTTGTGAGACATTTCGACTTCTGACCACAAAAAACTAATGTCAAAGATCCGTCTACAAGCCTTCAGTTGCTACGGCGTAGCGTGGTGCTACGTCGTAGCTTGAAGCTACGCCGTTGTTCAAAACCTTGTACGAATATTTTTTTGATCCTCATAATGTTGCGATGCTGCATGTCTCAGAGGAAGGAAGTCGCCGTCGATACAGACCGGAAGACAACTTGGAAACTTTTCTAAGAGATTTGTCGGAGAGTTGGATCGTAGAGGTAGTGAATAATTTATTGAAAATGGACAGCAAGAATAGAATCACCTTGCATCAATGTTTTGGTTACTTTAATATGCTATTAAAATGTGAAGTAACTTACCTTAACACACATTAATTGATTTGACGACCAACTTTTTTACTATATTTAATTTGTTCTTACTTTTTTTTATAGGGGCGCTTTCACTTGCTCAGCTGGTATACCGACTATTATCGAAAATTAATAATCAGCCTATAATTTAGCTTTTAGCTAGCCTGAAACACAGGTTCAACCTAGTTCAGGCAAATAAGCAACTGTGCTCTATTTTAAATTGTTAAGGTATTTATTGTAAGCGTGTCCTTTTATAAATAATCTAGTATTATTATAAATTTTCCCAATGCTGGAACATTAGGCCTCCTCTCTGTGGATACCGTGGCCCCTGGCAACGTACAGGCAACTGAAGGAACACGGCTGGGTTTTAGTCAGTAAGAGTCTGACACGCCCTCCCGCTCCGCACAGAGCTAGAGAAGTTATTTGATAATTTCACACCCAAAAAAAAGGCCTCCTCTCTGTGAGAAGGGGCCATAATCAACGACGTGGGCCCTGTGCGATTTGGCGAATGTCACTAAGTAAGGTATCTAAAGATGTTATGTAAGCACAAATTAAACTTAAAACATGATAAACTACTAAAACTAACTAATAAAATAAACTTAATAAATGAATTTGAATTTTAAAACAGCATAATAAGTTACTTACTACCGTACTGTTCCTTTGTCTCAGATACACAATTTTTTAAAATACAAAATGTTTACTAGAAATAAATCGAATAACGTTCTCAGCAAGGTCATAATATTTATACGACATAATATGTTTATAAATGTATACTCTATTGATATTATCAATATAGTTCCTTATTGGACATCTACGTACGTACCGACTCATAATACAACTATGTTACATTGAATGTGACAAAGGTACAATTAATTTGTCTAATGGACTCTTTCGTTACTTTTCATCAAGCAAATAACTTAGGGAATATGCCTGAAATAATAAAAAAGAATGTACTGTCATATTTGTGTGACCACTTATAAATAAATTATCGTTTGAGAGCTGTCTCAAAAGTTTCGTATTCCTTTGAGATACTGATATTGGTTAAAAAGATATTTTCTAGTTTTGAAATAATATAATTTTAATAGTCTAGTAGTAGGTATTTTTTTTTTTACACTGCATATGCTCGAAAAGACGGCTTTCCAAGCAGCCAATTTGTGCGGAAATTGTCTCTTTTTTCATTAGTGCTTTATACTTTTTATTTTATAACTCCGTCGTTAGCTCGTCGCAGAGTTTTATTATTTGAGAAAAGTCTTACAAATTAGATGATGACGATGACGATAGCGACAGCGATAGCGATGACGGACGGTGAGGATGATAATGTAGATGGCGATGACGATGGCGATGGCGATGGTAATGGCGATGACGATGGCGATGGTGATGGTGATGATGATGGCTATGGCCATGGCGATGACGATGGTCGAAGTCAAAGTCAGTCAGTCAAAGTCAAAATATCAAAGTCAATGAAAGTCAGTCAAAGTCAGTCACAAATTCAGTCAAAGTTAGTCAAAGTCAGTCAAAGTCGGTCAAAGTCAGTCAAAGTCAAAAAGTCTAATCAAAGTCAAAGTCATGAATGTTGTTTATATCATTTATATACGTCAGCCAATACATAATAATTATGTCAGATGTACATGATGATACAAATCTTATGCGATTATTGTAAGGCTCTTTTTTTCTTCGCACAATGCACAGTAAGACGTTGTATGATACACGTGCGTAAGCTACTTTCCGTACTTGTTGCATAAATATCAATTTTTAATCAGTAAATCTCAAAACATTATTTTATTTCAATGAAACCATTTACAGGCACTTTTGAATCGTCAAGGAGTCGGTCCGTCAACAAGTTGAAGCTAGTTGCCCATTTGAAATAGTAGTATCCTCAACGAATACACAGGTTTTAAATTTAATACATTGTGTGGTCCAGTTTTTATCTCAGTTTGGTAAAAACTAAAACTGAAGTAAGACATTCGTTAGCATCACTACGAATTTCCATATTATGAGTGTGCAATGTATGTAATGTGTAGGTACTAAAACTTGCTACCATAGGCATATAGGGTTACTGGTTATATGTCGGCAATCCGATAAAGAGATGTAGGAGAGGTCATTTGCAACCAAATGACAATTTTCGAGTAATTTTATATTTTAAAATGAATGAAATAAAAACTTTGAAATGACTCGAAATTTTTTGACATTTGCATTATGAGTCTTATGGGGCCCTTGAATGTAAATAAGCTCTCCTACATCCCGTTAATGGATTGCCGACATACGAGTATAACCAATAACCCTGTATGAATAACCGGCTTTGATACCAGCACTTGAGTTTGTATTTACCGTCTCTCCATTGATGTTGCAAAAGTTTGACGAAAGTACATTATGAATGGCGCTCAAAAGCGTTGAGCCACTAACTTAATAAGCGTAACAGCAAATACGTAAAGCACCGTTTTCGTAACAGTTCCAATGTGGAATTTAACAGTTCCTTCGAACACACAAGAACGGGTGTTCCTTTTTTTAACTTTCAGCGTTTTCTTTAGTTACACTTCTGTTCCAAACTTACCTACACTCAATGAGATGGGAAATCACCTACAAAGAAAAATCAACCTTATAACTTGTGTAACTCGGTTCATTGTCGATTGTGGTTGTAACCCGTCTTTGATACATAGAGTACCTTTGTGAATTCGAGAACACGGACTTGGCGAAAAGTTAAAAGTTACAAAGTTTGTTCGACTTAGAAAATTATCTACGTATTATGTTACGTTACGTAGGAGCTTACTTAAATGTGTTTGTTAGCGGTTGTGACACAGGGCACGATGTATTATACCTAGGTACTCAGTAGGTATTGGATAGGTATTATATTTTGGTCTTTTTCTCGGAACTTTAATAAGCTAGGTAATATCAGAATCTAGATTGTCTGTGAGAAATCGACCCAAGTTATATTGTAAGGAATTTGATCTTATTGTGTTGAGTACTACTGAGTGTGAACTCCATGTACCAATTATATACCGGCCGAAAGTCATACCTATTCAACTATAGATAATGCATTTCACGACTGACTTTTATGCTATTAGTATAAGGTGTAAATTGGCATGATCGATGCGCGTTCGTGAACTGCAATGTATATCAGCTAACCTGATCCGATAGTCGTTGTGCCGAAACGATGACCGCTGGCTCAAGCACCTGAAAAAGAGAGAGCATCCGGACACGGTACGCGGTCAGGTTGTTTCCCCCCTTTGTAGCCCCATAGTATGAGCGCATGACGTTTTCGTTACGTGATAATTGTTTATTTTTAGGGTCGTTAGTTATAAAGAAGATAGTCAGCGTGGATCGAGTTATGGTTCAGGTTTAGTGTGCTGCGTTCAGAAGTTCCAGGAAAGTGGGTTGCTGTACCAGTCTTCTCTCAAAACGACAAATTAGAGTTTTGCTGCCACTTATAGGTATTGATTGGACGACCAACGATTTTTTCACTAGTTTTGATTTTTTCTTACTTTTACATGGCTGCTTAGCTTACTTGCTCAGCTGGTATACCGACTATTATCGTAAATTTATAATCAGCCCGGATAAGTTGTAGTGCCAACCATAATTATAATTTTTTGGTTTAAATTGGTTTTTATGTTTATTATTTTATTTATCCTTTGTGAATGTGAGAACGTTGTAGGTTGACAGACTAGATTTGTAGACCATTTTCTATTTTTTAAAGTACCTGGTACTTGTTGACAAGGCTACACTGTCCTCTCATACCTATTAACACTGTAATTTGTCGTAACCGTGGAGCTTCTTGCCAGCTCTTCTCCATAGGAAACGACCAATTGAAACCGTGCACCTAGCTTCTGACGTTTCATAAGTGCCCGTACCTATGTGAAATAAAATATTTTGATTTTGAGCCTGTAATTTTTCACATGTCTTTGATTTTTGGTTCTAGACCAGTGTTCTCACAATGTTTTCCTTGACCGTTTTGAGAGTAATGGTAAGGAAATAATTTAAACAAAGTAAAGTGCATTCTAGGGACTGACCTACAACTCATAATTCGCGGCCGTTAACACTGAGCCACCACTGCTCTATCGTAAATATTTTTCAAGTCAAATCAGAATCATGCCTAAAAAAATTGTAAACTTCTTAATTGGCCACCCTGTATAATCGTTTTTACCTAGGAAATAATATGCAGCTATACGAGTTTGCGTCCATTACCAGTATTACAAATAGTTATCTATGTCAGAATGACGAATATTATTTTACTAACATTTGTATGCAAAATGTGTGTGGGGATAAAAAATAAACCTAACTCTGCAAAAAAGAAAACATCACCACGTTCTATATATCCTTTTAAAACTTGTAAGGATCTTCACGAAGCAAGCAACAGCTCAACAGATCAACATCCACACCTTTTATCCGCGAGCCATCCTTATAAACTTTTAACTTGGTAACCTCAAGCGAGGCTCGTAAACGCGCCCCAACATGTTTTAAACTTTTTAATAAAGCAACAAAAAGGGAAATTTTAATAGTTTCACTTTAATAAAGAAACGGCGATCCACCGGCTTTATATTTTTTTTTCTTTCGTGCTTTTAATTATTAATTAAGACTGCGGTGGAACAATGAAATAACGGAGGCGGTGAAAGAAAGGTTGAAATAATTGAAACTGAAATATTATGACTGAAGTTGGGTTACTACACATTTTATTTTATTTTTTTATGCCGTAATATAACTTTATACCCATGTTCCTCGATGTCGTAGGCAGATATTTACAAATAGTTATGTAGGTTAACCCACATTTCGTCACAAACCAGCTACCTATTACCACCAACCAGGCACTGACTCCAGACTTCGTGATAGAAAATCAACACTTTCTCGTCCCGAGGACAGCAAGACTACGTAATGTGGGGCCTTGCTTCATACTTACGTAAAATAACCTCAGAAGGGAGTCATAAGTATTAAAATTAAAGAAATAAATAAAATAAATAACTATATTTATTATAAATTATTCAATATCACAGCTCGGTATAATTTACATTTTTGCTAACCTTAAAACTTGTCAGTCCGGTGCCTCACTCATGACGGCAACTTTCATTTTCTTCTTCTTTGGTTACTGAGCCGATGTCGACTATTCTGACAGCGTCATGTCCGCAACTTATTAAACTGACAATTCACTTTAATGTCAAATGATTTGCTAACTGAAACTGACTTTTAAAGGTTTCAAAATGACACAAGAGGCGACTGTATCAAGACTTATTCATGGACTGTTCACTATAATGTTACTACAGTGCGATTCATTAAATACTTCCTTTGACATTAACAACGGACCTATGTATTAGGTAGCGCCGTAGCGTATGCGTGTTCGCCCTGCAAAAGAGAAGCCAACATTACGGTAGGATCTATTTGATGAAACGTACTTCATACATTTATTAATGTTATACTTAAATAAATATAATCTAATGTTATTTATTTATTTATTTATTTATTAAGGTTAACCAACAATTGCTTACACCAGTCCACTAGCAGTGTATTATTTGTAATAGGATACAGTTGCGGGTGCAACAATTAATTATAGGTTAACACCGCCAGCACAAAAAACAGTGGTAAACCATTAATTACTAAATTAAGACAGATTAAGAATAAAAATAAAGTGTGAAAATTAAATTGATAAATTAGATCTTATACGAGTAGACAAGATACAGATTGAATGATAATTGATATTAAAATTACATTATAAATTAGACTAAAATAAAATAAATTAAGTACATTGACCATATATGAGGAAATTAAAACAACAGCAATTCAAATATTGACTGTGGTAAGGTAAAAAATATAGAAAAGTATCCAACTCCATAACAAACACAAGAAAAATCATTCAGACGTAATCGTTAATAAAAAAATAAAAATAAAAGAACAATAAAAACAAAAATAAATAACCGAATTCAATAAACAGAATAAACAGAATTATTCTATCAAATAATACAATTATAATTAAAATAACAATAGCAATGCGAGAAAATTACTGTACAATTAAAAATAAAGAAAATTAAAAAACAAAATTATATATAAATCTACCCTCAAATAGACACGTTTTGTTACACTAAGAGCTTATTTCACCAATGAAACAACGCGATCAGCATTTATAAAACGCGTTCAAGAGCTGTCAGTGTCAAAATTGTTCTGGAATATTGTACATTGACAGCTCTTGAACGCGCTTAGATGTGCTGAACGCGCTCAATTTCATCGGTGAAATCCGCACTAATTAGTAGTGCAACCAACCACTACACCAACGAAGTTGTTAACCTTAGGTAAAATCAATGTTTAAATTAAAATCTAATCAAAATAAACAAAACATTTAAGTGTTATCTATCCGTATGCACATTGAAAAATAAAACAAAATTTCGTATGACATTATAATTCAGCCAACAAAATTAGTATTCATGCAATATCGAATACCGATTTAGATAGAATATTTTAGGTTATATTATTATTTGTGTTTGCAAAGATAATTGGTTCAGCAATACTGGATGCGGTCAGAATTTCCAAACAACGGGCAGTTTCACAATTCTGTTGACGGCTAAACATTTAACATTTGGAACTAATAATAGATTTGATCTTTACTGCAAATATTGCAATTGCGTGGTGTACAATCTTATTAATATTATAGCTGAAATTGTGCTGTTTATAATTTAAACTTTGGATTGGAAAATGGCTATTCATTTGTAATAAAGTTGTTGGCTAAAAATAACTGATTTAACATAATTTTTAAGCCATTTTTTTTTTTTAATTAGGAATTTCTAAGGCAGATCAGTAATTAAAATCTTTTTACGATTGTTTTTATTTTTTTATTAGTCTTTACAGGTAAACTGAGAAGACTGGCAATCCCAACTCAAACAAAGTAAATATTGCTTAAGTTGGATCCGTAACAGAATCTCGCGAAATTCAAATTTACTTAAGTTTTTTGCAATTTGCCCGGTCAGTGTCAGGTTGTATCTTGATCAAAATATGATTAGCGACTATAACAACTTTGTATTTACAGAATTACAATCATTAGAATCATTATTATATCTCTATAAGCTAGATTTGTTCCATTGAATGCCTTTTTCATGAAATCATAACATTTGAGAACCGGCAAATTGCAAAAAAAAAATGATTTTTTTTTTTGAAAATCGTCTTCTTTTACAATGTTTGTAAATATGTGAGAACCATGTATCTATCACATAGGTAATTAATTTATCTGTTGTTGCTCTCTTTTTAAATTTCTTTTTACCTATTGTGGTATAGTAAATTTTATTTTTTTATTTTTAGATGCATCGTCTTCACATATAATTATATAACTAATGTACGTACCTACATATATTATACACTGCGCTGAGTATTTGTTCCTCATGGAACATTTTGATAACAGTGATATCCAAATTCCAGTTAAATATGACGTGAATACACGACAAGCCAAATCAAAATCATTTCAAGTGCCACGCAAAAATAACTTTTATGGCAGGCGTACCGCTTCTTTCACAATACCCAATTTACTAAACCAAAAACCTGTAGACATTAGAGACTCAATGAATAGTAAGAACATAAAGCATAAGCTGAAGGAACATTACATCAACTCGATAACAACTTAACTGTTAATAGCGCGTTGATCAAATCTTAAGGCCATGGCATGCTAAGATAGACCCCAGAGGTCTGATTGTGTGCTTTGTTTAAATATAAGAAAAATTGTAATTTATAAAATAAATAAATAAAATAATAAATAATATACAAAATATTGTAAAACATTTTAAAAGAGTAACGGTGGAGTTTCTTGCCCATTCTTCTCCATACGAAAACTACCTTTTGGAAGGGGCGACTAGAATCAATTCAACTTTTTTGTAATTTTTGACGTTCAAAAGTGCCTTGCAACCCTATTTGAAATAAATGATTTGACTTTGACTTTGACTTTGGGAAAATTCGTTTTCTCCGCATTTTTACCAGAGCAGAGCTCGGTCGCTCTAAGTTTAGAACAAGATGGCTACCTTAGAATAACATGACATGGCACCATGGAATTAGTAAGTACCTACTATCATGGCAGCATGGAATTAGTATAAACTATCCTGTACTATTAATATGAGCATTCACTATTTTCACCAGTCGAGAGCTCGGTCGCCCAGGTACTAATAAACATAAGCATATATCTCTAAGCTCCATGGTTGTACTCATGTGAGAAAAGATAATATCCACGTGGAAATCACTGAATATTCTGTTTATGTTCGAAGTAGTTACTTGGTAAAGAAAAAAAGTACTATGTTTATACAATTAATAGAAAAAAGGAATGAAAAATTGTTTTAGTTTCACAGAAACACGTGACGTTCTACGAGATTTCATATATATTTATAACTAGCTTCCGCCAGCGGCTTCGCCCGCGTGATATCTTTATAAATTATAGTCTATGTTACTCAGTGATTATATATAATAGTATTCTACTGGTGAAAGAATTTTTTAAATGGGTCAGTGATTTATGAGTTATTTTTTTTTGTTTGTTTTCATTACAAACAAACAAAAAAACATACAAAAATCAAATCTTTTATCTTTATAATATTAGTTTCGACTAAAAGATGTTTCGTTTATTTAGTCATAAATATTTTAATTTCAGGTCATAACTTACTGTCAACCGCATGTCAGGAGCATGACTTGAATTATGAAAATAAGCGGTCTACGTAATTATACTGCTTTGAAATAAACACGCATTCTAGGCCAGGCTGTGACCGTTGACTGTAATGTTTATTAGTACCTGCTTGGACGACCGAGCTCTGCTCAGGTGAAAATAGAGAATGCTCTTAGTACTAGTTTATACACATTATACAGTACATGATAGTAGATACTTACTAATTCCATGCTGCCATGACAGTAGGTACTTACTAATTCCATGCTGCCATCTCATGTTATTCTAAGGTAGCCATCTTGTTTTAAACTTTGGGCGACCGAGCTCTGCTCGGGTAAAAATACGGAGAAAATGAATTTCCCCATATATGAGACCTAGCTAGATCTTTCATCGAAATCGTTAGAGTCGTTTTCGAGAACATGATAACAATTATACAAATAATGTTCGTATAATAGTTTATGATACTTGTCAAAATAACGAATTTTCTCGAAAAACAGGCCCACAGTTAAAATTAAATTCCATACAGAAAACACATTCTTAAACAGTTACATCCAGAATCGCCATCTTCAAACTAGGGCTGGTACAGAACAAACTAAAAATAAAACAATAAAATATTCAAACACGTGAACAAGATATCTTTCCGTTTAAAAACAAAGTGTACAGTTTGGTAGGATATGTTATTTTAGGCTGGTGCTACCCCTACTGACTAAAGTACCGACCGAGGCGCGATACGGAAAATTGGATTTAGAGACCCTCTGTGCACTGCAATTGGATTACCATCGCCTTCTGCGGAACCCACAGCTTCGGTGTATTATCATTTAATATCACATAATTTTAGGTGTTACCCGTTTCGGCATGTGACATGTAAGTGGCTTTGATTGATATATTGTATCAGAAATATCACGACTCGTCATCTTATCTTATCATAAAAATATTTAATATTATATAAATCAATTGCCGTGCGTTAGTCTCGCAAAAACTCGAAAAAATCTCGACCGATTGTGATGAAACTTTGGTAAGTAGTTTTGTGCGAACCGGAGACGGTTCCTTACAAAAAATAAATAAAACGGCATGCCGGACATTAGCTAGTACTTAAAACGTCAAGTCAGGGAAATTTATTGTTAGTAAAATTGACACCCTAAATCAATTTGCAGTGCTATAGTTATTTTATACAACTGACAACACATGACAGTAAAGTTGTCATATGCATAAACGGACAATTCGTTTTTTTTTTGCTCCATTTGCAATATTCTGGACGTTTTTAACGTGTATGTCTTTTTTTTTACATCGTTCTCACATATTATAAATTCAAGATTACTGATGTAACTAATATTTTTGTAACAATATAATTTAAAAGAGTGCCCTTGGAGTTTCTTGCCCGCTCTTCTCCATAGGTACCTACTACGCTTTGGAATGGGCAACTAGCTTCATATTTCTGACTGACCGACTCCTTGACAATTCAAAAGTGCCTGTAAATGGTTTAATTGAAATAAACGCTTTAGAGTTTGAGTTTGAGGTAGTCACTTTTGATAAGCAATTAATTTGTCTGACTACACATCCAGGGAAGCGCTAATATTTTAACCACGACATAAGCTATTATGTATCATAATTTTCGTTCATTCCTTGACATTGGTTTTAGTTATTGTTAGTTAGTAGTGGTAGTCCAGTGATAACCAATGGTAATGCTTTGATAATGTCATGAAAATAAATGTGTAAGTATAAAGAAAAACCGGCCAAGTGCGTGTCGGAATACGCACAATGAAGGGTTCCGTAGTTGGGATGAATTTATCTCAAATACAAACTTAACATTGTAGTTGAAAAACATGTTCTCCGATACATCAATATACACCACGGTAAATTTTCCAACTGCAAATGTAAGTTTGTAATCACATTTTTTTTTACTTAACTACAAAATAACGATTTTCGGACTTTTTCCTTTACTTTTGCTGTGAGACCTTGCCTCTTGCCAAATTTCCTGATTCTAGGTCAACTGGAAGTACCCTGTAGGTTTTGATTTACTAGCGAGTATCAAAAAATGTCGTCTAGGGCCATATTTTTTTAGAGCGTTGTCTTAGAAGCTTAATTTTTTTGAGCTCCAAGGGACCGTAGACTTACGCATTTGATATAAATTTCAACTTGATACGCGTTCCTGAGACAAAGAGTCTTGACCGACTGACGGACGGACAACGAAGTGATCCTATAATTCCTTTTTACCTTTCGAGGTACGGAACCCTAAAAACGAAGATTAAAAAACTGGTATAAATAAGGCGTCTTTTAGAATCCACAACTAGACGAGCTTATCTGAAAAAAATACACTCGGATAATCTGTAAGGCCGCGTTCACACGTATTCTTATAGTCTGCCGACTGTGAGCGTTAAGTTCAAAATGTATGAATGTGAGCTGGCGACTGTCTGTCCTTTGTTTTTCGTACATTGCAGGGCATGGCTTGGCATTATTCGGTACAGCTAGGCGGCAAAACCAACAAACAAAAAAATAAATTCACGGATTCAAAAAAAAAAATTGCATTTGATAGCCCAAATTTTGAGGAACGCTATAGGCTATTTATGTTCGGAAAAAGCTGCATAGCTCTAATTGTCCCGAGCTGACCCGAATATGATTCAGGGAGGGTAGATGTCGAACGAAGTTTGCCGATCGACACGAGCTATATGACAGCCGAATAACTTCTGGTTAGCTGTGTTGTTGTTCAACAACTATTGCCGAATCGAATGTGCCGACCGAAACAAGCGTTCTTCTTCTTCTTTTCGTGGAGTGACTAACCTGGTGTCAGAGTTTTAAAGCCACCCATGGGCCTCTCACTTGGCTTCACGAGAAATATCTCTCAGGCATGCCGGTTTTGGGCACGCCACAATTGCGGCGATAAGTCCCCTCTTTGAGGAGTGGCTAGAGAGGCGCCACGGCGTCCTCTCCTTCCGCCTGACGCAGGTCACGCAGGATAAAGCGGGAGGAAACGCCCGGGTGTTACCATTGTGTGGATCGCCCGGAGGACACGGTGGAGCATACGGTGGAGGTCTGCCCGGCTTGGGCGGGGCACCGCCGTGTCCTCACGGAGGCGATCGGCAGCGGCGATCTGTCGCGTCCGGCCCTGGTTCAGGCCATGGTCCGGAGCGAGAGTGCATGGGAGGCCGTCACCTCCTTCTGCGAAGCAGTTATGCTCGCGAAGGAGGAGGCGGAGCGTGCGAGGGAGATTCAAGCTGCACGCCCTCGCGCCACTAGTCGCCGCAGGAGACGCCCCGGGCGTCGGGAGTCACAAGGTGACTTCCGGCCACCGTAGGCGTGGGCCTGCGGACGGTGAGCGATGGGCAGCTCGCCGTCCGATAAGGACCAGGCCCGGGTCGACGGCGCGTTGTGTTCCACGCGCGCCTCAAAGAGATGTCAGCACCAACTGACGGGGTCCGTATGGGCCAATGCCTGCCAGGGTTGCGAGTTTGTCCGAAAGGGATATCGCGGCCCCGGCACACAGGCAACGGAAGGAACACGGGTGGGTTTTAGTCAGTAAAAGTCTGACACTCCCTTTCGCTCCGCCCAGAGCGGGAGGAGTCATTTGATGATTTCTCACCCAAAAAAAAAAAAAAAAAGGCATGCCGGTTTCCTCACGATGTTTTTCTTCGCCGTTTTTTAAGCAAGTGATAATTATACAATATGCACATGAATCCGAAAATTCAGAGGTGCGTGCCTTGGGTTCGAACTCGAGACCTATGACTTGGTAATCTGACGGTCACACCACTAGGCTATCACTGCTACAACAAGCGCTTAGCAGCGGGCAACTATACCATTGGTGTGAACGTAGCCTTAATATAAAGTGTCTCACATTTTAATTTCAAAATAGAAAAGTTGAATTACTTTGTAAATAAGTTACAATTAAAATTAAAGTTTGATTAAAAAATAACTTTACTTACACCTTCAATATCACAAAGAAAATTAGAAACAGTAGGTATAGCATTGTTTACATTTTTCTTAGCATTCAGTATTTTAAATGGAATATCACTGAATTATATAAAATTAATTAGCAAAGACCGAACAAAGCTCTCTGTAAACTTTGCGAAATATCGTTTTCAATTCAATGCATTTTAAATACTCTTGTACTAGGAAACGATATTTTAACTAGATCTGTGTTAATTAACCATGTTTTATTTAATTATATGATAGTACTTTCACATTTACGATTTAACATTGTATGTAAAAGTATTGATGTTTGTTTGTTTGTTTGTATGTAGAGGGTAATCTCCGGAACTACAAGTCAGATTTGAATATTTTTTTTGCATTGGATAGCCCAATTCTTGACCCTTGGAGCCAAGCAAATAGTAAAAAAGTCAGAAAGAACACTAAGCGAAAATGAATTAATAGCACGGGAGGGGGCGATGGAATGCGACGCGGTGGATCGGGGGCTGAAATTTCACGTGGACGAAGTCGCGTGCAGAATTTAGTAGTACATAAATTAATGAAAAAGTTATTGAATTTGTGATGAGTCTAGCCTTTTCTGTCTAACTTATTTAAAGCTATTGAATTTTTCACAGCCTTCTGAATTACACAACCCAATTAATAGGCAGTATCAAAAATTCTTAGTATAGATCAGTTGTGAGACATTTCGACTTCTGACCACAAAAAACTAATGTCAAAGATCCGTCTACAAGCCTTCAGTTGCTACGGCGTAGCGTGGTGCTACGTCGTAGCTTGAAGCTACGCCGTTGTTCAAAACCGTGTACGAATATTTTTTTGATCCTCATAATGTTGCGATGCTGCATGTCTCAGAGGAAGGAAGTCGCCGTCGATACAGACCGGAAGACAACTTGGAAACTTTTCTAAGAGATTTGTCGGAGAGTTGGATCGTAGAGGTAGTGAATAATTTATTGAAAATGGACAGCAAGAATAGAATCACCTTGCATCAATGTTTTGGTTACTTTTATATGCTATTAAAATGTGAAGTAACTTACCTTAACACACATTAATTGATTTGACGACCAATTTTTTTACTATATTTAATTTGTTCTTACTTTTTTTTATAGGGGCGCTTTCACTTGCTCAGCTGGTATACCGACTATTATCGAAAATTAATAATCAGCCTATAATTTAGCTTTTAGCTAGCCTAAAACACAGGTTCAACCTAGTTCAGGCAAATAAGCAACTGTGCTCTATTTTAAATTGTTAAGGTATTTATTGTAAGCGTGTCCTTTTATAAATAATCTAGTATTATTATAAATTTTCCCAATGCTGGAACATTAGGCCTCCTCTCTGTGGATACCGTGGCCCCTGGCAACGTACAGGCAACTGAAGGAACACGGCTGGGTTTTAGTCAGTAAGAGTCTGACACGCCCTCCCGCTCCACACAGAGCTAGAGAAGTTATTTGATATTTTCACACCCAAAAAAAAGGCCTCCTCTCTGTGAGAAGGAGTGGGCCATAATCAACGACGTGGGCCCTGTGCGAGTTGGCGAATGTCACTAAGTAAGGTATCTAAAGATGTTATGTAAGCACAAATTAAACTTAAAACATGATAAACTACTAAAACTAACTAATAAAATAAACTTAATAAATGAATTTGAATTTTAAAACAGCATAATAAGTTACTTACTACCGTACTGTTCCTTTGTCTCAGATACACAATTTTTTAAAATACAAAATGTTTACTAGAAATAAATCGAATAACGTTCTCAGCAAGGTCATAATATTTATACGACATAATATGTTTATAAATGTATACTCTATTGATATTATCAATATAGTTCCTTATTGGACATCTACGTACGTACCGACTCATAATACAACTATGTTACATTGAATGTGACAAAGGTACAATTAATTTGTCTAATGGACTCTTTCGTTACTTTTCATCAAGCAAATAACTTAGGGAATATGCCTGAAATAATAAAAAAGAATGTACTGTCATATTTGTGTGACCACTTATAAATAAATTATCGTTTGAGAGCTGTCTCAAAAGTTTCGTATTCCTTTGAGATACTGATATTGGTTAAAAATATATTTTCTAGTTTTGAAATAATATAATTTTAATAGTCTAGTAGTAGGTATTTTTTTTTTTACACTGCATATGCTCGAAAAGACGGCTTTCCAAGCAGCCAATTTGTGCGGAAATTGTCTCTTTTTTCATTAGTGCTTTATACTTTTTATTTTATAACTCCGTCGTTAGCTCGTCGCAGAGTTTTATTATTTGAGAAAAGTCTTACAAATTAGATGATGACGATGACGATAGCGACAGCGATAGCGATGACGGTGAGGATGATAATGTAGATGGCGATGACGATGGCGATGGCGATGGTAATGGCGATGACGATGGCAATGGTGATGGTGATGATGATGGCTATGGCCATGGCGATGACGATGGTCGAAGTCAAAGTCAGTCAGTCAAAGTCAAAATATCAAAGTCAATGAAAGTCAGTCAAAGTCAGTCACAAATTCAGTCAAAGTTAGTCAAAGTCAGTCAAAGTCAAAAAGTCTAATCAAAGTCAAAGTCATGAATGTTGTTTATATCATTTATATACGTCAGCCAATACATAATAATTATGTCAGATGTACATGATGATACAAATCTTATGCGATTATTGTAAGGCTCTTTTTTTCTTTTTTTCTTCGCACAATGCATAGTAAGACGTTGTATGATACACGTGCGTAAGCTACTTTCCGTACTTGTTGCATAAATATCAATTTTTAATCAGTAAATCTCAAAACATTATTTTATTTCAATGAAACCATTTACAGGCACTTTTGAATCGTCAAGGAGTCGGTCCGTCAACAAGTTGAAGCTAGTTGCCCATTTGAAATAGTAGTATCCTCAACGAATACACAGGTTTTAAATTTAATACATTGTGTGGTCCAGTTTTTATCTCAGTTTGGTAAAAACTAAAACTGAAGTAAGACATTCGTTAGCATCACTACGAATTTCCATATTATGAGTGTGCAATGTATGTAATGTGTAGGTACTAAAACTTGCTACCATAGGCATATAGGGTTACTGGTTATATGTCGGCAATCCGATAAAGAGATGTAGGAGAGGTCATTTGCAACCAAATGACAATTTTCGAGTAATTTTATATTTTAAAATGAATCAAATAAAATCTTTGAAATGACTCGAAATTTTTTGACATTTGCATTATGAGTCTTATGGGGCCCTTGAATGTAAATAAGCTCTCCTACATCCCGTTAATGGATTGCCGACATAAGAGTATAACCAATAACCCTGTATGAATAACCGGCTTTGATACCAGCACTTGAGTTTGTATTTACCGTCTCTCCATTGAATTTGCAAAAGTTTGACGAAAGTGGCGCTCAAAAGCGTTGAGCCACTAACTTAATAACCGTAACAGCAAATACGTAAAGCACCGATTTCGTAACAGTTCCAATGTGGAATTTAACAGTTCCTTCGAACACACAAGAACGGGTGTTCCTTTTTTTAACTTTCAGCGTTTTCTTTAGTTACACTTCTGTTCCAAACTTACCTACACTCAATGAGATGGGAAATCACCTACAAAGAAAAACCAACCTTATAACTTGTGAAACTCGGTTCATTGTCGATTGTGGTTGTAACCCGTCTTTGATACATAGAGTACCTTTGTGAATTCGAGAACACGGACTTGGCGAAAAGTTAAAAGTTACAAAGTTTGTTCGACTTAGAAAATTATCTACGTATTATGTTACGTAGGAGCTTACTTAAATGTGTTTGTTAGCGGTTGTGACACAGGGCACGATGTATTATACCTAGGTACTCAGTAGGTATTGGATAGGTATTATATTTTGGTTTTTTTCTCGGAACTTTAATAAGCTAGGTAATATCAAAATCTAGATTGTCTGTGAGAAATTGACCCAAGTTATATTGTTAGGAATTTGATCTTATTGTATTGAGTACTACTGAGTGTGAACTCCATGTACCAATTATATACCGGGCGAAAGTCATACCTATTCAACTATAGATAATGCAGTTCACGACTGACTTTTATGCTATTAGTATAAGGTGTAAATTGGCATGATCGATGCGCGTTCGTGAACTGCAACATAATTATGTAGGTACCTGAAACGCAACAAGTCAATTTATATAAATGCAAATTAATATACCAATGTGGATTAAGAAAACGGCTTATAGTCTTTGTTTTCATACTACCTGCATGGATATAGTTTAAAAAGTTAGTCTGTAAAGGACATGCGCTCGGTAGGAAGATAAGTACCATCAGCTAGGTTATAACCTGATCCGATAGTCGTTGTGCCGAAACGATGACAGCTGGCACCTGAAAAAGAGAGAGCATCCGGACACGGTACGCGGTCAGGTTGTTTCCCCCCTTTGTAGCCCCATAGTATGAGCGCATGACGTTTTCGTTACGTGATAATTGTTTATTTTTAGGGTCGTTAGTTATAAAGAAGATAGTCAGCGTGGATGGAGTTATGGTTCAGGTTAAGTGTGCCGCGTTCAGAAGTTCCAGGAAAGTGGGTTGCTGTACCAGTCTTCTCTCAAAACGACAAATTAGAGTTTTTTTTTACTTTTACATGGCTGCTTAGCTTACTTGCTCAGCTGGTATACCGACTATTATCGTAAATTTATAATCAGCCCGGATAAGTAGTAGTGCCAACCATAATTATAATTTTTTGGTTTAAATTGGTTTTTATTTTTATTATTTTATTTATGCCTATTAGATTATTTAATATTTTGTGAATGTGAGAACGTTGTAGGCTTGACAGACTAGATTTGTAGACCATGTTCTATTTTGTAAAGAACCTGGTACTTGTTGACAAGGCTACACTGTCCTCTCATACCTATTAACACAGTAATTTGTAGTAACCGTGGAGCTTCTTGCCAGCTCTTCTCCATAGGAAACGACCAATTGAAACCGTGCACCTAGCTTCTGACGTTTCATAAGTGCCCATGTACCTATGTGAAATAAAATATTTTGATTTTGAGCCTGTAATTTTTCACATGTCTTTGATTTTTGGTTCTAGACCAGTTTTCTCACAATGTTTTCCTTGACCGTTTTGAGAGTAATGGTAAGGAAATAAATTAAACAAAGTAAAGTGCATTCTAAGGACTGACCTACAACTCATAATTCGCGGCCGTTAACACTGAGCCACCACTGCTCTATCGTAAATATTTTTCAAGTCAAATCAGAATCAAGCCTAAAAAAATTGTAAACTTCTTAATTGGCCACCCTGTATAATCGTTTTTACCTAGGAAATAATATGCAGCTATACGAGTTTGCGTCCATTACCAGTATTACAAATAGTTATCTATGTCAGAATGACGAATATTATTTTACTAACATTTGTATGCAAAATGTGTGTGGGGATAAAAAATAAACCTAACTCTGCAAAAAAGAAAACATCACCACGTTCTATATATCCTTTTAAAACTTGTAAGGATCGTCACGAAGCAAGCAACAGCTCAACAGATCAACATCCACACCTTTTATCCGCGAGCCATCCTTATAAACTTTTAACTTGGTAACCTCAAGCGAGGCTCGTAAACGCGCCCCAACATGTTTTAAACTTTTTAATAAAGCAACAAAAAGGGAAATTTTAATAGTTTCACTTTAATAAAGAAACGGCGATCCACCGGCTTTATATTTTTTTTTCTTTCGTGCTTTTAATTATTAATTAAGACTGCGGTGGAACAATGAAATAATGGAGGCGGTGAAAGAAAGGTTGAAATAATTGAAACTGAAATATTATGACTGAAGTTGGGTTACTACACATTTTATTTTATTTTTTTATGCCGTAATATAACTTTATACCCATGTTCCTCGAAGTCGTAGGCAGATATTTACAAATATTTATGTAGGTTAACCCACATTTCGTCACAAACCAGCTACCTATTACCACCAACCAGGCACTGACTCCAGACTTCGTGATAGAAAATCAACACTTTCTCGTCCCGAGAACAGCAAGACTACGTAATGTGGGGCCTTACTTCATACTTACGTAAAATAACCTCAGAAGGGAGTCATAAGTATTCAAATTAAAGAAATAAATAAAATAAATAACTATATTTATTATAAATTATTCAATATCACAGCTCGGTATAATTTACATTTTTGCTAACCTTAAAACTTGTCAGTCCGGTGCCTCACTCATGACGGCAACTTTCATTTTCTTCTTCTTTGGTTACTGAGCCGATGTCGACTATTCTGACAGCGTCATGTCCGCAACTTATTAAACTGACAATTCACTTTAATGTCAAATGATTTGCTAACTGAAACTGACTTTTAAAGGTTTCAAAATGACACAAGAGGCGACTGTATCAAGACTTATTCATGGACTGTTCACTATAATGTTACTACAGTGCGATTCATTAAATACTTCCTTTGACATTAACAACGGACCTATGTATTAGGTAGCGCCGTAGCGTATGCGTGTTCGCCCTGCAAAAGAGAAGCCAACATTACGGTAGGATCTATTTGATGAAACGTACTTCATACATTTATTAATGTTATACTTAAATAAATATAATCTAATGTTATTTATTTATTTATTTATTTATTAAGGTTAACCAACAATTGCTTACACCAGTCCACTAGCAGTGTATTATTTGTAATAGGATACAGTTGCGGGTGCAACAATTAATTATAGGTTAACACCGCCAGCACAAAAAACAGTGGTAAACCATTAATTACTAAATTAAGACAGATTAAGAATAAAAATAAAGTGTGAAAATTAAATTGATAAATTAGATCTTATACGAGTAGACAAGATACAGATTGAATGATAATTGATATTAAAATTACATTATAAATTAGACTAAAATAAAATAAATTAAGTACATTGACCATATATGAGGAAATTAAAACAACAGCAATTCAAATATTGACTGTGGTAAGGTAAAAAATATAGAAAAGTATCCAACTCCATAACAAACACAAGAAAAATCATTCAGACGTAATCGTTAATAAAAAAATAAAAATAAAAGAACAATAAAAACAAAAATAAATAACCGAATTCAATAAACAGAATAAACAGAATTATTCTATCAAATAATACAATTATAATTAAAATAACAATAGCAATGCGAGAAAATTACTGTACAATTAAAAATAAAGAAAATTAAAAAACAAAATTATATATAAATCTACCCTCAAATAGACACGTTTTGTTACACTAAGAGCTTATTTCACCAATGAAACAACGCGATCAGCATTTATAAAACGCGTTCAAGAGCTGTCAGTGTCAAAATTGTTCTGGAATATTGTACATTGACAGCTCTTGAACGCGCTTAGATGTGCTGAACGCGCTCAATTTCATCGGTGAAATCCGCACTAATTAGTAGTGCAACCAACCACTACACCAACGAAGTTGTTAACCTTAGGTAAAATCAATGTTTAAATTAAAATCTAATCAAAATAAACAAAACATTTAAGTGTTATCTATCCGTATGCACATTGAAAAATAAAACAAAATTTCGTATGACATTATAATTCAGCCAACAAAATTAGTATTCATGCAATATCGAATACCGATTTAGATAGAATATTTTAGGTTATATTATTATTTGTGTTTGCAAAGATAATTGGTTCAGCAATACTGGATGCGGTCAGAATTTCCAAACAACGGGCAGTTTCACAATTCTGTTGATGGCTAAACATTTAACATTTGGAACTAATAATAGATTTGATCTTTACTGCAAATATTGCAATTGCGTGGTGTACAATCTTATTAATATTATAGCTGAAATTGTGCTGTTTATAATTTAAACTTTGGATTGGAAAATGGCTATTCATTTGTAATAAAGTTGTTGGCTAAAAATAACTGATTTAACATAATTTTTAAGCCATTTTTTTTTTTTAATTAGGAATTTCTAAGGCAGATCAGTAATTAAAATCTTTTTACGATTGTTTTTATTTTTTTATTAGTCTTTACAGGTAAACTGAGAAGACTGGCAATCCCAACTCAAACAAAGTAAATATTGCTTAAGTTGGATCCGTAACAGAATCTCGCGAAATTCAAATTTACTTAAGTTTTTTGCAATTTGCCCGGTCAGTGTCAGGTTGTATCTTGATCAAAATATGATTAGCGACTATAACAACTTTGTATTTACAGAATTACAATCATTAGAATCATTATTATATCTCTATAAGCTAGATTTGTTCCATTGAATGCCTTTTTCATGAAATCATAACATTTGAGAACCGGCAAATTGCAAAAAAAAAATGAATTTCGCGGGCTAAGTTTGCGGATCCACCCATCAATAAACGAAACTTTTAACATAACTATAATTTTGACAAGTATATATCTACTACGTACCAATTCACTTAGGTACCATATTTAACCGTCCCGTAAACCGAAACCTTATTTACACACATCTATGTGAAATGAACTGAAGTTACGAATATATTACTAATATAGTTACTTACGTAACTATATACATTTATATTAGGTAGGCAAATAAGTATTGAAAACATAGATATAAATTCAATATCAAAATATCCATGTCTCGCAGTAGTATTGCGTATAGAAAGGTATATCTTTAAAAAACTCATTTATAATAAATAATATTGTAATACTAAATTCAAAACAATATAAATTAGATTACGTCCTAGACGAATGAAATCGTCATTGAAATTCGTCCTAATATACGACGGAGCCCGGCGAGGGAATTCTAATGTCTTTTTTGTTGAGTGCAAGAAAAGCAGATTTCGAATTGTGTCAGTCAACGTGCCTTGTATAGGTATGTAGATAATGTAAGGGATTGGTCGATAAATTAAGTATAATGAAATAGGATTTGTAGGAAAACTGTTGTAATGGTCCGTTCACGTTTTGTGATTATTATGGCAATGCCACCACAATAACATAACATTACACCTGTACTCACATAATGTTTAAGTCCCATGCCATGTCATGCCATTAACGGGGAATAAATCCAGACTCCGGGCTGCTACTGAGAAATTCCAGATGGAAAAACCCAATAATACTTTGCCCAACCTGGGAATCAAACCCAAGACCATAGCAAAAGCGCTTGCGACAACTAGACCAACTACCATAATTATCAGTAATTATAGAATATAGAAAACGATTGTTTTTTTTTTTTAAACTGATAGCTAATTACTATGAATCTTTAGGCCGTATTAACGGTGGCAGCGGACAGTGGGGCAGTGGCGACAGCGGCGCGAGAGTAGCGCGTTCAAATGCATAGTTTTTTTATTGAACTGTTCTCGCTCCCCGCGCCGCTGCCATCGAGAACAGTTCCTTATAAAACTATGCATTTGATCGCGCTGCTGTCACCGCCGCTACCCCGCTGCCCGCTGCCGCCGAGAATACGGCCTTAAATTCTGGTTTTCGAGGAAAACAATTGTACCCAAGAACCTAAAATTTTACTTTATATATTCATGTCATTGAAAAACTGACTGAGTGCCTCGTTGGTCTAGCAGTCGCAAGCACTACAGCTAGGCATGAGGTCCTGGGTCCGTTTCCCGGGTCGGGTAAAGTGTTATTGGTTTTTCCCAACTAGAATTTCTAAGTAGCAGTTCGGAGTCTGGATTTGTGCCCGGTTGATGGCAATAGGCTCGCCCCCTAATAATTGGAACTTCATTATGTGAAATGTGGGTGTACCATAGGTCCACCTCTGCAAAACCCTTTGGGCAATACTGATGTGACGTTATCTTATGTTATCATTGAAGCACTGTTCCACACGACTTTAATGGAGATCTCATTATACTGTGAAAAGTGCTAACATGTCGTTCTAAACAACCATCAGTTTTGGTTATCCAAAATGACTGACTTAGCCGTAAGCTGAAACCGAGATCCAAAAATCCGGATATCAGTACCCGCCTATATATTGGTTGCGATGGTCGGGTTTCGGCGTAAAATATTATACCTACATATTTTTTCATCTGAAAATCCTCGTAGAACCGTCTAAGAAAGTCGGAATACTACCAACTAGATCCCTATATTATTTATTTCTCAGAAAAGTAAAATAACACTTTCCATCTTCTAAGTAATATTTTCAAGACACCATCAAACAAACTTCTTAATTCCTCACATTATGTCATTTGTGGCATCACAGTTTCTAACAAAAACATTTATACTATAGGTATAGAATCAGTTTTCAATCTTCAACTCCAACAATTATACAATGTACTTATGAACAGTGCGTGAATACACAACGTTTCAAATATCATTGGACCTTACTTACCAGCCGATAAAGCACGTTCACACTAGTTTATTTTATTTCTGTCTGACTAAAGGGATGGTTATTATTGCCATTACGGCGCCTCGGTTGGGTAACCAGCCTTGTGGATCTACAGAGCGATGAAAATGATTCCCATTTCGTGTACTGTATGTTCGTAATTTTACCAACCCGAATTGCTGTGTATTGAACAAAATACACCGAAAAATTGTTGAGATAACAAAGGATCATTTACGTTTTTAATCCTTTAGCGTAATATTGTGTGGCTGGAGTACCTAAATACAAGGTTTTATACGCAGGTAAATAATGGAGTTAATTTTATGTCCTGTGCGCATATTTTCATAAATCACTAGATGTGCCCTCTGGCTTAAACCCTCGTGTAAAGTTTTTTAATTTTCCGGTATGAACAGTAACTCCCTGGAAAATATCATTAAAGTCGTGACCAAAACAAAATGACGGCCTTCGCTTTTATAGTAATATTATATATCGAAAATTATTAACAGTAAAAAGGTCTGAATATCAAACATAGTTATTTTTTATTGAAGCGTTTCAGGCAGTAGGCATTTTAAACCAGTTCTAGTTCATTCCGTTACGAGAGACCATCAAGCATAATGAGCGTCGGGCATGTTTGCTGACGGCAAGAGTCGATGTTTTTTATACCAAAACAGCTTCTCTGATGTGGCGGATTCGGGGGAGCGCCAATGGAGTCATCCGATTGATCTCTGACAGGCCAGAGTCTGCAGCCCTGGGGAGATTCATCCAGCTTCATGTAACGAGATGACAATATGATTTTTCGACATAAGTGATTTTATTATTTGAATTTTATGAATGATGCAATACTAACATAGTTTTAAGACCTTTGTAACTAACAATTATGGACAAGTTTTTCCAAGGTAGCCTACAATCATATTTTCAGTCTGGACGAATCACCTTATTCGGGTCGTCAGTACACCTAGTGATATAGAATCAAGCTGTTGATTTTTTCTTCACTTAAGCACAACCCCTTCATTTCAGTCACAAACTTTCTGCAACCCTGATGTCAACATGAAACATCAAGTTTTCTAAAGATACTGTCATAGATAGATGTGTTGCTGAGCAGCTTATTCTGCTACATCTTCTTTCCAGCCTAAACAATAGGCAGTGGTGAAGGGCGAACGTTTCAGAGACAGTCTTATGTAGTTTTGATGTTTAAAAAGTGCTGATTCCCAGCCTAATTTGAATACATGATTTTAGATTTTGGTAAGTATAATTGACAGGGGACGATGCTGTACATAGCCGAATATTTTCAGAAAGCTAATGTGCCGTATAAACAGCCATGTATGTACCCTGCATGAAACATTTCCCAAGTTACCACCTCCAACATTCGTAAGTCCCGTCCGCTTACTACTTTATTGCATATAAGCCAACCGACGCAGATGTCCCCGCTCTCTGTAATTGCCACTGTTCCTGTCCACACTGTAGACGCGCCAGATGTTTACAAGTACTGTCTTGTAAGACGCCCGCCAGTTTAGTGCTGTGTATTTTTTCTCGAGAAAGGATTTATAGAGGTTCATATCTGTTGGTTTGTGGTTTTCAGTTTTTTTGAGGAAATAACTTTGATTGATTTTTCGCTATAAATTGGCGGTGTGGTTTCTGATGACAGCAATCATATTTTCCTCTTTTCATGTTTCTTCTATGACCATTTCTAAACACAGTTAAGAAACGAAGTGCCTAGGCAGCAGCATCTTCCATCTTTTTCTTCTTTCGATTCGGTTTGAACTAAAGGAATAGCCATGCCTAAGGTAAGAATATTAGCCAATCAGCAGGGTGATATAGTTTGACCAAAAACAGCGCCTTAGGCATGTGCGCGGCGAGACTATGCAGGCCGGGGGCTATGCAGGCCGCTCATTTGTCAACGCCCTAGGCATTCAGCCGCTCATTCGTCAACGCTGCCCCCCGCCGGCACCTCGCCACGCATTCCTAACGCGCGGTACAGTGTTCTTGGTCAAACTGTAGCACGGTTGACTGGATGATCCAAGATAAGCCGGAGGTTCATTTAAATAATTATTATCAATTTATTTTTTATTTTGTGCTTAAAGATCACTTTCCAAAGCATTTATTAAAATATCAAAGGAAATTCAACTCCAAAATTCAATTTTGCCATTCCATTCCCACATATTTAGTTTATAAAAGCCAGCAATTTAGGTCCTTTGATGGACTCTGCTGGCGTCGGAAGCCAACTGCTCTGAACACGACTCAGATTGAAATCCCCTGGGTGAAGGAACGTTTGCTCCTGCCAACGCTTGAGAACATCCGCGTCGTGGAACTTAATATATGTATTATGAAATTCAGCTATCTTGACAATAAAGATGTAGACATTTTACATAAGTGGAGATGACTTAAGTCTGATTTGCTCCATGGTTTTTTTAATGAGTTTGGCTTAGACTGGAGACAGAACATGAAAACTTGATGAGTAGGTACGATCAAGGAGCTAAAATAAGCTGACAGCCAGTTGCAGAAACGAACTTTAACTTTTAAAGCTGTCATTAAATACAAATATTCCATTAAATTGTTGCAAAAAGCAACATTGACTCGATTTGAATGGTTCTTTGACAAAATTAATGAAATCATTAGCGTTAATGATCCATTACGTAATGGGGCATTAATGTTTGTCTTTATGCAACTGGGTGTAAGTTTAATAAAAAAAACCTTTCCCACATAGCAGGTGTACCTATAGTACCTTCTCGAACTATCATTTTCATTCTAAATGTTGACATTGAATAGTCGGAAAATAATAAGGTGCAAATAAAAATTTAGTTAAAGGTACGTAACATCTTCATTCTTTGACTATAGGTACATACACATCATTCGATTTGTAGAAGCGAGTTTTAAGCTTACATTAATATCCCAGCGTATTGCTAAGATGTTTATTTATTTCCTGTTTACCAAAATCATTTGTTGACTGTAAACAAACTTCGGAAGAAAATTTACTTACTACGAAACACAAGGTTTTCACGCTTATCAATTCCCTATACACGTATTCATGTAAGTATAATTTATCGTAAGTCACGTCTAGAATCTTCTTTATAATTCCCGCCGTACAGTTTTTGGTAATATCAAAAGAGATTCCGAGCAACAGGCATATTAATGAAGTACTTTATGTAAGTTCACAATCAAGTCTTTAATGTAGTAAAGTTATAGAAAATTCACGTAACTTAATATTTAATCATTTTCAACGAAGTTTATTGTTAAGAAATTCAAGTCTTAAGAGGAAAGTTCCAAGTAGGTATTTAGTTATAACAATGAGGGCCAACTTTGTATAGGTACTTTTATGTGAATTTTAATAATGTTGTAGGAAAATTTTGGTTCGGAAAACGGTTTTGCTACACCGGGTTTTGGAGGAAACATTTTTCGGTAGAAAGAAGCAAAAGAAATGATTGCTGAATTTGAAGGATTTTAAACAAAATGCTTTAGGGCAAATTGACAATGATTTACTTTGTAAAAAAGACTCAAAAGGAAATAGAGAAATTTAATATTTTGGAGTTTAATTATGTACGACCGGGATTCATGTGTGTCTATTAGAATCAAGAATATTGATGAAGATATTTTTGTGTCAGTGCAAAAATAAACAAGATTTATTTGTCTCTCATTCTTACTTTCTTAATCGATCGATGGTTAAGCTACGCTTGCTGAGGTCGGTCCGTGGATGGGTGACCATCCATTACACATCAAACCCCTCCTTGCCTTGGAAAGCATATATAGCCGTTGGTCCCGGTTGTCATTTGCAGATCTTTTTTTTTTTTTTTTAGGAGCATAATTAACTAATAACTTCTCTCGCTCTGGGTGGAGCGGGAGGGCGTGTCAGACTCTTACTGACTAAACCCCACCCGTGTTCCTTCAGTTACCTTTACGTTGCCAGGGGTCATTTGTAGATTAGAGACTGTCGTTACGGGTAGTCAGACGCCCGAAAGTCAGAAAATCCAGTCCGGCAGATGATCATAATTCTTACTTTTTTAACCACACAAATAATTTTAAACAATCACTTTGCATAATCGGTAGACCCGTTCCACGACGTAGGAAACTAATGTCCTAGTCTAGACGTACTATACAGGGTGCGTTATCACGATCTTTTCACCTAGTTTACACTATACAAGTCGTGAAGACATCCGTTTGTATTTGAAGTGCTCGTTATATCGGTAAAAATAGGAACTCGAGTGATACCTTATGTCGCATTTTGTCGTACAAGTCCCGGTTAAAAATAGGGGAGGATATTTTTTTGTCCTGGATTTTTTATTTTATTGTTACTATATTTGCAATTATTTGTTTACGAGCTGCGCCCCGCGATTTCACCCGCATAAGTCTCGATCCCGTGGGAATATCGGGATAAAAAGTTTCCTATGACCTAATCTAGGTCATGGTCTACCTATTTGTAAACTTCATCCAAATCTGGTTAGACGTTTTATTGTGAAATCGTAATACTGCGGGCGCATCTACGTCTATCGTGATAAAGCAATGCGTGCCTTCGTATGATTTTCTCGTTAAAAAGTTATCGCGTTAATGCAATGGTCACATTAGGGGCTTCGCCACGTTTAAAATGTACCGCCACCCAGGCGATTATTGGTACGCAGCCCGAACTATCGCGACGATAACCGATACATTACATTTCAATCTGCCTAGCCTTTTCCCAACTATGTTGGGGTCGGCTTCCAGTCTAACCGGATGCAGCTGAATACCAGTATTTTACATGGAGCGACTGCCTATCTGACCTCCACAACCCAGTAACTGGGTAATATACGATACCCCATGGTAAGACTGGTGTCAGACTTTCGGGCTTCTGACGACTCGTAACGACCGTCAAAGATCCACGAATGACAGCCGGGACCAACGGCTTAACGTGCTTTCCGAGGCACGGAGGATTCTCGGTATGTAAAGATGGTCACCCTTCCACTGATCAACCCCGGCAAGCGTAGCTTAACCTGATGGATCGACCAGTGCGGCTGTTGTTACTTAGCCACGAGCTCCTCAACCGATACATTACATTTATCCTCATAAATCAATTGTGATAATATAGCATTCTACTGGTAAAAGATTTTTTTAAATCAGTCTAGCAGTTTTTGAGTGTATTTATTACAAACAAAAATATAAATCTTATCTCTTACAATATTTGTGTAGATAATAGTTTTCTGTTATAATACCAGACATAGACACGGTAAAATAACAACTATATCCTAACACGCCTCTTTCAGAGTGAAAAACGTAAATACCCAAATAAATGTTCCCAAAAGACTATAATTACATAACGTGGTGTTACTCAGCTGATAGTAGTAAACAATCATTAATTAAGTGTAACAGTCGCAGACGTACCTGAGGGTGTGGCGGCTATTAATCACTCGATAGACTGATAGCCTGATAGACCGATAGCCTGATGGCCGATAGGACCAACTCTTTGCGATCGTGTGTGCTTCCGGTTGATTAATGGAGAGGACTTTGAACACGTGTTTATTAATATTATAATAGTCACCGGTTTTCTGACAACAAAAATTCGGTTGCAAAATGCAGTCTTACGCAGTGATTGCTAATTGTAGCCGTTATGAAAACGAAAAATTACGATTAGGTATAAGTTACGGTTTTCAGGCTGGTTAATGAATCACAGATTTTTTTCAAGTTTTTTTATTAGCCAGACGTGTGTATTAATTTTTGAAGAAAACGGCAACAGGTTTGTAACTATTTACGTACATGATACGGTCGATGGGATATTACTTATTAGCTTAACAATATCAATGTTACTTTGATGTGTGTAGGAAAAAAACTAGATTAGGTATTTTTTTAGTAATGACGTGAACTCTACTGAAAACCAAATCTAATTCCATCAGGTAAGATAAGATAGATAAGATAAGATAAATTTATTTAAACATTGTTACAATTGTTACCTTAAAATTAGTACATAATAATTCTATCTGTAACTGTTGGTGACATTCATCATGGTGGTCGGTGGTCCCCAAACTAGGCAGTGCCTGTATCTTGGGGACCTGAGTTGTGATACATATTTTTTTTGTTTGTGTGGCAATTGGTAATTAATTGCAAACAATAAAAAAAAAACTAAATTAAAATTTGAATGAGATCAAAAATAAAGCATAAACTAGTTTTGAACAAAATAAAAAACAACACTTAAATTGTGCTATACAAAATAAGAATTTGGACTCAAGGCTAAAAACTAAAACTAATAAATAAAATAATAAAAAATAAAAGATGTGGGTATGTGCGTGTGGAGTGTAGTGAGTAGGTGTGTGGGGTGTCTGACGTGTTAGTGAGATTCCGAGTGTTACTTATGATATGAGAAAGCTTTCGGATTCGTCGTATGAAAGACTTTTTTATATGCAGAGAAGGTGAGATCTTTTAAGTCAGAAGGCAAAATACTGGTGACCTTGTTATATACAAAAGTGTGTAGGAACGCGGAACATCGTCTGGCTAGAAGAGAGGTGGCTCTTGGAAGTGGAATGTGGATGACGCGTTTGGAAGTTAATGAGTGGTAGTCTGGTCTGGTTTTAATTTTTTTGTGTGTTTGTAGGCATGCGTTGAGGATAAAAAGTTGGCGGACACGAAGAACTTGAAACTCTTTGTACAGAGAGTCAGTGGGGTAAAAAAATGGCTTTTTTAAAAGTACTTTTATAACAGCTCTCTGAGCTCTTTCGAGCTCAATCATTGTCGTTTTTCCTGCACCGCCCCAAATTGATATGCCATATTGTATGATGGACTGGCATATTGCGAAATAAACCGTTCGCAAGATGTCTTTTGGAGTACGGTCTCTTAATTTTTTAACTATATGTATTAGTTGTCTTACTCGGCCAGAAAGAAGTTGAATGTGCGCTTTAAAAGATAGGTTTTCATCAATAAGAAGCCCTAAGTAACGAATTGAAGACGTCCGGTTAATATATTCACATGAGCAGTCTTCCCGTGGGATTTTCAGATGGTTTTGACAAGTGTGGAATTTTAATGTTAGGTTACGAGGAGGGCTTGATGAATGTGTTTTGTAAAATGTGATGAGTTTGGTTTTCTTTAAATTGAGAGTAAGTAGGTTGTGGTTGAGTGTTTGCGCTACTGCTGTTAAACCTTCTTCTGCGAGACTGTAAGCCTCTTCCCAGGTGCGGGCATGAAACGTGATGACCGTGTCGTCAGCGTAGGAAATAAGTTCCGCATTTGAGAGAGTGAGGTTCAATATGTCGTTCATATATATTAAAAATAGTGTTGGGCCTAGTAAGCTGCCCTGCGGAACTCCAAAATTGATAGGTAGTTGACCACTTGAGTGTTCGCCTGATTTCACGAATTGTCGGCGATTGGTGAGATAGCTGTGAAACCACTCAAGCGGTTTTCCCTTAATACCTACTGCATCTAGTTTTTTAAGAAGAAGATCTGACGAGATTGTGTCGAAAGCCTTAGCTAAGTCTAAGAAGACCGCCAAGCATCGATCCCCTTTTTCTATATTTGCTGATATTGAGTTAGTAAGCAGTGAAGCTGCATCTTCGGTTGATTTGCCTTTTCTAAAACCAAATTGTCTCACGGAAATGAGATTATATTTTTCAAGAAAATTTACTAGTCGGGTGTTTACTACTTTTTCCAGGATTTTTGATAAGATACTGAGAAGTGCTATTGGTCTGTAATTTTCAGGTTTATCTTTAGCACCACTTTTATGAATCGGGCTTACTGCTGCAATCTTCCACTGTTCGGGAAATACATTATAATTTATCAGGTGGGTTAAAGGTGTTATAATCAAGTTTTGAGTTCTTTTTATGAGTCTTGCACTGATTTTGTCAGGACCTGGGGAGCTGTCATTTTTTAATTGGTTGATGAAGTTCGAGATTTCTGTTTCGTCAGTGGGGTGTAGAAAGAAGGAGAAAGATGAAGTTTTAGGTGGTGAGTACTTGCTAGATAGGGATGTCTGCGTTTCTGATAGACTTGTCAGTATAGTAGCAGCCAGGGTTTTGCCTACAGATGTGAAGTAGGAGTTGCACTTGTTGAGAGACTCAACAGGATCAGGAGAGCTTGTGACTAAATTGGATGTATTGTACCTTTGGTCACTGGGGTCGTAGATTGATTTTAGAACTTTCCATAGCATTTGGGAGTTTTTGTGATTTTCCTGGATTTGTTGACTGTCGTACTCAATCCTAAGTTTCCGTAATAGATTGTTGCAGAAGTTTTTATAACGGTGAAAGATTAGTTTTTTTTGTAGCTTGTCGCGGTGGATTATGCATCTTACAAGACCCGGTGTGATCCATGGCTGAATATTACGTTTGCTTCGGGGAATTTTAACTTTTTGTGTGTGTGTTTCTATTAAGTTTGCAAGAATTCCAGTAAAGAATGCAGCGGCAGAGGCTAAACAATGCTGGTTAAGGGTGTTAGTCCAATCTACTTTGGTTAAGTCAGTGACTAGATCGACCTCGTTTAGTTTAAGTACCCAGCGATTTTTATTGAGTCTAGTGTAACTATGTTTGTGAGGGATGAAAGCCATTACTATGTCGTGATCTGTGATAAAGCTCTTGCATACTATGCGTTTGGGTTTGGTATTGCTTTTGACAAATATATGATCAAGACAAGATTTTTGTCTAGTGGGTTTGGTTATAACGGGTAGTAAACCATACGAAGCCATAAGGCATAAATAATCGTGGTGTTTATTATTTGAGGTGCAACATATGTCTATGTTTATGTCTCCGGTGATAATTTGAGTTGGATACGTATTTAAAGTTTTAAGGAAAGTGTCTAATGCAAAAATAAAGTTTGTGAGATTGGTAAAAGATGGTGATCGATATAGTCCCAGTATAGCTACTTTATTGTTTAAAATTAAGAGAAGGCTATCTGTATCCTGTATTGTAGGTTCGATTAAAGTAACGTCATGGTTAATTTTGGTGTATATGACTATACCACCATTTTTATTACTTTGTGAATTTGTTCGAAGTACTTTATAGCCTAGCAGATTATCTAGTATCGAGCCTTCGCTTAGCCAGCATTCTGTGTACGATAGCGTCTATGTCTACATCAAGTCGGTTTAATGCTAGTGAAAAGTCGTCAAAATTACGATGATAGCTTCTGATGTTAAAAGTAAGTATTTTAAAACTAGACTCGGAATCATGTATGTTTTTCCTGCATTCGTCTAAGCTTTCGAAGTCGTGACAATCTAGTGTGGTGATTTCCTCTATATTTTGGGTTAAATCAAATAACGCCATAGGTATGGTAAATGAGAAAAGCTGAAATAGGAGACATAGAAAGTTTAGTCACATGATTTAGTGCGAATGTATGCAGGCAAACACATTTGGGTGATATTTCGGAAGTGTGCGTGTAATGGGTAAGTGTATTACTATCTGTGATAGCAAATACGTGTAGTAAATTATGTGGGTGTTTGATGGTTTGTCGAGTTATTGAGTAGTAATTCGAGATAGAACGTGAATTGTTTTGTGCTTGGGTTGGAATACAGAGTAAAAAATATATTAAGATTGAAAAATGAGTAACTAAATAAAGAAATGTGGTACAAAAACTACTACAACTAGTAAGAATAAAAAGGTACTGTTTGTTGGCAAAGTGACGTTTAGTCACGTATTTGTGCTGATGGAGAGGACTGACGGGACGCCAGAATCGGGATGCCCAGGTGGCGCTCCAGATCTTCGGTGTTACGAATATGGATAGAGGGGTTGCCTTCTTGTTTCCGTATGAGAATGGCTCCGTTCTTATGCCAACAAAATTTGAATCCTTTTTGTTTGGAGGATAGCTTGGTTGCACGAAATAACTGCCGGTTTTCGTATGTAAGGCGCTCGTTTAAGTATACTTTTCTCGAGGGACCCGCTATTTCCAAGTCGGAGGAAGTCATGGTTCTTCTAGTTTTGGCAGCCTTGAGGAACTCATCACGCTTGTAGCGGCGTACAAATCTGACTACTAGGGAGCGTGTGGGGGTTTCGGTGGTGTCTTTACTTTCCTGACGGCGGGGGCCCACTCTTGTAGCGAAGTCATTGTCCTGTTCCTCTACGGTTACTCCAAATTTGAGAGCAATTACTTGGACAATGTGAAGCGGGTTCTCATTTTTCAATTCGTTCACTCCTGAGATTTCCAGCTCATTCCGTATTGCTGATTGAGCTTGCGAGTTCAGTAGCTCACGGAGATTAAGGACGGTGCTGTTTAAAGAAATGATTTCCTCTTCGCGCTTTTTCAGTGTCTTCATTCTTGCATCATACTCATCAAGGCGGGTGTAGCAGTGAGTGAGGTGGTCGCTTAATTGTTTTATGTGAGATTTCAGGTCTCCCATGTCTCCTCGGAGTAGTTTGATTTCTGACGTCAGTGTACTCAAAGAATCGGAGCCACCAGTAGGTGTACCAGCAGGTGACGGTGACTCAAGTAAAATTGGTGTGATGGGGTTATAAATAGATCCACCTGGTGACTTTTGTGACACAAGTCCTTCTGCGCTAGGAACAATTTTTGCCTGCTCTCCGGTTGCCGGGAGGCGAGGACGCGAGATGTCTTTGGCCGGTTGAATAATATAACAAAATTGGCAAACCCAGCTACTTTTTGTTTCCTTGGATAATTTGGGCTGGTTGCCACCTTTTGCACAACTGGTGTGAAAAAGTTTATTACATTTCGAACATTTGTAGTTGGTCGATCTTAATGGCTTAATGCATAATGCGCAGTTGTTCGCCATATTATTATTTATGTTTACAACCAAAAACTCTTTAAAACGTTGAAAGTCGCAATCAGCAGGCGCTTTAAGCGATGCTTGCAGCGTTTGCCGTTTAGTGAAGCACGAAAATAAAAGCGCTAATAGGCTTGAAGGTGGGAGCTAACAGTGGAACGCTTCTCGGATTCTTCGCGGCGAAAAGGTCGTAAGCACCGTGGAATACCGGTCGCTTACGCGTTTTAACGAAAAGAAATCGTAGGTCACGCACTCGCTTTTTATTTTAACCTATAATTTATTGTTTATTGTTTTATAGTAAGAATACGGCAAGTTAGCACTTTAAACTTTGGCAGTGGGTCTAGAATTAGTTATTTTTAGTTATTGCATAAAATTCACGTTTGAACTGCACTTTTTAACCACTTTTTTAAATTATTTCTTGGGAGCAAATTGCGTCGGATCAACAACAACCACCCTCAAAATCACACTCCAAAGGTGGTTTCATAGCCATCCAAATACATAGCCACACGACCGGACCACTACAATTATACTATTTAGACATGAAAGTATATTCAGCGAAGTTAATTGTTAAGCAAATTGACACCCTTCATCAACTTGCCGCGTAATAGCCATTTCATACTACTGTCAAAGAATTACAGGTTTTGATTTGAATAAAAGTACGTATAATTTAAGTACGGCCTACGCCAAGGAGGTGACTTCTAATAATTTATTTAATTAATGTTTATTATAAATAAATTATTATAACATAGAATTAATACAATTACAATTCAATTAAGCACTATCATACACTTAAATGATTAAAATCTCGAATAATTAACAATGCTCAGAATCAAACATTTTATTTTGCTTGTTAAAAATTGTAATACAATTACAATTCAATATCAATCTCTATCATACAATTAAAATATTAAAATCTCGAATAATTAAAATGCACCGTATCAATTTTTTATTTTGCTTGTTAAAAATGGTATTATGATATACTTTATTTAAACGCATGCTATAAAAAATTTGTAACAAAAGTGTAATTGGGTAGTAGAATAAATGGCTTTTTATTATAATTTTACGGACAATTTAAGTTAGTAGTGAATTTGCTTAACAATTAATTTCTCTGACTTTAACACGGGACCCGAATGTAAAGTTTAAATTTAATGAAAAGTACCTACTTTTCTCACTGACACGATCTCACTCTACGTAGCTAAATAGGTACTAGCAAGTTAATTAATTAATTCTGTAATAATACTTAGATTTCCGAGAAAGGTATAATCATAAATTATTCTTAGAAGCAATATGATAAAGATTAGTTTCGCGAAGAGGGATTCTTTTTCTTTGGCCTAAGTTTTTAGCTGGATGATCAGTAAAAAGTATGTACCTCTCCAGAATAAATTATGTTCTGAAGCTAAGAAAACAAAAGAATACTAATAGGTTGGACAATTTCGTTTGTGAGTTTCATTGCTTGAGACACGATTTTATTTTTCGTTTAAAGAAAAATTATGATAATTCAAAACTATTTTACTTAACTGTTCATAAAACAAGATAAGTAGTTAAGATTCAAGGCTCTTTCAAAACTATATTTTTTCGTAAAATTCTGGAATAGAAACTTTCTTTTCTAATAGTAATCAGTTCCAAGAGATTCTATCGTAATTAGTTTTTCCATTCCCTGAAAATTCATAAAGGAGGATAATTTTTGTCGTGGATTTTTATTTTATTCAGTACTCGCTTCTGCCTGCGACTTCGTCCGCGACCCTATAGCTTTCCTTGAGAATTGGGCTATCCAATGCAAAAAGAATGTTTCATATCCGACTGGTAGTTCCGGAGATTACACCCTATATAGAAACTTACAAACAAACATACAAAAAACAAACATACAATCAAACATACAAACAAAGATACAAACATACATACATACAAACAAACATACAAACAAACAAATTTTACCTCTTTATAATATTTTATTATTATTCAGTAAGTATTGTTACTATATTTGCAATTATAAATTGGAACGAAGTTCTTTAACGCGGATTGCGGTAGGTGAAAACTAGTAAAAATCGTCACGTTATGCCCAAAACAGTCAGTTTCATGACTCTTGTAACTGACTTTTTCGGTCATAAGGTCGTTTCGTCTTTCGACCATACTACATGATACCTCTGGATTAATATATAATGTACGAGTAGAGCGAAAGGAACTGGGTATCCCACGATACCAGCCGACTCTTTATTTAATTAACCTACGTTGTCCCACTGCTGGGCAAAGCTCTCCACTATAATTTTCCAGTTTTCCTTACGTTGTGCCTTCTTCGGCCAATCTGTCAAGAACGAATCGAAATCCAAATACATAATCTAAATAGATAATCCGAATACATAATCTAAATACATAAGCAACATAATTCCAAAAAATTGTATTCGCAATTTCCATCACTTCCATCTCAATTCACTTACAAAACCTCCATATTATTGAGTCATAAAAACATCCATAACGGACAATTTTCTTCATTACTGCTACATCTGTATTTTCTTTAATACCGACGGAGAAATATCGCTCCTCAGTCATCGCTCAGGACTCACCCGAGTGTAAGAGTGTACATTAATCCTAAATCACCCACATTATGGACTGCAAGACAGAACGATCGATCTGTCACCGTTTATCCCCACCTAAAGCAACTGTAAATAATGATAATGGATTACTTTGTTTTCTCTTTTTATTAACCGGGAGATTAGGATGGCAAAAGCGATATCCCGTTGTTTTTACACCGGCGCAATGGTCGAATCCCCATTAACATTTTCTGTCGAGACCGACCCTTGCCGGGCCCACCCTTTTCCAATATTGTAAACCTTAATTTTTTTTAAACGAGTGCCCCTGCCCTATTGGACGAGATAATCGTTTACTCACATTATTTTTTATTCTCTGTGTTAAAAATACAGTTTTGGTAATGGTTACTTCTACCCTTTTTTCTTTTGCAAAGAAATAAGTAGATGCTTCAAGTTTTGAGTACCAGATTTCTAAAAATGATTAGGAACGCTATATTATAGATTAGCTACGCCCCGCATTTTTACCAGCATAAGTTTCGATCCCGTGGAAATATCGGGATAAAAAGTAGGTATCCTGTGTTCTAATGCAGGTCATGGTCTACCCATGTGCCAAATTTCATCCGAAGCTGGTTAGCCGTTTTAGCGTGACATTCAAACTCGCTTTCGCATTTATAATATTAGTTATGATTACTTTTCAAAAATTAAAAGGTTTGGCTACCGGCAATAAAAAAACGTGACTATTCTTTTATAATACTTACCGGTTATGTTTTTCAATTTTTATTTCATAGAAGTTAACCGTGACATTGTTGATTTAATAAATATTATTTTCAGTCTTTTCAGGGCCGTAGAAATTGTGACTGTGTGTGGAATTGTGTTGTGTGTGTGTGTAGTTTTTAAGGAACAGATTAGCTGAAATTTGTTTCTATTAAGAATCATCATCTAGCTTAGCCTTTTATCAAATACGTTGGTATTCTTCCTGTCTAACCGAGTTGCAGCTGAATACCAGTATTTTACATCAGTTTCTATTAAGAATATTACCTGGGCGACCGAGCTCTGCTCTGGTAGAAATAGAGAACGCTCATTTAATATTATAGGATAGTTCATACTAGTTTAATGTATAGTACACATGGTTACACATCAAGCTATACGTTTCTCTCATTGTACAGAAATCCTATACAAGGCGAGATCAGCTTATACCGGAAACGTATAGCTTGATATGTAGCCGTGTGTACATATTAATTCCATGCTGCCATGTCATTATTCTAAGGTAGCCGTCTTGTTCGAAACTTTGGGCGATCGAGCTCTGCTCGGGTGAAAATACGGAGAAAACGAATTTTCCAGTTAATCGATTTTTTGCCCCCGTAAACCTGCGCCCTGATTGCGTAATACACGATCAATCACAATCTGAATCATTTTGAAACAGAATTGATAATCAGAAGTTCGAAAAAATAAAAATTCCTCAGCAACGTTATTTACGCAATGAATGTTGTTGAACTGTCAAGATTAAACAGAGTAGTCTAAATTATTTATGAAAATGCGTTCCGCAATTAGATAGCTGCTGCAAGTTTAATTGAAATCGTTAAAACCGTTTTCGAGAACGTGAATAACAAAAAAAAACAAAAGACAAACTTGACGAAAAAAATACTATACGTCATTGAGTTTGTCGCTTTACGAGACGTGAGAATAAGCGGACGTGTTTTTTGTATTTATTAAGTATAATGAAATAAATAATTACGACAAATAAATATAATTATTTGCGCCGTCAGTATAAAAGTAAAGTGTGTCGCGTGTGACTTGTAGGTTTTTACCGACTTGTAAGAGTGTTTTTACCGAAGTTGCAAAATGAACTAAATAATTTTTATAAACAATAAATATAGTGTTTAGTACTATGTCTCAACTAGGATCGAGCCCATTTGGTCGTAGCCAATTACTACGGCGAAGTCCTCCACCGACGCCTACTGAACCATTACCCCCGAGTGACCCAAACCCACCAGTACCCGAAGAGAATGAATTGCCCTGTGAAGTCATCAGTACGCCTGAGATCCAGAAATGGTTAGGATCTATTGATACAATACTAAACGAAGTCTGCACTATTGTCGGTGATGGGAAAATGAACTCAGAACAGAAGCTTCGTGTCTCCAATCTTTGCCGGAAGGTCTCAAGTGGGACATCTCAGATGGCCGTCTTATACCAATCGTTGAAGCAGAAAACAATGCAGGCCCATACCACAATCCAGCACCTACAGGTTCACCAGAACGTTGTGAACTCTCTCCAGCAGTTCAAAGAGGTCGTAGAAGCAAAGCTGAATCCCTCAGAAAATACTTCATTTGCTAGCATGGTGAAGAAAGGTTCTGATAACTTCGTCCGACCTGCAAATTTGAGATCAGTCGCCATCTATCCTAGCGATAAGACCCAAACGAGTGACGACACCAAGTCGCTTGTCCAAAAGTTAATCTCCCCCGAACAACTTAAGCTTCATGTCCGTGGCCTGAGAAAAGTAAAAAATGGGGGCGTTTTGATTAGCACCGAAAACAAAGGCGATATTGACAAGCTAAGGAATTCGGAAAAACTGGTATCATCGGGCCTTACAATAGAAGAACCTTCTAAACGCCGCCCTAGGGTCGCTGTCATTGGTGTTCCCGTATCCCTTACAGAGAAGGAGGTATTTGAATGTATTTACGAGCAGAACCTTTCAGATAAGTTGCCGAATATAACTCGTGAATCCTTCCTTGAGAGTATCAAATTGAGCCATAAATCGGGTAAGAAAGACCTTCCTACCTGTAACTACATCCTGGAACTACCTGCTAGCATACGAAAAATTATTATAAACCAAAGCCGAATTTTTATCAATTGGACATCGTGCCCTGTGAGAGATTTCACGATAGTCACCAGGTGCTTTAATTGCCAGCAGTTCGGACATGCAGCCAAGTTTTGCCGGGAAACTAGTCCTACTTGCAACCACTGTGGAGAGACTGGACACTCATTCAAGGAATGTAGCAGCAAATCTTCTACCGCTCAATGTGCGACGTGCAAGCGCTTCAAGAGGAAATGTGACCATCCAACTGGTGATGTAAGTTGCCCGGCGCGCAAATATGCAGAGATCAACTACATCAACTCAATAGACTATGACGGCGCCTAAGAGCGCCACCGAATACTTTATTTAGTTAGCACATAAACAGGAAGCTTATCCTCTATTTATATTTCAACTTAGTTTGTAACTATCATGACAAATCAGCTTAATTGTGATCTAGATAATTTTTCTGTGTCGGAATCTAAAATGTGTAATGTTGAGGACTGTAAGCACCTTCTTCCTTCTGGTGGAAAAACGTTAACCCTGCTCACACAGAATATTCGCAGCATAAATCGAAACATGAACGGATTTGAAGTGTTATTACAGAATCTTGATATAAGCTGTGATATTATCGTCCTAACAGAATGTTGGTTGTCAAAACAGACAGTCAATTTACCATCTCTTGACGGTTATTATTCTTATAAAACTGACAGAAACATAAACCAAAACGATGGGTTAGTAGTTTATATCAAAAATAATTTACGAACAATCAAAGAAGAACCTGTATCCGAAGATAGTAATTGCTTATTTATCAAAATTATTCCTGATACTATAGTCATGGCTATTTATAGGCCTCCTTCTCAAAATATGGATAGATTTTTGGACTCCCTTGACATAAACTTAAAAAACATATCATCGTTTAAAAACATAATAATTTTGGGCGATATTAACATTAACATTGCTTCCGGGAAAACCGAAACCCATGTGCATAATTATCTGAATATTTGCTCATTTTATGGACTTTTACCAGCTCACTATCACCCCACGCATCAGAGTGGCTCATGCTTAGACCACATCATCCTAAAATCAAAAAATCCATCCAAAACATTGGTTACTAATTCTTCGCTTACCGATCATCAAGCCGTTTTACTAACTTTACAAATATCTTCACCTAGAAAAAACTGCATGCGTAGTTACACAAAAGTCAATATGACAAACCTGGAAAATGACTTACGCGGTATTAATTTTGACCCAGTTTATAATTCAAACGACGCAAATATTACCTTAAAGTATTTCATAGATTCGCTACAATATGCAATAAGGAAAAACACATTCACTAAAACAATGCCGCGAAAGTATAGTTGTATAAAACCCTGGATTACACCCGGTCTCGTTCGTTGTATAAGACATAGAGACAAGCTTCACCTAAAATTGAAGCTCGCACCTGATAACGCAATACTCTCTGTTACATATAAAAGGTATCGAAACTTCTGTAATAATCTTTTGAAAAAACTAAAAAATCTGTATGATAAAAATGAATTACAGAAGGCAGGGACAAATAGTAAACTTCTGTGGAAATTTATAAAAACCAATACATTTAGATCGAAAACTCACGAACCTCCGTTTGATTTACTATCAACAGAGACAAACCCATCTGAAGCAATGAATAAAGTAAACAACTTTTTTGCTAACATTGGTAAAAACTTGGCTGAAAAATCTTTAAATTCTAGTAATTTTTCCCGTCAAACTCCGACTACGACTTCCTCTACACAAAATTCATTTGTTTTATTAGATACCGACGTTTACGAAGTAGAAAGAATAATAAACGGGTTAAAGGATGTTTGTGCTACTGGATGGGATCACATACCTAATAATATACTTAAAAGATTTAAATACCTACTCGCCCCTCCGCTAACACATATTTTTCAGCTATGTTTGTCTAAAGGTATATTCCCTAAATTGCTCAAAAAAGCTGTGGTCACACCTATATTCAAGTCTGGAGACAAAAACTGTGTGAATAACTACAGACCCATTTCAGTATTAACAGGCCTTTCAAAAATTTTAGAAAAAATCATTAACAGTAGATTGATAAAATATCTGGAAGATAACAAACTACTTTCAGATAATCAATTTGGTTTTAGGCCCAAAAGATCAACTAGCCAAGCAGTACACAAATTGATTAATCATGTAACTACCGATCTAGATAATGGTATGCACACAATTGGGATCTTTATAGACCTTGCCAAAGCCTTCGACACTATTTCATGTACTTTACTTTTGCACAAGCTTGAAACACTTGGGATAAGAGGAGCACAACTTCAACTATTTTCTGATTATCTTACCGATCGTCAGCAATGTGTAAAAATTGATCAGTATACAAGTTCTGAACTTAAAAATAGTTGTTTTGGTATTCCTCAAGGCAGCATTTTGGGCCCTACGTTATTTTTAGTCTATATTAATGAACTGTGCCGCCTGTCACTCCAAAATGGTGTTATAATGTCTTATGCAGATGACACCGCTCTATTGTTCTCAGCTAAATCAAGAGTTGAGGTCTACGAACATGCTCAGAATGGTTTTTACATTGTGTCTAATTGGCTTCATAATAATCTACTAACGTTAAATACAGATAAAACAAAATACATTTTATTTACAATGAGAAGTACTAACTTACCGCTTACTAATCTAAACATTTTCGCACATAATTGTAGCACGTATGCTGACACTGCATGTTCCTGCCCCACTTTAGCAAAAGCTGACCATTTAAAATATCTGGGTGTCACTATTGACTCCAATCTAAATTTCCGTAAACATATCGATTTACTTTGTACTAGAGTGCGCAAATTAATATATGTCTTTAAGAATTTACGGAACATAGCAGACTATAAATTAATTAAACAGGTTTATTTAGCTTTGTGTCAATCCGTTCTTACCTATTGCATTACTTCTTGGGGTGGTGCTGCAAAAACGATTTTACTCCCTCTAGAGCGTGCTCAAAGAGCAATTCTAAAGGTTGCTACCTTTCGCCCTTTTAGATTTCCTACGCACCAGCTCTACATAGCATGTAATGTACTAACAGTACGGCAATTATTTATACTAAGCATAGTACTACTCCAGCACACTGCACTTCCTTTTGACCCAGTACCTTCCGACAAGAGAAGGAAAGACATGGTTTGCATAAAGCCTCAAACTAGACATGCGTATGCTAATCGATTTTATGTGTTTTTAGGACCTTTTTTGTACAATAGGCTCAACAAGTTACTAAACTTCTATAGTGAAATATATAAAAAATGTAGTAAAATGTTATCAGAACATTTAGCGATACTCAATTACACAGACACAGAAAAACTTCTAGAAATTTTGTCATGATGATAATTTATTCACTCGTAAGTATTTACTTTTGTATTTTTACATAGATTTAGTTTTTAGATATTAAATTACCATTAAGCTTTTTCTCATATTCGTTATTAGATTATCTTATATCAGTTTATCTTTAAATTTTAGTGTTCCAAATTAATTTAAATGTAAAGTGATGGCCTGAAACACAGGTTTGAATTAACCTAGATCGGGCGGGTCGCTTCCTTACATCGTAATTCCGAACCATTATTACTTGCACCTGTTCTAAACATATTTTAGATTTAGTTTATTCTTTAGGCACTATCATTATTGTTTATGAAATCTTACTGTGGACTAATTGTATACTTTTTGTAAATGTTTTTATTCAATAAATATTATTATTATTTCGTTTATTTGTTTTGTCTTCTTATTTATTTACATTTTTAAATATTTCTTAAAAAACGATATAAAAAAAACATTTAAAAATATAAAAAATAGATGTCCGCCGGTGTCGGGAGCAGGGTCCAAGCTACCGGTGGTTAGGGCTGCAGAGACAGGAACCTCCTCACAATGCGAGCCGTATCGAGTAGTACTGCCTTCTGAATCAGGCCCTTGATCCAACCGCCTAACGACAGCCTCGAAAGATGTTGGTCGAGGCTTTCCGCAATCAGGCCATTGGCCGTTACGACAATCGGCACAATGATAGCCGAGGTCACATCCCACATGTCGACAACCTCGTGTGCTAAGTCGAGATATTTAATTTGTTTCTCTTTCTCAGCTTTCACGAGGTTCCCGTCATGCGGGATGGTAACATCGACTATCATTGCGCGGCGCGCTAATCGGTCTATCACCACTATATCAGGCTTATTGGCTACAATAGTCCTGTCAGTAATGATAGACCGATCCCAGTACAACGTGACATGGTCATTTTCGAGAACTGGGTCGGGCACATACTTGTAATACGGTACCTCAGAGTCAACAAGTTTATATTTCAAAGCAAGTTGCTGGTGAATAATCCTGGCCACTTGGTTATGCCTGTGTAAGTACTCGCCGTTAGCTAGACGCGAACAACCAGAGATAATATGTCTGATGGACTCACCCGGACGATGGCATGCCCGACACACGTCAACCGTCCCGTCCTTCATAATATGTCTCCGATAGTTATTCGTCAAGATAACTTCGTCCATAATTGCACAGACAAAACCTTCAGTTTCCCCGAAAAGGTCACCGAAACGTAGCCAGGATACGGACGCTAAGAAATCTACACCAGGCTCATGAAGAGCCCGATAGTAGCGCCCGTGAAGCTCCTTGCTCTGCCATACCTCCTTGCGGTCATCTGTAGTAAGTATTACAGGTTTGCGCCAGTTCTCTTTAGCCATGGAGAGCGGGGTGAGTCCCTTGTCCACTGCGACCACATCCCGGTGCATACCCACTTCGGCTTTAAAAAAATAATCCCTGAGGCTGCATACCTCGCGGTTGTGGAGGGTCTTAGCGTTTAAAAAGCCTCGACCCCCGCACTTCCGCGGGATGTACAGTCTCATCACCGATGAACGTGGGTGATGCATCCGGTTTGCGGTCAGGAGTGTACGGACCCTTCTGTCCAGGGCGTCGAGTTCGGTCTGAGTCCATTTGAGTATGCCGAAAGAGTACATCAAAACCGGCATGACCCAACCGTTGTAGGCGCGCACCTTGTTTCCGCCCGAAAGAAGGCTAATTAAAACCTTCTTCAGGCGACCAAAGAAGCGCTCCTTCAACGATTGCTTCATGTCAGCAACGTTGATGCCTAACGCTTCCGACATACCCAAATATTTATAGCTTTCGGCTGAGGAGAGGGATCTAAGGTGTATGGAGTCCGAGAGTTGAGTTCCCTCGGATTCCATAATCTCCCCTCGCTTTACATGCATGACTGCACATTTGTCCACACCAAATTCCATCCTGATGGCGCTACTGAATGTTTCAGTTACCTTCAGTAGCTCCATCAGTCGCAATTTGTTGGGGGCAAAGAGTTTCAAGTCATCCATGTAGAGGAGGTGAGATATGACCTGACCACCTCTCCTTAACCGATAGCCTAGACCTGAATCCTCTAGCAGTGTGCTTAGAGGATTCAGGGCTAAGCAGAACCAAAGTGGACTCAAACTGTCGCCCTGAAATATTCCCCGTTTAATCCATACAGGCTCATCATTCCCCTGGATCTGTCGACATCCTGGGTAGCGAAGGACCGTCCTCCATTGCCCCATACACGACATCAGGAAGGTGCGCAGAGTTGCATTTATCTTGTACAACTCCAGCACCCTCATGAGCCATGTATGTGGCACCGAGTCGTAGGCCTTCTTATAGTCTATCCAGCATATCGACAGATCCTTGCAGGATCGACGAACCTGTTGGCTTATGGCCATGTCGATGAGGAGTAGCTCCTTAGTTCCGCGGGACCCATTCCTACATCCATTTTGAGAGGCAGACATAACCGAGTTATTGTCAATGTGTGTGTTAATTTTCGCTCTCAAAATGGATGTAAGAAGTTTATAAACTGTCGACAAACATGTGATCGGTCTATAATTCTTGGGTTCCGCGGGACTACCTGACTTATGGAGCAGGTGGGTAACGCCTGTTGTAAGGAACTGTGGTAGCGACCCAGTCTCTAAGGATGACTGGAATTGAGATGCCAGGCAAGTGTGTGAACTAATTAGCCATTTTAGCCAAAAGTTGTGCAGTCCGTCCGGTCCCGGTGATTTCCAGTTCGGTAACGGACGGGCTGCACTGGCTATATCTAATGGCGTGATTTGCACCTTATCCATTTCTGGTATAGTTTCACACACTCGCTCGACATCCTGCATCCAGCCAGCCTCAGCGTGACAGACGGGTACCGACCATATGCTGCGCCAGAATGCACTCGTGGCGGCATCATCTGGGCGGCACACGTCTGTCACATTTTGTTCAGGCCGCTCCCAAGCTCTATATACCCACCTCTCATCGCTCTGGAACATGCGATTCTGCGTGTATCGGTCAACCCGCCGCTTATACCGTCGAATTCGGCTCGCCCATGCACAAACTTTCTGCTTCAGGAAGTCGATGCGCTCTGTAACACGGGACATGTATTCTTGAGGACTGATTCCAGTCCCCGAGAATGCCTGCCTTACAAAGCGCATCACTCGTGGTCGTGTATTGCCCTCCCTGAAGCAGTATAGTTTGCCAATGAGGACCCTGGTCCCATCAATACGTCGCTCGATCCTGCACTGCCAGGCTGGTACGGCTGGTTTTGGTCGAGTAGCTCCGTCACAGTTTGGGAACTTGACGTTAGCTAAACGACATGCCGCAACAGCCGCACAATACAGGATCGAGTGTGTATCAATGAGATCCTCGCTGCTCTCGAAGAAATTCTTAAGCTGCGAGTCCAAGGCACACACCAGCGCCCTATTTTTTTTGTGCATGGGTAAGCGTGGAAGTCGGGGTCTAAGTTCGGTCGGGGTGTGCCTATACTCGCGCAACGCATCCTCCAGTGCGCTCCTCAGTCGGACGTTGCACTGGCTACTTACTGTGTCAACCCTATCATCCTCTTCTGCAACACCATGATTGAACCGCGGCGGGATTGCATCAGTATTTGACGTTTGTGCCGCGGTTTGTGCCGGAGTTGATACGATATGGTTGCTCAGTACCTCTGAGCGCAGCCTATCAAGTGCGGCATCGTCCAACCTATGATTGCGTTGGATGACACGCACCTGATCCGACAGTCGTTGGGCCGAGACGTTGACGGTTGGCTCTAGTTCCTGAAATAGAGACAGCATCCTAACACGGTACGCAGTGAGGTTAGTTCCTCCCTCTGTAGACCCGTAATATGCGCGCATGACGTTCTCGTTCATAGACTGAGTCCATCTCATGCGCTGCACACAACCACCGGCAGCGGGGACCCGGCTCGAGGCCGGTTGGCCCCTAAGTCCCAAGCTTCTCGGTGGCCGGCCTCTCCCCTGCCGACGTACAGGTGTTGGCGACGTCGGCGGGGAAAAATACTCGTCACTCGAGCTCGACACAACTACCGCGGCCGTTGTCGTCACAGCGCTCACGATGGGGCTGGATACCGGCGGCGGCGGCGAGGCGGAGCTGAGCGACGAGTCCGGAGGTGGTGGGCGTGCTCGTGCAGCAGATCTCGTCAACATTTAGTAGTAGTTTTCATAGCTTTTATTGGAGGTGACATCTGTCACTTCACCTCCGTTATGATATTTTTTCATTAGGTCTATTTATGTGGTGCATTTTGTTATTTTTTATGTTTTATTTTGATTTAAAGGTTTTAAGCTTGTTTTCGGGTTCTGATATAACAAAAAAAATACTGCGTCGTGAATAAAACTATGAAAATTCAGGGAACTATTTTTCTGACGTGTTGACGTTTTTGTGTTGCCAGTGATTTTTTGATTATTATTATTATTATTATTATTAGTTTCTTGATGTTGGTTTTTTGTAATTAGTTTGACATGTTTAGTTTTACATAAGTAAGCAGAGAGAGAAAGCTTCCGTCTCTTCCTTTCATTTGCAAGTAGAGCAGCTGTATTCTTGGTATGATATTAATACAACAGTAGATACGAGCAGCATTATCCTAATCTGCAAATTAGAATCTAAATTCTGCATATAATTTTAAAAGCAACATTCAAAAGCGCCACGCATTGTGATAAGAATTTACGAGAACCACCCATATATAAGAAGGTTATGTACTAACATTTCCCTTAGCTACACAACGTAAATGTAGGAAATTCAGAGTGCGTGTTCACCACTGGCTCGACCGATAAGAATCTGACCTTGACCCTGAAATGTCCTAATAAACCGGTTTTTTATCGTCCCGAGTACTAGAAAACTTTTAGTAGTTGTAGATAGCGAGTGGATATGATGGAAATTGGAACTGGATTATTTATTTGATTTGACTAATTATGGCTTTGGAACGAATTAGTTCCTATTATTGTATTACAAAAAATATTCGCTAAAAATCTAATCATTCTAGACAAAATGTTTTGGTAATAATTGGTTAAGTCTCAACTTTGATAAAGTATGAGTAATGGTCTAAAATTCTGAGATTTATTTTCGATGTATTAAAATAATTATATAGTATAAAAAAATTGAAAAAAAAACTATAATTTTTTATTGTATCTACGTAATCTTACTTTTAAGTTTGCATAACATTTGAACCAGTGGTCTGTTTTATGTGTCAAGTATTTTTGAACATTAACTTTTTTCGAATTACGAACTTACTTTTTAAAACGCCACGAAAATGTGGTTGTCATGAATTTAAAAGAAACGAAATCATTCCCATTTCTTGTAAATTTTATACATTTTTGTAAATACTAAGTCTATTTCAAATAAAACATTTTACATTACGAAATACATAGGGCTTGAATATTTAACGAAAATCTGATTTTGCAAAACTAGAAAAGTTTATTGCCTCATAAGTCCATTCGTATTAAATATCCATCAATTCTAACAAATAAATTCTGTCGAAACTTGCATAAAAACCTCTTTGAAAGACTAGAGTTTGTATTTGTTTTCTCATAGGTATTTGTTTAAACCTGGGAATACAAGATGGAATTGAGCGAAAGCCTGTGTTGTACTGAGTCTTTTGTTTATTTACACAGATGGTTGTGCATTTTATGTATGTGTGCCTCTTTTTGAAAGTCATTGCGATATTATTGTAGGTTATTGAAATAACAAGACGAGATTGCGAGACAAGACTGAAGTAAAAAATTGAGGCCGTAAACGTAACGTGAATTTCAACGGTATTTTAATCGAAAATACTTTAAAAAATTAAACCAAAACCATAAGTCTAGACATACATCTTCTATCTATATATATATCTATACATTTTGGCTTATTATATATAAAATAATAATAATAATATTGGTTGAAAAATTGATAGTATGTGCAAGACATATTCCATTAAAAATCGTTCCAATTTACGTTATTTTGTATTTTGCGCGATTAGTTATTCTCTGTAAAATATAATAGACGACGTATATTTAGCAACCTAATCCGCTTAACCGTTCTTAAGGAGTCATAAAGAACTCTGTAAGAAATCGACACGTGTTTCACCTCTCAACGAGGCATCCTCAGGATGGCTATTGTCTTGTTGCGAACCCGGACCCGACGTGTGCACACGTCAAGCGTCGAGAGCAGTGTGCTCACTGCTCTCGACGCTCGTGAAACATGTGTCGATTTCTTACAGGGTTCTTTATGACTCCTTAAGAACGGTTAAGCGGATTAGGTTACTAAATATACGTCGTCTATTGTATTTTATAATGGATTTCCTTAAAGTCACGCCTGAATCAATTAACTATCTTATTCTATGTAGTCTAAAGAAAGCTCGTTATCTTATCTACACATATTATTAAAGTCGTGGCGAAGTCAAAACTGTGCATTGAATATTTTTGAAAACAGTAATTGCTGCGAGCTCTGGAGACGATTCTAATGCCGATAGTATAGTTTTTAGAATTTTTGTCAGTTTGTCTATTTATGTATTTTGTATAGATAAACCCTATAAGGTCAGTCAGGTCAGGTCAGTCTGAAGGCTATCACGCTATTTGCAATGGGGGATGAGCAAAATGTACGTATTCTTATATAGTTTACCGCAAATTGTAAATTAAAGACGAGTCAAAAGGCTATCATTGCAGTTAGTTACAGATTTGACCTTTTAAATGATTATATCATTACGCTATACCTTTTAGGAGCTAAGCAGTCAATCATGACATAATATATAAGAATGGCTATTTTAATAAATTTTGAATAAAGCAAATAGGGTAGTGGTTCGACGACTGCTTTGCAAATCTGTGGTTGTAAATTCCCAAGTAATGACAATTTTTGTGATTCTTTTGTTACATTTTGATAAACTATCATAGTTTGTAGAAGCACAGAAAAACATGAAGTTCAGGCCTCTTCTGTCATCCATGGTTATAATAAAAATAAAAATCTATGGTTACGTGACAGTTAATGAGAAATACCGTGTGTAATCTACCAATGTTATGTGATTGCCGTTCGTCAGGAATAATCTGTAAGAATGCATTAGTCCTGGTATCAATGTTGGTAGGTACCATAGGGTAGTTTAAGCAGGAACGCAGGCGTTCATTAATTCAGTAAAAACGAAAAAGTTCGCAAGCAATGGGAAACAACAACATCAAGGGAACAAGTCAACCTCAGGGCGAGCTGCTTCTCACACGGACTTTTTTTATTAGGACTCGTATACTAGCGAGTGCTTCTGCTTCGCACGGTTTTTACGACTTGACAAAACATCGAGATTTCTTCTGTAAACGTAACTATAATATTAACGTATTATACAGATAAACCTTCCGGAATAAATTCTCTAAACGATGGTGAAGTCCAACGCGGACATACAGACAAACACGAAAAGCGACTTTGTTTTATAATATGTATAGATTGCGGTGTTTTACGACTTCCATTCGAACGAACTCGCGGGTAAAAGCTGGTTAATAAAGAACTTGATTCACTTATTGAGAATGACATGTGACATCCACCAGTGTGCGTGCTTGGTGGATTACGGCCCCCTCCCTTCCCCACAAAGCTGTCCCATCAGTGGGAACGTTATCAGCTGATCATAAGGGTAATACACCAAAACCAAATTCCTTCAAATCGTACAAGTCCGCGCTTCGACTCTATAAAAGAATTGCGAACGAAACCATAGCGCGATTCAGAAACAGTGTGATCAGCTAACAACGCCATCTATCAATATATGAGTCAAACTATGCGCTATTGTATTAAACAGTAAAAAAAATAAAAAGATCAATCTAAATAAAATAATAAGAAATAAATAAATAATATTATAAAGACGTATAGTTGTGTGTCAGTTTGTTTATAGGCGGTATTCTTCGGAAGTACTGGTCAGATTCCAAAAATACTTTCACCAATGCAAAGCTACAGTATTTCCGAGTATCATAGGATATATTTTATGTTAAAACAAGAAATTTCACGCGGACAAACTTGCGTGCAGAAGCAAATTCTGATTAAATATGTCATTCGCAGGCCACTGCAAGATATGCTCTCAGAAGTTGATCCGTGACACCCGGTTCTCCACTTTTCACAACCAGTCAGCCCGCTTTCTCAGAACCCCATACATTTATTTGCAAAAAATATAACCCACATAAAAATCATGACCCGTAGCTTTGCTTACATTTTGCCTAATTCTGTAACAAACTGGCGCTAGCAATTAATAAAAAAATTACGACCACTCTGGCCTTAACAGCACATACATCTACACTCCGGAAAGCCTTGAATATTTTTTGTTCAAAAATAAAGGCGACTTAGAGACCCTTCATTAAAATAATTCATTTCGTTAGTCCAGTTAGACACGCAAGGGTGTTTTAAAAAATTTAATTACAGCGAACTCCGTTCGTCACTGGACAAACACAGTGAAACAATTTCAGAATTAAGTTAAAATTTTCACGTGAAACGTCCACAATATTTCCTCTTTTCACTTCTTTATCTGAGATTATGAAGACTACGCTTGGGAAGGTAATATTATTACTGCACTAGTGTTGTGATACATCTAAGTTGTTCTTAGTAATTTTGTAGATGTTTTTTTTTTTTAGGACGACTGGCTGGATAGGGAGTGTTTTTACCACACAAATTGTACGTCACATAGAGGAAGGCAGTGTCACGTGTATTGTCTGTGAATAATATATGCATATTTTTAGCTCCATTTATCAAAAACAACACATTATTTAAAGAAAAAAATACTGTTGTTTTTGCTACTTATGAAACTGAAACTGGTTTTCTTTTTAAATAAATAAATTATGGTCTACAGAACAAGGGACGACTTTCATTTAGAAAACATATTACTTATAATAATATTCTATAGTAAAATCCATTATTGTAACCAGAAATATACAAAATCTGTTACTTACATGATCCTTTTCTGGTGTACCTGTCATTATTTTTCCATACTTCGCAATACATATAAATAGTTCCATCTTTGCTCAGAAAGAGAAAACTAGTGTAAATATCAGGTGTCCTAGTTGAAGTGAGGTAAAATTAGTAGGTCAGAGCTACGATAATACTAGCTACCTAAGTTAACTTTGTAATTGGAGATGTAAGAGTACCTATGAGTAACTATTTGAACGTTTTTACAATGTTTTGTCTGTCTTACGAGCTGATCTTACAACAAGATTAGTTTAGAAGATGGTCTTTGTTTTTTATACAGCCTAGGTCACCACGCTTGTATAATGACATGGATTCACAAATCAAGGATTCATCACGACATTTTCCTCTGCAAAAATCAGTGGTAGTATCTGATTTACTTCAAGATGTTGAAAATCAAAACACGTTTATTCAAATAAGGCTTAGAATCAGCACTTTTTGAACGGCAAACTTAGGTATTAACACAGCCCCCAGAATGCCCGGCCTTCATCGCTTTATCGAAGAAGTGGCGCAACATCGCACACAACCGTTTCCTAGCTTGTACCTACTTTATTTATAGTTAGGCAATAACTTTAACTGAAAATATTGTTACGTATTAGCTCCCCGATTTCCCTTAAGTTAAGTTTGGGTAGCAGTTTTCAAAAACAAACTTAGTCAAGTTCTAAATCGGTCGATATGTTAACTAAACTCTGTTTACAACTCAGTCCTGGCTGAAACGTAGTATCGCCTATCCGCATTGATCCAGTAATGTGTTCAGAACCGCAATATCCAAGCTCGAATGCTTCGGAGAAATTAATTGACACGATTCAATCCTATACATGGTCTGTAGATTGACTCTGAAGATATTCACCTGGCACTTTGCCGAAGGATCGATTATTTAAAAGATAAAGGTGTCTTTGCCAGGGCAAAGATAGCTTTATTTTCTAAATTATCGATCCACAGGGATCAATAGTGTGATAGAAAGCAAGTTGTCACTTGACTGACAAGCTCTTTAAGATGCACCTTAATCTAGTTCAATCTAGTTGCAACTAGATTACGGTTGGTCCAATGCGACCGATGACATCAACTTTTCAGATCAATCTATTGTGGTGCATGGATAGGAGTCGACTGTTATTCTACGAGACGCCCACTGAGTGGAGCGGGAGAAGTTTAGTTGTCTAGTAAAATGATGTTCTGTGTTTATCAATGGTCGTTCGTTTATCGAAGGGTATGAACGATAGTGGTTAAGGCCTCGCCTCTTATGCACGAGATTGAGGGTTCAAATCCCGGCAAGTACCAATGTGACTTTTTCTATTTATATGTACTTTCTGAGTTTATCTTGGACATTACTGACATCGGTGAAGGAAAACATCGTGTGGAAATATGGACTTATAGTTAATATAAGTCTGAAATCACCAACCCCTCTTGAGCAAGCGTGGTGATCAATACCCGTGCCTTCTCTGTATGAGAAGGGGCCTTTGCCCTGCAGTGGGACAGTAACAGAATGGTATTTTTATTAGTAAAGATTGATTATGTTTTGCGGGAATTATTAACCCCTTATACAAAATACATACATGAATACTAGTTTCCAGACACAAATTCCTTAGACTGGGCCTAATTTAAAAATATTTTTCTTATGACAAGTTACTTGGTGGACTCAAAATGGCGAAGCAATAATTGTATCTGAAAACACAACACGTTAGAAACAGGTTCGTTTACAATTTTAATATTATTAAATCAAAATTTTATACCGGTAAACAAACTGAAAATAGTTAATAAATCATAATGTCAACTGTAATTCGTTGGGCCGCAGTACACTACACCGGTCGCTAATTAGCTACGTACGAACATAGTCGATGATTCATGTGGCCGCAAATTACCCTTATTACGGCGTATCGGCTACCATATCAGCAGTAAAGCCCATTGCTGAACATGGGGGCTTCCAATAACTGCTACAATAAACGGTCAGTAGCGATGTTGCTGTAATCACCACGGATAGCAGAGAGATTGGTGTTCACAAGAGTAAGTGACCATGAACATCTATGGAGATCTGACGAAAAGCTGACGTCACATGTGCTTGTATTACACCGACACTTGTAGATAGAAATGGTTCCACACCGAAACAGAGCAATGCAGCTTGGCTGAAGGAATAGATTTTTTAAAGATATTTATTCCTACACTAGCTGCATTCCGCGATTTCACCCGCATATGTCTCGATCCCGTAAGAATATCAGGATAAAAAGTATAAAATGTCCTAACCCAGGTCATTGTCTACCCGCGTGCCAAATTTCATCCAAATCCGTTCAGCCGTTTTAGCGTGAAAGCGTCACAAACAAACAAATTCACTTTCGCATTTACAATATTAGTTAGAATGATGGTCTATTCAGGTATAAGCTATATTACTAACGCACTCGGTAGCGATACTGGTTCGCCTTCTGGGGCGGCAGTCTCGACATAGATAGCGATTGTTATACGACCGAATTCGGTCGCAAAGTCCTAACGGCGCGGCGTCTCTAGACCCGCGTGACGTGCTTGACAAGCACCTGATTTTTACGTGCTTGTCAACCAATTTTGACCGTCAAGGGATGCCATTAGGATTTTGCGACCGAATTCGGTCATATAGCGATCACTATATATGTCGAGATTGCCGCCCCTGGTTAGAACTTTGGACCAGTATCGCTACCGAGCACGACAGCGATGTCGCTTATATCTGAATTGACCTTTATGGTAGTAGTACTTCTCCGAGGGAGCTCCTTATATTCTTAACTGCGGATTTTAAATCTTGAGCTGTTGTTCTTCGCCGTAACTTACTCTATATTAAGTTGGGGCGAATTACACTAATTTAGATGCGGCAGTTAAGATGTGCTGATTGGGTTCACATTCATTGGTGAAATTGGCTCTTAGTTTTTATCGTACAACCACAACTGAGATACATGAGCAGATATTTAATATCACCTGATGTTGTATTTTGTCTCGACGCCCTTTCTAGTCGAAACGGATGTTTTAATTTTTGTGCATATTTACCCTAAATATGCACAAAAATTAAAACATCCACGATATGAAGCAGATTTTTTATATTTTTATTAACACAGAAATACATTTATTATTTAAGAAAAATAGGAAATAATACAATGGCACCTTAGTCAATGTGAGGCGTGAACTTGGTGATATCCACACATTTTTTCAAGGCGTGGGATAAGGCTTGACACCGCTGCTCTCATTTCTTGCTCCACATAAATCTTTGAGCGATATAAGCTCTTTATTGCAGCTACAACTGAAAATCCGGCTTCACATAAATAAGATATCTCAAAGGGAATGAGATTTCTTAGAGCTTTTATTTTGTATCCGCGAATATCTAAGTTTTGTTTTTGGACAACGGGAAACAGGATCTCCTCCCGGTGCACCTCTTTACCCTCTACGGCGCGGCGCACCAGGGCGCCGCGGCGCACACTTTGGGAACCCCTGACTTAGAGAATATTTTACTACAAAAAAACTTTGCACTTTCTGAAAGGTTGTTTGTCCTTCGTTAAATCGCAGTTGGCATCTAAGTAGTAGGTTTTACGGCCATTAACGCTACTAATCGGTCGTTCTGCAATAGTCCTTAGCTAAGCCAATCGTACGTGCTAACTGCCTATTAATTAGGGGATCACAACCATTTTTTATATTGTCAATCTGGATCAGTGACAATGGTTTTATCAGCATTGCACACAATCGGAGAACATTAATTTCAGTGTATTGACACCGTCTGGACTAGGTTCTTTGTTAGTATAGACATTTTTAAGGATCTTCAACATAATTTTATTTTATTTACTGGACAACACACAAAAGTAACATAAGTAAAAGTCTTCATAAAGATTTTAATTGAAAAAACCGGCAATGAGCATATCAGACGACGCACAATGAAGGGTTCCGAAGTTGAGATGAATTTATTTATATTTACAATCTTAACATTGTAGTTGAAAAACATGTGCTCCGTTCTCCCATACATTCAGACTGCAAATGTGAGTATGTACGCACAATATTGGGCCCATTTTATTTTAAGAACACAGACTTCTTATAGATTTTCCTGTAATCTATGAGTATAGAACTATTTTCTATAAATTTTTCGCAATTTTTGGATCAACAGTTTCGGAGATAGGGTGCAATGGTGTTGGGGAATTTTAGGTGAACTCTTCAAGGAAACTCCAAATATGCTGATAATTAATCAAACATGTATTGCCTCAATGACGAACAAAAATGGAAGGGGAGATGACAAGAAAGTACAGATAGTCCTTACATCTAACTACAAGCTAATTAGTATGCACCGTTGATTTGCTCATTCTAAACGAGCAGGCGTCGGCTCGAACATGCCCCCAGACGTTGGAAGCAGCAGGGGCGCTTTCAACCAGACGCAGAATCAACGGGCAGTGGGCAAATCCTGTTAAAGGCTCTTCTGACGACTCCAGCGGATGTTTTGACGTCTGCCACACGAACAATTCCATCCGACCCTGGATGGACGGCGATGACTCTTCCCTGTCTCCATTTAAGAGGAGGAATGTGGTCCTCCTTTATGATCACCAAAGAACCCAGCTTCAGTGTGTCTTTGCAGGTATGCCACTTAGTCCTTTGCTGCAGCTCGGACACAAACTCCTTACTCCAACGAGTCCAAAAATGCTGGCGTAGCTGCTCGATCCGTTGGAAACGAGACAATGAAGCAGTGGAGTGGTTCAGTAGATCGTGCTGCGGAAGTGACATCAGCGGCCGGCCAATAAGAAAATGACCCGGAGTCAGTGGGATGCAGTCAGCTGGATCGGATGACAGCGGCGTCAGTGGACGTGAATTTAGTATCGCCTCAATTTGGACTAATGTGGTGTTAAGCTCTTCAAAAGTTAATTTACAATTTCCCAACACTCGCCTGAGATGATATTTGGTTGACTTTACACCCGCTTCCCAGAGTCCGCCAAAATGAGGAGTATACGCTGGTATAAAATGGAATTTAATTCCGTCATTAGCCAATTGCTCGCCCAAGGAATTGCAATTAGATTTAAGGAACTTCGAAAGTTCGTTGCAGGCACCGACGAAAGAGGTACCGTTGTCGGAGTAGATGTCACTGGGTTTTCCCCGTCGCGAGATGAATCTAGATAAAGCTAGTAAATATTTATTGCTGGTTAAGTCAATCACCAGCTCTAAGTGAATAGCCTTAGTGGTGAAGCACACAAAGATGGCTATCTACACTTTAACTAGCCTGCATCCCCGACCTTGCCTACTAGCAGCCATGATGGGACCCGCATAATCCACACCAGTGCTTTCAAAAGGATAACCACCTGGAAGGAGACGCTGCTGTGGCAAATTACCCATCAAAGGAGTAACTGTTCTACCCGACATGCGACAACATCGCACGCAATTACGATAACAATTCTTAGCTAGGCTTCGTCCGCCTATGGGCCAGTATGAGTCCCTAATTGAAGCCAGCAATAACTGAGGGCCTGCATGCATCAGCTTTACATGTTCAAATTCGAATAGTAACTTCGTAAATTTGTGAGTGGACTGTAAAAGAATAGGGTGCTTTTTATCAAAAGCAAAAGTTGAGTTTGCTAAGCGTCCTCCGACACGCATGATTTTATTATTATCTAAGAATACGTTAAATTTTAAAAGGGCGCATTTATATGGCAACTTCTGATTATTAATGAGTAATTGATACTCAGGAAAAGACTCAATTTGGCTTTTAATTATTATAATATTTAATGCTTCCTGCAACTCGACTTGTGATAAAAATTTACCGATAGAAGGAACTTTCCTACACAATTTTATAAATCTTAAAACTGTTGCTATACTACGGATCAGCCTTAAATAACTAGAAAAACTATTAAAATCGATGAATGTATGACATTGACTATTATCACTAACACTGGCGCTCATTATAACATGAGGTCGAGTTTCAGGCAGCTTGTCTGGCTCTAACGATTTATGTTGAGACGGCCAATGAGACTGGACTTGCTTCAAAAAACTGGGACCACTCCACCACAAGTCCAAAGATTGCAGAATACTAATATCCACGCCACGAGATATTAGGTCTGCTGGGTTCTTGGCGGTTGGGATGTGTCGCCAAGTACAGTGTCCTGCCTTATCTAAAACTTCAGCAACGCGATTGCGCACGAATGGCTGAAGCTTTGAAGGTAACATCTGCAACCACCCCAACACGACGGTGGAGTCAGTCCAACAATAAACATGACTAAACTTGAGTCGCAGTGAACTCACAACCTTCTCGCACAAACGAGCTCCGACTACGGCGCCACACAATTCCAGTCTTGGAATGGTGGTCGGCTTAATCGGTGCAACTCGACACCCGACACCCTGATCATTGGCACTACGTACATAGACGCACGCACCATACGCACGCTCAGATGCGTCTGTGAATACGTGTAGTTCCAGTGTAGTAAATGCATTACATATAACGAGTCGTGGAACACGATAATTATTGATAAGCGGCAATGCTTTAATAATAGCATTCCAACTAGCATTAAGTGCCGGCGTTAATGGCTCATCCCACGAGAGTTTGTCTAACCACATCCGTTGTAAAAACATTTTCATTGTGACTACGCAAGGAGATAAAAGTCCTAGGGGGTCAAAAATACGTGCTATGGCAGAAAGTATATCACGCTTTGTAACAGAATCCGTAGAAGGTAACGTTACACTTGAAAATCCAAATTCATCGGAACTAGAAAACCAGTCAAGCCCTAATAACTTATTGGGTTCATTAGATCCCATATCTAAATCTAATGACGACTGAGAAGCTCCGGAGACTAATTTAGGAATGTTAGACCTCCACTTTCTAAGCGGCATGCAAGCAGATGCTAGTGCGTTGGTGACCTGTGTGCGAATAAACATAGCTTCATTTAAATCATCAGCTCCAGTAAACAGGTCATCAACGTAAAAATCATGCTTGATGACGTCAGCAATCCTATCTCTACTACTTGAGGATGACTCACCCACAGAACCCGAAGTGATCTTAGTGTCATTGGTTTGATAGTCCATCCCTATTTGCTTGAGGCAACGTGTAGCAAGAAATGGTGCACTAGCCGTACCATAAGTGACGGTATTCAATTTATAAACCTTGACAGGATGGTCTGCATTATCACGCCACAAGACCTGTTGCAGATACCTATCAGATGGGTGGACGTATATACATCTATACATCTTCGCAACATCAGCTGACAAGACGTACTTGTGTTGTCGAAACCGAAGAAGTATAGACATAAGATCGTCCTGCACTGTAGGACCCACCATCTGCACGTCATTGAAGGATACTCCTGAAGAAGTAGCAGAGCTTGCATTAAAAACTACACGCAGCTTGGTAGTTGTGCTACTTTCACGCAGTACCCCGTGGTGTGGTATGAAATATCCACTGGGACTGTCATTATCCTTTTTTTCGGTCATATGTCCTAAAGTCTCATATTCAGACATGAAGTCACGATATAACTTACCGAAATCAGGCTTGGACTTCAGTCTGCGTTCTAGGGAATATAAAAACTTAGAAGCCCTTTGGAAAGATTCTCCTAAAATAGAAGGATTTTGCTTAACAGGAATACGAACACAAAAATGACCGTTCTCTAAACGCGTCGTATTCTTGACAAAATGCTCCTCACACAACTTCTCCTCGGGTAAATAATGTGAAGATTGTGAATTAATCTCTTCCAGATTCCAGAATTTTTCTAAATCGGTGCGAATTTTATTTAAGTCACCGTTACTATGGGAATCTGTTTGAGTAAAATTGCATGAAATATTATTGGTCATTAATTTACCATTATTATAAGTAACAGGGCCAGAAACAATCCAGCCTAGCAACGTATCACACAACACTGGCTTACCTACTCCTAGTGTAATTCTCTGTGAACCAACCAAGTCCCAGAAGAGATCCGCTCCTATTAAGACATCTACTTCTGAAGGCTTGTAAAAGGTGGGGTCAGCCAAACAGATATTATCTGGTATATTCAGGTCAGAAATGTCTACTTCACGACAGGGCACAACAGTCGTTAATGATGGCAAAACAAAACAATAAAACTTAGCAACATAACTATTGTCTAATGACGTCATTTTTACATGACATGTTTTGCCTACACGAGAACTTACGTTATTAATGCCATAGACCGAACCATTTATCTGACTAGTATTTAAGTTAAGCCGTGTACATAATCGTTCCGTCATAAAACACGATGTGCTACCACTATCAAGCATGGCTCGCACTATATGCTCACGATCATTGTGATCACATAACTTGATAAGAGCGGTGGATAATAACACAGCGCGTTGTTTACGCTCACTACTTAACGAACTGAGATCCGCAGACAAAGTTAAATTATTTGCAATCACATTAGTGCTAGCCACGGCGTCAGTGGGTGATGACGTTGATACGGAATGGGACGAGCTACCGTGTGATTTGTTGTCATTATTGCAAGAATTCGCCGTACCTTTATTCTGCGACGAATGAATCAAAGTGTTATGTCGGCGCTTACATATCTTGCATCCCGGCTTTTTGCATCGGTTAGCAAAGTGACCTGCATGAAAACAGTTATAACACACTTTATAGTTAGGTATTAATTTGAGTCGGGCGTCTATGCTAAGTGCAAGGAATTGTGAACAACAGCTTAAAACGTGATCAGCTTTACAGTGCGGGCACAACTTACTTAATTCAGTGCTGGAATTATTAAAATCTTGTGATACAACCATAGATTTCATCTTATTAGTATTTGAACTAGACTTAGCGGGGGTGGGATTACTACTATTTCGTGCCGTTTCTAATGTTTCTAACAAGTCAGCGCGAAACCGAATGAATTGAATGAGCGCAGCGAATGTTATTGTGCTATCTTTGTCTATACGACCTTTGTGCTCCTCCCACTCACGATAAGTTAATTGATCCAGCTTCCGAGTTACTATGAATATTAATAAAGTGTCCCAATACTTGACGGGCTCATCTAACGATTCCAACGCACGGAGATTTTTATTAAGTTGGTCAATCAATCCTTTCAAAGCAACAGAGGACTCCTTTGCAATAGCATTCAAATTAAATAAGGATGACACATGATTTTGAACTAACATCCTTTTGTTATCGAAACGATCACAAATTAGTTTCCAAGCTGTATCGTAATTGCTTGCGGAAAACTCAATCGCATGGATTACAACAGCAGCAGATCCTTCCAGGGACGCTCGCAAATAATGGAATTTGTTAATTTGATCGATATCATCATTACAGTGAATGAGACTAGTATAATTCAAATTCAAATTCAAATTCTTTATTGCTAACTATGTGTACATAAATAAAGTTCTTAACAGAGGATATCAGTTCTTAGAACATAGTGGCCCTGTTAGGGCATTGCAATTTCATCATGCATACCTATATGCTTATAATTGTAACAGTAACAGTTGAACATGCATTATTTACATTCATTAATTAAAAAGAAAAAAGTTATAAATATAAAATTTTATATAGGACATCGTTTTAATTACATTATATAATTTTATCATTTACATCATATTAATTATAAATTATTAAAGTCATACCTAAATAAAAATACACATGTCATGAGTTACCTGATTTAAAAATTATCATTATTCATTAATTCAATTATGTCACAGTATTGTAATCATTTAATATTAATTATCATAATCCTTTTAAAAATATTTTACTGAATTATATTCACTTTAGTGATAGGTACTTTATTGAACAAAATTATTTTTCCTCAAGAAATTCTGCTATTGAGTAATAGGCCTTTTTAATTAAGAAAATTTTCAGCATTCTTTTAAAAATAATAATTGAATTTATAATCTTAATGTCCATAGGTAGCTTGTTATAAATCTTTGTGCTCATACAGAAAACACTATTACTGTACGCTCTAGTGTGGGACGTTTTATCTCTTAAGGTATGTTTAAGTCTTCTGCTTTTTAACGTATCATAGCTTGTAATGTTTGATTTAACTAAAATTGAGGCCAGGTAGATAAATAGAGCAGGGAGTGTTAAAATCTTGAGATTTACGAAATGTGGTTTACATGAATCCGTTTGGCGTAACCCACATATAGACCTAATACACTTTTTTTGGGCTTTGAACGCAATTTCTTTATCAGTCGAGTTTCCCCAATATAGTAACCCATACGACAGAGTGGATCCCACATACGCATGGTAAGCAGTAAGAAGCGCGGTCTGGTTGGATACTTTTTTAAGCATGTATAGAGCGTAAGAAAATTGATTCAATTTGGTACATACACTATTTACATGTGTTTTCCATGACATATTCGAATCTATATGGATTCCTAAAAATTTTGTATTTGCCACTTCAGCTACTGTTTCATTATTGTATGCAATACTTAAAGGAATAGATGTCGCGTTTTTATTTTTAAAGTTCATGTAATGTGTTTTTGTGAGATTAATTTGTAAATTATTTATTTGAAGCCAATTTATTAATTTAGATAAGGAATCATTTATTTCTTGTTCATGATTTTTGTTTTTATTATTTGTGAACAGAACCGTACTGTCATCTGCAAATAAAACCATAGGTTGCTGAATAGCATTAGGTAAATCGTTTATGTAAATGAGAAACAGTAGTGGTCCCAGTATTGACCCTTGAGGTACACCATATTTTATAAATCTAGGACTCGATGTATACTTGATCTCTCTCTTTGTAAATGGACATAACTGTGTTATTTCAGTGAACTGTATTCGGTTACATAGATATGATTTGATTATTTGTAGTGCTTTACCCCGAACTCCGTATATTTCCAGTTTTTGCAAAAGAAGTTCATGATCAACATAATCAAACGCTTTTGTCATGTCCATGTATAGAGCTGTAACTTGGTTTTTTTTATCTAGTTCTGTAAGTATTTTTTCTAAAAACTGATGAATTGCTGAATTTACCGATTTCCCTTTTCTGAATCCTACTTGATTATCTATTATTATTTTATTTTTCTCGAAATATTCAGTAAGTTTATTATTTAGTACTTTTTCAAATATTTTGGCGAATATTGGAATGAGAGCAATCGGCCTGTAACATCGTACATCTTCTGGGTTTCCTTTTTTAAATAGTGGTGTAACCACCGTAGTTTTTAAATATGTTGGGAAAATGCCTTCCTCAAGACACTGATTTATAATATGAGTTATGATTGGGGCAATTATGTACACTACACGTTTTATTATTTGCGTTGAAATTCCATCATAGCCCGTACTTTTGGTGTTTTTTAATGCCATGATTAATTTCACAACATCGTTTAGGGTAACTGGGGTTAAGAAACAGGAGTTTGGTTTATTATAAGTTAGAATCTTTGCGTAATTTATTTTATTATTTGTCAGTTTCGAGATGTCATCAATAAAGAAATTGTTAAATGTTTGTGCTATAGTATCAGGGGCCGTTATAACTTGATTATTATATCTTAATCTATCAATTTTTTCAGGGGGATTATTGTTTTTATTTTTATTTATTATTTGCCATATTGCTTTAGGTTTGTTTGTGGCTGTTTGCATATAATAATTATTTTGCGACTTTTGAGTAAGTTTTACAATTCTTTTAAACTTTTTTGCATAATTATTAAAGTTACCCTTATCTGACTTTTTACCTGAGAGTCGATATATTTTAAGAAGCATTCTTTTACGAAGAGAACATATTTTTAATCCTTTACTAAGCCATTTGGTTTTGCGAATAATTGGAACTTTAATTTTGATGTTTGGAAAGCAGAGGTCATAAAAAAGTTTAAATACCTTATGGAATTCTTCAAAAGAAGCATTTGCGTCACTTTCCTCATAGCATTCAGTAAAATTTAGGGCTTTTAGACATTCAATAAATTTCTCAACATTTTCGGTGCTAAAGTCTCTTCTGAATTTATACCAATGGGTTATTGAGTAAGTTTTTCTAACTGGACATGAGAGAATTTGTGCTGTATGATCAGACAGAGCTAGTTCAATAACGCTTTGTTGACAGCCTCTAATATTGTGTGCAATGTTATCAATGCACGTTTTACTTTGCAAGCGGGTTGGCTCATTTATTGCAAGTTTTAAGTTAAAGCTCTGTAACAAGTTTTCAAACTCTCTTGAAACAGGCGTGTCTTTCAGTCGATCAATATTATAATCGCCACAAATAACAATTTTCTTAAATTTACTAAATAATTTTGCTAGTAAAGCCGCTAAACGGTCGAAAAATAATTGTATACAATCTTTTTTTGTCTTTGGAGGTCTATATATACATACGATAATCAATCCATGCTCTAACAATTCAATAGCCGAACACTCTAAAAGGTTGGGTATGCTTACAAGTTTTGCTTCCTGTATAGTCTTAAATTTATGATTATTTCGTACTAGGATACATGACCCACCATTTCTATTTGTCCTTGTGTAGTTTGCCGCTATAGTATAATTTGGAATATGGAGATGTTTTAAATCGTCTGTTATCATATTATGCTCGGTAACACATATCACATCAATATGGTTATTTATAATATTATTTAGATTTACAGTAAATTCATCAGCTTTGCGTAATAAACCATTGATATTCTGGTGAAGTATATGGATTCTATTATACACGAAAAAAAATATTATTAGACTTATTATTTACTAAGTTTTCCAATATACCATCAGCGTCTGTTACTTGTTTTTCTGTATCTGAACTTATATCTAGGATAAGGTCTTGTAAGTCACTTAAAATAATATTCAGGCCTTTGTTATTTAAAGTACCATTTCTTAAGGTATATGTTTCGTAAGTGAATGGGAGATTTAGGTTGGAATCCAATAGATACGCATATTTATATGTCTCAATATCCATGTATAATAAATTATTAAAGGTATCGATTCTACTGTTGATCATAACATTTTTATTTACCATATACTTAAAAGTCGGCAGACATACTAAAAAGTTCGTATGGGTTAGGGGTTGTAATTTTTCGCGAATGAAAGCAACTAATTCTATATAATTATGCGTCCTTCTGAAATCCTCTTCCCCAACATAAATGACACAGTAGTCTGAGCCTGTGAAATCTTGCACTTTTTTATCAATATTATCAAGCAGTATCTTCAATCCACAGTTTGGCATGCGATAGTGACATATATTAAAATTACATAAATTAGTTTTTTGACAAATTGTGTATAGTCTATTCGATGTTTCACTACTTATAATACATAAATTATTCTTTACTAATGACGACAATTGGTTACATTTATCAATATTTTGTGACGTATATTGCGACGCTTCAGTTCTAGAATATTCAGCAGTAGCAGACGTGCAATCAGGAACCTCGAATATCTGAGAGTTATTTGACGGCTTGTTTGAAGGAATAATTTTATTTCTCTTTGGTGTTTGTATTTTCTTCTTTAAAGGACTACTGGTAACTTTTTTATACATCTCATTTTTCTTCACTAAGTCAGCATTAGCTTGTTTTAAAGAACTATTTTCCACAGAGATGATCTCAATTTCTCTCAATAAGTGTCACGGAACTCTAACCAATTGCTAAAACTCCCATTAAATTTAGGTAACTGTATTGTGGGCAACTTAACAGGCTTACGTTGACTGATACGGGTACATTTTTCACTACTTATCGACTCATTTTCGTTGTTATACTTACATAACAGCTCCTGTGACCTAGACAGGGCTTTGTAATATTGTGAATCAAATTCAGTACGCTCAGAGAATTGAGCTTTAACATCTTCTACCAGACATTCTAATCGCAACTGTACCTCATCGTAATGCTCATACAAAGACTCGATTCTTCCAATTCTTAACTGCAATTCCTTGACCTCACAACTGGTTAACTCCTTGTCACTGGATGCATCAAGGTAATTGATAAATGCAGTTAAGCGTCCTTTAAAACTTCCTCGTTTTTTGACTAGTTCTCTTTCTTCGGACATACTGGGAATCGAATGTAGTCAACCTGGAATTAGTATAATAACAACTTAGGTATGTCTTTATACAATACCTTATCAACTTACTTTAAGGTACCTAAGTTTAGCTTCTATGGTATAACAATTTAACCAACGATGTTAATACTGTAATAAATGTAGTGACTTCTACTTGTTGTAAATATTATGTAAATACAAAATGCGAATTTTAATTTTAAACTTTTAATTTAGCTACATAAATTCCTCAAAAATTTAACACTTAATTACGTAACGTCGAACGTTAAGACAACACACTAACAAAATAATACATTCAATTGACTAATACGGTTTAATTAACTGAATAACTTGACTTTAAGACTTGCAATATCCATCTAACACCAACCTACGCTCTAATAACTAATGAATATGAATAGTTAACTAAAATACTGCTATACAATTATAAATGTAGTAAAATATCTACTGGACTTAATAAAAGAACATATAATCGTATTTGCAAAATAAGTATCATCAAATAAATGATAAGTACTAGAAACTATTCACAGTCCAAATAATAATATTTTAATTTGAACAATTTAGGTATTTAGGCAAATAAAACACTAACCTTTTTAAATCCTTAATTATAGTTAAATACTTAGGTACTACCTGAACGAGTGTTGGGTGATGATATTTTAAATAAATATTCTTAACACCGTAAATTAGCTTGAAGTCCTTTGTTCACAGTCACGTTGCCGGTTTATAACCTCCTCGGCAAAACTCCACAGTAATTATCCAAATCCACTGATTTTTAGCAATCCGGCTCGGTAATGGACCAAAATGTTGGGGAATTTTAGGTGAACTCTTCAAGGAAACTCCAAATATGCTGATAATTAATCAAACATGTATTGCCTCAATGACGAACAAAAATGGAAGGGGAGATGACAAGAAAGTATAGATAGTCCTTACATCTAACTACAAGCTAATTAGTATGCACCGTTGATTTGCTCATTCTAAACGAGCAGGCGTCGGCTCGAACAATGGTCAATTTTCATATTTTTTTCTTAAACATCTTCATTTTTTTTTTGTACTAACCTGCGCTGTCCCACTCCTGGGCAGAGGCCGGGCCTCCACTCCTTCTTAGGCTGCCCAACTTAAATGGGACTGGGCAGGAGGACATGTCTGCCGCATGCCGGACAAACTGTGGGCCCAAATATCTTTAAAAGTATTTATTTGAAAATTATAAAAAAAAAAATTGATAGGTTACACAGTACAGTTTGCAATTTTTTATTTTTTTTTCAATTTGTCCTCTAAAATTACCCCTATTTTTTAAATCATTTATTTTCGATACACGTCTGTATTTGGAGCACAGAAATATGATATGTGTACCAAATTTCAACTTAATCGGTCCATTAGATTCGGAAGAAATTGGCTATGACAGACGGACAGACAAACAGACAGCTCTAGTCAGCCGGCCAGACAGACAGACAGACACACGAGTGATGTTTATATGTGTTAATAAGGGTTCCATTTTTTCCTTATGAGGTACGGAACCCTAAAAAAAACTGATAAAAACAGTTAAACTCTCGCAGAACACGCAAAAACTTTTCATTGCCACCTTTATCATCTTTTGCCATCACTAAATAAATACATTCAAACATGGTGGGTACTTCATTGTTACTATTAATCTTGAACAGTCACGTTTCGGTACCAGGACGACATAACCGTTACTGGTACCGAATGCTTACAAAATATTTTATATTTATGGACATGTAAAATAGTACTCGCAATGAGGGTTTTCTGACTGACGTTGACGAAGATGGCAGCACTGAGACATCAGGTCTGGGCATCTGTCAAAAGACATGAATGATGAACACAATCAATTACATATTTTATATTCATTGTCGAAATGGAAGACATCTTGTCGAAGTGGCGCCAACTGGTAGCGTGAATTTTCATGAACACGCGCATTAGTGGCTGAATGGAGGAACGACTTGCGCAAGCCAGGTGAGGGTTCGCCACAATAGTGGCGGTAAGGCTGGATAGAGGAATGGCTGGAGCGTCAGCATGGCGCCCTCAGTTTCCGGCTGACGCAGGTGGTTACTGAACACGGATGTTTCGGAAAGTACCTGCGTCACATAGAACGGGAGCGGACGCCCGCTTGTCATCACTGCGTAGACTATCCAGAGAATACGGCGCAACACACGCTGGAAGAGTACTCAGCTCGGACTCCACAGCGCTGTACCCTCGTCGCGACACTTGGTGCGGATGATCTTTCACTTCCGGCCGTGGTTCAGTCAATGGTCAGAAGAGAAAATTTGTGAGATGCTGTCGCCGCGTATTTCCAATCTACGTATACAAGGCCAGAACGCAGCCATAGGAAACTGCTCGCGTATACATTGTAATGCTATTTTTTAATCTGTGATTACAATGTATACACGAATTTTGCGTACTGCTCGTGTATAGTTCGTAACGTGGACGCGCGCATCCTGGTTCCAAACTATACTACATCACTTACGCTTGACCTGAGTTTTAATAATATAGATTAAAAAGAAATTGAATTGGGTGAAATGGAACAGCTAACAGATAATGAAATATGAAATGGGTTAGGTTAGGTTAGAACTGTGACCAACCGCGCGCGAGCCGAGCGAACGTAGTGGGCGGTGTCGCGGCAGCGGCCGGGCGAGCGCAACTTCCAAATTGCTCCCAGCCAGGCAGGCTATTTAGCGCAAGGTGCATTACACAAGCAAGTTAAATACCAGTTCACAATTTGTCGCAATCTATACACGACTAGCTTTTGCCCGCGACTTCGTCCGCGTAAAAGTCGAAAATGGTTCTAATAGGATTTTGTATTGGTTTTTTACGTTATTAATTTTGTTATTTAAACATATAAATTATTATGTTAAATGTTTGAATACATAAAAAATCTAAGAATCTTTATTATAATGTAGGGATTTAAAGGTTAAATAAACATGAAAATAAAATAAAATTTAGTTATATTTTATGAACACGAAGCTCGGCCTTTGATCTGGTGAAAGTTACACGGGGGTACTATCTTTTTACAACGAAATCGAAATACTGAACCTATCGCAGTATTTTTTTGTAAACAATATTTTTTGTTTTACCTTCGGGTGCTAGAATTACTAGGCTACTATGTGCGCTTACTCTGGACCATGCCACATACAACTGGCCGTGGAAGAAGCAGCTTTCGCTCAAGTCTACTCCAGCTACCTTAAGAGTTTGACCTTGAGCTTTGTTTATGGGTTTATGGTCATTGCGAAGCAGACTGATGGCAAACTGCACTCTCTTGAATTCGAAGGGGTAATTTGATGGTATTAGGGGAATCCTAGAAATAAATACAAAACTCTGTAAAGCTTAGAAACCTTTAAATGCGGCAGGTACTAATATTGACGGTGACTTTTGAGACCACAGAACAGATAAATTTATCTGTTCTGTGTTTGAGAAATTCTAATTTTAAAGAGTATTTGCATTGCACCAAGCTTTTATGTGAGTTCAACCTTTTTTGAATACAATCGGATTGAGTTTTCAAATATGTGTCAAAATAAAATGTAATCATCACAAAAGCACTAAGAAGTATTGATATCAACTTCGAAGCAAATCACTCCCAAAATAACTTTCTACCCATATTTAACCCCGTTAGGGGATGAATTTCAATAAAAGACGAAACAGGTCTTCCATGAATTCTGTTAAAGAATGTTTATGCAAAATTTGAAGTAGATTGGACCAAGGAATCACGTTGTCCCATACAAACTTTGACCCCCTTTTTCACCCCCTTAGGGGTAGAATTTAGAAAAATCCTTTCTTATCGGATGCCTACGAAATACAAAGAACTCACCCTCCAAGTTTCAGGTCTTTACGATTAGCGGTTTAGGCTGTGCGTTGATCCGTCAGTCAGTCATTCAGGACAAAGCATTTTATATGTATAGATTAGTCCGTATGCGTACTGGCACTGTATATTTTGGAATAAGGTAGTGATTAGATTACTACGAAGTATACGCGATTATTAGCGTACTACTCTTGTATAGATTGGAAGACTTTAGTAAAAAAGTGATTTCCAATCTATACGCGATTAGTTTCACACCCTTGCGTTCTGGCCTTGTATAGAATGGAAAGACGCGCTGTCGCCTCTTTTTGCGAGGAAGTGATGCATGCAAAGGAGGCGGCGGAGAGATAAGGAGGGGCCTGCGGGCGGCGAAATTGCGGCTGTGTCGTCGCCCAAAAAGTAGCAGTGTTCCATGCGAGTGTTTATGGGAGGACGTGCAGTCGTGGGATCAGCCGCACTGGGTGATGGGGCCCGCTAGGCATGGCTGGCTGATATCACTCGGCGGTGCGACGAATATACAAGTATCTCCTGGGCCCTCGATACATGATAGTAGTAGGAAAAATGGGATTTTAGTCGATATAAATCTCTGTTCTCCCAAGACGGTGGGTATCCACAAAGATTTCCCCACGGAAAAAAAGGCACGTTGTACTTTGTAGTACAACTGCCTGCCCCCATAACAAAAAACGCGAGTTTATTTTTATGTACAGCCATGATAAAAGTAAAAACTAATGTGTAATTATACCACAAATAAACTTAATGTAGTCGATAATCTAAATTATGCTGTGGCCCCCGTAATTGAAGTTTCACAAACTTATTTTCTTCATAAATTATGAAATTGTATACATATTTTGTTACGAGGACTTCATTAAATAAATGGATTGGTATCTGTACCAAAGCCACTACTTATAAGAATCCTTTCAACTATTCTTCAAGAACTATGATTAATTTTCTCCTCAAGACCCGTTTAATGGGCTTCACCAGTCAAAGTTGGCGCTATAGTAAGAAAAGGTTCTCTGAACTGAACTTCGAATGTTTGGACTTCACTCCGATTTTCTCATTTAGATGAAATGGGTTTAAATGAAATGGTGTAGGTATCAGTTTTATTCGATTCTGGGAAGTCTGAAAATGATGGCTTGAGTTCGCGATTTATCTGGAAATGTTTTTGCTGTTAGAAATTAATTGTTTTGAGAGATTTTGTTTTGAATTACTTAATAATGTTTTAATTTAACTTATCATAACAACTTGCCTTGATTCCGCGAAAGGTTGGGCAGAGGTGTACGCAAGTACACCCACATTTCGCCAGTTATGTTTAAGTCCCATGTAATAGGGGGTGAGCCTATTGCCATCAACCGGGCACGTATCCAGACTCCAGGCTGGTACTGAGAAATTTCAGAAGTAAAACCCCAATACCACTTTGCCCGACCTGGGAATCGAACCCAGGACCTCATGCTCAGCAGTAGCGCTTGCGACCACTAGACCAACGGCCAGACCAGGCCATCAGACTTAATTAAAATACCAACTCAGTTATTTAAAATTGGCAATAGCAAATAGCTTATGCATATAATGTTCCCACTGCTGGAATAGAGGCCTCATCTCTGTGATAGGGAGTGGGCCATGATGCACTACGAGAGCCCAGTGCGGGTTGGCGGATTTCACATTCACATGTCTTTGAATGTTTGGTTCTAGGACATACCGGTTTCCTCACAATGTTTTCCTTCACCGTTTTGAGAGCAGTTGTGATGAAATATTTCACACAAAGTAAAGTGCCCGCTTGAGATCGAACCCACGACCTACAACTCGTTAGTCGCGGCCGTTACCACTGGGCCACCAGTGTTCTATACATTCATACATAAATGATGTAAAGGAGACGGAAAGGATTACATACAATATTGGGCCTGCATGTAACGAGATGAAAATGGTGTCAATGTATAGATTTAAACTTATCAGTCCCTCGCGATCCATAATTTCAACATTATCCAATCCAAATGAAGGCGGCTGTAAAATCCAAAATAACAATTCCAAGTCATAGACGTATACGTCTATGTTCCAAGTGAAATGTGTGAGCTATCTTCGATGACCAGTATGAAAACAAGGGTTGTACAAGGTAGGCAGGGTCAGAATCCGTAAAAGACAAAGCAGTGGTCATTGAAAATGAAAAGTAATCGGGAAAGCACTCAAAACGTATCGGAAAACATGAAACCAGTGAGCAGTCAAGAGTAGTCGGCAACTGTCTAGTGTCAATGTCAGTGACATAGACTAAAAATGTATGACTGATTTTAATCGATATGAAATTGATAATTATTGTAATATAGGTTTTTCAGTAATTCATAAATATTTTATTTATATGAATGTAATTAAATGCACTATATTTTACACAGAGTGAATTGTAATTTGACGTATTCCTTCTAGGACGTGATAATGTGACCCATTTGCAACAATTAAGCACCCTAGCCAAAAGTTGATGGGTTTCGAGAAAACCCATTTTATTGTATTTTTGAAAATTTCTCAGAATTCGTCACAAAATATTATTTAACTCTCAAATTGAATGAGAATTGAGATTTTATTTATTTTTATTTATTTACTTTATTGGCCAACCAACAATTGTTTACACTGTAAATAGCTGAAGTAACATGTACCATAATGTAAGGTTAGTGTAACAATTTCTTACAGGTTAGCACCGCATGCCCCATAAACATATAACTTGTGCCACAAGCACTAAACTATAAAATCAATATATTAACTAAAATTAACAAGTATGAAAGATATTACGTGATGGAATATAAAACTAATATTAAAAGCAAAACTAAAATTCAAAAGAACAAACAGAGACACAACAAAATAGAAAAAAAATGACAATTTTTTTAGATCCTATCTCAACTAATTTACATTTGGGCCCACTATTTTCCATCTCCTTTATATTATACTAACTTATTTATTATTTGTCATTGACTGTGTTTTCTTTAGAGCAACAAAATAGATTGTTAATATTATTTTTTTCTTTCTTTTTAAATTTAAATTTTATTTTCATGTAGTTTTGTGTTTCTTGTTTTTTTAGCCTCTATGTACTCTATGTAATATTATAAAACTTGAAATATGTAAGTGCTGTGCACACCTGTAAGTGACAAGTTCACTCTAGATTTTAAGTATAAATGTTACAGTACCCCAAAAAATGTATTAGTGAATAACTCGTTGGAGTTCTCTTAAATAAATAAATTATAAAATTACTTAATTCTTGATTTCAAAATATTTAATGACAGACTAAAAAAATTAACACACTAAAAATATTGTTACTATGTCTGTAGGTTATACTGCAGGGGTGTGAGGACCAGCGGCCGCTCAGTAATTTCTGCAGCTATCCTAAGTAAACAGTCGACATTGCCCATCGTAGTTATTTCGTAACTATTATTATATGAGATGGCGAACGACCCTAGTGTTTTGATACTATAACGAGATGGCCTGATGGCCTTCCACCTAGCTTTTATAACATTTAATGAGTTTTAAAGTTAATTCCGAATTTACCGCCAGACAAAATATTATTCCTCAAAGTGAGTCGCTGAAATTACGTTCTTGTATTCACACATTATCATAGTTTGCAGGTACTCGGCGCAAAGTGAGTCGTGACGTCAGCAAATCAACTTTTTGTAAGCGAAGAGAATTACGCCGGGCTATGTTTTTTTGATGACCCTTAGGCCGCATTCACACCAAACGTATAGTGGGCCGCTGACTGTTAAAATGTATGAGAAATAAAGGGCAGTCGGTCGGCACGTTTTGGTGTGACAAGGCCTGAAGCCCTAATTTGTCGATCATTTTTGGAACCTTGGATGTTGTCACAACATCATTTTGAAATACCTTATGAAACTATGAATAGGCACTACTATTTCATAATATCTATAATATAATGGGGGTAAAGATTGTCCGATATTGGTTCCGATGTAGTCCAATTAACTCGTTCCCAAGCATAGAAGTTGAACACTCCTCTACGCGATAGTCATACGTATCAAACGTAGCAGAATATTTGTTTAAATCCAATATAGAGTTCATGTTTAGTTACCAATGCAGTCTCCAGGATAATCTCAGTAAATCTGTTGGAAGCCGATAAGCCGGTCAGATGTGGGATTGTAAGACTTCACCCTGTATACACCAGGGTTAGTTTCCACCTGTATTATTTTACAAATTTTATGTCCAAGGGATTTAATTGTGTATAAAAGGTGAATGAAACTTTCGTTTAACTAGGTGACCGATGATTTAAAACTCATACACGGTAACGTCAGCACTGCTGATACAAAATATCAAGGGCAATCTTAGACATAACAGACTAACAGTAAAGAAAACCATTGTGAGGAATCCTAGACTGAGTAAACGAGGTGATAAATACTCTTTTGTCCTCTTACATTGGCATTGTCCGAAAAGAGGACAACAATGCCGATATAAAAATAACAACAACTATGTATTATGTACCAGTAAGCTTTCAAGAGCAGTGGTGGCCTGGCCGCGACTTACGAGGGTCGTAAGTTTGAACCCAGACAAGCGCTTTACTCTGTGTAAATTGTTTCATCACCACTGCTCTAAAAACGGTAAAGGAAAACATCGTGAGGAAACCGGCATGTCTTAAAACCAACCAATTCAAGGACATGTGATTTCTACCAACTGAGCCCGCGTGGTGGATTACAGCCCACTCCCTCTCACCAAGAGGAGGCCTATATCCCAGCAGTGGCAACCAAATTGGCTGATTATGCTATGCTTTCAACAAGCTAACATGAATGAACTTTGAGATATCAAAGCTTAGGCACTTACTTCACTTTAAGACAGTCACTAATGCGATATATGCAGGCACTTAACCACAGAGTAGCAAACTAGATAAGCCTAAATGACAGTAGGTAAACCTGACTGCTTTGCTGCTACAAAACAGATGTCACAGGATAAAAGAGTAGCAACTGGGTGCCATAAATCTGAGTAGCCGAAAGCGTTAGTCCAACAATATTGAAAAGAATGGGCAAGTTCCAAATAGAGAGGTGTTTTTACTGCATGGAAAATTAATGGTGTTTTCTAATGAGCACGATATATGTTTGTGTATATGTATCACGCTACAGTTACTAGATATATGTTATTGTATTATGTCTTGTTCTTGACAGAGCGGTCGTGGTCTTCATGTAGTTTCTTGTCCAGGGCCTGATGTGATTTGCCTCAAGATTTCTCGATATCTACTGCACTTTTTGGTGTTTTTTGTGCATTCATACACGGGTTTGCTCACTGCGGATTTAATTTGGTCAGTCCATCTCATGGAAGAGCGTCCGCGTGGTCTAGTGCCTTCCACTCTATCCTGCATTACAAGGTGCTCTGTAGAGCACCCTCACGCCTCGAGACGTGTCCGAAGTATTTGAGGATGCGCGTTTGGACCAGAACAGGAACACTCTTTTTGATGCCGACTTCTTGGCGGATAGAGGTGTTGGTGCGAATCTCCATCCACGATATCCCAAACATTCTTGTATTGACCCTATATTCAACTACACTTTTGAATCATAGTTGTGTTAGGAAAATGAGGTGTGCAAACATACCCAAGTTAGTTTGTCCAAGTTTTTCAAAATGTTAAGATTGAATAGAGTACTTGAATTGGTATAGGGTTTCTCGGAATGCGTAGCATGACCACAATAGAAACGGGTTTTGTCGACGGAAGAATAGACAAAATGACAGATTCACAATCTGCCATTTTGTCTATTCTTCCGTCGACAAAACCTATTTCTTTTTTCATGTGGTTATGCTACGCGTGTAGGTACATTTAGACGGTCCGGGAAAAACACGCGCAACGCGCTTTTGTATAATACCAAAGCCATAGAAACTACTTGGGAGAATGTTCTACAATAAATTAATTTGAATTTGAATTTGAGAATGAACAACCAAACGCTTATTAAAAGTCACTAACAAAAATATTCCCAAAAAATTGTAATCGCTTCACAGTTGTCAGAATGAGTCGATAGTACGTTCGATGTCTGAACAAAAACATAGACGTGCAATTTGTTCGTAACGCGCTGATTGATTGACCGACTCCCTTTTACTTTATTTTCATACCACAATTCGACAGCAAACAAAACTACAGCACACAAAAATGTTCGTATAAAATTACGAATATAGTCGGATGTTGAGGATAAAAGTTTCGAGAATAAATTGGAATTTCCATGCGTTTTCAAAGTTGCTGCTGGTTGTGAAAGCGAAAATACGGACAAATTTAATATTGTGGTGACGGTGATTTTTTATGATAGTAATTTTTACCGAATTTTTCATTCCATGCTCTATAATTACATCGGTAATTATCTATCAATTTACTTTATGGTGTAGAACACACCATTACATTTATGTTCTTCTTATCACTATCAAGATGATTACTCTATTATCTCTCTATTTACTCTATCAACTGCATAATACCTTATACTGTGGGGAGTGATATAAAGATTCGAATGACGTTATTGGGACGCACGCTATTTCGAAAAAAATTAAGAGTGGTACGCCAGTTCGAAAACACATTATGTCGAAAACCGCTATATCGAATGACGTTGTCGCGAACGAAAGTGAAAAATAAAATCTTTTTACAAAAAAAACCCAACTGACTTCCGAAAAAAAAACACTACAAAGTGAAAAATTACTTTAATTTCGGAAGTCGGTGGCAAAAAACGAAAATTCAAAACCAAAGACACCGACTTATGAAATTAAAGTTATTTTTCACTTTGTAGTGTTTTTTTTCGGAAGTCGGTGAAAGAAAAGAAAAAAGTTTTTTCTTTTCTAAGCCATAGACAGAACACACCATAGATAAGTACACTCTATAATCTTCTCATAAAGTGGGTGTACACACTTAACCTTCGCAATAAGCCCCGAGGTCTAAGAGTTCTCCGCTGTAAGTCGTTTTTATTAGTTCTCGCCATAACTAAATGAAGAAATAACTTTGATATGTTTTTAAAATGTTTAAAATATGACACAGAACAATAAAAACGGCCTTCAAGTTTTTTCAGTCTTGTCTTGGCTACGAGAGAGTCTTGTTTTGGCTTGAGACGGAGTCGCTGTTTTTCTGCCCTTGATTATTTGTTGAACAGTTAACTAATCGAATTTTAGACTCATGAAACTAGCGTGCGCGGGTGGTTATATCGTAAATATACGTATTCCTAATCATACTGCGTAATTTAAACTATCGATACTGAGTGGTCTATGACAATAAACATTCTGCATGTGTAATACTATGTATCATTCAACCAGCCCTCCTGCCTAGCCCTGTAGGAGGTGCTCACTCCAAACGAACTCTAATCACATGGCGTAAAACGCCACGAATACACGCACACAAAGGCCTCCAACGCCAGACGACGTTACTCTCCGGGAGAGACCTCCGCCGTCACGTGTGACGCTAGCGCGGTCATCCCGCTAGGTGAGGCGCCTCAAAGCGCCTCCGATACCTACAAACTCTCACAACCTCCTCTCCGTTCCACAGGGTGATTGAATCTCCAGGGTGGATAATCCTCAGCCCAGCCTCCTCCACGCTGCCTACCTACCTACCTGCCCGCCTGTACTACTGCCTGCCTGTTCCTGCCTCCCATCTAACCAGAGCCGCTGCGCTTTAATACTTTTTTTTATTGTGACTTACGTCTAACTCCTCCCCGGAGGTAAACGTAACGTTACAACTGCCAGCATTTATGGTGAATAGTGTAAAGGTAAGCCGGGCAGCGATCTTGCTGGTTATACGCCGATCATACTAAAGTATCGTCATTAACTAAACTGTATGCCCCTAAATTGACTTAAACCATTTAATCTGCAAAAGTATAATAAAGAGAAGCGCTCTTCTACTCGCGACTTCGTTCATGTGAAATTTCGGCCCTGACCCACCCCGTCGCTACCCATCCGTCTACCATACCCGCACGCGCTGTTACTGCGTTTTCGCTTAGCATTCATTCGCTAACTTTTTACTCAGCTCCTCTCGGCTCGGTGATGTTACGTAGCCTATAACCTTCCTCAAAAATTGAGCTATCCAATTCAAAAGAGATAATATTATAAAAAAATAAAAAATATATATAGCTATATATTATTTATTTTTATTTTATTATTTTGAAAATATTATTTTCAAATCCGACTTGGTACTTACGAAGATTACTTACAAGCTTACGAACACACTTCTACTTCTTCTTCTCGTATGGCTAGTGACTAACCTGGTGTCAGAGTTTTAAAGCCGCCCATGGGGCTCTGAACGAACAAACTAATATTAGTGTGTGACCAGCAATTCCGATCCATGTTTTACACACTCGCTATGTAAATATGAAAAAAATAATGTTTGTTGCGGTCAAACGTCACTGGATCCAATACTATCCAGTTGTTGCTATAAAAAACTGTCTACCAATTTTTAACAACACAGTATAATCAAAAGTTTTTAGTTGTTGTTTTTAATAGCAGTGAATCCAACAGCAGTTGCGACGCCAAATGATTTTCACACTGCAATGTCCGTTGAGTTTAGCCGTAAAAGTTTTTGTTTCATGTGCAAGCCAAAATCTAACTTTTGTTTGCACACAATCCTGGCGATGTTGACTTTATATGGCCAGCTGCCGTATTTCAAATATTATATTGGGTACGTTGCTATTATTTGTTTGAAATCTCAAATATTTTTACGGCGCCAACTGTCCATTTCGGAATATGCTGTCTTGCAGCCGAAGCGAAGCCGAAGGAATAAGACTGCATAGTTATTTTGTTTTATATAAATACAGGCACTGTTCTGTTATTTTACCATTCGAGCGTAGGAATATAAAACATGGTCATAAACTTTAGGTTCATTTTATGTGTTCACGGAATTTATTAATCATGATTCTCATTATTAGCACAATAATGGTAATTTTTGTGCTAATAATGAGAATCATGATTCATAAATTCTCTTTAAAAAAAAAGCTATCCAATTTATATAATTTATCCAAAGAAATTCAATTCATCCCATATATAAATTAATGGAGTTATGAAGTTTCCATTTAAAAATTAATTAATTTATTATCATACTAGAAATGGTGGTAAAGTCAAAGTCAAAGTCAAATAATTTATTTCAATTAGGCACATAAAAGGCACTTTTGAAAAAAAGAAAGAAAAAACCTACCAAGTGCGAGTCTGACTCGCACACGAAGGGTTCCGTACAACCGTACATTATTTAGCAAATAAATTAAAATACTAAACGGAGACTATTATTATTTTTCATCTTAAATTTGAAAAATCGCAAAGATAAATTCGTATTTCGCAAAATATTTTTGCAGTCGCAGAAAATCACCCGTATTTAAATAAAATACCTTATGAATCGGCTTTTTTTGTATTTGTTGATTATACACAGCAGTTTTTTTTAAAGATGTTACCTGTTACAGACTGATGGACGGAGGCTTAATAATAGGGTTCCGTTTGGAACCCTTGGGGTACGGAACCCTAAAAAAGGCTTTTTTTGGTAAACATGTGAAGATGTTCCACCTATCTTACCTATAATCGTATAAGTGTTTTGATATTTTGATTTGATAACTATTTTAAACATTGTCTCATCGCATGATAACAATAAAAAATATACGAGTAGGTGTATCAAATTATTAAAAAACATCTGCATTGATAAGTTTTTTTTGTCGGTTTTGGTTATTAAATATACGTCGTCTATAGTGGTTTATTTTTTTTAAATTTTCGAGACCATATTTTTAAACAGTTTGTAACCAAAACCAATGTTCTTTCGTAAGAGCAAACACCACGTCACAATACTCTAAAGTCAAGATGTATTTACACATAGCAAGCACGCGTCAAATAAATGGAACCAATAAGATTGTTCACCTCCAATCTTTGTATCACAGGCCTATAAGTCTCCGGTAATGCCCAATATGTCTCGGTAGGAAGTGGATACGACTTTGACTTCCATCGAATTCCATTTAATGATACAATGTAGAATGTAGCGTCACTCGTTACGTCATTGTGCGTGAGGGGAATTCCGAATACTTTGACAAAAGATGCGACTAGGTATGTAACAGCCTTTTTTTTTTTTGTTTGGAATTTGTCAAATAATTGCTCCCGCTCTACGCGGACCGGGAGGGCGTGTCAGACTCTTACTGACGACAAAAACCCACCCGTGTTCCTGCAGTTGCCTGTACCTTGCCAGGGGCCACGGTATCCCTTTCGGATTTTCCCGCGACCTCGACAGGCATCCGTCCTAGCGGACCCCGTCAGTTGTGCATGTTGTGTCCCTTAGATGGCTATTATTGTAAGGTCTTTTTTTTCAATATTTTGTATTTTAAACAGTGCTGTGTGTAATTGGCTGAAAATCACTCGTGAAATAAAAGGGAAACTTATCGTTAGAGGATGTGAACTGCAACAAGAAAGAATTTAAAAATCGAAGTCACACATAGACGTGATTTGATTGTTCCATCTAAACTTATACCTACCTATCTTGCTGCGCCCCGCAACTTCACATGCATAAGTGTCGATCTATGTCATGGTCCACCCATGTACCAAATTTCATCCAAATCTGTTCAGCCGTGAAAGCGTAAAAAACAAACAAACCCACTTTCGTATTTATAATATTATGATATTATATTATATAATATAATATATAAATTTTCCTCGCGACATTCCAACTGCAATGAATAATCGTAACTGTATAATATAATATCATATAATATTATTATATTTTAAATATTTATATAATATAAAATTATATTATATGATATTATATTATATTATACAGTTACGATTATTCATTGCAGTTGGAATGCCGCGAGGAAAATTTCGTGAGGAAAGTTTTGAATAGGAATGTACCGTGGCTTAAAGAGTAGGTGAAGCCCTAAGAAATGATGTATGTACTGCGTAAAAGATGATATGGCTAGAGAGGAGATGACTACTGAGATGACGATTAAGAGATAAGTATGAACGAAGAAGACATCAAATAAATTTAAATAAGGCCAAGAGAGTTATGTTGGCATCTATTGTAAGTACGAGTACATCAAGAATGAAGTGCCCAATAAATAGGTGCCCTTATCAACCGGTAAGCGGTTATATTCTTCCAAACATTGAAACATAGATCAAATGGATTTCCGAACATGGAAACCGTATAAATAACCGAATTTGGAAACACAATGCGATATTTGAGTTTTAAAATCGATTGGATTTCGTGTGAACAGTTGTTCGGCAAAAACTATATGTGTTTCAGAATATGAAACACCATTTTTATTGAGTTTTTGTGAACATTCTGTCATATATTTTAGAATTTGTCAGAATATTTATATAGAAATAGCTTTATAGAATAAAATTGCTCACAAAATAACATAACGCCTTTCCCCGAAAGGTGTACATTGTACACCCACATTTCGCCAGGTATTTTTAAGTCTCATGTAATAGGGGGTGAGCCTATTGGTATCAACCGGGCTCAAATCCGGCCTTCGGGCTGCTACTGAGAAATTCCTGATGAAAAACCAAATAACACTTTGTCCGACCTGGGAATCGAACCCAGAACCTCACTGCTCAGCAATAGCACTTGCGGCCACTAGTCCAAAGCGGCAGTAAAAAAAGAACTCATTAAATGAGAGTCAGAATCAGAATTTATTTATTTGTAAGAAATTTATTTGTTTGTAGTTCTAGAACTAACAAAAATATTAAAACCATACTATTAAAGTATGGTGTTAATATTTTTGTTAGTTCTATTATATTCTACCACCAAGTATATTGTGCCTTATGTACATCGAATCTGCAAAATAGTACCTTACTATTAATTATACTGATCCAACCAAATCAAGTAGCGCGGCTTCTTGTAAAGTAGGTTCTCATAACAATCTACACTATTTATTCTTTAATACAAACTTAGCAACCTGAAGCAGGAATATTAAGTACAAATACATACATAAGTACATACACTTCTGTTTCCATTGTACACCCGTTGGCGAAAGCGTACATACTTGGTAGCTGCAATAGTACTTACATTAAGAAGAAATGGCTTCCTAGTCCACTTACGAGCAATGCGGTGAACTGTTTTCCTTCCAGCGTTAGAGTAAATATTATAAATTGTGGGATTGCTGTTCCTTTATGTGTTTAAAAGCTACCTACATGTATTATTATATGTAAGAATAGATGGTTCCCTATTCATTTGCATAAAATTATAAGAGATTATATTAACGCATAAAAACTTACGCATTATTTTTTAATGATAATTTCACTACTCATAATAACGTTCTAGCATAACATTCTAAAGCATAAATTTATTTACGCAGATTACGCATAATTATATTTACACATAATGTTCTTTGGAATAAAAATAATAAACCCTAGTATAAAAACAAACATGTCCGCCGCACCTTAACCCAATCCAATAGAGTACCTAATTCCCAAATTATAATAAATAATGTTTATATTTATGGATCATGATTAATAGACGAATAAATATCATGCCTTAAAAAAATATGCAGTTTTAAATTACACCAAAACAAATTCGCCCACAATATAATTATGTCAACATGAACTTTATGGCAAAAACATTATTATACCAAAATAGTTATGCAAAAGTATATTAGGAAAAAAAACATTATGCGAAAAGAAGGGATCCCAGAATACATACATAAAACTTTACTTTAATAAAATTGTGAAGCTATGCCAAAAGTCGTACAATCAGGAAAATTATTGAATTAACAATTAACTGAAACTGTCCTTAATTAATATATTCAAATACCAATTTATTGTCATAACGAAATGGCGTGGCAATGGAATGGCTTTAGTATGGTGATTTTTCGTAATGTTTCAATCTGCTAACAAGATATTTTCCTGATAGTGTATGAAAACTTTTTTCAAAATTCGTCGTCCTCCTTCGTCTACTCCACCTACAATAATTTACCAACTGAAATAATTATTACTGTTAGTAAACTCAAAACTCAAAGCATTTATTTCAATTAAACCATTTACAGGCACTTTTGAATTGTCAAATAGTCGCGTCAGTTAGTCAGAAAGTTGAAGCTAATTGCACATTCCAAAACGTAGATCTTTATGGAGAAGAACGGGCAAGAAACTCCAAGGACACTCTTTTAAATATAGAAAATTACAAAATCCTGGGTACATTATTCTTGTTGCTTCTATATGTGAGAACAATGTACAAAAAATAATCACAACAATTCAAAATATAAAATTAAAAATAAGCCATGGCAGATAAGAGATGACCAGTCACAACTGACGGCGCCCGTTCACGAACATGACGCGTGGATCAGCACCATCCAGCTCAACCATTTTGTAAATGACCAACACATACACAGTTAAAAGTAAAAAATAATCGGTAAAGAGTAGCAACAGTAAGAGTTTTTTTTCACACACCATTTAAGAACTACCTACATTTAAATATTCGGTTTAGAAACCCACCACCACATTCGGTCAACGATTCGAAAATCGGGTTCTCGGCGGGAACGCCCGAAGAATCCCGTGGGACCTCGGGCGCCATCGCAACTGCAACCGCCACAGAACAAATTCAATTTTGTTCGTTGTCGTATTTGCCCAGTCCATTTTGGTATTGCCAGATAGTCAAGACTGATAGGAGGAAAGTAGATTTATTCTGCGACACAAAGAGATTTCTCGCAATGGTTTTTAAGTAACACGTTTTATTTCAAGAGATGTAGCTTAGGAAACACTCTAGGTAATATATGTGTATTGTAGGCTGCGCTTCTACGGATAAACTGATTTTTACTTTACATGGATGAGCACTTTGTCTAGTAAAAGCCCATCAGGGGACTACAAGGCTAGAATAAAAATGTAGAACTTGTTTTAAATCAGGTAATGTATTTTTGAAAGTAGAAACCTGAATGGTTTCTCGGAGTCTTAAACGAACTGTGTTTTACTCTCAGAATACAATGCGTTGTTTATGAGAAACAGGTTTGAAAACTTCAAAATAACGTTTGCCACTTTAATCTATTTACGGATATCAGCCCCATTGAATTTACAAAAGAACGCTCAAGTAGAAAATCTGCCAAAATCTACAAAATATTGCTCTCACTCCATTCCTACATTAACTTTAGTCTGGAATTGCCATTCTAAAATGGACAAATCTGTCCTCTGAAGTAATAATTTACGGTCATTAACACTCGGGTTAGCCTCCCAGGTATTGCGTATGTAACGTTAGTGCCACCATTCTGTCACACAAGACATTGATCCTTCATAATAAACACGGAAACATGACACCGACGTCAATTCTATGTATTATAGGGTTTGTAGACCATTGTGTGTGGGCCATGGCGGCCGTTTGGTGGTTATTACACCAGCCCACCTCCCTCCAGAAAATAATTAAAGCTCCTGGTCTGTTTAGAACGTCTGTGAAAGATCTGGGTGATCCGAGGATTTCTGTTCTACTCTGGGTGACGCCTGTGCATTCAAAGAGCACGTGCGCGATGGTTTCCTCAGCCGCCATGCACGCCCTGCACAGAGGACTGTCCGTTATGCGTATTGTGTGGAAGTTTTTGTTTAACGAGCAGTGTCCCGTGATGGTCTCCGTCACCAGGCGCAGGCCGCTCCTGTCTAGGCGTAATAAACACCTGGTCAGCCCGCTATCCAAGGACTGCATAGCTTCCTTGGACTGCCTGCAGCCCGGCGTCGAGGTCCACCAGATCACCACCAGATTTATTTGACAAACATGTAAACAAACATGAGTTTAAGGAAAAAAAACTGTAATGCCCACACGTAATGTTCTGTTTGCGCTACAACTTATTTTTTTTTATAACTTTTTCAACAGTGCTAGTCTAAAATCAACTTTATCTACACTTGTATAAATTTGATGTTTGTTTAAGTGGAAATAACATCAATTGTAAACAACGATTTAAATAGATCTTAGAGCCATACTCAACAATTTCCATGGAACCCAAGCATGTTACCGTTTACTCGCACTACGATACTAAGGCTTCAGGTACCTGACGCCGGAGTCGCACCGGCGCCGAACCGGAAAGTGAAATAAAATCATTATGTTTCAGATATACGCGCGCGGGCGCGGCTACGGTGCGGCGCCGCTCGCTGCGGTGCGGCGTCGGTGCGGCGCCAGTGCGGCGCATGGGCGGTATTCATTGGTATACACAAACATGCGGTTTGGCGCTGGTGCGGCTCCGGCGTCGTGTAAAGGATGCCTAATGACGTATAGAAACTGAAGGCTTTGAAGGCAGTCAAACAATCAGTTCAACGTACTTTTGGCACCACGTATTTGCTTACGACTGCCATCTCTACAAGCTTTCGATTCCCTGCTCTGTTTAGACATGATCCTCCATATTAAACATCAGCTGACACTTGTCCTGCATTAAAATCCAACCTAAAAATAATTAAAACCTTATTTTAGAAAACAAATGAATATTCAAACATCAGAACGAAAGGAAAATCTTCAATTTTAATATAAATAACGTGGACTATAGCTGCAAGCCTCCGCTTTGTGGTGGCATTAAAAATAGAAAAGAAATCAGTCGACATCTGCAAATAAGGAAATTATGAAACCGCAGCAAAACGTCGGCATTCACCCTTTGTTTCTTCAACACCTTTTATCCAACGCTCCGGAGTTTTTAATCAAAAACTCACTACTATTTTATTTTTTGAGAATATTTTTAATTGCGTTTTTGCTATTAAGATGGGTAGTTAGAACTGACAATATTATTACCGTTGTAATTAAAAAGTACTTTGTATGCATTAAACTAATATGGAAACAGTTTGCTAGTTTCAATTTTAATTGATGATGAATTTAGTACGAACTTTTGGATGAAAGTAACATTAATCAATTTGGAACTGATTTTAACTAAAATACGCCAAAATAAACCTAAAAGCAAATTTATAATTACAGGTAGGCCTGTAGGTACCCATTAGTGGGATATTGATGGTTTGTGATGGTAATATAAATTTTTGGCCGTAACAGGCAGCACATGGACCCAGCATAAACGTACCAGCTATATGTAGATTTATTTTTCACTAAGGAATTGTCATAAAAAATTATAACGATTTTTGTCCTCGACTGTACAAACCCCGTTGCTTTTTGACATAAAATGCTTTGTTACCGTAATTGCCGGTTTTATAAGCAGTATGTTGACATACATTAGAACAGTATTGATCATCAGGCTTCATAGAAAAATGCCCATCATTCTTTAAGAAATTTATTTCTCAATAACTTCGTGAGTCGAAGGAAAACAGAATTTCACTTACTTGAGAACATTTTAGAACTGTAATATCCTAATCCTAACTAATATTATAAATGTGAAACTGCGTTAGTTTGTTACGTTCTCACGCTAAAACGGCTTAACGGATTTAGATGAAATTAGGCCCGGGTTTGAACATAGAGTATTTTTTTATCCCGATATTCCCACGGGAACGACAAGTTTATGCAGGTGAAACTGCGGTGAACAGCTAGAAAAAAAACTAAAAAACTATAAAAAACAAAAATCAACCGAAAAAACTTCGAATCGACTATAAAAAACTTTGACAGACAAGCTGGTATTGTTTTTCTTTTTATCGATTAATCATTTACTAAATCTCATTTTATTTCGTAAATAACATTTATGAATACAAAACTAATTTTATAACTAGTTTTATGTTTTGTGTTGAGTAATGTAAATCAAGTTTTTTTTTCTAACTGAACAGACAGCAGAGCTGCTGGGGAGTTTGTTGCGCCACTTTTGTTCTTGACATTAATTATGACCAAAATAAGATTATTAAAACGGAACGAACCAAATTTCTAGGTATTTGGCTAGACGAGAACATGACCTGGAGACTATGATAAAAAAAAAACATCAATTTTGCTATGCTTTACACAATTTGAATAAGGTTGTATCGTAATACTGTCCTTACGGCATATCATGCATATATGTCTTCACAACTCTTCGTTACGGCATAATTGTATTTTGGGGCAACTCTACCAATAGAGAAATGGCATTTAAGTCCCAAAAACAATGTCTTCGAGCCATATGTTTGTTAAAAACCACCGAAAGTTGCAAACCATTTTTCGTTAGTTTAAAGATATTTATGTTTCCATCCATATTTATGAAATTTCAATATTTCTTAAGGAGAATCTGTCTAAATTTGATAAACTTAATACTAGACGTCACGGGGAGGGGTCTGGATTTATGCTTTCGCGGTTGCACAACGACATGCTTTGCTTCGCTTTGCTTGGTAGTATAGATGCAGCCCTACCCTGCTGCCTCCTTCAGAGGTAGTAGGGGGGCGGGGTCTTGAGGGAGAGCGCTACAGTCGTGTAGATCCTCAAGGCAAGTCTGGCGGATGCACCTTCCCGAGGTTGCCACCCCGTTCTTGGTCTAATTCCTTAAGAAATAGACGTAACTAAAACCACCAGGCGCCATCGCACACCCACCCCATCCCCACTCCATCCTGTTCATTTCCCAACTCCTCCTCCCAATTCCGCTTTCCCAACTTCCCCTCCTTACCGTGACCCCTGTGACTGGGTGGTGGCGGGCTCGACTTTCACTAAAATAAGCTGATGGCGAGTAGGAGAGAATAGTCACCTGCGCTAGGACCTGCGCAGTTGAGCGCCGTGAGCGGGGATGAAGGAGTCCTGGGGGGTTGAGCCGAGCGGCTCTGGCTGTTATGTGCCCGTGAGGCAACACGCCCCCTTTGGTCCTGATTTCAAGCGAAACGGTTGCCCTACCCAATAGCCAGGGGTAGGGAAATGGCCACAGTGTCCCGTCAGAGGGCCACAGGCGAGGTGCGTGAGGTCTGCTGAGGTCGTCCTCGGACGGTCGAAGCAGTAGGTAAAGGTCATGCTGACGGTGTAAGTGAGGGTTGATCAGTTCGTTGGGGGTGGGCCTTTCGACCCCCTACGCCAACCCGATCAAGCACCCAATGTCGCACTGTAAACCAGCCTTGCGCCCCTATATCTCTCTGGTAGTCCTAACGCTCTTGCTTCTTTTTAAAGTAAGACGTTCCCAGGTGCGGGCTCCATGGAGGGTGGGAGCCAGAGAGACGAATCCAAACACAAAATATAACATGGATTCTTTTAGGCCAGTTAATAAAACCGGAGTGGAGGCGAAAGCCAATGAGACTCCCAAGGGAGGTGTTCGCACTACCCTTGCCCCTGGTGGCCATGCAGCTAACGCTGCGGGTACCAGCGCGGGCACAGGTCCAGCTGTGGCGAAAACCGCAGCCAAGACCAAAACTAAAAAGTCCCAAAACAAACAAAGGACATCGGCGCTGATTGGGACCAGTACCGACCCTTCTGACACAAAGGCGAAGACCAAGGCGACGACTTATACCACTGCCGGTCTGACCCTCCCCATACCGACCCCGGTGCCGGGTAATACTGGTACCGGGCTCCCTGCCAAACAACCTCCTCCTCCTGTGGTTCCTCTAGCCTCCTCTCATCAGACGGTCGTCACCGGTCAAGCGGAGACGGCCAGCTGCACCGAGGACGCGTTCTCACGCGCCTGGCAATTTGTGCCGAAACACAAGGGCAAGGGTAAACGAACTCAACAAGCCCTCTGCCCTTGCACCGACCCTTCAGGTCCAACTGCTGCCCCGGCACAAAGCAAAAAGAGGGACAGATTGACGAGGAAGGAGCGCCGACAAGCACTGCGGAAGACAGGAAAAGGCTCCCGCAATACACAGGCCACTGCCGCCAGGTCGGTAAAAACGACGGGCGGCCAGCTGAACTTCTCCGCCGGGAAGCGGTCACAGGCAGAGGCCGGCACTAGCCGACCAGCGCCCAGTCAACCGCCTACCAGAGCTCCGGAGGGTCCAGCTGTAGGCAACAGGACACATCGACCCGATTGGAAGGATCAGGCCGCGGCTAAGCGAGCTCTCAACGAGACCATGACACCTCGGGGAGAACATAAGCGGCCGCGTCTTGATCAATCCAATCGGGTTGATCAACGAAGCTACTCCCAAGCTGCTAGCGCAACCCTAGACGTCGCGATCACCTGCGACCGCACGGGGATCCTGAGCAAGGTAGTATCGGACCAGGTACTCGCTGCTATCCAGAAGCAGATTATCCTCGAGGCCTGCTCCCCCAAACAGGATACCCCAGGGCCGACCTTTAACGCCAAGCCGATGTTCGCCGGGGGTATCCTCAAACTGTGGTGCGGCAACGACCACACCTTAGCCTGGCTAAGGAAGACAGTCTCCGGCCTGGCTCCCACAACTAGCACCTCGCTAGTCGTCGTGAGCCAGTCGGAAATCCAGAAGCGTGCACGGTGTGGCATAGTGATCCCGGATGAGCAGGGGGTTTACGGAGAGTCGACCAACATTGGACGCACTCTCAGCTACCAGAACCCATGGGTGGACATCAAGAGGTGGGTACTGCTGCACGCGGACAAACAAGCCTCGGCGTGGTTCGTGGTGGTCGGAGTCCCTGTGGACCAAATTCCGACGCTGATGGAGGCCGGACGCCGCCTCTCAATTGGTTTAGGGGCGGTGTACGTGAAATTCCAGGGTCGGAATGGTAGGTTCACCGACGTTCCTCAGGGATGGGACCCCGCCACGAGAACCGTCTGCGAGACTCAGCCGCCGCTGGAACCAGCAGGGGAGTCCACTCCCCCTACATACAACCCTTAGGCATCCGCGGCTGAACCTACTGCTGTAGAGTCAGCCGCCCCTGCCGCCGCCACCGTGGGAGCCGTCCCTTCATCGGGTGAGGAGCTGGATGACATGATCCTGTCCCCGGCTTCGGGCCCGGGAGAGGACGGCTTTGACGAGGGCGACCTGTTCGCCGGGCTCAGACTTGGGGGGGAAGACGAGGGCTCGACCAGCGATGGCGTCCCTTTCGTCACCCTGTAAAGTCCTCCAAGCAAACCTCCACCACAGTCAGACCGCGACGGCTCAGCTCCGCAAGTGGCTGGAGGTACAACACACGGCCATAGCCTTAATCCAGGAGCCGTGGATTAGGGCCGGCCGCATACAAGGACTCTCCAATCTTGGCGGTAAGCTCCTAGTCACCTCAGACCACGATTACCCCAGATCGTGCATCTATGTCATAGGTAACCTCAAAACACAGCTCTTAACTGATTTCTGTTGCAGAGATGTCTCTGCAGTTAAGCTGCTTATACAGCGTGTCGATGCCATGGAGATGGTGGTCGTTTTTGCCTCGGCCTACATGCCTGAGGCGGAGCCGCCGCCTCCCCACGACCTCGCCCGTCTCGTGAGTCATTGCGAGAGGAGTGGGTTCGAGGTTGTCATCGGGGCCGATGCAAACGCTCACCACCAGCTGTGGGGTATGGACACATCGAACGAGAGGGGTAAGGCCTTGGTTGACTACTTATTCTCGACTAACCTATCTCTACTAAACACTGGCTCCGAACCAACATTCGTAACCAGACGAAGCCGCACAATCATCGACCTCTCTCTGGCAACGGAGAGCGCAGCGGAAATCATCAATGAGTGGCAGGTTTCCGAGGAGGCCTCCTGCTCTGATCACAGGTGGATCCGCTTCGACATCCAGGTCTGTGTGCCACCGACAGCACCACGACGAAACCCGCGTAACACGGATCGAGCCAACTACACACGCAACCTTGATTGCAAGCTTGTGACGTTAAACAACCAGTTGACATTTGTGGACACGAAGCAGATTGAAACTCAAGTAATTCACCTTACTAACTCAATCATAGACAGCTATCAGTCTGCATGCCCAGAGACCATGCCGCGCAACACACCGGGTAAACAACCCTGGTGGGGCGCTGATCTGGAGCGCAAGCGCAGCAAGGTAAGAACTGCTCTGAATAGAGCCATGAACACATGTGCGGATGAGGACTGGGACAACTATTACGCAGCCAAATCCAGCTACAAAAAATGCATCAGATTCAGGAGCACCTCGGGATGGCGTAAATTCTGTGGCAGCATTGAATCTTGTCAACAAGCTAACAGGGTAAGGAAGGTCCTCGCGCAACACAATACACCTGGGCCCGTTACCCTCCGCAAATTCGATAACACACTCACGTCGTCCCCTGAAGAAGCAAGACGCGTCCTAATCGAAACCCACTTCCCTGGATGTGTCTTCGCGCAGGTAGTTGACTGGCAAGATGAAACCCAAACACCATCAGACAATGATTGGAGTTACGCACGCAGGGTGATTACGTTGGAGAAACTCCAATGGGCCATCCAGAGCTTCCATCCTTTTAAGGCAGCTGGTCTTGATGGAGTGTTTCCCGCCTTACTACAGTGGGGAGGCGTCTCTGTCGCTATAAGATTGGTGCCTTTATTGAGAGCGTGCCTGGCCTTTCGCTACGTTCCTAAAGGGTGGAGGGAAGTGAAAGTAATATTCATCCCCAAGCCAGGTAAGGGTGACTACACAAACGCCAAATCCCACAGACCAATTAGCCTGACCTCCTTTCTCCTAAAAACTATGGAGAGGCTATGTGATAGGGAGCTGAGGGATGGCGCTTTAAAAACAATACCGCTACATGGTAATCAGCACGCATACAGCTCAGGTAAGTCGACCGAATCTGCTCTTCATCTAGTAGTCAGCCAGATAGAGGACGCGATTCATCAAAAAGGCACCTGCCTGGGCACTTTTATAGACATCGAAGGAGCCTTCGACAAAACCAACTTCTCCAGCATCAGCAGCGCCCTCTCCAGACATGGAGTAGAACAGGTACTAACGGACTGGATTACAAACATGTTAAGCAAACGAGTGGTTCGCCTTGAGGATGAGCGGCAGCTGGCCATGATAGCTAGAGGCTGCCCTCAGGGAGGAGTTCTATCTCCCCTCCTGTGGAATCTGGTGATTAATGACCTCATCACTAAACTCAACGCCAACCGCTATTACACGATAGGCTATGCAGATGACCTCGCAATCCTTGTATCAGGGAAGGTGACGGGAACGATCTGTAACCTCACGCAACAAGCACTTCGTATCGTAGAAAGTTGGTGCAGGGAATTTGAACTATCAGTGAACCCCACTAAAACTGAACTAGTCATGTTTACCCAAAAACGAGCATTAGGCCCCTTCCGCCTACCCAAACTGTTCGATACAGAACTTCAGTTGGCCAACGAGGTCAAGTACCTTGGAGTCATTCTAGACGCTAAGTTGAACTGGAGCAGTCATGTTGACAACAAGCTAAACAGGGCCTGCATCACCTTCTGGCAATGCAGGAAAATGATAGGTAAGAAGTGGGGCCTATCCCCCAAAATCATACTGTGGCTGTACACAGCTGTGATCCGCCCCATGGTCGCTTACGGGGCCGTGGTCTGGTGGCCCCGCACGAGGCTGGTTACAACTTGCAACAAACTACAACGCCTGCAGAGACTGGCCTGCGTTGCGACCACTGGCTGCATGAGGACTACTCCGACTGCAGCAATCGAAGCCATACTGGGTCTAACCCCGCTCCACCTGTTTATACAGCAGGAAGCGACAATGGCGGCGGTGCGTCTTAATGCAATTAATCTCTGGGGTAAGAGAGAAACACAACACACCGCGCTGCTTGAGGGACTCAATACTGAGTTCCCTATTACGAAAGCCATAAATGACCGGGTACCCAAACAATTTATCTTCGATAAAAAATACAGGATCCAACTTCACGAGGATTGCCGATGCGAGGGTTTGCGCCCCGCAGAGCTACGAATCTTCACGGATGGATCCAAAACAGGTAGTGGCACAGGTGCTGGAATCTTTTCGGAAGACTTCAACATACACATAGCCACACCATTGGGAGTCCATAACACAGTGTTCCAGGCCGAATGCATGGGTATATCTCTTGCCGCGTTAGCCATAATGGCCAGGGAAGTTAAGGACCACTCGATACGTATACTCTCAGACAGCATGGCTGTTCTGCAAGCGCTAAACAGCCACACTATTGACTCTGGGCTGATATACGAGTGCCACCAGCGCCTTAACCAGGTGGGTAGCCTCAACAACATTACCATTCAATGGATTAAAGGACACAGCGGTTCGCGGGGCAATGACGCAGCCGACGAACTTGCCAGAAGGGGGTCGAGCATGGCACCAGTGGGCCCCGAACCCATTGCGCCACTCCCCTTCGGGTACTTACGCACTCTGGTAAGGAAACGAACCAGGGACCAACATCACAAACTATGGTTGGATCACGGAGAGTGCAGGCAGGCTAAGGAGGCACTCCCTACAATTGATGGCCGGCTCACGAAAAAGGTTCTCCGACTAACGAAACAACAGCTGCGTACAGTCACAGCAGCTGTAACTGGCCATGGGTCATTTAATAAACACCTCTTTGTAATAGGAGTCACAGACAGTCCGCTGTGCAGAGCCTGCATGGAGGACGACGAGACAGCAGCTCATGTGCTGTTATACTGCCCGGCGGTCGACGCATACAGGGCAAAGTACTTCGGTAACCCAGGTACCCTACGTGAGATTGTCAGTGACACCAAGGCGTTGCTGGCCTTCTTTGAGGAGCTGGGGTGGATCGAATAACCGATTTTCCCACCCGCACGCAAAATACGCGCTTAGACGTGGAGTTGCGGATACCAGCCCGTATTACCTATTACCTACCTATTACCTACTAGACGTCACCAAAGAACACTAAAATAAAAATAAAACACAATACTGCACTTTTCTCAAAGAGTTGTCTGGGCATGGGTCCAAAGATTTATAATAAACTACCAAAAACTTTAAAAAGCATGACCAACATAAACCATTTTAAATCGCAGCTTAAAAAATTCTTGATTGAAAAGGCTTACTACTCTATCAATGAGTTTTTAGACGTTAGAAGCATAAAATAAAAAATGTCCGTTCCACTTGTTATTCTATCTTGTTTGCGACGTTACGTGTTTGAAACAATTTTTATTTAGTTTATAGTTTTACGCCTAATTTGTACGCCTTGCAAGGCAAAACATAGTGCTAGAACGCAAATTTTATACCATGTAGCATATTACCTATGTTTAACAAATAAAATACTTTGACTTTGACTTCTTCTCCCCAGTTAAGGCACTAGGAAGTGGTTAAGGGTGGGCGTTTTGGGGGACCACCTTATGTAATTTTGACGTTCGAAAAGTGCTGATTCTCAGCCTAGTTTGAATAAATGACATTTGAATTTTGAATTTTACTTCAGCTCACAATCCTTCTTAAACCCACCGTTATTGAATTTAAGCGTTTTTTACTTATTAAATAATTTAACAATCATCCAACTCACGCAATAAGCACCACACACACCGCGACACACACGCTACACTGCAACTTAAATTGCTTAGTGGACCAGTGAAATCTTAATCTGTTCTGCATAATCTCTCTCATTGCTCCGTATGGCGTAAACACAGCAATGTGGATTAGAGCCTCTGCAGCTTAACACACTCATGATAGGATTTCAATTGAAGTAACATTTACTGTGTACATTTCTATTGGAAAATACCGTTCACAGTTTAAGCCTGATGAAGTTTTTAATTGGTACAAGGAAGTCGGATGGCGCTGTGTGATTATTTTGTTTGTGCTAGCTTCGAGATTTTATTAAGAGTCTGCTGAATAAAACTGTTCTTTGTCGGGACAAAAGTTTGTTGTTGCGAATAAAAGTTGGCGTGTTTGACAGCTGATTCTTTTGATTGCCAACTTAACAAATAAAATACTTACTGTGTTAAAAAGAATAGTGACAAATTTTAAACTTTAGCTTTTAAGCAACATGTTCTGACATGTTATTTAAATACACGCTAAAAAAGCAAAAGTAGTATGTTAGGATCGTAGCAGATGCCTCAAAGAGATGTCAGCACAACGGAAGGGGTCCGCTAGGACCGATGCCTATCGGGGTCGTGGGAAAGTCCGAAAGGGATACCGTGGTCCCTGGCAACGTACAGGCAACTGAAGAAACACGGGTGGGTTTTAGTCAGTAAGAGTCTGACACGCCCTCCCGCTCCGCCCAGAGCGGGAAAAGTTTTTTGATAATTTCCCATCCTCAATTTAAAAAAAAAGGTTCGTAGTAGATGGGACTTCGATCAATAATTATTGATCGAAGTAGATGGAATTCTGTATTTTCTGCCTGCCCCAAGGGAAGAAACAAAGGAAAAGAAGAACGTATGTTCTGATATTAAGTATAACTCGATTTTTATAACTGTGCGCTTGGAGCTATCAAAATAGTAGGTTGTTGGTTGTTGTTAATATTCAATTCATCCGCTCAGCTACCTCCTCAGTACCCCGACTCCTTTTAATACGCTCTACACAACTCGTGTCGTGTCAAAAGTTTTGTCTTATTATTCGTTAATTTGTTATTGTTATTATTTAAACCACATACACTATACAATTTTGACATTGACAGGCGCACTGTTATAAAAATCGGGTTATACGTCTAAACTTACAGTCGACTGTAACATCTTGACCTGGTGCTGGCCTACTGTAGTACGGAGTTTTAACAGATTTAGAGGCCAGCATATACTGTGCAATAACTTGGATCTATGTGTAATGTTATGCAATGTGCATGTGTTTTTAGTGGTATGAGGAACAGGGTGTAAAGTTCACTCATCTTCTATAGAAAAGGGACTGGTGTCGTGTCTGGCGGGCACCTGCTAACGATTGATGTCGGGGAAGTTATATGCATGCTGTTCGCGCGGTAAATCGCTGTAATTGAGCGATGCAGGATTTGTGTGACGTGAGCATTTATGTGTGACGTCAGGTCTTTGATGCGTAGTTCGCAGGTGGCGATGTAGATGCCGCCACATTTTTATCAAATAAATAAATACAGCACGCGTAGCATGACAACTAAGAAATGTGTTTTCTACGGGTTCTATCGACGGAAGAATAGACAAAATTACAGATTGTAATTTTTTATCTGTATTTTGTCTATTGTTCCGTCGACAAAATCCGTTTCTGTTATTGGTGGTAATACTAAGCGTTCTTTTATTGTTACCACTGAAATACGCCGTATTGTACCTTTAAAAAAATCTTTACCTACGTAAAAATGATAGTTAAACAAACAATTATTTATTTACTTACTGAAAGCCATTATTGGTTTTTCTCTATCATCCAAAGTTTTAAATTACAGTCCACTAATCAAAAAATTCTGTGAAAATTCCTCAGAGCCCGAAAAAAAACTATTAAAACGTATAGTAGTCATATCGTCATCAACAATTCCATCGATCCAAGACAACTTACATTACATCAACTGCTTGTTAATTATATGTTGCCGTCGGTCTGTCTGTTAACCTAAATTGGACGGCTTGAGTGGACAGTGACAATGTAATCCCATTGCACTGATTATCACCGACGTTGATGCGAATTAGTAACTGTATAGTGTGTGGTTGTTAATGCATGAATTTAGCGGTTGTTTAACTTTAAATTAGACTTTGTTTTGTCTGCGTGAATTCTCTTTTAGTCCTGGATTGTACGATTGATGTCGTTGCTATGTAAATTGGCAAATTATGGCATTTTACTAGTCGGATTAACATTACCAGCACCATAATAATGTAGGTAATATTGTAAATACAAAATCAAATTCAAAATCTCTTTTGTAGTCATTTCAGAGTCTGGGTAAACTTATTCATTCAAATTTTGTAATCTTAAATAGTATAAAATCTCAGCCCAAGTTTTTTTTACGTCTTTGTTAATACGTTGTTGATAACATCCTCAATTTTGTCTAAACTGTGATTTTAGTCAAATATCTGCATATGAGTGCATTCTGAAATTGGGCAACGTCACAAATATTTCGCTATTTTGTTTAATTTGGAATTGTTTGATTAATTACTGTATGGAAATATGAAATTAGTACTACCGAGATTACATACCTAATAGCCGAAGATGTAAAAAAGTATTTGGAAACTTTCCACATGCCTTTTTTACATCTAAATTTTTTTCTATCAACATCAAATTCAGTGTTATAATTACAATTCGTTATGATAGTTCAGTAGTTACCGATACTTCATATTTCCATACAGTAATATTGGCAAATTCATCAAAACAGGTAAAACTATTTGCGACCTTGCCAACTTTTTGAATGAACGCTCTAAAAGCGTCACCAGTCTTCTATTTCTGCATTCTCGTAGCCCTGCCTATATTCGTACAGTATATTCCTCAACCGTTCAGCGGTGCCTTGAATCTCTCAGCCGTGCAACTGTGGATACTGTTTATACTGCTCTGTGGCTTGCATTCACGGCCGAATGAAGACTACGGCCGAACGCTAAGGTATAGCGGTTGCATTTCACGAGCGCACGTCGTTTCAAATTGAACTTTATGTCAATGACATAAAGTTAAATGACTTGGTTTGTACCGTAAGGTATTGGTTAAATCTCGCAGACTTTGGGGTTGTGTTAGTCAACTTTGAACTTGGTCGGTAGTCATTTGTTTATTTCCAAATAGTTCTACTAAACAGATTATCTTGTTCTTTTCTGTAAACGATATCTACTGTTTTACTCGTATTTTAGACTTGCCTTGATCGCTTTAAGCCTCACCCACACTTTTAAGCTTTATAAAAATGGGTACTATAAAATTTCAGATTATTTAGAAGATAAAAAAGCTTGGGATTGAGCTGCTCGCTCTGCTAAGCCTTGTGAAAACCATACAACTTGACATTTTAATTATTCATCACAATAAACCAGTTTTATAATACACATTGACATTGTTGAAAATTATATTCAAAATGACACGATTACTTTGTAAAGTATTATATTATTTTAATTATTGTGAATGGGAGGACTATGTGGATATTTTTGTTTTTTTCTTTCTCAGTTTTAATGATGGTCTGGCAGTTTGAGTAGTTGATGCGGCCAACCCAAATATCCTTTCCTTGGTATTGTTCGTCGAGTGGAGCTCCTTAAGTTCTGAGTTGAGCTCCACGATTACTGACAAATGCTTGCACTGACTGGACAGGTCCACTCAAATCTGTATGGTTCTTTCCTCAAAAGACCATTTCAGACACTAATCTACATGGTCCTCACATGGCTTGACCAAGATTATGTCTGGACTTTAAAAGAGACTGTGACCTCTGAGTTTGTTTCGGCCTTTTTTCTCAGAGTAGTCAGATAGGAAACACCGACCTCACCTAGCTTATATTAAAAAAAAAAAAATATATGACGTGTAAAAGTGATTCCGATATCCTATTTACAGATTAAACAATTTCATTTCATTTCATTTCATTTAGTCTACACCAAAAACCTTGGTGTATGATTTTTTTTGTTGTTGTAAGGCATAAATAGAAGTTAATTCAAGTTTTTTTCTATATTTTGTAGGCATAATATTACTACAACGAGCAAATGATATTTAGAATTATTCCTTTAAAAAATCTCATATTATGTGTTATGAGTTGACCGTATCATTTCCGTTCTTTTGTTTTTAGGACGATTTGATAATAGAACATTTTGCTAAAGTGTCGGTTTACTGTTAGGAACCATTTGATTTTAGGACGTTTTGATACGGAGGGAGTTTGTCTTATCGTTCAAAGACACGTTCACTTCATGTATGTAATACATAAAATCACTGCAGAAACTGGAGAACACCATCAGCTACGATCCTTACTCCTTTTGCTTCCTTTACGGTCATACGTCTTGTGAGAGGAGCTCGTGGCTAAGTCACAATAGCCGCACGGGTCGATCCATCAGATTAAGTTACGCTTGCCGGGGTCGGTCCATGGATGGTTGACCATCTTTACATACCGAGACTCCTCCGTGCCTCGGAAAGCAAGTTAAGCCGTTGGTCTCGGCTGTCATTCGAGGATCTTTGACAGTCGTTACGTTTCGTCAGAAGCCTGAAAGTCTCACAACCAGTCTTACCAAGGGGTATTACCCAGTTGCTGGGTTGTGAAGGTCAGACATACATAGTCGTTCCATGTAAAATACTGGTATTCAGCTGCATCCGGTTAGACTGGAAGCCAAGGCCAAGGCTAGGCAGATTGATTGACGTCCATACATCTTGTCATACAATATATGCATTACGCACCTGACCTTTGTGAAGAACATCACCAGGTCACTATTCAGACCTCCTTTTCCGTTGACCGCAGATTTGTGAAAAAATACATCTTGCCACGACTTTTTCCTTGAATAACTGTTCACCTGTTATTGAAAACCATCAACCTCATCCCCTTCCGTGATCCCAATTTATTAGGGGTCGTCGCAATACGCCTTTTTTCATCCATCTTCATAAGCCGTCATCCAAACGTTTACCTAGTTCTAAGGTGCTCAATCCATGGGGCGCGGTACGGTGCGGTAAGGTGCGGCGCGGTGCGACACGACACGGTTTATTTGTTTTATATTCATGCCAGGTGAGGCAACTGTACCTTGATGTTTTTGTCCCCTTGAGTAAACGTAGCTCAAGAAAAAATGTGTACGTTGACTGCAATACTGCACACTGAAAATAGAACTTTACGAGAATAGCCTAATGATTTGCAGGTCAAAAAGCAATCTGCCTAACCTTTTCCGAACTATGTTGGGGTCGGCTTCCAGTCTAACCGACGACTGCCTATCTGACCTCCACAACCCAGTAACTGGGTAATAAGATACCCCTTGGTAAGACTGGTTGTCAGACTTTCGGGCTTCTGGCGACCCGTAACGACTGTCAAAGACCCACGAATGACAGCCGGGACCAACGGCTTAACGTGCTTTCCGAGGCACGGAGGAGTCTCGGTATGTAAAGATGGGCACCCATTCACGTATTAACCCCGGCAAGCATAGCTTAACCCGTTGGATCGAACCGAGCGGCTGTTATTACTTAGCCACGAGCTCCTCGATGTTTTGCAGGTACAAACTTGGAATTGCCGTAAACTGTTCGATATTGCTAAAACGGCATATTGATCATAGTTGCCGAGAATTGGTTGATTGGTTGGTTTGGTTGTAATATACTTATAAAAAATGTTATCGTATTTTTTTTAAACGCTTTACAAAAGAGAATTGTGTTCCCGAAAAATAAACACTTATCACCATGCGTTTAAAATACCTTTCATTAATTTTATTCACTTTGCCCTGAGCGTATGAAAATGAGCTGCTACGTAAAGTAGGCCACGTTTAAATGGTTACATTAAATAAAAACACGATACGGGCTATGCCATCGCATTTGTATCGTACGCACGATTAAGCTGTCGCTGCTGTGCGTAGATACAACAAAATATAGTGATTCTGTTGCACGTACCTGCCAAAAATAATGCAACTGACAGGGGTGGGGAGCCCTGAGGGGGAGCCTATGGTTAGCGGGTTAAAAGGTGGGGTTCGTTTTAATGAAATCGGTTAGCGGTCTAAATCAAAATGCGAATAAGTGAGAAATGAGTCGAATAAGGAACAAAATGTGGGGTGAAACAGGAATATTAAATGTGGGCTAAAGTTTGTGACGCGAATGCGGAATAAATCGGATTTTGGCCTAACTTTCGTGTCTATGCACTGCCTTTTAGTTTCATTGATCTTTAATACAGAGTCATGTTTTATTTTCGTCCTCATTGAAGTAGGTTCTTGATATTTTTTTTAAACTGATTATTTTATCCATAAACACACACATTTATAATATTACATTTAATGTTTGATGGATATCTTTTATCTCTTCGAGGTTTTTCTACAGAGAACGTGTCGGTTTTATTTCAGTCTCAAGTTCGTTTAACCCACTCAGTTATATGTGCTGAAAAGGGTAATAAAGGTTTAGATATAAGATTCCATATTTTATCTTTTCCTTACGCTGTAATTGAGATTGAGAGATGGGCGTAATTTACGTCACTCTAAAAATCTGTTGGCTCATTTTGCATTGAGTACGCCGAGAAACGTAATCGTAATTTTAGCAACTCCCTTTGATTCTGGGTTAAACCCAGAATAAACGTCATTTTTCATCGTCGTTTCATATGCGTTCAATTTAAGTTTTGACTTCCTTGAATTACACAACTACCGTAAAAACAGGGAAATTTATTTATTTAAATTGACTGTAATTTAAATAGTTCGTATATTCAAATCATGACCGTTATTCTTTGACAGTTGTATGAAAGAGCTATACATGACACGGGAAATGTCTCTGGCTGTACAGTCACGAGCACCAATATGTATACATTTAACAACTTTAAAAAGTGATTTTCTTCTAATGTGGTGATTGTAATTTTATGTTGTTACGAACATAGTATTTTGGAACCCACACTAATATGAAATAGATCTTATCTCAAAGTTGCAGTCGTTATTCCATGAGAAAATCGCTTTTGAATTTTGCTAAGTGGATACATATTGGTGCTCATGGCTGTACGGGGTGTATGTATGGACGTCTAACGGTGAACTTCACCATTGACACTGACATACCTTGAACACGGTTTTTCCCGTTCAGTTTAATTGGTGAAATTGACTCTTAGTCAGTCATGGAACTGATTTACCTATATTATACTATCTCGGAGGTGGGCAAAAAGCTTTACCCCCCTAGAAATACTCGTAATTTAAAATTTAAATCTATTATCTTTTCTTTGACGGTTCTTCCTTCTATTATGAAAAATTTTATAATAACTTGTACATTAATTTCCTTTGCTTCAACTTTCTCTTTGCAAGGTTCCTTGGCGAGCATCAGTTTCTAGTTCTAGTTAATTTGTAAAGAATTAAAAATGGACTAAGTGCAAGATTCACAGATCGAACTTTGCCAAAATAAAGTTACCGTTTCATTGTAACATCAACCTAGATGATGATTGCTAGAAAAGTAAATACGAGCCCTTAAACTACAAACAAATCAAAAATAAATACCGAAAGCCCGACTTTGAACTGCGTTAAAAAAAAAAAAAACAGTGATAGAACTTTTAATTTTAGGAAAACATCTTTGGCTCATGCCCAATCTAACGGTATGCAGTATGCACAATTTCTTTTAAAACAACTAGAACAATTCGCCAATTTTAACTGCCTGGGACTTTTTTCACCGAAAGGAGTGCGAAGGAAATTTGCGGAATTTTGCGAAAAGTGAAATTAATTAATATAAGAACCAATTTTTTTTTTACATATTAGATTCTACAATTATTTTGGAAAAAAACAAAAAAAATTGCCAGATTTGTTATTTTAAATGAAATTATTGACGTTTGAAATTTGAGCAACCACGAATTTCCTTTAAATTTAAAAAAATCATTAAAAAAAGTCCTTTTGGCATGGGTCTTTTTATTGAACCTAAACACGTAGTAGACGGCCCCACGGATCCACCATTTTCGTATGTTCAACCTTCTGCCGAACACCTGTAATGTTACAGTTGTAATATCAATCATGTCATTTCGCTTAAAATTGATTTTTATTTTTATTAACATATTTATATAGATTATTTTCTATTTTGTGAATGTGAGAACGCTATAGGCTTAGTGGACTGTAGATTTGTTGACCATCTTCTAATTTATTAAGTACCTGGTACTTGTTGAAAGACAGACCTGTATATAGGCAAACACTACAAAACGCCACCTGCTACGATCCTTACATACTCGTTTTGTCTCGTTCACGTTCATATGTACATCTGGTCATACATGTACTTCGGTTGCGAGTACTACGCACTTGACCTTTCTGAAGAACATCACCAATAAGGTCAATATATGTCCTCCTAGGGCGTCCTCTCCCGGCGTTTCCACTCACATCTGCCTTGTAAATACCTTTTATTAGTCACATAAGGTTCATATTAATATTTAACGCTAACTTTACTTACAAAAGTAAGTTCAAAGTGAATCTTGTCCATATACCCAAGCCCAAAGTACTATTTGTAAAGGTCACTATGAAGTTCACTGGAGTGACCGCATGCAATTAGAAAGTCTGTGTCGAAAGCAAACTCATTCAAGGTAAATCAAAGTGTTTGTTGTTTTTAAGGTAAATCAAAGTGACTACAGAGAGTATTTGCGATTCCACTGCAATTTCTAAATATTTTTTAGCAAATACAGAACAAAACAGTTTTTCAATTTCCTTTTTTATAATAATATTTACACAATTTAAAAACTACAAAATACCCAATTTAAAATAATAGTAATATGTACGAGTACAAGTATATAAAAATTGTTTCTAAATATTTTTTAGCAAATATAGAACAAAACAGTATTTTGCTTTGTTACAAAAATATCATTGAGTCTTAGATGTTTTTTTTTTGTTTTTGTAAAATAGGTACCAGTAATTGTGTTTAATTGAACTTAAGACGTTGTGAAATCACATTATGTTATTCAATTTGCTTACACGATTTAAAACTTTTTATCAAACAATTTAAATATATTGCCATAATGATGCAGACGAATTCATTAAATTTCTTTCCAATAAATGAACATTGAATGCAGAGCTTCATTAGACATCAAAGGTATAAACAAAATCTCTGGCAATAATAAAGAAAGAAAGAATAATGTTTATTTGGACACATTTCGTGAAACACAAAATAATACAATGAAAAATGTCAAAAATATTTAGTCAGGAAAATTTACACATTACGTAAACTTGCCGTGTAAAGCAGGCCACACAAGTTACGATATACTTGCGCAAAATTAGACTTGCAAAAGTATACATTCAGTGTCACGCAGACTTGTGCAAGACTAAACTCTCGCAAGTCTAAACTTACGCAAGTATATCGTTACGTGTATCGTTTGATATATTAATATTCTAGTTCACTAGTTAGCCTTATTTCTTATTTCCATACTATATTAATATTGCCAAATTAATCAAAACAGATAAATATTTGACAGCTATTTGCGACGTTGCCAAGTTTTTGGATGAACGCTCTTAAGTTGGTGGTCAATTTCCATAACAATAATTCATCTCCGTGACTTTTATCATACAAGAAAACATTATTGTGGGCAGACACCTATAATTTACTTCACTTCTCTGAATGTTTCTATTCCCGAAAAGATCCCGTGCAGTGCAAACATGTTTCAATCTTGCGTGCACAACAAACCCTTTCACTCACTGTTAAACGATATGACATAACAATTTGCCGTTCTCTTTAATGTTCATTAATTTCTAGCATCGCTTGGACCATGTGAATGTAATGACTACACCTGCAACCATTATATGATAATTACGGCATGAAGGCGTACCATTCTGGTTTAAAGAGCAGTTCTCTTTGAAGGCTCCCACAGCCCGGTGCGACTCGACGGCGCGACGGGACTCTGGTGGAACAATTTCTATGAAAACTTCACGAAAATTGCTCTTGCCGGTGTCGCGACGCGACTGTCTGCGGAAGCCTGAATTTGGAATGAGCTCAAAATTTATAACCTTTATGTTCGTCTGCGTGTATTTTGTATTACATATTTTTTTCGGAACGAAAAGTAATCTATGCTCTTCTCCAGGTCCTAGGCCTGCTTGCCAAATTTCATAGAGATCGGTTCAGTGGTTTAGGCGTGAAAAGGTAACAGACAGACAAAGATACTTTCACATTATAATATTAGTATGGATTGTTTAGGATCTAGGGTACAGTTACAGCGCAAGATAAGTCAAGACTTAATACCAAAAATTTATGATTAAGTAGAAAATACATTATTGTGATGATTTTGAATTCATATAATAAGCAGTTAATGATTACGCATTAAACTGCGGTCCCACGGCCCGCTTTCTCACAGGCCAGATCGCGCCAAGCCAGGCCAACAGGCTGTGTGAACCGTCGCATCCGATGAGGCGTCCAGTGTCCTGTCGCCTGTCGCTCTTCCTGTAGCGGCCTGTACGGGCGCGTTTCTTCAGCTATCTTTTTGCTTTGTTTGTCAAATGTTGACCACTGAATAAAACTAAAGCGCTCAATTGAATTGTTGGAATAACGGCCAACTTGTCCCACCAGGCCGACACATGCCGTGCAAATACTAGGCCTCGACAGGCGTGTCAACGTCTGGTGGGGCTTTTCAAGGCCTGTCGCGGCCTATTAACAGAGCATTGCCACTACAGGCCTCGTCGGTTCGACGGTCTGGCTTGGCACGATCTGGCTTGTGAGAATCAGCCCGTGGGACCGCATCATTAGATATAGTAATAACATTATGTTGCTGCCTATGGATCTAATTTAATATTATGCCTTCTCTGTTAGTGGAATTCATGGTTGAAACAATGTAGAATGCGTTTGCAGTAATTAATTTCATGCTACAATACAATTCCCAGAGTGTGTAATTATGGAATTATAACCTAATTAGAACGAGAATTTAATCAACGTGTTACAGTAACTTTGTTTATTACATTCAATGTAGGTACAGTAAAGTTTTTTATTTCTTCGTCAGTTTTCAAAATATTATTTTCTTTATCAAATCAGGATACGTAATATCTTTTGGCACATAGCACACTATTGCATAGAAAAATATAATTATAAAATTAGGTACTTGATAACAAAGATCAAAATATCATACACCTTTAACCAACGTCGAGTTGACATCAGCCTAAAAGCTTTTTAAATAGCCTGGCATGTCAAGAAAAAAAAAAGAGTAAAGACGATTGCCGAATGTCATTATGCGGTATTGACATTACGACGCAAGATATAATGATGAGTCGGTAACGCAAATTTTATCGTGCAATGAGCATACAAAAATTGCCCATAAGGTGACGAACGTATCATAGATGTGACTGTACCTCTCCTAGGAAAGTTTTAAGTTTTCTGGAGGCAAAACCGTTTCTTTGTGCTTTTCTAGATACCTATAAGCTACCTCTATCAAATAACATAAAGTATTTATTTATTTATCGACTCCATACAGCAATTATACCAATAGAGTAAAAAATTACTGCAAGTGCTGCTTTCCATCCTATCTGTGCGCGGTGGACATCGAACGGGCAGCGATGAATCATGCACACGCACGCTTCAGGCTGGTATCACAGCCGACCGGGAGACCCGTACGGGCTTCCGGAACGGAGACATTCGTGAGGCGCTAGAACATTGTTTCACAGCGACCCGTATTGGTCCGTACACGACCCGCTCCAGGTACAGCCCGTACGACGTATCGTACGACTCCCTCGTTCCAGAGCACAGCGGGCGCTACCCGTACAGGTCTCCCGTGTAGGGATGGACCGTATGGGTCTCCCGGACAGCTGTGAAACCAGCCTTACACTGTCACGCAGCGTCAAGATACTTCTCCATGGTTCTATAACTCATCCATATTGTGCACACACTGTGCGATTTTTTGAGACTCAATGAATTCGGTTTGATACATAGTTTAGCAGGGAAAATGTATCAAACTTACTTAGCCCAAACACGATTACTGACGCGATAATAATTGGTGGCGTCGCGTACGGTCCGCCATTATTAAAATAAGTGCTTGTAATGTGATGTTACATTATGGCTTCTCATTGGTGATTTCAGATTGTAACTGGTACCTTTTGAGAAGTGTCACATGACGATGTTGCACAGTTTGCCGAGAACATGAGATAAAACTCGAATTACACTTTTTTAATGTTATTGTTACTTTTACTCAAAATACATAAAATGTAGGATTTGCACGCCATATCATGGCAGGATAATTATATGCTGAAAAGAAAATTACTGTAATATCTATTGTATCTTAATCTGCAAATAAATATTTTTGATTTGATTTTATTTACCCTTACGTCTTACTTGGTAAACAAATGGTATGGCCTACTGGAATTACGATTTTGAGAATATTATTTGACTAAATTGAAGCAGACATAGATTATTGGGGATCTTAGACTCACCTCCTAATTTAAGCTACTGCGAGGGAAGGTGCAAAATTCAGTTATTTTAGAGCATGTGCATTCTGGACAGGTACGTGTGGCGACGACGGCAGCCGCCACTGCTAGTGGAGCCACGCGCTTGGACCAACCTTTTAAGAGAGGCGCCCCTGACGCGTGCACTCCGCACGCTCAACCTCATAGCGAGTGAGACGGACTTATTCTGTGGTTCTCTGAGTGAATTCACAAGGAATGCATTGTTTGTAATTTTTTATAGATGTTAAGTTAGGATAAGCGCATTTATCCCATTGGGTTATCCTGTAATGGTAAATGTAAGATGATAAATAAATAAATAAATTAATTAATAAGACAGTCTACGCCTCAGGTATTCTTTACAGCTGATTAATTATTCAATAATTATTTTCTTCCTACGCTTAACTGTACGCATGATTAATTCATGTTTCTCTTAGTATTGACGTGGGTAGAAGACATTTTAATTAATTTACGAAATTAGCTCACGCCTTTTGATGCCCATTAAGCAGTTTAATTTTATTTTCAGAACCATTTTAGTTTAGGCATTTAGGGATGAAAAGGTAAATAATTCCGATAGATCTACTAAGTGAAATTATTTAGTACAATTCTAATTACTGTTTAAAGACAACTTTGTTTTCAAATATTCATTGAACAATTAAGTTTAGCAAACCATTTTGAAAAGTTCCATAGTAAAAATTATTCAAGCAAGAATTGGAAATTATTTTGTACTGAGAATCGTACTGTTGAAGCGAATGTACAGTAAGAGAAAGATTCCAGAGCAATTGATCAAACAAAACAAAACTAAATTAAAAATACTTACCTAAATATTCTAAGTTCAAAGCACTCCCTACAACTACCAGAAAAAAGCTAAGATTGAGTTTACAGAGATACTAGAATGACAAAACATTTCTTATGAAGGTTTATCCCTCTTGGAAAACTAATCGGTCAAAAATATAAATATTAAAGAACCACAAAAGACACGGTCAGTTCTACCTCCAAATATCCGTTTGTGCTAAACAAAATTCTTTCTGGGCTATTTATTCGACCAGATCGATTGCTTGATCGATTACTATTATGCTACGGTCCCACGGCCCGCTTTCTCAGAGGCCAGATCGAGCCGGACCAGAACGACAGGCCGTGAGAACCGTCGATCCGATGAGGCCTGAGGTGGGAATGCTCGGCATTACCTACCGTGACAGGCCTCGACAGGCGTGGCCGCGCGACAGGCCGTGCCAGGCCTCGACAGGTCGTGGGACGCGGTTTTTGACGGATATTGTTGAACCTGAACGGTCCAAACGTTTGTATGTGCACGCATCCGGTCGGGCTGATTGTATCAGATTCGTCTGTTCAGTTTTATCTCGCCATATATTTTATTTTTTTGTTTTGGAAATTATTATTATTATTTATTATTATTGAGGAGCTCGTGGCTAAGTAACAACAGCCGCACTGGTCGATCCATCAGGTTAAGCTACGCTTGCCGGGGTTGGTCAGTGGATGGGTGACCATCTTTACATACCGAGAATCCTCCGTGCCTCGGAAAGCACGTTAAGCCGTTGGTCCCGGCTGTCATTCGTGGATCTTTGACAGTCGTTACGAGTCGTCAGAAGCCCGAAAGTCTGACACCAGTCTTACCAAGGGGTATCGTATTACCCAGTTACTGGGTTGTGGAGGTTAGATAGGCAATCGCTCCATGTAAAATACTGGTATTCAGCTGCATCCGGTTAGACTGGAAGCCGTCCCCAACATAGTTGGGAAAAGGCTAGGCAGATTGATTGTTTTGGAAATTATTACATACCTTTTCGAGCTCTGGACGGAGCGGGAGGGTATGTCAGACTTTTACTGACTAAAACTCACCCGTGTTCCTTCTATTGCCTGTGTGGCGGGCCACGATATCCCTTTCGGACAAACTCGCAACCCTGGCAGGCATTGGCCCTTACGGACCCTTGTTGGTGCTGACATCTTTTTCCATTTCGATCCAAGCCTGGTCTTTATCAGACAGCGAGCTACCCATTGCTCACTATTGCTACACACTCATTGGTGAGGACCTGCGTCAGGTGGAAGGTGAGGATGCCGTGGCGCCTCAATAGCCACTCCTCAAAGAGAAGACTTATCGCCACAATTGTGGCGTGCCCAATTTATGGTGACCCTAAGGCTTCCAGTACACGACGCCGGAGCTGCACCGGCGCCGGACCGCATTTTTGTGTGTACGAAAGAAAATCCCGTATGCGCCGCACCGCCACCGCGCCTGTACCGCGTGGAAACAGCATTGCACATTAACTGGGCATCAATGCTGTGTCCACGCGGTTCCGGCGCGGTGCCAGCGCGGTATCGGCGCGGCAATGGTGCGGCTGCGGCGTGTACAGGAAGCCTAACAAAATAATGAAGATATTACGGCCTGGTCGGTTGGAACGGGCAACGTCAAACGCCAACAAAGCAACGCCAGGGTTAAAATAATTAAATAATAACAAAAACTTATAACGGCCACTGTAGGTACCATCCGTACAATAATTCACGGAAATCAGGGCAGGTCGTTTCGACCCTATATTCGCAGTGAAAGGTTAAGATAACAGATGTTCCTGTTCAACTCGAAACACCTACAGGCTTGTATCAAGTTGTTAAGATAGTAAACTTTCTAACAAGTCGGCTCTTAACAATAAATTAAACAGTAACTGTTATAGATGAATAATAATTTTGATTCATTTGATGGAAATAAATTGAAGTGTTGTTGTTGCTAGCTAGATATTACGTAGTTTAAATTAATAATAAAATGTTTAAAATAAATGAAAAGGATATCTTGGATTTTTATCAATCTTAATAATTAAAAGCTGGCTCTGGCTACTAGGTGAACAGCAGATGTAATATGCCCAAATAATTAATTAATTAATTTAAGTTCTTTGGAAGACTTACAGCTAAACAAGACATAGTCAAAATTCAGAGTGTAACTGTCAGCCATTTACAAGTCTTCACATATAAAAAACAGAACAGTGAACAACACAGCACTGTCCACAAAAAAGCAAAAGAGAACAACGAAACTAAAACTTAAAATATTTAAATTATATCGTATTATATCTATTAAATAATAATAAAACTGAGGGCAATGGGCAGGGCACATTGCTCATAAAACAGATGGCCGATGGGACCGAAAGGTTCTGGAGTGGCGACCACGTACCGGAAAACGAAGCGATGGAAGGCCTCCCAACAAGATGGACCGATGACCTTGTGAGGGCCGCAGGAATCTACTGGATGCGAGAAGCACAGAAACGGTCGAAGTGGCGGTGCTTGAGGCTTATGTTCAGTAGTCCACTGCTCGTCTTTTGGCTGAAATGATGATGTGAAAACGGTTTTTTAAACAATTCTTTTTGTATCTGGTAGCCCAATCTTGAGGTAGGCAATATGCTATTTAACATCACGCAAGGACCCTTAGGAGCCGAACAAAAAGGAAGAAAATCTGAAAGAATGCTAAGCGAAAACGAAGTTGTAACGCGGGCAGGCGAGGCATGCGACGGCGACGGATTGGTAAGAGGTACAAAAATTTCACGCGGATGAAGTCGCGAGCAGAAGCTAGTATAGCTGCATCATCATCTCACTGAACTACAGATTAATAAGTGCTGTGCAGTAATTGGTCCATCCAAATTTTTTTTTTTTTTCTATGTTGCCCGCATTTGATTTTTATATTTATAAGAATAATATGTATTAGTAGCTAAGCTTTCCTTGTCCACGCGCGGACACAGTGCTACAGGAGACGTAGGCGGGATGCGGGAGACGCGGACGACGACGCGGCGCGAGCCAATGAGCGACGACCAACGCTGACCGCGCCTCACTTCACCTCAAAATCGGGTGCGAACGGTCATCGTTTGAACCACCTCAAACATTGGTCCTTCGACGAAGGACCAATGTTTGAGGTGGTTCTTGGGGTTCTTCAATTAAATGTGGACTGTATAATTTACAGGTGTATTTTAATAAGGCAAAATGATTCGATGCGAAACGATGACCGTTCGCACCCGATTTTGAGGTGAAGTGAGGCGCGGTCCGCGTTAGTCGTCGCTCATTGGCTCGCGCCGCGTCGTCGTCCCACGCGTCTCCGCACCCCGCCTACGTCTCCTGTACCACTGTGTCCACGCGTGGACATTCCTAAAATAAACCCAGTACCAATTAGTACCTCGAACTGGTCGTTTCCCTTCATCACCTCAGCTCGTAACACTAGTATTACCTACCAATAAAGCCCACCCAGTGAACTTAAATATTTGAGATGGTTGAATACAGCTCAACTATATCGTGGGCTAAGACAGAGATATGACATTGAACGCCATGTTTTAAAAACCAGTAAGTATATTCTATCTTTATACCTACTGTACCATTCTGTAACAAAACCTTCATCTCAGATTGTAGATAGAAGTCACTGCACACTTACGTTCCGTAACATTAGATTAAACAATACCAGTGTACTCGCACTAAAATGCAAGTAAACCTCAAACGCATGAGCCTGCACACATTGAGCGCACACGACGCTGCCATCAAGGTTTATTAAATCGTACAGTGACGCTAAGGCGCCCTGCAGACGTCACAAACTGTTGCCCAACCAACAGATTATGCCGACGGATTGCCTTGTATGTATTAAAGAAAAAAAAAGTTAACCCAGAAACACGTGCATAAAAAAAAATTAGTTTGCAAGAATACCTACTTAGTAAAACAAAATAAAAATATAATTAACAGCACGTAAAGAACGTAGTTGGCAGCATTCGCATTCTTTAATTAATATTCAAGTCAATTATTATTAATCTCCAACGCTTTTAGTTGGTTGTGATAAACAGCTAACTTCACCCGATAGCCAATTTGTTATAGTGTCTTGTCTGTAGCGTTGTTGGACAACCGATGACGGCGGCGCTTGCTTATTTTTTTATTTTAATCTTCGCAAAAATTGTCAAAATACTAACAGCAATCGCACAACTGCCGAAGAAATTGGAGGCTGGCTCTTTCTGTTAGTACGTCTATGCGATTGCCAATCGGTTGTAACCAACCCGGTTTCCCGACAGGTTGTGACGTCTGTAGGGCGCTTAAGCGTATTCGCGCTCACGGCAAATACTGGGCGCTTAATTTCTACGGATTTGCTGAGAAACGAACACGGGAATCATGTGTGAACTGCAGTTGTACGCTACTATTAGTTTTCGAAGTGCTTTGCAAATGAAGCGTTTTAGTAATGAGTTACTTCTAAAACTAATTTCTTGTACAAGGAAAGTGTATTATTACAATGTGTTACGTATGAAATTTTTGTGTAACAATGGGATTTATATTTGAGTACCAATTTTTTAAATAAAATAAACTATCACTATTAAATTTATATATTGCAGCTTGCGAAAAAATCAATTAATTGAGTAAATTTTTTATTATTAGATACGTTTCAGCCGTAGGAAGAATCTTATTGAAAATTGCTATTTTATTCTAAGTAGTTTAATTATGATTAATAAAAAAGTAAGTAATATAATATCTTTCTATAGATATTTTTATTTATCCAACTTCGATCCTCTTCCGTTGCCTAGCAACCAACACAGCAAACCTAAATAATCTTTGACAGTACGTAAAGACTGCGACGTGAGAAATTTTACTCATATTCACGGGTAAAATTTTTGAATGAGCGTTTTGAGGCGTGAACTTTTGGATTTTCCAAATATTTTATTAATTTCTTCCACCATGCAGTGCTTTTGTATTTCACTGTGAAAGATGGTGCCTTTTCGAACGAAGTTTATAAGATAAGATTATCTCTATGACTGGCAATTGCCATTTAACAAAAAGCTTTTTTCTTTTTCTTTTTTGTAAAAAGTTTTTATTTTTCACTTTTTAATTATGGTAGGTACCTACCGCACACAAATTCGAATACCACTAACTGCTATGTAAATAACAGTAACAGGAAGTTATCATCCACGTATACTGTAAGTGGGAAAAATACGTATTATTGAAGCTTACTCAAAAACTATCTAAGCAAAGTTAATAAAATTTCTATGGGACCACTTCGGGACCCTACCCTACCCTTTCATACAAAAAAATAATTTTCAAAATCTGTCCACAATTGACGGAGAAATCGGCGGACATACTTAAAAAAAAATACATACGCGACGAACATCAGAACCTCCTCCTTTTTGGAAGTCGGTTAAAAAGAACATCACACCAAAATCGAATTCGAAAACATCTTTCAATATTTAGTTATTTCCACTTATGGCCTATTTCATTCAGACAATTTTCACAGAAAACTGCACAAATACATTTCCGCGGTAGTGGCAATTGTTCAGTAGCACCAAGCATTGTATGAGCGCACCCATCTGTGTATTTTGTACCTTTTGACTTGCAACCTTATTGGTGTAGCGCATTTATATAAAACGTTACTGTTTCATTTCACAATACCGTATTGTTTTTAGAATTCTATGCAGGTTAGGTTTTATAGAGTAACGGTGTTTAGATGTTTCTGTTTGGCTTCAGACAGTAGATATTACTATGTATGTTACAATTTCAATTTTACTGAACAGATTGAGCCAATTTTCACAATTTCAGAAGGATTCACGCGCACTCTTCAAAAAATGTTGAAGTCGCATTATCTTGCGCCAAAACGAGCCGCTTACGCCATTCAGCAAAAAAAAAAAAAACAATGAGGCGTAGGTCGCGTCATAGGTCATCGTATCGGCGCGAAATTAATGTCGAAATTTTTACGGCCATTTCTTTATCGTCCTTGCGTTGCAATAATATGCATGGATACAACACCTGAGAGTAACATACACAGACAAAGAAACCGCAAAAACAAATAACACAAATAAACAAAAACAAAATATTCCACTAGGATTATTTAACCGACAATTTATTCCGCCATGACATCAACATAACTGAAGGGATCCTGAAACATTTAAACATTTTTTTTCTCGAATGATCTGAGAGGAAATTACTTTGCCCGTTTTAGTGGCTACTTGACTGTCACCGAAGCGACTAGCGACTCCTTCATTTCCCGTCTTCAATATAAAGATCATTCTTTTGTGAAATATTATTTTAACTTTACTTCTATTAACGAAGCTAAAATATGGTTTGCGTTGCCTGTTTTAAAGGGTAGAGATTTTTTGTATCTACAATGTTTTTTAACTTCTTATCTGTAAACTGAGAAACACTTTTTAAATCAGATTGTATTTAAATACATAAACACGATTCAATTTTACTGCTGTCAAATCTATTGTCACTGTCAACTTAACATTTATAGGTGTATTTTATGTCTTTTTGTCTTTATATGTATGTGCGTTTTGTCTGTGCAGAATAAACAATTTTTAATTTTTTATTTAAGATTTCCTATACACGTTTGAATCGGTAGTATTTGTTAAACAACAAAGCCGATCCGAAGCAATTAAGAACAAGAATAGAATAAGAATAATTTATTGTTTAAGAAAATACATTGGAATGTGTTGATTCCTGTAACTCACACTAGGATTCCCTTTGTCGTGAGATCCAGGCTCCTTCGTTCCGTTTTTTTTTAATTGCAATACATGTAATAGTATATATATACAATACAATAAATTTCCTAATTTTAATATACAATAAAAACGAATATACAAAGAAAACTAAAATTAATACACAAAGAAAATAGTAGATATATGTATGTATGTTTGTTATGTGTGATTGTTAAATTTAATTTTAATTGTAATTCCTATACATTTTTGGCTTTCATTCGACTCTTGCCGATTGACAAGCTTAATCATGCCTGTTCGGGTCGGCTAGACACAATTTGGCCTAAGCCTAGCGACTTTTTCCCGAACATAATCATCTTTTTTTTGCATAATTATATTTGATCTCGCTGCCCAGCTGTGCTGAATCATGCCAAGCCGAACATTTGGTAGCATCTCTAACGAAAGATTTACTACTTAGAGACTTGAACAGTACTTATTTAGAATCTGGAGGAGTATCAACGTCTCATACCTAAGTAGGAAGATACAATGTAAATAAATATTATACTATCAGGCGTCAAGGCCCATAGGGTGGTAGTACCTTACTTAAAAACTATATTAGTAACATGCAGGAACACAGAACAGAAAAAAAAAGAAAATCACAATCACAGGAAGGTTTAACAAGCTTTTTTGCCAACATGTAGCTTGGTAAACCTCCCCATTATAGGCCCATCCAGCCTCTCTGCAAACTCCTTCAGACAAAAATTAAGTTACAATTTCAGTATCTATTAGATACCTTAATATTTTAATTGCACGTAAAAGCCGAGGAAAAGTACTTACTTTTATAGAAATAGCGCGTACATAAAGGTCAGGATAATTTAAACCATAAACCACGTTCAATTTTAGTTAAAATACCAGTTTCCTTACAAACAGTTTATTTTAGAATATTCAGTTTTTACAAACCTGTATTGGTTTACTAGTAATAATAGAATAACGCTACTCTTCCGGTAGATAGAATATTGAGCTTGGTTCCGTTGAACGTCGGCCATTTTTAGTCCCAGTTCATACTGTGAATTTCAAAATAACACTGCGAACGTTTCCATGTGTAAATATAATAATTTATTTGGCTTAAATGTGTTTTGATTTGATTTGATTTTATCTTTCTATTGATAGGAATCATCATAGATGTATTTACAAACAAAAGTGGTGCTAATTGCTTCTCTAACAAAAAATTATACGGAGCCACTATTATTATGAGCATAGTGTCTTACTTGTAAGGATTGTGAAACATCATACTTTAACTAGAACCTCTTAAATTTTATTTTTGTTAAAATATTAGCAGTCTATACGTTTTTGTTTAAATTAGTAGAAGCGTTATTATTGTTGGTACAGCAGCCCCTCTTGTTGATTTTGTGAGCCAGCTCTTGACCTCCTAAATCCTTGAGGATCTACGATTTTACTCCTTGGTCTGATTGATTTAACAATCCATCTCTTGTTTTTCTTCAACCCTTTCATCCATAATGTTTTTCATAAATGGTTATTAGTAAAGAGATCCACCAATGCAGTGATTACAAATATAATGGATCTGTATTTCTAAAAATGTGTGTGTTACAAAAACATAACCCTTCATACGGCCTTCGCCGTAGTTGGGTAAAAATATAAATACATGATGGCCACTGACTCCGTAAAATTTTATCTAAAAAAATGAATACCTGAAAGTGACGAAAACCTTTTCAAACACTGCTGACATTATTTTTTCATGCATATATTCTAACACAGCACTTTTCGTGTTTATTTTATAGGTTTTTATATTTATTTCAAGCTCTCATAATTCTATTGCTACAGTTGATTCTATGAGCACAATATTAGGTTTACTAAACTCTTCTATCCCAACTAATAAAATTACAGTCGCTTTTCGTGTCTGCCTTTGTGTCCTCGTTCTACTTCTAAAATACGTAACGCATTTTGATGCGGTTTTCACCACCATTTAGAGTATTTATTCCGAAAGGTTTATGGTTGAAAGTACCCTATGTGTTAATCTAGATTATAAACTATCTGTGTGTCAAATTTCATCCAAATTCATTCAGCCGTTTTTGCGCCAATCTGGAACATACATCCAAACAAACGTACAATTTGTTTTTGTTTTTATTTTATTATAATTGTTATCGGCAAAGCATGTTATTCAGGCATTGTATAGAATACCTAGTGATTCTATACAATCCGTCTCGAATCCGAATCCGCCGTCTAGGCATTATCATCTGCCTAGCCTTTCCCAACTATTTTGGGATCGGCTTCCAGTCTATCCGGATGCAACCGAACACCAGTATTTTACATGGAGCGACTGCCTATCTGACCTCCACAACCAAGTATCTAGGTAACACGATACCTCTTGGTTAGACTATAATATAATAATAACGTTTTTTGTGTCCAAAAATTATACACAAACAATTTTGGGTTTGGAGTCTTCATTTAAGCAATGCCTGTATTAGAGGACTCCGCTCCTTCACAACAGTAAGTACTTACTTAAAACACAATAAAAAACAGTACAAAAAAACAAAAAATACAGTAAAAAGACAAATTATAATTATGTGAACTTGTGTGATCGTGTGCATGAGTGTGTATGTGCTATTGAGTGTACATGAGTGTTTTGGATGTGTGATTGTATGAGTATGTGTGTGTGAATGTATGTGTAGGATGAGCGGGTCGTATACTTGTTAAGTTACGTTTTGTATGTAGACTGTACATACCGAGACTCCTCCGTGCCTCGAAAAGCACGTTAAGCCGTTGGTCCCGGCCGTCATTCATGCATCTTTGACAGTCGTTACGGGTCGTCAGAAGCCTGAAAGTCTGCCAACCAGTATTTCTGAAGAACATCATCAATAAGGTACAGGTATGTCGTTCTACGGCGTCCCCACCCGGCTTTTCCATACATCTGCCTTGTAAATACCTTTTGTTAGTCGCTTTTAAATATTACAGGTTACTATAATTATTATGCTCTTCAAAGATGTAGGTACTGTATAGTCAATAATAAACGATGTTCTTGACTATGTTCTGGTGGATGGAACTTTAGATCCTTATCAATAAAAGCTATATTTAGTTTGTCTTTTAAACATACTTCTTTGTAAATTTTTCAGGCGACGGATAGGCTTGTTACTATTTATAAGTCTTTCAATTATGAATGTCAGATTTACAAGAAAACTGGATGTTCTAATATTAAAGTTAAGTACCTACTGAACCGACCAGCTGTTTTTCATATTTGCACGCACCTCTGGCTTTTCGGATTCATGTGCGTATTGTATAATTATAACTTGCTTCAAAAACGATGAAGGAAAACATCCTGAGAAAACCGACATGCCTGAGAGATATTTCTCGATGATGACACCCTGTATATCGAAACCTATCACGTCTGCGGAGTTCCGCTAACTAGTTTCATCTGACCCTGTGTAATAAATACTTCGGCAGTAGCGGCCCAGTGGTATCGGCCCCGGCTTACTAGTTATAGATCACGGGGTCCAACCCAGGAAGGCGCTATCTTTGTGTAATTTTTTTTTTCACTACTGCTCTCAAAACGTGGAAGGAAAACATCCTGTGGAAACCGGCTTGTCCTAAAACTAAAAAATCGAAGACTTTCGACATCTACCAACCCGCACTGGGCCAGCGTAGTTGATTATAGCCTCTCGAAGAGTCGAAGAGGCCTGTACCCCAGCAGTGGCTGAATATTTATTTATTATTTATTTATTTATTGGTAAGGCACCTCAACGACTTACTCACTAAAACATACACATACAAAAATCACATAAAGTTTTAGGTATTGTGAATTCGTCACTTATAGAAGTGCACAGCAGTAGCAGAGAACTTAATGATTAAAGGACGTTATAGTCATCGTTAGTTAATTAAGTTACAAATTAAAAAGAAAAGAAAAATTAAATAATTATGTTCACAAATATGATGGAAAGTACAGAAATATTTAATTAAATAACAAAACAGACCTAAAAAGAAGGAAATGGAAGTGTAATAATACCACCACCACCTTGTTTTCATTTCTGGACTCTCCTTCTTCCCCTAGTTATCTAGCCCCCCACTTTCAGTACATTTGCGCAAACCACAATTATAGAACTCTACGTTCATCACACAATCGTTTTCTTCAATGTCCCACTCACCGCACTGACTACATTCACTCTTGCTTCTTCGTTCAATCTATCTCCCTGTGGAATGCACTGCCCCAAGAAATCAGGATGGCAACCAACCGATTATCAATTAAAGTTAAAGTTCGCGAGCACATTCGTAAGAAGCTGGCAGTATCATCACAACGGTAATGTTTTCCCATTGTTTGTCTTATTTGTTTTAGTATATTCGTGTATTTATTGTGTATTTATCTGTTCTTGTATTTATTTATATTTATAGGTTAATAGGTATATGTATATCCCTATATTGAAATAAATATTTATTCCACAATTTACCACTGTTTATCTCTGCATTACCCAAAGGTTTATTGGTAAGAAATGCCTATGGCAAAAATCCGCCTCTGTGCATTTCGGTTTAAAGACATTTATTTCTCAAAAAAAAAGAACATTACAGTTCACTTAACATATTGAGAAAAGTAAGATAAAAATATAAAAGTAAGTGCGATTCTCTGTGTTCACACTATGAGAATTAAGAGATAAAGGTGACAATCGGTAATGTTAGTGTTGTTTTCTAACGTTTTCTTCTAGGGTTTTTTTAAATGTATACATGGTGTCACTATTGGTTACATCATCAGGTAGTTGATTATACAGTTTTGCTCCTTCGTACAGTATATTTTTTCTTCCATAGTTAGTCCTGGGTGGCCTTAATTCTAGTTTGTCTCGTCGTCTAGCGTTGTATGTGTAAGTTTTCTTTTTAAAGTTTAATTGTGAATGCGTACCTTGTGTTATGATTTTATGTATTAGAGTGCATGTTTTAAGTATGTATAATTGGCTAATTTTAAGTATTTTTGTATCATTGTAAATTTTGGTGGTTGGTGTTAGGTAGTCATAGTTAAAAAGTGTTTTTATTGCTTTATTTTGCAGAACTTGTATTTCTTGGACGTTTGATTTTGCTGCAGTTCCCCATATCTCAAAATCTCATTTGTGTGCTTAAAGTGTTAAATAAATAATAATTACTTGTCAATAATGTAACTTTTCTATTTGTGAAATATTTTGTGAATACGGATCAGTACAAAACAAACACACCTCAAAATAATATTAGTTTAGATAATTATAAAAAGAGCATAAAGATTCCAAACGTTTATTAGATTACTAAAAGATATAACAAAACAATTACAGTTAATGCGACAGTTAATAATAAAATTGGTACCAGACTCATTTTCAGTTCAACGAACTTCAGTAAAAGTCGATCGTGTGCACACACCTTAACCGAAACTGAAGGTTTTAATTTCGGAAGCGATGGCGTAGTTTGGCGTGTGTGTGGCTTTACCTGCGCTGTGTAGAAGCGATTCATTTCGTTCGGAAGTATTGAAACTTTTAATTGGGCTTCTTTCCATGTTGTATAACTAGAATTATTGGGGTAAGCGAAATAGTATGTTAGACTTAGCTGTTGCTCGCAACGTATGCGTGTATTTCTACAACAATTTTGTATTTTTAAGTTCAGAATATATTTGTATTTTTGTTCGTAATGAATAAACTCAAAAACAACTAGACGGATTTAAAAAATTCATTCACCAGTATAATGCTATTGTCACTGAGTGAAATAGGCTGCGATGCGATGCAACGCGGTCCAAGTAGCGGGCAGAACCTAGTAGTTAAAATAAGTCTGAAAATCGCCAACCCGTACTGAGCAAACGAAGTTATCAACGTTCGTGCTTTCTCTATATAAAACTCAAACTCAAACTCGAAGCATTTATTTCAAATAAACCAACTACAGGCACTTTTGAATTGTCAAGAGGTCCATCAGTCAGAAAGATGAAGCTAGATGCCCATTCCAAAGCGTAGTAGGTACCTATGGAGAAAAACGGGCAAGAAACTCCACGGACACTCTTTTAAATCATAATATGGTTACAAAAAATTGGTTACATCATTCATGTTGAAGTTATAGATGTGAGAACGATGCAAAACGTTAAAAGCCTCCGTAACAAAAATAAAAATTCAAAAATTAATTTAAATTAAAATAAGCCGTGGTAGCTAAGATATGACCAGTCCCTACTGACGGCGCCCGTTCACGAACATGACGCATGGATTAGCACCATTCAGCTCAACCATTTTGAAGGGAGCTAAATGATCCAACACACGCGCCACCGTCCGAAACATTAGAGTGAGCATGACATACTCTCAGCCGCCAAGGCACATTCAAGTCAATGAAAGACATACCCAGTATCTAAATGGTAGCTTTATAGTCGGTACATAGTACACAACATGTGCTGTATATAAGAAGGCCTTTGCCCTGCAGTGGGACAATAAAAGGCAGGTATTATTATACCATTTAACATTTATAATTCTACTGACAAAAAGATTATTATAATAATAATTCAGCCTACGCTGTCCCACTGCAGGGCAGAGGCTTTTTTCCGCTCAACTCGACCCAGAGCCAATATGGAATAATCCCACCGGGAAATAACTCGTAAAAAGTTTGGCGACCAAGAAAAAATATACTTTCTTTTAAAGCTAAGTTCACTATTATTAATAAACCAACATTGTAAAAGAGCAAATGAATGATTTTGACTTTGACTGTGACTTTAGTGTTTCGTATTCGTCAGATACATAAATTATATCAGGAGCGATGTATACGCGTAGTTCCAAATACTGACGCCGAAGCCGGTGTAACTATCAAGTTAACTTGTTTGACGAATTTGAATCGTGCGAATGAACCAAACTTTATTACTTCGCTACGATGTGCTACGCTGCAGTCTACGTGCTACGCCGTAGCTGTTCAAATGTAGTTAATGAAATATGCGTATGATAGTTTGAACCATGTTAACTTTGCAGGGAGTGTGTTTTGTAGTGTATTTAGGTAGAATAACACTGCATAATAACCACAAAAAAATATAGTTCACAATAGGTTAGATTTTTCATTCAAACAGTTTAAAAGGAAAAAAAAAATTGTACTGTTAACACAATTTTAGTGCCCCTGTACTTTTATAATGAGACACTTTTTTATTAAATATCACCTAGATACACCTAAAATGAACATTACTACCTACTATTGTTCATTTTCAAATAAAAGTATTAACTATTGGCTCAGAATAGGAATTTACCACGCAACACCAAGCAGACACCACAAGTAGAAGAAAAATATTTCAAAATAAAGAAACTTTACGCCATATTTCCCAACATTTGTACCATATATAAACAAAGAAAGCACGAGACGGAAAGTTAGACGGAACAGCTAAGACGCTCGGTCTTTGAGCAAACACCGACTCAGCTTCTTTGTAAAATTTAAGAAGATTCGCACGCCCAGTATGTGCCTACTACGGATGTAACGGAGGCTATTGTAGCGGAGGAAAAAAAAAAAACTCATTGAAGCAAAAATCAACCAATTGGGTGTCGAAATTTAGGATATACAAAATTTCTCCAAGAACAGTTTTGCGGTTTTGTCACTTTCTAATTGATTTTTTTGTGATTCATCAATTAAACAGGCTCCGCTAAACAGTTTCTCACTCTGGTGGTGGCAGTGATTTGGGAAAAAAAACTTAAAACTTCTAATTATAAATCCAGCACATGAAAGGGTCTTCGAACACCACCAGTGTGTCTTGTTACACCTTGATTTTTATTTTTTTGGTGGGACAATATCTAATAACTTCTCCCGCTCTGAATGGAGCAGGAGGGCCTGTCAGACTTTTACTAACTAAAACCCACCCATGTTCCTTCCATTGCCTGTGTACCGGGGCCGCGATATCCGTTTCGGACAAACTCGCAAACCTGGCAGAACTCTGTTACACCTGAGGAAGACCAAAGACAAGATGGATGGACTGTATGAGGAATGTTATGAAAGAAAAGGGAGTGAATGATATCGTGACGGTTGACAGGAGATAATGGAAGAAGAAAACGTGGTGCACTGACCGCAAGTAACATCGCACAAGGGCAGAAAAATTATGATGATGTTACTAACTAGCTTTGTTAAAAACTTGCTGAGGCGAAGGTACGATCTGCGGGAGTTCCGCATTTGCAGTATACAGGCGAAGTTCGTTTACACCCCTAGTGCTTAAATATGTGCCTACTCGATCAAGTGCATATAGTTTGTTCATGCCAACTGTATTAGATCGTTCAAAGAGGTTAGGTGATTACCTGTTTATATGTCTTAATACTACTTAGTATGATGCTAAGTTGTGAAATGGAGTTAAGAAATAAATTGTTCTGTATTAGCTACGCCCCGCGGTTTCAATCACATAAATCTCGAACCCATGAGAATATCGAAATAAAAAGTATTGTATGTCCTAATCAATGCCATGTTCTACGCTTGTGCCAAAATGCATCCAAACCTGTTCAACAAACTAACTCACTTCCGCATTTATAATAATATTGTTTGGGGGTGCCTCGGAAAGTACGTTAAGCCGCTGGTCCCGGCTGTCATTCGTGGATCTTTGACAGTCGTTACGAGTCCACCAGTCTTACCAAGGGGTATCGTATTACCGACTTAGTGGGTTGTGGAGGTCAGATAGGCAGTCGCTCCATGTAAAATACCAGTATTCAGCTGCATCCAGTTAGACTGGCAGCCGACCCCAACATAGTTGGGATAAGGCTAGGCAGATTGAGATTGATATTGTTTGGGGCTACCGGCGGTAAGAAAGACCCTCCTCATAAATGAAAAACGTGTTGACTTTTTATATTGGTTGTTCTATTTTCCTATTAGCATCATCATTACCCACAGCCCGACTTTACCCATTGCTGGGTTTAAGCCTCTATTTTCTTGTTCCTTGGCAGAGGAGCGTGGGGCGCTCCTCTGCCAGCCTCATCCAGGTTCTACCCGCGTTGGTAACAATATCGTCTGGCCATCTTACCGCCGGACGACCAATATCTCTTCCTCCAGCCCTTGGACGCTACTCGGTCACAGCCTTACTCCACCTGTCATCGCCGCGTCTTGCCAGGTGCTCTGCCCAACTCCATTTGAGTTCCATATTACGCATTCCGATATCGAAGACCTATGATACTATTAAGGTAAAATGAAAAAAATGGAAATGAATGACTTGTTATACAAATACACCGTCAGTAGCGAATCCGACGCAAAGTCTTTGAACAACATAATATACTCGTAAATACATATATAATCTGCGTTCGCAATTTATTTGCCAAACATATAAACAAACACGAGTTTTAGGAAAAACAACTGTAACGCTTACACATAAGGTTCAGTTTGCGCTTCGACTTCATATTTTTTATGGCTTTTTCAGCAGTACCTACTAGTCAGTCTAACATCAATTTTATTTACACTTGCCTAAAGTTGATGTTTGTTTAAGTGGAAATAACATCCATTGGAACCAAGGTTATAAATAGACCTTACATTATTTGTTTACTAGCTGTTGCCCGCGACTTCGTCTACGATCTAGGATGAAAAGTAGCCTATGCCCTTCTCCAGGTGCTATGTTTCATCCAAATTTGACCAGCCGTTTTGGCGTGAAAACGTAACAAACAAACATACACACAAACTCACTTTCACGTTCATAGTGTTAGTAAGTAATTAGTAAGGATAATATCTTTCATTGTTTGACAACATTTTATAATGTCTTAGAATTTGTTTTATACGACATTTATTTTTCAGACTCAATATTCCGATGAGAAGTTACTAGAAATACATTATATTTCTAAAACTCATTTAAGTAATTCACATGTCCTCAAAAAATCAGGTGAATTACTTAGATTGTTCCAAGAAACAATTTAATAATTTTTGCTTGAGTGATCTCGAGAACACGATATCATTATAGGTAGGCTCTACCCATTGAGATCGGAGAGCCCTTGCGCCCACATACAATGACACTTCAGTCAAGAGCTCCAACGGAGAAAAATGGAATCGTTTTGTATTTAGGTATAGATTTTTTTCAGGTTTATATTGTTGATACGAGTGCGAGGTTTCTGGATTATCTTGAAACTACCTTATTTTAATATACAACATGCCTCAAGCTTTGCACAGTTTTTACGACTTGACAAAACTGAGGAAATTTGTTTATTATACGTAGATAGTTAATTGATTCAGGCGTGACTTTGTGGAAATCCATTATAAAATTCAATAGACAACGTACCTATATTTAGTAACCTAATCCACTTAACTGTTCTTAAAGAGTCGTAAAGAACCCTGTAAGAAATCGACACGTGTTTCACCTCTCAACGAGGCATCCTCAGGATGGCGATTAGTGTGCAGGACGCCCACTCAAACAATAGTAGGTTTGATTATGTAACGTAAATCACATAGATCAATGTGGTAAATAAGAATATTTAAATATAAGTTTGTTCCCATAGTTATATGTTGCATTGTAATGAGCATAGGGATAGTTTTGATCTCCCATACTTATAAGCCTGATTGATACCTATACCTCTTGTTGAATGAGTAGTTAGCACCCTAACACATACCAAAGGTAAGGTAAGGAAGGTAAACTGACTGCAAATCACATGCATAAACATAAGCAATAATAGTACTGACCACCAAGCAGGTCCTAACTTAACAAGAACACACAGATAAATCACTGACAGTCACCTAAACACACATAAACAGAATATAGCATCACTCACGAACAAGTCGCAACTTGTCGACGAGAAACTAGCCAGATGGCATCGCCCAAGAATAAGTTGCAACTTGTCGAACATAAACTACGTAAAAAGGTATCATTCAGGGAGCAGGTTAGAACTTGTCGAGAATAAAGTTCATGCTTGACTAAAATGGTCAGGCCTCACCTACCTATCATTGGTTAAGAATTGTAAATCATTTATTTTTAATACAAGAACCACCCGCTACTTGTACCATAGTAGAATACTAGTTAAGCTCGAACCAAAATGTAAAACCGAGACCCCCGACCCTTGCTCGACGATGCGCCAGCCCGCGTCGAAGCTGAGCCCGTAGTCTTAAATTCCCCGAATAATAATAATCTATGTTTGATCCAGCCTGTCCCATCTTGCTGTCCTCCCCCCAGCGACGCCCTAAGCCGAGGTCCGTACCCCACAGGGGGTGCCCTTAGCGAGCGTTCGCCTAGTTTTAATTAGAATAGTTTATGCCCCTGGCTGGAGGCTTTAAGTGTAGAAGCTTAAGGCAGCCACAGGAAAGTCCGGTTAAGCAGCTACGACCTCCTCAGAGGTTAACTGCGAGATGCCCTATATTTAAAAAAAAAAAAAAAAAAAAAAAAAAGTAAAACCGAGAGTTTTTTAGTGCGCGACCCAATGTACCTCAAAATATTCAGTCATAAATTCAGTTTGTATCCAGATCTTATAGTGAACAGTAAACGATATTCGTCAAGTCATCAGAGTTTTATTCAGTGAACAAAGTAATAGTGCCCTCCAATCCAGTGCACATAGTGTGAAACCTAGAACACTCACAATTAGCTTGTAGCTACTCTTTAAGAACAGTTAAACGGATTAGGTTACTAAATATACGTAGTCTATTGTATTTTATTATACGAGTATGTAGGTTTAATATTATAATTTATTATAATAATAATTATGTAGTTTTAATTTACTTATTGTAGTATAGTAATTTTATTCTAGGTGCAGCGTCTTCATACATAATTATATAAATAATGTACATATACAAAATATTTTAAAAGAGTAACGGTGGTGTTTCTTGCAATGGGCAAGAAACTCCAATGTTTTCTTCTCCATACGAAAACTACATTTTAGAAGGGGCGACTAGAATCAATTCTAATTTTTGTAAATTTCGACGTTCAATAGCGCCTTACAAGGGCCTATTTGAAATAAATTATATGACTTAGATTTTGATTAATGTTTAATACACTATAAACTTTCCTGAATTAACTCTTAATTTGATGGTGAAAACCGCATTGAAATCTGTTGTGTAGATACAAAGACAAACATAAAAAGCGACTATAGCTGGTAATATTTATAGATACATAATTATCAATAAATCAGGAAAAATGCAGTCATATTAATTAGCGAATAATAAAATATACATAAAATTAGCGATTAATTCAATCATTACGCCTGTAATCCTCAAAGGGTTAGGCAGAGATATACCTATTAGTACACCCATATTTCGGCAGTTAATTTTTATGTTCCATGTCGAGCCTATTGCCATTAACCGGGCACAAATCCAGACTCCAGGATGCTACTGAGATATTATTAAAGGAAAATCCCAATAACGCTTTGCCCGACCTGGGAATCGAACCCAGGACCTCATGCTCGGCAGTAGCGCTTGCGACTAATAGACCAACGGGGTAGGTTTTTTATTAACGTAACGTCAAATAGCACTTAATAGTGGACGATTCAGCCTAAAATAAAAGCCAGAATATGAATAAAATATTTATTCACACGATCGCTCGACGGCTTTAATTTTGTAGTATACCTGACTAAAGATGCTTTATTTTTAAATAAATCCAGATGAATAAAATATTTATTCACACTTCGCTTAATGGCTTTCATTATGTATTCGTAGTTAGTACCTACCTAACCAAAAAAAAGAGGCCATGTGCGAGGCGGACTCCACACGACGGGTTCCACCGTATAATTAATAACACATTTTTTTTTACCTTCTTTACCCTCTATAATTTTTCCTCATTTTTTTACCCATTATAATTTTTTACTTTTTTCCTTTACTATTATTGTTTTGTTATAGCGGTCATATTAGTAAACACTCTCCGAACATTTCAAGTGTTTATCTATTACGGTTCAAAAGATACAGCCATATGACAGACGGATCGAAAGAACGGACAGCGGAGCCTTACTAATACGTACGGTCCCGTTATACGGAACCCTAAAAAAGCACTAAAAAGCTTATTGAGATTAAAACGTACATGTTATTCCAAATGCTTGTTTAATGTTTAATTTAAAGATTAAACGATATAAATTTATTATGTTTCATGTGCGCATAACTCTCAAAATAATTAATATTCATCAGATACTAAGAAGCTAAAATAAAAAATATATAAAATATACCAGTATTTACTTAGCAAGATAAGACATTATAATATTAAAATATCTTTTGAGAAAATAGTACTTTGTTAACTAAAAAGATTATTATTAAGACTTATACCTTTTTTTTATTTTATTTTTTATTTTTTGGTTTTCGGGGGGAAACCTTCAAAAGGCGCCCGGTCTCTGGGGAAAAGACCGGGGAGTGTGGGATTCCTACCTCACTAAAACCACCCCGGTGGTCACCATCTACACATGGAAGGGGCACCGTTACCTCTCAAAAGACCAATCCGGAACCCCCTCTGTGCAGCGCCTGTTAGGGCACATCTCTGGGGAGACTGTAGAGGGGGTCTCCCCGAAACCTAACTGTGCAAGTGTGCAAGGCAGCACGTGACCACTGTGTGCCATCTTCCCTGAGGTCACTTAGTGGGCGGACAGATTCCCCACTCTGATCACCCGTGATCCCTAATTCCAGCCTGCCTTAAATGTTGCAGGCGGGGTTTCGGCGTGTTAGGCGTCAAGGCGGTTGCCTCCCTGACGCCTTCTCCTACGAGCGGGATCAGCCCTCTCGCGATCCCGCTCGGCAGCCTCCTTCTGAACCATCACGGTCTCACAGAAGGAGACCATTTCTCTCCAGTTATCCGACACCGCCAGCATAGATCCAATTACTGCTGGCAGAGACAAATCTCGTCCAATCCTGGTGACTAGGACCCGTCTTTCAGCAGCCCACGCAGGGCACTCCTCAAGCGTGTGCTGTGCAGAATCTAAGCCGCTGCCGCAATGATGGCAATTTGCCGTGGCCTCTCGCCCAATCCTGTTCAGGTACTCACCAAAGCAACCGTGCCCGGTCAGCATCTGAGTGAGCCTATAAGAGATGCGCTCTCCTCTTTTCAGCCAGGCTTCAAAGTGCGGTAGGACGGCTTCGACAACGCGCTTACGCGAATATTGCGGCTGTTGGAGCCGCTCACGCCACCGCTCGAGCGCGTGTCGCCGTTCCTGCCGCCTCAGTCGTGCAACAGTGATTCCTGGCACGCCATTCCCACTTTGGCGGATTACACGGATTTGGTTATAGACCCTCGTGTCCATATCCGCCAAGATGTCTAGTGGCGGAAAGCGTGCCAAGAGAGTTGCCGCCTCAAAGGATACAGTTCGGTATCCTCGTGCGATACGAATAGCCATTTTTCGCTGCAGGCTGTTGATTTTAGTCCTGCAGCGTCGGACGCCTGACAGTCTATTTGACCAAACAGGTGCCCCATAAAGGACCATCGATCGCACGACACCCGCATAGAGGCGACGCACTTCTTCTCGAGGTCCACCGAGATTGGGTAACAGTCTGTGCAAAGCACCCACTGCCTTCCCGACGCGGGGAACCAGGCGCTCGAAGTGCTCTTCGAAACCCCACCGACCATCTAGGGTAAGGCCAAGATACTTAATGTATCGACCCACCTGGACTTGCGCATTTCCAACTCTGACCAACGAGCTAGGTGGTTCTCTGCTCCTCGGTAGTTTGTGGAACCAAAGCGCCTCAGTTTTATGAGGCGCTATCTCTAAGCCCAGCCCGCGGATCGTCGCCACGACTTCTGCCACTCCGAGCTCGGCAAGGTGGATGGTCTCTTCGAAGGTGTCTCCGCCAGCCAACACTAGAGTATCATCCACGTAACAAACGACATTAACGCCAACGGGGAGGTCGAGACGCAGGACCACATCGTAAGCGAGATTCCACAAGAAAGGACCTAAAACTGACCCCTGCGGAACCCCACACGTAATCTCCCTGCGATGAACGCGTCCATCCCGACCCACATAGCGAATATGCCGGTCGCGAAGGTAGGCTCCGACGATGCACTGTAGATAAAGAGGCACTCTGTGATGTACAAGTGCCGCCCTAATCGCATGCCAGGGCAGAGAGTTAAAGGCGTTGACGATATCCAAACTTACCGCCAGCACCACTCCACCCCTGGTCACCACCTGTTCCGACAGCGAGCGGACGCGTAGGATCGCATCCGCAGTAGAACGCTGCTTCCGGAAGCCATACTGGCAATCGGCGAGGTCGGGACCAACACGTGATAGATGTCCGACGAGCCTTTCGGCAATTATTCTTTCGAATAGTTTGGAAACCTCGTCGAGCAGGTAAATGGGACGGTACGCAGAGGGAGACTCTGAGTCCCGGCCCTCCTTCCTCAACAAGACCAATCCGGCCTCCTTCCAGTCGGAGGGGAACACGCTTTCATGGAGGCAGCAATTAAACAACCGTCTTAGGCGGTCCCCCAGGGCAGCCAAAGCCAGAACCCAAGCTCGACCAGGAATACCGTCCGGGCCTGGCGCGGTGTTACGAGCTCCCAAACGTCTCACGGCTCGGTCTAGCTCGCCTTCAGTCACCCCCAACTCGTCAGACCAATCTGAAGACGACAAGAGTAGCGAAGGACTGTCCCTAACTACAGGAAAGAGCGTGTTTACAACTCTCTCCAGTAGACCCGGGTCCATGGTTTCTGTGATAGGGGGCACCCATGGACGTAATTTGGCCATGACCAACTTATAAGGTCTTCCCCATGGGTCCCTGTCCAGCCCGTCGAGAAGCTCCCGCCACGATCTTGACCTGGCATCCGCGATGGCGTGTTGGAGATCCATTGTCGCCTCCCGGTACACTGTATAGGCTCTGCTTATTTCCTCCTCCGTGGCTCTCGGCCGTCGTCTGCGTCTGGTGCGCTGATACTGGCGTCGCGATCTAAGACAGAAAACACGCAACTGCGCGATATCTTCCGACCACCAGTAAACCGCTCCAGGACGCTGGGCGCACCTGACCCGGGGCATGGAAGCGTCGCAAATCAACGCCATCGTATCCCGGAACCAGACCGCCTCTTCCTCCGGATCAGGCGGGCTCCGCTGGGAACTATGACTATCTTCCGGCCATGCCGCAATGTTAGCAGCTGCGACTAGCATGTCTCGATTGAGCCGCTTGAGGGCCCAACGCCGCGCCGGTGGGTTAGAATTTGTACGGCTCACGCCGTCTAAAGGGCGAAGTGTAACTTTAAAAACAATATGGCGATGGTCAGAAAGTGTTACTATCTCCTCCGCCACTTTCCACTCCGATACCATGCGGGCAACCGAAGGAGTTGCCCATGAAAGATCCACAATTGACTCCCCCTGCCACCGAACGCATGTGGAAACGGACCCCTGATTCAGAAGACGGAGGTCAAGCGACGCCGCCCAGTCTTGTACTGCGTGTCCCCTCGGTCTGTCCTGGGTGCTCCCCCAGGCTCTGGAGTGAGCATTGAAATCCCCCAAGACGAGCACCGGACGGGGTGAACATTTGCACCGAATGCAGTTTGTAACCCCGTCGAGATATCCCTCAAATTCGACGAGGGAAATGTTGGGAGACACGTAGCAGCCCACTACGGCCAGAGGTCCCCATTCCACTGCAACAAACCCTTGCCCTCTATCTAGTAGGGAGCAGTGAGGCCCGCCGCTTCCACCAGCCCAGTAAACAGCGACAGAGTCCACGTTGTCTCGGAACCAGCGAGGATGATCACGGAGGCCGTAAGGCTCCGCTACCACCGCCAAGGCAACCGACCACTCCGCAATTGTCTGCAGAAAAAGGTTCTGCGCGTTGCGGCAGTGGTTCAGATTGCACTGGAGTACTTTTAGGGCTGGGAAGGCGAGGTGTCCATTTCCTCCGCAGGGCCTGGACCCATTGGTGCCTGCGCCAACCCTTGCGATGTGGCGGGGGTAAGCGAGGCCTGTTTCTTGCGCGGAGCGCATTTCTTACCCCCCAGCCGATGATCCGCTGGAAGACCATGATCTGCACACAACGGACAGCGCATGGTTTGCGACTTGCACTCTCTTGCTTTGTGATCTCCCCCACAAGCATAGCACTGAGTGCTCCGGTCAACCGCACCTGTGCAATGACGGCGGACGTGCCCGGGCTCGAGGCAACGGAAGCACATCATACGACGCGCCTCCAAAATCTGAACCCTTACTGTCGTCCAACCTAAGCGCATGCGCTTGTCAGACGCCAACTTCTTTATCGCCACCAGGGGGCCACGGACCCAGACGTGTCCCAAGGAAGTAGGCGGACGACGAATTTCGCCCACTTTTACATCTTCGGGGGAACAGCCACCTACTTCGGCAATAGCAGCTGCCACTTCCTCAGGTGTGACGGCATCATCGAGGTCCATGATCCTTGCCTCAGCTCTTTTGGTTGGTCGTGAAATCTTCACATCGAATTCGGTGAGGACCTCTCGCATTCGGTTGGCGAGACTGTCCGCTTTAGTAGAAGAGTCGGCGCCAGCGACAGTAATCACCATACCACCATCTACAGCCCTTTTCTGGCCGACAGTGTCAATACCCACGTCAACTAAACGAATTCGCTGCCTTACAGCGGACATAACCTGACCGATATTGGCAGATGATTCCTCTCTTACCGAAATTGCAATAGCCGCTGTGGCGGGAACCCTAGGCAATTTCACTTGCTGTTTTTTCATCTTTACAGAAGTTGGCGTCGCTAACGTGGCAGGCTTTGCTTTCTTAGCCTTCCTCCCCACCACAGTAGACCAGGCCTCCGTCTCAGTCATCGTTGCATCCCGCAGAACCTGCGAAGCTTGCGTGGATGCCGCAGACACAGGGGCCAACTCCACCACCGGAGCGACAACTTTGCCTTTGCCTTTCCCTTTACCCTTTCCTTTCCCCGATTTCTTTGCTGGATTAGGCTCCAAGCGCGGCTCGTCAATTGGCTGCGCCTGAGCAACCGTTGATGAAGCCCTCCTTGCGTCGGCGGCGAGTGGTGGACGCAAGGGCTTCTCTGGGGGCAACCTCCTCTCTATAGCGGCTAGTATGGCGTCTACCATGCCTCCAATTTCTAAGGCTATAGAACGCCGAAGCTGGGCCTCCGACTCATCAGCTTGAAAAGATCTGGCCACTGCAGTGACCTGACTAGGACCCATCGAAGAGGCTGCCACAATAGGGCTCGCCATAAGTTCACCCTGGCGATTAAGCAGGGCGACCTGCGCTGTGAGTTTCTCGACCTGTGCTGAGAGACCGATAAGCCGAGCCTTCAAGTTAGCGTTTTCGTTCTGTTACTAAGCCGACCCCGTTTGTCTTTTTAAAAAGAAAACAATAATTCTACTGGAACCACTTTAATTAACCACAGTACAAAAACACAGTTATACAAGTTTATAGGTACTTATATTTTGGCAATGTCCCTCTTAATTGATCCCTTAATTTGGGTACACTAGATAACGCGACGGCGTCCAGAATCTAACTAACTTAATCATACATTTTATTTCTATGCATTGGGTAAAAATGCAACATCAGTACTTTAGTATAGGAAAAGTACACTGCTTTATGTTAAAAGCTGACTTAGGCTTTATTGCCTTGTAATAAGGGTTATAACAGCTCCCCCTTTTAAACGAAGCTTTATCTCATCAAGATGAAGCGAAGTGAGATTTAAGATTTAGCTATTAAGAGAGACACTTTACAGCTTTTATTACATTAAATATAAAAGTTACACAATTTTGAATAAAAAATTGACAACATAGTGAATTAATAGTTTTACATTACATTAAAAGTTAAGGTTTCTATTTGACGAGAATTTGACTTTATTAACCTTATTAGTAGATTTATAATTTGGGTAATGAATAGGCAATGATTGAACTGACTTGTTGTCTTCTTCAGAAGTTGAAGATACTTCCGTCATCTCAATACTATTTGAAATTTTGGACTTGCGTTTGGTATTTTGATTATAACATTGATTAAATATTTGCACGCAGCATCCAGAATTAGAAGAATTTTTGTTCTTAAAATACCTATATAATTTATAAACTAAGTATAAAAATAAACACACAATTAGAATATAAGTAAAAGTAGAATAGTAAGGGCCATATTTGATAAAATGAGATTCCTTTTCCAAGTTATTCAATTCTTGCTCTAAACTATACATTTGGTGAGTTGCATATTTGAGAGAATCTAAGTTAATTTTACTCAAAGAGATGGGCGACAAATGTGGTAAACTTTTATTAAATATGTCCTTCTTACAGCAGTCATCTGCTGTTATATCAAAGCTTATATCTAAAGGAGACTTAGTAAATAAAGAATAAGAACTAGTGGGTATCAATTGAACAGTTTTAGAATAACCAATACAATTAGGCGATAGTTTTACAATTCCTGTACCTGTAATTGAATGGTCATCAATATTTTCATCACACTTAATAGTTAACTTATTGGTATTTGATTGAACATATATCCATTTGTTATTTCTTAATTTTTGCCAAATATCAATTTCACCATATAATATTTTAGCATTGCATTCTGTAGGTAATGACAATGTTACCTCAGTTAATATTTTAGATTCACAATTAGGGTTACTTATACATGAGTATATAGTATTTAATTCACAGATAGAAAAGTTACTACTTATTATTTTACATTTGTCAAGAGTGTCCAACATAGCATAATGCATCCTGTCATCACTTAATGCAATATAAGAATTAGAAGGTTGAATTAAAGCAAATGTGTTATGTGAGTCATCGTGAGGTGTAGGTAGTGGTATGTTTTTATAGGTCATGAACTTATCAGGAGTGATCAATGGGATCTGTAATATAAAAATGACCTTATTATTGTAATAATAAGAACTAAATTCAGAAACATCAATAATAGAATGAATATTTTGAATCGTTAAGGGAACTGGAAAATCTAACCTTTTGCTTACTTGACTACTATGCTTAGTTAATTCTAAATAAAGATTTAAGGGACTTATAACACTAGGATGTAGTACATTAACCTTAGAAAATAAAATAGCATTTAGTGTAGTATCTAGTAAATTAGTTATAGCAAGTAAAGAACCTTCGATAATGTTAAGAAGGTTGTTTAACTTTGATGTATATATTAATTGGTTATCGGTCTTCGTAATTTGGGAAAATATTTCATTCATCTGATTAATTTGGGCGTTTAGTTTCATCTCATTTTGATTAAGTTTGTAAATAGTAGTGTTAAAATTATTTATGGTAGACTTGACAATGTGAATGTTATCTCTCATTAAACGAAATATTTCTGTTTCACTCTTTTTGCATGATTCAATTGCAGCATCATAGTTTCGGGCGTCATCTGCATCTAATGTGCCGAAAAATAACTTTAAGATTTCACCTCCGAATTCTAAAGATCGTTTAACTTTACTTGTCAATTGATTAGAGATGATATGCGATAATGATTGTAATTTGATAGAACTAGACTGGATTAAAACTTCGATAGGGCTAGACATGTCTTTACATGCACCTAACTCTTGTGGTTGAATCTTGTTGCACAAATGTAGAGTGTCGTGTAACAGAGATTCGATTTTATTAAGATAAGGTTCTAAAGAAACTAAATCTACGTGGGTGATCACTTTCCAATGATCAGTATAAAAATTTATATTAGTAGTAGGTTCAAAATAAATCCCGGGGCTATGATAGATTGGGATGATGCTTGATTCGGTGCGGCTGAGGCATAAAGTGCCATGGCAGCACGTTATTCTGAAAATAAATATAGTACATAGGTTAAGAAGTAGAAGGCTTAATTTCGTTGGTATGGTATTTAATAGCCTTGCGACCTACTTGTAGGGTTACATTGTGCTTGTTATGAACTTTGATAATTTTATAAGGGCCTTTCCATATAGGCGATAAGGCTTTACGGAGCCTATGATGTTGTTTGAGATAAACCATATCTCCTACCTTATAAGTAACGACACGGGAGTTTGTATCATAGTATTGTTTTGATTTTTCTTTACTATTTATAATGTTTTGAATGGCTTTCTCGCGACTAAAGCGCATTCTATATTGTAAAGCTCGAATATATTCGTTGTATGTATTACCAGAGCTTTCGTATAAAGAGTTTGGAATGGATGGTTTATAACCATATAATAACTCGTGAGGAGTAAAGTTAGTCGTAGTATGAGGTGTAGTATTATAAGCTAGAATTGCAGTGAATAAGTAACAATGCCAGTCGTTCTGGTTCTCATTAACAAAGGATTTTAGATATTCTTTTAAAGTAGCATGTGAGCGTTCAAGAGCTCCATTGGTTTGTGGATGATACGGAGTACTAAAAAGGGCTTTGACCTTTAGTATTTCGGTCAATTGTTTAAATAATTCGGATGTAAAACATGTACCTAAATCTGTTAGAATGGTTTTGGGAAAACCGAAAAGAGACATAAAATGAACAAGGTTTCTGGCTATTTCTTCACTAGTAGCCGTAACCATTGGGTAAGCGCTAGTGAATTTAGTTAAGTCATCTTGTAAGGTTAAGATGAATCTAAAGTTTTGATAGCCTGCATCGGGTAAAGGACCTACGACGTCAAGGGCCAATCTTTCAAACGGCCTAGTGGATGTGGAAGTTATCTCCATCGGAGCTTTATTTGATTTCCTTAAAGGCTTATTAATTTGGCAAAGCTTGCATTTCTTTACGTATTGTTCGATGTCAGACCGCATGCCTTTCCAATAGTAGGCAGCTTTAATACGCGAATACATTCGTTGTGACCCTGGGTGACCAGCTATAACAGAGTCGTGGTTTTCTTTTAATATTTTAGGAACTTCTACAGGAGTAGGATAGATTAATTGATTTTTATATATGTGAACTTTTATATTGGTATCGTGGAAAATATAGGAAATCATATTATAGATTTTAGTAAACGTAAGTTTTGAAAATGAGTCCGTGAAATCTGGTAATGCAAGGTTGGTAATATTTTTGCAATCAATTAGTGAGTTTCTAAGCTTAATTAGTAAGTTATAAACATCTTTATAATTAGTTTCTTCATAGTGATGCACTTTAGTAAATAGAAAATAGTAGGTTTTATTTTTGTCATTAACACATTGTATTGTAAGCGGCTCGCGTTCGGAATTTAGTAAATCAGCAGAATTATCGAGCTGCGATAATATTTCTTCGCAATGAGGCATAGAGCAGTCAAAGTCTAAAGAGACTGGACAAGCAATTATGTTTAACTTAGATAAGTGTAATCCTTGGATACACTCTTCGATGATAGTATCTGGGACTGGGAGTTGATTTGTAAATTGAGCCTTGAAATATTGTTCGTAAGAAAAGTTATTTAAATTGTTTACGTCAATAGCATTGATAGGGCAACGGGATAGCGCATCGGCGTTAGAATTGAGACGACCTTGCTTATAAACGATTTCGTAATCGTATTCCTCAAGTTTGAGGCGCCAGCGAATGAGTCTACTACCCGGATCTTTTACATTAAATAGCCACACTAGGGGCCTATGATCTGTTATTATTTTGAATCTATTACCATATAAATATGGTCGAAAAGTTTTAACGGCGAATATAATAGCTAATAACTCTTTTTCCGTAGTTGAGTAATTACCTTCAGGCTTATTTAGAGTGCGCGACGCATAAGCGATCGGCTTATCTTTGCCGACGGGACCTTGAGACAGTATTGCGCCAATGGCAAAGTTACTTGCATCAGTAGTAACATTAAAAGGCTGTGAAAAGTCAGGGTACTGTAGAAGAGGGGCAGTAATTAATTTTTCTTTTAGAAAATCGAATGCATGTTGTTGTTCTGTGTCCCAGTGAAACACAACATCCTTTTTTAATAGAGACGTAAGTGGTTTAGTTAACTTAGAAAAGTTTTCAATGAATCGGCGATAATAGCCTATTAGGCCTAGAAATGACTTAATGTTTTTAGGATTTTTAGGAACTGGAAATTGCGATACAGCGCTGACCTTTTCAGGATTCGGAGATACACCTTTATCGGTGATAATATGGCCAAGGTAAGTTACTTCATGCCTTAAGAACTCGCACTTGTCTGGTTGGAGTTTTAAATTGTATTCACGAAGTTTGTCGAATACTAGTTGTAATTTTTGTATATGATCTTGTAGATTTTGACTGTAAACTATACAATCGTCAAGATAGATATAGCAATGAAGGCCTTGTAAGCCTGTTAACACAGTGTTCATAAGACGCTGAAATGTGGCAGGGGCATTTTTCAGCCCGAATGGCATTCTGGTAAATTCGTAATGACCAGACATGTCTGAATTTGTATTAACTGTGAAACCTGTTTTAGGCGCGTCCTTGGGACAAGTTTTCAATTGATGAAAACCACTTGTGAGGTCTAGCGTGCTGAAATATTTAGAGTGACCTAATTGGTCTAAAATATCAGTGATAAGAGGCAGTGGATAAGATTCGGAAACAGTGACGTCATTAAGACGGCGATAGTCAATAACTATCCTCCACTTTTGTTTGCCGGAAGCGTCCATTTTTTTCGGGACTACCCAAACTGGGGCGCTCCAAGGCGAAGTTGAATGTCGAATAATATTTTGGTCTAGCATTTTACGAATTTGGGAATCGACTTCCTCCTTGTGGCATTCAGGGAAACGATATGATTTGACGTTAATAGGTGGGGCATCACCTGTGTTAATAGTATGCTCAATAGCATTCGTGAAGGTTAAAGGTTCACCTTCGACATGAAAAATATCCGTGTAGTGGGAGCAACATTCTAAGAGGGTCTTTTTCTCTTCATCGTTTAGATGAGAGCAACGGATAAGATTTAGTACTTTATTTATGCGATCAGTTTTCGAACAGGAAATAGCATTAATATTATAAGAGTTAGTAAATGAACAATCAAGTTCAAGGGGCGTCGCTGTTACGTGATAATCTTTTATTTCAATGTCACACTCTGTAGTGTTTAAAATGGTCACGTTTGTTTTCCCATTTGGTTTAATTGAGACAATGCAATTAGCGACATAAACGCCTTCGCGTAAGATATGATCTAGTATGAGAGCTTCATTGTTATGATATAGTTTGGGAGTATAATTTGATACAGTGCACTCGATAACTACTTCAGATCGAGCTGGAATATTGTATGAAGGTTGAGTATAAATAATAGGAATAGAATGATTTAATATGGAAATTGATTTTGAAGAGTAATCGATATTTGTTTTAAAATAACTGCAAAAATCGCTACCGATAATTCCATCATAATTAATAAGATTGATGTCATCTTTAGTGACATGGAACTTGTACTTATGTATATTACCCGATAAGTTGAACTCCATTTGGAAGGTACCTAGAGTTTCAACTGGAGTTTCAGAACTATTAATGCCCTTTAATTTGACAGTTTCGGTAGATAGACTTGGAAGTTTTTGTAAACAGGATTCTTTAACAATACTAATGGTTGATCCTGTATCAATAAGGAAACATAACTGTTCACGAGCGTGATTAGTATATAGATAAGTATGAGGTAAAGCTACCTTTTTGCAGTAGTCAATAATTTCGTATATAGGTTTAGAATTAGTATAAGATGCTTTTAATTTTTCGCTACATAAGTGACATTTTATTTTACGAGTATCACTAGGCGTAGTCAAACTCAGTTTAATTGACTGAGATGAAGATTTAGTAGGACTCATCTCTTTAGGATGAGATGCGAATTTAGTAGAACTCATCTCCTTTGGATGAGATGCGAATTTAGTAGAACTCATCTCTTTTCGATGAGATGCGAATTTAGTAGAACTCATCTCTTTTGGATGAGATGCGAATTTAGTAGAACTCATCTCGTTTGGATGAGATGCGAATTTAGAAGAACTCATCTCCTTTGGATGAGATGCGAATTTAGAAGAACTCATCTCTTTTGGATGAGGTGCGAATTTAGTAGAACTCATCTCTTTTGGATGAGATGCGAATTTAGTATAGGTTGTGTCATTTATAACTCTGTTCGATTTTGGCAGACACGGTACCAAAATCTCGCTTAGTTTAAATTATCATCGTTAATTTTAGCCGTACTTTCACACGTGTGTGTAGGTGCGTCATTAGAGTTAGTAGGTGCCGAGTTACGGTCACGTTGTGCATTGTCAGTGGCTTGCCGTTGCTTCATATTATATTGAAGCTTGCGACACTCTTTAATCACGTGACCAGCATTTTTACAATAATTGCAAGTTTTAGGATTACTTTCGAGATTAGTATTAGAATTAGGAGACGGTGAATTATTGAAAATTTTTGAATCTCGATGATACTTTTTATTCTTAAAACATTCTGATGAATTATGACCCGGCTTGTTGCAAGTAGAACACTGTTTAGGAGTTTTTAAGTTAGATCTAGATAAGTTGTATAATTTTTCTTCATCAATAGCATACTGTATAGCTTCATTGAGATTAGAGGGATTTTTGCAACGGACAATAGTCGATATGGAAGGGTTTAACCCTAACATAAAGGTGTTTAGGGCAAGGTCCTCCATGGCTGCTATTCTGCCAGGCAGTTCCTTGTCATTTTTGCAACTATAATGTATGTCTGACTGTATACGAGTCAATATTGACTCCACCCTTAAAGAATAAATAGTGACATCCTCATTGGATAATTGCTTACAGTGTTGCAAATCTGATAATAAATGTGTGGCGTGCTTTTTCTCCCCGAAAGTAGCCTTTAGGAAGGTCTTTAGCTCCGACCACAATGAAAATGACTTAAGGCTGCATGCAACCTGTGCTTTACCTTCTAGCTGTGAAATGACGAACTTACATAACACAGTTTGTTGGTCTAGAGAAGCCAAGGACATGGCATTCTCACAATTTGTAAGAAATGCAGGGAGGGTTTCCCTGTCACCATTATAAGGTTTAATAAATTTGGTTAAAAAAGATAATGTAATTTTGTCGGACATTTCTTTTGATTCAGGTAACTCTTGTTTAACAGTCATATAAGATTATGATGTGTTGGACAAAATTAAGTTAACAGTTAAATAATAAGAAATAGAAAAATACAAAACAATTAAAGTCAGTGAAGATAGAAATGCACTATTTAAATTATATCAAATATAGAGACACGAATTCAGAGACACTTTTAATTAGGAAAATGGAAGTTCACAAGAAACACTCACAGTAACACGATAATTGCTGACACCTGCATTATCGGGTGCGCAGTGGGAACTTGGAGTCCGGAGTCACGTTGCGCTGTGACGTATCGGAGTTGACTTTCACACGGTTGGTTTACTGTGGAATTTCTTGAGTTTGAGGTGGTGAGTTAGACCTGGGGCTGCTGGTGATGTTGATGCCGTCTGGAGCTGACTCACACTGTACAGTGGAGACAGGCTGTCGTCCAAGGGTCGATGTGGCTGGAGCGGGCTCAAGCTGCAGAGCTGAGGCTGACCGTCGTCCAATTATTGATGTGGCTGGAACGAGCTCAAGCTGAAGGGCTGAGGCTGACCGTCGTCCAAGTAGTGACGCAGGCTTGACCTTGGGTTAAGTCTTACTGTCGGTCAATTGAACGGGGGGCTGTAGATTCGGAATGCCAGTGTCTGTTTGACTCAACGTCGTAAGACTTCGTCTCTGGCATCCCACTTCTGACACCAATTTGTTACTAAGCCGACCCCGTTTGTCTTTTTAAAAAGAAAACAATAATTCTACTGGAACCACTTTAATTAACCACAGTACAAAAACACAGTTATACAAGTTTATAGGTACTTATATTTTGGCAATGTCCCTCTTAATTGATCCCTTAATTTGGGTACACTAGATAACGCGACGGCGTCCAGAATCTAACTAACTTAATCATACATTTTATTTCTATGCATTGGGTAAAAATGCAACATCAGTACTTTAGTATAGGAAAAGTACACTGCTTTATGTTAAAAGCTGACTTAGGCTTTATTGCCTTGTAATAAGGGTTATAACAGTTCTCCAACCTCTCAACGTTGACCTCAACGGCCGATCGCGTAGCTAACTCAGCCACCGCAGCCTGCACTGTAACCGCCGCCAATTTGAGGCTGTGAACAAAGCTCCCTTTGAGGTTGCGTGATCCGTTTGCAACCTCCTCTATTGTTCTAAGACTGTCTTTAATGCAGGTATTCAGTTCCGCCGTTGGTTGGGCCTGCATCGTCTTGGCCAATATCTCTGGTTTTGGCAGGTGCTGTTTTGCAGTTGCCCGAGTCTTCGCTTGCTTAGTTGGTGGACTCGCAAGGTCAGAGTCCCCGCCATCCTCTCCTCTGCCAGTCAGTGGCTTGCTAAGGCTTAACGGCTTAGCAGGCTTTTCCCTCGTCGTGATCGGGTCGCAGCTCTCTGACGTCTGCGTTCGTTTGCGCATGCGGGACTGAGATGATCTCGTTGACGTTTCAGAGGCGTATGACATTTGCGAGCAAGAAGATTCGCAGGAGTCACTCACCACCTCTACGGCAACCGGGGTAGGCGGGCGCACAAATTGTGCCCGTATTAGTACCCTCTTTGTCACTTTCTGTGCCTTCTTCGCAAGAGCATTCTTTGATACCTCTGTGCTGGATAAATCTTGTGAGCCATACTCTCGCCGATTGCCAGAGGGCTGGTCGGCGGTAGTCTGCTCTTTAGGTGCCGATGCTACGGATGTGCTAGGAATAGAACTCAGCGACTCCTCATCACCGGCAAGTGAGCCACCTTGGCTCAATGCGCCCTTAAAGGACGGATAAAAATTCGATGGGAATTTTAAGCGATCAGTGTCCCCCCCAGAATACGAATTGGGACTGACCGAGCTCTGCTCGGTGAGGGATTCTCCTGCTGCGGAGCAGCAGGTACCCTCCTGGGGTAGTTGTTTTGTTAGATGCGCTTTCATAATTGTTGCTGAACTCAGCTTTGCCTTTTTTTATGGGGTGGGGTCCCCGGGTAGTCGATTTTTAAAAGGGTTATCTCCCCACATCTCCCCATAGTCTGCCAGTCATGCCTGCCTAGCAAACTCGTCACCTCACTGTCGTCCCGTACGACCACTCAACATCCAGAACTAATGTCCTGTCCCCAAAGCCACTGGTACACCTTCTTAGTTACGTTTGATGATCAGACGCGTACTAGAAGTGAACCTCCCTTCTTCAGCCTGCCTGGTTGGGCCCTGATCCTCAGCACTTGACAAATAACCAAACCCCAGACTCGTTCCACGAAGATTTCGAGGAACGAATCAGAAGTCACGTACCGTCCGATAAGCCCGCTCCGTGAGCCATCGCACGGCACACGACGAAATTCCCCATCCCGTATTTGCTCCTCTAAATAAAATTAGAGGAACGAATCACAAGTCACGTATCGTCCAATCACCCGCTCCGTGGGTAATTGCACGGCACACGACAAAAACCTCAACCCCAGACCCACTCCGCGAAAAAATCGACGAGTGAGTCGCACATCAAACACCGTCCGATAGAACCGCTCCGTGGATCATCGCACGATGTACGACGGAAACCTCCCTATTCACTCTCCAAAAACTCGGAGAATGAATCGCGCATCGTCCAGCAACACGAAAACTGTTCATATCCCCAAGCGATGCGCCCCTCGCAGAAGCCCAATGTTATGGACCCTGCCCTGTGTCTCTCTTTGTCTGGTCTCTCACTTGGACCTTTCCGGCATGAGTGACTCTACCGGCAAAGCTCCAAGATCATTGAGACACGCAAGCCCCACCACGACGACAACGTGAAGACACCCTCGGTGGGGAAGACTTATACCTACTCGCTTACTTAAGACAAGTACACAAATCTAATTTATATAACGGCTCAAAAGGTAGAAAAACGTTAAAAATAAACCGGATTCTTGGAACCCGGACTCCGGGAAAGACACCTCAACGATTGCTGTAATGAACTTAATTGAGTCATCTTTAAAATTCTTATTTTTAGGTTTTCTCAAATTAATTCTGGGATAGTTCCTAGATCCCGGGATTGTTTGACAAAAAAATAAGATTCCCGGGATAATAAATAAACGCTGGTATTGAATTCTCCAGAAATAGGTATCTGAACAAAAAACCGAATCAACAGAATATACGAGCAACTGGACAAACATCGTAAAATAAAATGGCGAAAACTTATTTGGGGAAGCGAGTTTATTGGCTTTATCATGACATAGCTGATCCCTCATAAAAATATGTATCGGTATTGTAAGAAAAATATTACTTGAAACTTATGTTCACGACCTCTGGCGGGGCTACACGCGAATATGAACATTCAATTCGCACGTTTTATGGGTGCGATAGGGGCAATATCGCGTGGCGTGCTGACTCAGGGATATTGAAATACAGGACATTGTGTAAAGTACAGGTGTGTTCGAGGGCGTCATAATTTTGTTTGCTGGTCGATTTTGGTGTCAGGAAATCTAAGGGACGGCTTGAGCATTCAGGGGCATGTAATTCAAATAACCTCAGGTCAGTGAAGCCTTCAGCAATAAATATAGGCACCTAGTGACCTATGAAAGCATAAATAAATAATGTTTTAAGCAATATTAGAGTTCGAATACGTCTACAAAAAAATTGAATTTTAAAAAAGAACCTCTTATTTGCCAAATTTGATGTTATTTGAAATATTCGCTTGTTGAAATGATCTCGACTGATAAAACAAGTTTGTCTGTTTATTTTCCTTTATCATACTTAATGCTTTATCGGCAGACGAAAGATGCGAACTGTGGAGAAACCAAAACCTCACAGAAACTGCCCCCTGACCACGAACTGCATCGACCAATTAAAAAATCTATGAAACGATTACGGGTGCAAGATTCCATCCAGCCAAATGGGGTATCATCGACCCATCCCAAACACAGTGTGAGTGTGGAGCCAGGATATGCCGCATCTTCGCTCTTGTCCGCCTTGGACGGCACCCTCCGTTTCCTAAATGAGGCAAACGATAAAGGTGTCCAGCACGCGTAGCTTGACAACCATCGAAACGGGTTTTCTTCGGGTTTTGTCGACAGAAGAATATACAAAATGACAGATTATGATTGTTTATCTGTCATTTTGTCTATTCTTCCGTTGATAAAACTCGTTTCTATTGTGGTCGCGTCTTTCCATTCTATACAAGGCCAGAACGCAAGGGTGTGAAACTAATCGCGTATTATAGATTGGAAATCACTTTTTTACTCAGGTCTTCCAATCCAATACTCGCGTATACTTCGTAGTGACCTAATTCACTACCTTATTCCAAAATATACAGTGCCAGTACGCATACACGGAATAATTGTGTATAGATTGCGACAAATTGTGAACTGGTATTCAACTTGTTTGCGACGTAATGCACCTTGCGCTAAATAGCCTGCCTGGCTGCGAGCAACTTGAAAGTAGCGCTCGCTGGCTGCTGCCGCGGTATCGTTCGCTACGCTCGCTCGGCTCGCGCGTGGTTGACATGGTTCTAACCTAACCCATTTCATATTCCGTTATCTGTTGTCTGTTCCATTTCAGCCAGATCATTTTGAAATACGCATTGTGGTCATGCTAAGTATCTAGGACACTACAAAATATGAGTCATCGTTACGAGAAGAAGAAGACGAAGATAAGAACGCATTAGGTATCTAAAACGCGTCTTAATACAAAAAAAAAACCGCCGCACTGCGTGTTGGACCACGCACAATGAAGGGTTCCGTAGTTGGGATGAATTTATCCCAAAAACAAACTTAACATTGTAGTAGAAAAATATGTTCTCCCATACATCGATATACGTCACGGTCAATTCTCTATCTGCAAATGTAAGTTTGTAATCAGAAAAATATATTTTTGTATGTGATAAAACTACAAATTAACGATTTTCGGACTTTTTCATTTACTTGTGCTGTAAGACCTTGTTCTTGCCAAATTTCATGATACTATGTCAACGGCAAGTATACGTATAAGCCTGTGTTTGATTTATTTGCGAGAATCAAAATATGTTGCATAAATGGCCGTATTTTTTTATTGCGTTGACTTAAAAGCTTGATTTTTTTAGAACTCCAAGGAAACGTAGACCTACGTATTTGATATTTATTTAAACTTGAAACCTCCACGCGTTTCTGAGAAAAAGTATCGTGACAGACTGACAAACAGACAGACATACGGGCAACGAAGTGACCCTATTAGGGTTTCGTTTTTTCCTTTTGAGGTACGGAACCCTAATAACATTACATTCTGAATTCTGCACACGAGCACATCCACTATTTGCAATAAAAATTCTCACAATCAATAATCGATAAAAAATAATCGTTTCGTCGAATAGTTTGACGTATAACTGCTGCACGCCGTTCACACGTTGGGCTATTCCATGTGAACTGACAAAACATTCTACCAAAGCAAACAGCCAGCCGTCTCGAAAACGAGTGTTGTAAATAATTCCAACAGTTTGGATTCGGTTCATACTCTAAATGGCTGAAATATACGTGAGAGTTTTGTATTTTTAACTGCTGTTGTTTCTTTAAACTAGGTAAATAGAGTTTTTCATTTCTTCCCATCGAAATGCTATGGCTATGTACCTATTTACATGTAACTTTAAGAGGGTTTATCCTAAAAGTTGGCAACGGCGCAAATAACTGTCAAATATTTACCTGTTTTGATTCTTAAAGCAATATTACTGAATAGAAATAAGAAATGTGGCTAACTAGCGAACTAGAATATTAATAATGAATTGCAATTGTATCATTGAATTTGATGTTGTACCCATTTTAGGTGTAAAAAACGCATTTGGAAAGTTTCCAAATGGTTTTTTTACATCTTAAACAACGGTGTTACGATATTAATGATTGCATTTCATAATCAATATTTTAGTTCGCTAGTTAGCCACATTTTTTATTTCCACACAGTAATATTGCAAAATTAATCAAAACAGTGAAATATTTGACATCTACTCGTATTAGCGACGTTGCCCACGTTCAGAATAAACGCTCTTAACTTACAAAAGAGTGCTTTTGAATGCTCTAATTAAATAAAAATTATATTGCCAGTATTAGAATTGGTGGCCCTGAAAAAGTCTACATTGGCTTCCTGGTATTTAGAGACTTACGAGGTAGTCAAAGTGTAGGTTTGTTTAAGATAAAGAAGATTAAAACACAGTACAAAGTGTATCGTAGCAAGTTATAATTATTAAGTTAAGGTAGGTCTTTTAACACAAAAACAAAAATAATTACTTGCAATCCTCCAACCGGCAAACAAATATTCAAAACAAAAGCCTGAGGGCGTGGTCAAAAACAAAGCCCGTATATTCCTTTTTCGAACTATTTTCGCGAAACAGCGCGTCCGGTGAGGATCTGGTAAATATTTGAACGATCCACGTTTTACAATTTACGCCCATCTGGGGTATTCGAACGTTGCTTTATGTTCTATCAAACGGCATGGAATCCTTTAATTAGAAATTGTTTGATGACCGACGGCTAGATGGCGTTAGTTTTAATCGGAGTGATGTGGTGTGACGTTGTCGTTGACGGTGTTAACTTAAAAAGTGATAATATTGTGCTTTATTATTAAATAATTAGTTGAACAACACTATAAGTAAGTGAGAACAAACTTACAAGATTTTCTCAGTTTTCTTATACCAACCAAAAGATTTATTTAAAATCAATGCTCGAGTAGGTACTTCGTTCTAAAGAGTGAGCCGTAAAATGTACAATAAAATTTAGTCCAAACATTTACAGACTGTTGATTGGTATAAATAGTACAACAGTACCTACAATTTATTTGACCCTAACATCTTACCTTCCGAGCAAACAATCACCAACATAACAATAATAACAACAACTTGTGGTCAAATAAAGCGGTAGACAACAACAAAATAAGCCTTTACCCATTAATCTAAGAGACTTACGCATAAATTGGACTATCTGTGGTGAAACTTTCCTAGTTTGAACATTTGTTATTCAGATATCCCGTTCCTAATGGAGATTTACGAGATGCTCATTATTTTGCGTAACAGATTCAATTTCAAGACCACTCTGTGAAGATTTTGTTGATAATTTTGATGGTTTCGGAGTGAAATGTGAGCTGTTGTTGTAATGGTTTTTAATTTTAATGAGTAATGTTTCAGTTTCAAAAGATTTTCTTCATTGATTTTTCTGACACATAATATTTAATATTTCATGAACATGGCTTCGGTGAACAGAAAACGCCAATCGTTAAAATAATATTATATGTTTTTGTAATTTTTTTTTATTATTTATTTACAAAAAAAAATCAATATAATATACAATGTAATACAAAAATATATATATTATGTATATACATAAAGCAAAAATAATAAAGGGAAAAAGCTAATTTTTATATTACTTGAAATCGATGATTTGGACATCACTAGTATTTTTGTAAAACCTCCAACTGATCTGAAAAATCTAGAACTTTAACTTTATAATTTTGTTTTTAAAAGAAAATCTAAGTTCATGTAACTTTAATAATACCTAATTAACTACCATATTATAATTACGATGTAGAACACAACCCACTTCACTTGAACTCGTACGGTGTTGCCAAACTTCTGCAGCTGGAACATTTTAATTGCCGCAATTAATTAGGATTGAGTTAGGTTTCCTTCATACACGACCCACGCATAATGAGAAAAATACTTCCGTATGATGAGAAGTTAATTTGCAAAATTATGAGCTGAAAATATAATGAGGGGTTTTTGATAAATTTTATAATTTGTTTTGTATAATCAAATCCCTAATTGATACTAAGAATGCGTGTCTATATAGAAATAGAAATCCTACTATAATATATATAATATTATATAACGCATGATTTTTTTTACCGTCTCGAAAAAAATAGGGTACCTATAATAGGTGAACGGAGTAGAAGCCTATGGCACAATATATATATATTTTTTTTTTTTTTTTCTATAAAAAATATCGAAATTCAAATCAGACGCCCTGCTATATGCGGAATTTATCAATGAATTCGTAGCTTTCCTTAGCGGCCGATAGGTAGTTGCCGCACTTGCCGTCGGTCGGCCTGTTTGATATCCTTTCGCAGGCGCACAAGCCGCTCGCGCATCCCCTGCCCGCCCGCGTGGTCAATGCTACTAAGCAAATATTCCCGGGTATGGCTTCTGCTCTACTTACACAACACACCATATTATTCTCGAGACGGTAAAAAATTTCAGCCGGTATATATATAATATTATAAACGTGAAAGTTTGTGAGAATGGATGGATGGATGTTTGTTACTCTTTCACGCAAAAACTATTGAACGGATTTGGATGAGATTTGGCACACAAATAGTTTATAACCTGTATTAACACTTATAATACTTTTTATCCCGATATTCCCACGGGATAGAGACTTATGCGGGTGTAACCGCGGGGCGCTGCTAGTAGAAAATATTTTTTGTCTAGTTAATATAGTAAGCAGGTTCACCGGTTAACAGCAAACCTACAGCTAGGTTATATATATTATTTTCCAGTGAGCCCTAAACTAGACATAATTATAGACTGACATGTACTGACTGACACATATACTGACAGACATAGATATGTCTACGTGTTTGAGGCTAAACCACTGAACCTATTTTGATGAAATTTAATTGTGTGAAGACAGGTTGAACCCTGAGGTCTTTCCTCAAGATTCAATCAACCCTTAGGGCCGAGTCACACCGGAATGGCAGCGGCCGGCAGCGACGCAGCGAGCACTTTCAATGTGAAATAATTTTAAACTTTATCTACATCCGTAAAAGACCAGTATCGCTTGAAAAGGTCGCGAGGCCACCTGCGAGAACGCGAGCAGCCGCGCGCCACGCGCATCTTTTCGGTGGTTCTGCCTGCGGCAACGCGAGGCCGCTCGCGGCACCGCGGGCGGCTGCTCGCTCCTCACCCCCGCCGGAACACTGAGCGCACCATTTAAACTAGTCAAGAGGAGACTAGGCGCGTAAGGACTGGAGGTCGCGCGTGGCCGCCGGCCGCTGCCATTCCAGTGTGACTCGGCCCTAAGGGTTGATTGAATCTTGAGGAAATACCTCAGGGTTCAACCTGTCTTCACACAAAATAAAATTAAAAAAATAGGTTCAGTGGTTTAGCCACAAACACGTAAAATCTGAAATACATGTAGCCAAAGTCGCGGGCAGAAAGTTAAACTCCCACCCGTTACTTTTAATATTCTGTTTCGTATCGTATCGTACAGAATTAGGAAAAGCAATCATATGTACTATATGTAACCATCAAATATTAATACAACCTGGGTGAGTCTATCAAAATATCTGACAGTAATATAAATTTACCGTTTGAAGTGTGAATGGAACTCACGGTTTGAAATTGCAAAGGTTGGTTCTTCGAAAAAGTAGCAGGAGCATATTCATGTGTCGGTATTGATATTTCACACACATAGTCAAATTCTAAAATAAGGTTAGGTATTTATCGCATGTATTCATGTTTGTCTATATGTTGGAGGATGGTATGAGTCTTTCTCGTTATCAGGCACATTTTAACTACAATATGCGCAATATAAAACCGTTGCAGTTCAGATCAAGTTGTAATTTACGAAAACATTACTCACACTAGCATTTCACACACTGCAGGTACACGACACAACTATTCGAAACGCGGTACAGTTCCTAGACTGGAGGTTCTGTTCTCTAGAACGGTCGGAAGGCAAGTGCCCTCGCTCTGTCGCCCCTCCATTAGCTAGGCTCCGTCGTAGCACGAAGTTAGCCGAGTGTTAGTGCTGCCACTACTCGGGTCACGTGCTGCGCTTCGTTTAGCGACCGTACTAATAGAATAGAATAGAATAGAATAACTTTATTTCGGACACAAATATCCATATAGTGTTAGTAACATACAAAAAATAACTTATTGCCTAGTGTTAGTAAAAATCAACCTCCGCACAAACTGCTGTACAATCGGAGAGCCGAAGCTCTCGGCTACAGTTTTCAGAATGCTGTTTCGACTGCCCCTCACTCTCCTCAGTAGCGACGCAGTTTTTTTGCGTATAATTGCATGGAAACCGTCGGTGCGGGCTTGCGCAAACATTTCCGACGCGCTACAGTAACGAGGCAGCCTCAACAACATCCTGAAAGCATTATTATATTGGACGCGCAGGACATCCAACGATCTCTTAGTACAATTGACCCATAGATTGCCCGTGTACAAACTTTGGCAATAAGCCTTAAAAAGTGTTATCTTTACTTGGTCTGTACACCGCGCAAATCTACGGGACAACATATTGCTCCGGACCGCTAGAGCCCTGCGCTCCCTCTCAATGTCTACATCGTCCTTGAGGTCAGTGGCAAGACAATGCCCTAGGTATTTAAAAGTTGACACCCTATTAATTGGTGACCCGTTCAAAAGCAACTCGGGTCCTTCTCCGCGGCGTTTGCCGCTGACCTCAAAGACCATGTATTCACATTTTTTTACATTATATTTCAATCCATGTGCGGCAGCGTAGGTCTCACACGTTTTAAGCATCTCCCCGATTGCTCCCGCTGACGGACCCAGCAGCACCATGTCATCTGCATAGCTGATGTTGTTAATTCTAACCCCGTCAACACTGCATCCGACACGCATGCTGCTGAGTGCGACTATGAGGTCATCCACGTAGAGGTTGAAGAGCCTGGGAGACGTCAGACCACCCTGTCTCACCCCGCACTCCAACCTATACGGCTCAGAGACTGTATCATCCCATTTCACCCGATTGACTTGGTTACCATACCAATACTGGAATAGCCCACATATTTCCGCGGGTATACCCCTGTCTCCCATCTTTCTCCAGAGCACATCGTATGAGACAAGATCGAACGCCTTGGAGAGATCAAGGAAACAGGCGTACACCGGCGTACCGCGATCTTTATAATATTGAACGGTATGCTTGAGACTTAAAATAGCACTTTCAGTTGATAGTAAGGGGCGAAATCCAAACTGTGCATCATGAAGATGGATGTAATTACTTAAGTAAGAGTCAAGCACACCGTCCAACACTTTGGCTATTATCGTCGCAAGAGAAATGGGACGATAGTTCCCTCTGTCCGAGATGTCACCTGTCCTGTTTTTCACAATGGGAACTACGATGGTCTTCATTAGATTAGCTGGTAGGTATGCATGACTAATACACATTGTGAAAAACATAGACAAGACTCGCGGCAAATGGACACCTGCGTGCCTCAGGTGCTCAATGCTGAGACCATCATGTCCTGGAGATTTGCCTCGTTTCATGTTGCTAATGATTGCACATACTTGCTTGGTTGAAAAGCGTATCAGAGGTTTCGCACCAGGACGGATGGGCTCACAATCATTCACCAAGGTTGAGGGACCGAGAGGGGACTGAACTTTAAAATGGTCCTTGAACACATTAACAATTCCCCCCTTATCACTTATTCCCTCCACACACGCAGAGAGGCCAGGTTTCGCATCCAAACTACCAGTGGATTTCCAAAATTTACCAAAATTTTTACTAGCTCGTTGTTCTGCTAGCCTATCCATTACAATTTGCTCAGCGTGGTTTTGGCAAAATTTCAGTCGACCTTTAAAAACTCTTCGCGTCTCATACATTTCATCATACACCGAGCCCGACGAAGGACGATTGTTCAGTATCCAGGTCTGAAAGCTACCCCTGGCCTCACGGTGCGCATCTCTGACATACTCATTCCAACCACACACTCGCTTACCACGCCTCGGCCCCGCCCCAGATGTCTTTCTAGATTGCCTAGCCGCCGCACATAGGATTTCTACAATCTGTTCGTACAAACTGTCCAGAATAACTCTGTGCTCAGCCAAACCACATGATCCAACGCTGCACCTTTCAAACTCATGGGGGAAATCAACGTCTCGCAATTTACTGTTACATAAATTATGATAAATTTGCGTTTCTGACTTAGTTCTTTCACCCCAAAAGACAAAATTGTGGCCAGCACCCCCAGTCACCAATTTAGGCCGCACAACTTCAAAGTCGCAGTCCAGATGTATCGGTAGATGATCCGAAACGTAAACATCCTCCGATACATCCACATTTGCAATTGTGTGCCAAGCTGACACAGATACCACACAATGATCTAACCATCTCCTGCTTCCGTGCACATCACTTATAAAGGTGTAGGTACCACTATCAACCCCCCGTTTCCTTACATCAGCACAATAAATATAATACACTAATGACCGTCTCCGAGATATATATATATTTTTTATTTTATTATATCGCTTTTTGTGTCTGCTGTGCGACCTCGTTGTTCTTCTAAACAACGCAACGGATTTTAATGCGGTTTTCACCATTATAAATTAGAAAATTTATTCCAGAAGGTTTATGTGTCAATCCTAACTATCCTAACGAATATTATAACTGTGAAAGTGAGTTTGTTTGTTTGTTTCGCTTTCACGCTAAATCGGCTAAACAGATTTGAATGAAATATGGCATATAAGTAGATCATGAACTAGATTAGGATATAGGGTACTTTTTATCCCGATATTCACACGGGATCGAGACTTATGCGGGTGAAACCGAGGGGCGCAGCTATTAATAGAAATATAAAAAGTAATCTCGTAATTTTTCAAGAAGTAAAAACCGTGCGAAAGAGGGGCTAATAATTCTATAATTTAAATAAACAGTTTTTTTTTTTTTGCAACACTCATAAGTCATAACACTACCACATTAACCACCTTTTAAAACCCAAAACTAAAATAACCCGGTGACCTGTACAGGAGTAAACATCAAAGAATTAAGATTATATATTGTCACAGTTTATGCTGAGATACAGCCTTTTGGCCTCGTACAGGACTGCATTAATTTTTAAGTACAGTCAGCATCAAAAGTTCATGAACACATTTAGATTTTCAAAATCGCTGTACACCGTATTCACTATGAAGTGCTAATAGTGAATACGGTGTACAGCGATTTTGAAAATCTAAATGTGTTCATGAACTTTTGATGCTGACTGTACCTATACTTTGTTTTTTTTTATTTTTTTTATTTATGTTTATTGTTTTTAATTTAATTTGTGATTTCCTGTGCGAGTCTCAATAAATACTTTTTTTTTCTTCTTTCTTTCTATTATGATTATGATTTATGAGTGTTGCAGATTTTTTAATTTTTTTTTAACACATAATTCATAACACTACCACATTAACCACCTTTTAAAACCCAAAACTAAAATAACCTGGCGACCTGTACAGGAGTAAACATCAAAGAATTAACACTAACAGAGGATCGAACATTTCAATCAAAGTGGTTATGCATAATTCAGTGAGACGCCCCAAAGGACCGTAATTGAAATACGCGAGGCCTTCGGGTAGCCACTTCGATGCTAATCGGTGACACCTAACGTAAATCACTATCCCTTTTAATAGTGTTATTAGCAGTGGTGTTAGGTGTTATTTTGATGTTGATTTTATTATTGTGGTTTTTGTTAGGGCGGGTTACTTATTTCTTAATTCTTACCTACCCATACCACAGATTAAAACAGATGGTTCACTCCGCAAAATCATTTAAATAAAAAGCGACTCTTGCTACGACACAATAAAGTGCAATTCAGGTCGCACAGCGCTAATTACTATATCTTGTATCTTCTGACGAGCTGAAGACGAGCCCGCCGCGCACTTGTAGCTTCATACCTAAAATGCTGAGTGCGCCTTCTGTACTATTCTATGCATATACCTAATCTGCGTGCGCAATTTATTTGCCAATCATGTAAATAAACACCAGTTTTCCACTTAGACAAACATCAACTTTATGTTAGTGTAAATAAAGTTGATTTTAGACCGACTATGTATTGTTGAAAAAGTCATAAAAAACATGAAGTTGTAGCGCAAACTGAACCTTATGTCGTAAGCTTTACAGTTGTTTGTTCTAAAACTCGTGTTTGTTTACATGTTTTGCAAATGAATTGCGAAAGCAGATTACATCAAATTATTGTAAAAGTAACTCTGTCTACATGTTACCTTTTCTCGTCATAACGGGTGAAGGGATTTGGATACAGGTGGGCCATGACCTGGGTTATATAATTATTACTTTTTATGCCGGTAGTACGTTCCTGTGGGATAATTCGAGACCTTCATAGGCGAGTATTTTGTATCCGCATATACACTGACCGTTGCGTTGGCCAAGAGTCTCTAGTTCTCCACACAACGAGCGCTTAAGAATGTGGCATAAATGTAAAGAAATAGGTGCTAAGGAAGGAAGTATTTCTGTGCGTTGTTGCCTGACAGGACTTGTGAAAGGCTCATTTGCCCAGCTTTGGGACAGAATGGACAATAAAATTGTTTTTCATCTCACTGGATTGACTATAATGGGATTGACACTGCTAAAGAAAAAATACAATAGACGACAGACGTATATTTAGTAACCTAATCCGCTTAAATGTTCTCAAAAAGTCATAAAGAACCCTGTAAGAAATCTACTCGTGTTTCATCTCGGATTACTGCTCGGTCAACCTCGGCTAGGATCATTATCAGCGCAATACCGGGCGTATCCTAAATTTATTCAAAAAAACCCACCACTCTTATAAGTGGTGGGTTTTTTTGAATAAATTTACTGCGTTCGGTGCTTGGCGTGGCAACACGTCACACTGTGGAACGAAAAAAGGCTCTCGAAAACATTTAAGCTCAAATTTTAAAGTGTCGGTTTTTTTTTGAAATGGCTTCTAATAGCCAATATATTATGCATACATTTAACATAGGATGCAATCTGGTTTGCAAATTTTCAACTTGTATTTTTTTTGCAAAAAAAATGTATGTTGCTAATACTTATATCTTCGGAACGGAGAGAATAACCGTTATATCCTTGCACACGGTGATGTAACTATTTATTTATGATAGAATAGAATAGAATATTCTTTATTATGTACCTACATCATAAAAAATACAGATATAAATGTAGACATTTTACATAGGGTGACACAATGGGCGGTCTTATCGCTAAAAGCCATCTTATAATATTTTGACGTTACTGGGTTATGGAGGTCAGATAGGCAGTCGTTTTATGTAAAATACTGGTATTCAGCTCCATTCGGTTAGACTGGAAGCCGACCCCAACATAGTTGGGAAAAGACTAGACAGATTGATTATGAAACACAAATTTACCTTTGCGATAAAAAAAATTGATGACAAATAATTATATTCTTAGTTACTTATTTCGTCATTAAATAATGTCCGGTAGGACGGAAATCTACGTGTGTGAGTTCGACTCGCACTTGGCCGGTTTTTTTATATTTCCAAGTAATTCAAATTGTAGGCTTTTAGGTTTATGTTGACTGCATAATAATGTAGTAAGCCACTTACTTATTTATAAATACTAAAAGCACTGAGAATTACCGAAGTAGGCGAAATGTGACTGATAGGAACTTATTTGTCAATATGCGATTGTATTTATTTGCGCATTACCCATAAACCAAAAAGATTATTCTCGCGCATACGTGATCGGCGCGTAAAAGAGAACATTTATGAATCAATCAAGTCACGTTTTCTTTTCTTTTTCGTTTGCTTTTGGCCTGCATCTCACCTGATGGTAAGTGATGATCAGGCCGAAGGTGGAAGCGACTTTCACCCGGAATCCTCAACCACAGAGGAACTGGCTATCTTACATCTAACTGCCGAAACACAACATTGCTGTTAAAATTGTTATTATTGTGACAAACTGAGATAAGATGGTAGTACCTTGCTTGGCGGACTCAAAATAAGCCTTACCACCATCCAAACCGAGCAGAAAATTTTGCCCCCACTAGGAAAAGAACCCGGGACCTCTAGGTCTGAGAAAGGTGGTCCACTACCACAGAGGCGGTTAAAACGATTATACGTCAAAACTCTTACAAACCAAATCACTTTCGCGTCACCGTCATGATTTCCAAATGTTGGCATTGTGATGACCATTCATTTTTCTTCTAAAGCTCCTAGATAAAGCACTAGGATGTGGTGAAAGGTGGGCGTTTCTGGGGGACTGTCTTATGTAATTTTGATGTTCGAAAAGTGATTCTGAGCCTAGTTTGAATGAATGACTTTTGAATTTTTGAATTCTATCATTCAGCCGAAAGACGTCCGTCCACTGCTGAACATAGGCCACCCCAAAGCACCGCCACTTCGACCGGTTCTGCGCCTCTCGCATCCACTGATGCCAATTACCTAAGTGGAAATATAAAAAAAGTCATCTAAGTGCGAAAGTAGGCATCGTGCTATGAAACCTAAAAAGGATACCTATATATTTCTTTAAAGCGGACCAAATAGATCTGTAACTAACGGATTTCTCTAGAAAAACGAAGCACCCAAGTAAAGTGGGTACTTACGTTTAAATTTATCGTACCTGCCTTTACTTAGTGATTGATATATGGCCACAAACAAGTGGTTGTAGTACCTACTTGATCGCTAAATATTTCCTAGAACCATTAAGTATACCTAGTTAGAGCATGATATTGGATGAAGTACCTATGTTTTAACACATAACATCGCGCCTGTTACCCCCGAAGGGCTAGGTAGAAGTGGAAGGGCGAACAAATTGCCAGTGACGGGGCACAAATTCAGACTCCAGGCTAATACCGAGAAATTTCTGATGGAAAAACCCAATAACACTTTGCCCAACCTGGGAATCAAACCCTTTTTTTTTGTTTTTTTGAGGGTCTGACGGGGGGACTGACGGGAGCCAGAGCGGGAGAAGTCATTTGATGATTTCCCAATCATCGAATGACTTCTCCCGCTCTGGGCGGAGCGAGAGGATGTGTCAGACTTTTACTGACAAAAACCCACCCGTGTTTCTTCCGTTGCCTGAGTGCCCGGGCCACGATATCATTTTCGGACAAACTCGCAACCCTGGCAGACATTGGCCCTTACGCACCCCGTCAGTTGGTGCTGACATCTCTTTGAGGCGTGGAACACAACGCGCCGTCGACCCGGGCCTGGTCCTAATCGGACGGCGAGCTACCCATTGCTCACCGTCCGCAAGCCCGTGCCTACAGTGGCCGGAAGTCGGCTTGCGACTCCAAACGCCCGGGGCGTCTCCTGCGGCGTAATCAAACCCACGACCTCATGCTCAGCAGTACTCAAACTCAAAGCATTTATTTCAATTAAATCATTTACAGGCACTTTTGAACTGTCAAGGAATCGGTCAGTCAGAAATATGAAGCTTATTGCCCATTCCAAAGCGTAGTAGGTACCTATGGAGAAGAACGGGCAAGTAACTCCACTGACACTCTTTTAAATCAAAAAAATGTTACAAAATATTGGTTACATCATTCATGTTGAAATTATACATGTGAGAAAAATTTAAAAAGACGTGCTCATTAGAAGCGTCCGTAATAAAAAGATAAAACATAGAACAATTAAAAAATTTAAATAGGCCTTGGCAGCTAACAGTTGACCAGTCCCAACTGACGGTGCCCGTTCACGAACACGACGCATGGATCAGCACCATTCAGCTTAACCATTTTGAAGGGAGCTAAATGATCCTACACACGCGCCACCATCAGCGAGACATCTGAGTGTGCATGACATATTCACAGCCGCCAGGGCACATTCAAGTCAATGAAAGAGATATTACCCGGTAAATGGTAGCTCTTTAGTACATAGTACTCACACTTAGAAGCACTTGCGACTAATTAACCAACGATTTACTTACGTTTACAACGAACTTATGTTTTGTGTTATTCTAATAGGTTTTAACCATTTCTTTGCAAATTAATCGTTCATTTTCTGAAATGCCTAAACGGTTCATATAGATTTTTAGCGGTTTTTTTTTAATGAAAATTCTTAAATTCGCGATATTGACTAGTATCTTTTTTTATTATTTAACCATTCCAACCACCTATGGTTGGAATGGTTAAATAATAAATCTAACAGCTGAATGATTTCAACCGTCATCACTAAAATTACTGATGATGATTTATTAGCAGAAACAAATTAGTGATTAATTTCAAAACTCATTATTAAAAACAAATGAATGTAAATAAAGTAATTGCATAATGAAACAACACCGAACCAAAAAGACCCACTCAATTTCAGAAAACACTGTATGTATTTAAATTTAAATTTCCAGTAAAAAATTACGAATAAATCACAGTTATATTAAGCTCCATTCACATAGGAAACATTGCTAATCTCTCTATAATTAGCCGTATATTTAACAGGAATGACATAAAGCCAACTATTGGGAATTAATTTAAGCCATTTCTATATTAAACTATGCTTTGTTTCAGGCACTTAGTTAACTGGTCGTAATAAATTATTTTCAATGAACACGTAATTTTAGCTTGTGACTATTAAAGTGTTAAATGAAAAGCCGTTTCAATTATAATTATTTGGTGAACGTTATATGTAAAATCGTGTTGATGCTAAAATGTTGTGATTGTTAATGTAGGTACCTACCTATTATAAAAGCCTTATATTGGAACTAAAAACAATTAAACAGAGATTTTATAATTTCATAGAAAACAAAAATACTAATTATTTAAGGAAAGAAAGAAATAATAAAAAAATCCATTACATAATTTTATATAAAAATTTATTTTGTTCACATTTTTTTTATATCGTCGTCATCAAAAGTTCTATGCAATAGTAAATAATATCTTGAACAAAAACAGGATAAAATAAAGGTAAGTTACTATCATTTTGTTAACTAATATAAATTTAAATTCAATGTATATAGTTTTAATTACATAACAAGTACAGCAATTATGTTTGTCTACATATCTACCTTACTGACATAATGAAAGAAAGCACTGTAGATTCGTTCTGCATCTAATAGTCATAACCGCCATCTAATGTTTTAATATTCTATTAATATAACGTGTAGCTATAATATTTTTTAATGAAGACATCCAAATATACCCGCCTTTTAATTCAGCAAAAAGCTCCACATCTCAAAACATTAGACAGCGCCATCTATCCACCGTTTCTCGAACTCGCAGCTCAAATGGCTGTGCAAATATTCAAGCTTCATCTATACAATACGCAAGTAGTTATCCTGTTGTACAGATAGAGGTATCGCCTTGTACCGTTTGGGGGATGTCATCGCTAAACTCATAATAAATTGGTTTCTAGTGACTCGGCTGTGAATTTACGAGTATATTTCGTATGGCATAATTTTAATATACTGAAAACTTATTCTATGTTTATCGAGATGCTAAGATAATGTGTGATACGTGTTAAGGTATTTTTGGCCTAAAAAATAATGTGTGTAATAATGTTTTATCAGTCATACCTGTTCACCATTGTAAAAAGCATCCCAGCTCGCTTTCAAGCAGTCACTCTACATATATATTATAAAATACTATAAAATACTATAGTGACCCGTCACGGCTTCGCACGGTTGCAATTTACATGTGAAGACGGCATTCTGTTCACTACACGTTGTACACAAGTTCTGAGCAGTAACCTAACAAAAAGAACTAGGCTTGCATGAATTCAAAATAGTATACTATTATATTAAGTACTTCTTTTTGTATATATATACGTATTTACATAATATATAGCTTATATCCATCTGAAATAATGTACCTTTTGAATGGTGAACAATTTTTATGGTTCCGTACCTCAATAGAAAAAAACCGAACCTTTAATCCAATCGTGTGTCTGTCTGTCCGTCTGTCGCAGCTAATTTGCTCCGAATCTAATGGACCGATTAAGTTGAAATTTGGTTAACGTAATATGTATTTCTATAACCTAAACACGGACGTGTAACAAAAATAAATTAATTTTAAATATGGGGGCAAATAAGTTGTTTTTTTTTTAAGTTTTGCGAACTGTACCGTTAACTTACATTTGCAGTTGGAATGTATTGGGAACACGTTTTTGAACTACAATGTTAAGTATGTTCTTGGGATAAATTCATCCCAACTATACAGAACCCTTCATTGGGAAAGAATAAGAAAGGATGAAAGAAAGAACTTCTCCCGCTCTGGGGGAGAGGTAGGGCGTGTCAGACTTTTACTGACTAAAACCCACCCGTGTTCCTTCCGTTGCCTGTGTGCCGGGGCCGCGATATCCTGGCAGGACTCGCAACCCTGGCAGGACTCGGAGCTGACATTAGCTTCCACATAATACACAAACTCACAAAATTCGCACTCTCTCTTTATAATTTTACTAACTGCGCTCCGCGGTTTCACCCGCATAAGCCTCGATCCCGTGGGAATATCGGGATAAAAAGCATCCTATATCCTACTACAGATGATGGTTTACCGATGTGCCAAATTGTATCTAAATTCATTCACCCGTTTCAGCGTGAAAGCATAACAAACAAACTCACTTTCGCATTTATAATATAAGTTTTTTTTTTGCCGGTATAGATATTCTGATTTCGTCATTTTAATAATGAATCCTATTTATTTATTTTAGTCTAGCATAAAACGGATGGCATTTACATTAATATTGTCCTGTTCAAGAAGACAACATTAATTTATGATAATATTCATTCACAATCTATGATGTCCAATGTCCACTGCTGGACATACGCCTCAAACTCAAACTCAAAGCATTTATTTCAAATAAACCAATTACAGGTACTTTTGAATTGTCAAGAGGTCGGTCACTCAGAAATATGAAGCTAATTGCCCATTTCAAAGCGTAGTAGGTTCCTATGGAGAAGAACGGGCAAGAAACTCCACGGACACTCTTTTAAATCAGAATATTTTTTCAAAATATTGGTTACATCATTCATGTTGTAATTATACATGTGAGAACAATGTAGAAAGACGTGCACATTAAAAGCGTCCGTAAATAAAAAACAAAAACAATTCAAAAATTAAAATAAGCCGTGGCAGCTAAGAGATGACCAGTCCCCACTGACGGCGCCCGTTCACGAACATGACGCATGGATCAGCACCATTTAGCTCAACCATTTTGAAGGGAACTTAATGATCCAACACACACGCCACCACCAGCGAGACATTTGAGTGAGCATGACATACTAAGGTAAAAAGGTCTCAAGGTCTTAAGGTTGCCTGGAAGAGATCGCGGAAAGCGATAAGGCCGCCCATTGTATATTTTGTAGTGTTTGATTATTATTATTTTTGTTATGTTTTTTTGTGGTGTACAATAAAGTATATATAAATAAATAATAAATACTCTCAGCCGCCAGGGCACATTCAAGTCAATCAAAGACGTACCCAGTAAATGGTAGCTGTAAAGTAGGTACATAGTGCTCACACATGTGCTATGCAATTATATAATACTAAAAGACTGAATTTATTCAATCTAATGATAGTTTTACAATCTTCAGCAGCTCTCATAGATTTGTACAAAGATCAGTTCTGAGTGGCTCACATCGATTGGTGACTTGCGACTTTCATCTTTCCTTATTTGAATCATACTTCCCTAAAAAAAACTCTGTAGTTCACTTTGAGTTCACATCCAACAAAACTGACGTCTCCGAAAGTCATGAAATCCCAATAAACGACCAAACAGAATGAATGAACTAACGGTATCGTTTAATCGCACATATTTAACACAGCTCATGTCGAATGAACATTCGTAATCTATTAACCGTGGACTAATTAATACATGGATTGAATGAATGCATGATGATCACATTGTTAGTTATAAGGGGTATTAATGCGATGACGTGGCGCATTATTTCCCTATAAACGGATTGTTTTGATACAAATCGTGTAGTTTGGGTAGATTAAGCGTATTGTGTAAATAATCTTCAGTACTGCAATTCAGTTTAAAAGGTAACAATAAAATTATTTTCTGTAATTTCATTGCACTGTACATCTTCAACAAAATTTCCGTGAAAAAACATCCACTGCTCGACAAAGGTCTCTCCCTAGCGTCACCACATTATTATGGGAAATAACTTCAAGATATCTAGTCCCAAAAGTATTTAATAAAATAGATCTGTTAAGATAAAACCCTAAAATAAGTAAAGGTAAGTTAAAGTCAAAATTAAGGAGTGTATTTCTCGATAACGAAATTTAATTTAATTAATGTTACTACATTATTTGTGTATACCGATTAGCAAGCGCTTCTCGCCATCAAACTGGAAAGTTTGGCGAGTAAAACTGTAAAAGCAACAAATAATGTACCGATGTTTGAGAATAATAAAAAAAAAAAAACGTCGACCGATCCTGTACTTCTTGCATCCAGTGGATTACCGCGACGTACACATTATAAGTCATCGGCACACCTTGCAAGATGCCAAGGCAAAGGCATAGTGTCCACACTACACTATGCCTTCGAGTACCTGTAGGGCTAACTTGACTCACTCTCGCGTGAGTAATTGTCGTCTATTTCTGTCACTTTTCTCGTTTTCTGACAGCGCCGCCATACAAAATAGTCGACTCGTTCTGTCAAACTTGATATTTTTTCGACAAACTCTAACATGACACCTTAGTTATCTCGATTTTTGACAATTCAACACGAGATATCTGCCATTTTTCTTTCATTTACTCGTCCTCGATTTTGACGACGAGAAGAGTAGACAAAATAATGATACAAAAAAAAAACTCCAAAATAGCATGGCAGATTCACAATTGTACTTATTTTAGTCATATTTATTTTTTACAATATATTAATAATGAAAACACTTAGTTTTAAACTACTATTTATATTGGAACGACATGTTTTATATGGAATTTTTCATCGAATTTTTGAGAATCGGCACCATTGAATGAATGAAACGGAATCTCAAGCCGATGTTGCTATCATAAAAATGATTTGTTTTTAATAATTTGCAACATCGGTTTCTCGTCATGAGATATAGAAGTGTCAAAGTGCCTTTTTCTAGTTTACTCGTCGTTTACGGTCATTTTAGGGATTAGAATGACGTCAGAATCGTCGACAAATTTCGACAAAATGAGATAAAGAGCGTTCTCGCGCTTGTCATGTTAGCTATGCTGGGCACTACTAGAGATCTTTTTGGCCAAATCACCTAACGTGGCTTATATGGCAAAAATGGTCAATCATAAACATCATATAAATTTTCGTCATTGTGTAATAGTGCCTCGGAAAGCACGTTAAGCCGCTGGTCCCGACTGTCATTCGTGGATCTTTGACAGTCGTTACGGGTCGTCAGAAGCCCGAAAGTCTGACAACCAGTCTTACCAAGGGATATCGTATTACCCAGAGATTGGGTTGTGGAGGTCGCTCCATGTAAAATACTAAATCAGTATCTACAATTTCCTGTATACCCAACTTAGACGTCTCACTAAAGTTTCAGTGAATATACCAGAAAAACGAAAGAGCAAAGATCTTACAAAGTTTCTGTGGTGCAAGCTCTCATATTTTCCGTTACATCAAATACCACAAAAGACTTCGGAGTTACTTCTTAGTTAACAGTAGAATCAACACTGAACCCGTCGTAACTTCTGACGATTCAAAAGTTCTGGCAACATCCTAATTGAATGAAAACATTTGGACTTACAACTACGTTTGTATTTGTGGATGCTAGTTCGTGAATAATAGTCTCTCTAGTTTGTTTCGATTCCTGTTAAATTCTGTTGAAGAATTTATTTTCTTTTGCAGTGTGGTGCAGCTGTTACTCGGTATTTTATTGATGCAGGCCAAATATTTAAATAAAGCCAAATATTTGATAATTTTCTGCAAAAAAGTATTTAAACAAAGTTTATTTTTATTTTAAGGTCTTTATCGCTGAGCGATAACGTGGCCCTGTAACATCAGCAAAATAACTAAACCTAAAAACAGTTACTTCAAAACAAAAAATGCAATTTCGCACATTGTCCTAGCTTGTTCCGATATAGGATATCATAAATACAAAGTTAATTAAAATATCCGCAATATATTGTAACATTTTTAGCTCGGAAATTCAGATAAACAATAAAGTTAATTCCGCTATCGATCAAAAACTTTTTATTTATTTATCTCATAAAGACTGTACTCGTAAAATTATCCCACTTATTTATAGTCAAGCTTTTCGTGAAAATATTCCGACGTTAATTTCCGGACCTATATTTTCTTTTATCGCCCTGCGTTAGAAGTCCTGTTAATTATGCGTTATTTAAATTACCGATACCGTAAAACTCAGTCGCTTTCGGGTACTGCGGGTAATGTTAGATATCGGTGGTATTGCAAGAAGATGTGCAGTATTATTACTCAGAAAAACATTTTTTTTTTTTAAGGCTTTTATCCAAGTTGAATGTACTACAAAACAAAATGCTGCCTCACCTAGCATTCGCCTGTAATGTAATATTTCAGATTTAAAATTAAATAGACACTGCGCACTGTAATGCTCGGTTCTCCTCCCTCACTGATGTAATGGTCGAATTGTATCATTACAGGTTGCGCACTGTAATGCTCGGTTCTCCTCCCTCACTGATGTAATACTTGAATTGTATCATTACAGGTTGCGCACTGTAATGCTCGGTTCTCCTCCCTCACTGATGTAATACTTGAATTTTTTCATTACAGGTTGCGCACTGTAATGCTCGGTTCTCCTCCCTCACTGATGTAATGGTCGAATTTTATCATTATAGGTTGCGCACTGTAATGCTCGGTTCTCCTCCCTCACTGATGTAATGCTTGACTCTGAATGTTATATTACAGAGGCGAATGCTTTCGGTGAGGGAGCACCTTTACATTTCTACATTTATATCTGTAATTTATAGGCGTGGAGTGTATAATGAAGAATATTCTATTCATTGTCTATCTAACGTCCTAAATCATGAGTTTCTCGGACAATACCGTCATTCGAAGTAAGAAGAATCTTAAAGAACCATTTTAGACGATAAACGGCCACTTCCATATTTGATACCAAAAAGAACTGAGATGAGGATCGGTCTGAAATTGACTGGTGACCGATAAACTTCACAATATTTGCCCAAAATGCTAGTTATTCTATGGTTCGATCAATTGATGGTTTCGACGACGTCCAGAATACAAAACGTGGAATACTCAGATAAAACTGCAGAAGATGACAGTCTGTAATGAACTTGATATATTAAGCTTATAGGTAGATATGAAAAAGCGCATTTAACAGGACTGTTTTATTAAGATAAGATGACAACTAAACAGCATGCCAATTGCGTAACACACTTTTAATCTCAACCAGAAAGATTTTGAAGGAAATAATAATTCATTGCATCATATGTTTGAAAAATTAATCTGCTTGACACCGTAAATAACGCACTGAATATTTTTAAATTGTCAAAACTAAAGGCATTGGTATTGGCAAATGTATAACGCAATTACCCCGCAGACTCCCACAAAACAGTAACCTTGACATGACATTCACGATAACCTCGAAGCCAGAACTTAGAATTCTGACAATAAGTTCGACTGGGACGTAAAACAGGTTTGAGTACGGATGGATCAAGTGCCCACCACTTGTGTGAAGTGCTCTTTATGATCGCTGTGTAGTGGCTTTGGCGTTTCCGAATTAATTCGGGAATTCCTATGAGTGGATCGATTCGATAGTTAAAAAATACAGACATGAAATGAATAGGCTTTGTTTTTGAGTTAAATTAAAGCTAGAAGTCGATTTTGTGTTATAATTGAAAGTGTGGTCAAAAAGAGTGTCAATTGGTTTTAATATTAATTCAAACATAACTTTTTCATTTAATTTTAGTTTTCAATTGTTACATGTCTCGATCGAAAAAAGTAAACACAACTCGAAAAATTGTCAGCTAAAAACTCAAACAGATTTGGGTATTAAAGAAAGGGAGCCAAAAACCTCAATATACATTAAAATAAGCGAAACAAAGCCCCAGAGAAGGGTTTGTAATAATTAAACTGAACTGATTTTTAGACTTTAATTCACAGCTGACCTTTTGTCCAAAAGACAAAAGCTTCCAGCTTACAATAGAGGCCGCCACCTGTACCAGGTGGATAACTTATGTCACCATGATTTAGCGAAACGAAGGACAAAATGAAAACATAATATTCTTACTGCAAGATTTTTTAAAGACTTGACGTGGGTTTTTAGGTTTAGGTTTACAGAATTTATTCTCATAAGAACAATAATAGGTTCACTTACAATGAGATACAAAGTAATTGCTTAAATCTAACTGAAATACATTTTGCCTCAGGTGCGTGCTGGTGAAGTTATATAAACAAATATTAGGTAGGTAAGAAGTTGCTAACATTTATTGATAGGTATGCGGTATGATTACATTTTATGAATATGATTTTTTAGTTTTATTTTCAATGAGTTAAGGCTTGTGCAGACCAGCGCGACTTGTCGCGCGATGCGATACGAACAATACAATTTCTAAGAAAACTTCACAGTATAACAATAACCGGTGTCGCGTCGCGCGACAAGTCGCGCTGGTCTGCACAAGCCTTTAATGTTGTTACAATCTTTTACGTAGTATATATAGTTAGTACGAGCTTGTCTTCGTTGTAATTTTTTTATTTTATTTGTAATTTGTTTTGTGGTTTGATACCTTATTTGTATGAATCTTTATAGAAATAACATTACGTACACATTACGCCTGTTTTCCCCTAATGGTTACGCAGAGATCAGTTATGGTATACCCACTCAAAATCTCCAGTCTACTGTTCTTCTTCTCTACGTTGGAATCTTAACATTATTGCTCTAATCCAACATTAGTCCACTTGTTTTGCTCCAATGTTGGATTCTGAAAAATGTATTTCATTTCGTCCTTGTTAATTTTAGTTAAAGTATATTATTAAAATTTTCTCTAATTAAATGAATTAATCGTATAATCGTTCGTATGTAGGTTTCCCAAATAAAAATTATTTTCTATTATAAGTAAGACAGGCTCTTATGAGATGTCAGACGCAAGTGCAAAACGTTGTCATTTTTTTATTTAAATAGTCGTAGGTAGGCAGGTACTCAAAATAAGTTTCAAAACAAATAGGTACTTACGTTTGAATTAAGAACATCCTGCTTTTTGAAGGTAAATTAAAAAGTGTTTGGTTAGTATCGACAGTCTCAAAGCCTTGATACACGATACAACCCACGATTAAAGTCCCGGGACATCCCGGGACCTGCCGCGACTTCGAAACTTCTCAGAATAAAATTAATTAATTTCAGATGTACCAATAAAAAAAACAATTTGTTTATGATTTTTGTAATACTGCCAGGACAAGGAGAACATTCTCGTTTTCAACTGATGTCGATTTTATTGTGTAATTTAAAGTAGTTCTAAACTTTCAGTTGGTTCGTTTTCCAGATGCTTCAAACAACTGGAACTCTTTTTTGCCAAACCCTAACTAATTCTAATCTTGTATGTTTATTAAAAAAAAGAAACAAATATAATTAATACAGGGTGGCGTATAAAAATTCATTATGGTCACTGTATACTTAAATATCCTATTTCTTTGAAAACAATAGTAATTCGAAGAGCACGCGATGAGCCCCTGACAGAGACAATCTCGTCAGATTATTTTGACAAAACAATTTATTGTTTGCTAAGTACCTTCTCATATTAATTTCTTCGAGTTATAAAAAATATTATCTTTCCGAGTGGTTCTATCAAGGGTTTTGAATGCTTGAAAAGATTTGTTTTTGTTTTATTATTTTAGGAAAATTGATAACAGGATGATATTTTATGCAAAATTTAAAAAATATATTAATTTTGTAGATTCTTTTTTAAATATTGGAAAATCTATAATCTTTATAACTTTAAATAAACGTTTCACCATTTACCAAATCAATGTATACGTAAAATTCTTATCATTTCATTGTGACTACCGCCTTAGCCGGTAATTCAATGTGTCATTTTTCTTTCAAAAGTTTGTCATTGTCTTTAACAATGCCACAGCATTTTTATAATTTGAACTCCCAACTAAACAGCTAATAATTTAATTATAAGTACAACAATCTATTGACTTCGTAACCAGAAGCAGTGACCTACTAATGAATTAATTAATCAAAACACAATCAAACACCAAACAATAATTACTAAGCGTTTAATCAATTAATGTACATAAACTTCATGTAGCCTAAAGGTTGTGCGCACACAAGAATGGCCGAACATTACTCAATAGTTTAGTTATTGCATTCCACAATGTGTAGATACTTACTTTTCTCAAACATTCTTGGAAATTCGAGCACTACTTTGACAATCCACCTCTTCGAGATAAATCGAAATTCGGTACTGGTCGAATACATGCGAATGCGACTGCCCGGACGGCAATGTTTGTATGAAAATCCATGCGCCGCGGCCAAGCCAAGCGGCCGAATAAATTACTATGAAAACTCGTAATAATATCTGTCGTGTTATTTAAAAACGGAACGAACTTTTTACTTCAATACATGGCAACCAAAGAGGTAACAAAGCAAAGATGTAATTTAAATTTCGATTTGGCTTCCAAATAGTTAATTAAAGTAAAGTTGAAACAAATGAACATATTTGCGCCTGAAAAATTATCGTATAACGTCATTGATTCTGGAATGTATAATTAGGTAATTTACTTAATTTGAATTTTCGCACATTATTTGTGAAAAGTACTATAAAAGCCTTGGCCGCAACCAGGCATGGATAGACTCACGTATGTGTGCCGTGGCTTCGCCTCGGCCTACATTTTCACGATCGTCCATCAATGCAGGCCGCGACAGTAATGTACTATAATAATAAATTATAAGTGATAATTGTGAAAAATATAATATAATAGGATAATAAAATATATAATAGGATAGAAGAAGCTTTGGAAACTTAGCTTATCAGTATTTTGACCTAAATCTAATATTAAACAATGAGTGACCATCACAGCTACAGTGACTCGGAAATGACCGTCAGCTACTCTCACAAATGACCATTAGCAACTCTCAATAAATGTAGAACATTATTTTCAACACTGACTGACAGATAAATAATCTAAAAATATAATTTAATTGTATAACAAGTACTTACCATCGGACGCCATTTACTTACCATCAGATACCAAGTTCTTACCGTTGGACACAAAGTACGTAAAATCGGTCACCCACTTACTATAGAACACCAAATACTTACTATAGGGCGCCAAGTACTTACCATCAGATACAAAATGCGTTCTATGGTGTATATGGAGGACACTGATTGTCTTTGAGTTCTTGTATTGACCTCTTGTTAGTTTTTCAACAGAATAATAGTAATATTATGACAGTTAAACATTGTCACTTATTTGGTTATAGAAATTTATATTTTATCAAGACAATGTCGTGTACAGGTCGAAAATTCAACATTGTTCATCCAAAATTCAACAATAGTGCTTGCAATCAAATGTGGCAACGCAGGTATTGATCCAATAATCAAACGGGAAATTGGATGACATGAGCTGGTCAAGAATTTCAATGAGTATTTCAGTGTATTATTGAGGCATCCCATCGTTCCCACTTTCACGTATGTGTCGGTTCTGAGTTTCAATAAAGGTTCTATTACTCTGTTTGCGTGTTGTAAATCATTAACCTAATTACATTGGATTTGCTCTATTGATAAAATCTGAGCTTAGTTGATTTTTTGTAACAGTCTTGTTGAAATGACATTGAGTAGTCATGAGGTATTAAATTATGCAATAAATTGTGTTTAAATTACGTAGCTGATTATATCAGATAACAAAGATTCTGTGTCTAAAAATTTTATGCAAATGGATAGGGAACCGGCTTACCCACGTGGACCCAAATTATTTTTCTAAAATAAAAATAGCCTAAATATCCTTATAGCTATAATAGATAGATGAGAGTGAAAGTCCCGTCAAAATCGGTCCAGCCGTTTCGGAGATAACGTCCTTGAATCTCTTTATCTGTTATAATCAGCTACGTAATTTAAACACAATTTATGGTTCCCTATCCATTTGCATAAAATTTTTAGACATAATATAACATAGCATACTTTTGTTTTTCCTAATTATATTTACGCATAACATTATTTTCCCATAAAAGCTTACGCATATTTAACAAAAAAATTATAACAAATATCTACGCATAATAATTAACTCCTAAAATGTAACCATGCATGCAGCAAGCATGCAGCATGTAAACATGTAATCAAGCATACACCGTGCATGCAGCAGGCATGCAGCATGTAAGCAAGCACGCAGCATGCAACATGCAGCAGGCATGGTTTCTGTCACGGCTCCGGCGCTGCGGGGCTCCGGCGACCCCTCGCGAGCTGCTTGTCGCAGATGTGTTTAGCGCTTACCACCGCAGCATCGGCTTGCTGACTGGCAAGCCGGCCAGCCTCAGCTACGGCGGCGAGCGTTAAAACCACCTGCTCCTCCGCTCGCGGGCCGCCTCACCCCTCCGCGCCTACGCGATTTTAAATAACACTCTAGGGGTAGGGCAGACAAGACTACGTGGAGTCGGTTTTGCAGTGATTCGTTTCTGTCACTAACTTTTGTAACTCAAATTTGTTTCCGTTATTCCTATTATTTTTTATGCCTTACTACTCTTATACTAATAGTCATTAGGGCCAGTAACATTATGCGAATTAAAATTATGCCAAAACAAATTAGCCTTAAAGATAATTATGCCAACATAAACTGTATGCTAAAAAAAAAAACATATGGCAAAGTATTATTATAGCAAAAGAACAACCACGAGTTCACAAAGAGGGAGACAAACTTCAAACTGATACCTCTAGGTGTCATGGATTAACAACAGTCTCATCCGTATTTAAAACACACATTATAATCCAACTCAAACAAAACGAAACTTGTAAGGAAAACCTTCCCGTTTCACATGCATTTTGTTTAAAAACACACTCGCAGCTCCACATAATTTCCCAAAAGCATTACTCCAGATGGTTTGATATTTCATTCCATTCCGAAAACTGCAAGCCGGGCTTCTGACAAGGCTTTTGTTACATCACAGCTAAATAACTTTCAGCTTGCTTTTAGCACGTACTGGATTACCACGCTCTTCTCATGTGATATCTGAGCTAGCAACTCCTTTCCCTAAGGATGTATAAACTTATAATATTATATGTATGCATCATCAGGCATTTCTTGTTTGCTGCTAAGTTGTCTCTATTGGGAGTGAAGCTGATCTTTTAAAAGCCTTTATCTGTCTATTAAATAGATGAGCAGAATGCCGCACACCAATTGTTAAAAAAACAGTATAAGCTAGCCTCATTTTCTATTGTAACTCCGTACAACCGCGTCTGTGGACAAGTGGTTAGACCAGTTGTCTTAGACCCACAGGTCCCGAATTCGATTCTCAGTGGGGGTTAATTTTTTGTTGGTGATAGGGCGTGTTCTAAGTCCACCTGTTTAACTATCGTCATCTTATCTAAGTCTGTCACCATAACAACAATTTTAACAGCATTGTTGTATTTCGGCAATTAGAGGTAAGAAAGCCAGTTCCGCTGTGGTTGAGGATTCCGGGTGAAGCTCGCTTCCACCTTCGGCGTTTCCCCGTGTGTTAAAAACAACACTGCTAGGCCAGCTCATGGTCAAATTTTTACCACTGAAGTGCCACCTACTGTACCGCAATATTACAATGGTAAATTTGTAGATTTCCGAGCGGAGAAAGGAGAGGTCGGTGGTGAGATCCCAACCCGTTACTCAATTGGCATGAAATCTCCCTTACACCCGGCTCCTGAAAGGGCGACAAACTCATTCAACCGCTGCGATTTACGCTGTTTTTGACAGTCATACTTCACATCAATCTGCCAATGAGGTCGAATAAGATTGAGTTTAATTTTAAATACTCGTAATTTTTTTTCTTTTGTTTTTTTTTTATCTCCACACAAGTCTCCTTATCAGATCTGACATTGGTAGAATTGTCGACATCGGCACTAATAGCCATAGAAAAAAAAATCGTGTTCGTGTTTGAAATGGTTTATTTCAAGTACATAATAGTTTCTGATACAATATCTATACAAAGATTGACTATCAATGGCGACACGATAACTGTAACTAAACTATTTTATTGGAGATAGCGGTGCAGAACTTACTAATTGGACGTGTTATTAACAATTAAAAGTTTATTAAAATGTTTCCATGCAAGCCACGGCTTTCCGGCCTCGAGTATGATAGCCAGTTATCGTTAACTTTAAGTAAGTATCATTGTTGTTTTAAGGGACCCATTTTGTAATTATTCACGCAATAGGTTATTTTGGTAGGTAGGGCTACTGAACTTTTTTTTTATGCAGTCTGTCAGACGTTTTATTTCAAATGCAGAATGATGAAAATAATAATTGATATTATAAGCAAAGTTAGGCGAAAATATGATTTTTTATATAAAAAATAGTAAATTAGTTCAAAATAGAAAACAAAAAAACCTAACCAGTCATGGGGACTGCCGACAGAAGTAAAAACTTAAAACTGATATTAGCGCCATCTATGTTCTAGGTTACAGCACTACGGCGCGAAGTGACGCGAATCTTAAATTAAGTTTAACTCCTACCAAATTCACTTCAATATCGCTCAACGCGCCTAAAGAAGCTTTCACTTCAAAAATAGACAAGCGTAGTAGACTTCAAATAAATTATTTCGATAGGTACTAAAACGTTTATAATCAAACGTTTTAGTACCTATTGAAATAATTTACTTTCTCCCTTTTTCAGTTTGGCCTTTAAAAATCTACCCCCTCCACTGCTTTTGTTACAAACATCCTTTGTCGTGATGATAAAATTAAAAGAAAAACCAATCAAAAATTTCATTATTCTAAGAAAGGTCTAAAACCAATCACCATGTTGAAAATTACTTCCGTTTATTCCGTAGGTAGTTTATTGATACTTGTCATTTTGGGGGTATGTCATAATCACCACGCTTGGCAGGCGGGTTGGCGATCGCAGTAAGGTGTTAAAAATGCATAGAGAACGCTGTATGTGGGAAGCTCAGAACCGGTAGAAGTGTTAAGTGTCAAGCTTGGGGGAGGCATATGTCCACAGTGGACGTCTTACATCTCCCGACTGTAATGATGATGATGATGATTTCGTAGTTTAAGTAAATGCTGTATAAACTTCTATGTCTCCTTCGACTTAAACTCTCAAAATAGAAGATTGTGTCTTCTCATTTTGAAAGACTGGCTGCTAAAATTATTGTAACAACTTTCTTCAAGCTTTTTAGAGTTCCGTACCCAAAGGGTACCAAATGGAAACCTCTAATCCTCCGCTGTCCGTCCTTCTGTCTGTCTGTCAGCGGGCTTTATCTCATGAACCGTAATAGGTAAACAGTTGAAATTTTCACAGATTGTCTATTTCTATTGCCGCTTTATCAACAAATAATCAAAATAAAATATACAAGAATCTTGTTTTTCCCTTCGTGTGCGAGTTCGAGTCGCACTTGACTGGTTTTTTTTCATATACAAAAATAGGTTTTCTCGATTCAATAATAAGTAGGTACATATACGAGTAGGAGCATGAAGCTTGATTTACACGATGCGACTTAATTGCCTCTAGCATACTATAAGTAGAAACTTCAATAAAACTTGCACCTCCTAAAAAGTGTTTAGAGGATGTGTTAGTAATGTTTTGCTTCAATTTATTGTATGCCAGCAAGAAACTTGTTTCGTGTGGCTTTGGAACTCATACGAGTGAAAATACAATTTCCTACTAAGCACACAAAGCATTGTTCTACCACCGGCCTAGCTTCAACTTGTCATGAAGCGAATGCGTAAACCAGCGTAAACATGAATTGTTTTCGCTGACTTCACACGACGCAGAATGACGGCAGGTAACCGCAAGCTCGCCACTCTGCTGTTTCCACTACGGACATTGATAACGTGCCAACTCTGCTAACCAACTGACTTTTAGTAATGAGTGGCATTTAAGCAGGTATTCTGTTGTGATGGCCCGGAGATTATGGGATTTTCAGGCTAACAGATTGTGTGCTCTAAACTTGCAAGCAGGTAATCTCGAGCAAGTCTGGACAGTGAAGAAAAACGTAGTGGGAAACCTCGATTTATGTAGAACTGAAGTTGCCTCCCCGCACTGAGCAAGCATAGTAACCCGTCTAGCACCCAAGTTGAGTACCGCGCATTTGTTTATTTTTTATTTGTTGGACTGCATTATAGTGTTGGATAAACTGCCATTAGTGCAAACCCAAACTTCATGCATGTATTTCGATTAAACCATTTTACAGGCACTTTTGAACTGTCGAAGAGTCGGTTAGTCAGAAATATGAAGCTAGTTGCCCATTCCAAAGCGTAGTAGGTTCCTATGGAAAAAACGGGCAAGAAACTCCACTGACACTCTTTTAAATAAAAAATTTGTTACTAAATATAGGTTACATCATTCATGTTGAAAATAAACATGTATGATCAATGTAGAAAGACGTGCACGTTAAAAGCGTCCGTAATAAAAATATTAAAACAAAGAACAATAAAAAAAATAAGCCATGGCAGCTAAGAGATGATCAGTGCTAACTGAAGGCGCCCGTTCAAGAACATGACGTATGGATCAGCACCATTCAGCTCAACCATTTTAAAGGGAGCTAAATGATCCAACACACGCGCCACCATACTATGCCTAAACCAAGTAAAGGATTTAGAAATGGCGCTGAAGTTTGTGTGGATTTGGCCCAACGTTGAGGGCTTAGGACATGCAAGGGGTATGTTTGTTCTTGCTGTTCAACGGCTGTGAGCTGGAGTGCAACAATGACGTGAATAAACTTTTCAATCTAACTATTTCTGATACAACCATTCACTGCAACAGAATGTCGCAATTATTTCCAAAGAGACAATTTAAAACACTTCTCTCCAAGTTCGCTCTAAGAGCTCGGGTGCCGGTAATCCTCACGTTGGCACGTTGTCAACGCTACAGTTTGTGGTCAGCGGTCCCTGTTTGCGGTCTCCGATGTCGGGTGTATTCTGTCCCTTGGACAACGATATTTTAGTGCTAAGTAGTATTATCCTATTAAATAACTTCACTTTCGTAGAATTTCTGGCTTTTAAAAGAGGTCCTGAATTTCTTTTGGCATTTCTTCCCAGATGTTGTCAACAAAGGATCGCCAGCGCCATGTTGGTTATAAAAATTTACTTGTCAAAGTGTCTTTAAAAAATGTACCTACCAACTCACGGAAAAAAAATTATCTCTAGTAATTTTTAAATTAATCATAGGTCATCAAGTAGACATAGGTACTTGCCTCTACTACAAACAGTACCTACACAAAAAATTTCACCGATCTCATCCAATCTATCATAGTTGCCAACTTCAGGTACTTAGTATATCTGGTTACATAATACAATACTTACTAACAGAATTATAGCCTAGTGGTGTGACCGTCGGCCTGCCAAATCACAGGTCTCGAGTTCGCACCCAAGGCCTCTGAGATTTCGGATTTATGTGAGTATTGTATAATTATGACTTGCTTTAAAAACGGTGAAAGAAAACATCGTTAGGAAACCGGAGATGCCTGAGAGATATTTCTCGACGGCATGTGAACTCAAGTTAGAGGCCCATGGGCGGTATAAAAACTCTAACACCAGGTTAGTGACTAACCACACGAAAAAGAAAAAAGGCTAAAAGAATTGACTTTTCAAGAGCCACTAGCTTTTTCAACACCCGGCATAAAAACCCGGTACTCACGTTTTACTGACACAGCAACTTATGTTAATGCAACTTCCAAAGCAACAAAGCTATTCGCTGTTTCAACACAACTTGTACCAAGTATCTAAGTTGCTGCAAGCAGGCGTGACCGATCGTCACGTGTCTAGTACGTGAGAGGGAAACTCTACTGATATTGTATTATGTTTCTATATCAGATATAAAGAATATCCACTAGTCAAGTTGATGGGAAAATTCAATTTCACATCTCTTGGTGTAAAAGTGTTGGGTTCATTTTTAGAGGAGAATGGCACTGGGTTCTTTGAGTAGATATTACGTTGGTTGCTATGTCGTTAATTTATAAGGTCACATAAATTTATGAGAATTGTTATTTTCGAAATCTTTGAATTTTAATTTTAATTGTAAGTTAAGACTTATATTGATGTGCCCTAACAGGGTCCATAACTATACTTTAGCTTTAAGCCTCATGTAACATCATTAATACACATTATGGTATGCAAATAAATGAAATGGTTGGTAGGTACCTACTGTAGCGTTGGCGCATTTTGGTGTTAGGCAGTGTAGGCGGTTTTATGATCTGATGGGATTTTTGTCATCGGTAAAAATGATGAATTTGCATCCCCTATTTAACCGCTTTAGGGCATGAGTTTTCAAAAAACCTTTCGTAATGCTCACCATCGTTATAAAACGAACTCTTGTACAAAATTGTTTGCTTCTAGATTTAGTTTGTACTTTGTCAGTCAGTGTATGAATTAATTTAAGATATTGATTAAGTACCTACTTAGGCAAAGATGCGCGCTCAATTTATTATAAAACCTACTCGATTTATACGGAAAAACACTTAATACAAATAATATTTTCTCTCGTGGCATACAATACATACTACATATTATGGGACCTCATTATAAAATAATTGTAGGCGTCAATCTATTGTCGTGGGTACAAAATAATAACGTGGATTTTTCGTCACAAATGACATTCAGATATTGTGTGTAGGCTCATTTAAAAAACTAGCTTTGTAGTCGATTTTTGTTACAAAATATTAACAGCAGTATTGAACAGCTACTTATAGAAACTCAAATGCCTTACATCCCATAGTTAGAAAGACGTAGGTAACATTGTGACCAATGTAGTAAAGCCATTGCCAAGTCTATTTCGAAATGAATGTCGCTTGTCTACTTCCGCTGTTACCTAACGATCCGATTTCCATTCTATCGGCTTTCTGTGATTTTTGTTATTCTAAGAGTTTTTTCAGGTCCAGATGGTGTGATCGGTAAGGAGAACACTCGGGGTGTTCTAATGGTTCTAATTTAATAAAAAAAAACAGCTGCTCCATACATTTTGACCGCGTAGGTATTGCACTTTTCTATGAAACAGCAGATAATTTTTTTAAATAACCGACGAAAAATTTCAACGCAGCGGGGTTCTGAATCATGTACTGAATCCATGGTAGCCGGCTTCGCGTCGATGTCCCTGCCACCCTGTATAAACTAGTAGCTGGCCAGACAGTCGAATAGAATAGCAAGCGCTTCTCGCCATCAAACTGGATAGTTTGGCGAGTAAAACTGTAAAAGCAACAAATAATGTACCGATGTTTGAGAATAATAAAAAAAAAAAAAAAAAAAAGTCGTTGTTCTGTCAAAAATTTTATTTCGATTTTTCGGCTGTTCGTTTGGGTTTTTCCTTAACCACTCCAGGATTCAGGCGAACAAAACAAGACAAAAAATCAAATTGGTTGAGCCATTTTCGAGTTTTTGCGAGACTAAGGCTGCCTGTTCATTGAAGCGGAGCGAGGCAGCGGCGAGGACAATGACAGCGGAGTGGACCAGAGTTACGGACAGTGTCTGTAAATTGATGCGGAGCGAGTTAGCGGAGCGAAGTTACGGACTGTGCGGAGCGAGGTAGCGGAGCAGTGTTGCGGACTGTGCGGAGCTAGACTGAGTTCACGTATTTTTCCGCATCGCCTCTCCGTTTCCCCGCTCCGATTCCCCGCTCCACTTCTCCACTCCATTTCCCCGCTCCGCTTCCCCTCTCCGCTTCTCCACTCCGTTTCTCCGCTCCGCTTCCCGGTTTTGTATGAATTTTTAAACTAGTTCGCAGATCCTTGTCCACTGAAGCGGAGCGGAGGTTTTATGCAATTCCATTGGTTAATATTGGCACACCACTACTCCGCTCCTCTCCTTTCCGCTTCAGTGGACAGGGAGTCTAATGCACGGCAATTGATTTATACATGTATAGATAGATGTATCATACATACTTTTAAATAATAATATATGAAAAATAAAAAAGGTAAGGCAGGCTTAGAAAAGCTTCTCGTGACTTGAAAATCTACTTCGGTACCTAATCCGTAAGAAGAATAAAGTCGTAAAACGGCGACGTAGCCTATCATAATAAATAAATATATGTATATTGTATATGTTACGCAAACAACTACACTGTAAAAATTAAACATAAAAAGGATTAGTTAATTTAAAATTCTCCGAAAGGGGCCGTATTCATATTCGTACACCTTTGAATTACACCATTAATTTTCCACCGCTGTTAAATATGTATGAGAATACGTCAAAAGTTTTGTATGAGAACCGAAGCAGAAACTTAAAGTATCACTTGGAAGTTGGGAGCTTAAGTACACGAGGTACGAGTAAAGAGCGTTTGCTATTAAGATTCTGTGATATAGTATAGTCAAATACAATATTCAGGAAAAGCTATTGTGAATGAAAATGTCGCTTTGTTCGTGGGTCCATTGTTGGCCGCGTTCGCTACTTGCTAATGGAGACTGCATTGTCTTAAACTGTAGTGAATCAGCGTCTGCCGACTTGATTTGGTTCTCGTTAATTGTATTGCAACCGATTGTTGCGATAAAAGCGTTTACATTTTGCTTTATCGATATTATGTATGGAGTATTGTACTGTTTCTGTTTATTTTTTGAAGTATACGATTTTAATATTTACTTCCGAACAGGATATATCAAATTTGTAAACTCTAAGGTCTCTGGTTTCATAAAAATTATTTTATACATTGTACCATATTCAAGAAACAAAATATAGGTACATAGTTTTATGTCTCCATTAACATAGATGAAATAATTTTGTCGCTTGGCACTTCTTACATTAGTTTATTATTTACTCAAGGCACTTCATTTTACTTTTTTTTTTTGATGATTTGTTACGAACATGCTTCCAAGAATCTTTGTTTTTTACCCCTATTAGTAGTAAATCTAATAGGTATTTAAATTCCAATATCTCCATGCTAACGAGTACCTACTTAACTATTACAGCCAGAGTTTATCTTAGGAATATTTCAGTCCTTTTCACGGTCTTTACAGCCAAGAACCGGAGTTATTTAACTGTCTGTTCGGTCGATAAGCAAGGCTGCATTTTATAGCCCTTCGGAGAACATTCTGGAGATAATTTGTGTTGGTATTTTTTCTGCATTTTATATGTTAAGTAATAGCTGTCTCCCGTCTGGTAGATTATCATAAAAGTGCCGCTGAAGTTTATATGGATTGTAGCGTTCGAGTTTTTCTTTTGGAGGTGACGCCGCTCTCTGTATATTTTTGTTTTTGTTGCTTTTCGTATAAAACGAAGTGCGGATATTATGTTAATTCTGTGTAGGGGAATTTGAGTATTATAATAGCTCGCTTTTATTTTGCTTCTGATTCAAATGTGAACATAAAAGGTGGGTAGTATTTTGATGGCACCATTCTGTTGAAATCTGAGTTCTCTCAAAGCGATGCAAGTCAGACAAGAATCGCTTTGCATAAAACATGAAACTAACAATGGTGTTACTAAGATTCCCGGTTTGTCGGTGACGTTAACTGAGATGTATTTTAGTCCTTTGACATCATAGTTCCAAATACTACTGAGAGTCAACAAAACAAACAAAAATACCTATTAATACCACTAATAAAACACCACGAGCTCATAAAAGTTTATATAAAGTTATTAAACGAGAGATTTCAATGAAAACGTACTATTACATAGGATCAATATGGCCGTTTACCTTGTTCAGCCCCAGTCTTGTTCATACAAAGGTGTATGAACTCAAGATCACTGGAATGCGGGGTTGGCATCCAAACTGCTTAATCAACTTTAGACACATTTTCTTGAGGTGCACGACACGGTAAGGGTGATATTTTGTCGGTTAGTCACAGTAAGGGGAGTTAATTTTGCGTTTTGGACAGTTTGAAAACACGTATTGATGAGTAAAAGTGTATTTTATTTTTTTACTTTTTTTCTTCTCAGTTAGTTTTAATCATGGTCTGGCAGTTTAAGTAATTTATGTGGCCTACACAAATGTACTTTTTTTTTTTTTTATTGTTCGTCGAATCGTTGAGCTCCTTAAATTCTGAGTTAAGCTGCACGATTAATGACAAATGCATGCACTGACTCGACGGGTCCTCTCAATCTGTGTGGTTCTTTCCTCAAAAGACCATTTCAGACACCAATGGTCTTAGATTATGTCTGGACTTTAAACGAGACTGTGACCTCTGAGTTTGTTTCGGTCTTTCTTCTCAGAGTAGTCAGATAGGAAACGCCGACATCATCATCTAGTTTAAAAAAATATGATTGACGTGTAAAACTCTTTGAATAAACCTACTTACATAAATAAAATCATTTATCAATATCATTAGAGCTGGTACAGCATCTATTTAATTTTGTTTTAACAGTATTTGTATGAGTAAATAGTGCCTTTCTGGAAATTGTGAAACTAGCCGTTAGAGAAAGAAACAAGATTCTCTGAAACATATTGAATTACTTTACAAAACAATATTGACGTTAATTTGCAATCCAATCCCTAATTCTGTATGTATTTATCAAATAATGGTTTTATGGATACATTAGCTTCTCGTGTTTATTTTGGATCCTAAGTAAATATCAGTACGGTTCTGATCATCTTTTTATATAAAAAGATGGCTACTGTTTATTATTAGCCAATCTATTCATTTTAACTTGTGAACGTCTTTCTGGGAACCATCATTGTCCTGTCCCTAAACCAAATTATTTAGGATCAGCTCGGAATATTTGCCATGTAATTCATAATGGTTTAAAACTTCAGTGGTTGTTAGGCATTTTAGTGATGGCTACGAGTCTAAGGCACTCTTGCAACACAAATCACTCAATATTCTTAGCGATCAACATTATTTAAAACATCATTATTTCTCAGAATATCTCATCGAATGTCTTATCATTCGTTTTCAGAATGTTTCATCATTCTATCTCTCTGTCTAGTGTCTTCTCACTAAACGATTGACTGAAACAGAACGATATTTTAAACACGTTTAGCGCTAAAACTATTTAGTGATTTGTGGTGAAAGTAGAGGGGCTCGTGATTAAATAATATCAGCTGCACGAGTTAATCGAAGGTAAAGCTACGCTTGCCGAGGTCGGTCCGTGGATGGATGACCATCCATTACTTATCGAGACTCCTCTGTGCCTCGGAAAGCACGTTAAACTGCTGGTCCCAGCTGTTATTTTTGTAGATATTTGACAGTCGTTACGGGTTGTTATAAGCTCGAAAGCCTGTCAACCAGTCTTACCAAGGGGTATCGTATTATCCAGTTACGGGTAGCAGTCGCTCTATGTAAAATACTGGCATTCAGTTGCATCCGGTAAGACTGGAAGCCGACCCCAACATAGTTGGGAAAAGGCTATCAGATGGTGATGATGGTGCAAGCAGGTCTAAAAGTAAATACTGAAAAATTATATAATTTAATATAGATACATAAACTTTTAAATTTTTATTCCTCTCTACAAAGCTGTTGCTAAAATTGTTTTTATTTAATTCTTTCTGCGTTTAATTCAAAACCCTTGTTTGCACTCTCTGCGTTCAATGGCACACATAAACGCACACATACACATACAGACACCCAACCTGACTGTGCTGTTTGAAAATGGAAAATGCTCTCATCACATATCTAGAGTATATATTGTGGGAATATGAGAGTATAAGTGGTTCGCATGTTTTTAAACTAACATTTGATATTGTGACATGTTCTTTATGTAGTGCAATATTTTTGAGCTTGAAGAAAGTAATTTAATTATTAAATACCTGCTAGCTGAAACCTAAGAATAAATTGGATTGAGTTACGTTAGCATGTTTGCGGCAAACATGTAGATTATATTGAAACTGGATTTAAAAAAAAGATAAGTTTGAGAATCGATCTTCCGGACGCAACTTCAAGCGAAATTTGAAAAAGGTGTGATGACGATGACCGAATGATTACATAAAATGTTAGTTTCGTCTTGTCATCGCAGCGACAAAATGTGGGCAAGCAGTGGTTACGTGTGAAAAGTGTCAGTAGTTGCATTGTGGTTGCGTTGGTGCTTGTAGTTGCGATGTGGTTACGTTGTGGATAGTGTTTGTAGACAAACAGATGGTTTTGGTTGCGTTATGGCTGCGACGTGGCTTTGTTATGGTTTGCATCACCCACACGTTTGATTTTGATGATACGTTTCATACCGACCACATTTGATCATCTACAAAAACGATTCATTTTCATAAAAAATAAGCGCCCTTCCACGTGTTTTGGTTTGTTTGTGGTACGTGTGATCGGGCTTTTATAAGAAAAGTCCCAAATATTGCCGTCACGCACATCCTTAAGCGTACCACGTTTGAAATTAAATAGCGAAAGAGGTCGTGATGTGGCTTTGTGTCCTGTTTGAGTATCCAAGTACCTATATAGTGAAAAAAAAACCTTTAGACGCTGTCGACATTGAAACTTGGCCCACAAACTCATTCCTTATGGGACTTGATTCGAACGTGACGCGAATTCTCATCCGGTGATGTTTTGGGTCGGTTAATGTCGTTTTACTGCTCAATCTCCTACGGGGATCGGACAGAATTTGATACGAGAACTCTACTATATATTTTTTTTAATAAAAGTGGAAGGGTGAGTGTGGAATAAATAAAGGGATTTGAATACTGCGGTGTTGTGTGTAAAGCTAATCGTAATTTATAGTTCGAAAGTTTAACGTGTTAAATTCGATGTAATAAACTATGGAAAATATAGATTACCGTCTTGAAGCTTCTATAATTCTTAGTTATATTATTAATGCGCAAGTGAGTTTGTTTGTTTGTTACGCTTTCACGCTAAAACGGCTAAACGGATTTGGATGAAATTTGGTTCATGGATAGACCATGTCCTGGGTTGGGATATAGGATACTTTTCATCGCGATATTCCCACGGGATCAAGACTTATGTGGGTGAAACCGTGGGGCGCAGCTTGTCAACTATAATACTAAAACTACAGTTTATTCTCAAAAATAAAAAATCTAAAGTACCTATCCTTAAAATACCAATTATTTTTAAACTGCTATTTATCTAGTCAATCTCTCAAAGCACTTTTACTGCTACACTCTTACCCAAAAACACGATAACATTCATCTTTAATTTGCAACACGATGGTAAAATACAGGCAAACATGATCGGACAAATCCGCTTTCGACCGCTTCTGGGCGGATTATACCAGTTTTAACCGGATTCAGGCGGGTGCCACCGACACCGGCATTGTAACAAATACATATTAATTCTTGTCCACAATCCGCGCATAATTGAAACGACAATATCGGTTAACATGGGGGTAATATAAACTGTTTTTGATGGTTAACCTATTTTAATGATGTCATTGATTTATGAATGGAGACAATGTTTTGGTTTAGCGCGAATGAGATTAGTAGGGATTCTGAATAGTTATGAGGCGAACTATTAATTGAATTTAATTATTCAGTTGTAACTTAATTACGAGTGCATGGGAGGCCGTCAATTCCTTCTGCGAAGCAGTAATGCTCGCGAAGGAGGAGGCGGAGCGCGCGAGGGAGAGGCAAGATTGAGAAGGAGACACCCCGGGCGTCGGGAATCGCGAGCCGACTTCCGGCCACCGTAGGCGCGGGCTTGAATTTTAATTGGGCCTCAAAGAGATGTCAGAACCAACTGACGGGGTCCGTAAGGGCCAATGCCTGCCAGGGTTGCGAGTTTGTCCGAAAGGGATATCGCGGCCCCGGCACACAGGCATGCTTGAATTTTAAAACCAACACTTAAACTAATAAATCTTGTTAAATTATACATCAGACTTTATTTTCACGATTTTTATTGCTGTATTCACTAAGAAAAACTTACATTTATAAACCTTCATGCCGGGAGCCATATTCGACTAGGTGAACCCTCCAAGAGAGCTCCCGGCACTAAACGTGTTAAAATATTATTTTCACTTTTGTGTTTCACAAACTGGGTCCAATTATACGTTATTCTTTCTTTCTTTCTTTCTAAACTTATTAAGAGCGATTCATTTTCATTTTTGTTATATGAATATTGACTCAATATTTTTTTATAAACAAAATAATAATAGCTAAAAACCCTTCCAAAAAACCGGAGACACACAAAGTAGATATATATTTGATCAAATAATAATATACTGCGAACCTCACATAATATTATCATTACATAAGGAAGGGACAGATGTAATGCTAATCTCAATAGAGGAAATAGATTAGTTGCTGAGATCAAGGAAGGGACGGATGCCAGATAATTTTGTATCGGGAGGCCGAGTGGATGATTGTGTGATAGTACAGAATTAGGTTTGATAAGGGAGGATATTGGATAAAGTAACCATGTGAATATGTCGTATAGGTAAGTTTTAGGATTTTATAGTTGAATAAATTGGGAAATACATACATGAGATAGGAAACATAACTGGCGAAATGTGGGTGTACTATTAGATACACCTCTGCCTTGTCCTTCATGAATTACAGATGTGATGTTATGTTATGATGTTGTGTATTATTTATTCTCTGAATAAATAAGTTTTTTTAAATTCTTTACTACACATAAATTCAATCAATCTGCCTAGCCTTTTTCCAACTATGTTGGGATCGGCTTAAATATATTATTTAATATTAATAAATTAATTCGTTCTTTGGCCAAAGAATTAGCATTGCCATTCAACGTGGCAATGCGGCCAGTCTTCTGGCCACGTGTCGTTTCCGGATGACAGCGATGCGGACGAATACTCCGACGCCTAAGTGTCCTTTTGTTTTTTGTATCTATTTGTGTAGTTAGTTATTGTATTTAGTACCTAGTGTAAATAGTTATTAAGTTATAGTTTATTAGTTCTTGAAACAAAGCAAATAAAGTGTTTATACATTAATTAAAATATAATATCTTAACCTTAAGCTATGGTGCACAGACTTGGTCTTTGACTAACATCCAGAAGTCCAAACTCAAGGTCTTCCAATGAGCAATGGAGTGCAGTATACTAGGCGTTAAATTAACGGATTGTGTTCGTAACACAATACTGCGCTCCATAACAAAAATAGCTGACGTGGCTCAAAAGGCTGCCCAACTGGGACTGAACAGGACATGTCTGCCGCATGCCAGACAAACTGTGGGCCCAAATAGCACAGAACTGGTGACCTGAGATAGTGAGGCGGGGTCGCGGTACACCACGTCGGAGATGACGGGACGAGGTGAATAGGTTCCGTCAAATCTGGAAAGAGGACGCGTGGGCTCGCAAACGATGGTAGGAGTGGAGGGAGGCTTTTGCCAAGGAGTAGAACAGCGTAGTCTAATAAAATAAACCTAACGTAACTAAAACTATTCAAAAACTAAAATATCCCTCTGCATCGCTGTCGACTGGTAATGTACTCAAGAGACTGGCGGCTTTACCACGTTGTATGGCAATGCTTAGCCTTTGGACAAGGTAAAAGCCAGTCCCTGGGTCACGGAAGAATCAACCAGTCGTTTGGAGATTTTGTTGAAAAAACCATGAGCACTTGGACCCCCGCGGCCCGAGGGTTTCAACCCCAAATGGCTAGAAAATATAATTACCGATAAAGATATTATGTGTAAATTGGGAAATCTTAAATTAATTCCTTTTTAGTAAGGTCCATTGTAAAACTTGGCTATGAGTAGGAAGGACATCATCATGATCCGCGTAGCCTTTTCCCAACTATGTTAGGGTCGGCTTCCAGTCTAACCAGATGTAGCATAATACCAGTACTTTACATGGAGCGACTGCCTTTTTAACCTCCACAACCTTGCAGTTACAGGGTAACACGATACCCCATGACCTATCTATGAATAAGTTATTATAGTGTAATCAGGTGTGTGAGGATCTCGTGACTAAGTAACAACAGCCGCACTGGTCGATCCATCAGGTTGAGCTACGCTTGCCGGGGTTGGTCAGTGGATGGGTGACCATCTTTACATACCGAGACTCCTCTGTGCCTCGGAAAGCACGTTAAGCCGTTGATCCCGGCTGTCATTCATGGATCTTTGACAGTCGTTACGAGTCGTTAGAAGCCCGAAAGTCTGACACCAGTCTTACCAAGGGATATCGTATTACCCAGTTACTGGGTTGTGGAGGTCAGATAGGCAGTCGCTCCATGTAAAATACTGGTATTCAGCTGCATCCGGTTAGACTGGAAGCCGACCCCAACATAGTTGGGAAAAGGCTAGGCAGATTGATTGTTCGGTTATTATTGTAGTTATGGTATACATTAATTACCGAAGTAATTAAAATTGTAATACTTGCTCCAACCCGTAACTATAATTCCCTACGAATTAAATACAATACATCAATTACCCTAGCTTGACTAAGACACTGTATACACAAGCATACACAACAATAAAGCCGGTACACACCGCTGGCCGGAAGGTTGCGACAGTGTATACACTGCTCGTTGAGACCGCCCCTTTCGTGTTACAGACTACGTTAACTACCGGGCTATAGATGTAAGTATGAACCTGCCTTAATATCTGGAATACTCAAGCAGGTTGTATGGAGGTAACCTACCGTTGGGTTATTTCGCTACTGTAATTACCTTTTATTATGCGTTGCAGTCATGTTTAATTTGAAGAAATTGTTGAAGTTTGTATTTTAATATTGTAGGTACATATTTTATTTTATTAAAATTGCTGAAACATTATTCAACTTTCGTAGTGAGACTGGCCGTCTACATCACGTATACAGCGGTATGTATACGTTTACACATCACACGGTACAGACCTGTCAGTTTGGGACAACAGATTAAGCGAGGGTTTATTCGACCTCGTAGTTGCTTTACCATACTGACGTTGAATGTCACTTGCACATCATAAAACGATAGGTAAGGTTTATTCGTCTTTTTGACATTTACATCCAAAATTGAAAATAAGTTACTAATCATTTTCAATAGAGATTTTTTACCCATCCACTGACCAACCCCGGCAAGCGTAGCTTAACCTGATGGATCGACCAGTGCGGCTGTTGTTACTTAGCCACGAGCTCCTCCTCCTGCAATCATAACCGAACAAAATTAAATATAAAAAAAATTGAGGTATGGGTGTTTTTAGTCGGGCATTCAATATTATTATATAAATCTGTTGCGGAATTTTTAATGATTACTGATTCTTGTGTTTTTAACAAGCCAAACTTTTTGAAGTTATGTTTATCCGTCTTACTCGGTCTATTTTAATTTGTGTTTTTTTTAATTCTTATATTACGGATGCTTTTAACGTGCATGTCTTTCTACATTGATATCACATACATAATTTCAACATGAATGATGTAACCAATATTTAGTAACTTTTTTTTTATTTAAAAGAGTGTCCGTGGAGTTTCTTGCCCGTTCTTCTCCATAACTACGCTTTGGAATAAGCAACTAGCTTCATATTTCTGAGTGACCGACTCCTTGACAATTCAAAAGTGCCTTTAAATGGTTTAATTGAAATATATGATTTGAGTTTGATTTCAGGAAAACCAGAAAAAAAGTAAAAAAGTCTTCATTCACGAATAATTTTATTAGGAAAAGTCAAAAATAATCGTTATACCTAAGCAAAAACCAATTATTAAATAATGTATACCTATATCAAATTCCAGGTACTTGTACAATATTTGGCAGCAAATAATGGTAGTAACGTCGTGAATAAAATATGACGTTAGAGCCTACTGAAGTGGAGGCAAAAATGCGAGCAATTTCCCTTCATGATGTTACTTTATATCATCGAGTGAGGTTTATGTTGTCTACTTAACAAGGATAAACTCCATCGTTATGTTTATTTAAATTCTTATAACAAGGTCGATATTCTTTGGCTTCAAGGTTGCTCAGCCCGCTATGGAGCGGGCTATGCTCGGAATTTCTTTGAAGGATAAAATCAGAAATTAAGTTAATCGGAAAAGAACCGGAGTTATCGACATAGTTTGCAGAGTAAGCAAGCTGAAGCGGTAGTGGGCTGGTCATGTTTATAGAAGGACCGATGGCCGGTGGAGCAGACTAGTTCTGGTCTGAAGACCGGGTATTGGCAAGCGTAGTGTGGGACGCAGTTAGTTGGACCGACGACCTTAAAAAGGTGGCTGGGCCAGACTGGATGCGGAAGCCAGAGGACGGGTGTTGTGGCGCAGCCTGGGAGAGGCTTCTGCCCAGCAGTGGACTGCGATGGGCTGAGTTGATTGATTGATAGATTCTTTGGCTCATAAGAAGTGATACGTAGAAAGGAAGAAAAGTCTTAGTAAGTTATGTCTTCGAAACAAGAATTACTAAAAAAAGAAAACGGCGATGGCCTAGGCACTAGCGAGCCAGAGGAGTTTGAACACCGAGCCATAGCATGTATTTAAAAAATATCCTAAACAAATTGCAAGTTTCCACATTCATAAATCCTCTTACACCATGCTTGTTCGTATAACATTGCAAATCAGAAGTAATAATTGCATCCCAATATGCCAGATACCTATTTCTTTACTACGGGTAGTTAAAGAAACATTTGAAAAGTATCCATTTTTTATTGAACAACAGTATGTTTAGGTCACAGATGAATGAGAAAATACTCAGCTCAGCTGTGTTTGAAAAAAAAAAACCTTACGTCGTAAATGTTATTTAAAAATCCGTTCTTTAGCAACGCCAGAATAGTTCATTAGCCTGCAAAAGAAAAATAGCAGTACCAAATGGCATACCATTTCCAAGCTGCATATAAATGATTTCGACAAATCCTTTTCATAAAATAACTTGGTATTATCAACAGTGTTTTATTCAATCTACGTCAGAGGGGTTAAGCCGGGTCTCCATTTGTGGGTTTAAAGCCAAGCACAAGCTATTTTGTCAGCGACAGTGTGCTTTTGACAGGGTACAAGCTATGCCGGTGTTAGTGTGGCTTTATGTCACACCGGAGCGTAATATTCGCATGGCTGCGGAGGCATTATGAAGTGACTTGTGGGGAATAATTTTTGAAGTGATTTTATGAAGTCTTCTGATAATTTTATGAGTTTCTTTCCAGCTGCCATTAATAAATTTCGTCACTATAGAACTGTTGGTTTTTTATTTCTTATATAATAATATGCCAATTTTCGGATGTACGACTTTGCCTTCACACTCAGAAGTTTCAAAACTAGTGGAAGGTAATAGCTGGTTTTGTAACCAAATTATGAAATACTCAACAAGATTACGTCTATTACGGTGTAAAAGACGACCAGCCCTTTTCTCATAGTTGTAGAACAAGTAAATGATTTTCCCGATTCTGTTATAAGAACCCATTTATTTCATAAAGGTGAAATTTTTCAGTATACAATGAGAGGCAAATAAAATGCGGTACATATAGCTTTGGACATAAGTGTAGTTTCCATTATGTGAGGAAAATGATTTAAAGGAAAAATACCTTGCCCTGTTTTCCCAACTATGTTGGAGTCGGCTTCCAGTCTAACCGGATGCAGCTGAATACTATTTTTTACATGGAGCGAGTGCCTAACTGATCTCCACAACCCAATTACAGGGTAAAACGACACCCCTTTATTAATCACAGTCTGGTGATTTTTTTGCCAACCCACTCCCGATATATTTTCTAACATACTAAATTTGATTTAAAATACTTTTCATCCATTAAACAGGTCGGTGAAGGTCGTTCCTAGGTCGGATCCACTACTATTATAGACACTTCAGAGGTAGGTACTTGACCAGGCCCGGGTCGACGGCGCGTTGTGTTCCACGCGCGCCTCTAAGAGATGTCAACATAACAGGAGTCTGCTAGGACCGATGTCTGCTGGGGTCGCGGGAAAGTCCGAAAGGGATACCGTGGCCCCTGGTAAAGTACTGGCAACTGAAGGAACACGGGTGGGTTTTAGTCAGTAAGAGTCTGACACGCCCCCCAGCCTCGCCCAGAGCGGGAGAAGTTATTTGATAATTTCCCATAAAAAAGGGGGTAGGTACTTGATAGGTTGGTTTTCCATTTTCTGCTGGTATTAATGCCGATCTACATCTGTCATTCTGCCCACCTCTGTATATGATTGATTCATCGGTATTCCGTTATAGCAATATTTAATAGTCAAACTAATTGTTAAATGCCAGGAAAGTAAACTCGCTGCCATACAGGCAGAGTTCTATAGTGTAAAAAGTGTAGAAATAATGGTGACAATGACACACATCAATAAAGTGTTTATATTATAATATCAGACTCCAAGAAAGTGGAACGGACTTGTGTAAAATACAAACAAAAAAAAAAAAAATTGTTTATAAACGCTAGATTGTAATTCATTATTAAGAACCTGGTTCTTTATAATGAAGGATTAAAAAAAAATTAGGCAGCGCTGCAGTTCAATATTTTAGTTCACTATAGAGTGATATTTCATATTTCCATACTTGCCAAATTAATCAAAACAGCTAAATATTTGACAGCTATTTGCGACGTTAAGAAATTTAATGCACGCTCTTGTAAGTATTAACAAAACCCCTAGGTGCCAAAACCACAGTCCCTGTATCGCACAAAGCAAACTATCGATCAGAATGCCATCCCATTTAAATAAAATTCAAATTCTATTGCATGACAATATGAAGGAAGCTACCCGCTGGCGAATGTCCAAAAATTGCTTCATTCACCATCCTGCAAACCACGTTTCAGTTTCATTCATGTGTAAAGATACTATTTGAACTAGATCGGGGCAGCTTTATCTGGAAAATGTAGGTTTAGCACGTGAAAAGAGCTATTGAGCTGGACGGAGTTTAGTTATGGTCATATTTAGCTAGATTTTTGTCAATTTTGCGTGTGATAGATAGGAGTAGCTTTTAATATCAACAATTTAATCAAAGGGCATTGGTCAAAGATGTATGGAAAGTGGTCTGTAATCTAAAAGCGCTGTTGTTTTTTTTTTCGCAATACTCGTATAGTTATTTTTTTATTTTATCGTTATTACTTTGAATTGTTTCTATCATGCTTGAAAATTCCTTGAAATCAGGGAAGGAGCGTGCAGACAGATGTAGTATGAGTCCTTATCCTGAAATATCACAACATAAGCAATTATGTCAGGAACTTTAACTATAAAACTGAGATTAAACTTTAAGAAATGAATTTCGCAAAGTCAGCGAGCACGTTATTAACTTCTTCATTTTAACTGCAAAAGCAGAATAAAACAAACACTTAAAACTTTCGTCTCAACATACCGCAATTCACATAATCCAGGTCACATGCAGGAGCAGCTTCGCCGAAATTCGTTGCACAGGAGGCCTCAAAAACGGGCAGGCCTCAAAATCGAGCCTAACGTCTGAATAGTTCAATTCCCGGGGGTTATTACCAAAATAACCATGTTCTTTCATCAAAATTGCTACACCCACCGGAGAATCTGTCGGCGCCTCAAAGGACCAAGCGAAATGACAGGCTCAAGTGTTAATGACTGATGCGTATCTCTATTTTCGTGAAGCAGACATTACTAAACGTGCCCAACGCCCTTTTGTTAACTTCCAAAGCTTTTAGTTTTGAAGATATGAACGCTTCGAGGTGATTAAACGATAAATATTTTTGATTTTGTGTTGTAAAATTGGGTTCTGTATTAAAGAGATGGTAGCTCTCGATTAGATTATTCTTCTTTGATTAAATACCTGTGAAAGGGGCGTGAAATGTGATTACGATCTTTGCTGACGTGAATTTCAAAATGTATTTTTTCTAAACTCAAAACATTAAAGTATAAAATTTAATCCCAATATCCTTTACTGTTTACTTGAGCGGGTAAAACTTGGGACCACCGATGATGAGTTTCAAACTTTCGCAAACTTGTTCGTTGGGATAGTTTTTGAAAATCTCCACAATGTAACACAAGCTTGGCGACGGGTACTCAGGAAGAAGATTGATCAATATGTCCTTCAAACTAAGAAGTTACAATATAGTTTAGGTACCAACTCTATTAATAATACTCGTAATAGTTTAACGAAATACTCGTATACCTGTACGTGTTTTTATTAATAGTAGAAAAATTACAATGTTAATAACCTGTAACCATGTTTCTTGCAAATAAATTTAATTATTAACAGAATATGAACAAGTCATTTATACCTTACTTGAGTACTCTGTACTGTACTCCTGAGTACAGCCAATTGCTTCACATTTTATAATCATATTTCTCGTGTTAATCTAATAATGCAATCATTTTGATGAACGCCACCAGCTTATAAGCAAACAAATAGGTACACAGGCTGCACATCAAGCTAACATTTCCAGAACAAGCTGACCTCACATTGTACGGAAATCCTATACAATGCGTGATCAGCTTATACTGGAAATGTATAGCTTGAGATGTAGCCTTGTGTATATCGAATGGATAGATTACAAAATAGTCTCCGTATTCGTTAGTAAGCTAAACATTAGCTTCGTATTTTTACACCAAATAGGTAAAATAAGTTTCCTGCAATATTTTGGGCTTTATTCAAACAGTGCTGCAAAAAGCAAATCTAAGCAAGACCTTTAGGCAGCTATAGATTATTAAAGGTACTAATACTAACAAGAACTCTAATCAAATAAATTAAAAGTTTAGCACTGCCACGTCCTAAAATTCACCAAAAACACAACCAACATATTATGTACATAACAAAATGTTCAAAATAATTTTAGCAACAGCAACATTAATATCTACGTAATTACTCAGGCCAGCGCACGTAATCTTCCTTCATACATAAAGCCTACCCCTCATGAATACATAGGAAGTGACTAGTTGTGATGAAGCCCTTAAAAGCTTTCCGCAAATGGAGCCCAAACGTGAGATCGTTTTGGCCGCACACTTATCACATAGATTGATTGCAATAGGAGGTGATTGGGTTCCTATATGTGCTGTCAGGTGGTAGGCAATTTTCTGGCAATATTGTGGGCTGTTTAGGAGTGTGAAATTTTATTGAGAAGAAAAAAATATCTGGCACCATGAATGAGCTGCACTTGTAATAGATGCCAAGTAAATAATAATAATAATAATCTTTTATTTCGGACCAACTAGTCCATTTGGTTAGTATACACTCGACTTAAAAACTAGTGTTAGTACTTACATCTACCAGAAAAACAACACAAACTATTAATTAATACTATTAAGTAAAACTTTACATAAACCCTTTCAGTATAGTGCAACTCTACGCTTTTACGCGTTGTTTAGACAGAAGCGGTAGCGATGGTAGGTATTCTATTCTATTTTTCCATATGGCAATTGTGCCGATGTCGACAATTCTGCCAATGTCAATGTGTGGAGAAAACGTGCGGAGGGAAACAAAAAAAATCAATTTTGTGATGGAAGTTAAAATTAAATACCATGTAATTGAGTTTAATGCGAAACTTGTTGGCGGGTATTATCAGAACACTGAAACAAACAGATACAAAATATTGTTTTAAATATGAATAAATATATACATAAATGGTCACAGGCAACACAAAAATCATCATAATTTGATGTCATTGACGCGAATAAAAAACATCAAAGCTGCAAAGAGCTTTGGGGAAGAATGTGTTAGTAGGGATGGAAAGTTAGTTGGGACAGGGATTTTTAATTTAGGAAGATGGCTATATAAGTCATGGGCTGGCGATGGTAGGTAGTTCGACTGTAATAAAATTGTGCTATCTGACATTACGTCAGATATCTGACATACGTCAGATATCTGACATACGTCAGATAGTACAATTACCGCCAAATTGTCCAGCACTGCCACCGCCACCGCCTCTTTCGAGACATATTGGTTACATTATGTGTCTTCACTGGGTCTTGTATGACTAGCAGTTAGCCTCTTCCAATAAAAGACAATGGCAGTAATTACCTTGTTGGCACGCGGTAGTTTAACGGTGTAACTTGAAATCGACACAGTTTACACATTAACTGCCTGACTTGACTCGCCTGCTTTCACTGCCTCGTTGATCTAGTGGTCACAAGGAGCTTGAGGTTCTGGGTTCGATTACCAGGTCAGGGTTATTGGGTTTTTCATCAGCAATTTCTCAGCTCGGAGTCTGGATTCTGAGCCCGGTTGAAGGCAAAAGGCTCACCCGTTATTACATGGGACTTTATCATAACTGGCAAAATGTGGGTATACTATAGGTACATCACATCTACTCAACCCTTCGGGGAAACAAGCCGTTAAGACATGTTATGTTGTTACACTTTTATTATATCCTAATAAATACTATAAATGCCATTGATCAGATGAAGGTTGTGGGGGAATCCGCTGGATCCGAGAAGCATACTTGGCCCCACACTAAGAATTTCTTCTTGTATCGTGGGTGCGTTTACAAACATAGAAACTCACATACACTAACACCCAGACCCGGAACAACTACTTGCAGATCATACAAATATTTGTTCCGTGCGGGGATCGAACCAGCGACACGTTGCGCAGCAGTCGATTACTCAGCCACAGCGCCAACCGTGTCGTCAAAATATGGTGACGATTGGGACTACGTGCAGCAATAAAAAATAAAGCATCAGCAGCAGTTTTGGCTGAAATGACGATGATAAAGAAAATAAAGAAATAAAGAAAAGAAAGAAAGAAAAGAAAAGAAAGAAAGAAAACAATGAAAGAAATTAAATAAAGATAATGAAAAAGGAAAGAAAGAAAATACATGTATTTAGGAAAGACTAAAAGGCACACAATATAATACAGCAGATAAAAAAATCAAATAAATTAAATAAAAGTGTAAAATACGATGTAAGAAATGAGCAGGAAAGTATATACATGTAGCGCCAAAAAGGCCCATGATGATGTTATATTAATGTACAGCTGTTATTTTCGGCCGATTGAGGACGCTGCTCATGCTGATGCTGCACATCTCTTGTCTCGGGGGCCTGCATGTAGCGAGATGCAGATTACAAGGTAGGTCATAACTTTTTTTTATCTTCACATCGTCTTCCTGTAAAACCACCGCGCGCCGATCATCATTTATATTTAACATAAACATTAACGGTACCTAATTTATGTGTAAAAATATAAGTGTACTCGTACAGTACAAATTGGAGTTTGTTTTAATGTTGAGTTTTAAATAATTGGTCTGCATGTTTTGTCAAGATAATGGCGTACAAAGTAAAACTTGCATTATGTATGCATGATTTTTATTTTTAAATTGTGTGCGTACATATTCTCAACATTATCTTTTCTTTGTAGTTGTAGTTGGACATCTTAAACGTAATTTATTTCGTTCATTTTGTTCATAGCAAAACGACTCCGGTCACATACTTTTCAGTCCGTTTTCCGTGAAATTCCAGTTTGCGGTTTCTGGTTTAATTTACACAGAGAAATAAGAGTCTTGCATAGTGGAGTTTTGTCGACTAGCTATTTTATTGCATACTTTAACACTTCATCAGAGAGACTTATGTGTAGATTACCTTAGTAAAGCACGGAGAGTTTTTAAAGAAATTTCGCACTTTACGAAATCGTGGTAAAGTCCGGTTGTATTTCACACTGTTTTTGAATGTATAGTTTTATTTTGTGGATACTCAAACACGAATAAACGACTAGCTTTATATAAATTATCACACGTGCCTACCACAGTTTTAATTAGCATGCAGATTAGTGATAGGAATTGCCATTTGATCCCGTCTTATTGTTTCTTTATTTTCTTTGCCTTTTACGACAGAAAAATAGAGATTTGCGGTGTTTTAGCCATTTCTTACAACTGTCAAAAAATTACAGTTGAGATTTGACTACACTGACAATTTAAGTTGGTTGTCAATTTACTTAACAAATTAATTTCCCTGACTTTACCACACGGACCTACCTATATTGGCCGTTTTCACACTGATTATCATATCGGCGACACCGACATACCGTCAGCTCGGACGACAACGATATCGGCAATTTTGGACGATATTGGTATGTGACAAGATGTAACCACAAGATGTATGCCACAGCAGCCCCAAATAGTCACATTGAACCAGCAAAAGCTTACTTCACCGTGCGATTCATAAAATGTAATAGTGTATTCGAGGTAATAATGCCAGCAGTGAACAAGTGCACTGTGTCGTACGCCGATATCGGCACGACATTAAAGTCGGCGACGCGATAACGTAGACAACACCGACACAGTGTGTAAGCGTTTAGTAGTAATTATATGAAACTACCAGTCCAACGATATCGTGTCGTTATTGTTATTGTAAAATCTTCTATAATATAAAAATCAATAAATCCCTATTTCCCTTGGTCATGGCATCACGCGTGAACGGCTGGACCAATGTCGCTAATTCTTTTTTTGTTATGTTTGTGAGGAGAAGGTTTTTAGGATAGGTAGGTGAAGGTAGGGTAGGTATGTAAGTAGATAAGTAGGTAGGTATGTATATGGGTAGGTAGGTAGGTAGGTATGTAGGTAGGTAGGGTAGGTAGGTAGGGTAGGTGGGTAGGGTAGGTAGGTAGGGTAGGTAGGTAGGGTAGGTAGGTAGGGTAGGTAGGTGGGGTAGGTAGGTAGGGTAGGTAGGTAGATACCTAGGTGCGCCGTAGATAAGTACTCAGTGCTACCCGTGCAAAACCGGGGCGGATAGCTAGTATAACATAAAGGTAGACAATTTTACCTACTCTTGTTTTCTTATTATGCAACTTCAGAAACGCAAGGCTGTGCCCCGTTAGCTTCTGCTTGGCTTTTGCAAATCCTTATTCCATTCTCAAGAATACCAGTGATATTACCCTACCTCGTAGAATGCTGTAATAAAATAATTTCCTTCCGTCTGCACTACTAGGATAAATAATGCCTCTAATAAATTAAGGGCTTTTGTCCGTTTCTATTTTGTTTCAGTAATTTGCAAGGTAAGATAAAGATAGCGGATATACATAGTTTAAACCTGTTTTAATGTTATTATTATGAGGGTTTTAACAGTAAATTTTAGTCATATATTCTGTCCACTAAAATATTTCTGGGAATTTACAGCGTCTGCATTATAAACTATTTTGTAAGCAAAAACTCAGTCAGAACACGATAAGTTTAGTTAAATAATATCATTCGATTGTTAAAAGTGAGCATCTTATTTAGAAGTTACTACGTGGACTTTTACTGACTAAAACCCACCCGTGTTCCTTCCGTTGCCTGTGTGCCGGGGCCGCGATATCCCTTTCGGACAAACTCGCAACCCTGGCAGGCATTGGCCCTTACGGACCCCGTCAGTTGGTGCTGACATCTCTTTGAGGCGCGCGTGGAACACAACGCGCCGTCGACCCGGGCCTGGTCCTAATCGGACGGCGAGCTACCCATTGCCCACCGTCCGCAAGCCCGCGCCTACGGTGGCCGGAAGTCGGCTCGCGACTCCCGACGCCCGGGGCTTCTCCTGCGGCGACTAGGGGCGCGAGGGCGCGCATCTTGCATTTCCCTCGCGCGCTCCGCCTCCTCCTTCGCGAGCATTACTGCTTCGCAGAAGGAAGTGACGGCTTCCCATGCACTCTCGCTCCGGACCATGGCCTGAACCAGGGCCGGACGCGAGAGATCGCCGCTGCCGATCGCCTCCGTGAGGACACGGCGGTGCCCCGCCCAAGCCGGGCAGACCTCCACCGTATATTCCACCGTGTCCTCCGGGCGATCCACACAATGGCAACACCCGGGCGTTTCCTCCCGCTTTATCCTGAACAGGAACCTCCCGAAACAACCGTGTCCGGTGAGGACCTGCGTCAGGCGGAAGGTGAGGACGCCGTGGCGCCTCTCTAGCCACTCCTCAAAGAAAATATCCACCCTGCTCTTAACATAGTTACGTTCATGTTTCTGTAAAGTTTGCAAGGGTACTTAATTGGCATTGTTCTAAAAATCACTAATAGTAATAAAAATACCCACTCGTTTCGAGATGGAATTTCCAGTTAATATCAGATATAATCAGGTACAACATAATACCTACTACTGCTAGCTAAATATTGCCCGTTACCTTCAATTATTAATTGAAATATAATAATTATTTTATTTGGAAAATATATGTACAAGAGAAAACATAGATATTTCTATAAGATCGTATCATGTGATCGTGACATCTAACATTAACATTATCATCAGTCTAGCCTTTTCCCAACTATGTTGAAGTCGGCTTCCAGTCTAACTGGATACAGCTGAATACCAGTTTTTTACATGGAGCGACTGTCGGACCTCCACCACCCAATTACTGGGTAATACGATACCCATTGCAAGACTTTCGGACTTCTGACGACACCCAACTGTCAAGATCCACGAATCCACTCGGCATAGACCAAGTGGATTTTATAAAAAAAAAAAAAAAAATACATCCTAAGAAATAATTTTTCCAAACTCGTATCTTTTGAAAATTTAACAAAGACACGGCCAAACCTAGTGTGAAAAGAAACTGTCAACATACAAACATCACTTACTAACTACTAAGCTAGCTATAACAACAAAAAAAATCTCAATACTAATGGAAACCAGGAAAACAAACACAATGGAACTTGTTAAAACAAAGGTCTAAAGTAAAGAACAAACGGCACGGCTCCACAAAACGGGCGGAAATAAGCAGAGGACATTGTTAGAAGTTCAAGCCAATGCGGTGATTGTTGAAGAAAAAGAAAATAGTTTAGGAATGAAAAGAAAGATCCACCGAGACCAATAATAGAAAGTAACGCTGAAGTAGTGTTTGATAATTTTGCAAGCTTCCAAGTCAAACTCAAATAATTTATTTGATTTTGGCTTTGATACATGCAAGATACTCGTATCATATTAATTGAGCATTTATAAAATAAAAAAAATGTGTTTTACTTCAGGAAAAATACCCATATACAAAAAATTTTATAATAGTAAAACTTTTTATGGTACCTACACTACCTGGTCGACCGAGCTCTGCTCGGGTGAAAATAGAAAATGCTCATTTAATAGTATAGAATAGTTAGATAGTACTAATTCCATGTGTATAGCGCATACTAATTCCATGCTGTACATACCAATTCCATGCAGCCATGATAGTAGGGATTTACTAATTCCATGATGCCATGATCGTTGGTACTTACTGATTCCATGCTACCATGTCATTATTCTTAAGTAGCCAACTTGTTCTAAGCTATGGGCGATCGAGCTCTGCTCGGGTGTAAATACGGAGAAAACGAAACGAAACTTTTATCGAAATCGTTAGAGCCGTTTTCGAGAACAAATATTGCTCATTTAATGGTAGGTACCTATAGGATAGGATTTGAAAGGACTAATAGTCCTTTAGTGGCTTATGTTGAAGCTCATTTCAATAGGTTTAAAATGCATTCTAACAAACACACAGTAACATTATCACAGTACATATTCATTATAGTAAGTAGCTAGCCGCAAATCGCATTCAATTATGATGAAAAGAAGATTTTTAAGTTAGTTTCCAACAAGCACCATCAAAGACAAACGCTTGTTTGCCTGAGTCACTACACGCCAAACTAAATTGACAACACAATACACAACAATAATTATTATTTTATTTGAATAATATTTTTTTATTGAAGTACCTCTCCGACAGTAGGTATTTTAGAATTAAAATAGCATCACGTAAGTTGTGTTCTGTGCTTCCCGCATCTAGCGGATTCCTGAATCGGTCGAAGTTGCGGTGCTTGGTTGAGGCATATGTCCACGAACAGTTCCGTAACGTATTAAGATCGAAGAAAACACGCCCGACCCATTTATTTTTTATTTTTTTATTTACAACTTTATTTCAAACTATCCATTACAGAATCATCCATATTTGTGTTAGTAAGTACTTAGGAACTATGTTAGTACAACACAAAAATAAAACAAACGACATTAAATTGACACATGGAGTGCGATCCAGTGTCTAACAAAAGGACCGTCTAACCAGTCCGCTATTACTTTCAGAATGCTGTTGGAGCTTGCTCGGATTTGGTGGAGTAAGGAGGCCGCTCTCTTTCTCATGATATCATGAAAGCCATCAATCTGTGCCTCCTTAGACATGCCAGACGCACTACAGCATCTCGGCAGCCCCAACAACATTCTGAAAGCGTTATTATATTGTACACGAAGGGCATTGAGTGTCCGCTGAGAAAAGCCGCTAAGGTGTGTCCGCGAATTATTAACTTTATTTAATTTGTATTATTTTTTGTTATAAAGGCAGTTACACAATCAGTGAAAATGTTGAATGTCGAATTACGATTCATGAGATACAGTCCGCTGACAGAAAGACGGACGGACGGTCAGCGGAGGCTTAGTAATAGGGTTCCGTTTGGCAGTTTTCGGGTACGGAACCCTAAAAAGAACAATTAATAGACAGGACATTTTGTTTTATTAATAAACAAGAAAGGTCACGTACTTCAAGAAATCCAACCATGTTCTTGACAAAATTGGCAAGCGTAATTTTTCTCAGAAAGACGAACCATATTTCATTCACTTTCAAGAATATCACTACCAAAATACATCGAGTATTCATAACAAAACAGCAAGACAGTGCAAACGTTTCCAATCAGTAAATGGAACCACAATAAGTTCCTAGTGCTGTTAAGGTGCATTATGTCACCTTTAGCGCGAAGTTTCGGCGTTCCAATGGCTGAACCTTCCCGATTCTCCCACCCGCGCGGGTAAGGTAGAGGGTTTAGTGATATTGCAATTGAAATGCGGATGCTCTCCATATGATGATCCGCTATTGATTGAAATCATATTATAAGGTGCAAAAAATAAACTAGTAAATACAAAAAATACTTCATTACAGTTGATTTTACATTGCATTTTAAAATTAACACTAAGCAAATTAAGTACACGAAAAGAATGTATAACTCCAAGTTACAAGAAAGAGAATGATACTATCGTTATTCATAATCAAATAATTAAAATATCTTACTGCTGCTGAAAATACAATGCCAAAAATCATGCACTTGCGTAAAAAATTTAATAGGACTCTCTTTATTAATATTAAGATTTTAATGTACAATGTACTGAGAAATAAGTTATATCTTATCTTATATCTTAAAATCATTTCCAATCAGTAAATGGAATCACAATTTCCACTGGGAACTCCCAGTGCTGTTAAGCTTCGTGCAGACTAGACACCGGTTATTGTTATACCGTGAAGTTTTCTTAGAAATTGTATTGTTCGAGTCGCGTCGCGCCGTCGCGTCTCGCTGGTCTGAAACATTGAGCGGCAATCGTAAGCGGCTGCCGCGCGTAGCCTGCTACGCTGTATTTGGACTACTGTCACGCGCGAACGCTTCTGTCTACCTGCCGCGCACAAACATTTTCAGGAAACATTCGTCACTAATTGAGAGTCAACGTATTAAAGGTTAGGCAGATTGATATTTCCAACTGAAGTGTCTCAGATGTGCCGCGCAGTACTGCCGCGCAAACATTCGTCGGTTTGGTCCTAACTAGAGCGCGGTAGAAAGGAGAAACCCAAACTCCATAGAAACTTGGGCCTGGCGTTACAGGGCTGGAATTTGGCCATAAATTAGAGCATTTAGGAAGGATTCACGACCCCAATTTTCACGTCTCCCAGCAATGGCCAAATTGGTAAAATCAGACAATGTTTACTTTTTAGGTTATTTTATTATTTGAGTTATTTCAATAAAAAGTATTTTTGAGGCTTTGCTTCCTACGTAAATCGGGAACGCACGTGCGCTGCACTGGTTTCAGCGCCTGCAGCATGAGGATTTAGGTAGGTACACACGGCTACACATCCAGCTATAGTTTTCCAGTCTAAGCTGATCTCGCATTGCATAGGATTTCCGTACAATGCGAGATCAGCTTAAGCTGGAAAGTGTAGCCAAGTATATAAAAAACGCTTAGGGGGTGACTTCTGATTTGGTATCCGATTGATCTTACTGAAAACCTCAGCTGAAAACGATGTTTATTTAACAAATGCAAGCCAGTAGTGGTGTTGTTAGTGGGTTATAACACATTTGTTAATATTGTATCTACTAGGGGATTAGATGCAATCGCAGATTACAGTCATCTGATATTGCAAAGATATATTAAAATAAAAAACACATAATTGTGATAAATGGCTTTATTAATCACCTTCTTCATTAGGATTATCATAATATAATACCCTAGTGCCATGCCCAACCACGATACCATAATTATGCTCATGGTGTGGGCACAGCAAACAACCATTCTTTTGTCAACGATACAGGTGCAATAATATTGGAGTATAGCATCATCCCACTTAGAGAGCTGTCGACTAATACGAGTATATAAACTATTACTTACGTATATATGCCTGGATTTTATTCATCCTCTCAACATCCAGGTTGAGTCCGATGTTGACAGCTTTTGATGTAGGTGGTTCTGGTGGTCACCGTCCACCTCTCTACACACTTGTAGTCGTCGGTGTCCTATATGTGTCTGTTCACTCTCTTCTGGTCTATTATCATGAAGAGATACAGCATTGGCATGATTTCACAACCTTGGCAGGTAAAGTCTTTTTCATTTAAGTACCTGAAACAAACATTTATCATTTGACTATTAGGTCTAACACTAGTACTTAGCAATAAACATCAGAGTGGCACATTTGGGTAAACCACTACAGGGACACAGACCGCCTCTCTGAGAGAGGGAAGACGACCCACTGACCGGAATAGGCTGTAATTAACCATGTAGTTTCAGTCTGGATTAGTCATGTCTTCGAATAAGAATTTGTTGCACATTTTGGTCATTACATAGTACAAAAATGTTACAATACAGAAATATCAGATACTAACCATTTGAGGCGCGACCCATTCCTGTACAATTGAAAGAATCATTTCATCTTCCAATGGGGGTGCCCCTTCCAATAGGAAGGATACAATAGTATTGCAGTGGTCTGGTGCGGGAGCGGGTCTGGTTATTGTCTCCGTTGCTATTCCGCAATTAATGCACAGGCTCATGATGTCGTTATGTCCAGTCGTCAAAAGAGCATTATAAAGATCCAGTTTTCTAGCAAAGGTCAGCAGGATTGGCAGGGTACGGCGTCCAATGTTCAAGCGAGGGCAGTCAGAAGGCAAACTATTTCGGAGGTCAGTCTTCGAGCAGAGATCAAATAATTAAATCCGGAGAAATACGGACAATGACAAGACATCATCAACAATGACATGACGTGACAATTGACAGACGTTGACATTGACATTTGCCGTTTACTAGTGCAATCCATGGTGCAATCGATTATAACGATTATTTATATCTTTAAATGATTTTTTAATGGTGGCTACGTTAAAAATCAATTAGATTCCAGATTTTTTTATTTTACATTGATATTATTAGTACCTAAAAAAACAAGTATACTTAAACAATGGAGCAATGAGTGGAGTGGAACAATGGATAAAAAAATTGGCCCTCCATAATTTATCTAGGGGTTCGCGAGAACAGAAAAAGTCCCTTTTGAAATCTTTGAAGACAATTTTTTTTTTACTTTTCATTTATACACGTATGTCTTCTAACACGAACCACCAATCACCAATTATTATTATTACAGTAACATTCCGCCTAAATTATTCCACAACACTTAACACGTAGTACCCACTCATGTTAGATTACATACCCGTACAATATGCTTGAGGTTAAACTAATACTATTCCACCTTCCAAGTGTTGATAATTCATAACCTCTCCCAGCTGCTCTTAAAACGGATAATAAAGCTTAACTATGGGAAACGGTACGGCGTCTGGAGCATTGTAAACCAGAATTACTTAAACAGCGTGTATCAGAAAGCTGTTGTCATATTTATGGGAGAAAGTTGTTTAGTTTGACGGTCTGTACAACATCAAATTGAACAACTTACTCCATAGGACCAACATCATAAAAGTAGAAAAATTATCAACTGTTTCATATACAACTTAGTACCTACTAGATCTAAATGTATGGGAAAGCTGATGCTTTTTAGGGTTCCGTACGTCCGAATGAAAAAGCGGAACACTTGTAGAATCACTCTTGTGTAAAGTACAAGTATTTTCTTAATGTCCCTCGGCAAACTTCGTGTTTCGTCAGTCGTCGGATTTCTATCAGTTGCCCTTTGCACTTTGCAATTATGGTTGACGGCAATGCGAGCGCAGCGGTAGGAGTCAATACGTACAAGTACCAAGTGAAAAGGGCAACTGATAGAAATCCGAAGACTGACGAAACACGAAGTTTGCCGAGGGACATTAAGAAAATAGTTGTATTGTATGTCTATCACAGCCAATTTGTTCCGAATCTACTGGACGAAATTATAAATTGAAATTTGGTACACGTATGAATTTCTGTGACCCAAATACGGATGTGTAACGTAAATAAATGAATTTTGAATAATAATGGGGGTCACTTTTCTACACGCTTTTTTTGAGAAAAATGGAATATTAAAAATAAAGTTTTGGTTACTGTATCGTATGACATAATATCAAATGAAAACGCTCGTTGTGGGGGAGTCGATTTGTTTAAAATAAATACTTTTAAAGATATTTAAGAAATAATACTATAAATGAAAATTGACCCAGAGCCTAAAATCTTGAAACAAATACTGAGAATGTTTTTTTTTGCGATGACCACACATTTCTAATACACGGTATTTATAGGGATTTCTTAGCAGGGCAGAGGAACGGCGAAAGATTATGTTTTGCATTTTTTATTTATTTAATTAATAAATCCCATAGTATACAATAAATCCCTCTTTATACCTTTCTTTATCTGCCCAAATATCCAACAGGAACATGGTGTAAAGATCACTCACCTCTATGGGAAGGGAGGATCCTCTTACCAGACGGGTGTCGTGTTTGGAGAACAACTGCCCAAACATTAATGTTGGATAGTCATATAAATGTCGTTCGCGCGGTAAACTCTAATTGCGCGATGCAGAGATTTAGATGCCGCTACCGGAGACCAGAGATCGATAGCGGGCTGTGTCTTGTATCTTGCGATGCTTCACAGTGCCAGCTGAGGTTCCAGTGAGTTGGAACCGGGTGCCGCATAGTTCACGGTGATTCCCCAGTGAGTCGGGGTGGCGCTGAGTTATGATCCAGTGAGTCGGATCTGGTACAGCGCTAGGTTTTGGTTGACTGCTGGCGTCAACCAGAAGAGGGTGGAATGGGCTCTGCTTGTGAGACCGGCCGAAAGTGTAGGTGCTGTGCCAAGGTTGCTGATGAGGCTGAGGATGATGACCAGGAACGCGCGTTCGCTGCGTGCTGGTGGTCAGGACACCCGTTGAAGCCGTAGGTGCTGGCGGGCTGTGTGACTCGCTGTAAACTCTAATTGCGCGATACAGGATTTGTATGACGTTCTGATTTTGTGTGACGTCAGGTTTTTGATGCGTAGTTTGCATGTGGCAATGTAGAGGAAGCCACAGACTAACGAAATCTGTGCAAAAACCATTGTATAGTTGACCTCGTTATGGCTTTACCAGTCTAAGGGCACACACAGCGTTTATTATTCGTATACGCGCTGCAACGCAAATAGTGCTGATTTTTTAAGGCTAGAAACCTGCGTTACTTGGAACGCGCGTATAAGAACACCGAGGGCATAGGCCGTAATGTCGAATGTCACCTACAAAACGACAAGGTCTATGTGTCTATGTCACAGATAGGTTCAACCTTAGGAAGTGTTAATTTACTGGGAATTGTTGTCAAAAGTGGTACCACTAAATGAGGATTTCATCAATAGTACATTTCTGTTGCGGCCTGCAACTCGCCTCGGCCCACATACGTGAGTCCATCAATGCCTGGTTACGGTCAAGGCTTGTATAGTACTTTTCTCAAAGAACGCGCGGAAATTAAAATTGAGTAAATTAATAATAATTTCCAGAATCAATGACGAACAACGATCATTTTTCAAGGGCCAATATGTTCATTTGTTTCTTCATTAATTGAAACAGCTGTATTTGCAAACCAAATCGAAATTTATTTAAAATCTTTGAAGTTACCTCCTTGGTTGCCATGTGGTGAAGTAAAAAGTTCGTTCTATTTTTAAATAACACGACAGATATGAGTTTTTAGAGTCATATAATGGGCCGCTAACACGACAGATATGAGTTTTTAGAGTCATATAATGGGCCGCTAACACGACAGATATGGATTTTCATACAAACATTGCCGGCCGGGTGCTCGCATATTCGACCAGACCCACAAAATAATGTTCGAATTTTCAAGCATGTTTGATAAAAACTAGTTTTCATGACTTGTTGATCTTTCGCGCAATTACATATTTCTTCTAAATAGCTCCCTATTTCAGTTTTTTATCATTTATTCAAGTAAACGCAAATAAGAAAACTGCTTCCGCTCCTGGGTGTAATAAAGAACAAGACACAGTAACTATGACTTCCTTTTATATCAGAAGTTATGCAACAACGTTCCCTCGTGAACGATTAATATCATACAATAGCTGTAGTTACGAGGTCATACTTTAGAGCCTGAAAAATTATAAAAAAATAGATCTTATTAAATAGAAAAAAGCGGCCAAGTGCGAGTCGGAGTCGCACACGAAGGGTTCCGTACCACAGTACAAACACGTTTCTTGAGTAGAGTAGAGTAGTAAAATAGTGGACTGTATGAAATAGTGGTTTAATACCGTCCTTATTATTAATTATAACTTTCCGGACAAACAATTAATAAATAAGTGTGGAATATCGTCCGTCGCGATGGAATTCGAGGAAGCGAGTTGTCGTCCGGCCGAGCCGTACCACCACGCCACACGTCAGCTATCCGATGACACGCTGATCACGCTGCCTGCGCGTGACCGAGACGTTAGACAAGGTGTTGTGTTGGGCTCGATTCCCAACATTTCATTTATAAGTTTTTTTTTTTTTTATTGCGGCAGATGGACGGACGGACATATGGACGGGCAGACAGTGGAGCCTTAGCAATAGGGTCCTATTGGCACCGTTTTGGTACGGAACCCTCAGGATTCTTAGAGAACTTCTGAAAAAATAACATTCATTAATCACTCGCATGAATTCATACAAAACCACTTTTGAATTAGAAAGTAGTTTTCTAGTTTTAAGGGCACTAACAGACAAACAGGAACACGATGTTGAAAGGGAATTAATTGTATCCTTTACTGTCAGAAACCTTTCAACGAGGAGCTCGTGGCTAAGTAATAACTGCCGCACGGATCAATTCATCAGGTTAAACATAACCTGATGAATCGATCCGCTTGCCGGGGTTGGTCAGTGGATGGGTGACCATCTTTACATACCGGGACTCCTCCGTGCCTCGGAAAGCACGTTAAGCCGTTGGTCCCGGCTATCATTCGTGGATCTTCGACAGTCGTTACGGGCCGTCAGAAGCCCGAAAGTCTGACAACCAGTCTTACGTTTGGTTGTTACTTACCAAGGGGTATCGTATTACCCAGTTACTGGGTTGTGGAGGTCAGATAGGCAGTCACTCCATGTAAAATACTGATTATCAGCTGCATCCAGTTAGTGGAAGCTGACCCCAATATATAGTTGGGAAAAGGCTAGGCAGATTGACTGTCAGAAACCTCAACGAAATCAAACCGAGAGAGAAGAAATCAATAAGATAAGAAAAAAAAATCGACGTTTAAAAAATAGTCGCCACTAAAACCTCACCTGAATCTAGCGGCTGCTCTCTTTCCCGCCTTTATTGGACCGTATTGAGCCTCTGTGAAATGTGTAAAATTGCCAACAGTAGGATTCTAGGGGAACTTTTGAAACGAGTTTGCTAAGAATGGAAGCTAAAGAAAACTAAACATCGGAATGGAAGCGTTCCTCTCGTAATGTTTGACGGTGAAACTTTTTGTGGTAATTCTGAGAGTTTTACTGGGGATTGTTTCAGTCGTTGACATGCAGTTAAGATTTAACGGTGTGCTGTTTTGTGCAAAAAGGTGAAAAACATCGATTTTCATCATTTTATTTTTGCTGTTTTCGTAGATAACTGTATCTATACAATATATATTATAAAAGTAACGAAGTCAAAACTATACATTGAATATTTTTGAAGACGAAATTACTACGAGGTGTGGGAATGAGTCTGATGCCGAAAATATAGGGTTCTGTTTGGCATCCTTCGGGTACGGAACCCTAAAAAGTAAGGCATATAGCAGTTTCTCAATTATGAAAGAAATCATGCAAAATCGTTTATCATCCAATGCTTGTTATTTTTCGTCTCGGATATGTCTAAAATACGGAATCAAACTGCAAAAGTCATTTTTGTCAAACGCACTTCAACCTGTGCAGTTGATGAAAAGCTGTCAAAAAAATATTTCTCGAAATACGAGGTGTCGCACAAATTTGGTCTTTTAACAAGACAGATTATTGACTGAACTTTGAGCAATCTTGGATGAGGAATAAAGCAATTTAACTTCTTGTGGTTAAATCTGAGAGTTTTACTGTGATTGTTTTAGTCGTTGACATGCAGTTAGGACTTAACGGTGTGCTGTTTTGTGCGAAAAGGTTTATAATATCGATTTTTACAATTACATTTTTGCGTTTTCATAGGTAATTATTATATCGGGATAGCAGGAAAATTCGTTATAAATACTGGGGATTTCAGAATATCTATACATATAATAAAATAGTAACGAAGTGAAAACTGTAGGATCATTGAATATTTTTGAAAAAATGATATTGCTACGAGGTGAGGCATTGAGTCTGATGCCGAAAATATAGTTGTAAGTGTAATGTTATAGCCCAACGTCTAAGAGGTCAGGTTGGTGAGCAACAGGTCAGGAGTTCAAACTTCTATGCACTATCGATTTGAACCCATTTCTATTAGAAAGCTTTAACTTAGTTTAGTGTTACCTCTCCAACTAATCTTGGAAGGTTAGAGGAATACTAATAATGTGCAAACTACTCTTTATAAAATAGGAAACTGCAGAGCACCCAGGCCGAAAATGTTTTTTTAGGGTTCCATACCTCAAATGAAAAAAAAAAACGGAACCGTTATAGGCTCACCTTTTTTGTAACACAAGACTTCTACTACCCCCTTTTTTTTTTTTTTTTTTGAGGGCGGGAAATTATCATAAAACTTCTCCCGCTCTGGGCGGAGCGGGAGGGTGCCAGACTTTTACTGACTAAAATCCATCCGTGTTCCTTCGGTTGCCTGTGTGCCGGGGCCGCGATATCCCTTTCGGACTAACTCGCAACCCTGGGAGGCATTGGCCCTTACGGACCCCGTCAGTTGGTGCTGACATCTCTTTGAGGCGCGCGTGGAACACAACGCGCCGTCGACCCGGGCCTGGTCCTTATCGGACGGCGAGCTACCCATTGCTCACCGTCCGCAAGCCCGCGCGGCCGGAAGTCGGCTCGCGACTCCCGGCGCCCGGGGCTTCTCCTGCGGCGACTAGTGGTGCGAGGGCGCGCATCTTGCCTCTCCCTCGCGCGCTCCGCCTCCTCCTTCGCGAGTATTACTGCTACGCAGAAGGAGGTAACGGCCTCCCATGCACTCTCGCTCCGGACCATGGTCTGAACCAGGGCCGGACGCGAGAGATCGTGATCGTGAGAGATTGTAACACAAGACTTCTACTTCTAATTTATCATATGTTTTTGAAGTTTAAACGTATCTTAAGTTTAAGCAATGTTTATAAATAAACCCCTTACACTACAGGCAGACTTCAAAATACAATTTAAATTCGAGCAGGAATTGAACTCGTGACCTCTGCCACAAGAAGTTAAATTGCTTTATTCCTGATCCAAAATGAGTCAAGGTTCCGTCAATAATCTGTGCTGTTAAAATGTCATATTTGTGCGACACCTCGTATTTTTTTTTCTGACATCTTGTCATCAACTGCACAGGTTGAAGTGCGTTTGACAAAAAATAATTTTGCAGTTTGATTCCGTACTGTAGACTTATCCGGAACGACAAATAATAAGCATTCGATGATAAACGATTTTGCTTGTTTTCTTTCATGGTCGGGAAACTGCTGCATGCCTTACTTTTTTATATTCCTGAACTTAGCGCGGGATTCCATGCCATACTGTTATCGTTATCATTCATCAAAATCAAACTCAAAGCAATTATTTCAAATAAACCAATTACAGGCACTTTTGAATTTTCAAAGGGGTAAAGTCAGTCAAAAAGATAAAGCTCCATTCCAAAGCGTAATATAGGTACATATGGAGAAGAAACTCCACGGACACTCTTTTGAATCAAAATATATCTTCATCATCATAATTTTTGACGACTGCTGGACATGGGCCTCCAAGAGTCGGCACACCCAAATACCCATATTGTGCCACTCGCAAATAAAAAAATTGGATTTATATAATCTAGCATTTCATCAATCCAAAGCATTTACGAAACTTCAACAATTCACATTACTATTACAAGTCTGAGCCGTAGAATTTTTATTGGCCATAACTGAAGGGGTCAGTCCACAATTTTACTGAAGCTTTCCATAACGGTCGAAACTATGTGCGTTTATTAGCACTAGTATGGAGATTAAAGCTGAACGGAGTGAGGGTCAGACCTTTAATTAAGGGACCTTGAATTTGAGCTGTACCTCGGTCCGGATTTATAGTGGCTGTCAAAATTCACAGATTATTTTGGGCGGGTAGTTTCACATTTTATAACTGTTGGAACTTGAGGTTTGGTTTGAATCTGAATGTTAGGCCGTTTCTGCTGCTGCTGACATGTTAATGGTTGTTTTTCCGCAACAAAATGATTTTGTCATGGTAGTACAATATGTTTATAAAAAAATAAAAAAGGATTCATAAATGTGTGTGTTAGAATTGTGAAAACCAAAACTCAAAAACGACATAGAACCAATAGTAATACAGCGCGAACGACAGACTGCGCGAGACTGGCGCGAGCGACGAGCAGTCGTTGATCCTTGCGCTACAGCTGATAACTACCTACTTCTGCCTAAAAGTTATTTTCAATTTACCCTTCATACTTTTAGCCCACGTTCGCACGAACTTACAAATATCGTGGCGGGGTTTTATCGCGCAATGGATTTTCAACTCTCGGTGTTAAGCCGAGCGTTGGAATCCAACACACACTCATCCCAGCAAGTTGAAAAAATACACTGTTGGATTTTCAATTCTCGGCACAAAGCAGAGCGTTGGATATCCAGTAATCACCCGTGCGAATCTGAGTTTATGGGCTTAGGACCATCATAAATACTTTTTTACCTACAACTTACTGAACACGAAAATGAAAAACAAGTTTATTGCCTACTTTTAACTGTTCGCTAGTTACAAATGTACGAGTTACTTACACTTCCCCGTAACGATTTTCTATCAACTACTGACAAAAAGCAATTCTGACCGGCGCGGTGCATGAACTCGGAAATAGGGATGCCCAATTCACACACACTTTACAGTTGAGTACTTTCCAGACGTATGTAGTATTTGCTTTCGTCAAACTTAGCCGCAGCCATACGCGTACTTCGACGAGGATCCCATTCGAAGTACTCGATGATCTCCTCGTCGAGCTCTGGAGAATGAACGGCCGATCGACCTCTGCCTTGTGCATACGCTGGTGTCTTGAAATGCCGTGTAAATGTCGAGTAGTCACTGTGTCGCCACTATGATCGTCCAGGCCAGGTTGTACCATACTGACGTACTCCGAATTGGAATAACTGTAATATCGATCCATTTTTGCAAATCACGATATCGCATTACGCGTCGTACGACGATCGCGGGTCAACTGAGAGAATCGACGCCGGCGGCGCGGGGCGGGGTTGCGTGTGGAGGTGATCGCCGCCGCTGTGTGCATGCGGACTAGATAATGCTGTATTACTACGCGCAACAGCTTATTTTGGTCTGAACATTTACGAATCGATCTTCGCTTTGTTGCAAGCGCGCAGCCGCGCATGCGGTTCGAGTAGTACCTACGTTACGTCTATTGGATTACTATTGTTTCTCACGCTTCCGAGTTTATGCATATTATTTGAAAACAAAAACATGTTATTTTTTAAAGTTTAACTCTATGATTCATTAGTACTACTTAGAGAAAATCGTTTTGCCACGGGTAAACAACCATTAAAATTTAAGCGTAAGGGACTTCATTCGCCATTAGCAGAATTGCAATATTATTACATCTCGTTAAAACAACAAATGGTGATCTTTCACATCCAACAACAAGCAACCTTCACCGTAAAAAAAAATCTAATCAACCCCAAACGCATAAGAATTTTATACAAACAATTTTTCATAACAACCCGAAGCAATGTTCCGGGCTGTCAGTTACAAAGTACTGACGAGGTGCGAGCCATGGTCTCGGTTTAATCAAAGCTCTAACTTGTTCCGACAACGTCCCGGCGTAGAATAGATAGGTACAGAAGGTCGGGTCGATACAATGAGTGAAAACGCTTGCAGACATAGGCCGCTTTCCGAATTAGAACATAATCGCTCACAGCACTGACATCAATAACTTGCGTACCAATTTAGATATCAGTATTATGATAGCTGAGGACTGTCAACTATTCGGAATGCTCGTGAAAGCGCTCACAGTGCTCGCTCAACATCAAAACTTGCATAGCATAATTTCTTTGTGTATACACCACAAATCACTTCTTCTTCTTCTTTGGTTAGGTGGCGAACGGTAGCCCGAAGCACAATTTCGAAAATGTCACGTTAGCATAAAGATATGATGAGACTCAAAACAAAACAGCACAACTGTCATTTTTGACAGCGCTCACGGTGATATTAGTAAAAGGCATGGTCGGCGTTATCATATTGATTACAGTGTAACTCGAAACGCAGCCATAGATACGCTTCATGTACAGCGAGTGCAAGCGCCCTCGCGACTGGCATTCGTATGAGACAGTTTGAGATATACTTTCCGCCAGATAACCATCCAATAAAAGTCATTAACCCCACTTGTATTAAAAACCCTTTGGTTTTTTTTTTTTGCCCCCCATGGGTGCCTCTTACCGCGATTCGTTTGTTTTAATCGTGTTAACTTCTTCTTACGTTTAACCGCTTCTTCGCCTTAACGCTGTATATGGGCTATGTACAATTTAATAGTAACAGATAGCTGCGTACCTGTATTTAAGTCCCTAAAATTTCTAACATTCCCATCACTTTATATTTTCGAGGTGGCTGTTTTTGTTAAATCAAACATGCATCTTTTTATTAAAGTGTCTGATAATAGAAACAAAACAGATCTATTAATTACTAAATGTTATTACTCAATTGGGGAATTTTTGACCGTTGAATTTAAATTGTTATTATGACTTCTCTGTACTCCTGACTTTTACTAAATCATTTATTTTCAATTTAAATGTATTGACTTCGAACATGACAAATTTATAATCCCATTTTATTAAACTTGACATTTTGTGTTGACCTATTTCAATTTTGTTTTTTTTTTTTTTTTTTCAGAATTTCATCTTGACATGGTAAACTTGTATTGATTTGATTGAATTTGTTAATAATATTTATATTAAATACACTGTTTGCATGCCTTAGTTAAGGTAGTTAGTCTATGGATCATTTTAACCTTAACATCTGTAACTTGTGCCTACTTTCTGTGCAAATAAAGAACTATTCTATTTTATATTGTTCTTTTCGAGTCGATAGGTATATGATTTATGTTAAATAAGTTGGGCACAGTAGGTGGTTGATTAAATCGTCACTGGCGAGGAACATAAGCAGTCTGAGTAAATACTTGTGGTGTTTTTGCCAAAAGGGCGTAAAATATAATTTCTCGAATTTTAGAAGATGCAACGACTTTCATTGCGCTTTATCTGGCGGAAAGTATAGTCGTACTTACGCGAACAAGACATTTGGTACGTATACAGGTATCATTGTCCTGCCCCTAACCCAATTTATTTGTGGTCAACGCAACATGTTTTTTTCATGTCACTAACGAGACACAATACAATTTTAATTGTTATTGACTTCTAAAGATAAATCGGATACTCATTACTTAGAAGTATTTGCAAGTTAACTATCTGTATTTCAAATAGTTTTTTAGACCGTACGAAACTGCGTCTTTGTGTGCGTGCGCCTATAAAAAAAATCGAGGAGATCCCTCCATAGATGGCCTTCTGTTTCTATCTATTTTGTGGTCTCAGGGTAATTGTTTCAACGAAACTAGCTTTAACAGTCACCAGAGAATTAGCTGTTAAGGATTTGCTGGCGACTTGACGGATTAGCGAACGTTTTAATTTTGTGTTCGTCTATTTTAGGTTTTGTTTACGAATTGGATGATAAAGGATAATATGCGGGCTTTGGTGGAAGTGGTAGACCACTTCCATTAAAGCAATTTTTTTTTCCTATGTTATTTATGGTCATCAAACATTTTCTGACACACTGCCCTTCCTTAAGTATTAAATATCACTGTATTTTTTTTAAATAGTAACCGTGGAGTTTCCTACCGGTTCTTCTCCATAGGAAACGACCAATTATTGGAACCTTGCACCTTGCTTCTGACGTTTCATAAGTGCCTATGTAGGTTTATGTGAAATGAAATAGGTATTTAAAATTTGGTTCGACTTTAATTAAGCATCCATGTGCATTGAGACGAATATAAATGAAAAACCTGAACAAAATAAGCATAATTTCATATTAGTCCGCATGTTTTGAAAAACCACTGCTTTTTAAATAGATTATTCAGTTATTTAAGTTTTAATAAGGCTTCATGTTTGTTTCTTTCTTTAAGACTAATAACTGGTTTGTGCATCAAACTTAATCAAATGCTCGTGACAGACGACTGTGGTCTAAGTTATTAAACGATGAGAGGTGGTTTGAAAGCTATTAACACTTTGAGGGACAGTAAACGCTCATATGTGTTATAACAATAAAACTTCTACTGTGTCTCGTTCAGTATATTTGAATGTTAAGAGCCCCTATCAATTTTGCGGTCTAAAAACAGAAAATTCAATTTCTCAATAACCAGATTATTATTCCAGCTGCACCGTACGACAACGCACACTACGATTGTCAGCAATAGTTCGAACGCACACAGACACACTTTGCTCCGATAGTTACCTAAACTAGTAGCGCGCCGAAATTGATAGGGGCTCTTAACACAGTCGAAGATACTGAACGTTGGAAAGATGTTGGTTTAAGTTTAATTTTCAGTTTATTACTGAAAATTCATAATGTTTTTTATTAAAAGGCACAAGTAAATTTTCTTGCCCAAATTAATTTGGAAATTATCATGATTTTGATTCATCTTCAAGTTTTCATCACCAAAAAAAAAAGCTATCTGCCTAGCCTTTTTCCAACTATTTTGGGGTAGGCTTGCAGTCTAACCGGATGCAGCTGAATACCAGTTTTTTACATGGAGCAACTGCCTATCTGACCTCCACAACCCAGTAACTGGGTAATACGATACCTCTTGGTAAGACTGGTTGTCAGACTTTCAGGCTTCTGACTACCTGTAACCACTGTCAAAGAGCCAAGAATGACAGCCGGGACCAACGGCTTAACGTGCTTTCCGAAGCACGGAGGAATCTCGATATGTAAGGATGATTACCCATCCACGGACCAGCCCCGGCAAGCGTAGCTTAACCTGAACGAACTCTTTGAAATAAAAGGCTGGGACCAGAAAAAGACCAAGAAAATATTTTTTTGTAGAAATAGTTTTCTACAAAAAAATATTTTTACAATACTGCTCCTGCATAACGTTATACTTAAATCTGAATCTTCACAATAGGGATGATGCCTGGGTAAAAAAAATAAAATTCTAATTAGTCCGTCAGTCAGATAATACAAAAATATTAGATACGTATTTTTGCTTTATCATATTAATAAAAAAATACTTAAGTAGATAAAACGCATTTTAAGTTGTAGAGTGGGGGTCGCTACGTCACTTGTATGAATAAAATCCACATACTCGTAACGTCATGGCACATTTTACCTCAATGTATTGCCGTAATCTTTAGATTACGTAAAAAAAGAAAAAATACGTGTCCAATTTTTTTTCATAATCTCAAAGGACTAAAAAAAAAATTTTTGTCGTCAGCCCTATTCCATTTCATAAAACTCCGTAGCTCACACACTCCTTTACACCATGTCCAACTACAGCCACAGTTTAAACGGCCCAATTCCTTATAATTACTGACTTACACAGAGACGCACAGTAATTGTTTTAGTTCTCCCTTCACAGTTTGACATGTAATTACGACTGGATAGCCCTGTTTGTTGTTTTATGCAAATACTGTGTTCCCCTCTGTGTCAATAGAGAGTTAGAGATTTGTTATTGTGACCTTGTTGTGTTCTGGGCTTATTTGGTTTATTAATGTTTCGTTGGTTAGGTCTTTCTTAGGGTTTGCCTTGTTATTGAAGTTTGTTGACGTGCCTGAGGTGGCTATCACGGTTTCGGTCTATTAAATAATCAGCCTATAATGATTCCACTATTCAGATACCTCGTTTTTGTGAGGATGCGTAAGGGGCCAGTGCGGGTTCAAATTTCAAATTTAAAATATTTGATATCACATAAACCTACAAGGGCACTTATGAAACGTCAGAAGCTAGGAGCACGGTTCCAATTGGTCGTTTCCTATGCAGAAGAGTCGGCAAGAAACTCCACGATTACTCTTAAAAGTAAATGGTTTTACAATGTTAAAAGGTATGAGAGGACAGTGTAGGCCTATCAACAAGTACCAGATTGGTGGAAAACATGTCTTCGATTTTTGTCCGCAGCCCAAAATGACTGCCTGGAATTTACCAGACTTACGTACTTGCAAGTCAGTTATGGGGAAGAAGTAGAAGAAGTAAAGAAGCTGACTTTCAGTTACCACCAAACCAAGAATTGAAAGACTTAGCCAACTAGCTTGTTCCGTATCCTCCACTTCTGTCTACCCAAGTGAAGGTACATATAGAGCGTACAGTAATTGGATGGGTCAACAACTTTATTCGATAACGTTCTAGTCGCCTCGTATTCGAAGAGCATAAGTGGATTGAACTCTGTTTGGACGTTTTCTCCAAGTCCACGACAACTTTCTACATTGTATTTGGTATTCTGTTTTGCAATATTTACGTAAGACGCTGTCGTTGACCGCAACATTGCTTGGTACTCGTATCAAGTGAGATCGTGACCAACACAAGTTTGAAAAAATACAACATAATAATTATGAATTAAATAAAGCAATTACCAGAAAAACAGTACCAGACCAGACTAAAGCAGGTCTGTTTCGTGTGACAACTAACTAAGTACTCCTCCTCACTGTAACTAACTGATTAGATATTCCTAAGTATTTTAGTTAGTTTGTCTCATAGACCTCCATAAAAGAAATTAATAGGAAGAAAAAGCATTTTTTTTGCCATTTCTTCGCCGTTTCGTGAAAGTTTTTACGAAAAATCCAACAAATGAATTCTAAAAAAGACAATTCTAAAATAATCTAAAGTAGTAAGGTTTATGCTACTTCGTATTAAAAGAAACTCTAAATATCGTTGGTAAAACAAAACACCTTTTTTAGCTATAGATTTATTTTAAGTTCTCAATTTGCTAACTAAAAGTCGAACAAAGTAACAATCAAACCCTTGAACGCTTGACTGGTTTACGAAAACTATTTTTTATTAAAACGGTGAAGTGTTGTGTTCAAGTTCTTTGTCCCAGCCAATGTGATTTGAATTCAATAAACGGCACCGACTCAGATCGTTTTCCATGGAAATGAAGGGAGTCACTTTTATTTTGTGCGAGAAAGAATAATTCTATTGGCAGGTAATCGTTCCAGAGATTGGAGGTAGATATTAAAAATCCACTGGGAAGCTATTCAGGCATCCAATAGCTTTCCCGTTTTCATTGTTGGAAAATGTATGCTCAATTTTTTTTGTATTTCTTTTTTTAATTTACATTTTTCTGCTCTTTTCGTTTTGCTGCGACTGGGTGATTGTTATTGAGAATTTGAAAGGATACAATTCTGCACTTTGTTCAATTTGCTATTTATGAATGGTATAGAATATAGTTTATTGTCCAAGTACAGTAAGCAGGTTTACAGGCTAAAACCAAGTTGAGACGACATGAGTAACACCTTTAACTATGTTACAAAATATTATTTACTAGTGAACCCAAAACTAGAGAGTTAGGCTGCCTGTCCACTGGAGCGGAGAGGAGAGGAGCGGAGTAGCGGTGTGCCAATATTAACCAATGGAATTGCATAAAGCCTCCGCTCCGCTTCAGTGGACAGGGATTTGCGAACTAGTTTAAAAATTCATAATACAAAACCGGGAAGCGGAGCGGAGAAGTGGAGCGGGGTACCGGAGCGGGGAAGCGGAGAGGCGATGCGGAAAAATACGTGAACTCGGTTTAGCTCCGCACAGTCCGCAAAACCGCTCCACTACCTCACTCCGCACAGTCCGTAACTCCGCTCCGCTACCTCGCTCCGCATCAATGAACAGACACAGTCCGCAACTCCACTCCACTCCGCTGCCATTCTCCTCTCCGCTGCCGATGTTCGCAGCAGCGCGTACCGATGACTTCTTTGCGATCATGCATAAAAGAACCGCGTCAGTATTGCGTCGGATGCGAGACAGTGACAGCAGTTTCCTGAGCATCGTTGCTAGCAAGACTGAAGGCCCCCTGATGGGGCACCTGTGCGCAGTGCATGTATTGTTGCCAGGTATCCCCAGAAGATGGCATAATAGATATAGGGTCTTTAAGTTGTGTTGTATTATTGTTATTATGGGTAATGTACCTGAATTAAAGATGAATAAATAAAAAATAAGTGTTACCACTGACGAGCGGTCTAGTGTCCAGGGAGGACTTCGCCATACAGTCTAGCCGTCGAGAGAATGCGGTCTTGAAACCTGTCAGTTTCATACTAATGAATACCTATGTGTTTTGTGAATTTGATCTTTATAACAACTATAAATTGACCAACTGACAGCTGTCGGGAACTCATTCTATTGTGTCCTTCACCCCACAATCCTCACTTTTGAAAAGTTCATAAAAATCAATTTTGAAAACGCCAAAAAATAGTCAAGAAATAGTCATAAATAGTCACCAAGGTTAAAAAAATTGTCGCATTATGGTTCCGAAGATACAGCTATAAGTTGGTGAGGATTGTGGGGTGAACGTCTCCAAACAATCCTCACCTCAGTGCGAGCAAACGGCTGGGAGTACCTACTTGGTTTCAATTCCAAAAAATAGTCAATTAATAGTCATAACGCTATGCCAAATCTCGAAAATAGTCATTAAGGGATTCCAGAGATTTAAAGGGGTCTTGGTGAGGATTACGTGGAGAGCCTTTCTCGCCACAATCCTCACCTGATTACCGCGGAACGCCTAGGTTTTTGAATTTGAATTTGGTGTCAAAAAATAGTCAATAAATAGTCGTCTCGAACCATGATAATTTCGACCTGGTTTATTATATAGAAGTATGTTAAACTTCCACGTCAACTTCTACATACATTTTGTTTTGCTACAGTCGCGAACAGTAAAATTGTAAATCTATTTTAATAGTGTTGTGTTGTTGTGTGTAGTGTTGTGTTAATTTAAAACAGTAATAAAATATTGTAGTTACACTGACGTATAATATTTTTTCTGTCAAAGTTTAATAAATACCTACCTAGCTGTACATAATATTCCTCAAATTTTTCCGGTTGGCTTTATGAGACCAAATAAATGTCTTTATTTCAGATAAACTTGATTGTAGTATGAGTAATTAAGACTGTCTATCTACTTATATATTATGTACAGCTTGGTAGGTATTTATTAAACTTTGGTTGGTGGGTGGGTTGGTAGTACCTTGGTTGGTGGGTAGGTTGGTGGGTAGGTTGGTGGGTAGGTTGGTGGTTAGGTTGATTGGTGAGTAGGTTGGTGGGTAGGTTGCTGGGTAGGTTGGTGGGTAGGTTGCTGGGTAGGTTGGTGGGTAGTATGGTGGGTAGGATGGTGGGTAGGTTGGTTGGTGGGTAGGTTGGTCGGTGGGTAGGTTGGTTGGTGGGTAGGTTGGTTGGTGGGTAGGTTGGTTGGTGGGTAGGTTGGTTGGTGGGTAGGTTGGTTGGTAGGTTGTTTGGTTGGTAGGTTGGTTGGTTGGTGGGTAGGTTGATTTGTGGGTAGGTTGGTTGGTGGGTAGGGTAGGTTAGGTTGGTGGGTAGTGTTATGTTCGTGACAATGAAACACAGAGAATCAAAGCAGACTGATTTATTGGATAGTATTTCGACATACCCTCACTTATTATATATGGTACAATAATACCGTACATAACACTGTCCCCTCTTAATCTGTAATTACAACTAAATTATTATTCTAAAACATTTTAGTCCTTCCTACCTATTATAAAATAATGTGGAGTTTATAGTTATAGTGTTTGTTAATTAAAGGGTACACATACATAAATCTTATATGTGGGCGAAGCCGCTGCCACATTATAGTTACTAATAAGAATATGAAAAAGGAAATGTACTGATAACTTATGTAATACTACTTATTACAATTTAAAACACACAAGTATGTCAACCCACAAATAGTATGTAAGGTCTCTTAAATTTAAAACTGATTATAAAATTGCGATTTCTTGTTATTTTTTAGTCTTTAACTTCTTGGCACAATCTATGGCAGCTCTCCGGCGTAAACGACTATCAATGATCGGCGATGATGTAGTCGGTGACGAACTTTTAGCTGCCGTGACTACTGATTCGGTACCCTCATCCCTCTGGCATTTCCCTTTACTCTCGTATGATGTATTAAGCGGGGAGTCTACCGATGAAGTGCTTTGTGTTTGTTCAATGGATGTATTAGGTTCAAGTTCGGTTGACTCCATATTTGAACTAGGACTCGGACCCGTGATTGAACGTCTACACTTGGTAACGCCTTTTGTTAACAACTGATCAATATGACGTTTATGAAGATGACCGTCATTGGTTTTAATTGCGTACGTAACCGGCCCTGAGCGTCGCACCACTACACCCTCTGCCCACTTTTGCCTATGTTTCGAATAATCCCGCACGATTACGGCGTCCCCGATGTCTGCTTGCCGCAGCGGCGGACGCGCCGCAGCCGCACGCTGCTCGTGCGCCAGCTGCGCGCCGCGTACCAGTTCGCCCGTGTCCGGCCGCAGTAGGTCTAGTCTGCCGCGCAGTCGGCGCCCGAACATCGCCACCGCTGGCACGCGCCCCGTGGTGCTGTGCTCCGTATTACGATACATAAACAGAAACTTACTTAAAGCAGTGTTATCATTAACATTTTCTAGAGAAGCCTTCTTTAATACCCGTTTTATAGTGCGTACTGCGTTCTCGGCGGCTCCATTACTGGAGGGATGATATGGTGCGACGGGCAAATGTTTTATGCCGTTACGCTTAAAATACATACCTAATTCCGCGGATGAAAACGGCGGTCCATTATCGCTTACTATTTTTTTAGGAATGCCAAAACGAGCAAAAAGCCTTCTGAAACTATCAATAACGACCGTTGCTGAAGTGGTGCTCACTCGTTCCACTTCAATCCACTTAGAGTGAGCATCGACTATTATTAAATAATATCGATTATGTAAGGGACCTAAAAAATCGACGTTTATTCGTGACCACGGCTCCTCGGGCCAGGGCCATGAATGCAACGGCGCTAGCGCAGGTTGAGCGCGCTGCGACACGCACGCCGCGCACTCACTACAAATGCGTTCAATATCACTATCTACAGTCTCCCACCACACATAGTTGCGGGCTATCTGTTTCATTTTGACTATACCCGGATGACCCTCGTGAAGTTCTTGCAATATTGATTGTCGTAACACTTTAGGTATAACAATCCTGTAACCCCACACTAAACATCCGTGATCTAAATGTAATGAGTCTTTCCTATTAAAATATGGTTTTTCTTGATCGATGCAAACCTGTAACGGCCACCCAAACATTGTATAACCAACTATTTTATTAAGAAGAGAATCCTTATCCGTCTCTGTTTTTATTTGCTTAAAACTGAGTGGAAAGTTTTCTTCAACAAAGTTCAGATAGCTACATTCGTCGTCATCTTCTCGTACTCGTTCTTTAGTCGAGCTAAGAGGGAGGCGTGACAGGGCATCGGCAAAACAATTCCTCTCTGATCTTACGAATTCTATTTTAAAATCATATGCTGCTAATTTAACGGCATATCGTTGAATTCTGCTTGCAGCAGTTACAGGTATGCCTTTATTGTCACCCAATATATAACTTAAAGCACGATGATCACTCCTAAGAATAAAATGTCGGCCATACAAATATTGGTGATGTTTAGTCACACCGAATACAATAGCTAAGGCCTCCTTATCCAACTGCGAATAGTTGGACTCAGCAGGATTTAAAGTACGCGAGGCACAACAAAGCGGCCGCTCGCTGCCGTCATCGTAACGGTGTAACAACACTGCACCCAAACCGTATGGGCTGCTATCTACTGCTAGTATAAGTTGTAAATTTGGATCATAATGTACGAGTACCGGAGAGCTACTTAAGACATTTTTAATTCTCATAAAAGCATTTTCACATTTATTGTCCCAATTCCATTTAATACTTTTTTTTAACAAATCATATAAAGGTTTTAAAACATCACTCATATTTACGCAAAACTTTGAATAAAAGTTTACAAGTCCTAAAAAACTCCTTAACTGCGTAATATTACAAGGTGATGGGGCAGCTACAATTGCTTTAATTTTTTTATCATCAGTATGTAGGCCTTGTTTATCAATTCTATAACCTAAATATGTCACTGATTCTTTAAAAAATTGGCATTTACTATAATTAATCCGAAGGCCATTTTCCTTCAATCTCTGCAATACGGCCTTTAGATTTGACATATGTGATGCCCTACATTTACCACTAATACAAATATCGTCCGCAAACACAGCCGTAAACGGCAAGCCACTCAAAGTCTCTTCCATTATTTTCTGAAAATTTTCGGGTATGCACTTAATACCAAACGGCACACGATTATAAACAAAAGTACCGACGTGAGTGGTGATTGCCGTCATCGGCCTTGAAGATTTATCGAGTAAACATTGTTGAAAAGCATTCGACAAATCAAGCTTAGTAAACAATTCACCTCCACCTAATGTTGCGAACAGGTCCCCGATCAGTGGCAGCGGGTAGTGAAAATCTTTCAATCGCGGATTGATTGTCACTTTGTAGTCACCGCAAATCCGGATATCCCCATTAGATTTGACTACAGGCACTATCGGCGTACCATAATCTGATCTGTCAACTTTGTATATAACTCCTTCCCCCTGTAACCGATCGAGTTCTCGTTCGACGCGCGCACGCAGAGCCAGAGGCAATGGCCGCGCCTTCACAAACACTGGAGTCGTGTCATTTAGGTGAAGTCGTATCTGCGACTTGAATGTACCCAGTCCCTCTGCGAAAACTTCTGGATATTCATCCTTGAGTGTTTTCGCCAACGAATTCTCATCGGATACATAATGGTGGCTATTAAGTGCATCGAAACTGGATAATTTTAACTGTTTTATCCAAGTGCGCCCCATTAACGGCGGCCCCCCATTAGTAATAACGTACAGTTTTAATGAAAGTTGCTTATTGTTATAGGTAATTGTCACCAGTATATATCCGAGTGTTTGAATAACGTCTCCAGTATAAGATTTAAAAGTTAATATTTTACTAATTATCGGTAGCTTATGAAACATCCTATCGTAAAACTTTTTTGATATAGCCGATATCTTACTTCCCGTATCTACTTCCAATTTTAAAAAAATACCTTCGACATTCAACTTAATGTAATAGGGACCGTCATCCTCACACTTATTTATACTCCGACTATGATTGTTATGACCCATGTTATAGAAATTACAATCGGTATCAGTATCGGAATCAGTAACAGAATAGTCAAGATAGAACTGACCTTTGTTTGTCTTCTTAGTGTAATTACCATCCTTCTCACTACGACTGCACACCGATTTTAAATGTCCTTTTTCACCACACTTATCACACGAATAATGCTTGTAACGACACCTGCCCTCCACGTGACCGGCCTTGCCGCACCGCGCGCACGGGCGCCGCTCAGCCGCCGCCGCCGGCGCCGCGCGGGCGCTGCGGGGGCGCACGTCGCCAACTCGGTGCAGGCCGTCGCTCGCGCCGGCGCTGGAATCTGCGCTCGCGGCCTCCGCAGCCGGTGCGCTCGCCACGCTTGCGTGCCGCTCCGCCGCTTCGAGAGCCATCGCCAACTCCACACCGCGCTTGTAGTCCACATTCTTTTCGGCAAATAACCTGGATCGCATCTCCTCGCTGTACAGGCCCGAAACGAATTGGTCTCGGAGGTTTACCTCCAGTGTAGCACCGAAGTTGCAGGTTTTAGCCAGATGTTTCAAACCTTGTAGGTAGGAACGAACGCTTTCACCCTGCTGCTGTTTCCTCTGCCTGAAAATATGCCTTTCGGCTATTTCTGATCTCTCGGGTTCCAAATGATCTTTCACCAGTTTAACGAGCACATCGAAAGTCTTATCCTCTGGCTGATCCGGTGAACATAAATCGCACATTAAGTCGTAACACTCCGAACCGACCAACGTCACTAGCGTAGCCACGTGTAAATTTTCTTCGATGTCGTTTAACATTATAAACTGTTTAATCCGACGAACATAAGTGTCCCAATTTTGGGTTCCTACTTGGAAAACTTCGACTTTTCCGATCGGCATGTTGAAACTTTAAACACACGCGTAAAAATGGGTAATTAATAATATCCTCGTCGCCAATGTTATGTTCGTGACAATGAAACACAGAGAATCAAAGCAGACTGATTTATTGGATAGTATTTCGACATACCCTCACTTATTATATATGGTACAATAATACCGTACATAACAGGTAGGTTGATTGTTGGGTAGGTTGGTTGGTTGGTAGGTTGGTGAGTAGGTTGGTTGGTGGGTAGGTTGGAGGTAGGTAGGTTGGTGGGTAGATTGGTTTGTTGGTTGGTGGGTAGGTTGGTGTATAGATCGGTGGTAGGTTGGTGAGTAAGTTGGTTAGTGGGTAGGTTGGAGGTAGGTAGGTTGGTGGGTGGATTGTTTGGTTGGTTGGTGGGTAGGTTGGTGGATGGGTTGGTGGTAGGTTGGTGAGTAGATTGGTTGGTGGGTAGGTTGGTGGTAGGTAGGTTGGTGGTAGGTAGGTTGGTGGGTAGGTTGGTGGGTAGGTTGGTTGGTTGGTTGGTGGGTAGGTTGGTGGATAGGTTGGTTAGTGGGTTGGTTAGTAGGTACAAACTAACCCAAACATAAGGAGGCTATCTTGTTTAATTGAGGATATCGTATGGCGAGCTTAATACCAGCTCCATCATCAGATCCTGGACTACACTCTGGGATAACGTACCTACTTGTTAAAACAATTCAAAATGCCCGAAAAGACCCTGGACACCACCAACCTACTCACCAACCTACCCACCAACCAACCTACCCACCAACCAACCACAAACCTACCCACCAACGAACCTACCCACCAACCAACCTATCTACCAAACTACCCACCAACCAACCTATGCACCAACTTACCCACCAACCAACCTATGCACCATCCTACCCACCAACCTACCCACCAACCAACCTACCCACCAACCTACCACTAACACACCCACCAACCAAAGTTTAATAAATACCTACCTAACTGTACATAATATATAAGTAGATACTCGTAGATAGTCTTAATTACTCATACTACAATCAAGTTTATCTGAAATAAAGACATTTATTTGGTCTCATAAAGCCAACCGGAAAAATTTGAGGAATATTATGTACAGCTAGGTAGGTATTTACTAAACTTTGACAGAAAAAAAATTATACGTAAGTAACTACAATATTGTATTACTGTTTTAAAATAATATACAATACTATTAAAATAGATTTACAATTTTACTGTTCGCGACTGTACCAAAACAAAATGTATGTAGAAGTTGACGTGGAAGTTTAACATAGTAAACCAAGTCGAAATTATCATGGTTCGAGACGACTATTTATTGACTATTTTTTGGAATTGAAACCAAGTCGGTACTCCCAGCCGTTTGCTTGCACTGAGGTGAGGATTGTGTGGAGACGTTCACCCCACAATCCTCACCAACTTATAGCTGTATCTTCGGAACCATAATGCGACAATTTTTTTAACCTTGGTGACTATTTATGACTATTTCTTGACTATTTTTTGGCGTTTTCAAAATTGATTTTCATGAACTTTTCAAAAGTGAGGATTGTGGGGTGAAGGACACATTCTATTGACGGCGGGGCGTGTTACATGCGCTGCAAAAAAACTTATTATGGCAGTGTTGGAGATCTCTATCTATCTATTTAGCCCGCTATATCCCACTGCTGGGTTTGTGGCTAAGTAATAACAGCCGCACGGGTCGATCGATCAGGTTAAGGTTTGGCCCGTGGATGTGTGACCATCTTTACATACCAAGACCCCATCGTCCTCGGACAGCACGTTAAGCCGTTGGTCCCGGCTGTTATTCGTGGATCATTGACAGTCGTTACGGGTCGTCAGAATACCGAAAGTCAGACATCCAGTCAGACCAAGGGGTATCGTGTTATTTATTGTAACTGGATTGTGGAGGTCAGATAGGCAGTCGCTCCATGTAAAATACTGGTATTCAGCTGCAACCGGTTAGACTGGAAGCCTACCCCGACATAGTTGGGAACAGGCTAGGCAGATGATGATCCAACTGCTGGGCCATGTAGTCCCTTTCCCTTCTCCACCCACGTCTGTCCACTGCCATTGCAGGCCAATATTTTACGTAGGAGTAAAGTTCATCCCTCCTTCTTCACTAGGTCTGCCGCGATGTCACCTAGCATTTAATGGGACCCAATAAATTATTAATTTTGCCCACATCTCATCTGACATGCGGCAGACATTGGAGATAGCATTAAACATCCGGAAATGTGCAGATTAAACATTTTATTCATTCCCGCGTTCTTGCATGATCACGCGTGAACAATAATAATATCTCGATCAAACAGAGTAACTGAATGCGCAAATAAAGGCTACTGATTTAAATGCGCCGAACTTACTGTATCAGATGCAAATCTACATAATTCAGGCTTTCATGAAAATCCAATTGAATTTGTCCATTTTAATAAGTTTAATTAATAGATAGGGGTGATTTGTGGCGCCTTTTACGTTATCAATTGACGTATTTGCATATTCCACACTATTGATGTATGCTTTTTGATTTAATTAACCTGATATTACCATTACTGGGGCACTATCAATTCTATATGTAAGTTATTGATAAATGGTGACATAATTGTTTGTTTATAATTGCATTCATGAAATTCTGATAGTTTCATGTCTGTTGAGTTTAACTATCGGGAAAAATTATTGTATTGTATCATCATCATGTATAAAGTTGAACGTCACCAAAATTGTTTAACCTCTATAGAATCAATGTAATTGTTGAGCTCAGCAGCAAGAAAATCGGATGTTGCATTGATGACGTTAGTATCAACAACAAAATCAGTTACACTGTCGATATGGTGCTGCTGAGCCCTACGGTTAGGGCGCTTAAATCAAATCAAATCAAATCAAAAGTCATTTATTCAAACTAGGCTGAGAATCAGCACTTTTCGAACGTCAAAATTACATAAGACAGTCCCCCAAAACGCCCACCCTTCACCACTTCCTAGTGCGTTAGCTGGGAAGAAGAAGTGGCGCAACAAACTCCCCAGCTGCACAGCTGTCTGTTCAGTTAAAAGAACAAAAAGAAGATTCTATATAATAGTATTCAAAATAATTTACATTAAGCAACACAAAACATTAGAGAGCTGCTTAGCTGTTGTGAGCGCTATGCTCGAGAGCATGGTCTAGTCTTTAATGTCAAGAAAACCAAGTTCTTCGTCTTTAAGGCTGACGGTGCTAAATGTCCTGAGTATGTGCAATCGATTAAACTAAATAGGAATGACATATTGCGAGTGTACCAGTTCAAATACTTGAGGCATTATGTAACCGACGACCTTAATGACCAAGTGGATATTGAAAGGAAACGTAGGGCGCTGGCAGTCCGATATTACATGTTGACTCGCCGGTTTGCACGCTGTAGCAGGGCAGTCAAGATAACGCTTTTTAAAGCTTATTGCCAAGTGTTTTACACGTGCAGCCTGTGGCCCTCAGTGGGCTACCAGTGCCCTACGGGTCCAATATCATAACGGTTTTAGGATGTTGATGGGCTGCCCTGTTTCTGCAGTGCATCAGGTATGTTTGCGCAAGCACACGTCGACGGCTTGCACGCCATCGTTAGACAAAAATCTGCTTCTTTGCTCTGCAGAGTGCGGGAAAGCTCCAACTCCATCCTGAAGACCATAGCGGAGAGGTAAGATTCTCCTTTTTTAGGTGATGTTGTTCGAAGATGCATTTCAAACAAAAGCCTTGTTTCCAAATAGATATTAAGTTTACTAAATAGATATAAGTTATCATTTTGTTTATTTTCCCGTATGGATGTTGCATATCCAAGGTAAAGAGTATTAAATTTTTATTTTATTTTGTATGAAGTAGATATTATGCACTCAGACCAAATAAAAAACCGAGATATAGCGTTGCGAACAATAAAAAAGAACTGTCTTGGTTTTTTATTTGGTCTGTGGGCATACATAATAAATTATCATAGTATTGGCAAGTACAGTATTTGACAACCATGGTAGTGATCTCGAGAATCGAACAATTGAGTCTCCCGGTATAACTAAATGTTGTAATAAAGTACAGCTTTCCAAAGAAAACAATGCGTTTCGGGAATAGTCGTCTATCTTCGGAAATACGAACGCACGATGATGAGATCCAATATAAAACTGTTACAAACATGGAATTACTGGCCTATTTTGTATTTATTACCATGTAAGCAAAATTATAGATTAACAACTCTTTGCAATTCCAAATAGAATTTTCAAAACTTTTAAGTGATAAATGACGATCTTAGACTGGAGTAAGTAACTCGACAGAGAGAAAACTTCATACAAACGCGTAATGATAGGTGCACTACTACAAAGCGCGATAGTTCAAAACTTCGAAGTATTGCCTCTGTGGCAGGTTACAATGTGGCGCGTCGTTCGTAGAGATTCGGAAAAACGAAGATTACAGAAGCGCAACTTTTCTTTGGAGAGTTGTATGCTGCTGCGTTTTCTCCTAACATAGTCACTGCTTAGCGTGGTTTCTTTAAAGATCGGGAAAAATGTTAGGGGCGGATTTTCCTGTAGGAGATTCTTATAATCATAAATAATTGAGGGTATGTGGGTGTACTCTACCTACACTATCAAGGAATACAGTAGTTAAGTATAAAGATAATATTTCCCTTTAATTCCTTCACAGTAATTTCCCCCTTCATCTAACCGTATTATCTAACAACAAATCAAACTACTGTAGGCCTTGTATTGACATTGTTATTCTGTTTATGTTCCCTCAACTCCTTGTTATTCTCTAAACATCAATATGTAGTTGCTAATTCCAGTTTGCCGCAATAGTTTCTAGTATTTACATACAATCATTGTGGTGTATTGACATGCTGGTGAATTTCGTTGATTAAAGTTAGTATTATAATAACACGCCTGTTTTCCCCAAGGGCCAGGCAGTTATATTAATATGTAGTATCTAAATAGTTGGTCATAAATAGTGTAGTTTTGCTCATAAATTGATGATTTGGTGTTTTGGTGGACGAATAGAAACCGCGTATTTTCGGGCATAAAAAATATAATTTAATTATTTACCAACGAAATACATTACAATTATCTTTTACAATAATAAAAACTTGTATTATATACATTATCCTTTAATGCACACCCAATTACAGGTTACCACAACTTACACATTACCTACACATGCTTCTGATTAAATAATTAAATTAAATTAAGAATACATTAAAAAATAACAATATACTCGTACATACATGTTGATAATAAAGTTTAAAACTACACGAATACAATACAGCCAAACCAAGCATTAACTTGATTGTCAATATTATATCTGAATAAATGAATATTTAAAAAAATTGAAATAAAAAAATAGTTTAAAATTGAATTATAAATAAATTTAGATATAAATTAAAAGTATACAAAATAATGCCATAGAATTTGGTAAAAGTTTTTCAGTATTTCCAGAAATTAGGTATCTTATCTTTCGGAAACTAACAACTTTAATCTATTTAAAATTAAATAGATTAATATTTGTAATATACCTACCTTTATAATTTTATCGAAACAGATAATTATATAGATGTTAGACAGTAGACACCTGAATCATCACCGCTACTTTTGTAACATACGAGTTTAAATTTGTCGTGTAATCACTGGCAACCAAACCGGATTGGCAATGTTTTACGAATGGTAGAATTAGAAATAGTGTTAGTAATTACTCGGAACATTCCTGTAACAAAGAGCTCTTTACTACAGCTAATTTCAAGCTAACATACGCTCTGCCCTCGTAATAGAAAATGCAGTACTTGCAAAATGGCGGTTTCGAGAAAAACGCGGTAAAGTGTTTTTTTTAAATCTCTACTTTAACTGATTTAAAACTCATGTGTTTTGTTACGGAAAAGGTACATAAAAATACAAAGTATTGTTTAGTTTTGATTTGAAGTAAATTTTTCTTATGTAGGTCTTTAGAAAGTTGAATACTGCACTTAAACCTTGTGTCTCTATTGGTAATACATCAAAGTAGTGAAGTGAAGTGCAGTACTCGTGTTTGTTACTGCATTTATATCTAGGAAATAAATTGACTGCATTAAGCACTAGCAAAGTTATTTACTGAATATATGTATAATAAAAGGCATAATGCAGTGTAAAAACGACTTTTTAAACATTATATCGAAAAAAAAAAGGAAAATCATGATTATTATGAAAATATTTTTATTTTATCATTTAATCAGTCATTGTTGGGACATATAGTGCCTACTTAATAAAATATAATTGTACTGGGTACGGTGCTGAACTAAAATTTTAGAAAATATATGTTTAGAAATACCTATTATTATTAATAAAATTATCATTAGGTTTATTACATGTGATTTAGTAACATAAAATAAATGAGATCATTCTTCATTCGCTTTCGCCTTAAATTCTTTAAATGGAACACTGCTTCCGTAGGAAACTAAAAAATATTTAAATAATGGCACTGTAACAGTATTTTAGTAGTAATTAATTAAAATTAAATCTCGCAGCCTTTGTTTCATGTTTCTTCACAGTCTTCTACTTCTAAACTATTCACAAGATCAGTCAAAGAATCATTGACGTGGAGGTTTTGCCAAAACGGTAATCTGTTTTGTGGTATTATTTTGGACACTAGAAATAATACCAGATTTTCTTGGAAGAACGTTTTTGAAAGGATGAGGAATTGACAATGACTTTAAATATTTAACTTTTAGGAACTCAATTTCGTGTAATTTTCCATCATACTCTGTCTTCACAAACAAGTTAATTTTATTTCTGTGGACCTCCACAAAAACAATATATTTTAAATATATCCTGTTTGTGCTCTTTTTAAGTCTATGTTGAGATGAGTGATCCATATATTTGCAGAAGTCAGAAACTTCCATATCTTTTACTGTGACTTTCCCTGAATTAGCTAACTGCACACAATCAATGATACTTCAACGACCATGGAAATCATTTGAAGACATTTTACCTGCAATAAAAATAAACAAAGTAAATTATAGTTCCCAAGCATAGAAAAACACAGTGAACACAAACATCATACAATATGATCTTCTATACCTTTTGTGAAGTAAAAAAAGCCGTAAAATCTCATCAAAAATAGTTTACGAAACATGGTAAAACGATCACTATAATTCAAAATTACATTTTATTTTAATGTAGGTATTTGAATTGCATGTAAGTAGGTACTCAATAGGGGATTACTCAGTTACAAGTTACACGTATCAATAACATTAAATTCTTCTATTTTATAAACAAATTACCAAAACTTCACCGTGAAAACTTAGGTGAAGTGTTATGTCAATAATGTACATGAATGACAGCTCACTTCACCTAAGTTTTCACGGTGAATTTTTTACAGAATGGACCGGCAGTTCATAAGTAGGTACATTTTTACCTAGATTACTCAAGGTCATTTACGAATTATTCGTGATATTACGTAGGTATTTTAGATAATTATCTTGAAAGAAGTAACCAATACAGACTTGTAACGTCTTAAAATAATAAGTTAAAATCAATTAAATAAAATCTGCACTTACCAAATACGAGTACCTTGCCGCACAAAGCCGCACAAATTATCGCAAAAGTAAATGAAGGCGCAAAAGCCAGTACGTACCGAGTGGCAAAAGCACAGTGTGTAGGCTATATAAAACGCAGTATGCGCTTCAACAACACATAATATTTTACATTTTTCTTTTATGATACTAAGGTCAATCGCGGTATAAACAATTAATGCATTTCACCTTATACAACATGTAATAAACAAATACGAATGTACAAAATTAAAACGCAGCCAAAATGCGAGTACTGCGTTTCTTACTAGTATTTAGATGAATACTGCATTATAACTTGGTACTAAATACGTGATTACTGCATTTTAATCTGGTGTATGCTCATTGCTGCATTCATACTAACAACATCAGATAATTTCATGCGAAATACTGCATTTTTCCTTCTTATTTCACCATGTTCCAGCTAAGCAAAAAAAAAAAAACTACGTATGGCTTAAAGTCTCTAGATGTCATTTTTGACAAAAACAGAAAATCGAAAAAATGTCGATTACTGCATTTGCTACAACGAGGGCAGCGCTAATGTTTGTAGAATAATTACTTAGGCGCTCTACTACTAACACACTTAAAATTCAAATATATTATGAAGTTTTTTTAGCGTTGCGGGAAAGTCCGAAGGGATACCGTAGCCCCTGGCAACGGAAAGGTAACTGAAGGAACACGGGTGGGTTTTAGCCAGCAAGAGTCTGACACGCCCTCCCGCTCCGACCAGAGCGGGAAAAGATATTTGATAATTTTCAAACAAAAAAAAAAAAAAAGGGGTTCCTCATAATGTTTCCTTAGAAAAATGAGCAACTTATGCAAGCCCAAGCATCCTTACCTGTAATAACGATTATGAAAAGTTGTGAATCTCTATTTCAGTATGTAGGTAGGTTCATACAAAAGACTCGTGAAAGAACATTTTATGATTTTGTTCTCGTCTTTAGTAGTAATAATAATAGTCATTTATTTTGCGTTGCTTAAATAGTTAGTTTGTATCTACGTATCTATTATAAAGCATTTCTCTGTGTATATATTACGAGTACACTATTGTGTCATGATTTCTTTGATTAAATTAAAAAAAAATGTATTACTTAAATATTGAATTATAATATCCACTGTGGCAACACTGTCAAAGTACAAATTATTATTATTATAACAATGTTTTAAATGTATTTTCATTATTGCAACTCAATGTATTATTTTACTTTGGCAACACTCAGAAATAACGGTTATGATAATATCGTTATTTCTGGGTGGGGCAAAAGTCATGCTAAATTGTAAAATGTAATGCAGAGTCAGTCGTCATTGGATTGTGAAATAGAACAGTTGTGCTTATTAAAAGTATTACCAAGAAATTAGTGTTTTTCTTAACAAGTCAGAAGTGGCATGGAATCACGAGCCATATTATGCCGGTAAAATTGTAAGTAGTCTTATGAATTCTTTACTTCACTGCTTTTGTACGAGATAAGTTCAGTGAGCGATGAGTATGGTTATTATGTAGTCTCATGATTCGGTAGCAATCATTGTAGCGTATTTCCCATAAGGCTAATATTTAAATCATAGTTAATAGTAATTGGGCCGATGCACGTGCTACCTTTGGTCGAGGCAACTCCTCGATAAGGTTATCGTTGCGTTGGACTAATTATGATAATATATAGTAAGTTAATAGTTGGGCTGATGCACGTGCTATCTTTGGTCGAGGCAACTCCTCGATAGGGTTATCGTTGCGTTGGACTAATTATAAACAATTAGTAAATAGTTGGGCCAGTGCATGTGGTACTCTTGGTCGAGGCAACTCCTCGATAGAGTTATCATTGCATTGGACAACTTGGAAAATAAATAAATTACAAATTATGAGATGGAATGTTGGGAATTTCTCTACGAGATTTTACTTCGAATAATTTGAATAGTATGTCAGTCTGTTCCGTTCACTGCAATTTCTGTGCAGCTATATAGTTTGATAGTTAAGCAGTAGCTTAGCCTTTGTTGTTTGCTGCAATGATTAATGACTATGCGAGCTATCATATAATAAAATGTGTATTGTGAACTCCTATACGGCGTGCACTGTGGTTTAGCCGTGTGGGCGACCTGTGATGTACGAGTATAGTGTAGACTCCTATGCGGCGTGCACTCGGGTTCAGCCATGTAGGTGAGCTGTTCAGAGATGTACGAGTATAGTGTAGATTCCTATGCGGCGTGCACTCGGGTTCAGCCATGTAGGTGAGCTGTTCAGAGATGTACGAGTATAGTGTAGATTCCTATGCGGCGTGCACTCGGGTTCAGAGATGTACGAGTATAGTGTAGACCCCTATGCGGCGTGCACTCGGGTTCAGCCATGTAGGTGAGCTGTTCAGAGATGTACGAGTATAGTGTAGATTCCTATGCGGCGTGCACTCGGGTTCAGCCATGTAGGTGAGCTGTTCAGAGATGTACGAGTATAGTGTAGATTCCTATGCGGCGTGCACTCGGGTTCAGCCATGTAGGTGAGCTGTTCAGAGATGTACGAGTATAGTGTAGACCCCTATGCGGCGTGCACTCGGGTTCAGCCATGTAGGTGAGCTGTTCAGAGATGTACGAGTATAGTGTAGATTCCTATGCGGCGTGCACTCGGGTTCAGCCATGTAGGTGAGCTGTTCAGAGATGTACGAGTATAGTGTAGATTCCTATGCGGCGTGCACTCGGGTTCAGCCATGTAGGTGAGCTGTTCAGAGATGTACGAGTATAGTGTAGACCCCTATGCGGCGTGCACTCGGGTTCAGCCATGTAGGTGAGCTGTTCAGAGATGTAAGAGTATAGTGTAGATTCCTATGCGGCGTGCACTCGGGTTCAGCCATGTAGGTGAGCTGTTCAGAGATGTACGAGTATAGTGTAGATTCCTATGCGGCGTGCACTCGGGTTCAGCCATGTAGGTGAGCTGTTCAGAGATGTACGAGTATAGTGTAGATTCCTATGCGGCGTGCACTCGGGTTCAGCCATGTAGGTGAGCTGTTCAGAGATGTACGAGTATAGTGTAGACCTCTAGTTTGAATAAATGACTTTTGAATTTTGAATTTTATGCGGCGTGCACTCGGGTTTAGCCATGTAGGTGAGCTGTTCAGAGATGTACGAGTATAGTGTAGACCCCTAGTTTGAATAAATGACTTTTGAATTTTGAAGTTTATGCGGCGTGCACTCGGGTTCAGCCATGTAGGTGAGCTGTTCAGAGATGTACGGGTATAGTGTAGATAGACCCCTATGCAGCGTGCACTTGGGTTTAGCCGTGTGGGCGACCTGTGATGTACGAGTATAGTGTAGACTCCTATGCGGCGTGCACTCCAGTTTAACCATGTAGGTGAGCTATATGGAGATGTATGCGTATAGTTTAGAGCAGCCACATAGGTGAGCTGTAGTTCAGAGTTTAAAATTAAAGATGAACATGTACCTACAAGTATAGTTTAGAGTTCTATGCGGCTTACACTCCAGTTTAACCATGTAGGTGAGCTATATGGAGATGTATGCGTATAGTTTATAGCAGCCACGTAGGTGAGCTGTAGTCCAGATTTTAAAAATAAAGATATAAGAGTATAGGTTAGAGTTCCATACGGCTTACACTCTAGTTCAACCATGTTGATGGCTATAAAGAGATGTATGCGTATAGTTTATAATAGCCGCATAGGCGAGCTGTAGTTTAGATTTTAAAATTAAAGATGAACATGTACCTACGAGTACAGTTTAGAGTTCTATGCGGCTTACACTCCAGTTTAACCATGTAGGTGAGCTTTATGGAGATGTATGCGTATAGTTTATAGCAGCCACATAGGTGAGCTGTAGTTCAGAGTTTAAAATTAAAGATGAACATATACCTACAAGTATAGTTTAGAGTTCTATGCGGCTTACACTCCAGTTTAACCATGTAGGTGAGCTTCATGGAGATATATGCGTGTAGTTTATAGCAGCCACGTAGGTGAGCTGTAGTTCAGAGTTTAAAATTAAAGATGAACATGTACCTACGAGTATAGTTAGAGTTCTATGCGGCTTACACTCCAGTTTAACCATGTAGGTGAGCTTCATGGAGATATATGCGTATAGTTTATAGCAGCCACGTAGGTGAGCTGTAGTTCAGAGTTTCACGTAGGCACGTAATGTGATCTTATGCAGCCATGTAGGTGAGCTGTAGTGCAAAGCTTAACGTAGACACTTATGTGATTTTACGTAGCCATATGAGTGAGCTGTACATACGTTGATACTTATTTGATCTTATACAGCTATGCAAGTGAGCTGTACTTTAGAATTTAACGTAGGCAGTTATGTGATATTATGGAGCTATGTAGGTGACTACTAGTTCAGGAGTTTAACATAGGTACTTATGTGATCTTATGCAGCCATAAAGGTGAGCTGTAGTTCAGAGTTTAGCTAGATAGATTCATTTATTTGCCTGAAATATGGTATTTTACAGATTTTATAACAAATACACAATAGTGCCAACTAAATTCGGCATGCAAATTTTGTGACATTAACAATGATTCTAATTTAACAAAATAATTAAATTCCAATGTCAAAAAAATTAAAAAAAATTGTACTAAATCAAGAATTGCCTAAATTATCAAATTACAAATGTCAAATAAAAATAATTCAATTACAAATTTTCTAAAAATCAAGTTGCAAATTATAACCAAAGTAATAACGTCGAAGTAACGTTGTAACGTTAACGTTGGCACTTACGTGATCTTTTGGGGCCATGAGTTTAGCGTAGGCACTTATGTAATCCTATGCAGCCATGTACATGTGCTGTTAATAAGTCATGTAAATATGGTGTTAGTGAGCCATGTATGTGTGCTGTTAGTAAGCCACGTAGGCATGCTGCTATGAAAGCCATGTAGGTGCGCTGTTAGTAAGCCATGTATATTTATGCTGTTAGTAAGCCATGTAGGTATGCTGCAATGAAAGTCAAGTAGCAGTGCTGTTAGTAAGCCATGTAGGTATACTGCTATGAAAGCCATGTAAGTATGCTGCAATGAAAGTCAAGTAGCAGTGCTGTTAGAAAGCCATGTAGGTGTGCTGTTGGAAAGCCGTAAGGTGTGCTGTGAAGGCCAACGAAATGACAACTCCACTCCAGATCTACGCTCCAGAGCGGATCGTTAGTTTCTCTCCAGAGGCTCCTAGAAGATATGTATAGCAGGAAATGTTTATCTAGTGATTCTGAAAAGATACCTGTGAAGTTGCAGTTAGTTTTAGAAGGACTGACTGCAGATGATCTGCTGAAAATCATCTCGGCGATTCAACAAGGCACAAGTAAGAATGTTCCAACCACTAATGTAGTATTTTATCCGGATTTTAACCCTGATATTAAATCCCAAGATATTGAGTGATGGCTAAAAAGATAAAACTAATACTCCAATATTTATAATTGGAATGAAAAACAAACAGTTCAATATACCCAATCGTTAGGAATTGACAAATCCTCTGGGTCGGTCCATCTGATTCATCCCACTTTAATAATTATAATTTAGAATTGGACAAATAACTGTAAACACGAATGGTATTCATATATTTAGGAAACATTTAACATATTAAACATTAGTTTTAACCCCGTTTGTCTCGTGGTCGCAAGCGCGGCTACTGAGCTTGGGTTCCTGGGTTCGATTCCCAGGTCGGGTAGGGTGTCGTTTGATTTTTCTATCACGAGTTTTTCAGTAGCAACTAGATCGGAAGCTTGAAGTGTGACACCCCGTGCCTCGGAAGCACGGGAAGCAGTTGGTTCTGCGCCTGATCTCTACCCGGTCGTGTCAGGTTGCAGTCTCGTCGGGACTGTGGAGTAGGAGAGCAGTGAGGCACCTGTTTGCCGCACACATTTGTGCACTATGTCTCCTGCGTGCTTGGCTGGTCTCTGTTGAGGTTGGCCGCCCCATGGCCGGGATTCGGTCGGGAGGATTTATGAAGTGAAGTGAAGTGCAGTGCATACTCTTTTCTCTTTTCATCGGGTACTTATTAGGTGCATTGCCTGTCATATAAATAATGATATGTTACAGTGTCTTGAGTGTGTAATTGTTTTTTTTGTTACAAATTTTTCCTATTTGATGTATTGCCTCAGTGTGCGTGATTATTGCGTGCTTCGGAGTTAGCGCGCTGTAGGATGGCCGAATGTCATGATTTCTTTGATTAAATTTAAAAAATGTATTACTTAAATATTGAATTATAATATCCACTGTGGCAACACTGTCAAAGTACAAATTATTATTATTATAACAATGTTTTAAATGTATTTTCATTATTGCAACTCAATGTATTATTTTACTTTGGCAACACTCAGAAATAACGGTTATGATAATATCGTTATTTCTGGGTGGGGCAAAAGTCATGCTAAATTGTAAAATGTAATGCAGAGTCAGTCGTCATTGGATTGTGAAATAGAACAGTTGTGCTTATTAAAAGTATTACCAAGAAATTAGTGTTTTTCTTAACAATTGTACTTAAATACTTTTTATTTGCACCAAAGACAGCCCCATTTTAAGTCTAGTAAATCACTGTCCATTCCAAGGTTGCCCGGAAGTGGTCGCAGTAAGCGATAAGGCCGCCCATTGTATATTTTGTAAAATATTTCTTTTTCTTTTTGTAATGTATAATCTGGTGTACAATAAAGTATATATATAAATAAATAAATACATCTTGTAAATGTACATACTGAAATAGAGATTCACCTTCATTGCCTTATAAGTTTATATTAAACTCAACAAAGAGCAAAACCTTACAAAGAAATAGCAGAATACGCTTATTTTATTTACTGAAACAATTTATACCACGTAACAAAAAAAAAATGCTAAGTCGAATAAGTGAAATATTCGCGCTCACTGCAGTAAACTGACAAAATGAACATCACAAATAAAAAGTCGCAACGTGTTCACACGGAATTATCTCTCACACAAAAAGAGAAATTCTCTAAATGTAGCGAAGCTATTGTTTCACAGAATAATGCGCAGTTGTGTTTAATTATTTATGTGTGTGTACGTGCGACAGGTCATGCCGATAGTTCTAGCAATAACCGTACTATCATTAATTTAAATTGAATTATTAAGTTCGTAAACGAACCTACCAATTTTAATAGAGCCCCTTTTGATAACACATATGAGATTCTCTATAAGACAGCGATCGCAAAGGCGGGGGACGAGGGAGCTCAGTCAAAACTGGTCGTAATTCATTAGATGGGTTCTTGGTCTAGAGATTACGGCCTTGGCTGGTCCCTGATAACAAAATTGGAACCTCTTGGGCCCAATTCGGTGATTAACAACTACATGATATGTGTACCCCAAAAGACAGTGTTTTAGAAGGTGCTAAGGTCTAACGTAACGGAACTTAAGTTAATATCTTGTCCCAAGACACTGCCAGAGAGTAATTTTGTAGATAACTTGCCAGTTTTAATAATGTTTTTTTTATTTTTTTTGTCATCACACATCACAGGCATAATAAGTAGTAATAGAATATAGGTATTTGTACGTATATATATTTTTTCAATTATGCCATAATAAAAAATAAAAAATCAAGTAATTTATACAAACTAGGCTGAGAATTAGCACTTTTTGAACTTCAAAAAAAAAACGCCCACCCTTCACATTTGAGAAGTTACAATACCCAATATGCTTTTAGAAGAAAGTCGCCAATTGTATTAAATCTTTTTGAGGATTATCTTACCTACTCAAATCTCTGTTAAATAAATAAGTGTATATTATAACGGCTTTTTACTAAATGCATATGAAAGTATATACGGTACTTTTAACAAAAAAAAATGTATTTTTAAAATCTTTGTCGGTCAATCTGTTTGTCTATTTGATCCAGCTAATCTCCGAAACGGCTGTGCCGATTTTGATAGCTGATGTTATAAGGAGTAACTTAGAACACTTTTATTTTACTAAAAGCATTAGGGTTTACACGGGCGAAACCACGGGCAACAGCTAGTGATATATAAAAGTTGTAACTCGACTGGTCTTAAACTTCGACTTCAGAGTGACTTCTTTAATTTGTAGATTGGGCCTTTAATACATTGGGACATTGTTTATTTGACATCGGACGAAGCCATAAAATTAGTCCGAGATAATATTATTCGAGACCATTTCATACAGCTCAAGCGTCAGTTATAGAAATAGCTTCCATCTTCCAGATGGAAACTTTTTCTAAAATTGTTGCAAATAGAGATTGTTTGGAGGACCTATTTCTGTCGCTGTTAGCCTATCGATAGTTGCGATATTTGGTCGCAAATGATAATAACATAAGAACCTTTGACAATTTGGGTAAGCATTTTGAATTATATTGTGAGATTCACTGACATAGATGTAGGTTCTCAATTTGATTTAAGTAAATTATCTTATTTCGTCATTACCGTAAAAGTTTTCTAAGTGATTCTTTTGAAAGTACAGTATGTTGCTAACTTTGTGTAATTTAACTTGTTTTTTTTTAATTATACATATTATAGTCGCTTTTCATGTCTATCTATGGTACCGCGTTGTTCTTCAAAACAGATTTGAATGCAGTTTCTGTTAGCACTTTCTGAAAGGTTTATGTGTAATCAAGAAATATTTATGTTTTGTTATGGCGTTAAATCCATGTGAAGCAGGGACGGGTCCCTAGTTAATACTAAACCCTAACTTCCTGGACAGTTCTTAACGCATTCTTCTTCTTTTTATTTATTTATTTATTTATTGGTAAGGCACCTCAACGATTTACTCACTAAAACATACACATACAAAAATCACATAAAGTTTTAGGTACTTATTGTGAATTCGTCACTTACAGAAGTGCACAGCACTAGCAGATAACTTTATGATTAAAGGACGTTTTACTCGTAGTTATCGTTAGTTGATTTAGTTACAAATTAAAAAGAAAAAATACATTTGTTCACAAATACTCGTACGAGTATGATGGAAAGTACAGAAATATTTAATTAAATAACAAAATTGACGTAAAAAGAAGGAAATGGAAGTGTATACAATTTTATTAATAGGCGGCTTGAGTCGCACAGAGGTCTTGAGACTCCGAGCTGGTTAAAAGTCTCGTACGGAATTAACGAAAAGGGTTAGAGAATATGTCGATGCTATTGGTTCGTGTTCGTTCTTTTCGTGTGGTTAGTGACTAACCTGGTGTCAGAGTTTTAAAGCCACCCATGGGCCTCTGACTTGGCTTCACATGCCGTCGAGAAATACTCAAATCATTAACAGACGGATAGCAATAGAGACGCTGTTTTAAAATAAATACTTTTTAAGTTATTTAAGAAAATGGACGGAAATGGTTGTTTACTTATATACTACAGAAAAACCTATAAGAAGTCTATGGTCTTAAAATAACATGGTAATAGTAGATTTATACGCACAATATTGGTAGGAATATTGTGCGTATAAACTTACATTTACAGTTGGAATGTATGGAGAATATGTTTTTCAACTAGAATGTTTGTTCAAATTTGTCCCAAGATAAAAAACATGGTCAAGATAAAAAACATGGTAGATACTCGTAGCATACCTATTCACCGTACGGAACCCGCACCAGCGTCCGCGTCCGGTGTTTTTAATATCATTCCTATGTAATAACGAGTCACCGAAATTAAATCTAATCATGCCAAAATCTCCCTTCCACAAATGCAGGACCCAGTTTAAGTAAACAAAGTCCAAGAATATCGCTATTCACCCCCAAAAGCTATTTATACGGAGTGAGGTTTAAATATTCAAACTTCGCAAGTGGTAAGTGGTACACTGGGAAGTGACATTGGCCGTAGCAAAGCCAGTAACTCATCAAAGTACTTTTAAATTTAACCAAAAACGTCTTGAAGACATTCTGGACCAAGCCTTTGGTAAATTGGAATTTCTCTGACAGACTAACTTTACTGAAATTAATTTAGTGGATCCCGTCATTGTACTGAATACAAAGTTAATTTTCTTGACGGGAACCGTAAGTATTGCATGAACAACTTTGAACAGTATCACGCTAATATTCTAACTATTTCAATAACGCTTAGGCATTCTGATGTAACACACGATTGGGTAATTTTAGATCTGTTATATCTGGTATTTGGAATTGTTTGTGCTGTCTGAATAGAGACCAAGTTTGTTGGTTGTATAACTTCTGAAATGGAACGATCCAGACAGAATATTACGATGTGCACGTACTAATAAGCTATGCGCTATATATCATACATACTTGACGTACATCATACTGTTTATCGTTAGTTTTTTAATGACCCTTTTTGGTTTTTTTTTATGTTTTTTTATTACTTGCTGTTTGTATTTCCTGTGCGTGTCCCAAATAAAATATTTAACTTAAATTTTTTCTTTTCTTTCTGTTAAAAAAAAAAAAACTAAAAAAAATTAAAATATTTATGTCAACTTAAACATTGTTTGATTTTTATAGTTACATAAATTGAGGCAGATTCAAATTCAGATTCAGGTTCATTTACTCGCCAACAATGTAGGTACAGGTATGAGATGGTATATCACTAAGTGTTACCGCTATATTCTACCTTACGGTAAAGTCATAAAAACTAAAAAATACAATTTTCATAAAAATCATGCAGTCGTAAAAGCTAACGATATATTTTTCATCTAAATTAACAAATAATAATTAAGTCATTCTGTTAAAATATAAATTTTCGTAGGTATGTGTCGTTTATATTTTTGTATTATTTTATATTTTTATCATTTAAAAAGTCTTTTATATAATAATAAATTTTTTCTAATAATAATGCAGCCAGCTTTGATTTAAATATTCGTTTATGGTGTTCTTTAAAATTGTGCGGTATTTATTGTCTTTACCCCATTGACATAAAATTTTCCTATGTAGTGCTGTTTTGTAATTGCCTTTAAGTAATATTTTTTTATATTGAATTCTCATGGGACCTGAACGAGTCCTAATATCGGCTAGTGACGGAAATCAATTTAAATTCATTTAACAAAAATTCAACTTCTAAAGTCTGTTCCCTGTCTAGTGACAGGGCCAGTTACCCCAAAATATCACCTCGAACCTGGCAGCCCCAGTAAGTTACAAAAGTACTTGTGTCGGAGCTGTCTCACTCTTCCTTTAAGTGATACTTGTAGCTTTACAAAGATGAGGCTAATAAATAAATTGAGTTTATAGAAAAATAAAAATAAAACATTAATTTAGCAGCTCTCGGTGTGGGTGCATGTGTGTATTTGTATGTGTGTATAAGAGTGTGTGGGGGTTTGTGTGTGTCCCATTTTTTTTTAGTTTAATTTGTCAAAATGTTTTCTGAGGAGCTCGTGGCTAAGTAACAACAGCCGCACTGGTCGATCCATCAGGTTAAGCTACGTTGCCGGGGTTGGTCAGTGGGTGGGTGACCATCTTTACATACCGAGAATCCTCCGTGCCTCGGAAAGCACGTTAAGCCGTTGGTCCCGGCTGTCATCCATGGTTCTTTGACAGTCGTTACGAGTCGTCAGAAGCCCGAAAGTCTGACACCAGTCTTACCGAGGGGTATCGTATTACCCAGTTACTGGGTTGTGGAGGTCAGATAGGCAGTCGTTCCATGTAAGATACTGGTATTCAGCTGCATCCGGTTAGACTGGAAGCCGACCCCAACATAGTTGGGAAAAGGCTAGGCAGATTGATTGTCCAAATGTTTTCTGTTTCTTCATATGTTAGGGATCTCAACAGTTATGTATTATTCTGATATATACCTAACAAATTTTTTTTTACGGACTACATTATTTTAACAATGTTTGTACTTGATATTATTTAATTTAAAACCTGTAGAGGTATGTTGCGAGGAAAAGCTAAAATAAATCTTTTGTAGCGCTTTTCGGTATCGACCTTAAAGGCTTGCTTTGCGCCAACGGTGTTACAGTGAATACCGTAATACCGTAAGAATAGTTCTTCTGTAAGAAAGTAAATCAAACATTTGGCTACAAGTTAAATGCGATATTTTTTTGCCACAATTTCAGTCTAATAGGGGTGTTGACAAAAACTATTTTTGGCCTTCAGATTTGCTATTAAAAAATATTGGACATGTATTTTTATTTTTTTTACGTAATCAAAAGATTATGGCAATATATTAAGTTAAAATGTGGCATGACGTCACTCTCTGGTAGATTTTATACTGACTTGTGACCTAGGGAACCCACTCCCCAACTTTAATGCGTTTTATCTATACCATTCTTTATGAAAATGATAAAACAAAAATTTCGTGTCTAATATTTTTTTATTATCTGACTGATGGACTAAATTTTTTTTTCCAGTCCACCTCCGTATTTTTGTCATTATTAAACTAATTTTAGCAGTGAATCTAAATATACCGTTACATTTCATCAGCTTAATTCAGATTGAAGGAATTAATGTATTTTTGTTCTAAGTTCCAGCGGGACGGCGCTAACTGAATGCGCTAATGAATGAGCTGCCACTACATGCATTAGTTAACGCTCATACCCACTAGCGTTGTGGCCCGGCAGTCAAAGTACTGCAGGAAATCTGGGTGGGCGTCATTTTGTTCAAAGAACGCTGTATTTTATTTTTATTGTAGCCTAGTTGATAGACAAAGCCTTCTCTTTTGTCCTTCTAAGCCTCTCTTTTTGAGTGTTTTTTTGTCAATTAACTTGATATGTTTCTGACTCCATGTAAAAACACATTGATCTTCAAGCTACTTTTACGCGGCCTCATCGGAAATGTATTTTTTGTAATTTCATGCTCTATTCATGTCCAGTGACTGGCAATCTTTATTGTTTTGCAACTAATAATAATCGAAGATCATCATTTTCTATTCTGAATAATTGCTACTGAAAATAATTATTAATTTTGTAACATTATTATTTCTATTCTCACCTCACACCAACCTTATTTGCAACAGAAATTCACTTGATTTACGTCGACTGCGCCATTTTAGTCACAAAGCAGACGAAATAAATTGTCCTATAATTGCCACGCTGAATATTTTACCTACTTTTCAAGAGGGACCGCTAATGCATACAACTTGAAAAATAAGGAAACTGTCTTATGTACTGTTTGTCGCTATTTTTTTCCTTAACAAGTAATTTAGCACGTTGATGGGAATGAAAAAGTGAACATTAAGACGCAGATATATGCCAGTGACCTTGAGAGATTAGCTTGCGTGTTCTGTAATGAGCTCAGGCAACGCGCTGCGTCGACAATCCAGGAGCTCTGTCCCAAATTAGACGCTTATTAATTTATTATACATAAAAAAAGGTATTTTAATAAAACACGTATACTAAAAGATCAATAATCAAATTATCTTTAAAATGGTGAAAGTATCAGAAAAATACGCTTGATAGATTTTGCATGATTTTCAGTTTTTTATCCGCGTTAGACATCATTTTACAAATTAATTTCACTTTGTAATATGAATAAAATCTAATCTGTAATATTAAAAAATATTCATTAAGTTATTAAAAAAAAATTCTAATTTAACACCTTTTTCCAAATCATTAACACTACTCGTTTAGACATGGTCTTCCGTATAAAATCATTAAAAGTCGGTTACCGTCGCCTTAATGATTTTATTTGGGTATTTGATGCAGTATTTTCAACGTTTTGTCACACGCGTTTTTACTCGATTTATAACCAATTGACTATAATTGTCTCAATAACTCACGACATTATCCTTGCGGAAACTATTTCAAATTGTGTAAGAAGGTATTTTTATTTTCTTAAATAAATATCAACAAGAACACATCATTTGCACCTTTTTAAGTTGCATCATAACACCCGATTTTTTGCCTTGGACGTTTACTATACTGTGTACTGCTTTGGCCATTTTCTTCAGGCCATTGGTCTTGCTAGACGAGGAAGGTCTTAGACAGGACTCTTCTGTTCTAAGAGCCACCAGTTTCTCCGGCAGACAAAACCTGACTGCTACTTCAGGTTGGCTTCACTGCAAAAAAAAATATATGACACCCATAATACAATAGCAAAATACTATTAAATTTAAATTTTAACGTTTAAATGGCGCCTGTTCCCAAGTTCACACTACGAGCGGTGTGACACGGGCAGGTGGGTAGCTAAATAGCCGGTCACTTCACTACAGTGCCGGCAATTTATAGCCTCCGGCATAGACAAAAGAACGCCTAGATTTCGTGGTAATGTACGAGGAATGGCGCTTTAATTGCACGTACTAATAAAACGTTGGTTCTTATTCACTGCAACAAAAAACATGTGCAACTGAACGTAATTTTGGTTAATCGTAGGTTATTAAAAGCTTATCTTGCATGACATGATTAGGTAGTAGCTGACTTCTTATGATACAGAGGTGAAATTAATTCTAGGCTCATCATTATCTGCCAGCCTTTACTCAACTATCTTGGGGTCAGCTTCCAATCTAACAGAATTCAGCTGGATTCTAGTATTTTTAACCCCCTACGCAAAAAGAGGGGTGATATAAGTTTGAACACTATGTGTGTCTGCCTGTGGCACCGTAGCACTTAAGCAGGTGAACCGATATGAATGATGTGTGTCTGTCTGTGGCACCGTAGCTCTTAAGCAGGTGAACCGATATGAATGCGGTTTTTTTATTTGAAAGCAGGTTTACTAGCGATGGTTCTTAGACATGTTTTATCAAAATCCGTTCAGCCGTTTGAAGATTATCGGCTCTTTTCTAGTTGATGAATGAATGTGAGCGTCTTCCACAAATCTGATTGATCTGAAATTTGGTATTCTGTTACTTCAATGATATTAGAAGAACATAGTAACCTTGAACTGATGCTGCAGCATCACCTTGAATTTGCAGGATAATTCCCTTACCAACTTACAGCACAGGTATCGTGTTTAGGCTTATTGGAATGGGCTCAATGAATAGGTGATGGATAGATGATGATCAGGGTCTGGTGATGGAGTAGGAAAGAGAAATGAGGAAATGTTTGTGTCGTGGGTTTTTCAAATTTTAATATAATTTACTTGTACATGGAGCGACTGCTTAGCTCCCACTCCATTAAATTGGGCAACTCTGTAACAATTGTTTTGACGATGTCCATAATCTTATTGAAGGAAAACTGTAGGGTTGATATTGTATACATATGAGATGACCAAAATCTCAAATATTTTAATCTAGATTTGTCCCAGTTACCAATAACAAAGACTGTTTGTACTGATCATTTGATATCGCCATTATTGGAAGCTTGAAAGGTTGTCTGTCATGTCAGATATAACTTTGCATCTACATAACATAATTCCGGCTATAATGGACGCTAATAACATCAACCATCGACATCCAATAATCTGGCTAAGTGTATTGGCTACTGCATGTTGTACCGACATTAATGGCAAGCGCTCACCGACGGGACGGCATTGCACAGGATTATTTTAATACTCTTAGCGCTCTTGTTTCATTGATATCGTCACAAGAAGAATCTTTGGCATGCCTTAGCTGCAACAGGATGGCAGTATCGCTCAAGTACAAAGATACATTGTACAAGTATTTCTTGGCATATTTCGGCATGCCAGGAGTAGATCACCCGAGGCATTTCTCGGCATTCCATTTAAACTTTGCAGTGCCGTCCCGTTAGTGAACGTTAGCTTTAATGTGTTCTTCCATAGAAAAGGTCAAAGCTCTTAACTGACATTACTGAATAGATGCTGATGACGCATTCACACTAACTCATATTTTACATTTTACACGCGAGAGATAAGTGGATAGGTCACTTTACTCTACAATAGCGTAGGATTAAAATGCTCGAGGCACAATGACACCTAGATTTTGTTTTGCTGAATAGTTTTTATGAGATAAAGTGTGGGACGGAGGACATGTTGAATTAGTTTAGGTGTTAATTATAAATTCTGTTTATTTTTCTTTAACCTGTCTGTGTTTGTTTTGCAAACTAGATAGCGTTTGACTGAGCCACCACCTTTATATTTCAAAATAAAATTACCTAAATAATAATTAAATAATACGCTGGTAATTTTCACATTGCAAGGATTTTTTTTTCACGAAGTAGTATATAAGCGTTGATCACCATGTTTGCTTAGTTCGGGTTGACAATATTAGACCACTACAAGTCAAAGTTGATTTGACGTAAGTAAAGAGAGTAAAAATTAAAATAAATGTATTTTTTACATAGAAAGCCGTTGTCGTTGAGACAAACTTCATTTTGGCTTACTACCAGAGAACAGACCACTAATTGCGCAGACACGACTTGCACTTAGCCTTTAAACTACTGCTCATAAATGTACCTACACACCTACCCAATATTTCTTTTCTAATGTAAGTTTACATTCTCCCGCTAAAAGCGAGGTGTAAAGATACAACGGTACGTAAGTAGTGTCGGACTTAAGTGCTGGGTCACCACTTCACACGGCGTTGGTGTAAATTTATTGCCGGGAGCTTTAGACTAAGAGAGCGCTAGGATTACATTTGTTGAATAATTTCCACGGCAGGGTTATTTAAAACTGAGATGTATGAGAGTTGAGCGAAAATAATACGGAGAATATTGTTTCTTCGTGTAAGGATTTTTGTGTGGAAAGGGCCGAGGGGCTTGTGGCTAAGTATTAACAGCCGGGTCCGGGTCGATCGATCAGGTTAAGCTACACTTACGGCAGTTCGTCCGTGGATCCCCTCCAGTCCAGTAAAGTCGTTGGTCCCGGCTGTCATTCGTGGTTCTTTGACAGTCGATATACGGAAGCCCGAAAGCCTGACAACCAGTCTTACCAAAGGGTATCGTATTATCCAGTAACTGGGTTCTGGAGGTCAGATAGGTAGTCGCTCCATGTAAAATACTGGTATTCACCTGCATCCGGTTAGAATGGAAGCCGATCCCGACATAGTTGGGAAAGGCTAGGCAGATGTTGTGTGGGAAGGGCCGTACTGATGGCTTGGAGGCTAAGCATCTCTCAAATACGAGGTTACAGGTTATATTCTGATGTATCATCAAGACTTCATGATAGTATCCTTTTTTTCTTTCTGCAATAAAGTATTTAGAATTGAGTATTAATTTAATCTAAAATGGCACTGACGGAAAACAAAGTGGGGAAACCTCGACGTGGAATCCACCTGGGTGTAAAAATGGCAAACCGCCCAAAGCAAGGCAAATTAATGCTCGTTTCTTTTTTGTATGAGAAAAACCTTCACTCTTCAGTGGGATATTAAGCCAGTAGGTTCTTCAGTACGGACTAGAGGTCAAACTTCCTTAGGAATAAATGGAAAACTATCGTGTCGATATCAATAAAATTCTTATTTTGAAACAGCATCACATGGTTTTATTTTAAACACTAAACAATGGAAGCACGAACATTTATTCACACAACCATTTTCATATCGAAAGTAAAGGAAACTCGCAAATGTAAAATGCTATTTTAAAATAGTATTTCATTTTGTACAATGGCATCAATTATTAAAAACGTATTTACCTGTAATAAAGCGCGCTTAACTTGTCCGAAACATCGTCAGTTTAACGCTTAATAAAATTAAAGCTCATTTATTTCAATGCTACAGTAATCCTACAACTTTTTATTACGCATATTATTATGTGTTCTGGTTGGTTTTGTGTTGAAAAAAGACACGTGTAAAAGCAGTTTAAATAACGTGAGGAAAGGTTTTTACATAATTGAATTATATATTAATGTGCTATGCCCTAGAGTTCGTATGGGGTAAGGCCTGGAAGCTACATAGCCAACTGTTCAAAACATGTTCCTAGTGAATATGGCAAACAAAGCAATGTGAAGCCAAGTCAGAGGCTCATGGGCGGCATAAAAACTTTGACACCAGGTTAGTCACTAACCACACGGAAAAGAAAAACGATGGCAAATGAATATGCAGTTTAGATGCAGCTTAATGAGCAATGAATAGCTCGCCGTCCGATAACCAGGCCCGCGTCGACGGCGCGTTGTGTTCCACGCGCGCCTCATAGAGATGTCAGCACAACTGACGGGGTCCGCTAGGACTGATGCCTGCCGGGGTCGCGAGAAAGTCCGAAAGGGATACCGTGGCCCCCGGCAACGTACAGGCAACTGAAGGAACACGGGTGGGTTTTAGTCAGTAAGAGTCTGACACGCCCTCCCGCTCCGCGCAGAGCGGGAGAAGTTATTTGTGATTTACCACCCGAAAAAAAAAAGGCTGAGTTCTGGTTAGGTTTCTGGAGTGGATGTGATTTGTGTCGAGCAAATTAAACACCTCGGCCCAGTATTTGTGTCGTGGTTGCTGAAACTTTTTAACCACTACCTGGTTGGCAAGCATATCCCGTCCTTCTATCCTTCTATACTGAAGGAGATCAAAAGTTATCGTCATTAAGATAGCTACGCGTCAGATAATTTTACTATGTGACAGTTAAAGCTTTTTCCAAGATTTGTAAAAGCACTGCACCTGCATAAAGTAACTATCCGAAAAAGGTTATTCGTAATTCTGCAATTTTGTTCAATTTTTTGGTTACAAACATAGCGCAATAGCTTTTTACGCACAATAATAAAATTGTATTCTGCTTCCTCTTTATGCCATCTATTAAATTGTTTCATCCAGCATAGTCTCATAAAAGATTACAAAACAAACAAATAAATAAAATCTGCCATATTTTTAAGAAACCTGCTAGTTTATTGGACAGAACATTCGGTCGCCGGCCACCCAACATGGCATTCAACGCATGATATATGATGGCAAGCTAACTGCGCGGAAGTTCCACATTTGTATGGGAAGTCGTAATTTTATGTGTCCCAGTGCCTACACAGAATAAATATTACGATAGTGTTTCGTTGTAAAAATTTCAATAAAACTGTCTGTACGCATTTCCTTTGGTCCTTTTGTCCTGATTGTTCCTTTATTGTCTTTTTTTAAAGTGAAAGCTCCTAGATGCGGGTTGAGCGATAGATGGTAGGGGGAAATCTTATGGGTTCACGTCACCGACATGCAAATGTTAACAGTGTATGCATATCTGTAGCTATAACGGTGAACACTGTTATTTCATAGGTTTAAATTTTTACTTAATCTGTCAGGGGCCCCAGTGACTGCCTATTTAAAAAAAAAACACGCTTTTGGTTGACGAATCAGTGTGGTTCTTTTTTTTACTAGCAATATTAGGCTAAAATAACAGGCAACAAACAAAGCACAGTACTTCAAATACATAGTTAAATGCTAACTAGCTTGGTTAGATGAAAAACTACACAAATTAGGAACAAAAATTACCTTTTTCTATTTAGTCCCTACTTCATTAGTATCTCTTCATCATCATTCTCTTGCCCCTACCCCAATTTATTTCGGGTTGGAGCAACTTTTCAACGGTTTCTTCCATCTTTTGTCGATAACTAAGTATTATTAAGTAAGCACCTACTAAAGTTATCTCTTCGAGTGTTTCCACAGTTCCCACAATGACAATTCAAGAATATTACAGCACTTACAAAAACAACAAAAAAAAAAACACTAGTGAGCCTTATGGTAGTCGCATATGATGATAAGCAACGTTAAGGTAATAATCAACATTAGGGTAATAAGCAACATTTGGGTAATAAGCAACATTTAGGTAATAAGTAACATTTAGGTAATACGAGTAAGCAACATTAGGGTAATAAGCAATATTAACGGGCGGCCTTGTCAAGATCGTTTCTGACAGCCAACTCTAGCACCGGGCGCACTCATTGGTCAAATTAAATAGCGCGGGCTTCCCCGGCTTCTTGTGACACACTTTCGTCAATTTTCACGAAATCACTCCCACAGATTTGTTTATTTTAGATTTAGATTTTGATTGCACGAAAGTATGGGTAAAGATGTTATACATGAAAAACCCAAAAATAAATAGAAAACTCGTAATCGTAACGATCTTGTTAGGTGTCACACATCAAAATAAAGATAACATTAAGGTTACAACGTACCAAATAATACAGTTATTAAGCATAGCTCTTGGTAATAAAAGCTTGGAACGAGTCACGTACTTACAATCAAGTGGAATTGAACTCCTAGAGATCCTGGACGAGACTGGAAGAATGCTGGTTGTGGCGAGATTAAGTGGACAGGCGTGATATTGTGGTCAGAAATAAAATATGATAGTTATGTCATAGTGATAGTTGGTACAATACATTTATGTAATTATTTTTGTATTTGTTTCTGATGGGATTATCTCCCATCAGAAACATAACATGTAACAAAATGCAAGTTCCGCAACGTAATTCTTCTACCGCAAACAAATATGAGATCAAATGTAAAACCAAGTCTGTTAATTTATTCAGTACTGTCTGTCCTGAATGGCTTCGGGAAAAGATGGTGAGGTGTTTGTTTTGCTCGACTAGGCGAGGGCACTGCCGTGCCCCCCGATTATTAATGTTTATTAAAGCAGTGGTGGCCCAGGGGCAATGACCGCGACTTACCTAGTTGTAGGTCGTAGGTTCGAACCCAGACAGACGCTTTACTTTGTGTAAATTATTTCATCATCACTGCTCTCAAAACGGTGAAGGAAAACATCGTAAGGAAACCGGCATGTCCTAGGACCAAAAATTCGAAGACGCGTGATATCTACCAACCCGCACTGGGCTCGCGTGGTGGATTACGGCCCACTCCCTCTCACAGAGAGGAGGGCTATGTCCCTGTAGTGGAAATATTAAAGGCTCATTATATGCTAATGTTTATTAGTGCTACTGCGGATCCTGAGGTCCTGGATTTTATTTCTAGGCCGGGGAAAGTGTTATCGGTTTTTGCCATCTGGGATTTCTCAGTAGTAGCCTGGAGTCTGAATTTGTGCTCAGTCGATGGGCGGTTGATGGCAATAGGCTCGCCCCCTATTACATACGACTTATACATAAATAACGGAATGTGGAGGTACTATATACGTCTGCCTTATCTCCCCAAAGAGTAAAAAAAATTGGCTTTTACAATATTTTTAAATACAACACAACATAACCTTACGCCTGTATTTTTCTAAGAGGTAGGTAGGGGGTAGAGGAGGGTACCGGTTGCAAATATTAGCCAGTTATGTTAATTTGTGCAATGTGACGTGTGATGAGCTAAGTAAAGCCGAATTCACACTACCGAATTGTGTCGTGTCGTGACGCCTTCGGACGCTGTGTTAGCCAATCAAAACTCATTGTGATTTGATGTAGTCCTGAACAGATTCGTTTGATTGGTATACTGCGTCACGACATAACACGACACAGTAATGTGTCGGTGGCTTCACAAGCATATCAACAAGTTAATATTCAGCATACGAGTAATTTTAATTGATAGCACCTACTTGGGGCACAGCCCTACCACTACAGCACTACCAGGTCGAACAAATTGTCTTTAAAAATAGTATTTTAATGACATTTTGCCTAACCCGGTGATCGAATCCCACGCTCAGCAGTCACCCTTGCGACCACAAGACCAACAAGGTATTCACCTTGATAAAAATCTACTGAACTCGATTTAAACGAAATAATCCAATCCTTGTATCTAATTATAATTAAATCCAAGTTTCACGTTAAGATTACTAAGATTTACGTTCAAACGTTCCCCTAACTTCGCCACCCTTACATAATTTCAGCTTAAGTATAGTATTCGCTTTTTTATTTTCTAATTTCACTGTTTCAAGTATGACTACAGACAGTACCTATAAACTTTACGAACAAAATAACAGCATAATGTATCGAATTTTAACTTTTGTAGCCTGAGGAAACTAATTACTAAATTGTTTTTGAAGATTGAATTAGACTACCTTCTTATTCAATGTAATGAATGAAAAGGGAAGCTACAATCTAATCTTGTTAGTGATAATAAATTCTGTTAAATATTAAGGAAATCTCTGCTGTCTACTCCTAACTTAGGAAAGACTTTGAATAATTGACCAAAAAAAATACAGGAAAGTATCCCAGGAATAAACTATTAATGGTTACCTTTTATCTACACTTCTACACTAATCTAAACTTAATATTATACGAGTAAATCGAAAATATTTGATTTATTGTATGTGTATTTGTTATGGTTTCACGGTAAACGGCTAAACGGATTTGGAAGAAATTTTGCACATGGGTAGACCATGGCCTGGGTTTGGACATAGGACTTTTTATGCCGATATTCTCACGGGATCGAGACTTATGTGGGAGAAACCGCAGGGTTCAGCTAGTAATAATAATAAAAAGAGAAAAACATATTTTTTTATGTTTGTATTTTTGTTTGCAATAAATAAACTCAAAAACTACTGGACCGATTTAAAAAAATATTTTACCAATAGAATGCTATATTATCAATTAGTAACATAGACTATGATTTATAAAGATATCACGTGGGTGGATCCGCTGGCGGAAGCTAGTTTGTATAAAAGATTATATTAATAGATTTTTATATTACTCAAACTCAAAGCATTTCAATTAAACCATTACAGGCACTTTTGAATTGTCAAATAGTCGGTCAGTTAGTCAGAGAGTTGAAGCTAGTTGCTCATTCCAAAACGTAGATCTTTATGGAGAAGAACGGGCAAAAAACTCCAAGGACACTCTTTTAAATATAGAAAATTACAAAATCCTGGGTACATTATTCTATATTCATTATTTTATATGTGAGAACAATGTACAAAAAATAAACAAAACAATTCAAAATATAAGATTAAAATAGGCCCTGGCAAATAGAGATTACATTGAACTACTCCTATTTTAAACTGGACTAGCGGTTTACAGGCAGTATGTCCAAGCTAAAACGCAAACAAGCTCACTTCAAAATCCCACAACAGAAACTCAAATAAAACCATAATCAATTATACAAAAAGAAACATTTAATCATCTCAGACCAGCGACATTGCCAAAATAAATTAGCAACAAAATATATATCACAGACTATCTCTGCGAGAGCTTACCAGCCGTGTTTGGGCACCTAACATCCCAAGTCGACCAACAACAGCGCCCTGGAAGCTTTCCAACCACAAATCGCGGAATTTATTTGCCTTCAACCGTTGCTAGTGCATCTACGTGGGTGGTATACAAAATGCATTGGTGTAAGGAGATAGGGCTGCTGGATAGGGCAATCAAACGCAAAAATGTTCAAGTCAAGAGAGTCAATCACATCATCGCATCGTTGACATACTTAACCGTTAAATGCGAGTCGTACATTGTTCTCACACATAAATTCAAAATTAATGAGTTAACTAATATTTTTGTAACAATATAATTTAAAAGAGTGTCCATGGAGTTTCTTACCCGTTTTTCTCCATAGGTACCTACTACGCTTTGGAATGGTCAACTAGCTTAATATTTTCTGACTAACCGACTGCTTGACATTTCAAAAGTGCTTGTAAATGGTTTAATTGAAATAAATGCTTTGAGTTTCAGTAGCTTACAGAGTAAGTAAGCTGAAGTCGCAGTTGGCTGACCATATTTGTCGAAGGGCCGATGGCCGGTGGAGCAGACGAGTCCTGGAGTGGAGACCGCGTATGGGCAAGCGTAGTGTGGGACGCCCCAGCTAGGTGGACCGATGACTTTAAAAAGGTGGCTGGGACAGACTGGATGCGGAAGTTAGAGGGCAGGGTGTTGTGGCGCAGCCTGGGAGACGCCTATGTCCAGCAGTGGGCTGCAATAGGCTGAGTTGATTAAAATGCGAGTTAAACCAACCAATGAAAAAGAATACCCTTGTAGCGGCATCTATATCGCTACATGCGAACTACGCATCAAAGACCTGACGTCACACAAATCCTGCATCGCGCAATTAGAGTTTACCGCGCGATAAACATATTATAGAATCTCCCAACTTCAAACCTCTGGGCAGTTGCCCGCCAGACACGACACCCGTCTGGTCGGAGGATCCTCCCTTTTCTATGGGGGATGAGTGAAGTTTACACCCTGTTCCTCATACCCCTAAACCCTGAACGTGAACTACCACGTATCTAGAGTTTTATGATGTGCACTAAATTTTAATAAACTCCTACCTTTGCCTATAATTTTCTGATAAATATAGACTTGGGAGTCGGCTTATTTAAATCTGAATGATGTCATAAATAGCTGATTTCCTCGTTAAGTAGTAGGTACACCTGAACATAAAATAATGTGGTAACGAGTTTACATTACCTACATCATTCTTCCTACCTTTTTATCTTCTTGCAAAATTAAAACCTTTTTAACTTGATCTATCTAGTTGCTCTATATCTTAGTCAACAGACTTGTAGCGGGAGGCCGTATTTTACTCAGTTCAGTTATGGCGTTGCAACTCAAGTATTGGGTGATAAATAAAGTCACAATACATTCGAATTTTATCTACCGATCGTTTAGGTTTAAGTGAACAGTTTTGTTGAGGAAAACAACTTTTATTTTCGACCTTAAGAACAAAGTTGAATGGTTGAATGTTAAACACAATGTGTGTGTTGAATGATATTTTACTAGCATTTCTTGTTTTTCGCGTGGTTAGTGACTAACCTGGTGTCAGAGTTTTTATGCCGCCCATGGGCGTCTGACTTGGCTTCAGATGTCGTTGAAAAATTACTCTGAGGCGCGCCGGTTTCTTCAGGATGCATTAGACTGGAACATCGAATGAATGTGCCTGAATGGTGGAAATTATTATTTTAACGTTTTGTGTAGGAATAATTTTAGGTGATGTCGGTACGCAGAACCATCGAAGAAGTTCATCTAACCACCACCGTAAGGACTATTCTTGCTTGCAGCGCTCGGTGGCTATAGAACCGGGCCGTTAATAGATGTGGTCATCGTGTTCACGGGATTTTGTTTTAAAACTGGTTAGATATGACCTTTTTTGATGGTACCTCTTCTCCATCTTTAAGAATAATTCCTTAGTATTTTTAAGGGTAAGATTATAGTAAGGGTAATCGATTGAATTTTAACACCCACGTACAGAATTCGATGTCTTTGCCTTTACTCTGCCTAAGTTTACCTGGTTCTTTAATCTTTTATACTATTTTACTACTTTCAAATCAGCTGACTATCGCAGTGCCTGTCACCCTGTCACTTTATGTATCCAGTAAGTGCTGTGGAAATGCGTTCCTTGCGAAGCATGTGCAATAATAAAATAATAATAAATTCTTTATTGCCATAAATAGATATGAGACCCTAGCTCCAGAGCTAGGTTAGAGTACCTGTATTTCAGGAGCCAGTTACTTCTTCCATTTAGGTTACAATATAGTAGCAAAATGTTATAAAATTATCTTACTTTAAAAGAAATTTAAAAAAAATTGAATAAAACAAATTAATTATAGTTAAAGCAAATAAAATACTCTCATCAAATCAAAATAAAACAAAATTAACTTAAAAATTGAGAACAAGTATTAATAAAATTCAAACATAAACAAATTACAATAATAACGTCCTGATTAAACAAAATAAAATTTAAAAAAAAGTAGGGGGTACTGGTATGTGTGGTGCGATTATGAATGATAGGCTGAGGAATGATGTGATAAGACATGGTATAGTGGTGTGGTAGATCACTTTTAGCGATAAGACCGCCCATTGTGTCACCCTATCTATAAAATCTTTATTTATTTTAGCTTATGTTGTCCCACTGCAGGGCAAAGGCCTCCCTTTCTTCTTTCCACTCCTCTCTGTCTTGAGCTAGTGTGGACCAATCCTGCCTGTAGGCGTCCAGCTCGTGTCGCCTTCTTCTCTTGGATCTGCCGCGATGTAAAATAGAATAAAACCTTAGTGTTATTTATTTTAGAAGTATGTATGTTTGTATGTATGTATGTTTGGATGCATGTTTGTATGTGTGTATCTATGTATGTATGTAAGTTAATAATATTCACATATTATTTGTTTTATTTTATTGCGTGAATTGTTTTGATTTTATGTTAGTATTATACTTTATCTCTACTCTTACACACGGTGTCTACATCTCTTTTTATCCTCTGTCCTATCGCAGGTATGCTGGGAGAGATTTCTTTAGAAATAAGCATCACCTTTATACGTATTTTTCTGTTCTTTTCTTCTTGTCTGTATATTTGTGTGTACATATATGGTTAAATAAAATAAATAATATGCACTTCATTTACTCCTCCTTCTTCATTCAGTCTATCTCCCTGTGGAATGCGCTCCCCCAGGAAATTAGGATGGCAACCAACCGATTATCCTTTAAAGTTAAAGTTCGCGAGCACATTCGTCAGAAGCTGGCAGTATCATCACAACGTTAATGTTTTCCCATTGTTTGTCTTATTTATCGTTTTAGTATATTCGTCTATTTATGTATATTTATTTGTGCTTATAATAATAATATAATTTGACATATATTTTATATTTATAGTTTGTAATAGGTATTTATGTGTATCTTTATATATTACTTAATTTTTATTTTTTTTATTCCTCAATTTTTCGTAATTGCACCTACCACTGTTTGTCTCTGCATCATCCAAAAGTTGACTGGTGGAAAATGCCTATGGCATTAAGACCGCCCCTGTACATTTCTGTGCTTGAAGTATTCAATAAATAAATAAATATAACTACTATCAAGACACACATCGCGGTATTCCCAGAATCTAAAATATAAAGCTCCTTACCGACACGTTAGTTAGTTATACAAACACCTTAATCTCAGATTGCCTCGTTGCTCTAGTAGTCCCAAGTGCTATTGCTGAGCATACGGTTCCGGTTTCGATTCCCGGGTCGAGCAAAGTGTTATTGGGTTTATCATCTGGAATTTCTCAGTAGCAGCCCGGAGTCTAGATTTGTGTCAGATTGATTATAGGCTCGCCCCCTATTACATGGGACTTAAACATAACTGGCGAAATGTGGATGTACAATGGGTACACCTCTGCCTAACCGTTCGGGGAATTACAGGCGTGATTTATGATAATCTCAAATGTTTAATTACGTCTTTAAGGAGCTTCCAACAGACACCTGTATTAAATATAATATACAGGGCTTTCCACGGATATGCCACATGGAGGGAAAGTAGGTAACTTGAATATTGTAGATAGAACATTTTACTGAAAGAAGACATTATTTGAATTTAAACTGCATTCATAGATATTTAAATAATTACATGATTGAACCGAAAATCGAACCCGTTACATGATAAAAATAATCACCCTGTAGCTTTATCATACCGATCGACTTTATCATAAGGATTATTTTTTGCTAAATAACATAGTGTTAAAAATAAAAGGAAGACCATGAATTTTAACATTTTTAATACAAAAATAATCAATTTATCAAATGCTCAAAATGAGTCCCTTCCTGTTCAAATCAAATCAAATCAAATCAAATAATTTATTTGCATATTACATGTTAAAAAGGTGTTACAGGTATAAAATGTACATTGTAATATAACCTAATGAGGTGTGCAAATTTATATCTTAGGTACTAATCGCAACATTAATTAAACAGAATAAATTTTAAATTAAATACATTAAATATAGAAATGTCAAAATAAAAAGTCAAATCAAAATTTCAATAATCATTATGCTTGTGATGCCATTACAGATAAAATCAGTCATCTTTCATTTAAATAATCATTAATTGAATAGTAACATTTTGCAACTAGGAATTTGCGCAAATCTAATTTGAATTGGTCCATTTTGGGTAGGTCTATGATACTTTTTGGCAACTTATTGTATATTTTGGGTGCCATGCCCAAAATGTTTTTATTAAATACTGCTTTTTTATGACGTATTACGCATATTTTATTTTTGTGTCGTGTGCTTCTTGGATGTGTATAAAGCTGTAGATTCGCTTTGACAAAGATCGCCACTTCATATATATAAAGACACGGGAATGTCAATAGTTGGAACTGTTGAAAATGTGGCTTACAAGTTTCTGTGCGTTGTATGCCACACATTGCCCTTATGCATTGTTTCTGGGCTTTGAACGCCATTTCTCTGTCTGGCGAGTTCCCCCAAAATATAAGACCGTAACGTAAAGTAGATGCAACATACCCGTGATACGCCGTTAATAATGTTGCACGATTTGACACTTTTCTTAGGTTATGGAGAGCATACGAATACTGGCTAAGTTTTTTGCATGTATTTTCAACGTGTGTTTTCCAGCTCATATTTTTATTTATCCAAATACCTAAGAATTTTGTATGTTCTGCTTCACTGATAGTTTTGAGACCGTAATGAATATCCGGTTTTTTATGGTTTGTTTGTTGTTCAAAAGAAATGTAATTTGTTTTTTCCAAATTTATTTTTAAGTTATTTTCAGTTAGCCAAGTAATTATATTATTTAAGTTGTCGTTTATTTCTTTTTCGAATGTCACATCATCCTTACTTTTGATTAGTATTGTGCTGTCGTCAGCGAATAAAATCATTGGATTATTAATAGTTTTAGGCATGTCATTAATATATATAATGAATAGTAATGGAGCAAGAACACTGCCCTGCGGCACACCAAATATGCATTTTCTATGTGTAGAAACATAAGTCTTATCGGTTCTTGTATAGGGGCAGATTTTATTTATGTATGTAATTTGTTCTCGATTAGTCAGATATGATTTGATAAGTTCAAGGATATTGCCTCTAATTCCATATTTTTCCAGCTTGTTTATCAGTATTTTATGGTTAACAAAGTCAAATGCCTTTGACATGTCCATAAATAATGCAACTACAGGAGTTCTATTGTCAACGTTAGTTAGAACATGTTCAACCAGTTTGTATATGGCAGATTCAATGTTTTTATTTTTCCTGAAACCATATTGTTCGCTAACCAAGATTTTGTTAGTTTCTAGAAATGAATATATGCTGTTATGCATTACTTTTTCAAAAATTTTAGAGAATACTGGAATGAGCACGATTGGTCTATAGTTGCTAGGATCTTGCTTATTGCCTTTTTTATGTAATGGTTTAACTACAGAGATTTTCAATTTTTCTGGGAATATGCCTGTTTCAATGCTAGCATTGATAATGTGGCTGAGTATTGGTGCAACGATATGAGATGTGGCTTTTATTACCTCGGTGGTTATGTCGTCATATCCAGCGCTTTTAGTATTTTTTAAGGAATTAATAATTTCAAATATGTCAAAGGGTACTGTAGGTGTCATAAATATTGAATTAGGATGAGAGTTTATTGTTGGTTTACTATTAAGATTAATGTCACTTTGAGATTCAATTTGGTTTATAAAATAATTATTCAATGACTCTGCTAATTGTTCAGGGTTATTTATAATTTTGCCGTCAGTTTTTATGCTATCAATACCTTTTTTAGGGTAATTTGATTTCTGCTTATTAATTATGCTCCATGTAGCTTTGCTTTTGTTTTCAGCAGTATTTATAAAATTATTGTTTTGTGCTTTTTGTGTCTGTTTGATTATGTGTTTCAATCTTTTAGTATACGTTTTAAGTTTATTTTTATTGTCTAGACTTGGTGACTTTCTATATTCCCATAGCATGTCTCTTTTTCGTTTTGAACATTTTTTCAGTCCTGTTGTGATCCACTTTGGTTTTTTAATTACCGAAATTTTTATTTTGTTAATTGGGAAACATAGGTCATAGAATAATTTAAATAGGTCGTGGAACTCATTAAATGCTTTATTTGGGTCCGAGCATTTATAGGCATCATGAAATGATACATTTTGCAGGTATTCCGTAAACTTTCTAATATTTTCATTACTATAGTCACGTTTGTAGATAAACCAATGAGAGAAAGTGCAGGTTTTTTTGACACGACATTTTAACAGTTGTGCTGTATGGTCTGATATTGCCAATTCTGTGACCTCGCAGCTACTTCCTCTAATATTGTGAATGATATTGTCAATGCAGGTCCCGCTACACAGACGTGTTGGAGATCGCGTCCCCAGAATGAGGTTATAGCTACGCAGTATATTTTGAAAAGTGATTGACATTTTACTATTTTTACAAATATCTATATTAAAATCTCCACATATTATTATCCTATTATTAAGTTTTAAACATATTTCGTTTAACATCATATCTAAATTATTAAAAAACATTGATACTTTCTCTTTACTTTGATTTGGCGGTCTATAGATACAAATAATGATGATGGGATGGGAAGTAAGTTTTATCGCACAGCATTCAATTTGATTAGTTATGGTCCATTTATTTACATTAATGGTTTCAAATTGATGTGTGTTTTTTACAAGAATGCACGAGCCACCATTTCTATCTTGCCTAGCGTAGCATGCTCCTAGTGAGTAGTTAGAAATATGTAGGTGTTCCTGGTCATCTTTTTTCATGTTGTGTTCGGTTATGCATAAGATATCTATTGATTTACCTACGAGTACATCTGCGAGTTCATTCAGATGTGTACTTAATAGATCCGACTTATTTATCAGGCCATTGACATTTTGGTGCATTATAAATATATGATTATACACGAAAAAAATGTTTGTTACTATCTTGATTTAGTATGGATTGCGAGTTTGGTGATTGTGTGTCTGAAGGTATTTCAATTTTTCCCGACTGGGAACACTCTGCCTCAAAATTGACATTGTTTAGGCTGTATATTGTCTTAATAAGATCTTGTAAATCTGATACTACAGCTTCCGTACCATAGCTATTCAGTGTGCCTGAGCGCTGATTATACATGTCATAGTTATAAGAAAGATTTAGGTTGGAATCCAATAGATACGCGTAGTTATATGCCTGTGTATCCATATATAGAAGATTATTAAAAACTTCTATTCTACTATTGTACAGAGTATTGCCATAATTTTGTTGTTTTACATAATAAGTATTATTATATTGAAATTTAAATTTATATGTCGGTAAACAAATAATAATATTAGTATGAGTTAGTGTTATTAACTTTTCTCGAATAAACATAGTAAGTTCTAAATAGTTTTGAGTTTTTCGGAAGTCTTCTTCGCCAATATAAATAATACAATAATCTTTACTTGTAAAGTTTTGAACTTTTACATCGATTGTCTCTAATACTTGATTTAGTCCGCATTTAGGTTTCCGATACTGGCAAATGTCGTAGTTTCGCAGGTTAGTTTCTTCTGCAACGGTGTACAATTTATTTGATGTTTCACTACTCAATAAACATATTTTTGGTTTAGCTATAGTAGTACGAGTAGTAGTCTGTTTGCTGTAGGATGTGCATGGTGATGTCACTCGGGCAGTATTACTCTCTTTTTTATGTTGGTGGATTTGTTCTGGAATTGTCCTATCACTGCTTGTTTTATTTTGCATGGCATTGGGTGTTATCAGACATGTGTTTTTCGGACATTTCTTAAGTGGAGTTGACTTATTGTGTTTTGAAACTGGACTATTGGTTGTACTTTTAATAAGGTGTTGTTGTTTTCTGTGGGGAGTAAGTTGCTTGACAATTTTATTTTTATTTGGAGTCCCAATTTCAATAGATAATTTTCTGGTTGCCTCCTTCATTAGTTGATTTTTAGAATTGAATCGTTTGTTTTAGTTCGTTGTTTTCGGTTGACAATTTATCTATCTCCCCGTGAGCTGCCAATAATTCTAACTTAAGTTCTTCAATTTTTTGTCGCAACTCTTGCACTATATCATTGTCTTCGTGGTCTGATATTTCTGGTAGGCTATTAGTAGTGCCATCTAGTGTTGAATACAAAGTCGCACTCTTTTGATTATTTCGCTCCCTGTCGATCTTTTTATCTTGTTTTGGTGGATATTTAGAATAATACGTCTAAGTTCTGCTTGTAGCTCGTGGACACATTCATACTGGTCCTTCTCGGCGGCCATCTTATTTGTCAGGTTATCATTTTTCTGAACAAAATTTCACATCAAATGTTAAAATTCATGGTCTTCCTTTTATTTGTGACACTATGTTATTTAGCAAAAATAATCCTTATGATGAAGCCTTTCGATCGATATGATAAAGCTACAGGGCGATTATTTTTCTCATGTAACGGGTTCGATCCCGGTTCAACCATGTAATTATTTAAATATCTTTGAAAGAAGTATAAAAAAAAAAAAACTTTTAATGTCTTCTTTCAGTAAAATGTTCCATCTACAATATTGAAGGTACTTTCTCACCATGTGGCATATCCGTGGAACGCCCTGTATAGATATACGTAATTAAGAACTAGTTAATTATAATGTTGCTGATAACAAGGTGTATTAGATATTCAAAATAATTATATCCAATCAGAAACCAATTTGTAATTAGAATGGTTTCCTTGAACCAATTGCTTGGAACACTCTGTTTATTAGAACTATGAATCGACTCGTATAGTTTTTTGAACAGAATTATGTTCGGCGGTTATGGTTAAAGATACCTCAAAATTATACCGGTACCGGTTTAAAAAATAAGGGTTGAGCTATACCGATACCTTTTTAAACCGTTATTTAACCTTTACACGATTTCGGTACCGAAAAACAAGACGGCGCGGCGCGGGTGCGCGTTCGAACACGTTAGAACTTGTGTATTTTAGTAGTTCTACCGAAATATACAGGTATGCATTTCCAATCTGAAAATACCGCTAAGAACTGAAAAAAATAACGGTATCGAAATATTTTGGTAACCCTTATTTAACGGTAAGACGTCATACCGAAATTTAAAGGTACCTGAATTTTTGGGTAATTCAGTCCCTGCACATGTACAACCATTTACAATGAACACTTCACTGTTGACAGCGCTCTGTCTTGGTTTTTTATTTGGTCGGAGTTAGGCAGTAAATAACTTTAATCTACTTAAAATGTGAAAGAATTTTAGTTTCGGCTAACATACACAGCTATTTCACATTCTTCCTGAAATAACAGACAAAAACTTTCCTTGTAACATTATTTCCTTTTATTATTGTTGCCCGACTTCATAAGACCAATTTTGGTCCTTCGAACGTATACGTTCTAATATACTCTTCCCGTCCTTTCCTCCCAATTATTATCTATACGTACCTACATATCACTCAAATCAACCTTTGACCTGAAGACTTAATTATCGTCGTAATTAACGTTAGTACAGTATAATTACATTAAATTTCCATACTTTATTAAGGTCCATAGAATTACGGAGGGTGTATTTAAAATAACACGGTAACTTTTGCGGGAGGCCGACGAAAAAATACAGTGTACGGTGGTTCAAAACAACTGTTTAATTTACCTCGGAAATGTTTATTATCTTTAGGGAAATTTAACAGAATCGTGACTGGGATGTTGAATACTGTATTTTCATCAAATGCTCGCCCCCGACATCGGGGAGCGTTACAGCTTTTTTATTGTAATCTTCATCAAATAAAATTTGAAGTCGTTTTTAAAACGTACATGAGTTAATGGGGGATTTCGAGGTTTTATGTTAAGCTTAGTCTGGAATATTTAGATTCAGGCAAATTCTTTTTGTCCGGATTATTTTTTTCTCAATCGTGATTATTGTGATGATAACATCGACAGTAAATAAGAATAGAGTATGGGTTAGGTAGAGGTGCACGTACAATACACCCACATTTCGCTGATAATGTGTTTAAGTCCCATGTATTATGGCGCGAGTCTATTGTCATAAACCCGGCACAAATCCAGACTCCCAGCTGCTACTGAGAAATTCCAGATGAAAAGCCCAATAACACTTTGCCCGACCCGGGCATCGAACCCAGGACCTCATGCTCAGCCGTAGCGCTTGCAACCACTAGACCAACGAGGCCGAATATAGTAGTAGGTTCAATGCACGTTTACAGCACTAGTGCAATTTACAGGTTATTATTTGATAGGACTATTTAAGAAAAAAATAAAACTGTAGAACATAGCAGAACAAAGTATGTATAAATCACTTATTATTTTACTTACTCTGGCGCTATATCTAAGCAAACATCACCAAAACGCATTTGAGAGCCCGAAAAAGTATTCGCTCAAGGTTTTTCTCCGTTGTGTTGAAGAGACGAATAGACGATCTTATTCAGCCCTGTCGAATGTATGACGTGTGAATTATTCATAGAATATTTTATCTTTTCAGTGCGAACAGGGAATCATGTATGTTTTAGGGAGTTCATACTCGGATCACGGCTTTTTCTGTCTCAATGAAAGAATCCAGGAGTTTCAATAACGCTTTTGTTTTTCTTTTTTTGGATTGAGCAGTTTTAGAAGGTTGTTCGAAAGTAGAATTTTGAATTTAGAAGCAAAGATTGTCTCGTTCATTTGACGTTTAGATACTAACATAAATGAAAACACAATAAAAAAAAAACTATTGTCATAATTTCATGTACTTAGTGTCAGTCACAAAAAAATCTAGTATTACTCGTATTAATACCTACTTTGGATTCAAACAGTTTGCCCTTTACCAAACAATTATAATAGTTGAAGACTTTGCTATAGAATTAAGCTTCTTTAACCGTTAAATATTCGATAGGTCGAGGCAGCTACGGCACTGTTCAAACCCTGCCAGTTGTTGTTACGACTGAATAAATTTTATTTTCCATCTACTAGTACTGAAGGACCAATAAAAAAGTGTAAAATATTTTTAGAACTGATTTGGGGTTTTATAAAGATAACACTCCGAAGGAAAAAATCATTCTTCCATAATTTAAATTCTTAGAAATTTTAAGATAAACAACAGGTAAAAGTAACTTACTGGTTCGATTCCTTTTTAAACGCCTGCAAAAATCGGAGATTTTTTGTGTTTAGATTGCTCGAGGTTTTTGGGCTGTTCTATTTTTAGTTTTTTAAGTCGTTTTTAGGGTTTCGTACCTCAAAATGAATAATAGAAACTCTACTAGGATCACTTGGGACCCGTCAGGAACGAAATGCCTTCTCACTTGTGATTTAAACCAAAAACAAAATCAAAGTCATGAAAATGACACCCATGATGAAAAATTTGAACATTTTCGCAGCCGCCATCTTGGATTTTCATTTTGACTTCACTATCGGCTTTAACGCTTTCAATTAAAACGATACCCATGATGAAAGATTGAACTCGTGAAGAGCAGCTCGTAGCTAAGTAATAACAGCCATACGGTTCTATCCATTAGGTTAAGCTACGCTTGCCGGGGTTGGTCTGTGGATGGGTGACTATCTTAACATACCAAGACTCCTTCGTGCCGCGGAAAGCACGTTAAGCCGTTGGTCCCGGGTGTCATTCGTGGATCTTTGACAGTCGTTACGGGTTGTCAGAAGCCCGAAAGTTTGACAACCAGTCTTACCAAGGAGTATCGTATTACCCAGTCACTGGGTGGCTGTGGAGGTCAAATAGGCAGTCGCTCTGTAAAAATACAGTATTCAGCTGCATCCGGTTAGACTGGAATCCGATCCCAACATAGTTGGGAAAAGGCTAGGCAGATTGATTGACCAATGATGAAAGATTAGAAAAATTTTGCAGCTGCCATCTTGGATTTACATTTTAACGTCATTATTGGCTTTAACAACTTCAGAAACCATGAAAACGACACTAATGATGAAAAATTCGAAAAAAAATTACAGCTTTTTGGGAGAGAACTCGTAGCTTTCTTTTATAAATGCACAATTGCGTATACTTTGTTTTTTCTTTTACGCATGGAGTAGATACAAATCCACAGGCGCTAATAAATTCTTGGTACGGTACATGCATATTTGAAAAACAGAGTGCCGTTTGTACAAAAAACATTTTACCGTAAATCTTTTTCAATAACAGGAGGGATAAAAAACTTGAAACATTGAGGTGCAATATTTTCATCCCTCTTATCCTTCTCATGAGAAGGTGATTTAAATGAATATTTACAGATAACTACAGAATTATACTTGAGAATTCTGACATTTATTATTTTTCTTTTAAGCGGTTTTCGAATCTTTTGAGCCCAGGACAGTGCAGGTGCAAAGTTAAGTTCATCGCCCATTATAACAGCACCGCTCTAGTGCAGTAACACCACGGCACCGCCTCGAAAAACCTAGTCGTCAACGCGCCATAAGCAGGGCGGTACTGCTAATCGCCAACGCACTGTCAGCAGGACGACCGCTCGCTGCCGGCACGCTACCGGTGTGGTGACAGCTTGTTGTTCAATCACAAGCGAGGCGTCACCGCGCGGACGGCGAATCCCCGGCAGGAGCGGGCTCCTCGCTTGAAGCGTGCTGTCGGCGCGATGTGTGACGGTTCGGCAGGCCGCTCATCGCTGGCGAGCCGTCCACTATTCTGCATAGCCGTTGTAAAATAGACTTTAATACATGACTTAAAATCCTAATTTGAATAACAGGTTATTTGCCGTGTCGGAGCTGTGCTGCTAAAATCAGCGATGTCCTCTAGTTGACGTTGCGTTACGCCATGTAGACGTTGCACTAGCGTCGTTTAGGCGAGATTGTATCGAAAATAACTTTACGCTAGTTTAACGTCTGCGTGTTTTAGGGAACCCTTGCTAAATAATAACAGTTGTATGGGTCGATCGAAGGTTTAACTACGCTTGTCGCAGTCGGTTCGTAAATAGGTGGTCACCCATTCACGAACCGATCATTACATATCGAGACCCATCCGTGCCTCCGAAAGCACTTTAAGCCGTTACCCAGTAACTGGATTGTGGAGATGGGCAGTCGCTCCATGTTAAATACGGATATTCAGCTGCATCCGGTAAGACTGGAAGCCGACCCCAACATAGTTGGGAAAGGGCTAGGCAGATTGATTGATTTGTTTGTGTAGCGTTTATGTTCGACGAACCCCTACACAAAATTCAAAGGGTGCCTTGTTGCAGAAAATCTATTACCGAGGCCTATATTATAGGTTATTATAGGATTCTATTTCAGCAGAAATAAAATTAATCTCAGCCAATAAATAATATCGGCAGTCTTCCAATGTTTAGTGATCGTGATCGGGTATTGCAACAATGCCTTGGAAGCCTTCCAAACGCATCATGAACATCATATTTTAAACTGGCAACGACATCGCTTTTTAGTCTCACTGACAATTATTGCTCTATTTTAAAAGTGAACCAAACTAGTCAATGTTTGAGCGGTTTAGTCGTGCAATTTGGTAGTTTTTTGAACAAAGTTTAGTTTAAGTTATTTTAGCTGGTGGTTACGTTTATTGGTAGGTATACAAGAATAGTTTATGGGTCTAAATTATTGCTGTAAGAATTTGCACAGAAGAACAGTCATAAAATATTCTACAAATCTAATAATGGACTTCATCAGTTTCTCCAGTAAAAAATTGAAATTGATTGAAGAATAAAAGTATCCACCAATAGGCTACAAATAAAAACTGTCTTAGAAACTATATTGATTGCTACTGACACTAGACGTAGACACTCTTAAAATGATACAAGTAAGCTTTGTTTATTTCTGTCTTCTGTTTCTCTAAGTCTGCGCACATGAAACGGGCGAGAGCGGCGCGGTGCGATCGAGCGATGCACGGGTGGCGACAGGGCGGTGGCGACGCGCTAGCGATAGGAACAAACTTGTTTGATTTCCGCGCGATGGCCGCTCGTTCCAGTATAGTGTTGTATTTTTTTTTCGTCAGTTTCGTGCCCACGCCTATGCCGCTGTCGGAGCGTCCCGCCCTGCGCCGCTCCGCTGTCGCCATCGCTCGGCTGCCGCTAATTTCGTGCCCGCAGACTTAGGCCCGTCCACGCCACTACTCAAAGGTAACGTGTTTACCAATATTTAGACAGAATTTAACAGTACTGTCAACGCTCGGCGGAGCGCTGACGGTACCCGGATAAATAAAATGCTTAATTTTGGTAAAACCAAATAATTATTTGGGTCTTAGAATTAATTGTCACATTTTTATTCTAAGGCCCGGACTCCACCAAAGACGAGACGACAGGAAAGAAGAGGAGATGTGTTTTACACATCTCTCAAGCGGAGATGTAAATTGTGCTATGTAGTCTGTCTGCAAACACTAGCCACAACGTAACCACGTCGCAATCACTAGCGACAACGCAACCACATCGAAATTTTGTAGTTACCACAACGCAACTGTAAAAAGCTACAGCGCCACTATTCAAACATAACCACTGCTTGCCCAAATTTTGCCATTTGTGGTGTGGTTGTGGTATGTGTGATCGAGTTAGTGTTAAGATGAATCCGCCATGAAATTCAAATTTTCTTTAGTTTTTTCGATTTGCAGGTCAGTGTCAGGTTGTATCTTGATCAAAATATAATTCGCGACTATAACAGTTATGTATTTACGGAATTATAATCATTAGAATCATTAATACACCCCTCTAAGTTAGATTTGTTCCATAAGAACATTTTTTTATAGAATAGTTTTTATGGAACAATATATAAATGATTCTAATGATTGTACCAGCTTATAACTTGCGCCAAATATCTTTTAGTTTCTCAGCATCGTCCAAAAGCGTCTTAGTTGACATCACGCGCAACAAATATGTCGGGGCAACACACAAACTTTAGTAACTTTGTTTGGATTTCTTGTAACAGTCTCGCAACTTTTTAATTGGCTTTTGTTATATCGCATGTCGGCTTAGTTTCGGCTCTTTACGTTGAACACAGATTGGTTTTGTTAATAGTTTCGTGGTTTAATTTTAGGAGTAGATTGTGTTGGTAGTTAATAATATTGTATTTATTTATACTTCATGTACAGTGGAACAAGCTATTTGATATGGGTCCACGCTTTATAGCAGAACATTTTATGTCATAATATTACTTTGCATCACAACGGATAGCATAAACTTAATTTCGCAGAAAATCGTTCAGCATACACTCATTTATCATACATTCAAATCTCATAATTTTATAAGTCACAATCATCTTTAGTAATAAATTTCATTTTCATAACGATTAAAATGTAGAACCATCATATCGCAGAAAGTCCACAGTCAGAGTCATATTTTGGCATACATTTCATATCGATAGTCTTTAAAAGGCTGAACAATCATATCTCAGAAAGTTTACAAAATTCATAATATTATTAAATAAAATTCAAATTAGTTTATAAAATTCTGCCATCTTAAAAGTATGCCATTGTAAAGTCGGACATATAAACATTCGGCCAAACAATAATTATATTAAATTTGTTTTATGCATTTTAAATATTCATTAAGAAGATTATGCCAAGTGTGTTATGTCAAATATATTTCGGTGCAACAAGTTTCTACCAGATAGAGGGTAGAGGGGGAACCCATTTGATATACAGGCAAAAATTTTCATCATTCCACAATTATAATTTATACCAATATTTTTTTTTCTCGGGTGCGTAATTTCTTTTTAATAAGAATTAACTACCTACTCAGCACGTGCATAACATTGTTTAAAAGCATTCGCAAGTTACTCTGCCTGTATACCAATTAGCTTGTTTAATTGTTCAATAGTGGTAGAATGCCTCAATGCTCCAGTGGTCGCAAGTGACCGTTGAGGATGAGGTCTTGGGTTTGATTCCTAGGTCGGGAAAAGTGTTATTGGGTTTTTCTATCAGGAATTTCTCAGTAGCAGCCCGGAGTCTGGATTAGTGCCCGGTTGATGGCAATAGGCTCGCCCCCTATTACATGAGACTTAAACATAACTAGCGATGTGGGTATACTATAGATACACTCTGTCCAACCCTTTGGGGAAACGCGGCGTGATGTTATGTTATGTAGTGGTACATATGCGGATAGATATTCTCTGCCAGTCATTGTCTTTGTCGTTTTGTTACATTTCTTTCAATATTTTACGCATACGTTATTGTGAAGCGTGTGTGTGTGGGTCAATAAACAACATGGTCAACCAATGATAACCTTCATGAGGTGGGCACTCATACTCGGTTTGCAATCGGTCGTGAAGCAGGCATAGGCAATGAGTTTGGTCCCATTAAGCGCTTTGAAAAAGTCCTAAGTTTCTGCATATTTCCTTAGCAAAGATAAAGATAAAACAAAAACAATGCTGCTTATTTAAAAAGCACAAGTTTAAAAAGTTTTCTGAGAGGAATGCAGTTTATAGGTAATAGGGAGATCGAGTTAAATAGCTTTTAGTTTGTGGTGGCTTGAGTGTGAAAAAGCGGGTAGACGCCCAGTCTTTACTCCGAGGTCGTTTATTTATCTATATTATTATTTTTTAAAGGATTATTGGTTATATATCGGCAATCCATTAAGTAGGAGAGGTCATTTACAACCAAATGACCCCTTTTGACTTCTATGCAAATGTCAATAATTTTCTAACTCGAAAACTGTTGGCATTTTATATTTTCATATCATGCATTTTTAAATATAAAATGTCAAACAACTTGATAATGGTTGACATTAGCATAGGGGTCATGAGGGGTAATTTGGTTGCAAATGACCTCCATATAAAAATCAACTGCAATGCGTTAGTCTCGCAAAAACTCGAAAATGGCTCGCCCGATTTTATTTTATTTGATCGCGTCATTACTGGGTTGGTTTAGGTATAAAGAAAATTAGAGAAACCCCAAAGAAACAGCCGAAAAATCGAAAAAATCGAAATTATGTCTTTTTTAGACCAAATTTAGATTTTTACGATTTTTCGGCGAAGTTCACCGGGTTATCTAGTTCTAAAGAAATTTTAAAGCCATTTATTTGAAACTTGACGTTATTGAGCAGTTCCATCTTCTCTTTCATTCATACTAAGTAGGTATAAGCTGGAGAATTAGAGTTCTTCACCTCCATTTTGATGACACCGTAACCAACTTATTTTTTCCAACGGTGCTCTTGAATAGTGGTGCTTACCCAGTCACACATGCAGACCATATTTTACTGTATCACCGAATGATGTAAGTCAAGGCATTAAGTTACTACATATTCAGGCGTCATGATGGCGCTGCTTTCATCACATTTCTCAGAAAAGAACAAAATAAATAAAAATTTAATAAATTAGACAAACATCATTATTTAGCTTTTATTACTCCAAAACAACAAAACAAATTGCAGTCAAAATGTTTATTGTCTACGGTTAAAATTGCGTTTCGGAAAATTCCACCAAGCTGCAATCAGATTTATAGTACGAGTTATATGAGCATTTTTTGGCAGCACCCGTTTGTTCTAAACAAAAAGTTTCTGTCGGGGACTCTTCTCACTATACGAGATAGTTCTGGCTTCGTTTATGAAATTAGTTTCTTATATTGGAGACTTTCTTATTGAAGTTTGTTGGAGACCTAACACGAAGACTTGAAGTGGTCTGCGCACATCTCGTTAAATAAAACTTGCTGAGCGCTTATCGGGATCTTGAAGTTGTTCGCGGATATGTTTATCTTGGGCACAACCAGTGCGAGAATAAAAGAAGATTTTTGCTGAGACACGACGTAGTTTACCAAATGGGAAACTATGTCGTGTCTCTTTTACCACAACTTCCAAAGACTAAGAGCGATTTTCACCAACGAAAATTGAACGCGATCGGCACTGCAACTGCGTTCAAGATCTGTTGGTGTCAATCATCCACAACAATGATTCATTGGTGAAAATTTCCGATTACTACTAGACTAGACTTTGAAAGTTTTGTAGTTAGACGGTTAACAAATTAGAAGGTGATCTGCTCAGACATATAATGGAATTCTCAGAGTTATAATCTTTAGCTTCGGAGTGATAGTAGACAAGTAACCAAAGTTGCCGGTATTTTCCACAAGATAACCGCAAACCACAAATCGGAAACAATTTCATGTCAGATGCCCTTAGTCTTGATTGAGCGAGAGTCCAGTTAAATGAAAAATTTATAGATAAGATTTAGAAAGGCAAATGATCAGATTCATTTGTGTGCTATTTTAGAGATCTATGTCGTACGATTAGCTATTGTCTTTTTCCTCAATTACCATCAAATATTTCCAGACTTTCTGCATAAATAACCAATCAGCGTCAACAGAACAGTGCCAAATATAGACAAACGCCAAAAATAGTGAGTAGTACTCTTTAGTTTTTAACCGTAGAACTGGCAGACAATGTTGTTCAAATACTGTCGTTCCGCAACTCTTGGTTCGTTAGCGGCCACGTTCTGAATCACGGTGCACCCGCGAAATAAAGTTGCCTCAGCAAAAATAAGCTTTATATATTTTTATGTTTACACTGTACAAGTTGGCTGCATAATGTTTTGTCTGTAGAGCTCTCTGTACGTTTTATGGGGGTAGTGTGTTATTAAAATGTTCTGGGTTAAGAATTTTGTTGGATTTTTATTGATATTTGTAACGTTGGTTTAATATTATAGTCCGCGTGTTTTGTATCAAAATGATTTTCTGAACGTGGTTTTTAGTAGAACCTGGTATGGAATATTACTATATACTATAGCTTACAATGTTTAAGTTGGCGGTCTTCTGCATTTAACATCATGATCTTCTGCATTTAATAATAACTTAATTAGTAAATTAAGTATACCGGGTCATATTATAAAAAATGTAAATTAATTATATGAGGAATTCTTTTCGGTAGTGCGCACCGAGTTCAATAATACTTTAAAAAAGAAAACTAAAACGATTTGCCCAAATTTTTTGTTCAGTGACTGGGCAACTAAGGGTATTAGGAAAAGTAGGGAAACATTGTTTGAGCTGTATGGCCTTAAGCCTTATATTAACTCTGAAACTTTTAATAAATACGTTGCTACTTACTCTAAAACTTTCAAAAATACCTGCAAGGTAGCTAAAGCCTTGTACATTAGCAACAAGATCAAATCAGCCGATAATAAAATAAAGACGGTTTGGAAAATTATAAATGACGAAACAAACAGAAATAAAAGACATAATAATGCTTTCACTCTAGAAACTTCACGGGGTCTCATAAGCACTAACAAAGAAGTTGCTCAAGAATTTGTAAATTTCTAAACCAATATCCCACTTAAAACTACTGAAACTTTACATTCCTCTCCCTCGCGTTCAATTGATTTATTAAGAGCAAACGTTTCATCCTACCCGATTGAATTTAAATTCAAGCATATAAACCCCTTAACAGTAATAGTAGCAGTGTAGTAGTAGTATTAGTAGTGTATAGTTTGCCTTTAGGCAAATCAAGATCAAATTAACCGAAGATCTATGGGGAATGTCAATCAAAGTGTGTACCTCCATTATTGAGACTCTAGCGCCGTACTTAGCCATAATATTTAATTTGTGTGTGGATCAAGGAGTATTCCCTGATCTAATGAAATATAGTAAGGTAGTACCACTTTTCAAATCCGGGGACAGTAAAGACACTAATAAATATAGACCCGTATCCGTGTTGCCAGTTTTAAGCAAGGTGTTTGAAAAGGTAATGCTTAATCAAATGCTCAATCATTTTAACACCAATAAAATCTTACACGATCAACAGTATGGTTTCACCAAGGGACGTTGTACGAACGACGCCGGTGTCACCTTATTAAAGCACATATTTACGGCGTGGGAAGAGGCCCAAGACGCCATAGGAATTTTTTGTGACCTCTCGAAGGCATTTGACTGCGTCGACCACGAAACCTTAATCTTGAAACTTGCTACTTGCGCTCAGTTAAGTAAAATCATATTTAAATGATAGACAACAGCAAGTTCAAATAAATGGTGTCAATTCAATCGGTTTAAAAGTAAAAATGGGTGTACCACAAGGATCAATATTGGGTCCTTTCCTTTTTTTAGTTTATATTAATGATCTACCCCATTTGTTAAAAACTCAACCACAAACGGTGTTATTTGCTGACGATACTTCCTTAATTTTTTAAATTAATAGACGTGCATCAAATCTTGACGACGTAAATAACGCCCTACAGCAGGTTCAAAATTGGTTCAATGCTAACAATTTAGTATTAAATGGGGAAAAAACGAAGTGCATAAGATTTTCTTTACCAAATGTAAAAAGTAGTAGTTGTGAGATAATATTGAATCAAGAGAAACTAGAATTCGTCGAAAAAACAGTTTTCCTAGGGATCACGCTCGACTCAAGTCTTCAATGGGGTCCTCATTTAACATCCCTTTCAGGACGGTTAAGTTCAGCAGCATATGCTGTGAGAAAAATCCGTCAATTTACTGACGTAGGTACCGCGAGGCTAGTCTATTTTAGTTACTTTCATAGTATTATGTCGTACGGTATTCTACTATGGGGACGGGCTGCAGACATCGAGTCTATTTTTATGCTGCAGAAAAGAGCCATAAGAGCCATATATGGCCTCCGCAGGCGCGACTCTCTAAGGGAACTGTTTAAAGATATTAACATCATGACGGTACCATGTCAATATATCTATGAAAACATTATGTACGTAAGGAAAAATCTACATCTTTTTAGTAAAAGAGGTGCAAAATACAATTACATCACTAGGAATAGGGACCAATTAGTGCAACCGGGTTTCAGGCTGGCTAAAGTGGACTCGTCTTTCATGGGGTACTGCTTAAAATGCTACAATAAAATACCTCCCAACACACTTCAACTGAATGAAACGAAATTTAAATCTTATATTAAACGCACACTATGCAGCCAAGCATATTATAAGTTGGGAGATTATATCGCTGATAAAAATGCTTGGCTCAACACTGGTCTTGCTCCACAAGGGCGCTTAAACTAATTGATTAGCATTTGAAAATACTGTTGGAGCTGCTGAAGATTTTAAAAACTATCTTTGCATTGTATAAATTCAATCTCTTAACATTATATAATTGCATAGCACATGTTGAGTACTATGTACCGACTATAAAGCTACCATTTAGGTACTGGGTATGTCTTTCATTGACTTGAATGTGCCTTGGCGGCTGAGAGTATGTCATGCTCATTCTAATGTCTCGCTGACGGTGGCGCGTGTGTTGGATCATTTAGCTCCCTTCAAAATGGTTGAGCTGAATGGTGCTAATCCATGCGACATGTTCGTGAACGGGCGCCGTCAGTAGGGACTGGTCATCTCTTAGCTACCACGGCTTATTTTAATTTAATTTTTGAATTTTTAGTTTTACTACGGACGCTTTTAACGTTTTGCATCGTTCTCACATGTATAACTTCAACATGAATGATGTAACCAATATTTTGTAACCATAATTATGATTTAAAAGAGTGTCCGTGGAGTTTCTTGCCCGTTCTTCTCCATAGGTACCTACTACGCTTTGGAATGGGCTAATCTAGCTTCATCTTTCTGACTGACCGACCCGTTGACAATTCAAAAGTGCCTGTAATTGGTTTATTTGAAATAAATGCTTTGAGTTTGAGTTTGAGTTTGATCACCTACTATTTTACCATATGGTAAAATAATTATGATGTTCCATAATTCTCTCTTTGATCTCCTTTATCATGTTCACTTAGGGTAAAGACATTAAAATAAAAGTTATCTCTTGTCTATGCCAGTTTGCTCTTCCTCTCCATGCTTCCTTTCTAAGGCAAGGTAAAAAAACGCCATGAACATTTTCAACTTCACGCAGCGACGCAACTTTACGATACCATACATCAAGAGCTGTGTCCATTAGCGGCATTTCCAAACGCCGTCCATATTCTACGTGCCGGTAAAGAGCGTCACGTTGTCACGATTATCACGCTGTACCGAAATGTTTCCAATTCACTCTAAATGCCGTTTAGAGGAAGATTATTTTTGTTTTTGTTTGCTTGTCTTTGTTAAGTTTTGGGTAATATTAATATGGTGATTTTGATAAAGATAATACAAGCTTGTAACCGACCCACTGCAGGGTTAAAGGTTTATCTCATACAGTGAATCAATGAGCGTTTTTTGCGAGTTGACGATTCCAGAGCATTAGACAAGTGACTTTCCTTTCGGTGTTTTCTTAAACCATATTCAATATAAATCATAGATATAAGAAAGAAGGAGATATGCCCGGTAGTTGAAAATGTATCGAAACCCAATGTCTTCTATCTATCCCTACTCTCTAGCCTGCGATCACACATGCGATCAGTAAACCCAATAAATACGAGGCCCCGCTCACACTTGCAATTTACAAATCAGAACGTACTACATAATCAATTATAAACCTTATCCCATCAAACACAGCGTGCATTTACCATGCACCGTACAACTCACCCACACGAAAACATCGTTCGCTATCGTTGTGCTGTGCAAAAGCCATTTATTTTACATATACGCTAGTGATTGACTAAATCGGAAACTTATCGATTCTCCCATTTATTATTGTATTAAAATTTTTGGAAGTTGCTGAAAAAATTATAAATAAAAAACGATATACATATAATAAGATGATATAAATAAACAATAAGTAAGTAAAAAAAAGAAATATTAAGTAAACCAAAAAAATAACAACATTATGAGAAAATCTAAATGAGTATAAAACAAGATTTCACATCGGTCTTCCAATCAGGCTATAACTGTTGACAAATTGAAGAATAAACTTTAATAGTAATATAAATTCATACGACAATCGACATTATTGTCGATAGCCTACGTTAGTGGATCTGCACAACCACATCACTAATCCGTCACAAGACGCTGCGGCCGTACTAACGATGCAACCGCTTAAAGTAAATATCGTTTTGTAATTTTTACATTGCTTGTCCAGTTACTTAGCGACATACTTTGGTAGTGGTAAAGAAGCAATGTATTTACTACAATAAAAGTACAGTCGCTGTGATATATGAAAACAAAAATAACGTAGTAAAGGCAAGAAATATTTTACGATTTGTTGTTTTTCATGATTTTCAACACAAATATAGCAAAATACTTGTGCTGATTTATGAAAAGTGGTTCTACGATTTATAAAGTTTATAGTTTAGCTTCGATTTTTACAAGAAACCACTGAACAACACGGTATTCTTAAATGTTATCACGATCGCGCTCGAAAGCGCACTAGTTAGCGGAGACGGCCATTTGCCTGAGGCATGAGCATTGTGATCAAGACGCGCGGACACAGACACGCCCCCATACCACTTCTCCTGTTATTTATATTTCTATGATATAAATAGATGGACCGATGACCTTCATCACTCAATTCAATTGACCTTCAATTGACCTTCAAGGTGGCTTCATGGTGGCATGTTAATGACCTCTTTTTTTTTTTTTTTTGAGGATGGGAAGTCATCAAATGACTTCTCCCGCTCTGGGTGGAGCGAGAGGGCGTGTCAGACTTTTACTGACTAAAACCCTCCCGTGTTCCTTCCGTTGCCTGTGTGCCGGGGTCGCTATATCCCTTTCGGACAAGCCCGCAACCCCAGCTAGTACGATATCCCTTGTTAAGACTTAAGTTGTCAGACTTTCGGGCTTCTGACGACCCATAACGACTGTCAAAAATCCACGATTGTCAGCCGGGACCAACGGCTTAACATGCTCTCCGAGGCACGGAGGAGTCTCGGTATGTTAAGATGGTCACCCATCCACAGACCAACCCCGGCAAGCATAGCTTAACCTGATAGATCGGCCCGTGCGGCTGTTATTACTTAGCCACGAGCTCCTCCAAACCAAAAAAGAAATCGAGATCCCAAAAATGTATCCCTTTATATACACCCAATCAGCTGATTACCTGAAAGTACCGCTATTTTAAACCGTTTTCACGATGACCGCAAAGGAATAGGAGTAAACTGGAAAACATAATACTGAACAAGGAAAATTACAGGAACAAAACACCCGAACTGTGAATAGAGGCTGCGGAGCGCAAAATTGATTGAATTTTAAACTTTTGCTACCAACTCGTTGAGTTGGGCTGCGAAATAGGCGGGCGTAGTAGTTACGTATTGAGATTTATTTGAATAGGAAAGGTCACATAAATGTAAACGAAGTTTGGAATTTTCAATTGCGAAATAAACCTGTTAATTTATTCAAATTATGACTTAGAACACTGAAGAGTTACAATGATTTTGTGCAGGTAATGGAACTAATAAATATTTATTGATAAAATCATGATAATAACACGATATTTGGAAGAGGAAACATCAGCACCGGATGGCATTGAAGAAGATACATCGATTTTTTAGTGATTTTCAAAAGGGTCTGACGATTAGTAAGCTTAATCTGTGGGCTTCTAACTAAATGCATGACCATGGACGATGCAAAAAGAGTACGACAAGATCATAGCTTGTTGCTATGTAGATACTGCCTCTATGGGTTTAAGTTTATATACGCCTATAGATGTCGTATTTACGCATCAGTTCATAGAAGGTAACATCCTCCATCAAACGCCGCTGTGTCAGTTTATTCATTTGTACATAGACATATACACACACTTCCACACACACCTCCTCACACACCTCCACACACATTTACACCACCTCCATTACACCCTCCACAACACCACCATTTACACACTACACCGCATATATACACGCCCGCACGCACTACAAATATTAATAATTATGTCACTCTCTGTTTTTCATATTTTTCTGTGTACTTCGTAATTGGCGTAATGTTTAGAATAGTTTTAATGTTATACTTACTGTCAGCTGTGAAGCTACCTTATAATAAATAAGTAAATAAATATAATTATATACAAGTATAACGGAGGAAGTTATGTGTCTCTTTCTTATTATCAGGCATATTTCAACTACTGTGGGCATACTATGGGTAGTTTTGGTTATTGCGCAATAGAAAAAGCGTTTGCAGTTCAGATCAAACTATAATTTACGATAACATTAATCACACTAGCATTTCAAACACTGTAGGTACTACACGACATAACTATTCCAAACGCGCGACAGTTTCTAAACGTCTTCACTGCTTGACCCCCACCGATGAAGTCTGCTCAGCTCCGGCCAGTCCGATCGTTATGTTGTAGTCTTTGTCGAGCGCTACCTTGAGGCGCCGCTGGCATCCCGATTAGTTAACTCAGTAACGTATTTCCCACATATAATATAAGATAACATAAACAACAACAGCAGCAGTACCTTTGTACTCAAATTATAATTATGTCATATCTCTTTGTATTTTACTGTGTGTACATAAATAATAAAATAAATAAATAAACAAAGATTCATACATTCCTCATCTCCAGTGGTTTTAACAGCCGCACTCTTAGACCTGTTGGCTTCCGCCACGAACAGTGGAGTTAATTACCTAACTCTCGCTTTGAAGCTCGATAGATAACTTGTAGTATGGGATGTACTTTAAAATCTTAAATGTAGTTGTTTAACTTTTGCGTTCCTACGTACGAGTATATTGAAACTTCGGAGAATTTTAAATAAGCAATCTGTAAGTATATGATGTATACGTACTTGTTGTGTTTATGTTTAGAGTTGTTTATTATGTATTTTGTGTGTTGTTACCTTGTGTGTTATGTTTAAGTTATGATTATGGGTGTGGCGTTGAAAATGACGTCATATAATATAGGTGAGTAGAAATAAGGCTTCTTAAATTAAGTCTGAGAGGCTGAGTTTCTGCGTTACGGGTCACTGGTTTGATTCCTGTGCGGGGCAATTTTCGTATGGTCTTTTTAGACATAAACCAAAATCAGACGAGGTATTTAAAAAACATGACAATTTTGCACAAAATGGGTTAAATGGTCGGTTATAATTGGAATCCTGAATAGATTTTATTTATGACGATTCTTTAAGACTCGCTCATGACACACAATATCACTTTGATGATGCACTTTTGCAATTTTCAACATCAAATAACCCTATAAAAAAGCTACCATTCACCATCTAAACAAAGAAAATCTCCCACAGTAATCCCTTTCTAAGTAGAAAACTAGAAATCAGAAACACCAGTAATTAAACTAAAAAGGATTGAACGGACTAGCACAATCCATTAGTAGTGAGGGATCGGGATTGTCTTTGTTTCTCAGTCTTTCACTTGCAAGACAAAGTGCTTGGAAGCACAAATCGTGAGTGATAGTACAATCGTTAGCAAAAGTGATTTTGTGGAAAGATTGGCGATGAGTTGTAGAAGTTGTGGTGGAGTTTGGTAGTTTATATTAGTGCAGTACCGTAATAGTACAATATGATACAAGTGGGTAATGATCAATGCACACGCGTTGAATACGACGTGAACACACTTGCGAGGAAACTTGTTGTTAGAACTTATGTGACAATAACGTAATTATAGAAATGATACATTTAGATTTATAAAGTTCAATTGGCTTTTGTTGCCAGTTACTGACTATCTGGCGCTTCTTTTAAAAACTTTTCTACGTCGGTTGGTGACAATACTTTAGATTTCGTATTTTTTATATAGATTTACCACACAACGAAATATATAAGGAAAATGGCGCGCTGGTTTATTTTTTAACATGTGACGTGCTAGTGATGCACGCGCAGGTGTAAATAAAGGGACTGGGTAAACCGCTTCACGGCCTATATAAAAAAATATAATAAACGCAAAATAATGTTTTGAATACGCAAATTATGTTGTGAAAAATATATAATTTGATAAAATATTATGTTAATTTGTCATATTTGATTTATTTAAACAGCAGACATAAACAGGCATAAAGTGTCTTTGATGAGATTTAAGCGCACATCTCCGACTACGAGTAGAAAATAGTTATATTTGACGCACATTACCGCACTAGTGCCGTAATATAAATAAAAGCACGCGTATTTACTACACTGCATTATGACCCTAAAAACGGTTCAATAAGATTTTTTTTTAATAGGTTGATCTAACTTATTTTTAAAAGCTTGTTTGAAGTATCTTTTAAGGTAGCAACTTCATAGATGAGATAATTATGTTTTGAAGCCATCAATATAATGGCTGGTCAACCCTAAATAAAAATTTTAATAAGCCGATTTACACGGTGCGATTTTCTTGCCTGTGGCATACCACAAGTTGCACCATAAAAGCTACATCACCTAAACAATGTTTAGATGATGACATTTGTTGCTTTAATTTTATTGTATGTCACAAGCAAGAAATCTGCAAGGTGTAAATGGGGCTTAATGGACATTCTCTGAAACTTTGTAAACTCCTTCTATTTCGATAACAAAACATTTATTTGGAGGAGATGACCTTATACTGCAGGCAAGACTATCTCCGCACAAATGAACTCTTCACTACCTACTCTTTACGGCTACTGCAGTGTATCGTTTTGGTATTAACGTTGAGCTTAGATAGCAAAACATACCTAATCATAATAATAAAAGTTTAATACTTTTCCATTTTAAAATTGTATTAAACCTGACTAAAAATATTATAGTTCCCACACAATCAATATTTCGGATGTCAGATTTATTTTAGTGAACACACGAAAATTATAATATGATTTTAAGCATGAATAAAACTTTCTGCGTACGAGTATTGAAATATAATCGAAAACTCAATTATCATTTCGTAAATATAAAACGGAACAAATGGACGTCACAGCTGAATCAACCGTCCCAAGAGACGCGAAATGGCGAAGAAATTATTCACAATTTGCCAACGTTACCGTGCAAGTAATGAATGCTTTTATTTGACAAGAGCAAGATTTATTCGCTTTTGTCTAGATTGAGTGAAGTGAAGCTGTCAGTGCATTTGCTGAAGAGATAGGTGAGGTCGTTAAGATGTTTTAATAATGACGGGATAGAATTATTGTCTTCGTTAAATTCTTGTTTGCATTTGAAGAAGCTGTTAGAGTTTGACTGCAGCCAAAACTTATTGAAATGAGCCACGATGTATTAAATACTGAAAAAAAAAAAGCTTTTTCCTGGTAGTTCAGATAGGCAATCGCTCCATGTAAAATACTGATATTTAACTACATCTGCTTAGACTGGAAGGTGACCCAACATAGTTGAGAAAAACTAGGCTAGGCTAGATGGTGATGATGTGAAGAAGCTGTAAGAGCAAACAATACTGGTATGAAGTACGATGTATGAAATACTGAAAAAAAAAATTAAAGCTTAGCATTTTCATTAAATATAAATATTTTCGGCATAAAGAAAATTCATTAATGAAAAAAAAATGGATGTAAAATAAATTATATCTGCGTAACGATGCATGCATTTTAATACGTGTGGAATTCATCGGAAAAACACTGAATGTTAACTCAGATTATGAATAAAATTTAATTTTTCCGTACAGTCATTCTGAGTACCTACCTCGAATAATTTTACGTTGTACGTAGGCATCCAATAATTTCACTGCAATTTGAATACCCAACGTTAATGTTAAAGAAAAAATATGTATTAAAACAAAAAAATATCCAGTATTTATTTTTACAACAAATAAGCCAGTTTTAGCGTTATAGACCTTTTTTTTTTTGGGTGAGAAATCATCAATGACTCCACCCGCTCTTGGCGGAGCGAGAGGGAGTGTCAGACTTTTACTGACTAAAACCCACCCGTGTTCCTTCCGTTGCCTGTGTGCCGGGGCCGCGATATCCCTTTCAGACAAACCCGCAACCCCAGCAGGGGCGTCATTGAGCTCTTGTTTTGTTCTGTTGTTCTCTTGTGGTCGATGTTTAAATCGGCATAAGTCATCAAACAGACGACCAATATGCTGATTTCCGATACAAAAACCACCACCATTCATTCATTTTTTTTTTTCATTTACCGTTCTCCTGCCCCTATCCCAATTTATTTGCGGTCGACGCATTATGTATGTTTTAACCGACTTCCAAAAAGGAGGAGGTTATATTATGTTCGTCGCGTATGTATGTTTTTATTTTTTTTTTATTTATGTCCGCCGATTTCACCGTCAATTGTGGACCAATTTTGAAAATTCTTTTTTTGTATGAAAGGGTCAATCAATCTGCCTAGCCTTTTCCCAACTATGTTGGGGTCGGCTTCCAGTCTAACCGGATGCAGCTAAATACCAGTATTTTACATGGAGCGACTGCCTATCTGACCTCCACAACCCAGTAACTGGCTAATATACGATACCCCATGGTAAGACTGGTGTCAGACTTTCGGGCTTCTGACGACTCGTAACGACTGTCAAAAATCCACGAATGACAGCCGGGACCAACGGCTTAACGTGCTTTCCGAGGCACGGAGGATTCTCGGTATGTAAAGATGGTCACCCATCCACTGACCAACCCCGGCAAGCGTATGAAAGGGTATGCCCCCAAATTGATCCCATATAAATTTTATTAACTATGCTTGTGTAGTTTTTGAGTAAGGTTCAATAATACGTATTTTTCCCACTTCGTTTATGTGGATGATATGATGATAACTTTCTGTCACTGTTATTTACATAGCAGGTAGCGGTATTCGAATTTGTGTGGGGTGGCAAAAAACAAAAATTCAAAAACAAAGACACCGCCTTCCGAAAATGAATTTACGAGTATTTTTCACTTTGTAATAGTTTTTTTCGAAGTCGGTTGTTTTTTTAAAAAGTTTTTATTCTTTTAAACTTCTCTATTTAATCGTCGTCTCGATAGTCACTCCCTTTCTAGGCATATCATCTTTTACACAGTCCATCTAACATTTATTTGGTCTTCCCCTACTCGTATAACCATCCGAGGCAACAAACAAACGCGCATCATGAGCCAAAATTGTTTTTAAAGCAGTGAATTAAGTAAAAAGTGCACATACATGAAAAACATCAGTACTATCACTAGTGATGTCGGAAAGCAATTAAAAGTTATCCCCATTTATCTGGTGTCGACGACGTGCGTATACTATAATGTAGCATAGAGTAAGAAAACCGTGTAGATGATGTGAAAATCATGTATGCCAAAATAATAACCTACCGCTACGCATCATACTGCTACGATCGGTGCTCACCAAAGTCAAAACAAGGTTTTAATAATAATAATCTTTAGTACACAAGCACGGTTACAAATTCTGTGAAGTCCCTGAGAGTACAAGAGCCAGTGCCTTCATATTAGGACTTTTAAAGAAAATATAACAGGTTCTTTGCATCCTATTATATTTAAGATGAAACACGATACTGAGCACAATATAAAAACCACAGGATCAAGAAAAGATCCATCTTTGGCAGTACTAGTCAGTCACATGACTTTGTTCTAGACCGTTGCAATGTTAGCACTATAAATATTATTATTGTTACTCTAACACTTCTCCCGGGAGAAAATATAATTGAATCTTAAGTGGCAGTGGGCAGGAACATTGCTCGTAGAACAGGTGGCCGATGGGGCTGAAAGGTTCTGTAGTGACGACCGCGTATCGGAAGATGTAGCGAAGGCCACAAGGTGGACCGATCACCTTGTGAAGACCGTAGGAATCAGCTAGAGATGCCAGAAGCACTATACCGGTTGAAATGGTGATCCTTGAGGGGGCCTATGTCCAGCACTGGACATTTTTCAGCTGAAATGATGATGATGATGAATAAGATAAACAAAGGAGAAACAATTTTTTTTTAAGTTGTTATAAACTGCCTGTAATCAAATAAAAGGTTTATCAATTTTGTCGACGATCGAGCGTGGAATGCGTAGCAAGTGACAACACAAGCCTGGTGCCGAATAGGTAAGTGTCAAAATCATAATCATGATTCCAGAGTTTTCAGTGATGTTCCAGAGCGAAAATGATATGGCAATAGTGTAAGGAACAACGTATCTTCTTGCTCAAGAACATCATAATTATTCAGAAGTGGTATGATTTGAGTCGGTTGAACACTGGTTGGTATTTCAAATACAGGTCGACGATCTTATGTCGACCTATATTTGAAATTCGTCTGACGTGGTGAAATTTGGAACTAAATATTATTTTACTTATTGCAGACCTATTATGATGGCACTACTTTGCTGACAAGTGCTAGTAGGTTTTGATTTGAGTCATCCACAAGCAAATTTTTTTGTTGCTCATTTATTTTAACAAGTTATTTACCATTCGAAGTGACCTAAGTGCGATAGTGGCGCCCTCATTTTTTCCAAACTATTTTTTGCCAAGCTGTATGTATACATTTGGAACAGGAGTGTCGCTTCTATATTACTATGTTTGTTCTACGTCTGTAGTTTTTGCTAATCGCGTTCACCATACAAGTTTTAATTGCGAAGTGGTCACGTGTAAATTTATCTAACGCGGTTTTGTTACAAAATAGTCGGATATACACATGAATTGTTTTAAATTGATACCTACTGTAAATGTTGGTGACGAAACGGTGAATAATTAGTTTCTTTAATTAGTTGATGTTTGTTGTATTTTCACGAGTGAAATGAAATGAAATGGTTTATTCTGTTAAAAGGATATCGGAATCACTTTTTACTTTAATAAAAAAATAGGCTAGATCATTTCGACGTTTCCTATCTGACTACTCTGAGAAGAAAAGCCGAAACAAACTCAGAGGTCACAGTCTCTTAAAGTCCAGATATAATTTTGGTCAGGTCGTATGAGGACCATGTTGATTAGTGTCTGAAATAGTCTTTTGAGGAAAGAACTACGCAGGTTTGAGTGGACCTGTCAGTCAGTGCAAGCATTTGTCGGTAATCGTGGAGCTCAACTCGACGAAAAATATCAAAAAACATTTGGGTAGGCCGCATAAACTACTCAAACTTCCAGACCATCATTGAAACTAACTGAGAAAAAAAAAAATGAAAGAGAAAAGAAAAAACTACATAGTCCTCTCACATTCACAATAATTAAAATAATATAATACTTTACAAAGTAATCATGTCATTTTGTATAAATGATCCTATAAGGGTTCCATTTTTTTCATTCGGACGTACACGGAACCCGAAAAACACAGAGGCCTCCAAAAAAGGTGTTTCTCTCCTTATAAAATGCATCAGTTTATAACAGGTATTATTTTATTAATCATTGTTATTTATCCTGCATTATCACAACCACAAAACACACAAAATATACCAATTAACTTGTAATCAAAAAGTAATAAATACATCCAATCGTTCCATCAACCGTATTTACTTTCAATTGAATCAAAAACAATTGGACGCTAGCATTAAATAATAGTAAATTTACTGATTCTATTTTGAATTTATTTATTTGCTTTAAACAATTCAGCGACACATAAAAATTCACCGTTGATTAAAACTTGATTAACAAAGTTTGCCTAATCCAAATGTTGAGACACATTGAGACATACATGTGCAGTTGAACAAACTATTTGGTATACAGGCGGCTAGCTTGCAACTACATACTAATAAACAATCATGCGAGTATGCAGAGTTTAATTATTTTATCTAATCTAATATCGTATTATTCGAATTATAAACTTCAAAACGAGTTTATACTGACGTACAAATTATAAACACAATACCGAAATTTAAAAATAGAATCATATTATAACACATTTTCTCTAACAAAATAATGTTATAAAACAATTTTTTTTTCTAAAACGATACAGGGCAAATCCAAGAAGTTAATGTCACCAAGGAGTTTCCATCAACTTTTGTAATCGAACGTTAGTGGGGGACAGCAGCACCGCTCTACCGCATACGCGGTGATGTGCTGGGTGCAGGCACCATTCATACGTGTTGTTGTACTGAATTACGTGGGATTTTTTTATTCTTGACCTTTAACTCTGATCTTTTATTGAGTAGGTTCCATCCCAATGTATGAGAGTAGATAAAGTAGTGTATGAAACTGCACATAACTAGGTATTACAACACGTGTGTGATACTATCTAATATTATGTATAAACTCGTATTTTAATACCCCTTATTATGCAACAGTTTCATAAACTACTATTATATCACTCTCATAATCATCATGGTTATAATTATTCTCTTGCAAGGGCAAAAATCCAAATTGGGATAAGGATCCCAATTTGTTTGTGGTCGGCGCAACATGTATTTTTATTCCATACTTCTCTATTAGTCGTCATCTCGTCACCCCCTGTATAGCCATATCATCTTCCACACAGTCCATCCATCGTTTCTTTGGTCTTCCCCTTTTCTTGTAACATGACTCCTGTTTCACTCTCAGAAAATAACTGTTTATCAAAGTGATTTGCTGCGTCAATTTTTCTTGTTGCAACCATTTTACTCAACTGCCAAAGAATGACAGTCATAATTTGAATACGGAATTAAAGTTGGTAGTTGATTTGATAAAACAAAAATCCCTGACTTTACAATTAAAATGAATATTGCCAGTATACTAGAAAGATGAATATTTTTGCCTGTTTACAAAATAACTTGTTTGACTGTACCTATGTAAATATTGTATGAGTTTGAGCCTGGAATTGTTCGCGTTTAAGGTGAATCCTTACCCGTCTATGCCAAACTTCTTCAGAATGAACGTTAATTATTTTGTTGCAGTTTGAGTCAAACGAGCATTTCACAGAAATTGTTGGCGTTAAGGAAAGGTAGCTTTTACCTAGATTACGGATATTTTAGGACTACTATTAGTTTATTTCGTATTACTCGGCTTACCTATAAAGATTAAATGCATTGACGACGTTTAAAAAAAAACGTTTTTTATTAAGTTATTGATTAGCAAACAAGCAGTTGCAACACCTGCAAAACTAGAGACATGGAGGTGAACTAATAATAATAAAATTAAAACGCATGTAAGCGCCATGAGCAATGAAAGAGTGGACTGTATTTTTAGGCAATGGTTTAATGCCGTGCTTATAACAAAATAAACTGTCCCGGACAAACAATAAAGTAAATGAGGAATATGAGGCGCGGTGGAGTCCGTGGAAGCGAGGGGTCATCGAGCCGAGCCGTGTCGCCGTCGCGCCGCACCTCAGCTGTACCGATGACGCGCTGATCACGATGCCTGCGCGTGCAGACCGCGTGAAAGGTGTTGTGCTGGATGTATTGATACTACTTACATATCCTTTAATTCTGATCATCATTTGCCAGGCCTTTTCCCAACTACGCTAACCGGATACAGCTGAATACCAATATTTCCACTATTCCTATATTACTTTCCCTACAAGTCAGGTAATTTGTTTACAGGCTAAAGCCGGATTTACATTACAAAACTAAAACACGTGAAACTAAAAATGAACTAAGTTTACGCACATGGTTTCCTGTTAATCCTGTATCCGTGCCATCATCTGCTTCGCATAATATTCGAAAATGCCAAAGCTTTTAAAAATTAATTCATTTTTCAAGCAAATATTAAAAACATTGTGTGCCAACCAGCTTTAACCGGGTTTTTTTCCCTGGATTTCAATCTCCAGTATTTTTTTCGAAGCGAGTACTTTCGCATTTTGTTGTACCTATGTGCGCCGTGCATTGCCACAAAGAGAATTTGAATGGTCGAATGTAAACAAGGACTTAATACTGTTGACTGGTTTCAGTCGTTTGAAACTTTAGTGGGCTAGAATTGACTACTTCGTTTTATCGCGGCCGATGCTGCTAGTCGAATTTAATCCCGTACTAGCTGACCTAACGGACGTTGTCTTGTCCAAACAATAATTCATACAAAATTCCCATAGAAAATGCATCAATTTTCCAGGTAACTTTTAAATATTTTTTTGTTTTTGTGTGGACCTGATTCCGACTATTATGGAAGATTTTAAAACATTACATAACCAAATCGGTCTAGCCCTTCTCAAGTTATGCGCTTACTAACGAACATCATTTAAATCTATACATTAACAAAGCCACGACAATCGAGCAGCTGAAGGGGAACATCCGAGTTGAAATACTAACTCCTCATGTTCTGAGGAAAGTAATGAGAAGTGCTCTCGAAAGTGCCCGTCTTTGTGAGGCAAAAAATGGTGGTCATTTAAGTGCGGTAATACTTAAAACCTAACTCGAAAATATCTCCATGAGTTGTATTGCATTATCTAATAACAATTACCATTAGTAAACAAAGTTATATGTAGTTGCGTTCGTGACTTATGCGCCACCCTGTACAAACGTAGTTTAAGGGGAAAGCGTCAATGTAACCCGCGAAATTCAAATTTTGACACGTTTTTTGCAATTTGCAGGTCAGTATCATGTTGTTCCTAGTTGATTTAAATATGATTTGCGGCCGTATCGAAGGTATATTTATAGAATTGTTATCATAAAAATGATCAATACAACTCTCTAAGTTCATTTAATTCCATTGAATGACAATTTCATGACATGATGACATTTGACCATTGTGCTTACCTATGAGTTGTATTCCTGATTGTAATGATTATAATTATGTAAAACCATATTTGTTGCGGTCGCGAATCATATTTTAATCAACATAAAACCTAACACTGACCTGCAAAATGCAAAAAAACTAAAGAAAATTGGAATTTCGCGGGTTACCTTAGTGCATGCCCCTTAAAAGGAAGTTTTATAAAAGTGTGGCTGTTATTATTACTTCCACGCGAACGAAGTCACGGGCAGAAGCTAGTAAATAATAATTTAATTTTTAATATATAGATTTAATTGCGTATATTATTTTATTTTTATTAGTTTTAGACGTAACACAAATATGAATGAATGAATGAATGAATTCTTTATTTGCCAGAATATAGGCACATTGTATATGGTAATTTTTTTAAATGGTTTCACTATATTCGACTTTCTAGTCGTGCAAATTTTTAAATAGACATAGTCAAAGCTTTAAAGAAAATTATTATATCAAATTTTTGTCTTCCTACATAACACAAAAAATAATATTAACATTAACAATAATATAAAATAAAAAATAATAAAATAATCACTACCAATAGGTATGTCAATTACAGTATACAATTTATTTTTATTTTTATGGTAACATCTAACCCTCTTCCCTCTAGCCTATGTCTGTCTGGTTTGCCTCGTTGGTCTAGTGGTTGCAAGCGCGACTGCTGAGCATGAGGTCCTGGGTTCAATTCTCAGGATGTGCAAAGTGTTATTTGGTTTTGCCATCAGAAATTTCTCAGTAGCAGCCCGGAGTCTGGACTAGTGCCCGTTACATTAAGAGGGTTTATCCTAAAAGTTGGCAACGTCGCAAATAACTGTCAAATATTTACCTGTTTTGATTCATAAAGCAATATTACTGAATAGAAATAAGAAATGGGGCTAAAAAATGCCATCACATAAAATTCACAAAAAAAATGAATATCATGCAGTCAGTCTACAAATTGAATGGTGAGCGGCTTGAGGAAGTCGAAACTATTCGAGACCTAGGTGTTCAGCTCGATAAAAAGCTAAGTTTTGTAGAACATATTGATAAAACTATATTAAAAACATCAAAGATGCTTGGCTTCGTTATGAGAGAATGTAAGAACTTCAAAAAACCTAGCATAATTTTTTTTATGTACAACTCGCTAGAAGCCATCTCGAGTATTCTGCATGCCAAGATGTCATACCAACTTAAGGCAATACTGTCCACTGTCCAGAATGTATGCTGCATACAAAGAGCACGAAGTCGACATTGACCTCTTTCATTCATCAATACCTGCTCTAAAAAAAGCCTCACTTGCCATTTAATGAGTCTCTCTATGCAGTATAAATTCAAATATTAAACCTATTTTATATAAAAAATATCATACATAAAATCTATCTAATCTAATTTATTCAATGTAATTTAATTCATATAATGTAATCAATTTAGCTTATAATCATTTATTTTCATCTAAACTATGTATTTCTTGTTAATTAATTAAGTACTCGTAAGTTATTATCTGCACATTATGTAGTGCATGCTGTGCTTTTCTATAAGTAATGAGGCGCTTAGATTTAAGTTTGCAATGCACTAATTATAAAGTAATAGTGTACTCATTGTTGAAAAGCCTAATAATAAATAAATAAATAAACTAGCGAACTAGAATATTAATAATGAATTGCAATTATAACATTGAATTTGATGTTGTACCCATTTTTGGTGTAAAAAGCGCATTTTGAAAGTTTCCAAATATATTTTTTACATCTAAAACTAAACATTCGGTGTTACGATATTAATGAATGCATTTCATAATCAATATTCTACGAGTAGTTCGCTAGTTAGCCATAGTTTTTATTTCCACACATTAATATTGCTAAATTGATCAAAGCAGTGAAATATTTGACATCTATTTGCGACGTCGCCCATCTTCAGAATAAACGCTCTTAAATTGTGCAACATTATTAGGTAACAATATACTGTTGTCGTTTTAATAGGTAACGAAGTTACTATAGATCTAGAGTGCTACAAGGGCTTATTGCCCCTTGAATGACATTAGCAGAGAGATTTGTTGGTGAACACAAAATTGTACTGAAAAAACAATATAGTGGAGTTAGATTTTTCTAACTGTGCGCCTATCAACGACAAAATATTACTGTAACTGTTAGCCTGTATCATCCCACTGCTGGGCAAAGGCTTCTCTCCATGACTTCCATAGCTTGCGATGCAGTGCTAATGTGGACAATTACTAGTCTTTTGTTTTGTACAGCTCTTCCCGTCATCTGCTACGGCGTCTGCCAGAACACCTTCTAGCTATCTCAGGACTCCAAATACTGGTTATTTTGGCCCAAAGTTGATTGTATATATACCAAAATATTACAGTGTATGTATTTAATTATATTAACAACTTAGCGAATAATATGACAGAACTGTGCTTACGACACGATTGTGTAGACCGTACTTAGAGGCGTTGGCGGGGCGCTGAGGAGGTAAGCGAGCGGGTGAATTCAATACTAACAACCTACAACTTTGACAGCTTCAAGCGCTCAAGTTAGATTTTTTTGTGATATTATGTTATTGTTGCGTGACAAAATAGACTCTTCGAATTTGTACAATAGGATCGAATTAGGATGTCTATGGAGACATAGCAAATCAGACAGTTGACTGACAGTGACCTGAACTCCTGGGCTATTCGTGGTTTTATAGGTATGGACGATTATATTAAGCTTCAATACTAAGAAGTGATAACTCACTATCTAGTAAATATGAGGTTTATGAAGTATGACTTGTCGCTATGACATAATTTGTGCATAATCAATAATAAAAAATCTCATTAAACACTTTTCTAAATCACTTTTTAAACATTTTTCTTCTTAGCATATAATATATCAAAATTCTAACTAAATTGAGTCGGCCTAAAATGTGGCCACAAGTTTGGCACCAACAGCAGCGTTAAAAAATTGTACTCAAACTAGATTATTATTAATATTTTAACTTTGTTAGCCTAGTTGTTAAGTTTATTTAACATACGAAAACTACCTTTTGGAAGGGGCGACTAGAATCAAATATTGACGTTCAAAAGTTATTATCCAATATTATTTATGCGTCTTTATTATAAAAAACTACTTCACCTTCATTAGCGAGGCTCACGGCTGTAGGAGGTGGTTAGACCATTGTGTGGTCTCTTCGTCAGCCTGGCAGACAATTGTTAGTGTAGATATTGATGAGGATGTTTATGTGTCGGATCACTTACCTATATCTATTATATGTAACTTGGATGTAGTTAGACCAAAGTTGACGACCGGGGCTGTACCCCGCAGTGCTGTTGTCTGGGGCATTAGAAATAAAACAGAGATCGAGAATTATCATAGGATATGTTCTGAAAAACTGAGAGAGATAGACTTCCCACAGGAGTTTGCGGTGTGCAGTTATGGGTCTTGCAACTTGGCTGATCACAAACTTATCCTTGACAAGTTGTACAAGAATATTGTAGACGTCCTTTGTGAGGCAGCGAGGGAATCTAATACAGTGCACCAGACACCTAAGCGGGGTAGTCCGTTATGTGGTTGGAACAAACATGTTCGAGACGCGCACCGGGAGGCCAGGCTTAGATTCCAGGCCTGGGTTTTGGCTGATCGACCAACCTCTGGTACTGTTTATGATCAAATGTACGAGTCGCGTAAAATTTTCAAAAGCCGGCTAAAGTACTGTCAAAATAGACAAGACCAAATTAAAATGGACGTATTAGCAGAACAAAGAGCAAATAATAATTTCTGTGCATTTTGGAAGTCCACAGGTAAGTTAGAGGCTAAGCCTGGTCGGGCCGCAGATGTAGGAGGGGTAGCTGAGCATGGGGAGATTGCTAATTTATTTAGGGATCATTTCAAAGTGAGGTCTCCACTTGGCCCCTCAGTGTCGGGAATCGGTTTTGTGTCTCATGGCCGGGGGGATGAGCCGCTACTACACTTCACCACGAAGCAAGTAAGGTCGGTCATAAATAGTATGAGTAGGGGCAAATCTCCTGGTCATGATGGGCTCAGCATAGAACATCTGAAATATGCAGGCATGCATATGCCTAGGGTCCTGTCCTTATTCTATACGATGTGTCTCAGCCATTCATATTTACCGGCAGACTTAATCAAGACCACTGTTGTACCCATCGTGAAGAATAGGACAGGAAACATCTCGGACATAAACAATTATCGCCCGATCTCTCTTGCAACTGTTGCGGCTAAGGTGTTGGACAGTATGCTTGACTCTTATTTGGCAAGATATGTAAAGTTGCACGATGCACAGTTTGGATTTTGTCCTGGACTATCAACCGAAAGTGCTATTCTAGGTGTCAAGCATGCTGTCAAATACTACACTGACCGTAAGACACCGGTGTACGCCTGTTTCCTTGATCTCTCCAAGGCTTTTGATCTCGTTTCCTATGATGTGCTTTGGAGTAAATTAAGGAGTAGGGGTATACCGGAGGAGCTGCTCAGAGTGTTGCAGTTTTGGTATTCAAACCAGACAAACCGTGTCAGATGGTCTGATGCGCTCTCAGAATCATATGGGTTGGAGTGCGGTGTGAGGCAGGGTGGTTTGTCGTCTCCCCGGCTCTTCAATCTTTATGTAAATGACCTCATTGCCGAGCTTAGCAGCATGCGTGTCGGATGCAGGGTAAATGGTGTTAGTTGTAACAACATCAGTTATGCGGATGACATGGTGCTGTTGGGACCGTCGCCGGGGTCGATCGCAGAGATGCTCAAAGTATGTGAGACCTACGCTGCTGCACATGGACTAGTCTATAATGCCAAAAAATGTGAATACATGGTCTTCGGGGTCGCTGGTAAGTGTCGGGAAGATGCCCTCGAACTTGCCATAAACGGAACGCCAGTTCGTAAAGTCTCAAAGTTTAAATATCTTGGGCATTTTCTTACCAGTGACCTCAGTGACCATAGTGACATTGAGAGGGAGCGTAGGGCTCTGGCGGTCAGGGGTAATATGTTGGCACGAAGATTTTCTCGGTGTACTGACCAAGTAAAGATTACGCTTTTTAAAGCTTATTGTCAGAGTTTTTACACCGGTAATCTTTGGGTCAACTACTCGAAAAGGTCGCTGGATGTTCTACGCGTCCAATACAATAATGTGTTTAGGATGCTATTGCGACTGCCTCGTTTTTGCAGTGCTTCAGAAATGTTCGCGGTAAATCATACCGACGGATTTCATGCCATCATCCGCAAAAAAACAGCCTCACTCCTGAGCAGAATAAGAGGCAGTCACAATAGTATCTTGATGGCTGTGGCGGCAGATACTTCCTCCGCCATAATGAGACAATTTGTGCGAAGACTGATACCATAGTTAGACTACCACTACCATTTCTCGGTGTGTCTAGATATTGGGTGGTCTTCCCACAAATTCGTCTTTAGTTTAGGTTAGGTACTAACAATAATGATTTAAGTGCAAACATGTTACTAACAATTTATGGATCTTTTTGTGTTATCCGAAATAAAATGATTTATTATTATTATTATTATGTGGTATACCTATCTTTTGACGGAATTCCTAAATAAATAAATAAAAAATAAATATATAGTGGCAACTTGGTATATTATTTATTATAGAACTCTTTAAAATTAAATATGAAAGAAAATTGACATGCTTCTGAATAACAAACATTGATAAAAATATCGACACAAATTCTAGATTGACTACAAATTGTACCTATCTAAATTGTACTCACTAAATACAGACAGTAACAGAAATAAAGCTACAATGTACAAGTATGTGCTCAATTGCAAGTTAGTAGCAGTGATAATCCAGAGCATATTGAATATTATAGTAACTCAACAGGCAATTTTGTGATACCTCTATATATGGCTCGAACCCGTGCCATACGACGATATGTCAATCTGGCTAGCCTTTTCCCAACTATGTTGGGGTCGGCTTCCAGTCTAACCGGATGCAGCTGAATATCAGTATTTTACATGGAGCGACTGCCTATCTGACCTCCACAACCCAGTAACTGGGTAATACGATATCCCTTGGTAAGACTGGTGTCAGACTTTCGGGCTTCTGACGACTCATAACGACTGTCAAAGATCCACGAATGACAGCCGGGACCAACGGCTTAACGTGCTTTCCGAGGCACGGAGGATTCTTGGTATGTAAAGATGGTCACCCATCAACTGACCAACTCCGACAAGCGTAGCTTAACCTGATGGATCGACCAGTGCGGCTGTTGTTACTTAGCCACGAGCTCCTCTAGCTATACGAAGATATGTAACGGATATAAATAAAGCATCACTATTCGAGATAATGAAGCAGGGAAACCGATCGTAACACAAATTTTAACGTAATTAAAAAAATCGCTATCATTGGTACCTAATTGAGGAGCACATTGGTTAATATAATAAAAAAAAAAAACAATTTTATTAGTAGGTAATTAGAAAAAAATGTTGCTGAATTTTTATCTATTAAGACAATAATTGGTAAAAAGTCAGCAATATTGCATATAACAAGCTTTTATTTCTACAATTCAAGTGAAACCGTGACCATAAACTATTCCATGAAATTCTTGAAATGGAAAACTTTCCACCAAAAAGATCATGCAAACCTGAAAAAGATTTCGCTTGCTACACTATACTTCCAATGCGAAGAAATGTAACGAGAAATCGCAAAGAGAAAAAAAAATACCCAAGAATATTTTATTTATTCCTACAAGGTACAGCTTCTTTTTTAGGCCTTTATAACTCAATAGGTTTACCTTTCCCGAGGCCTAGGGCGAGGTCGTTTTATTGGCTTAAGCGGATTTGACGGATTCGCTTGTAAAGCTAAGATAAAATTAAAATGTCTACTCAAGTCTTGCCAACTTATCGATATTATGTTGAAAATTGTACGCTATTGTTTTTACATAATTGCGGTATCATATTGTTTATTTTTTAGTTTGAGTAGACTACACAAATATATTTTCAACCTCGTAATTCCAGCACTAGCCACCAGCAAATCCCAGTAAATTAAAAACTCCACTAAGGTTGAATTTACTTAACTGTCACATTGGTCTTCAAGTAAAAATAGACCTTGATGTTTTATAGCGTGCAAGTCAACCTTAGTGTGGTAAAAATTGTGGCGATAAGTCCCCTCTTTGAGGAGTGGCTAGAGAGGCGCCACAGCGTCCTAACCTTCCGCCTGACGCAGGTCCTCACCGGACACGGTTGTTTCGGGAGGTTCCTGTTCCGCATAAGGCGGTAGGAAACGCCCGGGTGTCACCACTGTGTGGATCGCCCGGAGGACATGGTGGAGCATACGGTCCACCGTATGCTCCACCGTGTCCTCCGGGCAGACCTCCAAGTCTGCACGGCTTGGGCGGAGCACCGCCTTGTCCTCACGGAGGCGATCGATGGCGGCGATCTCTCACGTCCGGCCCTGGTTCAGGCCACGGTTCGGAGCGAGAGTGCATGGGAGGCCGTCACTTCCTTCTGCGAAGCAGTAATGCTCGCGAAGGAGGAGGCGGAGAGCGCGAGGGAGAGGCAAGATGCGTGCCCTCGCGCCCTTAGTCGCCGCAGGAGACGCCCCGGGCTTCGGAAGTCGCGAGCCGACTTCCGGCCACCGTAGGCGCTTAGGTTGCTTAGGGCTTGCGGACGGTGAGCAATGGGTAGCTCGCCGTTCGATAAGGACCAGGCCCGGGTCGATGGCGCGTTGTGTTCCACGCGGGCACACAGGCAACGGAAAGAACACGGGTGGGTTTTAGTCAGTAAAAGTCTAACACACGCTACCGCTCCGCCCAGAGCGGGAGAAGTTATTTAATAAATTCCTTCCCTCAAAAAAAAAAAAGTGGTAAAGCAATAACGACGTCGACAATAATGACAAATAGATGATAGCAGTAATAATGCAATAATCACCTTGGGTTATTTGAGTGTCACTGACGTAAGAGCTCCATACTTATCTCGAGGCGCACGCCTAATGCGCCATCGGCCGAACTATGCTTGTACGTCGACAGCCGATCGAACCAAACATAATAAATGTAGAAGAAAGTGCCTACACTTCGTTATTGGACGTCATCGGGGGGGTTCGGCCGACCATGTACGAGCATAAATCGGTCGGTGACGGATTAGGTGTACGCGAGTCGTACATATTGCAAATACACGCAAATTAAACGGCAAATCACGCAAAAAAGGCCCAGGATACGTTGGCCGAGCGACGGGCTCGGGGCTCGGGTTTCTTCAGATCATACCAAAGCCAAATAAACTAGGTTGGAATCATAAAAAAAGCAATTGAACTGAGGTCCCCCTCATTCTTATAGTCAGAGAGAATTGAGGAGTAGTGTTCAAAAGTGACACTGGATGACGTCATAAAATTGCAATTTATTGGAACCAGTTATGGAAGCAATAACGTCACTATTTTATGACCAATATATATTACAGTTTAGCTTCTGCAATTGAGTTTCAAAGAGATACTTTGTGTTTTATTGTCACTGTACGATGCATTTTTGTAATACCATAACAAAGATTTAAAAAAAAAAAAACTCTACTCACCATCGTTTATTCAAAGACTTTAAGAGGGTTTATCCTAAAAGTTGGCAACGTCGCAAATAACTGTCAAATATTTACCTGTTTTGATTTTTATAGCAATATTACTGAATAGAAATAAGAAATGTGGCTAACTAGCGAACTAGAATATTAATAATGAATTGCAATTATAACATTGAATTTGATGTTGTACCCATATTAGGTGTAAAAAACGCATTTGGAAAGCTTCCAATTAGTTTTTTTACACCTAAAACTAAACATTCGGTGTTACGATATTAATTATTGCATTTCATAATCAATATTCTAGTTCGCTAGTTGACCACATTTTTTATTTCCACACAGTAATATTGCTAAATTAATCAAAACAGTGAAATATTTGACATCTATTTGCCCACCTTCAGAATAAACGCTGTTAACTGAGCAGATACATATATGATATATATGAACTCACCCCTTCTTCAGCGTTAAGGTAGAAATTACAGAACTACTGCGATCCTTACAATCATACAGTTTTCCTTCTCTTACGTTAATACATCAGAAGGCCAATTCTCGTACTTAAAAAACGTTCACATTCTAGTCGTAATCTGTCAAACTTGTCAAAAATGTTGGTAAAAGATTGTATTTTTGACAGATTGCGAATGAGATGCGAATGCGAACGTCTTTAAAAATTACGGGAATTGCCCCTTTGGTCAGTTGCGAGTACTACGCACCTGACCTTTTTGAAGAACAGCAGATATTTTACATATACGAATTATTTTACTGTTACTCCTGTTCCAAACAAAACTTACCTTTCTGTTCAACGTTTAAGAATGAAATTATTTTATCGCCATTATACTCAACACTCGGAGGAGCTCGTGGCTAAGTAACAACAGCCGCACTGGTCGTCCATCCATCAGGTTAAGCTACGCTTGTCGGGGTTGGTCAGTGGATGGGTGACCATCTTTACATACTGAGAATCCTCCGTGCCTCGGAAAGCACGTTAAGCCGTTGGTCCCGGCTGTCATTCATGGATCTTTGACAGTCGTTACGAGTCGTCAGAAGCCCGAAAGTCTGACACCAGTCTTACCCAGGGGTATAGTATTACCCAGTTACTGGGTTGTGGAGGTCAGATAGGCAGTCACTCCATGTAAAATACTGGTATTCAGCTGCATCCGGTTAGACTGGAAGCCGACCCCAACATAGTTGGCAAAAGGCTAGGCAGATTGATACTCAACACTGTAGCAGAAAAACAATAAATCAAAATGAAGTCATTTAATCAAACTGGGCTGCGAATCAGCACTTTTTGGACGTCAAAACTACATGAGCCGCAAAATGGCAGCCGTTCACCACTTCATCAAATTGATTCTATAATAGTAGTTATTTACATAACAAAACACAAAACATTTAATTAAATTCCTTAATATTGTCAGCTAGGACACGCTAATATACCAAGAAAAACATTGTTAACTATACTCAAGCAGCAATAAAAAATAAAAACGTAAGCAGAACTTTAATACCTAAATAAAATCCTCCAGGCATGAGGGCGGCGTGCCCGCTTACATATAGCTATATAAAGCTGTAACTCGAAGTCACAAATGATAAACTAGGATCATCAAATTAAAATAAAAAATATGGCACAATATAAAAAACAGCAGGTACGATTAAACTGAAGTCCCGTCTTCCTGGAAAGAAAGAAAGAAAAATGCGTTTATTGTCATCGATTACTCATTCGGAAAAGATCACACTTGCGTAACTTTTCGAATAACAGTATAAGATGAAGACCTAAAAGTACAACGCAAAGTCACTGAACTGATTGTGTAAGAAACTTTAACGGGTTCCAGGCTTCTACTGTAAGGGCGTTATTAAACTAGCGTTCGTTAAAGTTCGGCTTAAATCTCTATTTTTACTATGAAAATAAGGGCTAATATGTGGGAAGTTTCACTCTATGGCCTGACGGATATTCTCGTCAACTAGACCTAAAATAATCAAAAAATTACAGGTAACACCAAAAAATTCTGAAAAATGTCAAAAGTGACGTAAAGCGCACGTCAGTGTCAAACCACGGGGCTTGAGTAATCTAAAAATTCTTTTTTTGCGGCTACTACCGGCTGCCGGCTGTCGCGCTTTTATTTAAATCAAAATCTGTATTAACAATATCATACATAAATCTGCCAAACTGTATAACAGTTTGTCGGCAGTTCTCCTCGTGTAGCAAAGGATTACAAATTTTGGATTTAGAAAATAAAAGTGCTTAAACTGAATTATGCTAAGTAAACTATAAAATAATATACATACAGTCGAGATTAGAGAGATGAGATAATATTTTTGAATATAATACAGCCTGTAGCTATACCACTATTGGGATAATGTCCTATAGCATTAACCACATCAATTTGTAACTACAAAGATAAAGTATAACACAATATAAAGATAGAGACAAATTATAACAGTACAATGCCAAAAGTTCATTCTGAAAACAAAATTTAATTATTTTCAAACTTCACGGCAGAAAAATTACCAGTATCGCGTCGTGCTACAAGTCGCGCTAGTTTGCACGAGCCTTAATGCCATTTTTTATCCAGTGTTATCTTAATAGTGTACAGATTACATTTTTGGTAAGCACCGCGTAGCCGAGCTTAGCTACTGCTGCGGCCGTAGCAAATGTGCTACGACCGCGTAGCAAAATTGTTACGACAATTATAATACAAAAATAATGGGAAGGTTTTTCTTACTTTCATGTAGAAAAAACCCATGTGCGTAAGAAAAGTTTTCTAGTTAATTTAACGCAAACTATTTTCACTAAGGTACACCTTTTAGTAAAAAATCCTATTTATTGGGTTATACAAAATGTGCTAACCCTAAATCACCAGACGACAGGTGATATATTTCAAGATAAGTATGACGGATAGTTTCGAATACAGTAGACATGACTGAATTCATATAGATTCTCAGAAAACTTACCTATTTCAAGATTAAGTTTTTCGGCAATATTTTATAAGTCAATAGGCAATTTTCTACGATAGTGCTGTTATTGACAGATTTTTATATTGGTGACTTCACAAAAAAAATATGCTTTTTACGTGTAAAAACGCCGTGATTGAATTCTCGGATAGAAGCAACACGAAACGGCTTTTCTCATGTTATTGATAAGCATTTTGCAAGTTATTCCATACTATATCTAAATGCAAAATTAACTATGTGTCTCTGTCTGTATGTTTGTTACTTTTTCACGCCGAACCGATAGTTATAAAATTTGAAAAATACATAAAAAAAATATAAACTAGCTATTTGGCGAAATAAAAAAGGTTTCCGTTACAATATGGCGCCCGAACAGGGACTTAGTCGGGATTTTTGTGATGGATAAAATTATCACTTCAGGATATCTTTTATGTGGACACGGTGGAGCATACGGTGGAGGTCTGCCCGGCTTGGGCGGGGCACCGCCGTGTCCTCACGGAGGCGATCGGCAGCGGCGATTTCTCTCGTCTGGCCCTGGTTCAGGCCATGGTCCGGAGCGAGAGTGCATGGGAAGCCGTCACTTCCTTCTGCGAAGCAGTAATGCTCGCGAAGGAGGAGGCGGAGCGCGCGAGGGAAATGCAAGATGCGCGCCCTTGCGGCCCTAGTCGCCGCAGGAGACGCTCCGGGCGTCGGGAGTCGCGAGCCGACTTCCGGCCACCGTAGGCGCCGGCTTGCAGACGGTGGGCAATGGGTAGCTCGCCGTCCGATTTGGACCAGGCCCGGGTCGACGGCGCGTTGTGTCCCACGCGCGCCTCAAAGAGATGTCAGCACCAACTGACGGGGTCCGTAAGGGCCAATGCCGCCAGGGTTGCGAGTTTGTCTGAAAGGGATATCGCGGCCCCGGCACACAGGCAACGGAAGGAACACGGGTGGGTTTTAGTCAGTAAAAGTCTGACACTCCCTCTCGCTCCGCCCAGAGCGGGAGGAGTCATTTGATGATTTCCCACCCAAAAAAAAAAAAAGAGGATATCTTTTATGTGATATTGTCCAGAATGGACAGAATCATAGTCTTTAAGGATATAAGTGTTCCTAGACATGACCCTAATCACGCGACATTTAACGAAATGGGAAGCTTGTAGACTATAAGGAAATGTAAAGCACTGTTTTTTTTACAAAAATAGTCATTATTATTATAATTATATTATTAGGGCCTATATTCAATGACATACTTGGAGGAGCTCGTGGCTAAGTAACAACAGCCGCACTGGTCGATCCATCAGGTTAAGCTACGCTTGCCGGGGTTGGTCAGTGGATGGGTGACCATCTTTACATACCGAGAATCCTCCGTGCCTCGGAAAGCACGTTAAGCCGTTGGTCCCGGCTGTCATTCGTGGATCTTTGACAGTCGTTACGAGTCATCAGAAGCCCGAAAGTCTGACAACCAGTCTTACCAAGGGGTATCGTATTACCTAGTTACTGGGTTGTGGAGGTCAGATAGGCAGTCGCTCCATGTAAAATACTGGTATTCAGCTGCATCCAGTTAGACTGGAAGCCGACCCCAACATAGTTGGGAAAAGGCTAGGCAGATTGATTGATTCAATGACATACTTGGGCAACTTTTCATTCTGAATAGTTTATTAAAAAGACACACTTAAATGGGCGTATTTAAGTTGTCTTTTTAATAGAACTATTAACCCGGACCAGAAAAAAAAAATGTATCTGGCCTTACCCAAAAAATGCAAGTTTTTTTAGCTTTCCCTATAATAATATAAATAAATCTAAACATTTCATGGCGCTAATATAAAAGCCAACACGACGTCACGTAGTACGCGGAACTTTTGTGACGTTTCCCCCTTTATTAAATTCTGTCCACGTACTAAAATACCGAAGGTTTCATAAAAAATAAAAGTTATGGTATGATAGTAAAATATTGTATGAAATGGTCCGACCGTTTTGTGCGTTTTTAATGGCGACTATGTTTGCGTTGCGTAATATCATTGCATCTTAAAGCTCTATCTACATAGTTCCGGGTCAGGGCGTTCTGGGTTACGGGTCAAACACACTCGGTTTTTAATCCGACTGTGCTACAGTAAATGCAGAGGTGTATCAAATAAGGTTGCCAAGGGTGAACTAAAATAACTGCCTACTACTGCAACAGACTAGAAAAGAAAGAAAAGAAAATACATTTATTTAACACAGACTAAATAAAGCACACAATATAATACAAAGCAGATAAAAATATAAAAAAAATAATTATAATCAAATAAAAATTGTAAAGTGCGATGTAAGCAGAAATTTGATGGGGGCACACTCCCCATCAAATTTCTGCTTACATCGCACTTTACAATTTTTATTTGATTTTAATTATTTTTTTTTATATTTCAGGGCTGCGCCAAAAAGGCCCAGTTCAGCAAAAATGCCAGACAACTATAAGTGCCTGACGCTGGTTTTCAACTGGACCTGAGAGTGTGATGTGACGGATGTAAATCAGTTTTATAATTGTAACGTGTATGCAATATACTGAAATAAAATAAATTTGTGTCAGTAAAAAAAAAAAAAAACTTAAATATAAAGAATATGTAATTCCCAGCAGTAAAACTGTATAGTATAACAGCACCTATTTAAATTTTCGTGCAACATTCACCGACAGAGACACTGACACATACCCAAGTGGGTAGGTACATACATCATATAATTGAGACATTTAGTGTGACCATATCCAGCTTCCGTTGCGCTTCTATGAGGTACTGTCGTAAGCGTCGTTTAAAAGCGTCTATAGTGTTAATTACCCTAATCGGTGGTGGCAGGTTATTCCATACTTTTGAACTTTTGACTACTTGAAAAGTGATCTTGTTTTGAACTTTTAGTACCCTATTATAGTAGTCAAGTTTTTTTTTATGCTTACGTCAGTTTGCTCTGAAGCATTGAGAGTCTTGAAGGAGTCAGGAGATGTGGGTTACCAGTTTACATAAAATGTATACAAGCAATTTTTTTCTCGTCTCTGACATGACACAAAACCCGGACGACTTGGAGCCGTTTGTTTGATGGCAAGGTATTAGGGATTTTTCCAGAAATGGTCCCTTTTCAGAAAAATAAAGGTTTTACCCTCACTATCAATAATAAATAATAATACTTACTAACTTAGAAAATAAAATACTTAATATCATCAATATTACAAAAATAACACATCAATCCGAACAACGCTTCTGACGACGCAATATGCTTGGCCAGTTTCTGTATGCAAACGCTATATTATAGATGTACCGTTGAAACGAAAAGAAGAAGTTTACGAAAATAAATCCCATTTTCGCATAGCTACTCATTTTAAGTACTCGACACATAGGATAAAGAAAAGCACTTCCCAAAACGCCAACAAAACTGACACTGTCATTATTACGTCCAATGTGAACCGGGCTTAAAATTTAAATGAAAACTTTCCGCGGATCGCTCGAGGCTGAAGTCATTGTCTCCTTCAGCGATTATAATAGATCTAATTTTCGAAGAGCTCTCCACAAATTAAGACGAAAATATGGAACGAGCCGTCGACCTGACGCTCTGAGCTACTGTTATTATAGAAGATTGTGAAGTATTATGTCTTTTTCGGATATTACTGTGTGGGATATTTACTTATATTTTTTTTTTTAGGTATATATCCCACACTACTATTTTAGTGTTTTACCTATTGAAAATGATAGTGGCTGAGCAGGCATAGCACTGTTTGGAACGGGTTCAATTGGCACCCGTGAAATTAAGTATTTATGAGATTTATATTAGGGGTTTAAATATTAAATTGCCGTTTTGTACCGAAAAAATATTTCTAAGGTATAATATATTTCTTTAATCAAAGTATTTAACCCTGTTTTTTTTTTTTTTGGTGGTGGGTAATTATCAAATAACTCCTCCCGTTCTGGGCGGAGCGGGAGGGTGTGTCAGACTTTTACTGACTAAAACCCAACCGTGTTCCTTCTGTTGCCTGTGTGCCGGGGCTGCGATATCCCTTTCGGACAGACTCGCAACCCTGGCAGGCATTGGCCCTTACGGACCCCGTCAGTTGGTGCTGACATCTCTTTGAGGTGCGCGTGGAACACAACGCGCCGTCGACCCGGGCCTGGTCCTAATCGGACGGTGAGCTACCCATTGCTCACCGTCCGCAAGCCCGCGCCTACGGTGGCTGGAAGTCAGCTCGCGATTCCCGACGCCCGGGGCGTCTCCTGCGGCGACTAGGGGCGCGAGGGCGTGAATCTTGCCTCTCTTTCGCGCGCTCCGCCTCCTCCTTCGCGAGCATTACTGCTTCGCAGAAGGAAATGACGGCCTCCCATGCACTCTCGCTCCGGACTCTCGCCTGAACCAGGGCCGGACGCGAAAGATCGCCGCCGCGGAAAGTATTTACCCCTCATTGTCGTCTATATATTTCTGGCTTCTCATAGGAAGTTCATTTATGCATTTGCGGTAGAACTCTGAGGACCTGGGCTCAACAAACTGTGTGAAGGCATTTTGTATTGCATCCTGAGAAGAGCATTGTTGCGGCCTTTGACCGAGAGTCAGCCAAAGCGTTGTTTGCTTGCAATTATCGTAAAGAATACACTTTTCATGACACGTAGAATTCCCTTCATATCTGTACCGGTTCAAAAGGTAAGTCAAGCTTCGACGCGCACTTCTTTGCGCAGATCAGTCAAATCATGGGGCACCCATTTCTCAAGCTTTTTTTATCTTACCGATTTGAAGCAAATCGGTCAATATTGTGGGTATACGAACAACAAACCATACCGCTAATTCTTTAGTAGTTTGATACGGATAGGCTTCCATCATTGTATTCAATTCATCGTTATTTACCTAAATGGCTGGTCTTCCTCGGAGTTAATGCCTATTTATTTTTTATTTTTGTTAGTAACCTGCTCTGGCAAGCACACAATAACTTCCCAAAGTTTCATCACAATCGGTCGCGCCATTTTCAAGTTTTTGCGAGACTAACGCACAGCAATTGACTTTTATATATAGAAGAAGATGGAACAAGAATATTGATATTCCCGATTCGTCATTATTTAAAAATTGCTTGTTGCAAGGTACAGTTAGCCGAAAAGTTTTTACTGGTAAAATAGCATCTTGAACTTACAAAAAGTAAGGTTTGTTTATAAAGATGCAAAACCTTCAATATTCACGTCCTCGAACTAAAATAAAGACTTCCTTACAACACGCCCTCAATTATAAATAAATATCGATACGGAAATAAAAATGGAGAAAAATATCGTAGTCTACAGTACCGAGTATCGTATAAGATTGCTTCGTAAGTGCAATATGCTGTTCATACCGTGTATTGAGCCTTCATGAAGGCTCTTAAGTGCATCGGGAAGAAGTTTTATTCCGACATATGTTTTTTGCATTTTTATAGGCGAAACATTTGATGCCATGCTCTTGAAGTTCAGGGAATTACGCGTTTGAAAACTTTGGAGAATTATTTCAAGATTCAGGGACATGTTTCAATGTTATTTCATATTTTCAAAGGTTTACGTTCATACTCCTATCCTGTTAACGGAAACCGTAATTGAATGTGGTATATTATTATGAAAATCATACTTTTATTGTCGAAATTGAATATGAACGATGAATTGACACTAGGTATTCTAATCAGTTTGCTCTTTATACTAAGAGGTCAAAGTCAAAGTAATACAATTTATTACAATTAGGCAAATGAAAAGCACTAATGAACGTCAATTTTACAAAAAAAAAAAAAAAAAAAAATCTAGTCGTGTTCTGCACCGTTACTCGTTTAAAATTATTACAATATTTTGTATACATGTGAAGACGATCTAGAATAAGATAACTATAGCACGATAGGTAAAAAGAATGAAGAATTAAGCAATGATAGATAAATTATTAATGTGATAGATCATACATGGTGCTCACATTTTTTTTTTGAGGTAAATAAAATGCTTTTAATTTAATACTTATACTCGTATTATAATAAATAAAATATTGAACTTACATGTATTTGCAAACGGCCGGCGCTGTAATCGTGCCGCCTCGTTTTGTTACTAAGTTACTCGAATCATCGAAAATGTCGGTTATGAGTGGCTGGTGACAGTCACAATAGCAGAGCGTCGCATCGATAGTTGCGTGGCGGCTGTCTTCTGATGGCAGAGATGAAATGAAATTGTTTATTCTGTAAATAGGATATCGAAATCACTTTTACACGTCATATAAAAAAAAAAAAAAAATAAGCTAGATGAGGTCGGTGTTTCCTATCTGACTACTCTGAGAAGAAAGGCCGAAACAAACTCAGAGGTTGCAGTCCCTTTTAAAGTCCAGACATAATCTTGGTCAAGCCATATGCAGCCCTAAGATGATATCAGGGAGTCGCTGTTATATCATGACTCCACGAGGAACTGCTGTATTTCGACAATCCTGAGGATATTGAACCACTAATACGATAACCACTTATATTTAATCGAATTAAATGACGTTTAAAAATTTCCAACTTTAATGCTTTCTATAAATTGTTATAAAACAGCTTGCAGAATTTATAAATTCTATTGCTAGCTCTCGGGAAAATTGTAGCGAATTCGTGACCACGAACACTTAGGAAGAAAATAAAATTTTAACAATAAACATGCGATATTCTCACCCGTAAAGATTTCTTTCTCTAGAATGAAATAAAACTCTGGTATCTCAACTTTTATGTACCGTCTATTATTGTGTTACTGAAAAATCTCGGTCATCCGTGCTTTCTATGATTTGTTAGAGATTTTCGAGGAGTACGTTTTATTTCATATTGAGATTAAAACGTGAACTGTTAAGATTTTTAAACTAGAATCCAACCAAACCAAACCGACTCTTTTTCTTTTCTCTTGTCAGGTCAATCAATGTGCCTAGCCTTGTAGGGGTTGGCTTTTAGTCTCACCAGTTGTAGCTGAATACTAGTATTTGACTAGCCTATCTGACCTCCACAACTCACTTACGGGGTAAGACAATAACCCCTTAGTATGATTGGTTGTCACAATTTTGGGCTTCTGACTACTCGTAACGACTGTCAATGATCTACGAATGACAGCCGGAACCAACGGCTTAAAGTGCTTTCCGGGCACGGAGGGTCTCGATATGTAATGGATGGTCACCCATCTACGAAGTGGCCGTGGCAAGCGTAGCTTAAACTTCGATTGACCTGTGCGGCTCTTAGCTGCCAGGGCTTATTTTTAATTGTTTTGATTATTTTTTGTATTATTTTTGTACTCAGGATTTTGTAATTTCTATATTTAAAAGAGTGTCCTTGGAGTTTCTTGCCCGTTCTTCTCCATAAAGATCTACGTTTTGGAATGGGCAACTAGCTTCAACTTTCTGACTAACTGACCGACTGTTTGACAATTCAAAAGTGCCTTTAAATGGATTGAAATAAATGCTTTGAGCTGTTATCATTTAGCCACGAGCCCCTCAAATACCATTGATAAAAGAATAACTCATTTAAATAATAAGTAGTAAGTAGCGTTTATGCTCTAAATTAAATCTTAAAACGAGGCAGAAGGTCACCAAACTCAAAATAAAAATTGCATTATCTAAAAGGCATCTTAGAAACTGCATCTAAGACTTACAAGTTTATATTGGAAGAATCCCAAGACTTTATTTATTCTGAACATCGCCAGTACAATATACTTGCAAATTTTTCGATATGTGCTGTCATTTCAGAACTATGAATAAGATATCGCAGTTTAAGTTACGCAATTCTGTAATGCATTCATGAGAAGGCTTGTAAAATATTATTACATTATTTACGTTATAACTAAACTCGGGATAGGTCGTGTTCTTAGAAAATACAATAGACGCGTTTATTTAGTAACCTAATCCGCTTAACTGCTCTTAAAGAGTCATAAAGAACCCTGTAAGAAATCGACACGTGTTTCACCTCTCAACGAGGCATCCTCAGGATGACGATTGACTTGTTTGCGAACCCAGACCCGACGTGTTGACACGTCAAGCGTCGAGAGCAGAGCTCTGCTAGGTTACTAAATATACATCGTCTATTGTATTTTTCAATACCAATGGCAACCAAGGACGTAACAAAGTTAAAAAAAAAAAAGAACGGTTTGGCTTGCAAATGGAGCTGTATAAAGTAAAAAAAAAACAAATTAACACATTGGTGTGTGAAAAACTATCGTTGTTCATCATTGATTCTGGAATTTACAATTAATATACTCAGTTTTAATTTCCGCGCATTATTTAAGAAAAGGATTCACTTAGGTGTGGCACGGCTCACATTTTCACAATCGTCCATCAATGCCCCAGTTGCAAGCTGCGACAGTAATGTACTATTACTTATATATTAGGAAACCTATAAGAAGTATATGGTCTTAAAATAACATAGTAAATAGATGTCTCAATATTATGCATGCAGACTTACATTTCCAGTTGGAATATTTGGGAGAACATGTTTTTCAACTGCAAAGTTAAGCTTGTCCTTCAATCTTCTTTTAAGTAAACTACCTCTATTTTCCCTTAAACTTTTATGATTCGAATGGTCACAATTTATCACCCATATCTACACCCTATAAAACAGTATTCTATCAAAAGGTTTTAAATCGTGCCAGCATGGGCCATTGTGTGCAGAAGCTATAAGGTTATAAACCATGGGAGCTTTGCACCCCACGATAAAACGCCAACGGTGAAAAGCGATATGCGTACCGTACGTAATTCTCACATAAAACATACCAGATAGAAAACAACACACAATATTCCAACGTAATTCTAAGTTTTAAGACTCACCATGTTCCCCATCTTGCCAACTTTGCCGACAAAATGTAAAGTAAGCATAAATGAGAGTTAAATTTTGCCAAACTGCCACATATAACGTTCAGAGCTCGTAAACAAAAAGATAAAACAGTCGTATTTGGGTTGTGTTTGGTTGGTCGGTGGCGTTTCCTTTTAACTGTTATGAAGGGACGTCAGCGTAACGTTTATAAGCGTAGGTTAATTTTGTTCGCGAATCTGAGTTTTTAAAGATGTTGTTCTGGCCTCTTCCGAATTGCTTTGGAAGGTGGTGAAGCCTTAATGCTTTTAAACTGGTACAAAGAAAGTAAAGATCGCCGAATTTTCTTCAAGGAAAAAGAAAAAAGATATGTAGGTACATAAGTTGCGAATCCCCTTTGAAGTTTGTATGATTTGTCTCCATTTTTGATTTTATGTTTTTTTCTTTCATTTATAAATGTCGGCCATAACAGCAAGTCGTTATTATTTTTAACTATTTCACTTAAAAACAATATAAAAAGCAATTTGATCCTGATACCAAAGTATCGTCGCTACTTGTTAAAAACTACCCTCAAAAGTGCCAACAAAGAACGATACTCAATGAATATTTTTTACAAGTTTTCGTTTGAAAATATTAAAAGTTTTAAACAAGCTCAGTTCTATCGAACTGAACTATTAGAGAATTGCTGGATTCATGTAATAAAGAATAAAACATACTTGGTGAACTTTCAGACAGTTATAATCCAATTATATAAGGCAATATTACTTAGGGAAGAATCACTTTATTGTAGATTATTGTTGAACTTTATTGGAGAAGTTCCGAAGTTACGTTATTTCTTTTAAGTTGTGCCACTAAAACGCTGTTAGGTCTTAATGCCTTATTTAATGAGGGATTTATTAATAACTGTGCTGCCTTTAGAATTATTCTTGACATTACATTAACATGTATTCCCCGTAGGGAAGACAGAAGTGCAAAGTACAAAAAATGCATTGTGTGACCAATAATGTAGTAGTAGCAATAATAATATTATGACTATCACCGCATCCACATTACGTAGAACATAGTAAACAAAAATAAAAAATGAAAAAAGATACAAAATTAAAACAATATTATAATTATTCGTTTGACACAATACTTACTTCGGTTTAAAGACATTTATTTCTCAAAAAAAAAGAACATTACAGTTCACTTAACATATTGAGAAAAGTAAGATAAAAATATAAAAGTAAGTGCGATTCTCTGTGTTCACACTATGAGAATTAAGAGATAAAGGTGACAATCGGTAATGTTAGTGTTGTTTTCTAACGTGTTCTTCTAGGGTTTTTTTAAATGTAGGATACATGGTGTCACTATTGGTTACATCATCAGGTAGTTGATTATACAGTTTTGCTCCTTCGTACAGTATATTTTTTCTTCCATAGTTAGTCCTGGGTGGCCTTAATTCTAGTTTGTTTGTTTGTTTGTTTGTTTGTTGTTTTGTTTGTTTGTGGTTCTAGTTTTAGTTTGTAGTACTTACTATAATAATTTTACAATATAATCCATATTAACAATCTATACATATAAAATGCTTTGTCCTGAACGACTGACTGACTGACGGATCATCGCACAGCCTAAACCGCTGATTGTAGAGACCTGAAACTTGGAGGGTGTGTTCTTTGTATGACGTAGGCATCCGATATGAAAGGATTTTCCGAAATTCTACCCCTAAGGGGGTGAAAAAGGGGGGCAAAGTTTGTACGGGACAACGTGATTCCTTGACTTAATAAACTCGAAACTTGGCACAAAAAGCACTAGGCTTGCATGAATTCAAGATAGTATTTCAATCATTAGACGTTGTGCACAATTTCTGAGCAGTAACCTAACAGAATTCACGATAGTATTCAATCATTATGTTATGCTACTAATAGGATTTGGATGAGGCAGACAGATAGTTTATAACCTGGATTAACACATAGGATACTTTTTATCCCGGTAGTACGTTCCCTGGGGATAATTTCCGACATCCAGGCAAGCGAAGCCGCGGGCAAAAGCTAGTATAATAATAATTTATTATAAATGCGAAAGTGAGTGTACTTTTTTATTACGCTTTTACGCTAAAAGGGCAGAACAGGTTGAAACTTGACACATGGGTAGACCATGGCCTGGGTTAGGACTTTTTATCTCGATAGTACGTCCCCGTGGGATAATTTCTGACCTCCACGCGGGCGAGGCCGCTGGCAAAAGCTAGTAATTTATAAAGTTATGATTGATGGAATGGTCTATCAACAAGATGTCAGTCATAATTTTTTTTAAAGCAATGCTAGAGTTTTTCGACCATCGCATAAAACTCGAAACGAAAATTATTTCTCATTTAAAATAATATGAATCGACGCGGATGACGCAAATTTTATGAATATCTTCAATACGCTAACACAACCTTTTTCTCATCGTACCAATGCGCCATTTTAGCCTACAGATGTTAACACCAGATAATTCTGATAATACAATATCCACATTATTCCTAAAGCGGTAAAGTCCGAATCGCTATACGCTTATCTTTCTTCTAAGTACCGATAAATCTCCGAAACTTCAATACAGTGGAATTTCTAGGTTTATGTTCTCGTGAATGTTCTTCGGAATTTTATTATGAAAGTATATTTATTGGGTTAGAGAATTAACAGTTTATTGGCTTTTATTAGACGAAGTTTTGTTAACGATGTTATTTTATCCCGACTGCCTCAAATATAGGGCAATGTTTTTTATTCGGAATATAGTAGATAGCTGTTTTAATAATGATCAATGGGAGAGAAGAATAAATGTCGTTGTGCAGAAAGTTTGCGGCTGCTGTGCCCGTCCAATTAGTAAGCTGAGAAAAATGGATTATCCTGCAGTTTGCAGTATCGCGGAGCTTTGCTTGTGCACAATTTTGATTATAAAGCTTCGTATAATTTACGAGCTATGACATTCAATGAAAAAAAGATGACTACATTTTTCAAAATCGATTTTGCATGTTAGGATTTTTTGGAAAATCTGTATATTTAAAAATCAATTGCCGTGCATATGTCTCGAAAATAGCTCGACCGATTTGAAAGCTTTTTTTTGTGTTTTTCGCTTTAATACTGGGGAGGTTTAGGAAAAAAGAAAATTTGGAAAAATCCACAGGAACGGCCAGAAAATAAAAATAAATGAATTTTTGTCTCACGTGCAACGAAGTTTACGGGCTCATCTAGTTTCATAATATGTTCAGTTTAGTCGATCCCAAACCCCTCAGAATTAATATTGTCTTGAAAAGACTTATCTCTTAGTTTAAACATCAACAATCAACTAATTAATTACTACTAAAGTAGCTAATTTTGTGTCATAGAAAAACTCTTTTTCAAAAGTTCAAAGGAAAAATGTCGCAATAAAGTATCCTAGCAATTACTCCAAACTCTTTACATACACAACCGTTAGATAATAAATCTTTATGTAAAAATACCCTCCATTTTATGTGTCGTTACGATCTTATGTTACAGTTTTCGCCCCTTTTTAAGGGTAGGGGTTGAAGATCTAAGGGACGAAGAGGTAAAGCGGTATATGTATATGTCGCAGGATAATAGGAAATATCGAATCTTTGCGAAAATCCTGGGATTTTTGCAAAAGATCGGCTTCCACTCTAACTGCGTAACACAATTTTACTAACAATTCGAATGATTTTGCCCAAGACTGTCTAAGACGATTGGAAACTCGAATACTGATTGGCTAATCTAAGAGTTTATTCATAAAATCCTGATTCTGGTTGGACATGGCTCGAATGTAGCTGTTAACGAATCAATGCATACGTCAGTGAAAAACGTTATTATCAGCCAATCAGCGTTCATACCCATCGTCACTGGTTTCGATTAACCTAAAAGAAAGAAACAAAGAAAAATATTTTATTTGGGAAGATACCTGTGTTATGCAAAAATTTTGATCGTAGCTCGTAGTAATACGAAAATCTTTTTAGTTTCCAATAATCCAGCTTTTTGCAAAAATCCTAGGAATTTTGCAAACATTCGATTTTGCCAATTGCCCTGCGACTTTATATATGAAAAAAGTCGGTCAAGTGAGTTAAATGTGCTCACTGAATAGATTCCGTACAGTCGCGGGGGCTGTGTGAGGCGCGTAATACTGAAATGTTTAAAAGCCATGTGTATCATACTTTGTACTCAGTGGTGTGTGTAGTGTGGCAGTTGTACAGAAACTAGGGCTATAGGGTTGAATAAGACCTTTCTGACGTAAGTATTTGGATTACCAAGAATAGCTTTCAAAAGATAATGGCTTAATAACACTTTCTGGGACACTTAACGCCCAAAGACGTAAAATCAATAAAACTTCTATTGTGTCTCGTTCAGTGTCCCAGAAAATGTTAACTGAGCCTCATCTTCTATCTAGCTCAAAGCTTAGGAGGTGTAGAAGAGAGGGTATTTTGGTAACTGCCTTCTTTACCCAAGGAACCGGCACAGGAAGGAGCAAAAAGGTGGGTTATGATTTTGACTGGTATGTATGTATGTGAGTATGTATGTACGAGGGGTGTTCAATAAATAGTGAGAATGAGTAAGACGCAATTATCTTTTATTATATGTTATTTTATTTTTCGACGTAGTCACCTTTCAGGTTTATACACTTTGTATATCTTTTCACTAATCCTAAAATTCCCGTTCTAAAAAAATCTTCTTCCTGATCCCTTAAAAAATCATTTACGGCGGCGACTACTCCGTCATCATCTTCGAATTTCTGGCCCCTGAGATGTTCCTTTAAGCGCGGAAATAGGTAGAAATCACTAGGAGCAAGGTCCGGTGAATATGAAGGATGTTCCATCAATTCGAAGCCAGCTTCTTGAATGGCAGCCATCGCAACTCTGGACTTGTGCGCAGGGGCGTTATCTTGGTGAAACAAAACAACTTTAGCGAGTTTGCCACGCCGTTTCTTGCGTATTTCCTCACGCAACTTTGTTACTTGTCCTGCGTACATATTCCCCGTAATAGTGGCTCCATGATTAAGATATTCGATCATTACCACCCCTTGACTGTCACAGAAAAGAGCCCATGATCTTTCCGGCGGATGGAATCGCCTTAAATTTCTTTGGAGTTGGAGATGACGGTCGCTTCCAAGTCAAGGACTGTTGTTTCGTTTCTGGGTCATAATGGTGAAGCCATGTTTCGTCCATAGTTATGAATCGAGCCAAAAATCGGTCAGGATCTTGTTGTAACAAATCCAAACAGCTTTGTGAAATTCTCAGTCGAGTTTGTTTCTGCGCGTCAGAAAGCATTCTGGGCACCCAGCGCGCTGACACTTTTTTCATACCCAAATGGTCGTTTATAATATTTTGGACACTTCCTATCGAAATCTTTAATTCTTCAGCTATAAAACGAACAGTAACACGACGATCCGCCAAGACAATATTTTCAACTTTTTTAATCATTTGTTCAGTCACTGCCGATATGGGGCGTCCCGTTCGTGGGTCGTCGTTAGTGGAAGTTCTTCCTCGCTTGAACTCAGCACACCAACGCGCAACCGTAGAATATGGAGGAGCATGAACCCTTAGGAGTTCATGCTCGGAGCAGGTAAATCAAGACTTGAGAGCAACATTAGTGTTGCTCTCAAGTCTTGATTTACCTGCTCCGTAGTAAAATTTTTCAAGCAGAGATATTTTATTACCGCGCGAACTTCAATTTTATCCATTTTTAAGAACACGTTCCGAAACGACGCAAACAATAGACTTCTACTTTTAAAAAACAAAAGAGAATTAATTGCTTTTTTTATTATCATCTTAACTAATGTCTGGGCTATGCCTGCCAGTATTTTTTTTTTTTCTTTCCAAGGAGAATGTATCGCATTCTCACTATTTATTGAACACCCTGTGGGTTTCATCTGTTACCTCATAACTTTTAAACTACTTATCGTAATTTGACAAATGAGGTATTGTTGGAAGCGTCTTGATTGTTCGCTGGTTATAGGTAACATCACATTAAATTGAATATGGCGCCCTCTGGAGGACATAAAAGTCATCAATCAATCTGCCTAGCCTTTTCCCAACTACGTTGGGGTCGGCTTCCAGTCTAACCGGATGCAGCTGAATACCAGTATTTTCCATGGAGCGACTGCCTATCTGACCTCCACAACCCAGTAACTGGGTAATACGATACCCCTTGGTAAGACTGGTGTCAGACTTTCGGGCTTCTGACGACTCGTAACGACTGTCAAAGATCCACGAATGACAGCCGGGACCAACGGCTTAACGTGCTCTCCGAGGCACGGAGGATTCTCGGCATGTAAAGATGGTCACCCATCCACTGACCAACCCCGGCAAGCGTAGCTTAACCTGATGGATCGACCAGTGCGGCTGTTGTTACTTAGCCTTAGGCACGGAGGTCTCCGACCTCCGTGCCTCGGAAAGCACGTTAAGCCGTTGGTCCCGGCTGTCATTCGTGGATCTTTGACAGTCGTTACGAGTCGTCAGAAGCCCGAAAGTCTGACACCAGTCTTACCAAGGGGTATCGTATTACCCAGTTATTGGGTTGTGGAGGTCAGATAGGCAGTCGCTCGATGTAAAATACTGGTATTCAGCTGCATCCGGATAGACTGGAAGCCGACCCCAACATAGTTGGGAAAAGGCTAGGTAGATTGATAGTCCTAATAACAGTTGCTGAATTTGATCCCAATGCAATGGTACAAAACCGAACAAAAACAAACATTGTTAGCTGTCACACACAAAATATTACAAAACATTCAAATGACAAGTTATCAAACGGCTATTGAAACAAAACAACGGACATATTTCACAAATACCGTGGATATTACAACGTAAACTTTAAGGTTTCCGCAGACAGGCGCGAAGTGAAATCGAACTGCGACTCTAGTAGAACAATTACTATGAAAACTTCACGGAAATTATCTACTAGAATCGCGTCGCGCTGTTGCGTCGCATCTGTCCGCGTGAACCTTTAGTGAATTTCCCGCTACAATGGTTTTATATAGGCTGTTACATACACTCGGCTTTCTAGCTTAGGACCTTTATGGGGAGCTCATAAAAATGATAGATCACTCTGCGGCTGCTCTTTACATAGTAGTGTGGGCATTCCCCTTTTATCGTATTTCGCTCAGTACATTATTGGATGTTTGAATTCAGAAGGTATAGCTTTAATGTTGCGTGACAGTATTTTGATGGTAAATTGCTGTCGAAGGAAGATTAATATAACAACATCTGGATAGTAAAAATACGTATTGTATATTGCTCTATAGATCATTGAGGGTGGGGTACAATCGAAAGTAACTGTAACGTAAATACACGTGGTTTGCGTTAATGTCGACGCAGAAAATGAGTTCTCACAAAATGTACAAATTGAGTTGTATGCAAAATGCGTTGAGTCGTTTTTTTGAGTGGCACATAATTTAGTTGTCTCTAAAGACAACCGGAGCATGTACCACCAGTCTATCTGAACGGAGTGCCTTTAGAACGTGTTGCTCAGTTTCAGTACCTAGGGCATATTCTGATAGAAACTTTGTATGACGAAGCGGATATCGAGCGGAAACAAAGAGCGTTGTTAGTGCGTGGTTCATAGATTCGCAAGGTGTATAGTAGACGTACAATTAACACTTTTCAGGGTCTACTGCCAAAATGTTTACGCCAGCACTTTATAGTTCATCTACCCCCAGCGAGCCTACAACGCTCTTCGCATACAATACAATAACGTTTTTAGGATTCTGGTGAGGCTCCTTCGATTCTGCAGCGCGTCGGGCAGGTTTTCTGACCTAAGAGTCTACGACTTTTACGTCATTATGCGTAAGAAAACAGCTTCTCTGATGCTCTGGATTCGGGGGATCGCCAACCGAATCCTAAGGATGATCTCGGAGAGGCCAGTCTGCAGTGCTGGGTAGGTTCATCCAGCTTCACGTGACGTGATTTTTTGACATGAGTGATTTTACTTTTTCGGATTTTGAAATTTTTTAAGACCTTTGTAACTAATAATTTATGGACAAATCAATGGACCGAATAAAATGAATTAAATTTAAATAAAAGTCAGGAAAATTAATTTTTTATCAAATTGTCCACCGACTTTAAATTAGCTAGCGAAACTCTTCAGATGTGATAGGTAACTCGATAACTAAACATGATAAAACAAAAAAACGGGTGTGGCTGTGTCGTGAACACGGCCGTGTGTTTGACATGAATACGTGTACGCCGTCGTTTATCCGCTCGGACGCCTTCATTCTTTTACGTTGCCAGCACCGCTTCACTCTGCCATATGGTGTTTTATAGGTATCATTGGATTGGTCTTGAAAAGCCCTTACCAACCGTAAACGTTCTCGCTCTTCTTCTTTTCATGTGGTTAGTGACTAACCTGGTGTCAGTTTTAAAGCCACCCATGGGTCTCACATGCCTTCGAGAAATATCTCTCAGGTACCTGCTGGGGTCGCGGGTTTGTCTGAAAGGGATATCGCGGCCCCAGCACATAGGCAACGGAAGGAACACGGGTGGGTTTTAGTCAGTAAAAGTCTGACACTCCCTCTCGCTCTGCCCAGAGCGGGAGGAGTCATTTGATGATTTCCCACCCAAAAAAAAAAAAAAAAAGCATGGCCGGTTTCCTCAAGATGTTTTCCTTCACCGTTTTTGAAGCAAGTGATAATTGAACAAAGCTCGCTAATCTCTCGTTAGGCTGTATACAGAAAGAAAGCTGGAAACTTATAAGCGCTTACCGGCGCTTGACAGCGCTGGTCCGTTCTACACAAAGGAAGCAGGTTGAAGCAGTTGTTTATTCATTTTAAATGGCAGCGCCCAGCGCTGACCAGCGCGTGTTGAAGCTTGTCGGAACTTATCGGCACCGTTCAGTGCTTATCGGCGCGCGTTCATATATTTTCCTGCGCGGGTTACCAGCGCTGTCAAGCGCCGGTAAGCGCTTATAAGTTTCCAGCTTTCTTTCTGTATACAGCCTTAATCTGTAAAACAGCTGTCACATACAGTTTACAACAGTAGGTATGTATTAAACATTACTATGGAACAGCTGTTTTTTTTTCGCGATTTCAAAGTTGGTCCTGTAGTAAAAGTTATTCAGTTCGATGTTATAATAAAGCACCTCTTAGTTTCTTGTTTCTGACTTGTTAATTTATCTGATTTCTTCTGTTTTTTTTTTATCAAACTCGTTCAACTGAAATACATAGCCGTTCTTTTCTGGAAACTCTTTTGTCCGTCCGTCTGTCTCTCTATCTAAGATCTTTTTTCACGATATCTTTTTTATCATTTCCCATACGCATCGAGTGCCTAAGTGCTATTATCTAGAGCCGCTATACTCAAAACTGTTGTGATTTTGTTATATTTCAGATCAAATAGAGAATCTAGTTTTAACAATTAACAAAGAGTTGGGACCCGTGTAAACAAAAGTGAAAAAGTACTGATGTGGTAACGAAACCGTTGGCTCTGTTTACTTTTAATTAACAAACAGTTTGCCGTGAAACAAGGTACGAACTATTTTCGTTTTTTTTGGTTGAATTTACCTGCGCCAAGCTTTTGAGCACAGGCTGTTGACGGTTAGTATAATAAAATAATTATTATGTAAATAAACACGTTTTTTTGAGTGGTTAAATTTTATGTAAATGAAAGTTGTATTTTTGTGAGCATATTTCATTTAGGGCGAATATCCCCAATTTGAACCCCCATAAACCATGTTTAAGGGCTGTCAGTGTCATTATTTTCTGTGGAATATTGACTCTGACGGCTCTTGAACGCGGTTTAGATTTGCCGATCGCATTCAGTTTCACTGGTGTTTGCACTTAGATTGCCTACTCGATTTATTAATTCAGTGGAGAAAAATGACAGATGCAAGCTGTCACTTTGTAAAATAATATTTTTTAAATCCCTACAGGGGATGAAGTGGGGGGTTCTTGAAAGTCTGAAGTCTACGGAGATGAAGTCGCTGGCAATGTGCTAGTTAAGATTCCAGAGATAAGCTAATATCTCCAAAAGATTTGATAGAAATTCTATAGTCTTAGAAACATTTATTTATTACTAGCTGCCCCGCTCCGGCTGCGCTCGGGTAGCACTATGTACTTATCTACTGCTTTCCTACCTACCTACCCTACCTGCTTACTCTACCTACCCTACCTACTTAACCTACCTATCCTCCCCACTTACTCTACCCACCTTACCCTACCTACCTACCCTACCCTACCCACCTACCTACCTACCTACCCTACCTACCTACCTACGTATCTACATGCCTACATACTCTACCTATACCTATCTACCTACATACCTACCTACCTACCTACATACCTACCCTACCTACCTATCCTACCTACCTATCTACCTACCTATCTACTTACCTACCCTACCTATCCTACAAACCTACCTACATACCAAAGAACCTATTACTCTGCTAAATTCACATTCATCAAACGCGCAAACTGTCCAACGCGCGAAGTTAAGATAGTCGTTAAGTTTTCTGAAATTTTCCAATTTTCTGCGCAATTTTCTTTTTTTTTTCCTGTACGAACCTTCTCCTTACAATAACAAACACAACAAAAAAAGAATTAGCGAAATTGGTCCAGCCGGTCTCGAGTTTTGCGCATAGCAACACATTAAGCGATTCATTTTTATTATAGAGATTATACATATGTTCGAAACTATACCCCTATGAAATAGGTATTTTCTCAAAGATGCAATAGTTATTACATAAGTAAGTGTAAGAACTTTACAATGATATAGAATGCGATGGAGATGAAGGAATGAGGAATGTAAAGCATGCACCATCAGACTCCATCCATGTCCAATCAGCTGCTGCAGAATGCACGATTATTCGTCCGTTGCGTGTATATACGGTAGGCTTCCGAACGATCCCAATGTGCTCCGTCTTGTCCATACTGAAATAGGATTATTTAGGTAACAGCATTGCGACTGCTGTTTCCCAGAAAATATTCATGGGAACAGCAGTCGCAATGCTGTTACCAGTAATGACTGGTTATCAGATTTTGGGGTTCCTAAATAATGCCTTACTATCCGTAATAATAATAATAATACTATTTATTTCAGGCGACACAGGCCCATAGAAAAATACCTGAACCTAAACATACATACTTTAATATAAGCAAAAAAAAACTTGTGTCAATAAATAAAGCTTAGACTATGTTAGTAGCACTTCACTTTGCACTATCTTGAATTAGTGCTGTCGTGTGGAACTTGTCCGCGGAAGCGACGGAACACCACGTCCTGAGGCCAAAAGTCTTCTTCCATGACGAGGGGCAGATAGCAGTTCGGTACACGAACGACGAACGCCTTGAAATTGACGTTCCGGTGCGATTCTAGTATCTGCACCCTCGGCGTGTACCTCGTCTTTTGGCGCACGTACTCCACGATGTCCTCCGCCTTAGTGGTGTAATGCAGGCGGGAGATGTACACCGGTGTGTTCGGCTTTGCGGCACGCAGGCTCACTTCGGGGTCCGTAGGAGCTTTGCCGCAGCGGTTCTTATTCGTTCGCGATCGGCGCTCGTTTGCACCGTCACGAAACCATCCTCATTTGTAATGACGAGCTTGTAGGTAGACATGGCTAGGTATCCGAACTGAGTCTCAGAAATTATTCAAAGTATAAATAACTCAAAACACGAAAAGGGGTTGTTGAACTCATCATTATGAACAACTTTTACTGACTTTGTACTTATTGGACGAGATGTGTAAAACATCTAATTTGATCCATAGAACCCATCTACTAAGGCCTATTGTAAACGGCACGGTTTCTTTACGGTACGGTGTATAAACCGCGCCGTAGGAAAAACGTGTCTGACAACAAGCTTCCATATTGATCCATACAACACTGACGACCGGCCTACACACGGCTAATAAACCGCGCCATAGAAAAAACGTGTCAGTCGACAACAAGCTTCCATAGTGATCCATACAATACTTATCCCCGCTTAGTTCTTGAACATGTATTTATTTATTATAAAGGTAAGTAATGTAAAATAGCGCTTACAATTATTGCTATTTAAAAGAAAACTAAATAAAAAAATAAAAATAAAATCTTAAGAGTCTTACAACATTTAAAGCGCGATCACTATCAGACTGCATATAAAATAAAAAGAAGCACGGTGACACAACGCAGGTAATTTATTGCGAAATATGAAGCAATTATCTATTTACAAAAAAAAAAAATGGTTAGACTAAAAAATTAAAACACTATTACACTAATATGTTGCTTGTTGCAACGAAATGATTGCATGTATATTAATAATATGATTTGTAATCGTTAAAAGGAATTTTTAGAGGTATCTTCATGATTTTTTTTTATCGTATTAAATTAGTTGTATTATGTTTTCAACACACTAAAGAATATAATTATAATTATTTTACTGATTTTGTTTACTGCAGATACTTTACTTTTAGGCATTTTAAACCTTGCGTTTAGAAACGTTTAGGTCCTGTAGTCCCCTTAAACATAACTTAACAAAATAAATGATTCTATAAAATAAAACATAACTTATCATTACTACGAGTATAATAGTAATAACAGCTGCTCGTATATTTTGGATATTGGCCCACAAATAGCATGAATGCGCGGTAATTAGGCTACAAGTACCCAATTACCATAATCACGCTTGATTTGCTAATCGCATATTACCATTAATTGAAGTGTCAATCATTCTGAGCCTTTGCTAGTCCTACTCTCGAATTCTAATACGATACAACCATGCAACATAAAGTCAGGAAAATTAACTATTTCATAAATTGACAACCAACTTAAATTCCCCGTATATTCAACTTTCATTATTGTACAGTGGTATGCAATTGCTGTAATACGCAAAATTGGTAATGTGTGTCAATTTGATAAACAATTAAATTCCCTGACTGTACTTAAAAGTTTTTTTTTTAATTTACAAACAGAGACAGCCTGAGGCTTACCCGTGATTTAAAAATAATTAAGTTTATAACGCGAACTTATTTCGAACCGCTCCGGCCACAATCCACTCGTTCAATAAGGGTGCAGCTTCTAGCTAGAAGCCGTGTGAAAACAGACGAAACGCACCTTTTTTGACAAGCTTGGTCTCTCATCCGTCTGCTGAGCAGCGCACCAGGATATAATTTACCTTTTCATCGCCCCGAAACCCTAATGTTTTCATCTTTATTGTGATGTGTGTTTCTTAAATATATTATATCGTGATATCTGTATGTTAAAAGTTGCGTTTGAGAATTTGAATGTTATTTGACTTTTACGATAGTGCGTCAAAATCAATTTGCCTAGCCTTTTCCCAACTATGATGGGGTCGGCTGTAAGTCTAACCAGATGCAGCTGCATACCAGTAGTTTACATGGAGCGAGTCCCTATCTGACCTCCACAACCCAGTCACTGGTTAACACAATACCCCTTGGTAAGACTGGTCGTCAGACTTTCGTGCTTTTGACTACCCGCAATGACTGTCAAAAGTCTATAAATGATAGCCGAGACCAAAGGCTGCTGGGGTCGCGGGTTTGTCTGAAAGGGATATCGCGGCCCCAGCACATAGGCAACGGAAGGAACACGGGTGGGTTTTAGTCAGTAAAAGTCTGGCACTCCCTCTCGCTCTGCCCAGAGCGGGAGTAGTCATTTGATGATTTGAAAAAGACCAATGGCTTAACGTGCTTCTCGCACGGAGGGACGGCACGGAGGGGTCTCGGTATGTTATAGGTGATTACCTATACATGGACCAACCTCCTCGGCAAGCATTGCTTAACCTAGAAAATGGACCCGTGCGGCTGTTATTATTTAGCCATGAGGCCCTCCCTATCCTATACTATTAAATGAGCAATATTTGTAATCACGGTCTCGAAAACGGCTCCAACGATTTCAATGAAAGTTACAATATAGGGGTTTACGGGGGGGAAAATCGATCTAGCTAGGTATATCGGAGAAAATTCGTTTTTACTCGTATTAGCTGTGAAAATAGAAAAAACTAATTTTCCCAGATATGGGACCTAACTAGATCGATTTTTCACCCCCTTTTTTTTCTGGGAAAATTAACTTCAGGAATGTGATATAGCGTACCAACGTTATATCACATTCCTGAAGCTGTGAAAATAGAAAAAACAAAAAAAAAAAACACCATAAAAAAAAAAAAAATACCGACAAGGTATATTAATACCTGGACGGTATTTTTATATATTTAAAAAAAAACTATTTCTGGGAAAATTTGTTGTTTCTATTAGTTGTATTATTAGTATTTTTATCTATTTTCACCGGAGCAAAGCTCCGTCGACTAGGTACTAGATACCTACAAGCGTACTGATGTTAAAACCTATTCTATATTAACTCGATTTTCAATTCCGATTTATTACGTATTATAAGTATAATATACTATTATCCTAATATAATATTTTGTATTTGTATGTCTAAGTACACAGATATACCAATAAATTATTATTAAAGAAGTCGTTTAGCCGCAATATATACTCGTAAAATATATTTAGTACTTACACCAAAATACCTCGCGTGGCGTAATGTAAAAACTTTTGCTATAGTACCGCCATCACGGAGGAGAGCAATAGAATATGAAGGAAGTTTACTAATTTAATGTTAAACAACTATGTACTGGTCATGTTAGTTAATGTATCTTAAGTAATAATTTTGAGGGTTGGTATCATATTATGTGCCTATAATTTTGGTGAATATAGATATTATAATGAAAGCGCGCAGGCTTACAGCCCAGTATAAATAAGTGACAGTATTACGAGTATATCTTCATAGAAAATGGCCGAAACGACGCGCTTCGAAATCTCAGTGTAATCAATATGCAGCAAACAGTATAGTGCGCGGCAGTTACGTACGGACACGGATCGTTTATCTACCGAGCGGCCGCAGTTAATTATTTCAAGGCTGAGATATAATACTGTTATATTATTATACTGTGACTACAGTGACTATCGCTTTCAAAGCGTTTCATTTTGTTATAGCGAAACATATTTTTTAATACTTAAAAGACGTATCGTACTCGTATCTACCTTTCTAACGTAAAATACTATACGAAGATTTTTTTTTGGGTTCAAAACATTACTTGAAAGTGATACTTCAAATATCTGGTGAGATGGTTTTACACCAGATATTTGAAGTATCACTTTCAAGTAGATTGGTTGATATTTTATAGTGTCCATCAGACAGTATTTCATAAAAAAAATATTTACAAGCACACGTAGCGTCAGTAATACTAAAAATGTGCTTTGCAAAAGCAGCAAAAAGTTAATAAGGTGTACAAAAAGCGATCTCTTTTTCATACATGATAATAAACGGGAAGGCTAAATCCACAATTCGTTCTAGAAAACAAAAGAAAAGCCAGTATAAAAGTTTTAATAAAACACTACAGGGTACTGCGAAGATCTCCCAAGGAGACCATGAAACGTTATAAGTTGAAAGCATCGCAGTGTTTTAGCGTTCTTACGTTGAATGTACACTGGCTAGTTTTTTTTATAGCAAACTACCGACTTTGCATTTTGATCTAACTGCGTGGCAACTCTAAGGGATCTCGCGCACTAGACGGCCACGACCACGACCAGAGGTCGCAGCGACCAGATAAACTATAGAAACCGATACGAATCGTGCACTTGGTCGCAACGGCCAACTAGCCGCACACCATACAATACCACTAGACGGCCATGACTGCCCGGAGTCGTGGCCGTCTAGTGCGCGAGATCCCTTATAGTATTTTAACACACCACCACGCTTGTTTCCCCAAAAGGTTAGGCAGACGTGTACCTATTTATAGTACACCCAAATTTCTCCCGCCATCCGGGCGAGCCTATCAATGCCTGCCGCCATTAACCGCTCACAAATCTAGACTTCAGGCTACTACTGAGATAAATTTTCCGAAAAATTACGCGAGACTGACGTTTGATATTTTTTTTTACAAGTAACTACTTTTGATTTTGTACATTTAAATATATCATCAACATTGTCATATGGTCTGGTTGCATGTGACTGAACCAAAGATTTAAATCGTAGATTTGCTCTCACCGTACTAAGTCGCATGAAAAAATGTCCGTACTGAGAAGAGTGAGCTCACACATTAACAATGGGGTTTCCATGACAATCAAGTCAAGTCTCTGCGACACTGTGTGTATCAGAGGCGTCAAAATGAAATAAAAATGCGACCATCATTTGACGCGGCAGGGCAAATCTACGGTTGAAATCTTTGGACTTTAGCAAACCATATTAAGACGTTTAAAAATCACATAATAGTCTTTAGGTAACTTTGAAATAAAACCAAAATTTTATTTTATGATTACACAATATTTTCATTAAGTAATTCAAAGGCGAAGTAAACCATGTTTTGCCAGAGCGCAAAAGTGATGCAACTATTAACAGTTGCTGTGATTGACGCGAATGGTTTAGCTCCACGAAAACTGTACTTTTTTACTTGCACACACTTAATGTTTCAATTATTTCAAGCTTTCTAATAATTAAATACGTATTGACGGAAAAAGGTTATTTTCGTGCACGGAGCTTAATTTATTTATTTTCCTTATATTTATTTATCATAGAGTATAAATGTGTAAATATAAATGGTTCTTAACAAATATCCTCTTAAATGGCATCTATTCCACTCAGAAAGCACACTATTTGAGTTTCCACGCGGTATTAAAGTCCTTCAGAGGAAACGTACATTGAGAAAACAAGATTAAATATTACTCATACCTCCATAGCTTGAATACCTAGTGTTTATGTGTGCATGGAGACACGAGGTAAATAAGAAAAGTTTTAGTCCTAGCGAAGAGATTATCTTGTCAGAAAGGTTGATAGAAGGGCTAGGTTGGTACCTATAAGATCCTTAGTAGATTATACGAGTATGTAAGCATGTGTAAAATGGATACTAACGGATAACTTAAGGATCTCGCGCACTAGACGGCCACGATCACGACCAGTGGTCGCACCGACCAGGTAGGCTGGTTGGCCGTGCGACTTGTGCGCGATTCGTATCGATTTCTGTAGAATAATTTATTTATTATTTAGTTTCAGTTTTTATTTGTACTATTTTTTCATTATTATTTTTGTTGCTTTTTGTTTTATTATTATTTGGGATGGGATTTAAGTGAGTCCGTAGATGTGTCCGTGACATCACAGTGGGCCCTATCAGAATACCAGCGCTGCGGTATTTATTTTTAAATATCGCCGCATTATGCTGAGATAGTGGCCTATTTGGCCTCGCACAGGTCGTTACTATGTTTGTATTTTCATTTTTTTATTATTTTTTATTATTATTAACTGTTTGTATTTCCTGTGCGTGTCCCAAATAAAATAATTTTCTTTCTTTCTTTCTTTCTTTAGTCTACCTGGTCGGTTCGACCATTGGTCGTGTTCGCGGCGGTCTAGAGCGCGAGATTCTGGTCTAGTGCGCAAGATCCTGGTCTAGTGCGCGGGATCGTGGTCTAGTGCGCGCGATCCCTTAGTATTGCTCAATCACCACTTCTCTCCTTCATCATTCAACAGAAAGACGGTACACTGCTGGACATGGGCCTCTCTTAATTAACATCGGCCGGTCCTGTGCTTCTACCTCCTTATATGTACAAGCGCAGTCACTGCCTTTTTTTTCTCTTGGGTACAAATAACAATATACGTAAAAAACCGGCCAAGCACTCGAAGGGTTCCGTACCACCGTACATTATTTATAAAAAAAATACGTTTCTTTTTATTTGTTGTTAATAGAAAAACACACTAAATGAAAATTTCAACTGTTTACCCATTACGGTTTAAGGGATAGGTGCAGCCCGGTGGCATACAGATGGACGGACAGATGCTTAATAATAGGGTTCCGTTTGGCACCATTCGGGTACAGAAACCTAAAAAAACGTGATAAAAATATCAGGCAGTCAGTAAGCTGCTTACTGCACACGGTGTACCGGCAACATCGCCAATCACCCTATGTGTACCACATTTGGAAAAAAAACAAAGTAGGCACCACATCATGGAATTCAAAGTCTCCCACATCCAGTCTAATTACTCATGTTTTCAATTCATCTGTCTACTCACTGCACTCTGAAGCTAAAAGTATCGTGTCTGCGACGGTTATGTACCTACACTGCTTTTATATTGGCGAGCTGGCAAACTGGATAAGATAGTTTCTATATACCTGCATTATACTTTGTTGAGTGGAGTCGAATAGTTTATGTGGATCTATGTAGTAACAAAGTTTGAGTACTGGACGCTGCTGGACTAACTTTTGCATTGCTTTGAAATTTTTCTACAGTTTTTGTTCCATCTATCAGAAGAGTTTTCATTGCAGGAAAACATCATGAGGAAAGTTATGGATTAAATGGAATATAAATCTAAAATGTCTGTATTTCCCTTTTAATTTGGAACATGACATTGAATTTCATAATTTAAAAGAGTGTCCGTGGAGTTTCTTGCCCGTTCTTCTCCATAGGTAGGTACTTACTACACTTTGGAATGGGCATCTAGCTTCATCTTTCTGACAGACTGACCCCTTGACAATTCAAAAGTGCCTGTAATTGGTTTATTTGAAATAAATGCTTAAGTTTGAGTTTTTGAGTTTGAATAAAGGAGCCCTTTTCTGTAATGTTAGAGCAGTAGGAGTAGGTGGCTCAGTGTTAACGGACCCAACTTACGAGTTGTAGTTTATGGGTTCAAAACCAGGCAGACGCTTTACTTTGTATAAATAATTTCACCACCATTGTTTTGAAAACGGTGAAGTAAAACGTTTTCTACTAGCTTTTTTCCATCTATCAGAAGGAAACCATTGTGAGGAAACCGGCATGTCCTAGAACCAAATATTCTAAGACATGTGACATCTACCAAGCCGCACTGGGCCCGCGTGGTAGATTACAGCCCACTTACTCTCGAAGAGAGGAGGTCTGAGTCCCAGCTGTGGGAACAATAGGCTGATTTTAATTTTTGAATTTAAGCACCTGTTTTTAAATTATCTGTAAGTTAACTAATATATTTTTTGTATGCCAACAGGCAGAATGTACTGGGAATTATCTGTAACTAACACCATAATTGTAACACCTGCATTCTATACAAATAAAGAAATTATCTTATCTTATCTTATCTTATCTTATCTTATCTGATTGTGTTTATGCTTTTTGCCACCCACCCGTAGAGACAGCAGTAGACACCAGCAAGACTAAATTATATGAAAAAAATATAACAGAAATACAAAAAATCTGTACGACTACCAAAACTAACTTATTGTTCCAAAAGATAATTCAAAGATTGTTCACAACAGATGAGCCAGCAAAAACGTGGAACAATATAATTACACTAGCACAAGTATTCTGTACATACGTGACTTGCAAGTCAAGAAGATAGCACTCCAAGTCACGCAGTCTCCGTCAACTGTTGCCATGGTGACCGTACGGGAAAGGTACTTGTGTGATAGTTGAAGCTTCTTGATATCCTATTCTATACTATTAAACGAGCAATATTTGTATATATATATATGTAATCACGTTCTCGCAAACGGCCCTAACGATTTCGATAAAAGTTGCAATTAAGGGGTTTACGGGGGTGAAACATTGATCTAGCTAGGTCTCATATCTGAGAAAATTTATTTTCTCCGTATTTTCACCCGAGCAGAGCTCGGTCGCCCAAGCTTTAGAACAAGATGGCTACCTTAGAATTATGACATGGCAGCATGGAATTAGTAAGTAGCTATTATCATGCCAGCATGGAATTAATAAATGTACTATACATGGAATCAGTATGAACTATCCCAATAATATTATATTAATACGTGAAGCAAAAACTTTGTACCCCTTTTTACGAAAATTACGCGGACGGAGGAGTACGAAATTTGGTACAGTTAAAGCTTATATGGAGAAGGAGTGCAGCAAGCTAATATTTTTATATATTATACATTAGAAATAAATTAAATTAATAAAAAAAAACATTACACACACTACCATGCGTTTAACACAAGATGGCGACCTTAGAATCATGACATTTAAATGAAATATGGTCAAATTTCGACCTCTGGGCGACCACTAGTACTATTAAAATAATGAGCATTCTCTATTTTCACCCGAACTTAGCTTCGGTCGACCAGTTACTTATGTTATTATAAGGTGAAGATATTGGAAGAGCTACATAAAAAGCCCTGATAAAAAAAAAATATTTCACAAAATAAATATACCCACGGGAACGTACCACCGGAATGTAAAATTATTCTTTATCGAAATCCAGGTCATGGATGGCCTATCTGTGTCCGAAACATCCAAATCCGTTAAGGCGGGAAAAGGTATCAGACAGATAGATAGAAAGTGAGTTATTTTCGCATATTACATTTTATAATAATATTAATCTTATAGATCTCTAAAAAAGTTAGTCTTTTGTTATGATTTGTTTATTCTCCAACTTATTTAAAGTTTTTTTTACTACGAATACTGTGTAGTCACTTCCCGAGATTCGTTTACAATTTTAGAGCGGTAGTTTCATAGAAATAAGTTTTTTACTTCGAACAATGACGGAGCAGTGGTGCATAATGGTGTGACCGTCAGACTGCCAAGTCATAGGTCTCGAGTTCGAACCCAAGGTAAACCTGTGACTTTTCGGATTCCTGTGCGTATTGTATAATTATCATTTGCTTCGATTTCTTGAAATCCACACACACTAAACCACACACACTAATACACTAAACCACATACACTAATACCATTTTTTTTTATCTACTATTATTTTTAAATAGACGAGCTGACAAGTCGCGCGCTCCAGCTTCCATATGAAATTCTACGTAAAATATCCAGGCGTAAATTTTCAAAAACTGTAGTCGGCGTTCTTTAAACACGCTTAACTGAACATTTGGCTCAATCGGATCGTGTGAATCTTCGATACACTCCGGGTCAAGAGTGGCACGAAATTTTCTGTGTAAATATTAAAAGGAAGATTTTGTGCCTTGCTTATTATAACAGCTTGCACGTGGCATACTTTATGTTCAGTCTTAAAGTTATGAGGGATACGTTTCAAGTTTTATTTTATTTAAACCGATCTTTGGGAAATAAACTAAGCCACGAATATTATACGCCTGATGCCTATACAATAAATGTAAAGAGTAAAAAAGTTAACTCAAACTTAGCGTAGCTCGGTCATGTGCTACAAAAGCGTAGCTGTGACGTCATCTTCTCTGCTACGTCGTAGCAACTGCTACGCCATCCAGCAATGTTATAATCTTTAAGACCGTTTATTCTGAAGGTGGGCAACGTCGCAAATAGATGTGAAATATTTCACTGTTTTGATTAATTCGGCAATATTACTGTGTGGAAATAAAAAATGTGGCTAACTAGCGAACTAGAATATTCATTATGAAATGCAATAAATAATATCGTAACGCCGAATGTTTAGTTTTAGATGTAAAAAAACTATTTGGAAAGTTTCCAAATGCGTTTTTTACACCTAAAATGGGTACAACATCAAATTCAATGTTATAATTGCAATTCATTATTAGTTCGCTATTCTGTTAGCCACATTTCTTATTTCCATTCAGTAATACCTATTGCTATAAGAATCAAAACAGGTAAATATTTAGGCTGCCGACAAATTGCTTCGCAGTTTGGCAGGTGTAATGTAAAAATAAAATATTGTAACATTACGGATTAAATAAACTTTTTTTTTTTTTTTTTTTAATACAATTATTTGCGATGTTGCCAACTTTTAGGATAAACCCTCTTAACACTTTTCGGGATACTATACGGCCATAGACGTCATAATAATAAAACGTCTAATGTGTCTCATTCAGTGGACCTATAGTACACCCACATTTTACCAGTTATATTTAAGTCCCATGTAATAGAAAGCGAGCCTATTGGTATCAACCAGGCAGAAATCCAGACTCCGGGCTGCTACAGAGAAGTTCCATTATAGAAAAACTCAATAACACTTTGCCCAACCTGGGAATCGAACCCAGGACCTCGTGCTCAGCAGTAGCGCTTGCGACCACTGCAGTTTTTTTTAATTATTTGTTTTCTTCAAATTGGTTCAAGAATATCCATGATAAAACATTTTTTCTTGATTCAAGAAGAGCATTCTGAATCCAGATGAGTAAAACTACGCCGAATGTAATAAATATTTTCGATTGTTAAAATGTAGGTACTTGCTGCACTTTCACAATCTAAAATCATTATTACAATTTTTTTTATTTTTTTTTATCAATCCTGTGTTTGCGTTAGCTATTTAATTGCCCCTAGTCGCCGCAGGAGACGCCCCGGGCGTCGGGAGTCCGTAGGCGCGGGCTTGCGGACGGTGGGCAATGGGTAGCTCGCCGTCCGATTAGGACCAGGCCCGGGTCGACGGCGCGTTGTGTTCCACGCGCGCCTCAAAGGGATGTCAGCACCAACTGACGGGGTCCGTAAGGACCAACGCCTGCTGGGGTTGCGGGTTTGTCCGAAAGGGATATCGCGGCCCCGGCACACAGGCAACGGAAGGAACACAGGTGCGTTTTAGTCAGTAAAAGTCTGACACACCCTCTCGCTCCACCCAGAGTGGGAGAAGTCATTTGATGATTTCCAACTCTCAAAAAAAAAAAAAAAAAAACAAGGTATTTAATTGTCAATGTAAAAAAGTGGTTTGGTTAATTTGCGGGGAAATCAAGGCGGGTTTTGAACTCATGACTAATCATTTGTGCTCGTGTTTGAAATGCATTCAAATAAATGCCGCATATTTTCCTAAACGTATTAACACTTACTTATACCGTGAACTTTTTGCACCCACATACGAAGGAGTACCTTCAAAAGTGTACTTATATCGCGTCCTTTGTTTACACTCAACTAAGCATTTAACTCAACCATCGTATCGTATGAATACTCAAAGAATAAAAAAAAGTATACAAAAGCGAAACTTAGTTTAAACACTGTCCTAACCTAGACAAAAAAGGGTTAAATTTCACAACCTTCATTTAAAAAAATTGCATGCCTACTTGTATTCAGGATATATGGTTATAAAATCTCACCTGTACCAAAACAATGTATTTCTGGCAAATAAACATTTGATTTGATTTGATTTGTGCGCTGTCACCAGCATACATCACCTACCATTTTCCTGCTAGGACCCACACTCGTCCAAGCAAGGCAATAACTTGCGCCACCAAGGACAATACAAATTGAAACAAAAGGATAAAACAAATACGTTCATTGTTCATCGTTCCTAAGGCATCAAAACTATAGGCATTTTTAGGGTTCCATACCCGAAGGATGCCAAAGGGAATCCCATTACTAAGCCTCCGCTGTCCGTCCGTCTGTCTGACAGCGGGCTATATCTCATGAACCTTGAAAAATTCAAAGATTGTCGTAGTCGATACGTCTTCCGGTACGCGGTCGCCACTCCAGAACCTTTCAGCCCCATCGCCCATTTATTCTGCGACAAATGTGCCCTGCCCACTGCCACTTAAGTTTAGCAATTGTTCGGGCTGCAAATGACTTATGTACCTATAATTATAACGACGCAACCGATAACATGCAAACCGAAGCAAATCAACCTTAATTGTTGGAAAACAACAGCATAATCAGGCTATAAACTCAGGTATACTATCAGAAATAGGGTTTAATTTACCGGATAGTTACGTGGCGCGCCGGCGCAAGCCGCTGACTCGTGCGCTGCGCACTCTCAACACGGTGGCGGATGCCATAGAGATATTCACCTGTACACTGGGTGTGTTCACAAGGGCCACGTACTGTGTAGCATGTAAGGTATACTTAAGTATATTTTAAGTTACTTTGACGCATTAGATTTATTATTATCTGTAATGGCAAAGGAAACATGTCATGTGAAATAAACAAATAATGTTTCCACGTCTGGCACACAAGCCTACTCTCTGTGAGAGCGAGTGGGCCATTATTCACCACTTGGACCCAGTGTGAGCTGGTAGATATCACGTGTCTTCAAATTGTTGGTTCTAGGACTTGAATTTAATTAGGTTTTCACCGTCTTGAGAGGAGTGATGATAAAATAATTTACGCCCAGTTAAATGCCTGGTTGGGTTCGAACCTATGACCTATTTACTCGTAAGTTGCGGCCGTTAAGGCTGCCTGTCCACTGGAGCGGAGAGGAGAGGAGTGGAGTAGCGGTGTGCCAATATTAACCAAGGGATTGCATAAGACCTCCGCTCCGCTTCAGTGGACAGAGATTTGCGAACTGGTTTAAAAATTCATACAAAACAGGGAAGCGGAGCGGGAAAACGGAGCGGAGAAGCGGAGAGGGGAAGCGGAGCGGGGAAACGGAGCGGAGAAGTGGAACGGGGAACCAGAGCGGGGAAGCGGAGAGGCGATGCGGAAAAATACGTGAACTCAGTCTAGCTCCGCATAGTCCGCAACACCGCTCCGCTACCTCGCTCCGCACAGTCCGTAACTCCGCTCCGCTACCTCGCTCCGCATCAATGGACAGACACTGTCCGCAACTCCGCTTCACTCCGCTGCCATTCTCCACTCCGCTGCCTCGCTCCGCTTCAATGGACAGGCAGCCTAACACTGGGCCATCTTTGTTCTAGATAACGTAGTACATATCTCCATATTCTGTAAAATGTGTTGCGAACAGAAGTCTCACATCTACCCGATTCTTATTCTATGCAGCACGCCAGTGACGTCACTTGTGACGTACCCCCACATCCCACGCTTGTTTATCACGATTATCCGAAACATTACGCGCCACGATCTCTTGTTCGTAAAAGTGAACGAGGCGATATCTCTTTCCTTAACGTTGCGTCGTCTTACGGTTGTTCTAGGAAGGCACTCTGACATTTTATATGGAGTTTTCTTCATTGAGTTTTCCCGCGTGTGTAGCTATTGACATTTTTGGAGGGTTGTTGTATGCTGGTAGATGTGTTTAGATGATTTTGTGAAAATTGATAACAAGTACCTTTATTACACGTAATATTATGCTCTTTGTTTCTTAGGGTTCCGTACCTGAAGGGTGCCAAATGAAACCCTATTATGGTTGTCCGTTTGTCTATCCGTCCGTCTGTCTGTCAGCGGGCTGTATGTAATGAGCCGTAATAGGTAGACAGATGAAATTTTCAAAGATTGTGTATTTCTATTGCCACTTTGTAAACAAGTAATAATAATAAAATAAAGTAAAAAATTAAGGCGGGTCCCCATACAAGAAACGTAGGGTTAAATGTTGTACGGTTGTACGGACCTTTCGTGTGCGAGTACGACTCGCAATTGGCCATTTTTTTTTAAATTACTTTTTTTTATGTATAAAGAAGTATTTACATATAATATCTATAAAAGAGGCCATGTCCTCAGCATATCTCCTAAGAGATCAGTCAGCTATAAAAGACTGGCGCCTTCAAGTTTTAAAATATTTACTAAAAAAATTACATGTGAAAGTGTAAAAAGATGTACTTACAGGAATAAAATTATAGTTTCATTTCAAACTCAAACTCAAAGCATTTATTTCAATTAAACCATTTACAGGCACTTTTGAATTGTCAAGGAATCGGTCAGTCAGAAATATGAAGCTAGTTGCCCATTCCAAAGCGTAGTAGGTACCTATGGAGAAGAACGGGCAAGAAACTCCACGGACACTCTTTTAAATAAATTGTTCATTTCATTTCATCTGGAAAGGTGCAACCTACTTAATTGGTATCACCCTCATAATAATTTCTTCTGTTGCTTGCAATTTGTAATAATCAATAAGGGCACTCGGTTTCACTCGTGGGTGTCATAAAATTCTACGAAAGGATCATGTCATCATAATTATCGTGGACTGTGTGGTAGTAATGTCTGCTACGGTATTTTGTTACCAGTAATCTGTAAGGCCGAATTCTCGGCGGCAGCGGCAGTTTTATATGGAACTGTCCTCGCTCCCCGCACCGCTGCAATCGAGAACAGCTCCATATAAAACTATGCATTTGAACGCGCCCTGCCACTGTCGCACAGTGGATCGAAAAAAGGCTCTCGAAGACATAGGAGCTTAAATAAAGTGCCGGTTTTTTGCTTGAAATAACTTCTAATAGCCAATCAATAGGAGGGCCTAGCCTTTTCCCAACTATGTTGGGGTCGGCTTCCAGTCTAATCGGATGCAGCTGAATCACACTTCTAATAGCCAATATCATGCATAAATATATTATAGGACACAGTCTGGTAGGCAAAGTGGCATCATATATTTTTTTGCAAAAATTTAATTTGCTGGTTTTTGTCTATTTTTTTTTACCTGTACCATACCAACCAACCATAGTGAAAAATTCAATCAATTTAATCAAAAAATCATTTTAATCTCTGGGTTTTGTTTTTATTTTTTGCAACGTAATTATTTCATGGATTCTAAACAAGCTAATAATACATTTAATATTATGTAGGTACTAAATATAGGCCGGTACACCTCTGCTAAACACTTCGGGAAATACAAGTGTGATATTACGTTATTTTATCATTTAAGCTATTCTATACAACGGTATTTATAATCTAACTCTTCCTCTTAGCAGCTAAGTGCAAAAATTTGATAGATATATAGATAGATAGGTACGAGTAGCATTTATAAGACTACTTAAAAATATCCTAACTTAAAATATCCTAACTTCCAAAAACAGCAATTCATAAACAACTCAACATTATTTCTTTTTTCTTTCTGGCAACATAACATATTCATACTGCATCCAATCAATCAAACATTCAAAAGAAATTCGTATGAAGGTCGAAGAAATCAAATTTCCGTCGACGTCGGGACGCCCAACTTATTGGTCAAGCGAATATTCATACTGAAGTTATAAGGAAAGCTATTTTTCTGAATATACAAAGCGATATTTTTGATCAACAATATGTATCAGTGGGATGGAAAAACGGAATATATAGTCGTCGATATATTTAAAAGTAGTCGAGATTGTGTGATGGTCGGTGAGTTTATTGCATTCGGTATGTTGTGACTTGTTTCGATGTTTCTGATTTATGATCGATAGGCTTTGTTTGATCAATTATGCTGTTTCCGAACTATTCTGTTAGATGCTGCGATATAGCTAATCGGAGAGGAATTTGTTAGGATGTAGACTTGACAGGCGTCGTGAATTTTGTTCAACCAAAACGAAAATATTTTAAGTAATAGTTATCAGTGAATTTTTGTGACAATATTTTGATTTAAAAGTGTGTCCATGTAGTTTCTTGCCTCTCTTTTCCCTTGAGCATTGGAAAGGGCGATTCAAAAGTTTAAAATATTAGTTTAGTGATAAATACTGATAATAATATGACAGATCATAGATAAATTTTGTAGAAAAGAAGAAATAATGTGAGTGGAATTAGGTTTATGGTAGGATAGCCAGGAAACACGAGTTATGCCAAATAAAATACTTTGTATTTGTATCCTTCCTTTATGGAAATAGGAACCTCACAAATCTCCAACATAAACAAAAGAATATGTGACCATAATGAAGTCGCCAGCATTTTAAGGTGACGGTAACCCCCACGTCAGCTTACCCCCTAACAAATTCTTTGAGCACACTAGTCAAAACAACCGTCATATTTTAGCTGGAACGTTAGAAATACGGTGGTGTCCTTGCAGTGTGGGCCATGAAACATCTGTTGGACATGTAGATGTAATTTTTTTTGAGATTTATGTTATTTGGTAAGAATATCCGCCAACTCGCACCAACACGCACTGGGCCCGTGTGGTGGGTTGCGGCCCACTCTCTTTCACAGAGAGGAGACGTATGGCCTAGCCGTGGAAACGTTCTGAATAAGAAAGAAAGAGAGAAAATACATTTATTTAGCACAGACTAAAAGAGACACAACATAGTCAGCAAATAAAAATACTGCCGCTGATTTGAATCGGAGTCCTATCTATCATTAGGATGAAAGACAAACCAAAATCATGACGTTTTCAATTCTATGTAGCCTGGAGTAGTTTGGAGGGTGGATGTCTTCTCGGTTGCTTTGATGGGAATAGGCTCACCTCTTATAACTTACGACGCAAATAGCGAAAAGTGTATTGTGTAATCATGAAGATGTAATTATGTATTGTGGAGTTTTATAGTTTCTGCCATAAAGCTGCTGTTCACTTTTATGGTAGAAACTATAAAATACCACTTATCCACAATCATACAATTTTATTACATAATCATCGATTGTGAAAATAATATCATGTTTTGGAATTTACTCCATTTATTGAACGTTGGTAATGGTAGGCTTATTATTTGCCAGTAATTTCACACAAAATTACACGCGAAATTTTAAATATTTCCTGAAACTGCATTCATTTTATTTATTCATAGATACATTTACTTTGCTCTGTAAATTGCAGATGGTTACATATTGACATTATTATATAAATAATTATTATTTAACTATATTGTTTTTATTTGTTCATATTTAAAGTAGTTCTGCAATAAATGAAAACAATATAGGAAAATAACAGATTACAATGACATGACTTGATGAATTTTTTGTCACGTGTTTCTGTGAGAATTTTTTTTTCCTTTCTTATACGGAATATTACCTTTGCTAGTAACACGGCAACAATATTTTGCAATTTTATTTTCCCAATAAATACAGGGTTACTGTTATAAAATTAAAATCATCCGAACCGCTATACCCTATCGCTTTCAAACGCTACCTTCATAGCCCTACACAAAATCACAGCCCCACAACAGAGGCGGCTCGGTAAACCTTTGACAAGTAAGATCCAAGACAACATAATCGCATTATATACCAGCGGCTGCAAAATGTTGTGGACCACTGAGGCCGGAACTGGCGTAATAAATACTATTAACATACGGAAGACCATTCGGTCTGCAGGGGTCACGGGAAAGTCCGAAAGGGATACCGTGGCCCCTGGCAACGTACAGGCAACTGAAGGAACACGGGTGGGTTTTAGTCAGTAAGAGCCTGACACGTCCTCCCGCTCCGCCCAGAGCGGGAGAAGTTATTTGATAAATATCCACACTCAAAAAAAAAAAAAAAAACCATTCGGTTTGCTTCATGTGTGTAGTGTCTATAATAATACAGAAAATAACTCTGTTTGTAAATTTTTCACGTCTTAATGGTTGAACAGATTTCGATGAAATTATGACCACCGGTAGACCATGGCATACTTCTTATAACGGTAATACGTTCCCGTGAAATAGTTTCCAACCTCCACGCGGGCGAAGCTGCGGCACAGAATAGCACAGAAGACGCACTCCGCATTTCAGATATGAAGCTACAAGTACGCGGCGGGCTCGTCGTGTCGGGTCAATTCAGTGAACGTAACGTAGTCAGAAGAGTTAGAAAGAGAGGCAACTTCTAGGTGAATAAAACTGTAGGTAATTAGCGAATTAACCTGAATTGCACTTTTTTGTCTCGTAGCAAGAGTTGCTTTTAAGTTAAATGATTTTCCGGAGTGAACCATCTGTATTAATGTGTGGCTGCGGGCAAAAGCTAGAGGTATTATCATATGAAACACGTAGATTTGGTGATTTGGTTTCCTAATGAAAGTGTTGTATGATTGCCTTGCTGGTCTTGTGGTTTTCAAGTGCTAAGCGTGGGTTTTGGGTTCAATTCCCGAGATACGCAAACTAGTATTGAATTTTTCCATCAGCCCTGGATCTAGATTTTTATTTCATAAGTGGCAATATGCTTGCTGTCTACCCTCCCTGCGAGGAATACACGCGTGATGTTATGTTCTGCTGTCCTACTGCGATTGAATGTCGCTATTTTACGCGAAACGATTGACATCCATCAATCATTGGGTAGTGCCGATATTCTAAAGTTCGGACCGTTTCGATCCGTTCTGGTGATTGGATCTGACATCCGTCGACCAGTTCGAGGTACAACTCTGAAACATTTTACGTTCACTTTGAGTGTACAAAGGGATTTCTATGTGGAAAGAATTCATCCATGAATTGACTGCGACTAGTGAAGCTTTAGGTACCAGTGTTTTTAAGGTTACGTACGTCCGCACTAAAAAACGGATCCCCGTGTCTGTCAGTGTGTCCGTCTGTCACAGTCAATTTTCTCCGAATCTACTGGACCAATTTAGTTGAAATATGGTACACATGAACTTCTGTGACCCAAACACGGTCGTGTAACGTAAATAAATGAATTTTGAATATTTTGGGGGGTAATTTAGAAAATAAATAAAACAGTTTTGCAAACTGTACCGTGTGACAAATTTTGAAAAAAAAATACAGAAAATAGTTCTATAGTTATAGATTACAGGAAAGATAAGAAGTCTATGGTTTTAAAATAAAATTTTGTTGCCCCTCAAGTTAAAGGAGAAAATCCACAAGTCCTTGATAAGGCCTGTCATACTGTATGAATCGAAACGCTTGGCCGTCAAGAAGACGGATGAAAAAAGATTGCTTGTAGCGGAGATGCGAATGTTGAGATGAATGAATCAGTGGAGTGACGAAATGGATAAAGTAAGAAATGAGTATATTATAAGGGTAAATTTAAAAGTGTGGCAATGTGATGAGGAGGGAGGAAACACATGTGTGTAGATGGATGAAGCGGGAGGGGAAGGCTAAAGAAAAGATGGTGTGAGGAATGATGTGAAAGAGACGAGAGTGAATGACAGCGTGACGGTTGACAGGGGAGAATGGAAAAAGAAAACGTGTTGCGCCGACAACAAGTAATATGGGACAAAGGCAAGAAGATGATGAGGGATAATCATTTATTGTAATACCAGAAGAAGAAGATTCCATACTAATTAGACTGTAGGTACATAACCCAATGCACGAAAAATTTACAAAACTCACATCCGATTATTAATATTGTAACCGTAGTTTTCATAAAATAATTCCGCATTATGGTACTGCAAGCTGAAATATAAACACGATTTATTACAGCATTTATGGTGAATAAAAAAGTAAATATTCACAAGAACGGGAGCAACATTTGTATGAGACAAACGTGACTGGAATGACGGTAACGAAGCGAAAACACGGTTGCGTACGTACTCACTAGTTTATTTACAAAAAATGTTGGACCTAAGGCCCCGTTCAGATCAGCCTAGTTTTTCTTTTAGGCAATAAAAAGAATCACGGGAAAGTCCGAAAGGGATACCGTGGCCCGTGGCACGTACAGGCAATACTGAAGGAACACGGGTGGGTTTTAGTCAGTAAGAGTGTGACACGCCCTCCCGCTCCGCCCAAAGCGGGAGAAGTTATTTGATAGGTTCACACACAAAAAAAAAGAAAAAGAAGTGAAAAAACAAATATTTTAATAAAAAACGTATATATATTAATAAAACTACGAAAAACACCGTCAATATCACAAACAAGGCACGGTCAATGTGAAATTGTTAGTACAGCGTGCTCAACTTATCTGTAAGGCAAATCACAGAACTAAAAATTCATGTACCGAATTTATCATGCTGTTGCATTTTTCCTTGACAAGCAGCGCCTCCGTGAACTGCAAACTTAAACTGGTCATGCTGTATGGACGTGCGGTTGTCTGTTCCTAGAAGTGGACCTACTTGTACAAAACTGGCCAAGTGCGAGTCGGACTCGTACACGAAGGGTTCCGTACAACTGTACAATATTTAGCAAAAAGAGCCGTTTCTTGTATGACCCCCCTATAATTATTAACTTAGTAACTTATTTTTTTTTTTTAAATTGGGTACCTTCCTTACACGTAAAGTGGGGATGTTTTTTTTTCTCAACTATGCCACAGCATGTGTCTTTGGAAAGGTCGTTCAAAAATATTGCGAGTTTGTGAAAACCATTTTTGGATTCAGGGATCCGTTTGCGAAATATTAGCTTTACAGTGCAAATTTTTGTTAGAGTCAAGTGTCCCCCCCTGCCAGCCAAATGGTTGGTTTTGGATATGTGAAAAAATTCACGGCAGTAGTTTTAAATAACGAAATTAAAAGGAAAATCATCACAGCTAAGTAGGCTTTACAAGTTAACGAGTAATAATCGATCAACTTACATTAGCGGTTGCAAAAACATGTTCCCCATGAAATAAAAAAAAATGGATTTTCCAGGAATACGATACTCTTTGTATTAAGATAATAATCAAAAGGCGTCTAAACACCTTTCTACCAATTTCACAAAAAAATTGTGATGTCCTATTTATTACGGGGCCACATAGACACTTCTCCGTGAAGACACGCGCTCCGGTTGTTTAAAATGACTGGAAAAGAAGCCACTTTGTGTGCACACAGCTATTCTTGTGTGTTGAGCCACTCCGTTTGTTGTCTTCTCTTCAATAGAGCCTGTCTACGCTACGGACAACAAATGTGGTACAATGACTTTGAAGGATGTGTCGCAGGTAAGGTTTTTTATTGACACCTAAAGGTAGACAAATATTGTTTCGCGCGTTAGTTAGTAAAGAATTGACAGAAGAAAAAACCAAAGCATTTGCCTGTTTACGCGACTGCGACGAAGCCCAAAAAGAGGAATGCTTTGTGTAGAAAAAAAAATGTTCGTGTTTTTTTTTTGTTAAAAATTTTGGTGTGTCTTAGAATACTATTCATATTCGATTCCATTACAGTCTTATGTGAAGGACACCACATATTATGCATTGCAGTATAATGAATTTTGAAAGAAGACTAAAAACGTAGGATTTTTTGGGTTCAGTGCATACCTGTCTTAAAAACATACTCGTAAACTGAATAAAATACTTGACTAGCATAATCTGAATCCGCCTTAACAGATGTAAATAGAATAGTTGGATAATTATTTCGTTCCATTTTTACGTTCTCTTTTTATAATATTAAAACCTTGCTATTGAGGGTACCTTTGAAAATGGAAACTGAAAATACTGAAATACTGAAATCACACAGAGCTACTTCTGGTGCAGTTTCACATTACGGGATTTATTTATAAACGTTGGTTAAGCTAATGAATGATTAGCGACTGTTTATCCATACATTTTTGACGTTTGAACGTCACTTAACTTTAAGCAACGTTTATAAATATACCCCTAATTCGCTTAGCTCCATCATATTAAATTTTCTATGACATCAATGACGTAAGAGTGCCCGATACTGTCTTCATCGTTAAAACGTTGAAAGCAAATTCGTATTTATGTAGGTAATTACTTTATTTCTGTTTATTATTTTAAGATACACAGAACGCGACAGTAATTAAAAATCTTAAACATACATTTATTTAGGAAACGCTTAGAACGGAAGAAAACCTTATTTTTCCTCTACCATAATTATCAACAGATTCTCAGATCGAACTGATTTTAATGACGTCACATTTTCGCATTTCTGTTTGACACCAGCTCCTCTTCGCGCATGAAGAGCTTCACTCAAACGCACATAGACGCAAACATAAATCGAGTAGTTTTATAATTTTTATCGAACATCAAAAGTAGAAGATTGCAAGCAATATTTTCCAGAATATTCGATATGTTTGTTCATTATTTTCTATAAATATTGTACGCTAATGGGCTCCATATATATATACTTGGTTTTGCTTTTATGTTCGACGTTCGGTTAGCAGTAAAGTGGATTTTGTTCCAGAATCTTTATAGACATTTTTAATTTATTAATTAAAATTTTAATGGATGGTAATGCTTTTGTCCATTCATTGAAATAAAATGATTGTGTAATGGTATCTGTCTGAAATCGCTCGCCTCTTAAAAAAATTATGATTTACATATTGTACAGTTTCATACATGCCCAGGACATATTCTTTAGTAGTATTTCCCTAGTGGCATGCAACATTCATAGTACATAGATTTTTTCCCTAGGGAGTAAACAACAATTTTAAAGGCGAGAGTGTTTATTTGAATCCAGAGAGCAGTGAGGGATTCACAGTAGGTATGTCACTCGAGCTTAAGATAGTGTTGCTCCCGAGTTGGACACTATATTTTTATCACCCTCTATGAGAAAAGAAGTAAGTGCAACTTATGAATAAGAATGATACCTACGTTTATTTATTTCATTCTCACTACTTGGAAGACACACTATTTTTTTCTAAAACAAAGTTTAATCCGAATTTGAGTAAACAATGACGAACGAAGGCGGAATGCATTTCGCGCGTTTTTTTATAAAACATTACAAACATTGTCATATAGCCTGTTATTTGTTCATACAATGTTTTTCATTGATCTCTTTGGTGATTGGAAAAATTCTAATAATGTCCACATTCTAAATTTAGTTCTAGATCACTTCCCACTAGTCGTCCCTAAGGATTACAGAGTAATGTTGGTCCCAGTTTACGAAGAATAAACTTGGTCTTTGGACGAAAGTCTGACAACCAGTCTTACCAAGGGGTATCGTATTACCCAGTTACTGGGTTGTGGAGGTCAGATAGGCAGTCGCCCCATATAAAATTCGGTATTCAGCTGCATCCGGTTAGACTGGAAGCCGACCCTAACATAGTTGGGAAAAGGTTAGGCAAATTGATTGAGTTGTTCCAAAGTTATAAAAAATATAATAAATAAAATGTATCTAAGCCTTACTTTCATGATAAAAAATCTGTTCATCACAAAAGCGAAAAACCTAGATGGAGCATAACAAATCCTAACTAATATAAACCCGAAAGTCTGTTTATTTGTTTGTTACTCAAACATCCCTCGACGAAGCGATGGATCGTAATGAAATTTTGGGTGCGGGAATGTAAGGCTGGTGGAAAAGGTCTGATATACCCAAATATTCAACCTGCGTCCCGGTGGGATATTTGTGTCTGACCCGTTTTATATGAGCTTGCTCTTACAGACAAGGTATTAATACTAGCTAGACTTAGTATTAAAACTAGGCTAGATGTACTAACTAAAAGTATTTCTATGGTTTGGATGGTAAGTAAGTTTACCCATGTAGTAAGTTGACTGGTTTATTATCGCCTACAAAGTTACATAGTGGGATATTTGTGTCTGACCCGTTTTATATGAGCTTACTCTTAGAGACAAGGTATTAATACTAGCTAGACTTAGTATTAAAACGAGGCTAGATGTACTAACTAAAAGTATTTCTATGGTTTGGAAGGTAAATAAGTTTACCCATGCAGAAAGTTGACTGGTTTATTATCGCCTACAAAGTTGCATAGTGGGATATTTGTGTCTGACCCGTTTTATATGAGCTTGCTCTTAGAGACAAGGTATTTATACTAGCTAGACTTAGTATTAAAACTAGGCTAGATGTACTAACTAAAAGTATTTCTATGGTTTGGATGGTAAATAAGTTTACCCATGCAGAAAGTTGACTGGTTTATTATCGCCTACAAAGTTACATAGTGGGATATTTGTGTCTGACCCGTTTTATATGAGCTTGCTCTTAGAAACAAGGTATTAATACTAGCTAGACTTAGTATTAAAACTAGGCTAGATGTACTAACTAAAAGCATTTCTATGGTTTGGATGGTAAGTAAGTTTACCCATGTAGAAAGTTGACTGGTTTAGTATCGCTCACAAAAAGTTTTTCGTAATATTTTGTAGGTTCGTGTTTGACTGATGCTTGGATATTTCACCACCGGTTGGCTATTCACATATGGGAAGGTTATTTTAGTTCATGAAAATCAAAATCAAATGAAAAAAAAAAAAAAAAAATTGGTTTATTGTCACGTAAACGAGCATATAAAAATATCAGTTAACTCGAAATGATTAATTACTGTGCCCGCTCCTGCTTCGCACGGTTTTTACGACTTGCGAAACATCGAGATTTCTTAGGTAAACGTAAATTTATTATTAACATAGACATAAACCTTCCGGAATAAATGCCCTAAACGATGGTGAAAACTTCATCAAAATCTGTTGCGTGGTTTAGAACAAAAAAGCGGACATACAGACAAACGCGGAAAGCGACTATGTTTTATAATATGTATAGATGATTTGTAACAATTGGCTAAACACTAAGATTGATCATATATTGATTGGCGTGGCATGTCATAAAAACGCAACCAAAAGCCAAAGTCACAAGATCATCTCCTATATCTATCGATATCTCCCGTCAATAATCTGACATCTATAAGTGAATTCACATCGCGCACACACGTCCTGTCAAATTACGGGCAGTCTCCAAAAAGAGGGTGTTGACAACACTTGGAGCGATATTAAAAGTCCCAACTCAAGAGCTGGTATAACGCCTGTGGTCGCGTCAGCTGTCTCTCGACCCATGTTAGCAACGAAGGTATGCGTTCCCTGCTTATAAAACCGAATCAACAAGTTTAGGTAATTGTGGGTTTTGTTTAATTTATGTTTTGTTATTTAGTTAGTAGTTGTGCTCACAGCTCGCGAAAACTTTTCTTTGCATTTTACCTAGCTTATAAATTCAAAAAGACACGGTATTCTGATGAAATATGGTTACTTACCAATTTTGAGATTCATGACTTTTTTATAATATTATAGAAACTTATTGTCAAAAAGAATATTTATGGTTCAGTAAGTGATAATAGCCAGGCGGTATTGTAATTCTAGGCCATACAATGTTTTTCTTTATAACTCAGAAACACTTACAAACTATTTTTAAAGGCCGTTCAATACACTTGATATTACATTTTTGTTATATTCATCACACGCAAATTACCCTACGAATTTTTGTTTGATTCACCGAATGATACGAACTCAAATCAATTAAATTTTATCCCGTTCTTGTCCGTGTTCATCGACTAAAGATTTAGGTAGTAAGTCTTCCCTTCAATGCCAAAGTCTTTAATGAACCACCTACTAATCAAAGAAACCAAAGAATTAATGAAAATGGATCGTTTTTCATTTGAATAAATCGACAAAATGTATGGGACAGTTGGTTTTATTTGTGATTTCATTGTTGCTTCTATAGTAAAATAAAATTTGTTCATAAAGATGAGTACAATGATCTCGTAAGAAGTTTAGGGTTAACAAAAAGATATAAGAACACGACATCCATTTATTTTTAGAGACAAATTATCCATAGATCCACGTGGGACAGCAAGAATCACGTCGAGCCATGACTTCTTAGAGCAGGAAAATTGTATGTAAATATAAATGACGTTTACAAGATTAAGCTAAAGTCCATTGGTAAACAAAAATAAATAAAGATAGACAATATATTGTCATAGGTAAGGACCGTAAGCCAGTTTTAACAAGGTATTAGAAAACAACGAAAAACTGTAGGTATTAGCAGAAAGAAAAGCCTATAATGTTCCTACTGCTGGACTCAGGCCTCCTCTCAGTGAGAGGGAGTGGGCCGTAATCCACCACGCGGGCAGTGCGGGTAGGTAGATGTCACATGTCTTCGATTTTTTTATTCTAGGACATACCGGTTTCCTCACGATGTTGTTTACCTTCACCGTTTTGAGAGAAGTGGTGATGAAATAATTTGCACAAAGTACAGTGCCTATCTGGATTCGAAACTACGACTTACTTTATAAGCTGACCTTTTATTCTATTGAAACTTCGTACTACGCTAGGCAAGCTCAAGGTCAAAGTTTTACCACCGATGGGTGACCTTTACCACGTGCGTAATATTTTTTTTTTTGACATTCACATAAGATGAGTTGAGATTGAGTAATAGTCAACGCTTGTAATATGCACAATAATAAATAATTGCACAAGGTACACATTAGTATTAACTTAGTACTGATGAATATAGAGCATTTATAGCCCAAAAAAAAATTATACGAGCATATACGGGATTCCGTCTGACGAATCATGTCAGTCCATATTTAAAAAGCTTTGTTTTGCTACCGCTACCTTCATTATAATTATGTATATTATGTGTGTATGTTTGTACGGAAACATAAAGCTGTTCAAAACAGCAACAAATATAATTTCTCGAAATCGGTGTGACAAATACAGATTTGTGCTAGATGTATTTCCCAGGTTTACAAAAATATACTAAAGATCTGTCTGGTTATGTGGGTCTTTTATAAATTACCAATTACATTAAAAACACTAAATTGCAAACTATTCAAAAATAAATTGTATGAATAGCTGAATCAAAAGAGTTTCTTCTGCATTGAGGAGTTTTATATCTACAAGTTCGCATGCTTCAGCTTTTAAGTAAAACATGCATGATCTCCTAATGTAATAATCATACCACCTTTGAACAACATGTTTTACGGAAATAAATATATTCTATTAATTTTTCTGATAACTCAAAGCCACATTAGCGAAGTAAATCTGGCGGTAACAATATCAGCTTCCTTTCGAAATAAGACGTAAAAAGTAGTCAATGGGAATGTATTACAAAAAAAATTACGACGTTTTACTAAAGAGTTTTACTATATACATGCACTATTTCTGGGTTTAAATCCAATATGTTTGAAGGTTATAATGTGCTTCCAACACGCCCCCTGCATTAGTACTAGTTGGAGTGGAAACTCATTAGGTTTAAGAAAAATAACCGTATATTCTTACAAGGTTTTTGTGGGTTTTTGAGCCCAGGACTCTAAAGAAGGGGTCTTATTTCTAAGCCATCTTTGTTCATCTGTCATAGTTCTATTAGGAAAGCTACCGCTCTGTTTTATTAGTCATTTTCCTTGGTATACAGTTTCTAGATGTGTCTTCCTTAATATTCGAATTCTTCATTCGGCCTTTAACTACATATCGCATGCATAATTTATCACCAGTAACTGGGTTGCAGTAGTACGGCTGCAACGTTCCGTATAAAATATTGATATTCAACCGCATTTGGCTAAACGGGAAGCCGACCTGAACATATTGAAGACATTCAACAGAACCGACGGATGTAATTCTCAAGACCCACATCGTCCGGACAATATAAAGGACTTTAAGCCTTTAAGCCTCTTTTGATGCGTTTAGCAGCATAACACCACTCGAAGAGGAAGAATCTATGAATAATTCCTTGCGACGGTCGTAAACTGCGCAGATTGTAAAAACTTCAATTTACAACCTTACATTATTCATGACAACTGCAACCTGGCTAATACCTGCACTCTTATTTAAGAGGGTTTATCCTCAAAGTTGGCAACGTCGCAAATACCTGTCAAATTACCTGTTTTGATGAATACAGCAATATTACTGTATGTTAATAAGAAATGTAGCTAACTAGCGCACTAGAATGATTAATAATGAATTGCAATTATAACATCGAATTTAATATTGTACCCGTTTTATGTGTAAAAAAGGCATTTGGAAAATTTCCAAATACTTTTTTTACATCTAAAACTAAATATTCGGTATTACGATATTATTTATTGCATTTCATAATCTATATTCTAGTTCACTAGTTAGTCACATTTCTTATTTTCATACAGTAATATTGCCAAATTAATCAAAACAGCGAAATATTTGACATTTATTTTCTATTTGTGACGTTGGCCACTTTCAGTATAAACGCTCTTAAGGCGATGCAGATTTTAATAAACTTTCCACCATGAGTACACAATTTTGTTGGCGTGAAATTTAAAATCTCACCTTACATTTTACATTAGCGGAATATGCAAAGAGTGTGTATTATAAGAAATTTTAAAAGCTAGCTCGACTGAACCGTTTAGTGCTGAGGATTAAACGACACACGACACTGAAAGCTCTTTGACACTCAACGAACGAGTAATTGAATGTACGCCCAAAGTAAGTCTCGCGTTTTATACACGAGAGGAAATGTCGCGCAGCTGTGAAGGCGGTGGGAATGTTCGATGAAGCGATCGCTTAAGAGTTTTAGTTTTGAAAAATTCAGTTTTCGTTTTCGAAAGTTGGATGGTTATTTTAGGAGTTGGTCAGTTTTCTGGGGCTGAAATAGGACTTCAGCTTTTTTCACTTGATTATGTAGATCATTTTTAGGGTTCCGTACCTCAAAAGGAAAAAACGAAACCCTTATAGGATCACTCGCGTGTCTGTCTGTCTGTCCATCTGCAAATGTCCGACACAGCCAATTTTCTCCGAATCTAATGGACCGATTAAGTTAAATTTCAATTTTAATTTTAATTTAAAATTTAAATTTCGTACACATATTTATTTCTGGGACTCAAATACGGACGTGTAAAGGTAATAAAAAAATAATTATATCGGGTTTTCGGTTTTCGGGGGCAAATTGAAAAACAAAAAAAGTTTTGCAAGCCATTCCCTGAAACTACTGAGTCTAAAATTTTTAAAAGAATACAGAAAATACTTCTATACTAGATTACAGAAACACCTATAAGACGTCTATGGTCTTAAAATAACATGGTAAATATCTCAATTTTGTGCGTACAAACTTACATTTGCCGTTGGAATGTATGGGAGAACATGTTTTTCAACTACAATGTTAAGTTTTTCGTTGGGACAAGCTATTGGCCGGTTTTTTTTTTATGAGTTGGATCCTGTCAATACCCACAGTTAAATCAATAACCTGAAAAAAAATAGGTACAATCGAACTGAAACAAATAATTATTGGTCCTTACCTATCATAAAATAACTAAACACCCAGTTAGTCCAAAGTCGTAAGTTATAATTAATTGCTCGTAATCAGAAACTTTCGAATAATTTCCACGAACAGACTTGCTATTTGGATGAAAAAGTCGAAATGATATTTCAAGTCTGGTAGATTCAAATCCAACTATTTAACGTAGTTAACCCGAGTAATCTATTTAGTTTGCTCCTGACCAGCAGTGTGAACGAAACGTCGAAAGAGTGAATATTAAATTAAAACAATTAGCTCGAAATTGCTAATGAACTTAGCTTTATTATTGTGATGTATTTGTTTTTTAATTAAGGATTGAATAAAGTTAAATATTTTGATGCTTTGCTCAAGTTTAGTTTATAAACACTTTTCTGTCCAATGTATTTTTTCTTTAAATGTTATGTACGCCGTAAATACCTTTCCTAATTATTTTTGAAACCAATGTTAAATGTATATTATTTATGATATTGGTATTCTTTAATGTTTAATAAAATAATAATAATAATATTTATATTGGGTCTTGGTGTTTCAAGTTGTCTCCATTGTTTCCATGTTTTTTAGCGCTTAGAAGTCGTTGCTGTAAATTTTTTTCATTACTGAATTAACTTTTTATTAACAAGTAGGATTATACGTCCTGCAAATCAGTTCTTCCTTAATTGTTTTTTGTGTGAAATAAATAAATAAAATGAAATTAAAGGAAATTAAATTTAAATTCAAAATTGTTTTTGCTAACCGTGTCTATTGATATTGTGATTCTCTGGATACCACAAATAAAATCTTTTTCAGAAACAATTTTCAAATTCCAAGCAATTGGCAAAACGTCATAAATGAACTAACAACAATTTTCACTTCGACAAACGTAACACGTACAATTTTCCAACAATGTTGGTTTAACGAAATAAAACGCTATGAATTTCGCGTCCATATATTATTTAAGGGACTCAACGCATAAAGACTGCTAACGGCAGATAAGCGTTATGTTGAAGCTAAAATAAAACTAAGATACTTAAAATAGACAAACAAGACAAAAATACTGTTTACGTTCGCCTTTATAAGGTGGTTTACAGACGAGCGACATGTTGCGAACTTTCTGCCTACTCGGCATACAGTTAATGTTTTTGGATTTCGATACTATTATTATTATTAAACATTTATTTCAGAGCAGGTCCATATTCTTGTTAGTAACAATATACTTAAAAACGAATGTTAGTACTCATACACAACTCAGATTAAACTGCGACATGAAGCCGCACCCATCTCTGCAGCAACTCCCTCCGATCTGCAAATACACACAGTATAGAGTTGCGAGTTGAGTTGACTATGCGATCCTTTAATTTTAAACGATTGTCTGTCAGTTTGAATACTGTTTGCGGCTTACCCAAAATATTTTTCTTTGGTATTGCGAATCGTTGTGCTCTTTAAGTTCCGAGTTGAGCTACGCGTTTACTGACAAATGTGTGCACTGACTGGACAGGTAAACTTAAATCTCTGTGGTTCTTGCCTCAAAAGACCATCACATCACTTATTCTGCATGGTCCGCATATGGCCTGACCAAAATTATGTCTGGGCTTTAAAAGAGACTGTGTTTGTTTTGGTCTTTCTTCTCAGAGAAGTCGGTTAGGAAACCCCAAACTCATCTAGTTTTAAAACATAATTTAATTTTAATGTTGACGTAAAAGTTTTTTTTAATACAATGTATAGAAATAGATAGAGAGGGAAATAAAGTAGTCACCAGCTAATTCTTACTTACCTTACTAATTAGTTTGACTGCTCGAATTTCACCACATGATCATACTTTTTCTCACAAAATATTTTGAAAAAAAAGCCAGATTGGTTTTTATGTTGTATTTTTATCCATAGTTGGCTACCGATTTGTCAGGTGTCTGTATCCTACCTTAATCGTGCGGAGCGACATAGTAAATACACTTTGTTAATACCTTTGCCGTGTGTTGTCAATCGCTTCTAAATTCCCTTTTGTCTGACTTTAGGATTTATTTTTTGTTTTTGAATGAGGATGAATTTTATTTGTTGTTATTTTAGTATATTCTTACATTTATTTATTGGTGTGTTACTATTAAAATTATTATTTTTTAAATCATATCTTAACGTCACAGACCTGAACAATTCAGTGAGTAATTTTACTAAAAACGGCTAATAAGTTGACGTGACATTATGGCGTTAAAAAAAAACAGTTTTGGACTTTGGAAGCTCAAGCTGTTACTCTAATCTTATAAATACATCCAGGTTAATGTTACTCTCTTTTAAATTTCCTGAAACATTTCAGATCCTTCCAAAGTTCCGTATGAATCGTCCGAGAATATATGGCGTTTACGTGATCAGAATTATTTGGTAATCGGCGTTTTATTTAAAGTTTCTAGCGCAGCTTTGCATGCACAATATAATGTATGAAGATTTAAGAGAGTGCACTTCTATTTTTCCGATTAAAGTGGAAGTTTTATTTGAATTACAAATAGTTTTTAAAAATCTTTAGGAATCGGTGTTCTTCTTCTTTTTCGTGTTTCAGCCTGGTGTCAGAGTTTTTATGACCTCTGACATGGCTTCACATGCCGTCACGAAATATCTCTCAAGCGTACCGGTTTCCTCACGATGTTATCTTTCACCGTTTTTGAAGCAAGTGATAATTATACAATACGCACATGAATCATAAAATTTTGAGGTGGAAGCCTTGGTTTTTAACACGAGACCTATGACTTGGCAGTCCGACGGTCACACCACTAGGCTATCACTGCTGTTAATTGGAAATCGGTAACTTTGGGAGATGGGCATTTGATGCAGTGGGGGATGGATGTCGTCATCTTAAGACATTATTGAGTAGGTATAAAGGTGGATGACTACAAGAATAGAGAAAAAGTTGTGCAAAGATGACTGAGTAAAAAGTAAAGAAAATGTATTGAAGAAGAAATGGTGTGCTGAAATGAATTAGGATCTTTCATAGAGAATACCATTAGATACTATTTATAATATTATGTCAGAAATACGTTACTGAGTTGACTAATTGGGACGCCAGCGCTGCCTAGCGGTACTTGGCAGAGTCTATAATATAACGCTCGGACCGGCCGGAGCTGAGAGTTCATGGATGGCGGTCAAGCAGTGAAGACGTTTATTAACTATCGCGCGTTTCGAGAGTTGTGTCGTTTACCTACAATATGTGAAAATAATGCTAGTGTGATTAATGTGATCGTAAATTATAATTTGTTCTGAACTGCAAACGGTTTTTCTATTTCGCAACAACCAACACTAGTCACAGTACGCACACAGTAGTTAAAATATGCCTGATAATAATGTATGAGACACATACCCTCCTCCATCATATATATAATGATATCTGTGTATAAATATTTATATTTAGGTATACCAGGAATTCAACAGAAAAGTTTCAAATTCATGTGCCGGAAAAAGGTTCCCAAAAATAACTATTCACTCGACTGAATTTCCCATCTACTTTTACGCAGACAACACAGCAGGCGCCGTAATCGTCAGAACCCCAAAAAAAGTTAACAAAAACATCTAAAATACAAAACATAAACAAACCATCCGTACTTGGTCCCTATAATAATGAAGGTGTAACTACGGATGACTGTTCCCTTCCCTTTGACCCCGTTTGGAAGGCTCTACGGATATTCAATTGGAAACTTCTCAATATCTTTGATGAAGCAAAGCGGATCATTTCGTTGGTCAATTTGTAAACATCCTTGTAAGGTATTTTTTTGGGTGTTGCTTTTTTGCTTCCGGAGTAGCCTTTTTCTATTTATGTTTTTTTTAGAAAACCCGGTAATAACATGAATTTTTTGGTGTACCTATGTGTGATGTTATTATAAGGGTGTTCGGTACAATATTTGCAACCGAATAGCTCAGCATTTTTGCCTGCGGGTATTCCCATAAATGCATGTATCGCAAATATTACCTACCAGTTAGTATGTATCAATCGCGTAACTCAATCCAAACCAGATCAAAGAATCTTAGTGCTAATTTACAACTATTCGATATATCCTTTAGACCATCAAATAATTCGTATCATTAAACCAGTGGTCGAAAACCAACATCCAAACTATAAACAGTCTAATAATACCAAATCAACCAAATATCAACCAACCCAGAAGTTAGTGCTAAACCACGCAGCGCAGCCACTAAATTCTGCGAGTACATCGCTGATTTATGCAAAACAAAAACATACATATTAAGGAAATCCACGAGCATATTCTTTCTTTTTAAAAATCATTTTTGATTAACGGTGTAATCTGAAACCGTCAGCGTACTGACAGCAAATGCGGTGACTTGATCAAATTATTTTAGTCCCGTGACTAAAAGATATCCTAAAAGTTCCGGGACTAAAAGATTTTTTTTCGAATATTAATGTTATAGCTGCTTAAAAGTCACATAATAGCAACTGACATATAATGAATATTTTCAATCAAATTCATACAGCAAAATCAACAAAATCAGTAGTCAATTTTAAAGGTGTTAAAGTAATCGTTATTGAATTGACTTTAACAGCCGTGGGACGTAAACCAGCTGATCATTTTGTTCCTTCTGTCCCGAGATTAGCTACAATTCATTTGTTATTCCTTTCAATAACTGTCACATTGATTTGTCGTCGGATATCAATAAAGAAATTAACAATTCAAATATTGACAATAGGATTCAAATGATCAATCAGAAGTCAGAATTTAATTGATGGAGCATATTTTTTAGCGTTCAGAGACATTATTATAAAGTCTTACACTTGCAAACAAAAGGCGTTCGTTTTATAAACAAATTTTTTCATTAATTCTCTTCTTATTTTATTCTAAACCTAGAAAAAACGATGTTAAACTAAAGTATAATTTATTCATCAAACGAATTATTAAGACAAGATTTTTATCGGTGAATAACTAAAAACATGTACTTAACTTACGCCTAAGCACTAATTTAAAGCATCCCTTACCAAATAAACTCGTTTCACCCGACCAAAACACATACGCCCGCAGAAAAAAATGAGGATCATAACCACAGCCTAACTAAATCAGGCTTCCGCAAACTCAGTGTTGACCAGAATACTTTGCGAAAATTGCGCGAAAGTCCACAGTAACATACCAGGGATCTAATAGAAAAACTACTGCTTCTGAAGTATTTGCTCACAGTATTTGTAGCCACATTTCTCTCAGATTTTTCTAGGCTGTCTCGTAACTTACTTATTTAATATATACTGGACTTACGATTTTTTTCGTATTTGGCGCTGGTTTTGAGGAAATTAGGACTTACAGGATTTCGTTTATTTGTCAGAATATTTGCTTTTTGTTTAGATAGGCGATAGTAATAATGCTATTGGATTTTGGCAATTTAATCATTATGATGTGTGTGTCTTTGGTTTTTTGTATGATTTTAGCAGGTGCCAGTTTCTGCCTATCAACATTTGAAAAAGCCGTGAGTTTAAGAGTATTCAAATGCATGTGACATTTTTATATTTTGACGTGACAACGTCTAATAAATCGATGAACGCCGGCTGCACGTTAGAAAAAGTGTCCCGTTACGCTCATTGTCCCGTTATGCTCATTGTAACGTTACGATCGGAGCGACGGAAGGGAATGTTTTGTAATGACGTTGTCACGTTAAACTATCGTCCGTAAACCGACTTAGGGGACCGAGGGGCAGATCTACTGAAGGAGCAGTGCATATCTTAACTAACTATATATCTAGCAATCTAGATATAGGAAAGAAATGCCTCTCAATCTTCATCGACTTAAGCAAAGCTTTTGACACTATTTCTGTTCCTATATTGATTAACAAACTAGATGGATTAGGAATCAGAGGCACGCAACTGAGTCTTTTTAAAAGCTATCTCACTGGGCGAAAACAGTGTGTCCGTGTAGGTCAATACACGAGTAGTGATCATGTAGTCGACTATGGTGTACCCCAGGGCAGCATTTTGGGACCGACACTATTTCTCGTTTACATTAACGACCTCAGTAACCTCCATCTACTCCGAGGCGAATTGATCTCATATGCAGACGACACTGCTATCCTTTTCTCCGCCGATACCTGGGATGAGGTATTCAGTACTGCCCAAAAGGGATTCAATGTGGTGAAGAAATGGCTCAGGGCCAATCTCTTAACCCTAAATGTTGAAAAAACTAAATACTTGACGTTTAGTGCTCGCAATCTCGGTGAAGCTATTAACAATCATCACATCATATCCCATGAATGCTTGTCTAGTGTGGGATGCTCGTGCAGATCTCTAGAGCGCGTCAACAACATCAGGTACCTAGGTATCATAATTGATAGCAACCTCAGTTTCAGAGAACACATTAAACAGTTAAGTGCTCGCGTACGGAAACTAATCTATGTTTTTAGAAATCTCAGATATGCCGCCGACGCCAAATTACTTAAGCAAGTCTACTTTGCGCTTTGCCAGTCGATAATTACGTACTGCATCTCGTCTTGGGGAGGCACTCCGAAAACCATCCTGAAGAAAGTAGAAATAGCTCAACGAGCTATTTTAAAAACTATCACTTTTCGGCCCATTCTATATCCTACAACAGAGCTTTACCAGTCATGCAAAGTTCTCAACGTTCGTCAACTTTTTATTTTGAGTATAATAGTAAAGCAACACGGTGAACTCATATACGATCCAAACACTCAACGCAAACGTAGAAAACATGCAGTATGCAAACGTACATATGTTCCTAAAACATCTTTTATAAAGAGATTCTTCATTTTCCTTGGTCCTTACCTATACGACAAAATCAACAAAATTATGAACATATACCCACATAATAAGACACACTGTAAAAAGAAAATACAGGACTACCTACTGAATCTTTCTTATGATGAAACAGAAGCGATTTTGAACATTCCCAAGTAGATAAGCTACTACCTTACTCGATCATATTTAAGAATCATCCCATTCACATCACACACACTGACACTCACACACGCACACAAACACACACGCACACAAACACACACACACACACTTTCTCACATCACACATACTTTTTCTCTTATATTTTATGCATACTTTCCACATACATTTTTATATGGCAATCTAATAATGTTTACAACTTTAAAAATGGCTACTAAATATTCACAATTTATTTATGGGGGTCAAATGTAATCCGAGATACAGGTTTACCACCTAGTTCGGATGCAGATAGTCCCAAACTTTGTAAATTACAAACTTTAAGCCATTATTTACTGTATAATTGTCAAATATTCAATTTTGTAATACGTGTTCTTATTTTGGTGAATAAATTATTATTATTTTATTATTTTATTTATAATAATCCCATACAACAAAGAACGTTCAGCATTACCCAAATTTGAAAAATTTCCGGAGAACATTTAAAAAAAAAACTTTACCTACATAAAAGCCTAATTCGGACTATTACGAAAATTTTAAAACAAAAAACTTTTTACAAAAAAAAAACAACCGACTTCTGAAAAAAAACACTACAAAAGTCGGTGTCTTTGGTTTTGAATTTTCGTTTTTTGCCACCGACTTCCGAAATTAAAGTTATTTTTCACTTTTTAGTTGTGGTACCTACCCCACACAAATTCGAATACCAGTACCTGCTATGTACACAGGAAGTTATCATCATATCATCCACATAAACTTAGTGGGAAAAATACGTATTATTGAAGCTTACTCAAAAACTATCCAAGCAAAGTCAATAAAATTTATATGGGACCAATCCGGAAGCATACCCATTCAAACAAAAAAGAATTTTCAAAATCGGTCCACAATAGACGGAGAAATCGAAGGAATACATAAAAAAACATACATACGCGTCGAACATAATATAACCTCCTCCTTTTTGGAAGTCGGTTAAAAACATCCTAATTGGTCCTAGTGATGCGCTTACCAACGAACAGCATTTAATTTTTATTTATATAGAAGATAAACACACGAATGGTGTCAAAAGTAGCTTTAGTCAGCTGCATCACTTATCTATTTTGTCGACCCCACATTGAGTTACCGAATCGATCAGCTCGTGACGCACATATAGCTCTAGCTAACACATTGCGGGAGAGACATCTCTCCAGCTTAATGCGCTCGCACACGACATACTTTTTGTAGGTCATACAATCGGTCAGATTATTTCGCCGAATTTTATCACCGATTTCGTGACCAATTCAACGCACACCAGCTCAAATACGTCATTCTTTTTTTAATGTGGCCAACAACCGGTGAGTAGTCAGCGTTAGCGCAAAAATTTCCAAACGTTCCATTTTCAGTCCACCGGCGATCGGGTCATGATACATGTAGTTACCGATTTTTTATGACCTACGTTTTGTAAGACGTGTGCGTTAATACATTTGATCTCTACTGTTTCATTTAGCTCCTACAAAAAATCGGCCACGGATTCTATGCCATCTGCGAACGCTCTTAACCTCTCTCATTTCTCGCTCCTCGTTTAACTTTATCAGCTTAGCCGGTAAATGTTCACGGGAGCGATTTATTTCGCAGCAGCCCCCACGGATATCGAGCGTGCGGCCAATTTCGTCACGTACACTGGCGCGCGCTTTGTCAACGCCACTGCTACGAAATAAACGTATTTACCGTGGCTTGAATTAATCATAAACCATTGCTGCCAACCGATGGGTTGGTTTTAAGTAATGGGAGTGTAAGGGATTATGCTTTGGTGTCGTTTAGGAAATGGGAAAGATTGTTTGTGTGTTTTTGGATTTTCAAATATTTTTATACCTAGGAACTTTTTTTTTTTTGTGTAAATAAGGCTGCTTCCTCTTTCCTTCCTTTCAATAGAATATCTATCTTAAAACAAAACCTACTTAATAAGTATCAATATTTGCGCCGTCCTCTTCTTCAAAGTAATTATTCCGTTTAATCCTGTGTACCACAGAACCCATTATTCTACCCTCTAATTCATTTCAACACAATTGTCACAGTCTTGATTTCAGATAGATTGAAACTCACCAACTTGCATTTCTCGATAGCTGAATTGAAACCTGTTCAAACACGGTTTAAGTTTCCAACAACGCAGTGGATTTGTGAAAATTTACACGAGTATTCACTATTCATAAGTGGGTTTAAACTTGCAAAACTGGATTTGAAAACTTTGGTGGTGTCTGCTGGAATTTATGCGTCAGTTTTTCGACGCGATCATACGGAAGTGAAAATTGTTTGATACTTTGTTCGGTACGGTTTTATTTTTGTGGTTCATTAAATTGGTGTGTAAAACGTGTTTTAATTACTGCGTACATGATTGTGACTGCTCCGTTGGTCTCGTGGTAGCAAGTGCGACTACTGAGCGTGGGGTCCTAGGTTTCAATTCCCGGGTCGGACAAAGTGTTATTGGGTTTTTCTTAATAGGAATTTCTTAATAATAGCCCGGAGTTTGGAAGGCGGCGGTGTGATGCCTCGGAAAGCATATCCGTTGGCTCTGCAGCTGATCTCTCTCCGGTCGTGTCGGATTGCCGTCTCATCGAACTATGAGAGTGAGGGAGAGAGAGTGCTCCTGTGTCTGCGCTCACACTTGTGCACTATGATATCCCCCGCACCGAAGGCTGGTCTTCGTTGAGTTTGGCCGCCATGACAGAAATTCGGTCTGGAGGACTACGTATTATTATTACTACATGATGTTGCAAAAAAGCCCTTTAAACAAAAAAAGATTATTATTAAAAATACTCAAAACAATTATAATTTGATCCAGCGATAATAAAACCGTCAAGTTTCCTATTGTAAATCAATCCCATTCTCGTATTTACAGATCTCAAAAAACGAAAATGCGATGACGACCGTTTCTGGTAATGCCAGGATTACATTAGGCACGAAACCGCATGAATTACCGATGTAGCACGCAAACAAGTAGACCTACCAAACATTAATAACGTTTATTTGGGAACACCAAAATAATTCCCATTTCGTTTTCCTAAAATTTTGATTGATATCTAATAAAATTGATTGCACCTCTTTTTATGAACCTCAAATAGTTCTCATTTTGGGATTTAAACAATACTAAATAGCCAAGTAACTGTGACCAAGTTGGATGTAGCGCTAACTCGTTTAGTTGGGGTTCGCTAACTTAGTTAATGCGACTCTGTCAGAAAAGGCTAGAAATTTAAAAAGAGGGTCAATTATTTAAAAAAAAATGTGAGTCATAACAAGCGCAAAGAGTTTTAATTTAATTAAAAAGATGTCCATCATTAGAAGGTCAATAGGTTTTTTGGGGGTTTAGTTAAATATATCCCCATTCTAAATTCAAGGAACAACGACCAACAAACAGACCCGAAGGGTTTCTTTGCATACCTTGAAAAGAGATACTAATAAAAGTATAATAAACAAGACCTTTCTTGTTCACAAGCAAAACAACTAAAAACTCTCTATCTTAGCACTTTAACAGAACGTCACAATTCTATTAAAATTAAAAAAAAAAACCTTTTTAAAACTAAAAAACATTTTTGTAAAAAATAAAAAGCAACTATCAGGAGTATTTAATACGACGGCAGGTCGAGTACAGTACTGGCAGAGAGTACTGGCAAGGGAAAGCAAAAAGCTGTTGTCTTAAATAAATAAATAAAGAAACGGTCCCTTTTGTAAAACGTATTACCGTTGATATTTTTGCTCTATGAGCTCCTTCAGATAAGATTAAAAATTCATCTTCTTCAGCATCATGCTCGTTTTTGCTGCTTAAGTGGGTTGATGATTACAGAGTATTAGGTTGAAATAATTATTGTGGTTTCTGGTGGGTTGGTTTGGTAATTAATATTAGCTTTAACTTGACATGATTATGTAGTCTTCGCCCAGTGGTTGAAATCCGACCATAATTCATTTAAAATTTAAGTTTTAAAGGATAGTTCATACTAATTCCATGCTGCCATGTTAATATTTTAAGGTAGCCATCTTTAACCATATTGTGTGTCAAACGCATGTGTATAATGTTTTTTTTATTAATATAATTTATTATTAATTTAATTTATTTGTAATGCATATTATATACAAATATAAGCTTTCTGCACTCCTACTCCATATAAAATTTCAGACTCTTCAGTCGGCGTAATTTTCGAAAAAGGGGTACAAAGTTTTTGCTTCACATCTAAAGATGTACCTAGTTACTTGAACAACAGCTCATACCCCTATACATTACTGAAGAAAGAACAGTCTGCACGAGCCTTTAAGTGTCCCATCGTTTGTGGCACCACATTAGCAGAGAGAGAGAGAATTGAGTGGGGTTTTGATTTGATTTGATTTGAGTTTGAGATTCTAAGGGTTCCGTACCTCAAAAGGAAAACTGACTGTTGAACGCTTATAGGATCCACGAGTGATCCTATAAGCGTTCAACAGTCAGTTTTTGTCTGTCCATCTGTCACAGCCAATTTGCTTCGAATCAAAAAAGAAAAAAAAAAAGTTTTGCAGACTGTACCGTGTGACATATCAAATGAAAGGACTTGTTGCGAGGAGCTTACATATTTTCGTTTTGTAATTTTAAATACCTATATTTAAGAATAGAAGAAAATTTACCATACCCCCCCCCCCCTTTTCTCCGAAACTACTGAGCCAAAAATGTTGAAAAAATACAGAAAATTGTTTTACTTTACTAATAGATTACAGGAACACCTATATGAAGTCTATGGTCTTAAATTACTATAGTAAATCTCTCAATATTGCGCGTACAAACTTACATTTGCAGTTGGATCCCGACCATGTTTTTCAACTGCAATGTTAAGTTTGTTTTTGGGATAAATTCATCCCAACTACGGAACCCTTCATTGTGCGTGGTCCGACACGCACTTGACCGGTTCTTTATAATTTTTCAGCTTTGTATTTCATACAGACTGGTCTTGTTAATTGTGAACAGCATTTAAAAAGAATAGTGAGATTATTATAAGAAATAACAGCTATATCGTGGTAGGTGTATTTTCTCTTGAACACTGTCTGAATTCACCTAGCTAACACAAAGCCCTCATAATGATACTAATTTTACTCTTTCCCTTTTATTTTGCACTACAAAAAAGTCAAGACTCCAATAAATACTACAAGCAATCTCAAAGCAATCCATTAGCTGAAAATAAATTGTAAAAAAAAAACAAAGGTAAGTTAAAAAGGTATTTAAAGCTTACTCCGAACGCCAGATTACGATGTCCCCTAAATTAAGTCGGAGAGTTGCAGGTGATGAATATTTAAAACAAAGGAAAGAATAGGGTCCGCTTCGATCCTATCTTAGGGATGCGTCCCGCTAAATGTAATAAGTCATTTTACTATTCTGATGTTACAACCGCTTAAGAGCGTTTTTATTCAGATCCGGCTCGAAGGACCAATGTTCGGGGTTGAGGTGAGATAAAGATAAACTAAGATTAAAGATATAAAGATAAGCTATATTTCAGTAATACAAATGGGATAACTATTAAAACGAATGAGGTGAGTCGCGCCCGATATGCTATCCGAAAGCGTACTGACTATTTTACTTAGGTAATACATAAAATCTTCAAGGCATAGAGCGCGGTGTCGCAATTACGCTGACATGTTATTATTGTTCGGTGATTGACCTGAACAATTGTTCTTATTTAATAATATTTTTCACTTCCAATCATGATTCCACCTGATAGGTGTAATAGATCTTCTTCACAGTTTTGTTATTCTCTGAACATAATTTTGAAATAGGAACAGTGTCGATGTGAGAAGCCGCGATCATTTGTTTTATGAAAAAAGAAATGTGATCGCTTTCGAATAATAAGCGGTCACTTAAGTGAGGTTCGATGTGAACTTAGATTAATTTAGGTGACGTTGATGCATCTCAAAAGCCAGCTGCTGTTTGTAATTACATTTGGGCAGCTTGAAAGCTGGATCCAAACTTCTTGGAAAAACTGTTGGCAGGTGATCAATATTAACACTGTTGCTGTAGTTCTTTGTTCATTAGCAAAACTGGGTTTGATGAAAAATCGGGAGGTCTCGTTTTAATATCACGGTTGTTGTACATATTTCTTTTCGATACTAATTTTACTGTCGTTTTGTGCTCACATAGGTTGGAGAGTAGTAGTAGAAGATATTCCCAGCAGTGACAATGTGTGCTAAAGACATTAGTTCTAATGAGCATTTTCTGAAATTACGTTAACCTGGTGGCAGCACTTAGGTGGTGGTGGCACGTTAGGTCCGGGCACCTGTCAAAAGTGTCAAAGCGCCTATTCTATTCTATTTTTATTAAATGGCAAGCAAAGCCGATGTCGACTATTCTGCCAATGTCTAAAGTGCATTGGAAAAACAAGTGTGCATATTTTTTTAATTTTTTTTTTAATTAAGAACAATAACTGAAGACACAAGTAAAATTCTTCGATTGATACAGTTGAACACAAGGTAGATCTTGTTGGGTTAGTACGGGACTGAAACAAACAATAAATAAATAATAAAATAATTTGAAAAAATTGTTTAAACATAAAATATACGTATACCACACCCGGACGGAATAGTTTATAGTTTTATGTTATTGTGACGGATGAAAGTCATCAGCGCCACGAGCAGTTCAGGAGAAGAATGTGTTAGCAAGGAGGGAAAGTTAGTCGGAAGAGGGATTTTAAATTTAGGTAGACGGCTATAGAGATCTAGAGGTGGAATGTTGTCTGAGAATTCAAAGAAGATGTCATCCAGAGTGCCCTCTTCCAACCCGCACTCGCGAAGAGAGGAGTCCCTAACCCGGATTTTTTGCAAGAAAACAGGAGTGCAACAAAACCCCAGGCGAATACGACAAAGGAGAAAGCGCCTATATTTTCTTTAGTCTTAACTGAATGATGAACGAATGAAAGTAATGATGTACGTAATCATATATTTTATATTCGTTGTCGAAAGGGAAGACCTCTTGTCAAAGTGGCGCCAATTTTTATGAAAAGCATCATTACGGACTTTTTATGTTTGTGAAAAATGTGTCAGGCAACCCAATATTACCAGGAGATAAAACATACACTACAAATGGAACATTAAAAAAAATTGTACCTACCTACGACATGTTTAATTTAACAACCTGATAATATCGGACCATCGAACCGCACTCTAATAAAAAATATATTTTAAATTCCTAAGCACGTTATAGAAGCAGGTTGGCTTGTAAAATGTGTAGATTAAGTAGCTCTAGATAGCTATGCTCAATGATATCTGCTACATAATGAATCAAACGCTTAATAGGATGACGGGATAAGCAGGAACGACGTTGTTTCCTAATTCGGAAAAGATAATGAAAATTTAAATGTGGAGTGAAGACATTTGAAACAAATGAACGTAAAGTTTTTTTTGTTTATGAGTTTAAATTAAATAGAATGAGGATTTTCTGAAATGACGTTCATTAAGTGACAGCGTCAGTGACGGGTCCGGACACCTGTCAAAAGTGACAAAGTGCCTATATTTTCTTTAGTCCTGACTGAATGATGAACCAATGAACGAAATGAATGATGAACGTCATCATATATTTTACCTCTTGTCAAAGTGGCGCCAATTGGTTGCGTGAATTTTAATGAAAACCTAGACTAACTAGACGGATAGAACATAGAACAATACTGCTTTTATTTCAAACAAGTGGTTCCACAAACGGAAGCTTTGGTTACCTAAGGTGCGGGACATACATAAAAGGCGAAGGTCGTGGCAACAAGAGGTGAGGGGCGCGGGCGAGGTGACGGTGCGGTGCGGGCGCTGCGCCCGCCGCTCCTTTCATATTTCTTATAAAATGTAAAGGAGCAACGATACGTGAGATATACACAGGCGGCAGGGCGCGGGCGTTGCGCAGGCGGGGTGCGTATGAAAAGAGTGGCGCAACGCCTGCGCCGCACCGTCACCTCGCCCGCGCCCCTCGCCTCTTGTTGCCAGTAAACTATAGTAGTAGTAGTCTTGGGCTTCTTGAGTATGTCCCGCGCCTAAAAAGTGGTGAACTGTCACACAATAACGGCTGTCCAAATACAAAGCTTTTTTTAACACTTTAATGTCAAATACTGGAGGAAATTAATAAAAAATCATGACGACTGTAAATATGATGTAACCGCTCTTCAAAGAAACCGTTCTAGCTTTACTTATCAGAGAAGAAGGAATAACATTTAACATCAAACATGGACGCTTTTGGTGGTGGATTGATAAAACGATTGATAAAATGTCAGACAATGTAGTTTTACAACGTTTACTCTACTACTATACTTACCATTACCACTAAGAGTTACTGTATTAGCAATGGTAGCCTAATAGTGTGACCGTCAGAATGCCAAGTCATAGGTCTCGATTTCGAATCCAAGGCACGCACCTCTGACTTTTCGGATTCATGTGCGTATTGTATAATTATCACTTACTTTAAAAACGGTGAAGGAAAACATCGTCAGGAAACCGGCATGCCTGAAAGATATTTCTTGACGGCATGTGAAACCAAGTCAAAGGCCCATCAATGGGCGGCTTTAAAACTCTGACACCAGATTAGTCACTGACTACACGAAAATAAGAAGCGTTACTGTCAAAGAGTGTTAACGCTAAAGCCAAGCCAAGCCAACCAAGATGGCTATTCATAAATATTACTTACCAAAATATAACCCAAAATAATTTAGGGTCATATTTTCATTTAAATAGATATAGTTGAGCAATTAAGCTGTTGCTTAATTACCAAAGTTTACCTCTTACCCTAGATTTAACCGTCCAGAGTGTAGGTCAAGCGGTATTTATCAGTAATGCATAAATAAACTTTACCCAATCTAAATTAGAAGCTAGTTTGCTAATAAGGCAAATGCGCAGTTGGATTGTGATAACGAATTAATGTTTCGAATTCATAATGTAAATGTGTGTGAATGTTCTTGTCCGTTTGGTAATGGCTGGTTTTATTGGAGACAGCTGCCAACAAATGCAAGTCACATTACAATAATCATCGTCATGTAGCGTTGTGAGCGGTCTCAACTGTAAATAGTCGAGTGATGCTAAAATATCACAATTAGTAAGTTCCTAACCACATTACTAAAAACGTGGTACAACACTGCTTTTCTATAGATACTCTGCCATTTCATCTGCGATCAGCTATTCTAGCAGATAATCCTCTAATTTATACAATGTATGTGCCACGAATCCAGGGGCTCTTCGTACGGGCTGAGGGCAGGACCCCTTACCCAATCCTGCACGCTACCTACTGCTGATGCGTAGCTGTGCTGCACGCTACCTGTTCACGCTGCCAAGGTCTGTCGAAGGCCTGACAAACCTGCGGCCTACCGCCACGAGCCAGTGCTGACAAGCGGCCTCCACGCTCACTACCACTAGTCTTACGAAGGCCGTGCGGCCTATTGCCGAGCCTGTGCTGAGCAGACCCCCACGTCTGCCACATGCTCCCAAGGAACCATCCTTGGTAGCATGTGGCAGACGTGGGGAAGGTACCAACCTTCCTCTACTAAGTGTGCGACTGCCCAGGGACCAGTGACCTTACCCACGACCTAGCCGTGTTCTACTACCTACCTAAATTAATATGTATTAACCTATCCGGCTGTTTCAATTAGTTGTGACTTGTAGACACCAGCTAAATAACGGCCGGCCGCGCCCCATGGAATATCCCGGTAAAAATAAACAATGAAAAAAAAAAAAAAAAAAAACCGTTAAGATTACCACATAAATAGACTCTCAATACCTAACACCCTGATGGATAGGATAGAGTTTTTTTAGCACAAAAAAAACATTCATTCAACGGCGTCCCTACGAAGATCATCGCTCCACCTGGTCTGAGGACATCCTACTCTAAGCATGCCAATTCGCAATAAAAATTAACAAGCTGAGTTGAGAAATTGTCAATGGACCGCCAATATTAGCCGTGTGTAACCGATGACCTTTGCAGTATTATTATTTATTATAATTGTGTGGACATCGCAAATTGGCAACCATTACAGTTATAACATCCAGGTTATTTATTCGTGTAGGGCAAGGCCTGCCCTGATCAAGGCGAAATAACTATTAATTTGCACGAAAGCAAGATATCTCACTTGAAATGTGAAGTCTTGAATAATGAGACAAAATAAAAGTATGTATTGATACGTTACCTCCGTCGCGTTGTGTTCCACGCGCGCCTCAAAGACATGTCAGCACCAACTGACGGGGTCCGTTAGGGCCAATGCCTGCCAGGGTTGCGAGTTTGTCTGAAAGGGATATCGTGGCCCCGGCACACTGGCAACGGAAGGAACACGGGTGGGTTTTAGTCAGTAAGTCTGACACGCCCTCCCGCTCCGTTTAGAGCAGGAGAAGTTATTTGATAATTTCCCACCAAAAAATAAATAAATTGTGTGGCGTACATGTAACTTTTGATCGCTAATAATAACTCTTTATCACTGGTGCTAGTTATCATTAGCCTATAGCAGTCCACTGCTGGAGATAGCCCTTCCCAATTGCACGCCATTCAGCTCGATTCTCGGCAACTCTCATCCAGCTACTACCAGCCACCGTGAAATCGTTCCTTTTAGCCTGAGGGCGTTCTACCTTAAGTTTGCCGATTCGCGGTCTCCACCAAAGAACACGTCTACCCCAACGGTCATCTGTTCTACGGCTAATATGGCCGGCCCAATGCCACTTCAGCTTGCTTACACTGTAAGCTATGTCGACAACTTTGCGCAACTTTGCTTTCTGCAAGTCATAATCTTCACTAATCTGGCTGACTCTTCCTTCAGAGGAAACAAGCTTGAACATTTTTCTTTTTCATAGCCACTTAGACAACGTGTCACCTTGAGTTCCAAACCATTGCCTGCAGTAACCAGACGGCCAATTTAGAAATGTTCAAAATCTAGTCAGAATCTCAGCTCATCTCATAATCATTGTCAGAAGATTCCCAAAAATGTAGGTAAGTTAGAGATATTGTTGACAGATTCTTAAAAATACGGGAAATGGCCCTCTGGTTCCTGGCGGCATTTAAGATACAGAACATTAAATATCTTAGGTTTCCACGAGGAGGACATAGGAATGCTCAACGGTATACGTCGCTATGTCAACCGCGATAAATCTATGTAATTACCTTGACTAAATATGCGTACTTCTAACTATATATTCTGGTAGGTACATATATTTCTTATCATTACGCGTAGAAATGAGCAAGTATACTGTAACAATATTTCATTATGAATATTTGTTTTCGTTTCATTCACATTACTGTGTATTTAATAAACACAGTACCATGTTGTGGTTGGTTGCTTTAATACATTACGTGTTTTGTTTTCATTACAAACAAAGTTTTGTTGCTAAGGAGAACTCTGGTTCGTCGACGAGACGATGGTTGTATTATTTTGATTAAAATTATCACTGGAAACTGAACATCGCTTATTATAACCACGCCTGTGTTTCTACAAGGTGTAAAAAGAGGTAAATGATTAGTATAGGACTCATATTTCTGTTAAAGAGTTACCTGTTATCGCCTATCTCCATTTACCTGGCAAAAATCCAGCTCACTCAGTAGGTACTAGTTTAGCATACTAAAGGTATACATACACCCAGTAAGTATACCCCAAACATTCACACTACACACGCACGCAACATCACATTCATTTTTTATATTTTAAAATAATCAATTATATCACCCTCAGCCAGTCTTATTTAATTTTGTTGTGTACTTATGGTAACATATCAAGCTATAATTTTCCAGTTTAAGCTTAACATTTTCCAGAGAGGTCAGCTTTACTGGAAATGTATAACTTGATAGGTAGCCCTAGTACTTCATCATTGGTGTAATTTTTAGGTTTATAATAACAATGATATTATTGCTACCGCCAGCTGTAAAGGGTACCTTTGTAAACAAATAAATCCGGATTCTTCTGCCATTTACCAATAGCCTAAATTAAACACTACGAAAGACAATTAACAGATTAAAAAAATGCTAAAGTTTGATATCAACACCAAAGTTTACGAGTATAAACACAGAACTAAAAAAACTTGCACACTTTTATACTCACAAAAAGAGCCTGTCTACAAAGAATCTGGGAAGCTGGCTGCAACATTCCACTTTGTATCAACAAAAAAAGTTCTGTCTGCAAAAGTGCTTCTAACAGTTCGTTTCTTGCGGTTTTACTATGAGTGTATGGGACTTTATTCCTGGGTGTTATATTTACACTGTGATACAGAAATATGCAGACTTGTATATCTTGTTTTGTGGTAGGAAAAAGTACAGTAGTATCCGGGGAGTTAGTAAAGTCAAAGTCAAACAATTTATTTCACTTAGGCACTTAAAAGGCACTTATGAACGTCAATTTTACAAAAAATAGAATTTATTCTAGTCGCCCCTTCCAAAAGGTAGTTTTCGTATGGAGAAGAATGGGTAAGAAACTCCACCGTTACTCTTTTAAAATATTTTTACAATAGCGCCATACCGGCGCCATTTTGGCGGCACGGTTGGAGCAGTGGCTGAGCGATCGACTGCTGCGCAACGTGTCGCGGGTTCAATCCCCGCACGGAAAAAATATTTGTATGATCTGCAAGTAGTTGTTTCGGGTCTGGGTGTTAGTGTATATGAGTTTCTATGTTTGTAAACGCACCCACGATACAAGAAGAAATTCTTAGTGTGGGTCAAAGTTTAAAAAAAAAAAAAAAAACAATACCTTATTCTTTAGCCGTCAGGCATCATGTGAAGCGTAATCGTATCTACAGGTACTTGAGACACTTTTCAGCATTTTTTAACGCACCTGCCATGCCTCTGGTATTCCTATTTATTAATTCCATTACCCATTTTTACATCGCATCGAAAAGTATTAATTTAAAAACTAAAAAGTGAAAAATTAAAAAAATTACAAGAAAAAACAACCGACCTCCAAAAAAAACACTACAAAGTGAAAAATTACTTTAATTTCGGAAGTCTTAGTCTTTGGTTTTGAAGTTTCGGTTTTTGCCACCGACTTCCGAAATTAAAGTTATTTTTCACTTATATATTATTTTTTGGAGGTCGGTTGTTTTTTCTTGTAATTTTTTTATTTTTTCACTTTTTAGTTTTAATACAGCTACCTTACACAAATTCGAATACCACTACCTGCTATGTAAATAACAGCGACAGGAACTTATCATATCATCCACATAGTTTAAGTGGGAAAAATACATATTATTGAAGCTAAATCAAAAACTATCCAAGCAAAGTTAATAAAATTTATATGGTACCAACTTGGGAGCATACCCTTTCATACGAAAAATTAATTTTCAAAATCGGTCCACAATTGATGGAGAAATCGGCGGACATACATAAAAAAAAAGAAAAAAAAAATACGTACATACGCGTCGAACTATATGTTCGACGCGTATGTACGTATTTTTTTTTTTCTTTTTTAACCTTCTCCTTTTTGGAAGTCGGTTATTAGTGCTTTGCGATCGAAAAATTTATTTTGCCTCCTTTCTACAACTGCTTTTATTGTTATACTCCTGCTTGTACACAGAACCTACATAATTTATATACCATTGTATAGATGAGAGAGATGATGGAGATAAATTCTGCACTTTTCAAAAAAAAAATTAAAGCAACAGAGACGAAAAAAAAATACAAAATTGTTGCTGAAACCATTGTAGCTTGCACAGAAATCAATTAATTGAGTCAATTTTTATAGATTCGTTTCCGCCATAGGAGGAACCCTATTGAGAATGGCTCGTTTATTCAAAATAGTTTAATTATAATTAATAAAAAACGAACTAATATAATATCTATAACTATATATATTTTTCCAATTTTGACCCTCTTTCTTGTCTTTGACAGTACTTAAGGATTTCGAGGTGAGAAATTTTACCCATATGAATAAATAAATAAATACAATAAAATAAGTTTATTTCAAGTAACTAAACTCATATACAGACATTCTTAAAAGGATACATACATGCCCGGGGCGTCTCCTGCGGCGATTAGGGGCGCGAGGGCGTGCAGCTTGCATCTCCCTCTCGCGCTCCGCCTCCTCCTTCGCGAGCATAACTGCTTCGCAGAAGGAGGTGACGGCCTCCCATGCACTCTCGCTCCGAACCATGGCTTGAACCAGGGCCGGACGCGAGAGATCGCTGCCGCCGATCGCCTCCGTGAGGACACGGCGGTGCTCCTCCCAAGCCGGGCATACCTCCACCGTATGCTCCACCGAGTCCTCCGGGCGATCCACACAGTGGTGACACCCGGGCGTTTCCTCCCGCCTTATTCGGAACAGGAACCTCCCGAAACAGCCGTGTCCGGTAAGGACCTGCGTCAGGCGGAAGGTGGGGACGCCGTGGCGCCTCTCTAGCCACTCCTCAAAGAGGGGACTTATCTTCATAATTGTGGCGTGCCCGTCGTGTCGTCCAGTCCTTCGAGTACGGAACCCTAAAAAAAATGGTTTACAATCATAACAGGCCCATAGATGAAAAACTGAGAAACTCTTCAAGATCTATAATAGCAATTTCCTACTATGTAGGTACTCGTATGTTCCTTAATGTCGGTGGCAGTTTTCCATCAGGTCGACAGTCGTCACCTTGTTTGCACTGCAACAAAATAAAAAAAGATTGAACTGTCGTTTTTTCTGACATAAATATCTTCAGTGTATTTAATAAAGAAAATATTTATAAAGAACAGAAAAGTCACTTCATAAAAGAGAAAATCACAAGTTTCCGTGAAAAAATTGTCGAAGAGATTATTCAGAAAGTTGTGAAAACTAAAATAAGTTACAGTCGACGCCTTTCCTATCATTTATCACGGGTATTATAAAACTTATGGAATGATCGATGGTATCTCACTTCGCAACTTTTTGGTTCGGAACTTTTAAATTTAGAATCAAATTTATCAACGGTGATAAATTGTTTTTTTTATTTCACATTTGTTTTGAAATTACATTTTTCTATTCTATTCATTTTTTTATATGGCAAGCAATGCAAATGTTGACAATAGTGTAAAAAAATTGCTACCTACCTACATTTTAATATTATTTCATAAAATCATTTGACTGGAAATTCCAATTATAAAAATGGACCTATTGATGTTCGTAGTATTTTTTAATCAGTAAACATTTTGTCCATAAACTGATAGTTTATATAATGCATATTCCCGGATAAAAATATTTTAGTATATTTTTTTTGTGAGGAGATAAATATTCTGAAAATGAAAGTGTCACGTGTATAAATAAGCTGATTTATTTTCCTTTTATTGATGCAATTTGATGAATGATTGAACTTAACTTTATGATTGATAAACACAATTTAGTGGGTAATACCTAAATGATAACATGAATCTACTTTATTGATGATGTTCATTGTTCAGTTCACGTTTTATTGATGGATTTATTATTTCACTGGCAATACTTTATTAATCGGTCAGTTAGCGATGTAAATTAATTTAATTAATGATGGCAACATGTGGAAAAATATTTACCAAATTGCCTTTTATGATTGCTTGTTATTTTTACTTTTTATGCCCGAACAAAAAAAAAAAACATATCACAGTAATAGCAACACTAACTAATTACCATTTAATTTTTTTTAAATTTTTAATTACTTTTAATTACCCCCGCATGAAGGAGTTTAGGATATGCATAGATATTTTTTTTAAGATCTTATTTTGAGGTTATGTTTTGGTAATTTTTTAGCCTTGTGTTTTATACACGGGATTTTTTTTTGTGCAAGGTGCTTTTTGTCATGAACAATTTCACGAAGTTTCCGGTATAGGCAATAAAAAATAATTTCGATGGACGTGCATCGTTTCTTATGGGACCGCATAAGTATTTTTCTTCTAATTATTTATTTAGAACATTAGGTATTCAAATATTTTTTTATTCACTGAGCTGGTTAAGAAGTCGCTCTTTTTTATTTTATTACACATCATTTTATAAACATAATGTTCTTATAAACGAGTAACTATCTTCTACGAATACCAATCCATACATTGCTTCATTGTTTCTGAAAAGGGATCTACTAGAATACCACCAAGGATTCCTTGGTTCTCTGAAGTACAGATGAATAGACGATTGTTAGTAACAAACGCATGCGTTTGCGATCCGGGCACATTCCATTGAATGCGTTCGGACATCTTATGAAGGGGTTGATACTCCAAACTGTCTGATTTGTAACATGAGGGAGGACACCTACCACGCTTTGGTGGAGTGTGCTTGGTTTGGGGCAATACGGAGAGTTTTAGAATCAGAAGTAAGACTTAGATTAAGGGATGTTGGCATGTGTAATTTGATCTTGTCTAAACCAACATCCAAACTAGCTATTAAATTATATTACTTGGTTGTTAAATTAATTAAGTTAAGATCTTAGTTATAACCTACTTTCAATTTATTTTGTAAAACTACAAGGCTGGCATAATTGCTTCGCGATTAAAGCCTTTTTCTAAATAAAGATTAAAAAAAAATAAAAAGTATGTTGAAAACCTCATCAAAATCCGTTGCGTATTTTAGAAGAACAACGCTGACATACAGAAAAACGCGAAAAGCGACTTTGTTTTACAATATGTATAGATACATAAATCTCCACCTCACAAAGAGGAAGCCTGTGTCCCATAGCAACGAGTTGATTATGCATACATACGAGTATGTCGCAAATTCGTTGCTGAGTTGACTAATCGGGACGCCAGCGCCGCCTAGCGACGGCGCTTGACAGAGTCTATAACGTGACGCTCGGATCGGCCGCTGGCCCGGGGCTCAGCAGAGCAGCACAGCAGAGGCAGACTGGATGGGTGGCGGTCAACCGGTGAAGACGTTTAGAAACTGTCCCGCGTTTCGAATAGTTATGTCGTGTACCTACAGTGTGTGAAATGCAAGTGTGAGTAATGTTATTGTTAATTATAATTTGATCTGAGCTGCAACGGTTTTTCTATTACGCAATAATCAACACTACCCATAGTACGCCCACAGTAGTTAAAATATTCCTGATAACGAGAAAGACACATACCATCCTCCGACATATATATATATAATAATACCAGCCTGTTACGACAGTAAGCAAGCCTGGTGATCAATGCTCGCGCCGTGGTGTCCCACGGCGCGAGCATTGATCACCAGCCTTGCTCAAGACGGGTTGGTGATTTCAGACTTATATTAACTGTGCAAGCCACAATTGTGGCGATAAGTCCCCTCTTTGAGGAGTGGCTAGAGAGGTGCCACGGCGTCCTCACCTTCCGCCTGACGCAGGTCCTCCCCGGACACGGCTGTTTCGGGAGGTTTCTGTTCCGTAAAAGTCACTTCCTTCTGCGAAGCAGTAATGCTCGCGAAGGAGGAGGCGGAGTGCGCGAGGGAGAGGCAAGATTCGCGCCTTCGCGCCCCTAGTCACCGCAGGAGACGCCCCGGGCGTCGGGAGTCGTGAGCCGACTTCCGGCCACCGTAGGCGCGGGCTTGCGGACGGTGAGCAATGGGTAGCTCACCGTCTGATTAGGACCAGGCCCGGGTCGACGGCGTGTTGTGTTCCACGTGCGCCTCAAAGAGATGTCAGCACCAACTGACGGGGTCGAAGGTTGCGAGTTTGTCTGAAAGGGATATCGCGGCCCCGGCACACAGGCAACGGAAGGAACACGGTTGGGTTTTAGTCAGTAAAAGTCTGACACACCCTCCCGCTCCGCCCAGAGCGGGAGAATTTATTTGATAATGTCCCAACCCCAAAAAAAAAAACACTTTTAACTATATAATAAATCCAGGTTTCCTCACGGTGTTTTCCTTCACCGATAACAGTATGTCCAAGATAAACACAGGAAGTACACATGAATTGAAAAAGTCACATTGGTACTTGCCCGGATTTTAAACCACAACGTCGTGCATGAGAGGCGAGGCCTTAACCACTGGGCCATCACGGCATTATGCTTAATAATATGCATATGTATATAAAAATGTATAAATATAATCCTAAAACTCCCTGTCTTTAAATGAATGTAAGTGCAAGGTGTATTAAATAGTATGCATTGTTTTATTAATAAATTCAATTGTACTCGTATGTTAGTGTTTTTTCGGCGACTCTGGATATATTATTTCCATGTGGTTATTATGTAGGTACTTCATTCATTCATTTTTTTTTCTTTCTTTCTTTCTTTTCTATTACAAGATAATCATGTCGATTAGTTTATCTTTATTATTTCAGTAAGCCCTGCAGTACCAGTAAAGTAATTTTATAATTGCATAAATTCTTAACTAATTGTGATCCATGCCACCACAACATGTCATAGCGAAGGATAAAAAAGCCAATAAACCTTTGGATATACAAGCAACAAGATTTACCCTGCAGATTACACATACGTTTTTTGAGGTGTTGGTATAACTTAAACGTTTTCATAGGCAAATTAGGGCATTATTGTAGCATAATAAGCAGTACTTTTTTATAATTCATCAGCACAAAAGAAATCTTGCAACTCCAGCTTAAATACCCAACAAAATCGACAATACCGTAGCTGGAATGCGACAATAACATATACATTCAAATCACCAAGATATACAAGTAATAATGCTGAACATTGAGATTCAAATAAGAGCCTGAAGAGCTTCTAATAGGCACAGGAATGGTTACAGACCTTGCAATATCAGAGACAACACAATCGCATTAAAATATTCCCGCTACCATTTGTTTTCGCTTTGTAGCAGAAAGTGAGTAGTCGCAAATGCCAAAAGAAGCGGCCTAGTGCAAGTCGGCTTGCACACGAAGTTTTCCGTAGCTCTGTACAATATTTAACAAAGGGTACTTTAAAAATAATACTTTAGTAAAAAACACATTTCTTGAATGTAATGATAAAAAAAAAGTTTAACGTTGGCACCCTTTGGGTAGGTCCGAAACCTTAAAATTGATAACCATGTAAGTAGGTAAGTTTATAACCAAGTTATAAAATAAATATTTTTGGCACACTAATATTTGACATAATTATAGTCAAATATTTTGTTTAAGCTAAATGAAGTCGGATACCAGAAGGCCAATTCTAGTACTTAAAAAACGTTCACATTCAAGTCGCAATCTGTCAAACTTGTCAAAAATGTTGGTAAATTGGTTGTATTTTTGACAGATTGCGAATGAGATGCGAATGCGAACGTTCTTAAAAATTAAAGGAATTGCCCCTCTGAAGGCCAATTCTCGTACTTAAAAAACGTTCACATTCAAGTCGCAATCTGTCAAACGTGTAAATTTTTTTTGTAAATTTATTGTATTTTTGACAGATTGCGAATGAGATTATATTAAATTAAGCAAGTAGGAAGAAAAAGATAATTGCTTAGCCTTTTTGCTTCAAAAACAAGCAGTCGTACTCAGCGATACTTCTCCATATTTATTATGCGCTCTGCCAAAGTGTGGATTGCCAGCGTCTATGTTCCCTTCCACGTATAACACGTCAGCCTTCGAAACAAGAGTGAACAGACATCTATTGGACACCCACGTTTCATCGTAGACTTCATCTTTCACGTTCCACCAACACGCGTAGCTTGACCGCCATAGAAACGGGTTTTGTCGACGGCGATGGAAGAATAGACAAAATGACAGACTGTGATTGTGAATCTGTCATTATGTCTATTCTTCCGTCGACAAAACCCGTTTTGGAGATATCAAGAAAAAATACCGGCCAAGTGCGAGTCGGACCACGCATAATGAAGGGTTCCGTATTTGGGATGAATTTATCCCAAAAACATACTTAACTTAGTAGTTGAAAAACATGTTCTCCCATACATCGATATAAGTCAATTAATTAATTAGTCGGTCAATTCTCCAACTGCAAATGTAAGGCTGTAATTGCGCAAAAAAAAAAATGTTTTAAAACTAAAAATTTACGATTTTCGGACTTTTTCCTTTACTTGTGATGTGAAACCTTGCTTCGTGCCAAATTTCATGATTCTAGGTCAACGGAAAGGCTGTAGGTTTATATACAAGTATGTAAGGTGTAGGTTTTGATTTATTTGTGACTATCAAAATAAGGTGGAAGAATATTTTTTTTTATTGCGTTGACTTAGGTGTTTTATTTTTAGACCTCTATAGGACCATGGACCTACGTATTTGATATTAATTTCAACTTGATACCTCCACGCGTTCCTGAGAAAAAGGGCCTTGACAGACTGACGGACGGATAACGAAGTGATCCTATAAAGATATCGTTTTTTTCCTTTTAGAGGTACGGAACCATAAAAAAGAAGAAATAAATTAAAATAAATAAAAAAGCTCCTCTGTTTCCACCTAATCGTTTCATAAACTCATAGTAGGGGACGCAAAGGAAGTTTGGCAATCGTTTAGGATATGTTGAAACGCGACATGAGAATACTCTTTGATTTTATGGAGTGTAAGGGAAGAGATTGGGATTCGTCGGCTCGAGCTGACTTGCTGGCATTTTTATGTGATGTCACAGTGAGTATTTGTTGGATGTTCGGTTTATTAAAATGTACACAATTTTGCAGGATTTTTTTGGAAAGATTGCGGATCTTTAAAGGCCTGTGCAGACCAGCGCGACTTGTCGCGCGACGTGACACCGGTTATTGTTATACTGTGAAGTTTTCTTAGAAATTGTATTGTTCGTGTCGCGTCGCGCGATAAGTCGCGCTGGTCTGCACAAACCTTTTTATTTATTTATTTATTGGATCTCCAACAGAGGCTACACAATTACATGCAAGTTTACAATTTAGGAATAGGGACAAATACAGTGTGCGCTTCCAATTATAGGAGACCACATCATTCTCTTATAATCTAGGTAAAACATTAAGTTTGACAAAGCGAAAATATAACAATGAATAAATCACAACATACAACATGATATCAGAGATCGAATTAAAATGAGATACAAAACAAATGAATAATAAAAACATTAAGAATAAAAATAAAATAATAATCATAAAAGACAACAGACAAAATTATTTAATTATGGCTTGGATATTAATGGCTTTTAAACCTTTTTTAAACTTTGACATTTTGCATGTAATGTCCAATTCATCACGCTTCGATGCTTCGTTATACTGCCTACAGAGCCTCGGCAAAACGGCGAAGTGTCCGAGGTTTGTTTTGGAACCCGGCACATAGAAAAGGTTATAATTACATGTACGCGGCAAGCGAGATGGAGCACTTATCTGCAGCTTTCCAAGAAGCTCGATACAGTCAACGGGGTTGTTTGTGAAGAAATTGAACAGTTTGTGAAGAAATGTGAGATCTAGAAACTTTCTTCTATCCAACAACGAGGACATTTTATAATGTTGTAGTCTCAAGTCGTAGCTCCTGATTTTTTTTGCGAGACGGTCTTTATAGCAGAGATGGTATAGAAAGCGTCTTTGTACACTTTCCAGGCGTTTAATGTAAATATCATAGTGAGGATTCCATATGGTGCTATTGTATTCAAGGAGTGGGCGAACTAATGTATTATATAGAAGAATTCTAGTTGAGGCTTTAGAAAACTCGTTGCTATTACGCAAGACAAATCCTAGCATCTTGAACCCTTTTGAGGTAATATTTAGTATATGCCTATCAAATTTCAGTTTTTTGTCAAACACAATTCCCAGGTCACGAACCTACTTTTTTTTGTGTTTTTTGGTGCAATGTGTAAGTGTGGGTTTGCACAGTTTTATTGCGGGAGAATTGCATACAATGACACTTAGAAACATTAAGCGACATTTTGTTTACTCTACACCAGTCCGCCATTCTATCGAGATCAGCCTGTAATAGTGCGGCATCCAGGTCTGTCACTATTGGTCCCATTATTTTGACATCATCAGCAAACAGGTAGAAACTTGAGTTCATGAAACATAACGTAATGTCGTTAATGAAGATGTTAAAGAGGATAGGGCCTAAGTGCGAGCCCTGCGGAACTCCCGATGTTGTCGGAAAGAAATCAGAGTGATGACCGTTGATTACCACTCTTGAATTCCTACCAACGAGGTAAGAATGGAACCATTTCAGCAAAGAGAGCAGCAAAGAGAGAAGAGCCTTAAACTGGAAACAACCAAAATGATTTAGAGTATATGTAATGTATTAAGTTGACCTGGTATAGGTATCATACTACTGACTTAAGATGAAACCAGGGATGCGGATGACGTATACGACGCCATATTTTAGTTTGCTAATAGTAAGGATATGAATATATTGTTATTTTTATTAGTTAAATATGTCTATGTGGTTATGTATACACATTTAATTTCCATCCTAACTAATATAATAAATACGAAAGTGAGTTTGATTGTTTGTTAAGCTTTCACGATAAAATTCCTGAACGGATTTGAATAAAATTAAACACTTGGGCAGCCTATGACCTGGGTTAGATCATAGGATACTTTTTATCCCGGTAATAAACTCCCGTGGAATTATTTCCGACCTCTACGCGAACGAAGCCGCGGGAAAAAGTTCTAATTCAAAATAAAAGCATGGGCTCAAAAAAGAAAACAACGTGTAAAATTATAATGTATGTATTTGTAAATGTAGATACATTGAGCCGTATGTTTTAAAATCTGTGCGCACGATTACCCGTTCAACGCAATGAATGTTATTAAAACGATTACTTTTAAAATGGGATCGGTTGAGGTTTTGCCTTTCTGTGCAATTTTGGGTGCTGAACTTGGAACGGGAGATAAAAAGAAATATGGGTATATTTGTCACAGAAACACGTGCACAAAAAATAATGAGTAAGTTAATTGAAGTAAATAAAACAAAACAGATCTATAATCACACAACAGTAATAATCGGCAGCTGCACGTCGTGACTTTGACAAGAAAGCTTCGACTCAGCAAGTATTGTGTTCAATAATCGTTCATCTACAAATACATTAACCCTAGAAGACCCTAACCCGTACGCTGGGGTAGAAACCAAAAAAAAATATTTATTTTAATTTCAATTTTGACGTCACAACGTCTAATAAATCGATGAACGCCGGCTACACGCACGAAAAAGGATGACTCATTGTCCCGTTACGCTCATTGTAACGTTACGATCGGAGCTAGGGAAGGAAATACGTTACGATCGGAGCGAGGCAAGGAAATATTTTGTTATGACGCGATGACGTTGTCACGTTAAACTATCGTCCGTAAACCGACTTTACAGACAACCAATTTTTTTTAAATTTAATTTATTACTCATCAAATTTTTCGCGCTACTGCGTATTTGCGCGGGGCAGGAGGTAGAGTGAATTGTTTAGGCGGGCGCAAGTCTTATGAGCATGTGGTCGTGGTACGATGCGCTTGGGGGACTTTGGTACCCCGGGTACACCTGGTTGCCGACGCATCTTCAAATAATTATTGGGAATATACTCGGGAAAAAAGCAGTCATCAGATACTCTAACCCCTTCCGATTCTAAATCTCGTAGAGGTTTGTTATGTCCAAGGTCAAAAACCGTAAATCATGAACTAAATGTCATGTATAAAGTTAAAGCACCGAAACAAAATGGTGCCTTTATTAACTAAACTTATTTTTATAAAGATTTGTTTAACAAAAGTAGTAGTAGTGTTGTAGTAGTAGTAGTGTTTTTAGTTTGTGTTTTGTTTTGTTTCTTTTGTTTAGATTTTTTTATTTGTTTGTTTTGTTTTTTTTTTGTTTTTTTTTTTTTACTTTTAAGTATAAGGCTGAGATGTTAGTGTCTAAAATTTCTATACAAGTTGATATGGTTAAGTACTGCTAGAGTGCCGCAATTACGGGCCCGTAAACAATCGTAATGCACTCTCCAAGATTAGAGTCACAGTACAATACAATACAGTGCAATTCGACACAATATCCTCCACTTTATAAAGCCGTGAATCACTTTGGCGACTACATTCACGTGCAACACAGTGTAGCTATCTCAAAGAGATATCGACGATCGTGTAATAGCGTATAGTACCTATTAAATGCTTGTGTATGTCACTGATGTATATCAATTTCCTTTATATAATACATAGACTATAGCGACCCGCCGTTACTTAGTCCGTGTGCAATCTACTGATTACAGGAACATGTTGGCAAAACATAGAGATGCTTGTACTTTAACTAAGATAAATGCTCTGCCGGACTCCAAAATCGAGCCACCGTCCATTTTTATTTATTTATTGAATACTTCAAGCACAGAAATGTACAGAGGCGGACTTATATAGGCATTTTCTACCAGTCAACCTTTGGGTGATGCAGAGACAAACAAGGTGCAATGACGAAAAATTGAGGAATTAAAAATAATAATAAGTAATAGGTAAATAAAGATACACATTTACCTATTACAAACTATAAATATAATATATATGCCTAATTACATGTATATAAATATAAGCACAAATAAATATTATTTTTGTGTTTTTAGGCCTAATACATCAAAATAATTATAAGTCAGAAGAATGCAGTTTTGATGCAGAAAGCACCGAAATGATGGCCAGTACGGTATCATTTCGCCGCAGGAGACGCCCCGGGCATCGGGAGTCGCGAGCCGACTTCCGGCCACCGTAGGCGCGGGCTTGCGGACGGTGAGCAATGGGTAGCTCGCCGTCCGATAAGGACTAGGCCCAGGTCGACGGCGCGTTGTGTTCCACGCGCGCCTCAAAGGGATGTCAGCACCAACTGACGGGGTCCGGAAGGACCAATGCCTGCTGGAGCTGCGGGTTTGTCTGAAAGGGATATCGCGGCCCCGGCACACAAGCAAGGGAAGGAACACGGGTGGGTTTTAGTCAGTAAAACTCTGACACTCCCTCTCGCTCCGCCCAAAGCGGGAGGAGTCGTTTGATGATTATGCACCAAAAAAAAAAAAAAAGTACGGTATCATTTCGGTATTAACATTATTCCAAAAATCTATAAAATACAGCTCGATCAGAAGCTACAAAGGAAAAACAAACAATTACACCATCTTCGCGACATGAATCCCCACGCGAACGACTCAGCAATTATTATACGTGTTATACGGAGGTAAGTATAAAAGATTCTACTCTTGATTGCCAACAAAGTTGCTAACCGTTTTCCTGTTTACCCGCTTTTCCTCAAAAAAATACAATTCACCGGCAAATTGACAAATAAAAAGCGTCTAAAATCTGGCAGATGACAAGCAAGAAATGGCATTCGATATTATGGAATCATGTTGACTTACTTGAAAATGTTTTTCTGCTTTGTTGGGTATGTGAACGTTAACTTAGCAAGCAAAAAGAGGTTCTGAGGTTAATATTTAATTTCTATCCGCACTGTGTGATAACACTAACTGTGACAATTTGTGAATATCAGTGACCGACACTAAAAAAAAAAAAAATCGTCATCGTATTATTATTTAAATTCGTAGGTACTACCGAGACACAAGATATTTTGAATCTACCTCAACCGTTTTATTGTAACCACAGTTTAAAAATATGTTTTTTTATTCGTTTATCTGCCAGACAAAACGCTTCATTTTTTCTCATAGCTAAATAATATAACACAAGTCTTATAAAAAAATGAATAAACTTAACTTCAAAATCTCAATTCTAAGTTTAAAATCAATTCACCCTCAAAGAATATTCTGTGAGTGACGTGGATTTAAAAAAAGAACATTGGAAGGTGCAGCAACGGACGTCCAGAATCGAGCACTATTTTCTATATTCGAGCGATTTTTCTATTCGCCCGTTCCTGCCATGTATTTCAACCGCGCGGCTCGATTCTGTCTAGAGTGTTTCACAGTAAATCTAACGGTACAAAAAGTCCCGAAATATCGCCATTTTCTGGTTGGCTACAGATAGGATTCTTTGGATCGCGGATCTTAGGATTTTTCAATAGATCGTTGCCTTAGTAGGTCTTTAATAGTGAGGTATCATTATTGACAAAAATCTAAATTATACGACATTTATTTAATTTAATCTAAGAGTCTGTTTAAATAACCATCCTTACAGACCGATGAAATTAAACAACACTTACAAAAATACAAATTTCTGAATGTAAATCCAATATCATCAAAAAAAATATGAGGAATCTTCAAAAACAGTTTTTCAATTTTAGAACGATCTACTTATTATCCGTCGTTTAGCTCCCTCGTATCGTCATTCATATATTAAGAAGTGTGCATAGAAACATGTAAACACTCTAATACCTATTCATTTCCTTCGCCTAACAGCCACCATTCTTGTCTTAAGGGGCACGAGAGCGTAAACAATTTGAGATTGTGCCTTCTACCTAAACGGAAGCTTCTACTGAGTGGACTTTTCAATTTTGCCGAGTGCTAAGAATTTATGCTGGGAAACATCGTAGTGTTTTCTTTTCATTTCGAAAAGAGCATTCGTATTCCTACTCCTCTGTAGACTGGTGCTATTGAAGGAGTCTTTTGATACCGTTTGACTTGTGATGTCAGTTAAATGATTAGAACTGTTCTGATTTAAATTATACGCAAATGTGGGGTTTATGTCTGTGGATGTGAATGAAATCTTATTATTTAATTTTGTGTGTATTTATTTTAAAACGGACATTATTGTTAGTACGAGTAGTTATGAGATGAGGATGTACACTGTCTCAATTTTATACAAAAGTACTTGTATAATAATAAAAACTGTAAAATTACCACTTTGAGTGACACTCAACGAAACGCCGTTAAACGTTATAACAATAAAACGTTGCTGTAGATATAATAGAATGTTGTGTCTCGTTCAGTGTCCTCAAATGCGTTAATTATTCGTTTTAATAAGGCGCCAATATAAGCTCAATTTACCTATGAGTGATGATTAATAACCATAACATTTAAAACGATCTGTTGATTCTTGATTCACAAAACTCTAATTTTACCACAAAATTCTGCAAATTAAACCCAAAATTGTCCCTACCATCATTCTATTTCGCATTTGCTACATGTTTTCGATGAAAGTTCATTGCGGTATTATAACCGCATTATTTACTAGGTAAATAATACGTCGGTCCCGCCTTATGTGAAAAAGAAAGAATAAAGTTTATTTGAACACAGAAAACTTTGGTAACAGTGGTTTGATGAGCGGTGGTTTGGTTTGTTTATGTGACGTCAGATGCATAGCTGCTACTCTCGATTCTGTTTACATTATTATATCAGCAGCTCCCGATATCACAAAAGGTTATCTAGAAACGGTGGCAGGTAGAAATACATTTTTGTTTTAATTACGAGTCGTAATTTGCTCTTATTTCAGTCAGATTGCTAACGAATGCGTGTCATATTATGATGAGGTTTTGAACAAAATTATTATTTCAAACACATAGTTTTTACTCATATATTGCTAAGTAAAACTGCCTTTTCAGAGCTTATGCTCTTTCAATTTTTATTCCAAATCTTTGTTTACATTTCCGAGAGTATTAATAGGCACAAAAAATCATGAGAGTGTAAAATACTGCTTTGAAGACCAGCAACCGACGCAGACGACTAATGCGTGCGACCGACTTGTCGCATCGGTCGAGCCCTAGGAAATATGAATATAGCCACCTTGCAGTTGCATGTTCAAGACGAATCAAGTTTCAACTGTTCTGCTGGGAAGTTTGTTCCGCCACTTCTTCTGCCCAGCTAAAGCACTAGGAAGTGGTGAAGGGTGGGCGTTTTTGAGGGACTGTCTTATGTCATTTTGACGGTCGAAAAGTGCTGATTTTCAGCCTAGTTTGAATAAATTACTTTTGAATTTGAATTTGAATGGCAACTAAATGGTCAAAAGGCTATCTATTTATGAAAACTTCCCACGCTGTAACTAATTAAATTCCCTGAATGGGACTATATTTCCCACAGAACATTTAGACGTAAATATCATTAATTGGCAATAAACAATGAGTAATAAACGAGAAGTTAAAAAAACCACAAACTTACAGACTGCCCTGGTAACATACTACGCCTATGCTTATGCATGGCTTAGTTACGGCATAATTATGTGGGGAAGCAGTACAGATGCACCTACACTGTTTACAGTGCAAAAGAAATTTGTCCGTATCTTAGTAAATATACAACAGATAGATAGCTGCAAACCCCATTTTATAAACCTGAACATTTTAACTCTGCCATGTTTATATATACTCGAAATATGCAAATTCGCTCATAAACACCAACACTTTTACACTAAACGAGAAGACATACAAACAAGATACACACTCCGATATAAAACGCGACTGAACTTACCAAAATCCCGCCTAAAAATACATTCAACAAGCCCTCTAGTTATGTCAATAAAAATATATAATAAATTACCCGAATCAATTAGAAATGTAAAAAAGATCCATCTATTCACGAATAAATTAAAAAAAATATTATTAAGTAAATGTTATTACAGTGTAAACGAATATTTAAATGATCAATCTCTGAAAATCATATAAAATACACAAAAAAAGTTTTTGTTTTTAGAATATCTTAGATTATAAGTTAAGCGATAAGTCCTCATCTCTACCCTTCTACTATCTTTCTTTTGCTGTGCCCGACAGGGTCCACGATTGTTCCTCAAGCAAATGTTTACCACCTAAGCACATACATTGTGGAATGCAATAAATAATTGAGTATTGAGTATTGAGTATTAATATTTTGTTAATTTCAATAATTCAATTATTAGTGATAGTTTCCTCGTAATAACTAACGTTTAACAGATTTTTGTGGAATACCTAAGGGATTCAAAACATTCTAATATTAGATTTGCTTAAACAATGCTATTGGATTTAATTGTGTATAAAATATCTAATAATATTTAACTGAACAGTGTATTAGAATACCTAATTGTTAAGTGTTTCAGGATCAATCTGCCTAGCCTTTTCCCAACTATGTTGGGGTCGGCTTCCAGTCTAACCGGATGCAGCTGAATACCAGTATTTTACATGGAGCGACTGCCTATCTGACCTCCACAACTCAGTAACTGGGTAATACGATACCCCTTGGTAAGACTGGTGTCAGACTTTCGGGCTTCTGACGACTCGTAACGACTGTCAAAGATCCACGAATTACAGCCGGGAACAACGGCTTAACGTGCTTTCCGAGGCACGGAGGATTCTCGGTATGTAAAGATGGTCACCCATCCACTGACCAACCCCGGCAAGCGTAGCTTAACCTGATGGATCGACCAGTGCGGCTGTTGTTACTTAGCCACGAGCTCCTCCTGTTAAGTGTTTCAGGATCATTGGCCAATTTTCGAAAGCGGAAATACTTAGGCCAAATTATTTATCAGTACGTACTAACTTATAATAATTTTTTGATTCCTTATGATTCTTTTCCCTCTCTTTTTTATATACTTGTACATATTATTATTTTAAGCCTTAGTTAATATTTATAAAATATATAAAGATAATGATTATCTTGTTTTTTTTTAACTTATAATATCTGAACTTATATCGGTGATATTAGCTACTCGTACCTATGGATGTTTAAACAGTACTTCATATATGCATGTCCTAAATAACATTTTTTACCAAAAACTCGACGCCAGCATGGTACTATTTTAACCAATCATCTTTAAACAAACATCCGTTCAGTTTACCTCACAAACGTACTCAAAAGACGCACACAAATATTGCTCCAAGCGCGCTAAATGTTTGCAAGAATCGGTAAAGCTGTGCGTTTACCGTACGCCACATGCAGCAAGATTGCTCGCGATTATGCGAACGATGCAAGAAACGCCAAGTCTAAGTGGAGTGTACAATTTGAATGAGTGCGTCTTGGAATGTTTGAACAACGACGCAATGCACTATGCACACTCTATTTCGAGTTGATATGAAACGGTTCCTAGCTCATGAAAAGCCTTTTCGAAAGATCTACAGCCTCTTTTTTTAGTGAAAGCAACGGGATTGAATAACAAAGAGTGCCTTTGATTGGCTCCACAGAGCCTCATTTATACTTTTTTCCGTGAAACGTATGTTTATCTGAAGCAAATGATGCCCGTTCTTGGAATTTAAAATATGCCTTTTCATTTCAATTGATTACATATGAAGTGGTATGTGAATAAGCGTGGGTACTTTATTTAATTATAAGCCTTTTGAATTTGGAAACGCGTGTAAAATATGTTTGGAAAATGATGAAAGAAATAAGGGCGGTCAAAATACGGGTAATTATGACGCGGAATATTTCACATTTATAATAATTACGTTACATTACTATACGAGCGTTTATTCTGAAGGTGGGCAACGTCGCAAATAGATGTCAAATATTTTACTGTTTTGATTAATTTGGCAGTATTACTGTGTGGAAAAAAAAAATGTGGCTAACTAGCGAACTAGAATATTGATTATGAAATGCAATAATTAATATCGTAACACCGAATGTTTAGTTTTATATGTAAAAGAACTATTTGGAAGCTTTCCAAATGCGTTTTTTACACCTAAAATGGATACAACATCAATTTCAATGCTTCATGATTAATTTTCTAGTTCGCTAGTTAGCCACATTTTTTATTTCCACACAGTAATACTGCCAAATTAATCAAAACAGTGTATTTGAGACGTTGCCAACTTTTAGGATAAACCCTCTTATGGATAGTTATTTTAATTATACTTTACGTGTATTTTAATTGTTGTTATTTTCGTAGTTATTGTGATCAAAGGTGATAAGTCAGAATTTTATTAAAATACTTTCCCGACAGCTCGACCAGTTTGAAAATGTGTAGTACATAGTAGTGTAGTGTAGTGTAGTGTAAATATATCTAATGGCTAATATTTGTATACAAGGTTAATAACTACAAATGTATTTAGTCAGATTTTTATACAGAAAGATTCCCCTTTAAATTGCTTCACAGTATAAACTTCTACTATAAGTGTACAGTAGAATTTTCACGCAATTTGAACACGATGCTGCGAATAAAAAAGTTTTTTTTCAGTGTCGCTTTAGAATACTGATTTCAACAAGTTTGTAGCTTTTTAGAGTTTCGTCCGTGATTCGAATGATACGAATATGATATAGTGCCGACAATGTTTAGGGCTGTTTTCCACTTGAAACTAAAAACCGTTTTTTTAGGATTGCTTTAATTACTGCCCGCCTGACAATATTATTTTTTCATTAGTCACATTTCCTCCGAAATCTATGGGAAAAGTTTTTTGTGATTTCTGACTTTTCTAGTACTCAAACTTCAGTTGGTCCCATAGAGTTTTTTTGATCCTTATAAGAAACATGATCGATCGGCATCAAAACAAGTTTTTTGGGAAGACTGCCCATTTTCTTGCTGACAGTACATTTTTTTCAAAATCTGTGAAAACAGATCGAAATTTTTCAAAAAGTTAAAGACTGTCTTTTAAGATCGTTTTCCTGTAGCTACATCGTTTAAGGTAGCTGTCCTTACTGCCCCATCTCAAAAATCCACCCTATATATAAACATGTTAATGAAACATTTTTAAATAAATAAATAAGCTCATTTCTTCTTCTCACGGGGGTAGGTTGAAAGTGCAGACACTACAGACCACCACCTGCTTATACCTTTGCTTCGTTTATGTTCATACTGGTTCCGCCACGTAAAAGTAATGCTGGTCGTTTACTTACGCATTGAGCGATTTATCGATTCCAGTTTATTCCATAGTACTAAGTAGCTAATAAAGTACCTATTAAGATTCTACAATAAAACAATTGCACTTATATTATAAAACAATAGCCTAGTACTTTAGGATGCGCCTATACCCGTGCGCAAACATAGCCCCTACACTGTCGCTCAGCGTTCATTTTACGTGACGAAAACTGTACATGTTCATACCACATGATTTTTTTTACCGTCGCAAAAAAAAATTGGTATAATAGGTGAACGGAGTAGAAGCATATGGCACAGTTTTTTTTTTTTTGTACTATAAAAATAACTGTAACTAAAAACTTAATTTGCGGAATTTATCAATGAATTCGTAGCTTTCCTTAGCGGCCGATAGGTAGTCGCCGCACTTGCCGTCGGCCTCTTTGATATCCTTTTTTTTTTTTTTTTTTTTTTTTTTTTTTTTTTTTTTTTTTTTTTTAAACGTTGCCCCACACTAAGAATCCTTCAGAGTCCTTTCGCAGGCGCACAAGCCACTCGCGCATCCCCGCCCGCCCGCGTGGTCAATGCTACTAAGCAAATATACCCGGGTATGGCTTCTGTTCCACTTACACAACACACTATATTATCCTCGAGACGGTAAAAAAAATCAGCCGGTATACTCGTATGCACGCCGGTTCCCAGTACTACGCACCTGACCTTTCTGAAGAACATCACCAATAGGGTCAATATAAGTCCTTTTCTACGGCGTCCCCTCCCGGCGTTTCCAATCACATCTGCCTTGTAAATACCCTTTGATAGTCGCGTTTCATTTATCCTCTCAACATGATCAAACCATCTACATAAGTATACCTATTCTTTTAAATTTTTATCACTAAATCTTCTTTTAAAACGTACCGTTGCTTTATCACAATAACATTCCTGAAAACATTTTTGTTAACGTTTAAATCTTTCTACCACATTGCTTGTTATGTCGTGACAGTTTTTTTTCTGTTTTTCGTGTATCTCCTATATTCCCAGCGAACAGAGTCCTAGAAACAGATACAAAAGCAATTATCTATTTGAAAATCCCACCTCAAAACCAGTCACATGCAACGCAAACATTATTTTTATCCGCGCCGTTTTCAATCCACCCCTATTTTCAATCCGCCCCGATATACGAACGACGTGTGAGTATAATAAAATACAATTGAATCTGTTAACGAGACACGACACCGTAGATCCGCAAAGCACACACTCCACTCATATCCAGAGGATCGAATAAATGCTGTTGACATTGGGAGACGCACGCGCTGGGATCAGGCCTCGAAAATGTGAACTGAGCTTCTGTGTATAATACCTATCTTTACATACTCGTATTGTTAAACGCAACATTTTATGACTGACTGTTTGATAACTCGTAGACGACTTTTATCTTATTTACGAGATTTTAAATAAAGGTACTTACTTATATATTGGTGCTGATCTACACGTCGTGTTCGTGAACGGGCGCCGTCAGTTGAGACTGGTCATCTCTTATCTGCTAGAGCTTATTTTGAATTGTTTTGATTATTTTTTGTGCATTGTTCTCACATCATATAGAAGCAACAAGAATAAAGTACCCAGGATTTTGTAATATCTATATGTAAAAGTGTGTCCTTGGAGTTTCTTATCCGTTCTTCTCTATAGAGATCTACGTTTTGGAATGGGCAACTAGTTTCAACTTTCTAACTAACTGACCGACTATTTGACAATTCAAAAGTGCCTGTAAATAGTTTAATTGAAATAAATGCTTTAAGTTTGAGTTTATCTATATCTACTAGTGGTCGCCCAATTGTCGAAATTCACCATAATTAATTAAAATTTTAAGTTTGATAGGATAGTTCATACTAATTTCATGTATGGTATATACTAATTCCATTCTGCCATGTGATGATAGTACATACTAATTCCATGTTGCCATGTCATTATTCTAAAGAGGAAGTGATCTTATAAGGGTTCCATTTTTCTTTTTGAGTTACGGAACCAATAACATTTAACTTATCAAATATATACCCACAAAATTTTCCACAGATTACAGGTTAAATATTTGCAAACTGATAGCAAACGTTAACTGTAGTCAGGGCAAAAAAAACAAAAAATTACAAAACAAAGCTCTTGTTTCTGTTTTGGATCCTAACGGGTCCTATAGTAATAATAACAATTTACTTAAGCATACGGACTCTACTGCTGATGTAGATACCCATTATGTTCTATAAATGAAATGAAATGATTTTACTTTCTGAAAATAGGTTTGTACAAACACTTTTACAATATCTAAAAAAGATAAGGTCGGCGTTTCCAATCTGACTACTCTGAGAAGAAAGGTCGAAACAAACTCAGAGGTCTTTTAAAGTCCAGACATAATCTTGATCAGATGATGAAGGGTCTTGACGTGCACTGAGACTTTTCTGAATCTGAGTCTGTTGACCTTATGATTTATTTGTATGAGAACAAATTCGCGATGAATAGCTTGTATTTATCATTATATAATGTAGAATGATATATACCTAGTATCCGCTGAAAATCCTTTCTGATTCAATGTTCGGTATCATTCTCGATTTCTCGGTCTTACTGACAATACTAATATCTTTACCAATATCAAAGCTTTGTACGTAATACCTATAGCTTAGCAACGAAACCCTTTTATTCTTTTGAAACGTTTACAGGTAAAATAGCCTTGAGGCTCTTCAAAGGCCCAGTTAGGTATTACAGGATTAGAAAGGAAAACTATTTGGTTAAAAAAAAGATCAAGATAATAGTGTATTTTTCATCTTCTCGGATTTTTGTGAGCTAGCCAAAACAGATAAAGAAAATTGTAGTCTTTTATTTCAATTATTCATTCGTTTCTAGACTGTTTTTTATTTTGTCTTTGGAGCAGATCGGACAGTAGCATAGCCAGGCTGATCCAAAGTAAAAAAAAAATGTAATTACCAGTTCCTACTTTAACAATATATAACACACTTTAATACATGGTAAGTAACATTTTTTTTTGGACTTTAAGTTAAGTTTTTTTTTAAGTTATACTTGCTGTTAGATTTATTTATTTCTTAAAATTTTAAGCACAAGTAAAAAAAAATCCTGATATATAGATAGATTGGTAGATTTCATGTGACAATAGGTACAACTATCTCCTAAAGGGGTAGTAGGTTACCATATATTTATTATTTATTTTCATAGACTTGAAAAATAAAATAGCTTGAGCTATGTTCCTGAACAAACAATATTAGGGTCTGTTTCACAGTCACTTCAAATATCATCATCATTATTTTGCCATAACCCAATTTACCGGGGTCGGCGTAACATATATTTTTTTGCTGCCAGTCTTCTGGGCACGTTTCCGGATGACAGCGATGCGAACGACTACTTCGACTCCTAAATGTTCTTTTGCTTTTGTATTTATTTTTATAGTTAATTAGTTAGTCAATTTAATTTAGTACCTAGTGTAAATAGTTGTGATAATGATGTCTTCTTCTTTTCGTGTGGTTAGTGACTAACCTGGTGTCAGAGTTTTAAAGCCGCCCATGGTCCTCTGACATGGCTTCACATGCCGTCGAGAAATATCTCTCAGGCATGCCGGTTTCCTCACGATGTTTTCCTTCACCGTATTTAAAGCAAGTGATAATTATACAATACACACATGAATTCGAAAAGTCAGAGGTGCGTGCCTTGGGTTGGAACTCGAGACCTATGACTTGGCAGTCCGACGGTCACACCACTAGGCTATCACTGCTCACATAATGATGTGATAGATCCTTTATTACATAATTATTATTTATTTTATTGTTTATTATTAAGCTATTGCATAGCTTCTATCGCGGGCCTTGAGCGTGGAGACCGAATCCAGAAATTCCGTAACGAAAATAACCTAACACCCCCATAGAGTGAAATTTTAAGATGCGCGCGCATCACTGTGACACAAATTGCATAAGTTGATAAAAAATGCTATGCAATAGCTTTACCGCGGCAGTCTCCGAGTGCCACACGTCTTTTTTTATTTATATAATTATTATTTATTTTATTGTTTATTATTTATTTATATAATTATTATTTATGAGTATTATATATTTATTTTATTGATTATTTTTCTTTTATACTTCTCTATTCGTCGTCATCCCGATAGTCACCCCCTTTCTATCCATATCATCTTTCACACAGTCCATCCATCGTTTCTTTGTTCTACTCTTTTAAAGTCATCCACATTCATACTCAAAACTTTCCTCACAACATCACAGTCTTCAAATTATTAATTAGACGTCATTAAAAATGACAAAAGTTTTTTTACGTTACTTGGAATAAAAAGAATTTGTATGAATACCTTTATTTATCGAAAGGCAATAAAACTAGTCGCAGGAAAGTCCGTGGCCCCTGGCAACGTACAGGCAACTGAAGGAACACGGGTGGGTTTTAGCCAGTAGGAGTCTTACACGCCCTCCCGCTCCGCTCAAAGCAGGAGAAGTTAATTGATAATTTTCCAACCTAGAAAAAAAGGCCATAAAACTAGTTAATTAAAGCATTAAAAAAAAATCAACTCGAAAATCGGTGCCTCTCATATTATACACATTGCTGATGGAAAACAAGCGGTAAAAGCGCGGTAATATTTCATTGGTGCCAATTTGCGAGTTAATTGAAATATTGAATATCTGCTGCAGTTTCACGATCCGTTTATTGCTTTATAAAAATCTTTGCACTATATTTTTATAATTGACTAATGCAAAGGTTCCCAAACTTTTACAGTTCGCGGCGCACTTGCAAGTTTAGTATTTTGTCTCGGCGCCCTTTCTAGTCAAAATAGGGTAGATAGGTACCAACATTAAAACATCCACGTTATGTAACTGAGTTTTTATATTTATATTGACACAAGAATACAAAAAAAATAATAATAAAACAAAAAAAAATACAAAAAAAATAAGAATAAAAATACAAAAAAAATATACAAAAAACAACAAGAAACTCTGAACTCAGAACTCTGAACTCTCTCTCTCTCTCTCTCTCTCTCTCTCCCTTCTGTTAAATAAGAATACATTTATTATTTAAGAAAAATAGGAAATAAAATACAATGGCAACTTAGTCTATGTGAGGCGTGAGCTTGGTGATGTCCACACATTTTTGAAGGTGTGGTATAAGGCTTGACACCGCTGCTGTCATTTTCATTCCACATTAATCTTTGAGCAATATTTGCTCTATATTACAGCTACAGCTGAAAATCCAGCTTCACATAAATAAGATGTTGCAAAGGGAATGAGAATTCTTAGAGCTTTTTTTTGTACCCGCGAATACCTAAGTTTTGTTTCCGGAGAACGGGAAACAGGATCGCATCCTGGCGCACCTCTTTAATCTCTGCGGCGCACACTTCGGGAACCCGTGGACTAATTAAAAAATGCAGTGGGTGGTGAACAGATTGAACACAATGTGCGCTTTCATAATTTCTAACGTGACAATATTATCGTGAACGACCAATTGGAACCGTGCACCTAGCTTCTGCCGTTTCATAAGTGCCCTTGTAGGTTTATGTGATATAAAATATTTTGATTTTGATTTTTTTGAACGTTCTTGTCACGGCATCACGATGTTTCCAAATATTTTACTTCCCTATCTATGTTAGATAGGGAAGTAAAATATTTGGAAACATGAAGCCGCTTGTAAATGTCCGTTCACGATAACGATATAAATAACGTGCACGTATTTCCATTATATTTTATGGACGTGGACGTCCACGATAATATCGTCACGTAGAAATTATAAAAAAGCACAATAGATTAGAATAATTATGGACACTTCAGTCTTATCAAAATTGGATTTTAACTTGATTTTACCGCGACTAGCCTCCTTTTACCCGATTACAGCAAATCAACAAGAAGTGTTATGATTTTTGCAGGCTATGTATGTATATTCAGCTGTTCTCTCATATCTCCTAAACTAATAGAAGTATCTTTCATGCCTTTTTTATCGTTGTTATGTCATGCCAGTCATCCTTTTTTATTACAAAAATACTAAATATATTTCATTTTAGATAATATTTTTTGAAATTTTTTCTTTATAGGTAATTGAGCAATTTTTTTTATTTTTTTGCATTTATTTGAATGCTTATTATTTTGGCAAGGGCTACTTTCCACGTCTTCATAATCACGTATGTTACACAAATGGCTTCACCGATTAAATTTATGGAACTTTTTACGAGTTTCATTACTGTCTAAATCTTGGTTGGCGCTAATTAGAAGCTTACTTCGTAAATTACTTGATGCACGGTATTACCTTCAGTCGAGATTGAGGTTCTGATTACATAGCGTGCGTTTATTATCTTATGTTTTGTACTGTGTGTTTGTTTTGATGGGTCTGTATGGGGAAAAGGAAAGTTGGCAATGTCGTAAATAGCTGTCAAATATTCCGCCGTTTTGTTTGTCTCGAGATTTTACTGATTTATGTTAATAATGCATTTCATAATCAATATTTAAGTGCATTTCATAATCAATATTTAAGTGCATTATAGGGTGAAATTTCATATTTTATATTTTTTTATAATGCAAATGAATCAAAACAGAGAAATATTTGACAGCTTTTTGCGACGCTAACTTTTTGTAGGCGGGTTCATAAAGGAGCTATTATGCAACTTTTTTAAATAATTATGATCTTTTTATAAAGTGTATGCATTTGTTTTTTAAGAGAAGGGAAACTTACGTATATAATTAAAATGAGAACAATTTTTTGAATCTAGGTATTCGATTTATGATTCAGTTGAATAATGCATTCTGATAAATAAAGTATTGAGAAAAAACTTAGAGGAAAAAAGTTGCAAACTGTGCTTAGTGAACTACACGCGTCCTTAGAAGACCTTAAACACTGAAATTAAAACAAATTTTCCACAAAATTCATCATAACACAAGTGCGCTGAAGCAGCTGTTATTAACTTAGCCTACTCATATAATTCCGCCCGAATCTCCGTTGATAACTCCTTAGGATTCCGCCTCGCTGGCGTCATATAATGATATTCAGCTGACAACGAATAATTCACACGTTATATCACGGTATTCACGGTGGGTAATACAAAATTTACTGAACACATCCCATCTCAACACTCGAGAAGAGACGTTATAATAAATATTTTACACTTTATTGCTACGCTTATTTGACGACGGGGAGGCCTAATGACCAATTTAACGCTTATGAAGTGCAAATTCTCTGTCATACTGTGAAACGAGACATTATAATACCCAATTTCAGCTTCAGAAAGAATATAAATGGGTAACGCACCTGTGAGACGTTTTTGCCTTCGTTCTCATTTTTTTCTACCAGATATTTTTTAATTTTATCTCCCCGATTGCTGTAAAAGTTGGAGAAGTGGGGTTTATTAAATTTAATAAAAACTTGACAATGAGTTCGGTTTTCAAATTTATTATTAAAAGAATTTTTGAATTGTAATTTTTCGAATTGATCGTCTGGACGAGAAAGAAGATTGTCTAAGTTTGTTTTCAAAGGGACATTTTTTTACTAAATAGAACTCTAAGGTTATAGAATCAATCAAATTTTCTCGTCGACTCCCCAAAGTAATCACTTTACATTGGCCTTCAATAATTTACTTTCCACTCACTAAGAGCTGTTTTCATGAATTGTTAAATGTTTCGATTGGAGACTTTTATTGGAAAAGGAAATTGCGAACGGCTATCTGTCTCGACGGCTCGACTCTGAGCCAAATGTAAAAAGAACAAATATTTTTGTTTGATTTTTCTCACCAATCCAGGTGAGAAAAATCAAACAAAAATATTTCTCTCTTGATTGGGATCTTGTCATCATATTTCAATCCATCATCTGCATCCAAAAGGTGTTTACAAAATGACCACTTCAATGAAGACCTGTCTTAGTCGTTGAGGTTATTAACCTATACCTCATAATAGAAGGATTGGTTCGTGCGCAGTATGTTATTATGAGCAGGTCATACCTGCTCATAATAACATACTGCGCAAGACGAGAGTTTGTTGCGCCACTTCTTCTTCCCAGCTAATGCACTAGAAAGTGGTGAAAGGTGGGCGTTTTGGGAGACTGTCTTATGTAATTTTGACGTTCAAAAAGTGCTGATTCTCAGCATAGTTTGAATAAATGACTTTTGATTTTTTTTAATTTTGAGACGCTGTTGTGCATCCGCCTTTTGTTTTGTTTGTTTATGCTCTCATCATCTGCCTTGCTATTCCTAACTATGTTGGTGTCGGTTTCTAGTCTTACCGGTTATTCCTTCATTCAATGCAGCCCGCGAAGTTCGAAAATTATATTGTTTTTTCGTTTTGGATTTTACAAATTGCGGCACTATTTTACGTTGTTAATTGATTATAAGAAAAAATAAATGGCTTGATTATAACAAGTTAAAAAATCAATAAAGCTTTCGAAATTTTATTTTCTACTAATGATCATAGTTTTAATCGATTTATTTAAATTTCGTCGGCTGCATGGACGAATCTCCCTTGATACCAGTATCTTACATGGAGTGACGGCCTATCTGACCTCCACTGCCCAGTAACTCGGTTACACAATATTCCTTAATCTCTTTTAAGAGGGTTTATCCTAAAAGTTGGCAACGTCGCAAATAACTGTCAAATATTTACCTGTTTTGCAATATGTATAGCAATATTACTGAATAGAAATCAGAAATTTGGCTAACTAGCGAACTAGAATATTTGCAAAGTTTAGTTGGTTTGTTTGTTTAGTTTTTTTTTTTTCGCATTTGGAAAGTTTCCAAATAGTTTTTTTACATCTAAAACTAAACATTCGGTGTTACGATATTAGTTACTGCATTTCATAATCAATATTCTAGTTCGCTAGTTAGCCACATTTTTTATTTCCACACAGTAATATTGCCAAATTAATCAAAACAGTGAAATATTTGACATCTATTTGCGACGTTGCACACCTTCTGAATAATCGCTCTTAATATAATATTAAACTTTCTAAGTGTAATGACATCGAAAATTCCCTCAACACACGAGAATCTGGAGACTGACTTAAGAGCCTCACTGTTAAGTCAGTCTCCAGATTCTCGTGTTAGTGGATACTGACGTAGGTATAATATGATAAATGACCCTCAAATAATATGTCACCTAACCTACAAGGGTCATACTAGTTTGCTTCACAGGGCAAAGCAATTATTCTTTTGATCGTTATCGTAAGCTGAGAGTAAAGACCCTTTGTTAGTTTAGGCGTCGTTATTTCAGATTTGTGATTTTTGCCTCCAAATCTCATTGTTTGGAAAAGGTTGAATTCTTTTCAGTAAGGTAATAGATATGTTATTTTTCTTTTGTTGTTGAGAGCTCGTGGAAAATTATGCTCTTTGAAAAGTTTGTTATAATGGAGTCTTTAATATTCAATTTTAGTTGAACCTTGACATTAGTCAAATATTTTCTGAGAGCTTTTATAGTGCGACCTTCTAAATTAATTGCCTTTCATTGACAGCAGTGATAGCCTAGTGGTGTGACTGTTGGATTGCCAAGTCATTGGTCTCGAGTTCAACCCCAAGGCACTCACCTCTGACTTTTCAGATTCATGTGCGTGTTGCATAATTATCACATGCTTCAAAGACGAAGAAGGAAAACATCTTGAGGAAACCGAGATATTTCTCGACGGCATGTGAAGCCAAGTCAGAGGCCCATGGGCAGCATAAAAACTCTGACACCAGGTTAGTCACTAACCATACAAAAAAGAAATGATTGCCTTTTCAACGTTTACAGGCACCATCAAATCCTGCGTGCTGGTATTGTTTCCATTATTATAACTTACTTTAAAGTCACCAAGACCATCAACTCAAACACAAACTGACAAAACACCATCTAGAATCTAAACAAAAATTACCGACCCCCCGCCCAATTCCAACTCACAAAAAAAAAACATATCATTTTCATAATTCCATCTGGAAAAACTTTTTATTTTTATAATTCCAGCTGGTAAAACCGTTTATAAATTCAAGAGAATAAACTGGGAACGTAACGTCATTTCCTCCGCCGGGTCCGACACGAGTCCACGCCGACGGAAATGAGATCCCTCCACCCTTTTATCAGGGACTAATCGCGATAGAACATGGTCGCGTACTTGGAATAAGATTTCCTACTGAGCCGCAAAACGTTTGTACTTAAATCCTGAAGTTTATTTTTTCTGCTACTCTTTATTATGTAAGAAAATGAACGGCACAGCTGTTGCAAGAAGGATTTAATTGAATGCTGCGATGTTTTCCTGCGGTTTATTTTTACGTTTTTTTGTCATTGTGAGGAAATTATAGCGCAATAATTTAATACAGTAGGCACAATTATAGCATAACACTAGCTTTGCCCGCAATTCTGCTCACGTGACTGTATATTCTATTGGCATTTTAAGTTTATGGGAACGTGTAGTCATAAATTCTTAAGGAATGATGATTTTGTCAATTTAAACTAACTAATGGTCGCCCAGAGAAGTTAAAATTCGACTATAATTAATTAAAATTTTAAGTTGTATTATAGTACATACTAATTCCATGCTGCCATGTCATGATTCTAAGGTAGCCATCTTGTGTCAAACGCATGGTAGTGTGTGTAATGATTAAAAAAAAAAAACTAATATAATACATATTATATAAAAATATTAGCTTTCAGCACTCCTTCTCCATATAAACTTTAACTGTGCCAAATTTCATACTTCTCCGTCCGTGTAATTTTCGTAAAAATGGGTACAAAGCTTTTGCTTCATGTATTAATATAATAAATACTTGTAATTATGTTCTTTAGTCATTTCTCGGGCGCATGGACAGATCCACTTGTTACTCTGAATCATAGTAGGTTAGATCTAGAGCTCTGATAATTTGCTCAATAACAACAAAAAACTTCTAAAAACACGTACCTACCAACCAATTTTGTCCACTCCAACCAATTTATAAATATTACTACTAATTTTCTAACGCTATCCGAAGTTGGCAACACCGTAACCCGCACTATTTTTAGGTATTAGAAGGAACGGGGACCGTAAAAGTTGGTGTTTGGCGTATAAGCCGATTACCGCATGTAATCTGGCTTAAGAGTGACACATGACCCCTCTCGGTGCCTTCAATTAGGTTTTCTGTGTCACTACACTACCTTAGCTATGTTGCGCTGGTTTATGTTGATGATGTACCTAATGGATTGGTTGATACTCTAAAACATAAAAGTGTTGAAGCACGTATTTCTGTTTAAAAACCCTAACTTAATATTATAAATGCAAAAAGTGAGTGTGCTTGTGACGCTTTCACGCTAAAACGGCTAAATGCATTTATGAAATTTGGCACATGGGTAGACCATGTCCTGGAGAAGGATATAGGCTACTTTTCATTCTGGGTAGCAGATGAAGTCGCGGGCAACAGCTAGTAGCAAAATAAAAACTTTAACACTACATTACACACTACATATAGACTACATTTAGAAAGAAGTATTGCATATTTATTTAATTTCTTATATCTTATTTACATATATATTATTGTATGCTGCACCGGTCGACGTCATCCCGTCAACGCCGGCTGTCGCTGAAAACCAGGGGTGGGGGTCTGTCTCACATAGGGTCGTAGCATTATGCTGAGCGATGACCGTTTCGCGTGGATGTGACGCATATTTTCCCCCAACTTGTTCATTTTCTTTCTTTCTCAACTCATAGCTATACTTATTTCATAACTGATTTGCACATTTAAATAAATTTTTCGTAATTATTTTTGTATCGCCCACTTTTTCAAATGATCTTCATGACTTTTTTTTTTTTTGGGTGGGAAATCATCAAATGACTCCTCCCGCTCTGGGCAGAGCGAGAGGGAGTGTCAGACTTTTACTGACTAAAACCCACCCGTGTTCCTTCCGTTGCCTATGTGCTGGGGCCGCGATATCCCTCTCAGACAAACCCGCAACCCCAGCAGGCATTGGTCCTTCCGGACCCCGTCAGTTGTTGCTGACATCCCTTTGAGGCGCGCGTGGAACACGACGCGCCGTCGACCCGGGCCTGGTCCTTTTCGGACGGCGAGCTGCCCATCGCTCACCGTCCGCAGGCCCGCGCCTACGGTGGCCGGAAGTCAGCTTGTGACTCCCGACGCCCGGGGCGTCTCCTGCGGCGACTAGGGGCGCGAGGGCGTGCAGCTTCAATCTCCCTCGCGCGCTCCGCCTCCTCCTTCGCGAGCATAACTGCCTCGCAGAAGGAGGTGACGGCCTCCCATGCACTCTCGCTCCGGACCATGGCCTGAACCAGGGCCGGACGCGAGAGATCGCCGCCGCCGATCGCCTCCGTGAGGACACGGCGGTGCTCCGCCCAAGCCGGGCAGACCTCCACCGTATGCTCCACCGTGTCCTCCGGGCGATCCACACAGTGGTGACACCCGGGCGTTTCCTCCCGCTTGATCCTGAACAGGAACCTCCCGAAGCAGCCGTGTCCGGTGAGGACCTGCGTCAGGCGGAAGGTGAGGACGCCGTGGCGCCTCTCCAGCCACTCCTCAAAGAGGGGACTTACCGCCGCAATTGTGGCGTGCCCAATGATCTCACACGCTTGGTTAATTATTTATGAGATAGAAATAACTTGTCTTCTCCAACTGCAGACAACGCATGGCTAACAAGAAAAACATAGAAAAAACTCTGGAAGATCTTCGTTACAGTGAGGAGAGGTGAAGGAAAGGATTTCCAGACAAAAATCAAAGCAGGTTTTAAGAGCCCTCTTACATTTCGGTGCTGCGCTAAAGCATTCTTGCGATACTGAGCTCACATTGCCGGCGCAGTGAAATATATGGTACTTTTATTTTATTCATAAAAAAATAGAAATAGCAATAAAAAAAAATAAAAAAATTGTTTGTTATTAAGCAAATGTTGGAGATTATTTTAGTATAAATACTACGTACGAAAATGATGTAGAACTTCGGATATTCAGACTTGTTTCCAAACCTTTTTAGTAGAAAATTGAATTAGGTAGGTCCAGTAATTTTTTCTTTAAATAAAAGTCATATAACAAAAATGTATTCTATTATTATCAAAGTATCGGATATGTTTAATATAAGAAAAATTGTTTTGATGAATTATATTCAACAGAATCCGCAAATTAGAGTTCTCAAATGAGCTCTACATGAGTTTTTGCCAAAACATGCATCAGGAGTCGATTATTGCTAGATAAATAAATAAATAAATAATTAAAAAATCGCTTTATTATTATTGTAGAAGAGAAAACGAACTATTTTTACCAAGTAATTGTTATTTATACTAACCAACGAATAGTATTCAATTTCAACGAGGAAATCATGCATCTACGCGCATTTTTGTAATAGGCCCCTTAAGTATTTTTTCGAGCAAAGTCGTAAACAACAGCTATTTATCATAGAATAGGCGTTCTTAAATTAATATGATAGACTAGCTTCTGCCAGCGGCTTCGTCCGCGTCATATCCTTATAAATTATAGCCTATGTTACAGCGGCGAGGTGTCAATTTTTATGAGCTGAAGCTGAAGTGGAGCCCGTCTTAACTTACTTACTTATAAATAAAGTGAACATATTCATTAACTTAAAAATAAGTCTTTCCTCAACTGAATTTAACACCATCTATCGCCAAGTAGCAGAAACAAAAAAAATACATTTAATTTTTTGTCAGAAATAAACTGAACTTATTAGGTATTTCTACATTATATTACAAAGTGTGTGAAAGTGTTTAATAAAATGGATCTGTTAAGACAAAACCCTAATGTAAGTAAAGGTATGTTAAAGTCAAAATTAAGGAGTGTGTTTCTCGATAACGAAATTTAATTAATTAATGTTACTACATTATTTGTGTATACCGATTAACAAGCGCTTCTCACCATCAAACTGGAAAGTTTGGCGAGTAAAATTGTAAAAGCAACAAATAATGTAGGTACCGATGTTTGAGAATAACAAAAAAATTAAGTATTTCTGTTCTAAAATTATTAAAAGAATATAAAGAATCGAATAAAATACACTTGAACATAATGAAAACTAAATAAAATGTCTAATATTCCTCCATCTCGTTCTCGCTGACGCATTTTTTCTGTATCTGGCTCTATTGTTACCCGTTATGCACCGGCTTGCTCTCGTCCTTATCAAGCGCTGCCACATGACATTTTTTGTTCCCGACTATGACGTTTTATTTTTTGTTCCCGACTATGACGTTTTGGCGCTCGATTATTTTAGGACATTTTTTTGTTTTTGTAATTCAAAGTTAGAAACAGGCATTTTTGTTGTTTGAATGTTATGATGAATTAAATAGGTACCCATAGTGTAATTATATTTTTTGGCAATACTATTGCTATGCCATTTTTCAATTAGTGGTAAACTTGCTGATGTTAATCGAAGGGAAATCGGTAGGAATCGTGTTCTATGGTGCTTTTGCCACTGCTATGTTACTCAATGATAATATAGCATTGCATTGTAATATAGCACTGGTAAAATAATGTTTAAAATCGGTCCAGTAGTTTTTGATTTAAGAGGATTTAAGTTGCGTGGGTGCAGACAATTTAGCTATATTAAGTCACCCCCGCTTTCACCCACGCTAAAATGGTGTAGGTATCTCTAAGTTATCAATACATTGAGGTGTGAAATTTGAATGCTGGAGTTTTTTGTCGGATTTTGATTCCAGGTAGAAACTTATTTTAATATTCTTCGTAGATTTTTTCAAACTTAATGTTCGTTTTTAAAAAGTATTGGCTATGTTTTTTTTCGGCCTATACATGACTTGTTTTTTTTTGGATTCACACAAAAAGCATGACCAGCCAGTACTAGTGTTCGGCGTATATATAATGGTCACCCATTTAACAACTGACGTGATCAAGTGCAGCTTAACTTTACATATAGAGTTCATTTTAGCTAGGTAAGCCGCGAGCTTCATCCTTACTATCAACTATGTGAGTACTACTTATGGTGAATTATTAACTTTTCTGTACTACATAATTTCTAAGTATTAGCTGAGAGTGTGCTCAACTTTTATTCACCGCTCACTAGGTAGGATTAAAACTATAACTCCTTATCTTTCAGTCGGTATTCCATCCATGCAGCTCATTAGTGATGTTGCCACTCTAGTTAGCTATTAGTTTTATAGGAATTGTAAGTAACGACTTATGATATTCAGTTGTGGTTATTTGAAATGACCAGTATATGGGATCCAATATCTACCTAGATATCTTAAGAATGATTGTCCTTAGTTATAGTGCAACAGTTCAGTAGCATGTAATTTCAGTGAATGTTCATTCATCATCGAGTTGCATTGTTACAGAAAAGGTTTCACCTATAATAATCTCTTTATAAAAAAAAATATCTTTATGTTGGTTTTGGAGAAGTCTTCCGACTTTTTTTCTGGCATGGTATCCCTGTGAGTTTCACGAACATAAGATTATGCCGTAGTGAAAATATTAATTTGTTAGAAAATAAAGTAACGAAATCAATCTTTCTCTATATTCTACAACTCGATCTGTTGGAATTGCGCCATCGATGCTGGATATGTTAAGGACTCAACCGAAATCTAAAGTCAATCCCAAATCAAAAACCTACATAAACAGTAAACATTAATAAACACGAATCGATAGTTGAAACAAACGCTATTTCCCACACTCGTAATCATTGAAACCGTAAAAAGAGCCAACAGGGATCACATGGAACGTGCCAAATGTTCTATAGGCAACAAACGGATTGTTTGCTTGTAATCTAAATCCGCCCAGGTGTATCGCACATTTGAATAAAACAACGTTTTTCTAGCCCCCATTTTATGGTTAGCGAAACGTAAAAACTATTTCGGAATCCGTCAATGTTTGTTTTTGTGTGTCTTTGTATTGTTTTCTCGTGTTCCATTTTGTGACAACGCGTTAGCGACGAATAAAAGATTGGTTTATTCGTATGCCAACTTATTGGCGAATTTGTGAGTTTCATTGCTAAATCTATCTAAAACTGATTCTTCACTTCAACGTTTGGCTTATTACGTTCTTTGTTCGTTCTTCTTTTAATGTAATATATCAAATGGATTAAAAAAAGGAATGAGTATATAATAGAAAGTTGGAAAGTGGCGCCAGTGACAGAAAAGTTGAAAGGAAATCGTTTGGCTTGGTATGGGCATGTGATGAGGAGGGAGGAAACACATGTGACTAAAAGAGTGATGAATATAAATGTTGATGGATGGAGAGGGAGAGGGGAGCCAAAGAAAAGATGGATGGACGGTATGAGGAATGATATGAAAAAGAAGGGAGTGAATGATAGCGTGCGGTTGACAGGGGAGAATGATAGCGTGACGGTTGACAGGGGAGAATGATAGCGTGACTGTTGACAGCGGAGAATGATAGCGTGCCGATTGACAGGGGAGAATGATAGCGTGACGGTTGACAGGGGAGAATGATAGCGTGACGGTTGACAGAGGAGAATGATAGCGTGACGGTTGACAGGGGAGAATGATAGCGTGAGGGTTGACAGGGGAGAATGATAGCGTGACGGTTGACAGGGGAGAATGATAGCGTGACGGTTGATAGAGGAGAATGATAGCGTGACGGTTGGAGAATAATTGCGTGACGGTTAACAGGGGAGAATGATAGCGTGACGGTTGACAGGGAAGAATGATAGCGTGATGGTTGACAGGGGAGAATGATAGCGTGACGGTTGACAGAGGAGAATGATAGCGTGACGGTTGGAGAATAATTGCGTGACGGTTAACAGGGGAGAATGATAGCGTGACGTTTGACAGGGAAGAATGATAGCGTGACGGTTGACAGGGGAGAATGATAGTGTGACGGTTGACAGGGGAGAATGATAACGTGAGGGTTGACAGGGAAGAATTATAGCGTGACGGTTGACAGAGGAGAATGATAGCGTGACGGTTGACAGGGGAGAATGATAGCGTGATGGTTGACAGGGGAGAATGATAGCGTGACGGTTGACAGGGGAGAATGATAGCGTGATGGTTGACAGGGGAGAATGATAGCGTGATGGTTGACAGGGGAGAATGATAGCGTGACGGTTGACAGGGGAGAATAGAAAGAAAAAAACGTGCTGCACTGACCCCAAGTAATATGGGAAAAGGGCAGGACAATGATAACTCAATATCTACCAATATGAAACGACGGACGTTATTTTATCGGCTTTTTTACTAAAACATTTATTAGTTTTACAAATAGCCATGTGTGTTTTGGAGCTCGTGGTTAAGTAATAACAGCCAAACGGGTCGATTTATCAGGTTAAGCTACGCTTGCCGGGATTGGTCCGTGGATGAGTGACCATCTTTCCATGTTGAGACTCCTCCATGCTTCGGAAAGCACTTTAAGCCGTTGGTCCCGGTTGTCAATCGTGAATCTTTGACAGTCGTTACGGGTCGTCAGAAGCCTGAAAGTCTGACAACTAGTTTTACCAACGGGTATCATATTACCCTTACTGGGTTGTGATGGTCAGATAGGCAGTCGCTCCTTATTAAATACTGCTATTCAGCTGCATCCGGTTAGACTGGAAGCTGACCCCAACATAGTTGGGAAAAAGCTAGGGAGATATATGCAGCCATTTTTGTAAATGCATCCATGAAACAATATACAATAATACAACATAATACAATTTTAAGTGTAAAAAAGCGACATGTTTTGTTATTAACAGTGGTTAATAAGTAGCCTTGTAACTCTCTCCCAATAAATTCACGCAAACAAACTCCCCGCAGCACACCTACAGAATATCAAACCCGACCTCTCAATCAACACAATAAACCCAACGTCAGTACAACAATTCATCAAATATCGCTCAGTATGTAGTCCCACCAATATATCTATGCGGTTGAAACTGCATTCGCCTCAGAAACGCCTGGAATGCTGTTCACCCCAGCGTGCCTATACATCGCAATGTAATTGCTTTAGCTGGCTGCAAGCTAACTGGTAACACTGCCTATTAAATTTGGTGTAGGTGCTATTTGTCTACCTAGGAAGTAACAGTGTAGAATTGCAAGCCGGGTGTTTATCATTGTGTCGAATAAAATCAATGTACGAGTATACAGTGTGTCTCGAACGTAGTAATCCAAAGACAAATGAGGTAATATGGAGGTGGCCACATAGCATTAATAAAAACTTTTTACCAAAAAAAAAACAAGCGACTTCCGAGAAAAAACACTACAAAATGAAAAATAACTTCCGAAATTAAAGTTATTAAACACTTTGTGTTTTATCTCGGAAGTCGGTTGTTTTTTTTTTGTATAAAGTTTTTAAGTTACACTTTTTAGTTGTGGTACCTACCCCACACAAATTCTAATACCACTACCTGCTATGTAAATAACAGTCACAGGAAGCGGGAAAAATACGTATTATTGAAGTTTACTCAAAAACTATCCAAGCAAAGTTAGTAAAATTTATATGGGATCAATCCGGGACCATACCCTTTCAAACAAAAAAAGAATTTTCAAAATCGGGCTACAATTGACGGAGAAATCGACGGACATAAATAAAAAAAAAACATACATACGCGTCGAACATATAACGTCCTCCTTTTTGGAAGTCGGTATTTTTTTTTTTAAAGCTGGGATATTATCATGCTTCAAAAAAATTCGCTAATTTAATATTTTTTAAGAAATGTTACACTTTCACTTTGATTTTTCGACCCTGTGAACAAAATTTTCGACGTACCGAGTTCAAATCTAGGAGGAAAATGCCTTGCCTTGGTATACGATTATGTTACTATTTACGTTCAGTGTGGCTCTGCAATGCTTCAGTATATAAAAATTGAACTGGGTTTGCCCATTTTCAACAATGACAATTTTTTTCGACATCCGAAAATTCGCCAAATCACAACAATGTAGGTAACAAATATGACTTTAATACCAGCTTATTATTGTCGCACTGCCGGGCAATCGCTTCTCATACAGAAAAGCTGGCTTCTCATACAGAGAAGGCATGAGCATTCATCACCACGTTTTCTCATGGCGGATTGGTGATTTTAGACTTACGTATATTCATTATGAGTCCACTTTCCTCACGATGTCAATGATGTCCAATTTATAATAATCTTAGAAATTACATATGTATTGAAAAAGTCGCGTGACTAACATATATATATGTTCCTCATATCTCTATACTACCTTTGAACCCTAATGACTATTAGGTGGAATTAACTCTCAATAAGCAGATTGTTGTACATCTATCTATGACCCATACTTGCTTATATCCTTAGAATTAATTAAAATTAAAACCATAACGGTCGCACTACATCCCACGCTCATAGACCATATTCAGATGTAGTTTCAACCCGGTGGCCGACTCTCATTCTTTATTCATCACGGAACCAGTTCAATTAATGTAACATCCCTCAACAGTACGTACTAGTACCACCCTTGTCAATCAACGTCTATCTCGTGTCCTCACATCCCATTTTGAATCTATCCTTTTGTTTGCGTCTTATGTAATTCTTTTTTAAACATGATTCTCCTGTGCAGTCTTTCAATCAGTTTGGAGCTGTACTTACCTCAATTTTATGTCGCAGGGTTTTCGATGTTGGTTGCTTAAATTGATGGATTAAATTTTTTTGGTGTAACTTTTTTGGTACTTATTTAAGTGGGTGTGAAGTGCTTACCATTGCTCTTTTGTTTTTGTTTTCAAGATCAGCATAGCTAACATGACGTAAGCGCGAGAACGCTCTTTTTCTCGTTTTGTCGAAATTTGTCGACGATTCTGTCGTCATTCTAATCCCTAACATGACCGTAAACGACGAGTAAACTGGAAAAAGGCACTTTGACACTTCTATATCTCGCGACGAGAAACTGATGTTGCAAATTATTAAAAACAAATAATTTTTATGATAGCAACATCGGCTTGAGATTCCGTTTCATTCATTCAATGGTGCCGATTCTCTTGCACCCTATATGAAACCCATAAATCCCTAGAGCTCAACATGTAGGTATTTCTAATTCCATATAAAACATGTCGTTCCAATATAAATAGTAGTTAGTGTTATCATTATTAATATATTGTAAAAAATAAATATGACTAAAATAAGTACAATTGTGAAACTGCCATGCTATTTTGGAGTTTTTTTTTTGTATCATTATTTTGTCGTCAAAATCGAGGACGAGTAAATGACAGAAATATGGCAGATATCTCGTGTTGAATTGTCAAAAATCGAGATAACTAAGGTGTCATGTTAGAGTTTGTCGAAAAAATATCAAGTTTGACAGAACGAGTCGACTATTTTGTATGGCGGCAATGTCAGAAAACGAGAAAAGTGACAGAAATAGACGACAATTACTCACGCGAGAGTGAGTAATTGTCGCGGGCGTCAAGTTAGCCCTACTGCACTTGATTACCGGGATAGTAATTAAGTAAAGATGATCGTAGGACTTTAAGAGCGTGCATTCTGAAAGTGGGCAACATTTCAAATAGATGTCAAATATTTCGCTGTTTTGTTTAATTTCATTATTACTGTATGGAAATATGAAATATGGCTAACTAGTGAACTGAAATATTGATTATGAAATGCACTACTCAATATTGTACACAACATTGAGAACACCGAAATTTAGTTTTATGTAAATGTAAAAAAAAGTATTTTGAAACTGTCCAAATACCTTTTTTACATCTAAAATAGTGCTACCACATCAAATTCAGTGTTATAATTGAAATTTATTATTAATATTCTAGTTCACTAGTTAGCGATATTTCATATTTCCATACAGTAATATTGCCAAATTAATCAAACCAGGTAAATATTTGACAGCTACTTGCAACGCTGCCAACTTTTAGAATAAACGCTCATAAGCAAACAGTGTAGGATACTAAAGAGGTTTTTGTACGAGAGTATAGAACCTAATAATATCACACAATATTTATACAGTTTTATTGTACTATCGCATACAATAAAAGATATATATATAGATAAAGAAATACGAACAAAATGAATAAAGAGTTACATGCATAAAATAGTATCTAAGTTATTCATGAATGCAAATGTAAAAAATCAAAGACTCTTTTCAAAGCGATCCCTCGAAGCATATTATAGTGACGGAAAGTAAACAGAAGGGTAAATAAGAGGATGGCTCTAAGGGGATGAATCTTCTCATACAATGCCGAAGGTCAGTTAGGGTCACATTTAATATACTCCCCAAAATGTTGTATTACCCTCTAAGGGATGCTACTTGGGTAGCTTTGCAGGTAACTACACTATATACTTTTGTGTAGTGCAAGCCAAAATTATGGACACAGCAGAAATATTATTCGCATAACAAATAATGTTTCTGCTGTTGCCAAAAATTACATAAGCGCAAAATGTAATTTATTTATTAAACATCATTAAATCATATTTCAAGCAACTTGATTCAAAATAAGACAAACACGTCTGATTAACTTAATTCCGTGAAAAGAAAATACAGATTTTCCGCATTTTTGTTTTGACTTAACACATGTCAACAAATCTTATCATATCATGTTTTTAGGTATTATAATTCTTAATCAAGATCAGTTGTGATTATTGTTCACAGCGACGGTGTTACGAACTGTGCTATTGCATTAAATCCTTGTGTCGGTTTCCGCTTGGAATTCTAATTAGCGGTGTGCGCATACATAATAATCTGTTCTCATGATACGAATTTCCATGCTAAGCGTTTGAATTACAACCTGCAAAATTCTGCAAAATATTGTCACCTGCAAATACATGTAGTAGGAAAATGTTGATTTTGAGTTTGTAGATATTTTGTTTCTCTAGCAACATAACATAATTAATAACATCATAATATCACACCTATTATCTCCGAAAGGTTAGGCAGAGGTGTACTGATGTACACCCATATTTCGCCAGTTATGTTTAAGTCCCATGTAATAGGGGGCGTGGAGGAGTTTTGATTTATGCTCGGTTGATGGCAATAGATTTGATTGCCATCATCCGGGCACAAATCCAAATTTCTGATAGAAAAATCCAATAACACTGCCCGACGTGGGAATCGAACCCGCAATGCTAATGCTACGCAGTAGGGCTTGCGACCACTAGACCAACGAGGCAGTTTCTCTAGCAAATGTTCTGTAGGTAAATCATTACGTCAAACTAAAATTTGACTAGGCTAAGTATTTGACGAATAAAAACGATTGTTACGAATAAAAATGAATGTTATTTTCAAACCAAACAATGTCTTCTTAAACACTTAACACCACCATTCTAAACTCATTCAACAAACAGAACATTTCAACACATTAAAAACAGTTATCTGCGAAAAATTTCCATAACATTATTTTATGTGGCCTCAAGTGTAAAGAGATGGTGAAATGAATGTCGCCTGTGGGACCATAAATCCTTAAATATTAAAACTGGCGTGGCAGTGACCATAGCTACGTCGTGGAATAATGAAGACATTCAACATGTTTGTCCTGTGAAAAGGGGTGCACTTTGTTTCTTATTTTTTCATGAAAGTGTAACGGTCTTTTGTTTTATGTTTTTATTTTTTTTATCGTTTTGGGTTTTATTTTGCTTTGTGCCCTTGAGTTGAACGTAATATTTGTCAGAACATGCTTATGATTATTCAATTTTTATTTTATTTACATAGATGGCCGCGTTACAATTGTTGATAAAACAATCTGCTACACTCGATTTGATAGGATAAAGGCAGCTTAAACAAAAATTTCTGTTAACGATTTCGTGTTATTAGAAAACGAAGAGCGAAATCGGATTAACTTAGATCGGAAGTTCAAAGGTCCGTTTAAGGTTGCGAAAGTTTTGGATGGTGACCGCTACACGTTGAAAACTTTAAATTGTAACCGTACTTACAAATACGCTTACGGTAGGTTAAGAAAGATGCTAGTGGGTCATGTACCAATCGAAGTAGATGGTGATCACAGTGGTGACGAGCAAGCCTAAGTTATGGGAACCACGCGAATAGGGTTCTCTATCGGCCGTATTGTGTTCGACCGTACCAGTAGTTATTACGTAGTCGAAGCTCGGTAGAAATCGGTGTCTCTGGAGGCAACTGAAGTAGTCCGTGGGTGCGCGATGGGCGTGTATCTCTGGCGGAGGTGGAGGTCTGGAACAAAAAAAAAACAGGATTACAGTTTTCTGATTTCAAAACTTGGAAGTCGTTAATGGTCAGAATTGGCCGAGTCGAGCATGCACTGTTGTTGAGTTTTGGTTGCAGGTTAACACACGAGGACGTCTCATCATCATGTCTTCTCGTGTCAAATGATGTCATCGCTCCTTATCAATGCAATGTTTTTCAGTTCCGATGCAGAAATTGTAATGGTTTTGAAAAGACGCTATTAAACACTTTTATAGGCATCCTGATTGACAGTTAATTAATCAAAATTGAGAGAAATTTATTTATTCAAATAGTGAAATTCACTAAAAAGAATCAATAATGATCCAAAAAAGTTAAAATAATAATCCTCAATTGCGGCGATTCTCTAAAACGTACTTGATCCCTAGACATTTTTGATTTGTGTTTATAAAAATATACTTAATATGTTTTCCTACCTAAGGCATATTCTCAATGTCAGGAAAAACAAATATTGAAGTAATTTACGGAAAACTTGAAGAAAACCTGTGGGACCTGTTAGAATGATTGATTGAGTACTTAGCCTTAAACTTGTGATACAACATAAATAAATAAATGAGGTTCCCTTGGTACCAAGTTGTTATTTTACGAGTATTTAGGAATATTTCGTGCTATTGCCAGGCAATTGTTAAAATTGTCAATGTATTGAATAGAAAATTGCGTACCTTTTTGATTGCAATATTTTCATTTCTATTTTTCATCGATAGTCGATAGGTAAATAGATATTTTTTATGGCAATAATATTTTATTTGAAGATTCGGTTTATTTTATAGGTTGTGTCGAAACAATAGAAGATGAAGGGTTCTGAGGTTAAAGCTGTTTGACGCGCTGACGTCAATGTTTTGTCTTGGAGCTATACGACAGTAAGACCCGTTAAGACTGGCGCAAGCAGAAGCTTCGAGACTAATACAGTCAAAAAGGGTATGGCCCGCAGCGGTCGAAGTCGTGTATCATCCAATGATGGTAACGAAAACCCATTGAGACGAATCATAGTCCTCGAAGCCTCTGGATCCAACCAAACAGTCAATATTCACGAATAATCTAAAAAAATACATTTTAAGCGCCATGTTGAAACCAACCAATCCATATCATCTGACAGTGCGGCATGTTCGCATCTCGTTGGAAGTCAGCGCTTGTAACGCTTTAATAAAGTGTAATGATGACGCGACGCACGTTCAAACGAACTCAGCAGATTGAAAATATCCGACGTTCTGCGCGACAGAATGACTGATGCCATACGTACCCTATTATGCGTAACTTTAATATACCTTTATTGCTTTCCTGCTAACCAAAACGCGTAACTCTTGACGTAAAAATATTATGTACAACGAGTGTATTTTACCTTTTACCTGCTCATTTTAAGGTACACATTTAATTTGATTGATGCGGCTTTCAAGGATATTTTTGGGTTTCAAATTTAGGTAATATTACACTGGTAATTTGGAGAGAAAATGTTTTTTGTGAATCTTGAGTTCAGAGAAAGCTGACTACTTACTAATCTTCCCACGCAACTTGTCGACTGAGCAACGTAGGTAATAGTTGAGCAAAATTAAATGTTTTGCCAGTCGCTTTATACCATTTTTTGTTACTTTGAAGTCAGCTGAAGAACTTAGAAAATCTATAAATAGTAGGTACATTTAAAACAATGTCACTTTTCGTTTCGGTCTGTTCGTCCGCTTAGCTATTCTAAAGAACACCATACCACCGATCTTGTAGCGGTTTTCACCATCATTTTCAGGTTCCATTTTGGAAGGTTTATGTACAAAATATTTAAAATAAATATGGAACTAATGAAATTTTCTTCTACATCATCGTCGGCATCGAGGTCGGGTTCTATGGCGCATATCTCCAATGAGTATTCTTCATATTTCTGGAATGCATTCCGAAGACGCTCTTCCTTTAAGATTAACGCCTGTTTAGAGAACTCCTTGTATTCCTCTTTATCTTTGAACATGTTTCCAATTTTCGTTATCGAACCTTTAATGGACGCTCGTTTCCTGACGAGCGTTTTAATTTGGTCGTCTGGCATCGTTGAAAAACTGAAAACTTGTTTTGTACACTGTAAAATTGCCACTACAACAATATGTTTCGGTTGTAACTGAAATTATCTTGACCGCACAAGAACTGAACAACAGGTTTTTCTGTAAATCTGAATCTGCTTGCAGAAGTGAAAAAATATGACGGTTGCGACGCGTTGCGATTCAAAAAAAAAACTTCCGAGTTCCGTTCCGTCCGGCCGGCGGGAGGCGCGCGCGGCCGCGTGGCGACGCGTGCTGCTCGAGCGCGTTGGACTCGCCCGTCGCTGGTTGGCTCGTCAGGGTGGCGTGATACCACGTGAGCCAATCAGATGCGTCCTGCTTGGCACGGCGGCAAATCTAACTCGGCGTCCCCGGAAGTTATTTCCTGCGTGCTACTCCAACCAAAATTGGATTTCTTCACAGAATACTCGAACGCGAAGGTCGAATTTTCTGGAACGTTTTTGACTTGCCCTTGAAATATTATGTAAAATGGACTTGCCCGTTCCTCTATTCGTAACGACCGGCGGCGTGGGTATCTTCCGGAATCTGTATCCAATTTCCACACGACGTCACTTGTTCTTTCGCTGGATATACTATATTGTTATTGCTCGAAGGACCATGTTGGGAAACTTGTATAGCTAAGCTATATTTTAGAATTAAAATGCAGATCTGATGCGAAACGTGTGATTCATTTAATTGGTTTCTATGCAGTGTGTCAGTTGACATTGACAGGAATTGTCGCAGATAATACTAAATGTTGTGTTGCCAACAAGAAATCTCGATGTTTTGACATGTCGCCTCACAACAATTTATATGTTAATTGCACCCGTGTGAAGCAATGATGGCTCACCAAGTACCACTCTAATGTGTTCTTGTGAGGTTTGAAATAAAGGAACCCGGTCACACACAACATGCACTGTTCTCTAATATATCTCATGCCAACACAGTAGCAGCAAATCTTCCCAATGCTGGCCAATTTTTAACAAAGCTCAATCCACAAGAAAAATCTTGAAAGAAAAAATGTCTTCTAATTTAATTTCGTTTCTAATTTCAACCTTCTTGATGGATTTGCAAGGGAAAAAAGAGAAATCTTATATCTTTTTTTAGGGTTCCGTAGTAAAGAAGGAACCTTTATAGTTTCACCATGTCCGTCAGTCTATCTGTCTGTCTGTCTATCCGTGGCTTAGGTCAGAGACTCTCAGTACTAGAAAGCTGTAATTTAGCATGGGTTTATATAAATTAATCACGTCGACAAAGTTTTTTCCCCTACACGTAAAGTGGGGATGTTTTTTTCCCTCATCTATCCTATTGTGTCGGGTGTCATTGGAAAGGTCGTTCAAAAATATAAAAAGTTTGTGAAAACCATTTTTGGTTTCAGGAATCGGTTTGCGAAATATAAAGCTTTAAAGTGCAAATTTTTGTTTAGAGTCAAGTGTCCCCCCCTGCCAGCTAAATGGTAGTGCTTGGATTTGTGGAAAAAATCACAACAGTAGTATATATAACAAAGTTAAAAGGAAAACTATCACAGCTAAGTAGCAGCCCGATTTTCTGTAACAACTCGGTAACACCAGTTGTTCCATTGGCTATCTTGAAAAGAAACACAAGATCTGATATTTGTAGGTATTCCTGGCACCCACATGGTATACAGGCATTTTATTTTTTATTTTTTGAGGGTGGGAAATCATCAAATGACTTCTTCGCTCTGGGCAGAGCGAGAGGGCGCGTCAGACTTTTACTGACTAAAACCCACCCGTGTTCCTTCCGTTGCCTGTGTGCCGGGGCCGCGATATCCCTTTCGGACAAACCCGCAACCCCAGCAGACGTCGTTGGTCCTTACGGACCCCGTCAGTTGGTGCTGACATCCCTTTGAGGCGCGCGTGGAACACAACGCGCCGTCGACCCGGGATGGTATACAGGCATGAGACCACGGCTTTACCTTGACCATTTGTGTACCTGGTCAAGACCTTTCGTTTGATACCAAACATGTCATGATTATTTCAATGTTTTTTTTTTCGAGTTTAGAAATCTACGTGTAAAGTCCACCATATTAAATTTAGGGAGAATATATATAGCCTATGTCACCCGGACCATTATTACAAATCTATTGGTACCTCATTCATCGGTTCAGTAGTTTAGGCACTACGGTAGAACACACGTAAATACATACATAGACTGCTAACATCATAACCCTTCCTTATGACTTTGCCGTAGTCGGGTAAAAATATCAAGTTTGATCGATGTCAACATAGCGCGTATCTAGAACAAGGAGTTGAAAATAATAAACAACTAATACACCAGTAATTGAATAAATTCGAGTCTAAGATGATAAGCACATCGAGCGAGACGATCAACGTTCTTCTCGCAGTCTAGACTACAAATAAGAAAATATATTCAAAACTATTCATAAAATATTAAATGTGAAGATGTCCAAGAAGTAATAAAATATTAATTTGATTTCTCAAGTGCTCTTATGATATAATTTACAAAGCAACATTGCAATACTTCAAAAATTTAATTTTCTCTCTTGTAATTTTTATTGCATGCTTGAACATATTACTCACCACAGTACCAACAAAATAAGGTTGGCAACTTAATATATTTTTAAATTAAGCAACAATAATATTCTTCTTAAACAAACGTAAAGTACTTCTAAGACTTAGTCCGCTCTCGAAAAATAATTTTGTCAGTACCTACGAAAGTTGAGAATCAAAGAGGGCTCTTAGTGAATTAATTTTATTGCCTCAAAACTCATCGTAAATGACTTTTTAAAGAATAAAAAGGCCAAGTGCGTATCGGACCATGCACAGTGAAGGGTTCCGTAGTAGTCGGGATGAATTTATCCCAAGAACAAACTTAACTTTGTAGATAAGCAACTGCAAGCTTTGCAACTGCAAATTTAAGTTGGTCGATTATTACTCGTTAACCTGTAAAGCGTACTTAGCTGTGATAGTTTTCCTTTTAACTTTGTTATATATACTACTGTTGTGATTTTTTCCACAAATCCAAGCACTACCATTTAGCTGGCAGGGGGGGACACTTGACTCTAAACAAAAATTTGCACTTTAAAGCTTTATATTTCGCAAACCGATTCCTGAAACCAAAAATGGTTTTCACAAACTTTTTATATTTTTGAACGATTTTCCAACGACACCCGACACAATAGGATAGATGAGGGAAAAAAACATCCCCACTTTACGTGTAGGGGAAAAAACTTTGTCGACGTGATTAATTTATATAAACCCATGCTAAATTACAGCTTTCTAGTACTGAGAGTCTCTGACCTAAGCCACGGATAGACAGACAGACAGATAGACTGACGGACATGGTGAAACTATAAAGGTTCCTTCTTTACTACGGAACCCTAAAAAAAGATATAAGATTTCTCTTTTTTCCCTTGCAAATCCATCAAGAAGGTTGAAATTAGAAACGAAATTAAATTAGAAGATATTTTTTCTTTCAAGATTTTTCTTGTGGATTGAGCTTTGTTAAAAATTGGCCAGCATTGGGAAGATTTGCTGCTACTGTGTCGGCATGAGATATATTAGAGAACAGTGCATGTTGTGTGTGACCGGGTTCCTTTATTTCAAACCTCACAAGAACACATTAGAGTGGTACTTGGTGAGCCATCATTGCTTCACACGGGCGCAATTAACATATAAATTGTTGTGAGGCGACATGTCAAAACATCGAGATTTCTGTTCCATATTTATTTTAAATATTTTGTACATAAACCTTCCAAAATGGAACCTGAAAATGATGGTGAAAACCGCTACAAGATCGGTGGTATGGTGTTCTTTAGAATAGCTAAGCGGACAAACAGACCGAAACGAAAAGTGACATTGTTTTAAATGTACCTACTATTTATAGATTTTCTAAGTTCTTCAGCTGACTTCAAAGTAACAAAAAATGGTATAAAGCGACTGGCAAAACATTTAATTTTGCTCAACTATTACCTACGTTGCTCAGTCGACAAGTTGCGTGGGAAGATTAGTAAGTAGTCAGCTTTCTCTGAACTCAAGATTCACAAAAAACATTTTCTCTCCAAATTACCAGTGTAATATTACCTAAATTTGAAACCCAAAAATATCCTTGAAAGCCGCATCAATCAAATTAAATGTGTACCTTAAAATGAGCAGGTAAAAGGTAAAATACACTCGTTGTACATAATATTTTTACGTCAAGAGTTACGCGTTTTGGTTAGCAGGAAAGCAATAAAGGTATATTAAAGTTACGCATAATAGGGTACGTATGGCATCAGTCATTCTGTCGCGCAGAACGTCGGATATTTTCAATCTGCTGAGTTCGTTTGAACGTGCGTCGCGTCATCATTACACTTTATTAAAGCGTTACAAGCGCTGACTTCCAACGAGATGCGAACATGCCGCACTGTCAGATGATATGGATTGGTTGGTTTCAACATGGCGCTTAAAATGTATTTTTTTAGATTATTCGTGAATATTGACTGTTTGGTTGGATCCAGAGGCTTCGAGGACTATGATTCGTCTCAATGGGTTTTCGTTACCATCATTGGATGATACACGACTTCGACCGCTGCGGGCCATAATAGGACCCTTTTTGACTGTATTAGTCTCGAAGCTTCTGCTTGCGCCAGTCTTAACGGGTCTTACTGTCGTATAGCTCCAAGACAAAACATTGACGTCAGCGCGTCAAACAGCTTTAACCTCAGAACCCTTCATCTTCTATTGTTTCGACACAACCTATAAAATAAACCGAATCTTCAAATAAAATATTATTGCCATAAAAAATATCTATTTACCTATCGACTATCGATTAAAAATAGAAATGAAAATATTGCAATCAAAAAGGTACGCAATTTTCTATTCAATACATTGACAATTTTAACAATTGCCTGGCAATAGCACGAAATATTCCTAAATACTCGTAAAATAACAACTTGGTACCAAGGGAACCTCATTTATTTATTTATGTTGTATCACAAGTTTAAGGCTAAGTACTCAATCAATCATTCTAACAGGTCCCACAGGTTTTCTTCAAGTTTTCCGTAAATTACTTCAATATTTGTTTTTCCTGACATTGAGAATATGCCTTAGGTAGGAAAACATATTATGTAAGTATATTTTTATAAACACACATCAAAAATGTCTAGGGATCAAGTACGTTTTAGAGAATCGCCGCAATTGAGGATTATTATTTTAACCTTTTTTGGATCATTATTGATTCTTTTTAGTGAATTTCACTATTTGAATAAATAACTTTCTCTCAATTTTGATTAATTAACTGTCAATCAGGATGCCTATAAAAGTGTTTAATAGCGTCTTTTCAAAACCATTACAATTTCTGCATCGGAACTGAAAAACATTGCATTGATAAGGAGCGATGACATCATTTGACACGAGAAGACATGATGATGAGACGTCCTCGTGTGTTAACCTGCAACCAAAACTCAACAACAGTGCATGCTCGACTCGGCCAATTCTGACCATTAACGACTTCCAAGTTTTGAAATCAGAAAACTGTAATCCTGTTTTTTTTTTGTTCCAGACCTCCACCTCCGCCAGAGATACACGCCCATCGCGCACCCACGGACTACTTCAGTTGCCTCCAGAGACACCGATTTCTACCGAGCTTCGACTACGTAATAACTACTGGTACGGTCGAACACAATACGGCCGATAGAGAACCCTATTCGCGTGGTTCCCATAACTTAGGCTTGCTCGTCACCACTGTGATCACCATCTACTTCGATTGGTACATGACCCACTGGCATCTTTCTTAACCTACCGTAAGCGTATTTGTAAGTACGGTTACAATTTAAAGTTTTCAACGTGTAGCGGTCACCATCCAAAGCTTTCGCAACCTTAATCGGACCTTTGAACTTCCGATCTCAGTTAGTTCGATTTCTCTATGCGTTTTCTAATAATACTAAATCGCTAACAAAAAAAATTGTTTAAGCTGCCTTTATCCTATCAAATCGAGCCTAGTCATGTTCCACAATACGTTTAATATTCTCTGACGTAATCTCGCAGACTTCATCAATGTCCTATCATAATATTACTTAGCAAGTAAATGTTGGGAAGCACATGTAACAAAATCACAAGTTGGTGTTCGCTAATCGTTACGCTACATAAGATTTATTTTGTACAAATACACGTGTATGACCAATACAGTCAACGCAACAACGTTATTAACTTGTTTGACACTTAATTTGGCAGCACAACTCTCCTTTACTAACAAGCATTCAGCGCCAGAATCGTAAACAAAACAATACAGCTCACCTTTTTGTTCTAACGTGCCTGAGAGTAGTTGTGTGACGCAAATATCCACTCGCCATTCACTTCTTGCAACACGTGGTCCACCATCCGATTGGCTGTCACTGTTCGCGCATGGGGCCGCGATATATCCTGGTTTCCCACATTTGAAGCACCCGTAGAGCTTCGCTGCGGGGCTGACTCGCAGTCGTAGCTCTTCCGCTGCTGTCAATCGGCTTAACTGTTGCGCATTATGATCGTGCATAAGCGCTTCCATGTTTGTAGTTTATTATTCAAACACGGCACGCCAACGATCACTTTCAGCATTTTCTTTTCAATTTTGATGACGGATGCCACATACGCCATATTTTAACTACTGTGGGCGTACTATGTGTAGTGTAGTGTTGATTATTGTGCAATAGAAAACCCGTTTACAGTTCAGATTAAATTATAATTTACTATCAAATTAACACACTAGCAATTTACACACTGTAGATACACGACAGTTTCTAAATTGACCGCCACTGACCAACCCGCTTAGTCAACTTAAAGTATTTCCGACATATATACGAGTATAAATGTGTATATATTATGTGACGTTTACATAACTAGTTGTGTTCATGTGGTACTAAATAGATATATCAGACGTTTAGAAGAATATGTTTATATACTTTTGGTTTCAAAGATTATGAATTAAGTCATTACTTATTATCGGTATCTAGGTAGTTGTGCAAAAAAAATCTTGTTCTTTTTTCAGTGTTCATCGATTGCTTGTAGGGAAGACGTATGGATGAATAAGACCTGTAGATATTCATGTTGTTAGCAGTTGTCGAATCATACTCCTTTCGTTCGTGAGTTTGAGTTTTGAGTCATGCAGTATTTGGTTGGCGACGAAATTCAATAAGAAACTTTTCGTTTGCTTAAGCACCGAGAACTCTGAAGTTAAATCCATTTATTTCTTAACTTGAAACGGTTAAGTAACACAAATACTGGTCGCTTGTTTAAGTAAAAGACAAACTTTCTTCGGGTCGATTGCAAAATACTTGGGCCAATCTAGAGGTTTGTTAGTAAGCCGACTTTTTGGGGATATCATTTGCATTTTTTGTGTAACTTAGAGTGTACATAAGCGGATTCCATCCAGTGCAAGCCAAATGCACGATAACATTAACAGTGCAGTAAGCAAATTGAGTTTTAACTGTAGCTAGTTACAAATGAATTTTTTTTCAGGCTTCAAAAATGTATTCGGGATTATGTTTTTCTTTATATGTTTAGCCATAATTTTGTCAATGGTGATTTCATTTTACAGGTCCTATACGCAGTCGAAACAGCTGTTTATATTTATGCTAATTTTTGAATTTCAAGGTGGACATCGAAAATTATGTGTTTCTGAAGCACACACGGGCTCAGTGCGGGTTGTGAGATGACACAAAGTTAAAGTCAAATCATTTATTATCATTACAAAAAATTGAAAAAAAAAATAAAATATATTAAATAAATAATAATTAAAAAAAAAAAAAAAAAAAAATTAAAAAAAAAAAAAAAAAAAAAAAAAAAAAAAAAAAAAAAAAAAATAATAATAATAATAATAATAATAATAATAATAATAATAATAACGATACGTCAACAATGTCAAGTTTTTTCTTATCACATAATTTACATATTTAAATAATTCCGTACATCGTAAAAATACCAAAAGCGCCAAATAGAATAAACAAGAAATAAATCTCTAGAATAAACAAGAAATAATACAATAAACATAACTAAAATGAAAAAACGAAAGAAATATAGAAACATCAAAATGACGCTGTCAAACTCGGACTCCCTAAAAACAAATTATGTAAGATTTGAAAATTAAATAAGTATGTTGACGAGATCAGCAGCTCGCCGTGCACGCCTACTACCCCCGGACTCGCCGCTCAGCTCCGCCTCGCCGCCGCCGGTACCCAGCCCCATCGTGAGCGCTGTATCGACACCGGCCGTGGTAGTTGCGTCGAGCTCGAGCGACGAGTATTTCTCCCCTCCGACGTCGCCAACACCTATACGTCGGCAAGGGAGAGGCCGGCCACCGAGAAGCTTGGGACTTAGGGGCCAACCGGCCCCGAGCCGGGTCCCCGCTGCCGGTGGTTGTGTGCAGCGCATGAGATGGACTCAATCTATGAACGAGAACGTCATGCGCGCATATTACGGGTCTACAGAGGGAGGAACTAACCTCACTGCGTACCGTGTTAGGATGCTGTCTCTGTTTCAGGAACTAGAGCCAACCGTCAACGTCTCGGTCCAACGTCTGTCGGATCAGGTGCGTGTCATCCAACGCAATCATAGGTTGGACGATGCCGCACTTGATAGGCTGCGCTCAGAGGTACTGAGCAACCATATCGTATCAACTCCGGCACAAACCGCGGCACAAACGTCAAATACTGATGCAATCCCGCCGCGGTTCAATCATGGAGTTGCAGAGGAGGATGATAGGGTTGATACAGTAAGTAGCCAGTGCAACGTCCGACTGAGGAGCGCACTGGAGGATGCGTTTCGCGAGTATAGGCACACCCCGACCGAACTTAGACCCCGACTTCCACGCTTACCCATGCACAAAAAAAATAGGGCGCTGGTTTGTGCCTTGGACTCGCAGCTTAAGAATTTCTTCGAGAGCAGCGAGGATCTCATTGATACACACTCGATCCTGTATTGTGCGGCTGTTGCGGCATGTCGTTTAGCTAACGTCAAGTTCCCAAACTGTGACGGAGCTACTCGACCAAAACCAGCCGTACCAGCCTGGCAGTGCAGGATCGAGCGACGTATTGATGGGACCAGGGTACTCATCGGCAAACTATACTGCTTCAAGGAGGGCAATACACGACCACGAGTGATGCGCTTTGTAAGGCAGGCATTCTCGGGGACTGGAATCAGTCCTCAAGAATACATGTCCCGTGTTACAGAGCGCATCGACTTCCTGAAGCAGAAAGTTTGTGCATGGGCGAGCCGAATTCGGCGGTATAAGCGGCGGGTTGACCGATACACGCAAAATCGCATGTTCCAGAGCGATGAGAGGTGGGTATATAGAGCTTGGGAGCGACCTGAACAAAATGTGACAGACGTGTGCCGCCCAGATGATGCCGCCACGAGTGCATTCTGGCGCAGCATATGGTCGGTACCCGTCTGTCACGCTGAGGCTGGCTGGATGCAGGATGTCGAGCGAGTGTGTGAAACTATACCAGAAATGGATAAGGTGGAAATCACGCCATTAGATATAGCCAGTGCAGCCCGTCCGTTACCGAACTGGAAATCACCGGGACCGGACGGACTGCACAACTTTTGGCTAAAATGGCTAATTAGTTCACACACTTGCCTGGCATCTCAATTCCAGTCATCCTTAGAGACTGGGTCGCTACCACAGTTCCTTACAACAGGCGTTACCCACCTGCTCCATAAGTCAGGTAGTCCCGCGGAACCCAAGAATTATAGACCGGTCACATGTTTGTCGACGGTTTATAAACTTCTTACATCCATTTTGAGAGCGAAAATTAACACACACATTGACAATAACTCGGTTATGTCTGCCTCTCAAAATGGATGTAGGAATGGGTCCCGCGGAACTAAGGAGCTACTCCTCATTGACATGGCCATAAGCCAACAGGTTCGTCGATCCCGCAAGGATCTGTCGATATGCTGGATAGACTATAAGAAGGCCTACGACTCGGTGCCACATACATGGCTCATGAGGGTGCTGGAGTTGTACAAGATAGATGCAACTCTGCGCACCTTCCTGATGTCGTGTATGGGGCAATGGAGGACGGTCCTTCGCTACCCAGGATGTCAACAGATCCAGGGGAATGATGAGCCTGTATGGATTAAACGGGGAATATTTCAGGGCGACAGTTTGAGTCCACTTTGGTTCTGCTTAGCCCTGAATCCTCTAAGCACACTGCTGGAGGATTCAGGTCTGGGCTATCGGTTGAGGAGAGGTGGTCAGGTCATATCTCACCTCCTCTACATGGATGACTTGAAACTCTTTGCCCCCAACAAATCGCGACTGATGGAGCTACTGAAGGTAACTGAAACATTCAGTAGCGCCATCAGGATGGAATTTGGTGTGGACAAATGTGCAGTCATGCATGTAAAGCGAGGGGAGATTATGGAATCCGAGGGAACTCAACTCTCGGACTCCATACACCTTAGATCCCTCTCCTCAGCCGAAAGCTATAAGTACTTGGGTATGTCGGAAGCGTTAGGCATCAACGTTGCTGACATGAAGCAATCGTTGAAGGAGCGCTTCTTTGGTCGCCTGAAGAAGGTTTTAATTAGTCTTCTTTCGGGCGGAAACAAGGTGCGCGCCTACAACGGTTGGGTCATGCCGGTTTTGATGTACTCTTTCGGCATACTCAAATGGACTCAGACCGAACTCGACGCCCTGGACAGAAGGGTCCGTACACTCCTGACCGCAAATAGGATGCATCACCCACGTTCATCGGTGATGAGACTGTACATCCCGCGGAAGTGCGGGGGTCGAGGCTTTTTAAACGCTAAGACCCTCCACAACCGCGAGGTGTGCAGCCTCAGGGATTATTTTTTTAAAGCCGAAGTGGGTATGCACCGGGATGTGGTCGCAGTGGACAAGGGACTCACCCCGCTCTCCATGGCTAATGAGAACTGGCGCAAACCTGTAATACTTACTACAGATGACCGCAAGGAGGTATGGCAGAGCAAGGAGCTTCACGGGCGCTACTATCGGGCTCTTCATGAGCCTGGTGTAGATTTCTTAGCGTCCGTATCCTGGTTACGTTTCGGTGACCTTTTCGGGGAAACTGAAGGTTTTGTCTGTGCAATTATGGATGAAGTTATCTTGACGAATAACTACCGGAGACATATTATGAAGGACGGGACGGTTGACGTGTGTCGGGCATGCCATCGTCCGGGTGAGTCCATCAGACATATTATCTCTGGTTGTTCGCGTCTGGCTAATGGCGAGTACTTACACAGGCATAACCAAGTGGCCAGGATTATTCACCAGCAACTTGCTTTGAAATATAAACTTGTTGACTCTGAGGTACCGTACTACAAGTATGTGCCCGACCCAGTTCTCGAAAATGACCATGTCACGTTGTACTGGGATCGGTCTATCATTACTGACAGGACTATTGTTGCCAATAAGCCTGATATAGTGGTGATAGACCGATTAGCGCGCCGCGCAATGATAGTCGATGTTACCATCCCACATGACGGGAACCTCGTGAAAGCTGAGAAAGAGAAACAAATAAAATATCTCGACTTAGCACACGAGGTTGTTGACATGTGGAATGTGAGCTCGGCTATCATTGTACCGATTGTCGTAACGGCCAATGGCCTGATGGCCGAAAGCCTCGACCAACATCTTTCGAGGCTCTCGTTAGGCGGTTGGATCAAGCGCCTGATTCAGAAGGCAGTACTCCTGGATACGGCTCGCATTGTGAGGAGGTTCCTGTCTCTGCAGCCCTAACCACCGGTAGCTTGGACCTTGCTCCCGACACCGGCGGAATACTATTATTTATATTTTTAAATGTTTTTTATATAGTTTTTAAGAAATATTTAAAAATGTATTTTATATGTTAAAATGTTAATAAAGGAAATAATAATAATAAAATTAATAAAATTAATTAAATTTTTAATTATTATTTAATTATTATTTATTATTATTATTATTTCTTTATTACATTTTTATACATACAAATTACATTTTTAAATATTTTTATGAAAAAGAAAAAAAAAAAAAAAAAACATTTAAAAATATAAAAAGTAGTGGTCCATCGGCATCAGGAACAGGGTCCAAGGTGCCGGTGGTCAGGGCTCTAGAGAGAGGAACCTCCTCACGATGCGTGCCGTGTCTAGGAGTACTGCTTTCTGAATCAAGCCCTTGACCCAGCCGCGCAATGAGAGCCTCCTGAGGTGTTGGTCGAGGCTCTCCGCTATTAGGCCATTAACTGTTACGATTATCGGTACAATGATTGCAGAGTCCACGTCCCACATGTCGACAACCTCGTGTGCTAAGTCGAGATACTTGATTTTTTTATCTTTCTCAGCTTTCACGAGATTCTCGTCATGAGGGACAGCGATATCAACAATCATTGCACGGCGCTCTCCTCGATCTATCACCACAATATCAGGCTTATTGGCTACAATAGTCCTGTCAGTGATGATAGATCGATCCCAATACAATGTGGCATGACCATTCTCGAGAACTGGGTCGGGCACATACCTGTAGTATGGTACTTCTGACTCAACAAGGTTGTATTGCAAGGCAAGTTGCTGGTGGATAATCCTAGCCACTAGATTGTGTCTATGCAAGTACTCGCCGTTAGCAAGACGAGAACAACCGGAAACAATATGTCTGATTGATTCACCGGGACGGTGGCATGCCCGACAGATGTCAACCGTACCGTCCTTGACAATGTATTTCCGGTAATTATTCGTCATGATAACTTCATCCATAATCGCACAGACAAAACCTTCGGTTTCCCCGAAGAGATCGCCGAAACGCAGCCAGGATACAGATGCCAAAAAGTCTACATCAGGCCCATGGAGGGCCCGGAAAAACCGTCCGTGAAGCTCTTTGCCTTGCCAGACTTCCTTACGATCGTTAGTATCAAGTACTGCAGGTTTGCGCCAGTTCTCTTTCGCCAAGGAGAGTGGGGTGAGGCCCTTGTCCACTGCGACCACATCTCGGTGCATCCCCACGTCAGTTTGAAGGAAATATTCCCTGAGACTGCAAATCTCGCGGTTGTGGAGGGTTTTAGCATTTAAGAAACCTCGACCCCCACACTTCCGCGGGATGTACAGTCTCATCACTGATGATCGTGGGTGATGCATCCGATAAGCTGTCAACAATGTACGGACCTTCCTATCCAGAGCGTCAAGTTCCGTCTGAGTCCATTTGAGTATGCCGAAGGAATACATCAAAACCGGCATGACCCAACCGTTGAAGGCGCGCACCTTGTTTCCGCCTGATAAAAGACTATTTAACACTTTATTCAGGCGGCCAAAGAAACGCTCCCTCAACGATTGTTTCATGTCGGTAACCTTGATGCCTAATGCTTCCGACATACCCAAATACTTGTAGGTTTCGGTTGAGGAGAGAGATCTAAGGTGTATGGAATCCGAGAGTTGGGTTCCTACGGATTCCATAATCCCCATAATTCCATAATTATTATTATTATTATTATTTCGTTTATTTGTTTTGTCTTCTTATTTATTTACATTTTTAAATATTTCTTAAAAAACGATATAAAAAAAACATTTAAAAATATAAAAAATAGATGTCCGCCGGTGTCGGGAGCAGGGTCCAAGCTACCGGTGGTTAGGGCTGCAGAGACAGGAACCTCCTCACAATGCGAGCCGTATCGAGTAGTACTGCCTTCTGAATCAGGCCCTTGATCCAACCGCCTAACGACAGCCTCGAGAGATGTTGGTCGAGGCTTTCCGCAATCAGGCCATTGGCCGTTACGACAATCGGCACAATGATAGCCGAGGTCACATCCCACATGTCGACAACCTCGTGTGCTAAGTCGAGATATTTAATTTGTTTCTCTTTCTCAGCTTTCACGAGGTTCCCGTCATGCGGGATGGTAACATCGACTATCATTGCGCGGCGCGCTAATCGGTCTATCACCACTATATCAGGCTTATTGGCTACAATAGTCCTGTCAGTAATGATAGACCGATCCCAGTACAACGTGACATGGTCATTTTCGAGAACTGGGTCGGGCACATACTTGTAATACGGTACCTCAGAGTCAACAAGTTTATATTTCAAAGCAAGTTGCTGGTGAATAATCCTGGCCACTTGGTTATGCCTGTGTAAGTACTCGCCGTTAGCTAGACGCGAACAACCAGAGATAATATGTCTGATGGACTCACCCGGACGATGGCATGCCCGACACACGTCAACCGTCCCGTCCTTCATAATATGTCTCCGATAGTTATTCGTCAAGATAACTTCGTCCATAATTGCACAGACAAAACCTTCAGTTTCCCCGAAAAGGTCACCGAAACGTAGCCAGGATACGGACGCTAAGAAATCTACACCAGGCTCATGAAGAGCCCGATAGTAGCGCCCGTGAAGCTCCTTGCTCTGCCATACCTCCTTGCGGTCATCTGTAGTAAGTATTACAGGTTTGCGCCAGTTCTCTTTAGCCATGGAGAGCGGGGTGAGTCCCTTGTCCACTGCGACCACATCCCGGTGCATACCCACTTCGGCTTTAAAAAAATAATCCCTGAGGCTGCATACCTCGCGGTTGTGGAGGGTCTTAGCGTTTAAAAAGCCTCGACCCCCGCACTTCCGCGGGATGTACAGTCTCATCACCGATGAACGTGGGTGATGCATCCGGTTTGCGGTCAGGAGTGTACGGACCCTTCTGTCCAGGGCGTCGAGTTCGGTCTGAGTCCATTTGAGTATGCCGAAAGAGTACATCAAAACCGGCATGACCCAACCGTTGTAGGCGCGCACCTTGTTTCCGCCCGAAAGAAGGCTAATTAAAACCTTCTTCAGGCGACCAAAGAAGCGCTCCTTCAACGATTGCTTCATGTCAGCAACGTTGATGCCTAACGCTTCCGACATACCCAAATATTTATAGCTTTCGGCTGAGGAGAGGGATCTAAGGTGTATGGAGTCCGAGAGTTGAGTTCCCTCGGATTCCATAATCTCCCCTCGCTTTACATGCATGACTGCACATTTGTCCACACCAAATTCCATCCTGATGGCGCTACTGAATGTTTCAGTTACCTTCAGTAGCTCCATCAGTCGCAATTTGTTGGGGGCAAAGAGTTTCAAGTCATCCATGTAGAGGAGGTGAGATATGACCTGACCACCTCTCCTCAACCGATAGCCTAGACCTGAATCCTCTAGCAGTGTGCTTAGAGGATTCAGGGCTAAGCAGAACCAAAGTGGACTCAAACTGTCGCCCTGAAATATTCCCCGTTTAATCCATACAGGCTCATCATTCCCCTGGATCTGTCGACATCCTGGGTAGCGAAGGACCGTCCTCCATTGCCCCATACACGACATCAGGAAGGTGCGCAGAGTTGCATTTATCTTGTACAACTCCAGCACCCTCATGAGCCATGTATGTGGCACCGAGTCGTAGGCCTTCTTATAGTCTATCCAGCATATCGACAGATCCTTGCAGGATCGACGAACCTGTTGGCTTATGGCCATGTCGATGAGGAGTAGCTCCTTAGTTCCGCGGGACCCATTCCTACATCCATTTTGAGAGGCAGACATAACCGAGTTATTGTCAATGTGTGTGTTAATTTTCGCTCTCAAAATGGATGTAAGAAGTTTATAAACTGTCGACAAACATGTGATCGGTCTATAATTCTTGGGTTCCGCGGGACTACCTGACTTATGGAGCAGGTGGGTAACGCCTGTTGTAAGGAACTGTGGTAGCGACCCAGTCTCTAAGGATGACTGGAATTGAGATGCCAGGCAAGTGTGTGAACTAATTAGCCATTTTAGCCAAAAGTTGTGCAGTCCGTCCGGTCCCGGTGATTTCCAGTTCGGTAACGGACGGGCTGCACTGGCTATATCTAATGGCGTGATTTGCACCTTATCCATTTCTGGTATAGTTTCACACACTCGCTCGACATCCTGCATCCAGCCAGCCTCAGCGTGACAGACGGGTACCGACCATATGCTGCGCCAGAATGCACTCGTGGCGGCATCATCTGGGCGGCACACGTCTGTCACATTTTGTTCAGGCCGCTCCCAAGCTCTATATACCCACCTCTCATCGCTCTGGAACATGCGATTCTGCGTGTATCGGTCAACCCGCCGCTTATACCGTCGAATTCGGCTCGCCCATGCACAAACTTTCTGCTTCAGGAAGTCGATGCGCTCTGTAACACGGGACATGTATTCTTGAGGACTGATTCCAGTCCCCGAGAATGCCTGCCTTACAAAGCGCATCACTCGTGGTCGTGTATTGCCCTCCCTGAAGCAGTATAGTTTGCCAATGAGGACCCTGGTCCCATCAATACGTCGCTCGATCCTGCACTGCCAGGCTGGTACGGCTGGTTTTGGTCGAGTAGCTCCGTCACAGTTTGGGAACTTGACGTTAGCTAAACGACATGCCGCAACAGCCGCACAATACAGGATCGAGTGTGTATCAATGAGATCCTCGCTGCTCTCGAAGAAATTCTTAAGCTGCGAGTCCAAGGCACACACCAGCGCCCTATTTTTTTTGTGCATGGGTAAGCGTGGAAGTCGGGGTCTAAGTTCGGTCGGGGTGTGCCTATACTCGCGCAACGCATCCTCCAGTGCGCTCCTCAGTCGGACGTTGCACTGGCTACTTACTGTGTCAACCCTATCATCCTCTTCTGCAACACCATGATTGAACCGCGGCGGGATTGCATCAGTATTTGACGTTTGTGCCGCGGTTTGTGCCGGAGTTGATACGATATGGTTGCTCAGTACCTCTGAGCGCAGCCTATCAAGTGCGGCATCGTCCAACCTATGATTGCGTTGGATGACACGCACCTGATCCGACAGTCGTTGGGCCGAGACGTTGACGGTTGGCTCTAGTTCCTGAAATAGAGACAGCATCCTAACACGGTACGCAGTGAGGTTAGTTCCTCCCTCTGTAGACCCGTAATATGCGCGCATGACGTTCTCGTTCATAGACTGAGTCCATCTCATGCGCTGCACACAACCACCGGCAGCGGGGACCCGGCTCGAGGCCGGTTGGCCCCTAAGTCCCAAGCTTCTCGGTGGCCGGCCTCTCCCCTGCCGACGTACAGGTGTTGGCGACGTCGGCGGGGAAAAATACTCGTCACTCGAGCTCGACACAACTACCGCGGCCGTTGTCGTCACAGCGCTCACGATGGGGCTGGATACCGGCGGCGGCGAGGCGGAGCTGAGCGACGAGTCCGGAGGTGGTGGGCGTGCTCGTGCAGCAGATCTCGTCAACATTTAGTTTTCATTCCGTTTTCATAGCTTTTATTGGAGGTGACATCTGTCACTTCACCTCCGTTATGATATTTTTTCATTAGGTCTATTTATGTGGTGCATTTTGTTATTTTTTATGTTTTATTTTGATTTAAAGGTTTTATGCTTGTTTTCGGGTTCTGATATAACAAAAAAAATACTGCGTCGTGAATAAAACTATGAAAATTCAGGGAACTATTTTTCTGACGTGTTGACGTTTTTGTGTTGCCAGTGATTATTTTTATTATTATTATTCTTTATTATTATTAATTTTTTATTATTATTATATATTTTAAATTGATTCTAGTCGCCCCTTCAGTATGGAGAAGAATGGGCAAGAAACTCCTCCGTTACTCTTTTAAAATGTTTTACAATATTTTTTATATGTAGGTACATAAGTTATATATTATATGTAAAGACGATACACCTTAAAAAAGAATACTATACCATGACTTCGAATTTTTGTTTCTAGAACATGCCGCTTTCCTCACGATGTTTTCCTGCACCGTTTTAAGAGCAGTGGTGATGAAATAATTTACACAAAGTAAAGCGCCTGTCTGGGTTCGAACCTACGACCTGAATTTCATAAGTCACGACCGTTACGAGTACTACTAGGTCACCACTGGTAACGAAATAAGGTCTGGTAATAATATAAGGTGGTTTTAATTTATTCACTTATTCGTGATTATTTATTTATTACAAGGCAACTACAACAGGTAACAATCACAGTATATCACTAGATTCACATTTGGTTACAAGATCAAAATGTTACAAGATTAAAATGTTACAAGATTAAAAAGAAAGAGTACATACATGTCTTTTGAAAGAATTATTGTTCTAGCTAACCTTTGCTGGGTAAAAGTAACAATCGACCACCCAAGTTCTTTTTCTGTCTTATCTAAAACCTGACTGTAGTCTTACCTACACGAATAAATAAGTTTAACAGTAGAGAATAACACCAGTGATAGCTTAGTGGTGTGACCGTCGGACTGCCAAGTCATAGGTCTTGAGTTCGAACCCTAGGCTCGCACCTCTGACTTTTCGGATTCACGTGCGTATTGTATAATTATCACTTGCTTAAAAAACGGTGAAGGAAAACATCGTGAGGAAACCGGCATGCCTGAGAGATATTTCTCGACGGCATGTGAAGCCAAGTCAGAGGCCATGAGCCTCTGACTTGACTTCACATGCCGTCGAGCGCCGTCGGGCGGCATAAAAACTCTGACACCAGGTTTGTCAATAGCGACACGAAAAAGAAAAAAGTAGAAAACAGAAGTTAACTTTCGTAACAGAATTCCACAACAGCGTTATAACTTTCATAAGTTCATATGCTCACATTTGTTCCCTGAGATTTACCGTCGTCCTCAGGTAAATAGGGCTTATTCCTGAAATAGGTAAGCCTTGTAACTATGTCACGTTATGTGGAGAAACCACGCACCGCCGTAACGAAATTATAAGGGTTCTAGTACTTTTGGGATTCTAAGAAAGCTGAATAAGTTATTTCGCTAGGCTTGATATTGGTGGCAGAATTAGGACCTTTTAGGACTAAGAGTGGGAAAAGAAAATATTTGGAGGTATTATTTTTAGGAAAGTTAGAATTAAAGTGAGTAAAAGGGTGTGTTTGCATAGCAAAGTCGATTTTATTATTCCTATTGGGTAGGTACACGACTTCATTGGACCCGTTGTCTCACGTAATACTTTGACATAAACAGTGAAGTTTTTCTTCGGATTCCTAGATGTATTTTTGACACAAAGATGTGAAAAAAACACTTTTGTGGCTAACCAAAATGGAAATAAAAAAGCGATTTAACTTTATATCAGTTTGAAACCAAACGGTTATTCCAATGTTACCAAGTTTAAAGATCAAAAATACCCATTTCATTTCAATATTCTTCATTCAATAAAAATGTTAATAAAACATTCATAAACAAAGTAGTCAATGCAAACCAACCTACCTACAGATATTATTGCTATTAAAAGCAAAATGCAAACGAAACCATTGACTTCCCTACATTCAAACATGCTTCTGAATATTATGAAAGAACATAATATTCGACGTGCGATATTAATATTTGCTATGGTTTAATTAACTAGTTAATAGTTTGCTAGAGTTTTAATTAAGTTCAGTATTGATCTGAATGAAACTGGAGCTTGTCAACTCGAGTGAAATGAATGAAGTGCTTATGAGACATTTGCAGTATACTTGTAGATATATGAAGTTTGTCTCTTTATTACTGTACCAGCTGTCTGTTTTATGAAAAGGTCTTACCAGGGGTTATCGTGTTACCCAGTAACTGGGTTGTGGAGATCAGTACATAAAACATAACATAACATCACGCCCGTATTTCCCGAAGTGTTAGGCAGAGATATATATATAGTACATAGGTATACCTCTGCCTAACACTTGCACACGCACAATGGCAAAATGTGGGAGTACTATAGAGTACACTCACATTTCACCAGTTATGTTTATGTCCCATGTACTAGGGGGCCAGTCTATTGTCCTCTCTCTTCTTGGTCGCGTACTTCATTACTGAAGGTCGTGTCCCTGAAAGGCCTTCGTGGCTTTTTGGCTTTTTCCACTTCATTCGGTTCTCTGCTTCTCTCAGGGCGGTCGCAACAGAGAGTCCAGGCGGGCAGTTACTTGGTCTGACTAGCGGTTAGGTGACCAGCCGCGAGGTTGCTGCCCATCTACCTTGCCCAGTATGGGTACTTAATGTACGTGTACATTAAATAACAATTTGCGAATCAATATACAATATATTTTACACACTAAATTCTCATACTCAGGTCTTGACCACTACCGCTGCTTGTAGAGGGTGTGTTTTGGCTGAGTTCCGCAATCGTATTGTCCGTATGCTCCATCATCTTGTCTGCCATTTTGCAGTCGTCGGGGTCACCAATTATAGGTACTTAATGTACGTGTTCAATAAATAACAATTTGCGAATCAATATACAATATATTTTACACACTAAATTCTCATAATTCTTATCCAACGAATTGACGTGTCAGTTTGACATTCTTTTGTGGTAGTCATCATAGATTCTCACTCCAGCCAGTGTTCCGCCTGTTGTGCAGGTCGGATATACGCTCGCTGAATGCGTTGTCCCACACCCAGCTTTTCAAGGTTATCTGGTTCCCGATGGGAAATGTGACCAAAGTAGCCGAGAATCCTTTGGGAACAGATCGTGGATAGTCTATCTCTTATGCGTAGTTGTTCGAGAATAGATTGGTTCGTTCTCTTGGTGGTCCATGGTATGCGGAGTTTTCTTCGCCAACACCACATCTCAAAAGCTTTTATCTTTTCCGTTCTATTGGCCAGAGCCGTAATGGAGTATCGAGAAATCCAGTGTCCGGACCAGTTTCATCTTGGTAACATTGGTAACCTTTCTGTGCTATTGCTAGTCTGGTCACATATATCGACTCCGGGCTGCTTCTGAGCATTTCCAGATGGAAAAACCCAATAATACTTTGCCCGACCCAGGAATCGAACCCAGGAGCTCATGCTCAACAGTAACGCTTGTGACCTGACCAACGTAAACATTTTCTTTCTTTTTATAAAATAGTTTGTGAACCAAATATGTGTTTTTTCTGAAAAATCTATTTATTTATTAAATCTCACCGTGTAAATCAGGCTTAGGGGGATTGGTGGTTTTTTGCAAGAGGATTTATTTATTTATTAAACCAGCAGCCATGATCATGATGATTTTGAATAAAAATACACAGCGTAAAGAACAAATTAACTATGTCGATGATCAACTAAAAACTGTAGATACCTTCTTTATTAACGGCAGAATAAATTGAATTAATTTAGTTATCAAAATAGCAATTATAAATCTCTGTAATTAATTTAAAATGTAATGATGTTTTTGCGTAGGAGGTAGAAATTATAATTTACATAAAATCTTTTTAGGTTATTATAGATTTATTTTAATTAGCAGTGGTGACACAGTGGCAACTGCCGTGACTTTCGAGTTGTAGATCATAGTTTCGAACCCAGACAGGCGATTTACTTTGTGTAAATTATTTCATCACCACTGCTCTCAAAACGGTGAATTGAACATTTTGAGGAAACCGGCATGTCCTACAAACAAAAAGACATGTGACTTCTACCAACCCGCATTGGGCCCGCGTGGTGGATTACGGCCCACTCCCTCTCATCGAGACCTGTGACCTATCCCAACAGTGGAAAACGGAACATTATAGGGTGATTATTATGCATATTATAGATTTATAGCCTGCTGCAACTATTATTTACTTACGTATACTCCATAATTTTAGGTATTTAAATAAAGGTAAAAAAAAAGCCATGTGACGAGACAGCTGTCACAGCTGTCAGTAACCGACCAAACGTAAATAACAGTCACGTCACTTGTCATTCTATGTCACAGTTGTACTCTTCAATTTAGCAACGTTATAATTCGTTGACGTTTAGAGTTTGGGCTCTTTACAATAGACAGATTACAAAATATTATAATAATATTATAAATCTAACAAAAAAATTGTGCTCAAGCAATTACATTTACGAAGAGTGGTTAAAAAGTAACTGATAAAGGTACTACAACTATTGTAAAAATAAAAAATAAATTAAATTTACGTTATCGATTTTTAAACAAGAAAGTGGCATCTATAAAAACCGTTTTTACGATTTGTTTACCTTTATTTAATTACCTAAAACTATGAAGCATATGTGTTTATATTTTAAAATATGCCTGAAAATCGAGAGCATCTATCAAAGTCAGTTCTTAAGTTCCGGTATTATGATAGATTTGGTCCTAAAGCTTGTTTATATTTAGTACGAATATATTACTTTCTTACATTGTTTCTTCTTTTTCGTGTTGTTACTGACTAACCTGGTATCAGAGTTTTTGTGCTGCCCATGGGCCTCTGACTCGGCTTCACGTGCCGTCGAGAAATATCTCTCAGGAAAATGGAAGCCGGTTGCCTCATGATGTTTTCCTTCACCGTTTTTAAGCGTTGTACTTACCTTTATGCAAATCCATACCTAAATATTATAAATTAAAGTCGCTTTTTTCGTCGTCTGTGTGACCGCGTAATTCTCAATAACGTATTAAAATCCGTAGCGTATACGCGGAGCGCGCGGAGTGCGTGTGTTTAGAACTACGCAACGGATTTTGATACGGTTTCACCATCATTTAGAGAATTTATTCCAGAAGGTTTATAATAGCATTAAACTAAACAATAAATAAATCTCGATGTTTTATCAAACCGTAAAACCATGCGAAACAGGGGCGGGTCGCTAGTCAATGTAATAATTACGAAACTAAAGATCTACCTAATTGATAATTATTTCGATTAGTTTTATAGAATATTCAATAATTTTGAATTGCTACAAAAGGTCTAATATTAATCTAATCTTTTATTATATTTATTGCATTTCATAATAAATATTCTAGTTTGCTAGTTAGCCACATTTTTGATTTCCACACAGTAATATTGCTAAATTAATCAAAACAGTGAAATATTTGACATCTATTTGCGACGTTGCCCACCTTCAGAATAAACGCTCTTAATGTATAAGCCGTTTTTACGCCGCTTGAAGAGGCAAAACTTGATTGTTCTGTGTTTTACAACTCAAAATGCGAAGCGTTGTTATAGTCCTTTTTGATCGAAAAATTTGTTTTGTTTCCTTTTTGCAACTGTTTTTACAAGCTTTTTATTGTTACACTCCTGCTAGTACACAGAACCTATTTAATTTATATACCATTGTATAGATAAATTAATGGAGATTACTTCTGTAATTTTCAAAAATTGACCTAATGCAGCAGAAACGAAAAAGTCATCAATTTTGTTTTAATTATTTTCCCGTCAATCAGGTATGAAACCTGAAAACATTGTAGCTTGCGAAAAACTCTTTTAATTGAGTAATTTTTATTTTATAGATTCGTTTCAGCCGTCGCAGGAACCCTATTGAAAATGGCTCTTTTATTCAAAGTAGTTTAATTATAATTAATAAAAAACCAGCTAATATAATATTCCAACTTCGACCCCCACCCTTTTGCCTAGCAACCAACAAAGCAAACCTAAATAGTACGTAGTAGACAGTATGTAAAGATTGCTAAATAGAGAAAGAGAAATTTTACCCATATTGATGGGTAAAATTTTTGAATGAGCAATATGAGAGGCGTGCAATTTTGAATTTATAATTAATAATTTTAAATATTTTTGCTTTTGTGTATCCATAATGTTTACTTTATGTTCTCTTTTTAGATCAAACAAAAAGTAAACCTATATTTTGTATCTTTTTTTTCTTCAATTAGAATCAAAACGTCAGGTGTGTTTCAAAAGTTTTAATATTCGAAATATACAGTGCATTCCACCATCCATCACGTGCCGATATCGGAACGGTCAAATGCACTCTCTGCAAAACTGATTGATTATTTTCTAGTATAAATCGTATAAAGAGAAATAAAGTGAAACTTGAAAACTCTTGATAATGACAGGTTGTTTTCTTTCATTTTTTTTTTATTTTAGTACCTACCTACTAATGACTTGATTCTTAGAAGAAAAAAACCAGCCAAGTACATGTCGGACTACGCACAATGAAGGGTTCCGTAGTTGAGATGAATTTATCCTAAAAACAAACTTAACATTGTAGTTGAAAAACATGTTCTCCCATACATCAAAATTTCATGATTCTAGGTCAACGGAAAGAGCCCTGTAGGTTTTGATTTATTTGCGAATATCAAAATATGTTGCATAAAAGGCCGTATTTTTTATTGCGTTGACTTAAAAGCTTGAATTTTTTTAGCTCCAAGGAACCATAGACCTACGTATTTGATATTAATTTCAACTTGATACTACGCCTTACTGAGAAAAAGGGTCTTGACAGACTCACAGACAGATGGATGGACAACGAAGTGATCCTAAAAGGGTTTCGCTTTTCCTTTTGCGGCACGGAACCCTAAAAACGGTATAAATCGATTAACACCTAATAAACAAAATCGAATTAACATACAAGCATTCTTCCCTAAAAGTTAATTTAACACCCAATCAAAATGTGATAACTTAATCAATGTAGGTTCAAGACGAATTCTTGAGTAAAGATCTCGTAGATATTGCTCATATCTACGAGATCTTTACTCAAGAATTCGTCAACTTAGCGTGAAACGCCACCGAACTAGACGGACTGACAACCTTAAAGGCAACTTGAAGATACTAGTTGAGGAAAGTTGAGAACTGGGTTTTGTGGTGCTATTTGGGAGAGGTCTATGCCCTGTTGGAATGGATTGTGATAGGCTGAGTTCCTTTAATTGATTTTGTTACAACACAGACGTCGTACAATCGAATAGGTGTGCCCCTGCAAACAACAACTGTTTAAATTCTAAAATAAATTACAAGAAAGAAAATCTAATTACTTGCTTCTCTTCCATTCATTATTTAGAAGTAAATGAACAAGACTCTTCAGTTGTCGCGTCGGTAAGTTCTTCAATATCCTGAAACATAAGTAAAAGTTTAAGTCCTAAGTTTCATTCACAAACTCACAAAATCCCAACTTTTGAAAGATGGATATTTCACCGAATATTTGAGTCTCTCAAGAACACATTTACAAATGGACTCATCTGTAATAACTATAGTCGTCAAATTTCTTATCGTGGAATTGCGTCTTGAAACATTATTATGTTTAAAGTACTATAATACCTTTTATTTGAAGCTAAGTATTTTCTTAGAAATATACATTATTTTATGTTTGAGTAAGAGGCTTTTGTGTTATTTATTTTTAATACCTACGCTAAAATATCTCGGTTCTTAACAAAATTAAACAAATACATTGTTCTCCTTAAACTATAAAGGCAAAAAACAAAATTATCTCTCAGTTACGACGTTTCTAAAATTTCTCGATAAAAGAGAGTACAGTCTACAGCACTTATTTTGTCATGCAAACAAAACAACCCACGTAAGCTTGAATAAATTTGTTTAAGATATTTTGGAGAGGGTTGCGTTTGCGCTAAGCGGCTGAAAAATGGCTTCCGAACAAAGTAATAAAGCCCCGACCAATCGGTAGAAAGAAAATACGAGTTTCCGCCGAACTTACGCGAGGATGCGAAGGGATTCCGCGGAAATCTTCCGCGGAGACGAACTTGGTAACTTGTGAATGGGACTGATTGAAAAAACAAATAAGAAAATTGTGTTTTTAAATACTACTTTCGATTTGCTTTTGTTTTGTTTGTTTGACTTTGTTTTGTTTGTTCGTGTGTTGTAGTTTAGTTTTGTTTATATTGTTATCCGTTTCTTAATTTTTTATCGGTGCTCATGAACTGACCCACAATGGCAGTGGTAAGACGTGTGTGAAAAAGAGAGAGGGAGGCGTTTGCCCATCGGTGGGACATCATGGGCTAAATAGATAGATAGCTAAATAGCTCGAGCTGTGGTATAAACTGATTCAGTTAGCACGACAAAAGCAGGGCTGGCTGAAGCGTCTATTGACGTATCGCCTCTCGTGGGATTAAATCTCCGCAGATTTTTTAGCAGCGTTTAATACAACTAAGATGTAAAAAAAATGGCTTAAAGGCTATCTCGATGATTATTAAGGAATAATGCGGCTAACAGTGAAGTGCGTTTGCCTAGGACCAAATATAAATTTGTGAATAGAGGACTTCAAGGTTGAAACTAGTGTTTCATTCTTAGTAAGTCCACTTTAAAAATATGTTCATTTTAGAACAATAAAGGAATAATATCTAGTTAGCCAAATTGCTTTCCAACTTACTCAAAATTAGAAAATACTAAAATATAGTTGTTAAGTTTACCAGGATTAGACTTAAAATTATTAAAGCTAAATGATTTCTGCTATCAAGATATTTAGGTTTTATTTAAATAATAAATTATTCAGCCTTTAGTTCGACGAAAGTTTCAAAGCTTCGCGTTTCAGTAATTAAATCTCCGCTCAATTTTGTTTCGTTAATTAATCTAGATCAAATACTACTATCCGCTCAATTGTTTTAACTTAGTAAAACTACTGACGCGATAATCTTGAGATAACAATGTAATTTTTGGAACTTCTATATGTTAGAGCTTTATTTAAGTGCCAATTAACATTATTTTGACATCTTTATTGAGGATCAAATACCTTTATTATCAAAATACGAGTCTAGGATTGAGAATTGTAAACCATTTTAAAATTATTCTATAATGCAGCGTTCTGTAAAAAAAATGCAGAAGAGAATGAAACAGTTTTTGAGAGTCTTTTAACTTTTATAAAGAGGGATACGGCAGTGTTAACCGCAGACACTATATAGTAGAACTGTGGCGGAATTTACAATGCCTCAAGCGAATTACGTCTCAAGCAACTTTTTTTTTTTTTGTGGGTGGGAAATCATTAAATAACTTCTCCCGCTCTGGGCGGAGCGGGAGGGTGTGTCAGACTTTTACTGACTAAAACCCACCCGTGTTCCTTCCGTTGCCTGTGTGCCGAGGCCGCGATATCCTTTTCGGACAAACTCACAACCCTGGCAGGCATTAGCCCTTACGGACCCCGTCAGTTGGTGCTTACATCTCTTTGAGGCGCTTGTTAGAAAGTGGATTAAAACTACATTTACATATATAAGAAAAGCACAGCTGACATCTCTTTGAGGCGCGCGTGGAACATAGCGCGCCGTCGACCCGGGCTTGGTCCTAATCGGACGGCGAGCTACCCATTGCTCATCATCCGCAAGCCCGCGCCTACGGTGGCCGGAAGTCGGCTCGCGACTCCCGACGCCCGGGGCGTCTCCTGCGGCGACTAGGGTCGCGAGGGCGCGAATCTTGCCTCTCCCTCGCGCACTCCGCCTCCTCCTTCGCGAGCATTACTGCTTCGTAGAAGGAAGTGACGGCCTCCCATGCACTCTCGCTCCGGACCATGGCCTGAACCAGGGCCGGACGCGAGAGATCGCTGCCGCCAATCGCCTCTGTGAGGACACGGCGGTGCTCCGCCCAAGCATGGCAGACCTCCACCGTATGCTTCACCATGTCCTACGGGCGATCCACACAGTGGTAACACCCGGGCGTTTCCTCCCGCCTTATATGGAACAGGAACCTCCCGAAACAGTCGTGTCCGGTGAGGACCTGCGTCAGGCGGAAGGTGAGGACGCCGTGGCGCCTCTCTAGCCACTCCTCGAAGACGGGACTTATCGCCACAATTGTGGCGTGCCCAACGTATCAAACACCTGACGTCACACAAATCCTGCATCGAGCAAGCAGGGTTTATCGCGTGATCAGCATATACCAATATAACTTTCCGTCATCAATCGTCAGGCAGTCACGACACTCGTCTGGTCGGAGGATCTTCCCTTTTCTATAGAGGATGAGTGAACTTTACACCCTGTTTCTCATACCTCTTTAGAACCATTGAATACAAACAGATGTTTTAATGGAGATTTAACCGTGACAGACACATACCTATGTAAAATTAAATGTAAAATGTATTGCAAAGTTAAGTTGGTGTTCCTAATATATAAATAAATTAATAGATAGTTAGTTAGATGCATTTTGACGACAACAGTATTAAAATGCCATAGCTGCTCGCTACAAATGAGTTTTAAAGAAAAACATTAACAAGTTTGATAATGTTATCACAAGCATCAATTAATTACAGTCCTTCTCAGCCATGACTAAATTAAATTAACATGCCATGAATTTTTGACTCCATTAAATGCCGTTCTACAAAAAAAAAACACAAAGGTGATTACATCGTTAATGGACGAAAAGCGAACGGTCTTCACTTAAAAGATTATGGACTCTTTGTGTTCAACAATGGGGAAGAAATTAGGCCATGGTGGTGTCAGGACAGTAATGGTGTTTATGTATATACGAGTATATACCTAATTGAATAGGTATGTGAGGTCACATTGCATTGTGGTAGACAGAAAAGAGAAAATATTAAGAGCGTTTATTCTGAAGGTGGGCAACGTCGCAAATAGATGTCAAATATTTCACTGTTTTGATTAATTTAGCAATATTACTGTGTGGAAATAAAAAATGTAGCTAACTGGCGAACTAGAAAATTGATTATGAAATGCAATAATTAATATCGTAATACCGAATGTTAAGTTTTAGATGTAAAAAAACTATTTGGAATCTTTCCAAATGCGTTTTTTACACCTAAAATGGGTACAACATCAAATTCAATGTTATAATTGCAATTAATTATGAATATTCTAGTTCGCTAGATAGCCACATTTCTTATTTGTATGCAGTAATATTGCTTTATGAATCAAAACAGGTAAATATTTGACAGTTATTTGCGACGTTGCCAACTTTTAGGATAAACCCTCTTAACTATCTTATACAAAACTTCAATACCTACTCGACCCAAATGTATGGGACGATTGATATTTTTTTCTCGATTATGATCCCATGGAGAAAGTGGTTCAGTACGATGGTCTGTACCACACTCTTAAATATGACCACACTATTCTGATACATGAGCATAAATAGAAGAGCAGAGAGAAGACAGGGGATAGAAATAGAAATAATGTATTTAGCAAAACGAAGAAATACAATGCATGTTACGTTATTATGATAGTTTTATTTGTGCTCAATTTTTGTAAACAATGACCCATATGCTAGGAAAATCCTGTGTCATAGGGGCCATCCATTCTTCCGATAAGATTATTTAAAAAAATTAGGGAAGCTAAAACGTGTAACAGCAGCAATACTCGTAGTTGTGAGTAAACGCGTGTGATGTCGTGTAATGGGAAAAGTGTGTGAGTGAGAGATGTATGAGTGTGTGATGTGTATCGTGTGGGTTTAGAGAGGGAAGGTGATTTGGGGTGTCTGTGGGTGTGTAAGCGTTCGTGATACTAATAATGATTTAATTAGCAATAATAAAATAATTATACAATAGCTGTCAACCAGGTTTTGAATGTGAAGAAAGAAAATGAACTTCCAATTCACACAGCAAATAATACAATGATCAGTAATCCTTGGTACCTCTTGTTTTACGGGTAATGGATAGCGGAGAGAATAACATGACAACATTGTACAGGAGTCGGCGAATATACGTGGCCCTAAAGGATCCAAGTTTGAACCTCTTCTCTTCATATTGTGCTAGCTGCGCCCCGCGGTTTCATCGCATAAGTCTCGATCCCGTGAGAATATCGGGATAAAAAGTATTCTATGTCCTAACCTAGGTCATGGTCTATCGATTTGCTAAATTTCATCTAAATCTGTTCAGCCATTTTAGCGTGAAAACGTAACAAACAAATAAACAAACGAACTCACTTTCGCATTTTTAATATTGGTTAGGATGTAAATGATACCTGCATTATTGTCTCTCCTTCTTCCTTTAATCCATCCAAAGGTTGTCTGTTAAAGATTGCTTTTAGCGATAAGACCGCCCATTGTGTCACCAAATACGAGTTCTACATTTATATTTGTAATGTTTATAGTGTGCATAATATGAGTATTATATTCTATCTAGACATGCATATAACCCATTAACCCCGATAACCCATTTTTAAAAGCTTTTATTTAACTTTCAATGTATGTATGTATGTTTGTTCTGGTGGAATCTTGCTACTCAATTTTGAAGCAGATATCTTCAACCGATTGAGCTGAAATTTTGTATACACGCTTAGTTTGGATGGCAATACATGATAAGCTGCGTGACGTCATTCTAAATCCAATATGGCGGACCATCCAAGATGGGTGAATAGTTATTTTTAATGCATTTCTACAATATGGTTATCAAATGAAAGAGCTTGTTGAGAGTAACTCGAAAAATAATGTGACGTCATTCTAAATCCAATATGGCGGAACATCCAAGATGGCGGAATAGTTATTTTTTATGCACTTCTGCAATACGAGTATCAAATGAAAGGGCTTGCCGAGAATAATTAGAAAATATTCTGACATCACCCTTAATCCAATATGGCGGACTTTTAAGTTTTTATGTTTTCCTATAGTATGGGTATTAAATGAAAGGGTTCGCTGAGAATAAAAATGCAGGTTAAAAACACAAAAAAAAAAAACAAAAACCTTTTTTTTAAAAGCTTTTATTTAAATGCTCTAAAAAGAAGAAAATAAAATTTTCTTTTAAAATTTTATCTATCAACTTATAACCTCATTATACACAATATAAATGATCATAAAAGCTTGTCGCGCGATTTACTTGTGTAAATAAACTAGTACCTATTTAATTGAGTAACTTAATCTGCTAAGTGAATATATGGAACATTGTAGAACTAAGTTATAACTATTTATAACTAATTAATTAATAAAAGTAGCAAAATTATATACTAACTTAACTAAAACTATTTACAAACTAAAATATAGCATCGAAAAATTCATCCGCATCGCTGTCGACTGGTAATGTACCCAAGAGGCTGGCTGCATTGCCTCGTTGTATGGCAATTGTAATTGACGTTGTATTATGCTTAGCCTCTGCCCAAGGTAAAAACCAGCCCTTGGGTCACGGGAAGTGTCAAATAGCCGTTTGGAGATTTCTTTGAAGAGGCCGTGAGCACTCGGACCTCACGGCCCGAGGGTTTCAACCCCAAACGGCTCGAAAATATAATTACCAACAAGGTTATTATACTTACGCCGCTTGAGGTTTTCTGCAGCTGCAGCGGCAGCACCAGCACAGCACGCTGAGCCAGAAAGATGGGATTGCGCAAGAGTGTCGACACAGGGTGCATCCCACACTAAAGGCCTACCCACCTTCCATGGAAATAAAGACATGCCGTCCGGTCTCTTGCCATCGTCGCGTGCCAAGCCATTGGGTTCTAATACAGCTGGAACGCCGGCGGTGACAAGACTCGTCGGATGATGTCGTTAATGTTCGCGTGCCGCGCTAAGCGACCCGCACTTTGGCTGCAAGACAGGCCGTGATGTCCGAGACTATTGACAACTTCACCAGCGATGAGGAGAACAGCATGCAGCTCCTAGTCGTAGGGAAGCAGCGAGGCGGAATGTAGTGTCGTCGAACAAAGTACCTATGTTTGACGACGGTAGTGCATGAAGCCACAGACCCGATTCCCACTTACCCACAGCCAGCAGACGCGCATGCTCCGCAGGGGTAGCAGACGTGTTAAGTAAATTGTTCTGTACTTTTCTGCAGAGCGGCTCATCCCACCGTCTTTGGGAAGATGGATAATCGGGTAGAGCTGAGTTCGGGCAAGCGAGTTTCCAGGCATCCATAGCCTCGGTGAAGCACGGCACGGAACATCAAAATTAATCAGTGTGGAGGGTAGAATTTTCCTGATTAATTTCTCAGTGCCGTGGACAGAGGATATAAAAGTCGGTAAACTAATACTAGAAATTTTGCGGACGCCGAGGCCTCCCATACGAATGGGAAGAGTAGCTTGCGCCCAAGCTCGGTCGTCCATGGCCACATTTTAAATTAAAGTTAATGTGTGTCGGATAATTTGGTCCATTTTTTCTAAAAGGCGAGTGTGTTTCCCTAAATGGGAAGCGCGAAGAAAATATGTTAATTTAGGGCCGAAACAGCAGTAACGAATTAGGGTGATGGCCGAATGCATATTAATTTGTAACAATCTTTCCGAAACGTCGTTGAAATTTTGTATTTTTTCCTCAATAAAAACGGGAAAGGAATTCTCGAAGATTGGAGACCCAAGGAGACGAAGAGAGCTTTTATCAATAATTTTGATTTCAGGGGCTATTGCGTAAAATTTGGGAAGTGTCAATTGTCTGTCAGTGCTGTCCGCCAAGTATAGTTCACATTTCGAAAGATTGAGATCAAGGCCAATGGAATGAAGTTCGTTTTTTAAGAATTTTAGGTCATTAAAACAGTTTCTACAACGCCTCCCAAGGTTCCATCATCAAGGTACCAAACATTAAATTTGGAATTAAGCTGTCGAATGATTGGATGAATGGCTAAACTAAAAATCACTGGCCCGAGGGGGTCACCTTGTTGACAGCCAACAGCAGATTCCAAAAGGTTGTCCCGATACAGTAATTTAGAATCTGCTAAGTTATTTTCTTTTTTAATTTCAGTTTAATTAAATACTTATAGGTACGTACGCAAACCTCGCGACAAGCTTTTATGATCATATAAATTGTGTATAATGAGGTTATAAGTCGATAGATAAAATTTTAAAAGAAAATTTTATTTTCTTCTTTTTAGAGCATTTAAATAAAAGCTTTTTTTTTAAAGGTTTTTTTGCTAAAAAAAAATTATGGCTTCATTTTTCGCCTGCTCTTGGTACAAACGAAACTCGTACTAAACGTCGAGGCAGTGGCTAAAATGTCTAAAAATTCCCACCATTTACATTTTCTTGCAGTGTTGTTTCTCTTTATATTGTTATTGTGTTTGGATCACTACTAAGAAAACTTTCAGGTTAACAAATAAAATATCATCAGCAGCTAAAAGGTAAGCTACTTCTATTTGCATCAAAATTTCAGTGACCCATTTCCTATCTTCCTGCGGGAATAGGATAAATCCCGTCTCGATAGTGTTGCCTTTCAATATTATAAATAAATGAAGCGGATTTATAGAGGTTTCTGTTTTTTGAGAGTGTATAATTTAAACATAGGTATTATTATATTCTTATAGTATTCTTTAAAACAATAATTAACTAACATAGTGATTAGTGATCTTCGTAAATAGGGCATAACAGTAAATAAGGGTTCGTGACTAAATAATAAAAGCCGCAAGCGTCGATCAAAGGCGCAGATATATGCATTGTGACCTTGAGTGGTTAGCTTGCGTGTTCTGTACTGCATGCATCATGCAACGCGTCGTACGTCCAGCCAGCCAGTAATAGGACTCACCTATCAAGGAGCGCTGTCCCAAATTAGACGCATAATTAATTTATTATACATAAAACAAAAGGTATTATAGTAAAACACGTATACTAAAAGATTAATAATTAAATTATTATTAAATTAAAATAAATTATCTTTAAAATGGTGAAGGTTTCAGAAAAATACGCTAGATAGATTTTGCGTGATTCTCAGTTTTTTATCCGCGTGAGACATAACTTTACAAATCAATTTCAATATGTAATCTAAAGAAATTCTACAATATTCCTATATTAAGATATTAAGAAAATGCGCATATTTAACATTTTTTTTTTTCTAAGTCATCGTTTAGACGTGATCTTTAGTAAAAAATAATTAAAGTCGGTTATCGTCGCCTTAAGTTATGCTTGCTGCGGTCGGTTCGTGGATGGGTGACCATTAAATATTGAGAACCTTCCGTGCCTCGGAAAAGTATTAAGCCGTTGGTCCCGGTTGTCGTTTATTTCTGAATTTACCCAACAACCTTTCGTTTTCCCCAGAAAAAAATAAAAACCGATCTATCATACCTGTAATACGGTCAGTTTATTTATGCAAGTTTAATTACTTAGACAGCTTGACGTAGTCCTATTAAAAGGGCAGCTCTTTATAAAAGCTATTTAATTAATGAAGCACCGATCAGTGAGCTAGCATTTTTATAAGATTTCTTTAATGGGGTTTCAATTAAAGTCAAATAGCTGGCCTTTCTAAACAAAGAGAAGAGTGTTTACAAAGGCTCACCCTTGTTTGGTATAACAACTTTTGATGTAATGTTACTAATTTGAACAACGTTTAAGAAAATAATCAATTTGTATAATATCGATTAACATCATTTTCATTTCATCGAATATTTAGTTGCGATAACAACATTTGCGCTATTGATCAAAAGGTATAATGTTCATTTGATGTAGTGTTCAAGTGGTACGAGTATAACATGTATTTTATCGAATATTCAATTGGTGTAATGTAATGCAGAAAAGAAAACATTGTAAATATTTGCAATTTTTTTATTTTGAATAAGAAAACACCACACGCAAACAACACAACAGCCTGTTTTTTTTCTATATAATCTAGTCGTTTCTGGCACTCGCTGGCCGCTACCGCAGCACCGCTCGCTCCGCTCACTCGGCTCGTGCGTAGGAGGTCACAGGTTTAACCTAACCTAACCACTTTTTTAAAATAATTAACCTACTCTAACTAGTTCCATAACTAACTGACCAAACATATTTTTAATAGTAGAATATTATCATTATTAGTCTAGTGAAACATTAGTTTAAATAAAATTAGTGCATTTGAAAATTCGGTCAAATGACATTATTTCAAAGAAATAAATATGCTAAATAAAAAACTACCAATTAATTATTCGGTCAAATGAATAATTATACGAAATGACTTTATTGTAACTAAAATTAGCCGGAGCGATTTTCGACAAAACATTGTTATACCAAACAAGGGTGATCCGTTTACAGATACTTACTTGAATATTGCTCGTTGTACAATATAAAGAATGTTATTTATGTATCTAGTTTATGTAAAGCATGCTGTTTATATTTATGAGGTTTTGTTCATTGTGCAGTTATCTATCTATAATAAACTAATACTTATCTACTCTAACTACTAATATAATAATTATCTATATCCGTTCATCCTTACATACATACATATACGTACATATTATAAAACAAAGTCGCCGCGTCTGAACGCGATAAACTCAAAAACTATCGAACAGTTCAATGGACGAAACGATTCAAGAGGAAGGTTTTGGTGTATAATAATTAAGGTTTTGTGTAAATTTGCTGAATTAAGATGATTATTATTGAAGATGCCGGAAAAAATCAACCCGAATGGGAGCTTTACTGGCGTGCGCCGCGTAAACCGTAAAAGATACATAGAATGTATGTGCTACAGGATTCTTTATCTTAAAAAGTTCAACAAAAAAGTCCGGGATGGCATATTATGCCATCCCGGACTTTTTTTTTGAACTTTTTATGTCTACCTTCTAAGGATGACTCCCAATGACATAAAATCTTTCAGAATTTGATAAAATTTTCATTGTTATTTCCGAAGCTATTTTTTGGTATTGTATCCTTAACCAACAAAATATGATATTTCAATTGGCCATTTAATTTAAATTAAAACATGTCTTGACAAAATATCATGTAAATGAATAGTTTAAAAAATTATCACAGATTCAAAATTAAGCGTTACAAAATTATTATGGTTGATGGCAACGCGGTGCAGCAGTAGGAGACAATGACCTTTTCCTCAGTTATTAGGTCTGTAATCCCGGTAATAAGTTCCCGTGGGATATTTTGCGACAGCCACGCGGGTGAAGCCGCGGGCAAAAGCTAGTTATATACTAATATAATAAACCTGAAGAGTTTATTTTTTTCTTTGAATGCGCAAATCTCTAGAACTGTAATGATTATTTTTGCATTTGAAAGCCCAATTCTCGTGGAAGCCTATTTAAAATCACGGTACGCCCATAGGAGCCGATCGAAAATAATGAAAATACACTAGTTACACCGGTAGTCGCGGGTAGAAGCTAGTTAAATATAAAGGTAGGTAGATCGTATTGTTTAACAGGACAAATAAAAACAGAAATCACTGTTTCTGTATTTATTTCAAATGATTTCTCATCGCAATAAGCACTTTTATACATAAAGTAGAACAAAAAAAAAATGTCCTATTAATTTTACCTGCATTCCTTTTCACACCTTTAATATTATAAAACACAAACCAGCGATTCGAAAACAGCCGTGACGTCATTAACAGCTGTACTAAAATCCAATAATTAAACTTCCCAAAGATAAGCCGAATCTCGAGAACGGCTTTAAACGTGGCATTACTTTAATTTCTAACGTCTAATCTTATTCAAATAACGTATTATAACGTCATTTAGAATTCGCGTGTAAAGAGACGATAAGCCAAAATCAACATTTCCCCCGCATTTTGATGCAAAAGGGAGAACAATTACAAAAGTTAGGTCCGTATTGTTGAAGGTATTCCGGCGTTTGCAACTGAAAGCATAGGATTTCAGTATCTTTGGTTGAATAAAGAAGAGCTAGATGAACATAATTTGCGTGGCTCAAAATGAGTTGAGATATTTTCACTCAACTTAATTAGCTTATTTCGCGAGAATCTATTTTTAGAGCCGCAATATTGTTTGAAAATAATAAAAACGTAATTTCGGTGACTGACATGTGGCGTAAATTATGCGTTACGCTGACCCGACCCCACCATGAACTGCAAACAAACCTAAAAAAAAAACTCTCGTCAACTAGATAGCAAGGCTGACTGCACATGGGCACGCCACAATTGCGGCGATAAAGCCCCTCTTTGAGGAGTGGCTTGAGAGGCACCACGGCGTCCTTACCTTCCGCCTAACGCAGGTCCTCACCGGATATGGTTGTTTCGGGAGGTTTGTTCCGCATAAGGCAGGAGGAAACGCTGTGTGGATCGCCCGGAGGACACAGTGGAGCATACGGTGGAGGTCTGCCCGCCTTGGGCGGAGCACTGCCGCCGTGCCCTCACTTCACCTTGTGGTTAGTGACTTTGTTGTCAGAGTTTTTATGCAACCAAGATATTTATTGACGGCATGTGAAGCCAAGTCAGAGGGACTTGACGAAACGTCGAGAAAACTCGGGTGTCGAGAAATATCTCACAGGCATGTCGGTTTCCTCTCGACGTTCTTCTTCATCGTTTTTGAAGCAAGTGATAATTATACAATACGCACATGAATCCGAAAAGTCAGAGGTGCGTGCCTTGGGTTCGGACTCGAACCCTATGACATGGCAGTCCGACGGTCACACCACTAGGCTAGGTAATATTACTAACTATATAATACTCGTGGCTAAATGTGAACAGCCGCATGAGCCGATCGTAGGTTAAGCTACACTTGCCGCGGTCGGTTCGTGGATGGGTGACCATTCATAACATATTGAGACCCCGTCTCTTGGAAAGCACGTTAAGCCGTTGGTCCCGGTTGTCATCTTTGTGTAGATGTAGATCTTTGACAATGTTACGGGTAGTCAGAAGCCCAAAAGTCTGAAAACCAGTTTTATACCAAGGGGTATCGTGTTACCCAGTAACTGGTCAAAGTCAATTTCAAATCATTTATTTCAAATAGGCCCTAGCACGGCACTTATCAACGTCAAAAATTACAAAAAAATTAATTGATTCTACGAGTAATCGCCCCTTCCAAAAGGTAATTTTTCTATGGAGAAGAATGGGCAAGAAACTCCACCGTTACTCTTTTAAAATGTTTTACAATATTTTGTATATGTAGGTACTTTCGTTAATTATAATTATATGTGAAGACGATGCATCTAAAAATTAAAAAAATAATTACTATACCACAATAGGTAAAAAGAATTTTAAAAAGAAAGCAACAACACATAAATTAATGACTTATGTGATAGATACATGGTTCTCACATATTTACAAATATTCTAAGAACAGACGATTTTCTAAAAAAGTTACAATTAATAAGTCAGTGTGAAAAGAAGTAGTCACAGAATGTAAAACCAATGTCATATAATAAAATAAAATAATTTATACAACTTAAATTAGCAACCAGTTTGATTTTGTCTAGATTCTAGATTATCCTATGGAGCTCGACCAGCATGTTTCCAAGCATTCTTATCTTGTATATAATCCTCTAATTTGTAATATGCTTGTTTACAAAGTGTACTTTTAATATGAGTTCTAAACTGGGTTGTGGAGGTCAGATAGGCAATTGCTCCGTGTAAAATACTGGTATTCAGCTGCATCTAGTTAGACTGCAAGCCGACCCCAACATAGTTGTGAAAAAGCTAGGCAGATCGATTTATAACTAAATATGTACCTGCTGGTCGTAGAGGTCGGTATACACGCAACCGGCGTGCGTGTATGACCAGATGTATGAAGGTAAACGAAACAAAAGGAGTATGTTAGGATTGTAGCGTTGGCGTTCTGTAGTTTATACCTACCCCCATGGGAAGGCGCAAGTTTATGCATGTATGTATGGTCGTAGAGGTTATTTTAATGCAAACAATAACTGCGGTGCTTCAACAAAGTTCAATCACGAACAAAGAAAAGGGATTATTAGACTGCCTGTCCACTGGAGTGGGGAGGAGAGGAGCGGAGTAGCAGTGTGCCAATATTAACCAATAGAATTGCATAAAACCTCCGCTCCATTTCAGTGGACAGGGATTTGTGAACTAGTTTAAAAATCATACAAAACCGGGAAGCGGAGCGGGGAAACGGAACGGAGAAGCGGAGAGGGGAAGCGGAGCAGAAAAACGGAGCGGAGAAGTGGAGCAGTGAACCGGAGCGGGGAAATATTACTCGTCGCGTGAACTCGGTCTAGCTCCGCACAGTCCGCAACACCACTCCGCTACCTCTCTCTGCACAGTCCGTAACTCCACTCCACTACTTCGCTCCGCATCAATGGACAGACACTGTCCGGAACTCGGCTCCACTCCGCTGCCATTCTCCTCTCCGCTGCCTCGCTCCGTTTCAACGGACAGGCAGCCTTAAGAGAGTGTTTGTTTTGTCTCTTCTGGTCGCTAAATGCATTGCGGATTATGGTGAGCAAAGGGAATATAAATAAATGCTGTGGACTTAGCCTGCAATTTGTTTTATACAAATCAAGCTCTATTTTCTTGTGAATTTCAAGACCATTTTTTTTTCATATAATAACTTGAGGTTTACTAAGTTTGATAGACTCGTCTTTAGTTTTATTTTCTCATAAAATATGACTAAATTAATAGTGTTTTTAATATTATTTATTGGAAAAGTGTATTTTAAAAGCATTCGGTCCAATTTTTTATTGATTAAGAAAAGTACCTCAGCTGTCATTTCCTTGACTTACGCTGTAAGGCCTAGCACGCACTGCTGTGCGTTTTTCTACCGCAAAATCCGTGAAACACAGTGGAAGCGCGCGCACTGCGGGAAAAAATAGCATAAGTAAGAAAACAGAATTTTATTCGTTGCAGCAAAAAAGCGCATCGCAAATCACCGCACCGTAGTGCGCGCTAGGGCTTACGTATTTGGATCACACTTTTAGATTTAAATTATATTTGGCAGGAATTCACAGGGTTACCACCCTTGTCAAAAAAAAAATAGAATATTGAATTTAAAAATATACTAAATAAAATATAAATAATAATTTTTACAAGTTTGAAGTAAAACCACAATAAGAACATAATTTTACTAAACAGAATGCAACGTAATTTCGGTGACTCACTTTGAGCGGCGTAAATTCCGCTTATCCATTAAATAATGCTAGCAGAATAACGGCCACCTAATCATCATACATACATAACTCGCGCCTCCTCCCCATGGAGGTTGTTAGAACCCGCAGAACGCTGCCTGCTATGATCCATAACTACTGTGTACTAAATACCGTAAATCTCCCGTACGCAGGAAAGTTTGGTAATCAGGTCATGATTTGCGTTCATTGTCCTAATAATAATAATAATAATAATAATAATAATAATAATAAGAATTGGCAACACCGTGTCAACTGCACGTCTTGTTTTTTACAGTCTTCGTAATAAAATATTAATTCACACGCAGTTCTACAAGAGTTTGTTAAATTTTAAGTAAACCGTATCCACAAAGCAATAATTCATTAAGGAGATAAATATACACCAAAATGTAAAAGAATTTTAATAAAAACTGCCGAATCGGAGGTGACATGACAGGTGTCACCTCCGATAACAGAACAATGAACACAACAGGAAAATAAGAAAATCAAGACAATGTTGACAAGATCGGCCACACGTCGAGCACGCCTACCACCTCCGGACTCGTCGCTCAGCTCCGCCTCGCCACCGCCGGTACCCAGCCCCACTGTGAACGCTGGGACGACACCAGCCGCGGCAGTTGCGTCGAGCTCGAGCGACGAGTATTTCTCTCCGCCCACGACGCCACCACCTGTTCGTCGACGGGGAAGACACCGGCCTCCGGACGGCTTAGGACCTCGAGGCCCACCGGCCTCTGATAGGGTCCCAGCTCCCGGTGGATGTGTGCAGCGCATGAGATGGACACAATCCATCAACGAGAATGTCATGCGCTCATACTATGGGGCTACAGATGGGGGAAACAACCTGACCGCGTACCGTGTCCGGATGCTCTCTCTTTTTCAGGTGCTTGAGCCAGCTGTCAACGTTTCGGCACAACGATTGTCGGATCAGGTGCGGGTCATCCAGCGTAATCATATGTTGGATGACGCTGTACTTGATCGCCTGCGAAATGAAATGCAGAGTAGCCATGTCATCGCTCCCCCGCCGCAGAGTGTTATTGTAGTACCGCCACAGGACACTACAATTCAAGCTGACGAGAGGATTGATGACAGGGCTACAAACGTAAGTACCCAATGCAATGAGGAATTGAGGAGTGCTTTGGAGGGTGCGATTCGGGAATATCGATTCATGTCGCCCGGACTTAGACCACGTTTACCTCGTTTGCCCATGCATAACAAAAATAGGGCGCTGGTGGCGGTTCTGGATTCGCAGTTGTCAAACTATTTTGATGATTGCGAAGACCTCACTGATACTCATTCAATTCTGTACTGCGCGGCTGTAGCAGCATGTCGTGTAGCTCACGTAAAATTTTCAAATGACTCTAGAGCTACACGACCGAAACCAGCCGTACCAGCTTGGCAGTGCAGAATTGAGCGCCGTATTGGTGGGGCCAGAGCGCTCATCGGCAAACTTATCTGCTTCAGGGAGGGCAATACTCGCCCTAGAGTGATGCGCTTTGTGAGGCGGGCGTTCTCAGGGACTGATATTCGTCCTGAGGACTATGTGTCCCATGTCACAGAGCGCATCGACTTCCTGAAGCAGAAAGTGTATGCATGGGCGAACCGTATTCGTAGGTGTAAGCGGCGAGTGGAGCGATATACTCAGAATCGCACCTTCCAGAGTGATGAAAGGTGGGTTTATAGGGCTTGGGAGCGACCGGACCAAGGTGTGGCTGACGCGCGCCTTCCGGATGATGATGCCATGTGTTCTTTCTGGCGGAGTATCTGGTCGGCGCCTGTCAACCACACCGAAGGAGATTGGACTAGAGAAGTCGAGCGAGCCTGCGATCCAATACCAGAAATGGGGGCTATTACCATCTGCCCCCAAGATGTAGCTCGTGCAGTTCGTCCGTTGCCCAACTGGAAGTCTCCAGGGCCGGACGGGCTGCACAATTTCTGGATCAAATGGTTCAAAAGGTCGCACGCTCGCTTGGCGGCTCAGTACCAGACTGCTTTGGAGTCTGGTTCGCTACCCCAGTTCCTAACGATAGGAGTTACCCACCTGCTCCATAAATCTGGTAGCACCGCGGAACCCAAAAATTATAGGCCGATCACGTGTTTACCGACGGTCTATAAAGTTCTTACTTCCATTTTGAGAGCTAAAATTAACAAACATATAGACACCAACTCCATCATGTCTGCCTCTCAAAATGGATGTAGGAACGGGTCCCGCGGTACTAAGGAGCTACTCCTCATTGATATGGCCATTAGCCAACAGGTTCGCCGTTCCCGAAAAGATCTATCGACATGCTGGATAGATTATAAGAAGGCCTATGACTCGGTGCCACATACATGGCTCAGGAGGGTGCTGGAGTTGTATAAAGTAGATGCAACTCTGCGCACCTTCCTGATGTCGTGTATGGGGCAATGGAGGACGGTCCTTCGCTATCCAGGATGTCGCAATATCCAGAGGAATAGCGAGCCGATAAGGATTGAGCGAGGCATATTTCAGGGCGATAGTTTGAGTCCGCTCTGGTTCTGCTTAGCCCTGAATCCTCTAAGCACATTGCTGGAGGATTCAGGTCTAGGCTATCGGCTGAGGAGAGGTGGTCAGGTTATATCTCACCTTCTCTACATGGATGACCTAAAACTCTTTGCCCCCAACAATTTGCAACTGATGGAGCTACTGAAAGTAACTGAAACTTTCAGTAGCGCCATCAGGATGGAATTTGGTGTCGACAAATGTGCGGTCATGCATGTAAAGCGAGGGGAGATTGTGGAATCCGTGGGAACACAGCTCGTGGATTCCATAAACCTTAGAGCCCTCTCCGCATCCGAAACCTATAAGTATTTGGGTATGTCGGAAGCGTTGGGTATCAATGTTACTGACATGAAGCAATCACTGAAGGAGCGCTTCTTTGGCCGCCTGAAGAAAGTATTCAATAGTCTTTTATCAGGCGGAAATAAGGTGCGCGCCTTCAATGGTTGGGTCATGCCGGTTTTGATGTACTCTTTTGGCATACTCAAATGGACTCAGACTGAACTCGACGCCCTGGATAGAAGGGTGCGTACGCTGCTGACTGCATATCGAATGCACCACCCACGGTCATCGGTAATGAGACTGTATATCCCGCGAAAGTGTGGAGGTCGAGGCTTTTTAAACGCTAAGATCCTCCACAATCGCGAGATATGCAGTCTCAGGGAATATTTCCTAGAAGCCGACGTGGGGATGCATCGAGATGTGGTCGCGGTGGACAAGGGCCTCACCCCGCTCGCCATGGCTAAAGAGAACTGGCGCAAGCCTGTAGTGCTTGACACTAACGATCGCAGGGAGGTATGGCAGAGTAAGGAGCTTCACGGACGCTTTTTCCGGGCCCTACATGGACCCGATGTAGATTTTCTAGCGTCCGTAGCCTGGCTGCGTTTTGGTGACCTCTTTGGGGAAACCGAAGGTTTTGTCTGTGCAATTATGGACGAAGTTATCATGACGAACAATTACCGTAGATTTATTGTGAAAGACGGCACGGTTGACATCTGTCGGGCATGCCACCGTCCGGGAGAATCAATCCGACATATTATCTCCGGCTGTTCTCGTCTAGCTAACGAAGAGTACTTGCATAGACACAACCTTGTAGCCAGGATTATCCATCAGCAACTTGCTCTGAAATACAATCTTGTGGAATCGGAAGTGCCGTATTACAGGTATGTGCCCGACCCAGTTCTCGAAAATGGAAATATCACATTGTACTGGGATCGATCCATCATCACTGACAGGACTATTGTTGCGAATAAACCTGATATAGTGGTGGTGGATCGAGTAGAGCGGCGCACAATGATTATTGACATAACGGTCCCGCATGACGGGAACCTCGTGAAAGCTGAGAAAGATAAACAAATCAAATATCTTGACTTGGCTCACGAGGTTGTTGACATGTGGGATGTGGACTCAGCGATCATTGTGCCGATAGTCGTATCAGCCAATGGCTTAGTTGCCAAGAGCCTCGACCAACACCTAACGAGGCTCTCGTTGGGCAGCTGGATCAAGGGCTTGATTCAGAAAGCGGTACTGCTGGACACGGCTCGCATTGTCAGGAGGTTCCTCTCTCTGGAGCCCTGACCGCCGGTAGCTTGGACCCTGTTCCCGATACCGGTGGGCTACTATTTTTTATATTTTTAAATGTTTTTTTTTATGAATTTTATAAAAATATTTAAAAATGTACTTAATAAGTTTATAAATGAATAAATGAGAATAATAATAATAATAAGGCAACACTGATACGTCAACAATGTCAAGTTTTTTCTTATCACATAATTTACATATTTAAATAATTCCGTACATCGTAAAAATACCAAAAGCGCCAAATAGAATAAACAAGAAATAAATATCTTGAATAAACAAGAAATTATACAATAAACATAACTAAAATGAAAAAACGAAAGAAATATAGAAACATGAAAATGACGCTGTCAAACTCGGACTCCCTAAAAACAAATTATGTAAGATTTGAAAACTAAATAAGTATGTTGACGAGATCAGCAGCTCGCCGTGCACGCCTTCTACCCCCGGACTCGCCGCTCAGCTCCGCCTCGCCGCCGCCGGTACCCAGCCCCATCGTGAGCGCTGTGTCGACACCGGCCGTGGTAGTTGCGTCGAGCTCGAGCGACGAGTATTTCTCCCCTCCGACGTCGCCAACACCTATACGTCGGCAAGGGAGAGGCCGGCCACCGAGAAGCTTGGGACTTAGGGGCCAACCGGCCCCGAGCCGGGTCCCCGCTGCCGGTGGTTGTGTGCAGCGCATGAGATGGACTCAGTCTATGAACGAGAACGTCATGCGCGCATATTACGGGTCTACAGAGGGAGGAACTAACCTCACTGCGTACCGTGTTAGGATGCTGTCTCTGTTTCAGGAACTAGAGCCAACCGTCAACGTCTCGGCCCAACGACTGTCGGATCAGGTGCGTGTCATCCAACGCAATCATAGGTTGGACGATGCCGCACTTGATAGGCTGCGCTCAGAGGTACTGAGCAACCATATCGTATCAACTCCAGCACAAACCGCGGCACAAACGTCAAATACTGATGCAATCCCGCCGCGGTCCAATCATGGTGTTGCAGAGGAGGATGATAGGGTTGACACAGTAAGTAGCCAGTGCAACGTCCGACTGAGGAGCGCACTGGAGGATGCGTTTCGCGAGTATAGGCACACTCCGACCGAACTTAGACCCCGACTTCCACGCTTACCCATGCACAAAAAAAATAGGGCGCTGGTGTGTGCCTTGGACTCGCAGCTTAAGAATTTCTTCGAGAGCAGCGAGGATCTCATTGATACACACTCGATCCTGTATTGTGCGGCTGTTGCGGCATGTCGTTTAGCTAACGTCAAGTTCCCAAACTGTGACGGAGCTACTCGACCAAAACCAGCCGTACCAGCCTGGCAGTGCAGGATCGAGCGACGTATTGATGGGACCAGGGTACTCATCGGCAAACTATACTGCTTCAGGGAGGGCAATACACGACCACGAGTGATGCGCTTTGTAAGGCAGGCATTCTCGGGGACTGGAATCAGTCCTCAAGAATACATGTCCCGTGTTACAGAGCGCATCGACTTCCTGAAGCAGAAAGTTTGTGCATGGGCGAGCCGAATTCGGCGGTATAAGCGGCGGGTTGACCGATACACGCAAAATCGCATGTTCCAGAGCGATGAGAGGTGGGTATATAGAGCTTGGGAGCGGCCTGAACAAAATGTGACAGACGTGTGCCGCCCAGATGATGCCGCCACGAGTGCATTCTGGCGCAGCATATGGTCGGTACCCGTCTGTCACGCTGAGGCTGGCTGGATGCAGGATGTCGAGCGAGTGTGTGAAACTATACCAGAAATGGATAAGGTGGAAATCACGCCATTAGATATAGCCAGTGCAGCCCGTCCGTTACCGAACTGGAAATCACCGGGACCGGACGGACTGCACAACTTTTGGCTAAAATGGCTAATTAGTTCACACACTTGCCTGGCATCTCAATTCCAGTCATCCTTAGAGACTGGGTCGCTACCACAGTTCCTTACAACAGGCGTTACCCACCTGCTCCATAAGTCAGGTAGTCCCGCGGAACCCAAGAATTATAGACCGATCACATGTTTGTCGACGGTTTATAAACTTCTTACATCCATTTTGAGAGCGAAAATTAACACACACATTGACAATAACTCGGTTATGTCTGCCTCTCAAAATGGATGTAGGAATGGGTCCCGCGGAACTAAGGAGCTACTCCTCATTGACATGGCCATAAGCCAACAGGTTCGTCGATCCCGCAAGGATCTGTCGATATGCTGGATAGACTATAAGAAGGCCTACGACTCGGTGCCACATACATGGCTCATGAGGGTGCTGGAGTTGTACAAGATAGATGCAACTCTGCGCACCTTCCTGATGTCGTGTATGGGGCAATGGAGGACGGTCCTTCGCTACCCAGGATGTCAACAGATCCAGGGGAATGATGAGCCTGTATGGATTAAACGGGGAATATTTCAGGGCGACAGTTTGAGTCCACTTTGGTTCTGCTTAGCCCTGAATCCTCTAAGCACACTGCTGGAGGATTCAGGTCTGGGCTATCGGTTGAGGAGAGGTGGTCAGGTCATATCTCACCTCCTCTACATGGATGACTTGAAACTCTTTGCCCCCAACAAATCGCGACTGATGGAGCTACTGAAGGTAACTGAAACATTCAGTAGCGCCATCAGGATGGAATTTGGTGTGGACAAATGTGCAGTCATGCATGTAAAGCGAGGGGAGATTATGGAATCCGAGGGAACTCAACTCTCGGACTCCATACACCTTAGATCCCTCTCCTCAGCCGAAAGCTATAAGTACTTGGGTATGTCGGAAGCGTTAGGCATCAACGTTGCTGACATGAAGCAATCGTTGAAGGAGCTCTTCTTTGGTCGCCTGAAGAAGGTTTTAATTAGTCTTCTTTCGGGCGGAAACAAGGTGCGCGCCTACAACGGTTGGGTCATGCCGGTTTTGATGTACTCTTTCGGCATACTCAAATGGACTCAGACCGAACTCGACGCCCTGGACAGAAGGGTCCGTACACTCTTGACCGCAAACCGGATGCATCACCCACGTTCATCGGTGATGAGACTGTACATCCCGCGGAAGTGCGGGGGTCGAGGCTTTTTAAACGCTAAGACCCTCCACAACCGCGAGGTGTACAGCCTCAGGGATTATTTTTTTAAAGCCGAAGTGGGTATGCACCGGGATGTGGTCGCAGTAGACAAGGGACTCACCCCGCTCTCCATGGCTAATGAGAACTGGCGCAAACCTGTAATACTTACTACAGATGACCGCAAGGAGGTATGGCAGAGCAAGGAGCTTCACGGGCGCTACTATCGGGCTCTTCATGAGCCTGGTGTAGATTTCTTAGCGTCCGTATCCTGGCTACGTTTCAGTGACCTTTTCGGGGAAACTGAAGGTTTTGTCTGTGCAATTATGGATGAAGTTATCTTGACGAATAACTACCGGAGACATATTATGAAGGACGGGACGGTTGACGTGTGTCGGGCATGCCATCGTCCGGGTGAGTCCATCAGACATATTATCTCTGGTTGTTCGCGTCTGGCTAACGGCGAGTACTTACACAGGCATAACCAAGTGGCCAGGATTATTCACCAGCAACTTGCTTTGAAATATAAACTTGTTGACTCTGAGGTACCGTATTACAAGTATGTGCCCGACCCAGTTCTCGAAAATGACCATATCACGTTGTACTGGGATCGGTCTATCATTACTGACAGGACTATTGTTGCCAATAAGCCTGATATAGTGGTGATAGACCGATTAGCGCGCCGCGCAATGATAGTCGATGTTACCATCCCACATGACGGGAACCTCGTGAAAGCTGAGAAAGAGAAACAAATAAAATATCTCGACTTAGCACACGAGGTTGTTGACATGTGGAATGTGAGCTCGGCTATCATTGTACCGATTGTCGTAACGGCCAATGGCCTGATGGCCGAAAGCCTCGACCAACATCTTTCGAGGCTCTCGTTAGGCGGTTGGATCAAGCGCCTGATTCAGAAGGCAGTACTCCTCGATACGGCTCGCATTGTGAGGAGGTTCCTGTCTCTGCAGCCCTAACCACCGGTAGCTTGGACCTTGCTCCCGACACCGGCGGAATACTATTTTTTATATTTTTAAATGTTTTTTATATAGTTTTTAAGAAATATTTAAAAATGTATTTTATATGTTAAAATGTTAATAAAGATAATAATAATAATAAATAGACGCAACTCTACGCACCTTCTTGATGTCATGTATGGGGCAGTGGAGGACGGTCCTTCTCTATCCAGGATGTCGACAGATCCGGGGGATCGATGAACCGATCAGGATTGAGCGGGGAATATTCCAGGGCGATAGTTTGAGTCCGCTTTGGTTCTGCTTAGCCTTGAATCCTCTAAGCACACTGCTAGAGAATTCAGGTCTAGGCTATCGGTTGACAAGAGGTGGTCAGGTTATATCTCACCTCCTTTACATGGATGACCTGAAACTCTTTGCCCCCAACAATTTGCGACTGATGGAGCTACTGAAGGTAACAGAAACGTTCAGTAGCGCCATCAGGATGGAATTTGGTGTGGACAAATGTGCAGTTATGCATGTAAAGCGAGGGGGGATTATGGAATCCGTAGGAACCCAACTCTCGGATTCCATACACCTTAGATCTCTCTCCTCAACCGAAACCTACAAGTATTTGGGTATGTCGGAAGCATTAGGCATCAAGGTTACCGACATGAAACAATCGTTGAGGGAGCGTTTCTTTGGCCGCCTGAATAAAGTGTTAAATAGTCTTTTATCAGGCGGAAACAAGGTGCGCGCCTTCAACGGTTGGGTCATGCCGGTTTTGATGTATTCCTTCGGCATACTCAAATGGACTCAGACGGAACTTGACGCTCTGGATAGGAAGGTCCGTACATTGTTGACAGCTTATCGGATGCATCACCCACGATCATCAGTGATGAGACTGTACATCCCGCGGAAGTGTGGGGGTCGAGGTTTCTTAAATGCTAAAACCCTCCACAACCGCGAGATTTGCAGTCTCAGGGAATATTTCCTTCAAACTGACGTGGGGATGCACCGAGATGTGGTCGCAGTGGACAAGGGCCTCACCCCACTCTCCTTGGCGAAAGAGAACTGGCGCAAACCTGCAGTACTTGATACTAACGATCGTAAGGAAGTCTGGCAAGGCAAAGAGCTTCACGGACGGTTTTTCCGGGCCCTCCATGGGCCTGATGTAGACTTTTTGGCATCTGTATCCTGGCTGCGTTTCGGCGATCTCTTCGGGGAAACCGAAGGTTTTGTCTGTGCGATTATGGATGAAGTTATCATGACGAATAATTACCGGAAATACATTGTCAAGGACGGTACGGTTGACATCTGTCGGGCATGCCACCGTCCCGGTGAATCAATCAGACATATTGTTTCCGGTTGTTCTCGTCTTGCTAACGGCGAGTACTTGCATAGACACAATCTAGTGGCTAGGATTATCCACCAGCAACTTGCCTTGCAATACAACCTTGTTGAGTCAGAAGTACCATACTACAGGTATGTGCCCGACCCAGTTCTCGAGAATGGTCATGCCACATTGTATTGGGATCGATCTATCATCACTGACAGGACTATTGTAGCCAATAAGCCTGATATTGTGGTGATAGATCGAGGAGAGCGCCGTGCAATGATTGTTGATATCGCTGTCCCTCATGACGAGAATCTCGTGAAAGCTGAGAAAGATAAAAAAATCAAGTATCTCGACTTAGCACACGAGGTTGTCGACATGTGGGACGTGGACTCTGCAATCATTGTACCGATAATCGTAACAGTTAATGGCCTAATAGCGGAGAGCCTCGACCAACACCTCAGGAGGCTCTCATTGCGCGGCTGGGTCAAGGGCTTGATTCAGAAAGCAGTACTCCTAGACACGGCACGCATCGTGAGGAGGTTCCTCTCTCTAGAGCCCTGACCACCGGCACCTTGGACCCTGTTCCTGATGCCGATGGACCACTACTTTTTATATTTTTAAATGTTTTTTTTTTTTTTTTCTTTTTCATAAAAATATTTAAAAATGTAATTTGTATGTATAAAAATGTAATAAAGAAATAATAATAATAAAAATATCTGGCAACACAAAAACGTCAACACGTCAGAAAAATAGTTCCCTGAATTTTCATAGTTTTATTCACGACGCAGTATTTTTTCTGTTATATCAGAACCCGAAAAGACCTTTAAATCAAAATAAAACATAAAAATAAATAACAAAATGAACCACAGAAATAGACCTACTTAATGAAAAAATACCACAGCGGAGGTGAAGTGACAGATGTCACCTCCAATAAAAGCTATGAAAACGGAATGAAAACTAAATGTTGACGAGATCTGCTGCACGAGCACGCCCACCACCTCCGGACTCGTCGCTCAGCTCCGCCTCGCCGCCGCCGGTACCCAGCCCCATCGTGAGCGCTGTGACGACACCGGCCGCGGTAGTTGCGTCGAGCTCGAGTGACGAGTATTTTTCCCCGCCGACGTCGCCAACACCTGTACGTCGGCAGGGGAGAGGCCGGCCACCGAGAAGCTTGGGACTTAGGGGCCAACTGGCCCCGAGCCGGGTCCCCGCTGCCGGTGGTTGTGTGCAGCGCATGAGATGGACTCAGTCTATGAACGAGAACGTCATGCGCGCATATTACGGGTCTACAGAGGGAGGAACTAACCTCACTGCGTACCGTGTTAGGATGCTGTCTCTGTTTCAGGAACTAGAGCCAACCGTCAACGTCTCGGCCCAACGACTGTCGGATCAGGTGCGTGTCATCCAACGCAATCATAGGTTGGACGATGCCGCACTTGATAGGCTGCGCTCAGAGGTACTGAGCAACCATATCATCTCAACTCCGGCACAAACCGCGGCACAAGTGTCACCTATTGATGCAATCCCGCCGCGGTCCAATAGTGGTGTTGAAGAGGAGCATGATAGGGTTACCACAGTAAGTAGCCAGTGCAACGTCCGATTGAGGAGCGCACTGGAGGATGCGCTTCGCGAGTATAGGTACACTCCGACCGATCTTAGACCCCGATTACCACGCCTACCTATGCATAAAAAAAATAGGGCGCTGGTGTGTAGCTTGGACTCGCAGCTTAGAATTTTTTTCGAGAGCAGCGAGGATCTCGTTGATACTCACTCGATTCTGTACTGTGGGGCTGTTGCGGCATGTCGTTTAGCTAACGTCAAATTCCCAAACTGTGACGGAGCTACTCGACCAAAACCAGCCGTACCAGCCTGGCAGTGCAGAATCGAGCGACGTATCGATGGGGCCAGGGTACTCATCGGCAAACTATACTGCTTCAGGAAGGGCAATACACGACCACGAGTAATGCGTTTTGTGAGACGGGCATTCTCGGGGACTGGAATCAGCCCTCAAGAATACATGTCCCGTGTCACAGAGCGCATCGACTTCCTGAAGCAGAAAGTTTGTGCATGGGCGAGCCGTATTCGGCGGTATAAGCGGCGGGTTGATCGATACACGCAGAATCGCATGTTCCAGAGCGATGAGAGGTGGGTATATAGAGCTTGGGAGCGACCTGAACGAAATGTGACGGACGTGTGCCGCCCGGATGATGCCGCCACGAGTGCATTCTGGCGCAGCATCTGGTCGGTGCCCGTCTGTCACACTGAGGCTGGCTGGATGAAGGATGTCGAGCGAGTGTGTAAAGCTATCCCAGAAATGGAACCTGTGTCTATCACGCCATTAGACGTAGCCAGAGCAGTCCGTCCGTTACCGAATTGGAAATCACCGGGACCGGACGGACTGCACAACTTTTGGTTAAAATGGCTGACTAGTTCGCACACTCGCCTAGCATCTCAATTCCAGTCATCCTTAGAGTCTGGGTCGCTACCACAGTCACTAACAACAGGCGTTACCCACCTGCTCCATAAGTCAGGTAGTCCTGCGGAACCCAATAACTATAGACCGATTACATGTTTGTCGACGGTCTATAAACTTCTTACATCCATTCTGAGAGCGAAAATCAACACACATATTGACAGTAATTCAATTATTTCTGCCTCTCAAAATGGATGTAGGAACGGGTCCCGCGGTACTAAGGAGCTACTCCTCATCGACATGGCCATAAGCCAACAGGTTCGTCGATCCCGCAAGGAGTTGTCGACATGCTGGATAGACTATAAGAAGGCCTACGACTCGGTGCCACATACATGGCTCATGAGGGTGCTGGAATTGTACAAGATAGACGCAACTCTGCGCACCTTCCTGATGTCGTGTATGGGGCAATGGAGGACGGTCCTTCGCTATCCAGGATGTCGACAGATCCGGGGGAATGATGAGCCTGTATGGATTAAACGGGGAATATTTCAGGGCGATAGTTTGAGTCCACTTTGGTTCTGCTTAGCCCTGAATCCTCTAAGCACACTGCTGGAGGATTCAGGTCTGGGCTATCGGTTGAGGAGAGGTGGTCAGGTCATATCTCACCTCCTCTATATGGATGACTTGAAACTCTTTGCCCCCAACAAATTGCGACTGATGGAGCTACTGAAGGTAACTGAAACATTCAGTAGCGCCATCAGGATGGAATTTGATGTGGACAAATGTGCAGTCATGCATGTAAAGCGAGGGGAGATTATGGAATCCGAGGGAACTCAACTTTCGGACTCCATACACCTTAGATCCCTCTCCACAGTCGAAAGCTATAAGTATTTGGGTATGTCGGAAGCGTTAGGCATCAACGTTACTGACATGAAGCAATCGTTGAAGGAGCGCTTCTTTGGTCGCCTGAAGAAGGTATTAACTAGTCTTCTTTCGGGCGGAAACAAGGTGCGCGCCTTCAACGGTTGGGTCATGCCGGTTTTGATGTACTCTTTCGGCATACTCAAATGGACTCAGACCGAACTTGACGCCCTGGATAGGAGGGTCCGTACACTGCTGACCGCAAACCGGATGCATCACCCACGATCATCTGTGATGAGGTTGTACATCCCGCGGAAGTGCGGGGGTCGAGGCTTTTTAAATGCGAAGACCCTCCACAACCGGGAGGTTTGCAATCTCAGAGAATATTTTTTAAAAACCGATGTGGGTATGCACCGTGATGTGGTGGCAGTGGACAAGGGGCTCACCCCACTGTCCATGGCTAAAGAGAACTGGCACAAGCCTGTGATACTTACTACAGATGACCGCAAAGAGGTATGGCAAAGCAAGGAGCTTCACGGGCGCTTCTATCGGGCTCTTCATGAGCCCGGTGTAGACTTCCTAGCGTCCGTATCCTGGCTACGTTTTGGTGAACTTTTCGGGGAAACTGAAGGTTTCGTCTGTGCAATTATGGACGAAGTTATCTTAACGAATAACTACCGGAGACATATTATGAAGGACGGGACGGTTGACGTGTGTCGGGCATGCCACCGTCCGGGTGAGTCCATCAGACATATAATCTCTGGTTGTTCTCGTCTGGCTAACGGCGAGTACTTGCACAGGCATAACCAAGTGGCCAGGATTATTCACCAGCAACTTGCTTTGAAATACGAACTTGCAGATTCTGAGGTACCGTACTACAAGTATGTGCCCGACCCAGTTCTTGAAAATGACCATGTCACGTTGTACTGGGATCGGTCTATCATTACTGACAGGACTATTGTTGCCAATAAGCCTGATATAGTGGTGATAGACCGATTAGCGCGCCGCGCAATGATAGTCGATGTTACCATTCCACATGACGGGAACCTCGTGAAAGCTGAGAAAGAGAAACAAATAAAATATCTCGACTTAGCACACGAGGTTGTCGACATGTGGAATGTGAACTCGGCTATCATTGTGCCGATTGTCGTAACGGCCAATGGCCTGATGGCCGAAAACCTCGACCAACATCTCTCGAGGCTCTCGTTAGGCGGTTGGATTAAGGGCCTGATCCAGAAGGCAGTACTTCTCGATACGGCTCGCATTGTGAGGAGGTTCCTATCTCTGCAGCCCTAACCACCGGTAGCTTGGACCCTGCTCCCGACACCGGCGGAACACTATTTTTTATATTTTTAAATGTTTTTTCTTTTTTTATATAGTTTATTTAAGAAATATTTAAAAATGTAAATGATGAGAACGAAAGCAAATAAACGACATAATAATAATAATAAACATTTATTTCAGACCAGGTCCATATTCTTGTTAGTAACAATATACTTAAAAACTAATGTTAGTACTCATCACAACACAAATTAAAATGAGACATGAAGCCGCATCCATCTCTGCAGCATGGGGGACTCCCCCCGATCTGCAAATACACACAGTATAGAGTTGGAACTACCACGAACGCGAGTGAGTAGGGAGGCACATCTTTTCCTTATGACGGCGGCAAATCCATCAACCCGCGCCTCAGCAAACATCCCTGACGCACTACAACGCCATGGCAGCCCCAACAGTACCCTGAGTGCATTGTTGTATTGGACACGCAGATCGCTGTATGCCCGCTGCGAATACCTGACCCACAGGCTGCAGGTGTAAAAAGATTGGCAATATGCTTTAAAAAGCGTGATCTTAACCGCATTCGTACACCGTGCAAACCTGCGGGCCAGCATGTTACAACGGACAGCCAGCGACCTGCGTTCCCTTTCTATGTCTACATTATCACTTAAATCATCGGTGACCCAGTGACCCAAATATTTAAATTTAGACACCCTGCACAGTGGAGTGCCATAAAGTGACACATCCGGAAATGCTGGGTAAGAAAAACCACTTGCTTTGAAGAGCATTAGTTCACTCTTCCCAACATTATACTTAAGCCCATGAGTCACCGCATATGATTCACAAATAGACACTAGCCGCCTCATGGCACTAATTGATGGACTCAACAACACCATGTCGTCTGCGTAACTAAGGTTATTGGTACACACTCCGTCAATATGACATCCGACCATGGTGCTGCTGAGCTCAACAATCAACCGGTTCAAGTACAGGTTGAACAAGCGAGGTGAGCTTAATCCCCCCTGCCTCACTCCGCATTTCAACCGGTACACACTCGAAAGAGAACCGTTCCATCTCACACAATTGCATTGATTGCTATACCAAAACTTAAAAATGGACATAACTTCAGTAGGTAAGGAAGTTTCAGTCAGCAACTTATCCCACAACACGTCATAACTGACAAGATCGAATGCCTTCGATAGGTCCAAAAAACAGGCAAAGACAGGCGTGTTTCTATCCTTGTAGTACTGCACAGTCTGCTTTAGGCACAATATAGCGCTTTCAGTGGACAGCCCCGGCCTAAAGCCAAACTGAGCGTCGTGTATTTGGAGATGCTTAGCCAATTGTTTGTCAAGCAGACTGTCCAGTACCTTGGCTGAAACAGTTGCCAAGGATATAGGTCTGTAATTGGAGACATCAGAGGCATTTCCAGTTTTGTTTTTAATAATAGGGACCACAACTGTAAACATGAAGCTATCCGGTAAATAACAGTGACTGACACACAAATTAAAAAACATAGCAAGTACACGTGGCAAGTGCACCCCGGCGTATTTCAGATGTTCGATACTGAGGCCATCGTGACCTGGTGACTTGCCTCTCATCATTGATTTTACAACCGATGCAACTTCCTTAGGAGAAAATCGAACGTCAATGTCCCCAGAAATGGTCTCAGCATCGACAATCCGTGTCGTTCTGACAAGAGGTGACTCAACCTTAAAGTGTTGCTTAAATAAGTTAGCTATTTCTGTCGGCTCGTGCACGCCCGCCACACTCACCGGAAAGCTTGACCGCGGATTTAACTTATTGGTTGCCTTCCAAAATGCACTAAATTGCTTGTCTGACTGATTTTTAGCTATAATATCCATTTTTATTTGTTTTTCATTGTCCTGGCAATATTTAAGCTTGCCTTTAAAAATCCCTCTGGATTGACACATGTTTGTGTAAATGCATCCCGATCCAGGTTTGTTATGTAGCAACCAAGTCTGATAATGCATGCGGGCCTCCCTGTGAGCGTCACGTACATGCAAATTCCAACCAACCACATATTTCCTTTTACAGCGTATGTTATCAGAACCAATATACGTAATATCTGCACCATCTTTCAAAATACTTATAAGCGTGTCGTACAATTCATCTAACAGTCTGTGGTGGCTAGTATCAGAGCACATTCCATGCGAACAATAACGAAATTCCGTAGGAAAATCTAATAATCTTAATTTAGAATGACAAAAGTTTGTATACTCATCAATTTGTTTAACATTTCTTTCACCCCAAATGACCCTATTACAAGAGTGAGTTTTGCTCACTGACTTAGGTATTATTAAATCTATGTTACACTCAATAATCAAAGGAATGTGGTCCGACGAATACACATACACATCACACCAATCATCACATCAATGAACACACTCATTTGCTTAAGCAAACATTCGGTCAGCTCCTTCATCCATGATACAGGCAGATATTGGCTGGCCACAGCTTAAAACTAGCTCTTGCCTCTAGTGCAGATGACCCATGAAAACTTTGCGAGGGAGTTTGTTGCGCCACTTCTCTTCCCAGCTAAAGCACTACGAAGATCACCACTTCCTTCATTTATGTATTAAGACGCAGATATATGCCAGTGACCTTGAACGGTTCGCTTGTGTGTTCTGTACTGAGCTCACGCAACGCATCGTATGTCCAGCCAGTAATAGGACTCGCCCATAAAGGACCGCTGTCCTAAATTAGACGCATTATTAATTTATTATACCTACATAAAACGTAAAGTATTTTAATCTTCTTCTTCTTTTCGTGTGGTTAGTAACTAACCTGGTTTCAGAGTTTAAAGCCGCCCATGGGCCTTTGACTTGGCTTCACATGCCGTCAAGAAATATCTCTCAGGCATGCCCACGATGTTTTCTTTCACCATTTTTGAAGCAAGTGATAATTATACAATACGCACATAAATCCGAAAAGTCAGAGGTGCGTGACATGGGTTCGAACTCGAGACTTGGTAGTCCGACGGTCACACCACTAGGCTATTAGATAATTGAGTATTCTAATTAAACACGTATACTAAATCAATAATTAAATCATCTTTAAAATGGTGAAGGTTTCAGAAAAATACGTTTGATAGATTTTCAGTGATTCTCAGTTTTTTATCCGCGTTAGTCATCACTTTACAAATTAATTTCACTATGTTATATAAACATAATCTATTTTTTTTATAAATAATGAAGAAAATGCTATTTTACATATATTTTTTCCAAATCATTAACACTTCTTCTCGTTTAGACGTGATCTTCAGTATAAAATCAATAAAAGTTGGATATCGTCGCCTTAAGGCTTGCGCAGACCAGCGCGACACCGGTTATTGTTATACTGTGAAGTTTTCTTAGAAATTGTATTGTTCGTGTCGCGTCGCGCGACAAGTCGCGCTGGTCTGCACAAGCCTTTAAGTTCTGTTTACGTTTTTATTTCTGCTTGAGTAGCTGTTTTCAATGGTCTTGACGAGTCTATATTGGCGTGTGCTAGCTGGCATAAATGGCTAATAGTTTAATTATTCTTTTTGTTTTTTTCGTATTGTTAATTACTTTCCATACTATTATAAAGAATAAAGTTCGTCTAACTGAACAAACAGCTGTGCTGCTGGGAAGTTTGTTGCGCCACTACTCTTCCCAGGTAAAGGTTTGTGCAGACCAGCGCGACTTGTCGCGCGACACGAACAATACAATTTCTAAGAAAACTTCACAGTCTAACAATAACCGGTGTCGCGTCGCGCGACAAGTCGCACTGGTCTGCACAAGCCTTAAAGCGTTTTAGGAAGTGGTGAAGCGTTTTGGAGAACATGTAATTTTTATGTTCAAAAAGTGCTGATTCTCCACTTAATTTGAATAATAACTTTTGATTTTGGTTTTGACCATAAAATGTAAAACTAATATGCAACTTTGTTAAATCATGCAAATAAAAGGTGTCAAAAATGACGCTACAATAAAGTCAGCTACACAAACTGACAAATAACGAGTTTGTGCGACGGTCAAACACCGATGTCACACAAAATCCTGACGTCACACAAATCCTGCATCGCGCAATTAGAGTTTGTCGCGCGAACAGCATATAGGTATGTACAATGCCGCCCATGGGCATGTGACTGCCCGTATTTTTCTGAAAACTCATGAATTAAAAAAAAAAAAAATACTTTAAAACGGGGCTCTATCTTTAATAATTTTCATGTAATTTAATTTTAATATTTTGAGTAGTGTATGTGACCTTACTTTACATTTTTGCCACATCTCCGACGTTATTAGCTCGATTTGGATTATGTTTATTATTTCTAAAAGCTTAACTCATAAACTTTTAGAATTGTACATTTGGTTGTTTCGCAACAATTAGTAACTGTTGAGTAAAAGACCTCCCCCAAGCCGCTTCGACCAGTTCTATGCTTCCAGCGGATTCCTGCGGCCTTGATAAGATCTTGATAGGTCCACCTAGTGAGAAGCCTTCCAACGCGTCTTCAGGTACGCGGTCGCCAATCCAGAACCTTTCGAACGCATCGGCCATCTGTTCTGTGAGAAATATGCTCTGTTGAGTGCATTGATCATCATCATCATTCATAGCCTGACTTCAACCACTCCTGAGCATAAGCCTCTCTTTTCCTGTGCCAATCCCCATGCTCCTATGCCAGCCTCTTCTAGGTTCCACCTGCGATCATAACAATGTCGTCCGCCCATCTCGCCGCCGAAAGACCGTCACTTCATCTTCCAGTCCTTGAACGCTTCTCGGTCACTGCCTTACTCCACTTGTCATCACTGCGCCTTACCAGGTGTCCTGCCCAACTCCATTTGAGTTCCATGACTCGTTTTCCAAAATCGAAAACCTTCTTACGTCTGTGGATCTCGACTTCTTGAACTTGGTCTTAAAGCTTTATGCCAAGTTTCGAACGCTCCATCAGCTCCATGGCTCTCTGTGTAAATCTCTATCTATTTTCTGAAAACAGACTATGAAAAGCAAAATCAGAGAACAGAAATATTTCTACTGACCTAATCTTGCAACAAGACGCCAATTAATCCATTCACCGCCAAGTTCCAAGTATAATAATTTAATGTTAATTTTAACATTATACGCATGAAAACAAATACACAAAAATGTTTAGTTCGCGTGACATTTTTAATCAGTATCTACATTTAATTACGTCGTCTATTATTGTTGTTGAATGTACTGAACAATCAATCATATTGTATGGGCGTGCCGTCCCATACAAATTGTTAAAAAGCGGCCAAGTGCGAGTCGGACTCGCAAACGAAGGGTCGAGCCCAAGAATATTTAGCACCACATTTTTTTATTTCGATAGATAGATAAAACATTTATTCAGAGCATACAAAGGATACGCAAAACTATTTCAACTTTAGTGTAAAATACGTTTCTTGAAATACCCTTAATTTTTAAATTTATTAGATTTTCTCTTTTCAATCGCTTTCTCACTGCTGAGAATCGTGAATCCGTATCAAATTGTCAACGGTCTTTTTCCATCTGGTACGATCAATGGCCTGGTGCAGCGCGGCGCTGATAGGTATCGTCAAATGCTCGGATATTTGATCCGACCAACTTTCTGGGCTTCGGTCTCAAGGTCTTTTGACCTCTATTTTCCCAGACACCATTAGTCGTTCCATGTTATTGGTACCTCTACGAGCAATATGGGCAATTATTGTTAGGTATAGCGGTCATAGTATTACACAGTCTGTGAAATTTTCAAGTGTCTACCTATTACGGTTCAAAAGATATAGCCCTGTGACAGTCGGACGGAAGGATGGGCTGACAGCGGAGCATTAGTAATAGTCCCGTTGGCACCCTTTTGGTACGGAACCCTAAAAATGGTTTTATCATAATGTCAAGTCTTTTGAGAATTACACGGGTTATCGCGTTATGGGGTGAATAGGGTAAAAGGGAAAAGATCCCGTTTGTTAAGGGCGAAATTAAGATGATTGGGCTTTAATAAGATTAAAAGACGGAGGAAACGACCGATTGATGGCTTGTAAGATTTTTGCTTTTGTGAGTATAAGGTTAAAAAATTACCCGTGAAAGCGGAATCCTGTAAAGATTTTTAAAAACTGGATAATTTGAACCAGGAAGATAAAAAAGATTACCTTTCAGATTTACCTAAGGATTCGCGCTAATGGTCATTTGTATTTTTAATTATTTTAATACAGATGGGTTCTTGGTATACTAGTATTTAACAATGACATTATTTAGACGTAGACATCATTATTATGTTATTTTATCCAAGACATTCGCTAGAACGTCTTCGATAAATAATAAGATAATTTCACTGCCAAGAATTTTGGGAATTCATATTATGATTTAATATTTGGTTTAAGTTTGTCCATGATTCTTATTTCTTTCTTATTCTTATAGGTTCCCAAGATACAGGAACTGCCTAGTTTGGGGACCACCGCTTTAACATGATGAATGTCACCAACAGTTACAGTTAGAATTATTATGTACTAATTTTAAGGTAACAATTGTAACAATGTTTAAATAAATTTATCTAATTAAAAAAAAAAAAACTTTCCTGTAGTGGTTTGTCCGCCTTGGTAACAGATACATTTTCCAACCTTTTTATTGGATATGTTTCAATGTACAAGCAGACTGATACAGATTACATGCTATTGCTATATTCGCATCAGTGACTCCAGCTTTAAACTATTCTATTGCATCATAGATCACTTCACTAATCTTCAAAACCTAAGAATCAGGGTTACATGACCTAAACAGCTTTCAATGAACCTAATGACGAACCCGTGAGAAGCCATTTACTCTATCAACTAAAAACTTTCAGACATTCCAGCAATCCACCTGGTAACTCAATAAATCTTCCTTAATGTAATTTAAATCCACTTATATCAGCAACATTACTTGCAATATAACTTCAGGAGTGCACGCCCATTCCGTGTCCACCAACCTGTAACGACCCGCAGAAACCTACCGTGACCCAATAAAACTACCACCACAAATTGATATTCTACTAACCCACCAACTATTAGCTAATTTAAACTTTATCGCCAAGTAATAAGACATAAAATTTATTATGACCCCATAATTTGAATCGTCAAATTTTATTGTAAGCCTGTAAAATACTTTATTATAACTACAGTGTTTAAGTGTTGAAACTGAATATTTTATGAGTTGATATAAATTTATAATTACTCTAATTTATAATTTTTAAATATAGATTAATTGCAATGGCTGTTTCAGTTTAAATAAAATAAATTATTATTTTATTTTTATACGCCTTTAAACGGCCACTGGCGAACTTATCCCTACAGACTAATTAATTATTGACTGAATTAATAATGATTTTCATTTTTGTAGACACGCCATTTTGGTAGCAAGTCTAATTTATAATTTAGTTACATTTTTAAACTTTTGTAACCGTATTTCACAAAATTATTTCTCAGTATTAGCCCGGAGTCTGGATTTGTGTCCGGTTGATGGCAATATATGTATAGGCTCACCCCATATTACATAAACGTAATTGGCGAAATGTGGGTGTACTATAAGTACACCTCTGCATAATACTCCGGAGAAAACAGACGTGATATTGTGTTACATTATAACATTAACGACTACAAAAATATTAAAGCCAATTTGCATAATTATAAATCCCTATTTACCGATTTATTATTATGCCACTTACAGTTCATGAAAGACAATCATAGGATTATTTTCTTACTTTTATTGAAACACTCAACGCGACAAGTTCCAAGAACCGAACAACTCCATGTTTTTTTATTGAACAAAGCAAGCCCTACTAAAAAGTCGAAAACTTAAACATCAACTTTTCTCGTTAAAAGTTTCTAAGTGAATAATAAAATAGACCTTTTTATTGGTGACGCGTCAAATTTTCTCTTGATTGAGGAGCAGAGATGACTTTTTTTTCCATTCGAATTATTTTAGGTCGGTGTGTCCCAGTGGCTTTCCGCCGTGGGAATCAATTTGCATAATTATCGAGTTTTAATTAGAGGCAGTGTAAATTTATATGTGCTAATAGAGAGTTTATTTAATTCAGTGAAAGTCCTGGCTGGTGTAAATGGAAATTCAGTCTGTTCAGCTTTTTAAGTAAGGTATGAAATCTCGATATTGAATAGGCTAAGCTATAGGTATCTGTTACCACCCATCGTAAAAGCCATTTTGCATTTTGTATCCAAGAGTATATCTACCTATTCATAATCGCCAAGTTTGACAATCAGCTTGTTGATCGCAGAAACTACTTTATCTTCTACGTACGTGCTGGTGTCCAGAAGAATTGTATTTTCCTGAATCACTATCATCTAGCTATCATAATAATAATATTATATGTATGTAATGAAATAAGGAAAATATTAAGTAACGCCGGCTTAAAATTCTAAATAAAAAACGAGCGAACCTTACAGTAGCATATGATGTGTAACATCTTGGCTGACAGTATCAACCTCTCGGAAAATGGGTTGGTACCATCTGACGGCCATCTCTAGCACCGCGCGCGCTCATTGGTCAAACCACACAGCGCGCGATTCCATGGCTTCCTGTTACACACTTCCGTCCCTTTTTACGAAAATACTCCCACAGATTGAAGGAAAGCTAGAGGAAAGATGTTACACATCAAAAATTGTAACACACTACCAAGAGACTGTCATGTATTTGAAAGTAACCAAGTACTCGTATGGACCACAGATTAAAATAACTTGTGAAATAAATTAGGTACGTGAGAAGAAAACACAAACCTTCTTGTTGACGTAATTATTATTTTAACGTACTTTATACAAGACGGGGCAAAAGTAATGACGTCATAATGAAAAAAAATGGGCCCTGTTTTCACAGAAAGATTATTTAAGGGTGTAAAATTCACATTAAAAAAAAAAAAAATTACATTAAATTAATCTGGCTCCAATTTGGTGATTTCTTGTTCAAAATTGGCTTTCAAGACTTGCAAGGTTTGTGGTTTGTGTTGATAAACGCGGGATTTCAAAAATCCCCAAAGGAAGCAGTCTGGCGCCGTCACATCTGGCGATCTGGCCGGCCAGTTCAAATCACCAAAACGGAAGATTATAGCGGAAATTGGTGTTTCAATCATTGCCTAATCTGTGTGTGTCGCTCCATTGCATTGTCAACAAATTCTCTATCTATCTACAACATAAGTGTCAAATCACAGTGACATTATGACGCCATTTGCAAAAATTATGGCGTTACTTGTGCCCCGCCTTGTAGTATCGAGTTTACGAGAGCGGTGGTGGTTATCAAAGATTGTTTTTTATTGATTGGTTATGAAAGGTGGTTCTTATGATAGAAATCCATTTATTCATACTGTGAGTTCAGGAAATGAGCGGTTTTATTTTAGTAGTAGTATAGTTATTTAAGAAAGAGCTCTCCTGAGGTAAAACTGCTATCACTATGCACATTTTCTGCCGCCATTTCTCTGTTCCGATTTGAAAGACATGAGTGTACGTACGCACATGAGATCTTAGCTTTGTCTCAGGGGTGACAACGTACCTCTCACCTTTAGTATCTTTGATTTCCATAAGCATTATGTCCACTTACCAACAAAGCGGCTATTGTTTGCTCTACAATAACTTAAAATAGTTATTACCGTTACTGACAACTATACTCACCTTATCATTATCCTAGTTAATTTGGAGACAGTTAAGCTTTTCTTCTTATTTTATAGAGAGAGATAACCCATAGACATCTATTAGAAGCTATTCCACCCTCTTTCCGACTTTTCCGATTATTAACTTCTACACAATTCCATCCACCATTTTTCTTCTCCCTCTTATTTTAAAGCCGTTGAGACTCACGAGCCTTTGCCATGACAGACTTGCCTCACGTCAGTCACGTCAAGTCTGTCATTTCTCCGCACCACATAACCCCCATAATAATAATAATTTTTATTTTCAGTAAAAATGCTTACATATGTTACAAGTACAGTAGTATGGTACAACATAAAGCGCATTGGGTATTATCTCCTGGCTCCCAAACTAGGTTTATAGCCTGTGACTTGGGGACCAGTGATTCCATAAAGGTAAACATAGGTGATCAAAGTGATTTAAAAAGAAAGAAAAGAGCTGCTTTCACCAGTAACAAAGTGAACATAATAATACAATTATTTTTATGTGTATTTGAAACAAGTAAAGGTGAAAAAATAATTAGTAATAAAACTGTAATACGTAATTGAATGAGAGTGCCATGCATGACCATTCTTATTCAGGACCAGATGAATTAAAACATTTTTTTTTAGTTTAAAATGAAAAATAATGTGACGATTTCTGCTAAAAGGGTGTAATGTACCACCCGGAAGTTTTAGGGGAATCGCGTGACGCGGGTTCATTGACCGATTAGGTGAATCGTGTGCTGTCATAGTTTATGTAATAGTCTTACTTTGTGGGCCTCGTATTCTGTTGGGCTAGAAAGGATTGTTGTGTTCGTGATGCAAAATAACAACACCTTTTATTTTTTAGGAGTTTTCATCGCTTTTGCAACGGAAGCATAATGTACATTATATCGATTGGTAAATTATTTTGTACGTATAGAGTCGGTATTTTTGAAAGTCATGAATGTTCAATAACAAAAATTGATCATTCAATAATGTAGATTTTTTAAACAAGAATAGACGAATAAATGTATTTTCTTTCCTTCTGTTTTTTTAATAGAACGGCTCCTTAAAAAATAAATAGTAGAAATATGTAGTCAAACAATAAATTACCCACTTAATAAACTATTCACTAAAATGGTTAACTGAACAACTTATAATAAGGACTTATAACAACGTAATAAAAGGACTTATAATACGTTGACTATTTATTACATTAATTCCACTTTTCCTCGAAAAATAACATCAATTATTAAGAGCGACTAGATCGCATTTTCAATATTATTTAGTCATCAGCAATGAATCCTCGTGGGTATCGTGGGCGAATTAATTATCTGGCATGGTAACATAATATTAATTTATATTTCATGATGTACCGTAATAATCCGAAGGTAGACTAATAAGTATTATGAGGAATGAAAATCTACACTAATCTAGACAAATATTATAAAGTGAAAGTTTTAGGTATATTTTTGTTGTCTAAACTAATAAAGAGAAAGTCGACAGCGATGCGGATGAATTTTTCGATGCTATATTTTAGTTTGTAAATAGTTTTAGTTAAGTTAGTATATAATTTTACTACTTTTATTAATTAATTAGTTAGTTATAAGTTGTTTGTACCCATTTAAATAAATAAAAATACCATTTGCCAGAAAAAATAAAAGATTTGATTTTTATGATGATTATGATTAAGTTTGTATGTTTGTTTGTAATGAATAAGCTCAAAAACAACTAGACCGCTTTTAAAAATTCTTTCACCAGTAGAATGCTATATTATCACTGAGTAACAGGCTATAATAAATAAATAATAAATAAAAATAAAAATGTTTATTTCTTCACTTACGTAAATAACAATGTTAGGTTTGGAGTCACCTTTTAAGCATAGATTTGCTTGTATTAGGTGGTTCCGCTCCTCCAGTTTACAATAATTCTACAAATGTGTGAGAAATAAGCCAAAATATATAATATATTATAAGTATATCAAGCAGGTGAAGCCACTGGCGAAAGATAGTGTAGAATAAATGTGCAATCACGTTGCGGTCGAATGACGTCGACCGCGAACTTGATTGCAGTTTAAGTTGAAATTGATCGTCCCAAAACATAAGCGATGTTCCATCAATACATAGGATCGATCTGAATGATCAATGTCAACGATCAACCGCAAACTTGTTGCACCTAAAACAATGTTACCTACTCCGACATTACTACGACACAACGCACACACACATGTATGTCACAACATTTTATTTCATTTTGTATGAGTTTTTATATTACCTTAATTTATTTAATTTAACAGACAGACACTTCCCTATGTGTTTATTATTCTAGCGTATGGCACTCGTGGATTGCAGCTGAAAATCAGCCTCAGTTGGTACACCTTGTGGTGTCATCTGACATTATGCTGAGCTGAGGCGCTTTTGACATTATAATCATTGTTTTCTGTTTTTATAGTTATAAGGTGTATTTTTCTGTTGTAATGCCAATAAATACATTTTTGTTTCTTCTTTCTACTACATTGTACTCGTAAAATTCTGTCATCTGACCGGCTCCGTGCACGAAAAACACACTATTTTGTCAATTTGTTATCTAATTGTGAAGAGCTTGAATTAATTTAAACATAAGGCTTGTGTGACTCTAAAAGTACAGTTTTAGTGGCGCAAAACTGTTTGTGTTAGTCACAGCATCTGTTGTGATGAAACGATATAATATACCGTTTCATCACTTTAGCGCTCTCAAAAAAATAGTTCATTTCACCTTTGATTTACATAATGAAGATAATGTGCTTTCATAAAATAACATTTTGATTTTATTTCAAGGATAGCTGAAGACTACAGTGTGATTTATATTTTTTTTTAAGTTTCATAAATAATAGGAAAAAATATATTATTGACAGGGTTTCCTTAAAAAATTGGTGTTTCCAAAATTATTTTTATGCTATATTTTATATCGAAGTTATAAAAAATTACAGCCTCGTGCAAGTAGACCATGACATGTGATGATGTTAATGATATTTCTTTCATGTTTTTCGTTTCTTGTAAAACGATGATCAAACGTCAGTCTTTCGTAATTTTTCGGAAAACTAGTTGCGAGTATTTGTGATTTTCCATTAATGCTTAAATTATTTGAAAAATCCCTTTCAGCCACATGCAAAACTAAGAACCCGACTTTTCAAATCACAAACAATTTTGTTTAAATTATTTTTCCCTTTCTCACAAAAAGTGAACAAAATTGATCAAAATCTGTAGATTTCGTGCACGGCCCGTCACACAAGTATTGGAGATCAAGAAACAAGAAAAACTAAAAATCCACACATTTTTTTCAACCACAACTTACATACTGCTGGTTCCGTAATTCAGTAACGACTACGCTATATAGAAGAAACGGGTCTATTACTCGGCTCACCCAATTACGAACATAAAACGGCAATCCCAGATAAAGTACCTACCTATCGGGAATTTTATTGTTTTCCCGAAACACACCAACATTAGAATAAAAGTAGACGTTCGCCTAGATTTTGCCGTAGACGATATTATCCGAGCGAAAAATGTCGGAAATCTTGAAAGCTTCCGATCGCTACACGAAAGCCCTGAGAATGCCTCCAATCTGACTGAGTGCTCTAGCGGGTTCATATTGCCTCCCAATGACTGGCTCTTTCTATAATTTTGAATGTGAATTTCTCCGTGGATATTCGAGCCAATTTCACGGAGAAAAGAAGTACGGAACCATATTGACTTACGTCGTATAAGGCGGATTGGCTTTATGTTTTATAATGGTCATTGGATTGAAATGTTCCACCTTTAGTAGAATCTTATTAGACGTAATGTATTTGTCGATTAGAGGCTTACAAAATAAATTAATGTTCGATTATTTGTTCGAGTCCTATTCACCAGTCTGTTTTACTTACCAACAATGAAATCAACCAAGCAGTGACAGTTGATATCAACAAACGCATTCTGTAGCAGCTACTATGAGATGCCGTAACGGAAATCCTGAATGAAAATAAATCTACTACCTAAGTTATTTAGGTACCTACTGTATTTAACCAATTTTTGGTTTTTAATAAATATTTATTATTCCCTTTATTTCATTATTTATATATAAATTATTATTATTAAATGTTAGAATAAAAACATTTAAAAATATAAAAATAGTAGGGCACTCACCCGCCTGTATGCAAACCGGTATCGGGAACGGGGTCCAAACTACCTGCGTTCAGGGCTCCAGAGAGAAAAACTATGCGAGCCATGTCAAGGAGTACCGCTTTCTGAATCAAGCCGTTAATCCAGCTGCTTAAGGAAAGCCTTCTTAGGTGTTGGTCGAGGCTCTTGGCAATTAAGCCATTGGCTGATACGACTATCGGCGCCATGATCACTGAGTCCACATCCCACATGTCGACAACCTCGCGAGCCAAGTGAAGATACTTGATTTGTTTATATTTCTCGGCTTTCACGAGATTCACCGTCATGCGGGACCGTTAAGACAATAATCATTATGTGCCGCTCTATTCGATCCACCACCACTATTTCAGGCTTATTGGCAACAACAGTCCTGTCAGTGATGATGGATCGATCCCAGTACAATATTATATGTATTCTTTATTTCGTTTAAATACTTATAAATTAAATTTTAAAATATTAGAATATATTTATTTTTTTAAACACATAAAAACATTATATCTATTATTAATATTGTGTATATTTAGGAGAGCAACTTTTTAGTGAACAAGCTGCTGTAATAAGTCAATATATTATATCCAATAACAAACTGTCCTTTCTCATCACTCAATAAACAGCCAGAATTCCAATCCTTACAAGGAAATTCTATTTCCGTTACAGTCTCCTTTGATCGCTGCCATTGTAATCATTCCTCATATCTTTTGGAATTTGTTCAAATACGTATGTTACTGTTACCAGAATAAGAGAGAACTTAAAGAGAAATATCATTACAAGAAGATGCTGACGATAAAGTTACTCACCTGTTAGAATGTTCACGTGAAAACGGGTGGTTTTTCCCACGATTCATACATTTTAATGTAACAGGGAAAATTGATAAACCAATTCACGCGTCAATTTTCCGTGTTATACTCGTATTATGGTACCGGGGCAACCGACTGCTCATTTAATAGTACAGGATAGTGTATTCTAATTCCATGCTGCCATGATAGTAGGTACTTACTAATTCCATGCTGCCATGTCTTTATATAAAATTTCGCTCGGGTGAAAATACGGAGAAAACAAATTTTCCCAAATGTGAGACCTAGCTAGATCGAGTTTTCACCCCCGCAAACCCCTGTATTGCAACATTCATCGAAATCGTTAGAGCCGTTTTCGAGAACGTGGTAGGCCACAACTGACAAATAATGAAAGTCTGTTGTGATTTGAGTATACCTACAGAAAATCTAAATTAGTAGACAGTTTTTTATACAATTAATTTCCCTGACAAAAGGCACTCTGTTGTGGCAATCATTACACAACACAGAGATAATGACACGATTATTTTTCAATCATAAAGTTACAAGCTAAATTAACACTTTCGACTCCACCCAGTTTTTATAAAGCTCATACGCCATGCCACCATACGTATTCAAATTGAACCCTCCGGGAGGGTCACCGGCATTACGTTGGTACTAAAGTTAGCCCATGTGGATTGTCAACGGCATTAGGTTTGAAACCATGTTATAAAACACTGTAAAACGAAATAAAATTGTGTTTTCAAGGGGTTTTGTCGCTATATATTTGCGTAGACTGGATGTATTTTCATGTACTGGTGGGGTGGGGACATGAAATAATAATTTAAAAAAAAGTATATTATCTCGCTCAGATTCCTAAATAGGGCGTCCAACCTGTAAATTTTTTAGCGGATATTTATAACCGTGAAAATAATATTCAACCCCTGAAATACTGGTCTCATAACACAAAAAAAAAATTGAAAATAAAAATGCTTTGATTTTTATACCACCGCATGCATATTTTCAAAGTGTGCTAGCTTGTTTAATAACGATACCAACGACATAACTGGCAGAGAGCTACCTATCGTAACTCAAACTCAAACTCAAAGCATTTATTTCAATTAAACCATTTACAGGCACTTTTGAATTGTCAAGGAATCGGTCAGTCAGAAATATGAAGCTAGTTGCCCATTCCAAAGCGTAGTAGGTACCTATGGAGAAGAAAATAATAAATAAATTGTTACAAAAATATCGGTTACATCTTTCCATGTCGAAATTAAACATGTGAGTACAATGTAGAAAGACGTGCACGTTAGAAGCGTCCGTAATAAAAAGATAAAACAAATAACAATTCAAAAATTTAAATCAGCCAAGGCAGCTAAGAGTTGACCAGTCCCAACTGACGGCGCCCGTTCACGAACATGACGCATGGATTAGCACCATTCAGCTCAACCATTTTGAAGGGAGCTAAATGATCCAACACACGGGCCACCATCAGCGAGACATCTGAGTGAGCATGACATACTCACAGCCGCCAGGGCACATTCAACTCAATAAAAGACGTATTACCCGGTAAATGTTAGCTCTTTAGTACATAGTACTCACACCTGTGCTCTGAAATTATATAATACAAAGGAAATTGATTTTATACAATGCAAAGATGGTATGAAAATCTTCAGCCGCTCCAACAGTATTTTCAAATGTTAATCAAATAGTTGTGGTTGTGGAGCAGGACCAGCATTGAGCCAAGCATTTTTATCAGCGATGTAGTCCCCCAACTTATAATATGCCTGCCTGCATAGTGTGCATTTTATACAAGATTTGAATTTCGTCTCATTTAGTTGAAGTATGTGGGGAGGAATTTTATTGTAACACTTTAAACAGTATCCCATAAAAGATGAGTCCACTTTAGCCAGTCTGAAACCTGATTGAACTAATAGGTCCCTATTTCTTGTAATTATGTCTATCACCTCTTTTACTAAAAATATGTACATTTTTTCTTACGTGCATGATGTTTTCATAGATATATTGACAAGGTACCGTCATGATGTTAATATCCTTAAACAGTTCCCTTAGAGAGTCACGCCTGCGGGGATAATATATGGCTCTGATCGCTTTTTTCTGCAGAATAAAAATAGACTCGATATCTGCAGCCCGTCCCCACAGTAAAATACCGTAAGACATGATACTATGAAAGTAACTAAAATAGACCAGCCTCGCGGTATCTATATCAGTAAATTGACGGATTTTTCTGACAGCATATTATGCTGCTTAACTTAGCCGTCCTGCAAGAGATGTTAAATGAGGACCCCATTGTAGCTTTGAGTCGAGCGTGATCCCTAGGAAAACAGTTTTATCGACGAATTCTAGTTTCTCTAGATTCAATACTATTTCACAATTACTACTTTTGACATTTGGTAAAGAAAATTTTATGCACTTAGTTTTTCCAACTTTGGACCTGCAGTAGGGCGTTATTTACATCGTCAAAATTTGTAGCACGTCTATCTACCTTAAAAAATAAGGAAGTATCGTCAGCAAATAACACCATTTGTGGTTGATTTGTTAGTAGATGGAGTAGATCATTGATATAAACTAAAAAGAGGAATGGACCCAATATCGAGCCTTGTGGCACACCCATTTTTACTTTTAAACCTAGTGAATTGATACCGTTTATTTGAACTTTCTGTTGTCTATCATTTAAATAAGATTTTACTAAATTGAGCGCGAGTTTTCCAAGTCCGTAATGCTCAAGTTTCAAGAGTAAGGTTAACTTTAGAGATATCGTCGTTTTTGCGTTCACGCGCGGACTACGCGCGTAAACACGCGTGCGCATGACACTATGAGGGTAGTTACGTTTTATTACGTCATAACAGCTGACATATACAGGGTGGATTTTTGAGATGTGGCAGTAAGGACAGCTACCTTAAACGTTGTTGGTACAGGAAAACGGTCTTAAGAGACTGTTCTTAACTTTTCGAAAGATTTCGATCTGCATTCACAGATTTTGAAAAAAAATTACAGTCAGCAAGAAAATGGGCAGTTTGTACAAAAACTTTTTTTGATGCCAATCGATCCTGTTTCTTATAAGGATCAAAATACTCTATCGGACCAACTGAGGTTTGGGTACTAAAAAAGTCAGAAATCGCAAAAAACTTTTCCTATACATTTCGTAGGAAATGTGACTCCAACTTACCATTTTACGATGATACTGGGCGAAACTAAACTAAAACAAATTGAACTTCGAATTTTGAACGAATAGAGAACAAAATTCAGATCCATTATTGCTTTTGAAAAAAACTTTTTACCATTAGGATTCTTTTTCTGCAGTTTCTGCCTTTTTTAGAGGACAGTCTTTTTTAACGTTTTCAAACAAGTCTGAAAGTTCTAAATAATTTGAGGTTATTTTTAGGTTCGGTACCTCAAAATGAAAAAATTGAACCCTTTTAGGATCACTTCGTTGTCCTTCCGTCAGTCAGTCACGACCCTTTTTCTCAAGAACGCGTGGAGGTATCAAGTTGAAATAACATCAAATACGTAGGTCTGTTGTTCCTTGAACCTCTTAAAAAAATCAAGCTTCTAAGTCAACGCAATAAAAATACGACATAATTATTTTGATAATCGCAAATAAATCAAAACCGGGTACTTCCCGTTAACCTAGATTAATGAAAGTGGCAAGAAGTCCTAGTCTCCTATCACAAGTAAAGACAAAAGTCCGAAAATTGGTAATTTGTAGTTTTACCACAGAAAAAATTATTCGTTTACAAACTTAAATTTGCAGAGAATTGACCGTAAATATTACAAGTTTGTTTTTGCGATAAATTCATTCCAACTACGGAACCCTTCATTGTGCGTGGTCCGACACGCACTTGGGCGGTTTTTTTCTCAGAACGTTGGACATCACAAGCAACAAACTATCTTGTTCTTATCGTAAATAAAATTATAACGCGTATTCGTTCGAAGTTCAATTCAATTTTTGTTTCTGTTTGGCTAGTCTGTCTATCGTATTACAGTATGTTGGAGTTTCTTTCTAACGAAATGTATGGGAAAAGTTTTTGGCGATTTCTGACTTTTCTAGTACTCAAACCTCAGTTGGTCCGATAGAGTTTTTTTTGATCCTTATAAGAAACAGGATCGATTGGCATCAAAAAAAGTTTTTGCGAAAACTGCCAATTTTCTTGCCGACTGTAATTTTTTTCAAAATCTGTGAATGCAGATTAAAATGTCTCAAAAAGTTAAGGATAGTCTCCTAAGACCGTTTTCTTCTAGCGACAACGGTTAAGGTAGCTGTACTTACTGCCCCATCTCAAAAATCCACCCTGTATAAATAAATCTTGTTAAAATATACAACAGATTTTATTTTCACAGTTTATAATGCTGTATTCGTAACGAAAAACCTACATTTATAATGAGCCCTCCAGGAGGGCTCCTACGCCTTCTCACTCCGCTTAGAGCGGGAGAAATCATTTGATGATTTCCCATCCTCAAAAAAAAAAAAAGGAGGGCTCCTTGCACTAAACGGGTTTATGACGAATAATGTCATAAGAGCGAAGTGGATACAAGTTCATGATAATTTACTGATGGGAAAAAAATATACGTCGCGATGAGAGTACCTCATGCCTATGCGATGCGGTCCTTCCCCGTAGTCAAACTATTTTGTCCAACTGATTTGACCACAAGGAATAATTTTCCCCGTGGTCAAACTTTATTGATATTAGAACTTTTTAGCACGCTGTATGCATGCAGACTAAGTATGTACAGTCAAAGATAAAATTAATGTCAAATGTCAAGCGAAATTGTTTTGTTGAATTTCAAATTATTCATAATCTAAAATGGAAATGAAATATGTGAAACGTAAACGTGGTATAGTTTTACTCCACGATGGGCGACAGTATTACAGATGGCGTACCTACAAAAATGGGAACGTTTTTTGGGCATGTAGTCATCTGAGAAATTTCGAGAAATTTCGACAAATTAACAATGAATAGAAGTCGACTATTGGTCTACACATTCGAGCTACGCTAAGAGTCTTTGTCAAGTGAAACAATAAACAATGGGAGAAAACAGATCTTCGCTAGGTGCCTTAATTTTTGAGATATAAATTTGGCCCTGCTGGGGAGACTCTCTCCAGATCGGCCACCTATAAACCCTTATATCTTTTGAACCAGTGACCGACAAATTCTGATATTTAGCGACAAATTTCGACAAATTAGCGACTAAATTTTTGTGTAATCAAAATTAAAATCCCTGTTGGTGGCCCTGCCAGAGTCAATGACACGACTAAGCAGAACTACTGTTAAAAGGGTGTTAAATGAAGACCTAGGACTGCGTGCTTATAGAAAAAAAAAAAGCACATCTTCTTAACGCACGGCTGAAGAAAATCAGGCTCGAAAGAAGCCGGGTTTTCTTAAGGCGGTACGCGGGAAAAAAATACCGCGAAATACTTTTTTCGGACGAAAATTTTTTTTATGTTGAGGAGACTTTCAATAAACAAAATGATAAAGTATATGCACACTCTAGTGAAGAAGCGAAAAAACGTGTGCCACGTGTTCAGCGTGATCATCACCCTTCGGCATTCATGGTTTGGCTTGGGGTGTCCTATTTGGGTCCAACGGAGGTGTTTTTTGTGAAAAAGGAGTGAAAACCAGTGCCCTCGTATATCAAAACACAGTCCTAACAAACATTGTGGAACATCTTTCACAAAAAATGTTCGAAAACAGGCACTGGGTATTCCAGCAGGATTCTGCGCCGGCTCATAAGGCGAAAAGTACCCAAAACTGGCTCACGACCCGTGGAATCGACTTTATCAGGCATGAGGATTGGCCCTCATCCAGTTCAGACTTGAATCCCTTGGATTACAAAATATGGCAGCACTTAGAGGAGAAGGTCTGCGCTAAACCCCATCGCAACTTGGAGTCACTTAAAGCATCCCTGATTAAAGCAGTCGCCGATATTGACGTGAATGTCGTGCGTGCTTCGATTGATGACTGGCCTTGCAGATTGAAGGCTTGTATCGAAGCAAGAGGAGAACATTTCGAATAATTTTAATGTGATTTCAATCTGTATTTTATACCCTTTTATTTGATATATAAATGGTTGTAGTGCGTAACTCATTGTGTCATTTATTTAACGTTCGTTATGTGACAAAACTTATGACCAGACTTACAACTTAAGAACAGACAAAGTATACTCGTATTACTTCGAAAAAATTATAATACGGTTTTTAATTTGAATCATAACTGTACACTAAAGTAGTCAAACTTTATATACAGGGAGGATCATTTGAGTAGTTTGACCACGGGGAACGATCCATGGTTAAATTTCCTTGTGGTCCAATCAGTTGGACAAAATAGTTTGACTACGGGGAAGGACCGGAATATATTAGTTACCTAGGTACGTCTTCTTTTCCCCAAACAATAATACAATAAATATTCCCAAAGATAGTTGGACAATAGTCATATTTTGGGATTCAAATTAAATGCCCTCCAATATATCATGCCCTTCGGGTGGGATTTACGATTTCATTTCGTCGGCTTATTGACTGCGCCGGGTTATTAAATAAGGTCACTGGGCCTTAATCCGACTCTGAACTACTGTACGGGGTATTTGCTAATAGAGGCAGTGAAACCAGACTTTTGTGCAGACTTCCCGGGAAACTTACGTTTGGATATGTGGGTGAAATGAAGCGTGCATGTGAAAGGGTGCTGCGGCCTTTAATTGAACTCTGTGAGTGGAAAAAGTATGATATATTAGTTTATCTACTCTCATATCGTAATATTCGAATTATAAATTTCAAAACGAGTTTATATTGACATACTTTATAATAATAATAAACATTTATTTCAGACCAGATGGCCAATTCTCGTACTTATAAAACGTTCACATTCTAGTCGCAATCTGTCAAGCTTGTCAAAAATGTTGGTAAATTGATTGTATTTTTGACAGATTGCGAATGAGATGCGAATGCGAACGTTCTTAAAAATTACGGGAATTGGCCCTCAGATCCATATTCTTGTTAGTAACAATGTACTTAAAAACGAATATTAGTACTCATCACAACACAAATTAAAATGAGACATGAAGCCGCATCCATCTCTGCAGCATGGGGGACTCCCCCCGATCTGCAAATACACACAGTATAGAGTTGGAACTACCACGAACGCGAGTGAGTAGGGAGGCACATCTTTTCCTTATGACAGCGGCAAATCCATCAACCCGCGCCTCAGCAAACATCCCTGACGCACTACAACGCCATGGCAGCCCCAACAGTACCCTGAGTGCATTGTTGTATTGGACACGCAGATCGCTGTATGCCCGCTGCGAATAACTGACCCACAGGCTGCAGGTGTAAAAAGATTGGCAATATGCTTGAAAAAGCGTGATCCTAACCGCATTCGTACACCGCGCAAACCTGCGGGCCAGCATGTTACAACGGACAGCCAGCGACCTGCGTTCCCTTTCTATGTCTACATTATCACTTAAATCATCAGTGACCCAGTGACCCAAATATTTAAATTTAGACACCCTGCACAGTGGAGTGCATAAAGTGACACATTCGGAAATGCTGGGTAAGAAAAACCACTTGCTTTGAAGAGCATTAGTTCACTCTTCCCAACATTATACTTAAGCCCATGAGTCACCGCATATGATTCACAAATAGACACTAGCCGCCTCATGGCCGAAATTTAAAAATAAAATCATATTATAACACTTTTTCTCTAACAAAATAATGTTATAAATAATTTTTTAAGCTATTGCATAGCTTATATCGCGGGCCTTGAGCGTGGAGACCGAATCCAGAAATTCCGTAACTAAAAAACCTAACACCCTTGTCAGCGCACTATGTTTTTATTTTTTGAAATTTTTTGAACGGACCTTCAGTTTTCGTTCTTGTACTGACAGAAAGCCACATACATTTCTGACATTTTCGTTAAATGGCGTTACGTTGTTAGAAGCATAATAAATATTGTAGCGGTGGGTGAAATCACTTGTTTATCTGTGCCGTGAACAGTGCGTGCTTTGTGTTAGCGGACGTTTTGATAAATACTTGGTACGTAAGTTTGTTATTTGTTTTATACGTAAGATTATATACCATTTTGTTCGTGATTTTACGGTCTTTCTATAGTTTCAATGATAAATATTCCTGAAGAACCTAAATGTATTGTAAGATAATAAAAATATTTTGAACAATATTAACTTCTCATTTATTTAATAAAAGAAAAAAAATTGTTTTCTTATCGGTCACCATGCTCAAAAAGTGTAACTTGAATTAATATCAAAGACAAAAAAACAAAGGAAAAAAAATACTGCATAAATAAAATAAATAAATAATTATAATTGCATAAGTTGATAAAAAACGCTTTGCAATAGCTTTACCGCGGCAGTCTCCGAGTGCCACACGTCTTTTTTTTTCTATTACGATACAATGCAAATCCAAGAAGTTAATATCACCAAAGAGTTTCCATCAACTTTTGCAATGGAACGTTAGCGGGGGATAGCAGCACCGCTCTAGCGCATGCGCGGTGATGTGCTGGGTGCAGGCGCCATTCATATGTTTTGTTGAACTGAATTTCGTTTTTTTTTTATTATTGATCTTTAACTTTGATATTTTATTTAGTAGGTTCAATCCCAATGTATGAGAATAGATAAAGTAGTGTATGAAACTGCACATAACAAGGTATTAAAATACTCGTGTGATACTATTAAAAACCGAGCCGTAATTTTAACGCCCCTATTAACAGTTTATGAAACTGTTGCATACAACAGTTTCATAAACTACTATTAATACACATCATTATGTACCTAAACTCACGTTATGGGGGTAGGCGAAAACCACAGAACACCACCAGCGACGATCCTTTCTCACTCCTGTTCCTTCGTTTACGTTTATACATCAGGTCATACACGCACACCCGTTACGAGTACTACGCACCTGACCTTTCTGAAGAACATCATCCATAAGGTCAGTGTAATGTCCTTCTAAGGCCTCCGTTGCGCTCACATCTGCCGTTTAAAATGCATTTTTTTTAAAGATTTTAATATCAATAACCTAAAAACTAACTCATACTAACTGCGCCCCGCGGTTTTACCCGCATAAGTCTGAACTCCGTGAGAATATCGGGATAAAAAGTATCTTATGTCCTAATCCAAGTCAGGGTCTAGCCATGCGCCTAATTTCATAAAAATCTGTTCAGCCGTTTTAGAATGAAAGCGCAACAACAAAACAAACAAACTCTGTTTCGCATTATAAAATGAGTTAAGATATTCTGACATGCGGTATGGTAACAGTACCTAATAAAACCAACGACCAAAATTCAAAATTCAAAAGTCATTTATTCAAACTACGCTGACTATTCTAATCAGCACTTTTCGAACGTCAAAATTACATAAGACAGTCCCCCAAAACGCCCGCCCTTCACCATTTCCTAGTAGGTAGGTAGGTAGTGTTTTAGCTGGGAACCAGATATTTCTACTTAGATAAATAATGGTGATAAATTGATAATTCCTTAAACTGGTTCCCGGTACAGAATCAGCTAATTTTCCATCCGTAGGTGATAATTATCTCAAAAGCATGGGCGGCAATATACTTATAGCAACATTACTGCGACGAATAATCCGGCTGCCAAAGAAGATTATGTTCGAAAACATGTATATTGGTTGATTAATTGTGTAGCCTTTTAAAAGCTAATTTCAAAGAGCCAAGGTAATTCTTTTAATAAGGTTAGGTAATTATTTTATCACCACTGCTCTCAAAACGGTGAAGGAAGGCATCGTGAGGAAACCGGCATGTCCGAGAACCAAAAATTCAAAGACATGAAACATCTACCAACCCGCACTGGGAGTCGGACGTAACCCAGCACGCGGGGTGCTGGGTTACGCCCGACTCCCACGCACATAGAAAACACCTAAGTCCCAGTAGTGGGAATGTTGTGACTATGACGTTAAGGTAATTCTGCAATATTTACTAAAAGAAAAGATCATTTTATTACTTTTCGACCAAAAGGTAGCAAATAAATACGTACTTAACGTTTATACCCTCGAAGCCATTACGGGTCCAGTAGCAAACTATAAAAAAAATAAGTTGTTACTAAAAGCGATGCTTTCGGCGGCATGTTATTGAGAATATCGTCAGTTTCGTCACGAACCCATTACTGATTCCGTTGAGGTCTCGACTTAAGTACCTCTGAGAAAGACTTCACTACTTAATCGCGAGTTTAAGTTTCAGCATTCGGTGTTTTCTACTCCCCTTCTATATTAACGTTTCATACATTTTGAGACATCAAACAACCTGTGTTTTGATACGTGCCTTGAATTGGCCAACCGGATTTTGTTATTGTAGGTGTAAGATTGCGTGCAAGAAACCTACAAAACAGTCTATTTAATTTATGTGTACGTAATCCTAGTCACGTAAACTTATTGAAAATGCATTTAGGTTATAATGATCAAACTATGTGTCCATGTGGTGCCGGACGTAAAGAATAGTACTATCCCATTTCTTCTCGTGGGTGTCGTAAAAGGCGACTAAGGGACTCACGAGAGAATGTTCAGCAGCGAATGTTCTCTACGCATTTTAACGCCATACTGCGATCGCCAACACGAAATATATTTTTTTTGGGTTGTTTATTATCAAATAACTTCTCCCGCTCTGGGAGCGGGGAGGGTGTGTCACACTTTTACTGACTAAAACCCACCCGTGTTCCTTACGTTGCCTGTGTGCTGGGGCCGCGATATCCCTTTCGGACAAACTCGCAACCCTGGCCCTTACGGACCCCGTCAGTTGGTGCTGACATCTCTTTGAGGCGCGCGTGGAACACAACGCGCCGTCGACCCGGGCCTGGTCTTTATCGGACGGCGAGCTACCCATTGCTCACCCATCCGCAAGTCAACGCCTACGGTGGCCGGAAGTCGGCTCTTGACTCTCGACACCCGGGGCGTCTCCTGCGGCGACTAGGGGTGCGAGGGCGTGAATCTTGCCTCTCCCTCACGCGTTCCGCCTCGTCCTTTGCGAGCATTACTGCTTCGCAGAAGGAAGTGACGGCCTCCCATACTCTCGCTCCGAACCATGGCCTGAACCAGGGCCGGACGAAGTGAGGACACGGCGGTGCTCCGAGCTGCCCAAACCGGGCAGATCTCCACCGTATGCTCCACCATGTCCTCCGGGCGATCCACACAGTGGTGACACCTGGGCGTTTCCTCCCGCCTTATGCGGAACAGGAACCTCCCGAAACAACCAACCCGCCTGCCAAGCGTGGCGATTATGGCAAACCATTGGGGGTAGGCCTATATCCAGCAGTGGACATCTTTCGGCTGAAATGATGATGATGATGATGATCAAACTATGTACCTTGATATGTCTTATTACACAGAGAGAGCAGAGCAGTGCAGGCCCAATAGTAACGGCCCTGACTTACGAGTTGTCGTGAATGCGAACCCAGGCTGGCGCTTTAATTTGTGTAAATAATTTCATCACCACTGCTCTCAAAACGGTGAAGAAAACATCGTGAGGAAACCGGCATATCCTAGAACCAAAAATTCGAAGACATGTGACATCTACCTACCCACACTTGGCCCGCGTGGTAGATTATAGCCCACTCCCTCTAGAAGAGAGGGAGCCTGTGTCCTAGGACACAGGCCTTCTCTATTCTAATGATGATAATGATACAAAACCCAGCTACTAAAACACTACCTACTTCAACAACAACAACAACACCACAACAACCAACGTTCGTCCGTTCTTCTTCAACTACTTCTAATCTTACCAAATTTTTTAATCCTATCAAAAAATCGCCGTGGCATAATCCAAATCTTCCTCTTAATCCCAAACCCCGAATTGCATCATACATATTTAAAAACATATTTAGTTCAGTAATTCCCAAACTTTTTAGTAACTTCGCCGTCGACTTGGCCGAAAATCCGGGGACGATTGCCGGAGATAAAAAAAAAACTTCTGCCCGTATTAAAATAATAAATACGGCAAGTAACAAAACTCGACAAAAGTTATAAGATTTATTCGCACCATTAATTATTTGTTCGCCCGGAGACATAGCGTAATTATATTGTTGAGGCAAAGTGAAATCCTACGCCCCAGGCAACTAGCGAGTTGTAAAATTTCACTGGCTTTTGTTTAAATCGGATCCGATATGATGGCAATAAAAATCTTTGTGAGCAAATTGTATTGACGGATGTAGCATCTACTTTATAGTATAGTTTTATGATCGCATTTATTGTATTTTTTAAATTAAAACGTATTTTCGGAGTCTACCACCGCTCTTATAACAGTACCAGCTCTTGCCAGCGGCTTCGCCCGCGTGTATGTCGGAAATTACCACACACGTCCCCACGGGTCCATATTACCGGGATAAAAAATATCCTATGTGTTAATTCAGGTTATAAAGTATCTGTGTGTCAAAATTCATCCAAATCCCTTCAGCCGTTTTAGCGTGAAAGCGTACAAACAAATAAACATGCAAACTCACTTTAGCATTTATAATATCAGTTAGGATCAACCAGATAACGCATGGTTTAGATAAGTTCGTGTGACTTGAATGTTTTTGATAATATGTCAAAACAAAAAACACAAGAAGTCTAAAACAAAAGAGGAGGGCAATGTTTTTTCTCAAACTTAAAGTGTAAGAAAAGAAACGACTTTTTTGTGGTGATGGGCAAGTACTTTGGGACCAGTCGAAGCACGTTCGTATTGAAATGGACCCGCAGCAAACTTCATGGATTTTTATTTTTTATTCTTCATTTAAAAGACATGAACCCGATTTCGTATCCAGCTGACCAATTTTTGATAAAAAAAACTTTAGTTATCATAATATGTACATTGTAACATGAAAAAGCTGGACACCGATGAATAGAACACAAAAACAGTATACCACAAACAAGTTAGGCAAGCTTATGACCAAAACACTAGAATATGCGGTCCAAGTTTACCAATTTCACACGGACGCAGTCCTGCAGGGGTTAACGAACCGTGTCCAGGGGACAAAAACACAATGCAGTTTGTCAAAACAGTATGATATATTGGTTAGTGCACCAACAGATTCGTAGAAACTCAAGCGTGGTATTCGTTTGGGAGAATTTTAAAACACAATTTTACGGTGAGCGATTCTGTTTGAGTGTCGTATAGGGGTGTTATGACTAGGTATGTACCTACTTAGCTGTGACCGTGAGTTAGATTGTGTGGTTCAGGTATTCTTTATTACCTATAAGTATCTAGGTATAGAAGACTTTTTTAAGTTAGCTTTAACTTTTTCGTTTCGTGGATTTGATTCTTGCGCGGTGCATATATTTTTATGGCCAAATTGATGGTTTTGGCTATATCTTCTCTTGAACCCGCATGAGTTATTTTTGTTACATTTTTAATGCAGACCGTCACAATTATGGCACACGTGTAATTTCTTTTAATAATACTATACAAAAGTCGAGAGACTGATCAAATTCAACTGAGTCTTTCCGTCATAGAAATACATGATATATGAGTTTTATTACGTTGAAATTTTTATTTACATTCTATCTCTATGAAAAAATATGAACTGAAGATCAAACCACTCAATATCAATTTATATTCTTGTAAGCGCATTAATGAAGAAACACAAATCTTTCTGATACACTGTCTGTAACTTAAAACTTTTTATTTAAATATCCGTGAGTATATTATATTATGTATATTCATATTCTACTGGAACGGGAGTGGTTCTAGTAGAATATGAATATAAAATAATATTTTATTAAAATTTTGAAAAAAGTACATTGAAATAAGTTACATCGAACAATAGAATCTGAAACTTGCAAATAATCTTGTGTCACAATAATCAATCACCGAAAATGTTTGCCACCAATGACAGCTTTTTAACATTCAGCCGCTTCAATGCGATCTTTTTGGAAACTCCAAATCACGGGCCGCGCCCAGGGAGCCGCCATTTTAAGATTTACGACTGACACAGCGGCATCCATTTTGTTAAAACCTACTCACGTGCAACATGCAAAAGCACTCGACCCGAAAACTCTTGAATGTACCGAAACTACTCAACGCGACACACGAAACGCGGGCCGCTGGGGCCTCAGTAATTAAACAATTTTCATTATTTCACCACACGTTGCCCACCCCTGTGTAATGGCGATGTGTTATAGAAATTTCGTGAAATATATTTTAATGGAACCCGGGATAATCCCTCGATTAATTAACCTCATTTATTCTTAAAGTACGGAGCGTCCGAAGTGTCGGTCCGAATGTTTTATAATGACGTTTTTATTTGAATTTCAGTTCAACTCGAGGGTGAATGACACGATTTCAAGCATCGAATGCGAGACTAAAGGGAATTCAATATTGTTTTTTGATATTTCGTGAAATTTTAATATTATTTAATGGGACGACGATAATTGAACCGTATTCGTTCATGACATTAAAACAGTTCAGAATCGTTGTGCGATGATTTCAATTACTTTTATGTTTACTGTACTAGTTTTTATTATTCAGGAATTTCGGTAGATACCTATGATTGACACAGGTATCTACCGAAATTCCTGAATAATTGGGTACCTATGCTAAGGTGAGTGTGATCACCCTTTGAGATCTTATCTGCAACTGTGGAAAAAGGTCGATGATATTTAAAAAAAAGATAAACTTGAGCGACTTCAAAACTTTTGCATAAGATTTATATTTGGCCTGCGCAAATATGATCACATTTCTGAATTTCGTACAAAGCTCAAGTGGCTTCCCATACGTCTTCGCCGGAATTCACATATCTTATTTCAGCTCTACAGTATTCTGTTTAATCCTGCAACCCCCTCTTATCTTAAAGAACGTTTCCAGTTCCTTCATGACACACATAATAGATAAATCTGAGGTCATCAGAAAACTTGAGACTAGAGATGCCGATGCATTCCACCAGCTTTTATGACAAATCTTTTACAGTTCAAGCAGTACGGTTATGGAATGCCTTGCCCGTGTCGATAAGGCGTGCTCAATCTTTGTCCATTTTTAAAACTCTGGTGAAAAAACACTTCCTCTTTCCTTAAACGTCATGATTACATATAGTTCCTTATTCTTGTTTCATGTTTATTATTTTATATATATCTATGTATATATATATGTATATATTTATGTGGCTAAGTTTATGCGTTACGTATTTATTATGTATTATAGCGATATAAATGATTTTCCACTATATTACATATAAAAAAATCACTGGGAATCGAACCCAGGATGATGGAGAACGTTTAATGAAACACAGAAAAATTTGAAGTCACACTGTATAATTCAATTGGTTTATAACGAAAAAAAGAAAACAAAATTTAAACTCAGATAAAAAATAATAATAAATTGGTGGTCGTCGTAGATATTTAGAAAAAATTAAAAAAGGTATTATATAGAACGCCAGATTCTTCGGATAAGGTATTTTTAGGACTAACGCTGGGCGAGGGGTACTAGCATTGGCCAAGGCTGGGAGCTCGTTTGCGTTAAGGAAAAAAATCACGAACGTGTATCTAACACGAAGAACCGTTGTGCTACATAAGATACGCAGGCTTAAACACTATTTTAATTAGGATGGGTAACGGACAATTTAAAGTAACGGTAAAAAATTACAACGCGATTTTTAAAAAAAAATTAGTAAGGCTGACAAATGAGGATGGTGAAAGGTGTTGCCTGCAACGTTTAGCGACAGCGTCTGACACGTCGACGACGCAGCGACTTCTGGTTGGCCGGCGATACCACGCGGAGACGTGGTATTGGAACCACGCGCGGATGGACACGGCTGTGGACTTGGCGGACTGCGCTCCTCCCTGGCTACAGCCACAGCTGGAGACGGGTAAGCCAGGGACCTCAACGAGGCCTTTTCTGTACGGATCCAGAGCAAATACTATTTAAGACCCGGTTAGAAAGGCAATATTACGTGGGGGGTGGATTATAAACTGGAATACTCACGAAACAATTAAAGGTAGTTTTTCCTGGATATATATATAAAACACAAATGAGACTTTTTTATGAAATTATAACAATAAAGATTTTGCGGTAAAATATGCCAAAGACTGAAATAAATGTGTTAAGTCGGAAAAAAATATAATCAAACCGCTAGCTCCGTATGACACGACACCAATGGCACCAATCGTCGTTCCTTCAAAAAAACAAAACCGTCTTTTCATTCGATAAAAAAAATATTCAAAAATGTGTCAAGCGTAACCACATTTTAAGAGAAAAACATGTTAAGCCTTTTTGGCAAATAAAAAGGTTGGCTTGGCAGCGACATGCTGCAGTATGTAAATGGTACACCACTGACTACCTGCAGTATTGTCTCTCCTTCTCCCTTTAATCCATCCAAAGGTTGTCTGTAAAAGATCGCTTTTAGCGATAAGACCGCCCATTGTGTCACCCTATGTAACATTTCTAAATTTATTTCTGTAATTTGTATGGTGTGCATAATAAAGAATATTCTATCTATCTATCTATCTTTAAAAAAAAAAAATTACCAACATCACGCCTGTATTCCCAGAAGGGTTGTGCCGAGGTGTACCTATAGTACACCCAGATTTCGCCAGTTATCATCATCCGGCATCAACCGGGCACAAATCCGGATTTCAGGTTGCTACTGAGAAATTCCAGATGGAAAACCCCAATAACACTTTGCCCGACCCCGAATCAAACCCAGAACCTCATGCTAAGCAGCAGCGCACACGACCTCTAGATCAAAGTGGCAGCTTCAAATAAATAAGTTCAAAATAATGTAATATAATCTAAAATGTAATCTAAACCTCTAAAGACATCAGGGGAGCGGCCAGGATACTGTTCAGCAGCGATGTGGTGGCGCCTTACTCTCCAGAAACACTAACAGCCCTAGAGAGTAAACATCCAGCGCCTGCGGATAATCTCACCTTTCCCGATCCCCCCGACCCTCCCGACCTAAATTCAACCTTCCTAAATGTTTCGGCGCCCCAGTTGATTGCAGCCGTCGGCTCCTTCCGGAGCGGTTCCGCTGGCGGCCTCGACGGCCTGACTCCACAACATCTAAAGGATCTATTGAGTTCAGGCGCCGGGGACGCTGGTGAGTCGCTTCTGAAGGAGCTTGCGGCCCTGATTAACCTCATGCTCACCGGCGGTGTGAACGAGGCTGTCGTCGATGTCTTATACGGGGCCAACCTATGTGCCTTGCGAAAGAAGGACGGCGGCATTCGTCCCATCGCCGTTGGATGCACCTACAGGCGTACGGCAGCCAAAATATGCTGTAAGCTTTACAGTGAATCCCTCACAACCAAGTTTCAGCCCCTGCAGCTTGGTTTCGGCTCGAGAGGGGGCTGTGAGGCTGCCGTGCATGCCCTTTCCACCTTTTTGAACTCGAACAAAGGTGAGGTTATCCTCAAGGTTGACGTTAAGAATGCCTTTAACTCTGTAAACAGGGACACTTTGTTGGCTGAAATAAAAAAAGAACTACCCGAAATTTATGGTTTTATGTGGCAGTGTTACAGGTACCCCTCTAAATTATTATACAAGGACAATGTTTTGGAATCTGCAGTAGGATGCCAACAAGGTGATCCGCTCGGGCCAGTCATTTTCAGCTTGGCTATTCATCCAATTATCCAGAGACTAAATTCAAAATTTAACGTATGGTATTTAGATGATGGAACACTAGGAGGTGATGTAGACACCGTTTTGAACGACTTACAACTCCTCAAACAACAATTTAAATCCATTGGCTTGGACCTTAACCCATCAAAATGCGAAATTTACCTTTCTGACATTACCGACAGACAATTGACACTTGAGAAATTTAATGCAATAGCCCCACAAATCAAAATTAAAAAAAAAAGTTCACTTCAGCTCCTAGGTTCCCCAATCTTAGAAGACAGCTTTTCTCCCTTCATCGACGAAAAAATCAAAAATTTCAACGACATTTCGGACAGACTCTCTAAAATTAACTTACATTCGGCTTTCACCCTGATCAGATACTGTTGTTTTGGTCCAAATTTCATATATTTTTTACGCTCTTCACCTTTATGGAAGCAGCCACACCTCTTGGACAAAATTGACCAAATTATTCGCAGCACCCTAACATCCATTTTAAATGTGGCCTTGGACGACCGGGCGTGGCTGCAAGCCACACTACCCATCCGTTTCGGTGGCCTCGGTGTCCGCAAAATTACAAGTATTAGCTTACCCGCGTTCCTGTCCTCTGTCCACAGCACTGAAAAGTTGACCGGGAAAATTTTAGCCCCCTGCCTGGTCGACTCTGAAGTGCCGTGCTTGACTGATGCGGAGAACGCCTGGAAAACGGCTTGCCCGAATACAGATCGGCCTGTGAACCTGTCCTCCCAGAGGCAGTGGGATGAGCCGCTCTGCAGGTTGGTACGGAACAATCTTATTAATACGTCCACCAATACTGCTGAGCGTGCCCGCCTGCTGGCTGTGGGTGAGTGGGAGTCGGGCCTTTGGCTTCAGGCGCTACCGTCACCCAACATAGGGACTATGCTGGGTGACACCACTTTCCGGCTCGCTACCTGTCTGCGTCTGGGCGCTCCTTGTGTGGCCCCGCATCGCTGTCAATGCGGTGAAGCAGTCGACTGTCTCGGACACCATGGTCTATCCTGCAGTAAAAGCGCAGGCCGGAGAGCACGGCACGCCAGCATTAATGACACCATCCGTCGTGCTCTTGTCACCGCCGGGGTGCCAGCTGTTCTAGAACCCAACGGCTTGGCACGCGACGATGGGAAGAGACCAGACGGAATGACCATAATGCCTTGGAAGGTAGGTAGGCCATTGGTGTGGGATGCAACGTGTGTCGACACCCTTGCGCCATCCCATCTTCCTAGCACGGTGGGCTGTGCTGGGGCTGCTGCTGCAGGTGCGGAAAACCTCAAACGGCGCAAATACTCCAATCTTATTGGGACTTATATGTTTGAGCCGTTTGGGGTTGAAACACTAGGGCCATGGGGTCCGAGTGCCCACTTAGTCTTTCAAGACATCGCAAAGCGGTTGGTCGACTCTTCATGTGACCAGAAGGCTGGCCTATTCTTCGGCCAGAGAATCAGCATTGCCATACAACGTGGCAATGCTGCCAGCCTTTTGGGCACTTTTCCTGTTGACAACGATGCGGACGAATTTTTTGATGCCCTATGATTGTTCCCCCCCCAACCCCTTTCTTATATACTTGTACATATTATTTAATGTTGCAAAAACTGTGACTTGTGTAAAAATGTTAATTTTCTAAGTGATTAATTTATGAACACATAATATAATTATTTAGCCAATAAAAATCTAAAATTGGAACAAGAATTTTTATTATATAAACCTCTTTTCACTGCAGGACGTTTTCATTGGAAATGTCACAGTAATTCTTGTAATATAATCTAAAATTGCAACAAGAATTTTTATTATAAAAACCTCTTTTCACTGCAGGACGTTTTCATTGGACATGTCACAGTGATTCTTCTAACAACTCAATCTATTCCGATTGGCCTCGTTCGTGAGCTTTACGAGTAGGAACAGTTTAAGGTCCCCCGAGACTGCCCTGCAGTCAATACTTCGAGAGCCACTTCCAGTTTGTAACCAATGGGATCTTGAATGTTAGGATAGTTACGAGCTCAAACATGAAAGGGATGTACATACGTGGGTACATAAGAAATTATTAATTGCACAGCATAATTGGAATTTTAACAGGCATTATTATAATCTACACTAATATTATAAAAAGAAAAGATTTGTATATTTTTACCGTCTTCCAAATAATATTCCGTTCTATGTTCGTGACGTATGTTTTCGGAAATCGGTGGCTAAAAACGAAAAAAAAACGACTTTCGAAATTAAAGTTAATTTTCACTTTGTAGTGTATTTTTTTTTGTAAGTCAGTTGTTTTTTTTTGTAAAAAGTTTTTGTTTGTAAGTACTTATAATTTATAAATAAATAACACGGGTGAAGTCGCTGGCAGAAGCTAGTGACGTGGCTTTATGTAATTTTATCTCAGGAATGACAACGCAGATAGGTACGATGCCTCTGATGGGTAATGCAGATGCCATGTGGTGGCTGTGGTTACTTACCTTCAAATGGACTGCCAGTTTTTTTACCACCCAATAACATTATCAGCATTTCAGCCGAAAGACTTCCACTGCTAGGCATAGGCCTCCACCAAGCTCGGCCATTTCGACCAGTTTTCTGCTTCCCGCATCCAGAGGATTCCTGCGGCTTTTACCAGGTCATCGGTCCGCCTTGGAGGCCAACGGTACGTCTTCCGGTATGTGGTCGCCACTGTAGAACCTTTCGGCCCCATCCGCCATCATCTGTTCTGCGAGCAATGTACCCTGCCCACTGCCACTTAAGTTTGGCAATTCTTCCCAATAACATAAAAAAAACATAATTAATTTATGTTCGAGATTACCTACATATAATGACGGTATTATCGCTAAAAGCAATATCTACCAGACAACCTGCTAATCGTTTTATGAATACTTTAAAAATTATGTAAAAGTGCTGTTACCAAATTATCAAAGATTTTTTTATTAACTTAAGATTTTTATAAGTCTTTTACTCAGTAACCAACCAAAACAGATGCAATCAATCAAAAAAGTTCAATCGCCAATCATTCATTCATGTCAATATCAATCATTCGTCAGTATGGGGTACATTGACACATGTGCGCATATCAATTTTGAGGCAGTTCGGACATGGCAATTTGTCGTGTATATTGGATCGGATTTTTATCGGAGTCCTTTTAAAAATACACACATCAACACGGTCTAGGGATATTTCATACTCAATTAAATAACTCGAAAAGTACTGGCCGCATTGGAATCTTTTATACACCGATTTGTTTGTAATTTATCTCAGACTAATTCCAAATTCAAATTTTTGAAAATTCTTTTGTTTCGGTGGCATAAAAATGTCTTGATGTGTAGGAGAGGGAATTTTCATTTGTGCGAAATTTAGAAAACAATACGAATTACGTTTAGTTACAGTTTTTTTTCATTTTTAAACGAAAGATAAAGTTAAAATTGAGGTATTGTAGCCATGCAACGCCAACATTTGACGAGGGCGGAGATGTTACGAGCTGTGGGAATGCTGGAAGCTGGGTCTGTTCAGCGTAATGTTGCTGAGGCCATAGGGACCCACCAAAATGTAATTTCAAGATTGTGGACACACTATCGTGCCACAGGTGAAGTAGCGGAGAGGCACCGGGGGCCAAGTCGCATCACTACCCCCAGACAAGACAGATTTTTGCAAATTACTGCGCGAGCTCAACCAAATGCAACGGCGACTCAATTGGTCCAAAGGCTGCGAGTGGAACACCAAGTGCTTGTGAGTGACCAAACTGTAAGAAGGCGACTGCATGAAAGCAATCTACGCTCTCGTAGACCACTCCGGGTCCCACCTTTACGGAGAGGCAATCGTGGACGACGATTAGAATGGGTTCGGAACCACGTGGACTGGGGCCGTGAGCAATGGTCCAATGTGCTGTTCACGGATGAATCCAGGTTCGGCTTCCATCCAGATTCACGAAGGACGCGTGTTTGGTGAGTTCCTGGACGATGGAGCCGTCTTCAGAACCCTCAGGAAGTTCACCCATACCAAGGAGGAACAATTATGGTTTGGGCAGGAATTCGTCTTGGAGGACGGACGGATCTCGTTTGGGTGCGGGGCAATATGACGGCAGAACGATACGTCCAACAGGTGCTGGGGCCCGTAATCTTGCCCCACAGAACACAAATGGGGCAAGATTTCCTGCTCATGCACGACAATGCCCGGGCACACACGGCGAGAACGGTAGCAGCTTGGTTACATACACACAATGTTAGGGCCTTAGACTGGCCTGCTCAATCGCCAGATCTAAATCCCATTGAGCATGCGTGGGATATGCTGCAAAGAAGAGCTCTGAAGGAAGTTCCTGAAAATCTGGCTACAGAAGATCAACTTTTTGCGCACCTCAGAAGGACATGGGACAATATTCCGCAGCAAGACATTGACAACCTTGTTCTGAGCATGCCGAATCGTTGCCGATGTGTTATGAACATCATGGGCGCTTTCTCAGACTACTAACTTCAAGTTTATAAACACAAATTAAATGATTTTTCTATTTTTTTCAGTTTTTACTCATAAATTAAAAGTTAATTCATATACGGTTTCCGTCTATGCTTCATTTTTTTTCCATAAAATCCTGAAATTGTAATCGAAGTACCTTAACCATTATTAAAAAATGGTAGAATATTAAATAACGTATCTTTTAAATATATACATGTCATATAAATAATTAACACATTGATAGTAATTCGCTTTTTTAAAAATATCCCTAGACCGTGTTGATGTGTGTAGTAGACTAAGAACAAGCTGGAGTCCATAAGAAGTGGTTAGTTGGTTACCCTAATTGGCTGAGAAATTATATTTTGACTAGCTGTAGTCTTTATTATTGCCATAGATAAAAAAAAAATGTAGATAGGAAGTAAATACATAAGCAAAAATTTCGCTTGGAACGCGTTTAAAATCTTCCTAATTTAGCATATAGTCACATGACATTCATGTGCTATGGTTTCGTTGTCATAAGATTTTTGTGAGATCTTTTGATCGGTTATGAAGATTTTGTTCGTCACACGCTGACGATGTAAAAAAACCATGTCTTCAGTTTTATTTTGGCTATTTTATAAAAAAAATGTTATGGAAATTGAATAATCAATCAAAAACACAGAAAGCGATATATATATCAGCTGCTGACGTAATAATGGTGGCAGTATGATAGTTAAATCAATAGACACTATGTCAATTATTTTAAGGGTACGACAAAAACAAGTTTTTAATCATATACGGGTTTATTTATAAACGTTCAAATGACAAAAATGTATGGTTCGCATATCATTGCTTACCATTAAGCAACGTTTATAAATCAACCCCTTTAACTTCAACAAAAATAAGATTTAGCACCGCCTTAAAAGCAGAGACTTAATTCAAAACAAAATAGCTAACAAAATAACCCTAAAACCTACAAAACAAAAGTGAATCCTTTACAACTATAGTAAAAAATCCTCTACAGCTCCGACTGACACATTAATTGCCTTTAGACAACGAACGAAAAACGTAAAAACGTTCGTCTCTTTAAACTTCAAAAGCTCTTTGATGCGAAACCCTTTGACGTTCGTCTAAACAGCGCAAAGTTCCCAACTCCGGCGCTAAAAGCAGATTACAATCAGTAATTAAAACATGGTTTCGATCATGGCTTTAAGAATTACCGGGATATTCTACCACTAATAATAATAATTATGCTAAAAGTATTGGAAACTAGATAAAGAATAATAGTTCATTTTAATGGGTGAGTCTTATCTGAGTTTTTTGTGAGGAGAAAATTTTCTTAGTCAAATTAATAGTTGGTCTGGCAAATTAATAGTTGGTCGGGTAAATTAATAGTTGGTCGGGTAAATCTGTGATTTAGTTTTTTCTTAAATTTATATTTTAACTTTGGTCGGTATTTTGCTCAGAGAAAGCAAAAGAGAGAGCGATGAATGCCTATGGAGGAGAGCTTTGTCTAATAGTAGGACAGTATAGATTAAAAAAATCGCCGGTCTCTTTGTTTGTCTATAGTTACTTTGGCTCACTTAAATAGTGTTAAAAAAAAAGAGTTTTCTCTGACTAGTTTCTAGTACCTATTCCTTCAAGCTTGTGAAACACAGCTAAATCAACAACACCAAAATCTTACGATGTATCTCCAGATTTATCCATTATTGATTGTTCCGAATGCCACTCCAGTAAGGTTTACATTCCAAACAAAGTCCGTGTAGGTCTATTTCAATATGGCCGAACCACTTGAAGCGACACTCCTGCAGTTTGTGCAGAACCACGTACTACATGACTCATGCACGACTCTCGAGTCTAAACAAACGCAGTACACTTTGGAGGGAAAGCGACTGGTGACGTTTTTAGTGGGCGTGAGAAAATTCGACATATTTTCGAACTGTGTGCGAGCTTTTTTTGTCGAATGTTGAACGTTCGATACTTTTTTAGACTTGCAGAGCTTCTTTTTGTATTATATTTACAAGGCAGTAGCAGGTAGAGGTACATATTACAGTACAGTAACTGTCGAAAAATGCCAGTTGTGATTAGAATACCTATACGGAAAATTGGAGTTAGTAGTCAAATTGCCTACTAATTAATTTCCCTGACATTGTAATTATTTTACAGTGTTTTTTTTCTCCGTTATATTCCTGAATGGATATCATAAAGCACTTAATGGCTTTATTATTTCCTTGTGCACATCTCTAGATCTTACTGTTTTCAGTTGAAATATTTCATTGTTAATTTGTACCAAGAAACAATTTATTTTACATTGTCTACAACCCTTTATTCTTGAACGAGGAAATTGCTCAATAAATAGCTAGTTGGAAACTTCTAATAATATAAACATTGCATTATTATTGTTTCCGAGTATCCGGCATGCTGAATGTTCGGATTTCCGGATGCGAATTCCACTGACCAACGGTTTATTGAAACGTTTATTTTCGATGTTAATGTTCAATATAGTGATCAAATATGAAATTATATAACAGAATAATACCATAATAATAACAGAATAATAATACTAGCCTATTATTGTCCTACTGCATGGCAAACGCCTCTTCTCATACAGAGAAGATAAGCCCATAGCTTTATATATATTTATTACTTAATTCAATGTATAATTTTATTAGTACTTGGTCGACTGAGCTCTACTCGGATGAAAATAAAGATTGCTCATTCACTAGTATAGGATAGTTCATACTAATTACATGTACATTACATACTAATTCCGTGCTGCCATAATAGTAGGTACTGACTAATTCCATGCTGCCATGTAATGACATGGTAAGGATATTCAAAGGTAGTCATCTTGTACTAAACTTTGGACGGCCGAGCTTTGCTCGGGTGAAAATTCGGATCGAAAACGAATTTTCCCAGATATGATACCTAGCTAGATCGATTTTTCGCCCCCGTAAACCCTTATATTGAAAGATTCATCGAAATCGTTAGAGCCGAAGAAGAAAGAAAAATTGTTTATTCTGCACAAACAAAACGCACATAAAAAAAGCAAAAATCCAAAATACACACATACAAAAGCAGCCAAAGGCCCCGTATTCAACCATTAAATAAAATTTAAAAAAACAAAAATAATGTTGTTCATTGGTTGATGTCAAGGCCACGGACCAAAGACTAATACGTACTCTTAGCACTCTTGTGACATTTGCAAAAGACAACATAAACATAACAAAAGCAAAATGCTAATTGCAGAGATATCTACTTTTGTAACAAATAATAAGAAAAATAATGCTGTGCGTCGCATCTGTGCAAGAACAGGTCATTGCTCAGCGAATTGCTGTGAAATTCGGATGAACCCAATGTCAACAGTGCTGGTTTTCAGCAATTACCTATGGAATGACATATTGACGTCCCCCTGCGCGACCTATTGAATCGGGTTAGTATAATTTTTCACTGAATTAAGTGAGATTATACAATAAGTAATAAAAATATATATCTGTATTTGAGCATATCATAAATTTAAGAAATAATAATAATACATAAACTAAGACCATAATACAATGAGAATAAAACAAGTAAGTACCTTATTAAGTAATTACTATAAATGTGTGCAGTTTCAGTGTGTTAAATAAAGTATTCTGTGGTGTATAGTGTGGTGTGTTTTCTTTTTGTTATTTGAGTAATTATAATAATTTCGAAAATACACAAATAATCCTTAATATATGTCTAAATTGATACACCATAGTTTCCTAGATGCACCATGGGTATTGCGATTTGTTTGCGTCTCGATGGCGTGGCGGCCATTTGCATAACGGTAGGCATCGAGGTATGGGGTTGGCAGAAAACAACCAAGCTTTTTTGGTCAAATCGGTAAATAAGCTATAATCATTCTATCTTCCTTTTCCAGCTAATTAGGGACTATAATATAGATAAAACCTTTGGCTCAGATTTTCAACCATGCATAATAGGGATGATGCCTGGGTTAAAAAAATGAAATTGTAATTAGTCCGTCAGTCAGATAATAAATAAATATTAGACACGTATTTTATGCTTTATCATATTAATAAAAAATGACTTAGATAAAACGCATTTTAAGTTGGGGAGTGGGGGTCTCTACGTCACTATTATGTATAAAATCTACATACACGTAACGTCATGGCACTCGCACACTGTTGTAACCTATGTTTACAAATAAAGAATATTGATTGATTGATATTGATTGATATTGGCACATTTTACTTCAATATATCGCCGTAATCTTTAGATAAAGTTAAAAAAAAAAATACGTGTCCAATATTTTTTTATTATCTCAAAGACGGACTAAAAAACATTTTTTAGTCATTATCCCTAAATTTAGTCTTTAATGTTCTCACTGCTGGGACGCAGGTCTCCTCTTTGTAAGAGGGAGTGGACCGTAATCCACCACGCGGGCCCAGTGCGGGTAGCTAGATGGCAGAATTGATAGATGTCTTTGAATTTTTGGTTCATAGCCGATGTTTTCCTCACGATGTTTTCCTTCACCGTTTTGAGACCAGTGGTGATGAAATAATTTACACAAAGTAAAGCGCCTGTACCTACGACCCACAACTCGTGAGTCGCGGCCACTACCACTGAGCCACCACCACTCTCTATTTATTTATCTATATATTACGATATTTCTTCCCCCGACAACGTTCTCCAAAATTGTAGGACTGAAAATGAAATACACGGTATAAATAAACAGCTCTTCCACATAAACATTCCGCATCAACTTTCCGGAGTTAGGACTAATTAAATTACAACTTTAACGGCCAACTGATATCATACTCCTAGTTCAGAAAGCTCTAAACTTATACAGCCCTGCTAGTCAGTACATCTATACAGTATACATAATCTATTATAAATTAAAGTCACTTTTCATGTTTGTCTGTGTGTCGTCTACTAAATTAAGCAACGGATTTTGATGCGGAATTCATCATCATTTAGAGAACTTATTCAGGAAGCTGCATAGTATAATCCGTATACCGGATGCCAGGGATATCAACGCGAAAACTGTTACCATGGATTCAGTACATGAATCTGAATCCCAGCGTTGAAATTTTTCGTCGGAAAAAAAATCTGCTGTTCTAAAGAAAAGTGCAATACCTACACCATCAAAATGCATGGAACAGCAGTTTTTTTTTAACAACTGACGAATACATTCAACTGAATGCATGGTAACAGTTTTTTGCGTCGATGTCCCTGACACCCTGTATAATTAGTATATTGTAATGTCAAAATAACACCTGTTTACTAAATGCATAGGTAATTACAGTTTATACGGTACTTATGTATGGTATTTTTTTCGGGCTAATCTCCGAAACGGGTGGACTAATTTAGGCAGGACTTTCACTGGCAGATAGTTGATGTTGTCCGGAGGCTTCTTTTATTTTAGAAACAGAATTAGGGTCCACACGGGTGAAGCCGTGCGTGGCAGCTGGCACATTAATATTAAACTTACAAATATTTAAGAAATCTAAATTTTTTGTGAAGTCGTAAAATTCGTGCAAAGGAAAAAAAAGTCTTTTACATGCTTAGTCAGTTTCGAGTTGTTTATATTTATGGCATATAATAACATCAGCTTCCTCCTCAGGTTTCTTAGAATATATGTGAGAACCATACATATGAGTAAACATGGTACTTTACTATTACAACACCTTGGAAAATAAATCATAGGATTTGCTTTATAACAGCAATCTGCTGCTGCGAGAAATTCCTCAATATCTCATGATACTTTTAATTTAAAAATATTAGTTGGTCGGAATATTGCGGTCCCTCAAAAAGCATCGATGTACAAGTGAAATGAAATTACAGACAATATTTGAATATTCCAGGTTAAGGCTGCCTGTGCACTGGAGCGGAGAGGAGAGGAGCGGAGTAGCGGTGTACCAATATTAACCAATAGAATTGCATAAAACCTCCGCTCCGCTTCAGTGGACAGGTTTTTGCGAACTAGTTTAAAAATTTACACAAAACCGGGAAGCGGAGCGGGGAAACGGAGCGGAGCGTGGAAACGGACCGGAGAAGTGGGGCGGGGAAGCGGAGAGGCGATGCGGAAAAATAATTATGTGAACTCGGGCTAGCTCCACAACAACACCGCTCCGCTACCTCACTCCGCACAGTCCATAACTCCGCTCCGCTGCCTCACTCCGCATCAATGGACAGATACTGTCCGAAACTCCACTCCGCTGCCATTCTCCTCTCCGCTGCGTCGCTCTGCTTCAATGGACAGGCAGCCTAAGGCTGCCTTGCCTTTTCCCAACTGTGTTGGGATCGGCTTGCAGTCTAACCAGATGCAGCTGCATATCAGCATTTTACAAGAAGCGTTTGCCTATCTGACCTCCTAAGTAAGAATGCTTGTCACAATTTCGGGGTTCTGACTACCCGGAAGGACTGTCAAATATCTACAAAGCTAGCCGGGACCAACGTCGGTTCAACGTGCTTTCCGAGGCACGGAGGGGCCTGGACCTCGGTAAGCGTAGACCTTCGATGAACCCGTGCGGCTGTTATTATTTAGCCACGAATATTCCAGGGGGCCTAACACCACCTCTAAAGCATTATTATTTTAGTAATACTTTAGTGTGGGAAAGAGATGAAGCTCTACAGGACGTAAAGCTTCATCTCTTTCCCGTGGGCGTGAGCAGTATAATTTTAATCTTACTTCAGTGGTGAAGTAAGATTAAAATTATACTGCTTTAGAGGTGGTGGGTAGGGCCCTGGTGCTAAGTCAAAATCCATACGCGGCAATGGTTTGTTTCCCGCAGTTAGGTGGATACATTATTTATGCACGCACGGTGATGCCTGAGGATTAATTTTAATATTATTTAATCATAATCATTCTTAAAATACGTTGTATAGTTGTATTATATTCTACATTATTTTATTTTGTTACTTATATATTATGTACAAACAAATCACTGTACCTAACTTGATTGCTGAAAGGCGCTGGCCCTGATGGTATTCCGCCAATATTTATTTATAAGTCTGCCCCCGCTTTGGTATCCCCTTTATCACTGATCTTCAACAAATCTCTTAGCTCTGGTATTTTCCCTGACTTATGGAAAAAAGCAAAGGTTATTCCTATTTATAAGACTGATGAAAAGGACAACGTCAAAAATTATAGACCTATTTCTATCTTGTCAACTTTTGCCAAGGTATTCGAATCCTTCGTTTGTCCATACATTCAGGCACACTTCAAACTCTATTTGAGCTATTCTCAGCATGGTTTCGTGGGTTCTAGGTCAACTTGCACTAATCTAGCAACTTTTACAGAAATGCTATCTGATGCCATCGACGGCGGCAAGCAGATTGACGTGATTTACACAGACTTTAGCAAAGCCTTTGACCGCGTGCCTCACCATATACTTCTGTCCAAGTTATCTGCGTATGGAATCACCGGTACACTCTACAATTGGCTAAAGTCTTATCTCGAAAATCGTTTTTTCTCTGTTGCAGTTAATGGTTTCCAATCTGGAACCTACAAGACGTCTTCGGGAGTTCCCCAGGGCTCACATGTTGGACCGGTTCTATTTATTGTTTTCGTTAACGATATCCCGCACTGCCTAAGATTCTCAGAATGTTTTATGTATGCAGATGACCTTAAATTCTCTAGGATAATCGAGTCTGATAACGATAAAGCATTACTTCAGAGGGACGTTGACTCGTTAGTTCAATGGTGTAGCGATAATGAAATGAGCTTAAACGCAAAAAAGTGCTACTACGTGAAATACACCCGGAAAAAGAAATTGACGGCTAGCGTATACCATGTGGGCCCTAACGTTATCCAAGAGGTTGATCAAATAAGGGACTTGGGAGTTCTTTTTGACAGCTCTTTGACATTTTTGCCTCATGTTGAGGGCGTCGTCAAAAAGGCTTCTAGAATGCTAGGATTTGTTGTGAGGAATGTTGCTGGTTTTAAGCGCAGTCAGACAAAGATCTTGTTGTACAACTGTATCGTTCGCAGTATCTTAGAATACTGCAGTACGATTTGGAGACCTCATTACTCCACGCACATTCTTCGCCTGGAGCGAATACAAAAGAGATTCCTCTGGCATCTAGCCTATGCCAGCGGAAATGCAAAAAAAATACGATCATATGATGCCCGACTATCTTATTTTAAGATGGTCTCATTGGAGAAACGTAGAATAATCATTGATTCCATGTTCGTATATAAGCTACTTCGATGCAAAATTGATTGTCCCCTATTACTATCCAAGTTTCAGTTTCGGGCTCCTGCTAGACTCCCTCGTGCTCCTATTACTCCTTTACACCCTCCGCTCCGCAGAACAATACTTGGTGCAAACTCTGTCATTCCTCGTCTTTGCAAATTGTTAAATAGCGTCAGCGATCTTGTTGACGTGCACTTAGACTCATATGCCAAGTTTCACAGAACAATTACTAATAATGTATAATATAATATTCTTTTTTATTTTATTTTTTTTCTATTTTGTTGTGTCTCTGTTTGTTCTTTTGAATTTTAGTTTTGCTTTTAATATTAGTTTTATATTCCATCACGTAATATCTTTCATACTTGTTAATTTTAGTTAATATATTGATTTTATAGTTTAGTGCTTGTGGCACAAGTTATATGTTTATGGGGCATGCGGTGCTAACCTGTAAGAAATTGTTACACTAACCTTACATTATGGTACATGTTACTTCAGCTATTTACAGTGTAAACAATTGTTGGTTGGCCAATAAAGTAAATAAAAAATAAAATAAAATTTCCGTACGTGTTTTTCGGGTGACCACTGAAAATCAGCGCTGTGCTATGGGTCCCCCATAGCACAGCATTATGCTGAGTGGAAGCGTTCTTGTCACAGTAATGACGTGCAGCTGCCGACTATTTCTGTTATGTTTATTAATATTTATATTATTGATCTATTTTGTTTTATGCTTACCTACTCTAATCTTTTTGTATGCACGTGTTTCTGCGAAAAATAAATCTTTCTTTCTTTCTTCCAAAAAATATGTAAACTTAAAGATGTCTATAGATATTATAAAGAGAAAAGATTTGTAATTTTGTAATGAATAAACTCAAAAACGACAGGACCGATTTAAAAAAAAAAATCACCACTAGAATGCTTTATTATAAATGAGTAACATAGGTTATTATAATATATAAGATAACACGGAGGAAGCTAGTTGTCTAAAAGATTTAAATCATCATATTTACTCAAGGCAGTTTAGTGATTTTAGACCATTAGTCTATATTACTTCTCGATTATTGTGTATTGTGCGATAAAGTGCACGGATTAATAAATTATGTGTTTGAACGTGGAAGTCTGGCAACGTTCAAAACAGGTTTTGTTCGTTTCGAATGAGTTATAGATCTATCATGGGTCTGTCTCATTTATTTGTCAGTTTGGTTTCTGTTTTTGTTGTCTTGCAATTTTTGTTTATTTATTATCTATAATGACATAATATTCATTATTATTATCTTACACAAATTTATTATATTTAAGTATACAACACATTGCAGTAAACTGATTTACATCCGTCACCTCACACTTCAGGTCTAGTTGAAAACCAGCGTCAGGTATGGCATTTTTGCTGAACTAGGCCTATTTGGTGCAGCAAAAAACTACTAAAAAACTAAGCCTATTTGGCGCGGGGTGTAACTCCGCTGCCGCGAGAAATCACGGCACAGCGGACAGAGCTCCGGCGGGATCTCATGGCGGCATGGAGAGTGCGATTGTCGCAACCCAGCGCTAGGCACGCCACGATTGCGGCGATAAGTCCCCTCTTTGAGGAGTGGCTAGAGAGGCGCCACGGCGTCCTCACCTTCCGCCTGACGCAGGTCCTCACCGGACACGGTTGTTTCGGGAGGTTCCTGTTCAGGATAAAGCGGGAGGAAACGCCCGGGTGTTACCAATGTGTGAATCGCCCGGAGGACACGGTGGAGCATACGGTGGAGGTCTGCCCGGCTTGGGCGGGGCACCGCCGTGTCCTCACGGAGGCGATCGGCAGCGGCGATCTCTCGCGTCCGGCCCTGATTCAGGCCATGGTCCGAAGCGAGAGTGCATGAGAAGCCGTCACTTCCTTCTGCGAAGCAGTAATGCTCGCGAAGGAGGAGGCGGAGCGCGCGAGGGAAATGCAAGATGCGCGCCCTCGCGCCCCTAGTCGCCGCAGGAGACGCCCCGGGCGTCGGGAGTCGCGAGCCGACTTCCGGCCACCGTAGGCGCGGGCTTGCGGACGGTGGGCAATGGGTAGCTCGCCGTCCGATTAGAACCAGGCCCGGGTCGACGGCGCGTTGTGTTCCACGCGTGCCTCAAAGAGATGTCAGCACCAACTGACTGGGTCCGTAAGGGCCAATGCCTGCCAGGGTTGCGAGTTTGTCCGAAAGGGACAAACTCTCGCTCCGCCCAGAGCGGGAGGAGTCACTTGATGATTTCCCACCCAAAAAAAAAAAAAGGCCTATTTGGCGCAGCCGCAAGGCACACTATCCTGCTAATATCTTAGAACGCACTGTACATTTTTTATTTGTTTTCTTTCTTTTTTAGTTGTGTGCCTCTTTGTCTGTGCTAAATAAATGTATTTTCTTTCTGTATTTTCTTTATTGTAGTGATGTGCACTTAGTAGGTAAGTATAGTCGAACTCGTAATAGCATTACCAACCTAAGGTTGAATGTCAATTGCAAGTTATAAACGACAAGTTCTATTTGTATATGTGACAGTGTGTTTCATATCATAACTCATCGGTTCTCAAACTATCTTGGTGACGAAACTCTTTTGGAAAACGAAATATTTGACGGAGCCCTAAAATAATCAATACCTGGTTTTATGTGTATTCTTCATTAATAATCATAATACTTGAAATTAACATTTGCATCTTAGGGGGGGGGGGGGGGGGTATGAAATAGATTTTTACTTTTCATCAATTGTTTGATATCAGGCTCGAGATTGCAGTGGACAAGTTTTGATGAAATAAATTATTTTTACCGCTTCCTCAAGAATTAATTTAAAAAAGAATCAAATAGATTTGGCAGTATTTTTTCAGATGTTGCATAATTTGTTTTACTGGGTCCAAATTATTATTTTTTGACGTAGGAGCAGTATCACGAATAAAAAGTCAAAAAAAAAAAGGAAATTCAAAACATAAGCCTAAAAAAATCCCCAGGGTATGACCTTATTACGGGAGAAATTCTAAAACATCTCCCGCGTAAAGCCATCGTTAAGCTTACTAGGCTTATCAATGCTGCATTCGTGTTAAAGCATGTTCCTGAGCCATGGAAAGTTGCAGAAGTGATTATGATTGCAAAGCCCGGTAAACCACCTCACGAAGCTTCATCATACAGGCCCATTTCCCTGTTGCCTGTATTATCAAAGCTGTTTGAAAAATTGTTCCTAAAGCGCCTAAAACCTATCATAAACGAGAGAAACCTGATCCCTGACCATCAGTTTGGTTTCAGAGAGAAACACTCAACAATAGACCAAGTACATAGAATTACCAACATCATTGAAAGAACGCTTGAAGATAAAAAAGTCTGCTCCACCGTATTTTTAGATGTGGCACAAGCTTTTGATAGAGTTTGGCATAAGGGTTTGATATACAAGCTAAGATTGTTGCTACCAAATGATTTTGCCGATATCTTGCTATCATACATTACAGATAGAATGTTTCGAGTAAGGCACGAGGATGCCTTTTCAAAGTTAAAAATGATTAAAGCTGGCGTGCCTCAAGGTAGTGTGCTGGGTCCAGTCCTCTACCTGTTGTACACGTATGATATACCAGAGCTGGAAAATAATACTATTGCAACCTTTGCGGACGATACTGCCATTATGGCTACAGGGTCATGCCATACGGAAGCAATCGAAAAAGTACAAATCGCTGTAAATGAAGTTCATGACTGGGCACAAAAATGGAGAATCAAATTGAATGAATCGAAGTCACTTCACATTGATTTCACCAACAAGAATTATGATTACCACCCAATCTTCATAAATGGCCAACAAGTGCCATACGCCAATACAGCCAAGTACCTTGGCATAACGCTTGACGCGAAACTGCGCTGGAAAGCGCACGTTAAAAAGAAAAGGCAGGAGCTAGATATACGTTTTAAAAACATGTATTGGTTGATTGGACGGGGTTCCTGCCTATCGATACATAACAAAATTTTGTTATATAAGCATATTCTTATGCCAATATGGACGTATGGCATCCAACTGTGGGGCTGTACCAAACCAACCAACATCAAAATTATACAAACATTCCAGAATAAGGTACTCAGGAGTATTGTTAATGCGCCCTGGTATATAAGAAATGACGACCTCCATCGTGACCTAAAAATGGAACCAGTCACCAACATAATCCAAAAATTTGCTGAGGCTCATGAACACCGACTCCACCGACATGTGAACATCGAGGCATTTCAGCTGTTAGACCAAACAAATATAGTGCGAAGACTAAAACGAACAAAACCTTTTGAGTTAGTGTAGTGTAAAAGTGTAGAAATAATAGTGACAATGACACACATGAACAAAGTGTTTTTAAATATTTTATCAGACTCTAAGAAAGTGGAACGAACTTGTGTAAAGTACAATCAGCACTATTCTAAGTTTTAAAATAATTATCAAGTAAAAAATTAGGTTAGATTAAAATTGCTTATTAGTCTTACAGGCTAGATTGTAATTAATTATTAAGAACCTAGTTCTTTTTAATAAAGGATAAAAAAAAAAAAAAAAAACGAATAAAAAGTAAAGCACATAGTTGTAATTCCATTGTATCCTGCATAGACACGTGATTAAGCAAATACCGCCAAATCTAAAATTAGTTCTTGAGGAAGCTGGGCTACACAAAGCCTTTGTGCACAGAACGAGAGTTTTCGCGGATACTCCACATAGGCTTTGTGCAGGGGCTCCACGGAGCACACTTTGATTAACATTGTCCTAAATAAACAAAATCTATTAGCAAAGTAAAATGTATGTTAAGTATGTGTAAAAGTATGATATGGACATTATTTTTAAATGATATATGTATTATTAATCCTATTAATTATTTAAGTTGACATTGAACTATTTAATTTGGTCATAATTTTTTGATTTTGTATTCCTAATCTTAAATTCTTAATGAGTTGACATGTTTTTTTTTTTTATTGTAGGTATTTTTTATTATGATTTTAATTTTGATGTGTGAGTTTTGTTATTAATTTTTAAATGTGTTTCTTGTACTATAAATGTAATTTTATTTTGTTATAAATTTTTAAATATTACTTGTTTTTTTTTATATTCTATTATAATAGAAAATTTCAAACACAATGTAGGTAAATTGTTTGTGAACAAATAAATTGCGATTGAAATTGGAAATTGAAATATGTTGTCAAAAACTTCATCTGCATCGCTGTCGACTCGTAATGTACCTACCCAAGAGACAGAATCTTCCAATTAGAAAAAGTCACATTGCTACTCTTCTACCTCATCAAATATAAAACCAATATATCTCTATAAAGCAATACATTTCCACTACAGACTAACCTAATCATATAATAAGACCGTGTAAAGCCAGAGACACACTGGCGCGCTGAATTATTGAACAGTGTGCCTTAGAGAGTACACGGTCTAAATGGCGTCGGATTTTTGTTCCTGCAATATTCACTGAAAGAGATTAGCGAGAGCATTGAGACGAATGCCCGGTAGGAAGGTACTATCGCGGACATTGGCGCCTGACCACTTTTCAACCTTATTTCCTAAGCAATAAGGTCGAAGAATGGCCAGGCGCCAGTGTCCACGATGGTAACCTAGCAAGCGTAATCTTATGGGATTAAGGAATATTAGAGGAAAGATTTCTTTTCGACCTTCTGAAAGGGTATTAATTTGGGAAGTTTTTTGTTGGGTTATATTTATGTATGGGCTATGTATGCGAATTTAGTAGAGTAGTAATTATTTACTGAGTAACCAAATTTTTTTTGTATCGATTTTAATGATGATTCGATGTTTATTTTCATGTTTGTTCATTTAAACTCGTTTTCACTAACATTAGTCCTAAGGAATGTTTAAATAAGTAACAGTATTATATCTTAATAGAAAACGGTCGAAATGACGCGCTTCGAAATCTCAGTGTATATATGTAGTACGCAACAGTATTGATTGCGCGGCAGTTACGCACGGACACGGAAGGTATATTTACCGAGCGGCCGTAAGTAATTATTTGAAGGTCACTGTCGAGATATAATACAGTTACTTTATTATACTGAGGCAATAAGTGTTGGTGAAAATGGGAATTTGTTGTTTATCTCACGCTTCAGGATTTAAAGATCAATGCTAAAACCGGCTTCTATTTTTAATGTACCAAAATACGATGAGTGAAAAAAGACTGATATAAATTCGGCAAGAATAGAATTTATAGGTTGAAACATCTAATGTCAATTTCACCGAAACCTTTCAAAATGGTATTCGGAAATGCTGATTGATACCAGAAATAGGTGTGATAGTGGTAAAGTTGACTTTGTAATTGATTTTAGTCAATGATTCCTATAAACTTCACTAAGATTGAAACTATCTAATACCGGGTTCACACGGTTGGATTTCAGTTGAACAACTTTTGTTGTTCAACAAAAAATACGTTGAGTTTGAAATTCAATTTGATTGAAAGTCTTTTCAGGCTGTTTATATCACTTTCAGCTTAGCAGTTGATCAACTAAAATTGAACCATGTAAACCCGGTATAACTGTGAATTGACCTTGTCGTTTTATGACATGGAAGTGACATTGAACTTTAGGGTGACAAAGCAATTACGAGGTCCACTATACGTTCCTGATTAAATTTTTATAATTCAAACTTATCCTAATCTGCCTAACCTTTTCCCAACTATGTTGTAGTCGGCTTCCAGTCTAACCGGGTGCAGCTGAATACCAGTATTTTATATGGAGCGACTGCCTATCTGACCTCCACAACCAGTTACTGGGTAACACGATACCCCTTGGCAAGACTGGTTGTCAGACTTTCGGGTTTCTGACGACCCGTAATAACTGTCAAAGATCTACAAATGACAACGGCTTAACGTGCTTTCCGAGGCACAGAGGGGTCTCGATTTATGTAATAGATGGTCACCCATCCACGAATCGATCGTGGCAAGCGTAGCTTCACCTTCGATTGACCTGTGTGGCTGTTATTATTTAGCCACGAGCCCCTCAACACACTAACAAAACATTTTTTTTTAAATTGTTCTGAAATTTACCTTGTCGATAACATGGAAGTGACATTGAACTTTAGGATGATAAAACAATTACAAAGTCCAAATACGTTCCTGATTTTTTTATAGAAAGAATACCACTTTAATTTAACAGTATTAGTTCCTCCTACATTTTATAGTAGTTGTAATTTCAAGCGATTGTAACATGTGGGTATCGTTGTAGAAAATTGCGTTAACTTCAAAGTCCGTATTACCAATTGTCTTGCACTCTACCAGATTGGTTTACAATCAACTAACAGCAGCTGTAGCAACTAGTTGTTTTACTTAAATTTCATTAGGTGCCAATCCTCGTTTTATGAAGGTTAACAATATGCATAGAACATAAATACAGAATATACTAACGGCATAAATTGATGAAAAGTACAAATGGCCTCGCCTAAAACAGAGTTGTCTGCTAGTGATTTACAATATGTAAAAAAAACATGTTCGATCCGAAAGGGGTACATAGGAACTGCCAAAAAGGAATAAAAAATCTTATTATTATAGAAAATAAAAAAGTTATTACTATTTAAAGTTCACATTTTTGGTACCAAAAGTACCCCAAATCTATTCAAAATTAGCAATCATCAGGGGTCATAAGTTATGACTTGTAGACACACAAAAATTTTTGAAAAAGTAATACATAACAGCATATATTCATTTCTAGAACAAAATCTTGGTTAGCGAACAATATGGTTTCAGGAAAAATAAAAACATTGAATCTGCTATATACAAACTGGTTGAACATGTTCTAACTAACGTTGACAATAGAACTCCTGTAGTTGCATTATTTATGGACATGTCAAAGGCATTTGACTATGTTAACCATAAAATACTGTTAAACAAGCTGGAAAAATATGGAATTAGAGGCAATATCCTTGAACTTATCAAATCATATCTGATTAATCGAGAACAAATTACATACATAAATAAAATCTGACCCTATACAAAAACTGATAAGACTTATGACTTACACATAGAAAATGCATATTTGGTGTGCCGCAGGGCAGTGTTCTTGCTCCATTACTATAAAAGGTCCAAAGGTTGTCTGTAAAAGATCGCTTTTAGCGATAAGACCGCCCATTGTGTCACCCTATGTAACAAATTTATTTCTGTAATTTGTATGGTGTGCATAATAAAGAATATTCTATCTATCTATCTATCTATCATTTTATATATTAATGACATGCCTAGAACTATTAATAATCCAATGATTTTATTCGCTGACGACAGCACAATACTAATCAAAAGTAAGGATGATGTGACATTCGAAAAAGAAATAAACGACTACTTAAATAATATAATTACTTGGCTAACTGAAAATAAATTAAAAATATTTTTTTAAAAAACAAATTACATTTAATTTGAACAACAAACAAACCATAAAAAACCGGATATTCATTACGGTCACAAAACTATCAGTGAAGCAGAACATACTTAATTCTTAGGTATTTGGATAAATAAAAATATGAGCTGGAATACACACGTTGAAAATACATGCAAAAAACTTAGCCAGTATTCGTATGCTCTCCATAACCTAAGAAAAGTGTCAAATCGTGCAACATTATTAACGTTGTATCACGGGTATGTTGCATCTACTTTACGTTACGGTCTTATATTTTGGGGGAACTCGCCAGACAGAGAAATGGCGTTCAAAGCCCAGAAACAATGCATAAGGGCAATGTGTGGCATACAACGCACAGAAACTTGTAAGCCACATTTTCAACAGTTAGAACTATTGACATTCCCGTGTCTTTAAATACATATACAGGAAAAGTTTTTAACCACTGCGCAAATTTTGACAAATTAAACTTAAACGAGTTTTATTGAACATACTTTTTTTTATTTTGATACATCAAAGTACAAAAAAAAAAGTTAACGTTAACGAAAGATGTTTACTTTTAATGGTAGGTCGTATGGCTACCCGGCGGCGCGCGGCGAAGCGGAACGCGCGAAAGTACCTACCTATCAGCTGTGTGATCGCTCGATTCGCCGGCGTAGGTATTTACGTGGGTTACAATACTTACAATGTATTGATCGCTAATTTTATCAGATTCGAACTAGACTTTTTTATGTTTATGCCGTGACCTGAAGTTATTTGAAGAGTAATTCCAATTTTTCCTTCATACTTTAATGGGCTTAGGACCATCAAAATACAGAAAAAAAAAGCATTATTATCAATTAAATTTACATTACTTATGCCGCTAAAATGGTATTTTCCTTTCACGGGGTTAAGGATTCCATGGGCTCGCATTCGAGGTATGCTCTGTGAGCTGCTCGCAAACTTTCACCGGTCAATACATACACTCGCACCATCTCATAAATCTCGCGGTTAGTGAAGTCTGACATCGTGACCGGTAGGTCTGTACAAGTACGACACACATGCAGCGCAGGAAAGCGATTAGACGTGACGTCATACGCCCAGGGTCACAGCGTCCAGCGCGCGGGCGTCGCCTTGCCGCCCGGGGGGAGGGGAGGTGTCCCCGTGCAACACCGCCGCTTGGGCCGGCCGCCGCGCGCGCCCATTGATATTATTACGAATAGATTGTGTCCATATTTTGCTGATTTAAAGTAGGATAAAAAAAAAAAGAAATTGTATAAATAATGGAAATGTGTTCTATTACTGATTTTGAACCACCAAAAAAAAATTGCGCACTGGTTAAAAACTTTTTCTGTATGAAGTGGCGATCTTTGTCAAAGCGAATCTACAGCTTTATACACATCCAAGAAGCACACGACACAGAAATAAAATATGCGTAAGACGTCATATAAAAGCAGTATTTAATAAAAACATTTTGGGCATGGCACCCAAAATATACAATAAGTTGCCAAAAAGTATCACAGACCTACCCAAAATGGACCAATTCAAATTAGATTTGCGCAAATTCCTAGTTGCAAAATGTTACTATTCAATTAATGATTATTTAAATGAAAGATGACTGATTTTATCTGTAATGGCATCACAAGCATGATTATTGAAATTTTGATTTGACCACCATTTTTATCTAGTCGTGTTAATACATAATAAGAAAGAAAGAAAATACATTTGTTTGCGGAAAATATAATGCAAAGAAAAAACAAAAATGTCTTCGCGCCATTGTTCACTTCTAAAATTCGTGACAACTTCAGTTCTAGCTACAGTTCAGTATGTAGATACTAAAGTAGTCTCGACTAAGAAAGCGGAATACATCTAGATTTCCTGAAACACAAATACTACTAAGACGTCTACTGAGGAGTGCATTAGGCTGCCTTTTCACCTGAGATGTGCGAGGTGCGGCGAAGCTCTCTACGAAACTATGATTATGTTACTGAACAAAAATGACAAAATTGACACATTTTCACGATAGGTGCTGTTTATAAAAATTAAGCGATGCTTAAAGTAACTCAGTTGAAAGTTGGCAAACATTTTAGGAAAAAATTAAGGCATGTAAGAAACTTGTAAAATTGTCGGATTGTCAGATTGCCGCCTGTCACCTGTCAGTTTTATTAAATTAGACCTAGAGCTAGTGAAGTGTGTAAGACGTGCTATATATTACGCGTGTATTATTGTGCGCGTGGTTTTTTTTTATATTTTTTATAAGGATGTGCTTTGAGCATATGCGCGTATGTAATTAACTTAGCTTCATTGAACCCCTTTTCACTGGAGCTTCGCCAAACTACGTTGTGAAAATCAAACGATTCTATTTGTTGACATGATAAAGGTAACCTACATCAGCGAAAGTGTTAGTAGCGAAACATTGCACATCTGAGGTGGAAAGGCAGCCTTATCCCGAAAAATATCAGTTGAAAATACTCGGAGAAAAAAGGATGTAATATAAGAAGAAGCTTAGTTTGAATTTAATCTGAAAGCCTTTTTGATAAGTATTCAATCGCCTTTGCATGAGAGCATTATTGTTATGAAAACTAGAAGGGAAACAAAATAAAATTATGGTTTTTATTTAACAAATAACAATTGGGTTTATATTTATGTATCTGTTTATGTGTGAGGAAAGTTAGCTAAATCAAATTATTTTTTATTTATTTATTATTAGGACGTCCTGATGAATAAAAAAAATCATTGTGTGATAGATTTATCCATTCTGTCTTTCTGGAATCGTAAAATTCACGGGTTTACTGTTTTGTTTAACATCTGCAAAATAAAACAGTTTTATTGATTTATTAGCAAACGTAAAAGAGTAATAAAATTTGAGTCTACCAGCGAACAGATGCATTGCTATTGAAATAAAATAGTCTATAAAGGCTGATCCTATTTCAATAAACACGACTTACGTTTTTGCATAAAATATTCATACCTAATTCGATTCAGTACTCAATAAACATTTTTATATTCTATCAAACTAGTCAAGCTAGATTATGATTTGTCGATTATAATTTATGATTATTCATCTTATCTCTCCGGCTTTGCTTGAGTTAACAAAAATCGATGAATTGAAGTGCTCCTAAAATAAATTATACAGAAATCTACATCAAAATCATTTAAAGAAAGAAAAAGAAAAAAAAAATGTTTATTCTACACAAACAAAACGCACAAATAAAAGCAAAAAGACATAAAAAATACACACATACAAAAGTGTATACCAATAAATAAAATAAAAAAAACAATGTTGTTCATTGGAATTGAATTCTTTTTTCAGAACTTAATATTACAGTAGGAATTCTGACACGTGTAATTCAGTTTTCACTCTTATTTGCAATAATATATGCAATAATTAATAGGTACCTATCATTCATTTATTTCTTACTCCATTTGCTGGTATAATTGCTTGACCTATGTATTACCTTTAGTACAAGATCAATCAATTTGTAGTAGCTAGTTTGATAGTCTTATAAACTATTGCAGAAAAAAAGAGGTTATCTTCCTCTGTTGAAAAATGAAAAGTATAACGCTTGAATAATTTACAAAAGATTTTCAAGCGTAACTCGTGATTCCATACTAATAGCACAGTATAAAGATGTATAGACTGTGCTAATAGCCTAAGATCCGACCTAGACATGACCTTCATCCATCTGTTTAATGGATGAAAAGTATTTATATAAAAAGTATGTTAAAAAAATAAATCACGAGCGGGTTGGCTAAAAAATTCCTGGCCAGACCATGATTAATAAAAAATTCAAAAACATTTTTTTTTCAAAAGATGAAAACAAGGTTTACAAACTGTACCGTGTGACACATTATACAATGTGTAAAATAACATTACCAAAAAGTAATAAGAACTATTATTATTTATGAAAATAAAAAGTTATTTCTATTTAAAATTCACATCTGTTGTACCAAAATTACTCCAAATCTTTTAAAAATTTGCAAATTTTCATTAGGGGTCATAAATTTTGATTTGTAGAAACCCGCTAAATGACGGCCACCCGGGCCTCATGTAAGTATCCGGCAAAATTCCCAATTGAATGTTTTTGTCTTTTTTCCTGAAAATTACCACATAAATAGACCCTCAGTATGATCTCTAACAACACCATCACGGATCGGACAGAGTTTTTTTTAATGAAAGGGCGTACTGTGAGGCGCGGGTTACAGCTTTTTTTTAAATAATTTTAAAGTTATTTAAGAATATAGATGAAATTTTTCCATTCTCCCCCTCCCCTTATCTCCGAAACGAATGAGCCCAAATTTTTGAAAAATATACAGAAACAGAAAAGAATAGTTCTATACTTATAGATTCCAGATTTCACGTCCGTGTGGTGCCGGACATAAAGAATAGCGTTACCTATTTCTTCCCGTGGCGTGGGTGTCTTAAAAGACGACTAAGGGATTTACTAGAGAATGGGCAGCAGCGTTCTCTACGCATTTGAACGCCATACTGCGATTGCCAACCCGTCTGCCAAGCGTGGCGATTATGGCAAGCCCCCTCATTTGGGAGGCCTATGTCCAGCAGTGGACGTTTTTAGGCTGAAATGATGATGGATGACGACTTATAGATTACAGTAAAACCTATAAAGAAAACTATAGTCTTAAAATAACATGTTAAATCTCTGAATAGTGTGCGTACAAACTAACATTTGCAGTTGGAATGTACTCGTATGTAAGAGCATTTTTTTCAACTACAATGTTAAGTTTGTTCTTGGGATAAATTCATCCCAACTACTGAACCCTTCATTGTGCGTAATCCGACACGCACTTGGCCGGTTTTTGGCTAGATTTTACACAAATTTACTCAAAATGTATCCGCAATAAAAGCTAGTTTTTCATTACAATAAAAAAATCCTAACAAAAAATACTAAATCGTCATAAATCCAACGTGTAAGCGTGTAGCTACAATGTCCAGATAATCTCGTTAGCGGCGCGACACCAGATACGGATTGAGAGCACCTCACTGAATTATTGATGACTAGCTACTGCGCTCTGTGCCCCTGATATAGTAATGACTTCGGAATTTTTATGTCGACTATACAGGTTATTTTATTTTATCTAAACTTGTTTGATTGATGCAGTTTTCATTTGGGTGAAATGGAATCAGAATCAGAACTTTATTTGCTACGAAATAAGACAGAAATAAGATGTTTTACATAAATTAATGAGATCGGCTACAGCGGGGATCACCATTCATTTTATTTAGGGTCCATATAAAAAATTATATGACTCGCGATCCGTTTGGAAAACGTTACCTACTAGCAACCAAGATTGAAAGATGTTCAACCACCTTGCGTATTTTTGTGTTTTTTAGAAATCGATCATTTTGATTTGTACAGTACCTCTATTACTCCCGAAAACATTTGTAGCTTCATGCGCCTTGCGGCACGCGTCGTCTGTTGTCGTGTCGGCACAAAATACCAAGCGTGGGCTTAATTCAATTTCTCAATTTTTTTTATTAGGTTTTTTTTATAAATTTAAATGTTTACTTAAAATCCGTACAAAATAGGTCGCGGGTCCAGATCCGGACCGCGGTTCGCCCTTTGGTGACTCCTGGGCTACAGTCTACCTTACCGCGTGTAAATTATTACATAAATTAAAATATGAATACAAACAAAATAATGTCAACAAAACAAAACAGAAATTAATATTAATATTATAGTCTGGTACATAAGTCTTACATGGTTTTGGTTGGTTTTAATACTTCTACTGAATTTCTTCCATATTTGTCTACTCCGTGCGTCGAGCGTCCAGGGCCCTAATAGAACTGATAATGCGATATATTTGTCAAAAAAATACTTTACTGTTACTGTGCTGCTTAATAAAACAAAAATCTGTGAATAAATGCAAAATTGTCATATTCTCGAAAAAAAAATAATAGGTGCCAGGTGACGATATCGTCAACCCATCGCGTTTTATGTCATTTTTGACGTGAAAACGTCTTTCGCTTTTTTTTTTGTACTGGTAGTAAGTTCAATATTTCTGACCGTCAAAAACTTAAGATTTCAATCGCTAATAACTACAAGAATTTTAATGCTAAATTAATGGTTGAGCACGTAAAAGATAGCTCATATTTATAACAATTTTGAGGCAGGATATAATTTGCCTATGATGTGACATCACGAAGGCGCGTCTGCGCGCGCTTTATATGGCGAAATTTCTATTCGTTTAGTGCAAAAACGTGTTCAGCTAGAACGGTGATTCTGGTGTCATTCCCAAGCGTTGACAAAGGACTACCAAAGAGATACAACAATAATATTTTGTAAAAAGGGGTAAAAATGCCTATGAAGTTGACAATAGCAAAATAATTTTATTATAGACTCCTATGGGCCGTGAATCTGTTTAGAAATTTAAAAAAATCCCAATCAAAGAAAGCTTGCATCATAAGGAATGCAATGAACCTAAAAAATCTAGTGCCGAGCAAATACACTAGCAACGGCAGTATCTGAAACCGTAAGAAAATCTATTGCAAATTTAAGATGTCGTACTCTCATATCGCCTGTAAATCTGCTCAGAACTGAAAAAATATCACAGTAGATGAAAGCTTGCATCATTAGGAATACAATGAACATTTATTTTTGTGATTCATTGTAAATATTAAATAACAATTGTAAAGAAATTTGTTATTACTCGTATTTCACCACACGTTTTCACGAAACTCTGCGGCGCGGGCTTGAACTATGCGTAACTCATCTTTTTTTTAGCCTAACCTAGGCCACTATTCGATCAATCTATCAGTCATTTAATCTATCTGATTTAATTGTCCAGTAATTAGTTTAAACCATGCAAAGCTTGCACGCTCTCATATCAAAAGCCTAGTTACAATAACGGCTTATGATCCACTAGTGTAAACCCTTAATCTAATTTTACGGTGCAGTTTTATTGAATCCCATCCTAACACGATCAATGTTCGCTTCATTAACTTATTGACAAAAGTATCTAGGGAAGAATAAACCTATAGACGTATGAGGAACAGCGTATAAAGTTCACTCATCCTCTATAGAAAATGGGAGGATCCTCCGACCAGACGGGTGTCGTGTCTGGTGGGCAACTGCCCAACGATTGATGCTGGGGAAATTATTTATTTAGAATAAGTCAAGACTGAGCATCATCCCATCATTCCCATCAGTTAATAATACGTCCTCTGCTGACTCACCAGATAGCCAACCAAAAATCAATTCTAATACTCTCGAATCTGAAATTCGATCAGCTACCAATATTCAGAACTTTATTTACGACGACTAATTCAGTATTCCATCAGGGATGCGTACATTGAATGTGTTCGCGTATAAATCAGAGATTGGACGAGATCGCGGCCGGCTGTTTGAATTATTGATGCCAAATGTCCGACGAATTGTGACTGGTGCACCTTCATTTATTCGTTTAATTTTATTCATAGGCACTTTTATGGTGGAGTCGTGTAAGTAATTGAGGTAAAATGAACACGTAGTAGGCTATAATTCCCTCTATTATTTGATAAAACATTGTAAGTTTAACCTGTAGAAAAAAAATCGCCTTTTCACGGTGACACACTGTCCTCTCATACCTTTTAACACTGTAAAACCATTTCCTTTAAAAGAGTAACCGTGGAGTTTCTTGCCGGCTCTTCTCCATAGGAAACGACCAATTGGAACCGTGCACCTAGCTACTGACGTTTCATAAGTGCCCTTGTAGGTTTATGTGAAATAAAATATTTTGATTTTGATTTTTGACGATAATGCGCTTCAGTTTATGCATATGTAACCTACCAATTTCGTTAAAAAGAAACGGATTTTTTATTTCAGTTTTGTCTGACCTAAAAGTCATCAACTGGAATCCACAAAGGAACATAAGAAAGACGGAAGAAAATCATTTGGGAATTTTAAACGAACACGATTAAAAAAATAAAAACACAACGCCACTGCACAGAGCCAAACTTAAAAACACCAAATCCAACTATTGGATCACGAAAACCCGTCACAACGGATGCGATGTAAAGGAAAATAGAATGTGGATTGTACGATACGGAGATACAATAACAATCATGGAAACAGATATACCGAATGGAATGGGGTCGTCCGTACTACATGCAAAGGTATCAACCTTCGGCGAAGCAACCATATTGAATCGTTCAGACATTTGTTTTGTTAAAATGCAACTGAACGTGAAGCAATTTTTAAATAAAGTTGACGAGAGATTGACGATTTTTTTTTTTCTGCGACCGCATGGATAATTAGAACGACCTTTTCAGTTTTGAAGAAATTAAAATAATAATCTGTGCGTTCATATCTTTTTGTATTCTTACGTGTTTTTCTACCCATTATGGTATGTCAATTATAGCGGTTATGTCTTAGGTACTTAAATACTGATATGTGACCAAAGAAATTAAGGATAGGATAAATAAAATTACTAGTTCCGGGAAATAAAGACAGGGTGTTTAACAACAACAACACCACCATCGACGATATTGATTAAGAAATTATTTCAAACAAAAATAGAAAGCTACAAAATAAAATCCTACGTGGTACGAATAGACAAAACCCTGTAATTTTGTAATTATAGTTTGTACCAACATTAAGCAATACATAGGTAAGCAGTTTATCATTATTTATGTCCTCATTGCGGTGTTCCAGTACATAATTGCTCTACCTATATTACCGTAAACTACATACTAGTAATTTATTAGGTACGGTGGAATTACCCACCGGAATTATCGTATTGGAGTCAGGAATTTGAAATGGGAGAGAAATAATGTTTTCTTAGATCCTTCTTAATTATGTAGAGAAATAATTTCCGATGTTGAGGTATTATAATGAAGAGTTCAAATAAGGTCAAGTAATAAACTGTATTCATTATCGGCGGAACCATAGAAATATAAATAACAGGAGAAATGGCATGGGGGCGTGTCTGTGTCCGCGCATCTTGACCACAATGGCCATGCCTCAGGCAAATGGCCGTTTCCGCTAACTAGTGCGCTTTCGAACGCGATCGTGATAACATTTAAGAATACCGTGTTGTTCAGTGGTTTCTTGTAAAAATCGAAGCTAAACTATAAACTTTATAAATCGTAGAACCACTTTTCATAAATCAGCACAAGTATTTTGCTATATTTGTGTTGAAAATCATGAAAAACCACAAATCGTAAAATATTTCTTGCCTTTACTACGTTATTTTTGTTTTCATATATATGAAAATAGAAATTGGTGTCATCTTGTCACCAACTTCTTAATTTATTTTCGTCACTACTCCAGCAAATTTTAACTAACCTCAAATTTGTTAAAATAATATCTGTAGATACCTACTATACGATCTGGCAAAACATCTCTACTATCAATATAATTTATATACAAACATAAAGGTTTTTAATACTGAACGTCGTCATTTGTTGTTTCTGTCTATATCAACGGAACCATGTCGTGGTGTTACTATGGCATTGCACGACGATATGTCCCACACATATACGAGTATATCATAACATTATTATACCCACATATGGTAGTGTTGTGTTTGTTTCTCACTAGTAATTCAGTTCACCATTCCAGGTCTCAGTTTTAACCCCTGCCAGGGTTGCGAGTTTGTCCGAAAGGGATATCGCGGCTCCGGCACACAGGCAACGGAAGGAACACGGGTGGGTTTTAGTCAGTAAAAGTCTGACACGCCCTCCCGCTCAGGCCAGAGCGGGAGAAGTTATTTGATAATTTCCCACACAAAAAAAAAAAACTGGTCTCAGTTTTTAAAACTCTTCAAAAAGGAGGAGGTTATATTAAAAAAACTATAATAATAATATATCGATAATACGTATTTTAATTTTTGGTGAAATATAAAAGGAGGTTTAGTGAAATATAAAACAATATTTTACAACAAAAAAAAAAACAACCGACCTCGGAGTCGCGGTGTCTTTGTACTGTATTTTAGTTTTTGCCGCCGCCTTCCGAAATTAAAGTAATTTTTCATTTCGTTGGTAGAGCTGTTTTTTTTTTCGTTGTAAAAAATTTGATTATTTTTCACTTAATTGTATTTTAAAAGTCTAATATTTTTGAAACGAAGTTCTTTAACACGGTTTGTAAACTTTCAGAAATCATCATGCTAAAAGTGTTAATACTTACGACTGTCTTCTTCTAATTCAAAGAGAAAGAAAGAGAGCGAGAGAGAAAACGCCGGCAGAAAAAACAAAAGAAAAGAGTAAAGTGATTACAGTGTCATGGGATAAAATTGTGAACATTGGTCCGAGTACACTGCATGCCGAAAAGAGAGATAAAGTGTGAATTTGATGAAAATGAAAATCCAAGATGGCGGCTGCGAAAATGTTCAAATTTTTCGTCATGGGAGTGGTTTTCATAGTTTAAGAGCGTGCTTAATCCGATAGTGAGGTTAAAATGTATATCCAAGATGGCGGCTCCTAATATATAAAAAAAAATCGTCATGGGTGTCGTTTTCATAGTTTTCGAGGGTGCTAAAGCTGACAGTGAAGACAAAATGTAAATCTAAGATGGCGGTTGCGAAAATTTTACATTGCGTCATGCATGGCATCTGATGTTGTCAACCCATTTTGCTGCAGGAGGCCATACATTTAGTCTATGTAGGTTCACCGAAATAACTTTTTACCTACTTCTAATTATTCCGCATAGAATACCAACAAAACGTTAACCAACACCAAAAATAATCAAGTTGATTAAAAATCAATTAATTAAGACTTTCTTGATCGAACGGAATTAAGAATGAAATGGAACGAGTAACAAATTGAACGCGATCTACGGCAAGCTAGGAGGCAATTAGGTAAACTTCTGCCTAATCGATCCGGAGTACCGAGTCGAGGTTATTAATTAATAATTTTGGGCTTAGCCCCGGTTTCGATGATGTAATATTTTGATGGTTCATTAATAGAGCAGATGCTATGAGATGCATATTTTTACCCAACTGCCCTGGAGGGAAGGTAATGATTTTTGAGAGTATGTAATAGGTGGACCTATGCAATCAGCGTTTTGTATGGAGGATTTTAAAGAAGTTGCATTTTTCATACTAACATTTTCTTAATTTATTTAACAACCATGAAAATGAATGTTTTAAAACTTTTATGCACTAATGTTTAAAAACTAAGTTAACGAATATGCCACTTATATTAAGCGACAAAAATAAGTTTTGCCTAAATTAAAACAAATGGTGGTCATTTCTGCTAACAAAATGAGGAGTCTTTTTTAAGGTATTTTTTATGTTTATAAAACTATAAGTAATAAGGTTTTTATACTATTGGTTGTCTATGATGGTCATTATTTGATATAACACCAAGCAATTGATGAATATTTTAAATCATAGAAGTGACGAGGTTCTAGAAAAAAACGCGTTATAAAAAAGTTAGGTGTTACAAAAAAACGTCAATTTCATAGGTGGGGGACCCAATATGTATATATCTATTTCTTTGGCACGCTCTGTACCCTAAACGGCTTGATGGATTTTCACATATTATTATTCGTTAGATTTTTCTTAATTGCTCACAATTAAATAGATAGATGCAAAATATAAATAGCCTACGTTACTCTCAAGTAAAGTAGGCTATTTATATTTTGCATCTGCAATAACTTGTGGATTGTGGCTGGGGGCTTGTGGTTAAGTAATAATAGCCGCACGAGTCGATCGTTCAGGTCAGGCAACGGTAGCCGTGGTTGGTTCCTGCATGGGTGACCAAACTCAAACTCAACTTCAAACTCTTGGACCCGGCTGTCATTTGTAGATCTTCGACAGTCGTAGTCAGAAGCCCGAAAGTCTGACAAACAGCTTTATCAAGGAGTATCGTATTATCCAGTAACTGGGTTGTGGATGTCAGATAGGCAATCGCTCCATGTAAAATATTGGTATTCGGCTGCATCCGGTTAGACTGCAAGCCAATCCCAACATAGTTGAGAAAAGGGTAGGAAGAATACGGAACGTTTTTAAAGCAATTGCCACTTGTGACTATATTGACAATTCTACACAAATTAATTACAACACCTACGATATCAAAAAAATATTATTGAAATCAGAATATCATTTTGTAAGATCTCGTTCAAGCTCACAATTAAGGCGTCGATAACCGACTTTAAATGATTTAATAATGAAGATCATCATTTAAACGAGTAGTGTTAATGATTTGGAACTTGCCCGGATTTGAAACCACAACCTCGTAAATCAGAGGCGAGGTCCTAACCACTAGGCCATCATAACAGTTGTTATAGTACACAGTGAAATTAATTTGTAAAGTTGTCTTTTTTTTTTTTTTTGGGTGGGAAATCGTCAAATGACTCCTCCCGCTCTGGGCGGAGCGAGAGGGAGTGTCAGACTTTTACTGACTAAAACCCACCCGTGTTCCTTCCGTTGCCTGTGTGCCGGGGCCGCGATATCCCTTTCGGACAAGGATATCACTTTCGGACAAGTTAAAAAAAAAGTTAAAAAGTTATGTCTAACGCGGATAAAAAACGGTTTCTGAAAAATACGCTTGATAGATTTGGTGTGAAATCTATCAAGCGTATTTTTCAGAAACCATCAGCATTTTAAAGATATTACAATTATTGATATTACTGTTTATGTACGTGTCTTATTAAAATATTTTTTGTTTTATGTATATTAAATGAATAATGCGTCTTATTTGGGACAGCGCTCCTGGATGGGCGAGTCCTACTGGCTGAACGTACGACGCGTTCCCTGATATCAGTACAGAACACGCAAGCTAACCACTCATGGTCACTGACATATATCTGTGTCTTAAGGCCCAAATAAACGTTGTTAAATTAGCAAAGAGACAATAACACTTCGAGGAACACTAAATGCCCATAGGCGTTATAATAATAAAACTTCTATTGTGTCTCATTCAGTGTCCTTGAATGCGTTAAAAAAGAGTATGTGACATTAATTAGAGGTTTTCAAAATCACACAAGAATTAAAATGTATGGAACGCTGACATAAAAGGGCAAAACACAGGGGACACGGACACGGACAACCCGTATTCGCAAATTTTGCACGTTTCATGGTGCTCACTCGGCTAATTAAGTTGTTTAGCTCATTTGATACCCCTCACTTTTAATTGAGATGCTTAATCAGAGGCTTAAATGATTTATCAGGACTACAGCCTGATGTATTATGCTGTCTTCACGGTATTTCAATGTAATTGGCTTGCAAGGTCAATGCCCCACTGATATTTAGCTGACGCCAATTTGAAAAGCTGGTAGTATTTCCATATTGATATTTTTTGCCATTTAAGATTTGCTTGGAGATTTGAAAATGTCTTGAATGTCAAAATAAAACATACTACTCGACGACGGCAAATATTGTGATCGAGGAGCTCGTGGCTAAGTAATAACAGCCACTCGGGTCGATAGATCGGGTTAAGCTATGCTTGCCACGGTCAGTCCTTGGATGGGTGACCATCTTAATATAGTTACCAAAACCCCTCCGTGCCTCGAAAAGCACGTTAAGCCGTTGGTCCCGGCTGTAATTCTAGAAATAATAATCAATAATAATTCTGTAATTCTAGGCTGTAATTGTAGATGTTTTGACAGTCGTTACGGGTCGTCAGAAGCCCGTAAGTCTTATAACTAGTCTTACCAAAGGGTATCGTGTTACCCAGTTACTGAGTTGTGGAGGTCAGATAGGCTTCATGTAAAATAATAGTATTCAGCTGCATCCGGTTAGACTGGAAGCCGACCCACCATGGTTGGGAAAAGGCTAGACAGATTGAATGTATGATTTTTGTAATGTGAGTTCTATTTGCACTGACTATGATTGTATGATTTTGTTTTCTAGTTTGTAAATCTTACATAGACTCCATCTAATTTTGACTAAGACCACCGGGGTCTTTATCGGCCTATAAGTGTAGTGGGCTCCAGAGAAACCTCACCCCCTTGCATTGTTTTTTACATTGCTAGGGGGTGAGGTTTCATTGCTCGGTCATTTTTACAATATTGAAAAGACGCCCTAATACCTACCTCTATAGGTAGCTTAGGGAAACACATACATAGCTCATAGCTTATTCAAATACTCATTCAACTTGCTTGCAGAGATCCATACGTCAAGCTGAAAAATGTAACACTCCGTTTGAGAGACGGAACCCGGGTCCCTTCAATTAAAATAAATTCGCTTGCGGTGGGGGTGGGTTTATCAAATATATCATGCAGTGTAAGCTGTGCACCCACTGTGATATTGAGGGCCGGGATTAATAAACGTAGCTAGCCACATAGTTTGCCTTAGATTACGTTTCCGTCTCTATCTTGCACTTGTAGTTTGACAGTTGTATGACAGTGACAGGAATAGTGCTTAGCCATAGCATGTGCTGAGTAACGTTTATTATTCTGGGAGGGTTGTGAATACAGGGTTACTTTATGGGCATTAAGTGTCCAACCTATCGATGTTCCGTTGCTAAACAGGGATGGTGTCATTTGTAACTAATACTTTATCTCTGTCCCACACCGAAGTAAAATATAATAATACGGAGTGATGGTACAGAGATCTTTATGACCTAACCCAGGGGTACCCAATTTTTTTCAGTTCGTGGCGCAATTGCAGGTTTAGTATTTTTTGTCTCAGCTCCCTAGCAGATCGAAATTGGGAAGATAGGCACAAAAATTAAAACATCCACAGTATGAAACTGATTTTTTATATTTAATATTTATATTGACACAAGAATACACTAAAATCCATCAGGTTACGTTACGCTTGCAGGGGTTGGTCTGTAGATGGGTGGCCATCTTTACATACCGAGACTCCTCCGTGCCTCGGAAAGCACGTTAAGTCGTAGTTACCAGCTGTCATTCGTGGATCTTTGACAGTCGTTACGTCAGACAACCAGTCTTACCAAGGGGTATCGTATTACCCAATTACCGGGTTGTGGAGGTCAGATAGGCAGTCACTCCAAGTAAAATACTGGTATTCAGCTGCATATTGACCTTTAATCGTGGAGCTCGTGGCTAAGTAATAACTGCTGCATGGGTCGACCCTTCAGGTTAAGCTACGCTTGCCGGGGTTGGTCTGTGGATGGGTGACCTTCTTTACATACCGAGACTCCTTCGTGCCTCGAAAAGCACGTTAAGTCGTTGGTCCCAGCTGTCATTCATGGATCTTTGACAGTCGATACAGTACGGTCGTTACTGGTAGTCAGAAGCCCGAAAGTCTGACAACCAGTCTTACCAAGAGGTGCGTATTACCCGGCTTATGGGTTGTGGAGGTCAGATAGGCAGTCACTCCAAGTAAAATACTGGTATTCAGCTGCATCCAGTTAGACTGGAAGCCGACCCCAATATAGTTGGGAAAAGGCCAGGCGGATAGATTTGGCAACTTAGTCAATGTGAGGCGTGAGCTTGGTGATGTCACACATTTTTTAAGGCGTGAGATGAGGCTTGACACCGCTTCTCTAATTTCTAGCGATATTTGCTCTTTATTACAGCCACAGCTGAAAATCCGGCTTCAATAAATAAGATGTTGCAAAGGGAATGATAATTCTTAGAGCTTTTATTTCTTACCCGCGAATACCTATGTTTTGTTTCCAGAGAACGGGAAACAGGATCGCCTCCAGGTGCACCTCGTTACTCTCTACGGCATACCAGGGCGCCGCAGCGCACACTTTTGGAACCCCTGACCTAACTTTAAAGAAGTGTATCTTAGTCTTATGAACATCAAACTGCATAATTATATTTAAGTCAGAGCGAAAAAAAGATAAATATCTGTCTACAAACAAAAAAATAGTACCTACTCGAAAAAAACTTGCCGGATTTCGATTTTGGTTCCAATACGAGAATCGAATCAGCGAAAAAAGCACACTGAACCACCATGCTATTAAGGTCGTCGAACCAATCAATCAATCTCAATCCGACGATTGTTACAAGGTCGGAGGCTGCATTCGACAAATCGTCAATAGATGGCCGTTGGTTACAGTTTGGTTGACAAAAGCTTTCCATTTTTCACCGTTATTTATAACGAACTAAGCAGTTTAATCGGCACAGGAGGTGCGTATCCAAAAAAAGCGGCCCAGTGCGAGTCGGATCACACACCAAGGGTTCCGTATCACCCTGTGTCGACGGCGCGTTGTGTTCCACGCGCGCCTCAAAGAGATGTCGGCACCAACTGACGGGGTCCGTAAGGGCCAATGCCTGCCAGGGTTGCGAGTTTGTCCGAAAGGGATATCGCGGCCCCGGCACACAGGCAACGGAAGAAACACGGGTGGGTTTTAGTCAGTAAAAGTCTGACACGCCCTCTCGCTCCGCCCAGAGCGGGAGAAGTCATTTTATGAATTCCCATCCTCAAAAAAAAAAACGTTCCGTACCACTGTACAATATTTGAGTTTAAAAACTCGAATTTCCAAAAGAATTCTGGTTGCTGAATTCCTAGTTGAAGTTGCTGACACGTGTTAGAGAAACTTCTTTTAGTATTTTTTTTAGCTGTGGGAATCTACATTTAGGTATTTATTAAAACTTTATGCATAAGTAACAAATTATTATTGTACGAAGGTGGACCTAAATGCTTTAGTCATCAGTACATTATATTCGGTGATTTAGGATTTAGTGCGTAGTAAGTTATTCTGACCATCAGTCAGATAGGTAATCAATCAAAAAGTCAGTCACGAAACTGTTCTATAAAATTTGTAGCTATGATAGATTAATCCTCTTTACGAGTATACCCTTAAAAAAGTGCCAACATTAACGTTTTTAAAAATATCCTCCAATTCAGTATGACTGACGTGACCATTAGTCGCCCCCCTAATAGTAATTATGAAACGTAGCAAGTCCATTTCGAATATTGATTGCTCAAATGCTCATACCATAACGCTTAAGGCGGGGCCATGATTAAACAGTTCATTTTAATTCATCGGTTTCATTATAATTTTTTACATATTGACCTTTAATCGTGGAGCTCGTGGCTAAGTAATAACTGCTGCATGGGTCGACCTTTCAGGTTAAGCTACGCTTGCCGGGGTTGGTCTGTGGATGGGTGACCTTCTTTACATACCGACACTCCTTCGTGCCTCGGAAAGCACGTTAAGCCGTTGGTCCCAGCTGTCATTCATGGCTCTTTGACAGTCGATAAGGTACGGTCGTTACTGGTAGTCAGAAGCCCGAAAGTCTGACAACCAGTCTTACCAAGTGGTGTCGTATTACCCAGCTAATGGGTTGTGGAGGTCAGATACGCAGTAGCTTCATGTAAAATACCTACAGGTATTCAGCTGAATCCAGTTAGACTGGAAGCCGACCCCAATAAAGTTGAGAAAAGGCTAGTAGGCAGATTTATTGACCTTTTATCTTGATAGTATTTGTTAAAAAAGGATCTTTTTAAATTAAATAAAAAAATATTTCAGACTAAGTCCTTAAAGCTGTTAGTATTTTGGTGTTAGTAACAATGGTGCTTAAATAAGTAGGTTAGTATTGTTAGTTTGAATTATACGAGTATGATAAGTAATATTCAAAATAGACTTATGAAAAAAAAAAAAAACTTTCACTAAAAACGCAACGCACAACAACGTCCACAACGCTACTCAAACTTAAAGGCAAAAAAACAACTTCTAAGAAAACTTCACAGTATAACAATAACTGGTCTGCACAAACCTTAAACTCAAATCATCAATGAGTAGCCAGAATGTCACAAAGAGAACAGAAAGAATGAAAATATGTTTTTTGTTTACACTAGTTTTTCAATGGCGGACCATAAACGACGTGACTTACTAACGCGTTATTAACTAGGTTGTGATTGGTTACGTCCTGTTTTTTGTTTCATTGGTGATTTGAGTTTGTAATACGTTTCTTTTGAGTAGCAACGTGCACAAAGGGGCTTAATTGACCGTTGAAATCCCTATACCACAACCTTTTACCTCTTTCTCCTATTTTGTTAAGAGAATGAAAATAAATAGTAACGTTTATGAACATAGGTACCTATTTTTAGAGTTATTGAAATAAAATTCTAAAAATCAATTATTCCAATAAAGTAAACGAAGCATAACATCGATCTAAAAAAAAACTATTAGCTCTAATGACAACCAGCCCAAATATCACATTTTTAATTTAGTAAATTGAATTGAACAATTTTATGCGGAGTCACAGGGTGATGACATACAGACATCGAACAATTTGGGACGTGTGTACGAACCTTAATTATAACTGTGGTACCTACAATTTACTCTGTCAGTAAGTTTTATATAAACAGAGACAAAAAAATAAAATGTTTGTATGTAAAGATTAGGGAATAACGTTACTGTAAATCTGTGCTGTTTATTGTACGTATGGGTGTATTAAAAAAAGCTTCCCCGCGACTTCGAATGTTTACAAACAATATAAAATTTTGTTTATAAACAATTTAAGCTATAAACCCTATAAGAAAAATAACTATCTTCACTATCTTCGGTTAGTTAGTTGATTATCAGGGAGACAGAAAGTGACAAATCTGATTACTTCTTAAATAACACATAACATATTAACACGTCTGTAGTAAATAAATAGGTTACAGTACCTACGGTAAAAGTTGATAAATGGAATGCAATTGTTTACCACTTTTACACGTTACATAATTACAATGTTAAATTTTTCCCATTGTTTGTCTTATTTGTTGTATAATCGTGTATTTATGTACATTTATTTGTGCTTATATTTATAAATAGTTAGTCATTTATATTATATTTATAGTTTGTAATAGGTATCTGTGTAATTTTAATTTTTTGTTTTTTTTTTAATCCATAGTTTTTCGTAATGGAACCCTGTTTGCATCTGCATCACCCAATGGTTGACTGGCAGAAAATGCCTACGGCATTTAGTCCGCCTCTGTAAATTTCTGTGCTCGAAGTATTACATCAATCTGCCTTGCATTTTCCCAACTTTATTGGGGTCAGCTTCCATTCTAACCATATTCATCTGAATACCAGTATTTTACATGGAGCGACTGCCTATCTGACCTCCACAGTCCAGTAACTGGGTAGCACGGTACACTTTGGTAAGACTGGTTGTCAGACTTTCCGGCTTCTGACACCCGTAACGACTGTCAAAGATCCATGAATGACAGCCGGGACCAACGGCTTAACGTGCTTTCCGAGGTACGGAGGATTCTCGGTATGTAAAGATGGTCACTCATCCACAGACCAACCCCGGCAAGCGTAGCTTAACCTGACGGTTCGACCCGTGCAGCAGTTATTACTTTGCCACGAGCTCGTCCTGCTCGAAGTATTAAATAAATAATTTAAAAAAAAAATCTGTAGATGGAGTTGTTCCTAACTGACTACCCCTGAAAAAAAATGGCGAAACAAACTCAGGGGTCAAAAAGGGGTGTGTGTGTGTGAGTGATAAGTTCACAATGATAGAATAAATAAAGCAAACTAACTCAACAAACGGTGGTAACTTTTCACATAACCCTTAACTTCATGGTTCCTTCGAACCGAAGCTCAGAATCCTAAAATAACATTTTTGCACTCCAGTTAACTGCGTATAACAAGTCATACTATTGAATTTTTTCCGATACGTCTAGTTTTTCTGAGTTTCAACTGCAAAAATAACGTGAATGGTTAGGTACTACGCGCCACTGGTTGTCTAGATCCATTTTTAGGGTTCCGTACCCAAAGGGTACCAACGGGACCCTATAAACTTAAACCCTATAGACTTAAATTATGGATTGTTAGTGTATTATCGAAATTATTATAATTACTCAATAAGCAAAAAGAGGAAATCACATCACAGAGTACTATTTAACATACTGAAACTGAACACTTTTATAATAATTACTTAATAAAGGAACTTGTTTTATATTGTTATTGTATTATGGTCTTAGTTTTTAAATAATTATTATTTCTTAAATTTATGTTATGCACAAATACAGATATATATTTTTATTACTTATACATATTTCAGTGAAAAATAATACTAACCCGATTTAATAAGTCACGCAGGGGGACGTCAATATGTCATTCCATAGGTAATTGCTGAAAACCAGTGCTATTGACGTTAAGTTCGTCCGAATTCACAGCATTTCGCTGAGCAATGAGCCTGTTCTTGCACAGACGCGACGTACAGCATAATTGTTCTTATTATTTGTTACAAAAGTAGTTAGTCATCAATAAGCATTTTATTTTTGTTGTCATTTGCCAATGTCGCAAATAATTACGCAATATTGTCTTTGGTCCGTGACCTTGACAACCAATAAACAACATTGTTTTTTTTAATTTTTATTTTATTTATTGGTTGAATACGAGGGCTTTGGCTACTTTTGTATGTGTCTTTATATGTGCGTTTTGTTTGTGCAGAATAAACTTCTTTTTTTTTCTATAATATTACTAAGGCATATTTTGAACCGTAATAGGTAGACACTTGAAATTTTCACTGAATGTGTGCTATAACTATTGCCGCTATAACAACAAATAATAAAAATAAATTCTAAGTAAAAATGAATACCCCCATAACGTGTTTTTTAGGAACGAAGACCTTTCGACTGCTAGAAATCGTCACGTAAGGAAAAAAGCGTTATGCCCTCTCCATGCGACTTTCTCTCTCTGTTATATACTAGTGTGTGCACGCACGCACACACTCGTGCCTCCCCCGATCGCACTCGTTTTTTCATATTTTTCGAAAAATACTATTAAATATAAACTTACTTTTGCGGTCTATAAAAACAATTCCGTGCATGTGCAAAAATAGTATTCATCCCAACTACGGAACCCTTCATTATGCGTTGCCGACACGCACTTAACCGGTTTTTAAATTGTCTTTTATATTTTAACCGCCATGTGCCGTGTCGAAAAACGATACTGGAAAGTCTGGATCACAAAGTTGTTGGCAATATTTTTTGTGGATTTTCTGCTGATTGAAAGGGTGTACTGACCCGTTTGATCCTGAAATGGTTTACAGATTCTGTTTGTGCTTTGCTGTTTGTACTCCGCTCGTATAGATATCGTGGTTCAATGGAACTGTAATAGCGCCTTTGACCATTGGTACACGTCAGTAGTGACACTTTGACTTGACCAGGCCTACCGTAATATGGAGTTACAATAGAATAAGAGGCCAGATTATACTGGTTATTTGGTTTTGTTATATACTGGTTATTTGGTTTTGTTATCACTGACGTGTGGCCTACGTGCAAAATCTATTCGTAATCATTGTGGGAAACGGAGTGGAATCTAATATTACCTCGCTAGTTGTTGAGTGGAGACAAGAAGTTGTATAGAGGCATGAGGGAAAGTGTAAAGTTCATTCAACCTCTGTAAAAAAGGGAGGATTCTTCGACCAGATGGGTTTCGTGTCTGGTGGGCAACTGCCTGACGATTGATGTCGGGAAGTTATATACAGGGTTATTGGTTATATGTCGGCAATCCGAGGGGATGTACGAGAGGTTGTTAACAACCAAATGAACCCTTTTAACACCTATGCTAATGTCAACAATTTTCGATTCATTAAAATGGTTGACAATGGCATTAATGGATTGCCGACATAATTATAACCAATAACCCTGTATTATTGTATATGGTGATCACGCGGTATCACGGAGTAAAAAATAAGATCGTATTTGTGCAAACAATGTTAGAAGGCTTGTTTAGTTCTGCGCGCGCGCAAAGTTCCTCGTAGATGGCGCTCTCGTCGCATTGTCGCAACGGTCTGCGCCACGGTGAGAGCACGTGACAGCCAAAAGCGTGCCGTTTTGGGAGCGTCCACTGATATTCACGATGAAATTCGTCCAAACATGGGCACAGAACAATCATCTACTCTACCTCAATTTGTTCGAGGTCTTCCCAGCATATCGTATCTACATTATGCAGAACGTCAGTGGTAACAGAACCAGTGTAAGCTGGCCTCTTATTCTATTGTAATGCGCTAGGCCAGCTCAACGCCAAAGTGACCCCCGACTTGCGATCAACTTTACAACTTTATCAGTAGTGACCCGATATGGTTGATAAAAAAAATAAAAAAGTGTATTAAACTAGAGTAGAAACAGGGCTCTAAAAAGAGGAATTTCCTAACAATGATTGTATTCCAGAGCTTTTTGCATCAGTCTCTTGACGCAGTTGTCAATAATTAAAACCTTTTTAGTAGTAGATAAGCCCTCTGATACCCGACATTACCATGATAAATTATTCGACTATGTATGTAAATAATGGTTTATCGAAAAAGAGTGATTATAGTCAAAATCTTCTCTGGATTTAATTTTCTAGCTATTTTAATATTACACAATATTCATGCAACGCGAAATCTTTGAAAATGGGTTTGTCAAAGCACCAAGCAGAATTAATGGCTCCAACCAACGTCGTACTGAAATTACGCTAAAAGCTAATTAATAATGATCCTCTTACCTACTCAATATCCTTGTATTTCCCTGAGTTATGGAATCTATGCTCTATGGAATACCTGTGGTATTGCATATAGCGTGAATACCATCTCAACAAACCGTTGCGCGTTGTATACGTAGTTAAAACAGAAAAGCTAGTAATGAAAGTGACTTCGGTGGGGCATTTTTAGGGCTGTCTTATGAAATTTTGACATTCAAAAAGTGCAGATTCTCAGTCTAATGCGCATAAATGACTTTTGATTATGATTTTTTATCGTCGTGTTTCCGATCTAATATGAATGTCACACCACTTTCTAAGTTTTGTACTGCTTATTATTGCACCTATCATTGTGGGTTTGTATGAATCTTTCTCTCTGTTGGGTTACAAATCTACTGTCTCTCTCTCTGAATCTCTTCATCGAACAAAGTTTTGAAAAGTTATTTGGAATCTATAATTTAGTAACGATAGGTAAAAAAATATGTAATTAATGTCAAGGTTGTAACAGCTCTATTTATGACCTCATCATCGCGCGTTTATATTTTTACCCGACTAAAGGAGGGTTATGATTTTGACCGGTATGTGTGATTGTGTGTATGTATGTTCATCTGTTACCTCATAACTTCTAAACTACTTATCATAATTTGACAAATGAGGTATCGTCGTCACATTAAATTGAATATGGCGCCCTCTAGAGGACTTAAAGAGATGAACGGTCTTTTTTAATGTCTTGTTGGGTTTCAAATGAAAGGGCTTATATTAGCACATTTCAAAAATATAAATATATTATGACCCCATAATTTTTTTAATAAAAATAAAAGTTATAAAAACAAAAACCCAACTACGACAACATATTCAACTAAAAAGGAGACAAGACATTCACATTCACACATATTTTTTTAAATTTATTTATTGGTTGAATACAAGGCCTTTGGCTACTTTTGTATGTGTGCTCTTTTTGTCTTTAAATGTGCGTTTTGTTTATATACAAACTTATTATATATAATAAACAATTTTTCTTTCTTTTTTTACATCACAGACAGTCAAATAAAAAATCCGGATTCACACATGTTAGGACATAAATCGTACATAAAAACTTTGTCTGGAAAATCTGTACTTACTTATTTTCCAATGATTTTATTTTACTTACCATTCGTGTCACATGTATTTTTATTTGTAAACAGTTATAAATGACAATTAGTAGATTGGCTGTTGATCTTAAGTATCAAACCCTAGATAGGTTCACGATTGACAACTTTCTGATCACCATGATATTAATGTTTATGATTTTACATTTATTTTGTATACCGTTTTTTACATTTTATTTAATTCAGGCACAGTATACTTAAGAATCATGTTAGTAACCAATATTCAAATACACACCACAATCTTACTATTATAACTAACTAAATACGAACTACGTATCAAATACATGACGTCACACAAATCCTGCATCGCGCAATTAGAGTTTACCGCGCGAATGCTTATATAAAGACTATCCGATATCAACTTTCGGGCAGTTGCCCGCCAGACATAACACCCGTCTGGTCGGAGTATCCTCCCTTTTCTAATGAGGATGAGTGAACTTTACACCCTACCTCTAAACATTGGCACCTCTAAAAACTTGGCAGCATGATTAAGGCCCTGTAAAGTTGACGACTTTCGAAATATTCTCAACTTATTGAAATTAATTTACTATTAAAATAAAATGAAGGTATAACTTAGTCTTAAAGTTTAATTAACATTATGCCCCGGACCGCATGCCCTAGATTGAACTAACGACGGCCATAAACGAAAACGGGCTATTCAAAGCTCTATTATTGAAAGCCGTATTCACGACCATAATCACTCTTTTCATTGCTAATTGTTTTCATTCCAGTGTTAATGCATTTTATATGTTTATTTGCGGAATTACTTCCTTGCAAGTTTACGAGTCAAGTTTATAATTTTATGATTAAATTGCTTTTTTTTTGTATACCTATTACAGGTAAGTATTCCTTGATGTCTAATAAAAGGTTGTCCAAGAACTGGGTTTGTTTGTTTTCGTCCATCTTCGTGGTTTTTCGGAACCCATTTCTCGTCTACTAGGTTCAATAAATCTGCCTAGCCTTTTCCCAACTATGTTGGGGTCGGCTTCCAGTCTAACCGGATGCAGCTGAATAACAGTATTTTACAAAGCGGAACTGCCTATTCAGACCTCCACAACCCAGTTACTGGGTAACACGATACCCCGGGGTAAGACTGGTTGACTTTCGGGATTCTGACTACCCGTAACAACTGTCAAAGATCTACGAATGACAGCTGCTGGGACTAACGCCTTAACATGCCCTCCGAGGCACGGAGAGGACTCGACATATCATGAACGGTCACCTATCCATGAACCGACCGTAGCAAGCGTAGCTTAATCTTCGCTCGATCCATGCGGCTGTTATTATTTAGCCACGAGCTATATTTGAATATAAATGTAAAAAAAATCCTACAGTTAACATAGGACGGTGCCCATTGTCACAATTAAACAATTAAATTGCACGTAATTCAATTAACGGCTTGACGTACTTTCCAAGGTACAGAAGTGTCTCAATTTGTAAAGATGGTCACCCATCCACGGACCAACCCTGATGGATCGACCCGAGCGGCTATTACACTTAGCCACGAGCTCGTCTACTAGATTGCGGGTCCTAAAAACTTTAAAAGTACTAATATATCCATTTGTTCTGTTAAATCCATAAATAATTAATTCAATTTTTTACCGCACAAGAAAATGGCTCTGTAACTGTAAATACAGTATGCAGCTTAACAAAAAATAATAAAAAAACTTAATGTTTCTGCCAATCTTAGATAATACTAGCTGATGCCCTCGGCTTCGCCCGCGTGGACTTGAATTATTTTTCTAAAATAAAAGTAACCTAAGTTACTCCTTATAACATCAGCTATCTACCAGTCAAAGTCCCGTCAAAATCAGTCAAGCCATTTCGGAGATAAGCTGGAACAACAAAACAGACAAAACAAAAAAAAAAGTTTTTTTTTAATGTACCGTACCTTTATACTTTCATAATATGTATTTAGTAAAAAGCTGATTAGACATTACAAACAGACACTTTGATTTTATTTATTTATATATGTACCTAAGTGTAGATAATACAGGCACCTACCAATAACCTCAGCATTTAGCATCATGTAGTCTAATATAGTTGCAATCATCAGGTCAGCCTTCCAGCCTTCTATGCCAATTATGTTGTGGTCAGCTCCCAACCTAACTGGAAGCGACTGAGTAAGTACTTTACACTACGTAAGTACCAATTATTCTGTGAAATTCAATTATTGGAGAATACTAATAGCCTGAGGTCTGAACGCCGAACATGTCTGTCTGCACAGCCTGGGCCAGACCCCAGGCTGTGCAGACAGGCATTTCGATCCCCAGATGGAGCAAGGATTTTTTTTTTGAGAATTTCTTTAGCATTGTCATGAACACATGATGACAGTTACGCAAATTAGTTAGCTAGTAAGTTATTATTTACTGATGGCATGTAGGTATGACAAAAATGTAAATTAGCTGGTCGCACGGTGTACGTATGTCCCATAGGTGGCGAGCCTATTGCCATCAATCGAGTGCAAATCAGGGCTCCGGACTGCTACTGAGAATTGCCAGATAGAAAACCCAATAACACTTCTCCCCCTTTCTCTTCAGGAAATAATGTCTTGTGGTTATTTCTATTCCTAACTTTCAGAGCTTAAATCCAAATTCACTTACATACAATGATTAGATAACCCAAAATTCGCTTTAACAAAACGTACAGAGAAACTGGAATGGTTCTATATGGGTTTGGTGAAACAGCGTAACGTTTTCATTAATCGTTCGCCCACATTTGGAAGCACTTGCTCCGTGTAACGATCGCCTAAACTCAATGTAAATGAGCCGTAAAGAGGTTTCTATGTTTTGAATACCCGTTCTTTGATACTGGTTGGTTGAAAGTAATGGGGTAATCGATGGTTATTTATTGTTATTAGTTAGGTACTTGATCTTTTCTGGTGTTAACTTTTACGTTGAAATACAGTTTATTTATACACAATACAGTTTCTTTATTTGATTTTCTGAGCTTTTTTTATATTACCTTTAATTTATTCTGTAGCGTATGGCACTCGTGGGTTGCAGCTGAAAATCAGCGTCAGGTGGTACACTTTCCGGGGTTGCGGGTTTGTCCGAAAGGGTTATCGTGGCCCCGGCACACAGGCAATGGAAAGAACACGGGTGGGTTTTAGTCAGTAAAAGTCTGACACACCCTCCCACTCCACCCAGAGCGAGAGCGAGAGATTTGATAATTTCCAACCCTCAAAAAAAAGGTGGTAGGTACACTTTGTGTTGTCATCTGACATTATGCTGAGCTGAGGCCCTTTTGGCATTATAATCATTGTTTTTTTGTTAGTTTTAGTTATAAGGTGTATTTTTCTGCTGTAATGCCAATAAACGCATTTTTCTTTCTTTCTTTTTTTAATAAAGTCCACGCGCGACTTTTAGTCACAACCTGAGGTATGTGAGCGACGAGACAGGGGAGGGCGCCATTGACAAAATTGGCAGACTGAGTTAGCTTGGTCTTCGTCTCACTTACGAGTATAATGTCCCATTGCGGGGCCAGGGTGACTTTTGCCCCGCAGTGGGACATTACACCACACACACACACACACAACACACACACACACACACACACATACCACAAACACAAAACACACACATACACATACACACACCACACACACACATTATCTCCTTCCACAAATACACATAAATAAACTAAACATAAACCTTTTGCCCATAAGGATAGGTAGAAACTACAGAACGCCATCTGTTACGATCCTTACATACTCCTTTTGCCTCGTTTACGTTCATACATCTGGTCATACACGCACGCCGGTTGCAAGTACTACGCACCTGTCCTTTCTGAAGAACATCACCTATAAAGTCAGTATTATGTCCTCCTAGGGCGTTAACGTCCCGGCGTTTCCAGTCACATCTGCCTTGTAAATACATTTTGTTAGTCGCCTTTCATTCATCCTCTCAACATGACCAAACCATCTCAGCATAGCCTTTTCAATTTTTGTCACTACATCTTTTAACTCACACCATCACACGTCACGTCTCATTCTCTCCTTCTACTTCTCTCTATTTAGGGATAACGACCAGTCTTCATCGCAGAAATCCAGCTCATCTCACATTCCACCTACTCCATCTGGGTCTGCCGCGATGACTCATGCGGTTAGTTAGAGGGACCCATTGGTACGTGAGTCTGGCAAATTTTTCATTAGAAATGCGTCATAAAATGTGTCCTGCCAGCCCAATTACATTCGTCTCCTCATCTTCTTCAAGATTTCTTGAAATCGAATCTGTAAAGAAAACAAGTTTCTTAATTCTATTACTCTTTACAACATGTGACACCAAACTTTAAAACTAAACCCGAACTAAAACTCATACAATTTCGCCCACCACGAAACTTCAAAGAACTTATTTTCAAAATCACGTCTCACCACATATGAACGAAATTAAGTTTTGTATAGTTTTCATCGTAATGTCAGGTAAGATACTATCTCGTGGGAAGGTTCACCGCGGCTATGCGAAGCTATATTAAACGATAAATCGTTCCCTAGACGACGGAAAGTTGAAAATTTTCGTCGGGAAACACGTTGGCGTGTTAATAAATGGTTTGTGTATCTAAAATTTATAAGTTGTGAAATATTATTATTACCTATAGAAATATTTTTGTATGGAGCAGTAGGAAATTGGATGTGAGAAGTATTGATTTTAGGATTAAGCTGATAAGCGGGCGTTTTCATTTGTGAAGACTCATAAAGTGCCGTAGACTATCATAGATATTTATACAATTTCCTTCCAATAGATATCTTAAACGACGGTTCAGATGTTTATGTGGACGATTGCTGTGGATACCATCTTGCACAACGTGTATCCTAGAAGTTTCAGCGAGCTCAAAATTATTTTACTAATAAGATAAAACTTAGAATAGAAGTTTGTGAAAAAGGAAGAGGGAGGCCTTTGCCCTTCAGTTAAAAAACCTAACATGAAGATAAATAAGGTGTTCCTGTCAATATCCCATAACTCTAGGGTATTAATTAGACCATGTCAATTTGTTTTTTTTATATTTTTCATAAAAAATAATTCAGCAAAGTCACGATTATTTATGTAAAACACCCATACGTGAAAATAATAAAAAAATATGACAACGTCGCTTAGCTTACCTATATGAAATGATCTACTCGTACGTATCAATGAAACTTAGATACACACATCAAGAATCGATTGATATGATTGTTATCTTCGAAACTATGTATTTTTGGAACACTTGTTCTAGGAGCTTTTGTATAATTTTTAATTAATTGTTTTTATTATTTTATTTTTACCACAGAGTTATGGGACATCAAAAGGAACAGGTTGAATACGTGACCTTCTTAGAGATGTTCATCTGAAAATTAAGATTTGTAGTACTTGCAATCGGCGTGCGTGTATAACCAGATGGTTATACACGCACGCAAGTTAACATAAATGAAGCAAAAGGACTATAGCAGGTGGCGTTTTGTAGTTTCTGCCTACCCCTATGAAAATCCGCGAGAGTATGGGCATGCGCTAATGTAGCCCGCGAAATTCAAATTTTCTTTAGTTTTTTACATTTTGCAGGTCAGTGTGAGGTTTTATGTTGATTAAAATATGATTCGCGACCGTAACCAATATGGCTTTACACAAATATCATCATTACAATCAGCAATACAACTCCATAAGTAAGCACAATCGCCAAATGTCATGATTTCATGAAATAGTCATTTAATGCGATTTGTTTGATTTATTTGTTTGTTGTATTGATCATTTTTATGATTATAATTCTATAAATAAACATTTGATACGGCCGCAAATCATATTTATATCAACATACAACATGATACTGACCTGCAAATTGCAAAAACCGTAAGAAAATTTGAATTTCGCGGGCTACCTTGACGCTTTCACCTTATATAAAAAGTTAGAAAAACGATGTAAAAAATTAACTAAGCCGTACCTTATTTGTCCTGAACTCTCGGTTGAGTGCATACGCGTCGAGTCCGCACACGTTCAATTCACACTATCCCCAGAGACATTTCACGTGCAACCTTATACAACAAATAACTTCGTTCATAGAAATCCATTAGCAAATCAGATGTAAATATCTAGGTAGTTGCAGAACAACACGATTATTGTGTACACACGGTAAACGTGTTTGTTATGCAGGTAATAATGAAACATTTAATGCAAAAAGAGTACGTTATGTAATTATAAATTTTGAATTTCGAACTGGCTTTAAATTATTTTACTTTATAAATTTTCGCAGTATTAGTACGTGTCATCGCCTCGTGGTGATTGTACGCTGTTTGAGACACACTTAGATAGATCACAGGCCAAACCTGCAACATACATATTTTGCAATGTGCATCTCATAATACATGTTTACTATGATGTATTGGCGCTAACTGAAACCATCCCTTTCCTGTATGTTCTATAATAGTAAATCTTTTTATTTTCAGGTTTCGAAGGTCTATAGCGTGTTAGTATTAGCAATTACTTAAAAACTATGTTAATAGAAAAAATAGGGACATACGTACAATAATAAAAACATAAGAAAAACAAAAACGTTACCGAAGAGATCGCAGAAAGCGTAATGATGGCCGCATAAGGCCGCCCATTGTATGTTTTGTAGTGTTAAATATTTTTTTTGCCATATATATTCTGGTGTACATTATAGTATATATAAATAAATATTAAAATTTAAAAAAACTTCACAAAGACACTTTCCAAGACGGGTACGACCATCAAAAATGAAAAAATCCCGCCAGTTGCGTGTCGGACCACGCACACGTTGGGTTGTTGGGTTTTATAAACTTAACATTGTTGTTAAAAAACATGTTCTCCCAAACATCGATTATACGTCAAGGTCAATTCTCAAACTGCAAATGTGAACATGTAATCGCAAAAAAAATATGTGATAAAACTACAAATTAACGATTTTTGAACTTTTTCCTTTACATATACTGGTGAGACCTTGCTTCTTGCCAAATTTCATGATTCTATACTCGCGACAATCTAAGAAGCCCGATTTGACGTTTCTCATTAGGTATACATGCCGCGATAACTTTATAAGAACGTTTACGTAAGAAATCGAAAAATCATATTCATAATCTTAATTAATTACTACGTTATCACTATAATAATGAGTATCATTCGTCAGCACCAACTTTCACTTTGTATCGGAAAAATGCACTCAAAAACACAAATTCATTATTGATTAATATTCCGACAGGACGTTATTACAATGTCATGAGTCTTAAGGTTCGTTGCCGTCAGGCTGTGACCGTTTTAAGCCGCTATTAGGCCGAATAAAATCGATGTTCTGAAAAATCTATTCTTGTACATTACATTTAGAAGAGAGATACGTTTATTTACTGTATTATTAAATGTACATATAAAAACAAAATCTGATGACATATTTTTAGCTTTATTTTGATAATTGATACAAATTTTGTGAATTTATTTATTTACCTTAATATGATGATGATGACGTGTAATAAAACGATATGCCTCGAGAATCAGTTTAAAGCAATGTAGATAAATTATTGTTGATTATAAACTCTAAGTATGATAAATCGATCTATCTCGAGAATCGGTTTTAAAAAGCAACGTATTTTTTTTCCGATCACTACACAAATTATTTTGATAGGTTTCAAATCGGGCTTCTTAGATTGTCGCGAGATTATGTCAATGGGAAGCACACTATATGTTTTTATTTATTTGCGAGTATCAAAATATATTGCATATAGGCTGTATTTTTATATTGCCTTGACTTAGAGGGTTATTTTTTTTTTAGACCTCCATGGGACCTACGTTGTTGGTATTAATTTCAACTTGATACCTCCCGCGTTCCTGAAAAAAGTGTCTTGACACACTGACAGACAGACGGACAACTACGATAAGGGTTCCTTTTTTTTTCTTTTGAGGGACGGCACCGAGACCTGAAAATTAATACGGGTAACACAAATATCTTGCAAAACATTTAACGGTCGTTGGTCTGCGAGACAGACGCAGAGCACATGCAATGCAAGATCACTAAGTTTTTGAAGTGGGCTTATTAAATTATACCCTTTGTTTACTGAGGTACTAAAGATTAGAATGTGTACTCAACACATGCTCAACTTAGATCACAAAGTTGTAGCAGTTAGCCCGCATACTTATTTGTTTTGTTGACTGTACACAGTGACAGTTCACAGTACACGTTGTAGAAACTTGCACTGCGAGTTGTCCGCACGAGTCATTTAATTACGTACCGTGACATACAGTCGACGTTACCAAAGATGTCCGGAAAATGGAAACGTTGATCATTGGTTGATGTGTCATTGTCATTACTGTATTTTAAGCCGTATTGACCAAATAAAGAATCTTTACATTTCCTTAAAAGTAATACAAATAAACTATTCCTAATATTAAATAATATGTACAAGTATATAAGAAAGGGGTTGGGGGGGAACAATCATAGGGCATCAAAAAATTCGTCCGCATCGTTGTCAACAGGAAAAGTGCCCAAAAGGCTGGCAGCATTGCCACGCTGTATGGCAATGCTGATTCTCTGGCCGAAGAATAGGCCAGCCTTCTGGTCACATGAAGAGTCGACCAACCGCTTTGCGATGTCTTGAAAGACTAAGTGGGCACTCGGACCCCATGGCCCTAGTGTTTCAACCCCAAACGGCTCAAACATATAAGTCCCAATAAGATTGGAGTATTTGCGCCGTTTGAGGTTTTCCGCACCTGCAGCAGCAGCCCCAGCACAGCCCACCGTGCTAGGAAGATGGGATGGCGCAAGGGTGTCGACACACGTTGCATCCCACACCAATGGCCTACCTACCTTCCAAGGCATTATGGTCATTCCGTCTGGTCTCTTCCCATCGTCGCGTGCCAAGCCGTTGGGTTCTAGAACAGCTGGCACCCCGGCGGTGACAAGAGCACGACGGATGGTGTCATTAATGCTGGCGTGCCGTGCTCTCCGGCCTGCGCTTTTACTGCAGGATAGACCATGGTGTCCGAGACAGTCGACTGCTTCACCGCATTGACAGCGATGCGGGGCCACACAAGGAGCGCCCAGACGCAGACAGGTAGCGAGCCGGAAAGTGGTGTCACCCAGCATAGTCCCTATGTTGGGTGACGGTAGCGCCTGAAGCCAAAGGCCCGACTCCCACTCACCCACAGCCAGCAGGCGGGCACGCTCAGCAGTATTGGTGGACGTATTAATAAGATTGTTCCGTACCAACCTGCAGAGCGGCTCATCCCACTGCCTCTGGGAGGACAGGTTCACAGGCCGATCTGTATTCGGGCAAGCCGTTTTCCAGGCGTTCTCCGCATCAGTCAAGCACGGCACTTCAGAGTCGACCAGGCAGGGGGCTAAAATTTTCCCGGTCAACTTTTCAGTGCTGTGGACAGAGGACAGGAACGCGGGTAAGCTAATACTTGTAATTTTGCGGACACCGAGGCCACCGAAACGGATGGGTAGTGTGGCTTGCAGCCACGCCCGGTCGTCCAAGGCCACATTTAAAATGGATGTTAGGGTGCTGCGAATAATTTGGTCAATTTTGTCCAAGAGGTGTGGCTGCTTCCATAAAGGTGAAGAGCGTAAAAAATATATGAAATTTGGACCAAAACAACAGTATCTGATCAGGGTGAAAGCCGAATGTAAGTTAATTTTAGAGAGTCTGTCCGAAATGTCGTTGAAATTTTTGATTTTTTCGTCGATGAAGGGAGAAAAGCTGTCTTCTAAGATTGGGGAACCTAGGAGCTGAAGTGAACTTTTTTTTTTAATTTTGATTTGTGGGGCTATTGCATTAAATTTCTCAAGTGTCAATTGTCTGTCGGTAATGTCAGAAAGGTAAATTTCGCATTTTGATGGGTTAAGGTCCAAGCCAATGGATTTAAATTGTTGTTTGAGGAGTTGTAAGTCGTTCAAAACGGTGTCTACATCACCTCCTAGTGTTCCATCATCTAAATACCATACGTTAAATTTTGAATTTAGTCTCTGGATAATTGGATGAATAGCCAAGCTGAAAATGACTGGCCCGAGCGGATCACCTTGTTGGCATCCTACTGCAGATTCCAAAACATTGTCCTTGTATAATAATTTAGAGGGGTACCTGTAGCACTGCCACATAAAACCATAAATTTCGGGTAGTTCTTTTTTTATTTCAGCCAACAAAGTGTCCCTGTTTACAGAGTTAAAGGCATTCTTCTCATAAAATAGTTCTAAAATGTAGAGCGCACGAGCACTGGCGTCCGAAACAGGGGCGCGTGTACTGGAGTGTTAATATGTATAAATCTTCATTGGATAAGGCTACAAGTGTAAATTCAATATTGTTTCCATCAAGCAGTTTAATGACGCAGCTGCTTTGAATAGAAGACTGACGACGGAATTCTAAAACAAAAAAGCCGTATTTATTTTAGAAATATCAAATAACACGCGACACCATTCGCCAATATTTCAAACCTCCGTTCGAGCCGTTCAAGGGTGGAGTTTCAAAACAATATTTCTAGATCCACCTAAACAGCCTCTAAAGTAACGGAATACTTTATTTAAACACTAGCTTTTATTAAAAAAAAAAACAAAAGTAGGTATATAATGTACAGTTTTGACCTCATTATTATATTTTTATTAACCCTGCGCGACCGTAAGTGTAAGAAATTCTACAATAGTAGAACGCGCGAGCACTCGCGACATTTTTGTTGAAGGTATACCTTCTCAATAAGTCAACCAGAAGAAATGTCACACGTGTAACAAGTGGATTAGTCCTCAACATCAGGTTCTTCAATGTCCTGACTGTTGTAAAACTGAGGAAGACCGAGTGGATGATATGGGCGAGGTAAAAAAAGAGGACTTAGAATGTTGATACCAAAAACTAATTGACTTTTCTCAAAATTCTCAAGAAGTCTGATAAATGATAACAGTATAGTTTGTTTGTTTTAGTTTCTTAATAAAGTTTATTTTCATTATGACATGGAAGTATTTTTAAATATTTTTATCATCCCTGTAAAATCTTTACATAAAATAGTTCTAAAATGTAGAGCGCACGAGCACTGGCGTCCGAAACAGGGGCGCGTGTACTGGAGTGTTAATATGTATAAATCTTCATTGGATAAGGCTACAAGTGTAAATTCAATATTGTTTCCATCAAGCAGTTTAATGACGCAGCTGCTTTGAATAGAAGACTGACGACGGAATTCTAAAACAAAACTCGATACTAAAGTCGCCATAAAGTCTCATACTATCACTGAAATTTTGTAGCGACAGAAGGACTTTAATGAATGCCTAAAAGTTTAGTGTCGTTCGAAAATTCAAGGGTAAAAATTGTGCTGCGATGTCTCATGGTTCAGAGCTAAATAAAAAGTATTTCTTTCTTTACGTATTTCTGCCACGCAACTTCTTTTGTTTTTTAAAACAAACCTCTTCCAGCCCCACTTTAATTCTGTTCGCGCAACAGTTAAGGGCCTCACTTCATTGTGGACGCAGTGTCACGACAACTTTCGACCTCATTTGCACACTCATTTTCATAGCAAAATGTAGCACCAGGTGGAATGAATGTAATAAAGCTTTACCAATTTCATTTGAGCTCAAAAGTTAGTTTTAAACGTGGAATAAACAAAGATTTCACAGGTTTATATTTTTTTATTCTTGCTATTTGACGCCGCCGCCGGTACTTTTGAATGTCGAGTGAGTTTTTTGTTGAATCACGACATTTCATTACTAAACGTTCACTGGCTGCTAAGTGTTTTTAGGTTTAAGTAGTGGCCGAGAGCTCATTAGTTGATTTAAGATTTTTCATTGCACCTGGAGACTTTGTAGGTTTTTAACTGGTTTTATTTACGGCCTACCCTTCCTCTTTTCTGTGACTAACCTGCTGTCAGAGATACAAAGCCACCCAGGCCCATGGGCTTCTGACTTGGCTTCACATGCCGTCTAGAAATATCTCTAAGGCATGCCGGTTTCCTCACGATGTTTTCCTTCACCGTTTTTGAAGCAAGTGATATTTACTCACATGAATCCGAAAAGTCAGAGGTGCGTGAGTGGGTGTTTAAAACTCGAGACCTATGACTTGGCAGTTTGACGGACACACCACTAGGCTATTCTGCTCTTAAGGCCTATCTTGAAACTAGTGTAGAAAACCGATTTAGAATGGGATTAACCGTGCGTTGACGTGACGTTGATTTTTTCCCTTACATTATTCTCAGATATTATTTCAGTACTAGGTTTGTGTTAATTTGCAGTATAGTCGTATGCTCAGGAGGCTGACAATGCCAATCCTCTTAACATAATCTCTCTAAGTCACTAATTCCATAATCACGACACTGGCGGGACGGGAGGAGACAAGACTAAGCGACATATTCGTGGGAATATGTAAGTACTTATCCGCCTTATGGCAAAGGGTATCTTCTATTTTAAAAATTATGAAAATAAAAATAATGCTGTCAAAAAAAAATTGCTATGATTGGTAGTAGAGCTGCCTAGGGTACCAAACGTATCTACTTAGGTGTCATGGAAGTACTTTGAATGCACCATAATCTTAAAATTACTAAAGTTTGCGAAATTAATTGGTAAGTTGACTACCAATTTAAATTGGCCGTATATTCATTTTTAGTTGTATGAAATGGCTACAATACGGCAAATTGACTAATGATCGATTTTTCAATCGTGAGATATCGTTCATCTGAAGAATTAATATGGCGGTTCCACATAATATTTTCTATATACAAAAGCTGTCAAACTGCAATTTTAATCCCTTAACATAAACGTAATCTCAAAAAAAATAAAAATCGTCCCTTAAGGTATCAATTTGCTAGACTGTACATTGTGTTCAACATAAAACATAGTGAATAGTACAATTTAAGCTACATTTTACTTAGTAACCACTTTAATTACCGTATTTGCAACAAAACTGATTGCAAACAAAGAAAACACTCCAATCCCAAAGCTCCTAATGAAAACGCTGACAATTACTCCATCTAGTCATTACAAGAAAATGGCATATTACATTGCGCCACAATCATAGACGTTTCCGAATAGCATGCCGCTCTTGTATGCACAGTCTATTAGCATTCACCGCGTGAGGCGGCAATGTAATCAAAATCGTCGCGCGTCGCAATGTTGCATTATGGTAATTAGGCCCGCCAGCTAAATAGAGATGTGAAACGTTAGACGTGCTCATTCAAGCCCGAAATTTTGAGAATTTTGTGATGGGAAACCGATGCTTTGATTTGTAAACGTCACCGTGATTTAGGTTTTAAATAATGGTTGGTTTTTTTCAAAGAAGTTAAGAAAAGTTTTATTCAAAGCTGTAAAGTACATTAGTATTTTTTAACCGACTTCCAAAAAGGAGGAGGTTATATGTTCAATGCGTACCTATGTATGTTTTATTTTATTTTTTTATGTATGTCCGTCGATTTCTCCGTCAATTGTGGACCGATTTTGAAAATTCTTTTTTGTATGAAAGGGTATGCTCCCGGATTGGTCCCATATAAATTTTATTAACTTTTCTTGGATAGTTTTTGAGTAAGCTTCAATAATACGTATTTTTCCCACTTAGTATAAATGTGGATATGGTGATATCTTCCTGTGACTGTTATTTACATAGCAGGTACTGGTATTCGAATTTGTGTGGGGTAGGTACCACAACTAAAAAGTGAAAGATAAAAACTTATTACAAAAAAAAAACCAACTTCCGACATTCCAATGACATCGACTTCCGAAATTTTGTTTTTTTTTTTGTAAAAAGTTTTTATATCATACACGTACCAACTGGACTCAGGACCGCTCACATTACTACTAATTTGAGTAAAACGTTATTTAAAAATATTTAGTTTTAATTCCGCATTAATTGACATTTTTAAATATTGTCAAAAATATATTAACGGTTATATTGAAAAAAATTGCAACGTCATGTGGAATGGTTTGCTTCGCGCAACGAATAATGGCAACATTTTTGTCCATAAACTCGTAATGTACGAATGACTGAGATTAGACGAATTTGGATAATGTTACCATTTTATATGCAACATAGGACACGAGCGGCAATGATGAATGCGCTATGCTAAGAGTGTAAACCGAGAATCGCATTCCAGGCTTTTACTACTTTTACAACATTTTACTGTCATGGATTTAACTGCAAAGTAAAGCCTGATTCCATAACTTAACTACTAAATAATAAAATAAAATAATAATACCAGCCTGTTACTGACCCACTGCAGGGCAAAGGCCTCTTCTCATACAGAGAAGGCACGAGCATTGATCACCACGCTTGCTCAAGACGCGTTGGTGATTGCAGACTTATATTAATTATAAGTCCAGGTTTCCTCACGGTGTTTTACCTTCACCGATGTCAGTAATGTCCAAGATAAACTCAGAAAGTACATACATACAAACACAACACAACTACAACATTGTATTACTTTTTATATTTTTATTTATTGGTTAGACACGAGGCTTTTGGCTACTTTTGTAAGTGTGTATTTTATGTGTTTTTGTCTTTGTATGTGCGTTTTGTTTGTATGTGCAGAATAAACAATTTTTCTTTCTTTCTTTTCTTTTAACTACAACTACAACTTAACTACTAATGTGGAAAAAATCTCGTAATGATCGAAAACTGGCGGCACTCTGACTAACCCCACCCCTCGAGAGCAACCTCGTTGTGGTAAAAAAATAAAACCATGCAACCATAAAGCTTACACTTTCTATAGACCAAAATCAAGCTTAAAGAAGAGAAACACGAATCAACTCCAAAGACTGAAGCAGTAACTCATCCACATGAAATTAACATCAAATACACGAAGGTCAAATCAGGTCGAACTACACTCGTTAACGTCAGAACGGATAAAACTTTCATGCGAGCATGTAACTTATGGTATCAGGATATGAATTAATCCCGTAAGAGCCGATATTGCGAAAGTTAGAGGCGGATTATTTACCCCCTCTCTATTGGTTTTCATATGGCTCCGCATGTATGAGTTTGTCTTGTTTTTGTGTACGGATGTTTGTTTTTGATGGTTTGTTTTGTTTGGTTTAATTTGTTTTGGATCATTTTTGTTTGAAATCAGCTGCTTAACATGGAATCTTTTTATTTTCTTTGAAGTGAAGACACGTTCATGTTATGCTTCCTAAAACAACCTTTTTACCAACGTATTGTTAAATAATGGAAAGACTCTTGTTTGAACATTTTCTCACTTGATGCTAAGCGACGATGCGGTCGATTGTGAACTTTTGATGAACTAATATTTAAGTATTTACTCGTGACTTGAAGACACTTAGGTCCCTAGGTCATAGGTTATCGGGAAAACAGTACTTTAGCCTTTACTTGATGAAGGAGCGGAATATACGCTTAAACTGAAGGTGGATTTACCACAAGTTTAACAAGTTGCATTAATTTCAAACGTACGAACGCAAGATCGGCTGTGAACTTAAGATTTATTGGATTTATTAGATATAGAAGACCTCGTAAACCTAAGTTTGAGTGTCACTTGCACGTCATGAAACGATGAGAGGGTCTAGTCAAACTGACATCCTATCAGCGATGAAGATAATGGAGAAGTCTAAAATGTATTGGACTGGCATAAGCTATCGACCCTGTTACTCGTAGTAGTCGTTGTAGAGTTACGAACCGCTTTGTAAACTATTGTCACTTTTCTATGCCTAACGTCCATTGGTCTATCTGACATTAAAATAGTTTTAACCTTAGTGAAGTTTCAATTAATTGGAAATTGTTGTCAAAGTGGTGAGTGGCCTTTACGAGGTCGACTATAGTTATTAATACTATTATAACATAAATATTATGAAGAATGTATTTTTGGTAAATCATCAAATATTATTTTGTTAAATTTTAGTGTACTGATAATCCAGAGTTCTGATTTCACAACACAATCCAAATAACAAAAATTAAAGAGTTCCTTTACAGCAGAAACATGGACGTTTGTAAGATATTTTTATAAAATCTCATTATATCATCGTACCTAGCTTTCAATTCACTTCAATCAGCCTATATTTCTAAATAACTAAAGTAAAACCAGGTGTGACCCAAAGTTTCATAAATAAATCATGGTACAGAAAGATTAGCGATATTCAGGGCCTGATGAAAGGTACTTATGTTTTCCAAGTTTCTAGATATCTTATAAAACTAATACCTACTTGAACTTTGAGAATTTGGAAAATTATTATACGAGAAGATAAATTTGGAGGCCCGGCCTAATATTCATTCGGGCTTGGAACTGAGAAAATATTATTTTAGTACTGAAAACTAAGTACCTACGTAGTACCATGTTTGCCGAATAATATAAAATGAACAATGTACCGAATTTCTTGGGATTTGTGTAACAAGCTAGTAAAATATTTATAATAATTATTCTAGAGGTACCTACTGGAGAAAAATAAATTCAATGGCTATCAAACTTGAAAAAATAATTCTTATTGATCTTGAATCTCCAGTTTACGATAAAATTGTTCTTTCTTTGAGCGATGTTTGTAGATGAATCATTTTAGTTATTAAAGCAGAAAATCTAAGCGAGCATGTTTTGCATGGATTCAAAATAAATGACATCATACTTTTGTTTAGGTAGGTAGGTATTAATGTAAAAGTATTGATATCTTCGGAAAATTATATTATGGAAATGTATCTCCGATAGCAAAATGTCACCACTTTCTCAGGCATAATAAAAGCTAAAAACCTATTTTAAGAAATAAGGACCGATAAAATAAATTCGTATCGAAGAACAAAGCAATATTCAAATCAACATTTTTACAGGCATACCATTAAATAATTAATTTTACTCTTAAGTAGATGCTCAGGAAAAACCAATTCAAAAACGAAGTTACTCGTTCATTAAATCAAATTTACATTTTGAATAATTCTCGTTAGTCAATATCGCGGCAACATGCAACGGTCGCCCGTTCATTACAGAAAATTAACGCCGATATTTTTACGGTATAAAATCTGGATAATTACACGGAACAATGTACAGAAATGTCCGTACGAGGGACGCTGCGGGTACCGTAATGCAGTATTATGCTAATGGTGCCTGCCTAAATAAACCCGTGCGGGAAATATGAGAGCCGGCTTCCGGACAAATTACACAGAGTCTCGACTAATAAAGATGGTAATACTGGTCCAAACAATTTGTAGTTACTGCCCGTTGTAGCGCTGTATATGCGTTCTGTTCATGCATAGTTATTTCAGAGCTGAGCATTACGGAGCCAGATAGTTGGAAAGCTTCGTGAGGACCTATTCCACGTGACCGTTGAAAGTTTTCTTGGGTTATTGTATGCACCGGTGCAAACAATGTCTTTAATTGGTAGTGAATGAGATCACTATACAAAATATTTCAAAAATAAGTGAAATATTTTTTGTATTCTGCTGTCGGTGTTGTGTATCACGTTTGAAGGTTATTAAAATAATAACAATAACAAATACATAATTTGTTTGCAGGCTCTAAAAACAGTTTTCAATGTAATAATTACGACAAAGTAATGTAAGTTGTTTATGTATTGTAAATAAATGTATGTAATATAGTGTATTGTTATAAAAAAAAAATCATCATTATTATAATCTGCCTAGCCTTTTTAACCGACTTCAAAAAGGGGGAGGTTCTCAATTCAATAGTAGGTTATTTTTTTGTATGTTTTTTACGCAATTATGAATTGATTTTGATTATTATTTTTTGTGTGGTAGGTCATACTTCAGAGGTGGTCTAATATAAATTGTATTAACTTAGTTTTTGAGTTAGCTTCAATAATACGTATTTTCCCACTTACTATATGGATGATGCTATAATAAGTTCCTGTCACTATTTACATAGCAGGTAGTGGTATTCGAATTTGTGTGGGGTAGGTACCACAAATAAAAACCTTTTTTGTAAAACCTTTTTTCTAACTATGTTTGAGTCGTCCTCCGACTGACGGCCCTTTTCCACGGCCGTTCAGTTCTACGGGAACGGTTTTATACCGGTTCCCGCGGAAATTATTGTTGTACTTTTTTTTGCGGTAGAGCAGCGGGTATTACTACGTTGTTCCTACTTTACATCAACGACCTCTGCAACCTTAAAATGAAAAATGCTAGAGTGTTTTCTTATGCCGACGACACTGCTATAGTCTTTTCCGGGAATTCTTGGCACGATGTTGCCAGAAGTGCTGAAGTCGGTATGACACAAATAGCTGGATGGCTTAAAAATAACCTGCTCACACTCAACACAGCCAAAACTAATTACATAATTATGTTTTAGTATATCACACAGAACACAACCAAATACAGATTTTAGCATAAAGGTACATACGTGTGATGATGCAAATAACTGTCAATGTCCAATACTAGTCAAAGTATCACAAACGAAGTATCTTGGTGTTATTGTTGATCAAAGACTATCCTGGTACCCCCATCTCGAACAGGTCACTAGCAGAATCAGAAAACTGAGCTGGATATTCAAGACACTGAGGTATATCGTACCAAAAAAAGGACTCACCAATAAAAATGCCCCCAAAAACCTTCTCAATGAGATATACATAGCGTTAGTACAGTCTGTCTTAGTGTACTGTATCCCCATCTGGGGGGGTGCGGCTAAGACAAAATTTATAGACCTTGAGCGAGGACAACGGGCTCTAATAAAAATGATGTACTTCAAAAATCTTAGATATCCCACACAGAGTCTTTATCATATTAGCGATTTACTCTCGGTGCGAAAACTATATATAGTTAAAACTGTGCTGAAGAAACACAAATCTCTTCCTTTTGACCCCAGCATAACCTTAAAAAGAAGAAAATACATAATAGCGGATGTTCCTAAAACTAAAACCAAGTTCACCCGGATACAATACAACAGACGCTCAGCTCAGCTGTATAATAGACTAAACAAAGAGATTTATGTATATAATAAGAACACAAATGAATTAAAAAAATATGTATCTACTTGGATAAAACCGCTGACTTATGACGACACGGAGTCGCTGCTGGAATAAAAAGTAACCCCACACCTAATGCCCAATTCATTCACATTCACACACCTTCACACTCACATTCACGCACTCTCACTGTCACTCACATACTTGCATGCCTGCATACGGGCTGCGTCTTTTGTTTTTAGTTTTAATTCTCTTTTCTTTATAATTTTATTTAATTTAGCATCATTTTGTATAGAGTCAAAAATAAAACAAGTAAATTGTAAGTATTTAAGATATTGGAAGAGCGGATTCTCCTAACACAGGCTTATTTGCTTAAAAGGAGACTCCAATCACTAGTTGTTAAGGTATTTACTTGTAAAAATAATAAACCATTTTTTCATTTTCATTTTTCATTAGATTAGTCTTATAAGAAAATTCAGACGTGATGGACGTGAACACGCTTATGATATTATATTGGTATTATCGCCGTCGCCGGCAGTGTAATAAAAGAAGATTTTGGGTTCACCCAATGCTGAAACAACGATCAACACCTATAAACGAACAACCCATGCCTTTCGTAATCTCATGGGTGATTTGAGGAAAGTTGAATCAATTTTTTTTTTTTCAATTACTTTAGGATGTCCATAACCACGTTTGACAACCTTTTAGAAAAGGTGAAGAAAAATATTAAAAAACAAGATGAGAAAAAGCATCGTTCAAAACTGGATCCTGTTTTTTACTGGACAACTGGATCCAGTTTGTAGAGGAAAAACCAAATGTCAAATTGAACGGATCGGTTTTTGCAGGATACTGTAAATAGGATGCTCATGTGCAGTCACACGAGCCTATCCTGTTTACAGTATCCTAGGCGTTTGTCCCAACTGTCATTCGTAGATCTTTGACAGTCGTCACGGGTAGTCTGAAGCCCAAAAGTCTGACAATCATTATTACTGAGGCGTATCGTGTTACCCAGTAACTGGGTTGAGAAGGTCAGATAGGCAGTCGCTCTATGTAGAATACTGGTATTCAGCATCCGGTTAGACTGACAACTAACCCCAACATAGTTGGGAAAACGATAAGCAGATTGATTGATTTAAAATGACTATGATATGAGGTTCATTCTGTGTGAAAAGTTTTGAATTTGTAACTGTTAAAATAGACATAATGTGACTAATAAAATGGACCTACAATAGCACAAATCATTATTTCCGAAGAAAAACTAGAACATTAACCAGTTTTAAACCTATCCCATCTGTTTCAAAAATAAATATAGTTGGATCTTGAATACCGACAAAGAGATCAACGATAGCATTACATTAGTGCTATAAAAGGCCTGGAAACTGAATAGGCAAGGTCAGTCAGTCAGCAAGTGACATAAGCGTGTGCGTCGATGGGTGAAGGCTGCCACAGATGTGCACTGATGGACATAATCGCTCACATGCGTTTTTTCCTGTTACAATTTCTGTAGGTGCGAAAATGGCATCGATATTATTGTCTCTTTTGGTAAATAAAGATATGTGTTTTGAAGTAAAAACTCCTGTTTAATCTTTTGGCAAAAAGGCGTAATTTTACGTAAATTATATCGTAGTTTTGACGCAATAATTTAGGAAAATATTGATATCAAAAATATTATCGTCAAAATAATGAGCTCTCAAGTAAAATAGGATAACTGGTAGAAAGATACAGATAAGCCCCTAAACAGTCAGCGATGAATGTTAGGCCTACGAAATTCAAAGAATGCAAATAAAAGTAGATATAAACCCACTTCATAGAAATACTAAAACTCCACATAGGATTCTCGGATACAGAATATCATGCAAAGAGTGAGCAAGGACTAGATCCCTGCTCCATGAAAATATACAATCCGATTGAATTTGCTCTTCAATGCACTACAGAATTTTTCACATAACGTATGCGCTACAAATCTAAAAATACAAAACTTTGAATAAAAATATATAAATAGAGGAAAAGGAGTGAAACATTTCTATTAGAATCGATATATACATTTTCTAACGCCATTGATTCTAGATTTTATTCCGATTCTTCCATTTCCAATTAGCACATTCTGTGGACACTACAGGATCATATGAACAAATCCGGATTTAGAGGGACTCGGAACAATTACTCCGCAGAACTCGTGGACTTAGTAATTAGACTGATAATTGTTCCAACAGATGCTATCCGGGTTTGCACATACAACGTTAGATGCGAGTGTAATTACTGTTTTAAATTAAATTCTGAGTTTAAAGGAATGTTTTGGTTTGAAATCTAAAGAATTTGTTCCGTTCCGTGGTGGGAATTGATGCTGGAAGTTTCCCATGCTCTCGTTTGTCTTAATATAATCATGAACGTGTGTTCGGGAATGCTCATGGACTTTCTTCAGTGCTTGGAGACTTGAGTTTTTAACTATCCGCAACATGGATTCATTTATTTTTGGCTCGCATCAAACCTAATAAACTTACTACATTAACTTAATATTTATCAAATACAGTGATCAAAAACCAAACAAAAACTAAACTAATTTCAACTAAACTCACAGGCAAACTGACGAAAACTTTAGGGACTCGTCCAACTAAGATAATATCATTACGTTACATCAACTCCAGAATCACTAGAACGAAATCATTAACTACCAACAAAGTCTTTGGGAAAGTAACACAAATAAAACATACGTTCGAAGGACCGAATTTCATTAAGAAACTTTCCGAAGGAGTCAATTGCGTCGCGATACTTATCTCTCTTTGTAACCGGTCTATTTCATTAACCACAAAATGATCTGTCAAAGGAGGGCGGCTGCCGAAAGCTATTGTGAATATAAATAAACCTGTTACCCAAAAGTACGAAACGCAAATGTTTTCCAACCGTAAACTATTTGATTATCCTTTGAATTAAACCGAAGGTCTTTTGTCCCATTTCCACGTCAATACACATTGGAAAAAAAAGAAACTCGTATATTTACAGAGGTCAGATTCTGAGTAAACTGAAAAACTGTGGCGGATGGCAAATTTTTTGCAATATTAATTTTTGGTGCTAAAACGAATTTTGATCATTGACAATCTTTTTTGAGGTATTCCTCGATACGCACCAACTTTAAAACGCACCAAATCAAGCGCAACAAAAGTAGTCCTCGAAACGCACCATTGTAGTGCGCTAACAAAATCAAAATAAAAAACATTATAATTTTATGTATTGTATCAAAGATTGATACGTCTTTAAAGTACAAAATTTGTTTAATAAAAAGAAAAAACTGGACAAGTGCGAACTCGCACACGAAGGGTACCGTTCCGTACCACAGAACAATATTTAGCAAAAAACGCCGGGAAATTTAAGTTTCTTGTATTCCCCTTGAATTTTTTACTTTATTATTTGTCGTTATAGCGGCAATAGAAATACATAATCAGTGAAAATTGAAACTTTCTACCAATTACGGTTCATGAGATACAGTCCGCTGACAGACAGATAAACAGCGCAGGATTCCGTATGGCAATCTTCGGAAACGGAACGCTAAAAAGAAAATTGCTAGGTCTACCTTACTAACGTAAGGTTAACGCTAATGGTTTTGAGCTTGGGATTAGGTAGGACTAATTAAACGGATGATAGATAAATGAATACTACAGAAAAGGTATAGGAAAGGCTAGTTTCTCTGTTTGGTTTAGTACAATGTTTCATAATGAAAAAACCTTGAAAACATATAAAAACTCAAACTCAAAGCATTTATTTCTAATAAACCAATTACACGCACTTTTGAACTGTCAAGGTGTCGGTCAGTCGGAAATATGAAGCTAGTTGCCCATTCCAAAACTTAGTTGATAGAAGAATGGACAAGAAACTCCACGGACAGTCTTTTAACTCAAATTAAGGTTACAGAATATTGTTTACGTTAACTCCTACTTTGCTGTTAATCTAGTCCTACCTAATGCCAAGCTCAAAACCTTTAGCTTAGTTAATCTCACAAGTTTGATCGTACAGCAAAGCTATTGAGCTATTATCCGCTATTGGTGTCAAAACCTCTTGCTAGATAGAACTTTACTCGTTCGACAGCTATTAGTTGCAAGCTCCTTGGGGTGATAACTTACTTAGGTATATGGGAGAACAGAATGTTCTATGTAGGTATGTACCCAAATAGCTATACGTAATCTCAGAGTCTTTACTGAAATGGAGACGGAGATGGGGCAAAGTTTAACACTCATAAACATATTTAATTTGATCTTTCTACAATATTTCATGAATAGAATTATAACAAAGGAGCAATATTTGTATATATTTGTAATCAGTTTCTCGAAAATGGCTCTAACGATTTCGATGAAAGTTGCAATATAAGGGTTTACGGGGGCGAAAAATATAGCTAGGTCCCATTTCTGGAAAAAATAGTTTTCTCCGGATTTTCACCCGAGCAGAGCTCGATCGCCCAAAGTTTAGAACAAGATGGCTACCTTGCAATAATGACAGCATGGAATTAGTATGTACTATTATGGCAGCATGGGATTAGTATGTACTATACATGGAATTAGTATGAACTGTCCTATACTATTAAATGAGCATTCTCTTTTTTCACCAAAGCAGAGCTCCATCCCCCAGGTACTATTGATAATAACTTGAAGATGTCACATACAGGGTGTCCAGTAAATAGCACGACATACTGCAGGGGGTGATAGCTTGGGTCACTACCTATCAATACAACACAATATATGTTCAGCAAAATCTTACGGATTTACAGTTTTACAAAATTTTCCGAAATATCGAAAAGAAAATAGTTCTGTGCAAATTTAAACAAAAAATAGTATTTCTTGAAAACATTCTTGTCTTTGATAGAAAAAAGACTTATCAATGAGTAAAGTAACGAATAATTTGATGTAAAAAAAAGTACTAGAAAAGGATTTTTTCATTACGAGATGCTTAAAAATCTGTTTCAAGGTAGAGATTTTTCGGTATTTCGGAAAATTTTGTAAAACTGTAAATCCGTAAGATTTTGCTGAACATATTGTGTTGTATTGATAGGTAGTGACCCTAGCTATCACCCCCTGCAGTATGTCGTGCTATTTACTGGACACCCTGTATATTATAACAAAATTCTTAATTAGTTTATTTGTTCCGATTATATTGATCGTCACAAACTTTTCATTGCAACAAGAAAACGTAGGTCTTTATGTTCCCAGACATCATTCTGCGTACCGGAGGACATAGTGTTAGAAGGCCTCCTACAAGGTGTACCGATGACCTTGTGAAGGCCGCAGGAATCCGCTGGTTGTGAGAAACACAGAACCGATTGGAGTGGCGATGCTTGGGGGAGGCCTAAGTCCAGCAGTGGACAACTTTCGGCTGCAATGAAAATGATGATGTTCCAGCAATGAGAGCAAAACCACCACCTAGTTCTAGAATATTTTTATCTCTTTTACATATGTACAAACAACCCAGTAATAAACACCTCAATTCCTTACAAATGTGAAAAGTCAAATTACATTTTATTCCCGATCGATACACAAAAAAATAAAATCCGCAAAAGAACTTTCATTTCTGGCTCACGTAAAGTTATAATCTCCTCCGACTTTGAGCGAGATTGGTTCCATTAATTCGTGTATGAAGTAAAAGGATAAGCCTTTAATGCCGAAATTCTGGAATATAGCCTGTTTGGATGAAATTGTGTTGAGCGATAATGTTAATAATTTATACGTTATTTTGTTCATTGATGGAAACATGATATAAATTAGCTGTCTAGGGCTTGTATCTTAAAATTATACTCAGATAACATGAGAATGATACTCAAAACAGTGAAGGAAACCGAATTGTCCTAGAACCAAAAAAATATGGTAGAACAAAGAGACATACATACATGAACCCTGAAAACATTACTTTCCTTTCGAAAATCTAACATAAGTGACAATCTACCGACCCGCGCTACGCCCGCTTTGTAGATTACAGTGGGGTGTAATCTACCACGCGAGCCCAGTGTGGCAGAGAGTGGGATCTCTCTAAGAGAAGAGGCCAGTGTCCCAGCACTGGGAACATTTTTTTTTTTTTTTTTTATCGTTGCCCCCACTAAGAATTTCTTCCTGTATCGTGGGTGCGTTTACAAACATAGAAACTCACATACACTAATACCCAGACCCGGAACAACTACTTGCAGATCATACAAATATTTGTTCCGTACGGGGATCGAACCCGCGACACGTTGCGCAGCAGTCGATCGCTCAGCCACTGCGCCAACCGTCAAACATTATACATACATTATAGACATGCTTACGCCACTCAGTTATGAACATAATTTAAATGTAGCTAAGCAATAGATTTGAATTGAGATTAGAATTCCTGAAGCCTACGCTATAAATTCAACTCAAACTCAATACTTTTAATCAGTCCCTTTGAATTTCAGATCCCGTCTTTTAACTTCTCAGTCGCTAAAATCATAATATTCTTTAATAATTCATCATTTGTAATCACATCGCTATTACTTTCTTCATTGCTTTGGTCCAACGTCGTTTTCATTTTCCATTGAAAACATTTAAAAGTTTCTATAGCCCTGTCATCGATTTGTATTAACCGTACCAAGGTACGGTTAATACGAAAAAAGTTGTAAAGGGGAAAACCGTATTTTGGTAGATCCACGTAAAAGTTTAACTTTAAGCTTTTTTTGGGTTCCTCTATTATGGGTTTTCCCTTTTCTTAAAGGATCTGTTCTATTTCCGAGAAATAGGTTTCTAAAAGTGATGGTGGAAACAAACTACAGGTTTTATCGAAGACAGGTGTCTTGTAGTAATGTGCGTAAATAACTAGAAACCCGAACGGTTCTTTGTGTTGATCCTGGAACTCGGTATTTCCCTTTTATATGTATATCTTGAACCTCGATTCCTAAATATTTATTCATTACGTATAAGCGTAATTAGCCTGTAATAGCCTGTTCCCACTGCTTGAATACAGACATCATCTCCTCCTTATATCCTCTCGAGAGGAACTGGGCTGTATTCCACCACGCGGGCCCAGAGCGGGTTGGTAGACATCACATATCTTAGAATTTTTGGTTCTTAGACAGGTTTCATCATTTTGAGAGCAGTGGTGATAAAATGAGTTACACAAAGTAACGCACCTGCGTGGGTTTGAACCCACAATCTACAACTCATAAGTCAGGACCGCTACCACTGGGCCACCACTGCTTTCAATTACGTATAACTCCGTCAAATTCAATTGAATAAATGAACTTATACGCTAAGAGAAATGATTGAGTTCGTAATAATTTTGTATAGTTATTTTAGTTTGGCCAGACAGTTCGTATTGTTTCGACAGACGAAACAATTGGTTCTGAGAATATTGTGGTACCCACTAAACAATACTGAAATTATGCGCAGTTATGTAATTTACAATTTATTTTGGTTTCAGCCTACGCTAAAAGGTCTTATATCAAGTGTTCAGATTCGAAGTCTATTTTAAGCTAGTTAATTGACTCAGACGTGACTTTGCGGAAATCCATGATAAAATACAATAGACGACCGTATATTTAGTGGCCCAATCCGCTTAACTGTTCTTAACGAGTCATAAAGAACCCTGTAAGAAATCGAGACGTGTTTCACCTCTCAACGACGCATCCTCATGATGACGATTGACTTGTTGCGAACCCGAACAGCAATCCTATATAAGTGGGGTTGTCGGGCGATGTGGCTTACACTGCGCTCGACGCTTGACGTAGCAACACACGTGTCCGGTTCGAGTTCTTTGTTCTTTATGACTCTTCAAGAACAGTTAAGAGGATTAGGTTACTAAATATACGTCGTCTTTTTAAAATTTTAAGCATTTAAAATTAAACAACTAAAAACCTAAACATTATTGATATAGCTTGTTTGTATGAACTTAAAACCTCGTTTATTATCAAGATAAATTCTAAACCATAATATTTTAACAAAATGGAGCTACGGATTACAAATTATCTGCGTACAGGGGTCGCTCAAGTCAACTTGGAACAAGGTTGAAAACTTTACCTAAGTTTTTGCAGTATTTCATTTCAACGAATTAAGATTAGACATTTGTAGTGATTCTATTATAAAATTAAACCGGCCAGAATAATGACTCTTGTTTAGATACATATACGTATAATTCCTACATTTTTGCTCTTTTTCTCTATAAAAATCTAATTAGGAAATTAATTGACGTTAGATCACATTATCAGCTTATTTTAGGTTATAATTGAGACATTTTAATATGAACTAATAATATAATGAGTTTTTTTTTTCTTTTTTGTATATTTGTTTCTTACGCTTTCACGTCAAAACGGCTGAACGGATTTGAATGAAATTAGGCACATGGGTAGACCATGACCCGAATTAATACGTAAAATACTTTTGTCTACTTTTTATCCCAATGTTCCTATAGGATCGAGAATTATGCGGGTGAAACCGCGGGGCGCATCTAGTTATCTCAACTAATCTTAAAAAGAGAAAAGATTTGATTTTTTGTATGTTTGTTTGTAATGGATAAGTTAAGTTACTTCATAAACTTATAACATCAGCTATAGCCGGTAAAAGTCCTGTCAAAATCGGTCCAGCCGTTTCCGAGATAAGCCGGAACAAACAGACAGACAGACACAAATATTAAAAAAAAACTTTTTTAAGCACCAAGCACTTATTTTTACTTTAATAAGCATTTAATAAAATCTGATATTTTGACATTACAAACAGATAAGTACTTGAATTTTATTTATTTGTTTGTGTAATAAAAAGGTTTATAAAGCATGAAAATTAATGGTCTTGTCCTGGATTTCCTGCAGTTCATAACGTATATTTAACTAGGTACTTAGTTATTCTCGGGGTCTTGAGAATCCTACCTTAAATTAAGGCATATACAGACACGCGTAATGTAACGCATGACGTAACTCTCGGGCTGGCGCTCGCGCTGATCCATCGGCTGTCGGTTTCTAGCGCGAACACAGTGCTCATTTGTATGCCGTCCACAGCCACACTATTCGCGTTACGTTACACGATACATTACATTTCACATTACACAAATCTGTACACGCCTTTACAATTGTATTACCAATCAAACCACGATCATTCCTTCATACTTAGTTCAGCTCAGTTCAGTTACATCTGTCTGTTTACACACTGTGTCTTGTCTTTGGATGTTCAATTTAAACAATTAATTCAACTAACGAACACGCTCCGAGCATATATTGTGTTTTAGTGGTTTTATAAGCAATGTTACGTATCAAAACCAATATAAATTGTTTTTAGTTTAATAAAAACCCCGTGTTTGTTATAGCATTTTATTTAAAAAGTGTATTTCTATAAAAATGTTCGTCTTAAAATTGTGTCCTCTGATTCAGTGACTAACGAGTGCGTGCCATTGCAATTTAAACTATGTAAATAAATTTAGATCTTATTCGGTTGTGATTGGTGACAGTTTAGCTTGTTGTGAAGTGTTGTGAGTCATCATTGATGTTATATTAACTGTGATCAAAGGATATTCAGTGGTGACAGAACTGTAAGTTGTTTGAATGTTATTTACTGCTGTAATATTTTGTTGCATATAAATATTTGTATTTACTTGCAGGGGACCTAAGTCATCTGAATATAATATGTTCGTCTGAATAATAATAATTAATCGCTTCATTAAATTTGTACGTACCTATATTATCTGTGATATTTTTTTACTTCGTCTTAAGTCAAAATCAAATAATTTATTTCAATTAGGCACATAAAAGGCACTTTTTAACGTCAACATTAACAAAAAATTCGAATTGTTTCTAATCGCCCCTTCGAGAAGAACGAGCAAGAAATACCACCGTTACTCTTTTAAAAAGTTTTACAATATTTTTTATACATTAATTATAAAATTATATGTGAATGGTTTTATTAGTAACAATTTCTGATAAACACAAGGTTATGTTTATCAACATTTTTTAATACAATTTTGCTGATCTCGTGTGATTAAATATGAAACAAAAGGTTTGACTGGAGCATACATAGCTATTGTAATGATGTTCATATCCTAACATAATTATATCAGATCGGCAATGTTCAGTTCTGTACATAGGAAGCCCAATTAATGGTCTCTTGGGAAATAGCCATAATTACTACGCTTTGGCAATCGTGTAATTATGGTTAATAATTAATTAATTATTATTAAACTGATCATAGTAGGTATATCAAATAGTGTGATGTAACTACGCTACTGGCCATTTCTTTCCGATTGTTGCTTCTCCAAATACTTATCAATTATTATCTAAAACCTTTGAAAAACATTTATATTAGGCACCTAAGTAAGATTGTTATAATAGTAATAGTAACAAATCGTAAAAAAGGTTTTTTTATAGATGACACTTTCTTCTTCAAAAATACAATAAAACCAAATTTATTATTTATTTTCGATTTTTCTATAGTTTTCTCATATACTATATGTATGTTAAAGTTTATCATTTATTCTTAAACTAGTTTTCGTAATGCTTGAGCACAATTTTTTTTTGTTATATTTATATTATAATATTTTGTAATCTGTTTGTTGTAAAGAACCAAAACCTACAGGTTTTCAAAACCTCAACGAAATATAAAGTTGCTAAATTGAAGAGTACAACTGTGACGTAGCATGACAACTGAAATGACAGGTATTACGTTTAGTCGGTTAACCAGACGCATTTGACAGCTCTCTCGTCACGTAGGTACTTTTTTTTGTTTCCCTTAGTTAACTACCTAAACCAATGGAGTTTAAGTATTATTTATCTAGGTTAAAAGTTTCCATCACAAGAACTTTACCACGATACCTCGGTGCAGCACTAACTACTTAAGAGTTAGCAAAGCTACCAACTTTATGTTTATACGCAACACCCAACTTCATCCTATATAAAAAGGTACCTTCCTCCGTAGTTTACTGTAATCCTAAAAGGACTAAGCCCTCATCACGGATTCCCATTAGCTACACAATATCTAATCGTGCGAGACTGTTAACTTCAGGAGGGCAGACAAAAGGGCTTGCTATATGCAACCCTTGAGGGCACTAAATACGAACCAATGACCTCATCGGCCCTTCTATTAATCTTTTTAACAGCCTTTTAAGGGATTGCGTCAGGAATGTGTGCCTCTTGTTGGGGCTAATTAAAATCTTCCTATTATTGGCGACTCTTGAATTTGGGTCTTGTATTTTTCTGTAGTCTTGGAATGCTTCTGGCTATATTCCTTTTAGTTAGGAGCCAGTCAGGCGTTCATTAGGAAACAAGCAAGAATGTGTTTTCTGTTCTCGTAATTAGACTAGTTTCCTATTTTAAGAAACCTCTTTTAGCTAGCAAAAGTTTAAGGTTTGAATTACGGACAGGGTAGTTAGCTGAATAAAGAAGACTCTATAAATACTCATAATAAATATTATAAATTTGTGAGTTAGTATCTTCGGAACTATTGATTCGATTCCGAATATTTCACTTAAGAGGGTTTATCCTAAAAGTGGGCAACGTCGCAAAAAACTGTTAAATATTTACCTGTTTTGATTCTTATAGCAATATTACTTAATAGAAATAAGAAATGTGGCTAACTAGCGAACTAGAATAATAATAGTGAATTGCAATTATAACATTGAATTTGATGTTGTACTCACTTTAGGTGTAAAAAAACGCATTTGGAAAGTTTCCAAATAGTTTTTTTACATCTAAAACTAAACATTCGGTGTTACGATATTAATTATTGCATTTCATAATCAATATTCTAGTTCGCTAGTTAGCCACATTTTTTATTTCCACACAGTAATATTGCCAAATTAATCAAAACAGTGAAATATTTGACATCTATTTACGACGTTGCCCACCTTCGGAATAAACGAATATACTCTTAAGACGCTGGCAATAGCTAAGCTGCAGTAACTGCAGTCTGATCTGCATAAAAAAGAAAAAGAAGCGCGACGATACAGCGCTTGTAATTTATTGCAAAATATCAAGCAATTATCGATTTATTAAAAAAATTATTGAGTAATCGAAAATAAAAACAAATAAGACATTTTTGTTAATAATTAAAATTCCAACGTACGTTGATAAATAAATAACACTGATATTTTGGATTAAAACTCGAGGTAAAAGATTAGATTTCCGTTAAGGTATCGAGATTTTTTTTCAAAACGTGTTTTGGTAACAACCAAATTCTGAGAAATATGTTCAAGATTAACATAATATTTTTTCCGCTACCACAAACTATAGATTTGGCTTTTTTTTTTTGTTTAAGTCAAGCCTACTTTTACCATTTGCCTGGTGTCAGCACGTTAAGGCAAGGTCCAGTATTGCCGAATGTTATCTTTCTTTAATTTTCGTATGGTTAGTGACTAACCTGGTGACAGACTTTTAAAGCCGCTCATGGGCCTCTGACCTTGTCTTCACATGCCGTCGAGAAATATCTCTCAGGGATGCCGGTTTCCTTACGATATTTTCGTTCACCGTTTTTGAAGCAAATGATAATTATACAATTCGCAGATGAATCCGAAAAGTCAGGGGTGCGTGGCTTGGGTTCGAACTCGAGACCTATGACTTGGCAGTCCAACGGTCATATCACTAGGTTATCACTGCTTTTTTGCCGAATGATATAGGATAAAATTTATGTTAAAACAAGAAATTTCTCGCGGACGACGTAGTCGCAAGCAGAAGCTATTTATTTGTAATTTAGTACAGTCTGTTCACGTTGATGGAGTGTAAATAAGATCACGTTGAACCTACCTAAGAATTAATTCGGTGGTAATGTTAATCTCCAGGTACGGAGAGCTGTTATTTAAACGTTAATGTACCTACAAAGATTATTTTATCAGGCATGTGTAAATTCGCGAAAAGAAAACGACTTTGAACAAAAATCCTACATAGAAAAACACATTATTCAGGCAAACATTTAAAAGAAGGATGTAATAAATTGCCTTTTCTAAGGCATTAATGAGATGTAGGTATATGTTTTGTTTTGTTTGTTAAAATTATCATAGTCATCTGTACCGCCAAGTTCTCGACAGTTCTGGGAGGATATTCACGAATATTATGCAAAGCTGGTATGAAATTATTTAATTTGGACTGGCGACCACAGGATGTTCCTAAAGAGGTTATTTTTAGGTGTTGCCATATAGAAGTGGAGCGAAATAAATGGTATTAAATTAAATTTTACCATGAGTGAATGAACGCGCACTTATATAATGCTCAGAATCATGACTTAAAAACCGGCCAAGTGCATGTCTGACCACGCACAATGAAGAGTTCCGTAGTTGGGATAAATGTATTACAAGAACAAACTTAACTTTGTGACAAAAATATGTTTTTGCAACCGCAAATTTAAGTTGGTCGATTATTACTCGTTAACTTGTTAAGCCTACTTAGCTGTGATAGTTTTCCTTTTAATTTCGTTATATATTCTATGCCGTGAATTTCACAAATTTCACAAATCCAAAACCAACCATTTAGCTGACAGGGGGCACAAATATTTCGCGAACGGATCCCTGAATTCAAAAATAGTTTTCACCAACTCACAATATTGTTGAGGTTGATGACCGTTCCAACGATACCCCACACTATGGGATAGACGAGAAAAATAAAAACATCCCCACTTTAAGCGTAAGGGAGGTACCCTAAAAAAAAAATGTTACCACTTTGTCGGCCTGATTAATATGTATACCCTTGCCAAATTACAGCTTTCTAGTACTCACCGTCTCTGAGCTAAGCCGCGGACAGACAGGCAGACAGACGGTCATGGCGAAACTATAAAGGTTCCTTGTTTACTACGGAACCCTAAAAACTGGGCATTCTTTCACTGCTGAATTACACAGCTTATTTATATAATAGAACCTATCTTTTCTGTATGTTTTTCTAGCTATTAAGTAAATAGGAATTTGCCTAGCAAATGGATATCATTCATTTCGTACCCAAAAACTAAACTGCCTGTCAGAAAAAAATGCTGTTTTCTTATGGGAAATAACATCTTGAACATTTTTTAATATTACAACGAAAGTGTACAATTAACCCCCTGGCTGCTATTTGAGTTTGAAAGTACCAAAAATCATATTTTTGCCAAAAATCGGACATTCGTTTAACCCATAATGTGCAGTAGGAAAAATATTCCCACATCTTTATATGTGTTCTCAAAGGGTCAGGAAGAAATAGTTTCCCACAATCTGTCAAAATAATAAAACTACGTAAAATTGTCTATGATAAAAAAAATAGCGTGAATTGGAACGCACCACTTTACGAAAGAAAAAAAACAAAAACCCCGACGTCTCCTGTCAAAACATCAGCTGAATGTTAATTTTATGCGTGTTTGTGAGTTTTTTGGTCGAAAATGTCGAAAAAAAATACCGTAAGTATAATTTTCTTACAGATTTGTTATAATTATGATATTTGCTGTACATTTTATGTAAAAGTTACCTAAATAGTTATTTGGTTCGACTTTTATGGGCTTCCAAAATATGTGGGAACTATTTTCCTACTGATCATTACGGAACTACATCTTTGGTTTTTCTTACAGGTGATACTGAGGAGAGAGTTGAAAGATGCACAGATTGAATCAGAATTAAGTAGAATGACATCATGAAATCAGACTGCTGAATGTGAGACTACATCTACTTCAAGATAATTTGAAATTCCGCAGATGCCGCTTTTGTTCTACTCGCGTAAAAGAGAAACGCTCCAGATTCATATGCAAAACTTGCAAAGTATCTATTTGCCCCGAATGTTTTGACAACTTTCATAAATAAATATGGTGACATGTAATGAAATGTCTATCATTCTTCCCTACCCAGATGTGGGAATAATATTCATGTTGTATCTCAAAAACATATATTTTTATATGGACAACAGGAAAATAGTTCCCACATGGTAAAACCCATTAGAGCAATAAATGATAAATATCAAACTCAGAAAATATTATTCTAGACCTCATAATAAGTATATTTTCCAAAATTCATAACTTTATGATGGTTAGATCACTCACAACCCATTAAGGGACAAACATTTATTGCCCATGGTAGAAATGGACTGATACTGGAATAAGGTATGATAAGTATTAAAAAAATAACGAGATAAAGATTGAGAGAAATGTTTTTATTATACAATAGCTGGTAGCTAGGCCGGTGGAATATCCGTTCTTAAGCCCCCCAGAAGCTGTTTGATTCCGTCGTACTCGAGGGTAAAACGCCACAGGTAGACATAGGCGGCCGGAAGTGTGGTGATACTCTTGTTTAAAAAGGGCAACAATGCCTTACTTAAGAATTATAGGCCCATATCACTTCTGAGCCATATCTACAAGCTGTTTTCAAGAGTCCTCACGAACCGTCTCACGCGCAGGGGGCCTACCACCACCTCTAAAGCAGTACTATTTTACTTCAGTGAGAAAAGAGATGGAGCTATAAGTCCTGTAGAGCTTCATCTCTTTCCCACACTAAAGTAATATTAAAATAATACTGCTTTAGAGGTAGTGGTAGGCCCCTTGGTTTGTCCATTTCCAGCATCCTGAATATCCGTAAGGGCTTTAGCATCGTAGACCACATACATACGCTGTGGCAGGTTATACAGAACACCGAAGAGTATGCCTCTCTGCTTAGCGTTTGTGGATTACGAGAAAGCCTTCGATTTGATCGGAACATGGGCTGAACTGGGTTTCTTCGAAGGTGCCAGATCCACAATCAGTAAATCGAGGTGCTGCAGTGTCTAAAGGAAAACACTACTAGTATGTCGGACCGACTCCAGGACTAATAGACCGCGAAACCTATCCTTCTGCAGCAAGGTGAGGTGACACAGGGAGAAGTTATCTCTCCGAAACTGTGCACCGCTGCATTGGAGGATGTGTGTGTAAAGGGATAGGCATTAACTTCAATGGACCTTCGAGCTTCGGTTTGCCGACGATATAGTAGTCATGGCTGGGATAGTCTCAGCCATGACGTCAAACAAAGGTCACCGACGTAGCCCGAAGAATTGCCAAACTTATATGGCAGTGGGCAGACATTGCTCGCACAACAGATGGCCGATGGGGCTGAAAGGTTCTGCAGTGGGAACCGCATACCAGAAGACGAAGCGTTGGAACGTCTCTCACGAGGTGGAGGTTTCTACGGCAGACCGCAGGAATCCGCTGGATGCGAGAATCACAAAACCGGTCGAAGTGGCAATGTTTGGGAGAGACCTATGTCTAGCTGTGGAAGTATTCCAGCTGTAATGATGATGATGAAGACCTTAGTTAGGTTGCTTCTCGTTTTAAACATTAATGTAATGCGCGAAACATTTTAACACAAAATTGATTTGGGTATTTTCAAACTTAAATAGCAGCGGAAGAGTTAATTGTATACTCTCATTGTAATAGTCAAAAATGTTGAGGGTGTTATTTCCCATAGGAAAACCGTATTTTTATTTTCTGCCTGGCTACTACTGGCTATTATTGTCCTACGATGGAAATACAGAAGAAAAAGTTCAAGTAGCATTGATAAAGTCCTCCCGGTAAATGCCAATAGCTTATGTGAGCATAAGCATAATCACTCTATAATATTCCGATTGCTGGGACCCAGGCCTCCTCTCAGTGAGAGGTAGTGGGCCGTAATCCACGACGCGGGCCCTATGCGGGTTGGTAGGTGTCACATATCTGCGAATATTTGGTTCTAGGACATGCTGTTTTCCTCACAATGTTTTCCTTCACCGCTCTGAGAGCAGTGGTGATGAAATAATTTACACAAAGTAAAGCGCCTGTCTAGGTTCGAACCTTTGATCTACAACTCGTAACTCGGGCCCGTTACGAGTGGGCCACCACTGCTCTATAACAGATGACAGTGTAGATACAGAAACCAAATTGAATGTTTTCTTAGAAAAAATCCAGACAAAAATAGTTTCGTCAACTTGAGGTATAAGTAACTCGTCAAGCATGCGGACACTGCTCGCAGACAATAGGCAATATTGCCTAAGCAATAAGGTCGAAAAGTGGTCAGGAGCCAGTGTCCGCAATGGTACCTATAGTTGCCAATAGTAATAAAAAATATTAAAATTAATCTATTACTCTCTCCGGTTTGTAGCAGTATTGTTTATCCAAATACCCATGCCTTCTTCATAAGTTCGTGTTTTTAGTATTAAGATACACTTGTATTTCTCATGATAAGTGAATTGTATTCTTTTTGACGAATAAATGTCTTAAACCGTATACCTACTTCGTAAAATAAAAAAGAAAGCACATCTTTTTCGCTAAGGCAACTTAGTATTAACACATCCGAGCCGCAACTGACAGCCCTATCTTACATACAAAAGATAATATACATTACGTGTATATTACCTTTAGTATTAACGCAAAATATATTGTTAGCAGAATACTTGGAAATAGGCAGTAGGCTCCGAAATTTCCACTAAAGACGCCGCTCCACAGGAGCCCTCGGCTAAGCTAGTGCACGTGTTAATAGCTTCGCTTTGTATGAAATTGTAGGCGGTCCCTCCTCCGTTCGGTAGCGTGACCGCGGTTGACAAACAAATGAACCGTGCAGCTAACGGGGCAAACCTCTCCTTGAAAGTTCTACAAAATCAATCTGCCTAGCCTTTTACCATCTATCTTGGAGTCCAACCGTATATCTGAGTAAGACTGGTTGTCAGACTTCCGGACTTTTGACTACCTGTCACGACTGTAAAAGAACTACAAATGACAGCCGGGACCAATGGCTTAACCAGATGCAGCTGAATACCAGTACTTTACATGGAGCGAGTGCCTATCTGACTTCCACTACTCGGTTATAGGGTAACACAATAACCTTCGGTCAGACTGTTTGTCAAACTTTTGGGCTTCTCCTTAACGACTGTCACGAGGTCCGTGAACGTCCTACGTGGCAGTGGAATTTACGCTTTATTCCTACCAGCTTATGTACGTAATCAGTCTTAGTAATATGGCCCTTGGGTTTACGTTTACTTACGTTAGGTATGTCTTATTTATACGTTTTTTTGTCTGAAGAACTGGTGTGTTGAAAAGAATGCTTGTTTTATTTATCTGATGACGATTTTGTGAATACGCGATATGCTTAAAACTGGAGTCCGATAAGTACAGGCTAGACAGATATTGTGCCAAGATTTATTGTTTTATTTGAAAAATTATTATGGCTGGCTGTCAGACTTTCGGGCTTCTGACTACCGGTAACGACTGTCAAAGATCTACGTATGACAGCCGGGACCAACGGCTTAACGCACTTTCCGAGGCACAGACTGGTCTCGATATATCGACCCATCCACGAACTGACAGCGGCAAGCGTAGCTTAACCTTCGACTGACCTGTTCGGCTGTTATTATTCAGCCGTGTGTTGAGGGGCTCGTCCCCTCAACACAACAACAATATACACAAAAATATTATTTATTTATTTGTAGTAAAATACACAAAAATTGCAATGGAATTGTTATTATCTCACAGAAGCTGTGAAAAGTAGAGTATTCTCCTCAGGGATAAAGGTATCTTTGTCTTAGGCGAGCTTGAATCCTTCGCTGCACACAGAATTTTAGTCTTTACTCTTGAGCGAAGCGAGGCCACAGCAGCCTTCATTGCGCTCGGGATTCAATATAGCGTTCGTGACATAAGACACTGCTTTTTCCCCTTGGTGAATAATCTACTATTATTCTCTAGTGACAGTTACATCAATCTGTCAATCGGGCTATCATATATCCTGAACTACATAGGAATAGTATATGTAATTAATAAAACCTATTCATTGATAACTTACTATACCTAGTTACCTTTTAAGGATAGCTTAGTTGTGTGAGTGTACTCGTATAGTTGTAGCCTTCCTGTTTCTATTAATTGATATAATTGGGTAATTTAAGTACACGCACAAAGTTTTTCAGCAAAATGTTAATCACAATACTTTTCAGTATGAATGAGGTAAACACCCACACAAGAATCTCGATGATGAAGAAATGTGGGTGTACTATAGATACACCTCTGTCTAGCCCTTTGGGGAATACTGGCGTGGTGTTATGTTATGTTGAGAATCTCTTAGCTTCTTCCCATAATTTCGTCCTCGTGAAATTTCTTGTTTTAACATAAAATATATCCTACGGTCGCCCTCGGCGCCCGACCGCGCTGTTACCTCGTTTTCGCTTTGCGTTCTTTCTGACATTTCTCTCTTGTATTTCGTTCTTTTTCCTCGGCTCTTAAGGGTCAAAGCGTGATAATGCCTACCTTCCTTAAAAATTGGGTTATCAAATGCAAATTTCAGAGATTAGCGCGTTCAAACAAACTCTTCAGCTTTATGATATTAGTATGGATATATACTAAAAATAATTCCTCATCTAAGTACATAATAGCACAATCAGCATATCGTCGATTGGGATAAGGGACAAAATACCCAAAATGAGTTGAGTATACAGTTTTGTTCAGAATTTTTCGCTCTTTCGAATGGTGTATATGAAAAAAATCTAGCTTAAGAAAAATGTCCCTTACCCTACTGATTTTTTGGATCCAAATTTCGAATTAGCCCCATAATAATAAAGTATCTGAAAAACTATGCAATATAGCAACTTGAAATGGTGTAACTACCGCCGCCAATCCACTTCAAATAAGGTAAGGGTCTCAATCAACGAATTACCATTACGGATTACTCAGTACGTCAAAAATGTGTACTTCATTTTCTGTCAACAATCTCTTTACACTGTATTTTTTTCATAAATTTTGTCAACATGTCCTGTACACAACTTTTTCATTAATAGTTTGGATCCAACGTAGATGTCAATTTAATGTAAGGGACGGGACTACGAGATACTTGGTCAATAAGGGACATTACTAACAAAATACGTTGGTGTAAGGGACATCTATTTTCTTAATTAGCTAACTTATTTACATAAATGTTACACAGGTAGATAGAACACTAAAACACAAGATTATGTGAAATCAGATCCGAAAAAGGTTAATAACAAAAAAAGTTATGATTTAGTCCGAAAAATAACTTTGTCGGCCTCTCCTGAAAAATCGTATTTTGTCCCTTACCTCAATTGAACCTACGGTCGACGATATAATGTTCTGACTGCTGAGACACAGGCCTCCTCTCTGTGAGAGGGAGGGCAGTAATCTACCACGCAGGCCCAGTGCGGGTTGGTAGATGTCACATGTCTTAGAATTTTTGGTTCTAGGACATGCCGGTTTCTTCACGATATTTTCCCTCACCGGTTTGAGAGCAGTGGTGATGAAATAATTTACACAAAGTACTCGTAAGTCGGGGCTGTTGCCACCGGGCCTTCACTGCTCTCTAATAAAAATAAAGAGATAAGATAAAGATATTTTATTTTGCAAATATGGGTAGGTACAATAGATGGTGATATTTAATCTCTCTCATCTAAGTACGTAGTGTACGTAACTACGTACAATATTACCTACGGCACAATTTTTGCTGTAGCTGTCGAATGAAACGCGAAGATTTTACTACAAGACGGCTTAACGTAAGTGACTTTTTATGTAAAACCGCTCTTAGGTGCTTGCTTCGAACAATGTCTTGGGTATCTACTAATACCTATTACGAGACTGTAAGTTTGTCCGTCCTACAAAAGTATGTGGATTTTTATAATAATAATTATCTATCTATATAAATTAAAAAAATACCGGCGAGAGTGAGATCGGCGCAAACTTTAGAACGCCTCGGCAGAATTTGTCGAGCCGTTCTAAAGTGTATTTTACTATACCGAATATTTTTTAGGGAAAAAAAAAGATGCCAAGAAAATAATGCAAATTTTGGGAAAATGGATTTTAGGAAAAAATAATATTTAAAAATTGGAAAATTCGGGAAAAACTGAAAGTTCTTTTTGAATTTTGAACAGGACAACGTTTGTTGGGTCAACCAGTTTTTAATACAAATGTCCGTGAAGAAAGTTTAATTGATAATAAAGGTCAATTTACAAACATACCTACGGGTAAAATTTATTACAAAACCGAAAATAAATCTCTAAAGTTCTGATTACAAAACCTGAGAAGTTTTATAACTCAATATTGAATTACCATCTAGTCATTAGTTTGTATCATAAAGCCATTTTAAAATAGCGAACTTGTTGCGAACCCGGACACAACTTGTTGCCACGTCAAGCGTCGAGAGCAGTGTGTCACATCGCTTTTTTTTTATTTTATGTAGGGCATCTCTTAGCTGACCACTAAGGTCATGACTACTCAACCGGTCAATCCTGTGGCTGCCTTAAGCTTCTACATTCAAAGCCTCCAGCCAGGGGAGTCACATCGCCCGACAACCCCACTTTTATAGGATTACTGCACGGCTCACACATCCTCATCATCATCATCATCATAGCTCGTTGAGAGGTGAAACACATGTCAATTTCTTACAGGGTTCTATATAACTCTTTAAGAACAGTTAAGCGGATTAGGTTACTAAATATACGTCGTCTATTGTATTCCCCAAGATATAGTCTAACTAGCACTTTTTATGTTCGTTGATCCATTATTTGAAAGTGTATCATAGCCAATAGTGTCATCACAATGTCTTGTTTTCTTCCTTTTTTTTTGTTTTGTTTGTATATTGGCACCTTGCAGGTATTTTTAACCGACTTCCAAAAAGGAGGAGGTTATATGTTCGACGCGTATGTATGTTTTTTTTTTATGTATATCCGCTGATTTCTCCGTCAATTGTGGACCGATTTCGAAAATGATTTTTTTATATGAAAGGCTATGCTCCCGGATTGGTCCCATATAAATTTTATTAACTTTTCTTGGATAGTTTTTGAGTAAGCTTCAATAATACGTATGTTTCCCACTTAGTATATGTGGATGATATGATGATAACTTCCTGTGACTGTTATTTACATAGCAGGTACTGGTATTCGAATTTGAGTGGGGTAGGTACCACAACTAAAAAGTGAAAAATATAAACTTTTTACAAAAAAAAACAACCGACTTCCGAAAAAAGTAATTTATCACTACAAAGTGAAAAATTACTTTAATTTCGGAAGTCGGTGGCAAAAAACGATAATTCAAAACCAAAGACACCGACTTCCGAAATTAAAGTTATTTTTCACTTTGTAGTGTTTTTTTTTTCGAAAGTCGGTTGTTTTTTTTAGTAATTTTTTTTTTCTAATAGCTAATTAGTTATTATTTTATTCGGGCTTTTGTATGTTGTGCAGTCTTTTTGTACTAATTAAATGATTTATCTATCTAACTGCCTTGTTTTGGGCTCATTGGTAAATAATATTTTGTATCCTAGCTATAGGTAATATTTTAAGCTACTCATGTGGTATCAACTTAATGTTAGCCTGTAAACCTGTTATTGTATTACTTGGACAATAAACTATTTTCTATTTCTATTTCTAGAAATCGAACGCTTCACATAAAACATTTCGTCAATACAAAACGTAGATCGCGCAAACAAATAAAGTATTCTTCCCTTTAAACCACACGTGGGTGGCGCCGCGGGCGTAACATTGTATACGTGAAATTTCTTTTTCGCAGATGTTCCTGTGGGCCGTTATTGGATCCCTTACAATATAATGCGGGGTTTCATTTTCACATATTGTCTGACTAATATTGGCATATGGTAGTGTTTCTTGGTAATGAGATAAACGTGCCCATCATTTCTACGTTACCCCGTGAAATATTTATAGATCAAAAAGTCATCTTTAAGAATTTTCTCTCGAATAATTCGAAGAAATCCGAGGAATTTCTCGTTTATTTTCCTTCCTAACCTCGGTGGTAAATATAATAACGATTGGACTAAATAGCATCATAAGCAACTTCTCCTTCATTAAATGATTCTGTAAACAAAGATTTATGTTGAAACAACAATGAAAAAATCGGTGTCTACGGGGCAAAAATAAAAAATATTTTTTTTTACGAAATTTCGTATAATTTTATGAGGAAAATCGTTACCCTTAATTATCAAACGTTGCGTCAGCTTTAAAGTTCGCATCCCATCATACCTGTAATTTGCATCGAGTAAATTTCACCCTATCGTTGGTCGCAAGCGCAACTGCTGAGCATGAGGTGCTGTGTTCGATTCCTACATAGGTCAAGCAAAGTGTTATTGTGTTTATCTATTAGGAATGTCTCCGTCGCAGCCCGGAGTCTGGATTGGAGCTCGGTTGATGGCTATAAGCTCGCCCCCTATTACATGGAACATTTAAAAATAACTGGCAAAATGTGGGTGTATCTACTATAGATACACCTCTACCTAGTCCTTCAGGAATTACTGGCGTGATGTTATGTTATGTTTTGTTAAATATAACACCGGGAAACATGTTTTAATCTGTCTATAAAAACCGGTTAACTCCAATTAAAACTAGATATTTCCAGATAAAACCAGTTCCCGCATTTGTCATTTTAGTAGCATTGCAAAACATATACAATCAAACTACCGCAAACATCAGGGGAATTAAATTTAGAATTCTCGCCTTTCCTTCTAATAGCGCGCTAAACGAAATCTGCGGTGAAAGTTTCACAGGATAAACACGACTCTTCGCTGGGTATGCGAAGTTGGTAATTTTAATTTAAATGGGTTACAGCCTACTTGTGCTGCCTACCTTGAGTGTTGGAATCACGAATGTGGTGTAAACGAACCTTTTGCGCTTCGAAGTTAAGAGTTCAAGGAGTATTTATAGCTATGGAGCGCTATGTAGCTGTTGGTACCTTATACAAATGGCGTCTTTTGTTTCCTTTGCCGTTTTTGAAGAGAAAACTTTAGGCGCGTTGAACGATTTTTGGTAGAGGACAAACCTATGGATTCGCGTCACCGATATGCTCGCACCGTCATCGTGCTGTATAGACCCCCGCATATAGAAGCGCATCTAGGCAGCAACGACCAATGAGCGGTGGGACGCCGGGAGCGATGATGAATCAGCGGACTGCACTGACTCCCCCTTAGGTAGGTATACTATACCTAAGGGGCAGTATAGCGGTCTCTAAAGTTTGACTAACCGCTATGTGGCGGTAATGCTAAACTATATATTACTACGCGATCATTTATAAAACTGAGTATTTTTTTGCTATCAGTACTACTAGCTGTAACCCGCGATTTTTTTTCATAATATTCTTTATCTTATGGCACCTCTTTAGATCATGAGCTATCTTAAGTCTTAAGGGGGAGACCCCTTCGCTACAAAATGATTCACTGTAATAATGTTAAAACAAAAAACTAAATTTGGATGCTCTAATTTTGTTGATTTTATGATGTTTTGTAGTAATAGTATAGTCAAATTCAAATTCAAAATATTTTCTTTCACATAAACCTACATGGGCACTTATCAAACGTCAGAAGCTAGGTGCACGGTTCCAATTGGTCGTTTCCTATGGAGAAGAGCCGACAAGAAACTCCACGGTTACTCAGTCAAGAAAGCCAAAGCCATAGCCTTTGCTCTACAAAAGGTGGAGTAGAAATGGTTTTGATACATGTTGCTTATATATAGATACCTAATAAAAATCAAATTCAATCATTTCGAACCTGAGGGGGAGGCGCGAGCCGCCATCTTGAATTAAAGGTGCCGAAAATTGTTTTTTTTTTTTTATAAACATTAGACTATGCCAAAACGTAGATAAAGTTAACTACATTTTTGTTTACATGTTTATTCTGTATGTCTTACAGAGAAAAAGTTACAACTGTCGGAAAAAGTTACAACTGTCGGAAAAAATATCCTTTTATAAAATGTCAATGTAGTTTAATTTTCGTTTGAAAATGTTATACAACAAGCTAGCATAATTTGCGTGCAGCAGTGCAGAGAGTTGAATGATTAGTTTTCAAATATAATTTTTACTAAAAAAACTAACACTTAGACTGACTTACAGAATAGAAATGTAAACAAAAAATGTAGGTAATTTTATCTTCTTTATACTTTTCACAGACACTTTTGTCAAAGAGTCGACTGTTGAGGCTTTATTTAAGAAAAAACAAATTTTGGCACCTTTCATTCAAGATGGCGGCTCACGCCTCCCTCCCTCAAGGTCGAAAACTTGTTTTTTTGTTAGACATCCATAACTAAGCAACATATGTCAAAATCGTTTCTACTCCACCTTTTGTAGAGCAAAAATACCTACAGACTGTACTATAAGCTGTCGCTTCTCATCTGAATCAAGTTAATTACTTTCCAGACAATCGATGCTAATTGATATGATTGGTGGTTAGTATTCTGTACCTAAACCAGCTGAGGCCTGAAATCAAGAGTACTGACTGATTAGAGACTTGGTTAGCCGTCCGGCGATAAACGTTTGTCCGAATCAGTGCTGTCTAAATTCTACATAATATAATTATCTATTTCGTTTAATATCACAGTGAAAACTTAGGTGAAGTCAAACTCAAATTCAACTCAAAGCATTCATGCATTTATATAATATTGAATTGTCCAGGGGTCGGTCAGTCAGAAAGATGAAGCTAGTTACCCAATTCAAAGTGCAGTAGGTACCTATGGGGAAGAACGGGCAATAAACTCCACGGACACTCTTTTAAATCAAAATATTGGTTACATCATTCAAGTTGAAATAATACATTTGAGAACGATGCAGAACGTTAAAAGCATCCATAATAAAAATATTAAAAAAATCTATTCAAAAATTAAATTAAAATAAGCCGAGGCAGCTAAAATGACCAGTCCCTACCGACGGCGCCCATTCACGAACCTAAAGCCCGGAGCTAATTAATTATCCAACACATTCGCCACCATCAGCGATACATTTTAGAGTGAGCATGACATACTCTCAGCCGCCAGGGCACATTCAAGTCAATGAAAGACGTACCCAGTAAATGGTGGCTTCATAGTAGGTACATAGTACTCACACAATGTGTTAGGCAATTATATAATACTAAGAGAACGAATATGAAAAATTCAAAAATACTTTTTAAATCTTCAACAGCAACAACAGTAATGTAACGGTAATGTTTTCTCATTGATTGTCTTAGTTGTTTTAGTATTTTTATGTGTATTTATTTGTACTTATATTTATATATAATTAGGTGTGTTTATTATATTTATAGTTTTTGATAGATATATGTATATCTTAATATTTAAATAAATATTTATTCCTCAATTCTCGTTATTGCACCTGCCACTGTTTGTCTCTGCATCACCCAAAGGTTGACTGGTAGAAAATGCCTATGGCATTAAGTCCGCCTCTATACATTTGTGTGCTTAAAGTATTAAATAAATAAATAAACAGTATTTTCAAATGCTAATCAATTAGTTTATACGCCCTTGTGGAGCAAGATCAGCGTTGAGCAAAGCATTTTTATCAGCTATGTAATCCCCTTACTTATAATATTATGCTTGGCTGCATAGTGTGTGTTTTATATAATGATTTAAATATCGTTTCATTCAGTTGTGAGCTGTCATTAGTGTCAATAGCATCAGGTTAAATAACAGCTGTGTTTAAGCTCCCTTTATCTAATTTCTATGGTGAGACATTTAGCGAATACACCGGCAAGAGTGGGGCCAGAACAAATAAGGAAGTGAATGCTAAGATACGCGCTCCATATCTTTTCTATCCCCTAAGACAAGGCTTAACGATACTTTTGAGGTCGCGTGATGAAGCCGGAGGAGGTACTTGCGATATCCATTTTCCATCCATTAAACACAAACTCGGCTGCGTACAACTATGTTGTGTAATGTACTATGTTAAACTGTTTCGTTAAATAATTGTTCTTCAAATGTTGCTTTTGTTGGGGGTATTTTAATAAGGTTAAAGTCGTGTAGGTATTCAAATTGTTTGAGAATCTTCAAACACAATTTTTGTTTGAATTATCTAAACCCGTAATGGAGTAGGTATAGGTATTCGCTTATTCAGTTTTTAACCATCTTTTAAAAAAAAACTCGTCTGTTTATATATGTCGTGGCCAGATCTTAAAATTGATCATTTCATGAAATGAACATCACCCATCGTGGCCAGGCCAGATCATTGAATATTCAACGTTTCACAATATGAACAGTTAAACGCACGACAACTTCATGAGATCATCGTGATCATATTATTATCTTAAAATAGTTAGATTATCCACCGATAGAGGCGTTGATGCCGCTTTGGTTTTGTTTTGCATCATTGTGGCGGCATACAACAAATCAAACAAAGTAGGGTGATCACGCAAAAAAAGTCGATGGACTTTTATTGGGTTTCCAATTATGGAAAGCGATCAACTTGGAAGTAGCGCTCGCCGGCCGTTGCCGCGGCGTGAAATGCAACATAGGACTTAAATCAGTTAAAAAAAATGTAAAAATTGGTAAGGTTGAGGTTAGGCTAGAACTGTGACCAACCGACCGCGAGCCGAGCGAGCGTAGCGAGCGGTACCGTGGCAGCGGCCGGCGAGCGCTACTTCCGAGTTGGTCGCAGTTACTTGGGTATTTTTACTACACCTTACACCATGGATACCCTACATTAATGATATGGACAAACGTCTAATGACATATCATTAAACATTGAAGTTTAAACGATATGACCAATGTTAGCTGGCTATTTCATGAATGGTCAATTCTAAGATCTGGCCACGACTTAAAATATTTTTTAATATTTATGTTCATCGAAGCGAGACTGACAAATCTACGTTTCGCCGACGACATTGTCCTCTTTTCTTCCTCAGCCACTGAACTTGAACAGATGCTCCAAGAACTTAATAATGTAAGCCTTGAGGTTGGACTGAAGATGAATATGTCGAAGACCAAAGTTATGTGCAATGAAACACCTCGAAGCATAAATGTAGACGGGGAGACAATACAACATGTCCAGGAATACCTTTACTTGGGCCAAGTAGTCTCCTTCCAGACGAGGCAAGATAAAGAAATCACAAGACGAACAGAAAACGCCTGGAAGACCTACTGGTCCATGAAGGAACTATTCAAGGGTGAGTTGCCAATGGCACTGAAACGCAGGCTCATGGACATGTGTATTCTTCCCGTCTTATCCTATGGTGCACAAACTTGGTCTTTGACTAACATCCAGAAGTCCAAACTCAAGGTCTGCCAACGAGCAATGGAGCGCAGTATACTAGGAGTTAAATTAACGGATCGTGTTCGAAACACAATACTGCGCTCCAAAACTAAAATAACTGACGTGGCTCAAAAGGCTGCCCAACTTAAATGGGACTGGGCAGGACATGTCTGTCGCATGCCAGACAAACTGTGGGCCCAAATAGCACAAAACTGGTGCCCTGAGACAGTGAGGCGGGGTCGCGGCAGACCGCGTAGGAGATGGCGGGACGAGCTGGATAGGTTCCGTCAAAACTGGAAGGAAGACGCGCGGGCTCGCGAACGATGGAAGGAGTGGAGGGAGGCCTTTGCCCAGGAGTGGGACAGAGTAGGCTAGTAAAAAAAAAAAAAAAAAAAAATGTTCATCGATTTTCAGTTAGCTTTATTACGTATTTTTTCCACTTAGTGTAAGTTGTGGAAGTTATAATAACTTCCTGTCACTGCTATTTACATAGCAAGTACAAAAAAAAACATAGCAAGTACTAAAAAGCGAAAAATAAAAATCCTTTACAAAAAAAAAAACAACTGACTTCCAAAAAAAAACCACTACCAAGTGAAGAAGTGAAGAAGCCGGTTGTTTCTTTTTGTAAAAAGATTTTCAATTAAACATTCATGTTTCATATGTCAATTCCATAATTTACACGGCCAGCTTTGAATATGTTACTTTTAATGAGACGAATACTTATCATTTATAACATTTTGCCTTTTTATGTTATCACAAACAATTTGGAAAAAAAACACCATGAATTTTTAATCTGCAACAACAACAGATATAATAAAAACCCCATAAAGCAAAAACACCAAATAAATATCGTTTACGATTTTTTGAAAACCGCCGAAAATTTTTCTCATCAAAATGCTTCGAAGCGGAAAGTTTTGATTTCCAATAAAAAGGGGTTCGCTATATATTATTAGGGTTCGCTTCAGCGTGTTAGATGACAAAATATCGGTCCAGTTCGTTTTCATAACTGCCGGTTCCGTAATCAAAAGTTTTCGTATAAACATTTGTGCTGTGATCTCGAACAAGGTATCTGCAATTCTGAATGCTGGAACGTCGAGTCTACTATTGGAATCAAAGGTGAAATGCGAAATCCTACTGTGTGTTTAAAGTTATTGAAAGATAGTGTTTGAGAAGTCCAATTTGGGAGAGCGTTAAGGCCTGGTTATACGGTGCGAAATACTGGCGGTGAGAGTAACCAGTTACTGCTACTCGATCTACTGTCCTGCCAGTACTGGCAGGACAGTAGATCGACTCGCCTCACCCGGTTACGCGAGTGCGAGTTGTTGGCATGACAGTAGATAGCTACTGCACCTCTGTAGAATAAGAGAGCTACTGTTATTTCGTAAAAAAAACGTGTGAGTTGACGTCCAAGTCGCCTGCGAGTGGTGTAGTGGAGGAAGGCGCATGGCGAGTAAAAACAAAAAAATGTTGTAGTAACTCGGATGAGAGCTACTGACCGACGACTGATGTGCGAACATGACAGTAACTTGGATAATGCGATCACATGGTGCTAGTGCTGCACTACAGTAACTCAACATGCCAGCTCACACGGTACCTCGCACCGTGTAACCTAGGCATTAGTGTCCCCATTTTGCGGATATTTGTAAGCGTAATTGCGTGGGGCTTTCGGGACTTGCCGAACACACATTTTGACTCAGGCTCTCTATTCGAAAAATCGAATAATGACGTTTGTTGCGCCCAGGGAATCGTTTAAACAATTTTGAGACCAACACGCTGACAGTGAGTCAGAATATTGTGACAAATATTTTTTTATGTAGGTTTTGCACGAAGTTGTGGATAAATTTAAATCTATTTAGGTTCCTTTCCCTTTTTAAGTTTTTTTACCTACTGTCTAAAACTATTATTAATGTGGTTCTAGTGCAATAAAGATTGCAAATTAGTTTTTATTTATTTTACAACACTTTTTAGTTATTCCAACAATTATTTTGCTACAGACCACTTACTTTTTTTACAACATAACTAAAAAAGGCCAGCACAATAAAGTAACACATACCACTACAAACGTAACTTAATAAATATAATCCACTAAACTCACGACGCGGTACAGCGTTATGGAGTACAGCAATAAAAAAGCCGTAACGGGCTTTGTAGCCTCTTATTCTGACAAAAAGCAATATAACCTCGAATATCACCAGATGTCCACTGAACGACTTAGTTATTTGCCTTGTTATGTTCAGATCGTACCATCGATTACTCGTATTTTTGGCTACATTTTATTTATGCTGAATCTTATTACATGACTGGTTTATATGATGGCAGTGACTGGACTCTGAATTTAGGACCCAGTTAGTGGGTTCATGTAGACGAGATCGGCAGTAAGTCAGTAAGTGGGGCGGGGGAAGCTTCTGGCCCCGAAAATAGACAGTTGAAGGGCGCGTAGTCAGCACCGGACTGAGTTGAAACTAGTGTCTACACGAGCACAGTTGCAAGTCAGCGCTGAACTTCCTGTACTGTCACATTATTAGGCTCGTATGGATCTGCCTTTAGGTAAAGATATACATGTTGTGTCAGTCTGTATTAAAAAAAAACTGGCCAAGTGCATATCGGACCACGCACAATGAAGGGTTCCGTAGTTTAGATGAATTAATCCCAAGAACAAACTTAACATTACAACAAAAATATTTACAAATTTACTATGTTATTTTAAGACCATAGACTTCTTATAGGTTTTCCAGTAATCTATGAGTAAAGAACCAATCTCTGCGGCGTCAGCGTAGTCTGCTACGCTGACGACACGCTGGTCCTGATGCAGGGGAGGTCGCATGAGGCGGCGGCCGAACTGGCGACACGTTGGGTTGCGACAATCGTCGATAGGATCCGGCAACTGGGACTCGAGGTGGCCTTGCACAAGTCCGAGGTCATGTGTTTTTATGGTCCTCGGAACGCGCCACTGTCGGGTTCCCAGATAACGGCGGGAGGGGTTCACATCAGTATCGCGTCGACGTTGAAGTACCTGAGACTCGTCCTCGACAGCCTGTGGAACTTCGTGGAGCACTTCCGACGTTTGGCTCCCAAACTGGAGAGGGCTGGGGCTGCTTTGAAGCGGCTTCTGCCCAATCTAGGGGGTCCAAACGCCTCCTGCCGGAGGCTCTACGCGGGGATCGGTGGTCCATGGCCCTTTACAGGGCACCGGTGTGGGCGCGTTCATTAGGGCTGCGACCGGCCCAGCGATTGAATGCGTCCCAAAGGGTCATGGCCATTAGGCTGGTCAGAGCATACCGCACGGTCTCCCGTGAGGCGGCGAGCCTTCTTGCCGGACTACCGCCATGGGATCTAAAAAAAAAAAAAGGTACGGAACCCTAAAAACTGAATTTAATCTTTTCAAACTAGTGAGAATTTAATCCACATCAACAAACACTCTCTTTCTTTTATTTTACATATTTTCAAATCTGACAGGTTTTATATTAAACTGTCAGTTAGAGCGATGCTTCAGTTTCTTTCTAGAGAATGAATTTAAAAGTAATGGTGCAAGTGACATAAACATGGAATGTTACAAAAATTTACAGTACGACACAACTTAGATGTAGGTAGCATCGGCAAAATTCGTAAAACCGATCACCATCCGAACTGAGTGCGTCTTCAAAATCACTAATCTTTATTACTGCTTTAGGTGAAAATGATCTTTATGAAAACGCAATAATTTGTCAACTCCTACATCCAAATAATAGTCTTTATGAAAACACAATAATTTGTAAAGTAATTCATTTCAATTTTGTTCATTCATTTCAATTGAAATGAATGAACAAAATTGAAACTATTGAAAAATTAATGAATTGAATTTAGAATGAAAATATTAAAATTTATGCTACATCTAAGTTGTGTCGTACTATACTAGATATTGAAAAAAAATTGTAATAATTTTTACTTTTATAAAATTTATTATTATATATATATTTATTGCGCTTGAAACGGACTGTCCTTGTGGTCTAGTGGCTAAAGCACCTGTCATGATCCATCGATTCCCAGTGGGGGCAAACATTTCTGCTCGGTTTGGTTGATGGTAGGGCTTGTTCTAAATCCGCCTGGCTAGCTACCACCATTTTGTCGCCATAACAACAATGTTAATAGCATTGTTGTGTTTCGGCAGTTAGAAGTAAGATAGCCAGTTTCTCTGTGGTTGAGGATTCCGGGTGAAGCTCGCTCCCACATTCGGCCTGATCATCACTTACCATGACGTGAGATGCAGGCAATGAAACACAAATTATATATTTTTTTACATTATTGTTGTTTTTTTAACTTTATTTTGTTTTATTTATTTTGGTTATGTTATTATTGTGACGTATAATCCCCAACGATCAATCTGCTTAGCCTTTTCCCAACTATGTTGGGGTCAGCTTCCAGTCTAACCGGATGCAGCTGAATACAATATAATATTTTACATGGAGCGACCGCCTATCTGACCTCCACAACTCAGTAACTGGGTAATACGATACCCCTTGGTAAGACTGGTTGTCAGACTTTCGGGCTTCTGACGACCCGTAACGACTGTCAAAGATCCACGAATGACAGCCGGGACCAACGGCTTAACGTGCTTTCCGAGGCACGATCACCATCCGAACTAAATGCGTCTTCAAAATCACCAATCTTTATAACTGCTTTAGGTGAAATAGATCTTTACGAAAACGCAACAATTTGTAAAGTATAACCAAATACATTCGTAAAATTGAAATGAATGATTGAACATTTTCAAATTTGTGCTAGGTACATCTAAGTTGTGTCATACTGTACTAGATCTTGAAAAAAAAATGTAATCATTTATACTTTTTTATACTTTTATAAAATTTATTGGCTTATGGCGCTTGAATCCGCCTCTGTGGGGGCGATTGCCAGTGGGGGTAAAACTTTCTGTTCGGTTAGTGCTTGCACACGGTTAGTGTTTGCTTGGTGGTAGGGCTTGTTATAGGTGTTGGGCTCGCTTAACATGTCTCCAACGGCGATTGACTGATTTCGTAGTTACCTGTATGGCCGCCGACAACGTATATGCATAGAAGAGTCTTGCTCTTCTTGGTGTTATACTTCTGCCGGTGTACCTCAGGGTGGCGTTTTATCTCCTTTACTCTTCGCAATGTTTATAAACTCTATTTCCAAAAAACTTATTTCTTCCTACTACCTTTATGCAGACGATTTGCAAATATATAAACAAGCTGCGATTTCGGGTTTGGCTGATTCAATCAATATTATAAACAAAGATTTGGGTTCAATTTGCGAGTGGAGTGAGGCACATGGGCTGCAGGTTAATCCATCTAAGACTCAGGTCATTGTTGTTGGCAGCTCAAGGATGACCCCCAAGATAAACTGGTCGCAGCTTCCCCAAGTTCAATTTAACGGAACTGCTATTCCAGTAAGCGAAAAGGTTAAGAACCTTGGAGTCTGGATCGACAAACATCTTTCTTGGGGTCCCCAGCTACAGACCGTAAGTCGCAAATTTTTTGCATCTGGTATGTCCCTGAGACGTTTGCGGAACTTTCTTCCAACTGCCACTAAAACTGCGCTTGCATAATCGCTTTTACTTCCCATCCTTGACTACGCTGATGTCAGTTATCTCGATCTCACTGAAGCACAACTAGATAAACTTGAGCGACTTCAAAACTTTTGCATAAGATTTATATTTGGCCTGCGCAAATATGATCACATTTCTGAATTTCCTACAAAGCTCAAGTGGCTTCCCATACGTCTTCGCCGGAATTCACATATCTTATTTCAGCTCTACAGTATTCTGTTTAATCCTGCAACCCCCTCTTATCTTAAAGAACGTTTCCAGTTCCTTCATGACACACATAATAGATATCTGAGGTCATCAGAAAACTTGAGACTAGAGATGCCGATGCATTCCACCAGCTTTTATGACAAATATTTTACAGTTCAAGCAGTACGGTTATGGAATGCCTTGCACGTGTCGATAAGGCGTGCTCAATCTTTGTCCATTTTTAAAACTCTGGTGAAAAAACACTTCCTCTTTCCTTAAACGTCATCATTACATATAGTTCCATATTCTTGTTTCATGTTTATTATTTTATATATATTTATGTATATATATATGTATATATTTATGTGGTTAAGTTTATGCGTTACGTATTTATTGTGTATGTAAATGGTACACCACTGACTACCTGCAGTATTGTCTCTCCTTCTCCCTTTAATCCATCCAAAGGTTGTCTGTAAAAGATCGCTTTTAGCGATTAGACCGCCCATTGTGTCACCCTATGTAACATTTCTAAATTTATTTCTGTAATTTGTATGGTGTGCATAATAAAGAATATTCTATCTATCTATCTTGTTCTAAATCCGCCTGGCTAGCTACCACTATCTTATCGCCATAACAACAATGTTAACAGCAGTTGTGTTTCAGCAAATAGAGGTAAGATAGCCAGTTCTTCTGTGGTTAAGGATTCCGGGTAAAGCTCGCTTCCACATTCGGCCTGATCATCACTTACCATGACGTGAGATGAAGGCAAAGTTTTTTTTTAAATATATTTTTTAACATTATTGTTGTTTTTTTAACCTATTTTGGTTATGTTATTATTGTGACGTATAATCGCAAACAATCAATCTGCCTAGCCTTTTACCAACTATGTTGGGGTCGGCTCCCAGTCTAACCGAATGCAGCTGAATACCAGTATTTTACATGGAGCGACTGCCTATCTGACCTCCACAACCTAATAACTGGGTAATACGATACCCCTTGGTAAGACTGGTTGTCAGACTTTCGGACTTCTGACGACCCGTAACGACTGTCAAAGATCCACGAATGACAGCCGGGACCAACGGCTTATCGTGCTTTCCGAGGCACGGAGGAGTCTCGGTATGTAAAGATGGTCACCCATCCACAGATCAACCCTGGCAAGCGTAACTTAACCTGATGGTTCGACCCGTTCGGCTGTTATTACTTTGCCACGAACTCCTCGTATAATCGCAAACATCGACTAAAAAGCAAAATTATACAATAAACGTATCTTTAAACGATTAAATGGAACATTACGAGCATTACATATTAAATTCACGATATAAACGTAAAAATATTTCACCTCTTTTAGCTATCTAATTTTAACCCGACCATTTTAACGCAGGGAGGCAATTTCATAAGTATTTTTGACGTATACCGCTCATACGGTGTTACTTTACTTTAATAGTCACTCGAGAAAATGCCTGCCTTTAAGGCAATATCCGTTTACAATTTTACCTGATAAATTATGCTCGTACGGAATAATAAGCGGTTCTAGAGTCAATGATCCGGGTCCTGGGATAAGCATACCTACATATTAGCTAAAACTCTTTTGTTATTTCAATGAAACCAATGGCTGGAAACTAAGGTATAGCTTATGGCTAAGAAGGCAGTCAACTGTTACATGATGGCTAATATAGATATGTAGCAGTAAGATGCTTGAAGCCGTGATTTAGTTATATCCCTAGGGATAGGAAGCTTTATACCGTAATTTATAGTCAAATGAAAGCGTTTCATAACTGTCGGAATGCCCTAATTTTGTCACTGCGACCTATTTCGACGTAGCGTTCGCCGGCCACTGCCACGGCACTGCTCGCTTCGCTCGCTCGGCTCGTGCGTGGTTGGTCACAGATCTATCCTAATCTATTTGGTCAGAGTGCCCTAAAAGTTATATTACTAGATCGTGTTCGTATCATAGTTAGTACCTGGGTGACCGAGCTCTGCTCTGGTGAAAATAAATAATGCTCATTTAATAGTATATGATAGTTCATACTAATTCCATGCTGGCATGTCATTATTCTAAGGTAGCCATCTTGTTCTAAACTTTGGCATCCGAGCTCTGCTCGGGTGAAAATACGGAGAAAACGAGTTTTCCCTGATGTGAGACCTAGCTAGATCGATTTTTCGCCCCCGTAAACATACGAGTATATTACAACTTTCATCAAAATCGTTAGAGCCGTTTTCCATAACGTGATTACAAATATATACAAAATATTGCTCATAATAATAGTATAGGTCCTATACCTACTATTACATCTTATCTCACATATACTAGAAAATAGCAGTCTTACTAAGAATATCCTATACTATAGGATATTCCTAGTAAGACAGTTATGAACCGTTTTCATTAAACTTTAATACGTTATATGGCTATAGGTATTCCTATATATCCCTAGGGATATATCTAACTATATCACTGCTTCAACCATCTTACGGCTAAAAATTTATGAAAGTAAAAGACGTACTGTGCCGACGTATCAAACCTAAATAGGATAGTGGCTAAACGACAATTATAAATAAATTAATAATACCAGCCTATTATTGTCCATCTGCAGGGCAAAGGCCTCTTCTCATACAGAGAAGGCACCAGCGCTGATCACCACGCTTGTTTAAGACGGGTTGGCGATTTCAGACTTATTTTAACTATAAGTCCAGGTTTCCTTATGATGTTTTCCTTCACCGATGTCAGTAATGTCCAAGATAAACTCAGATACATTATGAATTAAAAAGTCACATTGATACTTGCCCGGATTTGAACCCACAACATCGACAATTACACACAAATGATCTAAACTAATAATAAAGAAGTAATATTGTTTTTTTATAGGTTTGTGAAAGGTAATAATCTCTCTAGTACTGAACCCGATTACAAAAAAATCTCTCATTTATAAAAAAAAAGCTACACAATTGCCGAGTGCCATCACATAATTATGTTTAATGTTACGAGTAAAGTTGATTTCTACGCGGACGAAGTCGCGAACAGAAGCTAATGATGAATAAAAGCTGAAAATCCACTTTATTTCGTAGTTATTAAATTAGCAACAAAGCGGCGTAAAAGATGACGTAGGTACGTAATTCATAAGGTGCAGTGCATATTAACAGACACCTCAATTTCACACCCACTTTAAAGGGTAATTAAATTGAAAGGCTAATTAATTTCATGAACTCATGAGTTAGATTCCGCCTTACGATATTATGAATTTGTTTAAGCTTATGCGTCATTACTTACAAAGAGGCCACCTGCTCTCATTTGCCGACTGCGTATAAAATGAGGACTATAAATATTTAGTCCTCCAGACCGTATTTCGGCCATGGCGGCCAATTTCAACGGAGACTAGCCTTCGGTGCGGGAGATATTATAGTGGACAAGTAGTGTGTGCGCAGACACAGGTGCACTCTCTCTTCCCTCACTCTTATAGTCCGATCGGACGGTAATCTGACACGACCGGAGAAAGATCAGGCGCAGGACCAACGGCTTAACGTGCTTTCTGAGGCACGGGAGGTATCACGCCGCCAACTTCGAAACTGCTGCGTCTGTCACTAAGAAATTTTTATCATTTTGCCTGACCTGGTAATTTAATTCAGGTCCCACGCTCTGCAGTCGCGCTTGTGACCACGAAACCAACGTCTGCCCCGTTGGTCTCGTGGTCAAATTTATAGTAACTTATAGGTAAAATTCTATAGAACTCATAGAACGTCTGACATTATCAGGTGCTATCTCTCGCAGCTACAACATATTATATTTTATTTTTATTTTAAGCCCAGATTCACGGGCGATTTTTTCCCGCGGCGATATTTTTTCGTGCACTGGATATTCAACGCTCTGCTTAGCGCCGAGAGTTGAAAATCCAACAATGTGTTTTTTCAACGCGCTGGGATGTACTCTGTTGAATTCTCAACGCTCGGCTTAACACCGAGAGTTGAAAATCCAGTGCGCGATAAAATCCCGCCGAGATATTTTTACGTTCATGCGAACGTGAGCTAATACTTAATTATCTGTCTTATCTTATAATTTATGATGCTTACCTTAATGACAGAGTAATCTACTTCTATTGCATAGTGAGAAACTTTTCTAATCCAATGCATTAAATCCTATCCTTTATTATATATTATTATATAATATATTAAACGCGAAAGTTTGGGAGTATGGATGGATGTTTGTTACTCTTTCACGCAAAAGCTACTAAACGGATTTGGATGAAATTTAGCACACAGGTAGGTTACAACCTCGATTAACACATAGGATACTTTTATCCAGATATTCTTACGGGATTGAGACTTATGTGGGTGAAACCGCGGTGCGCTGTTAGTCTTCTAATTCCCCACTGGGTAAGTAGGGCTCAAAACAATATTAATAGCGTTGTATTGCCACAATACACGCTGAAAGCGAAGCTGAATGAATTTTCTTTTGTCTTTCATCCGCAGCGAGATGTGCCATTCTGTATTGTACATAATGCGTCCGATGCAACGGACTGGCTTTGTACACTTGTTGTCAGAAATGTTGTACCAGTCAATATTGCTCCAAGGAAAATTCCAAGAACACAAAAATGGCCACCGTTGAGTGACGTATGTTGGAGTAGATATTGGTTTACGCATTGCCGGATTTGGAGTACTAGACTTCCCGTTAAAAGCTTTTGTATAATTTTGAATATTAACATCTCCATTTTCCTCAAGTGGATGTGTACGTGTTGAAAACGTATTTGTTCAGGCACTTGAACATATTATTTATTTTCTGCGGTTCTTTTATATTCAAAGATATTACCTAAGGCGGAAATATGTCACAATAAACGTAAAGTGCTTACAACACTTTATGTGCATGAGGAAAACCCATTATCGAAAGATCAAATTACAAATTACAGAACCTTGTTAAACTTGCTATATATCTCACTTTCCTAAATTAATATTCAACTAACAAGAAACGCTGTGCATATTAATCTGGCAGCATGTGCACTACACGGCCTACTTGCCAGAAGTGTCAGCTAGAACTGGACTCAGGCTCACTTTTTGTATTGTTTAAGTTTTGATTAAAAACCACTGCGCTTACTGTCCATTTTTGCTTTTTGATATCTCAGCTGTCGTTGTATATTGATTTTAAATATTCTTTTTTAAGGTTAATGTTGGAATATCTTCTGTCTTGATACCTAGGTATATTGAGATTGTAAGCTCTGTTGTGGCTCCTAGGAACTCGTACTTAACCTGTATTTTAATACTTATTATTATTGCAATGTTTTATGACTATTCTATTACGTTGTTTTATGATTATTATTACCTAAGTATGTCCTTTATTATTTTTATGTGGCGTGTTTGGATATGAAATCGTACACCTCTTGGGCATTTTATACTAATATGAAGTCGGTGTCAAGTCTAATTTATAAATTCCCTTGGTATTTTATTTTATTTTGAAATTGAAAATAAACATTCAAATGTCGTTACCACAGCCCATAATTTATGCAAACCACAAAAAGTATCGTGACCATATTTAATAATTGTTAATTACCAGTATGATGAGGGAATTAATACTGACCCAATTATTTTTGCCGATAGCAACTTTAGTGATGAGTAATTAATTTAATAATTATTATTTTTTGTTGTTCCTGATTTTATCATAGTGGATGGATTCAAGTGGTTGATACACTGTGTGTTGGTTGTTTTAATTAATTATTTAAATTGGAAACACTTAAACTGCAAAAACACCTAATTGAACTAGTTTCTATCCCTGCATTTTCAATTGATGATCAATACATTTGAAGTTATTTAGAGGAGTTCGTGGCTAAATAATAACAGCTGAATGGGTCGTTCGAAGGTTAAGCTACCTACGCTTGCCACGGCTGGTATGTGGATGGGTGACCATCCATTACATATCGAGACCCCTCCGTGACTTAGACAGTATGTTAGGTCGTTGGTGCCAGCTGTCATTCGTAGATCTTTGACAGTCGTTGCGGGTAGTCAGAAGTCCATGTCTGACAACCAGTCTTACCAAGGGTTGTAGAGGTCAGATAGGCGGTCGCTCCATATCAAATACTGGTATTCAGCCGCATCCGGTTAAACTGGAAGCCGACCCCAACATACATTGACGAGCAATATAAAAAAGCGATTTTTTTTCATATTTCCTAAACCACATAAGCTACATGAAGTAAACAAATATTGAAAATAGTTTTATGCGGTTTCAAGATTATATATTGCTCGTCAGTGTAGTTGGAAAACGGCTACGCAGATTGATTAACATTTGAGGTTATTTGCATAATTATACTAAAAACAGATTTACAAAAAAAAAACGTACATACGCTACGAATATAGAACCTCCTCCTTTTTAGAAATCGGTTAAAAACGATACCTACCTTTATGTATAGAGTGATTTATATGTATTTCCATAGAGTAAAAATTTTCCGTAAATTATACTATATTCATAGAATAGGTACACGAAATTATTACAAAATAATTCGGATTTTGATTCCAATTTTTTTTTTTTGTGATGGTTATTTTGATCAACAGAAGGATCGACTCATTATTAACCACTACAAATATACCTGGGACATCCCAGGAATGTAACAATAGAGAATACAAAATAAAAACCGATGATATTAGGTACCTATATTTTTTGCCTTTTGTGATATTAGATTGATACAAAACGTATCGTATTGACAACGTGAACAGGTGTATCTGCCAATTACAATTTCAGGAAAAATATATATTTGAATAAGAATCCTGTTCGGTACCACAATATTGTATTACAATTTATATAAAAACTGTTTCATTCATTTGCTTTTGTTACATTTTATTTGAACAGATAGCCCAAAATATTCATATTTCACGGCCTATGTGCAGAAATGTTGCTGTTTGAATTTTTTGAAAACGTAATATTATTTGGACATTGTAAATTAAATTTTCTGCATCTATGTATTATAGCGATATAAATAATTTACGCTATATTACATTAAAAAAATCACTGGGAATCGAACCCAGGATGATGTAGAACGAATAATGAAACACAGAAAGATTTGAAGTCACACTGTATAATTAAATTTGTTTTATAACGGAAAAAAAAAACAATTAAAACTCAGATAAAAAAATAATAAATTGGTAGTCGTCGTAGATATTTACAATTTTTTTTTTTTTTTTTTTTTTATATAGGGCATCTCGCAGTTGACCTCTGAGGAGGTCGTAGCTGCTTAACCGGACTTTCCTGTGGCTGCCTTAAGCTTCTACACTTAAAGCCTCCAGCCAGGGGCATAAACTATTCTAATTAAAACTAGGCGAACGCTCGCTAAGGGCACCCCCTGTGGGGTACGGACCTCGGCTTAGGGCGTCGCTGGGGGGAGGACAGCAAGATGGGACAGGCTGGATCAAACATAGATTATTATTATTCGGGGAATTTAAGAGTACGGGCTCAGCTTCGACGCGGGCTGGCGCATCGTCGAGCAAGGGTCGGGGGGGAGTATCATTTACTCGGGAGGGACGCGGTCGCGGACCTCTGCGGCGAGGTCGGAACGTGTGTCGGTGTGTTTGTTTCTTTACTGTACTGGTGGCCCTATTGCTCTCCTGGAGGAGGGTTATGGGGTCATCTGGGTCGTTGAGAACATGCCTTGGACGGCGGATTTTACTTATTCCAGAGGGAATATAACTGGCGGCCTTCACAACCAGAGGGTTGCGATGTATTGCGGCTTTATCAAAATAACGCGTTGCATTGCGTTTTAGAAATTGGGCTATTGTGGGGATTTTAAGGTCGAGATGGAGGATCTCGTTCCTAACATACCAGGGGGAAGCCGTCGCCATTCGAAGGAAACGGTTTTGGAGGGTCTGCATCTTATGGAGATGGTAGGGTTTGGCTTGTGCCCAGGCGGCACACGCATAGGTCATAATGGGTCTAATGCACGCCGTGTAGGTACGCAATTTGCACCTGAGTGACAATTTGCTTCGTGCATTGAGAACGGAGTGGAGCCTACCGAGAGCGAAAGCGGCTCGCGAGCGTGCCTGCTTTATGTGCTCGGAGAATGTGAGTTTAAAATCGAGGACCACACCTAGATATTTGGCTCGCTTCTCCCAGGGGATCGGCTTGTCAAACATGGTGATTGGTCGGGGGAGCGTGTTAATAAGTTTTTTGAGTCTCGGTTTCTTGAAGAGAACCGCTTGACTCTTATCGGGATTGACCTCGATTCTCCACTTTCTGAACCACTTGCCGAGCTTGTCGACTGCGGTTTGGAGAGTGAGAGCTATCGCGTCGGGGCTTCTGCCTGAATAGTAAATGGCCGTGTCGTCTGCGAACAGAGCCAACTGCGCCTTGTTACTTTTAGGGATATCGCTGGTGAACAGCGTGAAAATGAGAGGAGATATTTACAAAATAAAAAAAGATATTATATAGAACGTCAGGTTCTTCGGATATGGTATTTTTTTAGGACTAACGCTGGGCGAGGGGTACTAGCACTGGCCAGGGCTGGGAGCTCGTTTGCGTTAAGGAAAAAATCACGAACGTGTATTTAATGCGAAGAACCGTTGTGCTACATAAGATACGCAGGCTTAAACACTATTTAAATTAGGTCTTGCTAATGGACAATTTAAAGTAATCGGTAAAAAATTACAACGCGATTTTAAAAAAAAAATTAGTAAGGCTGACAAATGAGGATGGTGAAGGTGTTGCCTGTAGTGTTTAGCGACAGCGTCTGACACGTCGACGACGCAGCAACTTCTGGTTGACTGGAGACACCACGCGAAGACGCGGTGTTGGAACCACGTTGCTGGAGACACCACGCGGAGACGCGGTATTAGAACCACGCTCGGATTGATATGACTGGCGGACTGCGCACTTCCCTGGCAACAGCCACGGCCGGGGACGGGTAAGCCAGGGGCCTCAACGAGGCCTTTTGAAACAATTATAGGTAGTTTTTCCTGGATATATATAAAAAACACAGATGAGACTTTATGAAGTTAAATACTATTAAGATTTAGCGGAAAAAGGTCCTAAAGTCAGAAATAATTATTGAGTTGAATCGGAAAAATATAATCCAACCGCTAGCTCTGTTTGACACGACACCAATCCTTCGAATAGTCGTTCCCTCAAAAAAACAAAACCGACTTTTCATTCGATAAAAAAATATTCAAAAATGTGTCAAGCGTAACCACATTTTAAGAGAAAAACATGTTAAGCCTTCTTGGCAAATAAAAAGGTTGGCTTGGCAGCGACATGCTGCAGTATGTGTAAATCTATATAAAATTATTATGTATCTATTATAAAGAACAAAGTCAATTTTCTTGTCTGTCCGTGTGACCGCTAATTTCTTCTAAACTACACAATGGATTTAGAGTATTTATTCTGGAATTGTGATTTGTGTATAATTATAATGAATACTAATACTTAATATTCGTTCCGTGTGGTGCCGGACGTAAAGAATAGTACCATCCCATTTCTACCCGTGGGTTTCGTAACAGGCGACTAAAGCTGCCTGTCCATTGAAGCGGAGCGAGGCAGCGGAGCGGAGTTACGGACTGTGCGGAGCGAGGTAGCGGAGTGGTGTTGCGGACTGTGCGGAGCTAGACCGAGTTCACGCGACGAGTAATAATTCCCCGCTCCGTTTCCCCGCTCCACTTCCCCTATCCGGTTCCCCGCTCCGTTTCCGCGCTCCGCTTCCCGGTTTTGTATGATTTTTTAAACGAATTCGCAAATCCCTGTCCACTGAAGCGGAGCGGAGGTTTAATGCAATTCCATTGGTTAATATTGGCACACCGCTACTCCGCTCCTCTCCTCTCCGCTCCAGTGGACAGATAGCCTAAGGGACTCACTAGAGAATGGGCAGCAGCGTTCTCTATGCATTTTAACACCATACTGCGATCGCCAACCCCCCTACCAAGCGTGGCGATTATGGCAAACCCCCCCATTTGGGGGAGGGCTATGACCAGCAGTGGACAGTCTTTCAGTCTTTCGGCTGAAATGATGATGATGACTTAATATAAAAAAAATATATAAAAAATACATAGGATATATATATATTTAACTGTTTGTTGGTCTAGTGGTCGTAAGCGCTACTGCTGAGTTTGAGTTCCTGGGTGCGATTCCCAGGTCGAGCCTAGTATTACTGGGTTTTTCTATCAGGATTTTTTCAGTATCGGCCCGTAGAGAGATTTGTGCCCGGTTAATGACAATAGGTTCGCCCCCTATTACATGGGACTTAAACATAACTGGCGAAACGTGGGTTTTCTAAGGAACACCTCTGCTTAACCCTTCAGAAAATTACAGTCTTGATGTTATTATGGTGTAATATTTAAATCGATGTTTCTCGATATTTTGATATTTCGCCACATGACTAGGAAGACAGAATATTATCAAACACCCTTTCACTGACTGGGTTGACTACATTAAACCAATCCCTGCTTACCGGATACGACTGTCATATAACCGGAGTGGAATAGTTTAAGGAGATGGAATCAAATGCTCGACTTCTTTAGCTTCTTATATACTATTATTCATTTACCAACAAGCCTCTTATTGCACTCACAGGTGCTAGTTTTGAAGCCTCTTAATAAATTGGGATAGGTTCAGGAGAAAGATAAGGTACGGCTTTTGAGGGGCCAGGGAAGCCTTTTTTAGTCGGGAACCAAACGGGAGTGGCGTGGTATCGGGAACCCCAAACCTCCCGCACTGCATGCAGTCTGCCCGTAGTAAGTTACCGGTATCATCATTATCTATTCAGCTGAAAGACGTCCACAGCTGGATATAGGCCTCCCCCAAGCGCAGATCGACCGGCCGTGTGCTTCTCTGACTGCGGAGTTGCCGGTATGAACGAAAATTGACGTAAATTAACACAGTAATTTAAATACTTCAAACTCACCTCCTTCGTGTATCTCTCAGTTCCATTTCCATCCGCTAAATTCGCCTGAGTTCCATACGACTTCGTAAACAAATACCTATGCATACTTGTACTTGTATTATAATTCTCGCCTACGCAGCGAGTACAACAGCATGATATGAATAATATGAATATTCAGGAGTATATACTGTGACGTGGCATAAATTTAGCTGAGTATAAAATCCGCGGACTAAGCGGGATATTGTTATACAGACATGTCACAACACGTTTGAAATTATAAAAATTATGCTCCTAAATTGTTTTGCTGCGGTGTAAGAAAAATATGGTGTAGTGTGGCTGGATGTTATGTAAATGTTTTGTAGCATGTGCTTGATAGAGATTTAGTCAAACTGAAGCAAATCCCACGTGGGATGCTGGACGAAATTCGCTCGCACCGATTGTGTCAACTAAATTGTATAGATGTGTTAAAGCTGGCGCGAATAGTTGCGTGACTCCCTAATGATTAAAACAATCGACGAGCGCAGTCTTATCCGACATGGGAACTTTCTCATATTCACCTGTTTGAACAGTGGTACAGTGGATCCTGGCTAGTTGAAAACATATGCATTACGTGAAGTCAAATGATCGATTTCTGTGAATCAGTCAAAGCATGAGATACAAAACTGTGTGAGGACACTTTGGGTGTTCCTAGTATTAGTAGTAATAATTAATAGTATTCCTTTCTTCTTTTTAGCTTTTCTATCGCAAATATCGTTCGAAAAGAGGTAAAATTTTCTTTTTTGGAGTTCTGGGCCAAAGAAAACTGAACTGAGCAACACTAACCATTCGATGATGCAGACATTAGGTCCTCACATAACATAGTACGGGAGACAGGGCAAGAGGCGCAAGATGGAAGGTGGCACGATGGCAAATATAAATCTATTCCTTTGCGGTACAGTTATATACGTATAGATAACTGCTTACCACTGCTTACGCAAGAAGCAGTAGTACTGTCCGTCAGGAGAGCTGATGAATGTTTTACAGCATTTTTCCATTTATATTAGTAGGGTCTTCTCTAAGCTGCTACGTAGTTTGGAAGCAGCTTAGAGAAGAGCATGGCTACTTCACAACGTCATTCTCATATCTGTTTCTCTACAATATAAACTCTATATAGCAGGAACGTCATCATTATCAGACCACTTAACTCTATTAGAATAAGCCTAATTGCCATCCAATTGCCTATACAAACGTCGACGTAGGTTTGTGAATTGGCCAATATAGAGTAAGCTGACGCTCTCGGGCGAAAATGTGTAGAAATGGATAAATATCACAAACAATTTTATTTGTACCACAGATAAAATGTAACTTAACCTCGACGTAAAATGGAAGTTTAATGAAGTTGATTAATTACTTGACGTTATCGGTACGGGAGGGTCGGGGGGAGGTCTCTTGAGGTCTAATTCATCATAATTATGAGATGCGATCGTGTTTCACTGTTATTTTATGGCGAACTATTAAACAAATTATAAACACTCTTCTTTGAAACGAAGTGGAGTTAATTGATGTCTATTTTCATTATGTTTGATGTGGCTTTATGTATTTGTGCATTTGGCAGGTCGTTATTTGACTACGCTATTAAAACTTCGTGGCGTTTCAAGTGAATTTTGTTTTTCTTGAATCGCGCATTAACGTGGTTCTCATCTTGTGAAATCGAATTGTTTTTTTATAGGCTTATTAGGAGGCCTGTGCCGAGAGGATCGGTGAGAGGGAGAAGGCCATAATCTAACACGTGGGCCCAGTGCGGGTTAGTAGATGTCATATGTCTTCGAATGTTTGGTTTCAGGACATGCAAATAATGTACACAAAGTAAAGCGCCTGTCAGGGTTCGAACCTGTGACTTGTAAGTCGCGGGCGTTACGACTGGGCCACCACTGCTTAACCTTCATGAATTGGAATTTTGTTTTTGTATAATATGAATGCACTTAATTATAATTCAGCTGATAGTATGTATGTATCTTGGACATCATCAGGAGAGGTTAAATAAAGGCAGTGCAGTTGCGGTCTGATTGGCTTGTTTGTGTTTTAACAGACCAAACGATTAAGGCGTGAACGGGGTTAGTGACTGTCTGTTCGATTTTCTACTATTGATGTAAACCTACGAGTATTATGGTTTAAATGGTAAATACCAGTTTGAAACAATATTGCTAAAATTCTTCTTCTTTTAGCGTGGTTAGTGACTAACCTCGAGTCAGAGTTTTAAAGCCATGCATGGGCCTCTGATTTGGCTTTACATGCCGTTGAGAAATATCTCTCAGGCACACGTGTTAGGCCGGTTTACACGTGTAATATTTATACGTATTGAACAATTATGTAGGACACTCAACTCATTTATTTCAAATAAACCAACTACACGTACTTTTAAATTTGTCAGTCTGTCAGAAATATGAAGCTACTTGCCCATTCCAAAGTGTAGTAGATTCCTATGGAGAAGAATGGGCAAGAAACTCTATGGAGTGTCCATAGAGTTTCTTGAATCAAAGGTCTGTATCAAATAATCTCGATAGATAATAAATTGATGTTAGACATAAATTCATACTCAAGCTTTCCATTGTTATCACATTCTAAAACAATTTAGCATTCTCATAATTTAATATAACATCACGCCTGTATTTCCCCGAAGGGTTAGGCAGAGGTGTACCTATAGTACGACCACAGTTCACCAGTTATGTTTAAGTCCCATGTAATAGGAGGCGAGCTTATTGCCATCAACCGGGCATGATTCCAGACTCCGGGCTGCTACTGAGAAATTCCAGATGGAAAACCCAATTACACTTTGCCCGACTCGTGTGTCGAACACGGGACCTCGTAGTCTGCAGTAGCACTTGCAACCGTAGTTTTAGTATTCAATAAAAATAAAAAGCTCAAACTTAGTTTCAGGCACTCCAAGTTGGTCACTGCAATTCAGAATGCGTAAATCTCGTTTACTTATCCCTATACAGATGCTATGAGCTTTCACTTTTATGTATTCATCATACAGCCTTCTCTCATCCGTGAACGTAGGTTTGCTTCGCTGCTCGCCATTTCTACGTACACAAGTTTGTTCAGCAAAAATAGTAGGTTTCAAGTACCTAATACACATTTCTGTGGAGTTAAAATAATAAGGCAGTTAGTTCAATGATGAATGTAGTTGTAGTTTGTTGTGTTTATGGGAGTATTTCGATGATGAATGATGATGACGAATGATGCAGATTTTACCAATAATATTTATTTCAATATACCTAACAACTTAACTGTGACACAACTACTAGTTAATAAACTTCAAATTGTGAATGATAATTTATCATAACATAGTAGTAAATAATTCTACACACGTAGGGGTTATTAAAAGAAATTAACGGATAATTAAACGTTTTATCAAAATAATTATCTAGGTTACGTCCATCATTACGATCAGTGGCATGACATTCAAAGCTTTATTACATTAATTGACAATATGGCTAGCTAGACTATGAAATAACAATTGAAGGCCATTTCAAAGTCAAATCATTTATTTCAAGAAGGTTATTAGAGGCACTTTTGATCGTCAGAAATTACAACAAAATTGAATTGATTCATGGCAGGGAGGGAGCCCCTTCCAAAAAGTAGTTTCGAAAATCGAGAAAAATGGGCAAGAAACTCCATACACTGTTTTAAAATGTTTTACGATATTTTGTATACATTAAATATAATTATATGTGAAGACGCAGGATATAATGCTCGCGGAATCTAAGATGGCCGATGGGGTTGAAAGGTTCTGGAGTGGCGCCCGCCTACTGGAAGACGTAGCGTTGGAAGGCCTCCCACAAGGTGGGCCGATAACCTGGTGAAAGCCGCAGGAATCCGTTGGATGCGAGAACCACAGAACCGATCGAAGTGACGGTGCTTGGGGGAGGCCAATGTCCAGCAGTGGATATCTTTCGGCTGAAATTATAATGTGAAGACGATGTACGTAGAATAAAATTACTATACTCAATAGGTGTTTGATGAGAAAACCGCGTTCAAGTTTATTTAACTTAGAAAGTTTGCCCTACATTCCGAGGCTAAAGAGATATCGCTTTGTATAGATACCATCGTATACACAGTGGCATACTATCTTCCACCATCCAACATGGAATTGTGAACCTTTATGCACATGTTCCAAAGACCCATATATCATGTGGGGACACATCCGTTTCGTATCAATCATCCCGTAGCCTTTACACTTAATACCGTTCGGGGAACGCACGAAAAACTCAACATTTCCATAGAAGAAAGGCGACTGGTCCCCTATTATGGAAATCCGATCACGTCGGAACCTTTAAGATATGGTATCCCGGCAGAGATTTCAACTCCTTGATCCTAAGTTACGTTGTTGTAAACACCGCTTATGGAAATCAACCGATACGGAACCCTTGCTCCTTCTTACGTATCATTTTATGCCATCTTTTCAGACCAAATATGTCGAGGGCATGTAAATGTTTGTATTTAAATTCTGTTGTTGCTTTATATTCGCATTTCCCTCAGGCGCAATATGTGGACGTCAGATCTAAGATTGTTTAGAGTGGATTTTGTGTTGCTGTTTTGTGGGTGCAGTATTTATTTTTATTGAGATTTAAAAAAGAAAATGCAATATTATTCTCTTTTGCTTGATAATCAAATCAATAAACATGTTTAACAAACCTACCGCGAGAATGTGTTGCTCAAGTGTTTCAGCACCAACCTGTTACTGAATGTAGACACCAGCATTGCCAAATTGCTTCAGTCACATCATAAAAAACTGAAACTTGGCAGCTTGAACAAAATGTGTAAGCTTTGGAAAAAATAACACACAATACGTTCTTAACGAAGTGTATAATTTATACCTATTTGTGTTTGAAAAATAAAGTGGAAAAAGTATTGTGGTTGCGGAGCGTTCAAGATTGGAAAACCATCGCCAGTGCTGATTCGCTTAGTGAAAGAATAAAAGCAAGCGAAATAACCGGTCAAGTGAGAGTTACTTAGGGATCTGCACTTCACTAAGTATTGTACTGTTGTGTTTTCCAAATATACGAGTAGGTATACAACCTCTTAACCGTCGCGGGAACCGCATAGGGGCCTGGGCCCATGCAAAATAATGCCTGTCTAAAGTATACCTATGCTGCTCTAACTATAGCAGTTTGTAGGGAAAAGAACAGGAAAGGCATATAACATCAAATTCGACTCTGAACACGTCTCAATGAGTCGGCAGACGTTTAAGAGGTAGGTAGTTTTTCAAGTGGCTTATACGCTATATTTTATTTTTATAAATGAATTAAATGTCTGTAGCCAAACTAGGCTGAAGCTTGCATTTCGGCTATCAGCACCAATCTCTTCAAATACAATAAAAAATTGTCATCAAGCAGAAATGTTAACATTTTGTAGGATTTTTTAGTTTGAATCCAATCTTATGTTATCCAACTGTCCATGAATGGAAAATATACTATCTATTGATTTTTCTTAGATATTTATATCAATATTAACAATACAAAATCTACGCCTTGTGTTGTTTGACCGACAGACAAACATCTTTAATTGAATTGTATTTTTTTCTTTCTTTAATGATTTAATGATTATTTTATAGGGATTTGTTACCGCCTTTACGAACCCATAAAAAGCGAACAAGTCACTGAACTTTCCGTACTGATGCTCAACAATTTATTTAAGCGCAATAATGGGTAAATCTTAAATATTATTCAAAATACTGAGAGCTAGCTTACTAGATTCAGTCTGTTAAAAACAAGGCAATTAATTACTGGAAAAACGGTTGTTTTAAAACATTATTTTATGCAAAACATTTCATGAGATTCAACTTTCGTTAGTTAAGAAGTAAATTCAACTAATTTGTTGAGAGACGAGATTTTCTCAGCGTTAAACACGGCTTTTAGATTAAAATCTGACTGTTTTAATTTCACGTCAATTAACTTCTCCCCATTTTATTTTCCATTAACAAACGGACGAAACGCTTCTTAACCTTTATGAATTGGAATTTTGTTTATAATATATTAATTCCCAGAAAAAAACTAATTAATATTATTCTTATAATATTAATTCGTTTTTTTCTGGAAATTAAAGGATGACACAGACAAAATTGGCTGCAAGTCAATAACATTTTATTTTGAGTTTCAAAATGTGCTTTTACATCTCTTCAACAAGTGGCGATTTTGTGGAAAACAACAGTGTTGCCGTTTGTTGAATAAGTCTCGCAACAGACCATCGACCGTTCCATAAAATACGGATTTGAACAGCTTATGCGTTTATTCAGCAATATTATTTCTATTAATCATATTCTTTGGTCGTTTTGTACTCAAAAATAGAAATCCTGTGGAATAATGAATGTTATTCAGTTTTTCGTGGTCGTGGCTCTGTTACAAGACTCATTCAAATAACGGCAACAGTTTTGCTAACAACATTTTGCTTTCCAGAAAAACGCCAGTTGTTGAACAGATATAAATGCTCCTTAAAGTTTTATCTGTTGAATATGCAGCATCTATACGACAGCTGCAAGGCGGTACCTGTCTAAAGTAGTATCCTAGCGATCACATTTGATTTCATGTAGTCTACATTCAACTGTTTTTTTTTTTTTTTTTTAATCGATTTGAAGTAAATATTTATTATAGAATACAGATGTATGAAGACGTGGCACTATTATGAATAAGGTAAGTTGTTGTGTTAATATAAAGAGGTAAAATTTGTGAGTTTGTATGTAGGGGGTAATCTTTCGAACTACTGATCCGCACTCTAATTGTGTAACATACGATCAATCACAATCTGTTTCATTTTGACAGTTCAACAACATTCATTGTAAAACATTGTTCAACTTCCTTCAAAATGATTCATTTAATTTGATATTGTGATTAATCGTGTGTTACGTAATTAGGGTGCCGATTCCAAAAGTTCTTTCACTAATTGTAAGGTGGTACAAGAAAGCTATAGTATCGCCGAGTGTCATAAAATATAATTATTTTATTTTGAAACACGAAATTTCGCGCGGACTAAAGTCGCGGGCAGAAGCTAGTTACAAACAAAACTAAACAGATTCCAAGGCTAACGACACACGAGATCAAGCCAAATCTCAAAGGACCAAACGCTTTACAGCTCAAAAGACCAGAAAAAAATGAACCAAACGTCATGTCGCACGGCAATTAACGGGTCGCTGTGTGTTTTTCAATCCGATTCAATTTCCGTTGACATAAAGTCCGTCTGAAAACGCCGGGTGTATAGCTAAGCGCGCTTTTAATCGTCACTCGAGCGTTACGCTCAAACGTCACATTCAGAGCGGTTCTGTAGCGAGCTGCATTCGAAAAGAGTTGGAAACGGGATGTGCTGGCTGTTACCTAGATGTGGAACTAATAGATGGGAATGTTGAAGGAATAATGGAGAGGATTTTTTTTTGAAAGGCGCTGTGTTATAGCGATGGTTTTAATGGAAACGGGGTTTGTTTCAGTGGCAGTAACAGCTGAAACAATTTTGATCATATTATGACGAAAGGTAAATAATTCAGACGTGGTCTTTTAAGTGTTAATTTAAAACAGGTTAAAAAGAGAGAACCCACAGGCGGTATTCTAGTGATTTGAGCTTATTGTGCTCTACTAAACAATGCAGTTTGTTACTTATATAAGAATCTTCTACGCCTCGTAGAAAAATTTAAAGTTTTTACCAGTAAAATCTTCACTTTGTTTTTTACTTAAAGTATCATATAAGAAAATGCCGACAGGCCCTGAAGGCATGCATTTTATAATCCCATCATTTCACCCTCCCATTTTCCTATCCAATTTTATGTCGTATATCTTACAGGACTCAGTTCCGACATTGTTTTGACAAATCGAACCAGTATAAGGTACGTAGGAGGAAAATTCGGTTTTCTTTCAATAAACGGAATGAGGAATAACATTACAGGAAGTTTTTTCTTTATAGATATGTCTACGGTGATCGATTATGTTTCGAGTTGTGTCAATGCGATCGATCATCTGGCCAAATAGTGGAAGCGGCGCTGGGAGGATTAATACCGTACTACATACATAGTTTCTTCAGAAGCTTTGGGAGATTAGAGGGTTATGAAATATCGAAGAGATAGTTATAATAATAATTCTTTATTCTACACTGAAAAGACAAATAGCAAGACACAACAAAATAATTGTAAACTACGTAGCGAAACTCCGCAGATGGAAAAAAATCTTTTTAGGGACAATGACCACGATTATTTGTTTTATTTATTTTGTAATCCCCTATTGGGATACGAGTATGTGTCCGTAGGTGTATCCGTGGCACCACACACAGTGGGCCTTATCAGAATACCAGTGCTACGGTAACAAATTTTTAAATATCGCAGCATTATGCTTTTATGTGGACCTTTTTGGCCACGCACAGGTCGTTACTATTATTTTTGTTTTCGTTTATTCCAAAAATATGTTAATTTTGTTAGTTGTAAATGCTTCTTTTTATTTAATTTAAATAATGTACTGTTTGTGTTTACTGTGCGTGTCCCAAATAAAATATGTTTTGTTTTTTTTTACACTTGTTGTTTTGTTACTTGAAGTATGAGTTGAGAAATCTATTCTTATCGTGTTCATACTATCGATGCCCATCACGTCTGTGAATTTTACACAAAAAAATATACAGATTTTTTAAACCATATGATATTTCAAGAGACTACACTACCAAGTGATCTCCCAAAAATCCTCAAATATATATTTATTTTGTGCTTTATCATGTTTAGATATAGATATACCCATCACGTGTGCGGAGTTTCGCTAAGTAATGTTATTTGACCCTGTATAAGCGATTTTGCGTTTACTACAAGCAGTGTTTTCATAGCTACACTTCATAATCTGTGAAGGTATTAAGCACCTTATTAATACTTGAAATAAAAATATCTACATCTATACATATTATAAAACAAAGTCTTTGAAAGCTTTTCGCGTTTGTCTGTATGTCCGCGTTGTTCTTCTAAACCACGCAACTGATTTTGATGAGGTTTTCACCATCGTTTAGAGAATTTATTCCGTAAGAATATTATGTGTATTAAGGTTACGTTTACCTAAGAAATCTAGATGTTTTGTCAAGTCGTAAAAACCATGCGAAGCAGGAGCTGGTCGCTAGTAACATTATAAGAAGCAAATTATCAACCAATTCAAACTATAGTCTTTATTACAAAACGATAGTCATAAAACCTGATATTTTCGCCATTATATTAAAATAAAACTAGTCTCAATTGTTTGCACAAGCTCTTGACTCAGTCCTGCTGAGCATGAACCCCACTCAAACCTTCATAAAAACGATTTTGGGTTCGAATTCGTATAATCACTATAACTTTATAGATATTCGTATTTCTAGAGATGATATTAATAGTTCTTTTATAGATATTCGTATTTCTAGAGATGATATTAATAGATTTTTGCAAGTGGTAGTAATATGCACAGATTTGATATGAAACTTATACACATTGAAAGTATTTGGGCGCACACTGCTACTTAGTGGTAATCACGTCAACTCTGTACGAGATACGGAATGGTAGTGAGCCTACGAGGAGCGGGGAGTCACCCCCACCAGTTACAGTACATACATTTAAAGCGAGTCAATACAATAACTCTTAATATTATTCAAATCATGGATAATATTAAGAAAATATGATAAGTGGGGAACATCTAAATGTTACAGCTAGAAAACAGATCATTTTCTCAGTTTCGAAATAGACGGACTCATGCCAAAAGGGCACGTACGACGTCGTGTAGGCGTTTCGCAGGTGTGTGCACAGCTTTTATTAGGTTAACTTACAAATACGTTTTTGGAGAATTGGTTACTACCGACACAATATCAAACCCTGACGCCTGAAAGGTCACTGCCTTGACGAATAAGAGGATTGTTCTCAGGGCGACACGATTGTTTACTAAATGTGTGAAGAGTGACAGTGGGTTACCAATATAAATGCCATAATTTTACAAATGCAGCAGTGATAGCCTAATGGTGTGACCGTCGGACTGCCACTTCATAGTCATAGTTCAAATCCACCTCTGACTTTTCGGATTCATGTGCGTATTCTATAATTATCACCTGCTTCAAAAACGGAAAGAAAAACATGGTGAGGAAACCGGCATGCCTGAGAGATATACATATTTTTTCGACGGCATGTGAAACCAACTCAGAGGCCCATGGGCGGCATAAAAACTCTGACACCAAGTTAGTCACTAACCACACGAAAAAAGAAACCACTGTGGCCGGTGCAAGTAGTCCGTATGCACGCGTCTAAGACTGCCTGTCCACTGAAGCGGAGAGGAGAGGAGCGAAGTAGCGGTGTGCCAATATTAACCAATGGAATTGCATAAAACCTCCGCTCCGCTTCAGTGGACAGGGATTTGCGAACTAGTTTAAAAATTCATACAAAACTGGGAAGCGGAGCGGGGAAGCGGAGAGGGGAAGCGGAACGGGGAAACGCAGCAGAGAAGTGGAGCGGGGAACCGGAGCGGGGAATTATTACTCGTCGCGTGAAATCGGTCTAGCTCCGCACAGTCCGCAACACCGCTCCGATACCTCTCTCCGCACAGCCCGTAAGTCCGCTCCGCTGCCTCGCTCCGTTTCAATGGACAGGCAGCCTTAGGGTCAGCGTAGGCAAAGTTTTGAGTGAAATATGCGCGAACTATTTAAACATTTTAAACTATTCTCTATTATCTATTTTTAATTTCTTATCTATTTTAGTTGTCATTTAGTTAATTATCAATTTATACTGCTCGAGCATTATGCTTCTCTCTCTGCGCTGAGTAACTTAGGCTATAATTTATAAATATATCATGCGGGCAAAGCCGCTGGCGGAAGCTAGTTGTTTATAAATAGTAAAAACAAAATATCGAACTTCTCACTAAATTACTCGCTTAGTTTCTTACTTTTGCTTTAAGTTAAATTCAAACTTACACTGCCAAAGAGTATACCTCTTCTAGCACATTTATAACACTGTCTGTACATATTGCAACTGTGGCAGAGAAATGCAAAATGAGTTGCAAGTGACATGCGCTTTAGTTACGCTTTATGAGTGCTCCTGAAGAGAATTTTTAGAATTGTACTGATGGAATCTAAGTTTATACGTTAAAGTAGTGCAAGCGTCCTGCTGGGGTTGCGGGTCTGTCCGAAAGGGATATCGCGGCCCCAGCACATAGGCAACGGAAGGAACACGGGTGGGTTTTAGTCAGTAAAAGTCTGACACTCCCTCTCGGAGAGCGGGAGGAGTCATTTGATGATTTCCCACCCAAAAAAAAAAAAAAAATGTAGTGCAAGCGTTATGGGTAATGCTTGAAACGTGAAAAGTATCCGGGTTAAAAGGTCCCTGAATATAATGTTAACTATATCAAATTACCTCTTAAGCTTCGTATGATCATGGTTCATAAAACTTGTGGAATCTTCTTTTTCTTTTCGTGGGGTTTGTGAATAACATGGTGTTAGAGTTTTAAAGCCGTCCATGGGCCTCTGACTTGGCTTCACATGCCGTTGAGAAATATCTCTCAGGTTTCGTCACGATGTTTTCCTTCACAGTTTTTGACGCAAGTGATAATTACAATACGCATATGAATCCGAAAAGTCACAGGTACGTACCTTGGGTTCGAACTCGTGACCTATGACTTGGCAGTCCGACGGTCACACGACTAGGCTATCACTGCTATAACTTGTGCAATATAATATCGCCGTCCCCGGAGAATAAAATGATAACTACTACTAGTGTATGCTTTATGAATGTATGTATTTATTGTGTATGTAAATGGTACACCACTGACTACCTGCAGTATTTGTCTCTCCTTCTCCCTTTAATCCATCCAAAGGTTGTCTGTAAAAGATCGCTTTTAGCGATAAGACCGCCCATTGTGTCACCCTATGTAAAATGACTACATTTTTATCTGTATTTTTTTTTATGGTGTACATAATAAAGAATATTCTATTCTATTCTATTCTAACTACAAAAATGCAACTTTTCAGGAAAAATAAAAAACATTTTTTCGTCGATTGCTCCATAAATAATGGACGTAGAAAGATGATTGTCAGCTTTGAAAAAAAAATATTTTTTGTATGTTCGCAATGTTTTAGTGAAACACGCCTAAGTAATTGATCATATTATTAAAAAAATAAGAAATTAATCAAAATCAATCATCGTCTAAGTTGCGTAATGTCGATTACCATTTTATTCTCCGTATCAGCCTGACTACAAACTAATATTGCACTCTTTAATTATCATATTATTCTACCGATTTTTAGGGTGCAAGTGATGATGATAAGACTATAATATCGTCTTATTCTCGTAAATATTGTATCTAGTTGAATATTTTTTTACGAGAACATAATTCTATGACTGTTTATCGTACTAACAAGTGGAAATTAATTATGATAATGTTATATTAAAACTTTATTCTGGTAATTTGAGGCCTGTGTTAAATCTTTGAATACTATTGTAATATTTTGTAACTTCGCTTCGTAAATAACTGTATAAAAATTACGGAAAAAATTGAGCAGATGTATTAGCACCCACAGATCCCAAAAATGACATAACACTAAAACCAAGATAATGGCAGTTATCATTTTATTCTCCGGGGACGGCGATATGTAGTTGCAGTTTTTATGTTAGGTTAACTTTGCGCTTTTCTATTCAATGGTCGTAATGGTCCTTGCCAGCCAGCATATTAAGGCTATATAATATAAGGATGCAGGGTATCATGTTTATCATAGTAGGTAAGGCAGTAAAATAAATAGGAATTTTTAAATGCACATACGTTGAGGGAAGTTTAGGAAGTTTCGTGGTTCACTGGTGACAAATTCATGTCACCAGTGAACCACGAAACTTCCTAAACTCTCTCAATCAACACAAACTATCGCAGTAACCTCAGTCTCCCAGGCTGCGCTACAACACCCTGTCCTCCACATCCAGTCTGTCCCAGCCATCTTCTTAAGGTCGTCAGTTCAGCTTCGGGGCGTCCCACACTACGCTTGTCGATACGCGGTCTCCACTCCAGGACTCGTCTGCTATACCGGCCATCGGTCCTTCGGCAAACAAGGCCCACTGCCACTTCACATAATAGTACACACATAGCTTGCTTACTCTGCAAGCTCTGTCGCTACCTCCAGTTCTTTTCTGGGAAACTCTATCTCAGATTTTATCCTTCAAAGAAATTCTGAGCGTATTCTACTCCATAGCGCTCTGGATGACCTTGAATTTTTGGACCAGTTCACGTCCACGTGAAAACTGAATCGTTCCTAAAATCTCCAGAGATCTTTTAATAATAATTACCTTTTTGTATAATACTTCAGCCAGTCCACCTCTTCAAGGCTCTTAAACATGTATCGCGTACCAATGTAATCACATTTCCCACCTCGCGTAGCAAATACTGTTTCTTTTACATAACAAAGAAAAATACCTCTATTTCAGTAACACGGTTCAACAGCAATCCTTTTGTTTCGTTTCACCGCGGATGTGGACGGAAAACAATTTAAAATTGTCTTATTTTACAACCTTACAAATGTTATCTATGGAATGGGGCGCGAATTTATGGTGGGGATTTTATGAAGATTTGAGGCAGGTGTCTGTAATAGCAAACGAAAAAAAAAAAAAACAACATTTTGCTGTCATTATGATTAGTACCTGGGCGACCGAGCTCTGCTCTAGTAAAAATAGAGAATGCTCATTTAATAATATAGAATAGACTATACTAATTCTATGTATAGTAGGTATATAGTAATTCCATGCTGCCATGATAGTACTTACTTATTCCATGCTGCCCTGTCATTATTCTAAGGTAGCCATCTTGTTCTAAGCTTTGGGCGACCGAGCTCTGCTCTGGTGAAAATAGAGAATGCTCATTTAGGATAATAAAGGATAAAGGATAGTTTATACAAATTCCATGTATAGTAGGTACATACTAATTCCATGCTGCCATGTCATTATTCTAAGGTAGCCATCTTGTTCTAAAGATTGGGCGACCAAGCTCTGCCCGAGTGAAAATACGGAGAAATATAATTTTCCCAGATTATGAGACCTAGCTAGATGGATTCCAGTATAGGGATATTGCAACTTTCATCTTCTTGAAATCGTTAGAGCCGTTTTCGAGAACGTGATTACAAATATAAATATACGTAAATATATTTATGTATACAAATATTGCTGACTTTAATATAATAATAATATAGATAGACATAAAACATCACACAAGGTAATCAAGAAGAATTTTTCAGTGAACCGTACGAGTTCTTCTATCAAAACAATAAGTTGTTACAAAAAACGTAAGTATCTCATCTCAGCTAGGATGTAATGACAAACAAACAAATGACTCAGAGGCAGGCGTCTTATTAATTATTTTAATTTAATTTTGACATGCTTATTTTATTTATATTATTTACTTAATTAATGAGAGGAGCTCGTGGCTAAGTAATGACTGCCGCACAGGTCGACCCATCAGGTTATGCTACGCTTGCCGGGGTTGGTCTGTGGATGGGTGACCTTCTTTACATAACGAGACTCCTCCGTGCCTCGGAAAGCACGATAAGCCGTTGGTCCCGGCTGTCATTCGTGGACCTTTGACAGTCGTTACGGGTTGTCAGAAGCCCGAAAGTCTGACAACCAGTCTTACCAAGGGGTATCGTATTACCCAGTTACTGGGTTCTGGAGGTCAGATAGGCAGTCGCTCCATGTAAAATACTGGTATTCAGCTGCATCCGGTTAGACTGGAAGCCGACCCCAATATAGTTGGGAAAAGGGTAGGCAGATTGATTTACTTAATTAATTAACTATTTTTTATACGTATATCTTTATATTGATTAGAATTTTGTATAACTTTATGGCTATGGGTTGAAATAAATGATTTTTGAATGTTGAATTTGAAAAGCAGCGTGGAACAAATTACACTAAGTGAAGTTTCACCCTGCCGCAACTTCTGTTGGATTATTACAAGACTTCACAGCATGAAAGACAAACAACATTAAAAAAAAAATGTACGGGCTAGCCATAAAATCAATGTAAATTATTTTGACTTTTATTTTTCTTAACCCATTCTGTCCCACTGTTGGGCAAACGCTTCCCCCAAGTCTTTCCAGGAACTCTTTTCCCGCGCAACCTCGAATCAGCTCTCGCGGTAACAATATTTATTGGAGATAAGTAAAGTGGATTATTACAGGACTGTAATAATCCACTTTACTTATCTCCAATAAATATTGTTATAACATAAATCGGCTCAAAAAGCCAATACTCAAGATCAAAATAAAACACGTTAAACCAAACAGGTAATTACGAAAAAGCGAAAATACACCAGATTCATTTCATTCCCTTTTCAAACATTATTAGAAATGTCTTCATAAGCAGGCAATGCGAGATTTCCGTCGAAAAAAGGGGTTTTATTTCAGACAGCTATCCGCTGGGGAGCTCTTCGTCACGTAAGGGTGTCGTACGATACGAGTACGTGCCAAGAACGCGGCTGCCCCTAATGCGTCTACTCAACCGAACATCCTAGTTAGGGAATTTGACTGATAACGCATCACGTGTGGGGGAATAAGAGAGAATGATATATTATTGTGTAGCACTGGCTTTTGTTTCGAACTCGGTACTTGTGTTTGAGGGTTTATGAGTACCTAGGTGAAACGGTCGGGGTGTGATTCTTTTTTTGAAATATTTGATGACTAAATTGACAAAGTTGAATTGTGACTTTTAAATTGCAGTGTCGTTCCCAGTTTTGTTAAAAATTAACGATTTCCTTAATGAAGTATTCTAGTTTTCTGATATTTCAATTTCATTTCTGTTCGGTTTCATTCCTCTATGTTAATCATCGTGGTGAGTAGTCATAACTACTGGCCTGATATCCAAAAATGTCTTACCATATCGTGCAAGTTAAAAGTACGGACATAAAGTGAGAAACGTATGTGGTATTCGTTGGCAATGGCTTCCAATAATTCACGCGGTGCCATTAAACGCGATATCTTATTGCAATAGGTGGATTCTGGCGATACCAAAACCGCTCGCCGTGGTAGTGTTTTAAATTCTGTTTATTGGAAAGTATTGGGAAATACTGGATAGCAATTACTTACTGTTGCATGCATTTGGAGAATAAGGAGAGAGTGTGACTAAATTTTGATACATTTTTGTACCTTAAGGCCTATTTGCATCACAAATGACTAAATTTAGCGTTAAACAAACTTAAAACAACATTCAATTTATGTCATTATTTGAAGATGATAGGGCAGAATGTTGTTTTATACGATTAGATTTAAATATTTTTAGTGATGAGCAGTTGTTGCCCCCTTGGTAGCGGCCCCGACTTACGAGTACCTGTCGTGGGTTCGAACCCAGACAGGCGCTTTACTTTGTGTAAATAATTTCTCAAGCAGTGCTCTCAAAACAGTGAAGGAAAACATCGTGTGGAACCCGGCATGTCATCGGCAACAAAATATACGAAGACAAGTAACATATGGCACTGGGCTCGCGTGGTGGAGAAGAGGCCAGTGTCTCAGTAGTGGGAACATTATAGGCTTGTTATGATATTCGAAGATGATAGGACCGAATGATATTTTAAATACGATTAGCGTTAAATAAATTTAGTGATTTGTGGTGGAATTGGGCTTTAGTGTTATAAATAAATGACCCTGAGCAGTCAGGTTCGCTACCAACCTGTTTACTGCCATAAATTTATCTCCCCAAGAACTTTTATTGTGTTGCAAGAATATAAAATTAATAAATGTCTTTCTAATTTATATTTCTCGTCTTCACGAGAAATAAAAGCTTCATTTACTTTCTTTGAAAGTTAGCGTTACTGCAGTCCCAGTTTGACATATTTGAACTTTTATTGCAAAAGTTTTAAAGCAAAATGTTTTGTCTATAGTTACAATTGACATTTATTTTACAAACTATGCGACGAATGCCCAAGCTAGACAAATAAATGTCTTATAAAAATATGTAGTATTACAAATAAAAATACCCATTCTCCGCTAGAATACGTAAAACATAATAATCTACCTGTTTCAAAGTTGTGATTTCGAAATCTCAACTGTTGAAAGATATCACCTTCACAACTTTCCACAAGTTGTTAGAAGCAACTAAAGTAAATGATCGTAGGTTACTATTGTAAATTTCCATAACGGTCCATTTCCTCCGTGCCTGCAGTGTTGCAATCTTTAAGCTCGGAATTTATGTTTTCTTTATGTCGCTTCGCCTTAAGCTGCTCTCGTGTGCATATTTGGCGAAGAGGGCACGATGGAATGTACTCTCAAGAAATAGTTTAACGGAATGGTTATTTAGAGTAGTGTAGTGTAGTGTAACATCACGAGTTTATGAGCAAGAGGGAAGGCAGAGATGTCATTATATTTATAAAACTTTATTATTGCACAAACTTTTTCCTTTTTATGTGTCTTCGTCTACTTTTTTAGTAACAAACTAAAAATGGTTTATTTCTTTTTCCTGGTTTGCAATTCGCTGTTTACGAACATTTAGTCAACGCAAAGTATTTGTTACTACATGTATACACGTGGAAGCTTGTAATTAGCAAATTTTCCTACCTATGAATGATTTTAATAAAATTGTGTTATTAGTCTTACTGTAAAATAAAAAAATACTGTAAAAGGCAGACTTATTGCCTGCGGCATTTTCTACCAGTCAACCTTAGAGTGATGCAGAGAAGATAGATAACTCTAAAAAAAAAACTAATAGTACCATCAAAGTATAGTCATATCTAACCAGTTTGAAAACAAAATCCCGTGAACACGATTACCACATCTGTTACCGGCCCGGTTCTATAGCCGCCGACCGCTGCAAGCAAGAATAGTCCTTACGGTGGTTAGTTATGAACTTCTTTTATGGTACATAATTATCATAACGTGTCAATACACAATATGATAATATATGTATTCCTATTAATTCTTGTATCTTTACTTACTATATCATTTTGACTACTCCGTGACTACTTGTGGTCAAGTGCAACTGCTGAGCTTCCTGAGGGGTCCTGAATTCGATTCCCAGGTCAGGCAAAGTGTTTTTCCATTAGGAATTTCTTAGTAACAGCCCGGAGTTGGCGGTGTGATACCCCCGTGCCTCGGAAAACACGTAAGCCGTTGGTCCTGCGCCTGATCTTTCTCCGGTCGTGTCGGAATGCTGTCCCATCGGACTATGAGAGTGAGGGAAGAGAGTGCACCTGTGTCTGCGCACATATTTGTGCACTTTAATTATGTCCCGCGCCGAAGGCTAGTGTGTCCGTTGAGATTGGCGGCTATAGCCGAAATACGATCTGGAGGACTATTTTCGATTTGTATAGTTGCTTTTGCTCATGATAGTGAATTAACATACATTTTCATGCAATAAAGATTAGAAAGAAAGAAATAAAGAAAAAAGCGTTTATTGGCAAACAGCAGAAAAATACACCTTATATCTAAAAAAAATACAAAAAACAATGATTATAATGCCAATAGGGCCTCAGCTCAGCATAAATGTCAGATGGCAACACAAAGTATACCACCTGACGCTGATTTTCAGCTGCAACCCACGAGTGCCATACGCTAGAATAATAAAGACAGGGAAGTGTGTGTCCGTTGTAATAAATTAATTAACAGAATAAATTAAAGGTAAACGATATGATAACATGAAAAGCTCACAAAATCAAAGATTAAGAATAAGATAAGATTAAGTTTATTTTTGTTGTCAACCCCACTTTAAACCTAAGGAGACCCGGGAGACCCGTACGGGCCGCTCGTGTGGGCCGCCTGGAACGGGGACACACGTGAGGTGCTAGTTACACAGCGATGCGGATTGGTCCGTACGCCCGTACAACGTATTGGACTACTCCCTCGTTTCAGAGCACTGCGACCGCTACCCGTACGGGTCTCCCGTGAACGGACGGCCCGTATAGCTGTGCTACCAGCCTAAGTATAATAAAACCAAATTCAACATTATTTCAAAATCAACGTCGATGGTGAAAACCCACTAAAACATCCTAAAAACCTGGTGCTATTAAAAGACAACTATTCAAACAAGGCAGATGTGAGTGGAAACATCGGGTGGGGACAGCCTAGGAGACTTTATTGGTGACGTTCTTCAGGACTCGCGGCGTGCGTATATGACCAGATGTATGAACGTAAATGAGGCTTTAGGGGCATGAGGAACAGGGTGTAAAGTTCACTTATCCCCCATAGAAAAGGGAGGATCCTCCGACCAAACGGGTGTCGTGTCTGGCGGGCAGCTGCCCAGAGGTTGAAGTTGGGAGATTGTATAAATGTTCACCGCGCGGTAAACTCTAATTGCGCGATGCAGGATTTGTGTGACGTCAGGTCTTTGATGCGTAGTTCGCATGTGGTGATTGTATAGATGCCGGATGCCACAAGGCAAAAGGATTATGTAATAATCGTAGCAGGTGGCGTTCTGTAATGAAATGAAATGAAATGAAATGAAATGAAATTGTTTATTCTGTAAATAGGATATCGGAATCACTTTTACACGTCATATAAAAAAATATTAAAAATAAGATAGGTGAGGTCGGTGTTTCCTATCTGACTACTCTGAGAAGAAAGGCCGAAACAAACTCAGAGGTCACAGTCTCTTTTAAAGTCCAGACATAATCTTGGTCAAGTCATGTGAGGACCATGTAGATTAGTGTCTGAAATGGTCTTTTGAGGAAAGAACCACACAGATTTGAGTGGACCTGTCCAGTCAGTGCAAGCATTTGTCAGTAATCGTGGAGCTCAACTCAGAACTTAAGGAGCTCAACTCGACGAACAATACCAAGGAAAGGATATTTGGGTAGGCCGCATCAACTACTCAAACTGCCAGACCATCATTAAAACTGAGAAAGAAAAAAGAAATGAAAAGGGAAAAAAAAATATCCACATAGTCCTCACATTCACAATAATTAAAATAATATAATACTTTACAAAGTAATCGTGTCATTTTGAATATAATTTTTAACAATGTCAATGTGTATATAAAACTGGTTTATTGTGATGAATAATTAAAATGTCAAGTTTTATGGTTTTCACAAGGCTTAGCAGAGCGAGCAGCTCAATCCCAAGCTTTTTTATCTTCTAAATAATCTGAAATTTTATAGTACCCTTTTTTACAAAGTTTGGTTTTAAATCAGCTTTTAAATCGTTTAATGGGTAAGTTTCGAATGTCAATGGGAAGTTTGTTGTAAAAGCGTATACATTGACCCATGAACGAGTTGCTTACTCTGTGGAGACGTGTGCGATGTACAGCAAGGTTGTGTTTATTCCTGGTATTTAAACTATGAATATCGGAAATTTTCTTAAAATTTGATATATTTTTGTGTACATACAATAGGTTTTCAAAAATATATTGTGAGGCTACAGTCAGAATATTTATTTCTCTGAATTTCTCTCGAAGGGAATCTCTTGGACCTAGGTTGTAAATGGCTTGAACAGCCCTTTTCTGTAGAACAAAGATAGTATTAATGTCCGCACCGGTTCCCCAAAGAAGAATTCCATATGACATAAGACTATGAAAGTAACTAAAATAAACAATTCTGGCTGTATCTACGTCAGTTATCTGTCTAATTTTTTTAACAGCATAGGCGGCCGAACTAAGCCTTCCTGACAATTTTTCTATATGTGGGCCCCATTGTAATTTACCGTCAATAGTTATTCCAAGAAAAACTGTTGACTCAACAGGGTCCAACTCTATTCCATTAACTTGAACATTGGTAGTTAGCTGCCTGACATTTGGCGTTGAAAATTTAATGAGTTTAGTCTTTTTTTCGTTCAGGAGAAGATTATTTACATTAAACCAATGCACAACTTTAGAGAGTGCATCGTTGACTTGTTCAAAGTTGACTAACTGACGTTTGATTTTAAAAATGAGGGAAGTGTCATCTGCGAATAATACGATCTTGTGATTATCCCTTATGTAGTAAGGTAAGTCATTTATGTAAATTAGAAATAAGAAAGGACCTAGAATTGAACCCTGCGGAACGCCTATGGTGACCGCAGATCCTGCAGATCTCTTGCCATTAAAATCGACCCTCTGAATTCTGTTATTCAGATAAGAAGTCAGAAGGTCAAGAGCCTTGTCCCTCATGCCATAATGGTACAGTTTCCTGATAAGAGTATCATGATGTACGTAATCGAAGGCCTTGGACAAGTCGCAGAAAATGCCAAGAGCATCTTGCGAATTCTCCCAGGCCTCGAATATGCTCTTCAGTAATTCCACGCCCGCGTCTGTAGTTGAACGACCCTTTGTAAAACCAAACTGTTTCAAATGAAGTAAATTATGTGCATTGAAATGTCCTAACATTTGTTTTAAAATTAATTTTTCAAAGATTTTACTCAATGTAGGTAATATCGAAATAGGCCGAAAATTTGTGGGATCAGTTGTGCTGCCAGATTTGAACAGTGGAATCACTTTGCTAAGTTTCATCAAATCAGGAAATACACCAGATGCAATACAAGAGTTAAAAACGATTGCTAAAAAGGGTGAAATAACATCAATTATTGAAGACATGGTATGTACTGATAATCCCCAAAGGTCAGCAGTTTTTTTTACATCAAGTTTATTAAAAGATTCTATAATGTGTAGGTTCTGCCTACACCCTTGGGAAGAAGTCGTGAGTACGTACTCGTATAATCGTAACTAAAAATAACAATAATTTATTTAAATGGACAAGACAACGTGTAATTTCAACACCAATACACATAGGACATCGCCCTTGTGTTTTGTCACTATCAAAATTATGTTTCTAGTTACGTCACGTAATTGTTTTTGGGTCACGACATGAGTCCACCTGCGTTGGACACTAGATAAGAAAAAAATTGTTGCAGAAGGTTCGTTTTGGACTTTGCGCTTTTGAATACTCACTCATACCCAATCATGTATCGAAGGCTTCCTCCAACTTCAGCGTCAACGTTCCGATCGACGTCTGAACGCAACAAGACGTTGATGTCGACGTGTGAAAGAAACCACAACAGTACATAAGCGTCGTGACGTGGCGTACGGCGTGACTCTGTAAGCGGCCGACGGCGTTTATAGCCTTAGAGTATATATATTCTAAGTTTATAGCAGACCATAGCCTAAAGAGGTGATCTGAATAGGCTCTTATAGCATTATCACAGTGACGATATGCGAGCTTGTTTCTAGCGAAGTGATTGTTTAACGCGCTCGTGGCATGTGCGTTGTGAGCACGCCTCGTGTCAAACTCAAACTCAAAGCATTTATTTAAAATAAACCAATTACAGGCACTTTTGAATTGTCAAGGGGTCGATCAGTCAGAAATATGAAGCTAGTAGTGTGTAGTGTACGCCACGTGTTCGCCGTGTTAAGACCCTTAGTGTCTTTTGCTGATTGCGTTACACCATAGCATTAATTTTGATAATTCAGCAGTATTCATTGCTTCATGTTCGGAATGCTAATTGTCAAGACAACTTCAACAACCACAACGTGTTTATTAGTGAAGATGAGTGTGTTACAAAGTCAGATTGTAGGTGATTAGAAAATGAAAGTTTGTGAGGGGCTATTGCAGCAAAGCCTATGACCAGAGACAAAATTAGAAAACCAAACCATTTATTTATTTATTTAACCATTTATGTACTCATATATAAACAGACAACAATAAAAAATGATCAGAAAAACACGTACATAGGTGATGCTTATTTCTAAAGAAATCTCTTCCAGCATACTGTGATAGGAAAGTAGATAAAGAGATATAAACACCGCGTGTAAGAGTAGACAGAGTATATATAACCTTTTTCGCTTTAACTATTTCGTTTTCTATGTTGAATGGACCTTCTGTCCCGACCACTGTTATGCATTGGTGACAAACTGGCAGTTCCAGTGGCTTGCCTCAGGGGACAAGCGTGGTCACGTGACGATCGTACACGACTGTTTACGAACCATCCATTCGGTTCGCGTAGCTTTTTAATAATTTTTCGTTGTTTTATCTTTATTTTTATTCAAAACAAAAGTAAACTTTTGTAATTAAGTAAGTATTCTAGCAAAATTCATAACGACTCTCATTTCGGACATTGTTTCATAAAATTATATTTTTTGAACTTTACCAAAGACATAAAAAAATAAAATAAAAAGTGTATTTTTTCTCACCATTAAAAAATACAGAAAATTTATACTATTGTTTTTTTTCTATGGTGGTTAAATGAGGTGCACACAGTATTGACCCTACCCCATGAACTAGGCGGGAACCTGTATCTCCGGAGATAGTGTTCAGCTATTTACATTCTGATCCATCATCTTACATTGTTTCTTCAGTGTATTATAGGTCACTAAAACTGAGTTTCTGTAAAACAGGCCGTATAACAGAACCTCACTCAAGATGCAAGCATTACTTAAATCTAGTTTCAACCAATCAAATGAGTTTGATTTGACTATTTTAGTCAAATCTGGGCAACTAAGACACACTAGAATATTTCTCGCTAAAGTTTGAGATGTGAAAAAATAAGCGAATTTACTCAAATAGAAGCTATATTGCAGAAAAGAGCCGATTCTCGACGTATGTAGCCGACTACATACACCAAAAGACGCGCTCTTTCGCGTTCTCGTTTTGAGTCTGTTTATGAGCATTATGAGCAATGCAGTTACCCTCCAAGCGGCTTATATACGGCAATGGAGACATTTCGACGACTGTTCTATTCCCGTTTGATGTCACTCGTACCACTTGCATATGTCTGATACAATCTTTCCTGTGTTTTTCTTTGGGTTATCAAATCATGCATTTTAATGTAAACATTAATTTCTTGTAGCTTTATGCTGATTTATACAAACTTCTGTCACCACGTGCTATGCAACAGTGACCCATTTCGTGGTTATAAACTTAGGCTCCTACACATAGTGCCTGGGCCTTGCCGCCGAGCAAGCCGCGGTGCGCCCGGCTTGCCACACAAAGGAGCCGCCAAATAAAACAATGCTGCTCGGCAAAAGCCGGCGGTTCTTGCCGCCGCCCGGCACTGTGTGTAGTTAGTACCCTTTAGCGAGAAAGGTTTTAAAGCTTTGGACAGATGTGAAAAAAAATAAAAAAATGAGTCTTTTATTTAAACTAGGCTGAGAATCAGCACTTTTCGAACGTCAAAATTACATAAGACAGTCCCCCAAAACGCCCACCTTTCACCACTTCCTAGTACGTTAGCTGGGAAGAAGAAGTGGCGCAACAAACTCCCCAGCAGGCAACAAAATCCCCAGCAGAAGGTGAAACCAGCGCGGGATGCGGGACGAAATTAGCACGAGGTGTTATAGTTAGCGGGATTGTTGCATGACTTCCTAATCATTACAACAATCCCGCGTGGGATTACGCTTACGCTTTGGAATGGGCAACTAGCTTCATATTTCTGACTGACCGATTCCTTGACAATTCAAAAGTGCCTGTAAATGGTTTAATTGAAATAAATGCTTTGAGTTTGAGTCTACTCTGTTTGACCAGTCCTTTATACTTACCGGTTGTTTTTCAATCATCATGTAATTTCAAAAACAAAACCACAACAAACAAACCACACACACAAAGTCACATCACCACGTATCGATAAAAAGAAACAAACAAGTATCCTCATAAAATAAAACGCAATAAATGCCATATCGATACAAAACGAACAGTTCGCGACCTTACGATCGGAAACAGTTGCATTTTACAAGAAAAGTATTCCTTTGACCTCTTGCGTGGAGGAAACTCGATTCAAACTTCACCCAGAGATATCTGATGAAGCAAAGCGCTGGATTTTCTTTCGTATCCATTGCAATATTGTGGGGACCTTTTGCTGTTTGTATTTGTTTGTCTTCTGGTTGTTTTTGTTTCTGAGGGTTGTTTGAAGGTCATTTGAAGAGGAATGTAAAATATTATAATAAATACACCTTAAATCACACTGTATGGAACACTGACGTCACGCAAAATCCTGCATCGCGCAAGTGGATGAGTAAACGTTACTTCCAAAAAGGAAGAGGTTATTTAACTATAATTATTATTTGACTTTTCGTCTCTTTCAATATCATCATCGTATAGATATCATTTACATCTGTAGTAGTTTAGAATTTGTGTTGAATTTGCTATGACAAATCAACGAGGTATTGCGTCAACGCTACGTAAACAAAGGGCTTGTTGTTAAGGTGGCTAAGTAATAACAGCCGCACGGGTCGATCGATCACGTTAAGCTATACTTACCGCCGTTGATCCGTGGATGTGTGACCATCTTTATATGCCAAGACCCCGCCGTGCCTCGGAAATCACGTTAAGCTGTAGGTCCCGGCTGTCATTCGTGGATCTTTGACAGTTGTTACGGGTCGTCGGAAAGCCGAACGTCTGACAACCAGTCTCACCATAGGTTATCGTATTACCATGTTACTCGGATATGGAGGACAGATAGGCAGTCACTCCATGTAAAATATTGGTATTCAGCTGCCTCCGGTTAGAACGGAAGCCGACCCCAACATAGTTGGAAAAACGCTAGACAAGCGATGATTTTATACTTAACATTTAATTTTCCCTTAAATAACATAGGTATTACCTACATTTCAAGCATTACTATGTTAAACTTTAATAATTCTAAGACAAGTCTAGTACATAATGTTCTCAAAACATACAGTTACTTTTATATAACAGTTAATAGCTTCTATGTAGCCATGAGGGACTCGATAAATTAGAATTTACGGTAATGGACGAACAAAGCCGTAAACTCTTTACCAGTACAAACAAGAGAATAGGTGAGTGCAACGAGTTTAGGTATTTTTGTTCCAAGTTTAGAGTAGTTTTAGTGCCTTTTGGGAGTCCAAAATAAATCACCAAGTTACTTAGCCAAGGACAGTGTAAAAGAGGATTTAAATGAGCTATGTTTGTTAGGTTAAAATGTTACTTTTCTTCACTTTGCGACAATATGAGAAATACTGACAGAAAGCTGGATATCACAATCAAGTATTTTGAGATCCATTCTGTTTCTTAGAGAAACATATCCTGCCGACAAACTGTCACGCATTTTGGCAGGTTTATAAAATGTATGCAAGTTTGGTCCAAAATAAATGATTTATTATTTATTTATTTATTTATATTTTGAACCATTTCTAGGATTATGTACGTCCGAATGAAAAAACGGAACCCTTATAATCACTCGTCTGTCTGTCTGTCCGTGTGTCACCGCGAATTTGCTCCAAATCTAATGGACTGAAGTTGAAATTTGGTACACATGTGTATTTCTGTAACCCAAACACGGACGTGTAACGCAAATAAATGAATTTTGAATTGGGGTTACTTTTGGGGCCAATAAGAAAAAAATATAGTTTTGTAAACTGTACCGTGTGACATATCAAATGAAAAATACTGTGAGGGTCTGAAACATATATTTATATAAAATTTTGAAATAAATAGGTTTATAGTTATTTAATAAAATCGATGAAAATTTACCATTTCCAACTTATCTCCGAAACTACTAAGCCTAAAATTAAAAAAAAATACAGAAAATAGTTACTTATCATATATTACAGAAAAACCTATAAGAAGTCTATGGTTTTAAAAAACATGGTAAATCTCTCAATATTGTGCGTAAAAACTTACATTTGCAGTTCAAATGTATGGGCGAACATGTTCATCAACTATAATGTTAAGTTTGCTCTTGGGATAAATTCATTCCAACTACGGAACCCTTTATTATGCGTGGTTGAAAACGAACTTGGCCTTTAACCATCTTCCCGGTTGAATTCTACACCTACTAGCAGTTTTGATGCTTGTCATTCATCTGGAAGAATTTTCCCTCGAAGCCATTATTTTCTTTATATTATTCATTTACAGTATAAGTGGGGTTGGTGGGCGAATCGACTCACACTGCTCTCGACGTTTGACGTGTTCACACGTCGGGTCCGGGTTCGCAACAAGTCAATCGCCATCCTGATGATACCTCGTTGGGAGGTGAAACACGTGTCGATTTCTTACAGGGTTCTTTATGACTCCTTAAGAACGGTTAAGCGGATTAGGTTACTAAATATACATCGTCTATTGTATTTCATTCACAGTAGTATAAACTATGCTGTTTTTAGTTTAACTATTAAGAAAGTGCAACAACTGTTAAGTGTGTGAAAGTAGTTACAAACATGTTTATTTTCGGATGTACTTGCACACAACTAATGAGTACCTATTTACCTCCTGCAATTCCAAAGCGGCAAATCAATTTTCATACAGAGAAAAACAAGTATTGAAAACCATTGCGTTTTTATATTTAATTCTGATCCAGAAGGCGTAGCATTACAACCATAGAAACGGCTTTTCTACGGGTTTCGTCGACGGAAGAATAGACAAAATTACAGATTGTGATGGTTAATTGAGTTAGGCGTGACTTTGTGGAAATCGGACACGTCAAGCGTCGAGACACTCACACTGCTTTCGAGGCTTGACGTGTCCACACGTCGGGTCTAGGTTCGCAACAAGTCAATCATCATCCTGATGATACCTTTTTGGGAGGTGAAACACGTGTCGATTTCTTACAGGGTTCTTTATGACTCTTTAAGAACAGTTACGCGGATTAGGTTACTAAATGTACGTCGTCTTTTATATTTTAGATTGTGATTGTTTATCTGTAATTTTGTCTGGGTTTTGTCGACGGAAGAATAGATAAAATGACAGATAAACAATCACGATCTGCCATACCCGTAGAAAGCCCGTTTCTATGATTGTTATGCTGCGCGTGCTGGAGTGAGATTCCTCCACGAACATTAGTGTCAGTTTTCTTATAAGTGGGTAGTAAAAACTCTCGTACTTATGACATCAAGTGCACCTGTGCATTTTACTATGATAATAAAAGTCAACTGAACGAGATTTCTAATAAACTATTGCGGTGACTACAGTCACAGTATAAATAGTAAAAAAATGGAGCGTAGGTAATTATTTCAACAAATAGGCCTAGTTTCCATACTATCCATATTTATATCGTGCTAGAGTGAAATGACTTTTAGACATTCCTATGATTATTAGACGATTTAAGAGAAATACAATGTTTATTAGGCACATGTCATAAGTCCACACAATATTTTTTTAAACCGGCCAAATCCGTACTGTATTAAGATCGAGCAAAAAGCAAGTTTCTTGTATTGTTTTTTTTTTTTTTGACACAATCAAAATCAAAATACACAATCTATGAATATTTTAACTATTTCCCTAGTTATGAGATACACAGCCCGCTGACAGACCGACGGACGCGACGGTCGAACGAACAGACGGGCATCCGAGACTTAACGTTTGGCACCCTTCGGGTACGTAACCCAAAAAAAACAGAGCTTTAACTTAATTCGAAATCAATAAAATATCGTGTGCCTCACAGCTGCGCCAAATATTTGTTGACCGACTACAAAAACTATTGGGACCTGCGACCCTAAACCGCAGAAGCTAATCAAACCTTTAACTAAACAGTTCAAAATGCGGCCACAAGTTGCCATCTAGCATTATTAATAAGATTCCAAGCGCCACATTAAACATTTAGTACTCCAACAAAAAAATAAATTAAAAGCACACTTTAGAATATTAAACCATTCAAAGTTATCGTCAAACTATTTCAAATTATTCTCAAACATTTGAACAGCGAGGTCAATCTGACGTACAATACACAGAAACTCTGGAACATGAACGTTATAAGTCAAAACCATTAAAATATTTACTTATACTGCATAAAATATGAATGGCACATCAAATTTTATACGCCACAATTTCACGAACGAGCAGATATTTAATGAAGTAAAGTTGCGAGAACAATATGCCAACTACGTACATTGAGCTCATATGAAATTAATAACGATACTTTCAGAGTAATGAACTGAGTGACCCATCTACTTCTATTAGGTGAGACATCGTCTGAGGTTTAAAGGGTGACACTCGGCGACATTTGCGTCAGTCAAAATGAGTCACCGAAACTCCGTTTAATTTGGTTGCTCACCACATTGAGTGTTTTTCGTCGCACTCGACGTGTGTGACTGAAATTGGCCAGAATTCCACAACTTATTTTGAGTTCCTCAAATTATATGCTTGGTTCACTACTTACGATCATTTTCCTTCAATAATAGGCTTGTAATGAATACTGTAAAGCGCGGTTATCCAGGGGCATATCGTAACCGCCATTTTACTTTCCCTGGTTCCAGAATACATTTTCGTGCTAACTCGGTTGTGTAGTAACTGAATAAATAAAGAGTCTGTTACACTATAGCAGAAATTTTAATAACGTCGGCTACCAAATTCGCTTTTATTTTAACCTTACTAACTTTTTGTATGTGACCGAAGCTATACGCATAAACGCTGTAACTCCAAAATATTTTTAATTATAGTCTAGCCATATTGTTTCAGAATCCTCGTAAAGGGCGCTATCAAGTTGAGTGGTTTCGTTCGTTTCGAACATTAAAATGATGTTTCAGTGTTCTAGTTCATTAGTGTAAACTGTTATACTTAATCCTTAATTCCAAGGGAATAACCTTCTATTATGGTTATGGTGTTGGAGTAGAAACGAAGCGAAATAATCGAAGTCAGGTCGTAGAACTAGATTTTCTTGGTAGACTTCTCTAGAATTCTCTTGCCCTTATACCAATTTATTTGTGGTCGCCACCACTTGTATTTTTCTTCCATACTTCTCCATTAGGCTGCCTGTCCATTGAAGCGGAGCGAGGCAGCGGAGAGGAGAATGGCAGTGGAGTGGAGCGGAGTTGCGGACAGTGTCTGTCCATTGATACGGAGCGAGGTAGCGGAGCAGAGTTACGGACTGTGTGGAGCGAGGTAGCGGAGCAGTGTTGCGGACTATGTGGAGCTAGACAGAGTTCCACTTCTCCGCTCCGTTTCCCCGCTCCGCTTCCCCTCTCCGCTTCGTTTCCCCGTTCCGCTTCCGGTTTTGTATGAATTTTTAAACTAGTTTACAAATCCCTGTCCACTGAAGCGGAGCGTAGGTTTTAAGAAAGAAAGGAAAATGCGTTTATTGGTATTACAAAAAATACACCTTAATTAAAACTATAAAAACAGAAAACAAATTATTATAATGCCAAAAGGGCCTCAGCTCAGCATAATGTCAGATGACAACACAAAGTGAACCAGCTGACGCTGATTTTCAGCTGCAACCCACTAGTGCCATACGCTAAAATAATAAACATAGAGAAGTGTATGTCCGTTATAATAAATAATTTAAAGATACTTAGTATAAAAAATTAAAATAAAACTCATAAACGATCAATATTTTTTTTGTGACATACATGACGTGTGTGTGCGTTGTGTTGTGGTTAAATGAGAAACCAAACTAAATACTCAATATCTGTGTATATCCTACATACAATAATAAATCTATTATCTAGAAAGTACCTTCAATGCAAAAACGTGTAACTGCGTTGTTCTTCTAAACTACGAAACGGAGCTTGATGCGGTTCCATTAATTAATATTGGCATACCGCTACTCCGCTCCTCTCCTCTCCGCTCCAGTGGACAGGCAGCCTTAGTCTTCATTGGTAGTCACCCTCTTTGTAGCCATTATCATCTTTCATACGAAGTCAATGTCAAATCATTTATTTCAAATAGGTAAAAATGTACAAAAAAAAAATATTGATTCTAGACGCCCCTTCCAAAAGGTAGTTTACGTATGGAGAAGAATGGGCAAGAAACTCCACCGTTACTCATTTAAAATGTTTTACAATATTTTGTATTTGTAGATACATTAGTTGTATAATTATATGTGAAGATGATGCTCCCAAAAAAAATTACTAAACCACAATAGGTAAAAAGAATTTATTAAAAATGAAGCAACGACAGATAAATGAATTACTTATGTGATAGATACATGGTTCTCACATATTTACGAACATTGTAAAAGTAGACGATTTTCCTAAAATTTTACAATTAGGTATAAGTCAGTGTGTGAGGAAGTGAAGGAAATGTAAAATCAATATGATGTAATAAAAAATAAAAACACAGTCCATCCATCATTTCTTTGGTATTCCCAAAGAAACGATGGATGGACTGTGTGAAAGATCTAATCTTACAGTTTTGAATGTTTTCGAGACACGAGCGATAAATTTAAATCTATAAATGTACGGATTATTGAATAGTTGCGGACAGAAACATATATTGCTCAAAATGGTTTGTCTTATTTATGTTGACTTTGCTGAAAACTTAAAAAAAATGTAAGAGATAGGTAAGTTACAACCCGTCTTTTGTAACTCCAAATATCACCGACTTAGAAAGTCCAGTAAGATCTTTACCTCCATAGCTTTACTGTTTAAAATTGTGACCATAGAGAATATCGATGAATGTTGCCACAACAAAAACGACGATGGCCCTACATTTTTTATTATGACACTGACCCTTGTTCGAAATTTAAATGCCACATACAATAATGACTATCCACACTCGAAAGTTAACGTTGGCTGAAAACATATTGTTATGATATATGGCCTTAAATTAATATGGCCGAACGTACCTTTGTTCCTCTGATCATATATCTTCGTGAACAAATGTATAGCGTTTAGTACAAGGGAATTAATATCGCTTCGTGTTTTTAACCCGTGTTTTTTTATTGCGCTTTATTCGGGTGATAAGTGCTTTGTTTGGCGGTTGGATGTAATTGATGAATTGTTGACAGAGTTCAAATGGGTTCTTGATTTGAAGTATACATTGTATGTTTTTAGGGATTTTTCGCTGAATAAAAAAGCATTTCATGAAAAATACATCGTTTGGGTTATTAACCAAACAATGTATTTTTGATTTGATTAAGTGATTGAGGTTTTTAATCAAACAATGAGCTCAAACAACCGAATGTTACACTGATTTTGATATTGTTATGTCAAAAGCGTAAAGCTGTCATGTTTATCATAAACATCTATACTGCCCTGCTAAGCTGAAAGGCGCTATCTCAATCGGAGTAAGTTATGAGAAAATTGACTTTTTATAAATTGTAATTTAAGGAATCATAAGGATAAAAAAAAACTTCTTAGTGTTTTATTATTAGATGCGAAATTGATAGAGCTATTGAATGGTATAAAACAAACTAAAAGGCCGTATTTCAGAGATAGCGCCTTTTGGATTAGCACGACAGTATATAGGTACATTAAAAATCTGCAGTATTTTATAATTACGCAAAGTTTAGATTCCAGATTAACCAGAATCAGCAGTCAAATAGCTAGCGCTTCGTCTAAAATACCGATTATATACCTACATTTTACACGACGCGACTGCTACCTGACCTGAAATCAATCTAGTTGAGATACCGTTAACTGGCTAGGATTGGAATATTCCAGAATGCAAACGATACATTTCTCTTCCTGCTTCAATATACAAGATAACGTGTTGTAAACGCATAAAATAATTAAATGGAAGATAGTAAAAACATTATGAGCGGGAATATATTATTTGTTTTAATTTTGAAGTCAGTTCTTTAAAAAAAAAATGTTTTTATAATGAAAATAATAATTGCATACACACAAATAAATAACTGCTGTTTTATCTGATAAAATGAATAAGAGATGAGTGTCGTGGTGTTTGACAAAGAAAAGGCCATTTCCTGCATACTATTGCTGCAAAAACGACAAAGAAATTGTAAGAATGAAGAGCAATAAAATTGTTGATCGCAGAAAGCAGAAAACTGCTATCTGCGGTCATCAATGTTTAAAAAAAGTTAGTTCAAAAACTAAAACCCGAATACTGAAAAATCACGCTCAATCTACAAAAATTGCGCTTGCGACGACCTTGACCATTTTTGTACCTATGTCTGAAATATTTTCTTGTTTCATTCCTTTTAGTGCGTGATTTTTCAGTACTCGGATTTAAGTTTTTGAACTTACTTTTTATTTAAATTAATTTGGGGTTATAATTTCGGCATAAAGTATTTGCAGAGCCGCTTTAGATTTTTTTTTGTTTAGTTTTTATTGTATAATAGTAACCGTACATAGCAATGTCTCACTTTTGCTTGTTTTTAACAATTTAAACATACTTATTTACTTAGACAATATGATAAAAGTATATACATATTTGTAATGTGCTCATCAAGCCCTTTCATTTGATAATCAAACGCTTTTTTTTTACTTTATGTGCGCCCTCTAAGGCCGCCGCATTGAATTTAATGTGACGTCACATAGCCTTTAACCAGCGGACGATCTACTAGACGCTTTCAACGATACCACATTTGTGAAATTATGATCAGCGGTTTAGACGTTATGCGGTAACAGATAAACTTACATACATACCGGTCAAAATCATAACCCTCCTTTTTGCCTCGCCGTAGCCGGGTAAAAATAGAAACCCTTCCTAGCTTTGAGAAGATCCATGTATGTAATACCGGGACGTTGACAATTTTATACCTTTGTTTAGACTCTAATAAAAAAGCTATTCACATTTACGACTAATGAAAATATTGGTCACAATATCAACATACTTCAATTACAATATTGAAGTATGTTGATATTGTGACCAATATTTTCATTAAGTACCCGTAATCCATCACCGAAGCTATGAATACGTTACCCAATTCACGTACACAACAACAATTAACAGCTCCATTATTTAACATGCCAATTTCGTGTTTATAATGTAAGTAATACGGCGTATAATTGATTGCACACATCACTCTTGTTATCAGGAAAATCATGCGGCTACAAATAATTATGGAGGAAATTGTTAACTGGTTGGTCTATAATATTATTATTTTTGAGAAGTACGACAGCATTGAGATGGAAGGTTTTAAAACCGCTCACCTTTTTGATGTCTAGCCGTTGAGCTGTATAAGACAGGTACGACTCGATCTAATCTGTCATCGGCCGAACTATGCTCGCACGTCGTCGTTCGATGACGTCCGCTAACTAAGTGTCACTTTCTTTTAGATATTATTATTGGTTCGATCGGCCAAGGTCGGCCGACGACGTACGAAAATAGTTCGGCCGATAACGTGTTGGTAGTAGGTACGCGTCGCGCTAGAGGAAAAATAAAAGTTATAAAAACTACAACCCACTACTACCAAAAAGTCAACTAAAAAGGTATAAACAAGACATCACAGACAGACAAATTAAAAATCCGGAGTCACACGTTTTAGGGCATAAATGAAACAGATTACGTATGACTCCGGATTTTTAATTTGTCTGTCTGTGATGTCTTGTTTATACCTTTTTAGTTGACTTTTTTGTCGTAGTTGGGTTTTAATTTTTATAACTTGTATTTTTATTAAATTATTTTGGGTTTATAATATATAATATTTACTATAAACTTTCATTGGATACCCAACATGGCATCATTAATTTATTTTTATCTAATTGCATTATGTCCTCTAGAGGGCGCCATATTAATAAGACGTTATATTAATACGCCTATAACCAGCGGACGATCAAGACGCTCCCAACGATACCTCACTTGTCAAATTACGATGAGCAGTTTAGAAGTTATGAGGCTAAACATACATTCATACCGGTCAAAACCATAACCCTCCTTTTTGCTTCGCCGTAGTCGGGTAAAAATATTTTTATTTCAGTGTAATTGTTTTAGTAGATGATATTATTTTGTCAAGTTTGACTATGAGACTTTATAAAAGCGAGAAGCGAATGTGTGTTTTCACAGGGCACTAGTTCCTTTAAACATAACCTTGATTCTAATTAAATACATTTTTGAAATGACTACTGTATGACATTCAAATAATAAAATTAAAATATTCTGAATGACGCACGTAAACTCTGAACTCAATCACAAAATAATTAATTTCTAATCCTTCCACCTGAATGTTTTATTGTTGTCAAGTGTCTGTAAAGGATTTCTTAATAAAATTTGGCTCAAAGTAAAGCGTCTTTATTAGAAGTCAGATTGATTTGACGTTAATAATATCATCTAAATTCTTAGGTAGGAATATTGAAATACAAAAAAAAATCAGCTGATCCTTACATTTCGACGAGATATGCGAACATAAATTTAGGGAACAGCTGATTTTTTTTTCGCGATTTCAACGTTGATCCCATAATGACAGTTGTTCATAATGATGAGTACAATGACCCCTTAAGAGGTTTAGTGTAAACAAAAACTAAGGTTGTATATACACGCGCGGTAAACGCTGCTTGCGCGATGCAGGATCGATTTCGCGTGACGTCAGTGTGATGCATAGTTCACATGTGGCGATGTAGATGCCGCTACAAAACTATGCAGGTAGCTTGCATGCCATTGTGACATTCACCAATCGGAAGTCAGTCATCATATCATGATGTCTCAATGGCATGCGAGCTACTTGTATAGTTTCGTGCAATTCACAGGCATGTGTATTTGCGGATTAGAGATCGCAGCAGGTGGTGTTATGTAGTGTCTGCCCACCCCCATGGGAAGGAAGCGTGAGTTTATGTATGTGTATGTAAGTATTAACACTGTTTTGCGAAGTTTTCATAAAGGGCAGATCAAGTTGGCAATATATCCTATATTATTAAATGAGCAATATTTTTATGTTTAATTTGTAATCATGTTCTCGAAAACGGCTCTAACGATATCGATGAAAGTTGCAAGGGCGGCATTTTACGGAGGCGAGAAATCGATTTAGCTAGGTATTTTCACAGCCTCGGGAATGTGATACAACGCTGGTATACCTGGACGATATTTTTGTCTACTTTCACAGCAGAGCTCGGTCGACCAGGTATTATAAGTAAGACGATTCATATCAGAATCGACGATTAGCTACAGAAGAATAATAAATTATAAGTTTTAAAATGGCAACTTCGTCATCCACCAAGTAAATAAATCAAGAAAAATTACAAATAACAGAATTAAAAGAAAAAATCTGAAAATGGCACATAACTAGCTTCCATTACGTAAGCACCTGCCAACAAAGGATTCATCACAATACCTAATGGGGTAAAAGGGATAGAATTTGTTTTTCACGGACATCGCCCCGGGGCAAACTAGTATAGTAATGGTGCTTCGTTGCAATTTGTAAGACCCTTTGAATCATTACATTTTCGACATGGCTTGCTTGTATAGATAGAAACAGGTAATAAATAAGAACGTATTAGGTGAACTTTGACTTTACCTTGTTAGGGTTGCCATTTTCGGGCAAATGATTTTATTTTTATACATTTTTGGTTTTTTAGAAAAACTTGGCTTCTATAAAACCAAAAATAAGCTTTTAGCTATAAGTCCGCCCATTGTGTCACCCTATTTAAAATGTCTACATTTATATCTATAATTTTTATGGTGTACATACTATAGAATATTCTATCTATCTGTCTATCTTGGTCCTAGGTTCAATTCCCAGGCTGGGCAAAGTGTCATTGGGTTTTTCCATCAGTAATAACTCATTCATCATCAGCCCGGAGTTTGGATTTGTGTCCGGTTGATGGCAATAGGCTCATCCCCAGCATATAATAAAATAGTTCTTTATTTGCATAGAGAGGTAGATACAAGTTACAGATGATAAGTTTAAAATTATCCTTATACTAACTACCTTTACTAAGGCATACAAACAGTTTAACCTATAATAATAATAATAATAAAAATCACTGGCAACACAAAAACGTCAACACGTCAGAAAAATAGTTCCCTGAATTTTCATAGTTTTATTCACGACGCAGTATTTTTTTTGTTATATCAGAACCCGAAAACAAGCTTAAAACCTTTAAATCAAAATAAAACATAAAAAATAACAAAATGCACCACATAAATAGACCTAATGAAAAAATATCATAACGGAGGTGAAGTGACAGATGTCACCTCCAATAAAAGCTAGGTATGAAAACGGAATGAAAACTAAATGTTGACGAGATCTGCTGCACGAGCACGCCCACCACCTCCGGACTCGTCGCTCAGCTCCGCCTCGCCGCCGCCGGTATCCAGCCCCATCGTGAGCGCTGTGACGACAACGGCCGCGGTAGTTGTGTCGAGCTCGAGTGACGAGTATTTTCCCCCGCCGACGTCGCCAACACCTGTACGTCGGCAGGGGAGAGGCCGGCCACCGAGAAGCTTGGGACTTAGGGGCCAACCGGCCTCGAGCCGGGTCCCCGCTGCCGGTGGTTGTGTGCAGCGCATGAGATGGACTCAGTCTATGAACGAGAACGTCATGCGCGCATATTACGGGTCTACAGAGGGAGGAACTAACCTCACTGCGTACCGTGTTAGGATGCTGTCTCTATTTCAGGAACTAGAGCCAACCGTCAACGTCTCGGCCCAACGACTGTCGGATCAGGTGCGTGTCATCCAACGCAATCATAGGTTGGACGATGCCGCACTTGATAGGCTGCGCTCAGAGGTACTGAGCAACCATATCGTATCAACTCCGGCACAAACCGCGGCACAAACGTCAAATACTGATGCAATCCCGCCGCGGTTCAATCATGGTGTTGCAGAAGAGGATGATAGGGTTGACACAGTAAGTAGCCAGTGCAACGTCCGACTGAGGAGCGCACTGGAGGATGCGTTGCGCGAGTATAGGCACACCCCGACCGAACTTAGACCCCGACTTCCACGCTTACCCATGCACAAAAAAAATAGGGCGCTGGTGTGTGCCTTGGACTCGCAGCTTAAGAATTTCTTCGAGAGCAGCGAGGATCTCATTGATACACACTCGATCCTGTATTGTGCGGCTGTTGCGGCATGTCGTTTAGCTAACGTCAAGTTCCCAAACTGTGACGGAGCTACTCGACCAAAACCAGCCGTACCAGCCTGGCAGTGCAGGATCGAGCGACGTATTGATGGGACCAGGGTCCTCATTGGCAAACTATACTGCTTCAGGGAGGGCAATACACGACCACGAGTGATGCGCTTTGTAAGGCAGGCATTCTCGGGGACTGGAATCAGTCCTCAAGAATACATGTCCCGTGTTACAGAGCGCATCGACTTCCTGAAGCAGAAAGTTTGTGCATGGGCGAGCCGAATTCGACGGTATAAGCGGCGGGTTGACCGATACACGCAGAATCGCATGTTCCAGAGCGATGAGAGGTGGGTATATAGAGCTTGGGAGCGGCCTGAACAAAATGTGACAGACGTGTGCCGCCCAGATGATGCCGCCACGAGTGCATTCTGGCGCAGCATATGGTCGGTACCCGTCTGTCACGCTGAGGCTGGCTGGATGCAGGATGTCGAGCGAGTGTGTGAAACTATACCAGAAATGGATAAGGTGCAAATCACGCCATTAGATATAGCCAGTGCAGCCCGTCCGTTACCGAACTGGAAATCACCGGGACCGGACGGACTGCACAACTTTTGGCTAAAATGGCTAATTAGTTCACACACTTGCCTGGCATCTCAATTCCAGTCATCCTTAGAGACTGGGTCGCTACCACAGTTCCTTACAACAGGCGTTACCCACCTGCTCCATAAGTCAGGTAGTCCCGCGGAACCCAAGAATTATAGACCGATCACATGTTTGTCGACAGTTTATAAACTTCTTACATCCATTTTGAGAGCGAAAATTAACACACACATTGACAATAACTCGGTTATGTCTGCCTCTCAAAATGGATGTAGGAATGGGTCCCGCGGAACTAAGGAGCTACTCCTCATCGACATGGCCATAAGCCAACAGGTTCGTCGATCCTGCAAGGATCTGTCGATATGCTGGATAGACTATAAGAAGGCCTACGACTCGGTGCCACATACATGGCTCATGAGGGTGCTGGAGTTGTACAAGATAAATGCAACTCTGCGCACCTTCCTGATGTCGTGTATGGGGCAATGGAGGACGGTCCTTCGCTACCCAGGATGTCGACAAATCCAGGGGAATGATGAGCCTGTATGGATTAAACGGGGAATATTTCAGGGCGACAGTTTGAGTCCACTTTGGTTCTGCTTAGCCCTGAATCCTCTAAGCACACTGCTAGAGGATTCAGGTCTAGGCTATCGGTTAAGGAGAGGTGGTCAGGTCATATCTCACCTCCTCTACATGGATGACTTGAAACTCTTTGCCCCCAACAAATTGCGACTGATGGAGCTACTGAAGGTAACTGAAACATTCAGTAGCGCCATCAGGATGGAATTTGGTGTGGACAAATGTGCAGTCATGCATGTAAAGCGAGGGGAGATTATGGAATCCGAGGGAACTCAACTCTCGGACTCCATACACCTTAGATCCCTCTCCTCAGCCGAAAGCTATAAATATTTGGGTATGTCGGAAGCGTTAGGCATCAACGTTGCTGACATGAAGCAATCGTTGAAGGAGCGCTTCTTTGGTCGCCTGAAGAAGGTTTTAATTAGCCTTCTTTCGGGCGGAAACAAGGTGCGCGCCTACAACGGTTGGGTCATGCCGGTTTTGATGTACTCTTTCGGCATACTCAAATGGACTCAGACCGAACTCGACGCCCTGGACAGAAGGGTCCGTACACTCCTGACCGCAAACCGGATGCATCACCCACGTTCATCGGTGATGAGACTGTACATCCCGCGGAAGTGCGGGGGTCGAGGCTTTTTAAACGCTAAGACCCTCCACAACCGCGAGGTATGCAGCCTCAGGGATTATTTTTTTAAAGCCGAAGTGGGTATGCACCGGGATGTGGTCGCAGTGGACAAGGGACTCACCCCGCTCTCCATGGCTAAAGAGAACTGGCGCAAACCTGTAATACTTACTACAGATGACCGCAAGGAGGTATGGCAGAGCAAGGAGCTTCACGGGCGCTACTATCGGGCTCTTCATGAGCCTGGTGTAGATTTCTTAGCGTCCGTATCCTGGCTACGTTTCGGTGACCTTTTCGGGGAAACTGAAGGTTTTGTCTGTGCAATTATGGACGAAGTTATCTTGACGAATAACTATCGGAGACATATTATGAAGGACGGGACGGTTGACGTGTGTCGGGCATGCCATCGTCCGGGTGAGTCCATCAGACATATTATCTCTGGTTGTTCGCGTCTAGCTAACGGCGAGTACTTACACAGGCATAACCAAGTGGCCAGGATTATTCACCAGCAACTTGCTTTGAAATATAAACTTGTTGACTCTGAGGTACCGTATTACAAGTATGTGCCCGACCCAGTTCTCGAAAATGACCATGTCACGTTGTACTGGGATCGGTCTATCATTACTGACAGGACTATTGTAGCCAATAAGCCTGATATAGTGGTGATAGACCGATTAGCGCGCCGCGCAATGATAGTCGATGTTACCATCCCGCATGACGGGAACCTCGTGAAAGCTGAGAAAGAGAAACAAATTAAATATCTCGACTTAGCACACGAGGTTGTCGACATGTGGGATGTGACCTCGGCTATCATTGTGCCGATTGTCGTAACGGCCAATGGCCTGATTGCGGAAAGCCTCGACCAACATCTCTCGAGGCTGTCGTTAGGCGGTTGGATCAAGGGCCTGATTCAGAAGGCAGTACTACTCGATACGGCTCGCATTGTGAGGAGGTTCCTGTCTCTGCAGCCCTAACCACCGGTAGCTTGGACCCTGCTCCCGACACCGGCGGACATCTATTTTTTATATTTTTAAATGTTTTTTTTTTATATCGTTTTTTAAGAAATATTTAAAAATGTAAATAAATAAGAAGACAAAACAAATAAACGAAATAATAATAATAAAGATTCATTTAATATATATTATTAACACATTTAATCAAATCAATATAAGTTTACGATGTCAAGAATAAATTCGGCAAATAATTTGAAATTGGCAATACAATACTAATGTCAAGTTTAATAAAATGGGATTATAAATTCGTCAACTTCGAGGTCAATATAGTTCAATTAAAATATAAATTATTTAGTACAAGTCAGGAGTACAGAGATGTCATATTATCAATTTAAATTTTTATCGGTAAAAAAATCGCCAATTGAGTAATAACATTTATTAATTAATAGATTTGTCAATTTGTTTTTGAAAAGTGGATACCTATGTCAATTTTTTTATTACATCGGGTATTTTGTTAAATATGATTGGACCCATATATATATTACTTTTCTTTAATAGGGCGGTATCTAAACCATTAACAATTAGCAAATTTTTATACGGTCTCCTGATTGGCCGGTTTCTATTTTCGGACACTTTGTTAAAAATATGCATGTTTGATTTAACAAAAGCAGCCACCTATAATAGCCACCACATATAAAGTGATGTTAGTAATTTTAGGGACTTAAATACAGGTACGCTGCTATCTGTTACAAATAAAAAAAATATTAATTAATTAAATTGCACATAGCCCTTAAACATCGTTTTTGAGCCTTGAACACCCTCAGACTACAATTTCCCCAAAATATTATGCCAAATCTCAAAATCGACGCGACTAACCCGTGGTTTGCAATTCACCTTGTGGCCATATTAATTTTTTAGACAAGTTAAACAGTACATAATACGCATCTGCACTAAGTTTTTTACATAATTTTTTTGCTTGTGGCTTCCAAATTAATTGGCTATCTATCATAATGCCAAGGAATTTTCAACTAGTACTTGGTCAACTTTTTGTCCATTGTAGTGTAAATGTAAGACTTCTGGTGGAATCCGCTGATAATTTGCAATGCATTACATTAGTCTTTGTTATATTAATCATTAAACTATTTTGGTCAAGCCATCGTATAATGTTTATTAAAGTATCATTTATGTCATGTTCATATGTTTTTGTCAATACATTTAATCAAGGCAGTACTATCATCAGCGAATAAGACCATAGGATGTTCAATTCGGCGAGGTAAATCATTTATATACAGCAAAAATAATAAAAGGCCCAGCTCTCTACCCTGTGGTACGCCATACCTAATAATTCCAGCCTTGGATAAATGTTTTTCATCGCGCTTAGTTTCTAGACATATTCTAGATGTCTGTGTGTTGCTTACGATTGTTAAGGTATGATTTTAAGAGATTACGTATATTTCCTATTATGCCTATGATGTCTAGCTTTTTTATAAGAATTTCGTGATCAAAAAAATCAAATGCCCTCGTCATGTCCGTAAAAATTGCGCAAACTGGAACTTTTTATCCACATTTTGCAAATATGACATTTATCAAATCGTAAACTATTTATATTTATACCTTTATTTTTTCTGAAACCCTTTTGTTCCGCACTTAAAATATTATGTTTGGATAAGAAGTTAATAACTGAGTCATAAATTATTGTTTCTATAATATAATGTTACACTGGTTTAAGCCAGCTTTGCCTGCCAAGTTTGTTATGCAGACGTTTTTCTTAATAGGACGTGCAAATATTTAACTTTTTACACTAAACATCGTGAGAAATCCTGTTGATGGGCTGAAATAACCAACGCAAGCATAGATAACGATCTATGCTGTGAATGTATTCTTTTAATACGAATACGTAGTGCCAGCCCTACGCACAAATATATTTTCACGTTAGCAGGTAAAACGGATTGGGTAGCAAAATGAAGTGAGGTTTTGTGTTTCTAACATTTTATTACTCGAGTTTAGAGATGGGAACGAATAGCCATGGTAGTTCATTTTAATTTTGTTTTTTAGTAGCGCCCGCCGTAGTTTAGTACTAGGTTGTCCGTTTATATTCGGGAGCAATTTTAATTCTCTAATAAAATGTGGGTCTTATATAATCCTACTTCTATATCCATCTATACATTTAAATATTAAAGTATGTTGTGTCTGTATGTGAACGCGTTGTTGTTCTAAACTACGCAACGGATTTTCATGCGGTTTTCAACATCATTTAGAGAATATATTCCAAAAGGTTTATGTGTATAATACATTAATGTTAAACATACATTTCATAAAGAAATCTTGATTTTTTGTCAAGTCGTAAGGACCGAGTGAAAGCGGTCACCACTCCAGAAGCTTTCAGCCCCTTTGGCCATCAAATGGACAGTATCTATTTCAAAACGATGAGCAGCAACATTGTCCTGTTTAAAAATTTTCTAATGAAATAAACTGCAATCATCAAATCTGCCCTTCAAGAGAAGTGAATAAGTAAGGCATTTTTCTGATGATGATTTTTCCTTTGACTGCAGTTCATCACTGTTAAAGACATACAATTTGAAGGTACCTACTTGTTTTAGAACTAGATCAGTGGTGGCCCAGTGGTACCGGCCCCAACTTACGAGTGGATCGTGGATTCGAACCCAAACAGGCGCTTTTACATTGTGTAAATAATTTCACTCTCAAAACAGTGCAGGAAAACATCGTGAGGAAACCGGATGTCCTAGTGTGGCGGAATCTACATCGCCACATGCGAACAACGCATCAAAGACCTGAAGCCCTGAAGCCATACAAAACTGACGTCACACAAATCTTGCATCGCGTGATTAGTTTAACGCGCGAACACCATATATACGTATATAACTTCCCGATGTCAATCGTTGGGCAGATGCCCGCCAGACACGACACCCGTCTAGTCGGAGGATCCTCCCTTTTCACACGTCAGCCAGCACTCACGGCTTCAAAACGGCTATCCTGACCTCCAGCATGCAGCAAACGCGCATTCCTGATCATCACCCTCAGCCTCATCAGCAACTTTGGCACATCACCTGTACTTTCAGCCGGTTTCACAGGCAGACACCATTCTACCCTCTCCTGGTCGACGCCAGCAGTCAGCTACAACCCGGCGCTGTATCATATCCGACTCACCGCGAACTATGCGGCACCCAGTTCCGACTCACTGGTATGTCAGCTGGCACTGTGAAAAGGCCTGACGTAACACAAAATGCTGACGTCACAAAAATCCTGCATCGCGCAACTAGTTTACCGCGCGAACACCATATATATAACTTCGCCGACATCAATCGTTGGGCAGTTGCCCGCCAGACACGATACCCGTCTGGTCGGAGGATCCTCCCTTTTCTATTGAGGAGGAGTGAGCTTTACACTCTGTTTCTCATGCCCCTAAACTAGAACCAAAAATTCTAAGACACGTGACATCTACCAGCCCGCACTGGGCCCGCGTGGTAGATTACAGCCCACTCCCTCTCGAAGAGAGGAGGCCTGAGTCCCAGTAGTGGGAACATTGTATGTTGAATATCCTTATGCTAAAGACATACAATTTAGAGGTACTTACTTGTTTTTCAGTGGAAGTTTCAAACGGTGATTATACATATACCTATAGCACATGATAAAATCGAGATATTCATAAAATGGTATTTTGAAATGTCGTAAGTCAAGTATAAGCTAAGCATTTTTTTAAATAAAATAAAAAAAATAAAAATTAAATAAAGTGTTTCACCTCTCAACGAGGCATCCTCAGGATGGCTATTGACTTGTTGCGAACCCGGACCCGACGTATGAACACGTCAAGCGTCGAGAGCAGTGTGAGTCAATTCGCCCGCCAACCCCACTTATATAGGATTACTGCCCCGCCCACCTCGGCTAGGATCGTTATCAGCGCGATAAGGATAGGAATTGTTATCCAGAAAGATCGCATTTTGCTCAACACTTATTCGATTCAGGTCATTCGTTACATAATAATAACACTTTCAAAATTTTACACACATGTGATAAAGGTTTCAGAATGTCAGTACTAGAGAGTTTAGAAATTGCTAAAAATAATACAGGGAACGTTACACTGTTGAATGAATTAAATACAACAATTCCAAAGTCACCTTTATTGCATTTGTTCGCAGCCCCTTATCGAGCTGATAACGATCCTAGCCGAGGTGGGTGGGGCAGTAATCCTATAAAAGTGGGGTTGGCGGGCGAATTGACTCACACTGCTCTCGACGCTTGACGTGTTCACACGTCGGGTCCGGGTTCGAAACAAGTCAATAGCCATCCTGAGGATGCCTCGTTGAGAGGTGAAACACGTGTCGATTTCTTACAGGGTTCTTTATGACTACTTAAGAACGGTTAAGCGGATTAGGTTACTAAATATACGTCGTCTATTTTTTTATTTTTTTTATTTTTAATATTTGGCATATTTTAATTTCTTAACATTTCTAGACAAGTTTATGTTCAGCGATTGCTGTACGTACCTAAGCTACTTATGTATTTGTGGTCTAAATCTTAATTGAATTGTTTGCTCCTTGGAAAAACATAAGAACAAATTCTTAGTATTTTGTCAACGAAACCATCTTTTCATAATAGGTCTTAGTTTCGAAGGTATTAACAAAACGATGGTTTATTAATGATGTTGTGGAAGTTACTTGAGTTCAAAATAAATTGGTCAGTGATATATTCAGCGGTTGCTTAAGTAGGAAGAAATGGAGAGTAAGTGTGAAATGGAGTGTTATAACAATCTGGTTAGTTTTTTCTATGTTATTTTTGTAATTAGGTTACGAAATCGTCCCAGTTACACAAATCTCGCGACATGCTGTAAAACGAAAAAAAAAATACACCTATATAAAGTTTTCAGGGCGCTAACTTATTACGTCACGTCCGAACTTAAAACGGGCCATTACTCCAAGTGAGAAGTCTTTAAAATTTAATTTTCAAAATGTTTACTGTGAAATAATTTTATTACCGCAGACGGCAGCTTTGGGTGATTATAATGACAAATGTTTTACAAAGGCGGCCTGCTTTCTCCAAGTAACAATTTTAGAATGAATAACTCCTGAAACGCTTCGTTTGCACGACAAAATTATTTATGCTCTCTTAACAATAGACGGACTATTTCTTAGGGCTGCTATTTAATTTTGTCCCGATTTGTACAAAATTAAGCTGTGGATATCACAAAAAGTAATCGTGTCTCGCCTGCCAAACGTACTGACACAACCGCGCCTGAATATGTGCAATACATACATACATAACATGATGAATACGAAATATCATAAGTCGAGAGACTCGGTAGTAAATGAACATTTTACGAGTAAATTTATAGTCACTGTCTAATTGTGGTTTTTAAAATAGGTAAATTATTAGCTTCTATTGTCCCAATTCAGGACACAGATAAATCTTTTGATACTCGTATAATAATATAAAATAATAGTTCTTTGGGACTGAAAGCAGCGCCATCACAAAAACTATGTTCACTGTCTTGGTTAGTTTTCATTTCATTAAAATAATAATTTTTCCATATCCCTTAGAGCAAAGATATTGAAAATAAATATTGGAATAATAAATTCTCCGATATGGTCTGACAAATATATTGAGAATAAGCAGAAGCAAAACAATTATTTAAATCTATTTTATTATGATATATATACTCGTAATATCCATTACTGGACCCAATGGATGGATGATGTGATAAGGCAACGTTGCGCTTTAAAAGATGTAGTGACAACATTTTTAAAGAGAGACTATACTGAGATGGTTTAGTAATGTTGAGAGGATGAATGAAAGGCGACTAACAAAAAGTTTTTACAAGGCAGATGCCTAGATGCGAGTGGAAACGCCGGGAAAGGTACGCTCTAGAAAGACATATGGTGTACCTGGTTGGTGATGTTCTTCAGGAAGGACAGGTGCGTAGGACTCGCAACCGGCGTGCGCATGGTTTAATAAAATAAGGTCTGGACTAACACATGCTTACGTCACTATCCAGTTGCCACTCTATTGCCACAAAACATGATTAAGGAAAGATTTTCAGAAACCAAAGCTTTTAAATTGTCGTTTCGTGCGTCTAATCAAACGAAATAATTCAATTTAAACACACAATTTAAATACAATTCGATTCGCACAGGTAATAAAGGTGGTTGGGGAGTTATTATTACAAACTTCTGGTAGCACAGATGTGATGACGTACACTTGTGTTGCCCACGTGACCACTGTGTTTCGGAATGCCATACCTGGCGAAGTATATTATTATACCATGGGCTTGTATGACCAGTAGTTTCTGCCTACCTCCATGGTAAGGAGGTGTGAGTTTATGTATGTATGTAATGGACCCGATGCTACAAGTAAAAAAAAAACACTCCGAACAGTTGCAGACAGTTTGCTTCTTTTTTTTTTGTTCTGCAAGTATTTCTAGCTCTTTTTTCTTCCCGCCGCTTTGCCATAGAGTAAACTAAAAACTTTTTCCTGTTCTCTCTTTTTTCTTTCGACTCGGTGACTGTACTCGTATGTCGTGACTTTCCGGATTATCTGCCTTTTAAAAATACATGGTCAAACAAAGTGATTTTATTTCTATGGCGGTAGTTTTTGGTGTGGATTTTGTTCTCAAATTGAATTAGTTTTATGATTTGTTTAGGAAGTGATAAGGTCTGTCGTACTGTATGGATCGGAATGTTGAGCCGTGAAGAAGACGGATGAAAAAAGATTACATGTAGCGGAGATGAGAATGTTGAGATGGATGTGTGGAGTGACGAAACTGGATAAAGTAAGAAATCAGTATATAAGGGGAAGTTTAAAAGTTGCGCCAGTGATAGAAAAGTTGAAAGGAAATCGTTTGGCTTGGACATGTGATGAGGATAGAGGAAACGCATGTGACTAAAAGAGTGATGAATATAAATGTTGATGGATGGAGCGGGAGAGGAAGGCCTAAGAAAAAATGGATGGATTGTGTGAGGAATGATATGAAAGATTAGGAAGTGAATGATAGCGTGACAGTTGATAGGGGAGAATGGAAAAAGAAAACGTAATAGGCCGATCCCAAGTAACATGGGACAAGGGCAGGAAAATGATGATGATTTGTTTAGGAAGTGGATGATTTTGAAGAATATTGCTAATCCATTGCTTCATATGTTCGAAAAATATGTCTGCTCTACAACGTAAATAACACAATGAATGTTGTTGAACTGTCATAATGAAAGCCATGCTACTGTAAGTGTGTAATGCAGTTACCCCGCAGTATTATCCATATTCAAAGTACCACGAATTTTAGACATTAAGCTTCATTACACTGGCGTTTAACTTACAGGCGGTTAGCTTAACTTACAAGTTACAACAAAGTTGCTTCGCTCTCACTCTACCTGTTGTTCGGTGGTGATCTTCAACTTTGTAATAGTATTTACAATTAGTGTTAGGAACGCTTCAAGTTTAGCTTTGTTCGTGTTGATACCGCCGCCTGCTACGTTTATTTAGACGACGTTATTCGGAGGTTTGCTTTTTGTATGAAGACTTGAGTAATGCATTTTTTTACTGAAATTTTTTGTAGGCGAACGCAATGGTAAGAGCACATGATACACGCCGCACTCGCTCAGCGCCCGAATAGTGAGCGATGCGCGCACGGTGTTGTGTCGAAAAATGTTGCTCTCGTGTGAACGCGAATCCTAAGAAAAATGGCATGATTTTTTAACCTAAAATTCGATGACGGATGTCACATTATCCATCAAACCGTGGTCGACTCGAGTGGTGGATAACGGCCAACTCACTCCCACAGAGAGGAGGCCTATGGGAAGTGAATGGAAGGGAATGTTATAGGGTGATTATGTTATACCAATCGGCTAAACTTGAGAATGTAAGAATAACACTGAGTGTCCTTTTTTTTTTTTGTTTGGGAAATTATCAAATAACTTCTCCCGCTCTGGGTGGAGCGGGAGGGTGTGTCAGACTTTTACTGACTGAAACCCACCCGTGTATCTACCGTTGCCTGTGTGCCGGGGCCGCGATATCCCTTTCGGACAAACTCGCAACCCTGGCAGGACACTGAGTGTGCTAAGAAGTTGGTTGATAAAACAGTGAGACAACGAGTTGACTATCTATTGATACACTATTCTAGGAATTCCCAAAATGTGCGCCGCGGCGCCCTGGTGCACCGTAGAGAGAAAAGAGGACGCCATGTTCCCATGCTCCGAGTATCATTGAACTCTCTTGCGACAGGAGCTTTAAAACAAGATTCACGTGTTCCGAGAGTTTTCAAACAAGATTCACGTGTTTCGACAGCCTTAAAACAAGATTCACGTATTCCGAGAGCCTTAAAACAAGATTCATGTGTTCCGAGAGCCTCCAAACAAGATTCACGTGTTCCGATTTTATGGAGTTTTGGATATCGGTTCAAGATAAATATTCAACTTTAAATTCAAAACCTCTAAGAATTTTTATTCCCTTTGGAACATAATATTTATGTGAAACCGGATTTTAAGCTGTAGCTGTAATAAAGAGCAAGTATCGCTCAAAGATCAAAGTGGAGCAATTTAATTAGAGTAGCGGTGTTAAACCTTATCTTACGCTTTGAAAAATTGTGTGGAGATCACCAAGCTCACACGTCACAATGACTAGTTGCCATTGTATTTTATTGCCTATTTTTCCTAAATAATAAATGTATTTTTGTTTTCAAACATTGTACCCTACTTCAACTAGCTAAGGCGCCGAGACAAAGTACTAAACCTATAAGTGCGCCGTGAACTGAAAAAGTTTGGCAACCGGGGCACTATTCAATTTCCAGCACAATTACTTACTTTCCGGTAAAATAACGAAGCATAACTAGGGTCAAAATGTTAAATTAGCTGGCTAAACTTTACAGACGTGATAGGTATTGAAATTTAAACACAACAAAGCAAAACTTTAAACAAATAATCGAGACTCATATTTCAAATAACTACGGGATCAACGACCGCACGTAGTATAATAGAAGTTTAGATTTTTTTATCGCGTTCAGATATTGATAGGTATCCTTCACGTTTATAAAGTTTCACTAGCTAATTTAATATGACCCTTTAAACAATTAAATTCATTATGCCCTAGCCTTTTCCAACTATGTTGGGGTCGGCTTCAAGTCTAATCGGATGCAGCTGAATAGCAGTATTTTACATGGAGCGACTAGCCTATCTGACCTCCACAAACCAGTTACTGGGTAATACCCATTGGTAAAAATGGTTTTCAGAGTTTTGGGCTTCTGGCTACCCGTAACTACTGTCAAAGATTTACAAATGGCAGCCGGGACCAACGGTTTAACGTACTGTCCGAAGCTCCGAGGGGTCTTGATATGGATTGACACTCATCCACGGACTGACCTCGGTAAGCGTAGTTTAACCTTCCATTGACCCAGGCGGCTGTTATTATTTAACCACGAGCCCCCTAAAGGAAATACACCACATCACATTGTACAATTTATTGAATTAACTACATATTTCAATGATGTAATCGCCAATGATTCGCAAACATTGCGTTAGTAAAACCAAACATGTGCAATATTTGCACACCATCCCATAAAGCGCTGCAGCATGAAATGGTTTGTGTAAACCTCGCTTTAAAGCACATAAATAGTGCAGGCTCTTAACATTTTCCATTTACTTTATTGCGCTAAAACTTTCCCTGGCATCGTTGTGGACATAACACTGTGGGTGGTCTAAAATAATAAGTTAGGTAGGTCTTTTAGTTTTGGGCTTGAGCGTAACTCAGTGAAAATGACACTGAGGCCACTCGTCCACGATGCTATTCAAAAATAACGTGATACTAACTCAAGTCACCAATGAGTAGCCTGAATGTCACAGCACTAGTATTTTAATGGCGGTCCGTAAATCATGCGACTTACAACGTTATTAACTAGTTTGAAATTGGTTGCGTCGTGTGCGTTACGACTATGGGCCTTAAAATTGAGTTGACTCATTTTGGGTTAAAATGATCTTCTTCTTGGTCGCGTACATCATTATGATTTAAAAAAGTGTCCGTGGAGTTTCTTGCCCGTTCTTCTCCATAGGTACCTACTACGCTGTGGAATGGGCAACTAACTTCATCTTTCTGACTGATCGACCCCTTGACAATTCAAAAGTGCCTGTAATTGGTTAATCCTACTACCTTTTTAATATATGTATATTATTATATTCTGGTGAAAAAACACTTCCTCTTTCCATAAACATCATCATTACATAAAGTTCCTTATTCTTGTTTTATGTTTATTATTTTATATAATATCTATGTATACAACCTTAGTTTTTGTTTATACTAAACCTCTTAAGGGGTCATTGTACTCATCATTATGAACAACTTTTACTATGGGAGCAACGCTGAAATCGCGACAAAAAAATCTGCTGTTCCCTACATTTATGTTCGCATTTCTCGTCGAATTAATGTAGGGAACAGCTGATTTTTTCATGCCAGACAATGCTGCCTGACGCTGGTTAACGTTAAGATCATCATTCACCGTCATCAATTTACAACTCAAAGACACTAGGCCAATAAATTTTACGACCGCTCATTAATACTTAATTCCAATTTCGTACTGCAGCTAAAACCATTTCCATATAACACTTAGTAGAATTAAATGTGTCTACAAAATTCAATTTGAATGAATTTTACAGTCGTCTTAAATTCTGAGGGATGATAAAAGATCCTCTTACAATTATTTTTAAGGAGGCTTTTTGCCGTAATTACGGTCGTTTTCCTACTGTTTTCCGGAGAATATCTTTTTGGTGTTCTTAATCTTTTTTTACCCCGTTTTATCTTGTCGAGTAATCTCTGTCATTTATCTTGGTGAAAGAGAAAATATAAAATTAATTAGTTAATATAGTTCATTCATCGGTTTCAAAATCTTATTTCTTATTTTCTTGCTTAATTTTATGGGAATAAAAAATATAATAAATATAATAATCTCGAATATTTGAATTTGGTATGAAAAGTAATGTTTTTATAGAAATAAAAACATTGTTTTTTACTAGATTCCGTTTGTTTTTTTTTCACTGACGACCTTTCGTTTTTGATGCGTAATATCTTTCCTCCCGCTTTGCTGCAATCTGTGGAGTGGGAAATCTGTGGGAGTGATTTTGTGAAAAGGGACGGGATGGACGCCGGAGAACGCGCGCTATTAGATTTGACCAATGAGCACGCGCGGTGCTATAGTTGGCCGTCAGGAATGATCTTGACGAGGCCTTGCGCCTTTAATGTTGCTTATTACTAAAGTGGGATGATACACAAATCATTTGCGACTACTGTAAGGGTCTTTTTTTTTCATTGACGCTTACTAGTGTTTCCACTTTAATGGGTTTCAGTGTGGATTACAGATCAAAAACCACTCATACATAAAAACTCGAAACAGAAACCTATACCTAAACATTTGCACCGTACGTGAAACAAGCCCACGACCCGCAGAAACAGTAGCCAATTACTAAACCACAACGCCAACAAAACTTTTACTGAAAATCGTTCAAATATTTTTGGTTCAACCAGCTTTCCCTAACTCAGCTAATCAGACTTAAAACTCAGAACAAACAAGGTTTCATGACATAATTCATCTAACTTGTAAAGAAGCAATCTTTTGTTGGGACTTTCAGCCCTACCGTAATTGCTTTAAGTTGGTTGTAGATTAAAATATGATAACACCGTCGTGAAAAAACAACATTAAACAGTCATATTTGGGAAAATAATGCTTAGGTATGGTTTTTTGTAGTTTTTTCTTGTCTGTCTTGTAAAAAGCCACCAATTCGATAAAAGTGGGTATCAAAAACGTGTGTGTGTGTCAGCTCTGACGCACGACTGAAGTATACTGCATAATACCATTGTCTTTGAATATGCAATAAATAAACGAAAAACTTAAAAAAAAAAACGCCCGATTTAACTTTAAAAAAAAAATCCTTGTTATTTACAAATGAATAAGTGTTACGTTTGTATAAATTTCACTCCTCATAACATTTCCATACCGGTGCCTTGTATAAAAATCCATTCTTAAGGAGTAAACTCCAAAAATTGCGGTAGTAGAGTATAAATTGCTATAACATTCATTTGTAAAATCACCAATCATGACAAGTATGGTGATTATAGTTTATTCGGGTTTCAATACAGAAACTTTCTGGCTATGTACCCAGAATAATCATAAACTGTCCCTTTTCTTTAAATTATGGGACAGCTATGATAATTCTATTATCCCCAACTTACGAGTAGGCAGATCGTAGGTTTACCCAGGCAGGCGCTTTACCTAGTGTAAATAATTTTATCACAGTGGTGATGAATTATATATATAAACATCGTGAGGAAACCGGAATGCCCTAGAACCCAAAAATTTGAAGGCAACCAACACGTACTGGACCCCGCGTGGTAAAGCCCACTCCCTCTCACAGAGAGAAGGCCTGAGTCCCAGTAGTGGGAACGTTTTAAGAGGATTATACTACTCGTATGATAATAAAAAAATGCTAAAATGTCACATCTTAAAGGGTCATAAAATAAAATAACTAATTTAAGTAATATAATTCATTTGCCTCTAGTGTAAACGATCTTTAGATTTCTAACATAAAATCAAAGATAACGAGTCACCGTACGTCGACCGCACGCACCGCACGGCGCGGCGGTAGACAATACTAAACTTTTAACAATTACCTACTTATACTCGTAATGTTAACACTATAATCGTGGACAACAAAAATGTATAAATCAAGTAATTTTTAGTATTTATTTCTGTACAAATGATTTGTAATCTTTAGAAATAAATGAATTCAAACCGTATAATTCGCACCAAAAATACGAGATTAATCCCAAACTAACTCTCTCGTCGTCGCATTCAAACTAACAACAGAATCAAACGCAACACAACAAGTCGCAACTCAAACAAAACCCGTATCTAATACTAAAACTTAGTCTCTTTAAATCTAAACTACATGAAAAACCTCAGCGATGTTATTCTTAGAGCGGAAACTAATAAAATGCTTGTGCGGCAAGCTCTGAATAACTGACAGCATTATGCAACATGCATTCATTTTGTATGAACGCAAATACATGCGGGGCATACAAGTTCTTGACACTACGGTACTAGTGAGAGAATATTACTATTACTGAATGCTTAGAATACTGGTACTGTTTCATTCATCTATTCATACGATTTGAATGCAATAACCAAGTTCCGCATTTTACACGTAAATAATTTTGACAGCTCTTAGGTTACTGGATTACTAGAGGAATAGGGATGATGACAAAAACTTTTTTTAGTTCATCATGGGGATTGTTAAAAAATATTGGACACGTATTTTTTCTTTTTTTAGGTAATCTAAAGATTACAGCGATACATTGAGTTAAAATGTGCCATGACGTCACGAGTATGTAAATTTTATACTTACTTGTGACATAGCGACCCCCACTCAGCGTTTCATCTAAGTAATTTTTTATTAATATTATAAAGCAGAAAATACGTGTCTATAATTTTTTTATTATGTGACTGACGGACTAATTACAATTTCTTTTTTTTTACCCAGGCATCATCCCTATTCCAAAATGTCATATAACGTTGTGAAATTAAATGAACTTGTTTATTCTGTAAAGACGATATTGGAATCACTTTTACACGTCATATTTTAAAAATAAATTAGCTAGATGAGTTCGGCGGTTCCTATCTGACTACTCTGAGAAGAAAAGCCGAAACAAACTCAGAGGTCACAATCTCTTTTAAAGTCCAGACATAACCTTGGTCAGGCCATATGAGGACCATGTAGATTAGTGTCTGAAATGGTATTTTGAGCCCGTCCAGTCAGTTTCAGATGCGGTATGGTGATGAAGATAATTGTGCGTTTTTCATATCCTAATACTAACACGTCTGGAAGATGTAACGTTCAATTCCACGGATATCGTTCAATTCCGTAATTTTCTTTGATTATTTGTTTTTCAATAGAGGGTCATTAATGAACAAAATATGTAGAAAAAATTGTCACATTCCAAATACCGTGTACAAGCTTTTCTTTTTGTTGACTGTCATTGAGGCCGTTAGTTACCTCGAAATCGAAACTATGGCTTTTTTATGAACAGGTTGGCGATTTAGTCACCTGCATCCGTCAAGGGGGTGATTCTACCAGGTCATACGGGGGTGGTCATACTGTACAACTTTCGCTATGAAACACATATTCGATTCGTAAATAAAAAAGAAAATTCTAAAAAGCAGGAAATCGTCTATCTGCTGTTGTATAGGAATTTGTCTTTTTTCTCTGAGTTGGATATGAGTTTCATAGCGAAAGTTGTTTAGTATAACGGGTAGAATCACCCCCTTGACGGATGCAGGTGACTAAATCGCCACCTTGTATGTATGTGATCGGATTAAGTTGTAGAATTTTCTACAACTTAATCCGATCAGATCCGATGCAGGCTACATTTTTATAAAAATAAAACTAGCTTTTACATAATAGTAGTGTGGCTGTAATGTTCCTCATATTATATTTCTCGATCTTTCAAACGCTTTTATGTGCCGCGCTAATGGCACCAAGGGGAGCTTTTCTTTTAAGAGGGGAATATTTAAGCATATGGCGTGCATCCCATTTGTGTGTAGTAAGGATGTAATATATAAGCTTTACGGCGGCGGCGATCCCCTTCATATTAAAGTAGGGAGAAGTTTTTATTGCAACATGCATTAGGAGATATTGGTTATTACGTGGCAAGTTTTCTTACTGACAAGTGTCATAAAGCAAGTGCAAATGTGTTTGGAAAGCTGAAACATACTTTTCGATCCAAAAACATCCCACAGTGCCTAAAAACCCGCCTTTTCAACCAGTGTGTCCTGCCTACAATGACCTACGGTACCGAGACATGGACGATCATAAAGGAAACTGTCCGCCGCATACGAGTAGCACAAAAGGCCATGGAGCGAGCCATGCTTGGCATAACCATACTAGACCGAGTGCGTAACACTGAAATCCGTCGCCGGTCGAAAGTCTACGACGTCTGAGACAGGGCGATGCCCTCAAGTGGAGTTGGGCAGGACATCTAGTCAGACGCGGGGATGGCCGATGGAGTAAAGCTGTGACTGAATGGTGGCCAAGGTTAGCCAAAAGAAACCGGGGTCGTCCAAAAGCGCGTTGGGTCGATGATATTGTCAAAGTCGTGGGAAACACCTGGATGAGAGACGCACGGAACCGGGAAGTATAGCGGAAAAAGGGGAGGCCTATACCCAGCAGTGGGTGATTCCGGGCTGAAATGATGATGATGATGAAGTGTCATAAAAAATAAGTTACGTTAAAAGTATCTATTTGGTTTTCAATCATACAGTAACACGGGTTTATGAGCGTAGAAGGGTAAATATTGAAACAAAAAAAATGGAATACACATAAAAGGGTAGTAAAAATAAAAACAACTATTTACTTAGTGAAAATTCCACATCAACGGTTAGCAAGCAAATCAGTCTGCATATTGTAAACAAAATAGTAACACTAACTAAACTGTGGGAGCAAACACTCCATATTTCAAAACAAAACTAGATACTCGTCACTAATTCCCCCAATAGTACCAAGTAATAGAAATAATAAATAGAAGAAGTTCCACTAAATCGTCAATAAATATTGTCTCCTGAAATAACGATTGCAGTTGGATCATGGTCTTTGATCTGATACAGAAAGTGTATCTCGTGAACTCGGCACGATTGTTAGATTAGGTTCCTCTTTCTGGGGCCTGCCATATTTTCGACAAGTTACCATTTTCATTCTGCCCAGTAGGTAATGTAATCAAAAGTAAAAATATTTACCTTTGAAAAGCCACTATTACCTGTAGTTTCCCGTTTTTGGGGATCAAAATCAAAAACTCGATGTTATGATTCGCAATCAGTAACTTGTTTTTGTATTTTTTTTCAACTACTTTATTTGTTATTTATTATTAACATATAAAACGATTTCTATCACAAATATGTATAGGTGTATTATGTATAAGTATGAAAAGGCAAAAATAAAAATAAAATGAAAATATAGGAAAGAGGTCATTGGACATTAAAAAAAAATCCGTATCGCTGTCAGATAGAAAAGTGCCCAAAAGGCTGGCAGCATTGCCTCGTTGGATGGCAATGCTGATTCTTTGACCTAAAAATTTTCCAGAGTTCTGGTCACGTGAAGAGTCGACCAACCGCTTGGCGATGTCCTGAAATACTCGAAGAGCACTCGATTATAGCAAATATTCTCTCTTGGCGCGTTATTTTAAAACTATTATAAAATCTATTGTTAGGTACCAATATTGGTTTTCCTTTCAGTGGAACTTCTGCTACTATATTTTTTTGTATTAATAGTATCTCTCATAGTTGCTGAATGTATTTATAAGCTCGGTTTATTTTGCTGGCGTGGCAAACATTAGGTGGTGTTTTCGTTAGTATATTAGAGGTTGCATGTCTTGACGATGGTTCATTGTTTTGTGAGAAATTTACGTGACTATGAATATACAGTCAAAGCACAAACGGTCTACCGTAAACATGGCTGTGGTAGAATATTACCTTAACATTTTGCTTGCGCGTGCGCGAAATTTTCCAAGGAGAATTACAGGCAAATATTGTGAAGATACTAGAATTGTTGTAGAACTTGCTAAAATATACGGGAATATTGTTAAGAGGCAAGTTTGTCTTGATATTTTAGAAGAATAATTTGAGAATTTTGAGGAAACAATTCGCAAAAATAGCTAGAAGGCGTTTGAAAATTTGTTACGAAAAGTGGTCGAATTTGGAGGTGATTTTTCTTTCAGATTCTATATTAGGTACCATACCTAGTTAGGTAAGTAAGCTAAAGTAATCCGAACACAGGTGAAAAAAAGGTTTGTTGGTGTGTGATAATTAAACAGACAAATGTCAGTAGATAACACATTTTTTTATACTGGGACATTTTTAAACGGTACTCAAAAAATAAAAACATTAATACTTAACATGAAAAATATTAAAGATAGCCCCCCCATTTAAAGTTTATTTGAGATAATTTTTCATAAATATTCAGAAAAATACAGGCGGTCACATGTCCATGGGCGGCATTGTATAATAGGATATTTATATATGATACATAAGGGTGGCAAAAATCCAATTGGCCAACCATTATTACAAAAAAGCTTTATTCGACTAAAATCTCCAAAAAACAATCAACCAGCAAAGATCCATCTTCATACTGCATTCACAAAACAGAACGAGAATATAATGATAATGAATTATACACGGAGCTGCCAGCACCCCCTAAAATAGCTTCATAAGACAAAACTAAACAACGTGCCGCGTACTACGGAATGAAGATAAATTAATTTAACGTCAGCCCTTATTTACATAACGGCATCAAGTATAAGGGAGCCGGAGTGTAGAACTTGGTTATATACGAGATGTCTTTATTTTGAGAGAAAGTTGGTTTACATGGTAGGAGGTAGAGGGATAATAAAACGGATCATTGAATGTTCTTATTATTGTGCTCAAGTTTGTTAAATTTGTTTTAGAATAGTAGTGGTTTTGGTTGATATCACCCTGTGTGTGACCCGGCAGAAGGGAGTGAGTAAAGATTGCACCAGGGCCTTTTCAAAGAGAAAGAAATGCTGGCAGTAACATGGTTGTCTCACACAAGACCAACTCTCACAGACTGTCCCATCGACGTAGGATATTTATATAGGTTCATAAAAAATCATAGAAACAGATTGTATCCTTTTGGAAGAAAAATACGAGTAGGTATCTTAACATCACACAAATCACACAAATTAAAATGCTATTAGTAAATACGAAAAAATATCAGGCGCAAACGATATACCACTTGTTGATTGACATAAAAGTCACCAAAATTATTACAAATTCATCGAATCAGGTGACTTAGGAAAACCATTGTCAACTCGGTGGTGGTCGGGGGAACATCCGAAGATCCCAAGTTTGCTCACCTCAACGATTAAGTTCAAATTAATTGACTCAAAATTGCTAAATGACAACTCCGGCGGCAAGAAGTGTACCTACTCGGTTGGGGTAAACGAATTTAAGTAATTAGCAACTCTTCTTGAAAAGCTGGGGTTCTACCTTTCCGGATTGTCGCTTTTAATGTGGGGTGAACTTTGAACGCGTGTGAATATTTACGTGGGGTGTGTGGCTGCCATTAAAGACCGATTACTGAAAGCAATTCGAATTTGTTTCGAAGAAAATGAAGGTAAACGGGTTTAATGTTAGTACTTAAGTTAAAAAGGGGGATGATTTATGAGCTCTGTAAAAAGTACAGCAGTAATTGTTATTGTTTTTATTTTTATAATTCCGGATAAAACTTGAAGCCTCGTGCAGACCAGCGCGACGCGACTCGAACAATACAATTTCTAAGAAAACTTCACGGTATTACAATAACTGGTGTCGCGTCGCGCTAGTCTGCACGAAGCTTAGATCACATATAATTTTTTCTCCATGATGTCGTTGAACCCATCAAATTTACATTTAACGTTAAAAAAAAAACGAAATTCAAGAAGTAAAAACTTTAAACTTTTTAAGTTCGTCTTTTTGTTATATCGAATACAAGGCTTTTAGTATGTTTTCTTTTCATAAAATTCGGTCTTACCAGCGAAGCATACTATCCTCTAGTTTAGTATTCCTCGATGCTGATGGACGTGACAAGCGTTCCAAGGTGATGTCTTAGCATACACGTTTTGGCGCCAAGTTTTACTCTAAAACCTGATTGGTGGAGATGAAGTGTAGGTTCCTTGGTTCAATATTAAGTGGACAAAGCATGGTAAAGTATTAAAATTTCGGGTTGTATTAAAATAATCAAATAAAAGTAACTGGCACTTTAAATGGCATCCACAGGTACGTTTTCTGATATATATTTTTTTGCATTTTCTTCAGATTCGTTTGGAATAGAACATATAAAAGTACAATAAATCAATGCAATAACATAGGTTGTAGTGTCAAAGCTTTCGCTATCAATATTGTAGGAAAACAGTAGCTACCACACGTGTATGCCCGGATTTATGAATGTAAAAAAAGCATAGGATGCGATTCAGTACGTTAGAATCGAAGTACCTGTCGGTCTGCCTACCGATAGCGACGTAAAGAGTATTCTATACTATTAAACGAGCAATAATTTTATATGTATTTATATATATTTGTAATCATGTTCGTGAAAACAGCTGTAACGTTTTCGATTAAAGTTGCAATATAGGGGTTTATGGGGGTGAAAAATCGATCTAGCTAGGTCTCATATCTGGGTTAATTCGTTTTCTCCGTATTTTCACCCGAGCAGAACTCGGTCGCCCAAAGTTTAGAACAAGATGGCTACCTACCTTAGAATAATGTCATGGCAGCATGGAATTCGTATGTACTAAACATGGAATTAGAATGAACTATCCTATATTATCAAATGAGCATTCTCTATTATAACCCGAGCAGAGCTCGGTCGACCAGGTGATTTAGTCTATACGTTAGTATTTCTCAATTTTAAAATTATTGATTCTGCTCTGAACTGTTTATTTATATAATTATGTACACACAGTAAAAATTAAACGGATACAGATACATATTTTGAGTGCAAAGCTTATTTCTTAAGAAATTTCTTCCAGTAGACCTGCGATAGGAGAAATGAGAAAGAAATGTAGACAATAGTGTGTGAGAAGAAGAAGAAGAGAAAAATATGAATAGGCGAAGTCTTAAACTAAAATATTAAAATATACACGTATAACGTAAAAAAATAAAAAAAAAAACTGCTACTGAGAAATTCCAGATGGCAAAACCCAATAACACTTTGCCAGACCCTGAAATCGTACCCAAGACCTCATGCTCAGCGGTAGTATTTGCGACTACTAGACCCACGAGGCAGTAAACCCCATCCTCTAATCATCATCAGCCTTAAATATTCCCACTGCTGGGACACAGGCCTCCTCTCTTCGAGAGGGAGTGGGCTGTAATCTACCACGCGAGCCCAGTGCGGGTTGGTAGATGTCACAAATCTTCCAGTTTTTGATAAGAGGACATGCCGGTTTCTTCACGATGTTTTACCTACCCTACCTACCCTACCTACCCTACCTACCCTACCTACCCTACCCTACCTATCCTACCTACCCTACCTACCCTACCTACCCTACCTACCCTACCTACCCTACCTACCCTACCTACCCTACCTACCCTACCTACCCTATCTTCTTAAACTGCACACGGTGTGCAAATTTGATTAAAATCGGTTAAGTAGTTTAGGAGTCCATCGCGGACAAACAACGTGACGCGTAACTTATATATAAAAAAATATACTAAGGTATATAAATACTCACAGTTGAGAGGAAAGGTACTGCTCTTTTGCTCGATGCTTGAATAGAAAAACAGATTTTAAATAACAAATGCTAGGCGGAAGTGACTTCCATAATCTTTCAGCATGGACAGAGAAGGCATAAGATTTATTTGTTTTGACCAACCAAGAATGTAGATGTACTGTAACGTACAACAAGGAAAAAGGTAAAAAAAATCGCGGGCAGTTAGACCTCACCCTTGACCCAAACGCACTATAAACCAGCTTACGTATCACCGATGACCTGAATGATAAGAATTGAGTGTTGAAAAGCAGTAGTTTGGTGAGATTTAATAGATTACTCAGGGAACTCTAAATAGCTATACCGAAATACGTACAAACTTTGGCGTTTCATTGAAAAAAGTTACGTGACGGCTTTATAGTTTGTGGGAATGGAACATTGTTTTGTGTTGGTTGTTTATTTGCAAAAAAAAGAGAACTTTATGAATACAATTGTGACTTTTATGACTTTTCTTTGACATTGGATTTCATAGACAACTGATCAATTGACCAAGATGGCCACTTTTTCTTGATGCAGGCTCATAATCACATTATGCGATAACGCGATCTTTTACATGAGACACACACACACACGCGACTTAATTAATCGCGCGTACGTCTTTTTCATATAAACCAGCGTGACGATCGCGCATTCAGGCGATAATTGCTTCCCGCAAGGATACGCGGCCGTAGGATTCTATGATCAGTCTTTAAAGAAAGAACATAAGTCAGACCGCAGACCTAGCATATATTTTTTTTATGCTTTTGATATTAAAACCAAAAACATAATTTCGTAGTACGAGAATTGAAACTACAAGGTCATTCAAAATAAGTCTAAATCTTCGAGACTCTTCCAACGAGTACAAAGGGAAACCTTTTTAGCACAAATTGTAGGAAAAGCAAACATAATATATAACTGGCATTTCATTATTATATTTCATGAGAATAATAAATGTGATATAGGCACGTTTCATGTCTCGGCAAGACTCGCAAATATTGAAGTATAATTTGGTCCATCTACACGGGAAGATACAATAGAAACAGCCAAACATGGGTTTTCTCCTGCTTGGTTCAAGTAATGAGAAAAAAAAAATGTTTTAGGAAACAATTTTTAAGAATTCCGCGATTTTGAAGTGAGGCAATCAGCGCAAAAGCGGCCTAACAAATGTGATTTTAATTCACTGCGAATAACAACAAAACGTATGGAGAGCAGTAGGCCGTTTTCGTACGAATGTTACTCGTGCGAACACATACGACCACGCACGAACGATCTCGACCTTCCAAGTACTAAGGGAGTGCGCAGACTGAGTGCGAGTAAGTCGTACGTATAGTTCCGACGTCCAAAAATAATCCGAACTTGTTGGGTATTTTTCGTGTGTTCAATGCGATATCACCGGACAGAGTAAAACGTATTCAGTGTGCGCACTCAATTCGTACGATACAAATTTGTGTCGAAAATGAGTGCGGCCATATTACTATTAGTACTTAAAAGTACCTACTGGTTACTGTTATAAGCAGATCGGAATAGATTCTGAAGATTCGAAACTATGGGGCAGCTGTTTAGCAATTTAAAAAAATCTTCGTGTCAACCTCTATAAAGAAGGGGAAATTAATTATACCTCCAATCCTGACGTTAAACTTAAAACCAACAACTAAGTCCCACTTAAAGTTGAAGTCCTAAAGTAAGTTTTGAAACTTAGCGTTATTCAAATCAACTTAAACTTGAAAACATAACCAAAACTGTCAATATTTATGTTCGTAGAAGCAACCACAATAGTAGTCCAACAGGTAGGGTTTAACTCACGAGCTGCCGATCGCTGTCACCCCTAGGCAATGTCACTTGCGAGTCTTTAAAGCTTATTATTCGTGGTACATCCCGGTTCCATAAATATTTTGTAGTGGGCTGTAATATGCTGGCGTTTGTAAGGTATTTTTGGGGAATATTAATCAGAACGTTCTCATGATTTGGCATCCATGCCAAACTTTTAATTTTGATTTTGACAGAACATAAACACGTGTTTATGATATGTTCTGTCAAAGTTAAAATTAAAAGTCATTTATTCAAATTAGGCTGAGAATCAACAGTTTTCGAACGTCAAAATTACATAAGACAGTCCCTCAGAACGTTCGCCCTTTCACCAATTCCTAGTGCTTTAGCTGGGAAGAAAAACTGGCGCCATAAACTCCCCAGCAGCACAGTATCCGTTAAGTTAGAAAAGCTTGATTGTATACAATAGTATACAAAGTAATTAACATACCATGTAATGTTAATTCCTTTTTTATTAGTGATCCAAAAATTACCATATATGAACACTATTGAATTCATCATCATTGGAAAAGATACTTAAACGTAAGCTTCTGCCTCTTATGGCAAAAACAACGGACCTTGGTAGGTTTCACATATTAGGTACTATTTATAAATCAAAGCTTGATTTATAAATAGAAAAAAAAAAAAAAAAAAAAAAAAATCAAAGATTTATTTATCTACATACCACAATTTATAATATTGAGTTTACAATTCTATTCGTTTTGCCTTACAAATTATTTATTCAGGTTTGACTTATTATTACAATGACTGATCAAGTTAGAGCTTTGTTTCAGTTAAGTTAGTTTGTTAATTCAACAGCCAGCGTACGTAGTTTTACTGTTCAGTTCCCGTTTGTTGGTCTGTATTTTCGTAACCTTTATTTGTCTATAAGCTTTGTGGTTATTTGTCAGAATTTTCCAATTCTGCAAAACTCACATAGGGTATAAAATGTTAAGAAAAGTTTCTAGGAAGTACAAAATTCCCAAATATTGACATTACCTTCATCATTTACGTAATACAACGTTCAAAAAGTTTTTCATTGAATACTTGGAACTCTTATTTTAATAATAATTATAATATGTATAATAAAGTATACCTAGTCTTTTTAGGGTTCCGTACCTCAAAAGGAAAAAACGGAACCCATAAAAGATCACTGCGTTGTCCGTCCGTATGTTTGTTTGTCTGTTAGTCTGTCAAGACCCTTTTTCTCAGGAACGCGTGGAGGTATCAAGTTGAAATTAATATCAAATATGTAGGTCTATGGTTCTTTGGACTTCTAAAAAATCAAGCATCTTAGTCAACGCAATAAAAAACTACAGTCATTTATGCGACATAATTTGATACTTGCAAATAAATCAAAACCAACAGGGTACTTTCCGTTAATTTAGAATCATGAAAATTGGCAGGAAGCAAGGTCTCACAGAACATAATTATAAAGGGAAAAGTCCGAAAATATTTAATTTGTAGTTATAACATACAATCCTTTTTTTTTCCGGTTGCAAATTGGCAGTTGGAGAATTGACCGTGACGTATATCGATGTATGGGAGAACATGTTGTTCAACTACAATGTTAAGTTTGTTTTTGGCATAAATTCATTCCAACTACCGAACCCTTCATTGTGCGTGGTCCGACACGCGCTTGGCCAGTTTTTTAAAATGCATTGCCGCTTTCAAGTTTTGCACTACAATAAGAAAACCAAATAAATTGCCCACAGGTGACAGTTTCGGCTATCATATCAACACGAACTTACACTACTTAAAAGTAATATTAGGGCTGGCATCCCAGGGTAGTTTGTTGAAGTGTTGAATTTAGTCCCCACACACTTAGAGGCTATTTTAATGCACTTAAAACAATTTTAAAGTGTGAGTACATACTACCAACAATGACTGCGACACATAGCATACCACAACTGTGCGCGCACGGACTCGACGACAACTCTCGCCGCAAACGACTTGTGCCCGCATTAGATATGTCAGATTCCATAATAGTTCCTTGTGTTGACCCGCTGATGACCTGCCCGCATTTAGCGCAAGTTTAAAACACGGTTCAGTTCTCGAGAAACTATGTACGAGTAAATTCACCCAAAGTTTGCAATATACTAAATACGTAGTAGCAAATTTAAAACGAATAATTGTTTAAAACAGTCCTTAATATAAACAGAAGAATCTGGGCGACCGAGCTCTGCTCTGGTGAAAATAGAGAAAGGAACGTTCTTACTAATCTAATTCCGTGCTGCCATGGTAGTAGGTACTTACTGATTCCATAATACCGTGTCATTATTCTAAGGTAGCCATCTTGTTCTGAACTTTGGGTGACCGAGCTCTGTTCGGTTGAAAATACGGAGAAAACATATAAATATATATACATATAAATATATATATACATATAAATATATTGCTCGTTTAATAGTAAGGATAGGAAAGAGGCTGCACGATCACAACGGCTTCGGGTGTAGAGTGTGACAACGTCGAAAATGTAAGAAAAAAATATGATTATTAGAACAAAGACTGACACATTCTTCTTCTTTTCGTGTGGTTAGTAACTAACCTGGTGTCAGAGTTTTAAAGCCGCCCATGGGCCTCTGACTTGGCTTCACATGCTGTCAAGAAATATCTCTCAGGCATGCCGGTTTCCTCACGATGTTTTCCTTCACCGTTTTCGAAGCAAGCAATAATTATAAAATACGCACATAAATCCGAAAATTCAGAGGTGCGTGCCTTGGGTTCGAACTCGAGACCTATGACTTGGCAGTCCGACGGTCACACGACTAGGCTATCACTGCTAGTATACACACACACCACACACACACATTACATTTCGTAGAAAGAAATACAATGTAACCCACATTTTCCGCGGAATATTATAATTATAAAAAATAATCTTTAAATATATACTTATCAGTGGGTGGAACATAGCTGCCATGACGATGATGATGAAGCGGAATGCATTTTGGCTTAAGCAAAGTTGTGATAAAGATTCCGTAACTTCTTCCGACGGCACGACAGTGTAATTAATTTTGTTAGCCGAAAACTTCGCCACTTCCACGGCATCGTCAGTAGCAGCGCTGAGGTCGCTATAGCTGAATTTTTTGGTGCACAGAGGGTGGATAGAACGTGAGACAGTGTTTGCGCCACACCCTGCTGCCGTACCATCGAGATTGAACTACTTTGCGAGGTTGTAGCTGCATCTTACCACTTCAGTTCGAAGGCAGTTCAGAGACTTCCAAGTGGGTTACGGAAGGTGGGACCCGGCGGAAAGATGCTCGCTTGGTGCTAGAGGCTAGAGGGAGATTATCCAATTCCAATGCAATTCCAGGTAGAAAAAGACTTATCATTTTGGCAATACCAACTTTTGGAACAAAAATTTATCTTTAACCTGTACCAGCGTATTTTTAAAACATGCAACAAAACCTTCACTTCCATAATCGCATTACCCATCAGCAGTCGTGTCAAGCATACATAAACATTACAATGCGTAACAAAAGAGAAGGTAGGAAGCAACTAGAGCACTTAATGACCCCCACGCCAACTTTAATAGACACTTCGTTACATTTGTCGGCATCACGCGAGCCCGCAAAACCCTTTAAAATCGTTTTCATTTCCACTCAGCGATAATCAGTATAGTTGTTAGCAACAAGTTGAGAATTCAATTAATAATTGTTGATGGTGTTAACGTAACAACTTCATTTTTTACGGTTGCAACCATCCAATGAGAGAAGCAAGTTGTGAGACGACAAGCATCGACCACTTCACCGACTTCGTCAAGCCCCAGGAACATTTACCGCCCGGTCGTGATCTACAGTGGTCTACATGGAAAGCTCTCAATCGATTTGGTACCAAAGTAGGCCGCTACAAAAACAATCTGTCGAAGTGGGGGATTACTGACCCATCCAACTGCAACTGTGAGTGCGGTGCTTCTGATCAGACCATGTCCCACTTGCTGGAGTATCTGTGCCCATTTACTTGCACTAAAGAAGAACGCCACTGATGCTGCAATAAAGTACACCACCGACACGAGAAGAAGAAGAAGACGGTTACGCGGTTATTGATTCGAAAAGAGTGAGATCAACCACATGCTGGCAAGGTCATGGCCAAGCGATGGGTCCAGAATAAGCACCAGCATCGGCTGAAAACTTTTTTGTTAAAAACTAGTGAAATCGCTAAGAAAGTACACGCGATAAAGAATGAACATTGATTGAACGGTGACTTTTAATTCACTGTTAACCTTTCAGGAGATGAAAGTACTTATGATTATGAACAACTTTCACTATGGGACCAACTACGAAATAGCAAAAAAATATTGTTTCATATATTCATCAGGAAAATATTGCATTTTTGTATGAAACAGCTGATATTTTTGGTGTGTAACGTCTATCCTCTCGCTTTCCTGCAATATATGGGAGTGATTTCGTGAAAAAGGACGGAAGTGTGTAACAGGAAGCCGGGGAAGCGCGCTTTTTGATTTGACCAATGAGCGCACGCGGTGCTAGAGTTGGCAGCAAGTAGCCAAGATGTGAGATGTTACACATTGTAAATGACTACCGTAAGGCTAGCTCGTTTTTTAGATATTTCAGAGTTCATCTCATAGTGAAGAAAAGCTCATAATGTGGCCAAATGCTTGTCAGTACGGAAGAACTTCAGTGGGCATATAATCAATCTTAATAAATATTGTAGTGCACTAAAAAGTGATTTTACTATTAGATATTGCCTCGTTGGTCTAATAGTCCCAAGTGCTACTGCTATGCATGGGGACTGAGGTCCTGCGATCGATTCCCAGGTCGGGCTTAATGTTGTTGTCTACATCTCTTTAACTACTTTCCTATCGCAGGTATGCTGGAAGAGATTTCTTTAGAAATAAGCATCACCTTTGTACGTATTTTTCTGTTCCTTTCTTCTTGTCTATTTATATGTGTGTACATAAACTGTTAAATAAATAAATTATATAGGTTTTTTCCATCAGGAATTCTCAGTAGCAGCCCAGTGTCTAGATTTGTGCCCGGTTGATGGATGGCAATAGGCTCACCTCCTGTTACATGGGACTTAAACATAACTGACGACATGTGGGTGTACTATAGTTTCACCTCTGCCTAACCCTTCGGGGAATAGAAGCTAAAGAGTGATATTTCATGATTTCATTTAGTACAAATTAATACAAAATATTTGACAGCTATTTGCGACGTTGCCAGTGGTCTTAAATATCGCCACTCATTACAAAAACCTGCAAATTACATGTTTTCTTACAATTTCAACTGTGTCACTATTATTGTTAAATTAAATAACACTTTAAAACAACTATTTTCCAGCTATTATCTCTATTTGCAGCAAAATAAAAGCTTAAACACGTTTACAAGTCTGCACTTTATAGAACTGAGGCATTTATCCTTTTCCAGGAAGAGTGGAAAAACACATCAACGTTGGCTTTATAAAGTTGGTTAGAAACAGTTTCTCGTGATTGGCTACTTTGGACCTGCTCTAGAATGTTTCCGATCAAGATACCTTGAAGGAAGAAATACTTGTTTTTCATAGAACAAAGTAAGTTTTTCCGAATGAAGCCGCTCTTTCATACCAGGTAATAGCCTTTTCAGCATTGAATGACGTTTGAACCGAGCATTACAATCCTTGAACGCACGTCCGAAGTATTTTGGGAGAAGACAAAGAAAACGCACAGCCGAATAACCAATAAATAAAAGAACAAACACAAACGTAAAAAAAGTTATCGATATAAAAAAAAATGATACCTACTCGTATTACCGTTTTTTTCGGAGAATAAATATATGCGTATATCACACACTTACAAAATAATTTTTCACGCTTGAAAATGTTTAGCTTTAAAATTAATTGAATGAACTATGAACTATAAATTTAACTCGCAAACAAGGTTAGGTTAGGTTAGGTTAGAACTACACTACAAAAAACGACAAAAAATTACTAGAATAAAAAAAAATACTCTCGGTTTCGGAGTTGGTTTTCGATACAGTTATAGTATAAACTATTATTTTTTTAGTTATTTTAATTATGTTTTTCATGAAATTATTATTTTATAGTGTATATATATTTCCTAAATTTGGTTCATGTTTATTAAAGTGATAATTTAAAATTATAGATGTATTATTATTTTAAAGTGCTGATGTACAATTACAACTGTTTTCATCAAATTTAAAGTGCTATTAAATATATCCCGTTTTTTTCCAGATAGTATTTTTTTTAACTACTATCTCTCCGCCAACTGTATTGAATATGACAATAATATTCACCGGAGACTATTAATAATATTGGTAAAAGATGGAATAACATTTTTATTAAAAAAAGAACCACCATTTACGAAATAATATTATTCCCAAATCAGCATGTGAAAACTCCATTAACATCCATTTTAATGAGACAGAACGTATTTCGAAATGATTTAAGTATTTAATTAATAAAATATGTTTTGTGTTCCAGGAAATTTAAAAATATTAAATGGTGTTAAAAGCGAGTTTTATTCTTGTTGTAAAATGGTCGTCATTAATGTGTTATAAAATGTAAGTAACATGAAAGGAGCGATGCATGGAAAGCGCTTATTTAATTTGGTTTTAATTCTGGAAATAACCTAAACGAAAAATATGTTTTCGAATTAAACAAATAAAGAAAATTAGAGGTACGACTTTTATTTATACAGTATCAGAAATGTGTGGTCATATTTAACCCTGGATAACTAACCATTTGTGAAAATGAAGACGCGTACCTAGCGCATTTAGTATTTTGATTAGATTCCGACTTCCGCCACCATTACCGTTTCTAATACCTTCCTGATTTGCATCATTAGTGACCCGCAATGGCTCATTACAGATGCAAGTTTTTTAGAACGGGATATATAACGTATGATCGTCGTAAAATTTTAGACTAATTTTGCAACGAAATACGAGTATGAAGCAAATCATCGCGGAAATTCTGGAAATTGTAGACTAGATCAGGAAGGTTCTAGTCAAAACTCGCAAAACTTGCAGCTGTAAAAAAATGTCGTATGACCACGAACTTCTGCAAGGGCTGAATAAAAGCTATTTGCAGGGAGCATATTGTGTCTATGAGCAATCATTGTTCAATGTAAGTTTTTCTAAAATAGATTATGTTATTGGTTATGTTATAAATAGAAAACTAAGACTGCTAATTAAGGTCGTTTTACGTCATAAATGAAGTTAATTAAATTAAAATTGATGTTTTAATCCGTCGTAATTTAGGAATGGTTAGTGATAACGTTAGTCGAAAGTAGTTGTTAGTGAGGTAGGGTTAAGGATGCGGTACAGACCCATCAAACTGAACAACTTACTTTATCGAATCAATATTGTAATTGTGAAAAAAACAATCAGCTGTCCCATACATTTGGGTCGGGTATGTTTTGGATTTTTTGTATGAGAAAGTGGATATTTTTTTAACGATAGTAAATATAGTTATAATATGATCACACCTTTCTGATAGTCGTGTTGTAATAGACTAATCTCTTAAATTAGACTGCATACTTTTAACGACCGGTTTCACAGAGGTAAAATTTCTAGTGATTACTGCTACTTATGAACATCCTACTACATAAATAGTCCTACTAATATTATAAACGCGAAAGTTTGTATGTATGTATGTGTGGATGTTTGTTACTCTTTCACGCAAAAACTACTGAACGGATTTGGATGAAATTTGATACACAGATAGTTCATAAACTGGATTAACACATAGGATGCTTTTTATCCCGATATTTTTACGAGATCGAGACTTATGCGGGTGAAACCGCGGGGCGCAGCTAGTATTATTATAAACGCGAAAGCTTGTGAGGATGGACGGATGGATGTTTGTTACTCTTTCACGCAAAAACTACTGAACGGATTTGGATGACATTTGGCACACAGATAGTTTATAACCAGGATTAACACACATAGGATGCTTTTTATCCCGATATTCCCACGGGATCGAGACTTATGCGGGTGCAACCGTGGGGTGCTGCTTGTACCTAATATTTACGAGTATATCTTTCATATTGCACGATTTTCTCTTTCCAAAACATGCTTAACATTGCTTTCAGTGTGAGTACCCCGAAAGAAATTAAACTGTCAGTCGGGCATTGATGTAATTTAAGTATGGAAAATTTAATTATGATAGGTTGAATTATTCCAATTCCAATTGTAATTTAAACTATTTATTTGTGGCTTTTGCGGATAGGATATTAATTCAAATTTGTTACAGTTGTAATGGTAATCATGCCATTTAGTTTAAATTGGGTTTTATTTTTAATCATCTTTTATATAGATTACTTTATAATTAATTGTGAATTTGAGAACGGTGTAGGCTTAATAGACTGTAGATTTATAGACCGTTTTCTATTTTGTTAAGTACCTGGTAATTTTTGACAGGCATACACTGTCCTCCTATACCTATTAACACTGTAATTTGAAAACATTGTACCTAAAAGTCAATAATTTTTAACAGGCATAATAAAATAAATTAACAGCGGAGTCTCCTAACACAGGCAATGTTTGCTTTAAAGGAGACTCCAAACACGAAACCCTTTTTTGTAAACTAAGGCATAAATAAATCATTTTTTTTAACTATGATTGAGAGTAATAAAAATAATAATAAAAAGTGTCGTGACTGTCAAAATGTTACACTTTTTCGGTCTAGCTCTCATCCGCCAATTGCTTAGAGTATAAGGTGCAACGAGGACATCGTTCCAAAAAAAAGCTTTGAACAGACACAGTTAGATCACGGCAATAATGTTTTATACAATTCATTTAGGAGAAACAAAGTAGTCTGTGTGCGTCCAGTTTCCTAAATAAATTTAGAAAAAAGTGAAAATCGCTCCAAACCCTCGTAGCACTCTGCCAATATTATTTGAAAAAGAACAGAACGTAAAGTTTACACAGATACAACAAATATTTCTGGGTGTGGGAAGTCAGAATACAAAGTGTAGTAGAACGTAGGTAGTTAGCTGTTCATCCCACGCAAATTAAGAGCGTGCATTCTGAAAGTGGGCAACGTCACAAATAGATGTCAAATAATCCGCTGTTTTGATGAATTTGACAATATTACTGTATGGAAATAAGAAATGTGGCTAACTAGTGAATTAGAATATTGATTATGAAATGCAATAATTAATATCGTAACACCGAATATTTAGTTTTAGATGTAAAAAAAGTATTTGGAAACTTTCCAAATGCCTTTTTTACACCTAAAGCGGGTACAACATCAAATTCAATGTTATAATTGCAATTCATTATTAATATTCTAGTTCACTAATTAGTCACATTTCATATTTTCATACAGTAATATTGTCAAATTCATATTCATAAACGCTCTTTTAAGCGGCATATATAATATTGTACCTTTAGCTACAGTAATAATTGGGATTCATGAAAGCATATTTTTCGAGCCCAAACCACGTTTCAAGTTATCCGCTTTATTTCATTATGACACAGAAGAAGTATATTACTGTAATATGATAAATTACTGAGAATTTGTACAAAGGCAATAAATACTTAACCAGAAGTGTATTTTTCAGTATTTCCAAGTTTATTTTTTTATTTTTTATACTTTGCCACACACTAAGAATTTCTTCTTGTATCGTGGGTGCGTTTACAAACATAGAGACTCACATACACTAACACCCAGACCCGGAACAACTACTTGCAGATCATACAAATATTTGTTCCGTGCGGGGATCGAACCCGCGACACGTTGCGCAGCAGTCGATCACTCAGCCACTGCGCCAACCGTGTCGTCAAATCTTCTCATAGGCTATTTACCTACTAATCCTAACTTCGTTTGACACCGAAGTAACTACCTGGAAACGGGTATGTTGCCATGTTAAAATAGGGATGTTGACAAAAAAATATTTTGTCCGTCAGATTAAAAACTATTAGACACGTATTTTTTTACGTAATCTTAAGTTTACGGCAATACATTGAGTTGAAATGTAACATGACGTCATTCTCCAGTAACTTTTATACTGACTTGTGACGTAGCGAGCCCTCACTCACCATTCAATAATTAAATAAATAAAGCAAAAGATAGGTGTCTTATATTTTTTTATTAGCTGACTGCTGCTGCTAAATAGTTTTTTTTTTCCCCAGTCAACATCTTTATTAATTTATAATCACGATGGCATGAATTTATACGTTCTACGTACAGTCGTTTCACAGTTATTTTAAGGTACAATTCTATAGCCGACTGTGGGCAACAGTAGCAGGCGACTTCATAATATAATAGATATATATTAAATTTTTATTTTTTATTATATAAAATATAATAGAAATTCGATGCGATTTCATAGAAATACATAGAAACCAGACTGTCGCAGCGACACGTCGCCTGCTGTTGCTGCCTGCAGTTGGCTCCTTTATTCTCCATTATCTGATTTTGCATCACCGTCAAAATTATAGTGATCTTTATTCTCCTTGTAATATTGCTGCCAATATCAAAGTACAAGTACCTATATCAAAATTATTACTGAAAGTAAATAATAAATATTAAAAGGTGTGGCCACTAAGACGGAATGAAGTCTTTCATACTACGGTTTGTTTAGAAGGTTGACCCTCCAGGGATTGCATTAGTGATCCATTAAGACAGACACGCACTTTATTTATAAACTTTCCACAAGAAAATTTACTTTTTTCATGTTTTCGTTTAAGGTTACGCTAGTCGGTCATTTTCCATACAAACGTAGTATGGTGATTACTCCTCTGTTTGACAGTGTACGTTCAAAACTAAAAATTATATCAATTTGTCTTATCATTATCTAATCCTTTAGGGAAGAAGAATTGGAAAAAAAATATTGGTTTGGAAGTTATGAGCGTCGAAACTTCCATATTTCAACACTCATTTTAACTCATCTTTGGGCGTAAATAAGTAAATAAGTTACGTAGTATGAAAATAGCAAAATAAAACCGTACAGGGTTAGATAATTTTATTCAAAAGTTCAAATAATTTTATTTGGATTAAATACATCCAGGAGTTTTCCATAATATCTATACGCCCAACGGTCTGTTCATGAAATATACAGAGCTCGTATTTTTTATAAATCGTCGTCTTTTTTACTAAATAAATAAATAACCATAAATACTATAAATAGAAAACAATGAAAGAAAGAAAAAAATATTTTAGTGGCACAGAAGATCGTGCATAAACAAAGACAAGTAAGGTTGAATATTTAGAAGAACAAGACACATAGCTATAAAATTAAAATCAAGCACTCAGGAAGGCTTCCCATTTTTTTTTTTTTTTTTGGTTGTGAAATCATCAAATGACTCCTCCCGCTCTGGGCAGAGCGAGAGGGAGTGTCAGAGTTTTACTGACTAAAACCCACCCGTGTTCCTTCCGTTGCCTATGTGCTGGGGCCGCGATATCCCTTTCAGATAAACCCGCGACCCCAGCAGGAGGAAGGCTTCCCCTCAGCATGATGGTGTGCTATATGGACATAGAGCACAACGCAAATTTTCAATGGTCACCCATAATGCAGAACTGGACTGTAGAACGCTATGAATTCTACGTCCTGTTCTTAATTCATGGTACATAAAACTTACATTATGAGAAGTGATAAAGTCATAAAGTCCCGTATAAGAAATGATAGTGGACTGTAGATTTGTTGACCATTTTCTATTTTGTTAAGTACTTGCTGAGAGGCCTACACTGTCCTCCCATACCTATTAACACTGTAATTTTAAAATATTGTAAAAAGCAATTATTTTTAAAAGAGTAACCGTGGAGTTTCTTGCCGGCTCTTCTTCATAGGAAACGACAAATTGGAACCATGCACCTAGCTTCTGAAGTTTCATAAGTGCCCATGTAGGTTTATGTGAAATAAAATATTTTGAATTTGAATTGGATAATGACGATAATTAATGATATTTCTACTAACTAAATGTGTACGGTGTTTCCTAACTGACTACGCTGAGAAGACTAAAACAAACATAGAGGTCATAGTCTCTTTTAAAGTCCAGACATAATTTTGGTCAAGCTTTATGAAGACCATGCAGATTAATGTCTGAGATGGCCAGAAACAGTAGCACTTTCTGTTTTGCAATAGTAGTTGCATTCGCAATCACGACCACTTGCTATGTTTTGCATTTGCACAGCAGTATCTACAATATACATTCAGGCACAAACTCAAAGCTAGCTCCCAGTCCAAAATTACTTCGATAACATGATTACTCGAGATCCTACAAAACCCATTCGGCAACCAAATCAACTATTATAGTTGTTGTATTTCACGAACGCACGGTAATCATTGCATATTTTATACCTTTTACAAAAATGACGAAACTAAACTTCCATACAAACTTAAACCCTATTTAAACCCCTTTAGGGCACGAATTTTCATAAATCCTATCTTAATGCTCACCTTAGTTACAAAAGGAATTCTTGTGAAAAGTTTCATGCTTCAAGGTCTAACGGTTTACGCAGTATGTTGTCTGTCAGTGAATAAATTCAAGCTTTATATTAAGGGGGCGCCCAATGGTCCACTAGCGCCACACCTTTAAAAAAATATTATCTCGAGACTGAGAAGGAATTATGAATAACGGCTAGTAAGGACCCTCGTTAAGTGTGTCTAGAATTTTCTAATACCTTTTATAAAGTTTTATATTGAGACTCGAAGCAACAAAATTCGATCTAAAGAAAAGCGGCCACATTCCTCTAGATCGTATTTTGTTGCTTCGTGTCTCAATATGAAACTTTATAAAAGGTATTAAAAAATTCTAGACACACTTACCGAGGGTCCTTACTAGCCGTTATTCATAATTCCTTCTCAGTCACGAGATAATATTTTTTTAAAGGAGTGGCGCTAGTGGACCATTGGGCGCCCTCTTAAGTAGATGAGATAGCAATGTTTTTCGTCAAGTATGAATATGATTGTTTACCTCACTTTAGACATTGACAAAATCATCGACAGCGGCATTCTGAAAGTGAGCAACGTCACAAATAGATGTCAAATATTTTGCTGTTTTGATTATTTTGGCAATATTACTTTAAGGAAATATGAAATATGGCTAACTAGTGAACTAAAATATTGATTATGAAAAGCAATAATTAATAGTAGCTATTGATATTATGTTTAGTTTTTGATGTAAAACATTATTTGGAAGTTTCCAAATGCCATTTTTACACCTAAAACGGTTACAACATCAAATTCAGTGTTATAATTGCAATTCATTATTATTACTCTAGTTCACTAGTTGCCTATATTTCATATACAATGCGACGTTGCCAACTTTTAGAATGAACGCTCTTATTAACAAAAAAAGAGGTATAGAATAGAGACAACAATGACAAATAAGTCACATGACGCGAGTCTCTTGATTTGCAAGTATTACTTGCTTCCTTTCTTTACTTTCTTACTAATTGTATATCTAGAACCAAGCTTTGATGCTATTTTTTCCTTCTAATTCATTAGCACGCTCAAACGACAAAGATTAACGACATTGCTGTACAATGCAGGGGAAGCGAATTAAACAATTCCAATTTATCTGGCTCGAATACCAGCTAGTTGGGTGAGGTAGCAAAATAGCTAATTGTTCAACTTTCCTAATTAAAATAAAGTTGGAAGCTGGATATCTTTCAGCATTCGATATTGTGCATTGGTAATTAAAAACCTGTGAAGTTGTTGCTGCCGTATTGTTTGCCAAACTACGTGTTTTTTTTTTCAAGTAGATTTGCGATTAGTCCAGTGGTCGCAAGCGCTTCTGTTGAGCATGAAGTCCTAGGTTCGATTGCCAGGTTGGGCAAAGTGCTATTGGGTTTATACATCAGGAATTTGTCAATAGCAGCCTTTTTTTTTTTTTTTGGGTGGGAAATCATCAAATGACTCCTCCCGCTCTGGGCGGAGCGAGAGGGAGTGTCAGTTTACCTAAAACCCACCCGTGTTCCTTCCGTTGCCTGTGTGCCGGGGCCGCGATATCCCTTTCGGACAAACCCACAACCCCAGCAGGCATTGGTCCTTACGGACCCCGTCAGTTGGTGCTGACATCTCTTTGAGGCGCGCGTGGAACACAACGCGCCGTCGACCCGGGCCTGGTCCCTATCGGACGGCGAGCTGCCCATCGCTCACCGTCCGCAGGCCCGCGCCTACGGTGGCCGGAAGTCGGCTCGTGACTCCCGACGCCCGGTCCTGCTCCTGCGGCGACTAGGGGCGCGAGGGCGTGCAGCTTGCATCTCCCTCGCGCGCTCCGCCTCCTCCTTCGCGAGCATAACTGCTTCGCAGAAGGAGGTGACGGCCTCCCATGCACTGTCGCTCCCGACCATGGCCTGAACCAGGGCCGGACGCGAGAGATCGCCGCTGCCAATCGCCTCCGTGAGGACACGGCGGTACCCCGCCCAAGCCGGGCAGACCTCCACCGTATGCTCCACCGTGTCCTCCGGGCGATCCACACAATGGTAACACCCGGGCGTTTCCTCCCGCTTTATCCTGAACAGGAACCTCCCGAAACAACCGTGTCCGGTGAGGACCTGCGTCAGGCGGAAGGTGAGGACGCCGTGACGCCTCTCTAGCCTAAAGAGGGGACTTATCGCCGCAATTGTGGCGTGCCCAGCGCTGGGTTGCGACAATCGCACTCTCCATGCCGCCATGAGATCCCGCCGGAGCTCTGTCCGCTATGCCGTGATTTCTCGCGGCAGCGGAGTTACACCCCGGCGTTTCGACTCCTCGCGCAACTCCCACATGTGCGCGAGGACTTTTGCCTCCAGATCCCATGGCGGTAGTCCGGCAAGGAGGATCGCCGCCTCACGGGAGACCGTGCGGTATCCTCTGACCAGCCTAATGGCCATGACCCTTTGGGACGCGTTCAATCGCTGGGCTGGTCGCAGCCTTAATGAACGCCAATAGCACGTCATTAGCAGCCTGGAGTCTGGATTTGTGCCCGGTTGATGGCAATAAGCTCGCTTCGCTCGACCCTTATTATATGGGAGGTAAACATAACCGGCAAAATGTGGGTGTACAAATAGGGTACTCTACCAAACCTGACGGGGATTACAGACGTTATGTCATGTTATTTGCGATTGACTATCATCAGCATCTTGGAAACTTGAGAGGGCTTTCGTCAGCGATTTCTGAAAAGTTTCTGAAAATACATAGGTATGTCAACTAAAAATGTTTGTTTACGTAAAACACGCGACTTTTAGAGACTCTAAGTAATATTTCATAACAATCAACAATCAATCTGCCTAGCCTTTTCCCAACTATGTTGGGGTCGGCTTCCAGTCTAACTTGATGCAGGTGAATACCGTATTTTACATGGAATGACTGCCTATCTGACCTCCATAACCCAGTAACTGGGTATTATGATACCCCTTGGTAGGACTGGTTGTCAGATTTTCGGACTTTTCACGACCCGTAACGACAGTCAAAGATCCACGAATGACAGCCGGGACCAACGGCTTAGCGTGCTTTCCATGGCACGGAGGAGTCACGGTATGTTAAGATGTTCACCCATCCACAGACCAACCCTGGCAAGCGTAGCTTAACCTGATGGATCAAACCGTGACGCTGTTAATACTCCGAGCTCGATTCGATTCGATTTCGTTACAATCAACATCATCGTTAATTCATTATTCAATTATTTTGGTATGTAATATAGCTTATGCAATAGGTATAGCATATCTATACCATCAGGTATTAGTTAACTAGTGCTAACAATAGGTTGGCAGGCATCATTGAACAAGCGTTCGACAAACGTATTAAAATGCAGTGCACTTCTATTAAGACATAGGAAAGTGTCAGGCTTATAGAAATCCTTTTGTCACCATTTACGATACGTGAAGATGGGTTATTTAAAAGCCACAACAACAAGAACCACCCGTTGCAGTCATAACCCTTATTATGACACTCATGGGGAAAAGTGGGGTGTTCTGTTTATATCCACATAGCCTAAGGTTTATACCCCGATACCCCCATAAACGCGAGGCAAACAGTTATTAGAATTAACGTAGGTGCGAAGTTATATAAAGGCTGTAACACAATTCCATTATCCACGAGGGAAAACTGTATGTTTTAAACAAAGTTGTTAGGCAAACTATTACGGAAGTTTTACAACGGCGCTTATTAATGGAGTTCGAAAGTTCTAAATAACAGGTAAGCAATGATATGATCATTATGTTCGCCTGCTTTGCTGTAATAAAGTGTCGGAGCTGCAAGCGAAAATATTAAGATTTTTTTTTTTTCGTTTGTGTAATGAAACTTGGTTCCTGAAAATGTATAGGAAGCAAGAGTATTAGTATAGTCAGATTTACAGAAAAAATATTAACTCAAGCCTGGTTTTCTTTGAGGATAAGTTTAAACTACAGAACGCTATAGGTACAATATTAAATGTTGGTTTTCTTTAATTAAATAATTAATAAATTAATAAACGCTATGTGCTTCGTCTTTACATACTCCATCTAGCGCTACTCATTTTTTATTAAATCAAATCAGATAAAATAATTTATTACTTTGCAAATATGGGTAATTATTACATTGATGTTTTATTATGAAAGTCCTCCATGTTCTACCGTCACATGGGCATACAAATCATATTTAAGTTACACAAATTTAAAGACATTATTATTTTAAATAACAATTAGGAAATTATAACAATACATTTAATATAAATTAATGTCAAATCTTTCGAATTACATTAAATGTCAAATTAATACAAAAAATGTCAACAAGGTTGCAGCAATCAATAATAAAGAATAAAAAATGTCAAATGGATTATTATTTAAAGGACATCACCAATAAAATCGGTGAGTGTCCTATCCGTATCCCCGGAGAGCCATCACAAAAAATCTGCAGTAAAGAAGTTTATTCCTCTAGTCATTAGCTACGCAGATTGCCTGCATTATGTATCTCCTCACTACACGTTTACGACCGTTGATGAGCTGCATCTGCAACTGAGATCACCCATAACACACATTGTCCCATAACCCATCAATTCACGAATTTATGCGATTCACACACATACAAACATAATCGCATACCATACTATACGCACTATTGAAGCGATAACACAATTGATAAGCCTACAAACCCTTTGTATACATTTTTATGTCAAACGAATCCAATCTGATATTTTAGTTATTTTTGTATCTGAATATTTGGAATCCCATTTTCCAGCTCCATAAAAGTAACAGCTGTTTGGATTTTTTTAGAAACTTTTTTGAAAACTAGTTTGTATGAAAATGTTACTGAAATTGTTTTGAATTTTTAAACGTCATTAAAAGCGGCGTGCTCGTATCACAAACGTTGAGCGAACTTATTAATAATTGAACATGTGGACTTGACGAATGTGTCGCGTTCACCCCGTTTCATAGGTCATAGTATATTGATATTATACACTGACGTAGGTCCCTACATTGTTGGTTATGAAGCACGTTCGCTTTTATGCACCTACCGAAATAATTATTTTGATCGGCAATAATGGAGTATTTTCTAACAGCAAGCTTTTCTAGATTTCTAGATGAACCAGAATATTCTACACACTAAGAAAGAAAGAAAGAAATAAAATACGTTTATTTGTGATAAAACATGCCGAAATAAAAAACACAAACACAAAAAGAACAAGTTGGATGATTTTAATCGGATCGCTGATTGCTCGGTAGACACAACTTTGAGAAAGACGCCTATAGAAGGATCAACTGGGTTGAGCAGTGTTTGGAAAACTTCATCAAGTCTTCTCGTCGCCTATCCCACAATGTTTGAAGACCATGGTCTTCAACCGGTGCGTTCTGTCCGTCATGCATACAGTGCTACAAATCGAACACTGACAAACTTGCACGCACAGCAAGCAATGGAGCGGGCTATGCTCGGAGTCTCTTTGAAGGATAAAATCAGGTATGAAATTATCCGAAAAAGAACCGGAGTTACCGACATAGCTGGCAGAATATGCAAACTGAAGTGGCAGTGAGCTGGCCGTGTTTGTCGAAGGACCGATGATCGGAGAAGCAGACGAGTCCTGGAGTGGAAACCGCGGATCGGCAAGCGTAGTATGGGACGCCCTCTAGCTAGATGGACCGACGACCTTAAGAAGGTGGCTGGGACAGACTGGATATGGAAGGCTGAGGACAGGGTGGTGCAGTATGGAAGAAGCCTATAACCAGCAGTGGACTACGATAGGCTGAGTTCATTGATTGATTATTACCTACTTCACCAGTGCAACCAAATTATTCGGGGATAGCATATCAGCCAACCAAGTAGTGCTTTCGGAAAAATGGACAGAATGGCATCTCTCAACAGACATTGCAAAGGGAATTATGGAAAAAGCTTCACAATAAAAAAAAAATTGACCTTGTAAATCAACGGGCTATTATTTCACCAATATGACGGGTCTGTTAGTACCTAATCAATAAATCCTAATGGTCGTTTTCCTTTTTGTTCCACTATCACATTATAACGTTCTCGAAAAAACGAAAATAAACATATCTATCTCATAACACACGATACAGATACTCAACATCACCAGTTTTCAAATAATCAATACATGTTTAGGGTTAACCTGACGTGTGCTGCATACGTAAGCATTAATTTAGCTCAAGATGATAGAAACAGTCTGTTGACATGTACTAGAACGTGTACAAGCTGTTACGTGGTTTTATGACATCGTAACTCTGGACATTAGTGTCAATTACTTCGGACTTAATCCTTTTGGTTAGTAAAACTGTTGTTAAATTGTCAAAGGAACCTTAGAATGGGAGCATTGTAATTTACGTAATTAGGTTCTGGTTTGAGTACTGTTCGTTTCTAGGTGATCCAGTTTTAATGGTGAGGTGTCGAATAGAGGAACGTAGAAATTGTGTGAGTGTGGAGAGTTTTCACAGGAGTTTTCGTGGAGTTTCTTGCCCATTCTTCTCCATACGAAAACTACCTTTTGGAAGGGGCGACTAGAATCAATTCCATTTTTTGTAAAATTGACGTTCATAAGTGCCTTTTATGTGCCTTATTGAAATAAATTGTTTGACTTTGACAGGACATAAATATCACACCTCTTTCTTGCCAATCATACACTGTATGCAACCTTTAGGATTTAAATCAGGCAAAAGCTATTCACCATAATTTCGTCGTACGTCCATTACTGGACATAGGCCTCCCCGAGCACCGCCGCTTCGACCAGTTCTGTGTTTCCCGCATCCTGCGGATTCCTGCGGCCCTCACAAGGTCATCGGTCCATCTTGTGGGAGGTCTTCCAACGCTACGTCTTGCGGTACGCGGTCGCCCCTCCAGGACCTTTCGGCCCCATTGGCCATCATAATTTAATGGTCAGAAAAAAAAAGTCGCTATATTGATAAGAAAAACAGAAGAATAACCTAAAATGCACGCAAAACGAAATCTTTACCAAGGTGCTTCTGTACTCGCAAAACCAAAATTACACACATTGGCCGTAAAACTCAAAATTATAACATCCAGAATGAAAGCAAAAAAAAAAAAATTGTTTATTCTGCACAAACAAAATTACATTTAAGACAAAAAGACATAAGGTACACACATATAAAAGTAGCCAAAGGCCTCGTATTCAACCAATTAATAAAACAAAAAAAAAATAAAAACAATGCTGTACCTCAGAGGTATACAACATTATGTGATGAAACGAAAATTTTACAGGAGAGGCAAAAATGCGCGGAGTGAAACTTTGAATGCAATTTTGACATGTTTGCTTTAAAGATATTGAAACAAACTCAACAGTATTTTGTATTATTATTAGATAGAATTATTATGTATTACACATAATAACAATAAAGTTAATTCTTATCTGATTTTGTGGACTTGAGACTATTTACCTTGTAACATAAATTAACTTTGGTGTTTTAAGAAAGCATTATGATATCATACTTTTGTTTACCTCTAAATAAAACTTATGGATGTTATTAGGATTCGGCACCTAGGAACATTATGTCTCTTGTCAGTATGTAGCGTTATGGAATTATTTAAGAATTTTGGAGGGGTTTACTAATAAAATGAAACAAAAGTTACTTCACAAGGCTGATAATCAAAATATTATTTATTTTTAATAATCAACAGCTACTCGCATGCTTCAGGTTAGTCAGGGACATCTGCATAAGGAAGATTCCTATAATAATCGTGGAACATGGATGGAATCCACTGCAACGATTTTTGTAAGTGGTTGTATTTGAACCTCGAAATGAGGTTTTGATTTTCTCGAATAGGGGTTTCGGCGTGGGCACAGAAAATCCTCTCCGTTTATTTCGTATGAAACTAACTTCTTCAAAAGTTTCCTGATCAAAAGAAGTTTTGTAGAACATCGAACCTATTTAATTTTTTCGGAATTGCATCCATACTATAGCAGAATATGGTACAGACTCTCCCGCAATAGATTTTTTTTGGTGCACAAAAGGAGCTGATGATCCGTTGCAAAAGGCTCAAAACCCTATGAAATGATCAGTTTCCATGTTTACCACTTTCATTTTTGAGTTTCTTAAACAGTTCTTTACAAACTGTTGCCAGTCCCAAGGAGTCACGATGGTAAACCCTTGGATGTTCTTCTGTTCTCTCTCTATTATTGAGTGGACTACATCCACTTCCATGTGAGTATGCCCTTTTAATAAATATTTGTGGTTTATTACGTCCACATTTTCTTTTTGAGACAATATCCACAAATAAGCCATAATTAAATATTTACATATTTAAAAAAATGTCAGTGAGCAAAGCAGAGGTTGTGCATCATCATCAGTAGCATCGCCGACGATATGCATTACTAAGGTTGGAGCCGGAACCACGTCAATATCTTGGGATGGCCTTGAAAATGAACCTTCGGGTCTTTCCAGGAAAAGTTGTTCTTCTCTCTGTGATCCAAAAAAATAATAATGTCATAAATGAATATTTTGTATTATTGAAATGTTATTTTTGTGCGTTTTCGGAGCAGAATCTAATTAGTAAATTGATGGATCGCAAGCATCATCATTAAACCAACTTGGTACATTGTGTACCTAACTACCCGCTGTGTTTATGTCACTGAAAAATGGTCCTTAATGCACAGTAATAGGTATAGATCAATGACATGACAATTAAAGGAAAATCTACTTGTAGTTTATCCGCAGAGCGTTTTACTCCAATATTTTGTTATAAACGAATGGAAAAGTACTACTTATCACGACACCATAATGAGTAAAATTTACTCTGATACTGATACCACAACAATCATAAGAAAGTCTAATATTCACAACACTGTGAACCTACTTACTAACAATTTTTGACATTGAAAAAAGTACCTTAACACCATGAAATAAAGATCAATGGCATAAGAAGTTTACTGGAGATACTATTGTTTACCTCTTCTTACGATTTCGCTAAATTATTTTATTAAAACTAATTAAAAATGTACTTACCATATTCTGAAGTTGAATCATGTCGATCTCCGATATTTACTAGGTCACACAGTAATTTTTAACAATTACGTGGGTAGTTTTGCACGCACAGTAGGTACAACGGCGAACGCACTGACGCAAGGGACGGTTCATACGGATAACTAGCACGCTGCGCGCGATTTTCGTTCAGAGGTAAAGAACATTAACTCCAATGAACAACATTAAGTTCGCGCAAAGCTTAGAGGTAAATAATCTTATCGTCATTTGAGGTCCTATACCCATTAGACGTTAGTGGATTTAATGTCATATACGATTGGATATTTCTTTTCATAGATGTCATAGGACTTAATGTCGTATACCATTATGTAGAACTGGTTCTTGCGATTTTAATGGTGCAAGAAACATATTTTCGAAAAAAGTGGAGTTACTATTGTATACCTCTGAGGTACAGAATGTTGTTAATTGGTTGATGTCAAGGCCATGGATCAAAGACAGTATTGCGTAATTTACTCTTGTGACATAAGCAAATGACAACAAAAACAAAATGCTGATTGCAGAGTAAACTACTTTTTTTTACTAATAATAAGAAAAATTATGCTGTGCGTCGCATCTGTGCAAGAACAGGTCATTGCTCAACAAAATTCTGTGTTTCCTCTTTTTGCTGTTTGAGGAAAACACACCACACTGTATACACCACAGAGTATTAAAGAACATACTGAAACTACACGTTTAAAGTAATTACTTACATACTTGTTTTATATTCTTATTGTAATGTTTGAAAATTATTATTATTTCTTAAATTTATTTTATGCACAATTACAGATGTATATTTTTATTCACGAAGGACATATTCGCTTGCATTCCAGACAAAATTATATGTTTAAATCTTTAGTTAATTACAGCTTTACAGTGTCTCATTGTCAATCTTCTAATAATCTTCTTAACAGGATGTAAACTGAACCTTAATGGTATTAAATATGGAGATCCTTCCACTGCAAGGTGGCTTTAATTACGAAAGATTATCTAACCGTTAGCCTTTTATTGCTTCGACCTATGTCTTTACGAATTAACACCAATTGAAGTGTCAAATGCTTTTAACCGAGCAATTTGTGGAATTGCCGCGAAGACTGGTCCAGACAAGACCGACCGGCTTTAAATACCAATGCGAAGCGTAATGTCCTTTTTATAGACCAGTAATTGAAAGGTAATTAGATCTACCTGTTTTTGTGTCTTTAAAGTATGTTGCGAAAAGGTTAATATTATTTAATAACATCACATATTATCTGAACCACTGACTTATTGACTATTTGTTTCGAAGTAGTAAGTATGAAACTGTTAGCACCTGATAAGGAATCTACCAAATACAGCTTGTTTATGTACATCACCAGCAACTAATAAATCTACAGCAAACGCAAGCGTATTGTTGTATATTTGTTCGATTCAATGCGATAAACAATTGATTCCATATTTGTATGCTAGTACTTCCAGGGTGTTGGTTTAGATATTATTAGACTCGGAGGTCAGTAACCTAGGTGTAAATATGTATCTACATCATCATTGACCTGTAGAAGTCCACAGCTGGACTTAAAAGGGTATCCAATTGCACGTCACTGAATTCGACCATCGGCCACTGTCATCCATCCAGCACCAGGACGTTTTTACACCATTGCACAACTTCTGAATCAGACTGTATCTGGAATTTATACTCCTAAAACATTCGAAACTCGATTAGTTCAATAGCTATAGAAATTGGGCAAAGTTTCACTCACAAGTTGTAAAGGTAAGTTTGTGAACAAGCATTGAAACTAGCTTTGTAACTTAACTTTAGTTGAAAGTAACTTTTGACATCGGGACGAATTGCCGACTTTTAACACATTTTATCCTTACTATGTGGCTTGAAAGAGTTGTACTTTTATGTGTACTTCAGGGTGTACTATGGATGTAATACTTTATGCTTCTTTTCGTGTGGTTAGTGACTAACCTGGTTTCAGAGTTTTAAAGCCATCCTTGGACCCCCCCTGTTTTGGCTTCAAAAATGCCGTCGAGAAAACAGTCCTTCAGCGTTTTTGAAGCAAGGGGTAATTATGCAATACGCACATGAATCCGAAGAGTCGGAGGTGCGTGCCTTGGATTCGAACTCGAGAACTATGACTTGGCAGTCTGACGGTCACACCACTAGTATATCACTGCTCAACTTTTTGCTAAATTATGTTTCAGAGTGTGACTTTGGGCCGATCTGAATATATTTGTGGAAAAGGGAACCACTGCTTAAGGAATTAGGTTACAAAATAAACTATGTATTGACATTGACGTGACCAAACCAATGACTGTGGTGTAGGGTATCCTTTTATAAGACGATTCTATAATATTGAGTCAATCAATCTGCTTAGCTTTTTCCAACTGACTGTGTTGGTGTGGGCTTATAGTCTAATCGGATGCAGCTGAATACCAGTATTTTACATGAAGCGACTGCCTGTCTGACCTCCATAACCCAGTAACTGGGTAACACGTTACCACTTGGTAAGACTGGTTGTCAGACTTTTGGGTTTCTAGCTACCCGTAACGACTATCAAAGATCTGCGAACGACAGCCAGGACCAATGGCTTGTCATGCTTTCCGAGGCACCGAGGGGCCTCCATATGTTAGGAATGGTCACCCATCTGCGAACCAACCGACCTCGGCAAGTGTAATCTAAACTTTCGATATACTCGTGCGGCTAATATTGGAACGAAGTTCTTTAAAGCGGCTTGCGGTAGGAGTAAACTGGCAGAAATCGTCACGCAACAATGCGTTCCTATTTGCGACTGCCTGCTTCTAATTGGATAGAGAGAGAGAGAGAGAGAAAGTTAGTATGAATTTGGTCAAAATGGAAATCCAAAGGGCTGCAAAAAATTCTAATTTTTCATCATAGGTATCGTTGTCATGGTTTTCGAGGGTACAAAAGCGATAGTGAAGTCAATATGAAAATCCAAGATGGCAGCGGCAAAAATTTTCAAATTTTTCGTCATGGGTGTCGTTTTTATAAATTTCGAGGGTGCTAAAGCCGATAGTGAGGTCAAAATGTAAACCCAAGATGTCGGCAATTTTTTTTTTGTGTCTATCATACGTGAGAAGGAACTTCGTTCCTGACGGGGGTCCCCCGACCGTACACGTTTTTTTATGTAGGCACTAGCTATAATATTGAGTAGTAGTCGTTTTTCAGTCACTGGTGTAGTTTCTTATTCCTTTGTGTTTTTTCTTAGTTCTATGCAAGTCAGCCAAAGGTTATCCCTTGAGCTTTTTGTATTAACTTTGAAGAACTTTTTTTGCAACAAGTTGTTTAAAGTTTCCAACTGTTTTGATTTCTGTTTGCATATTTTTTAATATAAATGCCAGTGGAAAAAAGTTACGGAGTAAATGTAAAGACAAGACCTGAGTGTTGCAAGATATTTATTTTGTTTCTCGAATACTTCAACCTAGTTGTAATAGGTTTTTAAAGCAATAAATTACAATTATTTAAATAAAAGACGAAGATATAATTCATTTTAGACGTAGTTGGATTGGAACATCTGGAACTCGAACCATGAGTAGATATTTATTTTGTTTCACGAATACTTCAACCTAGTTGTAATAGATTTTTAAAGCAATAAATTACAATTATTTAAATAAAAGACGAAGATATAATTCATTTTAGACGTAGTTGGATTGGAACATCTGGAACTCGAACCATGAGTAGATATTTATTTTGTTTCACGAATACTTCAACCTAGTTGTAATAGATTTTTAAAGCAATAAATTACAATTATTTAAATAAAAGAAGAAGATATAATTCATTTTAGACGAAATTGGATTGGAACATCTGGAACCCGAACCATGAGTAGATGGATATCAAATTATTGTTGAAAGTAGACAAGTATCATCGAATAATTTAATACAGTATATTTTGTAATGTTTTTGTAGCGTCAGTCAGCGTATTTGAAGTGCCCTCGTCATATTTTTACATTTCATAATATCAACTCATGTTAACTAAAATAAATTGATTGTAAATATAATAATTATGTACTAAAATATTACAATAACAAAAAACATTTTTACAAAAAAATATCCCAAAGAAAAAAAAACTGAAAAGAGAAAAATAAAAAAAAAACCTTTTAGTGTAACTAACCTCCTAAACTAATTTAAGTAACAAATTTTGAGGCGGCGCCCATCCATCAAATTAATTTCTTATAGCGTAAAATGGTAGTTTGATGAATCTTCGTATAATGTTTGGCACCGCCTCAATTTTTTTTACTTAAATTAGTTTTGGAGGTTAGTTACACTAAAAGGATTTTTTTTATTTTTCTGTTTTCAGTTTTTTTTCGTTGGTAAAATTTTTTGTAAAAAAGTCTTTTAATTTCGCTTTTGAGTTACCATTTAATTTAATTGTTTTCCTCAAGTAAGGAATTTCCTCAACAGCCTTTCGTCTCCATCGTCAGACCCTCGATGACGGTCATACCCCAGCTAGGTCTAAAGTTCTCATCAAGGTGAATGAAATAAGCCCAAACACTATGTAGCTGCTGCAAACTGCTGAGGAGCTCTCGCAACTGTCTTTCGTCGCCATCATCAGATCAACTCCAGGTCTTTATTATATGGTTGTGTCATCAGAACTACAACATGTGCGCGAAATTACAACAGAATCGGTTCGCAATTGAAAATTCAGCAGGTGAAAAATCAATTAACCCCAATTTTTTTACCCTTAGGGGTGGATTTTAGTTTTCAATTTTATATAGGACCAACTTCGAGGTATACCCTCCCCAATAAAATAAGAATCGTTCAAATCGGACGACTCAATAAAAAGTTATGCGTGGTCATAAATTAAAAAAATATACGTGTCGACTTGAGAACCTCCTCCTTTTTTTTCGTCGGTTAAAAATAATAACACCAGTCTATCATTGTCCCACTGCATCGCAAAGATATATATTCTCATACAGAGAAGGCACGAGCATTTATTTTATTTATCAAACAATTAAAACAGTAATAAAAGTACTGATCACCACGTTTGCTTAAGACGGGTTAGCGATTACTTAAAGGTTCAGGGGTACGTATTATAGCTACTTATGTATTAATTAATTAACTGACTGATTGACTGCCCCTAGGTCTAATGGTCGTAAGTGCTACTGCTGAGCACGAGGTCCCGGGTTCGATTCCCGGGTCGGGCAAAGTGTTATTGGGTTTCCCGTCTGGAATTTTTAGTAGCAGCCCGGTATCTGGATTTGTGCCCGATTGATGGCAATAGGCTCGCACCCTATTACATGGGTCTTAAATATAACTCGCGAAATGTGGGTGTACTATGTGTACCACCTCTGCCTAACCCTTCAGGGAAATACAGGCGTGATGTTAGGTTATGTTCTTATGTGTATTAATTAATTATTAATCCACAGAAATCAATCAATCTGCCTAGCCTTTTCCCAACTATTTTGGGGTCGGCTTCCAGTCTAACCGGATGCAGCTGAATACCAGTATTTTACATGGAGCGACTGCCTATCTGACCTCCACAACCCAGTCACTGGGTAATACGATACCCCTTGGTAAGACTGGTGTCAGACTTTCGGGCTTCTGATGACTCGTAACGACTGTCAAAGATCCACAAATGACAACCGAGACCAACGGCTTAACGTACTTTCCGAGGCACGGAGGATTCTCGGTATGTTAAGATGGTCACCTATCCACTGACCAACCCCGGCAAGCGTAGCTTGACCTGATGGATCGACCAGTGCGGCTGTTGTTACTTAGCCACGAGCTCTTCCACAGATTAATCCACAGAAATATGATCCTAAATACGTTTCTCCAAAATACCAGTTCAGTTTAAACAAAGCCACCACTAAAGTTTCAGGTTCTAATCTCACCTGCTCTTGAACGTACGCCACAAAGAACGTAAGATTATCTAGTTAACAGCAGAACGCACTTCAGGCTTATTACATAGGCTCAGAACCTAGAAACAGCACTTCGCTTTAATAAATTCAATTTCCGTTACACGTAGCCGCACAGCTCTATTTCATTGTGGATTACGCTAAACAACTACTGAATGGAGTTGCGACTTAACCCTGAAACATTTGCAGAACTTTAGACAGTACTGTCCTGAAAATAAAGTGGATACTCCTGCGGACTTTTCTGATAGGTTTAACATCCTGTGTGGTCGACTGTGAAAGTAAATTCCGACAAATTTAGGGAATGCGTATAATGAATCTGTGAGATCGTCTTGATAACAGTATGCATGAATATTTCGCGTTGCCTTGCTGTTTTGTAAGCCAGCAACTGTATCTGACAAAATAAGACTAACCAGGCTTCAGAATTGTTTCAAGTGAATAAAATGTAATTAATTTTATTTAAATTACATTTAATTTGAACAAAGAGGTTTCTGCTCACCAAAATGCAATTCTGCTTCGCGGGCAATGCTTTCCTTAAGCCCGGACTCCGCCATACGGAAATGTGCGGAGATGTCCGAAGCGGAGATGAGACGAGATGTTTTTCAGCTAGGGTGTATCCAGCGAAGCTATGCGAGGATGCGTACTGGTTAGACTGGAGCGGAGATATGTGCTGGCTAGAGTGAAGATGTGTGCTAGCTAGAGCGAAACTGAGCTGCGTGGGGCGTTGGATGTTGTGATTAAGGCACATCTCGTCTCGTTTCTGCTGCGCTCCTTCGCCAGCTTCCGAGGCACAGCTGCTCACATCTCCGCTTTGTACCGCGCCATACAAATATGATACATTTCCGCTCACTGGTATCCACAGAAGCTGAGTGGAGACGAGATGTGTGAATAACGAAATTATATTGGTTGTTAAAACACATCTCCTCTCCTCGCGTCTCGTCTCCGCTTTGGTGGAGTCCGGGCCTTAGCATTCCGTTTAGTTTCCGCCTAGCAACCGTGTAGATTTTAATATTTGTATCTTATTAAAACTTAATTCTACCAATTTTTTCAGATTGGACGTTTTTTTGTGTCTTGAAAGGTATATATGATGTATCTCTACACCACAGATCCACCACTCAAATGAAATAAATTAATAATCAAGAATCAGGCGGGTATTAAAGGAGGTGAATCCGCGCCGCGGTGCCGCGCGGCAGGACTAACTTGTTTCTATAAGCTCCAGTTAGGTACTCGCGCCTTACGTACACTCAATGAAGTCGCCAAAAGAATTGTAATTTTTTCCTATTCATTGAATGAATTCGCAAAAATAACTGCATACCATTTGTGTTACAATTTGTAACATAAGTATATGCTAAGTACCACCCTATCGCTTTGGGATATCCTGTAATGATAGAAGTGTTCTGTAAATAAATACATTTCAAAATGACGATTTTCATATCAATTTCGGATTATCCCATTTCTTACCGGTAACCCATCTCTCTTCACCGTAGGCCGTAAATTGTTAGCAGCATGCCGGTTTAAATATCTGTTTCAAGGCAGACGAAACCACGGGCCGGTTGATGTATGGATTGATCTTGTGCAGTGGAGTGAGATACTATGGTACGTGCTTTGCGGTGGCTAAGTAATTATTAAGTCAAGCAACTAGCAGCATGGCCACAGAGTAGGAAAATACAGTGGGAAAATATTATCAATTTTATAAAAAAAATACAACTGTATTTTTTTATAATATTTTCGAAGTTAGTTATTGAACCGTATGTGCATTGACGGTGCATTTGTTTTAATCGATTACAGTTTCTAAAAAATGATGTTAATCTTTACTTTTTATTCATTTAATTATTTATTTACACGTAGTCAAATTCATACAGATACGACTTTCGATACGAAAAAAATTACGATTCATAATTATGATTTAAATAAAAACCATTTGTGCAATTTTATAATTACTTACGTGATGATATTATCGCGGAAGTTCAAGTCCACGTCACGGTATCACGATAACATAGGGAACCATGTCGTTACGTGTACACCTGAAGTAGTTGCAGATCAAAATGATATATATAACACTTTACACTAAAAGTGAATGGTTTGAAATTAGATGCAGGATAATATGGTTAAACCGACATTACGATTTGAATTTCGAGTTCAGGGTAAATGTCTTAAGCGACATCAAGTATGGATTTCAGATGCAGGCAAAACGATTCAAATGCCCAATGTTACCAAATTTATGTCAGGAGAAACAGCTTAAGTCAAAATCACAAAATATTTTGTTGGTATGAGGTCCATCTTTTATAAAATAAGATTCAAACTAGACCAAAATTTACTGATATTTCAAGCGGCAACAAAGTTCTCAAATCGCCATGAAATCGGTAGAAAAATCTGGTGATAACGAATATGATTATAACTCAATATCGAGCAGGATGTCGCTTAATACAAATAGCCCGTGAACCCTCGCTATGCGCGGAAATATATTAAGACGCTTTTAAATTTCTGTCCCCAATATCGTTACGTATTTCCATACACTTTATTGATGTGGACGTGGACGTCTCTGATAATATCGTTTATTAAACTAAATTATAAAAGCGCACTTTCTTTATAATCTAGGTAGGATGTAAAAAAATGATTCTTACTTTCCCCATTATACCATTCTTCTCAAGTAACTTTTTGGGACACAATTACTTACCGTACTAATAACATTTACGTTAACTTAAAAGCTTTGACATTAAATAGATAATAATAATGCTTTTAGAGATAATATACATTAAGGCTTAACTCGCATTACAAGACACACGAGAGAGATTTTGCCAAAATCCTACTGCTTATTTTACTCTGTGTAACCAAGGTTAGCGCACACCAAATTATTTATAACGAAAATCCTATTTATTATTAACGTTGGACAGGTTTATCCGTAAATAACTTTCGATTTCGACTCAAGTTTGCTACTTAGTATTGTAACAACTCAAAATGCTAGAAAATTATTAGCACATTGTAAACTTTCGGCGCTCAAGGACTTGCACAGGAATTAAGTTTGTTAAAACCTTGTATTGAGATATTTGTATAATTAGTCGATTAATTATGGATATTTGGCAGGAGTTAACTATCATCTTTCCGGCGCGACAAAATTACCAAAAAATAAAAAAAACCTTCCAGAAGTTGAATTTTGGTTTTTTGCCACTGACTCCCGAAATTAAAGTTATTTTTCACTTTGTAGTGTTTTTTTCGGAAGTCGGTTGTTTTTTATTTTGTAAAAAGTTTTAATTTTTCACTTTTTAGTTGTGGTACCTACCCCACACAAATTCAAATACGTACCTGCTATGTAAATAACAGTCACAGGAAGTTATCATCATAATTATCATCCACATATACGTATATACTAAGTGGGAAAAAAAAGTATTATTGAAGCTTACTCAAAAACTATCCAAGCAAAGTTAATAAAATTTATATGGGACCAATCCGGGAGCATACCCTTTCATACAAAAAATGAAATTTTCTAAATCGGTCCACTATTGACGGGGAAATAAGCGGACATACATAAAAAAAAAAAAAAAAATACATACGCGTCGAACATATAACCTCCTCCTTTTTGGAAGTCGGTTAAAAATACGCCTCATTCGTTCTATCATACTGATCTAGAGAAAAAATCCAATCCAAAGAAAGAATAGAATTAATACAAAAATCTAAATGTGGGCAAACGAAAAACACAACATTATCTAGCAGCATTTGTAAAAGTACCCTCCCAAACAAAGCAAACAATTACAACCAGAAATCCCAAAATACAGGAATAACAAATCAGAACTCGGTCACGTCACTAATCCAACAAAAATGTTATCTTAAAAAAAAACAATACACAGGCAGAATCATCTCAAAATCCCGGGCGATGTATGCAAATTAGTTAGGCAACTCCTACGAGCTCCCGTGGGCCTGACCGGTCCACTGAATTCATCCGTGCTTTATTTAAACGTGGCTCGTCAAGGTGAGTTTGAAACGACTGAAGTTTTACCACTCAAATATGAACCTTAACTACATGCCATAAATCCTAAAGTCGATTGTGCGCAATTGGAGTAGTTTACCATATTTATAGCAATAAAACAGAACCTATAAGGAATCCAGATTTAAAGCTAACCGTAGGTTGCTTTTATAGTTCGTCGTAGTATTTCACCCTTTAGTTAATCGACTTTACCCTTTCTATGAATCAATTTACCCTTACCCAGTTCATTCCAGGCCATTCATTTAAAGCCTTTCCCAAGTTCAATAACCGGTTCATTCATTAATTCGTTGCTTATTAAAAAAAACTGAAATAACTCTTAGTAAAAGTTCGAACTCAAAAGGAAATTATTTCCAGCAGATGATATATTAATCAATGGTATGGAAGCTGGCTTGGTAAAATTTTACTATGGAAGTATTAAGTTATTTATGGTTGGCAATCTGATATAAAGTTTAAAAATACAAAAGAAACAAAAATAATATTAAAACGACGATGTTTATTTTAAAATATCTGACATTTATCAATCTGTGCTGTGTCAATTATGTTATGGCCCACTCGCTATCACAGAGAGTAGGCCTGAAAATAGGCAGCGAGTCAGTGTCTTCAAAATGAAAAATAACATAATATATTTAAATTTTTTTCAACATTACATACACCTAAAAACTTTGAAAATAATAACACAATCACGTCAGTCAAATACTCAATCAAACTCCCTAGCCTTTTCCCAACTTTATTGAGTTCGGCTTCCAGTCTAACCGGATTCAGCTAAATACCAGTATTTTACATGGAGCGACTACCTATCTGACCTCCACAACCTAGTAATTGGGTAATACTATACCCCTTGGTAAGACTGGTTGTCAGACTTTCGGGCTTCTGACGACCCGTAATGACTGTCAAAGATCAACGAATCACAGCCGGGACCAACAGTTTAACGTGATTTCCGAGGTACGGTGGAATCTCGGTATGTACAGATGGTCACCCATCCACAGAACAACCCTGGCAAGCGTAGCCATAATCCGACGGATCAACCAGTGCAGCAGTTATTACTTAGCCACGAACTCCTCCATCAGTCAATTACTGTATATACGATATTGAAATCTATCACTCGATTAACGAGAAAACCTAAACAGAATATCAAAAGCGAGATTCGCTGAATTTTTAGCCCCTTACCAAACCCGATATGATCTTCTTTATAGCAAGATAACAGTAAATAGAGTCAGCACAATGCATCAAAGGGCACAAAAGCAATTGTTTTTCGAATAAATAGGTTACCTAATTATCGCTTAATGAGAATAGGCCCCAGCTCTCAGCTTTAGCCGATAAAGACTGAACGTCAAGCAGATTAGGATTTACTTTTAGATTGTGCCTTAATGAAAGTAATTTTAGATAATGTGTCCCTATTAAGGGTATTTTATTGTGAATAACTTTTGTTTTCGTTGATAGAATTCTGGCGCCGCTCGGGATTTAATTCCAATTCTATAAAGATAAGAGAATAACTTTTTGTCTTCTAAATATTATAAGTGGGTGTATAAAACGGGGCCCTAGTGTCTTGCTTTTCTCAAGTCAACATGGTCCATATCATTAAAGAATTATTTCTTAATATGAAATCCAGTACCTGGCCTATTTGTTGGCCAAAGAATCAGCATTGCCATAAAACGTGGCAATGCTGCCAGCCTTTTGGGCACTTTTCCGTTTGACAGCGATGCGGACGAATTTTGTGATTCCCTATGAATATCCCCCCCCCCCCCCCCTTTTGTATATACTTGTACATATTATTATTATTATTTTAAGTCTGTTAGATTTTAAATTATGTTAATACGTGTCTAATATAAATAAAGAAAATCCAGTTGATACAAAAATTGTAAGGTTTTTTAAAAAAAAAGAACAGACGTAGATCAAAAATATCAACCGCCATTTTACACGTTCCTGTAAAAGGAGTAGAGTATGTTTTTCTACTTAAAAGCCGGTTCTCTCATGTGCAGAAAGCTTTGCAAACATCATACTCAAACAAAACATTCTGTACATACTGAGAATTCCCAGATGACGAAAGTAGCAAACTGTGACGTATACTCCAATTGCGGAGGATTTATACGCTGTTACCTCTCATAGTGTTGAGAATTGGAAGGAAATTAAATTCCATGGACAGTTAGTTCAAATTGTGAGAATGCTTTTGCAAGCTGGGGTGCAGTCAAAAAGCCTTCATGACGGACACGGTGCTGTCCCAAGTGTTCGTCCGGCGCAACCTGGGCAGTGAGCAGCTAACAATCTGCCGACTGGCTAATTCTGTTAGCTCTTTCTCCGACAATGAATTTAGACGATGGTGATAAGACCATAGATTATTTAATCAGTAATTAATATGTTCTAATTTTAAATGTGAAGGGTGAAGACACTGACTCCTGTAACACAGGTACCTCCTAGCTCAGGAGTCTGTTCTTCAAATGAAAATGTCACAATTTTTTTTGTTGTCAATGAAACATTTTATTGTTATTATTTATTATTTACTGGGATTCGGCCTATTTCTAAAGTTTTGCTTCAAAATCAAAGTTTGAAAGAGGAAACACTGGGCAATACGAGTATTATGTAATTCCAGCGAAATCAGATCGGATGATGTTGACCCTTATTTATGGTTCGTGTATTGTATATAATTATCTTCTGTTTGAGATCTTAAATAAACTAATAAATAAATCAGTCTATTATAGCTATTATTATGCGGTCATTTATATTCACGAGATTCTAATGAGATCAGCTATCTAATTACGTAACATATTTTCGTGAACGTTTATGACTAATCTGTTTCATTTTGACAGTTTAAGAACATGCTTTGCGTTTTTTACTTTATTGAGCAGATTTTTTTTCGAACTTATAAAGCAATGGATTAGCAATCTGTTTCAAAACAATTCAGATTCTGATTGATTGTGTATTACGCAATTAGGGTACGGATTTACCATGTCAACTTGACATGGCTAGTTTTCTTGTTTTGTGAAACAGGATAAACTACTCGTATATTTTTAAACAAGGAGAGCTTTTTAGTACTAAAGGTATACACCTCTGCCTAGCGCTATCAGGCAAAGTTATACTTACTAAACCTTCGGTTAAAAACATGACGTCATGTTATGTTGAGAGTTTTTTGGAAAGATTAATCCATCAGACGTAATTTAATAACTACTGACGGAATAAAGAAATTTTTACATACTATACTTCTATAATATCCAATTATTTAACCTCTCTGCGACACTAAAAGCATTGCCATAAAAAAAAAACACTAAAATACAGTTTCAGTTAAAGTGAGTACCTGAAGAAAATTAAATTACACACAAGAATATTTTGTGTTTCAAGTTTTGCTCTGCAGAATTGAAAGAGATTCTGTATACAATGTGGAATTCTACGTTGGTATATGAACAAATGTGTGAGACCCACATAGCCTAGGTTTCCTTGTTAGAAATTGCATTGTTTGTGACGGGAACTGGCTGCCTCCGTGCTCCTTTATTGGAATATAGAACGAAATACTCTATTTACTATGGTTGTACACATAGTTGGAAAGTATTCTTTATTATCAAACTGCGACCTGCCTCTACTTCTTACTACTTAACAAAACATCGAGATTACTTTATAACTAATCAATTATAATAATTATAATAACCAGTGATCGGAGTAGGTAGATTGATTTTTGGTACTTGTATCATAAATGCACACAGAAAGAATAACATGGATAAGCCATTTTTCCGGAAAGTAATTCCGGTATTTCCGGATTTAATTAAATATTGTTAATGTTGGTAGTGATATTATTACTACTCAAATCAAAATTTAAAGGAAGGTATCAAAACTAAATTAATTCATTATAGTGCCGTTAAAAAAAATATGAAGAATATAATATTGCTCATTTTATTACAAATCCTACCTTTTCTTTTTTGAGGATGGCAAATCATCAAATGACTCCTTCCACTCTGGCAGAATACAATTCACCAATTCCGGAGGAATGTCCATATTAATATATACGTTTCGGATCAATGGCCCAGTTCAATCTACCTACTCCGATCACTGGTAATAACGCATAAACATTCCGGAATTAATTCTCTAAATGATCAACATCATTTCATTATCAGAACCGAATCAAAAATTGAGTAGTTTTTAAATCTAAAATCAAATCATTTACTTGTTTGAATATGGGTTATAGTCAGAAAACTTTACGCATGTTCATTCGGTTAAGAAAATATTTCTGCGGCAGCGCAGCTTCCGTGCGGTGCCGGACGTAAAGAATAGCACCATCTCAATTCTTCTAGGGATGTGACATTCTACATAAAAATCGATTATTCATTAATCGATTGTTTTTCGAAGCATGATAAATCGATTAATAAATAATCGATTTTTTGTATTTATCGTTTTTTTCTAAATAAATTAAAGAATAAAATCTTTATTAAAAATACACATCCGAAATTAAAATAATCAACACAACTTTAAGTTCTAGACTATTCAACATGAATTAATATAATTTTTAATATTTTATGTTAAAAAAATAAAAATTATATTACTTAATCACAGTTTTATTAAATAAAAAATACGAAATTACGTAAAATAATCAAAAGAAATTAAAGTTTTAGAATAGTCGATATAAATAAGATTTTTTAAATTATTCAACAACTAAAAACACTAAACACTCAGTCACGAAATATTTTCAAAACTTTGTTGTTTGAACAGCTAATCATCAATGACATATTATGACTTATTATACGACTGCCGCTAAAATAATACAGTTCGTTGACTAACGCCATCTAGTGAAAGATTAATTAGTTAAATTAACTAACTGTTTTCAAAGCACACAAGGACTGCCATGTAGACGCACTGATATGTCGTTAAGTAATAGTGATGGGGCTAATACTCGTAGTACCTACCTAATTCTAGCTCCGCAGTCCGGAGTAATTTCGGGGGTTGCGGATGAAAAAAAAATCGACAGTGCTAAAACCAAAAATCGATTATTAATCGATTTTTCGTAATATAAAAATCACTTATTAAAATCGATTATTTTGGGGAAAACATCGATTTTTTATCGATATTTTTATCACATCCCTAAATTCTTCCAGTGAGTGTCGTAAAAGGCGACTAAGAGACTCACTAGAGAATGAGCAGCAGCGTTCTTTATGCATTTTAACACCATACTGCGATCGCCAACCCGGCTGCCAAGCGTGGCGATTATGGCAAACCCCCCCATGCGGGGGAGGCCTATGACCAGCAGTATACGTCTTTCGGCTGAAATGATGATGAGCGCAGCTACCACACCCCTTCCTGGTTTTGCCCAATTAAAGACAATATGCATTCGCGTGAGAACAGGGCGTGTAACGAAAAAATTGCGAACGTGTTTTATGGCTCTTCTATTACGCCATCCTCCAAATAACAATAGTTCTCAGATAGTGAACTTATTTTTATTATAGTTGCAAAAGTTGCGACGGCAATAAACAAAAAGCTCTGATAACATTGTATGAACTGCGCCAAGTATTAGTTCAAATACTAGGTATAGTAATTGTGCTATTTCAATCAAAACTTAGAAGCTTACCTAAACAAGAAACAGTAACAATAGTTGTCTTCTTTTAAATTTTTTTTTTAAGAGATGGGCTTGCGGAAGGTTTGCCCATTGTACATAAGATGATACTTACAACAGAAGTTCTTTAAACCATATCCAATTTTTTTTTTTTTTGAGTATTTGGTATTATCAAATAACTTCTCCCGCTCTGGGCGGAGCCAGACTTTTACTGACTAAAACCCACCCGTGTTCCTTCCGTTTCCTGTGTGCCGGGGCCGCGATATCCCTTTCGGACAAACCCGCAACCCCGCAGGAACCATATCCTACCTCAGCTGTACAAATATCTATTATAATAAATTTGACATTAATCATACATTTATCTTTAGCAAATATTAATGTATTTATGAAATTAATTAATTATACAAATTTATTATTATTATTTAATTTGAAAATTTTATGACATTCACGGCTAATCCGTTCAACCAATTTTGAAGTTTGCTACATTAGATAGTTTGAACCATGAAAAAGGTTTCAGGTCAAATCCGGCCATGTGCGAGTCCGACTAGCACACGAAGAATGCGGCTACCACCGAACAATATTTAGCAAAATACGCTGAAAAAAACACGTCTCTTGTATGGGGACCCCCTTTAATTTTTAACTTTATTTTATTTATATTATTTGTTGTTCTAGCGGCATTAGAAATACACAATCTGTGAAAGTTTCAACTATCTACCTATTACGGTTCATGAGATGCTGCCCACTGACAGAGAGACGGACGGACGGACAGCGGAGGCTTAGGTTCCGTTTTGCACCCTTTGGGTACGGTGACCCTAAAACGACGGTGAAGGGGTGATATGGATCCGGCCACCGTAGGCGCGGGCTTGCGGACGGTGAGCAATGGGTAGCTTGCCGTCCGATAAGGACTAGGCCCGGGTCGACGGCGCGTTGTGTTCCACGCGCGCCTCAAAGAGATGTCAGCACCAACTGACGGGGTCCGTAAGGGCCAATACCTGCCAGGGTTGCGAGTTTGTCCGAAAGGGATGGAGGGAAGGAACACGGGCGGGTTTTAGTCAGTAAAAGTCTGACCCGCTCCACCCAGAGCGGGAGAAGTTATTTGAATAAATTCCCACACTCAAAAAAAATAAAAACGGGGATATGGGGCGTTGCAGGTTTTCTTTAAGTTAAGTAATTCAAATCCACGTGGATGAATTCGCTGGTAAGGCGGATTATTTAGAGTAACAGTTTACCAGTTTTTTTTAAATATTGTTACTTATAGATTCATCCGATTTATTTTTTTTAATTTTGTGGTATTATTTTGGAGATTTTCAGTTTCAGAGGGTAACAGTTTTATTTACGAATGAAACATTCTGGTAAACTCTCCGGATGCGGTAGAGGAAGTTCAGATTTATTAATATTAAGAGTAAATAATATGCATAATTTGGTTGATGTTTAAATATTGCATTGTTTGAAATTTAAAACAAAATTAATTTTCGTATACTGATGACATAACCATACTGATAAACGGGACCCACGAAAACACTATATGCAATCTCATGCGTCAAGCCCTGAAAATAGTAGAGGTATGGTGCAACAAGCACCAACTCTCAGTGAACCCCACCGAAACCGAACTGATTCTCTTCACAAAAAAGAGAAAACTGACGACACTACAACTACCACGATTCTTTGGAACAACCTCAGGGTTGTCGGCCTTACAGAAGAACAGTGTGACTACTCAGGCCCGAAAGAGATGAGAATACATCGACGGACAGACCTAACTGAAAATATCGTGTAACTTTTGTTTGTCCCCCGCCTGCAATTTGTTGCAGTTTTTTGTTGTTTTTCTCTTTTCAGTTACGTGATTATGCAGTCGGGTTTTTGATTTTTTAAATGATATATTTTATTAGATGACTTTTATTTTTATTTAAATTATGTTGGGGTTATAATATATGTATTTTTGAAATGTGCTAATTAAGCCCTTTTATTAGATACGACATGGCACAAACAAAAACATGTTTTTTTCGTTCATGGTTTATGTTCTCTAGAGGGTGCCATATATTTAATTTAATGTACATAACCTTTATAGGCTAAGAAGCGTCAGGATTGTCCGCGGACCACCGCGAACCACCGCGGATAATCCAGACGCTTCCAACGATACTTCATTTGTCAAATTATGATGAGGAATTCAGAAGTTATGAGGTAACAGAGGAACATACATACATACCGCTTAAAATCATAACCCTTTTCATCCTTTTTGCTTCACCGTAGTAGGGTAAAAAGGTTTGCGCCGACCCCAAGAACATGGCGCAAGAGCAGGAAAATGATGATAATATTTAAAATACCAACAATATTTTGTGTGGTTTATGAAACTTTTCGCGCGAATAAACTCACGGTACCTACTTGACAGTTTGAAGTCGTCCTCGATTTTTGAAAGTCCAAAGAAGATGAATTCACAAAATGGAATACACTTAGAACTTAGTTCCTTACAACAAAGTTTTAGTTGGTATAACAGAGTTTGCCGCTGTGAAACGGGTCCTTGGCGCTCTTTTACACAGGCAAGCTTCTCTCATAATTTTGAAATAAACCAATCATCTTGAAAGGCCTGACGTCTCTTAATTTAGTTGTTTGGAGGTCCCGAAATACAATAGATTCGCAACTGCCTTTTAGTCAAGGACGTTTTGAGGTTATTTACGAAACTTTTGTAAGAAAATATTTTTCATGCTTTGAGAAAAAAAAAACTGTGAAAGTTGTATAAGTCCATTTTTCCTTTGAAGTTGGAACTAAAAAAAGCACCATTCATAAACTAGAGCGGATACGAAATCTATTAAGATCTCTACTTACTCGGTATGTTTCAATTACACCAGTTCAAAATCAATCTGCCTAGCCATTTCCCAACTATGTTGGGGTCGGCTTCCAGTCTAACCGGATGCAGCTGAATACCAGTATTTTACATGGAGCGACTGCCTATCTGACCTCCACAACCCAGTAACTGGGTAATACGATACCCTTTGTTAAGACTGGTGTCAGACTTTCGGGCTTCTGGCGACTCTTAACGACTGTCAAAGATCCACGAATGACAGCCGGGACCAACGGCTTAACGTGCTTTCCGAGGCATGGAGGAGTCTCTGTATGTAAAGATCGTCACCCATCCACGGACCAACCCCGGCAAGCGTAGCTTAACCTGATGGATCGACCCATGCAGCTGTTATTACTTGACCACGAGCTCCTCAATTCAATTACACCAGTTGATGATGTTTATTCACTGCATTTTTTTATGTTTTTTTACCTAGTATTTTTTTATTATTTGATGCATTATAACTTATCACGCGTTCACACATTCTCTTGATCAATATACTGATAGACTACGCACATTACTGCTTTAAATAAATGGATAATTTGTTATTTTGGTGATTTAACCCTTCGTATTGATAATTTTACAGAAACAATTAAAAAGCCATTGTGTCTCGCATGGATCCACGGCATACGAAGGTTAAAGGTTCATTATTAAAATGGCCCCTTGTTGCGTTGTAGACTGTCGAATTAGTATGGGAAAATCCACTGCTTAAACTTTACACCCAAAATACACAACCCAAAATGCAAAACCCAGTGCTTTGAACATGCGTCACTTAATTTCCCCGTTCCATTTCTGGAGCTCTTGAAGCGGTATCAACACTAGTTTGTCGGCACCACTCAAAGCAAATGCAAAAGGGTAATGAAAGGCGGCAACCGCGCATAAATAATTACGAGTTGCAAGCTTCTCGCCATCAGATGCCACGATAACCCTCCCTCGGTTAACTTTGGTGACCTCTTGGAGGGAGATAATTGAGCAGCTGAAATATATGTTTAATTTCTGGTGTATTTTCCGGTTTATTTGAATTTATGTTTTTTTTTTTTTAATTCAGTTCACGTCTAGTCATTTATTCTCGTATCTGCTTGAATACTGTATTGTACTGTAGGACCCCGCAGCCCTATGGTATCGTGATGTGTGGAACGCTACCAATAAAAGGCTATGCTGAATTTCATCTATTCATTTTCAAGAAGACGAGTTTGCGCTACACTTTACCGCGACTAAAACAGATCTGCCATACAATCGTCTGCTCTAACATTTTTAAACTGATTCTATATACGCTTGAGTGACCGAATCCAACCAAAATCATTTTTTAACAGCCTTCGTGATGTTATGGCTCCTACACACTATGCCGGCGGCATGGCCGCTTTTGCCACACGGCACGTACCCCCTGACTTTTGCGCCTTCATTTCCTTTGCGATCCTTTGTGCGGCAGGGCCGGCCGGCTTGCCCGGCGGCAGGACCGGTGGCAGTGCCAGCGGCATTGTGTGTAGGAGCTATTAGCCTAACCCTACCTACCCTACCTACCCTACCTACCCTACCTACCCTACCTATCATGGCAGCATGGAATTAGTATGAAATTTCCTATGCTATCAAATGAGCATTTCCTATTTTACACCAGAGCAGAGCTCGGTCGCCCAGGTACTGGTATATTATTTCCTACATTGCATCTCAAACGGTACAGAATACCTACACGGTACATCGCTACAGTACAGTCTTTTTTTTTTTTTTTGGGTGGGAAATCATCAAATGACTCCTCCCGCTCTGGGCGGAGCGAGAGGGAGTGTCAGACTTTTACTGACTAAAACCCACCCGTGTTCCTTCCGTTGCCTGTGTGCCGGGGCCGCGATATCCCTTTCGGACAAACTCGCAACCCTGGCAGGCATTGGCCCTTACGGACCCCGTCTGTTGGTGCTGACATCTCTTTGAGGCGCGCGTGGAACACAACGCGCCGTCGACCCGGCCCTGGTCCTAATCGGACGGCGAGCTACCCATTGCCCCCCGTCCGCAAGCCCGCGCCTACGGGGGCCGGAAGTCGGCTCGCGACTCCCGACGCCCGGGGCGTCTCCTGCGGCGACTAGGGGCGCGAGGGCGCGCATCTTGCATTTCCCTCGCGCGCTCCGCCTCCTCCTTCGCGAGCATTACTGCTTCGCAGAAGGAAGTGACGGTTTCCCATGCACTCTCGCTCCGGACCATGGCCTGAACCAGGGCCGGACGCGAGAGATCGCCGCTGCCGATCGCCTCCGTGAGGACACGGCGGTGCCCCGCCCAAGCCGGGCAGACCTCCACCGTATGCTCCACCGTGTCCTCCGGACGATCCACACAATGGTAACACCCGGGCGTTTCCTCCCGCTTTATCCTGAACAGGAACCTCCCGAAACAACCGTGTCCGGTGAGGACCTGCGTCAGGCGGAAGGTGAGGACGCCGTGGCGCCTCTCTAACCACTCCTCAAAGAGGGGCCTTACCGCCGCAATTGTGGCGTGCCCAACAGTACAGTCTTTAGACCACTTATCAATGAAAACACTCCCGCTTCATTACGCCAGATTACTCAAGAAATAATCAATTCATAGATCAGTTTAATCCCTTACATTAGCCATACGGCAGGGCACATGCATCATGCGACGGAATTAGATCACTCGGGTTAGCTTAGGTCAATACAATTACATGTAATTGGTCGGAGAGGGGGTGTCATCAAGCTCATTCTTAGTCGCCGTGTGTCATCATTAAACATATTTGTGGTCAGTCTTAGTGTGTGAATTAAAAAAGTGACCGTGTGTGAGCTTTGGATTTTTTTTCGTGTCGTCTTTTGAGTGAAAGGTAAGGTTATTTAATATTTTTTTAAGCTGACAGTCTTTCGGGTTTCGGGTGATTTTCTTGATGCCTTATGAGTATTTCCTCACCTTTTTTATATACATGGACATATTATTAGTACCTATTATTTTAAGTCTGTTAGCGCCTATATATTATTATGTAAATATTATCTTGTGCAAAAAAATATGTGGTTTTGAAGGGAGATTTATGGTTGAGTATTTCATGTGGTCGTTTTTTTTATATTCGACGTTAGTGTTTATAATTTTAGTATTAAAAATACCTACCTGGTTTATATGTGCAGATATTATTTCTATTGCGCGATTCAAGATACATATTTACAAGTTGTTAATAAATCTTTTACAAAAAAAAATTTTTTAGTTATTTATTTTTACACCCTTGTGGGTTGGTAATAATATTGGATATCAAAATATCAAAATTACGTTCAATGTAGCTTCAAAAGACATGTTGATGTATTTACTTTGACGTTTGAGAGCAAACGCGTAACGTAACGTACATAAAAATATTCATACACGTTAAAATAATTGGATGAATTCGCAAGTCATCTAAATACCGTATCGAATCCCTATTTCTCTTTGAACTTAAATGAAAGGACAAAAAGAAATATTAAATCAATGCTAATGTCCAAAGCTCTTTAGGAAAAAAAATGCTCTTAAACGTGAAGATCATGGGAGGGTCCTTAAATTAAATTTCGAGAAACTTCGCCTTCGGAAAGTAGGTAAGTAAAGGAAACCCACAAAGGGATTACGAAGTACTGGCACATCAATCAATGTAAGTAATTGCAAAAATTAAAGTAAGTAAACTTCGGCCTATGTATGCGTTTACTTTAGGACTTTTCAATCAGAAGATGAAAATGTTTGTTCACCTTTCTTTGCTTCACCGGGAAATATCATGGCCACAACTTTGTATAGGCCATGAAAATGCAAACTTGGGAATTGGAACTTTTTAAACAAGCATTTTTAACGTGTATTTTTTTAACGTACTTCCATGAAAACGAGAAAGTAATTTAGGTCTCTTGTAAAATAAAATTAAAAGTTTGTAATATTTTTTAATTAGTAACAAAATAATTGAAATTCTTTCGTAGGAAGGAATTTCATTAATTTTTATTCATTTTATACTTCAATTTGCGAAGTAAGTTATTTATTAAAGAATTTAATTGCATGTTGAGTATTTTAAAAATAGTATGAAAATTTATAAGGGGTGCTTTGTCTTGCTATATTTTTATTTCTGTTGAACAAATTTCTTGTAACTGAAAGGTCTTTTTAGAGTAGGTAGATATTTAAAGTACCTAGCTAAATCACTACATTTTCCTCACTAGGACTTAAAAGATGGCTACATAATTAGCTAATTAACGCAAAAAAAAATGGCTCCACATAAAAAACCCTCATGCATATATAATGTTCCCACTACTGGGACACCGCCTCCTCTCGGTGAGAGGGAGTGGGCCGTAATCCACCACGCAGGCCCAGTGCGAGTTGGTAGATGTCACATGTCTTCGAATTTTTGGTTCTAGGACATGCCGGTTTCAACACGATGTTTTCCTTCACCGTTTTAAGGGCTGTGATGATGACATTTTACACAAAGTAAAGCGCCTGTCTAGGTTCGAACCATAGAACTCGTAAATCGCGGCCGTTACCACTCGGCCACCACTACTATCAAAAACCCTTCATGCAGGGTTATCTAAACTTTTTTAGTGGCATTTAACTTTCAACATTTACTTTAGCCTTGAATATTTTACAAAATTAAAGTTTATTTTCCACGTTATCCTGTATAATCACTAGAGAGTGGGAAAGTCGGGGTTTATTTCAGTGCGTTGTTTGTTAGCTGCATTTCACTTTTGATCTCATGTTGGAAGATTTTTTGTTGTTTAATTACCTATAGGACAATTACTACAGTTAGTAACAATGGTAAATGTTTTTATATAACAAGACAAAAACCCCCGACCAAATATTTCCTCATTTCTCTTTCCTAATCCATCACCAGACCCTGTTCATCATCTATCTATAACCTATTCATTGAGATCATTCCAATGAGCCCAATCACAAAACCTGTGCTGTAAGTTGGTAAGGGAGTTGGGTATCCTGAAAATTCCAGGTGATTGTGCAGCATCAATTCAAGGTTACTATGTTCTTCTAATATCATTGAAGTAACAGAATACCAAATTTCAAATCCATCAGTTATCTATATATACATCCATTCATCAACTAGAAAAGAGCTGATAATCTTCAAACGGCTGAACCGATTTTGATAAAAACATATCTAAGAACCATTGCTAGAAAATCTGCTTTCAAATAAAATAAACCGTATTCAAATTCGTTTACCCGTTTAAGAGCTACGGTGCCACAGACACACACAAATAGCGGTCAAACTTATAACAGTATTTTTGCGTCGGGGGTTAAAAAGGAACTGGATCACAATAAACACACTGATAGGTACCTACTGATTATTATGTCTCCATGTACGCTACAAGTTCTACAACTAAACCTTTAAATGACCAAACTAACTGTTACCCGCGATTTCGTCTGCGATCCGATGTAACCAATATTTTGTAAAAATATTCTGATTTAAAAGAGTGTCCGTGGAGTTTCTTGCCCGTTCTTCTCCATAGGAACCTACTACGCGTTGGAATGGGCAACTAGCTTCATATTTCTGACTGACCGACCCCTTGAGAATTCAAAATTAGGTACTTGTAATTGGTTTATTTGAAATAAATGCTTTGAGTTTGAGTTTGATCCAGTATGAAAAGCCTATGTCTTGCTCCAGGTCCCTATCAAAATCAAATCAAACTCAAATTTTATTACGATCGGTTCATTGGTTGCTTGAAAGGTAACAAACAGACAAAGTTACTTTCGAATAAATTATAATATAAGTATGGATTCACGTAAACTAGCAGGATCGCATAATCGTTTTCTATTTGAACAATGCCCTAGAGTTAAGACGCAGATATATGCCAGTGACCTTGAGTGGTTAGCTTGCGTGTTCTGTACTGAGCTCAGCCAGTAATAAGACTCACCCATCAACGAGCGCTGTCCCCAATTTGACGCATTATTAATTTATTTTACATAAAACAAAAGGTATTTTAATAAAACACGTAAAATACTGGTATTCAGCTGCATCAGGTTAGACTGGAAGCCGACCCCAACATAGTTGCGAAAAGGCTAGGCAGATTGATTGAATAAAACACGTATACTTAAAGATCAATTGTAGCGGCATCTACATCGCTACATGCGAACTACGCATCAAAGACCTGACGTCACATAACATCCTGACTCCTGAATCCTGAATCCTGAGAATTATAGTGTGGGCAGTTGTTTTAACCGAAAATCCATGCTACGTGGAGGTTCACAAATCTTAATTAAAAATTGTATAAAATCTAAGACTCGTAATGACATAGTTGAATTATCGGTGGAACATAGCATTGAACTGTCCTGTGTTGAGCTAGATAAGCATTTTATAGTGTGCGTTTACAGACCTCCAAATTATCAAAACTACTCTATATTTGAGTCAGTAATGGAAGATGTTTTAGCTAAACTTGCAACTGGTAATAAATCAGTAATTATTTGTGGTGACTTTAATATTAATATTTTAGAAAATAATTCAAATAGCAGTAGATTATTAAGCCTCTTCAAATCATTCAATCTGTCAAATGTGTTTTTAGAACCAACGCGAATAACTTCGACTACTGCTACATGTATCGATAATGTCTTTTGTTGCTGCGACTATTTAGATAAAGCCATTGTAAATTATCTCCCTTCTGATCACAGCGGTCAAACCGTTAGTTTTGAGTCCAGCACACCAATACAAAAAGTGCAGATTCGAATTAGACCAATAACATCGGGTAATTTAAATAAGTTTAACAACACTTTAATTAGCAAGTTAAGTGCTCAGGGCCTAAATTTGTCCAATGGCAATATTCTGTATGAACAATTATTTTCATTAGTGCAAACAGAGTTCAATAATTCATTTAAGAAAAAAACTAAAACTATTTGCCCTAAGTTTTTATTCAGTGACTGGGCAACTAAAGGGATCAGGAAAAGTAGGGAAAGATTATTTGAACTGTATGGCCTTAAGCCGTATATTAACACGGAAACTTTTAGTAAGTATGTTGCTACTTACTCTAAAACTTTTAAAAATATCTGCAAAGCAGCTAAAGCTTCTTTCATTAGTAACAAGGTTAAATCAGCAGACAATAAAATAAAGACAGTTTGGAAAATTATTAACAATGAAACGAACAAGAACAAAAGACATAATACTGATTACACACTTGACACTTCCCGCGGTCTCATTAGCGACAACATCGATGTTGCTCAGGAATTTGCAAATTTCTTTACCAATATTCCAATTAAAACTACAGAAACTTTAAATTCGTCCCCCTTACTTGCTATTGATTTATTAAGAGCGAATGTTTCAGCCTTTCCCGTGGAATTTAAATTTAAACATGTAAACCCTGTGGTCGTTGTAAAGGTTTATAAGCAACTCAAGATCAAAATTACCGAAGATCTGTGGGGTATGTCTACTAAAGTTTGTCAATCAATTATTGAGACAATTGCACCCTATTTAGCTTTAATATTTAATTTGTGTGTGGATCAAGGGGTATTCCCGGATCTAATGAAGTACAGTAAAGTTATTCCACTATTCAAATCCGGGGACACCAAAGATACTAATAATTATAGACCCGTATCGGTTTTGCCGGTTTTCAGCAAGGTGTTTGAAAAAGTAATGTTAAATCAAATGCTCCAGCATTTTAATCGTAATAATATCCTACACGATCAACAGTATGGTTTCACCAAAGGACCTTGCACAACCGACGCCGGTGTCACCTTATTAAAACACATCTTTAACGCATGGGAAGAGGCACAAGATGCAATAGGCATCTTCTGCGACCTATCCAAGGCATTTGATTGCGTGAATCACGAAACACTGCTCTTGAAACTGGAGCATTACGGACTGGATAAACTTGCGCTTAGCTTAGTAAAATCATATTTGAATGATAGATTGCAGCAAGTTCAAATAAACGGTGTAAATTCATTGGGTTTAAAAGTCAAAATGGGTGTACCACAGGGCTCGATTTTGGGTCCCTTCCTCTTTTTAGTATATATAAATGATTTACCTCATTTACTGAAAAACCGACCACAAATGGTGTTATTTGCTGATGACACATCACTGATTTTTAAGATAAATAGACATGCACAGGAGTTTGACGAAGTAAATAACGCTATGCTTAAGGTACATAATTGGTTTACTGTAAATAATTTGGTATTAAATGAGAAGAAAACTAAATGCATAAGATTCACGTTACCAAATGTTAGAAGTAGTGAATGTCATGTTGTACTGAATAGGGAGACACTAGAATTCGTCGATAAAACGGTTTTCCTGGGGATCACGCTTGACTCAAAACTACAGTGGGGTCCTCACTTAACATCTCTTGCAGGGCGGCTAAGTTCAGCCGCTTACGCTGTTTGGAAAATCCGCCAACTAACAGGCGTGGATACCGCGAGACTGGTCTATTTTAGTTACTTTCATAGCATCATGTCTTACGGTATTTTGCTGTGGGGACGGGCTGCAGATATTAATTCTATCTTTATTCTGCAAAAGAGGGCTGTCAGAGCCATATATAACCTCCGCAGACGCGAATCTCTAAGGGAACTGTTTAAGAAAATTAACATCATGACGGTACCTTGTCAGTATATATATGAAAACATTATGTATGTTCGGAAAAATCTACATCTTTTTAGTAAGATAAGTGACAGGCATCATTTTAACACTAGAAATAGGAACAAATTAGATCAACCACGTTTCAGATTGTCTAAAGTGCACACTACTTTTATGGGGTACTGCGTAAAATGTTATAATAAAATACCACTCGATATTCTTCAACTGAATGAGAAGAAATTTTAAACATGCATTAAACGCACACTATGTAGACAAGCATATTATAAGTTGGATGATTATATCATAGATAAAAATGCTTGGCTTAATGCTGGTCCTGCTCCACAGCCACTTGGGCTCACTAGTTAAAAAAAAAAAAAAAAAATTTGTTTGGAAGAGTTGCTTCCCCTTTTTATTTCTCTGACATTACAAACTTAATGTTTATTTTTTATTTAAAACAAGTTTTAATTGTTGAATACTCCAATGGATAATGATTTTCTTTCTTTTTGGTAGTAACATTCTATTAATCTCTCAAATACATTGCAAATTTGTTTTGTATAATTTAGAAGCATTTTTTCAATTTTTGTAAATGTGAGTACCATGGAGCCGTTTTAATGTTATTAAGATGTATGTTGACTTGAAAGAGCATGGCAGTTGAGAGTATGTCATGCTCACTTAAATGTCTCGCTGATGGTGGCGAGTGTGTTAGATCATTCGGTTCCCTACAAAATGGTTGAGCTGGATGGTGCTGATCCATGCGTCATGTTCGTGAACGGGCGCCGTCAGTTGTGACTGGTCATCTCTTATCTGCCATGGCTTATTTTTAATCTTATATTTTGAATTGTTTTGATTATTTTTTGTACATTGTTCTCACATATAGAAGCAACAAGAATAATGTACCCAGGATTTTGTAATTTTCTATATTTAAAAGAGTGTCCTTGGAGTTTCTTGCCCGTTCTTCTCCATAAAGATCTACGTTTTGGAATGGGCAACTAGCTTCAACTATCTGACTAACTGACGCGACTATTTGACAATTCAAAAGTGCCTGTAAATGGTTTAATTGAAATAAATGCTTTGAGTTTGAGTTTGAGTTTGAGTTTGACGTCACACAAATCCTGCATCGCGCAATTAGAGTTTACCGCGCGATAAACATATATAGAATCTCCCAACTTCAAACCTCTGGGCAGTTGCCCGCCAGACATCACACCCGTCTGGTCGGAGGATCCTCCCTTTTCTATGGGGGATGAGTGAACTTTACACCCTGTTCCTCATACCCCTAAACAATAATTAAATTATCTTTAACATGGTGAAGGTTTCAGAAAAATATGCTTGTTACGTGATTCTCAGTTTTTTATCCGCGTTAGTCATAGCTTTAAAAAATAATTTAACTATTGTAATAAAAACCTAATCTAAAATATTTGTATAATAAGTTATTAAGAATACGCTCTTAATAACATATGTTTTTTTCCAAATCATTAACACTACTCGTTTAGACGTGATCTTCAGTATAAAATCAGTAAAAGTCAGTTATCGTCGCCTTAAATAACACTAAAGAGATTAAATATTGGGTTTATAAGCTAATGGTAATATAAGCTTAATATTAAGCTGATTTCATTTATTATTTCTTATACATTGGGTCGACCGCCTTATAGAGAACGCCAGAAAGAGCTACTGGTCCATGAATTCGCTGATGAAGAGTGACCTTCCTTTATCCCTGAAGTGCAAACTCATCGACATAGCCATCCCATCCTGCCATCATCCTGCCACTCGCAGTGATAGCCTAGTAGTGTGACCGTCAGACCGCCAAGTCATAGGTCTCCAGTTCGAACCCAAGGCACGAACTTTGGACTTTTCAGATTCATTTGCGTATTGTATAATTATCACTTGCTTCAAAAAACGGTGAAGGAAAACATCGTGAGGACACCGGCATGCCTGAGAGATATTTCTCGACAGCATGTGAAGCTAAGTCAGAGGCCCATGGGCGGCTTTAAAACTCTGACACCAGGCTAGTCAATAACCACACGAAAAGAAGATCATCCTGCCTATTCTAACCTACGGTGCTCAAACTGAGTCTCAAAAGTCCAAACTCAAGGTCTGCCAAAGGGCGATGAAGCGTAGTGTATTGGGTATTAAACTCAGTGACCGAATACGTAATACCACGATACGCTCCAAAACAGGAATCGCTGATGCGGGCAATAATCTGCTAGACTGAAGTGGGATTGGTCGGACCATGTATTCAGGATGTATCGGGACATGTGGGCCAGAGCCGTCACGCAGTGGGTGCCAAAAGACGGGCGTCCTCGCCGAGGGAGGCATAAGAAACGCTGGCGTGACGACCTAGATGCGTTTACAGGAGAATGGTCTAACAAGTGGATAAATACACACTAGACACTTGTCCGTCGCGATTCATTTTTCCACTTGTCCGTTGCCATTCGTTTTTCCACTTGTCCGTTGCGATTCGTTTTTCCACTTGTCCGTTGCGATTCGTTTTTCCACTTGTCCGTTGCGATTCGTTTTTCCACTTGTCCGTTGCGATTCGTTTTTCCACTTGTCCGTTGAAGTTTCACTTCTACTATGTGTCCCAGCACACATTTTTTTTTCGCAGGTTTACTGCAAATTATGATTTGGTTTGGTTGGGTACATTTTAATAAATGCATTTTTTATTTAAACATATTTTATTTTAACGAACAAAAAACTGAATTCAATCCGGACCCAAAAAAAACATTCATAGTCTACTCTAAACTTGTACACACACAAAGGAACATTAACAAATGCACATCTTTCGTCATCAATCTTCATTCGGCACACCTGCGGTCAGAGCTGGGCAAAATACATGCTTTGTTTTAATTGAAATACAAATTACAAAATACAGTATCGCAAGTAATTAAAATACAAGGTACTAAATATCTTTAAGTAAGGTATTTGAAATATAAAATACAAAATACAGTATTTTACTATTTTTAATTGAAATACAAAATACAAATTACATATTATTACAAAATAAGTAATCTAGACCAGCATGGGCTGAAAAGTAGGGGTCCAGATAAAATTAGCGGACACATCTCAGAATTCATTTGGTTCACTCCATCGCCACCGTTGTCCGGCATCGTAGACGACGTACATGCTCAGGGATTTTGATCATCCATCGCAACAAACTTTAATAATACAATTTGTAGGTAGGTACTCTACACAGAACAAAAGCTTTATTTATTCCGTGAAAAAACTGCTGCTTTACCATCATTGCACTCTCGCCTCGCACTCACTCTCACGATCGCTAAATGAAGGTTTTTGTTAAAATGTATTTTGAAGCCTTCGTCGTCAGGTATTTGAAATACTAATTACAAATTACATTTTAAAGAAGTAATTGAAATACAAATACCAAATACGTATTTGTATTTTAATTACAAGTAATTAAAATACTGCCCAACCCTGCCTTTTTTTTTTTTTTTGCTTGGGAAATCATCAAATGACTCCTCCCGCTCTAGGCGGAGCGAGGGGGAGTGTCAGACTTTTACTGACTAAAACCCACCCGTGTTCCTACCGTTGCCTGTGTGCCGGGGCCGCGATATCCCTTTCGGACAAACTCGCAACCCTGGCAGGCATTGGCCCTTACGGACCCCGTCAGTTGGTGCTGACATCTCTTTGAGGCGCGCGTGGAACACAACGCGCCGTCGACCCGGGCCTGGTCCTAATCGGACGGCGAGCTACCCATTGCCCACCGTCCGCAAGCCCGCGCCTACGGTGGCCGGAAGTCGGCTCGCGACTCCCGACGCCCGGGGCGTCTCCTGCGGCAACCCAACCCTGCCTGCGGTTTTTTTTTTTAAAACGTTGCCCCACACTAATAATTTCTTCGTGTATCGTGGGTGCGTTTACAAACATAGAAACTCACATATCGTACACTAACACCCAGACCCGGAACAACTACTTGCAGATCATACAAATATTTGCTCCGTGCGGAGATCGAACCCGCGACACGTTGCGCAGCAGTCGATCGCTCAGGCACTGCGCCAACCGTGTCGTCCGTGTCGTCCGTGTCGTGTCGTGTCGTCGATTGTATCAATGATTGATACAATCGGCTTATGGTAACTAAAATATGATATCTGCTCATTGTATCCATCTAATACAGCCGTTGCCCTCAAAAGTACTTATCTACAGCGCACCTACCTACCTAGCTATCTGCCCTACCTATCTACACTACCTACCCACGAACACTACCTACGCTACATTACCTACCCTACCTACGGCACTTCATTTCTTGACATTGACTCCCCTCCCGTACGGCCAGTACCCCAGTGTCGCCTACATTGCATAAGTTGCTGCCTAGCTAGCCGAGCAGGGTGAGCGGCTACCACGCAACTTTTTTCTAATACTTACATTTTTAAACTCGTGATATCTTTCGTATGAAATGTCCGAATTGAATAATTCAAAAAGTTATATAAAGGTATTGAAGCAGTCTTGAATATGAAGTAATTTATTTTGATAAGGATTAATACCAAGATACAAATAAAGAGCCTTTTCTAGCAGCGACATTTCTATTAATAAAAAAATAAAAGAACACTTATTGTGGCATAACTATAATAGTTAGACATATGCTGTCGCGACACTTTTTGTAAATAATGATGTGTTCTGCATCGTAGTACATTATTTTATTCTATCATCAATAGTTTTCGCAGCGCACGCGATGTAAATAATATTTTTGGCAATTTTTTTACACCTTGCGTTACATTATTAGAGTTTTAATAAGAAACCCTATTTTTTTTTTTAATGTATAATAGCTTATGTCACTCGGGGATAGTGTAGCTTCCCAACAGTGAAAGAATTTTTCAAATCGGTTCAATATAAAATCTTGAGATTCCAATCTACGCGGCCGTAACGCTTTTTCGTGACAAAAAAATCCTAATACCCCCCCCGTTTATAAAGAAGTTTCACTTCAAAAAACTAAAATAACATTGGGTTTGATAACCACTCATCCACTAGGTTGAGTGCTATTGTTTTATATCGACCTATCGATTCCTGGAACCGAATTGAGCAGCGTCATTTTCAGAACATGTCTGAAAGCCGATATGAGTTTATGTCCGATACATCGAATCCCTTTATGTCAAATGAAATATCATGCCTCGCTCCTAGTAACGGTATGTTGAAATTCTAATTAAAATACGCGTAGGTAAGCGTTCTTTCGTAATTTTGGAGATAGCATGGGTAATAAGTAAGATGACATGAACTTGAAATTAATTTAAATTGATCACTCTTTATTTTAACTCTACTCTACATAGATTTATACTATAAATAAGCATTAATATAATGGGATTATGCCAAATATTCACTTCGCTACTGATATCAAAACAAACATTGTTTTAACAAAATAATGTTAAACGAATGTGTAAAGTAGTCAGTAATTTGAGGTTTCAGCTTTCTTCGTTTGAAACTTAAGATAGATGTAAATATCGTAACAATGACGTAACAACTGTTCAGCGGTAGATATAGTAAACCGCAAACCTAACGCCTTGTAATTCCAACAAAACTATTATACCGTCTAATTTGGTTTGTGTTCTGACTCCAGTAAAGTAAATATCAAATTTGAAATTTGATGTTTAATTTATTTTGGTTTTAGACTAAATTAATTTTCAACGTTACCAAGAGACACGACAACACCTTCAATATTATTTTTCAAATAACATTTTTGAACAAAAAATTATATATCATCACGCCTTGTTCCCCAAACGGTAGGGCAGAGGTGTACCTATAGTACACCCACATTTCGCCAGTTATTTTTAAGTCCCATGTAATGGTGGCGACCCTATTGCCATCAACCGGGCACAAATCCAGACTCCGGGCTGTTACTGAGAAATTCTAGATAGAAAAACCCAATAACACATTTCCCGACCCGGGAGTCGAATCCAGGACCTCATGCTCATCAGTAGCGCTTGCGACTCCAAGGCCAACGAAAAATCTCTGTTAGAATAGAAACAAATATTCAACTATTCAAAACGCAAAGCTCGTAGAACTTCATTGCGAGGCACTAACATTTTAATTTTCTTTGGAAGTTTCTTCAGCTCAGCAATTAGACAATTCGTATTATTAAAATTTCAGTAGCGATTCAAGTCGGCGGCAAGCGGAATACATCTCTAGCTAAGTTTCTTGAGGATAGAAGGTAATGTATGTAAATGAGTGTAACTTTATTCCCTTAGAGCTATTAAGGCGACTTTGACCGTTTGATAAGGGAGTGAGCAAAACTTTTTATTGGGTTAGGTCTTCAAAGAATAATATGCAGATGCTTGTAATATGATTAGGTTTACGTTTTAAAATTTCGCCTTTACAATGGAACTTCGTACAAAGTTCTCGATGAAGGACGGATACAGTTTTGTAATTGAGTTCAGTCTTTGTGGTGAGGAATGAATATTTTGCACTCAATGCGGTCAGCTTGTAACGTGGTAGGTACTAGTGGCTTGGATATTATCATAAGCAGATGAATGATTTTATTGGTACATTGTAACAAAATTTATTGTATGCTTACTGTAACTAGAATATTTAACAGTGGTCCCTTACAATACGGTAAAAAGAAAAAAGAGGCGTTTACCTATGTGCCTGCTACACGCTTGCCAACCGCGTCCCCAACAGAGGTGACCTTGATTGGCGACCGGCCGAGCTGTTTCAACTACATGGTCGCAAACATACCATTCTGTCGTGATATTCGAGGATTTAAGACGTCATGGCGATTTTTTTTACTGAAGCCTCATTGGCGTTTGGATCAATTGTTTTCCATGTAGAAACTAAAACCTCCCAAGCTAGGCGCTTTTGATTGTTGTCTTTGTACTGTTCGCAGCTGAGATCCCACAGACAGGGTAAGTCTGTACAGCTCGATCAATTCAGTAACAATTTATTTTTCTGACGCCTTCTTGCACTCTTTTATACATAGGTAAACTTCTAAAACTTCGCTCTTACTTCGCGCTCATAACACGTATGCCTCTTGCGACGATTGATAACGAGCGACTGACGCACTCGCGGTCTTCAACCGCCGACTACATGGTCGGCCGCCGACTCAACCTCCTCTATTCGTCTTTGATCGCTAGCGCAGCTCTTGAAACCAAGGACGTTGGAAGGTCAAACGAAATTTGGTCGTAAACCATCATCTACACGGTTGTATACGACCAAGGTCACCTCTGTCGGAACGCGGTTGGCGACCGTGTAGCAGCCGGTTTATCATGCACGGTTTTGCTAGCGAGCGAGCACAAACATTTTCATATTTTAAATCCTAATGAGCACACATTGTTCCAGGTTTATTTAATTTATTAGGTATCAAGGCGAACGTAAATTTTTTTTTAAGAATCCTCTGTTAAAAATACCTATAATATTTTTTTTAGGCACAATAATTTTAGAGAAAATGTTTATTTATAAGCATAGTAAAACTGTTGTTTTAGTATGTTCATAAATAAACATTTTAATAGACTGTTGTCTATTAGTAAAGTCGCCCATTAAAAACATCGAGTGGAATGAGTTATTACTCTGAAAGCCTTTTTCAATGAATTCACAATAGTTGAGTGAGTAGAAAAAAAAAACGAAATGTTACACTAAATGGATTTTAATTACTGATGTTGAATTTATATAAGTACCATTTATCGAAATTGATGTTAAAGTCATTAAATGTAATAATTTATTCAAGTAGTCGAAAACAAACATAACAACTGAAGTAATGATTATTGAAAAATCTAATTTCTTTAGTGGGAGAGGTCAACACATGACTAGTCAAGGTTGACAGAGTTTATTGAACCCAGAACAACGTACTGATGACGAATTCATCATCATTTTCAACCGAAAGATCACTGTTGGACATTTACCTCCCCCAAGTACCGCCAGTTCTATCGGCTTCTTCTGTGCTTCCCACATCCAGCGGATTCTTACGGCCTTCAAAAGGTCATCGGTCCACCTTGATGACGAATAACACAACAATATTATCATCAATCGTTAAACCTGTACCTCAACTGCGTAACACAGATTTATCAATATCCGAAGGATTTTGAAGGAAATTCGTCAAACGTTCAACTGTCGATTTGCCTTCAGAAGGTGATAGCAATCAAAATTCTTCTATTGTGTCTCGTTACTGACACTTGAACTCATAACCGTTGCTTCATATTTGAAAAAATCGTCTGCTCGATAACGTAATAACATAACATCACGCCAGTATTTCCCTGAAAGGTTAGGCAGACGTGTACTATTAGCACAGCCACATCTTGCCAGTTACATATGTTTAAGTCCCATGTAATAGGGGGCGCAAATCCAGATTCGCGGCTGCTACTGAGAAATTCCAGATGGAAAGCCCAATAACACTTTTCCCTTCGTAATCGATCCCGGGTCCTTATGCTCAACAATAGCGCTTGCGACCACTGATTATTAAATTAAAGATTAAGCAATGATTATTATTGGATTGTAAGTGATTATTTAAAGAAATCAATTTACATATTTTACCAGTTTCTTTACACCTTGTTGCACTTTGCAAACAGTTATTGATGATCTTTGAGATAACATTACATACGAATGCGTTTTTTTTTAATTTATTCTTTTTCGGTTCCAGTATTTAAACATGAACAGAGCAAACAAAGATAATCCAATGCTGTATTAAATTACAGGGCATTGTAAGCAGTTTCTCAAAAATACACAAAATTGACAAAATATTTCTAAGAACTGCCCCGTTGATCTAGTGGTCGCTACTGCTGATCATCAGGTCCTAGGTTCAATTCCCAGGTTGGGCAAAGTGTTACTGGGTTTTTCCATCAGGAATTTGCATTTCGGAGTCTACATTTGCCGGTGTGCCGGTTGATGGCTATAAGATATTTATTACGAGTACCTACATGACACTTAAATATAACTGGCGAAATTTTGGTGTACTATAGATACACCTCTGCCCAACTCTCCAGAGATTACAGGCGTGATGTTATGATTTCATTTCTAAAAAAAATACGTTACCTTTTAAACTGTCGCCGTAGGTATTTTAAAAAAGAACAAGTGTGGCACCTGTCAAAATATCGTGCAACAATAGACACACGCTGTTCTAATTAGAAAGAAAGACAAATGCGTTTATTGGCATTACAGCAGAAATATACACCTTTTAACTAAAAAAAACAGAAAACAATGATTATAATGCCAAAAGGGCCTCAGCTCAGCATAATGTCAGATGACAACACAAAGTGTACCACCTGACGCTGATTTTCAGCTGCAACCCACTAGTGCCATACGCTAGAATAATAAAGACAGGGAAGTGTGTGTCCGTTTGAAGCGGCTCATTGCTTCACTAATAAATACAGCATGTTTCCCTAAACAGGATATTAACAATTTCGAATATTAAAAAGAACACACAGGGATGACCAACGCCATTTATAACCAAAGTAATATGAGTCAAATTAATGTACCTACTAATAATTTATTACTCATGCGGGTGTGTTCCGTCAAAAGCGTCTAACTCCCGCGGGACTTGTGACTCCTTCGTAATTATTTATACGTACTGTGTAACGCATAAAGTCTACTTGCATTTTTTGTCTCGATAACACCATAAATACAATTTTATCTAACTCTCGAGAGTCATTCTGTGAATTTTATAGATGTGAGCATATTACAAGAATATGACTGTTTATAAAAAGAAAAAAACTGTTTTTTCTTTTCTTTATTAGATCTCTTGAGTGGTGCTCTTGAGTGGTACTGTGATTCTATATTTTTGTAATATTGAACTTTTTCAACTTTACATAAATTATTAAAAAAAATTGTATCATCAAATACGTTATTTACCTAAACATCGATATTAGCATACAAACAAAATTGTTTTAGCGTATATTACCGAACTAAATATAAAATCGCACTAACATAATATTTAATGTAGATATTACTATTTGGCAAACATTTGCACTGGTAACACCAATCCGTCACATAACATAGGGTACTGGCCGCGGACTGACGTGTACAAGCTGTAATAATCCATATCTATTATCTATTCTAAGGGAAACATTATTAATTGAATTAAACCCTGACTCTGTGCCGGTTTCAGCACGTAATGAAATTAGCATTTAATATTCATTCGACAAAGCCATAACGGTAGATGTATCAAATATTTATTAGTAATATAATTTTGTTGATCTAGTTAATTATTATCAACGTGTTCAATATTGTGTACAGACTTAATTGTTTTGTTTCGGTTTTCGATGTTAGCCATTTAATTTTAGTAATGTTTTGTTAGTGTCTATTAATAGGTGTAGTAGGTACTCGTGTTTAGATCCAGTTTGTTTTTGTGTACAATATGTTAAAAAAAACCCTGTCCGATCCGAAAGGGCCACATAAGTACTGCAATAACATTAACAAAAAGTTTTATTTTTATTATTTTTGAAAATAAAATATAATTGCTATTTAAAATTCACATTTTTGGTACCAGATCGGATTTAACTTAAAATATTGAGTAAGGGCCCGATCAAGTCCAACACTATTCGGACGATTGCGGTTAAAACACGAATAGAACCATTACATTTAATAAACATAAATTTTTCTCCCAAGTGTAATAATAGAATCTTAAAAGTAATAAAGTAGTTTATAATACATTTTTATGGTTTTGCGTAATCAGCTCAACATTCCCACTGCCAGGCCTCTCTGTGAGATCCCGAGCGGGCCGTAATCCACCACGCGTGCCCAGTGTGGATTGTTGGATGTCACGTCATGTCTTCGTCTTTTTGGTTCTAGGACATGCCGTTTGAGAGCTTTTATGGTTACCTACTAAGGGCTGATTTCCCCAATTAAAATGAACGCGATCAGCATAATTATGATACGCGTTCAATTTCATTGGTGAAATCCGCACTTAGTGAAACCATAAAATAAATTTTATTTCATAGTATTATAGTAATTTTAGCTACTTAATTATTACAAGCACGTTAGTAAAGAAACACTAATCCCGCATGGCCTGTAGGTAAGTATTCATTATTTAATCTACTTAGCTTCCAGACTAAGTGATAATGACCCTCTTACACGACTTTATCGCAGCTAGTATTGACTAAGAACACTAAGCGTCTTGATCTCTAAAATTATTAGCTTAATGTATCTTTGCTGTATTAGTTACAAGAAGTATAAAGAAAATAATACGCTGCGATTAGGTATAACCAAACCGCTTTAGCGTGGCAAAACCGGTCATTGCTCTTTCCCTAAAATCTATCTGTAGGAACCCAAACAATAAACTATGTACGGTTTTTCGTTAATGAAACATGTTGTAGATTACGATAGATATTGATTTAGCGGACTTTAATTCAATTTTTGAAATAAAGAATTCTAGAAAACGTAAGTGGTTCATTGACCGCTATTGCCACGCTAAAACGATGCGTGTATATTTTAAATCATTAAAATTAATTTAAGCACCTTTCACACGGTGTAAGTTTCTAGCATGTGGCACACAATAAAATTGAAGCAACTGTAATGAATTGCATCTCCTAGACACTTTTTAGGCAGTGAAACTTTTACTGTTATTTCAACTATGGTATGCCACAGGAAATTAAATCTATATAATAAAGGCTTTGATGTTGTAGCATATTCCATAATTATTATAATTTACCGTCAAGATAAAAATAAATCTTGATATTATAAGATTCCTAGATAAAGAAAGTAGGAACTTAGTTTAAAAATAACGTTTTTGGGAATACCCAAAAAATAAAAGGTATCTTTATAATAATGTAGCAATATAGCTTCTAAAGAAAGTAGTTGATTATTAATACATATTATATTTATTATTATAAATTAAAGTCGCTTTTCGTATCTGACCGCGTTGTTCTTCTAAGCTACACAACAGATTTTGATGCGGTTTTCACCATAATTGAGAGAATTTATTCATTATTATCAATAATACAAAAATTTAAATTATTATAAAAAATATTTTTATCATTTTTTATTTATTTTATTTAATACATTAATATTAAACTAACATCATTAAAGCCAACTCGATATTTAGTAAGATCATAAAAACAGTGGAACGAATCGTTATCTAAGAACTAATTACTCTGTGTAGCTAAGCCTTCCAGATTATTTTCATTCATTAATATAAGATTTACTTCTATAATATTTTTACATTCTTAATTTAGTTTCACCGTTAATAAATCTCGGAAGTATTTACTAGGTAGGTACTTATGTTTATCTCAGAAAATTCAGTGTTATAATGTTTCTTATTTTCAGTCTTTAAGTTATTCAAAGCTTCGTAGTACTGAGGCTGGAGAATGATGATATATATCTTTGATGTTTTTTATAAAAAGATAAAGATTAGAAGATTTTCTTTTAAGATTTTAGGTTACTTATTTTATTGATAGTATTAAGGTCGTCAGTTACAATAAACTAAGGCTCTCTTACAGTAGTCTACCTCATTTTAGGCACAGCTTATATATGCTCATAGTATTTTGAAACTAGGTATATAGTAGGTAAAATTTTAATCTCCTATATCTATTTGCTGTATCGGGGACTAGGCCATTTACAGCGGATGCAATAAACTTGTTTGAATAGTAGGAAATGTTTAACTAGTAAAAGCTGCTGCTTTTCAGTTCTTGGGTTGTATTCACGGACAAAAAATGTAGTATAGCCACCACTGACTACCTGCAGTATTGTCTCTCCTTCTCCCTTTAATCCATCCAAAGGTTGTCTGTAAAAGATCGCTTTTAGCGATAAGACCGCCCATTGTGTCACCCTATGTAACATTTCTAAATTTATTTCTGTAATTTGTATGGTGTGCATAATAAAGAATATTCTATCTTCTATCTATCTATCTTCTATCTATAGCCTACAGATAGTTGTTCGGAGTCTGTTTCTGTCTCTCTGCACATCCAGGATACAGGAATAATTCCGCATGTAGTGGCAACGTTTAAAAATATAGTAGTAGGTGCTGTCACGTTTGCAATTGACATGCAAATATATGCGGACTAGGCAAAACAATAAAGTATTCGTTTGTATTGTCTGAAACATGATGGACGCTTATCTAGGCGGAAAGTAATATAAAGAACGTATCCGTTGCTCATCATTTAGAACAAAAATGTATGTAAGCAAATTGCTGAATGGGTTCGTTACAAAGTGGGATGAGATAAAAATATTTTTTGTAACCTTTTCATCGGCATTTTTTATTTCAATGATAAGTCTGGTTTGGGTTGATCGGTAATAATTTTGTCAAAATTTCGTTACCATAAATAATTATAATCATTTATTTGCCATTAAGTGTAGAAAAAATATATAATACAACGGTACATTATGTAATTTGGTATCACCATATTTAACCATACGGCATGCAAATGACAGAAAATGAAGTTAAAGTAATTTAAACGATTTATCGAGGTTAAAAATGTCAACGCACAACACCATGCTTGTACCTCATGGGTTAGGCAGAGGTGCGTAGTTCATGTCCATAGCATACAAATAATGTCTGACCTACCAAATACTTCTTTTTCTAAGTAATTACTATAAAAAAAACGTAATAAGGTCACATCACTCACAAAAATTTGTTAAAATTCCGTAAATAAACGATCAAAGCATACTCCGTTTTTTTTGTTGCAAAAGGTATTTTATTGCCAAGTACAGAAAATTTAAAAAATAAGGCGTTACATTTTGATGCATCAAAGAGCACGAATGACGGCGAAGAGGAAGAAAGGTATGAGAAAAGAAACAAATGTCTGTCTACTAGCGAAAAAAAGAAAAAAGATAGGTCATAATGTAGATGTTGACGACAATGTACGTGGTTAAAATCAGCGGTGTAAAAGAAACTAACTCAACTAATAGCTTTTGTTGTTTTTCATTTGAATTAATTTATATATATTTTTTGGAATTTATTTAATGTTTCTTTATTATTGTTTTTATTGAAATATAATAATTACGAGTATATTATTATTCTTGACTAGTATTTCCAGTACTAGGTATACCTATTGCCGTTTTTGTTGGTGCATATACAGTTTTTTTTTAAATTCTCTTTTTGAAAGAATCCACTGAAATACTAATAACATTTAGATAAGTTCAACGACACCAAATATTAGCAGCAAATATTTGTGATATATTTTAGAACATGTACAAAATTCTTGAATTCAACGTTCTTTATTATCAAGGCCTTCAAGAATCCCAGCATTTGGAAGTCATTAGAAGTTTTCCATGAAAACACAAACGTTTTTATCGATTCTGCAAATTACTTCGTAAACTGTTCCACTTTAATCTTGTTGAGGTAAGAGGTCGTACCTATATTGTGTCGAAGAAACAAAAGTATCGACATACGCCTTTAACGACTGCAGCGGAGCAGAAAATGGCGACTACTATCTATAAAAATAGCCGGTCAATTGACTTTTATAACAGTTGCAATGTTGTATACAATTTTCATTCACAGTTCTGTAAAAACTTCCTAACAGCTCTTAATGTCTGTTGTTGACGTAAGCCTTTCGAACAATCAATGTTGTAATCAGTGGTGTAATTACAGTGATCGTAGATAGATTGATTTGTCGACATATTGAAAGTTACTAGCGCAGTATTTCATAACGCTCGTGATATTATATTAGGCACACCACTAGTACCTATATAATTCAGCATTTTAGATTTTGGGTAAAAAAGTTACATATACTAAATAATATCCCAAAGTTTGAGCTAGAAAAACGTGTGGCGCGCAGAAAAAATCCAGTTGCTAAACGAATTCTACTGAATAGTGCCTTACCCAGGACTGAGTGTTATTACCATTTCGAGTCACGTCCGCAACCGGATAGGCATAGAGAACATCTTCGAGACTCTAATTTGTTTATATTCATTAATGTAATCGATCATGCTTCTCTGTAATGGATCCTCTTTCATGAAAACTTTATTTAAATAAACGAACAGATTAACAAAATACCTACGAACTGTAATTAGCGCGGAAGTCTGAAGTGTCCTGTCAAGACAGCGGACACTGTAGATTAATTTATTAGCCCTTTAATTGGTTACTCTGTAGTGCCAGTGCTAATTTTATTTCAAAATATTAACGTTCAAAGTTTCTCCCAGCAGAGGGAGACACTAAGCCAAAATATTTTATTAAAGGTGACAGTTAATATAGGGGGACGGAGAAAAGTTGATATATTAATTAACTCGTGAATAAGTCCGTCAGGGAGAAGAGTCACTCTGTTTCACGCAAGCGCAGTGAGGATCCGTCAAGTTACGCCCTTACGTAGTGCGAACGCGGCATTCGGAGAGTGCACACGAATATCATCTAAGCCCCGAACAGACGATGTTTCATTAACCTAGAAACGAAATAAAATGTAGCCAATGACGTAAATGTTGATGAGTAAAAAAGTTTTTGTGAACTTGGATTAATGATGAGCGAGGGTTTCCGAGTCGGTAGAAACTTTGTGAGTGTACCGCAAACTATTAGGAAATTTTCAGAGTTTATTCTTTTCACGGTTGTGTTTATAGTTGTGCTTGTGAGCAATGTGTTCGATTGTAAAAGTGGGATATTTCTTCCGCATTACGGTGAGTAAAGTTAGTTTAAGCGACACGTGTCATGATGATTTTATTTAGGAAAATAGTTTTATATTATATGATTTCGTAAAATGTTGTAAGTACAATTGCTACATTTTCAAAAGTATTGAAAAATATATAATTGAAATGTTAGAATTAATACTGCATTTAAACATTGTTCGTGGAAATATTTGTAAATTGCCTACAGTTTTATTTAAGTTATGTTATATGTTCCATATAACATTTCCATTCATTCCATTTAATTCAATTAACTGTTTATAAATTATGCATGACTCAATGTTTGAAATTTATTATGGCGTATGTCACCAGACAGATAGTCTTATACGAATTTTATTTTGTAATAATAATGGGGGTTATCAGGCAGGGCTTATCTACGAGTAGACACTGCGACTTTACATACCCAATAGAAATTCTATTTCAATAAATTCTATTACTAATATCCTCGACCTTGAGTAAAGTTCAAATGTTTATCCTAATTTAGATACCTAATATATAAAATACAGAAATTCCATTAAATAGGAAAAATTAATTTAAAATAAAAATTAAGCAATAAATTCTTAATTTATTAGTTCATGCTACATTTTACTAACATTTTCGGAATAAATCATCCTGTTTTATTAATAAAGACAGGAATTTATACCAGGATGGACCAAAAACCATAATTCTTTATCATTTACGCGTAACAATTTTTCCAATTTCCTGATTAAATTTAAGACAAAAGAGGCAGATTTAATCAAAATCACTGAACGAATTCCGGCAAAGATTTTTAGTGTGAGATTTGATACCTTATAATTAATTCCTGTGTTGTTCGAAATTCGAAAGATAAACATTGTTTTCGATAAATAAACAACGGAGAGAAATAAAATGACGACGTTTGTCTAAAGTGTTTGTTCTGTAATGTTTATTTTTTTTATTATTAAATCTTGCTGTTATTTCTATTGATAAACATTGTATTGTATTGTTTTGTTTTTGAGTTGTGTGTAGTGGAAGTAGTGACAATAACTTGTGTAGGTACGATATTGATAAATTAAATCAATCTGCCTAGCCTTTTCCCAACTATGTTGGGGTCGGCCTCCAGTCTAACCGAATGCAGCTGAATACCAGTATTTAAAATGGAGCGACTGCTCATCTGACTTCCACAACCCAGTAACTGGTTAACACGATAACCCTTGGCATGACTGGTTGTCAGACTTTCGGGCTTCGGATGACCCGTAACGACTGTCAAAGATCCACGAATGACAGCCGGGACCAACGGCCAAATGTGGTTTCCAAGGCACGGAGTCTGGATATGTTAAGATGGTCACCCATCCACAGACCAACCTCAGCAAGCGTATCTTAACCTGATGGATCGACCCGTACAGCTGAAATTACTTAGCCAGGAGCTCTTGCACATTGTAAAAACCATAACCATAACATATCCAAACACCCCATAGAAATGTAACATTTCCTTATTAAACTTCATATTCTCGTCAATCCGTCCAAAGTGGGTTGTAGATTATAGTTATTTAACTCTTATAGAACGTTTATAAGGGTTATCACACTTAATAAGTCTCATTGTTATATCTATTGTGAGCCTGGATCAAGGAGAGTGACGATACCCTTTGGTAAGACTGGTGTCAGACTTTCGGGCTTCTGGCGACTCTTAACGACTGTCAAAGATCCAGGAATGACAGCCGGGACCAAAGGCTTAACATGCTGTTTGAGGCACGGAGGAGTCTCGGTATGTAAAGATGGTCACCCATCCACAGACCAACCCCGGCAAGCGTAGCTTAACCTGATCGATCGAACCGTGCGGCTGTTATTACTTAGCCACGAGCTCCTCATTGATAAATTAAATAACCTACCTTATTAACCGTGACGTGTTTTTTAATCACACTTATTATGATTATTAGATCTGGCAACCAGTTCAGACAAGGGGTATCGTGTTACATAGTTAGTGGTTTGCGGAGGTCAGATAGGCAGTCGCTCCATGTAAAATACTGGTATTATTCAGCTGCATCTGTTAGACTGGAAGCCGATCCTAACATAGTTGGGAAACTGTTAGACACTTAGACTTACGTGATTTAGGCATGCACCTTTGAAGTCACTACCTATTTTCAAGATGGCTTCCATCTTTTTTTTTATATTTTGCTTTTATAATTTTCAATGCAGACTTTTCGCGAATTGTAACAACTCAATAACTGTAAATGTAGCTTGCAAACTTTTTTCCTTATTTACTTCGCTGAATCCCCTGCGGTAAAGACAGGGGAAAAGAGCCGGTAACGGGTAGAATGTCCGCGCTTTTTCAACATCTTTGGCTTTATATCTGTATTTTTTTTTATTTTGTTCGAGTTTTAAACATTTAGACACACTGAGGAAGCAAAAAGTATTGTACTACTTTCCCAGGAAATATCTATGTTTGAAAAGTTTACAGCGCCTAATAAGATTTTTTATAAATGATTTCTTTAACGAATCAGACTGTTTTCGAGCTTGGCGTTAATTGAAAGTTCTATAATTGCCGTTATTATAAGGGAGTGAACTAGCAATTGTTTTTGTGTCTGGGTAGGTTTTTAATTTAAACTTAGGTACACGTACAATGGGGCTGTGGGACTTTCATATAATGGATGTAGGTAGTTTTTCTTAAGACAGTTTTTACATTGAATTTTTTTTTTCGATCGCTTCAGTAGGGTTTTTCATCATTTTCAAGAAAAATGCCATCCGCGCCTATCGTCCTTAATTATTAAGATAGAGAAATCAAAATGGTATCAAAAGATGCGTTACTAAAAGGGCTATAATCCAATTTTCGACCGATTCTTTTGGGGCTTTTTTTTCAAATAATCTGAAACTTCTTAAAAACGAAAAGAGATATCAAAGAAGAAAAAAAAAATCCTGGACAATTTAAAGGGCTACAAAATGATACCTTTCTGGTTTCGATAGGATTATAAATAAGGGTAGATGTTTACCCCTTTCGGAGACACCTTTTTTGTGATTTCACATATTTCGTTCAGAATCCATTTGTCATATTTATGTTGACAATAAATAAATAATTTTGTTATAATGTAAATCATGTCGTAATTGTAGGAAATAGGCGAATGACCGATAACACAGAAGATAGTTCAGGTTTGCGCTACAATTCACATGGTAATACAAAATCATGTAAACTAGGTAAAAACGTATTTTTTTTAAGTTATCCTTGTTTCAACGATGCCAAGTGCCTACTTACTTTTTAAAAAACAATTTATTTTTCTAATGCAAAATAAGGTAGGGGTAAATTATTTTTCAGTAAAATATAGTCAGACAACTTCACTTACGATTACGTAACGGACTCGAACACAAATACTTTAATTTTGGAAAACTAGCAAGGCACCTACCTACATTGCATTGATTAGGTTGCTGAGTAGAAAATAAAAATTAATAACACAATGCATTCAGTTGTATTCCCAAAATTGAACATTTTGTCTATCTGAAACGTGAAACACACGAGAAAGCGGAATTAGGCAGTTTGCCACACATATTTAATTTAAATACTGCTTAACTTATATTCCTGATACTGTTCAAGGTCGACCTTGAGTCACAGAAATCAATCTTTAAAATCGCACCTACCTGCATAAAAAATCCCTAAGTATGTAAATCAAATATTTCATCCAAGATCAAAAACCCTGATACAGTATTTTCTATTCTGGTCACACGGACCCTGACGTATGAAGTGAGATTTATCGGGATCTCATCTCGCCATTATCAAAGATTCAGGTTTGAGTACGTTACCCCTCCATAGATAATATAATGGGTCGGTCTGTTTGCCTTCATTATCTTTTACTCATATTTCATTGAGCGTTCCTCTTAGATCGGATTGTAATTGTTGGTTTATAACAAATAGAGACGGAATTATTCTAGCGGAATTCCGTTCAGATTTTTTTATTTTTTTTATTCGAAGAATATGGAAATTAATGTTTGAATGTTTTTTACTTCCCAATACATAGTAATAAAATCTCTCGAGGAGCTCGTGGCTAAGTAGGTAATACCAGCCGCACGGGTCGATCCATCAGGTTAAGCCACGCTTGCCGGGGTTAGTCCGTGGGTGGGTGACCATCTTTATACACCGAGACTCCTCTGTCCCTCCGATAGCACGTTAAGCCGTTGGTCCCGGCTGTCATTCGTGGATCTTTAACAGTCATTATGGGTCGTCAGAAGCCCGAAAGTCTGACAACCAGACTTACCAGGGGGTATCGTGTTACCGATGCAGCTGCAGCCGACCCCAACATAGTTGGGAAAAGGCTCGGCAGATTGATTGACATAGTTATAACATCAAGAAAACATTATTTATGAAAAAGGTGCCTGTTATTACCTAAATGGTTTCATTATAAATAAAACTTATTTTGATAGTAATCAAAAATGAAAATTTCGATGTAGTAGTTAAGTCAACCATTAAGGTAAGTTAGGTAGGTACCTGATCACATTTTATAACTGAATGCCCTTTTAAAACTTTTATGTATTCAATTCTAACCTGGAAATCCTACCATAAAATTGCAAAAAGTTTTCAGATTTAACCCCGTTTTAACCCGTTCCAAACGAGTTACACGAAGTGTCGGGTACACTAGGCCTGTCAGATAGCCGTTTAGTTCGTCCATTAATAATAATCCCTAACAGTGTCAGCCCCAGGTCTTAAGAAGACTTCGAGCCTTAATCCGTTAATCTTAATCAACTCCTTGTTGACTTCAGACTTTGTTGAAATTATCTTACCATTTCATAAACATTTCAGCTATTAATTGAGTTGAATAAATAGAATTTTCATAAATTTTCTGAAGGTACTTCTGTCGAGTGTCACAGAATTGTTTCAGCGAATTCCGGCTGACATTCTTATCAAAATATTTGACAAATGATGGGCGGTAGTGACCGCTTTTTGAACAAGGTCGCGGGATCGTACCGTTGGGAAAACAATTTGTAAGGACTGGTTTATTTTGAGTGTTAGAATTTAAGCATCGAAAGTTAGAGGGTTCTGGAGGCAGAGAATATTATTTTAGAGGAAAATTTTGGTTTGAAGGAATCAATATATGGACTACTGGGCATCCATAAAAATCCATAAATTAATGTCACTAGACTGCGAGACATTGTAATTATGTTGATGTCTAGTTACTAAATTATGACCAAGATATGCAATTAGGCGCCTTTATATAATTATAACATAACATAACCTTCGTAAAATATTAAATTATTTTTGTGACCTAACAATATTTTATGACCTTTACGCCCTGGATTTGATATTGTGTTCAGACAGAATGCAAAGCCAAATATTGTAAGTAAAGTTTAATCTGATAGTATTTTCTTTGTTTAAATGATATTATAAAGTACGTTAATTAAATCGAAACCAATTGGAAACTATGAAATCTGAAACTTGAGGAAACCTCAAAATTAAATTGGCTTATTAATTAATAATGTGCTTGTGTTGAGTTATGAATTTATCGACGTTGATTGAGAAGTGATTATGTATTAAATTCGTTGATTCATTTTATGTTAATTTGTTTTAATCCATAACGTTTCTTGCCCGTTCTTCTCCGTAGGTACCTAAAACGTTTTAGAATGGGCAACTAGCTTCACATGTCTGACGAACCGACTCCTTGACGATTGATATACACCGTGACATTTTAGTCGTTTTACAAAGGGCTACTCAATGTACCCGACATAAAATACCTCTAGGAGCAATTAAAAAAATTGTAAAATTAATTATTGTAAAATATATCTTTTTTTTCTAATGAATGTTTTGTAGTCATTGTGTCAAGTGGGCTGCTATATTTCCTATATTATATATACAAATTCAAGGGAGAGAGGTGTTGAGATGACTACTAAAATTCACTGCTACTTTCAAATCTCGGCACAAGCGTATTAAAAAGACTTGCTGATTGTCTAGAGAAAGTGACATTCTAGCAGCCATTACGATGACAGACACGTAAAAAATTTATGGGACTGACATAAGCTACCGAAACGTTTATGTCAATATACGAAACACTTTGAAACTGTTTGCCACTGTCTAAGCCCTCTGTGTAACACATTTTATAACACAATCCATAGGATTTTGATGGAAATCCCTAATCCATTGCTTCATATATTTGGAAAATTCGTCTGCTCGACAACGTTAATAGCGTATGAAAGTTATTGTAATTGAGAAAATGAGTTTGTTTGTTTGTTACGCTTTCACATTATAACGGCTGAATGGATTTTGGATAAAATTTGACGCATGGGCAGACCATAACCTGGAGATGGACATAGTTTTCATCTTGGATGGCAGACGCAGTCGCGAGCAACAGCTACTCATATATTATCCATTCGACGAGGCATTTTACATGCACTCCAGTGTTAAATGAGTTTCCATTTATTTTACAAAATCCTTTCAACACATTCTATAGTTGAATTTCAGCTTTTGTAGGTCAGTTTTCCTTTTAAACCCTGCCTTTGCTCGTGAAACGACTGTCAGGGCAGATATGCCTTTGCTCGTGAAAATGACTCTCAGGGCAGATACAGGTTAATTTTAACCGGAGTCCAAACGATGGCGTTGTTCTTTTATCGATTTTAACATTTTATACTGAGGATATCTATTATACATTGTAATATCAATCCAATCATCAATCAATCAATCATCAATAATCAATTGAATCAATTCTCCCCCTTACGACCTAGACCGAATATTTTTTGATATTCGGATAGCTCATGACCTAAAGAGGTGCTATAAAGAATATGAATTAAAAGTCAAAAAAAAAACTCCTCAGACTTTCGCAGGTCAACGCTATTTTACTAACAAAACATAAATAACACATTATTACTTAAGTTATTAAACACACGAAAATGTATAATTACTCACAATAAATACTAATAGTAGTTTTTCAAGTATTTCTAGAAATATTTTATTTGAAGTTTTTTATTTTATTATATTTAAGTTACCTATTCCAAGGGCGATTCTAGTTAGGAGCGATAAATATTTTAACCAAAGTCAATAAATTACTGTACTACATTATTTGATTCCAGTAATTTAACTAAGGAGTTGCGTTCAAACTCGACAATTTAATTAATGACATTGGTAAAAGCCTCGTTTAGGTAGGTACTTACCAAGTTTCCTTGCTGTCGAGTGAATTGAAAATTTGCAAAAACCTATTTGAAATTTACTAAAATTTTCAAATTTGATTGAAAATTGCGGTTAATGAATTATATTTTTTTGGGTTTTTTATACTGACTTAAGCTTGTCTTTACAAGCCGACAGGTATATGAAAAAGACTTCCTAACTAATATTATAATTGCGAAAATGATTTTGTTTGTTACGCTTTGGATGCTTCTAATGTGCACGTCTTTCTACATTGTTCTCACATGTATAATTTCAACATGAATGATGTAACCAATATTTTGTAACAATTTTTTATTTATTTAAAAGAGTGTCCGTGGAGTTTCTTGCCCGTTCTTCTCCATAGGTACCTACTACGCTTTGGAATGGGCAACTAGCTTCATATTTCTGACAGACCGATTCCTTAACAATTCAAAAGTGCCTGTAAATGGTTTAATTGAAATAAATGCTTTGAGTTTGAGTTTGCCGTTTTCACGCTAAATCGGCTGAGCGAATTTGGATGAAATTTGGCACATCGGTACCATGACCTGGAATAGGACAAAGGATACTTTTTATCCCGGTAGTAAGTTCCCGTGGGATAATTTCCGAAATGCACGCAGGCAAAGCCGCTGGCAAAAGCATCCTAGGCAGTCTGCCTCGTCTATCATACCGATGACTGAATGGCTAATAATATATTAAATTAAGAACTCGGTGAATGATGTTTTATTTATTCAAGTAAGCTTAAACAAACACGTTTACACGTCAATGATATTTAAAAAACTAGGTGAGGTTGATGTAAGTTGTTGTATAAACTAAGTTTCGGTTGGGGAACAAGTTGAAGCAACTTAGGGAGCAACTTTTAAGTGTTTTATTTTTATTTAAAAACTATGTCTTTAATATTGTAATTGGTTTTGAGCTGTTTTAATTAAAGTATTTATATATAATATATATATATATACTCTGATCCCAAAATTGTGAGAAGTTTATGTTTTAATCATGTTGAAAAACATTCAGTTTAGAAACTTTAGCTTTTTATTGTTCGTATCGACCTACTTTGTAATTAAAATGATTGTATTTTTGTACGAGGTCAATAAAAAGCTTTTAATTTTTTTCTGTAAATAAATATTTGAATAAAAAAATTAAATATCACTAATTTTTTTTCACCAGTGCAATGTACACAGTTTAAATTTAAATCGTAGATACCTAACCAATATTGGCAGGAGCGTCAAAGCATTCTTACTTAGTTTACACGCGACACATATTGAACAGCGTGCAACGTACACACACACACACGAAACACGTGAAGTTTCAATAAAAAATAAACTAAAACGCTGGGGATATATTTCAGGTTCACTTTTTTAGATAAAACGTTCCAGGAATTTTTGTTATTAAAATTGCAAAAGTTTTTTTTTTTACTGACGAAAATAGTATTTTGACTATACCAATCTACCATATCGTTTTAAAAATATATAGACACGAAACTAAATTGATAGCTGTCAATCTCATTTTTTTTTTTTATCCGGCAAAAAATACGTGATTTTTCAATCAAATAAAAACTGGTCAAGTGCGAATAGGAAATACGCAACAAAAGTCCCGTAGCATTGTTCGATAGACCAGTGCCGATGGCACGTTTTGGGTACTGCACGCTGAAATAAACTTATTCAAGCTTAGTTCCCAAATATACATTTTGAAGCATGAATATTGTGCCCTAAAAATAAAATATTTCGATCAGACTTATTAATATTAACTTGATTAATAATACCTAGCCAAAATTTAAGAACAAACAAACATCCAAGTTGAGCTGATAAATTATTCATATCTACCAGTTATTATTAATAATTCCCGTTTACCTGTGGTGAAGGCGAACGGGCACGTATGTGGTCGGAGATCCAGTCACGGCGTAGTACTGAATAGGTAGATATAGCTTAAAGGTTTATTAAATAATATGTCATCTTCTCTTGGACGCGCTATGGACTCAACTTGAAAAAGAAAAGTAGAATGGCTAAATATTTTTGATCAAAAAAAAAACAAAGTTACTCTGACTGTCTGTTATCTTTTCACGCTAACAAGACCTGGGTTAGAAAATAGAATATCTTGAGAAAAATTCTGAAATTTTACCCAAAACATATTTTTTCATGAATATATATTTTTTAATACATTAATTAAATCACTCTTTCTACATAAGAATATTTATTGTTTCATATTGTCTTATATAGTATTTTGTTGTAATATTCTCTGTTCTAGGATTTCTTATTATAACATACTCTGTTCTATTTCTCACGAGAAAAACAAAAGGAATGTGAATGTTGTGACAAACTCAAACTCAAAGCATTTATTTAAAAAAAAATAATTAGGTACTGGTACTTTTGAATTGTCAAGGGGTCGGCCAGTGGGCACGCCACAATTGCGGCGGTAAGGCCCCTCTTTGAGGAGTGGCTGGAGAGGCGCCACGGCGTCCTCACCTTCCGCCTGACGCAGGTCCTCACCGGACACGGCTGTTTCGGGAGGTTCCTGTTCAGGATCAAGCGGGAGGAAACGCCCGGGTGTCACCATTGTGTGGATCGCCCGGAGGACACGGTGGAGCATACGGTGGAAGTCTGCCCGGCTTGGGCGGAGCACCGCCGTGTCCTCACGGAGGCGATCGGCGGCGGCGATCTCTCGCGTCCGGCCCTGGTTCAGGCCATGGTCCGGAGCGAGAGTGCATGGGAGGCCGTCACCTCCTTCTGCGAGGCAGTTATGCTCGCGAAGGAGGAGGTGGAGCGCGCGAGGGAGATTGAAGCTGCACGCCCTCGCGCCCCTAGTCGCCGCAGGAGACGCCCCGGGCGTTGGGAGTCACAAGCTGACTTCCGGCCACCGTAGGCGCGGGCCTGCGGACGGTGAGCGATGGGCAGCTCGCCGTCCGATAAGGACCAGGCCCGGGTCGACGGCGCGTCGTGTTCCACGCGCGCCTCAAAGGGATGTCAGCAACAACTGACGGGGTCCGGAAGGACCAATGCCTGCTGGGGTTGCGGGTTTGTCTGAGAGGGATATCGCGGCCCCAGCACATAGGCAACGGAAGGAACACGGGTGGGTTTTAGTCAGTAAAAGTCTGACACTCCCTCTCGCTCTGCCCAGAGCGGGAGGAGTCATTTGATGATTTCCCACCCAAAAAAAAAAAAAAAAAAAAAAAAAAGGGGTCGGCCAGTCAGAAATATGAAGCTAGTTGCCCATTCCAACGCGTAGTAGGTTCCTATGGAGAAGAACGGGCAAGAAATTCCACGGACACTATTTTTTAAATCAGAATATTATTACAAAATATTGGTTACATCATTCATGTTGTAATTATACATGTGAGAACTTAATGATCCAGCACACACGCCACCACCAGCGAGACATTTGTGTGAGCATGACATACTCTCAGCCACCAGGGCACATTCAAGTCAATGAAAGACGTACCCAGTAAATGGTAGCTGTAAAGTATGTACATAGTGCTCACACATATGCTATGCAATTATATAATACAAAGAGATTGAATTTATACAATCTAAAGATAGTTTTACAATCTTCAGCAGCTCCAAAAATACATAGACATTCAAATTAATTCATTTTGTTTGTCTATAATACAAGTGATTTTATTCATTTACAAAAAACTTGTGACTTCCATTCCGTAATATTGCTTTTAACCGATCAAGCCCGCGAAACGCACCAGTGCATAGCCTATACTAGGCGATATTTAAATGTACCTTTGATTGTGAATGATTGCCCCGGAACTCTTGGGGAGTCAACTCCGCTAACACCTTGCAGACTTGCTAATATTGCTACGGTATTCGTTCATTCAGACATAAGTGAAGAGGAAGGAAGATAGAGTAAGTTCACAAAAAGAACAAGCCGAGTCAGAAAAGAAGCAGAATAAGTCAAGTCAGAGGCCCATGGGCGGCATAGAACCTCTGACATCAGGTTGTCCCGTGTGCTCATATGCTGGAGTGTCAAAAGTGTCCACACACATGCATTTCTGTGGACCTAAAAAGAGCTGATGACCTTGAAACGACTGAACCAAGTTTGATAAAACATATCTAAGAACCATCACTAGAAAACTAGCTTTCAAATAAATAAAAACGCATCCAAATCGGTTTACCCGTTTAAGAGTAACGGTTTCACAGATAGACACACACACATAGCGGTCGAACTTATAACACAGGTCTCTTTGCGTCGGGGGTTAAGAAATGTCACTTATGCCGCGATTGCCGTGGCCAGCTACTGGGCCGACTAACCCACAACCCCAGCAGGCATTGTTCCTTCCGGACCCCGTCAGTTGGTGCTGACATCCCTTTGAGGCGCGCGTGGAACACAACGCGCCGTCGAGCCGGGCCTGGTCCTTATCGAACGGTGAGCTGCCCATCGCTCACCGTCCGCAGGCCCGCGCCTACGGTGGCCGGAAGTCAGCTTGTGACTCCCGACGCCCGAGGCGTCAAAAAAAAGAAGACAAAAAGAACATGACTGTCGTAAAACCCTTCTCTACGTGTTTTAATAGCAACATCGAAAAACCAATGTTGATGAAATAAATGTAGTTAAGCTATCGAAACAAACCGCAGTGAGCACCGCAACACTGAAGCTCATGAACATGCAGAAATAGCAAATTGATGAGTTTAATTACACATGTATGACTATTATGAACGGGAAATGGGGTATTGCATACTGCACCTACTGTCAATCTACCACGGATACTGTTGCATTTTGCTAATATTTCACAACACAATGATACGGCACATTACGCCTTTCTTTTCCGAAAGCATAGGGAGAAGTATAAAGTGTACCCGCGTTTTCGTCAGTTTCGTTAAAAATTCCATGTTGGACACAGATCCAGACTCCGGCCTGCGACTGAGATGAATGGATGTTGTGAATTGAAAATACGGACAATTTAAGTTGGTAGTCGATATAAACAATTTCTTTCCCCAACTTTTAAGTGAACCCAACATTTACACCTTTCACACGCACTGATTGACGGAAATAAAATCTTCACGGAAGAGATTTAGTGTCAATAAACTCTACCTGTATCAAAACTTTTCCATCAATTTGCGACAAAATATTCTCACTACATTTCAAAAGGTAAAAAGGGACAATCCACATTGAACGTATATTTTTATGCGGTCGCCGTGACATATCGCCTAAAAGCGGGACTACGGGACTCGCGTCTACTATCGCCGTGACAGCCGGTCACGTTAAGCAGACCGCTCGACGTGACGTGTTTATATCAAGAGGGGATTATCCGCTGCCTACTCGTACGGACTTAACTCAATCATCAGTAATTGGATGGAGAAAACAGTTCATTTTGTTTACAGTGATAATATAAATCTTTGAACTAACAGTTTGCTCTTGAAATGAAAGAAAGAAAATTCATTCGAGGAATATAAGATGGGAATCACAATGTTGATGGCAAATATCAGAATAGCGTTGTATCAGTTGGCGATACCTGAAAATCTTTTAGACCGTTTATTCAATTCAAATTCAAATTATTTAATTTCCAGACCATACAATCCAATTTGTAACTTACATACACATTCATCTTAAACAACTACTAGTAGTACATAATAATATTTGGCAAATTTTGGTCATAATTACTAGCAATGTCAAAACCATCATTAAAATATCAAAATCACAACTATAATCATCATTAATAATAATGTCAAAATCACCATCAATAATGTCAAAATCACTATTAAGACAATCACCAAATTTGCAATAATTTACAAAACATTACTTCAAGGCACAACTTGAAGGTAATACCTGTGTGCTGGTCCAGTGCCTAATTATACCTTCCATCCTATCAGCCACAGTGACCAATAGGCTGTTGGCACTACCCGCCGCAATACGGCCACGCTCTCGCATGATTGCGTAAAAGTCGTCTATACGTGCCTCCGCGAACATCCCTGATGCGCTACAGTGCCGTGGCAACCCGAACAGCGCCCTGTATGCGTTGTTAGATTTATATTTTATTTTATATGTTATAGAATTATATCTGCAAGATCGAAGATAGAAATAGGTAACAGGTATTGTACTTAGTGCAGAGTAGTACAGAGATGCCATCTCGCATCTTCAAGACTCTGTAGCAATAGCAACTTCAGTACCTAATGTGTTGACATTGCTGAGTATGCAAGCAAAAGGCGAAAGCCGGCAGAAGGCGTTCGTTGAGCAGTTGCATCAAGGACTGCATGCCAAAAGCAATGCCCTTGGACACAGCTCATATTGTTAGTAGGTTCTCTTTTCTGGAATCCTGACCACCAGTTGTATAGACGAAAACAGCTGGTACTCTTGGACATGGCTCATGTTGTTAGGAGATTCCTGACTCTGGAATCCTGAGCACCGGTTGTTTAGACCTTGCTCCTCAAGTTATTTTAAGGGTTACGAACCTCAAAAAGAATAAACGGAACCCTTATATGACCACTTCGTTGTCCGTCTGTCTGTCTGTCAAGACCCATTTTCTCAGGAACTCGTGCAGGCATCAAATTAAAATTAATATCAAATACGTAGGTCTATGGTCCCTTGGAGCTCTAAATTTGGCAGGAAGCATGGTCTAACAGTACATGTTCAGGAAAAAGTCCGAAAATTGTTAATTTGTAGTTGTATCACAAAAAAGTGCGATTACAAATTTACATTTGCGGTTGGAGAATTGACCGTGACATAGATCGATATAATAATATAGGAGAACATGTTTTTCAACTACAATTTTAAGTTCATCCTCCTTCCGTCAAAACTAGAAGGAGTGGACGGAGGCCTTTGCCCGGGAGTGGGACAGCGTAGGGTAGTAAAAAAAAAAAAATGTTTTTGGGATAAATTCATCCCCACTACTAAAACCTTCATTGTGCGTGGTCCGACACGCACTAGGCCGGTTTTTTTTTTAAATAAATAGGTATGGTTGATTTCAGAAGAAAAATAAATATTGCACCGACCCCAAATAAAATGGGATATGAAGCGAATGATCATGAGGGGTGGTTTCAAAAGTATACTGACTTGTAGCTATGTGAAGGAATATCCGAAATCTATGATAGTTTAGGGGTATGAGGAACAGGGTGTAAAGTTCACTCATCACCCATAGAAAAGGGAGGATCCTCCGACCAGACGGGTGTGATGTCTGGCGGGCAACTGCCCAGAGGTTTTGAAGTTGGGAGATTCTATATATGTTTATCGCGCGGTAAACTCTAATTGCGCGATGCAGGATTTGTGTGACGTCGGGATGTTATGTGACGTCAGGTCTTTGATGCGTAGTTCGCATGTAGCGATGTAGATGCCGCTACATCACTCCCCTCCGGAGATCGGAGGTCGATAGTGGGCTGAGTCTTGAATCTTGCGATGCTTCACAGTGCCAGCTGTGGTTCCAGTGAGTCGGAACCGGGTGCCGCATAGTTCACAGTGGGTCGGAACTGTCTGCGGTGATTCCCTAGTGAGTCGGGGTGGCGCTGCGTCTTGATCCAGTAGGTCGGATGTGGTACAGCGATGGGTTGTGGCTGAGGATGATGACCAGGAATGCGCGTTCGCTGCATGCTTATGGTCAGGATATCCGTTGAAGCCGTGGGTGCTGGCTGTGTGACTAGCCTCACGAAAGCTTGCGTGAGTGATGATGATGATGACGTCACGCTGAAGTAGTTGCACGAAGGCTGCGTTGACGTTCATATTCGGGGTCACCAATCTAGGGGTATGAGAAACAGGATGTAAAGTTCACTCATCCCCCATAGAAAAGGGTGGATCCTCCGACCAGACGGGTGTGATGTCTGGCGGGCAACTGCCCCGAGGTTTAGTTGGGAGATTCTATATATGTTTATCGCGCGGTAAACTCTAATCGCGCGATGCAGGATTTGTGTGACGTCATGATGTTATGTGACGTTAGGTCTTTGATGCGTAGTTCGCATGTAGCGATGTAGATGCCGCTACAATAGGATACATTTATTCCAAAGTCGAGACTCAAAGCCTTGTTTTGTCAAGTAAACACTCATTTCTCTCGCCATCTGGACCTCTAAGCAGCTATACGTGACATGTTTATACCAAGTGGAGCTAATCCTCTGCCAACTTGTACGGACTTAACGATGGTCGATCGCCCTAATTATGTCCGAGCTCAATGGTCGGGTAGGTATTTACTTTTTTAATTGCGAAAACGAAATAAAGCGGATTAAAGGGGTCAATGTGGTTTTATCGCATGATTCATGTTTATAGGCGTGTGGGAGTTTTTGGTTGGATAAGAAAGAATGTTATTTATAAACTTTAGCGAAGTAAAATGCTACTTACATGAGGCTTGTTAAACAATTCTTTAGAAATGTTTATAATCAGCTCTTTTTAAAGATGAATATATATTATTAGATTTAGAGATTAAGAGAGATTAGTAGAGAATGGAATAAATGTTTATTGTCTCCAGTAGGTACGTAAACAAAACTATAATACCGGAACAAATGATTAAAGCGTCAGCAAAGCGTCAGCAAAGCGTCTGCTTAGAGGGTTGCTAAGTGCTGGTTTTAAGGTTAAAACACACAAAAAATGTTCTATAATTCTCGTGTAAACTAAAAAAAAAGATCATTACAAATACACCAGCACGCGTAGCATGATTACCATAGAAACGGATTTTCTACGGGTTTTGTCGACGGAAGAATAGACAAAATGATAGATTGTGATTCTTTATCTACCATTTTGTCTATTCTTCCGTCGACAAAAGCCGTTTCCATTGTAGTCATGCTAAGCGTGCTGATTGTAGGCTCAAAACAACTGAAAATTCGCAAAAAACTGATAACTTTTCTAAGAAAAAACCTCGAAATAAAACCTAAACATAATGCTCTAATTACCAGAAAGTAGTAAACTTTCCATTACTGTTCTTTCTTTCTTTGTTTGAGAAGAAGCTTTAAACGTACAATGAGATAATTATCGGCCGAATTTATAATTAATTTCACACGTTAAATATGAAACACTCATTAAATTTTTAATTGTAACACTGCAGTCAATTTCCTTTTTCCCAATAATCCCTTATATAAGTAAATAACATTATTAATGACGAAACCAAAATGATTCCAAATATAAAAAATTGAATTTAAATTTAATGAATACTGATAGTTATTAAGAAACCTCTGAAATTGTATTCAAGTACCATTGTTCTTTATAAACGATAAATGATTTAATTTCTGTAATTAAGTTTGTGTACACACGGCTACACATCAAGCTATACATTTCCAGTTTATGCTGATCTCGCATTGTATAGGATTTCGGTACAATGTGAGGTCAGCTTATACTGGAAATGTATAGCTTGGTGTGTAGCCATGCGTACGAGTACACTTTTACACGTCGAGAAAGGCCGAAACAAATTCAGAGGTCACAGTCTCTTTTAAAGTGCAGACATAATCTTGGTCAGATCATGTAAGGACCATGTAGATTACTGTCTGAAATAGTCTTTTGAGGAAAGAACCACACATTTGAGGGGACTTGTCTACACTCTGCAATCAGCATTTTGTTTAATTTGATTGTTTGTTTTAGTTTGTTGTCATTTGCCAGTGTAGTAACACAGATTATGCAATGTAAATTTTCTTTGGTCTCTGGCCATGACATCAAGCAATAGATAAAATTTGTCAAACTTCTACTACTTGAATACGAGGCTTTTGGAGTTGTATGTGTGTATTTTATGTATTTTTTTTTGTAATGTGCGTTTGTTTTGTACAGAATAAACAATTTTTCATTTTCTTATCTTTCTTTCAAGCATTTGTCAATAATAATTTCAAAGATGACAGTCTGAAACCAATAAATCAATTAAAAAGTCCAAAAGAAGCCAAAACGAGAACCAATTTGAACTCTAGAATTAAACTGAGTTCGCGATGAAAACAATAAGGAAACCTTATCTTCTAATAGTCGTAATTATCCAAGTACCAATCAAGTTAATCAAAGTACGATAAACTTTGATTGTGGATTCACCTGTGGGTATCGTAAAAGTCTTTGGCAATAACGTTAAATAGGGAGCGTGTGCAGAAGTAAAATAGTGCAGATGTTTTATTGTTTGTTGTACGTTATATTAATCATCAGGGCGTATAGGAGCCTAGGGTTCATACTTCGTCGTGCTCAATAGTTCAAACACATTAAAGCTATTACAATGCGTTGTCGTTATGATATTGTATTCCTTGTACAATGCGTTGCTAAGAAGTCAGTTGGAATGTAATGCAATCATTTGGGCACCTCATGAAACTAAATATACAGTCTCATGTTGGAACGCATACAAAATAAATTCATAAGGTATCTGTACATGAGACTGTATGGAGTATATCCTTATTATCCATTGATGTATCCAACCTTGTTTGTTCTGGGCATGGTTGGGTAAAACAAGTTGGGATTAAGAAGGGATATGAATCTCGCCATTTATATGTTAAAATTAATCAATAGTAAAATCAAGAATCAGGGGGTATAGAGGAGGTGAATCTGTGTGTGCCCGACAACTTCGTGCTGAGGTGGAGACGGCCGCAGCTGCTGACGGTGCCGCGCGGCAGGACAAACTTGCTTCTAAAAGCGCCCGTTACTCGCGCTTTATTTATTTACTTATACTTTATTTCAGACTAGGTTGTCCATAGAGTGTTAGTAATACAATGAAACTTATGAACTATGTTAGTAATACGTACACTTAATGAAATCGCCGAAAGGATTGTCATTTTTTCCTGTTCACTGACTGAATTCGCAAGAATAACTGAATACCATTTGTGTTACAATTTGTAATAAGTATAAGCTTAGTACCATCCTATTGCTTTGGTATATCCTGTTGAGATAGAAGTGTTGTATAAATAAATAAATAAAATAAAAATAAAATCTTCATACTGTCGTGAAATTCGTCTGCTTGTAAACAATATTTTGAGATAACATAATATATCGCCACTTGGTGATCCCAGTAGGTATTTTTAATAGCCCACACCGCTGCTTATCCTTGTGATTTCTTTGCTAGTAATCACAAAAATCGTCAAGCAAAAAATAATCTACACTAATATTCTAAAGACAAAAGATTTAGTTTTTTGTTTATAATGAATAAACTCAAAAACGACTGGACGGATTTAGAAAATTCTTACATCAGTTGAATGCTATATTATCACTGAGTAACATAGGCTTTAATTTATAAAGATATCACACGAGCGAAGCCGCTGGCGGAGGCTAGTTAATATTATATAAGCAACAATAAAAAAAAAAAACTAAGCCACAAAAAGCACATTGTTTTAAAAAAAACGGTGACTTTTAAAAACCATACAAAAAATCAGGAACGTCGTGTTACTGGGTCAATTTGATGGAATGATGTCTTCAGCAACTTTCAATCCGTAAAATCATCCCCAATTCATATTCATACCAGCACATTTAAAAAAAAAATGGCCACTAAAAAACCTTTACATACCTACGTCAACCGCATTTTGCCTTGTTTCTATTTGAAAAGGGAACAAAATTGTTGAAAGTCATATAGGGTAGATGTGGGTCCCGCAAATCCTGTCATTCGCCCCTTGAAAGTTTGAGGACAGAATCGCAGAAAATAACGTGTCATGACCAAGACTTAGAGACCGGACGATTTGGCTATTCAATTTGTTTTTATTAGAATTTCTGTATGCGTAGGGGCTTTTGGTAGTATGAAGTTGTAATCTTACGTTGTAGGGGTTTGTAGATTATAATTCGAGATAGGAATGACTGTTATAATATTATTACATTCCCTTATCCTTTATTTCATTATTTACATATAAATTATATTTTAAATTATTAGAACAAAAATAAAATCCTTTATTTAATTATTTATACATAAATTTTAGTTTTAAATATTAAAATACAAAAACATTTAAAAATAGTAGCCTAGCGGTATCGGGAACAGGGTCCAAGCTACCGGCGGTCAGGGATCTAGAGAGAGGAACCTCCTAACAACGCGAGCCGTGTCCGCTTTCTGAATCAAGCCCTTTATCCAGCTGCCCAACGAGAGCCTCCTTTGGTGTTGGTCGAGGGTCTTGGCAATTAAGCCATTGGCTAATGCGACTATCGGCACAATGATCGCTGAGCCCACATCTCACATGTCGACAAACAACATAGTATCATTATTAATATGAGTTCCTATCCGTCTAGTTTGTTATGGATTATTTTAGTTGAGTTTTTTGAAATTTTACTCAGGGTCAGCTGAAATTAGCTAGCGAAACTACGCAAAAAATAATCATCAAATTTATTTATTTTTACCCGACTACGGTGAAGCACCAAGGAGGGTTATGATTTTGACCGGTATGTATGAATGTTCATCTGTTACCTCATAACTTCTAAAATACTGATCATAATTTAAGAAATGAGGTATCGTTGGATGCATCTTTATCGTCCGCGTCACATTAAATGGCGCCCTCTAGAGGACATAAGTCATTAAAAAATTAAAAAAAATGGCATTACCATTATAATTTTGTAGGTGTACCCTATGCGACCACGGCTTTACCTTAGCCATTTTTGTACCTATGCAGCTATGCCTTGATTTCTGTCTGAAATGTTTTCTTGTTTCATACTTTTTAGAGCATGTTTTTCAGTAGTCGGGATTTAGATTTTGAATTTACTTTTTTTTTTGTTTTTTCCCGCGGGGTTTCGCTAGGCAATTTCATTTGACCCTGTATTAGTGCCAAATTTTTGATGAAATTTAAAATTATGAGTCGCTGCAATGATACTTATTCAGTATTCAGGGAAAGTAATTGTTCAATAGATTGCCACACTACGTCAATTTTACGAGTTAAATCAATTTTATACAACTCTCTCCCAGCATCTGTGTTTTCCCTTGCACATAACCCATCTTCCTTCAAAGCAAGAGTGAATAGGCACTTTCAGGGCACACTCGTTCCATCATTGACCTCATCCATCGCTTTCTATCAGTCAAGAACGGGGTCAAGAGCAGGACGATTCTGTAAAAAAAAAAATGTCATAAAATGACAGTCTGTTGTGATTTGAACATACGGATAATTTTAGTTGGTAACTTGCTAAACGATTAATTTCCCTGTCTTTACCTATTTATTTAAACTTTTCAAAAACAAAAAACGTACAACGACAAACTATAAAAAATGCTAGGAACCAGTTCCTATGTATGCAAAGCCATGCCATAAGGTAGAAAATAAATCACCTCTTTTTTATTTTTTTGTAGTCTGTTTGAGATATCGCGTCGGATCGTATTTATCGTAAGCATTCATCAAAGTCTGCCGCAATGTATTATCCATTGAAACCGGAGTGTGACTAAGAATCGGATTTTTATCGAGAAACGTGAGAAAATTTATACTTTCAATACATTTTGTATAATAGTTTGATATTCTCATTTTTTTATGCTGGATTGACAGTGTTATGAAAATATTGCAGTGCGGCTTTTTCGCTATCCTGCGTAGAAGTGACTGCTATTCAGTAAGGATTTTTCGTTTTACGCTGCTAAATACAGCACTATCTTCCATAACTAAATAAATCGCCTGGTAGACTGTAAAAATTCTAAGTCATAACATAATAGTGTCATCTACAAACCCGCGGGCCCTCGTGGTGGATTGTGTCCCACTCTCTCTCACAGAGAGGAGACCTGCGTCGCAGCAGTGGGAACGTCATAGGCTGAATTCGTTTTTTTTATTAATGTTTCTAGGAGTGTGTTTTAGTTTAATTTTTGATCTCCTGTGCGAGTCTCAATAAATACTTTTTCTTACTTAATTATATTTACTTGCTTTCTTGTATGGTGGGTTTGTCTAACAGGATTGTCAGGATTGTCTGTAGCTGTGATTGATTGGATGCATTCCACCAGCTTTTATGACAAATCTTTTACAATTCAAGCAGTACCGACGGTTATGGAATGCCTTGCCCGTGTCGATAAGGCTTGCTCAATCTTTGTCCACTTTTAAATTGTGGTGAAAAAACACTTCCACACTTCTTATTCTTGTTTCATTTTTATTATTTTATATATATGTATATATTTATGTGGTTAAGTTTATGCTTTATGTATTTATTGTGTATGTAAATGGTACACCACTGACTACCTGCAGTATTGTCTTTCCTTCTTCCTTTAATCCATCCAAAGGTTGTCTGTAAAAGATCGCTTTTAGCGATAAGAACGCCCATTGTGTCCCCCAAGTAAAATTTCTAAATTTATTTCTGTAATTTGTATGGTGTGCATAATAAAGAATATTCTATCTATATATTGTCATTAAGCAGTATTAGCTTCTGATACTGACTGTTCATAAGGCTAAATGGTTGACCTGCAGTTGTGAAGCAAAGCAAAGCCTACGTAGTTTTCAATAGTACTCAATATAAGTTTAACTTTTTTCTTGGGCTGTGAATTTGAAACAAGGTTTAATTCCAAATTAGTAAGCGATCTATCAGTTATTAATTAAGATTCAATAAAAAGCATATTTCTAAGTATTCTTCGCTGGTTTTTAATTAATTGAAGTACTGATAGGTATCCATGACTTGACATTTAGATAACTTAATGAGAGTGTTGAATATAAAAAAAGAAGAAGAGTAAAATACTGGTATACAGCTGCATCCGGTTAGACTGGAAGCCGACCCCAACATAGTTGGGAAAAGGCTAGGCAGATTGAATGAGAGTGTTGAATATCGTAAAAATTCTTAGAATAAAACTAAGCTATAACCAGCCCTGCAGGTCTACAAGCGTTCTAGTACTTGTTATTCAAATTAGTTCATCCTAACTAATATTATAAATGCGTTTAAGTGAGTTTGTTTGTTTATTTGTTAGCTTGTTTGTTACGCTTTCACGTCATAACCACTCAACCGATCATCATGAAATTCATACACGTTTTCAGGGGTACAGAAAAGGACATAGGTTATCTTTCATCCAGAAAAAAAGTAAGTTCTGTTCTCGAGAGATGATTGATTTACAAAATGAAATAAAACAAGCCCTGGCAGTTAAGAGGTGACCAGTCTCAACCGACGGCACTCCGTTAACGAACATGACGCGTTGATTAGCACCATTCCGCTCAACCATTTTGTAGGGAGCCGAATAATTCAACACACGCGCGCCAGCATCAGTGAGACTTAAGTGAGCATGATACAATAACATGAAACATGAGCACAATAAATTTCACCTTCCTCTCAGTAGATATTGTCTGCACACATGAGTTCAACATTGATACTTGTCAGGTTTACACGTGTTTCCCTTTAGGGTATATTTATTTTCATTCGATACCATACTTTACTTTCAACAATTGGGAATATAATTCTTCCTCCTACTTATATTAGAAATTTGGCAGTTTGAATATTTGCTGCTCTTTCACGATTTTAGGGCTGAATAGAATTCGATCAAGTTACGCCAATTTGGGTAAACAATGACATAAAAATTAAAAGCAAAAAAACCTTTAAAAAAATAGCTTTTATTTAAATGCTCTAAAAAGAAGAAAATTTAATTTTCTATTAAAATTGTAACTATCAACATATAACCTCATTATACACAATTTATATGATCATAAAAGCTTCAGTGGACAAGCCAGTAGAACTAGGAGTCTATAAGCTTGCAACTACCTTTTGCACGACTCCTAATGCGAAGCAATCATTTGTTTTGCCTCCTTTCTGCAACTGTTTTTATTGTTGCACTCCTGCTAGTACACAGAACCCACTTAATTTATATACCATTTTATAGATAATTCAATGGAGATTAATTCTGAACTTTTCTAAAATTTATTTAACAGCAAAAACGAAAAGAATATCAAAATAGTTTTAAATTTTTCTCGTCAATCAAGTGTGAAAACATTGTAGTTTGCGAAAAAATCAATTACTTAATTGAATCCATTTTTTTTTAAATGGATTTGTTTCAAACATAATGAGGAACTATGGAAAATGGCTCTTTTATTGAAAGTAGTTTTTTTTATACGATGAAATGAGCAATATGTTTCGTGCACTTTTGGATTTTCAATTTTATTTATATTTTGTGAGCGTACTGAGTAGCCACATCTTTAAGATTACTATATTAAGTGTGTCCTAAGCTATTACGTACTGTTTTGAAAAGAAAAATAAAACTGTATCCCCATATTTCTTCAACTGCAGGTAGTAGTTTTTCATTTACATAAACATTTTTCTTACTTTGTTTTGTCATTTATTTTTCAACCAAATCTTGTGGCTGTCAAAGTAACAAAATCATAATTATGTCAAAAACTTTTAAAGCCCTGTAAGCTTGCGTGACTATGAAAAACCGAACAAAGCCTAATTTGTTGAAATCGTTCGAGTTATTCAGGTTTTAAAAAGCAATTTACAAGGCAGGCGCAAAAAATAGCCCGTTAACGTCGCAGGTTGTTTAGATTTCTTAGAAATTGCTCGCTTGAAGAGTTTTTCCCTGTAAATATTCAAGCATTATTAGGTTTATATACCTTTCGATAAGATTTGAACCATCTTTTGGTAAGTTTTGACTCTTAAATCAATTAGCATAATTCTTAATTATCTTTCGAGATTACTTCTTTTTATATGAAGTTACTGAATAGTCTGAAACTTTATCGCCTGCATTTCAATAAGCGTAGTCAGTTTTATAGCTTACATACTTACTAACAAAATACTTGAGTTATAACGATTTTAGTGGCGACCAATATAATTTATTTCAATGAGTTCGATGAATTAATCAGTTTCAGCATTTGTTTAACATAATTATAAAACCAAATAATGGCCGATTGGGCCGAAAGGTTCTGGAGTGGCGATTGCGTACCTACTAGGCCTCCCACAAGCTGGACCGATGACCTTGTGAAGGCCGCTGGAATCCGCTGGATGCAAGAAGCACAGAACCGGTCGAACTGGCGATGCTTGGTGGAGGCCTATATTCAGCAGTGGACGTCTTTCGGCTGAAGTTATGATGATGATGATAATGAAGAATTATAATACCGATTGATGTATAACAGTGATTTGTACAATTACACCTTTTTAACATCCTTAGATGATTCAAATCGTTGTGACACGGTGTGTAAATGTATTTCATCTAGAAGTACTCGATATTACGTAACATTGCTCCCGGCACGTGTCTACATATCGCCGGTCTCCGGACATTACATACGATGGATTGGGTTGTACATACCATACACTTCGTTGGTTTTTTTTCCGCGCGTTAAGTCTTGATTGTATTCGATTTTTGCAAATTAGGTACTTTATTCTACTACTCTATAAAATTATTTAAACTTAATTATTATTTCATGCAATTATCTTAAAAAACATGCATTATAACATATTTTTGAATCATCATCAACATCATTTCAGCCAAAAAACGTCCACTGCTGGTCATAGCCCCCAAGCACCGCCTCTTCGATCGATTCTGTGCTTCCCACATCCAGCGAATTCCTATCCCATCCGCAATTCGCAAGGTCATTGATTCCCCTTGTGGAACGCTACGTCTTCTGGTACGCGGTCGCTACTCCAGAACCTTTCGGCCCCATGGAAATTGAATTTGAAATTTGTATTTTTGAATAATCTGTTACCTTTGAAAAGGTCCAAAAAATCGAAACGCTTAGAAGCTACGGTTTTCTATAAAACTACCTACACACTATGCGGGCGGCATGAGTGCCGGCTTTTGCCACGCGGTACGTACCCCCGGCTTTATCGCCTTAATTTTTTTTGTGCGGCATGGCCAGGCGCGCCGCGGCTTGCCCGGCGGCATGTGGTGTAGGAGCTATAAGAGCGGTTGGCCGCCAGAAACGACCGCAGTGACGGCTGTCATGTAAGATGGCAGCGGAGTTTGACTTTACGGTGTCAAAAACGTTCTCTAGGGAAACACACCAAATTACTTTCATAAATAACATCGTTCGCCTGTAAATTGCGGTCGCAATGTGGCGGCCACAGCTCTTCTAGGAAACCATAACATTACTTAGACTTCCCAATCCATCAAATTATCTTATCTAGGTTAACACGAACCAGCTGGTTTTACATGAAAACAGGCAGTTTCCTGATATAGTACTGAAAGCAGTTATATTAATAATCCGCCCACGGCCACATACCTGTACTAAACGCATACTAAACATTAAAGGGGACCACAAAGTGCGAATGCCGAACATTTTAGTGAAAAATATTTACAGACTGTTGTCCGTTCAGGCTAAATTCTACATTTTAAAAAGGTTATTGTTTAGGGTTAAACCACAATTCAGGATTAGGCAGGCTTTCATAAGGTTTTTCTGTTGTTTTCCAAAGCCAAGACTTTATGCGGGATAAGTACCGCACTATGGTCTTTTTCTTTTTTTCATGTGGTTAGTGACTATCCTAATGTCAGAGTTATAACGCCGCCCATGGGCCTCTGAATTGGCTTCACATGCCGTCGAGAAATATCTCTCAGGCATGCCGGTTTCCTCACAATGTTTTCCTTCACCGTTTTTGAAGCAAGTGATAATTATACAATACGCACATGAATCCGAAAAGTCAGAGGTGCGTGTCCTTTTTTTTTTTTTGTGGGTGTGAAATTATCAAATAACTTCTCCCGCTCTGGGCGGAGCGGGAAGGTGTGTCAGACTTTTAACTATGCAACTCCTCGACTGAGCTCTATTTTGCGTAAAATACTCACACGATCTCTGAACAGTTGCATGCACCCATGTTTCGCGTGCGTTACATTGTGCTCTACCGTTAACAGCGAATTTTCACACCATAAATAAAAGTCGTTTCCAGCAATTATTTAAGCACAAATTTACAGTTTGATGTACTGAATGCGTAGATTACGGCTTCGTGAACGTTTTTTGTGCACTCTCGTCATAAAAATCGTCAGGTTGAAAGTGATCACTTCATAGTCTTGCCGCTGAACTTGGTTTCCAAATTATTAAGCGAAAGGCTTTGATCCATAGTTTACTTCTTTCTACGTTTACGTACGTTTTTAGGGTTCCGTAGTAAACAAGGAACCCTTATAGTTTCGCCATGTCCGTCTGTCTGTCGGTCTGTCTGTCCGTCTGTCTGCCCGTGGTTTAGCTCGGAGACGTTTAGTACTAGAAAGCTGTAATTTGGCATATGTATACATATTAATCATGCCGACAAAGTGGTAAAACAAAATGAAAAAAAAAATTTTTTTAAGGTACCTCCCCTACACGTAAAGTGGGTATTTTTTTTTTTCTCGTCTACCCCATGTTGTAGGGTATCGTTATAAAGGTCGTTCAAAAGTGTTGAGTTTGCGAAAACCATTTTTGGATTCAGGGATGCGTTTGCGAAAAATTAAGCTTTTAACTGAAAATTTTTGCCAGGTAAATGGTTGTACTTGGATTTGTGAAAAAAATCACAGCAGTAGTATATATAACAAAATTAAAAGGAAAACTATCAGAGCTAAGTAGGCTGTACAGGTTACGGAGTAATAATCAACCAACTTAAACTTGCGGTTTGAAAAGCATTATCTCCCATACATTCCGTATGGGAGAACATGTTTTTCAACTACAATGTTAAGTTTGTTCTTGAGATAAATTCATTGCAACTACGGAACCCGTAGTTGTGCGTGGTCCGACACGCACTTGGCCGGTTTTTATTATAACAATTCAGTGCACTGCATACAGCCATTGGGTTATCTATATATCTATATATAAATATATAAAAATCAATTGCCGTGCATTTTTCTCGCAAAAACTCGAAAACGGCTCGACCGATTTGAATATATATTTTTTTAGTTCATCTCAATACAGGAGTGTTTTAGGAAAACAAAATTTGCAAAGGAACAGCCAAAAAACCAAAATTTTAATTTTGACATTACAACGTCTGACGGGCCAGCTAGTGTTGAATAATTAGACAACCAAGCGGAACAAATTGGTAGTGTTTCTCTTGTCCTCATTCAAAGAAAAATTTCCCAGTTCATTTATTGAATTTCGACTACCGAAACGTTGAATTGGAGCGTAACTAAATAAAACTATTACAGTTCTCAAACGGAGAAAACTTAAGTTCTTCTACGCACGATATTTGGAGATAAAATTTTAGTATCAAGGCCAAATTGTAGGCCACAATAGCTTAGATAGAATCTAAGTATCTTCCAAAGGAATTCTAAAGCCTAACGATACATACTTACAGATAACAAGACCTTCAGAGCATTATTTTTTATTTGTATACAGTTATGTGCGTCGTAGTTTCATTGCGTAAAGTTACCACTATGAAATGGCACTTGCTTTCTAAGACTGGACTCTAATGCCACAGTATAATAGAGTAACAGTTTTATATCTCGGCGATGACCTTGAAATAATTACCTACGGAAGCTCACACTTATACTGAGGTTTCGAATCGCGTCATTTCGGCCGTTTTCTGTTACTTATTTTTACTGTGTTATAGCTTTTAAATATTATCGTGCATTAATTTATTTCATTTCATGAATGAATTATGATGGCCGACTCAACAGTTTGAAAATTCTCTTTTTCTTTTGTTGACTGAACCACAAATGACAATATAACTCAAAATTGAAAACAGTCTATTCCTGTACCTACTCTAGGTAGTAGATGTATGGAGGTCAAATGTAGGCGTTTTTAGATATTGTTTTGAACTAAGTAGGTCAACATTAGAAAAGGATGAGATAACCTAGACCTATAGGACTAATATTATAAAAGATAATAGGACCTAGACCTATATTGTTTTACTAGACTTCTCATGGAAAGTGGGATTTATTAGTCCAACTGTTAGGAGATAAATTAGTTTCAGGGTTTTATTTAGACTGCATTGATTATTCCACGTACTTCACGTATGTACAAGATAACTAACTCTCAACTAAAGCCCACACAGCTTCGATGAATATTGTAAACCAATCCGATTAATAATTATATATTCTAAACACATGTTTCGACGTCGATACGAGACGAGAACTGCAAAGTCGAGTACAATATGGACGAATCGACTGCTGAAATATCGAACAGAATTTAAATGCTTTTGATTTATTCGGTTTGAAAGATATAGTGAGTTGCTAAGCTAAGTTTTAGTGAATGGAAATATGATTTTATGTTGAATATAATGTACGTTGTAGTTTTAGATATTCATGGTAAATAGATAATCAAGGATAGGACTAACATCGTATGTATATCTTTCATTGTTTAGTGGTGGTATGATTTTTATAACTCGACAAAAGTTATAGTACATTACTGTCGCGGCCTGCAACTGGGTCATTGATGGACGAACGTGAAAATGTAGGCCGAGGCGAAGGCGAGGCACACATACGTGAGTCCATCAATGCCTGGTTGCGGCCAAGGCTTGTATAGTACTTTTTCAAATAATGCGCGGAAATTCAAACTAAGTAAATCCTATTATGTATAGGTATATTTATTATATATCCTACTAATATTATAAATGTGAAACTTTGTATGTTTGGATGTTTGTTACTCAATCACGCAAAAACGGCTGAACGGATTTGGATGAAATTTGGCACACATGTAGTTTATAACCTGGATTAGTACATAGGATAGTTTTTATTCCGGTACTACGATCCCGTGGGATAATTTCCAACATCCACGTGGCCGAAGCCGCGGGCGGAAAGCTAGTTAATTATAAATTCCAGAATCAATGACGAACAGCGATAATTTTTCACGCGCGCAATATTTGCAAGCCAATTCGAAATTTAAATCTTTGATAAGTTACCTCCTTGGTTACCATGTGTTGAAGTAAAACTCGTTCCATTTTTAAATAACCGGGCCGGACGCTCGCATTATATTCGACCAGTACCGCAATTTCGATTTATCTCTAAGAAAGTTATCAAAATAATGCTCGATCAAGCATTTTTTAGAAAAAATATTTCGTATTAATTATTATGATATTATGCCTCATTCGTCCAGTGATCGCAAGCGTTACTGCTGACCATGAAGTCCTGGGTTTGATGGCCGGGTCGGAAAAAGTGTTATTGGGTTTTTCATCTGAAATTTCTCAGAAGCAGCCCGGAGTCTGGAATTATGCAATTTTGTCATGGCAATCGGAGGCCGCCTGTTACATGGGACTTAAATATAACTGGTGAAATGTTGGTGTACTATATGTAGGTGCACCTCTGCTAATCCTTCGAAAAATACAGGCGTGATGCCATGTCATGAGTCACGAGCCGACTTCCGGCCACCGTAGGCGCGGGCTTGCGGACTGTGAGCAATGGGTAGCTCGCCGTCCGATAAGGACCAGGCCCGGGTCGACAGCGCGTTGTGTTCCACGCGCGCCTCTAAGAGATGTCAGCACGAACTGACGGGATCCGTAAGGGCCAATGCCTGCCAGGGTTGCGAGTTTGTCCGAAAAGGATATCGCGGCCCCGGCACTTAGGCAACGGAAGGAACACGGGTGGGTTTTAGTCAGTAAAAGTCTGACACGCCCTCCCGCTCCACCCAGAGCTGGAGAAGTTATTTGATAATTTCCCACCCTCAAAAAAAAAAAAAAATGTCAGTATGTAAAGTAATTTATAATAAATTTAATATCAATAACTCGGTTGTTTGAATAAATAAATCTTGTCTGTTTGAAACCAATTTCTTCACACACAATATTTTACAATATTGTGTTTTATTTCGCAAAAAGATATTCTCTCAAAGGATATTACTTTTCATAAGCCTACTTAAATTAAATTATTCAAAACATAAATTACAGATCAAAATTAGAGATCCGAGAGCAGCCCTTCTAATTATTGTTTTTCGGCAAAAAACACTTAAACTTTAAGCCAATTCAAGTTAACAGCCGGCTATGATTTCCAGATTTACCTACTTACCGTTCGTAATCATTATTTCGCGAAGGTAATCCCTCGGACGTTTGAAGGGCAGACCTATAATAATAATTATTCTTATTCTTAATAATGTTCTATAGGTCTGAATTATTACAATATATTAAAAAGTTCGTTGAAACCTTGCCTGGGGGATAAAATAGGCCGTCCCGGTGACCGCTTCATGATAAAAAAGTTAGACAATATTACATTCTACCCAACCACGATGTAACCGAAAGGACGGGGGTGTATTTTTACCAAAAATTAGTTTTTTCTTTAGTAAGTTCTTCTGATATTAGATAGGCATGTCATTGAATGGTGGGCATTGAATTGAAAAGATAAGCAATCGGAATAAGTATTCAGCCATGTGCCCAATTTCGATCTTCTTATAAACCGTAAAAAACAATTTATTCGTAAATAGTCTATGGAGTACTTTATCCTTATCGGATAAAGTGCCGATATTTGCGGCATAATAGTGACGCTGCCTCGGCCCGGCTAAAGTGCCGTAAGCATTGCATTGTCATTGTCACTTGTTATTTTGTTTGATTATTGAGGTTAGTTCGTCGCCCTTTGTATTTATTGATCGTATTTGTTTTAGATAATTATATCAAAAGTCACTACAATTACTGAATTTACGAAAAAATAAGTAGTATATGAAAATGGCTGAAAGGTAGGTTCGGTTGGAACTGACCATACAAGGCGCCAGCGTCCGTTTAGGCACAAGAGAATGTAATTTTTTGTGAATGTCGTCTTTTACAGCGAACTAACCTCAACAATCAAACAAAATAACAAGTGTGACAGTGACAATGACAACGCAATGCTTACGGCACTTTAAAAAAAAAAAAAAAACAGGTATATAACCCATAGTAGAAAAAACACACAAATAAACTACCTCAACACAAATTAATTAATTTATAAAAATTCATAATCAATTCATTACAATAGCCTCTTACGTGCGACACTATATGTAACTTGTCTGTCACAGCAGTGTCGCACATAAGGACAGTCCAACTTTAGCCAGGCCGAGGCAGCGCCACTATTATGCCGCTAGTGGCACTCTATCCCTATAGGAAAATAGTTAGGTATAGAATAATAGGTAGATAATACATTGCCAATATTAATTCAGAAATTTCGCAAAAATAAAGTCTAGTTACTCATAAGTGCACCACAGGGAAATTTTCCCATCACAATTTCGTTGAACACAAATTACAACAACTTTTCTGTTGTATTACAATTTCTGCCCTTACTTCTTTAACTATTGAGGAATAAAAATAAAGTTTTATGATTAATTTTGCTTGATGCGGTCAATTTATCATTCCCGCCCAAGACTATTTGTTTCAGAGAGCATATTATGTCGATAAAAAATAATACTTATGCGAAATGTTCAGGGCAGATAGAAAACCAACTATCTGACTACCCTCCTTATGATATCATTTTTAGGGTTCCGTAGTAAATAAGGAACCCTTACAGTTTCGCCATATCCGTCTGCCTGTCTGTCGGTTAGTACTAGAAAGCTGTAATTTGACATATGTATACATATTAATCATGCCGACGGTGGTAAAATAAAATCAAGTTTTTTTTTTTTTTTACGGTACCTCCCCTACAAGTGTTGTGTGTTTTTTTTTTCTCGTCTACCCCTTGTTGTGGGTTATCGTTAGAAAGGTCGTTCAAAAATAGTGAGTTTGTGAAAACCATTTTTGGATTCAGCAATTCGTTTGCGAAATATTAAGCTTTTAACTGAAAAAGTTTGTTCTTGGGATAAATTCATCCCAACTACGGAACCCTTCATAGTGCGTGGTCCGACACGCACTTGGCCGGTTTTCGCTATTAATTGGGTTGTGGAGATCAGATGACAGTCGCTCTCTGTAGAATAACATAATCACCCTTTAATGTTTCCACTGCTGAGTCCCAGGCCTCCTCTTTGTGAGAGGAGTAGGCCATAATCCACGACGCGGGTCCAGTGCGGGTTGGTGGACGTCACCTGTCTTCGAATTTTTGGTTCTAGAACATGCCGGTTTCCTCACGATGTTTTCCTTCACCGTTTTGAGAGCAGTGGTGATGAAATAAATTACACAAAGTAAAGCGCTTGGGCTCGAATCCACGACCTACAACTCGTAAGTCGGGGCTGATATCACTGGGCCGCCACAGCCCTTCTCTGTAGAAAATAGTGTCAGTCATTTGTGATTGATTTTTGAGACCAATATCTGTCTATATATCTATTTAGCCCATAATGTCCCACTGCTGAGCAAAGGCCACCCTTTTCCTCACACGTCTGTCATTGCGGGCCAATCCCTTCGGTAGAAGTCAAGTACGTCCCCCCATCTTCATCTTGGTCTGCCGCGAAGTTGCCTTGCTCAAGAGATAAGCTGGACGGATACTAAAGTAGGTAGTAAATACCGTTAACTTTGTCGACATTAGTTAAGTATTAAATTTGGTAAATGGCTACATTATGTAAGAAATTATCCAATCAATTTTAGTACCAAACACAAATATTTTTTTAAGAAAATTAAATTGTCACCGCGTGTGTTGACATCAGTTTTTACCTACTCTAATAGCAAGAGAAGCATAAACATAAAAATGGATCAGTCTCCGTTCATCCTTGTGATAGTAAAAAAATGCATCATCATCATTATTCATATGTCTAGTCTTTTCCCAACTATGTTAGGGTCAGCTTCCGGTCTAACCGGATGCAGCAGTATTTTACATGAAGTGAAAGCCTATCTGACCTCCAGAACTCAGTTACTGGGTAACACGATATCCCTTGACAAGACTGGCTGTCAGACTTTCTCGGGCTTCTGACTACCTAAGGACTGTCAAAGATCATCAAATGACAGCCGGGACCAACTGCGTAACGTGCTTTTCGAGGCACGGAGGGATCTCAGTAAGTAATGAATGGTCACTCATCCACGGACTGACCTCGGTAAGCGTTGCTTAACCTTGAAGATCGACCCGTACGGCTGTTATTATTTAGCTACGACTCCGATAATTAAGGAATACTTGATCGCATTTTAAGCTAATGCGTCATCTTTATATAAGAATATCTTGCTATCACAGACAGTTATAATAAATTATATTCTTGATGACAGCTCCAGCAATTAATATCAATTCAGAGCAATGCATGTGAAGGATATTACTTAATATTTTATTTTAGAACTGCAGATGGATGAGCAAAAAGTTTAATTTATGCGATCCTCAAGTTTGTTGCATTGTTGTAATAAGACCCGACCCGCTCCAGCTTATAAAAAAAAATGGAATAAATTCTCTAAACGATCGTGAAAATCTCATCAAAATCTGTTGCGTGGTTTAGAAGAACACCGGACATAAAGACAAACGCGAAAAGCCACTTTGTTTTATAATATGTATAGATTTGCTAACTCCTAGACGGACGTACTTTGGCAATGTCAATATTAACGAGACCGTCTTCTGAATGGTAATTTTTGCTGATGTAAAATTTTCAGTTCATCCTCTAAATAGAGATTTACATACATATAATTAAACTCACGCCATCGTAGTAGGCAGAAACTACAGAACGGCACATGCGGCGATCTTTACATACACCTGACCTTGACCTTTCCTTACATACACCTGACCTTGACCTTGTACCTTTTGCTTCGTTTACGTTCATACATATGGTCATACACGCACTTTTGTTGCGAGAACTACTAGGTACTACTAGTAATAGAGATTTATTTTAAATATAAATGAGATGTAACAATACTCCAATTTTAATGCACACCGAAATGTTAAATATTAGACTCGTGTTACATTTCTAATGCTAAATACCACGTTTCAGAGTAACTTCTGTGTAAAGTCCACAATCGGATTTGTACCACGCATCACGTGCTGAGCTTTTCAGCTTAGTTTGGGTTGCAAAACTTGTTTTTACATTGCATGTTATTCACACTTCTGTCCTAGGAATTTCAAGTACTTATAAAAATTCAGCTTTATTTTAAAAGTGGACATAACATTTTACGTGCTACTCAATGTTGTTTTCACACTTCTATGTGGACAAAGTCACGGGCAAAGCCTGCTTTCAGGTAAATATAAGTTTTTTTAAATTCCATTCACTGCAAATGACAGACAAAAGACTTTGCTTCTTATCGCAGTAAATTGCAGAGAAGCATGGCATGAAAAGCGGCTCATACAATCACAGTAGGTAGCACAAAGCTGTCAATGATGATGATGATGAGGCCAGCATCACCAATGGGGCCAGCACATTACAATTCATTAATTTTAATATTGTACATGATTTTAAGGATTTTAATGAATTCATAGATGGGATTGACTTAAGCATTAATTTATTTTATTTTATTAAAGCATTTATTTTACAATTTGATTTTATGCACTTATTTCCGTTATTTATTTTAGTTATAATAATATTATTGTGGCTTGTATTTTAATCTTTGATAACTAACATAATTTTTTAAGTAGGTATCAATCTGCCTAGCCTTTTCCCACCTATGTTGGGGTCGGCTTCCAGTCTAACCGGATGCAGCTGAATACCAGTATTTTACATGGAGCGACTGCCTATCTGACCTCCACAACCCAGTAACTGGGTAATACGATACCCCTTGGTAAGACTGGTGTCAGACTTTCGGGCTTCTGACGACTCGTAACGACTGTCAAAGATCTACGATCTACTTTCCGAGGCACGGAGGATTCTCGGTATGTAAAGATGGTCACCCATCCACTGACCAACCCCGGCAAGCGTAGCTTAACCTGATGGATCGACCAGTGCGGCTGTTGTTACTTAGCCACGAGCTCCTTGTGACACTCGAGCACTCGGATCACTATGAAATTTTTTCAACGAGCAAGTGTATAGTAACATCAGCAATAAACTTCATATCAAAATTTGACCTCTGGAATCCACAAACGAAAATAGTCACAGAATAAAATCCCCAGCATATTGCCTGCGCATTACGGAACTGCTGTTTATATCATCAAAATGGCAAATCACAATGCAAAATTATTCAAATTTCATACAACATAATCCCGCAATGGAATGGAGATGACGATCTAATTGCCTATTCCGGAGAAATATTCGATTATTGTAGAAGGTAGCGATTCGTAAAATCATTTCGTCGTTAACCCAAATCTATGAGGAGAGGTCGTTTAGTCTTGGCATGTCACAAGTCGTTTTGTCCGTAATCTTTTGGCTTTGGTATTGGTATTAAATGTATCATTCGGTGTAGAATTTAGATAAGAATGATTTATAGAAAGTGGGTACTTGGGGGAGGCAAGACAAAAAAATCTTAAATACCCTGTTAATTTTATTCGGCGTTGAGATTTTTAAACTGATGTTGATGTTTTTCTCGTAGTTATTTTGAATTATGTGTATGCAGTTTGCCTCCTCGTTATTTATTTCAAAGAATCAGGTTTTTTTTTCGTTATTTCTAATAAACTACAATAGTTTTTTTTTCGTTATTTCTAATTAACTACAATCCGATAGCCTACTTCAAATTCATAATTTCATCTTCTTGCACGTAATATACGTATTTTCTCAGCCCAGAATGTTGCCACACTCAACGAGTAGGACATAAATCGCTGCCCTTCAATAACCGTTCATAGCCAAAGCCAAAAATGAAACTTTATATATTACATGTTCTCTTACGTGACTGAAACAGTATATTATATTGGCGCCACTTAAAGCTCTGCTCCCAAGTGCGGGTATACAAGGATAATAATAAGCAGCGGCACATTGTCAGCTCGTTTGCAAACACGAAATGTTCTTACATTTTTACGACACACGCGAGTATAAGCATGCACGTGTATGGTCCTTTCCAAACATATCTGATGAAAGTGTAAACAAATCCTGTTCAGGTTAAATTCTTACGCAATCACTCACTAAAGGGAATTAGAAACTTTCTCACTACACTTATTGTTTGTTTCATTCTTAAATACGAGTAGGTATTGAAAATAAAATTAAATTTAGGTTAAAAATGAACCTGAATTGTCAAATCAAAAACATCTTTAATATGATAATGATGATGACAGAATTTCAAGTTTTAGTATTAAAATAATCAAATTGAAGCACTCTATTTGTATTGGCACTACAGATTAGCATCGACAGGTGCATTTTCTGATTCATTTGTTTACATTTACCATTAGTTACTTTTGGAACACCCTATACGTATCTCGTCGTAGTCATGCGAGGTTCCTTTACAATGTGTTCAACTGCCGTACTCATATCGGAACCTCACGGCTTAAGTTACCGACAGGCGCAGCCGTCTCGTGAGATGCAACAAAGGGATTATGTCAAGAGTGTTGTATCGACCTGATAATGTTACAGCTAAAACTTTTATCCTTAATGGTTGCTGAAGTCAGTCTCTTCGAATAAAGACTGGAGTTACTGGCGGTTTATTAACGCTCATAGAAGTTTTTTTATCCTTAATGGTTGCTGAAGTCAGTCTCTTCGAATAAAGACTGGAGTTACTGGCGGTTTATTAACGCTCATAGAAGTTTAAATTGACCTGGAAAAAACGGAATATTCTGGGTATCAAACTAACAGACTGGGTAAGGAATACGAGCATCCGTTCCATCACAAAGATAACTGATGTCACTTGGAAAGCTGTCACGCTAAAATGGAATTGGGCTGGACATATATGCCGCATGTCAGACGACCAATGGGCTAAACTTACGACCCATTGGGTTCCACTTAATGGCAAGCGACATGGTGGCAGGCCCAGATAGAGATGGCGGGATAAGCTGGACTCCTGCTACAAGAACTGGTCCTTAGCAGCTTTAATCAGAGAGAAGTGGAAAGAGAGTAGGGAGGCCTTTTCCCAGCAGTGGGACATTAGAGGCTTTTAATAATGGGAAAAACTGTTTAACTCTGAAGATTTGTTACGGATATATACCCAAATTTATTTACCACACAGACAGATTCCTAGCTTATCACTTAGAAGGACTGCTTCCGTGAGCTGACTAACAACTTCCTTAGCTTGATTAGTAGCTCAAACCTAGTGGTACTATGAATATTTTCGTATACATAATTGAGTGTCTTCAAACCCTCGTTCAACGTACAGACACCCGGAATTTCTCCGCATTGGCGCATGTCATTCGTATGATAGAAGTGAAATTGCGTAACAGACGAAATTTCCTTCCGTGCGTTCCGACCGTTTTTGTCATGGATATTTTTTAAATAAAAAAAAACAACTTAAGAGCGTTTATTCTGAAACTGGGCAACGTCGCAAATAGATGTCAAATATTTTCGTTTTGATTAATTTGGCAATATTACTGTATGGAAATAAGAAATGTGGCTAACTAGATAACTATAATATTAATAATGAATTGCAATTATAACACTGAATTTAATGTTGTAACCGCTTTAGGTAAAAAAGGCATTTTGAAAGTTTCCAAATACTTTTTTTACATCTAAAACTAAATATTCTATAATATATTAATATTACATATATAATATATATATTTATTATATATAATATATTAATAATATATATTTAATAATATTATAGTATAACTTAATATTATTTAATTATTGCGTTTCATAATCAATATTTTAGTTCACTAGTTAACCACATTTCATATTTCCATACAGTAACATTGCCAAATCAGTGAAAACAGGTCAATATTTGACAGCTATTTGCGATGTTGCCAACTTTTAGGATAAACACTCTTTGAGTCTGGACTTCATAAATTCGCATAACTTGACAGTTAGTCAACCTCGGCTTACGAACCTCTAACATTCGAATTTTTAAGGCTGTCATGATTTAAGTAACACGACTGTATTCCAAAGGGTCAGGTAAAGGTTAGGTTAGGTAAGTACACCCGCATTCCCCAGTTTTGTTTAAGTCGCATCTAATAGGTGCGTCTATTGCCCGCTTAATGAGCAATTCCGAACTGTAACTTACAATTCCATAATTATGAAAATACTCGATAACACTTTGCCCGATCTGAAAATCGAGTCCGAACCATGTAACCTGGGGGCTAGCTATGCTTGGGGTCACTAAACTAATGAGCCAATCAGAAGTGAGTAAGTTTTGCTCTACATAAAACTTTACAACGGAACTATTCGAAGGAGGCACTAAAAGCCTTTTTAAAAGTTTAAAGTGGGTCTGAAAATATAGTGAGACAGCAGTATTTACGACCTGTTTCCAATCCTAGTGAGTAACCGTGACCTCGCGTGACCTAAGGCACTGAACTCGGGACGTCCGAAATGGAGTTGGAAGATGTTTCGTGATTATTGTTATGTTCTCGATTTAATATAAAGAAATGGTATTTAACCAGGACATTCTGGAGCTATTTATAAATAAGTAGCAATTCGCCCCAGCTTCGCACGGTTGCAATTTACATGTGATGACGGTATTCACGACACGTTTTGCACAAGTTCTGAGCAGTAACCTAACAAAAAGTACTAGGCTTGCATGAACTCAAGATAGTATTTCATTAGTTTCATTTAGCACTTCTTTTTGTATATACGGCATGATTTTTTTTACCGTCTCGAAAAAAAATAGGGTATAATAGATGAACGGAGTAGAAGCCTATGGCCCAGTTTTTTTTTTTTTCTTTTGCTTTATAGTATATCGAAATTCAAATCAAACGCAGGGTGCGTATGATTGACTATTGACTAAATGCGCGGAATGTATCAATGAATTCGTAGCATTCCTTAGCGGCCGATAGGTAGTCGCCACACTTGCCGTCGCATCGGCCTCTTTGATATGCTTTCGCAGGCGCACAAGCCGCTCGCGCATCCCCGCCCGCCCGCGTAGTCAATGCTACTAAGCAAATATTGGGATGTTATGGCTTCTGTTCCACTTACACAACACACCATATTATTCTCGAGACAGTAAAAAAATTCAGCCGTTATATACATATAATATTATGTAGCCTATGTCCATCTGGAATAATGTACTCGTATCTTCCAAATGGTAAAATAATTTTTCTAATAGGAGCTGTGGTTCTAGAGATTACCCTCCACATTTACACAAACTCACAAAATTTGCTTCCTCTCTTTCATAATATTATTACTAGCTTTTGCCCGCGGCTCTTCGCCCGCGTGGAGGTCGAAAATTATCCCACGGAAACAAGTACTACCGGGATAAAAAGTATGCTAAGTCCTACAAGGTCATGGTCTACACGTGTGCCAAATTTCATCAAAATTCAAAAGTCATTTATTCAAACTAGGCTGAGAATCAGCACTTTTCGAACGTCAAAATTACATAAGACAGTCCCCCAAAACGCCCACCCTTCACCACTTCCTAGTGCATTAGCTGGGAAGAAGAAGTGGCGCAACAAACTCCCCAGCAGCACAGCTGTCTGTTCAGAAGAAGAACAAAAAAAAAGATTCTATGTAATAGTATTCAAAATAATTTACATTACGCAACACAAAACATAATTCAAATTATTAGCCATATGTTAGCTAGCACACGCCAATATACCAAACAAAATCATCGAGAACTCAACCAATCAATCATCGATACTCAGGCCGAAATAAAAAAACTAAACGTAAACAGAATTTAATATCTAAATAAAAAACGGGCACGCCCTTTATGCCTGGAGGCCCAGGCATAAAGGGCGTGCCCGCTTACATATAATTGTAACTGGAAGTTATAAATGATAAACTAGGACCATCGATGTAAAATAAATAAACAAAGAGTTAATTACTAATAACAGTAAACAATATGATCAATTGTCGAGGTCACTAGCTAACCACATATTGCAATACAACTGATTAAAAAAACAGTGTGATGAGTAGATTTTGTCAAAAAAATAAATTCTAAATCTGATCAGCCGTTTTAGCGTGAAATCGTAACAAACTTACATTCGCATTTATATTATTAGTTAAGATACTCGTAGTATAGCTGTTCCCCGCAACTTTTGCGTGTATTTCATAATTGAAAGCTGAAAAAAAAACTAAAAATAAAAAATAACGTTAAATTACGTTAAGTACGTTAGGTTCAGACAGTTTTATGAAAATACTTCTGACATTGAGGAGCTCATGGCTAAGTAATACTTCTATCCGGTCCATCAGGTTAAGCTACGCTTGCCGGGGTTGATCTGTGGACGGGTGACCATCTTTACATACCGAGATTCCACCGTGCCTCGAAAATCACGTTAAACTGTTGGTCCCGGCTGTGATTCGTTGATCTTTGACAGTCGTTACAGGTCGTCAGAAGCCCGAAAGTTTGTCAACCAGTCTTACCAAGGGGTATCGTCTTACCGAGTTACTGGGTTGTGGAGGTCAGATAGGCAGTCGCTACATGATAAATACTGGTATTCAGCTGGATCTGATTAGACTGGAAGCCGATCCCAATATAGTCGGGAAAAGACTTGGCGGATTGGATTATTTGTACTGCAACCCACTTGTTTTTATACAGGGTCAAATTAAATTATCTAGCAAAACTCCGCAGACAGAGATTTTTGAGGGTCAACGACCGCTGGCAGTGTTGCTACTTGAAGTATGAGTTGAGAAAATCAGTTTTTTATTTTATCCTGTTTAGGTGTCGATACCAATCAATTCCGTGAAGTTTACCAAAAAAAAAAAAAACTGGTTTTTCAAGTAGGAACTACACTAATTGCGGTCGATGACTCCACAAAAAAACCATCTAATTATCTTTTAGTTTTATCATGTTTAGTTATCGATACCCATCACGTCTACGTAGTTTCGCTAGCTACTTTAATTTGACCTGGCATAACATTACATTTTATTTCACGCCTGTTTTCTGTAAAGGGTTAGCAGCAGAGGTGTAGCTATACTACACCAACATTTCGCCAGTTTGTAATAGGGGCGCACTTATTGCCATCAACCGGACACAAATACAGACTCCGGGCTGCTACTGAGAAATTCCTGGTGGAAAAACCCAATAACACTTTGCCCGACTTGGAAATCGAACCCAAATAAGTCCAATGAATTAGTATTTTTATAATTAGGTAATTGTTACAATAAAATGTCAAAAATTAATACTTTTCCCAACTTTGAACCGACCCCGAATCTCACGGTCAGCAGTACGCTTACGGCCACCAAGCCAACGAGGCGGCAAGATTTTTATATTTATGTACCAAAAATAATTTTATAATATTCGCAAAAGCATACAATCTCTACTTGTTCTTTGTATTTTAGGAATAGAAACCAGCGAAACCTTCGGTACCTACTCCGACTGTAAATTACTATTTTAGTCCCACTCTCCTCACCAACTTACAAATACATAAACGTTTATTTCTGTTATCTTGTTCACTGACATTTTGTTCCTTTAGAAATTTCAGATAAGGTAGACTGATACTGAAAATAGTCTTTTCAGATTTAATGTATTGTACGGAGCGAACGGGAAAACAATATCTGACGATTGACGTTAAAATACTCAACAATATTGTCTTAAAGATCACAGTGTTTTAAGAGGTGCTTTGATAAAAGTTCCATAATTTTGTGCGTTATTGCGTAGAAATTATTTAAGCCCTTGTAGGCTTATTAAAATTATACAATGTCACCCATGGGCATGTGCCCGTATTTTTCTGAATATTCATGACAAATTATCGAAAATAAACTTAAAATCTTGTTTTTTTTTTTTTTTTCTTGTTATATTTTTTATAGACTTGTGTTTTTTTTTTTAATAAATACTGTTTTTCTTTAGAAGAAAATGTCTTCACCTCCGTTTATTTTTCATATTCGACAAATTTTCACAAAAACATATTAATTAATCAAATAAAATAATTCATAGGCTTTTATAAATATAAATAATAAACGGAATCCAAATCGAGCCAATAACATAGGAGATATGGCAAACGCTACAAAAAAAAAAAAAAAATGAATAACATGAAAAATATTAAAGATTAAAAAAGTTTTTTTTACAGTTAATTTTCCAAAAAAAAATATGAATATTCAGAAAAATACGGGTGGGACATGCCCATGGGCGACATTGTGCATAGTTTTTTGCTGGCTTGCTGGATTTTTAATATTATTTTATATTTACGGCTCTTAACATTTCTTGGGACCCGTTTGGTATCCCGAATCTTTGGAAGGCGTTCGAGGGGCCGAAGCCAACTCGCAGAGGCCTCTTAGACAAATTCAAATGGAATGAGGCAACAACCGACGATTATTATCCTTGTTCGCACTATGCAAAGGCACCCAAGGACAACCTCCGGTTAGTGTAGGACTATTAGGATAATAATATGGTAACAAAGATATTGAATTATAGGATTATTAAGAGAATTACGCTGTTATTTACATTTCAGAAGCTAGTATCTGTTCTGTCCATATCTTTTTTACCATGTTCTATAGAAAAACAATTATGGTTTAAATTATGTGTTTTGACAGTATCATAGTACCGTATGATACACTTGACAGTATCATAGTACTGTATGATACGCTTGACAGTATCATAGTACTGTATGATACGCTTGACAGTATCATAGTACCGTATGATACACTTGACAGTATTATAGTACCGTATGATACACTTGACAGTATCATAGTACTGTATGATACACTTGACAGTATCATAGTACTGTATGATACGCTTGACAGTATCATAGTACCGTATGATACACTTGACAGTATCATAGTACTGTATGATACACTTGACAGTATCATAGTACTGTATGATACGCTTGACAGTATCATAGTACCGTATGATACACTTGACAGTATCATAGTACCGTATGATACACTTGATAGTATCATAGTACCGTATTATACGCTGAAGCCCAATTATTTTACAAAACGCTTAGAGTTCTTTTTGCGTAGCTACACAATTACACATTGTGTGAGACGTGTCATTTCGTGGCATCGCGTGGCTACGAATCTACAAAGCCGCTACGAACTGCTACAAACTGCTACGCAACCGCACAACCTTACGCGTAGCACGTTTATGCTAGAGAAGTGGTAAATACACGATGAAATCGCGCACCCCTAGTTTAATATCTCGCAGCCCTATCGATGCGAATTGCCCCTCGTAAAATGATATAATAAACGGTGTCACAGGTCATCTATAACAATTAATTTTAATGAGCGGAAATAATTACATTTGATGATGATAAATTAAGTTCAGAGACATCAATAACAATAAATTTTCATATTATCAGAGCTTGCCTGAAATAAACTTGTATGGGCCATTTCCTAGCTAATACAATTTATTTATCTTTTTGATTGATTTTATGAGTAAATAATAAGTTCTGAGCAGTGACAACTCGCGTGGTGTTTAGAAAAAGGTTTTTGTAAGATCTGACTGGACAGGTCCACTCAAATCTGTATGGTTGTTTCCTCAAAAGACCATTTCAGACACAAATCTACATGTTCCTCAAATGATTTGACCAATATTATTTCTGGTTTTTATAAACACATTGACATTAATGATTTTTATTTTTATTTATTTATCTAAATAATATGTCGTGTTGCATTTTTTTTTTTAAATTATAATTTTTGTATATCGTTATTTTGTAATATATGTGTATAATTGCTTCATGTTGGATAATTTCGAACACAATGTAGATTGTTAATGAAAAATAAATTGAATTGAATTGAATTGAATTGAATGAATTTTATATATACTTTGACATGAATATTTACTTTTTAAAGTATTATATTGTTTTAATAACTGTGAATGTGAAGACTGTGGGTCATTCCTTTTTATTTTATTCTCTCATTTAATTTTTATCACAGTCTGGCAGCTTGAGTAATTTATGCGGCCGACCCAAATGTCCTTTCTTCGGTATTGTTCGTCGACTCGTTGAGCTCCTTAAATACTGAGTTGAGTTGCACGATCACTGATACATGTGTGCACTGACTGGACAGGTCCACTCAATCTGTGTGGTTCTTCCTCAAAAGACCGTTTCAGACACCAATCTACATGATCTAACCAAGATTATGTCTGGACTTTAAAAGAGACTGTGACCTCTGAGTTTGTTTCGGCCTTTCTTCTCGGAGTAGTCAGATAGGAAACGCCGATCCCATTTAGTTTAAAATAATATGATTGACGTGTAAAAGTGTTTTGTACAAACCTACTAATAGAAATAAAATCATTTAAGTCAAAAACGGACGTTCTATCATCATCATCATCAACCTGCAGCAGTCCACTGCTGGTCATAGGGCTCTCCAATTGCACGCCATTCAGCTGAGTTCTTGGCAATTCTCATCCAGCTGCTGCCAGCCACCCAGCGAAGATCGTCGCTCCATCTAGCCTGACTTGAGGGTGTTCTAACTTACGTGTGCCGATTCACGGTTAATTCAAGAGCACGCGTACTCCAACGGTCATCGGTTTTACGGCTAATGGTTATTTATTGGTTGGACGTTCTATAACGTGAACTATTCTCTTACGGCTCAACGATAACAGAGCCCAAAATATTTGATCAGTTTCTCCGAATGCTCAAAATGAAATCAAACCCCATTCAACTCTCGTATCAATCTAAACTTATCAAAGTTCTATTTATCTAGAGTTTATTGAACCTATTTAAAGCATCTTCAAAGTAAATAACATTCTAGAAACTTCGGGAAAGTCAAGAAGCATCTGCCTTAACCAAATTCTGTCGAGTTACGGGACTTAATTTGACATTTTGACTATTAAACATGTATTATTAAGGTTGAAATAGTGCTCTCGTTTGGAATTAGCCCTCAGGGCCTTCTCACCAGTTTAATGAGTCAATATTCGAACTCAAAACTTTACCACATTAACTATATTGTGTAAGTTTGTAGTACCTAAGGCTGTGATTTCGATAGTGGAGTATATCGGTAGTAAAATAATTTATGTCTCAAGTGTGTAATTATTAATGTGATATAGGTATTGGTTACCGAGTTCGATTAATCTACAAATGTGGTCGCTCATGTAATTGCAACCTCGGTCTCTACTAAGTACATGAAGTTATTTATCCAGTTATTTTTAAAGGTATGATATGTAGGTGTCTTTTTGAATATGACCATAAAATAATTACAAAAATAAACAGATTCCTGTAGGTACTCATTTTTGCACAATTTGCAGAAAAAATAAATAGGACCATGTTAAATAGTATAACTTCCCGTGGTTTCACCCGCATAAGTCTCGATTCCGTGGGAATATCAGAATAAAAAGATTTCGATGTCCTAATCCAGGTCATGGCCTATCCATGTGCCAAATTTCATTTAAATCTGTTAAGCCGTTTTAGCGTGAAAGCGAAACAAACATCCTCACTTTCAAATTTTTTTTAATTTTTTTTTTTTATATAATCACTTACAATTCTCGTAGTTAGGATTAGAATACTAGGATCTGTAGTTTTCTGAATTTTTTGCAACCTTCAAGTCACAAAATACCACTCTTTGATATTACCTATGTATTATGTTGCCGAACTTCCACCTTCATGTTTTTTTTTTCTAATGGAGTACTAATCTGCCAAAGATATTATTTTTCATCCTCGATTTTACCAAAGGGACGGTATTTTTTTTATAAAATTCCCTTTTATGTTGACTCCTCAATTTCAAAGGGCAACGGCCAAGTAAACTGTACCTCCGAACCTTATGAAATAGAATATTTCATGAAATATTACCTCTCTCATAACTTTAGTTCTAGAGCTATGAACGTCCAAATGTCATAGGTAACTATTTAATATTTACGCTTTCCAAGTAAGTTTCGACGTACTTCTATGATTCATGTAGCCTTTGAGCTTTGGACGAGACTATTGGGGTCACTTTATGAGATTATTTTGACGGGTACTAAAAATACTCTGAATAGGTTAGGTACTTCTTAGAACTAGGTACCTACTCATAAGTGTTCACAATCGCTGACCTCGTCCTAGCTAACCACCAGAAGGCCAACTAAAAGTTCTCGAAATTAAAAACATTCAATAACTAGTCGCAATTTCATCGTACCGTTTTCATATAATTAATGTCAAAAACTTGTCAAAAAAGTAGGCAACACAGGGTTTTTTTTTTTGATAGATTGAGATTACAATGCGAACGTTCTTAAAAATACGAGAATTGCACCTCTGTTGAGATAGTGCCGAAACGCGAGCCTATCTAGGGTAAAGGTTTAAAGCTCTTCTACGATTTTTTACGCATAGTATATTAATCGTTATAAAAAAACGAGCGAGCCTTACAGAAGTCGCCTATGATGTGTAACATCTGACATCTTGGCTGACAGTACCAACCGTAACTCGGAAAATGGGTTGGTACCATCGACTCTAGACTTGACTCTCATGCCAACTCTAGCACCGCGCGCATTGGTCAAATCAAGTAGCGCGGGCTTCCCCGGTTTTCTGTTACACACTTTCGTCCAGAGAAAAGATGTTACATATCAAAAACGATAGATTAATTCGACTCTGAATTTGTAACCGGGTGATGGTAATGGACTCGCCCCCTGTTACATGAGACTGAAACAAAATTGGTAAAATGCGGGTATAATATTGGTACAACTCTGCTTAACCCTTCGGAGATAACAGGTGTGATGTTATGTAGCTAATAATCGAATAACCGACTTTTTGCTGTGCCAAAGGTCAATTTACTAAGCACGAATAATCACCATGAAATGGATGAAAGCAAAACATAAACAAGCAAGTTCAGACAATTTAGTGCGTTCGTTCCACGTACATATACGTACAACATGTAAAAAAATGTCCAATCCGTGTTGTTAGGTATCGTACTTAGAGTCTATTTATGTGATAATTTTCAGGAAAAAAGAAAAAAAAATCGCCACTTTTTTTTTCAATGGGGAATTTTTCCGGGTTATTGCAGTTAGTCATTTAGCGGGTGTCTACAACTCATAACTTATAACCTTGTTAAAAATTTATATTGTTTTATGGATTTGGGATAATTTTGGTATTAAAAATGTGAATTTTAAATAGCAATAATGCTTTTTATTTTCAATAATTATTAAAAATAAAAACTTTGTGGTAATATTATTGCAGAACCCATGTACCCCTTTCGGATCGGACAGGGTTTTTTTTTTGCATATTGTTTAGTGTCGCGTATTGCCTAAGCTTATATATGTACTTGTGGTTACAGATACTTTACAATTCTGCAAAATTCCTTTGTCGCATCCTACGGAAACATACGCTGAAACTTAGTAAATTATTCCAGGAGTTTTCACCTTCAGACGTTTTAGACATCGCGTTAATTCCAGAGTGCAAAGACGTGTATTTAATTACTATCTCGGAAGTTAATTAAACTTAAAAGAATAACAGTGTAGGTGAATAAATTGTTTAAGCAACTAGAAACTAAAAGCTTCATAAAAAAGATTGTTTACTAAAATAAAATAATTGCTGGAGATTTCTGCCAAAATGTAATGCTGAGGAAAATATTATGACGAAACCAATTATATCTGTCTTTAAGTTGAAAAGTGAGTTTGCAAATTGTTTCATAAGAATACAAATATTAATATATTTAGTACTTATGTGTTTAGTATTATTTTTGCGTGGGTAAATCCTCAAGGATAATTTATACGCACCGAGAAGGTTGTGTCAAACTTTCAACTAAGGGTTACATCGGTTTTTTTATCCCATAGTGTTCGTTCAGTATTTTTTTATTGTAAAATGATTTTTTTATTGTAAAATGATTTTTTTCTCTCTCACAATTGTTTTGGACTATATAAATATTCACATTGTGAGACCTGGTACCTGAAGTAGGCCCCACTTGGCTTACCTACTTGTGTAAAATACGTATCGAAATTACAAACAGAAGTTAAAGACAGATTTTCAATATCCAAACTTTACCCTTATTTCACCAAACCTTTGTGATTTGTTTTTTAAACTTATTACTAAAGACCGATACATTAAATACCAACATATTCACTTGTACATATATTATTATAGACCTCCCTAGCGTCCGGAGTCAACACTCCGAATAAAATTACTACCTCCCGTCGTATGTGAGATGGGTGACAGTTTTGTATATTTCTTAACTTTCCGCCGTCACGTCAAAATGAACAGTGCCCTACTTTTCGGAAGTTTGCTCGGTACTGAAATAATAGAGGCAGTTTTTTCATTTAAGAAGTTGCAAGCATTCTATTGTGCTAAAGTTGGTGAGTTGTTATTGACTAGGTTCAGCCCGCGACTTCCGTCCACGTGTATGTTAACTATAATACCGTAAAACATATGTTAAGGCACTCGCTTTTTTCTTAATTCCTTAATTAATAATAGAAAGCTACACTACACTAGTAAAGTAGTGCTATCCTTTTAGTGAAAGATTTTTATAATCGCATTAGTCTTCATCAGCATCATCATCATTTCAGCCAAAAGATGTCCAATTCGGACATAGTCCTCCCCCAAGCAGTGCCACTTTGCCAGCTTCTGTGCTTCCCGCATCCAGCGGCTTCCTGCGGCGTTCACAAGCGCATCGAACCACCTTGTGGGAGGCCTTCCAACGCTACATCTACCGGTACGCGGTCGCCACTCCAGAACCTTTCGGCCCCATATGCCATCTGTTCTATGAGCAATGTGCCCTGCCCACTGCCACTTAAGTTTGGCAATTCTTCGGGCTATGTCGGTTACCTTGGTTCTCCCGCGGATCGGATTAGTACTTCCAGAGATTACCTCTTACAAATTAACATACAATGTTACCAACAGTAATTTAGATACGAGTATAATAACATTAATTTATATTTGTAATATAAATTAAGATAATATATTTCACCTTTGAATCAAAGAGGTGCCTAACCTATTAGTCATTAATAACATCTGATAAATAAACCTATACCAAGCATTCTCTAATTTCATGTAATTATCTGTTGTTGCATGACCCCCGGGAGTCCAACTCGCATCAGTAAATTTGTTATATTCAAAAATTCTTACCGTATTCCAAACACAAATACAAAAAAGCTGATACCTTGGCGACAGACGCCCTTGGAAATAATCGCATCCATTTACTTTTTCCATGGCGTATCAGACTTCAAATGCTATAGGAACCTACCTATTTCATTACTTTATTTGTACTTTTCACCATTAACTTTTTTACTCATGGTATTATTATGCTAAAGACCTAAATAATACTTATTTTGGCCAGTATATTAATTTCAGATTCTAATTGAGCAATTTTACTAATCACAGTCATGTTATAAAGGACATTACTCTGCCGCCATAATAAATTGTTTTCTAAGAAACAACAGCCCCGTAAAATTACTTTTTCTACATTAATATTAATATTATAAAGAGAAAAGATTTGTATTTTTGTTTGTAATGAATAAACTCAAAAACAACTGGACCGTTTAAAAAAAAAACATTCACCCGTAAAATACTATATTATCACTGAGTAACTTAACTAAAGATATCACCAGAGCAAAGCCGCTGGTAGAATCTGGTGTATTATAACTAGCGACGAGCCCCTGCTCCGCAAGGTTTTTACCACTTGGCAAAACATTGAGATGTCTTTATTATGTGCAAGTTTAATATTAATGTAAAATATAATAGACGACGTATATTTTGTAACTTAATCCACTTAACTTTTATAAAAGGGTCATAAAAAACCCTGTAATAAATCGACACGTGTTTCACCTCTCTCAACGAGGCATCCTCAGGATGACGATTGACTTGTTGCGTACCCGGACACGACGTGTTGCCACGTATGTGTTAAATGAACGTCGTCTATTGTATTTTATAATGGATTTCCGCAAAGTCATGCCTGAGTTAATTAACAATATTAATGTATTTTACACATAAACTTTCTGGACTAAATTCTTTAAATTATGGTGAAATCCCCATCAAATAAACGCCCCGTTGCATAGTTTAAAAGAACATAATTATCATGTTACCCAGTAACTGGGTTGTGGAGGTCAGATAGGCAGTCGCTCCATAGAAAATACTGGTGTTCAGCTGCATCTGGTAAGACTGGAAGCCGACGCCAACATAGTTGGGTAAAGGCTTGACACATAGACAGTTAAGAAGAACCACGCGGTCACACAGACAGACACGGTAATCGACTTTAATTTATAATAGTTATTGATATGTAGTACATACTAACATGAAAACATAGTTCCAATTTCAATAACCAACCATTCTAACGGATTGTAACCCACTATATCTACCTCCAACAGTCTGTCTATTCGGCGAAATATCCAATTTCATTTATCTCTAATGTTTTTGATGCGGTTCTAAAAGCTTCACCAAGTTACTCGAACTAGTTTTATTACTATACGTAACGTTTGAGAAACACGCGAGAACTATTCAAGGGATTTCAGTAATACGTCCGCTGGATAATTTAGAGCTAGCTTAGAACTTATGATCATGCTTGCAAGTTCTGTAACAAGGCTGCAAGTATGATTGGGTTGTCATAAATCTGGTCGTAAAGTTCTGAATTATATTGCTTTTCGTTGATAAAATTGAATTGAATAACTTGTACGTGGTTTGAAGTGGGTGGTTATTATAAAACTGGAGTATAATATCTCAGTTATTTTGTGAAAATATGAAAAAACATTACTAAAATTATTAAAATATTAGGTTTAAGGGTTTTATAAAGGGGGTCGAAATTTTCATTATTTTTGGACGCACCATTTTCGAGATATAAGAAAAAGAAAAAATAAATACAGTACTGTTCTTGCACGTGAAGTCGAGATGTTGGTGTGAATTTTAGTTCATGACAACTTATTTTATCCCACACCTTTTTAATCGCGATTAAAAATTGTCAGGTTTAATCTGGTTTGGTTTATTACAATCAAAACTTTAGGTGAAAAACGTCAAATTTAGAATAGCAAAATTGCCATTTTCACTAAATTAAAACTCAGTACTTTCTTAGTGCTATTAAACTAAAATATACTTAGTTAAGTTGTGTCACTTTAGTCTATTTTAGAATGGGAATGACAGGAATAAACAAAATTTTAGTGATTTTTTGTCTAGTTTAGAGGCATTTGTGACAAGCTAATTCGCACCATTATTTGTCTAATCTAGTTCAAATTAATTATGCCCTTTTGACTTAGGCCGACAAATCTCCACTACTGAATAATTCAGCAATTCCGATATTTTAAGGTTAGCTCAGTTGCAAATCTGTCGGTTTCCAGCTTCCATATCAGCCTTTGTGACAGAACAACCAAGAAAGCGAGTTGTTACAGGCATGGTTCAGGAAATAAAAACATATAGATCTATAGACTGACCACAGTAAACGTCAGAAAACTCAAAGACAGTTTGATTTCGACAGTTTTCATTGGTCTAGTGGTCAAAAGCGCTACTGCTAACCGTGATAATTATGTATAATTTAAATCTTTGATAAGTTACCTCCTTGGTTACCATGTGTTGAAGTAAAACTCGTTCCATTTTTAAATAATCGGATTATATTCGACCAGTACCGCAATTTCGATTTATCTCTAAGAAGGTTGTCAAAATAAGGCTCGAATTTCCAAGCATGTTTGAGAAAAGATATTTCTTATTAATAATTTTATTAATATGATATTATGCCTCGTCGGTCTAGTGGTCCAAAGCGTTACTGCTGACTATGAGGTCCTGAGTTCGATTCCCAGGTCGGGCAAAGTGTTTTTGGGGTTTTCCGGGAATTTGTCCCGGAGCAGCACGGAGTCTGGATTTGTGCCCGGTTGATGGCAATAGCTTCGCCCCCTATTACATGGGGCTTAATTAAGACTGGCAAAATATGGGTGTTACTATATAAGTACATGGTTACTACCTAACCCTTCGAGGATTACACTCATGATGTTATGTAGATCGATTTTCTATCAACAAGCCAAAAATCCTGTCATGGTTAAACGCTAAATTCCTTATGATGATTATCTCAGTATTTCCCTCAATGTCTTGATTCTAAACCTAACAAAGCAGCCTGTATATCAAATTTCACGCCTCATACAAAATGTAGCGACCAAAAACACACGTACAAATAATTAATCGTGTGTCAGGGCACGGAGGCACCCAATGTGTCTGTTCCGAAGGTAGATTATGTTTTAAGTGACAGACACGCCATCTAGCGGTATTTATTCCTTGTACAACAAATACGTTATTAGTTATTTGTGTTGATATCGTTTTGAAATGATTTCGAATGCTTTTTAGTAATGAAGAATGATACAATTTTTATATAGAGGATTTTTTTTGTCACAGTTGTTTTCAAAGTTTATTCTATTATCAATTTTTTTATATGTGTCAATATCACAGAATGTCAGTTAGCCGTCTTTTAAAAATGTGACACTGACAGACTCCAGCAATAAATTTTATGTTTTATAAAATGGCCAGGCCATTAAAAAATTACAGAAAGTTACTTTCTCAACTTGAGAGATATTATTTAAGATGTATTTGTGTCACCCATCTTCTGAAAACTTAAAACTAACCCAATTTCTTCTTGTTCCAGATCACGGCGCCGCCGAACGCAACTGAACGAATTGATAGTAATAATAAATTTGTAAAAATAAACCATAGTCCGAATGTAAATTATTATTAATGTTAGTGTTATTATTAGCTAGAAAATATAACAAAATGTACAGTGAAGTGTGCGTACAAAGGACACTGATCGCTTTCTTTCTGCTTGCCGTGACAAATGCGCCGTCGGCGACGCAAAACACTGTTATTTCAGGTAATTATTCAGTACCGTTCGTGATTGTCGTAATTGCTTTATTTCTGTGCTGACGATGTTTTTTGTTTTATGCGTATTGTTTTGTGTACTCCTCAAGGTGTTTTGAAGGTAGATGAGAATGTACGAGTATATACTAGATTTTCGACAGTTGAACTTTCGTCATTTGACAGTGTCGCAAATAGCTGTCAAATATTTCGCTTTAGTGATTATTTGGCTGGAAACTTATATTTATATATTTTTTAATAAATAATTACTCAGTATCGTATCACTGAGTAATTATTGTTTCAATTCATATTCAAAATATTTTTTATGCGCTACATTGCGATATTCCATCATTTCGTGTACAAATATTAACCAATTGATCAATACATCGAAATATTTGACAGCTATTTGCGACGTTGCCAACTCTGTGTAACTAATTTATATATTTTTTGTCTCCATAAGATATATAATTATGATGCTCATACCATGCCCGTGTTAAAACATTATGCCAGGTTAGTAGCGGTAAATAAGCCATCATCTTCAGTTTCAACAGTGCTAAAATGAATGGATCTACGTAGTGTCTAAATGTTTTGAAAAGCTTATTTTATTTATATTATTAGGTTCACCAACAATTGATTACACTGATACAAATACTTAATAAAAAAAATTAAGTAAAATAATAGTGCATCAGTTACCTACTTATAGGTAACAACACCACATGCATAAAACAATGAATTAGACAAATAACCTAACTTAGTAATAAGCACTAATATTGAAAATTTGAAAATTAAAATCTATGAAATTCTGATTGACATTCTTCGACATTATAACATTGGTAAAACTGATAATAATTGCATAAAAATAAAATGGTAAAAATTTATAATAAATTATATTTGATGAGAATTGATAAATTAAAAATTCATTTAGTAATAACAATAAGTAAATTCATAAAAAATATTATCATCGGCACATAGCGATAAAATAAAATTTCGATAAATGAAAACATGATTAAAAATTATCAACAAAATATTATAAAATGGATGGATCTACGCAGCGTCTAAAGGTTTTGAAAAGCTTCATACTTCGTCTAAAAATATTGGGTTACAAATTCCCATTAATTTATCAAGTTTACATAACCTTGACGTCGATAAGTTAGTACTTGTTTAGTTTCAAATTGGTACGCCCACGTTGTCATGTTACAGATAAATTATAGTATAATAGAACTGTAAAATTACAATACGGGTGAGGGGTGGGTATTATACAATTTCACGTGTTTTATCAATTCCGAAAAATCGATTTTTTTTTTACTTGAAAACGTCTTTTCGCTCGGAGTACCTACTGGTAATCAGTTCAATATTTCTGCCGGCAAAACCATAAAAAATTTCAATCGCTAATAACTATGAGACTTCTAATGCTAGAGTAATGATTGAGCACGCAAAAGATAGGTGATATTTACAACAATTCTGAGGCAGGATATAATTTGCCTATGACGTCACATCGCGATGCCTCGCATGCCCCGACGCGCGCGACCCTCTATTTTTCACAAAATTATTTCAAAATTACAAATCGTATACTGCAAAGTCATATTCAGCTAGAACGATGATTCTGGTATCGTTGCCGAGAATGTACAAAAGACTACCAGGACCTAAAGAGATACCACAAAAATATTTCGCAAAACAGGGTTAAAAATGCATTTATTTCATATAATCGTCTCAAAACGGCCGTAAATATGCTCAGAAATGAAAGAAATCCCAATCGAAGAAAGCTTGTATATAAATGGAATGAGCCTAAAAACCTAGTTCCGTCCAAATACAATAACAACGGCAGTATCAGAAACAGTAAGAAAATTGTTGCAAATTTAACATGTCATCTTATATCGGCCGTAAATCTGCTCAGAACTGAAAAATATCACAATCGAAGATAGCTTCTATCATTAGGAATGCAATAGACATATTTTTTTGTAATTCATTGTAAATATATAACATCGTTAAAATAAATAAATTTGTCACTATTTCACCACACGTTTTCACGTGGTGGTAAGTGATGATCAGGCCGAAGTTGGAAGCGAGTTTCACCCGGAATCCTTAACCGCAGAGGAACTGGCTATCTTACCTCTAGTTGCTGAAACACAACCATGCTGTGAACATTGTTGTTATGGTGACAGACTTAGATAAGATGTCTAGATAAGCTCTCGCATAGTGATCCCAAAAAGCAGCAAAGCTCAAGTGGGACTAGGCCGGCTACTTTTGCCGTATGTCGATTGTATTGTAGGCTAAGACACCACAGCATAGGTCCCTGAAAACGTCCAACGGCATCGCGACAGACCCATCGCTCGTAGATGATGGGACGAGCTTGACGCCAATCTGGACCAACCCCGCCTGGGTTGGTCAAGATTGGCGCAGGATCCTGTTGAGTGGAAAAGGAAAAGGGAGGCCTTTCCTCTGGAGTGGGTCGACATAGGCAATTTTTTTTATTTATAATGGTAGATAATCTTCTTATAAATTTTACCGAAAAATACGATTATTTTCGATCCAAAAAAATTCTATTCACCAGTGATACCTATATAAGTATATAAATACTAATAAAAAATAATATATAAATACTATTCAAGTTTAATTAACGAATTATCAATGGTATTTCTTCTTCTACACAAAATCTGTCTTCCTCATTCATTAATCCACGTTTTAATAAATAAATCCTATCACAGTTCAACAAAAACAATTTACTGTGTCACTCTATGCATTACTTTTGTCTTTAAATCACTACGCCAAGAAAAAGTCAAACAAAAGATTTCGCCAGACAAAAGAAAGCTTTGAAGATTAGAATGAATTACGTCACTCTCCTTGATCCAGGCTCACAATAGATATAACAATGAGACTTATTAAGTGTGATAACCCTTATAAACGTTCTATAAGAGTTAAATAACTATAATCTACAACGCTCTTTGGACGGATTGACGAGAATATGAAGGATATTAAACAAGGAAATGTTACATTTCTATGGGTTTTTTGGAAATATTATGTTATGATTTTTACAATGTTCAAGACCTCCTGGCTAATTAATTACAGCCGCACGGGTTGATCCATCAGGTTAAGCTACGCTTGCCGGGGTTGGTCTGTGGATGGGTGACCATCTTTATATATCGAGACTCCTCCGTGCCTTAGAAAGCACATTTGGCCGCTGGGCCCGACCGTCATTCGTGGATCTTTCACACTCGTTACGGGTCGTCAGAAGCCCGAAAGTCTGACAACCAGTCCTACCCAGGGGTATCGTATTACCTAGTTACTGGGTTGTGGAGGTCCGATAAGCAGTCGCTCCATGTAATACTGGTAATCAGCTGCATCCGGTTAGACTGGAAGCCGACCCCAACACAGTTAGGAAAAGGGTAGGCAGATTGATTTTGGTTTTTACAATGTTCAGGCATTGTAGACTAGTAAAAAAATTGTCTGTTTAGTTAACCGGAAGTGATGCAACAACCCAGTACCTACCATCTTATTTTTAATAAACACAGTACCTACTTGTTTTTAATAACACTTGTTAGCTACGGATTCTGGGGTAATAATAGTGACCACAATTATTACCCCAAAATCCGTAGATAACAAGTTACAGGAAGAAAGTCATTTCCCAGCAGACCGAAGAGAAAAAAATAAATAAAAAAAATATATATTTGTTATCACGTTCTCAAAAACGGCTCTAACGATTTCGATGAAAGTCGCAAAATAGGAGGCGAAAAATCGATCTAGCTTGGTCTCATATCTGGGAAAATTGGTTTTCCGTATTATTACCCGAGCTGAGCTCGGTCGCCCAAGGTTTAGAACAAGATGGCTACCTTATAATCATGACATGGCAGCATGGAATTAGTGAGTACCTACTATCATGGCACCATGGATCCTTTACTATCAAATGAGCATTCTCTATTTTCACCAGAGCAGAGCTCGGTCGCCCAGGTACTAATAATAATACTAGAGCCCTGACCCTGTTCCTGGTACCGGTGGTCTACTATTTTTACATTTTAGAATGATGTTGAATAAAAATATATTTTAAAATGTAACACAAGATCACGCCTGTATTCCCCAGGGTTAGGCAGAGACCTATTAGTACACCCACATTTCGCTGGTTATGTTCAAATCCCATGTAATAAAGGGCGAGCCTATTGCGATAATGTCATATATCCACACGTGTCTTCAGATCTTTCTCCTTAATAAGTAAACGCTAAGAGCCACGTTTTGTCAATTAACCAAAAGATTTACAAAGAAAATATCTGAAGATTTGCCTCATTGTGACCGCTAGAAAGGACGTGGAACATGTTCTGAATCATAATGAAGTTTATACGACATGTGTACGCATGTTTACCATAAAAAAATAGATGAAGAAGGTTCACTACTTACAATGCGGCACAATGCGGTATAACATAGCCACAATACTCTTGTTGTGGTGTGGTCGTGTGGGTTAACTTCGGGGGAGCTTAGGTACAGCAATGGACTGCGAAAGGCAGATTTTATTGGTTGATTGATAGCGACTATGTACCTAGTAGTTACAAATCAACATTGCATCTGCATTTATGGAAAAATTAAACTTAATTTAACACAAGCTAACAATGAACTTGTGAACACTACGGCCGATAACTCGACAGTACAACTTCGCGCAGAAGGCTGCGCAATAACATTTTATAGGAACCAAATGGTGACATGAGGCGAGTGTGAGTGAGAGAACATGCGCGGAAGTTCGTAGTGCCAGAACTGCCAAGTTATATGCAAGTTATACGGCCCTATTCTACCTAACTTTTGGAGTTTTTCTTCTAACCTATATTTTTTATCTTACTTTAGCTTGAATACGTTTATGTTTTTCAAAATCTCATAGAAATATTTGTTTATTTTTGTCGAGAAAGAATATCTGGGTTTTCTGTGTGTGTGGTTTTGTAATACAGAAGAACCCAGACTCGCGAAACTTTGGCCGGCCTTGTCAATCTTTTTTTTTATGTCACAAAATTTATTCACTGACCTATTTTTATTGCATGTATGTGATCGCTTATATTTTTTTCCTTTGGCCTGTCAGCAAAACCATTAGATAAATATTATTCGTTATCTTTTTGTGTATTTTTCTAATACAGCGTTTACTTAGTATGTTTAGTGATGTGCTCTTTTAGATTATCGATTTTTGAAAGCCTGGTAAAGTCTCTGATGAGCTTCGTTGGCAAATTAAGTTTAACAGGTTAAGCTTTCAGAATCCAGAAAGCCTTGAAACGCTTTGTAAATAATCCGTAGAACGTTTTTGTTCATGAAAAATTTACACAACACTAAGTACGCAATAATACTCGTACAATGGAAAACCAGAGAAATTAAAGGCTAGGCAAATTTAATAGCTTAAATTGTCCGTATATTCAAATCACGACTATCATTCTTTGACACTTTGACAGTTGTATCAAATGGCTAGAATTAGGCAAATTGATGAAAGGTCTCAATTTGCATAACAATAAATTTTCCCTGACTATTTTAGACCGTATTATATATTATATATTTCTTTAAAAATCCCCACATTATACAACAAAACAATTTATCTCTCCACCGTCATTACTGTCCAAAACAAAAAACTTAGGCGACCTGATAGGTAACCTGATACTTTCTACTTCCTCATCTAAGCGTTCTCCTAATTGCCAGCGTCCGCTCTGCTTAATAGAAAATGGTCGGTTGCTCATTAGCAGTCGCCCGACGGCGGCCGTGGATCGTTAAACCATAGTTTGTCTAGTATGACTCTGGGTTTACATGAACTGACGGATTTCAGGCCCTTATTTTAAGTAAATCGTGGTGTTGTTCTGATTTTTAGACGACTGTGGCGGAATTACACATGCGAACTACGGCATCACAGTGACGTCACGCAAAACCCTGACGTCGCGCAAGCAGGGCTTACCATGCGATTGGCATATTATATACAACGTCCCGACAACAATCATCGGGCACGTCGGCCACCAGAGCGACACCCGTCTGGTCCCGTCTGGTCGGACAATTATATGGAGAATGAGTCAACTTTACACCCTGTTCCTCAAACCTGTTCCTCATACCTGTTCCTCATACCTGTTCCTCATACCTGTTCCTCATACCTCTATTAATGGGAGTTTTGAATATAAACTTTTTGTAGGGTCAAACATGAAAATAAGAATGAAGTCAGAGTGAAGAAGAATAATAACTACCACTGATAACAAACGTTTGGTAATCGCAGTACATGTAGGTCTAGTACAAACGCGCGAAGTTAACGCACCGTAAATTAGAACGATTTTAAAATTGAAAATACATCGTTTCGCATATAATAGGTATTTATTTACTTAGTTTCAGTACTTTACTCATAACCATGGGTATTACAAAGTGATAGATACTTGTATTTTCGATACAAAAATCGTTCCAATTTACGTAACGTTTACGTCGCAAGGCCCACTGGACTTCAGAAAACGGGGACTATCCTAGTTTCTTTTCATCGACTTTAAGTCGTATTTCTGACTACTACCCAGCTCGTCGAAATAGAAGTGTGCACTTATGTATTGATTGAGGTCTAAAGTCAGTCAATGAAGTTTCAAAACATTGATGACAGGATTAAACTGAAGTTTAAGTTCTTGAAAGTACTTCTGCGATATTCGCAGAAATTCCACTTTCTTTGGAACCACCATTCGTTAGGTGACTTTTTGGGATTTGTTTAATTCACCTTTGATTGGCAAAATTACTAGAAAGCACCCTTGAAGAAAATGTAGTTATGAAGAAACCTTATTTGTTTTGCTGGCTTATTAGAATCGTTCTGTGACAAGGATTTGGTTTATTTTTTAAATTTAATTTTTAAATAGGTACAACAAACAGCTACATTATGCATTATTACAAACAGAAAAAAAAAAAATGTAATCCACAGCGCTGTTCACAGATTACTATTAATAAACAAAACCTTAAAGTCACTAGAAGGTGAACTGTTCATGCATGACAGTTATACTAATATTATAAAAACAACAACAAACAAATTAGAGTTCAAGTGTCTCATACAAAAGAATACGAAACCATACCAAAGAGCCATGCATTTTGTGTTTGTGTTCAAATGCTTCATTGTAGATTGCTAAAGACATTTCTGATGGAAAACTACTATTATGCACTTGTTGAGTTTCTCAGTGATGTGTAGGGACTGTGTCTGCCGACTGTCATGATTGTTAACATTTTTTTTTTTTTTTCTGACATTTGTTTCGGTGTTAATGTACCCAAATTTAATGAAATGATTATGAAAATCGTTCGTTTTTTTCTTTTCTTTCCGATTTTTTTTGTGTTCTTTCTAAGTCATATTCATGTTGTGTTAGTTTATCCTACTATCCTTCTTCCTACTAATATTATAAATGTGAAAGTTTGTATGTTTGTTACTCAATCACGCAAAAACGGCTAAACGGATTTGGATAAAATTTGGCACACGATGGCTTATAACCTGGATTAACATATAGAATACTTTTTGATGGGATGATTTCCGACCTCAATGCGGCGAAACCGCGGGCGAAAGCTAGTAATCAATACTTTTCGACACAATGTGAAAATTGTAAATGAAAAAAAAAAAACGCTGCCATTCGCCAAACTGATGAACGCAGACAAGTGTTAGATTGGCAGGTACCTACTGCAAAGAGTTTGCCTGCACGGACGTTTTCTATGATATCAATGTATGTATTTACGGTACGGGTTCCAGATGTATATTTTCAATACCTATGGGGAATTTCGAATTTACCCTGACAAAATACGGGATGAACATTCTGGTCATTTATTTTGGTATTTTGTTTCCGAATATTACTACTCCATTTGCGAATTATTTACTCGTATGTAGGTCAAATAAAAAATATTCGGGACGGACAACATCTGTCTTCTATCCCAGGAGTAAAACTCTTTAATGTATAAAAAGAGTTGACGGGTTCCCAAGAGTCTTTGAAACTCGATCAAGACTGTCTAAAATACTGGCTGCAAATATTCAGCAAAAACTGTTACTCCGATCGTAGGGTCCTACATATTAGAGCCGACGAAAAGAGCTGGATTACGGGCATAAAATCTTGTCTACCTGCTATGCTAGAAAGAGATAGAAGAAGGTTGTCTGTTATCCGTGATATTCGTTTTACGTGTTTTAGGGAGGCAATACTGCATGAAATTACAACACAGGTATTGCGATTACCACAGAGCTCGGAATCACAGCGCCGGCAGCGTTTAGAGATGGCAGTTCTAATAAAATTGGTGGCGCTAAAAGTGCGTTGAGTACATGCACACTAAATCAAAGCTGTCAGTTTCTAAACGTCATAATGAGTGTTTTAATGTTAATAGAGTGTGACGTTTGGTTTGTGTAGAAATTGTTTACAAGCAGCGGTCTCTGAGTCACTCCATGCTCTGTGGAGATGACCAAACGTTTGCTACTAATGGTAATTATTCTATTGAATAAAAATCTAAGGAGGTTGGTAAACTGACTGTAGGTCTAACATCTAGATCAGTCCATCTAGGTCTAACGCGGTTGATGTTTGTGTTATTTATGTACTGCGTTTCATAAATGTATTCCAAACCGAAGACACGTCAAATAAAGGCGCGGTACGCCACACTATTGCCTTTCGTGTATAAAACTCCTAATAGGAAGCCCACAAATTCAGTAAGCAACATTTACAAGTTATGACAATGAAACACCGCACGAATAAACAGCATAAGCGCCTAAAGTTATTACGAACGCATACAATTGGGTTATTGCAAAGCCTTGGGCTATGGGCCCCGCACCCTGAGCCCCTCAATAGCATAGGTCGTTGACGGCCCCAAAGGTGCGGTCTCTGGCTCGGTGGAGAACACCAATGGTAGAGGTTTCCATGCGGCTTAATTTCGTTTCTTGCCTTCAAATACGGCTTTGTACGGACGTACGTTGTGGATAAATTAAGAAAAGAGAGATTGGTGCATGACTTGAATTGAACAATGCAACTTGATGCCTTTAAAGCGAAAATTCATACAGTCACATCACATGACTAAGTGGCTTCCTGTGTCATTATCTCTTAAGATCTCTCTCCTCGATGTTAGTCCTACATCTTTGAGACATCAGCTTTCCTTGGCTTCTTTCTCCAATTCACTCTGTGTTTCACCACGACCGTATGTTCTCAATCCTTGTAAACCCATTTAGCTATTAATTCCCCTTCTAAATCAGTGTAAAAATAAACAGAAATAAATATCTCCCACAGAATCCCTTTAGCTCCCAAGCAAATTATTTAGGACAGAAGACAGCTAAGATTAACTTTTTAAAATCTCGCTTTCAACAGTAATTTTCTTTTCTCCCAAAAAGCCTGTAAAATTGGAGGGGGTGGTTCCTAAATAAATCTCTAGCAGACAGATAAGGGCCAAACTCGATGTACGGCCCTTAATGTCCAATAAAACGAAAGAGATAGAAATAAAAGGAACAAAGTCGTTTTCATTATCGACTTTCCGATTTTATGTGTTCGCTGTTTACAATCTTCAGTAATTAGGCGTAGGGGCCATGATGGTCGGCTCCACCTGGAACTTTGTGTTACATGAGCCTAATAAACATGCATGAGGTTGTAAGTTTGTCACTCGAAAACGTACGCACAAAAACTTGTAGTACCAAAGGCCTTGAAAATTGTGTGTTCAAAACGTTTCTAGTAAACACGTGTATGTCTTCTTCTTCACTGTTTGGATTTTTAGGAGTCAAGAATTTGAACTACAAATTCATCACCAGAGCATCACATTATGTGAAAGAAATACGAAAAATATCGCTTTATTACGATAATGATTAAAAGTTGAAAAAGGATATTTTGGCGTGTGACCAAAATCGGAACTATACGCCACCATATTCTTTTTTCAAAACAATTTCTGTGACTGCCTCGTTGGTCTAGTGGTTGGAAGTTGGTACCGCTGAGCATGAGGTCCTGGGTTCGATTCCCGAGTCCTGCAAAGTGTTATTGGGTTTTCTTTCTGGAATTTCTCAGTAGCAGCACGGAGTCTGGATTTTTGTCCGATTGATGGCAATAGGCTCGCCTCCTATCACATAGGACTTAAACATAACTGGCGAAATGTGGGTGTACTATAGGTATACCTCTGTCTAAGCCTTCAGGAAATACAGGCGTGATGTTATGTTTCTGTGACCGTTTCACACGATATGTTTGCGAACAACGCCCCCTGTCTATGTGATTACAGGCGCCAAAAGATCTTATAGCACATTATTTTACACAATTAGTAAAGTACGAATGTCGCAGTGTTTCTAAAAATACCTGAAAACATCGCCAAGTGCAAACAACCTGCATTTGACTGGTCGAAACTCCGAATGAGTGCTGAACCATAAATCAAAGTCACAGTTTTCGCATAAACCGAACCGACAATATGTGAAGCCATTGACCGACAACCTCCGTGAGACCGTATTCCGCTCTATTGAACTACAGGTGAGCTAAATTACGTTGACTGTCGGAGGTAGGCGCCAAAAGGTCTCGACAATGTAACCACTGCCTACGGTTGGATTCCATCTGTTCAAAGATTGGAATTAGTTACATAAGCTTGGTTCCTATAAACAAAACCGAATCGTTTTGCCTACCAATGGTAACTTGTTTTATTGACAAACTGGGCAAATAAAATATAGATTCGAAATCAAATTTTACCTGTGATAGCTACTTTCATTGGGAGGGTCTACGAGTACAATGCAAAGCTATGAGGTATTTGCTTCATTATTGGTAAAGATATTGTGAGTCGTAATGTTAACTAGTAACGGTCCGTAAGTTATAGGAATCGGGAATTAGTAATTTTAATCTTAACCAATACTTAAACAGCCGACTCACCTCTTAGCGACAAGACGCCGTCGCCACGCCACCACCGCGCCGCCATCGCCACCGTGCCTCTAAGCTGTGTATAAGCAATATTGCCAGCCCGCCGCTGCACAGTGGGCTGAAACGGGCCGGTAAAGGACTTAGCATTTAAAAAAAAAAGTTTCTTTTTCTGAAATTTTAAATATTGTGTTGGATTTATCTATCGATTATAAGTAATTATTTCTATGAGGGTCGTTCAGATAACTTAGTATTTTCAGAGTTATAAATATCCAAAGTAATTTTTGTATGAAGCAAAAGAAAAAAATGTGAAAATCTCGAAATTCTCAAATTTTCTCAAAGAATTGACTCTACGTATGCATAGTACGTATATTTGTCCTATTTTAGCGCCTATTCTCGGGTTGCGATTTTCTGCGATTTGGTCGCAATTTCAAATTTTGTTTCTATTCCACACCACCATAGAGGTTAAGAACTAGGCGCGTTTTTTTTTTTATGTAGTGGTCTCCCCTTTAGGCCTAATCCACTAAGGACTAATAAAATAAATAAATAAATAAGTAAAAGTCACAATCACTACTGGCCACTGCACTGTTTTAATTTAATCACTGTCAAGGGTATCCACATTAACGAATGCAAAATTTTTGTATTCGTCATCATCAAATGTTTCCGCTTGTTCAAATTACTAATAAACTTTGTGCTTCTACTGACAAAGTTTTATGTTTTCTGCGAAGTTTATGACGTTTCGCTGAGATGAGTGGATCAGAGCTGGTCAATAAATTATTTAAAATGTCTTCATTTGTAGTTTTTCTACTGCATTTCCTGGAATGGTGTTGGCGGTACCTACGAAAGTCTTTATTTCTAGCTTCAGCAGCTTCTTCAGATAGCTGTCCAATTGGTATTAGACCAAAACTTTCAATAATAGCTGCACCATGCATAAGAACTTTATGAACACTTGAAGGCATATAATACCAGCTATATAATTCCAAATACAGTTGCATGGTCACTTGAGCATATTCGTGAAATTTCGCTGTGTCAATGTGGTAACCTGATGAAATTGCCTCTAAAATGATTGCAAATCGCCTTATTAATTCTTCACTAACACCAGTTATCTCAGCAGTCATGTTTGGATTTGCAAAAAATCTTCTAGCAGTATTTCCGTCATTCGTGGAGCCGTGCCCTTGTTTAACAACATCAATCAGAAGTCCCATTCTATTTTTAAAAGCGTCTTGTATGTCTTTCTTTCTTCTTTCCATGATGCACTTGTTGTCTCCCTTTACTGTCCATGTCTGTATCGTTAATCTGTAGGCTATATGCAGAATGCATTCCATCATTCGTATCCAGGTATGCAATGATGACAATCCGTATTTACAGAGATCTGGATCAGTCGGTTTTGATGCAATTAAGGGCAAATTATTCATCTCTGTTGGAGTGGCTTTACAAATGTCGCATCTCTGAGATGAAGTATCACATAAAATTGATGTTGCTTTTCCGTCTATCATAGTCATTAATAAAGAGTATGAAATTTTTATTTCTCCAACTTCTGTTTTCACAATTTTTTTTTTTTAAAGAACTATGTAGGTATTGAGGTTTTCAGGCCGTTTAGTATACATTATTTTCAATTTCAATTTAATTGGAATAAATTGTTTAACTAAAATAACATGACTCTTCATACAAATTTGATATGGCTATATCTCCGAAAGTACTCGTTAAATTAAAAAAAGTCAAAGAATAAAAACGTTTTAAATTTATGCCTAGCTACCAAAAAAATACATTTGATCTCTTAAGACCCAACCTTGTAATCCCAGCCCACTGTGCGCCGGGCCGCCACCGCGCAGCCTGACGCCGCTAGTATTGTTTAAACTGTTTTTTTATTCCATCGCCGGCCGCTTGCAAAAATGCATGCGCTGTATAAGTGATATGGCAAAATCAAGCGGAGACAGCGTCGCGGCGCCACCGCGCTGCCACCGCGCCTCTAAGCTGTGTATATAAAACGTTGCCAGCATGCTGCCGCACCACCACCGGCGGCTCAGCTTACACAGTTACGCAGCGCGGCGATTGCGTCATGTCCCTGAGCACTTATTCTGTAAAAACTTAGATGAAGTAAGGAGTCATTTCATCTAATGCTAGGAATTGACTCACATCAAGCTCATGTAAGTTTTCAGTGAGATATTTACAAAATAGATTGGCATTTCCTGCTTGACAACGAAAGATTTATTTCATGTTTTCATTTTCGATGTTTTTTAGGGTACCTCCCCTACACGTAAAGTCTCACCACCTCACGGGCGATGTGTTTTTCTCGTCTGTCCCTTGGTGTGGAGCGTCGTTAGAAAGGCCGTTCAAAAATATTGTGGATGTGTGAAAACCATTTTAAGATACAGCGATCTGTTTGCGAAATATTAAACTTTAATTTGCAAATTTTTGTTAGAGAAAATTTGCACCACCCCTGCCAGCTTAAATGGTTGTTTTTGGATATGAGGAAAAATTCACGGCAGTAGTTTACATAACGAAGTTAAAAGGTAAACTATCACAACTAAATAGGCTCTACAAGTTACAAGAATAATAATCGACCAACTTACATTTGCAGTTGGAATGTATGGGAGTGCATGTTTTTCAACTACAATGTTAAATTTGTTCTTGGGATAAACTGATCCCAACTACGGAACACTTCATTTTGCGTGGTCCGACAAGGGCCGGTTTTTATACTGTAGTCTATTTTCTGTTGGTCTAAAGCCAAATAAGGCTTACTTGGCTTTAGACCTACAAAAAATACTACAGTACACTACTATCAGTCGATTGACAGCTACATTCAATATTTCATCAGTTTTCTGCTTCAAAGACAAAGGGCTTCCCCAGTCAGTTAATTTACTATTAAATAGCTGGCTTACAACTTTTATTGATTGTAAAGAAATATCTTCGTTAAAAGAAAACAATGACATACAGAAAACGCAATAGGTAGGTAACGCAAAGAGCTTTGTACCTGAATTTTTAATTAATCATCTTGATTAAAATAATTTTGCGAATTCAATAAAGCTAATTAGCATGAAAACTAATTAAAGCTGCTTTAAGTAAAAACTTTAAAACGAAGGCTTTAAAACCAAATTTTCGGCAAGCCCAAACAAAAACTCTTAAACAGAAAAGTCACAAACACACACCAATAATTTCAAACCAGATAGCATTTTTTGCATCACTAGTCTGGGTTTAATGACTAAGTTTGGAAGCCTTGCATAGCCCCAAGTAGCCTTTATAAATAGCCCCTATTGCTAAAGCGATGAAGTTAATTGACAAACTTGGAAGTCTAGGCATTAGTTATTACAAACTTTTAGGTTTTATATTGAAAAATATATCAGTCTGTAGCTATTTCGGTGCCTTCCGGAAAATTTAGTGATTTTATAGTAACGGGTGCCAATCAAAATTACTTATTTTATTATTCGGTACGAATTGTTAATTATTAAGAACTTTTCGTAATATGAAGAGAAAAAATGTCTGCTGTTGGGCTGGTTAATATTGTTACCTTATTATGTAAAAAGGAGAAAGAGGAGCTCGTGGCTAAGTCACAACAGCCGCACTGGCCGATCCATCAGGTTAAGCTACGCTTGCCGGGGTTGGTCAGTGGACGGGTGACCATCTTTACATACCGAGAATCCTCCGTGGCTCGGAAAGCACGTTAAGCCGTTGGTCCCGGCTGTCATTCGTGGATCTTTGACAGTCGTTACGAGTCGTCAGAAGCCCGTAAGTCTGACACCAGTCTTACCAAGGGTATCGTATTACCCAGTTACTGGGTTGTGGAGGTCAGATAGGCAGTCGCTCCATGTAAAATACTGGTATTCAGCTGCATCCGGTTAGACTGGAAGCTGACCCCAACATAGTTGGGAAAAGGCTAGGCAGAATGATATACAAAAAGGAGAACGCCCAAAAAAAACCTCGATTATATTAACTCCAATGTGAAATTAGTTTCTTTCAAAATAATCTCCATAAGCGCCACAGCGTGAACAAATCGGCAATATTGCAAGCGTCATATAAATAGTTTCCAGTGCTCGAAAAGAGATAGGTAAAGCACCATGTGTTTGTTGCTCATATTCGACTATACAAACAATGTAAAGAAAGTCAGTGAAGCACTGAGAGTGCTAATATCACTTATTTCAACAAAACAGTGACGAATGAGTGATGAGTGACTTTAGAATCGCAGCAGCCTTCATTAATAAACATCGAGAACCCTAGACAAGGTGAACCATACGTTTTTAGAAAAAAAGTCGTCACACGTTGTGGAGTTGTATTCAGCATGTTGTACTACCTCGCCTATGCTAGAGATGAAAACACTGCAGCTACCAGCTAGTTTTCTAGATTCTTAGTTGATCGCGATAATATGTAAAAGCGATGGTTTTTTCTTAGTAAATATTTACTTATGCTTTTTCACATCTGTCTTTTTATATACTATTTATTGCTAACCGACTTTATTTACATGAAGAAAGCAAGAAAATTATTACCTATTTTTAAACAAAAACAATACATTGAAAATCCTAGGGGTCCTTTTTAAAGAACGTAATTGTTTATTAACCGACTTCCGAAACAGGAGGTTATCAATTTGGTTGTATTTTTTTTGTTATTTGCAATTAATGTCTTTTTACCCCACATAACCTTTTTTTTTATCGTCTCCGGGTTATTTACATTTACACATATATTTTTATGCATTCTCCTTTGAGTTTCCTTTTTCCATACTTATTCCTTTTTTCGTGGGCCAGCGTTACTATAGCGGCCGAGTTCTGCAAGCAGGAATAGTCCTTACGGTGTTCAGATATACTAGTCTGCGATAGTACCTACCTATGACCTTTTACCATGAGGTCATGGGATCTATACTCAGCAATTTGGCGTGTGCTAGCTAACATATGGCTAATAATTTAAATTATGTTTTGTGTTGCGTAATGTATTTTGAATACTATTTTATAGAATCTTTTTTTTTGTTCTTCTAACTGAACAGACAGCTGTGCTGCTGGGGAGTTTGTTGCGCCACTTCTTCTTCCCAGCTAATGCACTAGGAAGTGGTGAAGGGTGTGTGTTTTGGGGGACTGTCTTATTTAATTTTGACATTCGAAAAGTGCTGATTCTCAGCCTAGTTTGAATAAATGACTTTTGTTTTTTTTTTTTAAGCTATTGCATAGCTTCTATCGCGGGCCTTGAGCGTGGAGACCGAATCCAGAAATTCCGTAACGAAAATAACCTAACAACCCCCACTCCGACCGGCACAGCGGTGATACTTTTTTTGAAGTTATACTTCTTTAGGCGCGTTATGAAAAAATGATGAGAGTGAAATTTTAAGATGCGCGCGCATCACTGTGACACAAATTGCATAAGTTGATAAAAAATGCTATGCAATAAATAGCTTTGCCGCGGCAGTCTCCGAGTGCCACACGTCTTTTTTTTTTAGTTAACGTTTTCAGGCTGATGAAAAAGGGAAACTGAATGTAACCATAAATTAATCATTTAGAGAACCATCGCTCTTTTCAAGTATTGTATGTCACAACAGGATTTGAGGGACGGGATGAGTTCGATGTCTTTGAAAAAGTCGGGTCCTTTGTAGTTGAGTAGTGGGAGAGTTGGACCTTTACCCCCGCATGGGACTGTAAAGGGTCATAATTCCAAAAACTAAATAATAAATCAGAAAAAGCAATCAATCTGCCTAGCCTTTTCCCAACTATGTTGGAGTCGGCTTCCAGTCTAACCGGATGCAGCTGAATACCAGTATTTTACATGGAGCGACTGCCTATCTGACCTCCACAACCCAGTAACTGGGTAATACGATACCCCTTGCTAAGACTGGTGTCAGACTTTCGGGCTTCTGACGACTCGTAACGACTGTCAAAGATCCACGAATGATAGCCGGGACCAACGGCTTAACGTGCTTTCCGAGGCACGGAGGATTCTCGGTATGTAAAGATGGTCACCCATCCACTGACCAACCCCGGCAAGCGTAGCTTAACCTGATGGATCGACCAGTGCGGCTGTTGTTACTTAGCCACGAGCTCCTCAGAAAAAACAATACTAACTTAAATATACAAAGGAATTCTATTGACCAACCCTTTCTATAAAGTTCGCCAACACAAAACCGTTAACGTCGTTGAATTAATTCGTCGAAAAAAAGCGATTGTTGACAGCATGACCCTCTCACTTTATTCTTAAATAATAAATCTTTAAACAGATAACGGCGACCCCGAGACATCATTTACATATTTACAAAGAACAAAAAAAATGAGGGTAATTTAGATTTCTTTTTAGCTTTGCTTATGGCAGAGGCCAAGGTTTGTTAAATAAATATTTTATTTGAGGTAGTTTGCTTGATTCAAGTAAAAGCTTATGTATGTCTTTCCTTGGGGGTAGACAGAAACTAAAGAACGCACCTGCTCAAATCCTTACATACTCTTTTTTCTTCGTTTTCGTGCGTGCATCTGTTCATACACGCACGCTGCTAGTGAGTACTACGCACCTGAGCTTTCTGAAGAACATCACCAAGAATGTCACTATTATGTACTATCGAAGAACTTCATATTTTCAGTTTGAAAACAAAATCCCTTGAACACAATGAACACAATGACCACAACTGTTACCGCCCCGGTTCTATATCTGCCGAGCGCTACAAGCAGAAATAGTCCTAAACTAAAACTTCTAGGGCATCTCCTCCCGACGTTTCCACTCACATCTGCCTTGTAAATTCCTTTTATTATCACCTTTCACCACCTTTCATTCATCCTCTCATATTTATGTTATCTCATAAATATTATCTCATCGGTAAATACCATCTCATAATTTTCATATCAATACGGTGATAAAGCAATAAAACATGATTAATTTATTCGACGACCGTCTATTGGAACTTAGTCCATCGTTGTAATTAGTAAACTATTAGTAAACTCAATTGAAATGGAACTTAAATGAATGTATGATTGAATTAATTAACAAAACATCAAGGTTTTAGGCTAGTTAATCATTTTCATAATAGCATTCAATGCATGAAATATTATTTGAATAGGCATTTACTTAATCGAACCTCTCATAATTCCCATTTTGCACTCCTAAAATTATTATTGATCACTCTAATAATTATATTACTACTTACTAAAAAGTGGTGCAAACATTAGTTTGCACCACTTTTTATAAACCTCAAAAACTAAAATAGCCAAGTAACTGCAACCAACTTGGATATAGAGCTCGCCGGCCGCTCTGCCACGGCACCGCTTGCTTCGCTCGCTTGGCTCGCGCGCGTTTTGTCATTTGACAGTTCTAACCTAACCCATTTGGTCGGGTTTCAATACCTTAGTTACTGCAATTAACTGTGAGAAAAGGCCAGAAAGTAAAAAAGCTCGTTTAAGTATTAAAAAAGTGTGCATCATGACCAGAAAAGCTTAAAGAGGTTTATTAATTCAAAAAAGGTTTCAACCTAAGATTTTAGAAGATCAGATAATATATTTGACATTTGAATACAAAAGCAGCTCCATACAAACCTCTCGTTCCTTAGACTCCACCAAAGCGGAGACGAGAGGAGAGGAGATGTGTTTAACAACTAATAGAATTTCGTTATTCACACATCTCGTCTCCACTCAACTTCAGTGGACACCACTGAGCGGAGATGTCTCATATTTGTATGGCACGATCGAAGCGTAGATATCAGCTGTGCCTCGCCGAGATTGAGCTGGGTGGCGGTCTTCTTTCATTCTCGTCTGGTTAGTGACTAACCTGGAGTCAGAATTTTATGCCGCCCATGGGCCTCTGACTTGGCTTCACATGCCGTCGACAAATCTCTCAGGCACGTTTCATCACGATGTTTTCCTTCATCGTTTTTGAAGCAAGTGATAATTATACAATACGCACATGAATCCGAAAAGTCAGAGGTGCGTGCCTTGCGTTGGAACTCGAGACCTATGACTTGGCAGTCCGACGGTCACATAAGGAGGTTATCACTGCTCTTGTGACAGTTGAGACGAGAAGAGATGTGAGCAGCGTGCAATTAGCGGCCGGCGCCGTAATTTTGTTAACATCCAACGCTCGCCACACGCACCTTAGTTCCGCTCTAGTCAGCACACATCTCCGCTCCAGCCTAGCCAGTACGCATCACCTTCAGCTCAGCAGCTTCGGTGGATACACCCCAGCTGAAAAACATCTCTTCTCGTCTCCGCTTCGGACATCTCCGCACATCTCCGCTTTGGTGGTGTTCGAGCCATTTAGGTGTCATATTTCTTAAACGAATTCATTTGTTTTTCTACGAGTAGTTATCATTTGACCTTCTTTATAATGATCTGGATAATTTTCTAAGTACCATCGAGGAAGTTCATATCTAACCACCGTAAGGACTATTCTTGCTTGCAGCGCTTGGCGGCTATAGAACTGGGCCGGTAACAAATGTGGTCGTCGTATTCACGGGATTTTGTTTTGAAACTGGTTAGAGTCAAGTATTTAAAGCTATTTGCTCTTTTACTAAAATATGTATTTGTTCATCCAAATAGCTAAATAAGTAATGACTATGATAACAGCGACCTAGAAAGTTTTTCGTTGGAGTATTCGTGTCTGACGTTATTATTTTGAATGAGTATTAAAGTAAACGCTAGGGAAACTAAGGGCTATCAAGTATCAGGTCATGGAGTATCGTTATCATTAGGCAAACAGTTTATTTTCACATAATACCCTTAGCAGTTTAGCCTAACAAGTTAAGGGTATTAGAAGAAAAGGCAAAAGTATTTTGTTTATTCATACCTATATCTACATATAAATACTTTTTATATTTAATTGTTTTTATTATTTATTTATTTATAACAGCTTAAACTATCATTACTGGGTTTACCCTAATGCGACAGCTAAGAACCTAAACGAATATACTAAACTATATACTTACAACCAAATTAGAAAAAAATAAAGCTAACAACATTATTAAAAATTTCATTAGTATTAGTTTCGATTACTGCGTTTTTTGGAATGCAAATATATACAGTCAAATCACTCTTTGAAATTTATTATCAAACGTTAAGAGCGATTATCCTAAAAGTTGGGAACGTCGCAAATAGCTGTCAAATATTTACCTGGTTTGATTAATTTGGTAATATTACCTACTGTTTCAAAATATGAAATGTGGCTAACTAATGAACTAAAACATTGATTATGAAATGCAAAAATTAATATCGTAACACCGAATATTTAGTTTTAGATGTAAAAAAAGTTTGGAAACTTTCCAAATGCTTTTTTTACACCTAAAACGGTAACAACTTCAAACTCAGTGGTATAATTGAATAGAATTCATTATTAATATTCTAGTTCGCTAGTTAGTCACATTTCTTATTTCTATTCAATAATATTGCTTTATGAATCAAAACAGGTAAATATTTGACAGTTATTTGCGCCGTTGCCAACTTTTAGGATAAACCCTCTTAAGCAATTTTTATTTGCACCTTATTATATTTCTGACTACCGTCATTGCCAAGATTTTGTATGAAAATGACAGTTCGAAAAGGTGACATGTGCTCGCTCTGATATGGAATTTGTTTAAAAGTTGCTGAACATTTGATGATGTTAAGCAATTTCAAATAGTGTGATATCTTTGACTGAACATATTTTCATACCACTAAACGTCAAATAATCATGTTAAGTAAACCATGATTATGTATTCATTGACTGAACATAAACAACGTGTTCCTTTTGATATCCCATAACTCCAGGGTATTAATTAGGCCATGCCAAAGAATCAACTGGCATTGAATTCTTTATCAAAGTTTTTTTTCCTTTTTTTTTTTTCTTACAATACTTTTCGGAAAACCCAGAATTATTTATGTAAAACACTCTTGAAATAAAAAAAAAATCAGATTGTTTTTGTCCATAAAAAAAATATGACAACGTCGCATTTTTTTAGCTTTAATATGAACGAGTAAAAGTATATATCAACGAAACTTAGATACATCATCATCAACATCGAGAGTCTAGTGTTATGTTATCTTCGAAACTATGTATTTTTGGAACACTTTTTCTTAGACTTTTTGTATTATTTTTACATATAACCTTAGAGTTATGGGACATCAAAAGAACACACACGTTGTATAAAATGTAAGTGGAATCTGCATAATATATTTCAATGAAACTGTATGATACATAATATTCTGTGACATGGATGTATTTTATGGGTTTTCATGATATCAACTGAGGTCACAAGAAAGGAAAAACTTAACCTTCCTTTTTAAGATTACCTCACCATTTCGTGGAAGATACGATGGTTATGTATATACTTGTCTTTCCGTGTAAAGGGTTACCCTATTACCGTCTACCGAGCTTAATTCTAAATTCCGGGCGGGTACTGAGAATTTGTCACAAGGAAAAAAGTAACTATCCTTTATAATTATTCCATGATGAATTGAACAAGATGTTCTGAGCGTTTTTGGGGGACTGTCTTATGTAATTTTATCGGTGACCAGTCATTTCACCAAAACTTAAATTACAAATTTTCATTTGACAAGTAACGATTGACAAAAATATGGTTTGTAATTTCATCAACAACTTTGCCAAATAAAGTATTATTTGACCAATTATTCATTTTTTATTCATGTTATCTCATAAAACAACGTTTGGAATAAAAACGTTTTACATATAGAATTACGCAATTTCCTAAAAATGAAACTCATTAAATAAGCAAAAGGGTAATTTTAATATATAAACCATACAAATTTAAAAAATGCCAGAAACGACATATTATGCTAGCAGTAACAGTAAAATATATAATTTTAGTAGGCTACGCGGAACCAAACTAGTTAGTAGGTTAAATATTTTTATTCTCGAAAAAGGTTAGGTTAGGTTAAAACTGTGACCACTACGCACGAGCCTAGCGAGCGTAGCGAGCGGTGCCGCGGCAGCGGCCGGCGAGTGCCAAAAACGACTAGAACATATAGGTAGTTTTTTTTTTTTTGTAGGTTTAAAGAACTTCAGACCCAAATGGAAATTTCAACCATGATCCCTTTGTGACTGGTTCAGATTTTTTTAAATAAAATTATATTTATAATCTAATATAAACGTGATTTTTCCAAAAGAATCACAATATTAAATGAAAAATGTATAAATGATTAAATATCATGCGAAACATTTGTAAAGAGAAGCATTTGCTAAATAAATGTTTGTAAAACGAGTGTTTATAAAATAAAATATTTGCGAAATAAGTTGTTTGTAAAATAAATAGTATAAGAAACGTTGGTTGTAAACTAAAAATTTGACAATGGAGTTTTGGTGAAACATTAGTGAACCAATTTTGACGTTCGAAAAGTGCTGATTCTCAGCCTAGTTTGAATATATGACTTTTAAATTTTGAATTTGAATTTTGAGTGTGTGTGGTTCTAGCCGCAATAAACATTTGAACCCGATTCGAGTTCAGTCATTAGTTAGTCGATCTTAAGATAATAACTCATTACTCACTATGTTTTGTTACATTGAACGTAACAGTAAACTGTAGGTACCTACCCTGCGTTCGTAAAAAAAATAGGTAGGTATGTTTTTTTGGAAAAATACTTTAAAACACACACATAAGATTCGGTTAGCGCTTCAAACGCAGTTATGACTTTTTAATAGTACTAGTTATTCTGAAATTCCCATCAATTTAAGGTAAATATTAAAAGGACATTGTTCGGCGTCCATACATCGTTCGCCTAAGAACCAACAGACACGGGAATTTACTTTCTGTATTCTAAATAATGCATATATTCGACTGAACCTAAATTAAAATCACGGACACTGCTGAGAATTGTAAAAAAACTAAAATACTTTCGGATTTTGGGGTTATAATTAGGTCAATAGAAACATACTAACTTAACGTTTATTAGTGAAAATACATTGGATTTTACCTTCAAAATGCATAATGTACTATTAGGTAGTCAGAATCATTATTTCTTTATAAGTAGTTACTAATTTATTTGTAGTTATGACTAGTTTAGGGCCATGAAATCCCAGCCAGAGGTCGATGTTTCAAGAGGAAATCACAGTCCTTTGTTCACGCCAAGTTATTAGTTAAAATAGGTAAAAAAAACAGAAAATGCAATAACACAAACGAATACACACAAGCTACGCAAGATGCAAGCGCAGGAGTTAGGATGCGAGTGACAAAATAACAACGCTGTCATTACTATGAAATGTCAAACTGTCATCTGTCAATTCATCGACAGTCAGTGTCGCGGTTGCTCGTTTCACACAGCGCTTTTAATCACTTTATTCTGTTTGTAACTAAATCACCTTATTCATAGATCAAGCGCTGAGAGTGCTGAGCGTTGTAATTACGGGGCACACTATACCGCTGCGCAAATAGACTTGGCTGTATGAGCTATTGCCCTTTGCCTACACCAAAACGTCAATTTGGAACAAAAATAATGGCGCCGGGGAATAAGACCGAAGTGAATTACTTTTTAAAATGTTTTCGAAATTAAGAAGTGTCCGTTCTATTGTTATAATTGTAATGTAAATTATAAAACAAACTAGTAATTACTGTAAAGGTTTCATACGTGTTGATTCATAGGCCATTTTTAACAATGTCCTTTGTTTAAATGGAAATAACTTCAATTGGAAACAGGGAATTGAAAATGGAATGTATCATGCACGAATGAAATCTTGATGATCAGTAAGAACAGAAATCGGTTTTATTATCACAGCCTAGAGAAAAATAGCATGAATTAATTATTGCATTATATCTAGGCAGCGCCTGTTTTGTCTAAAAACGCTGGTTTACCGTTCATTGTTGTTCCTATATAACAATAAAAAAAACAAGTGAGTATTACAGTAGTCGCATATAAATGATGTGTAACATCTGTCATTCTCGTCACACACACGCAAGCACTGTTGGCTGACAGTACCAACCTCTCAGAAAATAGGTTGGTACCATCTGACTGCCAACTTCAGCACTGCACGCGCTTATTGGTCAAATCAAATAGCGCGCGCTTTCCCGTCTTCCTGTTACGCATTTCCGTCCCTTTTCATGAAATCACTTACACGAGAGAAAAGATGTTACTTACCAAAAATATTAGCTGACTTTTAAGATTTCACTTCAAATTGGACACTACTTATCTCTTTAAATCTTCCAATATTAGCCAAATAGATCAAAAAATTATTCCCTTACAAATCAGCAAATCGAAGAAACATGAAAGACACACAAAATTCAAATCAATTCAAGTATTCCTATCCACACAACAATGGTATCTAACAAACCGTCATAGGTCGTTGAACTCGTGTGCTAACATTTCTTGTTCTGCAGTCTCTAGTATCATAGTTCAGAACGAAATAACAAGGCATTGCGAAGAAGCTAGTCTCCAAGTTTCATTCGGTTTAAACCGAACACGTAGCTAACTAGTAAAGTATACTTTGTTACCAGTATGTTGTTAGTAAGTTGGTTTGCTTGCGTTTGCCCATGCTTTTGAATACATATGGATGGTTTTGAGCATTTTGGCATGCTGAAACCCTAAAGATTTTTACTAATGCTTGAGATATTATAATAAATATATCGTTTTAACAGTGTTCGTCTTTGTTAAAGTTGATAACAAAGCAGGCTTTTAGCTTTAACACATACGTGTGCTAATCTAACTTTGATATTAATGTGTAACAAAATAATACTTATAATGTGCAGTGGGTATGTAAAAATAATATCTAAATATTAATCTCATATGAAAAAAAGCTGAGAAAAGACAATTGATTGTTGTCAATTTTGTTTGGGAAATTATCAAATAACTTCTCCCGCTCTGGGTGGAGCGGGAGGGCGTGTAAGACTTTTACTGACTAAAACCCACCCGTGTTCCTTCCGTTGCCTGAGTGCCGGGGCCGCGATATCCCTTTCGGACAAACTCGCAACCCTGGCAGGATTGTTGTCTACCTGATAGGTACTTAAGAAAATACGAATGATAACTGCAATCAGCAACTTGTTACTACATCAAATTTACCAAAGCGAACACAGAACAGAAGCGTGTCCAAGTAGTGGCCTAGCATTAATTCTCGGCCCAACTCGGCACGGATCACAGGGGTACGTAATTTTATGTATGTATGCATGTAACGAACCATTAACCCCATTCCACTAGATAGAGTTGAGGACTGATTTATCCAGAGCCTTTACAATTTACTCTTTTATACTCTTTTTTCTTTTATTTAATAGGTTAAACTATAACTAATTGTTGACATCTTTGACAAATTCTACATAATGTAATTGGAATAACTGAAAGCTATGAGGCTTTCAGTAAAAGGGTCTTTGTACTCATCTTTATGATCATTAACAGCAAAAAAAAACAGCTATTCTCTATTTTTTGTCGAGTTATGCAAACATATATGTATGTAACAGCTGATTTTTTTGGCGATTTCAGAATTTTCCTCTCAATAATAATAATAATAACCCCACCGCCGTATCTCTACGTTGACGTCGTGGCCCACCACGACGTCAACGTAGAGATAACTTTGCCGGGTCTGTACCGGTAGAGTTAACTTTGCCGGAACAGGTCTAGGATGAGGGGCCAGACGAAGAGAGATACAGAAACCCGCAGGGCAGCATGTGGCGAGCTGTTGGGCAGTAGCGACCCCACGGACCCTATCTCCCGGGAGTAATCTTGTTCCTCACCTCTGGCTTGCCTTTATTGGCCGGCTGGAGTGAACACTGACGAGGAACAGAGCTCCCACCTCATTCTTGCCTTAATTGGCCGGCTTGAGTGAAGATTCGCAAGAGCAAACGTGCTCGGAGGAAGGAAGTATTCCAATAAGTGCTCGTAGGGATCTTGACCATCTTCCGGGCTCTGGGATTGTTCTGAAAGCCGTGGAATACCTCTCCACTCCTCAAGCACCTCCGGACATGTTGCTCCCTTGTCGCTATGTCACCATGTGCTAGCGACAGTTTTTCGGGGGCCCATTATTGAGTGTGCAAGTCACCCCCTGCCATTTTTTCCGTGTATATTATATATCATTGATCAGGCAGGGGCCATAGTCCTTCCATAGTTCCAGGTCACCAGTCAACTTAAGCCACCCATACCCATAGTCCAATATCTTTGTTTCCATATCCTGCAATAGCCCTACACCAACCGGGGGTTGTCCTTGGGTGCACTTGCATAGTGCACACAGGGATAATCGTCGGTTGGTGCCTCATTTCATTAAAACGCCTAACGGGCCTCTGCAAGTTGGCTTCGGCCCCTCGTAAGCCTTCCAAAGGTCCGGGACCCCAGGGTCCCGAGAAATGCCAAAGACATAATAATAATAATAATTTATTGTTCCAAAAACAGTATTACAGATTATTTTTCCACCAGTTATTGATAAGCAGAAACTATGCAATACAATACTGTACTTAACTTTAGTGGAAAAGATCACCTGTATCCTGTACTAGTTAAAAAAAACTGTATCACAGGAGACAGGGCCTTCCGTTTAAAATGAATCAGCGTATTGACAATTTATGTAAGCCGATGTTTGTTGGAAATAAAAATAAAAAATAAAAAAACAAAAAAAACTAATAAGTAATAAAAGGATACATGAAAAAGTAGGAGCACGTTGGTAATTAAAAGAAAGTAACTGTAGGTGTGCGTGTGTGTTGTGGAAGTGTGTTGTGTGGTGAGAGTAAGTCGGTGTAGCGTGTGTGGGTGTGGTTGCGTATGAGTGTATAGATTTCACTATAGAACTATATCGGTAAAAAGTAGACTTTCAAGTAAGAAGACTTTCAGTATCACTATATGAGAGTTTTAGAAGCCAATCACGCAGCAGCAATTTGCATTTAGGGAAAGAATGCTCGTAAATGTTGAGTAGTTTGTTCGCTTTGTTATAAAGACGAGGACCAAGGACATAGAAATGTCGACGAGCAACAGTGGTCCTATGGCGTACGGTGGCACATACATGAACAACAACACAATACACAATATATATAGAATATTGTACATAATCATGAGTACAATGACCCCTTAACTTAAGAGGTTTTCAGTTATTTCAATTACAGCTTGTATATGTCACAGTTAGATTGTGAGAACTATAAGTTTATAATATATTGGTATTATTTCCGTTACTATGACTGTCTGTATGACTGACTGACTGTGTCTAAACTGTCGAAAAATTGTGAAAACTCAAACTCAAAGCATTTATTTCAAATAAACCAATTAACATTTGCGCTGCGACATTTATTTTTTAAATGTCGCAGCTTTATGCTGAGATAGTGGCCTTTTGGCCTCGTACAGGACTTTAATTTTTAAGTATACTTTGTTTTTTTAATTTTTTTTTATTTATGTTTAGTGTGTTTTTAGTTTAATTTGTGATTTCCTGTGCGAGTCACAATAAATACTTTTTCTTTCTTGCTTTCTTTCAATTACAGGCAATTTTGAATTGTCAAGGGGTTGGTCAGTCAGAAATATGAAGCTAGATGCCCATTTCAAAGCGCAGTAGGTACCTATGGAGAAGAACGGGCAAGAAACTCCATGGACACTCTTTTAAATCATGATATGGTTACAAAAATGAATGAGCGTGAACTGGATGAAATGGGTTAAGTTAGGTTAAAACTGACCAACAATGCGCGAGCCAAGCGAGCGAAGCGACCGGTGCCGCAGTCGCAGCTATGCAGGCTATTTAGTACTAGCGTAAGGTGAGTGCAAGAAAGTTTGATACCAGTTTACAATTTGTCGGTTACCATAGAATAGATTAAAAACTATCGAAAAATAATGCGTTAAATTGTATTTAGTTTATAATTTTTAAAATTTTACGGAAATAATACCGATAGATTATAAATTAATGGGTTTATCTTACAGTGACAATATAAGTCAGATGTCAACAGACTGCCAAGGGAAGCTTGTGTGTACTCAAAATGACTAAGATGATCTAAACTGTTTTCACACTCAAAAATCTCCCTCTCCCTTTTCCATACACTTCTGTCCTGTGCTAATGTTGCACAGTTCTTTCGGTAGGAATCAAGTTTATCTCTCCATCTTCGACTTGGTCTAACGCGATGTCACCTAGCATTCAGTGGTTCTTTGGTTCTTTGAATTGACAGGCTCATCTGACATGCGGCTGACATGTCCGGCCCAATATCACTTAGGTTTTGCAGCTTAGGTATTCATTAGATCGACGGCCCGGGTCGACGGCGCGTTGTGTTCCGCGCGCGCCTCAAAGAGATGTCAGCACCAACTGACGGGGTCCGTAAGGGCCAATGCCTGCCAGGGTTGCGAGTTTGTCCGAAAGGGATATCGCGGCCCCGGCACACAGGCAACGGAAGGAACACGGGTGGGTTTTAGTCAGTAAAAGTCTGACACTCCCTCTCGCTCCGCCCAGAGCGGGAGGAGTCATTTGATGATTTCCCACCCAAAAAAAAAAAAACAAAAAAAGTTATTCATTAGATATTTTTTTGTATTTAAGGCTAACACCATCCAGAACGTGTACACAAGATTAATATCCTATAATTGGGACAATTTAAATTTTTCAAGCCAGCTGTACCCAGTTCTTTTATATAACATTTTCAAAGAATACTGGAAGGCTTTAAGGTGAAAGCGTCATGGCAGCCCGCGAAATTTCAAATTTCTTACTATTTTTGCAATTTGCAGTATGTTGATCTAAATATGATTAGCGGCCGTATCAAATGTTTATTTATAGAACTATAATCATAAAAATGATCAATACAACTCTCTAAGTTCATATAATCGCATTGAATGACTATTTCATGAAATCATGACATTTGACAATTGTGCTTAGTTGTATTGCTGATTGTTATAATGATTATAATTATGTAAAGCCATATTTGTTACGGTTGCGAATCGTATTTTAACCAACATAAAACCTCACACTGACCTGCAAAATGTAAAAAACTAAAGAAAATTTGAATTTCGCGGGCTACCGTAGCGCATACCCCTTAAGTACATTTTCTAGTACCCAATTCTTTTGTTTCATAAACTATATCGTGTCAGGACTTAGCGTGTGAACATTGCGTGGCGAGGAATGTACAATTATAATATGATATGCCTACTAGATTTCGATCATAATTTCGTACACATGACTTAGTAACTAGGGGGGAATGTTTTACTAGCCTCGGTATTGTTGTACACTGACTAAAATTTAATAAATGTCATGCCGTATTATACAGATTTTTTAAACAATCCTTCCTTCGTAGGAATAGAATTTGTAGAAAAAAGCACGATTGAACAAACAGTTCCGCAACTATTAGTTTCGATAACTTTTTGTGGCATGCCACTGTCTTTTCTTGCTTAGAGAAGAGAGAAAGAGACAGTGGTATTTTTCTTGCTTAGCTAGGTAGTAAGAGATCAGAATCAACGTCATTAGATCATTAGGATTTAATGCCAATCCCTTTTTAAGTTATTTTTAGAATGTGCGTTTTAATTGTGCAGAATAAGCTATCTTTCTTCCTTGCTTTAATTTTTCCTTGACACAATTTACATAGACAAAATTCCAAAACCAGAGATATCGATTATTATTACCGTATTTTTTTGTAAAAATATGACACCTACTTCTATTGGCATTAAGAGACTAGTCAACACTGACTGTTCTTACGACGGCGGACTTTAGACTCAGAAATAGTTTAAAAATGTTTGTAGAATTATTTCTACAAAGACTTTTGAATCATTTACTGGTACATTCTTTCTGTTGAACAGTCGAACTAACTCTTAACAATGTTACTCCAAAAGTAATAACAACGCTAGCGGACCTAAGCACATCAGACACAGTTCCTCTAAAATATTATGAAATAAATATCTTCAGTGTCTCAACAGATTTACAATGGGGCTTGCCCACGGCCATCTGAGGATAGCATTTTTATTTTTGTTCCAAATCCTTTGTTGTGGCTTGAAATATCCAGCGCCGTTGCTTGGCGAGAAGAGTTTTGAATCAAATATTTTTATCGAAATTGTGCTAGTGTTTTTTTAAAGTTGGTTTCATTTCGTTTTAGTTTAGTTAAACGATTTTATTTATTTAGTACTAAGTAACTTGTCTAGAGACGATATTTTTCATCTATCTTAAATTTCATATAAAGTGGGGTCTTTAACGGGTATTCCAAATTTAAAATGTAAAAAAAACTGTTGATAAGGCATAGTTGCAAAACCAAACTTTTCAAAGCCAAACGTTGTGGTATCGTAAAAAAGAAATAAATTACAATTATTTTATTTTATTGATTTATTAAAATATACCTACAACATTATCATTACAGGTAAAGCAATAAGATTTGTAACTGCTCACTAGGCCGCTATGGCAACAACCCTTTCAACCCTTGGAAAGGGATGAAACAGCGTTTTTAAAAAGTAGTAGTGTAGTAGTAATAAAAAATAAATAAAATAAAAAAGCCATTTATTTCCTGCAAACAAGATAATTATGGGCACTTAGATTTAATGTTAGTATTGTTTCTATTTTTTGTACGTATATTTTTGTATGGATAGTTTTAACTAAATGATATGTTATTAGTATTGTTAGAATTTATATTCCAGTTTTTATTTGTAAATTACACTATCTTTAGTCTGCTAGAACCCCTGTGTGGGTAAAGGCCTCCTCCAAAGATGCCCATGTTTCTCTGTCTTCTGCTAATTTGGTCCACAATGGGCTAGCTATTTTTTTCACTTCATCTTCGCAGCGTGTCAATGGTCTACCTCAACTGAGTTTACCTAGTAAACCGCTCCACAGTGTCGTTCTAACACTCCATCTCTGGTCCGTAAAATCTTGCCACAATGTACCTAGTACCTAAATACAAAAATTCTACTGTCTTCAACAAATGCCAACGGCTTTCAGTATTGCTCATCATATCAATAAACAATTCAATAATATAATAAGGTGTAGTTACGAAAGGGTGACCTGAGGGTTTACATGAAAAGCCACGTGTGTCAATTCAAGGTCAAAGACCTCGGTGACCATGACTTGAAGTACCTGTTATAACTAAGAATCGAAATTGTATGAATAAGTTCGTGTTCGAGACTTGTTGTGTCTTTGTTATTGTGAGAGGGGTTGTCTTTAGAATAGTTGGTCCGATAGCTTCTAATAAATACTGCCAAAATTACTTCGTTACATTATTGTTGAACATTTCAAAGACGTTTAATAAATTATAAACTCCCTCGTTGGTCTAGTTGTCGCAAGCGGTACTGCTGAGCTTGAGCTCCTGGGTTCGATTCCCAGGTCGGACAAAGTGTAATTGGGTTTCATCCTAAACGATTTCTCAGTAACAGCCCAGAGTCTGAATTTTTGCCCGGCTGATGACAATAGGCTCGCCCCCTATGTGGGTGTACCTTCGTGGATTATAGGCGTGATTTTATGAGTTATATAATGTGATAAATTAATCATAGAAACTTCCAAAGAGTGAACCTTTGAACTTTCACATATTTAAATTCTTAGTTAGGTACTAGCAACCCCCCATGCTTCATTCGGGTTTTATAAACTCAAACTCAAAGCATTTATTTTAAATAAACCAATTACAGGCACTTTTGAATTTTCAAGGGGTCGCTCTGTCAGAAAGATGAAGCTAGATGCCCTTTCCAAAGCGTAGTAGGTACAGTCAGCATCAAAAGTTGTTGACCACATTTAGATTTTCAAAATCGCTGTATAGTGAAGTGCTAATAGTGAACACGGTGTACAGCGATTTTGAAAATCTAAATATGATCATCAACTTTTGATGCTGACTGTACCTATGGAGAAGAACGGGCAAGAAACTCCACGGACACTATTTTAAATCATGATATGGTTACAACATATTGGTAAAATCATTCATGTTGAAGATATACATGTGAGAACGATGCAAAACGTTAAAAGCGTCCGTAACAAAAATAAAAAAAGAAAATTCAAAAATTAAATTAAAGTAAAATAAGCCGTGGTAGCTAAGAGATGACCAGTCCCCACTGACGGCGCCCGTTCACGAACATGACGCAAGGATTAGCAACATTAAGCTTATAAAAAAAAAAAACTTTATTTCAGACCTTTCCGTCCATCTGATGTTAGTAATACTAGTAATACAAACTACTTATAAGCTATGTTAGTAACAAATAATAATACCAGCCTATTAGTGACCCACTGCAGGGCAAAGGCCTCTTCTCATACAGAGAAGGCACGAGCATTGATCACCACGCTTGCTCAAGACGGGTTGGCTATTTCAGACATATTAACTATAAGTCCAGGTTTCCTCACGGTGCTTTCCTTCACCGATGTCAGTTATGTCCAAGTGTGTAAGTTATGTAAACTCATAAAGTACATATGAATTGAAAAAAGTCACATTGGTACTTGCCTGGATTTGAACCCACAACCGACAGAAACGAAAAGCGACTTTAATGCACTATACATTAAAGTCGCTTTTCATGTCTGTCGGTGTACGATGTACTAGGCTGATCAAAAAGCAATGATAATCGGTTAGTTTTCTTTTTGCTCGGCGCCTACGGGTTCTAGCGTTATGTTATAGAATTGAGCTATCGAATGCAAAAAGATTTCTTCAAATCCGACTGTTAGTTCCAGAGATTGATTGAGACTGAAAAAAACTCTTCAGCTTTATATTAGTATAAAATTAAGCTTTCTTATTAGTATATGAGCAGTGATTGCCTAGTGGTGTGACCGATGGACTGCCAAGTCATAGGTCTCGAGTTCGAACCCAAGGCACGCACCTCTGACTTTTCGGATTCATGTGCGTATTGTATAATTATCACTTGCCTAAAAACGGTGAAGGAAAACATCGTGAGAAAACCGGCCTGCCTGAGAGATATTTCTGAAGCCAAGTCAGAGGCCCATGGGCGGCTTTAAAACTCAGGAGGCCTCCCTAAGCGAAATCCGTGGTTTCGGCCGTCGTTACGGGCGCTTCGCTCTCCTTCCCCCTTACGATAAGTCTGTAAGTGAGACGCAGAACGAAACGCCCGTACACCAGGTTAGTCACTAACCACACGAAAAGAAGAAGATTAGTATAAAAAATATGAACCGATTATCATTACTTTTTGATCAGCCTAGTATAGAATGATGTTCTCAATCAATCTGCTTAGACTTTTCCCAACTATGTTGGGGTCGGCTTGCAGTCTAACCGGATGCAGCTGAATACCAGTATTTTGCATGAAGCGGCTGCCTATCACACCTCCGCAACCCAGTAACTGGGTAATACTAGTAAGACTGGTTGTTAGACTGTCGGGCTTCTGACGACCCTTAACGGCTCTCAAAGATCCCGAGACCAACGGCTTAACGTGCTTTCCGAGGCACGGAGAAGTCTCGGTATGCAAAAATGGTCACCCATCCACGGACGGACCCTGGCAAACGTAGCTTAACCTGATAAATCGACCTGTGCGGTTGTTATTACTTACCCACGAACTCCTCTATAGATAGAAAGATGTCCTCATAGGACTAAATTGTATGATACAAGAACTTAGCCTAATTGTACGAAACAAGAACTTAGCCTAATTGTACATAAGAAACAAGAACTTAGCCTAATTATATAACACAAGAACTATATGCAACAGCCTTATTAAAATAAAATAAAAATTTAATTAAATTAATTCAAGTATAAAGTAAAATTACGATTTAGATAAATTACAATCGAGGAAAATTTTATTCTAAATGTAATGTAGACCACCCGCTTGATCTAGATTAATGAAAAACCTCTGTTTCAGGCCATCAATTTACATCAAAAATTTAATAAAAAGAAGACATAATATTTTCAATGACTTAAAGAGTAACTATTTAGGTATGTTACAAACAACAATTGTATGAAACAAGAACTTAGCCTAATTGTATAGAACAAGGACTTAACCTAATTGTATGATACAAGAACTTAGCCTAATTGCTGTGCTACATTTTCTCATCTAACTAACTTGGAATATTTAATAAGAAATGTCAAACCTAATAAGAAATAGTTTATTGTCCAGGTAATACAGTAAGCAGGTTTATAGGATAACACCAACTTTAGACGACATAAGTAGCTTAAAATATTACCTACAGCTACGGTACAAAATCGTATTTTCCAGTGAACCCCAAAATAGACAGGTAGTCTGTATCTTGGGGCTCGGGGTAAGAATTCTAGAGAGGAGACTAGAGAGGTGATTTCAGGTGTTGTGTGGTATATCTGGTGTGTTTGTGTACGTGTGATGTGAGTGTGGTGTGTGTGTGTGTATTTGTGCGTATTTGTTCCCAGGGTGTATCGTTTGATTCAGTGTCAGGTCAGGGTATTTAGATTAATTTATTTACCCTACAATGTTTACAGATTAAGTAACTGGCGAGCGCTACTGGTAAGCATCATGTCTTTGGTTCGATTTTCAGGTTAGTTGTAAATCTTCCTTTTTATTTTATTTTTGATGTACTGTATTTCCTGTTCGTGTCACAAATAAAATAGTTTTCTTTATTTCTTTTTTTCCCCTCTACCTTACCCTTCGGGTAAAAAAAGCGTGATGTTAGTTAATGTATCTGACAAAAAATCATGTCGAAAACAAGAGTAAGTAATTCTTTGACCAGTACATAAAATAACCTATAATACTTATTTAAAGGCAAAATTATTACGTCACTCAGTTAAACCATATAGCTTATTACAGCTGCTCCCTAACTTGTACACTATTACCACAAATTAGAAACAGTACTGTATAGAGGCGCCGAAGTATTTTATTATAGCTACCAGCATTATAAGCACCAGAGAATAAACCGTCAGTAATATTCTCCTAGTTACAACAACTCGTATGAATTATTACACAGTCTACAAAATGCTTTATTAGTACCGTTCAACTCAATATCGTTAAGTTGACCTTCCCGCATGAACTTGAATTTAGTATAAATGAAATATGTTTGACGAAAGCAAAGTAATTTGAACTTTAACATCGTCAGTATAAAGTTCATAGTGCTTTTTTCAATATTCTGACAATGATTTGTTAAAGGGTAACAGATTATATGACTGCACGAATTGTTGAATTCTCGAATACTTCTGTAAGACATGCTTCACACTCGTTCGGGTCGGCATGATTCTGCACAACCAAGCGGCAATATTTTAATTTGTGGATATGTTACCGTAACATTGTGAGAGAACCTTTTGTTTATAATCTATCCGGTATTATAAACTGTCGAAAACTTTTATGAACTGGTCGAAATGGGCTAGGTTAGGTTACAACTGTGACCAAGCTCGCTCGAGCCGCGCAAGCACTGTCGCTGCGCTACTTCCAAATGCTCGCAATTATGCAGGCTTTTATAATTAGCGCAAGATGCGTTTACGTCGCTAGCAAGCTTGATACCAGTTCACAAATTGACGGTTTCCCATGGATAGATTATAAAACTATCAAAAAATAATGCGTTTGTTTGTAAATGGTTTGTTGCAGTTCACAATATTTCGACAGTTTGTAATCTATCGGTAGCAATACCAATAGATTATAAACTAACAAATTATACGGTGACAGATATTTATAATGTTTGGGACAAAGCCGCTTGGGCTGAGCTCGAATTATGCCGAGCCCATCCTAACATTATTCAGCGAGGGTAGATGGGCGTAACGGAGTTTGCCGATGGACATGAGCCGAATGAACGCCAAATATGTGTAGTAATTGCTTCGGGTCGGCTTTGCTGTTCAACATACATTGCCGAATCGAATGTGACCCAAACCAGGTCTGTAGCACTCCTGACCTGATGCATGCGATTTTGCGCATAAGAGTCAAGTAACTTCCATTATTGAATTCTCAGTATCGAGTGTTATTTTATTCACGTGACTGCAGCAAATTATTTTGTGTGAAAACGTTTAATATTGTAACGGTTTTTTTAGTATGGATGGTTCTAACACATCACATTTGTGTTTCCTAAGTTGAGCTTTAATAATAATTGTGCTGATAGGTACTAATTTTGGCCAATTATCTAATGAGGGGATTTTCATGAAAATTCACGCTAGCAGTTGGCACCTCTTTGACAAGAGGTCTTCCATTTCGACAATAAATATAAAATATAATGGTGACGTTCATCATTCGTTTCATTCATTCGTTTAATTCATCCGTTTCATTCTATCGTTTCATTCATTCGTTTTATTCATTCGTTTCATTCATTCTTTTCATTCATTCGTTTCATTCATTCGTTTCTTTCATTCGTTTCATTCATTCGTTCATCATTCGTTTCATTCATTCGTGCATCATTCAGTCACGACTAAAGAAAATGTAGGCGCTTTGACGCTGCTGACAGGTGCCCGGACCTGACGTCTCAGCGCTGCCACCTAGTGATCGTCATTTCAGAAAACCCTCATTGGTTAGATAGAGCCTTGTACAGTCGACCGCACGTCGATGCTAACATTTTAACTGCGAGCTAGCTTAGCATAATACGGAGTTTCAAAACAATGAGACGCCAGCTTATGCTAGTTTTCTTACCACTAACGTGCAGCCTACTGTACTACATTAATATCTATCACAAGAACGGTTGCAAGGCACTTCTCCCAAGGGCACACTAAAGGCGGTAATCCTGGAAATGGCACATATTGTTTAGATCCTTAGAGGTTTCTCAGTATGAGGCCTTGACCCTGACCCGATATTAAGTTACCTACACTATAAATAAATTGTTCTTCATAGACAAAAGAAGGAGATTAAATAAATGTGAAAATTAATCCATTTCGTAATCTTATGAATGAATCCAATCTAAATTGTAATATGCATGAGTTGTGTACACATTTAAATGGCATATTTACACAGAACGAAGATCAATGTAAAAGTACATTACTGCCGCGGCCTGCAATGGGGCATTGATGGACGAACGTGAAAATGTGGGCCGAAGCGAAGCCGAAGCACACATACGTAAGTCCATCAATTGGTTGCGGCCAAGGCTTGTATATGTAGTAGTTTTCTCAAATAATGAGCGGAATTTCAAACTAAGTAAATTAATTATAAATTCCAGAATCCCTGGCGAACGTCGATAATTTTTCAAACGCCAATATGTTCATTTATTTCTTTTTTTACTTTTAACAGCTCTATTTGCATACCAAATTTAAATTTAAATGAAATCCTTGATAAGTTGCCTCCTTGGTTGCCATGTGACGAAGTAAAAATTTCGTACCATTTTCAAATTACACGACAGATACGAGTTTTCAAAGTAATTTATGCGCCGCTAAACACGATAGATATGGATTTTCGCGCTCTCATGTTTTCGACCAGTACTTACAGCTATATAGATTTATCTCAAAGAACGTTGTCAACACATTGCTTGAATTTCCAAGCATGTTTGAGAAAAATATATTGTAAAGTAATTGGTGAAATAAATAAATATATGAAAACTGAATTTGATAAAGGCAACAGAGCTATACCTAAGATATATAGTAAAAAGAGTAAGGGCGTAATAACAGAACAATTTAGCGTTTAATTCTCCGCAACAAGCCCGTGCACGCTCAAGTAACGCTTTGATGACTCCCGCGGTACCAAATCTTGACTGATCGATTTAGACTTATATATTCTGTGGCTTGAACGTGAATAGGGAATGCTAATAGTAGGTAACTTATGTTAGGTATTCCCGAATAAAGTAGGTCTACGTTTTTTAAGCAAAATATCTGTATGTTAAGAGCACAATTTATCAAAGATATTCTATTCAAAAGTTAAGTTAACAAAGCCAATTTTTATTTTTTTCTCAAGGTTGAAAATTCGGGCATTATTTTCACAACCTCCTTCGATATACATATCGAAATTGCTGTACTGGCCGAATACATGCGAGCACACAGCGGGCAATTTTTGTATGAAAATTCATATATGTCGTGTTTAGCGGCCAAATAAAAATGGAACAAATTTAATTTACTTCAACAAATGGCAACCTTGGTTGCCATGTGTTGAAGTAAAAAGTTCGTTACTTATCAAAGATTTCATTTAAATTTCGATTTGGTTTGCAAATAGAGCTAGATAAAGTAAAGAAGAAACAAATGAATATAATGGCGTGAACATTTTTCGATGTTTGTTTTTGATACTGGAATTTATAATTATTTACTTAGTTTGAATTTTTGCGTATTATTTGAGAAAAGTACTATACAAGCCTTGGCCGCAACCAGACATTGATGGACTCACGTATGTGTGCCTCGGCTTCACCTCGGCCCACATTTTCACGATCGTCCATCAATGCTCTTGTTGCAGGCCGCGACAGTAATGTACTATTTCCTTAAATTATAATTTTAGCAGGAAGAGTATGAATAAAATAATTGTTTCAGGTAGTCTACCTAAATAATAATGATTTCATCATACTTTTCTTTTAAATATTATAATAAAATTAACAAAAAATTATAATTACTGCTAGATCCATTACTTAACAATATTATGTTCTCCTAATTCAAAACAGGATAACCAAAAGAATTATGGTATTTCCAAGAATTTAAATTAATGTAACGAAAAAATACCGCAGTTTTTAATTAAAACCGAAGGTTTCAACTCTTCAACGGATCTTCGGAGTTAATTGTTTTTTTTTGTTGTTGTTGTTGATATTCACAACGCTGGAGGCAAACTCAAGTAGGTATTCATTATTCCAAAGATGAGTTTTGCATCTAAAACGGCTATAAGAATGATAAAAGTTTTCCTTATAATATCCTTTGGAAATCTGATAAGGAATGACGGACTTGAATCGTTATTTCGCGTCAGATTTCATTTGAAGAAATCACAAAGTTATTCGGAGCTGTCATGACTTAGTTAAGTGTCATTGGAACTCGGCTCTGACATGAACTAATCGGAAAGATAGCGGATGTCGGTGATTGGAAGTAGATGTAAAGCGAAGAACCGGTAAAGACTTATGAAATCTCATTAATGAAACCTCGTGCAGACTGGCGCCACGCGACTCAAACAAAAATAATTCTAAGAAAACTTCACGGTAGAACAATTACCGGCGTCGCATCGCGCCGTTGCCTCACGACCTAGAAAAAATACGACATCAAAAATAAACATACCATAACATCACGCCTCTATTCTCCGAAGGATTAGGCAGAAGTGCACTACATATTAGATATAACCACAAGTCTCCATTATGTTTAAGTCCCATGTAATACGGGGCGAGCCTTTTGCCTTCCACCGGGCACAAATCCAGACTCCTGAGAAATTCCTAATAGAAAAACTCAAAAACACTTGGCCCGACCTGGTAATTACTGCCACACCAACGGGGCTTATAGACAAAGTATATAAGAAATACTCACCGAGTTCATAAACCCGTCCTTCTATAATTTGCTTCAAAATAAATAGTAACATTTTTTTCTCAATAGCGCATTGTATCTCAGATCTATGAAAAAACTAAAAATCAATGAATCTGTATCAAGATTAACGACTATGTAGCATTAATAAAAATAATGAGCGCTCCACACTCACTGAAAATAATTTATTTATAGAGAAAAAAACTCCGTGTAACATAAAAACTAAGCTTAATTAAAACAAGACTGAAAGAATTTCCAATAAAGAAAAAAAATGTAAAGGATATTTTGCAAACACGTATTATTTGTTTTGAACTCCGTCATTACGTTTTCAGTTATAGCGTAAAGTTTATAAATGGTAGTTGAAGATTTCCCTCGAGTCAGATACGATACCTACTAAGAAAAATCTTACAAGTTTTATAATTTTTGAAAGTGTTTTCAACATTTTCTCGAGAATTCTTCGAGGGTTTGGCTTGAAACTATTCTTTGGTAGATTTTGGAACGTCAGGCGCCATGAACCTATAGCTGAAAAAAAAAAAATTGTTACCCTTGTATTCTTTTTAAGGAAACAATCTGAAGACCGCATGTGGAAACTGCTGCTTTTCATTCCTTCATTATAAAATATCTATTTCGTATTCATAACGTCAGAGTAAAGAAACTTTAAATTAATATACTGCTATTCATACTAGGAGAGCGAGCACATGACTAGTCATTACCGTGCTCGGCAAATGGCGAGTTTTCACTAACTTTTAAATTTTATGTAGCAGTGTTTTTTTTGTACATTTATAATGGTACTAGCTTAAGTTACATCTTTACTAATGAGTGTTATAAGTATACGCTATGCAATGAAGGTCGATCGAAGGTTAAGCTACGCTTGCTGAGTGTGGTCCGTGGATGGGTGACCATCTTTACATACCGAGACTCCTCCGTGCCTCGGAAAGCATGTTAAGGCGTTGGTTCCGTCTGTATTCGTGGATCTTTGACAGTCGTTTAGGGTCGTTAGAAGCCCGAAATTCTGACAACCAGTCTTACCAAGTGGTATTGTATTACCCAGTTACTGGGTGGTAAAGGTCAAATAGGCAGTCGCTCCAATTTAATACAAATGTTTCAGCTGCATCTGGTAAGACTGGAAGACGACCCCAACATAGTTAGGAAAAGGCTATGCTGATGAATTGTGTTGTTGTATGCGTTAGTCTAATTAACTAAGCGTAAAATAGCAAATGTATAGATAAAAACCCGTCCCATAATCATAAACACAAATATGATTTAATCCTTCCATAACATGTTTATGTTACAAACTTCACGGAGTTCATTAAATTCACCGCAAATACAAAATGCCGTTGAATAAAGTCTTCCAAAGACGTCTTAAGATCTTTACAAGACTTTGAATGGACGTACTCCCATCGCGAATTCAAAAGACTTTCTCAAACAATATATAGCAGCCTTGTTATAGATATTTTTAATATAAAGCCATCATACTTATAAACGTCAGGCTCTATTAAACAATATTAGCGTAACTTGTTCTGATTTTGATGCTCGAGAATTTTCGATCCCGAAATATCCTCTATTTTTTTGCGATTGGCGATGCTTAACATCAAAAGTAAAATGAACTCAATATCAGGTTACTCTCTTTCATCTTTACTCTTTTATCCTAATACTTATATAAAAAATCGGCCAAGTGCGTGTTGGACCACGCACAATGAAAGGTTCCGTAGTTGGGATTAATTTATCCCAAAAACAGACTTCACATTGTAGTAGAAAACTGGTGAAGAAAAATATAGTGAATAAACCGGCCGGCGGCATGCCTGAGAGATATTTATCGACGGTATGTGAAGCCAAGTTAGAGACCCATGGGCGGCTTTAAAACTCTGACACCAAGTTAGTCACTAACCACATGAAAAAGTAAAAAAACCTGTTTTTGCAACTGCAAATAAATGTAAGTTAGTCAATTATTACTCGCTAACTTGTAGAGCGTACTTAGCTGGAATAGTTTTCCTTTTAATTTCCTAATATTTATACTACCGCTGTGAATTTTTTTACATATCCAAAACCAACCATTTAGCTGGCGGGAGGGGGCACTTGACTCTAAAAAAAACAAAGCAGTTTAAAGGTTAATATTTCGCGTACGAAATATTAAGCTCGCAATATTTTTGTTTTGAACGACCTTTCCAACGATACCCCACACCATGGGATAGACGAGAACAATAAAAGATCCCCACTTTACGTGTAGGGGACGTACCCAAAAAAAAAACATTTTTCATTATTTTGTCGACGTGATTAATATACCTATGCCAAACTACAGCTTTCTAGTACTAACAGTCTCTGAGCTAAGCCACGGACAGACAGACAGACGGACGGACAGGCGGATGGACAGACATGGCAAAACTATAAGGGTTCCATGGTGACTGGAACTGTGGAACCCTAAAAAGAATATCGTATTTAACTAGGTACGGTTCACGTTTTTGTTCGGCATACAAATTGTAATGCCCTTTGACCCAGGTGTTGTTTCGGTAAACCTTTCTTAATGAGTACCTTTTTTTTAACCTTCCTGACCTTAGTTTGTCGACTTTACAGTCGGTAGTATTTTGCTATTAGGGATATTACGATAATGGTTTCGGATATGGAGTAATTAAAAACTATTCTCTTGCGTTGATTAAAATAGGCAATATTTTTTTTTTTTTGGTTCGCTGGTCTTGTGGTCGCAAGCACTACTACTAAGCATGTGGTCCTGGGTTCGATTTTCAAGTCGGGCAAAGTGTTATTGGTTTTGCCATCTGAAATTGCTCAGTAGCAGCTCGGAGTCGGGATTTGCGCCCGGTTGATGGCAATGGTGATGGTTACAGGTCATGCTGGCAAAATGTGGGTGTACTATACACACACATGCATAGGTACACACCTGCCGACCCTCCGGGGAATACAGGCTTGATGTTATGTATGATTACTTTTTTCTAGTTTAAAGTAGTTTTATTATAACGAACGTGGAGTCCAGTACCTAATAAATAAACTAAGAAACTTTTGCAATGAAGACGTAGTTAACTTTAACAGCAGTAAAATTTACCACCACACTTCTAATCTACTTCCCGGATTCATGTTCTAACTTTTTATAAGTCTGCGTTCAGCCATAACGTTTTAGTAGCGATATTAATATTCAATTACGGGGAGACGCGGCTACGTTTTAGCTTGTATGCCAGCGCGATGTACCTAAATGAAACGCTTCTTCTCGTCTTCAGAATATGCAAGAGCATATTTCGCTTCGTTGCTCTTAATTAAGTTAATCTTATGTAAGACTATTTTGTTGCGAATATTTGCCGTCTTGATTAAGGTAGCTGTCATATTTTGAACGGCGCTATATAATATGAAGTTAAAATCTGTACCCTTTGATATGATATTGTATCGTTAAAGTGTCTCGACTAGCATTTAATAGATAATAATTATCTGAGCAACTAATTAAATGCTAGTCGAGACACTTTTGCAGCGTTCGGCCTTTAGCAGGTATCTGGCGAAAATTATTAGTAACTGTTTAATAGCATCTTATTGAAACTCTGTGTGCTACAATATCTTGATGATAAGTAATATAAATTAATTTATGTTTTTATTTGAAATTTCAGCGTTTTTATTCTCTTCACACTCATTCTATTCGATATATTATTTATTTAATACTTCAAGCACACAAATGTACAGAGGCGGACTTAATGCCATTGGCATTTTCTACCAGTCAACCTTTGGGTGATGCAGAGACAAACAGTGGCAGGTGCAATAGCGAGAATTGAGGAATAAATATTAATCATTAAAAATAATCCACCACGTGAATATCTCAAATTCAAGTACAAATAGGAAGTTCCTGAATGAATACCGTGCGTAAATCGATAGACGTCTCATATGCATTCCTGTTTTATTCATTCTCTTCACCTCTAGACGTATTTCATGCAAATCGCGGCGTGTGCGGAAGCGTTGACGAACCGCCTAGTACGAACCCAGCCTTATTTTCTTTATACTGATGTAAATTACCTATTCGTGATTTCTTTTTCCTTTTGTGATTCAAATAATTGAGGACAATGAATGAAATGTTAAAGCTCAAGGAAAATAAAATGTGAATTTGGGGTAATTGTATAAATCGGATCGTGACCCCAGTATTCTTTATATTTTGTTCAAGTATTTTGTGCGGAGAGGTTTATGTTTCAGTTTCGGTATGACAGTAATGTATACAGGATAATAGAAGGTATGCTTTTTAACGGACAGAATAACTTAGGATGGAGTTAACAAGGTTGTTCTTTGTTCCGTAATTTTATTTTGTGTTCTGAGAATAACGGAATATTACTAGAATTATTTAGGTAGGTTTAGGTAAGCTGTCCTGGATAAAAACTCATCAAAAGCGACTAATATCCATGGCTTGTATTCGCAATAAATAAATAAAAAACCATTAGAATGACGTAAACATAACATACCTAGTACAAATTTATCAAAACAAAAACATTCCATACGAAAAACCCATAACATTACATAAATACCCAACTCTGATTGGATAAAGCAAAATATTATTATTTCATCAAAGCAAAGAAAATGTTGAATATACTGCGCTGTCCTCGAACTATTTTTTCACTAAAAGCCAGAGAAAAGAAAAACCACCTTATTTTCCGTACCCAGTAAATTTGTGTTTTTATAAAAGCGTCGAGACCGCTAAGAAAAATATACCGAACGTATTGTCTAGCCGACATTATGGGAATATAAATCTTTGGCCCACGTCAGATACGGCGGACAGTGGGCCGTACCGGTTTGCCGCTGGAAAAAACTACTTATTTGAAAATACTCGAGCACGGATAAAATCTTTTGGCAACAACCAGATTCAGATTTTGAATAATAGGAATAAGAAGATTGTGTACGTTAGGGTTTTCATTGTGATTCAGAGAGTGAAGTGTGCTCATATTTTTATTGAGTCTTTCTGTTGGTTTGATAGATTTTCTTTCCGGTTTCGATAAAGTTTTGCATCGTTTAGAATTTTACTTTCTTTACCTAAGATGATCACAAACTGAAAACTGAAACTACTCTTCTGGGTAATAGTTTTTTTGGAATGGCATCTAAAAATTACAATAGGATAGCTGTGGACATTTTAAATACCAAGGATCTCCCACTATTCAAATATAAATTGCGTAACTTTTTAATTGACAAAGCTTACTACACGATCCAAGATTTTCTTAATAATTAGTACCTACTACAATCTGTCACCATACACCTAATTGTTATTCTGTAAGAAATGTTTTATATGTGATACCTAAGAATTGTTTTGTACTGCATGTTGACATAATTATTGTATGCCTATTAGGCAGGACATAACGGAACTGTAATTTATCTAACATCTGTCTGTATAACCTATGCCCACAATAAAAAGATTTGATTTGATTTGATTTGATGATACACTTATTACGTTACGTAATCTTCCGTAGAATTCAAGCTTTAAAACACTGTTAAAGAATATTCGAATAATATCCTTTTATTTTTAAACGACATTAAATTATAACCCCACTCACGACGCTACACGCAAAGCTAGGCTAAGCTAATTAAGTGCTGGCTAGTAAAGGTAACATTATAAAATTTAATTAGATTGATAATGCCTTCTGTGCAAAAACCCTCACAAATAATATTATTATCATAACAAGCTCGTTTTATTTACATTTAAATTCATATTGTACCTAAAGTAAATAAGGCTAAAATTTCGGGACCCGATATCCTGTTAAATAATCAGTGGCACGCAGTCCACGTGACCGGCCCTTTATCTATCCAGTGAAAGATTTATAACAGAGGCGTTACCACGTTTATCTTAATCTTAGCTGGGACTTTATATCTCTATCAACGGAAGCTATCTTACAGAAAACCCGGGTCAGCTACCATTCCTACAGAATTTAGGGACGGGAATTTTGACCAGTTTTTTTACCACCAACTCCATTGTGCACGTGCTTATATTTGGAATATTTTCGGGAGTGCGAAGCATAACCGTCCATTTTTGATAAATAAGCTTGTTAGTAGTTTCATCGTTATATTCCAACCGAGACCCTTAACTTTTTCATTCATATTTCAGTAAAGTGATATACGTATAAAAAATAAAAGCAAAATGTTGGCGAAAAAATGTTGCGGAATTTTATGCTAGTGAGATAATTTTAGAGAGTGAAATTTTAATTTATCTGGGGATATATTTGTGTACCTGAGATAGACTTTGGGTAGAATACATTAGCATGAAATTAAAGCAAATTAAAAAGTTATACAGAGTATTCACTCATCCTCTAAAATCAATATGCGGCGTAAAAAAAAGCACTGACAACAAACACATTAGGTGTCCTTTTCACGGACTTCTAACCAATAATTTCTGGTTCAACTGACCAGATAAATCTGTTGTAGAGTGAAAACAATGGACGGGCGGCGACTCGAAACCTCCGCTGATTTATTTCTTTAATATAGCCTGTATTAAATTTATAACAGCCGGTTTATCTATATTTTCAAATCTAATTAGGAATTCAAATTTCAGTCGGATGGCTTGATTGACGACGTAAATTGTGTGCTTCTGATTTTATTGTCTACAATTTGACGTTTTAATTTTGATACCAAACTGGCTATTAAATTGGATTAAGCGATGGAAGTTAGAGCCCTTGCTGTCGGTTAACCAAAATGTTTCGTTTCGTAAATATCGTCGTTTATCGTCATCTGTAAAATCTAATCGTGAAAACTGAGGTGATGTGAGCTGTCATTTTACCTGATACAAGGGATTGACACTATAGTGATAGCTCACTTCACGCTCACTTCACTTAAGAGCCCATAGTACCTCAGGTCAAATTCACTTTTTATCTCGCTCGCAACATACTGCTCGCGGACTGAGTGAGAGCGACACTGAGTGGGGAGCTCGCGGCTCCAAGACGCCAATAGTAAAAAAAATATGTGGTATCTGCTTTATACTTAGTTCAGTTATTATGCAAAGTTTCATAATCTAATTTAAAGTATTTTTGAATACCCCGCGGGCTATTGGTCGGTTGGAAGGTAACTTTGGATGTTTTTTTCAATAGAGATTTTTTTATGGGATCGTGTTTTCGTCAAACAACAACAGTACTTAATACGAATCCTCAAAATTAATGCTACAGTATTTTCGATATAACGGAGGATATTGCTAAGCAATGAGAGGCCCTTATCTTTCCACGGTAAGATATTTACAGGATCGGCTGTATAGTTGAGTAGTAGAAATGTTTGTGGCTTAGTAATAACAGCCACACGGATCGATGGATCAGGTTAAGTTAAGCTTGCCGCGATTGGTATGGATGCTATGGATTTGCTATGGATGGGTGATCATCCATTACATATCGAGACCCCTCCATGCCTCGGAAAGCATGTCCAGCCGTTGGTCCCGGCTGTCATTCCTGGATCTTTGACAGTCGTTACGGGTCGTCAGAAGCCCGAATGTCTGTCAACCAATCTTACCAAAGGGTATTATTGTATTACCCAGTAACTGGGTTGTGAAGGTCAGATAGGCAGTCGCTTCTTTTTTATAGGGGCTTTTACGCATAGCGTGTATCAGTCAGTTGTGAAATACTACTTGTATTCAGATACATCCGGTTATTCTGGAAAATGACCCCAACATAGTTTGGAAAAGGCTAGACAAATGATAAGATCGGCTGTATAGTTGTCAATCGTATGTGCTCTTGCACCTGTATATTTTAGCGATAGTCCGAACTATTCGACAAAATTCAATGGAATGCATTGCCTTTACGGTGTTGTGGTGAACCAAATCCTGATTGCTCCGAATAACTTATCGTCTCACCGATGCACTTACGCGATTTGGCATACTTCCAACTATGTAAAAGAGACTCTAATTGTAAACTACCTACGTTTACACACTCGATTAGTTTTTGGGTAAGAATTAACTATCCAACTACTCCCTAAATGCTAGCTGTAAAATAGTTTACGTATTTAGTTTGAATGCTTGAATAAATATTTATAAAGTTAGAAGTTACTCCAATAGTTTTAAAACTGTTTTAGTAACGTTGAAACCAACTCTAATTCTACGAACCACTAGAATTGATGAACGTTTGGAACATCCATCAGAATTTTATTGAACTCGTAGGCCGATATCTATAAACATTACTTAGACATGTTTCTGCCTAAGTATATCTTTTACATTTTAACCGACTTCCAAAAAGAAGCAGGTTCTATGTTCGTAGCGTATGTATTTTTATTTTTTATGTATGTCCACCGATTTCTCCGTCAATTGTAGACCGAATTTGAAAATTATTTTTTTGTATGAAAGGGAATGCACTCAAATTGGCCCCATATAAATTTTATTAACTTTGCTGTGGTAGTTTTTGAGTTAGCTTCAATAATAAGTTTTTTTCCCACTTAGTATATGTGGATGATATATGATGATAACTTCCTGTCACTGTTATTTACATAGCAGTTAGTTGTATTCGAATTTGTGTGGGGTAGGTACCACAACTAAAAAGTGAAAAATAAAAATATTTTACTAAATATCGGAAGTCGGTGGCAAATAACGAAAATGCAAAACCAAAGACACCGACTTCCGAAATTTGAGTTATATTTCGAAGTCGGTTGCTTTTTTTAAAAGGTTTTTCTTTCCCGTAGTTTTTTGAACAAATGAACCATCTTACGTATTAAAGTAGGTACTTACAACACAAGTATCACTTAGTCTGGTTTCCGTTAAGAGGTCTTCGAAAGTCATCGAAGCCGCAACAATAACGTATTGAGTTTCCACATAACATTAGTGACGAAGTATGGCCTAAATCCACACGACCCGTATAATGACCCAATTCCTTCCGTTCTTATAACTCGAGGGCGCTGATAAGCTGCTGATAAAAAGCCTCTATACACTTTAAGGAATATAATAGGTTTTTTTTAACAATAAGTAGGTATTTTGATGATAAATTTTATTTCTGTTACAAAAGAAAACTACAGCTTATTCACTAGTGTCTGTTACACGGTTTTTGAAAGCCTCTGTTCTTTTTATCTTTTAACAAGTTACAGTACAACTATTTTCTTAATGTCCTTCGGCAAACTTCGTGTTTCGTCAGTCGTCGGATTTCTATCAGTTTCCCTTTGCACTTGGTGCTTGTACGAGTACGTATTGACTCCTACCGCTGCGCCAACGTACGAGGGATATTACGAAAATAGTTGTACTGTACTTGATTTGCTGATCTATTAAGGTCAATCAATATTTTTTATTTTGTTAAGAGCGTTTATTCTGAAAGTGGGCAACGTCGCAAATAGATGTCAAATATTTTGTTGTTTTGATGAATTTGGCAATATTACTGTATGGAAATAAAAAATGTGGCTAACTAGCGAACTAGAATATTGATTATGAAATGCAATAATTAATTTAGTTTTAGATATAAAAAAAAGGATTTGGAAACTTTCCAAATGCCTTTTTTACACCTAAAACGGGTACAACATCAAATTCAATGTTATAATTGCAATTCATTATTAATTTTTTAGTTCCCTAGTTAGCCACATTTCTTATTTCCATACAGTAATATTAGCAAATTATTCAAAACAGGTAAATTTTTGACAGCTATTTGCAACGTTACCAACTTTCAGAATAAACGCTCTTAACAAGTGATATAAAGGTGTTGGATCGTCTGCCCCCGTAATGAAAAGTCTTGGTGTTTATGGAAAACAACTCCATTCAATATTTACATATTATAACAAGCCTCAGGACAAAGGCCTCCCTACTCTCCTTTCATTTCTCTCTGTTTAGAGCTACTAAGGATAAAGTTATGATTCCGCAGCAATGATAATGATAATGATTCGGAATCATACCTTTAGTCCATATAAAGGTTGGTTAAAAAACCGGCATCAAATATTGAAGATTGTTTTAAAAGGTTTATATGCAGTAGAGCATGACCACAGCCTGATGATGTCTATTTTAAAAGAAGTAAATGCACCATTTTCCTTATCTTTTTTTTTTGGTTAAAACCGTGGAAATTTTCCATTAAAAACTGTAAGCTAGAATGTACGTAGTTGCACATATAAACCATACACCAAATATTAGGTATTTTAAAAGCAACAGTAACAAAGAAAAACTGTTATGTTCAATTTAAAACTACAAAACGTGACTGGGCACCACACTATTTATACATTAGAGGGACAGTATACATTGATATTAATGTCTAAAAAGAATTTATTACCGCTACATGCTGGTACAAATGCCAAAACAACTAACTAGGCCAGTGACAGTGAATACAGCCATTTAAGTTGGAGCGGAGTTACGGACAGTGTCTGTCCATTGATGCGGGGCGAGGTAGCGGAGCGGAGTTATGGACTGTGTGGAGCGAGGTAGCGGAGCGGTGTTGCGGACTGTGCGGAGCTAGACCTAGTTCACGCGACGAGTATTAATTCCCCGCTCCGGTTCCCCGCTCCACTTCTCCGCTCCGTTTCCCCGCTCCGGTTCCCCGCTCCACTTCTCCGCTCCGTTTCCCCGCTCCGCTTCCCCTCTCCGGTTCTCCGCTCTCCGCGTTTCCCGGTTTTGTATGAATTTTTAAACTAGTTCGCAAATCCCTGTCCACTGAAGTGGAGCGGAGGTTTTATGCAACTCCATTGGTTAATATTGGCACACCGCTACTCCGCTCCTCTCCTCTCCAGTCCAGTGGACAGGCAGCCTAGTCTTCCTACTGCCGCACAGCAAACTCGAACGGTTAAACTTTCTAGAAATTCAATTATGTCTTAGAATTTAACTTGGGTTTCTTCCCTTAGTTTCTCATAAATAAATAATTCAACATTAGCAAAAGTCTCGCGGCGGCTCCCGTCCTATAATGTTTCGTTTTAGGGTAACAGACATGGCAAAAACTTGGCTTAACTTGTCGTAAGACAATGTGACATAAATGACATTGTCGTGTACACGCTCAACCAGCACAAAAAGGAAATGTTTTCCTTCTTGTTGAGTGTTACAATTGTTTTCGTCTTTATTTTTTTTGGGATAAACGTGTGAATTTATAACGATTACAAGTAGATTATCTGACCATAAATATGGCACAGAGGGTATTAGAAAACAATCTGCTTTGTAGAGCGATGTTTCTGTAGCTTGTGTGTGTCTACTCGTGGTTTGCAGCTGAAAATCAGCGTCAGGTGGTGGTACACTATGCGTTGTCATAGAGCGCGCGAAGCCTAGTTCGCGATAACGCGAGAATATAGCCCCAGCTTTACAAATTCTCAGCGGCGATCTCTCGCGTCCGGCCCTGGTTCAAGCCATGGTCCGGAGCGAGAGTGCATGGGAAGCCGTCACTTCCTTCTCCGAAGCAGTAATGCTCGCGAAGGAGGAGGCGGAGCGCGCGAGGGAAATGCAAGATGCGCGCCCTCGCGCCCCTAGTCGCCGCAGGAGACGCCCCGGGCGTCGGGAGTCGCGAGCCGACTTCCGGCCACCGTAGGCGCGGGCTTGCGGACGGTGGGCAATGGGTAGCTCGCCGTCCGATTAGGACCAGGCCCGGGTCGACGGTGCGTTGTGTTCCACGCGCGCCTCAAAGAGATGTCAGCACCAACTGACGGGGTCCGTAATGGCCAATGCCTGCCAGGGTTGCGAGTTTGTCCGAAAGGGATATCGCGGCCCCGGCACACAGGCAACGGAAGGAACACGGGTGGGTTTTAGTCAGTAAAAGTCTGACACTCCCTCTCGCTCCGCCCAGAGCGGGAGCACCCAAAAAAAAAAAGCTTTAAAAATTCTAATATGTAAAGAAAAGCCTGTCCGATCCGAACGGGGCGCACAGGTACTAGGTAAAATTACCAAAAAGTAATAAAAAATCTTATTATTATTTAAAATAAAAAGTTATTGCTATTTAAAATTCACATTTTTGGTAACAAAATTACCCCAAGTCCATAAAAAATTAGCAGATTTTCATCGGGGGTCATAAGTTATGACTTGTAGATACCGCTAAACGACGGCCGCCCGCGCCCCCTGTAATAACCCCGTAAAATTCTCCATCCCCATAATCAATATTTTAGTTCACTTGTTAGCCATATTTCATATTTCCATACAGTAATATTACCAAATTAATTAAAATAGCGAAATATTTGACAGCTATTTGCGACGTTGCCACTTTCAGAAATTTACATAGTCAGTACAGTGGTTAGATAACCAAGACCGAATAATTAATATTTATTACAATCAATTAGTTTTTGACTAGACACCAATTCATTACAAAATAGGAACAAAATTACAGTGAAAAGTGTTAAAATATACCTACATGATTGTACTAAAAAGTCCACAAAAATACAGGGTTTGCAAACAATTTTTTGCACGGACTGAGCTCCTAAAATCCAATATAATAGGATAGAACTTCAGCATGTTTTACATCAAAAAAGAGAATTATAAAACCACAGTGGTTAAATTCGACAATGCGTGGCCAAAATCCGACTAGAGCCATAAAAAGTGGGTAAAAATGTACAAGTTTAACATGTACATTCACGATAAGTCGCCTTGTAATCTCCATTAGCCGATGTAGCGATGTATATTGGCCCAGAACACTCTTAAGCGGCCATAAGAAAGTTTTGTATCGCCCTTTCATTATGTGTAATGTTTCTTCTTAAGATTTTGGCCACGTAAAATATTCTCTTCTTCTTATTCTCATCTTGGCGGAACGAAGTTTATTATATTTTATGATGTAATTCAAGAGATGCGACTGTAATCTTCGAAGGGTTTAGTAAATGGTAAATGTTTGAGTAGGAAAATAAGTTGAAAACCAGCGTCAGGCACTAGTTTTCTTGCATTTTTGCTGAACTGCGCCTATTTAGCGCAACCGTGAGGCAAAAAATCCTGCTTTACACTTTTTTTTTTGTTTTTTTAATTCACAGTACGAATTATGTTGCGTGTCTTTTAGTCTGTACTAAATAAATATATTTTATTTCTTTCTTTTCTTTATGAAATATCATTCAAATCCGAATAGTGTAGAACTGTAATACACGGTCGAATTTCAAAAGATTTTTTGATATATTATACTAAAAGTGATATTTTTTAAACAATATAAAAATAATGTGTCAACATAGGTAGGTAGAGGTGTACCTGTAGTACTTACAACCACATTTCGCCAGTTATGCAGTCCCAATTAATAGGGTGCCAGTCTATTGACCTCAGCCGGGTACAAATCCTACTGCTACTGAGAAATCCCTGACGGAAAACCCAATAAACCTTTGTCCGACGTGGGAATCGAACCTTATGCTCAGCAGTATCTTCAGCAGGTCTTTTTTGTTATTCAATTAAATATTTCTGTACTTTCCATTATATTTGTGAACGTAATTATTTAATTTTTCTTTTTAATTTGTAACTTAATCAACTAACGATGACTATAACGTCCTTTAATTATTAATTTCTCTGCTAGTGCTGTGCACTTCTGTAAGTGACGAATTCACAATACCTAAAACTCTATTTATTATTTATATTTATTTATTTATATATACTTTATTGTACACCAGATTATACATTACATAAAAAAAAAAGTAATACAATACAAAATATACAATGGGCGGCCTTATCGCTTACTGCGATCTCTTCCAGGCAACCTTGGAATGGACAGTGATTTTCTGGACATAAAATGGGGTTGTCTTAGGTGCAAATAAATGGTATATAAGTACAATATACTATAATAGATACACAGATAAATGCTATATAATAGATACATGGATACATACATACTAACTATATAAGCAACGAAAATAAATGACGAATATTATTACAGCTAACGATAAAAACAGAATCATAACGACAAGTAATGTTCTTTCACGAGTCTTTTAAACACTGGCAACGATTGCGCGCGCTTTATTGGAACTGGTAATGCATTCCACAAACGAGCTGCCTGGACAGTAAAGGATTTGTCAAGGAAAGTTGTGGAATGCATTGGCATTTTAAGCTTCAAGTTATCTGATGACCTTAATAATTTCGTGTGAGAGTCACAAAGAAACTGGAAACGTTTCTTGAGATAAAGAGGGGTGGAAGGGGAAAAGAGCACATTATACAAAAGGGAAAGAATATGAGCATTCCGGCGAAGGCGAATTGGTAACCACTTGAGCTTCACGCGAAATTCGGAAACATGGTCATATTTGCGTAAACCGTATATAAACCTTATACAAAAATTTTGAAGCCGCTCAAGTTTATCGAGTTGGTCTTGAGTAAGGTCAAGATAGCTGGCATCAGCATAATCAAGGATGGGTAGAAGAAGAGATTGTGCAAGCGCAATCTTGGTGGCAGTCGGTAGAAAATTACGTATTCTTTTCAAAGATGCAGCGGAAGCAAACAGCTTGCGGCTTACTTGCTGTAGCTGGGCAGTCCAAGAGAAGTTCTTATCAATGAAAATCCCCAAGTTTTTAACTTTCTCGCTGAAGGGGATAACTGATTTGTCAAAAGAAACTTGGGGAAGAGTCGTCCAGTCAATCCTTGAGACCATCCTACTACTGCCCACCACAACAACCTGCGTCTTTACGGGGTTGACCATAAGTCCATACCTCTTGCTCCAGTCGCATATACGGGCCAGATCGCGATTGATCGTTAAGATAGCCTCTGAAAGATTTCCAAGAGGAGCTCGTGAGTAAAGTTGTAAATCATCTGCATAAAGATGGTAGGAAGAAATTAGTTCATCGGAGATTGAGTTAATAAAAACTGCGAAAAGTAAAGGTGATAGCACGCCACCCTGTGGTACACCGGCAGAAGTATTACTCCAGGTAGACAAGGTCTCACCGATGCAAATACGTTGCCGGCGACCGAACAGGTAACTTCGAAACCAGTCAATTACCGATGGAGATATATTAAGAGAGCATAGAATGCCGAGCAAAACATCAAAATCAACAGTATTAAAAGCATTACTAAAATCTAGTAAAGTTAAAACCGTTAGATTACCATTTTCCATGGCTAACCTTATATCGTCCGTAATATTCAAAAGCGCTGTGGTGGTACTATGACCAGGGCGGAAGCCGGACTGGAAGGGGTTGAGGAGATTATTTTTGGAGAGGAAAGTGCTTAATTGATTGTGGATTAACCGTTCGAGGACTTTTGATAGGAATGGTAGGACGGATATTGGACGATATTCAGAAAAGGATGCGGGATTGGTCTTTTTAGGTAATGGAATAATTTTCGCATCTTTCCATGAACATGGAAAGACACCACTAGACACGGAAAAATTTAGGATATGACAAATGACGGGCAGGATTACATCCAGCACAGGGACTAACATATTACGGCTGATACAGTCACTTCCTACTGCGTTGGAAGTAATCGATAGTATGCTCTTCTTAACATCACATGCGGTGAATTGACCAGAAATAAATGGAGAATAACTGGGAGTCGGAAGAGAAGAAAGATAATTCAAAGTATTCAATTTAATTGTCCTATCAAAATTGGACGAAGCAGTAAAATGATTATTCATTGCATCGATGTCTATATCTTTTGGGATTGAGTCTTGTCGGGTTTTACCGACCCCCAGTGACCTAAGAAACTTCCAAACTTTGGATGCGTCCCCATTTTGGACAGAAGTATGAATGTGATGGCTATTAGCATTCCTACATACCTTATTGCAGTGTATACGAATTGAAACATATCTTTCCCTGTTAGCGTCATTAGGTCTACGCTTAAATTTAGACTTCGCCGTCACTTTTTTATGCATTATTTTTTTAATTTCATCTGTAAGCCACGGCGCCGGCAAATGTCTTACCTTGACTGGTCGAACAGGTGCGTGACGATCATAAAGCTCGAGAAGCTTAGCCGTAAAAATATTAACTTGTTCATCGACTGATGCAGAGGCAAATAGAGCAGACCAATCTATATTCTTGGCATCCTTGCAAAGATTGTCAACGTTCATACCACCAAAATTGCGTTGCAAGAGGATTTTGGCTTTAGCCTTAGGAGGGCGAATTTTGTATGAGAGAAAAATCAAGTCATGATAGGAAAAGGCATCGGCTGAGCATTGGCCATGCTTAGCGACGCGATCAAGAGAGGAGATAAATATCAAATCAAGGAGTGAAGGGGTAGAGTTAGGAAAATGGTGAGTGGCACTCAGTGGAAGAATGATAAGATTACTGGAAGCCGAAATATTAGTAAGAGAAGAAGAGCGATGGTCGTTTTTCAGAAGACATGTATTAAAGTCACCCATGATTATGCTATGACTGTAAGAAGGGATCAGCATTTCTAAGAGATTTTCAAAAGATTTAAAGAAATTGATACGTAAAGAGGGACAGTAATAGACGCCAAGAAGTAATTTCGAATGATGTAGTTCGACTTCAAGAAACAAATGTTCACCAGCATTTGATGGCGGTGGCTGCGCTGACACGTTAACAATAGAGAAAGGAATATGCGCGCGGAGATATATGGCAACACCACCACCTACACCAACCGCCCGGTCGTTTCTTATAAGCTGAAAGCCGGGAAGAGAGTAGCTAGTTGAAGGGAGACAAGGTTTTAACCATGACTCGGAAATAAGAATAGCATGTATGTTTTTACAGTCAAAGCTTGCCAGCATATCGTGGAAATGAGCCGGAATGCTCTGGGCGTTAATATGTATAACGTTAAAATTCTTAGGAACATCAGAAAACTGCGCTGCAAGACTGTCTGCAAGAGAAGGAATACTCACAAAACTGTCGTCGATGCTTGATAAAGATAAAAAACTGTTACTATCACTGCTTTCGTCGATAGACATAAATATTTAAATAAGTAATATAATAATATAATATAGATATAATATTAACAAATATATAACAATCTAAACTAATACAAAAAAAAATAAAAAATACAAGTAGTTCACCTGCCGGTTGCGTTATTACAAATAAAAGAAACAAAAACCTAAAGACTTAAAAAAAATGCAGTCCGGGTAACAAGAAGAAAAAAATAAACAACAAAAAAATTAAAAATACATTTGAAGAAAACATAACAAGAAAAAATTAAAATAAAACAAAACGTATCAAATTGACTTCTGCCAGTGTAAAAACGGAACGCACCGATGCGAATTGACGTAACGTAGTATCTGACTTAAACTGACACTGACAGTAACAACAATGTGATTTTATGTGACATTAGTTTCAATGAATAGAAAAATTAATACAGACAGAGTGAAGGTATTATCAAAACACGATATTACCCGGACTTAGAATAAAAACATCTTAAACAAATTACTTCTTTAAAGCAGCAGCACGCTTCAACCTAGCGGTCTTCGCAGCAGCAACGACCGGGACAGAGACTGGCATAGCCGATACTGGATCACTCTGCTCGAGCTCCCTGGGATTCGGTGCAATCTTGTCTAACTCAGCGAGGGACTCGACTCGATGCCGCGCATCATTGGGACCAAGGACATATACACAGCCTGCCTTAGTCCAGGTCTTGCTAACACCGAGTTTTTCCCGCGCAGCCAGGAACACATCGTGCCGCCCCTTTGTTAAGAACTCGGACATAGTGACACCTGAAGCCTTTAATTTGGATTTGGAAAACCATATCCTATCGCGGATCTCAAGACTGCCAACCTTGAACAGGATAGGCCTGGTTTTATTCGGTACGGCTCGTCCCATCCTGTGACAACGGCTGATGTCAGCAACTGTGAAGTCACTCAGGTGTAATTTATTATAAATTACCTCAGTGATCACCCTGGCGGTATCCTCCTTCTGCTCCTCATCAACACCATGCAACAGCAAGATCTTCCTTCGTCCCCGCATCTCTATCTGGTCGACACTACGAGCTAGTAGCTCCACCTGTTGCTGAACGCTGTTTAGAGCCTGCGTGATGAATGTGCGGAACATCATAAACTCTGCAGCCAGGCTGGAACTTGTGACAGGTGATGGAGGGGTCTTCTGTATTTCTTCTTCAAAGGCGGACATCCTTGTGTGGAACAACTCCTTGAGTTCACTCAGTGTGCTTGTCAGTGACTCCATAGTGATGATTTGTGACTGAAGAACTGAGGTATTTAGTGTAAGAAAAACTGTGACAACGCTACACCAGCAGGTACAAACTAAGAACTATCAAAATATAGCATAAATATTTATAAATAATGTTTCTATTAATTTATATTAAATTTCAAATATGTGTAAACTTTTCTTTGTGTAACTGTTACAACTACCCACAAGCCAAACTCTATGTGATTTTTGTATGTGTATGTTTTAGTGAGTAAGTCGTTGAGGTGCCTTACCAATAAATCTTGATTTAGCCAAAGCTTTCGACACGGTCTCTACTCCCATCCTTCTTCGTGGTTTAGAAAGCTTAGGAATAAGAGATATCGCTCTAAATCTCTTCCGTGACTATCTTACAAACCGTAATCAACGAGTTAAGGTAGGCAACTACGTCAGTGACGATGTGAATCTAACCTTTGGCGTGCCACAGGGCAGCGTGCTAGGGCCCACTCTTTTTCTTCTATTTGTAAACAGATTGTGTCAGCTGTCAATCCCACACTGCAAGATACTTGTATATGCAGACGACACTGCGCTTATCATAAGTGGAGAAACATGGGAATCTGCTCACCACGCAGCTGAAAATGCTCTTGGCATAGTCATGGATTGGCTTTCATTGAATCTTCTGACGCTAAATGTCTCTAAAACTCACTATGTCCCTTTCTCAGCGAACACTGCTACACAGCCTAGTATGCCAGACGTTAAAGCCCATAGTTGTCAACCTACACTGACCCCTTGCAGCTGCCCTACTGTACAAAGAAGCTCTTGTGTTAAATACTTGGGCGTGCACATTGATAACACATTAAGTTGGCAAAAGCATATCAGTGTGACAGTCTCACGTGTTCGTAAACTAATGTTTCCTATGAAAAAACTAAGAAGAGTAGTTGACGACCGATTGTTAAAAACTATTTATTTTGCCCTAGCTCAGTCACTTCTTACCTACTGCATATCTATCTGGGGTGGTACATTTAAAACGTATTTACTTCGCCTTGAGAGGGCACAAAGAGCAGTGTTGAAAGTCATGCTTCACAAACCTTACCGATACCCGACTACCCAGCTTTATAAGGACATATCTGTTCTCACTGTCCGGCAGCTCTGTGCGCTTATTATCACCTTACGTGTACTCTCATCATTGACCTATGACCCAAGGCGACTAGAGCAAAACAAACGTCGTAAAGATCCCGTATGCCCACCTGTCACCACCAAAACTGCGCTGGCGAGGCGAAGCTACCCGTATCTTAGCAGCCAACTTTATAACACTATAAACGAAACCTGCAACGTATACCCTTTACCTAAATTTAAATGTAAAACTGTTGTTACTGGCTTTCTTCAAAAGTTAACGTACGATGAGACTGAACAACTCTTTGCAAAAAAATCTTACTAAACCGATCAAGAATTAAAAAATATATATATATATATACTCTTATAATATAATAAGAATAAAAAAAAAAAAAAATGCTCCTTTATTATCTGTTTCTATACTGTGACGCATACTTACGACACACAACTAAACCCACGCACAAATCCACACATACACCCACACCACACACACACACCCACACCGCACACACCCACACATACACCACACACAGCCATTCCTTGCTAACATAATTTATTTTAATTTTATAAGTGATTAGTACTTAAGATAAACCAAGAATGCTTACAATAGTGCAGCAAATTGTCAATGAGTAAAATTGTAAGAGGAAGGCGCCTGTGTCTGTAACACAGTTTATACTAGCACAGACACAGACGGTCACTCTGTCTTAAATAATGCTTGGCGATGTATTTTTATAGTGTAATGTTTGTATGTTTTGTTTGAGATGGATAATTATTGTATTTGGCTTTTTGAATAAAAGGATTATTATTATATTATTATAAATAAATAAATAAATAAATAAGCAGTAAAGCCAACAACTACTAGAACTACAAGGCAGTCAGTTTTTTACATTTATTACACACACTGCATGCGTTTGAAAGAAAGAAAGAAAGAAAATACATTTATTTAGCACAGACTAAAAAACACAATATAATTTACACAGCAGATAAAAAAAAAAAAAAAAAAAAAAAAGTTTAAAGTGCGATGTAAGCAGAAATTTGATGGGGAGTGTGCCTCGGGGCTGCGCCAAAGAGGCAAGATGCGCGCCGTCGCGCCCCTAGTCGCCGCAGGAGACGCCCCGGGCGTTGGGAGTCGCGAGCCGACTTCCGGCTACCGTAGGCGCGGGCTCGCGGACGGTGAGCAATGCCCGGATCGACGGCGCGTTGTGTTCCACGCGCGCCTCAAAGGGATGTCAGCACCAACTGACGGTGGGGTCCGTAAGGACGAATGCCTGCTGGGGTTGCGGGTTTGTCCGAAAGGGATATCGCGGCCCCGGCACACAGGCAACGGAAGGAACACGGGTGGGTTTTTGTCAGTAATGACCTCCCGTTCCGTCCAGAGCGGGAGAAGTTATTTGATCATTTGAAACCCCAAAAAAAAAAAAAGGGCAGCGCCAAAAAGGCCCAGTTCAGCAAAAATGCCAGACAACTTTATGTGCTTGACGCTGGTTTTCAACTGGACCTGAGAGAGTGATGTGATGTGACGGATGTTAATCAGTTTTATAATGTAACGTGTATGCAGCATACTTAAATAAAATAAATTTTAGTCATATAAAAAATGTATATATAAAGAATATGTAGGTACATAAATAGTGTGTGTCTCGTGTGTTTCACACAAGATACCTATAACCTATCTTAGAATCATGACATTTAAATGAATTATGGTCGAATTTCAACCTCTGGGCGACCACTAGTATTTATAAATTAGTATTCATGTCGGTAAGTTACCCTAGCGCTCATAACGCTTACGCCTTTAAGAATTACAAGATGGTATTTATATACGTACCTACCTGTTCCCCATAATGATTTATGGCATAAGAGTAATATCAAGATATTGCCTAATGTACCGCGAAAGGAAGCACAAACTTCAGAGTTTCCTTACTTCTAAGGAGGCTTTGATTTACACAGTTTACTCAATTACGACAAAGTTAGAAAGTAACTGCTACACTCGAAGAATTTTAACCGTATTTCTTAAGTCAAAAATAAATTGGTTAGCACTGCTTTTCGCTTTGAAGAAATTGGTTATGTGATTATTTATTGTTAGCTGGTCCAAATTATGTATTTTGCGGCATAAAAAATTATACAATAGCCTCGTTTAGGTACCACGCGACCTGCTAAAAATAGTCACGATTAATTTTTTTTTTTAACTATACAAAACGAAGCAAAAGCTTTTGTAATTTTGCTTCCATAATTTTAATTGAAACATGTACTAAGTTCTAGACGGGGTATCTCAATGAAACCTTCACAAACCTCTTTTCTTTACCTGTCCTTACAAATCTCAGACCGAGACCTTTAAACATTACTTAGCACTAACTTTGGCTAAGCGTTATTCCTGTCTCTTTTACACAACTGCCAAACTGCAAGTGCAAGGTATAGACGGGAACATAATAAATAGTTCTCCAGTCGGAATTTCGGCCATGGCGACCAATCTTAGCGGAGACCAGCTTTCGGTGCGGGAGATATTATACTGCACAAGAGTGTGCGCAGACACAGGAGCACTCTCTCTTCCCTCACCCTCATAGTTCGATGGGACGGCCGTCACGACTGGAGAGAGATTCACCGCCAACTTCCAAACTCCTCGCTATTAATGGGAATCGAACCTAGGACCCCACGCTTATCAGTCGTGTACAAATTATCAGACAGGATAATATGTATCTAAGTCTGAGCACGAGCTAAGTAACGTTTAAAGGCCTCAGTCTCAGTACACTCAGTCGATCTGACTCTATGATCAAATATAGTGTCCTATACTATAAATATCCTGCCACTGTTACACCCAGGCTTGCTCGTTGATCTAGTGGTTGCAAGCACTACTGCTGACCATGAGGTCCTGGAGTCAACTCCCAGGTCGGGCAAAGTGTTATTATAATATTATAATAATACTTTTCTATTGAGGATGAGTGAACATTACACCTTGTTCCTCATACCTCTAAAAACGTTGCACTATTTACGTCAACCCTCCTCTTTAGGTTCCTCTAATTGAACTTCTCTACCTTAAGCTAAATTGGCAAGACGTTTATCAAAACCAAAAAATGTGTTAAAAATGTCTTTTAACCCTTAAATATTTTCAACATAAATCCTTTCAACATTTACAACATCTCATTACCATACCAAACCTTTGTATCCAAAGCAATAAAAAGATAACATACCACATGGCCTGTTTTATGACTAGAAATAGGCGCCTATTTTTATTCATTCTTCTTGTTCCCTCGGATAAGTGCCTCTACACAGCGAGAGTATAACTTTCTTTTGCCATAAAACATTGAGGGTCCGAATAATGTAGGTATGTACATATGTATGTAAACATAAATGGAACGTGTACAAGAAATATGAAAGAAATAAAATGCTTGAATAGACGAGCTGTGAATAGTTTCATATTTCGCTTTATCTTCGACGGAATGGTGGGCAGAAAGCTGATTAGATGTTTTTGTGTCAAGTGTAAGTAGAAATACAGAGGTATTCCTATGAACAATAAAACCGGCCAAGTGCGTGTCGGACCACGCACAATGAAGGGTTCCGTAGTTGGGATTTATGTATCCAAAGAAAAAACTTCTTCGTTTCGTGTGGTTAGTGACTAACCTGGTGTCAGAGTTTTAAAGCCGCCCATGGGCCTCTGACTTGGCTTCACATGCCGTCGAGAAATATCTCTCAGGCATGCCGGTTTCCTCACGATGTTTTCCTTCACCGTTTTTTAAGCAAGTGATAATTATACAATACGCACATGAATCCGAAAAGTCAGAGGTGCGTGCCTTGGGTTTGAACTCGAGACCTATGACTTGGCAGTCCGACGGTCACACCACTAGGCTATCACTGCTCTAGAACAAACTTAACATTGTAGTTGAAAAACATGTTCTCCCATACGGAATGTATAGGAGATCATGTTTTTCAAACCGCAAATTTAAGTTGGTTGATTATTACTCGTTAACCTGTACAGCCTACTTAGCTTTAATAGTTTTCCTTTTAATTTCGTTATATATACTACTGCTGTGAATTTTTTCACAAGTCCAAGTACAACCATTTAGCTAGAAGGGGGGGGAGACACTTGACTCTAACAAAAAAAATCTGTTAAAAGCTTAATATTTCGCAAACGGATCCCTGAATCTAAAAATGTTTTTTCTAAAACTCACAATATTTTTGAACGACCTTTCTAACGATAACCCACAATATGGGGTAGACGAGAAAAAAAAAGACATTCCCACTTTACGTGTAGGGGAGGTACCCTAAAAAAAAATATTTTTCTTAATTTTATTTTACCACTTTGTCGGCATGATTAATATGTATACATATGCCAAATTACAGCTTTCTAGTACTAACCGTCTCTTAGCTAACCCGCGGACAGACAGACGAATAGACACAGACAGAAAGACGGACATAGCGGAACTATAAGGGTTCCTTGTTTACTACGGAACCCTACAAACGAATCGTTTTACTTACCACACTGGTAACGTTTTTTATTGCCAAACTGGGCATTTAAATAGATTAGTAAGGTAATTTTACCTGTGACAGCTACTTGCATATTCCCCGGGCATGAGGTCTTATTTCATTATTGGTATACAACATTCTTAATTTTAACCAATAACGGATCGTAAATTATAGGTATCGGCCATAAGAGCACCGATTCAATTTTCATTGGTCGCAGTCTTTTAACAATACACTTAATTGCAGCTAGCGTCTTAATACAAATTATAGTTTTACCCTACTTACCTACTTATTCAACTTATTAATATTTAAACAATTCCGACGATGTCTGTCATCTCAAAAGCCTAAGTACAAAGTTAATAAAGCAATCTGAAGCACGATCAACATTCTTTCTCATTACCAAAAGAGCACAAGTAACCACCCTTACTAACTAGGATACGTGTACCACCGACATATTTACTCAGTGCCCCCTCAACAAATGCTTCACATTATCTTCCACGACAACGTAACTAAATTTCCACTTGGCAAGGCGCTTTAGGACCAAACGTAATAAAGCTATTCACCACACTTATAAGGTAATGAATTTTGACGCTACCGTGAAAACCAAGAGGTGTTTGCACGACCAACCACTCCACATACACCTAGGACACCAACCTGAAACCAACTTTGACAAGACGTTTTAGAGTATAAATTAGCTTGGTTGTAGCCTCGCTCGTTTCGAGACTATGACAAATAGAATTTTGCCAATATATTAGCTCATCTCGCTGGCTTATGCTAATCAAGGAATGAAGAAAAACATGGAGTGTTTCAACATTTTGTTATTCTGTTCAAGTTGAGTGGGTGTATTACGGATAACAATTACTTTTATACCATTATGGCATCGACCTTCTACTTCAAACATTATTACGTTGGTATTCCTGGAAAAAAAGGAAAAGGCTGTTTTGTTCGTGAATAAATAGCATAGCGATAGTAGATTATTAGAGATTGTATACAATGTCGCCCATGGGCATGTGACCGCCCGTATTTTTTCTGAATATTCATGACAAATTATGGAAAATAAAATTAATAAAAAGGGGGGGGATCTATACTTTTTTTTTTTCATTTTTTCTTATTTTTCAAAAAAAAAAAAAACAATATCTCACCATGATTTTATGGATTGATTTTACTTTTGTTTTTTTTAAATAAATACTTTTTTTTTTTTTTTTAAATGTCTTCACCTCCGTTTTTTTATTTTTATAGGTAGTCGACAAATTTTACAAAAAAATTGAATATCATAAAAAATATTAAAGATAGACCCCCGCTTAGTTAATTTTCCATAAATTTTCATGAATATTCAGAACAATACGCGGTCACATGCACATGGGCGACATTGTATAGTCACTGTCATATTGAATACAATTGGAACAAAATATGGTGAATACCAATGCTATGACGAGCCAAGGAAAAGTGAAATTCTATAAGCGAAAACGATGATGGAAAACTCAAAAATATTGGATAGACATAATCTAACGAAAAGCATAATAATAATATGTAAAATCAAGTATCTTGCCTTGGCTCGCGAGGTTGACGACATCTGGGAAGTGGACTCAGAGATCATTGTGCCGATAGTAGTATCAGCCAATGGTTTAATTGTTAAGAGCCTCGATCAAAACCTAAGGAGGCTCTCGTTGGGAAGCTAGATTAAGGGCATGAATCATAAAACGGTACTTCTGAACATGACTCGTATTGTTAGGAAGTTCCTCTCTTTGGAGCCCTGACCGGCGGTACTTGGACCCTATTCCCAATCCCGATGCACAGTGGGTTACTATATTTTATATTTTAATAATATAATATTTAAAAATATAATTTATATTTATAAAATTAAATAAAGGAGATAGTAATATGTCAATTCTGTTGAAAATCTTAAGCACAATATTTTGCCCAGGAGTTCCTTTTGTAACGAAAGTGAGAACTAAGGAATGATTTTTGAAAATTCATTCCCTGAGGGGGTAAAATAGGGGATGAAACTTTGTACAAAAGTTCCTCATTTTTGCCATAGGAAATCCGAACGGCTTGTCGTTATAGAAATATTAAACGTTTTGAAAGCCCAAATAATTTAATTAATTATTTGGCGGTGTACGAGCACCAATATGTATCCACTTAGCAAAATTCAAAAGCGATTTTCGCATAGAATATCGATCGGTTCCAAAATACTATGTTCGTGACAACATAAAATTACAATCACCACAGTAGGAGAAAATCACTTTTTAAAGTTGCTAAGTGTATACTATACATATTGGTGTTCGTGACTGTACTATTATCCGTCACGAATTAAGTTACTAGCAGTCGTGAATAGTGGCTGCTATAAAAAATATCTAACCACTGCATGGCTTATCATGATATTACCTACCTACTGCTCTTAGTTTTAGCTGTGTTTTTCGCACTGCAACAGTCAAGATTATAGCTTTGATTTCAGAGCAATAACCTCACTAAACTTAATGACTATATACTAAAACAGTGGCCACACTTCGAAAACTAAACTGTAAAGTCACAAAATAATATTATACCTACCTTAAAGTAGGGGTCAAAACTGTTCCCCCACTTGCTGCTTACACCGTTCGCAGCTACTCACAATGCTTTTAGTACTAGGTTCATACTTTTAGTTTACGACTTTCTCATACATTACGTTTATTAGTCGCGATTATCGTAACAACTACAATTTATTTTACTAGGCATATAGTTGATTGCACCGCATATTAGCGAACAGCTAAAACATAAAACATCCATTTGCACAGTTCGTATGGCCACTTTGGGTGATTTGTTATTAAAGGACATTCAGTAAGTATTTTAGTAAAGTATAGGCTTATGACAATTCTCTCTTCTTCTTTGTCGGTGCACTCTTGACAGAGCATTCGTGGTCATCATGTTGCAGTGCGATTTCGGACGGCCGTGATTTGCTTCACGATGAGACGCCTGGCTCCTTCTTTTTCGGCTGAGACATCTGTGCATTCGTGTAACGAGCCGCCCACTGAGACTATTCTACTTATCTTTAAAAAAAATACTACGTCTTTTTCGGACTTGCACTAACAGTAGTAAGACACCAAACATACAAATTATAGGCTAATAAGAGACAATCATGAAATTAAAACAAGACAAAACTAAATTTACTCGCAATTATACAAAACAAAATAGAATTATACAAAATTAAATAGGATTAAACAAATAAAATAGAACTATACAAAATTAAATTAAATAGAATTACAAATATCAATATATAGCAGCTTAAGTAAGTGCTGGAAAATTGCTACAATTACAGGCCCATGATGAGACACTTCAACTTTTTTTCAGAAATGCACCTGCGCCGTTTCTGGTATTGCAAAGATGTCTGGTGATCACATATCACCAGGCTGGTCACCTGCTTAGTTGCAATGACAAAGAAATATGCACTAAAATCTAGATTTCATACAAAAAATTTAACAGACCAATTAGTCCACTTTCACCCTGTTACTGTAAGAAAACATTGTCGAAACGAACCCGTCGTTTACGATCAATAAGGTACCTAATTTCCTTCAATCGACTTTGACGTTAGGCAGTCATTACAATTTAAAGATTAACACGAGAACCGACTAATTATGCCTTTAATATTCAGGATCTAAATTTATCTAATTATGTACTAAAACATGTTTCAGCTACGCGATAGGGCTACGCCAATATGACGAATCACGGAGCGTAGTCAAAAATCAAATCAAATCAAAAGTCATTTATTCAAACTAGGCTGAGAATCAGCACTTTTCGAACGTCAAAATTACATAAGACAGTCCCCCAAAACGCCCACCCTTCACCACTTCCTAGTGCGTTAGCTGGGAAGAAGAAGTGGCGCAACAAACTCCCCAGCTGCACAGCTGTCTGTTCAGTTAAAAGAACAAAAAGAAGATTCTATATAATAGTATTCAAAATAATTTACATTAAGCAACAAAAAACATAATTTAAATTATTAGCCATATATAAGCTAGCACACGCCAATATACCAAACAAAATCATCGAGAACTATACTCAGGCAGAAATAAAAAACAAAACGTAAACAGAACTTAATATCTTAATAAAAGCCACCAGGCATAAAGGGCGTGCCCGCTTACATATAGTTGTAACTGGAAGTTATAAATGATAAACTAGGACCATCGAGGTAAAATAAATAAACAAACAGTTAATTACTAATAGTAATAAATAATATGATCAATTGTCGAGGTCACTAGCTAACCACATATTGCAATACAACTCATAAAAAAACAGTGTGATGAGTAGATTTTGTCAAAAATAAATTAAAATAACTTGACTTAAAATGTCAACAATAATTAAATTTAAATAATTTGACTTTTATAGTCAAATAAATTAAACAATTACTTATATAAACTCATATAACTTGTCAGTGGGTAAGCTGGAGAAAGAACATAAACATTGTCTTGAGTTAACTACAGCGACCAACTATTCTTATCATTTAAGTAGTCGTTGATAGAATAGTATGCCTTTGAACAAAGCTTGGATTTTACTTTCGTTTTAAACGCATTAAAAGGCAAATCTACCAAAGAAGAGGGTAGCTTGTTATAAAAAGTTATACCAAGCCCAACAAATGAGTTATGAACTTTATGAAGCCGGTGAAAGGGAGCTCGTAGTTTGTCCTTATTTCTAGTGTTAACATTGTGAAAATCACTGTTTTTAGTGTATAAGTGTATAATTTGCCTAATATATAAGATATTGGCGAAGATGAATTGAGATGCCACCGTGAGGATACCAATATCTTTGAAAAAATCTCTTAGAGAAACTCTGGCACCTAGCTGGTAAATAGCTCGAACAGCTCGTTTTTGAAGGACAAATATATTTTGAATATCAGCAGCTTTGCCCCACAGCAGAAGACCAAGAAGACCAGTCAAGGGTCTACGACTTTCGTAGCAAATGTGCTACGAATGCTACGAAAGAAAAAAAGCTTTGCCTGCCCTAGAAAAAATTCCAACTTTTCTGAGTATTTATTTACGTAACCCAAGACACAGCAGGCTATTAATATCAATCCAGCGAGCTGCAATTTTACCAAGAAAATGAATTTTCAATTTTCAAATTTATTTATTCAAAAAAGTGTGGTACAGTCTGTTACAATAAATAAATAAAATTTTTCAATTTACGGATAATCAGAAAAAGAGTAAAAATAAACAGAATTGAATCTGGCGTCCTTGCTAGGTTACATGGTAACCTGTATTAAGGATCGCCAGCCCAGGTTCCCACAGAAGGTGCACAAATAATTTTTAATAGAGACTGCTTAGTCATATGGTACAAACGTATGTTAACTTATATTTATACGTACTTACTAAAGTGTTAGTATGTGTGTTCTGTGATGTAGATGTGGTGTGCGTGTGTTTTGTGACGTAGGCGTGATGTGTTTGTATGTATGTAAATGGAAGGGAAAGAGGTTGAGTTTAGATACGGAGTGGTAGAGAAGTCAGTTCAGTGTCGTCGTAGTTTAAACTGGTTAGAAAGCGTGTCATCAATCTTTTACAGATTTCGTAAAAGGATTGATGTACCATCGAAGAAGTTCACATCTAACCACCGTAAGGACTATTCTTGCTTGCAGCGCTCGGCGGCTACAGCACCGGAATGGTAACAGATGTGGTCATCGTGTTCACGGGATTTTGTTTTGAAACTGGTTAGATTATGAACTTCTTTGATGGTACATGAATGGTTTTGTCTATTCTGTTATATAATATTGAACAGTCTAACTACGTGTGTTTGAGTTTGTTTAAACTGCCTCTCCATAGTCCAAGTCAAGTTCTGCCATGTTTTATCTCTGCATATCCCTGAAAATGCCTTAGGCATTAATTCCGCCTTTGTATAGTTTTTTTTTTTACTTATGCATAAAGTTCCATAAATAATGTCGCATAATTTCTTTTCTTAAAAATGCTTGGAAATTCGAGCATTATTTTGACAACCTTCTTCGAGATAAATCGAAATTGCTGTAATCGCCGAATACATGCGAGCGCTGGCTGGTAATGTTTGTATGAAAATCCATATCTGTCCGTGTTTAGCAGCCGAATAAGTTTGTATGAAAACTCATAACTGTCTTGTTATTTAAAAATGGAACGATCTTTTTTAATTCATATTATTTATGTTATTGTTGTTGACTTAATACATACGAATGTAATTATTCAGCTTTCATGTACAATTTTATTTTATGTTTATTTTTAACTTTCTACGACTTAGATTTTAACTTGTAAGTAATGTATCTAAAAATATTTTTTTGCTGTGCCCTGACAGGGTCTACAGCGACTCTTAGCTCTAAGCCTTTTGTTAACATCTTGTTTTACCTTTTGGAACGCAAATAAATGAATATGAATATTCTTTATGGCTCATCTTTAGGTCATGAGCTATCAGAATATCAAACAAATTTTTGCAAAGGTCTTGGGGGAGACGTCAAAATTGTTTTGCTGTTATAATGTAGGCTTAGTAGATACCCTCTTTAATAACGTGATAAATACAAAGCCAAGTTGTGTTAATAAAACGTTTACCTTAGTTAAACCGTGTCGAGATTTTATAAAGAATATTTCAAAACGTTTTTCTTTTGAATTTTTCCTAAGGGCTGAGCTGTGTAACATTTTGACCAGCGTCTTTATTACGCTCAGCGTATTTCGTAACAACTTCTTTACGAGTTGTCCGTTTATGTCACGAAATTACTCGAGAGCCCGCCGAGTAAGCTCGAACGATGATGATGTTACGTTTTATGATCTAACTACAGCGTTGTATTAAAGCTTCTTAGTTTTGGAAGCTTTAATTTTGTATATTACTTATTTTTAGGGTTCCGTTCGTCTGAATGAAAAAACGGAACCCTTATAGGATCACTTGTGTGTCTGTCTGTCCTTCTGTCACAGCTAATGCTCTTCGAATGTAATAGACCGGTTAAGTTTAAATTTGGTACACATATATGTATTTCTGTGATCCAAACCCGGGACTGTAACGTAAATCAATCTGCCTGCCTAGCCTTTTCCCAACTATGTTGGGGTCGGTTTCCAGTCTAACCGGATGCAGCTGAATACCAGTATTTTACATGGAGCGACTGCCTATCTGACCTCCACAACCCAGTAACTGGGTAATACGATACCCCATGGTAAGACTGGTGTCAGACTTTCGGGCTTCTGACGACTCGTAACGACTGTCAAAGATCCACGAATGACAGCCGGGACCAACGGCTTAACGTGCTTTCCGAGGCACGGAGGATTATCGGTATGAAAAGATGGTCACCCACCCACTGACCAACCCCGGCAAGCGTAGCTTAACCTGATGGATCGACCAGTGCGGCTGTTGTTGCTTAGCCACGAGCTCCACGAGCGCCTGTAACGTAAATAAATGAGTAAATAAATCTCATTTTTTTTCATAATTTTATAGTTATTTAAGAAAATAGTTTCAAATTGACCATTACGCCCACCTTGTCTCCGAAACAACCGAACCTAAAATGATGAAAAAAATACAGAAAGTAATTCTACAGAAAAAAATATCTAGATTACAGGAAAACCTATAAAAAGTCTATGTTTTTAACGTAGCATGGCAAATCTCTCATCATATTCTTGGGATAAATTCATCCCAACTACGGAACCCTACACTACGCGAGGTCCGACACGCACTTAGCCGGTCTTTTGTTAAGGGCCTCGTGGCTAAGTAACAACAACCGAACGAGTCGATCAATTAGGTTAAGGTACGCTTGATGGGTGACCATGTTGACATAACGAGACCCCTCCGTGCCTCGGAAACCACGTTAAGATGTTGCTCCCGGCTGACATTTTTGTAGATATTTACTGGTCTTCAGAACCACAAAAGTCAGAAAAGCAGACCTTCCACACAGTGTTGTGTTACCCGGTAACTAGGTTGTGGAGTTCAAACAAGCCATTTCGGTCCATTTAAAATACACACTGATATTCAGCTGCATACGGTTAGACTGAAAGCTTACCAAGATAGTTGGAAAAAGGCTGGCCTTTTCAACATCTACGGATGATTACTTATATTCTAAAGAAAAGTAAAAGATATGTTGTAAAGTGAATACTGATCTGACAAGACTATGCCAGTTTTTTTATTGTATTAACGAGATTGTGAGTTGAGAATCTGGTAAAACTGATTTGAATTTTTCTTTGAAACATTTTGACTTTCTAATGGTCAGTTTCTGAGGAATTTTAACCGAAGTTTGACTATTAGATAGCGCTATTAATCCGAGTTAGCATTTCTGAAAATTTCTGAAACTGTACAGATAAGAGGGTCATCATCTGCCTAGCATTTTTCCAACTATGTTCGGGTTGGCTTCCAATCTAATCGGATGCAGCTGAATACCAGTATTTTACATAGAGCGACTGCCTATCTGACCTCTACAACCTAGTTACTGGGTAACACGATACCCCTTGGTAAGACTGTTCGTCAGACTTTCGGGCTTCTGACGACCCGTAACAACTGTCAAAGATCTACAAATGACAGCCGGGACTAACGGCTTTACGTGCTTTCCGAGGGTCTTGGTATAAAGATCGTCACCCAACCACGGACCAACCGAGGCAAGAGTAGCATAACCTGATCGATCGACCCGTATGGCTGTTATTACTTAGCCTCAAGCCAATGCAGATAAGAGGGTATTACTGTAAATATACCAGAGGCGCGTCAGTCTTTTGTTTTTTTATTTGGTATTTTTCTTTTAATTCTGTCTAACCCTTGAATATTTTTTTTGCTTCAGTTGTTTAGGCTAAGCTAACTCCCGCCAAACGACCTTGCTCCAATTACTAAAGGAAAATAGATGATTCCTTATACAATAAAACAGTATCTTCGTATTAGCTTCAGACAAACAATAGACGAACGCGTCGTGTCTGCCACAGAATTCGCACTGGCATTTGTAGGTAAACTTGCCCGTTGTGCGGTCACTAACGAGCTATACGCCCACTACAAAGTTTCATCGGCCTTGTTACGGAATCTAGTGCACTCTATGTATCCCGTGGTCAATGGAAGGGCCGTGGGAGGGCTTAATTAATGTTGTTATTATCTATTGATGCCTGTGTTAGATTTGGAATGTATAGTTGATCATTTTAGCTTTTTAATAAAGGGATGATACCTGGGTCAAACAAATGAAGTTCTATTTAGACCGTCAATAGGATAATTTAATTGCTTTATCATATTAAAAAAAAAATACTTAGATAAAACGCATACAAGTTGTGGAGTGGGGGTTGCGTCACAAGTAAGTATGAAATCTACATTCTCGTGACGTCATTACACATTTTAACTAAAATGTATCACCGTAATCTTTTGATAATGTAAAAAAAGATTAAAATACGTGTCCAATATTTTTTTAATAAACTATCCGACGCGACGGACAAAAAAAATATTCATCATCCCTATTTTATAAAAAATTTAAAGATACAAATAAAGTTAGCGCAGTGAAGTTAATTTGACCCACGGCCTATGGTCGGACCGGCCAAACAACACTAAACTAAACCAGTGTCATATTTTTCCGTGACCGCATGCGGTTACGGCCGCTGACACTGCGCTTACTGTGCTGTTACATCATAATCATTTGAGGTTTCAATTTAATGAACCAGTGAAGAGTTCCTACCTTGCCGCCCAATCTTAACTAATAATAAAAATGCGAATGTGAGTTTATTTGAGCTTTCACTCTACGGCTTAACGGATTTGGCACATGGGTAGACCATGACTTACACAATAAGTCATAATCTAAAGCAGTATGATGTTTTCTAACACAAATCCCATCGTGTGTGAATATTTGCATTAATTCAGTCGCTGTTTACTCAATTACACAACCAAGTTATAAGAAATGACTGAATTAATGATTTATGAATTCGGTCATCAGTGCCGCGTCATGAGCTCACTTCCGATTGTCCATTGTTGTGGCTGATACGTAATCAGCTGTCATTCACATCGGTTATGTTCATCCCGGTGTATACCACTGATTTCAGTTTACTACTTAATGAAACGTGATCTCAGTTTCTAACTTGACTGCACGACAGCAAAAACAGGGTTATGTTTTATGTCATTGGGTGCCAAATAAGCATGCGGTTCACCTGGTGGCAAAGTTGCCTATAGACCTACAAAACAAGTAGTATCGCTGGTGAGTTGCCATCCTTAGGCCGCGTCCTATGTAAAAGATATCGTAGCGCCAATACGCGACCGGTCGCGTGTATATGTCAGTTTTCGATTGGAAAACCGGAAAGCGCCCTCTGTCGGTGGGACCACGCGTTAAGGTTCACCGAACAAAAAGTTCGAACGATCGCGTATTCGCGCGACGATCGCTATTAAATAGTACGCGCGGTCAAGATATGTCTCATGTGCCTATGATCACACTCACAACAATAAGTATTATTCAAACCAGGACACTGCAAAGCCGCTTGCCAGAATAAAAAAATACCTATGGTTGTTTTACTGCAACAGAACCGAACCGAACCGAATCAATGAAAAGCGTATTTTTTATAATAAAGACACGCCTGTTATCCTCAAAGGGGGGGCAGAGGGCAGTGGCAGTGGGCAGAGGTGTACCTATAGTACCACCTTCATTTCACCAGTTATGTTTAAGTACCATATAACTCGCCCCCTAGCGAGCCTATTGCGATCGGGCACAAATCCAGAATCCGGGCTGCTACTGAAAATTTCCTGATGAAAAAACTCAATAACATTTTGCCTGACCCGGGAATTGAACTCAGGACCTCAGCAGTTGCGCTTGCGACCACTAGACCAACGAGGATAATAAAATAGGATAATAATTATTTATATGAAGAACATAGACGTAATACGTCTATGATGAAGAATTACCTTTTTACATCTAGACGGGCGCTGTCAGCTTCACAGCTGAATTTCTATTTTCTAAATATGAAAATATTGTGTTTATGTCTAAAACATGCCAATAACTTATCAAACTTCGTGGAGGTCGGTTCAGAACCATACAAAATCTTTATAGTATTTCCCCAGATGTTCCCTTCACAAAAGGCTCCATAACTTATTTCGTAGAGAGTTTTTTAAATACACAGAACCGTGAGCCCGCTCCTCGCTAATAGAAAAATATAATTGAATAGCTGCCGCCAGCGGCTTCGCCCGCGTGATATATATATAAATTACTCAGCCTAAGTTACTCAGTGATAATAGAGCATTCTACTACTATATTACAAACAAAAATACAAAAATATTCATCTCTTATCTTTATAATAATTAGCGTAGACAAACAAAAATACAATCATACTAAAATACTTTTTTTTTTCTCTAATATTAGCGTAGATTAATACGAGTAAATAACATTAATTCATTAGAAACAAGGCGCATTTCCCGTATTTTTTAAGAACTTTTACATTCGCAACTCATTCGCAATCTGTCAAAAATACAATCGTTTTTCCAACAAGTTTGACAGATTACGACTTGAATATGATTTTTTTTTTAAAAGGGCGTACAACGTTACATTAGCGCCACTCCTTTAAAAAACTATTATCTCGTGACCGAGAAGAAATTATGAATAACGGCTAATAAGGACCCTTGGTAAGCGTGTCTAGAATTTTCTAATACCTTTTATAAAGTTTCATATTGAGACACGAAGCAACAAAATACGGTCTAGAGGAATGTGGCCGCTTTTCTTCAGATAGAATTTTGTAGCTTTGTGTCCCACTTACCGAGGGTCCTTAGTACCCGTTATTCATAATTCCTTCTCAGTCGAGAAATAATATTTTTTTAAAGGAGTGGCGCTAGTGTACCGTTGTACGCCCTCTTAAGTACGAGAATTATTGGCCTTCAGGTTTAACGACGACTGGCTCTAAAAAGTCAACGTCAAAGTCATGAAATAAATATTCTAGTTCTTAGAAATCTGTGTGGACCATCAAACAGGGAAAAGTATCTTTGCCCATATTTTTATCTAATAATGGCGGATTTAAAAATAAAATCTTGCAATATGAAAAAAGTGATCTCAAAGGAACAAAATTTTTATTAACATTTCTTGGAACGCTCGCTGGCGTTTTACTTTTAAATTCATTAATATTAGACACAAACTTGACATGAAAAACGTTAAAAAAGATTATTATTAATAGTAACCAAAAGTTACGTCCGGCAAGCCACTCTAAATCAACTTGACCGGGAACGGATTTAAACACTTTATATTTTTTAAACCAGAGAGAATCTGATCCTTTATTGTAAAAAAGTACGATTTTCCTTTTCCCTTGAGCACGTATAAAGTCTGGAGAGTTTTTGTATATTTTTTCAGCTGACTCGTGCAATTTTAGTGCGCTCAGGTGTTCAAAGACAAGTTTTCGCTTCAACAGTTTCGGGTCTCGTCGACTAAAAGGTAGTTTTTACTGTTTTCATTAATTTTGTAAAGGGTAGAATATGTCTCAGATTTTTGGTGCTTCCTTTGTTCTTTTGTGAAGTATTATCGTTATCGGGTTAAAATCAGGCAACTTTTAAAAAAATTCGTGTGGAGAATTCTTTGTAGGCAAAATACGTTTGATGGCTAACTGGTGTTGACGCTCAGTCGATGTTTATGGATTCTGGCGACCACCACCATTCGTCTAGAGTGCATAATAGCTATATTAGACTTATGATACATTGTTTGACGATTACTTGAAAATTTAAAATAACCTTATGCATTTCTGAGGATCTGCTACTTTTCTAATTAACTATTAATTTGTACTATGCTCCATATTAATTGATACGCTGTAGCAATCTTAGGTAGGTACCGTAGGCGCGGGCTTGCAGACGGTGAGCAATAGGTAGCTCGCCGTCCGATAACGACCAGGCCCGGGTCGACCGACGGCGCGTTGTGTTCCACGCGCGCCTCAAAGAAATGTCAGCATAACTGACGGGGTCCGTTAGGACCGATGCCTGCCAGGGTCACGGGAAAGTCCGAAAGGGATACCTACCGTGGCCCCTGGCAACGTACAGGCAACTGAAGGAACACGGGTGGGTTTTAGTCAGTAAGAGTCTGACACGCCCTCCCGCTCCGCCCAGAGCGGGAGAAGTTATTTGATAACCATTTCCCACCATAAAAAAAAAAAAAAAAAAAAGTTCAAACCTAATTACCAGAAAATTATAAGCATCTCCTTAGTCAACCCAACCCCATTCTAAACACAAAAATCTAACAACTTGCTGCAGGAATTATACAAAACTTCTGTTCATAGTTGCGAGGCTGTCGAGAACAATGTAAAACAGGGGTCAAGAACCTTCCCGGTTAGTTTTCTATTTCTTGTCGGCACTTTGTCGCGTTAATCTGGCTAAAGTGGGGCAGGATTTTTCTTCCGTTTTTATTTATTTCTCATCTCTGCTTTTATGAGAATGAGGAAGAATAATAAAATTGCATTTTAAGTATAGAAACTATTTTTTTTATACAAAGTGTTGAATGCTTCAGTTCAGGCATAGAAAACCTTTGGCCTCTGCCTTTTTTAATCGACCTCCAAAAAGAAGGAGGTTCTTTGTTCATCTGTGTTTTTTTATGTAGGTATGTTCATCGATATTTTCGTCAATTCTGGACCGATTTTGTAAATTTTTTTTTCATTTTGTAGAGGAAGCTTGAGCGTTGGGCCCGCACTGACTTTAGAACTAAATAGTATAAATAAACTCCATTTTCGTGTCTGTGTGACCGCTTAATTCTTCAAAACTTGACAATGGATTTTAATACGGTTTTCGTCATAGTATAGATAATAATTTATCCCGTAACGTTGATGTGTAGGTACCTACTATCGAAGAACTTCATAATTATCTAAGAAGTTTGAAATTCATATTTAACTTAAATATCATAAACAAAACTCGATGTTCCATCAATTCATGAAAAACGTGCGAAGCAAGGCGATTGTATCTAATTTATATTGGCAAAAAACATGTACCTGGTTTAGTAAAAAACTGTCAGTAAAAGGGGTTGTTATTTGAATCATTTAATTGTGTCTAATTAGGTGTTTAATGTAGTGTTATCATTATTCGTAAATCGTGTCATCAAAACAAACAGTCAGAGACCAAAAATAATTCATTAATTGTCACTCTACTCGTATTCCAAAACCATTAGTTTTATTATAAGTTTCCAATCAAAACAGTTAAAACCGCAGTATTTATCCGGAAATGTTTTCCAATAATAATAATCAAAAATCCAAATATAATGTTAATAAGCATAACCAATTAAATTCAATGTGACTGCACCGCAAATTATATTCATTAATATTACGGGGTTAGATCATTATGATATTATCAACAGGGATGCATAATGGAATGCTTAGTGGTGTAGTACGTTATCAAAATTGAGTATATATCGTAGCATTATGCTGAGTAAAGCTATGGGTTTCTAGAAGAGCGGCCACCACGACGGCCGCAGTGAGGGCTGTCATGAAAATGATGGTCAGTTGCAAAGATTTAAAAATCATTAGATTCGCCCTACCACGTCAAAAGATAGTAGTATAACTGATTCGTTTTGACAATTCTGACACAGAATGACGCTGTGACTACACTTGATCGTCATGGAAACGCTGTTTAATCATGTTGGAGCTCACTCTTCTCAGTATGGACACTTTTTCTTGTGACTAAGTACGGTGAAGGCAAATCTAGCGATTTAAATCTTTGGGCAGCGGGGTTTCACCAAAATAAAATATGTTTGTTTCTTCGTTCTCTAATATTAATACAGTGTGTAATTTTTTCAAGTACCATACCATATCATCAACCCAATATTTTACCAGTAATATATTAAGTACAGTATAAATGAGTAACAATGTTATATCTTCATAAAACGGCCGAAACGGTTAGTAGGTACACAACAGGGGGCCTATTCCCTAAGCGAAATCCGTAGTTTTGGCCGTCGTTACGGGCGCTTTGAATTCCGTCTCACTTCCAGACATACCGTAAGTGAGAAGGAGAGCGATGCACCCGTAACGACGGCCGAAACTACGGATTTGGTTTAGGGAGTAGGCCCCCAGTATCGAGTGCGCGGCAGTTACGCACGGACGCGGAAGTTTTATCTACCGAGAAGCCGTAGGTAATTTTTTCAAGGTCACTGCCGAGATATAATACTGTTACTTATTTATACTGTGTAAGTCTCATAACTTCCACATAATAGCGTTCGGCATTTCTCAGTAACAGCTTTACTGAGAAATTTCTAAATGGTGTGTATAATAAATAGGCATTCGATCTTTGGAAACGGTTTTCGTAACGTTAACAGAATTGATACACATATTTCATTAGAAGTTTCTCAAATTTCAAAAAAATCTAAGAATCGTCACAGCTCGGTGTCCATCCAGTTTTGACCCCTAGTTAAGAGGACTTAATTTGTTGCTAATGACCTCTGTATAACTTCTTTCAAGGAATAGGTTGAATTTCCCTGTCACCCTGTATATTGAGTCTTAGGTCAAACTACTAAAATATATACTCATTGCCATTCGGATATTAACACAAATTATATCATGCCTGTAATCCCTAAAGGATTAGGCAGAGGCGTACCTAATGTACAGTGTACTCATATTTCGCCAGTTATGTTTAAGTCCCATGTAATAGGGGGCGAGCCTACTTCCATCAACCGAGCATAAATCCAGACTACGGGCTGCTACTGAGAAATCCCTGAAGGAAAAACCCAATAACACTGTGCCCGACCCGGAAATCGATTGCTTTTTTCATTATTTTATTTTACCACTTTATCGGCGTGATTAATATGTATACCCATACCAAATTACAGCTTTCTAGTACCTACTAAGATTCTCTGAGCTAAACCGCGGACAGACAGACAGACAGATGGATATGGTGAAACTATAAGGGTTACTTATTTACTACAGAACCCTAAAAAACGTAACCCCTCTTCCGTGCCTGATCACCCCTTTGGTGTTTCTATTGATCATATTCGTGTGTCCATAAACCCCTCAGGCTTATCTTTTCACCCCTTTCGTGTGTCTTAACCTCGAAATATGGCTTACGAAATTAATAACCCGAAAATGAAATGATTTACGGAAAATCGAACTTCCACGCACTAACTACTTGTTTAATTTTGCCGTTTTTTAGAAATGTTGCCACACATAAAACGTTGCAAGTCTAAAAACACAATATGTACACACGATTTTTTTTCAGGTAACACTGAGTTCCCACTTAAAACGTTTGAAACTATACGGCAAACACGATTGAGATCACTTTGATGAACAAGGCAATTAAGTAATTGATATATGTATTCTAAAAACAACTAGTCAGAAGCCCTGTTTTCCGGTCTGTTCACTATCGCAACCCAAAAGCAATCAATTACAATTTCTAAGAATTATCGGTAAATTATTTTCAAACCACTATTTTCCTAAGATATTCGCAGTAGAATTCTCTAGTAGCCTCAGGACTTCCAAGTTTCCACAGAACCTGTCATTGCAATATTGGTGTCCTATTCTCAAAAGCAGAGTTGTTCAACATGTTCTTGAATTCTTATGTGTCTGTGTGCTGGAGTGGCGTCTCATGTTTCCAGTCCGATAGGCGATAGATGAAATGCACGATTGTTTGTTATCCCTGACAAGTTTAGTGTCTGTCTGTTCACATATTTGTACGTGTAGGAAAATATGGTAGGTACAGCTTTTGGTCTGAAACAAACTGTATGCCTGAATTCATCTTATGTGTAATTTAACCTGCCAAATCTGACTAACGAGACAAAACTGAGTTGATTAAATAGGGTTGTTGACAAAAAAAAAAAAAATGTTTGACCCGTATTTTTTCTTTTTTACGTAATCAAAAGATTACGGCAATACATTGAGTGGGCAATGCGATTAAATGTGGCATGAGGTCACTGGCCGGTAGATTTTATACTGACTTGTGACGTAGCGAGCCCCCCAACTCCCAAACTTTAATGCGTTTTATCTAAACCATTTTTTTATTAGTAAAGCAAAAAATACGTGTCTAATATTTTCATATTATCTGACTGACGGACTAAATAGTTTTTTTTTCCCAGTCAACATCCCTATCGTCGATTGTCTATTTTTATTTTTTGTATCGTTATCCCCGGGGGACACCCGGGCGACTAAAGATTAAGCAACAACATAACAACATTTTTACAACAACATTGATTCACACAACTCGATACGACATACATTTTTGTAACTTTTTGTTGTCAAATTATAACGTAGTCATCCATCATGTAAAATAAAAAATCGTACAGATATTATAATGTCCAAAAATTTGGCTTTTTTGTTTACATTAATATTACTGATTACTGTCATGCTATAATGTATTATTGTGACATAATTATGACTAATTTGTGTGTCAAGGCAGGTACCTACTCATGCAATGACAAGTTATTTAGTTACACGGATCACACGATATTTGTTTTTCGTTTTTGTTTTGAATTTCGAATAATAAAACACATACAATTACACAATACAATTCCAGACATATAACAGTACGCGTCCACGGCTTAAAATTCAATATGGAAATGAGACAATAGAAGAGGTCGATAATGCAAAATTCTTAGGGATAATAATTGACAAAACCTGTAACTGGAAATCTCATATTGATGACTTATGTAAGAAGATCGATAGATTTGTATTTGTTTTATATATACTAACACGTGTGGCTAGTGTTAATGCGGCACTATGTGCATACCATGGTTATTTCTCATCAATTTTGCGCTATGGCATTATAATATGGGGTATTTCGGTTGACCTTAAGAGTGTTTCGAGCTCAGAAAAAATGCGTGCGCTCAATTTGTGGAGCGCACCCACTGGACAGTTGTGTTCCACTATTTAAAAAACTTAAAATACTGCCACTTCCAGCACTATACATTTTTGAAATTTGTATCTTTGTACACCAAAACAGACATGAATTTGACTTATTTAATGATGTCGTATCCAGACCCAGTCGCAAAGTGCATATGCTTAATGTTCCTAGGCGTAGAATTAAATTGTTTTCTAATAATGTATACTGCATGTCCATTACCGTTTATGACAAATTACCTGATGGCTTCAAAACTCTCAGCCTCAGAACATTTAAAAGTAAATTATTTAACCTTCTTTTAAGCAAATGTTATTACTCGACTGAAGATTTTATGAATGAAAAATCTAAATATTTGACATTATTGCCTATAAATCATATTTTATCTCTTTGACTTTATTAAATTCCGACTTATATAATTAATCTTTCTACAACTATTGTTTAATTTATTAAAATTATTTGTAATTGTAATACTAATGATTAATAATTTAATTTTAATGTAATGATGACCCATCATTTTACAAACCGTATTTGTACGCCGGAAACGGCAAATATTATGATCGTAATACATAATGCACATAACAGCTTTGTACAATATTCTGACAAATAAATGCTTTCTTTCTTTCTTTCACAGAGCGAATCCTCATAAGATTTTCCAGCAACGAAGTCAAAAATTATTTGACTTTGTTTGAATTAACACCTAAGATAGTTTTTATTCCAGTAGTATATTTTCGTGGGATAATTTCCGACTTTCACGGGAGCGATGCCACGGGAAAAAGCTAGTTTTATTATATTATCTATCACTTACAAACGATATTGGCTCAATTAGCGTAGCACGTTCTGGCTCATCGTCAAAACAAAATATTATCCCCATCAGAACAAGACAAATGACCAAGCCGTACAATATCCATTCAAAACACTAACTGCTGTACCGTGTCCTGAATGTAAGGCTGTGTTTACATTGATAGTAATGAGAGGATTGGGTTAACGGGTAATAGTTTATGGGTATTACCCCTACGGCTTAAGCAACATATTCGGGCATGTTGCACTACACTGACGTAAAGTTTGTCGCAAGTATAGTAGGTCAAAAGAGTTAACATGTGTATTAGCACAGAAACAGTGAGGTCAATCCGTAAATTGGTTACCATAATTTTTCTAGACCTTGACGTGTTTTGGAATGCAATTCTCAGGGTCTATATTGGTGTTGGAGGATTTTATAATAACTAACTAGATTTTAAAGAGTGTCCATGGTGTTTCTTGCCCGTTCTCCGCCATAGAGACCTACGTTTTGGAACGGGCAACTAAGATATATTTTCTGACCGACTGACTGTAGGTAAATGTCAAATACTCGTAAACTTTCCATCTTTTAAAATCGATTACTACAAAAATTGTTAATTTCTTCAGGCGTGACTTTGCAGAAATCCATTATAAAATACAATAGACCACGTATATTAAGTAACCTAATCCGCTTAACCGATCTTAAGGAGTCATAAAGAACCCTGTAAGAAATCGACACGTGTTTCACCTCTCAACGAGGCTTCCTCAGGATGGCTATTGACAACTACAAAAATACTTTTCAAATGTTTTCCCCACTCTTACGTCATTACCCATACCATTTCCAAACCAACGACGGGTAAGAAGACCGATCCGTTTTTGACATAAGAACCGGGCATCACTTACCCGAATGTAAGCTTGCCTTTATGGTACAATTTTCTTTATTAGGGACGAAATTTGCTTTAGCCCCACCTAATACCATCAATAATACTTGTAAATGGACTACAGGGTGTGTTTTGACTCCGTATAAAGTAATACTCATTAATTTCTATGCGGCATGCGATATAAGATTTTAGGAGACTAGGGGAAGGTCGGAATATGGTGTAAATGGTGTATTTGTAGGATTTTGGCGAAGTAATAACAGCCGCACGGGTAGATCGATCTGGTTAAGCTACGCTAGCCGCGGTTGGTCCGTGGATGGGTGACATTTACCTTGGTATAACGAGGAACAAAGTTTTACTCAGTTTTCTATCAGAAACATAAACACAGAAATATTTTAAGAGCCGGATGCTCTAAAAATAGGTAGGTACAATGTTTATTTTAAACCTACAAAAGTTTCAATATATTAACATTGGAACCAAAAATGTTTAATTACTTGGTGTAAAATAATCATAAAAAGTATAACGGCACTTTTACCAAAAGTTGTAATCGCATTAGTGATTCAGCAGCTTTTATATCATCAGGATTGTGCTGAACTATTAAACAGATGTAGACGTGGACGTGGCACGAAAGCGGCTCTCCTGACATGATCTTCTGTCATCTGAAGACAGCCGCCACGCAACCATCGATGCGACGCTCTGCTAGATTGAATGACTATCACCAGCCAGTATCACTCTTACCCGACCTTTTCAGTCAGTAACTTCGTTACAAAACGGGGTGGCCCCACTTGCTGCGCCGTCTAGTATTTTTTGATAATTTCAATTCAGATTTTGTGGATAATTTATAGAATAAAACATAGCTTTTCCTTCCTTTCTCTTGATTACGCGACTTCATACAGTGCCATGAATACCTGCTTAGTTACAATATAATGTAGACTGACATCACGATACTAATTTCATTAATATTGTGTATTTGTAAGCTCTCCCGTGTTCCATAAGACACAGTGATGATATATCGCTGACAAGCTCGTGTTTATTACATCTGACATAAGCTAGCAGTTGGTAATCTTAACCACGAATAGACTATTCTAGTATTAATGGAATCCATATTCATACAATTAGGTATCTACTGTTTTGTCTAGATAGGGAGTTGGTTTTATATTCATCCATCTTTGAAAAGATACAGAATGGCAACGTCGCGTTTTTCCTTCTTTAATCCAACAATTAAAAATGTCTGCAACTTTTTTTTTTTTTTTTTACTTTTCCTTCATGTAGAACCCATAATTACATAAAATAATTCTGACTTAATATTATAGTGAAAGTGAGTCTGTTAGTGTCACGCTTACACGGTTAAACGGCTTAACGGGTTTGGGTGAAATTTGGCGCATAGGTTAAGACATACAATACTTTTATCTCAATATTCCCACGGGATCGAGACGGGTGAAACCACGGGGCGCAGCTGGTAATAATATATAATGTGTTGCTCCATGTCAAATTGGTATTCAGTTGCATCTGGTTAAATTGGAAGCCGACCCCAACATAGTTGGGAAAAAGCTAGATGATTATGATGGTATGTGTTGCAACATTTACTAACTAGTCACAAGTGAATGCATTGAGTGTACTTTACATTATTGTTATGCATTATTTGAAATTCTGTATACGCTTTTCACCCAAAATACAGATTAAAACAGATGTTTCATTACACAAAATCCTTTAAATAAAAAGCGACTCTTGGTACGATACAATAAAGTGCAATTCAGAAGATTAGCATGGCCCCTGTGCAAGGATGACACGCAAAATCGTGAAGCGTTCCACATTTTTCTGCCGGGGTTGCGGGTTTGTCCGAAAGGGATATCGCGGCCCCGGCACACAGGCAACGGAAGGAACACGGGTGGGTTTTAGTCAGTTCCACCACCAGTCAGTCAGTTTACCATTTCTTTCGTGCAATTTGTATAAACGGTAAAAAGGTATACATTTTTCCTTTTTTTTTATTTAAAAGTATACCTTTAATAAAAAATTACAAAAAGTAATCAGATTATCCAAACTTAAAAAAATTCCTATCGATTAGACCCGCATAACTCAAACGTGGTCCCATTATGAAAACTGTCCTAATGAATAACTTAACCCCTAACATTAGGTCCTCATTAATTATTATTTATTATAACGAAGGTAATTGTATTCCACGCTGTAATATCGCGAACGAGGAATGTGTGGGTGACATTCAATTATCAGAGTTTGTTTAATGTAAACACTTTGAGGGAATATAGCAATGATGAATATTTGACGAGCAAATGTGATTCTTCGCTCATTACGCCCAAAGATATGGATAATATGTAAATATGTACAATCGTCAGTATCACAAAGGAACAAAAAAATTAAGGGTCGCTTAATTACGTAATTTTAATATTGTTACTGGACAAAACAATCTAAATCTATACATACCTTAAAGTATATAACACTGGAGAAGCCTTACGAACACTTCTCCTCTGTAAAAGTACAAGAACAAATGTTCTAGTACGTTCATAAAAACTACTTTCAAATCGATTCTAACGCACTTCGTGAATCGTTTTAAAGGCGCGCGGAGCTCCGTGAAAATGCCTATTTGTACTGTTAAATGGTGTAAAAAGCGTTCTAATACGTTAAATTTACCTAAAGGACTGAATACACAAACTTTCCATAAGCAGATTTTTTTTTCTAAGATTTACTCAGTTTTTTATTGAAATTTAAAATCCTAACCTCATAATACAATTCGCTTTTTCATTCGATTCAACCATGATTCAATATAAAACGTAGCATGAATCGAGTATTTTCCTCACGTTGCTTCTGTGACGTCACCGAGTCTCGCTTCATCTCGTTTTTATGTTCGTAAAGATCAAAATACTTTTCTTTTGCATTACGAAAATATACGTCAAATCAGCAAAACTTACACGCACTTGACATGCGATTATGTCCTCTAGTAAAAATGTTAACGAGACTACCGTAGTGTTGAGGTCATGTTTGAAACCAAAATTGACATGTCGATAATTTCCCAGTAAAAATTACTTAGTAATTATTTTTGTTTTTTTTTTTTTTATTGTTCAATGTTTTATAATTTGTTTATGTCCATTGAAGTGTTTGAAATTTATATAAAAAAAACAAAAATTGAACTTGATCTAATTTTTTATTGAGATTACTTACTTATTACAAATTTAGTTACTTTTATATAATTGATGTTATTTTCTCTTCTTATTAAAATGTAACTATTTTATGCAACAGCTGTTTTATTTCTGGGTTCAAGCAAAATTCCGAATGAATATCGATATCGATAAAAATAAAAAATATGGTACGGACTTCTCTATCCGGGCGAGCAGCTATTGTTGTTTTTGACAGTAGCTACCCCGTCCCCCGCAAAAAGTGACAGACTTTTTTGTTCGGAATATTGCGCTTATGGCTTCTCCAGTGATATATACTCTAAGATACATAAATAATATAATAATATCAGCCTGTTACTGTCCCACTGCAGGGCAAAGGCCTCTTCTCATACAGAGAAGGCACGAGCATTGATCACCACGCTTGCTCAAGACGGGTTGGTGATTTCAGACTTATATTAACTATACTATAAGTCCAGGTTTCCTCACGATGTTTTTCCTTCACCGATGTCAATAATGTCCAAGATAAACTCAGAAAGTACATATGAATTGAAAAAATCACATTGGTACTTGCCCGGATTTGAACCCACAACCTCGTGCATGAGAGGCGAGGCCTTAACCACTGGGCCATCACGACACACAAGATACATACCTATAATAAAATATTACGAAGTCAAAACTGTAGGTACATTGTTTTTTTTTTTTAAAGAAGTCATTGCTACGCTATTGGATCGAGTCTGATGCCGAAAGTTTTATTTTTAGAATTTTTGTCCGTTTGTATGTTTGTCTGAATGTACGGTCCGGATTGGCGCAAAAAAACGGCTGAGGGGATTTGGATGAAATTTAGCAAACAGATAGTTTATACCCTGAATTAACTCAACTTTTAATCACGGTAGTACGTTCTCATGGGATATTTTTTGACATCCATGCGGGCGAAGATAGATAAATGGAAGATTGTTTATTATGTACCTACACCATAAATATTACAAATATAAATGAAGCCTCGGGCAAAAGCTAGTATTGCGCTATAAAAGCTAACTATAGAATCTTTTGAAGAATCTTCAGAAGAAAATCTAAAATTAGAATAGAATTAGTAATGAGTTGCGGACGCCGCGGACGGTGAGGTGACAATAATGCTAATGAGGGTACCCCATTAACCAATGCAGAACAATACAGCGGAGCTAGATTCCTAATTATTTTCTGTATCTTTGCAACAGAGCATGCTACGTAAAAATGAAACGCAGATTCTGAATCGGCGCACCAGCATTTTAGGCCGACCACGCTCACCCCACTCCCCGCGTTCCGATACAGGGGAATCTCATCCACTTTTGTCACCGTTTTTAGACTGCGATGCCACACTACTATATAAGTACGTACCGAACTATCTCTATATTCATTTTGTAATGACTATCGATTGCAATATTACACTAATTATAGAGTTCAGACTTTTTAATGCCGGAAAATAAATGACATTAGCAAACCTTATCAGTATGACATTAAACAGTAATCCATAGGTACACCAGATTGAATGTTTTAATGCCCATTGTGGCACGCAAGCCATTATACAAGCTGACTGGGTAAATGACGTGATGCTACGCTACCCAGCAACCCAATCACCTGTTTTTTCATTTATAAGTTTAGAATACTTTTGTACCCAATATGTACCCAATTTGTACATACTTAGATAAAATTTGTACATACTTACATAAAAAAAGTACCTTGAAAGGTTAAGAGTACAGCAGACACTTAATTTTATGTTGCTTTAGAGCAACTCTCCAGCAACCCCAAGTTAAAATATGAACAGTAAACTCTGTTTGCGCGTTGTAGGATTTTGTGGGTCTTTGATGCGTAGTTTGTATGTGGTGATGTAGATGCCGCCACATATCCATGAATATTGTGGACACCTGTTTATAGGTCAGTTCAAAGTACGGATAAAAACTATCTGCTTTATCAAAGGTCTATTCATTCCGTGCCGTCGCCCATGTAAAACAGAGAGAAGGCCTCTGTGGTATCCCAGCGGTGGGAACAGAATATAGGCTAATTATATCACCCCAGTTTAAAGTACGAGTAGGTACGGATCGAACCTACACTCCATAAAAAAGGAGTTTGTTCATTCAAGTCTGTGGCAGTCACCTACGCAAGTGGGCCCACACTTTGCGAATCTTCATTCGATAAATTATCATATTCTTAACATAACATCATGCGATAATCACCGAAGAGTTAGGCGAGGTGCACCTATAGTATACCCACATTTCGCCTATTGCCATCAATCGGGCACACTAGACTCCGAGCTGCTACTGAGAAATTCCCGGGAATTGAACCCAGGACCTCATGCTCAACAGTAGCGTTTTCGACCACTACATCAACGCGGCAGTCAGACTAGACTAAGACTGACTCTCGTAAATAAAAATAAAATGATGGATAAACAGTTTCAGTTTTCCCAAATTTGCCAATTTTCCCGACAACTTTTCAAATTTTTCTTATCGTAAAAACCTGATTCGGACTATGTCGAACATTTTAAAATTTAAATTTGGCTATATCAGCCCAGCCGTTCCGAAGTGTTACGCTTACCAACGAACAGCATTTTCATTTAATTATAAAAATACACTGCGAAGTCAGCTTATCCTGGAAATGCATACATTTCCAGGATAAGCTTTTAATTAGACAGCAGCTAATTTCCTTCGTATCAAGAAAGAAAGAAAGAAAAATGTTAATTTGCACATTACGTAAGTACACACAACTTCCTTTGAAAAATGTCTAATGACTGACATAACCGCACACATACCATATTGAAAGAAATTGTGCATATTGCATACCGTTAGATTGGGCATGAACCAAAGATGTTTTCCTAAAATTAGAACTGCTCTATCACTGTTAGTTTTTTTTTTAACGCAGTTCAATGTCGGGGTTTTGGTATTTATTTTTTATTTGTTTGTAGTTTAAGGGCTCGTATTTACTTTTCTAGCAATCATCTGCGTCAAATACAAATTTTATAAGATTCTACAGTTACTTTAGATGAAAATAAAAATAAAATGTTGCCAGTTATGTTGTTTTTAAATGAAATTATTGACGTTTGAAGTTATGGCAACGACAAATTCCGTTTTTTTTTTTTTTAAATCCTTGTGGCCTGGGTCTTGTTTTTGGGCCTAAAAACGTAGTAGACGGCCCCACGGATCCGCCATTTTCGTATGTTCATCCTTCTGCCGAACACCCTGTATATGTTGTAGGTATATACAGTTGTTATTTGTTGTATTATAAGGATACTCGTCGTCGCTTCATCCACGACGATACGTTTTCCATTATCCGTTATATAAACGCCTGAAGCTGTCAATGATAAATATAGGCATATTTCACATACGACTTCAAAGAATTTGGAAGAAGATATTGCTGTAATTATCAGTCTTAGGCTGAGTTAAAACTGTTTAGTAGAGAGAATATCGATTTTGTAAAACAATGTAGCAAAACAGTGTCGTAATCAAAATGCTTGTTTGTGATACGAGCAAAGAACCATTCCAGCAATCACTGGAACAGTAACACATAGATTCGCCGATGCGTAATGGCAACCTGTAAAAGTTGTTTAAGATAACTCTTACAGATTTTATTTTAGACTTGCCTTAAAAAATCACAAACAAGTGACACATTTCGAAGCTTACAAATTGCCCACTGAGTAACGAATTTTGAAACAGGAGTGTTTCTGCAGTATTTGCGTACAGCATAATTATTACCTAACTAGACGTTACTGAAAAACTTTGATTTAATACTCCATGGACAATAATGGAGTTTCTTGTCCATTCTTATCCATAGAAACCTACTACGCTCTGGAATGGGCAACTAACTTCATCTTTCTGACTGAAAATTGACGATTCAAAAGTGCTTGTAAATGGTTTAATTAAGAGTTTGAGTCTTCAGAGTAAACAGGAGTTTTCTTCTTTTCATATTATTAGTGACTTACCAGGTGTCAGAGTTTTTAAGCCACCCATGAGTCTCTGACTTAGCTTCACATACCGTCGAGAAATATTTCTCAAGCATGCCGGTTTCCTCACGATGTTTTCCTTCACCGTTTTTGAAGCAAGTGATAATTATACGAGTATAATACGTACATGAATCCAAAAAGTCAGAGGTGCTTGCCTTGGGTTCGAACTCGAGACCTATGTCTTGGCAGTCCGACGTTCACACCACTAGGCTATCACTTCTATGTAAATAAGAGTTAAGTCATGTTTTGATAGTAATTTAGTCACGACCTATCTTTTCCCGCCTTCACGCCCTGAACGTGTTGCTGGATTATGTCACGTGTATATTGCCGCAATACGACAGGACATTTTGTCAAAACGCCAGTTTATACGTTGTCCTTAATTGTCTTCCCATGAGATCCGTGTATATTCTGCAATAAAACAGTACCTACCTACTAAGTTTCAAGTGCTAAGTCTCTTGTTTAAATGCTTTCCGATTCTTTTTCTAAAGAAGTTCTGTAACTTCGGAGCGTATTTCGTGATGGTCTAAAATTTAATGTTAAAGGATACGCTTCTTGAGCATAGGGTTGCGAGTTTGAACCAGGAGGCCTACTCCCTAAGCGAAATCCGTGTCTCACTTACAGATATACCGTAAGTCAGAAGGAGAGCGAAGGGCCCGTAACGTCGGCCGAAACTACGGATTTTGCTTAGGGAGTAAGCCCCCTGGCCATTACCACATCGCACTAACCCGCAATAGAACCGTGTGGAGGATTATGACCGACTCCCTCTCACAGAGAAGAAGTCTGTGTTCCAGTAGTGCATGCGTTATAATGCTAAATAAATGTTAATGACTACGTAAATATTACTTTATTAATCCAACACTCGTTCTTTTTCTATAAGAAAAGCGGAAGATTATTTATTCTGTACAAATAAGACCCCTCCTCGCCCAACAAGTGGAACGATTACAGGCCGGTAGAGTAATCTTCGGAGCACCCACGAAGTCATAACTATGGATTAAAATGTACAGTAGCTAGAGTACCTACAATCTAATGGTTCAAAGCTGAACGCGAAATTACATAACGGAACTATAGTATAAAATTTTCTATATTCTGAGAACTAAACTCAAATAATCACACAAACAGGAGCATAAACCAAGAACATGACCACACACATATAAATACTAATTATTCCTGGCAACATATACTATATCAAAGGCTTCCTGGCAATATTCAGAGGTTAGTTAGTTAATCCAACATACTTTGGATGTCAACAAAGTACATTGGTAGGTAGGTACTACCTACACCTATCTACTTTAAATTTTATGAGAATGGTGGCGGCATATCACAAAAATGGGAATTATTTAGGACTAACATTATAATTCCATTCATAAAGTTTTGCTATGTAAACGATGGCATTTGGCTTTGTTTATGTTATTCAGATTTTACCAGGAATTTGCTTTGTTTGCTTAGGAAGATACTGGTTATTGTTTTACTTACTGTATGTTTATTCAAGGAAACCAAGGCCTTTTGTTTATTTTTACATGAAACGACTGCCTATCTAACTTTCACAACCCATTTACTGGTTAACACGATACCCTTTGGTAAGACTGGTTGTCAGACTTTCGGGATTCTGACGACCCGTAACAACTGTCAAAGATCTACAAATGACAGCCGGGACCAACGGATTAACGTGCTTTCAGAGACACGGAGGGGTGTGTAAAGATGGATATCAAACCTACTAACTGTTTTTAATATTTAATAATTTTAATAAAGTATTAGGTTAGTATGAGAAGTCTAAGAATAATTTGATAGTTTACGCAGCGAGGACACACACAGCTAAAGTGACTTTGACACGTTAGGTGGTAAGCTGGCTTACCACCTAATATAGTAGAGATCGCTATACTCTGAAACTAGTCGGCTAATCCCGAAACTTACTTAGTATACAGTGAAGGCATCTGTGTCTGAACTAGATAAAAAATATCTGTATCTCAGACATCAGCTCATACTCGTATGAGCTTAGTAAATAAATTAACTTCTAGTAACATTAGATAGAGTTATGTAGACTAATAAGTTAAGCTGAAAAACTTCTTCCGTCAAAATTTCAAAATTCAAAATTTATTATAATTTATTTCACATAAACCAACATGGGCACTTATGAAACGTTAGAAGCTAGGTGCACGGTTCCAATTAGTCGTTTCCTGTGGAGAAGAGCTGGTAAGAAATTCCACGGTTACTCTTTTAAAAATAATTAGCTTTTACAAAAATTTCAAATAACAGTGTTAACAGATAAAGGAGGACAGTGTAGGCCTTTCAACAAGTACGAAGTACTTAACGAAATAGAAAATGATCAACAAATCTACTAAGCGTACAACGTTCAAACGCCTTACTACTTACTTTGTAGTGTCCGACAGAGACCATAATGATTTCAATATATTTTAAGTTATGTAAAATGCAATAACACCTCGGGTACCTCTATTCAAGCAAATAAATGATTTGATACTCTTTTCAAAATCTCACCAAAGTTAATAACATTTTAGATTCAGATTTAACCCTCTTTCAAAAAAACTCATAATCGGAAAAATATGCCATTTCATTTGACCGCAATTCCTACTAATGAAAGTCATAAAACAGCGAATCTGTTATTTTTCCGACTCGTCCGCTGAGAGGTAACTATTGTTCGTTGAGGACGAGTTGTCAAACTACACTGTATTGCACAGTTGATAACACCTGGCAGTTAATGATGGAAGATAATGTTTTGCTGGCACAATTTTGCATAGGTACTTATGAACTTTCATTTTGTTTATGCATGAATGATGGAAAGTATGGCGAACTTTTGCTACAAGGCATTATCTGCTACTCAAATGTACCAGAGCACCCGATTTTTAATGGGAGAAGAAGATATTGAAGACAATGGTTCTTATCTTCATAGTGCTGTGAACATTTTGAGCTTTTCCTGTAATGAAAAGCTACCAGCATTTCTGGAAAAGCAAGAATAATCCATCTTATTGTGGGTATTGAGGCAATTAAGAGATTAAGTTAACAGGAAGGATGTTATTGGTTAATAACAATCATATGCAAATACCAAAATAAATAGATATTAATAAATATAAAGTGGTGATTAAAATAACAGGAATTTATAGTTTACAAAGCGTTAATTAAGCGCTACAAAATTAAGCAAAATTAAGCGTTACAAAGCGTTAATTAGTTTACAAAACCTATGTTCAGAAGCGTGTCTTTACAATCTAAAATAATGATGATAGAAAAAGCTCATAAAAATTGTTATTCTTTTCAAAGCGTTAAACAACTTTGCTTACCAAGCCAAGCAAACTTAGGTCTTGAACTGGAAAAAACCTAGTATGTACAAAATAACAACAAGAACGTAGCTAGACGAGGTAAAAGAAGCGTTTAAACTCCCACTTAAACAATCTAAACAGACCACAAGAACTGGCAAGCGAAGCAACTTGCTTAAGCTATTAGTCGCTTCAGGGAAAATGAAATACGCGATGCCGTAATAGCCCAACAGCTGAGGTATAAGACTGGTAAGATAGAGACCGTAAATTCAAACCCCACCCGTACTGTAATATTGACTTGAATTCACACCTATTGTAAACAAGCGGTTTTACTTGCATCCTAGAGGAACTATTTATTTTATAAAAGGATTCAATGTGCTAATCCAGAATTTGGTCTGTGTGTATGTCTATTTTGATCTAAATTCGTTCAATCAAATTAAAATAAATAGCAAATACACAAATAAGTAATAGTAATAGTAAAGTAGTAGTGGTAGTAATGTAGTAGTAATATACATAAATAAGTAGTAAATTACGCAATATTGTCTTTGGTCCGTGGCCTTGACATCAACTAATGAACAACATTGTTTTTATTTTTGTTTGTTTTATTTATTGCTTGAATATGATGCCTTTGGCTAGTTTTATATGTGTGTATTTTATGTTTGTCTTTCATGTGCGTTTTGTTTGTGCAGATTTAACAATTTTTCTTTTTTTTTCTTTCAATCATTTATGCGTGGTTGAGTTACATACAAAACTCTCCATAAATTTTATACTATAGTGGGTTTTCATTTACGGTGCCAGTAGTCTTCAAAAATACAGCACAATTTGTACAAAAATCCTTTTCTCCAAGACATATCCAATATTAACACAGAGCTCCATTACAATCTTATTACCTACATAATATGAAAATATAAGACGAGTCCACAGTTTTTTGTTACCTCGGCTCGCCTCGTATTTATGCCGTGCCGAATACCAAAAAGGTTCTTAGTTGGCAGGTGTGCGTGTCGTCCACATTGTCCGGTTGAGCTCGGCTGCCCGGTATACGTACCGTTGAATGTCATTTTCTTGTTTTTGAACCTTGTGGACTGCGGTGCAAGTTGGAGACTAGAAAGAAAAACGACACACGTTTTAAATGCACAACATTCAAAACATGTGCCGCCCAAATGCACACTTTGATGCAATTTTTGTACTTTGTTTTCGGTTTTGCAGTATTAAGGACGTGAATAAGAATAATTTATTGGTCCATTGTTACAAAATAAATTTCAATAAGTAATGACATTGTATGCTTACTGTAACTAGAATATTTAACAAAGTATTAAAACAGTGGTCCCCAAACTAGGCAGCGCCTGTATCTTGGGGGCCTGAGTTGCGTGATCTTAAATTTTAATTCGAAACATTTTTTTAGCTTAAATTTTATTTCAGGATGTTTGTAAATGGACAGAATAGTTAATTAAATAAGGGTAGCGAATTACAAATAAAAAATAAATTGAACAAAATAAAATAATTCTAAATAATATTATAGTGTGCGTGTGTGAGAGTGTGTGTGTGTTAGTGAAATTAGAAAGTATCTTCTATGACCATCAAGGCTTGCCAATAAGTAGAATAAATATATAGCAGTCAATTCGGGTATCAACATATATAGTTGTTTGATGGGTAAAAGGTTGTTTTGTTTATATACCACTGAATAACTTTAGTTAACCTGTGAACATCGTGCATTCAACAGGCAAAAACTTTAAGAGCGTTGATTCTGAAAGTTCGCAACGTCACAAATAGCTGTCAAATATTTCGCTGTTTTGATACATTTTGCATTAAATAGAACTATGAAATGTGGCTAACTAGCAAACTAGATTACTAATAATGAATTGCAATTATAACACTGAATTTGATGTTGTAACCGTTTCAGGTGTAAAAAAGCATTTCGAAAGTTTTTAGATACTTTTGTTACTTCTATAACTAAATATTCGGTGTTACGATATTGATTATTGCATTTCATAATCAATATTTTAGTTCGCTAGTTAGCCACATTTATTATATTATTTCCATACAGTAATATTACCAAATTAATCAAAACAGGTATATATTTGAGAGTTTTTTGCGATGTTGCCAACTTTTAAGATAAACGCTCTTAAATGTTATATTATCTGTAGTGCAAAATCCTGTATTTTGTACTAACAAGGAGACTGCAGAAAAGCTGGTGATTAAAATTAAAAAGTGTTTTTTTTTGGCCAACCTAATATTACTCGCTAGCGTTTGTACCTCAACCCCTCACATCCTGGTTCTCATGTTAAGGGATTTTGTCCGCTTACAACGTAACACTGTTTTATACAAGGCTTTAAACAGATAAACACAGGGATTGGCCCGGGTTCCGTTGGAAATGATATTATTTTGACTGGTTTGTTATTTTTTTGGCAGGCTCCTGACCAGTGATAATACTTCCATCAACCGCAAATCTAAGTACAACCAGCTTATAAACCCATTTCATATAATTTTTCTTGTGTAACAAAGGATTATTTTCGGTGTTTTTCTATTAGGGTTTCAAGGTTCGTGAGAAAATAGGTTTTCGTTAATAGAATATGAAGCAGGTATCTTTTCAACATTTTTGTTTGCACGTGCCTCAATACACGTGTCACAAATAATATTGGAATATTATTAGGCAGGTTCACGTTGTATCATGTCTATGTTAACAGACGAATAAAAGTGATAGAATAAGTTAAGTCTTATGACCCAATTAAAGAACTATCATATTCAGGGTGCAATAAAAGAGCTTCCATGAAGGCTACCACAAGGTGTGATGCGACAGCGCGACGCGAATCTAGTAGAACAATTCCCATGAATTTTTCATAGAAATTGTTCTACTAGAGTCGCGGCGCGCTGTTGCGTCGCACCTGTCTGCATTACAGTTTAGTGACGAAAGAGTCTGACACACCCTGATTAACCCCACTTCCAATTTTGCTGATGAGCTTATCTTTTAATCACAAAGGAACCGTTTGCCAATAGGGATGATAACAATTTTTTTTTGTCCGTCGATTGGATTATTTCAAAATATTGGACACGTATTTTTTCTTTTTTTACGTAATCAAAAGATTATGGCGATACATTGAGTTGAAATGTGTCATGACGTCACGAGTATGTAGATTTTATTTATACTTACTCGTACTTGTGACGTAGCGACCCCACTTCCCAACTTGAGTGCGTTTTATCTAAGTAATTTTTTATTAATATGATAAACCAAAAAATACATGTTTAATATTTTTAACCGACTTCCAAAAAGGAGGAGGTTATATGTTCGACGCGTATGTATGTTTTTTTTTTTTAATGTATTTCCTTCGATTTCTCCCTCAATTATGAACCGATTTTGAAAATTCTTTTTTGTTTGAAAGGGTATGCTCCCGGATTGGCCCCATATAAATTTTATTGTCTTTGCTGGGATAGTTTTTGAGTTAGCTTCAATAATACGTATTTTTCACACTTAGTGTATGTGGATGTTAAGATGATAACTTCCTGTGGCTGTTATTTACAAAGCAGGCACTGGTATTCGAATTTGTGTGGGGTAGGTACCACAAATAAAAAATAAAAATAATTATTATCTGACTGAAATACTAAATTGTTTTTTTTACCCAAGCGTCATCCTTATTACCAAAATAATTGAAAACGAATAAAAAGTTACATTTCAATCAATCAATTTGCCTAGCCTTTTCCCAACTATGTTGGGGTGGGCTTCCAGTCTAACCGGATGCAGCTGAATACCAGTATTTTACATGGAGTGACTGCCTATCTGACCTCCACAACCCAGTTTATTTACGAGTATAAATAAAAAATCTCCAACAAATATGATGATAGTATCCATTTGCAAAGTCAAAATCAAAAATCATTTATTTAAATGAAACTAAGAATCAGCACTTTTAGTAACGTAAAAGTACATAAGACAAACCCAAAAACCCAAAAAGCACGCCATTCACCACTTCCTAATGCTAAGCTGGGAAGTAGAAGAACATTATTTTGATTTACAAGAGAGTCCGTGGAGTTTCTTGCCCGTTCTTTTCCATAGGAACCTACTACGCTTTGGAATGGGCAACTAGCTTCATCTTTCTGACTGACTGACTCCTTGACAATTCAAAAATGCCTGTAATACGGATGTCGACAAAAAATGTGTTCGTTATGTCTGTCGGTCTAAATAGTTTATTTTTCCCCAGTCTACATCCCTATTGGTTTAAATTCAAAAGTCATTTATTTAAAAAAGGCTGAGAATCAGCAGTTTTCGAACGTCAAAATTACATAAGACAGTCCCCCAAAAACGCCCCACCCTTCACCGATAATTGATATGTAAATGTTTGATGATTTGAGTTTGTAGCGACACTTCAAACTCAATAGTTTGAAGTGGCGCCATAAACTCCTCAGCATTAACGGTTTAAACTGTAGCTGCGCAAAAGGTTCATCCCACAAAGTCACATGATTTCTTTTTTTCCAGGAGTAGTAACATCCCCAGTAGCAGCGACCGTGACGCGGGTACCAGCGATCGTCGGCGGTGAAGCAGACATGCCGTGTGACATCAGACCTCCTATGCACAACGACAGTCTACTGCTCGTCGTGTGGTATCGAGATGATAATCCTGTTTACAGGTAAGTGGAGTATTACCTTCTTTTACATACAGAATCTCTCTCATTGTTTAGGGGGATAGATGGAAACCCGACCGCTTAGTGATACGCTCCATACATGGTTTTTCGCTTAGACTACGTTCTCTAACATCGGTGAGGACATCTACTTAAAAAATTATGCTATACAAATGACATACGCTGATGTTATCGAATCTAATTTCAATTTAAATGACTTTATTTCATTTGTTTTTTATTTTTTTCATCGATGTCCCAGCCACCCTGTATATAATATTTAGCATAGACCCGGGAATAAGTGATGCGACTGACAGATGAGCTAGTAGATGTTTAGAGGCAACTTTTGTCCATTCTAAACACTTTTAGAAGGAGTTCTACTCGTAAAAAATGCAAATAAATATTTATTTATTTACATCATCCTAATTAATATAAGTATTATTAATATCCTATATTCCATTTTTATACATAATAATTACATTTTAAAATATTTTTATAAAAAACATAAAAACAAAACATTAAAAAAATATATTATTAATTATTATTAATATGATTATTTATTATAAATTATTAATCCTACTAGTATTATAAATGTGAAAGTTTGTATGTTTGGATGTTTGTTACTCAATCACGCAAAAACGGCTGAACGGATTTGGATGAAATTTACCACGCAGATAGTTTATAAACTGGATTAACATACAGAATACTTTTTATCCCATAGTACAATCACGTGGGACAATTTCCGACATTCACGCAGGCGACGCCGCGGGCAAAAGCTAGTAATATTATAAATGCGAAAGTGAATTTGTTTGTTACGCTTTCATGCTTAATTGGCTAAACGGATTTGAATAAAATTTGAAACATAGGTAGACCAAGACCTGGTTTAGGACATAGGATACTTTTTATCCCGATATTTTCACGGGATCGAGACTTATGCAGGTGAAACCGTGGGGCGCAGCTTGTCTTAAATAAAGCAATGTTCTTTTTATAATACTCGTATTTTTTAATCCTCCCATATTGAAATAGTCCAGTTCCGCAATTAATAGTTTAATAAAAAATTATTCCACAATAAACAATAGAGAGTGGTTTGTTTTGTCATCGCAATTGGCCGTTCAATTGTTTTCCGATTTCATTCGAGCATAGAGTGTTAATTACAATGATTGTTTTCCTATCTAAAAACATAGACTGCTAATTATGAGAGGCCCTAGCACGAATGCGTGTTGTAAACGTTACATTTTTTTGTTTTTTTTGCGCTTTAGCAATTTTTTTGCGACAAGCACAAGTAGTATCACTCATAGATATAAATAAAGTTTTAAAACTAAGTAAATATAACGATCGAAACAAGTCTTTCCAATTTTAAAATCGTAATAATTTACTTTACGTTAACTCCGGGTGTTCGTTCTAGGTCAACTGTTTTACATTTTCTGCTTATAGGTAGGTAAGTATCAATTACCAACTTGCTGTTTTGCAATTTTCTGCGAATAAAGCTTCGAGGTAATAAATTGATTCCTAAAGGGCTGTCTATAAGTAGCAGTAATGTTGTCGTTGATACAGTTACAATATTCTACTCGTTCATATTGCGGAGTTGTTAGAATAGATTGGACGTTTCTATATAAAACAGTAACATAACATAATCAGTCTATAATGTTCCCACTTCATGGACACGGGCCCCTCCCAGTGAGAGGGAGTGGGCCATAATCCACCACGCGGGTCCAATGCGGATTGGTAGATGTCACATGTCTTCGGAATTTTGGTTCTAGGAGATGCCGGTTTCCTCACGATGTTTTCCTTCACCGTATTGAGAGCAGGTGATGGAATAATTTATACAACAATAACATTATTATTTATAACAGTAAATATACATTATAATCTACACATTTTTCTAGTAGTTTTTATTATTAGAGCTATATTTATTCGTTTCGTATCTGACTGATTAGGAATTGCTTATCGTGAGGACACCGGCATATCATTTAACCAAAAAACCGGCCAAGTGCGAGTTGGACTCGCACACGAAGGGTTCCGTACCACCGTACAATATTTAGCAAATATCACGTATTAAAAAAAAACTACTTACTTGACCTCGTTCAAACCAATTTTAGGTGGAAGTTTACATATACGTCATATTTTTTTTTAGTTTTATAATTCTCTTATTTTAGAAGTTACAGGGCCCTCCCCCCCTTGTAACCCCCCGACACTCATTTTACCGCTTTGGAAGTGTGTCTCGCGCAATCTATACAGTTTATATAAAAAAAAAAATTTGAAACCTCAATATCATTTTTGAAGACCTATCCATAGATACCCCACACGTATGGGTTTGATGAAATTTTTTTGTTTAGTTTCAGTTCTAAGTATGGGGAATCACCAATTTTTTTTGTTTTTTTTTCTATTTACGTGTGAATGCGGAATCTTAATGCGGTTCACAAAATACATCTACTTACCAAGCTTCAACAGTATAGTTCTTATAGTCTCGGAAAAAAGTGGCTGCGACATACGGATGGACAGACAGACAGACATGACGAATCCATAAGGGTTCCATTTTTTACCATTTGGCTACGGAACCCTAAAAATTCTAAGACATGTGACATAATATACCCGTACTGGGCCCGCGTGACTCCTCGCCTCTCACAGAGACGAGGGGTGTGTCCCAGCAGTTGGAACATTAAATACTTAATATACTCTTAGCGCATAATATTCATAATCTCATCTTCTTTATAATTCAAGCGGCCGAGCCATTTCCGAACTATGTTGGGGTCGTCTACTGGTCTTACCGGATGCAGCAGGCTGAATATCAGTATTTTACATGGAGCAACTGCCTTTTTGACCTCCACAACCCAGTTACTGGATTATCTTTATAAGTACCTATTAATTCTACTGTTTCATAATTATAGGTATATATATGTACTTAGATTGAAGAAGTAAAAAGAGATTGATGCTCAAAATACCATTACTGTACAGGTTTATGACCCTAAAATAGTACCCAAGAGTAAAACTATTCGAATCTAGTAAAACACATGGCTCTTGAAACCATTACCAAAAACACCTCGCTCCAGTCGTTTAGGAGACAAATGCTAAAAGTTATTTACTAAACACATTACACACCCATTCGCTAGAGGCTAATAATGATATTAGCTGGCTGCCGAGGGTGTAATTAAAACATTTATGTAGTACATAAAACGAAGTTTCTCAACGTCGAAGTTTCAAGTTTTGGAAACTGATACGACGACATGGTTCGTGCTTTTGCTAATCAATGAAGTAATTTTAGATTTAGCCGAAGTATCCTAGAAGGTGGGTATGTTTGAAGGTTTATTTAATGTGTATGTTACGAAGTTTATCTTACTCGATTAAGTACTAAAATATAATTAGAATAGGAAATAGATATTGTGGTCTCAAATATCTACAAACGCTATACATGATCATATTAGTTGCAATTAATATGATAATTTACAATGAATTCTGGGCTTTAGATGCATTTTGAGAGCGGTACATTTTCTTGCGATCGAAAGTTTAAAGGCTTGTGCAGACCAGCGCCACTTGTCGCGCGACGCGACACGAACAATACAATTTCTAAGAAACCTTCACAGTATAACAATAACCGGTGTCGCGTCGCGCGACAAGTCGCGCTGGTCTGCACAAGCCTTAAATCTAAATCTCATAGTGTAAAAGAAGCCAACTTTTTTCACAGGGTATTTATACTTAAGTCACTATACTTATGTTGTCTTAAGAGCAAGCATCAGCCGTTCACGCCAACTTAACAAAAATTTACGTTCAATGTTTGCATGCCTAATTGGTAGATTGTACAGGGACCTCAACATTTTGTAAACACCTTTATTTATGTAGGTGCCTACTTTAAAAGCAAATAAATGATTATGATTATGATGCCTCGCTGAGAGGTGAAACACGTGTCGATTTCTTACAGGGTTTTTTAATGACTCTTTAAGAACAGTTGAGCGGATTAGGTTACTAAATATACGCCGCGGCGCCGTTTATTGTATTTTTTATCTACATCCTTGTAGCATCGGGCCTGTGCCATGCTTTCATAAATATACATGTACCTAAATGTGTGTAAATCATTCTGTTTTATCGATCATGTTTGTTTTTATTCACCCTTCAAAAAACACCCCTCTACATTATGAACTCAATAAATCTAGAATATTTTTCCCAACATAAATGACACTGATATATTGCACCAGTCAACTTTACATGCTGTGAATGCAACAAATCCTCATTTACTCGAAGATTTATAGTGTCAAATACCACGGGAGCTATGTGGTTGGCATTTTAATAACGTACCATGAATAATATTATACGTAAATCACTTATATTGAGCGTTAAAACAGTGTTTATTTACCTACATTGTTTTATATTACGTCACGTCTTGGCCTGAAAAAATGTTTTGTCGTTATTATAACTTACCCCTTTTTTTGAATTTATTATAAAAAACCCTGGCTTCGAATAAAATATGTCGGCCATTTTAGTCGCATACTGTAATATTTCGGTAGGTAGTAGAAACCATAGTAATTGCGGTCGACGAATGTGGGCTCTAACGAGAAGAAATATAAATAAAATACTTATCCAAATTACTGCCTATAACAATGCAACTTTTGTATGAAAACCTGTCTTAATATTGTCGATTTTTCTATCGGATTATACTATTAAGAGAATGCAAAGAAAGTCTTAGGATTTGTTTTTGGGGTAGATTGTTGCCAAAAAAAAATGTAAGGTCTGGTAATGACAAAGACACCCAATATTTGTCTCTCGCCTCATCCCATCTACTTTCAGATAATTTATATTAATATAAGACTGGTACTACTCGTAAGTATCTATTTTTATCGTGAATCTTATTCATAACAACTTCATACAGATAATTATGTTTTTATTACCTCATATAATAAATTCTGCGGTTATTTTCCAACGTTATAACTTAATTATACAAATAACTTCTCTTCAAATAATTTTTGTGCACGAAATATTATGATAAAAATATATTATGATAATTATACGTCGTATTTTTTTATTATCACTTGCTTTAAAAACGGTGAAGGAAAACATTGAGAGGAAACCGGCATGGTAGAGAGATATTTCTCAACGGCATGTGAAGCCAAGTCAGAGGCCCATGGGCGGCTTTAAAACTCTGACACCAGTTTAGTCACTAACCACACGTAAAGAAAATAAATTTACAATGCCAAATTAGATCTTTCAGGGTAAAATATTTATGCTGAAACCGCAACATAGATTTTTTTTTAAAATAACTAGATCCAAAATATTTATCAGGATAATCAAAGTCAAAGTCAAACAATTTATTTCAATTAGGCACATACTCGTAAAAGGCACTTATGAACGTCAATTTTACAAAAAATAGAATTGATTCTAGTCGCCCCTTCCAAAAGAACAGACCTAATAAAAAACAGACTACGCGGATAAGTTAGCAGAAAAATTCTAGTGTCTAGGTAAACTCTACTCTCTCTCTTTTCTTTAAGCCCGTCATTCAAAACGCTACCTACTCGTAATAGAAACCAGTTACAAACTGAAATAACCCGTGCTAAGAAACATTGCGCAACAAAAACACCACGCAACCAATCACGAACTAGTTGATAACGCGTTAAGGTGGATCCGCAGTGGTAGCCCGCGAAAGTCATATTTTCTTACGTTATTTGCAATTTGCAGGTCACTGTCAGATTGTAGCTCAACTGGCAAGATCAAAATAAGATTCGCGACCATTACAAATAAATGTATTTACAGAATTATAATCATTATTACATCTCTTGATTTGAGGAGGAGCTCGTGGCTAAGTAACAACAGCCGCACTGGTTGATCCATCAGGTTAAGCTACGCTTGCCGGGGTTGGTCAGTGGATGGGTGACCATCTTTAAATACCGAGAATCCTTCGTGCCTCGGAGAGCACGTTAAGCCGTTGATCCCGGTTGTCATTCGTGTATCTTTGACAGTCGTTACGAGTCGTCAGAAGCCCGAAAGTCTGACACCAGTCTTACCAAGGGGTATCGTATTACCCAGTTACTAGGGTTGTGGAGGTCAGATAGGCAGTCGCTCCATGTAAAATACTGGTACTCAGCTGCATCCGGTTAGACTGGAAGCCGACCCCAACAAAGTTGGGAAAATGCTAGGCAGACATCTCTTGATTTGAATTTCGCGGGCTGTGGACCCACCTTAACGCGTTATCAAGTTTTTTTTGCAATTTTATTAGATTTGTTTCTAATGGAACTTGTCCACTTCACTTGCACTTCTACCTTTTCTCTTTTTTTTTAACTTAGAGAGATGTATTATTGATTCTAATGATTATAATTCTGTAAAAACATATTTGTAATTTGTAGTGTCAGATTGTATCTCAATTTTCAAGATCAAAATAGGTTTTGCAAGTTGAGATACAATTTGACACTGACCTGCACATCGCTTATTGTGTCCTTAACGCGTCGTTTATGGATCGCTATTGAAATACTGGCTCCTCATTGTTGGTTCGAGTTTGTAACTCGTTCCTTATGAGAAGCGCCGTGGACGATGGGCCTAAATGTCAGAGAATGGAAATTTACCTACACAACTTTAACCCTCATTTAAGTGTAATTTTTCTTACGTGTGGGTACGTATTATCAACTTTTCTCTATTTTGATTCAAAGTATTAATATCCTCGCCATATTTTCTACCACCGCATATTCAGCTACCCAATATTATAGTTATTCACCCACCTACCTAGACTACGTGCAAAAACTGACAATCATCTTGACATTTAACATTTTACCTAAATATTAGAAAGTCCTACTTTTAGAAACATTGTGTTTATGTAAACAATGAGTTGTGCATCCTACGCAAGTCTGAAAGTTATCCAAGGGAATTTTTTAAAGGTGAATATACACTAGAGAATTTTGTCGAGCATTTCTATGTAATGTAATGTTCTTACGAAGAATGGCAAAAGCATAGAATACAAGCAAAAGCTTAATTTAAAAAAGCATATGCATGTACTGTAACATTTCTGCGAATGCTCGACACTGCATTCGACATAATGTTCACGGTGAGTGAGCATTTACCTGTAACATTTATTTCTATCTTGCGTTCATTGAAACGACCTGTACGACGAACGACTCAGTTTGCGTCACCCGCGCTCGTGCCTTTGCTCGATAAAATGTTAACCCATTTTTTCGGTTTCATTCGTTCAGGGGTTAAAATCAAATTCAAAATCATTTATTCGCAAATATGGGTAATTACATAAAGTTGTTAAGAAAAAGGGCATAGTTCAACCATATTACGCCTCGAGGCATGCAAATCTCAGGGTTGCGAGTTTGTCCGAAAGGGATATCGCGGCCTCGGCACTCAGGCAACGGAAGGAACACGGGTGGGTTTTAGTCAGTAAAAGTCTGACACGCCCTCCCACTCTACTCAGAGCGGGAGAAGTTATTTGATAATTTCCCACCATCGAAAAAAAAATGGTATCGTTTTCATAGTTTTCGAGGGTGCTAAAGCCGATAGTGAGGGCGTTGACTGTGTCACAACATTATTATACAGTTACTTGCAACAATAATTTTATTTATAATTAATAATACAATTTTGGGTAATTTCACAGTGGCAAATAATAATGAAACAATAATTAAGGCGTGAAAAGGTAGCAAGCAGACAGACATATACAAACAAACAGACAAAGTTACTTTTGCATTTATAATATTAGTTTGGCGATGAATTAGACCTATGGATAATATTTCTTACGGGATCCTGCCGTTTTACCGAAAAGATTTTGCCCAAATTTCACTACCCAAACCAATTTTAGCAACCTTTTTTTATACCAATGCAATGTTTGGAATGATTTTTAGAAATTTTACCAAATGAAAATGTGCGTACTAAAACGCACATTTTCATTTGGTAAAATTTTTACTTGGCAGAATATTATCAAGGATAAAGTCATTTAGCCATTTGGTCTTTAATCAAATGATTTATTACAGCAAAAAATCTTTAGACAGTAAACGTTTGGTCAGTTAGTTATGGAACTAGTTAGAGCAGGTTAATTATTTAAAAAAAGTGGTTAGGTTAGGTTAGGTTAAAACTGTGACCTAATACGTACTATTTCCGAAAAAAGTTGCGTTTTGAAACACTATCTTTTTCTATTTCTCTTCACATTTCCAGAAAACACACAACCATTATTTTACCGTCCTATTCAAAAGCCTTACTTACCCTCAAGAAGCAAATAAAATGAACATTTAACTCGTTCTACTGTTACAAGATCAATACCTGCAATGGAACGTAACAGTCAAACAAAAGTGAAGTACAATTAGCTACTGCACAGAACGAACGACCAACTTTGCAGCTACGGCCAATTTCAGAACGAATTTTGTAAGTCACCGACAGAAGTACAAAAGTTCGCGTACAGTTCAGTCGCAAGCGATTCTATAATTAAAAATTCTAATTAATCCTTCTCCGGCGTTTTCGGATGAATGATTACTGCAGGTGGTGGAGGTATTTTGGTACAATTAAATGCAAATAGATCTGAGAATGCAGGTTTTGAATCTGTTGGAACTGGTTTTTGGGCCGTAAAGGAAATCTAGGTGAACGAGTTCACTGCACTGAGTAGGTACTGCATTATTATAACATCAAAAGATTCGTAGAATTACATCGTAATTTTATCTCAAGAGTGATTGAGTACCGGAATTAATAAAAGTAGGAGCACTTAAAAGCACTCAAAAGATTGATCGATTATCGAGAGTATGGCTATAAAATTGGAAAAGTTGCAAGTGACAATATACTTTAAACCGTCGTTTTAACCAAATTAATGCAATCCCTACTGTTCTTATTGTGAAAAAATGCTTATTATCAGACCAACACTAAAGGTACCCCTTTTTTTTTGAGGGTGGGAAATTATCAAATAACTTCTCCCGCTCCAGGCGGAGCGGGAGGGTGGGTCAGTCTTTTACTGACTAGAACCGTGTTCCTTCCGTTGCCTGTGTGCCCGGGCCGCGATATCCCTTTCGGACAAACTCACAACCCTGGCAGGACTAAAGGTACCCCTAACATTTACTAGACAAAAACCTATGAATACAAATCAAGCAGATAGCAGACAAAAAGCATTGTACCTACCTCACATTTGACCCTGAACACTTGAAATCTTCAACAAAAGCTTTTTAGGTCTAAGTGAAGGATAAGTGGGAATTTACCCAAATTCTAGCGAGACAGGGCTGAAAAAATAAAGTGACTTTTAGATACCCGCGGTAGCGTAGCTCCTTTAGAACTTGACCTTGGAAATATACCCTTGGCTCCTGTAATTCTGAAAGGGTGAGGTATGCTGAAGTCATAAATCGCCGATGACTTTGGATAATGTTTCAAAAGTAAGAAGCCTCTATAAGCCTGAAAGGCGGTAAAACAGCTGCAAGAAATTAAAATTCAGCGTTACATTTTCAGGTCTGGTTAAGTAGCTATAACTTGGGATTATCTCTCCAGATTGATACAATGTTAGGTCTTCTTACATAAGAAAGTTATTAAATTCTTGCGTTAATAATTTTATTTCCTTACCTTGATTTTTTCCGGCCAATTTGATGTCGGTGGGTTCTAGTTTAACCTGGATTAAAATGATGAATAATCAATATTTAAGTTCATAATTTAATTTAGTAATATTGACAAATAAATCATAACAACGAAATATTTGACAGCTATTTGCGACATTGCCAACTTTCTGAATAAGCATAATCAGCCTATATTGTTCCCACTGTTAGGCTCCAGGCCTCCTCTCTGTGAGAGGGAGTGGGCCGTAATCCACCACGCGGGCCCAGTGCGGGTTGCTAGATGCCACATATCTTCGAATTTTTGGTTTTAGAACATTCGGTTTCCTCACGATGATTTCCTTCACAGTTTTGAGAGCGGTGGTGATGAAATAATTTACACAATGTAAAGCACCTATCAGGGTTCGAAAGTAGGACCTCAACGCGTAAGTCGCGGACGTTACCAATTAACATTAACTTTCTGAATGCACACCAATTCTATCATTGAATTTGATGTTGTACCCGTTTTGAGTATAAAAAAAGCATTTGGAAAGTGTGAAACTTAAAATTCGGTGTAACGATATGAATTATTGCATTTCTTTATCAATATTCTAGTTCGCTACTTAACCACATTTCTTATTTTCATACATATATTGCCAAATTAATCAAAACAGCGAAATATTTGACATCTATTTGCTACGTACGTTGCCCACTTTCAGAAGAAACGCTCTTAAATATATGCTATTCGTAAGCATTACAATCCGCAACGATTTTCAACACTTCTCATTTCCACAATTCAGTACAATCATCGAGCCTTTTGTTCTCAACGTCAATAAAAGTGCGTGTGAATGATGTGTGGCGTTGTTTTCTGCTTACACCGGTTTAACGCGTACGGCAAACACGAAGGGAAATGCGATCGTAAAGTTTTGCTCAGTCCCTGATACGATCAAATGGAATGCCTTTGGTCTTGTATTCAGGCTTTTGAGCCACTTTACTTCACGTTTTTGGTAAACATAATTGTTTAGGCTTTGACGGTCAGGGAATTTTCGAGAGTTTTATGCTACAGAATTTCATCTAAGCCGTTGGTCCCGGTTTTCATTCGTGGTTCTTTGACAGTAATTATGGGTAATCAAAAAACATCTTTTTTTTTTTTGGTTAGGAAATTTTCAAATAACTTCTCCCGCTCTGGACGGAGTGGGAGAGCGTGTCAGACTTTTACTGACTAAAACCCACCCGTGTTCCTTCAGTTGCCTGTGTGCCGGGGCCGCGATATCCCTTTCGGACAAACTCGCAACCCTGGCAGGTAATCAGAAGTCAGAAAGTCTGACCACCAGTATTACCAAGGGGTGTCAAGTTCCCAATAACTAGGTTATGGAGGTCAGATAGGCATGTAAAATACTGGTATTCAGCTGGATCCGGTTAGTCTGGAAGCCGACTCCAACACAAATGGTAAAAGCCTCGGCAGATGATGATAATGATGAATTATTCAGGCTTTAGTGGTCAGGCAATTGTCATTTGGCTTTGGTTAGGTAGTTTTATGACACAGACCTTCATCTGACATATCTGCTAAACTGCATGGAAAGGATTTTTCTTTTGGTGTTTCATTACGTTTGACATTGTATTTTTGAGAGAAAATCCAGATAGCAGAGGTGAAGTTTATGGACTTCACTTAACACATTCAAAGAAACTGAAAGAGACAAATAGAAGTTTTATTGTTATGACATCTATGGGCGTTAAGTGTCCTTCATAGTGTTAAAAGATCACTTGTAGTGTCGCTAATACGTCTAAATTACGTACGGGTCATGTTGATGATAACACAAGCTTTTAAATATTTAGTAGTTATTAGGAAAATTGGAAACAGTCAGTCACAAAAATACGAATCCAATACCGACTTTCAAATATACCAAACCCATTAACAATATTATGTATAAAATTGAAAACTATAAAAGTCGAGCGTATCAATATCGCAACCAATTACGCGAGTATCATCAATCAATACGCGCATAAAACGCTCGTAAAACGCCTGACAATTGCCTTTTATTCTAAACATTATGTTCAAGGCCATGCTTTACTGGTTGGGTCATTAATAAAAGGAGAAACGTATTAATTTCTATGCTGAAATAGCAAAAGTGGCCTTGTCAAGTCTAGACTTGGTAGATTTCAGTAAAAAGGCAGAGAAAATTTGGGCGTTAAATTTGAGAAAAAATGTAACTAGATTTTTTGTTATAATACACTGATTGCGATGAGATAAACAGGTAATTAGATGAGGCGCTATTTCGTGTTTTATATCGTTTGGTCCAGGATCTATATATTATGATTTTATGAATCTCTTGGTCCATAATGTCTCTCTGCTGTGCAAAGGCCTACCTTTTGAACAAATGTCTGTCCTTTGCCATTGCGGGCCAGTTCTTTCGGTAGAAGTCAAGTTCATCCCTCCATCTTCGTTTTATACGTCCCGGATGTTTGATATAATTTGTTAAGGTGAGCACTCTATTGGCAGTCTACGCACTATCAATTGTCCGTGTTAATACAACGGTAGCAGAACAACATAACATGTCGTGGGGTTACGTGGTTCGTCTTCAGATCAACGTGCAGATTTAGCACGGAATGAATCTAGGTGCTACCTCAAAAACTTTTCGGCTGCAACCGTACTTACTGCTATCACGGTTAACACTATCATGATCAGATCCTAAACCGTGTCTTTTGAACAAGAAACAAACGGCCAAACGGCAAAGGACTTCGCTTAGGACGCGACTTCGGAAATTGTTAAAGTTTGTATAGTGCAACTTCGTGGAGACGCGACCAGTGTGCTAAGCCAATATCTATTATGCTTTAAAGACGATAGCAACTAATACCTATTCTGTTGTGCGTCTATGCTTAATGTTTGGAAATAATATAAAAATCGCAAAGTCAAAGTCACTTATTTGCTTTAGGTGTTATTAATATATATTCTTGTGCGATGACACATTTCGCCATATTTTGGAATGCAAATATAATTAGTAAGGCTTATTTTTAAATAAGCAATTATCTATACCTAAAGTTGAAAATAATGACTAAACATGAAACTATATAAATCAATCTTCAATTTACAAAACAGAAATAAAAAAATTAAAAATATATAAACATTTGGCACAACATAAAAAATCACATATTAAATCACAGATTTAATAGGTAATGAAGTGATTACCTACTTACAAACCTATCGTTTATTTAATTAGAATGTACCCGCGCTCATTCAAAAGCAAGTGAGAATTACCGATAAGATAGATTGTATTTATTAAGTATAAAGAGGTTTGTGTATAGCTAGAGAAAACATATATAACCCCAGGCTATACAAGCTACTCAGCACATATAAAAGCATGATAATAAAATGTATTACAACGCTACAACGTCTATACTAACAATATTAATTTATCTAATTCTAAAATAATATTTGATAAATGTAGCGCTCATGATTATAGAACTAAAGTCAACTCGTCCAAATGTTCATAATTCATTTAACTTCGTATCAATTTCAACCAGCTGAAATATCTCACTTGGTTCTAGAAACAACTTTTAAAATAAAAGTTTGAAGTCGTTTGTGCTACGTTTTATTTTAGCGTATCACCACAGAATATATAGATACAGAATGCCGGCTCTATACAACGAGTAACAAGTGAAATTACTCGTATATTAAAAATTTAAAAACTCCCCGAAACAAACATTTCTTCATCATCTCTTTCGTAGTCCATCACCAGATCCTGTTCATCATCTATCTTTAACCTATTCATTGAGACCATTCCAATGAGCCCAAACACGATACCTATGCTGGGAAAGTTGGTCAGGGAGTTGAGTATCCTGCAAATTCCAGGTGATGCTGCAGCATCAGTTCAAGGTTACTAAATTCTTCTAATATCATTGAAGTAACGGAATACCAAATTTCAAATCGATCAGACCTGTGGAAGACCCTCACATCCATTCATCAACTACAAAAGAGCTGATTATCTTCAAACGGCTGAACGGATTTTAATAAAACACATCTAAGAACCATCGCTAGAAAACCTGCTTTCAAATAAAAAAAGCCGCATTCAAATCGGTTCAGCCGTTTAAGAGCTACGGTACCAAAGACAGACACACACACATAGCGGTCAAACTTATAGCACCCCTCTTTTTGCGTGGGGGTTAAAAACGCAAGCGCACTCGCGACTGGCATTCGATCGAAATTGCTGTTCATACGTGTGCGTGCGCCTGTTGACGCCCACGTTGTGTTGAGGCTGCCTTCTGTAATATGCAATTTGTGAAATCTATGCAGCTGTATGTGTGCTTGGTCAAGTTAGGCCATTTATACCGGCCGGACGCTTTGAAGTCTTTTGACTATGCTAGAAAAAAACAAATCAAAGGGAATGAAGGACTTTTTTTAAAGTGCTTAGGTTTTTCAGAGCATTTTATGTTGGAATGGACCTTTATGTGCAATTGATCGACGCCAGATTGGTGTAGTTTTTATTTTCGTTTTAGGGTTACTTTACTTTGTACCAGCATACTCCTTTGTTTTACAACTTGTTTTCAGTTTTTGAACTATTAGGTAGAAATTTTTATTTTTGTTGGTAATATAAACAAAAAGCTCGTAGAAACAGACGGTTTTAGTAAAAACAGAACTGTAGTTTCCAAATCAAAATAATTCCGAACAGATATTGTATACGTAAAGATACATACCTACTTAGGGAACACAACAACAACAAATAGAGAAAAACATATTTCGTAAACTTTTTTGGGTCTGTCCGGTCCCTCCTGATTACGATGAAACGACAGCGTCAAATAATAAACACGCGTCCGAACCTTGCAAAGCGAACACCACCGAAGTTATGCGAGTAACGCGAAAGGGTTTCTACCATTTATCATCGCAAACAGACTGAAGTCAACTTCTGTACAACAATGTGCCAGTTTCCACAATCCGCTTTCGAAAAATGTTTCACATTCGCCTTTGACCTACTTTGCACATGCGCAGCATATCTAAATTTTACATAAAGCCTCGAAAAATTTCCGTGTGACGCGGCGCATTGCGGCACAACCAGCAAATATTGTGACAACACCGCTACGTTGAGCATTCGAAATTGAGCGCGCACACAAGTTTCCATCGCACGAAAGTGCAAACTTGAACAATTTCGAACTTATCTACTACATGGAAATTCCTAAATAAACTTTAAGATTTTCAAGTAATTTCGCTACATATTTCACTCGGTATCGTCTGTGTGTAAGCTGTCAGAGTATTTTAAGAGCAAACTGTTTTCTAAAGTATGAATATGAGATAGGTAACATTCAAGGAAATTGCATTTCGCGTGTGTGAATACTCAGGGTTGTATTTCAGTGTAAAAAATGACAGGCAATGGACCTTTCCCGGTCAGTTTACTAGTTCACCGTACATTTTTCTGTCCGCAGACAGATTGCCGCGAATGGGAAAGCTTTGATAATTTATAGCGACGTGCACTACCACGCTTTCCGTGTATTTCTATCACTGATTTTTTTCTGTGGAACCTTTAGGAAATATGGTCTGAATTTTGAATTTGGCTCTACTGTGAGAATACTTCATTTAACGATACCCTCTTGTCTTTAGTTTAAGGAGGTAAAAGGGTAAATAAAGCTTCATAATTTTCTTTAAACAATATACCTCCAAGAGACTTCATAGATAATTCAGCAAGTAATAGTCTGGAGTCTGTGGGTGACCCGCAATAAGTCTGAGAACTAACTTTACACTCTGTATTTAGTGCTAGTATACTTGTACTCGTATACCGACCTACTCGGCGTCCCCAGTCAGGCACACTCGTAAAGTAGCTCAATCTACTGTAAAAAGAGTTATGTCCGCAATTTCCTCTAGTCACTCACTATTCACTAAGTACCTCTGAGGAAAACTTTGGTAGTCGCTACGTAGTACATAAATTATGTAATGCTATGGGATACTTGGGTTATATGGGATTCTATATACACTTATACTACTTTTACATTTGACATTTTTTTTTTGAGGGTGGGAAATAATCAAATAACTTCTCCCGCTCTGGGCGAAGCGGGAGGGCGTGTCAGACTCTTCTGACTAAAACTCACCCCTGTTCCTTCATTTGCCTGTACGTTGCCAGGGGCCACGGTATCACTTTCGGACTTTCCCGCGGCCGCAGCAGGCATCGGTCCTAGCGGACCCCTTCCGTTATGCTGACATCTCTTTGGGGCACGCGTGGAACACAACCCATTTGACCCGGGCCTGGTCCTTATCCAACGGCGAGCTGCCCATTGCTCACCGTCCGCAACGTCTCGCTCCGTACCATGGCCTGGACCAGGGCCGTACGCGAGAGATCACTGCCGCCGATTGCCACGGACATGGACACGGCGGTGCCCCGCCCAAGCCGGGCAGACCTCCACCGTATGCTCCACCGTGTCCTTCGGGCGATCCACACAGTGGTGACACCGCGTTTAAACCCGCCTTATGCGGAACAGGAGGATGTACACTATTGGACCTTCCGAAACAACCGTGTCCGGCGAGGACTTGCGTCAGGCAGAAGGTGAAGACGCCGTGGCGCCTCTCAAGCCACTTCTCAAAGAGGGAACTTATCGCCGCAATTGTGGCGTGCCCATTACATTTGACTTGGGCTGTCTCGTTGGTCTAAACAACTGGTTGATTGGTCGTAAACGCTACTGCTGAGTATGAGGTCCTAGGTTCCATTAACAGATATTTCTTTCTCTCATTTACGTTGATCATTTTATAGGTACGTGAATTGTGTTTAATAAGCACCACTACAGTTTTAGCACTATCAACATCACAAATGTTATAAATCCTACAAAAGTTATTTCATTTGTGTATCTTTGTTTGACGGGACTGGCAAATAACCAACCTTTGGTACAGTAGCAACATCTGTTCATAATAATTGCTGAACTTTTTAGGTCATTCGCCTAGGATGTCCCCTACATTTTATTGAATTACCCAGAGACAAAGTTGGAAAGTAACTTCATGAGTACGCACACACAGATACTGCTTAGCGATATAAATATATATGTTATGTTTCCCTGGATGTACGCTTTCACAAGTATCTCTACTACAACATAATCTTATTAGAAAACTTAAGCTTCGTTCATAGATCTATTTTCAAAGACCTTTTGAGAACAAAAATAATATTATGAGATAATTGGGTTAACTAAACAAAGTCTTAAAAACAGACGGATACAGGACTTCTTACGTCTATAAGATAAAAAAGAAAGTAAAAATTAAAATTCATAAATCAATCAAATCTTTAAAAATATCCAATTAATTCACTTACATTGAACTTAATAAGTTAGCAGTTATCGGACTGCATGGGTCTCGAGCTCGAATCTAAGGCACCTCTGACTTTTCGGATTTATATGCGTATTGTATAATTATCACTTGCCTCAAAAACGGTGAAGGAAAACATAATGATGAAAACCTGAGAGATATTTCTCAACGGCATGTGAAGCCAAGTCACGGGCGGTATAAAAATTCTGACACCAGGTTAGTCACAAACGACATGAAAAAGAAAAAATAACAGGGCCGAACTCCAATCCGCTTATTTGCCGCCCCAACCTTAATTGTCTTTTGAGGATTTCAAATCATGAAACCAAACTTAATACGCAGAGGTCCTAATTTCGGGCACGGGGTTACAGAAACAAACAAACAGTCCTTTAAATTTAATTCCTTTTCATTATTAGTGTTTATTCAGGCTTCACTGCCTCCGTCAGAGCGGTTAGAAAGGCTTGACTGACTAAATAAAAGTGAACTCAAATTGGGTGACTTACTTGAACCAAGTTAGTTTGGCAATGTGCCGGGAGTTAATAGGTTTATTTTATAGATGATAATTAAATTTAATTGCGTGGAAAGTATGATTTTGGTGCATAAGTTTGTGACGCTTTAGATGTATGACTTTTTGTGTAAAACTATCTTTAGATTGTATAAATTCAGTCTTTTAGTATTATATAATTACATAGCACATGTGTGAGCACTATGTACCTACTTTACAGCTACCATTTACTGGGTACGTCTTTGATTGACTTGAATGCTTGGCGGCTTTGAGTATGTTATGCTCACTCAAATGTCTCGCTGGTGGTGGCGTGTGTGTTGGATCATTAAGTTCCCTTCAAAATGGTTGAGCTAAATGGTGCTGATTTGCGAGTTTGTCCGAAAGGGATATCGCGGCCCCGGCACACAGGCAACGGAAGGAACACGGGTGGGTTTTAGTCAGTAAAAGTCTTACACGCCCTCCGCCCAGAGCGGGAGAGGTTATTTGATAAATTCCCACCCATAAAATAAAAATTGATGCTTCTTACTTACTATATTTTAGCTGATTTTATTTTGTCTAAAACTGATTTGGATGTGTGATCGCCATGTGATTGGAGTATTTATTGACTTCGAAAAATGAACTAGTAACTCATGTTTCATTTGTTTTATACATCGTTTGTCACAATATTTTATGGCCATAAATTGTAGTGTTTTCGCTTTGTAGTTTATCAGTAAATACATAAAATCTCGTACCTACTAAATATGACTGGAAATTTTACCTCCAAAGTGCTGGGCAGAGGTTTTCAGAGACAACTTTGTGTATCATGTTTTGAAAAGAATAATCTCAGTTTTCACTAAGACTAGGCGACACTTATATAAAAGCGCTTTGTTAGATTTTCAACTTTTGGCGACGAGCTGGGCGTTGAAAATTCAAGAGCGCGCTTTTATTTAGTCATTCTTTTAAATATCGCCTAGTGGTAGAGAACACGGGTATAATCCTAATTTAGCTTCTAGTCTGAAAGTTTTTTAACTGAATAAGCCGTCAATCAAAAGTTTCAAATGAATAAACAGAATTTCACTAAAATACAAACATTATTTTGTTTTAGAAAACTATCACTACGTCTACGCTTGATGTTTTGAATTGTAACTGACACATTAATTAATAGTACCTTGGCGACCGAGCTCTGCTGCCATGATAGTTCATACTAATTCCATGTCTGACTCCATGTCTGATTCCATGTATGACTACCGACTAAATGATTTACCATTGTAAATGACTAATCCCCAAAATTCTATTCAAAATTCAAAATATTTTATTTCACATAAACATCTTATGAAACGTCAGAAGCTAGGTGCACGGTTCCAATTGGACGTTTCCTATGAAGAAGAGCCGGCAAGAAACTCCACTCTACTATTATGTCTTCTTTTTACCCGACTACGGCGGAGGGTTATGATTTTGACCGGTATGTATGTTCATCTGTTCCCTCATAAGTTCGAAACTACTCATTATAATTTGACAAATGAGGTATCGGTGGAAGCATCTTGATCGTCTGCTGGTTAAAGTTTGACGAAAGTTTTGACGACACGGTTGGCACAGTGGCTGAGTGATCGACTGCTGCGCAACGTGTCGCGGGTTCGATCCCTGCACGGAACAAATATTTGTATGATCTGCAAGTAGTTGTTCCGGGTCTGGGTGTTAGTCTATGTGAGTTTCTATGTTTGTAAACGCACCCACGATATAAGAAGAAATTCTTAGTGCGGGGCAACGTTTTTAAAAAAAACAAACAAAACAAAAACAAAAAACAAAACAAACAAAGGCTATGTGACGTCACATTAAATTGAATATGGCGCCCTCTAGAGGACAAACCATGTTTGTTTGTTACGCTTTTGCGGTAAAATGGCTGAACGGATTTGGATAAAATTTGGCACACCATGATCTATGTTAAGACATAGGACATAGGACATTCCCACGGAATCTTATGCGGGTAAAACCGCGCATTTAGTTCTTATTTATATAAATAATCCATAAAAATAAATTAAAAATCTTCTGTGTACTAAATACTCTTCTAGTCATTCGAGCATTGTGATGTAATGTAATGTCAACAAGATACTATCATCAACTGAAATCCCAAACAATGATTCGCGAAACCGATCATAATTATTATTTACCGACATAACATGTTTAGGCTTGCGGTTTGCAGTCTGTTAGTAAAATTAACGGTGGCGGAAGTTTCGGCTCATATTTAACGTTGTGGCCTACCCTGGCAAATAATAGGCGGGGGAGCTTCGGATATTTAACTTGCAACGATACGCGCAATATGTCAGTTTACCTACGTAATTTAGTTCGGAAACTATCGCTAATGAATTCGCGAAATGTTGTCGTGATGAGTCTTGATTGTGCGTGTATCTCTTTGTCATTTCCTGGCAACACTGTTACAGTCACGTGCAGAATGTTCTCTTATTATTTTGAGACGACAATAATCGTCATATTTCAGCCAATTTACACAAAACCTTAATGTATTATACACAAAAACCTTTCGCATTAATCACTCTATCTATTTAAAAAAACCGCATCAAAATCCGGTGCGTAGTTTTAAAGATCTAAGCATACATAGGGACAGACAGCGCAAAGCGAATTTGTTTTATACTATATGTATAGATGGTTTTTTTTTTTTTTCGTCGGTCCAGTAGCTTTTGACTTTATTAATTACAAACAAAAATACAAATCTTTTGTTTTTATAACATAGCGATATTATTATTTTTATAATATAATATAGTTAGTGAAGATAAACTCACACCTTTTTGCCATGGGGGCAGGCAGAATCTACAGAAAACTTTTGCTTGCCTACTCGTATATACGTACAAATACAAGCTTAAAATTCAAATAGTTTCTCATGAACTCAGGACACTCGTGAGTCGTGACGTGACACAAAATTATTAATAATGTAAATTAATTCTCATGACTACGCCTACGTGTTTCCGGACTGAATAATAATAACACTATTTATACATTGTACCATTTTATTGCTCTTTTAGATAGTTAATTGATTCAGGCGTGACTTTGCGGAAATCCATTATAAAATACAATAGACGACGTATATTTTGTAACCTAATCCGCTTAACCGTTCTTAAGGACTCATAAAGAACCCTGTAAGAAATCGACACGTGTTTCACCTCTCAACGAGGCATCCTCAGGATGGCTATTGACTTGTTGCGAACCCGGACCCGACGTGTGGACACGTCAAGCGTCGAGAGCAGTGCTCTTTTAGATTTAATTAAAGAGGAACAAAAGCGATAATTTTGTAAATGTGCCTCAACCAACTTAAATAGCACCATCGTGTTTGGAGGCCTTGGCATTAACTTGACAAGTATTAGGTTTAACCCAAGGTAGTATCCAGGGTCTGATGATGGAGCCGGCAGGTGGTCACGGTTACTCCTCAAGTAAACCAAATAGCCCCGTCGTGTTTGGTTTCATTAGATATATAATAACAAGTCTTATTACACTGGGTGCTGTCTAAGGTCTGATGATTGAGCCGGCAGGTGGTCACGGTTACTCCTCAAGTAAACCAAATAGCCCCGTCGTGTTTGGTTTCATTAGATATATAATAACAAGTCTTATTACACTGGGTGCTGTCTAAGGTCTGATGATTGAGCCGACAGGTGGTCACGGTTACTCCTCAAGTAAACCAGATAGCGGGCCGTCGTGTTTGGTTTCATTAGATATATAATAACAAGTCTTATTACACTGGGTGCTGTCTAAGGTCTGATGATTGAGCCAGCAGGTGGTCACGGTTACTCCTCAAGTAAACCAGATAGCGGGCCGTCGTGTTTGGTTTCATTAGATATATAATAACAAGTCTTATTACACTGGGTGCTGTCTAGGGTCTGATGATGGAGCCGGAAGGCAGTCACGGTTACTCCTCAAGTAAACCAGATAGCCCCGTTGTGTTTGGTTTCATTAGATACGAGTATATAATAACAAGTCTTATTACACTGGGTGCTGTCTAGGGTCTGATGATGGAGCCGGCAGGTTGTCACGGTTACTCCTCAAGTAAACCAGATAGCCCCGTCGTATTTGGTTTCATTAGATATATAATAACAAGTCTTATTACACTGGACTTGTCAAGTGCTATTGCTCCAGTTGGTGTTTAGGGTCTGATGATGGAGCCGGCAGGTGGTCACAGTTACTCCTCAAGTAAACCAGATAGCGGGCCGTCGTGTTTGGTTTCATTAGATTTGTCGTGACAAGTGCTATTGCTCCAGTTGGTGTTTAGGGTCTGATGATGGGGTCAGGAGGTTCCCATAGGGCACATCATATCTTGAAACCCCTCCGTGCCTCGGAAAGCATGTTCAGCCGTTGGTCTCGGCTGTCTATCTTTGACAGTCGTTACGGGTAGCCAGAAGTCCAAAGGTCTGATAACCACTCTTACCAAGGGGTATCGTGTTACCCAGTAACTGGGTTGTGGAGATCAGATAAACAGTCGCTCCATGTAAAATATTGGTATTCAGCTGCATCCGGTTAGACTGGAAGCCGGTACCAAAATAGTTGGGAAAAGGCTAGGCAGATTGATTGTATGTAGGTACCTAAATAGTTAAAAACGAATAAAAAAGAAAAAAATCTGGACTAGTTAAACACTTTATGATTGAATGCAAGCTCTTGACGTTTGCAAGTACGGCAACATCACTTTATTTCACGAAAATTGTTTATTGCATAAACCTGTTTACTGTGCAAAGCTTTTGGCCGCGAGCCAATTCTCATGCAAAGTTGCTATCTTCAATTATTCTTTATAAGATCCTAGCTCGTTGGATTTTAAGTGGTGGCTACACTTATGTCGGTAGCTTGGGTTAAAAGCAGATTATTACGATATATAAGCGTTACGTTACGTACACGTACAGACAGCTGTAACGTAATTAAATATTATATTGGACGTACAAACTAACATTTGCAGTTGGAATATATGGCAGAACATGTTTTTCAATGATAATGCTAAGTATGTTCTTGGGATAAATTCATCCCAACTACGGAAACCCTTCATTGTGAGTAGTGCGACACGCACTTGGCCGGTTATTTTTTTTTTTATGAATACTTCTCTTTCATAAAAATGACATAATAATTTACCATTTGTTAAGAGAAAACAGTATCCCATCCATCCTGCTGGGGTTGCGGGTTTGTCTGAAAGGGATATCGCGGCCCCGACACACAGGCAACGGAAGGAACACGGGTGGGTTTTAGTCAGTAAAAGTCTGACACTCCCTCTCGCTCCGCCCAGAGCGGGAGGAGTCATTTGATGATTTCCCACCCAAAAAAAAAAAAAAAAAACCCACCATACTAACATTAAATACAAATGTTTTAAGTGGATATAACGCCTACGAGGTGTTGACAACATTATGAACTCCAATAAAAGTTCCTATAATTGAGAGAAGAAGAGGGGGGAAAACTTTGAATATTATTTTTTATCACCGACCCAACCTTGGCTCGACGTAATTTTTGAAGACAACGGTGCCATGCCCCCGTTTTATACTTCTTCAATAAAAGAGATAGCGCGAAGAATTATTTGTTTGCAAACTTCGTTATCATTGTGGTTTTAATATAAATGCAATTTCAGTGCAAAATCGGTTCATTGGCTCTAGAGAATTTAGTAATTTTGTCAATGAACATAAAAATATTCATAGGTAGGTACTCGTTTTATATTTTTAAGGGATTACGGATATTACCATCGCGGACACTGGCGCCTGACCACTTTTCGACCTTATTGCCTAACCAATAAGGTACATAGATAGTGGACGTCATAGTTACTCAGCTCAAGTCTTGGTTTGTAATGTCAAAATAACAGTTTTTTACTAAATGCATATGAAAGTATAAAAAAAAAGTATATACGGTACTTACAACAAAAAAACATTTTTCTTCTTTTTTGTCTGTCTCTCTATTCCGGCTAATCTCAGAAACGGCTGGACCGATTTTAATGGGACTTTCACTGCCAGATAGCTGATGTTATAAGGAAGAATTAAGTTCCACGTGACAAGAGCCACGACCAACGCAACCACCGCAACGCGGCCACGGCAAGGCTAGTAGGAAACATAGAAACTAAGATAAACTATGTTTTTTTAAATTTCACTGCGGAATTCTACGGTTTTCTTTTATTTAAAATTTCATAAAACATTTGAATAATCACTAATACAAACCAGGTATATCTAACTACCTACAGTCCCAATGAATTATAATACATAGCCATTTATCAAATGGAATGTAAAGACATTCGGAAAGGGGACGATTAAGTGGAAGTTCGTCATTTTCTCAGCAACCCTTCATTCGTTTTGACAAATGAGGTGTTATTCGATCCGCCTTTGCCTTAACCTACTTGCTGTAAAATATAGCATTTAATATTTCCAGTGAATGGGTTTCTATATGGTCATAATATTTCTTATTATTAGTTAATAAGTGTTCAATATTTGTAATCATAATTATTATTCTTTAATCTATGATAACAAGAACATAGATTAGATTGGTTGTGGTCAAAACGATGAAGGAAAATATCGTGAGGAAATCGGCATATCCTAGAATCAAAAATTCTAAGACATGTAACATCTACCAACCAGCAATGGGCCCGCGTGGTGGATTACGGCCCACTCCCTCGCACAGAGAGGAGTATTCGAGCAGTGGAAGCATTATGGCTCATTAGTATCTTGTTTCATCTTTTCAAATAATTTTTAAATGTTAAAATACTGAAAAGTTTTTCAACAGTGAAGTCATGTGCGCTTTCATTGACAGTGTTTAATAAATTTTTACCTAATGTTTTTACGAATTTTGATTGTCTTATAATTCAATGGATCAGCTATTGAACGGGAACATCTTTACGAAATTGTTATACTCGTAGGAGCTAATCACGTTCCTCTTTTGTATACTCGTAGGAACAAGTAATTCTAACGTGATGTACCTACTAGTATTCGTCATAATACAGTGCCTTGTCTTAAAATAGACGTACGTCTCAGCATATTGCGAAAATATGAAGGTACAATAACTGGAATTCATAATGATGAATTCTCAAGACAATGTTTATGTTCTTTCTCCAGCTTACCCACTGACAAGTTATATGAGTTTATATAAGTAATTGTTTAATTTATTTGACTATAAAAGTCAAATTATTTAAATTTAATTTATTGTTGACATAATCTACTCATCACAATGTTTTTTTATGAGTTGTATTGCAATATGTGGTTAGCTAGTGACCTCGACAATTGATCATATTATTTATTGCTATTAGTAATTAACTGTTTGTTTATTTATTTTACCTCGATGGTCCTAGTTTATCATTTATAACTTCCAGTTACAACTATATGTAAGCGGGCACGCCCTTTATGCCTGGAGGCTTTTATTAAAATATTAAGTTCTGTTTACGTTTTGTTTTTTATTTCTGCCTGAGTATAGTTCTCGATGATTTTGTTTGGTATATTGGCGTGTGCTAGCTTATTTATGGCTAATAATTTAAATTATGTTTTGTGTTGCTTAATGTAAATTATTTTGAATACTATCTTTTTTTTTGTTCTTCTAACTGAACAGACAGCTGTGCAGCTGGGGAGTTTGTTGCGCCACTTCTTCTTCCCAGCTAACGCACTAGGAAGTGGTGAAGGGTGGGCGTTTTGGGGGACTGTCTTATGTAATTTTGACGTTCGAAAAGTGCTGATTCTCAGCCTAGTTTGAATAAATGACTTTTGATTTTGATTTTGATTTTGATGTGCCACAAAACAATGTTGGAAGTCTTGACAACACAGAATTAGAGCGAAGACTAAAATGGGTAAAACCTTTTGAATTATTTTAGTGCAGTGGGAGTGAACTTAAACTGACTATTCTAAAGAACCCGTGAATCTGTTTCGAAAGTATCTTCCCCTGATTATAAAGTGAATAAGAAAGATGTTATTGGACGATTTATTAATTGAATAGTGACCTAGCAGTTTATGTAAGTTATATTTAAATTACTTATTAGCTAATATGCTAGATTGTAATGACAATGAAGTATCACAGTCGGAGATACTTAGCAAAGGAAAAATAAACTGGATTTGCAGCTCCATTTTTACATAAATATTGCAACCGACATTCGGAAATCCATAAAATAATAACACATCTGCCTACTCCAAAGAAAGCAGGTGGCGACATCGACACATTCACTACACCTAAAGTGCCCTAGAAAGAAAACCGGATAATCCGAGACAGTGTTCCGGCGCTAAAGGGTCGAGAGATTTTCCTCCGTACACTTCAGATCGAATCCGGTCGTGGAAAATATCGAGTAAATCCGACCGAGAAAGATTTGGAACTATCTGGATGAGACTTGCCGAATCTAGTGTGGTTTAGAGTAGTAGATTTCAGCGTAGTACTTCATGTACGTTGTCTTTTCCAAAATCTACAGAGTGGCAGGAAGATCGACGCGAAAACTGATACCGTGGATTCAGTACATGATTTTGAACCCCCCTGCTTTGAAATTATGCGTCGGTTATAAAAAAAAAATCTGCTGTTCCATTGGATACATTTTGACCGCGTAGGTATTGCACTTTTCTATGAAACAGCAATAATTTTTTTCTAAAACAGTTTGCATGTTTGGATGTTTGTCAATCACGCAAAAATATCAAAACAGATTTGAATGAAATTTGGCACACAGGTAGTTTATATCCTAGATTAACATTATAAGATACTTTTTATCCCGTTACCGAGAGATAATAAATTTTCGACCGCGACAGCTAGTTATAAATAAAAGCCGCTTTACGTGTCTGTCTGTCTCTACGTAACGGATTTTGATTCGGATTTCACCAATATTTAGAGAATTTAATCCGGAAAGTTCATCTTGATAAACCTTACATTAATATTAAAGTTACATAATTATAATAAAGAAATCTCAACATTTTGTCAACGCGCAGTTGTGCGAAGCAGGAACGGGTCGCTAGTATCGTATATCTATAATAATAGTTTGCATGTCACATTATTGAAATGATAATTTCTTTAGGCGCGTTCAGCGATTTTTGGTACTTGTTAACTTATGGATTCGTGTCACCGACATGCTCGCGCTGTAGTTCAGACTATAGAAGCTAGATGGCGCTAATATCAGTTTTAAGTTTTCACTTTTGTCGCAATCCCCATGATTGCCTGTTTTATGACTAAATGTTATGGATCTGTATAATTATTTATGTTAAGGGGGCGCCCAATGGTCCACTAGCGCCACTCCTTTAAAAAAATATTATCTCGTGACTGAGAAGGAATTATGAAGAACGGCTAATAAGGACCCTCGGTAAGCGTGTCTAGATTTTTTTAATACCTTTTATAAAGTTTCATATTGAGACACGAAGCAACAAAATTCGATCTAAAGAAAAGCGGCCACATTCCTCTAGATCGTATTTTGTTGCTTCTACACTGTTTGTACCCCATACCGTAAAGAAACCGTGCCGTGTACAAAGTGCCTAATGGTACAATTACAGATACGTATGCTGTGTATTTAAGATGATAAGGCACCTGTGATGCTTTTGTTGTTGGAAATGTCCATATGCGGAAGACCATTTACCATCAGAAGAGGCGCCTGCTCGTTTGCTTCCTAATACTATCAATCTATCTGCCTAGCCTTTTCCCAACTCCAGTCCAACCGGATGGAACTGAATACAAGTATTTTACATAGAGCGACTGCCTATCTGACCTCCACAACCCAGTTAATATGGGTAACACGAAATTTATTTACCTATTTATTATTTACTTATATATACTTTATTGTACACAAGATTATACATTGCAAAAAGAAAGCGTTATACACTACAAAATATACAATGGGCATTCCTTCACGAGGCTTTTAAACACAGGCAACGATTGCGCGCATTTTATTGTAACTGGTAATTAATGCATTCCATTCCAAATCTTTGCAATGCATTGGCATTTAAAGCTAAAAGTTATAATATCCTTTGGTAAGACTGGTTGTCAGACTTTTGGGCTTCTGACAACCCGTAACGTCAATCTACGTATGACAGCCGGACCTAACAACAGCTTAACCTGCTTTCTGAGGCACGTAGGGGTCTCGATATGTAATGGATGGTCACCCATCCACGAACCAACCGTGGCAAGCGTCGCTTGACCTTCAATTGAGCTGAGCGGCTCTTATTATTTAGCCACGAGCCCCACTTTTTGATGACTATCAAAAATAATATAAAATATACAAACATTACAATAGGTGATACAATCAGTAAAAATAGATTAAGTACTGTTTCATCGATCAAAAAAATATTGTAGGCAATTCTTCGAATGCCATGATGGATCAATTGTAAAGAGCGCTTGAGCTTAAGCGGATTTCAAACTAATCTTCTTTTGTCACTTTGTGGACTAAAAAACTGTCTATTTATAGCTCAAAAAACTGCCTCTCGCACTCAACCTTTACCTGAATAAAAATCTAGAAATTACCTCCAAGTTTTTTTTTATTTTTTATCAAAGACCAATTTTAAAATCAATATCTTACGGACTTTAATTTAAATTTTGTTTTTGATAGGATTCAAATCTAGTTTTAAAACTTCTTTATTTTTCCTATAGTTAGCGACTAACCATGCTGGTGTCAGAGTTCTCATGCCGCCCATGGGCATCTGACTTGGCTTCACATGCCGTCGAGAAATATTTCTTAGGCATGCCGGTTTTCTCACAATGTTTTCCTTCACCGTTTTTGAAGCAAATGATAATAATTATACAATACGCACATGAATCCGAAGCCAGAGGGTAAATGAGGAGTTTTAAAACTGATCCTTTATTATACTGAGTGTTTAATAACATGCTTTTGGTTATTTTTAAAGCTAACGAACAAATAAATTTATTGATAATATAAAACACATTAACACACTTTCACACTTACATTGCCACCTCACTACACCTCAACACACATACACACACACGCACCCACACACCCCATTTAACTACCGAACCTCATTTAAAACATCACAAATCATTCTAATTAATTAAGGATAAATACAAATTCCAACCGCATAGATAAAATAACAGCCCTTTCAAACAAATATCCCATTCGCGCGACAATTCGATCAATACTAGCTCACTCAAATTTGCAATCACACGCTTTATTTGAGCACAACTCGTCCAATGTACTATGTCTATTGGAGTCCACTGATATAAACTGACTAGTGCTTGAATCAATACGGGTAGCTAAACTGCTGTGCGGGTTAGCTTCGGAGCGCACCACAAAGCGGTAACATCCAGTCTCGGGAGGTACTATTAATTTGGAGTGATTTACATTTTGAAGCGACGGTAGTGCAATATGTAGAGGTGGGAAGTTGAAAGTTTTGTGGGCAATTTTGAAGATTTTCGTAACTGGAAAAATGTTAGTAACAGTAACTTTATTGGTAACGATTTGTTTTGTGATAAAGGAATCGAATAGTACGATGAATGGCATTCGAAGAGTTAGTCAGAGGTATATCTATAGTACATATACCCCCACATTTCGCCAGTTATGCTATTTTAGTCTATGATTAAAATTGTTTACTGTGATTGTTATAAAACAATTTTTTTTATGACCAGTGGTCGCAAGCGCTACTGATGTGTGTGAGGTCCATATTTATAATATCCAAAAAATCTTATTTAAAAAACTGTACCTTATGCGAAGTAAGTCTCCCGTGAGTTTGAATAATATACGCATTCAGCATCATCCATGTATCAATATCACAAATAGAAAGATGAATATAGTTATAAAAACAAAAACGAAGGTCAAACATTCAAAGTTAGGTTCCTACACGTTCCAAGCTCAGTTAATAAATCGTCGATATAATTACACGAATGAATTTCACTGCCTTCATCCTCCATCATAGCAATACCAACCCACAAGCATATTCCGTGGAACTTTACACGAATATTATAATTAATTACTACGCATATAACACTAAAACACGAGCCATGTTTCGTATTCCTGCTAACGACTTCAGGTGACACAGTGCGTAATAAGTTCATAATTTGATAATAAAATTTACGCCACTTCTTGTCGCTTCAGAACACAGAACTGGGGTGCCAATTATGCAAAGTTCCACTCAAGAACTTCTAGCTTTGTGACTAACTGTCACGATTTGCGCTTAGCGAAATCGCGAAATTAATGCGGCTGCTATTCAATTACATTGTATTTAATTAAAAGAGATTGAAAGTAAATAGAGGTGAACTATTCAATTTAGTTGAGTCGCATCCTCAAATAGATTGGCAGGCATAAAATTACCATACAAGTAAGTGTTTTGGCGTAAGCTCCCGTTTGGGTGAAGACGTATTTCTGAGCCATGATAGTGCGAAAACGTGTCACCGTATAGAGGGTTAGATAAGTAAAACAACAGCTGTGGACGTGACTGCCTCACGACCTTAGAGCGGGAACGGATAAAATAACACTGCCAAAACCAAAATGGAGATTTTCATCAATTTTCTGTAACTTTACATTATGATAATGTTCATTTAACTACCTCGTTGTTCTAGTGGTGGCAATCTGGGTTTCTACGTGATTTCTGGTTCGAGTAAAGCGTTATAATTCATTGTTTTTTCATCAGGAATTTCTCAGTAACAGACCGGTTACTGGTAATAGTACTAAATCCGCACATAAAAGGTACGTTTTCTGGGTAGGCAGAGACCGTACAAGGACATTTTGCTAGATTTTGGAAACGTTCAAACGGTCACGTCTTATTGCATTGTCTTTTACCAATAACTGGATACCAAATTCAGACTCCGGAAATTAAGAAATTCCTTACTGATAAAATCGAATACTTCAACTTTGCCCGACTTGAAATTGAACCTAAAACACCATGTCGCGCTGGCCATCACTAGATTAACTATTAGATCATTAATTTTATTTATTTATTTATTTGTCGTCACAATTTTTTTTTACAGGAAGCGCTTACTCAAAAAAATAGGTTTAACTTTTGTTAGAGACTGGTACCCGAAAAAGGCATAAAAAATACCTGCGGGTCGGGTCACCAGATTAAATTATATTTCATTTGAACAGAATACAAATTAGAACAAATATTTAGGATTACTGCAGCGAGATCATGCTTGTTGCTGCTATTGGCAACACTAATTAGCCGATAATCAATTAACTACGGACATGAGATTGATGTTTGCATTTGACGTGTGCATGATGTGCCGTGTGCACATCATTGTACACGATGTTACCGTACATATACAGTAATTGATAGATTATAAAAGTAGAAACTCTTTATCGTACACCTTAACAGTAATTACGATTAGGAACTTTGGAAGTAACATAGGCTGTTATTATTGAGGTATGAGGAACAGGGTGTAAAGTTCACTCATCCTCCATAGAAAAGGGAGGATCCTACAAACAAACAGACGGGCGATGTGTCTGGTGGGAAACTGCCCGGTGACTGATGTCGGGACATTGTATTATAATATGCTAGTCGCATGGTAAACTTTGCTTGCGCGATGCAGGATTTTGCGTGACGTCAGGTTGATGCGTAGTTCGCATGTGGCGATGTAGATGCCGCCTCATTATAACAGTTGATAGCTAGGATATTTGACGGGCAATTTCTGTTATTATTTGTCGGGCAACCATTGGATTCACTTAATATTTTTATTAGGTAACAATATTTAAACGTCACGACCTATTGCTTGTAAGCACGACTACTGAGCATGTGGTTCTGCAAAAGCGTTACTAGGTTTGTGAGTCAGGATTTTTTTCAGTAGGTAGCAGTATAATTAGCCGCATACGAAAATTGGTGACTATAATACCTCAAGCTTTTATTAAATGATTGAGGAGGGCGGGGGAATGCGAGCTCGACTTGTTGGGCCAATTCAGTGAGTGTAACGTAGTCAGTAGATCTAAGAGTTACGCGATAAAAAGAGAGGCAACTTCTAGATGAATATAACTGTAGGTAATTAGAGCTGTGCGACTTTAATTGCACTTTATTGTGTCGTCGGGAGAGTCGCTTTTTATTTAAATGATTTTGCGGAGAGAACCATCTGTATCAATTTGTGGTTTAGGTAACATTGAGTAAATAAAGTAAGCAGCTTCCAAACTCGGAATTTTAGCAATATCCGTCGGTTAATATCAGAATTTTGGTCAAAGACATACCTTGAAACTCCTTGATATCACTATTAAAACACACCTTCCATCGGACACGTAGGTTCCAGTTTAATTGTGCAACTATTCTGCTTACAGCTTTACAAATGGCGAGAGATTCCTATCGTATCGTTTAGTTCTGCCGCAGTAATTCATTTTCCGCAGTTGCACGAAATATTTAGGAGCTGATTTAACTACTGTTTTGGTCTCTGTTTCGTATTAAGGACGGTTGTTTTATTTCATGTTTTGGAGCATGTTTTTCTGTTCTTCGTTAGGAAATGTAAAAACATTTTCATCGTCCACAAAACATTATCATAATATGTTTGTCCTTTAGTTTTATGTGGCGTGCCTACTATAAAATGTTTAATAAACAAATAAAAAACCGACCAAGTACGAGTCGCACTCACACATGTAAGGTTCCGTACCGAAACAAGATCGAGCAAAAAACGCCCGGACCGCCTTAATTATTACTTTATTTATTTTTTATTATTTAACGAAGACCATGTGAATTTGTTCTCTTACTAAACAGTGACTTGTGGCATTAGCGTGACCAGCACAGTATTTTTTGAAGCTGCAGTAAGCGTTTTAAAGATGTCACATTAGTATGTTTCCACAGCGAACATCTTGACGTGGCTAACGGCAAGCAGCAGCCGCACACAGCTGCTCTTGGCGATGACGGGGCATAATGATTGTGTTTTCAAGAACTTTATTTTTACTGTAGCACAACATAACATCACGCCTGTATTCCCCGAAGGGTTAGGCAGAGGTGTACCTATAGTACACCCACAGTTCGCCAGTTATGTTCAAGTCCCATGTAATAGGGGTTGAGCCTATTGCCATTTACCGGGCACAAATTCAGACTCCAGGCTGCTACTGAGCAATTCCAGATTGAAAAACCCAATAACACTATGCCCGACCCGGGAACCGAACCCAAGACATCATACTCAGCAGTAGCGCTTGCAGCCACTAGACCATCGAGGCAGTACGGTAGCAATAGTAGCAATTTTTTGATCAGCCTACACAGTCTTTCACAAACAAAAAAATTGTAACATGTCACCCATTTTAAAACGCGCTATCATCAAAACGTACAGTGAAAGGTTGAAAATGTCCACGCGGTCCACTTTCATTCCCAAAAATAATGAGCATAGCCAATTGGACCGGAGATGACGAGTCCATCACTCGACTATGTCATTACTATCGGTTTGACTATCATGAATTTTGTATACTTACATTTCTTCCTGAAAAACGGATGCTGCTCGGCTGCCCCATATCAAAACCAAGTACTCAAGGGACATTTAAAAATAATAATTTCTTCAAAAGAAAGAAGAAAACAGAAAGGTTTATTTTTTTAATTTTTCGTATAATCAATATTTTCATAGTAAGTCCGATCAAATTGTAATGACATTTGTGTTAAAATCGTGGCAAATAATGAAGACAATAATACTGCTAAACCGATCAGGTTATAACACTAGTGTTTTAAAAAAACTTGCTCTAAAACAACTAATTTGATTCCGAATATATTTAACCTCAAAATACATACTAATTCCCAAATGGATCTTAAAGTCCTTACCCCAATATCACAAACTTTAAACTGTCTATTATGACTATTTACGATATTTCAAGGCTAAGGAAAATAATATGAAATACCAAGATATTTTATTATTAATTTATATTTCTTTGTCAACATCAAATTCAATAGTCTATACCATATCACTATTTATTTAGTATTCTAATATTTTCAATAAAAACTAATAGGATACCTTAATTTACTGATCTCCAACAAATTGTGTATCAATTTATATTTTAACAGACGCGCGACGAATTGTCATCAACGCCCGACCGACCTGACGACGCACTGTGGATCGAAAAAAGGCTCTCGAAGACTTTGGAGCTTACATTTTAAAGTGTCGGTTTTTTGCTTGAAAATGCTTCTAATAGTCGGTAGTATATCTGGTAGGCAAATTGGCAACTTAATATGCAAAAAAAATGTATTGAGCTAATGCTTATATCTCCGGAAATGAGAGAATAGCCGTTATAACATGGTGATGTAACTATTTATTTTTGATTTTTGTACATACTTGATATTTTCAGACTAGGTGTGGGTTTAAAAAAAAAAGCGCAACAAAATTCGATCTAAAGAAAAGCGGTCACATTCATCTAGATCGTATTTATGTATTTTAATATTTATGTACACACAGTAAAATACATAGAGATACGACATAATTATAAATCGTAACTCGTATTTTGTTGCTTCGTGTCTCAATATAAAACTTTATAAAAGGTATTAGAAAATTCTAGACACACTTACCGAGGGTCTTTACTAGCCGTTATTCATAACTCCTTCTCAGTCACGAGATAATATTTTTTTAAAGGACTGGCGCTAGTGGACCATTGGGCACCCTCTTAAGTACTGGGTTATGATATTGGGTATCCGTGTTTGTTTCGTTATCTTGCTACTGTCAAGGTCAAGTTTGTGTTTATGAAAATGTATTTAACAGAGGATGTTTTGTTGTTCTGAGACGTAAAATAAATGTAATGTTGTGATTTACAGTTCTCGTGAACTTGTTTCGTGAGATTTGGTTTTCAAACGTACGGATAATTTGCCCAAAACCACTGTACTGCGCCTTAGGTATGTGTGCGGTGAGACGGAGGCAGTGTAGGCCGCTCATTCGTTAACGTTCACGGCGTCCCGCCGCTCATTCATTTCAATAATTTTATTATTACTAGGTATATACAAAAAAGTGGTACGCAGCTGTTTACAGAACCAATTTTCTCACAGGAAAATACTGAGAATTTCAACGCTTCAACCTCAAAATGTAAACAGTAGTCTGTACCGTATTTAAGTTAAAAATGATGAAATATTATGCTTAATTAAACCTCGCTGTAAAAAACCTTTTATGCTTTCAAAATGCTAATAATATTTTACAACCCATTACGGTTTTTTACCGTAAACTATATTTACCGATGAAGCATAACAGTTCATTTTATATTTTTATTTTACAAACGTGTCCACAATCATATTTAAAAATATTAATAATCCGATAGCAATGTAAATAACTTATTTAAAAAAAACTTTAAAATAGGAATATGGAGGTGAATAAAAGCTTTTTACACGAACTCTTTTATGTCCAGCAGGCGTAGCATAACAACCCCAGAAACGGGTTTTCTAGGGGTTTTGTCGACGGAGGAATAGATAAAATAACAGATTGTGATTGATTGTTTATTTGTCTATTCTTCCGTCGACAAAACCCGTTTCTATTGTGGTCATGCTACGTATGCAGTAAATTTCCTCTGAAAACTTGAAATTCTTGGCTGTCTGCTGCAACTGTTATGAGGAAAGAGTTGCTAATGGTATTGCATCCAATTGTATATTAATCTTTCGCAATAAGCAACAGAATGTACGTTGGACGTCAGTAGTCCCAAAATCAGTATAAGCTGGCTAAATAGCAATTTTGATTTTATTTCTGTTAGTAGGTTGGTACAAATCTGAGATTGGCGTTATCTATCTGACTACTCTGAGAAGAAAGGCCGAAACTAACTCAGAGGTCACAGTCTCTTTTAAAGTCCAGACATAATCTTGATCAGATCATGTGAAGGCCATGTACATAGGTGTCTGGAATGGTCTTTTGAAGAAAAATCCACTCAGATTGAGTGGAGGTCCACTCAGTTAGTGCACGCATTTGTCAGTAATCATGCAGCTCAGTTCGGAAATTAAGGACCTCAAAGATTCGACGGACAATACCGAAGAAAGGACAATACGCAAATGTCCTTTCTTTGGTACTGTCCACTTAAATTACTCAAACTGCCAGACCATGATTTAAACTATACGAGAAAAAATGCAAAAAAAAAAACTAAAATGAAACAATGTTCCACAATAGTCTTCACATTCACAATGACGCTACTTATTCTACCGAAACTCCATATATACTCGTACTACGCTAGGCTACCTCAATGTAAAAAGTACTACCTACTGCTCATGTGATGTTAAAAGCACCTATTTATCAAAAGATAAGATCAGACTTCTGAAAATTTTGCAGGAAATCTTCGACCTTTATTAGTGCAAAATCATGGCAAACTGTTACTTCGACAAATTATTTAATTGAATTGAAACTCATTACAATTTGATTTCTTGTCGGTAACAATCTTTCCAATTACCTAACAATCTGATTATGACCAATGATTTTCTATCAATCTTCATTCGCTAACTGTAGTTTTTTTCTTCAACAGTTATTATTTCCCTTAGTCTTCTCAACTGCCAATCTATCACCATTAATCTCTAACATGTTTATTTTCTTTGTTACCAGTTTCGACACTCGAGTGCCAGGTCCATCAGCACACTGGGTAGATGAAGCCTACCTCGGGAGAGCCCACTGGCACAGCACTCCCACTGCTGGGCTTCGGATGCTGGAGATCAAAGCAAGAGACCGAGCGATCTACAGGTGTCGGGTTGACTTCCATGTGTCACCGACCAGGAACTACAAGATCGCGTTGGATGTTATAGGTGAGTTAGTAAAAATATTTAACTTAGCTCTTTTCAAATTGTCGAAAAGTCGGGTTTTTATCTACCAATTTAGATTGCTGAATGTCAGATTTTTTACATGGAACGATTGTCGTCTGACATTTACAATCCAATTATTGGACAACCCGATATTATTAAGATTCGACGCTTTTGGAATTTTGATAACACCGAAGGACATCTTTGATATGCGTTTGACAACAGAACTGTGACATGCGTTTCAATGTTGTTAATAAAGTATCTCCTTGAGGGCCAACAAGATGTTATGACAGATGACAGTGAAGCTAAGCGTATGCTGAGACGCAGGTCAGCACAGTATAGATTTTGAAGGGTAGGGCAGGTGAGGCAGACATAGGCCGCATAAAAGGCATGCTGCGACGCAGGTACATAATCTGCGTTCACAATTCATTTGCCAAACATGTAAACAAACACGAGTTCTAGGAAAAACAACTGTAATGCCTAAACATAAGATTCAGTTTCCGCTACAACTTTATATTTTTTATGACTATTTCAACAGTACTAGTCCGTCTAAAATCAACTTTATTTACACTGACATAAAGTTGCTGTTTGACTAAGTGGAAAACTCGTGTTTGTTTACATGTTTGGCAAATAAATTGCGAACGCAGTATAGACACATTCGCGTCCTAACTAGTATAAACAATAGACGTGTGGTAAAAAACACGTGATGACTTGCACGCGTCGCGCAGAAATCTGTGCCGGCAGTACAACGAGACGCAGAGCAGGACAGACACAAAAATGTCTGCGTGGCACGTGCTTGCGCTGCAGCGCACGCAGCTCTCAGTACGTTCATGCATTACAAAATCTGCTCTGCGTGGACCTGCGTCAACTACGTCTCAGCATACGCTAAGCCTGATAAGTGCAATACAACTTTTTAGTTACGTGACTACGTATTGTATTGTGAATCGGCCTGAAGGCCAATTCTCGTACTTAAAAAACGTTCACATTCTAGTCCCGATCTGTCAAACTTGTCAAAAATATTGGTAAATTGATTCTATTTTTGACAGTTTGTGAATGAGATGCGAATGCGAACGTTCATATATATTACGGGAATTGCCCCTCCAGTGTACGCAACTCGATGTCTGAGCGCGTATTTTGCGTAGGCACACGTCATGTCTGGGGCATGAATTAATGTTATAAAAGTTAGTTAAACGCTGAAACGCGCAAAGGTAGGGACGCATGTCCACGTGTTCATAATGAATGTGTCCTCGAATTCGCGATCACACTGCGGCTTGTTCGAACTTACGGCTTCCATATGAATTCAATAATATAGTTAGGTTGTTACTTCTTACCTTTACAATCAATCACGTGGCTGTATCCTTAGTTGAAAAGATAACCCGATATGATTATAAATCTTTTCTGCGAGGGTTTTCATAACACTAATGTTATTTTATCTGGATGTCTGAGCTTTATGAAAGAATCTGATTCCCATAACGGACTTGACCTTTATAGATAGACTATGATTTATCTTTCAAAATAAAAATAACTCCTTCATTTGATTTCAAGTAAAATCAAAACGTAACCCAACGTAAAATATGTTATGTGTTGGCAGATATGATTATTAAAGTATCAGTCATTGTTGTCCACCATTGTTGACTTCCGATAAACCAACGTGAATAATTAAAATGTCTTATTAAACTAGAAAGAAGAGAAAGAAATAAATAAAGAAAAATTTGTTTATTTGTCACAGAAACACGTGCATACAAAAAAACACGAGTAATAAAAAAACAAAATAGATATAGACATAATATAAAATCACGAGCATAAAACAGAAACAGTCGGGGACTGTGACAAGAAGGCTTCCACTCAGCATGATGCTATGTTATGAGGGACCCACAGCACAGCGCTGATTTTTAGTGGTCGCTACAGATATAGGTATAATAGTCTTTTTGTTGTTGTTGAAACTTCTTATAAATATATATATCGTATGTAAGGATGTTGATGTTGGGTCATGTTCAGGTTTCAATAGTAGGTAGGTACATGACATAATTTTGTTGCGGCGGTGTTATTCCGGTCTGAAGGTCGGATGTCTGACTTTGAACACTGAATTCGCAAATTAACACTGAGTTATCACGCGCTGTTAGTTTAATTAAAATTAGCATGTCTGAAATGTCAGACAGGCTTATGATTTAATGTCTTAATTTCATGATATTTTTTGTATGGCTAGAACTGTTCATCTGTGGTTTAGGAGCTAGCTTTTGAAACACGATTAAGAGCGTGCATTCTAAAAGTTGGTAACGTCTCAAACAAATGTCAAATATTGACCTGTTTTTATTAATTTGTTAATATCACTGTATAGAAGTATGAAAAATTAATAACAATTTAACACTGTATTTGATACTGTAACCGTTTTAGGTGTAAAAAGAGCATTTGCAAAGTTTCCAAATACATTTTATTACATCTAACATCATTCAGAGTTACGATATTAATGATTGCTTTTCATAATCAATATTTTTATTCACTATAGAGCGATATTTTATGTTTCTATACAGTCATATTGCTAAATAATTAATCAAAACAGCGAAATATTTGACAGCAACGTTGCCCACTTACAGAATGCACGTTCTTAAGTTCTAACAATGAACTAGCGTGCTCTGATCAATGCTCGCGTTTCTTTCCTGAATTAAAATAGTTCTTATCCATTTAGTATCCCAGTTAAATACTGATATTATTCGTTCTCTGCATGAGAAGAGTTTTCAACCCTAGAATATCCCAAAAGCTAATTCATTTATGACTCAATAATAATTATTACCCTCTGCTTATATCATTGGTTTAACAAAAACAAAACATAATTAAAATTTGCCATTACCATTTCCAAGAAAATACTTTTTTAATACCAAAATATCATATTACCAATTATCTTAATGTAGGATAGCAGTGATCTTCTTTGTATTTTATTAACACACCAACCTAAGCCATGTAGCTTAGCCACCTTATAATAAAATATGTCAATGACAGATAAAACAGTAGTTTTGCTGACCTAGGCCTGTATTCTAGAGATTATCATTAGCAGTGATAGCCTAGTGGTGTTACCGTTGGACTGCCAAGTCATAGGTCTCAAGTTCGAACCCAAGGCATGCACCTCAGACTTTTCGGATTCATGTGCGTATTTGTATAACTAACTTGCTTCCAAAACAGTGAAGGAAAACATCGTGAGCAAACCAAACCGGCATGTCTTTTTTTTTTTTTTTTGGTTGGGAAATCATCAAATGACTCCTCCCGCTCTGGGCGGAGCGAGAGGGAGTGTCAGACTTTTACTGACTAAAACCCACCCGTGTTCCTTCCGTTGCCTATGTGCTGGGGCCGCGATATCCCTTTCGGACAAACTCGCAACCCTGGCAGGCATTGGCCCTTACGGACCCCGTCAGTTGGTGCTGACATCTCTTAGAGGCGCGCGTGGAACACAACGCGCCGTCGACCCGGGCCTGGTCCTAATCGGACGGCGAGCTACCCATTGCCCACCGTCCGGAAGCCCGCGCCTACGGTGGCCGGAAGTCGGCTCGCGACTCCCGACGCCCGGGGCGTCTCCTGCGGCGACTAGGGGCGCGAGGGCGCGCATCTTGCATTTCCCTCGCGCGCTCCGCCTCCTCCTTCGCGAGCATTACTGCTTCGCAGAAGGAAGTGACGGCTTCCCATGCACTCTCGCTCCGGACCATGGCCTGAACCAGGGCCGGACGCGATCGAGATCGCCGCTGCCGATCGCCTCCGTGAGGACACGGCGGTGCCCCGCCCAAGCCGGGCAGACGTCCACCGTATGCTCCACCGTGTCCTCCGGGCGATCCATACAATGGTAACACCCGAGCGTTTCCTCCCGCTTTATCCTGAACAGGAACCTCCCGAAACAACCATGTCTAGTGAGGACCTGCGTCAGGCGGAAGGTGAGGACGCCGTGGCGCCTCTCTAGCCACTCCTCAAAGAGGGGACTTATCGCCGCAATTGTGGCGTGCCCAAAACCGGCATGCCTGAGAGATATTTCTCGATGGCATGTGATGCCAAGTCATAGGCCCATGGGCGGCATAAAAACTGACACCAGCTAAGTCACCACACAAAAAAAGAATGAAAGAATCTTAATGTCATAATCACATCAAATAACCATTTTCCTCAGCCAAGCAATTTAGGTTTTTCTTAGAAAAATAATGTCTGTATGCTAGTAATACCTATTCATTCCGCCACAGCACAATAAAGCCCTTTTCTGGAAGAAAATAGAATCTAATTAAGTAAGACATGTCCGAAAAGCTCTCAGCTTATGTAAACATGAGACTTTCGTGGAAATAGCTCAGTATTTTCTGGTATTAAGAGAGGAAATGTACGTATTTTTACAGAGAATTACTTCATTTTATAGAGAAAATGGTAGAAATGACGTCGGAGGACCTTGGGAGCACGAATTGAATTTACGGTTTTGTGAAGAAAATATAGATCAAATTAGTTCCGATGTTAATGTTACTAGAATCATATATCTTACTGTAATTAATAAATATTAATTAATCTTACTATATATATATTTAATATTATAAATGTGAAGGTTTGTGTTTGGAACTTTGGATGTTAGATACTCAATCACGCAAAAACGGCTGAATGGATTTGGATGAAATTTAGCACACAGATAGTTTATAACCTGAATTAACACATAGGATACTTTTTATCTCGGTAGTACATTCCCGTGGGATAATTTCCGATCTCCACGCGGGCGAAACCGCGAAAGCTAGTGATCTTATAAAACTAAGCCTACGTATATATCACCTAGGTACTAACTTATCTAAAATAATGATAAAAAGAGGTATTTTTTTTTTTGTTTGAAAGAGGTTATCCGGTAGTACTGATCCGATTACCAAAAGAAACACTGTACCGAGTGTCATAGGATATGTTTTTATAACTTAACTTCACGCTGACTGAGTCGCCGGCAGAACCTAGTTCTGGAATAAGTTACTCATCATCGAGAAGCCCATGATTCACTTAACAATTATTTAAATCAACGCGAAAATACTTTTTCCTCGCCCTCTTCTAAACATACTATAGACAATTTTTCCCTATTCATTATTCTGTGACCATAAATTCTGAATCTAATCCTATCCTATTATAGGCTTTGCATTGTCTTTGAAACAGTTCAAAAACAGTTTGAATACATAATCAGAAGAAAGATCATTTGAAATTAGAACGATGTAGCTCAACCAACCTCATCAAGGAGTTCCTGATGTATTCAGAATCATTGGAACATACCACATACACGAATAACATATTAACTTGAACAAAAGTACCGAGTAACAGGTTGTAGGGGGCTGGCTTACGACCTTAGTAATCTAACTCCCTCGCTTTATAACTTGCGAGAATCGAGCTCCCTTCAATTTCAATTCTAATATGGGGAGGGGTGACATCTAAAATTATACAGTTCGTTGATCACTTTGGCGATTTATTGATGTTCATGTGGGGGAGTAAAACTACATACAGTAACTATTAAGTACTAACTATGCCAATTTCTACCGAAGTTACTAAAAGTCTTAAATCCTTCTTGTAAAGCCCTTTTGAAAGTAAGGACTATTAAAACGAGCGAGCCTTACAGTAGTGGTTATATTAAACGTCTCGTCAAGGTCGTCTCTGACGGTCAACTACTAGCGCGTGCTTCTCCAGGCTTCCTGTGATAAACTTCCGTCCCCTTTGTCGAAATCTCTCCTACAGATTTGATTTATTTTTTTTGATTGAAGGAAAGTGATAAAAAAATATAATACAAATATAACAAAACAGTATTTCAGCTATGCAGGATTAACAATATTCTATGTAAGTTCTGCAAAAAGTTATGTCTTTGGGAGCACAAAAACACTTCATAGCAATAAACGTATTTCCAAAGACAAGCACCGAAACCCGCAGAACAAATTTAACGCTGAATTGCTTTCACTAATCCCTTAAACAGATTGATTACATCAATATCACATCTCTATCGTTCATTAAACCGATTACTGGAAGACGGTTATGTTCAGCGGCGCCCATTAACAGGCTAACCATATTTCACGGCCAATAAGATAGCAGAACCCTCTCCTCGATAATCCAGAACGTAAGTCAAGATATAAGTTAAATCTGTATTCCGAAACTATCTGGCCTATCTCAATGAGATCGCCTCGCAGATGGGCGAAACTCTTAAATTCTCACATAATCTCGCGTCCGTATCTGCACTCCCCTTTTTGTGTTTTAATAAAATAATTCACCTTGAAACGGCGGCCCGACAAAAGCTATGAGCCGTACCGTGGGGCAATCTCGATAAAAACTAGTACGATCGTAAACTTGACCCTCCCTTATCCTGGTCGAATCAACACGAAAAGTTTAAGGAAAGTCCAAACACGCCCTAGGATGATTTACGTTCGAACGCTGACAGTAAAATGCGGGTCAGTAGAAATTAAAATTTTATGAGGACTTACCAGATCTCGGAGGTGTATCGGGATGGGCAGCGACGGTAAAATAGATTACCTGCTTATGTTACGAGCTTCTTACATTTTTACGATGTTTTTTAAGGGCAAATTTTTGTTTTATGAATGGCGGATTAAGGTTTGAAGTGAGGAATGAATAATAAAACAGATGACTGAATATGATGGAGACCGTAAATCTAATTTGGTGAAAATGGCGTCGTCACAACTTTGATCGTCAATAAATAAGAAGAGAGCAATACATTCATTTTTAGAAAAAAAACAGTCTAAGTTCGATCGGACACAGTTTTGAAGTGAAAAATTATTTAGGCGCGTTGAGCTATTTTTGGTATGGGGTAAACTTATGGATTCGAGTCACCGACATGCTTGCGCCGTCGTGCTTGGTAGGCCCCACCTATAGCAACAATGACAAATGAGCGGCGGAACGTCGTGAGAGTTGACGAATCAGCGGACTGCACTGGATCCCTGTCTTGCCGCGCACATACCTAAGGTACAGCATAACGGTCTCGGTTTTGAGTGTAATTGACAGTAAGTAGGTAAATATTAATTTCTATAAGTACACAGCCCATCATGTTTTGATTAATAAACAAACTATATGAAAATATTTATAAATTATTGCTCGGATTTCCAATACATGTATAGACCAGACTTTTGTTAATAATTTCAATTTACAAATCAATAGTTTTTAGTAACTACTATAATTAAATTATTAATTTATAAAAAAACACGCTTATTCTAAAGTTTTAAGTTTCCACTTCTGTTAGCATTCCCCATGAGTATTTTTAAAATACAATGGGAATTACCCTGAAGTCAATGTTCAAGTATCACAGCACTTAAACACTGAAGAGGTGATGAAAGCCCTGACCACTTTACACATAAACATTTATCACGTTATAAAAGCAAGATCCCACGGCTTTCCATTATCTTTTATTGTACATCTAAAACTGTACCTGTTTTATATTGCATTTATCTCAACGTTTTATCTTTTGAAGGACAAAATACAGGTCTTTTGGTGGATGCCAAATTATTGTTACTACTTGTACTGTTAAACCAACCATTAAGATATGCTGTTGCTTGGAGAATATTAGATATCTTCATGTCAATGTCAATAGGTACCAAATTCCAATAATACTAAAATATCAGTAGGTACTGTAATTTTAGTATAACCGATAGAGATAAAATCTTTGAAACTGTTCTAAAGGTTAGTGACTGAAAGCCGTAAGTAAGACTTTGTCTTTTGCATAAAACTTACATTTAGTTTCAGGATACCTGTTTGTGTATTATGTAAAGCTAGGGACAGGTTTCTACCTTGGTATTTGAACTGAAGGGTACCTATGTAATCCTTCCAAGGTAGCTTATGTTCTGAGGGTCAATTCTTGAACTTCAGAAACGTTCAAATTCATGTTGCGTAAATTAGCTGCAATAGAGGGTACAGCAATTGATTACTTACCTGATTATTGGGAATACATATCTAAATATAAAGTAATTTGTTATATATCCTGGAAACAACACTTTGATAAAATCTGTCAGCAAAAAGGTATATGGTATAGGAGCATACAAGGCGAGCCTCCTCGTGTGCCTAGGTTCGATGTCGACCAACAAAGTAGGAATTATGTTAAATTAATTTTAAGACTTCGCTCTGGACACTATCCATCAGCGAAGTTTGCATTCCTTATGAAAAAAAAAAACTGACCCACCGAATTGCAGAGAATGTAATCAGATTGAGGACGTGCAGCATTTGCTGTTGGATCGTGTCCGCAACAGGCGCAAGAGGGAGTCACTTTTGAGAGAATTAAATAGGCTTAACGTGGGATTAATATAATTAATTTTATTCCAACCAAGTTCAGAAGGTGCCAAAAAGTTATATCATTTAATGACAGTTCTTAATCGGTGACTGCTATTTTTATCACAAAGAGTTTCCATACACTGTTTAACTGTTTATTATAGTTTATGTGTTACCTATAAGTGTTAATGTTACAATGGTAAAAAGCACGGTGGGGTTGACATATCTATTTAGATAAAAACCCCAAAATAAATAAAGAGAAAAAAAAATGTAGCAATATCATTTCAGCAACAATATAATGTCAAAAATTTAGGTAAATGAGAGGTTTTTTTGACAGATGGATACTGTGATTAGAATGCGAACGTGCGAATTGACACTCTAAAGATTTCGACCATAAGCAAAATATAGAACTTCTAGGCATTTTTATATTACGGCAAATTAGATATTACAAATATTTATAAGACTTATCATTATAGCCTTATAACATGTCACACTGACGATTTACTAGCGTGTTACCGGCGAGGCGATTGTTTAACACGCTCGCTGCGTGTGCGTAGCGAGCACGCCACGTGTGTGCAACGTATTTGCCGCGTTTTCGGAACACGAGAGCAATTGACGTGAGTGTATAAGAGAGAGTCAGACAAGCGAGTGTAAAATATATTGTGAAACGCAGAGATCACGTCACATGATCGCGGCTAGCTCCCGCGGAGAGTACGTTTACAAATCGCTTCGCTGGAAAAACACTAGCAAATCACGAGAGTGATAACTATACTCTGAGGTGATAACGCACCAAGAATTCTTAGGAACATCTGTCCTAATCATATACGAGTACTTCCAATACATTTCTTTAATTACTTGAACTGTAAAGATAACAGTTTAATAAAATACACTGTGAATTACATAAACCACAAAAAAAATTACGACTTGAAGAACATAACAAAATTAATGAGGGCTTTACAAGAGATAACTGCCTGTTAATTAGGGGCCTTGCAGGCTAAGAGGGAGAGTTTTCCTTAAGTGTTTAATTATGCCTTTTGTATCCTAAAGATGAAACGACGTGTAAAATTCTTGGGGCCACAATTTAAGGGAATGAAAGCTGAGGTCAGGACTCGTACCATAAGCGTTTGCAGGACAGGTCAGCTACGAAAATGGTTCAAAATCGCTTGACATGCCACATGACACGTTCTTAACAAACATTGACATGCTGAAAGAATGCACGGTAATCCTCTGTATACTGTTATTTGCTAAACATCACTTCGATATTCAAATGGTTTCAAGGTGAGAATCATCAATACCCTATCTTCTTTCTTTTAGCAATAGTCATAAATTATAATTATAGTCCTCATAAAAGAATTTATCTAGGATTGTTAAAACTGATAACCTTTTTTTTTTTTGAGCGTGGGACGTTATCAAATAACTTCTCCCGCTCTGCTCGGAGCGGGAGGCCTGTGTCAGGCTTTTACTGACTAAAACCCACCCGTGTTCCTTTCGTTGCCTGTGTGCCGGGGCCGCGATATCCCTTTCGGACAAACTCGCCACCCTGGCAGGCATTGGCCCTTACGGACCCCGTCAGTTGGTGCTGACATCTCTTTGGTTCGCGCGTGGAACACAACGCGCCGTCGACCCGGGCCTGGTCCTTATCGGACAGTGACCTACCCATTGCTCACCGTCCGCAAGCCCGCGCCTACGGTGGCCGGAAGTCGGCTCGTGACTCCCGAAGAACTGCTACCCTCCAGTACACTTTTTTCTGCTGGGAACAAGCATTGCTGTATTTTCATAGTTATGAGCTGAATTAAAAGTGACATAACTTAAAATTACTGCCTCGTTAGTCAAGTGGTCGCAGGCGCTACTGCTGAACATGAGGTCCTGGGTTCGGTTCCCGGATCGGGAAAAGTGATATTGGGTTTTCTGTCTGGAATTTCTTAGTAGTAGCCCGGAGTCTGGATTTGTGCCCGGTTGATGGCAATACCTTCGCCCCCTGTTACATGGGAATACACAGACAGTTATGACAGAGGTGTACACCTCTGTTATGTTTTGTTGTGTTATAACTTAAAACAAGGCGTGATGTTATGTTTTGTTTTGTGTTAAAACTTAAAACAACGCGCGATGTTATGTTTTCTTGGATTATAAATTAAAACAACGCGTGATGTTATGTTTTCTTGTGTTATAACTTAAAACAATGCGTGATGTTATGTTTTGTTGGGTAATAACTTAAAACAAGGCATGATGTTATGTTTTGTTATGTTATAATTTAAAATCGGGTTCCACTGTGCATATTATACGTTCTATTCATTCAATCATTATAGCCATCGCGTTCAATCACATACCTACAGCTTTATCAACATTGTAGGTAATGCAGTTTCACTAATATATACTACCCCTTTATTAAACTGATAATACACCATCCAAAAATACTCACCATTAGCATTTCTACTTAGGTACACTTTTTGCGAAGTCATCTTTATTTACAAAAGCAATAAATGTTTTTGTATGTCATTCACTCATTCATTCATATTCGTTATTAAAGAAAGGTATTGCTTTTCAATCATTTATCAAATCCAAAATTTAATTTGGCGATATTGTGTTTCAAAGAGCAATTGTTTAGAAGTAAGTACTCGGATCCAGGATATATCTTTTATTTATGAGACAATTTGAATAATATCAAACAAGGAATTATAGAAACAAGAAGTAAGTAAAGACACCAATGTTGAAGTGAAACTTCTTAGGCGACAATTAGATAATTGGAAGAGAATTGAGAGTGAAATTTCAAGGACGCGTAACGTTTATGCATATTTCGTTACATAAGAGAGAAGAAAAATATAACTCTCTCTGTCTCTCATACTAAATCTCTCTTATTCTTTATTTTAATGAAGTTTCACTTATATCTCGTCTACGGTGTTTTTTCTACTTTTATTAAAAGAGAAGACAGCACAAACAGCACGTGTAGCATGACGCTTTCTATTTCTACAAAGAATAGACGCAGCTCTTTCAATACAAAGTGACATTTCGTTTCCCCATTTTTGACATCGCACCGTAGAAATCTTTCTACAATCTGTCATTTTGTCTTTCGTTTTTATCGATCTTTGTCCAGATCCTTTTGTAGTTAGACTATTGCAGAAGAAAGTTTTCTATCCCAAACTGACAAATCACACTAACAACTGACAGTTGTCTAAGATAGTGAAGACAATTTGATTTAGTAATCACCTTGCTAAAGACAGTAGAAAACTTTCTACTCGACGGCCACAAAGTATAAACGGTTATCTACAACGTGTCCCAAAATTCAATGATAAGCGGGCACCAGACGGTGGACCTGCTCATCACTACCCGAGGAAAAATACAGAAAAAAGAAAAGAATATTTTTTTGGAAATTATAAAACATACATTGAATAGGGTGAGAGGGCGCCATTGACAAGATTGGCAGACTGAGTTAGCTTAGCCTTTATCTACTACCCCGTCCCACCACTCACATACCTCAGGCGGTGACTAGCACTTGCGCGCGGACTATACTATCAACAATAACAATTTTAGAAATTTGGTTCTTGTTTAGAAATAGTACCCAATTTTTTTTGTGGCTATTTTTTTTTTAGACTTTTATACCGTTTTGGAATCTTGATTAGTTGCGCCATTTTTTTTTTAAACTTGCCGTAGTAGTGTCCATACTTTTTTTTTACACCACGATGACTGAAAATAAAAATTCTGAAAATTTTAAGGAAAAAAATAATTTTGATTGAATTTTGTGTAAATCCTACAGGCATTCTGGGATTTTTAAGGGTTGTGGTGGATAGCAGTGCTACATAGCTTGCCGAATAACAAAAACAAACAGAAATATTAGAAAAATTGTGGTCATGGTAGTTAAAAATATCTTAAGGGGTGTCAATTTCCGAAGGATTTCAATGTATGTTTTATAATTTCCAAAAAAATAATGTTTTTTTTTTTTTCTGTATTTTTCCTCGGGTAGTGATGAGCAGGTCCACTGTCTGGTGCCCGCTTATCGTTGAATTTTGGGACACGTTGTATAAAATCATGATTTTACAGGAGAGCGTTTTGAACGCAGAACTGTGATAATTAATAGAAGAACAAAGCTATCATCTTCTATTTTACATCATTTAGTTAATGGCATTACCAAGGAAATAGTTTAGGCCAATATTACTGTAATATTTTTTTGTTCCAAAATATGGTACTTCGACACTTTGAGAAAAATTGTTGTAGTTGTCTTTATATACGTGACTTACTGTCAGTAAAAAATGATAATCAAACAGAAAAAAAAATCTAAAGAATTCCGAGACGATTTATGTAAAAGAGTGAATTTCGTAAAAAGTGCAGTCGAGTCTTTCTACTTTAGTGCCGTCGTACTGTCTACACGGAACGTCACTTTTGCCTACTCTTCCGTCGACAAAACGGTGCTCATGCTGTGCGTGCTGAAGTGAAAGAGTTGGCAATAGATAGAAAAGGTTAGAAATTGCTACTCAGACAAGAGCTAATCCTGACATGATGGAATGTTTGAAGAATAGGATTCGCTAGGATTTTGTTTCTATTAGTGCGTTCGAAATTCAAATCATCGCCAAGCATCGGGCAACCACTAAACCAAAAGGCACCGATGTGTTTCTTTATTCGAACCAATAAAAAAGTTTTGCACAAAAACTTCGGTCGTCCGTTAAACTTTTTCGTGTTGATTCCGATTCAGATAGAGAAGGAAAACGGGTCAGGCCTCGAGTTCCATCTGATATCAAGAAGCCCCATTATATTGCAAACGTACTTAGGTATAATACGCAGAGATTTCCCCTAATGGAATCTATTAGCTGAACAAAGAAACGTAATCTTAGGTAATTAATTAAGCATTTTCATGTTCATGTGTGTTTAGTCTGATCGTATTAATGGTATTAATTTTGAAACAGGGGATTATGGGTGGTTACTATAGCAGCACAAAGGAAGGATGATCGTTCTTTGGAGATTGTTTCCCCGTCCTGTGACTCAAAGTGGGTATTTCGGGTGATTTCGATAAGAGATTTATACGAGAATAGTTTATACTTTGGTGTAAACAAAGTTTTTTCACAGTTGAAGTCAATGAGCAAGATTGGTTGTAGGTCTGAATATCCTCTTTTGTTTAAACCTCGTAAAAATTTAAAATAATAATCTATCTTACAATATAAAATATATATTATTCATATAAAATATATATTATTTATATAAAATATATATTATATATTTTTTTGTTTTGTTCGCCTCAATCTTTTTAGGGTATTTATTTTGTTTAAGAAAAAAGTTAATCAGGAAAAACCCAAAGGAACAGAAGGAAAAATTAAGTTTTGTGTGGAAATCGCTACTTTGGATTACTCACGTGGTAAGAAGTTCACCGGGTCATCTAGTAATTAATCATTATTTAATGGCAACCAGACTCGAGTGAGTCGTTAAGTTTTATTTTTATGTTTTTACTTTTTAGTCCCATTCGACACGTCACCAATGACCTACTTTTCCGAATTCTTTGTAAAATTATTTTGTCTTCCTTAGACCAACACTATGCTAGAGAATATCTAGAAAATCGAATGTAACAGACAGGCGGACACCAATGTGATTCCATTTTAGATCAAAAATCTGAAAACATCGCTAAGAATGAAAACCTTCAGGAAACCTTATCGTGCAGGAACTTATACTTGTAAATCGTGTAACTTACAGAAGACAATATTTTAATATGAAACTTAATTAGTAAATTAAAGCCTAAAAGGCAGCACCCTAATTGCAGCGCTGATTTGCTGGATTTGTTTTCTCCTCTACCTATTGTTATTTCTCCTGATTAAGTTTATTCTGTTTATATGTAAAAACTAAGGTTGTATACATATACAACCTTAGTTTTTGTTTACACTAAACCTCTTAAGGGGTCATTGTACTCATTATTATGAACAACTTTCACTATGCGACTAACGCTGAAATCGCGAAAAAAAAATCTGTTGTTCCCTACATTTATGTTCGCATATCTCGTCGAAATTTAGGGAACAGCAGATTTTTTTTTCGCGATTTCAGCGTTAGTCGCATAGTGAAAGTTGTTCATAATGATGAGTACAATGACCCCTTAAGAGGTTTAGGGTAAACAAAAACTAAGGTTGTATATCTATTTATTAGTATGTATTAATTTTCAAGTTATCCATCCCTTATGTTGCGCCTGCCATGTTTTATCTCTGCATCACCCTAAAGTTGACTGGTAGAAAATGCCTCAGGCTTTAGTCCGCCTTTGTACAGTATTTTACTTGTGCATAAAGTTTTATTAAATAAATAATAATTGTGTAACACACTTTTCCGTCTATTGCGTCATAAGTTTAAAGATTCGTCTGCTCAACAACGTTCATGACGCAATAAATGCTGTCGAATTGTCAAAATGAAAGGCATTGGAATTGTTAGTCTGTTACGCCGCAGGAACAATATTAAGTTTAAATAAGTAGGTATTAAACCAGAACATTATGCGAAACGTCCGGTAATAACTAACGTTCAAATAATTATGACTTATTCTGAGGTCTATTTGATTGAAACTGGTTTCAAAAAGCAACACTGTATCAACTCGTATATTTCGAAAATCACAATACAATTCGTAGAAACTGCTTCTATTTCACGATACAATGTCGTTCATGGGCATGTGCCCGCCTGTATTTTTCTGAATATTCATGACAAATTATCGAAAATTTACTTTAAATGGAAACTTTACTTTAAAAATTTAAACTTTTTTCTAATATTCTTTTTATTTTTTTTCAATATTCCTCTACGATTTTATGGACTTACATTGTGTGTTTTATTAAATAAATACTGTTTTTTTTTTAGAAAAAAATGTCTTCACCTGCGTTTTTTTTTCATAGTCGACAAATTTTATTAAATAATGTTAGTTAATCCGATAAAATAACTCTTAACCTTTTAGAAAAATTATAATAAACATAATCCAAATCGAGCCAATAGCATAGGAGATATGGCAAACGCTACAAAAAAAAAAAAATTGAATAGCATGAAAATTTTTAATAAAGTTAAACTTCGATAATTTTTCATGAATATTCAGTTAAATACGGAAAGGTCACATACCCATGGGCGACATTGTATATCTATGTAGCTCAGCATTCACTCAATAGAAGGAATCTACCGTGTATCATGCAACCGACAAGTGTATTCATATTCCGATTACTATCGAATCACTCGTACTGTCAGTATCGATTTCCAAAAACGAAAAATATGCGGATGTGCCATCATCGGCAGATATCCGCCATTCTTACGCCCGAATACTGGGGGAATTCTCATTTCAGTCGGTCCGCACTTATGTGTAACATACGAAACAATGAAGGGGTGGCAGATGTTCATTTTAGTAAGCGATACCGTTGCATGGTATGGTTATGAAAGCTTCGCATGATTGCCGGCATCCTCCTCTGAATACTGCTATCGCAAAACCTTTTGTTTTGACTCAACGAAAATATTTTCATTTCCTCGGCCACGTTCGAGCGCTCCTAGTTCGTGTATCCGCAATTTGAGGATATTCCGAGGTCGTTGAGTGCCTTTTGCGATTCACCGCGCACTGATTTCATTTTGATTGTGAATAAATTTACAACGAAAACATCGGTAAACACTTTTGTTTTCGTGTAGATATTCGTATTGACTATGGCTTTTTAGTATTTTATTTTTATTTACGCTACAAAGTTAGGAAAACAATTACGCTTCGTTTATCTGATCTTACATTGTTTTTGTTTGATTTCAATTGAATCACGGCGTTATAAGCTGTGATTGTATTTCAATACAATTCGATACGATATTGCTTTTTGTTTATATGTTTGTTTTCTTTATATTATGCTATTTTTTTGTCACGAACAAATATATTTTATACAAATACAAATATGTATAAATGTATACCGTTTCTTAACTCATGTGCCCGTACTAAGTGTACCAACGTTAATTATGTTCAAGGACTTTACAACAATGTTTCGTGCATAAAACAATTCGTAGTACTGCAAACGATTTACAGCTCTAAGTGCAATTTTCGATTCAATCTAACAATACACGTAATAACCCTTTATAAAAGACCAATAAAATACAAACACGGTTCAACGAGCAGAATTACTTGAAGCGAAGCTAACACGACTTTTTTTCCTAAATAACTTCCTTGTATTCTCCGATGGATTAGGCACAAGTGTTAGTTAACCCACATTTTTCCTGTTAAGCAACCCGGCAAAATGTCATATGTCATAAAAAACGAGTCCATTGCCATCAACCCGAGACATATTTAGACTTTGGAATGCTAATGAAAAAGCCCTATTACTCTTTGCGCGACCTGAGTATCGAACCCAAGATCAATTCACTAGAGCAGTGGTTCCCAAAGTTGACTGGACCGCGACCCACCTAACAAAAACTAAAATTTTTGTTTAATACTTAATTAAATACAAGGAGTGCTATTTCATTGAGAAGGATGTATTTGTTTCCTATTTTTTGTCTTAATAGCTTCAGCATCAACTTAAATTTTAGTTACTTTTAATCTTAATGAATTTCATTCGTCCAATTTATTTTGGTATTTAGTTTTAATATTAATCATAGCTGAAAATATTTTTTTGGGTCCACCCAATATTCGCCATAGTTCGAGAACCACTGCACTAGAGCAATCCCACAATACCAATTCGGCAGGCAATTTCCCCTAATACGAACTTTATTTTGTAGTTTCTCATGCATCAGTAGTGAAACACATTTTTCCTGTTACAGAACTCCCGAGCAAACCAGGCGTCTTCGACGAGTATGGGAAAGAAATCTCAAGCACTGCAGGTCCTTATCACGAAGGAGGAGAGTTCAAACTTGTTTGTTCTGTCAAAGGCGGTAAGTACTCGAATTATTGAACTATTATAGCTGTTGCCCGCGGTCTCACTCTTATTACAGAGAAACGAATACGTGTATTTGAATAATAACCTCCTCCTTTTTGGAAGTGGGTTAAAAAGTATCCTATGTTACATTTCAGGTTATAGATTACCTGAGTGCCAAACTGTATCCAATTTAGTTTAGCCGTTTAAATGTGATTGCGTAACAAACATACAAACTCACCAATATAGAATATAATTATTAATATTAATAATAATTAATATTTTATAATATTAGTAGGATTATAAACTGGTAGGTTCATCATTGATTTGTTGGCAAATTGGAGAATTTTATTTTAGAATAAATATTTTTACGCAAACATCATTTACTAATGACCGTATTAATTTGTTATAAACCGATATCATCTCCATTTTATCGGGAATAATTTGTACTCTGGGGCTATAAATGTTAATTTTATCGCAGAAAACTCGATCTACATTCGGCTCACCTGGGAAATGAATTCAAAAGTTCAAAAGCGATGGAAACTCGAAATGGTTCTTACAATACTACGGCATTTTTGAGAATTGTAGAGTAGAACGGTCTGTATATTCACGAGCCTTTAACTTACAAACTTAATTAATATAAACAGAGGAAAAGGGAAGAACGAGAAACAAACGATCACTTGAACAGTCTCACCAGGATCGTATCCACTCAAACGAAATTGATTGAAATGTATCGTTTATTTTCTCCCCTTCTAGACAGTCTATCTTCCAACGCTAAATTCTTTGATATCAACCTTTTGATATTTTTGCAAACTTAACCACTTTTTTGGTTTAATTTTAAAATTTTACGTCAAATAAACATTTGAAAATATTGATAATACATTTTCTGGAGCAAATAGCACAATCATGTTCTCATTATGAGAGTATGTAATTTTATTTGGGAACAATGGAAGGCGTATTGTGTTCTAACGTTTATATAATGTTTTGTTGTAGGTTACCCGACGCCAAGAATTCAGTGGCTTCAAGGTGACACTGTGCTGGCTACGTTAAGTGCTGGGGAGCATTCAGCGCCAACGAGATCACTAACTTTAGTGATCAGGAATGCAACGAGGTCGCATTTAGGAGCATTGTACACTTGCACTGCGGATAATACGTTGCTGGCTTCACCGCAGAAGACTACAATCAAAGTTGATTTGTTTTGTAAGTATTCGTTTAATTTATTTGTATACTTCCTAGCGATCCGCCCCGGTTTTGCACGGTTTTAACGACTTGAGAAAATATCTTTATTATAATGTTATTTTAATATTAATGTATGCACAATACACATAAACCTTCCGAAATAAATTCTCAAAACCGTGCTGAAAACCGCATCAAAACCGGTGCGTAGTTAGTAGAAGAAAAAAGCGGTCACACAGAGGGCTGAAAAACTTTTTATAATTATAATTATGTATAGTTAATTGCTTTTATTCGAAAAAAAGGCCTCATTACCTTAAAATATTACAGTAGAATAATGAGGCACCTTATCAATTCCCATATACTTATATTTTATACATTTAACATTTATACGCTTGTTCAAAAATGTAATTGTAAATAATTCCCCGGGAATTTTACCTTCATGTTGTTGTTTTTAATTGCTAAGTATAAAATTACAATTAGTAGAACATTTAAATGGTGTCTGGATAAAATCATTTGCAGAGAGAATTTGGCTACGATGGCGGACTCCTTTTAGCAAAACCCGAGGCATATTTTTCGGGTTCCACCAAATATCAGAGGAATGAAAACAAACAGAGATTGCAATATTCTTTCCCTCAATAACGGACAGTTATTAACAGTCATTAACGCCGATATTCGGGCGAGCAGCGAGCTGAGCCTAAACCAATATTCTTTTTAGACTCGACTCTCTCTCTCCCCGAATATAGGGTAGTGGGAAAAAATATACAAGTTCCTTATTTCATTACACTTGCAGATATTCACCATCTTGGATCAGATGTCAAATTACATTTTATTGGTTTACTTGTCGAGTTAGCAATTCTATTTGGCTCCCCAATAGCTTTTCGATGTTTCTTCATGACATAAATGTTCTTACAAAATGAAGTGTGACGTGACATAACTCGTGCATTACCTATGAGACAATGTATTGCTTACTTTGAGAGAAAAGTAGGGGAACTATGTTACTTAGAATCAAGATAACGCATTATTCATATTGCCTCCTCCCTGCTTCTACGCTCTATTGTATTTTTTTCTATTTACATAACTACTTGTATTATGTTTATAACTTTATGTTTGTAAGTAAATATTTGAGGCTTGTTTTTATAGTTCTATACCTAGGTGTGAAGTTGAAGTTGTTACACTACGTTTTACAGGGATGTTGAAAAAAAAATCTTTTTTGTCCGTCAGGTTGATTATTGAAAAAAATATTGGACACGTATTTTTACTTTTCGTACGTAATCAAAAGATTACGGCAATACATTGAATAAGCAATGCGTTAAATTATGTGGCATGACATCACTGGCCGGTAGATTTTATACTGACTTGTGACGTAGCGAGCCCCCACGCTCCACGCCCTGACTTTAAGGCGTTTTGTCTAAACCATTTTTTATTAATTTGATAAAGCAAAAAATACGTGTCTAATATTTTTTTATTATCTGACTGACGGACTAAATAGTTTTTTTTTCCCCAGGCAACATCCCTATTGTAGTCAGGTCTATAAAACCGTTGAAAGAGTGCATACAATTTATGTTCTATTGTTTATTTTTGCACCAAGTCGGGAAAGAATCCGACGCCTGGCAGAAGAAGCCGAAGTCTTGGCACAAGTTCCAGCGAAATTTTTAGCCAAGTTCTGACTTCTTCAGGTTTGACTGGTGTCCGGACACAAATGTCTACATTTAGAAGAAGCCGGATGAAAAACCGGCTTTGTGTAAATGTAAACAGTGCTAGGCTATGTTGTACAACCTGCCGGAAGTTTGGATGACCTAAGTCTTGCGTTTGTGTCCGTCGACCGGGAAAACAGTCGAGCATAATGGAAGCAATACCTTTATGGCAAAGATTGAGCTAACGGAGTCAGCAGAACTCAGACAAAGTCCAATCCAGTGGCTGATTTTGGAAAGATTGACAACCAATACTATTTGACTCGAAAAAATTGGCCAGTACAATATTTTTTGCTGTGTTTGATAGTATTATTTAATTTATTTTACTTTCTCCGTTCGATCTTCTAGGAGCTTAGATCAAGCAGAATAGTTAGATACCTAAAACAAAACCTTGTTTTCTATCATAAACAGAGAAGTGGTGTCTAGTATCAAAATAATTTTTCCAGTAGATTTTATAGAAATGTTGACTATAAAACTTTTTTGCATTTTGTGAGTGTGCACAAGACCAAAGTACTGATTTCACAGAGAGTTAAGTTTTCTTTGAAATTTTCGCACAACATTTTCCTAGCAATTATTTGTTGTCAGTTCAAGCTTCTTTATTTTAACTTTTATCAAAATCACTGTTATTATTAATACAACTTTTATTAATATCATGTTATGTGTTCATGTTGTATAGCAGTGGTAGCCTAGTGCTGTGACCATCGGACTGCCAAGTCATAGGTCTCGAGTTCGAACCCAAGGCAGGCACCTCTGACTTTTCGGATTTATGTGCGTATTGTATAATTATCACTTGCTTCAAAAACGGTGAAGGAAAACATCGTGAGGAAACCGGCGTGCCTGAGAGATATTTCTTGACGGCATGTGACGCCAAGTCAGAGGCCCATGGGCGGCTTTAAAACTCTGACACCAGGTTAGTTACTAACCACACGAAAAGAAGAATATCATGTTTTGTTATAAATTCACGGCCTGTAATCCCCGAAGGGTTGGGCAGAGGTGTACCTATTAGTACACCCACATTTCGCTAGTTATGTTTGAGTCTCATGCAATAGAAACGAGCCTATTGCCATCAACCGGGCACAAATCCAGACTCCGGGCTGTTACTGAGAAATTTCAGATGGGAAAACCTGATAACAGTTTTCCCCGACCGGGAATCTAACCCAGGACCTCATGCTCAGCAGTAGCGCCTGCGCACACTAGATAAAAAGGCAGACATAAAAAAAAACATTAACTAGTAAATTAATGACAGGTTGTTAAATACCTGCTGTATATTTTAATGGTCATTAAAAATTCATTAATCAGTTTAAACTGTCATTAAGATTTAGATAACGGTAAGCGTGAACTAGTTAGCATTGATAGAAATATTGATCAAGTTAATAAATATCAAATGTGAAAATCATAGTTCTTTTATATATTCCAATTTCTATTGTTTAATAAATGGTTCATCATACGGATTTATCAATGAAAAGGTTTCTTTTTTTGTCTCTTTGTTCTACATTTAACTGTCTATAATCTATGGTACAGTCTGCCTGAAAAAGATGCTAACATTGATAAGAATTCTTTTGATTGTCCATATCTTTTTCATAATATAGTATCAATGTGTAACCACAAATCATTTATTACACGTTGGCACAGAATAGTATAGAAGGCGCACTTCGCATTTTAGATATGAAGCAACAAGTACGCGGCGGGCTCGTCTTGTCAGGCCAATACAGTGTGCGTAACGTAGTCAGAAGATATAAGAGTTACGCGATAGAAAGAGAGGCAGCTTCTAGGTGTATAAATCTGTAGGTAATTAGCGCTGTATGATCTCAATTGCACGTTTTTGTGTCAAAGCAAGAGTCAACGACTCTTATTTAAAATGGATTTGCAAAGTGAACCATCTATATTAACCTGTGACGTTGGGTAGTTAATTGTAGCTGCTATCTAATTTTTTTCGCATACCAACGTTACTTTAAATAATTGTAAAAACAAGAAAAACTTTTTTTTTTTTTTTTTTGCATTTAATTTCAATTTCAATTTATCTTTATTGCAATCCATAATGTACACATACAGGTGGTACGAATAAATAAAATGAAACAATTATGCACCCTGTCGGGCACAGCAGAATTTTAAATAAGTAAGTAGGAGAGAAGAAGCTTATTACTAAATATTAGAATTATATCTTAACCGTCTATTTATTTTAAACTTTTTGCAGTTTTTTCATTTCATTAAGTGGTTATGCCAAGTTGCTAGATATGCTCGTACTTACAAACTATATTATTTACAAAATGTCGAAGCTAACATGATAAAGCCTTAAAATAACTGTCAAATTAAGCCACAAAACTGTTTCTACTTGAATTTTTAGGCATTCTAACTTTAAGTTTTAAAACCATTACTTAAAATCAAATTAAATCTTTAAAACATCAAAACCTGCTATTTTTTGTTTTAACCCAGTTATTAAAATACGTTTTTTTTTTTTTTATAACCGTCGGATTCCTATCAAAGTACACTATCTAGATTGAAATTTATATTTAAACCTGTAAATCAAAACCTATCACAATTTGAGCGCGAACTACAAGCTAAAAAGGTTCAAATAAACCAGTTGCCTTCAGTTACTTTTGATTGGTAGTTTAAGTTACCTTGTCGTGAAAGATCGTATCGAAATTATAACAACACGAACTCATTTGTGAATACAAATGCCTTGTTTTTTTTTTGTCCGAGCTATTTAAATGTTTATTACGCCGGTACATTAACCTTTATACGCGGACGATTTATTATTTGTTTATTGGTATTTTTCGATCGAAGGTAAAGCTACACTTGCTGCGGGCGGTCCGTGGATGTGTAACCACGTATTACAAATCGAGACACCTCCGTGTCTCGGAGAGCACGTTAAGCTGCTGGTTCCACCTGTCAATCGTAGATCTTTGACGGTCGTGACGGGTAGTTAGAAGACCAAAAGTCTGACAACCAGTATTACCAAGGAATAATAGGTGACCCAGTAACTGGGTTGTAGAGGACAGATAGACGGTCGCTCAATGTAAAATACTGGTATTTAGCTGCGCAACATAGTTGGAAAGGCTAGGCTGATTTTTTTATTGATATTTTTTCACTGACTCATATTGCTCAAATAGCCCGAAACAGCCATATCGACACTTTTAAATAATATTATTTTTTCTTGATGCGATTCGAACGAAGTAAATTTATTTGTAGGCAAACCGACAACTCGAAAAAGTTTATTTGCATAGATTGTATTTATACAGTTGTTACAAAATAATGTTTGGTTCCATTCTACCATTTGGTATGCAAAAATTAAATTAATTCAAAACATTTTAATTCACGTAACATAACCTACATGGGCACTTATGAAAGGTCAGAAGCTAGGTGCACGGTTCCAATTGGCCGTTTCTTATGGAGAAGAGCCGGCAAGAAACTCACGAAACGAGATAATACACCTGAATGATTGCAATAACTATACAGAAACCAAGGGTAAATGTGTTTTTAAAATTGGCGGACTTGTTAATGACGAAATGAAATTAAAATCCCACCGATTTGCCAGCTTTTATTAAGCTTAACTTATCATACTAAATGAATAAGGAAAAATCCTCTAAATATGGAGAGAAAAACAACAATATTCGCAAATAACCTTACATAAAATATAAGTACTCGTATACTTCCATCCGCCATTGCTAAACAAAACCTATCATTGTATTATAAGTGGTGTATCTGAATAATAAAGTGTATATTAAATAAATACACCTCATCATCAACACCAGCTGCCTAACCTTTTCCCAACTAGGTTGATTCGGCTTCCAGTGTAAACGGATGCAGCTGAATACCAGTATTTTAAATGGAGTGACTGCCTACCTGACCTCCACAACGCAGTTACTGGGTAACACAATATTCTTTGGCAAGATCGGCTGCCAGTCTTTCGGGCTTCTCACTCACTGCAATGATCACATATAATTAATCCAGAAATTAATATTGTAATGTTTGTTTCAGTGAAACCACTAGGAGTAGAAATAATTTCGAGAGAACAGCCGCTGTCAGTCGGCAGAAAGTCAGAGCTGTGGTGTAAAACGATGGGGGCGAGACCACCGGCCGCCATCACTTGGTGGTTGGGAGGGAAGAAGATAGATGCCATAACCAAAGAATCGGTAAGCAGAACCACGTTTTTTCTTTCAAAGTCAAATATTTTTTTTCAATTTGGCACATGAAAGGCACTTTTTAACGTCAAAACGTACAAAAAAAAAAAAAAAGATTCTAGTCGCCCCTTCCAAAAGCTAAGGTGATGATAATGAGTTGATTCTCAAAATGAAATAAAATCGTGAACACCTAAAAAAGGGAAACCCTGACTCCTGTCAGTGTCTAGTTATTCCTAGTGCAGTCGTCGCGGAATTATCTATTATTAACCTAAATATTTAATGGTAATATTCTTTGTATTTTATTTACACACCAATCTAAGCCATGCATGTAGCTTAGCCACCTTATAATAAACAATGTCAATGACAGACAAACCAGTGGTTTTGCTGGCCTGTGTTCTAGAAATTATCATTAGTAGTGATAGCCTCGTGGTGAGACCGTGGGACTGCCAAGTCATAGGTCTCGACTTCCAACCCAAGACCTCTGACTTTTCGGATTCATGTGCGTATTGTGTAATTATCGCTTGCTTCAAAAACGGTGAAGGAAAACATCGCATCGTGAAGAAACCGGCATGCCTGAGAGATATTTCTCGACGGCATGTGAAGCCAAGTTCCATGGGTGACTTTAAAACTCTGACACCTGGTTAGTCACTAACCACCCGAAAATACACACATCAACACGGTCTAGGGATATTTTTAAAAAAGCGAATTACTATCAATGTGTTAATTATTTATATGACATGTATATATTTAAAAGATACGTTATTTAATATTCTACCATTTTTTAATAATGGTTAAGGTACTTCGATTAAAATTTCAGGATTTTATGGAAAAAAAATGAAGCATAGACGGAAACCGTATATGAATTAACTTTTAATTTATGAGTAAAAACTGAAAAAAATTGAAAAATCATTTAATTTGTGTTTATAAACTTGAAGTTAGTAGTCTGAAAAAGCGCCCATGATGTTCATAACACATCGGCAACGATTCGGCATGCTCAGAACAAGGTTGTCAATGTCTTGCTGCGGAATATTGTCCCATGTCCTTCTGAGGTGCGCAAAAAGTTGATCTTCTGTAGCCAGATTTTCCGGAACTGCCTTCAGAGCTCTTCTTTGCAGCATATCCCACGCATGCTCAATGGGATTTAGATCTGGCGATTGAGCAGGCCAGTCTAAGGCCCTAACATTGTGTGTATGTAACCAAGCTGCTACCGTTCTCGCCGTGTGTGCCCGGGCATTGTCGTGCATGAGCAAGAAATCTTGCCCCATTTGTGTTCTGTGGGGCAAGATTACGGGCCCCAGCACCTGTTGTACGTATCGTTCTGCCGTCATATTGCCCCGCACCCAAACGAGATCCATCCGTCCTCCAAGACGAATTCCTGCCCAAACCATAATTATTCGTCCTTGGTATGGGTGAACTTCCTGAGGGTTCTGAAGACGGCTCCATCGTCCAGGAACTCCCCAAACACGCGTCCTTCGTGAATCTGGATGGAAGCCGAACCTGGATTCATCCGTGAACAGCACATTGGACCATTGCTCACGGCCCCGGCCCCCTTGGTTCCGAACCCATTCTAATCGTCGTCCACGATTGCCTCTCCGTAAAGGTGGGACCCGGAGTGGTCTACGAGAGCGTAGATTGCTTTCATGCAGTCGCCTTCTTACAGTTTGGTCACTCACAAGCACTTGGTGTTCCACTCGCAGCCTTTGGATCAATTGAGTCGCCGTTGCATTTGGTTGAGCTCGCGCAGTAATTTGCAAAAATCGGTCTTGTCTGGGGGTAGTGATGCGACTTGGCCCCCGGTGCCTCTCCGCTACTTCACCTGTGGCACGATAGCGTATCCACAATCTTGAAATTACATTTTGGTGGGTCCCTATGGCCTCAGCAACATTACGCTGAACAGACCCAGCTTCCAGCATTCCCACAGCTCGTAACATCTCCGCCCTCGTCAAATGTTGGCGTTGCATGGCTACAATACCTCAATTTTAACTTTACCTTTCGTTTAAAAATGAAAAAAACTGTAACTAAACGTTATTCGTATTGTTTTCTAAATTTCGCACAAATGAAAATCCCCTCTCCTACACATCAAGACATTTTTATGCCACCGAAACAAAAGAATTTTCAAAAATTTGAATTTGGAATTAGTCTGAGATAAATTACAAACAAATCGGTGTATAAAAGATTCCAATGCGGCCAGTACTTTTCGAGTTATTTAATTGAGTATGAAATATCCCTAGACCGTGTTGATGTGTGTAAGAAGAAGATTCTAGAAATATACTCTAGCATTGAACTTTTCCTAAATCTGTCAGATTTAGACAAAGATAAATTCTATAATACGTAGGCGTCTTTTCAGAATACGGGCCTTTAATCTTCAGTTTAAGTAACATAAGATTCTCTAAAACTTATAAAATCCATAACCGCAGGGTATAGAAGACGCGAACGAGACAGAATCGTTGCTCCAATGGATGCCATCAAAAGATCATAACGGTCAAATACTTACGTGCAGAGCCGAACATCCGAACTTCAACCATTCTAGTATTGAAAGCAAACTACCGCTGAACGTGTATTGTGAGTATATAAGTTTATTTTCATGTTCCTATTATAAGGTTTTGAATACGAGAATTTTGTTCGTTTCCTTGAGATGCTTGAGATGTTTCGTGTTCTTTTCTGTTTTGAATTTCAGATTTAAGAATTGTATTAATTTTTTTTTTATTATTCTGTTGAATTGAAAATTAATTAAATGAGTTTTTATTACGTCTGGGGGCATTTAGAGTCCTGCAGAGTGGTATAATTGCTTTATTTAGGGCTTAATTCTCCATCAGATATTTCATATAGGTAATTGAAATAGAATTGATATTTGACAATTTTTGTATGGAAAAAGTGTGTAAAGTTTGTATATAACTGGCGTTGTATCAATAAATTATAATTATTATTATTGCTGTTTTATCTTAAATTACAAAAAATATACGGTGATGAAGTTGCGGATTATGGATCCACTTTTGTGTCAATTTGTACAGATTGTTTTTTTTATTTGTTAAGTTTATTAAGTTACCATTAAAATAGTCTGCTCCTGTCACAAGGTGTATTGTGACGACGGAAAACTTCTAAGAAAGTATTAAAGCTAATATGTTGTTTGACTGGACAGATCCACTGAAATTTGTGTGATTCTTTCGTCAAAAGACCATTTTAGACTCTAATCTACATGGTCCTCATAATGATCTGAACAAGATTATGTCTGGACTTTAAAAGAGACTGTGACCTCTAAGTTTATTTCGGCGCTTCTCAGAATATCCCCCTCATCTACTTTTTAAAATATGATTGACATGTAAAAGTGTTTATACAAACCGACTTACAGAAAATACATTATTTATCATTAAAAAAATATAAATATTGGAAAGACGTTTGAATTCACAGACGTGCTATTAATTTTATTGAATGAACAAATGTCACAACTTGAAATAACTATTATACAGAACAGTGATTTAATAAAAAACCAACAAAATCAATATTTAATCTCAACAACGTTTTGTTTTTCCACGAAGCACTGACTTGTTTGCTGTAAAGCAAAAGTGTTCAGCTGCATTGCAGAATGGATATATAAATATTAAACTGCCTATCGGTTTGTTTAATTTCAATTAAAGTTAAGCAAACAATTGTTAAAAAAAAGTCGAAATAAATACTTTATTTACGACTGGCTGTGCCCTGCGGTTTCACCCGAATAAGTCTTGATCCCATGGGAATATTGAGATAAAAAGTATTCTTTGTCCTAACCTAGGATCTGGTCTATTCATGTACCAAATTTCATCCAAATCCATATAGCCATTTTAGCGTGAAAGTTTAACAAACAAACTAACTTACGCATTTATAATATTGTAGCTTTCGCCCGCGGCTCCGCCCGCGTGAAGGTTGAAAATTATCCCACGGGAACGCACTACCGGGATAAAAACTATCCTATATGTTAATCCAGGTTCTAAACTATCTGTGTGCCAAATTCCATCTAAATTCATTTAGCCATTTTTGCGTGATTGACTAACAAACATCCAAACATACAAACTTGCAGATTTATAATATTGGTAGGATTTACACTAGCTTTCGCCTGCGGTTTCACCCGTGTGGAGGTCAGAATTTATGCCATGAGAACGTACTACCGTGATAAAAACTATCCCATACGTTAATCCAGGTAAACTATCTGTGTACCAAACTTCATCCAAAACCGTTCAGAAGTATTTGAGTGAAAGAGTAACAAACATCCATCTATCCTCACAAACTTTCGCGTTTATAAAATTAAGTTGGATATAAGTTTATTAATGGTAGTTTAGAGGAGCTCGTGGCTAAGTAATAACAGCCGCATGGGTCGATCCATCAGGTTAAGCTATGTTTGCTGGGATTGGTCTGTGGATGGGTGACCATCTTTACATACCGAGACTCCTCCGTGCCTCGGAAAGCACGTTAAGCCGTTTGTCCCGGCTGTCATTCGTGGATCTTTGACAGTCGTTAAGAGTCGTCAGAAGCCCGAAAGTCTGACACCACCTTACCAAGGGGTATCGTATAACCCAATTACTGGGTTGTGGAGGTCAGATAGGCAGTCGCTCCATGTAAAATACTGGTATTCAGCTGCATCCGGTTAGACTGGAAGCCGACCCCAACATAGTTGGGAAAAGGCTAGGCAGATTGAATGGTAGTTTAGAATACAAAAATAAATCTTTAGGTATATTCAGACTTTTATGACCATAATAACTGTAAAAGTTATGTGGAATAAAATATTATTATAACGATTAGGTACTGACTAGGCAAAATGAATGTAATAAATACGTTTTCAGAAGTCGTTTTCAGAAAACTTATGTCAAATTACTTGATTGAATTTAACAGATTTATTGATCAGAGTCTTAGGCCGAAACTTATAAACGTTACTTGGCACGTGGTTTTGCTAAGCGTTATTCCTGCCACTGTCGCGCAAGTTTCATATTACAAGTGGAAGTTAGAGACGGGAATATGTTTAAGCCAAAGTAGGGACGTGCTAAGTATCGTTTATATTTTAAGTATTGTTTATATGGCTATATGGTTAAGTTAGCACAGAATAGAACAGAGGCGCCCTCCACATTCTAGTTATGAAACTACAATTACGCGACAGTGTTACGCGACAGAAAAAGAGGCAACTTCTAGGTGAATATAACTTTAGGTAATTAGGGCTGTGCGACCTGAATTGCACTTTATTGCGTCGTAGCAAAAGTCGCCTTTTATTTAAATCATTTTGTGGAGTCAACCATCTGTACTATCTGTGTTATCAGGAAAAGGAATACCTAATAATTATATCACAGTAGCAAACATATTAATTAAAAAAATAAACCACAAAACAAATTACACATTGGGTACATAATTATAGCAAAACATGGATATTATGGAACACAAATTATAGACTATCAAATGAATTGTTTTCGATATACTACAACCTTAGTTTTTGTTTACACTAAACCTCTTAAGGGGTCATTGTACTCATCATTATGAACAACTTTCACACATTATTTTAAATAAAGTTTCCGAGCCCTGCCTGAATATTAGCTCGTAAAGACCCGCCATTTTGCGAGACACTCTCGACACAAAACCAATTAAGTTAGTGGTATTTTGCATAATATGTCATGCAAAGCCATAACTATAATTGCCATAGCTTTTATTGTAATCGCCGGCTGGCAATTAATGAGTGGCTTATCGGGCGATAACTTCAAGATTACTAGGAACTTGAGTCACTGTTCCATGTTTGCTGTTGAATCATACGGAAATGAATCTACCGTCTACGGTATTTTATCGAGCCCTTACCACTGACTTATGGTAATCGACATAAAAAAAAAACGATTTATATCCCAAAGGTGCTCCCTCACCGGGAGCACTCGCCTGTTATGTAACTTTCAGTGTCGAGCATTACATTAGTGAGGGAGGAGAACCGAGCATTACAGTGCGCAACCTGTAATTATACAATTTGAGTATTACATCAGTGAGGGAGGAGAACCGAACATTACAGTGCGCAACCTGTAATGATACAATTCGAGTATTACATCAGTGAGGGAGGAAAACCGAGCATTACAGTGCGCAACCTGTAATGATACAATTCGAGCATTACATGAGCGAGGGAGGAAAACCGAGCATTACAGTGCGCAATGTCTGTAATATTTAATCTGAAATGTTGCATTACAGGCGAATTTTCGTCAGTCATTGAGGCAGTATAGTAACGTAATGCTTAAAATCGAATATGAAATGTTACATTAAAAGCGAATGCTCGTCAGTCAGGGAGGCAGTATTGTTACGTAATGCTCAAAATCGAATGTGTAACGTTACATTACAGGCGAATGTTCCCGGTGAGGGAGCACCTTAAGGATTATTTTAACTGTATCGTTTACAATAAAAATCACATTTTGGTAAAACCAAGGCGTGGCCGGTGGGTCTTCCGATCGGCAAAAATGTCAAAATTCCATACCCATCCGTCATTCTTTAGTGCTCACTTCCGTTCTATAAGGCACACTTGAACAAAATTTTATGGCGGTTTAGGCTGTGCATTGTCTGTCAATGAACGAAATCAATTTAATAACGACTAATGAATCTTTAAGAACAGTTAAGCGGATTAGGTTACCATTGATACGTCATCTATGTTATTTTAGGCATTGTAGTAGGGATGATGCCTGGGTAAAAAAAAAAAAACTAATTAGTCCGTCGGTCAGATAATAAAAAAATATTAGACACGTATTTTTTGCTTTATCATATTTATAAAAAAATACTTAGATAAAATGCATTTTATTTTAAGTTGGGGAGTGGGGGTCGCTACGTCACTAATATGTATAAAATCTACATACTCGTGACGTCATGGCACATTTTACCTCAATGTATCGCTGTAATCTTTAGCTTACGTAAAAAAAGAAAAAAATACGTGTCCAATATTTTTTTATAATCTCAAAGGACTAAAAAAAATTTTTTTGTCTTCATCTCTACCTACTTAAACTCACGTCTTGCCTCGTTATTAGATTATCCAGTTATATCTGTCATCATCTGCCTAGCCTGTCCCAACTATTTTGGGGTCAGCTTCCAGTCTAACAACCACGATGAGAGGATTTAGCTAAACACCAGTATGCAATTATCTCTGCATGCCCAATTAATCAAACCATAAGTTTTATGTAGCCATTTCAACAAAAAATCCTATAAAATATGTACTAGATCCTAGCTAAGTTTCATTTTCTTTACCAACCGTCTACTGCCAGAAATCTAAACGACTCGTTTTATATAGAAACATGGCCGTTCTAAGTGCTATCGTTAAAATAACTGTTTGTGTTCTCATTAGTAAGCGCACGATCCTTGGTAAGGTACGGCGAGTTACTGGTTTTACGATCTTTTTCCATTTCCTTCCACTCTTCGCTGGTTTGTGGCTATCATCAGCTCATTTAATACATTAATGTATTTTTATTACTTTACTGCGTAGTAAGGGGTGTTACACACGTTTAAGGGTCCGGCATGATTCGGCACAACCGGTTGGCAAAATTGGTAATAATATTATGTAGATATATACGTATGTTCGGAAAAAAGCCGCTTAGCTCGAATTGTGCCGAGCCGACCCGAACATGATTCAGCTAGGGTAGACATATAGGCCGAATGGTTTCCTGATCGCCATGAACTGAATGAAAACCGAATATGTGTATTTATTTATTTTTATGGATTACCGACGAGAGAAAAATGACTGAAAATCTACAATATTAAAACTTGTATAGTGTACATTATCCTGTAATGCACTCTCAATTACAGGTAACCACAGCAACCGAGTACACATGCTCATACATACATAAAAATTAACAATTCACACCAATATATAAGATTAAAATGACATGAATACAAAACAGAACAATAAAACCAAGCATTAAGAGCGCTTATCCTAAAAGTTGGCAACGTCGCAAATAGCTGTCAAGTATTTACCTGTTTTGATTAATTTGGCATTATTACTGTAGGTATGGAATTAAGAAATATGGCTAACTAGTGAACTAAAATATTGATTATGAAATGCAATAGTTAATATTGTAACACCGAATATTTAGTTTTAGATGTAAAACAAGTATTTGGAAACATTCCAAATTCCTTTTTTACATATGAAACGGTCTACAACGTCAAATTTAGTGTTATAATTGCAATTTATTATTAAAATCTAGTTCGCTAGTTAGCCAAATTTCATATTTCCATACAGTAATACTGCAAAATTAATAAAAACTTTGAAATATTTGACATCTATTTGCGACGTTGTCCAATTTCAGAATAAACGCTTTTATCTTAATTTTCAAAAATATTATGTATACTCGTATAAAAAGTAGTTGCTTCGGGTCAGATTGATTGTTTAACAAATACAGCCGAATTGAATGTGCCGACCCGTACAAGTGTGTCAACACCCTTAACGTTTTCAGCTGAACTAAAGTGAAAATTTTGCTCAGTGGCAATTTGCGTACCTACCTGGCGTGCAGGTCGTCGATATTTTCCATCGTATAACCTTTTACGATCAGCTGTTCGTAGTTTTTACATATCAAATTAAAATGTATGTGTAGTTACTGTTATTTGTAGCGCTTTTGTGGTGCAATTTAAAAATATAAAAACAGAATGTGGCTATGTTTTTTAAAGTGGTTTTTAATTGTATAAAATTGAGACGTTTAATTTAAATATATTATCTAAAGCTTGATTATTATTCATATAATACCTAGCTACGTAGTTTATGACGAGGTAAAATAATTTTACGAAATGCTTAATTTATTAAAATTACACGAATTAAAAGATTAAGACTCAATTATGAATTTTATTTAGATAGGTAATTTTTATATGATTTAAAAGCTAACAGTCATAAAATTATTATAATAATATAGGTATACAAAATACAGTTTATGAAAAAAGGAACTTTATTCATGAAGTCTTGAAGTCTAAATTGAAATACTTTGGTGTTTCAATTTCGTTTGAGCAAAGGACTTGCGTCTCGTAGGTATTACAGACCTTTTTGTTATTTTTTGTATGAAAAAATATCAAACAACTTTTCCCGCTAAAGACCATAATAATTAAATAAGAGTTTTGTACCATTGACTAATCTTAAGACCATATTATAATGTACCATATTCTGACAAATAAATGATTATGATTGTATGACTGAAATGACAAACAGTGACCACACTTATCGACTATTCTCTATACTTTAATACTTTTACTCTTTTTTGACATAATTTTTGTTGAAAATCGTAAATATGGTTTCGGTCGGCCCGGGTACGTTAACAGTGCGAAAGCGGTTAAAGAAACCAAACCACCTAACTAAAACTATATTAAAAGATGCAATACTAAATCTATTTATTAGAATTTAGAGTAAGAAAAGAAATTATTTAAATTCAGTATACCTACATTAGTAGTGCCGTGATGGCCCAGTGGTTAAGGCCTCGCCTCTCATGCACGAGGTTGTGGGTTCAAATCCGGGCAAGTACCAATGTGACTTTTTCAATTCATATGTACTTTCTGAGTTTATGTATCTTGGACATTACTGAAATCGGTGAAGGAAAACATCGTGAGGAAACCTGGACTTGTAGTTAATATAAGTCTGAAATCATCAACCCGTCTTGAGCAAGCGTGGTGATCAATGCTCGTGCCTTCTCTGTGTGAGAAGAGGCCTTTGCCCTGCAGTGGGACAGTAACAGGCTGGTATTGATACCTACATTGCTTTATTAACTATCTTAACTAATGAAAGCAGTCGTATTTTTAAAATGATTTTTTTTTGTATTATCATTTTCAAATGAAATTTTACAATTTTGTACATTAATTTTACAATAATTTAATTACTAACCCTTTAACAAGCTCCATTGCCAATTAAGCAATGTAAATTAACAACTAATATTTCTACAGTATTTTGAAGTAAAATGTTACTCGGTCTTTAGAAATGTAATACCTATTTTAAATTATTCTACCCCCCGGGCTTTGTTTCCAATTTGATATTTTGACGGAGCAAGTGTAAAAGTTAGTGGAATTTACTAAAGACTGTGGCACACTAAATGCGGGTCGTGAGCGATGCGGCTCTTTGCGTGACAATGATTTATTACGGTTGACACATCAAGTTCGAACGCGGGTCGTCTGCACCGCAGTTTTCGGCAAGTCCGCGCATACATTCTATCCTATAAAATGAGCAATATTTGAATATATAATATATTTTTAATCACGTTCTCGAAAACCGCTCTAACGATTTCGATGAAAGTTGCTATAAAGGAGTTTACGGGTGTAAAAATCGATTCAGCTAGGTCTCATAACTGGGAAAAATTGTGTTCTCTAATCTGTTTAATTTTGACAGTTCAACAACAATCATTGCGTTATTTACGTTGTTGAGCTGAACATTTTTTCAAACTTATGAGGCAATGGATTAGCAATCTGTTTCAAAACGATTCAGATTCTGATTGATCGTGGATTACGTAATTAGGATACAGGTACTTTGATATGATAAGTTACATCTCACATTCTGTATTTTTGATAATCTGAAAATGTTTAAATAATTTTCAAAGAAAATGCTAACGTTAAATTACAATCATATTGTATCTTAGTTAAAGCTCTTGAGATTCGAAGAATCCAGTACATAGATAGAAAATTACATTTACATTTTCTCATATACCTACATCTTAATTAGTATACAAAGTACTTACTTCATACCTTTTTAACGATTGATAACCTCCAAAAAGCCAAGATTACAACAGTATTAAGTTATTAAACAACCAATACAAAACGAACAAGACTTTATCCGTTGTAACAGTTGAACCGCAATTTCGTGGCCATTTCCGCAACTTTATTCCATGTTTACTTTTGTTTCGTTCATCAAAGCATTTATGATTGAGAAACGTTTGTACGAAATTGTAACTTGATTTTGTTGAAACAAGGTTGTAATTTGTATGTTTGTAAACAGACATGCCAGAAGCAACAATCCACCTTGGGGCTAAGATGAACCCGAATGACATTGAAGAGGGTGATGACGTCTACTTCGGCTGTAAAGTTGATGCCAATCCGCCTGCCTACAAAGTTGTTTGGGAACATAATGTGAGTACCTAATAAGTCTTTGATATTTATTTTCGTTTTCAATTTTATGTGCCAATACGTTGTTGAAATTGTGTTTTTCTTGATTCTGGAATTTGCTTTTTCAAGAATTTCTTGCATGAAAACTGGATATAGCCTGACAACTCGTGTTGAGATAGGTTTTTTTAGGATTCTTAATGAAAACAGTGGTGGAGAGCCCTTACTCCCCTTTTCTGAGGCACTATGTGGGGAGAATGGTCAGGTAGCATACGTAATATATATTCCTTGCTTTATCGTTCTCTGCACATCCTGCCGCAGTCACCAGCTATTGTTATACTTTTTATGTTTTATGTACTAACACTAGTGATAAGGTATTTTACTAACAAATTGGACCATATTGTGGTCCGAAATTAATTTAAAAAAATATAAAAAAATACTATTTACCAATGAAAGCTGCATTGTACATAGCGGGAATAATTGTATATTTATTAATTCTTAATAAAAAAACTTAACGTGTCACGTATTCTTGAAACCACTCTGGGAATGACAGAATACACAGTTTCATTAAATGTCGCATCGACAGCGCCATCTAGTGGTATTCTGTAATAAACGAATAAATTGCGCACCGACGAAATTGGTAGGTACAGTCAGGGAAATTAATGATATAACATCATAATATCACGCCGGTATTTCCCCGAAGGGTAAAGCAGAGATGTACCTACAGCACACCCACATTTCGACCGTTATGTTTTTAAGTCCCGTTTAAAGGCTTGTGCAGACCAGCGCGACTTGTCGCGCGACGCGACACCGGTTATTGTTATTCTGTGAAGTTTTCTTAGAAATTGTATTGTTCGTGTCGCGTCGCGCGACAAGTCGCGCTGGTCTGCACAAGCCTTAATAGGGGCTGAGCCTATTGCCATCAATCAAGCACAAATCCAGACTCCGGGCTGCTACTGAGAAATTTCAGATGGAAAACCCCCAATAACACTTTGCCCGACCCGGGAATTGAAACCGGGACCTCATGCTCAGCAGTAGTATTTGCGACCACAAGACTAACGAGATGGTCATAGAATGTAAGTTGTGATTTGAATATAAGTTACTAACGAGACACAATAGAATTTTTATTGTTATCGACTTCTAAAGGCAAATCGACAGTTGAACGGTCGGACAAGTTGATAAACAATGGATTTTCCTGTCGTATTTTAACGTTGTAAACTTTCCCTATTTCACGAGAGACGAAGTTAAAAAAACTGTGTGTCTGCAAAACTCAAAGGTTGGTTGAAACGAATTCTATTTTGTTCGCAATCGTTGCTAGGTAATAAGACTTCCGATCCTACGTGAGTCCCTCGTGACCAGCGCATGACACAATTGGACGGAGCGGGCTTTGCCAACTGAAATACCTAATGTTCGGTGCCTATAAACAAAACCGAATCGTTTTTCTTGCCAATAGTAGCATTATTTATTGGCAAACTGGTCAAATAAATAGATAGACAGCTACTTCCATAGGTCTACTATGCAAAGTGAGGTCTTTGCTTCGTTATTGATACAAAAGAGTTTTAATTTTAATTATTAACCAAGAACGTTCCGTAAATTATAGGAATCAGCCATAAGGCACTGTCTGACTACCGATCAGGAAGCGACTAGCATTAACGATTTTCTCGCTCAAGAAACCTACAAAAGTTGTAGTCACTCGTCGCTGTCGCACACTCACTGCTTGTTGCTCGCCAACTCGTTTTTGCCTTACCTGTTCTACTGGTGGCGATCAACGAGAACCGGGTAGAGCTAGCAACTTAAAACGAGTTGACGAGCAGCGAGTGCGCGACTGCAACAGGCGATTACTCGACGTATGTACTAAGTGGTAATCTCTTTAATAGTTCTTGTCGCTGCGGCAAACGAGTACTCGCCGCCGCGCGCCGGCCTGGACAGTCAGAGATCAACTAGTATATGTATTTATTTTACTTAACGACGATAACCGACTTTTAATGATTTTATACTGAAGATTACGTCTAAACAAGTAGTGACACAGATTTGAAAAAAAAAAAAAAAAAAATATTGAGCATTTTTTAATAACTTAATATAGAGATGTTTTAGATTATGTTTATATAACATAGTGAAATTAATTTATATAGTTATGCCTTTTATTTTTTTTTGATGGTGGGAAATTATCAAATAACTTCTCCCGCTCTGGGTGGAGCGGGAGGGCGTGTTAGACTTTTACTGACTAAAACCCACCCGTGTTCCTTCCGTTGTCTGTGTGCCGGGGTCACGATATCCCTTTCGGACAAACTCGCAACCCCCGAGGCATTGGCCCTTACGGACCGCGTCAGTTGGTGCTGACATCTCTTTAAGGCGCGCGTGGAACACAACGCGCCGTCGACCCGGCCCTGGTCCTTATCGGACGGCGAGCTACCCATTGCTCACCGTCCGCAAGCCCGCGCCTACGGTGGCCAGAAGTAGGCTCGCGACTCCCGACGCCCGGGTCGTCTCCTGCGACGATTAGGGGCACCAGGGCGCGAATCTTGCCGCTCCCTCGCGCGATCCGCCCCCTCCTTCGCAAGCATTACTGCTTCGCAGAAGGAAGTGACGGCCTCCCATGCACTCTCGCTCCGGACCATGGCCTGAACCAGGGATCGCCGCCGCCGATCGCCTCCGTGAGGACACGGTGGTGCTCCGCCCAAGCAGGGCAGACCTCCACCGTATGCTCCACCGTGTCCTCCGGGCAATCCATACAGTGGTGAATAAAGTTATGTCTAACGCGGTAAAAAAACTGAGAATCACGCAAAATCTATCAAGCGTACTTTTTTGAAACCTTCACCATTTTAAAGATAATTGAATTATTGACCTTTTAGTACACGTGTTTTATTAAAATACCTTTTATTTTATGTATAATAAATTAATAATGCGTCTAATTTGGGACAGCGCTCCTTGATGGGTGATTTCTATTACTGGCTGGACATACGACGCGTTGCGTGAGGTCAGTACAGAACTACACTCAAGGTCACTGGCATATATCTGCGTCTTAATTTGCACGGGACTTACAATATTTTGTGCGTTTATTGAGCGAGAAAATCGTTGATAGTCACGAGTCACTATTTTGTCGGCGGTGGGACAGGTGCATCAAATGTACACACCAGAAATAGAGCTGGCATTTCCAGTGATTCTATTTAAGTTTATGTTTAGAACATACATTATTCATCCAAAGTATACCATTTGAAGCATAATATAATTTTGATTGGATGTTTCCATTGGCCAGTTTCGGTGAAACGGTAGTGAAATATTCTGTCCACTAATTTCTGAAGAGAATTCACTTGACACACACACTAAATGTTAGTTTTATGTTAGGAATGACGTATTTGAATAATGTGGATGTAAAAGCACAAATTTACGTTTTACAGTACATACAATTCATATTAAATTTAAATACAGAACATGGTCAAAGGGTTGCGCTATATTAATAACGACTGCAATTTTATTCTTACAATTTTAAAAAGAAACTGTAATTGTAAAATGCTATTATTCTGTGAATGACTTTCTAAATGACACTGACTTAAGTACTGAATAATTTAATGTAATTTAATTTGACACACCTAATTATGACATTGTTTCAATTTATTTAATTGTATACCTATTGTATTCGAGATTATTTTATTTTTTATTATATGAATGTACTATGCTGACTATTGTTGAACTGTAATATCTCAAAAATAATTTAACTATGTCATCACTGCAATTTAATTATTAATTCACTAAATTTAAAATAATGTTGCATGCCTATTATAAGGTAGATTGCTCAAGGATCAACCACCAAACTGTCACATCTAATTTACTGTACCTGCAATCTATGCAAATAAATATTTACTTTACTTTACTTTAAAAATATTTAAGTTCACAAAAAAAAAACAATCTTTACTCTCTGTCGTCTGCGCACAGCCTAACTTGTTGCATAAATTCTGTCAGAGCTTTCTAAAAATGTTCTATCATTTAGGGGTTTATGTATGGGCACGCCACAATTGCGGCGATAAGTCCCCTCTTTGAGGAGTGGCTAGAGAGGCGCCACGGCGTCCTCACCTTCCGCCTGACGCAGGTCCTCACCGGACACGGTTGTTTCGGGAGGTTCCTGTTCAGGATAAAGCGAGAGGAAACGCCCGGGTGTTACGATTGTGTGGATCGCCCGGAGGACACGGTGGAGCATACGGTGGAGGTCTGCCCGGCTTGGGCGGGGCACCGCCGTGTCCTCACGGAGTCGATCGGCAGCGGCGATCTCTCGCGTCCGGCCCTGGTTCAGGCCATGGTCCGGAGCGAGAGTGCATGGGAAGCCGTCACTTCCTTCTGCGAAGCAGTAATGCTCGCGAAGGAGGAGGCGGAGCGCGCGAGGGAAATACAAGATGCGCGCCCTCGCGCCCCTAGTCGCCGCAGAAGACGCCCCGGGCGTCGGGAGTCGCGAGCCGACTTCCGGCCACCGTAGGCGCGGGCTTGCGGACGGTGGGCAATGGGTAGCTCGCCGTCCGATTAGGACCAGGCCCGGGTCGACGGCGCGTTGTGTTCCACGCGCGCCTCAAAAAGATGTCAGCACCAACTGATGGGGTCCGTAAGGGCCAATGCCTGCCAGGGTTGCGAGTTTGTCCGAAAGGGATATCACGGCCCCGGCACACAGGCAACGGAAGGAACACGGATGGATTTTAGTCAGCAAAAGTCTGACACTCCCTCTCGCTCCGCCCAGAGCGGGAGGAGTCATTTGATGATTTCCCACCCAAAAAAAAAAAGAAAAAAGAAAGGGGTTTATGTATAAACATTGGTTAAGAGCGTATACTCTGAAACTGAGCAACCTCGGAAATAGATGTCAAATATTTCGCAGTTTCGATTAATAAGGAAATAATTAATGGATGGAAATAAGTAATGTATATAACTAGCGAACTAGAATATTGATTATGAAATGCAATCATTAATATCATAACACCGAATATTTAGTTTAAGATGTAAAAAAAGTATTTGGAAACTTTTCAAATGCCTTATTTGCACCTAAAACGGGTACAACATCAAATTCAGTGTTATAATTGCAATTCATTATTAATATTCTAGTTCGCTAACTAGCCACATTTCTTTTTTCCGTAAAGTAATATTGCCAAATTAATTAAAACAGGTAAATTTTTGAAAGTTACTTGCGACGTTGCCTACTTTAAGGATAAACACTCTTAAAGTTAAGTAATGATTAGCGACTGTTTAAACATACATTTTTGACGTTTGAACGTCACTTAGCTTTAAGCAACGTATATAAAAAAAACCCTAAAAATCCCCTCTTAAATAAAAAAATATAGCTAACAAATAATTGAACAATCATCAAAAAAGGGTACCAGAATAAATGAATACGTGTTCAAATCGTATCAATTTACATCCCGCATGGCAACCAGGATTAACGTCATGATAATGTCATTTTACCAGACTGACATGCTTAATGAAGGCAGCGTATCAGCATTACATTTGGTCGAATCGATAAAGGTAATCAAATCACTTGTTTATTTAGGGATTTCGGTGTGTAAACTCGACATGTCAGAATGTTTTGTGAATAGAAATCAGTTAGGTTGACGTTTTGTGGTCTGCAGAAAAAACGGATTCGAATCACAGCTTTTATTTTATTTTAATTGGTTCACCAAAAATTGTTTACACTGGATTAATGCTAATTGGTAACATGCAAAAATGTATATTCAACGGTGTAACAATCACTTACAGGTAAACTCCACATGCATAAAGAAGTTGTACAAAAATTAATAATAAATTAATCTAGTTTTAAATAAAATTACTTATCCAGAAGTCTTAATCATTAATATAACAATATACCATACTATTATATATATATATAATGAAAGGAGATAATTAATGAAAAGGAGAAAGTTAAAATCATTAATTTTATTTCGGGGTTTTTTTTTTCTACCCTGCGCTTTCCCCCTCATAAGCCTCATAGGTCTATTCACTCCTTCCATTTTTGCGAGCTCGCACCACCAGTTCCAGTTCCAGTTCTTCCAGTTTAGACGTAACTTATCCAGTTTGTCCCACCATCTCCTACATGATCTGTCGTGAACCCGTCTTACCATCTTAGGGCAACAGTTCCGTGCTATTTGTGGCCACACTTTGTCCAAATGCGGCAGACATGTCCTGCCCAGTCGAATTTAAGTTGAGCAGGCTTTTGAGCCATGTCAGCTATATTATTTCTAGACCACAGTACTCGTATTGTGTTTCGGACACGATCCGTTAATTTAGCGCCAAGGGAGCGCTGAGGAAGGCGCACGTGTGTTAGTGTTGCAAATCTCAATGTTTTCAAAGCGGACGTCGAAGCGGGTCGAACACTCAAATAAAATGATCACTTACTGCAGAACGTGTTGTAACGACTAGTCGCAGATGCAAAGGACAGCTCTGCGACTAGACTAGACAAAACGCAGTTTGCGCTGTCACTTTCAGCTTGTTTTTCCGATTTTATGTTGCTATAAGGGAGAATATGATCAAAAAATTTAATTACTTGGATTTGAAGGTTACATGATACATGTCAGATACATGAGACAGCTATCTCTAGAATAACGATACAATTGCGATACTGAAGGCAGGAAATAAGTAATTAAGATGACTTAGAGCGTTTACAAAATAGAGTAATATTATTTTTGTAGCTGCGCCCCGCGGTTTCACCCCCATAAGTCTCGATTCCGTAAGATTATCGGAATAAAAAGTATTCTATGTCTTAACCTAGATCATCGTCTACCTATGTGCCAAATTTCATCCAAATCTGTTCAGCCATTTTAGCGTGAAAGCGTAACAAACAAAAAAACTCATTTTCGTATTTATAATATTAGTTAGGATTTCATCAGACACAAAACATTACTTGTCATAAATTTTATTAATGGTAAAAATAATATCCTTAAAATGATATAGAAACATGATGGTTCATTGGTAATTAACATTTACATTAAATGAATATGATAGAAAATAGCTTTTCAAATGTATTGTCTAATTATTTTCATCGTAATCGTCAATTAGTTGTAATTATGCTGGCATAATTATTTACCGTACAAACTCTATATTTAATCAACATCAACCATTGTTCCAATTAATTCAGGTATTAATTGTGACAGGAAGTCACTCTACTGTCGCAGTTTCCGCCTCCAAATATTCCAAAGTGAATTTATTTGATGATACTATCAATTTACGGGACAGAAAATAAAGCATTGAACCCTGAAACGATGGCAAAAAACGTGTATCGTATTTTCGTAATATCCAGGTTTTATACTGATTGGAAATCTCGTGTGGCATCACCTTTATCCTACGGCATTGGTTGCGCATTTTTTTGGTGTTCAGCGCTAACATTTTATAAAAGGAAATCGGAATGAACAACTTACACATATGCCTATATGACAGACATGGCATAAGACGATCTCTTTGATGTGTTTTGATTTAGAGGTAAAATGAGAACATATTATTTAGGAAGAGGAGAATAGAAATCAGAGAAATTGTTTTTACCACAAGTCAGATGTTTCCTTTACTAAGAAAAATGATTATTTCTATTTACTTTTCAAACCCACTCAAAAAGTGGCTGTCTCAAAAGTATTCCTTCATGATATACTTTCAGGATATCACAAAAGAATTTAAAAAATATGTTGTGTCACTTCTAGTTCGAAAAGTGTTGCCTATTCTCCTTTCAATGTACCTACTACATACCACCACGTTACATTTTCAATTTTCCTCAAACATTTCTTCCAACTGGTGGCCAACATCGACCAACACTCTTTACTATCAAATGTTGTTAACCAACATCGACAAGCATTACCTTCCAAAATAAAAACCAAATAATGTATCCACAGGGTGTCCTACTGCAACACAATCCCGCGAACGGGGTTATAGTGACGGGAAACACCAACCTAGCTCTACGAAACGTGTCTAGACTGCAGGCCGGCCACTATACGTGCACCGCTTCAAACGTCGAGGGGGACGGCAAGTCGCCACATTTGCATATGCAAGTTGTTTGTAAGTAAATCTAGTATAAACTGCCTGTATAATTAGTTAGATAAGTCGGTTTTTGGAGTAATGTGTTTATATTTTGAGAGAGACTGAAATAAATTGTTTTGTTTGACTTGTTAAGATAACAAAACGGCACAAAAAATAAATTACAACACTGTAAGTGCTAACTTTAATTTTAAAGTAAGTTGTCGACTATGTAAAATATGCTTACTTTTAGAAGACTATTTTCTAAATCGTCGTTTTTTAAAGTAAAAGTATGCCAAGCAGTATCCAAGAACTTATTCATGGATAGGACGATTATAGAACAAAAAAAAAACTGTAGAGATGTTTTGTATCAGCCTGTAGTCTGCTCAAAGGAATTCTTAAGTATGGCGTAGTCTTGATCGTTGACCTCGAAATGAAGGCTAAACACACTGTCCTGTAAACTTTCCAAAGATACGAGTAGTTTCCCAACATTCTATTTCCAAATATACTCTTTTATTATCAATTTAGATATTTCAACATATTCTCTTCCCAAATAAATTTAGACGAGTCTAGCCAAGTGCCATAGTAATTTTAAACGTCAAACAAATAGTTTTTGGACAGCTGTTTGTTTTTTAGGTTTTTGTTTTTTGGCACATGACAGCGCGTGAGTAGATGCCGACTGAACGGAATGTTGCCATTTTAAATATTATATTATAAACATTTAAAATTAAGGATTGTGTATTTATTTATTTATTATTTATTATTTATATCTCATTGTATGCTGTACTGGTCGACGTCTAATTTAAGTCTTAATTTTAATTCTAAATTAAGTATTGTGTATTTATTTCATTTTTTATTTCTTATTTATACCTCATTGTATGCTGCACCGGTCGACGTCATCATCACGTCAAAACCAAACCAGCCATCGGCTCTGTGTCGCATAGGGTCGCAGCATTATGCTGAGCGATGGCCGTTTTGCGTGGACGTGATGCATATGTTCACCCAACTTGTTCTTTTTTATGTTTGTGTTCTTTCTTTGTGTCATGTTTACCGAAAATAAAAGTATTTTCTTTCTTTTGTTTATACTGTAAATATTGGTCTACGTGGGGCGTTCAAGAAAGTAGGTTAAGTTTATTTTATTACAGCATCGTTAGGGAATACCGAGATATAAAAACAGCCGGGTAAATGGGTGGGCGGCGCTTGAAACCAATAGCCTAGTGGTGCATTGTGGTTTTAATTTCTGTTTTTAGAAGATTTAATTTAGACGAGCACAAATGTCGGTTAAATACCTATCTTGGTGAATTATCTTGTAGGTATTTAGACATCAATATGCAAATTTATAATATAGAGGGTTTCTCACGGTTTTTTGCTTGGTGTGGGTAATTTTACCCGAAGGGTGCCCATTGGAACCCTATTACTAGCCTCCGCCGTCCATCCGTCCGTCTGTCTGTCAGCGGGGTGTATTTCTTGAATCGTTATCGCCTAAACGTCATTCCTAACGTTAGGCAAATTATGATAAAGCAGCGCATTCAAGATCAAATTTGAATGACGTAAAACTATTACTAAGTCCATTCTAATTTATAGGTACTTTAACACAACGGGATAAAAGTTACATTGCAATAACTTACTAATGTTTTTACGTCATTCAAATTTGACCGTGAATGTTGCGCTTCAGAAACGTTTAACGTGTAAACAACGAATTATTTTTTATCGTTTAGATGACAGCAGATAGAGATATACGGAAGAAGCAGACTTCTTCCGTATATCTCTATCTGCTGTCATCTCTAGTAAGGCCATATCATCTGTCACACACCCATTTATTGCATGCCTCTCAAAGCTTCAGCGTGTGAGAGTGCTCTCTTGATATGTCGCCTTGTCAAAAGTCCCAACATAAAAACGTTTCAGTACTCTCAATTATACATGAAATTCATATTATCAAGGAAATTTCAAAAACTAGAGACTTGACATTATGAGATTAATATATTTTTAGATAGGTATACAGAGTGACTGGATCTGGACCCGCCATAGCAAATTCGCATATAGAGGAGGTCATTTGCTAATTATAAGACCTAAAATAAAGTTAAAGTTTTATAGTTTAGGAGATATGTCAATTTTTATATTTAATTTAGATTTTTCCAAAATTTTACATTCAAGCATTCATAACTTCAGTTTTTTTTATTTGATCGTAAAGATTTTTTGTATTTTTTTTTAAAGCGTTCTATCTTATTTTTAACCCTAGTTTGAGGAAAGATGTTTATGTCTACCAAAAAATAAAGTTATGAATGCTTGAAGGTCTAATTTTGGAATCATCTCAATAAAGTTAAGTAATTTAAATATCTCCCAAACTATAAAACTTTAGTTAGGGAAAGTAAGGTTCAATAATTAGTAAATGACCTCCTCTATTATGCGAATTTGCTATGGCGGGTTCAGATCTAGTCACCCTGTTTATAACAAACAGTGTAATAAAAAAATTACGTGTAGTACTTCCAGTTGGGAAGTGTGTCTGTGTCGTCACGATTCACGTCATCACACACAATGGATAAATGTAAATCTTCTTCTATAAGTTTACTTTCATCCTTCGAATGAGCCCTATTGATTTTCATTATCCAACTCATAAACCGTTCAAAAGATATTAACAAAATTTGATGAATTTTTCGTAGGTTTTATTCCGTTAAATTTATCGTCAACATGTTTCTGTCTGTGCCGCGAGCACTTTGCCATCTCTTATGTCATCCACTTTCGTATTCAAAACTTCCCTTACAACAACATATCCCTCATTACTTCTCCTAGCACTATCAAACCTATTTCGTAGTGTTTCTTTATGTCAACATTTAGAAGTTACACACTCGTTTATTACTACGTCATCATCACTGTCCCAACCCAAGTTTACCGTCAAGTTTACGTTACCATCAGGTTTACGTTACCGTCACGTTTACGTTCGGTTCTCGGGAGTCATTCCATCGCACGCAATGCTCATTCCAAGTCTCTTTCCAGCCATTTCAGTAGCTTGTTTACTTTATTTTCATTCCTTTTATTTTTGTTCGTCACTGGGGAAAACGTAAAACCTTTTATCGTTACGGCTCACATCAGTCGATCCTCTATTGTTTAAAGTATACCTGTTATGGTTATGTCGGAAGGTAGTTTTGTCATTGTGTTGGGTATAGGTATAGGGAGAATGCGTCGTAAAAACGTGTTGGTTTTTAATAATATGGTTAGACTTTTTGGGTGTTTTTAACTGACTTCAATAATAAAAGGAGGAGGTTTTCAATTTGATTCTATTCTTTTTTAATGGTTGTTACCTCAGAACTTCATCATTTATGAACCGATTTTAATAATATTATTTTGTTTGTAAGGGTATCCTGAGGTGGTCCCATAAACATTTGGTCAAGTTCTGATAAGTTTTTTTTTTGAGTAAGCTTTAATAAATAAAAAAAAAATAAAAAAAAATCGTTTATTTTCAGGCGTCGCCGGCCCATAGCGTGTTAGTAATCAGTACAAACTTAAAAACTATGTTAGTAGTAACACTTAAACACACATGAGTACTCGTACAACAATAAAAACACAAATACACAATAAAAACACAAATACACACTAAAAATACCGCCAAGATAAGAGGAGGAAGATTCATCAAGTCCCATGTCTGACATGCAGTTTGATAAATCTATCCATAGTAGGCCCTTCTAGCCTTTCTGCAAACACCTTCAGAATGCTATTGCTGCTTCCCCTCAATCTACGTATCACTGATGCCACTTTTTTGCGCATGATCGCGAAATAATCGTCAGTGTGCGCATCCGCAAACATCCCTGACGCACTACAGTAAGGTGGAAGCCTCAACAGCGCCCTGAAGGCGTTATTATATTGAATTATTAATAATACGTTACGCGTTATTAATAATACGTATTTTTTATTATTTTGTATATTATTATCAAATCAAATAATTTTAGCCATTTTATTTTTCACTGTCAAAAAGTATCTAGTAGTAGTATTATGCTGATGATTTTATAATAACTTCCTGTCACTGTTATTTACATATCTAGCAATTGTATACGATTTTTACCGTAGTACTAGTAATCATGAGCAATTCATCAAAAATACTTTCCAGAACTTCTTTCAAAGTTCAGCAATATTGCCATAATCCTAGAATTTCCTACGAAAATTTATGAGTTAATATTTTGATTATAAATTTATAATAATACACAACAGTTTTCGCAGATGGCTAAAATTAACTTGTAAAATGGCTTTGCGTTGGAAAGTTTACTAGATTTCGTAACTTTTGATATCTAAAAGATTTCTCTTAGAAACTTTTATTATTATTCCCTACAGACTTAACTCGAATATTTACGTTGAAATACTAACAGCAATATTTCCACTTAAATGTGTCATTGCGAGACAGTAAAATAATGTGCTGACCCGGAAAGGTACTGAAAACAACAGCCCTGTCAATACGGATGATATAATGAATGCACTGTGTTATCGAAAATAACAATAATTTAATTTAAGAAATACCTTTTGTATCATGATATTTTATTTTTGTTTCAATAACTGTAAAATTCTGCTAATTTTGGACAAACAAGAGAATTTCAAATAGTGGTGCTAGAAATCTATTTGATTTGAATCTTTTGGGAGGGTGCCAGACATAAGTAACAAAGACGTGATTTAATATAGTTAATTGAATCAAAGCGTGAATTTGCGGAAATCCATTATAAAATACAATAGACGACGTATATTTAGGAACGCGCGCCGATGACGTCATATCTGTCAAGGACCGGGGCGCATTCTGACGGCGTGAAGTTTCTATGCAGACGAAGTGGCACTTTTTCGATGCCGCTGGTACTTGACGGAATGCGCGAACTGTCACTCATTCGGTGCCGCAGGTCCCTAAGTGAGGTTCTTCAAGAGTTATAAAGGCGCACGTGTTCGGCGCTTGACGTGGCAACACGTTGTGTCCGCGTTCGCAACAAGTCAATCGTCATCCTGAGGATGCCACGTTGAGATGAAACACGGTTCGATTTCTTACAGGGTCCTTTATGACTCTTTAAGAACAGTTAAGCGGATTAGATTTTTGATTGATTGTTGATCACTTAATTTTCATTTATAGGGGAATATAATAATGTGCATTATACAAGCTACCACAAATATTAAAGAAAATTAGGAAATTACAAATATATAAAAAATTGCGAAGACAGATGGATAAAATATGCTTTAGTGGGAAGATCTCATTGGGCATTAAAAAAATTGGCAATCAAAGTGAGTTCCTAAAATTGCATCACTATCGCGACGAGCGCCTCCTTGACTCATAGCGTTGTACTCGTAACTACGAGTATGACTCATATTGAGCGACTGGAATAACTCTGGGTTACACTCGTCTGCCGCCATTAGAGCTTTACTATTGCATTTATTTCACCAATAAAAGAAAACCCAGTCCTTAGTACTAAAGACGATTTAATATTATGATTATTTGATACAAATTAAACTCTCTTTCTCACAGATAGACCATTATGCCAAAGAAAAGAGATGAAGATAATAGGGGCTGCCCTACAAGAGCCAACGACGGTTACGTGTGAAGTTGACGCCTTTCCACCACCAGACACGTTCGAGTGGACCCTCAATAATTCAGCAGGCTCCATCAAAGTAGATCCCGTAAGTAAAACTTATTAACATCCATCCTGCTTTATATTTGTATAGTCGAAGTCGTATTTGTAAACAATATATGTTAAATTAGAGCATTTTTCTAATAACTTAATCTGTGAATATTTTATTTAGATCATGGTTTGTATAACACAGAATTTGTAAAGTTATGTCTAATGCGGAAAAAAAACTGTGAATCACGTAAAAACTATCAAGCGTATTTTTCTAAAACCTTCACCATTTTAAAGATCATTTAATTATTTATCTTTTAGTATACGTGTTTTATTAAAATACCTTTTGTTTAATGTATAATAAATTATAATGCGTCTAATTTGGGACAGCGCTGCTTGATGGGCGAGTTCTATTACTGGCTGGATGTACGAAACGTTGCATGAGCTCAGAACAGAACACGCAAGCTAACTACTCAAGGCCACTTGCATTTAGTGGCGTCTTAAGGTTTAATGTCACTTGCATCTCATAAAATGACATACATTGTCGTTTATATTAGTCTACATGACAGTTAGATAGTTTCAACCTTAGTGAAGTTTCCATTTACTGGGAATTGTTGTCAAAGTTGGTAAAGCAATTACGAATCAACTATACACTAATAAATCTTTGTGGTCTTTTACTTCGTTTTTCTACGCTGAATAAACTAAATTAACTAAAAAACTATTACAATTAAAAATAATTATATTAAACTTAACCTGACTGTAAACAAACTAAAATATGGCGTCGCAAAATTCCTACGCATTGCTGTCGACTGGTAATGTACCCAAGAGACTGGCGGCATTGCCACGTTGTATGGCATTTTTCTTCATCAATAGATTAGTTACTAAGAGTCTTGCAAGGAGCATAGTAACTCAAAAATATGTAGATTGTTATGCCCGTTTTCACTTTCACTAAGTGATACTTAAATGAATCAATAAATAAAAGTAAACTGTTGAATTTTCAACTCTAGGCTCAGCACTCAGAGTTGAGAATCCAGCTAAGTCTCTCAATATCACCTTAATGATTTCTTTTACAACCATTTATTCACAAAAGCCACTGATCAAGAGCTGCACGTTAGCAAACATTTAGTTATTTTTTTTACCTAGAACATAGTTTCCAATCATTCTTTAAACAAAATAATATTGTACCAACAGAATTATATAATTCAACTAACGTAACATCACAAGTAGGTAATCAGTTGCATGACACAACCCATCTACCTGACATAAATCCCATTGCTGGCTCTTGACACAAAAGGAAGGCCTCGGAAGGCCATGGAATGGTGTATTTACAGCCAAAACCACATAATGTAGGAAACATTTAATACGTTATAATAAAAGATAATGATAGCCCTTCTGCTATGATTTATGTCCCCATAGATTTTAGGTACAAGAGCTTTAGGGGAGCAACCGGACGACGTTAAAACTGAATGGGTTCAAGTGCTATTTTCTGTGGCTGTTTCTTATGATTGTTGCCGTATTATTTTCTTTATGTGGACTAGATTGTATCGGTTAATATTCAGTAGTTATGATACGCAGAGCAATAAGTACAGATCATGATAGGTGCAAGTCTGTTAATAGGGAAAAGTTGCATTACCCTGCCAGAAGAAGTGGTTCGGCACGCTTTAAGTGTCCCAAGACTGTATTAGAGATTTCGCGCACTAGGCGGCCACGACCGCGACCGTGACCAGCACTCGTACCATGTTGACGGAAGAATAGACTGAATGACAGATTCACAATCACAATCTGTCATTTTGTTTATTCTTCCGTCGACAAAACCCGTTTCTATTGTGGTCATGCTATGTGTGCAAGTAAACTATAGAAACCGATACGAATCGCGCACTTGCTCGCAATGGCCGACTAGGCGGCCACCATACAATACCACTAGATGGCTACGACTGGCCGGAGTCGAGGCCGTCTAGTGCGCGAGATCCGTACAAAATTGTGAAGTTTTGCATGTCATAATTATGTCTGACTTATTGACTATGTATTAGGAAACTCAATTACTGACTTTAAGACCAACACTATTGAAAATAAATGATTCTGATTATGAAATAATTCATGAAATGTAATTAAATCATTTCAAGCGAAAGTCCTTCGATTTAAATTATAAAGAACGTCTAAACTGATTAGGTTATCGCATTATACGCGTTTATCGTCCACTTTTGAGTTCATAACCCATTACCAGTCCAGGACTCCATTCTATAATTAAATTTGGTTGGCTCGAATGTGAATAGTAGTTGACGTGAGATACGGGTCAAGTGACAGGCGACAGGATAACTAGAGGGCTATTGTACCAGGCGCTTTGATCCCCAGTTATCTGTAAACGTTAGAAATTAATATTGGTGGGCTGTAAAGCTAAAGGTAATTTTTAGTAAAAATATATGTAGGTACTTATATATTTTACAAGCTTCTGCCTGCGACTTCGTTCGCGTAGTGTTTCTTGTTATAACACTCGGCAATTGTGTAGTTCCTATCCTAGTGAAATAATTTGTGAAAGTAATCTTATCTACTTCCAGAGATTACCTCTTACTCGTACTAACAAAAAAATACTTGTTTAGGATATTAGTTTAGATTTATCTTTTTCTGGGAGATATAACAAGAAAGAGATTAGAGAAAGTATAATGTTTTTTTTTTTTTTTAGTATATTTAATTTACACGCAGTTCTTAACCAAACAAGTAACAAAATAAAATAGTAACTAACAGAAGACTTTTGACAGATTTAACAGCGGGTCCCAAACTAGGCACTGCCTGTATCTTGGTGACTCAGATTATACACTAAGTATAATGTAAGAAAAAAGAAGTATAATGTAACTAAAGGTTAAACGTAGATTTAGAATTAATGGTTCGTGGATGGTTGACCATATATTACGTATCGGGACCCCACCATGTGTGGAAAACCACGTTAAGCCGTTGGTCCCGGCTGTTATTCATAGATCTTTGACAGTCGTTACGGGTAGTTAGAAGCCCAAAAGTCTGACAACCAGTCTTACCAAAGGGGTATCGTATTTCCCAGTAACTGGGTTGTGGAGGTCAGATAGGCAGTCACTCCATGTAAATAACTGGTATTCAGCTGCATCCGATTAGACTGGAAGCCAACCACAACGTAGTTAGGAAGGGGATAGGCTGACTGATTTTGGTATATTTTTTTCACTGCCACGTATTACTCAAATAGAAATACAAATAGAAAAAAAAAAATGCATAGATTGTAAATATGTCGCAGCCATCTGGTAAAATTTGCCAGCTAATTGGACGCCTAGGCCGTTCACGCTGGCATTCAATTGGATGCGTAGGCTGGTAGTAAATTGAACTATAATCATTCAACGTTATACAACTTGGCGTATTTGAAAGTCAGTCCTTTGAAGATGACTGACCAAGACTCAGCCAAGTGATTCAAATGGTGAAAAAATTTGAGCAGGCAGTAGATTTAGTATTAACCATATTTAAACTCGCTGAAACTAACGCTTAACTAGTTTTCCGTCTCTTTCTTGTTCTATTTGTAAGAAAAGAACAGCGATATTTTTTGTAAAATTTTGCAGGTCTAACCAGGGAGTCTAATTTCTAACTCCGTCAACGAAGATACGGGCCCGACCGAAAGTGAAATGATCCGTCAAAACAAGTGTCAAATTCAATTTTCTGACAGGCAAAGACACCTCGGGAGTAGAGACAACTGTCAAATTATATCGTCATTAATTCTTAGTTCAGGTCCCGAACTCATCTTCTGGCCGTAAATGATTCGGTACCCGTAACTTCGGCTTTCATGCTAAGAGTGTAGACCCCCAGAATCAGCACCAGTAGGTACATTAAAAAGAACAAAGAGTCGTCTATTAGAGAAAAAAACTCCTGTTCACTTTTGGAGCAATATTTTCTTTTAGACTTTAATATTTTCACTTTATCACTTGTCTTATAAATTCATGTTTCTCGGTCAAACGAATTCCCGGAGCCAGACACGTGTGAAGTAAAAAATAAAACAGAGAACTTTTGGCGAAAGATTTGACTCGGCATCTGAGTTTCGGGAATTGTGAAATTCTCCTGAGAAATTATTCTAAATGTTACGTTGGTAATATAATATAAACATAAGGTTTTCTCAGAAAACCTACTTTAGTTTATAGGATTCTCGGAAATGATAAATAATTTACCGTATTTTTTTGAAGAATAGGCCGAAGGGGAAATTCCCATAATCTATTCTATTTTTAATATATGGCAACCAAAGCCGATGTCGACTATTATGCCAATGTCTAAATTGCATTGAAAAAACAAGTGTTTATGAGAATTCCCTTATTTTTAAGAACGTTTGCATTCTAATCCCACTCTCCATCTGTCAAAAATACCTCAATTATTCTTACATTTTTGACAAATTATTTGATATTGATTGACGCCGAGATTAGATTGCGCCTATATTTTAAAGTTACCGGACATTGTTGAACATGAACATAACACAATACAATTTTAATCATGTTTAACAAAGTACCTGAGCGACCGAGCCCCGGTGAGAATATAGAATGCCCATTTAATAGAATAGGATAGTTCATACTAATTCCATGTTTTGTACTTATTAATTCCATGCCACCATGATAGTAGGTACTTACTAATTCCATATTGACATGTCATTATTCTGAGGTAGGTAGCCATCTTGTTCTAAACTTTGGGCGACGAATATCTGCGAAAACGAATTTACACAGATATGAGACCTAGCTAGATAAATTTTTCACCCCCGTAACCCCATATTGCAACTTTCATCGAAATCGTTAGAGCCGTTTTGGAGAACGTTATTACAAATATATACAGAGTTGATATGACAGAGGGGCATTAAATTACACTACGTATACTATACGTGTTTAGTATTAATTCGATACGGTATAAAAATAAAAAGCATCAAAAATGAGCTTTTTTTTTTCAAACAAACTAAATAGCTTATGAATCAGAGTAAAACGCAACCACCCTTTGTAAATAAATTTAACTGACCTTAGAAGATACCTAGGTAACAGTGGCAACGCCGCGCCCGCGCCGCGCGGCGTGTTTTATCTCATTTCAAAGCGGGCGGCCGGCGGCGGTGGCGCGGGCGGCGGCTTAGGCCTTCACTCGCGGCTTTTAGGTATGGTTTTGAAGTACGCGCGCAACAACAAAAACACTAAAATTTTAAATTCTCGATGTGTCCTTCATTCACATGAATGCACAAATTATACCGACGGAGAATATTGTTACTTATTTTTCTAATTAAAAATCATGTCAGTGTATTCTAACGCCGTGTAAGTTACACGAGGCATTGTTGAACACTTTAATTACACACACATACACACAAAACCAAAGTTTAATTACGTGTCGTATCACAATAAAAGCAGTCGATCACAAAAAAAAACACTAACACTAAATAATAATAATCCCAAGTTACGTGTCCTGTCACAATAAAAAAAGAAATACTGTCTTAAACTTGTTTAGTGTCCTATCACAATAATAAAACTAAATCCCAATTGTCAGCGCGCGAGCGGCGCACTGAAAAAAACAGTTTTTAGAAGCCCCACTCACTTACCGATCGCAACCCCTGCCCCTCGTCGCTAGGATGCAATAGCAACACACTGACCTATTTCTATTTATTTTACCCACGGGGTGTTTGCTATGATTTTCACACTCGTAATGAAAATGCAAGTGTGTGTGTATTTATTGCTTCCTTGTTTGCATTGTCATCTTTTTAGCGAGAATATTTGGTTGTACTTGTGATTTGCGTCACAGCGGCAACCACGCATAGGTTATACTCAGATTTATCGTTTTAAGGTGCATGACCTATGCGTATAGACATAATCAGCTGTTAGGAAAGATACATCGTGTTCAAACGGGGCTAAAACTTAAAAAATCATTTGCGACTAAACTACTGCTCCTATTTAATTGATTTTTGGTACAGAGCTTGAAAATGGTACCTAGTATAGGCAGTTTAAAGGAAAGCCCCTCTGTCGTATCAACTTTGTATACAGGGTGAAATTGAATTCATGAGCATCCTCTTAAAGGGTCATTGTGCTCATCATTATGAACAATTTTCACTACGGGACCAAACCTGAAATCGAGAAAAAAATATTACTCTACATTTATGTACGCATAACTCGTCAATAACACAACACTTGAACAGCAAGGAACAGCTGATTTTTTATTCGCGTTCCCGGTTTGGGTCCCATAGTGAAAGTTGTTCATAATTATGAGTACAATGACCCATTAAGAGGATGCCCATGAATTCAATTTCACCGTGTCTATACAAATATTGCTCATTTAATAGTATAGGATATCTGACGGACGCCATTTAAAAATATAAACACTAATAATACACCTCTTTTCCCCAGGACCGTTTCACCGTAGAAGCAAAAGAAGGCAAATCGCTGCTGACGTACACACCGGTGTCGGATGTCGACTACGGGACATTATCGTGTCGCGCGACCAACTTAGCCGGACAGCAGATGTCGCCGTGTCTCTACACATTGTTGCCAGCGACAAGGCCGGACCCACCGACCAACTGTACCGTGTATAACTTGACTGATGACTCGTTGGATTTAATGTGCTTGCCAGGTTAGTTTTCGGAAAATGTAGTTGTATTTATTCTGCTAGCTTTGAAGTAAGTATTTTTTTAAGTTAGTCGATATATAGATGAGTTTGTCGTAGGTACAATTACTGCCATATTATACAGTGTGAGTCTTCATAATGTGCACTTATAAAAATGATAACTATGCCGGAAGAAATATTTAAAAAAGTCTAAATAAATAAAACTCAAACAGGGCTTCTATCTGCTAAACTAAAGTATGGTACGTAGCCGTGTTTAAAGCCTTTAACAGTTGATAGAAAATGTTGTGATGAGATATAACGTGGTATTTTTACTTTTAGAAATCTAATACGATGTAGAACAATTTAAAACAATAAAAAAAGAATAGGTAGTACGGGCTTTTTACAATTATTGTAAAAAATTCTGAAAAAATACCTGATTTTGGTTAAAAATAACACCTTAATTTTTATTTTATTTCGATAGGTGCACATTATGAAGACTCACACTGTATATTTTTTATATATTATTAATCGCTTTGAACACATTTTACGAAACTGAGATTGTGACCTTTATTTGCGGTTTGGAAAAAGTTGGAACGTTTCGGTTCAATCGTACCGGCCGTAATCAAAGGTTGACGGCGACAAAGTTTTATCTACGAGAAGCGGAGGTTTTTACTTACCAAAGTTTAACCTTGACTACCCTACTATTTATATATAACCTTTATTTTTTTTGTGTTATGACAGCTGTGGTTTATACTTATTTGCTAGCCGTGGCTTCAAACTCAAACGTAAAGCATTTAAATTACAATGAAACCATTTACGGGCACTTTTGAATTGTGAAAGAGTCGGTCAATTAGTCAGGAAGTTGAAGCTAGTTGCGCATTCCAAAACGTAGATCTCTATGGAGAAGAACGGGCACGAAATTTTAAGGACGCTCTTTTAAATCAAGATATTACAAAACCCTGGGTACACATTATTCTTGTTGATCTCAATTATCAAAAAACCGGCCAAGTGCGTGTCGGACCACGCACAATGAAGGGTTCCGTAGTTGAGATGAATTTGTCCCAAAAACAAACTTAACATTGTAGTTGAAAAACATGTTCTCCCATACGGAATGTATGGGAGATTATGTTTTTCATACCGCAAATTTAAGTTGGTTGATTATTACTCGTTAACCTGTACAGTCTACTTAGCTCTGATCGTTTTCCTTTCAATTTCGTTATATATACTACTGCTGTGAATTTTTTCACAAATCCAAATACAGCCATTTAGCTGGCAGGGGGGGGGGACGTTTGACTCTAACAAAAAAAATCAGTTAAAAGCTTAATATTTCGGTAACGGATCCCTGAATCCAAAAATGGCTTTCTAAAACTCACAATATTTTTTGAACGACCTTTCTAACGATATCCCACAACATGGGGTAGACGAGAAAAAAACAGAACATCCCCACTTTACGTGTAGGGGAGGTACCCTAAAAAAAATTTTTGTCTTGATTTTATTTTACCACTTTGTCGGCATGAATAATATGTATACATATGCCATACAATTACAGCTTTCTAGTACTAACCGTCTCTGAGCTAAGCCGCGGACAGACAGACGGACAGACAGAAAGACGAACATGGCGAAACTATAAGGGTTCCTTGTTTACTACGGAACCCTAAAAAGGTTATTGTTTTACAAGCGGTGTCCCCAATGGATTCCTCACCGGTAAATATGACGAACTTCCCTACAAACTTAAGCCCCCTATTTAACCCCTTTAGGGGTTGAATTTTATAAATCCTTCCTTTGTGCTCACCTCCGTTATGTAAGAAACTCCTGTGCAAAATAACATGTTTCTAAACCCAGCGGCTTAAGCTATGTGTAATCTGTCAGTGATCGAATGAATTTAAGATTTTCATTATAGTCCACGCGCGACTGTTAGTCACCGCCTGAGTTATGTGAGTGGTGAGACGGGGGAGGGCGCCATTGAAAAAATTGGTAGATCGAGTTATCTTGGCCCCACCGCTCACATACCTCTGGCGGTGACTAACAGTCGCGCGGAGTAAAAAATTAACATCCTATTTAGTCTTACACGGTCAAGATACTATAATATAGACAACATCGTTACCTACATCGCCAATCAGCGTATATTGATGTAACTCCAACTGAGCAACTACATAGGTGCTTGTTAATAAAGAGGATTAGCATGAATCATGCATGACGTACAACTTGACACTTGATTAAGTGTATATACCTGTCCTGCGTAGTAATGTTGGTACAGTCAGTCTCAAAAAGATGTATAAAGCGACAAGAAATCATATGATTGTCTACATTTACCCTACTGTCCAACTTAGTGTTGTAAATGTGAAAGTTTGTATGTTTGTTTCGCAAAAATGGCTGAACGGATTTGAATGAAATTTGGTAGACAGATAGTTTATAACCTGAATTAACATAAATGAGAATCCCGGTAGTGCGTTCCCGTGGGATATTTTCCGATATCCCCTCCGTTATAGCAAAAGCTAGTGTTTTATAATACTGTAACTACAATTATTTTTTGTAAATTTAGACAATTAAGAGCGTGCATTCTGAAAGTGGGCAACGTCGCAAACAGCTGTCAAATATTTCGCTGTTTTGATTAATTTGGCAATATTACTGAATAGAAATATGAAATATCACTAACTAGTGAATTATGATTATGAATTGCTATAATTAGTATCGTAACTCCGACTATTTGGTTTTAGATGTAAAAATGTAATTGTAATTTATTATTAATATTTAAGGTCACTAATTAGTGATATTTTATATTTCCGTACAGTGATATTGTCAAATTAATCAATTCAGGTAAATATTAAATTGACAGCTATTTGCGACGTTGCCAACTTTTAGAATGAATGCTTTTAAATGAATTCCTGTCGATATATACATTTTTTTGAGACTGACTTTACCTACGCATACCAGTAAGCCTGTTCACGCTCTTTATCTTCCTCTGCAATCTCTAGGGAGAGATAGAAAAATCTAACGATAACGGATATAGAGTCGATCGGATTTACAGTATTATAGATCCAGCTTCCTTCACGGATATTTTTATTAATATCGACGGCATGTTCTTCCGTTTTATTGGTCGGTCTACTTTTGGGCTTGGGTTTTACATCCAACTGGTAACGAGGGATGAATTTTATGAAATGTTATGTCTAGAAAGAGGCAAAGAAAGAAAGAAATCATGAAATTTATTTGGCACCAGTTCATGAAACACAAAATACAAATTAAAAGATGTGAAATGTAACTGTGAAGTGTACTGTCTCGTGTATGGTTATGTTATTTTAAAGGGTTTAGTTTCCGCATTTAGTCCTCCAGGTGGACCATTGTGCGTAGGCCATGGCGGCCGTCTGCGGTTATTCCAACTAGTCCACCTCCCTCCAGAAGTTGATTAAGTCTCCTGATCTGTTCAGAACATCTGTGAAAGATCTGTTTGACCCGAGGGTTTCTGTGCTGATCTGGGTGACGCCTGTGCATTCAAAGAGGACATGTGCAATGGTTTCCTCAGCCTCTATGCATGTCCTGCACAGAAAACTATCTGTAACGCCTATGATCCGGAGGTGTTACTTTAGCGAGCAGTGTCCCGTGATGGTCCCCGTCACCAGGCGCAGGTCATTCCGTATGTGTTGTTGTTGTGGTGAATGTTGTTTGTGAAACAGGTAATGCGTATGTACAGTCAGCATCAAAAGTTGATGACCAAATTAAGATTTTCAAAATCGCTGTATAGTGAAGTGCTAATAGTGAATACGGTGTACAGCGATTTTGAAAATCTAAATGTGGTCATCAACTTTTGATGCTGACTGTACCTAAGACGTATAGAGGAAGAAGACATCCTCTGCTAGCTTAAAACCTTACAAGAACAAAATTACAACTAAAGTATGCGAAAGCGGAAAAAATGATTTAATAATTGTCCCAACGAATGCTAATTTTCATTACGAAGAGCATTGAATAATCCAGGTACTAAATTCCACATATGGTGCTACTCAGTTTTGCAAATAAAATAAATGAGTTTCAGATCTTCATACAAAAATAATGATAAAACGTAAAGATATTTTACTTCAGATTCAACAAATTCGCTAAAAACTTTTTAAACAAAGGGGTATGTTTACGTAACTTCTTCCTTGATTCAGGAATCTAAAAACGACTTTCCTCTGTAAATAAAAGTTTATTTACAGTGCCATTAGGCGGATTTTGTAAAAACGATTCATGGAGCATTAGCGGTAACAAGATTTTAATAGTCTTTATTTCGAAACTTGTTTTTCTCTTTTCTGTTTCAAGATGTTGTAATTTTGGAATTATTAAGTTTTTTGCTCATCTGCTGTGACAAGACATCTTTTCCATTTTGGTAGGTATGGCATTTTAAGTCTGTGACTTGTCTATTTAAGACATCGCATTTATTTCATGGGATTGTATCTATAGGCCGTTTGTTTATCGTCACATCAACGGTTCGTCAACGAGAACGAGATGACGGCGCCTAAGTAGTGCTACATAGGTACCTTTAAGGTGAAAGCGTCAGAGTAATTCAATTTTTCTATTTTTTTTTTGCAATTGTTGATCTAAATATGATTCGCGGCCGTATCAAATATATAGAATGTCAGGGATATTGCCGCGAAAACTGTTACCATGGATTCAGTACATGATTCTGAAACGCCCAGCGTTGAAATGTTTCGTTCTGTTGTTTCATAGAAAAGTGTAATACCTACGCGGTCAAAATCTATGGAACTGCACATTTTTTCGTTGACGTACCTACTGTTGACGTTGGCGCTGGACAAACGCTGATAGACACTTTGACTGTATCTGGTCTCCCTTGTCAGTTTAGCGGTTACCCCAGCCCAATATTATAACCGCAATACGATGTTAATCCTGCCAAACAGGATGTTTTCTATCCAGAGAAAAAGTTGAAAAGTTTTATGTGCCTGTGATTGGACTCTTTTAAGACTAAATATTGAAAATATTGTTTGTCAGTAATCCGATAACATAAAAATCTTTTTTGAAAGTAAAAAAACATTATTACAATTAGGTTTGATAAGGTCGACTTAAATATGTTAGCTGGTATTTTTTATCAAGAACTCATTTTGCTTTTTCTAATATTAATTGAACTTACTATTCTATGGGCAACATTTTAGCACATTTCCGCATACCTTACTTACAATCTTCTACACAAGTAAGGCGGAGTTCGGCAGTGATAAATGACAACCGGACTATCGTAACTCCATTGCTACTGTTCAAGAGAATATTTGCATAAATACCTATTAAATATTTCTGTAATCCTGTGTGGTTGTAAGTTATGATTTCGTCTTCGCGTATTTTGTGTTTCATCAAAATCCTTATCATTTCAGCTGAAAGAGGTCCACCGCTGGACATAAGCCCCCAAGCACCACCAGTTTGACCGGTTCTGTTTTTCATCCAGCGGATTGCTGCGGCCTTCACCAGGTCATTGGTCCACCTTGTGGGATGCCTTCCAATGCTACGTCTTTCAGTACGGGGTCGCCACTCCAGAATCTTTCAGCCCCATCGGCCATATGTTCTGCGAGCAATGTGCCCTGTAACTTAAGTTTGGCAATTCTTCGGGCTATGTCGTTTACCTTCGGTTCTCTTACGGATCTCTTTATTTATGATTCGATCACGTAGAGAAACTTCAAGCATAGCTCTCTCCCAATGAAGAGGGCTATGCTGTGCTATGCTACGGTTGAAAATTTATACGTTTTGAGCCACTGTGGTGTATGAGACGAGAAGAGAGTACGTACCTTTCCGAACGCTGCCCAGCCAAGTCGGAATCGCCGATTGACCCCTTTCTCGAAGTTGGACCATCCTAACTGGACAGTTTGTCCTAGGTAAACATACTCGTCCAAAACTTCGAGTGTAGAGTCCCTTGATCTTCATGAAGTCCGTTCAGCCGTTCTAGCTCACTTTCGCATTTATAATATTAGTTAGGATTTACAGTAAGTATTCATTATTTTAGACATTACGCACATTAGTGACAATAGATTTTTGTTATTATTCTGTCTTCCATCTATAAACATAAAAATCAATTGTCATGCATTAGTCCCGCAAAAATTTGAAAATGACTCGACCGATTTAATTAGTTTTTGTTTTGTTCGCCTCAATACATAAATAAAATAAAAAATAAATTTCCTAAATCACCTGGCTTAGGATTCTTTTTTTGGATAATCCCAAACGAACAGCCGAAAAATCGAAATTGAAATTTTGACAGGACAACGTCTGACGGGTCAGTTAGTAACAAAATAATTATGGTTGACGGCGGTGCAGGCGCAGCGTTAGGACAAGGGTCAATGACCCTTTCCTCGGCTATTAGGTATGCGATCATCGCTTCGCTTCCTTTTAATCCCGGTGGTACGTTTCCATGGGATATTTTCCGACATCCACGCGTGCGAAGCTGCGGGCAAAAGCTAGTCTTTGATATTATTTTCTTTCAAAACTCATGTAGTTTTGACCAAAACCTCAAGCAAACCAAACGCTTACAACATACACTCTGTTAATTAACGCAAAATTCTAGTTTGTAATTAAACTTGCACGTATTCCTGACGTCATAAGTACGAAGCCTAAGTATAAGTCGTCTACTTAAGCGAGTGGAGGCATATTTGAGATCACTAAGATTACTTAAGACGTGAGCTTGCTTAGACGTTGGAAACTATACGTTCTGTGATGAGTAGCTTTGCTTTATTCATGTGAGCTGAGAGTTGCTCTTTTGGAGATATAGATAGAAAGTTAAAACCGAGAGAGAAATAACTTGTTCTCAAACATGCTTGGAAATTCGAACATTATTTTGACAGCCTTCTTTGAATTGAATCGAATTTGCAGTACTGGTCGAATACATGCAAGCGCGGCCGGCAAAGTTTGTATGAAAATCTACGAGTATATCGTCGTGTTTAGCGGCCAAATAAAATAAAATTAAAACTCATATCTGTCGTGTTATTTAAAAATGGAACATGAACATTTTTACTTCAACACGTGGCAACCAAGGAGGTAACTTATCAAATATTTTATTAAAATTTCGATTTGGCTTGCAAAAAGAGCTGTTTAATTTAAAGAAGAAACAAATTAACATAATGGCGCGTGAAAAATTATCGTTGTTCGTCATTGATTCTGGAATTTATGATTAATTTACTCAGTTTGACTCTCCGCACATTATTTGAGAAAAGTACTATACAAGCCTTTGCCGCAACCAGACATTGATGGACTCACTTATATGTGCCTCGGCTCGATCGTCCATCAATGCCCCAGTTGCAGGCCACGACAGTAATGTACTTTATCAGGTGAAACAAAAAAAAATGCATTCATTTTATTAGTCATTACTCTGCCTGCGGCAGTCCAAGCATGCTGATCGACCGAGTTATCGACCAATGAAAATGTGCCATTTTCATGATGAGATTTTCACACAAAAGCTTGACTGAAATCCACGCGAACGAATTCGTGAGCAAATGCCAGCACCAATATTATTTTAATTGTTAACCCATTTGAGTAGAATCCCTCAGTATCTCCGGTAGCCTGGCATATTGATAATACTCTGATACGTACCTACACATATACGCTCACATACAACCGTATGCGTCACTCCAATAAACGTAATCCTTTAAGTAATTTCATGTGATTAATTCGTAATTTGCCCACAGCAATTAAACTGCTAAATTGTGTAGGTAATGTTTAGATAATCTCTGTAAATCGTTTTTGGATCAAGGTAGGTATACGATACGAGTATTTGTGTGACTTAAAGCAAATCTTGCAAGTGGTTTGTTGAAAATTGAGATACGTGTATAAGGTAAATCAAATTTTCTGAATTTTAGGTATTACGATTAGATTTCTTCCAAAAATGAAAATAAAGATCACTGAGTGTTCAAGTTAATAATATATTCCACCGTATATTTTTTTTTTGACAATGTTTCCAGCGTGTAATCGAGTAATACACTTACAATGGCAATGGCTTTCATTTTGACAATTCAACAACATTCATTGCATCATTTAGATTGTCGAGCAGACTTATTTTTCAAACATATGAAGCAATTGATTAGTAATTTCCTTCAAAATCTTTCGGATTGTAAATGAAAGTGTAGACAGGTAATAAATAGTAGATATCAGGTACTTTACATACTAAAATACATTCCTAAAATGAAAATATTTATCTTCAAAATTGTTTGAATGAACTCTTACTTTTTACCCGACTACGGCGAAGCAAAAAGGAGGGTTATGATTTTGACCGGTATATATGTAGGTATGTATGTTCATCTATTACCTCATAACTACTAAGTTCGTTATCGTGTGAAGCGTATTGATCGTTCACTAGTTATAGGCTATGTGAAGTCACATTAAATTGATTATGGCGCCCTCTGCCGTGTTTGGTATCAAATGAAAGGGCGTAATTAGCACGTTTATTTTTTTAAATTATAAACCCAAAATAAATTAAATAAAAATAGAAGTTAAAAAACTAAAACCCAACTACGACAAAAAAACATATCTACTCGTAAAAAGGTTTAAACAAGACATCACAGACAGACAACTGTGACTCCGGATCGGTTGTTTATACCTTTTTAGATGTTTTTTTTTTTTCGTAGCTGGGTTTTAGTTTTATAACTTTATTTTTTTTCCAACTTCAATATTTAAATAATGAATCCCGGACTTTTTAAACAAAAGGATTATACTATAGTATAAAGCTTTAGATAAGTATTTTCAGAACACTTCTCAGAAATTCATAAAATGCCAACAAGTGATGCCAAAATTAAATTTCGGCGTAATCTGGGTTTGTTGTTACTTGTTGGTAATTGAGTATCGGCTTTAACAAGTTACGTAATATCAAATTGTATGAACTAAGGCTGGGCGCAGACTGCGAGAGTCAAGGCTGCCCATTAATCAAACATTACCATATGCACTTGGTTGTTATCCCGACTAGTCGTACTCAGCGCTTCTACTCCACATTCTCCGCTGCTTTTAATGGGCCCTTTCACTTATAACCCGCCAGCCTTCAAAACAAGAGTCAACAAGCATCTTCTAGGCTACGGTCATTCCAGGTCCAGTTGAAAACCAGCGTCAGGCACTTATAGTTGTCTGGCATTTTAACTGAACTGGCCTTTTTGGCGCAGCCGTAAGGCATCTCCTGCTAATTTCTTACTTGACACTTTACACTTTTTATTTGATTTAAATTTTTTATCTGCTTTATAATTATACTGTGTGCTTTTTTGTCTGTGCTAAATAAAAATATTTTCTTTCTTTCTTTCTTTTCTTTATCATAGACATTATTATATCTTATCAACAGGCGAGATCAAAATAAAGAGCAGGCACATTAGGTAATAAAAAATAATGTCAATATGTGCTGAAAAACCTATTTTAATACAAGAAAATCCAGTTTTAACTGTGACTGATAAAACTATTATCTTTCATACTAATTTTACGATAGCTTGCTTAATACGACACATACAGAATTACCTTTTTCAACTCCTTTCAAAGTTAAAGCCTTTTTTAAGATCGTCAATTATCAAATAAATTTCGCTAAAATAAACAATAATGGAATAACTCTTACTATATATTATGTTACACGGCGACATCGCTGAAAACGAAACAAGCAGTAGGTAGCAGCAGTTTTTATAAAATGGTTGGCCCGGGGAATTACTACCCGCATTATCTCTACGTGCCGCCAAGCAACGTACTACCACAGTATAAATATGGACAGTATAGAAACTACGTAGTAATCGTTCGAAACGGCACACAAACGCGCTCATTGACTTGACCTCAAGCGATTGTCGCGGTGCTGTCAATTGCGGGTGCCGTGGCGAGACGAGTGGTCGCCGCGATGTTTTTAAAAATGGAGCGTAGGTAATTATTTCAACAAATAGGCTTATTTTCCACACTGTCCATATTTATATTATCCATATTTATATTATACTACTAAGTGTAGCTTTCAACAATGAAATTGAACGCGTTCAGCACATCTAAACGCGTTCAAGAGCAGCCAGTTTACAGTATTCCATAACAATTTTAACATTGACAGCTATTGAACGCGTTTTAGAAATGCTGATCGCGTTCATTTTAATTGGTGAAATCAACCCTAAACTACTACGGTGTTACTAAATTTACTTACCTGAGAAATTTTAGCTCTGTCTCTGGGTTGGCAACACACGTCCTGTGATGCCACTTCAGATATTCATGAGAGGCCATGGCCACTTAGTATGAGTCTGATTAGTGCTTAATTGCCACGTATCAGCTTGAAAACCAATTATTTTTACATATTGTGTAACATAGAGTAGGTATATTGGGGTAAGTTCGACGCTGGAATAGAATCGTATAGATCAAATTATCCGTGAATTTGATTCGTACGGTCGGTGCTGTGACAACATTGTCAACTGCAAAAAGTATTGTTGTAAACAATGTGGTCAAATTGACACAGAATTTGGTTCATACGGTTATATCCCACCGCTGAACTTACCCTAACATAATGTGTTCATATTTCATCATAAAATAAACAGAGTATACTAACAACTTAATTTTTTCATAAAACTCCGGGTCAAAAATGCTAGTTTATCATGAATATCAAAATATAAAACTATTCCGTAATTGCTGGTAATCTTCCAAAGCGCTACGGCTCACTTGACCAGGAGTCCAATGTTAGGTACTTAAACCATTAACCTAACGAGCCGGCAACTAACTAATTGTAATTGCCTTAGTATATCAATATTCTATAGCTATAGAATTAGCAGTTAATTAATTAATTTTAGGTTCAACTTCGAGGTATTTCGAGGCCATAGGAATAAATTTTACGTTTATTAGAAACTATTTTCAGTTTCAGCAATGTTTTGAAGGTAATTTTACTTCTGAATATGAATCTGTTTAAAAATGTTCATAATTTATAGTTTTTTACTTTTTCATGTTAAGTACTACTTGAAGATTTACGTACATAAACTCATGCTTATGGTCTCCTATATGCGCCGTCGGCCGCTTACAGCGTCACGCCGTACGCCGCGTCACGATGCTTACTATTGAAATATTCTGTTGTGGTGTTGACGTGTGATCTTTCACTGGCCTTCGTCGACGTGTGAAAGATCACATGTCGACGGGCGTCTTGTTGCGTTCAGACGTCGATCGGAACGTTGACGCAGAAGTTGGACGTCGCATATAGCTTAAAATAGGGGACCAAAGCCTGGCTAGAAAATACATTGTTAGTAAATATATGCTAGAATTTGGTACTAACAGTTGCGAATATTATCTGAATCTTCTCTCGATTAAGGAAAAATACTTTAGATCAGTACACGTGTCTTGAAAATATATCGATGAAAGCTTCATCAATTTAATTGATCGAATCAATATTAATTAGTGGTTTTCTGGAAAGATATTTCTATCAATTGTGAGAGATAGAACAAGTTGATTTGCTTTCACCAATATTTTCTTTAAGATGTCATAAAATGTTATTCAAAACAAACCACATTACCTTTTTACCTGATCTTTGAAGGTCGGAGGTTTTGGAAAGTTTTGGAGTATCACCACGATACATATTGTACTTTTGATGTGCAGTGGCATCTTTCAGCAGTTCTAGATTAAATTCTAATCTACAAAGAGTCGATAGTTCCGACAGAGGAAAGATATAATAAGTAGGGACGATAATATATTATCCGATCTCATTACCATGAGCAACAATTTAATAGAAGCAGTATTGTCATCAAGCAACATAAACTTAAAGCTAAAATGGCGCTGCTCAGCGTTATAATAAATTCAACTGCATATTTTGCCTTGTCGTAAAAGTCTGCTAACAGAAATTGGATGCGTATTGGCGAACCAGCAAGCTGACACCACTTATTGTTGCGAACTTTCAACCACACATGTTATTGTGCAATGTACATGTTGTCTAGTCAGCGTTGGTGTTCCACCGCTTGCCAAATTCTGCATTCCTGGTACTTCGTTTCGAGTTTTAATTTTTATTGAGTGTTTTTTTAGAAATTCCATGCCTTTTTTAACGGCAAACGAAACGACCAAAGCATTCCTATTTGTAAATAAAAAGCAAAGTACGTTGGTTTTCTCTGATAATATTAAGTGATTGATAAAAAAATGTTTTAGTGCTTATTCAAATATGCCTTTAACGCAGTTAATTAACTTATTTACTCACGCGAAATTTTTCACAATTCGAAATTGTTTATTGGTATGTCAATCACATGTTTTATACTCACCAAATTCGCTTGAACAAGGGTGTTCAAATAAAACACATAAATAAAAATGTATCCCCACCACTAACAAATTAGTCTTTCTAACAATATTCTGTCTTCTCAGGTTACGAAGGAGGTCTCCAATGCGTGTACGTGGTAGAAGTATGGGCAGCTGAAGGTCTGGTAGTCAACGCCAGCAATGGTGGTGCTCTATGGAACCTCAGAAGACTCGGGGCTAACCGGCAACTGAGGCTCATAGTTTATGCAGCAAATGCAAGAGGAAGATCCGAACACGTCACGTTTACTGTTGAAACGGCTTTGAGATTGTCACCGAGGACAGGTCAGTCTTAATTGCATCATGTGAAATTAATTATTCCTAGAAGGTATTTAGGGCGGATTTCGGCAATGAATTTGAACGCGAATGCAAGTGGAATAAATTAGGATAATAATTAAGGGCAGGAGAATAATAAAAAAAAAAAAACATTTATTTCAGGTCCTTGGCCCATATTAAGTACAAAAAATACACACATAGTTATTACTTACATAAAATTATAAATCAAGCACCAGTAATATGCCTGCTACAACATTGCCCAACGTAGGGGCAATCCAGTCGCTGAGCAATCATCGCCAGGACAGTGTTGGAGCTAGCCCGCACCCTGCGCACCAAGGACGCGCACCGCTTGCGCATGGTGGCGTGGAAACAGTCAGTGCGCGCTTCCGCAAACATGCCCGAGGCGCTGCAGAAGCGGGGCAGCCCCAACACTGCCCTGAACGCGTTGTTGTATTGAACACGAAGGGCACTGTAAGCAACTTGTGAGTATGATGCCCATATGTATGTGAGTAGGTTGCACGTGTATAGGGAGGTGCAGAAAGCTTTGAAAAGTGTTATTTTAACTTGACTTGAACAACGTACAAACCTCCTGGCCATCATATTTGCTCTCTTAGACAGTGCCCTCCGCTCCCGCTCAATGTCGACATGGTCTTTCAGATCGGCTGTTACCCAGTGCCCCAAGTATTTAAATTGGTTCACCCGTTCTATCGTTACACCGTTCAAGCGAATTGGAGGTACTTGCTGTGGGCATTTGGCGCCTCCCTGAAATACCATGTATTGGCTTTTCGCGACATTATACATAAGGCCATGGCTGCCCGCGTACTCCTCACAGATTCTCAATAGCACTAATATCAATAATTAATGATACTTCTGAATTAGCCATCCTGTACTTACCGCAGTGTAGTACACTAGCTTTAAACCGCGAATTTACGCGGATTTATACAATGCCGCTCATGTGACCGCCCGTAATTTTGTATGAAAAAATATCGAAAATTAACGTTGAACGTTGGGTCTATCTTTAATATTTTTCATAAATCAATTTTAAATTTTTTGAGTAGCGTTTTTTGCCATATCTCCGATGTTATTGGCTCGATTTGAATTTTGTTTATTTATTTGTAAAAAAATATTTTGCAAAAAATGTAAAGCTAGGTCACAAACGCTACTCAAAAAAATTATATTGAATAACATGAAAAATATTAAAGATTTTAAAGTTAATTTTCGAAAATTTTCAGCGGCATTTTATCTACCTTCTTTTTTTTTTTTCATATTCTTTATGTTACCTCTTTAGGTCATGAGCTATCCGAATAAAAAATAAATAATTGGCCTAATAAGTCTTAAGGAGAAGTTTCAATTTGAATGCATTTATTTTTAAGGCCCGCTTGCACTACAAATCACTAAATGCGTTCAGCGCTAAACATAGTTTAAACATCATTCTGTCTCTGTCATCTGCAAACGATTAACATAAACAGAGCGACCTTTTAAACTGCGAGCGATAAAGTTATTTTGGGTCTTAATGAGCTAATTGTTCCGATTAAGACAGATTTCCCTGTGACCCAAACACCGTCTCCATTAAAGAAAATCTCGTTTTCCAGAAAAATAATGAATATTTTTAATGTTATCAGAGCCACAAGAAGCGTGGGAAGTCAATTGGGCAGTTGGCGTATTTCTCGGAGCTGCATTGACAATCGCATTTGTTTTGTGCCTCGCCCTCATTGCGACACGAATACGTCATAGATCCAGGGATTATGAAGGTTAGTATAAAAGGATAAGGGATCCACGACATAAAAGAAAAAAAAATGCACAACTTAATTGCTTGTGGCGTACCATAAGTTAAAGCTACTGTGGCGGCATCTACAATCGCCACTACAATGCGAACTACGCATCAAAGACCTGACGTCACACAACATCCTGACATCACAAAAATCCTGCATCGTGCAATTTGAGTTTACCGCGCTATATACAATCTCCCTGTGTTGCCCGTTCCCTTTTCTATGGTGGATGAGTGAACCTTACACCCAGTTCCTCATACCCCTACAATACTGTAAAACTTGCAACGTCTAAATAGTATTTAAACGGTGTAAGGAATTTGTTGTAAATTGTATGCCACACGTAAATCAGGTTGTGTCTGATGTTTTGATTTTTTTTACCGATGATAATTAGGTAAAACTCTATTTAGGTAGAAATTTACCGATGTGTTATTGGTAAAATTCATCCATTCGAAATGTCGAGATATATATTTTGGTCTCATTAGGCCTCATTACGGCTTATTTTCGATTGAATGCAGATTAAAGTTTCTCAAGATGTTTGGGTACCTGCCCTTACTGCCCCGTCTCAAAAATCCACCTTGTATACCTATTATATTATGAGTCTATGTTACTCGAATAAATTTATATTTCAAAGGATAAAAATAAAATAAGCTTTTTAGCTTTCAATTCTTTTTCTTTTCAATTAAAATCAATGTATTGAATCAATACATTGTTGATGTGCTGATACAATACAGGTACAATTAGATCATAAATCAAACCAAATGTGGGCATGTCGTAAATAACAAAAGACCCGTAAAGCTCCATTAGACGCTCCATGATTTTAATGACATGACAGTTATTCGTATGCCTACATTAATATTTATTGATGATTTATGAATTTTGCTTTATAACAGTTAAAAGATTTGTAATGGATTTACAATGGATCTGTATAGATGGATGATATGCTTATGTGTCGGCGCACCTTGGTCAGTAGGATAATAACATAATATAAAATTACGCCTGTATTCCTTGATGGCTTAGGCAGAGGTGTATCAATGACGGTGAGCAATGGGTAGCTCGCCGTCCGATTAGGACCAGGCCCGGGTCGACAGCGCGTTGTGTTCCACGCGCGCCTCAAAGAGATGTCAGCACCAACTGACGGGGTCCGTAAGGGCCAATGTCTGCTAGGGTTGCGAGTTTGTCCGAAAGGGATATCGCGGCCCCGGCACACAGGCAATGGAAGGAATACGGGTGGGTTTTCGTCAGTAAAAGTCTGACACGCCCTCTCGCTCCGCCCAGAGCGGGAGAAGTCATTTGATGAATTCCAACATCACAAAAAAAAAAAACCCAAAGTCAAAAAAATAAATAAAAAGAGGTGTACCAATAGTACACCCACATTTTGCTAGTTATGTTTAAGTCCCATGTAATAGTGGCGAGCCTATTGCCATCAATCGGGCACGAATACAGATTTAAAAAATAAACAGTCTTGCCAATTTAATAAAATTCCAATGAAACTTGTTAAAAACAATAAATAATGAATATCATTCGATTCTTCTAAGGCGCATACACAAATGGCGAGTGGCACGGGCGTTGCGTCGCCCGTTTCATATTTCATACAAAATGTATAGGAACGACGTGGCGCGGAACATACACAAGAGGCGTGGTGCGAGCGAGGCGACGACGGTGTGGAGCGGGCGTTGTGTGTATGTTCCGCTCCAGGTCGTTAGTCAACAAATATAAAACGAGCGGCGCAATGCCCGTGCTACACCGTCACCACGCCCGCGCCTCCTCTGCGCCTCTCGCCACTTGTTAATTATTTATTATTATTAAAACTTTATGCACAAGTAAAAATATACCGTACAAAGGCGGACTTAATGCCCGCACTCGCACCTTAGGTAACAAAGTAGATAAAGTCTACCAACTTAAATTGTCCGTATAGTCAAATCACAACTTTCTGTCATTCTTTGACAGTTGTACGAAATGGCCATTATCGTAGTGTGTCAATTTGACAAACAATTTGTTTGTGGTTTTCTAAATTGGTTTTCTTTTGCAGTGACACTTCCACCGATAAAGAATCAAAAAGTGATCGTACAGAAGAGGAACTCTCCACAAGCAGCTGACGACAAGAACCCGGATCTTATTCCGTTAAGCAAAGGTAATTAAAATTCATACTTAAACTATCTATCTAAAAACTAAAAAAATAAAAATAAATAAGGTCGCAAGTAGTAACATCTTTTAAATTCACAAAAAAAAAAAATTTGAACGGTTTATTGCACTTAACAAAATTTTGAATTTTGATTTAAAGGATCTCATGATGTAAATATTAAAATTAAATAGGTAACTACTTACTTCCTTGATTATTTTACTTAACTGTACAACCAGATTACGTTTGGTTCACGCTTCAACTTTGATCACGTTGTTAGACTTGAACTGAACTAATGTCAATCAAGAAAGATCAGTAACGTATCGAGGCCTGAACACAGGGCAAATCACCTCAACCCAATGAATTTCAGTTCAGAAGTAATGCTGCTACACAAAATTCATATTCTCATTACATAACACCATAACTATACGAGTTACTTGAACTAATTGGATTAACGATCACGAAACTCTCCTTGCAGGCAGTGTTGCGAAACACTTAAAATTGAACAATTTATAGTAGAAAGTTTAACACGTTGCGAGGTCTTATCGACGATCAGTTAGCGTTTTTATATCGACAACGGGACTCGAAACAGCATTCAAATTAAAATAATGATCGGGCACTTTCGATCGAGATGTTGAATTGTTAAAGAGGGAGAAAAACTATTTGTTTGTTCCTTTTCTGCAATTTGTTATGACAAAGTAGACTTTTACATAACTATTTACGTTTTTGCATTTTAATACGAGTAGTTAAACATGTTTTGCAATTTGTGACGATAAACAATGACGTCATGATGGCCGTTGAGCTCCTTATGTTCTGAGTTGAGCTACACGATTACTGACAAATGACAGGTCCACTCAAATCTGTGTGGTTCTTTCCTCAAAAGACCACTTCTGACACTCATTTAAAAGGTCCTCACATGATCTGACCAAGATTATATCGGGACTTTAAAAGAGACTTTGACCCCTGAGATTGCTCCGCCGTTTTTTCTCAAGGGTAATCAGATAAGAAAGGTTGACTCAAGCGCATTTTTATTTTTAAATAGGAGTTGTAAAAGTAATTCCGATATCCTATTTACAGAATAAACAATTTAATTTTATGACTTTTTTGCCATTCCACTCAGAATTTAAAATTCGTAACTATTGTCATGTGCCAATTATATTGTGCCAGTATCATAATGTTATATATTATGAGTAACTCTTTACCCAAACATGGCGTCGTCCCAAAAGGGTCATGATTTGAACAATAATTTCGGCCGTAGTAAAATAATATGACTGACAAAAACCCATTACGGCTCGCGTTATTGAATTTCCAGCTCAATGGAAAAATATTATAAACGAAAAACACAAATATCCGAGATATAAAATAAGAATGAATGGTATTTAATAACTGAAGGCTTCAATCTACCTAGCCTTTTCCCAACTATGTTGGGGTCGGCTTCCAGTCTAACCGGATGCAGCTGAATACCAGTATTTTACATGGAGCGACTGCCTATCTGACCTCCACAACCCAGTAACTGGGTAATACGATACCCCTTGATAAGACTGGTGTCAGACTTTCGGGCTTCTGACGACTCGTAACGACTGTCAAAGATCTACGAATGACAGCCGGGACCAACGGCTTAACGTACTTTCCGAGGCACAGAGGATTCTCGGTATGTAAAGATGGTCACCCATCCACTGACCAACCCCGGCAAGCGTAGCTTAACCTGATGGATCGACCAGTGCGGCTGTTGTTACTTAGCCACGAGCTCCTAACTGAAGGCTTCCAATATTAAATGTTCCTGAATTTAATTTTTCATGTAACCTGGATTTTTCTTCCTAATATCATGTTCTTTTTTCGTTGATGTTTGCAAAAACATGTGCACATGCAAATTATCATTTTTATTTTTATTTTATGACTTCAATGTTTGTTTTTTTAAACCGGATAAAAATATATACCTACATTGGATAAACTTAATTAAATTAACTAAGAAACTGTTAAAATAACCTTATTTTAAAACACTAAAATATGGCGTCAAAAATCCCTTCACATCCTTCTGCATCGGTCTGAATGTCTTAGTTTCGATAATCAAACTAGACAGTAAAATCATAAATAATGCCGATCTAAAAGTCTTCTGAAACATAATCTCGAAACGCTGCTTCTCGAATATGTTAGGTGAATGAGTAGTAATTACAGTCAAAGCTGAAAAGTCTGTAGTGTAAATTGTCTGGCATTATCCATACCTATTAAGGGGACTATTGGACCTAAACGCGCCTATATGCAAGTTTTATAGTGCATAAAAGTATATGATCCACTGCAGTAAACAAACTCAGAAATATATATGATATTTTTCAAGATATATGCTAGTAAGATAGTGTGTTGAAATCATAATACAACTAATTCGATACGATAGAAAAAAATCTCAAAGATACCTCCAAAAAAATATTTTAACGATTAATATACATGCATACATGATTTTTGTAAATAGATAATTGCTTCATACTTTGCAATAAATTTCCTGCGTTGTGTCATCGCATCGTAGTGAAAGCCTCTTAAACTGAAACAAATTATTTAGCTGCTGGTAGTATTTTCTTGGCAAACCCATTCACACGTACCTTACTACTCCTATAATAAATCTCTTGCCAACAACAAAAGTATTATTAATTAACACATACGGAAACAAGTTGATGAATAATGTGCTAACGTTTAGGTACGTGCAAAGTCCTGGTAATAAAATATTCTACAAATTAATTGCTTACACTACGGAAAGAATAAACTAACTAGATTACTGTGCATAAGTCCATACTTCCAGATTTACAGCGGGCTAGCTAGAATATATGAGGGCATTTTATGTTCTTACTGAGAATTTTAACTGTTATAAAGTATGTTAGTTCCTCTTTTAACTGTTTTTCTCGGATTAATAACGGAAAACGCTTGTTAGGTGATGTTTAGTTAGGGGAGTTTCGGTTCCGGAGCTAATGTTCTTTAGTCTGTGGGGATTGAGTTTTTTGCTGAATGATGTGGCTAAATCCGTTTGTGGGGATTGTTAAATTCATTGTCCCGCGAACCTCGTTTTCTAAGGATTTTTATTAAGTGAGAAGCGCCGAATTAATGCAGCTGTACAGGAGATACTGCTGTCTTAAATCAACTCATTTCTTTAATATAGGTTTCTACATATTTTATTTTATGCAGTCACCGTAGACTCCACTCGAGAGACCACTCGATTGGTTAAGATTAATTTAGAACTAAAATTATCGTTATTATAAAAATAAAAGCCAATAGGCTTTTAATTTGTTTATTAAACATTTTATAGTACGCCATATAAAACAAGAGGACAAACATATTATGATAATGTTTTGTGGAAGATGAAAATGTTTTTACATTTCCTAACGAAGAACAAGAACAGAAAAAGTGTCCTGATGGCCCAGTGGTTAAGGCCTCGCCTCTCATGCACGAGGTTGTGGGTTTAAATCCGGGCAAGTACCAATGTGACTTTTTCAATTCATATGTACTTTCTGAGTTTATCTTGGACATTACTGACATCGGTGAAGGAAAACATCATGAGGAAACCTGGACTTATAGTTAATATTAGTCTGAAATCACCAACCCGTCTTGAGCAAGCGTGGTGATCAATGCTCGTGCCTTCTCTGTATGAGAAGAGGCCTTTGCCCTGCAGTGGGACAGTAACAGGCTGGTTTTATTATTATATTATAGTTTTTTAATGAGCATATAAAATAAAACAGATTAATTATAGAAAACTTGGGATTTTAAATCCAAAAATACACACATCAAAGTAAGCAGCACAGACATCAAAAGTTTATTTTAACTTCAATTGATCGTATTATATGTTGTCCATCCTTATTATTAGATACTGACTACCGTTCTAAAAGTTCGCGAGTAGCGAAAAAGCGTGAAAACTTAAACTGAAACGTTACGCCCAGTTTTGTTACCATCAGCATAGCTTCCTAACTTTACTTAATAGCTGAACAAACTATTCGTTCAAAGCATTTTTATTTCCCAACTAAGAGTATTAGCAGAGTTCCAGCTTATGTTTTGTACGTTTATTTATTTAAAATAACGTTACATCGACAGCTAAATAAATTAGTTGAAGAGCTCCTCTACGATTTTTGGGGAGTTGTGCGAAGTTTTTTATGGTTTCATTTCGCTTGTGGTGCAGTTGTGAAGTTTCAGGCTTCAGGTTTATTGATGCAGTAGGTATGTGCACAAAATTCTCAAGCAATTTGGTGAAACTTGCTGTTTGGTGACCATTTTATGCTCTGCAAGAAACGCTGTCTCTAAAAGTTGGAATTTAGGTGTCAGCACTGACACCGTTAATGTTTGGCTACAATTATTGGTGTCTTTATAATCATAAACTCCGCTCTTCATATCCTTAAGATAATGTATTTAAAATATTATATTTGTTGCCCAAATAATCAGCATCGCCAGACAACGTGGCAATGCTGCCAGCTTTTTGGGCAGTTTTCCTGTTGACAGCAATGCCGGCGAATTTTTTTATGTCCTTTGATTTTTACCCCTCCTCTTTTACATACATGTACATTATTTTATTATTATTTAAGTCCGTCACTGCCACAGTAACGGCCAGGGCTGCGCAGGGTAGACTGATAGGTAGGTAGAATTAGAAGAATAACTGAAACAGCAAGATACTTTAATATATATAATTAGATAGAAAGTAGTAACACGGCTAGGTCGTGGGTAAGGTCCTAAACACTGAGTCTTGAGCACTCGCACACTTAGTATAGGAAGGGTACCGTCCTTGGTAGCACGTGGCAGACGTGGGGGCCTGTCAGCACAGGCTTAGTAGTAGGCCGGACGGCCTTCCTAAGACCGACAGGTAGTGTCGGTCGCACGCGGTGGCCTGTCAGCACAGGCTCGCGCAGGTAGCTTGCGATGGTAGGCCGCAGGTAGTTTGCGGCGGTAGGCCGCAGGTAGGGAAGGCCTTCATAGCATGCGTAGGTAGGGTGCAGGATCAAGTAAGGGGTCCTGCCCTCAGCCCGTACGGAGAACCCCTAGGTCGGGCCACAAAGAATTCTGAGGGTCAGGGAACAACTGATATCAGCCTTGCAAGCGGAAACGAAAAAGCTAAATGCTATATATTATGTAAATACTATGATTAAATAAAACATTTTTATTTAAAATATCAGTAAGGGCGTATTTATACACGAGTACAATAAACAAAGAATACCAACTCCCTAATTTGTGTAGCAAGCACCATTCTATTAAACTGCAAAAGTATGCAACATGCATTCAACAAACGAAATGCATTTCTGAAAAGAAAAATACCAGGTTCTATTTTCCAACAAGAAGGAAACCTACAATCCCGTTTCAACAAATGTGTCCACTGTGTAAATTCGTTGTTACGAGAAAATTTAATGACACTATCTCTCCCCAATGCATCTTGCAAAATGCATGCCGCAAGTATGTCCGTTGACAAATCTGCAGCGAGGCAATCTCATTTTATTTTGTCGTTTAGTACTTTACATAATATCTTATTCATAACCCTGAGGTTTTTTTTACATTGCCCTGAAGCTGTCGCTCTTGGTTTATCCTGCAAGCTTTAAAATTAGCATAACGGTGTCTTTGAAATCTAGGCATCAGATATTCGATTCATGGCTTTTAGAGTACGTAAGTTTATCTGACGTTATAAGCTCTCACGAAGTTTTATTTTGGGTAAGACAAGACTCGAAGTAAAACACTAATTAAATAATTAAATCAACTAGGAGGTGCCAATTACTCTAAAATGTTATTACTCGTAACAAATAAATATTTAAAAAAAAAATTGTCGTACAATATGGATCGCGGAATTTATTTAATGTCGCAAATATTTACCTGTTTTGATTAATTTGTAAGTAAGTAAGTAAGTATTTATTTGCATAAAACATGCTATACATGGTGTTACAATAATTTACAATAAAGATCTTACATGTTTTGCCAGAATTGTACTTAGCATGCATATGTTCACTTAATACTAACATGAGAATTTTTTATCCATAAATTAATTTGGCAATATTACTGTATGGAAATATGAAATGTGGCTACCTAGCGAAGTAAAACAAACAGCGAATCAAAACAGCGAAGTATTTGACATATATTTGCGACGTCGTCGCCCACTTTCAGAATAAAGGCTCTTAATTTTCGTTTTTTTTTGCGTTAACGGTCGTTTTTTGCTCGTTTATCTTATTAATTTCCATACTACTTAATATATAAGATGCTGTCAGATGATGTCATTTATCTGCCCAGCCTGTTCCCACTATGTTATGTTGCGTTCGTCTTCCATTCTATCCAGATACAGCTAAGTAAAGTAAAGTACAAAAATAATTATTATTGTGCATACTCTCTTCGCAGCAGTGGTAGCCGATTGGTAACGGCCGCGACTTACGAGTTGTAGGTTGTAGGTTTGAACCCAGACAGGCGCTTTACTTTGAGTAAATTGTTTCATCACCACTGCTCTCAAAACGGTGAAGGAAAACATCGTAAGGAAACCGGCATGTCCTAGAACCAATCATTCGAAGACATGTGTCATATACCCGCACTGGGCCCCCCTCTCACCGAGAGTAAGTCTGAGTCCCAGCAATGGGAATATCATCGGCTTATTGTGCTTAATTATTCACTCTTCGAAGTCCATAATTTCCATCCAAATATAGAAAGCTAAATCCGTTCGCGTAACTGCACGTCACTGCTCGTCACACACACCTGTCACTCACTCACAGCATTAAAACCATCACCGCAATCGGCCTGCAATTTATTTACCTTGCAAATTGCTTTAAACAGTTCTAGGGATTTCAAAGGATTTCGCATTGTTGCGTATTTCGACCGGTTGGCTTGACTTTGAAGGATCGGCCGGTAGCCACAGTTTTTTTGTTTTTTTCAACTTACCCGCTTGCGGTCACTCCCATAAGCCGAATGCAGAATTTTGGTAGATCCAGGCACCGCTCAGTTATTGTTCATCCATATTTTTCAATCAATTGTGTACTCACAACATATTTTTATGAAAAAAATGTTGTAAAACTTCCGACTTTACAGGCATTCAACCGAATAATCCCGTGACATCGGCAACGCCATCGGTGATTTCAAACAAAACCACCGAACCGATACCGCATGCGGTTACGTTCGGAAAAATATCGTACCGCGTGTAAGCTTTAAAAACCATAACGTTACGCGCCATTAATGACCAATAATTAAGATCATTTCACTGATTACATGTGGTGGTCGAAATTGAATTCCAATTGCACGTGACGATAATGTTAGGTTTAATCTGATGATTTTCATTGATATCGTACGGAAAAGCGTCGGTTTTAATAGTAATGGTGAATGTTTTAATTTAATTGGTTTGTGACTAATGATAAACGTATAAAACCTTTCAAAAGAAACGTTTCCTTCTAAAGAAGCTTTTTGTGGATGTAATGACGAAAAGATCAAATTTTTTTGTTTGTGTTTTTGTTATAAAACATGGCATGTGGTAACATGCCATGTTTTATAACATTCCTCTTTAAACCATCTGAATAAACATACATGTTGTATGTTATTCATAGGTTTCCAACCCGCAACTAAGTACTTGAGAAAGGGGTCCCTAAAGCTAGGTACGTTAAGTTTCACGGAATTCATAATAAAACAGAGCAGTAGCAGGGCAAAATTAAATTAAATTCTATAGTTAAATTAGGATTACATATTTCGTTGAAAATCATATTAATCACATATTCGCATTCCATAATTTTGTTACCTATTATTATGATTTTGCAGAATTAACTTTAAACTGCGTAACAATATGAAATTGAAATTCAGTAAATCTGTTAAATTGCATCGTGGGTTAACTATTTGTACTGAGTTAATTATATTTATGTTGTAGGTAACTATGTATTTAAATTATTTTTTTGCTTACATTAATGGTAAATGAGTACCTATACATCGTCTGCGAACCTATACATTTCTCATATTTATTTTTCATCAAGTTGTAGAATCTATAACTCCACATGCGTAAGACGCAACACACTGACGTCACGCAAAATCCTGCATCGCACAAGCAGCGTTGAACACGCGACGAGTATATATACAACGTCCCGACATCAATCGTCGGGCAGTAGCCCACTAGATACGACACCTATTTAGTTGGAGGAACCTCCCTTTTATATAGAGGATGCGTGAACTTTACACCTGTTCCTCATACCTATACAACGTCAAATAACTCATTATTATTTTGCCGTGTGGATCCTTATCCATACGTACTAATTATCACTAATGGAAAGTTACTCAGTCTGTGTGTCTGTTACCTTTTCACACCTAAACCATAACCGATTATTATAAATTTTTATTTTATATCCTGGGTGTTAAAAATTATGCAAATACAAAATATATGCCGATGAAGTCACGGGTAACAGCAGTTAGTTTTATCTAATTTCTAATAGTATCTCGTTAAAAACCAAGTTCTACACAAAAAAATACAATAGACAACGTATATTTAGTAACCTAATCCGCCTAGTTGTTCTTAAAGAGTCATAAGGAACCCTGTAAGAAATCGACACGTGTTTCACCTCCCAAGGAAGCATCCTCAGGATGACGATTGACTTGTTGCGAACCCGGACCCGACGTGTAGACACGTCAAGCGTCAAGAGCAGAGGCTTTATGACTCTTTAAGAACAGTTAAGCGGATTAGATTACTAAATATACGTTGTCTATTGTATTATATAATGTATTTCCGCAAAGTCACGCCTGAATCAATTAACTATCCTAGTTCTACACCTTAAATGTCCTATGTCAGCACCGTGTACCTGTGAAATGTGATATCTACTTTATATACATAAACATCACGCCTGTAATCCCCAAGGGGTTGAGCAGAGGTGTACCTATAATACACCCACATTTCGCCAGTTATGTTTAAGTCACATATAATAGGGGGCGAGCATATTGCTATCAACTGGGCACAAATACAGATGCTGCTGGGACATTTCAGATGGGAAAACTCAATAACACTTTGCCCGACCCGGTAATTGAACCCAGAACCTAATGGTCAGCAGTAGCGCTTGCGACCACCTAGAGCAATGACGCAGTTACAGAATAATTATGGAATCAAAAATGTTTGATAGCAACAGTGCTAGTCTCGCACTGTGGACCCAGCCTTAGAAACTCGAATAGTGTCGTGGAGTGTATTTTGTGGTTAACTAATCTTCAGTCACGAAGGTAAATTATATAATTTACATGTGGTTATAACAAATTACATATTACTCGTGGACCATCGGAGGTAGCTTTCAATCAGCCTATAGTTTTCACTGTAAAAAAAAACCAACAAATTAATCCTAAAGTTATAATAAATAGGCCCATGAATACACCAGACAAAAAATATTCGATATTCAAAGAAACAAGAGAAAACTCGGAACGAATCTCATACCGGCACACAATAGACCGCAATAAGGGAACTAGTAGCCTGAGATCAAAAGAGAGGAAATATATTGGTGTAGTTGCAGAAAAACTGTTATTACTTATTGTTATTTAGAGGCGCGGTGAAAGCAGTCTTGAAATAGAAAATAATGGAAGATATTTAAAAAAAAAAAATCTATGTGATGTACACTGCTAAATTAGTACTCAGTAGCTAATTTGATGGCATTAAACAACCTTCAACTTATTCCATTATAAACCCCAATATATACTGAGATAAAGTGTCAGTAGCTATTTTGGCTGCATTATACGACCTACAATTTTATTCTTACATTATAAACCCCAATACGTACGGTTAAAGATATTTATTTCTCAAAAGAATTACAAATTCACTTATAGAGAAGACATAAAAATTATGTGCCATAAAGCGTACTGTGATAAAGTGACTTAATTAATTCATATGAGTTATAATAATATATGTGAATTACGTTTTTTTCTAATCTGAACTGATCTGATGAGTCATGTATTCTAGAAAGATCCTACAAAAGTGTGGCGTGCTTGTTCGTAAGCACAGCTGAGCGATAAAAATCAACTGTAACATGCTAATTCAGCGAACAAAGTTTACCGATCGTCACGAGCCAAATGAAAGCCGAATATGTGTATTCTGTAGTGATTTCTTCGGGTCGACTTGGTTTTTCAACAAATACTGACAAATCGTATGTGCCGAAGTGAACAAGTTTTTAACACACCTTAGATTTAATTTCTTACAAGTATTCAATAACACCCCGCAAAATAACATCAAATTCGCCGCATGAACTAACAAACTCTTTCCTTCACCACAGGTGTGACAGAAGCTCCTCCGGACCCGCCGCTCTACTCAGCCATAGCTCAGCCAAAGAACTCGAGCAGCGCACACAGCTTGCCTCGCACTCAGACGCCGGTGACGCCCATATCATCGCACGCGCACTACACTGATATGCAGGTTAATAACTAACATTATCAACTTCCCAGTGGTGCATGTCAAAACGATTGAATGTTTTCATTGACAGCGTTCCATTTTAACCGACTTCCAAAAAGGAGGAAGAAGGAAGAGGAGGAAGGTTCCCATATAAATTTTATTAAGTTTGCTTGGATAGTTTTTGAGTAAGCTTCAATAATACGAATTTTTTCCACTTAGTATATGTGGATGATTTATGATGATAACTTCCTGTGACGGTTATTTACATAGCAGGTAGTGGTATTCGAATTTGTATGAGGTAGGTACCACAACTAAAAAGTGTATAACAAAAACTTTTTACAAAAAAAAAACAACCGACTTCCAAAAAAAAAACACTACAAAGTGAAAAATAACTTTAATTTCGGAAGTCGGTGGCAAAAACGAAAATTCAAAACCAAAGACACCGACTTCCGAAATTAAAGTTATTTTTCACTTTGTAGTGTTTTTTTTCTGAAGTCGGGTGTTTTTTTTTTGTAATGTTTTTTATATAATTGTCAATTTAAGAGGTTGTGCATTCTGAACAACACAGAGCGATATTTTTCATCATTTCGTTGAGCAAAATTCGGCTTAAAGAATTTTATTCTTATGCAGAACACAAACAGCTCACTGAAAATATGAAATAAGTATACAAATAAATCTTGCGTTTATAAGGTAACGTATTGACTCCGTGAGTTGATAAAAACTAAATAGATTATAGTATTTTCTTTTCTCACGAAGCGACGCGCGCTTTACTTGTGGTTACCAAGTCTACAGACACGCTGTGAATGTTTGTGTAAGCGCAGAAGCTCTCGGTACTGTCCGAGACAATGGCGAAGTTGGAAGTGTGTGTGTGTGCGTCTGTTTTATGTGCTGACGCTACTCGTCCTCATGCAAACATTTACGAAATGTTTGTACCCTTCGTTAACACAAGTAAAACATGCGTCGCTTCGACGGATAAAAATACTGTAATGTTGAATACTTAATCAATACAGCGAAATATTTGACAGCTGTTTGCGACGTTGCCAAATTTCAGAATGCAATATAATATTACGCATTACCATATCGATTTATTTTGAAAACAGTCCTTATAGATAACTCACTGATTCAAACTGTATCGTAATCCACAAACGCTTGTGATGGCATGCTTTTTAGTCATAAAGTTAAGATGTATGTGTCATTATGTCATGAACTTGACCAATTATAATAGATTATAAACTTAACACTCACTTAAATAGTTAAAAATTCAATGGTTTGCAAGGGTTAATAAGCTTAATTAACCACTTTGTGCTACAAACACAAAGCCCGTTTTTTACAATACATAACAACAACTCCGCTATGTGCAGAATGTACTTTTTTAGTTTTGTTAGTTAGCGATACTTAGTTCAAATGGGCTTTATTGTAAAAAACGGGTCTGTATTGTAAACGAAAGTTGTTAAGTGGTTTATTGTAATAAATTCCTGATTCTAAAGATAATTAAACAAACATTATGTTATTAAATGTCGAAGCATCATGCTCATATAACCTTTTGGCCCCTTAAAGGATTTTTTTTTACTTTAGTTTATGATTGAATTTAGTTTAGATTGTGATCTTCCTGTGCTTCCCAAAAAATACTTTTTCTTTATTTACGTTGTACTGCATTCATAAAAATCGTTGAAAGACCTGTCAATATAGAATACCCCTATAGCAAAGGCTGGCAATCAATTATTTCTTTAGTAATGCCAACCCCTTTGACTTAACTGCATAGTGGCTGAATAGCAAACCGATGCTCGTATTTAATTTGCAATACAAGGCTTTACTAAATAATTGCAGCAATAATTTAGTGTTTATTGGAGAAGTTTCACCAAAGGGTTTCGGCAAACTATTGGCAGACTGTTGAACATTTTGCTTAGTTAGTAGTACGGAGTAATGTTTATCCGAAAGCCGATTCGGTAAATAGTTTTATTTATTTGCGGTTTATTTCAATGTGTTCTGAAGCGTACTGTGTATACAAATCGTGCTTAAAATGTTTTATCGAATGTCTGGGAATTTTCTAATACCGAGATAATATTGAAAAGTGTCTAAACTGCTTGTACTAATAAACTATGCAGACGTAATAAAATGTGTTCACTGAATTGTTTATGAAAAGCGGAACTTTCGCTCTAATTCAAAAATATCACATAGTAAATGGTTTTTTTTAATTCTCAGAATGATTCTGGTCGGAGTATGATCAACGGTGCCATGAGGTCGCATCGAGAGATTGTCACGACGAGGACGCCATTGTTAGCAGCACATCAAGAAAGCTGCGTATAAACCATATTTAAAATTAATTTATACCATTTTACTTTGAAATAAGAACATGTTAAAATTATCCGCAAAAATTATCAAGTTCATTGTTATAAATATTTCATTTTTATATTTATTCGATTAATTACGATATCAATAATGCGTTCTAGCAGTTGTAAAATTAAGATAATGACTGATGAACAATTATTAAGTAAAAGATTATTAGAAAAATTATTGAAATAACTTGTTCTAATGATAATATTAGTTAGATACTCTGTAAGAGAAATGACGGAAGGCTCTAAGCTATTCTAGTATAAATTTTAGAGAGGTAAGTTAAAACTGTAAATAATATTAACTATTGAAAATTGTGTTTCAAGTATTCACATACGGAATTTCATTTCGCAATGCACTAATAGACGATTTAAATGTAATTATTACAGTTAAATGTAAAAAGTTAACGTCGTAAGTGTCAACAAAAATGATTCATTAATGTAATATGTACCTACATGAAATAAACCAGTCCAATTTAATTTTGATTGTTATGAGAACGTAATTTTTTTAATAAGTTGTTGCAAATTAATAGATTGTCAATTAATATTTATTAATTAGCCATAACTGTGATCTGTTAATGGTTGGACTTAAAGCGTTTATACGTATATTTCTCTTTTAATTTGTATATAGTAAAGCCTATTCCATACATTTGCACAAATCGTGACCCGTGTATAGTGATTCGCACTTGACACCAGTATCTGAAACATTTAAGTTCCAACGAAAATCGAATTTCGAATTTGGTGCCGGTAGAAATGTGTGTGCTTATGGTAACAAGCCGTTATAGCCGCGCAAATAGGTTTTGTTATACAAGGTGTTAAATATTGAAGTTACCTGCAATAAAACATCTGTTCTTAGGAATGTGTACAGAGAGGATTTAAACGTGGAAAGTATTCTAGTATGTATTTATTCACGCTAATACAATGGAACTACTTTATAAAGATCGAAAGGAGCCCTGAGAAGACAACTGAGAGAATCAACTACAAAATGTGTGCGTCAGCGTGCCTCCACATTTTTTTTACTTTGAAACGAAAACTGTTGATCTTTATTTCAATATACGATACTCCATCGGATTCTATGGCTAAAATTTCATTGTTTTATCATCCGGTCTTCGGAATAAGTCAAGTCTTTCTCAACAGAAAAATATGTGAATAAATAGATAGTTTTGTAAATAAATGTAAAATATGAATATAGGTAAATTTAATTTCTAGTGAAATGCTGTTAAAATGCACCAAAGTTATTTTTTACCTTGTATAACAATACCAAATAGAATAATAATTATCATAACACCATGTTGTGTTTATTTTATTGTTATTTATAAGTTATGGCGTTCCAATTTGATATTTTTTATTTGAACAAGGACATATCAAAATTTATCGATCATGTAAATACACGAATTAAGTAGGTACCGTATATAATTTAATAAAATTAACAATCATATTTATTAATTTAATTTTAATAACATTATTAAGTTTTGTATAATTATACCTCATATTTTACCGTGTTAAACCGGACTGGTTGTAAATAAATATTACCTAAATAAATAAAATAAAAACAATAAAAATTTGCTCATTCTAAGGAATATAAAGAATTTAATGTACCAGCACGAGATACGTTAAGTTGTCGGTTGTCTAAACGAATCATTGTGTGAAGAGCAGTTTTTTAATACATGTGACTCAATAAAATGTCGAAAATTGATATTGTGTTTAATTATTCAAAAAAATCTCACAGCATTCTTAGAAGTCCCCCCGAATTTTCGATTTTGTTTCCGGTTTTGGCAATTTGCAGCCAAAATATCCCTATTCGGCAATTTTCTTTTTAGGCTGAAAAAAAGGTAAGTTTCTTGCTTTTTTTTTTTTTTTAAATCGTTTCCCCACACTAATAATTTCTTCTTGTATCGTGGGTGCGTTTACAAACATAGACTCACATACACTAACACCCAGTCCCGGAACAACTACTTGCAGATCATACAAATATTTAGTTTTAGTGTGTTTAGTTTGTTTGATTCATATTAATTTTGAATTTCAGAAAAGTATAAAGTTTCGTGTGATTTAATTTTTAACGGTTAAATATAATTATTAAAATATTAACATTGTATTTCTTTTAATTTTAGCAAAGAAAAACCTAATGAAAACCATAAAAAATTGCTTTCGGCCGAAAACTATATTCGTTTTCGATCGGACTCTAATCATTATTATTATCGCCTGTAGAACTTCAATAAAGAGCTCTCTCTGGGTACCAATGAGAAATTCTTGATGGAAGGACCATTAAATGATTATTATATTTAGCCGACTTCTGCTTCTTATTCGAGTTACTGGTACGACAGTATTTCAGATCATGTTAACCCAAAACTTCGGCATTTTTACGGCGTCGTCAGTGCCAGCGCAGAGGTCACAATAAGTGAATGTTGGCTAAGGCTGCCTGTCCACGGGAGCGGAGAGGAGAGGAGCGGAGTAGTGGTGTGGCAATATTAACCAATGGAATTGCATAAAACCTCCGCTCCGCTTCAGTGGACTGGGGTTTGGTAACTAGTTTAAAAATTCATACAAAACCGGGAAGTGGAGCGGGGAAACGGAGCGGAGAAGTGGAGTGGGGAATTATTACTCGTCGTGTGAACTCGGTCTAGCTCCGCACAGTCCGCAACACCGCTCCACTACCTCGCTCGGCACAGTCCGCAACACCGCTCCACTACCTCGCTCCGCACAGTCCGTAACTCCGCTCCGCTACGTCGCTCCGCATCAATGGACAGACACTGTCCGTAACTCCGCTCCACTCCGCTGCCATTCTCCTCTCCGCTGCCTCGCTCCGCTTCAATGGACAGGCAGTCTTATACTACATATAAGGCAAGTTTTTTTTTTTTTTTTTTTCTTATAATGTTACACAATTGGTGATACTTTATTCACATTACAATCTAGCCTATTAGCTAATAAGTAATTGAAATATAACTTACACTGCTAAGTAACTATAAAATTAAGAAGTCGTCCAATAACGTCTTTCTTATTCACTATAAGTTAAGGGGAAAGAAAGAAAGAAAGAAAGAAAAATATTTTATTTGGGACACGCACAGGAAATACAAACAGTAAATAATAATAAAATAAATGAAAATACAAACATAGTAACGACCTGTGCGAGGCCAAAAAGGCCACTATCTCAGCATAATGCGGCGATATTTAAAAATAAATACCGCAGCGCTGGTATTCTGATAGGGCCCACTGTGATGTCACGGACACATCTACGGACTCACTTAAATCCCATCCCAAATAATAATAAAACAAAAAGCAACAAAAATAATAATAAAAAAATAGTACAAATAAAAACAAAGACACTTGATTCACGTGTTCTTTATAAAAGTCGGCACTTGCACTACAATTTTTTTTATAGGTACACATAATAAAGCCGCTTGAAGAATGCCAATGACAAAACAATCGATGGTGATGAAAATAATTTATTATTGAATTTCAAACTAGCGTAATTTCACGCTATTCATTTATGTGAATCTGTGTGGCTACCCGCAACCAATAAAATGTAGTATAAATTATTTATTAATATTCACAAATACAGGTATATTATTTAGCATACCTTTTATCAATGGTCTTTTCGCAATGGGCCTTACCAGAAGGTCACCCAAAGGGCAATGGAGAGGGCTATGCTTAGAATTTCTCTTCGTGATCGAATCAGAAATGAAGAGATACCGTAGGAGAACCAAGGTAACCGACATAGCCCGAAGAATCGCCAAACTTAAGTGGCAATGGGCAGGGCACATGGCCAATGGAGCCGAAAGGTTCTGGAGTGGCGACTGCGTACCGGAAGACGAAGCGTTGGAAGGCCGCACAAGAAGGACTGATGACCTTGTGAAGGCCGCAGGAAGCCGCTGGATGCGGGAAGCACAGAATCAGTCGAAGTGGCGGTGCTTGGGGGAGGCCTATGTTCAGCAGTGGACGTCTTTTGGCTAAATTGATGATGATGATGACCTTTTATCAATTGGATGGCTGCCTCTAATCCAATGTTTATTGTCTACGTAGGTAGGCTCTGTTTGCTAGTGTGTATGTAAACAAAGCCTCATTTACATTATGCAAGTTTATTACTTGTGGCATACAATGAAATTGAAGCAACAAATGACTTATTGTTGCTTCAAGTATACCATACCAGGCATACCATAGTATGCCACACGCAATTAAATCGTACCCTACAGGGTACGATTTCAGGGTTAAGGTGGATGCGCAATGATAGCCCGTGAAATTCTATGGTTTTAAGGTGATTAAAATATGATTCTCTTCATTATCAAATATCTACTTACATAATTATAACTATAAAAATCATCAATACATCTCGAAGTTAGAATTGGTCTCAAATGTCATGGTTTCACGAAAAGTCATTAGGTCCTACCTAGGTTAATTTGAACTTAGAGAGTTGTATTGATGATTTTAATAATAATTATTCCGTAAATACATATATGTTGCGGTCGCGAATCATATTTTTATCAACACCCAAACTCAAACTCAAAGCATTTATTTCAATTAAGTCATTTACAGGCACTTTTGAATTGCCAAAGAGTCTGTCAGTCAGAAGTATGAAGCTGGTTACCACTTCCAAAGCGTACCTAGGTACAGTCAGCATCAAAAGTTGATGACCACATTTCCGTATTCACTATTAGCATTTCACGATACAGCGATTTTGAAAATCTAAATGTGGTCATCAACTTTTGATGCTGACTGTACCTATGACAAAGAAAGGGCAAGAAACTTCACGGACACTTTTTAAATAAAAAAAAATGTTACAAAAATAATTTGGTTTCATTATTCATGTTGAAATTATACATGTGAGAACTATGTAGAAAGACGTGCACGTTAAAGAACAACCAGCTGCAAATTGTAAAAATCGTAAGAAAATTTGAATTTGAATATAAAATTCGCGGGCTACCTTTGTGCATCAAATTTAACTGAAAATACGAGTATAATCATAATGTGTTAGGTAGTTTCATAGGTGTTTAGAACCCATGATTTCGATGTTATGAAACCTAGTGATCTAGTTTGAGAAAATGAAAGAAAGGCTTTTTTTTTTTCCATATATTAGAGGAGCTTGTGGCTAAGTAAGAACAGCCGCATGGGTCGATCCATCACGTTAAACTACGGTTGCCGGGGTTGGTCTGTGGATGGGTGACCATCTTTACAAACCGAGACTCCTCCGTGCCTCAGAAAGCACGCTAAGCCGTTGGTCCCGGCTGTCATTCGTAGATCTTTGACAGTCGTTACGGGTCGTCAGAAGCCCGAAAGTCTGACAACCAGTCTTACCAAGGGGTATCCCAGTTACTGGGTTGTGGAGGTCAGATAGGCAGTCGGATCGGTATTCAGCTGAATCCGGTTAGACTGGAAGCCGACCCCAACATAGTTGGGAAAAGGCTAGGCAGATTGATTATTTTTCAAATATATAGAGCAGGGGTGGCTCAGTGCTAAAGGCCGCGACTTCCGAGTAGTAAGTCATGAGTTCGAACCCAAGCAGGCACTTTACTTTGGTTAAATTAATCCATCACCACTGCTCTCAAAACGGTGAAGGAAAACATCGTGAGGAAACCGGTATGTCCTAGAACTAAAAATTAGAAGACATGTCGTGTGACATCCACCAACCCGTACTGGGCCCGCGTGGTGGATTACGGCCCACTCCCTCTCAGAGAAAGAGACAAAGCAGTGGGAATATTATGCTTATTCTTTTCCAAAACCATTTAGGTTTCCTTCTTGTTTCGCTGCCAAACCTCGACGACTAACCTTTCCATCACACCTATACGAGAAAAAAGAAAAAACGATTACGATATCCTGAATAAAATATAAAGGCACAACTTGCAAAAAAATACAAAGCCTATCTCCCTAAAATAAAATTATAATCCAAAGAAACTCATCAATAAAATAGACGTATTATACGCTTAAAGAAAGGTCGATATCTGAGGCATTGTGCCCGTGATGCAGGTCGGTGGCACAAAACGGTTGCCCCGCATCACGGCGCCGAGGCGATATAACCATTTGTTACGTATTCAATGCTCGCTGTGCCTAGCTATTTATCTTGCAGCCATTGACTGGGCGAGTCGTCGATCAATTCTAAGCGTTACTATCGTCGATTAATCAAACGGTAAGTCGGTGTTTAATCTTAGTGTCGGGATGGTGTTGGAAATATTGTAATAATCGTGAAGGGAATACCCATATTAAAACACATCAAAACAGATGTGTTTTAATATGGGGATTTATATACGGTGTAAGGGAAATCGACGAGCAAACTGTTAGCATGAATTCGAGCATGGTTCTGGACCCCCGACTTTAGAATATAAATTTTTCTTTGTTTATAAAAAAAAGTCTGCTGTTCCATACAAAAGTGCAATACCTGCACCAACACAATCTATGGAACAACTGTTTTTTTTAAAACCAACAAATAATTATAACACTGGTAGGTTTAGAATCAGGTACTGAATTTATGGTAACAGTTTGCGCTTCGATCTCTGATTTCAGCACACCCTTTTGGGAATCACAATAGTAATTTTATCCACATCCTAAGCATTATCATCACAGGTTTCCCCAGAATATGGGATGGCTTCTAATAACAGGCGAAAGTTCCAGAGGTTTGACTTACCAGGCTATTTCAGAAGCAGACGGTGAGCAATGGGTATCTCGCCGTCCGATAAGGACCAGGCCCGGGTCGATGGCGCTTTGTGTTGCACGCGCGTGTTAGAAAGTGGATTATAACTACATTTATAGGTATAGGTATCCACTTAATTATCAAGATTTGAGTGTCAGGATGGTTAAGTACCTACTAGTTATTTACTTTATATGTAGGTACTTTCTATGAATATGGTGTAGGGAAAGGATTTTATGAAGAAAAGCACAGAAAGACAAGACTAGGCATTTATTTACATTTAGGCTTGTCAATACATAGGTCTTGTATCGTTAATGAGAAAACTATTTGTCCGTTCCTAATCTAGGTCATCACGGAGAAGAAGGACAAGAAACTCCGTGGCAGCTTCGTTTATATTATTGGATCAACACATTGTTACATCAGCTTAGATCATTATAATATCACATTAATCTCTTGGACCATTTCTCCGAGCTAGCAATATTAGGCATATTAAAACACATACACAACAACATAGTTATCAGCAATAATCAAGATATAATAATTATCAATTAACTTACATGAACATTGTAGGTAGCCTGTCGATCTTTCACAAGAAGTGATCTGATCATCAATCCTTTTTACAATAATGGCAGAGCTTCCGCTATGCTACATGATTTATTCTTACATTGGCTTTTAGCAACTTTATATTACGGACATGGACACCACTCAGGGTCTGTCCTGTAAAAGTCGGAGGTCCTATAACGTCCAACCGTTTAACTCAAGTTCCTTTTCAAGATTGGCGGTCACCCCATCTTACCAGCCTATCAACCTTACAGGTCCCTCAAATATTGCCGCCCATTCTCCCGCCATTTTAGACGAATCATAGATGGTCATACATAAATGTTAAATATCTTCTAACCAAAGTAATAATTAACAAATCTTATGTAGTGGAACTATCTTAAAACTTAATAACATTATTTAGCAATATACTATATATTTATTTGTAATCTTTATAATAAAATGTCATAAAATAAGAACATCAACTGGATGTTCCGAAAATCGTTTGAAACACCATGTTACTTTAAAACTGCATTATAAAATCGTGATAAATATTGTTAGTATCATATTAATTATTACTTATTCAATATTAATTATTTATTGTACTGATATGTTAATAAACATTTATATTGATCTTCATAAAACCACAAATCATGACTTGTTCGAAAAGTCTATAATCGTTGTTTATGAAACAGCCTTTTGAGCAGTGACTTTTGAGTCACATTAAAACTATTTATATAATACATCTGTTTAGGAAATATCAATTATAGAAATGCAAATCAAATATTACTACCTTTATATTATTCACTAAACATTAATTACGTTTATTAAAATATTGTTGAAATGGAACGTTTCCAAACGTCAATGTCATCTATCATTCTGACAGCTGACGTTCATACTGTGATTTATTGTTGTAAACAATCAATTAAAGTGATCAATACAATTAGATATTCTCCGATAAATATGAATAACCTCACACGGCCATACTGACCATTACTTCGTTCTCGAAGTACGTAAAGTTTAATGATCAGTTTCCTATAAATATGAATAATCACACATGACTCTAATGACCACTACCTTGTTCTTGAAGTATGGAACTACAGTTTAGTGATCAGTTTACACAAATTCAATAACAATTTTATTACTTTATCTAGACACCTGCTCTGCTTCTAGTGACAAAGAATATTATCAAGTAAATAGTCAACCAAAGGTGTAAATTTTATCAATTACCTAAATAATCATTTCAGAGCAGCACCTAATATTCAGTTTACAAAACAACTGAAAAGATAATTCATCTATTTAACCATTGGATCAAACACTATCTAGTATTCATTATTATAAGTAAGTAATCAAAACAATACATCGCTCGGCCAATCTGACAATATCATTCCAAATTGTATTGAACATCCACATTACATTTTCTGTTAAATAATTTCAAGTTTAACATGCTCACTCTGTTGGCACCTACTTTATCTTGAAGTAAAAGGTTATCAAGCCAAAACAAAATTATCAAGACCCGCAGCAACGGTTCAGACAAAATTAAAAGTTTATTTTAACAATACCACCAGTAAGCACTTTGAAAAGTGAAAAACAATAAAATAAAGAGAATTACTAATAAGCTTTGACCTTGTCATAATTGTTTATCAACAATTTAAATGATATTCACTATTTCTTACATATTAGTTTCAGATTTAAGATAAATTTAAGTTTAACTTACTCTGACATACCGTTGACATACATAAAGCTGTATACATAGTACCGACTTTAAATTCTGGCTTTACTACTAGGTATATTAGAAAATATTTTATTTAAATAGTCATGGTTCTCCAACTTTCCTCAGAATGTATTATTAAAATTAAAATATTTTTTGAACACCAGAATCTAACATCTGTATTTCAGTAAAACAGTTTAATTTCTGAAAACATATATTGAACTTATTCTCAAAAAATTATTTTTTAATGCTATTGCCTCTGTTTTTTCAAGCTCCATCGTGTGGACACTTGTTTTTATTTTATTTTATATTCTCAGCCTCATCTTAGTGAGCACTAGAATCTCTTTTTTTTTTCATTCTCAGCCTCATCTTAGTGAGCACTAGAATCTCTTTTTTTTTTTTTTCATTCTCAGCCTCATCTTAGTGAGCACTAGAATCTCTTTTTTTTTTTTTCATTCTCAGCCTCATCTTAGTGAGCACTAGAATCTCTTCTTTTTTTTTTCATTCTCAGCCTCATCTTAGTGAGCACTAGAATCTTTTTTTTTTTTTTTTTTTTTTCATTCTCAGCCTCGTCTCCGCGAGCACTAGAATCTCTTTGTAATGCCAAGCTCCATCCTTCGTGGAAAACCTGCATTCTATTGTCAGCCTCATTTGCCATGAGAACTACAATCTTAAATCTTTCACAGTATCCTATTCACAGTCTCATCTTTGTAAGAACTAGAATTAATTATAATCTAAACTAACATAGCAACAACATACCCAGTCATCACTTATACTTATTGGTTTTATAAGCTAAGCTTCAATTTAAAAAAAAATATGTTCACAAGCTAATTTAATTAGGTAGGTAAGTATTTAAATTACTTAACATTCTTTCAACTTATCTTATTAAATAATCGTGGGTAGGTATTTATTTTTTATGAATCTTTTTATGTAAATACCAGTCGATTGTTTTCTCATAACAAAACCTCCTTTTTTTCTTTCATTTAAATTCTGTTAAAATACCAGTTGAAGCTTAACTTTTAATGACAAACATTTTGTTTTAAAATTCTAGATTACAGGTTACAAAATTTTTCTATGATGCTTCATCAGTTGGGAGATGGATCTCTCATTTCAAAATAATATCAAAGCAGAGCCTCTGAAGGCCTTACCGACTTTAGCTAATTCGTAGGTAGGTACTACTGCTCCATTTAATCCTTGGAATGGTTTTCGGAGATTTTACATCAAGTTGCAGTTCTGGTCTGAGTTGGCAGCACGATTTCATCGTTATGGTGAGAATTTAAACAGCGACCCGGCGACATCAATGGCTTCCAACATAATCACCAATAGCTCCAACATTGATCATGAAAATAGTTAAATAAAATTCATTAGAAATCTCATAAGACAGAGCACAAGCGATCCCACTTCTGATGTTAGAAAGTGGATTATAACTACATTTATAGGTATAGGTATCCACTTAATTATCAAGATTTGAGTGTCAGGATGGTTAAGTACCTACTAGTTATTTACTTTATATGTAGGTACTTTCTATGAATATGGTGTAGGGAAAGGATTTTATGAAGAAAAGCACAGAAAGACAAGACTAGGCATTTATTTACATTTAGGCTTGTCAATACATAGGTCTTGTATCGTTAATGAGAAAACTATTTGTCCGTTCCTAATCTAGGTCATCACGGAGAAGAAGGACAAGAAACTCCGTGGCAGCTTCGTTTATATTATTGGATCAACACATTGTTACATCAGCTTAGATCATTATAATATCACATTAATCTCTTGGACCATTTCTCCAAGCTAGCAATATTAGGCATATTAAAACACATACACAACAACATAGTTATCAGCAATAATCAAGATATAATAATTATCAATTAACTTACATGAACATTGTAGGTAGTCTATCGATCTTTCACAAGAAGTGATCTGATCATCAATCCTTTTTACAATAATGGCAGAGCTTCCGCTATGCTACATGATTTATTCTTACATTGGCTTTTAGCAACTTTATATTACGGACATGGACACCACTCAGGGTCTGTCCTGTAAAAGTCGGAGGTCCTATAACGTCCAACCGTTTAACTCAAGTTCCTTTTCAAGATTGGCGGTCACCCCATCTTACCAGCCTATCAACCTTACAGGTCCCTCAAATATTGCCGCCCATTCTCCCGCCATTTTAGACGAATCATAGATGGTCATACATAAATGTTAAATATCTTCTAACCAAAGTAATAATTAACAAATCTTATGTAGTGGAACTATCTTAAAACTTAATAACATTATTTAGCAATATACTATATATTTATTTGTAATCTTTATAATAAAATGTCATAAAATAAGAACATCAACTGGATGTTCCGAAAATCGTTTGAAACACCATGTTACTTTAAAACTGCATTATAAAATCGTGATAAATATTGTTAGTATCATATTAATTATTACTTATTCAATATTAATTATTTATTGTACTGATATGTTAATAAACATTTATATTGATCTTCATAAAACCACAAATCATGACTTGTTCGAAAAGTCTATAATCGTTGTTTATGAAACAGCCTTTTGAGCAGTGACTTTTGAGTCACATTAAAACTATTTATATAATACATCTGTTTAGGAAATATCAATTATAGAAATGCAAATCAAATATTACTACCTTTATATTATTCACTAAACATTAATTACGTTTATTAAAATATTGTTGAAATGGAACGTTTCCAAACGTCAATGTCATCTATCATTCTGACAGCTGACGTTCATACTGTGATTTATTGTTGTAAACAATCAATTAAAGTGATCAATACAATTAGATATTCTCCGATAAATATGAATAACCTCACACGCGCCTCAAAAAGATGTCAGCACAACGGAAGGGGTCCGCTAGGACCGATGCCTGCCGGGGTCGCGGGAAAGTCCGAAAGGGATACCGTGGCCCCTGGCTACGTACAGGCAACTGAAGGAACACGGGTGGGTTTTAGTCAGTAAGAGTCGGACACGCCCTCCGCTCCGCCCAGAGCGGGAGAAGTTATTTGATAATTTCTCACCCTGAAAAAAAAAAGGCTGTTTCAGAAAAAGTTATCACACAGGAAAGCGAACAATGAATGTAAAATTACTCTGTGAGATATTCATTGTACGAGTATAAATATTATTATTTTATATTGGTATAAATTTTTATTATAAAAATAACAACGTATCAATAGAATTGTCATATATTTCAATGTGTGTTACCGACAGTTTAACATTATTTGCTGAAAAATAGTGTTTCAATTGAAAATCTATGTTTGAACATGGTTTAAACAAATCGAACAGATTTTAATTCGGTCAAAAATCAATCGCACACCTCACCTTCTACGTAATCGTATTAGTGACCGTGGCAAGTTTACTACGGCGTAGCTAGCTTACTACGGCGTAGCAATTTCGCTACAGACGTAGCCCGTCCTGCATGTAGGAATTTGAATACTGAAATTGAAATGATGTCATGACTGGAACATAACGTATGAGTCTAATACACTTCAGTGTACATTGTAACTAATGGAGTAAAAATAAAAAAAAGGGTTCTATAGTTATTACGTCAATAGCCGCGTACTGACTGAGCGAGCAGCCTCGTGAGGCAGCCGCGTGAGGCAAATCCTCGGTCGGTCAAGACGAGCCTCGCCCGAGGCAAACCCACGCGCTGCCTCGCCCGAGCGTGCCGCGGCCCGAGCCAAACATTGTCGGTTTTTGTCCATGCTCTAAAGCGCCTCAGTAACTTTGCCGCGCGCACTCAAGACGGTTGTGTTTTGCCTCGCTTCTTCGAAGAACACAATGAATAAAGAACAGTGTCTCAAATTAATACAATTATATAAAGGCAGTGGTGGCGATAGCCTTCCGAACGCACGGCCTCATGACAATCTTGAGCACAACTGAATATGCGCTACGCTCGCGAGGTCTCTGTTCGACTTGTGAGTCACCACTGAGCGTTCGAGACGTTCGACTAATGGCTCAGCCTCGCTCCGTCTCGGCTTTGCCGCGCGCGGCAGCCTCATGCATATTTAAATACAGACCGAGGCTGCCTCGCACGGCAAACGTTGCGAAGCAAACGTCCGAGGCAGCCTCACGAGGCTGCTCGCTCAGTTAGTACGCGGCTAATTTAGGGCGTGGAAATTATCTTATTTTTGGTTCGATTGACTCTTAATTACTATCGTTGTATCCTAATACAAACAAGCAATTTTGAGCGCTTGCAAAACTTGTGCATCTCTTTGTTTTCAGTCTTTGGAAGTATGACCATGTTTTTCATCTTCGCAAGGAACTCAAGTGGCTCCCAATCCGCCTTCGTAGGAACTTCGTAGGAAGGATTTTATGTCTCCGCTTCAACGACTTACACAACCCGTCTTATCCTTCTTACCTGCGTGAGCGTTTTTCCTTACTCTTTAAATCTCATCCTCATAAAACAAGCTACTATTCCTATTCCTTCTCTGTCCATGCAGTAAGATTGTGGAACTCACTTCCACCTGCAATCGTGATTTAAAAACTGTTTCACAATTTAAATATCGAGTAAAAGAGCATTACCTTTCCTCTCAACTGTGAGTATTTATATACCTGTAGTCAATCTGCCTAGCCTTTTCCCAACTATGTTGGGGTCGGCTTCCAGTCTAACCGGATGCAGCTGAATACCAGTATTTTACATGGAGCGACTGCCTATCTGACCTCCACAACCCAGTAACTGGGTAATACGATACCCCTTGGTAAGACTGGTGTCAGACTTTCGGGCTTCTGACGACTCGTAACGACTGTCAAAGATCCACGAATGACAGCCGGGACCAACGGCCTCGGTATGTAAAGATGGCCACTCATCCACTGACCAACCCCGGCAAGCGAAGCTTAACCTGATGGATTGACCAGTGCGGCTGATTTATATACCTGTAGTATGTATGTTTATATATTTAAGCTTTATGTATTTATTTAAGTATATGTTAATATAGTACGTTATACGTGTAGGTTTATTTTAATATTTTAGTTTAAGACTTCACATCTTTATATTTGTCTCTTCTTGTTCTCACACACTATTGTCTACATTTCTTTCTCATTTCTCCTTTCGCAGGTCTGCTGGAAGAAATTTCTTATGAAATAAGCCGTACCTTTGTACTCATAATTATGATTATGTCGTATTTGTATCTATTTTACTGTGTGTACATACATAATAAAATAAAATAAATAAACAAATGATAATATCGAAGCAATCGAAGTCTGCTAATTTCAAAAGCATTTTTTTTTAATCATCATTTTTTCAACAAAAAATAATAAAGTCTGCATCACACCACCAATATTCATACACACACATTTGATTACATAAAACAGAACTAACATACGGGTGTGAAAACCCATTACTTTCATGTAAATGCGAATTCTCATAGCAAAATTGCTTCCTCAACGGTTAGGGCACATTTGCTCAAATTAAGGCTATAACAGGAGGCACTAGCGGTATTTAGGATAATTAGCACACATGCTTCTTACCGATTCAGGTGTATTACCGGCAGTGTGGTCACAGAATACTTCAGAAGGTCGGCTCCATAAAAAGAGTGAAAACAGGCACACCTACACATAGATGCAAACGTACTGTAACGGCTAGGGCTGTGCAGGGTAGGCTGCGCAGGCCGTTAACTGATAGGTAGGTAGTGTTATTAATATTAGTAGTACTTAGTAATTATTTGTCAAATTGTGATTAGATAAACAGTAGTAGTTAGCAAAGTAGTTTAATTTATTTGGTTGCTTGTTTAAAGTAGTACCATGTAAAAAGTAGTAAAAGTTGTAGTTTAAACTAGTAGTAGTAAGTAGTTTTTAAGTAGTGTAGAAGTTACTAGTTAATATTTTGTAAATATGCATTTCACCGCTGCCAGCACAGAGATAAAGTTTTAAAATTTAGTTTTGTTAAGTAGTATTAAATATCATATGTAGTTGTCACATAAAAATTGTTAACACAATAGAATAAACTTAAATCTATACCGCTACGATGTGTAGCGAAAAGTGTGTGCGAGGGCTCAGTGGTCAGTGTTAGGTTTGGTAGGCTAGAGATAAGAGTTCGGCGCCACTGTAGCGTTGTGAGGGATCTCAGGTGCAAGTAGTCGAGTGATAAAATATCACAAATAGTAAGTTCCTAGTCACATCACTAAAAACTGGAACGACACTAGCCTTCCGGAGACGCTCTGGCATTTCGTTCCGGCTTGCAAGGCTGTGAACTGTTGTTCCCTGACCCTCAGAATTCTATGTGCCCCGACCTAGGGTGAGTTCCACATTAGCTTGGTAATTATACCTGATCCTCTGCGCTGGATAATCTATATTGATTTTATAACCTATAAAGTATTTAATTCCGTGTGTCAATGTCGGACACGCGGCTACGATTCATCCAGCGCACAGGAGATTGTAATATGTATGTATTGTTACTGCATCAAGATGGTGTAGTGCCTCACTGTGTTATTCTAAATGATTAGTAAACCATCATACTTTGTGTTTATGCACGCGTGTTCACATACTTAACCTAAGTTAGCATCTGCTTATGTGCCACGCTATGCCCATTCTCTCTCTGCCTGTAAACCGCTGCGATGTGCTGAGCTTTCACCTACCCTACTCCCCATACCGTTCCTTGGTCGCTGAATGAGGAAGAAGCTGGCACATCGCATGCGGCCTGCCGCTATCCGCACCGCATCTAACATGCGCTCTCTAACGCGCCTTCCAGGGTTCTCTGTACGGGCTGAGTGCAGGACCCCTTACCCAATCCTGCACTACCTGCGCACGCTATGAAGGCCTGGCCTACCTGCGGCCTACCACCGCAAGCTACCCGCGGCCTACCGCCGCAAACTACCTGCGGCCTACCATCGCCAGCTACCTACGCGAGCCTGTGCTGACAGGCCACCGCGTGCGACCGACACTACCTGTCGGTCTTAGGAAGGCCGTCCGGCCTCCTACTAAGCCTGTGCTGAGCAGGCCCCCACATCTGCCATGTGCTGCCACGGACGGTACCCTTCCTAACTAAGTGTGCGAGTGCTCAAGACTCAGTGTGTAGGAGCTTACCCACGACCTAGCCGTGTTACTTAATTTCTACCTACCTATCTACCAATATATATATGTTACCTATCTTGCTGTTTTAATTCACCTATCTATCTACCTACCTATCAGTTAACGGCCTGCGCAGCCTACCCAGCGCAGCCCTAGCCGTTACAGTACGGTGAACTTTTAGTTGGAATCCCTCAATGTAGCCCGCATAATTCAAAATTTTATTACGTTTTTTGCAAATTGCAGCACTGGTTTACGTAGTTTTTCGATCAAAATTCAATGTGCGGCAATTATGATAAAATAATGACTAAATTGTAGTTAATTTATGTGCATAATATCATAATAAATAAATAATAGTTCATAATATAAATTCATAGCAAAATATATTACAGATTTACTGTACCAATTTTTATAGAAATAAAGATTTTTTTAAATTTATGATACTGTAAGACTATTTTGTGTCGATTTTATTTAAATGATAAAAATTTCGTAAAATGTATTTTATCATAATTGCCGTGTAATGCATTTTGATTAATAACGTTATAAAATAACATCACGCCTGTGTTTCCCCGCAAGGTTAGGCAGAAGTGTACCTAAACACCCAAATTTTGCCAGTTATGTTTAAGTCCGATGTAATAGGGGCCTATTGCCATCAATCGGGCACAAATTAAGACTCTGGGTTGCTACTGAGAAATTCCAGATGGAAAACCCAATAACACTTTGCCCGTCCCGGGAATCGAACCCGTGACATCATGCTCAGCAGTAGTTCTTGCGACCACTAGACCAACGAGAATCATTTTGATCAATATTATATGCAACGTAAAATAGCGCCGCAATTAGCAAAAAACATAGAAATTTTGAAAATCGTAGACTAGATGGAAGGCATCGCCTTTCACAGTCAAACGAGCATACCTACTGTATTTGTCTATTTTGTGCCCTGGCTGGCCAGAGACGATACACGCATGCGTGAACCACGGCTCGCTGTAACTTGAAGCTACCTCGCCAGAATTGCCGGACCATCGGCCGGCTTAGTCGTGCGTAAAGTCCAGTAGTTCTAAAGAAAATTCATTCACTAAAGAATATAAGAAAGAAATATTTTTTTATTTTGTCACAAGAACATAAAAAAGACAAGTAACCTTAAGTAGCTAGTTAATACCTACTTATAATAAAGCAATTTTATAATTCAAATCACGGGAAAAAAGAAGTCATATGCTGCACGTCGTGACTGTGACAAAAACGTTTTCGACCAGCATGATGCTGTGCTATTGGGGACCCATAGCAGAGCGCTGATTTTCAATTACGTATTTACTAAAACGAAATCAGATATTAACAGATTAAACAAAAGTAAAGTAAAATAAACAGTATTTAGTAGTATTTAGAATTTATTGTAACAATAACTGATAGGATGACAAAATACTATAAAATAACATGTAATGAATACAACATACTTAGTTGAAATAGACACTTAGGAGCCGAATGTATCCTTGAGGTAAACCAAACACTATTCTCCTTCACACGCACTACACGCGGCTTAAATCTCTATTTTTACTATAAAAATAAGGGCTAATATGGTCTGTGAGAAGTTTCACTCTATGGACTGACGGATATTCTCGTCAAGTAGACCTAAAATAATCAAAAAATTACAGGTAACACCAAAAAATTCTGAAAATTTCGAAAGTGACGTAAAGCGCACGTCAATTTCAAACCGCGGGGCTTGAGTAAATCAACTAAACTTTCTTTTTTTGCGGCTACTACCGGTTCAAATAAACTGAAATGAAATAAAAAGGAATAAGAAGAGTGGCGGGCATAAAGCAATGTGATTTTAATAAATTGGAATATTTTATTTATATTTCAATCAGGTTTTAACAAATAAAAAACCTTTTCTCAAACATGCTTGAAAATTCGAGCATTTTTATGACAACCATCTTCAAGATAAATAAAAAATGCTTTACTGGTCAAATACATGCGAGTGCCGGCAATGTTACTATGAAAATCCATATCTATCGTGTTTAGCAGCCGAATAAATTACTATGAAAACTTACTAGTAGGGTGTATCTACATAGCATGGCTCTCAATGTTTTGCTCTGAAATCTTTCGAGAATCTCTTTATTGCTATTGCTAGCAGCTGGATTGTGTAAGTCCAGATTGGTTTGAGGACGGTCTTGTAAATAGCCAATCAAGATTAGACCTATCGACGACCTATCAACCAGTACATTGATCTGAATTTTGCGTATCGAGCTGTTTGCGTTTGGTCCAGATGTGCTTTCTGCAGGTTAGTCTTCGATCTAGATGCATACCCAAATATTTGGCATCATTAGCCTGGGGGATTTCCTCATTATGGAGTTTTATTGACAGACAGATCTGCCTTCTCATGGTGAAGGTCACATGGACAGATGTTCTCTGATTAGCCTTAATACGCTATTTATTTAGCCACTTCTCCACTTCATGGACGGGGGCTTGTAGTTTGGCTGATGCTATAGCGGAATCCTCGTATACCGACAGAAGAACTGTGTCATTCGCATATGTAGCACTCATAGTATCAGCCTGCGTTGGCAGCTCTACAGCAAATAGTAAGTATAGCATGGGTCCCAATATACTTCCTTGTGGTACTCCTAAGAGGATTTTGTTTAAAAGAGCGATTTCGTTGTTAAATTTTACCTCAAATCATTTCCTATGATAGCAAAATCGAAAAGAAGGAAGCAGCTTTTTAAGTTTGAAGAGAAGTTCTCCGTGCCACACTGTGTCAAATGCCTGGTTTATATCTCGGAAGACAACAGAGCAGAACTGTTTGCATTCTAGTGCACGACTTATAGTATTCGTAATACGGTGTATCTGTTCAATAGCTCCGTGCTGCTCTCGTAAGTCAAACTGGTGAAGAGGAATAACTTCCGGTAGGTGCACATCCTGTTTAGGAATATTTTTTCCAGGTGTAAACACCTGGAAAAAGTCCAGTCTTCCAGTGTTGGTTAAAACCAACACTGGAAGTAGGCTTATTGGCCTGTAGAAGCTTACCTCATAATATGAAAGGGACCCCCAAGAATTCCTTCTGCTAATCAAACATAGAACGTGACATCTCAACTGAATGGCTTGTTATATTTAACACAGATCACCAAGTTACAGAATACAATACATAAACACAAAAACAAAAAAAAAAAACAAAACCGCGCATTATATGAGAAAAGTAACCTAGTAGTAACCAAGCCTTGGCCGTAACCAGGTATTGTAGGATAAACGTATGTGTGCCTCGGCCCACATTTTCACTGTGGTCCATGTTGCAAGCCGCGACAGTACATCATGATACACTCATCAGGAAACTGTACCACTATGGTGTGAGGGACAAGGCTCTCGACCTTCTGACTTCTTACCTGAACAACAGAATTCAGAGGGTCGATGTAAATGGCAAGAGATCTGCAGGATCTACGGTCACCATGGGCGTTCCGCAGGGTTCAATTCTAGGTCCTTTCTTATTTTTGATTTATATAAATGACTTACCTTACCACATAAGGGATAATCACAAGATCGTATTATTCGCAGATGACACTTCCCTTATTTTTTAAATCAAACGTCAGTTAGTCAACTTTGAACAAGTTAACGATGCACTCTCTAAAGTTGTGCAATGGTTTAATGTAAATAATCTCCTCCTTAATGAAAAAAAGACTAAACTCATTAAATTTTCAACGCCAAATGTCAGGCAGATAACTACCAATGTTAAAGTAAATGGAATAGAGCTGGACCCTGTTGAGTCGACAGTTTTTCTTGGAATCACTATTGACGGTAAACTACAATGGGGCCCACACATAGAAAAATTGTCGGGAAGGCTAAGCTCGGCCGCCTATGCTGTTAAAAAAATTAGACAGATAACTGACGTCGATACAGCCAGAATTGTTTATTTTAGTTACTTTCATAGTCTTATGTCATATGGGATTCTTCTCTGGGGAACCTGTTCGGACATTAACTCTATCTTTGTTCTACAGAAAAGGGCTGTTCGAGCCATTTACAACCTAGGTCCGAGAGATTCCCTTCGAGAAAAGTTCAAAGAAGTAAATATTCTGACTGTAGCCTCACAATATATATTTGAAAACCTTTTGTATGTACACAAAAACATATCAAATTTTAAGAAAATGTCCGATATTCATAGTATAAATACCAGGAATAAACACAACCTTGCTGTACATCACACTCGTCTCCACAGAGTAGGCAACTCGTTCATGGGTCAATGTATACGCTTTTACAACAAACTTCCCATTGACATTCGAAACTTACCCATTAAACGATTTAAAAATTGTATTAAAACCAAACTTTGTAAAAAAGGGTACTATAAAATTTCTGATTATTTAGAAGATAAAAAAGCTTGGGATTGAGCTGCTCGCTCTGCTAAACCTTGTGATAAAACCATAAAACTTGACATTAGAATTATTTAGTAAAATCATCAAAATATACCAGTTTTATTTAAACATTCATATTATTGAATATTACATTCAAAATGACATGATTACTTTGTAAAGTATTATATTTTTTTAATTACCTATTGTGAATGTGAGGACTATGTGGATATTTTAATTTTTAATGATTTTTTTTTTTGTTTTCTCTACTCAGTTTTTTTATTTCCTTTCTCAGATAGTTTTAATAATGGTCTGACGGTTTGAGTAGTTTATGCGGCCTACCCAAATGTCCTTTCTTTGGTATGTTCGTCGAGTTGAGCTCCTTATGTTCTGAGTTGAGCTCCACGATTACTGACAAATGCTTGCACTGACTGGACAGGTCCACTCAAATCTGTGTGGTTCTTTTCTCAAAAGACCATTTCAGACACTAATCTACATGGTCCTCATATGGCTTGACCAAGATTATGTCTGGACTTTAAAAGAGACTGTGACCTCTGAGTTTGTTTCGGCCTTTCTTCTCAGAGTAGTCGGATAGGAAACGCCGAACTCATCTAGCAAATATTAATTATATTTTTTTTTTATATGACGTGTAAAAGTGATTACTATATCCTATTTACAGAATAAACAATAAATAAATAAAATAAGTAATGTACTATTACTGTATTGTAGATTGAGTCCGAACGAATTTTGTTTTTGTTATCGGTTTCGGCGAAAATATCCATTGTTGACCAAAGCAAAACTTGTTATTTTCAGCAGTGGGCAAAAAAATTTCAACAACATAAAGATCCGGTAAATCGACAATTACAATTCGGTTAAAAAACAAACATACTAAAGGCTTGTGCAGACCAGCGCGACTTGTCGCGCGACGCGACACGGTTATTGTTATACTGTGAAGTTTTCTTAGTAATTTTATTGTTCGTGTCGCGTCGCGCGACAAGTCGCGCTGGTCTGCACAAGCCTTAACAACAAATATAAGCACAATTACTTTTAAAACATCCTGTTCAATAAGTCTCGACAATCATATCACTGTTCCTAGGCTGATAATATTATCGTTTTTATTGACGTTAGGATTGGCATCTATGATAGCGAGTTTATTTATTGGTACGCTACATTGTTTTGTGCATGCGTAAACCACAGCTTCCCTATATCACACCTGTATTTCGAGGAATCGAGGCTTACCTTTCAGTTCCTTCCTCGCAGCGGGCGCAACGAGCGGTCGTGCCCCCCTTGCGAGGATGTTGAATAATTATTATTATGTAAGTTGGTATGAAACTTGCTTCCTTTTACTTTTATTTTTTCTTCTTAAATGTTGTTTCAAAATATTTTTAATTAATATTAGGCTTTTATTTAATCCTAAAATAATTCCCATTTTGCTTTCCTAAAAATATTATTGAACATTCTAATAAAATGAACACCGAGTAGTCCTTGCTTCCTCTTTCGGTAATTTTTTAATTACAAATTATTTTGATGAAGTATTATTAAATACTCGAGGTTTTTTATTAAATTTTTATAATTTTTTTTTGTGCTCGTACAGCGTGTTTACCCAATTTTCAAGCAATACATTGCAATAAATAGTATGGGGAGACGATAGTAAGGCTACTGTATACCAAACGCCGCCGGATATCCTAGAAGGAAATTCACATACCGTATCTGTGATGTTATTCAAAAAGGACAGGTGCTCTATCTAACGACAAAATGTTTTGATACTGATCGATTTGCAGCACCAAATATTTTCATATTAGGTAACTCCATAAGATACTGGGGGTATTTTATGCAAGAAACTTTTTAATCACAGTGTTTTATAATTTAATATAGATATTTTTAAAGTGACATAACTCATGATATTTGTGATGACATTTAAAGAGTCACTCTGAATGTGAGCAGGCTAGATTGAATACATTACTTTTTAACTGTCTGGCGGTTTTGAATATGTTGTATACGCGTTCAGCTACCTAAAATAGGGTTAAGCTGCAAGATGACTGATGCATGTATTCCGTCTGTTGGGACAGGTCAACTCAATGCTGCTATGGTTCTTTCTTCAAAAGGCCCTTGCATTGTTAGACTCATAAAAAATCCTAATAGTTATAGTGTTTGGACTTTAAAAGAGACCATGACCTCTGAGTTTGTTTCAGCATGTCTTCTCAGGGATCAGTCAGCTAGAAAATCTCAGTTGAAATCTCTGTTAATAAAGAAAAGTTACTATACCGTTGAGGAATTTAAAACTGACAAATTGTGAATTGATTGACCTTGTAACAATATGCTTGACGCACTTATATGTGAAATAATAATAATGATTTATTTGAAATAAAATGTAATAATTAAATAACTAATGTTTATTACAATGTAATGTATTGTAATAATTAGAATCAATATTATATTATATTATATAATTTAATCATTTGATATGAAACATTTGCAGTGCCCTTACAGGGTGCATGTCTTAATACTGTGTCATGAAATTTGAATGCATGCCTATTTACCAGTGTTTTACATGTTAGCAAATAAATAAATAAATAAATAATGCCGGCGCCATCTAGTTTTAAAATATTGACGTGTAAAAGTCTCTAAAAAGATCTACTTACAGAAATAAACATTTCATTTCAATACCAACGCGAGCTGATGTCGTAATACTGTGGTTTGCCATAAAGGCCGAAGGCAAAGTTTGTCTCGGAATTACCAGTGGTACTTGCAATATAGCAAGTTAACAACTATCGTAACAGCTGTTCGCCTGCTACATGTTACTTCGCCAGACACAAATATTTATTCACCAGCTTTGAATAGATAGGCCGGAGGGAGAAACAAACGGGGATCGGGTATTACGGGTTTATGATTTGCGAGATCGCTCGGACCGATTCGAATGTGGAAGTGATTTTCGTGTACCTAGCCGTCGTGTAGTGGGTGGATGCGGATACTAATTTGTAATTGTGTTTTCTATTTTCATTTCTTCAACCAGTGTTTTTTTCTGGAAATTGGCATGGTTTATTAAAAGCAAAAGCCTACACCTGCTTATAACTATATAAGTTATTAAAACACTCTGACTGACATAAGTAGGTATAATTTTTTTATTACTACAACGTGAAATAGAACATTACTTGTATTTTTTTTTATTTAGTTGCCTTCTATTTCTAAATCAAAGTAGTTGATATTTCCAAAGAATTTTAAAATTGATAATCTGAGTCAATCGATCTGCCTAACCTTTTCCCAACTATGTTGGGGACGGCTTCCAAATTGAATTGATAATCTGAGTGACGTTTAAAAAATCATTCTTGTGAAAGAGCTTACGCACGCGCTAACATTAAACTGTCTAAATATTCAAATATGATAGTGAAGTTCACGAGGGCAATAATAGTTTACTAGAAAAGTAATATAGGTGTTCCGAATCGACACTCATAAGCAATCAGTTGTCAGAAGATAAAAAAGCAAATAATGTATGTTGCCAGCACAGAACAGATAAAAGAGGTTAGAAGGGCTTTGTGGGCGGGGCAGGCGCGCCGCACATATGAGTAAACGCTCATAGTTAACCGAATTTTGGTTCACCGGCCAATAGTCGCGCTCATATTGTGATAGCGGGGGAAGCTCCGCGAAAAAAAAGGATTTATGCCGTCTTACGCTATCATAACGTGTCGGAAAAGAAGCCAGCGGTAAGTCCAAAAACCTTAAAATACAAGTAATATTTGTAATTATTACAATAGTATTATGTAGTTTGTAGACAAAAACGATACAATCGCTAACAGATGCAAAATTATACATTGGTTGCAATGCATGTGTACCATCTTGTAGTTAGATGAGTGATCGCGCAATGTATTGCGTTCACTACGAACGTCGCGTGCACCGAGCCAAAGTTGAAATTCCGCGAAATCCACGCGTATCGATAGTGTTGTACTAAGTTGTAAACAATGTCGATATTAAGTATGTCATTGTGTGTTTGATACAAAATTAAATGATTATTATCAGTAATATTATATATACCAATTATTGTTTATTGAGGGTTATTAATTTAGTTTCTGAGTGGGATTTTCGTCTAAAATTTGGTTTGAGGTGACCAACCTCATTTATAATGAAAACATTGTAGGTTTCCAGCAGATCCTGATAAAAGAAGTCCACACTAATTGTCTCCCTTCCCAAATTATAGCTAAATATTTCAAAACTTAATAATTACAGTAATTTTCTCGATATAAATAATCGACCTTTTGGTTGCTGTAACATGTATGAGAAATAAATTGCTTTTGCGCGTGTGTGAGGGTACGTCAAGCGCAGTGTTTGCGTTAGTGTGACAACCAATAGCAAACTCGCGATCTAAATGCGTGTGGTTTATTTGTGTGCGTAATGCGCGTACTATTGGTCTCTTGCTTTTAGGTGAGTTGAAGAGTGGGAGATATGCGGCGACACTCGTTCTAATACAAAACAGGAACTATTTCCTTTCTAACCTCTTTTATCTGTTCTGTGATTGCCAGAAACCATAAGATCCTAAGCCGGGACTCGACTTGATTTGACAGCTTTCAAATAAGGATCCATTTAGATCGATCCCAGAAATGGATCAAACCTTTACCACAATTGTTATTTCCACTTACAAAATACCAACCTCATGCTAGTATAATTAAGTTGATTTTAGATTGATTATTGAAAAATTATTAGAAATATTGAAGTTATGTATTGGCCTTATTGAATTGTATGTGTGTGGTTAAAGTTATTTTTCCAAAAACACACATTTGTTTACATTTTTGGTAACTAAATTGCAAAAGCACGATAGGAGCTTTTTCTGTCACCATTTGTTATTTTCACACATCTCACCGCTTTGATCTTGTTTCATTCTCTTTGCTCACTACCCCGTATGAAAGAAGGGTCCGGATGCGTCCGTTATAAATCATCCAGGTTATGTGCGTTATTCGACTACCTCGTTGGTTCAGCGGTCGCAAACACGACTACTGAGCTTGGGGGAACTGGATTCAATCCCCGGATCGAGTACGGTATTACTGGGTTATACAATTAAAAAATGAATAGTAAAAGGACGGTGTCTGGATCTGTGGCTGTGTTTGACATGAAGGCTTACCTACGACCTGAGACTTAATTATAATTGAGAAGAAGTTTAGATGCATTATGTACTTTTGCCATCCCTTCGGAGGAAACGAGCATAATGTTTTGGATTTTAAGATTAATTTAAAGCAACTTATGAAGAAGCCTTTTACTGCCTGTTGGTCTTGTAGACGTTTTTTTTTTTTTTTGAGTTTGTGTAATTATCAAATTATTTCTCCCACACTGGGTGGAGTGGGAGGGCATGTCAGACTTTTACTGACTAAAACCCACCCGTGTTCCTTCCATTGCCTGTGTGCCCGGGCCGCGATATCCCTTTCGAACAAACTCGCAACCCTGGCTGGCATTGGCCTTTACGGACCCCGTCAGTTGGTGCTGACGACATCTCTTTAAGGCGCGCGTGGAACACAACGCGCCATCGACCCAGGCCTAGTCCTTATCGGACGGCGAGCTACCCGTTGCTCACCGTCCGCAAGCCTGCGCCTACGGTGGCCGCAAGTCGGCTCGCGACTCCCGACGCCCGGGGCGTCTCCTGCGGCGACTAGGGGCGCGAAGGCACGCATCTTGCCTCTCCCTCGCGCGCGATTACTGCTTCGTAGAAGGAAGTGACGGCCTCCCATGAAACCATGAGGTCCTTTTTTTTTTTTGTTGAGGATGGGAAATCATCAATTGATTTCTCCCGGTCTGGGTGGAGCGGGAGGGTGTGTCAGACTTTTACTGACTAAAACCCACCCGTGTTCCTTCCGTTGCCTGTGTGCCGGGGCCGCGATATCCCTTTCGGGCAAACCCGCAACCCCAGCAGGAGAGCATGAGGTCCTGCGGTTCGATTTCCAGGTAGGGCATAGTGTTATTGGGTTTCACCATTAGGAATTTCTCAGTAGCAGCCCGGAGTATGTATTTGTGCCCGGTTAATAGCAATAGGCTCGCCCCCTGTTACATGAGACTTTAACATAACTGGCGAAATGTGGGTGTACCTACTACAGGTACACCTCTGCCCAACCCTTCGGGGAAACCAGGCGTGATCTTATGTTATGTGTGAAGAAGCCTTTTCTATAAATATTATAAAACAAGGTCACTTTTCGCATTCGTCTGTATGTCCGCGTTGTTCTTTATAACCACGCAACAGACTTTAATGAGGTTTTCAGCATCGTTTAGAAAATTTATTCCGGAAGGTTTATGTGTATAATACGTTAATATTAAAGTTACATTTACCTAAGAAATCTCGATGTTTTGTCAAATTGTAAAAACCGTGCGAAGCAGAATCAGGTCGCTAGTATAATATAATTGCAAACCAACTTCAACACTGCAATAAGCAATTTACACTCCCACAATTTACGTACCTAATTCTTCACACCTACTGAGCACACACATGAAAAGAAAAGTCTTATCGCCCAATTATCTACGTAAACAAACTTGGACTTTATTAATTAGCGATAAGGAAAATTATTGTTGAGCAACCACGGTGCGGCGATAGTTTGAATTAGTTCGTATATTTGATCGGTAGTCGCCAACATAAAGCGATTGCTAAGACTCTGGAATTCTTAGATTTGATACATAACTTCAATGAGTTTGCGCAATATTTAACAAACAGACAATTATTTTCACGCAATAATATTGACGGCCCATAAGCTTACACCTGCCTTTTCAGACGCAGATATATGCCAATGACCTTGAGTGTTTAGCTTGCGTGTTCTGTACTGAGCTCACGCAACGCGTCGTACGTCTAGCCAGTAACAGGACTTGCCCGTCAAGGAGCGCTGTCCCAAATTAGACGCATTATTAATTTATATACATAAAAAAAGGGTATTTTAATAAAACACGTATACCAAAATATCAATAATTAAATTATCTTCAAAACTGTGAATGTTTCAGAATAATACGCTCGATAAATTTTGCGTGATTCTCAGTTTTGTATCTGCGTTAGATATAACTTTACAAATCAATTTAACTATGTAACATTAAGTTATTAAGAAAATGCTCTAATTTTACATATATTTTAATCCAAATCATTAACACTACTCGTTTAGACTTGTTGTTGTTGTCGCCTTAAGTACAATAAAATATTGCGCAATAAGTACTCATCCAACAACATGGTACAATAAAAAATGGTACTTTGTTATTGAAACTCACCCAAATGATCTAAAACATTGCGTAATTATTCTAAGAACCCTTCTCTAAACCTCTACTTATGAAGATACCATTATGGATGTGCGTCCAGAAGATACTGTGGTGGAGGCACTTCTACTACTAGCATCACGTATGGACTATGACTACAACGAAAAAAAAATAGACACACTTTTATATCAAAAAAGCTCCAAAGAACTAAATCAAAAATAATTGATCACATTGTTCGTGTCTTCCTCGTTCGTTCGTCTTCTGTCCACGGATCCGGTCGTGACCCTGTGGTAACGGCCGTCAAAATTCAAATTCAAAATTCAAAAGTCATTTATTCAAACTAGGCTAAGAATCAGCACTTTTCGAACGTCAAAAATTACATAAGACAGTCCCCCAAAACGCCCACCCTTCACCACTTCCTAGTGCATTAGCTGGGAAGAAGAAGTGGCGCAACAAACTCCCCAGCACCGTGACTTACGAATTAGGTCGGAGACAGGCGGTTTACTTTATGTAATTCGGTTCCCTACAAAATGGTTGAGCTGGATGGTGCTGATCCACGCGTCATGTTCGTGAACGGGCGCCGTCAGTTGTGACTGGTCATCTCTTATCTGCCATGGCTTATTTTTAATCTTATATTTTGAATTGTTTTGATTATTTTTTGTACATTGTTCTCACATATAGAAGCAACAAGAATAATGTACCCAGGATTTTGTAATTTTCTATATTTAAAAGAGTGTCCTTGGAGTTTCTTGCCCGTTCTTCTCCATAAAGATCTACGTTTTGGAATGGGCAACTAGCTTCAACTATCTGACTAACTGACGCGACTATTTGACAATTCAAAAGTGCCTGTAAATGGTTTAATTGAAATTAATGCTTTGAGTTTGAGTTTGTAAATTATTTCATCACCACTGCTCTCAAAACAGTCAAGAGAAACATCGTGATTTCGTGAGAAAACCGGCATGTCCTAGAACCAAAAATTCGAAGACATGTCACTCTACCAACCCGCACTGGACCCGCGTGGTGGAGAACGGCCCACTCGCTCTCATCCGGAGGAGGCCTGGGCCCTAGCAGGGAACATTATAGGCTCATTATGCTATATGCATCCATTCAGTAAAGACTTTTAATAGCCTAGCCTTATACCTAGCCTGAGAACAGAATATAATGTGGTTCTCGACTTATACACTAACGTGTGGACAGACAGGGAGACGTTGCGTTTAATATAAGGGAGAATGATAAAGTCTTATGTCCAAAGACATCTTAGTCGAACTCCCCAAGTAGCGTGTACCAATTTCACGCGGAGTTTGTCCAATCGTAGCGAGCTGAGGCCGTAATTATGTTCGCAAACACCAAGTTGGATGGCCTATTGCTTACGTCTTGCAAGTTTCCTCGTTGATATAATGAACTAACGTGTCGGCCACATCTTCATTATAACTAATCCAGTTTGACAGTTTTTTATACTACGTATAATAGGATAGAAATAGAGTATTTTTTCAAGTTAACCTGAAGGTTATTTTCTCGAGTTATTTTCTTGGATATTTTTAACTTGTCAATTAGCTATGCAACCTTTCCTTTTAATTTTTAACTTTTTATCTTAATCTCTGACCGTCTTCTTCTTAGCAGAAAAGAATTAAAAGTGTCGTCAGGGTCAAAATGTTACCCTTTTTTTTGTGTCCTCCGCCTTCATTCGCCAAGTGTGGTCATTTAGAATGCGTATGTGTTAAGGCGATGTCAAACTTTGACGCTTCTATTTGCTACTTAACACACACATCATAACTATATCCTAATTCTCACAAATACGATAAATGCCAAACTGAGTTTGTTTGTTTGTTACACTTTCACGCTAAAACCGCTGAACAGGTTTCGATGCAGTTTCGCACCTGGGTAGACCATGACCAAGATTAGAACATAGGATACGTTTTATCCTGATATTCCCACGGGACCGAGACTTATACGGGTGTAACCGCAGAGCGTAACTAGTCCTACTAATATTATTATAAATGTGAAAGTTTGTATGTTTGGATGTTTATTAATCAATCACACAAAAACGGCAAACGGATTTGGATGAAATTTGGCACACAGCTAGTTTATAACATGAATTAACACATAGAATACTTTTTACCTCGGCAGTACGTTCCCCTGGGTTAAATTCCGCCCTACACGAAAGCTAGTAAAATTATGAATGCGAAGGTCAGTTTGTTTATTTTATACGTTTTCACGCTAAAACGGCTGAACGGATTTGGATGAAATTTGGCACAGGGGTAGCCCTTGACCTGGAGTAGGAAATAGGATATTTTAGGGCAACAGCTAGTATTTCTATAAATAAACATAATCATCTAAAAAGTAAATTCCCAACAAAAGTTAAACAGCTGTCAGAATTTATATTTTATTTAGCTTTGTGGTCGAAACACTAGCTAGTTAATGGGGTTAATGGCTGAGGTAAACACTTGAGTGCACTTCACCGGGGGAGGCTATTCTCACTTAAAATATTACCCTTTCAGGATTACACGTAAGTCTTGTGGTAACTGCGGTCGACTGATGTTTTAAACGTTAATGAGTCTCGGATATCTTTCACGGTTTTAAATAGGAGTTGTGGTTAGGCGTACATTTTTATAGTTAAAAGTGATAAAATAATGTGATAAAATTAGTAGCATCTTGAAAAACCACATAATTATGTAGATTTTAGATTCGGATATCTTGAATTATCGTACAATTTCGGAGACAATCAACTTCGCGGATTCAGCGTATCGTTGTATTGGCATGTGATGCGGAGGAATGAGGTAAATGTCTTGAGGAGAGTTTTCAGTATAAACATGAAAGGTTAGTAGGGGAAGACCAAGGAAACGATGGATGAACTGTATGAAAGATGATATGGCTGGAAAGGTGGTGACTACCGAGATGACGACTAATAGAGAAGTGTGGAAGAAAAGGATGACCCCAAATAAGATTTTTGGGAAATTTGGTTAAGGGCCAGAGAATGATGATACTGATTATTCATTTATTTATTTATTTATATAACAATTGCTGATGACCAGGGTTGGATTTAGGTATGTTGAAAAAGATAGCACAAAAAAATGAAAAGGATAGTATTTATAAAAAAATATAGTAGTACACTTTAATTATTTTTAATTTAACATATAATCTATTTATATAAAAATCAATTGCTGTTCGTTTGTTTCGCTAAACCTCGAGAACGGCTGGGCCGATTTACCTGATTTTGGTTTTGAAATGTTTGTCGTAGTCCAGGGAAGGTTTAAACGGTGACGGTAGGTAGGTTAGGTAGGGTTTAGTGCTACCCGTGCGAAGTCGGGCCGGGTAAAGCTAGTAGTCAATAAAATCAACACCCGTTAAGGCAAAATTTACTCCTCTTCTAAGTTTATCAGTTCTTGAATATTTTTATTAGTTCTATCTTCATCCTTAGCATTTAATCTCATCAACATCCTCAGTAGGAATAAAATTAGTACAATTCCCACTTTTGCTACCGCTTTTGATAGCGTCACAAGACCTTAAATGGCGTCTATGGATTGTGTTGCTACACGCACGGTCGAAATATTCATAATATGACGTAAAACAAAGCATTCAGGAGCAAACTTTAAATTATAGTATTTAAGCGTACTATCCTGAGATGTGGATAGTATATAGTACAAAGGGCGAAATTATAGTATAAATACTATAATTATAGTACAAAATCCAACCAGTCAACGTATCGTTCACTCTACGCTACGCACTGGGCTACGGCGTAGCCTCGATTCTGCTACGGCGTAGCTTTCATCGTGCCTCGACGTAGCAACCGACGCTACGGAAATCTAAACTCTACGGGCCTCCCAAGGAATTTTGTTTTGTATGATAAATTGAAGCCGAACAATTTGTTACCAGTGGAATGATTGTTTTTGAGCCATTTTGCTTTAAATTAATCCGGATAACCAAGAAGTGTCGTGTCACTAAGGTATTCTTATAACCATGAAACATCAATTATATTTCTGAGCATGATGACGATATCAAAGTAAACAATAATTATTTTTTATTTTAGTGTTTTTCAGCAAAAACATAAACGGCCGTAATATTTTTATTTTTGGGGTTCCATACCTCAAAAGGAAAAAACTGAACCCATATAGGATTACTCGAATGTCTATGTGTCCGTCTGTCACAGTCAATTTGATCTGAGTCTAATGAACCGATTACCTAAGTTGCAATTTTTTACACGTATCAATTTCTGTGACACTTTTCGGTCACTTTTCAGGACAAATTGTTTTTTTTTATGTTTGCTAACTGTACTGTGTGGTATATCAAATGAAAGGACTTTTTGTGAGGATTTTTGTTTTATTTAATTATTTTATTTTATAAAAAAAATTAAAATATATTTAAGAAAATTGATGAAAATTTACCATAGTAGTAGTAGGCCTTATTTCCGAAACTACTGATGCCAAAACTACGAAAATATACAGAAAATTGTTCTACCATACTAATTGATTACAGGAAAAACCAATATGAAGTCTATGATTGCAAAATATCATAAAATAACAAGTACATAATATTGTGCGTGCAAACTTACATTTGCAGTTGGAAGAACATGTTTTTCAACTACTTACTATGTTAAGTTTGTCCTTGGGATAGATTCATCCCAACTACGGAACTCTTCATTGTGGGTGGTCCAACACGCTCTTGGCCGGTTTTTTAATAACATCTAAACTAATATAAAGAGAAATATTTGATTTTTTGTAACTATGTTTATTTCTCTTTCATGCTAAAACGGCTCAATGGATTTGGATGAAATTTGACAAATGGATAGAGCATGACTTGGAAAAGGACATAGGATACCTTTTGTTCCGATAGTCTCACGGAATCGAGGCTTATGCGGGTGTAGCTTGCTTCGTAAATAAATATTTCGCGAACAGAATAAAATAAAAATTATGGTCTTTAAAAACCATCAAAGTTTTCAGATGATAAAACCCACAATATTATACTCATCACTTATCTCACAAATTCTATACCTCGAGTAAATAAATTACGATTCAAAAAATTGCGTCTAGGTAAACATAAATCTGAATAACAATCCCACGATTGCCTATAAACTAGATGAGATTTCTAAAAAAAACTCATCTCGCACAGATTAAACTTAAATATTGAATAACTTAAGAACCAGCGATCCTATCATCCAGATTTCCAATATCAGATCTTTGCCGTCTCAGAAATGATATTATTCAATCTCAGAAGAAAAAGTTTCAAATGGAACTTATCGAAAAGCGATGGAGCCTCTTTTCTATTTTAATGAATTTGATTTTCTAAAATCATAGTCAGAAAATATATTATTCTTTGTAGTTTTTTTCGCATTCCTTTTGCATTACTTATGCAAAAGGAATGCGAAAAAAACTACAAAGACAGAAAAACTTTAGTAAAATATTATATTAAGTTATTATTATTGTGAAGGTGAGCATTGTACGGTCAGCGTAAAAAGGATCGAAGTGATAATTGTTGAAAGTTAATATTGAAAATTAAAATGAAAAAAATGTACCTTCGGAGTGTTTAATTTAGTTTATTTTTATCTACTTTCTTTATCCACGTTTTCACTAACACTACGCGACACCTAAATATATTGCCATATAAAACCCCATTGTCGGAAAATCCGACAACGCTCGGCACAGCACCGAGAGTTGAAAATCCAACAATGAGACGTTAATCACCACCTCTATCCACGTAAAACAATTTTATACATATCCTGAAAATTAAAGTAATCTTTTGCAGTAAAGCGACGGTTCATCGACCTCTTCAATAGAGGTTTACCTTCCATTCTCCGACATTATTTATTTATGCATTTGTACAATATTCAGTTACAAATTAATCAAGATGAACAGAACAATAAAATTAATTAATCATTCAATTCAGGTTCATTATCAATCATGAATAACTTTAGCCTGTAGTAAGGAAATGAAGCAGTTATCACCTGTATTGTATGTTGTTACCGGGTGCATTGAATACATGCGAGCACCATTGCTTCGTTCAGAGATGATGATAGACTAAGCTGTTGTATTGTATTACAGTCGAACCTGGATAAGCGAGAGTTCAAAGGACTGCGATCTCTTTTTCCCTTATAGAAGTTTCTCACCAAATCGAGTTTCTAGCGTATAGAGGTATCAAACTCAAAGCATTTATTTAAAATAAACCAATTACAGGCACTTTTGAATTGTCAAGGGGTCGGTCAGTCAGAAAAATGAAGCTAGATGCCCATTCCAAAGCGTAGTCGGTACAGTCAGCATCAAAAGTTGATGACCACATTTAGATTTTCAAAATCGCTTTTTGCGATTTTGAAATGCTGACTGTACCTGTGGAGAAGAACGGGCAGGAAACCCCACGGACACTCTTTTAAATTATGATATGGTTATGGTATAGGAGCAGCCTTTGTCAATTATAGAAGTTGAGGCTGGTTGGGAAAGGTTGAGAGGAACAAAAACAATGTTAGTACCATGAAATTCAAGAATGAGTCATAAATAGCACATGTTAAATTATGCTCGACTGTCATTTATAGAGGTACAGGCAAGTAGCAGTCTCTGTTATAGAGGTCCATGACTGAAATACGACTGGTTTCTCACTTATAGAGGTTTTAGAGGGTAAAATTACGGGATCTGGCAATTACTCTCATATAAAGAGTTTTCTCGCTTACCCAGTTCTCACTTATTTAGATTTGACTGTATATCCGACTGCATAGCTATTTAATTTTGTAGGTAAGACAGTTTATTGGATCGTGTACTGGCCAGGCCTTTATATCTATCGTCCACGACGTAACTTGCTAATGCGTTATTAACTAAGTTGTTGCGTTTTAGCATGGCTATAGCGGTCATTGCCCTTTCCCTAATATCTCTCAGTAGGAACCTAAACAATAAATTATTTATAGTTTTTCATTATTGGGACATCTAAGACACTAGTATTTATTTAAATAATATTTGATTATACATGAAGTATGTATTACAACTAACAATTATATATATTATGTACAAGTATGTAAAGGAAAAAATAAGAAAATGAAATAAAGGGAAGAGCTCATTGGTCAAAAACTTCGCTCGCATCGCTGTCAGCGGGAAAAGTGCCCAAAAGGCTGGCAGCGTTGCCGCGTTGGATGATATAGATTCGGACTTAAGGACGTTAAGGATGAAACGCTGATAAAATAATGTTGTGATATTCTGGCTACTCATTGGTGATTTGAGTTTATAACTGGTTACTCTCGAGTAGCGTCGTGGAAGACGGGCCTTAGATGTTCAACAATCGGTCAAACTGATTAGTTACGTGTGTGTGTGCCTTGTTTGCTGTTTATCTACTAGGTGCTGGTTTGTAGTGCGTGCGTTTAATCAGCATTATGTTGTGTAAATGTAAGATATTTGTGTCTATTTGTCAGGAAATATATACATATATAATTCAGTTAGCATGTCGATAGCTTCACACTTGATAAAACACTGGAAATTATATTAATTTTACGAGTATATTGAGTATACCTTAGGTACACCCTATACTTTTAAACGAGCAATACTTGAATATATATATATAAATATATATTTATAGTCACATTCTTTAAAATGGCTCTAACGATTTCGATGATAGTTGCAATGGTTTACGGGGGCGAAAAATTGATCTAGCAAGGTCTCATATCTGGGAAAATTCCTTTTCTCCGTATTTTCACGCGAGCAGAACTCGGTTGCCTAAAGTTTAGAACAAGATGGCTTTATGACCTTAGAATAATGACATGACAGCATGGAATTAGTCTCTACTATACATGGAATTAGTATGAACTATCCTATACTATTAAATGAGCATTCTCTATTTCACCCGAGCAGATCTTGGTTGAACAGGTACTGAAAGTTAAAGCAGCCATCAGAATATACAATTTTTAGAGTACAATGTGCAAAAAAAAAAACAGCACAAACAAACCAGTGAGTTTTAAAACCATTGCTTTTTGTATGAAAAAAAAATCATAAAAGCCAACAACTATCCGTGCCGCACATGTAAACTTAATCTAAGTCATAACATCAATTCAAAACCTAACATAGTCACAGTAATTTTACACCGGACCACAATAGGGAGACATTACGTAAACGTACGCGTTCCCCGTTAAATTCATCAATGCCCAGATTGAATAATCGTGCCGGTCACCTGCCAATTACCCCAACCAGTTCGGACGCAATTTATTGTAAAGCTCACGGCACATCTATTATACGCCTCTTTTTTCAATATGAAGAATTTTACGCTTCAATGAAGGTCCGGGCACGTTTAATTTCAGTGTTGAATTTTTCCGGCGAAAATATATTGGAAGGAGAGTGATGGAGAACTGACTTAGAAACGAGTAATCGCGTAAATAAATGTAGGTATGTGTATAGGAAATACATTGTAAATGGTTGATTATTTCTTTCCTACTCAATACTTTAATTGCATCCACATGTAGGTGTTCTTAGGTCGTAAACTTAAAATTAGATCATATTGATAGATCTATTACTTTACTTTATTTTACGGAGTATTTTGCTACGTGTCGATATAATTCCAACATTTGGCAAGGTCAGTTGGGTTCAATTTGGTTATCAAAATATCAATTCTAGGGTTGGAAAATGGGTTCACTTCGATAACGAAAATATCAATCAATCTGCCTAGCCTTTTCCCAACTATTTTTAATACTATGTTGGGGTCGGCTTCCAGTCTAACCAGATTCAGCTAAATATCATTATTTTACATGGAGCGACTGCCTATCTGACCTCCACAACCAAGTAACTGGGTAATACGATACCCTTTGGTAAGACTGGTTTTCAGACTTTCGGGCTTCTGACAACCCGTAACGACTGTCAAAGATCCACGAATGGCAACCGGGACCAACGGCTTAACGTGCTTTCCGAGGCACGGAGGCGCTTCGGTATTTAAAGATGTTCACCCATCCACGGACCAACCCAGGCAAGCGTACCTGATAGATCGACCCATGAGGCTCTTATTACTTAGCCACAAACAATAACAGCCGCACGCATATTATAGCATATTTTCAATAACGAAAATTTTGGGCTACTAAATTAAGCCAACAAACTTTTTGCAAAGAGAGAAAATGCAATATTACCATAGTACATCCCTATGGTTAGTCTCATAATATCTTTCAGTCACGTCTTACGGTATCCACGGGAAGGCACGAGTTAGCGTGTTAGGGGGTTTTTGGATGCCCGGCTGAAGCCGGGCATCCAAAAACCCCCTAACTACCTTCTGGTAATGTAACATCCAATATAAGAATCCCTTATACGACGAAGGAAAAACATGATAGATATTTTTTCTAACGGACGACTGCTTATGAGATCCTCCTTATATTATTAGTTTCCCATATTCGGCTCAAGGGGCCAAAATTGAATCTTATACGGCAACTTTGCCTGGATCGATTTCAAACTTTACAAATGTCTAGGGTGAAAACTATCAAACTACTTTACGATATTTACCCGAGTTTGCATAAACAATACTGTTAGGTTAGGGGCATGAGGAACAGGGTGTAAAGTTCACTCATCCACCATAGAAAAGAGAGGATCCTCCGACCAGACGGGTGTTGTGTCTGGCGGGCAACTGCCCAGAGGTTGAAGTTGGCAGATTGTATATATGTCCATCGCCCGGTAAACTCTAATTGCGCGATGCAGGATTTGAGTGACGTCAGGATGTTGTGTGACGTCAGGTCTTGGATGCGTAGTTTGCATGTGGCGATTGTAGATGCCACCACAGGACGGTGTTATAATACTTTTATCAATAATACAAATTGGAGTCCATTGCGAGAGCCCCACGAGAACGTTATTTGAATTATCATCCAGCAGAGCCAGGGCAGAGACCGCTTTGAAAGCGTTTTGATTTTCTACAGCTCTTTTGACATAAGCTTTTCGCTAGCTTATGTCAGTCCCATACATTTTTAAGCTATTGCATAGCTTCTATCGCGGGCCTTGAGCGTGGAGACCGAATCCAGAAATTCCGTAACAAAAATAACCTAACACCCCCATAGAGTGAAATTTTAAGATGCGCACTATATCACTGTGACACAAATTGTCACTGTGACACAAATTGCATAAGTTGATAAAAAATGCTATGCAATAGCTTTACCGCGGCAGTCTCCGAGTGCCACACGTCTTTTTTTTTACTTTCCATTTTCGCTATCGTTGACAGAATGTAACTTTTTTTAGATAAGATAAGTCTTTATTTGCCTTAAACATGGTATAAACTTGTAACAGTCTGGTTTTGATATAATGTCCACATGTTTAGCTATACAGAATATTGTATCAATTGCATGCAAAATAATTAATAACGAGTTAAAGGTGACTTATAGAATGTCGCAGATTAATTGGAAATACAATAATAGTCATTTAGATCATACATACACATTTTATATTTTCAAGTTAAAGAAATCATTAATTTCATAAAAATTATGTCCATTCAGCCGTTTATATAATTTATTTGTAGATGAGTTATGATTATTTAATATTTTTTTCTTTTGGTAATTGTAGTGTAGGTACATACGTCTATACCCTGTGCTCAGCCTCTCAACCAACCTGCTGACTATCTGACCTTTATGCTAGGTGCAACTGAAACCTATTATTGTAACATCATGCTGACACGATAGAAGAAGAAATAAAACAAAGCCAAAAATTTACGAAACCTTGGTCACCGACAAAAGATAATTCCCTCCACATTCATCTTACGGACTTACTCTAATATTTATCACAGGATTTAACAAAGGAAAATCCCCAGTCACATACTACCGTCGCGTTGATAATGAAGAGTAATTATTATATAGGAGAAGTCGGTACCACAAATGATAATACGGGAAAAAATCTACCTGGATTTATCAAAGTTCCAGATAATAACATTTCGTGGCTGGTTGGACGAGCGAACGAAATTGTTGCTTTTTCTTTTCAATTTCGCGGCGTTTCTGACTTTCATTTTGAACTGAGATTAGCAAGAAAGAAAAAAGAAAGAAAAATTGTTTATTCTGCACAAACAAAACGCACATAATAAGGCAAAAACACATAAAATACACACTGACAAAAGTAGCCAAAAGCCTCGTGTCTAAGCAATAAATAAAAATATAAAAAGTGAAACACTGTTTTTCATTGGTTGCTGTCAAGGTCACGGACCAAAGACAGTAAAGACACTATTGCGTAACACTCTTGCGACATTGGGAAAATGTCAACAAAAACATCACAAAAACAAAATGCTGATGGCATAGTTACCTGACCTTTGTAACAGTTATTAAGAAAAATTATGCTGTGCGTCACATCTGTGCAAGAACAGGTCATTGCTCAGCGAAATACTGTGAATTCGGACGAACCTAATGTCAACAGCGCTGATTTTCAGCAATTACCCTATGGAATGACGCATTGACATCCCCCTGTGTGAGTTTGTATTGGGTTAGTAATAATTTTCACTGAAATATGTGTGATTATACATAAATGTAATAAAAATATATATCTGTATTTGTTCATAACATAATTTTAAGAAATAACAATAATACTTAATCTAAGACCATAATATAATGACACTTTAAAACTATGATGTACCTAACAAGTAATTTCGTGTACAGTTTCAGTATGTTATTAGTACTCTGTGGTGTAAAGTGTGGTGTGATTTCGTCTTTTTACTATTTGAGTAATTATAATAATTTCGTTACTATTCTAACAATCCACAACAAGTCTACATTGATACACCATAGTTTCCCAGATGCACCATGGGACTCGTTGCGCCTCGATGGCGTGGCGGCCATTTGCATAACGGTAGGCATCGAGGCATGCGGTTGGCAGAAGACATCCAAGCTTTTGCGGTCAAATCGGCAAATAAGCTGTTATGTACATTTTGATATTGTTATTTAAGGATTCTTTGCTATTATTTTAGTGGGATGACATCGATACATTGATGTACGAAGGAGTAAGATCCCCCGACATACGGAATGCAAAACCTGACACCCTCGAAGCCTCCTGATCTTAATCGTAAGTAATAGTAGTAGTATAAGTAATATTGGCATAGACTGCATAACTAAACCTAACTAAATCAAACACAATCCTAGCCTAACCCTAAATAAAATTGGTATTCCTTCTGACCTGTATTGAACCATATACCTTTTGTCCACCATCAAGATAATGCAGCTTCAGAAGGACACACAGCAAACACGCCAAAGAAAACTGATGACTACCACTCCCCCGTCAAAATGACATAGACCGGACCTAAACAGGGAGGAATCAAACAGGCCACTCACACTGTTGGAAATCCATATCCATTGCCCGGAGGCCATGACCCTCGAGGTAAGTACAAAAAGAGCAGCTATTAATACTAATTTTACAATCATGTGGATTGCTGTATCTTCATGAGTATTTTTTTTAAGATATTCAGAAAATGCTTTTTTGTTCTCAGGACTCTTACTGGTGGAGGGATGTTATTCCAACAGTGCGTGGCGGCGTAGTTGAAGCTCCCCCTGAATGCAGCGGTCCTATGCTTTGATGTACAAAGAGGATTGGTAGAAAAACGTGGTTCGTATTTGCTCTGTCTCCAACTTAACTTCTCAAAAAGATAGTGTGGTTTTTGTGTAGTAACTACTCCAAATAGTAAACTAGCCATATGTAACTTTCTCCTAGCAGCCATTTTCAAAATATTATTGTCATTTATAAAAGGAGTGACATGACTTCTACGAGGTATCTTTACACAGAACCGTGTACATGCATTTTGTATACGTTGTATTAACTTCTCTGTTCTTTTTAACAAGCACGGGCCATACACGGTATCACAGTAGTTAAGTCTTGATAGAATTAGGCTATCCACTAATTGTTTACGTAAGTCAACACTCAGGTAGTCTCTAATTGAATATAGGAGTTTCAATCTATAAAAACAATTCCTCATGGAGTTACTGATGTGTTTCTCAAATCGTAGTTCCGGATCCATGGTTAACCCAAGGTTGCATGCTATCTCTACCCTATCAATTTTTTCCCCCCTGATAACAACTTCTGGCGTGGCTGACAGTATTGCGCTGATCATTTGCCTACTTCCTAGAACCATAAATTTTGATTTCAGTGGGTTCAATAACAGTGAGTTATTATCTGACCATACCATCACTCTTTCCAGATCGTCATTAATTTTTTCCACTGCATGTAATGTATCAGCTGGCTTAAAAGTTATATATAATTGTATATCATCCGCATACATGTGATACCTGCAATGCTGAAATGACTTAATAATGTCTGCACTGTAAAGGATATATAAAAGGGGGCCCAAAATTGATCCCTGAGGCACACCACGTGGCACCTGACGAGGGGGGGATGACATCTTCGAACCATCCTCCATCTGGATTTCAACGAGCTGTGACCTATTTTGCAAGTAGCTAGCGAACCACTGTATTGTTTCCGTTGAAAAACCATAATAGGCCAACTTGGAAAGTAACAGTGTGGTGTTTATTGCATCGAAGGCCCGTGAAAAATCCAGAAGTGCAAGGATTGTACCCTCCCCCCTGTCCCGAGCCTCTAGAATATTCCCCACTACGTCCGAAAGAGCTGTGGCCGTCCCACGGCCTTTCCTAAAACCAGACTGAAGGTCGGGTAGCATATTGTTTGCCTCTAAATATTTCACCATTTGGTTATAAACCACCCTCTCCAAGACTTTCGATAAACAAGGCAAAATGCTAACAGGACGTAGATCTTTAAAAGTAGTAGGGTTGCCGATTTTGGGTAAAGGACGCACAATAGCGCACTTCCACAAGTCTGGGAAATTGTGGGTATCCAGTGACTTGTTTATGATTGTAGTAATAGCCTGAAGGGTGGTTGGTAGCGTCAGCATTATCATATCCAGACTCACTCCATTTTGTTTTATTTTTGAGGAATGCTTGAATATTTGGTAATAAATAATTGGTTTTTACGTTGTAGTCGCATTAGTAGGTGTTATAAATTAGGAGGATTCGCGATGCGCTGGCGTATTTCTTATCAGTTACTCAATTGGTAAAATTTATATATGAGCCTACAGATGACCAATGCGGCCGAAAGTTTCTGGAGTGGTGACTGCGTACCGAAAGACGTAGGAAGGCCTCCCTCAAAGTGGACCGAAGACCTGTGAAGGCCGCAGGAATCTGCTGGATGCGAGAAGCACAGAACCGGTCGAAGTGGCGGTGCTTGGGGGAGGCCTATATCCGTATGATGATGATGTATGAGCTTGTAATTTTCAAACTTCATATAAGCAAATTGGAAGACTTTAACACGATGAAAAGGATTTTTCCTACTTTTTTCGAAAGTAAAGTTCTCATAGTAAAAGTTGTTCTTATAAAAGACAAGTATTCAATCAACAACTTTGTTTCCTGTATTTCTAACAGACCTCTTTCTTTTTAACGAAATAATTCCATAATTATTGGCATGCAGAAATACATTTACAAATATATCTCTTGAACTAACTTTCTGACTACGAATTATTGACAGTAGTTAATTATTTCAAGTAGAATATTCAAACATTATCAAACTTCAAAACTGCGAAGGTAGATAGATGGTTAGATACAAGTACCTTCGTATTAAATTCATCGCCTACGCTTCTATGAAACTACTTCCTTTATTAACACAATATACTGTTTTAGAACTATTTTGGAAGTTTGGTAGAACTTACTTGTTGTTAATACTAGCTCCTCCAGGTAATGATTAAGCGGTAAGGCCAATCCATGCGTCATGTTCGTGACCAGGCTCCGTCAGTAGGGACTGGTCATCTCTTACCTGCCACGGCTTATTTTAATTTAATTAAAGTTTTTACTTGTTTTTTTTTTAAATATTTTTTATTATGATACGCTTTTAACGTACTGCATCGTTCTCACCAACAACAACATGAACGTTTCAACATGAATGATGTAACCAATGTTTTGTAAACATATTTTGACATATTTATAAGAGTGTCCGTGGTTTCTTGCCCGTTCTTCTCCATAGGTACCTACTACGTTTTGGAATGAGCAACTAGGTTAATCTTTCTGACTGACCGACCCCTTGACAACTCAAAAGTGGCTGTAATTGGTTTAAATATTTGAAAAGTTAATACTCAAGCAGTTGCTTAGACATTTTAATTTAAATAGCCTCCTTCATAATGAACAATATGGCTTTACAAAAGGTCGTTCGACTACAGATGCGGGTGTTGCTTTGCTGAAACACATATTTAACGCATGGGAGAACTCGCAAAATGCTATTGGGGTTTTCTGTGATCTCTCCAAAGCCTTTGATTGCGTGCACCATGACACGCTTTTGCGTAAACTACGTCATTACGGTGTGCAAAACGAAGCTCTCAACGTTTTAAATTCGTATTTACATAATAGGTCCCAATGTGTAGATGTTGATGGTGTGAAATCTTCTGGGCTACCAGTTCAGTTAGGTGTACCTCAAGGCTCAATACTGGGTCCATTCTTGTTCTTAGTGTATATCAATGACTTACCATTCTATTTAAAGGGTATCTGTGAAGTTGTACTGTTCGCAGATGATACCTCTCTTATTTTTAAAGTAGACAGGAATAGACAAGATTTTGACGATGTAAACAGTGCACTCTCAATGGTTACGGATTGGTTTACGACAAATAACCTAGTTCTAAATACTAAGAAAACGAAATGTGTAAAGTTTGCCCTACCAAATGTTAGAAATCTAGGTCCCAACATCGTCTTAGATAAAGAGGTGCTTGAATCTGTAAACTCGGCGGTTTTTCTGGGCATAACAGTAGATGCCAAACTTCAGTGGGGCCCACATATATCGAGCCTAGCGGGAAGGCTCAGTTCAGCCGCCTACGCCGTCAGGAAAGTAAGACAATACACTGACGTCGATACAGCTCGGTTAGTCTATTTTAGTTATTTTCATAGCGTAATGTCCTACGGTCTTCTGCTGTGGGGCAAAGCTGCTGATATTCAAAATATATTTGTTCTTCAAAAACGAGCTGTTCGCGCTATTTACCAGCTTGGTGCCAGAGTTTCTCTGATAGATTTTTTCAAAGATATTGGTATCCTCACGGTGGCATCTCAATTCATCTTCGCCAATATCTTATATATTAGGCAAAATATACACTTATACACTAAAAACAGTGATTTTCACAATGTTAACACTAGAAATAAGGACAAACTACGAGCTCCCTTTCACCGGCTTCATAAGGTTCATAACTCATTTGTTGGGCTTGGTATAACCTTTTATAACAAGCTACCCTCTTCTTTGCTAGATTTGCCTTTTAATGCGTTTAAAACGAAAGTAAAATCCAATCTTTGTTCAAAGGCATACTATTCTATCAACGACTACTTAAATGATAAGAATAGTTGGTCGCTGTGATTAACTCAAGACAATGTTAAATGTTCTTTCTCCAGCTTACGTACCGACAAGTTATATGAGTTTATATAATTGTTTATTTTATTTGACTTTTTAAGTCAAGTTATTTTAATTTAACTTCAATTTATTTTTGTCAATATCTACTCATCACACTGTTTTTTTATGAGTTGTATTGCAATATGTGGTTAGCTAGTGACCTCGACAATTGATCATATTATTTACTGTTATTAGTAATTAACTCTTTGTTTATTTATTTTACATCGATGGTCCTAGTTTATCATTTATAACTTCCAATTACAACTATATGTAAGCGGGCACGCCCTTTATGCCTGGAGGCTTTTTTATTTAGATATTAATTCTGTTTACGTTTAGTTTTTTTTATTTCGGCCTGAGTTTCGATGATTGATTGGTTGAGTTCTCGATGATTTTGTTTGGTATATCGGCGTGTGCTAGCTAACATATGGCTAATAATTTGAATTATGTTTTGTGTTGCGTAATGTAAATTATTTTGATTACTATTATATAGAATCTTTTTTTTTGTTCTTCTAACTGAACAGACAGCTGTGCTGCTGGGGAGTTTGTTGCGCCACTTCTTCTTCCCAGCTAATGCACTAGGAAGTGGTGAAGGGTGGGCGTTTTGGGGGACTGTCTTATGTAATTTTGACGTTCGAAAAGTGCTGATTCTCAGCCTAGTTTGAATAAATGACTTTTGAATTTTGAATTTTGTTTATTTTAAATAAATGCTTTGAGTTTGAGTTTGGCTGGTTTCCTAGATCGAAGATTTAGTGTACATCTCGACTCAATCTATATTTTGTTTCTGAAACAAATGAAGAATAATTAGTATAAACTGAAAGTTGCACAAATGTCACAAACATTAATAACAATTAGATTAAAAGTGGGTGAAATTCAGTTGCATAAAGAATTAAAGTAATAGTTTAATCGGTTAAGAGCATTTATCCTAAAAGTTGGCAACGTCGCAAATAGCTGTCAAATATTTACCTGTTTTGATTAATTTGGCAATATTAATAATGAATTGCAATTATAACTTTTTACATCTATAACTAAACATTCGGTGTTACGATATAATTATTGCATTTCATAATCAATATTCTAGATCGCTAGCTAGCCACATTTCTTATTTCCATACAGAAATATTGCCAAAGTAATAAAAACAGCGAAATATTTGATATCTATTTGCGACGTTTCCCACTTTCAGAATAAACGCTCTTAAAGGACACTGAACGAGAGACACAATATAAGTTTTCTTGTTATTACGCCTATGGACGTTTAGTGTCCGTTAATTCTTTAATATCTAAACACTTTTGTTGTGTTACATATTTCCTCACACTTTCCTGCAATCAAAATCAAAAACTAAAAAAGTCTAAATAATCAAATCTGTGAGAGTGATTTCGTGAAAAGGGACATAACTGTGTCACAGGAAACCGGGGAAGCGCGCGCTATTTGATTTGACAAATAAGGGCAGGTGATGCTAGAGATGCCCGTCAGATACGATCTTGACGAGGCCCCGCCCCTTTAATGTTGCTTATTACCAAGGTGAGATGTCAGATGTTACACATCATATGCGACTACTTTAAGACTAGCTCTTTTTTTTTTATCTAGGGTATTTCTTTTAGTGTGGTTTTATAATGCAGGCCTAAGAGTATAATAGGCCCATAAGACAGTAGGATATTATTGGGCATTCTACCCCACCTTCCGTTCCATCGGCTCACTCCGTTCGCCTCGTCACTCTCGGTGGAGTAGAGTGCCCAATAATATAAATGAAATTCTACATAGTAATGTAAAATACTGGTTCGGCGCCTATTCCACCCGATGGAACGGAAGGTGGAGTAGAAATCTTACATAGTGGAGTAAAAAACTGGTTTGGCGCCTATTCCACTATTTTAGTTCTAAACCGCAATATTACCTTACCGTTACCGTATAAAATTATTACCGATGGCTTACCTCGATCAACTGCTGCAGATTCTCGGATTGAACACTAAACCACGACTTTAGTTAACAAGTTTTGTAGCAACAAGTTTCACACATATCCACTACTTTACTTGACTAGTTTTATAACAACAAGTTTCACACATAACTCGTTTACTAATTGAACTATATGAACATAGTAAGCTAAAATTCAGGACAGATTGTCTCATGTCTCTTCACAAAGCAAGAAATAGGCTGCACCTACAGGAACATGCCCGCCCATTCTATTTCTGTGACCCCAGATTGGGCACCAAGGACATCTGAACTTTAGGATTCCATAAACATTAAACTAAAATTTGGGTCAGATTGACTCATGTCTCTTCACAGAGCAAGAAATAGCATGCACCTACAGGCACACGCTCATTCTATTTCCATGACCCCAGATTGGGCACCAAGGACATCCAAATGTTAATTTAATTTATTCATACAGCTAATGAGCTAACACTACCTTACACGTTAACAATCAACTACTGGTTGCTCTGCTGTTACTCCGCGTTGCGCTTGATTAATTAAGATGCTTTCACACTCATACATTCGCCTTCGAAACGGTTCATGCGCCGTCCCGTGGTTATTTATTGTGCTATACTCTTTGTAAACCGCCTGACGACGGCGTCGGAAACGATCGTATTAATTTTTCACAGTATAGGTGTAAGTGAGTCTTTAAAATCTCAAAGACTGCAAAATTGCATTATGTAAATTTGCTGAATTCGAACTTTATCGTTGTTACGTGAGGTGTATGTGTGAATATTTTTTATGTATTCAACAATTATATTGTAATATGATCGCCGCACATGTTGCAGTCTTTGATTAAAATTAGATTTTTATAGGATTTCCTATTTCTCTCTCTTTTGTTTATTATTTTCATGTATTATAATAAGGTGTTAGTTTTATCAATCTAGGATTCTTTGAAAGATGATTCTTAATTCAGTACTGAACCTTTGTATGAAATGATTATAAAAAGTTCATTTTAGCCGTTGGATGATTTTATAACAATTTAAAGTTTACTGCAACATACCTGTGAACTTACTTTTTGATACGGGTTCGTTTACATATATTGTTCTACACATAAAAAAAACAAAGTTTTCAGGATATCTTACTTTCGGCTCATCTTAACTTGCAGATTTATTTTTTTAATTTCAGATAGATTTATGTTGTCATGCAGAGTTTTATAATACGGTTTATTAAACAAACATACATACCTTATTATAATACCTATTGTATTTATTATAAGTAACAGCCTGGTATCGGCTTCGTCTTTGTCGGCGAGCGTTAAAGCTGGTTTTATATTTCGTTTCTCAGGATAAAATTGCAATTTGACAGAAGGGGTTTTCAATCAATACGGTTTAATTTGTTGTAAGTAACATAAATTAGTCATACACCTGTGAGTACATGTAGTTAAGGTTTAATTTTGTTATGAGGTAAATATTGCTGAAATGGTATTTTTTTATGTATATAACCAATCAATTTCGATCATATAATTACATTCGCTCCAGTATCTTCCAGTGATCTACTTACCGTTTTCGTTACATAGTACGTCATCCTACAACTATAAAATGTGAGTAAGTACTACTAAGTTTACTGAATATTTTAATGTTTAATCGGTACTCAGCTACGGACCTGGTTTCTGCCTGCCGGCTGGTGTACCTATCACCTTCATACCATCTATGTCATCTTCTAGCGAGCTATATTCCATTGAAACTTTCCTCTCCATAATTATTGAGGTTGCTTATAGTTACAAAATTAATCTTAGTGTGTTCTATTTCAGGTCTGACTTGGAATCGGAATACCAATCACCACGGTCCACAGCTGCAGTAGCCGAGGTGACAAAAAAGCAGCCTAAGAAAAAGACGGTGAAGCGCCAAATATCTGAAAGCATCACCCACCCGTCAAACTCTAAGTCAAGGTAATTTATATTACTGCTTGTATGTTTAGTGTTTGTTGCGTATGATAACTCTATTAAAATGTTATTTGCACTGGTACATGATGGTTAGGGAACTTGGAACTGAAACGCAGACAACGGTAAAATCAATTTCCGATTATATTCAATGCAGGAATGTTGACAGTTACTTCATTAGATATTATTATTGAAATTATTATAACCAAATATATACCACGTTTATTGCGTTTATCACGCTTTGTATTCCCCATGGGATTCAACAGAGGTGTATAATACACCTTAATTTCGGTAGTTATGAAATAAATGTAAATTAATATAAATGAAAATATGTGTAATTGTTTACAGTAAAAGACGTAACTTGAGCTTGGACCTCTTTGGTCTGGAGGACGTAATAAAGACGACGACCTCAAGCGGGGACTTCGGTTCATCGCTCATCACCCGTGTCGCCAACGGTAAAGTACGGCGAGCGGCAGACCTTAGGGGAGACTTCTACGTGGAAGTCAAGGTTTATTCGATAGACGAAGTTGCCTCCACCCCCAAGGAAGAACGGTGGAAAAAAGCCCAGGTCGCTTTAAAATAAAAACACAGTTAGATCGTAACACTCCCCAGTGGGACGGGCTGCAAATGTTTATGAGATCAAATCACGAATTGTTTGACAATTCCGAGGCTGTCTTTTACAGCGATAGTATAAAATAATGTAGTTTTAAATTGTTGGGGACACCAAATTAATTGTATCGATTATTGCAGAATCTAATGTATGTACTTATGTAAATCTAAACCTATTTTAGCATAAAAAAATTACTGACGTAATAATTATCTAAAATGCCTTTCTGTACCGTTTGTAACACCTCTGTTGAGCGCAGTCACTGGACAGGTCATCTACGTAGTACTAATCATAAAAACAAAAATATTTCGCATTTTTGCGAAGGTGTTGAAATAATCCATTCTGCATTTCGTAATCGTATAGCTTCTTATAGAATTGTCGATCCGTCTGAGAATTGTTCAATAGAATAGTTTTTTAATAATACTGAGAACAAAATTAAAACGTTAATTCATATATCTCTTAAAGAACACACTTGTCTAAAAGTTAACTTTGAATATTTCGCTTTGTTTTTAATGGTTAAAAATGATTCTCAGGAGATGAAATCATTTGCTACAAAAAACTTTACTTTGCATCAGAATTATGAGTTGGATTCATTAATGGCTCAAGTCAAAAACACTGTAACAAAAAAGATAGAAGAATTTCAGGACCGGGATAGTGGATGGACGTTCCTAAACAATTCCCATTTGGAAATCAATATTAACAAATATCAACCTTTGCGCGGTTCAAGTTTTGTCGAATTGCCTGCATCATTAAAATCTAAAAAAGCATGTATTAATATCCGTAATAATGATGAGTATTGTTTTTTATGGTCCGTTGTTGCTGCTTTATATCCAGCTAAAAGTCATCCTGAAAGAGTATCGTCTTACCCTGATTTTCGTAATGTATTAAATGTAAAGGATATGTCATTCCCAATTAATTTCTCAGATGTTACGCGATTTGAAGGGAATAATCCTGAAATTTGTATTTATATTTATGGTTTAAAAAATAATACCATCGTAGGACCTCTTTACAAACCAAAATCCTTAAACGGCAAGGTGATTCATTTACTTTATTTCGAAAGTGATGATTTATCACATTACTGTCTTATTAAAGACTTGCCACGACTTGTTAAGAATCAAATAACAAAACACCACAGTAAACTGTACTTTTGTGATGTTTGTTTAATGTTTTTTAATTCATGCGACGATCTTAGTTCACATAATTGTGGAGGTGTAGCCACGGAACTGCCTCCAAAAGGTTCTTTCATACAGTTTGAAAATTATAACAGAAAGCAGACTGTACCATTTGTTATATACGCAGATTTTGAAACAATGCTAGAACGGTATGAGTCCTGTGACTTTGATCCCACTAAGGCGAGCACTGTAACGCGACAGCGACACGTGCCTATAGCTTACGCTTACCATATTACGTGTGCGCTAGACGAAAGCCACAATCGCTACGTTTCTTATCGCGGTTCGGATTGTGTATCTAATTTTGTGAAGTCTATTTATAAAGATGCACAAAAAATGTATACTATTTAAAAAAATAATGTGCTTATGATATACTCAGATGAAAATGCTCGCAACTTTGAAAACGCGATGACTTGTCATATTTGTGATCACTTCTTGTTCGGCGACAGGGTTCGCGATCACTGTCACTTGACTGGAAAGTATCGCGGCGCAGCTCATAGTTACTGTAACCTACAATGCAGATTACCAAAAATTTTACCAGTATTCTTTCATAATTTGTCCGGATACGATTGTCACCTTTTTATAAAAGAATTAGGTGAAGCTCCTGGATCTATTAAAGTGATACCGAAAACAAAAGAAAACTATATTTCATTCACAAAGTTTATTCCGATTTCATCTGAGGAAAGCATTCAGGTTCGGTTTGTAGATTCTTTCAAGTTTTTAGGCACTAGTTTAGAAAAGTTAATTAGTACCATGAAAAAACAAGACTTCAAGCAATTAAAATCTTATTTTTCTAATAAAACACAATTTAACCTACTCACCCGTAAAGGAGTGTATCCCTATGACTATATGTATCAATGGGATCGATATGAAGAAAAATGTTTGCCTTCAAAAAAATTTTTTTTTAACTCATTGATCAATGAGTCAATTACTGACGAAGACTATGAACACGCTCGTTCCGTTTGGTCAGTATTTAATATTCGAAACATGGGTATGTACACCGATTTATATCTTAAAACAGACGTTCTGTTGCTAACAGATGTATTTGAAAATTTTCGAAAAACTTGTAAACGACATTACAATCTCGATCCTGCGTTCTATCTTACAGCACCAAGTCTATCTTTTGATGCAATGCTTTTAAAAACAGGAGTTCAATTAGAATTAATTAGCGATGTAGAAATTTTTAGAATGATACAACAAGGTATTCGTGGAGGTGTTTGTATGTGTTCCAAAAGACATGCCAAAGCCAACCATAAATATTTAGATACCTACGATCCAACCCGCCCAAATTCATTTATCATTTATTTAGACTGCAACAATTTATACGGTTACAGCATGTGTCAATCCCTGCCCTATTCCGGTTTTAGATTTATGAATAGACAAGAAATAGATTTTTTACAAGCGAATTTGACAGACATCGGTGATACTGCGGAAAACGGTTACATTCTTGAAATTGATTTAATATATCCGGAAAATTTGCACATTGAACACAATGACTTTCCATTTTGTCCAGAAAAATGCATACCACCTGGTGGTAAAAATAAAAAACTAATACCGAATTTGTTTGATAAATATCACGATGTAATTCATTACGTTCATTTAAAAAAATGCTTACAATTCGGTTTAATATTGAGAAGGATCCATCGCGTTATTATGTTTAAGCAAAGTTGTTTTTTAAAGCGATATATTGATATTAACACTCAGTTACGTCAAAAAGCAGAGTCAACGTTTGAACAAGATTTTTTCAAATTATTAAACAATAGTATTTTTGGAAAATCCTTAGAAAATAATGAAAATCGAATAGACGTTAAGTTATTAAGCAAGTGGTGTGACTCAAACAATAAAACAAAAAAGAGTAATTGTGCTGAGAAATTGATAGCCAGTCCATATTTTCACAGCGTCTCTGTATTTTCTGATGATCTAGTAGCAATACAAATGAAGCCTATGCGTGTTATACTTAATAAACCAATATACATAGGGTTCACAGTATTAGAATTATCTAAAACGCATATGTATGATTTTCACTACTCTATCATGAAACCTTTTTATGGTAATGGAATTGAATTGTGCTATACTGACACAGATAGTCTAATCTATGATGTACAGAGTAATAACGTTTAAAAAGATTTCAAGCTCAATTTTTTAAAATATTTTGATACCTCTAATTATGACGTAAACAATGAATTTGATTTGCCTATTATTAATAAGAAGATTCCCGGACTGTTTAAGGACGAAATGGGTGGCAAAGTTATAAAAGAATTCGTAGGACTGCGCTCAAAGCTTTATTGTATTAAAACCTTCAACAAAACAATTAAAAAAGCCAAAGGTACAAAAAAATGTGTAACGAAAATTTTTAGTATGTTTGATTATAAAAATGTTTTATACAATTGCAATATCATTCGCAAAAAAAATGTATTGTTTAGGTCAATAAAACATTAAATATTCACTCAGAACGTAAATAAAATAGCCCTTTCAAGCAATGATGATAAACGGTTGTTATCATCAGATAAAGTAACTACTTTAGCTTGGGGTAATGCAAATATATTTATGTGATGCATTACCATAATTTTAGATTTAATTAGGAACCTATAGTAGTTACATGTTACATTTCTATCATGTATTTATTTATTGTAAAACCTATGTCATTCTAATTGGAAAGTTAGATAATCTTGCAACCTGTCTACTATTATAAAAAGTTTGTGAGGATGGATGGCTGGATGTTTATTACTCTTATAGTGTGAAATGTAATATTGTTGTGTATGTAATTCTAAAATTTGTGTATTCTTGGTGTCCCTTGTACTAGTTAGTTCAAAATTAATTTTAGTAAAATATCTGTATTATATATTATTTTACTTAAATAAACAATATGTATAAATGTTCATAATAATAATCTGTTTCATTTCCATTCCTGATGACAAAGCGCATTGCGCTGACTGCTTTGTGCAATATAACACCGATCAGGTGCGCGAGCATGTCTCTTCATGTCACGCCCATCAGGTTGGACTTGTTGAAACATGAAATTGATTCATATCGCAAAGTTTTATGTAGTAGCATTTCATAATAATATGATATGTACATACATCACTAGGCAGTCAGCCGGACCGGTCACATCAAATAAAATAAAAAAAACGAAACGAATTGTAAGTATTGTACAAGTACCCATCTACTTATTACATTATTTCATCATGTTGTTTATGTAATTATTATTTCGTTTGTTTCAGATCATTGATAATGTGTGATTCTCCAGATATTATCGACTTCTCACAATACGCTCAAGGTTTTCCGACTCCGAGTTTAAGCTGGCATATCCCAGATTTCACAGAACAACAAAGACCTGTCAACAAGGAGCCTAGTAGAGCAAGACAAGATTGCGGACCTGCCAACAAGAAGCCTAGAACAAAACGGGAGTGTCTGAAACAAAAGTCATCTCTGCCTACATGCCAATCATTCGTCATAAACAATGAGAAGAAAAAAGGTTTACGACTAATCCAGGTACAAGTGTTGGATATCAGTGATCAACAAGAACCTGCAAGTGATAATCAGGATGTGGTGATGTTAAGTGCGCAGTATATTGTGACTGAATCGGTGGACCATATTATGGAGGAGACGCAATCGTTAATTCATAAAATATCAAAAAAACTTTGTGGGGACAGTTGTTATTATTAACTGGTATCATTATTTTGTAAGTACCTACTTTATAAGTTAATGTGTAAGATTTTTCGTAATTAACAATATTACATTATGTATTTATTAAGTAATATTATAGTTATTAGGGTATTATTATTAGGTATGTATAACATTTATTTGTTTTCTTATTCTTTAGTGTTTAAACATCTTAGGTAGTATAAGTTTTGAAAGTATAAATTCAAATATGTAAGTTTTATTGTAATTAATTTTTTGTATTTAATAAAAAATAAATTTAAAAAATAGAATGTACCTATATAATATTAATTTCTTTGTTTAATCTGTCTAAGATAATTTTCATACATCACAAGTTTGTAAAGTTAAGTAAGTATGTAGGTACGTATAGAAAACATTAAACAAACTATTTGGGGACAGTTATTATTATTATTGGGTAGGTAGTTATAATTAGTATGTAATAATTGTAAATAATGTAAAAAGCAAATAAAAATATATTATTTTATAATTTAAATTATGTTTTATTTTGTATTACTTATTTATACTCGAACTCTTAATTAGCTCTAGTGAAATGATATAATTATAGGTTATTTTCTTTAATTATTTTTTTATTAGTAGAATAATTCCTTTAAAATCATGGTAAATTTTAATGGTAAATATCATTTTGCTACAGGTAATTTAAAGCTCGTTATGTAGGTTACCCTGGTTATATTAAATAAAACACTCAGTAGATAGACATTTTTTATTAACTTTTCAACACAATTATAATTAAAATAAATTAAAAACAGATATATTATTGTCCACATACCATTTTCTAATACACACCGCATTATTTAATACACAATGCATTTTATGGTTCACACAATTAAAATCGGTTTTATTTTTACAGTACTTTTTTTTTAATGTCAGTAAATTAGGGCATCCCTTCTCACCTATGTCGATCACTTCACAACTTGCACATAACTCTTTAATCCATTTAATCTTTTCCAAACCCTTTGTGATATTTTTTTTATTTTCTAAATATGGTACGATAACGTGTTGAAACTCTCTGTAGTCTACGAAGCCTTCACTCCAGAAAATTCCTCGATTTCTTTCTAACCATCGCACTTGCTTCTTTTCTTCTTTTGTTAAGTAATAAAACGAATACGGCGGCTTAACCAAGAACGTTTGTGTATGATTCTGACTGACGATGGCTACTTCTTTCACAATAAAATTATTAAATAAATCTTTAAATCCTTGGAGTTCTACAATGATGATGTTCGCGTTCATGATATCTTCTTCACAATGTTGCTTAATGGTTTGTATTCAACAATACAATCGTTGAGAATGAGACAGTATGCTGAAGTTTGATCTGGTATTTCCGAATCACTCTCAAATTCTACCCTCACATCCACAACAGGTCCAGTCTTTAGATTATCAGCTTGTCTAGAGCAATCGACTACAAACAGTGGTGCTAAATCTCTATTTTGTTTCTCGCTTAGTATGGGCTCCGAGCGACGTCCGTAATACGAGTGTTGAAATCTGGTGTATTGCTCATATAATAAAGCAATTCTGTTATTAGCAAAACTCACATTTAAGTTTTCATATGGAAAATATGTTGAATTGAGATACACTCTGACGTCTCGAATATGACAGTGATCGAAGTGAGACATGTCAGAACTTGCATTGTTTTTTCTATTCGTCTGTAGACCAATAATAATGTATCTTGGTTTTTCTATTTGAGATGAGGTTTTGATAGACCAGGTATGTTTTGTAGTTTTAGGCAAAGCTGGATATTCGTACAGATCCCAATTTCTGTATACCATTTGAAGTGGGCGATCTTTTTCTAATACTTTTAACAAACCAATTTTTTCTTTGTCTAATACTTTAACATGCGGTACGCGCCATACGATTTTGTTGATTTGAACATCATCCACAACTTCACCAGTATTAAGTTTTACTGCGTTCAAATTAGTGTTACTATTTATGTGTTGTCTACTATTTATCACAACTTTTTTAAAATCCCCAGCAAAACCGAGGAGGTTACGAAGTGGTATAGAAACAGAAAATCTTCCTCCATTGATATTTTTTATGCCATCAATATTCCAGCCCCAGGCATTAGACATTTTTGATTCACTTTCGTTCATTGAAATGAGTGATTTCATGGTTGTTGTTATACCTGCATTTTTTATCTTATCAATCTCCACTCCATTTAGCTCATACCTAATGTCTTGGAACAAGTAGAGTAGACCATTGTTCGTGAAATTGACACTATTAGCTTTGTCCTTCGTATCTTTTTTGCTAACGATAACAGTTCCTTCTAAATAAAGGGTGCTAGCTGACGGTAATATATACAAGTCCTGTTGGTTGATAGGTATGCGGATTTCATCGTTCCTGTTGAAACTCGTTAAATAGGGCTTGTAGGAATGAAATTCGATTCCTTCTATAGTATTATCGTAAGTCGGAGCGGATAAAACGTCTAAGATATTCATTTTAACAATCCGATCGCTCTAAGGAATATTTTATTGTCTTTAGTTAATTTTATTTTCTTCTTAAAGAGAGGTCTTATTTGATAGGTAGCTCGAACAGAACTGATATTCTTTACTTGTTGAGACACATTTTTATTGTAGTCAATCATTTTTTTCTTCTAAGATGCAGATATACCTGCACTTCTTCACCACGTAAATTGACTAATCGTTTGTTTATATCTAACAATCTGATATGAATGCAGCTTATGTTATGTTGATTGATTGGAAAGTATATTGCGTTCTTTGGGATTTCTATGATCCTGTATCCAGGTGGCACATTAAGTGAAAATTCGTGAATAATATGACTTGGTTCACCGTTTACATATGAACCGCTTACAATATCACATTCAATCCTGACTACGGTCGTAGGTAGAATGTTGACTGGAGACTGTGACACATGCCATTTATTTGCTTTCAAGATTTGTTTGTTAAATCCTAATAGTCTTCTAAAAGAGTCGTCTTTGATAAAATTAATATCTTTTGTACAGAATATTGTAGTTTTTAAAGTATTATTATTGCAATGTAGTTTAATCGCTGCCTCTTTTATTTCGGATTTTAAATAATCGCTGATATCTTGCAATTCATAAGTACCTTCCGGTATTTCAATAACTTCATTAGAGCCATAATAGAACTTACTATTACTTTTATCAATGTTTGGAATAGAATTAAATGTTGAAAAGTGTAATAAAGCAAGCTCATACTCTCCATCTAGTTGCAACGTATTAGGATAGTATGTAGTTAACACTGACGAGTCTCCAGTTATCGACAAAGTGAGCGACATCTTGCAAATGATTGAAATGAAAGAAAAGCATATATTTTATAATACATTTTTATTCCAAAAAATCCACAAATAATTTAAACATAAATGACCACAATTGACTGCGTAAAATTTTTGATATCTTGTGTAGTTATAAAACACATTACAATTTTTAAAATATTGCATTAATTCCATCGGAGGTTTTAAATTTCCATAACTATCAAAGTATTCACAGTGATTGTATACTTTAACATAAGCTACCCAATGCGTTCCTTCGTTCTTAGAATCGTCTAAGTTAACGATACCACATTCAATGCGTTTCGACTTCCGAGGTAGTTGATCCTTCATGTAGACCCCACGAAAATAAGGGATGTCTCTTGAATACTTGCGGATGTCTACGTTAGTTAGAGGGTGATTGGGTAGCATATTTTTCAGTTTTTTGAAGATGTTATAAACGATCCTTTACCACTTTTATACGGCTTAATGTATAAACCCTTGCCCAACACTAAAGCCTCCATTGCTTTATTATGTCGTTCTGTTTCATGCAAATTTTGTTTGCTTGCTTTGTAATCATTGACGGTTTTTGCAATTCCAGCTGCACCACCAGCTAAAGTTCCTAAAGCTGATAAACTAGCGAAAATTGGAATTAAAGGTAGAAGTCTTTGGTATGGGTATTACTCGGGGTACTCGAATTCGATGATGAATGTTTGGAAATAACTTTTTTGCGGTTAAGTAAGCTGCTTTTATTAAAGTCTTATTATCTTTGCATTTGAGTTTCTTAATTTTTGATTTTATATTCGAAACTAAGCTTTTAAATGTTTTAATGCCGGATCCCGAATTTAGCTTCGCTTTCATAACTTTGTTCACCAGCCAAGAGCTTAGTTTTTCACCTTTCCTTGCATCTTTTGATTTAAGTCTTTGTTTAGCCATGTTAAGTAGTTGTAAATCGGCTTTGTGACGATTTGGTAAGTCTGTATGGTTTGTATATGCAATGTCGTGCTGCATGCAAGCTTCGTCTAGCTTATTTATACCTCGGTCACCTCGCGCTAAGCGTTTGTGAAGTTTGGTTCCTGGTCCGCAATAATTGTATCCTGGCAAATGAACTTCGAATGGTAGATTATTAATTATGCTGTTAACTAGTCCGCCCCCTTGCATTACTCCAATTATAATGATATGATTTTAAATGAAAAATGTTTATATAATATCTTAGTCCATTATTGCAGCTTTTTCAATCCAACTGTTTTCTGCACTGTTTAGACCTAACCATTTGACATACAATTTATTTCCTTTCTTTTTCAAAACCTTTTCTATCAAATAAACATCAGGATAATTAGATCTTTGCAGTTCTTGTTCGTAAAAAGCTCCTAATATGTTTTGCTTTCGTTGATCTTCTAGGTGATAAGTAACTGGAAAGGTTTTATTTACCTTTTTTATAATAAATAATTCAGTTGACCAATTAGGAGTGTAGCCTTTCTCGAAATTATGTTTGTATTTACTTATACGAACACAATCACCAACTTTGAATTTAGGCTTCCACTGAAGTAAATCATGTTTGTTTATTTTTTTTATATTTTCTTTGATAATTTGTTCATTAAATTTATTCACATCAACCGGTTTAAATTGAATAGTGCGATGTTTTGTGTTGTTATATCTATTCAATGTATCTTCCAATGGTAGACCTAACCACTTATAGTTTCCATTGAGACTAAAATATTTATATAATTTATTTTTTACAGTTCTAATCAGTCTCTCTACAATTGATGCTTTTTTAGTAGAAAACGATGAGTAATGGTTAATGTTGTGCTTTTTCATAAGCGTTTGAAAAGTGATGTTATAAAATTCTTTCCCCATATCAGTTTGTAAGTTAACAGGATTATTACGACTACTAAGCAGTATATGTTCAAATGCACGAGTAACATCAAATTTATTTTTCGATTTTATCGGTTCAGCCCAGGCATACTTTGAGAAGCAGTCAATCACTACTAAGATGAAATTATAACCTTTGTTATACTTTTTCAGGTTTTGCATGTCCATCAAGTCTGCTTGCCATAAGTCGTGGATTTCTTTCAGAATAACAGAACGTCGAAGGAAATTTCTTCGTGCCTGTTGTTTTACCATTACGGAGTTTTTTGAAGTAATTTATCTACCTCTGCTTTAGTATAAAACTTATCTTGCAAATGAGTTGAAACCTCAGGTATCCGTGCTTTTAAAGCAGCTTGAACTGTACCCTTTGCATCTTTTATGATTTGAGAACGCAAGGTACCAATCAGATTATTTAATTCTTTTAACGTGTCAGCATTCAATCGATCTACATAATCCTTGTTCACAACATCGTCTGCTTCTACTGGAGATCTAATTCCTCTCAGTCTTGATGTTTTTAAATCAAAATCTCCGTTTTCTGATTTTAACAATGCATTCTCATTAAACTCAAATAACTCTGATAAACGCATTCTTTTATGAATGTAGTGTCCGAATTTGTCTACGTTCATGTTTAAGGTGTATTGTATCGAGAGGTTGATAGTAAAATAGACACATTTTTAAATATTTATTTATTTATAACTTTACTTTCACGCAATTCTTCAATGATAGATATAATTTCATTATCTAATCCTGTGTTGCCAGCATCTCTAGACGCAATTAATCATTTCAATCTTTCCACTAATTCATTCGGATTATCCCAGTACACTAAATCTATGTTTTTTCTCCACTTTTTCATTAACGGTAGACCCTTTCCCTGAACTGCATTCTTCAGTTGAAAAAGAGGTTTAATAACTTGCAAATATTTTTGCCCTTTATTACTTTTAATTGGCTTACTTGATTCATAGTCTCGGCGATGCGCATTTGTATCAAGTAGCATCGACTTATAATTTTGCATATCACTATCTGTAACCAAGCTTAAGTCTACATCTTTCTTAAGCAATAACTGTTTTAAACCAGGTGTATTTCGATATTTATGTCCAACCAATGTAATGTATTGATCGTTGATCGTTATGCAAGCAGAACCTAACATCAGTTTCCCGCGGTCTGTTCTAACCCCAAATGGAATATCTACCAACGCTTCTGAAGATACTGACCAGGACGACGTATCACAATCTTGATTCCTTTCAACTACTGATTCATAAGAAGAGTTACTGTTGATATCGGATTCATATTTGTCTTCATCGCTATTATCATTACTTCTGGCGCTATAAGTTCCTTCTTTTTGCAAAGTTGCGTTAGTAAACGGAATATCAGCAAAATCATCACTAGCACGCAGAAGAGGAGTTTGCTTACTAGCATTAGCAATTAGGTTGAGAGGTTCTGTTACAGGTTTGAAAACAGATTCCAGTGCTTGTTTATTGTTAATCTCAGCATCTCTCATTTTTCGTAGTTTTATCTTTATAGATTCTGCCGCATCAACAATTTGTCGTTTCAATGATTTGTTCATATTGGTAAAATAGGTCATAGTTGATTTAGCGTCGTAAGGTGAATAATAATGTCAGGCATGTAATCGCCTTATATATGTATTCATGTTCTTAGTCAAAGACTACAAACGTGTCAAATTTACTTCTATAACATCCTTTGTTTTTGGAACAATCTTTATTAATTACAACAAAATTGAAAGGTATACTCCATATTTTTGAACACATTTCACGAAATTCAATCCATGTCATGTCAGTATTGACATGTTCTTCATAAACATGTCTCATATTTCTTTCATCTTGTTTAAAAAGTACGATTAGGTTTGCGTTGTCTCTTACTAACTGCTTAGGGATTTTACTATACGTCTGATTTAGATGAAAACAATCGATGGACTTGTGCCTCCCCATAGCAAAATAATCACGCATATTACTTTGATTTTCACAAGCAACATCATCAAATGCAATTACAGAATTCGGTTTTGCGGTCTGAACACTCTGACGAAAACCAGTCTCTTGAGAATGAACACAAAGTTTGTTTACATGTAACGATTGTGGTTGTTTTACAAATTTCATGACGACTGCTTGAAACGGTTATATTAATAATGAGTGAATTACTGTGTTACATTGACATTTATAACTCGTTCCATCGGGTGGAATAACGTCGAACTGGAATAGGCGCCGAACCAGTATTTTCCTGTACTATGTAGGAATTCATACTCCACCTTCCGTTCATCGAGTGGAATAGGCGCCGAACCGGTATTTTCCTGCACTTTATAGGATTTCATTTATATTATTGGGCATTCTACTCCACCGAGAGTGACCAGGCGAACGGAGTGAGCCGATGGAACGGAAGGTGGGGTAGAATGCCCAATAATATCCTACTTAAGACATTCACAAAGAATTCACACTCATATGTTACTAAATAGTCATTATGACTTTGCTAGAACGAGAGATCAGATACATTTATCGTAACCACGTTTGTCTAATTGATGATGATAGCAGTAAGATGAAAAAGTGTTGTCCATCCAAATAAACTGCAACTATGCATCTGCAAATTAATGAGATGCTGGCAATTTTCTCTTTGACCATTCATTGACATCGAACTTTTCTGAGTATATCGAAAGATATTGTCGGTAGGATAAATGAATCAAAGGACTCTGAGAAATAATTACAAAGGCCACATTATTTCATTACCAAATTAATCATAATAGGAAGCCTCTTAAAACGAGGAATATTAATTTCCCATTTCCAATTTCCCTAGAGAGAATTAGGAACAATTTTCTCCTGCTAAATAATTCAATCTCCTAAGGTCGTATACCCGTATTAATAGTACGATAAATAACCGAGACGATAAAATTGAAAACTATGTTGTTTTATATAATTCTATTTTTCTAATTAAGCTCAAGAATTTAACGTCACTTTGTTGTTGAACTCATTAATTTACGAAAAGGTTTAATCAAAATTATAGATTTCCCGAGATTCTAAATTATAGTCTTGGAAACTCGAAAATTACGAAAGATTAAGCGGCGTAACTTTTCTTGCTTATAATTACATCGTATTCTCTCGAGAGAAACCGCGGCAAAGCGCAATACCTTCATAAATTATTCGAGGGGCTGAAATCTGGGCCGGCGCCAATTAGCCCAAGTATTTCGTTGCACTCCTGCTAAAATCCGTCAAAAGTAGAAACTAAATCGATGAGAACTTCTTCTAGGTTTGGCTTGCTACGATCCCAATTTAGGAAATAACTAAGCCGGAAAACTATCTCGAGAATATCTAAACTTGTTCGGTTTACCTGACTGCCAAATGTTTAAACTGAAAATTGAAATGTTAGGTATGCTTTACCCGACTTTTGCGAAACCAAAAGAAAGGATACGGGTATTAATTAAATTAAAATACGTAATTTAACATTAAACTCTAGTTCTTACAATGGTTTTTACACGGACAAGATAATAAAAGAAATCCGTAACACGATTTCCCCCAGAAATTCCTAAGGAATTCTGGTCCTTCTTTATTGCTGTTGTAAAAAAGCTGCCTCTCGCTTCGACACATTTATTCCAATCCGTCACGGCTCATAAAAACGTTGAGAATACTCGTTTACATAGTCGAAAATCGTACAATACGTGTTCACCTTCCGCATATTTAAAACCGAAACGTGATACGAAACTCAACTCTACTGCGATGACGGAAAAAAATCGTGTCTAGAGTCACCCCGTTCAGATAAAACGTCATTTGGAAGCAGCAATAAAAAGTTGTAAAATTGTCAGTCTGGATATCGTCAGAACCAAATGTTCTCGATACACCGAGACACGATTCGATTCGAATAATCGTTCCCTTGGGCAGATCCGTCATCAATATTTCAAGGGGTATCGAATGCGAAATCCCGATTTGCTCGTTCGTTCCTTTCCTCAAATGTGTGGAGCTGATTGGTTTGATCTTCCACTCATTTGAGTGGGAGAAACTTTTAGAGGATTCTTTTTTCCGGGCGACTTTATGGGAAATACTCAGAAGCTATCGTTCGTTTTTACAAATCCGTGATTCGATAAAAGACATGTCGCACAATAATAGTTTTCTTTTGACAACCGTATCGAAACACGAAACTAACATGCTCATAAAAATATGTACTGCTGTATACATTTCTGGAAATTCGAGGCGTACTTTATTACGGTATAAGCTGCTTATCGTCCAGACCAAGCTGCAAGAGACAACTGAGGACATAAGTCAATATAATGTCCGTAAACAGGAACCAGGAACTTGTCTGGATTTATGCTAATCTGAACATCCAGCTGTATAATTACTGAACATAATTTTAGTGTTTTCGAAGTTTACTGTTTGGTTTGCATAGTCTTAAAACTTACGCGTTGCATAGTTCGTTAAGTTGTTTTATTGGGGTTTATTTAAAGGTTCTTAAGTTATGATGTAACAAAATAATATAATAACTAGTTATAATTTACTTTCCTTTATTGAATAATTCTGAAGAGAACTTTATTATTCACAGTCAAATAGAGGACAACGAATTGAGTAAGTTTATGAAGTGCTATTATCTGAGTTCTGAGAAAAGATGAGAACCCTGCTGTTTATCTTACGTGCTTGTTGGGCCATGCAGTCAAAAGTAAAGCATAATATTTCTCACTCATAATACAAATATACTTTCTTATCCCTACACAAAAAAGTAATATTATAACATAGTGTTATAACAGTATAAAATATAAGAAATATCTCCGACCACAGCATCATGCAGTTGCAGTTCTTTTTAATAAAACTGAAATGGACTTGATTTATACGTGTTTTGTCTGGTTGAAACAAGATGGCGTCCGTAATATCTGCATGAAACTGGTTAGATCCGGTTTCCGAGCGCAATTTTTCGCTTTTACCCACTATCTAGCAGTTTGAGGCAAGCAGTTAGAGAAAGAATCATTTTTATTAAAGGCCGCTCGCTGTGCAATTTTGTGATATATTATTTTTATTTTCAGACTAGTTTTCAATCTAGGTTCCGCTCGTGTGGTTTTATGGGAGCGACAGATCAAAGGGATATAAAATTCAATGTGTTTTGGTCCCATTAATTCATACAGAAAACGCATATGCTTTTGTTTTCAAGAATCATCAGTAAAAATAAACGATGAAGCAATGCAAAAACAATTTCAAATGATAAATTACAAGATACTTATTTATGATCTGATACTCAGTGAACATTTCGAAACCAAAATTTTGCAATCATTTTATAATATCCCGTAAAAAAGGCAAATTTTAATACCAGTTTCGTATCTTCTACCAAAATGACTATATAATTTAAATATAACAATTATGTCAAAACGTTCAAAGAAATAGTTTTATGACAGTTGCAAACACAGATTACATCAAGTCTGCGGCGCTTGAGTCGCCGACGGAACGAAATGTTGCCATTTTATATGATATTTATATAAACAGAACACAAAACAGTATTGTATTTATTTTATTTTTGATTTTGTTATTTCTCTATTTGCTGCACCAGTTGACGTTGACGTGATGACTCATGTCAACGCCGGCTGTCGCTGAAAACCAGCGCTGGGGCTCTGTCTCGCATAGGGTCGCAGCACTATGCTGAGCGATGGCCGTTTTGCGTGGATGTGACGCATAGATAAGATCTGATTCTGATCAAGAATCAGAAGGGATTAAAGGAGGTGAATCTGTGTGTGCCCGACAACTACGTGCTGAGGCGGAGACGGCCGCAGCTGCAGGCGGTGCCGCGCGGCAGGACTAACTTGCTTCTAAAAGCGCCAGTTACTCGCGCCTTACGTACACTCAATGTAGTCGCGGAAAGTATTGACATTTTTTACTGTTCATTGAATGAATTCAAAATAATAACTGCACACTATAAGCTAAGTAGTAGTAGTAGCTAAAGGAACCTTGCGTCTTGTTTGCGGATGATGTATCAATAATTGCCTCATGTGATTCTAGCCTTAATGTAAATGATAAATTGAACTCCATACTTAACGCTACAACAAATTGGATGACAGAACATAATCTTGATATAAATTTTACTAAAACCAAAATAATGACTTTTCACCCCCGCCAAAAAACACCAATAGATATAAATTTTAGCTTCAAAGACTCCAAACTAGAAGTAGTTAGTAAGTTCACTTTATTAGGCCTAGACATAGACTCGCACGTTAATTGGAAGTCGCATATCCAAAAATTAAGAGCGAAGCTGTCTAAATTTTCGTATGCCCTCCGCGAAATCAAAAAAACCACAGACCTAAAAACTGCGTTAGTCACGTATTACGCGTACGCCTATGCATGGCTCAAATATGGTATCATCTTATGGGGAAATAGTACAGACGCGCCCACATTACGAGTATTTACCCTACAGAAAAAACTTATCAGGACTTTAGTTAATATAGATGATACAGATAGTTGTCAACCCCACTTCCAAGAACTGAAAATTTTAACCTTACCCTGCCTCTATATTTTTGAAACTTGTAAATTTGTACGGAGATATCCAGAATTCTATACAAAAAGAGAAGACATACAAACTAAAATTATACTTAGACACAAAAACAGACTAAACATTCCAACACCACGATTAAAATGCATTCCTCAAGTACTTATGTAATGTCAATAAATTTATATAATAAGTTACCGGAATAAATTAGGAACATAAATAGATATAATAGTTTTATTAATAAATTAAAACTATTTCTATTAGGTAAAAACTACTATAATATTGATGAATACTTAAATGATGATCTATGATTACAAAATAATAAAATACTTACTAATAATAATTAATTCTCCCGATTAAATTATAAATTAAATAATTGTATTTTTGACAGATTTTATTTTAATATTATTATTGTTTTACCATTTTAATTTTTATCGTTATCTTTTCTATTTCCTTTATTTTGAGTTAATTGAAATCTCATAATAGTATTAATTACACTAACATTATCTCAATAACTTTATCTATTAATACGTAATTTATAAGTTCACATTATATTTATAAAAATTGTTATTTACGAAATGTTATTCTTGAATTAAAATTTTAATTGTAATTTAATACTTATGTTGCTGTGCCCTGACAGGGTCCATAACTGTACTTTAGCTTTAAGCCTCATGTAACATCTTTTATACACATAAATGAAATAAAAGAAATGGTAAAGAAGTATGCAAATAAATGAATTGAAATGAAGTACCACCCTATTGCTTTGGGATATCCTGTAATGATATAAGTGTTGTGTAAATAAATAAATCTTTTCCCCCAAATTGTTATTTTCGTGTTTTGTTCTTTCTTTGCGTCGTGTTTACCGCAAATAAACTTATTTTCTTCCTCACCAATTTATTTAAACATAAGCCGGAAAGTTTGTCGAGTGTCAAAACAAACTCCCACTCCATTTACCTGACAAACGCTTAATGAAGTATATGAACTATTAATTCGTTGGATAAAAGGGAAGCTGTTCTACAAAGCAGAACTTTTCAATACCGTGTCGCTACATATTTTAGTGGAAGACGGTAACTTGTCGAACTTATCTCGGGAGGAGATAGTGTTGGGCGATCTTTTTTGTTGATATCGATACTCCGCTAAGTTTTTTACTGTATTTAATTCTTATAGTAAAGGTACTTTTAAGTTGGTACTTAAAAAGCCTCGCTGTCTGTCGTAATATGCATGAATTTGGATGTTTGCGCTAATAATTAAGAAGCTTGCGGTACCTTATACTACTGGTTTTGTTACCACTGGCGTCCGCATCAATGGTAACGAAATCAGTATTAAGGCTCCCCACAGGCGCCATGATGCGTCGTGGTTCTGTTACAACAATCTCCATAAAGTTTTCATAGAATGTGTTCTACTAGAGTCGTGTCGCGCCTTTAATTTGGCCTCGCATTCTATTGAAATTCCAAAATACGCTAGGCCAGCTCGAGGTCAAAGTGTTCGCATTTATAAGAGTTTTTGAGTTCGAACTTCGAATCGAAATAAACTTGTCTATTGATAATTACAAAGATCAGTATAAAAATATTTATAGTCTTCTAAAAAGTACTTTCAGATAGCGTGTGAACGGACCATAAGCCATTGGCTTAGTTACTTCCGCCACTTTCGCGAAAGCGAGAAAAACAAAAGCTTATAAGAGAATGAAAAAATGAGATGATTGTTGAAGATGTCGGAAAAAATCATGCCGACTGGGAGTTTTACTGGCGCTTGATGCGTGAACCAATAGAGTTATATGAAAACAATGTATTTGGGAATTAATACTCTTAAAATGATCTATTAAACAACACCTAGGATTCTTTTTGTTCATTAGATTCTTTTCGGGAAAAACCCACTTTGCTCGACCCGGCAATCGAACCCAGGACCTCTTGATCAGCAGTAGCTCTTGCGACCACTAGATCAACGAGGCGGTCAATTTATAAGAAATTATTTAATATTTTTGTCCAGAATCTATAGAGAGATTAATATTAAGATAAGATAATTTTATGACGCTTTTCCTCGGATATATTCTGTAAAAAAAAACCTACGTGTGTATTTTAGAGCGCTATATTGTAGTGAATTTAGAACACTTGTTTTCTCTCTCATACTCTCTGACTCATAGGGTTAGGTTTACTTACAAACTTTTTTAGTTAGTAGTATTAACAAAAAGTAAACCATGAGGCGTCGTCCTAATTGGCTTACGATCGGACGACTTAACGATGCGATTTTGTCGATGATCGTGCGATGGTCCAACAGGTGTTCTAATAACTCACGCGATGCCCATCGCGCGATGGGCATTCTGCGATGCCGCCACGTTACTGTACTCGCAGGATAACGGGTGACCAATTAGGACACTCAAAAGACATTTGTAGCTGTGGTTGCACGTTCAGACCCATCGTACGATTGTTATTTAGCATTTTTTGTGCTCGCGCGATGACTTGCAAGCTTCAATTTGGACACTCTAAAGAAATGTGTATGTTTAGACTGCCTGTTCATTGACGCGGAGCGAGACAGCGGAGAGGAGCGAGAGAGTAATGCGGAGCGGAGTTGCGGACTGTGTCAGTCCATTAATGCGGAGTGAGGCAGTGGGAAGCGGAGTTGCGGACTGTGCGGAATTACTCCGAGTTCACACGACGAGTAATTTGAGCAGGCAGTGCCGGAAGATCAGTTCCACGCTCCGCTTCCCCGCTCCGCTGCCCCACTCTGCTTCCCCGCTCCGCTTCCTCGGTCCACTTCCCGGTTTTGTAGAAATTTTTAAACTAGTTCGCAAATCCCTGTCCACTTCCACTGAAGCGGAGCGGAGATTTTATGCAATTCAATTGGTTAATATTGGCACAGCGCCGCTCCGCTCCTCTCCTCTCCTCCCCAATGGACAGTCAGCCTTAATCTCGTCGTTTCAGGCGTCGCCAATTACGCCAACGCCTGATACTATTATGAATAACTTTAGTGACATCGATAATCTTGTCAAATTATATCGACATTCGTCACTCCCCGTGACGCCACCATGTATCTCACCCATTTAGTACGTACGGAACTTCAGCCTAAATCTTCGGAAATAAACTCTACTTATCCAGAGTGTACTTGAGAACAAAATGTATGTGACTATCTTCGGACCTTTTTCAATCTCTGCTACCAGCCTTTTATATTGAGTCTCATCTATTCATATTGACCCTTGCTGACCCTATAGATACGGTCAGGAGGTACCCCAAAATAAGTATTGGTTATGACGGTTATCGATAAAATCAGGGCTGGCCTTTCAATGGTATCGAGATATGGAATCAAATATTAGTATTGATCGCGATGCAAGTCCGGTAAAGTTTCTCTCGAAATTTCCTCCAGTTGTTTGAATAATTTGAACGGGCGATAAAAAGTTTGCCGTTTTTAATGTCTTGATTTTATAATTGCTTGGAAATTGGTCCTTTTGAACGCTCAATTGTTTTTATTTTGTTTTGCTCTTACACACACACATATATAAACTCACGCTTTCTCACCATGGGGGTCGGCAGAAACTACAGAACGCCACCTGCTAGAAAGAAAGAAAGAAAGAAAATACATTTATTTAGCACAGACTAAGAGGCACACAACACAACATAATGATTGTACTACAAATAAAAACCAAATAAAAAAATTAAATAAAACAAATAAAAAGTGTAAAGTGCGTTCTAAGATATTAGCAGGAAAGTGTGCCTTGCGGATGCGCCAAATAGGCCTAGTTCAGCAAAAATGCCAGACCACTAGTGCCTGACGCTGGTTTTCAACTAGACCTGGCTACCTAGACCTAGACTTGCTACGATCCTTACATACATTTTTTTGCTTAGTTCGTTCTTTTTCTTACGTTCATACATCTAGTCATACACGCATGCCGGTTGCCAGTACTATGCACCTAACCTTTGTGAAGAAAATCACTAATAAGGTTACTATTATGTCCTTGTAGACCGACACCTGCCGGCGTGTCTCACATCTGCCTTAGGCGTTAGTCGCATTCATCCTCTCAACATTTCTAATCCATGTAAGCATACTCTTTTCAATTTTTGTCACTACATTTTCTTTTAAACCGCAACGTTGAGTTATTACACCATTCCCAAACCTATCATTCATAGTAACACCACTCACAAAACACCGCAAGAAACGTATTTCTACAGCATTTATTCTACTTTTATTATTCTTTGTAAATAATCGATTATCTTATTGAAAGATTTTGCTATTATTCAAGACAATAAACTTGATCATAGACCGGAGCATCGACATTTTCTAAAAGCTTTTTAAAAATTGTTAGTTTTGAGTGATCGCGAACAAGATATCATTAATAGCAAGTGTCTAGTTTCAAAGATTATTGGAAAATACTGCCAAATCTAAAAAAGGGATGTTGCGATGAAAAATATAATTTCAACCATTTACAGGACTAACTAACTAACTTTTGAATTGTCAAATAGTCGGCGTATAATTGGCAAAACGGCATGAGTTTATGCGTAAACCTATAGGTATGTGTACTATGTAAGAAATAATGAATACTATAATATTCCAATCAGCAACAGGAAAGTATTGCTTGCAATACGCATAATTAAGCCAGTAGGGATGTTGACTGGGGAAAAAAAACTATTTAGTCCGTCAGTCAGATAATAAAAAAATATTAGACACGCTTTATCATATTAATAAAAAAAATATTTAGATAAAATGCATCAAAGTTGGGGAGTGGGGGCTCGCTACGTCACAAGTCGGTATAAAATCTACCGGAGAGTGACGTCATGCAACATTTTAACTCAATGTATTGCCGTAATTTTTTGATGACTAAAAAAAAATGAAGGAAACACGAGTCCAATATTTTTTTATAATTATGACGGAAAAAAATAAATTCAACTTGAATCCAAACAAAACAGGAAACAAATTTAAATGTGAAATAACTGACATTTAAATTAACTGTTCATATTTTATAATGAAATCAATCAATTATTGTTTTATAGAAATTGCATTGGCGTGATTCAAAATAAAATATTTTCTATTTGAATTTTCCTAAATTAAAGGTAAACCGGTAAAATACTTCTATGTAACTTTTAGAACTCGCCTAAAAACACATCGAGCTTTTAACTTGACCCTTTCAAAGTGAAAAGCTAGTAGCAAATCTTTTAACCCACCTGTTAAAGATAATAACAACATAAGACCATTCGGATCACTAGCATGTCGTCAGAAATGCAAGTGGTCAAATACGCATTTCGCCAGAAAACGCATATTGACAGACACGCATCTCGTCAGATTTTCACCACGTCAAAGACGCAGCTCGACAAACACGCAACTCGACAGATGTGTGTATCGAGAGATACGCAACTCGACAGTAAATTAATAAATATGATTTATACGCTTGTACATACGCAATTAGTCAAACAGAGAAATCTACTATTTCGTATTTTATCATCAAAAAACTTAAAATGATTAAGGAAACAATCAAATATGTAATCATCATTATCATCATCAGCCTATAATGTTCCCACTGCTGGGAGGACAGGACAGAAGGCCTGTGTAGGCCTCCTGTAATTCGGGAGGGAGTGGGCTGTAATCTACCACGCGGGCCCAGTGCGGGTTGGTAGATGTCTATGTTGGGGTCGGCTTCCAGTCTAACTGGATGAAGCTGAATATCAGTATTTTACATGGAGCGACTGCCTATCTGACCTCCACAATCCAGTTACTGGGTAACACGATACCCCTTGGTAAGACTGGTTGTCAGATGTTCTGGCTTCTCACGAATAACAACTGTCAAATATCTACAAATGACAGCCGGGATCAAAGGCTTTACGTGCTTTCTGAGGCACGGAGGGGTCTTGGTATGTAAAGATGGTCACCCATCCACGGACCAACCGCGGCAAACCGTAGATTAACCTGATCGATGGACCCGTACGGCTGTTATTATTAAGCCACAAGCCACAACAACATAAGACGTTTATGTAACCTTTAATGATTCTTGAATCCATCATACATGTTGCTTAAATATTTTGGTTGGTGGTAGGGCTTGTAATAACTCCGTCTGGATACAATCATCTTATTTGTTGTGTTTCAGCAATTAGTTGTAAGATAGGCAGCTCCTCTGTGGTTGAGGATTCCGGGTGAAGCTCGCTTCCACCTTCGGTCTGATCATCACTTACCATCAGATGAGATTCAGGCCAAGAGTTTCACCGATGCGGTAAAATTTTTTTTTTTCATATCATAACATCAATAACATCACGCTTGTATTCCCCAAACGGTTAGGCAGAGGTACCTATAGTACGCCCATATTTCGACAGTTATGTTTGAGCCCCATGCATACAATAGGCTCACCCCCTAGGCGATCCTATTGCCATCAACCGGGCACAAACCCAGGCTCCGGGCCGCTTCTGAGAAATTCCAGATGGAAAAACCCAATAACACTTTGCCCGACCTGGGCATCGATTAGCAGTAGCGAACTTGCAACCACTCAACGAGGCAGTTATAAGATTTTTTTCCTGGTCTTAACCAGGAAGGACCAGGAAAAAATAATAAAGTCGAAGTTACGAGTATATTAATACTAGCTGCGTCCCGCGGTTTCACCCGCATAAGTCTCAATCCCGTGGGAATACCGGGATAAAAAGTATCCTATGACCTAACCCAGATCATAGTCTACCCATGAGTCAAATTTCATCGAAATCCGTTCAGCTGTCTTAGCGTGAAAGCGTAACAAACCAACAAACGAACTTACTTTCGCATTTATAAGAGTTTTTGAGTTCGAACTTCGAATCGAAATAAACTTGTCTATTGATAATTACAAAGATCAGTATAAAAATATTTATAGTCTTCTAAAAAGTACTTTCAGATAGCGTGTGAACGGACCATAAGCCATTGGCTTAGTTACTTCCGCCACTTTCGCGAAAGCGAGAAAAACAAAAGCTTATAAGAGAATGAAAAAAAAAACTCTTTAATAAAAATCTTCTAAAAATATGATTTTATCAAGATTCTCAGCTATTTGTCCTTTATTTCATGTTGTACATATAATTTATATTTTTAAATATTTTTTTATAAAAACAAAAACATTTAAAAATATAAAAATAGTATAGCCCACCGGTATCGGGAACAGGGTCCAAGCTACCAGTGTTCAGGGCTCCTGAGAGAGGAATCTCCTAACGATACGCGCCGTGTCCAGAACTACCGCTTTCTGCATCAAGCCCTTGATCCAGCTGCCCAACGAGAGCCTCCTTAGGTGTTGGTCGAGGCTCTTCGCTATTATGCCATTGGCCGTCACGACTATCGGCACAATGACTTCAGCTATAATTATTATTATGATAAACTTCAAGACAATCCCACTGAGCGTTAAAGAGTTTTTCATGCGTATACGACTGGATGAACAGATTTCATACTTCCAATAAATGGATTGTCATCGAAGCAAAAAGAGTAAGTAGGTAGTGTAGACTCTTTGAGAGAGGTTTTAAATCCTATACTATTAAACGAGCAATATTTGTATATATATATATATAATTATATATTTGTACCCACGTTCTCAAAAACGGCTCTAACGATTTCGATGAAAGTTACGGTTGAAAGTTGCGGTTTACGTTGGCGAAAAATCGATCTAGGTAGGTCTATCTGGGAAAATCCGAGCAGAGCTCGGTCACCCAAAGTTTAGAACAAGATGGCTACCATAGAAAAATGTCATGGCAGCATGGAATTAGTAAGTACCTACTACCATGGAAGCATGCAATTAGTATGTAAGTTTATATTTAATTAGTATGAAGTATCCTATAGTATTAAATGAGCATTCTCTATTTTCACCCGAGCAGAGGTCAGTCGACCAGGTACATAAAGACTTATTCATGGTAGAACTCGAGTAATTATTGGTTTAAGAAATCATACAAAACATTTTAATATTTTATTCTAGCCGCTTGAAAGTTCGGGCGGCGTCCGCCCCCCCTTTTTTATTCTAAATTTAAACTGTTAGAATGTTCGAATGTACCCATGGCTGTGTTCCTAACAGCCTGTACAATATAAGGTTGCTTATCGCATAACACCTTACAGTACGTACCATTTATATTAAATGTCCCATACATTTAATATATGGTACGTAGGTACCTACTTACTCTACCAAGGCAGAGACCTAGGTAAGCCGTCCACATTTAGCATACAAGTTCTTTCTTACATTCCAACAAGACAGTGAAGCATAATGAAAGCTATTAAAAACAATGAATAGGTACACAATTATTAAATTTTCAAAATAGCCAACGAAAGAGTTGAAATTCATAATTAAAGTAAAGGGAAATGAATTGTTTTTCGTGCGATGTCACACCAAAAAAGTGAATTCAGAACCGTCGTTGAATACCAAAACGGAAACAATTTGCAATCACAGTTCCCTTCGGTGAATAAATTAGAAGTTGCCAGCATTAAATTAGAGGTTTTCGAATAATTGAGATTGTTGCCAACAAGGTGGTTGGACGTGCCGCTAAATTGTAGAAACAAAATGTTTTTTTACGGTTGTAACTGAAAAGTTCGGGTGAAATGTGTGGTCGAGGTTCAGGTAGAAATTATTCGTTCCTGAATTTTATTAGAGCCAAAATATTACTTAGTACACACGGCTCATAATCAAGCTATAATTTTCCAGTATAAGCTGATCTCCCATTCTACGGAAATCCTATACAATGCGAGACCAGCTTATACTGGAAATTTATAGCTTGATATGTAGCCGTGTGTACCATATGATTGCGATCCGAGATTATTATAACCATTTTGCATATACGAAATGGGTTTTAAGTAGATTTTTTTCCAGGTCCTGTGAGGTGAAAAATATACTTTATAATATTATCGGCTAGACATTTTTTTTTCAACGTTGACAGTCATTAAGTTAGTCGTAATTGCCTTGATTGCTTTACGTAAGGATTACCTAACCTATAAAAAGGATTTGCTTACAAAATTTTATGCAGCGCCATCTCCAAGATGTTTCTGGAACAAATATCAAACAGACTGTAGCAATGGTCCGTGGAGAAATAGTATTCGTAGTTCCTGGTAGATGCTACTGCATTAAAACAGTATTGATACTTCTTAAATCGTAAGCCATAATATTTTTTTAATAATTATAGAAATAGATTTATGATTAAGTATACCTAACTGTACGAAATCTCACGGATTTTTTATCTGTGTCAACACTTTCAGTAAGTAATCGCCATCTAGACACATTTGTTAGAACTATGAAATTTAAAGCTTCGCATCCGAGGACCAAATTCATTTCAGTACCGGTATAGTAAAGCCATCTAGTGGTAGATTTCAGATGTATATCATGGGGAGGGCCGTTTTACTCTCCCGTAGGCAACGAACCCTTCGCAATGAAAACCCTTTCTTACTAGTTCATGTGATTTCCGAAAGATGTTGCTAGTATCAAATACGTTTTTTTGCTATTTGCATTATCGCGTAAAATGCATAATTATCTGGTTTTAGGGTATTTCTGTTTCGGAGACCTTAGAAACATAATGAACAATGTTTACTTAAATTTACCTATTATCATTTTGTAAAAATTACATTACATTAAAATTACACATATTTAACATTACGCCTGTAATCTCCGAAGGATTAGCACACGTGTACCTACCGATATTACCCACATTTCGCCAGTTAAATAGTTATGTTTATGGTGACCATAAAAAACTTTTAATGATTTTACACTGAAGATAACGTCTAAACGAGTAGTGTTAAAGATTTGGAAACCATATATCTTAAATAAGAGCATTTTCTTAATAACTAAATATAGGAATATTTTAGAATTTGTTTATTATAAATTAATTTGTAAAGTTATGTCTAACGCGGATAAAAAACTGAGAATTATAAAGATAATTTAATTATTGATCTTTTATTATACGTGCTTTATTAAAATACCTTTTGTTTTATGTATAAAAAATTAATAATGCGTCTATTTTGCTAGTTTGGGACATCGCTCCTTGACGGGCGAGTCCTATTACTGGCTGGCCGTACGACGCATTGCGTGAGCTTAGTACAGTACAAGCTAACCACTCAAGGTCAGTGGCATATATCTGCGCCTTAAGGGGTAGAGTGTATAGCCATCAACCAGGCACAGATCCACACTCCGGGCTGGTACTGAGAAATGATGGAAAAACCCAATAACACGTTTCGGATCTGTAACGGCAAAACAATCAACAAATCATTCGGACAACGAAACTATGGCCACAATATTTTACACAAACTTCAATACTAAAAATTTTCAAGTTAGACACAAACGACTTATTTCCTGCTGCACACGATCTGATCTCCGCAAACGCTTACCACATCCAAGAAATATGGCACCAGGAAAGCAAACAAAATCTATTTATTCATGATTTATATTATTTTAAAGTTACAGCAGGGCAGGCAAATATTAATTTGTTTACTAAGTAGGTACAGTCAGGAAACTTAATTGTTAAGCAAATTGAAACCCTACGTCAATTTGGAATGATAATTGTGATTTGTATATACCTACGAACAATTTATGTTAGTAATCATTTTGATAACCAATTAATTGTCCCATGTTTTAACATAAAGTAAAAGTTTTACGAATCAGCTGTCGACAAAGAAAAAATCGTCTTTGACTTACCTACAATAATTTATATAAAAGTAAACGGTAGTATAGACAGTGGTGGCGGCGATCTCTCGCGTCCAGCCCTGGTTCAGGCCATGGTTCGGAGCGAGAGTGCATGGAAGGCCGTCACTTCCTTCTGCGAAGCAGTAATGCTCGCGAAGGAGGAGGCGGAGCGCGCGAGGGAGAAGCAAGATTCGCGCCCTCGCGTCCCTAGTCGCCGCAGGAGACGCCCCGGGCGTCGGGAGTCGCAAGCCGATTTCCGGACATCGTAGGCGCGGGCTTGCGGACGGTGAGCGATGGGTAGCTCGCCGTCCGATTACGACCAGGCCCGGGTCGACGGCGCGATGTGTTCCACGCGCAACTCAAAGAGATGTCAGCACCAACTGACGGGGTCCTTTAGGGCCGGTTTTTTGCATACATCAAAAATATCAAAATAAAACATAGTAACTACTCGCATATAGGAGGTACCTATACAATAAATTCTAAAAAATAAATTTATTATTTACATAAAGTATAAAATACAGAGACACCGCACGCCCATTTTATCTGGCATTCGATGTGTCAACACTTGAACAGTGTCCAAGTACACTCAGGTTTGGCACCGAAACACGCGGTTTCATTTCCTCCCGACCTCGTTGGGATCCTGGCAAAGCGGATGATTAGTCGGTTGGGCCCCTGAATTGTGTACGCGTGTTTTGATTTACATTTACTGAAGGGTGGGCAGTGAATGTAATTCTGTTACCTCCTTTGTTGGCCGGTTTTATTTAGTATTTATGTTCTGGGTGGCTTAACAGGAGTGAAATATTGTAGTGAGTGACGTTATGCCACATAAGTTGCTATACTATACAGTTTGAATTTAATTGCTTGCCAAATTGATACGTCCTGCTTTTTCACGTTTTGTTTTAATATCCCTATTAAATCAACCTAGTGCGAAAAATTCATTTAAAATCGGCTTGAGACTTTGTTTACTAGCGGTTGGTGACAAAAATGAAAACTATGCGTTCCAAAATCCGAATTCAGTGGAGCTTGAAATAATTATTGTTTTTTAAACAATAATTCAATATTATCATTTGTTTTGTTTAATTTTATTTATTATGGGACAATAAACAGCTACAGTTTTATTTTTTACAAATTACAATGATATAAACTCATATGTAGCACAATATTGCAGCACACTACATTATCCACATGTTGACAAAATTAGGATAAGGTAAAATGTGCCACTAAATGAGCATTACTCAGATATCGACGGACTATGACTATAGACGGACCATGTGTTTTATTCGCGGATGACATATCTTTATTAGTCTCATGTAAAAACAACACAAACATAGAAGAAAAACTCAGTTCCACACTCACAAAAACATGTAACTGGATGACCTCACGTAATTTAGAAATTAATTATACTAAAACTAAATTAATGACTTTCCACCCGTATCAAAAAGCTCCTCTTCACTTAAATTTTAACTTCAACGGCTCAAAATTGGAAACTGTTGATGAATTTTTACTACTTGGACTTACATTAGATAAACATATTAACTGGAAAACACAAATACAAAAAACCCGTTCAAAAATTTCAAAATTTTCGTACGCTCTCCGCGAAATTAAAAAGACAACCAATCTACAAACGGCCCTCACAACCTATTATGCGTATGCCAATGCATGGCTTAGCTACGGCATAACACTCTGGGGAAATAGTACAGATGCACTGACACTATTTACCCTACAAAAGAAATTACTTAGAATCTTGGTAAACATTGATCAAACTGACAGCTGCAAACCCTATTTTCTAAAATATAATATTTTAACCCTCCCCTGTATCTACATTCTAGAAATATGTAAAGTCCGTAAGCATCAAGATTTCTACACAAAACGCGAAGACATCCAATCACAGTATACACTTAGGCACCGATCTAGACAAAACATACCAACATCCAAATTAAAAATGCATTCTACAAGTCCCTACGTAATGTCTATAAAAATATATAACAAACTACCTGACATATTAAAGAAAGAAGAAAAGTTGAATATATTTATTAATAAACTTAAAAAATTACTGATAAACAAATGCTATTACTCCTTAGATGAATATTTAAATGATACACAAAATAGGAAAAAATAATAATAATTATACATTAATGATACGGATTTTTTTAATAAATAATTATATAACAAAAATAATAATTAAATAAGTTAGCAATTATAATAAATTAAACAATATAGCAATAATAATTATTCGAAGATAAACAATTTATATAAATTAATAAACAGAATTATAATAGATATGTACATACATAGGTATATAGAAATAATCTAAAATATTTAAGTACACTTTTACAGATAAAACAATACATAAACAATAGATAAACGAAATGATAGATCCTATTTGCGATCTCCTGCCTTTGAATAAATGTAAGTTAAAACTTGCATGATCTCCTTAAACAGGGCTTCCTCTCTCCTACCCTTTTGCTGTGCCCTACAGGGTCCATAATGATCTAAATATATAGTTACCACCTAAGTACACATTATGGTAAAGCAATAAAGATATTGAGTATATATATAAATTAAAAAATAGTTGATTATTAAAATACAATACAATTAATTAATTATAAAAAAACATATTTAAATAATATATATCAATCTGCCTAGCCTTATGTATATATAATATATATTATTTAATTTAAATAATTTTAAGGTCCTCAACTGTTCAAAAGATTTTTACGCGTAACACAGACCTGTGTTACGCGTAAAAATCTTTTTCAGTAAGGTACCAATGAAATACTGGAACATAATAATAATCACAATTCGTGATAATATCGATTTGAGCATCGCACAATCATTATTGATATAGCGGTCCCGCATGACGAGAAATAAAGAAAAATAAAACCTCGTGAAAGCTGAAAAGATAAGCAGATAAAGTATCTTGACTTGGCTCGCGAGTTTGTCGACATGTGGGATGTGCATTGTGCAGATAGTCGTGACGGCCAATGGCATAATAGCCAAGAGCCTTGACCAACACCTGAGGAGGCTTTTGTTAGGCAGCTGGATCAAGGGCTTGATCCAGAAAGCGGTACTTCTTGACACGGCGCGTATCGTTAAGAGGTTCCTCTCTCAGAAGCCCTGTTGGCTACTACTTTTTATCTTTTTTAATGATTTTATAAATATATCAAAATATAAAAACAAAAACAGTAAATTAAAATCCTAACTAATATTATAAATGTGAAAGTGAGTTTGTTTGTTACGCTTTCACTCAAAAACGGCTTAATAGATTTCTATGAAATTTAGCACATGGATAGATCACGGCCTAGGTTAGGACATAGGACACTTTTTATGACGACATTCCCACGGGAGTGAGACTTATGCGGGTGAAACCGCGGGGTGCAGCTATGTTTATAAATGAAGTAAAGAAAGTAACAATTCTACTTATTTTTATCGCTGGCTGCAGTTAATGACACCATTATTTACTGGACCAGGAACAGACAAGTCCAAGCTAATAATAAATTATAGTGCGAAGAACTCTCGATTGCTAGCGGGGATTAATTAATTTATAGTATTTTAGTAGTACTTCATGTTTTAACCTAGTCAGACAAAATGATAGTTTGGATGAAAATCACGTGGTCATTTTGGGTGTACTATGTGTGTACCTCTGTCTAACTCTTCGAAGATTATAGTCGTAATGTTATGTATGTTATGAAAAACATGTAGAATTGTAGATTGTATAAATGGTTCTCGAGTTATAAGAGCACTAACGGACAGACAGACAGACAAAGAGATGTTGTTTTTTATAATATTTAAGAATACGTAGTTTCTCATCGGATTTGATGTTTATAGTTTTGTGCTTAGATTAAAAAAAACAAAAAAAAGGCTTTTAAGCTCCTTAGAGTTACGTCAAGTGCAATGTTTTTTTGAATTAGCACATTATTTAAACTACCTTCTTAGTAAAAGATTCGAAAAGATTTTTTTATTACTTTCAAAGATTTTTAGAGATTATTTTACGAGAGTAACTTTCTAAGTAAAACAAACAGCTATCATAATACGTAACACATTTTCGTAAACGATTACGACTAAACTGTTTCATTTTGACAGTTCAACAACATTCATTGCGTTATTTACGTTGTCGAGCAGATTTTTTTTTCGAACTTATGAAGCAATATGTTTCTATGTTGTTTCTTATGATTAGCAATATGTTTCAAAGAGATTCAGATTCTGATTGATCGTGTATTACGCAATTAGGGTACAGATGTATGAGCTCGTCAATTCAATAGCAGCTTTGTTTATTTTTTACAGTTCCGCTTAGAACACTATTAACGTCAAATCTATCGCCTGCAGAAGGTAAAGGTAAGCACTAAAGGAAAGGAAAGGAAAGAAAATATATTAATTTAGCACAAACAAGAAGCCAATAATATAATCTGCCTCTTCTCATACAGAGAAGGCATGAGCATTGTTCACGATGCTTGCTCAAGACCGGTTGGCGATTTCAGACTTATATTAACTATAAATCCAGGTTTGCTCACGTTGTTTTCCTTCACCGACTTCAATAACGTCCAAGATAAACTCAGGAAGTGCATATGAATTTAAAAGTCACTTGCCCGGATTTGAACTTACAAACTCGTGCATGAGAAGCGAGGCCGTAACCACGACAAATAAATAGCCATTATAAAACTGGCGAATTCATACTAATCTCTACTCAAATCTATGTAGCCTCGAAGCATCATTCTATAGAACGAATCCTTTAGTGAACTTCAAGCTCATCAAACACTAACAAAGTACCCACGAGACACACAATTCTTTATAACTACAATCCTTACACCTACACCCTCTATGATTAACAGTCTCATTCCTCACCCAGAGAAGCTAATGATGCCATTCTTTGTTACACTATATAGCCGGCCAATGTTGAAAACGGCCATAATTTACGGCCGTATCGCCTCAGTCCACTCGCGTTGATCCCGGTAACGTATCGGCCGCTATTCACTCTTACGAGCTCATTTACCATACTAACCGGGTCTTGTGATAAGAATTTAAAATAATATGGTTCAACTGTTCATGATTGTACTCGTACAGAATTTTTAAAGTACGTTTTCTTAGGCGGCGTTTCGATAATTGTGAATTGAGAGTGAAATTTCAAGGACGCGTCACGTTTGGGCACATTTCGTTATAAGAGAGAGAAGGAAGATATTAGTCTCTCTGTCTCTCACACAAATTCTCTCATATTATTATTTTTTTTGGGGAGAGCATACACTTTGAGTAAAGGAAATTGAGTATAAAATATGTGGGAACTAGCTGATGGCCTCTATTTTATCTGCGTGTATTTTGTATTCTATAACTTTTAGGGTTCCATACCCGAAGTGTGCCAAACGGAACCCTATTACTAAGTCTCAGCTGTCCGTCCGTGCGTCTGTCTGTCAGCGGGCTATATCTCATGAACCGTAATAGGTAGACAGGTGAAATTTTCACAGATTGTGTATTTATTTTGCCGCTAAACAAACAATATAATGAAAAAAATTAAAGGGAGTCCATAAACAAGAAAGTTTTAAATCAAAGTATAAAAAAAAAAATGTAGTGTTAAATATTGTGCGGTGATACGGAAACCCTTCGTGTGCCAGTTTGGCCTTTTACAGGTGCCCAGCTACCTATCTGTAAAATTCATAACGATCGGTTCAGTGGTTTAACCGTGAAAAGGTAACAGACAGAGTTACTTTTGCATTTAATAATATAAAGTATGTATTTTTCAGACAATACAATCACGCTTATAACTTTTCGTTGGAAGAGCTCGTGGCTAAGTAATAACTTACCCTTACTTAACGCTTGCCGGGGTTGTTCTGTGGATGGGTGACCATCTTTACATACCGAGACTCCACCGTGCCTCGGATAGCACGTTAAGCTGTTGGTCCCGGCTGTCATTTGTGGATCTTTGACAGTCGATACGGGTCGTCAGAAGCCCGAACGTCTGACAAACAATCTTACCAAAGGGGTATCGTGTTACCCAGTTACTGGGTTGTGGAGGTCAGATAGGCAGTCGCTCCATGTAAAATACTGGTATCCAGCTGCATCCAGCTGCAAAGATCCGGAAGCCGACCCTAATATAGTTGGGAAAAGGCTAGGCAGATTGAGATTAACAACACGTTTAAAAGTTTTAGTAGTAGATAAAAGTACAGTATTCTCGTCAAGCTCCACCGGATGCACTTTAGTATCGTCGCTTGAAGAATTTCGTTTAATCCACCCTGAATGTATGTCCATGTTTACTAATTCCCTGTAATTACTAATCTTTTCTGTAGTGTACTTCCCAATTATTTCCCGTGTTTAGAAAATAAATCAATACTTAAAACGTCCACAAAAACATCCACATAATCATTAATTTTAAAAACCAGTTACAATTCTGCTCATACCACAAGTTAAAACAAGAGTGAAGGGAAGTTAAAATACGAGCCACGTATAAATAGCAAGGGTGACGAACTGACGACATCTCGACATGCTCTTTGAGATACAACGGACATGCCATATGCATAATCAGTGATCTATTCAACCCTAAGACTTTACATAAATATACATACATCATGGTTCTATGCATAAGGATGATGTGCAGTTTTGAAAGGATTTTTCTTGGTTTTTTTTCAGGCATAATGCTCTTTTAGCAAAACTTTGTAAAATGGCACTATTATTTCTAACATAGGTTTGTGATTATCGTACTTTTGTGGTTATGTGCTATCCCACTGACTAATAATCACACTTCAACAAGCGGAATTGTTGTCACTATTTCATGAATCTCCCTTCAGAAAAAAATGGCCGACTGTCACCAAGTGTGAAATAGCCAGTTAATACGGGTTACTCATTATTGTACGGTGTACATGAAAACAATACGTTCAGACATGCTTCTACTACAACTATCTAAAGCCGCGGTCCCACAGCCTGTCCAGGCTTGTCGCGGCCTGCGGCACGGCCACACCTGTCGAGGCCTGTCGCGGCCCGTGCCGAGCATTCCCACCACACGCCTCATCAGATCGACGATTCTCACGGCCTGTCGGCCTGGCGTGGCACAATCTGGTCTGTGAGGAAGCGTGCCGTGGGACCACAGCATTATATTAACCGATAGTTTCAGTGAAATCAGATACATCAAAGTTATCATCTTTATAATAGACTAGCTTCCGCCAGCAGCTTTTCCAGCGTGATATCTTTATAAATTATAACCTATGTTACTAAGTGATAATATAGCATAGCATTTTACTGGTGAAAGAAGTTTTTAAATCGGTCCAGTAGTTTTTGAGTTATTCATTACAAATAAACAAACAAACATACAAAAATCAAATATTTTCTATAATATTAGTTTAGACCATAGACACAAAGAAGAAGGAACATAAACTAAACCAAACCACTTTATGACAGCAATTTTCATTTTAATAGGAGAAAACCACGTATTAAGTGTTTATTAACAATCAGTGGGTCATAAAACAGAATTAGTGCAGTATTCGTTGGCTTTAACTGTAGTTGCAGCACTAAGTAGGAAAGGACAGAAAGTTCACAACAAATAGAGCAGAGCTTTTGTACAGCTGGAACTCTCGTATGCTTTGTGGAAAAGGAGCTTAAGTACAGCTGTAACTCTCGTATGCTCTGTGGACAATGAGCTTAAGTACAGCTGTAACTCTCGTATGCTCTGTGGACAATGAGCTTAAGTACAGCTGTAACTCTCGTATGCTCTGTGGACAAGGAGCTTATGTACAGCTGTAACTCTCGTATGCTCTGTGGACAATGAGCTTAAGTACAGCTGTAACTCTCGTATGCTCTGTGGACAATGAGCTTAAGTACAGCTGTAACTCTCGTATGCTCTGTGGACAAGGAGCTTATGTACAGCTGTAACTCTCGTATGCTCTGTGGACAATGAGCTTAAGTACAGCTGTAACTCTCGTATGCTCTGTGGACAAGGAGCTTAAGTACAGCTGTAACTCTCGTATGCTCTGTGGACAAGGAGCTTATGTACAGCTGTAACTCTCGTATGCTCTGTGGACAAGGAGCTTATGTACAGCTGTAACTCTCGTATGCTCTGTGGACAAGGAGCTTATGTACAGCTATAACTCTCGTATGCTCTGTGGACAATGAGCTTAAGTACAGCTGTAACTCTCGTATGCTCTGTGGACAAGGAGCTTATGTACAGCTATAACTCTCGTATGCTCTGTGGACAATGAGCTTAAGTACAGCTGTAATTCTCGTATGCTCTGTGGGCAAGGAGCTTTTGTACAGCTGTAGTTCTAGTATGCTCTGTAGACAAGGAGCTTTTGTACAGCTGTAACTCTCGTATGCTCTGTGGACAATGAGCTTAAGTACAGCTGTAACTCTCGTATGCTCTGTGGACAATGAGCTTAAGTACAGCTGTAACTCTCGTATGCTCTGTGGACAAGGAGCTTATGTACAGCTGTAACTCTCGTATGCTCTGTGGACAATGAGCTTAAGTACAGCTGTAACTCTCGTATGCTCTGTGGACAAGGAGCTTAAGTACAGCTGTAACTCTCGTATGCTCTGTGGACAAGGAGCTTATGTACAGCTGTAACTCTCGTATGCTCTGTGGACAAGGAGCTTATGTACAGCTGTAACTCTCGTATGCTCTGTGGACAAGGAGCTTATGTACAGCTATAACTCTCGTATGCTCTGTGGACAATGAGCTTAAGTACAGCTGTAACTCTCGTATGCTCTGTGGACAAGGAGCTTATGTACAGCTATAACTCTCGTATGCTCTGTGGACAATGAGCTTAAGTACAGCTGTAACTCTCGTATGCTCTGTGGGCAAGGAGCTTTTGTACAGCTGTAGTTCTAGTATGCTCTGTAGACAAGGAGCTTTTGTACAGCTGTAACTATAGTATGCTCTGTAGACAAGGAGCTTTTGTACAGCTGTAACTCTCGTATGCTCTGTGGACAAGGAGCTTTTGTACAGCTGTAACTCTTGTATGCTCTGTAGACAAGGAGCTTTTGTACAGCTGTAACTCTAGTATGCTCTGTAGACAAGGAGCTTTTGTTCAGCTGTAACTCTTGTATGCTCTGTGGGCAAGGAGCTTATGTACAGCTGTAACTCTCGTATGCTCTGTAGACAAGGAGCTTGTGTACAGCTGTAACTCTAGTATGCTCTGTAGACAAGGAGCGTTTGTACAGCTGTAACTATAGTATGCTCTGTAGACAAGGAGCTTTTGTACAGCTGTAACTATAGTATGCTCTGTAGACAAGGAGCGTTTGTACAGCTGTAACTCTAGTATGCTCTGTAGACAAGGAGCGTTTGTACAGCTGTAACTCTAGTATGCTCTGTAGACAAGGAGCGTTTGTACAGCTGTAACTCTAGTATGCTCTGTAGACAAGGAGCGTTTGTACAGCTGTAACTATAGTATGCTCTGTAGACAAGGAGCTTTTGTACAGCTGTAACTATAGTATGCTCTGTAGACAAGGAGCGTTAGTACAGCTGTAACTCTAGTATGCTCTGTAGACAAGGAGCGTTTGTACAGCTGTAACTCTAGTATGCTCTGTAGACAAGGAGCGTTTGTACAGCTGTAACTCTAGTATGCTCTGTAGACAAGGAGCGTTTGTACAGCTGTAACTCTAGTATGCTCTGTAGACAAGGAGCGTTTGTACAGCTGTAACTCTAGTATGCTCTGTAGACAAGGAGCGTTTGTACAGCTGTAACTCTAGTATGCTCTGTAGACAAGGAGCGTTTGTACAGCTGTAACTATAGTATGCTCTGTAGACAAGGAGCGTTTGTACAGCTGTAACTCTAGTATGCTCTGTAGACAAGGAGCGTTTGTACAGCTGTAACTATAGTATGCTCTGTAGACAAGGAGCGTTTGTACAGCTGTAACTATAGTATGCTCTGTAGACAAGGAGCGTTTGTACAGCTGTAACTCTAGTATGCTCTGTAGACAAGGAGCGTTTGTACAGCTGTAACTCTAGTATGCTCTGTAGACAAGGAGCGTTTGTACAGCTGTAACTATAGTATGCTCTGTAGACAAGGAGCGTTTGTACAGCTGTAACTATAGTATGCTCTGTAGACAAGGAGCGTTTGTACAGCTGTAACTCTAGTATGCTCTGTAGACAAGGAGCGTTTGTACAGCTGTAACTATAGTATGCTCTGTAGACAAGGAGCGTTTGTACAGCTGTAACTCTAGTATGCTCTGTAGACAAGGAGCGTTTGTACAGCTGTAACTCTAGTATGCTCTGTAGACAAGGAGCGTTTGTACAGCTGTAACTCTAGTATGCTCTGTAGACAAGGAGCGTTTGTACAGCTGTAACTCTAGTATGCTCTGTAGACAAGGAGCGTTTGTACAGCTGTAACTATAGTATGCTCTGTAGACAAGGAGCGTTTGTACAGCTGTAACTATAGTATGCTCTGTAGACAAGGAGCGTTTGTACAGCTGTAACTCTAGTATGCTCTGTAAACAAGGAGCGTTTGTACAGCTGTAACTATAGTATGCTCTGTAGACAAGGAGCGTTTGTACAGCTGTAACTATAGTATGCTCTGTAGACAAGGAGCGTTTGTACAGCTGTAACTCTAGTATGCTCTGTAGACAAGGAGCGTTTGTACAGCTGTAACTATAGTATGCTCTGTAGACAAGGAGCGTTTGTACAGCTGTAACTATAGTATGCTCTGTAGACAAGGAGCGTTTGTACAGCTGTAACTCTAGTATGCTCTGTAGACAAGGAGCGTTTGTACAGCTGTAACTCTAGTATGCTCTGTAGACAAGGAGCGTTTGTACAGCTGTAACTATAGTATGCTCTGTAGACAAGGAGATTTTGTACAGCTGTAACTCTCGTATGCTCTGTAGCTTTTGTACAGCTAGGCGGCTTTTGGGTGAATTTTAATAATCATTTCAGTGTGAGAGCTATACGTTTAAAAAGTTTGTGCTCTCTAGCCCGAGGGAAGTGGTGCGGATGCTTTTTGTTTTTTTGTTGTAGGGCTTATCGCAAATCAACCTAGGATGATGTCGGCTGCATAACCGAGCTATCCTGGGGTGCTTTGCCAAACGAATGCCTCCAAAAAACGAATAAAATAAGCGACTACACGCTAAGGGCCCCTGTGGGTACAGACCTCGGCTTAGGGCGTCGCAGAAGGAGGGCAGCAAGGTACTGGCTGAATCGGATTTAAGATGTGGTTGTGTTGCAACTGCCTTGCACAGGTACGAATGTGGGTTGCACTGCCAGATAAAATAGCAAGGGAAATATTTGATTGATCTTCTTAAAACTTTCTGCGCATCTAATGATGCACACTTTTTTGAAAAAATTTAGCCTCTTTTTAACTTTCTGGTCTTGCGTCTCACAGTTGGAATAACTAAGCTAGGGTACACTGGTGTCGAGGTTCACAAAAAGAATCGCGATAATATTTTTAGGAGAGCAAAATAGGGATAAAGAGGTTCGATTAAATACATGCCAAATAACAATGCTCTTACATTTTCACGTATGGAGTGGGCCTACTGTTTCCCTCTTTATAACTTACGGCTACATTGAGGTCGTAAAATATATAATTAACGAAGAGATTGTAAAACTTGAGTTTGTATTGTATTCATTATGAAATTGGTATAATGAGTATTATAGAGTATTCTACTTTAGTAATAGTTTGCTCTAGAAATAAATTAGTTTTCTTAAATAATGCTAATGAGAAAAGTGGGAGTTTTAAGTAGTCTGAAACTTGTTTTCGTTTAATTACTTTCTACAACATAATTGGTATAATTTACGTTTAGTAAAATGCTTGGGTTCAATCGAATTATTTTTACCCGACTGTGGCGAAGTGAAATAAGGAGGGTTATGTGTTTGACCTGTATGTATGTATGTATGACCGTCCCTATGTTCCCTCGTAACTACTAACCGGGTAAACGATTTTGTTGAATGTTATATCGGTTAGATTGTTACATTGGTCTTTATTGCGCGAGTGTCACTGGGTATATTAAAATTTAAAAACATCATCTAATGATTTTTCACGCCAAAATTACGTAAAAAAAAATCTCAAACCTATCCAGTGGAATATCAGAATGAAGGGTTTTAAAAGGTGATTACAAAAATATAAACAAATGATGTGCTTAAATGTAATTTGTAATGAGAAATTATGTTATTGGACAGTCATAAAACTCCCCTGTATGATAAATCCAAATCCGCAAACCCCGAAATTCATCTAAAAAAGGGTAAAAAAAAACGTAAAATTAAAAAAACTTGTTTTGGCGTATTCCTTGTTGCGTTTTGGCATGGCTATTATAGCGGTCATTGCCCTTTCCCTAATATTTCTCGGTAGGAACTCAAACAATAAACTATTTCGTATTTATTTCAGTTTTTGGAATAAAAAATCTGGAATATGTAGGTGGATCAATGACCGCTATTGCGCGACAACTATAGTTTTATTAAAATTTATCCTTAATAATAATAATACCAGCCTGTTACTGTCCCACTGCAGGCTTATTTAAAGTTTTATTATTAGTCATTTTCCTTTAACAAATAGATATAATTTATTCAGTATCCCATCTTAAATAATTGGTACTGGATAGCGATCCATAAATTTTAAATAATTGAATTGGGGTCAACACTTTAGTGGCAGTGAAGGGTTAACAAACTTTCTAATTTAGCTCCTGAAGTCAATTTTTAGTTTTATATAATTCAGAGTTAAACTAATTATGTATTGAAGTTTAGGAATCAATTAACTTCTGAAATGATTTCCCATTTTATTTGTTTTAGTAAAGGAAATTAAGTAACAATTTTAAAAGTTTAAGAAAGATGCGTCGATCAATTCGTTAAGGTCGACAAAAACAATTCATATTGTTTTTCTTGGCCTTAAAGAAATTATCGTTATAAAAAAAATATTTTATACTAGGTGTTGCCCATGACTTCACCTGTGTGTATTTTGTGTATCATAATTTTTAATACAAATATTCAGTATGAAAATTATCCTATGCACGGCCTTCTCCACGTCCCAGGCTACCTATCTGTCAAGCAAAACGATCAGTTGAGTGGTGTAGGTGCATCATGGACAGACAGAGTTACATACATTATTTCATACTTGCTTTTGCCCGCAGCTTCGCCCGCGTGGAGGTCGTAAATTATACCACAAAACTGTACTACCGGGATGAAATGCCACCTATATCCTTGCCAAAAACTTATCAAAATCCGTTCAGTGGTTTAGCCGTGAAAACGTAACATACAAACAGACAGACAGAAAGACTTTTGAGTGTATTAGTATGTAAGTAGTATGGAAGTATGGATATAGGATTTCATGAAAGTAGGTACAGATTCTGCACCAAAACATAGATCTACCAAGTGAGACCTGACATTATTATTTGCGTCTATGATAACGGCATTAAACTATCCACCGACTTATTTCCGTAAGTATAAGTTTATACCGGGAATGTCAACACAATCAGTGTTGACATTTCCCGGTATAAACGTATACGGAAATAAGTCACAACGAACTCTTTCGTGTAACTTCGTTTCCTGCCGTCACTGTCCAAACTCTCAAGAGAGGAGACCGGACCGAAATGACACCATCTCTGCTCGGCGTTCGCAAATTGAAACGGAAGGTGTCCAATAAATTCCACATTCCCCTTCAAGGAATTCGGCCGACAGTTCCTTTCGTTGTGTATGTGAATATTTTATCAAAGTTATTTTAACATTCCGTGTGCTACTATACCTTTTGTTATAGTTCAGTTAAATGTTTGATTAAAGCTATCACTCGCGTGTTACATACGAATGAGAGGTTCAGTGGTTATTCCGTGATAATTTAATAATTCTGTTTTTTATCAGAAATTGTGAAAAATTATTTGAAGCATAAAAAAATTGCGCGTGCAGCACCGTATACGATATAGAAGTAAATTTCTTAACAATTATAAATATTAATTACACTACACGTGGTACCTTATCTGTTCATACATTTATACGCGTATTGAGTGTATACGTCTCTCTCTTTTGCTCGGCGTCGGAGTTATATCTTTCTTCTCACTCATGTAACGAAATGTGCATATACATGTTTAATGATCGAATCGCTGCCTAAGAATTTTCACGTCAAAAACGTATTTATAACATCATTCTGTTTCAGACATCTTCAAAAAATTGACGTTGAACGGTGTTTTAGTGATATGTGGTGCCAGTGAGCCTAAGAGTTGATCCGTTAGACTCTTCTTTAAACAGTTTGTACCATTTTAAATATTATATGTCGGAGACGGTCATTAGTACGGTCGCTAAACGAAACGCAGCACGTGACCCGAGTAGTGGCAGCACTAACACTCGGCTAACTTCGTGCTACGACGGAGCCTAGCTAATGGAGGGGCGCCAGGGCGAGGGCACTTGCCTTCCGACCGTTCTAGAGAACGAACAGAACCTCCAGTCTAGGAACTGTCCCCCGTTTCGAATAGTTGTGTCGTGTACCTACAGTGTGTGAAATGCAAGTGTGAGTAATGTTATTGTTAATTATAATTTGATCTGAGCTGCAACGGTTTTTCTATTGCGCAATCACCAACACTACCCATAGTACGCCCTCAGTAGTTAAAATATGCCTGATAACGAGAAAGACACATACCATCCACCGACATATATTTGTACAAACATTTCGAATTAATTATTGTATATTTATTTTATTTTTATATCTTATTTCATTTTAAGCTGTATACCCACGGACATCTATGGCTGCACCGGTCGACATCTTAACGTCAACGCCTCGTCGGCTATCGCTGAAAACCAGTGCCGGGGCTCTGTCTCGCATAGGGTCACACCATTATGCTGAGCGATGGCTTTTTGCGTGGATATGACGCATTTTTTTCCCCAACTATTTTTTTTTGTGTTTGTGTTCTTTCTTTGTGTTATTCTTACCGCAAATAAACCTATTTTCTTTCTTTCATACCCAAAAAATTTAATAAACAATACGAGTTTAATTTCATCAAACGGACATCTGTCATATATGTTTGTTATTTTTCAAACGTTGTCATGCCGAAACTACAAGTGAAATAAACACCAAAACTAGTTCAAACTTGTGAATCAAACGACATGTTGGAAACGACTGGCTTATTCTGTAAACATTATCAATTAGTCTATGACACTACATCTCCCTCCATAAAACCAAACAATAATTAAACAAATATACTGCACTTAAGCATTGAGATATTAAGACTTTAAAAACTAACATAAATTGCATATCGACACTTCCCATAGAAATAAGAAAACACAAAAATGCCATGTAAATAGTTAAAAACAAAATTACATTTAGTTGGTAATAAGCCTAACTGATATAATTTTCTATTTGGCACATTACATTATACATTAATCTTCAAAGTCATATCGTACTGGTGGACGGACAACTCGACCACTGGTGGTCCTCATTGGACTGGCACAGGCAGGCGAGCTATACGTCTGCAGCAGTCTGGAGATACAGCCCTAGCATCTGACAATAAATCTGCACCGTGCGGTGAAGAAGTAACTTCGTCATCTTCCCATGGATCATAGGAATGTTTTCATACACTATATGGCCCATTGTTAGCATCAACGTTATCTTTATTGTTTTTGGTAAGCAAAAGTAAGTTCAGATTACCACGATAGGGACTACCATTTTCAGCTTCCTCCAAATATGATCTATCTCCATGTGCTGTACCTAGTACTTTAGCCTTAACCCCCTCTTTTATTTGTCTCACACGTACATTTTGATTAGGTCTTTAAAGTGGTAAATTTCTTGTTTCAACATCTTAATGTTCTATATATTTGGTAATCCTATGCTTTATTTCTGCTTGAACAATATGCTTATTTACTCCTTTGGGCTCTAATATTTTTGGATTTGCAGGAAGTTTTGTAATGATAGGTATATGCAATAATAGTGAGAATACTGTTCCAATGATGAATCTGTGTATTTCTAAAATTAAGAAGTGCTATTTGCCATTCTTCATTACCGTTTTGTGCTTTTAAAAGACTGTATGACGTTGGATACAACAGACAGCTTGTTTCATGTACAAAACCTCAAGACCCACTAAATTGTCTTAATTCCTCCGACGAGAACTATGTCCCATTACCATTATGGATAACGGTTGATAGGTTTGTGTTTACTAAGCCCAGTGTTGTTGGTAGTGTTTAAGAGGAAATCATTTTGCCGAGTAACTATGTATATTGATTCCATTTGATTTTGGCTATAATTTGTTTAATGGCCATGTAACATATTTTATTATTTCCGTACAAGTTTCACAAAGCCAATGGATGGCAATAGACTCGCCTCCTATAACATAATATAACAAGACACTTCTATTTAACCCTTCGTGGAATGCAGGCGTGATATTATGTTTCACAAAACCAAGCTAATAAAGACACGAGGTTGTATTTTCATTATAATAATGTAGTATAGCAGAACAGTTAATTACGGGTTACATGCTCTATATCGACGAAATTGTAGAGGAGCTATTTTTATTTTTAAATTAAAATTCATATTCTGAACAAAATTAAACTCCTCACTACTGCCATCGAGGTCTCACATTCTGTAACACTTTTGACGTAAGGTGAGCTGTGGAAATAACAATTCTACACGAATTCTGACAAATAAAGATAAATTTTAAAGCTTTATTAAAAACAATGATCGAAAATAATCTTGTGTGCAATATGAAACCCACAATGTCCTATCGTTTTATCCTGGGTTTTAGACAAAACTTTTAATCTTCGTTCAGCGCACGTCTAATTTCAAAACTGTACCCCATCGTCGTAGTGTCTTATCTTTTTATTTACCAAGTTGCCTTAGATAACGACAATTATTGGTTTCACAGATGTTTGACGAACGTAGAGTATTTATTTTACTTTATAATCTCATTCGTAACAAAAGATGAATTCATATTTTTATGCTATAAATATTTACATGCAATTGATAGTATCCCTGGTGCAAAAAAACTACACCAACAATTGGAGATTTTAACTTTAATATCCATGATTTACTCTTCAGTATTTACTTTGGCCGAAATTGTCTATGCACACGCTCAGAATTTCTATAATTTAGAACTTGCAGAATATTTTCTTATCTATTTTCTCAACTGTGCTATTTCTATGGAAAAATCGACTATTTGTATATGCTACGTTATGCTATCTTGTCGCACAAAAGTAGTAAAAATGGCTTTGGAAATGGATTTGTCGAACCATCCGCTTCGAAATGAATTTGATGTAAAAAGGCTCATACAAATGCATGTGGCACTTGAAGAGAATCTAAGAAATGTTAAACGTCCTATAACCCTAATGGTAATTACCTAATCGATCTAATTTATTAATAACGATATACTCAATTCTTCTCATGATTTTCCTTGTATTTTTCAGACTGTGATTAGTGTTATTTGTGTAATAGCAAGAACAACGTTTGAGATCACTTTGAAACTAGCAAAAATAAACCAATATGTAAGTATGTATTGTTAAGATTTTTTGTTGATGGATGTGTTCCACCATTGAGGAACTCGTGGCTAAATAATAACAGCTGCACGGGTCGATTCATCAGGTTAAGCTATGCTTGCTGGGGTTGGTCCGTGGATGGGTTACCATCTTTACATACCGAGACTCCTGCCTGTGCCTCGGAAAATACGATAAGCCGTTGGTCCCAGCTGTCATTCGTGGATATTTGACAGTCGTTACGGGTTGTCAGAAGCCCGAAGTCTAAGTCTGACATCCAGTCTTACCTAGGGGTATCATATTACCCAGTTACTGGGTTGTGGAGGTCAGATAGGCAGTCACTCTATATAAAATATTGGTATTCAACTGAATCCGGTTATACTGGAAGCTGGTCGGCTTCCAGTATATTCCAACATAATTGAGAAAAGGCTAGGCAGTTTTTTCTCAGGTATTCCACCATCGCAAGGCTACGACTCTCCGAACCGTCTGTAGGAACTAACAGACGAATCATGGAAGTCAATCATACGTCATGGTATTTAAAAGTTTGACCTTGAAAGCGTCTTTATGTCTTAGCATTTAGATCGGTTTTCGTCACTCAAGTCTACTACCTACTAGAGTGAGCAGTACTGGTCCAGTGTAAACGACCGCGACTTACGAGTTGTAGAACACTTTGCTTTTTGTAAATTATTTCTTATCCACTCCTCTCAAAACACTGAAGGAAAACATCATGAGAAAACTAGTAGTATGACGTTTAATCAAAAATTCAAAGACATGTGACATCAACCAACCCGCACTGGGCCCGCGTGGTGGAGTACGGCGCACTCCCTCGCAGAGAGAGGAGACCAGTGTCCCTGCAGGCATTATAGGGCTGATTATGCTAAGTGTACAATTGACATGCGGTTGACCCTAATACAACCTTTGTTTGTTAATAGGGCGCAAGCGCACTTGACGTTTTGGACTGGTTATCCGTTATTGGGCAACAAGTCACATATCTCGCTGTAGCTGCAGCAGTGTTGGATTTGAGCGTTGATCATATACGTGATGTCCAAGTTATATGTATCGAGAAGAGAATAAATTGCACAAGTAAGTATTACTTGCATGTTTTTAGATTATTAATCTAAAGCAAATTTTTCTTAGCTTATCATAATTTGGTATCATTTTAATTGGTTACTTTTTCAATGATACCTAATTCAAAGTTTATGGTTGTTGTTGAATCATAATTCTTAAAGGATATGGGACTCTGATAAATTTACAACCAGTAGGGTTATTGCGTTGCATACTTACAGTAGCAATGGCTTTTATTTTGACAGTTCAACAACATTCATTGCGGTATTTACGTGACTTTTTCGAACATGAAGCAATAGATTAGCAATATTCTTCAAAATCATTTAGATTGTGATTGAAAGTATGATACGCAAATAGGGTTTAGGTTGTAGCCTCTCTAAGAGTTTCAAGTTTAGTTATAATTATCAAGGTTTTTGCATAAGATTAGTGGTCAGAAATATCAAAGTATTTTTCATGAAAGTTAATTATTACTCACATTTTATTTCTTGCAGATGAACGCTGTCGCTGTGAAATACAACAATTGCTGCAACTACTAGAGCATCGTCCTCTGCGCTTCACAGTTTGGCATACTAACCCGCTCAGCATGTACCAAGTGCTCAGCTTCTTCTCCTTCTGTATCATCAATATTATCGCTATATTGCAGATCAAAAGCTTTTATACTTAGACAGGCCGTGTGCCCAATGGGTTTTTCGATCGGCAAAAATGACCAACTTCCATACAAACTGTCATCCCTTATTTTACTTCTTTAGGGATCTTAGAAATCTTCTTTTTCTTTAGAAATCTTGTGAAAAATTTAATATTTCTAGTTTGTTTGTCATTACATTAATCAGTCTCGCATCGTACGCGACAGGTAGCGGACGAGTTTGCGATGCCGCTGTAACCGGTGCGGTGACTAATCGAGAATAATGTCGTCTCATACTGTGAAGTGTGCGAATTGCAATGTTGTCATCAACGAACTGTTAGCATTTTTACGAAATGTATTGGATGTGATGGACGAAGAAAGTGTGCATCAAGTGTGTTGTTCGTCTTTCTCTGCTGAGGACATTGTGCGGGCAAAGACTCTGCTGTTTGAATCTATCCCCAGCGGAAAGAAGATGCCAGTACGCCGAAAGGAGGGAAAGAAGAAAATGTCACGGGATCTAGACGATATGATCTGTCTCATGAAGGGTACCCGAACTGAATTATTCCCCATATTTGTGGCGAAGGAGCTGAATAAACTCCCTCCGGGCACATTTGACCATGTGGATGTAACTTGTCTCCTAAAAGATATTTTAAAACTGAAAAACCAAATCAGCGTTTTAGAAGACAATACCGTGACTAAGGAGCAGTTTCTATCGCTTCAACTGGAGGTAAAGTCTTAAACAGGCATCTCTAATACATGATACACCTACTATTAAGAATGGTAATATAAATGTGAGAAGAGGAGCATGTTTACAAAATAGCTTTACACTAGATAGTGGTCCAATAGGATTACAATATTTACCTATTAAATACCCAGCTGATTGCAAGGTGAACGACCTCCCGGCTAAAGATGCGTCATCAACACTAGTCAGCGGCGGTAATAATTACTTCTCTGTCTTGCAAGGACATAACACAGCGACAGAGCATTGCGGGCAGCTGGAGGCCCAAACAGCTACTGCGGTTCCGAAGGAAGCGAGCGAGACCGACTGCATGACGTGCAATTTTGATGAGAGCGGTCTATACGGGAACGAGACAGCGCGACAATTAGAGCGCGTGGAGGCCAAGACGAGCACCGCGGTTTCGTACAAATCGGTAAGTGTATCGGGCCCGGCTACCTGTGCGCACACGCCCGTCAATTCCCCCACCTCTGGCAAGCGGGTGACCATCGCCAGTGCGCCCGACGCTCCGGCTGCGAAGGCATCGAGTGATCTCCTCCGGCAAACAACAGTGCCATGTGAAAGTATGCCATCGATAGATAACTGTGATAAGGTTGTCTCTAAAATAGTGGTGAGTCAACCGAGTAATAATGAGTGGAAAGTAGTGCAAAATAAGCGTTCGCGTTCTAAAACCTATACATATGCAAGCCAAAAAGGTCGTGCTTCTATTGTACCAAACAGTAAATTCCGTGCGGCAGATATTAAAGTCCCGTTACTAATATCAAACGTGAATTACGGAGGCCACTGACGACGACATTATTAGCTACATAAAGGGTAGGACGAATGAAAGTGTATCGTTAAAGAAGCTAAACATCAAGTCGTATAAAAAGTATAACGCTTACAAACTATATGTATCTAAACACAAGGTGGATATGTTTTTAAATGATCAGTTGTGGCCTGACGGTATTACTTTTAGGCGTTTTGTCCATTTTATGTACCGGACAAATAGAGAGGCTCATACAGTTAGTAAGTTAGATTAAAATTCAGAATGGATTGTCAAAATAAGTGTAATGTAAAATTAACTAGTTTTAATTGTAAATCTGCGAAAAGATCTGTTGATAATATAAGAAAAATATGTGACTGGTCCGATTTGATATGTCTGCAGGAGACTTGGCTGTTACCTCATGATATTTCAATGTTAGGAACGATAAGTCCTGAATTTGAGTACACTGGTAGGTCTGCTGTAGATACATCAGAAGGGCTTCTAAGGGGGCGGCCGTACGGAGGAGTAGCTATTCTCTGGAGAAAGGGTGTTTTTGAGTCTGTTACGGTAATTTCCTGTAATAGCTCTCGGTTAGTGGCCATTAAAGCTGTCTCTGGTGGTCGCAATATTATTGTATTTTCTATATATATGCCTACAAACTCACCGGAAAACCTGCCTTTGTTTACCGAGGTATTAAGTGAGGTTAGTGCAATCATTGCGACATATGATGTAGAAAACATATATATGATGGGCGATTTTAATGCACATCCGCAAGAATTATTTTATGTTGAGCTGTTAGGTTTTTGTAATGACCAATCCTGGGTCTGTGCTGATACAAAGAAGTTAGGATACGATCAAAACTACTTCACCTTCATTAGCGAGGCTCACGGCTGTAGGAGGTGGTTAGACCATTGTGTGGTCTCTTCGTCAGCCTGGCAGACAATTGTTAGTGTAGATATTGATGAGGATGTTTATGTGTCGGATCACTTACCTATATCTATTATATGTAACTTGGATGTAGTTAGACCAAAGTTGACGACCGGGGCTGCACCCCGCAGTGCTGTTGTCTGGGGCATTAGAAATAAAACAGAGATCGAGAATTATCATAGGATATGTTCTGAAAAACTGAGAGAGATAGACTTCCCACAGGAGTTTGCGGTGTGCAGTTATGGGTCTTGCAACTTGGCTGATCACAAACTTATCCTTGACAAGTTGTACAAGAATATTGTGGACGTCCTTTGTGAGGCAGCGAGGGAATCTAATACAGTGCACCAGACACCTAAGCGGGGTAGTCAGTTATGTGGTTGGAACAAACATGTTCGAGACGCGCACCGGGAGGCCAGGCTTAGATTCCAGGCCTGGGTTTTGGCTGATCGACCAACCTCTGGTACTGTTTATGATCAAATGTACGAGTCGCGTAAAATTTTCAAAAGCCGGCTAAAGTACTGTCAAAATCGACAAGACCAAATTAAAATGGACGTATTAGCAGAACAAAGAGCAAATAATAATTTCTGTGCATTTTGGAAGTCCACAGGTAAGTTGGAGGCTAAGCCTGGTCTGGCCGCAGATGTGGGAGGGGTAGCTGAGCATGGGGAGATTGCTAATTTATTTAGGGATCATTTCAAAGTGAGGTCTCCACTTGGCCCCTCAGTGTCGGGAATCGGTTTTGTGTCTCATGGCCGGGGGGATGAGCCGCTACTACACTTCACCACGAAGCAAGTAAGGTCGGTCATAAATAGTATGAGTAGGGGCAAATATCCTGGTCATGATGGGCTCAGCATAGAACATCTGAAATATGCAGGCATGCATATGCCTAGGGTCCTGTCCTTATTCTATACGATGTGTCTCAGCCATTCATATTTACCGGCAGACTTAATAAAGACCACTGTTGTACCCATCGTGAAGAATAGGACAGGAAACATCTCGGACATAAACAATTATCGCCCGATCTCTCTTGCAACTGTTGCGGCTAAGGTGTTGGACAGTATGCTTGACTCCTATTTGGCAAGATATGTAAAGTTGCACGATGCACAGTTTGGGTTTTGTCCTGGACTATCAACCGAAAGTGCTATTCTAGGTGTCAAGCATGCTGTCAAATACTACACTGACCGTAAGACACCGGTGTACGCCTGTTTCCTTGATCTCTCCAAGGCTTTTGATCTCGTTTCCTATGATGTGCTTTGGAGTAAATTAAGGAGTAGGGGTATACCGGAGGAGCTGCTCAGAGTGTTGCAGTTTTGGTATTCAAACCAGACAAACCGTGTCAGATGGTCTGATGCGCTCTCGGAATCATATGGGTTGGAGTGCGGTGTGAGGCAGGGTGGTTTGTCGTCTCCCCGGCTCTTCAATCTTTATGTAAATGACTTCATTGCCGAGCTTAGCAGCATGCGTGTCGGATGCAGGGTAAATGGTGTTAGTTGTAACAACATCAGTTATGCGGATGACATGGTGCTGTTGGGACCGTCGCCGGGGTCGATCGCAGAGATGCTCAAAGTATGTGAGACCTACGCTGCTGCACATGGACTAGTCTATAATGCCAAAAAATGTGAATACATGGTCTTCGGGGTCGCTGGTAAGTGTCGGGAAGATGCCCTCGAACTTGCCATAAACGGAACGCCAGTTCGTAAAGTCTCAAAGTTTAAATATCTTGGGCATTTTCTTACCAGTGACCTCAGTGACCATAGTGACATTGAGAGGGAGCGTAGGGCTCTGGCGGTCAGGGGTAATATGTTGGCACGAAGATTTTCTCGGTGTACTGACCAAGTAAAGATTACGCTTTTTAAAGCTTATTGTCAGAGTTTTTACACCGGTAATCTTTGGGTCAACCACTCGAAAAGGTCGCTGGATGTTCTACGCGTCCAATACAATAATGTGTTTAGGATGCTATTGCGACTGCCTCGTTTTTGCAGTGCTTCAGAAATGTTCGCGGTAAATCATACCGACGGATTTCATGCCATCATCCGCAAAAAAACAGCCTCACTCCTGAGCAGAATAAGAGGCAGTCACAATAGTATCTTGATGGCTGTGGCGGCAGATACTTCCTCCGCCATAATGAGACAATTTGTGCGAAGACTGATACCATAGTTAGACTACCACTACCATTTCTCGGTGTGTCTAGATATTGGGTGGTCTTCCCACAAATTCGTCTTTAGTTTAGGTTAGGTACTAACAATAATGATTTAAGTGCAAACATGTTACTAACAATTTATGGATCTTTTTGTGTTATCCGAAATAAAATGATTTATTATTATTTATTATTAATCATTTAAGAATGATTAATGTACTGACAATCAAACCTGTTAGCAAAACGCTCAGGATGGTGTTGGAGGTGGTCCGGAGCCTGCACCCCAGAGATGTGCACCGCTTTCGCATCGTCATCGTGTAGAAACACTCGACACGGGCGTCTGCGAACATCCCCGACGCGCTGCAGTGCCGGGGTAGCCCCAACAACACCCTGAACGCATTATTATACTGAATACGGAGAGCGTTCTTTTGGGTATATGAGACCCACAGGCTGGCTGTGTAAAGGGACGTACAAAACGCTCTGAAAAGAGTTATTTTGACGGCCCCCGAGCAACGAACAAACCGGCGGGCGATCATATTGGCCCTCACAGACAACGCCCTCCGCTCCCTATCGATGTCCGCATCGTCCCTCAGGTCAGAGGTCACGATATGCCCGAGATATTTAAACTGTTGAACTCTTATTAACTTGACACCGTTCAAACTAATAGGTGGAACAGTATCCGGGCAGCTCCGACCCCTGGCCCAAAAGACCATGCATCCACTCTTCTTTGCGTTGTACATAGAGCAAACCATGATCTAGCGCGTAACGCTCGCAGATGCCCAGCAACCTGGACAGACCACACACAAAGGCGCTCAGCAGCACCATTTATTTATTTATTTATTTAAACTTCTCGCACACAATAAGGTACAAAGGCGGACTTAATGACTTAATGCACCATGTCGTCCGTGTAGCTAATATTGTTGACATAAACACTGTTAATATGGCAGCCGTGCACGGGTGCTGCTGAGCTCCTCTATCAGTGCGTTCACGTACAGATTGAAGAGCTTCGGCGAGGTCAGCCCTCCCTGCCTCATCCCGCACTCCAACCTGTACGGTTCCGACAGAGCACTCGACCATCAAACGACGTGGACCTGGTTAACATACCAGTACTTGATAATATCTAACAGTTCGCTTAGTCAAAGAATTTAACGAAATTGTTATGAATAAACACCCCTCAATTGATTTGTTTGCAAGCAGCTTAGCATCCATTACTACTGTTTTATCTAAACACTATATTATTGTTTCTGATGTATTGTAATAGAGGTTGCGCATGCATCTTTGCCTATGCAGGTATTTAATTTAATAGTTAATTTAAAAATATGCTTAATGATACATAGTTTTATAGCTTACGAATTGTTAATCAACTTGAAAATTTGTACAACAATAATCTATTGCTAACTGTGGAGGCTTGTAAATGGCTTGTCGTCAATTACCTCACTGTTACTTCTGTATTGATAGCTATAAGCCACCCAAATATATAAAATAAAATGTATTTAATCAAACGGTAAAATGGAAGTCTGGCATCGTTTAAAGCAGGTTTTACTTTTTGTTTTTTATTTGTTCTGTCTCGTTTCAAAGTATATATTTATTTACTTACTTATTTAACAATTGTATTTCATGCATCCATCTCATTTATTCATTTATTAATCAAATTGTTTTATGCACAATCACACTATTAATGTACCTACATATTATTCTTTATAATTTTGTTCTTTTTTTTTATCTGACACAAAGGCGATCGGCAGGCTTGTATGGGAGTTTCGTACACCTAATAAAATATCGTGTTTTGTGATTTTTTTTGTTTTAATTGGTAGTCAATACGATAGGCAAGCCCTTTTAAAATTCTTAGATTTTTAGAAGTTGGTACCTAAAAGTTATAACCAGTTTTATTTTTGAGGTTATGTCCCTATAAATATTATTACGTGTAGGCACATAAACATTGTTTTGGTGAAAAAGGATATGTTCTAGATAGCAGGTACTACCTTTGTAGTGTTTTACATATCCTTACGTTGGCAAATTGACATGAGAATTGTACCTATTCAGTAGGGTGCTTTAGGAGAGACCTACGTCAAGCAGCGGACTGCATTAGTTTGATGATGATGAAGTGCTGATGGAGTTTTGAGTGTGGGTAAATAAAACAACTTTGTTTTTGTAGGAACATACATTTATTTTATTGTTCTTATAATTACTTAATCTATTCTTAATATTACTTCATCTAGGAAAGGGGCAGGTCGGGTCATACCTTCGTGGCGAGCGTAACTAAGGTACCAAATAATGCTCATAACATGTGAGCAGCATCCCACCGTTCTTAAACCTACAATGCTATTACAGCAATAACTTTTGATTGCGTCCCGACCATTCATATTTGTTTCTGCAACTATGAAAACAAAATAAGTTCTAGCAGAAGAATGGCGGGAGAGAGAGAGAGTACGGAGGAGCAGTTGCTCGACTCAACGTAAAGATAGTCAGATAATTTGCTAAATTGCTCAGATGCAGTTACAAACCACAGTCCAAAACAACAGCAAAGAACTGAACAGACTCGGAAAGCGGGAAAGATTTTCATAACCTGTCAATAAAATAATTGCCAGTACAAAAAAAACATTGATGGCGAATTTAATTCCTATCATTAAATAGTTAATTATTAAGATTGTATGCAATCATTATACATTTTAAGGTATAATGTGTAATTGGTTAGTTATATTTACTGTTATTTCTATTTTTAAATAATTATTTATCATTTCGAGCCTCGTGATATTTTACAAATGGCAACTTCTAAAACAGTTACTACGTTTAGTTGCGTTTAGTTTAAGATTATATTACGTTTAATTACTTGAATCTTTTAGTTGGTATAATTAATTTGTGGTTTAATAAGTGGTACAAATTCTATAACAAAACAACAAAAAATGTATGTTGTACGAATCCTGCCGATTGCCTTTATTTTATTTAAGTATGCTGCATACACGTTATATTATAAAACTGATTTACATCCGTCACATGACATCACACTCTCAAGTCCAGTTGAAAACCAGCGTCAGGCACATAAAGTTGTCTGGCATTTTTACTGAACTGGGCCTTTTTGGCGCAGCGTTGAGGCACACTCCCCATCAAACTGCATACATCGCACTTTACACTTTTTATTTGTTTTTTTTTAAATCTGCTGTGTAAATTATATTTTGTGTGTTTTAGTCGGTGCTAAATAAATGTATTTTCTTTCTTTCATTCTTTCTTTCAAACCTCAAATAATTCCCAATTAGCGCTCCAAATATGATTGAAATCTCTAATATAACGATTGCACCTCTTTTTGTGAATCTCAAATAATTCCTATATTCTCCAATATCCTAAAAATACTAAATATGCAAGTAACTATAATAATAATAATAATAAGTGTGGGTATGCACCGGGATGTGGTCGCAGTGGACAAGGGACTCACCCCGCTCTCCATGGCTAAAGAGAACTGGCGCAAACCTGTAGACCTGTTACTACAGATGATCGCAAGGAGGTATGGCAGAGCAAGGAGCTTCACGGGCGCTACTATCGGGCTCTTCATGAGCCTGGTGTAGATTTCTTAGCGTCCGTATCCTGGCTACGTTTCGGTGACCTTTTCGGGGAAACTGAAGGTTTTGTCTGTGCAATTATGGACGAAGTTATTTTGACGAATAACTACCGGAGACATATTATGAAGGACGGGACGGTTGACGTGTGTCGGGCATGCCCTCGTCCGGGTGAGTCCATCAGACATATTATCTCTGGTTGTTCGCGTCTGGCTAACGGCGAGTACTTACACAGGCATAACCAAGTGGCCAGGATTATTCACCAGCAACTTGCTTTGAAATATAAACTTGTTGACTCTGAGGTACCGTATTACAAGTATGTGCCCGACCCAGTTCTCGAAAATGACCATGTCACGTTATTCTGGGATCGGTCTATCATTACTGACAGGACTATTGTAGCCAATAAGCCTGATATAGTGGTGATAGACCGATTAGCGCGCCACGCAATGATAGTCGATGTTACCATCCCACATGACGGGAACCTCGTGAAAGCTGAGAAAGAGAAACAAATTAAATATCTCGACTTAGCACACGAGGTTGTCGACATGTGGAATATGAGCTCGGCTATCATTGTGCCGATTGTCGTAACGGCCAATGGCCTGATTGCCGAAAGCCTCGACCAACATCTCTCGAGGCTGTCGTTAGGCGGTTGGATCAAGGGCCTGATTCAGAAGGCAGTACTCCTCGATACGGCTCGCATTGTGAGGAGGTTCCTGTCTCTGCAGGGCTGCAGAAAATAAAAATTTTTAAAAATAAAATTCTTTAAAAATATAAAAAAATAGTGGGCTAACCACCGGTAGCTTGGACCCTGCTCCCGACACCGGCGGACCACTATTTTTTTATATTTTTTAATGTTTTTTTTAAATATCTTTTGTAAAAAATATTTAAAAATGTAATTTTATATGAAAAAATATGAATAAACGAAATAATAATAATATTTATTGACATAAAAGTATGTTACATTTATATATGGAAACCCTGACTCCTGCGCTAGGTGGTGACCTGTGTTACAGGAATCAGTGTCTTCTCCCAGTAGTTTTACATAGATAATATGCAGTAAAATTTAAACAATTTTAAATTACACAATACCTGCTTGAGGCGTATGTGTAACTGTGACGAACTTAGAAGTAGCGCTCGTCGGTTGCTGCCGCGGCACCGCTCGCTTCGTTCGCTCGGCTCCCGTGCGGTTGGTCATAGTACCAAGCTAACCTAACCCATTTGGTCGGGGTACCTTAGCTTAGTTATTGCGACCGTGTAGGCTCATGCGTGGTAAAGTTGGTCACAGTTCCAACCTAACCTAACCCGTTTGGTCGAGGTACCTTAGCTAAGTTACTGCGGCCAACTGTGAGAAAAGGCCAGGTGTTAAAAAGGGCCTTAATTATTTAAAAAATTATCCATCATTAGAAGGTCTATAAGTTCTTATAGGATTAGTTAAACATATCTCATAAAATACGCACATCGCATATGGCTGCTGATTTCGCACCGCAACTAACATGCGCTCCGTAACGCACCTTCTAGGGTTCTACGTCCAGACTGAGGGCAGCACATCTCACATTGCATGCTGCTCCGAACTGCAACTCAGAACTGCACGCGAAGCTAAACCGTGTGCCCTTTGTCCTATGGCCTGCTATTCCCGTACGCTATCTGCGGCCCTAAGCAGGCCAGTCCAGCCACCTTTGGATCCTGTGTTGACAGGCTCCCCATGTCTTTCACTTGCTGCCTTTTTACCTATCCAAGTGTGTGCCAGTGCTCAAATCATGGCAGTGTAACTCATACCTACGACCTAGCCGTGTACTAATTTTAGAATCATATGTATGAAGCTAACTTGCAAACTTTTTAAGTGAAAACTTCTTTAGCATCGTTGTGATTTGAAGGTCGATGAAACGAAAAAGCGACAGTTTTTTTTCAAATGTATGTTCGGGCATAACTCCGTCATTTATAAACGGATTTACAATATTATTTTTTTGTTTGAAAGGGTATACTTTCGAAATGGTCCCATTTTCACTTAGTTAGGATCTGATGATGAAATCCTGGAGAAATCGAGGGAAGTCTTCAAATATTATAGGCACACCTATAGCGATTTGGGTATTTTTTATAATAACACGTACAATTGCTCTTGGAAAGCACCATTTGGTGAAGTGGAACTGATGATGAAGACCACAGATGGCCATCGGAACTACTCAATAATAAGTATTTCACGGGTTGCGATTCGATTACATTAATATGAATACCAAGCAATTTATGCTCGTCACAATGTATATGGACAAGTGGAGCTGATGGTGAAGTACCAGGAGAACTCCTCAACGATTAACGTCCCTGCTTCGGGAAAAGCAATATTTTGTAAAAGGTGATGAGTATGCAACATTAGGTTATTGAAACTTAGATAAATTACAAACTGACCCACTAAAAAGCGAAAAATAAAAACTTTTTTACAAAAAAAAAACAACCGACTTCCCAAAAAACACTACAAAGTAAAAAATAACTTAAATTTCGGAAGTCGGTGTCTTTGGTTTTGTATTTTCGTTATTTGCCACCAACTTCCGTTAGTTATTATTATTAAGTTATTTTTCACTTTGTAGTCAAGTCTGTTGTTTTTTTTTTTGTAAAATTGTTAGTATTAAAGTATCTCAATTTTTGTTCTTTTAGCTGTCTAATAAACTCAGTCAATCTTCTATGAAACATTCAGAAGTACTCTTGCGCAAAATATGGTTTTCTGGTTTTCTCAATACACAGATTCAACACACACGTCACCATCAGACAGACATTTCAGTGAATATGACATACTCTCAGCCGCCAGGGCACATTCAAGTCAACGAAAGACCCAGTAAATAGCTTTATACTAGGTACATAGTACTCACTCATGTGCTATGCAGTCATACAATACTAAGAGATTGAATTTATCCAATGCAAAGATAGATTTTATAATCTTCAGCAGTTCCAACAATATTTTCAAATACTAATCAATAAAATTATACGCCCTTGTGTGTGGAGCTAGACCAGTGTTGAACCAAGCATTTTTTTCAGCGATGTTATCCCTCAACTTATAATATTCTTGGCTGCATAGTGTTCGTTTTATACAATATGGGTGTTGAAGTATCTAATTGTTATTGCTACTACCATCTTATTATTCACTACTTGGGCTTCACAAATATTTGGTCGACGGGTAATATTAATTAATTTACGTCTTGGCCTCATTGCTAACAAATAATAAATAATACTATAATGTGCATTTAAAATACGTTTTTACACGTTCTCATAACTGAAATTAAAAAACAAAATCATTATTTAGACTATTGCGATAAGATCTTACAAATTTGATTTATTTTTACGTTCAACAATTATATCAAAATGGACTCACGATATCGATTTAAAAGCACTCCATAAGTGTAATAAAACGAGAAGGTGTTTTATTATTTTACCACAACACAGTTCAAGTACTAGGACTAGAGAAGTGTGCAGCAGTTTCATTTAATAAATGAAAATATCTATTGGAAAAAAAAAGACGACACCATGATTGGTAACCAGCTAGTGTGCTACATAAAACCTATAATGTACTATCGTTTTATCCTAGGATATAGTCAAAACTTTCAATCGTCACCACTACTATCAAAATATTGTACCCAATCGTACTAGCTAGTATCATCAGCTTAATATTTGGATACTTGGGATTGAACACTGCAGTTTCATTTCACAAATATTTGACTTTCGGCGAATATATAATTAACGTCTTGGTCTCATTGCTTACTAAAGAAGATTACATGAATACATACTTTAAATATATACATACAATTGATAGTTTTTCTGGTGCAAAGAAAGAGTATCGAAAATTGGAAATGTTGGCTATGATTGGTATATTTGTTGCAATCGGCAAATATTTGTATAGCGTACATTTTCTATTCAGTCCCGGGTTTAGTGTATAAGATTCAGTCGATTGAAGTGTATATACTTTTTTTCTTATTTCTTGCTAATGATATGCGGAGAATAACTATGGTTATGTGCTTTGGGTTGCTGTATTACCGTACTAAAGCATTAAAAATGGCTGTAAAAACCACCGATTTAAGCGATTCGCTTAGGAATAGATCCGCTCTAAAGAAGTTAACTCAAATGTATGAGACGCTCGTCAACACTTTAAGGGATCTTAGGCGAGATTTAATGTTTTTGGTATGTGTAAGCTAATATCATTGACTCATAGGATTTTCTGAACAATCTATACGATAAAATACACAAATTAAGTTTTTTTTTTTTTTTTTTTTCAGATTATGTTCAGTTTTTTGTGTGCTATATCCAAAACTATGTATGAGACGTTTGTGAGATTAACGTATATAAAACAATTTGTAAGTTTCTTTTACCTATTACTTAGATAGTATCTATCATGTTGAAAAGTTCTGAACGTTTTTTATTTTGAATTTTAATGTATCGCTTGTAGTCAATATATCCGATGTAGCGTATAACGCATCACTTGGCTACCCACCGATGAGAATAGTTAGGTATAACATTTGCTTTTATTTTAGGATTTAATTGGCGTTGAAGGCATCGACTGGGTGGCTATTTTTTTTTGGCAACCCATCGTATATTTCTTTATCGCCGCCATAGTGTTGGATCTGACAGCTGATAACATAACAGATATTCAAATTATATGTGTCGAGAAAACGATACTTTGCACAGGTACTCGTAAGTTGTTCTTAGGGCCTAAGCACTTGTCCTTCTTCTCCATGAAGACCAGTGTTTGCGAAAACACAACTGCTTAGCTTTCTGATTTGTTACTGACAAGCCTAATTGAAATAAATGTCTAGCCTTGTCTTTCTGTTCTGTAGTTCCTTTCTCTACAAACTACGAGTATATTCATTAAAAAAATGAGAAACAGTAAATAACAAGTACCTATTCTGACATTCAAAGATTGCTATTGGGTCATATTTTTAATATATACTTTCAGTTTTTACTGCCTCAAACACCGTGTGTGTTACACGATGTTTTGCGCTGAACGCGCGTCGACGGCGCATTTAATAAACGCTGGTAATTAGAGTAGCTTTGCTGAGTCAGTATATCTGACAGCTAACAGTTAATTAATCTATCTGTCATTACTTCGATTTTAGTAGTAGTACTCTCATTTAAACTGAAATTTATTAATGCAAAATTTATTGCGACTACTACAGCACCGTCCATTAAATTTCACAATTTTGCGAACTATTCCGCTAAGCGTCTATCTCATACTTAGCTATTTCTCCTTCTAATATATCATCAGTTGTATAGCAATACAACTGATGATAGTTAGATTAAAAGTTATTATACATAGAAAACAAAAGCTTCCATGACCTATACTTAAATGTATGTAGATAAGGTTGGGGAATGGTAAATTTTCATCTATTTTCTTGCATAACTTTGAAACTTTTTATATATTTTTTTTTTGTTTGGGGGCTCTAACAGTAAGCCCTTTCATTTGGTGTGAAGGTACCATTTGCAAAACTATGTTTTTTTTTCTGATTTGCCTTTGACAGCTTGCGATTTTTATGTTTACGGTGACTGGCCTATTACTGTCGACACGTGAAAAGAACACCAAGGTACTATTTTAAGTTTGGTCTTTGTAAATGTATGCACCTACAACGTTTTTAACTTGAACATTTTACTTACTAAGATTAAAAAACTAATAATATGTTTCTGTTTCCTTTTCTACTTTAAAACCTTTTTCAACATTTTTCTAGATAGTGATCAAGTACGTGAGAGCACAAGTCGTAATATTTCTTTATTATCCGTCCCTCCGCACACAATTACTGGTGTGGCTACTTTATAAGCTCTTAGTGAAATATTGTCCTAAGATAAGTGAACGGTAAGATGGATAGGACATTGGTATTGTAGGAGTTTTATTTTAGTATGTTTAACACAAGTTTTGTTGAAAGTTCATCTTTCTACTTGCAGGAAAAATCAAGAGTCCGCGGTGGCTTCTTTGCCTCTGATTATTTTCGGAAAGCAGGTTCATGTTTATGAGCAGACCATAACATACATATAATAAATAGAGCAGCAGCAGCTCTAACATCATACTCATATAAATTACAAACAACCTATGTATGTAGAACTAGAAACCAAGTTGCTGTTACCTGGATAGGTTGGCAACCATGTCACCAACAAGCAATATATTCTCTATATAATCTGATGTCTCAATCAACACAGCCGCAGCAGTATCGCAGTCCACTGCAGGAGAAAGGCTTCTCCCAGGCTGCACGAAAACACCCTGTCTTCCGCCTCCGCATCCAGTCTGTCCCAGCCACCTTTTGAAGGTCGTCACTCCACCTTACTGTGGGGCTTCCCACACTTAGCTTGCCGATACGCGGTCTCCACTCGAGGACTCGTCTGCTCCACCAGCCATCGGTCTTTCGACAAACATGGCCAGCCTACAGCCACTTCTGCTTGCTTACTCTGCACGCTATGTCAGTGACGTTTTTCGTACCGAAAACCTATAGGTACTCTTCTTCTAAGCGTGTCGATAGCAATCTAAATATAGTCGGCCTAAAATTTGGGTACGAGTTTGGCACCTTCAGTCTGTAGCATCCATCAGTTCCTGTATCGTGCGCTGGACACGCCCAACCTATTCTGCAAGGTTAGCTTATACTGGTAATGTACCTACATAGCTACATAGCTTGATGTGCCGTCGTGTGTACTTAGTCATCAAAATGAGAATGAAAATAAATGTCATAAATGGTTATAAATGAATTTAGTTAAATAGTAAATAAACATAACATCCACCAATACCATTGGCAAAATTAACTATTACTAATAATAATATACTTTTAGGAACAACCTGTATCAATCTAAATCACATTCCTCGACCACTTTTTGTTTTAAGACGGTCAGATTGGTCATCGATGTTCGCTCGTAAGTAATAGATAAATATTTCGCATATTACCCTCGTTGTTGTTTTTGTTACTGTATCATTTTATAATTATGAAAATATGTTTGTTTTGATTGTCTAAATTATGTGGTCGATGATTTTGGTGCACGGTAAAACTCTAATGAGTTTATGTTAGCACCAACTTATTATGTATAAAGATGTAAGTAAGTACTGAATGAATGAATATATAAAAAAAAAAAACGAGACAACAAAAAGAAAAATAAAAGCAAAATAAAAAAAACGCACATACGCTAGTTTTGGTACGTATTTTACCGAAAGGTTAACCTTGGAGCTTGCAATCCGATTCCGTTTTACCGTCTACTCTGCTAACACAAAGAGATTACATTACGTAGGTGCATAACTCATTTTTGCTGCTATAATCCTTAAATGGTGATAGTGCGTTTAAAATGCACAATGAGATTTGACATGATTTTTTTCTATTTTAGCTTAAAAGTCAAGAAACGTTAGTTTTGTTTAAACAAGAACTTCGTTTTATGTGATGGTTTTAGTAATTCCCTTTAAACTTTCGGTCCCACGCAAATTGAGGTTTTGTTTCATAAAAAAAAACGAACGAAGAGAGTAGAAGTGCTATTTTGTAAAAGGATAATTGACTGAATATTTAAATAGGTTTCTTGAAACATAGAAAAAATATAAGCCACAGTAACAAAAAGTTTAAATAGGAATCTTTTTAAATGCGAAGCTGTGACTCGTAGGTCGGGGCCGCTACCACTGCACCACCACTGCTGCAAGCTTTTAAAAGTCCATCGACGGCACTGCTACCACCTGACGTCACAAAAACGTTACTTGGCGTTATTCAGTACAATGTTCCCTTTTCCATTTTTGTACATGACTTCATTAATTTTTCACCATTCGTCTTGTTCAATAACGTCTTTAAAATAAGTAGGTATGTTTTTGAAAGTAGTCGAATACCCTATTATATTTCGTGTCGCATCGCGAGAGAGAACTATTACATAGTTAAGTAAAGTTCAATCCAAAAGTTATGAAGCGGGATATATTCTATCGTCATACATAGCAGCCATTGTTCCTCGTTTCTCGTTAGTTCATAGTTAAAAGCACCCTATTATATCATCGGGCTCCAAATATTTAAGTTTTAACCAAGCTATTGTCAAGTGCGACCTTAACAATTTCATGAGGGATAGTAAATTAAATATGAGGCGTTGGAAACTAGGATTAGTGATGGGAAAAAACGTTTTACATCTCATATATACTGATTTAAATGGGCTAACGTTTCCAGCTGAAACTATGTTTTAATTTTTCAAACAAGGAAACTTTTCCGTGGCTTTTGACCACAAGAACAGTAAACATAAGTAAAGTATTCTATCTAACCATCCAGATTCATTGAAATAGATAACATAACATAACATCACGCCTGTATTTCCCAGGGTTAGGCAGAGGTGTGCCTCTAGTACACACACATTTCGCCAGACTCAAACTCAAAGCATTTATATCAAATATATCAATTACAGGCACTTTTGAATTGTCAAGGGGTCGGTCCGAAAGATGAAGCTAGTTGCCCCTTCCAAAGCGTAGTAGGTTCCTATGGAGAAAAAACGGGCAAGAAACTCTACGGACACTCTTTTAAATTTTAAAGTTTGTATGGGAAACTAAAAACTGATAAGGTAGGTAGGGTAGGTAGGTAGGGTGGGTAGGGTATGGTAGGTAGGGTAGGTAGAGTAAGTAGGGTAGGTAGGGTAGGTAGGGTAGATAGGGTAGGTAGGGTAGGTAGGGTAGGGGTAGGTAGGGTAAGTAGGGTAGGTAGGGTAGGTAGGGTAGGTAGGTAGGGTAGGTAGGGTAGGTAGGGTAAGTAGGGTACCTACCCCTAGTGGCACGAGATGGGGCTTCATCGTGAAAGGCCAATCGAAGTCTATCATAACTTTCTTGTTGACATAGATGACATCGAAAGTCAATCAAAGTTATGATAGACTTCGATTGGCCTTTCACGATGAAGCCCCATCTCGTGCCACTAGGGGTAGGGTAGGTAGGGTAGGTAGGGTAGGTAGGGTAGGTAGGGTAGGTAGGGTAGGTAGGGTAGGTAGGGTAGGTAGGGTAGGTAGGGTAGGTAGGGTAAGTAGGGTAGGTAGGGTCCTACCTACCCTACCTACCCTACCCCTACTGGCACGAGATGGGGCTTCATCGTGAAAGGCCAATCGAAGTCTATCATAACTTTCTTGTTGACATAGATGACATCGAAAGTCATAAAAAATCATTGTACGAAAATTTTCTCCCGTTAAATTCGTGCTGGCGTGATAGGAAATTGTCTATTTGCCGCCAAATCGTAAACATAATGATAAATTAATAAAATACATACACAATAATATTGGCAGAGTTCCATTTTCAAAATTTGAACTTATTTTTTTATTATATAGTTTACCAGCCAGTTCCAGAGCCAGCGGGAATGTTAAAACCGATTCACAACGAACTCTTTCGTGTAACTTCGTTTCCTGCCGTCACTGTCTAAACTCTCAAGAGAGAAGACCGGACCGACCTGACACCATATCTGCTCGGCGTTCGCAAATTGAAACGAAAGGTGTCCAATAAATTCCACATTGCCCTTTAAGGAATTCGGCCGACAGTCGCTTTCGTTGTGTATGTGAATGTTTTATCAAAGTTCATATACATATTCATGTTCAGTTCTTTATTGTTCTCACAGGTAAAAAGAGTTCTTAAAATAAGCATTATTGTATCACTGTAACAAACCCATGGGGTGTACAATATTTATATGTACTCGTACATATGTCAGTGTTATTGGCTATGTTAAAGAATAATTAATAATAATACAATTACACTCTTAATTGTTGGTGGTTATTATCCATTGCATTGGTCATTTTACATTCATTAGACACCATTATAAAATTTACATTAAATAAGTCAAATAAAAATAAGTATAACATGTCAAGTTTTAATCAACCTCATACTACATTCATTCATGAAAACCGGTCTACATGTATCAATCTGTCTAAGTCCGTATATGCTTCTAATGCACTTTTTTGTGCTTTAAGAGCACACTCACACTCTGTTCGTTGAATTGCCCCAGAATAGGATACCATATTTTAGTACGGAGTAGGCTCCGTACTAAAATATGGTATCCTATTAAAGAAAAGTTACGAGTACAAATGAGATTTCTTTACTAAGTGTTTACCATGCATATGTAGGCATATGCATGGTAAACACTTAGTAAAGAAATCTCATTTGTACTCGTAACTTTTCTTAACATGTAGAGGGCATATGAAAACTGATTTCGTTTTTTGCAAACATGGCCTACCTGTATTTTCTAGTTTAGTCCAGAGTCAATATGTACGCCAAGAAATTGGGTGGACTTTACTTCTTTTATAGTTTCACCTTTGTATTTTATGTTTAGGTTCTTTGGATTTTTATTTATATTCGCAAAAGAAATAAAGCATGTTTTTTCTCAGTTCATTTTAAGATTGTTGACATCTAATCAATTTATGATGCATTCTAGGGAATTATTTACATTAATTTCATATTTATATTGATACTCGTGAGTGAAAATAGCTGTACTGTCATCAGAAAATAGTAGCATGTCATGGTTTATGGCTTTCGGGAGGAGGTCATTAATATATATTATGAACAAAAGTGGACCAAGAATACTTCCTTGAGTTATTTTAGCACTCCGTGTGGGTATACTATACCTTTTTGTAATAGTTCAGTTAAATGTTTGATTGAAGCTATCACTCGCGTGTTACATAGGAATGAGAGGTTCAGTGGTTATTCCGTGATAATTAAATATTTCTATTTTATCAAAAAAACCAGCCAAGAGCACGACCACGGACCACGTACGATGTAGGGTTCAATAGTTGTGATGAATTTATCCCGAGAAGACTTAACATTGTAGTTGAAAAAATATGTTGTCCTATACATTCCAACTGTATAATGTAAGTTTGCGTTATATTTACCGGAAATAAACGTATTTTATTTCTTTCTTTCGTAACCAAAAATTTATTGGGATGTTGACAAAACAAAAAAAAATATCCGTCAGGTTGATTATCAAAAAATATTGGAAACGTTTTTTTTCTTTTATTACCTACTAAAAAGATTACGGCTTTTTAGATTGAGTAGGCAATGCGTTAAAATGTGGCATGACGTCGCTGGCCGGTAGATTTTATACTGACTTGTGACGTAGCGAGCTCCCACTCTCCAAATTTAATGCGATTTAACTAAACCATTTTTTTATTAATATGATAAAGCAAATACGTGTCTAACATTTTTTTATTATTTGACTGACGGTCTAAATAGTTTTTTTCCCCATTCAACATCCCTATTAATTGATGCGAGTTCCATTTCATAAAATGGACCTCAGTGATATATGTATGTTATTCTTCAAGCGTTTGTCACTCCGAAACAACTAGATTTAATTCAAACAATGCAAACAAGTGAAATAAACACCAAAACCAGTTCAAACTGGTAAACGATTGATAGGTTTGTGTTTACTGAGCCCAGTGAGGAAATCATTTTGTCGAATAATTATATTGATTCCATTTGATTTAGGCTATAATTTGTTTAACAGCCTGTTTTATTATTTCCGTTCAAGTTTCATAAAACCAGTGGCAATAGAGTCGCCCCCTATTACATTTTGCAAGACACTTCTATCTAAGCCTTCGAGGAATGCAGGCGTGATATTATGTTTCACAAAACCAAGCTAATAAAGACACGAGGTTGTATTTTCATTATAATAATGTAGTATAGCAGAACAGTTAATTACGGGTTACACGCTGTGTATCGACGAAATTGTAGAGGAGCTTTTTTTATTTTCAATTTCGAATTAGTATTCGTATTCTGAACCAAATTAAACTCCTCATTACTACCATCGAGGTCTCGGTTTTAAAACACATTCTGTAATACCTTCGGCGTGAGCTGAGCTGTGGCAACAATAACTCTACACGAATTCCGAATTCTATCAAATAAAGATAAATAAAAATACTTTATTAATAAAACAATGATCGAAAATAATCTTGTGTGTGATATGAAACCCACAATGTACTATCGTTTTATCCTGGGTTTTCGGCAAAACTTTCAATCTTCGTTCAGCGCACGTCTACTTTCAAAACTGTACCCCATCGTCGTAGTGTCTTATCTTTTTATTTACCAAGTTGCCATCCATAACGACAATTATTGGTTTCATAAATATTTTGTGAACTTAGAGTATTTATTTTACTTTATAATCTCATTCGAAACAAAAGATGAAATCATCATTTTATGCTATAAATATTTACATGCCATTGATAGTATCCCTGGTGCAATAAAACTACACCGAAAATTGGAGATTTTAGCTTTAATATCCATGATTTACTCTTTAGTATTAACTTTATCCGAAATTTTCTATTCACACGCTCTGAAATTCTATAATTTAAAACTTGCAGAAGATTTTCTTATCTATTTTCTCATCTGTGCTATTGATATGGGAAGATCTACTATTTGTATGTGCTGCGGTATACTATATTGTCGCACAAAAGTAGTAAAAACAGCTTTGGAAATGGATTTGTTGAACTATCCGCTTCGAAATGAATTTGATGTAAAGAGGCTCATACAAATGTACGTAGCACTTGAAGAAAATTTAAGAAATGTTAGACATCCTATAAGCCTTATGGTAATTACCCAATCGATCTTAATGATTAATTACGATTTAGGTACTCCATACATTTCATGATTTTCCTTGTATTTTTTTCAGACTGTGATTAGTGTAATATTTATAATAGCCAGAACAACGTTCGAGTTCTTTTTGAAACTAGCAGAAATAAAGCAATTAGTAAGTACTTATGTATTATTAAGATTTTTTGTTGATGGAGGTGTTCCACTATTGAGGAAGTCGTTAAGCTATGCTTGCCGGAGTTGGCCCGTGGATGGGTGACCATCTTTACATACCAAGGCTCCTCCGGTCCTCGGAAAACACGTAAAGCCGTTGGTCCCGTCTGTCATTCGTGGATCTTTGACAGTCGTTACGGGTCATCAGAAGCCCGACACTCTGATAACCAGTCTTACCAAGGGGTATCGTATTACCCGAGTAATTGGGTTGGGGAGGTCAGATAGGCAGTCGCCCCGTATAAAAAACTGGTATTCAGGTGCATCTGGTTAGACTGGAAGCTTACCCCAACATAATTGGGAAAAGTCTAGGCAGATTTTTTAGATGTTCCATCATTGTAAGGGGAGGATTCTCCGAACCGTCTCCATACCTTCTGCAGGAACCAACAGACGAATCATTGAAGTCAATCACACGTCGTTTGACCTTGAAAGCGTCTTTATGTCTTAGCATTTAGAGCGGTTTATGTCACTCAAGTCTACTACCTACTTGAGTGAGCAGTACTTATCCAGTGTAAACGACCGCGACTTACGAGTTGTAGGTCGGTCGGTTTGAATCCAGACAGATACTTTAATTTGTGTAAATAATTTCATAACCACGCCTATGAGGAAACTGGTATGACCTTAAAATAAAAAATCGAGAACATGTGACATGCATCAACCCACACGCCACGGGCCCTCGTAGTGGATTACGGCCCACTCCCTCTCACCGAGAGGAGACCTATGTCCTATAAGGCATTATAGGGCTGATTATGCTAAGTGTACAACTGACCTGCGGTTGACCGTAATACAACCTTTGTTTGTTAATAGGGCGCAGACGCACTTGACATTTTGGATTGGTTATCCCTTATCGGGCAACCCGTCATTTATCTCGCTGTGGCTGCTGCAGCGTTGGATTTGAGCGCTGATAATATAAGAGATATCCAAGTTATATGTATCGAGAAGAGAATAAGTTGCACAAGTAAGTATTACTTGAATGTTTTTAGATTATTAATCTTTAAGCGAATTTTTCTTAGCTTCATATAATTTGGTATAATTTTAGTTGGTTACTTTTTCAAAGATAGGTACATAATTCAAAGTTTATTCATTGCGTTATTAACGTTGTTGAGCAAACAAATTTTTCGAACATATTAAGCAATGGATTAGCAATATCTTTCACATCATTTAGATTGTGATTGAAAGTATGACACGCATTTTGCTCTCTAAGAGTTTCAAGTTTAGTTATAATTATAAAGATTATTGCTTAAGTTTATTATTACCCACATTTTATTTCTTGCAGATGAACGCCGTCGCTGTGAAATACAACAATTGCTGCAACTACTAGAGCATCGTCCTCTGTGCTTCACAGTTTGGCATACTAACCCGCTCAGCATGTACCAAGTGCTCAGCTTCTTCTCTTTGTGTATCATCAACATTATCGCTATATTGCAAATCAAAAGCTTTTATACTTAGAAAGGCCGTGTGCCCAATGGGATTTTTCATCGGCAAAAATGACCAACTTCCATACAAACTGTCATCCCATATTTAATTTCTTTAGGGGATGACCCTTCATTATAAGAGAAATCTTCTGAAAAATGTCATGCTTCTAGACCGTGTGGTTTAGGCTGTTGTCTGTCAGTCATGTGTCATCAGTATGTATAAATTTAATATTGAAATTTTTCATAATTCAATTTTGTTAGGAAGCCAGTTGGCTTCCAGCGCTGGAACGTCATTTACTTGCCTAGTATCTACTTCTGTTCCTGAACTTCTCTATAAAGTATTTAATCAAAACTCAAAAAATTCCAAATTTTCACTCCTAAAAATAAGATCGAAAACTCTAATAGAAAGATTGCACCTCTTTTTGGGAACCTCAAAAAAATAATGTATTCTCCAATATCATAAAAATAATAATTATTCAAGTAACTGCGACCAACTTGGAAGTAGCACTCGCCGGTTGCTGCCGCTGCACCGCTCGCTTCGCTCGTTCGGCTCCCGCGTGGTTGGTTATAGTTCTAACCTAACCTAAGCCATTTGGTCGGGGTACCATAGCTTAATTATTGCGACCGAGTCGCCTCGTGCATGGTTGCTCACAGTTTCAACCTTACCTCACCAGTTTGGTCGAGGTACCTTAGCTAGGTTACTACGACCAACTATGAGAAAAGGCCATAAATTCAAAAGGAAGTTAAAAAAAGAAACAAACAGTCAGTTAAAACATACCTTTTTTACCTACAATTTTGTAGGTGTACACCTACAAAATTGTAATGGCATGCGACGACGGGTTTACTTTGACCATTTTTTTTTCGTACCAATGTCTTTATTTCTGTCTGAAATATTTTCTTGTTTCATACTTTTTGCAGCATGATTTTTCAGTAGTCGGGTTTTAGTTTTTGAACTTACTTTTTATTTAAATTATTTTTGAGTTAAAATTTTGAGATAAAATATCTGCAGAGCCGCTTAATATTGTTTTGTTTTGGTTGCATTGTTTAAGTACGCAGCAGTCTCTCTTTTTTGATAATTGGCTGTATGTGAGTTAGCCTGTAGCTCTGTTTAGAGTAATGTATTAGTTGGTACTTCTCACACTTGGTGTCACTGTGGTTGATTTCTGTCACATGTTGTTTTACTTACTGTATCGTGTACGTTTTGCTAGTAGAAAATAAATGTATTATCTAGTGGAAACTAAAGGAGTCTTATTTTTTATTTTTACATCTCCAAGTGTTTTTAACAATTTAAACATATTTATTTCTTTACACAATATGAGCGATTTGTATTATATACAAATTGCTCGTGCGCGATATAATGTGCTCGTCACGTTCTTTCATTTGAAACCTAACATGACATAATAAAAAATAAAAAAATAATTTGTTTTGTCTTTCTGTCGTCTACGGGCGCCATATTTAATTTAATGACGTCACACATCCTATAACTAGCGGACGACCAAGAAGCTTCTAACGATACCTCATTTGTCAAATTACAATAATAAGTTAGGTAAAGTAAAGCTTAAGTTTTGAGGGAATAGATAAACATACATACATACATACATACATACCGGTCAAAATCATAACCCTCCCTTTTGCTACGCCGTAGTCAGGTAAAAGAGGCTTAATTATTTTAGAAAGTGTTAATTTTTAGAAGGTCTATAAGTTTTTAGAGGATTAGTTAAACATATCCCATAAAATACGCACCTCGCATGTGGATGGTGCTTTCGCACCGCAGCTAACATGCGCTCTAACGCACCTTCCAGAGTTCTGCGTCCAGGCTGAGGGTAGGACATCTCACTTTGCGTGCTGCACTAAACTGCACGTTGCTCCGATTTGCAACTGAGAACGGCACGCGTAGTTGAACCGCGTGCCCCTAGTCCTACGGCTTTCTATTGCCGGAAGACCAGTCCGGCCATCTGCTGATCACCTACCCTTCTTACCTATCCAAGTGTGTGCCAGTGCTCAAATCAGTGTAACTCTTGGGTACGATTTTTTTTGCAACGTGGTTATGAGGTTCCTCCTACGACAAAAGAAGATGCTACAGGCACACGGGTAAAATTATCTGGCAAGCCACCGTTTGACATACGTAGATATAAGAGGTAGTTCCTGGAAGGCGTGGGAAAACAATCCACAAAGTGGACCGAAGACCTGGTTAAGGTCGCGGGAATCCACTGAATGCAACAATCGCAGGAGCGCTCGTGATGATGCTTGCATAGCGAGGCCTATGTTCAGCAATTGACGTCTTTTCGATAAATACTATGATAGTAAGATGTAAGATCATTTTATTATAATAATGCAACTGTCGTGACAAACGTTCCTTGCGCAGTGAATTTTGTTTGTGACGTCGCTGGACAAGTACCCTTTACAACGCTTTAATTTGTAGTTCATTGTCTGACTAGATCATAGTTATGTTGCAATGTAGGTTCCATATACCTACTCAATGTATAATCACGATTCATTATCAATTTTGAAAATGGTTGTTCATAGCTAGGTCATACTTTAATAGTAACTCAAAAATTTTATATTTGTTGTCTGATAAACTCAGTCAACCTTCTATGAAAGATTCAGAAGTACTCTTGCGCAAAATATGGTTTTCTCAACACACAGATCCAATACATACGCAACCATCAGAGAGATATATGAGTGAGCATGAAATACTCTCAGCCGCCAGGGCACATTCAAGTCAACGAAAGACGTACCCAGCAAATAGCTTTATACTAGGTACATAGTACTCACACATGTGCTATGCAATTATACAATACTAAGAGATTGAATTAATCCAATGCAAAGATAGTTTTCATAACCATCAGCAGTTACAACAATATTTTAAAATGCTCGTCCATTAAATTATGCGCTCTTGTGTGTGGAGCTGGACCAGCGTTGAGCCAAGCATTTTATTTCAGCGATGTAATTCCTCAACTTATAATATGCTTGGCTGCATAGTGTGCGTTTTTTACAAGATCTAAATTTCGTTTCGTTTATCTAAATGTTATTACTACTACCATCTTATTTTTAGGATACTTCAAAGTAAATTCAGTAGTGAATTTACTTCGACGTATCCTAAAAATGGGCTTTACAAAGATTTGGTCGACGTGGAATATTAATTCATTTACGTCTTGGGCTCATTGCTAACAAAGTATAAATAATACTTTAATGTTTTCAATGAATCTTGATGGTTAGATAGAAATATCAAATACTTTACTTATGTTTACTGTTCTTGTGGTCAAAAGTCACGGAAAAGTTTCCTTGTTAGAAAAATCAAAACATAGTTTCAGCTGGAAACGTTAGCCAATTTAAATCAGTATATATGAGATGGAAAACGTTTTTTCTCATCACTAATCCTAGTTTCCAACGCCTCATATTTAATTTACCATCCCTCATGAAATTGTTAAGGTCGCACTTGACAATAGCTTGGTTAAAACTTAAATATTTGGAGCCTGATGATACAATAGGGTGCTTTTAACTATGAACTAACGAGAAACGAGGAACAATGGCTGCTATGTATGACGATAGAATATTTATCCCGCTTCATAACTTTTGGATTGAACTTTTCTTAACTATGTAATAGTTCTCTCTCGCGATGCGACACGAAATATAATAGGGTATTCGACTACTTTCAAAAACATACCTACTTATTTTAAAGACGTTATTGAACTAAGACGAATTGTGAAAAATTAATGAAGTCATGTACAAAAATGGAAAAGGGAACATTGTACTGAATAACGCCAAGTAACGTTTTTGTGACGTCAGGTGGTAGCAGTGCCGTCGATGGCATCTGTATAGCATGGACTTTTAAAAGCTTGCAGCAGTGGTGGTGCAGTGGTAGCGGCCCTGACCTACGAGTTGTAGGTTCACAACTTCGTATTTTAAAATATTCCTATTTAAACTTTTTGTTACTGTGGCTTATATTTTTTCTATGTTTCAAGAAACCTATTTAAATATTCAGCAAATTATCATTTTACAAAGATAGCACTTTCTTCTCTCTTCGTCCGTTTTTTTTTATGAAACAAAACCTCAATTTGCGTGAGACCGAAAGTTTAAAGGGAATTACTAAAACCATCAAATAAAATGAAGTTCTAGTTTAAACAAAACTATCGTTTCTGGACTTTTAAGCTAAAATAAAAAAAAATAATGTCAATTCTCATTGTGTTTTTTAAACGCACTATTACAATTTAAGGATTATACCAACGAAAATGAGGTATGTACCTACGTAATGAAATTTCTTTGTGTTAGCAGAGGATACGGTAAAACGGAATCGGATTGCAAGCTCCATGGTTAACCTTTCGGTAAAATACGTACCAAAACTAGCGTATGTCCTTTTTTTATTTTCCTTAAATTTTTATTTTTGTTGTCACGTTTTGATGACTAAGTACACACGACGGCACATCAAGCTATGAAGTTATGTAGGTACATTTCCAGTATAAGCTAACCTTGCAGAATAGGTTGGGCGTGTCCAGCGCACGATACAAGAACTGATGGACGCTACAGACTGAAGGTGCCAAACTCGTACCCACATTTTAGGCCGACTATATTTAGATTGCCATTGACACGCTTAGAAGAAGAGTACGTATAGGTTTTCGGTACAAAAAACGCCACTGACATAGCTTGCAGAGTAAGCAAGCAGAAGTGGCTGTGGGCTGGCACGGCTTTGTGGCTGGCAATGTTTGTCGAAAGATAGATGGCCGGTGGAGCAGACGAGTCCTGGAGTGGAGACCACGTATCGGCAAGCGTAGTGTGGGTCGCCCCACAGCAAGGTGGAGTGACGACCATAAAAAGGTGGCTGGGATAGACTGGATGCGGAGGCGGAGGACAGGGTGTTGTGGCGCAGCTTAGGAGAGGCTTTTGTCTAGCAGTGGACTGCAATACTGCTGCGGTTGTGTTGATTGAGACGTCAGATTATATAGAGAATATATTGCCTGATGTGTGATATGCTTACCAACCTATCCAGGTAACAGCAACTTGGTTTCTAGTTCTACATAGATAGGTTGTTTGTAATTTATATGAGTATGATGTAAGAGCTGCTGCTGCTCTATTTGTTGTATGTATGTTTTGGTCTGCTCATAAATATCTCCTCCTGCTTTCCGAAAATAATCAGAGGCAAAGTAGCCACACCAGTAATTGTGTGCGGAGGGATGGATAATAAAGAAATATTACGACTTGTGCTCTCACGTACTTGATCACTATCTAGAAAAATGTTGAAAAAGGTTTTAAAGTAGAAAAGAAAACATAAACATATTATTAGTTTTTTAATCTAAGTAAGTGTAATGTGCATATATTTACAAAAACTTAACTCAAAATAGTACCTTTTGACGTATCGACAGTCACCGTAAACATAAAAATCACAAGCTGTCAAAGGCAAATCAGGAAAAAAAACATAGTTTTGCAAACGGTACCGTCACATATATCAAATGAAAGGGCTAACTGTTAGGACCTCAAACAAAAAATATATACATATATACAAATTTTCAAAGTTTTGTAAGAAAATAGATAAAAATTTACCATTCCCCAACCCTACATAGATTTAAGTATAGGTCATGGAAGCTTTTGTTTTCTATGTATAATAACTATTAATCTGCATTATTGCAATACAACTGATGATAAAGAAGGAGAAATAGCTGAGTATAAGATAGACGCTGAGCGGAATAGCTCGCAAAATTGTGAAATTTAATGGACGGTGCTGTAGTAGTCGCAGTAAATTTTGCATTCCACAGCGGTCACGTTCATCTGAAAGAAACTAATACATTTCAGTTTAGATGAGAGTACTACTACTAAAATCGAAGTAAATATGACAGATAGATTTAATTAACTGTTAGCTGTCAGACATACTGACTCAGCAAAGCTACTCTAACAACCGGGGCGTTTATTAAATGCGCCGTCGACGCGCGTTCAGCGCAAAACGCCGTGTGTGTTAGAAGAGGCAGTTAAAACTGTAAGTATACTACAGATAATATTACCCAAATAGCAATCTTTGAATGTCAGAGTAGGTACTAAGATAATACAGCAACCCAAAGCACATAACCATAGTTATTCTCCGCATATCATTAGCAAGAAATAAGAAAAAAAGTATATACACTTCAATCGACTGAATCTTATACACTAAACCCGGGACTGAATAGAAAATGTACGCTATACAACACGCTTTGAATCCGATTGCAACAAATATACCAATCATAGCCAACATTTCTAATTTTCGATACTCTTTCTTTGCACCAGGAAAACTATCAATTGTATGTATATATTTAAAGTATGTATTCATGTAATCTTCTTTAGTAAGCAATGAGACCAAGACGTTAATTATATATTCTCCGAAAGTCAAATATTTGTGAAACGAAACTGCAGTGTTCAATTCCACGTATCCAAACATTAAGCTGATGATACTAGCTAGTACGATTGGGTACAATTTTGATAGTAGTGGTGACGATTGAAAGTTTTGACTATATCCTAGGATAAAACCATAGTACATTATAGGTTTTATGTAGCACACTGGCTGGTTACCAATCATGGTGTCCTCTTTTTTTTTTCCAGTAAATATTTTCATTTATTAAATGAAACTGCTGTGCACTTCTATAGTCGTAACTGAACTGTGTTATGGTAAAATAGTATAAAAAACCTTCTTGTTTTATTACACTTATGGAGTGGTTTTGAATCGATAGCGTGAGTATATTTCGATAGGTATAATTATTGAACGTAAAAATAACTCAACTTTGTAAGGTCTTATCGCAGTATTCTAAATAATGATCCTGTCTTTTTAATAACGGTTATGAGAGCGTGTGTATACGTATTTAAAATAAATATTTAAATATTATTTACAATGCATTTGCTCGAAAAGAGCCTTTTCCAAGCAGTAAATTAGTGCGGAAAGTGACACTTTTTTTCATTAGTGCTTTTTACTTTTCTGCTTTTTTTTTTAAATTTTAAAATATTATTTATCATTAGTTAGCAATGAGACCAAGATGTAAATGAATTAATATTCCACGTCGAACAAATCTTTGTGAAGCCCAAGTTGTAAATTTACTTTAAAGTATCCCAAAAATAAGATGAAAGTAGCAAGAACATTTAGATACTTCAACCCTTATAAACGAAACGAAATTTAAATCTTGTAAAAAACGCACACTACACAGTCCAGCATATTAAAAGTTGAGGAATTACATCGCTGAAATAAAATGCTTGGCTCAACGCTGGTCCAGCTCCACACACAAGGGCGCGTAATTTAATTAACCAGCATTTGAAAATATTGTTGGAACTGCTGATGGTTTTAAAAACTATCTTTGCATTCGATTAATTCAATCTCTTAGTATTGTATAATTGCATAGCACATGTGTGAGTATTATGTACCTAGTAAAAAGATAGTTACTGGGTACGTCTTTTGTTGACTTAAATGTGCCTTGGCGGCTGAGAGTATGTCATGCTCACTCAAATGTCTCTCTGATGGTTGCAGATGGATTGCATCTGTGTTTTGAGAAAACCACATTTTGCGCAAGAGTACTTCTGAATCTTACATAGAAGGTTGACTGAGTTTATCAGAAAACTAATATAAAAAAATTGAGTTACTATTAAAGTATGACCTAGCTATGAACAAGCATTTTCAAAATTGATAATGAATCGTGACTATACATTGAGTAGGTATATGGAACCTACACTGCAACATAATTATGATCTAGTCAGACAATGAACTACAAATTAAAGCGTTGTAAAGGCTACTTGTCCAGCGACGTCACAAACAAAATACACTGCGCAAGGAACGTTTGTCACGACAGCTGCATTATTATGATAAAATGATCTTACATCTTACTATCATAGTATTCCTCCCAAAGACGTCAATTGCTGAACATATATTATGCCTTGCTATGCAAGCACCGTCACGAGCGGTCCTGCGATTCTTGTATTCAGTGGATTCCCGCGACCTTAACTAGCTCTTCGGTCCTCTTTGTGGATTGTTTTCCCACGCCTTTCAGGAACTACCTCTTATATCTACATATGTCAAACGGTGGCTTGCCAGATAATTTAACCCGTGTGGCTTCAGCATCTTCTTTTGTAGTAGGAAGAAACTCATAACCACGTTGCAAAAAAAATTCGTACCCAAGAGTTACACTGATTTGAGCACTCGCACACAGTTGGATAGGTAAGAGGTAGGTGATCAGCAGATGGCCGGACTGGTCTTCTTAGGGCCGCAGGTGCGTAGGGCAATAGCAGGCCATAGGACAAGGGGCAGGGGATTCAGCTATGCGTGTCGTTCTGAGTTGCAGTTCGGAGCAGCGAGCAATGTGAAATGTCCTGCCCTCAGACTGGAAGTAGAACTCTGAAAGGCGCGTTAGAGCGCATGTCAGCTGCGGTGCGAAAGCACCAGCCATATGCGAGGTGCGTATTTTATAGGATATGTTTAACTAATCCTGTAAAAACTTATAGACCTTCTAAACATGAACACTTTTTTAAATAATTAATCCTCTTTTACCTGACTACGTCGAAGCAAAAGGGAGGGTTAAGATTTTGACTGGTATATATGTATGTTTATCTATTCCCTAAAAACTTAAGCTTAACTTTACCTAACTTACATATTAATGTAATTTGACAAATGAGGTATCGTTAGAAGCGTCTTGGTCGTCCGCTAGTTATAGGCTGTGTGACGTCACATTAAATTAAATATGGCGCTCGTAAACGATGGAAAGACAAAACAAATTACTTTTTTGTTATGTCATGTTAGGTTTCAAATGAAAGAACGTGACGAGCACATTACAAATTTGTATTATATTATGTGTAAGTAAATAAATATGTTTAAATTGTTAAAAACACTTGAAGATGTAATAATAAATAAGACTCCTTTAGTTTCCAATAGATACTAAATTTATTTTCAACAGGAAAACGTACACGATACAGTAAGTAAAACAACATGTGACAGAAAGCAACCACAGTGACACCAAGTGTGAGAAGTACGAACTAATACATTACTCTAAACAGAGGTACAGGCTAAGTCGCATACAGCCAAGTATCAATATGAAATTAAACTCAATAAAGGGAGACTGCTGCGTACTTATACAATACAACCAAAAACAAAACAATATGAAGCGGCTCTGCAGATATTTTATCTCGACATTATAACCCAAAAATAATTTAAATAAAAAGTAAGTTCAAAAACTATAACCCGACTACTGAAAAATCATGCTTCAAAAAGTATGAAACAAGAAAATATTTCAGAAAGAAATAAAGACATTGTTACGAATAGAAAATGGTCAAGGTAAAGCCGTCGTCGCATGCCATTACAATTTTGTAGGTGTACAGGTATGTTTTTTTCAGTAATAGGGTTTTAGTTTTCAAACTAACTTTTGAATTTATGGCCTTTTTTCATAGTTGGTCGTAGTAACTTAGCTAAGGTACCTCGACCAAACTGGTGAGGTTAGGTTGAAACTGTGAGCAACCATGCACCAGGTGACTCGGTCGCAATAATTAAGCTATGGTACCCTGACCAAATGGCTTAGGTTAGGTTATAACTATGACCAACCGCGTGGGAGCCGAACGAGCGCAGCGAGCGGTGCCGCGGCAGCAACCGGCGAGCGCTACTTCCAAGTTGGTCGCAGTTACTTAAATATGTAGTATTTTCAGGATATTGGAGAATATTGGATTTTTTTAAGGTTCACAAAAAGAGGTGCAATCTTTCTATTGGAGTTTTCAATCATATTTTTAGGAGTGCAAATTTGGAATTATTTGAGGTTTGATTAAATACATAGAAAACAAATACAGAGAAGTTAAGGAACAGAAGTAGATACTAGGCAAGTAAATGACTTTCCAGCGCTGGAAGTCAACTTGCTTCCTAACAAAATTGAATTATGAAAAATTTTAATATTCAATTTATACATTGACTGACAGACAACAGACTAAACCGCACGGTCTAGAAGCATGACATTTTTCACAAGAGTTTTTCTTAAAATGAAGGTTCATTCAAGAAAAAAAATTAAAGGGATAAATGGAAATTCAAGGGATGACAGTTTGTATGGAAGTTGGTCATTTTTGCTGATGAAAAATCCCATTGGGCACACGGCCTTTCTAAGTATAAAAGCTTTTGATCTGCAATATAGCGATAATATTGATGATACAGAAGGAGAAGAAGCTGAGCACTTGGTACATACTGAGCGGGTTAGTATGCCAAACTGTGAAGCACAGAGGACGATGCTCTAGTAGTTGCAGCAATTGTTGTATTTCACAGCGACGGCGTTCATCTGCAAGAAATAAAATGTGAGTAATAATAAACTTAAGCAATAAACTTCATAATTATAACTAAACTTGAAACTCCTAGAGAGACTACAACCTACACCTTAATTGCGTGTCAATCACAATTTAAATGATGTGAAGGATATTGCTAACCCATTGTTTAATTTGTTCGAAAAATTTGTTTGCTTAACAACGTAAATAACGCAATTAATAAACTTTGAATTATGTATCATTGAAAAAGTTACCAACTAAAATGATGCCAAATAATATGAAGCTAAGAAAAATTTGCTAATAATCTAAAAACATGCAAGTAATACTTACTTGTGCAACTTATTCTCTTCTCGATACATATAACTTCAATATCTCTTATATTATCAGCGCTCAAATCCAAAGCTGCTGCAGCCACAGCGAGATATATGACGGGTTGCCCGATAAAGGATAACCAGTTCATAACGTCAAATGCGACTGCGCCCTATTAACAAACAAATGTTGTATTAGGGTCAACCGCAGATCAGTTGTACACTTAGCATAATCAGCTGAATAATGCCTTAAGGGACATAGGTCTTCTCTCGGTGAGAGGGAGTGGGCAGTAATCCACCACGCGGGCCCAGTGTGGGTTGATGGATGTCACATGTCCTCGATTTATTTTTATATTAAAGGTCATACCAGTTTCCTCATGATTGGGCGTTTTAAGAGGAGTGGTTATGAAATGATTTAAACAAAGTAAAGTATCTGTCTGGATTCAAACCGACTGACCAACAACTTGTAAGTCGCGGTCGCTTACACTGGACCACTACTGCTCACTCAAGTAGGTAGTAGACTTGAGTGACGAAAACCATCCTAAATGCTAAGGCATAAAGTCGCTTTTGGGCTTCTGACGACCCGTAACGACTGTCAAAGAACCACGAATGACAGCCGGGACCAACGGCTTAACGTGTTTTCCGAGACACGGAGGAGTCTCGGTATGTAAAGATGGTCACTCGTCCACGGACCAACCCCGGCAAGGATAGCTTAACCTAATGGATCGACCCATGCGGCTGTTGTTACTGAGCCACGAGTTCCTCAATGGAGGAACACCTCCATCATTAAATAATCTTAATAATACATACTTACAAATTGCTTTATTTCTGCTAGTTTCAAAGAGATCTCGAACGTTGTTCTGGTTATTACACTCATTACACTAATCACAGTCTGAAAAAAATACAAGGAAGATCATGAAAAGTCTGGAGTTCCTAACTCGTAATTAATAATTTAGATCGATTAGGTAATTACCACAAGGCTCATAGGGCGTCTAAAATTTCTTAAATTTTCTTCAATTGCCACGTACATTTGTATGAGCCTCTTTACATCAAATCCATTTCCAAGCGGACGGTTCAACAAATCCATTTCCAAAGCCATTTTTACTACTTTTGTGCGACAATATAGTATTCCGCAGCACATAAAAATAGTTGATCTTCCCATATCAATAGCACAGTTGAGAAAATAGAAAAGAAAAAATTCTGCAAGTTTTAAATTTAAGATTTTCTGAGCGTGTGCATAGACAATTTCGGAGAAAGTAAATACTAAAGAGTAAATCATGGATATTAAAGCTAAAATCTCCAATTTTCGGTGTAGTTTTATTGCACCAGGGATACTATCAGTGGCATGTAAATATTTATAGCATAAAAAGATGAACTCATCTTTTGTTTCGAATGACATTATAAAGTAAAATAAATACTCTACGTTCGCCAAACATCTGTGAAACCAATAATTGTCGTTATGGACGGCAACTTGGTAAATAAAAAGATAAGTCACCACGACGATGGGGTACAGTTTTGAAAGTAGACGTGCGCTGAACGAAGATTGAAAGTTTTGTCTAAAACCCAGGATAAAACGATAGTACATTGTGGGTTTCATATCACACACAAGATTATTTTCGATCATTGTTTTATTAATAAAGTATTTTTATTTATCTTTATTTGAAAGAATTCGTGTTGAATTATTGTTGCCACAGCTCAGCTTACGCCGAAGGTATTACAGAATGAGTTTTAAAACCGAGACCTCGATGGTAGTAATGAGAAGTTTAATTTTGTTCAGAATACGAATTCTATATCGAAATTGAAAATGAAAATAGCTTCTCTACAATTTCGTCGATATACAGCGTGTAACCCGTAATTACCTGTTCTGCTATACTACATTGTTATAATGAAAATACAACCTCGTGTCTTTATTAGCTTGGTTTTGTGAAACATAACATCACGCCTGCATTCTTCGAAGTGTTAGATAGAAGTGTCTTGTAATATGTAATAGGAGGCGACTCTATTGCCACTGGTTTTGTGAAACTTGTACGGAAATAATAAAACAGGCCGTTAAACAAATTATAGCCAAAATCAAATGGAATCAAAATAATTACTCGACAAAATGATTTCCTCTTAAACACTACCAACAACACTGGGCACAACAAATGACACAGACAGCCAGAGTTTATTTCGCATTATATATTAGTATGGAAGAAACAAAATCAAAACGTAGGTCTAAATGACACCTGACATTATTATTTGCGATTATAGTAACGGCATTATAAAGGTCCAGCGACTTATCTATCTATATATATAAAATGCTTTGTCCTGAATGACTGACTGACGGATCAACGCACAGCCTAAACCGCTGATCGAAGAGACCTGGAACTTGGTGGGTATTCTTTGTATGACGTAGGCATCCGATAAGAAAGTATTTTCCGAAATTATACCCCTAAGGGGGTGAACAAGGTGGGCAAAGTTTGTATGGGACAACGTGATTCCTTGGTCCAATCTACTTCAAATTTTGCATAAACATTCTTTAACAGAATTAATGGAAGACCTGTTTTGTATTTTATTGAAATTCATCCCCTGACGGGGTTAAATAGGGGTAGAAAGTGATTTTGGGAGTGATTTGCTTCGAAGTCGATATCAATACTCCTTAGTGCTTTTGATTTAAATAACATTTTATTTTGACACATGTTTGAAAAGTCAATCCGATTTTATTCAAAAAAGGTTGAACTCACATAACAGCTTGGTGCAATGCAAATACTCTTTAAAATTAGAATGTCTCGAAAGGCACCGTACTATTTTAGCTTTAGGCTGCCTGTCCACTGGAGTGGAGACGAGAGGAGAGGAGCGGAGATGTGCCAATATTAACGAATAGAATCTAAGCTCTGGACCGGAGTTTAGATTCAATTGGTTAATATTGGCGCATCTCCGCTCCTCTCCTCTCTTCTCCGCTCCAGTGGACAGTCAGCCTCACAGAGGTCTGTATTTATTTCTCGGATTCCCCTAACACAATCAAATTACCCCTTCGAATTCAAGAGAGTGCTAGAGACGAGCTACAAAGCTCAAGGTCATACTCTTAAGGTAGCGGGAATAGACTTGAGGGAAAACTGCTTCTCCCACGGCAAGTTGTATGTTGCATGCTCCAGAGTAAGCGCACAGAGAAGCCTGGTGATACTAGCACCCGAAGGAAAAACAAGAAATATTGTTTTTTATAATGTTATAACAAAATTAATAACGTCAAAAACCAATTAGAACCATTTTTGACTTATGCGCGGACGAAGTCGCGGGCAAAAGCTAGTTTCCGTATAAATTTAGACCGACTGAATCTCAAAATCGACTCACAACGAACTCTTTCGTGTAACTTCTTTTCCTGCCGTCACTGTCAAAACTCTCGACTCTTCATGACTGCTATTGCCATGCTAAAACGGGAAAACCATCGATATATTTATCCTTATTTTTGATTTTGTAATTGGTCACTTTCCTTTTTATGAACTTTGTAATATGCCTGTGAAACAAATAGGTTTTATTTATTCAGCATCCTATCTTAACTAATTGGTGCTGGATGGCGATCCATTAATTTTAAATAATTGAATTGAGGCCAACACTTTAGTGGCAGTGAAGGGTTAACAAATTTTCTAATTTAGCTCTTGAGGTCAGTTTTTAGTTTTATATAATTTAGAGTTAAACTATTTAAGTATTGAAGTTTAGGGTTCAATTAAGTTCTGAAACGATTTTCCATGTTATAGGTGTCATTTAGACCTACGTTTTGATTTTGTTTCTTCCATACTAATATACGAGTATAATGCGAAATAAACTCTGGCTGTCTGTGTGTCATCTTTTCACGCCTAAGCCACTGAACTGATCGTTATGTTAGGCAGATATGTAGCGTGGGACCTGGAGATGGTCGTTCATTATCATAGGCTAGTTTTCATCCTGCACATTTGTATTAACAAATGATGACACACAAAAACAGTAAAAAGCACTAGTGAAAAAAGTGACTCTTTCTGCACAAATTGGCTACTTGGAAAACACTATTTTCGAGCAAATGCGTCGTAGATAAACAAACTTACGTTCGTATTTAAAATATTAGCTAAGATGTACTCCTGGCTTCCTTTTTAACCGACTTCCAAAAAGGAGGGTTATAATGTTCGACGCGTATGTATGTTTTTTTTTATTTATGTCCGCCGAATTCTCCGGACCGATTTTGAAAATTCTGTTTTTGTATGAAAGGGTATGCTCCCGGATTGGTCCCATATATTTTTTTTTAACTTTACTTGGATAGTTTTTGAGTAAGCTTTAAGGCTTGTGCAGACCAGCGCGACTTGTCGCGCGACGCGACACGAACAATACAATTTCTAAGAAAACTTCACAGTATAACAATAACCGGTGTCGCGTCGCGCGACAAGTCGCGCTGGTCTGCACAAGCCTTTAATAGTACGTATTTTTCTCACTTAGTATATGTGGATGATATGATGATAACTTCCTGTGACTGTTATTTACATAGCATACTGTATTCGTATTTGTGTAGGGTAGGTACGCACGGCTACACATCAAGCTATACATTTCCAGTTTATGCTGATCTCGCATTGTATAGGATTTCCGTACAATGTGAGGTCAGCTTATACTGGAAATGTATAGCTTGATGTGTAGCCGTGCGTACCACAACTAAAAAGTGAAAAATAAAAACTTTTTACAAATAAACAACAACTGACTTCCGGAAAAAACACTACAAAGTGAAAAATATTGTCTTTGGTTTAGAATTTTCGTTTTTTGTCACCGACTTCCAAAATTAAAGTTATTTTTCATTTTGTAGTGTTTTTTCTCGGAAGTCGGTGGTTTTTGAAAATACATAGGTCATAATATACCTAGTAGTTGATGTGTATTTTGATTACCTTAATTAACATCTTGTTCTTACTCCAGTTCTTACTCACTCCGACGAGCCACAGTGCGACTGTGGAGCCACATTACAGAACTGATGAAGCCTCACCTATTGTCGTACTCTCTGTGCATTAACACCCTGCGCTGCACCAGCTGTAATTTGATGGTGTACATAATAAAGAATATTGTATTCTATTATATTATATTGTATTGACTATGCAAAGCCTCCTGGACGTTAAAAGGCCGCCCACGAGGTGGACCGATTACCTTGTGAAGGCTGCAGGAATCCGCTGGATGCGGGAAACATAGAACCTGTCAAAGTGTCGGTGATTCGGGGAGGAACAGCAGGATGCAGGATGTCCAACAGTGGACGTTTTACGGCTTAAATGTTACTGATGATATTCACTATGGAAGATCTTTGCGAGGTCAACGCTAACGCTGTTGAAGTGGCGGAATTCTGGTCGAATCTTATTTAAAATTAAGGTTTTAAATGGCATCGACACAATGGCGAAGCTTGTTCTAAAATAAACATTAAAAAAACTAAGGCCATTTCAGAAGTCCATAAACACCATCGTATTGTTAGACAAAACGTTCAAATGTTAACAATACTCGTAGTGACGTTAATAGGCTTTGGCGCTCCAGAGATAATATTAATGAATTGATCTATTTTGATTGCCTCGTTGGGCTAGTGGTAGCAAGTGCTATGTTGAGCATGAACTACCGGGTTCGATTCCCGGGTCGGTCAAAATGTTATTGGGTTTTTCAACTCGAATTTCTCAGCAGCAGCCCGGAGTTTGGCTTTTTGCTCGATTGATTGTTTTATACTACATGTTGACATAATTATTGTATGCCTATAAGGCAGGACATAATGGAACTGTAATTTACATAACATCTGTCTGTATAACCTATGCCCACAATAAAAAGATTTGATTTGATTTGATGGCAATAGGCTGGCCCCCTATTACATGGGACTTAAACATAACTGGAAACGTGAACAGGCGCCGTCAGTAACTGGTCGTCTCTTAGCTGCCACGGCTTTTAATTTATTTTGTTTTAATATTTTTATGACGGACGGTTTTAACGTGCACGTATTTCTACATTGTTCTTACATTAATGATGTAACTAATATTGTGTAATAATATTCTGATTTAAAAGAGTGTCCGTAGAGTTTCTTGCCCGTTTTTTCTCCATAGGAACCTACTACGCTTTGGAATGGGCAACTAGCTTCATCTGACCGACGCCTTGACAATTCAAAAGTACCTGTAAATTGATTTATTTGAAATAAATAAATAATTTAGTTTGAGTCTGGCGAAATGTGTGTGTACTAGAGGCACACCTCTGCCTTACCATTCCGGGAAATACAGGCGTGATGTTATGTTATGTTATCTATTTCAATGAATCTAGATGGTAAGATATGAATATCAAACACTTTACTTATGTTTACTGTTGTTGTGGTCAAAAGCCAAGGAATAAATTTTCTTGTTAGAAAAATTAAAACAAAGTTTTAGCTGGTAACGTTAGCCCATTTAAATCAGTTTATAATAATATGAGAAGTTAAAAGGTTTTTTCCTATCACTAATCCTAGTTTCCAACGCCTCATATTTAATTTACCATCCCTCATGAAATTGTAAAGGTCGCACTTGACAATAGCTTGGTTAAAACTTAAATATTTGGAGCCCGATGATACAAAGGGTGCTTTTAACTATGAACTAACGAGAAACGAGGAACAATGGCTGCTATGTATGACGATAGAATATATCCCGCTTCATAACTTTAGGATTGAACTTTACTTAACTATGAAATAATTCTCTCCCGCGATGCGACACGAAATATAATAGGGTATTCAACTACTTTCAAAAAGATACCTAATTATTTTAAAGACGTTATTGAACTAAGAAGAATTGTGAAAAAATTATGAAGTCATGAACAAAAATGGAAAAGGGATCATTGTACTGAATGGCGCCAAGTAACGTTTCTGTGACGTCAAGTGGCAGCAGTGCCGTCGATGGCATCTGTGTGGCATAGACTTTTATCTTGCAGCAGTGGTGGTGCAGTGGTAGCGGCCCCGACCTACGAGTTGTAGGTTCACAACTTCGCATTTAAAAAGATTCCTATTTAAACTTTTTAATATTTTTTCTATGTTTTAAGAAACAATATTTAAATATTCAGCCAATTATCTTTTTACAAAGATAGCACTACTCTCTTCGTTCATTTTTTTTTAAGAAACAAAACCTTAATTTGCCTGGGAACGAAAGTTTAAAGGGAATTACTAAAACCATCAAATAAAATAAAGTTCTAGTTTAAACAAAACTATCGTTTCTTGACTTTTAAGCTAAAATAGAAAAATGTAATGTCAATTCTCATTGTGTTTTTTAAACGCACTATACAATTTAAGGATTATACCAACGAAAATGAGTTATGTACCTACGTAATGAAATCTCTTTGTGTTAGCAGAGGATACGGTAAAACGGAATCGGATTGCAAGCTCCATGGTTAACCTTTCGGTAAAATACGTACCAAAACTAGCGTATGTCCTTTTTTTTATTTTCCTTAAATTTTAATTTTTATTGTCACGTTTTGATGACTAACGACGGCTCATCAAACTATGTAGTTATGTACGTACATTTCCAATATAAGCTAACCTTGCAGAATAAGTTGGGCGTGTCCAGCGCACGATACAGGAACTGATGGATGCTACAGACTGAAGGTGCCAAACTCGTACCCACATTTTAGGCCGACTATATTTAGATTGCCATTGACACGCTTAGAAGAAGAGTACCTATAGGTTTTCGGTACAAAAAACGCCACTGACATAGCTTGCAGAGTAAGCAAGCAGAAGTGGCTGTGGGCTGGCACGGCTGTGTGGCTGGCAATGTTTGTCGAAAGATAGATGGCCGGTGGAGCAGACGAGTCCTGGAGTGGAGACCACGTATCGGCAAGCGTAGTGTGGGTCGCCCCACAGCAAGGTGGAGTGACGACCATAAAAAGGTGGCTGGGATAGACTGGATGCGGAGGCGGAGGACAGGGTGTTGTGGCGCAGCCTGGGAGAGGCCTTTGTCCAGCAGTAGACTACGATACTGCTGCGGTTGTGTTGATTGAGACGTCAGATTATATAGAGAATATATTGCCTGATGTGTGATATGCTTACCAACCTATCCAGGTAACAGCAACTTGGTTTCTAGTTCTACATAGATAGGTTGTTTGTAATTTATATGAGTATGATGTAAGAGCTGCTGCTGCTCTATTTGTTGTATGTATGTTTTGGTCTGCTCATAAATATGAACCTGCTTTCCGAAAATAATCAGAGGCAAAGTAGCCACCGCAGACTCTTGATTTTTCCTCCAAGTAGAATGATGAACTTTCAACAAAACTTGTGTTAAACATAATAAATAATAAATAAATAATAATAATAAAATAATTTATTTGCGTAAAACATGGTATACAATGGTGTTTAGCATGGGTTTGAGTGGCACAAACATGTTTAGCTACGATAAAACATAGCATGCAAAAATTTAATGTCACAGGGTAATAATAATTAAGTAATTAATGTTAGAATAGAATGTCAATATTTTTTGTCCATAAATTCTTTCAAACTATAAAAGCTATATTCATTTAGCCATTTGTATAATTTGTTTTTAAATAATCTTACATTTAATAGTTTTAAATTATTTGGTATTTTATTATAAGTACGTACACACATTGCTAGACAGCTTTTATTATATTTGGTTAGCTTTGGTAAATCATTTAACACCAGTCCATAAGCATCACGTCTGCTCCGAGGACATACATCGCTTGCTGTCTTGAATAGTTGTTTATTCTTGGTCACAAACACACATATTTCGTAAATATAGAGAGATGGAAGCGGTAACAAACCAAGTTTTTTAAATATTGGCCGACATGTATCATCCGGCTGAAGTCCATAAATTGATCTTAGGCACTTCTTTTGGGCGATGAACGCTCTATTTAGATCAGTGCTATTACCCCACATTATAAGACCATATCGTAGTAACGATTCAACATATGCATGGTAAGATATAATAGCAGTTTTTATGTTTGTTACATTTTTGACTTGCTTCAAAGCGTATACGAATTTATTAATTCTACCACAGACGCTGTTAACGTATATTAAATGCATACTTAAATTAAACTCCTACAATACCAATGTCCTATCCATCTTACCGTGCACTTATCTAAGGACAATATTTCACTGAGAGCTTATAAAGTAGCCACACCAGTAATTGTGTGCGGAGGGATGGATAATAAAGAAATATTACGACTTGTGCTCTCACGTACTTGATCACTATCTAGGAAAATTTTGAAAAAGGTTTTGAAGTAGAAAAGAAAACAGAAACATAGTACTAGTTTTTTAATCTAAGTAAGTGTAATGTTCAAGGTTAAAACGTTGTAGGTGCATACATTTACAAAAACCTAACTCAAAATAGTATCTTGGTGTTCTTTTCACGTATCGACAGTAATAGGCCAGTCACCGTAAACATAAAAATCACAAGCTGTCAAAGGCAAATCAGAAAGAAAACATGGTTTTGCAAATGGTACCGTCACACATATCAAATGAAAGGGCTTACTGCTAGGGCCCCCAAACAAAAAAAAAATTATATATAGTTTCAAAGTTATGTAAGAAAATAGATGATAATTTACCATTCCCAAACCTTATATACATACATTTAGGTATAGGTCGTGGAAGCTTTTGTTTTCTATGCATAATAAGTTTTAATCTGCATTATTGCAATACAACTGATGATAAAGAAGGAGAAATAGCTGAGTATAAGATAGACGCTGAGCGGAATAGTTCGCAAAATTGTGAAATTTAATGGACGGTGCTGTAGTAGTCGCAGTAAATTTTGCATTCCACAGCGGTCAAGTTCATCTGAAATAAATTAATACATTTCAGTTTAGATGAGAGTACTACTACTAAAATCGAAGTAAATATGACAGATAGATTTAATTAACTCTTAGCTGTCAGACATACTGACTCAGCAGAGCTACTCTAACAACCGGGGCGTTTATTAAATGCGCCGTCGACGCGCGTTCAGCGCAAAACGCCGTGTGTGTTAGAAGAGGCAGTAAAAACTGTAAGTATACTACAGATAATATTACCCAAATAGCAATCTTTGAATGTCAGAGTAGGTACTAGTTATTTACTGTCTGAATTTTTTAATGAATATAGTTTGTAGGGAAAGGAACTACAGCACAGAAAGACAAGACCAGACATTTATTTCAACTGAAGCTCAGTTAGTCAGTAATAAATCAGAAAGCTAAGTAGTTGTGTGTTCGCAAATCCAGGTCTACATGGAGAAAAAGGACAAGTGCTTAGGCCCTAAGAACAACTTACTTGGATACCTGGATATCACATACGTTATCAGCCGTCAAATCTAACACTATGGCGGCGATAAAGAAATATACGATGGGTTGCCCAAAAATAATAGCCACCCACTTGATGCCTTCTACGCCAGTTGAATTCTAAAGAAAAGCAAATGTTATACCTAACTATTCTCATCGGTGGGTAGCCAAGTGATGCGTAATTACGCTACATCAGATATATTGACTACAAACGATACATTAAAATTCAAAATAAAAAACGTTCAGAACTTTTCAACATGATAGATAATAACTAAGTAATAGGTAAAAGAAACTTACAAATTGTTTAATATACGTTAATCTCTCAAACGACTCGTACATTGTTTTGGATATAGCACACAAAAAACCGAATATAGTCAGAAAAATAAAAAAAAACTTAATTTGTGTATTTTATCTTATAGATTGTTCAGAAAATCCTATGAGTCTGAGTATGAGAGATTTAATTTTTTTTGGTATGTGTAAGCTAATATAGCTTACACATACCAAAAAAAAAAAATCTCGCCTAAGATCCCTTAAAGTGTTGACGAGCGTCTCATACATTTGAGTTAACTTCTTTACAGCGGATCTATTCCGAAGCGAATCGTTTAAATCGGTGGTTTTTACAGCCATTTTTAATGCTTTAGTACGATAATACAGCAATCCAAAGCACATAACCATTGTTATTCTCCGCATATCATTTGCAAGAAATAAGAAAAAAAGTATATACACTTCAATCGACTGAATCTTATACACTAAACCCGGGACTGAATAGAAAATGTACGCTATACAACACGCTCTGAATCCGATTGCAACAAATATACCAATCATAGCCAACATTTCCAATTTTCGATACTCTTTCTTTGCACCAGGAAAACTATCAATTGTATGTATATATTTAAAGTATGCATTCATGTAATCTTCTTTAGTAAGCAATGAGACCAAGACGTTAATTATATATTCTCCAAAAGTCAAATATTTGTGAAACGAAACTGCAGTGTTCAATTCCACGTATCCAAAACATTAAGCTGATGATACTAGCTAGTACGATTGGGTACAATTTTGATAGTAGTTGTGACGATTGAAAGTTTTGACTATATCCTAGGATAAAACCATAGTACATTATAGGTTTTATGTAGCACACTGGCTGGTTACCAATCATGGTGTCGTCTTTTTTTCCCAGTAAATATTTTTATTTAATAAATGAAACTGCAGCACACTTCCTTAGTCCTAGTAACTGAACTGTGTTGTGGTAAAATAATAGAAAAAACCTTGTTGTTTTATTACACTTATGGAGTGGTTTTAAATCGATATCGTGAGTCTATTTTGATAGGTATAATTATTGAACGTAAAAATAACTCAATTTTGTAAGGTCTTATCGCAGTATTCTAAACAATGATCCTGTCTTTTTAATATCGGTTATGAGAGCGTGTGTATACATATTTAAAATAAACATTAAAATGCACGCCACAATTGTGGCGATAAGTCGGGGTCTTTGAGGAGTGGCTAGAGAGGCGCCACGGCATCCTCACCTTCCGCCTGACGCAGGTCCTCACCGGACACGGCTGTTTCAGGAGGTTCCTGTTCCGAATAAGGCGGGAGGAAACGCCTGGGTGTCACCACTGTGTGGATCGCCCGGAGGACACGGTGGAGCATACGGTGGAGGTATGCCCTGCTTGGGCGGAGCACTGCCGTGTCCTCACGGAGGCGATCAGCAGCGGCGATCTCTCGCGTCCGGCCCTGGTTCAGGCCATGGTCCGGAACGAGAGTGCATGGGAAGCCGTCACTTCCTTCTGCGAAGCAGTAATGCTTGCGAAGGAGGAGGCGGAGCGCGCGAGGGAGAGGCAAGTTTCGCGCCCTCGCACCCCTAGTCGCCGCAGGAGACGCCCCGGGCGTCGGGAGTCGCGAGCCGACTTCCGACCACCGTAGGCGCGGGCTTGCGGACGGTGAGCAATGGGTAGCTCGCCGTCCGATTAGGACCAGGCCCGGGTTGACAGCGCGTTGTGGTCCACGCGCGCCTCAAAGAGATGTCAGCACCAACTGACGGGGTCCGTAAGGGCCAATGCCTGCCAGGGTTGCGAGTTTGTCCAAAAGGGATGTCCGGCCCCGGCACACAGGCAACGGAAGGAACACGGGTGGGCTTTAGTCAGTAAAAGTCTGACACGCCCTCTCGCTCCGCCCAGAGCGGGAGAAGTCATTTGATGATTTCCAATCATCAAACAAAAAAAAAAAAAAATTGTTAGCAATGAGACCAAGTCGTAAATGAATTAATATTCCACGTCGACCAAATCTTTGTGAAGCCCAAGTAGTGACTTTACTAAAGTATCTTAAAAAGAAGATGGAAGTAGCAATAACATTTAGATACTTCAACCCTTATAAACGAAACGAAATTTAAATCTTGTAAATAACGCACACTACACAGTCCAGCATATTAAAAGTTGAGGGATTCCATCGCTGAAAAAAATGCTTGGTTCAACGCTGGTCCAGCTCACACAAGGGCGAATAATTTAATTGATGAGCATTTGAAAATATTGTTGGTACTGCTGATGGTTTTAAAAACTATCTTTACATTGGATTAATTCAATCTCTTAGTATTGTATAGTTGCATAGCACTTGTGCGAGTACTAATCATAGTACTCTAGTTTTATACTAGGTGCATAATGTACCTAGTATAAAGCTCGTTACTAGGTACGTCTTTTGTTGACTTGAATGTGCCTTGGCGGCTGAGAGAATGTCATGCTCACTCAAATGTCTGTCTGATGGTTGCAGATGTATTGCATCTGTGTTTTGAGAAAACCACATTTTGCGCAAGAGTACTTCTGAATCTTTTATAGAAGGTTGACTGAGTTTATCAGAAAACTAATATAATAACTAACATAATAATATAATAATTAATATTAGTATAATTGAGTTACTATTAAAGTATGACCTCATACTTTAATAGTAACTCAATTTTTTTAGCTATGAACAAGCATATTCAAAATTGATAATGAATCGTGATTATACATTGAGTAGGTATATGGAACCTACACTGCAACATAACTATGATCTAGTCAGACAATGAACTACAAATTAAAGCGTTGTAAAGGGTACTTGTCCAGCGACGTCACAAACAAAATTCACTGCGCAAGGAACGTTTGTCACGACAGTTGCATTATTATGATAAAATGATTTTACATCTTACTATCATAGTATTCATCCAAAAGACGTCAATTGCTGAACATAGGCCTCGTTATGCAAGTATTGCCACGAGCGGTCCTGCGATTCTTGCATTCAGTGGATTTCCGCGACCTTAACCAGGTCTTCGGTCCACTTTGTGGATTGTTTTCCCACGCTTTCCAGGAACTACCTCTTATATCTACGTATGTCAAACGGTGGCTTGCCAGATAATTTAGCCCGTGTGGCTTCAGCATCTTCTTTTGTAGTAGGAGGAACCTAATAACAACGTTGCAAAAAAAAATCGTACCCAAGAGTTACACTGATTTGAGCACTCGCACACAGTTGGATAGGTAAGAGGTAGGTGATCAGCAGATGGCCGGACTGGTCTTCTTAGGGCCGCAGGTGCGTAGGGCAATAGCAGGCCATAGGACAAGGGGCAGGGGGTTCAGCTATTCGTGTCGTTCTGAGTTGCAGTTCGGAGCAGCGAGCAATGTGAAATGTCCTGCCCTCAGACTGGAAGTAGAACTCTGACAGGCGCGTTAGAGCGCATGTCAGCTGCGGTGCGAAAGCACCAGCCATATGCGAGGTGCGTATTTTATGGGATATGTTTAACTAATCCTGTAAAAACTTATAGACCTTCTAAAAATGAACACTTTTTTAAATAATTAAGCCTCTTTGACCTGCCTACGGCGAAGAAAAAGGAAGGGTTATGATTTCGACCGGTTTGTATGTATGTATGTTTATCTATTCCGTAAAAACTTAAGCTTAACTTTACCTAACTTACATATTATTGTAATTTGACAAATGAGGTATCGTTAGAAGCGTCTTGGTCGTCCGCTAGTTATAGGCTGTGTGGTGTCACATTAAATATGGCGCCCGTAGACGACAGAAAGACAAAACAAATTACTTTTTTATTTTTTATTATGTCATGTTAGGTTTCAAATGAAAGAACGTGACGAGCACATTACAAATTTGTATTAGATCATGTGTAAGTAAATAAATATGTTTAAATTGTTAAAAACACTTGGAGATGTAATAATAAATAAGACTCCTTTAGTTTCCACTAGATAATAAATTTATTTTCTACTAGCAAAACGTACACGATACAGTAAGTAAAACAACATGTGACAGAAAGCAACCACAGTGACACCAAGTGTGAGAAGTATGAACTAATACATTATTCTAAACGGGTACAGGCTAACTCGCACACAGCCAAGTATCAATATGAAATTAAACTCAATAAAGGGAGACTGCTGCGTACTTATATAATACAACCAAAAACAAAACAATATTAAGCGGCTCTGCAGATATTTTATCTCGAAATTATAACCCAAAAATAATTTAATTTATGTATGTTTTTTTCAGTAATCGGGTTTTAGTTTTTAAACTTACTTTTGAATTTATGGCCTTTTTTCATAGTTGGTCGTAGTAACTTAGCTAAGGTACCTCGACCAAACTGGTGAGGTTAGGTTGAAACTGTGAGCAACCATGCACGAGGCGACTCGGTCGCAATTATTAAGCTATGGTACCCTGACCAAATGGCTTAGGTTAGGTTATAAATATGACCAACCGCGTGGGAGCCGAACGAGCGAAGCGAGCGGTGCCGCGGCAGCAACTGGCGTAAAGGCGAAAAGGAATTATTTGAGATTCACAAAAAGAGGTATAATCGATTTAAAAGAGCTAAAATCATATTTTTAGGAGTGCAAATTGGGAATTATTTGAGGTTTGATTAAATACAAGCCGTACTTTATAGAGAAGTTCAGGAACAGAACTAGATACTAGGCAAGTAAATGATATTCCAGAGCTGGAAGTCAAATTTTATTTCTGGGTTTCTATCAAAATAGAATTTTGTTTTCATCATCTTAAGTAGGTGATGAAACCAGTATTAAAATTTTAAATTTATTCATTGACTGACAGACAATGCACAGCCTAAACTGCAAGGTCTGGAAACATGAAATTTTCACAAGATTTTCTCGTATAATGAAGGTGAGTACAAAGGAAGGATTTTTTTTAATTAATCCCCGTTTGTCAATATACGCCGATGAAAATCCCATTGGGCTCACGGTCTTTCTAAGTATAAAAGCTTTTGATTTGCAATATAGCGATAATGTTGATGATACAGAAGGAGAAGAAGCTGAGCACTTGGTACATGCTGAGCGGGTTAGTATGCCAAACTGTGAAGTTCAAAGGACGATGCTCTATTAGTTGCAGCAATTGTTGCATTTCACAGCGACGGCGTTCATCTGCAAGAAATAAAATGTGGGTAATAATAAACTTGAGCAATAACCTTCATAATTATAACTAAACTTGAATCTCTTTCAGAGCAAAATGCGTGTCATACTTTCAATCACAATCTAAATGATTCTGAAGGACATTGCTAATCCATTCCTTAATATGTTCGAAAAATTTGTATGCTCAACAACGTAAATAACGCAATGAATAAACTTTGAATTATGTATCATTGAAAAAGTTACCAACTAAAATGATACCAAATAATATGAAGCTAAGAAAAATTTGCTTAAAGATTAATAATCTAAAAACATGCAAGTAATACTTACTTGTGCAACTTATTCTCTTCTCGATACATATAACTTCAATATCTCTTATATTATCAGCGCTCAAATCCAAAGCTGCTGCAGCCACAGCGAGATATATGACGGGTAGCGCGATAAAGGATAACCAGTTCATAACGTCAAATGCGACTGCGCCCTATTAACAAACAAATGTTGTATTAGGGTCAACCGCAGATCAGTTGTACACTTAGCATAATCAGCTGAATAATGCCTTAAGGGACATAGGTCTTCTCTCGGTGAGAGGGAGTGGGCCGTAATCCACCACGCGGGCCCAGTGTGGGTTGATGGATGTCACATGTCCTCGATTTATTTTTATATTAAAGGTCATACCAGTTTCCTCATGATTGGGCGTTTTAAGAGGAGTGGTTATGAAATGATTTAAACAAAGTAAAGTATCTGTCTGGATTCAAACCGACTGACCAACAACTTGTAAGTCGCGGTCGCTTACACTGGACCACTACTGCTCACTCAAGTAGGTAGTAGACTTGAGTGACGAAAACCATCCTAAATGCTAAGGCATAAAGTCGCTTTTGGGCTTCTGACGACCCGTAACGACTGTCAAAGAACCACGAATGACAGCCGGGACCAACGGCTTAACGTGTTTTCCGAGACACGGAGGAGTCTCGGTATGTAAAGATGGTCACTCGTCCACGGACCAACCCCGGCAAGGATAGCTTAACCTAATGGATCGACCCATGCGGCTGTTGTTACTGAGCCACGAGTTCCTCAATGGAGGAACACCTCCATCATTAAATAATCTTAATAATACATACTTACAAATTGCTTTATTTCTGCTAGTTTCAAAGAGATCTCGAACGTTGTTCTGGTTATTACACTCATTACACTAATCACAGTCTGAAAAAAATACAAGGAAGATCATGAAAAGTCTGGAGTTCCTAACTCGTAATTAATAATTTAGATCGATTAGGTAATTACCACAAGGCTCATAGGGCGTCTAAAATTTCTTAAATTTTCTTCAATTGCCACGTACATTTGTATGAGCCTCTTTACATCAAATCCATTTCCAAGCGGACGGTTCAACAAATCCATTTCCAAAGCCATTTTTACTACTTTTGTGCGACAATATAGTATTCCGCAGCACATAAAAATAGTAGATCTTCCCATATCAATAGCACAGTTGAGAAAATAGATAAGAAAATATTCTGCAAGTTTTAAATTTAAGATTTTCTGAGCGTGTGCATAGACAATTCCGGACAAAGTATGAGATAATACTAAAGAGTAAATAATGGATATTAAAGCTAAGATCTCCAATTTTCGGTATAGTTTTTTTGCACCAGGGATACTATCAATAGCATGTAAATATTTATAGCATAAAAAGATGAACTCATCTTTTGTTTCGAATGACATTATAAAGTAAAATAAATATTCTAAGTTCGTCAAACATCTGTGAATCCAATAAATGTCGTTATGGAAGGCAACTTGGTAAATAAAAAGATAAGTCACCACGACGATGGGGTATAGTTTTGAAAGTAGACGTGCGCTGAACGAAGATTGAAAGTTTTGCCTAAAACCCAAGATAAAACGATAGTACATTGTGGATTTCATATCACACACAAGATTATTTTCGATCATTGTTTTATTAATAAAGTAATTTTATTTATCTTAATGTTTCAGAATTCGTGTAGAATTATTGTTGCCACAGCTCAGCTTACGCCGAAGGTATTACAGAATGTGTTTTAAAACCGAGACCTCGATGGTAGTAATGAGGAGTTCCATTTTGTTCAGAATACGAATTTTAATTTGAAATATAAAATAAAAATAGCTCCTCTACAATTTCGTCGATATACAGCGTGTAACCCGTAATTACCTGTTCTGCTATAATACATTATTATAATGAAAATACAACCTCGCGTCTTCATTAGCTTGGTTTTGTGAAACATAATATCACGCCTGCATTCCTAGAAGGGTTAAATAGAAGTGTCTTGTTATATTATGTTATAGGAGGCGAGTCTATTGCCATCCATTGGCTTTGTGAAACTTGTACGGAAATAATAAAACAGGCCGTTAAACAAATTATAGCCAAAATCAAATGGAATCAATATAATTACTCGACAAAATGATTTCCTCTTAAACACTACCAACAACACTGGACTTAGTAAACACAAACCTATCAATCGTTTACCAGTTTGAACTGGTTTTGGTGTTTATTTCACTTGTTTGCATTGTTTGAATTAAATCTAGTTGTTTCGGAGTGACGAACGTTTGAAGAATAACAAACATATATGACAGACTCCATTTTATGAAATGGAACTCGCATCGTTTAATAGAGATGTTGACTGGGAAAAAAAAACGATTTAATCCGTCAGTCAAATAATAAAAATTGGCGTATTGGCTTTATCATATTAATAACAAATGGTTTAGTTACATCGCATTAAAGTTGGGGAGTGGGAGCTCGCTACGTCACAAGTCAGTATAAAATCTACCGGCCAGTGACGTCATGCCACATTTTAACGCATTGCCTCTCAACTTTCCGACTTTGCCTGTCATTTGTTTGACTTTATATTTTAATGAATACCAAATCTCCTTATACGTAAATTCGTGGTTATGTACCTTGCCTACTCAATCTAAAAAGCCGTAATCTTTTGACTACGTAATAAAATAAAATAAATATTTAATATATATTTTCCATCAACCTGACGGATATTTTTTTTTTTTGTCAACATCCCAATTAATTTTTGGTTATGAAAGAAAGAAACAAAGAAAATATGTTTATTTCCGGCAATTATGACGCAAACTTACATTATACAGTTGGAATGTATAGGACGACATATTTTTCAACTACAATGTTAAGTCTGTTCTCGGGATAAATTCATCATAACTATGGAACCCTACATCGTACGTGGTCCAACACACTCTTCGCTGGTTTTTTTTTGATAAAGTAGAGTTATTTAATTATCACGGAATTACCAATGAACCTCTCATTCCTATGTAACACGCGAGTGATAGATTTAATCAAACATTTAACTGAACTATAACAAAAGGTATAGTATACCCACACGGAATGCTAAAATAACTTTGATAAAATATTCACCTACACAACGAAAGGGACTATCGGCCGAATTCCATGTGAAATTTATTGGACACCTTCCGTTTCAATTTGCGAACGCCGAGCAGAGATGGTGTCATTTCGGTCCGGCCTCTTCTCTTGAGAGTTTTGACAGTGACGGCAGAAAACGAAGTTACACGAAAGAGTTCGTTGTGAATCGGTTTTGACATTCCCGGTCTAAACTTATACGGAAATAAGTCGGTGGACCTCAGAGTAATAACTAAAGGAGCGGTGGACCTTTTTAATGCCATTACTATAGACGCAAATAATAATGTCAGGTGTCATTTAGACCTACGTTTTGATTTGGTTTCTTCCATACTAATAATATTATAATGCGAAATATACTCTGGCTGTCTGTGTGTTACCTTTTCACGAGTAAACCACTGAACTGATCGTTATGTTTGACAGATATGTAGCCTGGGACCTGGAGATGGTCGTATATTATCATAGGCTATTTTTCATCGTGAATATTTGTATTACCAAATGATGAAACACAAAATACACACTGGTGAAGTCATGGGCAACACTTAGTTTAAAATAATTATTTTATAATTATTCATATTGTTTTTATTGACCTCAACAAAATGATCGATGCATTGTAACGTAACGTTTTCCTCCGTGGAGGGAAACGAGAGTCACAAATTAAATTATAATAAAAAAGGTATTCAAAATTAAAAGTTAAAATTAGTAAATGTAAAGGTAAGTTTAGGACACAGGACAGGCTCGGGTAAGGCAGGAACAGGCAGGCAGTGGAACAGGTGGGCAGGCAGGCAGGCAGGCCGTAGGCAGCGTAGAGGAGGCTGGGCTGAGGATTATCCACCCTGGAGATACACTCCAGCCTGTGGAATGGAGAGGAGGTTGTGAGAGTTTGTAGATGGAGGCGCTTCGAGACGCCTCACCTAGCGGGAGGACCGCGCTAGCGTCACAGGTGACGGCGGAGGTCTCTCTCGGAGAGTAATGTCGTCTAGCGTCGGAGGCCTTCGTGTGCGTGTGCTCGCGGCGTTTTACGCCGCGTGGTTAAGAGTTCGTTAGAAGTGAGCACCTCCTACAGAGCTAGGCAGGAGGGCCGAGCGAGTTAAACACAGTATTACACAGTATTAGAATGTTTATTATTATAATACATTCAGGGTCGATAGTTCAAGTTACACAGTATGATTAGAACACCCGCGCACGCTAGTTATGCTAGTTACATGAGATTAATATTCGAGTAGCTAACTGTTAAACAAATAATGACTGTCTCAAGTTAAAAATACGACTCTCCGAAGCTAAAGACAAGACTAGACTCCAAAAAATATGAAAACCGTTTTTATCGTTTTGTGTCATATTTTAAACGTTTTAAAAATATATTCAACTTATTTCTTAATTAAGATATGACCAGCACTAATAAAAACGGCTTACAGAGGAGAAATCTTAGATCTACGCTTATTGCGAAGGTTCAGTGTGTACACCCACTTTATGAGATAAGATAGAGTGTACTTATCTATGATGTGTTCTGTCTATGTTTTAGAAAAGTAAATTATGACAGATGACAGTGTAAGATGAAAACTTCAGAATATAAATATTCTAAAGTTTTTACAAAAGGGAAAATTAAATACTATAAAATCGATTTGGATGTTAAAACAATCAAGAGATAATTAAGAGTATGCTTTACAGGGGTAAACAGTGCTACAGAATATAAAAGTGAGTTAAATATATGTGTCATAGAATATCAATAGGTAAATAAATCAAAAGGTGGTTTGTTTAATATAATAACATAAAGAAAGAGTAACGTGTTTCTACGTAAAAAAACTAAAAGATTTGGTTCCAAATAATGGAATACCACAGCATCTTTCCTTAAAAACTTTAAAAAAATTACTTAATTTCCTTTACTAAAACATATAACATGGAAAATCGTTTCAGAACTTAATTGAACCCTAAACTTCAATACATAATTAGTTTAACTATAAATTATATAAAACTAAAAACTGACTTCAGGAGCTAAATTAGAAAGTTTGTTAACCCTTCACTGCCACTAAAGTGTTGGCCTCAATTCAATTATTTAAAATTAATGTATCGCCATCCAGCACCAATTAGTTAAGATAGGATACTGAATAAATTAAACCTATTTGTTTCACAGGCATATTACAAAGTTCATAAAAAGGAAAATGACTAATTACAAAACTTTAAATAAGGATAAATATAACTATGATTGTCACGTTTTAGCATGGCTATAGCGGTGATGAACTTAAATTTTAACGTTTTTTTTTTTAGCAGCGTAATAAATAATTAAACGGAAAGAAGTTTAAAATAATACTAAAAACTTCCACTTTTCTCACTAGCATTATTTAAGAAAACTAATTTATTTCTAGAGCAAAGTATTACTAGAATACTCTATAATACCTATTATACCAATTCCATAATGACTACAATACAATCTGAAGTTTTACAACCTCTTCGATAATTATATATTTTACGACCTCAATAGTAAGGACCCAAATAGTAGCCATAATTTATGAAGAGAGAAACAGTAGGCCCACTCCATACGTGAAAATGTAAGAGCATTGTTATTTGGCATGTATTGAATCGAACCTCTTTATTCCTATTTTGCTCTCCTAAAAATATTATTCCGCCTCTTTTTGTGAACCTAGATACCAGGGTACCCTAGCTTAGTTACAGCGACCAACTGTGAGACGCAAGTCCAGAAAGTTAAAAAGAGGCTAAATTGCAGACAGTTTTAAGAGGATCAGTCAAATATTTCCATTGTTATTTTATCTGACGGTGCATGCATCCGACAATATACAGGGTGTCAGGGACATCGCTGCGAAGCCGGTTACCATGGATTCAGTACATGATTCTGAACCCCCTGCGTTGAAATTTTCGCCGGTTATAGAAAAAAAAAACAGCTGTTCCATTCATTTTGACCGCGTAGGTATTGCATTTTTCTATGAAATAGCAGATTCAAACAGGAATTTCAACGAAGGGGGGTTCAGAATCATGTACTGAATCAATGGTAGCCGGCTTCGCGTCGATGTTTCTGCCACCCTGTATAGGTACCTGTGCATGGTAGTTGCATAAAAACCACCATCTTAAATCCGATCCAGCCTGTACCTTGCTGCCGTCCTCTCGCGACGCCCTAAGCCGAGGTCTGTAACTCCTGGGGTGCCCTTAGCGTGTAGTCGCTTTTTTATTCGTTTTATGGAGGTATTCATTTGGCAATACACCCCAAGATAGATCGATTAAGCAGCCATCACACTATCCTAGGTTGATCTGCAAGAAGCCATACAACAAAAAATCAAATAAAATCCGCACCAATTCCCTCCCGCTAGAGAGCATAAACTTTTTAAACATATAGCTGTCACACTGAAATCATCATCATCATTCAGCCCAAAAGCTCTTTATCCAGATATCATACGAGAGTTACAGCTGTACAAAAGCTCCATGTCCACAGAGCATACGAGATTTCCAGCTGTACAAAAGCTCCTTGTCCACAGAACATACGAGAGTTCCAACTGTAAAAAAGGTCCTTGTCCACAGATCATACGAGATTTCCAGCTGTAAAAAAGCTCCTTGTCCACAGAGCATACGAGAGTTACAGCGGTACAATGGCCCCCATGTCTACAGAGCTTACGAGTTTTACAGCTGTACAAAAACTCCTTGTCCACAGAGCATACGAGATTTCCAGCTGTACAAAAGCCCATGTCCATAGTCCATACAAGAGTTCCAACTTTTTATTAACAATCATATCGGTAGCATCAGCACAAGAAGTTGTTGCTGCTTCGTTTGCATGGACATAGAGCGCTATTTGCATTTGCCTATCCGTGTAAAGCCACGTCCCCCCACTAGTGCCGCGCAGCTCCGTGAGGCCAAGCCGCAAGGCTCCGTGAGGCCAAGCCGCGTGGCTGAGCCTTGTGAGTGTGCGTTTTCAAAATCACGAGGCTTGGCTTCGCAGCTTGGCTTCATGGTGCCGCGCGGCACTAGTGGGGACGCGGCTTAAAGTATCTTGCAAAGGCCAGTAACAATTTATTTTGAAGTAAACAGACAAGGTATAGTAAGTAAGACCTCGTGACTGCTCTTTTTCATTAGTTTAACCTTAAGTGAAGTTTCAATTTCGTGGGAATTGTTGCCTAAAATTATAAAGCAATAAAAAAAGAAGATGCAGCTACTTGGCAGCCTATCTGTTCCCGCTGCTGGTACACTGGCCTCTTCTCAGTGAGGTGGGCCGTAATCTACTACGCGGGCCCAGTGCAGGTTGGTAGATGTCACATGTCTTCGAATTTTTGGTTCTAGGACATGCTGGTCACGATGTTATCCTTCACCGTTCTGAGAACAGAGGTGATGAAATTATTTAGACAAAGTCCATCTCGGTCAGTCGCGGCCGTTACCACTGGACCACCACTGCTCCCAGAACTCAGAACTGCTGAATCTACTTACACAGTATGTTTTATTGTGAACCTTCTGTCCTTTTCTACTTAGTGCTGCAACTACAGTTAAAGCCAACGAATACTGCACTAATTCTGTTATATGAGCCACTGATTGTTAATAAGCACTTAATACGTGGTTTTCTCCTATTAAAATGAAAATTGCTGTCATAAAGTGGTTTGGTTTAGTTTATGTTTCTTGTTCTTTGTGTCTATGGTCTAAACTAATATTATAAAGAGAAAAGATTTGATTTTTTGTATGTTTGTTTGTAATGAACAAACTCAAAAACTACTAGACCGATTTAAAAAAATATTTCACAAGTGCTATATTATCACTGAGTAGCATAGGCTATAATTTATAAAGATATCACACGGGCAAAGCCGCTGGCGGAAGCTAGTCTATTATAAAGATGTAACTTTGATGTATCTGATTTCACTTGAACTAGCGGTTGATACAATGCTGCGGTCCCACGGCCCGCTTTCTCACAGTCCAATTTGTGCCATTCCAGGCCGACAGACCTTGGGAAACATCGATCCGATGAGGCCTGTACTGCAAGGGCCGCGACAGGCCTCGACAGGCGTGGCCGCGCGCCCGGCCACGACAGGCCTCGACAGGCTGTGGGACCGTGGCTTTAGATAGTTGTAATAAAAGCATGGCTGAACGTATTGTTATCATGTACACCGTACAATAAAGAGTAACCAGTATTAACTAGCTATTTCACATTTACACTTGGCGACAGTCGGACATTTTTTTCTGAAGGAAGATTCATGAAACAATGACAACAATTTGTCGTGTTAAAGTGTGATTATTTAGTCACTGGGATAGCACTTAACCACAAAAGTACGATAATCATAAGTCTATGTTAGAAATAATAGTGCCATTATAAAAGTCTTGTAAAAAGAGCATTATGCCTGAAAGAAAAAACAAGAAATATCCTTTCAAAACTGCACATCATCCTTATGCATAGAACCCTGTGTAAGTATATTTATGTAAATTCTTAGGGTTGAATAGATCACTGATTATGCATAAGGCATGTCCGTCGTATCTCAAAGAGCATGTCAAGATGTCGTCAGTTCGTCACCCTTGCTATTTATACGTGGCTCGTATTTTAACTTCCCATCACTCTTGTTTTAACTTGTGGTATGAGCAGAATTGTAACTGGTTTTTAACATTAATGTTTATATAGATGTGTTTGTGGACCGACTTTAAGTAATTATTTCTTTTCTAAACACGGGAAATAATTATGGTATGGGAAGTTTAATACAGCACAGATTAGTAATTACAGGGAATTGGTAAACATGGACATACATTCAGGGTGGTTTCAAGCGACGATATTGAAGTGCATTCGGTAGAACTTGACGAGCATACTGTACTGTTTTCTACGCCTAAAAGTATTAAACGTGATTGTATTGTCTGAAAAATACATACTTTATATTTTTAAACGCAAAAGTAACTCTGTCTGTCTGTTACCTTTTCACGGCTAAACCACTGAACCGAACGTTATGAATTTTACCAATAGGTAGCTGGTCACCTGAAAAAGGAAAACCGGCCAAACACCGTACAATATTAAACACTACATTTAAAAAAAAAGACGTGTGGCAGTCGGAGACTGCCGCGGTAAAGCTATTGCATAGCATTTTTAATCAACTTATGCAATTATAATTATTTATTTATTTTATTTATGCAGTATTTTTTTTCCTTTGTTTTTTTGTCTTTGATATTAATTCAAGTTACACTTTTTGAGCATGGTGACCGATAAGAAAACAATTTTTTTTCTTTTATTAAATAAATGAGAAGTTAATATTGTTCAAAATATTTTTATTATCTTACAATACATGTAGGTTCTTCAGGAATATTTATCATTGAAACTATAGAAAGACCGTAAAATCACGAACAAAATGGTATATAATCTTACGTATAAAACAAATAACAAACTTACGTACCAAGTATTTATCAAAACGTCCGCTAACACAAAGCACGCACTGTTCACGGCACAGATAAACAAGTGATTTCACACACCGCTACAATATTTATTATGCTTCTAACAACGTAACGCCATCTAACGAAAATGTCAGGAATTTATGTGGCTTTATATCAGTACAAGAACGAAAATTGAAGCTCCGTTCAAAAATTTTCAAAAAATAAAAACAGAGTGCGCTGACAAGGGTGTCAGGTTTTTTTGTTACGGAATTTCTGGATTCGGTCTCCACGGTCAAGGCCCGCGATAGAAGCTATGCAATAGCTTAAAATGCTTTTGTGGAAAAGTTCATTGTATGGGGACATCCTTAAAATCTTCACTTTATTTTATTTGTATCGTTTGTTGTTATAGCGGCAATATAAATACACAATCTGTGAAAATTTCAACTGTCTACCTATTATGGTTCATGAGATACAGCTCGCTTGACATACAGACGCATGGACGGACAGCGGAGACTTAGTGATAGGGATCCGTTCGGCAGCCTTCGGGTACAGAACCCTAAAAATAAAGAATAAAGGCTCCTGCAGACTAGTGCAAACAATACAATTTCTAGGAAAACGTTACGGTATAACAATAACCGGTGCCGCGTCGCGCTGTCTTGCGCGCTAGTCTGCACGAAGTTTTAGTGAGATTTTGTGTGAGAGACGAGAGACTAATATCTTTCTTCTCTCTCTTGTAACGAAATGTGCCCAAACGTGACGCGTCCTTGAAATTTCACTTTCAATTCTCGTCCAATTATCGAATTGCCGCCTAAGAAGATTCACTTCAAAAACTTAAAAATTTCTGTACAAACTTCAACAGTTGAACATTTTTTGTTGATTTTAAATTCTTATCACAATACCCGGTTAGTATGGTAAATGAGCTACGTTACCGGGATCAACGCGAGTGGACTGAGGCGATACGGCCGTAAATTATGGCCGTTTTCAACATTGGCCGGCTATATAGTGTAACAAAGAATGGCATCATTAGCTTCTCTGGGTGAGGAATGAGACTGTTAATCATAGAGGGTGTAGGTGTAAGGATTGTAGTTATAAAGAATTGTGTGTCTCGTGGGTACTTTGTTACTCTTTGAAGAGCTTGAAGTTCACTAAAGGATTCGTTCTATAGAATGATGCTTCGAGGCTACATAGATTTGAGTAGAGATTAGTATGAATTCGCCAGTTTTATAATGGCTATTTATTTGTCGTGGTTACGGCCTCATTTCTCATGCACGAGGTTGTAAGTTCAAATCCGGGCAAGTGACATTTTAATTCATATGCACTTTCTGAGTTCATCTTAGATATTACTGCCATTCGGTGAAGGAAAACATCGTGAGCAAACCTGGACTTATAGTTAATATAAATCTGAAATCGCCAACCCGTCTTGAGCAAACATCGTGATCAATGCTCATGTCTTCTCTGTATGAGAAGAGGCTGATTATATTATTGGCTTCCAGTCTGTGCCAAATTAATATATTTACTTTCCTTTCCTTTAGTGCTTACCTTTACCTTCTGCAGGCGATAGATTTGACGGCAATAGTGTTCTAAGCGGAACTTTAAAAAATAAACAAAGCTGCTATATAATATTTATTTCTAACATTAGAGGACTATATATACAAATATTATTAAATCATATTAATAACTATGTACTAAATAAAACTAACTATACAAATAGATACAAAAAACAAAAGGACACTTAGGCGTCGAAGTATTCGTCCGCATCGCTGTCATCCGGAAACGTGCCCAGAAGACTGGCAGCATTGCCACGTTAAATGGCAATGCTAATTTTTTGGCCAAAGAACGAGCCAGCCCTCTGGTCGCGTGAAGTGTCGACCAGTCGGCGAGAAATTTCCTTAAAAAGGAGACGCGCACTCGGACCCCACGAGCGTTTCGACCCCAAACGGCTCAAAACTGTAGTTGCCCATAAGGTTACGGTATTTGCGCCGCTTGAGGATCTCAGCAGCCGCTGCAGCGGCGCCAGCACAGCCCGCCGTGCTAGGAACATGAGATGGTGCAAGGGTGTCGACACAGGCCGCGTCCCACACCAGAGGCCTACCCACCTTCCAAGGCAACGACGTCATGCCGTCTGGTCTCTTCCCATCGTCACGTACCAAGCCGTTTGGTTCTAATACCGCTGGTACGCCGGCGGTGACAAGAGCTCGACGAATAATATCGTTGATGCTGGCGTGCCGTGCAAGCTGCTTTATTGCGTAATACAGGATCAATAAGAATCTGAATCGTTTTGAAATAGATTGCTTCAAATGTTCGAAAAAAAAATCTGCTCAACAACGTAAATAACGCAATGACTGTTGTTGAACTGTCAAAGTCAAACAGATGAAAATACGAAAATGTGTTACGTAATTAGATAGCTGATTGTTTTATTTTGAAAGTTACTCTCGGTAAAGTAATAAAAAATTAATACTTAATTTTTTGAAAGATTAAATAATGTGCTACTTCAAGAAAACATTGCACTTGACGTAACTCTTACAAGCTTAAAAGTCCTTTTTGTTGTCAAGGGTTTTGTTGTTTTATCTAAGCTTAAAAGTATAAACATCAAAGCTGATGAGAAACTATGTATTCTTAAAAAACATAAAATACATCATCTCTTTATCTGTCTGTCTCTTATAACTCGAGAACCATTTACACGATTTACGTGATTTACATTTTAACTATTATTTTGTCTGACTAGGTTAAAACCGGAAGTACTACTAAAATACTATAAATTAATTAACCACCGCAAGCAAACGCGACGTCTTCGCACTATAATTTATTATTAGCTGGACTTCTGTTCCTAGTCTAGTAAATAAGCAGCCAGCGATAAAAATAAGTAGAATTCTTATTTACTTTACTTCATTTATAAATATAGCTGCGCCCCGCGGTTTCACCCGTATAAGTCTCGATCTCGTGGAACTATCGTGATAAAAACTATCCTATGTCCTAATCTAGGTCATGATCTACTCATGTGCCAAGTTTCATCCCAATTCGTTTAGCCGTTTTTACGTGAAAGCGTAACAAACAGATCGTATGTCTACTGGCCTCCACAACCTAATTACTGGGTCCTCCACCCCTTGGCAATAAAAAAGGAAAATACTTCATTGTTGCTCGTCATAAGTATGGTTTCATTTCATTCATTTAGCGAATATTTGTCTGGCTTTACCTTTGAAGTACCAGACAGCTCCTAACAATCATTTAATTTTAAATCTCACAAACAATAAACAGTAGAATTTATCCGACGAGCAGCGATACAAAGCTTCACTAGAGGATGCTGCTACAATCCTTGGTTTACATCCCGCGGTGCGTGGAACATAGCCGCAGTAGAACGAACGGACTGAGCTCACTGAGCTGGCTTTGTTTTAACAATACACGGGATGATAATCGGCAGAGTAAATTTATTATAATTTGAAAGATGATAAATGGCTAGAAAGGGAGTGTCTACTGATACTGAGATGACGAATAATAGAGAAGTATGGAAGAGACGTTTCGATAAGGGCAAAAAAATGATGAAACGGAAGTTCAATAAACAATAGTCTAAAAAGACACACAAGCAACATCCTGGTGGGAGGAGACATAAACGCCTGGAGCCAGTGGTGGGGAAGTGTTTCCGAAAACCATCGCGGGGCAGCGTACAGCACATTCCTCAATGAGCGGGATCTCCACATCCTAAACATGGACCTAACACCGACGTTTGAGTCCTACAGAGGTGACAGGTCGTGCACAAGCATCGTCGATGTGACGGCATACAGCCTGTCCCTGCTAGGAAAGGTCGAGGAGTGGCGTGTTGCACTTGGTCGCAACGGCTAACTAGCCGCACACCATACAATAACACTAGACTGGCCGGAGTGGTGGCCGTCCAGTGCGCGAGATCCCTTAATCCTAGCATTTACTATGACGTATGCAGTATTTTTCATGCTTAAATTATATATATACGAGTATATATTTATTTATATATTTTATATTTTTTAATTAAGGGCTTTATTTTAAGAGGTATCTTAATTTTTCAATACAGCCAGAAATGTATACTTACTGCTTGATATTAAACAGTTACTGCAGTTGCTCGCAGTCCAAAGCTTGCTGTAATATTATTAGAATCATGAATATGAAGACCTATAAGTGAAGACCTGGCGGAGGTTCGTTGTGCCGAGGCTTGGCTGATATCCTGTCAAGCAGTGATGACTTTTGTCTGAACGATGATTACGTGTTTCTTCATATGCCCAAATTCATTGTTTCTGTTCGATCAGTGAACAAAATAAAACTCTTGACTCATAAGAAAGACAATACAATAACCAAAAAAGCTCGAGAATTTACAGCCCCGTATGTTACAAAAGTTGTATCAAGAGCAGGTGGTCCAAGCTCGAATGATACTGCAATAACACTAAAATAAAAGGAAGCTATTGCATTCTCCAGAACTGACACTCATTCGCTTACACTGCCCTTTACGGCCTTCGCAATAAGAACGGTTATTGTGCTACAAGAAGAAAATAATCGTACACTTTGAGGTCTTTTTATTGTATTCGTAATTTTGTCGATGTCGTTCTTGGTTTTCAATGTAATGTCTCGGAAAATGTTCGTACTGTACTGAACAATAGGTACATATTGCTTTCTTTATAAACTGTTGTAACAGTATAATAGTTTTGTTTTATTTGCATTTTAGATGTTTTGCCAGCGGTATAGTAGAAAGTACCGAAGTGTACAACTCAAATCTTCGACAGTTCTCGGTTTTTTGTACCTACATGTGACATAATCAATCAGAGTCGTAAACTGATACAAATACGATAACTTACGTACTATGGAGATTCAGTCTCCATTTTTTCATTATGAAAGCAATCTGCATGAAATACCATCAAAGTATAAATACTTCTAATATAAATAACCATTGTCGACAAAAAGCCATTGTCTGAAAAACAAATTACAACGAAGCCTGCGTCATAAATATCTTCATCAACAAACACAGAACAGAATACAAACCGGTAATTCAAAAGCCACAACATTCGACGTCCGTAACAACGCTTCAAATATCAAAGACAATGATGTCAACCAAAATGCTATACCTGAAGTTTTGTTTTCAAGTGAGCTCATTAAGGACACGCTTTTTGCACGAAAAATCTCATCCCATTCTAAAAACAGGGATGCAAAAGCTGGGACAAGTTTGCAGAATAATTTTGTATAAAATTCGGGAGGCAGATTTAGTTTTTTAAACTTGTTTTAGTTTTAAAACTTGGACACTCATTTTAAACGATATAATAGACTAAGAATACTCTACAGTATTAATTTTATACTTCCAGTGATTAAAGTATACAATTTTAATGTGTCATTTCATTTTAATTATAATTATTCAGGAGATAATTGTACTGTACGTATGTACTGTTTTTACCATTTTCTGTTACCAGTGTGACTGATGTCCGATTAACAAGCAGTCATACAGACACTCGCAACTATGCTGCCAATTTAGAGATGAGTACAGGTTTCAAATGAGATTGGTCTCAATAGTGGGGCGAACTCTCGCCCTCTTGCTTCGACTTGGGTTTTATACTGGTACAGAAGATGTATGATGTTTAATTTGAGGATGAAATAGATAGATTTGATAATTTTGTTAATGACGAGAACTTGGCAACGCTGCACTGTCATGTATCCTATTTGTGCTGACAACCCTAGAGAAATGTGTACGAGTAAAGCCTACTCTGAAACGAGTGCTGTAATTAGTACTTAGCGGAGGCACCTAGTTGATAATACTGTTTGCAGGGAAATAAAAGCATGACTTGAAATCTACGTAATAAGAAACGAAGCTATGCTAATTGTCAAGACATGCATGCTCGGAATGAGTTAATGAGTTAAGCGTGGTGAATAATTATAGTGTTTTTGCTTAATTCGGTTTTTATTGGTTTTTATAGTAGCATGAGTATACCTTACTTCTAATACCTTAACGTCAAAATTTTTCAAGCGTATCAAGACTTGATAAAGTCAAAATCTATACAGGCTTAGTTTTTGTTAACCCTAAACCTCTTAAGGAGTCATTGTACTCATCATTATGAACAACTTTCACTATGGGACCAATGCAGAAATCGCGAAAAAAAAATCTGCTGTTACCTACATTTATGTTCGCATAACTCGTCGAAATGTAGGGAAGAGTAGTTTTTTTTTTCGCGATTTCAGTTTTGGTCCCATAGTGAAAGTTGTTCATAATGATGAGTACAATGACCCCTTAAGAGGTTTAGGGTAAACAAAAACTAAGGTTGTGTATCTATACATTTATGTAGTACATACAAATAAATAAATAACATTGAAGTGTCTGTTTATGATGCCAAAATAACAGCTTTTTACTAAATGCATATAAAAGTATAAACGGTACTTACTCATAACAAAAAAACTATTTTTTAAATTTTTCTAGTTTTCGGCTCTCTCACTCTCTGAAATGGATGGACCAATATTGAAGAGATTTTCATTGGCAGATAGTTAATGCTATAAGAAGTAACTTAGGTTACTTTTAATCTAGAAAAAAAAAATTGGGTTCACGTACGGTAGCACTAACTGATAACACTATATATTATTATGAGGTATTAATAGAGGAAGGCTAACAATTTCCTATTAGGAAGACTACTTAGACGCGCCATGTTCTTTAAAGTGCGTTAAAAAGCATCGAGTACAATATAGCAGTTAAAAATATATTCTCTCATAGAGAACTTGTTAAGAATATTCAACAGCTATTCCTGGGAAACACAGGAATGCTTTTTAGTCACAAGGCAATGGAATTCGTGGTCTCCCGGACGATGTTATTGAGTGAATAACATGTGGCCAGAACCTTTTGGATGAAAACCACAGGAATATTGAAGCTCAATATAAATATGAAGATTGGAGCGAGGTTATTTTTCTTTGAAGAAATGCTACAGGTACGGTGAAGGACTTTATGATAAATTCGTGTTTGGTGAGATTTCAGATGTATCACTGTGTTTGGGATAGGACTTGATTATTATTTTCAAGGTTACTATTTTGCTGCGTCACTTTAGAATCATCTGCATTTGAACAACTTCTTAATTCATTGAACAATTGTTTTTTTCCTATTGTAATTTACCTTATTATAGCACAATCAGCCTATAATATTGCCACTGCTGAGGCACAGGCCTCCTCCCATCGAAAGGGAGGCCTTAATCCACCACGTAGATTTCACATGTCTTCGAATTTTTGGTTCTAGGACTTGCCGGTTCCATCACGATGCTTCCCTTCACCGTTTTGAGAGCAGTGTTGATGATATAATTTACACAAAGTATAGCGCTTGTCTGTGTTCAAACCTACGACCTACAACTCGCGGCCGTTACCACTAGGTCACCATTACTCCCCTCATATAATCTAAACTAATATTATTGGTGAAAAGATTTGATTATTTGTATGTCTGTTTGTTTCTTTGTTTGTTACGCTTTCACGCTAAAATGGCTGAACTGATTTGAATGAAATTTGGCACATGGATAGAGCATGACATGAAAAAGGCCATAGGATACTTTTTATCGCGGTATTCCCACTGGATCGAGACTTACGCGGGTGAAACCATGGGGCGCATCTAGTGAATAATAATGGTATCTACTAACACAAGAAGCAAACTTTGTCCCACCTCATACTTCTTCCCCACTTTAACTTTAAAGGGACACTTTAGAAGCGTCGAAGGTTATTAGAGCCGCGCAATATCACAGCAGAATCTAACGTGATTTAAAATTCATTCGCTATTGCCTTCCGGACACCCTCTTCCCCTAACTACCATCTAATCACGTGGTTTAAGTGTGTGCACATCAAGTGGCTTTTTCAAACATCAAAGTCAACGCCTCTGCCAGTCAACCCCAGGCTATAGGGGCCACGAAAATTATTTATTAGTTGCCTAAAGGGGAATTTGTTGGCTTCCGATACACCATTATTCTCGAAAATTCTGTCTTCAGAAATATAATCCCTTTGAGGGTCTAAAATAAAAATGGCTTCGAGACTCCCTTAATTAAAGGTATTAGAGGGCTTTGATGTTCGCACGCGGTGGAAAAAAATACGAAGCGGAGTTGGTTCATGTGTGGTGTATTTTGAACACAAGAGCTTGGTTTGTGGTAGTGTGTTGGGATAAACTTAACGTACCTACTTAACTAAATACTAAATAGTACAGTCCGACCGAATTTCGTTTTCTGTTTTTGCCAATTTTCGGCACCTATAATGTAGCTATGAGTAAGAAATGTTGCGCCTGTTATTGCTTGGGGTGCCGATAGATGTGAAAACCAGACTAAATAATTTTATTAATTTTAATTTACAAAATTTATGTCATTTTAATTTTTGATACCAACTACAATTAACAACAATTAATAGCATATATAATAGTATAATAGTAGTAATAGTAGTAACTGTCTGTCTGTCTGTCTGTATGTTACCTTTTCACGACTAAACCACTAAACGGATTTCGATAAAATTTGGCAAGGGAATAGATGGCACCCTGAAGAAGGACATAGAGTACTTTTTGTCCCAAAAATAATCCTTAAGGGGGTGATATTAATAGGGGATGAAAACTTGTATAGAAAACCCAGCATTTCTTAAGTTAGGGATGAGAATTTAAATTTATGCTTTTGGTAAGAAATAAAGAATTATGCGTTTCAGCGTTTTTGTAAAATCATCCCCTAAAGGGGCAAAATACGGTATGATTTTAAAATTATATTATATAATAATATTGATTTTATTGTGTCTTCTTTTCAAGAGATTTAAGGGATTGGAAATATAGTATAGTCCGTATCTTGAATTAACCTTTAGTCTTTATTTTATTAAAATCGGCCTACTCTGACAAAAGTCATTGAAATTGAAAGTCATAAACTGACCTTTCTAACATGTAGGTATTACGTGGTCAATGGTAATAATAATAATAAAATGAATAATTAGTATTTTAAGGCATTTATAATCATAAAAAAGCTGTTTTATTTATGCCTTGCAAATGTTTTATGACTTGCGCCCTGAGGGCTCAAAGCTGTGATTGCTGGGCTGCCCGAATTTCCAAACCGGAGTGACGGACAAACTTAACTTTTCAATTGCACCTAGCTTCTGACGTTTCATAAGTGCCCATGCACGATATGCGTATTTTTTTAAATTGAAAAAGAACTTTTAATAGAGTGGAGAGTACGGAATAAATGTTATACTTCAAGACACGGCCTATTAAATTTTGATCCTAGTTTGAAGAACAAACTCAACTTTGCATTTCATATATAACTAAACCAATTTTAAATAAAATACCAATTTTCCTCTGTACTTGACCTTACTTCTCGCCATATTTCATGCTGCTGGTCCAACGAGATGTACAAAATAGGCTGTAGTTTATTTGCGAGTGTCAAAATATGCGGCATAAATGACCGTATTTTTTTATTGCGTTGTCTTGTAATTTCGGTTTTCGTTACAGATCCAAGGGACCGTAGATCTAAGGTTAAGTGCACACTACGAATTTTAATTGTATCGCCAATCTGTGAACAATACCATTAACTAGAGTCCACACACTGCGAAAAGAAAAACCGTATTATTTTTGTTTACTATTTTATTTCGCAGTTTAATAATCGCAACAATCTAAATTCGTAGTGCACGCTTAGCCTAAATGTTTGATATCTATTTCAACTAGATGCCTTCATGCGATCCTGAGAAAAAGGGTCTTGACAAACAACGAAGTCATCCTTTAAGGGTTTAAATTTTTCATTTTGGGGTACAAAACCCTGAAACCTGAGTTATTACCTGCCTGTTAACTTTTCATGCCGTTACGGCTGAACAAATTTAGATAAAAGGCATACGGATAGGCCATGACCTGGGTAAGAACATAAATATGTTACTCTGAATACCGGTAGTACGTTCCTGTGGGATATTTTCCAACCTTTATGCGGGCGAAGAAGCGGGCAAAAGCTAGTCCAAAATAAAACACTGTTATTTCATAGTTTTAAATATTCGCATAATTATATCGACAAAAAAAAGAATTGGCGGTCATGAGAACTACCATGACAGCCAATTTTTTCGGTCATAATTAGGTAAGTACACACCCTTTTTTTCATGAGCTGGTTGCAGTGCAATCGTGTGCACAGTTTTATTGTTTTTGTTGATAAAGTTGATTTCGACTCTGGATATTTTGCGAACTTTATTTTGAGCCGTCTTAGCTTTTTCTGGTTTCAGGAAGTGTGATAGAGGGAGGCCAAGGGCTGAGCGGACTGGAACAAACAATAATAATTCATATTTCGTATACAAATAGCTTCATTTTCTTTTTCGAGACGAGTTAAGAAACATACATAACACCACGCCTGTATTTCTCGAAGGGTTGGGCAGAGGTGACCGTTTAGCATATCCAAATTTCACCAATTATGTTTTAGATTCAGGTATTAGGGAGCGAGCCTATTGCCATCAACCGAGCATAATTCAGACTCCGCGAGTTTCTACTGAGAAATTCCTGATCGAAAAACCCAATAACACTTTACCCGACTTGGGAATCAAACCCTGGCCCTCATACTCAGCAGTAGGTAGCGCTTGCACCCACAAAACTTGCGAGGTAGTTACGAGATAAGAATATTCTGTTTATTCTTATTTTAGCAGTTATTCACAAGAAAGTAAAAGAACCAAATAAACATTTCAAATTAATGTACATTATATACAGGGTGGCAGGGACATCGACGCGAAGCCGGCTACCATGGATTCAGTACATGATTCTGAACCCCACTGCGTTGAAATTTTTCGTCGGTTATTTAAAAAAGAATCAGCTGTTTCATAGAAAAGTGCAATACCTACACGGTCAAAATGTATGGAGCACCTGTAGGGTTTCTCATCGAGAAGTCTCGAAGCGGGAATTCCCGGGAAATTTGGCCTTAGTCGAGACGGGAAAAGAATGGTTAAGTACCCGGGAAGTCGAGAAATAAAAAAAAAATGCAATTTGATGTTAATGTGTTACTTATAACAAAAATTATATCCTCTATCTCCTCTCCCCTTTTACATCCTTTTACTACCCAATAAGGCACCACCTCCCACCCGCCCCACCCCGTGATCTCTCTGTTTGTTTAGTTTAGTCAGTCACTCGCAAACATTTGACGGCATAGCTTGTGTCGGTGCGCTTGTCTAGAGTCGTCGGAGACTTGTGTTCCAAATATCAGCCTTCTCAATAAACGTAAGTACCTAATATTATATTTCTTGATTACATAACTTATTTATGGAATAAGCAGCAAATAAATATGAATATCCCTATTTTTGTGAAATTGTGCACTTGCAGAACCATCTTATTTTAGTTTTTTATTTTCATGGTTACTAGTGCAGTTTGTTTTTCGATTTATGTTAATACCTAAAGCGGAGTTTATTTTAATCATATCTTTTAATACAAATTCATATTAGATCCAATGCCCAACATTTTATTAAACAAACTCTCACTTTTATGACTCTTTCAACTTAACAAACAATAGGTACGTATTTTACCTAGAAATGAATCAGCGTTCCGCGCATGTTATTTTCATTACTATTTTTATCTGGTATCGTAAACAACATGTTGTATTTTTTAAAGGTACTAGTATGGAGAAGTCGAAGGTGTGGAAGTATTTTTCGAAGAATTCGTTGACGGCACAATGCCTAAAATGCCCGAAACAGCTCTCTATAAAAGGCTCAAACACAAGCGGACTAATAAAACACCTACAGCTACAACTACAAGATTTCGGTAAAGACACAAGCTGGAACAGAAGAACCAACTCCATCTTGTTCCGGTTCAGCCATCTAAAATCTCGGTTAAAACTCTGTGATTATAAAGGAAATTAAGAAGGCATATTTTTTTGTTAATTGACGAAGACTGATTAAAATGAACATATTGTTGATTACGAAAATGTGTATTTTATTTTAAAACCTTTTTCATACATTTTTATTGAGGTTAGTCAAATTCCCGACTTCTCGGGAATTCCCGGTAATGGTGCTCGAGAAGTCTCGGTATCCGGGAACAAAAAAAAGTCGGGAAATGAGAAATCTGTTTTTTTTTAATAACCAACGAAAATGGCGGGACGAGCTGGATAGGTTCCGTCAAAACTGGAAGGAAGACGCGCGGGCTCGCGAACGATGGAAGGAGTGGAGGGAGGCCTTTGCCCAGGAGTGGGACAGAGTAGGCTAGTAAAAAAAAAAAAAAAAAAAACCAACGAAAAATTTCATCGCTGGGGGGTTCAGAATCATGTACTGAATCAATGGTAACCGGCTTCGCGTCGATGTCCCCGGAAACCCCGTATATTTTGTAGAAGAACAACATCATAAAACACAATTGCGATGAGAATCCCTTTTATTTTAACAATACAATTAAATCCATATATTCTACATTCTTCATAATCTTTGAAAATGTCTGCATTGTTAATTTTAAGTTGGTTAATGTGTTGTAGGTAATATTGATGTATAGTCAAAATGATAAGGGTTGTGCTTCTAAGTGTTACACAATTCTGGGCACGCCACAATTGCGGCGGTAAGGCCCCTCTTTGAGGAGTGGCTGGAGAGGCGCCACGGCGTCCTCACCTTCCGCTTGACGCAGGTCCTCACCGGACACGGCTGCTTCGGGAGGTTCCTGTTCAGGATCAAGCGGGAGGAAACGCCCGGGTGTCACCACTGTGTGGATCGCCCGGAGGACACGGTGGAGCATACGGTGGAGGTCTGCCCGGCTTGGGCGGAGCACCGCCGTGTCCTCACGGAGGCGATCGGCGGCGGCGATCTCTCGCGTCCGGCCCTGGTTCAGGCCATGGTCCGGAGCGAGAGTGCATGGGAGGCCGTCACCTCCTTCTGCGAGGCAGTTATGCTCGCGAAGGAGGAGGCGGAGCGCGCGAGGGAGATTGAAGCTGCACGCCCTCGCGCCCCTAGTCGCCGCAGGAGACGCCCCGGGCGTCGGGAGTCACAAGCTGACTTCCGGCCACCGTAGGCGCGGGCCTGCGGACGGTGAGCGATGGGCAGCTCGCCGTCCGATAAGGACCAGGCCCGGGTCGACGGCGCGTCGTGTTCCACGCGCGCCTCAAAGGGATGTCAGCAACAACTGACGGGGTCCGGAAGGACCAATGCCTGCTGGGGTTGCGGGTTTGTCTGAGAGGGATATCGCGGCCCCAGCACATAGGCAACGGAAGGAACACGGGTGGGTTTTAGTCAGTAAAAGTCTGACACTCCCTCTCGCTCTGCCCAGAGCGGGAGGAGTCATTTGATGATTTCCCACCCAAAAAAAAAAAAAACAATTCTGGAGCAGAGCAAAGAATTAAGAGATCTTTTATTTTTTAAAGTTATTATGTTGCTGTTGTTATCAATTAGCATAAGTATGGAAATCTGTTTTATTTCTGTTTTTTTTTAACATTTGGAAATTTGTATCATCGACACTGCTATGACGAAAAACCTTATTCAGAAAACGAACATGTCGTAGAACTAATTGGCTGATAATGTAAGGTAAGGTAAGAAAAAAAAATTGTACATACTTCGTCGCACTGTAACTCTGTTTACAATATCAGAGAACTCCTTGGATATCACACCGACCATGCTTTTATTACCAAACAAAACGTCCAAAGCACTGCCAGCGACTCGTCCCGACGGGTTTTTGTCTTCTTCCACAATAATTGGCCGTTGCGTGTCACCACCCAAAATTATCATAGTGATGATGAAAATTATAATCGTTCTAGTTTTAATCGCCACAACCATACTGGCTTGACTTAAGCTGAACTCTGGCTAGTTCTAGCCTATAATTTAAAGGAAATTTTGTACAAATATTTAATCTGTTAAACCAACAAAAGAGTACATATCTGGTTCTAGGGGAAGTTAACAATGTAAAGTTTTGATAACAAAAAAAAATTGTAACAACATTGTTTTCGGAATTACTAATTCATTTGAAAACATCTTCATTGAAGCCTTAGCAGTGCGAAGTGGACTTGTAATTCCCGCCTGGAAAATTATTGTGTTCTCAGTTCAGTTCTCTAAGGGTCATTTTAGTTTGTGAACGCGTTATCGTCTATTCCTATTTATTTTCATTACAAGAATATAACTACTTGGTATTCGTAAATATAATATGCTTATATTGAAGTTATTTGTAAGTTGTACGTATATATATGAAATTTGAAAATCTGTATAAAAAGAGATGAACATATATTTTTGCCATAGTATTGTGAGAGTGGTCAAGCAAGATGACGCGTTTTTGTTATTCCTGATAATTGCAATTCTTGCTCAAACTCATACTTATAATACTTACAATTACCCGAATGTTCAAGGTTAGTATTGTACCTAATATCGATTAAATCATTTAAAATTATGTGTAGGTAGTCACAGTTTTATATTGTTCTTCTTTTCGTGTGGTAAGAGACTAACCTGGTGTCAGAGTTTTATAGCCGCCCATGGGCTTCTGACTTGGCTTCACATGCCGTCGAGAAATATCCCTCAGGCATTTGGCGGAGTGTCAGACCATTTCGGAATAAGAAAATCCGGCCAAGTGCGTGTCGGACCATGCACACCAAAGGGTTCCGTAGTTGGGATGAATTTATCCAAAGCAACCTGCGAGGAGGTAGGAAGGAAGACATTTTGGTTATGAACCGTGAATTGTTTTTAAATTTTCATTGGCGGGGCCTAATTCGTCAAAGAATATTAACACAGCGGTATAGAATATATCAGCGCCATCTCTTGACCGATAGTGGAACTAATGTAATTTTTGTTGACGATTTCTGAAAAAGTGTGCTATTTAGAGACACCGTTTTATTTTGACTGTAATCTTTACATAAATCTACCACAAAGAATAATTTCTGATTTTTCTCTATGCAAACTTCGGAGATAAGGGGGGATACGGCGAACGCAAGCCAGAATTGGACTTGCAAGTACCCACTGAAAAAAACACCAGCGGAGTGTTGCACTGTAAGCGTTGTGGAAGAAGAGTGGGGCGCGATAAGATGTGTGTATAATTTTCTAGCTGGATATATTTTACATGCCAGCCTATTGAAATCAAGAGGACATTTTTGGATGGAATACATTTATTAACACCACAATTATTATTACAATAACCAACAAAAAAGAAAAATAGACTACGTATATTTAGTAACCTATAACTGTTCTTAAAGAGTCATAAAGAACCCTGTAAGAAATCGACACGTATTTCACCTCTCAACGAGGCATTCTTAGGATGACGATTGACTTGTTGCGAACCTGGACCCGACGTGTGGATACGTCAAGCGTCTAGAACAGAGGTCCTAACATTGACCTACCTTATAATCTTTTATTGAATAGTCGATGGCATTATATTAATAAACATTAATAGAAAAATGGGAACAGAGTCTTATTTATTTTCCTATTTTATAAATCGCTTTTAATATCACGTAGAATATTATGAAGATGCCAAATAGAGGGGCAATGCCCGATTTTTTAAGAACGTTGATATTGTAATCTCATTCTTAATCTGTCAAAAATACCTTTAATTTACCAAAACTGTCAAGTTATTGTCTCTGAGCAAAGATTGCAACTTGATTTTGAAAGAAAGAAAGAAAATACATTTATTTAGCGCAGACTAAGAGGCACACAACACAACATAATTATTTTACTACAAATAAAAACCTATTTAAAAAAGAAAGAAAACAAATAAAAAGTGTAAAAGTGCGTTCTAACATATTAGCAGGAAAGTGTGCCTCGCGGCTGCGCCAAATAGGCCTAGTTCAGCAAAAATGCCAGACAACTGGTGCCTGACGCTGGTTTTCAACTAGACCTGTTTTTGAACGTTTTTATTACAAGACCTTCAGGTTATTATAGGTACTAGTGGTCGACCAGAGGTCGAAATACGACCATAATTCATTTAAATTTTAAGTTGTATAGTACATACTAATTCCTTGCTGCCATGTCATGATTCTAAGGTGTAATGTTTATTTTTATTAATTTACTTTATTTATAATGTATATTATATAAAAATATTAGCTTTCTGCACTCCTTCTCCATATAAACTTTAACTGTGTCAAATTTCATACTCCTCCGTCCGCGTAATTTTCATAAAAAAGGGGTACAAAGTTTTTGCTTTACGTAATATTATAATAATTTGGTATGCCAGAAAACTCCAAAAAAACATAGGTTTTTTGGATATTCACCCGAAATAAAGTGCAAAACTACATTTATGTACCTAATTAATATTTTGGCACTGGCCATCAATGTGTAATAAATAGTTCCGAACCAAGGCATTCGAGTTTGACATCTGATGGGATCTCATTCCATATGCAGGAACCAGTTTGCCATCAGTAGAATAAACTGCTGGTTGGCCGAATTATTAACAGTTTTTTGATGCCATTAGGAAGTTATAAATAGAAAGTGACCTTTGAATAGTTTTAAAGCCAAACGAGGAAAATTGAGAATTTATTGTAATGCTCATGCTTCTTTATTTCATCTGATAATGTGTAATCTTTGTTGCTTTCGAGGGGACACATTTTTTCTTTTAAACACAGAACGATTTTTTTATATACCTAACATAAATCTTGTATGGTTTGGATTTTTCAGATTTAGTCACGAATCTGAAACAAGGGATGCTACATGCATGTTCGGGTCGGCATAATTCGGCAAAGCAGGGCGGCAAAATCAAATATGTTCACATATTTGATTTTGTTGCTCTGCTTTGCTGATTTATTTCATAAAAAAGCTGTCCAGATTAGCTTGAATAATGCCGATTCGACCCGAAGATGATTCAACCAGGGAGGTTCCGAACGGGTTTTACCAATCCGCACGAGCCAAACGGAAACCCAGACTATGTATTCCTAGTAACCTCAGGTAAAGTCAGGTCGGAATTGTTGTTCGACCGACAAATACTGCCAAATCGAATGTGCCAAGCCGAACAAACCTGTAGCATTCCCTTATACATTTTCATTTGCAGGAATTACAGTTTTAACCTATAATACAAAGGAATTTAAGGCGGTGTTATCAAACGAACTTGTAATTAATTAATCAACATCCATCCATGGCCCTTATTCAAAGCATGCAAAAGAATCGGTATAGAGGGACAGAGTTAGTAGTCCTACTCCAACCATATCAGAAAAGTTGCCAGGCGGCGAAAGGCAATCGAGTAGAGAACAAATATCTTCTTTTTTATCTTCAATAATAATTTCGGAATAATTTAATTTTATAAAATTAAATTAAATTATTCACTTTTTAGTTATGGTACCTACCCCACACAAATTCGAATACCAGTACCTGCTATGTAAATAACAGTCACAGGAAGTTATCATCATATCATCCACATATACCAAGTGGGAAAAATAAATATTATTGAAGCTTACTCAAAAACTATCCAAGCAAAGCTAATAAAATTTATATAGGACTAATCCGAGAGCATACTCTTTCATACAAAAAAATAATCTTCAAAATCGGTCCACAATTGACGGAGAAATCGGCGGACAAACATAAAAAACATAGATGCGTCTAACTTATAAAGTCCTCTTTTTAAAAGTCGGTTAAAAATGAAGAAATACGGCCGTAAAAGTTGTCAGTTTTAGACCAATTTTGTACAAGCTCTATCTCAACAACTAAACAAGTTAGGAATTTGAAACTTCTGTTTATCATGTACTTAAACTCTATAAAATCAATAAATACAAAAAATGCCGATTCATATTATTTTATTTAAATATGGGTGATTTTCTGCAACTTCATGTACGAGTCCGACTTGCAATAAGCCAGTTTTACAACAAAAAAAAAACTTACATTTTGAAAGAGGCTTATATCCAGAGTGGCCTCATCATAATTTAACCTACAAAACTACTAAATCTAAAAATCTAAACATATAATAAAAAAAGTCTTAACTTACAAATAATAAAAAAGTAACAAAGTCAAACCTGTAAATTGAATATTTATAAAAAAAAGTAATTTGCTTCGAAAATAAAGTCTTAAAATGTTTGTCCCTTTGTCTGTTTGTCTGGATGTATGTTCCGAAATGGCGCAAAAATGCCTGGACGAATTTGGATAAAATTTGATTTGGCAAACAGATAGTTTATAACCTAGATTAACACAGGATACTTTTAATCCCGGTAGGTAGTATGTTCCCGTGGGATATTTTCCGACATCCACGCAGGCAAAGCTGCGGGCAAAAGCTAGTACAATATAAAATAAAACCAATCAGTAAGTAGATTTGCTATCTCAGATGAAGGCTGCGTTAAAACTGAATACACATACATAAAAAATTAATCAGATTGATTGATTTTTTATGTATGTGTTTACACACGTACATAAAAAATATGGACTAATATTCTAATTCATTTATTTTTATCATGCTCAACTTTTTTTATTAGCACTTTATAGTATATGGGAAGAATGGCAGCACTCCATGTAATTTGGTTGTTGCACTTAGAGTTCGCGTACATTCTTAAAAATGGTATTAAAAGATAGATCTCGATCTCGAAATTAAGAAAAAAGGCACATCATATTTTTTTAATATTGTGTTTCGCCAGAAACACGTTATTTAAAAAGCAAGTGGCTCCATATAAACAGACCCCATGACAGTAAACCAAAGAGTTTATATTCTTTTGACTCCCAGGTTCTGCGTTCTAAATATTGCAAATAATTTCATTTAGATAATCAGATTTAATAAAATATTTGTTTATTCATTTTTTTTTTCTTTGTGCAGCTTTGTCCTGCAATTATATTTAATTAAAAAAACTGATGCATAAAGAGAAAAGCCCTGTAACTGTTTCATATAATGTGCATACACGCTTCTGAAACTAAGCGACGCCAGAACTGCCAATCTTCCAGAGCTGATTATTATTGCATGATAACTGTTATTTGAAAGACGTATTAGTTTTTTTGTTGTTTTCTAAGGCTCTATCTTGGTGGGCAAGTGCCTTGAAAGAAGTAGAGCACAAATGTCATGTGGGAGACCTACTTTACAGTTTGTAACACCCAATCAATCTCCCTAGCCTTTTCCCAACTATGCTGGGGTCGGCTTCCAGTCTAACCTGATGCAGCTGAATACCAGTATTTTACATGGAGCGACTGCCTATCTGACCTCCACAATCCAGTAATTGGATAATACGATACCCCTTGGTAAGACTGGTGTCAGACTTTCGGGCTTCTGACGACTCTTAACGACTGTCAAAGGTCCATGAATGACAGCCGGGACCAACGGCTTAACGTGCTTTCCGAGGCACGGAGGAGTCTCGGTATGTAAAGATGGTCACCCATCCACGGATCAACCCCGGCAAGCGTACTTAACCTGATGGATCGACCCATGCGGCTGTTATTACTTAGCCACGAGCTCCTTCCAACAACCAAACTACTAATATTAAAAAAATAACAACGCTTTTTATTTCCAAATAAACAAGTTATAAAAATATTTTTCAAGGTCGTTTCATATAAAAGAAGATACATGTACGAATATTTTGATCTTTAGTTTCGTGAGACTGTTCAAGCAAGATGACGTGTTTTATGGCATTCCTGTCCATACTGTTAATTGCTCAGGCATTCACAGCCCCAGGTTCGTACAGATCAAAATTCTGTGTTTTAAGATTGAATAAATCTTCAGGTTTGATGTAAAAAATACTCTGAGTAGCCCGGCAAAAATGACACAGTTTATTTTCTTGTGAGTGTTAGAAAAACTGAAGGCGTTTGTTGCGTTAGTGCCATTTTAAAGTGTATTCGTTCTAACATGTATTTTGTCTATAATTATTGTAAATTAAAGTCACTTTTCGTGTCTGTTGGTGTTACTGCGTTGTTCTTTTATAAACGCGGGTTTTGCCATTATTTCGAGAATTTATTCTGGAAGGTTGTCTCTAACTCATTAATATAAAACTAACATTTAATAAAATCTTTATGTTTTGTCAAGTCGTAAAAAACCGTACGAAGCAGGGGCACTCATAAACAACTAGGTTACCTATAAGAATCACAAGTCAATAATTGCCCTTCTTTTTAAAAACTACATCCAATTAACCTTTTAAAATCATATTTTGTTTACCTACCAAAATAAGAGCAAAGTAAAAAAAAACAATTTTGATATGCTAAATTGCTTATGCGCTAATATTACTAGTAGAAATTATTATTACTCTCACTAGACTAAAGTTGACTATAGTCTGTGCAATATTTAAACAAAAAATAGTATATATATATATATATATATAATAGTAAAATAGTAACAAATTTGAATAGTAATACGTAACACTACCTAGATGAGACATCAAAAAAAAAAAAAAAAACAAGTTATTTGACCTTAATTTTGTAATAATATTCGTATTACTTTTTCCTGTTTCATCAGAATGTTTATTAACAACGTGTGAATACCATTAATGAATATGTTTTTGAGTTATGTCAGGATGCAGGTGAATAACCTAATAGGTCATTCTGTTTACAGTGGTGTAGGAACTGTAAGTCTATATGACTTTGAAGCCTTATAGAACTGCCGTCAGATAGCAAATCATCTCAATTTTAATCGATCAAGCAGTTGCGTTACTAAAAATCTTTGGGGCCATCACAAGGGGCGTTAAGCATAAACTTGCAAAATGTGGGTGTAGTATGTTTTATTTACATCTCTGCCTCACAATAAATATATTATTTAGTCTGATTACTATTATAAAATAATATAAAACTATTTTCCAGCCAGTAACATTGGTATCTCAAACGCGTCTAAAGGCAGCATCGCGGTTGGAGTTGTGGAAGGCGCAACATTCGGCAGTGGAGCGTTCAGTATTGAAACAGAGGCTTCCAATGAAAGTAGCAACGACACATCCAGTCCATCGTAAGGAAATTACTTTATATCTTTTTATAATGCGAACTTCGTAAAAAAACAGAAAACACAGTTGGATGGCGATAACAGTTTGACAATATTGCATTTTTAGTTTTTTGCGGTTGAGTTAACTTAATTTGCAGCAATTCATATAATAATGCTCAGCTCATGAATTTTACGCTGTGTAAATTAATTTCTATAACAGCCTTTCAGAAACCGGCTGTAAGTTCACCTAAGTTAGTTTATACGTTTTGTTTTGTCTAAACTTTAATAAAATACTTTAAAAAAAGTAAAGCTGTCTACAGATTTATTTGATGACAATCATGATCAAACGGCCACGATTTACGATTTGTAGGATAGAGGTTCGAACCCAGACAGGCGCTTTACTTTGCATAAAGTATTTCATCACCACTGCTCACAAAACGGTGAAGGAAAACATCGTGAGGAAACCGGCATGTTCTAGAACCAAAAATTCAAAGACATGTGACATCTACCAACCCGCAGTGGGCTCGCTTGGTAATTACGGCCCCGAAAGGAGGCCTTTATCCCACCAATGGGAACAAACACTACAGGCTGATAATGCCTATGAAACTAATAGATCTTTTAGATCATCAAAAATCTATAGGTACTATAAAGAAAAAAAGTCGTGTCGAGTGTCGGTCGTTGGATACCCGGTAGTAACGAACTTCATTTCGCTGTAAACTATGTGTTTTATAACAGGCACAATAAAATAAATTTGTAACGTCTGAGAGTAATTTAATGAATAAACAACACATACTTACTGCAGCAAAAGTGTCGTTCCATTCAAAATGTTACACTTTTTTTGGTCTAGCTCTAATTCAGCAAGTTTGCAGAGTATTTCATGCAATAAGAAACTTCGTTCCAAACTTTTTTTGGTCTAACTGTAATTCACCAAATTTGCTGAGTATTTCGTGCAATAAGAAACTTCGTTCCAAAAAATAACTTGGAAAAAACAAACTTACTATAGCAAAAGTGTCGAGACAGTAAAAATGTTACACTTTTTTCGGTCTAGGTCTCATTCGCCAAGTTTTTCGAGTAGGTAATAATGTGCGATAAGGAACTTCGTTCCTAAGAATAACTTGGAAAAAACACATATCTATTTACTGTAGCAAAAGTTTCGTGACCGTCAAAATGTTACACTTTTTTCGGTCTAGGTCTCATTCGCCAAGTTTTTCGAGTAGGTAATAATGTGCGATAAGGAACTTCGTTCCTAAGAATAACTTGGAAAAAACACATATCTATTTACTGTAGCAAAAGTTTCGTGACCGTCAAAATGTTACACTTTTTTCGGTCTAGCTCTCATTCACCAAGTTTGTAGAGTAGGTATAAAGTGCGATAAGAAACTCCGTCCGAAAAAAACTTCGTACAGGGAAGTAAGACTTTCATGTAAGATGCACAATGTAGTTATTTTGTTTTTATATTTTTCAGGTGCGGTGTTTTAAAAGACTTTGTTTCAATCTTTATAAAGAATGTGAAGTGCTGAGAAAAGATAACTTCAGTTAATTAACACTAAGATTTGTATTTGACTTTGTATAAAAAGAAACTGGAATAGGTATGTGATAATAAATTTAAAAAAAAAAAAATTACTTTGTGTTTTATTCTGGAAATATAAACAATCAATCTGCCTAGCCTTTTCCCAACTATGTTGGGGTCAGCTTCCAGTCTTACCGGATGCAGCTGAATACCAGTATTTTACATGGAGCGACTGCCTATCTGACCTCCATAACCCAGTAACTGGGTAATACGATACCCCTTGGTAAGACTGGTGTCAGACTTTCGGGCTTCTGACGACTCGTAACGACTGTCAAAGATCCACGAATGACAGCCGGGACCAACGGCTTAACGTGCTTTCCGAGGCACGGAGGAGTCTCGGTATGTAAAGATGGTCACCCATCCACTGACGGACCCGGGAAGCGTAGCTTAACCTGATGGATCGACCAGTGCGGCTGTTGTTACTTAGCCACGAGCTCCTCTATTATATAATATTCTGGAAATATAAACATACAGAAAAAAATTTGCTTGCAGAAACGTTGTGTATTTTTGGAGATGAATCCCTCTCATGGAGAAGAAACCTGTATCCCAGCAGTGGGAATATTTCAGCTTGTTGATTTAAAATAATTAATGTTACGTTTAGGTTAATTGCAGTCCATAGATACATTCAAGAGTATGTTCCAAGTTTTCCTCTTGTTTTAGGTACATAATGTAAAAGAACTTAGTTTGACACCTTTGCGGTGTATATAACCAGGTTTATTCCAGGAATTATTCCAACAATGTTACAGTTATAAAAAGGTGTTCCATCAACGGGAGCATTTGCCTGTAATGTTACAGTTCAGATACAAGCATTACATCAGTGAGTGGGTAGGATAGTAGAATGCTCAAAATCGAATCTTGGATTGTTGCATTACAGGCAAATGACCTAATACAAAAATTTACTTTAATCCCGAATCTTAGAAGTTGGAATAAGGTTCGGAATACAAAAACTGGGTCAAGGGTTTGAGTTTAGAATCTACTTAATATAATTCTTAAAATAGGGAACCTTACTGCTAATTTCTCCCACTAGAGGGCGACCATTGCACTATAAAACAAAAAGGTTATAACAAAAAGGTGAAAGTTCTTAATATGATTAAATTGTAAGTAATTTTAATAATAAATGCATTTTATGAGACCATACTATCGCATTAGGTAATGAAACCTGTAATTATATTTATAAGGTTTATCCACCTTATAAATATATAATATAAATAACGTAAATATAATATCATATAAAATCATGAAGCTTATGCTATCTATGGTTATAAAAAATATAAAAACCTATAGTTAGGTGACTGTTAATGAGAAACCCGATGTGCTTACAATCTACTGTTATATTATTTTAGTGATAGCAGTTCGTCAGGAATAATCTGTAATAATGCACAAGTCAGTGAATCAGTTTTGTGCCATTCGATAGTACATATTCCTGCCACCATCTTTAATTCTTTGCCTAGTTTAATGAAACACAATTTGAACTATTATTTCTTATTAAGATCTTTGCAGGAACGACGGCGTTCATTCATTCACTAAAAACGAATAACTATGCAAACAATTATAAATTGCAATTGTGCAAGCGAGGTTTACAAAAAACAGATTTTGCTGGTAATATTTCAATTAATTACAAACTGCAGTCTCCTAACGTTTGCGGAGTTTGGCTAGGTATTTAGTTTGACTCTTTATAACGAAAGTGAGCACTAAAAGGATATCTGAAAAATCATCTTGTGAAGTTGAAGAGACGATTGAAGATTTTTAAGCTATATTAAATTACAAAAAAAACTCTAGTTTGTCTAATAATAATCACTCCATGCCTAATAGCGGGTCCAAACCTTTGAATAAAGTGTCGTTGACAGTTGGTTTCATTGGCTCCAGTTTGATCGTGTGAAATGTGTTGTTGTCTGAATTGATGAAATTAATTTCGACTCTGGACACCTGTTTGACAGGTTCTTGTTGTTGTATTTTGGTGCCATTCTTTCTGCTTTCTGATCTATATCGAAGTACTGAGCGGACTGAAATAAAAAGAAAGAAATAATGATTACTGCCTCGTTGGTCTGGTTCATACAAGCGGGACTTCTGAGCATGGACTCCAGGGCTCAATCTCCAGGTTTGGAAGTATTCCTAGGTATTTTCATTAAGAATTCCTCAGTAGCAACCTATTGTTTGGATTTCTGCTTTTGATAACCACAAGCCATCGCCAGAATTGTGGGTGTAGCTATAAATGCATCTCTACCTAACCCTAATTGAATATAGGGATGATATTATATTAGATAAATAAGTTTTCGTTTTCATAACTTCAGTATATTTTACGTTTAAAAGATGTTCGAAATACCAAACATATAGTTAAAATAATAAAAATCTATTTTACAAAAAAAAAACAACTATTTATTTTTCACTTTGTAGTGTTTTTTGTGAAGTCGGTTGTTTTTTTTTTGTAAAAAAGTTTTTATTTCTTGCTTTTTAGTGGGTCAGTTTGTAATTTATCTAAGTGACAATAGCCTAGTTTCAACTACTCATCACCTTTTACAAAATATTGCTTTTCCCGAACCAGGGACGTTAATTGTTGAGGAGTTCTCCTAGTACTTCACCATCAGCTCCACTTCTCCGTATACATTGTGACGAGTATAAATTGCTTGGCAACCATATTAAAGTAATCGAATTGCAACCCATGAAATACTTATTATTGAGTAGTTCCGGTGTCCATCTGTGGTCTTCATCATCAGTTCCACTTCACCAAATGGTGCTTTTCGAGAGAAACTGCACAAGTTACTACAAAAAATACCCAAATCGCTAAAGGTGTGCCTATAATATTTGAAGAGTTCCCTCGATTTCTCCAGGATCTCACCCTTAGATCCTGACTTAATGACAATAGGACCATCTCGGAAGTACACCCTTTCAAAAAAAAAAAAAAATTTGTTAATCCGTCTATAACTGACGAAGTTATGCCCGAACATACATTAAAAAAAAACATATATAAAAACAATCGAATTGATAACGTCCTCCTTTTAGCAGCCGGTTAAAAAAATAACTGGAATTGTTGCCAATTCAGAAAATATTCAATTTACCTGGTCGCGCCGTTAACTTGTACATAATATCGGCGAATTCTCTGGATATGACATCGATCGTACTTTTATTTCCATACCAAACATCCATGGCACTGTTAGCGACCCACTTGGAAGGTCTATAATCCCTTGGAGGTGGCCTTGGATCATCTCTCAGGAAGTGTCTTGTTGTATCACCTTCCAAAATTAAAAAAGTAATAAATACAAAAATTCCTCTGATTTTGAAACACGAGATCATCTTGGTATGCTTGAGACGTAACTGAGTCCAATTCTGGGTCAAAATGTCAATGGAAAGTGTGTTTGTAGCATCAACTGTAACCGTTTATTCGCATTGTTCTCTTGTTAATGGAAAAGTGATAAACGTTTAGTTTCAACAATAATCTATCAATGAAACTTGTGTACCTTCGTTTGATATTATGGGGTCAATGTCCCAAACATCTTCGATACCAAAGAGGCAAGATAACCAATCTGTACAATGCTGGTCCTGCTCCACAACCACAACTATTTGATTAACATTTGAAAACACTGTTGGAGCTGCTGAAGAGTTTAAGACTATTTTTGCATTGTATAAAATCAATTTCCTTTGTATTATATAATTTCAGAGCACAGGTGTGAGTACTATGTACTAAAGAGCTAACATTTACCGGGTAATACGTATTTTATTGACTTGAATGTGCCCTGGCGGCTGTGAGTATGTCATGCTCACTCAGATGTCTCGCTGATGGTGGCGCGTGTGTTGGATCATTTAGCTCCCTTCAAAATGGTTGAGCTGAATGGTGCTAATCCATGCGTCATGTTCGTGAACGGGCGCCGTCAGTTGGGACAGGTCAACTCTTAGCTGCCTTGGCTGATTAAAATTTTTGAATTGTTCTTTGTTTTATATTTTTATTACGGACGCTTCTAACGTGCACGTCTTTCTACATTGTTCTCACATGTTTAATTTCAACATGAATGATGTAACAAATACTTTGTAACAATTTATTTAAAAGAGTGTCCGTGGAGTTTCTTGCCCGTTCTTCTCCATAGGTACCTACCTACTACGCTTTGGAATGGGCAACTAGCTTCATATTTCTGACTGACCGATTCCTTGACAATTCAAAAGTGCCTGTAAATGGTTTAATTGAAATAAATGCTTTGAGTTTGAGTTTTGAGTTTGATGTTTTTCCTTAAAGACCAATCGTTATGCTTTATAGAGGACCCGCTCGTGCTTTCCACGGTTTTTACGACTTGACAAAACATCTCGATTTCTTAGTTTTACGTAACTTTAATAGTAACGTAATATAAACATACACAAACCTTCCAGAATAAATTCTCTAAACAATGGTGAAAACTCAAAGTCTGTTGCGTGGTTTAGAAGAACAACATATACAGATAAACACAAAACGCGACTTAAATTTATAATACGAGTATGTATAGTTAAGGTATCGTTCGTACTGCGACGCGTCCCCAGAGGGCTCTTTCAAAATATTTTATTTCACATAAACCTACATGGGCACTTATGAAACGTCAGAAGCTAGATGTACGGTTCCAATTAGTCGTTTCTTTACAATTAGGGCCGAGTCACACCGGAATGGCAGCGGCCGGCAGCGGCTGCCAGTGGCCGCCAGCGTCCACCAGCGGCCTCCAGCGGCGCCGCTGGCGGCCTCGCGGGACCTTCAGATCCCACGTGCCTAGTCTCCTCTTGAATAGTTTTGTTTCAACATTACATACACGCGGCCGCCCGCGGTGCCGCGAGCGGCCTCGCGTCTCCGCTGACAGCCGCAGGCAGAACCACCGACAAGATGCGCGTGGCGCGCGGCCACTCGCGGCACCGCGGGCGGCCTCGAGACCTTTCAAGCTTTTCAAGCGATACTGGTCTTTTAAGTATGTAGATAAAGTTTAAAATTATTTCACACTGAAAGTGCTCGCCGCGTCGCTGCCGGCCGCTGCCATTCCGGTGTGACCCGACGCTTAGTAGGGGAGGTACTGCCGATGCCGATTTTTGCGATCAATTTTATACCAAATGAATTTAATTGCGAGAAATTGTTTATTATTCAATAATCATCAGAATGAGAATTGGTCGCCGCATCCAAGGGGCAATCCAAAGTTAGAGCATGTCATACTCGTAGTTGTTCAACAAAAAAAAGTCGTTTCATACCCAAAACTATATGGGACGATTTTTGGGTTCTTCTTCATCCCAATAAAAATAGTCTGCTGCATGGAAGTGAGGGGAATATTATGATTATGTCAGTCACGACAACTCGATCCCGAAACAACTCGACCCGCGACAATTCAACCCCAGGACAACTCGACCCGGACAAGTAGTTCCATGCCATAACTACTTAGTGTGTGCAAAAATGTTTTTATGAAGATACGTAGCTGTGCTTCTAACAAAGTGTTGATCTCAGTAAAGAATGGGCCATCCATATTGTTTTAACGCGATTCAAAAATTGTTATCCAAGAGTGGACAGTTTAATCATTTCGTTTTCTAATTTTCCATTATAATTTTAAAATATATAATATAATAAGTTTTAATTTTACAGCCGCGCCGTACGTAGAACAGTTTCACTTTTGTTTGTTTTTAACAATTTCAACATATTTATTTACTTAGACAATATGATATATATACATAATTGTAATTTGCTCGTCAAACCCTTTCATTTGATACCCAACTAGACACTTTTTTTTTAAATTCATGACTTGATGTTCTCTAGAGTGCGCCATATCCATGCGATGTCACGTAGCCGTTAACAAGCGGACAATCAAGAGGCTTCCAACGATACCTCATTTGTCAAATTATAATCAGTAGTTTAGAAGTTATGAGATAACAAATGAACATACATACATTCATACATACATACATTCATACATACATACCGGTCAAAATCATAACCCTCCGTTTTGCGTCACCATTCACCATTCACCTGTCTGTCAAACATGTTGGTCACGCATGCATTGCTAGACCCATGTTGTTAGGCTGATGAAATGAAGATTATTTAAGCACTAAATACACTCCTCGACACTATTCGATTTTCTAAGGCTGGGTCCACAGTGCGATGCTAGCGCTGTTGCTATCAAACATTTTTGATTCCATAATTATACTGTGACTGCGCCGTTCTAGTAGTCGCAAGCGCTACTGTTGAGCTGAAAGTACTTTTTTTTTTTTGGATGCGACCGGCTTTGTGTGTCAGACTTTTACTAACTAAAACCCACCCGTGTTCCTTCCGTTGCCTGTGTGCCGCGGCCGCGATATCCCTTTCGGATAAACTCGCAACCCTGGCCTCGCTGTCGACCCGGGCCTGGTCCTTATCGGACGGCTAGCTACCCATAGCTCACCGTCCGCAAGCCCACGCCTACGGTGGCCGGAAGTCGGCTCATGACTCCCGACGCCCGGGGCGTCTCCTGCGGCGACTAGGGGCGCAAGGGCGTGAATCTTGCCTCTCCCTCGCGCGCTCCGCCTCCTCCCTCGCGAGCATTACTGTTTCGCAGAAGGAAGTAACGGCCTCCCATGCACTCTCGCTTCGAACCATGGCCTGAACCAGGCCCGGACGCGAGAGATCGCCGCCGCCGAGAGCCCTGGGTTTGTTATTGGGTTTTTTCATCTGAATTTTCTCAGTAGCAGCCCGGAGTCTGGATTAGTGCCCGGTAGATGGCAGTAGGCTCGCCCTTTACTACATGGGACTTAAACATAACTGGCGAAACGTGGGTGTACTATAGGTGCACCTCTGCCTAACCCATGGGGAATACAGGCATGATGTTATAATGTTTTAATTATAGTATTTTACGTAATGGCACAGATTAGTACAGATGATCATTTAAATAAAAAGCGACTATTGCTACGACACAATAAAGTGCAAATTCAGGTCGCACAGCGCTAATTACCTACAGTTATATACACCTAGAAATTGCCTCTCTTTCTATCGCGTAACTTTTATATCTTCTGACTACGTTACGCCCACTGAATTCGACAAGTCGAACCCGCCGCGTACCTACTTGTAGCTTCATACCTAAAATGTGAAGTGAACCATCGGAGAGAGGCAGGTTGGGCCTACAATAGGGAGGTTTCCAAGCTACATGTTGGCAACAAAGCTTGTTAAACCTTCCTGTGATTGTGATGTTCTTTTTAACCAACTTCCAAAAAGGAGGAGGTTATATTATGTTCGTCGCGTATGTATGTTTTTTTTTTTATGTATGTCCGCCGATTTCTCCGTCAATTCTGGACCGATTTTGAAAATTCTTTATTTGTATGAAAGGGTATGCTCCCGAATTGGTCCCAAATTTTACTAACTTTGCTTGGATAGTTTTTGAGTAAACTTCAATAATACGTATTATTCCCACTCAATCTATGTGGATGATATGATGATAACTTCCTGTCACTGTTATTTACATAGCATATAAAAAGTATTTTTCTTAATTTATTTTTTGTGTTCCTGCATGTTACTAATATAGTTTTTAAGTAAGATCTAATACTAAAACCGTATGGGCCTTGATGCCTAAAAAAAAAAAAAAAAACTATTTTTAATTTTATTTATTTATATGTTTGATTGATTTGTTTGACACAACCACACTTGGCTCACACTGTGAAGCAAGCCTAATTGAAGTTCTGGGAATAACACTTCTGATACACACACAATTTAATTAGCATAAATTATTAAATGTTATGTTCGTTGTGGCAGCACCCCTTATAAATAATGTATGCCTGCAATCTGTTACATTTAGGGTGCTATCTGTACAGCCTTTGAGTTTGTCATGCTTTGTTTAACTTTGATAGTGGTGGCTCTGCTTTCCATATAGCAGCTGATGCGTGAGGGATGTGTCGTGTAATATTCTATGTGGTGGTACGCTTGTTTAATTGGGCGATAGTTGGAATAGATTCTGAGTGATTCTAATACACGTGAATTACGAAGGCTGTATCCGGAGGATTGAAAGAAATACAAAATTAACTTTATTTATTTTAAAGAATTACAATGTTAATTAATAACTAAAGTAGTCGACGGTCGACCGATGCTGTGCCAAAAGTGACGATTTCGTGAGGGCCGCGGCGTCCGGTTTTGGGGTGCATGACGTTGTGCTGCGTCGGCGCCTCGTGTCCGCGGTGGATGCAATGCGCTGTGCTTGTCAGCGGTTTAGATGCTGTGCGAGTATGTAACACGTGAGCAAAGTTTATATATTTATATATATAAACTTCTCGCACACAGTAAGGTACAAACGTGGATTATTTATTCCTAAGGCCTGGTTTACGGAGAAGCGGGGCGTCGCGCGTCTCGTGTGCCGTGGCGTCTCGCGGCGCGTCGGACAATTTTTCAGTTTACAGACAGGTGGCACGTGCTGTGGCCCGTATCTCCGAGTGTATGCGACACCGTGCGACGCGGCGATGCCATCCGCAGACTCCGCCTGTATTTCAAGGAAACGCGTGTAAAATCGCTTCTCCGTGAACGCTCTCATATAACGCCATATGTTTGAATATAATGCGGGTCGTGCTGCCACGCCATAGCGACGCGCGACGCCCCACGTCTCCGTAGATGAGGCCTTAGGCATTCTTTACCAGTCAACCAAGGGTGGTGAAGAGATAACCGGTTAGCTCCCACTATATCCGGGTTGTCACTTTTTATAAAAATGTGGTTGTTATTTTAGTTTGTGGTGTCTTACAACTTTCAAGCAAATGAAAACGCGCGCAGAAGTCCGGCGACAAAAAATAAGTCCGTCGCATAGATTATATTAAAAAATATTGGACACGTATTTTTTCTTTTTTTACGTAATCAAAAGATTACGGCAATACATTGAGTTAAAATGTGGCATGACGTCACGCTTCAGTAGAAATTATACTTACTTGTGACGTAGCAATCCTCACTCCTCAAATTTAATGCGTTCTATCTAAACCATTTTTTATTAATAAATGATACAACCAAAAAATACGTGTCTAATATTTTTTTATTATCTGGCTGACGGAATAAATACTTCTTTTTTCCCCAGTCAACATACCTATTGTCTACTCATTACACTCACAACACTGTTTAAAAGTAGTTTCAAGCTGTCTGTTGGTATACCAAATAACAAGAATAACAACATTATTGATGAGTGCATACTAAAAACGGATAGTTCACCACTGTGTTTTTTTAAACTACTTAACATCTGGGGGGCCTACTCTTTAAGTCCATCAACGAAGATATGGGCCCATTCGAAAGTAGTTCGGAACTTCGGAGTTAACCCGAAAAATAAAAAAAGTCGAACGGTCAAAAACACATCGGGAGTAGGGACAACTGTCAAATCGTGTTGTCATTCATTGATAGTTCGTGCTCCAAACTGATGTTATCTCCGTAGGTGATACGGAGTTGGAATCGTTCGTAACTACGTCCAAAACTACGGATTTCGTACCCGGGGTGGACCTCTTAAACCGACGAACAACATTTATTTCAATAATGTTTATTGCTTAGTGGTTGTTTTATTTATTTTATTATATAAGTACACACAGTAAAATACATAGAAATACGACATAATTATAATTATGTCGTTATGTTTGAAAAGAAAAATTATCATAATATTATTAAATAAGCAATATTTGTATACAGGGTGGCAGGGACATTGACGCGAAGCCGATTACCATGGATTCAGTACATGATTTTGAACCCCTCTGCGTTGAAGTTTTTCGTCGGTTATTATTTATTATAATTGTTATTTACCCTAAAGTCGTTGCTCCTGCCCTCTATGGGTTACTGTGGAATACTGCTACAACCATTTGCGTGCATTATGAATGCTATCGATTCCTTTGAAATCAAACGCCCTCTATTGCCCAGCTTGTGAACTCAGTCAATATACTGTGAGTTCGACTGGAACAGAAACTATTAAACTAATTTTGATGTTGGAGCTAAAACTAAAGTCAAAATTAAAAGGGAACATTTATTTCAAAAGTCATTTATTCAAACTAGGCTGAGAATTTTTCGAACGTCAAAATTACATAAGACAGTCCCCCAAAAAACGCCCCTCCCTTCACCACTTTCTAGTGCTTTAGCTTGAAAGAAGAAGTGGTGCAAAAAATCCCCAGCAGCACTGCTATCTGCTCAGTTATAAAATTTACTGATTTTAGGGTTTTTAGTCATATTAACAAGTGTCATTTGACAGTAAATTTGTTTATGACAAAGCACTACCTAATGTCACAAATATGGCGCCATTTGCGAATATTAAGATCAATGACTGAATGTAATAGTTTAATACGAAAACTAAATAAGTTTTAATAATAAAAAAACAATTTTAAAGTAATAAGATTATTTTACACTGCAATTTACTAATGAATACCTGTTGTTTGATTATATTCCTTGAATCACATTAAGTGTTGTCAAAATAGTATTAATGAAGGTGTAAAAAATAATGAAGGTTCTAATTTAACTTGTATTCTGAATAACCTTTGTATTTGTGAATATTTGCGTTGTTTAATTATAAAATAATTAACTGATAAGCATTTTAGCATTACTTGTAAGTTTTATTGAACTAACTAAGTAATAAGATTTTGTATTGGAATACGCGGTATGTCCGCTGACTTTCAGAAAGGGGTCGCAACACAATGGCGTGTGTGTACATGAGATGAAAGAAAAGATGTGTTATAAAGGACTGAAATTGTAATTGTTTAACAAGTAACCTCTGTAACATAATGTTTTGATTTAAAAGAGTGTCCATCGAGTTTCTTGCCCGTTCTTCTCCATCTATCTGTACGTACTTCGTTTTGGAATGGCCGATTAGCTTCACCAACTAACTCAAACTGAATGACTCCCAGATAAGTGATAACTCAAAAGTGCCTGTAAATGTTATAATTGAAATAAATGCTTTGAGTTTGAGGTAAGAGTTGTGTGTGATTGAAAACCAACTACCTATATCTACCATCAACGAAGAATTACACCGGAGACTGGTTAGACACGGCACAGGGTAGTTACCCCATCGTAATATACTCGTATATATATATATATTTGTAACCACGTTCTCAAAAACGGCTCTAACGATCTCGATGAAAGTTGCAACATTGATAGGGGTTCACCGGGGCGAAAAATCGTTCTAGCTAGATCTCATATCTGGCAAAATTCGTTTTTTAGAACTAGATGGCTACCTTAGAATAATGACATGGTAGCATATAATTAGTAAGTACCGACTATCGTGGCAGCATGGAATTAGTATGAACTTACTATTATGGCACCATGGAATTAGTAAGTACCTACTATCAAATTAATACCTACTATCTCCCTCTCTCAACCTATTTAAAAATTTGCTGTGCCCGACAGGGTCCATAATTGTTTCTATTCTATTTTTATTTACCACCTGTATATTTGTACATTATTATGTATTATTGTACATTATGGTTTGCAATAAACGTTTTGATTTGATTTGATTTGAAATTAAATGAAATTGTTTATTCTGTAAATAGGATATTATATCGGAATCACTAAAAAAATATTAAAAATAAGCTAGATGTGGTCGGTGTTTCCTATCTGACTCCTCTGAGAAGAAAGGCCGAAGCAAATTCAGAGGTCGCCGTCTCTTTTAAAGTCCAGACATAATCTTGTAGATTAGTGTCTGAAATGGTCTTTTGAGGAAAGAACCACATAGATTTGAGTGGACCTGTCCAGTCAGTGCAAGCATTTGTCAGTAATCGTGGAGCTCAAATCAGAACTTAAGGAGCTCAACTCGACGAACAATGCCAAAGAAAGAATATTTGGGTAGGCCGCATCAACTACTCAAACTGCCAGATTATCATTAAAACTGAGAAAGAAAAAAATTATGAAAGAGAGAAAAAAAAAACAAAAGAAAATCTACATAGTCCTCACATTCACAATAATTAAACGAAAATAATACGTCTTTACAAAGTAATAGTGTAATTTTGAATATAATTTTCAACAATGTCAATGTGTATATAAAACTGGCTTATTGTGATGAATAATTAAAATGTCACGTTTTATGGTTTTCAAAAGGCTTAATTAGTATGAACTATCCTATATGAGCATTAAATGGGCATATTTTCACCAGAGCAGAGCTTCAGTCGCCCAGGTACGTGTTATTAATTATGTTTTCGAAAAACGATTTGGTGCAACAATGAAGGCAATAGTTGTATACTGAAGGATCTCTTTATTTACCAGAAATTTACTACATTACTAAAACTAAATTTATTTTAGTGACCAGTTTTTAACATAGCTTATATTTTAACGTTGCCATTTGAGTTGAAAACATAGACCGCATCTGAAAAAAAAAAACAGAAAAACATTACAAAAAAAAAAATAACATCCATCTTTTTTTGGATTGGAATTCACATTCAATAATTTCAATGTAGAATAAACTCTAAGGCGGCCCCTTCAACTACAATAAGTTTACGTACACTTTTCTTCTGATTCAATCAGCCCACTCAAACGATCAACTATTTTCACGCAATTACACTGACGGCCAATAAACCTTTTAATGCAATGAAATATTGTGCAGAAAAATTTAAACTCGCTCGAACTCTTGTTTATTTGATAATCGCGTAATATTTAATGCTAATCCTAAATAGTAAAAAAAAAACTGTGCAATTCGTTATTGTGCAATAATATTGTAACTATGGGGGACACTTTAATATTGAGATTGACACCACCCTTTTCCTAACTATGTTGGGGTCGGCTTCCAGTCTAACCGGATAAAGCTAAATACCATATATACTACTACATAAATCTGACCTCCACAATCCAGTTACTGGGTAACACGATACCCCTTGATAAGACTGGTTGTTAGACTTTTGGGCTTCTGACTACCTGTAAAGACTGTTACAGATCTACGAATGACAGCCACCGAAGATCAACGGCTTAACGTTATTTTAGAGACACGGAGGGGTCTCGATAATTATGTAACAGATGGTCACCCATCCCCGAACCGACCGCGGCAAGCTTAGCTTAAATTTCGATCAACCCGTGCGGCTGATAATATTCAACCACTAGTAAGAGCGCTTACACACTGGGACGCTATGGCGACGTTGCTAGCTACGTAACCATGGCTACCTCTGGCTACCTACCGTAGCTAAATGTGGTTCTTAAATAAGTAACAAGTAACACGCGGGCGTCTGTCCTGACGATCAGTTGGCCACTGAGTGAAGGAGGCCTAATTTACTTGTTTACAAAATACTAGCGACTTATCTAAGCGTCGTCGCCAGGTCGCCAGAGTATCCAATTTTCACGTTGGGGTCAGTCGGTCGTAGCTATGCTTCCAAATTGGCGAAGTCGCCAGACGGTAGCCAAATGACTGTGATACATTTCAATACGAATTGTTTGGTTTCGTAGGCGGTGACGTCGAGCGTCGCCATGGCGTCCAAGTGTGTTAGCGCTCTAAGATTTACACACACATTGTGTTATAGTCTTACATATAATAATAATTGTCAGTAAGATCCACAAAAACGTTAAAAAGCACTAATACCGTTTTACAATTAGAAGGAGTACCTTAATAAGGTAACACTCCAGATTTGAATCAAGAATAATAACAATAATAATTCAGAACCAAAACTTCACAAACATCAAAATTAACTTACTTTAACTCTTATTCCTGCCCTTTACTTCAACAATTTTATCGATAGCCTTCGAGCCAGCGTCCCATAACTCTCTAGCGATCAAACTCATAATTGTTCTGTTAGAGTAAACGAAATCCATTGCTTTCCCAACCCAACGATCTTGGCGAGTATAAGGTTCATTTTCATGCTTTTTCAAATTCTGTTTTAGATCTGCAAGTGTTTTAAACGAATTTGTTTTGTAGTCTTCTAGAATTATGCAAGCAAATATTGTTAGGAATAACGCTACTTGTGCTAACATGTTGTTACTGTTGTTACCAAGACGCGTATACTAAACGGACGAATGAACTGCATTCATTGTGTGGTTGTTTCTGTTCGATTTCTTAGTACAGGGTAAAGAATATTTCACATGGTAAGTGGAACAGGTGATATCTAATTATTTGTTGTCGTAAATATAATTGTTATATCAAACTTTTTAAATTATGTCTAATACAAATAGAACTTTTCATTTATTCCTGTTTATCCACTCTCTCACCTGATGGTAGGCGATGAAATGTCGACGATGACTGTCAACTTGAAGACATATTTGGCACTCAAGTACTTTAAACGCCAGACTGGTACTATTTTTCAGGATAAAGCCAAGAGTTTGCAGAGGATACAAGTGGTTTCAGACTAGGCTTAAGAATTAAAAAGGACAGCTGTATGCAATAGAAAACAAAATCTTACCTGCACGCATAGCATGACCACAACAGAAACAGGTTTTGTCGACAGAACAATAGACAAAGTGACAGATAAACAATTACAATCTGTAATTTTGTCTATTCTTCCGTCGACAAAACCCGTAGAAAACCCGTTTATATGGTTGTCATGCTGCGCGTGCTGCAACCAGTAACAATATTGTAAGCGTTCAATGTGCACGCAGCCCAATTACATTCATTGTTCCAATGAGCAGAAACACAGTGTATTCCGCCAAGCGATATTACCAGTTGTCAATGCAAAGTACATCATTAACTTGGTATTGTAACACTGCATACTAAAGAGGAAGGTTCGTTAAATACTGCGAATTAAATCAATAATGGTTTTCCCGTATTAAGATAGGAAAGTATAATTTTTGTAATCATAGTAGCAACTAAATTCAAAAAAGAAATATATTTTATTTTCAATATTGTTAGATTAGTAACAATATTGAAAATAAAATATATTTTTTGAAGAATTTACAAATAGCAAAGGAAACAGTAAACAAAACACTATCAGTGGTAAGTGCTGCAATCAGCAAAAGCTACATACATGGTGCCAATGTTGCTGGCAAGACTGGTCCAAGCAATGGACACGGACAATAATACCTAACTTTGATTGTCCGACTGCAAGTCCTCACAGAGAAGGCTGGAGCATTAATCAACACGCTTGCTCAAGACGGGTTAGCGACTTCAGACTTGCATATGGACAAGCAAGGGTCAACATAGCTAAGAATATAACCTCATACATAAACCTCCTTCCTTTAAAACGTCATAAATATCAAAGAGCAACGCATAGCAAAATCTTTGCAGAAATAAAATCCCAAAAATACGGAACTGTATAACCATTTGCATTAAATTTTAGCTCATGTTTACGATGAAGATAAACCTGTTATTTGTGAGCAGCTGAAATATTTTATGTGAATATTTACTTTTTATTGTGTACACTTACATTATACTAACGCATCTTCTTGAATTATGGCTGAGAAATAAGTGCACATTTATGCGACATTTTTGTTTATGAAACGGGTTGTGATGGGATTATTATGATAGTTGAGCCAGTTAAGAATATTGAAAGAGATGGAGATAAAGATGATAAATACATTCATAGAGAATTAAACTCATATTTGCCTAAACAGTAGGTACTAGATAGAAAACCTATCCTTATAGACTTATTGTGGACAACATCAAAACATAACGATAAAATAGTTAAGTCTGGAGTTCTGGAGCATTGATGTGTAAGACATATTACTACTAACCCTTCATATTGCCGAGGTAGTCCCATTGAATATTTTGCAGCTGCAGACTTTGAGAGGGTTAATGGCTCATCGATCACAGACAGGGCCATTTGCTGTCATTAACAGATTTATTAATGAACGACTTTTTCTGCTTATATTTTTACCTAATCGTGGACAACACGTCTTACGACTTATATGTATAACTATAGAACACGAAATATACATATATAGGTTGCAAATAAGATCATTGTGACTTTTGTATCATTGAAATAAGGTATAGATTGCAATAATTAGCCACTCTATCATGAAATGCAACCACTATAACATTCAAATAATATTGAACATCTTGTTACAAATAAACTGTGGTACAAGACTAACATTTCATGTTTTATTAAAATTGTTTTCGGTTGAAATTTTTAGGGGATAGGCAAATGGAATCCCATGGTCCCTGGTCGAATTTAGCGATGTTATCCCCTGAGTACCAGGATACGCGTGACAAGTGGTCCAATACCGTGGATTCCGAAATTTCCCATCTCACTTTGGACTTCCAGTAAAATTTCGTTATGGAAAATTTTCATTCAAATAGAATACGTGAGGGTATTTTGATCTGTTTTATGGAGACGTGCGCCGGTTATAGTAGTTTCGTGATAGGGGAGTTAAGTTTTAGTAAGGTACGGTTCTCGTTTATGGTTCCCCTTAGCTAAATGAGATTTTTTTGATGGATGTCCTCTTATCTTGCATTACAACGTCTACTGCCGCCCTTTTTTTAAAAACTAAAAACTTATATTGACTAGGTCATAGAATAGTCCTGGCGAATAATAAAACCATTACTTCAACAAATCAGGTACCCACACTCACATACATACCTACACTCACTCATACACATCTAAACTCACACAAACAACACACACGCGGCACATAAATTGATACTACCTTTTCTTTGTTATTGATCAATATTTTATACCAGGCTATTTCCACGTTTGATAAAGTGTCACCCTGTATGTGTACTTTTTACGTCAAATAAATAAATACTAAAAATACAATCTCTGCAAGTATGTGCGTAATAGTTTACCTACATTATTTACTTAAACTATTCCGTAAAGTCAATTATGCACATCAGAAACATAAGTACCACCGAGATCTTGCTTGAATTTAAGCTTCATCTTAACTTCTATTCGTTACACACGCGTAACAATGTCAAATTCTCTCTCAAAACTTCTTAATATGCTATCAATGTTTTTATTTCTATCCAGGTAGGTAGTATTCTTTCAAAAGTCACCCTTATTTCTATGTAACCAAACAATAAATCCACCAACAGTTGCTCGGGTCCCCACAGACTATCTGCGTCCCACAGACACGACCGTCGACCGTGAAGATTTGAAAGGATTGCTACACGACCCCGGAATTGACAGCTTTGGAGAACTAAAAGACCTGTTTTTCTGCTATACTTTTAAATGAAAGCAACTTTGGACGGATTTGTAAGTGAAAAACTGATTTTGTGGTAATCATTATTGTTTTGTTTGTGAAACTATTTACGAGTAAGTGTTTATTATTCGGGGTTTTTTATGTGTTGATTGAGAGATGAGCTGTATTTATGTATTTTATCTATTTCATTTATTCATTTAGCACCTGGTTTTCAGCTCGCATTGATTTTATCTAAAAACAACAAAACTAACTGCTGAAGACGAAAATCCCGGCCTAATTGCCAAAATCAAAGTTCAATGTTGGTATGATTTGAGAAAAGTAGGTAATGGTTTGAATAATTATAGTGTAGTACAATATAACATAACAACAGGCCTTGTTTCCCCAAAGGTTTAGGCAGAGGTGTACCTATAGTACTCCAACATTTCGCCAGTTATGTTTTTAAAGTCCCATGTTATAGGGGGCGAGCCTATCGGACACAAAACAAGTATTAAAACAATCTCGACACCACTGCTTTACTTCGCAAATCAGGAATACGTCCGTACCCATTTATTCATAAACACCCACTGAATAAATAATACAAAACCATTACTTACCGAGTAAAATATTCCTAATTATGAATTCTAAAGAATCGCTAAGTTCGCGGATCACCGTCTGGGGCTCTCAGATAAGGCTTGCTTACAGACCCCGAGTTTATTTTAACACTTTTGTGTGTTCAGCTCTCTACGGATTCCATTGTTGACAATTTTATCGCGTTTTCATTTTTCTTCTTCTTTTACGAACACCGAGACTCGACCGATCCGGAATTTTCGGGCGTTCCTACGAAAACACCCGATTCTGATATACTTTTTTAGGGTCAACTTTGCAATGTGTTTACTCTGATCTTGAAATAAAAAAGCGAATTGTGTGCAAATATTCTGTTAAGTGATTTTTAAAGAAACCGGATGAAAGTAGCTGCTTTTGACAACCTGACTCAGTATTTTGGACAGTATTTCTTCATTCGTGTCATTTGCATTGTATTCTAAACGCTTTTCCATGTCGCTAATCGACAAACAAAACCACTTGAAACCACATATACTAGTAATACGAGTATAATAAGCCATAAACCAGTATTGCCATTTGAAACCGCATAAGTTAAACAGTAGTGGTCTATCGATCATTGGCACCCAAAATTATAATGCTTTCATAATTAAACCTCAGATCAAATAAAAAACCAAGACAGAGCGCTGCGAACAATACAGTGAAGCATGTCAAAAGTACACCGCCGCTCTGTCCATACACGCTCACACGCACACATTTACAAACTTTTACAATGACACTACAATTAAACTACACCACACAAAGTGCACACATGTTTACGAAACCGGCTTCACTTCACTGATGACAACGCTCTGTCTTGGTTTTTTATTTGGTCTGAGATTTAAACAAATCAACAACAAACAAAAGAAACTGATTGACCTTTCTCTCTTTTCAAAAACGAAAAAAATTGATCAACTCATCATACCCAAATAATTTCATTCATCTGTCTACAACAAACGCTACAGACCCAGAACCCTTGTAAATCGAATCAAATGATCAAATCCACGTCATTGCAATAATTTGCAGGAGGATTACGATCATAAAAGCCTATTAACATCTGACGAGGAAAGAGGCCTGATCAATAAAAATAGGGTCACGATTGTCGACATTATCTTCCGAGACCAAATGACTCTGTTATCGATTCCAATAAATGCCCTTCTTTTATTTCAGAAGCGGCAAAAAAAGAAATTACAGCGAGCAGCTGAAATTCTCATTAAAATTCCATTACGACACCGTCGACTCGAATATGGCTATAGATTTTGATGGCGAAATTATTTTTTATAACAGCTTATGTAACGACATCGGGTCGTCTGTAATTTCAGTACGAGTTTCTGTACCAGAACTTTTAGGTAATGATTATATAGTAAATGTAAGTAAGTGAACTGAAATATGTCTCAAGGTTAGAAAAAGTTAAGTATTTTACTGTTGCAAATTTAGTACCCGTTATTTTTCAGATGATTTGTTAACGTACGTAGATAAATATGTATAGCTAGTCATTGTTAGTTTTTAACTGAATACTTTTGGAAATCTGAAGGCTGGAACACAACCTGGACACTTTTAATGGAAAATCGCGAAATTTCTTACGTTTTTTGCAATTTGCAGGTTCGTGTCAGGTTGTATCTTGATCAAAATATGCTACGCGACCATATCAAATATGTATTTTTCCTTTTCTTTGTTTTTTTTTTAAATATCCTCGTATCATTAGAACTAAGTCAAATTTGTTCTCAAATGTCATGATTTCATGAAAAAATCTTTCAATGGAACAAATATAACTTACAGAGATGTATTAATGATTATAATTCTGTAAATACAACATACGAGTACATTACTACTGATTTATTATGTAGTCCCACTGTTCCATTGTGTAAACGCGAATATTCAAAATATACTTTTACGCTGCCAACATGCAGCTTATGTCATTTTTTTATTTTCGCATCTTGTAGCGCACGTAATTTTTAAGAAAATTATTGATAAGTCTTGTAAAAACTTCTTATTTTTGAATATTATCAACAACGAACAGTCAACCAATGCCAGTCAATTAAACGTGGAAGAAAATTGGAAAGAAACGGCGTAGGCGGGCCGAGGCCGCCGGCATCCTCTTTAGAATCAGTAATAAAGGCCCATCAGCAAAAGTCTTATAATGTTGTAGACGAAGAAGATAACACAGGTATGTATGTGTGATATTATTGAAAAAATTCAGTGGATTACGATTGATTGATTTAGATTGCAAAGTAGCAGAAAGCTTATAAATATCCGCCATACTGTCGCTGTTCGAGTTCGAAGTTCGAGTTATGGCAGGACTTCGAGGCTTGATCTCGAACCTCAAGGTTAGGAAAAACGCACAAAATATAATATGTATACCTAGAAATTCTATGGTATACACCTGTTAATGTTCTGTGATGCACCACCTATGCATGACATATTGTTTTCGCTCGTGAGAAATTATTATTACAATATTGATAAAGAATTATCAGTTCTTTACACTTATTAATGTATCATTAGACTAAGTTATTCTAATGATGATAGTGTGCTTTGTAGATACCCAAGAACTATTGGATGATGACCTAAGGAATCCCGTTCAGCTCCAAGAAAACCTAAATGATTTACCTAAAAAGTATTTAAAGTGATTAAGTATTAAAAGAAGTTCAAATTCAAATTGAAAATATTTTATTTCACATAAACCTATAAGGGCCGAGTCACACCGGAATGGCAGCGGCCGGCAGCGGCTGCCAGCGCCTTCCAGTGGCTGCCAGCGGCCGCCAGTGGCTGCCAGTGGCTGCCAGCGTCCGCCAGCGGCCTCCGGCGTCGCCGCTACCGACCTCGCGCGACCTCCAAATCCCACGTGCCTAGTCTCCTCTTGACTTGTTTAGTTTCTAGATAAGAACCGCGGGCGGCCTCGCGTCGCCGCTGGCAGCCACAGGCAGAACCATCGACAAGATGCGTGTGGCGTGCGGCCGCTCGCGTCACCACGGGCGGCCTCGAGACCTTTCAAGCTTTTCAAGTGATACTGGTCTTTTAAGTATGTAGATAAAGTTTAAAATTATTTCACACTGAAAGTGCTCGCCGCGTCGCTGCCGGCCGCTGCCATTCCAGTGTGACCCTACGCTTAGGGCACTTATGAAACGTCAGAAGCTAGGTGCACGTTTCCAATCGGTCGTTTCCTATGGAGAAGAGTCGGCAAGAAACTCCACGGTTACTCTTTTAAAAGTAATTGGTTTTTATAATGTTTTCAAATAAGAATGTTAAAAGCTATGAGAGGACAGTGTAGGCCTATCAACAAGTACCAGGTACTTAGCAAAATATAAAATGGTCGACTGATCTACAGTCTGTTAATCCTACAACGATCTCACATAAAAAATAAAAATAAATATATATAAAGTAACAAAACAAAAGACGAGAAGAATGAGCTATGTAAAATATATTATTGTAATAAAATTACTGTTGAATTTACTATTACTGGATGCTTCGAAATTGAACATGGACCAAGAGTGGAGGACCACCATAGCAATAAGGAATTGCTTTACCGCAATGTTATTAGTAGGTATTAGTAATTTGATAAAATCAATGAAAAAACACAAAGAATATCGAAATTCTTACAGATGTTTTAAGACCAGTTAAGCTATATAGAAACATTATTAAAACAACAGTTGCTCTGAAATGGAAAAGTTTCCTGTTTAGTGAAAAGTTTAATGAACACGTCAAGTCCGCAAAAGTAGTTGAAAAGGCAGCCCCAACTACACTTTTAAGGAAATATATGGAAAACTTCGCTCCTTCACATTCGAGTCGAACCAAACAGGGGAGGGGAGGGCAGGTATTAACCTAGGACCACGAGGAGAAACCAACAGCAGAGGACTTCATCAGGTAAGAATTACCGACACAGACCTGTGCGCCAAATATAAAGGTAAAGACATGTGCATGTTTTTTTTTTGTTTTTTTTTTTTTTTAAAACGTTGCCCCACACTAAGAATTTCTTCTTGTATCGTGAGTGCGTTTACAAACATAGAAACTCACATAGGTACACTAACACCCACAACATGTCGACATACTCGTATCATATGACATGACATATCGTCGTTGATACTGCAATACCGCGTAACTAACAGTGGATAATACCGCGGAAGTACAAAAGTATCAAATTTTAGATTTGGCGGCAATGAACCATCGATGCCGATTGGCTACGGACCTCATTCACAGTTCGGCTTTTCGCTCATTCAATACGCCACCAATCACAACTAGTTAAAACCGCGTGAGCAAACTTGTCAAAATAATTTGACCAATACCGCGCATTCTCGCGATCATAACAAGGAGATGTGTTGTTTTTGTGTGGTGCTCCGGAAAATAAAAGTATTTTCACAGTAATACGAAGCTGATCGGTAAGTTTTTAATATTATTTTAATGCTTGTTTCTTAATCAATTTGGTTACATAATAGAATCTATAAATTCACTTACTTTACAAGTAAAATTTGCACTAATTGTTGTGCTGGTAGTTCCGCGGTTTTGAATTTTTATGTTTTAGTTTACATGTTAGCTAGTTACGCGTATTTGTTGATTTTGTTTTGAAAATTTTATCTTATCAATGTATTTAGAAAAATAATACTTTAACTCCAAGTATTTTTTTTAATCTAGAGCAGACCAGTAGTGACTGGTATTTAAATATAATTACAATTAGTGGGTAGCTTTCTAGTTTTTATCAATATCTATTACTTTTGTTTTAGACGATCATGTGTGATGTCAACATGTCGTTTTAAATATTTTTATTCTTGTTGGCAAAAGATCGCACAAGATAAAGTTATCTGGTCATGATTGAAGGGATATAAAATTCCATTTATGGAAATTCTTACACAACATAATACCTATATATCAGCTTAAAATTGTGCCTTGTCAGAGTCTGAAAATATAGTTATAGAAACTCTTATATTATTAGAGTTTCTTTCACAACAATTCAATAATGGCAGTTCATATACTTCACTCAACATTAATAGATCTGCATTGTCATTGATCACAGATTCTGATCTTGGGACGGATCCTCAAATTAGGAGGTTCTTCAAATTACGACCAATTATTCATCCTGAATACTGATGATATGTGGGATCCATCAATGCTACTGAATTTTATAAAAAGATGGTACTTATTACAAGAATTACCACTTGACAAAGTAACCATAAAGAAGGTAATTCATTCAGCTCTTACTAGTGCTCAAGGAAACCTTATCTGTAATTGGACTTAATAACATCCAATTTATTGATTCAGATATAAACTTAAAAATCACTGATTTGTTAAAACTTCTAAGACAGGAAAACAGCAAACGAGTGTTATGTTACCCTATTTTCATATGAAACCTGACATTTGTCCCGCGATTACATAAAATATTACATACACATTAATTGTGTAAGCCTTAGTTAGTTAATACAGAAAAATTAGTAATTCATTTTAAAAAGCCGCATAATTATGATAGTAGCCAAACAATTAGTTGTTGGATTAAGAGGGTTTATCCTAAAAGTTGGCAACGTCGCAAATAACTGTCAAATATTTACCTGTTTTGATTCTTATAGCAATATTACTGTAGAAATAAGAAATTTGGCTAACTAGAGAACTAGAATTTTAATAATGATTTGCAATTATAACATTAAATTTGATGTTGTAACCATTTTAGGTGTATAAAACGCATTTGGAAAGTTTCCAAATAGTTTTTTTACTAAAACTAAACATTCGGTGTTACGATATTAATTATTGCATATCATAATCAATATTCTAGTTCGCTAGTAAGCCACATTTTTATTTCCACACAGTAATATTGCTAAATTAATCAACACAGTGAAATATTTGACATCTATTTGCGACGTTGCCCACCTTCAGAATAAACACTCTTAAACATACAATGATAGACAGGGGTATAGACGACATCAAGCCATTTACTCCTCATTCAACACGTCATGCTTCAATAGCGAGTAGAAGTGTGTCAGTAAATATTAAGTATCTATAAAACAATTAGTTGATCCATAGGATCAAAAGTTTTTGTAAACCATTATAATAAACCTTTGATTAGAGAAAATAATAAATATCTCTTTGGCAAGACTGCTGGTAATGTTTAGACTGATGTGCTTTTTGTCCTAAACTAATAAATAGTCAAAGGAGTATACTGAATACTTGATTGATATTTACATTTAGAAGACAATTAAGTTTAAATGTTGAAAAGTTTTTCAGTTAAATTAAGAGCGTTTATTCTGAAGGTGGGCAACGTCCCTAATAGATTTCAAATATTTCACTATTTGGAAACTTTCCAAATGCGTTTTTTACACCTAAAATGGGTACAACATCAAATTCAATGTTATAATTGCAATTCATTATTAATATTCTAGTTCGCTAGTTAGCCACATTTTTTATTTCCACACAGTAATATTGCTAAATTAATCAAAACAGTGAAATATTTGACATCTATTTGCGTCGTTGCCCACCTTCAGAATAAACGCTCTTAAAAGGTAGATTTTATGATATTTGAATGTTTTATTATTTAATAGTGTCAAACATGTTTGTAATTTGTAACTTCATCTCTCTAAACATCTACATAGTAAATCAGGATAATTATCGAGGACTAAGCATGAGATAATTACAAAATTAAACGAACTTACCTTACTTACCTAAGTAAAGTTGTATTGTAATTATACGAAGTACTTAGTCCTCGATACTATGTTGGGATCCCAAGCCCTAAACAAAACCATAGTTTGTTTTTGACCCTGGGACTGAAGTTGGAGAATTACTGTCTGTTAATTTTAATTCTCTCATTGCAGATTACTCTAAATAAAATGACATAAGCTGGATATGTTGCCAGCGTAAAAGTTTGTTGTTTCATTGTTTGTTATTGCTAATATTAAAAAATAAGTAGTTTCTATAAGAAAATTCAATAATTTTCTTAAAAATTATGTGTACACAACGCGAAAATAGTGAAATTATATATAATATAAGCTATGTATGTGTTGCCAGCGTAAAAGTTTTTTTTGCAGGATTTTATTCTCTGAATATTAGAGGGACTACATAGTAAATCAGGATAATTATCGAGAACTGAGCACTTTGTAAAATTAAATTGGAACTTAATACCTAAGTGAAGTTCTATTGTAATTATAGAAAGTGCTTAGCTCTCGATAAGTTCATTTAATTTAGTAATTAAGTTATGGTCGCGAATCATATTAATAAAAACCTGACACTGACCTGCACATAAAAAAAAAAACGTAAGAAAATTTTAATTTCGAGGGCTTAAACTCAAACTCAAACTCAAAGCATTTATTCAATTAAACCATTTACAGGCACTTTTGAATTGTCAAATAGTCGCGTCAGTTAGTCAGAAAGTTGAAGCTAGTTGCCCATTCCAAAATGTAGATCTTTATGGAGAAGAACGGGCAAGAAACTCCAAGGACACTCTTTTAAATATAGAAAATTACAAAATCCTGGGTACATTATTCTTGTTGCTTCTATATGTGAGAACAATGTACAAAAAATAATCAAAACAATTCAAAATATAAGATTAAAAATAAGCCTTTAATAATTTTTTTTAATAATTTAAACTATATTTTTTAGGGTTCTATGTTCAACAAGGAACCCTTATAGTTTCGCAATGTCCGTCTGTCTGTCTGTCCGTGGCTTAGCTCAGAGACTCTCAGTACTAGAAAGTAATTTGGCATGGGAATACATTTTTTTTTTAGGGTACCACCCCCTACTCGTAAAGTGGGGATGTTTTTATTCTCATCTGTCCCTTTGGTATGGGCTATCGTTGGAAAGATCGTTCAAAAATATTGTGAGTGTGTAAAAACCATTTTTGGATTCAGGGATCCGTTTGCGAAATATTAAGCTTTAAAGTGCTAACTTTTGTTAGAGTCGAGTGTCCCCACCCCTTGCCAGCTAAATGGTTTTTTAGTTAAGTGAAAAATTCACAGCTGTAGTACCTATAAATAACGAAGATAAAAGTAAATATATCAAAGCTAAGTAGGCTTTACAGGTTAATAAGTAATAATCGACCAACTTACAGTTGCAGTTGCAAAAACATGTTTTCCCATTCATTCCTTATGGGAGAACATGTTTTCCAACTACAATGTTAAGTTTGTTCTTGGGATAAATTCATCCCAGCTACGGAGCCCTTCATTCTGCATGGTCCTACACGCACTTGGCCGGTTTTTTACAAATGGATTTGGTAGTCAGACGAAGTCAAGCTACTTAACAGAATATAAACACATCTCCCGAAGTTGACATCCACAAAATATGATAAAACCTTGGGTAATCTGGTATCACACAACAAAGAAATACAATCTACTTTATCATCCCAAAAATACAAAAAGAGGATCAAATAGTCAAAGGAAAATGCGAATAAAGACCGAAACTAATAAGGCCCTTTCCTTGCATACACTCGAATATATTATTTCAAACGAAATCTATTCAAATGCGGTAAACTTGGGATCCTCTCCCGGTAATCACGGATCCGATCGGGCTTTGATTGACCTTTATGCAAATTCCAAATTTGCCCAGGAGTACAGAACCCAGGTTGTTTAATTGAATAATTAACCTGTCCAACGCACTTCGTTATAATTTTAAATTACTTTACAGCTTCGCCATTTGTACCGCCTTCAAAAATTTCGGGAAAATTATTGGTGTTTTTTTGCGTTAAAAATACAGTATCTGGTATTTCTGATAAGGCGATTGTAATAACAACTTGGTGGCGGTAAACAGAAACGCTGATAAGTTCATTGAATAAAAGTGGTATTTTTTAGGTATATTTATACATCTTTTGAAATTTCTGGTTTAAATTTTTATTGATTTTTGCTCTGATAAAAAAAATACCTTAAAAAAACAGTTTTTTTTTTCATCTTTCTGAATAACCGACTCTTTGCCAAATGTGCGTAATTGGTAAAAATGGTTTAATTGAAATAAATGCTTGGAGTGTGAGTTTGATAAAACTACTAGGATTCTGACTGCAAATGATTAACTCAACGGCCTGTCGTTGATACACAAAATCAATATCAAATTCTGCATCAATTCCACATCAACAAAACTGGCTTTGTTGATGTGGATCATTCATAAGTATCGGTTCAATACCAACAATAATTAACCAGACGTACCTACTTATTTAACTTTACTTTCCTCCAAAAGTTTCAATTACTAGCTCAGTATTATTAGCTGAATCAATTCATTTAAAAACATCCATTCAAAATCTATATTCACTTATTCCGCGAACTCGAATCCCGACGTTTTCCTGTCCGTCCATTAAAATTCAGCCACTCGATAAATAAAAGTGAAATAATAACAAGTCTCAATTGATCCCCAAACTGTAGAGCTCATGAATCACAAAAGTTAAACTCTATCCCGTCCTAATTAGTTCTTTATTGATCCCGAAAATCTCGGGACTAGTGGCCTACCCTTTCCATTTTAATGAGACCGTTCTTAGTTACATGGACATGTTTCCCTATAATCCGAATAAATATTTATGGATGGTGGTGTTTGTTTTAGTGTTGCATGCATTATCGGGAATAGGGTGGCCCTTTCTATTTTATTTACTTGGTATTATTTAGGTTAGGTTTGATCCTAGCAAGTAGAGGGTTTTGCATGTAGGGTTTTTAACTGTGAATGGGAAATACCATTATTCTATTTAAACTTGTTTTTACTGATTACATTGTTTTGAATTTTAAAACACTGGTAACTAAGGATAAAATATCAGTCTACGACTTGACACCAACAATGTATTATTCATTATACTTTTAGAGCCAGAATTCATAAAATTTACGACCCTATTTTCGCCAATCTCCTTCAAATTCACGTAGAATTGACGAGATCAACACTGATTTCCATATTTCGATTATAAGCCAGCTTCATTTGAAAATCAATGTTTCTATCCATATTTTGTTTGTATAAGTATAGGTAGTTTCCTTTGCACAAACAAAAACATTACGTACTAAATCACAACGATCGTTTTCCCGTATTAGCTAGTCAATTAGTTTATCGTTCGGCAAGACGTAGGATGCAATAAACTCTGTCCACTCAATTTGCTACAAAAGTTATAGCACCAAAGAGATTTTGTTATAAATAATTTAAGGAATCACATTTGATTTACGTTGCCCATAAAACGCTCGAGCCAAACCACTATGTTTGTATTAATTTCTGGCCATAACACGCCTCCTGAAATTGCCGGGAATTTTGCTTTGAAATTTTTGGTCCAGTGCATGGTGGGGTTGGATTTAAGTACGCTTTCTGTTTTTAATTACTTACAGAGATCATCGTGTGTTTTAAACCTTTTGTCTTTACTTTGGTGTAGAAATACAAAAATGCTACACAATTTTTCTTATCGCAAAACGATGCGCAGGTTCTTGTTGAAACTATATAAGATATACGTTTAATCACGTTAAGCCGAGGTACGGAGGATTCTGAATAAACTTATAAATTATGTTTTTTTTTTCTCTTGGAATTAAATTAAATGCGTTATTGGGTTTCCTATCAGAAATTTCTTTGATTTGTGCCCGGTTGATGGCAATGGACTCCCCCCTATTACATGAAACTTAAAACATAACTGGCGGAATGTAGATGTACTGTAAGGTACACCTCTATTAATGCGGCGGGTCGCGGGAAGTCCAGGAACACGTGTGGGTTATAGTCAGTAAGAGTCTGACACGCTGACACTTGTCCCGCTCCGTCCAGAGCGGGACAAGTTATTTGATAATTTTCCAAAAAATAAAAAAAATACTTATCCCTTCGGGGATTGCAGGCGTCAGGTTATCGTATGAATTGAGTGATTAAAAATTTAAATTCAGTAAAAGTACAGCAGTCATCAGTTTAAAAACCCAATGTTTTATCAAAAAAATACACTTGACGGCCCCCACACTTAAGGTAAATGTAATAAATAAATAGTAAGTGTGTAGCCTTAAGCCGGAGACTGATGACTTGCAACGTTTGTTTGTAATGTATCGAGTTTTTGTAACGTGTTACAGTAGTCAGTGCAGCGTGCCGAGCCGCTCGATGCAAGCGCCAGATCCTCCACTCGACAGTCGGCTTTTTCGTGAATTCTTTTGGAACTTGTTACAGTAGTCAGTGCAGCGAGCCGAGCAAACTCGAAGCGAGCATTGCGAGTGTATGTCAACCTCTACGTCCACCATTGTGAATATAATGGAGCCATGTGCTCGAAGCGAGCGTTCGCCGCGTCTTGTGTATCGCCGTTTTGTAACCAAGCTCACCTCGAATGATACATTACAAACAAACGTTGCAAGTCAGCACTCACAAGCTCATATTGCCTGCACTAATTCATCTGCCAAGCGTTGTGACAATGATATTTAGGGCCATAAATTGTATTGCTGTAGGTAGCCCGTTGTGCTACCTACGTATAAGCTAACGTAGCTACGTATAGGCTAACCAAGTATTTACTATGCTGTAGCACTCTATCACAGTATAATAAAGTAACAGTATTATATCTCGGCAGTGACCTTGAAATAATTGCCTACGGCCGCTCGGTATATGAACATTTCATGTCCCACGTAACTGCCACGCACTCAATACTGTTGCGTACATACAATGAGATTTCAAAGCCCGTCGTTTCGGCGTTTTTCTATAAAGACCTAATACTATTACTTGTTTATACTGCGACTCAAGTAAATCTTCAATAGAACATGACTCGCGATTATAATGGCATAATGTAGGTAAGTAAAGTATATGGCTATCGAATAAAGGCTGATTTTTTTAATTGATTGCCAGATAATCTTTAACTGAAGAATAAATATGACAGTTGGACATATTTTCTATGCAAACGCTGTCAAACCCAATATTTATTCCTCAGATTAAAGTTATCTGACTATTGAAAAATCATATAAACTTCTTATAAGTTTAGTTAACGGTACTGGACTCACTTTCTTGGCATGGAAATCAAGGAAGGCAAGTCGATCAAAATTAAATTTCGGGATAACCATTCAATGTCAAAGTAGAGGGTTTTTTTTTTTAGTGTGGCATCTTGTCAAATAACTTCTCCCGCTCTGGGCGGAGCGGGAGGGCGTGTCAGACGTTTACTGACTAAAACCCACCCGTGTTCCTTCAGTTGCCTCTACATTCAAAATTCAAAAGTCATTTATTCAAACTAGGCTGAGAATCAGCACTTTTCGAACGTCAAAATTACATAAGACAGTACCCAAAACGCATTGCCAGAGGACACGGTATCCCTTTCGGACTTTCCCGCGACCCCGGCAGGCATCGGTTCTAGCAGACCCCTTCCGTTGTGCTGACTGATCTCTTTGAGGCGCGCGTGGAACACAGCGCCTCGTCGACTGGACCTTATCGAACAGCGAGCTACATTGCTCACCGTACGCAAGCCCGCGCCTACGTACGGTGGCCGAGAATTGGCCTGCGATTCCCGACGCCCAGGGCGTCTCCTGTGGAATAATAAATGTGACAGGCGCAGAAGAACAGACTGGCTATAAGAATAATTATACAGGGTGGCAGGGCGAAAACTGTGTGGTGATGGCATCGACGCGAAAACTGTTACCATGGTACCATTCAGTACATGATTCTAAACCCCCGTGCGCTGAAATATTTCGTCGGTTATTAAAAAAAAAACTGCTGTTTCATAGAATAAAAGTGCAATACCTACGCGGTCAAAAAGTATGGCATAGCAGATATTTTTTTTAATAACCGTCGAAAAATTTCTACGTAGTGGGGTTCAGATTCATGTACTGAATCCATGGTAACAGTTTTCGTCAGTCCCTGCCACCCTGTATACGGCACTTTTCAACGTCAAAATTTACAAAAAAAAAATCTAGTCGCCTAGTGGGCATTTGATAAATTAAGTATCTTGTAAATTTGATTCTAGGCGCTTTAGTTGGCATTCGATAAATTAAGTTTCTTACTCTTTCTTAGACTTAATTTATCGAATGCCATCATTGTACTTGTGTACCTATATTATTACGAGTAATGTGTAGATACATGACCACACACTAAAATAGGGATTTAATCAAGGGTGTCATATTTATCACATTAGTTCAAGCTCGTTATAGCCTTAATGGTTGTTATCTAAGTTACTATATCTACGTATGTGCGAGTGTCCGGAACAGTAATTAATTTGAGGCTAAATAATTATCAGTAAGTATGTAGCTACATTTATTTTAGTCGTAAACAGCTATTCATTTATTTATTTATTTATTGTTAGGAGAACCAACAGCTATAATAAATGGATAACAGTTGTATATGAAACATACAGCCAATTACAGGTTCTCACGGGTTCTATATTGGTTGTTTTTTGATATTCAAAAGTGCCTGTAAATGGTTTGAGTTTTTTTAATCGTTGGCAAGATTTAAACCGAGGTAAGAGGTAAACCGTCCTTATTGGTGGCAAAGATACAGGCTTGCCTAGTTTGCCCTTTGTATTATATTTTAGGGGGAAAAAAAACGTTTTTTTTTCTTAAAACTGTGTAAATAGTAATAAGTAATAGTTTAGTGTCACAAAGATACATAAATTATACACTGATTAACACTTCATCTGACAATAGCAAGTGCATCAAAACAGTCAAAGTTTGACCACCTGTCCATAATATCTTTCAAACACAGATCTTTCATCCTATGCGAGTGAAGGTAATTCCTGTTTTCATTAACCCTAGGCGATACTTTATGACAGCGTAAATAAAAGATGGATGCTGGAGCTGGATTTTCAACGCTCGGCTTAGGACTGAAAGTTGAAAATCCAGCAGCATACTTTTACTTAGGCATTTATTTAGTTAAACTCAATCGACATTCATCCAATGCGTCAATCATTTGATTTCGCACACCATCTACTGCACGGAGATAAGTATTATGTGAGGTCATGCGTTCGTTTCAGTCCTGCCCGTAACTAAAGCGAGGGTTTATGACGTCATTGACATTTATTTAGTTAAACTCAATCGACATTCATCCAATGCGTCAATCATTTGATTTCGCACACCATCTACTGCACGGAGATAAGTATTATGTGACGTCATACGTTCGCTTCAGTCCTGCCCGTAAGTAAAGCGAGGGTTTATGACGTCATTGAGTAAATCTCTTTTAGAGCAGTATTGACGATCATCGGTTTTGAACGGTAGTTGCTTATTTAGACGCAGTTTGTCTTTTGATATGGATTTTGGGGATTTAATAGTCTATCAATTCTGATTGGCATTAGATTAATGTTCGATATTTTGGCAGAGAATCAGCAAAAGTAAAACATTAGGTAGAGCCACAAAAATTTTAACACTTGCGTAAAATTTTGTCTAGATTGATGCCTGAAAAATTGCGATATGATGTCCGTTGTGTACATAGCATCTGGGCGACCGAGCTCTGCTCTGGTGAAAATAGAGAATGCTCATTTAATAGTATAGGAAAGTTCATACTAATTCCACGCTGCCATGATAGTACATACTAATTCTATACTGCTAAGTCATAATTCTAAGGTGTCATTATTCTTGTTATAAACTTTGGGCGACTGAGCTCTGCTCGAGTGAAAATACGGAGCAAACGAATTTTCCCAGATATGAGACCTAGCTTGGTCAATTTTTCGCCCCTATCAACCCCTATATTGCAACTTTCATCGAAATCGTTAGAGCCGTTTTCGAGAACGTGATTACAAATATATATATACGATGAAGACAAGGAAGTTTGGCAATAATTTCTTCGGCACATGTGGCTTTCCTGGTACATCATTAACGGCATATTATGTAAGAGTCTATTTACTGCTCCCAAATTACCCTGTTTATTTTTTTTACATTCTTCCTTGACATAATCTTCCTAATATTTGACATTATATACCTACAATTTAATTTCAACAATTTATTATGATAAATATTCAGATTTTTTACAGTTGTAATAGAAAAAAATAGTTTTTTTTTTTTAATTTATTTATTCATATTTTATAAAGATTCTTTTCTATTTTGTGAATGTGAGAACGCTGTAGGCTTAGTGGACTGTAGATTTATTGACCATCTTCTATTTTGTTAAGTACCTGGTACTTGTTGAAAGACCTACATTGTTCTCCCATACTTATTAATACTGTTATTTGAAAATATTGTAAAAGCCAATTATTTTTAAAAGAGTAACCGTGTAGTTTCTTGCCGGCTCTTCGCCATAGGAAACGACCAATTGGAACCGTGCACCTAGCTTCTGACGTTTCATAAGTGCCCATGTTGGTGTATTTGAAATTATTTTTTTTTTTTTTTTTTTTTTTTTTTTTTATAGGATTGGTTATAACTGAACATTTCCAACTTCAGAGAAAACTAAATCTTTACTAAACACTGATAGAACAAAGAAAAACTCTTTACACAAGAAAATCTGTAGCAAATTAATGAAAAAATAATTAAGCAGACAACAATGACACCTAATTAGTCAACGTTATCAAACTCACAAAGCTGAATCCTATCACCGTTACAACACAGCATAATTGAAACAATTTTTAATTAAAGTAACTCACTCGTTAACGACAGAACAAGCGTATCAGATTCTAAAATGTATGTCAGCGTGTAAAAACCAATTTGGCGTCTGTGAAGCCTCACGGGCACAGAGTAGATAGATACAGAAGGTCAGCTCCATACAACGAGCTAAAACGCAATCACATATAAACGCGTACGTACATACAAGGTGTAAAAAATCCATCACATAGCCGTTATCTACGCATTCTGTACATCAAACTTAGTAATATTGAGCAAAAACGATTCCTGGTGAACGACTTTATTCTTGGTGTGAAAAATCACTGTTTTCGGCAGGGTACAATGTAACGCACGCAAAACATAGAGCTTATGGGTGCATACAACGGTACAGGATTTGTGGGGGTATTTAAACTTAAGTTTTAAATTTTGAACTAGCTTTCGTGAAAAAAACTAAAAATGAGGTAAAACTTTGACCTTCAGTATGTCCGTAGCCAGAAGGTTCCCAGGAATGGGCCACTACAAAAAAAAAATCACAATGATGGGGCGTACAAGTGGCTCTCGGCTTCGTTGAACACTTTTTACACCCGCTAGATCTCAAACAAATGCCAGTCGCGAGATGCTTAGACTGGCTGTACGTGAAGCATTTCTCTGTGTTCGTGCGTTTTCGCTCGTTATATGGAGGCGACCTTCTGTATCTATCTATTCTGTGTCACTTGGGTATATTAGACTCCCCTGCATTGCAATTAATTCATAGTAACGCGAAATTTAATTAATCCCCCGATGTTTGGAATGATAATTGGGGATTGCCACGGAATTCCACACTTGGAAGGGTGATGGAATCGTAGGGTTGTCATAGGTGCAAATATTCAGATGTTTTCGTTTCTAAAATATGATGTTGAATTTGCGGGTTCGTATTTGTAGGTGCCGTTTCAAGTTAATAGAGTTAGTAGGTACCGAATTTGGTTCTACACTTGGAGTTTTTTTAACTAAGTACTGAGAATGAATAATTTTGTTTTATCAGTGCCTGGCTGTGCCCAGAGGTTTCACACGCATAAGTCTCGATTTCATGAGAATATCGGGATAGGTCATGGTCTACCCATATGCCAAAATTCATTCAAATCTGTTCAGCCGTTGTAGCGACAAAGCGTAACAAACAAACATACACAAAAATTAATAATCTTTTCTTTGTAATATTAGTTTAGATACTTATGGTGCAATAGGGATGATGCCTGGGTAAAAAAAATGATATACTAATTAGTCCGTCAGTTAGATAATAAAAAATATTTGACACGTATTTTTTGCTTTATCATATTAATAAAAATTACTTAGATAAAACGCATTTTAGGTTGGGGAGTGGGGGTCGCTACGTCACTAGTATGTATAAAATCTACATACTAGTGACGTCATGGCAAATTTTACCTCAATGTATCGCCGTAATCTTTTTTATATATTATGATTACGTAAAAAAATAAAAAATATGTGTCCAATATTTTTTTATAATCTCAAAGACGGACAAAAAAAAATGTTTAGTCATCATCCCTATTGTACAAAATTTAAAGGTTATTTTCAAGTAGTATGACTGTAAGTAAGTCAGGGTCAGAAGACCAGATGTGAGACGAGGAATATAATAGGAACTTCTACGGGTGCCTCTTTTTATGCATATTTTAAATTTACATCAGACAGCACCCTTAAAAACCCATTATTTCGTAATTTTCTATTCCCAATTGGTCCTTCTGCTCAAGGGATATAACTATACATGTTTACTACTCTGCCAACAGGTCCTACTTTCTTTGAAGTTGTAAAGTACCACTCAGGAAAGTACTTGAGTTCCAAAAACTCACAGCAAGTGCAAGGCGTTTTTTAAGACGAAGGATGAAAACTTTTTGACAAATAAGGCTGTTTGACAGACAAGAAAGTATTTGAACATGCTTTATTTTATTTTTTTGACGACGATTTCTTATTAATCCTCTGTATCAGAAGAACGTTTATTATATACCTACTTTGCAGTTAACAACACAGCTATATTTGAAGGTATTTTTTGATATTTTACTTTAGGTTCTCGAGTAGGTATTTCTTAGCAGGAGCATATATTGTTATTGACTGTTGAATATTTTGTTGACCAAAAATATTGGCTTATCAGTTCGTATTCAAGCATTTCTTTTTGTTGTCCATTTTTAGACCCAATCAAGTTTTACGTGTCCAGCAGTGTCGGCCATATTTGATTTTTACAATATTTGTCTTCGAATGAAACTTATTTATTCATCTCTGTGCTCCTTTTCTGGATCAGGAAAATATCGAAATATTTGTCCTAGTTTTTTCGGCTTTTATTTAGAAAGTAAAGGGAGCATTGAAAATTTCAACCTAAATAAAATTTGTTTTGACATATTGACGTTGACCATAATCTATTAAATAAAAACTGGCCAAGTACGATTTGGGCTCACACACGAAGAGTTCCGTAACACCGTACAATAATTAGTACAAAACGCGGAAAAAAAATGTTTCTTGTATGAGGACCCTCAAAATAAAATAAAGTTAAAAATTAAACTTAATTTTATTTTGGGAACCCTAAAAATATGTACCTAATGTTAATATATCAAAAGTTAATATATTTAAATAAAATTCCTTATGAATCGGACTATTTATTATTTGTTGATTTTATACAGTATATGGTACATGTTAAACAGAAGTTTTAAATTTCTAACTTGTTTAGTTGTTGCGATAGAGCTCGCACAAAAATTGTCTAAAACTGTCATTTTTACAGCTTTTTATTTATTTTTTAATTATATGAAATTTTTATTACTTGTTGTGTTAAAGCGGTAATAGAAATAATCTATGAAAATTTCAACCATCTACCTATTACGGTAAGGTTCATGAGATACAGCCCGCTGACATACAGACACGAGACGGACGGACGTACGGACGGACAGCGGAGCGGTTCCGTTTGGTACCATTCGGGTACGGAACCCAAAAAATTAAATACTTTTCGTTGGTCATTACTGAACAGCTGGACCGATTTGGATATTTTTTTATTTAAAATATTCGTGATAGTGCGAGTTAGGTTTTTATGGATCGAAAAATTGGAAAGACCCCGGAAATTTTTAAATTCGGAATTAAGTGTCGACGACGTCCATTTATTTTTGTATTGGACAACACAGTGTTTGTCTGGGCAGCTAGTTTAATAATTATAATCATCATAGTCATTATGGCAGCATATGATTACTCGTATATAGTATGGATCGACATTTATTTGTAAAACATCTGTATAATTAGTTTTTTACCCTATGTTAACAAAATTAATAAAATAATTGAATTGAATTGAATTATATTGACAGTAATTTTGAAGATCTCAGAACAAGGGATATGGAAATCTTTTGTACCTACTCCACAATCTCCATTGCTCAACATTTTTATTGTTTCGAACCTGCCCTAAGGAAATTCCTTTGAACTTATAAGTCAAGATTACACAGTAAACATATCACTCCACCACAATCAAGTTCACTCAATTGCCCCTTGCATCTAGAAAGGGACAATAAGCAGATAATATACACCTGCTATTCCACTTACGACCCCTCACTGGAATCCCCTCTGTTGTTAATGCCAGTATAGCACAAATCACATGCACAAACAGAGTTGTAATAAACATGTGTAGTGACTTTTATTGACTACTGAAACAATGCTACCTACATTGAAACATTAATAAATAATATGCGTTAATTATGTTTTACTAGCTGCGGCCCGCGGTTTCCCCAGTGCAGATTTCACCAATTAAATTGAACGCGTTCAGCACATCTAAACGCGTTCAAGAGCTGTCAGTGTTCAATATTCCATAACAATTTTTACACTGACAGCTCTTGAACGCGTTTAAAAAATGCTGATCGCATTCAGTTTCATTGGTGAAATCAACCCTAAGTCTCGCTCCCGTGAAAATATCGGGATAAAAAGTATCCTATGTCCTTAACTCAGGTCATGATCTACCCATGTGCCAAAAGAGCTAAATTATGAAAGCCAAACAACAAAAATAGTTGTATTCCGTTTAGAGCATGTTATTCTGTTCACTTTTCACTATAGGACCAAATCTGTAGGGCTATTCCTTGCGCTGTTATACGAGTTTAAAAAATACTCTTTTCAGTCATTATGTTGTCATTATATTATGAATAATAATAATACGAGTATGTAAAGGTTTTTATGCCAGTAAACATTAGAGTTATAATTTTTGACTGTGAAACTACTAAGGTTCTAGGGTTATGAGAAATAACGTTTATTTTTTTAAACAGTTGGTATACTGATTTAAATAGGTTTTGGGTTCGCATTTACTCCAAAAATGTATGGACGGTGAATGATCTCCTTTCATTTCAAATCCATTCCACCGTTTTCGCGTGAAAGCGTAACAAATAAACAAAGAAACTCAATTTCATATTTATAATATTAGTTAGGATTAAATTGTGCAGCAAATGTCGATTTATCGGTCAAAGGATGATGTCTATAGCTACTTTTACCTTTCTAGATCCACAGTGGAAAATGTATCTCCAATTCCACGCTTCTAAGGTCGATCCTTTCACACTTCATTTATCCAATAGGTACCCTACCTGCTCTGTGAAGATCGTCATCATATCTAGTAGCCTATCTTCTCATTCTTCTTCCGTCCCTGGTCCCGCTATTTAGGGGTGGATCTCTTCACTTTTCTGCGCCAAGTTATTCTGTCTTGGCTTTTGGCAATTGGGCTTTCTTGAGGGCTCTTTTTATATTTGACCACCAGGTCAATGGCGGGAGGCCTCTGCCTCTCTTTTGTTCCGGCAGATTAAGTGAAATTATGTAGTACCACATGATCTTCAATGCGTCTCTTAATGTGTCTATCATCTTAGGAGGTTTTCGACCATATTATCAGGGATTGGTATCTAGTAGACTATGATATAAGCTACAATCGGACCTCTTTCCGAAACCCCAACCGTTGAGTTCAGCACGGATTTATCAGTCCCGTTCAGAGCATTTTGTAGGTCTCATTTTAGGTTATGTCGGTAATGCCATATGAACGGATTTTTGTTGTTTGTCGTTTTCGCCAGACACATCACTCAAACAAAAAATAGCCTCTATCCATACAAAGGTCAAAAACTGTAAAACGCCATCATTACGCGTCACATAAAAAGTGTACCACAGACTATCTTTGCGCGTATGAAATCCTACCTTTGATGTTGTTGAGTGGCCCTCCGTAAGTGCGTCTGGGGGAGTCAACAGCCCTCCCCTTGTGGGACTAAGACTTCAAACGTTCTGATTCGCTTTTACACCTTGGAGTAGGCAGTTATGTCGAGATCCAGACTCAGATTTCAACGGACAATAGCGAGCCGTCTTTGGATTTTTAAAGCCCCTAATTAAAATGCTTTGATTATTTCTTTTGGGTTCAGTTTTTTTTTTTTTATAAGAGCTAACCGGTATTTTTATAAGTTTGTAAAGTTTCTTTTAATTTGTAGGTTTTCTTTAAGGAAAATGTTTGAAAGATGATGAACGTGGTTTGATTAATGTCTGTCTCGCTGTGAATTTTTTGAGCTTCTTTTTATTATGTTTCTAAATTATTTTTTGTTTGAATCTCAGCAAGCACACCTTAAAAATAAATGAGAGTTGTCTTCAGAATTATTTACAAACATAATTTATTCATTTAATTTTTAAGCTGCTTCTGTAATTTCTCCAGCAATTTTCTCCACCATCCTCAAAATAATATGCAAAACTTAAGCCAATTGACAATCAACCACAAATGTCAGTTTTAACTAAGGCCATACAAACAAATAAAAAAAGCCCACTGTCGCGATGTATGGCAAATTCTTTGTCGATGTAAACTCTAGGCCAAGTCTCACATTATTACGTTCTTCAAATCACTCACTTCAATCCTCGCTCTGCTAAGCCTTATGACAAAACCAAAATCCTTGACATTTTAATTATTATATGAAATCATCAAAATAAACCAGTTTTATATATACGAGTACATATATACTCGTACATTTACTTTTTTGAAAATTATATACAAAATGACATGATTACTTCGTAAAGTATTATATTATTTGAATTATTGTGAATGTGAGTATTATGTGGATATATTTTTTTCTCTTTCTTTCCAGTTAGTTTTAATGATGGTCTGGCAGTTTGAGCAGTTGATGCGGCCTACCCAAATGTCCTTTCTTTGGTATTGTTCGTCGAGTTTAGCTCCGTAAGTTCTGAGTTGAGCTCCACTATTCAGTAATAGTGGAGCTCAACTCAGAGCTTAAGGAGCATTTGTCAGTGACAAATGCTTGCACTGATTGGACAGGTCCACTCAAATCTGTGTGGTTCTTTCCTCAAAAGACCATTTCAGACACTAATCTACATGGTCCTCATATGGCTTGACCAAGATTATGTCTGGACTTTAAAAGAGACTGTGACCTCTGAGTTTGTTTCGACCTTTCTTCTCAGACTAGTCAGATGGGAATAATAATTAAATTAAATTAATATGACGTGTACTCGTAAAAGTAATTCCGATATCGTATTTACAAAATAAACAATTTCACTCAAGCAATCACATACCAATTTTGCCCCATATTCTGTGGAACCTAAAATGGCGTAACAACAGGAATCCCGTCCACGTGGTAACACAAAACGATTTTCATATTCTTTTTTAATTCAGTACTATTTTTCAAAGAGGAAAGACACCGTAATTTAGTTGAACTGTATTGTGTTGCCAGAATTCTGTGTGGCTAGAATAATTATTAAATAGTTGGTATCTCTGACGTTGTCACTGTAATGGTAGAACGAGTGTTTTGAGGGGAAATAAGTATCTCTGCAAACATTTATGCCGTTTCTCTTTTGGTAAAAAGTGCAAGACTAAGCTGCATCGGGACAACAGTCATACAAAACCAGTTAGAATTAAGTTCCATTTGCTGTATAATATGTACTAGCTGCACCCCGTGTTTTCATTCGCATATGTCTTGATCCCGTGGGAATATCAGAAAAAAAGTATCCTATGTCCTAACTTAGGTCATGGTCTACCCATGTGCCAAATTTCATCCAAATCAGTTCCGCCATTTTAGCGAGAAAACGTAACAAACAAACTCACTTACACATTTTTTATAATACTATAGTTAGATTAAATAATAGGCATACTGAAATAAATTAACAACGTTTGAGAGCAACGAAAAAGGAGGAGGAGCTCGTGGCTAAGTAATAACAGCCGCACGGATCAATCTATCAGGTTAAGCTACGCTTGCCGGGGTTGGTCCTCTCTTCACATACGTCTTTACATACCGAGACTCCTTCCGTGCCTCGGAAAGCACGTTAAGCCTTTGGTCCCGGCTGTCATTCGTGGATCTTTGACAGTCATTACGGGTCGTCAGAAGCCCGAAAGTCTGACAACCAGTTACCAAGTTATCAGTTACCAAGGGGTAACGCATTACCCAGTTACTGGGTTGTGGAGGTCAGATAGGCAGTCGTTCCATGTAAAATACTATTATTCAGCTGCATCCGGTTCGACTGGAAGCCGACACCAACATTTCATTTCATTTAATTTCATTTCATTTCATTTCATTTCATAGTTGGGAAAAGGTTATAAAGGCAGATTATATGAGAAAAACGAAAAAAAGAAAAGAATGAGTCGTGACGGTCAAAATGTTATACCTTTTTCGGTATAACTCTCATTCGCCGAGTGTACAGAGTATTAACTTGCGATAAGGAAGTTCGTTCCAAAAACTGGTATCTAATCAGCAATGTTACTTAAAAATAATCAATCTTTAACTTTTATTGACCAGAATTGGATCGTTGACAAATTGAGAACATTTCAATTTTGTTGACATACAGTCAATAAGAGTTAATAATTAATTATTATTAAGTGAGGTCACATGGTCACGGTTTCATGGCCAGGAATGCGCTGGATGCGGGAAGGACAGAACCGGTCGAAGTGGCGGTGCTTGGAGGATGAGGTCACACCGTCATAGGAGTAGCAGTAAGATTGTTTTAGGATATCAGTACCAACCATTTCTGTTTGTCAGTGTGTATCATTGGCACACAGAGTACCTAATGCATTTTGAACCGTAAATCGCTCCAAGCTCTTGCTTTTTATAAATTATGCAGCCGTAAAAGACGTTTAAGTGCTAATAACTAACCACAAATCGACACATTCTCTTTTTTTCTAAAAGATAGAATAACACTACTGAAAGATTTTATATAGTCTTTGTTTAAAATCGTTTCAGAAAATACTGTGCGGATCATCCCATACCAAGTCCAAACGAAACGTAAAAAGTTTACCTCTAACGTATAAGTTTACGTTATCGTGCTAAGAGACGACAATTTGTCATTACTTATTGCGCAGTTTTAGCTTCAAACTCAACACTTATTGCAAACTTTCTATAACGTGTGGCACTATTTATTAGAACTGAAATCATTTACCAAGAAACTTGGAAGTTCGTTTCCTTTTTGAAAGGAGTTACTGTAGTTACAAATAAATTGCTTCAATGTTTTTGAAACGTTATTTTGTAGTTATGATCAGCACACGTAGCATGACAACCATAGAAACCAGTTTTCTACGGGTTTTCTACGGGTTTTGTCGACGGAAGAATAGACAAAATGGCTGATTGTGATTGTTTATATGTCATTTTGTCTATTCTTCCGTCGACAAAACCCGTTTCTATTGTGGTCATGCTAAGCATGCAGCATTATAACGATTCTCAATATCTTAAGGCTATTTATTTATTTATATTTATATATACTTTATTGTACACCAGATTATACATTACATAAAGAAAAAGTAATACACTACAAAATATACAATGGGCGGCCTTATCGCATACTGCGATCTCTTCCAGGCAACCTTGGAATGGACAGTGATTTTCTGGACATAAAATGGGGTTGTCTTAGGTGCAAATAAAAGGTATATAGGTACAATATACTATAATAGATACACAGATAAATGCTTTATAATAGATACATGGATACATACGTACTAACTATATAAGCAACGAAAATAAATGACGAATATTATTACAGCTAACGATAAAAACAGAATCATAACGACAAGTAATGTTTTGCTATCAGCGGGGTAATTAAGTAATACTCATAAAATGGCAATTAATGGCAATGCTTTTTATTTTGACAGTTCACCCATGTTCTTTGCATTGTTTACATTGTTTAGTAGGCGAATTTTTAAAACCTTCAAAGCAATAGATAAACTTCAAATCCTTCGGATTTTGACGGATGGGTGTGAAAGTATGATAAGCAATTAGTAAAAATATTGTTTTACACTTTAAAGTGTTTAGCTTTAAAATTAATTGAATGAACTATAAAAATAATGGTTTCCATAAATATGCTTAGCTTATTACTATATCGTAGGATTATCTAATTATCTAGTCGCAGATAGATTGTATGATTCGTCATTTTGAACTGTCAATAGGTTAGGTTAGGTTAGGTTAGAACTGTGACCAACCGCGCTACTTCTAAGTTGCTCGCAGAAATTTGGTTAATGTTTATTAAAGTGATAATATTAAATCATTACAGATATATTATTATTTAAAAATACAAATTGATAGCTGTTTTCATCAAATTTAAAGTGCTATCCCCAGGATTAATATGGGTCATGACGTTTGCCTTTTTATTTAAATTTATTTTAACAACACAGCTATTGAAATAACCTCAGTTCTACAAATTAATTCGAATAATATTTGAGCTTCTTGTAAAATAATAAATTGTGTGTAGGTTAGTACGTTCACTGCGGGCCCTACCAGAATACCAGCGCTGCGACATTTATTATCAAATGTCGCAGCATCATGCTGAGATAGGAGTCTTTTGGTCTCGCACAGGACTTTCTGCTTTTATTTAAATTTTACTTTGTTTTTTTTTTATTTATGTTTCAATGAGTGTTTTTTAGTTTAATTTATGATCTCCTGTGCTTGTCTCAATAAATACTTTTTCCTTATTTCTTTCTGTAGTAGTCAAATTAGAAGTGAGACGACTCGTAGCTAAGTCGCCGCATTATGCTGAGATAGGAGCCTTTTTGGCCTCGCACAAGTCGTTATTATTCTTTTAGTTTTTAAATGCTCCTTTTATGTATTTTATTTTATTTTAATTTTTTATAATTTTTATTATCTACTTGTTTGTATTTCCTGTGCGTGTCCCAAATAAAATACATTTTTTTCTTTCTTTCTTTCTAAGTAATAACAGCCGCACTGATTGATCGCAGGCTAAGCTATGCTTTCCGAAGTCGGTCCGTAGATGGGGCCATTAAATACCGAGGCTCCTCCGTGCTTCCATGTCCCGGGTGCCATTCGTAGATTCTTTGACTGTCTCAACGGGTAGTCAGAAGCCCGGAACTCCAACATTCAATCTTACCAGGGTATCGTGTTACCCAGTAAATGGGTTGTGGATGTCAGATAGGCAGTCGCTCCACATAAAAAAGGTTAGACTGAAAACCGACTTCAAGATACTTGGCAAAATGGTACGCAGATAATGAGGTTAGTAAGTACCTAGTTATGAAAAACTAGCTTCCACAAGGGGCTTCGCCCTCGTTATATCTTTATAAATTATAGCCTACTAGCAACGCCCCGCGGTTTCACCCGCATAAATCTCGATCCCGTGGGAATATTGGAATAAAAGTATCCTATGTGTTAACCAGGTTATAAACTATCTGTGCGCCAAATTTCATTCAAATCCGTTCAGAAGTTTTTGCGTGAAAGACTAACAAACATCCATACATCTATCCATACCCACAAACTTTCGCGTTTATACTCGTATTATATAAAGTAGGATGTTACTCAGTGATAATATAGCAATCTATTGGTGAAATCTTTTTTTAAATCGGTCCCTAAGTTTTTGAGTTTATTCATTACCAACAAAAATACAAATCTTTCCTCTTTATAATATTAGTGTAGATAAAATTCGATCTATAATGTATCTATAAAAATTCATATTCAAAAGTCATTTATTCAATATAGGCTGTTAATCAGCACTTTTCGAACGTCAAATTTAAATAAGACAGTCCCCCAAAACGCCGACCCTTCACCACTTCCTAGTGCTTTAGCTGGGAAGAAGAAGTGGCGCAACAAACTCCCCAGCAGCACAGCTGTCTGTTCAGTTAGAAGAACTTGATTCTATACAATAGTACATAAGCAACACAAAACCTTAAATTAAATTATTTGCTATATATCAGCTCACACACTTCACACACTATGTATACTTCTATACTAATATTATAAGGACGTAAAATATGTTTGTTTGTGTGTTTTTGTAAGTTTGTATGTAGGGAGTAATCTCCGGAACTACCAGTCAGATTTGAAAAATTATTTTTGCATTGGATACACCAATTTTTGAGGTAGGTTATAGGCGAAGAAAAAGAAAAAGAAGTCAGAAAGAACGATAAGTAAAAACGAAGTAATAGCGCGATGTGCGATGGGATGCGACGCGGTGGGTGTCGAAGTCGCGGGCTAGAAGCTAATAAAAGATAAAAACAAAGCTTTTTAGGGTTCCGTACCTCAAAAGGAAAAAAACAGAACTCTTATAGGATCACTCGTGTGTCTGTCTGTCTGTCTGTCCTTCTGTCACAGCCAATTTTCTCCGAATCTAATTGACTGATTAAGTTGAAAGGACAATGACCAAGTGACTAAGGAACCTAGTATCGGTATTAAAACATGCAGTGACTCAAAGATTTATGGTTTAATTAAAAGGATAATTTTAGGGCTTTCAGATGTAATTTACCATTTTACCATAATTCTCGGCATTACACGGTAATTCGGTAAGTCTCAAAATCTAGGCTTTGAATCGAATCTTTCGATTTTTTGTCACAATGTATGCTGTTAAATTCAAAATAAGAATTAGTAAAATGACGTTTGAGAATTTTCAATGGTCGTCAATTTCGACAATGTTTATTTAAACATAAAACGTTCACGTTAAACTCAAACTCAAACTCAAAGCATTTATTTCAATTAAACCATTTACAGGCACTTTTGAATTGTCAAGGAATCGGTCAGTCAGAAATATGAAGCTAGTTGCCCATTCCAAAGCGTAGTAGGTAGGTACCTATGGAGAAGAACGGGCAAGAAACTCCACGGACACTCTTTTAAATAAATTGTTACAAAGTATTTGTTACATCATTCATGTTGAAATTAAACTAATGGTACCTATAAGTTACGCCATGGTTACAACCATAAGATCAAAGTGCTGAACATTTTCAGTAATCTATGTGACATATAAACTTATAAACAGCAAATTAAATTAAATCCAAATTGCAAAATAATAATGGCCTAGTAGTAGAGATTAAAACAAAACATATAAATGAAATCATTCAATTAATTATACAATAATAATAAACTATTATTAAAAGTAAATACCTACCGGTCGAGACTGTACTTAAAACTAAACGAATGGGACATGCATTCATTTGCTAGAAAGAGAAACCCCGCCGTTCTATCGCCAGCATATTCTGCTCAGGATGCGCGTGCATAAAATCTTAGAGCATGTTTGTTCTGTTTTTAAAGAGTTTTTATTGATGAAAGAAACAGGCAAAGGTCTCTAAAACCTTCTGCCTTTCGCATAACCAAAAGGTTTGCTTATGTACTTTAACATTTTAACTATGTTATAATAATAATTAGTTGTTATTAATATCTGTTACTACTAATGTCGTAAATGTATAACTGTCTGTACTAATTATTGAACTATAATTTCAATAATTGGATGCGTAAATTAATTATTTTGCGTAAGTCAAGAAGGTTTTATTGTTTACTTAGTCTTTTAAGCCAATGACATGTGACATTAATTAGGTGAAAAAAACAATGTAGAGGTAAAATAGGAAATCGAAATAAAAACTGATACTTTTATGGTATTTTTTATACGGAGAATTTAAGGAATCGCATTACTAGATAAAATTATTATATTTAAAAACAAGATTTATCATCATTATATACTTAAGTCACCACAGAACAAATAGCGATACCAGGTCTGGTCAATCTCTTTTGGTACACATATGTATTTCTGTGACCCGAACACGGACGTGTAACATAAATAAATGAATTTTGAATATGGGGGTCACTTTTCGGGCGCAAATATGAAAATGTAAAAAAAAAGTTGCAATTTGTACCGTGTGACATATCAAATGAAAGGGCTTATTACGAGGATCTCAAATGCATGTTTTAATCATTTTATAATAAATACTTTCAAAGAAATTTAAGAAAATTGATGAAAATTGACCATTCCCCCCCTCTTATCTCTGAAACTACTAAACCTAAAATTTTGAAAAAAATACAGAGAATAGTTCTATGCTTATAGATTACAGGAACTACTACTACTAATACTATAAGGAGTTTATGGTCTTAAAATAACATGGTAAATCACTCAATATTGTGCGTACAAACTTACATTTGCAGTTGGAATGTCTGGGCGAACATGTTTTTCAACTACAATGTTAAGTTTGTTATTGGGATAAATTTTATTCATCCCAACTACGGAACCCTTCATTGTGCGTAGTCCGACATGCACTTGGCCGGTTTTTTAAAGATAACATTCCAAATAAAAAACACGTTTCTAAACGGTGTAATGATACTTCCCAGAACTTTTTCCGCCAACATACCGTCCACTCAAAACTAGAACATAGCCGTCTGTTACTTAATAAGTTTTAAAAGCAGCCGCGTTCCGCTGTGGCGGTAACTTTGGCAATTAGTGTTAAGTGGGTTTTAACCTAAATAAAACAATTGTTACATTGTTTACCTTAAATGTGTGGAGTATTCGTACTGTGGTTTGTTATATTTTTTTACTGTCACGATCTATTTTGATTGCTGAAGGTGATTTTTCTCAGCTCAGTGAATTTATAATATAGATGTCCCTGCGTTTTCGTCTGCGATCCAGGATGGAAAGCCAAACAATGCGCGGAAATTCAAACTAAGTAAACTAATTATAAATTCCAGAATCAATGACAAAAAAGAAAAATTTTCACGCGCCAATATGTTCATTTGTTTCTATTTTACTTTAAACAGCTCTATTTGCTAAGCCAGTTCGAAATTTAAATAAAATCTTACCTCCTTGGTTGCCATGGGTTGAAGTAAAAAGTTAGTTCCATTTTTTAATATCACGATAGTTAAGAGTTTTTATAGTAATTTATTCGGCCGCTAAACACGATGGTTATAGATTTTCATAGTAACATTGCCGGCTGCCTACTCGCTAGTTTTTGACCAGTACAGTGTAGCGGCATCTATATCGCCACATGCGACCTACGCATCAAAGACCTGACGTCACACAACATCCTGACGTCACACAAATCCTGCATCGCGCAATTAGAGTTTACCGCGCGATGGACATATAGGTATACAAGCTCCCGACTTCAACCTCTGGGCGGTTGCCCGCCAGACACGACACCCGTCTGGTTGGAGGATCCTCCTTTTTCTATGGTGGATGAGTGCAGTTTACACCCTGTTCCTCATGCAATGTAAAACAGCAATTTCGATTTATCTCGAAGAAGGTTATCAAAATAATGTTTTAATTTTTAAGCATATTTGAGAAAAATATCTTTGTCTTTATTTCAATCAAAAGCCACACAGAACCTCCTACTGTTCAATGTTTAACCCCTAATAATTAGCACCTAATATTTAATTAATTAACCCCTAATAAATCTCAAAAATCCCGTAAGTAAAACGTCGAAAAATAACACAAAGGACTATCAACTGGCATAAACGACGCTCTATATTATGTGAAACCCTCATTCTTTTCCAAACAAATTCCACGTCTAAACCAAAAGAACACTGTAATAACATATATCATAAACGCGCGACCTATTTTCACACTCAATTGGTAAGAAAAGCGACAATAATTCATTTCCGCTCAGAACCCACGTAGTGTTTAATATCATCTTAATTAAATGATTAAATTAAGTTCATCTTATGTTCTATTGTCTCAATACGGTGTGAGATACGTGTAATCCTTTCTTTGTGCTTCTGACTGTAAATGCGTGACGTAATTAAATGTATAGGTAGGTACTTAATACCAGCCTAGTATTGTCACACTGCAAGGAAGGCGGCTTCTCATACAGAGAATACACGAGCATTGATCACCATGCTTGGTCAAGACGGGTTGGTGATTTCAGATTAATCTAAAAAAATCCAGGTTTTCTCACGATGTTTTCCTTCACCGATGTCAGTAATTTTCAAGTTCAAAAAGTACTATCTATTCTATTGGTACTTGAACTTACAAATATGGTATCTAACGTGTATGGTATGGTAATAATTTTGTGTCAATTTAGTTAATATGTAAAAGAAGTTAGTAGTTCTTAGTAACAGCCCGGAATTTGGAAGATGGTGGTGTGATACCCCGTGCCTCGGAAATCACGTTTAGCCACAATATATTGCGCGTGATCTCTGTCCGTTCGTAATGCGTTGCCGTCCAATCGGACTTTGAGAGGCAGGGAAAAGTGAGAGAGTACACTTGTGTTTGCGCACACACTTGAGCACATTAATATTTCCCGCGCCGAAGGCTTAGTCTCCACTGAGATTAGTCGCCATGGCCGAAATTCGGTCAGGAGGACTATTAAAAGTAGCTGTGTAATACTAAAACTAAACTGGAACTACAAAAAAAATCTGACAGCAAAAGGTTGACTTGCAACAACTTTGCAAGTATTTGTGGTTAGTGTTGCCATCTAGACTTTACGTAAGAAAAGATTAGTAGGTACATGTAAGTGTCAGAACTTAAGATTATTTTACCAGATGACGCCCTGTAGGTACTCGGTAGATCCTGAAACAACTAAATAATAAGAGCGTTCATTCTAAAAGTTGGCAACGTCGCAAATAGCCGTCAAATATTTACCTGTTTTGATTAATTTGGCAATATTACTGTGAAATAACACTAACTAGTGAGCTAGAATGTTAATAATGTATAGCAATTTTAACACTGAATTTCATGTTGTAGGTCGTTTTAGGTGTAAAAAAAGCATTTGGAAATTTTCCAAATACTTTTTTACGTCTAAAACTAAATATTCGGTGTTACGATATTATTTCACAATAAATATTTTAGTTCACTAGTTAGCCACATTCATATTTCCATATAATAATATTATAAAAAATAATCAAAACAGCGAAATATTTGACAACTATTTGCGACGTTGCCCACTTTCAGAATGCACGCTATTCTGAGATTACGGTCTTGTCAAATTATTGTTTGTTTTTCTATAAAGTGAAATTACTATTATGATTGTGTCATAGATCATATTTATGCATTAATCTATCCCCATTGCCAAAATACCAAACTACTTATTCGAATCATAATTTCAAACACTTTATTTACAAAACACATTAGATTGAAACAAATGTTATTAGCAAACTACAAGAAAATTGGCTCCCATTCAAAATAAGATACCAGGCGCCCATAACTATAGTAGCAATTTGTCTTATCCTTGGCTAGAGAATGTTATTACATAGAGAATTATTGTTTGAGCCATAAAAAGTCTAAAGTTGTGGAAACATATTACTGTGGTATAAATTTCATTCAAGATATCATGTTTTGCTACATAATCTTAGCTTTCTGGCTTTAGCAGTTTTTGTTCAAAAATATTTAGCAATATGAGAACGAGTGTTTATTTACATAAAGGATTCTCATGAAATACTTAATTCGCAAAAGCGGTAATTGGGCACATGGATTTAAGTTTTACTCATAATTTATTTTTTATTTTATGAGTTGTATTGCAATTTGTGGTAATATAAATTATTTTAGCATAAGCACTATTATAAAGAATCAAGTTTTCCAACTGAACAGACAGCTGTGCTGCTGGGGAGCTTGTTGCGCCACTTCTTCTTCCCAGCTTAAGCACTAGGAAGTGGTGAAGGGTGGGCGTTTTTGGGGGACTGTCTTATGTAATTTTGACGTTCGAAAAGTACTGATTCTCAGCCTAGTTTGAATAAATGACTTTTGAATTTGAATTTAAGAGGAGGCTTCCTAAATTGTATGTTAATTTGCATTAATATTCTGAAACAGTTACGCATACAATCAAAATGGACCTTTAGTATATGATTTATTGGATCTTTTTCTTTCCATGTACAAGACATGTATTCATTTGTGATTCATTTGTGATTCATTTTTTATTCGAAAATCATGTTTTTTTTTTAAAGATTATTTAAATAGAATCATGATTACTCGGCGTTTATGTCTTAAATAAGTATTCACCTTAAGAAAATATAGTTTATTATCCAGCCACAAGATATTTTTTCTCTAGAGCAATTATTACTTTAGTCAAAAATCAAAAATCAAAGTCATTTATTCAAACTAGGCTGAGAATCAGCATTTTTCGAACGTCAAAATTACATAAGACAGTCCCCCAAAACGCCCACCCTTCACCACTTCCTAGTGCGTTAGCTGGGAAGAAGAAGTGGCGCAACAAACTCCCCAGCAGTAGTTAAAAACGAAATAAGAATTGAGACTTACGCCATTTAGTTTCGTGCTCGAGAACGATCAAAGAGCACACGCGATATTCAACTTTATTACTGATGTGTTAGCGTTTAGCACATATCGTAGTGGCGGGGTACATGGGGGCGGAGCTTGCGTGGAAATTTTCTTTAGAGTGCCTGGCCTTAAGCACATAACATAATATATAAAAGAGGTTTTAATCTTATGATTTTCAGAGATGAAAAGCGTTCTTCGCGTAAAATGTGTTCATTAATATCGCAGATAAAAATATCCCTTTGATTTGATACATGTTTATGTAGAAACGTGTATCAAATCAAAGGGATATTTTTTTTAATAAAGTGTGTATAAAAGTTACAAGTCTAGAGAGTTTTTTATAAACCTGCTTTACGGAAAACATTAAAAAACGAACATTGCATGAAAAGAAACCAATGTGACTTCACCACATAAAAGTGTTTTAACACTTTAATTTGGTGGTCAGACGATCGAAAATCTTCGGTTCACGTAATTTCAATCTTAAATGAAACAGAAATAAGTCACGAAATCGTTGAGCCACAGATCAACCTTAAAAAATAAAGACTTGCAACGTCGCAAATTAGAAACAAAATATAAAACACTCCCGCCGAATGTAAATTGAATTGCGCCACCAAATTCAATTTGGATTACCTTCACATTCGCAAAAAAGTATATCTGAAACAAATTCTTGTTTCATCAATACATCACTGGGGCTTAAACCACATACGTGCCGTTTGTTTTTTGAAAAATAAACCTTATTTCCTCGTCATAATGAACTTTCTTTGTTAGATGGATCAGCCGAGTTTGATTTGTATTATAAATTCGAGAAGGATTTGTACTGCTTTACCACTGATCTGCAAAGTGGCAGAATGAATAATGATGACGTTGACTTGATGCATTATATAAACAATAGGTAAGTACGTAGTTATGTCTTCAAAATAAGTATTTTTCTTTTCGCTGTGAAATGAACGATGATGGACTATGTTCATAGGACATTTGGGATTTCCAAAATCCGTCTGATTTTAATCGATGGCTTCAGATTTTTCAGGTTGGTATAAAATATCAGATTGTTCTTGTGATGAACAGTAACAGTATTATGGCACCTCTGCTTTCTTTATTTTTCTTGTGGTTTGTGACTAACCTGGTGTCAGAGCTTTTATGCCGCCCAGGCATCTGACTTGCTTTCACATGCCATCGTGAAATATCTCTCAGGCATGCCGGTTTCAGCTCGCCGTCTGATAGGGACCAGGCCCGGGTCGACGGCGCGTCGTGTTCCACGCGCGCCTCAAAGAGATGTCAGCACCAACTGACGGGGTCCGTAAGGACCAATGCCTGCTGGGGTTGCGGGTTTGTCCGAAAGGGATATCGCGGCCCCGGCACACAGGCAACGGAAGGAACACGGGTGGGTTTTAGTCAGTAAAAGTCTGACACTCCCTCTCGCTCCGCCCAGAGCGGGAGGAGTCATTAATTTGACGATTTCCCAAACAAAAAAAAAAAAAAAGGCATGCCGGTTTCCTCACAATGTGTTCCTTCACCGTTTTTGAAGCAAGTGATACTTAAGATACAATACGCACATGAATCCGAAAACTCAGAGAAACGAGCCTTGGGTTCAAAGTCAAAGTAAAATTATTTATTTTAAATAGGCACTATGTAAGGCACTTTTGAACGTCAAAATTTACAAATTCATTGATTCTAGTCGCCGGGTTCCAAAAGGTAGTTTTCGTATGGAGAAGAAACTCCAATTCGAACTCGAGACCTATGACTTGTCATTCCGACGGTAACATCACTAGGCTTTCACTGTTGTTAATGTCAAAGTCAAAGTCAAACAATTTATTTCAATTAGGCACATAAAAGGCACTTATGAACGCCTAATTTAATTGATTCTAGTCGCCCCTTCTAAAAGGTAGTTTTCGTATGGAGAAGAATGGGCAAAAAACTTCACCGTGGCACTATATAAATAGTAAAGCATAGTGCCATAATTACTATTCCTCTTCCAACGCCAGATATTGAGTTTCAGGTTGTGCCCTTGCTACCACACTGTAAATTAATTTTGGTTAGTATTTTTAGACAATTGTAAAAAAACAAAAAAAATGTCATGCATCAAGGCTCATAGGATGTAAGTATTACATCTTACTTAAAAAACTATATTAGTAATATTCAGGAACATTGAAAAGAAAAAAAAAAAGAAAATCACAATCACAGGAGCATAACAAGCTTTGTTACCACATGTAGCTTGGTAAACCATCCCATTGTAGACCCATCCAGCCTCCCTGCAAACAGCTGTTGCTGCTTCCCCTCACTCGGAATATTACTGATACCTATACAGGGTGGCAGGGACATCGACGCGAAAACTGTTACCATGGATTCAGTACATGATTCTGAAAAAAAAAAAAAAAAAAAAAAAAAAAAATAATAATTTTGCGTCGGTATTTTTTTTTATAAATCTGCTGGTCCATACATTTTACCCGCGTAGGTATTTATTTAACACTTTAAGCACACAAATGTTCAGAGGCGGACTTAATGCCATAGGCATTTTCTACCACTCAACCTTTTGGGTGATGCAGAGATAAACAGTGGTAGGTCCAATATCGAAAATTGTGAAATAAATATTTATTTAAATAGATGGATATATATATAACTATTAACCAATATATATCTTAAAATATATAAAATACGCGTCACGTTGTTTGTCCGCGATGGACTCCTAAACTACTTAACCGATTTTAATGAAATTTTGTGAATGTGTATGGTTGGTTCCAGGTTGAAAGATAGGATAGTTTTGGACCCGATAGGGGGCGCTCCCTGCGAAGCAGGGCCGGGTCGCTAGTAATATAATATAATATAAATAAATACAAGGACAGATAAATACACATAAATACACGTATACTAAATCAAATAAGTCAAACAATGGGAAAACATTACCTTTGTGATGATACTGCACTTTTCTATGAAACAGATTTTTTTTTTTGTAACTTACGAAAATTTTCAATGAAAATCATGTAGAAACTGAGTCAATGGTATCAGTTTTCGCATCGATGTCCCTGCCAGCCTGTATAATGATAAAAATTTATATTCAACAAGAGCGCAAGCAAAAAATATATCAATATTCAGACGACTGAAACAATCTGTTTTTTGTCCATCACGGTGGCTTCTAGTTTACTTTTAAAAATATATTTTCTTCTCATTTTAAAATCAAATTACGAAAAACTTAGCTTGCTAACTTCTGATGGAAAAGTTTAAACAAACGGTACACTTGCAATTTTTCAAGATGGATTAACGTCTCATCCAGTATACTAAGTTGTAACTTATTTTTAATGTTTGACAGTGTTACGTTTTTTCAATGATGCTGTGTTGTTGGAAAGAAAACGGGTCTTCAACTTTATACATAACATTTCTCAGAAGGAGATAAGCACTAAGGTGATCACTGCGTAATAACAACGTCTACATTTTTGTCAATTTCAATTTTTGTTGAAATTGTGTATTAATCTGTGCAAAAAAGATGTATTTTCTTTCTTCTTTCTTTAAATAAAATTTATTTTCATTTTTAGGTAAAGCTTTACCACTTTTGAAATTGTCAATTTATTGGAAACTAGCTGCGCCCCACGGTTTCACTCGCATAAGTCTCGTTTCCCTAAAAATATCGGAATAAAAAGTATCCTATGTCCTAACCCAGGTCATGGTTTGCCCAAGTGCCAAATTTGATCTAAATCCGTTCAGCCGTTTTAGCGAGAAAGCGTGACAAACACATACAAAAATCTAAAAAAGATTAGATTTTTTGTCTTTATTATTAAGTCTAGATTCCCACTAAATTGAAACTTCACTAAGGTTGAAACTACCAAACTGTCACATAGACAAATAGACCTTGTGGTTTTCTGACATGTAAGAGACATTCAACCTTCGGGTGGTACAGCAATTACGAGACACATTAAACATCTACAACAAACAGTGCAATATTACATACATGATATACACTTTTTAGGGTTCCGTACGTCGGAATGAAAAAAACGGAACTCATAGAATCACTCGTTTGTCTGTCTGTCTGCCCATCTGTCACAACCAATTTGCTCCGAATCTACTGGACAAGTTTAGTTGAAAACACATTTGAATTTCTGTGTCCGAACGTGACGTGCCACGTGAATAAATGAATTTGGAATAATTATGGGGGTCACTTTTCGGGGACAAATAGGAAAATAAAAATAAATATTTTGCAAACTGTACGTGTGACATATCAAATGAAAAGACAAATATATATTTTAATAATGTTATAATAAATATTTTGATAGATATTTAAGAAAATAGACTAACTATTGAGCCAAAATTTAAAAAAAAAACAGATAATGGTTCTTTACTTATAAATTACACGAAAACCCAAAAAAATAAAAGTCTTTAAGTAAGATTGTTTTTGATTGACTGAAAGTCTCTCAATATTGTGCGTACATACTTACATTTAGGTAACATATTTATCGTACGGAACCCTCACCACGCGAGTTCAACTCGCACTTGTCCGTTTTTTTCTAATAAATAAAACACTAAAACATTAACTGTTTTTCACGAAGATACACACATCAACACGGTCTAGGGATATTTTTAAAAAAGCGAATTACTATCAATGTGTTAATTATTTATATGACATGTATATATTTAAAAGATACGTTATTTAATATTCTACCATTTTTTAATAATGGTTAAGGTACTTCGATTAAAATTTCAGGATTTTATGGAAAAAAAATGAAGCATAGACGGAAACCGTATATGAATTAACTTTTAATTTATGAGTAAAAACTGAAAAAAATATAAAAATCATTTAATTTGTGTTTATAAACTTGAAGTTAGTAGTCTGAGAAAGCGCCCATGATGTTCATAACACATCGGCAACGATTCGGCATGCTCAGAACAAGGTTGTCAATGTCTTGCTGCGGAATATTGTCCCATGTCCTTCTGAGGTGCGCAAAAAGTTGATCTTCTGTAGCCAGATTTTCAGGAACTTCCTTCAGAGCTCTTCTTTGCAGCATATCCCACGCATGCTCAATGGGATTTAGATCTGGCGATTGAGCAGGCCAGTCTAAGGCCCTAACATTGTGTGTATGTAACCAAGCTGCTACCGTTCTCGCCGTGTGTGCCCGGGCATTGTCGTGCATGAGCAGGAAATCTTGCCCCATTTGTGTTCTGTGGGGCAAGATTACGGGCCCCAGCACCTGTTGGACGTATCGTTCTGCCATCATATTGCCCCGCACCCAAACGAGATCCGTCCGTCCTCCAAGACGAATTCCTGCCCAAACCATAATTGTTCCTCCTTGGTATGGGTGAACTTCCTGAGGGTTATGAAGACGGCTCCATCGTCCAGGAACTCACCAAACACACGTCCTTCGTGAATCTGGATGGAAGCCGAACCTGGATTAATCCGTGAACAGCACATTGGACCATTGCTCACGGCCCCAGTCCACGTGGTTCCGAACCCATTCTAATCGTCGTCCACGATTGCCTCTCCGCAAAGGTGGGACCCGGAGTGGTCTACGAGAGCGTAGATTGCTTTCATGCAGTCGCCTTCTTACAGTTTGGTCACTCACAAGCACTTGGTGTTCCACTCGCAGCCTTTGGACCAATTGAGTCGCCGTTGCATTTGGTTGAGCTCGCGCAGTAATTTGCAAAAATCGGTCTTGTCTGGGGGTAGTGATGCGACTTGGGCCCCGGTGCCTCTCCGCTACTTCACCTGTGGCACGATAGCGTGTCCACAATCTTGAAATTACATTGTGGTGGGTCCCTATGGCCTCAGCAACATTACGCTGAACAGACCCAGCTTCCAGCATTCCCACAGCTCGTAACATCTCCGCCCTCGTCAAATGTTGGCGTTGCATGGCTACAATACCTCAATTTTAACTTTATCTTTCGTTTAAAAATGAAAAAAAACTGTAACTAAATGTAATTCGTATTGTTTTCTAAATTTCGCACAAATGAAAATACCCTCTCCTACACATCAAGACATTTTTATGCCACCGAAACAAAAGAATTTTCAAAAATTTGAATTTGGAATTAGTCTGAGATAAATTACAAACAAATCGGTGTATAAAAGATTCCAATGCGGCTAGTACTTTTCGAGTTATTTAATTGAGTATGAAATATCCCTAGACCGTGTTGATGTGTGTATTAAGCACTAAAATCTGAAAGCAACACAAAAACTCCATCTAACGCCACCACAAAAAAAAAGTTAGGCACAAGGCTCCATTTGTCCCAGAATCCAGCCATTAAAACCAGAACAATACAGAAAATATAGGAACAAAAAAATTCCCGTGAGTAGAAAATGGAACACTTTACCTACTTTACTATGGCGATGATAGGCAAAGCCATGTGTCGGTAGCGATATCACATTGTGCGCTACGAGACACCATTCAAGTGGCTTTTTTAACATCAAAGGCAGTTTTTGCTTTGAGCCGTGGGCGTATCTGTTTTCCGGAAAGACACTTCTGGTTTTGATACTCTGTGGAGTATAGGGTACGGGGTGCTTAGTTTTCAACTGTTTTTGTTAGAGAATTACGATGTTTGAGGCCGGCCACATACAGATGAAACTCCGTTTCAAAATATCGATTCGGAATTTCGAAAGCAGCAAATCCATAACGGCCACATACAGATGGAATTCCGTTTCAAAATATCATTTCGGAATTTCGAATGCAGCAAATACATACAAAGATCGGTCACATACATATGGAATTCCGTTTCAAAATATCGATTCGGAATTTCGAACGCAGCAAATCCATACAAAGATCGGCTACATACAGACGGAATTTTGTTTCGGAATTCCGATTCGGAGTTAATTTCAAACGATGAACTTCATAACGTGTGTGATAGATCCTTGATTTAGTATAGATTTGCTGCCTTTGAAATTCTGAATCGTTATTTCGTAACGGAATTCCGTCTGTATGTGGCCGGCTCTGTTTATCGTGTAATGTGTACATTTATTGTGACATCTACATATGGATACAAAAAATCAGGTAGATACAGCTGGCTCCAAAAATATACGGTTTCATTTATAATTCCAGAGAGTAAGTTCATGATTTTCTAATAATAGAATAATTTAATAAAAGGAACGTCATAATTAATTAAAAACCCACGTAGAGTTACAGAAACAGAATGCTCAACAATTCTCAGAAAAAAAGATTTACTGATACCTACTTAATTAAACATTGAATTCGCAAACAGAAAACCATTAATTAATTCGAATCGGCTTAAGCCATTCCGGAATCTCATCAAAACATCATTAATTTTTTTTCACCCACCATCTACGGACCAATCTTGCCAATACCGCGATCCTCGAAACGGGGAAGCGAACCTGTAATCTTTCAATTACAAATTCAAGTTCCATCCGTTCCAATTAACTTCAATATTGATCAGGGAATACGGTTCGCGATCACTTTTATCGGTGCTGCCAATTTAATAAAAATGTCAAGTGGACCCGCTGTTACGATGGGTATTGCCTATACCTGTGAATTCGTTTACAATACGAAAAATAGGACGTTATTTTGATGATACCTCTTATGTTTGTCATTATTGTTTTGCAAGTTATGAAAGTAAATAGATAGAACACTCTGTTTTATGTACAGCATAAAAACACAGATATAAATGTAGAAACGTGTTTGTGTGTGTGTATGAGTGTGTGTGTGTGTGTGTTTGTATGCGAGAGAGGGTGTGTGCATATGTGTGTGTGTGAGTGTGTTAAGAATGAAGAATCTCTGATAAGTCCTCAGACTTATTGAGTTGAAGCATGCTGCTAGGTTTTTCAATTAATTATGCTGTTACAATATTATCTCAGCCTTTGTGGTTTCATTACATTTTTTTATCTCTTTGTCATCTTGAAGTTAATTAACTAGATGGTCAACGTTGCAATTACCAGTTACTTCTAAGTCAAATTGATGTGTTTTATTAAGAAAGCGAATGACTTGACAATGACAAGCTGGCGGCCCCCTGAAGGTAAGTGAAGTTCGATGATTGTTGGTATGCAAAATACTTCATTCGCAAATACCGGATTACCTACCCTATCCGTTGCAACCCTTATAAAATTGAGATAGCCTTGCAAGACTCTAAAAAAATTTAAATGAAACGGACTATAATAAGTAACGTGTTTTGGCTCTGAAAAAATGCGTGACTGCCGATCTGCCGTATCTGCGACACCAGAAGCATCGCAGATGCATTCCCATCCCAGAGGTAAAGTTGAAATGTGCCTGCAATTATTTGTACCTAATTGTCTATTATTTAAACTGGTACGTAGATGCTGCTGGCGACTGGTAGTTGCCTTTTCTCGGATTAGCTTTTTCACATCATTCAAAAGTCATTTATTCAAACTAGGCTGAGAATCAGCACTTTTCGAATGCCAGAATTACATAAGACAGTCCCCCAAAAACGCCCACCCTTCACCACTTCCTAGTGCTTTAGCTGAGAAGAAGAAGTGGCGCAACAAACTCCCCAGCAGCACTGCTGTCTGTTCAGTTGGAAAAAAACTTGATTCTATAAAATAGTATGCAAAATCATTTACATTACTCAACACAAAACATTAAATTAAATAATTTGCCATAATGTCAGCTAGCACACGCCAATATACCAACAAAAAAAATCAAAATCTATAATACTCAAGCGAAAATAAAAACGAAAAAACTAAAAACGTAAACAGAACTTAATACCCAAATAAAAACCTGCAGGCATAGAGGCACATATAACTGTATACCATGTACAATCGACCAAAAAGCTCGAGATGAGACACCACAGTGGTGCCTTATAGACGACCCAGAGTGTGTTTAGGAACTTTAGCATTGACACCTGACATTTAATCCTAAGTGCGGATTTCACCAATGAAATTGAACGCGATCAGCATTTCTAAAACGCGTTCAAGAGCTGTCAGTGTCAAAATTGTTATGGAATATTGTACATTGACAGCTCTTGAACGCGTTTAGATGTGCTGAACGCGTTCAATACCTACGTGAGAATTTCCTCATTGCTAAATTCCCGTGTAAATGTTTCATCATCGCATCGTTACCTCACAATGACGTCAGTAGTGGACACAATTTGCTAAAAGTGTAATTTGTTGCGACGCAGCGCACGGCATCAGTTCAGCCAGTACTGCACTCCACACAGATTTAGTTACGCTGACCAAATGGAACCGACATGATTTTGTGATCTGATAATTTTACGACTCGACCTTTTATAATAGTTATGTTAGTGGAAATCTGCGGATCGTAAACGAAGTAAGATAAATAAAACGGAAACTTCTTTCTAACTAATTTATGTGCAAACATGCCCATTTTGTAATTGCTCTACTGGATTCAAACTCAAATGTAGCCCATTTCATGAGCTTGATAATGCAGCGAGGTCACGAATTGTACTGGAAGAAGATATTGTCTCTTATTTTATTACTGCGTATTATCCTTAAAAAACACATTCAACAAGCATTCAAACCAAAACTAATAAGACATGATATGACACTGCTCAATAAACAACACGATAGGTACCGAATTCTCTTAAAGTTCTTCTTTCACTAAAACTTGTAAACTAGGTACTTGATCTGGAAAACGCACTGCTAATGAAAAACAGGATTCAATGCGACACAAAGTGCATCTACCCAATTAGTAGATTGAAATTTTGCGTAAACATCACCATGTTTCATGCTTCTGACAGGACGGATATCAATATGCAGTGTTAAACAAATACTTTGGATAATTCCTTTGGCGAAAAATTCCACTCTTCCAAAAAGTTCAACAGTGTAAATTTCCGAACGATTTATTATTACAACGAATAATTTTAAAGTAGGTATTTAAAATGAATGCTGCTGTCAGCAAAATTTATTTAAGTGAGGTTTTAAATTCTGTGACATTTGTATCTTAAAATAGGATTCGTGAACTTTATTAATAATGCAACTACGCCTACCACAAAATGAATGCGGCGATTATGGCATTTTTAACCAACTTCCAAAAGGAGGAGGTTATCAATTCGATTGTTTATATATTTTTTTTTAATGTATTTTCGGGCATAACTCCGTCATTTATAGACGGATTTGCAAAATTCTTTTTTTGTTTGAAAGGGTATACTTTCGAGATAGTCCCATTGTCATTAGGTCAGGATCTGATGATGAGATCCTGGAGAAATCAAGGGAACTCTTCAAATATTATAGGCACACCTATAGTGATTTGGGTATTTTTATAATAACACGTGCAAGCACCATTTGGTGTAGTGTAACTGATGACGAAGACCACAGTTGGCCACCGGAACTACTCAATAATAAGTATTTCACGTGTTGCGATTCGATTACATTAATATGAATACCAAGCAATTTATGCTCGTCACAATGTATATGGACAAGTGGAGCTGATGGTGAAGAACCAGGAGAACTTCTCAACGTTTAATGTCCCTGCTTCGGAAAAATAAATATTTTGTAAAATTTTATGAGTAGTCAACATTAGACAATTGTAACTTATATAAATTATAAACTGACCCACTAAAAAGCGAAAAATAAAAAATAACTTAAATTTCGGAAGTCGGTGTCTTTGGTTTTGTATTTTTGTTATTTTCCACCGACTTCCGAAATTTAAGTTATTTTTCACTATGTAGTGTTTTTTTGGAAGTCGTCGGTTTTTGTTTTTTTGTAAAAAAGTTTTTTATTCCTGTAGTGGGAATATGGTTTAAAACAAATTGAACTATAATTCCTAAAAAAAAAAAAAAAACCTTCCCTTCATCACCTTCCATTCACCTTCCGCCTGACGCAGGTCCTCACCGGACACGGCTGTTTCGGGAGGTTCCTGTTCCGTATAAGGCGGGAGGAAACGCCCGGGTGTCACCACTGTGTGGATCGCCCGGAGGACACGGTGGAGGTCTGCCCTGCTTGGGCGGAGCACCACCGTGTCCTAACGGAGCCAATCGGCGGCGGCGATCTCTCGCGTCCGGTCCTGGTTCAGGCCATGGTCCGGAGCGAGAGTGCATGGGAGAAGGAGGAGGCGGAGCACGCGAGAGAGAGGCAATATTCGCACCCTAAATATATACATGTAAACATAAACCCCAATACACACATAAACCCCAATACATACATGCAAAACTGCATGTTCAAATGGGGTGTTTATACAGGGTTATTTTAAATTCGCTAGCTAAAAAAAATGCTAATAATTATTATTATTAATAAATAATTTACTAACATAGTTATATTTACTAATAAGTACTATTTTATGTACTCACTAACAATGTATGGAATGTAAATTTATTCTGAATTATATGATTAATAATTAATGATAATAATAAACTATGCAGACGCGATGGATATCGATATCAGAACACGATAAAATAAAAAATTAAACATTAGATGTTTTTTTTTGGGAGGTCAACGTCCGCTCTTAGTGTTGTTACTTGAAGTATAAGTTATGAAAAACTGTTTTCTTATGTTTAATCGTGTTTTGATATCGATACCTAACACGTTTGTGAAGTTTACACAACAACAAAAAAAAAGTTTTTTTTAACTGATATTTCAAGTGAGTACAATAACTGCGGTCGACTCCACAAAAAATCATCAAATTAATAACGATTTATGAATGTTTTAGATATTGCCATCGCGTTAGCGGAGTTTAGCTAGCCAATTTAAAACAACCCAATTTACTAGACAACAGCAATTTTCTATCCAATTTCGGTGTATTTATATTTTATGATCGTCCGTTTTTATGGAAACATCCATCCAAACTTTAGCTCTCGAACGGCCGGCAAAGAAAAATGAGGCGAAGCTGCTACAACTGGAGTCACTATTTCTAACACCGCTGCTTTTACCATAATGGATGTTTGTGGCCATTATTCCACGCTCGTGTTTCAGTGTTAAGGTGTACTGGCATTTTTTCAAATTAGTCTTCTTTCCATACGAGATAAGGATGTTATTTATGAAGTCCTTAATTACGCTTGATTTATAGCTCTTGGGTCACGTTTGGTCTGATTCGTGTGTTCTAGGCTAACGAGGATTGGCTAGACTTGTAATTGCTGGCTAATTTTCTAGTTTTTTTTAGGTATTCATTTGGGAAGGGTTTACTTATGTGAAAAGGCTTAGAGAAACTACATTAAATGTAGTCACTTCTTAGAGCTTAGATAAACTACATTAAATGTAGTCACAAAAAAAAAACGGTTTTTGAATCAGTTTATTTTACAACTACTACTTGCATCTATGTTAAATCATAACAAAATGTCTGCACACTAATAATGATACGCTATCACCAATTCCTTTACCATTCCTGCGGATTATTGCAAAATTCCAAACGTTGGATTCGTTTGCATCCAACAAAAAATCCTTCGCAACATTAAAACAATAAAAACATTGACTTTACCGTGAATCACAATCGCTTGCTACGCAGTACACAAAGTCAAAGCAACCAATAAAAATCATCCATTTACGTATTATTTTATTTTAAAGCTACCCTTAAACCTTTTAACTGTCGTCAATTTTAACAGCCCCCGTTTCATTTTAACGAGTAAAGCCGATGTCCGTCAGTAGCTTGTTACTGAACTTTGACAGAATCAACTAGGGTATAAAATAAAACGGTTTTTATAGGCTTACAAAGCGACAGGTTGGGCCACCTTTTGCTTTACGCAGGAGTTACTGGGTTACGTGAATATAAGAAAGCTCGTTGTTTGTTTTTTATGGCTTTCATCTGAAATGGACTGATAATAGGAACTGCTTATCAATCGTACTTCGTCTTCTTTTCTCGTCGATGGTAAAACATGTATTACGAGTTGGGCCCAGTAGGAGGCCACGCAAATTTTTGTTGGTATATTGGCGTGTGCTAGCTGACATATAAGCAAATAATTTAATTTCATGTTTTGTGTTGCGTAATGTACATTATTTTGCCTAGGAATCTAGTTTTTCTAACTGAACAGACAGCTGTGCTGCTGGAGATTTTGTTGCGCCACTTCTTCCCAGCTAAAGCACAAGGTAGTGGTGAAGGGTGAGCGTTTTTGGGGGACTGTCTTATGTAATGTTGACGTTCGAACAGTGCTGATTCTCAGCCTATTTTGAATAAATGACTTTTGTTTTTTTTATTTTTATTGCGGCACTAGTGGCATTTTATATGTCTTTCGTATAGTGCAGGTGTGTGAACACTTTGTACACTCCTTATCATGAGACATGGTTTGGTCAGGAGCACCGCATTCGCACTGGGTATCTGTGAGATCTGTTATCCCGCATTTTGTTGAATTGTTCTTGCAGCGGCCAACTTGGGTCCGCAGGCAATAGATCGCTTTCCATATAGGCCACTCCAGCTCACGTCTGGGTGGCAGATGCTCCTGTGACTGAACGGAGTCGGGTGGTGGCAGGTGCTATCAATCGTTGCAATGAATGGTTGCGATAATTACTTACCACGATCGGAGATTTCCCCATACTTCAAAGCAATAGTGAACAGGCATCTTCTGGGCAAGCTCGACCATCGCTTTCCAACAGGCCAGATCGAGCTCGAGAAAAAAAAAAGATTTGGTGAATGCATTTTGTTTTATAATTTTGATTTAATTTGTCTTTGACGACAACTGTACAATTTTTAGAGTTATAATTGATTCATATAATATACAAACACGTGCAGTTTAGACTATCTTTAGTTTAATGATCTGTGTTTCAGTTGCAGTTTAATACAATCGTGTGAGATCTGAAATTTGAATTCACACGATTGATGTATCACAGACCGAATTGTTCTGCGAAATAGTGGTTAGGTGTCCAGGTGACCACAATCTGCATTCTCCTTTGAGAGCTCTTCCGCCTCGATGTCGATATTCGTGTTTCGTAACTATATTGTATTGCACTACTTACTTTAATTCTACAAGTTGAAACGTAGATCGCAAAAAAAAGACAACTGTTCCCTACATGTTCTCTAGTTATACGTCAACATAAATGTGTAAAGAAACAGATTGTTTATTGCGATTTCAGGCTCGGTTCCATCGTAAAAGTCGGTCACTATGATGGGTAAAATGACCTCCAAAGGCAACCCTGCCTAGACGCTAACTATTGAAATTAAAACTATACTTTTAGCTATACTTTTATTAACATGCCAGGCACAAAACGTTTCCAGTTCGTTTAAGCAAAAATGGATCGTTTTACTTACCAATAGTAGAATTTTTTATTGCCTAACTGGGCACATAAATAGATTCGTAATCTAATTTTACCTGTGATAGCTACTTCCATATGGGAGCTACTATGCAAAGCTGAGGTCCTTGCTTCGTTATTGACAAAGATACAGGAGTCTTAATATAACGACCCGTAAATTATAGGCATTGGCCATAAAACGTCATCCAAATCTGTTCAAATGTAAGAAAAACATTATCATTTTGGACGGAACCGAACAAAAACCTGAAACACACAAAACAAATTAGACTAATTGATTGTACCGTCAAAAGAATTTTACTACTACATTAATAGTAGTAAATTAGTGTAGTGTACTGTAGTAGTGTAGTTAATTTAAATAGTAACAAAGGTATCGCGTCGTTTATCCCTCGGCTCACGAATGTGGGCCATCGATCCACATTCACTCTTAATCAGTCTGAAAGGCGGAATCTAATTAAACTCTAATACAGAGTAAACGAAATCAGTGGGAGAACGGATAAGAGGAACAAGGAAAAATAAACACCTATTGTGGTTTTACTATACTTAGTAAATGTGAGATACATGGTTGATTCTTTTTAATAAATCTTTTTTGTTTTCATTGAATCGGGCCGAAAATAAGATGGAATAAATCGTGTTTCTTTCGATGCCATATTTAAGTTTGTTGTTAGATTTAGTTAAGTTATGATATTTTCTTGTTTTGTTTAATGTGTAAATAATAACTACTAAATAAATTGTTACCATAAAATTATTATGTGAATGTTCTGTAGCACATTTGAAATAATTGTATCAAGCAATGCACTCATTGTAACACTGTTATTTTTTACGCTATAACCTCCTATTAGCCTGGAAACATGAAAACAAAATACTTGTATCACTGCGGTGCTGGGCTTAACATTATTTGAATGCACTGGCTTAGTAAATTAAAAATAAACGTGCCAGTTCGTTGTGAGCCTTTGTTTCTTTAAATTAGAGCTGATCAATGATAGACTCTCAGAGTAATAACAGACTTCATTTACAGTCCGCGCGTCGAGAAAATGCGCATCTGACACCTGTCAGAATGTCTAGTAGTAATAAGAATCAAATTCGCAAAACACATATTGGTTAGTATGAAACTGACAGATGTCAAGAACGCACGGAACTGTAGAATGGCGTAACGTTTGCAAACGTTAGCGTAAATTAGGGGCTCGTGTTAAGTAACAGCCGCAAAGTTGGATTGATCAAGGTTAAGCTACACTTGTAACCACACCGTCCCTTTCATACCGAGACTCTTTCATGACTCGGAAAGTACGTTAAGCCGTTGCACCCGGCTGCCATTCATCATAGATATTTGACAGTTGTTACGAGTAGTCTGAAGCCCGAAAGTCTGACAACCAGTGTCACTAAGGGGTAACGTATTACATAGTTACTAGGTTGTGGTCAGATCGGCAAACGCTCTATGTAAAATGCTGGGAGGTATTGAGCTGCATCTGGTTAGACTTGAACCCAGCCTCAACATAGTTGGGAAAAGGCTAGACAGATTGATTGACCTTTTATCATAATCTTATCATCGCTCTTTTGATTGAAATCTACGGATCATAAAATAATGTAGCGGAATTACTTTTAATTAGTTAACTTGTTCTTTTTAACTGAATTATCTGTCTTATGAGTAAAGGCTTGTGCAGACCAGCGCGACTTGTCGTGCGACGCGACACCGGTTATTGTTGAACTGTGAAGTTTTCTTAGAAATTGTATTGTTCGTGTCGCGTCGCGCTGGTCTGCACAAGCCTTAAAATGAGACAAGAGCTGATGAAGATGATGATTTATAATATAAAATAGAATTATATATTGTTTTTTTTTTTCAGCTATATTTATTGAAAATCTTGTACATCAGGGCATGACGTGGAGGAAAACGTCGTTATAAAATCGAATTTTAATTTGTAAAAGATCGGTGCCAAAAGAATGAATGAAAACGTTAATTCATGTGTATTGTTGGTTACTTTGAAAACGTATTGAATTAATCTGATAGCAAAATAAAAATGAAAAAATATCTATAGTAAAATAACATAATATCACGCCTGCAATACCAGAAGGTGTACGCAGAGGTGTACCTAAAGTACACCCATAATTCGCCAAATATGTTTAAGTCCCAAGTCAAAGGGGGCGAGACTATCGTCATCAATGGGGCACAAATCCAGACTCCGGGCTCCAACTGAGAAATTCCTAATAACACTGATGGAAAAACCTAATAACACTTTACGCGACCTAGGAATCGAACCTAGGACCTTATGTTTAGCAGTAGCGGTTACGCCTACTAGATCAACGAGGTGTCCATCTGGATTGAGGAGCCATGTCTCATATTTGAACGAGGGTACTACAAATATTTAGTAGTAAATTAGCCGATTTTGTAGGCCGAATCCTGGAATTTGTAGTAAAACCCTTAAAAAGTTATACGACATTAAAGGTGGCTCCTAAATCCAGACACCTGAATTGAGGAGCCACCTTAGAACTCGAAAACTAGCCAACAGATATATTTGAAAAAGGCAATCACGAGTATAAAGGTATAGTATTCTTTTATTTTTGGATTGTTGTTTTCAGATACAGTAAATAAAACATTATTACAAAATTATATTATAAACTTTAAGTGTCACAAAACGCACGTTTTCTTTTTTTTTCATACGTTCCTCAATCACAAAGTCAGAGTCGAAAGACGCCTTTCATTCGTCAATACAATAATAAATTCAAAATAGTATTGGAAGATCGTGCAAGTAAACGAACGTGTAGTTTAAATAAACATCTTAGGGCATGACCTACGAACATTTTACTGGAAGTTCACTAAACTGGCATATGAAAAGCCACGGCTTGTTGGGATCTATTTCGCAGATTTACAGTAAAGATGACAGACATTGCTGTTGAGGAACTCGTTCCAGAATCACAAACGAAACACCTGAGGGTGGGTGGAGTGGCTCAATGGGGACTTGCTAATGAATGATACACGAACTGTGCGCAATAAACGGAAGTAGAAACATGTCATACGACAGAAAAAGAAATTGCAGCATTCACGATTTTATTATATTTCAAACGTATATGCTCCTACCAGTCTTACCAAGGGTTATCGTGTTACCCAGTAACTTGGTTGTGGAGGTCAGATAAGCAGTCACTCCATGTAAAACTACTGGTATTCGGCTGCACCTGGTAAGGCTATTATATGATTGAAGGATAGGTAGAAGACAAAACAAAAATGCTGCTAAATCTGTCCAACAGAGCCTGAATACATCGCAGTCCAAAATATTTTAAAGATTATAAACTGCGTGTTGAATGACTATGACTGATTCCTATGAACAGTTCACAACAAAATCAAAAGTCATGGATACAAATTAGGCTGAGAATCAGCACTTTTTCAATGTCAAACACATTTTTTTTGTTATTTGTGACATTGAAAAAGTGCTGATTCGATATTTCCAAACGCGTCAATAGTAAAATAGGTAATTATGATTCTAATTTCCCTTCCAAGTTCATTTAAATAACCACTTTTCCTTAACAAACAAATTCATAATGCATTTCCCATTTAAACAAACAGTCTTTCGAACCAATAAAAGACAACGCGCAATGTATAACAGCCATTACGCTAACTTTGACAGCGATGTAGCGGCTGATCGGTCATTACCCGCCCATCGGGCCCTCGCGTGACTTAAACTTCCTTACTTCACGTTGCATGCTATTTAACACGGAAAAATTTGCTTTCAGTCCATTTTCGAATAAAGCGACTGTCTAAAATGGATTAAATTAGAGCTTACAGTTACTTATATAAAGTTTTTAAAGGTTTTTCGTAAAGGAGTTAATTTATTTGTAGGTATTGTGTTTACCCCAAGAAATAATCAGCACAATTAAAGTGGTATATAACGCTAAAATAATAATGTGCTATTCTCATTTTCTTCCAGCAATGTAATTTCGTAATATCAACATTTTCATCATCGAATTCCGCCTTTTACTGAGTATTCATTCGGCTCTGTAAGAACCTTTCAAAAACAATACGAAATCACTTTGCTTTTTAGACGTTTTTTGTACAATACGTTTAAAAAGCAAAGTGATTAGACACAGGTCCCATGTGTGTGTACCAAAACAATAGGTACACCATTAAGACATTCACAAAAGAATATAAAAACTGAAAAACAATTTTTAGAAAACTTCTAAAAGCTCAACTCTAAAGCTTTTGAAAACAAGCCAGGAAAAGAAACCTTTTGCATTTGCCAAAATTTAATTAAAAATATATCTTTTGTTGGCTCGATTTCACTGTGTGTATCCTTCTGAATGGAAATACAGTTATATTTTTCAGTAGAAAAAACTAGACGACTGTTAAAACTCTCTACTGTATTGGTATATCTTGGGTCAAACATGCGTTTACATAAACTGAGCAATCAGACTGGTCAAATCATTATAAAAGTAACGTAATCAAAACTGTACATTGAATATTTTTGTATAAAACTAATTGCTACGAGGAGTGGGAACGAGTCTGATGCCGAAAATATGGTAGGTATTTAGATTTTCTTTTCTTTATGTATGTTCCGGATTGGCACAAAAACGGCTGAACGGATTTGGATGAAATTTGGCACACAGAGAGCTACAACTTTGAATCCCAGTAGTAAGTTCCTTTGGGTTATTTTCCGACATCCACGTGGAAAAAGCCGCGGTGCAAAATCTAGTAAAATTCAAATAATTTATTTCAATTAGGCACATACAAGGCATTTCTGAACGTCAAAATTTACAAAAAAATAGAATTGATTTTGGTCGCCCCTTCCAAAAGGTAATTTTCGTATGGAGAAGAATGGGCAAGAAGTTATTAATACAATAGACTTAAATACGAGTACTAAACGTACAAAAGTATATTGGTATTAACCAATATAAAACTACATCAGATCAATGATCTAAAAAGAAGATCCATTTCTGCAATAAACTTGCCTCGTCATTCACCTTGAATCCTGGGGCCATACCACATACTTAGACCGCCAACTAGCCAACCACTATGCAAATCCCAAAATATATTAATCCTATAAATAACAAACATTATTCATCCTCTCCAAAGAAAACACAATCGATTCGATGCGATATTAATGCAAAATTGAAAGCGGCTGTTTCGTCCTTCGGATAGCCAATGCTTTCAAAACAGCGCTTTCTGAATGCAAATGCGAAGATCGAACGTAGTCAATTTGGTGTTCAGTCGCGTTATTGTTGATGAGTTAGACGCCCGGGATTTCTATGGTGTGGCACTGAATGGGACAGTGGCTGTGGCTAATAAATGCTGCTGCATTGGAATTGATTTGGCTCTATTTGTGTTGAAATTTCTGTTTGGTTTAGAATTGTAAATAGCAACTGGAACAAGTAAGTGTTATTACTAGAAAGTTTTTTTTTATGCTCCAGGTAAATATAGAATGTCGACTAAAACAACGAGCTGCACACGTGGCATGACAACCAGAGAAATGTGTTTTTTACAGGTTTTGTCGGCGGAAGAATAGACAAAATGACAGATTATGATTGTTTATGTGTCATTTTGTCTATTCTTATGTCGACAAAACCCGGTTCTATTGTGGTCATGCTAAGCGTGCAGGAAACGATTCCTAGGACATTGTTTTAATGCGAGTTTATATCATTTTTTCCAAATTGTTTAATAATGTCGATTATTGAATCTATACATAATATAAAACAAAGTCGCTTTTCGCATTTGTCTGTATGTCCACGTTGGTCTTCTAAACCACGCAACAGATTTTAGTGAAGTTTTCACTATCGTTTAGAGAATTTATTCCGGAAGGTTTATATGTATCACCAACTGACGGGGTCCGTAAGGGCCAATGCCTACCAGGGTTGCGAGTTTGTCCGAAAGGGATATCGCGGCCCCGGCACACAGACAACGGAAGGAACACGGGTGGGTTTTAGTCAGTAAAAGTCTGACACGCCCTCTCGCTCCGCCTAGAGCGGGAGAAGTCATTTGATGATTTCCCATCTTCAAAAAAAAAAAAAAAGGTTTATGTGTATAATATGTTAATATTGAAGTTACGTTTACCTAAGAAATCTCGATGTTTTGTCAAGTCATAAAAACCGTGCGAAGCGGGAGCGGTTTGCTAGTTCTTTATAAAGATTAGTGATTGTTTGCGCTATGTTTTGTACGCCGTTGAAGCGAAAAGAAGAGAGCGAAAGGGCTTTGCGCATTATTTGATTTCATTTCTAGCAATATTTATTTTATAGTTCTATTACGTCTTCATTAACAGGAACTTAATTTGACTTCACTTAGCAATATTCCTTCATTTGCTTACTATTTCGATTATTCGTGCCATTGGTACAAGACACTGCACTTAAAATTTATTTAAATTCATCCCTTAATTGGGTTTCCTTGCCTGAAAACTCATGAATAATGGTCTTTTAATTTGAGAGTTTGTACTTAAGCTTTCAGGAAAGCATTAGAAAGGTTTATGAAATAAATAATCTTTGAGTCAGTAAAGTGAATTTATAAGACGGATAAACTATTATAACCTCTTGTGAGAAGAGAGTAAGTTTCATAGCCTAGCCATTTCCCAATTATGTTGGGGTTGACTTTCAGTCTAACTAGATGCAGCCGGATACCAGTATTTTACATGGAGCGACTGCCTATCTAAACTCCACAACCCAGTAACTGGGTAATACGATACCCCTTGGTAAGACTGGATGTCAGACTTTCGGGCTTCTGACGACCCATAAGGACTATCAAAGATCCACGAATGCAGAAAGGACCAACGGCTTATCGTGCTTTCCTAGGCACGGAGTCTCGGTATGTAAAGAACCCACTCATCCAGTGACCAACCGCAGGCAATAATTGCCCAACTAAAAAAAAAAAAAAAAGCTTAACCTGGTCAATCGACCCGTGCGTTTGTTATTACTTAGCCACAAGACCCTTATTAACCTCGAGCCCCTTTGGCCCGGCTGAAAAAAAGAATATTATGAAACATTTTCTTTTGAATGTCCAAATAACAATGTGTTAATAGCTAATGAGATCACAGCTTAAAAATTCCAGATTTGTAAAAATGCCAAGATAAAGAACAGAATCCATCAGTAGCTTTCAATATTCTAAAATAATGTTCGTATCAAAAGGTAACAATATTGTTAGTTCTATAACCCTACCCTCTTAAAACACGCCTAGATACTAACTCCACCTAACGTAAGTGAAAAACCGTGTTCGATACCCCACATTCACATGAACACTCAAAGCTTGAACGTTCTAGAATACTCAAATTACAAATTTTCACCGAAAATACGTTTAATGGCACACTCAGAGACGTTATTTATAAATAATCAATCTTTGATTGAGCTGATATAGAAAAGTGACAATACAGTGAATAAACAAAGTGACTATCAATCAGCGATAACAATGATGGAAAAGTCAAAAATGTATTGGATTGACATAAGCTACCGAAAAGCTTAGGTCAATCCAGTTGTTGTAGAAATACGAAACGCTTTGAAAGTGATTGGCACTCTTGTCTAGACCCTCGGCACATCGAGCCACATTTTGACTCCTGTTAAATACTGATATTCAACTGTCTTCGATTAGACTGGAAGCCAACTCCAACTTAGTTAGGAAAAGGCTAGGCAGATGATCATGATGATCTTGGCATAAATTATAACAATATTTAAATGCTCTACACTCCATTTGAAATAAGATTAGACATTTAAACAAATCTTTTTTACAGTCTGTTCAACCGATTATGATTTCTATACCGTAGGCATAAGGATGGCATTAAAAGCAATAAAAGTGGTTACAATACTAACTGTTTACTGCAGCTGCTATTTGTCATGCCACCAACGCAATAGAAGTCAAAATCGGTTAAACGAACTGTAAAAAAGGTTTAGTTAAATGTCTAATCTTATTTCAGATGGAGTATAAATCTGTCATATTTTTGACAGTTAGCGTTCCAATTTGTCAATCAAAGTTATTAGGTTGATTAATTTTAAGGAACGTCTCTGGGTACTGAGGTAAGTGTCTTGAGTAATTGAACAAAAAATCTATTCCGTGTCTGTACAAAGTGTAAGGTAGCCTCTCACTGTCTGCCAAACGACCCCTTTAGATTCTTAACACGCGTCCAGTAATGTTCGAAGACGGGTTATTTGTACTTTCTATCGATTTTGCTGCCTCTAGTTTCTTTAACTTCCGTGCTACGGTACAATCTTGTAATCAAGTTTTGAACGGGTTTTTTGTAGTGATCTTTTGTTTTTCCCTTTGAATGTCGTTAGAACCTTTTTTGGGTTTGAACTTTTTGGAATCTACATATTTGGGTCTTTTGTTTAAATTCTTTGTGAAATATTCGATTCTTCAAAATGTCGTGAGGAAAGTTTTGAGTATGTACGTCGATGGCTGGAGTAGGCAAAGACCAAAGAAACGGTGGATAGACCGTATGAAAGTTAATATGGCTAGAATTTGGTATCGTATGGAAGAGACGATGTTGGGCTGACCCCAATTAAATTCAGATAAGAGATAAGGGCAGAAGAATGATGTTGAGATATGGATTCTGTACTTTAGGATCATTATAGTATAGTATGGTATACAAGTATGGTCACAGAGATAGTTTATTTAAGAGTGGGGCACTTGTCAGTGACCACATTCAACACAAACAGGTTCATTAAAAGCTTTACCCACACTTAGAATACCCTACTAATTAATTAACGACACACTCAATTTATTCACCCAACTAGCTGCGTCTCACGGTTTCACCCACATAAGTCTCGATCCCTTGGAAATATCGGGATAATATAATAAGTCCTAATCTAGATCATGGTCTTCCTATGTGCCATATTTCATCCGAATCTGTTCAGTCGTTTTAGCGTGAAAGCATAACAAACAAACTCACCTTCGCCTTTATAATATTTATTAGTTGGGATTAAATGGTGCTTTACTAGGTCAAACTAAAAAAAACACAACATCAACAGACTTAAATAATTTAACCCAAAATTTTCGAAGCACTAAAAGATGCTGCAGCTAGGATAATAACTCAAGCAAAATAGACACGCGGTTCACGCCCCGACAAATACTGACTATACTCTAGAAACAAGTCTTAGAAGGTACAGAACTAAATCTTTATTTTTCCTTGTACATATAAATCTTCGGGATCGGTTCGTTGCACAGATTACTTTGGAATCCCTCTTAGTAGATGCAAGACGGATAACTGCTGGCCATGTCGCAGGATCCGCTTGTAAGGTCTTCGGTTTTATCTCAAAGATATAAGATTGCTGTTTTCCTGAATAAGCTTGAATAATAATAATTTTCCATAATGTTTTCCATGTCAAGTTTACGAAAATAGAACCCAATAATTTTCCAAAAGCACGCTGATTGGTGATTGTTCATGCCTGTAAATCTTCAGAATGACGTTGAGCTCGTTGGTGTAAACCAAAGCGCACTTTACAATGAAATAAATTGAACTGACATTTATAGATGTTTGTGGTATACTTAAATACATAAATGTTAGGAACATTTTTATGGCCTGCTGATCGGATGCCAATGAAATTGCCTTTACTCTCGCATTGCAGCTACGTACTGGCAAGTAAAAACTTGTGACATTATTAGTACATTATCTTCTATTCAAATTAGTATTTTACCAATGTCTTTTTTTTTTTTTTTTTTTTTATCGTGACTGTATACAATTTATTTTACAACTAACTATTATATATATTATGTACAAGAATGTAAAGAAAAAAATAAAATAAAATAAAGGGAAGAGCTCATTGGGCATCAAAAAATTCGTCCGCATCGCTGTCAGCGGGAAAAGTGCCCAAAAGGCTGGCAGCATTGCCACGTTGGATGGCAATGCTGATTCTTTGGCCTAAGAATTGGCCAGCCCTCTGGTCACGTGAAGAGTCGACCAACCGCTTAGCGATGTCCCAAAATATTCGATGAGCACTCGGACCCCACGGCCCTAGTGTTTCAACCCCAATAAGCTGTACCAATGTTGATTCTGAATTTATTACATCGTTTATTTATTATCTTTCATATATAATTACATTTACTAAAATATATAAAAAAAAAACGTAAAAACATAAAAAGATATTGTGTATTTGTTATTATTATTTACTATAAAGATTTATTATTTATTATTCAAGCTACTAAGCCTGATTTACACGGTGCAATTTTATTGACTATGGCATACAGGCAAGACTTGCATTGTGAAAATGGGGTTTTATTAGGCTTATTAGTGATTCGCACGAATTTGGTCGCCCCAAACGGGTGAATGGACACTATAAATAATAATATTGTTTTCCATAAGCGACTCGCACGAATTAATTTATTTGTAGGCGATTCGATTCGCCCGTTAAATAAATTAACTACTTGCTTCAAGAACAGTAATAATATTAAAAAGTGTCGATTCGCGAGTAAATTCGTGTGAATCACCAATAACCCTAATAAAGCCCCATGAACACGGTGCAAGTTTCATGTCTGTTACATAAAATAAAATTGAAACAACTAAATTGCATCGTCTAGACTCTGTTTAGACTTAACTCTGTATTGTTACTTCAACTCATGGTATGCCACAGGCAAATAAATCTCATAGTGTAAATCAGTACACTTCATATCAGTAGCTAGCAACAAAAATGAGTTTTTTTGAAACTCAAACCATTATCCGGTCTCTTCAAATCTTTATAGTAGATGTATCAAAATATTTCCTTAGCGAGGATATACGATTACACAGACAGTAAACTCTGAGGCAGCGAGGCTTGATCCCAGCACACTACATTTACCCTGATACTCTTGAAGTACTTGCTACAGGGGGATTACGTTCCTTACAAAGTAAACCTCTTTTTGCTGATGTACTTTTAATTTGGGTATCGTTGCAAGCTTTTTGTGGATGTAATGCAGTTTTTTTTCGGTTGTTCTGTTTTCGGAAGGTTGAATTTCTGGAAATTATTAAATAGTCAATCTGCCTAGCCTTTTACCAAGAATGTTGGGGTCGGCTTCCAGTCTTACCGCATGCAGCTGAATACCAGTATTTTACATGGAGTGACTGCCTATCTGACCTCCACAACCCAGTAACTGGGTAATACGATACCCTTTGGTAAGACTTGTGTCAGACTTTCGGGCTTCTGACGACTCGTAACGAATGTCAAAGATCCACGAATGACAGCCGGGACCATCGGCTTAACGTGCTTTCCGAGGCACGGAGGATTCTCGGTATGAAAAGATCGTCACCCATCCACTGACCAATCCCGGCAAGCGTAGCTTAACCTGATGGATCGACCAGTGCGGCTGTTGTTACTTCGCCATGAGCTCCTCTCCTCTAGGAAATTATTAAAAAGTGCGACAAAATAAAGTCACTTTTATGTGACTTTATTTTGTGTGAACCCTTAGCAATAATCTCTTACTTACAAACTTATGAATTCTTCGAGTTTTAGGGGAAGCAACACAATAATTTCAGTATTGTGTTAAAAATGGTAGCAGTTTTTTAAAATAAATTTGTAAAATAATTCAAGCTCGAACCGAATTGTGTTCTAATTAGGTACATATTCAGTCGATCGATTTAAACGAGCTACTTGAACAATAATGTTACCCAAATTCACTATCCCATACTCGTGAATAGTACTCGTCAATGTTCTCTACTCATATAATGCGTCTCGAATGGTAATAGAATCGATGTGACTACTATATCGAATGAAATCGATTCCGATTACCATCGATGATGCGTTATTAGGGTGCAGTGCCACATCGCATTTAGACCAGACCGTCGAGATCCATTATGTCAAAGGTAACAGACACTACGGGATTTGGTAATTGAATTCCCTATGTGTCACACCCAACACAGAGTCACCGTGCACACATTGTGCAATGTGCTCGATGAAAGTTAGATTTGTACAGTTATATTATTATTAATAATTTATTTAAAAACGTTTACAAAAAGTGCACATTTGGCCACAGTTGTAATACAGTGGTTTATTAGTGTTTAAAATTAAACTTTAAAATTAACCGTTAGGATGAGGTAGGATTTGTTCTCAAATGCTCAAATGTCACGATTTCATTAAAAAGTCATTCAGTGGAACAAATCTAACTTAAAGAGATGCATTTATGATTCTAATGATTATAATTCTGTAATACATAATATGTTATGGTCGCGAATCATATTTTGATCAAGATACAAGTTACCCTGACCTGCAAATTGCAATTAACGGATCTTTGCGAATCCTTAACTAAAACATTTTCATTACAGCTGCAAGTAAGTTAGTAGATAGATAGTTCTGAAGTAGATTGCAAGATAGGTATTACTACATTTACTGTACCTAGTAATACTTACTAGAGATCGGATATTCGGATGCATATTTACCAAAAGTTGAGGTTATTATGGAATGCACTTCTGTTTCGAAAAAATCCTGGGTTTCTGGGATCGACAAATTTAGAGTTCTGAATATAGAATCGATCGCAAAAATCTCACGATTCTGGAATTGATAAATTTAGTACTTTTTTACTATAAAAATACTAGCAAATGTTGTAAAGTAGGTTGCCAAATTGGCATAGTGCATACCGACAAACAACTGCGCCTTGCATGAGTTTCGTTAAAAAATGTTTACAGTGTAGTTATATAATGTTTTATGTTAATACCGCAAAAGTAACCTTCATATGAAGGCTGATAAGTCATTTCTATACCATGTATCCGATTAGTTATGCATTCCTGGATTTTATGGAATTCCGGGATTTATAAGTTTTTTTAATAAGAAGCCACTTCCATAATTTCTTAGCCAAAAATTAACTTTATGTAATTATGCATTCGAATATCCGATCTCTACGTTACTACAGTAAAAACGGTAATACGTAAATGTTAATCCATTTTTGCTTGTTTCCTACGGAACTGTGTTTTAATGTTTCAGTTCACAATAATCTAAAAATAAATCTCAAAGTAGTAGTGTTAACCGGCTCAAAAAAGGTGAAAGTTCTCTGTTTGATTCGTTCTTACCGATGAGCGAAAAGGTAGAGGTTCTCTATTCAATTCGTTTTTTGTCAATGAGAACGATAGACACGACATTACCCCCTTAGTAAAAAAAAACAGGAGTTCGAATTAGCGTAATTCCGTCTTTTCTACATCCGTAATAACAAAGCTGGCTTCAAATAAATATCCTTCGACTCACATACCACAAGTCTATTATTATTTCCTGCACATTTCCTTCGAATATTTTAACGAAAGCTATAATTCTTCTCCCCCATTTTATTATAATGAAGGATGCAATAGATGTTTTCTTTGTGGGTAAAGTTTTTGAAATACGTGAAATATTGCAACATTTATTACTATTTTTATAGTTTTGTATGCAATAAATAAGGGGCAATGCACTAGGGTTGACATGTTTAATTTATTCTATGGATCCGGGTATGGGTTTAGCGGTAATGTAATTGGAAGTCTATGTTGTTTTTGATATTTCATAAGCGAAGGGAGCTCTCTGATAAACTTGAATTGTATTAATGGTAAATCAATTTTATACGGTGCGGGTGATGTCGTGGTTTTTTTTTTTTTACTATTCTGCTCCACTGCTTGGCAAAGGTCTCTCCCATACTTCGCCATTCATTTTTGCCTGCTGCCTTTTCCGCCCAATTAGTTTGCGTTATTATATTATTATATTTATTTATTTATTAAAGAACACCAAGAGCAAACAACATTTGTTTACAATAGTATTTAGGAAAGGTATTACCTTCTGCTCATCATAAATTAAGGTGTAGGTACATAAAAACACAACCTGCTTATAAACTAGAAGTAAAATTAATTAATGCATAAATTGAAACTGCTATAAACTCGTATGCATTATAAAAACATTTTACCAAAAAAAAAAACAACCTACCCCACACAAATTCAAATATGCTATGTAAATACCTGCTATGTAAATAACAGTGACAGGAAGTTATCATCATATCATCCACATAAACCTAGTGATAAAAATACGTATTATTGAAGCTTACTCAAAACTATCCAAGCAAAGTTAATACAATTTATATGGGATCAACTTGGGAGCATACCCTTTCACAAAAAAAATATATTTTTAAAATCGTTCCACAAATGACGGAGAAATCTGAGAAAATACTTTTTTTTTTTAAACGCGTATATACGTGACAAACATACACACTCCTCCTTTTTGGAAGTTGGTTAAAAAAGTTTTCATAAATATAATGGCTTACTTCAACAAGTTTACATTTATACATAGGTTTACTTCTACGTGTTACTGCTCTATCCTGCGGTTGACCGTACTCAAATGATACCTGTAATACCTAAAAGAACCTAACTGAATGATAACTTTTTTTTTTTTTTTTTTGGGTGGGAAATCATCAAATGACTCCTCCCGCTCTGGGCGGAGCGAGAGGGAGTGCCAGACTTTTACTGACTAAAACCCACCCGTGTTCCTTCCGTTGCCTGTGTGCCGGGGCCGCGATATCCCTTTCGGACAAACTCGCAACCCTGGCAGGCATTGGCCCTTACGGACCCCGTCAGTTGGTGCTGACATCTCTTTGAGGCGCGCGTGGAACACAACGCGCCGTCGACCCGGGCCTGGTCCTAATCGGACGGCGAGCTACCCATTGCCCACCGTCCGCAAGCCCGCGCCTACGGTGGCCGGAAGTCGGCTCGCGACTCCCGACGCCCGGCGCATCTTGCATTTCCCTCGCGCGCTCCGCCTCCTCCTTCGCGAGGATTACTGCTTCGCAGAAGGAAGTGACGGCTTCCCATGCACTCTCGCTCCGGACCATGGCCTGAACCAGGGCCGGACGCGAGAGATCGCCGCTGCCGATCGCCTCCGTGAGGACACGGCGGTGCCCCGCCCAAGCCGGGCAGACCTCCACCGTATGCTCCACCGTGTCCTCCGGGCGATCCACACAATGGTAACACCCGGGCGTTTCCTCCCGCTTTATCCTGAACAGGAACCTCCCGAAACAACCGTGTCCGGTGTGGACCTGCGTCAGGCGGAAGGTGAGGACGCCGTGGCGCCTCTCTAGCCACTCCTCAAAGAGGGGCCTTACCGCCGCAATTGTGGCGTGCCCAACCTGAATGATACCTGAATGATCAAACGATAAGGCCAAACAAGGTTAAAATGAACCTAGGTACTCGTATTATAAAAAAATCGTAGTACTCGCAACCGGCGTGCATGTATGGCCAGATGTATGATGAACGTATGTAGGGATTCGTTCGTAGCTACCCCCACGGGAAATTGGCATGAGTTTGTGTATGTATAATGTATATAACAAAAAAAACAAAATCCTTCAAACAAAAACGAAACGCTCATTTGAAACACAAAAAGCTAATTTACACCCACAATTACCTACAATTTAAAATCAAGAATATTCATATTCCCGGTTGACATAAAACATAGACAGATGATAAAAATAAAAGGTAATTTAAAAAACAAATATTTTTTGCCTACATTTGGGACAATGTAACCAACGAGGCAAGAAAATGTTACGGCTTGAGGGGACGTGGGACAGACAAACGGTCTAATTATTGTCTTGTTTCCCTAAAAACGACATTTTCTGTTGCATGTAAAAATTTGGGTCGAAACCATATGTCTCGGGGCACGGTTTAGGTTTTTAGGTGAAATGGTCAGAACAAGTTTGAAATAATTAAAGGAGCATAACAAGACGGAAAAATCTCACCTCCGATTTGTTAGATACAAATATGCTTATAATTCCCGTATCATGTGACGGAAGACGATTTTTTTCTCGGAATAAGAACGTGATGGTAAGTGCTGAAAGGGTTCTATCGTACTAAATTCAAAAAACAAAAGAATTTCATAAAAAGCCTGCACATTTTTTTTCTTGTATTAATACAAGTACCTGGGCGATCGAGCTCTGCTCAAGTGAAATAGAGAAAACGAATTTTCTCAGTTATGAGACCTAACTAGATCGATTTTTCGCCCCCGTAAACCTCTACTTTATTGCAACTTTCATCGAAATCGTTAGAGCCGTTTTCGAGAACGTGATTACAAATATATATATCTCGTATGTACAAATATTGCTCATTTAATAATAAAGGATTAATTATTCGTGATTATTCGTTTCGCGATGTGTTTCAGTTGATTCAGTTCCATAAAAAGTTTGTCAATATCATGTAGTTAGGTACTCATATAATTTTTATTTTCTACAAGATTTATCAATTTATTGAAAAATCTAATTTACGATTGGCAACTTTACTTTTGGCCCGATCTTTAAAGTTGGAAACGTAGTAATAACATCATGAGGAGACACAACACACACACGTAATATTTGGAGTAATTTTAAGAAACTGCCACTGACGCTTAATTGTGTCACTTTATTTTAAATCCCTTTATCATTAACATAGATAACTTCTTCGTCCCAAAAATAACCAGTAACTCTTGTACAGATAGAAACATAGTTTTTTAGCGGCTTCCGCGATAAACATTGTTTTTATTATTTTACTCCCCTTCTTAATAAACATCACATTTTTCTGTTTAACTCTTCTTTTTCTAAAACTTGCTCTGTAAAAGAATGAAATAATGAACTTTTATGCAACACATTCTTTCAAAGCAGGTTTGACGTAGGAAAGAATCCAGAATGAATAAAGAATACCTTAAATAAGTCATAAAATTCCCGGTCTCCATTACGTTTAATTTGTCTGTGAAAGTACAGCAGTTCATAATTTAGAAAATACAGTGACTAATAAAAGCGTAAAAATAAAATAGACATTGACTTCCTGGTAGAGAAGCAATAGCGGCAATTCAGAAAGAAAAAAAAAAGAAAAAGGTACGAAAAGATAAATTTTTCCTTTTGCATTTTGTTTCGCGCTACTCTCCCATTTCTTTTGTTCCGAGTGATTTATGTAGTACTGGTAACATTACAAAACATTTAACATACAAAGAAAGTAAATAAAAATTTAAATAGAAAAGCGTCAGATATATTTTTATGACTTGCGTTCTGAACTTGAACTGAGTATATTTCTGCTTTGTCCATTACAGCTGTCAGGTTTTTTAATTGTGTAGAACTGGGTTTAGTGTTTCAATTAAAAGAAATGCCTTTTCAGTAGACCGTACTATTTCTACTACTTTGTTTCGAAGAAAGTCAAAAAGATGGTTGACTGTTGAAACAGGGTCTTATTCTAAAGCACCCGGGTCCGTAGGTATTTTGTTCTTTTCAAAATCAATCTATCTACCTAGACTTTTCATAACTATGTTGGGGTTGGCTTTCAGTCTAATCAGAAGCAGTTTTTTTTTGTTTTTGATGGTGGGAATTTGTCAAATAACTTCTCCCGCTCTGGCCGGAGCGGAGGGCTGGAGGGCGTGTCAGAGTTTTACTGACTAAACCCCACCCGTGTTCCTTCAGTGTTGCCTGTACGTTGCCAGGGGCCACGGTATCCCTTTCGGACTTTCCCGCAAAACCGGATGCAGCTGAATACCAGTATTTTACATGGAGCGACTTCGATTTGACTTCCACAACCCAGTAACTAAGTAATACGATACCCCTTGGCAAGACCGGTTGTCAGACTTTCAACTTCTGACGTCTCGTAACAACTGTCAAACATCCAAGAATGATAGACGGGACCAACGGGGTTCTTTTGAAAATACATAGTTGAATATTTTTGTTATTATATATAATATGACAATAATATAATAAGTTCAAATTCAAATTCAAAAGTCATTTATTCAAACTAGGCTGAGAATCAGCACTTTTCGAACGTCAAAATTACATAAGACAGTCCCCCAAAACGCCCACCCTTCACAACTTCCTAGTGCATTAGCTGGGAAGAAGAAGTGGCGCAACAAACTCCCCAGCAGCACAGCTGTCTCTTCAGTTAGACGAACAAAAAAAAAAGATTCTATATAATAGTATTCAAAATAATTTACATTACGCAACACAAAACATAATTTAAATTATTAGCCATATGTTAGCTAGCACACGCCAATATACCAAACAAAATCATCGAGAACTATACTCAGGCCGAAATAAAAAAACTAAACGTAAACAGAACTTAATATCTAAATAAAAAGCCTCCACGCATAAAGGGCGTGCCCGCTTACATATAGTTGTAACTGGAAGTTATAAATGATAAACTACGAGTAGGACCATCGATATAAAATAAATAGGTAAACAAACAGTTAATTACTAATAACAATAAACAATATGATCAATTGTCGAGCTCACTAGCTAACCACATATTGCAATACAACTCATAAAAAAAACATTGTGATGAGTAGATTTTGTCAACAATAAATTAAAGTTAAATTAAAATAACTTGACTTAAAAAGTCAAATAAAATAAACAATTATATAAACTCATATAACTTGTTAGTACGTAAGCTGGAGAAAGAACATAAACATTGTCTTGAGTCACAGCGACCAACTATTCTTATCATTTAAGTAGTCGTTGATAGAATAGTATGCCTTTGAACAAAGCTTGGATTTTACTTTCGTTTTAAACGTATTAAACCGCAAATCTAGCAAAGAAGAGGGTAGCTTGTTATAAAAGGTTATACCAAGCCCAACAAAAGAATTATGACCCTTATGAAGCCGATGAAAGGGAGCTCGTAGTTTGTCCTTATTTCTAGTGTTATCATATTTTAAAACATCAAAAAAATCTTCAAACACACCTCTCAATTATTTTTATAAGCGGTGTATCTCTTCATTAACAATTATAATTAAAATTTAAACTATACCATAATATTTTAAATGCCAAACTGAATCGAGTGTTCGATTAGTAATTATTAAATAGTTGTTATCTAATTTGATACGAATTTATTTGCATTTTTACGATTTACACTTGCTCATTTCCTTACCGCTCGCACCGTGCCAGTGTTCTTCGGAACCATAGATATAAGAAAGAAGAAAGAAGGAGATATGCCCGGTAGTTGAAAATGTATCGAAACCCAATGTCTTCAATCTATCCCTACTCTCTAGCCTGCGATCACACATGCGATCAGTAAACCCAATAAATACGAGGTCCCGCTCACACTTGCAATTTACAAATCAGAACGTACTACACAATCAATTATAAACCTTATCCCATCATACACAGCGTGCATTTACCATGCACCGTACAACTCACCCACACGAAAACATCGTTCGCTATCGTTGTGCTGTGCAAAAGCCATTTATTTTACATATACGCTAGTGATTGACTAAATCGGAAACTTATCGATTCTCCCATTTATTATTGTATTAAAATTTTTGGAAGTTGCTGAAAAAATTATAAATAAAAAACGATATACATATAATAAGATGATATAAATAAACAATAAGTAAGTAAAAAAAAGAAATATTAATTAAACAAAAAAAAAACAACATTATGAGAAAATCTAAATGAGTATAAAACAAGATTTCACATCGGTCTTCCAATCAGGCTATAACTGTTGACAAATTGAAGAATAAACTTTAATAGTAATATAAATTCATACGACAATCGACATTATTGTCGATAGCCTACGGTAGTGGATCTGCACAACCACATCACTAATCCGTCACAAGACGCTGCGGCCTTACTAACGATGCAACCGCTTAAAGCAAATATCGTTTTGTAATTTTTACATTGCTTGTCCAGTTACTTAGCGACATACTTTGGTAGTGGTAAAGAAGCAATGTATTTACTACAATAAAAGTACAGTCGCTGTGATATATGAAAACAAAAATAACGTAGTAAAGGCAAGAAATATTTTACGATTTGTGGTTTTTCATGATTTTCAACACAAATATAGCAAAATACTTGTGCTGATTTATGAAAAGTGGTTCTACGATTTATAAAGTTTATAGTTTAGCTTCGATTTTTACAAGAAACCACTGAACAACACGGTATTCTTAAATGTTATCACGATCGCGTTCGAAAGCGCACTAGTTAGCGGAAACGGCCATTTGCCTGAGGCATGACCATTGTGGTCAAGATGCGCGGACACAGACACGCCCCATGCCACTTCTCCTGTTATTTATATTTCTATGTTCGGAACGTTAAGCATGGACGTGTCGCTTTTCTCCGTGGAATCATTTTTATTTTTGTACCGTGCAAATAAAACTACATTTCTCATTTTGTAATATACAAATAAACAACAAAGTGAAAAATAAAGTTACTAAAACACAGCTATAATCAGGCAAGAGTATGACTTTTCACAAAAAAAAATTGCTGTTACACAAACGACATTAGTTCCTGTTCCCTAGATGGCGCTGTTGTCAAACAAAATTAATAAAATTTAAAAAAATGGTAGAAAAACGCTTAAATAAACAGATATTGAATAAAACTTTTTCAGGGTAGGTTTATGATATTAGTCAGACACTTTTTGATGTAAAATAACTCACCAATTTCCTAAAAACAAGAAATTATAACCAAAAATCCTACATCGCGCAATTAAAATTTTCTATACAGTAAGTATTAGGTTGATTCCGTTGTAAATAGAAGTAGTGTACTCAGAGTGATGTTACTACTGATTTATAGATATACTATCGCACTCAAACATTTTATAGTAAATGACGTCTTGCGTTCGGTTGCTATTATACGAATAATGAAAGTCAAGAAATGTAACTCAAGCTCAAAAACGCGGCACAAAGCAATTTGTACCGCGGCGGGTTTGAGTAAAATAAACATTTTGAAATCCTAATACTTGTGCCTCTGGAAAGCGTTATGCAATACGAACGCCATCGCGCCAGCATGAAAGGGGTTTATTTTACACATTTTGAAATTTCACTAGCAGGTTTTTGTTTTTAGTTAAAAGGAAAAATTATAATATGCATCAGTATTATTGTACATTTAATGTCACTCCCACAATTAAGACGAATCTAACGACACCTCATACGTAAATCCATCAAGCCGTTTAGGCTACAGAGTGTGCCAAAGAAATACACATAGGTACATACTCTCGAAAAACATTACCATCCTTCTGGGGTAGCCGGATAAAAAGTAGCCACGTAAACAAGTTTACTTATTTTTTCATCAACATCCTCGCATCTGGTCTGACATTGACGCGACCAATCACTCTATTATTCGTAGGTAAATTAAATCTGCCTAAAAACCTCAACCTAAACTGTGTGGCCTTAAACTGATTAAAATACTTCTTAATTTTAGATGCTTACTATACAATACCTACTACAACGAACGCATTAAACATAAGTAATTCAAAAACTAGAAACTCAAACTTTTAAATAAGTGTATTCAAGAATGGTTTAGTTAAATTACAACAAATTAATCCAACTGATACGGATAGTGCAAAATATAATCATTTTTATTATGACTTATCCTTTCATACATAATGCATAACATCGTCCACGCATCTCGCACTGTAGCAGGCGCGCGAACCAATTACTATTATCTGTCCTGCCGAGAACCAATCACCGCGCTTGCCGGAATGCAACGCGTTACGCGAGCACAGCTCATTGGCTTATTTGCATTAGTGTTCTTTCGTTCGAATACTCGAGATAATTTCGTCATGTAGTTGAATGTAGTGATGTTTTGTTTAGAGCTGAATTTTTCGTTGATTATGTTTACAATTACGCTAATTCCTTTTATTATTCGTAGACTACAGCTGATCCTACTAATAGAACCTAGGTATTTTATTACTCTGTGGCCTGCCGCAAGGTGATGTGATCATGTGATTCGAAATTTGTTCAGAGGTTTATGAAAAAAAAAAAAATTACGATAAACGATGATAATTGGTTTGGTCAAGTAAGTGCTAGAGATCTATATTCAGTGGTAACAAACACACTGAATACACTGCTAATAGTTATATCGGAAAACAAACAAATAAAGAATATTGATTGAATGATTGGAATCAACCCAATACTTACTCTATAAAAAATTTTGCTTGTGCGATGTAAGATTTTTGGTTATAACTTCTTGATTTTTAGGAAATGGTTGAGTTATTTTACATCAAAAAGTACTAATATTATAAACTTACCCTGTAAAAGTTTTATTCAATAATTGTTTATTTATGCTTTTATTAACATTTTTTGAAATCTTATAAAGTTGGTTTGACAACAGCGCCATCTAGGGAACGGAAACTAATGTCGAAGAGTTTGTGTTTACGGCTTTTTTTTTGTGAAAAGTCATACTCTTGCCAGATTATAGCTGTGTGTTTTAATAATATTACAACGAGTTCTTAGTTTGTAAAAAATATTTATAAGTAGACACAATAGTGGTTCAATAAAATTTACAGAAGTGTTGTACTTATTTGTTTTTTATAACATTCAAATTTTAACCAAAAAATATTCTGAACCACTGGTCTGAACGGGCTACCTATGCTAGCGTCGCGAGTTATGGCACTATGGCAGCCCCGCAAAAAGAAACTTTGTGACCACTTCGCGCGTAATTATGATGAGGGGGTGCGCGGGGCATTCTCAGCGGTAACGCCCATTCGAGCAAGGTCAACGGTAATAAACTAAACCTTAACATTGTGAAAATCACTGTTTTTAGTGTATAAGTGTATATTTTGCCTAATATATAAGATGTTGGCGAAGATGAATTGAGATGCCACCGTGAGGATACCAATATCTTTGAAAAAATCTCTCAGAGAAACTCTGGCACCTAGCTGGTAAATAGCTCGAACAGCTCGTTTTTGTAGGACAAATATATTTTGAATATCTGAAGCTTTGCCCCACAGCAGAAGACCGTAGGACATAACGCTATGAAAATAACTAAAATAGACTAACCGAGCTGTATCGACGTCAGTGTATTGTCTTACTTTCCTGACGGCGTAGGCGGCCGAACTGAGCCTTCCCGCTAGGCTCGATATATGTGGGCCCCACTGAAGTTTGGCATCTACTGTTATGCCCAGAAAAACTGCCGAGTTTACAGATTCAAGCACCTCTTTATCTAAGACGATGTTGGGTTCTAGATTTCTAACGTTTGGTAGGGCGAACTTTACACATTTCGTTTTCTTGGCATTGAGAACTAGGTTATTTGTAGTAAACCAATCCGTAACCATTGAGAGTGCACTTACATCGTCAAAATCTTGTCTATTCCTGTCTACTTTAAAAATAAGAGAAGTATCATCTGCAAACAGTACAACTTCACAGATACCCTTTAAATAGAATAAAAAATACAAAATTCTATTAAGAAAAATACAATACCTGAATATATTCAGACTGTTTCTCTGTAACACAGGTTTTCGTAACCTATCTAGGAGAGCAGTGCTCACCCACACGATTGTAGATAAAATATAGTACTAAGTTTATTTTGTAAAACTGTATTTTGGTCCGCCGGTCATTTGTAGATCTTTGACAGTCGTTGCGGGTAGTTACAACCCCAAAAGTCTGACAGCCAGTCTTACCAAGGGGTATCGTGTTACCCAGTAACTAGGTTGTGGAGGTCAGATAGGCAGTCGCTCCATGTAAAATACTGGTATTCAGTTGCATCTATTTAGACAGGAAGCCGACCGCAGCGTAATTGGGAAAAGGCTAAACAGATTCTATTTTGAAAAATGTATTCAAAATTCAAATTCAAAAGTCATTTATTCAAACTAGGCTGAGAATCAGCACTTTTCGAACGTCAAAATTACATAAGACAGTCCCCCAAAACTCCCACCCTTCACGTATTCGTCCTTTTACACAGAAAAACACACGTAAAATGTAAGAAAAACGCAGACGAGTCCGCGTTGCCGAGCGCTGTATGTAGTTAGGTATTAATATTCATGAAGTACAAATTGGAACAGTGAACCAAATTACCGGGTTTTCCCAAGGATAATTTATCGAAATTCCTTTAATTTAATTCTGTAATTAGATTTTATTGGGTAAGTTTTCGACACGATTTCAATAAGTTGTTTGGGCTTGACACTTCAGGTATTAATTTCAAGTTAGGTTTGTTTTATAAGTAAGCGCGAAAGTTATGAATTTGTAATAAGTTGACATAATTTAAATATCGATTAATTAATCGATAAAAATGTTTTCCGTTTGACAGGAATAAAACTCTTTTTTTTTTTTTTATCTAAGTAAAATTGAAAAGCGAACGAAAACAAGATTTTCTTTATTTACAAAATAAAGCACAGTATTTACACTTTCTTGGGATTGTCCGGAGGTAAAAAATATGCTGCCACTGCGATGCCACCTGCGAACATAAATAAGTTTGTTCCGACAACGTTTTTAGGGGAAGTGTAGTCTCGTTGGTCAAGTGGTCGCAAGCACTTGTCCTGAGCATGAGGTCCTGGGTTCGATTCCCGGGTCGGGCGAAGTGTTATTGGATTTTTCCATTTGGAATTTCTCAGTAGCAACCCTGAGTCAGGATTGATGGCAATAGGCTCGCCCCCTATTACATGGGACTTAAATATAACTGGCGAAATTAGGGTGTATTATAGGTACACCTCTGCCTATCCCTTCGAGAAATACACGCGTGATGTAATGTATGTTAAGTTATAAATTACCACTAGGAAAGTGTGATTAGGAATATAAGCCTAGTTGTTTGCTAATTGACATCATCATTAGTGTCAAGTAAGATTTGGTCTAATTATTGTAGGTACAGTACTTACTCTCTTCCATTAAAAGTGGTAAAAGATGACTAAAAATTTATAAGAACATACAGCTATATTTCCTTATAACTCAATAATTAATATATATATCTACGCTTAATTAAACAGTATACGCTGATACTTGCAAAATCCATCAGCCTATTATGACTCAGTTTTGATTGTCTAAAGGCTCTCGCACATTAAAGGACATCGCTCATTATAGCAGCACGGCTCCGACACGGCAAATAATTTTTCATTCAAGTTAGAATTTTAAGTCAAAAGCATTAAAGTGTATTTTACTATGGTTATACAGAATAGTGCACGACTCGCCGGCAGCACGCTTCAAGCGAGGAGCCCGCTCCCCGCCTGCAGGCGGTATGCATGTCGGCGCCTCAACGTCCGCACAGTGACGCTGTCACCTCAAAGGTGGCGTGGTGGCAGCGAGCGGTCGCCTTGCTTACGGCGCGTTGGCAACTAGTGGTCGCCTTGCTTACGGCGCGTTGGCAACTAGCGGTCGCCTTGCTTACGGCGCGTTGACGACTAGATAATCAAGACGGTGCCGAGGCGTTACTGCGCTGGAGCGGTGCTGTTATAAAGGGTGATGGACTTTGGGTGGGTTAGGCCACAACGCAGCGCATTGCAAAAATCCTCCTTCAAGACTTTCGTATATTTTCTATGAACCAACGCGCACTACAAGCGGGCCGTTCCGCACATTTTTGTATGAAATTGTACCCTTGGCTTTAGTGTGGAAAGGATTAAAGTATATAGTAGAAAGGATATAAGTACTTACTCAGAAGATAAGCACTGAAAGCGTAGAAGGTCATGGCGCAGTTCGTCATCAGAAACAAGCCGAGGAAGTTGACACCGGCCAGGCCGCTGATACGAGCCACCATCACGCCAAGACAAGCAGCCATGCCCCTGGAAAATTACGATTTAAATATTAAGATAAGCATCAGTCTTCATGTTATCGTTTGAAACGATTGATAGGCATAATGTGTTGGCCAATACTGTTATTAATTGCATAAAATACTTTTGGGCATTTTTCAAAAAACATTGAATCTAACATTACAAATCAGACAGTTTGCAATTGTGATGTTAGAAATATTATTAAAACTACTAAAACTATTTTTTACATACTGCTTACAGGATTATCCAAATCCCAAAAAAAAATTGTGCATCGTTTTCTTGTGCTTATCATCCATCATAAAACTGATTGCTGTTCCGACACCTTACTGTAAGGAAATGTCTGTTTTCCCGCAACCATTTGACACCTACTAACTACACCATAACACTCTGTCCACCGCCTTCAGCATCCAGTCTGACCCAGCCACTTTTTCGAGGTGGTCGGTCCATCTAGCTGGGGGGCGTCCCAAACTACACTTGCCGATACGTAGTCTCCACTCCAGGACTCGTCTGGTCCACCGGCATTCGGTCACCTACTTTTAGAGGTATGAGGAACAGGGTTTCTTTGTAAAGTTCACTAATCTTCTATAGAAAAGGGAGTATCCTCCGACCAGGCGGGTTTGATATGTAGCGGGCAACTGCCCAACAATTGATGTCGGGGAAGTATTATTTATGGTGTCCGCGCGGTAAACTCTAATTGCGTGATGTAGGATTTGTGTGACGTCAGGTCTTTGATGCGTAGTTCGCATGTGGCGATGTAGATGTCCCCCATATACTAACTACTATCATATAAAACCAATTTTTGCCCATTAGTGGTAAAATTGATATCTATACCACTCACCGATAAGACGTAGGAAACAGTTCCACATAGTACGCAAACAGCACTCCCATACACAAATTCGTCATCATTATTCCCACATACAGTAGCAGACTAGCTATGTTATTCTGGTTTAAGACTGCCCCTAAACTGGACAGTAACGGTATTAAGAGAAATGCTATCAGCATAGCTTTCTTTCTAGAAGCAAATTTTGATACAGCGAGGGTAATGCCAGCGAAGACCACGCCGTGAGTGACGCCTGATAGTAAGGTTCGTGTTTGGATTGATGATGAGCAGGCGATCTGGAAGAAATTATTTTGATTTAGTGGAAAATCACACACCTATACTGATTTCAGTTTCGTCTTGCTGCAAAAAAAGCACAATAAGGCATTGTTTAGTAGCGCCCAGAAAACAGCGTCCAGTAACTTTCAGACTAATTAAAAATATTACAAAATTAGTTTAATACTCGTACTATTCAAAAGATAAGTAAACCCGAGTTTAGCTGGAGGCGGAGAAAAAGTCCTATAAAAGTGACTTCAGATTGATAATCAATATGCTAAAAAGGCCTGTCAGAAGCCAGTCAAAGTTTCATGTGACTAAGATTGGTTTCGGAACCATCGTTAATTTATAATCTTTAAAATATTTAAATTTAAATTATGTTTTGTGTTGCGTAATATAAATTATTTTGAATACTATTATATAGAATCTTTTTTTGTTCTTCTAACTGAACAGACAGCTGTGCTGCTGGGGAGTTTGTTGCGCCACTTCTTCTTCCCAGCTAACGCACTTAGACGTGGTGAAGGCTGGGGCTGGGGGGACTGTCTTATGTAATTTAGAAGTTCGAAAAGTGCTGATTCTCAGCCTAGTTTGCATAAATGACATTTGTTTTTTTTTTTTTTATTTGATTTGTTGAATATACTTACCGCTTCATCGGTAGAAGAGGTTGTGTGATTTGAAATTCTCGTAATAATACTGCAGAAACTTCCTGATAGGGCTTCCGAGCTGACACCGGCCGAGAAAGCCTCCACAATGTATGGCATCCACATCACAAAGCTGTTGTTACTGTGGAAGATAAAAGTAGCATGTAATTGTGAAAAAATTAATAAAGTCTGTAACAAAAATGTAACAGATCAGATGGGGCTTCAATAGGCAGAATTGTAAAGATGTGATCAATATCTTATGATGACTGTCTCTTTATTTTCGACTCTATTTTTATATGTACCAGTTCTTGGAAAATTAAATATTTTGGAGACAAAAATTTAAGTAAGTAAATGTTCCGTATTGATCTACCCAATAAGGAAAAGGTTAATAAAAACAAATTTTCTTTGACATCATTCTTAGTGAGTTTGATTTAGAAGAATTAGAAGAGATAGGAATGAGATAAGAAGCTCGTGGCTAAGTAATAACTGCCGCACGGATCGATCCATCATGTTAAGCTACGCTTGCCGGAGTTGGTCTGTGGATGGGTGACCATCTTTACATACCAAGACTCCTCCGTGCCTCAGAAAGCATGTTAAGCCGTTGGTCCCGGCTGTCATTCGTGGATCTTTGACAGTCGTTACGGTTCGTCAGAAGTCCGAAAGTCTGACAACCAGTCTTACCAAGGGCTATCGTATTACCCAGTTACTGGGTTGCGGAGGTCAGATAGGCAGTTGCTCCATGTAAAATACTGGTATTCAGCTGCATCCGGGTAGACTGGAAGCCAACCTCAACATAGTTGGGAAAAAGCTAGGCAGATTGAGAAGCGGTAGGAATTAATATTTATAAAATATTAGTTTTTGTTTACCCTAAGCCTAAGCCAACAAATTTCACTATGGGACCAACGCCGAAATCGCGAAAAAAAAATCAGCTGTTCCCTACATTTATGTTCGCATATCTCGTCGAAATGTAGGGAACAGCTGATTTTTTTTTCCTGATTTCAGCGTTGATCCCATAGTGAAATTTGTTCATAATGATGAGTACAATGACCCCTTAAGAGGTTTAGGGTAAACAAAAACTAAGGTTGTATAGTAACTCACATGCTATATATGACGGTAGTTATAAAAAAAAGCTGTAGTGTCCTCCAAAGTAGAGGAGGTTTAAATAACGGCATCGTTTGTCGCCAGAGTGATACTAATAAGTTTGTTTTCTCGTGATTTACTATTCTAGCCTTTGTCTCTTCTTTTAATATCACTCTATGAACCTGTGAAAAAGGAAAATGTTTAATTAATGTTGATAGGATGATGTAGGTATTTAATCTGGACTCTAGTTGGAAATTGAAGTTGCCTTATGAAGTAGCTAGAAGTCAATTATAAATAATCAGCCTATATTGATCCCACTTCTGGGACAGCCTCCTCTCGGTGAAGGGAGTGGGCAGTGATCTACTACGCGGGCCCAGTGCGGGTTGGTAGATTCAAATTCAAATAATTTATTTTCTCTTCACAAACAATGACATGATAAAAACAAGCTTAAAAATTACGTGACAAAATTTGTGAGAGACTGGTGTCTGCACTAGGAATACCTGATGTCATGTAGATGTCACATGTCTACGAATTTGTGGTTCTATTAGGACATGCCGGTTTCCTCACGATGTTTTCCTTCACCGTTTTGAGAGCACTGGTGATGAAATAATTAACACAAACTAAAGCGCCTGTCTGGGTTTGAACGTACGACCTACAACTCGTAAGTCGCGGCCATTACCACTGGGCTACCACTACCTTCTGGAGTCAATTCTAATAAGTCATAAACATACCCACAATAGCACAAGTGAATTTAGTCAGAATTCAATTTAGATCATGAACAATATCGTTATTTTCCTTCATGTTATTAAAGTCGATATTTCCACTATTTTTCTAATTTGTAGGTCCAGCAAGTCTGATCAACCAGTGGACGGCTTTCGGTTGAAATGATGATTTATGGCCGACTCCTGTAGTTTTCGGGCCGTTATTGGTTATAGAATAGAATAGAATAGAATCATTTTATTTCGGACAGAGTCCATAGGGTTAGTTACAATTTTACTTATTATTTAGTATTAATAGGTACAGACACGGATAAACATAAAAATTAAAATTCAGCGTGGAGCTGCATCCACCTCCGCATTATCGAGGAATCCCACCAATCTGCGAACACACTGAGAATACTGTTGGTGCTGCCACGTACACGTGACATCAGGGATGCACATCTTTTTCTAATAATCGCGGCAAAACCATCAACATTATTATCCGTAAACATCCCTGACGCACTACAACGCCACGGCAGCCGCAGCAGTACTCTCAGTGCATTATTATACTGAACACGTAGGTCGCTGTATGCGCGCTGAGTGAAGTTAACCCACAGACTGCACGTGTAGAAGGATTGACAGTAAGCTTTAAAAAGCGTTACTTTAACTGCCCTCGTACATCGTGCAAACCTGCGGGCCAGCATGTTACAACGGACAGCCAGCGACCTACGTTCATTCGCTACGTTTCGTTCGTTATAATCAAGACTATTGTATCTTTACCAATAATGAAGCAAAGACCTCATAGCTTTATCACAGGTAAAATTAGCTTACGAATCTATTTATGTGCCCAGTTAGGCAATAACAAATGCTACCATTGATAAGACTAACGATTCTTTTTCGTTTTTAGGAACTGAGCATTAGCAGTGATAGCCTAGTGGTGTGACCTTCAGACTGCCAAGTCATAGGTCTTGAGTTTGAACCCAGAAGACACGAACCTTCTACCTACCATTTTCGGACTCGGTTCGTGCTTCTTGTATTATAATTATCACTTGCTTCAAAAACGGTGAAGGAAAACATCGTAAGGAAACCGGCATGCCTGAGAAATATTTCTCGACGGCATGTGACGCTTAGTCAGAGGCCCATGGGCGGCTTAAAAACTCTGACACCAGGTTAGTCACTAACCACACGAAAAAGACGAAAAATAAGATGATGATGATGATGATATAAAATAGGCACCTTATAATCATCTCATACATACCGGATACTCATGCTCGTTACCTCCATTCCTGACCCACATTTTTTTAAGGTACTCCAAAGCCTCTCTTTCACGACCAGCATTGACCAGAAACTTGGGGCTCTCATAGAAGAAATGAAGAAGACAGGCGCTAATTCCAAGTGGGGTTGCCATTACGAGGGTTAGGAGCCTCCATGGTGTGAATTTGATGAAAATCAGGTCGCACGCGAAGTTTAGATGGAGAATGAAGAATCCGGGAACTGTGGAGAATTCAAAGATAGTTAAGAAGGTTTTAATAATAAGGTATAGGTCAGTACCTGTACTTAATATGCTACCTGTAGCACAATTTCAAATCAGAAAAAATAATATAAAATTGAACAAAAAGCCGTCGTGGTGGTTAGTACTACAAAAAATAACAAAAGAGAGATACAAAAATCATACCAATAATTTAAAAAATACAGAATATGACTTGGATAATGAATCCTACATTTAATCGAAGTAGTTAAAAATGATATTGATGTCCATAGTAAGTTATGATAAAATATGTAGCAATTCGTCATAATATTGCAAAGACGATTAAAACATGGCAGTACGTAGATATATGCAAAAACATAACAAGTAACAATATTGTCACTTTAACACGATTAGCATAAACTATCAATGATTTAGGTGCAATAAAATTGAACGCTATTTCTTTTATTTTTATAGTAGTGCTTCAAGCTAACGAAAATAAATATAATTATACAAATATGTTATGAAAAACTTATTTTACTAGCGGCTACTTCCACAAATAAATGCAGATGGTTTACTCCATATTCCGTTTGTATGAAAGGGTATGAATTGGTCCCATATAAATTTTATTATCTTTGCTTGTATAGTTTTTCCACTTAGTTTAAGTGGATAATATGATGATAACTTCCTGTGACTGTTATTTACATAGCAGGTACTGGTATTCGAATTTGTGTGGGGTAGGTACCACAACTAAAAAGTGAAAAATAAAAACTTAAAAAAAAAAAAAAAACACTACAAAGTGAAAAATAACTTTAATTTCGGAAGTCGGTGGCAAAAAACGAAAATTCAAAACAAAGACACCAACTTCCGAAATTAAAGTTATTTTTCACTTTGTAGTGTTTTTTTTTCGGAAGTCGGGTGTTTTTTTTTTTGTAAAAAGTTTTTATTTAAATGATTTTGCGGAGTGAACCATCTGGTTTTTTTCTGTGCTACTATTTTACGAGTATCATAAAATGGTTAAATAAGATAACACGTGCAAGGTAATTTCTATATTTACATGCTTTATACGACTTTCAGCTGTATCTTCAACAAAAAAATTATTCAAAGAAAACTGTTACTAGCTAACAGTTTCAATTTAATATCTCATTAATTTCCGCTTTTGTAAGACGTGGATAATATTTCCCTCGCAAGTCTAGCGGTTGCAAACGTTACTGCTGAGCATGGGGGTCCTGAGTTCGATTCCCAGGCCGGACAGTGTTATTGGGTTTTTCCATCAGCAATTTTCCAGTTGCAGCCCGAAGTCTGGATTTGTGCCTGGTTGATATCAGTAGGCTCGCCCCCTATTTCATGGATTTTAAACATAACTCTCAAAATGTGCATGTTCATCTCAGCCTAATACAGGTGTGATAACAATATGTATGATATAATATAAAAATGTTGTTACCCATTACACGCCCGATTATTCCTTTGACACAAACTACAAAACTCTAATGTAAAACATTTAAATAAACTAACCAACGTAAGATAGAAGAAATAACATCAGCGCACTGGTCATTATAAGCATGTAGAAACCCCTGACTTTGGCCGAACAGGATTCACCAAGAAGAGCATAGGCCCCTGATTGGACTGCGCTACAACTGTTTAGAAAACGAAATCTTATTAATAATGATTAAATGCAATCATTATTAATAAGATTTCGTTTTCTTACAAATTACAAATTTTAATACAAATAACATACGTTCCACGGTTAGAAAAATGTTAAGCACCTCAATAATAATGTATAATTCGTATACATACGTTACGTTCATATATTAGCAGCTCTCAGAAGATAAGGCCCAAAATAATTTAATCTGTCTCTGACTATCTGAGAACACAATTTATTTTTGTGTATTTATTGATTTAGTACCTGAGCGACCGAGCTCTGCTCTGATGCAAATAGAGAATACTCATTTAATAGTATAAGATAGTTTATACTAATTCCATGTATAGTACATACTAATTCCATGCTGCCATGAAGGTCTAAGCCATCTTGTTCCAAACTTTGGGTGATCGAGCTCTGCTCGGGTGAAAATACGGAGAGATCGAATTTTCCCAGATATGAGATCTAGCTAGATCGATTTTTCGCCCCCATTAACACCTATATTGCATTTTTCATCGAAATCGTTACAGCCGTTTTTGAGAACGTGATTACAAATATATATGTTTTACAAATATTGCTAATTAAGATTCAGTCACATTGTTATACTTGCTCAAATAATAAAATAATCATATTATGTCAAATTGTTTTTACTTTCATCTAAAAAAATTATACTCACAAACAAGAACTGAAAACCTTGAGTACAGCTAACATGATCCAGTTTGAGGAAAAGGCGCTTATAAAAGAAGACAAGAAGCTTCCCCATAAAGCGATCAACAGTGTTTTCCTTCGTCCTTTTGTATCTGATATATAGCCCCAAGGTATTGACAATACAATTGGCCCTGGAATAAAATCGGAATTGAAAGTAAACACAATGGTAAATATAAAACTATTAGAAGTAAAAAATAATATTGGTGACCAAGTAGATTAAGAAACAATTTCTGATGTCGCTGAAGACTTCGTTTTTAGGAAACTTGAAAACAACTATCAACTTATTGATTTGAGTGAAGTTGCAGTTAGGATTGTCGATAATGTAAAAGTTTTTGGAACTGAAGATATCAACATTCATCCCAAACATATTTTTTTAAAGTATTTTATGTATAGAAAGAAAGAAAGAAAAATGCGTTTATTGGCAAACACCAGAAAAATACACCTTATAACTAAAAAAATACAAAAAACAATGATTATAATGCCAATAGGGCCTCAGCTCAGCATAAATGTCAGATGGCAACACAAAGTGTACCACCTGACGCTGATTTTCAGCTGCAACACACGAGTGCCATATGCTAGAATAATAAAGACAGGGAAGTGTGTGTCCGTTGTAATAAATTAAATTAACAGAATAAATTAAAGGTAAGTAGTAAAAAGCTCACAAAATCAAATAAATGTTGAGGATTAGATCAGTGTGTGTGGTGTGTTGTGAAAGAGAAACTAAAATAAATAAATACCCAATATCTGTGTCTTAGTAGCTACATTAAAATAAAAATAATAAATAAATAAAAAAATCTATCCTCTATAAACAGAAAGTAGGTGCCTTCAATGCAAAAAATCGTGTGACTGCGTGGTTCTTCTAAACTACGAAACGGAACGGATTTTGATGGGGTTATTAAAATAATGACAACAACCGCCAAGAACACCATGACGTCGACCCTTAGAATAAAAACTCGTCGACCGGTGCAACATAAAATGAAATAGTCAAATAATTAAAAATAAAAAAGATAAACAATTGAATATAAGTAACAAAGACTCAATAATAATGTCAATTACAATATTTCTTAATAACTATATTAGTAACCTTGTTCTTTAAGCACACTTAAAACCTAAGAGTGTTATAATTATGAGAATAGCTATCATTGATGAAAAATCATCATCATTTCAGCCGAAAGACGTCCACTGCTGGACATAGGCCTCTCCCAAGCACCGCCACTTCGGCGGGTTCTGTGCTTCCCGCATTCAACTGATTCCTGCGGCCTTCACAATGTCATCGGTGTGGGATCCCTTTTTTTCGCATAATGTTCTTTTTCCTAATATACTTTGGCATAACTGTTTTGGCATATTTTTTTTGCCATAATAATTCTTTGCCATATTTTTTTTTGGCATACAGTTTATGTTGGCATAATTATCTTTAAGGCTAATTTGTTTTGGCATAATTTTAATTCGCATAATGTTACTAGCCCTAATGACTATTATTATTATTATTAATAGTATTAAGGTTTCTGTAACAATTTAATAATATTATTGATAAAAAATTAAATTGCTAGAATAGTTTGTGACAGAAACGAATCGCTGCAAAACCGACTCCACGTAGTCTTGTATGCCCTACCCCTAGAGTGTTATTTAAAATCACGTAGGCGCGGAGGGGCGAGGCGGCCCGCGAGCTGAGGAGCAGGTGGTTTGAGCGTTAAACACATCTGCGACGAGTAGCTCGCGTGGGATCGTCGGAGCCCCGCAGCGCCGGAGCCGTGACAGAAACCATGCCTGCTGCATGTTGCATGCTGCATGATTGCTTGCATGCATGGTGTATGCTTGTGTACATGTTTGCATGCTGCATGCTTACTCCATGCATGGTGTATGCTTGTTTGCATGCTGCATGCTTACTGCATGCATGGTTACAATTTAGAAAAAAATATGATTAAATATCATTATGCGTAAACAAAATTATGATTTAGAATGTTATGCTTAAACATTATTATGATTAGAGAAATTATGCGAAAATAATGTTATGCGTAAATATAATTAGGATAAACAAAAGTATGCCATGTTATATTATGTCTAAAATTTTTATGCAAATGGATAGGGAACCCATCGGTGTACCTTGTGGGAGGCCTTCCAACCTTACGTCATCCGGTACGCGCTCGCCACTCCAGAATCTTTCGGCCAAAGTCAAAGTCAAAGAATTTATTTCAATTAGGCACATAAAAGGCACTTTGAACGTCAATTTGACAAAAAATAGAATTGATTCTAGTCGCCCCTTCCAAAAGGTATTTTTCGTATGGAGAAGAATGGGCAAGAAACTCCACCGTTACTCTTTTAAAATGTTTTTACAATATTCCGTATGCATTAATTACATAATTATATTTATGTGAAGACGATGCATCTAGAATAAGATTACCACGATAGGTAAAGCACGATAGGTGAAGCAAAAGAAATACAAATTGCAAAATCACGGACAAAGATTATTTAACCACTCCATTCCACAAGGCAGTGTTTTGGGGTGTATATTATTTATTATATACATAAACGACCTACCTAAAATAATTGACTCGAAGTGCGTTCTATTCGCGGACGACGCGGACGTATCGCTAGTGTTTAGAAGCACTGAGAACACCGAAACTTTGACCAACATAGAAAATACTTATGAAATAGTTAAATCATGGCTAGAGAAGCACAATCTACAAATAAATGCTAACAAAAGTAATCTACTACAATTTAGGACATACCAACGAAAGCCGCTAAACATAAATAACCTTAGTAATAAATTAAATATACCAGAAAGAGACGATCTAACTTTTCTTGGTTTAACATTGGACAATAATCTAACATGGAAAAAGCACATCGAAAATCTAAAGACTAAATTATCCAAATTTATCTATGCATTAAGCAAATTAAAAAGCAACACAAATTATGAGACCGCGCTTTCAACTTACTATGCCTATGCATATTCATGGTTTAACTATGGCATAATATTGTGGGGTGAAAGTACTGACTTTAATGATATTTTCATCATGCAAAAGAAATGTATACGCATCCTAATGAACATCAAGCCATGGGAAAGTTGCAAACCACATTTCATAAGAAATAAAATAATAACGTTACCCTCCCTTTACATACTACAAATAGTTACGTTCGTGCAAAAACACAGAGATTACTTTCGATCAAACATAGAAGCAAACCAAAATTATAACCGAAGAAACAAAAACAAGTTGATTACACCGACACCTAAATTAAAAATAATGAAAAATAGCCCCAACTATAGAATAGCAACAATTTATAATAAATTACCGAACTACATAAAAGATGACGAGAATACAACTTCATTCTATAGCAAACTAAGGTTACTTTTAATAGGGAAATGTTATTATACAGTAGACGAATTCATGACGGATAAAACTTTAAAAATGTAGGTACTCTCATTTATTATTCATAACATAACTTTTCTTTTTCGTTAGATCCGGCCTGATCAAGGACATAAGTTTTGTTTACTCCAGTGACATTAACGAATCTGTTTTATTTTATTGTAAAATGCCATATATTACCTATTCCTTATTATTATTATTCTACTTTTTACTACCTGACTTTACTTATGCAATCTGACAAAAAATTACTATACGTGTGTTATTATTGTGTGTTATTGTGTATTGTTTATAACTATTAATTGGACATCATAACGACTTCTAGATAATTATGTATTAGTTTTTTATTTGATTTTTTATTTCGTGAAATGTATTGAAATGTACTCGTATTGTATTGTGATAGTCACTGATAACATCGTGATAACAGCAAACCGACGCTATGCTTTGCAGTGCCCTGACGGGGTTCATGTACAAAAACCGACAGTAATAAATATTGTAAATGTGTGATGTGCATGAGAGCAAATAAATAAATAACAAAGTATGAAAAATGAAGCAATTACAGATAAATTAATTATGTGATAGATCCATGGTGCTCACATATTTACAAAAATTGCAAAATTATACGATATTCCTAACATTTTAACAAGTAATACTAATAAGTCAGTGTGTAAATTCAAGAAATCACAGAATGTAAAATCAGAGTTATAAAAAATAACAAATTAATTAAATAAGCAACCAGTTTGATTTTGTCTAGACTCTAAATTGTCCTAGGGAGCAGGACCAGCATGTTTGCAAGCATTCTTATCTTGGATATAATCCTCTAATTTGTAATATGCTTGCCCCACCGGCCATCTGTTCTACGAGCAAGGTACTGTGGCTTATGTTTGGGAATTCTTCGGGCTATGTCGGTTACCTTGATTCTACTTCTTTTCTAATGAAGGATCGTGGAAAGAAAAATAACCACTTACCAACAAAAGGCATAGACAGCATTGTACTCTTCTGCCATAGTTCCAGTTGGAAGTCACAGGTGCAACCAGTAACGACGATTGAGAACCCGAAGATGTCTATACCCATTCCTAACAGTCCTATGCTAAGAGCCGTGAGAAGACCACGGTTGTACCAACCGTTACCTGAAAATTTCAAACAATTCGGTTCATCTTAATATACTTCTACATTATAGATAAAAGTCACTTCAACAATAAACAAATACAATTAACAGCTTTTGACTTTGTAAGTGGACTAATATTAGTTGACATCACATTTTAGGTGACTGCTGTTGCGAATTGAATTGAGTGCCTTTGATATTGAGTCTTGAAAGTTCTTAAGAGGCTTACAACAGCTAAAGCGCGGTCAATGACGGACTGCATAGAAAAGAAAGAGCAGCGCGATGACACAACACAGGTAATTTATTGCAAAATATGAAGCAATTATCTAAAAATTAAAACACTATTACAGTAATACATATGTTGCTTGTAGAATAATTTGACAAAAAATCAAAATATGATTTTTAATCGTTAAAAGATTTTTTTCTATAGTATCAAATTAATTGTATTATATTTTCAATACACTATCTTACTAGCATATACCCTGAAGAATATCATATTTTTTTTTCTGATTTTGCACGATTCATAATGCGAAGCATTAGAGAGTGCTTTCCGATCGAAAAATTTGTTTTGCCTCCTTTCTGCAACTGTTTTATTGTTACACTCCTGCTAGTACACAGAACCCACTTATTTTATAAACCAAACCAACTACTCGTATATTATTTGAGATATTATGATATTTTTCAAAAAAAAAATTCATGCAGCTGATACGAAATAAAACATCAAAATAATTTTAATAAATTTCCCGTCAATCAGAGTGAAAACATTGTGGCTTGCGAAAAATACAATTAATTCAGTATTTTTTTTTAATAGATGTGTTTCACCTAGGTATATAAAGAACCCTATTGCTCTTATTCAAAGTAATTTTTTTTTACACGATCAAATGAGTCGTGCACTATTGGATTTTCTAATTTTTTGTTAACACAAGTATAATTATGATCCACTGCAATGGATCTTAATTGTACTAAACGCAAGTTAGGTAAGGCATCATAAAAATTGTGTTTAGGCACATTTAGGTCCTCTAGTCCCCAAAAGGACCTTTCCATTAGGTTTACGCCTATTTACTGCTTATGAGGCAAGGGTAAGAAGCATTAGTGTACAGTTTTTTTATTTACCTGTCAGGTCAATAGCTTCTTCATATTCGTATATGTTTTCTTCTGAGTTTTCATTTTGTTCTGGTTTTGCACTTATTACACTAATTTCGAATGTATTTGTTCTATTTATGCTATTCCAATTCCAAACCATTTTCGTAACGTTTGATAAATTATTTTATATTTTTCATAGCCTAGAGGCAGAGTCCTTGATAGAATTTTACAAATACCATGATCGGTACTCGTACTTATGTTTATTTCAATAAAAACCTACTATAATAATATTACATTATAAACACAGTATTATAATTTTATTTTTTTGACAAAACATCTTAAGCACAACTAAAATTAAATCAAGTTCCCATCTACACTACTCGTACCGCGATGCTAAACAGTATTAAACTATTTAATGTCGTAATCTGCACTATTTATAATATACCAACTTCTCGTTTGTCTTTTCGCATTATAATAAATTATCATAGTTTCAAGGTGAGTGTTTACTTATGAAGATCGTGATTTGTTTTTAACAGAAAAAAATATATTTTGTTTTTTTTAAAGACAATGGGCAAATGTGATCCAAATTTTCATAGCTAACGAGACATAAACAACTGAACATTTGAGTAAATAAGGAGTATTTTTTATTAAGACACCCATTACAAAAAACTGTCGGCAAAAATTAAAGCTAAATAAAAACTACTTATTTTTATACTATTATTTTAGCATACACAGCTCGATTGAATAAAAAAAATGGTACCATAAGATTTCTCTTGACACCATGAGTGATTTATATATTAAAAAAAAAACAATATGGCGATTTTTTTCCTTAAAATCTAAAATAAATATTTCCCACTAAGTGCATTCCTTGCATGTCTTACAATTACAGATCATAATTAGATAATTAGCCTTCGATTTTAATAGACAATACATGGAACATAATTATTCAGACTGTAGGTACTCTACCTGCAGACTTCGTTCTGATGTCGTTCACTTAAATGTGTACCTACTTTTTGGGACACTAGATAATGTTACAAGCATAATAATAATATAATTATAATTATTGAAAATCAACTATTTGACTTACCTCGCGAGATTGTCGACATGTGGGATGGGGACTTAGCGATCATTGTGCCGATAATCGTGACATCGTGATATGGCAGTTTTTTGCCTTAAAATCTATAATAAATATTTCTCAATAAGTGAATTCCTAGCCTTACAATGACAGATCATAATTATCTGTCTTCGATTTTAAAAGACAATGCATAGAACATAATTATTCAGACTGTAGGTACTCTACCTACAGACTTGATGTCGTTCAGATAAATGTGTACCTACTTTTTGGGAGACTAGATAATTTTAAAAGCATAAGAATAATAATATAATTATTATTAACAAATCAACTATTTTGACTTACCTTGCGAGGTTGTCGACATGTGGGATGGCTCAGCGATCATTGTGCCGATAATCGTGACAGCCAATAGCTTAATAGCCAAGAGCCTCGACCAACACCTGCGTTGGGCAACTGGATCAAGGGCTTGATTCAGAAAACGGTACTTCTGGACACGGCTCGCATTGTTAGGAGCCCTGACCAGTAGTACTTGGACCCACCCTGTTCTCGATACCGGTTGGCAACTATATTTTATATTGGCACTTGGCCGGTTTTTATTTAATACAAAATATTTAAAAATATAATTTACAAGTTTCAGTACTACGTTAATAGAAAAGAATTAAATATATAAATCTTCCGGAATACATTCTCTAAATGATGTTGAAAACCTCATCAAAATCCGTTGCGTATTTTAGAAGAACAACGCGGACATACAGACAAACGCGAAAAGCGACTTTGTTTTATAATATTTAGACATAAATATTATAATAGAGATAAATATTTAAATGAAATAAAGAAAATAATTATGTATTAATAGTAGTAGTGTATAAATTTAAAATGTTACTCCTTAATTTGGTTTTTGAATACCACATTAAATAAAATCTAAAAAAAGAATTAAATAATGCAGGAAATAAACAAATTATTTAAAATATCTGAATATAATTTATAATTTTTTATTATGTAAATTATTCAATTATCTCATATGTAAATGCTACTACTCGATTAATAATTTTATGAATGAAAAGTATAGGAAATGAAATAAAATAATTCTCTTCTTAATATATCTTTGATTTAATTTTAATCTTTTTGATAATAATATTTCCTACAGGTATATTTTTAGCAAGTTATCGAACATTCTGCTGGTATTTTACTAATTGTTAAACTAGAATATTTTATTATCCGTGTCAATAAATCTAATTTATTCAATATTTTGCAAACACGTGTAAGTGATACATCACCTTGTGCATTGTAGTAAAATATTGGTTTTAAAATCGGCAGCCTCTACAACGCCACATCGGAACTACGCATTAAAGACCTGACGCCACACAAATGCTGCATCGCGCAAGCAGGGTTTACCTTGCGATCAACATAAATGTCGGGCAGTTGCCCGCCAGAGATGACATCCGTCTGGTCGGAGGATCCTCCTTTTTCTATAGAGGAAGAGTGGCCTTTACACCCTGTTGCTCATACCTCTAAATGTTCAAATTGAATACCATGTTTGGTCAAGTAGGTATGAATTTAAGTCATCGTTTCTACGATTATCCCTGTATGCACTATGCAAGTACCTACACCCAAGGACAAACCCCGGTTGGTGTAGGACTATTGCAGGATATGGATATATTATTATTATTTCCTTTATTTCATTTTTATTATAAAAACAAAAGAGAATTATTGTTATTATGTGTAATATTGCCAGAATATACCTTTTTATTATTCTCTAATAATAATTGGTTATTTGGAAGGGAAACTTCTTACTTACTACATAGTTTAAAATCTTCACAGATTGACCTCTACAACTACAACTGAAGAGTCTAAATGCTTGTATGAATTCCAGCAAGAATAGAATGATCTGACTGGTAGTGGCCTCCAAAGATGTTGGTATTATAGGTAGAGCCTCCTTCGTACGACATGATGATCCATAATTAATCACTATATTGTTAGTATAACTTGACAACACAGACTCGTCACTAATACTACAATTTGTGTATATTAGCTATAACCTAATTATTATTATATGCTATCAACATAGCATTCATATGTCTTCATTCCCAAGACAGAGATAAAGTTCTCTGAGTTAACTTAAAACCACTAACGAACTTGTTAGTGTCAAAATGCAATAATTTGTCACTATGACAACATGTCAGCCTGTGAATTACTATTCAAATTATAAATATAATTATTTTCATGAACTGATAAAGTATCAGAGTAAGGTAAAGCACACAACATTAGCTTTCCTATATTAAACTTTAATAAGGTGTCCACACCATCCACTATGTCCTTTCTGGTAATACCAGTACTAATAAGCTAAGGCTTATTATTTTCCGAGTGACTAATAACTTAAAAGTCGACTAAATGTTTGCAACAAATAAAATAACTTGCCAGCGATTAAATATTTTCGCGACTATTATATTATGTAAGGTTCAAAATTAAAGTTGTTATAAAAACTAAAAACTAGCAGCTGCGTTTAGGTCGCAAATAAACTATACCAGTCAAATAAAATATTTGGCGAGGAGCTATAAATAATGACTTGGCGACTAATAATGTTAGTAGGATGGCAAAGATAATATATTACCAGTCTAGTTAGAGTAGGTTATTTTTTTTTTTTTTAATGGTTAGGTTAGGTTAGGTTAAAACTGTGACTTCCTATGCACGAGCCGAGCGAGCGAAGCGAGCGGTGCCGCGGTAGCGGCCGGCGAGTGCCAGAAACGACTAGATTATATTTTATCTAGGTTTGTGTTTGCAATTCTTTTAATCATTTGTATAAAACTTATGTTATGATAACTATGATTGGTAAATATTTCTTAATTCGTGTCATTATTTATAACTTTTCGCTTTCGGTTTGGACATGGGGTTCCGTGAAGTTTTTTTTTTTTTTGAGGTTGGTATATTATCAAATAACTTCTCCCGCTCTGGGTGGAGCGGGAGGGCGTGTCAGACTTTTACTGACTAAAACCCACACGTGTTCCTTCCGTTGCCTGTGTGCCGGGGCTGCGATATCCCTTTCGGACAAACTCGCAACCCTGGCAGGCGCAAACCTGACAGCTGGTTCCGCGAACCTGAGGGCATGATTGCGTCGAGAAGGCGCCTTCCAACTTTCAGAAAAATTGGGGGATGTAATGAACGCAACGTTCACGTATTCTTGCGACCGATTGCTTTCGTTAGGTCGCAGGGTCTAGCGTGTAACAGCATGTGGAATATATGTAGACTCAACAATTTATAATGAAATGATAGATGTAACTGGGGTAGATACTAACTACAACTAATGTGGATAAATTAGTTGATCGAACCTCAAATCTCAACACAAGGCCATAGCTGAATACAGATGATTCACTCCGCAAAATCTTTTAAGTAAAAAGCGTTACGACATAATAAAGAGAAATTCAGGTCGCACAGCGCTAATTACCTACAGTTATATTCACCTAGAAGTTGCCTCACACTTCTGAGAAGGCACGAGCATTGATCACCACGCTTGCTCAAGACGGGTTGGCGATTTCAGACTTATATTAACTTTAAGTCCAGGTTTCCTCACGATGGTTGCCTTCACCGATGTCAGTAATGTCCAAGATAAACTCAGAAAGTACATATGAATTGAAAAAGTCACATTGGTACTTGCCCGGATTTGAACACACAACCACGTGCATGTGAGGCGAAGCCTTAACCACTGGGCCATCACGACACTTTGTAAAATGTGTACCCTGTTTACGAAAATTACACGGACGAAGGAGTATGAAATTTGGCACAGATAAAGTTTATAATATGGAGAAGGAGTGTAGAAAGTTAATATTTTTATATAATATATATCAGAAATAAAATAAATTAATAAAAAACATTACACACACTACCATGCGTTTGACACAAGATGGCTACCTTAGAATCATGACATTTAAATGAATTATGGTCGAATTTCGACCTCTAGGCGACCACTAGAGTACCTTAAAATATTTCTATATCTAAAACTCAATTTATTTACGCCCATCAAATCAACTGACTTAATAAATGTTATCGTTAACTTAGCAAATTCTAATCACAGAGTGAAATTAAGGAATTCCGATAACTAATCCCTAGGAAAGTCCGGTCATTTGGTACACTGTTCCAATTTGTGTTTCATGAATATTAATAAGCCCAACGTTCGACCACGCGGCGTTGTCTGTTTTTCCTTTTACTTTTACATGATATTTTCTTTGTAAAACGTTTTGTGGATCATTATATTTATTTCGGTAGCATTTTCTGTGTGTACGAGTATTTATAGAAGACTGACAATATTTTTGAATTCTTTTGTCGCCTTTTTGAAGCGATTTGACACATGAGAAAATTACCTTAGATTTTACTATTACGGACTGAATTAATTGTCATGATAATCCTAACTATCCTTACTAATATTACGAGTATAAATGTGAAAGTGAGTATGTTTGTTTATTTGTTACGCTTTCACGCTGAAACGGCTGAACAGATTTTGATGAAATTTGGTACATGGATAGGCCATGACCTGGGTCAGATTTACGATACCTTTTATCATGATATTGTTACGGGATCAAGATTAATACGGTTGAAATTTGAAACCGTGGGGCGCAGTTACTCTGTTATATACTCACTATGATATAATTTAATTTACTATTATCTTTACTGATATCACAATGAGATGTCTCATCCCACGCAATTTGCAGTACTTAGGTTAAGCAAAAAAGGAAGAAAAAAATTGTATTTGAGACTTGCTTAGGAAATACAAACTAAAAAAAGCAGCCAAGTGCGAGTCGGACCCGCACACGAAGGGTTCGTCCCGTCGTGCTTGCGGACGGTGAGCAATGGGTAGCTCGCCTTCCGATAATGACCAGGCACGGGTTGACGGCGTGTTGTGTTCCACACGCGCCTCAAATAGATGTCAGCACAACTGACGGGGTCCGCTAGGGCCGATGCCTGCCGGAGTCGCGGAAAAGTCCAAAAGGGATACCGTGACCCCAGGCAACGTACACGCAACTGAAGGAACACGGGTGCGTTTTAGTCAGTAACAGTCTGACACGCCTTCCCGCTCCGCCCACAGCGGGAGAAGTTATTCGATCGATAATTACCCACGCAAAGAAAGAAAAAATAGTTCATACCATATTAAGATCGAGCAAAAAACGTAAAAAAAACACGCTTCTTGTATGGGGAACCCCTTTTAATTATTAACTTTATTTAATTTTTATTATTAGTTGATAGAAATTCACAATCAGTGAAAATTTCAATTGCCTACCTACATATTACGGTTCATGAGACACAGCCCGCTGACAGACAGACAAATAGACAAACGGACAGCGGAGGCATAGTAATAGGGTTCCGTTTGGCACCCCTCGGATACGGAACCCTAAAAAGTAACATTTAAAACTAACAAAATAATGAAAACAAAAATCAAAAACCACCACAATTTTGCTACCATCAGATCGTTATGAGGTGGTGCTTTTTGCTAACTGCTAATATTATTTTGAATGCGAAAAGTTGCATGCACCAAATCAAGCTTGGCTGTAGATACTCCGGCGAATCCGTGACTGCCAGCGTCTATGGTTTTATTATTAAAAACTCACTCGACTATTCGCGCCAGTTTCCACACCTCCATACAAACTAGTTGACACAATCAGCGATCTGGGACTTTCGTCCCAGTGGGAGTAGTCTTGGCCCAGGGGGGGCAGTGATGGGTTTAAACCCACGCAGGCGTTTACTTGTGTAAATAATTTCATCATCACTGCTCTCAAAACGGAGAAGGAAAACATTTTGAGGAAACCGGCATTTCTTAAAACCAAAAATTTTAAGATAAATGTGACATCTGGTAGATGTCACACCAACTAACAATTTAACGTCGCTCAAAAGTTTAGTAAACGTTATCTTAATTCCGTTGATCGTAATACCTAAGTCGCACTAACGTCATAATAACGTTTACTAAACGCGAAAATGGCCCCAGTTATACAACCAACATTGTCGTATAATGGACATATAAAAGTCACAAGCTGACTTCGTTAACGTCATTCAAAAGTCGTATGAACGTTATGGAATTACCACTTTCGTCGCGCAGAAGTCGCATCATAACTTTACAACGACTCGTTTGTTGTATTGTCGTCATACAGGTGTTTTTGAATGACTGAAACGTTTTATTTGAGTCAAGGAACAACACCCGTAGGACTTATTCATTTTTCTTGTTAGTGACACGTGTTTGTGGTTTTATTTCGAGATTTGAGTGCAAAATAAATAATAACAAGGAAATATAAGGGGAGTGTTATTTAACTTATATTTATATATCTCGCTAATAACTGTATCTGTCTCTGATGCCGTTTCTTCGACTGGGTATTAAAGTTATATGATAATATACCTATGTGTATTTAATTCAGATTCATGCCCCCTCGCAATTTTGTGTTCAAATTATTATATTTTTATTAATAAAAATATGTTTATTTCTAAAAATGTAGGACATGTTGCTTTTGTCACACACTTATCTCTTTACTACGTTGTAAAGACATAAAGTCGTATTATGGTTATTTCAAGACCATGCAAAACGCCATGACAGCTAGCTATTAGGGTTCCTCATAAATTTAAAACCCTTTTCATATTGCAGGTCACAGTAAAAGTGCAGTGCAGATTCCAAAACATTTTAACATTCAAGTAAATTTTATTTGAAAATATTCAATATTTAGATATAGATATATTTCTAACGAGAGCAGATTTTAGACTTCTTAATAGATTGATTTTTTTACAACCTGTATAGATTAATCATTTTAAAATTTACTGATTAAAAACGAATCAATCAACACAACATTTACTGATAAATAACGAATTCAATATCGGAAGAAATCACACACAATATTTTTATAGAAATAAAATAAATATTGATGTGATGTGATGTGTTGTACACTTTTCTTCTTCAACATTTGTTACGAGTATTAATGCCACGGTTGTTGGCGTTGTACTTTTTAATAAAAGGAAATCTCGATTTACTTTCCTTTTGAAAGTTCCACTAGGTTTAAGTCTTCTCCACGAAAGTTTTGCTTCCATTTTTCGTAGTAAATTTAATCAAACGTTCCGTAAATATCGCGGCCTAGACGTTTTAAAGTCAAAACCTGACTTAAATGCACCTACAAGTTTGATTAAAGTCAGGGCATAACATTAAACGGACATCATGTAATATATAGGTTATATTTGAGTATTAAATAAACAACCAAGTCATTTAAGAGTCTCCAATTGACCGCTGTAAAACAGGATAGTGATCGTTATATAAACGTCACTGTGAAAACGTCTATACAACCGCTACGTTATATAAATGTCATTTAAAGATTTTTCAAAGACCTAATTTCGTCAGTTCAAAACGTTTCATGGACTCTAACGTTAGTATGACTATTCCGTTGTCGTGCAACCGTTTAGCTAAGACTGTATTATAACGTCGTTTAGTTTAGTCTTACCAACGTTGCTAAGACCATCTTATTATGACATATTCGTCGCACGACTAATAAGTTAAATTAAAGACGTCTAAAGGACCTAGAAGTCATCTCACTGTCATTATAAGACTGCTATCCAACTTTATGTCGTATAAATCAAGACTTATATGACGTTTTAGTTTGTTGGGATGTCTTCGAATTTTTTGTTTGCTTTTTGGTTCTGACCCGCATTGGACCCATATGGTAGATTATGGCCCACTCCTTTACGAAGACAGGAGGCCTGGGTCCTAGTAGTGGGAACATTAGAGGCTATCGATATTCGATATTCTTAAAATATTCTAAGTACATTTTCTCCATCTGTACGTTGTCGGCACATAATGAACGAGGTAGATTTTTGATTACCTACGTATGAAGTTCAGAAATTAAATTTTCCGGAAAAGAACCGGAGTTACCGACATAGTGTGCAGAGTAATCAAACTGAAGTGGCAGTGGACTGGTCATGTTTGTCGAAGGACCGATGGCCAGTGGAGCAGACGAGTCCTGGAGTGGAGACCGCGTATCGGAAAGCGTGGTATGGGACGCTAAAAACGCGAAAAGTGGCAGTGACAGACTGCATGCTGAAGGCGGAGGACAGGGTGTTGTGGCGAACGAATACGAATAACGAATTTAAAACATCGTTCTATTTCCGTCAATCATTTGAAGATGACAGAGACACAATGGTGCCGATTCTCTTGTACACCGAACTAAACTAACTAAACTATCACTAAAATTTCTTACTTTAGGCTATGAGAATCTTAGAGCTATTCTGCAAATAAAATTCTCTAAACAAAAAAATAATTTTGACACAACTAAAATAGAATTTGACAATCGCAAATCCACGTGGTACCCGTGGTTTGCCCTCACCCGTGATTTTTTTTACAGCCGGAGGCGCGCCGTAGGTGCCGCCTCGACGTGTTTTATATGGAATTTTTCACTTTTGCGATAGGACGCACCATTTTCGAGATAAAAGCAAAAGAAAATTAAAAATTGTCAGAATTAGTCTGGTTTGGTATTTTACAATCAAAATTTTAGGTGAAAAATTTCAAATTCAGAATAGCAAAATTGCCATTTTCACTAAACTAAAAACTCAGTACTATCTTAGTGCTGTCAAACTAAAATATGGTTAAATCGTGTCACTTTAGTCTATTTCAGAATGGGAAATCGTCGTTTGACAGGATTAAACTTAATTTTAGTGATTTTTAGTCTAGTTTAAAGGCATTTGTGACAAGAGAATCGGCACCAATGACTTTTTTAATGTTTATTTTTAAAGCTAAATGTATTTAGTGATTTGAGCAGGATTTGATCGACTATTTATTTGGATTGCTCAAACAGGGCAATTAATCAAGTTATTTTTGACATCACAAACAAAAGTGACATTATTTTGTTAAGCTTGTAGTGAAGATCATTATCTATTAACAGAAATTAGAGCTATGGTTTCTTTCCTTTGTTCCTCGAACCCTCCAGGTAAATATTACCTAATTAAATTTACGTGGAAGTTGATGTCATTCCATTTCGCCGCAGAAATCTAATATTCTCTAGCTAAATATCTTAATTACGTCAATTTGGACCCCATGAAGACGACAAAAGACGCCAATGAAGGACCGTTCAAAGCACATTAAGGCGCGGCCTTTCTAATAAAATTTGAGTAATTATGTTATAGTATTACGGAATAATCTCTTCAACAATTCCTTTGATGATGTCGTTTGAAAATTTTAACTGGAAATTAACCGACATTTTGGACTAAGTATACATTATGAAAGAATTAACTTTATTTTTTTAAGTTAATGCAGTCATTTTTATGAACTAAATGGTAAAGCAAGGGGTGATCACTGCACAGCGTCGTAATAACTTGATCTCGCGCATTGCCCAAGCTGCAACAGTGTTATGATACGGAGTAAACGTAACGTAGATTCTTACAATTTTGAAATTGTAAATATTCGTTTTACACATAATATTAACTTAGTTTATTCATAAATCTAGATGAGTGATACTTATTGTGCTTGCCGCATAAATTTGGACTAAAATACTAGGATAGTTGTATTTTCGATTCAAAAATCGTTCAAGTTTATATTACATTTCGCGGGCTATGGTCGTGCAAATGTTGCCGATTCTACTCTTGACTGAGTTATTGTATGTCGTGTTTTTATTTTCGAAATTACTCAAAAATAACACAAAATCCTCCCAAAATCTTTTAATTTTATTTTTTATCCGCCACGTGGAAGCTCTTGGCCTGCATCTCAACTGAAAGTAAGTGATAATCAGGCCGAAGATGGAAGCGAGCTTCACCTGGAATCCTCAACCACAGAGGAACTGGCTATTTTACCTCTTAGGTACTGCCAAAACAAAACAATGCTGTTAACATTGTTGTTGTTGCGACAGACTTAGATAAGATGGTGGTAGCTAGCCAGGCGGACTTAGAACAAGCCCTACCACCAACCAAACTAAGCAAAATAATTTAACCCCCACTGGGAATTGAACCCGGGATCTCTGGCCGGGTTCTCTCCTGTCTGAGACAGGTGTTATACCACCTAGACCACAGAGGGGGTTAATTTCTGGTTAGAGAAAGTTTTGTTAAACCAAAAGTACATAACAATATTCTACTAATTCAATACGTTCTTGGAACTACCATACAAAGATAACGATATTTACCTACCTATGGTTAAATATCAGTTAAGATACACGTGACCCAATGACCATTATCCATTGGTAAACTCAAGAAATTGGACATTAACCCTAATTCTCTCCTCCAATTTATTATTCAAACCAAACACATACGTACATAAACCATTACTTTTTCAACTGCGATCGATTTACGACCTACATACGAGTGGTGCTAGCGCTGTTTATCTTGAAAGCGGCTATTCTCGAAACTTAATGAGCGAGAAATGCGCTATAAAGCATACAGAACCCGAAAAAGGGTGAGACCGTGACGATGCAAAGACCCCTAAACCTATGGACTGTTTCAAAGACTAACGAAACTATACAGAAGCGAAACTCACGTAGGTACCTAGTTTCCTTTGAACATGTATCGATAAATAGGTAATTAATCACCTACCGCTCCCTACACTGCTACGTTCTGAGCATCTTGAAAGAAAGAAAGAAATATATGTTTATTGGCATTACTATAGAAAATTATACCTGAAAACTATAAAAGCACAATGATTAATGTCAAAAGGGCCTTTTATTTTTTTATTTTTTTGCGGATGGGAAATCATCAAATGACTTCTCCCGCTCTGGGCGGAGCGAGAGGGCGTGTCAGACTTTTACTGACTAAAACCCACCCGTGTTCCTTTCGTTGCCTGTGTGCCAAGGCCTCGATATCCCTTTCGGACAAACCCGCAACCCCAGCAGGCATTGGTCCTTAGGGACCCCGTCAGTTAATGCCAAAAGTGCCTCAGCTGAGAATAATGTCAGATGACAACACATAATGCCACCTGACGCTGATTTTCAGCTACAACCCACGCAACCCAACTTGCTTAGACTTGTGGCGGCATCTACAGCGTGAAATAGAATTCATGGGTATCCTCTTAAGGGGTTCCGTAGTAAACAAGGAACCCTTATAGTTTCGTCATGTCCGTCTGTCTGTCCGCTGCTTAGCTCCGAGACGGTTAGTACTAGAAAGCTGTAATTTGGCATGGGTATACATATTAATAACGCCGACAAAGTGGTAAAATAAAATCAAGAAAAATAAAAATAGTAGGGTGCCTCCCCTACACGTAAAGTGCGGATCATTTTTCAATTCAGGAATCCGTTTGCAAAATATTAAGCTTTAAAGTGCTCATTTTTGTTAGAGTCAAGTGTCCCCCTCCCTGCCAGCTAAATGGTTGTACTTGGATTTGGGAAAAAAATCACAGCAGTAGAATAAATAACGAATAAAGAAAACTATCACAGCTAAGTAGGCTTTACAGGTTAACGCGTAATAATCGACCAACTTAAATTTGCAGTTTGTAAAACATGATCTCCCATACATTTCGTATGGGAGAACATGTTTTTAACTACAATGTTAAGTTTGTTCTTGGGATAAATTCATCCTAAACGGAACGGAACCCTTCATTGTGCGTGGTCCAACACGCACTTGGCCGGTTTTTTTTTAGTACAATGAATCCATCCTCATATGGAGTCACTGTACAAAAAAAAAATGTAAAAAGCAATGAATTCAATTTCACCCTGTATAACGCCACGTATAAACTAGATATATTGTACCTGACGTCACGCAAATCCTACATCGCACAAACAGGGTTATCGGCGCGATTAACATACACACCTTTATACAGAAACCCAAAAACAACAGTTGGACAGCTAAAGCCCAACAGACAAAACACCCATCTGGTCGGAGAATTCTCCTTTTCAACTGAGGAATAGAAACTTTGCACCCTATTCCTCATACCTCTAAACTGGTGACCAGGTTGTGATTATGAATATAGAGTAGTCAATTTTAACTAGTATTCGACGATCTATGTTGATCCTCGATTAGGTCCCCAAACAGTAGGCTTTAGAATGTGTTCGCATCGGGAGTTACGCTTCTATGCATACTTATTCTATGCCTAAACCCATGGACTGTACTCAGTCCTGATATGAGATTAGTTGGGATAAAAATGAAGGGGACGAAACATGAATATTTTAAACTGAGTTTTGTAAAGGGGCCTGCCCAATACAACCAAGGTTTACTTAACAAAAGAAAAGCCAAAGGGAAGGGTTTCAAATCTGGCAGGCTACAATGAGAAGTCTTTTAATAATAATGATTATGCTATTTGACGTTACGGGAAAATCAAAATGGCGGATGAAATTGTAATGTATTGGAGATCATAGTAGCCCGATGGGGACTACCTACTACAGATTTTTTTTGAAACTGTTTCTTTTTAAAATCTTTATATATTAATAGGGTTTTATCTAGGGATGGGCCGAAATTCGTTTCAAATTCGGTTTAACCGATCTCCAGTGGTTGAACCAAAATTTATTTCGGTTCAAATGCCGAACATTCGTTACAAGAAATCACGTAGGGAAACACCCACTTATGTAGGTGTTTCCCTACGTGATGGATTCAGAAATGAGGAGATCCGCAAGAGAACCAGGGTAACCGACATAGCCCGAAGAACTACCAAACTTAAGTGGCAATGGGCAGGGCACATTGCTCGCAAAACAGATGATCGATGGGGCCGAAAGGTTCTGGAGTAGCGACCGCGTACCAGAAGACGTAACGTTGGAAAGCCTCTCAGGTGGACCGATGATCTTGTGAAGGCCGCAGGAATCCGCTGGATGCGGGATGCACAGAACCGGTCGAAGTGGCGGTGCTTGGGGGAGGCCTATGTTCAGCTGACGTCTTTTGGCTGAAATGATGACTTTTCTGATTTCTACGCTACTTCTGTTCACATAAATGTATGTACATAAATCAAATCTACTGAAGGAATAGGTAAACTCAACACAAGATCGAATCCTCGTCATCAAACTATCGTATTACAACAGACTGTAAGTCAACTACATCCTTGTTAGCCAATGCAATTTGCAAGAGTCAACTAGATGAAATGCAATATTGTAACTGTTGGAGCCATTGTTGGTGCAATCTATTTCTCTATGTTATTTGTTTTAACTTGGATTAGTGGCAGTGAGTTGCTTATACAGAGTGGCGATGAGGTTATCACATTTAGGTTTTATCATCACGTACATGACGAAGTACGTTCTTTAACAATAAAAATCAATCTGCCTAGCCTTTTCCCAACTATGTTGGGGTCGGCTTCCAGTCTAACCGGATGCAGCTGAATACCAGTATTTTACATGGAGCGACTGCCTATCTGACCTCCACAACCCAGTAACTGGGTAATACGATACCCCTTGGTAAGACTGGTGTCAGACTTTCGGGCTTCTGACGACTCGTAACGACTGTCAAAGATCCACGAATGACAGCCGGGATCAACGGCTTAACGTGCTTTCCGAGGCACGGAGGATTCTCGGTATGTAAAGATGGTCACCCATCCACTGACCAACCCCGGCAAGCGTAGCTTAACCTGATGGATCGACCAGTGCAGCTGTTGTTACTTAGCCACGAGCTCCTCAACAACAATAAAAATCCACAACAAAAATAACCACAATAAAAATAACCCGGCCAAATGCATGGCGGACCACGCATAATGAAGGGTTCTGTAGTTGGGAAAAACAAACAGCATTGTAGTTAAAAAACATGTTCTTCCATACATCGATTTAAGTCACGGTCAATTCTCCGACTACAAATGTAAATTTGTAATCGCAACAAAAAAAAAACTGCTATGTGATAAAACTACAAATTAACGATTTTCGGACTTTCTGCCAAATTTCATGATTCTAGGTCTACGGGAAGTAAATAAATAGGTTACGTATACGTATTGGAACGTTATGATTTTTTGTGAGTATCAAAATATGTCGCATAAATGGCTGTATATTTTTATTGCGTCGACAAGCGTTGAGTTAGTGATTGGACACGTTAATCAATACGATAGTTCGGAGTTTCTTGCCGGCTCTTCTCTATAGGAAACGACCAATTGGAACCGTACATCTAGCTTCTGACGTTTTATAAGTGTCCTTGAAGGTCTATATGAAATAAAATATTTTGATTGATATAAATAGTTTTAGCTAGTGCAAAATTCGATGTTTGTTTAATCTTTTTAGATGTAAATTAAAGCCCATACGAGTTTTCCCAAACAATGTACCATCAAAGAAGTTCAAATCTAACCAGTTTCAAAACAAAATCCCGTGAACACGATGACCACATCAGTTACCGGCTCGGTTCTATGGGCGCCGAGCGCTGCAAGCAAGAATAGTCCTTACCGGTGGTTAGATATGAACTTCTTCTATGGTACCTCTAGGTACACGAGCACCGTTGCCGCTTTTATAGGTCAGTGAACTAATTTTATCAAGGATGGTTTATGTTGTGTACATTTTTACACTCAATTTTTTTTTTTTTTTTTTATAATTTTTACATTTTATCGCCTCCGTCAATAGTCTTCGTCTGATTGACGAAGTAAAGACATTAAAACTCCTGAATTTATTTTTGTGTTTGTTCTCAGCGACTAAATTCAAAACGCCACAGCATTCTACATATCTTAAAGAAATTCGACTTACGAGTATTTACTAGAATAATTTAAAAATCCAATTGACGACGAAGTTTACCGTAAATTGGTGATTTTTAGTACGGAATCCAATTGAAACAGAAATCTACCCAATTATTGGGTAACTGCTACCCAATTAAGCTAGGTTCACCACTTACAATTGGTACCTACGTATTGGTGCCAGTAGGTTAGGTGGCCAGACAATAGGTAGGTCGTGAGTTTAAACTCCTGTTCTCTAATAATGTGAATACCTAGAAATGTATTTATTTATTAAGATTCTCCAACAAAAGTTATACACAGTACTTGACACATTAATAAAGGGCAACATCAGGTATTAAGTTGGTGTACTCCTTCACTTATAGGAGACTACTGGAAATTTAGACAGTCTTATTTCAAAACAAGATTTATTTTTATTAGACCCATGTTTAAATCAACGATCCAGTTTTGAATTTCGAATTTTATTTCTTCAATTTAACGTTCTAAAGTAAAAAGTGATTTTAAACCCAAGTCTATGTTTACCATTTTGGATTAAGAATTTTATCGTGTTCGGAATAAAGATCAAAATACTAACTAAAACTAAACAATATAATAATATCTGGCTCGAAGGTTTAAGTACTCTTGAACCCGTTTTGTAATGAGACGGTTGAATAGGAATTATGATCATGTCTTATTTAGACTAGCTTTCTTGGCACATCATCCATCATCATCGGCCAAATGTAACTCATAACATTATACTACTAGAAATCTATTTAAGTGGCAAAACCATGCTTATAATATCCAAAATGGCTCCATTCTATTTTGATTGAATTTTACCACCTGCAATGTTTATCGGTTTTCGTAAATATAGCACAGAAAAGTGACCCACGCCTCTAAAAAGATCAAAACATTGTTAATCATTTAAAAAATGACTTCACTAACACACACGCGCACATTTAAACATAATCGGCCAATGACCGGACTGTGGCACTGTGGTCTATGAAACATGGATACAAAGATTTCATCTAAAATAACTTCTGTCAGTCAGTAGTCACTATCTCAGATGACCGATGACATCACAGAAGCAACTTATGACTACGCATAAAATTCTATTTGCCAATTTATTATTTTCACTTTGGCCGTAACATCGATGGGATGGGGGATCGTAGCGACGTATTAAGTTATTATTTCCAGTATAAGCTGACCTCTTATTGTAGGAGAAGTTGAGAAGCATTTGAGCCTATTAAAACTCTATTCAATCTGACTACAATGAGGTCAGCCACACATTGTGACACAGTGTTAGTAACGAAATAACTTTTAATAACTAAACAGATCGAGCTGCAGGGCGGCTATTAATTGCAGAACGATTTTGGGGCTGACCAGCAACCTGCGGAGTAGCGAAGCAGATTTATACGGCACAGTACATCAAAGTCAGTTCAGCAAAGAAGTAGTGATAGCCTAGTGGTGTGACCGTCAGACTGCCAAGTCATAGGTCTCGAGTTCGAACCCAAGGCACGCACCTCTGACTTTTCGGATTCATGTGCATATTGTATAATCATCATTTGCTTCAAAAACGGTGAAGGAAAACATCGTGAGGAAACCGGCATGCCTGAGAGATATTTCTCGACGGCATGTGAAGCCAAGTCAGAGGCCCATAGGTTAGACACTAGCTACACGAAAAGAAGAAGAGTTCAGCAAACATCGCTGAGGCACTACAAAAGCGCGGCAGTTGTCACAAAACCCTGAATGCGTAATTGAATTGGATGTCGCAGAGCATTGTACGCCATTTGGTTATATGTGAACCACAGGGCTCCCGAATACATTGAAGTGCAGTATGTAAAACGGGCTATTTTAATAACGACTGTACATCGGAAGAACCTGTGGGCCAGCATATTCGCCCTAACTGACAACACTATGCGCCCTTCTCTTGATTCTATACAGAGCGATGTCAGCTTATGCTGGATATGTATAGCTTGATGTGTCGTCATGTGTACTTACGGTATGAAAATTTAAGAACGTCTCCAGTCGTGTTACTCCCTACGGATATGGCCGCGGCACGTGACGAATGCTGTGTCGTAAGGATGTGGAGCTAGAGAATGTGGAATAGACAGTTTTCCTTAAAAAAAGTAATGGCAATATGTAGGTATATTTGACCTCTAAACTGCTTTACCGTTTTTGCCAAAAATTCCCAGTGAATTGAAACTTCACTAAGGTTGAGCAAGACTTTGACCTTTTATGACGTGCAAGTGAAATTCAACCTTACGGTGGCAACTACAAGGTCGACTACACCTACGACCTACATTCATCATTTCTGCCGAAAGACATCCACTGCTGAACATAGGCCTCTCCCAGGCACCGCCACTTCAACCGGTTTGACCTTGACCTTAGTTATATCACATTTATATACATTTAGCTTGACTGTATAATACAAGATCCGTACCATACTAAGATCGAGCAAAAAAATGCCGAAAGAAACACGTTTCTTGTATGGAGATCCACTTTAATTATTAACTTTATTAAATATTTATGCGTTGTTATAGAGGTAATAGAAATATACAATCTGTGAAAATTTCAATAGTCTACCTATTACGGTTCATGAGATACAGCTCGCAAACAGACGGATGGACGGATAGTGAAGGCTTAGTAATAGGATTCCGTTTGGCACCCTTCAGTTCCGTTCAGAACCCTAAAAAAGACCCGTCCATAAAGGCCAGTGTGTGTTCCCCAGTGTGGATAGTTCACTATTATGTTTAATGAATAAATCGGTCAATAATTTCAACATTATGATCAAGAAACTACCTATGTGCTGGAATTGTTCGAAAACAATCACAATACAGTCTGTTATAATAACTTGTTCTATTGAAAATTAACACTAGAATGGGTAGCCCATTCAATCGCTGATTTTGAATATGACCAGTTTCGAAGACACTTTTGTATTGTTATTAACATAATATTATTGAAACATTATTGATTTCATCTTCTATTATTATAGACACTGTCGCAAAGTTGTTCTAAGGTAGAATTCTATTTTCAAATACAAGTTCTCTAACTATCTCTTCTCCGACACAAAGTCAGAATGTCAATGTCTTTTCGAACCCCAGACTTATAATATAAGTCTTATAGTCTTACATATTATGTAAGAGACAACTTCTAACGTACGCAACAATCCTTAAGAGGGTTTATCCTAAAAGTTGGCAACGTCGCAAATAACTGTCAAATATTTACCTGTTTTGATTCATAAAGCAATATTACTAAATTGAAATAAGAAATGTAGCTAACTAGCGAACTAGAATATGAATAATGAATTGCAATTATAACATTGAATTTGATGTTGTATGTACACATGATAGGTGTAAAAAACGCATTTGGAAAGTTTCCAAATAGTTTTTTTACATCTAAAACTAAACATTCGGTGTTACGATATTAATTATTGCATTTCATAATCAATATTCTAGTTCGCTTGTTAGCCACATTTTTTTTCCACACTATAATATTTCTAAATTAATCAAAACAGTGAAATATTTGACATCTATTTGCGACGTTGCCCACCTTCAGAATAAACGCCCTTAAGAGGGTGCTTTCTGAAAGTTGGCAACGTCGCAAATTGCTGTCAAATATTTCGCTGTTTAGATTAATTTGTCAATTATTCCTGTATAATTAATTAATAATATTATATATTAATTATTAATGTGTAGTTATGAAATATGGCTCTGTAGTGTATTAAAATATTGATTACTAGCTTTTGCCGGAAATTATCACACGGGAACGTACTACCAGGATAAAAAGTATTCTTTATCCTAATCCAGGTCATGGTCTACCGATGTGCCAAATTTCATCCAAATCCGTTCAGCCATTTTTGCGCGAAAGTGGGTTTCTTTGTTTGTTACAAAGAAACCCACTTTCGCATTTAAAAATTAGTTGGGATTTTCAATAATTAATATTATATTATACTAAAATATTTGACATTGTTTGAGATGTTGCCAACTGTGAGAATCCACCCTTTTGGGTCCCATATTCATAGTCAGGTTACATAATCATGAGTACTCATTCATAGCAACGGTGGACGATAGAATTCATTTGATTAGGTTCAACGTTCTGTGACCGTTGAACTAATTTAAGCTAGCGTGTTCATATGAGCACAACATTGTATTAATCTGGGTACCTATAAAAATACAGCATTTACAGAATACACTTTAGAATTCGAGTAACCTATTTGTAGCTGCCTGACTCGATTTGTGTATGTTTTGTTTCCCTAACAAGGTTGCGTTTTGTTATTTTTTAACCGAATTCTAAAAAAGAAACGAAGGAGGTTATCAATTCGGATGTTTATATACCTTCTTAATTTTTTATGTATGTTGGATTTGCAAAATTCTTTTTTTCTTTTCTTGTTAAGTTATAAGTTTCCGAGACCACCCCATTGTTACCAGGTCAGGATCTGACGATGGGATCCTGGAGAAGTCGGGGGAACTCTTCAAATATTGTAGGCACACCAATAGCTATTTGGGTATTTTTTATAGTAACTCTTGCGTTATTTGTATTTTATTTAACTTAGATAAATTACAAACTGTATCTAGAAGATACAATTTGTATTAGATACAGGTGGAGTGCACTTTTCCGTTAATCTTCTATATAATAAAAATGAATCGCTAAATGTGTTGCTAAGCGCAAAACTCGAGAACGGCAGGACCAATTTAGCTAATTCTTTTTTTGTTGTGTTTGTCATTGTAAGGAGAAGGTTCTTACGGGGAAAAAAAAAAGAAAATTGCGCAGAAAATTGGAAAATTTCAGAAAACTTAACGACTATTTTAACTTCGCGCGTTGGACAGTTAGCGCGTTTGATGAATGTGAATTTAGCAGAGTAATAGGTAGGATAGGTAGTTTAGGTTCGTAGGTATGTAGGTAGGTAGGTAGGTAGGATAGGTAGGGTAGGTAGGGTAGGTAAGTAGGTAGGTAGGTAGGATAGGTAGGTAGGGTAGGTATGTAGGTAGGTAGGTGTAGGTAGGGTAAGTAGGTATGTAGATACGTAGGTAGGTAGGTTAGGTAGGTAGGGTAGGTAGGGTAGGTAGGGTAGGTAGGGTAGGTAGGGTAGGTAGGGTAGGTAGGGTAGGTAGGGTAGGTAGGGTAGGTAGGGTAGGTAGGGTAGGTAGGCTAGGTAGGCTAGGTAGGGTAGGTAGGGTAGGTAGGCTAGGTAGGGTAGGTAGGGTAGGTAGGGTGGGTAGGGTAGGTAGGGTAGGTAGGGTAGGTAGGGTAGGTAGGGTAGGTAGGGTGGGTAGGGTAGGTAGGGTAGGTAGGGTAGGTAGGGTAGGTAGGGTAGGTAGGGTAGGTAGGGTAGGTAGGGTAGGTAGGGTAGGTAGGTAGGCAGGTAGGCAGGTAGGTAGGCAGGTAGATAGATAGGTAGCTAGGTAGGTAGGGTAGGTAGGGTAGGTAGGGTAGGTAGGGTAGGTAGGGTAGGTAGGGTAGGTAGGGTAGGTAGGGTAGGTAGGGTAGGTAGGCTAGGTAGGCTAGGTAGGGTAGGTAGGCTAGGTAGGGTAGGTAGGCTAGGTAGGGTAGGTAGGGTGGGTAGGGTAGGTAGGGTAGGTAGGGTAGGTAGGGTAGGTAGGTAGGTAGGTAGGTAGGTAGGCAGGTAGGCAAGTAGGCAGGTAGGTAGGCAGGTAGATAGGTAGGTAGGTAGGTAGACAGGTAGGGTAAGGTAGGTAGGGTAAGTGGGTAGGGTAGGGTAGGGTAGGGTAGGTAGGGTAAGTAGTTAGGGTAGGTACGGTAAGTAGGTATGGTAGGTAGAATAATCAGGTAGGGTAGGTAGGGTAAGTAGGTAGGGTAGGTAGGGTAAGTAGGTAGGGTAAGTAGGTAGGGTAGGTAGGGTAGGTAGGGTAAGTAGGTAGGTAAGCAGTAGAGCCGGAGCGGGGCAGTTAGTCAAATAATAATTATCAAACTTTTTTTACACATAAACATGACTTCACGCCTTCTTCCCATGCAGGTAGGCAGAAACTACAGAACGCCCATAGCATGTTATCCTGAATTAATAAAAGAGTTGGCGAGCAAAAAGCAGCAAGTACGCGACGGCGACGAGCATTTGCTCCTTGGGATGTATTATGTACCAAGCGTGAGTCTCCCAGCGAGTGTTTTGCTCGCCATGCGAGCGTCGCTGAGCGAGTACTCTCTTTGATAGCTCTTGTCACTGTGACAAAAGAGTACTCGCCAGTGGTGTATATGTGTTCCTTTTTTACTTTCACGGGATCTTCAATCTACATCTCATATACATTTCTTGAGCAAGATAATCGTTGGTAGTTGGGACTTTCTAGTCGGCGGTTTGAAGAGGCATTTTCTGACGAGATTTTAAAGCACCTCTTAAAATCTCGTGTAAGTAAAAGAAAAAAAAAATGCCTCTTCCAGCATTGAATATCAACGTGAAACAATTTTGATATTCGATACATCGCAGCCAATATATTTACGATCGTATTTTATTTCTGTGTTTATGTGTGATTACCTGCTCTCGTAAACCCTTATTTACTTTAACTTACCAACGCATTACCTTTTGATTCTGTATACCAATGATTGGTAACTTAACGAGGAGAAATACGGAAATAGATTATACAAGCTGCGCCCCGCAATTTCAGCCGTATGAGTCTCGCTCCCGTTGAAAAATCGGGTTGAAAACTATTCTTTATCTTAAAATCAAAATCAAAATCAAAATCAAAAGTCATTTATTCAAACTAGGCTGAGAATCAGCACTTTTCGAACGTCAAAATTACATAAGACAGTCCCCCAAAACGCCCACCCTTCACCACTTCCTAGTGCGTTAGCTGGGAAGAAGAAGTGGCGCAACAAACTCCCCAGCTGCACAGCTGTCTGTTCAGTTAAAAGAACAAAAAAAAAAGATTCTATATAATAGTATTCAAAATAATTTACATTAAGCAACACAAAACATAATTTAAATTATTAGCCATATATAAGCTAGCACACGCCAATATACCAAACAAAATCATCGAGAACTATACTCAGGCAGAAATAAAAAACAAAACGTAAACAGAACTTAATATCTTAATAAAAGCCACCAGGCATAAAGGGCGTGCCCGCTTACATATAGTTGTAACTGGAAGTTATAAATGATAAACTAGGACCATCGAGGTAAAATAAATAAACAAACAGTTAATTACTAATAGTAATAAATAATATGATCAATTGTCGAGGTCACTAGCTAACCACAAATTGCAATACAACTCATAAAAAAACAGTGTGATGAGTAGATTTTGTCAAAACTTAAGTCAGGTCATGGTCTACTCATGTGCCAAATTTCATCCGAATCTGTTTAGCCGTTTTAGTGTGAAAGCGTAACACAAACAAAACTCACTTTCGCATTTATAATAATACTAGCTTTTGCCCGCGGCTTCGCCCGCGTGGAGGTTGGCATTATCGCACGGGAACGTACAATCGGGATAAAAAGTATCCTATGTGTTAGTTAATTCAGGTCATAAACTATCTGTATGCCAAACATCCACATCCGTTCAACGGTTTCTGCGTGATTGAGTAACAAACATCCAAACATACAAACTTTCACATTCTTCTTCTTTTCGTGTGGTTACTGACTAACCTGGTGTCAGTTTTAAAACCGCCCATAGGCCTCTGACTTGACTTCATATGTCGTCGAGACTTATCTCTCAGGCATGCCGGTTTCCTCACGATGTTTTCCTTCACCGTTTTTTAAGCAAATGATAAATATACAATACGCACATGAATCCGAAAAGTCAGAGGTGCATTCCTTGGGTTCGAACTCGAGACCACAACACACTTCACATACACACACACACACACACACACACTCACTCACTCACTCCCTCACTCACACTTTCACATTTATAATATTAGTTGGATATAGTTAGGTTTAGGATTGCTTTACATAACATCACACCTGTAATTCCCGAAGGGTAGGGCAGATATATTGTATTGGTTTCTTGTTTGTATGTAATTGGATGGATTCTAGAAATGCTAGTGAAGTAGGTAGTACAAGTAGGTAGATCAAGTATTAAACCACTACAACAATCATTTGATTGCCTCGTTGGTTTAGTGGTCGCAAGCGCTACTGCTGAGCACGAGGTCCTGGGTCCAATTCCCGGGTCGGGCAAGTGTTATTGGGATTTTTCATCTGGAATTTCTCAGTAGCCCCGGGGTCTGGATTTATGCCCGGTTGATGGCAATAGGCTCGCTATATGTTACATGGGACTTAACATTACTGGTGAAAATGTTATGTTGGTGTACTATAGGTGCAACTCTGGCTGACCCTTCTGGGAATACAAGCGTCATGTTATGTTATGTTAACAGTAGGTACAAATAATATCCCTATTGGCGCGCAGTGCAACAGGAACCATATTATTATGTTCCCTGCCTGAAGGCTTTCCCGAACTCTAATACAGGATGTTTCCTAGACAGCCGGATATATTTAGGAAGATCATAATATTGGACGAATTATCAAGGTTTAATTCATCCTAAAAAGAAAAAATATCAAAGGGTCTTGTAACCATAGTTTAGTAAGAGCTACGCCGCTACGCTAGCCGTAGCAGTGTGCTACGGGTTACGAGCTTTTGCTGAGGCGGTGTCGTAATGTGGTACAGTATTTTTAATCTCACGAATCGACGCGTGCTTTACTCGTGGTAACCAAGTGTACAAACAAGCTGTGAGTGTGTGTGTAAGCGCAGGAGCTCTCGGTACCGTCCGAGACAATGGCGAAGTCGGAAGTGATGTTATGTAAAGCAATCTTAATCCTAACTATATCCAACTAATATTATAAATGTGAAAGTGTGTGTGCATGCGTGTTTGTGTGTTGTAACGTTACGTTTTCCTCCGTGGAGGGAAACGTAGGTCACAAATTAAATTAAAATAAAAAGGTATTAAAATTAAAAGTTAAATTAGCAAAAGTAAAGGTAAGTTTAGGACACAGGACAGGCTCGGGTTAGGCAGGAACAGGCACAAGACAGGCTCAGGTTAGGCAGGAACAGGCAGGCAGGCTGTGGAACAGGTGGGCAGGCAGGCAGGCCGCAGGCAGCGTGCAGGAGGCTGGGCTGAGGATTATCCCCCCTGGAGGTACACTCCAGCCTGTGGAATAGAGAGGAGGTTGAGAGAGTTTGTAGATCTCGGAGGCGCTTTGAGGCGCCTCACCTAGCGGGAGGACCGCGCTAGCGTCACAGGTGACGGCGGAGGTCTCTCTCGGAGAGTAACGTTGTCTAGCGTCGGAGGCCTTTGTGTGCGTGTACTCGCGGCGCCTCACGCCGCGTGATTAGAGTTCTTTTGTAGTGAGAACCTTCTACAGGGCTAGGCAGGAGTGCCGAGCGAATTAAACACAGGTATTACACAGTATTAGAATGTTTATTGTTATAATACACTCAGGGTCGAGACACTCAGGGTCGATAGTTCAAGTTACACAGTATGATTAGAACACCCGCGCACGCTAGTTATGCTAGTTACATGAGACTAATATTCGAGTAGCTAACTGTTAAACAGAAAATAAGACTTAAGGGCAGAAAAACAGTGACTCCGTCTCAAGTAAAAAATACGACTCTCCGAGGGCTCAGACAAGACTAGACTGTAAAATATGAAGACCGTTTTTATCGTTCTGTGTCATATTTTAAACGTTTTAAAAACATATTCAAGTTAATTCTTAATTTAGATATGACCAGCACTAATAAAAACGGCTTACAGAGGAGAAATCTTAGATCTACGCTTATTGCGAAGGTTCAGTGTGTACACCCACTTTATGAGAGAAGATAGAGTGTACTTATCTATTATGTATATATTATATATCTATCTGTCTATGTTTTAGAAAAGTAAATTACGACAGATGACAGCTTAAGATGGAAACGTCAGAATATAAATATTCTAAAGTTTTTACAAAAGGGAAAATTAAATACTATAAAATCGATTTGGATGTTAAAACAATCAAGAGATTTATTTATTTTTTTTATTTATTTATTTATTTATTTATTTCATTTCATACATACGCTACCATTACAGTGTCCCAATTCGGTAGTGTAGTTACTTAACAGTCTATCAAATAAATTTACAACATAATACTATTACATAGATTTACAAATTAAAAACATAACACGTGTAACGTTACCCTTGCGAACTCGCTCAGTGAACATGAGAAAATATCAATTTTGACGGCAACCAAATTTAGTGTGCGCATTGTCCTCGTCAGAGGGACATTGTCCAACAGTTTAGTTCGACCGCGCGGCACCGCGAACAAGTTGGGCCGTCGTCGGCGCTGCACGTACCCATCTGGCACATACAAGCCTATCCCCTGTAGCACACCCGGATTATTTATATTACCCCGGAACACTCCCAGCATATACGACGCCAGTGCTAGATCCCTCCTTGTTTCCAACTTGTTGTATCCAACCATGCCCAGCACAAACAAGGTTGGATACATCAAGGGGTAAAAGGGATACACTCCATACTGCCGTAGGTATATGTATCTAGTGAACTTGTTTTGTATGCGCTCCAACATGAGACTATATTTAGTCTCATGTGGAGCCCATACTGCCGCATTGCCCTCCAACTGACTCCTTATTAGAGCGTCATACAATGCCGAAATGGCTTTAATATTTGTGAAACCTTCCGCTCTGCGAAGCACAAATCCCAGTCGCTTGTAAGCCTTTTTACAGACATTGATAATATGCTCCCGGAATCTCAATTGAGTATCCATGCGAACACCAAGGTCTCGCACTACCTCCTCCCTTTTCATAGGCACGTCGTCCACTTTATAGCTGTGGTGGAGTGGTACTCTTGCGCGACTAAATGTTAGAACTGAACATTTCGTTACATTGAATTGAAGTTTGTTCTTTCGACTCCACTCCACTACTCGATCAATGTCTTGCTGAAGGCGGTGACAGTCGTCCTCATTTTCTATTGCCAGCAGCAACTTGAGGTCGTCTGCAAATAGCAGACACCTGGCATCTCTTACTACGTCAGGCAAGTCATTAATCATTATTATAAATTCTAACGGCCCTAAATTGCTACCTTGACTCACTCCCGACCTAGTGAAATAAGGCTGTGACCGGAGTCCACAATACTCTACATACTGTTTCCTGTCCCTCATATAGCTCGCGAAGAATTGGAGCAATTTAGGTGTGCAGCCAACTTTCGCTAACTTTGATAATAAGACATCATTATCCACCAGGTCAAACGCCTTCTTAAAATCAAAGTAAGCGGCGTCCACCTGCACCCCTGCATCAATATGAGGAACTAAGTACGTCATAGCATTCAATAGGTTACTGGTCGTGCTCCGCGCTGGTCGGAAGCCGTGCTGGGCGTCTGACAGTTGCGATGTTACTTGCTCCTGGACATCTCGATGGATGGCAGACTCAAAGACCTTCGCTGGTGTCGACAGAATCGCCACTGGTCTAAAAGATTCGACTACCTTTCCGTCTCCTCCTTTTGGTATGGGAATTACGCGGGTGACCTTCCAACGATCTGGGAAGTATGATGTTTCTAGGCACAAGTTAAACATGTGTACGAGCGGCTCTGCTAACACCGAGCGGCAATCTCTCATAATAAATGCCGGAATACCATCCGGGCCTGCCGAGCGCTTGGGTTTGAGCCGAGCAAGCGCCGCCCGAACTTGGTCGAGTTCCAGTCGTGGGATGTGCACCCGCGCGCTGCTTGCGCCCCCCGCCTCCACCGCTTCGTTCACGTTAAGCGTTAAGAGATAATTAAGAGTATGCTTTACAGGGGTAAACAGTGCTACAGAATATAAAAGTGAGTTAAATATGTGTCATAGAATATCAATAGGAAAATATATCAAAAGGTGGTTTGTTTAATATAATAACATAACGAAAGAGTAACGTGTTTATACGTAAATAAACTAAAAGATGTGGTTCCAAATAATGGAATACCACAGTGTGCGTGTGCGTGTGTGCGTGTGCGTGTGTGCGAGTGTGTGTGTGCGTGCGTGTGTTATGTGCTGACGCCACTCGTCTTCACACATACATTGACAGCTTTTGTACACTTTGATATCACAAGACAAGCGCGCGTCGCTTCGTGAGATAAAAATACTATGCAGGTGTCTACGCTTTTAAGGTGTTCAGAGATTAATGTATTGTTAATGAGGTATTTATTTGACGACCAAAGTGATACAAATAAAAAAATATAAAAAACATGGATACATGTAGGTACTTCATCCCCGTTTTAAATTGTTTTTCTTTAATCTGGATAAAAGCCTTTATAATACGAACGAAATCGTTTAGCTAAAACATACCGTACCGAGTATCAGATGGCACCCACGTAATTGCTTGTTATATCGCTCCCCCATTCCGAAGTCTATCAGTAACCTATTCAAATTCTATAAAGAACTGAATAAAAAGACTGGAACCTTTTCCTCATTCAAACAGTCGTCTAACAAAGTAAGCCTTTTTCATTACATTCCGTTTTACATACGACAGTATTCCTTTTCACGGCCAAATTCAATACGGGGTTCTTTCTAAACACGTATATTGGAACGCTTCTCTTTAAGGTATGATTACACGTAGACTAAAAAAGTTTTTTTTTTAATAAGTAGATCCACGATCTTTTAATAAATCAATGCGTGGGTGTGAGTACCTACAAGTTCCTTTCATTACGTTGGTAATGAAAGTTCTTTATTTTGTCTTTAAAAAGATCGCTTTTAGGGACAAAAAAATAAGTAACATAACATCACGCCTTGTTTCCTCTGTAGTGGCATCTACATCGCTGCATGCGAACTACGCATCAAAGACCTGACGTCACACAACATCCTGACGTCACACAAATCCTGCATCGCGCAATTAGAGTTTATCGCGCGATAAACATATATAGAATCTCCCAACTTCAAACCTCTGGGCAATTGCCCGCCAGACATCACACCCGTCTGGTCGGAGGATCCTCCCTTTTCTATGGAGGATGAGAGACTTTACACCCTGTTCCTCATACCCCTAAATTGGTGACCCCGAGTATGAACGTTAACGCAGCCTTCGTGCAGATACTTCAGCGTGACGTCATAATCATCATCACTCCCGCAAGCTTTCGTGAGGCGAGTCACACAGCCAGCCAGCACCCACGGCTTCAACGGGTATCCTGACCACCAGCATGCAGCGAACGCGCATTCCTGGTCATCACCCTCAGCCACCACCCATCGTTGTACCACATCCGACCCACTGGGGAATCACCGCAGACAGTTCCGACCCACCGCGAACTATGCGGCACCCGGTTGCAGCGGTACTGTGAAGCAAGCACTAGTATGTATAAAATCTTCATACTCGAAAATAGGTGTCCAATATTTTTTTTATAATCTCAAAGACGGACTAAAAAAATATTTTTGTCGTCATCCCTGTCGTATTAGTATTATTTTTTATTCTTTAAGGAAAAAGAAAAAAAATGTCTTTTAATTAAAAGCATGTGGTACTTAAGTGGCAAAGGTTGTCACTCACTAGATGCTTGAGGGAGGACAATGGCCGTTGAGGTCGACCGCAGTGAAGGTAGTGTAACGACCTAGAAGTGTTTTCAGGGCAGACGTGCCGCAAAATGGAAAGCAAAAGGAAGACTTTGTCTCTGAAGTGGGGCATACCACATAGGCTTTCAAAATTGTTGTAACCTAATCTCACTTAAACAAGTTTTCGTTTAAATGAAGAAGATAAGAGAGATTAAGATTAAGAGAGAGAGAGAGAGATTAGATTTTTTTTAGAGATTTTTATTGATTAAGGGAGATTAAGTAGTTGATAATTTCCTTACATATACCGGCTGTTTTTTTTTACCGTCTCGAGAATAATAAGGTCTGTTGTGTAAGTGGAACAGAGCCATACCCGGGAATATTTGCTTAGTTGCATTGACCACGCGGGCGGGCGGGGATGCGCGAGCAGCTTGTGCGCCTGCGAAAGGATATATCAAAGAGGCCGACGGCAAGTGCGGCGACTACTTATCGGCCGCTAAAGCCTGGAACCGACGGTGCGCAATATCGCGCACGCACGCGCACCAGCCCGCACGACGCACCGTGGGAAGGGTAACGTGCGTGGTAGCGCAGACGCGTGCGTGGCGGTGCGTCCGAGTTTGGGTACATTCCCTTTGAAGTTACCGACTCGCCGCGGATAAGCCCGCACGGACACGCACCATGGGAATGGTAGCGTGCGTGGTAGCGCAGACGCGTGCGTGGCGGTGCGCCCGATCCGCGGAGAGTCGGTAACTTCAAAGGTGCCCGACGTATGCTCGGTTCCTATAAACGAAAATGAATCGTTTAGCTTACCAATGGTAGCTTTTATATTGCTCAACTTGGCGTATAACTACTTAAATAGATTTGTAAGCAAATTTTTAAACATGGGCGTTTTTGGATTTCTATGCAAACGGTTAAATATTCGATTTCAGATAGTGAAATCGTTTTTATCATCCGTTTTTAGAAATCGAATTCTGGAGCGGCTCTGGCGCTTCCGGCTCGCAGTTTCGATCGTCTCTAGTAATATTACGAGTATAATTCGATTGTAAATGCATCGATCAAAACTATCCAAACATAAACAAATACTTGCTTACGCAAATCTACTCTTGCTGTGGTTTTGTGAAATCGGTTTGTCTAGTTCGGATTATCGATACGATACGATTTGTGACTGAAATCGGATTTTAGATACGTTTTGATATATCTGACGCATATCTACTAATTTTACCTGTGATAGCTACTTCCATATGGGAGGGTCTACTATGCAAAGATATGGTCTTTGCTTCATTATTGGTAAAGAAACAAAAAAGTCTTAATTTTAAATAAATAACGGTCCGTAAATTATAGGAATCGGCTTTCAGTCGGCAGTCAATCAGACGCCGACTGTTAACTCATTTGACTAACGCCGCATGTGCGTCGAAGGAGACGGCTCCGCTCGCTTAATAGCTCTAGATATGAAAATTCTGAACCTACGTTGCACGCAGCGACATGCATGTCATTTCGTCAAAACAACCGAAAAAGTAATAAGTACTAAGTACTGTTTGTTTTTATTATGACTTTACGAAACAACAATCAAAATAAAACAATGCATTTCCTTTTGATAATGTGCAAAAGTATTTTCTACTTTAACTTACTAACAATAAAGGCGTATGTCGTATGATAAGTTTACAATGACGTATTGAGTCGGAGAGCTATTCGGACAGCCGAATAACTCTCCGGCACAATACGTCATACGACTTAAAACAAAATTTTGGAACAACCTCATTGACAAAATTCTAGTAACTTTAAAGGGTATGTAAATAAAACAATGATTAATTGAATACAAAAGTTTATTAATTCATAAAAACTGGCCAAGTGCGTGTCGGACCACGCACAATGAAGGTTTCCGTAGTTGGAATGAATTTATACCAAGAACAAATATATCATTGTAGTTGAAAAACATGTTCTCCCATACGGAATGCATAGGAGATCATGTTTTTCAAACTGCAAATTTAAGTTGGTCCATTATTACTCGGTAACCTGTAAAGCCTATTTAGCTGTGATGGTTTTCCTTTTAAATTCGTAATAAATACTACTGCTGTGATTTTTTTCACAAATCTAAGTACAATCATTTAGCTGGCAGGGAGGGGCGGGGGTCTATACTTGACTCTAACAAAAATTGGCACTTTAAAGCTTAATATTTCGCAAAAAGATTCCTGAATCGAAAAATTATTTTCACACACTCGCAATATTTTTGAACGACCTTTCCAACGATACCCCACACTAAAGGATAGGCGAGAAAAAAAAAACATCCCCACTTTATGTGTTGGAGAGGTAACCTACCCTAAAAAAAAATATAGTTGTTTATTTTATTTTACCACTTTGTCGGCGTTATTAATATGTATACCCATACCAAACTACAGCTTTCTAGTACTAACTATCTCTGAGCTAAGTGTGCTGACCATAAATATAAGAAAGAAGTATTTATATTTCTATGGTGCTGACGAACCTGAATGGTCCTTTTATAACTTAATGTCTACTTTTTTGGACGATGTTTATAACCAAAAACAACGAAGAGTTCTGAGGTATTTTAGATATTTATTTTAATTCAACCATTACATTATCCATACGCCATAAAATAACCATAAATTATCACATTATAATTTGTTTGTAAAACAAATTTGCCAGTAACAATTTTTTTTTTTACATTTATCAAAATAAGGATTGGGGGATTAAGTAAAATAAAACATAAAGCCTTGGGCAGACTGGTGCGACGTGACGGTGCGACGTGACTCCGATAATTATTGTTCCACCGTAAACTTTGCTTAGAAATTGTTTTGTTAGCGTCGCGTCGCGCCAGTCTGCACGGGGCTTGATCAATGCTTAAGGGCTCATGTAGAAGGCACTGCAGCCGCGCCGATACCGCTTCGCGTAACCATGTAGACTGAACGGTGAAGCGCTGCTACCGCATCGCCGCACCAAAACCAGCGTCAGACAGCATTTGTCTGGCATTAATGCTGAAATGAACCTTTTTGGCGCAGCCGTGAGGCACACACTTATTGTCAAAAGATTACTGTCAATTTTAGTTAGTTTGTATTTTGTGTTTCACGAACTGTGTCCAAATAAACGTTTTCTTTCTTTTCTTTACACCGTCGCGCGTCGCCGCGCCGTCTCCGCTTGATTTTGACATATCACTATATAATCTGCGGCGGCGGTGCGGCGCAGTAGCGGCACGGCACCGGTGTGGCAGCGGCACTGCACCGGTGCGGCAGCGGCGCGGCATTGGTGCGGCAGCGGGCTGGCAACGTTGCATATACACAGCTCAAAGGCGCGGCGACCGACGCACAGCGTTGTCGCCCAGAGCGTGTGCGCCCCTCACATTTAATAATGTAAACAAACTACGAGTATATTCCATTAGTTTAGGTAATTAACTAAAGGTACAAATCGTAAAAAGGGCTTTTATAGACGACTGATGATGATGATGACTTGTTTAAAAATACAATAAACTTAACCAAATTACGTATTATTTTTTTGATTTTTACCATTATTTCCTTTTTTATTAAGGTTCCGTGGTAAACAAGGAACACTTATAGTTTCGCCATGTCCGTCTGTCTGTCTGTCTGTCTGTCCGCGGCTTAGCTCAGAGACGGTTAGTACTAGAAAACTGTAATTTGGCATATGTATACATATTAATTATGCCGACAAAGTGGTAAAATAAAATCAAGAAAAAACATTTTTTTAGGGTGACGTTTTCCGTGGGGGTTCGTTTCGTTTTTCGTTTTTTTAGGGGGTGGGGTTACCTACACGTAAAGTTGGGATGATTTTTTTTTTCTCATTTGCCCCATGTTGTGGGGTATCGTTAGAAAGGTCGTTCAAAAATATTGCGAGTTTGTGAAAACCATTTTTGGATTCAGGGATCCGCTTCGAATTATTAAGCTTTTAACTGTTTTTTTTTGTTAGAGTCAAGTGTCCTTCCCCCCTGTCAGCTCAATGGTTGTACTTGGATTTGTGAAAAAAATCACAGCAGTAGTATATTATATAACGAAATTAAAAGGAAAACTATTAGAGCTACGTAAGCTGTACAGGTTAACGAGTAATAATCAACCAACTTAAATTTGCAGTTTGAAAAACATGATCTCCCATATATTCCGTATTGGAGAACATGTTTTTCAACTACAATGATATATTTGTTCTTGGGATACATTCATTCCATCTACGGAACCCTTCATTGTGCGTGGTCCGACACGCACTTGGCCAGTTTTTATGAATTAATAAACTTTTGTATTCAATTAATCATTATTTTATTTACATACCCTTTAAAGTTACTAGAATTTAGTCAATGAGGTTGTTCCAAAATTTCATTTAAGTCGTATGACGTATTGTGCCGGAGAATCATTCGGCTGTCCGAATAGCTCTCCGGCTCAATACGTCATTGTACACTTATCATACGACATACGCCTTTATTGTTAGTAGGTTAAAGTAGAAAATACTTTGGAACATTATCAAAAGGAACTGCATTGTTTAATTTTGATTGTTGTTTCGTAAAGTCATAATAAAAACAAACAGTACTTAGTACTTATTACTTTTTCGGTTGTTTTGACGAAATGACATGCATGTCGCTGCGTGCAACGCAGGTACCTACCTATAGTTTTTCAACTACAATGTTAAGTTTGTTCTTGGAATAAATTCAACCCAACTACGGAACCCTTCATTGTGCGTGCTCCGACACGCACTTGGCCGGTTTTTAATGTATGTTAAACTTTATCATTCATTCATAAACTACTCATCGTAGCGTAGATGTAACTGCTTGAGCATTATTTTTTTGTTAGGTTTAGGTATAATAAAAATATACTGTCTATTGTAAAGAGCCCAAAAATACTGATTCTATAAAAAAACCTCAACGTTAACGTTGTTGAAAAGTACAACTGTGATGTGGCATGACAACTGAAGTGACAGGTATTACGTTTAGTCGGTTAACCAGACGCCTTTGACAGCTCTCTCGTCACATGCTTTTTAGGGTTTCATACCCGAAGGTTGCCAAACGGAACCCTATTACTAAGACTCCGCTGTCCGTCCATCCATCTCTCTGTCAGCGGGCTGTATCTTATGAACCATAATAGTTAGACAGTTGAAATTCTCACAGATTGTGTATTTCTATTCCCGTTATAACAGCAAATAATAAAACCGGCCAAGTGCGTGTCGGACCACTAACAATGAAGGGTTCAGTAGTTGGGTTTAATTTATCTAAAAAACAAACTTGTAGTTGAAAAACATGTTCTCCATACATCGATATACCTACGCCACGATCAATTCTCCAACTGCAAATGTAAGTTTGTAATCGAAAAACAAAAGTGATATACTACAAATTAACACTTTTCGGACTTTTTTATTTGTTGAGCTCAAATCAAAGTTCATGATTCTAGGTCAACGGGAAGTACCCTATAGGTTTTGATTTATTTGGAGTATCAAAATATGTCGCAGTAAAAAAGAAGCTTGATTTTTTTTTAGAGCTCTATGGTAGATCTGCGTATTTGATATAGATTTCAACTTAATTAATACTTCCATGCGTTCGTGAGAAGAAGGGTCTTGACAAACGGACGGACGGACAACGAAGTGATCCTTTATGGGTTCCGTTTTTTACTGTTGAGGTACGGAACCGAAATGAAAGGGCCATTCAACAAACATTCGATATTTTTTTTTTAATCATGCCCTGGAATGTGAGGTGTTATTGTCTAGAAATCATCGAATAGAGTACAAATATAAATATAATTTAATAGAATAGAGCAGTGATAGCCTAGTGGTGTGACCGTCGGACTGCGAAGTCATAAGTCTCGAGTTCGAGCCCAAGGCACGCACCTCTGACTTTTCGGATTCATGTGCGTATTGTATAATTATCACTTGCTTCAAAAACGGTGAAGGAAAACATCGTGAGGAAACCGGCATGCCTGAGAGATATTTCTCAACGGCATGTGAAGCCAAATCAGAGGCCCATGGGCGGCTTTAAAACTCTGACACCAGGTTAGTCACTAACCACACGAAAAGAAGAAGAATATAAATATAAGTAATTTTTTTCTTCAAAAATTATGAAAAAGAAGCCGCTATAGTTGTCAGTTTTAGACCATTTTTGTACGAGTTCTATCGCAACAATTAAATAAGTTAGGAATTTGAAACTTCTGTATATGTATCACTATATTATCACATAATATTATTATTTTTATACAAGCTTAGTTTTTGTTTACCCTAAACCACTTAAGGGGTCATTGTACTCATCATTATGTACAACTTTCACTATGGGCCCACCGCAGAAATCGCAAAAAATAATAAACTGTTCTCTACATTTATGTTCGCATAGTTCGTCGAAATGTAGGGAAAAACTGTTTTTTTTTTCGAGATTTCAGCGTTGCTCCCATAGTGAAAGTTGTTCATAATGATGAGTACAATGACCCCTAAAGAGATAAGCAAAAACTAAGGTTGTATAATGTACTGTATTTTATCAACAAATAAAAAAACCCCGATTTTTATGGTATTTTATTCCAATAAGGGCGATTTTCCGCAACTGCAAAAAAAACTTTATAATTCACTGTATCATTATGATTAACAATTTATGCTTGCGATTTTTTTAAATCTTAAGATTAAAAAAAACATCGTTTAGAATTTTCATCAGGCTAGGTGTGGGATGTGTAGCTGTCCGTGGTCGTCGGCCGTGTGGGCTGATACGCGTGCGTCCGCAATATCGAAACCGTGGAAAGATGTCGTGCGTGGTCGTGCGCCATTCGGGCTGGTGCGCGTGCGTGCGCAATATAGCGCACCGTGGGAAGACCTCGGTGCGCGGTGCGTGGTCGTGCGCCGTGTGGGCTGGTGCGCGTGCGTGCGCAATATCGCGCACCGTGGGAACCCGCCTTAAGGAAAGCTACGAATTCATTGATCGCGTATTTAGTACGTATGAATTGAATTTCGATATTTTTTATCGTTTAAAAAAAACAAAAAACTGTACCATTGGCTTCTACTCTGTTCACCTATTATACCCAATTTTTTTGGAGACGGTAAAAAATATCATGCGGTATATGACTTCACATTACCACCTGTACCAACACAATATACAGTCACGTGAGTCAAGCCGCAGGCGCAGCTAGTCTTACATGCATACATAAACTCATTGCACGCCTTCTTCACATGGGGGTAGGCAGAAACTACAGAACCCCACCTGCTACGATCCTAACATACCTACTCCTTTTGCTTCGTCAAGGTTCATACATCTGGTCATAAGCGCACGCCGCGCCCAACCTTAGTGCGCGCGAAATTTTTTAAAGAACATCACATGAGGTCACTGTAATTATAATATTACTAGCTGCCCATCCCGGCTTCGCACGGGTAGCACTAAATACTTTATCTATGGCGTACCTACCTACCTACCTACCCTACTTACATATCCTACCTACCTTACCTACCTACCTATCTAGGTATGAAGGTAGGTAGCTAGGTAGGTAGGGTACGTAGGTATGTACATAGGTGTAGGTAGGTAGGGTAGGTACCCTAACTACCTACAACTACATACCTACCTACCTTCATACCTACTACCTATCTACCTACCTATCCTACTTACATACCTACCTACCTATTTACATACCTACCTACCCTACCTTCACCTACCTATCCTAAGAACCTCCACCTAAGAATAACGAACACAACAAAAAAAGGTCCAGCCGTTCACGCGTGATGCCGTGACCAAGGGAAATAGAAGAAGGAAGGAAGAAGAGAAAATGTGACTTCACCGATAAGGTCACCATCTATATATTATATAGATAGTGACCTTATTGATGATGTTCTTCACGCCCTAGAAGGACATATTATTATGACCTTCTAGGGCGTCCCCTCCCGGCGTTTGCCCTATGTTCTATTATATGTAATACAAACTAAACAATAAACTGACTAACTAACTGGAAGAGATCGCAGAAAGGGATAAGGCCGCCCACTGTATGTTTTGTAGTGTTAAATTTATTATTTGCTATGTATTTTCTGGTGTACTATTGTACACCAGAAAATACATAGCATATAATAAATTTCTAAAAAATAAATATACACTTTATTAAGTAGGATATATAAATAAATAAATAAAGATAATTTGAAATAGATAGTGAAATAAAAAAACAGCAAATTCAAGTTTGGAAGCAGGGACATCGACGAGAAAACTGTTACCATGGATTCAGTACATGATTCTGAACGCAAAGCACGAAATATTTAGTCGGCTATTAAAAAAAAATCTGCTGTTCCATACCGTTTTGTTCGTGTAGGTATCGCACTTTAGAATAGAATAGAATAGAATATTCTTTATTATGTACACCATAAAAAATACAGATAAAAATGTAGTCATTTTACATAGGGTGACACAATGGGCGGTCTTATCGCTAAAAGCGATCTTTTACAGACAACCTTTGGATGGATTAAAGGGAGAAGGAGAGACAAATACTGCAGGTAGTCAGTGGTGTACCATTTACATACACAATAAATACATACATTCATAAAGCATACACTTATCTATATATATATATATATATATACAATAATAAACATGAAACAAGTGCAAGGAACTATATGTAATGATGATGTTTAAGGAGAGAGGAAGTGTTTTTTTACCAGAATTTTAAAAGTGGACAAAGATTGAGCACGCCTTATCGACACGGGTAAGGCATTCCATAACCGTACTGCTTGAACTGTAAAAGACTTGTCATAAAAGCTGGTGGAATGCATCGGCATCTCTAGTCTCAAGTTTTCCGATGACCTCAGATACACACACACTCGCACTTTTCGATGAAACAGTAAATTTTTTTTTAATAACGCGTCGGGGTTCAGAATCATGTACTGAATCCATGTCATCATATTTCGCGTAGATGTCCCTCCACCGTGTATATAAGAGTCGTTAAAGTAACGAATTAAAAACTAAAGCATTACAAAAATAGCCTCTAAAACAACCTTCTATCTAATTTACCAAAATATAAATCTAGACAATAACCTTCCAAAATAATTTTAGTACTCCTATAGCTAAAATAATAACAACATAGTTGCGTTTATTAAAAGAACACCCGCTGCTTGTATTTGAAATATACCGTGTAAAATTTCCGGAGCCCTGATAATTTATTGTAAGAAAGGTTTTAAGATTAGGCTCCTAATAGAGGTCATACATAACCCCCTGGAAGGCTTTCCCGCCTGTGGTTCCCGTCACACCCATGTGACAATGTGGGTGGAGGCTGGGAAATTTTTATCTTTAATGTTAGAGATTATGCGCCTATTATGAGCATATTTTAAGAGCCTGCAGACAGTTTTAATGGAGCTATTAAAGTCACGTTGGATGTATGGAAAAGTTCTGTTCCATTTGGCAATGGGATGTTACTTAAGATGATTTTTATATATCTGGTACTTACTAGATTTCGACAAAAACCGTGTTTATCATTTACGCTAAACTACAACTGTTAAAATATACAAAAAAAATGTTTGGACTTTGACGTTAGATTTAAATTATACACAAGTGACTAAAAAGTGTTTAACTTTTTTTGTAGTATAGAGATATGAGGAACAGGGTGCAAAGTTCATTTATCCTCTATAGAAATGGGAGGATCCTCCGACCAGACGGGTGTTGTTTCTGGAGGGCTACTGCCCGATGATTGATATCGGGAAATTATATATACGCTGATTGCGCGGTAAACTCTTTTTTCGAGATGCAGTATTTATGTGACGTCAGGTCTTTGATGCGTAGTTCGGATGTGGCGTTGTAGATGCCGCCACATCACTCCCCTTTCGGAAGTCGATGGTGGGTTCAGTCTTGTATCTTGCGATGCTTGCCAGTGCCAGTTGAGGTTCAAGTGAGTCGGAACCGGGTGCCGTTTTTTTTGCTAGAGCAACTAGAACTGTTTCGTTAACATCTTTATTCGTTATTACTAAATTCTGAATATATTTTGGTTTCTAGTTTCGATCACATTAGTATAAACATAACGTGTGGAAATTCGGCAAAATATAATTGAATAGGTTTCTACAAATAACAGACAAAATAAACATCCCTTTTCGAGAAAACGTTCCCAGAATTTTTATCGTTTATTTAAGACGAAGTGCTATCGAAATAGAGTGTTATTTTACAATGTAATATAATTCAAACATGTCTAGACGAAACAGTTTTAAGTATTTTTGTATCACACTTCGGTTTGTTTACTTTGATATTGATTTGGTTATAAAGGAGATGGATGAGGGTCCCATACAAGCGTGGCCCAGTAATGAACAGAAATGAAACAAAATGTATTATGAAGCTTTAATAGTTTTTCATAGACCTGTATAATTTTGTTAGCCGTAAAACTTTGTGAAGGGACATAAGACTTCTTCAAAAAATAACTAATGGCATAATTACATAAGTACAAAAAACTGCGTTGCATTTTGTCTTTTAATGCCTCCCTCTATGTTAGTTATAGGTCTGTGCAAAGCATAAATGACATTTGACAAATGCATGACAATGACGGGCAGTGACAATGATTATGAAAGATAAAGAAGATGCTGCCATTACATAGTTTTAAGACTGGACCTATTGATTTAAAAATTTAAATTGAAACATTAATCAAGTATTAAATATCATGGTACTTACAGTCTAGTTGTTATTCAATACGTTTCAATACAGTTTTAATATTGTAGGTATATTCTAAAAATTCTAGTGAAATCCTATCAATTCCGACGGTAAGCATATCCCAATTACCATCATATTTCCAAAACTGGCAACATATATATCTCTCCGAATACTTGAATCAAAATAATAATCTTTTAAATTTAAATATCCTTTCCTCCCATGTTTTGCCAAGTAACGATAGCTGTGGTGCGATTTCAAATATTATCAGTAATTTTTTTAATATAATTATTTATTTGTCTGTGATAGCACTGCTAGGACAAACTTTATCCATGTCCTTTAGTTTTCTACAGTGAAAAAGTAACTTGAATTGAATTGGATGCCTGTGGAAATCGAATTATTATAAACTACTGGTTAAGTATACGTAAGGTGTACGGTCAACTCTTTCATAAATCTTCGTCAGTATTCAAAATCTTTCCTTCACCAAATTAGGATGCATTATACCTTTTGAAGACCCATAGAAAACCATATTTAATTATTTGATAAAAAAGATAATAAAAAAGAATACATCTTTGACCAATGACGAGTTGACATCCATCTAAAACCTTTTTGATGGCTTTTTAAATTTAGTTTTCACGTCTAATAGTGTCATATTTTAATTCGGCCTGTCAAACCAAATTAAAAATACGATAATGATAGTCCAAAAAATGACACTGCAAAGAATGTCATTTTGCGGAATTGACATTACGAAGCAATATAATATAATGGTAAGTCATTAAAGCAGATTATATCGTGAAACGAGCAGACAAAAATAGCCCGTTCATTCTAAAAGCTGGCAACGTCGTAAATAGGTGTCGAATATTTAGCTTTTTTGATTAATTTGGAAATATTACTGTATGGAAATATGAAATAATGCAATTTTATCACTGAATTTGATGTTCTAACCATTTTAGGTGCAAAAAAGCATTTGGAAAGTTTCCAAATATTTTTACATTAAAAACGAAATATTCGGTGTTACGATATTAATTATTGCATTTCATAATCAATATTTTAGTTCACTTTCACACTCTATTTTAGCCATATTTCATATTTATATACAGTAATATTGCCATAAAAACAGCTAAATATTTGACATCTATTTGCGACGTTGCCCAATTTCAGAATGGACGCTCTTAAGGTTTCAAACATTATTTATTTTATTATTTATTTTTTATTGTAATAATGAAAACGCAGATAAATGCCAGTGACCATGAGTGGTTAGCTTGCGTTTTCTGTATACATCGTCTTCACATATAATTATTTATTTAAGTAATGTATACAAATGATTGTAAAAATATTTTAAAAGAGTAACGGTGGAGTTTCTTGCCCATTCTTCTCCATACGAAAGCGACCTTTTGGAAGGGGCGACTAGAAACAATTCTATTTTTAGTAAAATTGACGTTCAAAAGTGCCTTTTATGTGCCTAATTGAAATAAATGGTTTGACTTTGCTTTGTACTGAGCTGACGCAGCGCGTCGTATATCCAACCAGTAATAAGACTCGCCCATCAAGGAGCGCTGTCCCAAATTAGACGCATTATTAATTTGTTGTACATAAAACAAAAGATATTTTAATACTCGTAAACCACGTATATTAGAAGTTCAATAATTAAATTATCTTTAAAATAGTGAAGGTTTAAAAAAAATACGCTTGATAGAATTTGCGTGATTCTCAGTTTTTTATCCGCGTTAGACATAACTTTACAAATTAATTTCACTATGTAATCTAAACATAATCTAAAATAGTCGTATATTAAGTTATTAAAAAAATACTTTAATTTAACAAATATTTTTTTCCAAATCATTGACACCACTCGTTTAGACGTGATCTTCAGTATAAAATCAAAAGTTATTTATTGTTACCCTGGATGGGTACTGGCCACAGATGGCCTGTAAAATGTCGTGTTTGTAAAATAATTATATCTATGAGATGGAGGATAGTTTCACCCTCATGCATGTATTTCCTTGGATTAAGCACTGTGATGGGTTCTTTAATTCACCAAATTAATTATGACTGCATATTTTATACAACAGTTTCTCTTAGATCCTCAGTTCAGTTTTTATTCATTGGTTCGGTTCCAAGTAATACCACTTAATAATCAATTATAAAGCTTTATTTTTTTTCAGGAATCTAACACATAATCACGCCTTCAGTTTCTATGTATAATTAAGGCACATAGGATAATTGTAATGATTTCTGAGATAACAAGGTACACTTTGAATTACACCACGCGTCGAAGAATTCAACTACGTTAAACATTCACGAAATTCAAATCAGAGAGGTCTAAATGCTTCAGAACTTTGAAGCTCTCTTAGATAAAACCATACAGTTAATATCGTTGAGTCTGATAGGAGTTTAATTGGTCATATTATACGAGGGTACAATCTTGACTCAATTTAGTCTAGATTGGCTTAAGAGCTGTGATAAAGTGATAACAATTTGGAGAAAAAAGTGAAATCTCTCAGCCAGACTTATTCAATTCACTCACAGTCACTTTTGAATGTGTGTCGTTATTAATTTAAAAAGATTCTATTAGACCGTACGTTATCAGCCTTAGCCTTTTTTATTTTTATTTGAAGAAGTCATTAATGTTACTCCGTACAATTTATTATGTGTTATTCAAACAGTGAGAATTTGACACGAACACTGTATAGGGTAAATAATTATAATAAGGATTAGCAGTTCTTATTTATTTATTTATGGACACACAGTAAAATACATAGAGATACAACATAATTATAGTTTGAGTACAAAGAGTGATGAGAGTGTGAGAGAGTGATGTGTGAGTGATTTGAGGGTTTCTTTCATGTTCGTGTGGTTAGTGAGTACCCCAAGGATTAGCAGTTATCATTACTTATTATGTATAATAACTGCTAATCCTTATAATATATTTTAAATGAGAAAAAGTTTTTAAATACATCTTTAATTGGTTTTACTGCTTTCATGAATAGATTGCGACAGATCGACAGATTCGTGATCAGTTACGATGTCGCAATTGCACAATTGCGCAATTGTTCATAGTTTATTATTAAAATAAAATCTTAAAATTGTTTCTACTTAGTTAAGAATGACATATAAATAATAGTACCTGTGCGACAGAGCACTGCTCGGGTGAAAATAGAGAAAGCGATGTTTCCAACATATGAGACCTAAATATATCGATTTTTCGCCCCCGTGTAATATATACGAGTATTTATATTCTATATTGCAACTTTCATCGAGATTGTTACAGCCATTTTCAAGAACGTGACAAATATATATATATATATATACATATAAATATTGCTCATTTAATAGTAAAAGATTTATACACCATATTTATATTGTGGCAGAATGTATAAACTTTTATACATCTTACTGTGTAAAACTACAGTTCAGCTGCATCTGGTTAGACTGGAAGCCGACCCCAACATAGTCGGGAAAAGGCTAGGCAGATTGACTATGTAAAACTACATTCTTGCAAAATTCAGATTCTGATTGCCCATGGCCACATAATGTCACAAACTGAAGGCCATATTTTCGGTGGCAGCGAGCAGCGGGGCGGTGGCGGCAGCGGCACGTTCATATGCGTAGTTTTTTATGGAACTGTTCTTAATGGCAGCGGCGCGGGGAGCGAGGATAGTTCCATATAAAACTATGCATTTGAACGCACCGTTCTCGTGCCGCTCTCGCGCCGCTGCCGCCGAGAATACGGCCTAATGACTGCATTAAAAACAAAACCACCACATTTTACGTCCCAAACAGCAGCACAGCAAAACAAAACAGGATTAAAAATAGACAGAGGATATTATTACCAAGCAAGTAGATGTTGTTTTCCATTCTCTTGATATAATGTACCTTAGTTTCTCCAAACTAGGGAAGCAATGGACGGTTATTTTCGGAACAATATACAAGGCAATGTTTAAGTTATTTTGGAAGCATCGCGAACGGGAGCAAATGCATTATGGAGCTTGTAAACGGTAGACTTATTGTCGCTGCAGTTGTTATATACTTTGAAATTGTGAGACTGTTAAGTTTTCTGTCTTTGGACAGTTTTTTATTCATTGTAGAGGTTGTGAATTGTGGACATATTGTCAGAATTTTTCAAAAAATAGAAAGGAGTAACTTTTACTTTAATATTTGGTTGATTAAAAGTTTTCCTTCGAAACATTATTACGTTATCGTCTTCTAGCTGAATATAACTCCTTAATCTATGAAAAAGATAAGACTTTGTTACTGTAACTGATAATGACCGATCGATCTTGAGAAATATCAAAACATTACGCTTATTGTAAGCAATTAGTGGTCCTGATTGCAACCTACCAACACTACCCAAGCAAGGGCGACTGCTGAGCGTGGGGTCCTGGGTCAATTCGAGCCCGAGTCGGCAAAAGTTTTATTGGGTTTTTCGAATTTCTTAATAACAGCTCGAAGTTTGAAAGTTGGCGGTATGATACTCCCGTGGCTCGGAAAGCATGTTAAGCCATTGGTCCTGCGCTTGGTCTCTCTCCTATGGACTATGAGAGTGAGAGAAGAGAGAGTGCACCTGTGTCTGCGCACACACTTGTGCACTATACAATCTCCCGCACCAAAGGCTCCGTGAGATTGGCCGCCATGGCCGCAATACGGTCTGGAGGACTATATCGAATAGAATAGAATAGAATCATTTTATTTCGGACAGAGTCCATAGGGTTGGTTACAATTTTACTGAACATCTAGTGTTAATAGGTAGAGACACGGATAAACATAAAAGTTAAAATTCAGCGTGCAGCTAAATATACCGCATGATTTTTATTACCGTCTCGAAAAAAATAGGGTATAATAGGCGAACGGAGTAGGAGTCTATGGCACAGTTTTTTTTTTTTTTTTGAAACGGTAAAAATAATCGAAATTCAAATCATACGCACCCTACTAAATGCGCGGAATTTATCAATGAACTCGTAGCTTTTCTTAGCGGCCGATAGGTAGTCGCCGCACTTGCCGTCGGCCTCTTTGATATCCTTTCGCAGGCGCACAAGCCGCTCGCGCATCCCCGTCCGCCCGCGTGGTCAATGCTACTAAGCAAATATTCCCGGGTATGGCTTCTGTTCCACTTATACAATACACCATATTATTCTCGAGACGGTAAAAAATTTCAGCTGGTATATACCAACATAACCCAACTTAAAAACTTTACTCATTCGACTAACTGGCTTAATTAAATCCAATGGTTGGTTCTTCTTCTTAATAATTAAGTAATTCTATACATTTCAGTACGAGTGAGCGCACAGCTATCGGATGCGCAGCACGGATTCAGGCCGGCGCGCAGCACTGCCACTAATCTGCTTAACTTCATGGCGAGGGTGGTGCCGGCCGTCGATGCTGGTGTGCAGGTAGACGCGGCATATTTTGATTTTAAAAAGGCGTTTGATACCGTCGACAATGATGTACTGCTAATGAAGCTGGCAAAAATTGGCTGCACTCCGCGCCTACTTCAGTTCTTCGCCAGCTACTTGAAAGATCGACAGCAGTACGTTGACTACAACGGGTTCGAATCTGAGCCATACTACACCAGATCAGGCGTGAGCCAGGGCAGCAATTTGGGTCCTCTCGAATTTATTTTAATGATAAATGACTTACCTGACGTAGTCAAACATAGTTTATGTTCATTGTTTGCAGATGACCTCAAATTGCTGCTCGAGGTCAAGGGTGAGTCGGACTGTGAGAGATTGCAGGAAGACATAGATAGAGTGGTAGGGTGGAGCCATAAAAATAAACTCTATTTCAACACAGCGAAATGCTCAGTGATGACATTTACGCGCGCGAAAACTGCCTTAGCCTACGAATACAAAGTAGAGGGAGCGCCGATGCAGCGAGTGTCTCAGGTACGAGATCTAGGAGTACTGTTTACCCCGGATCTAACTTTCCGGGATCATATAGTTAAGATTTGCAAGAAGGCGTACAGGAACTTGGGTTTCGTACTGAGACAGTCGCAGGGATTCACAAACGTTACCACTCTCAGGGTGCTGTATGACGCTTTGGTAAGGAGTCACTTGGAACACAGTGCGGTGATTTGGGCTCCTCATGAAGCGAAATACAATGTCATGCTGGAGCGAGTACAGAACAAATTTACTAGACACTTGTATTTTAAACTTTATGGGGTTTACCCATTTTACCCGCTGATGTATCCTACATTGTTTGTACTGGGTATGGTGGGGTACAACGAACTCAGGGTGCGCCGGTAATTTACTCTTGCGGCGTATGCGCTAAAGCTCCTGCGTGGAGTAGCTCATAACCCGGGTGTGCTGCGTCACCTGAAGCTTTGCGTGCCAGACCGTTACGTGTGGAGGCGGCGACGACCGCCACTTCTGGCCGTGCCTGCTGCCAAAACCAACCTGCTGTCAAAAGCATCCCTCACCCGCACAATATGTATACTAAATGAGGTGCATGGGAGAATTGACATATTTTCGTGCAATCTGAGTGAATTCGCAAGAGTTTTGTTGAATTTTGTTAGTTATATGTAAATATTAATATTCTGTGTTAAGTCTGATTTTGTATTTTAGGTTAAGATTTTATAGTATGTTGATAATTATTATATAGGTAGGTACATAATTATAATTCTGTAGTCTGCTGTCTGACTTCAGATTGTGTTTTTAACTCGTAGTTTAGTAATGCTTTGTATTTTTTTAAGTTTAGATTTTTAAGTATTAGCCGTAAGTCGAATTTTATTTTTTTATTTTTTTTTGGGTGTGTTTGCAAACCACTATTGTATTGGGGTCATCCTGTAAGGATAGTGTGTGAAGTGTAATAATAAATAAATATGTAATAATATAAATATGTTTAAATATGAGTCATTTGCCTCATCTAAAAATGAACTCTTATCAATTTATTCATACTTCGTCCAATTCAACATCCGATATCTTAAAAGTCTTCAATAAAAAACCGTCTATGTATCTCCTTTCTTTGATAAAAAATTTAGTAGCTTTATTTGGCGGATGGTCCCAAGAGAAATATTGGTTTTACGTGACAAATGCGATCCGTGGACCCATGAAAATATACTACGCGTTTGATATATCGTGAAGCCGAGACTGGGAGATACGATGCATTGTTTTGTGTTTACGTCAGGATGCTATTTTTTTACTTGATCCGGTTTTTTTGTAGATTCATTTTGTGTTTTGAAACTACCTTCTAAGTTAGCTGTAGCATTCAACTTAAAGTTTTATGTAATATGATTAATATTTAAGACATAACCTTCGGGTTTCTACGTAATAGGAAGAGGCTAGGTTGTCTTAGGCTCTTTGTACATACACGGCACGGTTTCTCCACGGTACGGCGCATAAACCGCGCCGTAGAAAAACGTGTCTGTCAACAAGCTTCCATAGTGATCACCATTCAATACTAACGACCCTGTGCGTACACACGGCGTATTTATATAATTTTTTTTTAAATCAGATTCACTATCCGTAGTTATGTTATTATACCTTCCTACATAAAAATTATGTTAGTAGTCAAATATTAAAATACAGGCCACAATAAAACTATTATAACTAAAATAAATAACTGAAATATGTACATAAAATCAGATTGTTATAACATACATTAATAAGTTAATCGATCTTTGAAATCATTTACATAATATTTAAATTCATTAAAATGTATGTCAATAAATCGCGCCGTAGAAAAAACGTGTCTGTCAACAAGCTTCCAAAATGATCCATACAACACTGACGACCGTGCCTACACACGGCGTATAAACCGCGCCGTAGAAACTCTCACGGCCTCAAGATACACGTTCTAGCGACACGCGACTTACGTCAAGCGACACGCTCGCCCGTCTATCGCTCCGCAAGTCGCGTTACGGTGATTCATGGCATGCTCTAAACAACTTTTTTCATTTGTTTTCTCCGCAGTCGCTTTCGCAAGACGCGTGTCGCTAGAACGTGTATCTTGTGGCCACAGGGTTAAAACATAAGCAAAAGATTAAGTGTAGCAACGTAGTACATAATTATGTGAATAAAATTAGTCTTCTTGTAAATTAAACGAGATAACGATAAAATAGGTTTTTTCAAATTTCTTATCGCACTTTACACCTTTTTATTTGTTTTTTTTTTAATCTGCTGTGTAATTATGTTGTGTGTGTTTTAGTTTGTGCTAAATATATGTATTTTCTTTCTTTCTTTACTAGTTACAACATTTATTCATATGGTTTTTACTGTAAACAGTTTCATTCTCCCCCAGTGTGTAATTTGACGCAGGTAAAAGAGGAGCCCAGCTGTTTAACGTTTTATATTAAAGCTTGGATGATACTTGGAACGCTTATCACGTCTCGCCATTTATTGTCCATCCAACTGGACATCTCTACGTACTCGCAGCTGTAGCGTTTCCTTACGTAATATAAAATGCAACGTGTCTCTTTCTGTCTGTTTGTTTTCAGTGCACTTATAACTCTGGAGTCCCAACAAATGACAGATTTTTGTTAATCTCTTCAAGTTTTTTAATACATTAGACATAATATTTTCTAAATTTTTGAATTTTAATGTTTTGTCTCACGAATCATTACAAATAAAGATAGAAATAAAGAATGGGTGCATAATTCCCATGATCAAATTTATTCAAATTGACACCGAACCATCAAAGCCTATGTCGAAATTGCCGCTAAGTTTGAAACATCAAACAACATTAAATTCCCGGAGGCATATTGTTATGAAAGCGTATGTCATGTACATTACATATACGAGTACGTACTGAACGTAGTAGGAATAGGTAAGCCACTATAGAATTGGACTCCATACAATTATAAGGGGAAACTACAAATGCAGGACACAATTTTCATGAAAACCTGTTAGTTATTATTCTTCCCCCGTGTAAGTACGGACTATAGTCTATTCCAAACGTATCTGATGAAAGTGTAAACAAAACCTGTTCAAGTATTCAAATAGTAATAGTATTCAAAGGGAATTAGTAACACATTCCTCTGTATTTAGAAGCCTTCAAATTTATATCTCACCACTTTGTCCACCTATTATTGTATAAATAACATTACAAAATTGTCCTTAATTGCAAATAAGATCGACAAAAGTTGAGGTTATTAATTTAATCTCAAATTGTCGAATGAAAAACATGAACAACATGTTTGACAAATTTGGCATCCACGGGTACTTTTTTCTGATCCATTTGTTAACGTTTTTATCAGATTACTTTTACACACATAATATGTGAGAATACCGTGGTAAAAATATATGCGAGTCAGCAAGATAGTAGCCGGGCTGACTGCTTCATTAAAGTATCACTACTTGTGAACGCTATTTTCATTAAAAACTTAGAAGATATACCGTCCAACTTAACAACATTAATAACATAACTAAAGCTACGACTGTCTTAATTAAAAATCGCAGAGTCAATTTAAAATGCATTTCTGATTTTATTTACTGTTGGAGGTAGTGACCTGAATATTGTGGACTCAGCAAAGATTATATTAACGCCGTCGCTTCAGCGAGTCAAGTGCTATTTGCGTCTAAAAGTGAATTTACGATGGTGCAAAGAAAAGTCAAGAAATAGGTAGGTATTTGAGTGCCTTCATAAATTTTCTTGCTTTAGAAAAATCTGTCTTAATAAATACCAATAATTTGGATCCAGCTTTTTAGGTTTAAGCGATGTAATTTGAATGTGTTGTAAAATACGAAACGTAAAGTATCTGTGTGAGTAATTTGATACAATAGGCGAGAGATGTAGTATTAAAAACTACTCTCATTACGGATTGCTGATCAATGGAGTTCTTTGTAACCTCTCAACCTTATCAAAACATACCTGGTCTTTAAGGCTTATATTAATTAGGCAAATAATTGGATGGGAATTCATGACTTCATGATCACTTGCAAGTGTGGACTTGTGAGCATGAAGTCCAGTCATTTACGTAGCGGCTAAGCTAATGGTCAAAAGGGTGGCCTTTTGACCATTAGCTTATTGCTGCTAGGTATTACCTCTTAACAGCAATGCTTCCAACTTTGGTACCAAAAGCTTTCCAACCTGCGGAGCGGGCCGAAAGCAATTTATCGAACACTATTCCGGCCGCAGGCGGTCAAACAGAATTTTGCAACTGAATTGCCGTTCCGGAGTTGGAAACTGTTTAATCATTGGTTCAAGATTTTCAGAAGAAATACTGATTTGAACCTTTTTTTTTTCAGTTGAAATCTTTGGTAGGTCTTCTTAGAAGTCCAAATAATAAAAATAGGTGATTGTCTTTCGCGATTTTCAACTAGCTTAAACAAGTTAAAAATATTTTTTGTATTGAAAACGATTTTAATTAATAGATGAATAAAAAAACTTTAATTTGGTGTATATCTACCCAGAATTTTATATTATTACTAGCAATGCCCCGTGGTTTCACCCGCATAAGTTTCGATCCCGTGGGAATATCGGGATAAAAGGTATTCTATGTCCTTGTCCAGGTCATGGTCTACCTATGTGCGAAATTTCATCCAAATCTGTTTAGCCGTTTTAGCGTGAAAGCGTAACAAACAAACAAACTCACTTTCGCTTTTATAATATAACTAGCTGCCCGCCCCGGCTTCGCACGGGTAGCACTAAGTACTTATCTACGGCGCACCTACCTATCTAAGTACCTACTACCTACCTATCTAAGTACCTACTACCTACCTATCTAAGTACCTACTACCTACCTATCTAAGTACCTACTACCTACCTATCTAAGTACCTACTACCTACCTATCTAAGTACCTACTACCTACCTATCTAAGTACCTACTACCTACCTATCTAAGTACCTACTACCTACCTATCTAAGTACCTACTACCTACCTATCTAAGTACCTACTACCTACCTATCTAAGTACCTACTACCTACCTATCTAAGTACCTACTACCTACCTATCTAAGTACCTACTACCTACCTATCTAAGTACCTACTACCTACCTATCTAAGTACCTACTACCTACCTATCTAAGTACCTACTACCTACCTATCTAAGTACCTACTATCTACCTGCTCTACCTACATACCTACCTACCCTACCTACCTAGCTACTACCTACCTACTACCTACCTACCGTACCTACATACCTACCTACCTACGTACTCTACCTACCTACTCTACCTACATACCTACCTACCTACGTACTCTTCCTACCTACTCTACCTACATACCTACCTACATACCTACCTACCTACCTACCTACCTACCTACTACCTACCTACCTACTACCTACCTACTACCTACCTACCTACCGTACCTACATACCTACCTACCTACATACATACCTACCTACGTACTCTACCTACCTACCTACCTACCTAGTACCTACCTACTTACCTACCGTACCTACATACCTACCTACCTACCTACCTACCTAGGGGTACCACTTAGGGGTATGAAAAATAGTTTACCGCGATTCAGAAAAATTACGTATTTGTAGAACGCCATCTATGGTTAAATGGATAAAAAGTATAACGCGCACATTTTGCGTTTTAGTAATTTTGTATTATCTCCGAAACTATATGACCAATTGACATACTGTAAATTGCAAATCTTATCTCTATGATGTCCATGAAATAATTTATTTTGATAAGGATTAATATATTGTTGTTTAAATAATCATCCAAACTTAAGTATGTCGAAAAAATACTTTTTTAAAACAATAAAAGAAGTATTAAAGATAGAAATATGGTGCCGCGGACTTTTTTGTAGAAATAATTAAGACAAACCAGGTTGCCATACATTATTTTTAATTTTAAGCAACTGTTTAGGCAGCGCATGCAAATAATTCTGTTTTAAGAGGAATTTATTTCCGACTTGCTAGACAAAAGTTGTGATAGCTCGGTTAATATACTTGTACATGTTCAAGCACTCAGGAATAATGAAGCTTTCTACCAGTGAAATTTTTTTTAGAATAGGATCATTAGTTCCAGAGATTACCCCCTACATACAAACTTACAAACTTTACCTCTTTATAATATTAGTATAGATTAGTACGTATATAGATGTAAGTTAGGATTTTTCAAAAGGTAAATTCGCAACATATTTGAAAAGTTTCATCTAAAATAAAGTCACCACAATTTTGTGTAAAAAAAAAAAGAAATATGTAATGCGACATCAAAGCTAAAAGAAAATTTTAAAACTATACGGGAATAAATTCTGTAGTACCAAAATTCCGAATCGGATTACTGGGGCTCTGATTTCGTAGAATTTATTATAAATTGTCTTTTTTGATGAGAAAAGTATTTTTAAGAGAAAAGCTTTGATTTTCCAGATAGTCGAGGTCATCTCCTAATAAGATAATCACTATGACTATATTTACGGAATAGAAAAGTCAAAAAAGAAATACGGGGCAGTCTTTGGGGACTGCCGATAGAAGTGAAAACTAAGTAACTTGTGAATTGTATATCTATGTACACACAGTATGTGTGTGTGTATATTATACATACGTTTACATTTGTAGCTCATGGGCAGCGTGCGGTGACAATGACGCGAGTTTCACGCTTTTAGTTCACCCAAAAAGTACACATATATACACAGTATACATTTAAATCATGGAAAGCGTTCGGTGACGATGACGCGAGTTCCATGATTTTTGTCAACCCAAAAAGTGCTTAACGCGCATAAAGAAGTTATCACTTTAAAAAAAAATGGGGCGCTCGTGGCTAAGTAACAACAGCCGCACGGGTCGATCCATCAGGTTAAGCTACGCTTGCCGGGGTCGGGCCATGGATAGGTGACCATCTTTACATACCGAGACTCTTCCGTCCCTCGAAAAGCACGTGTTCCACACACATGCTTTCTTTGACAGTCATTACGGTTCGTCACAAGCCCGAAAGTCTGACAACCATGCAGTCTTACCAAGGGGTATCGTATTACCCAGTTACTGGGTTGTGGATGTCACATACGCAGTCTCTCCACGTAAAATACTGGTATTTAGTTGCAGCCGGTTAGACTGGAAGCCAACCCCAACATAGTGGGGAAAAGGCTAGGCAGATTGATTAGGTTTAGTTATTCTCCTTTCTGTGAAAACTCTAAGCCGTTTCTCTCAAAAACAGATTGCTTAGCAACGTAACTAACGTCAATAGGTACAACTTACCACAACCACTTAAGCAACAATATCAGTAACTTAACTTAGAACAGATGAAATAAGTTACTATAACTTTCGAAGTAACTCCAAGAATTTCCCCGTATGTCTTCAATTACGAATCGATATACGTATGAAGCTATCAACTCATGCGTACCAAGGATAATCTCGCTTCCGACTCGTTTGCTGTCAAAGTTTTCAGCAATACTGTTAGCACAATACCCTTGAACTCGATTCCGATAGCTACATATTGTGAAAGTGAACTGAATATATGAAGTTTAAGTGTGGGATCTTGCTGATAGGGATGGATTTTGTATCAGTTGGTGAATATGCTGTGTAAATAGAAAAATCCTTGAGCTTTCTTCAAGGATTTTTCGAGCTGGTTTTGGTAGGGGGAGCTTGTTCAAATTTTTGGGATAACTTTATACTTTTCTCAACAAATTAAAACGATTATTCACATAGAGTGTGAACATTCGTTTCTCTATGTGAATAATCGTTTTAATTTGTAGGTTTTTAGAACGCTAATGAATTAATATTTTATGGAAGTTTACAATAGTGAGGTAAAAGTTAAGTAGTTTTCAATACCAGAATAAACTGGAAATTAATTTTGCCGTGGTTATTTCATGCACAACCACTAAAATATCAGCAATAATTTTTTAATAATTCATGAAAATATCAAGCGTTAAAAAGCAAATATTTTAAGCAAGTTTAATTTCAAAAATAATCCGTTACCAAACACCGCTACATTGTATTCTAACCCGCCAACTTTTATATTAACCTAACTAAGTTCCGAACTATTTGATCAAATTACATTCATTCATCACTCCATAGTTGGGGTAACATTAGCCTGCAGTTTATCATGCGAGTTACAAGGCCATGGGAGTTTGACATACTAAGGGTGGGTTTCAAAGCGTTGGCAATCAAAAGTTACGTTCGTTAAAATTGGCAATTAGTTTATAATCTATCGTTTTAGTTAACTTATGTCATGATGAGCGTTGCTTTACTTACAAAAATCAACCTGCCTAGCCTTTTCCCAACTATGTTGGGGTCGGCTTCCAGCTGAATACCAGTATTTTACATGGAGCGACTGGCTATCTGACCTCCACAACCCAGTAACTGGGTAATACGATATCCCTTGGTAAGACTGGTTGTCAGACTTTCGGGCTTCTGACGACGCGTAACGACTATCAAATATCCACGAATGACAGCCATGAGTCTCGAGATGAAAGATGGTTTCCACCCATCCATGGACCAACCCCGGCAAGCGTAGGTTAACTTGTTGGATCGATCCGTGCGGCTGGTTTTACTTAACCACGAGCTCCTCGTTGCTTTACTTACAATGTAACAATAACTCCGGCCTCTTTGTCTCTGACAGCCTATTCATGTCTTTCATAAGTCTGTTAAAAAGCTGGTTGACTAAAATTACAAAAACTAATCTTATATAACAGTTAGATAGATAAAATTAAAGGGTTAGCTCCTACCTATTCAATTAAGACATGGGTGAAGGTTATCGTAAACTTTGACTTTCGTGAAATGCGTCGCAATGACTTTCATAATTCCGTGACGATGCGTCAGCGCCATTTTGAATGTCAACTTAAACGTAAGCTAGTGAAACTTACTTTGTGATATGCATAAACAATTCTAAAGTTCGTTGCGTGTACGCTGTTGTGTATCAGAATGAAGTATGCAATGTATTGTTTCAAAGTTGTGGCAGTGGAAGGAAAGTATGTGGACGCGTTGATATCAAGGTCCTATTTATGTTCGGGAGAAATTATGGAGTAAGTTTTAAAACCTTTCTATAGCAAATTGTTGCTTTTGTGTTGTTGATGATTGTACTCTGAACAGTAACTGACCTTTAAAGTTAGTGGCAATAAATTACCCAGATTACAGAGATGATATCATGATCTACCTAGCTTTTTCCAACAATGTTGTGGTTGGATTCCTGTCTAACCGGATGCTGAATACCAGTATTTTACAGAAACGACATTATGGGCTTTTTTCGTCATTTTGTAATTGGACAATTTTTTTTCATATTTAAGATATTCATAGTCATGACTACTTACCCCCTAGAAGAATAACAATTAATTCAAACTCATCCCGTATACAGAAAATATCACATAAAATCGAAGAGTCCTCCAATACATGATCATAAGAGTACATTACACTAATACCGATGCAACTATGTGTACCTATAACACAGTTTCCACGACAAGTTCGAGGCATACACGGCAAAGCCCTTAGATCGCATAAAAGCGTTACTTAATAGGGTTTATTATGAGGCCTCCGCTTAATTAATAGTGGTGTATGTAATTATGGTCGTATGTGTAATACAAGCTTATGTATAGTTAAGTGAAGTGTGAAATTGTAGAGAGGTGTGGTGATAATTTTGCACTAATTTTACTGATAGTGGTTAATTGAATTTGTCAATGGAGAGATTGTAGGGGATATGTTAGATTGTTAGTAGAAGTATTTCATATCATCATCATCATCATTACAGCCGAAAGACGACGTGCACTGCTGGACATATGCCTCCCCCAAGCACCGCCACTTCGACCGGTTCTGTGCTTCTCGCGTCCATTGATCGGTCCAGCTTGTGAGAGGCCTAGTAGGTACACAATCGCCACTCCAGAACCTTTCGGCCAGGCTAATTATTTAAAAAGAGTAACCGTGGGCCCAAATAGCACAGAACTGGTGCCCAGAGACAGTGAGGTGGGGTCGCGGGAGCGTAGGAGATGGCGGGACGAGCTGGATAGGTTCCGTCAAAACTGGAAGGAGGACGCGCGGGCTCGCGAACGATGAAAGGAGTGGATCCCGGGAGGCTTTTCCCCACGATTGGGTCAGCGTAGGCTAGTAAAAAAAAAAAAAAAACGTGGAATTACTTGCCGGCTCTTCTCCATAGCAAACGACCAAGTGGAGCCGTGTACCTGACTGCTGACGTTTCATAAGTGTCCATGTAGGTTTTTGTGAAAAAAATAGTTTAAGACTTCACCTATTTATATTTGTCTCTTCTTGTTCTCACACACTATTGTCTACATTTCTTTCTCATTTCTCCTTTCGCAGGTCTGCTGGAAGAAATTTCTTAAGAAATAAGCAGTACCTTTGTACTCATAATTATGTTTATCAATTTTACTGTGTGTACATAAATAATAAAATAAATAAATAAATACATGGTCGATATTAGTAGTTACATAACCATCATGCTTTATTTCTCCGAAAGGTATAAGTTGTATAGATAGTGACGTCGATGAAAACGCGATTACTGTACTGTAACCTGTACTGTAACTGATTAGGAAGAAGAGTGGGGGCGCGTCTTCATGGATGTTGCTATCGACACCTATAGTACACCCCATAGATATCACCCAGATTTCGCCAGTTATGTTTCAGTCCCATGTAATACGGGGTGAGCCTATTACTATCAACCGGGCACAACTCCAGGCTGCTACTGAGAAATTTCAGATAGAAAAAGCATATTTATTTTCATCATCATTTCAGCCCGGAATCATCCACTGCTGGGTATAGGCCTCCCCTTTTTTCCGCCATACTTCCCGGTTCCGTGTATCTCTCATCCAGGTGTTTCCCACGACTTTGACGATATCATCTGGGTCGATGATATCGACGCGCTTTTGGACGACCCTGGTTTCTTTTGCCTAACCTTGGCCACCATTCGGTCATAGCTTTACTCCATCGGCCATCTCCGCGTCTGAATAGATGTCCTGCCCAACTCCACTTGAGGCGCATCATATTTATTTTACCCGATCAAATAATATTTTACCCGACCCGAAGGTGGTAACAAGGACCTCATGCTCAGCTGCTGTAGCGCTTACCACCGCTGGACTAACGAGGCAGTCATATTATAAGTTTTATGATAGAAAATAACTACCAACCCAAACGCTGAGTTACTTCCTCATACAGCTTACTTTCAGGAAAATAAGCCACGTGTAGAATAAAGCATGCCAATAGTGAATATCAGTGTGCCTGCAAATATTCTCATTGGCCCGATTGATTGCAATCCGTATCAGCTCAGTTTAAAAGCAGGCTTTTTCAGTTAAATCGCGTTTAATGGGCCGCTCAAATAAATCAACGAAGATATCATTGTATATGCTTGGTACGTTAAATGGGGAATAATTTTCAAAATAGCTATTTTTTGTAGGACATTTTCGAATGTAGTTTTTTATTGAACTTATTCTACCTTTTAGTCGGATTGAATGCAAAAATGTGATGTACAGCAATATGGATGGTGAATAAGGCGCTAAAAGCGCCATCCATCCTGCTGTTAGTTCAACCAGGTTTCAGACTGGCTAAAGTGGACTCATCTTTCATGGGATACTGTTTAAAATGTTATAACAAAATTCCTCCCCACATACTTCAACTGAATGAGACGAAATTCAAATCTTGTATAAAACGCACACTATGCAGGCAGGCATATTATAAGTTGGGGGATTACATCGCTGATAAAAATGCTTGGCTCAATGCTGGTCCTGCTCCACAACCACAACTATTTGATTAACATTTGAAAACACTGTTGGAGCTGCTGAAGAGTTTAAGACTATTTTTGCATTGTATAAAATCAATTTCCTTTGTATTATATAATTTCAGAGCACAGGTGTGAGTACTATGTACTAAAGAGCTACCATTTACCGGGTAATACGTATTTTATTGACGTGAATGTGCCCTGGCGGCTGTGAGTATGTCATGCTCACTCAGATGTCTCGCTGATGGTGGCGCGTGTGTTGGATCATTTAGCTCCCTTCAAAATGGTTGAGCTGAATGGTGCTAATCCATGCGTCATGTTCGTGAACGGGCGCCGTCAGTTGGGACAGGTCAACTCTTAGCTGCCTTGGCTGATTTAAATTTTTGAATTGTTCTATGTTTTATATTTTTATTACGAACGCTTCTAACGTGCACGTCTTTCTACATTGTTCTCACATGTTTAATTTCAACATGAATGATGTAACAAATAGTTTGTAACAATTTATTTAAAAGAGTGTCCGTGGAGTTTCTTGCCCGTTCTTCTCCATAGGTACCTACCTACTACGCTTTGGAATGGGCAACTAGCTTCATATTTCTGACTGACCGATTCCTTGACAATTCAAAAGTGCCTGTAAATGGTTTAATTGAAATAAATGCTTTGAGTTTGAGTTTGAGTTTTGAGTTCTGTACATCCCGCCAAGGCAATGCATGATGCACGATGAAAAACAGTGACTAGTCTCGACGTACGTCAATTATTATTATTAATTGCTTGCTTGATTTGTATGATCCAATTTTGCATGCAGCAAGCGCCCCCACCACCGCGAATGTCATGCATCGTGCGTGTTGGATTGTGTATACGCTTGCTGTACAGCAGATTAAGCCAGTGTTTCCACTTTTTGGGATTTCTCTCTTTTTTAGGGTAAAAGGATTTATGCATGGCTTAGGGCAATTTTATTTTGACAGGGATTTAGAGGCCCCAACCAAGGCCTAAAAACCTGCTTTCAAATTAAAAAAACCGCATTCAAATCGGTTCACCCGTTTAAGAGCTACGGTGCCACAGACATACAAACATAGCGGTCAAACTTATAACACCCCTCTTTTTGCGTCAGTGGTTAAAAAGGAGTATGTCAGGATGGGAGCAGGTAGCATTCTGTAAGTAAGTCATACCTACAGCAAAGACAGGTTGTCAGACTTTTGGGCTTCTGACTATCTGTAACGACTATCAAAAATCTACGAATGACAGCCGGGACCAACGGCTTAACGTGCTTTCCGAGGCACGGAGGGATCTCGATATGTCACCCATCCACAAACCGATCGCGGCAAGCGTAGCTTAGCCTTCGATCGACCTGTGAGGCTGTTATCATTTAACCATGACAACCCCTCCAAATGACAATATAATATGATCGTGAAAACCGTTGTGGGTGTACGAGGAAACAGATTTTAGTAGGGCAGTGGTCGTCAAAGCGCGGCTCGTGACCCGCATGCGGTTCTTTGGCGTATTATTATTATTAAACATTTATTTCCGACCAGGCCCGTATTCTTTTTAGTGACAATATACTTAAAAAACTAATTTTAGTATTCAAACACAACAAAGATTAAACTGCGACATGAAGCCGCACCCATCGTCGCAGCATGGGACTCCCGCCGATCTACACCCATTATTATATTCCAGAGTTGGAACTACCACGAACGCGAGTAAGTAGGGAGGCACATCTTTTCCATATGACAGCGGCAAATCATCAACCCGCGCCTCAGCAAACATCCCTGACGCACTGCAACGCCATGGCAGCCCCAACAGTAGCCTGAGTGCATTGTTGTATTGGACATGCAGGTCGCTGTGACTACAGCATAGAGTGCGGTTCTGTACAAATGTCGAAGAGCGTGACCGTCGATACACGCGGAGGTCGGGTTTTCGGTCATTATTCAAAATTCAAACTATATTTCAAAGATTTATTTCCGAAGAATTCTCACCAAAAATTGTATAGTTTGCCAAGTTTAACTTGTTAATAAGTAAGCCTTCATCAAAATTAGTATCAGCCGATATGATGATGATGATGAAGGCATCCTACTTCTTGGCAAGGTAATTTTAGGAAGCGTAGAACGTAAGAGGATGCGAGTTCTAAGGATAAGAAAAGTGTATTGAGACAATTTGGACACACAGAAAGGATTGGCTCTCATAAGAAATCTTAGTCTTAACTAAACTTCAGTCAATAGAGTCAAATATCAATACTAATAGTATTGATATTTGGCTCTATTGACTAATAAGTTTGCCGACAACTGTAGTAGGTGATCGCTTGACGAAAGCAGCAAATGAAACTAAGAAACAGTTCTGAAACCGCGATACATTACTCTGAGAGTGGGTGCCAGAAACTTGCAAAGTATCTATTTACTCGAGCAAAGTAAACATCTTCAGTAGGAAGTTTAATCACTGCCAGCTATTAAGTTTTCCACAAGGAAATAATGCTTCATTAAAATTTTAACACAGCGGTTTAATTTTCTATACGAGAAGGGATTTTAATTAACCGTGCTACGAGACAAGAGTTTTAATCTACCGGTTTTTGCTTCCCGGATAAAATATAGAACGGCTTGCTAACAGGTAGTGCTGTAGTTTTTTGTTTTTTTTTTGTTTTGTGTAGATGAATGTTTGGGCTTTAGGAGTAAGTTTTTAATTTTTAGATATTTGAATATAAATGATGTTCTTAATAAAAGTTTACGTAACGATTTGATTGTTGTTGTAGCTATTAGTATAACCAGCTTAATGTTCCCACACTGCTGGGACAGAGGCCTGCTCTCTGTGAGATTATATATGTGTATTATATAGAATCTTTTTTTTTTTTGTTCTTCTAACTGAACAGACAGCTGTGCTGCTGGGGAGTTTGTTGCGCCACTTCTTCTTCCCAGCTAATGCACTAGGAAGTGGTGAAGGGTGGGCGTTTTGGGGGACTGTCTCATGTAATTTTTACGTTCGAAAAGTGCTGATTCTCAGCCTAGTTTGAATAAATGACTTTGACTTTTGAGAGGGAGCGGGCCCACGCGGGCCCAGTGCGGGATGGTAGATGTCACATATGTCTTCGAATTTTTGGTTCTAGGACATGCCGGTTTCCTCACGTGGTTTTCCCTCCCCGTATTGAGAGCAGTGGTGATGAAATTATTTACACAAAGTATAGTGCCTGTCAGGTCTCGATCCTACGATCTAAAACTCGTAAGTCGTGTCCTTTACCACTGGGCCTGCACTGCTCTATATGTTTTGGAATAATAGTATATTAAATTTACAAAACAGTGGATTATTAGATATTTTTGGTACCGAAAAATTGCCCACCCATTTGGTGGTTTACCTACGTTAAGTACCTAATATGTAGGTATAGTATATTTCAATGATTGAAAAAATTATACACAGTTCTTCATAAAAAAATTATAGCGATATTTTTGTCTATAACATTATCATCTGCCTAGCCTTTTCCCAACTATGTTGGGGTTGGCTTCCAGTCTAACTGGATGCAGCTGAATACCAGTCTTATAAGTACATGGAGTAACTGCCTACCTGAATAAAAAAAAAATGCGTAAAAATAATAAATATATTGGCATAAAAAATGTATACAAACAAAGTGAAAGCCTAAACTCCCGCTAGGTAAAAACACCTGTGTTACAGGAGCCAGTAAGTAGTAAAAATAGATTTCCCTTTTTCTCTGATTTGTTAAAAATATATTCCTAGTCAAATTCTCTATTTCAAAGTCAATGCATTTATTTCAAATAGGCACTTTTGAACGCAAAATTTAAAAAAAATTGAATTGATTCCCCATCACCCAAACCCACCACCACCATCACCCATTGGGTCGCCCATTCCAAAGGTAGTTTTTGTAAGGCGAAGAATGGGCACAAAACTCTACCGTTACTCTTTTAAAATTTACAATATTACAATTTTTTTTTTTTTTTTTTTTTTTTTTTTTTTTTACTAGCCTACTCTGTCCCACTCCTGGGCAAAGGCCTCCCTCCACTCCTTCCATCGTTCGCGAGCCCGCGCGTATATTACAATAGGTAAAAATAATTAAAAATGAAGCAACGACAGATAAGTTAATTATGTGATAACATTTATTAACCATTATGTAGCTAAAAATATCTCCCAACAAAATAACTAAACAACGCACCAAGATTAAGATTAACTAACAACTATAAGATTACCCAAGGGATTTTATTTGCTCGCTATAAAGCTGAAAGAGCTAAGGCATATTAACCTTATCTCTTGAGGACTGTATATCATTAAAGTGAGGATTAACCCGGTTGCAACGTTGTAAACAACGGATTAAGTTGAGATACAAATAATACTGAATCTTATCAACACTTTAATTTGTTGTTTCCAGGTGAAATTTTATTAAATCACATATTTTGGATTAACTTTGTCGTCATGCTAATTTTATTTAACATCCTATCTGACTGGAGCACGAGAACCTAATTTAAAAAAAAATATCTTCCATTTTCAAGCAAAAGCGGTCGACATAATTCTGCCTAATTAACCTTTATGTTTCCTGTGTTGTCTGTGGACTTTAATTTAATATAATTAAATTAGAAAAACAAATTAAATTGTAAGTTTGTTGATCAGTAGCTATACTAGTCATCCAGTTTCAATCCAACATGTATTTTGCAGCTGTTTTTGTCTCCAAACATCAACCCAACCAGTACCAAAATACACATCAAAACAACTTACCGATTCAAATTCCCCACACCAATCACTTACTCTTCTTTCCTAGCTCCCCAAAAATATTTCCTTTCACATCCCAATAGACACAAATACTGCAAAAATCCCTACAGCCGTTTCTCAGGTACGCCACTACATAAGAAACCGGTATAAATTTTCCCCGTACGCCCAGACTCACCCATTTCATATGCCTCCAAAATATGGGGTATTCTCAGACCGTTGCCTGATAGATTCTGAGGTTTACGCAAATCCTATCTCTTTGTGACAGTAATTTGTCTCCCTGGGACCCTTTGTTTTGTCCTTTTGCTACAATATGGATTCAATATATTCTGTTCTGTTTTTATGCATTTGACAGATGAAATTGATGAGTGAGAGAATAACATGTTTTGAGGAGTAAATAAAGTACAATGATACATTTTATAATCTAATCGGTTGCGAACGGTAGACATTCTATTTTTCTGTTACTAGGGTGCCGGAGAGGCATAAAAGCATTTATATCTGTAAGGTTATAACGATGAGCAGGAAAATCCCCTTCCTAGAAAACACGTGTAGGTAGATTATATGATAACATTCAAATTTTCTACGAATTTAATTAGAAAAAATATGTACATTGCTGCTTATTTGAAGTAGGTAATAATATACTTCGAAGAAAAGAGATCTTGAGATCGTTATTTTAAATGTATTCGGAACAGCAAAAATAAAAAAATATCTCCCCCATCTCGCTGATAGCGACAATTGTATCACACGGCATTGAAGAATAAATATGACTAAATTTTTCTTATAATAATGCCCAAAGTGAAAATTGAATCTTATTATATACTGGTCACGGGCTGACGTCGACTTTTGAATAAGAATATTTTCTTACGTCGCCTCGACACTGCATCAGTTATGTGCCATAAGTTAGAAGAGGTACCAGGTGCGAGTTAAAATAACTGGAATCAAAAAGTAGCTACTACCAAAAGATAAATACCTGGCTAAATAGACAAAAATACAGATTTATAGACTTTAATCAAATCTATCACCAAAGCTATGGTTTCGATTAAAAAGTCTTAAAAGAACGATAGTGATAAAGCATTACAAGCAGTCTGAGGTTGTTGTTCTAAAAATCGATATAGGAGCCAACGACTTCACAACTAAAGATGGAATACATGAATGGACAGTCATGGAACTTTTAATACAAACCATTGGCACAACGCCAGATGAAAAAACTAAAGAAAATATTGTCGACACAGTCCCTTTCAGTCGTTAACTTTGGAACCCCTGAATGGAATACTTTCTTGTCTTTCACCGCTGCAGTTCCCCACATGCATCACAACATTAGCATAACGTGAACAGGTGCGGGCGAATAACTGAGCCGTCGCAATGCGGTATAGGGGATCTTATATTCATATTATTGTAGCGACTGAGCCGCTGGCCGGGCGGGCGATGACGATTTTAAATTCAGAAATCAAAAATGTTTCAATGTAGACGTCTGCTCTTTTATAGTATGCGCGCCTGGTACATGTTGCGTGTTTTTTTTCTGATTTTATTTTTATACTGGCTCCTGCCCGCTACTTCTTTCGCGTGGAAGTTTAAGATACCAGAATATACTAAATTAACAGCCACATTTTTATAAAACTTCCCTGTGTACTACGTTTGTAGTTTTGGTCTCAGCAGCCAAAATATGAAGACAGCCAGGACTGGTGACACGGGAGTAAGCCACGTACAGCTCAACTCCTGAGGTCGACACCCGCAGCCATCAGTAGCAATTTTTCATTGCTCGCAAAGTTTTTCTTTTTTAGTGAATTAAAACACCTTTGTTCCAACAGCTTTTATTTTATTTATTGAGGGACAATAAACAGCTTCAATATGTCTTGGAACAGAGAAAAAATAATACAAAATATTAATAATATTGCAACCCAATACATTATCCGCATATTAACAAAAGACAATATGTTAATGAGAGCTACTAGATAGGTAATAAATAATTACATCACATTAGTAATAGTTAATCACATCATGCAAAATAGAAGTTCACTAAGATAATATAATAGTACTCGTAGATTGTAAACACGCGGGATTTCAACCATAGATATTTATTTTTTCTTTTGACTTCGCTACGATTTTATTATATTTTTATCTCACCAAGTAGAGTTATTGCTTTCTTGAAATCAATTTTTCATTCGATCTCTATTCGAGATTGGAAAAAAAGTATTCTATGAAGAAATCAGAACAGACTGATAAAAAAATATTACATTTATTATGTGAACTGAATCACTAACAATGACTAAGTATTACCTCAGAATCCATACAATCCTTCTACCCTGATAAGACAACATTTACTCATCGTAAGTAAGGTAAGTACTTCAATCCGTAGTCCATTAAAACCATCTATACTATCTACCTACTTATCCGATCTCATTGACGTCCTAAATGTCCCACTGCTGACAAGGCCTCCACCCGGTCTTTACACGGTCCCAGATTCACTGAAACTAATTAATAGGGCCAGGAACACGGCCCAGCGCTCCAAGACTTAAATTACTGTTGCAGCCGCTAAATTCAAATAGGACTCGTCAGTTTGGATTGTACATTTCTAATAAAGGCTAGATCCTTTCTAGAAATTACAATTGCCATAGATATTAGTTACAATTTCAAGATGGAATTAATCAAATATTTGAATCACTCCCAAAACAGAACATTTATGATTTTTTGTCCACATATAACCCCATTTTCCATTTCGGTTTATTTTTCCAAATTGTGCAGAAGAAAATGATACACTCTAAAAGCAAAGCAGCATACAAACAGCTCTCATTTTAAATTCTAAACGAGGCTTGTAAAAACAAAAAAAAGTGTCTTCAATATCAATACTTTGGAGTACATTTAAAATATGAACACAACGTAAACGTCAGCTCGGCTAACAAGTACTGGGAGCTGGAATAAAATATGACCTTCTGGCGCAGAACCACTGAAACTGTTACTCCAACCTGCCTTGTTGAATATTTATGTGTGCAGAAACGTCGTGGTTTTCAGTGCTGCTTATGTGGATGATTTCATCACTTTTGGATGGTGATTAATTTTTATGATATTTATTTTGTTGTGTTTTACAGAGTTTAAGATAAGCTATTTGATTGGTTGTTATGTTTTTTGATCTTTACATAGATTATGCATGACGTACTTAAAAGGTATCAGGATTATTATCAAAATCATTACACCATGTACTTCTCACAACAGTAAGCATAAACAATATCCATATTTACCACAAGTAGGTCGAACAACAAACGTTTTCAAAAATTCTGAAGTTACAGAGTAATAAATAATGCTCAACATTATCCTCGCCATACTTTGCGTATATTAATTAACCAACTGTTTCGTAATTATCATGCTATTGAGCAAATTTTAAATTAATTTACGCTCCGGTTTCAACTAATGAAACTATTCATGGCGTTTCGAGAAAATTGTTTTCCACTGTACCGTTGAAGACAATAACAAAATAAGACAACAATAAATTAGGGTGACAATGTTTCGAGCCCGCAACAGTTCGCTGTCTTGACCGAACAATTTTCTACGTCCATCAGTTTTCATTGTCCAGTAGCACATAAAGCTTTACCAACTTGTTTCACGTATTCTAGACCTGGTTTTAGATTCTGTGTTCTTTATATCGGACAATTGTGCCTGTGTTTGAAGTGAAATGTTTGTAGCATCCTTTGGGATTCAGTTTATTGGAATCTTGTTACATGCTCAACAGTCAACAGTTTTTTTGTGCCCTATGTTTAATGTAGGTTAGTAGAGTAGCGACGAAATGTGGATTGTTAAAGCTCATAGTTGGAAGGTCAGGGCTTAACTTGGCCAGGTTTTAAATCGGGGATATGAAAAATAATTATGAGGAAATGTTACAGCCAACCTTCAGCTAAAGATATTTAAATCTTTAGCTGAAGGTTGGCAGTTACATTATATTATATAGGTACCTTGACCAAGGTTCTGATGTCATAATATTAAAATCTTTAGCTGAAAGTTTGTCCCTATTGTCCCTAATTTAAAACCTAGCCAAGTTTATTCCTGAGTGATGGTTATTCTATCAACTATGGGCCATATTTCGTCGCCACTCTACACTAACCTGCTTTATCTATTGTCCTGACTGCGTAACAGATGACTGGCCCACTGCCACTTGAGTTGAGAATAGTTTTAATATTTTCAAGCGGAGTTGAAAGGAAATGCGGCATTCCTCGACCAAACAATACTCCAAGTAGGACCGTGCGGAATTTTTATTCGTGCCAAAAAACTTTTATGCTTTACTGCGTACATTCCCATCGGTTCGTTAGTCGAATTGAGCTTGGTATTTAAGTAATTGAGTCAGATTGCGGGATTCGAAGTGCTCTTTTGAACTAGCTCTTTTTGTTTGACTGGGAAATTATCTGGCAGCAGTCGATTGAATATTGTAATATTAGGAAGGCGAATTCTGCGTTGTTTTCGGGTTTTTTTTTAAAGTTGCTGTTAGCACTTTAGTGTTTATATTTTCTTTTATTTCTTTCGTCTACTTTAAAACAATTAGTCGGTTGTTAGGTAAGTACTGAAGTTTAATAACTCATACCCCAGCATATTTTATTTAATAAAGAATCACGAAATGTTATTATTTTATATAAATTAACTATTAAGCGAGCAATTTTTGTAATATTATATATATAATATATATTTGTAATCATGTTCTCAAAAAAGGGTTTACGATTTCGATGAAAGTTGCTATGTATGTAGTTGTTTACGGGGGCGAAAAATCGATCTTCCGATCGATTTTCCCAGGTGGGATATTTGATTTTTCCGTATTTTCACCCGAGCGGGGCTCGGACGCCAAAAGTTTAGAACAGGATGGCTACCTTAGAATAATGACATGGCAGCATGGAATAAGTATGAAATTTCCTATACTATTAAATGAGTATTCTCTGTTTTCACCCGAGCATAGCTCGGTCACCCAGATACTAATAACATAAACACATACCATTAATTAAGCAAAAATAGAATAGTAGGTAAGGAAACTTATTCTAAATTCAGATCTTTTCCTGTTTTGCGGTAAATAAATCGAACAGACCCGTGAATTTAAGAAGAGTTCTACTTTCGGGTTCGGCCAAACAACGGGTATCCGAAAATTAGTTAAAATCCAATTCGATAATTGTTTTTCTTCGCAAACATTTCAAAAGTTTCCAAAAAGTTTGGTAACTCTTTTCTTACAGTTGCTGAAGTTTCTTGGGTACCGAACGCCATTCGCAGAAAATTAATGGCGATTTTTTCCAGCCTTTAACTTCCATTTTTCAAACGTTGAGTTCTCATTATTTTAGTTTAGCTTTGGCTATTCGGAACAATTCTTTTTTGTATAAGATTTAGGAAGTTTTTTGTCGTTACTTTTCGAGGTAGGGAACTGAATTTAGGTTAAACATATTCAGTAAGTATCAAATCATAATTCTATCATCGAAACAGAAAGAAGAAACCTATAAAAACAAAGTATGAACCATTCACCAGAACGTATTACTTTACGATAAGTATTCACATTTTTATTACCAAAAAACAAGAACTAGATTTAGCTTCATAGAAAACTAATGAAATGTAAGTAATAAAAACATAGAAAACACGTAAAACATAGTAATATAAGTATTAATACATTCTAAGACAAACACATTCTGTTACTCTGTCTGCTATCATTCTTGGAGTCAATATATCAAGAATTAATGACGTGGAAATAAAATATAACGTTTGTCGTCCGCCCTTGTACTTATAGTTTATTTGTTGGCTGATACGTTGAGATCTATAGATTTATTTTTATTTCTTTTGGAATATGGATTTTTATTCATTTATCGCCTTTCTTTTTCATGTGAGAAGGTTGAGACATCGACAAATTCAAGTGTACCATGTTTATTTCGCACTTTCAATTTAAAGGATGTTTACGAGTAGCTCAACAGTCATTAGCATCATATCAGCCTGTAATATTCTCACTGTTGCGATACAGACATCCTCTCGGTGAGAGGGAGTGGGCCGTAATCCACCACGCGGGCACAGTGCTGGTTGGTAGATGTCACATGTCTTCGATTTTTGGTTTTAAGATACCGATTTCCTCACGATGTTTTCCTTCACCGTTTTGAGAGCAGTAGTAATAAAATAATTTACACAAAGTGAAGCGCCTGCTTGGGTTCGAACCTACGATCTACAACTCGTTAGTCGCAGCCGTTACAATTGTGCCAGCACTGCTCTTAACAGTCATTGTTTCATATCACCTAAAAATAAATGGTCGTTTCAATTTAATGCAACTTTAACCTCGGTCTGATGGTCATGAATTCATCAATTCCAACTCCATCCGTCATATCGACTGTCAGATACCTATATTATTTAATTTTCTGGTAGAGGTCAACAGAAACATAAATAATAAGGAACAACCAACATTGTTAGAAACCTGAAGGACTAATTTTAGGATAGATACTTTAAATAACGTTAATCTGACTCTGACTTGCTCATTTTATAAAGCTGTGTGAAATCCCTGCGTGTCTTGAAAACCTTTCTCAAATAACAAAGAATATTTTAAACCAATTGAAAAAGTACTAAAACGAATACTCCTTAATACCAATTCCAAAACGGCCATTACCAACAAACTCAATACAAACACCTTTGCATTTAACTGACAATGATACCTACAGTATCGTAAAACCGAATAATATCGTTCCATTTAATGCCATCAGGTGGGGTTGCACTGCATCCTATACGTTTAATGGCTATCGATTTCCCATAGGCCGAGCATGTATCCGTATCTCGACCGGGATCTGGAAATCGGTATTGGGTACATCGTTATAATTTATTCATTCGGTATGGTCGGTGACTTAGGTATGTTTTTCCGGTTATTTATATGATTTTGAGTTATTGGGCTATGCCTACAAATGATGTATTGTTGTTTGTTTTTGGCCATGAAAGATCCTTTTTCTATTACGCTGCTAAGAATTCTCCTGTCAAAACATGTGCATGTCTCTCCGCGCGTACGTTTTGTCCGGATACGTGTGTAGTACGAGCGTAAACTGGATGCAACGCAGGCTCGAGTTGCGTGTAGTTATGCAAACAATAATTCTCGCATGTGAATGGAATAGCATCTAATGGCCCGTAGTATCTTGGGTATGCTTGTGTATGAATGCGGTACGTTTGCGCTCACTGTCGCTATTATTACAGCCGTATCTAAATACTTTACTTAGAATACTTTGCAGTAGGTACTTTTATTTCATTACAGCTGTCAAAAAATATATGTTGCGGATATATAAAACACATCAATACGATTTTCTTCTTGTTATTATCGAGAAATGTAATCAGGTTCATTCAGTCGACTCAAATACGAATAATTCGATTGGAATTCGGGGAAATGAAGCACGATATCTGTATTTAAACAATAACAACAAAGAGATTTTGTGTCTTCAATGTTTTAAGAGTACTGAGTCAAAGAATAAAATTATTTAGAAGAGAAACTTCGCTTTAATCGCGGTGAAAAAAAATCTGCCTACATTTCCAAAGCGTAAGAAACGTTAATGATATTTGTAAATTAGTTTAAAAATACACTTTTACACGTCAAAAAGAAATAATAGATTTTAAAATCAGATGAGGTTGGTGTTTTTTATCCGACTAATCTTGAAAGAAACACCAAAACAAACTCAGAGATCACAGTCTCTTTTAAAGTCCAGACATTATTTTGTTTAAAACAGTTAGAAGTTAGAAAGAAAGAAATATTGGTTTATTTAGCACAGAAACAAGTGCATATAAAAAGATAAGTAAGCTAACACGAATAAAAAATAAAACAGATCTATTATTCACGAGTACAGAACAGAAATATTCGGCAGCTGAGCGTCGTGACTGTTACAAGAAATCAAAGAATTCAGGATGCAATAATTTGGCTGGACAACCCTGTATTGGATCCATAACTGTCACTAACGTGGCAGCCTGACAGATTGTCAATTATGACAGGAGCTTGCCTAGAAGCCCCGACATGGATACGATAAGTTGTAAAATTTGTGCCACCCCCACCCCAACAATAGTAGTCAAAATCAAAGAACGGTGGACGCGCGAGGTGGTGTAGAGAGTGGTAGATGATTACTTCGGCGATATCGGTGCACCTGAAACGAAAGTAAGTAACGTAAATTTAGCTCCTATACAATTTTCTTAATCTATGATCGAGTTCGAACGCAGCCCAAAGTGAGAGGTATAAATCGAACGGCAGCCGAATGGTAAGTGTTTGTCACTCGATACGTTGGACGCACGATGGTAGTACACGTTCTATATGGCAGGTACTCCTAACGGCTTTGGTCAGGCTTTGTGTACTTCTAAAATGTGTGTCTATAGAATTTCCTGCGGTGTCCGAACAAATATTTATATGTGTGTTAGCCTTTATGACGTAAAATGGAATATCGACATCGTTATTTTGTTAGGTCACGGTGGCTTTACACTTGTATTCAGGAGTAGCAAATAATATATAATAATGTAATTTATAATAACGTACACATACATACACCTTAATTTTTAGGACTTTCACTGAGAAAAACAAAATAACGAAAGAAAAAGCAAGTGTTATGCTTACTGGGATTTGTTTATGACAATGATTTTAATTATTAGGTCTATTAAAGTTAAAACAGCCAGCCAGACAGATGGATATACACACGAGTCATCCTATAAGGGTCTGTTTTTTCATTAGGACGTACGAACCTCTAAAAAACCGGCCAAGTGCGTGTTGGACTACGCACAATGAAGGGTTCCGTAGTTGGGATACATTTATCCCAAGAACAAACTTAACATTGTAGTTGAAAAACATGTTCTCCCATACGGAATGTATGGGAGATCACGTTTTTCAAACCGAAAATTTAAGTTGGTCGATTATTACTCGTTTTCACAAGTCCAAGTACAACCATTTAGCTAGAAGGGGGGGGGGGGGGGTTTGGGCACACTTGACTCTAACAAAAAAAATCTGTTAAAAGCTTAATATATCGCAAACGAATCCCTGAATCCAAAAATAGTCTTGACAAACTCACAATATTTTTGAAAGACCTTTCTAACGATACTCCACAACATAGGGTAGATAAGGAAAAAAAATCCCCACTTTACGTGTAGGGGAGGTACCCTAAAAAAAAAAAGTTTTTCTAGATTTTATTTTACCACTTTGTCGGCATGATTAATATTATACATATGCTAAATTACAGCTTTCTAGTACTAACCGTCTCTGAGCCGCGGACAGACAGATGGACAGACAGACAGACAGACAGACAGACGGACATGGCGAAGCTATAAGGGTTCCTTGTTTACAATGGAACCCTAAAAACTCCTAAAACTAAATGTCTAGACTAATGCTTAAGAAGCGGTCTATAGAGTACACAAGAGCCAATATACCCCTTCAAATTATGTAGCTAATATGACTTTCTTTCATACTCTTCGCAGTTTAATCCTCAAACCAATAGCTTCATTACACAACAACAGTTCCACCTCGTAACACGTAACACAGACAACAACGCTTAGGCATATTACACAATAACTGAGTATTAACACAAAAGACATTTAAACCCGCCGGCTGTGTAAAATTGAAGTGCAATTGAGCAGACAATCGCATCAGCGGAAACCGGGATTCGTTTTGTTGAGCACATCGACCTGGGCTCAGAAATGGTACAAATATGCAATGCTGTGGCAGTTTGCACTCGGATTTTTGTGGAGCTATGCTTGTGTGTATTTGTTTATAGTTCAATGAAAGTCTTTTAAGGAGCTTAAATATTATCAAACAAACAATGCCTTTTCCCAATGAGGTAGGCAGACACTACGGCGACACGCATCAGCCGAAACCGGCATTCGTTTTGTTGAGCACATCGACCTGGGCTCAGGAACAACGCAAATATGCATTGCTGTAGCAGTTTGCACTGGGATTTTTATAGAGCTATGCTTGAGTATTGTAGTTATTGTCTTTGTAGCAAACTTTGAGTTTTATACGTGAAAAAATGACATACATAAACTTCAGCCTTAATATTGTCTTTGGAGTTAACGCATGGGGCGTTAACTCCATTATAGAATGCCACCTATGTTGTAGTTCTAAGGGAAAGTCTCCATCAGAGGAAGGCATAAAAACAAACACGTGCACAAAATCATAATATGAACATGTTATATCGACTGAAAGCACGCAGTATATAAAAATCTCTTAGGGATTCTCTCTAAGCTGGGTTTTGGCTTTAGCCACTGTACGTATATACTTTAGTCATAAAATAAGGCTTGTCATGACTTCAGTTGTAAATTCAAGCTTCATTTGACGTTTACGGCCTGATGTTTTATGACGACTCATTTAATAGCACTTCAAGTTCACACTTGCACGGGCTTTGAGAGCACTTGAAGCTAAACAAATATTAGGCCGAGGAAATTAGGTTTGAACCCTGCACTAAATCCTAGCAGCGACTTTTTCCTGAATCGTGTTTTTGAACTTAGCTCTTCAAATAATTTAAAAAATTAAACAGTTTCCAGGACCGCATCAAGGTAAAAAAACAAATTTTGTGAATTCAAATTGAGGCAAAATAGTTAACAGAAAAATTTTGGTTATATTATGTAAAAAATTCGTAAAAATAATATATTATTTCAGAATTAAACATTTACCTCCACGGAAATTTAAATAAAAATAAAATTTCGATTGTTTTTAATTGTACTTAAAGCAAAAATAATAACAGTAGTTTTTTTTGCATTAAATATTTAATTAAATATTTTAATACGCTATTCAACAAAATTAAACATATTGTACTAGTGCAAGCTATTAATATAAGTTTTTTTGCCGTAACGGTTCAGACAAAAATTTTACAGAGTTAAATTTACATAGTTTAACTATTAATTGTATGCTCTATCCGACCTAATTACAAGAAAATTAAACACATTAAAGCAAAATGTTATATACCTATCAATTTTTTAAAAAATTGCTTCTATTGCTAAATAGTTTTTAAGGGGCATGTTATGTATTTATTTACCAAGTTACCAGCTGCTACAATTAGGCATCTTCTTCTTTTTTCGTGTGGTTAGTGACTAACCTGGTGTCAGAGTTTTAAAGCCACTCATGGGCCTTAGACTTGGCTCATATGCCGTCGAGAAATATCTCTCAGGCATGCCAGTTTCCTCACGATGTTTTCCTTCGCCGTTTTTGTAGCAAGTGTTAATTATACAATATGCACATGAATCCCAAAAGAGCCAGAGCCTTGGGTTCAAACTCGAGACCTATGACTTGGCAGTCTGACGGTCACACCACTAGGCTATCACTGCTCTCATAATCAGGCATAAAAACCATCAATCCCAACTTTTATTGACGTTACCATCGAATTCCACGAACAAGAAAAAAAAAAGCTTATTTTCCTTATATACTTGACCTAAATATCATGGTAATAGTAACCGATCTCCACTGTTGGGAGTCTCCTACGAAAATTGGATCTGTGAATAGATATCATCTGATTGAATTAGTCGGTCTATCGACGCTCTCCTATCCTCCAGAGACGGTGGGTATACACCTGGACACAGGTTGAAGTAAGAATTGAGTTGGGAGTTTCTTGATGTTGTTCTGGATACATTTTTGATGTATTTCCATATTGAGGAGCTAAAATGGATAATGCATTTTTATTTTTTTTAAGGAGCAATATTGCTAAAAAATTGTAAACTGGTAGAATGCTTTTCTTCAATTCCTTGATATAACCAAGTCTATTTTGAGTTTATTTTTACTTCAATACAAAAATTTAAGAGCTAAACTGAAAATTACAGATGGAAAAAATTATGGAGTGATCTATTTAAAACCTTATCTGAAAAGATTGAACATTTTGATGCACTGCAAATGAAACCGAAGCGGGACACTAGTAGGTATTTGGTCATGGTTGCCTTTATTATATTATTACCTATGACAGTACTAAGGTAGCACAAAGACAGGAAATAGCATTATTGTGGCGTGCTCGCCTCAGTCCTGTTCAGAATTAGATTCATCTCATGTATATGTAGTACGCGTCAAACTTTATGGCGGCTCTGAAGGGCGCTACTCATTGCGCAGTCCCGTCACCCCCGCTGACACATGAATTTGTTACTGCGCAGTGACTTGCACCATTTCCCAAAAAAAAATAAAAAAATTGCATTTACCTTAATTATTGACATTGATTGACGCTGAGACGAAATTGCGACTTGAATCACTGCAAGGGACCAATTTTATAAGCACTGCCATAATATCCTAGTCTTCTCGTTGGTGTAAGTATTTTATTTATATATTTTATTCTATTATATTCGGGAAACTTACAGTGTTCTTAAACAATATAAAATTGAAGGCCATTTACAAGTTTCCACTGATAAACACTAAACATAAAAACGAAAAACGAATAAAATCGGTACAAAATACCTATTAAACATAAATTAGGAAATACACGATAAATTACAAACTAAGAATCATATTTTTATTTTTTTTATTTATCAAACGCCTGCTGAGTCGTGTATGTGAGACAAATATGTATGACCTAGTAATTAACCCACCAACATTTTTGTTTACATTCCTAAAAACAGCCGCAGTCGAAAGTCAACAAATTAACAATACATACAGGCAAAACTCATTAGTACGTAAATTAAATTCAATAAAAAGTCTGAGAAACACGTACCTCCTCATAATTCTTGTTGAGTAGATACTTAAAGTAACTTCAGAAAGCAAGTACTTGTTATGTAAGGTGTACTTACATTTATTGCGAACGCGGACTTTCTCGGAACTTCGCTTTTTTTGTTAAGAAGTTCCAAAGTTGTAATTATGTTTTCTGTTCGCCTTGTAAAAACGACGATTGGTAGTGCGATACAGGTTTTTATGAATAAAGTAAAAAATCTTGTTAAAGTAAATGGCGACCTAGATATTTGTTATAAGTTGATTTTCGGCATTTTTCCCTGAGAAGGATTTAATTTATTTAAACATCAAAATTCTTAGTTTCACTTTGGTATTAGAAATTTACTTGAACCCTTGGGGATAGCTGATCTGTTTTAATGTTATAACATTTATAACACTACAAAATACGTCAGTGTCATGGCGGCCGACGTTGACCCTCTATAAAATATTACGACACACGGCCTAAAGGACGTAGACCTAATCTGCAAGCCTAGTGTGATATTGCAACAAGATGTTATAGCGAATGAAAGCTGCCCAGCGCCTGTCTTTATTGTTATCTTTCTTTTTATGATAACAAAGTTAATACCTATGAGACAACATAAAAGACACAGGAGTGAAAATAACGTGCGTTAAAATTAAAATAAAACCTACTTTGCATAGACCTGGAGAAAAACCTGTATGAAAGACGGACAAGAAGTGATCATCACAGGTCGGTACGCTTAAAAAAAATATTCCATAAAAAACACAAGAAAAACATCATCAAAACAACATTCCACAGATCATTTTGATTTAATTTCACGTCTTCCAACAAAATTCGATCAAGAAAACGAAACATCCAAATCAATTTACCATACCACCCAAAACTCATTGTCACCCTTATCCCGGGTGAAACATTGGTGAATTTTCCGGCACGTAACTCTCAGATTTAATGTAATTTATCTGCACTCATGAAGCACTCATTTGAAACGATTTACGCGCGTGTACTCAACACTCATTCTGCCTTTATATTACGTGAAACACTTGTATGAGTCGCGGAGTTCCTGACTAAGAATAGGGCTCTTGGCAGCTCAAACTCAAACTCGAAGCATTTATTTCAATTAAACCATTTACAGGCACTTTTGAATTGTCAAGAAATCGGTCAGTCAGAAATATGAAGTTAGTTGCCTATTCCAAAGCGTAGTAGGTACTTATGGAGCAGAACGGGCAAGAAACTCCACGGACACTCTTTTAAATAAATTGTTACAAAGTATTGGTTACATCATTCATGTTGAAATTGAACATGTGAGAACAATTTAGAAAGACGTGCACGATAGAAGCGTCCGTAATAAAAATATAAAACAAAGAACAATTCAAAAATTTAAATCAGCCAAGGCAGCTAAGAGTTGACCAGTCCCAACTGACGGCACCCGTTCACGAACATGAGACATGGATTAGCACCATTCAGCTCAACCATACGGCTCTAAAAATAAGCCTCTTCATACTGTACTAGAAATAATTAATTATTGGCAAAATTATTTAAAACGCTTGCTTACTGATCGCCTCAAATACTTACACGAAAAAAAGCAAATAAAAAGTTTGTAAAAGTGTTAATAATGGGTAGGATGATTTGCAATCGCAGTCGTAACTAGAACTAAAGCATTTTCATGAGCAAAATAAAAAAAACCTTTATAGTAATTAATGTTAATTAGCATTGGTACCGACATAAATAGGGAAGGTTTGATTCTCAAACAAGAAACTGTCAGGGTTTCCGTCTGCCGTCAAACATTCTTAGCAATAATTTTAACTAGTACAAGGAAATATATTTTGTCTATTATCAGCATTTTGTGTTCCAATGCAGGGCAAAGACGTCTCTTCCCTCCTTTGCTTATCCCTATGAACTGTCGTATGTGACCAATATATCTACAAAACTAATCTTTACATCTATTCAAATAAACAAAATTGAAATGTCTGTTTGTAATGTCAAAATGAAAGCTTTTTACTAAATGCATATGAATGCAAATCGGTACCAAGGATATTTATTTTTTGTATATTTGTTTGTTTTTTAGTTCCGGCTAATATCCAAAACGGCAGAACCGATTTTGACGGGACTTTCACAAGCAAATATCAGATGTTATATGGAGTAACTTAGGCATATTTTAGAAAAATAACGGTCCACGCGGGTGAAACCTTTGGCAGCAGCTACTCTTTAATAAAAGAGTCGAGTTCGATAATAATAATAATAATAACCCCACTGCCGTATCTCTACGTTGACGTCGTGGTGGGGCTTGCGCGCTCCAAACTCTGGGTCTGTGCCGGTAGAGTTTACTTTGCTGGAACAGGTCTAGGATGAGGGGCCAGACCAAGAGAGATACAGAAACCCGCAAGGCAGCGTGTGGCGAGCTGTTGGGCAGTAGCGACCCCACGGACCCTATCTCCCGGGAGAAATCTTGTCCCTCATCTCTGGCTTGCCTTTATTGGCCGTCTGGAGTGAACACTGACGAGGAACAGAGCTCCCACCTCATTCTTGCCATAATTGGCCGGCTTGAGTGGAGATTCGCAAGAGCAAACGTGCTCGGAGGAAGGAAGTATTCCAGTAAGTGCTCGTAGGGATCTTGACCATCTTCCGGGCTCTGGGATTGTTCTGAAAGCCGTGGAATACCTCTCCACTCCTCAAGCACCTCAGGACATGTTGCCCCCTTGTCGCTACGTCACTATGTGCTAGCGACAGTTTTCGGGGGCCCATTATTGAGTGTGCAAGTCACCCCCTGCCATTTTTCCATGTGCATATTATAAAACATTGATCAGGCAGGGGCCATAGTCCTTCCATAGTTCCAGGTCACCAGTCAACTTTAGCCACCCAAACCCGTAGCCCAATTTATTTTGTTTCCATGTTCTGCAATAGTCCTGCGCCAACCGGGGGTTGTCCTTGGGTGCACTTGCGTAGTGCATACAGGGATAATCGTCGGTTGGTGCCTCATTTCATTAAAACCCCTAATGGGCCTCTGCGAGTTGGCTTCGGCCCCTCGTACGCCTTCCAAAGGTCCGGGACCCCAGGGTCCCGAGAAATGTCAAAAACCAAAAATAATAATAATAAAGTATATGTTACCATCCCACATGACGGGAACCTCATGAAAGCTGAGAAAGAGAAACAAATTAAATATCTCGACTTAGCACGCGAGGTTGTCGACATGTGGAATGTGAGCTCGGCTATCATTGTGCCGATTGTCGTAACGGCCTGATTGCCGAAAGCCTCGACCAACATCTCTCGAGGCTGTCGTTAGGCGGTTGGATCAAAGGCCTGATTCAGAAGGCAGTACTCCTCGATACGGCTCGCATTATGAGGAGGTTCCTGTCTCTGCAGCCCTAACCACCGGTAGCTTGGACCCTGCTCCCGACACCGGCGGACCACTATTTTTTTATATTTTTAAATATCTTTTGTAAAATATATTTATAAATGTAATTTTATATGAAAAAATATGAATAATTGAAATAATAATTTTTATTTGTTGAACATAGGTAGGTTAGGTACAGATGTTGTTATTATTTAAGAACGCTATGTCTAGCCGTCATCGGCGTACAAATATTATACTGGCACAAACATGCTGATTATAATAAATTATCAAACAATTATCATACATTATTAAACAATTCTAATTCAAATTTTCAATACAAATAAAAACATTCCAATAAAATATAATAATAATAAATTCTAGTAAAAATTGTCAAATCAGTAAATAATAAATCATAATAATAAAATAATAAAACAAGGTAATTATAATGTGTCAGTTAGGTATTCGTTCACCGTATAATATGTTTTCTCATATAATATTTTCAGTAAAGCCTAGCGTCCCGCTATCTCCTCCTGGACCTGCTGCCATGCCGTTTGTTTGCTTTTCCAGCATGCGACAGATGTAGCTACCCCAGTTTAATTAAACCTTGGCAGCCGTGAGATCTAAATCAGCAATTTGTGTGCACAGTAAATCACAAATTAAAACACATACTTTTTTTTTAATAAAAAACAAAGTTCAATCTGCCTAGCCTTTTCCCAACTACGTTGGGGTCGGCTTCCAGTCTAACCGGATCCAGCTGAATACCAGTATTTTCCATGGAGCGACTGCCTATCTGACCTCCGCAACCCAGTAACTGGGTAATAAAAAACAAAGTAAAATTAAAATAAAAGCAGTGTCCTGTACGAGGCTAAAAAGCTCCTATCCCAGCAAGATGCCGGCCGTGACATTTAAAAATAAATGTTCGCAGCGCTGCAGCTAGTATTCTGATACAGTCAAGACAGATTTAGTGGCAACCACTGACAGGTGTAACATTACGGAATTTAATTGCTGAAATCAACACGGTAATGATTATAACCTATATTAATTAGGTTAATAAGCATGCTCGGATATTGGTTTGATATTATATTAATCGTGTTTACTATGTAACTAGCGGTTGAATGGAGTCTGTTTCACATTGTTTCATTGGTTTCACTCATTGTTTAATGTTGACTAAGCTGTCTATGTGGTAATTTAACATTCTGTTTTACTAGGTATAATAGTGTCAATAATTTAGTTATTAATATAATGAATACATATTATTTACTTTTTTATATTGTGCGTGATAGAGCATTGGCCTTTGTGATAATATTCTGCTGTATCATGAGCATGTAATTGTGTAATTGCAGTATACCTAAATTACAGATTTTATTTATTACTTGCTTCAAACATCGCGTTTACATATAAGTTGTTGTGATACTTGTTTTCGACAAAGCTTATAAAAACATATCGTGTATCTATAAAATATGTACCATACAAATGCATTGTTAATCATTTTGTTCACAAAATCTACTCTCGAAAGTACAATAACCATAAACACATATTATTATTCCCACAATAAAGTTACCACTTCGAAAAAAACCGACACTACTAAGTAAAACATTCTTTAACGTAGTTAATATAAAGCACGAAATATTAGTACCTAAAAATTCCCGTTTACAATAAGAAACAGAAATAGGGTTCTAAAGACTCGACAATTTTCTGCTACACACAAATAAGCCACAGAACATGGCTGTCTCACACAGACGACAATTTTATTTCAACCATTACGTGCAGAAAACACGGAAAATTTAATTTAGTGCACAGTTAGGTGTTTCTATAAAGATGGTATTTTAAGTTTTTTGCAAAAACTGAAAGCTAAACTGTCAGTCACAAACGAGCTTGAAGCAGGCAATTACGAGTATTATCAGCCAACTGAGTAAATTGCTTGACGACCATGATATACACACATTCGCATTTCCATACACATCATTAATCATTCATTCAAATTCTTTAACTGGTCCTGAGAACAGAAAATGTTCCTTGAAGACAGTTGCACCCAGGACAGAGACCCCTAAAATGTATTTAGTGTAATCCGTACCATTTTTCTTCTTTTAGATTCAAAATCCTTTAATTTATTCTATCAATCTTTTACAATACAAACTTTCCTACGGTAGACAGTGTCTTCGTAATTCTTCAGGGCGACCATATTCACATTTTCGTAGGGAGTTTAAAACACGCAGCCAGTGTGAGTAAGGCGCCAGTAAGCACACAATTATAATTTCGTATTCGGGACGACGTAACGCAATAATTTAAGCTTACGAATACAATTTGTACGTCAGGGGGAACGAATGAACGAATGAAGTGAGCGGAGTGAATAATTTTGTGTACAAGTGTTGCGTTGACGGGGTTTTGTTGCGTACTCTGTCACCTGTGCCAAGTAAATTACATTTTTAGAGCGTAAATTTAATTATTTAGTGACATTTATGGTAATGTGGTGTGGGCTTTAGGATTTTTGAATTGTTTCATATTTTTTGTTGTTTTTGTAAAATGTTTGCACGGTTTCAGCAGAATCTCATCAGGCAAACTAGTGATATGTCTAATAAAGACAGACTTTATTGTCATTGCTCTATGTTTGGAATTCCAGTGTAGTGATATTGGTTGAAATGAAATAACTAAGGTTAAGCCTAAGTAATTTCATTTCAACAGATATTAATTTGAAACTCGCAGAATCATTTCACTTACTGCTTGATGAAACTATGAACTTTCTATTACAATTTCGTCCGTTAAGTTTGTTTAAAAATAGATACCTAATCTACCTTTTTGGGAACCCTGAAGTTGTGTGTCATTTGATTAACGTCGAAGAAGGATGTGCTTCTCGGGATCTCTTTTTTTAATTCGACAATCCTGGCAGTAGACTTTAGAGCCTATAGTTTGACTTTTAACATTTAGGGGCATGAGGAACAGGGTGTAAAGTTCATTCATCTTCTATTGAAAAGGAAGGATCCTCCAATCAAATGCAACTACCCAATTGTTGAAGTCGGGATCTTGTATATTATGTCGATCGCGCGCTAAACTCTAATTACGCAATGCAGGATTTTGTGTGACGTCAAGATTTTTGTGTGACGTAAGGTCTTTGATGCGTAGTTCGCATGTGGCGATGTAGATGCCGCCACAAACATGTCATCACGATTGTAATCCTCGAAGCATTAGCCAAAGGTGTACTCGCAGTACAAGGTAAATTTCGCCAGTTATGTTAAGTTCTATGAAGGTATTAGGGGGTGAGACATCAACCGGACACAAATCTAGGGGGGCTGCTACTGAGAATTTCCTGATGTTAAATCCCAATAACACTTTGCACTTGACTTGAGTTGAACTTATTAATCATAGAAATCAGAATTTATTACATAAAATACAATAGACGACGTATATTTAGTAACCTAATCCGCGTAACTGTTCTTCGTCATAAATAACCCTGTAAGAAATCGACACGTGTTTCACTTCTCAACGAGGCATCCTCAGGATGGCGATTGACTTGTTGCGAACCCGGACCCGACGTGTGGACAAATCAAGCGTCTTTATGACTTTTTAAGAACAGTTACGCAGATTAGGTTACTAAATATATGTCGTCTTCGTCTATATTTGGTAAATGGATTTCCGCAAAGTCACGCCTGAATCAATTAACCGATTTATTACATTGAAAATTACAGTTCCCTCACTCTACTGCCTAGTATTGATCTTCTTATATTCCATTAAACACACTTTCATCTTCAAAATCGTTTAATATAAAACAAGTAAAAGCGAGAACAAATATGAAAGAACACTAAAGTTGCGAACTATAGCGTCGCGGATCAAAGAAGTTTACACAGTTCGTTGACTGCGAGCATTTCGTCGCTTTGAGCGTATGAAGAGTACCCATCGATTGTCTTGCTTTAACGTTTTTATTTCAGTAAGTCGGAGTAATGCAAGCGGAATACTCTTTATTTTATCCTTTTTTAATATCTTTGCTTGTTTTTATGTTTGGGTTTTTTCTTTTTCTTTCATATTCACCTTCCTTTTGCTATTATTTATCTGAGGTTAGCTGTTGTCTGCAAATTCGTTTGCGTGTATTTTGTATTTCATAACGATCAGTTCAGTGGTATAGGCGTGAAGATGTAACAGACAGAGTTACTTTCGCATCAAAATATTAGTATGGATTTAGTTAGGTACCCATTTTCTATGAATAATTCTCTGAATAACACAGTCTACTTCTGGAAAATGTCAAATCTTTCCACGCTTTCATAGCAAAGTTGAAATGTGTCTTTCTACCTTTCCCGTTGTGTGTATCTACGTAGATCTATCAAACCTACATAATGATGTACTACATTATGTTTTAATACCTACCTAAGGATTGTCTTCCTCAATTTGATGGTCTTCAATTATTTGCGTGATAATTGTACCTTTTATCTTCAATGGCGTCACTTACAATAAATGCGTGGGAATATCCATTATTGACCGAAATACGACAACATGACTTGGAGTTACACAATTCCAATTTTGATAAAAATCCTGTTTACCAAGTACACCATTCTAAAAAAAAAAAAATATCTTGTTTTCATAAAATTCTGTCAAAAAGCCAAAATAATGAATAATTATTGAAACAATTAACGTAGCATAATCAGTCAATCAACACAAGCCTCCTCTCGATGAGAGGGAGTGGACCGTAACCGTCCACCACGCGGGCCCAGTGCGGGCTGGTAGATATCACATGTCTTCGAATTTTTGGTTCTAGGACTTTCCGGTTTCCTCACGATATTTTCCTTCATCGTTTTTAGCATTGGTGATGAAATAATTTACACAAAGTAAAGCGCCTATCTGGGTTCGAATCTATGACTTACAACTTATAAGTGACGGTCGTTACCACTAGGCCACTACTGCTTTCCACAATTAACGTAATCCCCCAAAATATTCACCTATCAGTTTGCGTGTCATCATCATCATTGGCAGCCTAAGACCACGCGCACTTTGGACGCGTTTCCGTGCGGTTTCGTACGCGCGAACGATTCCGACCTTCCAAGTACAAAGGGAGCGTGCATACTGGATGTGCCTTAGTCGTACGTATACGTACTTATAGTTCCGACGTCGAAAAACAATCCGAACTTGCTGGGCTTTTTCGTGCATTCAATGCGATATCAACGAAACACTACCTATTTGACGGAGAAAAACGTATACAGTGTGCGGACTCAATTTGTACAGCCATGGCCTTACGCGTGTGCACGAGTGAAATTTGTACGAAAACGCATCCAAAGTGTACGTGGCATCTACCCACTGCTAAGTATAGCCCTCCTCCCTTTTGTGCGATGCTTCCCTGGTCTGTGCGAATCCGGCTAATACTTGTCGTAAATAAGGACTAGCTTCATAAATTTACTCCCTATTCGCAGCGACCTTTAGAAAGGGGTTAGTGATGTCAGGGTGCTAATCCAACTGTGTCACTGCAAATGTCAGTAGAACCACCTTTTATTGAGTGTTTTCGTTTTAAGCTCATAGAATTACATCGTGTAACTCTGGCGTTATATGTTTGCCTGGTTCGTGCTATAGAGGAAGTATAGGGACAGGCAACCGCAAATCAGTGATAACACTTGCACTACGAAAATTGCCCTTACTCGTACTTCTACAATATAAAGGCGCTGTCTATGTCAAATTTTTTCCACTGTTGTGCGCTTATTTGTATTTAACATCAAGCTAGCAACGTGGAAGTCTGTTTACAAGAAATTGATAGATACTGCTAGTCTGTCATCGCCTTTTTCTAGAGCTAGACCTAATCTTCTTAAGTGCCAGCAGGCACTATCCAATTGTTGGAAATCTTTGGCTAGAATGTTTGTGTTAGCAAGATAAAGTGATAAGGCATATTTGCCTAAAACATCGTACAGTCTGCCTCAAAAAGATGCTTACATCGACAAGATTTATTTTGATTGTCTGCAATCCGAGTTCCATATATTTTATCAATGTGCAGCTACAATTCAGTATTCAATGTGTAATACGTTTTTGGCTACACATTAGTACAATATTTTGGAGAATGTAGACAATTACCTAAATTAAGGCAGATTGTACCAACATTTACAAAAAAAAAAAATCTCTCAAACATCTGCCATTAGTATAATACACGAGTGCGCCGCAGAGTACTAGGATTTAGTAATAACTAATTTCCACGAAGACTAATTAAATGAAGTAGCGTTTCAGTCCGGAATCCCTGACCAGAACTGTGACCACCTCAAAGAGTACTAATTATTGTTATTTTAGAGTCCCAACAGAACTCGCATATGAATTAGTATTTCGGTAACGTTATTAGAGTCACGAAAAGCCACTGACGTAGGTTTATTATGTACCTACGTTTAAAAGGTACACTGTGTGAAGGACCTACATTTGAATTTGTAACTAGGGAGGAATGTAAAATAAACACTTTTCATAATTAAGTTCTAAGCCCTGAAATTTATATATTAGAAGATTAAATTTAGACAAGCAAATGCGTTTGCAATGCCTTGTTTGTTAACCTCTCCGGCGCTTACGCAACTATCATAAAGTTTCATCTCAACTCAATCGGTCGAGCCATTTTCGAGTTTTTGCGAGACTAACGCACGGTAATTGATTTTTAAATTTAAAGGTAGAAGGTATAACAGAGAAGGGGGAAGAAGGGTCTCTTTTTTATTATTAGACACTACACAACTACTGTGAGTAATAGAAAAATCGTTTGCAGTTCTGATCAAATGATAATAATACGATGACATTAATCACACTAGCATTTCGAAACGCGCGACAGTTTCAAAACGTCTTCGCTGGTTGACCGCCACCGATGAAGTCTGCATAGCTCCAGCCGGTCCGAGCGTTATGTTGTAGACTCTGTCGAGCGCAACTAGGCGGCGCTAGGCGGCGCGTCCCGATTAGTCAACTGTTACTGAGTTGACTAATCGGGACGCGCCGCCTAGCGCCGCCAGATAGATTGAAATCCTAGTATATCGCTTTACTAGTCGTGTCATCTACCAAATAATCCATACGTAGATTTTTTTTAACCCTCTGCATGCAAAATTATTTGCGTACGTTACATTGCGCTCTGCCGTAAACAGCGATTTTTCACACCAAAAATAAAAGTAGTTTCCCAGCATTACTTTTTGTACTTAGTTTGATGTACAGATTGCGTCTCTGATTGGGTCTTTTTACACCCTGTATGTAGCCAAAAGGAAAACATTCTCAATTTCTTAAATGCCTCGTATTATGAGGCCTTATAAAAATATCGTCTCAAAATAATATCCCACTGCCTCAATAACTGCCACCGATGACACCTCAAGGTCAACCGTTCCTCAAACATCTCGAAAAGTGTTCCAGCGCTGACGATTCACTTGAAATAAATTCTCCCTTACAGTTTAAGCTTTCACATCACGCTTCGCTGTCAAAATTCTCATACGTTTTGATCGCGTTATTACGTGCGTCGTGCAAAACAAATGAGACGGCTCACTTGAACCTATTTTGCTGGATGCGACGTGTTTTTACAACAGAGTATTGATAATTATAACATTACTAATCAATTACCAAGATTTGATAAATATGTGTAATAAAAAAATCGATCTAGCTAGGTCTCATATCTGGGAAAATTCGTTTTCTCCGTATTTAAAATTTCCGTATTAAAATGAGCAATTTCTATTGTCACCCGAACAGAGCTCGGTCGACCAGGGTACCTACTTATAATTATCAACGTTGCTTTTGCAAAATGTTGAATGTTTGTCTGTAAATGTAAATTCATTCTACATTAGCACTGGTATGATAATATTGAGTACCTACTTGTTACTAAGAATGTATTTGTATATAAAGCTTATGTATACATAAATAAATTATCCTGTTCATGTGATCTGTTTATATAATATAAATTAGGGCCCGTGTTTGGTGATTATCATGTAACTAGAACTAAAGGAGATCATTCACGATTCATAAATTTTTGGTCCAAAAAACGAAAAGTGCCATTAAAAAAAAAAATTGTATGTGGATTGAATATACAATCCCTGACATTTTTTACTATGAAGACGAACTTCGTGGGCCTAATAGTTTAGTTGTTACATGCGAGTTTAGCAGCATAAAAAGTCAACTAAAATGTTTTTAAAACATATTTCAAATGTAATGAATAATAGACGTACGATGTTTTTTTTTTAATAGTGTCTTTCAGGTCCACCTAGGAGGTTGTCAGCTGCTTAACCGAACTTTCTCAATCAATTAAGTGGCTCCCTCAATAAATTAAGACCTCCAGCCAGGGTATTTTATTTTATATTGTTTTACTAGTCTGTAACAACATAACCAATAGGTGTGCGGGTTTGGTGTGATAGTAAAAAATGTTAGGAATTGGATGGTTTTTCTGAAAATGTTTTTTTTTTTTTTTTGGACCAATTTGAATGATGTCCTTTGTTGTCGAATGTTTTTCAGAAAGGTTAGGTGCGTAGTACTCGCAACCAGCGCGGTGGCGTGCGTGTATGACCAGTTTTATGAACTTAAATAAAGCAAAAGGCGTATGTAAGGATCGTAGCAGGTGGCGTTATGTAGTTTCGAGCTTCCCCCATGGGAAGAAGGCTTGAGTTTATGTATATATGTAGAACCTTGACCTTCCGTCAGAACGGGTCTGAATGTAATCAAGTACTAGTGTGACTACTGCCTCAGAGTCCGCCATTCAATAGTAGTTTATGAAACTGTTGCATAAAGAGGGGTATTAAAATACGAGTGCGTGTTTAAAAACCGAGCCGCGGGCGAGGTTTTTAATAGTATCACACGAGTGTTTTAATACCTAGTTATGTGCAGTTTCATACACTACTTTATCTACTCTCATACATTGGGATTGAACCTACTAAATAAAAGATCAATGTTTAAGATCAAGAATACAAAATTCCCACGAAATTCAGTACAACTTCACGTATGAATGGCGCTTGCACCCAGCCCATCACCGCGCATGCGCTAGAGCGGTGTGTGGCTGTCCCCCGCTAACGTTCCATTACAAAAGTTTATGGAAACTCCTTGGTGATATTAACTTCTTGGATTTGCATTGTACCGTAATAGAAAAAAAATTGTTACATTATTTTGTTAGAGAAAAAGTGTTATAATATGATTCTATTTTTAAATTTCGGTATTGTGTTTATAAAGTATGTCAATATAAACTGGTTTTGAAGTTTATAATTTGAATATTACGATACGAGAGTAAATAAAAGATATTAACAATGCATTTGCTCGAAAAGAGCCTTTTTAAAGCAGTAAATTAGTGCGGAAAGTGTCACTTTTTTCACTAGTGCTTTTTACTTTTCTGTTTTTTTTTAATTTTTGTGGCCGTCGTCAGCCCGTTACAAAGAGTTTTTATTATTTGAGAAAAGTTGTACAAATCAGATGATGATGATAACGATGACGATGGCGATGGCGATGACGATGGCGATGACGATATTGATGACCATGGCGATGACGATATTGATGACCATGGCGATGACGATGGCGATGGCAATGGGAGTCAAAGTCAAAGTCGAAGTCGAAGTCGAAGTCGGAGTGGGGGTCGGAGTCGGAGTCGAAGTCGATGTCGAAGTCGAAGTCGAAGTCGAAGTCGAAGTCGAAGTCAAAGTCGGAGTCGGAGTCGAAGTCGAAGTCGATGTCGATGTCGAAGTCGAAGTCATGAATGTTGTTTTTATCATTAAATGATACACACTACGATATAAATGATACACACTACAATATGTAGATACATATTACAATATGTAGATACATATTACGACGTATAAATGATAAAAACAAAAACTACCATCTGGTAGGTAGCCGCCTATGATGTGTAGATCATATGCGACTACCGTAAGGCTCGCTCGTTTTTTTTTTTATTTCCTCGCACAATGCATAGTAAAACGTTGTATGATACACGTGCGTAAGATGATTTCCGACTCGTGTCGGACTTATACACTCGCTCGCTACGCTCGCTGGTGAATAAAATGCCACTCATCGGAAATCACCTACCTTCCGCACTTATAGCATAAATAACTATTATAGAACAGTGTTTAGTCACTAATTACTCTAGACATACACAAATAGCATTCCACCACATAACATTATCAATGAACGCATAACCCACACCAATCCAGTCAAATTCAGGTCAATAGCCACTACGCTCCGAAGTTCAGCCATTCCAGTTTCCCTATATCAACGGCACAGGTGAGTGCGTAAGCCCCGCTCACGTAGAACTGACTGACTCTGAATCACAAGTGCGAGAAGTATCGCACTTAGATATGAAATATTTTTCATTCATAAACTACTTTGTTATCGGATATGGAAAAGATGGAGATGTAGGAACTGTAGGAGCGGTTCTTAGAATTTGATTGGGCTTTGAATATATTAGCTTTTTTGTGTGTTGAATATAAAATGGAAGAAGAATTAAGTAGGCTGTTTTACTTAAGCAACAATAATAAATTGTACGGTAACGTTTATAGAGTATACATTCAAAAAATCCTTTTCTTGGTCCAAGGAACATTCAGTGCATAATAATGGTAATAATCAACACATTACTTCAACTAGGGATGAGATAAACTCGAAGCAAAAACATTTTAGAGTGATTGGATCCTCGTTCGCCTTTAAAAGTAATATAGAATATTATTTTGTGACAGCCTAGTTGGTTTAGTGGTCGCAAGCGCTACTACTGAGCATGAGATCCTGGGTTCAATTCCCGGGTTGGGCAAAGTGTTATTGGGTTTTTCTATCTAGAATTTCTCAGTAGCAGCCTGGAATCTGGATTTGTGCCCGATTGATGGCATTAGCACTGATACACGTTTTAGCTTCCCTAATTTTGTAAAATTATCTTACCGGACGAATGGATGGCTCCTATAACACAGGATTTTCCTAGCATATGGGTCATTATTATTATAGGCTCGCCCCCCTTTTACATTGGACTTGAACATAACTGGCAAAATGTGGGCGTACTTGCTACAGGTACACCTCTTCCCAACTCTTCGGTGAAACAAGGTTATGCTATGTAATATTATATTTTGTGCCGAGAAGTTAGTTAAATTTCTAACTACTGAATGAAAACTTGTGTGGAAATAGTTGTTATTCGGAATAGTTTTGAGTATGATTGTAGCTGGCTATAAGAGTACGGGATGACCAAAGAAAGATGGATGGACTGTGTGGAAGATGATATCGCTAAAAAGGGAGTCACTGCTGAGATGAGGACTGATAGAGAAGTAGGAATTGAAGAAATAGACATGTTGGACTGACCCCGACATGTGAACATCGAGGCAATTCAGCTGTTAGACCAAACAAATACAGTGCGAAGACTAAAACGAACAAAACCTTTTGAGTTAGTGTAGTGTAAAAGTGTAGAAATAATAGTGACAATGACACACATATAACACATGAACAAAGTGTTTATAATATTATATCAGACTCTAAGAAAGTGGAACGGACTTGTGTAAAGTACAATCAGCACTATTCTAAGTTTTAAAATAATGATCACGTAAAAAATTAAGTTAGATTATAATTGGTTATTAGTCTTAAAGGCTCTATTATAATTAATTAATTAATTAAAGGATAAAAAATATATATATATATATATATGTTGCAGTGACCCCAAGGACAAGAAAACGGTGAATGACATAAGCTGTACTTTACCAAAATATCCCGTAACTCCTGAAAATTCAAAAATGAACTCAATAACCATTCATATTCACTAAATAGCAGAACAAAATCGCATTATTATGCTGACGTAGCTTTAATCACAGTTCGCAACGCATCCGAACGATTTATGAACCTAATGTATTTTGCTTGATCCCCTACATCACGCAGAAATGATTCATTGTTATGCCTACGCGCATTGGTTGTTGGCTAATGAAATACGTCCGTAGCTGCATTTGTAATTAGGAAATCCATCAATGTATTAGGTAAGTCAAGCAATGGATATTGCATAGGTTCCAGTAGCATGTAGGTATGCTATTGGGCAAATAAGCAATACTAATACTGTATTATGTTTTTTTATTATTATTATTACTTACTGTTTGTATTTCCTGTGCGTGTCCTAAATAAAATATTTTTCTTTCTTTCTTTATTAAATTGTGTGAAGATAACTGTTGCTTCAATGGAATTATCCTTTGTTGTGATTTTTGTAATTCAAATATTTAATATTGTTGAAAAGGTTGAGTGAGTAGCTGTATATATTTAATCATAATTACTGGGTAGTTTATTTTTAATTATAAATAAGTACCTTTTTTAGCAGCAAACGATGATACAGAAGGAGGTATGAACGAAAAACAAAAATAACTTTAATGATCTATGAGGAGCTCGTGGCTAAGTAACAATAGCCGCACTGGTCGATCCATCAGGTTAAGCTACGCTTGCCGGGGTTGGTCAGTGGATGGGTGACCATCTTTACATACGGAGAATCCTCCGTGCCTCGGAAAGCACGTTAAGCCGTTGGTCCCGGCTGTCATTCATGGATCTTTGACAGTCGTTACGAGTCGTCAAAAGCCCGAAAGTCTGACACCAGTCTTACCAAGGGATATCGTGTTATCCAGTAACTGTGTTGTGGAGGTCAGATAGGCAGCCGCTCCATGTAAAATACTGGTATTCAGCTGCATCCGGTAAGGCTGGAAGCCGACCCCAACAAAGTTGGGCAAAAGGCTAGGCAGGCAATTGACAAGAATTTAGTCGGCTTAGTAATTGAGTACAATACCTACATTAAGCTTTCTTTGTATAATTGCTATAAATAACGCTAGCTACGTACTTAAAGATCAGATGCCTTATATTAACAAAGGGTAAAATTGAATTTATCCTTCTAACTAAACACTCGTTATTCTTGTGATCCTCTTCTAAAGGTTAGCGAGGTTTGTAGACTGTGGGTGTACTGTTGTTTATTCTTCATTTACCTTTTATGGCGGAATTAATTCTACCGTGACTGTCACGTTGTCGTAGTGGCCGCAAGCGCTACTGGTGAGTATGAGGTCTTGGGTTCGATTCCCGGGTCGGTCAGTGTTTTTGAGTTCTTCTATCTGGAATTTCTCAGTAGCAGCCCGCAGTCTGGATATGTGCACAGTTGATGGCAATAGGCTCACCCCCTATTACATGGGACTTATAAATAATAATTGTAATTTGTGTAATTCTACCTTAGGCACCATTTCCACGAGTCTAGGAATCGCAGCGATAGTCTCGCCGTACCATCTCTATGAATAAATCTCCACACAGCGATATCAATCAAACCATCAATTTGCCTAGTCTTTTCCCAAATATGTTGGGTTCGGCTTCCAGTCTAACCGGATTCAGCTGAATACAGCGATATCATCGCGGTGATAGTTTCATCGCACAGCGTGACTCTTGCCATGATTTTCTCGTAAATCTCTTGGAAATGGTTTCTTACACCTAGTACAATATAGCTAGTTATATTTCATTTCTTCTAAAGGTCTTTTCTTCCTCGTCCTGTTTGTTTTCATGGTATTACCTACTTGTTTATCACTATACCTAGTTTGGGAATCAGTTCGTTCTAGCAGCTCTTGCATGGTTTCCGTGGTACCGCTCTGCAGGTTAACTGGAGAATGACCTATATTGTAGATACAACGTAGCGTTTTGACGCAGAGAGATATTCTCATCAAGGTTTTTAATAACATTTTTGAAACGGTACATAGTCTGTCAGATGACTTTAACTATTATTCATAGTTGTTGTTTTTAATTTTCGACAGTGAAAAGCGTTACTGAAATATGTATAATCACCCTATAATGTTCCCTGCTAGGACCCAGGCCTCCTTTTGGTGGGAGAAAGTGAGCCGTAGTACACCACGCGGGCCCAGTACGGGTTGGTAAATGTCATAAGTCTTAAAAAAATTGGTTTTAGGACATACAGGTTTCCTCACGATGCTTTCCTCTACCGTTTTGAGAGCAGTGATGATGAAATAATTTACACAAAATAAAGCGCTTGTCCAGGTTCAAACCTGCGACCTACACGTAGTCGCGGTCGATACCGATGGGCTAACACTTCTCTTTCTACTGAAATATGTATTTCCCGTCAACTTATCAAAAACGATCCATTACAAAAGATTTTAACAGTCGCAAATTCTGTATTGTAATCCAGATTCCACCTCCTCCAATTTATAACTCTGAATAAATTCTAAATATTATATAGAGCAAATGAGTACCGAATTTACCGAAACGTTGAACATGAAAAGTATGTTAGTAGAATATAAACCGAGCTTATATTTAATTCAGTGGAGCATAAAATACTATCTGTTGGCGTTGACTGCACAATCAATCATTCAAGCCCAAATTACTTCTAGGCGTCAAACTGAGGAACCTTCCATTTTGACTCCACATGAGCTATAGCCCCGATAGGTAATGAAGTCGATTTATAGGTACGGCTTCGGTCAGAGGTGGCTTGCTCAATAATTTAGCCGGATAATTCGTTCGGGAGAGAGGCAAGCGTATCTATTATTCAATGGAAAGTCCGAAACCCGTGGGAATGGTCTAATGCATCCGAAAATGTTTTCTATTCCTGACCTAGTTACCATTTGATGGATCGCTCATACGAATTTTGTTATGATTTAATTTTGTACGAAAAAATCTCGGATTGAATCGTTGTTTGGACGTGTTAAAAGATTGATGTGTCGTTTGATTTCTACGGGGAAAACGTTTCCGAATAATCTTGATCCAAGTTTATTCTTTGCCATTTTGTGATAAATTCTATTTTATGTCAAATAAACTGTTTCAGTTTTTTCCTATGAACTACAAGGCTATTGACTTCTTGATACTAACTAGAGCCTTATTAGCATATCTGAAAAGCACGCAGAAGAACATACCTACCAAGTTTAATTTTCTAACGAATAATTACTTACTTAGCTCAATAAAGTCAATTTAACGCCAGTACATATTTTACATGATAACACTTTCATGGTATGCTTTCTATGGTGAGCGATGGGCAGCTCGCCGTCCGATAGGGACCAGGCCCGGGTCGACGGAGCGTTGTGTTCCACGCGCGCCTCAAAGAGATGTCAGCACCAACTGACGGGGTCCGTAAGGACCAATGCCTGCTGGGGTTGCGGGTTTGTCCGAAAGGGATATCGCGGCCTCGGCACATAGGCAACGGAAGGAACACGGGTGGGTTTTAGTCAGTAAAAGTCTGACTTTCGCTCCGTCCAGAGCGGGAGGAGTCATTTGATGATTTCCCACCCAAAAAAAATAAAAATAAAATGGTATGCTTTCTATGAACCACACCACTGCTGCACCTTAGACACCACGAAACGTTACTCACTTCCAACTGAATAATTATAAAATGGTGATTGTTCACGTCCAGCTTTTGAATCAAATTCTTCGACTTTCTCATCTAGTCACCTCACCTTCATTCAATTCTAGCATGGAAAAGACTGCATCATTTAGAAAAGTTTTTTTTTTTAAGACCATCACAAAATATGTCTGAAAGGACGGTACTGTATACTTACTAGTAGGCGTAGGTATTCTGAACCCTTTCAAGTTCAAATTTCACAAAGACAAAGGTATTAATGATAATGAGGTCGAGTTTAGTGCCGGTTTGAAGGAATAGGAGGAAGCGATTTTTTTTTATATTATTGAGGAATATGGAAATATAGCATTGACTTTTTTTCGAGAGTTATAAACAATGCCGTTTAAGTACCTACCTACCATATGAAAGTTGGGTCACTGGATAGGCAAACCATTTTAGAGAAAAACCCACAAGAAATGTGTATAATTTTTACTTCATAATCTATTATTATGGACCAAAAAATATTTCAAGTAAATTTCAGTTTGACATAAATCTTCAGAAAATCTTCAGACATTCATGGTACAGAATATTAATATTTGGCATATATATTAATTTCCCATACAACTTAATAGTTGCGCCAATAACTTGTTACTTCCGTCAAGGAATAAGCCCAAAAGGATTACAAGGGACTTTGTGGGTTTAAGCTTCAATAAATATGTATATCTGGGAAAGTCATTATTGTGGAATTGCGTCCAAACTAGATACATATACGAGTAGTGACATTAGTAAAAATGAATATTCTATCTATCTATTAGTAAAGTTGACAAACAACACATTAAATTAAATCACGCCCGTTTGGAGGTGGTACGAGGTGTACTCATATGGTATTTATTCATTCAGCCAAAAGGCGTGCAGTGGACGCTGGACATAGGCCTCCCCCAAGCACCGCCACTTTGACCGGTTCTGTGCTTCCCGCATCCAGCAGATTCCTGCGGCCTTCACAAGGTCATCGGTCCACCTTGTTGGAGGCCACGGTAACCGACATATGCCCGGTTTCTGAGTCACTTTTAACGGTGGTTTATCTATTCGTTAGCGCTATTGGTTCGATAACTCGTGAAAGTGCGTTTCCGAACACCGCAATGTAAGATAAACTCCGTTTAAACTTAGGTTAACTTAACTGACCAATGTGAGCCGTTTATCGGTTCCATAACTATAATTTGAAGTTTCATTTCATAGACTACATCAACTTTTAGGTTATACTAGCGTATATTATTGATATAAATTGCCAGTGAAAGCTAAATATATCATAAAAAATTGTTAAAAAGAGAATACAATGAGTTTTAGTATAATGAATACGAGCAGTTCATCAGAGTCTGATGCGGAAGTACTGAAGTTTATTTTTATATATCAGTAAAATTTAATATGAGACATCGCTTTGTTAAAAACACTGTGATACACTTATGTGATATTATCAGCCCTGCTCTAACTACCGTTACGCATCGCAAAATATGCATCGTCTGTTTTGGAATACATTTTTATTGCATTACGATTGTACACTACTTTCATTCCATTATGTTATTTAAAGAATGGATATAGTGCAAACAATTTTATTGGAAAGACAAATAGACTCAAGTAAACTAACAAAAATAATACCATGCGAAACAAAAACAATGAAGTGAAACTAGAGACTGTAAACACATGTTGTTTAAAAAAAAATTACAATGATCCGCCCATATATAACGACATAACATATTTTTTTAACTAAAACAGTCTAAAGAAATCAATTTTAGACGCGATCTTCTATACAGAGCCATCTAGCGGCAACTAAGGAACTAGTTATGGTTTCCATAGTTATTGAATGGTCTGTTGCGTATTCAGAAACGCAGTGACAGTTAACCGACGTTTATCTTAAGCTTAACTTTAATGAATCAATAGCTATTGAGAATTTATCTGGGAAACTCAGAAACCGGGCAATAGCCCGAAGAATTGCCAAACTGAAGTGGCAATGGGCAGGGCACATTTTTCGCAGAACAGATGGCCGATGGGGTCGAATGGTTCTGGAGTAGCGACCGCGTACAAGAAGGCGTAGTGTCCGATATGGCACTCGTACTGGTAGGGAAAAAATAAAAACAACGAATACACAACGATCCTTTTTATTTTAGGAAATTTCACAATAAAAGTCTTGATTGGATCTTATCCATAAACGGCAATATGCACAGCAAATATTATACTAAAACCTTAACCTAATTAAACCAAAGAAACTTATGATTTTAAATCCATACAAATATTTACAATAGCCCTTATTCATGAACGAATTTTAACTGAAGCTTTAACTTAACTTATTGAGTACTTCAGGTAACAATTTTTTTTTTTTTTTTTTAAAACCTTGTGTTGTGTTTTGTCAGTTTAGGATCGAACAGATTGGTATTGAAGCCAAAAAAATAAGTTCACGAAAAAGGGCGAACTTTTTTACAATATTGTCCAAAATTCATACCGAACCGTGGCTAAAATTGAAAATTAAAGTGAACTAAATTCGATACCCTGTTTACGAAAGGACCTTTGCATCCCTTCTTGAAACACGAAGTAAGCATAAGATTAAAAAATATTTTCAGAATATGACACTCAATTTTGTCTGTAAGATATTTATTTGTTATTTGGATTTCAGAATAATATTATTTGTTATTTAGAGTATTGCATTTCGTTGTCTGTAATTTGATTGATGTACAATTTATGACAAAAAATAAACTGGAAGATTAATTTAAAAATGCTTTTAATTATTCTGAGTGTCGTATCTTTATTATTTCAAATGTAACTTTATTTTAATAAACAATTTTTTACTTTGTACAGGTTATACGTATATCGTCTTTGGAAATAATTACATCTTAACAAAATATTGCATTTTGATTAAATTAAAGTATGTAAGTATTAAAATTAAACTAAAACAACATAATATTTATTGTATAGAAGCAAATGACAATATTTTTTATTTTTTTAAATCGAACGACCCGTTATCCCAACTAACTAAAAATCATGTTCTCCAGCGAGAAACACAATAGAAGCTTATTATTTTTCAGAACATTAGTTTATATAAAAAGAAAAGATTGATTTCAGCATTCGACATACCATTTGGAAGTTAGCTTTTTATCAAAACATTGATTGTCATCTGCTCCAAGTATTATGATAACTAAAAACAACTCCAATTAACTCTATACAATAGCAGCTTATAGTTCAACATTCAGTTTTAAAACATTTACTAATTGGAATTAAACCTGTAACTAAATTTTTTATCTATACAGACTCAAACACACATTCAACGATTACCACTCACGATTCTTTTCATATTATGTCCCTTTTTAGGCCCATGACCACACCGCTAACTACCAACATAGTCTGTACATTTTCTTTCAAAGAAACATTATTTATTTACATTTATTAAAACTTTGGTTTACGCCATGAAAAATATTATCGAATTACCCAATCCATACACCAAGATTTATTATCTATTTTTTATTTTTTAAATTATTTTTTGTTGCTTTCAAACACGCACGTAACTTAGTGTATTACACGTAAAGCTATTTTTATTTTCTGCATGATAATACAAAACGGTGTATCTAAAGCTGTTCCTTCATTAAACCTATTTGGTTTGGTTTTGGTTACTTTGGTTATGACTAGAACTATACGGAATGTGTCAGTATCATTAAGCCTTACTCTATTTCAGAAAATTATTCTTGGAATGTCAGCTTCCATTGATATTGAGGAAAAAGTGTATGACTATCAAACGTCATATTAAGGTTGTCAATTAGACTGGCTGTGCCTCTTCATGAGACATACTTGGATGATAAAGTAAAACAAAGTTGTATTATTAGATATTTTCATATGAACGAAATATTTTTTCTGACGTGTCTATGAGTCGTTGAGAAATGGAACTAGCACTGATAAACAAGCCAGCGTAAGTGCCATAAAGAAGTTCACCTCTGAAAGAGAAAAATACAAAACATTTAAAAACAGTTTAATTAAATACAGAGCAAAACTATAATTTTTTTGTTGTAGTATTGCTTTTCGAAACGAGAAATATGGGATTATCGTAATATGTTCGGGTTAATTAAACACACAATAATTAACAAAATAGTGGTGGATTGCTTTGTGAAATTTTCTGAATATTAATGTTTAATCTAGCTAAAGCAGTTGTTTGACTTTCATTGTAAATATTTACTGGTAATTTCGATATGAACTGATTCACAGTAAATGAAATTCATTTACTTTTTGAAATTCCACTCCACTTTAGTAGTTAAAATAACAGTGAAAACTAAAGGTAGTAAAATGGAAAATAGTAAAGAAGAGAATGAAGATAAACTACCTCTAGAACTAACTGCTGCTGCAAGTTGCATGTCTGCTGCAGTGGGCATCTCAGGAGTGGTGCTTATAGGTCCTGAAGACAAAGAAATAAATTATATGATAGCATAATTTATAAAATCTACATAGGTACATTTCAAGTAGCTCAAACACAAAATGGAGCGTTGTAACTCTAGGTAGAAGAATCGTTTACGTCAATTACTAAAGCAATTCCCTTATTTCGTGTAGATTGCGAGAACGCTTACCATCAAGTTACCGTTTACGTACCGAGACTGTTACATTCTTAGTTTATGTAGGGAATATTGCTACGAAGTTTATTAAACATAGCAGTTTATTATGCAATGATTTGAGAACGGCTCTTTTTGTTTAAGCATTATTAGGTATTGGCTTAATAAAATAATAAAAATGGTTTTGGTTTATATAGATGATTTCATAGTGCTCTGATAAAAGCTTAAGACATTTCTTAAAGATTCATCATTTTTAATGTACTTTTGATGGCATATTCTATTAGAAATAAGTCGCATTATTCCTACTCAACTCTCATACTCTAAGCCTCTCTTGCGTTATGCTATGTTCTGCATCTTGCATCCTTAAATTCTGTATGCAAGTGTAATTTTACAGTATCGTTAGCCTATCTCGCAGCCGCATGCGGGTTGACTTCATAGTAACATTTTTCGTAATTAAATCACCCGCTCCGAGCACAAAAAATATTTCATAAGTTAATTTATTTTTGGCACACGGGTGAAATTTGTTGCAAAGCTTTGTTCGTTATATTACGCTGGCTCATTCTTGGTATGATATGTGCATGTAAAAATAATTTTACTTTGACGAAAGTGATATGATGACAAACAACAAAAAAAAACACTATACAGAGTTTAAAAATTCTTAATATTAAGTTTTATGACACGCACATATTTATTAACTGTATAATAATTTATTTATAACCTAACATAACATCACGCCTGTAATCCCCAAAGGGTTAGGCAGAGGTGTACCTGAAGTACACCCTTGTTATGTAATAGCGGGCGAGCCTATTGCCATCAACCGGGCATACATCCAGAGTCATGTTACTGAGAATTGTTTATAACTCAAACCTATATTCACATAAACATAGAAATGTGTTGTAATTCCGATCACGTTCCCACCAAAAGTAAAATAAAAACCAAATGTGAAAAAATGTCCCAAACGACATCCAATAGTTTGTCAACAGTAAATTGGTCGCGTACCCTCGAGACGTCACTATCGATGTGACTAACTAAAAAAACTCTATCCATCATAATCCATCTTTCAATGTCCAATCTAAAAAGTTTTTCGGAGGTAAATTTCCAGTGCTTGTTGACTTTTCATTAGGATCATAAAGGAACAAACGCTGAGAAAAAATGTTTGAGCGCCCACCGATATTCTATTAAGCGCATTTACCCTCCACAATGGACTTAACGAAGCATAAAATTATTCACGAGGACTGTAGGAAACGTTCGTCTCATGTACTTTAGATAGCTGTGTACACAAACTTTCTACTGATAAAAAGCTTAGAATGCCCCTCTCGAAAATTATTCCGCAAAATTGTTATTTTCATGGCTCCCGTTAAAAAATATAGGTACCATTCCTTATTCTTTGCGCTCCTAGAGGGGCACAATAATGACGTCCGTAGACTCATAAAGCGGTTAAGTTGCTTTTTTTAAATAAATAAACAGCTTTTAAGCCGCTTTGCCGTTATTTTTTTGTATTTTTTTCATCTTTGTCAGCTTTAAAATTTTAATGTGTTTATTATCTTTCAATACGAAAATATGTTTTTTTGCGATCCATAGATAGTTTTTTAAATTATAGCTACTTACATTATATCATATTAGTTTGAATAACGGAGTACCTAATTAGCCTCTGTGAGCCTCAAATTCTACCAATAGGTTCCTACTCAATTCAGTTGACAGATTTATTATAAAATTGAATTGTACTTTATTACATGTACGCTATGAGTGTAGACGACATCAATTTTGTCACAGCATAAAAGCATATTTTTAGTCAAACGAAACTATTTGGTAGCAGAACGGCGAATCAAAGGGAATAGAGCTATTCGAAAGAATTTTCTACTGGAAATGTTATTCGAATCTTGATTATTCCATTGAGCACTATTATGCAAATTAAAAACATTTAGAATTCACTCGCTCACCGTTGAGTGCTAAAACATTTTTCGCGTATATTTAAAACCGGGTTATGCCAGCTTTTTTGAGTGTACAAAACATTTTCGGTGATAAATAGATTTTAATGTTCATGCACGTTTTGATGTCACTGTATTACATAGGTATTATTCTCTGCTTTTGATTGTTTGAAATGATAATAAATGTTAGACATAAGCTATAAATTTTCTACCTTTTTCTTTTCTATCTATTTTTACATAGACTTTAGTCAATAACACACAGGCTTTTTATATTACATGTTCCAGCATAAAAAGTGAAGTAGTACTTTTATGTATATCGCGTTCTCGATTTAGTTTCAAACATGCGGCATGGCCACGGGGACGGGCATCGCGAACGGTGGTGCTTCTTGCGAGGCGGCAATTCATGCGGCAAAGTTTGCAGGCCACGGGCAGAAGCGTTCGCCGCCGCGACCAGTATAGACCGAGAGCGAAATGTCTCAAAAAGTTATTTTTTTATAGCTTGGAGAGAAGTAGTTTTTTGGTAAAAGACATAATATTACTACTTATATCCAGATATTTTTACGATTATACCCGAATGAGTGTCAAAATCGTTAATTATATTGTAATGAATATTCAACCACATCATCTGCCTAGCCTTTTCCCAACTATGTTGGGGTCGGCTTCCAGTCTAACCGGATGCAGCTAAATACCAGTAATTTAACATGGAGCGGCTGCCTATCTGACCTCCACAACGACTGGTTGTCAGACTTTCGGGCTTCTCACGACCCGTATCGATTGTCAAAGATCCACGAATAACAGCCAGGACCAACGGCTTAACATGCTTTCCGAGACACGGAAGAGGCCGAGCCTCTACTTAATGATGGTCACCAATCTACAGACCAACCACGGCAAGCGTAGCTTAACCTGAACGATCGACCCGTGCTGTAGTAACACTTAGCCACAAGCCTCTCTATGAATATTCAACCACAACTGTAGAAAAAGCTCAATATAGATAGGATAGGATAGCTGGCCTAGCAATTTCGGCAATAACATTTTCAGTATTCATTATTTCGCGGCGAATACAACTAAGTTTGATTTCTGCACTATTAGCTGCGTCTGCCGCTCGACGATACCGTGGCATGCGCCGAATTGATTCATACATTTGTTTCCGTCACCCGCCGCACCGCCAGACGCTCGTGCGATTCGCTCGGCTAATTTCGCCGGTCGCCCCGCCGTTCGCCGCTACGCGTGGCATGATAAGAACATGTATATACATTTGTTTTAGGCCCTAGACGCCTCGCCATTCCGAATGTCCCGTGGCCAGGCGGCAAACAATTTATGTGTGTTTTAGAAAAATAGCTTTATAGCTGACTCATAAACTTCACACATTTTTATGACTCTTCGATAGTACCTACTAGTCATTCAAATTTCAATCAACCTAATTGACAACAACATAAAGTTGCAATTAAGTGGCAATAACTTATGAAACCAAGGATTTAGAATATACCTTAGGTACGTAAGTTAAGGCTGTATTAATATAAGGGCTGTTACCTGGATAATAAATAGCTTCTTTTCTCACGGCGTATTTCGCCTGTGGTATTCTTAGTGTGCAGATGAATTCTGCTGGCGAAGGCAGGTCCACATCATTGAGGGTCACGGACGAGACTGCTGAGTACCTTCCATTGACTATGTGTACTCTGTGGTCCACTCCTTGTAGGTGCCTGCGTAAAAAAAACGAGAAAATGGTGTTAAAAGCAAAAGTTAATGATGAATTTTTGCAGTTTGGAAAGTATAATATGATTAGGTAATTGTAATCCATGACCATATTGATGTCGTCATCAATAAAATATAATTTTACTAGTATTTAAGACTCATTCTAATTACATTTTGTTTTATTGGTTTACGAAATACCGGAATAGTTATTGACCTAAGCTGCAGTCAAATGCATTAATTTTATCTGCTATTATTATACATCGCAAATAAATGGTCAACATATAAAATAAAAGTCATTTATTCAAATTAGACTGAAAATCAGCACTGTTTGAACGTCAAAATTACTCAAGCCCCCACCCACCCTGCAAAGCTTTTGCAGCCCGATTTTTATCCATTTACAGGCGAGTTTATAATATAATGAAATATTGTCAACAAAAACCAAAGGAATTCAACTTACTTAACTTAACTTACTTCTTACTTAACCTACAGGATTGATGAAATTAAATTGTGTTACAACGCTTTACCAAAAAAAAAACAGTGCCAAAATGTCTGATCATCAGATTCGAAAGGTTTTCACAGCAACCTATCATCGATACTTAAATAGCCCTATTACATTATTATAACGGTCCTTTTATATTTAATCCTGATATATTATTATCCATACTTTACCCCGGGTGCGACTATAAATTTCGGGTTAATGCCGCCCAACTCAACTGGGACTAATATTTAAGTGTATCAGCGCCATTCGAAGCCATTTCGATCTAACATTGTATAGAAACTATTTTGTTTGTAGGCAGCCATCTTGTTTTTAAACACTATTTGCTTTAGAGACAGTTTTTTTCCCGACTACAAAAAAGCTAAAAGGAAGTGTAATAAACTTGAGAAATTAGGGTTAGGTTGGTGTTATTGGGTTTTTCCATCAGGAATTTAACAGTTGCAGCTCGGAGTCTGGATTTGTGCCCGGTTGATGGCAATAGGCTTGCCCCTATTACATGGGACTTAAACACAACTGGCGAAATGTGGGTGTACTAATAGGTACACCTCTGCCTAACCGTTTGGGGAAACAAGGCGTGATGTTATGTATTGTTCGTTATTTTTTACAGCCTTTTCTAATTTTAATTTTAATTTTAATCTATGTTTACCTAAATAAATTTAATTGTACAGTATTTACCTTCTCGTGCCTCCCTATCGCTTTTAATCTTACCCTGCGAGACTATTTCAAAGCAAGAACGTATCGATTTTCTAATTATACATGATCAGCCCTACGGACTATATTGGGGCAATTTTAATTCAAGAAATAGTGACCAGGCATCTTCAGGGCTTGCTCATTCTATTATAGACCTCATCCATTGCTTTCCATCAGGCGAGATCGAGGTAAAGAGCTGGCCCATATCGCGATAAAAAAAAAAAAAAATAAACAAAGCAAGTAAAATAAAAACGTGTAAATTAACGCTACAATTAAAAGTTCAGGGGGCCTAAAACGGCCACAAGCAATTCATTTTATGAATTCCCAGTAATTCCTCTATGGTGACACATATTTTTTTAGAATCATATTCAATTCAATTCTTATTAGAATCATAATTGGTTTGAATTGCGTAACTTGAATTGAACGCAGATAATATTATGAATTGTCAGTTTGTGACAGTTTGTTTGATTCATAATATTATGATTTTGCCAAAGTGGCTGTTTTAAGCCCCCTGTTCATAACACAGCTCCACCGTTACCATAGTGTAGATCATGTTTTTTTAAACAATTTCATTTTCATAAAATTTGGTGGAAAATCAACGCGCCATATATGAATACGAATCTACCACTTTCACGCCAATCTTATTTCGACACAAAAAAACTAGTTTCGGAAATATAGTTTTGTCAAAGACACAGTGGAAATCCAATTTATATCTAATGTAACCACTTGTATTCTGGACAATCTCGCTTGTATAAAAATATTAGGTTTTTATCGTCACATTTTTTTACATACCTATGTAAATATTCAAAACCTTCACAGCCCCGTATTGAGATATAGTAAAAAAAAAAATACAAAAAAAAAATGCATATTCTCCCCAAGGGTCACGAAGGCAGATAAAAAGTATGAATGGAATTACAACAGCTGACATTACATTCAATTTAATTACACAAATTAACATAGATAGCATAGCCTCAAGGCTCTAAACGCGCGCTACGCACCTGACCTTTCTGAAGAACATTATACACTATTAGAATTCTAAGGCAGAAGTTTGATTGCAGCAATTAGTTCAACTGTGGCTGAGAACATGAAGACATGACATCTATGATATAAGCCCGTCTGTCAGTCGCTTGTACAGAGAAAATATTAAAAATGTTACACGCAGGTGGTCCCAAGACTTTAAATACGCGCAACGCACCTGACCTTTCTGAAAACATTATACACTATTAGAAATCTAAGGCAGAAGTTTGATTGCAGCAATAGGGATGATGACAAAAAAAAAATTCAGTCCTTCTTTGAGATTATAAAACAATATTGAACACGTATTTTTTATTTTTTTACGTATTTTTTACGGCGATACATTGAGGTAAAATGTGCCATGACGTCACGAGTATGTAGATTTTATACCTACTAGTGACGTAGCGACCCCCACTCCCCAACTTAAAATGCGTTTTATCTAATTCATTTTTTATTAATATGATAAAGCTAAAAATACGTGTCTAATATGTTTTAATTATCTGACTGACGGACTTATTAAAATTATTTTTTTTACCCAGGCATCATTCCTATTAGTTCAACTGTGGCTGAGAACATGAAGACATGACATCTATAGTATAAGCCCGCCTGTCAGTCGCTTGTACAGACCCAAGACTTTAAACGCGCGCTACGCACCTGACCTTTCTGCAGAACATTATACATTATTAGAAATCTAAGGCAGAAGTTTGATTGCAGCAATTAGTTCAACTGTGGCTGAGAACATAAAGACATGACATCTATAATATAAGCCTGTCTGTCAGTCGCTTGTACAGAGAAAATATTAAAAATGTTTCTCACAGGTGGTCCCTAGTAGCGTCTACACAGCTAAAGTCGTACATAAACCTATTCAACAGCGAAAGTCTCGAGAAACAACACACGAATATTTTTATAATGAATGTACAAACTAAAACGATCTCAACTTTCTAATTTAACTTTGTGTAACCAACATTACAAGCGGCGACCACATATTTGCTGGGAACAATGAAGTTTTCCGTCCTCGGGGAAATATGTCTTGAAACTAACAACAAAATTTAATCAAAGGAGAATGTTTTAAAAACTACGAACATAGACTCGGCGAGGCTTTGAATTATTTGCGGTGATTTCTTACTGCGTGCTCCCTATCTTTTAAGCAAAACATCGCATTCTTTAAGTAAAAAGTCAGAAAATGCATTTTCCTTTTTGTTATCCTTGCCGTAATGAATAGGGAGCGGGGAAAAATATTTGTACAGGGAAATTTAATTATAGCTATCTGCATTTAGAGCCTTGAGCGATGTTAATTTCCGAAATTTAATTAAATGGAATGTCAGCTGCTGCTGTTCCATTCTTATTTTTCATCTGCCTTTCTATTAACCCTTGGACAAAATATGCATTTATTTGTTAGTTAACCTATTTGTCCCAGTGCTGGGCAAAGGACTCCCCCACAGTCTTCCTTATAATGTGCCAATCGGTCAGGAACGAGTCCAAATCGTCACGCCAGCGCTTTTTATACATTCATTTACTTTATTTTGTTTTTATTATTTGTTGTTATAGCGGCCATACCCACCCACACTCTGTGAAAATCTCACGTGTCTACCTATTACAGTTCAAAAGATACAGTCCTGTGACATACGGACGGACGGGCGGACGGACAGCGGAGTCTTAGTAAAAGGAGTTGGCACCCTTTGGGTACGGAACCCTAAAAATGAGAAAAATATGCAAATAAAAATACTCGGTGACCAAATGAAATTTTTTAGGAAATATTTTATAGCCAGGTACTTGGCAGGTGAACCAGATGGTAGCCAGCCCGACCAAGTTTAATCTTGGCCTCAAACGTTGCCAAGTCTTTTATTCCCCTATAATCAATTGTTCGAAATGTGATATTATTGCCCTGTGGATTTTTGAAAGATTGTAAAGTAAACTTTTGTTACGCAGTGAGGTGTCAAAACGTTTCAAATTGCCTTCTTAAAAGTTGGAATTCAATCTTTTGGATATTTTTGTGATTTGTGTGGTCTCTGCAGACCTTTAGTCTCTATATATGTAGATGAAGATATATTAATACAGTACCTGGGCGACCGAGCTCTGTTCTGGTGAAAATAGAGAATGCTCATTTTATGGAAAGTTCATACTAATTCCATGGTGCCATGATAGTAGGTACTTACTAATTCCATGCTGCCATGCCATTATTCAAAGGTGTCATTAATCTTGTTCTAAACTTTAGGTGACCTATCTCTACTCGGGTGAAAATACGGAGAAAACGAATTTTCCCAGACATGAGAGCTAGTTAGATCGATTTTTTGCACCTATAAACCCCTATATTTATTTATTTATATATACTTTATTGTACACCAAAAAAAACATAACAAAAAAAAAAAAAAACAACAACTACAAAATATACAATGCTTATATTGCAACTTTCATCGAAATTGTTAGAGCCATTTTCGAGAATGTGATTACAAATATATATATTTATATATCATCTTCATCTTTACATACTTAATCTCAGATTTTGATCACGCTAGGTCAGATGGAAATAAGTCCATGTACATTGTGATAATAGGTAACGATAACGTAGACACCTACGATGATTGCTCAGTCTGTATTTACGAACCAATCACCGTATCATATAAATTACTGATTGAGCATCAAATTTAGACAACCGTGAGCAATATAATTCACATCGTTGGATTTCATTGCTGTGTTTTAAATCATAAATAACGTATACTCTTTTTACGACTAAAATCTTATACTAAAAAGGTTGATATTTTACAATTTTATCAACACAGAAGCATCAGAAGCTTGTGGCTAAGTAATAACAGCCGCACGGTACGATGGTACAATCGATCAGGTTAAGCTACGCTTGCTGCGGTTGGTCCGTGAATGGGTGACCATCTTTACATAACAAGACCCCTCCGTGTCTCGGAAAGCACGTTGAGCCGTTGGTCCCGGCTGTCATTCGTAGATCTTTGATAGTCGTTACGGATAGTTAGAAGCCCAAAATTCGGTCAACCAGTCTTACCAAGGGGTACCTAGTGTATAGGTTATGGAGGTCAGCTAGGCAGTCGCTTGATGTACAATATAGGTATTCAGCTGCATCTGGTTAGACTGGAAGCCGACCCCAACATAGTTGTGATGATGAAAAGCATCAGATGCTATATATTGTTTTTCGGTACAGAATTTAGCAATAATGTCAAGAATGCGCAAAGAGGAGAAATTCAGAAGTAAATATTCGCCAAATTGCGAAACAACATTACGTACGACGAAATAGACAATAACTGTGAATTGATCTAACAATAGAACAAGGAAACAATACGAAACTAAGCACCGTGAACCGTGAAACACCTCAAATCCCATCCAAATGGTTCGGGACATTCCATATCAAATTGCGCCCAGCACATTACATGGACACTTCCCGCAATGCGGTTGCTATGTGCCACGGGTAACTTCATACGTCTATTTCTGACCACCTAACATAGATACCTAATACTACCTTTACCAACCCTTGTGACATCAACAATCGCATCGGCAAAGGTAGGTGAGGGAGGTCCATCTAAGATGGCCGAATGCTTCCTTATCAAGAAAATGGGAATGGTGGAAATTAGAGGGAAATCAGAGGACCGTTCTATAATTCTTCATCTTGTAAACTATTGTGGCAAGGTTGAAACTTGGAACGTCCTTTGTAGAGAACAATTAGAACGTATAATCAAGAAATTGTATCAAATTATTGAGCGTTGCTTTAAACCTTGATTAAATTAACACTTTTCTAAGATAAAAATGAAGCGTGATTTTATTTTGAAGCTTATTTTCTTGTTCTAATTATGTAATATTTAACGTTTTACGCACAGATTACCTTGAGGAAAGCCTATTTAACTTTGAACATGAAAACAGTACTATAATCTTTGCTGTTAGCAGGGTAACTTAACTTTGGTGAGTTTATTTATATTATTAAAGACCACGTACGCACCTCTGACTTTTTGGCTTCATGTACCAGTTTAATTATCACTAGCTTCAAAAACGGTGAAGGAAAACATCGTGAGGAAACCGGTATGCCTGAGAGATATTTCTCGACGGCATGTGAAGCCAAGTCAGAGGCCCATGGTCCAGGTTAGTCAGTAACCACACGAAAAGAAGAAGACCTACTAAGAATGAGTAGAAAGCCCGTGGAAGTGTTTGTGTCTGCAGAACGAAGAACCAACGACTTCATAGGTTTATGATGAACAATTAATAGATGGATCAACTTATACGCAAAGGCATCGCTGAGTATTATATCCTGAGTTCAATGTCACGGGCACTTTTCACTGGGAAATTTAGATGATTGGTCCAGAGACTGGATTTGGGTACTATTATTGCCTGCCCCTTCAGCCATGTTACAAAATGGGATGAATAACATATTTGGCAATATATGGGTATACATATACCTTAAACTCTTCGGAAATAACATATTTGGCAATATATGGGTATACATATACCTTAAACCCTTCGGAAATAACATATTTGGCAATATATGGGTATACATATACCTTAAACCCTTCGGAAATAACATATTTGGCAATATATGGGTATACATATACCTTAAACTCTTCGGAAATAACATATTTGGCAATATATGGGTATACATATACCTTAAACCCTTCGGAAATAACATATTTGGCAATATATGGGTATACATATACCTTAAACCCTTCGGAAATAACATATTTGGCAATATATGGGTATACATATACCTTAAACTCTTCGGAAATAACATATTTGGCAATATATGGGTATACATATACCTTAAACCCTTCGGAAATAACATATTTGGCAATATATGGGTATACATATACCTTAAACCCTTCGGAAATAACATATTTGGCAATATATGGGTATACATATACCTTAAACCCTTCGGAAATCCAGGCGTAATGTTAATATGTTGGGTTAACGAAATAATTACCGTAGCACAGATAGAAATAAATACGTCTAAAAAGCAAATAACTTGCAATAAATCCGACAATAGGGATGTTGCCTGGGAAAAAAACTATTTACTCCGTCAGTCAGATAACAAAAAAATATTAAACACGTATTTTTTGCTATAACATATTAATAAAAAACGGTTTAGATAAGACGCATTAAAGTTTGGGAGTGGGGCTCGTTACGTCACAAGTCAGTATAAAATCTACCGGCCAGTGATGTCATGCCACATAATTTAACGCATTGCTTATTGAATGTATTGCCGTAATCTTTTGATTACGTAAAAAAAGAAAAAATACGTGTTCAATATTTTTTAATAATCTACCTGACAGACAAAAAATATTTTCTTGTCGACATCCTTATTTCCGAATTGCAAAGAAAGATTGAAAACTGGGTTGCATAAAACCACGGTAACCAGTAACCTACATTCAAAATACTCCAGCAATTTTGACAGCAAATTAACTGACACTCTTAAATTTTTCCACACGGAAAAAAGGAAAAGAGTAGTTAGTCGTGTCTAACTTTTTTAAACCAAATAGTTCCCGCTTGGAACTTTAATTAAGTACGACGAGTTTTTCATAGCATAAATATTTCTAGTAATGATTTTCAAAGAATTTCCTGGTATCGTTGAGAGGTTTTGAATTATAGTTTTCGCATTAACATTAATTTGATAATTATGGTAGTACCGACTCATTTTTATATTTAGTTCGTGTTTTATAGGCCAGTAAATCTTCTGGCCTTCACTGAAACAATCTCAAATCTGGTTCCTATTTTAGCTAACAATGAAGAAAGAAACATAACTTTTTGGTTCTATAACCATCAACATTAACCTGTTCACATACATAATTTACTGTTCAATACAGGCGCATTCTCCGAAGGGGCAGGTGAACATCCTCATTTCTCTAGTAAAGTGAAGTCTCATGAAAACGGGAGCAAGCCTTTTGCCACTAACCAGTTGAGTTGCTACAGATAATTCTGATAGCTCCGCAGTCGGGGTTGCGAGTATTTAACGTTTGGCGTTTCGGGGGACTGTCTTATGTAATTTTGACGTTCGAAAAGTGCTGATTCTCAGCCTAGTTAGAATAAATGACTTTTGAATTTTTAACGAGGTAGTCTAGCAACAGTCAAAAACAACTACTACTATAAACTAATAGTTGAAAATCTTTATTTAAAAAAAGTCCTCACTGTTTGTTGGAAAAAAACTAGTCAAAAAATCTTATTTTTGGCACTGTTGAAGGGTTATTCCTGTCAAGTATTGACTGGGTCAAAAAACAAATTTTACCCTAAAGGCTTTATTAGGTTATGAAATCAGCGTTTTGTATGGAGAACCTTAAAGAAGTTGCATTTTTCATACTAACATTTTCTTAATTTATATAACAACCACGAACACGAATGTTTTAAAACTTTTATGCACTAATGTTTAAAAACTAAGTTAACGAATATGCCACTTAGATTAAGCGACAAAAATAAGTTTTGGCTAAGTTAAAACAAATAGTGGTCATTTCTGCTAACAAAATGAAGAGTCATTTTTAAGGTATTTCTTATGTTTATAAAACTATAAATCAAAGTATAAGTAAGTAATAAGGTTTTTTACTATTGGTAGTTGTCTATGATGGTCATTATTCGATATAATATCAAGCAATTGAAGAATATTTTAAATCATAGAAGTGACGAGGTTCTCTATTTGTGAGAAAACGACGCCAATTTCATAGGTAAGGACCCAATATTAAGGAGCTACTTACTTTTCTGGTGTTGCTATGGTGAGATTTGGCGAAGGGAAGGCCCCATCCGCCGCACAGATGACGTTCACCGTGTCGTCATCTGTCTTGTTCTGGATCAGCCGGAAACTCGTCTCCGGCACTGGAATTTGATAGTTTTGTACACGACATTAAAGGTTTGTTTGTGGAGTTTATGAGTGGGTGTGAGTTGGAGGCAAAGAGACGTATTATGTGTGTGGTGAGGACTTTGTAAGAGCGTTGACGAGGTAAAGAGAAGTGCTTGTTTCAGCTTTAACACGCCTGCAAGTGTGAGATTAATAATGCCACGGTAAAAGTAACCATGTATAGATTTAACAGCCAAGTAGGTACATAAACACAACTTAAAACGTCGCCGTTATGACTCATACTGCCCTTTACTAAATCAATCTGCTTAGCCTAGAGGTCAGCTTGGAAGCTGACCTAATAAAAGATAAAATACTGGTATTCAGCTGCGTCCGGTTAGACTCCGGTCTAACTGGATGCAGCTGAATATTATATTGAGTATTTTACATGGAGCGACTGCCTATCTGACCTCCACAACCCGGTAACTAGGTAATATGATACCCCTTGGTAAGACTGGTTGTCAGACTTTCGGGCTTCTGACGACCCGTAACGACTGTCTAAACTCCACAAATGACAGCCAGGATCAACGATTTCACGAGCTTTCCGAAACACGGAAGAGTCCCGGTATGTAAAGATAGTCACCAATCCACGGACCAACCCTGGCAAGCGTAGCTAAACCTGATGGATCGACCCGTGTGACTGTTATTACTTAGCCACAAGCTCTTCATACTTCCCTTCACTATAAGGTGCATTAGGGCAACATAAATACTGTTAAGTATGTTTATAAGTTAAGTGTTCTTTCAGTATTCGTGAGACATGGCAAACTCGACTCGACTTGTAGATCAGACTAGTCAGATAAATCTACTACTACTGCCTAGCCTTTTCCCAACTATATTGGGGTCAGCTTCCAGTCTAACCAGATGCAGCTGAATACCAGAATTTTACATAGAGCGACTGCCTATCTGACCTCCACAACCCAGTAGCTGGGTAATACGATACCCCTTGGTAAGACTGGTTGTCCGACTTTCGGGCTTCTGACGACCCGTAACGACTGTCAAAGATCCACGAATGACAATTGGGACCAACGGCTTAACGTGCTTTCCGAGGCACGAAGGAGTCTCAGTATGTAAAGATGGTCACCCATCCACAGACCAACCCGGCAAGCGTAGCTTAACCTGATGGATCGACCCGTGCGGCAGTTATTACTGAGCCACGAGCTCCTCAGACTAGTCAGATAAATGTAAAATGAAAAAAATACATCACAATCTCAAACTAAAACTCAACAGACATTAAGCCATTTCTTACTTACAATAAAACAAAATAGGAATAGTTGCTGAATACTAACAGGTTGTTAACCAACCGTTAACGATCTCTATTAAATTATTCTTCCCTCAGTTAACTCATATAACTTACTTTGAACACGCAGCTGATACGTTTTCTTTCTTTCCTGCTTTTAAATGAATTGGCCATGTGCATGTCAATTCGAAATTAGGTTGGGAACTGGGCCAAGTTCCACCAATTGTGGTTACAAACGTTGGTTTTTAGACAGAATGACCAAAATAAAACGATAGCTGTCCTATGGAAAAAATATTCGAATTCAACGATTGTTTTGAACTTAATTTGTGCGCCTGTCAATGTCAAAATAATAGTGTTAGGTTGGGTTAGGTTTAAATAATGACAATAATAACTTAACGAATAATACGGCAGCACTGTGCAGACGACACGAGTTGTGTAGACCATATTAAGAGACGTCGGGACACTGAGGAGATAACCGGGTGGTTGAATTCAATACTAACAACCTCCGACTTTGACAGCTCGATGCGCATTGTTATAAAAATTGAGTTAAACACCGATATTTTCTCAAGTACATTTCAAAAGATGTTCAGGTATTATTCGACGAACCTCTTTGGTTAAATGTAACATTATGACAGACCCCGCCCTTAAATGTACACTTATTTGTTTTTCTTTACATTAAAGTAACCTACATTCTAAAAAGCTGCAGCATTTTCACATGCTACCAGCATACATAACCCCGATTGCATGAAGTCGAATTGGAATAGAGCAGTTCGGTATAGTTTTATTTGGCCGGAAGGCTTACAAGTGTCATTTACACAAAAAGAGCGGGTTGCGGATAGCAGATGTTGAATGTATAATAATGTAAACCCAGTTTGGTTAAACAAAAAGGATATCCGATGCATGGGAGAAGCTGTAGCAAGTACTAAAGGCTAAAAAACTTTTTACAAAAAAAAAAAAAACAACTGACTTCCGAAAAAAAACACTACAAAGTGAAAAATAACTTTGATTTCGGAAGTCGTTGTCTTTGGTTTTGAATTTTCATTTTTTGCCACCGACTTCCTTACTGACTTTTTATTTTTCACTTTTTAGTTGTGGTACCTACCCCACACAAAGTCGAATACCACTGCCTGCTATGTTAATAACAGTCACAGGAAGTTATCATCATTATCATCCACATATACTAAGTGGGAAAAATACGTATTATTGAAGCTTACTCAAAGAATTTTCAAAATCGGTCGATAACTGACGGAGAAATGGACGGAGGTAACATAAAAAAAAAAAAAAAAAAAAATATAAGCGTCGACCATATAACCTCCTCCTTTTTGGAAGTCGGTTAAAAAGGAAAACTTAGAAGACGAAGTGGATAAAACCGTTATAGTAACAATTAACCAAGGAGACGACATAAAGGTTGATAAACTCGACATCGATTAAAATGGATCGATATCAAGTGTTCATGAGGAGCTCGTGGCTAAGTAACAACAGCCGCACTGGTCGATCCATCAGGTTAAGCTACGCTTGCCGGGGTTGGTCAGTGGATGGGTGACCATCTTTACATACCGAGAATCCTCCGTGCCTCGGAAAGCACGTTAAGCTGTTGGTCCCGGCTGTCATTCGTGGATCTTTGACAGTCGTTACGAGTCGTCAGAAGCCCGAAAGTCTGACACCAGTCTTACCAAGGGGTATCGTATTACCCAGTTACTGGGTTGTGGAGGTCAGATAGGCAGTTGCTCCATGTAAAATACTGGTATTCAGCTGCATCCGGTTAGACTGGAAGCCGACCCCAACATAGTTGGGAAAAGGCTATAATAGGCAGATTGATTGATCAAGTGTTCATTTAAGCCTACTTTAATAATCCATGTTCGTTTACCAAGAGCTCAATCGGAAAGAAATATCAAGTATAGGTACCTGGATAGCCTAAAAATACAAAATGTTTTCAGTAGAACAAACTCTAAGTCAAAGAGATAAGAAAAGATTATGCGAGGTCATCGTGAAATAAAAAAACAATGACAACTTCACAAACAGTTGTTTACTTAACCTCAAATGAATGAACCAATTTGTACGTAATTTATTCTTACAATAACATCAAAGATGCCTGCAACATTATATCTGTCTATGGCAACATTTAATAAAACAAGGTAATAAAAAGCTTGTTCAAGATAACAGCAACGCAGACTGTACTGTGGATAAACTTATCAGCCATTAGTTTCACTTACGTAATTATTTATTATTTGTAAAGCTAATCAACTAATCCTCATCAAACGAAGCTAATACACATAGCAGGAATAGGTTAACCACGGAGGGTAAAAAGGGTTAGACATAATGAACTTTCCAATAGCCAGTATCCACTTTAAACGTTGGTCTATTGGAAATTTTGTAATCATTATAATTACACATAAATCTATATTAAGTTAATTAATATAGATTTATGTATTCAAGTACAAAACATTCATTTGAATAATTTCAAAGTTCCAGCGGGGTAATTCCGTAACACGCATAAAAAGAATCACAATTGATCGCAATAGGTTTCATTTTGACAGTTCACCAACGTTCATTGCGTTATTTAGGTTGTTGAGCAGACGAATTTTTCAAACTTAAGCAATGGATTAGCAATATCCTTCAAAACTCTCGGATTGAGATTTAAAGTGTGTTACACAAGTAGGATGCAGTTTGACACATTTTAGATAAAGGACATGAAACTGCACAAGGTGATGACCTAGGAATATTATTAGAGCTAAGATTGTAATGAGAGCAAGATTGTGGTAAGATAGAACAATAGAACGAATACTGAGAAGATGTCTGATAAAGATCTAGGGAAGAAGAAATGCTGAACGAACATGAAAAAAATGGAATAAGAGCAGCGGAATGATGATGATTTATATCTTACTAACTTGTGCCCCGCGGTTTCACCCGTATATGTCCCGATCCCGTGGGAATATCGGGGTAAAAAGTATCCTACGTCTTAATCCAGGTCATGGTCTACCCATGTGCCAAATTTCATTCAAATCCGTTCAGCCGTTTTTTTTTTTTTACGGTTTGTTTGTAACTAACCCGGTGTCAGAGTTTTTTTAAAGCCGCCCATGGGCCTCTGACTTGGCTTCACATGCCGTCAAAAAATATCTCTCAGGCATGCCGGTTTCCTCACGATGTTTTCCTTCACCGTTTTTGAAGTGATAATTATACAATACGCACATCAATCTGAAAAGTCAGAGGTGCGTGCCTTGGGTTCGAACTCGAGACCTATCACTGCTACTAGCCGTTTTTGCGTGATTGAGTAACAAACATCCAAACATACAAACTTTCACATTTATAATATTATACGAGTATATTTATATAGGTAGGATTAAATTCTCATTGTTTGCTGCACCGTTCGACGTCATCACGTCAACGCCGGCAGTCGCTGTTAATCAGCTGGGGCCCGCTGGGGCTCAGTCTCGCATAGGGTCGCAGCATTATGCTGAGCGATGGCCGTTTTGCGTGGACGTGACGCATATTTTCCCCCAACTTGTTCTTTTTGTGTTCTTTCTTTGCGTCATGTTTACGGCAAATAAACGCATTTTTTTTCTTTTGTTACTTTCAGGATGATAATATGACAATATTATAGGTTAAGTTTGTGGAGTTAGATTTTTAACTAGATCAGTCACTTTTAGCCTATGGGTACCTACATGAAATCTCATGCCTCAAAGTTAACCCAGATACTAATATAAATATTATTTGTATTATAATAAGATATTATATAATCTCCAAATTCATTTATTCCTTGAACCACTGTGTATACTGAATAACTGTGTCAGAGGGACTGACTACGTGTTATGCGGGAAAGTAAACGGTTTACGAGGAAGGAACCTACAAATATGAAATTCAATGTTTTCTTAGTATGGATTGGATCTTGCCTTCGAACTTTATGTAAGTTTAACATGAATTTTCGAGTGTACAGTCGCGGCATGTGTGTATGTAAGTGGAGGAGTAAAATGTATGGGAATGAAAATATATGGGTGAAATGGGCCTTGCATAAAGATTAAAATAACATTGATAGTTAGTGTACCGTACTGTAGTGTGGATTAGAATGATGTATATACTTTGAAAATTAATTTTACTGATTATTCATATCTTTTAAGGAATCCATAAATATTATATCTAAAGAAAATACTTCTTGAACATAATTCTACCAACATTTATTAAAAAAATACTCACCAAAGACCGTCATATGTTTACTCTTGACATCCTCATCAAGAAACGTTGACACTACACAAATATATTCACCAGAAATGTCCGTATCTAATTTTACTATTCGAAGAGCTCTATACATTTTTAAGGGGTCATCTGACGCTTTATAATTTAAGTCCACGCGACCCCTCAATATGCCTATGTCCTGGGGTTTTTGTGACACTATCCACTGATACACTGGTTTCGTTTTGCTTCTGAAGAACCATTTCACCATAAGGCCTGGAGTTCTGTTCCCGTACGTGTAATCACAGTCTAATATTACTGAGTCCTGAACACCATACTGAATTATCTCTGGCACTACAAACTTCACAATTTTTATTGCATGTAAACCTGAAATAAAGAAAAAGTTTGGTTAGAAAATGTTTTCATAGCAACGAAGCCTAATTTCAATAATTTGATGGTAATGCGATGTTCAAACATTAATAAGGTAGCTATTAATATTCAGGAATCTGCCTACATTCTCACGCTAGACCCGAGTTTAATGTAAATGGAACTAAATACAAACGGCTTCTCATTAAAGACAGGCTTTCTACCGACAAAGCATTAGAACTCGTGTTTACAGATTTATTTATTAGTACTAAAACAGTAAATACAAGAGTGCTCGCAAAGATAATAAACTTAACTTGAACAGCAAATTCTCTGACTGACAACGTCGCATTAACGTCGACAGGAACAATAATAAATCGGAACACAATATTGACGGAAAGAGGGCATCCAAGCGTTTTCTCGGTAATGTAAATGATTAATATTCATTGGACAGCAACAAACAATTTGCTGAGGACACGTTGTCCCCTCAAGTTGCTTAAAGAAAACTCCCTCTGGCTAATCCATATCCATCAGTCTTGTAGTCCGCGAACCATTAATATTTATGCAATTCCAAGTCAACGCTGTTGAAAGCTTATTTAAATTCATCCTTGGTCCTACTTAAAAGCGAGAGTAGGCACGACCTAAAAATTTGATTCGGTAGCACTTAAATTTTTATTAGTGAATGCTTTTGGAGTAAATATAGCCAAGTGTTAAATAACAAATTCATAAAGAAAAGCTTCTAGATGTGGGAGTTTGTTATTTCGAAACCTTGTACTGTACAGATTTTTGTTGAAGTGTGAAGGCAAGTCTACAACTTTGTGTTAGGCAGGGGTGACGGAGAGGATAACATAATAGCCTCTTAACTGCCAACAAGTTTGGCTACAGCTTTCAACGCCATCGAATCTCTTGACGTACAAAATAGTTGGCTTATTTATGTTCCCCAGTTTCAAAGGTAATATTAAAACGGTATAATTTAAACATAGTTCTGTTTGAAGATCTTCCCTTTCAGCAGGTAAGTTATTTGGTACTGTCGTTGATATTACTTCTGAGGAGTAATTGAATTTAGTCATCTGTGTTGTTGTGTTATATTGACAGTCTGTGAATTTAATATAACATACTGGTACATGATTGCTTGGCTTGTGGCTAACTAATAACAGCTGCCCGGGTCAATCGATCCTACCTCAGGGTATCGTATTTTACAGTAACTGGGTTGTGGAGGTCAGGTAGGCAGTTGCTACATGTAAAATACTGGTTTTCAGCATCCAGTTAGACTGGAAACCAACCACAATATAGCTGGGAAAAGGCTAGGCAGGTCATGATACATGATTGAGATATTCTGGGAAACTATACATGTTTTTTTAACCAAAACTTTGAAAGAGCTGATAATATCGACTTTTTTTTTATTAGTCGAGGTTCTTTTTTTCAAAGTATTCCACCAAAAAAAAAAACAAAGAAAGTCAGGGCAACACGATTTCTTCAAAATGTGACGTCATTACTCGCATTCGTCTGCTTGTCCAAGAGCACTTGCGGTTGCCACAGGACTTCAAAATTCGCACTAACGAGGTGACTATCCTATAGTTGTCACATTTGAATGAAGGCAACGTGAGGTCAGCTGAACGTTAGTTTGGGTAGCGGTGTTGCGGTCGGGAGGCTTCTAGTGACCATTGTTGCGAGGCGATAACGTCAGCAACTCTGCACAAAAGTTCTCCCGAAGAATATAATATAAAATGAAAATGTTTTTCGACCATTTCGCTTTCAATAAAACACAGATGTTTTCCCGTAATCTAGATTCGGGATTTAGTTTAGGATTAAAATGTTTATTGAGGCTGTATTTCGGCTAAACCTTTTGTATTTCTATTTTATATTATACAAGAAAATTCCTGTGTACATTTTTTGTGGCTTGATCTAAAAAGTGTCAGACAGAAACAAGTTCGGGGCAACATTATTATATAGCTAGTCGTATCTTCAAGTTTTCAACGTTTTTGTGGCAAAGTTCTCTCTGTCATGACGTAAAGCCCCTGTTATCATGTGACAACAGCCGGGACCGGCACTTTTTCTTTGTGGTATTCATAATGTACACTGACTGTATAAGAATAAAGAATAATAAAAACTTGGGTAATATTTTAAAGAAAACGTAAAAGTCCGCTATTTATTTTTATTTGAGTAAAATGGATAAGTTACTACGTGATTAAAAAAAAGCTTCGAAGCTTCTTGACAGTCAAAGCTTACATATAGCGTAACAGAATTCCTAAGTGAAAAAAAAATTGTAACTGAGTTTACAAACTCAGTTACAATTTTTTTCATAATGTTTCAAAATAAGAATGATGTTTAGTTTTGTGTTGTTTTTTGCTCTGTTTGTTAAAATTGTATAGATTAGTTTAGTGGATTTAGTTTATAATTGTTGTAACTTTTGCATGCCTACTGGTAAAATATGGCTGAACCTATTCCTTAGCAATAAATATATTGAGTATTGTACCCATATTTGCAAAATAAAATATCTTCATCGTGTAGGTATTTGCGTGGTTTGATGGATATACTATGAAAGCGAAATCTGGTAAAATAAATATTTTATCAATGACAATGTTTGTAATTTCCTTAACATGTCGATTTTGTCTCTAATTTCAAGTCTCTTTTACTTGAATAACTTCTTGAGCCACAAACATTTTTGTAGGCATGTTTTGCAACACAACATCCCATAGGAAATCACAATATGAAACCAACAAAGTTGTGAACACACGAACACACAGAAATCTTGAACAACTGGAAGAAGAGCAAAACCAACTGTTTCTTGTATCTGGTAACATGGATTGTCTAATTAAACTTGGTTAACTCATTTGCCAGGGTTTTGTCTTTGTACAAAACACGTCCGCGAAAATTAATGTTAACTATTGAAGGCTGTGTTCAATTTGTATTGGCAAACTTTGACAACGATGTTCTGGATACAAACCCATTATTACTTAGTTCTATTATCTTGATTATATTTCTCCAACAGTTAGCAGTAATAGAAATTGGTTTCATTTAATTGGCTTCGTTGACAATGGTCTATTTGTGGATACTTGAATGTCTATCGGTCCATTCGTACACAAACGGTCACTCGCATTTGTAATCCATCAAAGGACGCTGAAGTTGGTCCAATATTGGCAATTGCGTACACAACAGGAGCCATTATTTCAGGGTATTGACGAAATCTCATATATCGTGGACCGACTGTTTGCAAAACCAATGGAACCAACCAATTTGGGTGATGCGTTGAAAAGACTCGAAGATTATCATGGTTTCTTAATATTCAAATGTAAAAAGATTTTTTTTTTCCAAAAAAAAAAACAACCGACTTTCATAAAAAACACTACAAAGTGAAAAATACTTTTAATTTTGGAAGTCAGTCAAGTCTTTGGTCGAAAATTCTGAACCAAAGACTTGACTGACTTCCGAAATTTTTATCCACCAACTTCCGAAATTAAAATAGTAGATTATACAACAAGTGAAAAAAAGGGAATTTAACTCGAGGGACTAAGTTGGATCCCGAGAGCAGCGAAGGATACAAGAGTAGAATCCCGAGCGTAGCGAGGGATTCTAGATTTGAATCCTGAGCGGAGCGAGGGATACAAGGACCGAGATAAATAATTTTTTCACGAGTTGTGTACTCTACTTTTTACCATTGACTGCGAGAAAACAAATAGTAGTATAGTATTTATATTTTCTGTCGTAGTTGTAGTGTCTAAATGACTGCCTCGTTGGTCTAGTGGTCGCAAGCGCTACTGCTGAGCATAAAGTCCTGGGTTCGATTCCCAGGTCGGGCAAAGTATTATTGGGTTTTTCTATCAGAAATGTCTCAATAGCAGCCCGGAGTCTGGAATTGTGCCCGGTTGATAGCAATAGGCTCACCCCCTATTACATGGGACTTAAAAACACCGTCAAAATGTGGGTGAACTAAAGGTACACCTCTGCCCAACCCTTCGGGGAAACAAGGCGTGATGTTATGTTATTTATATGTATCACATTTTTGGCGGTATCAAATTTTTTACCATAATTGCTGCTTTAGAACGAAATGATTTCGAAGTCAGTGGTATTCAGTGTCTCATTTTCCAATGACATTAAATAATAAATAAATAAAAATCTTTATTGCAGCCCACACAATCCATAAAAAAACACGATTTTTTTATATAAATTAAAATTAATACAACCACGATAACAGATTGAAAAGAACCTAACTAAAGTTGCCGGGATATTTTTTATTTAATTTAATTGTAAAGCTTCTAGGAAGGAATAGCTCCATCTATCTATCCAGCCAATAGGTACTTTCAGTACGGTTCATTTATTTTTGTACATAGTTTGTTTAATTCGTGCTTGTTCCAAATTCAAAATGTTTTTATTTATTTATTTATTTAGTTGCTAACATGTAAAACACTGGTAAGTAGGCATGCATTCAAATTTCATGACACAGTATTAAGACATGCACCCTGTAAGGGCACTGCAAATGTTTCATATCAATTGATTAAATTATATAATATAATATTGATTCTAATTATTACAATACATTACATTTTGATAAACATTAGTTATTTAATTATTACATTTTATTTCAAATAAATCATTGTTATTAATTCTTTCATGCATTTTAGTCATTGTAGGTAAGCATAATATATTAAAGTCATTTATTATTTCACATATACGTAAGTGCGTCAAGCATATTGTTACAAGGTCAATCAATTCACAATTTGTCAGTTTTAAATTCCTCAACGGTATAGTAGCCTTTCTTTATTAACAGATATTTCAACTGTTTCGAGAAAATTGAGTCATTTGGTAGGGATTTTAAACTTTCCGGTAATTTATTAAATATATTGGCTAGTCTTGAATATGGGCTTTTCCCGATAAATTTTAAGTTTGTGATGGGCAGTATTAGTCTATTCTTGTTCCGTCGGTTATAGTTTTCGTTTAGCTCGATATTAGATTTGAAGAGGTGCCTATTTTTCCTAACGAATATACAACTTTGCAGTATATATATTGCTGGTAGTGTGAGAATTTGTTGTTTAATAAAGTGTGGCCCACAACTCTCTCGTTGGTTTATGTTCATCAATATTCTGATACATGTCTTTTGCTGGATGAAAAGGTCCAAAAAGTCAGTACTGTCTCCCCACAGAATTATACCATAATTTAGCCAGGAGTGCGTACGCATAATATGCAGATAGGGCGGTTTTATAGTCTGTGTTGCATTTCAATATGCTTAGTGCATAAATAAATTGGGACAATTTTGCTCTTTCTTATTCTCTTGTGAGTAAAAGACAGTTTTATTCACTGTTATCGATGAATAAAATGCCCTGTTTCGAGTGACAATGGTAAAAAAGTATTTTGTCCATTTTAGTTGTGGTACCTACCCCACACAAATTCGAATACCACTACCAGCTATGTAAATAATAATGACAGGAACTTATCATCCCCATAGACTAAGTGGAAAAAATACGTATTATTGAAGTTAACTCAAAAATTATCCAAGCAAAGTTAATAAGATTTTTATGAGACTACATAACTTAGCATAACCTTTAAAAAAAAAAACACCATTGTCGGAGAAACGAACATAAAGCCTTCTTTTCGCCGGACGTCGGTTAAAAACAAATAAAAAGCGACATTAGGTCTATGAAGAGAAAACACCAAACTCATCCTGACTACTTGTTGATACCGAAGTTCGATATCTCTAACGAAAACATTGGTTCAGTATAACTTACTAAAACGACCTCATTTACTCCAAATAATCTTTAAGATCACATTGAGACACCCGAACGTTTCTTTTACAAAAGTTCTAAAACCGATGAACACTCCAAAAGCCTTATCTATGGAATAACATTGGCAGTATTGAAAGGCGTTATTATTTTTTAATTCGATTCTGAATCCCTAGTCGACCCTCCGATCTTATTTATATTTAATTTCATCCGGTGAACACTATAGGCATCGTATTTATATCTGAAATCGAATTGGGGCTTCGAATGGCAGTAAGAACGTTAAACTTTATCAATTTTCAACACTATACCAGAAAATTAATTGGAATTGTATTTGCTGATGATTCAATAGAACTGTTCACCTTTTAATATTCATTTTGAAGATGTTCATTATTGAGTATTAAGCTGTTTGGTTAATGTTTATTTATGGCGGATTCGATATCAGTTAGCTGTGATACAAAATTTGATATTGTTGAGCCTAAAGGTTTAAAAATATTTAATGTAACGTTCCCTCTTTGTTTTCAATCAACTCGCTAGTCAATGTGTTTAATTTGTTCTTGAATAGATCATGGGTTCAAATAATATGATGAGTTATGGCCATACACCATAGATGTAGGTAGTGGGATTACTTAATGTAAGAGCCTTTATTCTAAAAGTTGGCAACGTCGCAAATTGCTCTCAAATATTTACTTATTAGGCAATATTATTGAATGGAACTATGAAATATGGCTAACTAGTGAACTAAAATATTAATAATGAATTGAATTTGATTTTGTAACCGTTTTAGTTGTAAAACTAAAACGGTTACAAAATCAAATTAAGTGTTTAGGCATTTACTTTTTTTTACATCTAAAACTAAATAATCGGTTGTTACGATATTAATTATTGCATTTCCATAAAAATATTTTAGTTAACTAGTTAGCCATATTTCATAGTTCCATACAGTAATATTGCCAAATTAATCAAAACAGCGAAATATTTGACATCTATTTGCGACGTTGTCCACTTTCAGAATGCACGCTCTTATTACCGAATTAATTTTCTAAACAGTTCAGTGTTTAGCGATTTTAATTTTTTTTTAAATTATTAAGTGTAATAATTAATGTTTATTACGCTGAGGTGCTTAATGACTTTCAATAAACTAACATCCAGCAAAACAAAACAAACAATAGCATAAACATAAACCATCCAAATTTACAAGGAATCTCCCAAAATATTAACCTTAATACATTTAGAATCAAGCTGAACTAAGCAAAGTAACATTAGGACAATATTTTCGAGTCCCAACCGACAAAAGGTCACGATATATTATTTCCCAGTGGCAACCTCTGGGCAAGTCTGCGGCTATTAATAATGGGTTTCCTTTGCCTACGGTACATGTATGTGACAGTAACGACAATGCTTTTACCGAGTCATTTATCGTGTCGGGGTTTTTTTTATTTAAATTCTTTTTTTTTTGTTTGTTTGTTTGTTTGGGTTTGTCAGTGTGGAGTGCTATATCTCATTGATGTTCAAGATGCTAGTGTTTGGAGCTATTCAACTAATATGATCGTATTATTAACATCCATTTTGTGGGACGGTTATACGTATACATTGGCTACATGGTAGTTTTGAAGCTTATTTGGACATAATGTATTTTCTATAGATTTTGTTTTCTTCATGCACATACTTATGCATGATAGATGGAAATTGAATCCAGATTCACATGTGTTTAACACTTTCGACTCCACTCATTTTTCATAGAGCTCATACGCCATACCGCCATACATATTGCAAGTTGACTCCAGGATGGTCACCAGCATTACATTTGCGCTAAGTGAACCCTCGAGGAGTGTCACCACCATTAGGTTTGAAATCTTGTTAAAAATTACAACTGATTTTATTTTCACTCTTTTTTAATGCCGAATTCGCAAAGAAAAACCTACATTTAAAATGAGCCCTCCGCGAGGGCTTCCGTCATCCCTTATGCGACTTGAGTGAACCCTCCAGGACTGCTCCCGACAAAACGTCTTAATTTGAAGCCTCATTTTAGAAATAAATCTGCGACAATTTCCTCCTAAAAACAAAACTTTACTGGTCTTGAATTTATAAAGCCAACCTATCTTACAATATTATTTTATATTTTGTATAAACGTTTTGCTGGCTGAAGTATTTTATAGTACGATAGCAAATTTACCATAATCTATGGCGAATTCTAAAGCTGTTAAGTCGAATGAATTGATGCTTTATTTTGATTTATAGTTTCACCTCGAATCTAGACAAGCATAACTAGCAGGAAATTGTTTGAAATTAAAACAACGTCACACAATGAAAATGTATGGTTTTACATTTTTCGCTGGAAAGGAATAAAAATGAGTTAGTAAAAATATCATGAGGTACTTTCATTTATACAGTTGATTGTACGTAAATTACTTGACCAATAGCGTATTTGGCAAATTAAGTAATTGGATAAACAGAAGATTTGACGAACTACAGCTTTGACCAATATCAAATTTGAGGAATTGCCGATTTGACAAATGTCAGACTTGACCAATGTCGTGAAACCCTAAAAAACGGTGAAGGAAAACATCGTGAGGAAAAATGCCTGAGAGATATTTCTTATATATATATGTGAACCCAAGTCAGAAGCCCATGGGCGGCTTTAAAACTCTGACACCAGGTTAGTCACTAAACACATGAAAAGAAGAAGAAGCAGGTAATGAAAAAACAAGTGCAATCACCGATCTATTTCTCAAGCTTGATAATTTAGAAAAAAAAGCGTAAATAAGAATAAATAATGAGAAAAATGTTGTAAGAAAAGTTTTAGAGTATGCTTTATGAGCATGGGAAGACCAAAGAAAAGATGGATGTACTGTATGAAAGATATGGCAAGAAAGGGGGTGACCACCGACATGACGACTAAAGGAGAAGAAATAATGAAAAAGAAATAGAGAAGACCTACGAAGTATGGAAAGAGAAGATATGTTTCGCTGACCCTACATAAATTAGGATAAGGGCAGGTGTTGAATGATGAATAATAAATGTGACAGGCGCAGAAGAACAGACTGGCTATAAGAATAATTATACAGGGTGGCAGGGACATCAACGCGATCGATGATTCTTAACCCCCCGGCGATGAAATTTCACGTCGGTTATTTAAAAAAAAATCGGTAACACAGTTTTTTTTTTTTAACAACCGACGATAAATCTAACGGGGGATTCAGAATCATGTACTGAATCCATGGTAACAGTTTTCGCATCGATGTCCCTGCCACCTTGTATAGTATTGATAAATTATATCTACTAAAAAACTTAGCGACGTTTAAAGAAAACACGATCATTCGTAGTTTGGATAACTTAAAACCACTTAATGAAACTGAACTGAGAACGAAGACCTTTATCGATATTCGGTAGAAAGCCGTTTGGGTATGGTTACCTTTATTAGGCTTAAGTAGATATAATTAGTACGTACTTACTGAGCAGATGACCCTACTTAAATGTTCTCTTGCTGTCATAAAAACAGTGTCGTTAAGATAATATTATTCTTTCCATTATCATTTTGTGTCTTTAGCGTCAACATTTTTGGCGCACAGCAAAGATTTGATAAGTACTATTTATTCTTACAGAAAGTACGATTTCGGATTTTATTATTTTATTTCTTTGTTGTATGTTTGCAATCACCAAGCTGTTTATCTAACGCGGTGATTTATGAAAATCTTATCATGACCTGATTTTGAAGATCAGAATATAAATTAATTGTTCATCAAATTCACAGATTACGTCATATTGCCGTGTTATAGCCATTTCATACAACTGTCGAAGAATGAAAGTTGGTAATTTGTTTGACAATTAATTTCCCTGACTTTACAAAAGCCATGATCAACAGTCAATCAACAGTACAAGTTGTAGCGCCAAATGAACAATATGTGACGGCCCGGTGTTAAAGTAATTATTACACAAATACAAAATTGCGCACTAAATATTGTTCATCTTTCAGTTGATATCTCAGTACCGCACCTTCAATGTCTAATATTATTGTTCGACAATATCACGCATGGCTGCATGCCGGAGGTGAATAGATAAGCCAGTAGCAAGGTACCCTAAGTCTTACGTCACTCAAGGACTATATCGTGGAATCCTTTATTCGCTAGGCCTATAATCTGAATCGGTAGAATTCAATACGATAATGGCCTATTTTTAGGCACAAGAATCCGCATTGCCATCCAACGTGGCAATGCTGCCAGCCTCTTGGGCACTTTTCCCATTCGCAGTGATCCGGACGGATTTTTTTGATACCCAATGAGCTCTTCCCTTTTTTATGTAATTTTACATAACTATATATTTTAGTGTTAGCTTGTATACTCCATTTAATATTTGTTAAAAAAAATTAAGGCACGTTTAAATCGATATTACTCAAAACTAAACCTTAATAATCCTATCAAACATTTTAGGAATACTAGGTATTGATTTAAACGTTTCATTATTCCTCAATTAACTCTACTTTATGGACGCGATATCGGGTTAATGAACTTAATTGATAGTGTCAGTTATGTTTTACAAATCTTTGTTTCCAATGTGATGCAATTTCTACTAAAACAAGAAACAAATTAATGCTAGTGTTAATTAAGTTGATTTTAGAATGATTAGTACCTCAAAGTCATAGTGTTAGTTGTAGCGCATTAAAACATATTTCCTTTTTTTTTTTAAACTGAACTGTGACCGCGGTTTAGGTTAAGCTTTTAGACGACTTGTAACTAAGTTTACTCGAGTTACAAGATTTAGTTCTATGTAAGTGCTCAATTACGATCTACCTTCTCTGAAACTGGCTTAGATATCAACTATTATATTAATTTGCATATTTAGCGCTACAAGCTTTCGTAGTAAATCGATTTAAATTAGGACAATGATCGCATCAGTTTGTGGTTTAAATAATTATAGCTATTGGCATTCCTAAATAATTATAGCGATTAATATTCGTAATTGGTATTAAATAAATTATAGGTGTTTGTGGTTTGTTAGTTAATATTAATATATTCCTTCATTTCATTTTCAATAGTCTGTTAGAGTAAAATTTTCCTCAATTGAAATTAATCTAAATCATAATTTTACATCATACTTGAATACATTTTATTTTTATTTTTTTATTTTATTATAATACTTATTATTTAAAAAAAAAAAATTTTATAAGAAAACATTTCATAATTTAAAAAAAATAGTAGCCCATCGCCATCAGGAACGGGGTCCAAGCTGCCGTTGGTCAGGGCTCTAGAGAGAGGAACCTCCTCACTATGCGTGCCGTGTCCAGGAGTACTGCTTTCTGAATCAAGCCCTTGAGCCAGCTGCGCAATGTGAGCCTCGTGAGGTGTTGGTCGAGGCACTCCGCTATTAGGCCATTAACCTAAACGATTATCGGTACAATGATTGCAGAGTCCCCGTCCCACATGTCAAAAACCTCGTGTGCTAAGTCAAGATATGTAGGTACTTGATTTTTTTATTATTGTGATGTGCATAGAAGGTCAGTAATGACCATACGTTTTCCTTTCCATATTAAAGGCAGTGAAAATCGCTAAAACCTACGGTTCCACAACCCGCTTTCTCACAGGCCAGATTGTGCCTAGCCAGGCCCACGGGCCGTGAGAACCTTCGCATCCAATAAGGCCTCCGCTGGTGTGTCGTTGCCGTCCGATCCTTCGGGAGTCGGTAAGTTTAAAGGCATGGTGCGGCGCGAGGGCATCTGTCGTGGCCTGTAGGGACGCGTTTCTTCTGCTTTCTTTTTGCTTTGTTTATCTAACGTTGAACACTGAATAAAACCACAGAGCTGCACATGCAGTCATGCGCTCCGCATCACTTCAATCTGCCTAGCCTTTTCCCAACTATGTTGGGGTCGGCTTCCAGTCTAATCGGATGCAGCTGAATTCCGTATTTTACATGGAGCGACTGCCAATATGACCTCCACAACCCAGTAACTGGGTAATGCGATAATGGGTAATGTGATAGTCCGCATCAATTCCAACAACAGGCCAACAGGCTGCACTAGGCTGACACACGCCATGGGAATGATCGCCACTGGCCGCAACAGCCCTAGACAGGCGTGGCAACGTCTGATGTGGCCTGTCAGTTAACGGGCCGAGGGACTGCAGCTTAAGGATTACTGCTAATGATTCAAATAATGATTATATTAATGTTATTATACCGATACTGTTAGGACTTAACTTATTCACCTAAAACCTTCAAAACTTTTGACATTATCAATACCTTTAAACCTTTGGAGTTTGGACCTATTTAGAATTCGTAATAGTGTCTGGTCTTAGATCTAATTTCAAAGTTAGACACTTTAAGTACTTAGTCCTGGATTAAAACGTAGTGCTGCTAACAGGTATTCAAGGACATAGGTACTCAAAGCTTATATACAGCTAAGTCAAAATCAAAACCCAAATTCATTTATTGAAATTAAGCTGAGAATTAACACGTTTTGAACGCCAAAATAACATAGAAAAGAAAGACAGATCAATAGGTTTATTTGTCACAGAAACACGTGCATACAAAAATACTAGAGTAATCAGAAAACAAAATAGATAAGTACTTATGAAATCACGAGCATAAAACAGAAATAGTCGGCAACTGCACGGCACGACTGTAACAAAAAGGCTTCCACTCAGCATGATGCTGTGCTATGAAAATGAAATTGTTTATTCTTTAAATAGAATATTGGAATCACTTATAAACGTCATATTAAAAATAAAATAAAAATTGCAATTAAGTTCGGCGTTTCCTATCTGGCTACTCTGAGAAGAAAGGCCGAAACAAACTCAGAGGTCACAGTCTCTTTTAAAGTCCAGACTTAATCTTGGTCAGTCCATATGAGGACTATGTAGATTTGTGTCTGAAATGGTCTTTTGAGAAAAAAACCACACAGATTTAAGTGGACCTCTCCATGAGTCAGTGCAAGTATTTGTCAGTAATCGTGGAGCTCAACTCATAACAAAAGGAGCTCAACTCGACGAACAATACCAAATAAAGGAAATTTGGGTAGGCCGCATAAACTACTCAAACTGCCAGACCATCATTAAAACTAACTGAGAAATAATAAAAAAAAGGAATAAAAAAAAGACAATTGATCCCGATCTCGCCTGATAGAAAGCAATGGATGAGGTATATGATGGAACAAGCGTGCCCTGAAGATACCTGTTCACTCTTGTATTGAAGGCAGACTGGTTATATGTGGAAGGGAGCACAAAAACTGGCAGAGAGTTGCACACTTTGGGTGTGCGCATAATAAATGTGGAGGAGAAGCGCTGAGTACGAATGAACGGGATATCAACCAAGTTCGGATGGTATCCTGCAGTAAATAAAATAATAATAGTCTGTTGGTAAAAGCGCAATGGTGGGATCAGGACGTGGAGCTCCTGCGCACATTCTCTGAAGTTACAGCCTGTAGAAGACCGACAGGCAAGCAACATTGCGCCGATGAGCCAGGCTGTGAAGCCTAGCCACCAACATTTCGTCGCCTATAAGCTTTTTTTCTCTGCGTTCCACCGAGTAAAGTGCAGCAAGTTGGTATTTTACTGAGCCATCATATAAGTTGTTGCAATACTCCATACAGGAACGGATCTGTGCTTTGTACAAACTTAAGCTGTCCAGTTGTTTAGTATCGCATGACCTTATTTAGGATGCTCAGCTTCTTGACTGCAGTCTGTGCTTTTGACCCTATGGTTGAGTCAAAGCTGAGATCAGACGTTAACTCCATGCCTAAAAGCGCTACGCGGTCGGTAACTGAGACAGCTCCGAAAGTAGGAGATAACTGAAACTGGCTCCTTTTAAAAGACACGCTTGTGTTTTCAAAGGATTGAATTTGACCAGATTGTGGTCGCCCAACTGGGAAACGAAATTAAAGGTCAAATTCATTCGGTCCACCATGGCCTCTCTAAGAGTAGCTGCTTTATCTCTGCTGGCTCTTGCAGTTCACAATATTTTCAATCGATTGCAGATTGTATCTCCACTAAATCGAAACTTATTTCCTACTCGTTTAAATATAGACGCACCCTAAACCACCAACATCTTTGAATCTACTCAAAGCGTTGATTACTTCACAAAGGTATGCTATATTATATAAGTGGGTCTCTCAAACGCGATTAACTACAATCATTCAGCTTTGACAATAGTTATTGAAGTGAATGAAGAATTTTAGATTATGATTGAGCGTGGAAATAAAATGGAACCGAATAAAGTGGGCTGAAAAGATAGCTGCTCATCTATCCCAGGACTCTTTCAAATGATCAAGATATGTTTCCTCGTATTAAAGTTAAATCTACAATTGAGGTCATATTTTAATCCTACATTCAGGAAAATTAATTGTCTAGCAAATTGACTACCAACTTCAATTGTTCGCATATTCAAATCACTCATTCATCATTTGAATGATCACAACTGTCATTCTTTGTCAGTTGTATATAATGGCTATAACACGGCAAACTGACGTAGAGTTTAATTTTGTACCTGTGCTGTGTGTGGTTTTAAAACAGATTTGAAAATATTAAAAAAAAAAAAGAAAAAATGCTCTTAGCCTATATTGTGTCCCACTGTTGGGCAAAGGTCTCCCCTTTTTCCTTCAAAATCTCTCTGTTTTGTGCCATCTTGGCCCCGCAAACATGATTAGATCGTCACACCACCTTTGCCGCGGTCTAACTCATATCAAATCTTTTTCGATTTGATTCCGACTACTGAATTCAAACTCTTCAGACAGAATTTCAAATAAACGGGCTACATAGGTAGGTACTCATCTTACTTACATTCAACACAACACAGGTCCTCGTTCCGAAGAGGAATCAGCATAGGCGACCATTAGTACCTATACAATGGCCATTGAACCAATTATTGGACACGACGGTCCTTGCACTACCGCAGTAGAGTCTAACGATCTAGGGCTAGGCTAAGCTGGCTGGCAACTTCATTGTAACTGGAAAATGTAGCTGATTTGTTGTATTTGTTCTTAATTACCGATAGTTATTTTTCTAGAACATTTTATTTTGTTTATATGTATGTATATCTATGTATTTATTACATAACAGGACATTACGCCTGTATTCCCCGTAGGGTTGGGCAGAGGTGTACCTAAAGTACACCCACATTTCGCCAATTAAGTTTGAGTCCCATGTAATAAGGGGCGAGCCTATTATTGCCATCAACCGGGCACTAATCCAGACTACGGGCTGTTACTGAGAAATTCCAGATGGAAAAACCCGATAGCACATTGCGCAACCCAGGAATAGACATGCTCTATGCCAAGACTTCATGCTCAGCAGTAGCGCTTGCGACCACTAGGCCAACGAGGCAGACCTATGTATTTATTCTTGTAATTTATAGTTATTTTTGTGCGTTCGTTTCTCAAGATAATAAGACAAAATTACAATAAATACAATTAAAGTACTATATTCTGCGTCAATTCAGCAAATTACACGAAAATACAAGAAAGAGAATGGCACTATCGGTATTCATAATCAAATAATTAGAACATCTTACTGCTGCTGAAAATTACGACGTCAAAAATCATGAATTTGCGTAAAAAATGTAATAGCACTTTTAAGTTGGACTGGTCATGTTTTCTCTCTGCATCATCCTAAGGTTGACTGGTAATCGGATTCAGGCGAGTAAATTCGTACGAGTCTCCAACAAGCCTCAAAAATGCCTCAGGCATTAAGTCCGCCTTTGTAAAAAAAAAATCTTGTGCATAAAGTTTTAATAAAAAATATGTAGTGCTTTTCTGCGGTCAAGAAAAAGAGTAATATTTGACTTGAAAGCTTGTATTTTAGGTAGTAGTTTTGAAGATTAATGCTATCTTTTAATAACATACTTAAGCTTTTATTAAACTGTTAGATATTAAACGACAATTACATTTTTGCAATGACAAAATTAATCAAAAATATCCAAAGTCGGTGGACAGGTTCAAGCTTCAAATTTTAAGATTATTAAAATGAAACCGCAGAGCAGGGGTAGCCCAGTGGTAATGGCCGCGGCTTTCGAGTTGTAGGCCGTAGGTTTAAACCCCGACAGGTGCTTTACTTTGTGTAAATTATTACATCACCGCGGTCTCAATACGTTGAAGGAAAACATCGTGAGGAAACCGGCATGTCCTAGAACTACAAATTAGAAGACATTTTTTTTTTTTTTTTTACATTTGCTACCCCGCACTTGGCCCGCGTGGTAGATTACGGCCCCACTACCTCTCACAGAGACGAGGCCCGTGTCCCAGCAGTGGGAAGAATATAGGCTAATTATGCAAAACGAAACCAACAGAAAAATTGGCAAAAGAGTATCCTAAAATCTCAGACAAAATGTCTTTCAGTGATAACGATTATGGAAAGTCAAAAGTGTATTAGATTGAATAAGCTATCGAAAAGCTTATGTCAATCCTTTTTAAAACTGTTGTAGAAATACGAAACGCTTTGAAAGAGATTATCACTTTCTCTAAGCCCTCTAGTCTCCTTACGGTAAGCAATTATCGCCATCCATCAACACTACTAATAGAATCCTACGAGTGCCTGCCGAACATAAACAACATCAAATATCATAAAGGCATGTACGCACGAACGAACAAGATCATGGTGGACATGAACATCGAACACTTTGTTCGCATGTCCGTACCACTAATGAACATCATACACTGTGTCGTCAAAAATGGTTGTGGCGAATCTATGGCTACTAAAGAGACCGGGGCGGTTGAGCGCGAACACAAGCCGAACTGTCTGAACTGTTTACGTCCAAACGTACGACCAAATGTTCCGTGTTCGATGTTCGTGTTCACCATGTTTTGTTCGTTCGAACGTACACGCCATTTAATTACACGAACTAATAATTCAAAATAGCCTCCCACATTCCGCAAAACAGATTAGTAATTCAATACTATAAACGACATAGTTCAAGCATTATCTGGCTGGTTGGATAGCTTTCAAGTCAGCTCCGTTTAATTTGTTACCTAAGTTACTAAATACAATAACTATCACTCGACTAGAAGTAGGGTAGTGTGAGTTTCGACTAACAACAGCCATAAAGGACTTGATTTAGACTTTAGATAATTAAGTTTGTAAGTAAGTAGAATAAAGTAGAGAGTCTTGTGGAAGTTCGTACATAATTATATATTAGGGTGAAGAGAGGTGCACCTAAATCACTGGTTGGTTGGTTTGTTTACTTACCTACTTCTGTTAGGAAGTACCTAGCTATGTTTTATTGTTATGATGATTAGCCCTATGGTTGCTCACTGTTTACGTTAACCCTACTCCCCGTTTCATCCCACAATATTAAGGAATTTAAAAAAAAATCGTTCCAGAAGTGACGTAATATTTTTCCTGGCTGTCGACAAAACAGACAGTCATTTCTAAAAAACGAAACAAAAACATCTCAAATTGCCACCTCAAAAATTGTTCACACAAAGATGGAACACGCTACAGTTTTAATTAATTAAGGCCCAAACGGCGGATGCAGAACAAAGTAGCTTTTGCCACACAAAAATATCGTTGTTTCTGTGAGATGGAAACGAGCACAAAATATAGGTCAGACCGTCGTGAAGTAACTTACAAAGATGTAAAACTGTGCTCTAAGTTATAAGCGTTAAGAGAATGATGGGCAATGGCATAAGCTTTTTTTGTACGGTGAGCAACGAAAGTTGGTTCTCGCTGTCATGTAAAAAATCTAAAATGTAAATTAGTTTGAAACACAGTTTTTCTAAAACTCAAAGTATAACCTAATTACGTTGCTGGCTATATTAACCGCAAAAAAGGTTCTAGCTAAAAATCTATAGTATTGCAATACGCATACAAATTTTATTGCTCTTGCATCCAAGATAACTTTTTAAAAACAAAACAAAACGCTTAAATGAGACTTCGCCACACGCCCAACTCCATTAAAAATCAGTTGCATTTAGCTAGCTACATATTATCACTTTTGTCCATCTTATACAAAATATTGCAAACTTTGTCCAAATAAAATTTGGCGAATAGTGTGATAATCACGTTATTTTCTGTTTGTATGCTGAAATATTTTAGGAATTTACCTGAGAAAATTATTACATTAGATCTGAAGTGTAAATAAATGGTAAACCTATTGAAAATGAGACATTAAAGTAGTCTACTAGCTATTGACACTTCAATCTCTTAACTACCCAACTAGTTTCCGGCAGCGGCTTTGCCGGAGTGATATCTTTATAAATTATAGCCTATGTTATTCAGTGATAATATAGAATAATAATCTTGTTTTTTTTTTTAAATCGGTCCAGTTGTTTATGAGTTTATTCATTACAAACAAAAATACAAACATTAGAAGAATAAAAATCTGTTCTCTTTATAAATGTAGATAAACATGAGAATAATTCGAAATCCAAAGCCTTTTTACACGGTGCGATTTAATTGCCGATGGCCTACAACAAGTTGAAGACACTATAAAAGTTGCGTCGTCCAAACAGTGTTTTCGTTTAATAACGATGCAATTCATTTGTTGCTTTATATTATTGTAAGGCAAGAAACTTGCATCATGTTAATCGGGCTTCATAATTGTCTCGCTAACTCTGTATTTTATATTATGGAATAGTTTGCATAATAATAAAACAATAGAACATAGTTAATATTTCTCAGTAGCCGCCTTTTTTTTTTTTTTTTTGGGTGGGTAATCATCAAATGATTCCTCCCGCTCTGGGCGGAGCGAGAGGGAGTGTCAGACTTTTACTGACTAAAACCCACCCGTGTTCCTTCCGTTGCCTGTGTGCCGGGGTCGCGATATCCCTTTCGGACAAATTCGCAACCCTGGCAGGCGTTGGCCCTTACGGACCCCGTCAGTTGGTGCTGACATCTCTTTGAGGATCCCGAGCCTGGTCCTAATCGGACGGCGAGCTACCCATTGCCCACCGTCCGCAAGCCCGCGCCTACGGTGGCCGGAAGTCGGCTCGCGACTCCCGACGCCCGGGGCGTCTCCTTCTTCGCGAGCATTACTGCTTCGCAGAAGGAAGTGACGGCTTCCCATGCACTCTCGCTCTGTACCATGGCCAGACGCGAGAGATCGCCGCTGCCGATCGCCTCCGTGAGGACACGGTGGTGCTCCGCCCAAGCCGGGCAGACCTCCACCGTATGCTCCACCGTGTCCTCCGGGCGATCCACACAATGGTAACACCCGGGCGTTTCCTCCCGCTTTATCCTGAACAGGAACCTCCCGAAATAACCGTGTCCAGGGAGGACCTGCGTCAGGCGGTAGGTGAGGACGCCGTGGCGCCTCTCTAGCCACTCCTCAAAGAGGGGACTTATCGCCGCAATTGTGGCGTGCCCAGCGCTGGGTTGCGACAATCGCACTCTCCATGCCGCCATGAGATCCCGCCGGAGCTCTGTCCGCTGTGCCGTGATTTCTCGCGGCAGCGGAGTTACACCCCGGCGTTTCGCCTCCTCGCGCAACTCCCACATGTGCGCGAGGACTTTCGCCTCCAGATCCCATGGCGGTAGTCCGGCAAGGAGGCTCGCCGCCTCACGGGAGACCGTGCGGTATCCTCTGACCAGCCTAATGGCCATGACCCTTTGGGACGCATTCAATCGCTGGGCTGGTCGCAGCCTTAATGAACGCGCCCACACCGGTGCCCCGTAAAGGGCCATAGACCGCACGATCCCCGCCTCAGTAGCCGCCTAGATTCTAGATTTGTGCCCGGTTAATGGCAATAGGCTCGCCCTCGATTACATGGGACTTAAACATAACAGGCGAAATATGGGTGTATTAAGGGTACACCTCTGCCTAATCCTTCTGGGAATATAGGCGTGATGTAAAGTTAGAATATTTCTTTTTTAAATCTCAAAACTTGTACCATACTTTTAAAAAGCTGCAAGGCGTGTAATTTTACGTGATCTCAAAACGTGGGGCGGTCCGCGCCATTCCGTTTGTCTCTTATTTCGTTAATATTATGTGTTCCCGTTTTACATGTACCTACCCACATTTATATAAGAGCGAACGAAGTAAGGAAAACTTGGAAAGCCAAGCTAACTACTAGAGCATTATCTGTGTAATAAGCGTGAATTTATTGTTTGAAATGAAAAAAATATGCTTAGATAAAGATTATGTACACATGTTATCTTGGATAGGTACATAACTAGTGGACAGCGATGCGGAGGTATTTTACGACGCCATATTTTAGTTAAGTAAGGATATTATATTTTTATTTTATTAATTAATAGCCTACTTAACAATATTTTGAAACTTTTCAGGGATCATTAAGATTGACGTGTGTCTTTTTTTTTTTTAAGTGGGAAATTATGAAATAACTTCTCCCGCTCTGGGCGGAGTGGGAGGGCGTGTCAGACTTTTACTGACTAAAATCCACCCGTGTTCATTCCGTTGCCTGTATGCCGGGGCCACGATATCTCTTTCGGACAAACTCGCAACCCCCGGCAGACATATATTTTGAAACTTTTCAGAGATCATTAAGATTGCTGTGTACCTAACTTTATTTTCACAGTACTTATTTGAGCTTAGCGTTTGAGTAATCTTTCACGGTAAATCATTAAACGCTAAACTATTTATTCTCCATTCTTGACCAGTTCAAGTCCTTCGACCAGCTAATATAAAAAATTGGCGAAATTTGTTGAAAGATTCTCCAAAATAATACTCTCTATTGACACCGTTTACCAAATCCTAACTATCGTAACTTAATATTATTATCCTAATCCTAACTATTATCATAATTATTATAAATGCGAAAGTGAGTTTGTTTGCTTAGGTATTTGTTTTTTTGTTTGTTACGCTTTCACGATAAAACGACTGAACGGATTTGGATGAAATTTGGCTAATGGGTAGACCATGACCTGCACGCTTAGCTTGACCAGAAACCGGTTTTCTACGGGCTTTGTCGACGAAAGAATAGACAAAATGACAGACAAACAATCACAATCTATCATTTTGTCTATTCTTCCATCGACTACACCCATGGAATACCCGTTTCTATGGTTGTTATACTACGCGTGCTGGGATATATTTTTATCGCGATAATCCTACGGGATTGAGACGTATGCGGGTGAAACTGTGGGGAGCTTGTAGTACTAATATAATGACAACAGGAGTAATACCACAGTTTATCGCTGTGTTTATAGCTGTCTTGACATGTTAGAGGTGACTTTTTATAGAATGTTTACTACCTGGTTTTAGAGGTGGCATCAAATCTTTTATAGAACCTGTATAAAAATGTGGCAAATAAAAACGATACATGGAAAGATAGATATTAGTATTGTTTTTTCTTGTTTCTGATTAGCAGAAGAGAACTAACTAAGCTGCGTTCGCAATTCATTTGCCAAACATGTAAACAAACACGACTTTTAGAAAAATGAAGTTGTAGCGCAAACTGAACCTTATGTGTAGACATAAGATTCAGTTTGCGCTACAACTTCATTTTTTTTAATGACTTATTCAACAATAGTAGTCGATCTAAAATCAACTTTATTTACACTATCATAAAGTTGATGTTTGTCCGAGTGGAAAAGTCGTCTTTGTTTATATGTTTGGCAAATAAATTGCGCACGCAGATTACGTACTTGATTGCAAGTCGTAATGATTTTCAGAAAATGAACATGACTTTTTGACGAAGACATGTAGGTATTAAAATTATCGCGGAAATAGCGAAAAAAAAAACATTTAAAAAAAAATCCAGACAGGATACAGAATGGCACACATTGCACTTAACCATCCAACCCACAGAACACAGTTACGACGGAAAAAATCCCATCATTATTAATAGTTTTTCTAATGATAATTATTACGCGCGGTGTTATCCGCTTACTACAAACAATATATGTTTTTTATTATGTAGAGATTTTTTTTAAACCGGCCAATTGCATGTAGGACCACGCACATTGAAGGGTTCCGTTGGGATGAATTCCAAGAACAAACTTTACATTGTATTTGAAAAACATGTTCTCTACATTCCAAGTGCAAATGTAAGTTTGTATGCACATTATTGGGAGATTTACCATGTTATTTTGGTTTTCCTGTAATCTATAAATGTAGAACTATTTTTTGTATTTATAAAATAAAAAAAATCGTAGTTAATGGAGGAATGGTCAATTTTCATCTATTTTCTGCAATAACTTTAAAACATGTTATTTTAAAATTATAAAAAAATATTTTTGAGACCCACTGTTAGCCCTTTCATTTAATATGTCACACGATACAGTAAGCAATTTTTTTTTCTTATTTTCCCTGGAAAGTGACCCCCATATTATTCAAAGTAAGCAATTCATTTATTTAAGTTACATGCACAGACGTGTTTGGGTCTCAGAAATTCATTCAACTTAATCGTTGTTAAGATTCGGAGTAAATTGCCTGTGAAAGACGGACAGACAGAATGACACAAGTGATTCTATATGGGTTTGGTTTTTATGCATTCGGACGTACGGAACCCTAAAAAGAACAGTGCACTTAACAGGATATTACTATGCAATAGGTCACATTTCACATATCGCCCTAATCAGTAATTTTATAATTATCAGTTGTTTTTTAAATAAATTGTTTGTAACGAGTAGAATTCCTAAACAGAAGATAGGCTAAGGTCAAAATACACTTTATCATTCTAACCTCTTAAGACATGACATGACAGCCACAGATACAATATATATTTTTATTTCTGGGTCCACATCCGTGAATAACGTCTGGGGTCACGTCTGCAACTGTACTGATTATGTCTTCCAAAGATAGGAATAATTATGATTAATTGTATTTTTGTTTACGTGTTCGAAATAATCGTTTAATTTTTCTTATTGATAAGAAAGGTTAAAGGGAGAGTATTTTTACAGGCCCATGATAAAAAAACCATAGTATACCGTTGAGTCATCGATATACTTATACAACATGTATCTGAAAGGTGAGGTAATTTTTAAAAGGGAATATACAGGTTGGCAGGGATATTGACGCGAAAACTGATACCATGGATTCAGTACATCATTCTGAAACCAGAAAAATCAAAATTTATCGGCAGTTATTATAAAAAAAATACAGCTGTTTCATAGAAAAGTGCAATACCTACGCGGTCAAAATGTATAGAACAGCAGATTTAAAAAAAAAATACCGACGAAAAATTTCAACTCAGGGGCGTCCAGATTCATGTGTATGTTCCTGCCACCCTGTATAGTAGGTACGTCAAACCATACCATCAAACTGAACAACATCCATGGGACCAACAACGTTATGACGAAAAATAATAAACTGTCTCATACATTTCGGTCGAGTAGGTACCGAAGTTTTTTATGGGACTGTTGATATTTTTTCGCGATTACGATGTTGGTTCCACGGAGAAAGTTATTCAGATTGATGGTCTGTACCATACTCTTAAATATGACCACAGCATTCTGATACATACTCTATACGTACTATAGTTAATTGATTCACGCGCAACTTTGCGGAAATCCATTATAAAATGCAATAGACGAAAATGACGCGCACTGCTCTCAACGCTTGACGTGTCCACACATCGGGTCCAGATTCGCAACAAGTCAATCGCCATCCTGAGGATGCCTCGTTGAGACGTGAAACACGAGTCAATTTCTTACAGGGTTCTTTATGACTCCTTAAGAACGGTTAAGCGGATTAGGTTACTAAATATACGTCGTCTATTGTATTTTACATGCTCTAATAGTTGTTATGATGTTCACTTTTATTGATCCTTTATACTAATATACTAGCTGCACCCCGAGGTTTTACCTGCATAATTCTCGATTCCGTGGTAATATCGGGATAAAAAGCATTCTATGTCCAATCCAGGTCATGTTCTACCCATGTGCCAAATTTCATTCAAATCCGTTGAACCGTTTTAGCGTGATTCAAATGTTTTCTCAAACTCAAAGCATTTATTTCAATTATACCATTGTCAAGGAGTTGGTCAGTCAGAAATATGAAAATAGTTGCCCATTCCAAAGCGTAGTAGGTACCTATGGAGAAGAACGGGCAAGAAATTCCATGGACACACTTTTATATTTAAAAAAATGTTACAAAATATTGGTTACATCATTCATGTTAAAATTATACATGTGAGAACAATGTAGAAAAATGTGCACGTTAGAAGTGTCCAGAATAAAAAAATAAAGAACAATTCAAAAATTAAAAAAGCCATGGCAGCTAAGAGATTTGATCTCTTTATATTTTTTTGATATTAGTTTAGATAGATTTAGATTTATACGTCACTTACTGTGGCAGGACACAGACACCCACCCACCCACATTATAAATTTAGTCACACCGACCTTGTAACTGTGTCCACAAATAAACGTATTTGATATGATAGTTTTGTCTATAAAAAGATAGAATATTCTTTATTATGCACACCATACAAATTACAGAAATAAATTTAGAAATGTTACATAAGGTGACACAATGGGCGGTCTTATCGCTAAAAGCGATCTTTTACAGACAACCTTTGGATGGATTAAAGGGAGAAGGAGAGACAATACTGCAGGTAGTCAGTGGTAAATTACGTTTTATATGGAGCAAGTTTACATACTGACATTGTTCAAGATCTTACACAACTTTAACCCTTTTACGACAGTTAAGATAGTTAAGACACGTTTAAATGTAAAAAACGTATGGTTAAACATGCGCTAATCATTACTTAACTTTATGAAGCGTTTATGAATAAGGGGGTCGGACATAATGTACCTACTATCAATGTTTGGATAATGAGTGAGAATCAAACTGCTAAGGGCCATATCACACTAGCGATTCGCGTGTGAGTTATCAGCGAGGCGATTGTTCAACGCGCTCGCACGTGTGCGCAACGAGTTCGTCGCGTTTGCGTAACGAGAGCGTTGCCGCGAGTGTACAAGAGCGAGCGAGACCAACGAGTGTACACTATTGTGGAAACGCGGAGAACACGTAGCGTAGTCGCGGTTAGGTCTCTTCGCACCCGCGAAGGGCACGTTCAAAGATCGCCTTGCTAGAAACATGCTGGCAAATCGGCAGTGTGATAACGCTCTACATAATAATAATCAATTCTAGTACTAAACCCTGAATAACTGAACTTTACTTGTAAATGAACTTCGAATTTACTTGTTTTCACAATAAGAGAATAAACTTTCGAACAGATTACCCCGGTAATAAAGACAGCTCTAAACCTTTTTTTTATGTTTTTTGTTTATGTTTATGGTAATTTTAACCTGTACCTACTGCCCCTTGCTGGGTAAAGGTCACCCCGTCTTCGTGTTGCTTTACAAGCCAAACTTTTCTTGCTTTCTACACTTATTATATATATATAATATATATATATAAATATATATATTATATATATATAATATATATATATAAATATATATATATATATTATAAAAAGAAAAGATTTATATTTTTGTTTGCAATGAATAAACTAAAAAACTACTGGACCGATTTAAAAAATTCTTTCATCAGTAGAAAGCTACATTATTACTGAGTAAGATAGGCTATTAAAGATATCACGTGGGCAAAGCCGCTGGCGGAAGCTAGTGTCTAAAAATATTGTCAACATCCACGCTATTCGACATTCACCCCGAAGATAAAAATAAAAATCAAGAACCATTAAGATAGACACACTTGACCTTCACGACAAATCGTGTCAAATGTCAACCTCCACTAAAAAAAGTTACGAAACCCCACTTCATACATATTGTATCCCGTCACATCAACACGAGATACATCATTTCACATTACACGCGGGTTGCCGTATAAAAATAGCGAACGTATACTGCCTTGCCAATTTTCTTGAAAGCGCGACGTATCTTGTCTGACATTTGATACAAACGAGGTCACTCTACTACACTTTGATAAGTATTGACCGGGTTAAATAGTTCTTGTGTGGAGGACCACTTTTTCAAACAAATGGGGTGGCGGAACACGAAAATGTTGTCAGACGAGACTATTAAATTGTTTATGGTACGACGAGGAACGAAAGTAGACAATTGTTTTTTGGTACTAGATACATAACACATAACATAACGCCTGTATTACTTGAAGGGTTAGGCAGAGGTGTGCCTAAAATACACCCAATTTTCGCTAGGTAAGTTTAATTCTACATGGGTCTTAAACATAACTAGGGGCGAGCCTGACTCCGGGCTACTATTTGGAAACTCCAGATGGAAAAACCCAATATCACTTTGCCCGTGCCGGGAAACGAACCCAGGACATCATGCTCAACAGTACGCTTGCGATGAAGTTAATTTATTTGTGGACGAATCGCAAATTTTGAATTTTATGCAATGAAATTTGGAAAAAAGTACACTAACTTTACTGCATAAAATTTAAAATTCAAAATGTGCCAATTGCCTAATACGGTACGTCCATAAATTAATTAACTTATTGCGAATCACCTATAGAAAAATAAAATTGTAAGTGTCAATTCGCCCGTTTCGGACGAGATAATTCGTTCAAATCGACTAATAAGCCAAAGCATCTTCTTACGTGTCAAAAACTTGCTTACGATCACCATAGAATGCCAAACATGCATTGCCAAACGAGGGTATAAAGCAATATTCCTTTATGCTGGTGAATTCAGAGACCAATCTTGAGTAAAGCATCCATTTATGAGCAGTTATGACAAAGCATTCTGCAAATGACATTTGTGCCATTAACACAAAATGTTCAGTCGATCGACTCAGAACCTAAGATTCAACGGAGAGAAATGGGTCGTTATAGTGCAAGAAGTGGGTTGGAAATCGATTTTTAGTCGCAATGTAAGACTCGGTCTTTGAATGGCACCTATATACACTGGAAGAAGCATGCTTGGAATACTATGTTACATGTTTAAGATACGATGTGATAATAATTTTGGCGTGAAGTGTAGGTACCTGTGTGGTTGTCAATTGTGTAGGTTCATATTTATTTTTGAGCTCAAGTTGTCTTTGTATAATTTTTGATGTCTTGTGTTATATCTTTTCCATGATAATGCTTGCACCTAGCTTCCGACGTTCCATAAGTGCCCATGTAGGTTTATGTGAAATAAAATATTTTGATTTGAGATGCTATAAAATCTTTTTTTTACTATAGGTATCCGTTCTATTCTTTGGTTCAGGCCTCCATTCCATCCATCTTTCGCAAGTTCACGCTTCCTCAAATAAAATCGTATCAATTTTTATTCTGTTACAATCGTAAATTTAATATTTTGAAAGCAATTCTAGGATCATGCTTGGCCTAAGAGTAGTTTCGCCTGAGACACCTACTGATTCGGAGAAATCCTACATAATTATTACTAGGTACCAAAACTATTAATATTCACCCAAATAAATCTGTCAATATCTTCCACTCAGTAACTCAGTTTCCAGGAACTGCGGAGGCTGATAAGTTCATATATTATAGACTAGAAATACCCAAAAATAACTTTAGCGAGAAATCAGTGTTAGGAGCAACCCCAATCCCTTTTACCCGCAGTGCCTAAATTATTAACATCAGATAACCAACATTAGGGAGATAGGGATCCCACAGGAAATGAAAAGCTAATTCATTTTTCATGTCCTCATTTGAAAGTTTTAATAGATTCGTGACGTTAGCTAAGTTCTAGATTTTTTTTAAAGATAACATGAGACGTCTTTTCTGAGTTTGTGAGAGTTACCTTCTATTAAATTATGGAATTATGATTTCAGAATTGGAGGTCATTCACCCTAAACTTTAGTTTTCTGAGGACCTGAAAAAGTATGTGGTTCTCCTAACGATGATGAGGAAGAAGGCAAATGAACGATCATTATGGTGTTATTTGGAGAAATCATTTAGGAATGTGGAAATACTATTAAGGGACCTAAGTTAATTAAAAATAATTATGTTATCCTAACTAATTATAAATGCCAAAGTGAGTTAGCTTGTTGGTTTGTTTGTTACGCTTTCACGCTAAACGGCTGAACGGATTTGGATAAAATTTAGCATATGAGTCGACCATGACCCGGGTTAGGACCTAGAATACTTTTTATCCCGATATTCCCACGGGATTGAGATTTAAGCGGATGAAACTGCGGGGCGCAGCTAGTTCAATATAACTTGCTGTTTATTCCTACAAAACTTACAGTAGCTGGGATAGGTACTTTTGCTTGAAGGACACAATTTGTACCAAGTTTGTTGCTACGATAGGACCGCTGCCTGACTTTCCAGTTTGTGCCTAAAATAGCTGGAGAGCAAAACTTGTTCCGTAAGTATTCTATCACAGATAAAGGTATACTGCTATAGTTAACAGTTTCTAGGCAACATTGTTGGGATAATCATGCCTGGTAGGGTTTTACTAAGGGGTAACGGTAGTAACTGGGCTGTGGAAGTCAGATAGGCAGTGCAGTCGCTCCATGTAGGTAAAGTAGTGGTATTCAGCTGTTTATGATTAGACTGGAAGCCTACCTCAACACAGTTGGGAAAAGGCTAGGCAGATGATGATGAATCATGCCTGATAAACGGATAAAGAAAAAGAAAAGAAAAATGGTAACTTTATTTAAAAAAAAAAAGACAATAAACTCCAGTAGATAACGACAACATAACGAAACCAAAACGATAACAATACAATAACGAGCACAAAACAGAAATAGTCGGCAGCTGCTGGCACGTCATGACTGTGACAAGAAGGCTTCCACTCAGCATGATGCTGTGCTATGGAGACCCACAGCACAGCGCTGATTTTCAGTGGTCACCTTAAAAAGACAAGGAGGATAAGGTGATCAGAGTAAGATGATGCTTCTAAATATAACCTTTTAGGTAGTGCCTACTATAAAGCTAGGAATATTCGATGCCGCTTGAGATTGGAAACCTCACAAATTAATTCAAATTAAATGCGTAGGATTGAAAGGAACTGCTTTCAAGGTCTCAAAAATGTCATTTACCTTTCTTTTAACGTTTTGTCCTAACTGTAACAAAGTGAAAAGAATATTCATGAATGTACCTAAGCCAGGATTTTAGGTATTCAGTCAATTGTTTTTAGATTCTTTGAATGAAAAAGGTGTGGAACGGTTTCCAAAATTTTTCATAGTAGTGATTCTGTCAAATTGATACCACGATTATGTTGTAAAAAAAACGTTTCTTATTTCAATACCTATTGTAATTGCTTCTAAGTGTTTTAAATTTTTGCCATGAAGGGAAAGGCATTCCAAAATACCAAATATTACTTTGTTATTATTTAACATATTATCATACCTGTTTTTTCGTGGGAGGTTAGGCAGAGCTGATCTATAGCACCCCCATTTCGCCAGTTATATTTAAGTCTCATTTAAGAGTGGCGAGCCTATTACCATCAACCGGGCACAAATCCAGGCTCCTCAAAAATTCAGTATTTTTGTATTTTAAGTCTGATTGTTTTCGAAATATTAATGTTATGTTTGTTACCTTACATAGCATTTTAAAACAAGCAAGCTTTACTGTAGTCACATATGATGTGTAACATCTGACATCTTGGCTGACAGTATCAATCTCTCGGAAAATGGGTTGGTACCATCTGACGGCAACTCTAGCACCGAGCGCTTATTGTTCAAATCAAATAGCGTGCGCTTCCCCGGCTTCCTGTTACACACTTCCGTCCCTTTTCACGAAATCACTCCCACAGATTGCAGGTAAACGAGAGGAACGATGTTATTAAGAAATAAATAAGTCTCTAGACAGCTGGGTTTAAAATTATCAACCCACTTTTAAATTTACCGTAAAACATCCGATTGTTAAAGTAAAACCTTCCGTGCAATAGTTTCTTACGACACAGCTTGTTTAAAAGACGTTTCGTTTTCTCGCTTCCGCACAGTTTACGTAACGTGACCTGAATTATTTCAGCTAAACGTTTCAGGAACTTTGCAATTTATAAGTGTTCTTATTGAATCTTAATTCTAAGGTGTGTTGTGTAATTGGTAGGTGGTGAATAATGCTATTTAAAGTTATGAACGGAAATGTTATTCCACACTATAATGATTTGAGCTTTATTTAGAGCGAAAGCCTTCTGCACTACAAAGCCAGTTTTTCACATTTTCCTGCATTCATTTAATTTGTTTTTAATGACATTTGTATGTATTTTATATCTGATTTGATTTAAATGAAATATACAGTATGTATTTAAATTGGATTTGATTTGTATGTATGAGGATTATTTTGTTGTGTATGTGTGATTTTTATAATTACCAGCTTTATGTTTTAATTTAAATATATATTAACATTAAAAACTAAAGCTAAAATAAAGGATAAACATAAGCATAAGCATAAAGTCCATAATCACATTACATTATTGTATGTGATTATGAACTTTGTCTGAAAAATAAATAAATAATTAATATTAATCTTTAGGGGTCCGTACCTGAAGGGTGCGTCGCCACATACAGGGCAAAGTACTTCGATAACCCAGGTACCCTACGTGAGATTGTCAGTGACACCAAGGCGTTTTGCTGGCCTTTGTGGAGCTGGGGAGGATCAAATAATCAATTTTCCAACCCGTACGCAAAATAAGCGCTTAGTCGTGGAGTTGCGGATACCAGCCCGTATTACCTATTAACCGAAGGGTGCCAAACGGAACGCTATTACGAAGACTCCGCTGTCCGTGTGCCCGTCCGTCCGTCTGTCTGTCAGCGGGCTGTATCTCATGAACCATTATTGGTAGACAGTTGACATTTTCACAAATTGGGTATTGCCGTATAACAAGAAATAATAAAAGTTAAAAATAACGTGTTTTTTTTTTTAATCTTCTTACGGTAAGGAACCCTTCGCCTGCGAGTCCACCTCGCACTTGGCCGTTTTATTTGCATACTCTAAAGATACATTTTGAATAATCTAGAGATTCGTATCTTCAGATACGTTTTGAATCTAGGTATAATATGTCTGCTTTTTAATTATAAAGGTCACAGAATAATATTTATGAGTGCTAGAATTCAAACCAACAAACGCGTTTCAAACTTCCAATTTAAGCAATCAAACGGCTGTGGTTTTTCTCGGGAAGCGAGTAGTAAAGCCACCCAGCAATGAAATCAAAGCTAAAAAACCTGAAAGATTGATAACAGTCATATAACCAACAAACACGATGAGAATTCCGAAACACTCATATAATAATCCCTTGCCACTTCATTTCATACAACTTGAAACGTGAACAGAAACCTTACAAGCAATACTGTAGCACGTCAACTTGTATAAAAGACGCAACGCTTGCTTGCCTCAGGGCAGTTCAAGTTAAGCTGAGCCGGTCTTGCTCAAAGGCTAAAAGGCTGAGCGTTTCATACTATCGGATGACCGCGGCATGTTCAGGTAAACCCTCAAAGATAAAATAAAAACATGATAGAACAAGGCTGTGTCTTGTTGGATTTTGTTTACTTTAATATGGATTTTTTATAAGTTATAGCTTGTTTTGATTCATTCGATTTAGCTGGTAGGGCTGTTAGTTTCCCGGGTGTTACCATTGTGTGGATCGCCCGGAGGACACGGTGGAGCATACGGTGGAGGTCTGCCCGGCTTGGGCGGGGCACCGCCGTGTTCTCACGGAGGCGATCGGCAGCGGCGATCTCTCGCGTCCGGCCCTGGTTCAGGCCATGGTCCGGAGCGAGAGTGCATGGGAAGCCGTCACTTCCTTCTGCGAAGCGGTAATGCTCGCGAAGGAGGAGGCGGAGCGCGCGAGGGAAACGCAAGATGCGCGCCCTCGCGCCCCTAGTCGCCACAGGAGACGCCCCGGGCGTCGGGAGTCGCGAGCCGACTTCCGGCCACCGTAGGCGCGGGCTTGCGGACGGTGGGCAATGGGTAGCTCGCCGTCCGATTAGGACCAGGCCCAGGTCGACGGCGCGTTGTGTTCCACGCGCGCCTCAAAGAGATGTCAGCACCAACTGACGGGGTCCGTAAGGGCCAATGCCTGCCAGGGTTGCGAGTTTGTCCGAAAGGGATATCGCGGCCCCGGCACATAGGTAACGGAAGGAACACGGGTGGGTTTTAGTCAGTAAAAGTCTGACACTCCCTCTCGCTCCGCCCAGAGCGGGAGGAGTAATTTGATGATTTCCAACCCAAAAAAAAAAAAAGGGCTGTTAGTTTAGTTTAGGTCAATAATGGTACATTTTTGGTTTGACAAAATTCTAATTTATCCATCTGCCTAGCCTTTTCCCAGTTATGTTGGGGTGGTCTGCCAGTCTCACTCGATGCTGCTGAATACCAGTATTTTACATGGGCCGTCTGCCTATCTGACCTCCACAACCCAGTAACTGGGTAACACGATACCCCTTGGTAAGCCTGGTTGTCAGACTTTCGGGCTTCTGACGACCCATAACGACTGTACAAGATCCACGAATGAAAGCCGGTACGCGGCTTAAACTGCTTTCCGAGGCACGGAAGAGTCTCGATGTGTAAAGAAGGTCACCCATCCTCGGACCAACCTCGGCAAGCGTAACTTAACTTGATGGATCGACCCGTGCGGCTATTATTACTGGATTTGGATGAAATTTGGCACATGGGTAGACTATGACCTGAGTTCAGGCAAAGGATACTTTTTATCCCGATATTCTCACGGGATCGAGACATATGCGGGTGAAACCGCAGGGTGCACCTAGTATTATAATTTAAATTGAGTACCTACTCTTGCCTAAGTACTATCGTACCTAAAACCAATTAGGTCTTACACTTTTATTCAGACTTCAACGATTAAGTAATAGTAAACGAAGAAGACTGATGTAGGCCAATAAAACAGCTCTTCAGTGTAGATATAATGCATTAATAATATTCTTGTTAACTTCTCCAGCCAAGCTGAATAACTTGCTGAATGTTCAAATAGAGTAAATTTTAATATGGAGTGGAATATTATGAATCTTTAGGTAGACGTTGACTTCCTTTGTATTTAGATTATGTGTTTTCTTTTCACAAAATGCTGGCTCTACTCACTTTGAATCTAGTAATCCTACTTGTTACATAATATAGCGTGATGATCCAGACTCAAAGAACAAATAATACACTGGTTCTTGCCACTAGATCTTCTGGATCTGGTCCGGCTTTTGTGATACAGGGATTCCTAGTACAAGAGCCACGGCTACACAGATGTTTGTGACTTTGAAGTGTAAATAAAGAAATTATTATTTATTATTATTATTATTAAATATAGAGCGATATTCCTCGACGTCAGAGGCCCATGGGCAGCATACAAACTCTGATACCAGTATCCTTATTGCGTAATACACGATCAATCTGAATCGTTTTGAAACAGATTACAAATCCATTGCTTCTTTAGTTCGAAAAAAAAATCTGCTTAACAACGTAAATACCGCAATTAACGTTGTTGAACTGTCAAAGTGAAACAGATTTGTTGTAATCGTTTACGAAAATGTGTTACGTAATTAGGATACAGGTTAGACAATAACCACATGAAAAAGAAAAGTAAATAAAAATTTAACAAAATTTAACCATTATCACAAAATAAAGTAGCCGCTGAAAAACTGAAATACATACATAGTTACAAATTCAATACAGTCCAAAAGTTAACTACCAAAAAAACCTTAAAATACGAAGACAATTACAGCGACCAAAATATTCGAGCACATTTTAAGGACATACAATTAAAATAGCACAAAAACCACTTTAGCGTATCAGTATTCAACACTCATAATACAAACGACTCCACTTTTCCCCGGCTTGGGCGAGCTAAAATGACAAGGCATGACTCTGCTCCAACTCGCTAAGTAATTACATACACGTCATGTGAGCGGAGCATATTCAGCGTTAGCGTAGGGTCGCCATGTTGAATCGTTTTGGGAGACTGATGAGGATAAATTTTTCGCAGGTGTGTCAAACATAAGGTTGGTATTTATGCCTAGAAACCTAAAGTTTGTACCAATAGTTAGTATTAATCGATTATTTTTTTGAGCTTTGTTACTATCCCATGAAATTTTTCTTTTAACCCAAAGTTTGTAGATAATTCCCTGGCATTAAGCGCGGTGGTTTATTGTGATATAAAAGTGTAAATAATTAAATAAAAGAAAGAAGAGAGAGATGTGAGATGAATTTAGGATAGGCTTTATACAGGTTTTACACAGCAATAAACTTCTTGTAAATTTAATTTTCGCATCTTTATGGCTATCGAAAAAGTAAAAATAAACGTAAACATAAAACACTAACAAAATCTGGATTAGTTATACAAGGGCGGTGTTCACAGTAGAGTAAGAATTCGTCTGAATTTACGGGTTTTTGTCAAAATTGGGCAAAAAGGTTGCTTTTACCATACAATTGCATAATCCTATCTAAATGTAAATACTTCCGAAAGGTTGGAGACCAGCACCCAAGACACACACACAGTAACACACGAATAATCACAATCTGTATCATTTTGAAGGATATAAGTAATCCAATGCTTTATATGTTAGAAAAACTTGTCTGCCGACAACGTAACTAACGCAATGAATGTTGTTGAACTGTCAAAATGAAACAGATTGTGATTGATCGCAATTAGAGTGCTGGTGTCCTGAAATACAGGCCATACTGTCTTGTTGCACCATGCTTCCACAGTATAATTTTATTATGTATTGTTCTTGATGTGCTTGTATATTGTGGTGAAAAATAAATATGTGCCTAGTCTTATTCCAACTACGTTGGGGTCGGCTTCCAGTCTAACCGGATGCAGCTGAATACCAGTATTTTACATGGAGCGACCGCCTATCTGACCTCCACAACCTACTTACTGGGTAAAACGAAACCCCTTGGTCAGGCTGGTTGTCAGAAATTCGAGGTTCTGACTACCCGTAACGACTGTCAAAGATCTACGAATGACAGGCGGGACCAACTACTTTTAAATGGGTATAGTGCAATAGCCCTTTAAAGAAAAAGACGGATTAAAGGACGCATAGGTACAAAAGAAAAGTCTCTCATTCCTCAAAATCATGGTCACCATATTTCACACATAATTCATAGGTTGTGAAAGCAAGAAGCTGACTTGTAAATAAATAACGTAATGAAAAGCGCTCATTTCGTACCGGCCTGATTAAATAATCTAGTAATTGGTGTTACAGAAAATGAGACTTTTATCTCGTGAAGAATTTTGTGTTTCATCTAAATATCATTGTAGCTTAGTGAACTTATTAATAATTAAGAGATGAATATGTGGAGATACTTTGAAGCTGACTTGTAAAAAAATAACGTTATGTAAAGCGCTCATTTCGTACCAGCCTGATTAAATAATCTAGTAATTGGTGTTCCAGAAAATGAGACTTATCTCGTGAAGAATTTTGTGTTTCATCTAAATATATTATATTATAACTAGTGAACTTATTAATAGTTAAGAGATGAATGTGTGAGATGCTTTTAAGAGATTCATTTGGTTAAAAGCTAATGTAAGTTACTTATTCATGTAGTTTATGTTCAGACAGCTGCGTTAATTTAGTACTGTAGGAAAGTTCTTCTCAGGGAGTGTGTTGGCTTTTAAAATGAATTCCAACAACGACAACAGTGCAAAGATATATAATTAAAGTACAGTATAGGCACAAACAGGTAACACAATAAATTTTGGTAAAAACTATTACGAGCGTTCCACGATCGTAACGTACGCTCTCGCGTTCTTTCGTCCACTGTCGCTTGGCAGGGGCGCGAGGGCGCGGGCGGGGGCGTCATCTCCCGTTGCCCGCACACAAACGTTAAGGATCTGCTACAGTACTTTGATAACTATAGAAAGAGGCACCGTAGCAGTGTGAACGCACGATGGTGGTATAATAACAATATGATCCTTTAAGAAATAATAAAATAAAAAAATATTACAACACATCACGCCTGTATTGCCCGAAGGCTTAAGCAGAGGTGTACCTATAGTTCACCCAAATTTCGCCAGTTATAGGGAGCGAGCTTATTGCCATCAACCGGGCACAAATCCAGAGGCCGGGCTGCAAAAAAAAAATAACAATAAAACTGCCCGATCCGGGTATAAAACCCAGGACCTGGAAGACTTTTTTTTATTATAATCAGATTTTTGTAAACTTGGCGATCCTTTGTCTTATGCAGCCGTTAACAAATTGCTTTTTATCCCCTGAAAACAGACCCCAAAATTACTCGACAAAATATTTTTCAGTCATGATTGTGCCATGTCAAAAACTTTTTTATTTCTAACGCCGCGGAACATTTTAGCTACATTTTCGTGTGAACTTTTAATTAAAACGTCCTCTTCTATTTTGATTAATTTCGGAGAAGAGCTGCCCTCAAAAAAAATTTCTGCATTTTTTCCAATTCCACCGTGTATGATACAACTTATTTTCTGCGTGTTGCACATTTTCTAATTAAGTAAACTGAGTTCTCTAGTTAGTTCAATCTACACAACCTTTTCCCAACTATTTTAGGGTCGGCTTCCAGTCAGACCTGATGCAGCAAAATACAACAAGATATTTTACGTGGAGCGACTACCTATCTGACCTCTACAACCCAGTTACTGGGTAACACAATACTCTTTCGTAAGACTGGTTCTTTAGTTAGTTCAACGACATGAATAGGTACTATTCGTGAATTACACTATGTAAGTTATGCTAAAACCGTCCCAAAAGTTTATACATAACATATTTAATAGATAGGTAAGTCCATCAGGGGATATCGTGTTACTCAGTAAATAGGTTGAGGAGGTGAGATAGGCAGTCGCTCCACGTAAAATATCTTCTTGTATTCTGCTGCATTTGGTTAGACTAGAGGCCGATCCCATTAAAGTTGGTAAAAGGCATGGCAGATGTTGAGTCCTACGTACTTACTTATCAATTACATTAGTAAACAGTAGTAGAACTAAAGGTAGGTAAGTAGGTAGGGTAGGTAGATAGGGTAGTTAGGTAGGGTAGGTAGGTAGGTAGGTAGGTAGGTGGGTATGTATGTATGTAGGATGTGTGATGTGTGTATGTAGGTAGGGTAGATAGGTTTCTTCCAGTTACACACGGCGTGCCTCAGGGAAGTATACTGGGGCCCACCCTTTTCCTCGTGTACATAAATGAGCTTACTCGTCTTAAACTTACCAAAGGTGAAATTGTCTCTTTCGCGGATGACACCGCGTTGGTGTTTGCGGGTGATAGTTGGGAGGAGGTTTTCGCTACCGCACAAAATGGCTTTGATATGACTAAAGGATGGCTGCAGAAAAACATACACTAAACGTAGACAAAACTAAATATATTTGTTTCAGCATTAGACAGTCGGTGGGTATTCGCGGTGACCTGAGTGTTGTTTCACATGAATGCAACTCTGAGGATAGTTGCGCATGTTCACCTCTGGAACGCGTTAATACTCTAAAGTACCTTGGTGTTACTTTGGACAATAACCTCAACTTTAAAGAACATGTCAAAATTCTTTGTAATAGAATACGCAAATTGATTTATGTTTTTAAAAACCTACGTCATGTCGCGGACCTTGCACTGCTGAAGCGAATATATCAGGCCTTGTGTCAGTCGCTGCTTACCTACTGCCTTACATCCTGGGGAGGTATCTGCAAAACGACGCTAAAGGCAGTTGAGGTCGCCCAGAGAGCTATACTGAAGGTTAGCACGTTCAAACCGATGCGCTTTCCTACTACAACACTGTTCCAGTTGTGCGAGGTTTTGACAGTAAGACAGCTATTTATACTTAAAACTATTCTACAAGAACATAAAAAACAACCCTACAACCCAATATTACTACAGAGACGTCGTAAAAATCATGTATGTGACTATTTAACTACATTTAAAACAACTTTTGGTAAAAGATTTGTAAGTTTTCTAGTCCCTTACCTTTATAATAGGCTTAACAAATCAATAAACATATACACTTTACTAGAAAACAATGCAAACTAAAAGTATGCAAATATTTGCAGAAATTAACCTACGAGGAGACGGAACAACTAATTTACTTACCACTCTAAGATTACGGCTAAGAGCACAGAAAATCAAAGTTACATTCACTACATTGCTCACCTACAAACTCAGACACTCATGCATACTCACACCCACCCCTTCACCGCTTAATTACTGTCACACACACACCTACATATATATACACCGCACACACACCCCCACACATTCTCATATACATACACCACACACGCACATGCACGCACGCACACGTACCACGAACTCACACACGCACGAAGACACATACACTCAATCCATTTAATAAATTAGATTAAAAATATGTACTTACTTACTTATTTACCTAGATTACTTTTCAACTATTATTCTGTATTTCTGTAGTACTGATTTAATTATATATGTCTCTATTGCTTGGCACCTATTCTTGTATTAAAATACTCGAGGGGAATGGTGCTGATAGCCGAAATACAGGCTATGCCTAGTTCGGCTACAGACGCTAATTTCTTTGCCCTAACTGAAATTGTTGCCACATTGCCATTGTAAAGTAGTACTAAGTTTTTGGAAAATAAACTATTATTATTATTATTATTATAGGTAGTTATGGTATTTACCCTAACTATCTAGGTAGGTAGGGTAGGCAGGTAGGGTACGGTAAGTAGAGTAAGTAGGTAGGGTACGGTAGGTAGGTTAAGTAGGTAGATAGGTAGATGCGATGTAGATTAATACTTAGTGCTACTGGTGCGAAGCCTGGGCGGGCAGCTAATTAATAATCCAATCTATAAAGTAAGTATACCAATAATTAAAAGTAGTGACAGTAAATAACAAGTACATATTTGACACATGCCTAAAATTCCATTAATCACAATATGGCCCAGCTAAGACGCCTTGTACTTAATTGACGTCAACAAAATAATAAAGAATTCAGCAACAAATTATGTTACAGCTTCCTCCGCCGTCACTTCTAATGGGACTTTGCACATGACAAGGATCTACCCACTTAGTTATATAATATAATAATTCTGTTTACTAAAGCTGGGCTGTTGTTTGGCTCCTATACAAAGCCGATAAAATCCACGACGGGAAATAACTTAAACAAGGAGGAATCATAAAATAAACTGCTAATTAATTTGCAAATACTCAATCGTTTTGAGTTAAGTAACACTTTGGTAAAAAACACTTCTCATTGTGTACATGAGATCCTCACTGCCAGTGCTAAGTCAATTTTATTAAATAAATATCGTTCAAAATTACCCTGGTAATTGTCTACTACATCCTCTAGTCAAAGTTTTGTCATAGAAACCTGAAATCAATACTTCAGAACTGAGAATCTCACAAGATACTCCAACTACATCAAACTAGGACTTACTACCTACTTAACAGTCTAAACGCGAGAATAAGGAACTTATATACCTGCAATCTTGGAAACTAGAATGTTCCATTTAGCTGCGAGCATTCCCTTAGCATCTGTTTCTCACAGCTGGAGTTCCATCTCTTGGGAAAAGACAACATTCATAGTCGGAAAGCTTGATACATTATTAATATCTAGACTCTCGACCGGAGCTAAGCGTTCTACTGCAAATCGGTTGACCACGAGAATTCAACAGTTCTGAATTCCAATTTTCGGGAATATTCGGGAATCTTCGCTCCGCTATTGTATCTCAATTGTTTCGTTTCGGCAGTCTGTATGTGTAGGTCGATTGGTATATTTGATATTGGATTCGATACTGACTACAAAAGAGTTTCTTGCTGACGAGCTTAGAAGGTTTTGATGTGGGCCCAATTAAACGGCATTGATTAATTGAGTGTTTGAATTTGGGTTTTAAATTGAAGCTCTGAATTAGAATTTCCTGTGTAATAAATCAGAACCGACCCCTATCGTGATGAATAGGAACAGTTCATTTGAACACATGAATACTATCTACCTCGTGATAATTTAAAAAATAGGTCTATAAAAATGTCACAAAAGTAATGTTTCATGTTCACACCGCAAAAAGTATATTACCTACGTTTGCATACCAATGTCATAAAAGGTTAAACAAATTGTAACGAACAGGAGTTACAAATCATTATGCCCTGTGACGTCATCCGTTCACGTCACCCCACGAACACTGTGGTGCAAAAAAACAACTCCAACAAATGATAACAGAGGGAACAATGGAAAACAAACATCAATAACTCTGAGCCACTCTGTGACTCTGTTTAAACTCTAATAGCTTTTGATACTCAATTATTTTGGGATTATCTGTACATCAAATGTATATTTATTCTTTCATTAAATGTATATTTGTTGAGGGATTATATTTTAGGATTTAGTTCGTAATCCGGGAATGTGAAAATAAAGGCTTGTGCAGACCAGCGCGACTTGTCGCGCGACGCGACACCGGTTATTGTTATACTGTGAAGTTTTCTTAGAAATTGTATTGTTCGTGTCGCGTCGCGCGACATGTCGCGCTGGTCTGCACAAGCCTTAATGGTGTCGGTGTTCAGTTTTTTATACCTAAGAGCGTATTTCTCACTTTTACATAATATTTTTATAGTTTTGAATTTGAATGAACTTTTTCATTTTTGTGAAATATTCACGCAGTGAATTCACAACATAGAAATGTACTTTAGAATTTCTATTGTCTTTGTTTCTAGTAACTATCACTATTGTCAAAGTTTATGACTACGGGATATAATTGCTTTTACGTCAATACTTAGGTACTGCTGGAATTTTAAGTTTCAAAAGGCTTGTCATATTTACGCACTTTGCATAGAAGTTCACTAAAAGTCAAACTCTTTTTTGTCTGAAACGTTGCCAATCTAGCCTATTATGTGAAGTTTTATCTTTAAATGAAACAGCAAGGAAAGAAAGCCATTTCATAAATCTTCCAAGACCAATTTTGGCCCGTATCCCAAAAAGAATAGGGCACAAATTAGTAACATAAAAATTTCATCAAAGAAAGTAAATAATTATATTAATAAAACGAAAGTTCAAAATTAAATACTTTGACTGTGACCTTTACAAAATAACTTATAATTGATCAAATAAAGTTTCCGACAATTTAACTGATATATTCAATATTCAAACGACATTTATTAAAAAAATATTTCACAAATTCTGTTTACAAGTTTTCCGTCGGAAATTACATGACTTTAATAGCTTTGATTACTCAAAAAGTTTGTTTTGATATAACGGTAAAATAAATTAATAAAGTACCTATCATAAAAGAGAAAAGTTCTGTGTTATAAAAAATAAAACTCTAATGAATAATTATCATCCTGGCATATTCAAATAGAATGTAATCATTTGATACATTCTAGTAGAAAATTTGATATTAAATACTATTTGTTGCATCGCCAATGTACAATTGGCAATCGCTTTCAAAACCCTTCGTATTTCTTTCTACGAAAACTATCAACAAGATTGACACAGGCTTTTTTTAAAGTTTTAAACGACTTCAAACAAGGAGTTTTTTTATGTACGTTCCCCGATTACTCGAAGACGATTCGACCGATTTCGAAATTCATGTTTGATAGGGATATATTTCCTAGGTAATCACAGTCATAAATCTATATATATGTATACGTAAATAGCTACATTAGTTACAAAACTGTGTCGCAGCTATAACGACCACCTCTAAGAGGGAAACGACAGGGTTCCAGATTCCAGTTAATGAAAATACAGTCGGATTTAAAAAATAACAATAACAAATAATAAAACATTAAAATAGTAAAAAAATTGAATAGTAACAGTATTTTTTTTTTGTAGTAAATTAAAATGGTAACACATTAAAAATAGCTCCCTTATACATTTTATTAACTTAGCTTGACTGGTTTTTGAGTTAGCTGCAATAATACCTACGTATTTTTCCCCACGTAGTGTACATATGTGGAAGATGTCATAAAAACTTCATGTCACTGTAATTTACATAGCAGCTAGTGGAATTTGAATTTGTACCACAACAAAAAGTGAAAAATAAAAAAAATTACAAAAGAAAAACAACCGACTTCTGAAATTAAGTAATTTTTCACTTTTTAGTGTTTTTTTTGAAGTCGGTTGTCTAACATAGTTATCGTTGAAAGAATGTCACTTTGTCTAGGTTCTCAGGTGTAAGTACTCAATTATCAAAAAAAATCCTAACACGTACTATAGTAAGACTTAGTAGGCATACTTTTTTATGTCATTATAGCCTTTATTAGCGTGGAAAATAAAACTAGGTGTGTACAACGGATGTTTATACTCTCACACTAGTTCAAGACAACTGTGAGATAAGTCGCTTACTTGTAAGACATGTCACGTTAGTTAAACAATTTGTCACTATTTGAACCAATTTAATATCTGAACCGTGTCTCGGAGTAAGTGATGCAGTGCCGACGCGTCCGCTTGCGGTGTGCGGTCTTGGGTTCGCTTTCCGTATGAGACTAATGTTTTGAGGTATAGATACATTACAGATATTGGGTTGGAGTTTTTATTATGGTGTTTTGTTGCTTTGCCAACTAATGTTTTCCCAAATAAAAATAATAATACCAGCGTATCATTGTCCCACAGCAGGGCAAAGGCCTCTTCTCATACAGAGAAGGCATGATCGTTCATCACCACGCTTGCTGAAGACGGTTTGGTGATTTCAAACTTATATTAACTATTAGTCCCGGATTCCTCACAATGTTTTCTCAAATAGACGTTCTAAAATTTTTAAAAGGGCTATAAAAGATATATTACCTTAATTAACATATAAGAAGTTTTGCTAGTAATTTCATTTATAAGTAATTGCTGGCTTTCAATTTAAGACTCTCCATAAAGAACATGTTAATACATAATATAACAGCAACACAACGGAAGTAGGCAGTGATCTGACATTTTTAATGACAAAACCCTGTAAACACTGTCTACTGCCAACGTAAAACGATCAATTTATTTAACAACTTCCCAGTACAAACAAGGTAACCTTCAAGGTAGAAGGAAAAATGGAGATTAATGACCCAATAACTAATAACCCAGCTCTTCATTTTCAAATATTTAAACACATTGACAACACGGCAGTCGCAATAAATGTGTCACTTTGTAATCGATAATCGATAAACACCAGTTACATTTTGTGTAATTTATCACTGTGTGACGTGTTGGGCTATGTTTGGTGATTAGCACCCCTAATGGCACCAAATATAAATGTGTGTATACTTTATTGTTCACCGATGTGTATTTTTCATACGAGTTTTCGTTATCATATTGGCTGTCAAAATGACGGGTGTTTGTAATTTATCTAAAGTGGATCTTTTGATATTAAGTGACAAATAGCACATTACAGTCTTTTCAATTATTTTACCCCTAACAGCAGCAATCTAATAGCAACCTTATTGTAACGACGATAAAGATCATTGTGATTTTGATAGACTTGTCAGTGGCAGCAATCTAAAGGTGTGCTACACGAGGCGTTTGCAGGACACATTTCTGCCTCGCTCTATTTATGACTAAACAGACGAATGTTCGCGCGGCATTCGTCCTATCACAGCGTGGCAGCCACGCACGATTGCCGCTCAATGTTTGGACACACCTTTACAGTCAATAGCCACCTTATTTTAATAAAAATCACTGTAATTTCGATAGTGATGCAAAATCAGAGGCAACAGAACTATGAAAAAAGCGGCCACGTGCGAGTCGGACTCGCCCATGAAGGGTTCCATATGAAATTAAATGTTTATTTTTTATTTTTACGAGTATATTTGAGTTGATTGGATGAAAGATAAATTGCGGTAGGATACGATTTAAAAAAATACTACTTACTAGATCTCGTTCAAACCAATTTTTGGTGGAAGTTTACATGGTAATGTACATCATATATATTTTTTAGTTTTATCATTCTCTTATTTTAGAAGTTACGGCGGGGGGGGGACACATTTTACCACTTTGGAAGTGTCTCTCGCGCAAACTATTCAGTTTATAAAAAAAATATATTAGAAACCTCAATATCCTTTTTAAAGACCTTTCCATAGATAGCCCACACGTATGGGTTTGTTTTTTTTTTCTATTTTTGTGTGAAAATCTTAATGCGGTTCACAGAATACATCTACTTACCAAGTTTCAATAGTATATTTCTTATAGTTTCGGAAAAAAGTGGCTGTGACATACGGACGGACAGATATGACGAATCCATAAGGGTTCCGTTTTTTGCCATTAGCCTACGGAACCCTAAAAAGGACTGTATATTAAACTTAAGTGACTGCAGATGGCAAACTTCTATGGATCCAATAAACGTCCGGTGGGTAACACAAAGTGGGTCACTGACGGTTCCCCTATTGGACGTTCCGTTTGACTTATTTTGTCAGCGACAGGCGGCCAGTTGGCCGGAATGTCATGTGCGTTGTCGTTCTGTTTTTTTCGATAAAAAAAACATATTAACCCTTCTTCGCAGTCGAATAAATATTGGCTACCGTTTTTGTGTTGTATGCGTTATTTACGAGTATATCAGTAAGTACCTTAGTCTCACAGTAACTATCCCTTAATTCGTGAACCTAAACTACTAGGCATTTGTTGTAAAATGCTCTTAGGTAGTTATTGCGTTGCAATTCCTTTTTTTATTTGTTTTACAACAACTGACAAAAGTTTCATCACAATCGGTCGAGCTATTTTCGAGTTTTTGTGAGATTCACGCATTATAATTGATTTTTATATTGTTGTAAAAGGCCCTCAGTTCAAATAACATATTGTCGTGTTCCGATCTCAGACCAAATAAAAAACCAAGACATAGCTCTGCGAACAATACAATGAAGCATGCCAAAACTACACCTCCGCTCTGTGCATACACACTCACAGGCACACATTTACAACCATTTACAATGAAACTACACCTCACTAAGTGCACAGATGTTTACGAAACTGGCCGCACGTCATTGTTGACAGCGCTGTCTTTTTTTTTTTTGATGGTGGGAAATTATCAAACCCGTGTCCTTTCAGTTGCCTGTACGTCGCCAGGGGCCACGGTATCCCTTTCGGACTTTCCCGCGACCCCGGCAGACATAGGTCCTAGCAGACCCCTTCTGTAGTGCTTTTTTTTTTTTTTTTGGGTGGGAAATCATCAAATGACTCCTCCCGCTCTGGGCGGAGCGAGAGGGAGTGTCAGACTTTTACTGACTAAAACCCACCCGTGTTCCTTCCGTTGCCTGTGTGCCGGGGCCGCGATATCCCTTTCGGACAAACTCGCAACCCTGGCAGGCATTGGCCCTTACGGACCCCGTCAGTTGGTGCTGACATCTCTTTGAGGCGCGCGTGGAACACAACGCGCCGTCGACCCGGGCCTGGTCGTAATCGGACGGCGAGCTACCCATTGCCCACCGTCCGCAAGCCCGCGCCTACGGTGGCCGGAAGTCGGCTCGCGACTCCCGACGCCCGGGGCGTCTCCTGCGGCGACTAGGGGCGCGAGGGCGCGCATCTTGCATTTCCCTCGCGCGCTCCGCCTCCTCCTTCGCGAGCATTACTGCTTCGCAGAAGGAAGTGACGGCTTCCCATGCACTCTCGCTCCGGACCATGGCCTGAACCAGGGCCGGACACGAGAGATCGCCGCTGCCGATCGCCTCCGTGAGGACACGGCGGTGCCCCGCCCAAGCCGGGCAGACCTCCACCGTATGCTCCACCGTGTCCTCCGGGCGATCCAGACAATGGTAACACCCGGGCGTTTCCTCCCGCTTTATCCTGAACAGGAACCTCCCGAAACAACCGTGTCCGGTGAGGACCTGCGTCAGGCGGAAGTTGAGGACGCCGTGGCGCCTCTCTAGCCACTCCTCAAAGAGGGGCCTTACCGCCGCAATCGTGGCGTGCCCAGCGCTGGGTTGCGACAATCGCACTCTCCATGCCGCCATGAGATCCCGCTCTGTCCGCTGTGCCGTGATTTCTCGCGGCAGCGGAGTTACACCCCGGCGTTACCCCTTCTGTTGTGCTGACATCTCTTTGAGGTGTGCGTGGAGCAAAACGCTAGCGCAAAGCGCTATGTCTTGGTTTGTTAAGGCTAAGCGCGACTTGTCGCGCGACGCGACACCGGTTATTGTTATACTGTGAAGTTTTCTTAGAAATTGTATTGTTCGTGTCGCGTCGCGCGACAAGTCGCGCTGGTCTGCACAAGCCTTTATTTGGTCTGACAGTTCTAAAAAGAAGGGGGTATCTTTTTATAAGTTGTTCTGAATTTATGATTAAGATAAAAATACAGAGGTTCGTTGTCATCCAAAAAACATCCCACAACTGAACAAGAGCCAGAACATCCGATCACACAATCCAACCATTCGATACAAAAAAAAGTACTTTCGGCGCGAAATAAAATGAAAAAAAACGAAACAAAGCGAGCACATAAAACTTTTACCGGGCAACGGCCGGAACAGAGTCGGACCCGGGTCCATCGAGGCGTTAACGCCGGCACAACATGCCGGATGCCAGTGTCCGGTACGACATTAAAAACGGCAGTCACGTTATCTGTGGCGATTTTTTCCGGACAGATCCAGTAACCCCTTTTTACGTTTGTTATCTGTAAGGGTTTTATAGGGTTGTAACGTATGTGTGTATAAAAATTGTATTGTGCATGCGGTCTGGACTACTTACCATAATTATAAATAAAAAAACGACCTTTTACATGCTTACCTCTTCTCATTGAAAACTAAACTGCGTAATTGTGATTTCAGACGAAACGAAATAAGTTCGTTTTCCTCACGACTCCCTTTAGAGCACATTGCTCGCAGAACAGGTGGCCGAAAGGTTCTGGAGTGGCGACCGCGTACCGGAAGACGTAGCGTTGGAAGAACTCCCACAAGATGGACCAATGACCTTATGAAGGCCGCAGGAAACCGCTGGATGCGGGAAGCACAGAATCAGTCGAAGTGGCGGTGCTTGGGGGAGGCCTATGTCCACCAGTGGACGTCTTTCGGCTGTAATGATGAAGGTGATGATGGTCGAAATTATCTTAAAGTCCGAGGGAATGATTTTCTTTCGTGTTTATTTTTCCACATACCCAATTTTTCCTTCCAAAAATCCAATGAAACCAAATATAGACTCAGCTGATATTTCTTGCTCTGAACCCGGTTTTATTACTGACACAAGATGATATGCAGCTGGTGCATACACTGCGGTTTTGTTACAATCCCAATTTACATGGAAACTGCCTGTGTCAGCCCGTAAACGGCGCTGGACATTGCCCTTTATATAAACTATACTGCAGCAGGCATTACGTAGCTTTATTTGATCGTATCAGGCTCAAAAAGAACTATTTAATACAAAACTACAATGATAAATGATAAACGATTTTGTTTTATTTTTAGTCTTTTCTTATTGTTTTTTTTTTACATTTTTTTTTTTAAGCCATTTGTCATAAATACAATACAGTATCGACCCTGAAATTTTAAATTGGTAAATACTCTCAAGGACTCCATGAGACAGGCTGGACCTAGTATGGAGTCGAGAAGTTAAAATACTAAAATTATGTTTCCGATATGACAATAATTTTAAGAATAGTTTATTTGTATTACATATAAGGAAATGTAAAGATTCTTTATTTGGTCAATAAACGATTTTATTATAATAAATAAAAGAGTAAATTGGCAAAATCATTACGACCTTCTTTTTATAAATAAATAAATAAATAGGCTCGAAGAAGGAAGAAAGAACAACAAAAAAAAAACTGACTTCCAAAAAAACAACAAAGTGGAACATAACTTAATTTCGGAAGTTGGCGTTTTTGGGTTTTTATTTTCATTATTTGCCACTGAATTGAAGTCAGTTGTTTTTTTTTTTTTTTGTGCAAAGTTTTCTTTGTCACGTTTTAGTTGTGGTACCTACTCCACACAAATTCAAATACCACTACCTGTTATTTAAAGTGACAGGAACTTAGGTACTATAACACCATCCACGTAAGTGGGAAAAATACGTATTATTGAAGCTAACTCAAAAACTACACAAGCAAAGTTAATCAAATTTATATATGACCACCGCGCAAACTTCCTCTACCAAATGAAAAAAAAAGAATTTTATAAAAAGACATAGAAAATATTCTTTTTTTTCTTCTTTAAATACGTTCAGACGAACCTATGTTCGTCCTATAACCCCCTTATCTTTTGAAAATAGGTTAGAGCAATATGTTATGAAACGTAACTCATACCGTAGATGGACATGGCTTGACACCGCTAGTACGATATAAACAAGACGAGAGTTTTTTTTTTTTTTTGTTACTTACCAGCGTTTTTATGCCGCCCATGGGCCTCTGACTTGGCTTCACATGTCAGGCACGCCGGTTTCCTCACGTTGTTTTTCTTTACCGTTTTAAAGCGAAATAATTATACAATACGCACATCAACCCGAAAAGTCAGAGGTGCGTGCCTTGGGTTCAAATAGACAAGTGTCAGATGCACACATGCGGGATCCATCTGACGTAGGTAATTTTAGTACCAATCGTGGGGACCTTTTAAATGGACTGTGAATCGAGATTGGAAGATAGGTAAGAATTTAGAGGCACTATTTAGACAAAGCACTGCTTTCCATTCGCTTGATATTATCCCGAAGTAGCCATTGCGACACTTACAGGTGGAAAGTAGCCTTTTCTTAGCCTTTGAACATACAAAACAGAAACAATACACTCATACATGATTACTCAAACATACATTATACATGTCATATCCCAGAATATGACTCAGCGTATATCAGAAGGAACGTTCTATTATTCAACAGAGGCTGTTTGTCGCAGATGTGGAGGACACATAAAAATTCGCGTGTCATTGCAGTATGTGCTCTATTCCAAATGCGACACCTCTGGCGATGGTTCTGGAAATCTGGATGAAGGCTGCATCTGGATTTATTCGTAGCGGGTCGGAGTTAGTCGTGCGGGCGTTATAGCAGCACTAACGGACAGACAGACAAAGAGATGTTGTGTTTTATAATTTTTAAGAATGCATAGGTTCTCATCAGATTAGATGTTTATACTTTTGAGCTTAGATAAAAACAACAAAAACCTTCACAACAAAAAAAGGGTTTTTAAGCTTGGACAAGTTACGTCAAATGCAATGCTTTCTTAAAGTAGCACATTTTATTTTCTACCTTCTAACAAAAAATGACAACAAGATTCTAAAAGATTTTTTACTTTCAAAATTAAACAAACAGCTATCTAACTACACAACACATTTTCGTAAACGGTTACGACTAATCTGTTTCATTTTGACAGTTCAACAACATTCATTGCGTTATTTAGGTTGACGAGCAGATATTTTTTTCGAACTTATGAAGCAATGGATTAGCAATTTGTTTCAAAACGATTCAGATTCCGATTGATTGTGTTACGCAATTAACAGGTTAGTGGATCATTCTAAAACATTTTCTTATGAACAAAAATCGTAAACATAGAAAATTATGAGAGGGCGATTGCCATCATTACTAAATTGGCTAACCAATTGGTGATCGTAATAATAATGTTGAGACCAACCTAAATAATGATGGTGCAATGCAAACCAAGAGCTTGATACTGTCACCAGCACCATACATAGTGAAATAGCATAAACATATATTTTTATAGGCCTCCCCCAAGCACCGCTACTTCGACCGATTCTGTGCTTCCCGCATCCAGCGAATTCCTGCGGCCTTCACAAGGTCATCGGTCCATCTTGTGGGAGGCCTTCCAACGCTTCGTCTTTCGGTACGCGGTCGCCACTCCAGAACCTTTCGGCCTCATCGGCCATCTGTTCTACGAGCAGAGGACGTCTTTTGGGTGAAATGATGATGATAAAAAAAAATAATCTTTTAATCACTATTTTGGTGTTTGAATTTAGAACACACCAATATATTGGACCTCCGTCTCAATGCTATACAACCTCCTTGTGAAAAAATACTCGATACACAGGACATGAATATCGCTTCACAAGTTGACCATTCTAATAACAATAAGAAAATTACTCTTCATTTTAGTAATTGTTCTAATTTTAATTAATTTCACCTTCCTTTTTTCTTCATTAAATGTCTATTTCGCGTAAATCTTTCTTTTTCTCGTAGTCATGGTATAAAGTATAGTATGCAACTCTTGAATAAAACGAGGGCCATGAATCACTCGCGTCGCTCAGGATTCATCTATGGCCCTCGCCTTAAATCCGTCCTTTATTTACTAATTGCATAATATACTATTTATTGTCTATTTTTATTCAGTTTTTATTTTAGTTCCTCTTAACCACTGTTTTTTTTTTACATAAGCCTTATTATCTTCTAAAATCATCATCATCATCATCAGCCAATAATGTTCCCAGTGCTGGGACACAGGCCTCCACTCTTCGAGAGGGAGTGGGCCGTAATCAACCACGCGGGCCCAGTGCGGGTTGCTAGATGTTACATATCTCCGAATTCTTGCCGGTTTCCTCACGGTGTTTTCTTGCATCGTTTTGAGAGCAGTGGTGACGAAATTATTTACACAAAGTAAAGCGCCTGCCTGGGTTTGAACCCACGATTGCTCCTTGCGTCTTCTAAAATCACGTATCAATAATTTTTAAGAAAACCCCTAATACTGGCTAACCCCCACAAAATACGGACGACATTACCGTCTCATTTGCTATAACTAAACTTAAAATACCCGGCGATATGTAAAGTGACCGTACTTGGTATAAGTGGCCCCTGTACGGCATTATAATAACATATTTTATGGACCGGCCATCTTGCTTCTGACATTAATGACTGTTGCCGTAAAATATGAGGCTTTTCAATCCTAACATAGAATTTTTGGGAGGTTAATTTGGAGTGCGAAATATTTAAAGAGATTGTATGCAAATTTGTTGATGTAGGTGCGGAATTAGATGATAAGCGAGGGCTTTGAAGAGGTAGCTACAATGTAATTGTTATTACGATGCAAGGTTATGAATGATGAATTATTGTCCGAGCTTGTAATTTTACCACTGCGGAGCAGAGGCCTGAGAGAAGGTCGTAAGTAGAAGCATTGTTCACCACGCTCGTACAATGCATGTTGATTTCAGTCCTCAGACCGAATAATAAAACCAAGACCTGAAGACGCTGTCAACAGGGCCGTGAGGGTGAGGCCGGTTTTGTTAACATGTTGCACTTAGTGAGGTGTAGTTTGATTATAAATAGTTGTAAATGTGTGCGTGTAAGCGTGTATGCACACAGCGGAGGTGTAGTTTTGGCATGCTTCACTGTATTGTTCGCAGCGCTGTCTTGGTTTTTTATTTGGTCTGAGTTTCAGTCCTAAGTGTTCAAAGCTCCTATCTATTCTTACTGTGAAAGCACCAAATATTTGGTAATAGTCTAGTTGTACTTGCCAGGTTTTGAAACATAAACCTGCATCCTAATTGCGTAGCAATCTTTCAATAAAAATCCGAATTTTTTAAAGTATATGTTTCGTAATATTATGTTTGAAAAATTCTCCTGCTCTACAACGTATATATCGAACTGAATTTTTTAAACTTTCAAAGTCAAAGTCAAAGTCCAACAATTTATTTCAATTAGGCACATAAAAGGCACATATGAACATCAAGTTTTACAAAAAATGGAATTGATTCTTTCAGAATGAAAAGCATTGCCATTGTAAGTGTGTTATGCACGTACGCTGGTGATTAAGGCTCCGTGCATGAAAAAAGCCCTTTTTCGTCAATGACTTGTCTAATTGTAAAGCCTGGAACCGACGGTGCGCAATATCGCGCACGCACGCGCACCAGCCCGCACGACGCACCGTGGGAAGGGTAACGTGCGTGGTAGCGCAGACGCGTGCGTGGCGGTGCGTCCGAGTTTGGGTACATTCCCTTTGAAGTTACCGACTCGCCGCGGATAAGCCCGCACGGACACGCACCATGGGAATGGTAGCGTGCGTGGTAGCGCAGACGCGTGCGTGGCGGTGCGCCCGATCCGCGAAGAGTCGGTAACTTCAAAGGTGCCCGACGTATGCTCGGTTCCTATAAACGAAAATGAATCGTTTAGCTTACCAATGGTAGCTTTTATATTGCTCAACTTGGCGCATAACTACTTAAATAGATTTGTAAGCAAATTTTTAAACATGGGCGTTTTTGGATTTCTATGCAAACGGTTAAATATTCGATTTCAGATAGTGAAATCGTTTTTATCATCCGTTTTTAGAAATCGAATTCTGGAGCGGCTCTGGCGCTTCCGGCTCGCAGTTTCGATCGTCTCTAGTAATATTACGAGTATAATTCGATTGTAAATGCATCGATCAAAACTATCCAAACATAAACAAATACTTGCTTACGCAAATCTACTCTTGCTGTGGTTTTGTGAAATCGGTTTGTCTAGTTCGGATTATCGATACGATACGATTTGTGACTGAAATCGGATTTTAGATACGTTTTGATATATCTGACGCATATCTACTAATTTTACCTGTGATAGCTACTTCCATATGGGAGGGTCTACTATGCAAAGATATGGTCTTTGCTTCATTATTGGTAAAGAAACAAAAAAGTCTTAAATTTTAAATAAATAACGGTCCGTAAATTATAGGAATCGGCTTTCATTTGACTAACGCCGCATGTGCGTCGAAGGAGACGGCTCCGCTCGCTTAATAGCTCTAGATATGAAAATTCTGAACCTACGTTGCACGCAGCGACATGCATGTCATTTCGTCAAAACAACCGAAAAAGTAATAAGTACTAAGTACTGTTTGTTTTTATTATGACTTTACGAAACAACAATCAAAATAAAACAATGCATTTCCTTTTGATAATGTGCAAAAGTATTTTCTACTTTAACTTACTAACAATAAAGGCGTATGTCGTATGATAAGTTTACAATGACGTATTGAGTCGGAGAGCTATTCGGACAGCCGAATAACTCTCCGGCACAATACGTCATACGACTTAAAACAAAATTTTGGAACAACCTCATTGACAAAATTCTAGTAACTTTAAAGGGTATGTAAATAAAACAATGATTAATTGAATACAAAAGTTTATTAATTCATAAAAACTGGCCAAGTGCGTGTCGGACCACGCACAATGAAGGTTTCCGTAGTTGGAATGAATTTATACCAAGAATAAATATATCATTGTAGTTGAAAAACATGTTCTCCCATACGGAATGTATAGGAGATCATGTTTTTCAAACTGCAAATTTAAGTTGGTCCATTATTACTCGGTAACCTGTAAAGCCTATTTAGCTGTGATAGTTTTCCTTTTAAATTCGTAATAAATACTACTGCTGTGATTTTTTTTACAAATCTAAGTACAATCATTTAGCTGGCAGGGAGGGGCGGGGGTCTATACTTGACTCTAACAAAAATTGGCACTTTAAAGCTTAATATTTCGCAAAAAGATTCCTGAATCGAAAAATTATTTTCATACACTCGCAATATTTTTGAACGACCTTTCCAACGATACCCCACACTAAAGGATAGGCGAGAAAAAAAAAACATGGGCTTTATGTGTTGGAGAGGTACCTACCCTAAAAAAAAATATAGTTGTTTATTTTATTTTACCACTTTGTCGGCGTTATTAATATGTATACCCATACCAAATTACAGCTTTCTAGTACTAACTATCTCTGAGCTAAGTGTGCTGACCATAAATATAAGAAAGAAGTATTTATATTTCTATGGTGCTGACGAACCTGAATGGTCCTTTTATAACTTAATGTCTACTTTTTTGGACGATGTTTATAACCAAAAACAACGAAGAGTTCTAAAGTATTTTAGATATTTATTTTAATTCAACCATTACATTATCCATACGCCATAAAATAACCATAAATTATCACATTATAATTTGTTTGTAAAACAAATTTGCCAGTAACAATTTTTTTTTTTACATTTATCAAAATAAGGATTGGGGGATTAAGTAAAATAAAACATAAAGCCTTGGACAGACTGGTGCGACGTGACGGTGCGACGTGACTCCGATAATTATTGTTCCACCGTAAACTTTGCTTAGAAATTGTTTTGTTAGCGTCGCGTCGCGCCTGTCTGCACGGGGCTTGATCAATGCTTAAGGGCTCATGTAGAAGGCACTGCAGCCGCGCCGATACCGCTTCGCGTAACCATGTAGACTGAACGGTGAAGCGCTGCTACCGCATCGCCGCACCAAAACCAGCGTCAGACAGCATTTGTCTGGCATTAATGCTGAAATGAACCTTTTTGGCGCAGCCGTGAGGCACACACTTATTGTCAAAAGATTACTGTCAATTTTAGTTAGTTTGTATTTTGTGTTTCACGGACTGTGTCCAAATAAACGTTTTCTTTCTTTTCTTTACACCGTCGCGCGTCGCCGCGCCGTCTCCGCTTGATTTTGACATATCACTATATAATACTACTACTAATTGCTTCTTGTATTTAAGGCACCTAAGCAGCAGCCGCGCAGTGTTCCGCCCATAAGTCTCAACGGAGTAGCACAGAAAATTGTTAATAGTTTTAGGTACCTTGGCCACATTGTTACGAGCGACCTAAGAGATGACGTAGATATAGAGAGGGAGCGCAGGGCGTTGTCTGTGAGGAGCAATATGCTTGCCCGTAGGTTCGCTCGTTGTACTACAGACGTCAAAGTAACCCTGTTTAAGGCGTTCTGTCAGTCCTTTTACGCGAGTGGCCTGTGGGTATCATACACGCGCCGAGCATACAACGTCTTGCGTGTTCAATTTAATAATGCTTTTAGGATGCTGTTGGGACTGCCATGGCGTTGTAGCGCCTCGGGAATGTTCGCGGAGGCTCGCACAGATGGTTTCCATGCCATCATGCGAAAGAAAGCGGCCTCCTTACTACAGCGCCTGCATGGTAGTGACAACAGCATTCTAAAAATGATCGCTGCCAGACCGGACTGTCCCTTTCAGGGACACTGGGTGGGGACAGTCATAGGTCTATATAAATGAATTTAGTTCGTGTAAACTAACAATACTAACCTACTTTAAGCACCATTGTTACTAAAACCAAAATACTAACAAAAATATGGACCTTAGTCTGAAATAAAGTTTTTATTATTATTATTATTATAATCTGCGGCGGCGGTGCGGCGCAGTAGCGGCACGGCACCGGTGTGGCAGCGGCACTGCACCGGTGCGGCAGCGGCGCGGCATTGGTGCGGCAGCGGGCTGGCAACGTTGCATATACACAGCTCAAAGGCGCGGCGACCGACGCACAGCGTTGTCGCCCAGAGCGTGTGCGCCCCTCACATTTAATAATGTAAACAAACTACGAGTATATTCCATTAGTTTAGGTAATTAACTAAAGGTACAAATCGTAAAAAGGGCTTTTATAGACGACTGATGATGATGATGACTTGTTTAAAAATACAATAAACTTAACCAAATGACGTATTATTTTTTTTGATTTTTACCATTATTTCCTTTTTTATTAAGGTTCCGTGGTAAACAAGGAACACTTATAGTTTCGCCATGTCCGTCTGTCTGTCTGTCTGTCTGTCTGTCCGCGGCTTAGCTCAGAGACGGTTAGTACTAGAAAACTGTAATTTGGCATATGTATACATATTAATTATGCCGACAAAGTGGTAAAATAAAATCAAGAAAAAACATTTATTTAGGGTGACGTTTTCCGTGGGGGTTCGTTTCGTTTTTCGTTTTTTTAGGGGGTGGGGTTCCCTACACGTAAAGTTGGGATGATTTTTTTTTTCTCATTTGCTCCATGTTGTGGGGTATCGTTAGAAAGGTCGTTCAAAAATATTGCGAGTATGTGAAAACCATTTTTGGATTCAGGGATCCGCTTTGAATTATTAAGCTTTTAACTGTTTTTTTTTGTTAGAGTCAAGTGTCCTTCCCCCCTGTCAGCTCAATGGTTGTACTTGGATTTGTGAAAAAAATCACAGCAGTAGTATATTATATAACGAAATTAAAAGGAAAACTATTAGAGCTACGTAAGCTGTACAGGTTAACGAGTAATAATCAACCAACTTAAATTTGCAGTTTGAAAAACATGATCTCCCATATATTCCGTATTGGAGAACATGTTTTTCAACTAAAATGATATATTTGTTCTTGGGATACATTCATTCCATCTACGGAACCCTTCATTGTGCGTGGTCCGACATGCACTTGGCCAGTTTTTATGAATTAATAAACTTTTGTATTCAATTAATCATTATTTTATTTACATACCCTTTAAAGTTACTAGAATTTAGTCAATGAGGTTGTTCCAAAATTTCGTTTTAAGTCGTATGACGTATTGTGCCGGAGAATCATTCGGCTGTCCGAATAGCTCTCCGGCTCAATACGTCATTGTACACTTATCATACGACATACGCCTTTATTGTTAGTAGGTTAAAGTAGAAAATACTTTGGAACATTATCAAAAGGAAATGCATTTGTTTAATTTTGATTGTTGTTTCGTAAAGTCATAATAAAAACAAACAGTACTTAGTACTTTTTCGGTTGTTTTGACGAAATGACATGCATGTCGCTGCGTGCAACGCAGGTACCTACCTATAGTTTTTCAACTACAATGTTAAGTTTGTTCTTGGAATAAATTCAACCCAACTACGGAACCCTTCATTGTGCGTGCTCCGACACGCACTTGGCCGGTTTTTAATGTATGTTAAACTTTATCATTCATTCATAAACTATTCATCGTAGCGTAGATGTAACTGCTTGAGCATTATTTTTTTTGTTAGGTTTAGGTATAATAAAAATATACTGTCTATTGTAAAGAGCCCAAAAATACTGATTCTATAAAAAAACCTCAACGTTAACGTTGTTGAAAAGTACAACTGTGATGTGGCATGACAACTGAAGTGACAGGTATTACGTTTAGTCGGTTAACCAGACGCCTTTGACAGCTCTCTCGTCACATGCTTTTTAGGGTTTCATACCCGAAGGTTGCCAAACGGAACCCTATTACTAAGACTCCGCTGTCCGTCCATCCATCTCTCTGTCAGTGGGCTGTATCTTATGAACCATAATAGTTAGACAGTTGAAATTCTCACAGATTGTGTATTTCTATTCCCGTTATAACAGCAAATAATAAAACCGGCCAAGTGCGTGTCGGACCACTAACAATGAAGGGTTCAGTAGTTGGGTTTAATTTATCTACAAAACAAACTTGTAGTTGAAAAACATGTACTCCATACATCGATATACCTACGCCACGATCAATTCTCCAACTGCAAATGTAAGTTTGTAATCGAAAAACAAAAGTGATATACTACAAATTAACACTTTTCGGACTTTTTTATTTGTTGAGCTCAAATCAAATTTCATGATTCTAGGTCAACGGGAAGTACCCTATAGGTTTTGATTTATTTGGAGTATCAAAATATGTCGCATAAGTGGCCGTATTTTTTTATTGCGTAGAGTAAAAAAGAAGCTTGATTTTTTTTTAGAGCTCCATGGTAGATCTGCGTATTTGATATAGATTTCAACTTAATTAATACTTCCATGCGTTCGTGAGAAGAAGGGTCTTGACAAACGGACGGATGGACAACGAAGTGATCCTTTATGGGTTCCGTTTTTTACTGTTGAGGTACGGAACCGAAATGAAAGGGCCATTCAACAAACATTCGATATTTTTTTTTTAATCATGCCCTGGAATGTGAGGTGTTATTGTCTAGAAATCCTCGAATAGAGTACAAATATAAATATAATTTAATAGAATAGAGCAGTGATAGCCTAGTGGTGTGACAGTCGGACTGCGAAGTCATAAGTCTCGAGTTCGAGCCCAAGGCACGCACCTCTGACTTTTCGGATTCATGTGCGTATTGTATAATTATCACTTGCTTCAAAAACGGTGAAGGAAAACATCGTGAGGAAACCGGCATGCCTGAGAAATATTTCTCAACGGCATGTGAAGCCAAATCAGAGGCCCATGGGCGGCTTTAAAACTCTGACACCAGGTTAGTCACTAGCCACACGAAAAGAAGAAGAATATAAATATAAGTAATTTTTTTCTTCAAAAATTATGAAAAAGAAGCCGCTATAGTTGTCAGTTTTAGACCATTTTTGTACTAAATAAGTTAGGAATTTGAAACTTCTGTATATGTATCACTATATTATCACATAATATTATTATTTTTATACAAGCTTAGTTTTTGTTTACCCTAAACCACTTAAGGGGTCATTGTACTCATCATTATGAACAACTTTCACTATGGGCCCACCGCAGAAATCGCAAAAAATAATAAACTGTTCCCTACATTTATGTTCGCATAGTTCGTCGAAATGTAGGGAAAAACTGATTTTTTTTTCGAGATTTCAGCGTTGCTCCCATAGTGAAAGTTGTTCATAATGATGAGTACAATGACCCCTAAAGAGATAAGCAAAAACTAAGGTTGTATATGTACTGTATTTTATCAACAAATAAAAAAACCCCGATTTTTATGGTATTTTATTCCAATAAGGGCGATTTTCCGCAACTGCAAAAAAACTTTATAATTCACTGTATCATTATGATTAACAATTTATGCTTGCGATTTTTTAAATCTTAAGATTAAAAAAAACATCGTTTAGAATTTTTATCAGGCTAGGTGTGGGATGTGTAGCTGTCCGTGGTCGTCGGCCGTGTGGGCTGATGCGCGTGCGTCCGCAATATCGAAACCGTGGAAAGATGTCGTGCGTGGTCGTGCGCCATTCGGGCTGGTGCGCGTGCGTGCGCAATATAGCGCACCGTGGGAAGACCTCGGTGCGCGGTGCGTGGTCGTGCGCCGTGTGGGCTGGTGCGCGTGCGTGCGCAATATCGCGCACCGTGGGAACCCGCCTTAAGAAAGCTTGAAATAATTAAAATATTATATTTGTGTGACTATAAAAGTACAGTTTTCGTGGTGCTAAACCATTCGCGTCAGTCACAGCACCTGTTAATAGTTGCATCACCTTTGCGTTCACGAAAATATGCTTTATTTCGCCTTTGATTTACTTAATGAAGATATTGTATAATCATAAAGTGTGATTTGGAATTTTTTGATATATTTATTTATTTATTTATATTTCAGACAACATGATCCATTTTGTTAGTAAAAAAAAATGCTTAAAACTATATTAGTTCACACATAAACGCATACAATGTTTAAAGAACGGACAGTCATACCTGTCCGCTATCACACTCAGGATGCTGTTGCTACTCACACGCACCCTGTGCAGCGACGCCGCTTTCTTGCGTAAGATTGCCGCGAAACCATCAGTGCGTACCTCCATGAACATGGCGGACGCGCTGCAAAACGGCGGGAGCCTCAGCAGCATCCTGAATGCGTTATTATATTGGACCCGCAGAGCATTGACAGCCCTTTGCGTATATGCTGTCCACAGGCTGCTGGAGTAAAACGTCAACGTGTAAACGTCGATATGGTTTGGTAAATAATAGGAAAAAATCCAATACTGACCGAGTTTAAAAAAAAAAAGTTTTTTTCAACATTATCTTTCTGCTATATTTTGTATGGAAGTTGAAAAAAGTGGTTCAGCCACATGCAGGTAGACAATATAAAGATATTGATGATATTCTTAAATGTTCAAATTCAAAAGTAGTTTCTTGTAAAAAAAAGTGATCAAACGTCAATCTCACGTATTTTTCGGAAAATTTGTTGCGAATATTTGTGATTTTCCATGGATACTTAACTTATTTGAAAAATCCCTTTCAGCATCCAAAACAAAGAACTCGACTTTTCAAATCACAAATATTTTTGTTTACTTACTTACTTACTTTCCTTTTTACCTTTCTCACAGAAAAGTAAAAAGGATTTAAACAAACGAATGAACAAAATTGATCAAAATCAGTCGATTTCATGCACGCCCTCTTAAGTAAGAGATCTTCTAACCTTTTGGTTTAGCTTATTATCCTTCAAAAAGCTTGAAGTAAAACCAACAGTATAAAAAAGACAAGTTCATGGCCACAGTTTTCCATCAAACAGACAGTCTTGATGAAAATTCCTATCTAACAAATGAAACTTTCGTTTTACAATATCAGTTTAAGTTAAAAGCATCGAACATTCTTTACATCGAGAAACCAATACCATTTGTACAAATCGTTTCACCCACTTTTCTGTAGTAGGTACAAAAAGATACATAACAATTGAGTTTTTCAACGAAATAAGAAATTACACGAGGCGATGAGAAATGGATCCATGAAGGTTTCGTTTATATTACGATCATAAATGTAATAGGTATGTAAAAAAACTAAAACTCAATTACGACAAAAACGCCAACTAAAAAGGTATAAACAGGACATCACAGACAGACAAATAAAACATCTGGAGTCACACATCGTGTTAATAAATCGAACATTTTTTTTTTTAATGTGCTAACTAAGTCCTTTCATTAATTGATAACCAACATTAATATTGTTTTTAGTTCATGACTCTATGTCCTCTAGATGGCGCCATATTCAATTTAATGTACACATAGCCAGTGGACGATCAACACGCGTCTAACGATACCTCGTCTTTCTAATTATGATAAGTAGTTTAGAAGTAACAAGGGAACAGATGAACATACTTACATACCGGTCAAAATCATAACCCTCCTTTTTGCTACGCCGTAGTCAGGTTAAAACGAAGAACAGCATTATTTAACTATGATCATAGAATTTGACAGATATGAAATCATATTTCTATGATAGGAAATTGGGGCCTTTCTCAAAAATATACCATCGCAGTTGCAAAAATACTTTTTCTATAATTTTTTTTTGTTTATTTTTAACTCTATATGCTCCTATCGCGCATCAAGAATAGATCTTCTGTTTCCCTATCTATTTTATGGTCCTACGATCCTACATTTAGATAGCTCGTGTGGTATTCAGGGTCAATTGAGTAGGGACGACAGGGCTATTGACCTTGGCCACCGGCCGTTGTCTTTATAATGCCTACTTTTGGTACCCTGCAAAATTCCGTGGCCAATTTTGTGAAGAAAAATTCACTGAATTACTCGTAGAAACTTAGGTTTATTTTTTATAATTGGTTGGTCTAGACAAGATAGAAGCTGTTTTCAATTAAAGTTGTGGATTATGAAACTTAATGGCCAGGATTTTATTTGCGTAATGTTTGCCGTGTAAGATGAACTGTAGGCTCTCTGATTGGTTCCTTTAAATGCTAGGTGACATCGCGGCAGGCCAAGATGAAGATGGAGGAACGAACTTGACTGCTGCTGAAAGGACTGGGCCGCAATGACAGAGGACAAATGTGTGTGGAAAACGGAGAGAGACGCATTTGCCCAACAATTGAATATTACAAACTAAATATAAAGACAGAAAGACAGGCAATGTGTTTATATCTTTTTAAATAATTAATTAGGATTTAAAAAATTGTACGTGTCAGTCAGATGTTTACCGCCACCTACTACTTTTCTATAAAATTAATCTCTCCTAATGATATTGTGGAGGCCGAGATGCTGTCTTAGGTCACTGCAGAAAACTTTTTGTGTTTCTTGTGAAAGTCTTGTCTCTCTCTTCATAATTATACAAAAAGTCCCTTTAATAATTTTTTCCAATTATAATTATTATTATTGAAAGACAAATTTTCCAAAAGTTAATTAATTAGTTAGTTAATTATCCCATATGACGACGACGGAGTAAAATAATATTAATATAGTTCTTTTGAATAATTGAACAAAGAGTTGGTAAATGTCATTGGCTCGCAATTTTATTAAGCTTCATTATTCAAATAATAAGAATACTAACTAGAAACAAGTAAGCGTAGGTACTAATTTGCTTATTCAATGAAAATTGAAGGTCAACACACGTTCTAGCAATTATAAAATCGATTCATAGAAATTTATGTACTGAAACTCATAGAATTAGAACCAACGAGAGAACAAATGGCATTTCATTTATTTAGTGGTAATATGATATTAAATACAATATAGCCGCGATTAACCACGACAATTTTACGTACTTACATTTACCAGCTAATGGTAAAAGGAAAACCTTTGAAGTATTTAATAACAAACACAAAACGTAACATCACACCTGAATGCTTCGAAGGGCTTTGCAGAGGTGTACTTTTTAAGTACACCCTGCACATTTCGCTAGGGCGAGCCTATTGCCATCAACCGGGCACAAATCCAGACTCCGGGCTTGCGGACGGTGAGCAATGTGTAGCTCGCCGTCTGATAAGGACCAGGCCCGGGTCGACGACGCGTTGTGTTCCAAGCGTGCCTCAAAGATATGACAGCACAACAGAAGGGGTCTGCTGGGACCGATGCCTGCCGGGGTCGTGGGAAAGTCCGAAAAGGATACCGTGCCCCTGGCAACATACAGGCAACACTGAAGGAACACGGGTGGGTTTTAGTCAGTAAGAGTCTGACACGCCCTCTCGCTCCGCCCAGAGCGGGTGAAGTTATTTGATAATTTCCCAACTTCAAAAAAAATGACTCCGGGCTGCTAGTGAGAAATTCTTGATGGAAAATCCAATAACAATTTGCTCGACCTAGACATCGAACCCAGGACCTCATGCTCAGTGGTAGCGGTGGCGACCACTAGACCAACGAGACCACAAGGCATTATTTTTGCTAATTCAATGAATATTGAAGATCACGTACCTACTGTACGAAAATAAGTACTGAAACACATAGAATTAGAACCTACAAATGGCATTTCATTTAGTCAGTGGTAATATAAAATTAAATAAACTATGGCCGCGGGTAACCGCGACATCAAACAGTTTTACGTACATTTACTTGCTAATGGTAAGGAAAGCCTTCGACGTATTTAATAATAAAGTTTGTGTGAAATAACAGTTATCAGCACCTGCCTATTTGAAAATGAAAGGTTTGCTACAAATTGATAGGTAACGTGGGTGACTGACATGCAAATACTTGGTTATTCAAGGTGGTTTTGTAGGGAAATACAGGTTTTAGGTGTTTTAGGTGTTTATTGTTTTTATGTGTCACCAACCTTTTTGATAAGCTCGCTGAGCTCGGAAAATTATAATTTACTTTTTCAAGCAGGTTTCAGACTAATACTGCAGTAGATTAAAAAAAAATAAGTTTCTGAAATAACAGCCGCACGGGTCGTTCCATCAGGTTAAGCTACGCTTGCCAGGGCTGGTCCGTGCATGGGTGACCATCTTTACATACCGAGACTCCTCCGTGCCTCGGAAAGCACGTTAAGCCGTTGGTCTCGGTTGTCATTCCCGGATCTTTGACAGTCGTTACGGGTCGTTAAAATACAGATAATCAGCTACATCCGGTTGTACTGGAAGCCGACCCCAATATTGTTGGAAAAAGGCTACGCAGATTGGTTGAAGCTGCTGAAAAATTAATTAGTTATTTCTAAATATGGTATGTGTTTACTAGCTTTATTAACAGAGACTTGGCATAGTCTCAATCAGACACATTCCGAATATTCTTTAGTTTGTAAAATATCAATGTGTTTTTTAATTAATGATCGTCACTTCTATACAAAAACTATAGTCAGTATGAATTATTCTCACCATTAATTTCAGTTATTACTCCACTATTACAATTTAAATGGTGTTCATTAAAAATATTTTATTAATCAAGTACATATTTAGTTCCTGAAAATTGTCATGTATCTTCGTTTTTGTCCAAGCTCTAATGCCATAGATTACATGGAAATTGGACCAATTATTTCGTACTCGATCGATTCTACCAAAATCTGAGAATAGGAGCATACATTTAAAGGAGTGACCTCAAACGTAGAGGTCATCAGTTAGCAGCTCATGCCGTGTCATGACGTGGCTACTGTTAGAAGTAATTGTATGTGGCGAAGTAGAATTTTTTTGCAGGTTTACGGTCGCTTTTAGTATAAATAATTGTTTATTTTAAGTGAGTCATTGAAAATGAATGGTGTATTACGAACTTGATGTAAATGTTGCTTTTAGATTTTTTGTCTAAAGGTCACTGACTACCATTGTAGTACATGTAATATTTTGTTATTTTAAATAATAAATTATTAAATTCAGACAATTTAATTGTTTATTATTTTATTAATTTTCAAAACACTTAGGCCGACTTGCACGTTCATTGGTCATCCTAAATAACCCGGAGTTAACAGCTAACTTGGGGTTAATCAAATAATTCAACTTGCGCCACCAAGAGTTAGAGGTAAACCTAGGGCTAGGGTTAAACTTCTAAATATTTAACCCACCTATGTGGGAGAGAAGTCGCTAAACTCTGGGCTAGTACTTATAAGTAATGTAGAAAATAAATTGACGTTATGAGGTACCGCTGATAACTTATTTTGTATTTTATATTGTTCGAGAATTCAGTACTATATCAGCAGGAATATATTCATGAACTCATATAAAAATAAATACAAATTATTAAAAAATCAATACATATTTTTTCACAATTTAACTGACGTCAATCAATAAACTAAATCTCCATGGAAACGGCATTACAATACGATTAAACTGAAAGGTCATGTTATTAAATTTAAAGACAAGAAAGTATTATGTATCGTGAGTAATGTAGTGTAAAAGAGATGGGTACACAATTTCCGTTCATATAAGGTTCATTATTTTTTGGTCGAATTACAGAGCAATTACACAGCACAGACATTGCAATTCTATTTTATGTTTCTTCGATTGACCTCCAATGTTCCCAATTTAAAAAACACTCAATAATGTCAGGTCAACTAACCCGGTGTTACTTTTTTGTCGCGCAACGCGTAATAAGAGTTAAAATGTTAATTACTAAACTCAGAGTTAAAACTCTTCATTAATTAATTTAACCCGACTAAACGTGCAAGTGGACCTTAGCCTATTTTTTACAATTGGTTTTAGCCACACAACGAAAATTTCTCATGGTTTAACTGTGTGCTGGCGAGCTGTTCATTCAAATCTTAAGAATAATGATCCTTACAGTATAATGCTTCTGATGATATTTATTTATAGGTTTTACATTAATTGTTTTTTTTTTGTGTTAGGAAACGTATTGATTATTTTGTACTTAAGTATAATTTTTTGAACTCTTATTGAATAACGTTTGTAAGCCTTCTAGAAGTGTATGATGAAAAATAAGGAACTAAAAAGTAGTTGAATCACTACATAACTACCTAGTTATACCTAAACGACACTCAATTAGCTCACCTACTATGCAAATCGTCGTTTTATGTAGCCTATGTTTCATAAAGATTATGTATTTGTTACTACTATTAGTTACAAGTTGTGAGGATTGTTAATTGAAAAGTTTTAGTAATTTAAATGACGAAGTTCTCGGAATCAGACCTAAGTAAACATCGTTTTCAAAGTCAATGAACCAAATAAGCTCAATTACGTTTTAATTTTAAAATATTTCCATTATTAAGGTACAATTATTAATCTCAAAGAAGTATTTATTTACAATTCATAACTAGCACGTTTATTTCAGATAAATAATCATTAATACGGATTCATTGATTAATCAGCACGCATTTAATAAACCACGTTTTAAATATAATTTTCGTAATCCAGAATTTATAATTACCTATATTATGGTCACAGTATACTCATACAACAGCAGTATGTAAAGATTACACCTTATCAAAAACCACTTTTCACATGCAAATTTCATGACTATGTTAATTCCGTACATATTTAACGCGCCCATTACACTGATTATAAAGTTGTAATATTCTTTATAAGACTGCTTCATAGCGTGAGTAAGCCACATAAAACTATAATGTATTGTATATATGTAGTGGTATTGAATTTATTACTATAAACAAAGTGACATTAACGAAATACTGACGGCAACAGATCAAAAAAGTGGAAACATACGATTAGTGTGGCGGGAGCGGACGCGTTTTTGCTTTTGGCACTTGTAAGGTTCTGTGCTCTGCCATTTTAGTTTACGAACACAGAATATCTTGGAATTGGCAAGAGTTTACACACATTTTTTTGAGGATTTATTACTTAGTTCCTCATTTGCATTTCATAACTGTAGTTCTTTGTGCTTTAAGTCAACTCAACCAAAGTGGTTCAGTCAGCCTTCACATCAAAATATCGCGAGTTGTCTCTTAAAAATGTCTCAGACGCAGCCTGGAGATTAAAAATAGAACTGTTTTAAAATCCAATAATTTTAGAGACAGCGTTACCTACATCCTATACTATTAAATAAGCAATATTTGTAATCACGTTCTGGAAAACGGCTCTAACAATTTCGATGAAAGTTGCAATATAGAGGTAAAAACGAAAAATCGATCTAGAGAGGTCTCATATCAGGGAAAATTCGTTTTCTCCGTATTATCACCCAACCAGAGGTCGATCGCCCAAAGTTTAGAACAAGATGGCTACCTTAGAATAATGACATGGCAGCATGGAATTAGTAAGTACGTTCTAACATGGCAGCATGGAATTAGTAAGTACTGGACATGGATTTAGTATGAACTTTCCTATACTATTAAATGAGCATTCTCTATTTTCACCAGAGCAGAGCTTGGTCGCCCAGGTACTGAAACTTAATTAACCAGTCCTTGATAAAATTATCTGCTTCATTCATAGCTTGGCGAATACATATTCGAAGTTCAAAAACTAGATACCTACAACATGGGCTTAAAACTTTACAGTAGGCAAAAACTTATTAACGTTATCTCTAACTATCTTCTGCCCACGACTTCGCCCACGTGGTAGTCAATTATACTATAAAACATACCATAAAGAATTAAAGTTAGTGGTAGACAGAAAAAGAAAAAAAAAACTCAATACTCAACGCACTTATTTCAAATAAACCAAGGGGTCGCGGTCGGTCAGTCAGAAAGATGAAGCTAGTTGCCCATTCCAAAGCGTAGAAATCCATGCTATGTAATATCAACAACGATTCTATCCCCACCGTCCTAACAGTATGTTTCTACAATGATTTAACTGTTACGCGGTACTCTGTGGTACATTATAGATGAGATGTGATTTCTTTGATCGATGGGACCCGATTTGGACGACGCTCGTTTAGAACTCTGCCCGACTAATATTTTATTCACAAAATGGCGCTGTATACCTACCGAGTGATAGATACTTAACCTTCCAATTTTATAGGATTTTCGATTATTCATGTTACGGTTTTGTCGGTATTGTCATTTTTTAGGGTTGAATTACGGGTTTTGACCCAAATTATATGATTGATACGAGTCGAGGATGTAGATCAAAATGGAAAAGTTTATAAAATAATGTGTGTTGAGGTAAATACGCGACCGTGAACCTTTGGTTAACATTTCGTAAAGAGCGCTTGAACACAGTAGTACAGTATTCGGGGTTTCGGTCATAACCTATGCGGTTTTTTTCGAATAGTTTGTTATACGGCAATCTAAAAAAGTATTAGGCGGCTTGGATTTATTATTTGTTGAAGAGACATTTTCTCTTAACATAACGACTATAGAAATGTTATGAAATTAAATGAAATGAAATTGTTTATTCTGTAAATAGGATATCGGAATCACTTTTACACGTCATATAAAAAATATTAAAAATAAGCTAAATGAGGTCGGTGTTTCCTATCTGACTACTCTGAGAAGAAAGGCCGAAACAAACTCAGAGGTCACAGTCGCTTTTAAAATCCAGACATAATCTTGGTCAAGCCATGTGAGGACCATGTAGATTAGTGTCTGAAATAGTCTTTTAAGGAAAGAACCACACAGATTTGAGTGGACCTGTCCAGTCAGTGCAAGCATTTGTCAGTAATCGTGGAGCTCAACTCAGAACTTAAGGAGCTCATACGAGTTAACATAACATCACCCCTGTATGCCCCGAAGGGTTAGGCAGAGATGTACCAATAGTACACCTACATTTCATCAGTTATGTTTAAGTACCATGTAATAGGGGGCGAGCCTGTTGCCATCAACCGGGCACAAATCTAGACTCCTAGCTGCTACTGAGAAATTCCAGATAGAAAAACCTAATAATACTTTGCCCGACTCGGGAATCGAACCCAGGACCTCATGCATAGAAATGTTACTATCTATCTATTCAGCTCGTAATGCCCCACTGTTGGGCAAAGGCCTACCTTGCCCTTTTTCACACACGATACTAAAATACTAAGCATCGTAAACTAACTTAACGTCATCATTCAAAATAACAACCGCTTTACGATTACCTGAGCTAACTTATGCAAAAATCGCAGCGTAAAACTCTGTTCTAACTACTTTCAAATGGTTTAATGGAACTTTTACATCTTACAAATATTGAGCCTTTTAAATATTAAGTAGGACATGTTTATGATGGAAATAACAAAATAATTTGAAGGTACTGAACGCATTTTAATTTAATTTAATTTATTTATTTGGTTCACCAACAATTGTTTATACTAACATCTTGATAAAAATAACGACTTAAAAACTTTGAACAGTGTAACAATTACTTAAAGGTAAACACCACATGAACAAAAATTATGCTAATTTTTAAGAACTAGGTACATGTACAGTTCACAAGCCAACTTAAAACTAAGAAAAATAATAATATGTAGCCTAAATAAAGACTTAGTTTAAAATCAGAAATGAGATTGCTAAAGTTATGTAAGTAACAAAATAATGAATGTTTTACAACAACTCTGACAAACAACTCAAGATTTTAGATTTCTGCTTAGTCAGAGAATCAAAGTGGAAATCGATTAAATCGCTGCAACTATTCAAAACCCTACAGAACCTAGCGCATGGAGAGTTAGATCCCAACACCGTTCTTCTTAGTGGAGGACGAAGTGGAGTTATTGGTTTACGTGGAATTCTAGAAGGAGCACGAAAGTTTATAAGTGCGAGCAGCGGCGGTGAGTCAATATTTCCTTTCAAGATTTTGCTAGCAAACATTGCGTCGTTTAAACGCCTTCGCTCTTCCAAGGTGTGTATGTTGAAGATTTTTAATCTATCTTTGTAAGAAGGCATTTTTTTAGCTATACCGACAGAAAAAGCTAAATGCCAAGCAAAGCGTTTTTGGACGCGTTCTAGACGCAAACTGTGAGTAGCATAGTGCGACCGCCACACCGCACTACAGTATTCTAATATGCTACGTACCAATCTATAATAAAGTAAAAAAATTGTTTTACTTTGTCGAAAACCTTTACACTGTCTTATGACAAACCCCAAAATTTTTGACGCTTTTTTAACAACATGATCTAAGTGTTGGACAAAGGTTAATTTTTGGTCAAACAAAACTCCAAGGTCATATATAGTGTCTACTTCATTAACCCTGTCCTCATTACTCATTTTGTAGTTTTAAACAATATAAGTTATGGTTAAAACATTATGTTGGTGAAGTTCACAACACAGTATAAATAAATAAAAAAATGCTATTTATAAATTACACATAGTATAACATCACGCCTTATCTCCCCGAAGGGTCAGGCAGAGGTGTTCCCATCGTAGGTACCACCCACATTTCGCCAATTATGTTTAAGTCCCACGCAATAGGGCGTAAAAAATAAAACAAAAAAAAAACACATTGTGTACATTACATTATTTTGCAATATATATACGGGCATTTAAAAAAAAAAAAAAAAAATATGATTATAAATAATCAGTTGGGCGATTATTTATAATCAAAAATATATTTTGTGCATTACATTTGCTGTATAAATACTTATATTTCAATTTGTTTAAGTAAACAATTAGTTGGGTGATTAGGTATATCAAAAATACATAATTTTTATGCTGAATTTACTGGTTGTTGAAATAGTTCAAAATACCTATTAGGTTAGTGTCTATGAGCAAAACTGTTTATTAAATACATACAAAAAAAAAAATGTTTTTGTCGACTGAATTTCAAGCAAAAGCTAGGTACCATTATTAAATAATCCGAAAAATAAAAAGTAAGTAAACTACCTACCAATAACAAATGAAACTTGAAACATTAATATAATAAAAAGTTACAGCAAGAAGCAGCCAAGTTATTTTATTAGTCGTAAATCTCAGTGAAGTAGTGAGATATATCTACTGAAGAAATTAAGTAGTAGATTCTTTTTTTTACAACCCACTGAAGTGATTTACGAGATCAGATAACTAAAAGACGAGACGAAAATTATAGCGGATTTTCGAGAAAATGTAACAACAATTTTCAACGAACAAAATATTCTGAAAAACTCCTTCCTTCAGCTTACTTTAATACTAATATACGTATAATAATGATGCTTACGAGTTTCAGTACTCCCAAAATTGAATTTCAATTTTACTGTAATAAACGTTCTTATTGGTAGTATAAAAATATGAGCTTAATATTACTAAGAAGTCGTCGAAGTAAACCAATTTTTTATTTAATTTTCTTCTAAGATAGGTACTAAATCAATTTGGACTAACGAGACATCATTTGATTTATCTTAATCTGGGACGCTACCAGTTTGATAAAACGGTCCCTAAAATTTGGAAATTAAATTCTCTCAATCTGTTTTACTGAAAACTGAGTTGAGTAATTTTCATCACTCGAAAAACACAGAAACATTTAAATTACGAATATTAACCTCACGTATTTTTTTTGACAAAGTCTGGCTGTAAACGAAAACTGAAGAATCTGACATTTATCATGAGAACATAAAGCATTGATGATTGAAAAATAATCTTTTTAATCAATCAAATCAATCAAGTTTTGACGACAACACTGTTAAACACGTACAATGCAATCTCTGCCAATTAACCCAACAACCACACAATCAAAAATAATCTTTACTCCAGTTCATTTTAGATAAAAGATAAGAAATTTTTCATAAAACAGTGATCGTTCGGCAAGAAGTTAAGGCGACACTTACACCAATTAAGCAGGGAGTCAATGAAGCAGACTTAATCTGGGGTCTTCCAATCTTTATGGGAAGTCGTAAGCTGAGCGTCGTCTTAGCATAATGCACGTACGGTACGATTAACAGAGCACGATATGTTTGTTTGGGTCGAAGAGGGACGCTGGCGAAGTAACGTCCGGTGCGCGACACTATAAATCAATTGTTCAAACGGCGAAGTTAAAATTTAAGGATTTATTAAGCCTTTTGTATTTGATAGTTTGTGAACGTATTTTCCTGTTGTTTTATTTAAGGAAGTAGGGATTTATTTATACTCTAAATAAAACCATTGGGTGTAACTGTAGGTAAGAGAGATTTAATAAGAAATGCGTAATTGCAGGACTAACCAACGTTGTAATATGAAAGATTATGAGGATGAAGAACAGTGTAAAATACGGGTATATAAATTGGACAATAAAAAAACATTGGTAGATCTAGGAGCCATAAAGTGGAACAGTAGCAGTGATAGCCTAGTGGTGTGACCATCAGACTGCCAAAATTAGGTCTCTGACTTTTCAGATTCATGTGCGTATTGTATAATTATCACTTGCTTCAAAAACAGTGAAGGAAAACATCGTGAGGAAGCCCCATGCCTGAGAGATATTTCTGATAGGCGGCTTTAAAACTCTGACACCATAACCACCCGAACAGAAGAAGAGTAGGAACAGAACAAGCTCTTTTAGTAAGTGTAAATTTTCATTATTCCTATACAACTAAGTAATACCAATATGAGCCCCCAAACGATTGAAAAATAAGCAAAATAACTTGGAACGAAGAAATAAAGAGAAATGTTTGGCTCGTAAGTGATGAGCAAAATATTAATAATCAGATATTTAAAGATGGAATCATTAAATAAAATTGATTAAAAGACAAGATTGCCAAATCCATTCTATATCTATATTTAAATACTCACAGCTCTATTCACAATATTTCCCGAAATTCAAATCGAGGTCATTTTTTTTTTCCTTTTCAAGATCGTATCAATTTCGCCGAAAAAAAGTTGGCAACTAATTTCAAAGAGAATAAAGAAAGAAAAGGTAATGGCCGAGTTCTTTAGAGTTTTGGAGCGCTCAATTTCAATATCCACGTTATTTTATTGTCAAAAACATAAATATTTAAAGTGAAAATTTGAGAGCGAAGTAAATAATGTTTAATATAGTTTGAGCTACAATTTAATATTCATGAAATTAAAAACGGCGAACTAGTATTTCGCCTTAATTTCATTTAATATTTTCCATCAGTTACTTTTATTTCGGGATATTTTACTCGTAATTTTATTACTTTCAGCAAGTTTATTTCTGTATTCAGATAAATAAGTACTTACTTAGGTGTTTTTCATATTACTCTATTCGGTATTATCCTGAACCCGGGCTTTGTACCTTAGAATTCTGAACGAAATGAAATGAAACTTACTTTACGAGTTTAATAAGTTTTAACAAGGATTTTTTTTTCAATTTTGGTGGTTACCAAATAAGAAGTAAAAAAGGTTAGGTACCATAATATCATGTAGGTATAACCTTCCTATGTGTTTAATTAATTTGACAGTAATACTGAGGTTTAGGGCGCTATGCAAAATTGAACTCTTTTTTGGATAACATATTATTATTAATTAAAAACATTATCTGGGCTTAGTTTTAGCAAAACGTACCCACAATCTCTCGCAATTTCTGTTAATTACGTCAAACTAATCCGATTTTACAAATGTGCTAAGTATTTATCACTATCCAGCAGAAATTGTTCAATATAAGAATCTAACGACAGCCAAAAGTAATTTTGTTTTCATTAGAATTAGTATTACTAAGCGATAACCGGCCGTGCACGAAATCGACTGATTTGATCAATTTTGTTCATTAGTTGTGAGAAAGGGAAAAAGAATTTAAACAAAACTATTTGTGATTTAAAAAGCCGAGTTTTTTGTTTTGCATGTGGCTGAAAGGGATTATTCAAATAAATTAAGTAGTCATGAAACATCATAAATATTCGCGACAAGTTTACCGAAAAATTACGCGAGACTGACGTTTCATCACTTTTTTACAAGAAACTACTTTTTATTTTAAACATTTAAATATCATCAACATTGTTATATGATCTACTTGCAGGTCGCTGAACCACTTTTCAACTTCGATACAAATATAGCAGAAAAATAATGTTTAAAAAAACATATTTTCTTTTAAAACCCTGTCAGTTATGTATTTTTCCTATTATTTAGCAAACCATATCAAGAAATTTAAAAATCATACATTATTAGTCTTCGGCTATCCTTTACATCAAAATTTTATTTTATGATTATAGAATATCTTCATTAAGTAAATCAGATCTGAGGAGCTCGTGGCTAAGTAACAACAGCCGCACTGGTCGATCCATCAGGTTAAGCTACGCTTGCCGGGGTTGGTCAGTGGATGGGTGACCATCTTTACATACCGAGAATCCTCCGTGCCTCGGAAAGCACGTTAAGCCGTTGGTCCCGGCTGTCATTCGTGGATCTTTGACAGTCGTTACGAGTCGTCAGAAGCCCGAAAGTCTGACACCAGTCTTACCATGGGGTATCGTATTACCCAGTTACTGGGTTGTGGAGGTCAGATAGGCAGTTGCTCCATGTAAAATACTGGTATTCAGCTGCATCCGGTTAGACTGGAAGCCGACCCCAACATAGTTGGGAAAAGGCTAGGCAGATTGATCTTCATTAAGTAAATCAAAGGCAAAAATAAACATTTTCGAGAGCGCAAAAAGGATGCAACTGTGACTGACACGAATGTTATGCACCATGAAAACTGTTCTTTTATAGTTACACAGACTTAATGTTTAAATTATTTTTTACAATTAGATAAGTTATTGACGAAAAAGGGTTGTTTTGTACTCGGACCCTTAACTGCTAACTGTTCAAAATCATTAGAATTACTTTGAAATAAATAGGACTTTTTTAGAATTAAAAAAATAAGTTTTTTAGAATAGAAATGGACCTCCATTTCAGAGCCGCTACCCGTTTAAGATTAGGTGGGTAGGACACTAGTTGGCTAGTCGTGAGGGCAGGTGGAGCAGAGTCCTAATCCTGGTTGCCGAGAAACGGTAGAAGGAGCTTTGGCAGGCAAATGGGCAAGGGGTCGACCTGCAGAAGATCGCAGGGAAGACCTGGATGAGACTCGCACAGACCAAGGAAGCATGGCACAAAAGGTAGGAGGCCTTTATTCAGCAGTGGCTGGAACAAAGCAGTAAATGTTGATGATGATGGGTTTTTTTTGGTGTGGGTTGGTTCTTTTTAGCTAAGGTTGGTTGGTTGGTTTCTGGTCCCATTTATTATTCTCCCAATGTATTGAATAATAATATAATGTAGTGATAGATACTCGTGTAATATATCAATGTATCTACCTACTTACTGCTCTTCGTTCATATTTTTAGTTGAACTCTATCGCATCCAATTTCGTTAGAGTGCTTTTATTATTTTAGATTATTACCACAAGATATTAATAATTATTTAAGTGGTAGGTATCATTTTCTTTATTTCTTTTAGGTACTATTTCAATTTGATCAACGTAATAATAATAATATACCAGCCTGTTACTGTCCCACTGCAGGGCAAAGGCCTCTTCTCATACAGAGAAGGCACGAGCATTGATCACCACGCTTGCTCAAGACGAGTTGGTGATTTCAGACTTATATTAACTATAAGTCCAGGCTTCCTCACGACGTTTTCCATCACCTATGTCAGTAATGTCCAAGATAAACTCAGAAAATACATACGAATTGAAAATGTCACATTGATACTTGCCCGGATTTGAACCCACAACCTCGTGCATGAAAGGTGAGGCCTTAACCACTGGGACATCACGACATTATCAATGTAAAAAATCATCAGTGATCAACGTAAAAAATTGTACTTAATGGTATTTTTGTCACTATATAATTATATCATAAAGTATAATAAAACTAAAATCTTCTGGTATTATCCTAATACCGTCATGACACAGTCTAAGCAATAAGAGAAATGCTTCAAAACAATAAAAGCCTAAAAAAACCTATGCGTCCTGGTTTCAAGATATAGAAAAAATCTTCACAATTTTCAACGTACCTAATAAAATAAAATTCACTCAAAGATGAGTATATAATTCTTAAATGAAAACGCATAATTTCTTTCCATATTTGGGTAATGTTCGGGTGGTCAGAAAGGGGTTTTTATCAATGATAAGGCAGCGATTAATAAAAATACCTTAACAGTCATCAATCAATCAATCATTATTTTTAACGTATTTTAACAATACTTCAGATGGAAACGAGATGGTACTTGTTCGACTAATCTGACAGGACTCTCTATTAATGGAAGGGAGGAAACTTTATATGCTTTCACAATCTACAGGATTATTAAGAGCAATAGGTATATAGTCACAACAATCGTTACCAAACGAGATGATAACAATAAACAATTTATTAGTTAATAACTAACATATCAGGATGTTTTGTCGTACTAAATGTGTGTACATTACATTTGACACAATATTTTTAAGTCCTTCGACGGAGTCGTTATATTCAGGCATTTTGTGCGTTTTCACTAAAAAGCTCAAAGCTCAATTATTCGAACCAATTGCTGCCTATAAGACTCATCATTTGGCCAACTCCTTAATGTGCAAGTTATTTCAGTGAGAATAAGCCATTTGATGCTGATGACTTTTAAATGAGTTCTTCAAAAATGGAGATGGAGCCAGTAAAATCATCTATATAGACATAAACCTGAAATTCAGATTAAGGCTGGTAATAATTTTATTTAAATTTAACAGACTGATATTGCTACTGAATCTAAAAGTTAGGTAATGGCTGCAAACTTATGGCATTTAGCTCAAAAGTGTCAAAGTAAATAAAAAATAACCAGTTTAGTTTTCATAACGAATTATTCATCAAGAAAATTGAAGTCTATTTCAAAATTATTATCAGTTATACAATCGTCATTATTATTCCATATCAACTCTATAATGGGTCTCCATAAATATGAAATCATTACAGCATGCTCCATTCGATAAACTAAATTATACGTACACGAAATGGCCCATAAAAGACAGCCATCAAATGAAAAGCTCGATAAACAAGTTTTCAATTACAGAAACGAACATAAACCTTTCATGTAAACGGTACACTGCAAACAAAATTTAATTTTCCATGCTTTAAACGATCATTGAATTCACATAACTCTGAAAACATATCCGGTCCAACGATTTTTCAGAAAGCCCAACGTTTTTATCGAATTAACTGCTGAACGAGTTTTAAATTCCCTCAGCGATATATCGCAAAAACAATTAAATTACGAAACACACGTTTTAAACGACAACATCATTCGGACTACAGAAACTTTGTTCTAAAATAGAATAATAAGGTTAAAACTTCGTAACGGTCGAAACCACCGAACCGCATCGAATTACCCCACAACCCCTTTTTGTACAGTTTGACCCTGGGTACCAAAACTTACCGTTGAAACAGGTGACCAACCACAGTAGGGTGGTGCAGGCATGCATGATGGTCACTCGCTTCACACCTCGACAACGCACCATCGCACTTTTATAGAATCACCATCCCACAGAACCAATTGATGTATTACCCTCAGAAGGGACACTATTATCTACGATCAGAATTTCACCCTCGAGCCGTACGTGTGACGTAACAGAAAGTTCGTGTCGTCCGTGTTCTCAGACGAGGCAGCCGCTCTCGTCGGAGCGTCCCGTTCGACTGAACTGAACACGCCGTTAAGGCTCCAAGGGTGAGGGGAGGGACGATATCAAATGTTTTGTATCCTCACAGTTATTTCCCTCCAAGAGCGGGCACCACGTGCCGTGTTTAGTCAATTTTCGTCTGAATGGTTCGACGGCTATTTGTATTTTTATTGTTGTCATTAAATGTAAAATAATTAGTGCCGGTCGTACTTTGTTGATTGGCTGCTACTGTTCAAGCGAGTTTAATTGAACAGTTTCGTTCTTGTTAATTATAAATGTTAGTGGTTCTTTTTTACCAACCGTCCGTTTGCTAACTGTTCGGTTTGAATTGTGATTTCAGGACAGTAGAGTCATTTTAGTGTTACATAGATACATTGCAATGATGGTTGATATTCTTAGTATACCTGCTACTTATGAAGACACAATAAGGAAAGTAAAACATGTCTTCGATTTTATAACGATAGCGTCCGAAATACGAAACTCGTATTAAAGTCGGCGAAGATGGGCGAAGTTTCGTCGGTTCCGTACTAGGCCGTCTTGATACAACGAGTTTTAACTTCAAGCCCGCCCGCGACTTATACACGTCTTTGGGGGTTGATACTCGATTCCGGAACTTTATGAACTACGAAAAAGTGTGAAGATTTTATTATTTGTTTGGTAGTGACCTGAATGACTGTTTGGTTTGGGAACTGCTTGTTAATATTCTGACATATAATTTTACTTTAATCAGATATAACTTTTAGTTCTCATTCTTTGGCTTTAACTTTACAATTTATTGTTGTTCAGTTCAGTTTACATTTCAGAACATGAAGTTGACTCGAAGGGGTCACTTATAAATGTTTCAGCTACATAACTACTGTTTCGAATCGACATAAAAGTGTGCTTTAGTAAAAACCAGAATAGAATAGAATATTCTTTATTATACCATAAAAATACAGATATACTCGTAAATGTAGAAATTATACATACGGAGACACAATGGGCGGTGTTTACCTTAGAACTAAAAACATATAGGTTTAAGGACATATGTCAATTTTTTGAAATTTTATCTAGTACTCTGCGTAGGTGGTAAATTGTACGAGTACAATGAAGGGCTGATAAACAATATGTCAAGGGCTACTGATAATGTAGGAGTTAATAATTTATCATTATGACAAGTGAAAGTCAAATTGCTACCAAACATAATGGCTCAATTACACAAAACACACACTTTTGAACACACTGGATCTCTAAGTTCTATTTCGGTCCAGATCAATATACGAACTATAATTTAAATCATAACTTAGCAGAGAAGTATAAAAAATTCTCAACCATTCGAACTAGGCTTTTACCTGTAATTTCAGATGTGGGTTTCATTCAGATGAGTTTGTTTTAACAAACTAATGCTGTTGCGTAGATAAATAATAATTGAAAAGACATTTTAGTTTCATATACAAAATGATTTGTAGGAAGTAAGTCAGTAGAACAAAACTCTTCCTATTAAGATAATAACAGCTCCAGCTTGATTGATCGAAATGTTTATGAAAACTGCAAAATTCTTTACTTCTATTCCAGAAGTCATAACTAGAATTGCGCCGTGCAAGTCCTCGACGAATAAATTGAAATTTCCGGGCTCCTTTCCCCACTTCTAAATTAAAGTAAAAATATTTCCAACCTTATACTGCGGTACAATTTTCTCAATTCCAACTAACATACGATTCATAACTATATATAGGAACGTGTAATCACAGTCAGTTCCCAATGCATCCAATGGTAATGCAGACTGGTATACTGTGTCTGAATCATATTGTTTGTGTGTGTCGTAATAAAGTTCTTCTACAATATCATCATCAGCACCATCAACTCAGCCAACATTGCCAACTGCAATATTTAGGCCTCTCTCCAAATCAAAAATTCTTTACAGCTAACTCTTGTTGTATTTTTTTTACTAAAATCGCTGAAAACAACTACCAAATCTTATCTGAACAGACAGCTGTGGTCCTAGGTTAATATGCCCTAAATGATTACTTAAATGATACTCGTAAAACACTGTAATTACTGTACCTCTGTATCTATTAAAAATCCAATTTATTGCATAAATATATTTTCTTTTATTTTGATATTTTTTGTTTGTTTTCTATGGTGAATTTTGTTTGTTTATTTTAAATAATCCTCACTGATATTTGTATGTCGTCAATGACGAAACGTAGCGGAACATAATATAATTATTAATAACTGACCTTGACCTTTAACCTATGTTTTAACAAATGAATAATTCTGATTCTGATTCTAGGAAGTGGTTCGAGCGGTCGTTTTTGGGGACTGTCTTACGTAATTTTAACGTTCGAAAAGTGATGATTCTCAGTTTGATCAACGGCAATTTTCACCGCTGATTCTATCAAATTATCTTACTTGAATGTTCCAGTCCAAGTCCATGGCTCTCGAGTTCGAAACCAAGGCACGCACCTCTGACTTTTCGGATTCATGTGCGTATTGTATAATCATCACTTCCTTCAAAAACTGTGAAGGAACACATCGTGAGGGAATAGGGGGCCTGAGAGATATTTCCTGACGGAATGTGAAGCCAAGTCAGAGGCCCATGGGCGGCATAAAACTCTGACACCAGGTTATTAATTAGCACAGTCATTAACCACACGAAAATTAAAGAAAAACTTAAATTTTTCCAGTATAATGACTAGAAAATAGTTCCGATTGTGCCGTACTATAATTATTTCTGTATGTATGTACTCTTATATCGGTGGGTTATGGTATAACATGTCGTGTAACTTGTCATTTGTGTTATCGCCGCATCGTTTTATGTTCTCATCGCAATTTTTCTGATGGGTGACATTCGTTTTTATATGGATATTGAGGTTTATTGGATCGTGTGTCGGTCAGGTATTGTTTTTTCAACTTATTATATATTGGTATTCACAATTTCGTATTGGTTGTTTATGTGTTGATGATTATGGTGTTATATTTTCGATCGACATGGCACTGAAAATGGAAAAGTATTATGAAGATTTTAGACAGAGGAGGTAAAAGATTTTGAGAAATTGATCCTCTAAAACTTATTGACTTTCTAGTGACGTACGCTTTTTTAAAATAAATGAGCCTCTTTTTTAACTAAACAAAGCAACGCTTAAAAAAAAAAAAACTTCTGTCAAAGTTGGTCACAGTAACTAGGATAAGGCACTCCGACCAAACGGGTTAGGCTCGGTTAGAGCTGTGCCAAACCGCGCGCGAGCCGAGCGAGCATAGCAAACGGTTCCGCGACAGCGACCGGTGAGCGCTACATCCAAGTTGGTCGCAGTTACTTGACTATTATTTTAGTATTTTGAGGACAACAAAGTGGGAGTTATTTGAAGCTTGTAAAAAGAGGAACATTTATTACTTACATTCAAATACATTCATATTTTTAGGAAATAAATGTGGGAATTATTTGGGGTTCGATTCAATACATTACAAAGATTTCCATTCGGTAACAAAAATCAAAATAATTATGTTGGTTCAAGATGTATAGCTTGTCCACTCTAAAATGACGCGCGCGCTCCACTACCGCATTACCGTGTGCGTAAAATGTGGAAGTGGGGCGCGTCATTTCAGAGTTCACAAGCTTTACCTAGTACAATGAACATCTTATTCACAAATTTTCACTTCCCAAATGTTTTAACGATTCATTATCATTATTGTGATAAAAATGTAGGTAAGTGCATCAAATATCATTCGCTCCAATAAACTTACAATGATTTAAATCTTTTTTACGCTGGAAAATCGGCACAAACTACTGACTGCTCAACAAGCGCGTTTACGCACGAGATCACTGCAAAACGCAATCAGTTGAGAGAAAAAAAATCCAAAGTGATAAAGTGCTTCCAAAAGTACTAACAGCAATACCGACTGTACTGCAGGGTTTACAAACACACAAACGGTAAAAAATAAAACCAGCACAGCATTGAAATTCGAATTTGTATTTTTTAGGACTGTAAAGGGACGTATCGTTATTTGATCCTTGGTTACGAGTTGATGACATCAGCAATTAGACTTTATATCCATTTCAAATGAGGTCCAAAAATAAAGGTTGTGCCGTGTCTAATCAATGTGGCCTCGTTGTCCCTACTGCAGCTGACCGCAATTTGCAAATGTAACCTTGTGAACATTTGCAAATTGCGTTCCTCACCCCAGTTGCTGATATACGATTAACATACATAGATATATACAGAACATATTATTAACATACATATACATACAGAAACCGAAGAAGTACTTCAGTAAGGGATAAGATAAACACACATAATTAAACATATTTGAACACACCGTCGCACTCACACACACATTACATTACATTACACAACACTCACTCGCACATCCTACACACCACGCACACTTTCACACTACCTTAGCTAAATATTAAGATATCTTTTAATTTTTTTTGTACTTTTGCATGCTCTCATCGTTAAACTTTATTATTCTTTGCTTTTGGTCATTCTAAAATGCATTTTTTGTTTTGGCATAACAACTATTAATGTAAAATGGGAGGAGGGCTGACTCCTGTCATATATATATAGGTTTCTACCTAGTTTGGGATTCAGAGGCTTCCTAAGATCTGTAACCTCATATTATGTCAATATAGATTGTTTTTGTTATTGTTATACATAAACTCATGGTTTCTTCCCATGGGCAGAAAGTACAGAAGCCACCTACTACGATCCTATCATACTCCTTTAGCCTTGTTTATACCTTCATACACGCATGTCGGTTGCGAGTACTAGGTAATTGCTGAAAACCAGCGCTGTTGACGTTAGGTTCGTCCAATTTCACAGCATTTCGCTGAGCAATGACCTGTTCTTGCACAGATGTGACGCACAGCATAATGTTTCTTATTATTTGTTTACAAAAGTAGTAACACTGCAATCAGCATTTTGTTTTTGTGATGTTTTTGTTGACATTTGCCAATGTTGCAAGAGTCATTACGCAATATTATATTTGGTCCATGGCCTTGACAGCAACCAATGAAAAACATTGTTTTTATTTTTTATATTTTTATTTTTTTGTTGAACACGAGGCTTTTGGCTACTTTTGTATGTTTGTTTTTTATGTGTTTTTGTCTTTATACGAGCGTTTTGTTTGTGCAGAATAAACAATTTTACTTTCTTTCTTTCTTTAGTACTACGCACCTGACCTCTCTGAAGAACATCACCGATAAGGTCACGTTTTACGTTTTGCTGTCATTATGTTATTTTGCTCTTCCATTCACAAAAACTGATCCAACGTCATGTCAGTAATCATGATCAGCCTTTTCCGCACATTCTACATTTCACAACACCAATAACTCGCATATTTATTTCATCTACTCGACGTCCGTATGTCACTGCAGGGATTCAACAGAAAGCGTCAGGTATATTTTCCTGGCACATGCTGAGCTGGACTCCCATTTGGTGAATCCTTAAGACGCACTCCGCAATTTTAATGTTCGTTGATCCATGATTTTAAAATATAGCCAATAGTGTCATCGCAATGTCTTGTTTTCTTCGCTTGTATATATTGGCACCTTGCAGCTATTTCCTAATAGCTAATTAGTTATTATTTTATCGTGTTTATGATGTTGTGCTTTTTTTTTTTTTTTGAGCCTGTGATATCATCAAATGACTTCTCCCGCTCTGGGCAGAGTGAGAGGGCGTGTCAGACTTTTACTGACTAAAACCCACCCGTGTTCCTTCCGTTGCCTGTGTGCCGGGGCCGCGATATCCCTTTCGGACAAACCCGCAACCCCAACAGACATTGGTCCTTACGGACCCCGTCAGTTGGTGCTGGCATCTCTTTGAGGCGCGCGTGGAACACAACGTGCCGTCGACCCGGGCCTGGTCCTTATCGGACGGTGAGCTGCCCATTGCTAACCGTCCGCAAGCCCGCGCCTACGGTGGCCGCAAGTCAGCTCGTAACTCCCGACGCCCGGGGCGTCTCCTGCGGCGACTAGGGGCGCGAAGGCGTGCAGCTTGCATCTCCCTCGCGCGCTCCACCTCCTCCTTCGCGAGCATAACTGCTTCGCAGAAGGAGGTGACGGCCTCCCATGCACTCTCGCTCCGAACCATGGCCTGAACCAGGGCCGGACGCGAGAGATCGCCGCCGCTGGTCGCCTGCGTGAGGACACGGCGGTGCCCCGCCCAAGCCGGGCAGACCTCCACCATATGCTCCACCGTGTCCTCCGGGTGATCCACACAATGGTGACACCCGGGCGTTTCCTCCCGCTTTATCCTGAACAGGAACCTCCCGAAACAACTGTGTTCGGTGAGGACCTGCGTCAGGCGGAAGGTGAGGACGCCGTGACGCCTCTCTATCCACTCCTCAAAGAGGGGACTTATCGCCACAATTGTAGCGTGTCCAGCGCTGGGTTGCGACAATCGCACTCTCCATGCCGCCATGAGATCCCGCCGGAGCTCTGTCCGTTGTGCCATGATTTCTCGCGGCAGCGGAGTTACGCCCTGGCGTTTCGCCTCCTCGCAACACTCCCACATGTGCGCGCGGACTTTTGCCTGAAGATCCCATGATGTTGTGCTATGTCTTTTGTGTGCATAAACGATTTATCTATCTCATAATATAATAAAGTACAAAAAAACAATGAAAGGTAAAAACAGAATACATGCCCAGGTAGAAACTGATATCACCACGACACTTCCCTATACGAAACACATACATACCACTAACTGGCTAGCACAGACATTTATGTATTAGAATAAAATATTGTCGGACCCCATTACGTAATGCGTCCATAAAATGTTTCCGCGTAATATCACTGATATATTATCCGAAAAGATATATTTCGAATAGTGTTGTAAAAACCGGTGTACTGTTTTCATGGAAATTAAACTGAATGGTCTTTTAGTTTTATGATATGAGCAGGTAGGGTTTTTTATTATTTTGTGGGTGAGATTAAAACCACAAATTATATACCACTACGCTTTATTGGCACATTTTGCAACGTTCATAAAACAAAAATAGTTGTACATGATTATATTTCACAAAATGAGAGTTATTTCATTGCGTTATGTCTATCAAAAGTAATTAACACTGAATCACCTCACATTTTTTACTGCCGTTTTGCTGAAAAAAGCACTCCTGAAAACGGAAAATATTGTTTTATACGTGCGAGATAGAACAGCGTTTTTCATTTGCATCGAAAGACGCAGGATTACCAGTACCTTTCCCATTAATGACAGGATGCAATTTAATCAAGCAGGGTTTTTACCCGACTACGGCGGAGTAAAAAGGAGGGTTATGATTTTGACCTGTGTGTATGTAATGTGGGTTTAAATGTTCATCTGTTCCTTCATAATTTCTAAACTTCTTATCATAACTTGACAAATAGGGTATCGTTGGAAGCGTCTTGAGTTCTTATAGACTATATAGACTATGTGACGTCACATTTAATGAATATGGCGCCCTCTAGAGGACACAAAGTCTATTCGATTTATAAACTAACCTAACCTAACACGATGTGTGACTCCAAATTTTTTAATTGTTTGTCTGTGATGTCTTGTTTATACCTTTTTAGTTGGCGTTTTTGTTGTAGTTGGGTTTTAGTTTTGAAAACTTTTATTTTAAATTGTCATTACAATATATAAATACATTATTGATCGTCTTACTTTAACATTGATCGAGGTTCCTCATCTTCATCTGGGCATTATAGGCGGAGCGCCTCAAACATTTCGATACAGAATTTTTATAACAAAATAAAACCAGTACAATTGTTTACCATTTGTAAACAGTAGAGGGCAGGGGGCTGCCCTCAGTTATTTCCACGCACTATTTTGTCCGCCGCGTCACGCTTGGCTAGCGTACACCCTCATATTGGAGTGCCCTCAATAACGTCACATATGGTGTATCCTGTCAATAACAAATCCGATAGATTCTTATTAAATAGTCAGTCAACCAAAATACTTGATATGGTAGAAGGTCCCTTGGGAATATCTCAAGAAAACTGACTGCAGTAAATAAATAATAATAAATAAATAAATTATTTATTGTCCTAACCCGGTTACAGAAAAGTTTGAGACCTTGCCTCCAGACCTAGGTAGAGCTAGAGTACCTGTATTTCAAGAGCCAGTGACTTCTTCCATTTAGGTTACAATTAAGCAAGTATATGCAGCAAAAGGTAACAAAATTATCTTACTTAAAAATAAGTTTAAAAAATAGAACAAGAAAAATTTAATTAGAATTATAGGAAATAAATACTTCCATTAAATCAAACCAAGTTTAGAATAAAGGTGGATTAAAAAAAAAAAACTTAAAAATCGAGAACAAATATAACATTACAATAAAATAACAGAATATTTTTGAAATCTTTTAATAATAGTGACATCCAATTACCAAAGGTACTGCAAAGATCATATTTAATGGCGGTTTATCAAAAGAGCATAATTATATTCGGTGATGCTCGTAAACAAGTTTATAGTATGATTCATATTATACCGATGGTCAGATCCATTCGTAGTTGTGTTTTTCAGTAGTAGTATTGACCAGAAAATTCAACGATTTTCCTGAGCAGCAAACGATCTATTGATGCATCGGAACATGCAGATGCAAGTCCACTTACCAATTTCCTCAATAAATAAGCTAGACCGTCCAACAAACTCTCAACTTAATCATCAACAACATAGAAATCCTCATAAAACAAATGCTTGTTCAAATCCCACTGTAACAAGAACTCGTATGCAAAAGTTTTCTCATAACTTTCTCCACACCCTCATGACTGTCCCCGAAACTTCTCACGGCCAATGCCCCTTTAAAACAATACCAAGGTGATAACAATAACAATAATTCAGAGATATAAATAGCCTACAATTGCAATAAGGACCTTACTTCAAACGTACACAGGGAACATTGGACCGGCCGTGTTATAAAACCCATCTGTGACCAACGGCAATTCGCTCCCAAAAATAGGCAATATTTCTTGTCTAACGTAGTATGGTTGTAAGTGCTAAACATTAACACGCTATTAAATAGCTTTTATGAAGATTAGTTAGATGTCTTTATTATTTTATAATGCTTAAGAACGGTCTTAATCTTTATAGCTGTCAAAGTAAACTTATCTGTCAATTTCAGATTTTAAAAATCTTAGGCCGGCCATACACGGGCTGCTCGAGCAGTTAAACAGTGATCAAATTACACGGACCGCTCGTGCAGTCATAGTCAACAGCTTGAAGCTGCCATTGATTACTGCTGCAGCAGTCGGTTTCAACTGCTAGATCAGTCACAGTTTTATCGACGACGAGGGATTCGATCCGCGCCACGCGGAGATGGGATGAAGAGCGCGGGCGGAGGGGATAACTTATATATTATTTTATGTTCTTTCTCCAGCTTACGTACTGACAAGTTATAGGAGTTATTTTAATTTATTGTTGACAAAATTTACTCATCACAATGATTTTTTTATGAGTTGCATTGCAATATGTGGTTAGCTAGTGACCTCGACAATTGATCATATTATTTTTTGTTATTAGTAATTAACTCTATGTTTATTTATTTTATATCGATGGTCCTAGTTTATCATTTATAACTTCCAGTTATAACTATATGTAAGCGGGCAGGCCCTTAATGCCTGGAGGCTTTTTATTTAGATATTAAGTTCTGTTTACGTTTAGTTTTTTATTTCGGCCTGAGTATAGTTCTCGATGATTTTGTTTGGTATATTGGCGTGTGCTAGCTAACATATGGCTAATAATTTAAATTATGTTTTGTGTTGCGTAATGTAAATTATTTTGAACACTACTCGTATTATATAGAATCTTTTTTTTTTGTTCTTCTAACTGAACAGACAGCTGTGCTGCTGGGGAGTTTGTTGCGCCACTTCTTCTTCCCAGCTAGCGCACTAGGAAGTGGTGAAGGGTGGGCGTTTCGGGGGAGTGTCTTATGGAATTTTGACGTTCGAAAAGTGCTGATTCTCAGCCTAGTTTGAATAAATGACTTTTGAATTTGAATTTGAACTGTGCGGGAGGAGTCGACAGCTCGAGACGTCAGTGTATGTCTGGAAACTGCTTGACCGCACGATGAAATTTCACCGTGCTGCTGACCGCCCGGAGCAGTCGCAACTGCTCGAGCGGTTCCATGTACTATCGAAGAACTTCATATCTAAGCAGTTTGAAAACATAATCCCGTGAACACGATGACCACATCTGTTGCCGCCCCGGTGCTATAGCGGCCGAGCGTTACAAGCAGAAATAGTCCTTATGGTGTATAGATATGAACTTCTTCGATGGTACGTATGTAAATTAGAAGACTGTACTTCACTATGCAGTTGCAACAGCTGCCCGTGTATGGCCGCTCTTAGATTTTGGATTTCTTCACATTCAATTTACGTCAACTTAGGACCGAAATGTTCAGTTCAATTTACATCAGAAAAATAATACATAGAAACGAAATAATATTTTTTACAAATAATATTGTATTAAAAAGGGTACATCACTGATGCTCTTAATAAAACCATACGTCTCATTAAGTATTCCATATAATTATTAAATATACTTGGATTACTCTGGCCAATGGATATATTTTTAGATTTTTGTTTGTGCTCATTCGGGGGTTCATTAACAGCCAGTCGAGCGATCCTGCTCAATTTTGGGATCTTATTTATAGAAATAGGAGGATAGTGTCTTTGAAATGTTTGCAACTGGCGATAAATTTAGGAGAATGGCTTAAAAGCAATGAAAAGATAAATTTTTTGGTCTGCTGGATTGTGAAATATTGGTACTTCCAGCACATGGTCTTGCTATAAATACTATGTCGAGAGGTCCATTTGATTGTCTGATGCTACCAGCTGTAATTATTCGTTATTGAATAAAATCTTCAGGCTACGGGTAGACCATGCCTTATTCAACATGCTTGTTAAATTTTAGGGGTATGAGGAACAGGGTGTAAAGTTCACTCATCCACCATAGAAAAGGGAGGATCCTCCGACCAGACGGGTGTCGTGTCTGGCGGGCAATTGTCCAGAGGTTGAAGTCGGGAGATTGTGTATATGTCCATCGCGCGGTAAACTCTAACTGCGCGATGCAGGATTTGTGTGTCGTCAGGATATTGTGTGACGTCAGGTTTTTGATGCGTAGTTTGCATGTGGCGATTGTAGATGTCGCCCCAAATTGATTGGTGATTCTTTTTTCCTATCGATTCTCTTTTGACATGATACCCTATTTGTGTTAAGCGATACGCTACGATAGCGATACAAGCTTCTTGTTTATAAGAAACCACTCGACCAAGAAATGCCTTAAAGTTACTGTGGTAGCATCTACATTGCCACATGCAAACTACGCATCAACGACCTGACGTCACACAAATCCTGCATCGCACAATTAGAGTTTACCGCGCGTACGACATATATAAAACTATCCGACATCAACCATTGGGCAGTTGCCCGCCAGACACGACACCCGTCTGGTCGGAGGATCCTCCCTTTTCTAATGAGGATGAGTGAACTTTACACCCTGTTCCTCATACCTCTAAATTACTAAGACAACTTTTTCACCTCAGGAAGAAAGACGCTAGTCTTTTCTTTGCAGAATCCACGCGACCAAGGTACACGAATGTCTTTGTGAGTAATATCTATTATACCAAATCTCAACCCGAACAAGTACTCCCACAAGCCAGTAATAACGCGGCCATCTTTTTTATGAGGCAGCAGAGTTTAATGTTATTAGTTCTGGACCGTCCTGTGATTTACAAGGATAATGTCCTGACCTTAATAGACTGTTCCTAATGTCCAAGTAAATTGTGGTCACATGAATTGTTTTGTGGGATGAGGTTATATAGTCAATGATTTTTTATAGGTATGAAAATAATAGTGGAGGTTTTTAAAAAGGCTTGAAAAGACTGAATGCGGAAGCTGTAGAGATCAAATGTAGTGGTGCAAGTTTCGAGAAGCCCATTTTCTGACTGACTGACTAATGCCCGTTTGTAGTAGACTTATGCTCGTTTTCACCGACAAATAAAAGTGAAATCAATCTGCCTAGCCTTTTCCCAACTATGTTGGGGTCGGCTTGCAGTCTAACCGGATGCAGCTCAATACCAATATTTTACATGAAGTGACTGCCTATCTGACCTCCACAACCCAATAACTGGATAATACGATACCCCTTGGTAAGACTGGTGTCAGACTTTCGGGCTTCTGACGACTCTTAACGGCTGTCAAGGATCCACGAATGACAGCCGGGACCAACAGCTTAACGTGCTTTCTGAGGCACGGAGGAGTTTTGGTATGTTAAGATGGTCACCCATCCACGGACCAACCCCGGCAAGCGTAGCTTAACCTGATGGATCGACCCATGCGGCTATTGATACTTAGCCACGAGCTCCTCCTTATCCTATCTTAAGGATAATGTATCCTAAATAAATTTAGAATTTCTATAGGTTGCTCCCGTGGGCCTAAAACGTATAAACTAGTTGTAACTTTGAGGTACATACTCGTAGTTTCAAATTGTTTACTGAACATTTAAAATAAGCAATTTCAAATATTAATGACATAACATTACGCTTCTATCAAATACACAATCACCATCGAACAAGAACGTTTCCAAATGCTAAACTTTCCTGTTATCATTCAAAAATTATGTCATTATTTAAATGGTATACTTACATACGTAATTTCATTCTGCACATTTCACTTTTCACAACACCAATATAATTGGTGACCAGTCATTTCACGAAAACTTAATTTACAAATTTTCATTTGACAAGTAACGATTGACAAAAATATAATTTTTTATTTCATCATTACCTACACAAAAACAACTTTGCCAAATAATTCAATTAAGAAAATCATTTTCCAATAAACTTTTTTTTAATAACGTATTAGTTATCTCATAAAACAACGTTTGGAATAAAAACGTTTTACATATTGAATTACGCAATTTCCTAAAAATGAAACTCATTAAATAAGCAAAAGGGTGATTTTAATATACAATAAACCATAAAAATAAAAAAAATGCCAGAAACAACTTATGCTAACAGAAAAAAAAGGTGCCGCGGCAGCGGCCGGCGAGTGCCAAAAACGACTAGAATATATAGAAAAAAATATTTTTTGTAGGTTTAAAGAACTTCAGACCCAAATGGAAATTTCAACCATGATACCTTTGTGACTGGTTTAGAAAATTTATTATAAAATTATATTTAGTATACTTAAACGTGATTTTTCTAAATGAATCACATTAAATGAAAAATGTATAAATGATTAAATATCATGCGAAACATTTGTAAAGAGAAGCATTGGCTAAATAAATGTTTGTAAAACAAGTGTTTATAAAATAAAATATTAGCGAAATAAGTTGTTTGTAAAATAAATAGTATACGAAACGTTGGTTGTAAACTAAAAAACTCAATGGAATTTTGGTGAAACATTAGTGAACCCCAATAATTCGCATATTTATTATCGCATCTGCTCGACGTCCGTATGTCACTGCAGGGATCCAGCAGAATATCAGCGTCAGGTATATTTGCCTGACACATGCTGAGTTGGACTCCCATTTGGTACAACCTTGAGACACACACCGCACTTTGTATGTTTCACAATTTTAAAGTGTCTTAGCCAATAGTCATCACAATGTCTTTATTTTATTATATATTTTATTTTTTGTATATTGGCACGTTATTTTCTTTATTCATGTATTTTGTTATTATTTAATCGTGTTTTTGTATTTTGTGTCTTTTGTGTGCACCAAATAAACGATTTATCTATCTATCTATAAAAATATGAATACCTTAATATAGGAAAACGAACAGATTATTTCTCTGAACACGTTCAGACTAAACATCCTAACACGAGGGCAAAATAAATGTTACATTACCGTAACCGATATTGCTTTGTTCCCGGCTAACATGTAGTAAATGGTAATTAAACCTGACATAATCACACGCTCTCCCGCTCAGCAGTTATTTGAAAAAAAAAAGGTCATGGTATTTGCCAAATTTCATACAAATTCTTTCAGCCGTTTTAGCGTGAAATCGTAACAAACCAACACACAAAAAAATCTAATCTTTTCTCTTTATATATTAGTTTAGAAGTTTAAACTACAGGCCTGTATTCCCGGAAGGGGTAAACAGAAGTTTAAACAGTATATATTAGAAAGGTGTGATCATCATGAAGGTATGATCTCCATGGAACCATGACCATGGGATGTTGGCATCCTTAACTATGACCACACTTTACTGATACATGCTGCAGAGCACCGACATTTTGCCAGTTACGCTGGTGGTTCCCAAGCGAAAGCCTATTGCCATTAACAGGGCAGAGTTCCAAACTTGGGACTATTACTGAGAATTTCTTAATGGAAAACCCAATAAAACTTTGTCCAACTCGGGGATCGAACAAAGGACCATTTTTTTTTTTTTGTTTGGGATATTATCAAATAACTTCTCCCGCTCTAGGCGGAGCGGGAGGACAGACTGGGTTAGACTCTTACTGACTAAAACCCACCCGTGTTCCTTCAGTTGCCTGTACATTGCCAGGGGCCACGGTATCCCCTTTCGAACTTTCCCGCGACCCCGGCAGGAACAAAGGACTCTCAGCTCAGCAGTCGCGCTTGTGCACTACTAGACCAACGTAGTTCATGTACCCTAGTTCCCAAATAATAGACCATTACTACATCAACCGTGGGTGTTGAAAAAGGAACAAACATTTTATTTCGCCCACATAGTGTTGTTTCGGATACCTGGGACTTTGTGTATATGACATATTTTGTGTTTGTAAACACACCCAAACTGCCGAAGAAAATTATAGTAGATCCCTACGTTTAAAAACAAAATGGATGACTTTGTTTTGCTTTTAACAGGTTAATTAAATAAACATAGGTAAGTACACCAATATACGAGGGGTGTTCAATAAATAGTGAGAATGCGATACATTCTCCATGGAAAGAAAAAAAAAAAAATACTGGCAGGCATAGCCCAGACATTAGTTAAGATGATAATAAAAAAAGCAATTAATTCTCTTTTGTTTTTTAAAAGTAGAAGTCTATTGTTTGCGTCGTTTCGGAACGTGTTCTTAAAAATGGATAAAATTGAAGTTCGCGCGGTAATAAAATATCTCTGCTTGAAAAATTTTACTACGGAGCAGGTAAATCAAGACTTGAGAGCAACATTAGGGGTTCATGCTCCTCCATATTCTACGGTTGCGCGTTGGTGTGCTGAGTTCAAGCGAGGAAGAACTTCCACTAACGACGACTCACGAACGGGACGGCCCTCGGCATTGACTCTCCAAATGATTAAAAAAGTTGAAAATATTGACTTGGCGGATCGTCGTGTTACTGTTCGTTTTATAGCTGAAGAAGTAAAGATTTCGATAGGAAGTGTCCATAATATTATAAACGACCATTTGGGTATGAAAAAAGTGTCAGCGCGCTGGGTGCCCAGAATGCTTTCTGACGCGCAGAAACAAACTCGACTGAGAATTTCACAAAGCTGTTTGGATTTGTTACAACACGATCCTGACCGATTTTTGGCTCGATTCGTAACTATGGACGAAACATGGCTTCACCATTATGACCCGGAAACGAAACAACAGTCCATGACTTGGAAGCGACCGTCATCTCCAACTCCAAAGAAATTTAAGGCGATCCCATCCGCCGGAAAGATCATGGGCTCTCTTTTCTGGGACAGCGAAGGGGTGGTAATGATCGAATATCTTAATCACGGAGCCACTATGACGGGGACTATGTACGCAGGACAAGTAACAAAGTTGCGTGAGGAAATACGCAAGAAACGGCGTGGCAAACTCGCTAAAGTTGTTTTGTTTCACCAAGATAACGCCCCTGCGCACAAGTCCAGAGTTGCGATGACTGCCATTCAAGAAGCTGGCTTCGAATTGATGGAACATCCTCCATATTCACCGGACCTTGCTCCTAGTGATTTCTACCTATTTCCGCGCTTAAAGGAACATCTCAGGGGCCAGAAACTCGAAGATGATGACCGAGTAGTCGCTGCCGTAAATGTTTTTTAAGGGATCAGGAAGAAGATTTTTTTAGAAAGGGAATTTTAGGATTAGAAAAAAGATATACAAAGTGTATAAACCTGAAAGGCGACTACGTCAAAAAATAAAATAACATATAATAAAAGATAATTGCGTCTTACTCATTCTCACTATTTATTGAACACCCAATTTTGGTGTATGAGGCAATTTCCCTCTTGATCGCTCATTGTAACGCTGTAATAATTAGGCGAACCGTATACAACAGAGGAACGTCAAAATGTCAACGTAACTACATGTAACAGTACTGAAGGTAGATAAGTAGCTGTTGGTAAGGTAGATAATAACCTATCTATCTGAAATGCTTAGTAAATTATTCATAATAACAAAACCAAAATAACAAAATGCTTTATTCTATAAAACTGCTATGAAGCCCGAATTTTTATACCCACGATGACATGATGATAAAATATACCGAAAAACGCGAAAAAAGTGTAAAATCTGGAATAATCAATGGCATGAATATTATAATGGGCACGTTGGCACATTTCGCAAGTCATGTGAATAAATGGGCTTCACTAAAGGTAGTCATTACTGGGTAATCTAAAAATTATATCAGATCAAGTGAACATAGGTTAACAAAATACTTTTGAGCTCGGTTTCCTCTAAAAAGAATGAACCGTTGACATTATAAGTGTATAATGCAGAAACTCATGGTAATAGATGGCATTTAGAACATCTTCCCTTCGTCTTTGTCTTTAGTTTCAGATAAAAAATAATCGGGTTTTTTGGAACAAAGTTCTTTAACGCGGCTTGTAAACTTTCAGAAATCGTCACACTAAAAATTTAAATTTTTGCAACTGTCTTTTAATTCAAAGAGAAAGAAAGAGAGAGAGAGAGAGAGAACGCTGGCAGGAAAAAATCAAAAGAAAAGAGTAAAGTGATTACAATTTACAGTGTCGTGGGATAACATTGTACACATCGGAAGGAGTACACTGCCGGGGAGAGAGAAAGTGTGAATTAGATCAAAATGAAAATCCAAGATGGCAGCTGCAAAAATTTTCAAATATTTTGACGGTCGTTGCGTTTTCATAGTTTTCGTGGATGCTGAAGCCGATACGCGGTTGCAAAAAACTTGTTTTTTTTAAAATGATACGTGAGAAAGAACTTCGTTCCTGACAGAGGTCCCCAGACTACACACGTTTTTTTTGTTTTGTTAGCCATTATTGTCACACTGCTGAGCAAACCGTCCCTACTCTCAATCTACTCATTAAATTTGGGTTATACTCGTATTATGACGTTCATTTTCAACTAGCTGCGCCCCGCAGTTTCACCCGCATAAGCCTCGATCCCCTGAGAATATCGAGATAAAAAGTATCTTACATCCTAATCCAGGTCATAGTCTACCCATGAGCCAAATTTCATCCTGTTCAGCTGTTTTACCGTGAAAACGTAACAAATAAATAAATAAACAAAATCACTTTCGCATTTATAATATTATAGTTAGGATTAAAATGAATTAATGTACATAAATAACAACTTATACCTAATAATATCTATACCGGCTAAAATTTTTTACCGTCTCGAGAATAATATGGTGTGTTGTGTAAGTGTAACAGAAGCCATACCCGGGAATATTTGCTTAGTAGCATTGACCACGCGGGCGGGCGGGGATGAGCGAGCGGCTTGTGCGCCTGCGAAAGGATATCAAAGAAGCCGACGGCAAGTGCGACGACTGCCTATAGGCCGCTAAGGAAAGCTACGACTTCATTGATAAATTTCGCGCATTTAGTAGGCATTTAGTAGGTGGTAGGTAGTTCATATGATTTGAATTCCGATATTTTATGAGGTCAAAAAAAAAAAAATACTGTGCGATAGGCTTCTACTCCGTTCACCTATTATACACTATTTTTTTCGATTCGGTAAAAAAAATCATGCGGTATACAGGATACAGGAACAATAAAATTGGAAGAACCCAAAGGACAGCCGAAAACTTAAAATTAAAATTTTGACAGGACAACATCTGACAGCTCAGCTAGTTAATTAATTAATTAAAATAACAAAATAATAATCTATTAGGGTTACTATATTATTCGCCTGTACCTTTAATTTTTCGCGTTTGGGGAAAACAGGTGAGACGAAATTAAGTTATATTTAAATTATTAGAATTTGGCTTAACATAAACCCTTACTTTCATTTCATCGTTTAGAATATTGTGTGAACGAATTCCATTCAGAACTTAGGACCAGAAATTGGCATTCGGTGTATAATCCAAAGAAATATTATCAGATTTAAATAGTGCTATAATTTACCAAACCATCCCACTTCCCTTCAATATGTATGATAAAATGGTAATACGATAAAGAACAACACTAATATTTCACAGCTATCATGATCACTAATACAGCCAAAATATTATACGTAGCACACCATATTACGGAATATAAATTGTTAAACATTACCCCTGTTTGCCTACAAACAAAGGCAAAAAGTACACGCGTTTTGTCTTAAAAATTACATGTCTTATAAAAAAATGTTGTAATATTTTTATAAGACACTTTCTGTTAATAGAGTCTTTTAAATCTAGCGGAGGGACGAAAGAACGATGTAAAAAGTGGTATGCGATTTATACCCCGCCGCAGCGGGCAGCAAAGAAAGTCGTTTAAAAGATATATTAACTGAGAAAATGCAAGAGAATATGGGACCACGTTATGCATCACGAAAGCGCTTGATTTAGAGAAGCTCTTTATTACCAGAATAATTGAGAGCCTGGAATTCAACGTTTATAGAAATACTTTCGTAAACGTAATAGATTTTAAGGGCTTTCGAAATTTCATTAAATTCAGCTGTAACTTCTTGGAGCAAAATATCAACTATCACAGAATTTACGCAAGGCAAAGCTCAAAAAAAGGATACAGATTTATCTCAAAACGGCGACGATACCAAAAAACCATTGGAAACGGGCCAGATTCGTAGTATTTCAGATAAACCGTAACAGTGCCGAAGGCTCGCTTGCTATTTATCCACATAATTTGCCACTGGACGGCCAAGATAGTTCCGCATAACAAACTTTAAGCCTCAACAGTACATACGTGTTAAGTTGCGCCGAACCGCCCAAGAATATCCAAGCCATTTCGCACCCCGTAACACAATGGCCTCTATAAATTACTAATATTGTGCTCCTTCGATAAGGACGATATACAGCGCTGCTTCCAAACTGATACCAGATAGTGCAACGTTAGAATACCAGCAAACAATTGAACAATGATTTTTTTCTTCAGGATTATTTACAGTCCGCAGTTGTCAGTCGCGGAGCGAAGGCACTGGTATTAAGGTACCTACATTAATGGTAGAGTTACAGTAAAATAAGTTAATGGTTCCGTGATGACTCTAAAAGAGTTGTTGGAATATTTTACAAGTTTTATTTGAAATTTCCTTTCTAGAAAGGGAAGTTGCATGAGTATAAACGCTTTTTAAGTGTACTTTTTAAAGTGAACAACACTGTTGAATGCTGACATTCGTTAAGAGTTTTGGTGACGTCGCTAATAAAGTTGGCGGACCCAAATCGTGTTCGTTAAAAGCCTTTTATCATTTTCCATTTCAACCAATAAATTTATGTAAAAATATGCCGAAACGATTATTTTCTATTGCTCTTAAGACTGTAAAAAACTTGACTGTTCAGCGGTAAAATAATATAGCTATACAACAGACATTTTGCATGCCAAGTCACGCTCCAACTAAAATTTTGTTGAATATATTTAAAAATCAGACGATAAAAATGCTATGTTGGTTTTCGCTTTTGAATATTTGCTGTGCTGGCGATGTCTCGACAGATTAAAATCACGACTTACATTTGGTCCATTTTGTTTCTCGTAAACCGAATTTATAAGCAGACCAGTTTCTAAGCAAAAAAGTACTGGATTAATAGAATTTACTGTTACTGTTCCGAAATGTTTATTGTAAAGTTGTATGTGTGTAAAAGCAACTACTGCATACTAGGTTTCCGGGTATAATCATAAAATTAAATTATCTAGATGTAAAAACGGTTACAAGTATCTATGCGATATTGTTAGGAGATCTGCAAATTACTTCAGGCAATGCTGCAATGTGCTTGTACATTTTAGCCAAAAACTCTTAACCGCTGTAGTCAGGTCAATGTTCTATGCAACAAAGTAATGAACAATTTCAATAAAATCTAGCACAATGCATAAAGAAGTGCAGTCATTACACAAATTGAAAACTGCCATACTGAACGATGCCAAATATCCTCCATTCCAGATGACAAGATAAATTACGTTACGTAAAGCATATTCACAAGTTAGAGCAGTTCACGACCTCAATTCGCGACCAAACAGTTTTTTTGAACTGACAAAGCGACCACAAACTCCGATGTCGTATGTTGGGTCACGGCCTTAGTAAATCCTGCGGATGTATGCAAAGGCCACGAACGGGAGTGAAATCTGATCAAATGGAATGCGGAGGATTCAAACTTTGCGGTTCGATGCCATTTTGCGGATTTTACGCCCTCGATGTGTCCTATGTTTGGTCTAATCGAATCAAATAGTTTGGGACACATGCGTATCTGATATCCAAGTTTTGGTGTTTTGGCGTTTGGGTATAAAAGGCCTGTTTGGTTAGAACAGATGCTCATGATTTTGCTTACGTATATTTTGTTTGTTTGATACATATTTTTTGGCCCTTATGCCTTCGAATCTCTGGTGTCACTTATTCATAATTATATTGATGGATTATTAACTATCTCTTATTGGAACGATAGAAATCAAAGTCTAGCCTACATGACCATCGCACCGTCTTCACATGTAAAACAAAAGTGAAAAATATATCTCATAAATAGCATAATGGGCATCATCCTGTACGTCTTACGAATCAATTGGAGGAAACAATTTTGTTATTTAATGGGTATCTATCAAAGTCGGTCCTAGGTGACCGCGTGATTCGACAACACTTATGGAGTAGGACTGTGACCTAAATTTCAATCAAATTAGATACTGAGTCGCAGTTAAGAGTTAAGTTTGGAAATTGTAAAGTCTTTGGGTCTAAATAGTGCTGTATAGCTATTTGATAGCATGTAGCGGTTCTGTTTTTTGAAGAGCCTTAAGAGCGTTTGTCTTAAAAGTTGGCAACGTCGCAAATAGCCGTCAAATATTTACCTATTTTGATTAATTTGGCAATATTACTGTATGGAAATATGAAATGTGGCCAACTAGTGGATTAAAATATTGATTATAAAATGCAATAATTGATATCGTAACTCCGAATATTTAGTTTTAGATGTAAAAAAAGTATGTGGAATTTTCCAAATGCCTTTTTTACACCTAAAACGGTTACAATATCAAATTCAGTGTTATAAATTACATATTATTCCAGTTCGCTAGTTAGCCACATTTCATATTTGCATACAGTAATATTACCAAATTTATCAAAATCAGACAAATATTTGACATCTGTTTGCGACGTTGCCGACTTTCAGAATAAACGTTCTTATCAGTCATCATTTCTAATCCTTATTAATTTTACAAAATTCCCTTGTGTTGTGGGTCCTGACAAGAAGTTTCCAAGTCCTTACGACTCAGGACCTATTTCATCATTTAACTATAAAATAAACTTTTAATAATATCCTATTCAATAATCATGTTTCACGTTGAATATCTCTTCTGTATTTAGTTAACTGCATGTTTTGGCAAATCAACCTCGGTTCGTTGATTGGCTGTCGAAATCAATTCAATTGTTTCAAATTCCTGTGCATTTAGGACCTCCGGCAATAACCAACTAAACTGATCGGTTGTTTCAATGTTGAAACGACATTATTTGTAGACTTGACTGTAATTCGGTTCAGTGGATCGTGTGAGCTAAACGCTTCGTATACAATTAAATTACGCGCCACTGCAGGGTGTAAAAATTGAACATTTTGGGATTTTAGAAAGTAATGTCGCTTTGAGCAATCAGAATAGATTGATAAAATTCTGTATAGAGTATACTAATAAGTTGGTCTCCTGTTTTTTTTAATATTAATCTTATTGGAAGCAGATGTAGATTCATAAATTCGCTCAGTCTACAGTGCAACTTTGTTGCTATATATATTTGGTCAATACTAAAATTACATCCGCGACATTTATGACGTATATAAAGCTAAACCTTGTTTGGTATTCCATACTCAGTACAAATTCCAAAACACAGTCACAATGGCCGTCTACCTAACGGCTGTTCGGAACACTCCAACTTTGCGGCCAGTTTGTCACTCCGAGTCAAAAGTTCCCTCCACTTCAAGCGATTCGACTCGGACTTTGCGTGATTCGGAACCAAAGTTTCCCGTCCTACGCCTTTTTATTTTATGACGGGTGTCAATTACTGGATATCTTTTGTTCTTTTCGTTGAGTTTGAGGAGTTAAACTTTCCGACTGTTGGATGTTTTTATTTCAGTTCGCTAGTGTATTTTGATATCATAATAAGGAGGACTTTCGAGTTCTACGAGTATTAGAGTTTGTAAGTGTGTTTTTAGGACAAAGAGAATCTGGTTTTGAGGAAAGTTCGCGTTTTATTTGTAAGGTAGAAGCTGGGAGTAGTTCGTAAGGCGACGAGACCCGGAACCTTGGGTGCTTCCGCTTTGCAAGCGTGGACTCTTGTGGTATAGCGTTGATGTGTTCCGGCTGTGTATTAAGGGCGCATCCCTCCAAATGGCTGGAAACATTCGCTGCTATAATATGTGGCACACTGTTTGGTATTCGCGGAAGGTTTCGAACAACGTATCAAGCATTCTTTATTAAGATTACTTGACAATATATTCGTGCGTGATGGGAATGTGAGATGCGACTGTAATCCACAAAGACCAGAGTTATATTTAGGTCTATTATATTTTGCAATACTAAATTATGCATAAAGCACATTACACCTACTGTCAGCTGTCAACATAGCCTGATCACCTGCAAATTGCCTGCACATCGACTAAGCTGATGAAATTATAGTCACTGATCTGTGCTAGGCTATTCTCCATTAGTTAATCCCAGATTATGTCCGCTGATGGTTTGCAGTTAGCTTTGAGCAATATCTGGCTTCAAACTAATATCGTGGTATGCGTTTACGGTGCACATAAACTGGGCATAAACAGCAAATTGGTGAATAGCTTTCAGTTCATTCAGCCGACTATACCAGCACTTAGCAGCTCCTTTCTCTTTGACGTCAAGACACGGAAGTCAATTCAGCTTATTAATAAGCCATTACAATACCCTTGGATCCATTAAACCGCTAACGACTCGGACAGAGAGCATAAAAGCCGCGCCGCGTCGGATAAAAACACGCCGTTCTAGGCCGCCCTTGTATAATCCTTGCAAAGCTGTGGCAGCTCCATTTTATTGTACATTTCCCTGCAAAGTGCCTAGAAAGGCTGAAAGCTGAGCGAACATTCATTTGCATAAAATGTTACAATATAATGTTGCTTTTAACTCGCCACCGCGAGGAATGCTTCATTTTGTTCGAGCAACAATAGGTTTTTAACGAAGCTGATTGATGGAGATGAAATGGCGGGGGTTGGGTCAGTGGAAGAACGCTTGGGGTAAAATACACAAATTATTGGAAGAGAAGAAAAATTGGTAGCGACACGCAAATATGCTACTTTTGTTTACTCTTATCCTTCGAGTGGAGACCCTAAAATGACTACACACTTTCGGGAAGCGTACCCTTTAAGGGAAAAAGAAAAACATGGGTTCAATGTTTTCTTACTGAATTTTGTGCCTACGTAAGATATTTAAGTTAAATAATGGTCTGCTTAATAACTAACATTATAACGCTTAAATATAAATACGAGAACGTAAATTAACAGTTTTAATCTACTTGCACAAAGCATGTATTTATGGCAACACAGTCTCTTCGTACAACCTGTCAAAAAAACGTCATGTAAAGTAATTATCCCACCCTGATTTCCCTCTTCATCATAAATCCAGGGGTCGCCAACATGATTTTAATAACGAGGACCCTTCACAATTTCCTAGGAGTTTACACCTGAATAGCTGGATCATATTATCTACCTACGTTGTACAGTAAATTGCAAACACAAATACACGCGCCACTGTTGTGCAAACTGTGTTACTTTGAATTAGGGGCCGGACAAACAAACAGACGGTTGAGGCAAATTGCCGCTGGCCTTATTTATTACGGGACCCTAAAATAATACGGTGCGAATACCTACTATTGTCTTGCTTTCTAAGATGGTTGTGAATTTTCATCTGAAAAGGTTATTTCATAAAATAAATGAAGTAAAAATCTTGGTCCTTAGCTCCGAAATATGAGTGATGGAGCTACAAAGGATCACTTTGTGGATTTCAAACTAAAATTCTAAAAAGGAACAGGTATTCACTTACTTTAGCATTTTAAAAATGAGCTTCTGACTGTGCCTAACGAAGGACGATGTTACGTCTGTGTAAAAAGTATTCAACACTAGTAGACTCCCAGGTACTGTTTACTGTTAAGAGCGTTTATTCTGAAAGTGGGCAACGTCGCAAATAGATGTCAAATATTTCACTGGTTTGATTAATTTGGCAATAATACTGTGTCGAAATAAAAAAATATGGCTAACTAGCGAACTAGAATATTGATTATGGAATGCAATAATTAATATCGTAACACCGAATGTTTAGTTTTAGATGTAAAAAATCTATTTGGAAAGTTTCCAAATGCGTTTTTTACACCTAAAATGGGTACAACATCAAATTCAATGTTATAATTGCAATTCATTATTAATATTCTAGTTCGCTAGTTAGCTACATTTCTTATTTCTATTCAGTAATATTGCCATACGAATCAAAACAGGTCAATATTTGACAGTTATTTGCGACGTTGCCAACTTTTAGGATAAACCCTCTTAAAGTTAAGGTTATTTTAGCCGACTTCTTGTAAATAGCCTTTACTTGTCTTGTGAACAGAATATTTAGCAGTAATTGCTTTCTGCTAAATCTTCAAAATCAATGGTCAGGCTTAAAAAAAATCCTGATATAAATAAATTCATCTGAAAAAAATCAGTAATACGTAAACTTAAATATAACCTCAACCCACAAAGTAAAGCAATCTGGCAAGAATATTAAATAATAAACCAAAAAATGCTTAAACAAAGAAAATAATACGCTTCTTTCAATTCTCTTTTACCTATAAACTTATTCAAAGTGCTACGATACTGACTTCACAATAATTTCCTGACATTATGTTACGTTACAAGTTTACTTACGACATCATAATACATTTACATACATACCTACCAAAACTATGTCTCCGCAAAATGTTTGTTGCCAAAACAAGAAAAATAAAAAGCAGCCAAGTGCGAGTTGGACTCGCACACGAAGGGTTCCATACCACCGTACAGTACGACACAACTTAGATGTAGCATCTGCAAAATTCGTAAAACCGATCACCATCCGAACTGAGTGCGTCTTCAAAATCACTAATCTTTTTACTGCTTTAGCTTAAAATGATCTTTATAAAAACGCAATAACTTGTAAAGTCATATAACCAAATACATTCGTAAAATTGAAATGAACGAAAGAAAATTTTCAAATTTATGCTACATCTAAGTTTTACTGTAAAATATTTTCTAAAAACACCGAAAAAGACATGTGTTTTTTGTATGTTTAAAATAAAAGTTGAAACAAAAATTTTATGTTTAACGTTTTATCATTTGGTTTCATAGCCAAAGTATCACACTCTGTGAAAATTTCAAGTGTCTACTTATTAAGGTTCAAAAGATACAGCCCTGTGACAGACGGACGGACGAACAGACAAGGGTCCCGTTGGCACCCTACGGGTAAGGAACCTTAACAATTATGTAAGATACTTTTTTTTCTTATGCCTGTATAGGCATAATAAAAAAAAGTATCTAGTACTGTTATTCTATTCCGTTGTCGTCGACTCCCTTTATGCTTCATAAAAATTTAGTAGATACTTATATTTCTGCTTACTAGTTATATCAGAATTGTATTACTGTTTATGTACCTAACTTTATTTTTATGGACGTAAGCCTTTCCCGAAGTTTGACGACTTTTTTTACTTTTTTGATTAGTAATTGACTTCTTGATGCTGTTTTTATGGAAGTTATTGCCTCTACACTAACATCATGTAAATATTATTGTATTGACCCATAACATTTTGTACATTAATTTAAAAATATGTCACTACCAAAATCGCTTATCCAAAGGTCAAAGATCAGCTTCCTACGCTATGCTGAACTTTCTACAGTTCTGATTTTAAACTCACATGTAAATTCAAAGAGTAGGTAACCTCGCAAAAAAAAACGTGATGTAATTACAACGCATTCATTTTCAGATTTTCAGAAAACTGTCATCCAATTTCAGACAGCACACGTCTCGCCAAAATTGTATACCTGAGCTCACACAGTTTAAAACCCCATCTCACCCGAAAAAATCCGCGACCTAAACAAACACATTTTTATCATTAACCACCCATATCCCAGCACTATGTACCGAAAAACTCATTAAACGCCAAACATTAGGAGAACTCGGAAAAATCTCATACAAATAGACTATTAACGTAACTTTTAATGGCTACTACGGGTTACACGCGGTTAATGGAGTGCCATATTTGGCACACTCAGTTATATCTTGAGCCGTTCACGCCGAGGATTATACGTTCGAATCCCGCGCGAAACTTAATTAAAGTTTTAATGAGCCACGCAATATATATTTTGAAATACTGGCCTAGATTAAGTCTGGAAGTGGCGGAGATAGGCGAGGGTTTTGAAAACACATTTCAAAAACTCTCGCCTATCTCCGCCACTTCAAAATTGACACAGGAATGTTACAGTACGACACAACTTAGATGTAGCATAAATTTGAAAATTTGGATTCATTCATTTTAATTTTACGAATGTATTTGGTTATATGACTCAAATTCAAATTCAAATTCAAAAGTCATTTATTCAAACTAGGCTGAGAATCAGCACTTTTCGAACGTCAAAATTACATAAGACAGTCCCCCAAAACGCCCACCCTTCACCACTTCCTAGTGCATTAGCTGGGAAGAAGAAGTGGCGCAACAAACTCCCCAGCAGCACAGCTGTCTGTTCAGTTAGAAGAACAAAAAAAAAGATTCTATATAATAGTATTCAAAATAATTTACATTACGCAACACAAAACATAATTCAAATTATTCTAACCATATGTTAGCTAGCACACGCCAATATACCAAACAAAATCATCGAGAACTCAACCAATCAATCATCGATACTCAGGCCGAAATAAAAAAAACTAAACGTAAACAGAATTAATATCTAAATAAAAAAGCCTCCAGGCATAAAGGGCGTGCCCGCTTACATATAGTTGTAACTGGAAGTTATAAATGATAAACTAGGACCATCGATGTAAAATAAATAAACAAAGAGTTAATTACTAATAACAGTAAATAATATGATCAATTGTCGAGGTCACTAGCTAACCACATATTGCAATACAACTCATAAAAAAAACAGTGTGATGAGTAGATATTGTCAAAAATAAATTGAAGTTAAATTAAAATAACTTGACTTAAAAAGTCAAATAAAATAAACAATTATATAAACTCATATAACTTGTCAGTACGTAAGCTGGAGAAAGAACATAAACATTGTCTTGAGTTAATCACAGCGACCAACTATTCTTATCATTTAAGTAGTCGTTGATAGAATAGTATGCCTTTGAACAAAGATTGGATTTTACTTTCGTTTTAAACGCATTAAAAGGCAAATCTAGCAAAGAAGAGGGTAGCTTGTTATAAAAGGTTATACCAAGCCCAACAAATGAGTTATGAACCTTATGAAGCCGGTGAAACGGAGCTCGTAGTTTGTCCTTATTTCTAGTGTTAACATTGTGAAAATAACTGTTTTTAGTGTATAAGTGTATATTTTGCCTAATATATAAGATATTGGCGAAGATGAATTGAGATGCCACCGTGAGGATACCAATATCTTTGAAAAAATCTCTCAGAGAAACTCTGGCACCAAGCTGGTAAATAGCGCGAACAGCTCGATTTTGAAGAACAAATATATTTTGAATATCAGCAGCTTTGCCCCACAGCAGAAGACCGTAGGACATAACGCTATGAAAATAACTAAAATAGACTAACCGAGCTGTATCGACGTCAGTGTATTGTCTTACTTTCCTGACGGCGTAGGCGGCTGAACTGAGCCTTCCCGCTAGGCTCGATATATGTGGGCCCCACTGAAGTTTGGCATCTACTGTTATGCCCAGAAAAACCGCCGAGTTTACAGATTCAAGCACCTCTTTATCTAAGACGATGTTAGGACCTAGATTTCTAACATTTGGTAGGGCAAACTTTACACATTTCGTTTTCTTAGTATTTAGAACTAGGTTATTTTTCGTAAACCAATCCGTAACCATTGAGAGTGCACTGTTTACATCGTCAAAATCTTGTCTATTCCTGTCTACTTTAAAAATAAGAGAGGTATCATCTGCGAACAGTACAACTTCACAGATACCCTTTAAATAGAATGGTAAGTCATTGATATACACTAAGAACAAGAATGGACCCAGTATTGAGCCTTGAGGTACACCTAACTGAACTGGTAGCCCAGAAGATTTCACACCATCAACATCTACACATTGGGACCTATTATGTAAATACGAATTTAAAACGTTGAGAGCTTCGTTTTGCACACCGTAATGACGTAGTTTACGCAAAAGCGTGTCATGGTGCACGCACTTCACACGTTATTGCGTTTGCGTAAAGATCATGTTCACCTAAAGCTGTAATAAATATTGGTGATTTTGAAGGCGTAATCAGTTCAGATGGTGATCGATTTTACGAATTTTGCAAAGTCAAAGTCAAAGTCAAACAATTTATTTCAATTAGGCACATAAAAGGCACTTATGAACGCCAAATTTACAAAAAAAATAGAATTGATTCTAGTCGCCCCTTCCAAAAGGTAGTTTTCGTATGGAGAAGAATGGGCAAGAAACTCCACCGTTACTCTTTTAAAATGTTTTTACAATATTTCGTATACATTAATTATATAATTATATGTGAAGATGATGCATCTAGAATAAGATTACTATACCGAGACAGGTAAAAAAAAAAAAAAAAAAAAAAAAAAGTAATTGCAGATAAATTAATTATGATAGATAGATACATGGTGCTCACATATTTACAAACATTGCAAAATTATACGATATTCCTAACATTTTAACAAGTAATACTAATAAGTCAGTGTGTGAGTTCAAGAAATCACAGAATGTAAAATCAGAGTTATAAAAAATAACAAACTATATAATTAAATAAGCAACCAGTTTGATTTTGTCTAGACTCTAAATTGTCCTATGGAGCAGGACCAGCATGTTTCCAAGCATTCTTATCATGGATATAATCCTCTAATTTGTAATATGCTTGTTTACAGAGTGTAATTTTAATATGAGTTTTAAATTTTCTTTCATTTAATTGTAATATATCACAAGGTATTTTATTGTAACATTTAACACAGTACCCCATAAAAGATGTATGTACTTTAGATAATCTGAAAAATGGTTGATCTATTTTATCTTTATTTCTAGTATTAAAATTATGTCTATCACTTATTTTATTAAAAATATGAAGATTTTTTCTTACATACATAATATTTTCATATATGAATTGGCAAGGTACCGTCATAATATTAATCCTTTTAAATAGTTCCCCGAGAGATTCGCGACGATGTAGATTATAAATGGCTCTGACAGCTCTCTTTTGTAAAATAAATATGGATTCAATGTCAGCAGCCCGACCCCACAGTAAAATGCCATACGACATAATACTGTGGAAGTAACTAAAATAAACCAAACGCGCGGTTTCTACATCTGTTAACTGTCTTATCTTTCTAACAGCATAAGCGGCCGAGCTTAGGCGCCCCGCAAGAGATGTTATATGAGGTCCCCATTGTAATTTCTCGTCTAGCGTGATTCCTAGGAAAACCGTTTGATTAATAAATTCTAGTTTTTCTCCATTCAATATGATGTCATATTCGCTACTTCTAACATTAGATAATTTAAATCTAATGGATTTGGTTTTTTTTTTATTTAGTACCAAATTATTTACCGTAAACCAATCTTGGACTTGAAAAATAGAGCTGTTAACGTCATCAAGATTTTGTGACCGTCGGTTTATTTTAAAGATCAACGATGTGTCATCTGCAAATAACACCATCTTCGGTTGATTTTGAAGTAATTGGGGTAAATCATTAATATAAACTAAAAAGAGGAATGGACCCAATATCGAACCCTGTGGAACGCCCATTGCCATTTCAGACCCCAATGAGTTTACGCCGTTTACTTGAAGTTGAACTTTTCTATCTTTCAGGTACGATCTTAGTAAATCAAGAGCTGTATTCCTAATCCCATAGTGCTCCAGTTTCAGCAGAAGTGTTTCATGGTCTACGCAATCGAACGCCTTCGAGAGGTCGCAAAAGATTCCAATGGCATCTTGTGCTTCTTCCCAGGCGTTAAAAATGTTCTTTATGAGGGTGACACCGGCGTCAGTGGTACAACGCCCTTTGGTGAAACCGTACTGTTGTTCATGAAAGATGGAATTTTTATTAAAGTGACGTAACATTTGATTCAGCATCAACTTTTCAAACACCTTGCTGAGAACTGGCAGAATTGACACAGGCAAAATATAAAAAAAAAAAAAAAAAAAAAAATATTTAATTTTAAATTTTTAAAAATTGCCGATGCTACATCAAAGTTGTGTCGTACTGTACCCATTGTTTTTTTTTTCCAAAAGTATCTATTGAAGTATTGAGCGTTGTCTTTTAGTTTATCATAGGTACCTCTAGTTTTTAGACAGCCAGTTTTACCAAGGGGTATCGTATTACTCAGTGACTGGGTTATAGAAGTCATATAGTCGCTCCATGTAAAATACTGGTCTTCAGCTGCATCCGGTTAGCCTGGAAGAGATAAGAGCATTCTAGCCCAGGTTTCCCAAAAACTGGAGGTCATCAGATGATGACCTCCAGTTTTTGGAATGCTTGTTGCGTGCAATGCGTTGGGCTAGAATGCTCTTAATTCCACAAAACATTGTGAGCAACATAGTGACTAATGCTCATTTCGTCTCGGAACCCTTTTTAACGCAAAGCGACAATTACAGCCCGAAACAATAATTTATTTAGTTCTCTATTTTCTTGTAGCCTAGGCAGAGATACTTATCGTTCCATATTATCATTTTACTGGCCCATAAGTGTCTAGCCTATGCATAAATTGCTACAATGAACGATCGTGAAGAGATATTGCCTCGGTCATTATTCACTAAACTTGGCAGGCGCCTAGGATGAATTGTAGAAAAATGTGGAGTAACTATTGTTTTTAGTTCAGCTGTAGAATGAAGTTGCAGCTACTGAACTCACTGGTTCTAGACTAGGAGATCGATACTAGAGATGTTTTATTTGATACTAGCATCCACAAGTGGCTACGCCCGCGTGATATCTTTATAAATCATAGTCTATGTTACTCAGTGATAATATAACATTCTACTGGTGAAATAATTTTTAACATCGGTCTAGTAGTTTCGAGTTTATTCATTACATACAAACAAAGTTACAAAAAATCAAATCTTTTCTTTTTATAATATTAGTTTAGATGATATTTTTTTCTTTTAAAAAGCCTTTTGCGAAGCATTTAAAATGGTCCATATCTGGTTTTTCTTCGAAGTACCCGGTTGCTTACTTTTCAAATGTCTATAGCTATGTACTTTTTCAGAAAAACTGAAGCCCTGCAGAATTATGGCGAATGGAGAGAGAGAGAAAGTATTTAATGTTATTAAAGCAGTTTTTTTTCTGGTACTCGTAATAATAAAGTGTTCCGAATCATTATTATTATTTCCAAATCTTACCTATATTTCTCACGGAACACAACAAAGATACAAATCAACATTCTTGTTAAACATCCCGTATACTTTTGTCCGACTTATCTAAACTACATCGGCTTACTTGGCCGTATTCCAAAGTCCGTTATTAGTACAGGAGATTTGCAGATTCACCTGCCCTAGATCTTAAGAGTACTTTGCACCTCGTCTCCTTTGACATGCCAAAACTAAGAGAGACTTACTGGCTTTAATCGGGATAGACGTGTTACTTTTGTGATGCATTAACATAATTGTTTGTTTGTGTGTGAGTGCAGAAGGTCTAAAGAAATCTTCTTCTTCATTGCGTACTTCATTACTGAAGGTCGTGTCCCTGAAAAGTCTTTGTGGGTTTATGAATGATGCTCTTCCACTTCATTCGGTTCTCGGCTTCTCTCGGGGCGGTCGTAATAGAGAGTCCAGTAAGTGCGATTACTTGGTCTGACCAGCGGCTAGGTGACCGTTCACGAGGTCTTTTCCCATCTACTACACTACGACCAAATTAATTTCAAAGATAATTTGCACTCTCATTTATTAAGATCAGTGTTCGATGTCTTGGGTTATCTATAAAGTTTAATTTGTAATAAGTATTATAAATAGGTACTTTTTAACCTGAATCTTAACGAGTACGTACATTATCTTAAGCATTTTTACATTTAATTTACTGAATCACAATGGATTTACAATTTTATTTATATTATATTATGATTCATCAATTCTCATAGCACGCTACAAAAATTTAGAGGAGTGTCGCGTCTGCGATCTATTTCAAACCGTCCAGCTTAATCTACGCCTCCAAGTTTAATTCTATGCAATGAGCGATATTCAAGTTAATTTAGATCAAATATTACTGAACCTATTAGCCTGTATTTTGGTTTAAAATTTACGTTATTTGTGGACGGTCGACTTGATTGTGTATAAATTCAATATTGAATTTGTGTTAGGTTAGTTCAATATTTATGATATTAGGTAACTAGTTAGTCTGGTCGGTATAATAAACAGGCAATGTTCATTACCTGTGTATTAATTAGTTTAAGTTCCTATCTGATAATGCCCTTTGTTTCAGTAGGGGTTGTTTGTGATGAACTTTTTGGCCTCCTCGCCAACCTCAACCTCTCGCGCTCCGCCTCCTCCTTCGCGAGCATTACTGCTTCGCAGAAGGAAGTGACGGCCTCCCATGCACTCTCGCTCCGGACCATGGCCTGAACCAGGGCCGGACGCGAGAGATCACCGCCGCCGATCGCCTCCGTGAGGACACGGCGTTATGGTGGGCCCACCTCTCAATAGAAATACGATACTTATGAATGAATAGGTATTTATATTTATGCAGAATAAAACTTAGTATTACGACTAAGGTTAAAAGTCAGTACTTTCTAAGTTATTCTACCTACTATACTGCCATAAAAGTGATCCCAATCTAAGCGCTTAATGATCGTAGTTTACTTCATAATATGATAAACTTTACCCAGACTCAAACCAGACGGCACGGTTGGCGAAGTGGTCTGCTGCGCTGCGTGTCGCGGGTTCGATTCCCGCACGGAACAAATATTTGTATGACCTATAAGTAGTTGTTCCGGGTCTGGCTGCTTGTGTATGTAAGTTTAAATGTTTGTAAACGCACCCACAACGAAAACGTCCAGGACGAAAAATAAATCTTTTTTGTTTTAAAGTCTAATACATGTATTATTACTATTGTAACTTATAAATGTCCATAAAGAATATGTTAGACTGCGACGACTTTTTAAGATGTCGTATCTCCGAAAGTTCTAAAATTTGACCATAGTTTTATTAGTAACTATTGTTCCGCGTAAAAAGTCCTATCCAATGGTATATCAAATGTTACTATTTAAGTGAGGGCCCAAACCACATACATTTCTTTCCCACTCTCCTTTGCCAAAATGGGATTAGAAAAAATCTCATATTTTTTTTCATCAGACTTTAATTGTTAAACCCTTCTCCACAATATAGAGACATAAATAAGTAGTATATGGGGTTGTGGCTAATAATAACAGCCGCACGGGTTCATCGAAGGTTAAGCTACGCCTGGTCTCGGTCTGTTCGTGGATGGGTCTGTCCATTACATATCGATACCCTTCCGTGCCTCGGAAACCACGTTAATGTGTTGGTCCCGGCTGTCAGGCAGCTAACTACCAATGTTCAAGTTAATGGAATAGAGTTGGACCCTGTTGATTCAACAGTTTTTCTTGGAATAACTATTGACGGTAAATTACAATGGGGCCCACACATAGAAAAATTGTCAGGAAGGCTAAGTTCGGACGCCTATGCTGTTAAAAAAATTAGACAGATAACTGACGTAGATACAGCCAGAATTGTTTATTTTATTTACTTTCATAGTCTTATGTCATATGGAATTCTTCTTTGGGGAACCGGTGCGGACATTAATACTATCTTTGTTCTACAGAAAAGGGCTGTTCGAGCCATTTACAACCTAGGTCCAAGAGATTCCCTTCGAGATAAATTCAGAGAAATAAATATTCTGACTGTAGCCTCACAATATATTTTTGAAAACCTATTGTATGTACACAAAAATATATCAAATTTTAAGAAAATGTCCGATATTCATAGTTTAAATACCAGGAATAAACACAACCTTGCTGTACATCGCACACGTCTCCACAGAGTAAGCAACTCGTTCATGGGTCAATGTATACGCTTTTACAACAAACTTCCCATTGACATTCGAAACTTACCCATTAAACGATTTAAAAGCTGTATTAAAACCAAACTTTGTAAAAAAGGGTACTATAAAATTTCAGATTATTTAGAAGATAAAAAAGCTTGGGATTGAGCTGCTCGCTCTGCTAAGCCTTGTGAAAACCATAAAACTTGACATTTTAATTATTCATCACAATAAACCAGTTTTATATACACATTGACATTGTTGAAAATTATGTTCAAAATGACACGATTACTTTGTAAAGTATTATATTATTTTAATTATTGTGAATGTGAGGACTATGTGGATATTTTTATTTTCCCTTGTCATTTCTTTGTTTCTTTCTCAGTTTTAATGATGGTCTGGCAGTTTGAGTAGTTGATGCGGCCTACCCAAATATCCTTTCCTTGGTATTGTTCGTCGAGTTGAGCTCCTTAAGTTCTGAGTTGAGCTCCACGATTACTGACAAATGCTTGCACTGACTGGACAGGTCCACTCAAATCTGTGTGGTTCTTTCCTCAAAAGACCATTTCAGACACTAATCTACATGGTCCTCACATGACTTGACCAAGATTATGTCTGGACTTTAAAAGAGACTGTGACCTCTGAGTTTGTTTTGGCCTTTCTTCTCAGAGTAGTCAGATAGGAAACACCGACCTCACCAAGCTTATTTTTAATATTTTTTTATATGACGTGTAAAAGTGATTCCGATATCCTATTTACAGAATAAACAATTTCATTTCATTTCATTTCATTTCATTTCATTTGTCATTCGTAGATCTTTGACAGTCGTTACGGGTAGTCAAAAGTCCAAAAGTTTGTCCAACCAGTCTTACCAAGGGATATCGTGTCACCCAGTAACTGGGTTGTCTAGGTCAGATAGGCGTCGCTCCATGTAAAGTACTGGTATTCAGCTGCATCCAGTGAAACTAGGCATGTTAGAATATTGTATGGATTTTTATTTTGTATGAATGATTGCGTTTTGATATAAATTATTGAATAAAAATTTAGCCAAAGTATTATTTTTTGGCGAGAAAATTCATCCGGAAAAAACTACCGAGAAGAAATTATGTAGTTTATTTCCCAAAGTGGGTAACAGGTATCTTTCTTCACACGCAAAGCGGTAAAAGCCAGCAAGTTATAAGAGTTAGCCAAAGGAAGTGAATTATTATGATACTGCTGAGCTACGAACTTGTTACTATTAAAACTTGGTGCAATAATGCTATGTTTATACTGCACCTGTTTACTTTAAGTGTACTTATCTTTAAGTTTACTTAGAGTTATGTTTCCTTAAGATGAAATAGGTAGGTACTTTCAGGCATTAATTTTTTTATTCTATTTAATTCTTTATGATTACAATAGGAATTGATGACACGAGATGGGGTGTTCTTCATTTAGCTTAATTCTTTATCATTTATTGTGACCTTCCTATAAACAATAGGGATTACGACAAAAAAAAAAATAGTTTTCAGATAGATTGTAAAAAAATATTTGACACGTATTTTTTCTTTTTATACGTAATCAAAAAATTACGCGATTCATTGAGTTAAAATGTGGCATGACGTTATTCTTCGGTAGATTTTATACTGAATTGTGACGTAGCAAACCCCGCTTCTCAACTTTAATGCGTTTTATCTTAATAATTTCTTATTAATATGATAAAGCAAAAATACGTGTCTAATATTTTTATTATTATCTGACTGACGATAACGGACTAAAAACTTTATTTTTTACCCAGGCAACATCACTGTTGTCATAGACTTAAGGTTTTAACAATTCACAGAGCAGGTACCTACACCAAATAAAGCAATGGCAAAACTAAGAACCCAAGTATTTTGGTCTACTGTACCATAATTTGTGAAAACTAGTGAAAGTTTGAAAGTTAATACCGACTTTAGAATTAATTATTTTTAAATATCGTGGTATAGTAATCTTATTCTAAATTCATCGTCTTCACATAATAATATAATTATATACTTAATGTATACAAAATATTGTAAAAACATTTTAAAAGAGTAATGGTGGAGTTTCTTGCCCATTCTTCTCCATACGAAAACTACCTTTTGGAAGGGGCGACTAGAATCAATTCAATTTTTTTGTAAAATTTGCGTTCATAAATGCCTTTTATGTGTCTAATTGAAATAAATTGTTTGACTTTGACTTTGAGAAAATATTCTTGAATTCAATTACCTACCTATGTTACTAGCTAATAACGCCGTCCTGACGACAGAACGCTTAATTGAAACAAGTGTTGTAAGACTTCTCTAAAAATCTATAGAAAATAATCAAATTGAATCAATGGAAATGAATACGTAACAGAGGTGTGTGCTTGGCGTCATTCCAAAGTTCCGATACCGTCTGTTGCCAACGGTTTAGAGCGGTAATTACACCAATATTTTATACAATGCTTTCCTGAAAGCATTTGTATTAAATTTGCTTCGTTTGGCTAACAAATTACAGAGGTTTGGGGGTTTTGATTAATTTTCATAGTAACAATATTTCATCTCGTTTCATCTTGGAGTATTTCCGAGATATTTCTAAGATTTGCTTCTCTTTAAACCCTTTTCTGGTTTCGCCTGTTGGCCAACGTAGGTACCTAGCCGACTTTAATTACATTATAGTATACTGGTTTTTTTTTGCCTCAAATGACTAATGGAAAAAAATATCGCTTTGACTGTAGCGAAATATGGTGTAGTAACAGTTCCTGTATGAAATAGTAATTTTATTTTATTAACTCAACGGATGAAATTAAAAAATAAAATTGCGATTTATCTAAGTATCGTAATAGTATCTATACATAATAGTATGTATAGTGTAGTAATAGTATCTATACATAATAGTATGTATAGTGTAGTAATAGTATCTATACATAATAGTATGTCAATCTACCCAGCCTTTTCCCAACTATGTTGGGGTCGGCTTCCAGTCTAACCGGATGCAGCTGAATACTAGTATTTTATATGGAGCGACTGCCTATCTGACCTTCACAACCCAGTAACTGGGTAATACGATACCCCATGGTTAGACTGGTGTCAGACTTTCGGGCTTCTGGCGACTCGTAACGACTGTCAAAGATCCACGAATGACAGCCGGGACCAACGGTTTAACGTGCTTTCCGAGGCACGGAGAATTCTCGGTATATAAAGATGGTCACCCATCCACTGACCAACCCCGGCAAGCGTAGCTTAACCTGATAGATCGACCAGTGTGGATGGTGGCAGTATCTATACATAATAGTATGTATAGTGTAGTAATAGTATCTATACATAATAGTATGTATAGTGTAGTAATAGTATCTATACATAATAGTATGTAAATGTAAAATGAAAAATGTAAAAAAAAAAAAATATTATTATTGTAAAATGTAATGTAGTATGTGATAGATACTATTACTACATACATTTTACACTTTGCATAATCAGCCTGTATAATTATTTTCCACTGCTGGGACTCAAGCCGCCTCTCTTCGATAGGGAGTGGGCTGTAATCTACCACGTGGCCAAGTGTGAGTTGGTAAATGTCACGATATTTTCCTTCGCCGTTTTAAGAGCAGGGGTGAAAAAAAAATTACACTCTAAAAAGGTATTTTAAATCCAACAAACTCCGGTTACAATAATGTATAAAAGGTGTAACAGCATAACAAATGACAACTTTTCTTCCCAATGCTTTGTTCAGACCCATTTCAATAATGCGCCGTTAGCGACACATCTCTAAAGGACCATTACGGGCGATCCATTTCCTGACTTTTACAACCTGCACCAGACAATATAGCCTTTATGTCCCGCCAACTAAACCCACATTACAACCCCACACAAAATATATTAAGCCAAAACCCGCATTGCACCCTCAATTTAGGTTGTTGTCATACTTTTTGCCTAAAGGTAGTTACTGCTTTTTTCTATATAGAAGGTTGCGTCACCACTAACAATATTTTTTCCGTTATAGCCAATTAATTTGTAGTTGCAGGCGCTAACAACACGGGGACGATTTTGTCGATCGTTTAAAAATATTGCTAGTTGAACGTGAATTACCTTTTGTTAGCTGGGCGGAGACAACATACTTTGGATTCCGTTTTGATATGATTTTTTTAAAGTTCGGTTGAAGTAGCGATGCTTAGGAGAGGGCTATATCTTGCAGTGGATGTCTTTCAGGGAATATTTTAGAAGGCGCATTCTGAATTTTAGGTATGAAGCTACAAATACGCAGCGGGCTCGTCTTGTCGGGCCAATTCAGTGAGCGTAACGAATCCACCGAATACGGTGGATATAGGTAAGAGTTACGCGATAGAAAGAGAGGCATCTTCTAAGTGAATTTAACTGTAGGCAATTAGCGCTGTGCGAGCTGAATTGCATTTTATTGTATCGTAGCATGAGTCGCTTTTTAAACGACTTCCAAAAAGGAGTAGGTGTAGTTCGTCGCGTATACAGTATGTTTAAATTTTATTTTTTATGTATGTGCGCCGATTTCTCCGTCAATTGTGGACCGATTTAAAAAAATATTTTTTTGTATGCAAGGGTATGCTCCCAAGTTGGTCCCATAAATATTTTTTTCACTTTGCTTTTATAGTTTTTGATTAAGCTTCAATAATATGTAGTTTTCCCACTTAGTATATGTCGATGATAACTTCCTGTCACTGTTATTTATATAGCAGGTAGTGATTTTCGAGTTTGTGTGGGGTAGGTAGGTACCTTAACTAAAAAGTGAAAAATAAAAACTTTTTACAAAAAAAAACAACCCACTACAAAAAAAAAAAACACTACAAAGTAAAAAATTACTTTAATTTCGGAAGTCAGTGGCAAAAAACGAAAATTCAAAACCAAAGACACCGGAAGTGGGTTGTTTTTTTTTGTAAAAAGTTTTTATTATTTAAATGATTTTGCGGAGTGAACCATCTGTTTAATATGTGCTTTCGGCTGAAATAACTACGATGAAGTGATCTCTTATTAAAGAGTCAATATGAATGAAGAAGTCAACCTGGCTTCTTCATTAGGCCCTTCGGCGTTCAGACATCTAAAATAGCCGATTATCCTAATGTACACAAATACCTCAGTCTTCGGGTACTTCGGAAATACCTGGGAAAGACACAGCCGTTATTAAAAGTAAAATTTCAACGATCAGTTACCTCAAATGCCTAAAGAAGTGTTGTCTCAACCTTGGATCAAATTGAATTCAACAACGAAAATACGTATACAGGGCCAAGCAACCGTTTCAATAAAATCTAAAATATCACAGGTCAAAATCTCCAGCAAGTGCGAACCTAATACAAAACGTTCCGTTTAAAACGCAATAATCTGACGGACCGGATCCGAACCGGCTGGCGCGACGCCAAACATCCGCACCTTCGCAAGGATACGTACGTTTCCGGTCTCTGAACGAACGCGCCGCGACACGTTAAAATGTAGGTCGGCTGCCTACGTCAGTAGGATGGTTCAGGTACACTGAAAATAGACAGGTATTTTAGATAGTTGAGACTCTCTGAGGCTGAATGCAGGTGGTTGGAAAATAAGTCGTGAATCGTGGGTAATAAGACGGTGCATTTGTGTCAAGATTTGTGTGAATTCTACGATATTCTCTAAATGTTTCAAAACGCGAGAAAGCAACAACGTAGCTATAAGATGAATGTTAAAACTTGCTGCACCCTAACAAGATCATGTAACTATAAGTTTAGTCTATAACTATTCATAACTATTAACAACAATAACATTTTTGTTAAATGTTTTTTTTTTTTTGTTATTAACTTTTAAATGTGTTTACTTACTTGTTTTTTTTTTATCATATAGAAAACTTCAAACATTTAATAAATTGAAATAAATAAAATCTTCACTGATATTTTTCCTCGCTCTTCCCCTGTATCTAAGTTAACTCAGATCAATTTCTGGTTCCATTTTCTCTCCGTACAAAACATAACATAAGCTAATAATTATGTACTGATTCTTGATTCGTGATAATTGTCACAAACACGTTCTTCTAACTTAAGAGTCCGCGCCACCACTCAAGTCAAATAGACGCGGCGCTAGTGTCTATAACATGCAATCAAATTGCATTAAAAAAATGTAGTTCCACAATTTTCTGCCGGACTTCAGTGGTGGCGCGGACTTTACATTTACAAAAGACGTTAAAGTAGGTCGTACAGTTTAAAAATTCAAAAGTTTTTATTTCACATAAACCTACAAGGGCATTAATGAAACGTCAGAAGTTAGGTGCACGGTTCCAATTGGTCGTTTCCTATGGAGAAGAGCCGGCAAGAAACTCCACGGTTACTCTTTTAAAAGTAAATGGTTTTTACAATGTTTTCAAATTACAGTGTTAAGAGGTATGAGAGGACAGTGTAGGCCTATCAACAAGTACCAGGTACTTAGCAAAATATAAAATGGTCCACAGATCTACAGTCTGTTAAGCCTACAACGTTCTCACATTCTCAAAATTTTAAAATTTTAAAGAAAACAATCTATAGATTCTTTTCTTTAAAATTTTGAGAATAAAATATAAATAAAAGATAAATAAAATAATAAAAATAAAGACCTATTTAAACCAAATGACATGATTGCCACTACAGCTTTAAGAAACCAAATTTAATAAAAACTATACCTACTTAGAATATTGTAAGTATACTCGTATAATTTCAAATAATAAAAAGATTATGTCAAGGCAGTATGTAAAAAAATAAAGCTAAAATAAAATAATTATCGTAATTTGGGAGCAGTTAATAAACATTTACATAGTTATGCCGTTAATGAGGTACCAGGGAAGCCACATGTGCAGAAGGAATTATTGCCAAACTTCCTTGTCTTCAACGTAGTCTTAAATCTTATAATATACTTTTTTGATAAGGACACGTCACAGTGTTAAAAGGTATGAGAGGACAGTGCCTATCAACAAGTACCAGTTCTTAGCAAAATATAAAATGGTCCACAGATCTACAGATAAGCCACCAAATTTAAAAGAAAAGAATTGTAATTTAAAAGTACTTATAGAACCTATATGATTAAAATATCAACTTAAAATTAATATTTTGGTAATGTAAATTATTTTAGCATAAGCACTATTACATAGAATCAAGTTTTTCCAACTGAACAGACAGCTGCGCTGCTGGGGAGCTTGTTGCGCCACTTCTTCTTCTCAGCTTAAGCACTAGGAAGTGGTGAAGGGTGGGCGTTTTTGGGGGACTGTCTTATGTAATTTTGACGTTCGAAAAGTGCTGATTCTCAGCCTAGTTTGAAGAAATGATTGATTTTGATTTTGAACGGCTACTACCAATGTCTTCAGTAGTATGTTTTCAAGCACATAATCTCATTGCTACTGCCATTAGGACTCGTGATGTCGGTGATTATTGAAAATGTTTGCGTTTGGTTATCTTGACCGGTAACCTAATGCCTAACAACTGTATAAAGGCAAAAACGAGGTCTGATTAGGGTAAGCAGACTAAATATTACGATAAGGTCTGTATTTTCCTTAATGTGGGGATAAAAGCACTTATGTTTAGGAGAAATGTTCATGTTTTAATTATTGATTAAAAAGGTTTTGCACCATTATTTTGTTAGAACCTTTTTTGGTTAGCCTACTTGAAAATAAACGTATTCATTTGTTTCTTGACTCAGATTGCCCCCGCGTCCTAATAGAAAGCGATCGTCCCGTTTTTTCAGACATTATAAAGCAATGGATTAGGAATTTCCTTCAAAATCTTGAGATAATTTTTATTCATTTACCTTTAGGTACCTACTTATTGGATTCCTTATTTATGAAACAATCATAATCAATTAAACCATTTACTGGCACTTTTGAACTATCAAGGAATCGGTCAGTCAGAAATATGAAGCTAGTTGCCCATTACAAAGCGTAGTAGGTACCTATGGAGAAGAACGGGCAAGAAACTCCACGGACACTCTTTTAAATAAATTAAAAATTGTTACAAAGTATTGGTTATATCATTCATGTTGAAATATACATGTGAGAACAATGTAGAAAGACGTGCAAAAGAAGCGTCCGTAATAAAAAGATAAAACAAAGAACAATTCAAAAATTAATCTTCAATAATCTTCATTAAATAATCAGCCTAATAAATAATCTCACTGCTGGGACGGAGGCCTCCTCTCTTCGAGAGAGAGTGGCCTTTAATCTACCACACTGGCCCAGTGCGGGTTGGTAGATGTCACATGTCTTCGAATTTTTGGTTCTAAGACATGCTGGTTTCTTTCTTCGATGTTTTCCTTCACCTTTTTGAGAGCAGTGGGGATGAAATTATTTAAAACAAAGTCAAGCGCCTGTCTGGGTTCAAACCTAAGACCTACAACTCGTTAGTCGGGCCCGTTACCACTGGGCCACCACTTTTGATGAAACAATGTTATATGATATTTACAAGTAGCGCTTTACTTTTTTAGAAAATGGTTTTTAAAAGATTCATGGTTTTAGAAAAATCCTATGTAAGTATTAAATATTGTAGGTGCATGAAGCTTTGTACACAATGCCTGTAGGATAAACTACTACGTCCAGACTGACGGATTAACCTTTGTCCTTTGACGAAAGCCTTGCATTCAAAAGGAAATGTACCTCGAAGTATTTTCTAAGTCTTTGTATGTAGGGTGGAAGAAAAAGATTTTAGCAAGCAAAAGGATTTGCGCATTTGTACATTCTAAGTCTTAGATTGTACTTTAATGCACAAACTCTTTTTGACGTAAGTTTTCGATTCTAAGCCAATATGGTGGACATTACAAGGTGTTTTTTTATCTCTCATAACTCTAGGGTATAATGAATGAGAACTTGAAAGAATCAAATGGCACGTGTTTCTATTTTTTTTTTTCTGTCAAAATAATTCGACATAGTCACGATTATTTATGTTAAAAACCCTTAGGTAAAAAATAAAATAAAACATTTAATTCAGACTATTTTTGTTCATAAAAGGAAAATACGACAACGTCGCATTTTCTTAGCTTTAAATATGAATGATTGGTTTGAATGATAATGATATACTTAACAATGAAACTTATCGAGAGTCTAGTGGTAAGTTATAAAAAAAAAACAAACAAAAAATACTAATTAATATATGCTAGTTGATTCTTTGACATGGTCTAATTTATACACTACAGATATAGGATATAAAAAAAACACCTAGCATAATGAAAAAAAAAATCCTTTGACATAGAAGCTTTAGAACACTCTATGAAAGCTGCTTACGGAAGGTTTGACTATTAAAAATCTACAGGATCTGGACTTATTGCACATGAATATTAATTTATCATAAAGCCGATTAACATTTCCTCTCCAACACCTACGATCATCTAGAATCGTTAACTTAGGTAGGGAGACGTGCCTAATATCCTGTTTAAGCATAATCCTGAAAGTGGCAGACACCTAACATGACGGCATCTCTTAGCTCGCAGATTACATCAGCATAAAGCATACTTAGTACACGTCACGTGCCCTAATAGTACATTTTGGAAAACAGAATTGTTTATCCGATGCCAAATTCTGGCACACAGCCAACGCACGGAATAGCCAACACCTGAGCTCGTAATTGGCCCGCATTTTGGCCCTGATTGTTGGAAACGGATACAGATAGTGCGATCCACAAAGACGCGCCCCACTCCGCGATTACTGTACTGTAAGCTGTATTTTACTACGGAGCGGAGCGGAGTGGGGCGCGTCTTCGTGGATCGCACTATCTATACCCGATGATATTTCATTGGTATGGATTATTATCGGTATTAGTAATAGCTAGGTGTTTGTTTGATGGAAAGCAATGATTTCATAAAAGGTAAAGATTTGATGCCTAAAAAAATTGGGTGATGTTTTCAATTTGAACCTTATAATGTGTCCAAAAAGTCATACAATCCTATGCGTGTAAATAAAAGCACAGTTCAATAATGTGTTCTTCATATGCGGGTAACGCTCTTTAAGATAAGTTTGCCATTACTTATTAAAATAAACTGTCTAGATATAGTTAATAATTGCTTTTTAGAAAACTACATAACTACCTACCCTTACTAATTCACAATTGAATACAAAAAATACCATTCTAAAATAACTCACACATGCCGTTTTATTCCAGTCAAAATGAACATTGAATTCATTAAATAATTTAAATTCCACTGTTTAGGGAATCAAACAAAATAGCCTGTTTTAGCTTTAAATAGCTCGATTAATATGTAAGAGTGAAGACAGATTCGACAACATACAGACAGCCAATTAAGGCCTATCAGTATCAACATGAATTATAAATTTATTGTTGAATAAATTACTTTGTTTCTCACGTGCTGCTTTTTGTCTTTACGAATCATTGATTAGAGTCTATTTTGAGGGTAGTAATTTGAAAAGGACGCATTTTATTGGCTTTTAACAGAGTGGTAAGATAGTTTATTATTTATTTCAGCTTTCTTTTTTTCAGGTAAGGTATTCATTTTGGTCAAGTGCGCTCTTTGTATAATATACACCCACACATATAATGGTACCCTTAATTTGATATTTGAGAAAATATTACCTACTTTTGGCAAGTCTAGACAGTGCCTCTACACTATCGACACTTTTGACCTTTCGAATAATGTATTAGGTTAGTCACTTTTCAACAAACAATTCTAATATTACCTAGTAATAACACTGCAGCCAATTATATTCGTAAATATCGAACGCTGAACACTAATCGAACATTGTATAGAGAGTCACGTATTTTATGCTTCACAATTAGCAGTTTTGAGTGCAACTCCGTAGTTCAGTATAATATAGTAAGAGAAACATTATACAATGAAGTGGCATAATACTAAAGAACTTGACAGATCCGCCAAGTCGAACAAAACAAACACAAAAGCCGTACCATCTTTTCTCGAAGCCATTCAGGATATGTTCAACCCCCTTCAACTTCGTTGTGGATAAAGCCAGAAGCCTGAACTTGAACCAAGTCTGTTAATTTATTCAGTACCTATCTATTTGTCATCTATAGGTACCTACTGAATGAATTAACAAACTTTGTTTTACATTAGATCTCACATCTTTTTACGGTAGAAGAACTGCGTTACGGACTTGCATTATTTTTTTTGATGGGATATCAAAAAAACTCAGCCGCACGGGCTGATCAATCAGATTAAGCTACGCTTACCGGGGTTGGTCAGTGGATGGGTGACCATCTTTACATACCGAGACTCCTCCGTGCCTCGGAAAGCACGTTAAGCCGTTGGTCCCGACTGTCATTCGTGGATCTTTGACAGTCGTTACGAGTCGTCAGAAGCCCGAAAGTCTGACAACCAGTCTTACCAAGGGGGCATCGTATTACCCAGTTACTGGGTTGTGGAGGTCAGATAGGCCGTCGCTCCATGTAAAATACTGGTATTCAGCTGCATCCTGAGAGACTGGAAGCCGACCCCAACATAGTTGGGAAAACGCTAGGCAGATTAATTGTTTTTGCTGGGATAGACTTGTCATTATAGTGGTCACAATTACACGTATTCAGTAACAGTTGTTACTGAATACGTGTAATTGTGACAGACAGACACACAGACGGCTTAGGCTTAGTAATAGGGTTCCGTCGGCACTCTTTCGTACAAAACCCTAAACACCATAACAAAATAAATAAACAAACACTCATTTATGTTCAAAGTCGATTTTTGCCAACGCGGAGCGGCGCCGGCGACTACGTAAGCATTAATTATTCGGCTTGACCGGCGCGTGGCGTCGCATAATGTTTGGACACCCGGTGATCATTTATAACTTGGACGCGTTTGGCCAAGAGATAAGCGTTTGAGTACTGACAGGCAGTGTATGTGCGTAGAAAAATGTAGCCCACATTACGATGAAGGTTTCACTCATTATTATAATTACCGGGAACGGATAAAGGATTTTTAAGAGACAATAAATGATTATATGGCAAAAATTTTGTTCATTGGGTAGTTTGATTAAAAAAGTCCCTTAATTAATAAAATATAATTTAAAATAAACTACAAAAGAAAAAAAAGCAAAAGGGGAAAATATAATTATTTAATTTAAGAGGGTTTATCCTAAAAGTTGGCAACGTCGGAAATAACTGTCAAATATTTACCTGTTTTGATTCTTATAGCAATATTACTGAATAGAAATAAGAAACGTGGCTAACTAGCGAACTAGAATATTAATATTGAATTGCAATTATAACATTGAATTTGATGTTTTACCCAATTTAGGTGAAAAAACGCATTTGGAAAGTTTCCAAATAGTTTTTTTACATCTAAAACTAAACATTCGGTGTTACGATATTAATTATTGCATTTCATAATCAATATTCTAGTTCGCTAGTTAGCCACATTTTTTTATTTCCACACCGTAATATTGCTAAATTAATCAAAACAGTGAAATATTTGACATCTATTTGCGACGTTGCCCACCTTCAGAATAAACGCTCTTAAGATACGTACTTTAACAACATAAAACAGAGTAAAAACAATCCAGAATAAAGAGACTTATAATTAATAGTATATATTAATTATAAGTCTCTTTTTCTTTGTTTTTGTGTGGTTAGTGACTAACCTGATGTCATAGTTTTAAAGCCCAGATATGTGTAGTCGTCTATATATTAGTGTGTGAATACCCACTTTTATTGTTATTCTTTTTGAGTTAGAGTAGTAGTTTTGTTTTTGTTGTATTAATATTGTTAATCCAACTTTGCCACTTTGCGATAAATACTAATACTTGGTAATAAACAATTATAATTAAGAAAATTTTGACTACAGCACGCCAACGCTGTAATACAATGAATTATCGTCCATGGATGAGATATGAAAAGGTAAGATTTATTCAAAAACCCTCTGCCTTGATGAAATGTCCGGTCGCAGTAATCTCGTAATTACGAGCGGCTGTGGCGCGTCGCGATCCACACGTGAGCTAGGCTCCGGAACTGCTTCGGCCTGGTCTTGAAACCGGATGCAGCCGGATCTTGACCATAAAATACCTATAGCAAAGGCAAATACGAAATTGGTAAAATTCTGGCGGAAGATCCAGACGTTGGTCTCGAAAGTAGGGCAGGGACAGATCAGGTTTCTTTCGAGATAAAATGGAACATTATATTTTACGTACCTTTCGGTAAAAATACCACACATATTTATTCAAACTGCTAGTACTCAATACTGCAATTCCGATTTACTTAATTTTAATCTGGGGTTTGGAAGCAACTCAAACAAAAAAATATTCGACCAGTCAATTTATAATTTCCAAAAAACCAGAAAAAATATCGAACAAGCAACGCAAACTCTGTTGCCAATCATTTAGCCGCATAGAGGTTTAATGCACGGCAACGCTGCAAAAGGTAAGAGCTACTTAAGTATTAATTTGTTGCAAAAAATCGTATATAAATACCTAGATGAAACATAAAACATGAGGCTATTTTTATACCTAAGAGTATATTTGCCATAAGTTAAACTCTTAAGATGTTGTAAAACTGAATCGTAAGCATAATGTGTTAATCTTCTTGTTATTTACTTTCCTTGCACTGCCAAATCAAAACTGCTTTCACAGCTACGATTTTTTCTCAGAAACTACAACAGACGAGTCTAAAAAATTCACAACAGTACCAACACTACATTTCTCACACAACATCTTAAAGCAACTACTTCAAACTGACAAAAATAACCCGGTAACATATCAGTATTCAAGTAAAACTGCAGAGATGTAGCTCCAGTCTCACACATTCAAGTTTAATGAACTTTCTCGCGTCGCCGTCAGCTAACTTCGTGGCCCCGTACAATAGTAAATTTGTTGGGACTAAATGTTTATTAATGTGTTGTATGAGTTGGTTTTGTTCTGAGCTAGTCGTATTATTTTTGTTAAGAAATAACAGAAGTTTAGTTTGTGTTCTTTGGTCTGGGTTACGTTTGGGCAGATAATGTGACATTTTTGGTCCAGAATTTGTAGTACTGAATCACCACAATGTGCTGTACTGTAGGTATATTGAATGAGCCACGCCTTTGATTACTCTTCTAAGTGCGTGTCGGACCACGTACAATGAACGGTTCCGTAGTTGGGATAAATTTATCCCAAGAACAAAGTTAACATTGTAGTTGAAAAACATGTTCTCCCATACGGAATGTGTGGGAGAAATATAAGCAGGTCGATTATTACTCGTTAACCTGTAAAGCCTACTTAGCTGGGATAGTTTTCCTTTTAACTGCGTTATATATACTACTGCTGTGAACTTTTTCACAAATCCAAGTACGACTAACAAAAATTTGCACTTTAATATTTCCCTAACGGATCCCTGAATTGAAATGGTTTTCACACACCAACAAAATTTTTGAAAGACATGCCACATCATGCCAAAACACCCCCACTGTACTTGTAGGGGAGATAAGTACCCTAAAAAAAAAACTTGTGTTTATTTTACCACTTTCTCGGCGTGATTAATATGTATACCCATGCCAAATTACAGCTTTCTAGTACTAACAGTCTCTGAGCTAAGCCGCGTACAGACAGATAGACGGACATGTAGTTCCTTGTTTACGGAACCCTAAAAAGAAGATGAATCACTGAAAAATAAGTTTTATATTAACGACTAACTTCCGCCAGCGGCTCCGCAAGCGTAATTTCTTTATAAATTATAGCATTCAGTGATAATATAACATACTACTGGTGAATGAATTTTTAAAATTGGTCCTGTAGTTTTTGAGTTCAGTCATTACAAACAAAAAGACAAATATTTTCTCTTTATTAAGTGTAGATGACGTTTACGATGACAATATTACCTAATTTTTGTTTTCAAAACACATTTATTTATTTATTATTATTTATATATACTTTATTGTACACCAGATTATACATTACATAAAGAAAAAGTAATACATTACAAAATATACAATGGGCGGCCTTATCGCTTACTGCGATCTCCTCCAGGCAACCTTGGAATGGACAGTGATTTTCTGGACATAAAATGGGGTTATCTTAGGTGCAAATAAAAGGTATATAGGTACAATATACTATAATAGATACACAGATAAATGCTATATAATAGATACATTGTGCCGAAATCATCATAAAATCTATCACTGAATAATAATATTCGTAATTATATGGGCCGTGATAACAGCCTTGCAGCAATATTATTGATCGCAGTATGATGTTATGACAACACCTAAACAAATCCAATAACAATCCCAAAATCGTCCCCTTTGACAATTCCAAGAGACGTCAAGGTGGTCGATTCTAAAGCAAAACTCAGCACACCTACCCTACAACACAATGAAAACTAATTAATCGATATAATGCCAACCAAAATACTAGAGATAGATTAGGCACTATTGAAATTGATACGGAAGCCATAGAGTGGAAGGGGCTCGGTGTGAATCGATAGGATTATCCCGTTACGATGACACCTCCACAACCTCTACTTTCACACGAAATTGGGGATTAGGGACAGTTGGGTAAAATGAGTATTTTTTTTACGTAATTTTATCTATTTTGATACTTAGTTTACGTAGTGCGTAGTATTTTATAGAACCGTGAGAAAGTTAGTGAAATTGTAGCAGTTGTTGATTAGTTATGAGAATTTGCTTGCATAACGCAGTTATGTTTTTTATTGCATGTAATAATGTTGTGTGTAATTATGTTATTGTGTGTCCGCGCATTAATGAATCGATTATTATTAGTGTAATGACATCAATATAATCTCCAGCAATGCCACATCATTTATCATCATCATTTCAGCCAAGAGATGTCCACTGCTGCACATAGGCCTCCCCGAAGCACCGCCACTTCGACCGATTCTGTGCTTCCCGCATCCAACGGATTTCTGCGGCCTTCACAAGGTCCATCTTGTCCTTGCAACACTTCGTATTCCAGTACGCGGTAGACACTCCAGAACCTTTCGGCCCTATCAGCCATCTGTTCAACGAGCAATGTGCCCTGCCCATTGCCACTTAAGTTTGGCAATTGTCACATCATTTAGTTCTGATAAATAAATCCCATATACGGTTAAATATTATATCGTAGATATCATATAATAAGCAAAAAGAATGATCATAACCATCGTCATAATAAAAACAACATACTACCAATCACAACAGGAAATACGACAGTTTTACTACAGTTACTGATTTCTGAAATATCCTGGCATATGTCCAGGATACTTCAAGACGATATAACAGTATTCTATGATGAAGATATTCTTTAAAAAAACGCTAACACCAGAAGCATTACTATCCATTGATATTGTCACTGCTGATGCTTCTAAAATAGAGAAAACGAATGTAGAAAATATATTTTATGTAATAAAAAATCTGTTAGCAAAAGAGAGCTGACAGACCTTGTAATAAAATATTATGTTTATTAGTCTGTTTTCGTTGGTCATGTAATGTCCTTTGGCCCTATTTGAGGATTATATACTTGGGTAATACATTAGGATAATAAGGGTTTTGGTACATCAGCAAAAAGTATCTGAAAACGGAGTCTATGGAACGATTGATGAAATTGAAAATCTGTGTTTTAGTAGACAAGCAGGATAGATGCTGTTGTTAGTTTTGTCTACAGGTGTTTGTATTCAGAGAACGTTATTCAGAATATTTTATTCAGTAGATAACAATAATTATGGAATATAGTGAAATCATAGAAAATTTAACCCAAGGCACGCACCTCTGACTTTTCGGATTCATGTGCGTAATGTATTATCACTTGCTTCAAAAACGGTGAAGGAAAACATCGTGAGGAAACCGGCATGCCTGAGATATATTTCTCGATGGCATGTGAAGCTAAGTCAGAGGCCCATGGGCATTAAAACTATGACTCCAAGTTAGTCACGAGAAACATAGAAAATAAAAGAAATAAAACTTTTATTTCTATAAAAATTCTTTATTGTTACTTTATCTTTTCATACCAACTAAGCACAGTTACGAGCTAATATTTAAGCGAGCAAAAGAAAAACCACGCTCATATCCTTTTTCATACAAAAACAAATCGCATTAACTTCTTCAATCTCAACATTTAACGCAGTAGTACTTACGAAATAATTCCCTTCATAGTGGAAGCTATTGTGTTTCGAGTTTATTTCCTGCCTCATTTTTCAAGGAGGATCAACAGGGTCAAACTGCGTCTCGTCTATTGTCTGTGACGTCATAGAATGGGCTCATTGTGGCATCGCCCTACTTGCCAAGTCCCTCGTTTGTGCTCCCCGTCCGAATGTCCGAGACACTTAGTGCACTCAGTTTGACAGCCTCTTGAGCACTGGCTTGGATTAATCTGGGGAATCAAATTGGAAATTGAATGTGGACTGGTTTGATGAAGAATATTGGAACTTGACTGGTTCCGGGCTTTAAGATCTTCAAATACAACGCAAGGATCTAATTGTGAAGCAGTAACTAAAGCCTATTTTAAACGATGCAAGTTTTTTGTCTGTGGGATACAATAAAATTGAAGCAAAAAATGACTTGTTTGGTGTAAAAGGTCTGGCTCTGCAAGCACTTTCTCAATGCATATTTCATGGAATTGCAGCCTTAGTGTGAATATTTTTTCATAGTGCCAAAAATATATTAAGTTTGCTAGCTAAATACACCGCTATCATCATCAACCGTAAGAATTTCACTGATAAACATTGTCAATGGCAATTGCTCGCCAGGGAGCTTGTTCTAGGTCCACTATCATCTATTCTGTTACAGACACCTTGCAAAGATAATGCACTACCTAGCAATCGTCATACAAACACCAAAACGTCACGGAATTGGTATTACAGCGTAAAGTACTGCTAAAAGAGGCAGCCCTCCCTAAAAATCACCAAAACAGACCCCAAATAAAAGTTAACGCTGATGTCCGTTGCGGTTCGTCCGAAAAAAAAGTGGTACGACACTTAAAACGTCCGAACACGGACTGAGAAAATTAAATGGCGCCCGAGTAATAATAAAAATAAGTGTTTGTAACACAATGGGTGTGCCTGCGCTCCTATAATTTGGTGACCAGAGAAGGAAGGAGGCCAGTCGTTCAGAAATATTTGGGCAGCACTGACATGCTTTCAGAGAGTCACACTAATAAAACCTGTTGGAATCTATGCGACACAAAATAAATTGGCACAGAAGGTCGGCTCAATACGAAAGGCGAAAATGCACGCACACATAGACACGGTTCATGTACTTGCGGCTAGAATTAAATTAAGAGATAATTGTACCAAAATTCTAGTGCGTACGCATAATACATATAATGACATTTTTTTCAGGAGTTTGATTTCAAAGTCATTGTTTTATCAAAGTGAAATGTATTAATAGCCCTATGATATATCGATGACCAAAATATTGCTTATACTCTATATTTTCAAATGAAGGTTTATTCAGAAATAAATATGATAAGTAAGTGGCAAATTTTTATTGTTTTTCATCACGATACCTAACATTTATGACGTTATTGCGTAGAAAGTTAAATTAAAAGAAGAACTTGTCTGTGCAATAACGTCATAAAAGTCGATCTAAAGAGAGAATTTGAGAGTTACATTTTGCTGCACTGGATGTAGACGCATGTTTGACATCATTTGTGATCAAAAACTCATTTTACCAATTTTAGCATTTGTAACGTTATTGCACCCTGTGTGCGATGAGTGCTTGTGCCTTTTTGGCTCGTTGTATCGAGCCAGCCTTCTGTTTTCCATCTACATATTTTGTGATTACGATTCCTATTCTCTTTGTCTGTGTGTGGGTTACTGACACTGTCAGTTCCTATGTGTGAGTTTTAAGGTTCCTTGTGTTAAAGTGAATTTCATCCACGTTGTCACCGAGATGACCCTTCCGAGTACAATGACCAGTGTCCATTATTAACGGACGTGTATACAGCGGACGGTGTTTGAGGTATTTTTCATGATGAGAAAACTCCGAAAATCTTTTGAAATCTAATTTTATCGAATGGGTTAAAACGCTTTACTGGTTTTGTAATTTGGGTTTGTTGGGTACGAATTTGAACCCTTAAAATAAAGCGAAACATCCTGTATTTCTGTTACAAGTTAAAATTAATAAAAAGCACGATTCTTCTTTATTATTTTTGAGTTAAAAAAAATTTCATTTTGTTTGGAAATATTTGAATTGTTTTATCATAAAACTGTGCACTGTGCTGTGCGAGAATTTTGTGAATAGTTCAATCAATTTAAAATCATGAATTTCAGTAAAAACAAAAACACGTTTTTTCGTAAGTCCCTTAATTCCCTGCAACCAGTATCAACTCATTAATGAGTTATTTGAAAGGCAAAACTGAATAATCATTATGACGGAATTCATAAATTCCAACTGTAATTCCGACGTGTGATTTTTCAGTTGGAATCTTTCGCAGCGAAATTGTTATTATTACTCTGAAACGTGTCCAGAATATATTTATAAGCTACAAAAGGTCGGTTTAATTATATTTGAGCCCAAAACTCATTACTTGGCTTGGTAATTTTTTGCATAACGATTTCATTTTGTAAGGTTTATATTTTAGCCTAATTAATATGATTAGTAAATACTGCCTTGCTTAATATTTGAGCTTTAAGAAATTCTTTTACGTTGCAGTCACGCGATGGGATTCCTTAAACTTACTTATACGTAGGTAACTACAATTCTGCTTTGTGGCTATGTATGAAGTAATTGTAGGTGGAGTACTGCACATCCTATACTATTAAATGAGTAATATTTGTAAATATATATAAAATATTTGTAGTCATGTTCTCGAAAGCGGCTCTAAGGATTTCAATGATAGTAGTAATATTAGGGGTTTTCGGGTCCGAAAAATCGATCTATCTAGACATATTTGTGAAAATTCGTTTTCTTTATTTTCACCCGAGCAGAGCTCGATGGCCCAGGTACTAAGTAACTAGAGACCAGGCTATATTTGGAAATAATAAATCAAAAAGTAATTGAGCAGAAGTTTCTTTAAAAAAACTGGTAATGAAATGTAATTTTAGTTCATGCAACATTGCAAGTCCTTGCAACTGTAATTTAAGGCCTAATTTTGGTATTAATTTGATAAAAAGAAAGAAAGAAAGAAACAAGTATTTATTGACAGTCGTAAATTAAAGTAAAAACACACTAAACATAAATATAAAAGAAAAAACAAAGTAAAATTTAAATTTAAAGCAGGACGTCCTGTACGAGGCCAAAAGAATCACCTCAACATGACGCTGCAATATTTAAAAAAAAATGTCGCAGCGCTGGTATTCTGATAAGAAGACAAAAGATTACTAGCTTATCCAAGACAGGTCATAGAAAATACAAAGAAAAATACATGAGTCCTCTGATGTAGGTAATGCCAAAGTGATGAGGAAAATTAAAAAAACAAACTTCGCAAAAAAGGGTCCATAACTTTACACATTTGTAATTTTTTTTCAAACCCGCACTAACTGCGGTTAAAGCAATACAAACCTATGCGAATAATAGTTTTATTTGTGGTGGAAGTTTACCATTAACTTGTTTGCTTGTTACTTATTACGGTATTTAGTGATATGAGCGCTTCGAAGTTTACAAAGGGTTTTTTTAACGATTTTTATGAAAGCTTTTACGATTTGCAAAGAACGATTGTAAGCGAGGTAAAAATATATTTCCCTTTAAATCAGTGAGCTTGGTTTACTTTACCTATTAATTAAATTAAATTAAACCTTTTAAATGAGATTTGATTTATAAATTTTGGATCTTTTACTCGGTAACAGTGTTTACTTTTCTTGTGTCTTCGCTTTTCGCCAGTATTAGACAGACAGTAGTTACGAGAAAGCATGATGATTTCCTAAGCGTTAATACTCGACTGGCAAAAATAATAAATATTCCTCCTTTTTTTTTTTTACGCAAACTTAGTTTTGTTTATTTCTTTATTTTTAATAACAAACGACTTTCAAAATAAAAACACTACAAAGTGAAAAATTATTTTTATTTCGGAAGTTGGTGTCTTTGGTTTTGAATTTACTTATTTACGAGTACCTGCTATGTAAATAACAGTGATAGGAAGTTATAATCATAACATCCACATAAACTAAGTGAGAAAAATACGTATGATTGAAGCTTACTCAAAAACTATCCAAGCAAAGTTAATAAAATTTATATGGAACCAACTTGAAAACATACCCTTTCATACAAAAAAAATATTTCAAAATCGGTCCCCAATTGACGGAGAAATCGGTGGACATATACGTATATTTAAAAAAATAAAATACATATGCTACGAACATAGAACTACTTCCAACCACCTCCTTTTTGAAAGTCGGATAAAAGATAAGTTTTACGGGTCCCCGAAACGATTAATTGCAATGGTACATTTTGTTGCGCAAATTGATCGTTTACCAAATGCAATTGAAGCGCTTGACAATATTACTACAGTAAATTGCAATTGATCTTTTCGAGAGTTTAAACTGATATAAAAAGTTACGAAGAAGTTTAATTATGATTTGCTTTTCAGTTCTTAAGGAGATAAATAAAATACAAAAAAGAAAACATTATGTAAACTGATACATAAATAAAATATTATGTGAGTTTCTGACATGGTGTACAAAACCACATCAACCCTGTCATTACCTTCCAATCAATATTATACTTTATGAGCGTCATAATTATACCTTCATATTTTGTTCGTAAACGTTATTCAAAAGTGATATTAAGGAAGCAAGCCATAAAAGTTATTGTCGGTTATCTATAGCAGCAATTATTAGTTAATTGTCGTACATTTACAAATATACCGTTTTAAGGTAACAGTGGCTATCGAGTGGGCCTAAGTGATGGATGACGAGCGGTCAACGCAAAGCACCGAACGCTTGATTTAATCAATTTATTCATTAATTTATTTTAATTATTGGCTCGTGGCTAAATAATAACAGCTGCACGGATTGATCGATCAGGTTAAGCTACGCTTGCCGCGGTTGTTCCGTAGATGGGTGACCATCTTTACATACCGAGACCCCTCTGTGCCTCGGAAAGCACGTCAAGCCGTTGATCCCGGCTGTCATTCGTGTATCTTTGATAGTCGTTACGGGCCGTCAGAAGCCCGAAAGTCTGACAACCAGTCTTACTAAGGGGTATCGTATTAACCTGTAACTGGGTTGTGGAGGTCAGATAGGCAGTCGCTCCATGTAATTACTGGTATTCAGCTGCATCCGGTTAGACTGGAAGCCGACCTCAACATAGTTAAGAAAAGGCTACGCAGATGATTTCGTTTTGATTATCACAGTAAAATGTAAAAGAAATTGATCATAAGTTTTTGTTACTACGACTTATAGAATACAAACACGACCAAAGTGAAAGAGCTTTAAGAGGTTTTACAAGAGGTCTAATGATGTCTACGACACGACGAAAAGATATCAATCGTTTAGCGCACCTCTTAAAAGGAAACACGACTATAGGGTAACGGGGTCCACCTTAAAATCAGGCTGGTCAATACCTACCGGGGAAACAAGAAATACGCGAATGCTCCATTCCCTGGCCTAAGGTAGTTGGAAAAACACCGTGTGGTTTTAGTCAGTAAAAGTCTGACAGTCCCATCCACGAACCAATTTTTTAACTCCACCATAAATATCATCTAATTATCCTGCCCTTATCCTAATTTATTCATGGTTGTAGATCCTACACACTATGCCGGCGGCATGGCCGCCGGCATAGTATGTAGGAGGCATTAGGGCCTGTTTCACCACCTACGATTAAGTTCCTATTAACTTACTTGGTAGATAATTTCATACAAATTCTGTTCCATTTTTTAATTTATTCGTTAAGTGGCTATTCGGGTAGGGACATCGTGAAATAGGCCCTTAAAGTGTTAAAAATAACTTTACAATGCATTTGCTCGAAAAGAGCCTTTTCCAAGCAGTAAATTAATGCGGAAAGTGTCACTTTTTTTAACTAGTGCTATTTACTTTTCTGTTTTTTTTTTAATTTTTGTGGCCGTCATCCGCCCGTTGCAAAGAGTTTTTATTATTTGAGAAAAGTTTTACAAATCAGATGATGATGATAACGATGACGATGGCGATGGCGATGACGATGGCGATGACGATATCGATGACGATGGCGATGGCAATGGCGGAGTCGAAGTCGAAGTCGAAGTCATGAATGTTGTTTTTATCATTTATACGTCGTAATACCTATGTAGATGGTAGGTAGTCGGTAGGTACGCGACTACTGTAAGGCTCGCTCGTTTTTTTTTAATTTCCTCGCTCAATGCATAGTAAAACGTTGTATGATACACGTGCGTAAGATGATTTCCGACTCGTGTCGACTTATACACTCGCTCGCTACGCTCGCTCGTGAATAAAATGCCACTCATCGGAAATCACCTACCTTCCGCACTTATAGCATAAATAACTATTATTAAAAGTAGAGTTATAAAAAAAAACCCCCGGCATTTGTAAGCTATACCTAATTTATTTTAATTTTATTGTTTTGTTATTATTTTGATATTTATAAAAAAAAATATAATTTTCAAGTACGGTAATTATTATTGATAGCGCCGGGCCTTTTTTTCTTATAATTATTTATTTTATTTTATTTCTAATATATATATATATATATTTTTATAAAACATAAATTAATAATTTAACTTTTTTCGTATAATTTAGATACATGCGAGATTTATATCATGGCAAAGCCTTTGCGTTAACGGCTACCGCAGACATGCGCGACGCCACTCAAGTAGAACAATTTCATGGAGTTTTCATAGAAATTGTTCTAGTAGCTAGAGTACCATCACGCCTGTCTGCGGGAGGCTCAAGTCAGTGAAACTGTTTAGTTGGTAAGCTTTTATATAAATAAATAAAACAATATAAGAAACTTATTCAACATCGCCCCCGCTGCCACTTATAACTAACCCCCACCCAACTTCAACGTCACGCAAGCACCCGCTTCTTTAGGCTCAGCGATTATTTAACAATAAATTATTCGTGCCACCATAAATTTACATATTCAGAATCGGCCTCCGTTGAGTAGTAAATAAATTACGTTTCGTTACCTTCTCACTTCGTCATAATTGAGTGGTAAGGTGTATTGACTCGGGCGTGCGTTCGTGACCGAATGCGTACGGAGAACGGTTTTTGAATTGGATTATATGTATTTGTAATAACATGAATTTTGATGTTTTGATTATCATGCGTTCTTATAAATAGAATTCTACCCGAAATTATATAATAATAATATTTTAATTTATTTAATTGCGGCTATTTTTATTTTGTACAATTTCGCTGTATGTACTCGAAAGTCAAATTCCTCAATTTTTTTTTTTCTTCAGCCAAGCATATCGACAGGCTTTGATTGATTTTGAGAGTTTATTTTTCCAGTAACTGTAATCCCAAGGGGTACGTAAAAATGAGATTTTGTAGATATTGAAATCATTACCAAAACACTTAACACCCTCAAGCACTATAATTAAAACATAAATCATTTCAGAATTTCATCGCAGTACACATGAAGCTTATAAAGGCTGAGCATGAAGGTCTACGAAGCCTAAATACTTTATTACACTTACGTAATATACTGGTACTTTTACATAAGAAATAAGAATTTACTTTAAACATTGAACTTACAATTTATTCATGGTATGGCAGCACGCAAGTGCACGATGTCGATTTTTCTTTTTAGGGTTCCGTACGCAAAGGGTACCAACGGGACCCTATTACTAAGGTACCGCTGTCCGTCCATCTGTCACAGGTCTGTTTCTTTTGAACCATAATAGGTAGACACTGGAAATTTTCAAAGAGTGTACTACTGATGGCCGCTATAACAACAAATAAGGCTAAAAATTTAAATGTAAGAAACGTGTTAAAGAAATATGTAGTGTTAAATATTGTACGGTGGTACAAAACCCTTCGTGTGCGAGACCGACTCGCACTTGGCCGTTTTTTCATAAATTCATTTGGTTTAGAAATATGAACTAGCGAAGGGTTATTTTTCATTACATTATTACTGCGTAGACTAAAGTTATTTTCTGATTTAATGGCATTAAGGTACGGCCAGACGAAACATATATTTCTTTTTGACTGAGTTAATGTTTCGATACTGATTTATCTACATTCTTAATAATGGAATGGAGTTTTAATCTTTTAGTGATTTAAAAAAAAAAACCTAATAGAGGTACCGATACCGACTACTGAAAAAAAAACGATTAAATAAAGTAATTTATCATTTTCATTTTTTTCAGGCGTTTTTTTACAATTACTGTTACAGAGAAAAATGGTGAGGTCAGTTTTTATTTAAACAGGAAAAAAACGCCTTAATGTCCTTTTATTCTTTACGTTCTATTTATTTTTTCCTATACCAATTTTAAGGTTAAAAAAAATATCTTTTTACCTATACAAAATTATTAACGGAACGATGGATCGGAAATAATCCAAATATTTTCTCTTTATAGTGTTAGATAGTTTAGACTAGCTTTTGCCCGCGGCCCCACCCGCGTGGATGTTGGAACGGGATAAAAGTATCCTACGTGTTAATCGAGGTTATAAACTATGTATAGTTGTGCCAAATTTCATTCAAATCCGTGTAGCCGTTTTTGCGTGATTGAGTATTGAGTAACAAATATGCAAACTTTCATAATTAATATTAGTAGGATCACATAATTCAACGCCATCCAGAATAAGAAGCCATACAATTCTGACATCTAAAAAAAAAAAACTACTTTGACATGTAAGAAATAATACAGATTAGTTTATTACCACAACATGTAAAAAAAAAACGCTGTCCGATCCGTGAGGGTGTTGTTATATCGTATTGAGAGTCTATTATATGTAGTAATTTTCTGGAAAATCGAAAAAATAATTAATCACATATTTTTTTCAACTGGTTTTTACCGGGTATAACATTTGCGTCTTTTAGCGGGTGTCTACGAGGGCAACACTGAAAGTTTTTAGAACTGCCCATTTGTAAACGATATAAATTAAAACGAATAACTTGCTACTTTGTTCAGTTTTTGATTTTCTAAGAACTTTCAGTGTCACCTACATAATTAAAAAATTAAGTCATAATTTATGACCCCTGTTGAAAATTTGCTAATTTTTAATGAATTTGGGGTAATTTTGGTACAAAAAATGAGATTTGTATACAGAGTGGCAGGGACATCGACGCGAAGCCGGCTACCATGGATTCAGTACATGATTCTGAACCACCAAGCATTGAAATTTTTCACCAGTTATTTAAAAAAAAACAGCTGCTCCATACATTTTGACCACGTAGATATTGCACTTTTTATGAAACCTTAGATTTTTTTTTTTAAATAACTGACGAAAAATTTCAACGCAGAGGGGTTCAGAATCATGTTCATGGTTCAACCATTAATTTCATTTCATTTCATGTACTAAATCCATGGTAACCGACTTCGCGTCAATGTCCCTGACACCCTGTATAGCAATAACTTTTTTGTTTTCATTAATAATTAGATCGCTTTTAGCGATAAGACCGCCCATTGTGTCACCCTATGTAAAATGACTACATTTTTATCTGTATTTTTTATGGTGTACATAATAAAGAATATTCTATTCTATTCTATTCTAGATTTTTAATTACTTTTCTGTAATCTTATTGCAGTACCTATCTGCCCTTTTCAGACCGGACATGTTTTTTTTTACATATTGTATAAGCTCATACATGTTATCAAAATATGCGACAGGGACACGCAGCCTTGGGCTCGATCAATTCGTGAAACGTCTTTTACTAAACACTGGTTTCTCAGTGTAAGTCCGCCGTCAAGTGGCTGACGTGACGTCATGAAACATGTACCAGTTAAATAAAACGCGTCGATAACAGACTATCTAGTATTACTATGTAGTATAATCTAGTTTGATTCAAAGTGTCAATTATATCAATTTGTAAAGGCTTCATTTTCAGAACTGTAAAAACGAAAATTATAGGCAATCTAAAATGATTAGCAGCTTGGTATCAAAAACCATTAACTAACATTACTTATTTCAAGAATATGGTCGGAACGTCGTCGCCTACATAGTTAGTCACCCACCACGAAAACGTTTATGACAAAGCATTGAACTCTTATAATAAACGAGTTTGAAGTTATAGATAGAGGTATGAGGAATAGGGTGTAAAGTTCACTCTTCCTCCATAGAAAACGGAGGATCCTCCGACCAGACGGGTTTTGTATCTGGTGAGTTACTGCCCGATGACTGATGTCGGGATGTTGTAGGTATATATGCTACTCGCGCGGTAAACCCTGCTTGCGCGATGCAAGATATGGCGTGTTGTCAATGTGATGCGTAGTTCGCATGTGGCGATGTAGGTGCTGCCACAAAGGGTTAACCTCCTAATGAATAAATTGCATTGATTATTATATTATCAATAGTTAGTTACCATGTACACTGTACAGTGTACATGCAAGTAACCAAATTTTTGAGCAGGTTATGAATGACACAGTTTGAAAATTTGCCTATTTAGCCTATTTCATACTACTAACAGAGAATGAAATTCGTGATTTGAATTTATCAATCAATCCAGTTACAAATAAAATAAAAAAAGTCATTTATTCAAACTAGGCTGAGAAATCAGCACTTTTCGAACGTCAAAATTACATAAGACAGTCCCCCAAAAACGCCCACCCTTCACCACTTCCTAGTGCTTAAGCGGGGAAGAAGAAGTGGCGCAACAAACTCCCCAGCAGCACAGCTGTCTGTTCAGTTGGAAAAACTTGATTCTATATAATAGTGCTTATGCTGAAATAATTTACATTAAGTACCACAAATTACAATAGAACTCATAAAATAAAAACATTTTAATGAGAAGATTATGTCAACAATAAATAAAAACAAAATTAAAATAATTTGACTTACAGTCAAATAAAATAATCCAAACAAATTATATGAGCTTATATAGTATCATTAGTCCCAAGTCTTTTTGTCGTCTAAGTAATCTTTAACTTTATAGAAACCCTTTTGACATAGTTTCTGTTTAATAAATGATTCAAATTTATTGAGGCTCAGTTCTTTGACATGGCTTGGGAGAATCGTTTCCTGAGTTAACATTATATTCCACAGAGTTAAAAATAGAAACTTCAATTTCATTAATTTGTATGTAGGTACTCGTATTTAAATGTATGTATGTACGGAAGATGCATAAATAAACACGTATTATATCTGTGTAGTTTTATCAGTGTATATCAATAGGTGCGTAGCCCTGACATACTTTACACACCATCACTGCTCTTCACCTGCCTGTTAAAATCCCTAATTAACTTTTAGGGATAAGTACCTTATTCTATTCCCACTCCCCCTGATTTAAAGCCCCCATAAGTCAAAAAACCTCATTGACACAAGGCATAAGCCCCCCAGCTCGCGTGACCACAACCGCGGGATCTAATACACTAGCCCACTTAGCCAATTATCGTGGGGGTTGACGTGTTGGCGCTGTGATGGGTCAATTAAAACCAATAATTGTTGGCATTTTCACTGGTTTCAACTAAATATTTATTTGTATGTGTGTTGTTTGTTTTATTGACTTTTATATTTAAATGCTTGAAATAGAACAGTAACTAGTATAAATCCCACTTCTTCTGACTTTGTTTTAGGCTTGCTTGCTTTAGTTCTAAGGCTGGTCTCCTGGACAGCCGAGTAGCCATAACCAGCCAACGTAGGCTGGTTTCACAGCTGTACAACGCCCTACAACGTATCGTACTCTTCATTTCAGAGCACTGCGGGTGCTACTGACTGGTTTCAGCTGTTCGGCTGACCGGGAGACCCATGCACTTCCAATATGTATGGCGGCGTGGCGTATGAGTTCTATGAAAAGTGGGTGGAGTCGAAAGTGTTAAATACAAACTTTTAATACTGTGAAATAAACAGAGCTTTACAGAATTCCGAGCTCTAGTTGTCGAAGCTCATAATGAAAGTTACTTCTTATTATCGCAGAATCGCCAACAGTTATAGCCAATGGAATGCTGCAGTCGAAAACCCGATCAAAGGGGTGGCTTCCGAAATAGTTGAAGGCCGGTTTGAACTGGTTCTAGCTCGTGGAATCCTGTTACAGCTTGTAGTACAAGTTGGGGGCTGACAGTTGTTCAGGGATAATAATTTTCTATATTTTTTTTTTTTCATCTAATTTATTTTTCAACATAGATGCTCATATTTATGTTTGTATCGAACAAAAGAATGCTCGGAAACATTAGCTCGCTAATATACTTGAAATCGCTCAAATTATGATCGCGAATACATCTTTTAGCTTTTGCACCATGCATGGCAATGATGAGTAGGAATAAATTCAAAAAAATTCAAATAAACCTGTCATTGGACCTAAACTCGAAACAAATATCCCTGCCACAGCTACAACAGAAACAAACAAAAATAAACATGACAAAACAGAAACATCTAAACTCAAGGAAGCTTCCAAATCCGATCGTCATATCCAACATGCCGTAAAAACATCCGTGTGAACGTTTCCCAGCAAAAACCATCCGGAGATTGAAAACGTCACTCTTGTAGTGCGACACTCCACACTCGATGAGACAATTTGTCAATCAATATGGGATTTTGTGTATCATATTTTTCACTTTATGCGCCCATTTTTTCACAAATGTCCTACATTTTCGATGCTATATTGAGATTGTTGTAGGTAAATGAATTTCGTTAGTTAGATTCTGTTTTTAAATGTGAGAAAATCGTCAAAAAGACAGTGTTTATTTTTTCAGTCATCGTTGTTTTTTTTTTCGTTTTGCACTTAGTTGTAATATTGATATGCTTTGTGTTTGAACCACTCGACTACGCCACTCTGCACTCAAAGAGATGATTTGTCAATTAATATAGGATTTTGTATATAAATTGTTAAATTTTTTGTGTCTATTTTTTCCCATGTCCTACATCTCGTGTTAGTGCCGTTACTGCCTTTCTTATTTCTTTGGATACTTTTTGTTATAGTGCAAAAATCTAAAAATCTACTGATTCTAAAGGGTAACGTTGCAATACTTTTGACCTTTGCTCAACTTGAACAGTACCTATACTTTCCCACTTTGAAGTCTTTATCTGGAAATTATCAGAGAATGAGACAACATTAGCGGAGCCCTTAACATTAGTTTCATCAAGATTACTTTTATTTTATATCCCGTTTAGTAAGTACCTATTTAAACTTATAGTTTGATTTACTGCCGCTATAAGCCCATCACTTAGCCTATATCATAACCACTAAAACTTTGCTTAGGAATGCTCTGAAGTGGTTCTCATGGTTTTTGAATTATAACGTTAAGCTTTTTGTTTTATATAATATTAAATATTAATATTATTATATTCTATTAAAATATTATCTCAATTATTATGCTGTGTGATTTTATGTACTGATCTAGTTCTACCATAATAAAACCTAAGGACCTTAACGTAGAGGAACATGTATTGATTTCAAAAGCTTTTGTAGTGTAAAGTTTCTTTTTTTCCTATCTGGTTCTATATTCGCATATTTATTATCTCATCTGCTCGACGTCCGTATGTCACTGCAGGGATCCAGCAGAATATCAGCGTCAGGTATATTTGCCTGACACATGCTGAGCTAGACTCCCATTTGGTGCAACCTTGAGACACGCACCGCACTTTGTATTTTTCACTATTTTAAAGTGCCTTAGCCAATTAGTCATCACAATGTCTTTATTTTTTGTTCTATATTTTATTTTTTGTATATTGGCACCTTTTATTCTATATTCATGTATTTAGTTATTATTTAATCGTGTTTTTGTATTTTGTGTGCACCAAATAAACGATTTATCTATCTATCTATATGAACAGATTTGCAGTCCATGTTGTAATTTTCCAAATTTTTCATCATTATTCTCCTGTTCAATTTGAGAGCAATGTTGACCCAGTGGTAACGGCCGCGACTATAGACACTTTAGCTTGTGTAAATTATTTCATCACCACTGCTCTCAAAACGGTGAAGGAATACATCGTGTGGAAATCGGGATGTCCTAGAACCAAAAAATTTGACGACATGTGATATTTACCGACCCGCACTGGGCCCACGTGGTGGTTTACGGCCCACTCCCTCTCACCGAGGGAGGGCCTGTGTCTCAGCAGTGAGAACATTATAAAATAGGCTGATTATCATTATTCTATTCTCCTGTTCATATCTCAATTTATTTGGGGTTGACACAATACGATTTCTTCTCTTCCAGGCAACCTTAGAATGGACAGTGATTTACCTGGACATAAAATGGGGCGGTCGTTGGTGCAAATTATAAGTATACAATATACTAGAATAAATACACAGATAAATACATATCCTAAATAATAGATACATAAATACATACATACTAAATATATAAGCAGCGAAAATAAATGAACACTATAGATAATTACAGTTATGAGAACAAGATCACAACGACAAGTAATGTTCCTTCACGAGTCTCTTAAACACAGGTAACGATTGCGCGCGCTTTATTTCAAATGGCAATGCATTCCATAAACGAGCAGCCTGGACAGTGAAGGATTTGTCGAAGAAAGTTGTGGAATGCGTAGGCATTCTAAGCTTCAAGTTATCTGATGACCTTAAAAATTTCGTATGGGAGTCGCAAAGAAACTGGAAACGTTCCTTGAGATAGAGAGGGGTGGAAGGGGAAAAAAGCACATTATACAAAAGGGTAAGAATATGAACATTCCGGCGAAGGCGAATTGGTAACCACTTGAGCTTCACACGATATTCGGAAACATGGTCATATTTGCGCAAACCTAGTTTGCGTTTGTAGTACTTAACAGTTTTAAAAGAATTCGTCGTTGGTTGTTTTTCGGTAATATATACGTAAGCGTTTATTCATCCGTATTTTGCTTGGCCTGCCTCTTCTTTCTCTTTATATTTTTCAAATGTTTAAAAAATATAGTTTTATACTTTTTTTTTAATAATTACTAACATTCTTTAAATGTCTAATGGTCATAACCCAGTTTCCTTTCCATTATGACGTCAAGAAAATCCCGTTCCATTTTCCAAATTTCGGTGCGAATCCGCAAAAGGATTTCGGCTTCCCTCCATTTTAATTAGTTTTATTTCGCGAATCCGAGTTACAGATCTTATAAAACGTTGTGGCCGAACAATTTTAATGAAAGGATTTACACCATCAATTCATAAGAAACTTGTTTAATTTAAGTCAAAATTGTGTTTTAACAAAGTGTAGCGTCAAGTAGTCAATCTGGGGGGAACAAACTTAAATTATTTTATTTGTCGTCCACAAACTCTTTGCAATTGGGATTAGTAGATATAATATTGGAGCTCGGTTTTGGCTTTCTACGAATTGGTACTCTTGTTGTAGGTAAGTATTGAAGCTTTATGCTTTTTTATTTTGTTTGTATTGTGTTTCACGAACTGTGTCGAAATAAACGTTTTCTTTATTTATTTATTTCTTTCTTTCTTTCTTTGAAATCACTTTCTCTAACAGAGGACATCTGTTGTCTGAAATGATGATGATAATTGTTATTTGTGATGTCAAAAGTTTCTCTAATAAATATCGCTACTTCGTCTTTTCCACCAGTCTACCAAGGAGTATCGTGTTACCCAGTAACTGGGTTGTGAAGGTCAGATGGATGGGTGACCATTTTTACATACCTCATGGTATCTCCTCCATGCCTCGGAGACCACATTAAACCGTTGGTCCCGGCTGTCATTCGTGGATCTTTGACAGTCGTTACGGTCGTCAGAAGCCCGAAAGTCTGACAACCAGTCTTACCAAGGGGTATCGTATTACCCAGTTACTGGGTTGTGGAGAAAGGCAGTCGCCCCATGAGAAATACTGGTATTCAGCTGCATCCGGTTAGACTGGAAGCCGACCCCAACATAGTTAGAAAAAAGCTAGTCAGATGGTGACTTCGTCTTCTCTAGTTAGAACGAATTGTATAAAACAACATCATTTACCTCGCTGAAAATCCCCACTTTTTGAAATAACACATGCAGGTACCCGAACACATATACCTATAATCCAAGTCCGTCACAACACTTCCAAAATCCCCACTTCCGAGCACAAAGCACGATGAGAATTTGTTATTAATGCATGGGTTTCCTCGCGGTGTTTTCCTTCACCGTCTGAATTTTAATTATTTGGCTGACCTACATTAATGTTGAAGGGTGTATTTTAAAATTTTGTAAAATGGACAGAATATTATGTTTCACGCTGAAAATTTCCTTGTGGCGCTCAGAAGTACATTTTTTACTTTCAGAGGGAATTTATTAAAGTTTGAACTTCCATACAGCATAAAAATTGCAATTTAATATAATTCGTAACACAATTTTATAGAGATAGTAAAAACGATAGTAAATCTTGTATTTTATCAGACACCAGTAAATATAATGTTTTGCAAAGTCTCCTGACTTGTCTTTAAATGTTATGTACTCCTAATTTGTGTATACATTAGCAGTTATACCTTATACACGTATACACGAACATAAAAACTTCTAGTTACACGTTACACAGAGTAACTAAGACACAGATTAGCTCGTGGCTAATTAATAACAGCCGCACGGGTCGATCTAACAGGTTAAGCTAAGCTTGCCGGGGTTGGTCCATAGATAGGTTATCATCTTTACATACCGAGACTCCTCCGTGCCTCGGAAAGTACGTTAAGCCGTTGGTCCCGGCTGTCATTCGTGGATCTTTGACAGTCGTTACGCGTCGTCAGAATCCCGAATGTCTGGCAACCAGTCTTACCGTACCGGTTCGGAGTTCTTTAATAAATAAATAAATGTCGATTAGAATTCTCACACATTCACGAAACCATAAATAAAACTGACTCTTTGAAACAAAAAAAGTAAACACACATTTAGTGTCTATGAAAGTCGGTCCAACTTTTCACACACAAATTTGTCGTTCACGAGATAAACAAAGCCTCTCCAGCATGGAGTTGGCGCTATGAATATAAACAGTTAAATTAGGAGCACTCCGGACGGGCCCCTAATATGATATACAACATATGCGGATAATTTAATTTCACTCGCCGAATTTAGTGCCGTCCCTTGTCGGTGATAGTTTTTTTTTAAATTCCGTACCATAAATTTTACTCGTTATGAGGATAAATGAAGAGTTTTACATGAAATGGATCGTAGAAAAGTTGATGTAAGTTGTTGCAGTAAAACGGGCTTAATTTTTTTTAATAGTATCAGTTTTCTTCTTAGCGTATCCATGGCAGTCTATATTGAATCGGGCAAGTTTGCACAATTTCCTGTGCAGACCACAGGACACGAAGGACACAATAGTACCTAAACATTGTAGGTACTTTAATCCGATCCAGCCTGTCCTGTGCTGTCCTCCCCAGCGACGCCCTAAGCCGAAATCCGTACCCCACAGGAGGTGCCCTTAGCCGCTGTAGCTGTAGTCGCTTAATTTCTAAGTTTTATGTCGTGGCTGGAGGCCTTAGTTTATTGAGACAGTCACAGGAAAGTCCGGTTAAGTAGCCGATAACCTCCTAGATTGACCTGCGAGATACCATTAAAAAAACAGAACAAATTGTAGGTACTATACATGAACGGTGCAACTTGGAAAGCCAACCCGCCACTACATTGCTGACTAGCATAAACACACGGCATGTAGGTAATTCGTGGCAATATGAGAGAAAAAGAAAAAGAATTGTAGATATTCTCTGCCCTTTCAACCCTATCATATTCTCATATCATAATATTCGCCGATTTGGAAAAGGCTTTCCCACTTTGCCATGTATTGTAACATTTTCTGAGACCGGATTGTAACCTTTCGTATCGGCTTTAGAAAATCCGTCTGGCGGCGCAGGTTTCGCTGGGGTATCGTTTGTAAAGGTGTACAGTCGTACCTCTGGGTACGACATATGAACTTGTATGATTTTCTTTAAAAGCATATTCACATCGACATTATGAAATCCTTGTCTTTGTTCGTCATTATGAAATAGCTATAACACGACAAATTGACGTCGTATACCAATCTGCTCAACTATCCAATTCCCCTGACTTGATAATATTATGAAAGAAACAAGCAAACAATGAAAGAAAAAAAGACTATAACGGGTGTTAAAAGACTCCTATCGAAGCTGAAAGTCAGATAATACTCTCCATCATATTTTTGTTTTGTAGAGGACCATACTTGGAAACTTTTTGGATAAGGAGATATTGAAGGATCAAATTCCAACCTTGTTTTATATCTACTTTTTGTCACGATAACAAGTTTTCAATGTTTTAACTTACCCGCACAACAATCCTGTACCATTGCATGCACCCAATAGGCCTCTCACCTCTCTCCCTTGAATTCGTATATGTATATATATAATATAGATATATTATAGTTATTATGTATGTATGTGTATGTAGTTTGTAACCTATTTATGTACTGTTGTACCTATTTTACTTATAATGCATTAGAATATATTTTTTTAATTTCTTTGTTCCTCTCAAATAGAGCTCCTGCCATCTAATCTCTTCACCACCCTTGGTTGACTGGTAGAGAATGCCTAAGGCATTAAGCCCGCCTTTGTACTTTTTTTAGTGTTAGAAGTTTAAATAAATAAATAGGCATAAATAAGTCTTTGCGTGTGTTACATTGCGCGGTGCCGTAACTATGATTTTTCACACCAAAAATAAAAGTCGTTTTCCATCAATAATTTTTGTTCAATGTTACTTAGGTTGATGTACAGAATGCGTAGATATCGGCTATGTCTTTTGTGCATCCTGTATATAGTGTGTTTAATCTTTATTTATTTATTGGATCGCCAACAGAGGCTACACAATTACATGCAAGTTTACAATCTAGGAATAGAGACAAATACAGTGTCCGCTTCCAATTATAGGAGACCACAATCTTAACTATAATATTTATTTATATTTATTATATATTTTTTATACTAACTAATATTATAAAAATGCGAAAGTAAGTTTGTTTATTTGTTTTTTACAACGCTTTCACGCCAAAATGGCTTAACGGATTTGGATGAAATTTGGCAAATGGGTAGACCATGATCTGGGTTAGGATATACAGTACTTTTACTCCCGATATTCCTAAGAGATCGAGACTTTTATGGGTGAAACCACGGGGCACAGCTAGTGCCTACTTCAATAACTGCAAGAACAAAGCTAAAAAAATCAATGCGCATCAATTCAGCAATGCCTCTTATATACGCCTTTGAAAATCGAAAAGAAAAAACGCGAAGAAATAAAATCTTCGAATTATTATTTTCTTAGAATTTTTTCTTCTTTTTATGGCAATTAGATTTTTTAATTAACTCGTTAATTAAAGATGTCTGTCTAAAGTAATAAAAATTCTGCTAACAATTCATTAGACGTACTGCGGGTCAGTCCGAACGGATTTCTTTATGAATTTTATAAAATGTTCTGGCGTCGGTTTATAAAAACCCTTATTGAAGTTCAGTGTCTACTGGATAGTACACTTGACGACCGTAAATTATCGTTTCTAGTTTAAAGAATTAAATTATTAATCTACTAACGTTATGAAACTAAAAAAAAAAAAATTGCTTCATGTAAACATGTACCTTGTGAATTTGTTTGTATGCAAGTAATTTGACATAAACATAACAGGTGTCTGCCTCGTTGGTAGTGGTTGCAAGCGTTACTGCTAAGCATGAGGTCCTGGGTTCGATTCCCAGGTCGGGCAAAGTGTTATTGACATTTTCTATATTTCAATGGAATTTCTTAGTGGCAGCCCTGTCTCGAATTGTGCCCGGTTGATGGCATTAGGCTCACCTCCTATTATTCTTCGTCGTTCCCTCAATGCTGAGGATCGCGACCACATACGACGCGTCTCCAAGCTATGCGGTCTTCTGCAGACCGCTTGGTAAATGCTGCCTCCAACAGCGTTCTTGATCGCGTCTGACCATCTCATTGGTGATGTGCCTTGAGCGCGTTTTCCTTCCACCAGGCCTAGTAAAAAAAGCCTTTCCAGACCATGTTTAGATGAACGCATAATATGTCTAAAAAAGCTAAGGTCACGCTCCTCCCCCCGCCCCATAGTATAGGGGACTAAAACATAACTGGCGAAATGTGTGTGTACTTATAGCTGCACCTCTGCCACACCCTTCGGGAAAACAGGCGTGATGTTATCATATGTTAACAAACATTTTCACAAAGAACATCATCTGCTCATTATTATTATTTTAATACGTGAAGGAAAAATCTTTGTACCCCTTTTTACGAAAATTACGCGGACGGAGGAGTATGAAAAGAGATTGACCATTTCTGGTTTCGCTATTTGTTCTGTGGTGACTTAAGTTTATAATGTTGATAAATCTTGTTTTTAAATATAATAATTTTATCTAGTAATGCGATTCCTTAAATTCTCCGATAAAAAAACTCCATAAAAGTTTTTTTCACCCGCGTATTGTCACATGTCATTGGCTTCAAAGAGTATGTAAACAATAAAACCTTCTTGACTTACGCAAAATAATTAATTTACGCATCCAAATAATAAAATTATAGTTGAATAATTAGTAACAAAAGATATTAATAGCAACTAATTATTATTATTACATTGTAATAATAATCTGTTAAGATGTTAAAAGTACACATGCAAATCTTTTGGTTATGCGAAAGGCAGAAGGTTTTAGAGACCTTTGCCTGTTTCATTCATCAAAAGAAACTCTTTGAAAACAGAACAAACATGTGCTAAGATTCTATGCGCGCGCATCCTGAGCAGAATATGCTGGCGACAGAACGGCGGGCTTTCTCTTTCTAGCATATATGCACGTCCCATTCGTTTAGTTTTAAGTACAGTCTCGACCGATAGGTATTTACTTTTAAAATTGTTTATTATTATTGTATAATTAATTGAATGATTTCATTTATATGTTTATTTTATCTCTACTACTAGGCCATTATTATTTTGCAATTTGCATTTAATTTAATTAGCTATGTTTATAAGTTAATGTCACATAGATTACTGAAAAATGTTCAGCACTTTGATCTGATGGTTTTAATCATGGTGTAACGTATAATTGTCCCATTAACGTGAACGTTTTATGATTATATAAACATTGTCGAAAATGAATGTCGGAATTGACGAGCATTGAAAATTCTTAAACGTTTGACGTTTGAATTTTGACTAATTCGTATTTTGAATTTAACAGCATACATTGTGACAAAAAATCGAGAGATTCGATTCTAAACCTAGATTTTGAGACCTAATTACCGTGTAATGGCGAGAATTATGGTAAAATGGTAAATTATATCTGAACGCCCTAAAATTAACCTTTTAATTAAACCATAAATCTTTGAGTCACTGCATGTTTCATACCGATACTAGGTTCCTTAGTCACTTGGTCATTGTCCTTTGGCACAATTAAAGTTTATATAGAGATGGTGTGCAGAAAGCTACTATTTTTATATAATATACAGAAGAAATAAATGAAATTAATAAAAATAAAAACATTACACACACTACCACGCGTTTGACACAAGATACTATACACACAAGATACTCTTGGCTACCTTAGAATTACATATGACATTTAATTGAATTATGGTCGAATTTCGAACTCTGGGCGACCACTAGTACACATAACTAGCCAAAAACAGATTACTATGATGGTGCTGATCCATGCGTCATGTTCGTGAACGGGCGCCGTCAGTGGGGACTGGTCATCTCTTAGCTGCCAAGGCTTATTTTGAAATTATTTTAATTTTTGAATTGTTTTTGCTTTATTACGGACGCTTTTAACGTGCACGTCTCTCTACATTGTTCTCACATGTATAATTACAACTTTAATGATGTAACCAATATTTTGTAACAATATTCTGATTTAAAAGAGTGTCCGTGGAGTTTCTTGCCCGTTCTTCTCCATAGGAACCTACTACGCGTTGGAATGGGCAACTAGCTTCATATTTCTGACTGACCGACCCCTTGACAATTCAAAAGTGCCTGTAATTGGTTTATTTGAAATAAATGCTTTGAGTTTGAGTTTATCTATTCCATTTCACTACAAATAATTCTAAATTCATTTCTAAGTTTTAATAAGTTATCAACTATCTTTTGTGAACTCTGGCCGAGATCATGATAGTTCTTCGTTTTAATTGTTATTTGAAAACTTCTAGTTATACCGAGTTAGACAGACTGCTTTACTTGTCCTTGATTCAGAAATATTTAGGGTGTTCGAATAGTATCTAACCCGCTGTACTACATTACTATCCTCCTAAAGAGTCCGAAATATTAAGCAAATAGTATTCTTTTTACCATTGTCACTCGAAAAAGGGCATTTTTTTCATCGATAACAGTGAATAAAACTGTCTTTTACTCACAAGAGAATAAAAACATTTTGAATTTGGAAATGAAATGAAATGAAATGAAATGAAATGAAATGGAACAAGCACGAACTATACAAACAACGTACAAAAATAAATGAACCGTACTGAAAGTACCTATTGGCTGGATAGACGGAGTTATTCCTTCCTAGAAGCTTTACAATTAAATAAAATAAAAAATATCCCGCCAACTTTAGTTAGGATCTTTTCAATCCGTTATCGTGGTTGTAATCATTTTAATTTATATTAAAAAAAAACGTGTTTTTTATGGATTGTGTGGGCTGCAATAACACACACATATTTATTTATTATTTAATATCATTGGAAAATGAGACACTGAATACCACTGACTTCGAAATCATTTCGTTCTAAAGCAGCAATTATGGTAGAAAATTTGATACCGCCAAAAATGTGATACATATACTCATAAATAACATAACATCACACCCTGTTTCCCCGAAGGGTTGGGCAGAGGCATACCTTTAGTTCACCCACATTTTGCCAGTGTTTTTAAGTCCCATGTAATAGGGGGTGAGCTTATTGCCATCAACCGGGCACAATTCCAGACTCCGGGCTGCTATTGAGACATTCCTGATGGAAAAACCCAATAATACTTTACCCGACCTGGGAATCGAACCCAGGACCTCATGCTCAGCAGTAGCGCTTGCGACCACTAGACCAACGAGGCAGTCATATAAATACTACAACTACGACAGATAAATATAAATAATATACTACTATTTATTTTCTCGCAGTCAATGGTAAAAAGTAGAGTACACAACTCGTGAAAAAATTATTTATCTCGGTCCTTGTATCCCTCGCTCCACTCAGGATTCAAATCTAGAATCCCTCACTACGCTCGGGATTCTACTCTTGAATCCTTCGCTGCTCTCGGGGTCCAACTTAGTCCCTCGAATTAAATTCCCTTTTTTTTCACTTGTTGTATAATCTACTATTTTGCTTTTTTTTTTATTTTTTTTTTATTGTTTATTAATTAAGGAATAAAATAAAATATAAACAGAAACATCACAAAAACCTCAATAGGTTAAAATAGCACAATGTGGGCAGCATTATTAGCATATTGCTAACACCCGTATTTTTCTGAATCTTCATGAAAAATGATCAAAAATTAACTTTAAAAGGTCTACCTTTTGGAGATATGGCAAAATATGTAAAGCAAGGTCACAAACGCTAATCAAAAAAATAAAATTGTATAACATGAAAAATATTAAAATAGACCCCAGGTCTAAAGTTAATTTTCGATAATACTTCATGAATATTTAGAAAGTACGGGCGGTCATATGCGGTGCCCATGGGCGGCATTGTATAAACACTAGTCCGTTCAAAGATAAGTCGGTCAATGAGCAGTTAACATAATTACATAGATAGAAAATAAATAAATAGAATATATTTTATTATGATGTACACCATAACAACCTTATGTGACCGTTGGACTGCCAAGTTATAGGTCTCGAGTTCGAACCCAAGGCACGCACCTCTGACTTTTCGGATTCATGTGCGTATTGTATAATTATCACTTGCTTCAAAAACGGTGAAGGAAAACATCGTGAGGAAACCGGCATGCCTGAGAGGTATTTCTCGACGGCATGTGAAGCCAAGTCTAGCCTAACCTATAGACTATAGACACCATTGACACCATTGACTATTGTAGCCTATGGGCTTTAAAACTCTGACACCAGGTTAGTCACCAACCACACGAAAAGAAGAATGTACATCATAAAAATTACAGACATAAATTTACAAACATCCAGTTTCTGCAACGTAAATTATCGACCCGTCAAAACTAAACGCAATTCAAGTGATCCGATCGGCTGTAATTAATTCAGTTACCTAATCGAGGCAGTTTACGCGCGCTTGACAAATTGTTAGCTTTTATATTTGTGTTGATTTTCATTCCAGAAACCAGAAAGACTACCTCGAAACCAGCGTTCAAGGCGAGCAAAGAGAATACTCAATAGTCAATCAATCAACCTAGCCTTTTCCTAAATATGTTGGGGTCGGCTTCCAGTCTAACTGGATGCAGCTTAATACCAGTATTATACATGGAGCGACTGCCTATATGTCCTCTACAACCCAGTAACTGGGTAATACGATACCCATTGGTAAGACTGGTTGTCAGACTTTCGGGCTTCTGACGACCCATAACGACTGTCAAAGATCCACGAAAGACAGCCGGGACCAACGGCTTAATGTGCTTTCCGAGGCACGGATGAGTCTCAGTATGTAAAGATGGTCACCCATCCACGGACGAACTCCGGCAAAGCATAGCTTAACCTGATGGATCGACCCGTGCGGCTGTTTTTACTTAGCCACGAGCTCCTCCAGAATACTACGAGAATACTCCTAAGTAAGGCAAGTAAAACGCTCTGTTCTTGGTACGGACGGCCAAATTGACATAGCCGGCTTCATTTAGGATTAATGGTTTACTGACCAAGATTCCTAGAGGCTAGTACAACTCTGCTATCTTATCTTACTGTACTGGACAACTGGTGTCTTGAAATACCTAGTCAGCCAAACAATTGTATTGAACAAGTTTATACACGTGTCCAGTCTAAATAAGAACAAATTAAATAATAATTCGTCGCCAAAGAGTCGTTAACAAAATAAGTTTATATTCTTTGTCAAGTCTTTCTGATTATTGTTTGATATAACAATATTGAATAACATAGAATTGAGGGACATTTTCAGATATTGTTTCACTCCATTTGTTGAGTAACCTACTCTATCTCATGTTGGTTACTTTATTATGTGGATCATTATTATTACTAGTCATTTTCCATATTTTTTACGCAAAAAATATGTACCTATTACAACCTTCTTCCCATATTTTTATATTCATTAATATTCACATAAATATTATTATGTTTCGCTATAACGTGTAAGCTTCAGTGTTACCGCTTTTAAAGTGTTTTATATGCACACACGCGCCGCCGCCGTGCACAAGCATGATTATATTAATAGTTTAACATAAACGCCGTGGCTTCTTTCACCCTATTTTCTTCTACCGAAAATACCTTACAAAATCAATTAACAGAGCTCCCAATGGTAAATGATTCCAGAGTTAAAGCTAAAAATAATTGTCAGCGATAGCTCTGAATTTAATACAAAAGGAGTCAATGCCGGATTTGTTCCTTAAATGAAATCCAACCGCGAGACAAAGAAGATAGATTTACGTGGAAACGTCCAAGTAATTGTGAAAAATGCGGATCGTTTCCAAGCAAAAATAAAGGCTGTAGCCACAGACTACTGAAATTTAAACTTTATGTAGAACAACTTTCCATTTATTTTCGATCGGTGGCTACTTCTCAGTCCTTAAAAGCATGTTAATATAGAAGTCTGGATAAACCCTAAACGTTTTCGTTGGCGCATTTGTTACTAAATCCGGCCGAATTATATCCCGCAGGAATAAATTATGAGGGCGGGCCATTCCCTCTCAACAGCACGGCTAAACTTTAATTAAGCTGCATTTCGACTGAAATGGGTTCCCCTTTCAAACATTTAGAGGCAACTTCGTACAGTCAAATGATGCCCAACTTTATATTACATAGACCTGGTGTTCTGAAATACTAGACATTTTGTGGTCGTGCAAAAATGCTGGGAGGTTCACCCCCTTTGCCTCCTCATGAAATGACTTCATTTTTCCACGTAATACGATGAAAGAATTCGAATAGGCTCATTAGTGCTTTTTCCAGTTGCATGTTGAAAACATAATAAATAACTTTAAAAACGACAACTTTGTTAATGACGTGTGAAATACAGCTTGTGGTGTTTTATGTTCTGTTTTAACGAGAACTTTAAAGCAGGCGAAATGCCTAATAAAACAGCAATAATGGGGGAAGCAAGGATATTTTGTAATACATTGAACTTTATTGTTTTTACAAATCCTGGAGTTATTAAAGATAAAGATAAAGATAAAGATCATTTATTTGTATAAACATGTGTGACATGATACATAGAATGCACATAGGATGGAAAGGAGTTTAAAATTGCCGGGTTCAACATGTTTTGCCATATTCGGCGTATAAAATAGTTCATAATAATATTGGAATTATAAATTGGGAAATAATTAAATTATAGTCAAAATTCAATCAATTCAAATACCTAATTACAATCAATACCAAAAATACAGTCAACAAATAATAATAATTAAAACAATAAAATTAAATAAAACTAATTAAATTATCTAAGTTTAAAATTTGTCACTCAAAAACTCTGTAACATTATAATATCCCTTACATACAGCAATTTTTTAAACTCAACTCAAATTAAATAACGGCAACCAATTTTTTAAGCTTTTTGAGGTATCAGTCTTTGGGATTACTGTGATAGTCTTCTTCTTTTTTTAAAGCAGAGATTTTATGCCTCCCATGGGCCTCTGACTTGGCTTCACATGCCGTCGAGAAATATCACTAAATATCATCAGGCATGCCGGTTTCCTCACGATGTGTTCCTTCACCGTTTTTGAAGCAAGTGATAATTATACAATACGCACATGAATCCGAAAAGTCAGAAGTGCGTGCCTAGGGTTCGAACTCGAGACCTACGACTTGGCAGTTCGACGGTCATACCACTAGGCTATCACTGCTATTCATATTACTGTGATATTCACATAGTCGAAAGTACCATAAAATGTTGTCATAATTCCAAAAATCACTTTCATCTACTGACCAGAAATAAGATTTGCTTTTTTGGTTTAAAGTAAACCGTTTATTTCCTCGAAGCTGTTCTGTAGTTTGAGTTTTGTAATTTATATTTATACTAGACCCATTCACTCGAAATTTGAAAATCCAGCCTTTGTCTTCCGCCAAAGGAAGCCTAATATGTTTATTCAATAAAAAAGGACTTGCAAAAGAGGCACTCAAGTAAATTTTCTTTTCATTAATTAATGACATCAACCATCGAGGCAGAAGAGCAAAAAGCCTGTGTGGTGTAGCCGACGGGTCGCCATTTTAATTTTATGCAGACAAGACCCACTCAAGAGGCATGCACTGTAAGTATAGTTGTCCCGTTTTAGCATTATAATAGGGGTCATTGCCCTTTCCTTAATATCTTTCCATACTACTCAGTAGAAACCCAAATAATAAACTAGGTATGGTTTTTCGTTATTGGAACATGTTGAAGATCACGATAGTTATGAATTCAGGTCGTTAAAGAAGTTTATTTCTGGTTTTAAATGCTAGAAAATGCTAGGTGGGTCAATGACTGCTATTGCCATGCTAAAATGCAACACCTATAGTTTACAATTCCCAATGCTTTGAAAGGCTGAGTGCACAAAAAGAAGCGAAAGCAAGTGATTGAAGATAATTTGATTATCATGACCACAATGGAGTTATGGATTTTCTGTTCTGTAAGAGAGGAAAGAAAATTGAATTGGTTCTAGAGTTGGTCTTGGTCTTATGTATGGCAAAGGAAAATCTGTTGTAATTGGTTGATTACTTTCCGAGAAACAGCGCAGTGAAATTTATGGATTTTTATGAAAAATCATTCTTCATTCAGCCCTACAAAGCCCATTTTTTTTTGTACAGGCTATGCATAAGTACTACTGAATCCTACCAAAATATCCGTTGGCTAGTTTTCGAGTTCAGGTGGCTCCTCAATTCAGACGTCAGGATTGAGGAGCCACCTTTAACGTCGTATAACTTTTTAAAGGTTTTGCTACAAATTCCAGGATCCGGCCTACAAAATCGGCTAATTTACTACTAAATATTGGTGGTTCCCTCGTTCAAATATGAGACATGGCTCCTCAATCCAGACGGACACCAAGAAATATAATTGATTGAACAGTTCAATCATCAGAGTAGGAATTAAGGTAACACTCAACACTTGAAGGGAACGGAACGCTCGTTGTAGCTTCAAATGTTTTATGAGACATAAAATTCGTTGTCACTCAAACTGTCTCCAATTTCTATAAAAAGCCTCCATTATGCCCAACCCATTAGTCTCTCGTCAATGTAATATACAATAACAAACCCGTACGTTAATTCAAAATACTCAAAAACAAGTAAGCATCAACAAAGACCATCAAAACAGATATTATGACAATAATAAAATATCATTTTCATGAAAGGATCACGGGAGAGTCGAGTGGCCCGACTGCCACTAGCCTAGCAGCACAACGGAATTCAAGCTACATACTTACAAACTTGTTGCTGCATATAAAACAACAGACAATGAACTCTATTCAGCAAAAGATAAAAGAGGTATTGATGGTGTAGATATGTTTGTATAAATTGCACATTTGGCTGGCGCCCAGCAGAGATTCGGTACGTTTTGGAGACAAATCATTGAGAGAAAACAGATTCGCGCCACCATTGCACGCGACTACAGAGGAAATATCGTTTGTTATTGTTGTTTGCCCTCTTCCATTTGTAGGGGGCTTCATGAATTCGCGCAAATCTATTTTGGAGTGGAGACGCAATATTTCCTGAGAATATACTGCACTGTTTGTTGCTGTTTCTAATTGTTTTTGTTGGAATTTTCAACTGTTTTTAAAACCAGCTTTATTTGCTGTATAAAGTCTATTTGGGATAGTTGGAAAATGGTCACTTAAGTTACGAAAACTGGGGTTTAAATCCTAAGTTCTAATTTAACAATACATCCGATTTCTTAGATCTAATTAATTAATTCTAAAGATCTGCTTGCGATCGTATTCAATTATTGCATCGTAGACTTTAACTTCCTAAATTAGAAAAAAATAATGTATTTTGTTAGTAGTCTTAATTCAACCAATTTATTCATTAAATTGTTCAACTACCATTCGTTGTAGAAGTAACCTTGACAAAACCACAAGAAATATATTCAAAAATAACATAAACCAATGTCAATTTATTTAAACTTTTACACACAAAAAAGGTACAAAGGCGGACTTAATGCCTTAGGCATTTTCTACCAGTCAACCAAGGGTGGTGAAGAGATTAAATGGCAGGTGCTCTGTTTGAGAGGAACAAAGAAAAAAATTAAAAATATATCATAATGCATTATAAATAAAATAGTTACAACAGTACATAAATAGGTTATAAACTACATACACATACATATATTCAGTTTAATATATACCTGTACTATATATACGTATATATGAAATCAAGGGAGAGAGGTGTTGAGATGACTCTACTCTATTTATTGTGAAAATAACTCCGCAGTTTCCGCTTAAATGCATACCGAATGGTGGCCGTCCTGTTATCAAGAGGAAGCGCATTCCAAAGAAGAATGGACTGAATATGAAAGGAAGAATGAACAAAGTCAGAAGTATGAGAAGGACAAAGTTGGAGAAGATTGTTAGACAAACGCAGATTCTTGGTGTGTGAAGAACATAGATATTGGAAGTGGGACACAAGATAAGAAGGAGGACTGGAAGAGTTGAGAAGGGAGAAAAAATCAATATTCAATATTTTTGGGGTCAATATTTTCCAACCATGTCCCACACAACTAAACGTCACACTCACCCATACACTCACATACCATTATCCCATGGGGAGACAGAAGTGACAGAAAGCCACCTGCTATGATCTTTACATACCTACTCCTTTTGCTTCGTTTACGTTCATACATCTGATCATACATGCACGACGGAAGCGAGTATTACGTGCCTGACCTTTCTGAAGAACATCACCAATTGATGTCCATTGGTGATGTTCTTCAGAAAGGTCATTCATTTCGTACCCAAAAATTAAAGTATACGGCCAGAAAAAGATAATGCTATTTTCTTATATGGAAATAACATCTTGAACATTTTCTAACGAAAGTCTACAATTAACCCCCTGGCTGCTATTTGAGTTTGAAAGTAGGTGCCACAAATCATATTTTTGCCAAAAATGTTTTGGACATTCGTTTGAAGACGCAAACATTTATTGCCCTTTGTAGAAATGGACATGAGCATTGAGCGTTAGGTATAATAAGGCATGATAAGTATTAAATAAAATAACGAGAAAAGGATTGAGGTAAATGTTTTTTTATTATAAAATAGCAGGCAGCTAGGCTGGTGGAAAATCCGCTCTTAAGCCCCCCAGAAGCTGTTTGATTCCGTCATACACGAGGGTAAAACGCCACAATTTTTAGTATTTTCTAACATAAATAGCAGCGGAAGGGTTAATTGTATACGCTCATTGTAATAGTAAAGAATGTAGAGGGTGTTATTTTCCATAAGAAAACCGTTTTTTTTTTAACTTTTGTTTTTGGGAACAAAATGTTCGAAACTTGAATGATGTCCTATAATACATGTCCTTCTAGGGCGTCCCCTCCCAGAATTTCCATTCACATCTGCCTTGTACCTTACACTCACACAGAATAATAACATATTACAACATCCCCAAACTAATAACAAAGGTCGATGACGACACTCCAACTTACTGAATATCAAAACAAAATTATGTCCTCGCGATGACAACAGATAGTAAGTCATCAATCATAGTGTCACGCGACCATCATTCCGTGATAATTACTTTCGTTTAATTATTAAAATGTCAATCATTGCTTATTCAGTTCCTCGATGTGTAAGGCTCTTTCTTGATTAACGTAATATTTAGATTAAATTGGGGAATTTTGCCAAAAGACTAAGAAGTATAGTGGCCTGGAGATTTTCACTAGAGCATGTGATTATATAGAGTAATAACAAATCTTTCACTGATAAAAAGAAAGAAAGAAATTAGGTTTATTTGCGGTAACCATGGCGCAAATAAAGAACACATACGTACATAAATACGCGTCACATCCACGCAAAACGGCCATCGGTGAGCATAATGCTGCGACTCTATGCGAGACGAAGTCCCAACGTTGTTTTTAGCGACAGCCAGCGTTGACGTGATGACGTCAACCAGTTAGTAGATGGTTTGGTGATCGTATTCAGGCAGTCTTCGCTAATAATTATTTTGGTGTAAGTCCTTAGTCGCCCTATAGAGAGAGTACCCCCTCGTGCCTCGGAAAGCACGTTAAGCTGTTGGAGGACTGCCAGGGTCACGGGAAAGTCCGAAAGGGATACCGTGGCCCCTGGCAACACACAGGCAATTGAAGGAACATAGGTGGATCTTAGTCAGTTATAGTCTGACACGCCCTCCCGCTCCGTTCAGAGCGGGAGAAGTTATTTGATAATTTCCGACATTTTTGTTATTTTAAAAAAGCTCTTTTATGAACATATTAAAAAAAAAAACATGAAGATACAGCATCCAGATGATTCTAACATTTTTAATAATAGCTACTCTTTTTGTACTTACCTCGAGGGTCATGGCCTCCGGGCAATGGATATGGATTTCCAACAGTGCGAGTGGCCTCTGTTTGATTCCTCCCTGTTTAGCTCCGGTCTGTGTCATTGTCACGGGGGAATGGTGGTCCTCAGTTATATGTGACGTGTTTGCTGTGTGTCTTTCTGAAGCTGCATTATCTTGATAATGGACAGTAGGTATTGTTAGGTCTTGAAATGAAACTATGAATACTTTATATAATTTATTGTTTATGAAAGGAACAACACGTTGCCCTCCCGCGCACTCCCGAATATTACTTTCTGCAATGTGAATCAGAAAACCCACATCAAAACACAAATACGCTACCATATTCTGTGCAATCCTCTGCACGTGACCGCACTTAATCCAACTGATAATCACTTGGCTTAGGCCCGTGTTATCAGCTCTTGCCGGCTAGCCGAGAACATAAAATAAATGTCAAACTAATAATAATAATATATTGTTTATTTTTTATACTCCCGAATATTATTCGTCTATCGACCTGTGCGTGCCGATCGTTATTGCTGCCCGCCCTGATACACAGGGTTGGGACAACAATTGGATTATCATTATCAATATATAGTTCAATAAAGGTCAGAAGGAATACCAATTTTATTTAAGGTTAGGCTGGGATTATGTTCAATGTATCCATGTCATCCCACTAAAATAATATCAAAGAATCCATAAATAACACTATCAAAATGTACCTATTAGCTTATTTAACGATTTGACCGAAAAAAGCTTGGTTGTCTTCTGCCAACCCCATGCCTCGATGCCTACCGTTATGCAAATGGCCGCCACGCCATCGAGGCGCAAACAATTCCCATGGTGCATCTACGAAACTATGGTGTATCAATGTAGACTTAAATTATGGATTGTTAGTGTATTATCGAAATTAGTATAATTACTCAAACAGTAAAAAGAGGAAAACACACTATACACCACAGAGTACTAATAATACTAAAACTGTAAACGTATAGAGTAATTACATATTATAGCTACAAGTAACAAGTAAGTTTACTTGTTTTATATTGTCATTGTATGGTCTTAGTTTATACATATTATTTCTTAAATTTATGTTAGGAACAAATACAGATACTTATATTTGTTTTACTTATATGTATAATCACACATATTTCAGTGAAAATTATTACTAACCCGATTTAATAAGTCACGCAGCGCAGGGGGACGTCAATATGTCCTTCCATAGGTAATTGCTAAAAACCAGCGCTGTTGACGTTAGGTTCGTCCGAATTCACAGCATTTCGCTGAGCAATGACCTGTTCTTGCACAGATGCGACGCACAGCATAATGTTTCTTATTATTTGTTACAAAAGTAGTAACTCTGCAATCAGCATTCTATTTTTGTTATGTTTTTGTTGTCATTTGCCAATGTCGCAAGAGTAATTACGCATTATTAGTTCAACCGGGTTTCAGGCTGGCTAAAGTGGACTCATCTTTCATGGGGTACTGTTTAAAATGTTACAATAAAATACGTGTAAGTATTAATAATTAATATTTATTAGTAAGATTCAAATTTCGTTTCATTTAGTTGAAGTATGTTGGGAATACTTCAACTAAATGAAACGAAATTTAAATCTTATATTAAACGCACACTATGCAGCCAAGCATATTATAAGTTGGGAGATTATATCGCTGATAAAAATGCTTGGCTCAACGCTGGTCTTGCTCCACAAGGGCGCATAAACGAATAGATTAGCATTTGAAAATACTGTTGGAGCTGCTGAAGATTTAAAAAACTATCTTTGCATTGTATAAATTCAATCTCATAACATTGTATAATTGCATAGCACATGTTGAGTACTATGTACCGACTATAAAGCTACCATTTAAGTACTGGATATGTCTTTCATTGACTTGAATGTGCCTTGGCGGCTGAGAGTATGTCATGCTCACTCTAATGTCTCGCTGACGGTGGCGATGTGATGGATCATTTAGCTCCCTTCAAAATGGTTGAGCTGAATGGTGCTAATCCATGCGTCATGTTCGTGAACGGGCGCCGTCAGTAGGGACTGGTCATCTCTTAGCTACCACGGCTTATTTTAATTTAATTAAATTTTTTAGTTTTTATTTTTGTTACGGACGCTTTTAACGTTTTGCATCGTTCTCACATGTATAACTTCAACATGAATGATGTAACCAATTTTTTGTAACCATATTATGATTTAAAAGAGTGTCCGTGGAGTTTCTTGCCCGTTCTTCTCCGTAGGTACCTACTACGCTTTGGAATGGGCATCTAGCTTCATCTTTCTGACTGACGGACCCCTTGACAATTCAAAAGTGCCTGTAATTGGTTTATTTGAAATAAATGCTTTGATTTTGAGTTTGAGATTGTCTTTGGTCCGTGGCCTTGATATCAACCAATGAACAACATTGTTTTTATTTTTATTTATTGGTTGAACACGAGGCCTTTGGCTACTTTAGTATGTGTGTATTTTATGTGTTTTTATCTTTATACTCGTATGTGCGTTTTGTTTGTGCAGAATAGACACTTTTTTTTTCTTGCTTTTTTTTCGTTTCTCTTGGTCCCGGCTGTCATTTGTAGATCTTTGACAGTGGTTACGGGTCGTCAGAAGCCCGAAAGTCCGACAACCGGATCAGTCTTACCAAGGCGTGTTACCCAGTAACGGGGTTATGGAAGTCAGATAGGCAGTCGCTCCATGTAAAATACTGTTGGGAAAAAGCAGATAATGATGAAACAGAGACGGAGTGAATTTCCCCATGAAAAATTTAGCTAGATGGTCCTAAGTTTGTAAATGGTAGAGTTTTATTACTAGTTTATTATGTGTGTTAATTGTAGCGTAGACGAGCAAACCTTAATTATGAATTTCACATCACAACCTAGTTTGTATATTATGTTACATCGTGGAAATACATAAATTCGGATAGTAAGCTGGCTTTAAGTATACTCAGTAACTTGCCGTCGATTTATTGGAATAATTATAAAAACCAGTCAATCTGCCTAGCCTTCTCCCAACTATGTTGGGGTCTGCTTCCAGTCTAACCGGATGCAGCTGAATACCAGTATTTTACATGGACTGACTACCTATCTGACCTCCACAACCCAGTGGGTAATACGATACCCCTTGGTAAGACTGGTTGTCAGTCTTTCAGGCTTTTAACGATTGTCAAAGATCCACAAATGACAGCCGGGACCAAAGGCTTAACGTGCTTTCCGCGGCACGGAGGAGTCTCGGTATGTAAAGATGGTCACCCATCCACGGACCAACACCAGCAAGCATAGCTTAACCTGTTGGATCAACCTGTGCGGCTATTAATACTTAGCCACGAGGACAGAAAAACAAATTGATAAAATTATTGAACTCTATAAACTGTTTATGATTCATTCTTTAGTAATTGAGTTATAACTATAACACGTCTTTAATGATAACACGTAGTGGACTTTTTTAGCGTTTCCTACTTGGACTTCTTTAGCATTTTAAGCCTTAGCTCAACCTTGACCAAACGACCTTCAAAATGTTTCCTTAACAAATAAGACATTATCATAAAATAGACCGAGCACCTAATCCCAACTAATTTTCTGACAACTCAAAATATAACCTAATAAAACTAATTTAACAGTCGAAAACCGTTGTTCTTTCCAAAATTACGGTTATTACTCGAACGAAATTGGTGTAAACTTGTCGAAAAACCGAACCTAAATACAATCACGCGAAAATAAAATAAAAAAACGAACTCGTTAAGACTTGTTAAATATATGGGCGTATGCACCAAGTTTCTTTGAAACACTCCAAGTTTACTATAATGGGTGCTTATCGAGGGGGCCGATCAGTTCTTTCCATCGAAATTTTCTTTTGGTTGGCACACAATTAGCTCTGATAGCTTTTTGTACCGCGTCATGCTTGCGTGGCGGGTAGGGTGATCCGGTTATGGTTGGTGCATTCGACGCTTAGCTGTAAAGTTTGAAATATTGTATTTGACTCTGTTGTTACTGAAGATGACGTTGAAAATCAGGTATTTATTATGCAGGGAAGGGAAAATGTTCGCTTTTTGATTTTTTATAGTATCATAATAATCAATCAATAAATCTGCTTAGTCTTTTCCCGGCTATGTTGGCGTCGGCTTCCAGTGTAACGGGATGCAGCTGAATACCAGTATTTTACATAGAGCGACTGCCTATCTGACCACCACAACCCAGTAACTGGGTAATACGATACCCCTTGGTAAGACTGGTTGTCAGACTTTCGGGTTTCTGACGACCCGTAACGACTGTCAAATATCCACGAATGACAGCTGACACCACTGGCTTAACGCGCTTTCCGAGGTACGAAGGAGTCTAGGTATGTAAAGACCCATCCCCGGACCAACCTTGACAAGCATAGCTTAACCTGATGGACCGACACGTGCGGCTGTTATTACTTAGCCTCATAAATTAATATCGTAACATTTGAATGCTATCGAATACTATTGCTTTGCTTTTGATAGATATGTTTGTTCTGTCTTACGAGTTTAATAAAGCACTGTAAAGTAGGAAAACATGATACTGTTCAGAATATTAATTAAATATTGTCAAAGCTACTAAATAATTCATAAACTTCTGATTTTGGAGTAATAACACTGTCAATAACAGGAAAGCAACATCATAGCGAGCTTTTCTAATTGGTTCAAGGGCTCTCACTGTTAGTTTAGTTTGTTGAAACCAATGTGAAAAGTAAATCAATCATGGTACGCAGTTACATAATATGGAATTTCAACTTATTAACGCTTTGGTTTAGAAATGTTTTAATATAGAAATGGAATCCTATTTGTTAAGTATTTAGGTAATTTTTGTTTATTCTCTGAATTCAACCCTCAAAAAGAAAATTCCATTTCTAATGGCCTGAAAACTATCGATTTAATTCAGTTTTGTAGTGAGTAAAGCCACCGATTGTAACATTAGGAAAAAGACCGTTGACAATTTGATATGGAGTCACGATTCTCAGCAGTGAGAGAGCGATTGAAAAGAGAGAGAGTAGTGAGTAAATGGTATCTCAGAAAATAATCTCAAATCTATTAGGTATTAGGCATCATTTTTATCTGTAATTTGTAGATCTTTGACAGTCGCTACGGGTAATTAGAAGCCCCATCCTAACAACCAGTCTTACCCCTTGGTAAGACTGGTATCGCGTTACCCAGTAACTGGTTTGTGGAGGTCAGATATGCAGTCGCTCCATGTAGAATACTGGTATTCAGCTGCATCCAGTTAGGCAGGAAGCCGACCCTAATATAGTTGGAAAAAGGCTAGGCAGATTGATTGATTAGAAAATTATCATTTTTACAAAAAACATCTCTGGTTAATAATGCATTACAGAGAATGATAGATTGTTCCTTTAAGGTTGATTTTTGCATGTTATTTATCTATCCACATTGTTTACGAAGAGAAATTTCTGCAAAGTTTCCGGGAACAATAAAATAAGGAACGTGACGGCGGCGCGGGAGACGAATGGCGGAGCAGAGGCGTTATTTCGGAAAACTTTTCACCGTTTTCCCTTCAAATTGCACTTGGCGAACGAATTAAACAAAATTTGTTTTTTAGCCTTATTGCTTTTTGGCGGATGCTTGTTATAATACGTTTTATTTATGTAAAGGTATTTATCATTGGCTTGAATTTTTCTTTGTGAAGAACTGTTGGTGAAAATGCGCTGCGTGTTTCAAGCACCATTAAACGTCTTAAATATCGTCGATATTTCTCCATTTCCACTTTCGAATGTTGTATTTGATTGTGTTCTGTTGCTTATGCCAATTGTAGCATATTTTATTTTAAGTAAACATTTTTAGACCAACTTTCGTTCACTTTTGTAATGAGCGACCCGGTTTCATCGCACGGTTTTTTGCGTATTGTCAAAACATAGAGATTTTTTATTATTAAGTTTTTTAATTATTTATTAATTATACACAAAAACCTTCTGAAATAAATTATCTAAAGAATGGTAAAAACTGCATCAAAGTCTGTTGCGTAGTTTAGAAGAACGAAGCGGTCACAGACACGAAAAGAATAATAGATATTATAGAAGATAATCTGTGTAATAAAAACCGGCCAAGTGCTAGTCAGACTAGCACACGAAGGTTTTCATATCACCGTACAATATTTAGCAAAAAAACACGTTTCTTGTATACCCTTTAACTTTATTTAATTTTTATTATTTTTTGTTATAATACACAATCTGTGAAAATTTAAACTATCTCCCTATTACGGTTAAAGAGATACAGCTCGCTGACAGACGGACAGCGGAGACTTATTAATAGGGTCCCATTTGGCACCCTTCGGGTACGGAACCCTAAAAATTAAATGATGTTCATTGGTAAGCGCATAACTTCAGAACGGCCGGACCATTTATGCAAATTTTTGTTTTAAAATGTTCGTATTATTCCGAATCAGTTCTTACGGAAAGAAAAATTCGCAAAGTTGCCGGGAATATTTGTGCATTGTCTATGGAATGTTGTTGTTGTTGTCTATTTGTGATTTCCTGAGCGAGTTTCAATCAATCTTCTTTCTTTCTTTCTTTATGAATTATTGAAATTTGGACAGGACAACGTCTGTCGGGACACCTAGTACAGATATAAAAAAAAACGTATACCGTAAGGTACCTAAGTATATGCCCACGATGACATAAATGCACCCAATATCCTTTATGTTCATGCTTCAACGTTTTGTAGCAAAATGTTGACGGTATTGTTGGTACGTATGCCGCGCCATCGCGTCAGAGCCTTGTGTCATCGATATTATTCAGCCAAAATATTTTCTAATGATCAAAGGCTTCCCGTAATGAGCGCAGACAGCTCCGCTCATTATGATTTAATATGCCTCTCGTACCTAGACTGAAACTAACTCTAGGTAGGTATCGTTTCTTTGTTATCGTGCTTGCATGACACAAACAAAGGCACGCAAAGGAGAATGCACTGAATTTTTGGACTAGCTTTAGTGAAAAAATTCGACTGCCAAGGAAGGGCTCTTTATTTTTTTTTTTTTTTTTTTTTTTTTTTTTTTTTTTTTTTTTTTTCTGTAATTTGTATGGTGTGCATAATAAAGAATATTCTATCTATCTATTCTATCTATCTCTTTTCGCTCGTATCTTATAAGTATGTATGTATATTTGTATGTAAAGGTTAAGGTTAAGTTCTTTATTACCTCTTATTTTCCAACCGACTGGATGGATTTCGACTGTTAAGGTATCGTTATATTCGTCTTAAAAACCCAAGTGTCTTTAGATAGATTTTTGAAAAAAAAAACTTTGTGGCGGATTTCTGGCGAGAAATAGTAATACGTTAATAAAATTAAAATAAACTAAACCTATCGAATAAGGTACAAAATATAGGGGATTACAAAAAAGTATTTATGATAAATGTTTAAATTAGGAATAATAAATTGGTTAAACAAAAATTTGATAGCGTAAAAATGGCCTGCGAAACTATAAAATTCTATAGATTACATAAAATTTTTGTTTTTTAATATAAAGTTACATAAAGGCCTACTGCTCAATTATTAATACATTTGCAACCCAATAGTCCTTTAACTAACTTCCCTCTTCTCTTTTTGTGCTTTATGGTAAGATTTTATATTTTCTATTAATCCCCTGAAGATTTGAGAGACAAAAAACCGGTCAAATGCGAGTTGGAGTCGCACACGAGTCTTTCTTTTAGTTATTTGTTTTAAATACTTTCATTTAAAAAAAAAACGTTCTTTTAAACTATACGCTGAATATTTAACTTTATTTTATTTTGATATTTTGCTATAGCGGCAATAGAAATACAAAATCTGTGAAAATTTAAACGGTCTATCTGTTACGGTTCATGAGAAATAGCCCGCTGGCAGACAGACAGACGGACTGACAGTGGAGGCTAAGTAATAGAATTTTTTGGCACAGAACCCTTAAAACCGGCCAAGTGCGAGTCCACACACGAAGGGTTCGTACCGTATTAAGATCGAGCAAAAAAAGCTGAAAAAAAAAATATATTATACGAAAATTAATTCATTAATTTCTTGTATGGCTTAGTAATAACACAATAACATTATGTTGATAGCAAAAGCCTCTTTTTTAACCACATATGGCACAGAAATAACCCTGATTCTATATGTTCCAAATGTAATGTTTTTAACGCACTTAAAAGCTGTGTTACTGTACAAAAGTAGGCAGTATTAATCAATCCCGAGTCATGGTGGCGAATGCTTGGCACTCCATGTTTCCACGTCGCGCTGTAATTTATGTCCTCCTGATAGTGCTGCGAAATGCTTGTTTTCATAATATTTTTTCATTTTATTACGTATAGTGAAAATAAGCTGTTTAGTTGTAATTAAACACGATAAAAACATTCTCGATTGTTCTGTATTTCGGTAAATTTTAGCTATTGTATTTAGTACATTTGTAATTGATAATATTGAACGATTATATTATTATCGATTTATAGACGGTATTGATATTATCATTTAAGCCAGAATAACAATAATTTTGAAATTGAATGGCGGATGTTCTAATAACCTCTACTTTTGAAAATTAAATTTAGCTTTTGAAAATCTGGAAAGTTTACAATAATAAATAAAATCACAGTGAGAAAATCGACCAACTACTAAAAAATATTATTGAGTAGCGACGCACCCGTAACATATTAGTTACGGGTATTCCCGATAAAGCGCTGTTTAATTATAATAACACCTTTTTGTGAAGAAAGAAGAAAAAGAAGGCTGCGCCGCGCCGTGCACGCGCGGCGCTGCAGCGCCCTAGGCCCGCGCGTCTGCGTCAGTGCGCCACCTCCATCAAAACAAGTGTCATTTAATGACTGTTATCGTTTTATTTTTGTGAATTTCTTTATATATTATTGTTTAAGTGTTTTTTGTTCATTTAGGTAAGTTTTTAAATACATATGTTAAATGCCGGCTGTAGCGATGCCGGAAATAGTGCTAGTCAACCTGCCACATCGCTCGATGTCCAGGTGAGATGTCCCCACTGCTCCCAGCCGCGCTTCTTCAAAGGCGAACGGGGGCTACGGATACACTATGGCAAGGTTCACAAACCACATAGTGTACCTTTGTGCCCCCCAACCCCATCTCCAACATCAACAACTTCAGATAAAAGTTTGTGGAATACGCTGGCAAAATTCAAAAATTCTACTCCAGTATTAAAGAGAGTTCCCCGGGGCGCGAGGCGGTCCGTTGCACTGAGTTTAGCGCAATGTCTCCGCCTTGCGACCCAGGAGAACTCAAAAAGTGCCTGGGAACAATTACTTACCTTCCCTTATAGGATTCTACATGTCCAAAGAAATTTGGCAACAAAAAATACTTTGACAAATCAAATTAAAGATAATTGCAACAATTCGACCCTCATTTTAGATCCAAAATTACCTGTTTCTAATAACCCTTCACGAAGAGGCTTATGTTCACATGTAGAATCCAAATTAAGTGAAGGTGACATCAGGGGAGCGGCCAGGCTACTGTTCAGTAGCGATGTGGTGGCGCCCTACTCTCCAGAAACCCTTACTGCCCTGGAGAGTAAACATCCAGCGCCTGCCGATGGTCTCACCTTCCCCGACCCCCCCCACCCTCCTGATCCGGATTCAATACCTCTAAGCGTTACTGCCCCCCAGCTGATTGCTGCCGTGAGCTCTTTCCGAAGTGGTTCCGCCGGCGGCCTCGACGGCCTGACTCCTCAGCACTTAAAAGACTTATTGAGTTCAGGCGCCGGGGAAGCTGGTGAGTCACTTTTGAAGGAGCTTGCGGCTCTAATTAATCTGATGCTCAACGGCGGTGTGAATGATGCCGTCGTCGATGTCTTGTACGGGGCCAATTTATGTGCCCTGCGCAAGAGGGACGGCGGCATTCGTCCCATTGCCGTTGGGTGTACCTACAGGCGTACGGCAGCTAAAATATGCTGCAAATTATATGGAGAAACTTTAAAAAACAAGTTCCAGCCCCTACAGCTTGGCTTCGGATCCAAAGGGGGCTGCGAGGCTGCCGTACATGCCCTTTCCAGTTTTTTAAACTCCGGTAAAGGTGAGGTCATCCTCAAGGTTGACGTTAAAAATGCCTTCAACTCCATCAACAGGGACACTTTGTTGGCTGAAGCTAAAAAAGAGCTACCGGAAATTTATGGTTTTTTGTGGCAGTGCTACAGGCACCCTTCAAAATTACTATATAAAGACAACGTTTTGGAATCTGCAGTTGGATGCCAACAAGGTGATCCTCTCGGGCCAGTCATTTTCAGCTTAGCTATTCACCCCATAATACAACAACTAAATTCAAAATTTAATGTGTGGTATTTAGATGATGGGACTCTAGGAGGCGACGTAGATAGTGTTCTAAAAGATCTCCAATTTCTAAAGCAGCAGTTCCAATCTATCGGCCTCGACCTCAACTTCTCAAAATGCGAAATTTACCTTTGTGACAATACTGACAGACAATTGACCATTCAGAAATTTAATTCAATTACCCCAGATATCAAAATTTTGGAAAAAAGTTCACTGCACCTCCTAGGTTCCCCAATTTTAGAAGACAGTTTTTCACCTTTCATTGACGGAAAAATTGAACATTTTAACGATATTTCGGATAGACTTTCTAAAATTAACTTACATTCGGCATTCACCCTTATCAGATACTGCTGTTTCGGTCCAAATTTTATGTATTTTCTCCGCTCTTCCTCTCTATGGAAAAAGCCACACCTTTTAGACAAAATTGATCAAATTATTCGAAGTACTCTGACATCAATTATAAATGTGGCATTGGACGACCGCGCGTGGCTGCAAGCTACACTACCCATTCGCTATGGTGGGCTCGGCGTCCGCAAAATTTCTAGTGTAAGCTTACCGGCGTTCCTGTCCTCGGTCCACAGCACCGAAAAGTTAACCAGAAAGATCTTAGCCGCTTCTCAGGTTGACTCTGAAGTGCCGTGTTTGACTGATGCGATGAACGCCTGGAAAGTGGCTTGTCCGGATACGGAGAAGCCCGAAAACCCGTCTTCCCAGAGACAGTGGGATGAGCCGCTCTGCAGGTTGGTACGGAATAACCTCTTTAATACGTCCACCAATACTGCTGAGCGTGCCCGCCTGCTGGCTGTGGGAGAATGGGAGTCGGGCCTCTGGCTTCAGGCGCTACCGTCACCCAACATAGGCACTATGCTGGGTGACACCACTTTTCGGCTCGCTACAAGTCTGCGTCTGGGCGCTCCTTGCGGGGCTCCGCATCGCTGTCAATGCGGTGAAGCAGTCGACCGCCTCGCACACCATGGCCTTTCCTGCAGCAAGAGCGCTGGTCGGTTGGCACGGCACGCAAGCATTAATGACATCATCCGTCGGGCTCTTGTCACCGCCGGGGTGCCAGCTGTTTTAGAACCCAATGGCTTGGCACGCGACGATGGGAAGAGGCCAGATGGAATGACCATTATGCCTTGGAAGTTGGGTAGGCCTTTGGTGTGGGATGCAACCTGTGTCGACACCCTTGCGCCATCCCATCTTCCTAGCACGGCGGGCTGTGCCGGGGCGGCTGCTGCAGGTGCAGAAAACCTCAAACGGCGCAAATATAACAACCTTATTGGTAGCTATATTTTTGAGCCGTTTGGGGTTGAAACACTAGGGCCGTGGGGTCCGAGTGCTCATCGAATATTTCGGGACATCGCTAAGCGGTTGGTCGACTCTTCACGTGACCAGAGGGCTGGCCAATTCTTAGGCCAAAGAATCAGCATTGCCATCCAACGTGGCAATGCTGCCAGCCTTTTGGGCACTTTTCCCGCTGACAGCGATGCGGACGAATTTTTTGATGCCCAATGAGCTCTTCCCTTTATTTTATTTAATTTTTTTCTTTACATTCTTGTACATAATATATATAATAGTTAGTTGTAACACGACGGTACCTACATGTAATAAATTTTATGGGGTTTGGTAATGAGGTTGCATTGGGAAAAATTTACCCAGAGGGGTTATAATTATTGTTTATTTAAGAGACTAAAAGTGACTAACTGTTGTTAAAAAAGTGAGTAACTGTTTTGAGTTTCATTGAGTTTTTATTTATTATTTACATATAAATTTACTATTTCAAATACTAAAGTATAATTATATATTATGTACAAATATATAAAGGAAAAAAAGAAATAAAGGGAAGAGTTCATTGGGCATCAAAACATTCGTCCGCGTCGCTGTCAGTGGGAAAAGTGCCCAAAAAGCTGGCAGCGTTGCCACGTTGGATGGCAATGCTGATTCTCTGACCTAAAAATTGCCAAGCCCTCTAGTCACGTGAAGACTCGACCAACCGCTTGGCGATTTCCCGAAATACTGGACACAACTGCTATGTATTGTTTATTGTATACTACTTTAAACGTCCTTTTAATGCCATACATGAATTGTACAAGTTACATACAGCTGTAATTATTTCAAAGGTTAGGTGTTAACCACAGTCTTAATTCAGTTACTGTAATTTTCTTGAAAATATCATGTAGACACAACATATTATTAATCAAATATACCAATTTTCATCCCAAATTGAAAACGACAAATCCAAATCAACCAAGGGGGAGTTCCACGCCCCAAATTCGTTCTTACAAATCAGATTGATAAAATGGCCATATTTATCGCTTCACTTATGTATCGATATCGCTTCACCTAGTATCGATATAGCTTCAAGGATAAATAAAATTCAATAGGAAAGTCACAAGTCGCAACATATGGCCCGAAGCGAAATGTCGGACGGTGAAATTCAATCGCTTGAAAGCTTCTGGATGTAAGTAGCAGCGATAGTGTGAAATTTAAAGCAATGGATGTTTGAACGAATGGAATTTTAAAGACTCTTTAATTTTCCTACAATTTGTAAAGTTACTCTACTATGACTCCGTTCAGGTCCATTTGAAAATCAGTGTCAGGCATTAGTTTTATCTGGCATTTTTCTTGAACTGGGCCTTTTTGGCGCAGCCGTGAGGCACACTTTCCTGCAATTTTTTCAAATCTCACTTTTTTTTTTTTTTTTTCATCTGCTTTAAATTATATTGTGTGCTTTTTAGTCTGTGCTAAATCAGTGTATTTTCTTTCTTTCTTTATGATATAAACGTAAAAGGCATAATACTGGTCAATTTAAGGTACGAAACATCACTCCAAGTATCTAACTTATATCTCAATAGAAAATACTGCCAATAATACCAATAGATATCCAACATCAATAAGCCAAACAATTCCATCAATTCATAAAAATAACGAACTGCTTTCCAACTTCCTAACTTGTTCTCAACATAATTTGGTCACAAAACATTTTATCCTACAACTTATGTGGGTAGAACGTCAAATTCGTCGGCTCAATCCTTCAACCAGAAACAAACAGATTGCAAGTTCCGAATTCACAAGACTTTGGCAAGGTGTTAGGACTTTACCAAGGATTTCGGGTAACTTCGTTGACTAACTAGGTTCTAATTGGAGATGTAGGGCGGTTTGAGAGAATCTTGATTGGATCTCAAGATGTTGAGTTAAATTTTTGTGGGCTCGCATTGATAAGGGATGCTCCAGTCAGCACGGATTGTCTGATTTCTGCCGCAAGCTAGCGGTAAGTCACGGAGAAGTGTGACAAAAATATTTCCGACACAACGAGGTTTTCCGGTGCATTTTCCACTTGAAATTCCAAAGCATCTTCACATCTGCTAAGGACAGTATCCTGGGTGAATTTAACCGGTTGGATACCGAAAACCCTTCGCCGTACCCTGGGTGATGAGTAACCATGAAGAATTCTCAACGAAAAAGAAAGGTCTTACAATTTAGTGGTAGATGCAGGCGAATAGGCACAGACCCTCTGTAGAGAACAAATTATTACCTAAATTACATTGTAAAGTCTGTCCATACTACTTATTATCAATAGAATTAGTATGAAAAGGTTTCTGTTATTTTATATACTGAGAAAATTTTGATAAATCCAATTAATGTCTTCCTACTAATATTATATACTCGTATTATCCTACAAATGTGTTTTTTTTATGTTTACAATGCATTTGCTCGAAAAGAGCCTTTTCCAAGCAGTAAATTAGTGCGGAAAGTGTCACTTTTTTTCACTAGTGCTTTTTACTTTTCTGTTTTTTTTTAATTTTGGTGGCCGTCGTCGTCAGCCCGTTGCAAAGAGTTTTTATTATTTGAGAAAAGTTTTACAAATCAGATGATGATGATAACGATGACGATGACGATGGCGATGGCGTTGGCGATGGCGATGACGATATCGATGACGATGGCGATGGCAATGACGGAGTCAAAAACAAAGTGGAAGTGGAAGTGGAAGTCGAAGTCGAAGTGGAAGTCGAAGTGGAAGTCGAAGTGGAAGTCGAAGTGGAAGTCGAAGTGGAAGTCGAAAGTCAAAGTCATGAATGTTGTTTTTATCAATTATATACGTCGTCATTATGCTAGATGTTGCATCACACACACACACACACACACTCACTCGATTTTTTTTTATTTTTCTCACAATGCATAGTAAAACGTTGTATGATACACGTGCGTAATAAATAACTATTGTGTGTTTGGATGTTTGTTACTCAATCACGCAAAAATGTCTGAACGGATTTGGATTAAATTTGGCACACAGATAGATTATAACCTGGATTAACATATACGATACTTTTTACCCCGGGAGTACGTTCCTGTAGGATAATTTTCAACCTCCATGCGGGCGAAGCCACGGGCGGGCTAGTAACCCATACCGGGTTAGTTTTCAATGACTGGCCAAATTTTCACAGGGTGTTCTACCCATGAATATGAACAACTTTCACTATGGAACCAACCAAACTTTTGTATGAAACAGCTGATATTTTTTTCGTGATTTCAGAGTTAGTTCCATAGTGAAAGTTGTTCATATTCATGGGTAGGTGAAAATTTGGCCGGTCATTGAAAACTAATCCCGAATATTTCACTATGATATTGAGATTATGAAGGACCCTACCCAGCTGTGGAGTATTCCATACTGATTTTACAGTTGCTCTTAATTTTCACTGGATGAAAAAGGTTTTTCCTTTCATTTCGAGTAATCCAATCTGTAAAACGTTACTCGCTTCCGCTTCTAGTTCTGTACTGTATAAAATACACATCTCGTTAACATTGATTGAAGCTCAGTTTTTCTCTCAATGTAAAAGCTTCTATGTAGGTACCGCATGTTGATGTACCTACTGACTTTTACATGTGCAAACCTATTATTTAGATGTACTGTGTAGATACGTGAGACTAGAGATTGTGGAACTGGCGATTTTGATTTTATAGAATCATGACTAAGTAATTACAGCCTCACGGGTCGACCTTCAAGGTTAAGCAACGCTTGCCGAGAGTCTGTCCGTAGATGGTCATACTTACCAAGACACCTCCTCGCCTCGGAAAGCACGTTAAGCCGTGGATCTCGGCTGTCATATGTAGATCTTTGACAGTCGTTACGGTTAGTCAGAAGCCCGAACGTCCGACAACCAGTCTTACCTCGCTACTAACTTTTCCAACTGACTAATGTACCCTTTTTTTTTTTTTTTTGGGTGGGAAATCATCGAATGACTCCTCCCGCTCTGGGCGGAGCGAGAGGGAGTGTCAGACTTTTACTGACTAAAACCCACCCTTTCGGACAAACCCGCAACCCCAGCAGGACTATTGTACCCTACAGTAACCGCCGTAAAATAACTAAGTAAGATCTATTTAAATCCTTGTTTCTAATTGATAATTGATGTTATTTCCACTTAAACAAACATCATCTTTATTCTAGTGTTATTAAAGTTGATTTTAGACTCACTAGTACTGTTGAAAAAGTCATAAAAAAATATGATTTTTTAGTGAAAACTGAACCTTATGTGGCATTACAGTTGTTTTTCCTAAAACTCGTGTTTGTTTACATAATTGCCAAATAAATTGCGAACGCAGATTAACTATGTTTCTTCCCTCCAATAGTCAACAAATGTAAAATAATTATTATTATACGAAACAAATTGAAATATGAATGCACTATCTCGAGATGTATTTTTTTTTTTTTTTTTCAAATTTATATAATATATAATATTTTTATCCTGTGCAGTTATATATATGCATTCTGTGGTCTCTTGTAATTGAAGAAGCACACGTAAAAAATCCTTTTTGTTATTGTATATGTGTATTATTTAATGGAGATCCCAAATAAATAAATAGAAAAACAAACACGAGTGAAGTAAGTGTACTTCCTTTGTGTGTAAAACTTGGGTTTTCTAAGAAAACGGTTCCGTCATAACAACGTCATATAAAAAAAAACTGTCATTTTCATCGCAGTAGTACATTGAAGTGTCAAAAACCCTATGTATTTGGACAGCCGTGTTTGTTACCGTTCACCGCTGTATTAAAAAACCAAAGCTTAAGTGGCAGGTTAACACAGTCACTTCATGGTTTTATACTGTAAAGCTATAATAATATTATTGCAAAGCAATTTTACGTGGCTATTTACGTTTACGTTCGCTGTTTACGTTTTCTACTTAATTTTAAATTCCCCAGTTCGCGTGCGATACATGCACAATGGGTAATCAACATGCAAGACGTCACACAGCCAAACAACGTACCTACCTATTACACTAACAAGTACTTACTATTAATTAAATAACCCAAAATTTTATAGCCTACCCAGAGATCATAATCGATGTAATTTACAACTTTTACTAGTTAACGACATCGTAAATAATACATTTTTAGTTGAACGGCAAGGAGGTACTAAACATGTGGGCATTTGTTAATTTTATTGGTATTTTATGATAATCCATGGTGGAAAACTATCAGGTTGTGAAAAAAGTATTGTTATGCGATGGTTAATTGATGGTTTATGGCATTGGTATACAATAGATGGGGAAATTAAAAGAAAATGAGCCTATATAATGGATTGAATACAAAATTATTACGGATCAGTATCTACATAAAGTTAGTAAGGTGGATCTTTTTTCTTTTTCTAAAATAAAAGCAGCCTAAGTTACTCCTTATAACATCAGCTATCTGCTAGTAAACTCCCGTCCAAATTGGTCAAACAAACAGACAGACAGAGAGACTAAAATGAAAAAATAAAATAATAAATAAAGTAAAAATATGTTTATTTTATTTTATTGTATTTGGATGGCTTACAGCTATCAATACAGAAGTAACAGTGAGGTAATTGACGACAAGCCATTTACAAGCCTCCACAGTTAGCAATAGACTATTGTTATTGTTTATGTTATTTTTGACATTACAAACAGATACTTCAATTTTACAGATGTAAATATTTTTATTTTTTAATTGATGTTCAACATATTAAAGGTCTCAACAAAACATCTGGGGAACGGAAACCTTTAAGGAGATAAGAGAATAGTTATCCTAATTTTTATTAAGAGGCTTCGCTATAAGGAATCGATTTGTAAAAAGATTTCAAAGAATTAAGTTAAACCTTCACTCTTAATAATCTGGGATTAGTGAAAGACCGCTGGCAGGTATCTGCTATCAGCTTATGGTACGTATTACTGTATTAGTACCCATAAGCTGGTGTAAACCTAATACCATCCCACGTAAGGTGTAATAGTCTACTTAAGATAGAGTTTACTGTAACTGGAAGAATAAATATTTGTACCTAAGTCATAAATAAGTAGATTACAGCCACGTATAATTTTTTTTTTGGTAAATGTTTAGAAACGTGACACCTCGATAGGGAAGGGGGCAGGAGGGAGGGTTAACAAATTCCCAAAGAGATACAAAGTTCTTTTTTAAACGATTTTTAATATGACATAAATCTCATATAAAAATATTAATAAATGAAATGTAGAGGCAAGTCAAGAACCCACCAGTCACAGGAAAAAACCTTTTGAAGGTCAATGTCAATCGTCTCTAAGGTCAAGGTCAAATAAATAAATAATTATATATGCGAAATATAACTAGAATGGTGGCTAATCTCACAAAAAAAAATTGGAGAGAATGCAACCACAGGGTTGCAACTGACGGGAGTCGCGAGCCGACTTCCGGCCACCGTAGGCGCGGGCTTGCGGACGGTGGGCGATGGGTAGCTCGCCGTACGATTAGGACCAGGCCCGGGTCGACGGCGCGTTGTGTTCCACGCGCGCCTCAAAGAGATGTCAGCACCAACTGACGGGGTCCGTAAGGGCCAATGCCTGCCAGGGAGTTTGTCCGAAAGGGATATCGCGGACCCGGCACACAGGCAACGGAAGGAACACGGGTGGGTTTTAGTCAGTAAAAGTCTGACACTCCCTCTCGCTCCGCCCAGAGCGGGAGGAGTCATTTGATGATTTCCAACCCAAAAAAAAAAAAAAAAAAGGGTTGCAACTGAACTATCAGTGGACTAATCAGAATACTGTGGAAATTCTGTTGAACTGTTATAGTTTAAACCCCTTTGCTAGTAGACGAGTAGGTACCAAACTTGCAAGCAATAAGGTAACTAGTCACTTTTATAATCGCAATGCGTATGACAGTTCCACCGTTATCTAAATACATACTGCTACGGAATATATTCGAGCCATGAATCAAAACAGAATCTTCGCATCATCACCGCATCACACATCTGGTCAGAGACATAATTGTATGGAAATTGCCTAAATCAATTCAACCTCAAAAAGTCAAACAGATTTTTTCTATCATACTCATGATTATCGAACACGTCCATCAATAGCGATGTAAGTCTTATACAACTTACTACACAATCCACACAATTAGGCGATTTTTTTTTTTTTTTCATATACGCATACTTATTACACGGCATATGTCCAGATCTGAGTCTATGAGCTGTAACAATTAATAACATTAAAACAAGAAGAATATCCTCTACAAACATCTCCAAAACTGACCTGTCACTTATCCACTTTTCCCTTTGCACATATTTGTCGGGTGCCACTCGACCCCGTTCCTGGTGGCGTGTGAAACAAACGTTAGACTCACCCCTGTTTTAATTTTCACATATCGCACATATGCTGCTTCACTGCTTGTACCGTTCACACGAGTATTCGCTTTATGGGAATGTTCATTTTGTAGTTTTGTGGAATTTTGATAAAATTTAAATTACTTTACATGTTATTAAACAGATATTAATTAATAGAACTTGGTAGCGTACTGGAATGGCAAAGGATCTAACAAAGAATGTTTCTTCTCTTACCATATTGCTATTTAATCAGTCGACAGTATAATCTACAACAATACTCTGCTTTCTGAAGCAATTTATTAAAAACTGGGTACCGTCCCCTGCTTTATACAACTTGACAAAACATCGAGTTTTTTAATAAATTATAATATGTAGGTAAGTTAATAAAAATATAATATTTAAGTAAATAAAAATATAATATGTAAGTTAATAAAAATATAATGTGTAAGCTAAAAAAAAATACAATAGGTATCTAAGTTAATAAAAATATAATATGTAAGTTTCATATAATTGTATTATTAATAAATTCACTAAGTTTTGGTGAAAACCGCATCAAATTGTGTAGGTAGTTTAAAAGAACAACGTGGTCAGACACATGACACAGACAGACACGTAAAACGACTTTAATTTATAATATTAATAATATGTATACCTAAATACAGAAGCTACAGCTTTTTTCTATTACAGTTCATTATAAATCCTTCCATGGATGCACGACGAAGCTGAGCAGTAAACTAAGTTCAATGCAAAGCATTCTTAAATTATACCTGGGCAAAACTATCAAACACATCCTAACCGTCGTCAGTAACACGTTGAGAAAATAATTTTCCATTAAACTTTAACGTTCCCATTATAATCATGTCTTCTCGGGAAACTAGCATCCAGTCTAGACTGAAATCCTATTTACTTCTACTTAGGATAACAAACTCGAGCTTTCTACAAATGAGTCTAAACTTCACCTAAGCAGATGCATCTTGCACTAAACTACTAACAAGAAGGATTGAATTAAAATTAATTTAAACTAATACTGTCCGAGTTCAGACAAGTTTGTAGAACAATCCTCTACCTAAATGTAGTTTCTAACTAGACGATTTACCTTCTGATTATCCCAGATTAGAAGGAACCTCTTGTTTAATGTACATCGCTTTGTTAGCAAAGAGATAGAAGAACGATTAAGACTTAGAACAGCAACGGATGTGTACAGACGGAGAGATAGTATCAAGTCGTTTCTTGGTGAGCGTAAAAAAGATACTACAAAATAAGGTTAAGACTTCTGAAGCGCGTTCTACTTAATATCATCTTAAGGCTTAATTGCTTAGTACTTGAGCGTATATGTGTTTTATTAAACTATTCTGTCTTTGTTTGCGACGGAAGACGTCTGCAGATTTAATTTTCAGGCTTTTGTTTCGCAGCAATTTGCTATTGTCTCAATTGAGACGATTCATCTCTCACAGCAGTGAAATAACAAAGGTTTGTAACTGGTAATACAATACAGCCCTTGGATCTAATTAGTTTGGAGCAGAACTCAGCCCCGCGGCATCGGGTGCCATTTTTAACCGACTACGGCGAAGCAATAAAGAGGGTTATGATTTTGACCGGTATGTATGTATGTATATCATTACAGATTATAAGTTGACAAATGAAGTATCGTTGGAAGCGTCTTGATCGTCCGCTGGTTAAAGGCTATGTGACGTCACATTAAATAAAAAAGTCATCTAAAAAGGTATAAACAAGACATTTCAGACAGACAAATAAAAAATCCGGAGTCACACGTGTTAGGGTATAAATCGAACAGAATACGTGTGACTCCGGATTTTTAATTTATCTGTCTGAGATGTCTTGTTTATACCTTTTTAGATGACTTTTTTGTCGTAGTTGGATTTTAGTTTTATAACTTTTATTTTTATTAGACTCTAACTCATGGACTGAATGGTGTTAGCGTTACTGAGGCTGGGCCTAGGTAAATAAGTAAAACGGGCTGGTATCGGCAACTCTACGTCAAATTGCATATTTGTCGTATGGATGGGAAAACGTTTATTTGATCCATCCCAGCTTCTCTAAGTAGGCCAGTAATGCCTTGGTGTTACTGATAATCTCATTTAGGGTACCTGGGTTACCGAAGGGTTTGGGTTGGGTTGCCCTGTGGCTGAGTGTGGCGATCACCGGGCCTAACAATAAAGTCGGGAGGTGTCGTGGAACACCAGGTTGCAACGAAGTTCTTTTCACTGTTATTATGTACTAGCTTTTTCCCGCAGCTTCGCTCGTGTGGAAGTTGGAAATTATCCCACGAAAACGTACTGCCGGGATAAAAAGTATCTAAGGGGTTAAATTCAGGTTATAAACTATTTGTTAGCCTTATCCAAATCCTATGAGTAGCATAACTAACATAATGATTGAATACTATCGTGAATTCATGCGAGCCTAGTACTTTTTCTTAGGTTACTGCTCAGAAATTGTGCACAACATTTAATGATTGAAATACTATATCGTGAATTCATGCGAGCCTAGTACTTTTTCTTAGGTTACTGCTCAGAAATTGTGCACAACATTTAATTATTGAAATACTATATCGTGAATTCATGCGAGCCTAGTACTTTTTCTTAGGTTACTGCTCAGAAATTGTGCACAACATTTAATTATTGAAATACTATATCGTGAATTCATGCAATCCTAATACTTTTTGTTAGGTTGCGCCAAAATTCAAGTTTATTAACTCAAATCAAATCAAATCTTTTTATTGTGGGAATAGGTTATACAAGGAATAAGATTTTTCATACAAACAAAATCTCCCCTTTTCACCCCCTTAAAAGTCGACTTTCGAAAACTTCTTCATAATGCTCCTCTAATTATACATATAAGGAAGCCGTGTGCAAAATTGTAAGAACGTGATCTTAGTCCCACTAATATCGGCTGTGCGTTGATATGTTAGTCAGTCAGTCAGTTTCTCCTTATTATATAGATTATAATTATTTAATAAATTATAACTTAAAAACTAAAACTTTTGACACTTGGAACCTTAGACCTCGAAAATGACTTTTTCGGGCATAACGCTTTTTCGTTACGTGACGATTTCTACCAGTCAACTCCTTCCGCAATCCGCGTTAAAGAACTTCGTTCTAAAAGTGTGAAGTTCTTTTCGAACTTCATTTGCCATCGAAACGATAGAAGAAAAAGATGGGACTGGATAGATTAGTCTATTGTTTAAGGTATTCCAACATGGAGTCTTCAAGTGCGGTTTTTTTTTTCGACAGACCCATGGGCGGCTTTAAAACTCTGACACCAGGTTAGTCACTAACCACACAAAAAAAAGAAGAAACTAAGGTTCAACATTGGACTATATGGGTACCTAATATACGTGTTCATTAAATAACAATTTGCGAATCAATATACAATATATTTTACACACTAAATTCTCATCATTTTTATACAACGAATTGACATGTCAGTTTGACATACTTTTTGTGGTAGTCATCATAGACTCTCACCAGCCAGTGTTCCGCCTGTTGTGCAGGTCGGATATACGCTAGCTGAATGCGTTGTCCCACAGTATCCCCCTTCAAAAAAACCGTAGGTTTCTTGTAGGTTTAACTGTCCTTCCGGAGCGAGTAATGTATGGGACATCTTCCATCTTTTCATCTGTGGCTACTTGTAATACGTGAGCAGGCTTCAATCGATCCAATGACACCACTGCTTCTCGGTTGGGTAATCGTATCTTGAAATACTTGTCGTATTTCTCTATAATTTCATACGGGCCTTCGTACGGCGGTGTAAGAGACTTCCGCACGCGATCTACACGCATAAAGACATGCGTGCATGTAGATAGCTGTTTCGGTACGTAGGTGTTGGTCATGCGGTGTCGCATTGATGCATCTGCAGTGACATGCTCATTAAGCGATTCCATTGATTCCATTAAATGACGTAAGAATAACGGGTCTTCAGTGTTTGACTTTATCGGTGCGAAAATATCTGCCGGTAATCGTAATGAGGTGCCGTATATCATTGTAGCGGGACTGTAGTTTGTTTCTCTATGAATGGCTGTGCGTAATCCCATTAATACTGTTGGTAATTCTTGTACCCATTGTTGACTATTTCCTCTTGCTGTTATTGCTGTCTTCAGAGTACGATGCAATCTTTCTACAAGTCCATTCGCTTGAGGGTGGTAGGCAGTCGTGCGAATTCTCGATATACCCAGTTTGTTCATTAATTTTTGAAATAATGTAGACTCGAACTGCCGTCCTTGGTCTGTAGTAATACGCAGTGGACAACCGAAGCGAGTAATCCATGTGTCGTATATGACTCGGGCAATTGTTTCCGCATTTATGTCGCTAACTGGTACTGCTTCGGGCCATCTGGAAAATCGGTCGATGATTGTGACTAGATATCGATATCCTTCTGATGGAGTGAGAGGTCCGACGATGTCCATATGTATGTGTTCGAACCTTCTCGACTCGGGAAACTGTACTAGTGGTGTAACAGTATGACGGTGAATTTTAGCACGTTGACATGAAGTGCAGCATCGTGTCCACGATGAAACGTCCTTGTTCATTCCAGGCCAGAAGAACTTTTCACTGACCATCTTCCTTGTCGTGCGGATACCAGGATGACTCAATTCGTGTAATGCTTTGAAGGCAATCTCACGAAATGGTTGCGGTAAGTACGGACGTGGAAATTTGGTTGAGTTTTCACAGTAGATTTCTTTTAGTGATCCAGGTAACGATATTTTGACGAAGTGAAGGTTGTCTTGCTTTAACAGGCGGTTTAGTTCTTCGTTTATCTTTTGCTTCTCAGCCAAGTCATTAAAATTGATAACCGAGGGGCAATCAATGGTACTAATGCGCGATAATGCATCAGCAACTACATTATCTCTTCCATGGATGTACTCGATCTTGCTACAAAATTGAGATATGAAATGAAGTTGTCTCTCTCGCTTAGGTGTATCGCTTGAGCTTCCAGACATAGTCATAGCGTAGGTGAGGGGCTTATGATCCGTATAAACCACAACATCGCTCCCTTCTATTAGTCTTCTAAAATGCTTGACAGCCATATAGATCGCTAAGAGCTCGCGATCGTATACGCTGTATCTCGCCTGTGTGTAGCTGAGCTTCTTCGAGAAAAATGAAAGCGGTTTCCAGATGTTGTTTACTTTCTGTTGTAGGACTGCGCCTACACTAAGACACGAAGCGTCGGTCATAATGCATAGTGGGGCTCCTTGCACTGGATGTGTCAACTGAGCAGCCTCCGATATGCTTTGGCGGCATTTATAGAAAGCGTCTTCAGTTGCCTGGTTCCAGATGATAGGCGTCTTGTCATTCTTCTTCTTATTATGTAGGAGGTTATTCAATGCTATTTGGATTTCAGCTTGCTTAGGTAAGCAATCATGGTAAAAATTAACCATACCCAGGAAGCGTCGAAGGTCTTGCACGGTTGTTGGTTTCGGGTAATTAAGTATTGTTTCTATCTTTTCTGCTGTGGGATTGATACCGTCTTTTGTGACTTCGTAGCCTAAGAAATTGAGTGTTTTCTCACCAAAAATGCACTTCTCTATATTAATCCCGATTCCGTAGTCAGACAAACGTTTCAGAACAAGACGTAAGTGATCGATATGCTTTCCTTATGTGTCAGAGTATATCAAAATATCGTCGACAAAACAGTAACAGCAGTAGTCCAGGCCTCTCAAGACTTCATGCATAAATCGTTGAAATGTCTGTGGTGCATTTCGAAGACCAAATGGCATGCAACGAAACTCGAATAAACCAAAAGGTGTTGTAATTGCTGTTTTTTCTATATCTTGTTCTGCGACTGGAATCCAGAAGTATGCTTTTTTCAGGTCTATTTTAGAGAAGATCGTCATACCACTCAATTGGTAAGTAAAATCTTGAATTCTGGGTATTGGGTAACGATCAGGAAGCGTTACTGAGTTTAGACGGCGATAATCCCCACAGGCGCGCAGACCACCATCCTTCTTGCCCACGACATGTAACGGGCTGGCCCATGGACTCTTTGATGGTTGACAAATTCCATTGGCCATCATTTCTTCAAATTCTGCCTTTGCTGCTTTGTATTTTTGCGGTGGTAGCGGTCGAGGTCTTGCGAAGAGAGGAGGTCCAACAGTTTCAATATGATGTCTCACATTATGCTTGATTTCCTTCGTAAGTGTCAGAGGCTTGAGTACATCAGCAAACTCGTGCAATAGTGTGTGGTACCGGTGGTTTGGTTCAACTACGTAGAGCGTTGTGTCTTGAGCAGTTCGTATTGCCATAGCGTTTACTGAGAGTTCAGTCACGCTGTCTATGAGTTTCTTGCTATGTAGATCCACAAGCAGTCTGTGATATTTGAGAAAATCAGCACCGATGATCGACGTCTTCACATCGGCCATAATGAATGTCCACTTGTAATTGCGGCGAAGTCCCAGGTTCAATTGTAGTGTTTTTTCTCCATAAGTGTTAATCGGTGTGTTATTTGCGGCGAATAGTTTGAACGATGTTGATATCGGTGTTCGCTTACTTCGTGTAGCTAGCACTGATATCTCTGCTCCCGTGTCAACTAGGAATCGTTCTCTCGTGGTTCTGTCAGTTATGCATAGGCGGTTATTTGTATTCGCAACACCGACGTCCGCCACAGTCGATGTGGTCTTCAGTTTTCCGTCGGCTTCCGTGAACAAGGAGATTCACATTTCTTGGCTTTGTCTCCGAATCGGTAATGATAATAACATTCCCAGTTTCGATCTCCCGGCTTCTTCCCAAGCCCAGTTCTTGAACGAGAACGAGATTTTGAGCGAAAATTGTTTGGACGGTAAGGAGGTCGGCGATAATTATTGTAATTGTGCTTCTGTAGTTCAGCAATTTCGAGTGTAAGCTTCTCTATTTGTTTCGATAGTAGTTGATAATGCAGGTTATGACCACTACCGCTGCTTGTAGAAGGTGTGTTTTGGCTGAGTTCCGCAATCGTATTGTCTGAATGCTCCATCATCTTGTCTGCCATCATTGCTAGAGTGTCGAGCGTTGATTCTGTGTTAACAGATAACACAGCGCGAACTTGAGCAGGTAAATGGTCGGTAATAATCACGTCGGGGTCACCAAATAAGGGTACCTAATATACGTGTTCATTAAATAACAATTTGCGAATCAATATACAATATATTTTACACACTAAATTCTCATCATTTTTATACAACGAATTGACATGTCAGTTTGACATACTTTTTGTGGTAGTCATCATAGACTCTCACCAGCCAGTGTTCCGCCTGTTGTGCAGGTCGGATATACGCTAGCTGAATGCGTTGTCCCACAGACTACAATAGGTACAGCTGAAGACCTTGTGTAGAATTATGACCCTTTTAAAAGCATTCCATGTGTAAAAAACAAAAAAAAACTACCAAGTACGTGTTAGACCACGCACAATGAAGTGTTCCGTAGTTGGGATGAATTTATCCCAAGAACAGCCTTAGCCGTTTCAACTACAATGTTGAAAAATATGGTCTCCCATACATCGATATACGTCACGGTCAATTCTCCAACTGCATAATGTAAGTTTGTAATCACTTTTTTTTTATGTGATAAAATTACAAATTGACGATTTTTTAACTTTTACCTTTACTTGTGCTGTGAGAGGCGTATTGCGGGAAGGACCCTATGTATTTGATTTATTTGCGAGCATCAATCCCTATACTTATATCATTTGACATAGAAGGTTTATTTTGAGTGACCGTAGATCTACGTATTTGATATAAATTTCAACTTGATACCGCCACGCGATCCTGAGAAAAAGACGGCACACTTCACAGACGACAGACAGATAGACGGACAACGAAGTGATCCTAGATAGGCTCCGTTTATTCGTTTTGAGGTACGGAACATGACTACATTTTTATCTGTATTTTTTATGGTGTACATAATAAAGAATATTCTATTCTATTCTATTCTATTCTAACCCTAAAAATACTATAGTATCTCATGAGAGGACTCTTTGAACAACAATATAGATTAGTATGAAGAACATAAATAATAAAGACTATAGACACTCGTTCTCTTTGATACCTAATCACGTTGAGATGCTTAACATATCTCTACTCGCAAAAAATATATTTGTATCGTATAATATACATATTTCCCTTTCTTGTGGCTTAGCTTTTTACTACGTGTGTATTATTTGCTACCACATAATATCTTGAAGATAGCGTCTCACACCGAATGGAATAATACAATTTATTTTATAAAAGTTGTTTTTGACGGCGGGCAAAATGTACTGCTTGTTTGTTGCTTTGTGTTTTCTCTTCTTAGTTATGGGCCAGTAGATTAGCGGGTTGGTTTCCATGGTAGTTCGGCTACGAGTCACCATCAATTCACTTTACGTGTCGCGAAATGGTAACTAAGGTTACGTCAAGAGAATGCTTAGCAGGGCCCTAACGTCTAATATGCATGTTTTTTTTTTTTTATCGTCTTCTATTTATTGATAGTCCTAAATTCAGCAGTGGGTGTTTGTGAGTTGATGAGCATTTGCAAACTATTGCAAAACGATTATGAAATAAAAAATAAATGTTAGTTTTCTTTAAACCAACCAAAAGCATTGTAGAGCTGGATACATTATTATCCTATCATCCTATATTATAAAATGAGCAATATTTGTATAATATATGTGTGATAATATTTGTGTAATAAATGAATGAATGAAAGAATGAATGAATGCGGAAGTAAGAGAGGGAAGGGAACGTAAGTGAAGGACAGAATGAAAGAGTGAGAGAACGAAGGAGTCTGGAAGAACCAATATGGCTACGGTGTGGGAGGACGATAGATGCTCGTATATGTAGTACGATATGGGAAAGCTGTGTAATAATAAGTTTTATTTTAAAATTCGTAAAATAAACGTTTGTCTTAGCATCAATGTGATTTTTATTGGTACTCAAATCTCAAACACTATATGTATAAATTATATATTTGTAATCACGTTGTCCAAAACGACTCTAACAATTTTGATGGAAGTAGCATTCTATGGGTTTACTTATTACACATGGAAGTAGTACGAACTATCCTATAATATTAAATAAGAATTCTTTATTTTTACCAGACCAGAGCCCGGTTGCCCAGGACCTAGATTATAATACGTCACTCACACTCAGAGAATATTCATACACACAGTAACAATGGTATTGTTTATTACAATAAAAAAGGTGGCCATTTTATTGTATTTGTTTGGTTTACAATAAACAGCCAGTAACTTAGTCAAAAGCTTTGATTTTCAGTAAAAAATCCAGTGTGACTGGATTCGAATCGCTAAACACTAAATCGCTCTGCTAAGCCTTGTGAAAACCATAAAACTTGACATTTTAATTATTCATCACAATAAACCAGTTTTATATACACATTGACATTGTTGAAAATTATGTTCAAAATGACACGATTACTTTGTAAAGTATTATATTATTTTAATTATTGTGAATGTGAGGACTATGTGGATATTTTTATTTTCCCTTTTCATTTCTTTTTTTCTTTCTCAGTTTTAATGATGGTCTGGCAGTTTGAGTAGTTGATGCGGCCTACCCAAATATCCTTTCCTTGGTATTGTTCGTCGAGTTGAGCTCCTTAAGTTCTGAGTTGAGCTCCACGATTACTGACAAATGCTTGCACTGACTGGACAGGTCCACTCAAATCTGTGTGGTTCTTTCCTCAAAAGACCATTTCAGACACTAATCTACATGGTCCTCACATGACTTGACCAAGATTATGTCTGGACTTTAAAAGAGACTGTGACCTCTGAGTTTGTTTCGGCCTTTCTTCTCAGAGTAGTCAGATAGGAAACACCGACCTCACCTAGCTTATTTTTAATATTTTTTTATATGACGTGTAAAAGTGATTCCGATATCCTATTTACAGAATAAACAATTTCATTTCATTTCATTTCATTTCATTTCATTTCATTTCATTTCGAATGATTATTCCCGAGTGTAAACCTATTTCCGCCGTTTTCGCAGCTCACTGCTAAGGATATAATGTACTGTGCGACGACTCCACATTATCTGAGTCCTTGCTTTTGTTTATTTTTATATTATTCATTTTTATTTCATTCACAGTGATGTGCAAACAACAATACTCTCTGGATATTAGGGAACGTGGTTTATATTTGGTTTTCGTCCATTATTTTTCTTTCATAAGAGCTTCCGTTGTGTGATTTTTGTTGGGTATAAGTAAATAATGTCGGAATTGGTTACTTGTTTTTGTTGGCGAGTACCAATGTCAATTTTTCTTGTAGTATTTTGATATATTTCATTAATTTTTGCGAGATGTCAATGTTTTAAAAATTATTTTGATTTCATTCCAAAAGACTTTTACGAATTATAAAAAAATATTTATAAGCTCAGGATGTTCCATTGGTATCTAATAAAAATGAGTGGTACTTTGCTTCTATGTGAATAGCTTGAAATAACTCTAAACTCGACCAATACATATACACTGGATCTTTAAACAAGTTGGATAGCGGATCACTCTCTCCTACAGAGAGGAGACGCCTGAGTTGCATCAGTGGCAACATAATAGGCTGACTATGAAGGAACGTTACTCTAAATTATACATAACATAACACCATACCTGTATTTCGCTAAAGGTTAGCCAGAGGCGTACCCACATTTCACCAGTTATGTTTAAGTCCCATGTAACAGTAGGCGAGCCTATAGCCATCCACCGGGCTCAAATCTTAACTCCGGGCTGCTACTGAGAAATTCCAGATGGAAGGACCCAATAACAATAATCAATTATACAATACCTTGCAAAACACTTAATCAAAACTCAAAAGAAACTCAAAGCATTTATTTAAATTAAACCATTTACAGGCACTTTTGTCAAGGAATCGCTCAGCCAGAAATATGAAGCTACTTACCCATTCCAAAGCGTAGTAGGTACCTATGGAGAAGAACGGGCAAGAAACTCCACAGACACACAATTATTTTAAATGAATAGGCGGTGACTTTAAAGCCAAATGGTTTGACTACAAAAGCTGCAAAGTCTACTAACAGAAAATACTTTAAAATAATAGCCATTCAAATACCAGTTTCCAAACTCTGGATCCATTCAACATTAAGACCAGACCGTAAAATTATATGAGTAGTGCGGAAGCGCTGAAGCGACCCAGTTTCCTCTTGCAATCTCCGTCTATTATTACAAAGGTATAATAATTATAAAAGACGCCTCGAGGTAGGTTTTCGTGTCGAAAATGTTAAGCGGTAAAGGAAACTTTGAAATAAAATATGTCTGTTACGTATTATGTGGGTTCTACGTAGGTTATTACTGATATTTTTATTATACTGTGGTTTTTCTCGTAGGCTATTAGTACATTTTCTGTATTTTTTTTTGCAGTGCTAATTACGTAAAGTGCATGAAGAATAGTTTAGAAAGGAATATGCCGAGTATAATTATTCATATATTGTAAGCTTTGTACGTTGCACGTCAAAAAGTAAAAGAGTCAACATATCTATACTCCATATGTTTAAGTAGTTAAATAAAGGTAAACAAATCGTACATAAAGGTTTTTACAAATGAGACTTTCTTGTTTAAAAATATATAAATATATAAACTACACTAAATTTATTTTAGATTTTTACAATAGTTTCGTATTTTGTTAATGTATGTTAAACTTTATCATTTATTTGTAAACTACTCTTCGTAGATGTAACTGCTTGAGCACAATTTTTTAGTTAGATTTATAATTTAATATATTATTATTATATAATAATTATTATATATTATTTTGTAATCTTTCTATTTCAAAGAGCCCAAACTCTAAACGTCAACGAATTATAACGTTGCTAAATTAAAGAGTACAACTGTGACGTAGCAAGACAACTGAAGTGATCAGTATTACATTTAGTCGGTTACTGGACAGCTGTCTCATCACGTAGTTTTTTTTTTGTTTACCTTATTTAACTACCTAACCCTATAGGTACATTGTAGAGGTCTTTGGGTCCAACCATAGATATAAGAAAGAAGGAGATATGCCCGGTAGTTGAAAATGTATCGAAACCCAATGTCTTCTATCTATCCCTACTCTCTAGCCTGCGATCACACATGCGATCAGTAAACCCAATAAATACGAGGCCCCGTTCACACTTGCAATTTACAAATCAGAACGTACTACATAATCAATTATAAACCTTATCCCATCAAACACAGCGTGCATTTACCATGCACCGTACAACTCACCCACACGAAAACATCGTTCGCTGTCGTTGTGCTGTGCAAAAGCCATTTATTTTACATATACGCTAGTGATTGACTAAATCGGAAACTTATCGATTCTCCCATTTATTATTGTATTAAAATTTTTGGAAGTTGCTGAAAAAATTATAAATAAAAAACGATATACATATAATAAGATGATATAAATAAACAATAAGTAAGTAAAAAAAAGAAATATTAAGTAAACCAAAAAAAAAACAACATTATGAGAAAATCTAAATGAGTATAAAACAAGATTTCACATCGGTCTTCCAATCAGGCTATAACTGTTGACAAATTGAAGAATAAACTTTAATAGTAATATAAATTCATACGACAATCGACATTATTGTCGATAGCCTACGTTAGTGGATCTGCACAACCACATCACTAATCCGTCACAAGACGCTGCGGCCGTACTAACGATGCAACCGCTTAAAGTAAATATCGTTTTGTAATTTTTACATTGCTTGTCCAGTTACTTAGCGACATACTTTGGTAGTGGTAAAGAAGCAATGTATTTACTACAATAAAAGTACAGTCGCTGTGATATATGAAAACAAAAATAACGTAGTAAAGGCAAGAAATATTTTACGATTTGTTGTTTTTCATGATTTTCAACACAAATATAGCAAAATACTTGTGCTGATTTATGAAAAGTGGTTCTACGATTTATAAAGTTTATAGTTTAGCTTCGATTTTTACAAGAAACCACTGAACAACACGGTATTCTTAAATGTTATCACGATCGCGCTCGAAAGCGCACTAGTTAGCGGAGACGGCCATTTGCCTGAGGCATGAGCATTGTGATCAAGACGCGCGGACACAGACACGCCCCCATACCACTTCTCCTGTTATTTATATTTCTATGGGTCCAACAGTAGACTGTTTTAGGCTAAACTGACTGGTAGGTATTTAGCTAATCACAATGGTAATGGTCCCAATTTTCATCTCCGAAATTCATGACAATAGTGACAATCGCTAGCATCCGGTGGAATAAAAGCTCTCTTTACCAAAGTTTTCACGGCGAGAATTTGACAGAAAACACCGACAGGTTTTCTCACGATGTTTTTCCTTCACTGATATCGGTGATGATATAGTAAAAAATTGTAGTGATAGTATAAAACTGATTTACATCCGTCACCTCAATCTTCAGGTTTAGTTGAAAACCAGCGTCAGGCACTAGTCTGGCATTTTTGCTGAACTGGGCCTATTTGGCGCAGCCGCGAGGCACACATTCCTGCTAATTACTTACAACGCATTTTACACTTTTTATTTGTATTCTTTCCTCTTTTTTTTTGTTTTTACTTGTAGTACATTATGCTGTGTTGTGTGCCTTTTAGTATGTGCAAAATAAATGCATTTTCTTTGTTTCTTAGATGTCTAAGATAAACTTAGAAAGTACGTATTATTCAATCAATCTGCCTAGCCTTTTCCCAACTATGTTGGGGTCGGCTTTCAGTCTAACCGGATGCAGCTGAATACCAGTATTTTACATGGAGCGACTGCCTATCTGACCTCCACAACCCAGTAACTGGGTAATACGATACCCCTTGGTAAGACTGGTGTCAGACTTTCGGGCTTCTGACGACTCATAACGACTGTCAAAGATCCACGAATGACAGCCGGGACCAACGGCTTAACGTGCTTTCCGAGGCACGGAGGATTCTCGGTATGTAAAGATGGTCACCCATCCACTGACCAACCCCGGCAAGCGTAGCTTAACCTGATGGATCGACCAGTGCGGCTGTGGTTACTTAGCCACGAGCTCCTCGAAACGAGAAAGTACATATTATTATGAATTTAAAAAGTGACGTTGGTACCTACATAAATCCACAAACACGTGCCTGACCTTAACCACTGTGCCATCACGACATTCAAATTCATCTTACATATACAGCCTATAATGATCCCACTGCTATGATGTGGTGCAATGGGCCATAATCCACCACGCAGGCCCAGTGCGGGTTGGTAGATGTCACATGTCTTCGAATTTTTTAGTTCTAGGATATGCCAGTTTCCTCACGATGTTGTCCTTCACGGTTTTGAGAGCAGTGGTGATGAAATAATTTACACAAAGTAAAGCGCCTGCCTGGGTTCGAACCTATGACGTACAAATTGTAAGTTGCGGTCGTTACCACTGAGCTATCACAGCTCGAATTTATCCTACTTCGGTTTAAACATTATAATTTACTTATTAGTATTCAAAGTCTTAATTAGAACGTCAAATATAATACCAAAATAATTTTAGAAACCACAGTTTTCGGTTTTACGCCCACAGTTGTTGAATTCTGAATTTCCAAATATTTACTCCGACAAACATGGTTTATGAATAGGATTCGGCAACAATTATATTTATTCAAATTGGTTCAGTGAATTATAATTCAAATTATTTTAATAATATGAAACGATGTACGATTGCTAGGGTAGTTGGTAGACAATTAGAAAAACACAGTTACCTAGCCTTAGCTACCCATTGGGGTAAGCAGAAACTACCTAGCTTCTGACGTTTCATAAGTGTCCCATGTAGGTTTATGTGGAATAAAGTATTTTGATTTTACAGAACGCTTCGAACAAACGAACGAACGCACGAACCTTCTACGATCCTTACACGTGTTTCACCTCTCAACGGCATCCTCAGAATAACATAAATACAAAAAACCCGTTCAAAAATTTCAAAATTTTCGTACGCTCTCCGCGAAATTAAAAAGACAACCAGTCTACAAACGGCCCCCACCACCTATTATGCGTATGCCAATGCATGGCTTAGCTACGGCATAACTCTCTGGGGAAATAGTACAGATGCACTGACACTATTTACCCTACAAAAGAAATTACTTAGAATCTTGGTAAACATTGATCAAACTGACAGCTGCAAACCCTATTTTCTAAAATATAATATTCTAACCCTCCCCTGTATCTACATTCTAGAAATATGTAAATTTGTCCGTAAGCATCAAGATTTCTACACAAAACGCGAAGACATCCAATCACAGTATACACTTAGGCACCGATCTAAACTAAACATACCAACATCCAAATTAAAAATGCATTCTACAAGTCCCTACGTAATGTCTATAAAAATATATAACAAACTACCTGACATATTAAATAAAGAAGAAAAGTTGAATATATTTATTAATAAACTTAAAAAATTACTGATAAACAAACGCTATTACTCCTAGATGAATATTTAAATGATACACAAAATAGGAAAAAATAATAATTATTATATATTAATGATACGGATTTTTTTAATAAATAAATATATAACAAAAATAATAATTAAATAGATTAGCAATTATAATAAATTAAACAATATAGCAATAATAATTATTCGAAGATAAACGATTTATATAAATTAATAAACAGAATTATAATAGATATGTACATACATAGGTATATAGAAATAATCTAAAATATTTAAGTACACTTTTACAGATAAAACAATACATAAACAATAGATAAACGAAATGATAGATCCTATTTGTGATCTCCTGACTTTGAATAAATGTAAGTTAAAACTTGCATGATCTCCTTAAACAGGGCTTCCTCTCTCCTACCCTTTAGCTGTGCCCTACAGGGTCCATAATGATCTAAATAATATATAGTTACCACCTAAGTACACATTATGGTAAAGCAATAAAGATATTGAGTATTGAGTATTGAGGATGACGATTGACTTGTACTGAGCATGCCTCGTTGAGAGTGAAACACGTATCGATTTCTCACAGGGTTTTTTATGACTCTTTAGGAATAGTTAAGCGGAATAGGTTACTAAATATATCTAAGTCTATTGTATTTTATAAAAGATTTCCGCAAGGTCACGCCTGAATCAATTAACTATCGTTTACGATCATACATCTGGTCATACACGCACCCTAGTTACGAGTGCTACGCACCTGAACATCACCAATATGGTCAGTAGGTATACCACCTTCCTGCTGGGGTTGCGGGTTTGTCCGAAAGGGATATCGCGGCCCCGGCACACAGGCAACGGAAGGAACACGGGTGGGTTTTATTCAGTAAAATTCTGATACACCCTCCTGCTCCGCCCAGAGCGGGAGAAGTTATTTGATAATTTCCCACCCTCAAAAAAAAAAAAAAACTTATACAACTTTAGTTTTTGTTTACCCTAAACCTAAAAAAAAACAGCTGTTCCCTACATTTATGTTCGCATATCTCGTCGAAATGTAGGGAACAGCTGATTTTTTTTTCACGATTTCAGCGTTGGTCCCATAGTGAAAGTTGTTCATAATGATGAGTACAATGACCCCTTATGAGGTTTAGGGTAAACAAAAACGAAGGTTGTATATTAAAGCCCGCGTATCGCTGGTCAGTTTTCCTCAGTCGTCAGTTTATTTAACTCGACAGTTTCCAGTGTGCTGACGCTTTAGTCAACATAAATACTACTATTAAATAAACAACTTGTAATAAATATATTGTTTCAGAAGAAAATATATTCCAAAACTACACTGCACCTACGAAAATCCAAACATAATACAATGATAAAAGAATTTTCTAAAGTTGATCGGTTGCTAAAAGAAAATTTTAAAAATACACAGTAAAAGTTAACGCTCATAAATAAAATATTAAATTTGCCTCCTGAGACTGTAGTTCTATGCAATACAGCTCAAAGCAATAGAGCTACTAAATTTCTAAATTTGTCTCTAGATGACACTAACAAAACTTCTGCCCCATCGCATCTTGAAAGAAACATACGGGGCTATATTAATGGCAGGAACGAACCATGCACACAACATGCAACAACACTAAAGACGGAGACTGGCTAGTAAAGTTTATTTTTAATGTATCAGTAATGTATCATTCGAGGCGAGCTTTATAGTAACAAAACTACGATACACAAGACACGGCGAACGCTCGCTTCGAGCACAATGAAATTATCGTTTCTTTTTCCGTTTCAAAGGAATTCACGAAACAGCTGACAGTCGAGTGGAGGATGAGGCGCTCGCATCGAGCGGCTCGACTGGCTGCACTGACTACTGTAACACGTTACAAAAACTCGATACATTACTAACAAATGTTACAAGTCAGTCTTCGCCTTTATATTTTAACAGATAAAAGTGCCAGAAAGTCGGGTGTCTTGCTTGCGAGCGATTTTGAACCTTGTGCGGTGCAACTATTGCTGTCAAATTGACCTGTCTTGCAAACGGTCATTGTAGGGGCTGTTGTCTCATTCAATCAACAGGGATTTGAGGATACCGTAAGATAAACTGTCTCCATCCGTTAATTTGAACCCTACAATGGGACTTACGTAGCCCATGCGTCTCACCAAGATTCGTAAATTTCATCATCTAGTTGAATTTTTTTATCGTCATTTAATTTTGTTTTCGTATTTCAGTAATGATAGGTACTAGGACTCCTCGTACTTAGGTTACTGGACCGTTCAAATAAAACGAGTAAGTTATTAGAGTTTAGCATGCATAGTAATTACTTAAATAATCAATTTATATTATTTTACATGTTTCATCATGACTAAAGATTGGATATTCGGATGCATATTTACCTAAACTTGAGATGTTGGCATTATGGAATGCACTATTGTATCGAAAAAATCCCGGGATTTCGGGATCGACAAATTTAGAGTTCTGAATAGAGAATCGAATGTACTTTTACTTCCGTTCAGGTGTTGACTTATATGCAATGCACTTTTGTATCGATCGCAAAAATCTCGCGATTCCGGAATTCATAAATTTTGTACTTTTTAACCGACTTCTAAAACAAGGTTATCAATTCGGATGTTTATATATTTTATTTATTTTCGGGTATAACTTCGTCATACAGGATGTTCGGCAGAAGGTTGAACATACGAAAATGGCGGATCCGTGGGGCCGTCTACTACGTTTTTAGGCCCAATAACAAGACCCAGGCCACAAGGATTTATTTTAGAAAAGAAATTGTGCATATTGCATACCGTTAGATTGGGCATGAACTAAAGATGTTTTCCTAAAATTAGAACTCTTCTATCGCTGTTTGTTTTTTTTTTAACGCAGTTCAAAGTCGGGCTTTCGGTATGTATTTTTTATTTGTTTGTAGTTTAAGGGCTCGTATTTACTTTTCTAACAATCATCTGCGTCAAATACGAATTTTATAAGATTTTACAGTTACTTTAGATGAAGTAAAAATAAAATGTTGCCAGTTTTGTTGTTTTTATATGATATTATTGACGTTTGAAGTTTTGGCAACGACGAATTCCGAAAAATAAATAAAAAAAATCATTAAAAAAACCCTTGGGGCCTGAGTCTTGTTATTGGGCCTTAAAACGTAGTAGACGGCCCCAGGGATCCGCCATTTTCGTATGTTCGACCTTCTGCTGAACACCCTGTATATAGACTTGCAATTTGCAAAATAGTTTTTTTGTTTAAAGGCGTATAATTTCGAGGTGGTCCTATTGTCATCAGATCAGGATCTGATTATGGGATCCTGGAGAAATTGAAGGAACTCTTCAAATATTATAGGCACACCAGGCGCACCCAGGCGTTTTGGGTATTTTTTATAGTAATTTGTGCAGTTGCTCTCGAAAAGCTCCATTTAGTGAAGTTAAACTGATGATGAAGACCATAGATGGCCACCGGAACTACTCAATAATAAATATTTCACTGAATTCCGGTATTTATCCGAGTATTAAGATTTTTTTTATTAAGAATCCTCTTCCATAATTTCTAAGCCAAAAATTAACTGCAGATAAATATGCATCCGAATATCCGATCTCTAATCATGACATACGCACTTGTCAGCCCCCAAACCTGAATCCTAATTCTCTCCTCTGCCTTTTATATTCGAAATAGCGTTTATCTCATAATTTTGTGCCACTATCTTAACTATCTGTCTTCACCATGCAACCTTTTCGAGTAATTATATTACTCGAAAAAGTTGCATGGTTAAACCAAGCAGGTAACGATCTCTACAGTACTTATAATTATTAATACGTGAAGCAAAAACTTTGTTCCCCTTTTTACGAAACTTACGCGGACGGAGGAGTATGAAATTTGACACAGTTAAAGTTTATATGGAGAAGGAGTGCAGAAAGCTAATATTTTTATATAATATACATTAGAAATAAATTAAATTAATTAAAAAAACATTACACACACTACCATGCTTTTGACACTAGATCTATCCATCTAGTGTCAAACGCATGGTCAATCAAGACTAAATGAATTATGGTCGAATTTCGACCTCTGGGCGACCACTAATTCTAATAATTATGGTCATGTTCCAAATTTATGGAATTAAATGAATTAAAAAAACATTACACACCCTACCATGCGTTTGACACAAGATCCTACCTTAGAATCATCCAAATAAATAAAAATAAATATATATAAATATTTATATATATATATATATATATATATATATATATATTTTTTTTTTTTTTTTTTTTTTTTATATATTAATTCATCTTTTGATCCTTGCGTTTGACCTTAGAATCAGGACATGGTAGCATGGAATAAGTATGTACTATACAACTTAAAATTTAAATGAATTATGGTAAAATTTCGACCTCTGGGCGACCACTAGTACCTATAATGATTTCTAGACTGATTTTATAGGCAGCGGATTCCCTCCATATTTTCGTCTAAAATTAAAAACAACTGCGGCAGTACATCACAGTACAATATACAGTATGTTTCCATAACACAGTGGCGCAAGTTTCGCGGCCTGACGTCTATACAACCACAAACAGATGCAAGTTTAATGTCTTTCGCCCCACAATACGCTCACACTGTATATGAACTACTACAGGAGTGTATCGATTTCCTTTTGAGTTTACTAGATATAAAGCGATTTGTTCAATTATGGTGAAATGTTAGTAGGCACAACTTTGAGTAGAAAATGTTTGCATACCAAAATATTTTGGAACTTACCATGAAGGAAAACTATCATTAAGGATCATGGACTTAAACATTTGAAGTCGACACCACGTAATGGTGGTGCATTAGATAACCGGTGTCAGATTAATGCAGCATCTGCCTGCTGAAATTAACCTTTTTGTACTACCGGAGTGTATAAAGAAAGTTGAAAAATACATTTGTTTAGCACAGACAAAAAGGCACACAACACAACATACGTATAATTATAACACAAGTAAAAAAAGAGTAGTATCGATTACTTTTTGAGTTTACCAGATATAAAGCGATTTGTTCAATTATGGCGAAATGTGAGTAGGCACAACTCTGAGTAGAAATTTTTGCATACCATAACATCTAAGGCCTTACGGTAAACGAAACCATCAGTAGCGAACATTACATACACATACATTACAACACACAACACCACACACATCCACACACAATACTCACACACAGGCACACATACACACACATACACATTACACATTTAATTCGACATCATGCAATGAGGAAACGTGTGGTCAATACTCATATACTACGAGTATACGGGGTGTCCGGGACATCGACGCCAAGCCGATTACCATAGATTCAGTACATGATTCTGAACCCCCCTGCAGCAAAAAAAATCTGCTGTTTCATAGAGAAGTGCAATACCTACTCGGTCAAAATGTATGGAGCAGCTGTTTTTTTTTTAAATAACCGACGAAAAATTTCAACGCCGGCTTCTCGTCGATGTCCGTGCCACCCTGTATATTATATTTATATATGATAAGTATAAATATAATATAGATAATATGTGTATATATAATAAAGATATATATTATAGTAATTATGTATGTATGTGTATGTAGTTTGTAACCTATTTATGTACTGTTGTACCTATTTTAGTTATAATGCATTAGAATATTTTTTTTAATTTCTTTGTTCCTCTCATATAGAGCACCTGCCGTCTAATCTCTTCACCACCCTTGGTTGACTGGTAGAGAATGCCTAAGGCATTAAGTCCGCCTTTGTACTTTTTTGATTGTGAAAAGTTTAAATAAATAAATAAATATACGAATTAATCTCTGTATCAAAAGAGAACACATTTTGACAGTGTCAAAGAAGTTTTGTGTATGATCTTAACCATTTGAAGTTGTCACCACACAATTAGGAAGCGTGATGATCAATGCTCATTCATCGCTAATTAGGTACATATCAGAAGAGATCGAATTTTGGCAGGTCCAAAGAAGCTTTTTTTATTCAACAAAATGATTCTTCGTAATTATTTTTCAGATTTCTGAAAATAATTTCATCTGACAGTCCCACTAATATCATTGTGTTTTCATTTCCGTAATTTATTTTTAAAGGGCAATTGAATTCAAAATAAATATCCACCCAATAAAGTACGCAAATTAAAAAACACACGACATAAAAATAATCTCAGAGCTATTTTAAAATCACGATACATTTTGCGATTTATTAACTCATTCACCGCCGGTCGTAAAAACCGGTGGGCGGTCCATTTGACCCAACTCACTTGCTAAATCATCCGTTAAGATTCGCGTTACGGCAATTGTAATTAACCTGCTACCGTACACGGCAATGGAGAGTGAATCATTTATTAGTGGCTGATTTCTAGCCGTATATGGTTATCAATCTTAAGTAAATATTTAGTTAGGGTACATTCACGATTATATTTTGGCAGTCTGCAGTATAATATTCACATGAATTCTTCCTCTTTTCCATTTCCTTTTTCAATAAGTTTCTAACGAACAAACATCAAATTAATTTTAATAAACTGATATCATCATCATTTCAGCCAAAAGACGTCCATTGCTGAAGATAGACCTCCCCCAAGCACCGCCACTTCGACCGATTCTGTGTTTCCCGCATCCAGCGCATTCCTGCGGCCTTCACAAGGTCATCGGTCCATCTTGTGAGAGGCCTTCCAACCCTTCGTCTTCCGGTACGCGGTCGCCACTCCAGAACCATCGGCCTGGTTCTGTTCTACGAGCAATGTGCCCTGCCCATTGCCACTTAAGTTTAGCCCATTGGCCATTCTTCTGGCTATGTCGGTTACCTTGGTTCTCCTACGGATTTTTTCATTTCTGATTCCATCACGTAGGGAAACTCCAAGCCCTCTCCATTGCCATTTGGGTGACTTTTAGCCTTCTGATATTAATTTATCAAATCCATACTAATTAATGCGAAAGTAACTCTGTTTGTCTGTCTGTCACCTTTTCACGCGTTAACGGCTGATCGGATTTGTAAGAAATGTGCTACATGGATAGACCATGGATTTTTTATCCCTATAACACGTTCCCATGGAATAATATTCCGGCCTAAGTAAACAGTTAGTAAAACATACTCGTAAAATATTATTTCAAGGTTAGAAAAGATTAAATGTGTTATTTGACAATTTTTTTGACATTTTTGACAACTTTAAGCAAAGTTTATGAAGTAAAAGTTACATCGTAATTATTTGGTCGATAATATCCATAGATGTATTATTTAAAACTAGCGTTATATCTATGTTATTTGCGCAGCCATGAGGCACAGTACTACCATTTTAAGTTATCTTGATTTTTCTGTATTGTTTTTGTTTGAATATTGTGTGCCATAACCTGAGTAATAAAAAATAAATTTATTTTCTTTCTTAATTACCCTAGTATCAATTAGTCATACAATACCAATCACTTCCACACGCCAAGCAAAATAGCTCCATGCAAAGTAGAACCGTAGAAAGGAGTCTTTATTGACCGAGTTCTGATCACACAGCACATAGAGGTAGAATCATTACAGTCCTGCTGGCAATAAATAGCCCCTTTGATTTGAGTTCAAGAGTAATTGCAGCGGACGGCGTAGAAGGCTCGTATTCACAAAGCGTATGTATGTAATGATCTTTGGTGTTGAGTGGTTGGGCTTTGAAGCCTAATTCATACGGATGTGGGAGTTGGGCTTTACATTTTGCGATGAGGAATTAGGATATTGTAATTCCGCAATAGGTCTGACAACCAGTCTTACTTAGGGGTATCGTATTACCCAGGTACTGGGTTGTGTAGGTCAGAAAGGTAGTCGCTCCATGTAAAATACTGGTATCCACTTGCATCCAAAGTTTGTTACGCTTTCACGGCTAAACGGGTGAACCAATTTGGATGAAATTTTGTATTGGGATAAGTACTTTGAACCCTGGGATATAGGCTTATGACACAGGCTACTTTTTATAGAAATAACAAGCGGGTGAAGCCGCGGGTGGAAGCTAGTAATTTATAAAGATATCAGGTGAGCGAATTCGCTGGCGGAAGCTAGGAAGTAACTTTTACATAGACCAAAAGAAGAAATGATTTGTTCGTCTAATCACACCTGCCAATCTGACAGTTTAAAAAGTGGCTATTACACGGCATATTGACGAATGGAATTGCTACGCTAACTTACACTCTAGTGTTAGAATTTGCTTAACAATTGATTTTCCGTTTGTACCATATTGTAGTTACCTATGCACAGTCACGTATTTTAAGTTGGTAGTCAATTTGTTTAACAACACATTTCCCTGAGTTTACATTAATTTCTCAGTATCCAAAACTTTCTATACATTTTCATATAACTACAAATTTCGAAGAAAAAACACAAACCCATCATTATCCTTTTCCCAGTAAACACTCGTAAATGTTCCCCACTTTCCGTGAACCAACCGTGTAAACTAATCATTAATGGGTATCAGAAATCGTTATTACATTTCAAAGAGCATTTTAATAACTCAATTCAGAAGCGAGCGGGTTCCATCAAATGCGCGGTCATTTTTCGATGTCAGGGTGCAGTTTCATTATCTTTGTGATAAACCCGATAATTGTGGGTTATTGAACGGAAGTCTTAGTGGTGTAGACTTTTTATGGGTTGGGCTTCAAGATACTTAGGGTAAACAGTTGTTTATGCCAAACTTTACCCTCTCTTCATATAATTAAAATTGAAGTGTCTGTTTGTAATGTCAAATAAACAGCTTTTTACTAAATGCATGCAATGAAACTATAAACGGTACTTATAACAAAAAAAAAACAATTTTAATGTTTTTGTGTCTATCTGTTTGTTTGTTTCGGCTCCGATCTCCAAAACGGCTGGACCAATTTTGAAGGAACTTTCACTGGCAGATAGCTGATGTTATAAGAAGTTATTTAGTTTTATTTCCGAGAAAGAATTAGTGTCATCTAGTAAGTAAATATGGGACTGTTTAAATATGTAGTGGTTAATCAAGACTTTATTTTCCTTCCTCAACTTTGAAAAATAATGTAGGTCTCGATGTACGAATACAAAAAACCCTAAGCACAGATTTGAATACGAACATTATTTAAAATGTCAACCTAAACATTTAATCAATCTGCCTAGCCTTTTCCCAACTATGTTGGGGTCGGCTTCCAGTCTAACCGGATGCAGCTGAATACCAGTATTTTACATGGAACGACTGCTTATCTGACCTCCACAACCCAGTAACTGGGTAATACGATACGCCTTGGTAAGGTTGTCAGAATTTCGGACTTCTGACGACCCGTAACGACTGTCAAAGATCGAAGAATGTCAGCCGGGACCAACGGCTTAACGTGCTTTCGAAGGCACTGAGTAGTCTCGGTATGTAAAGATGGTCACCCATCCACGTACCAACCCCGGCAAGCGTAGCTTAACCTGATGGATCGACTTGTGCGGCTGTTATTACTAAACCACGAGCTCCTCCTAACGTATCCTAATGTCAACGTAAACAATTATCTTTATTATATTCAAATTCAAACTCTAATCTCCTACGCACTAAAATGTCAAGTCATTTAAAACAACTAGGATAAGTACCGTTCCAAAAAATTACTCGGATTGAATATTTTTCCATCGCTTTATTATTTATTCAAAACAATATAAATCGTATTTAATTATAGACAAGGTGTTCGGCACTTAGCACTTTATACTGTCTAGTGAAAATTAATAATGAAACGCCTCCTATAATCCTACCTTGAATATTTAACAAAAACACCAAATATTTCGTCGTTCCAAAAATTATAATTATTACAATAAACGGCTTTACCCGTGTGCTTCCCAATTTTAGTTCCATCAAATTAAATCCACTAAATATAAAAAGTAAACAGGGCTAAGTTCATAATGTGCCTGAAGAATCGTAATAGAGAGGGAATTTATAAAATTTCGTCTAAGCTACGTGCCGGTCCCGAGGCCGTGGGGTTTCAACCCCATTAACCTTGTCTCGCCATGATTTAGGGGTGAAATACGAATTTCCCCGTATTTCTGCCTTTCACCTTTTTGTTCGGAACAGATTTTTACTTGGGGTTTAATAAACTGACACTCGGTAATGAAGGGAATTATCGTTCATTTGTACATTAACATTTTTTTGAATTGGTTCGGTTTTGGTTGGATTTAATGAATCGGAAGTATTGGGTTTTACAATGGTTTCGTATAATGGACATTCGGTACAATCATTTACTAATAAAGCCACCAAATTATCAGTCAATACTGCTTTAATAGTAGAGGATCCGACCTAGAAACGACCTTCACCCATTTATTTAATTGACGTAAAGTATTTTAAATTACATTTAGTATGTTAGATATCGCGAGTGGATTGGCAAAAATAATCCTGGAAAGACTGTGATTAATTAAAACTTTAAATGACTTTTTTTTTACATTAGGTACAAGATATACGCCAATTGAAAGAGCTTTTCAAGGAGAACCTTTGCTTCTAACTCGACTTTTGCCAATTGTTAGTCAATTCGGAGTTAAAATGACCTAAATAGGTGACTACATTACAGATAATACATTACTAAATGTTCTTGGTACCCAATAGCCATAAGTGATATATCAATAGATAGTGCTTTTTAAGAGAAACATTTGTTACTAAAACGAAATAATCGTTAAACGAATGCGTGCAATAAAATAAAAGTCATTTTTGAATTTTTAATTAATCACAGTCTGACTACGATTTTTTTAGCCAACCCACTTACGATATATTTTTTAACATACTTCCTAAATTTGATATAAAATCATTTACATCCAATAACGGATGGGTGAAGGTCGTCTCTAGGTCAGATCTTAGACCATAAATGCTCGTTTCCAACAGCAATATTTGTTACAAAAAGCTAGCGTTTACGGAGTTTATAAAACAACTTAAAAGAAAACAAATCTATCGAACAATTTTATTGGTTTTTATTGAAGGGTGTTTAGAGACAAACAAAGCATAAAATAAACTTAACCATTATTCTTTTGTTTATAATGGAAAAGGCGCTTTAGATAAAAGCACTGAATTCATATTTTTGCTAAATAAAATCGTTGACGTAAGATTTTTGAACACATATTTCAAAGTTAATGTTCATTGTGAAACAGAAAGCAAAAAATATTCTTACTACTAAAATAAAATATCCATTAGGATCTCCATAACACATTTAGGAATGTAAGAAAATGTAATTTATGGTTTCTGTTTTCACTCAAATTATTTTAGCAACTGAAGGACTGCAATTTATGACTAGTTTTTTTGCGAACTCAAGATACACCGTCCATTATACGAGGTTATAAACTTTGTATGTTGTAACGTTGTGTTGTGTGGCTAAGCTGTATTTATTTTATGTTAGTAGTTAAGGGACACTAGTCGACGGCTCGAACTTATTGGTGGGCGTGACTAATAGGCATGCTAATTAGTGTAATTATTTATTTAGTTTTATTTTTTTAGTATTTATTTATCTCGATATAGTTTATATCGATCTGCAGCAACAGTATCTGCAGACATAAATCTGACAATTGATGAAAACAAAATCCTATGACTTTACAATGCAATAGCACTCCTAGTAGGTTACCTTTTGGTAACTTGTGTAACCAGTCTCGTTGTTTATAGCACTATATTCGAAACCCTCTCACCCAAAATGACATATTGTTGATTAGAAAAGAGAAGATGACGTTTAGTAATACGAGTAGATTAACGATTCGTTCTAATCATTCACTTAAAACAATCTTTGCATTAGAGATAAAATGCTTGCAGTCCTCAAAGTGCAGAATTCTGGATTAGGCAGGGTAAACACTGATGAGAAATAAGGCGACTTTCCAAAATCAATTGAAAAACATAAAAATTGCTTGTCGTATCCATTACCTCCTCCTTTCTTTGGAGTCGGATAAAATAAGTAAGTTGGGAGAAGATAATTACCTTTTAATGGTACATTACAGATTCCGAAAACAACATTATGTTAAAGATAGATATTTATATATTTGTTCAAATCATACCGACCATGATGACACCCTAAAATCTGACTAGACCATGCCACAGAATCTGTTAAAGTTCTTACACAATCAACACATCTCTAAACTAGAGGCGAACACACACGACACAGGATAATCAGGGTTCGGACGGCCGGATCTATACTCGAGCAGAGGATATTAACGGAGAGATAAGGGGAAACAACTGATTGTGGAGGAAACCCTGGTGTATGTACACTGCCCTTTATAGTAGGGACTCGCTATTTAGTGTACAGTTCGGTGGTTCGAAGTGTGGGAATGTTTTGGACGAAATTGCGCTGGGGTGTGTTTGTTTTTCTGGGGTTGATGATAGGAAATGGGTGGGTCATGCATGGTGGAAGGACATTACGTTTTTATGTTAAAAGGTATGAATATTATATTTCATGGCGGTGCTGGGGGTGTTGTCCGTTATGAATGCAGCGATTTTTGAACTTTTCACGGGCGGTGAGTCGACAGTACACTGCTATACGTAGGATGTGCATGGAGAGGTTTTCCATGCGCGGTTCATTCGTTTGACACGCTAGCCACGCATCTGTGCAGAGCCTGGCAGTGGAAGATCGCGCCCACGTATTCATACAAAGCGAAGCTAAGTAAGAAGCCTTTAAGGCGCTGGCCCACCGCGGCGCACGCTGTGCACGGGCACGCGGTGCATTTTAGCTGCGTGGGTTCGTTTGTTTGACAACGTGGGTCTACGTTTCCACTGCAGCACACACTATGCATGAATATTAACCCACGACTATAATTATCACCACGTCCCACCTCCCGCAGTGAACCTACGCAGACGCACGCTTCCGTGTACCGCGTGCACAGCGTTGACAGCGTTAAGCTGCGTGGGCGCCTTATTCGAGCAAGCCACGCATGACGTCATTAATCTTGTATTCATGCGTAGCGTGTGCGTGGGTTGCAGTGGACGTTATCACATACATTTTCTTGCAAAGCTAAGCTAGACATACGTTCGTAACGTCTCTGTGCGGAGATGGCTGCCTAGTGTGCTTTAGATAATGTGTCGTCACGTTACTGATAGATGCTATTTCATAGCTCCCACTTTGAAAATTTTAATCTTACTATAAAACTTATTTTGTAAATCGTCCCTGTAGCAAAATACCTACATTAAACCAATTGGCGCTACTTTTTGGCGAGAAGACCGCCATTATTATTTAACTAGTCATTCCATTAACGTAATTTTCGCACATTTTGATAAGTTATACGCGTATTAATTACTCCGGGCTTGGCTAACGTAGCGGTTGTGGCTGGCTGCGTACATTGGCCGTCTAGTGCATTATAAACGAGTAGGTTATGTGATCACTGATCAGTGGATAATTTATAAATAAACCGACGAAAAAAATAAAAAGATTCAAAAGTCCGTCTGTCACAGCCACTTTTCTCCGAATCTAATGGACCGATTAAGTTAAAATTTGGTACACATATGTGAACCAAACACGGACGTGTAACGTAATTAAATTAATTTTGAATATGCGGGTCACTTTAGGAGGGAAATAAGAAAAAAAACATGCAAACTGTGCTGTCTGAAATATCAAATGAAAGGGCTTGTCCTCGGATCTCAAATACCTGTTTTTATAATTTTAGAATATATACTTTTAAAGATATTTAAGAAAATAGATGAAAATTTATCATTCCCCCTTATCTCTTAAACTATCAGCCTACAATTTTGAAAAAAATACAAAGAATGGTTCCTTACTTATAGATTACAGGAAAACCTATAACTAGTCTATGGTTTTACAATGACATGGTAAATCTCTCAATATTGTGAGCACTTTACATTGGCAGTTGGAATGTATGGAAGAACATGTTTTTCAACTACAATGTTAAGTTTGTTCTTGGGACAAATTCATCCTAACTACGGAACCCTTCATTGTGCGTGGTCCGACACGCACTTGGCCGTTTTTTTTATTATAGCAGTTATTTTTTCGTCAGTTACCTAATTATTTTGTTACCACCATTGACAGATCCGTGTGCAGAATAATATGCGACTCAGCGAAACAGATGAATGCAGATGATAGGTATGAAGCTACAAATACGCTCGACTTGTTGGGCCAATTCAGTGAGTGTAACGTAGCCATAAGATATATTAAGAGTTAGTGTATTTTTATCGAGGCGATTTTTTTTTGCGTATTGGATTCTCAACGCTCGACTTAGCACCGAGAGTTGAAAATCCAGTGCGCGATAAAATTCCGCCGCGATATTTTTACGTCCGTGCGAACATGGGCTTACGCGGTAGAAAGAGAGACAACTTCTAAGTGAATATAATTGTTACCTACAATTATATTAGGTAATCAGCGCTGTGCGATCTGAATTGCATTTTATTGTGTCGTAGGAAGAGTCGCTTTTTTATGTAAATTATTTTACGGAGTGAACCATCTGTTTTACTATTAAACGCTAAATAAAATTGACAAGAATACCTATCTATTTGGTAAACTTAAATTGTTATGACATTCAACAATATTTAGCTACGCTGTAACTGGTTTAACGTTTTATCAAGCCAGATCATCTTAGAAACGGACGTCTAAAACATTTTCGTCCATTACGGGTCATCGCAGTGGTGCATGTATCCACTTTCCCCACTCCCCACTTCCTGCGGGCCCAACCTCCCCGCGAGATAAAAGTTAATGTGCCAACTTACCGCGAATTATTCCCGAGGCACAGCATATTTTTTTTCGGTATCTCGACAGTGTAAATGTTTCAATAATTTAGGCTGTTCTCTTTTTTAACGAGCGGTATTTATGGGTTTATGGTAATTTTGGTCTGCGCCCCCAAATTGGTGGGGTCGAAAAATATTCAGTTTTTAGGGTGAATATTGGTATGCTTGAAAGATTCGCTAAACGTTGATTTCTACTTGACTGCAGCGAAGCCAAAAAGGAGGGTTATGTGTTCGACCTCTATGTATGGATGTGTGTGTGTATGTTCGCCTCTATGTATCTACCCTCGTACCTACTAAACGGCTGAACCGATTTTAATTAATGATATGTCGTTAGATTTGTCTTAATTGCGCGAGTGCCACTGGGTGTGTTTAAATATATAAAAAAAACAAAATGGTGGATTTTCGGCGCCAAAATGTATGTATAATTTAAAAAAAAAACTTAACCTATCGAGTGGGGTTTTAAAAGGTTCAAAGCAAAAATATACAAATTATATGTTTAAATGTAATTTGAAATGAGAAATTATAAAAACTAAAAATAAAAAAAAGTTATTTAAAAAACAAGCAATGTCGAGAATATCACGCCAAACCAGGTGACCGCGGGCGGGAGCTGCGGTCGCTCGAGCAGCGCACGCGCACCGGCCGGCTAACCACTGCATGTTCGACCGCGACAGAACGTATTCGCTTAATCATTCTCAACAAAGACCGTTCAAATTGTTAACCGTTTGTTTTCCTTTTTAAATCTTCGTAATATACAGTCCACTATTGTCAAGTTACCGGTGTTTTAGTCCTCGTACCACCTGGAGGATATACCCATTCCTTTCTAAGCAATATAATCAATAGAATTTTGGTATCGCAGCCAAACCAATAACCTAACCGGAGTATGGTGTAACCGCCTGCGATACCGAAATTCTTCGTCAATTAAAATGCTTGTTTTTAGGGTTCCGTAGTAAACAAGGAACCCTTATGGTTTAGCCATGTCCGTCTGTCTGTCTGTTTGTCTGTCCGTCTGTCTGTCCGCGGCTTAGCTCAGAGACGGTTAGTATTAGAAAGATGTAATTTGGCATATGTATACATATTAATCATGCCGACAAAGTGGTAAAATTAAATCAAGAAAAAACTTTTTTTTTAGGTTACCCGTTTACTACACGTATTTTTTTTTTCTGATCTATCCCATGTTGTGGGGTATCGTTAGAAAGGTCGTTCAAAAACATTGTGAGTTTGTGAAAACCATTTTTGCATTTAGGGATCCGTTTAAAATATTAAACTTTTCACTGATTCAAATTCAAATTCAAAAGTCATTTATTCAAACTAGGCTGAGAATCAGCACTTTTCGAACGTCAAAATTACATAAGACAGTCCCCCAAAACGCCCACCCTTCACCACTTCCTAGTGCATTAGCTGGGAAGAAGAAGTGGCGCAACAAACTCCCCAGCAGCACAGTTGTCTGTTCAGTTAGAAGAACAAAAAAAAAGATTCTATATAATAGTATTCAAAATAATTTACATTACGCAACACAAAACATAATTCAAATTATTAGCCATATGTTAGCTAGCACACGCCAATATACCAAACAAAATCATCGAGAACTCAACCAATCAATCATCGATACTCAGGCCGCAATAAAAAAAACTAAACGTAAACAGAATTAATATCTAAATAAAAAAGCCTCCAGGCATAAAGGGCGTGCCCGCTTACATATACTTGTAACTGGAAGTTATAAATGATAAACTAGGACCATCGATGTAAAATAAATAAACAAAGAGTTAATTACTAATAACAGTAAATAATATGATCAATTGTCGAGGTCACTAGCTAACCACATATTGCAATACAACTCATAAAAAAACAGTGTGATGAGTAGATATTGTCAAAAATAAATTGAAGTTAAATTAAAATAACTTGACTTAAAAAGTCAAATAAAATAAACAATTATATAAACTCATATAACTTGTCGGTACGTAAGCTGGAGAAAGAACATAAACATTGTCTTGAGTTAATCACAGCGACCAACTATTCTTATCATTTAAGTAGTCGTTGATAGAATAGTATGCCTTTGAACAAAGATTGGATTTTACTTTCGTTTTAAACGCATTAAAAGGCAAATCTAGCAAAGAAGAGGGTAGCTTGTTATAAAAGGTTATACCAAGCCCAACAAATGAGTTATGAACCTTATGAAGCCGGTGAAAGGGAGCTCGTAGTTTGTCCTTATTTCTAGTGTTAACATTGTGAAAACTGATTTTTTTTGTTAGAGTCAAGTGTCTCCCCCCTTCTGCCAGCTAAATGGTTGTACTTGGATTCGTGAAAAAAATCATAGCAGTAGTTTATATAACGAAATAAAAAGGAAAATTATCAAAACTAAGTAGGCTGTACAGGTCAACAAGTAATAAACAACCAACTTAAACACACAAGATCACAATTACAATAATAATCAGCCCCTATGGGCTGATTATTATTGTAATTGTTCTCGCTCGTAGTGCAAATTATTTCATTACCACTGCTCTCAAAACGGAAACCGAAAACATCGTGAGGAAACCGGCATGTCCTAGAACCAAAAATTCGAAGACATGTGACATCTACCAACCCGCACTAGGCCCGCGTGGTGGATTACAGCCTACATACTCCCTCTCCAAGAGAGGAGGCCTGGAGCCCAACAGTGGGAACAATATAGGCTGATAATGCAATGCTTGCATGTTCTTTGGTTCTCACAGAGAGGAGACCACAGTATTATTTGAACAAAATAAACACGGTATTGTTTCCTCTTGAAAACTGATAATTTTCCTTTTTCATAAACATTGAACTCTGACAATAAAATTATAATGAATATAATGCCGTATTTATAAGCAGATTTAACAATAGGTAGGTACTTACATTAATATAACGTCCAATAAACGCCGCCCGGAGGCTGTCGCTTCATTCTCATAATTATTGTATTAATTAGTAAATAGTAATTTCATTACGTTGGTATATTTTCAATAAACGGTTACAAAATGCTTTGTCGATGAGCCTCTGTAAAATTAATTTGGCATTCAATTAACGAAATTATTCGTTTGTTCTGTTATCTTTATTGGTTTTCATTAGGAAAAAACCGGCCAAGTATGTGTCGGACCACGCACAATGAAGTTCCGTAGTTGGAATGAATTTATTCCAAGAACAAACTTAACATTGTAGTTGAACATCATAATCAATACATCGATATACGTCACGGTCAATTCTTCAACTACACGTAACTAAATGTAAGTTAGTAATCGCAAAAATAAAATCTTTGTGATAAAACTACAAATTAACAACTTTCGGACTTTTTCCTTTACATGTGCGGAGAGACCTTGCTTCCTGCCAAATTTCATGATTCTAGGTCAACGGGAAGTACCCTGCAGTCAACGCAATAAAAAATACGTTCATTTAAGCGACATTATTGCGAGTATTGACGTTGACTTAAAAGCTTGTTTTTTTTCGAACTCGGGACTACAGACCTACGTACTTAGTATTAATTTCAACTTGATACCTCCTCGCGTTCCTGAGAAAAAGAATATTGCTAGACAGACGGACAGACAACGAAGTGATCCTATAAGGGTTCCGTTTTTTTTGTTTGAGGTACGGAACCTTAAAAAGGAATTGAATTTGCCAGTGGATAAGTACAGACTTTTTAATAGATCGCAGCAAGAAAATGTTAATTAACAACACACCTGTAAGACCCAAAGGGTTAGGCAGAGGTGTACCTATAGTACACCCACATTTCACCAGTTATTTTTAAGACCCATGCGGAACCTTTATGTGGCCCATGGGCGAGCACAAACTGGGCACAAAGCCAAATTCCTGTCTACTACTGAGAAATTCCTAATGGAAAACCTAATAACTCTTTTACCAACCCGGGAATTGAACTCAGGACCGCTCAACAGTGACAATGATACGCAATGATGGCAATGATGCGTATTTATGTATGTAATAAATAAATAAATGATAGTTGTGATTTAAATATACCAGCAATTTAAGTTGGTATTCAATTAGCGAGCAGTGGTGGCTCAGTGGTAACGGCTGAGGCTTACGTTTAGGTCGTGGGTTCGAACCCAAGCAGGCGATTTACTTTGTGATAATTATTTCAACACTGAACTGAACTGCTCTCAAAACGGTGAAGGAAAACATCGTGAGGAAACTGGAATGTCCTAGAACCAAAAAATCGAAGATATGTGATATCTACCAACCGGCACTGGGACCGCATGGCAGATTACGGCCCTCTCCCTCCCACCGAGAGGAGGTCGGTGTCCCAACTGTAGAAAAATTATAGGCTGTTTAAGTTATTCAATTAGCCTAACAATAAATTTCCCTGACAGATTTACCCACATAAATCAGTTTTTCTGACAAAACCTACTAGAATTATACAGTTAGGTACTGTTTACCTTTCCTAACTAAGCCTAAAATTTGTAGGTACCATAAAAATACCTTATTGCCAAGCTACATTTCAAAACAAATTCCCCGAACGTCCGAAAGATGAACGATGCCTTAGGTTGCCTGTCCATTGAAGCGGAGCGAGGCAGCGGAGAGGAGAATGGCATTGGAGTGGAGCGGAGTTGCGGACAATGTCTGTCCATTGATGCGAAGCGAGGTAGTGGAGCGGAGTTACGGACTGTGTGGAGCGAGGTAGCGGAGCGGTGTTGCGGACTGTGCGGAGTTAGACCGAGTTCACGCGACGAGTAATAATTCCCCGCGCAGGTTCCCCGCTCCACTTCTCCGCTCCGTTTCTTCGCTCCGCTTCCCCTCTCCGCTTCTCCGCTACGTTTCTCCGCTCCGCTTCCCGGTTTTGTATGAATTTTTAAACTAGTTCGGAAATCCCTGTCCACTGAAGCGGAGCGGAGGTTTTATGCAATTCCATTGGTTATTATTGGCACACCGCTACTCCGCTCCTCTCCTCTTCGCTCCAGTCAAACAAAAACCAATCGTTTAACTTACCAATGGTAGTTTTATTTTATTGCCAAACTGGGCATATAAATAGATTCGTAAGCTAGTTTTACCTGTGATAGCTACTTCCATATGGGAAGGTAATATGCAAAATTATGAGGTATTTGCTTCTTTATTGGTACGGATACAACAGTCTTAATTTTAACCAATAACGGTCCGTAAAATTATAGGGATCCGCCATTAGACGCGGGTGCTTCGCACGGTTTTGACGACTTGAAAAAAACGTGAACATTTATTTATTATATTATACGTATATATTATGTAAGTAAATGTAAGTTAAATATTAATGTATTATACATGTTACCGGCCAAACCCAATTTTAGGATGAACTAGTTTCGCCTAGGCCAAACCAGTTCTCCCTACACGCGATAGGACAAAACAGTACAGCCTAGGCCAAACTCGTTCATTCTGTTACCGATAGGATAAACCAGTATAGCCTAGGTCGAATCGGTTTATCCTAGTTAGAATATACATGCTTTAGGATAAACTGGTACGTCCTAGTCTGAACTAATTTCACTTAGTTTGTATCTTCTATAAGCTTTTCAAAGTAAACTGAATAAAGGAATATCTATACTTAATATTATAAAGCTGAAGAGTTTGTTTGTTTGTTTATTTGTTTGAACGCGCTAATCTCAGGAACCGCTGGTCCGATTTGAAAAATTATTTCTGTGCATTTATCGAGGAAGGCTATAGGCTATATTATATTTTCAAAAAAATTAGGGATCCTTAATAAAAGTCCAATAATGTAACCCAAAGTGTAAAAAAATGACCCGAAAAAATCCTTGCACCGCGTGCGCTGCGAAAGCTATTGATTAAATAACAAAACAATGTACTACCACTTTGCAGAACATATAATTGTCTACAAAAAATATCCCGTCACCATAAATGTCTAACTATTGTAGATATCTCACAATAAATGTTTTCTTTTATTTTTTTTAATAATTAAAATGCCGTCACTTCAAAACTCTTTATTTTGTATCTTGGTATTAATCCTTATCAAAATAAATTACTTTATATTCAAGACGAATTCAATACCTTTCTAGAACTTTTTGAATTATTCAATTCGGATGTTTCATTCAAAAGATATCGCTATAATTGTTGTAGCCAAATAAGTATTAAGTACGAGTATTGCGCGCGCATGTATGATGTGGTGGGCGGTCATGAAGCTTGAACAAACTAAGTGAAATTAGTTCAGACTAGGATGTACCAGTTTATCCTAAAGCATGTATATTCTAACTAGGATAAACCGATTCGACCTAGGCTAAACTGGTTTATCCTATCGGTAACAGGATGAACGAGTTTGGCCTAGGCGATACTGGTTCGTCCTATCGTGTGTAGAGAGAACTGGTTTGGCCTAGCCAAAACTAGTTCATCCGAAAATCGGGTTTGGCCGGTAACATACACATAAAACTTCCAGAATGAATTCTCTAAATGATGGTTAAAACCGCATCAAAATATTTTGCGCAGTTTAGAAGAACAACGCGGTTACACAGACAGACACGTACAGTCACGAGCACCAATAAGTATAAACTTAGCAACTTTAAAAAGCGATTTTCTCCTACTATGATGAATGTAATTTTATGTTGTTACGAATATAGTATTTTGGAACCCACACTAATATGAAATAGGTCTTATCTCAAAGTTGCAGTCGTTATTCCATGAGAAAATTGCTTTTGAATTTGACTAAGTGGATATATATTGGTGCTCGTGACTGTACAGCTTACAGAGTCACGTTTTTGCCAAATAATTTTTCGTTGGACCTGCCACGTGTTTAAGGTATCACGTTTCAATTTTATTTTGATGGTTTGATCTATGAAATTAGGTTTTATCAAACATGCTTAGAACTTCGAGCATTATCTTGACAACCTTCTTCGAGATAAATCGAAAATGCTGTACTTGTCAAATACATGCGAGCGCACGGCCAGCAATGTTTGTATAAAAATCCTTAACTGTCGTGTTATTAAAAAATGGAACGAACTTTTTACTTCAATACACGGCAACCAAGGTGGTAACTTATCAAAGATTGTATTTAAATTCCGATTTGGCGTACAAATAGAGCTGTTCAAAGTACAGAAAAAGCAAATCAACATGTTGTTCATCATTGATTCTGGATTAATTAATTTACTTTCTTTGAATTTCCACGCCTCGGTCCTCATTTTCATCAATGCCCCTGTTGCAGGCCGCAACAGTAATGTACTATTTTTTTTACAAAATTTGGGGTGCAGTCTGGGAACTGCTAATGGTCTTGCATTGTCTTGACTGCCTCGTTAGTCTCGCAAGTCCGGCTGCTGAGCGTTAAGTCCTGGGTTTCATCCCCGGGTCGGGAACAATGTTATAGCTAGGCCATTTCTCCATTAAGAACGCCTCAGTAGCAGTTCGAAGTATGGATTTGGCCTATTCATGGTAATTGCAGAATCAGCCTATAATATTTCCACTGCTGAGACATAGGCCTCCTCTCTGTGACAGGGAGCGGGCCATAATCCACCACGCAGGCCTAGTGCGGGTTGGTGGATGTCAATTGTCAATTGTGGATGACATTTGCGGTTTCTTCTGAGATGTTTTCCTTCACCGTTTTGAGATCAGTGGTGATGAAATTAAATACAAAGTAAAGTGCCTGCTTGGGTTCGAACTCACAACCTACAACTCGTAAGTTGTTACCGAGTATATGTAACAGTATTTTATAGCTAATAATAGATTTCCCTGAATAACTAGGATAAGTATAAACATTCAAATGGACTACTTAGAAATATATAAATTCAAAAAGTGCAATTTAAGGTATATTACTTATAGTTAAGTTAAAATTAAAAAAAAAAGAAAAAAAAATTGATGATTAAAAAAAATTGTTTGAAAATTAAGAGATTAATAGTTTGTCATTTGCCTTCGTTTATGGTTTTTAATAATTAGTTTTTGAAGGTAGGTTTATTACAGTATTTATTTATGTAATGCCCTACCCACTTGATATTTTTCATATTTCTTTAAACCGCTTACCTATCTAAAAACTGTTTTCAAGTGGGCGGGATATATCCGTGGGCTTACCTTTACATACAATATTCAAAACATTGTAGGTAGACTATTAACAGTTTTCAAGTAAAGCTTTTTAAATATGCGTGGGTCTTGAACACGTTTTGTCACAAATATTTGGGTTCACTACGTAAATAGATACGGCTAACCAACGGTTTCAGTGGGCCCACTCTGATAACTGAAAAGAAAATAAATAATGGTCTGAATTGTTAACTTTGTATCTAAAAATTAATGCTGGGTTTTGTAAATTAACGTAAGGTCTGTTGATCCGGTTACACGGTTGACGTTTTGGTATAAAGTTTATTCCTGGTTCGTGTGCTACCGTACCTACCTATGCTATTGTGTTACTTCTGACCTCACTCAAGTGACCGCATGAATTTCAGATTTCAAAGCTATGTTCAATTATATATGAATATGCCACATTTGGCTAAAACCACAGATTAGAATAGATGGGTCACTTCAGAAAATCATTTAAATAAAAACGACTCTTGCTCCGACATAATAAAGTGCCACTCAGGTCGCGCAGCTCTAATTACCTACAGTTATATTCACCTACAAGTTGCCTCTCTTTCTATCACGTAACTCTTATATCTTCTTACTACGTTACGCCCACTGAATTCGACAAGTCGAGCTCGCCGCGTCCCTACTTGTAGGCTGCATACTTAAAATGCGGAGTGACCCATCTGTATTCATCTATATAAATATACATTATAATACTACAATAAAATCAAAACGCTATTTCTATTCTAATAAACTTTAATATCGTTTAATCGCTAACTCTACAGAAGTAATTAAAGCTCTTTCCACGTCTTCTTTAGCAAAACAAGCATGAAATATAATTTCAAACAAAGTGAAATTTCGTTTTAGTTTCGCTTTGCAGCAAATATTATCTAGCGCTTTCACTCTCAAGTTCGGAACACTCGAGTGCTCTTTATTTTAGTATTAATTGACCCGAGTAACTCGTGTCAAAGGATTTCTGTTTATTAGAAATTACGTTATTTGGGCAAAGATCAACAAACTTGCTCTCACTAACACGACAACCAATACTTGAACTATTTTCATCAGTCAATATTATGTTTCTCTGAAGCTAAATAAGATGGTTTATTTTTTACAACATTAAGCTCCAATTCTTTTCATTCATTACGATCAGTGGGAAGATGTAACTCTAACCTGGTAAAAGGGCTACTCGACGGAACGGCAACAGGATGAGGATGTGGATGTGGAGTCAAAGTCAAAGTTAAATATTTATTTGCAGATACCTAAATATGGTCACAAAAGTTCTTACAATGGTATTATAATAGTAGCTTAACATAATAATCATAACATAATGACATGCAAATTTTTGGTACTTATACAATTAGATTTATTTTAATTTAAACTGAAGGAATTCTTTCACAGTATAGAAGGAATTCTCAATTAACCAACTGCGTAAAGCCCTTCTGAAGCGGACCATTGGAAGTTCTTTGATTTGGTTAGGAATCTTGTTATATATCTGAATACACATAGGATAGCAACTTCGCCCATATAGTTCCGTTTTAATTCTAGGAATAAAGTTGTGTGTTGTGTGTTGAGTTGTGTCGCAAACCATGCTGCACCTCCTATCCTGCCCTCTGTGTCCCAAAACATGCAGTCAAAAAGTCCTCTGCGCTACCACAGACGATGCCGTGGAAGTGGCTAAGTTTTGGGCCAACGCCCACTTAACCACTTCCACGGCGCCGTCCGCGTCAGTGGCAGCGCAGAGGACTTTGCATGATTTAAAAGACTATCGTGCCAGTAACACGGAGAAGAAGAAGAATATGACCAGGACCAGATACTGGACAGTTCTATCAGAAACGAGAGTGAAGACTCAAGAGATGTCATTATTAGCAGACAATTAGTGACATGTCAGGCGCATACTGATTTAGATGCATACAGAAAGGCAATATCCTGAACAGAAAATACTGGTGACTGATAAATTACTCGTACTAGCTTCGTCCGCGAGCCTATAACTGAGGTAGAATTGGACCATCCAAAGCAATAAACGACGAGACGAGACGAGACGACGACGACGAGACGAGACGACGAGTTTCTGACCGCGAGGTCGTCCGCGTGAATTTTCTTATGTTAGCATAAAATACAAATCTTATGACACTCGGCAATACTATAGCTTCGCATTAGTGAAAGGATTTTTGGAATCGGACCAGTTCCAGGTTCCGCAGATTATCCCATACGTACAAACTCACTTACAGTACGACACAACTTAGATGTAGCTTCGATTTGTAAATTTGTATTAATTCATTTCAATTTTACGAATGTATTTGGTTACATGACTTCACAAGTTATTGCGTTTGCGTAAAGATAATTTTCACATACAGCAGTAATAAAGATTGGTGATTTTGAAGGCGCACTTAGTTCGGATGGTGATCGATTTTACGAATTTTGCCGATGCTACATCTAAGTTGTGTCTTACTTGTACCTCTTTATAATATTAGTTTATAATTATAACTTTCTAAACCAGCGCCACTAATTATTATGATGGCCCCGTGACAGACTACAAATTATAAAAATCCATTCGATAAATTAGGTATATAGGTTTAATGATACCTACATCATCATTGCGACCCGTACAACAATTTAGTAGATATGGCATTTTGTTTCCGCACGATTCACAGTCAATATTAATAGTAGAGGATCCGACTTAGGAACGACCTGCACCCATCTATTAAACGGATGAAAAGTATTTTAAATCAAATTTAGTATGTTAGAAAATATTATATCGCGAGTGGGTTGGCTTAAAAATTATTGGCCTGTAATTACCAAAAATGCCTGTAAAAATTAAAAAATGACAATCATTAAACAAATGAGTGCAAAAAAAACAAGTGATTTTTTAATTTTAATTAATCATAGTCTGGACAGGATTTTTTTTGTCAACCCACTCGCGATATGTTTTTTAACATTTTGATATAAAATACTTTTCATTCATTAAACAGATGGGTGAAGGTCTTCTCTAAGTCGGATCTTAGGCTATAACGGTGACTCATAAAAACGTGCAGTCACAAGCCATCGTACAGTGCCGCCATTTGTAGTAATTGAAACTGACTGGTAATCAACCCAAGTCCAAAAAACAACGCCCAAGGGAATACAAACAATGACTGCAGCATTTAACCTGCAACACCAAATTGCATTTTACGTTCGAAAACAAAACACGGAAACAGCAAAGACCAAAGCGTTTCTGTTTATCATTCCATTTGAGCAGTTACCGTCCGCGTCGCTGCTCAAAGACATGCACACATCGGCAATTATAAAACAATTAGTGGAACAAGTTTGTTTGAACTAGTGCAGTTCATGGGGTAGTTATTAGCACGTTGTCTTGTTTACGCTGTGCATTATGTTGATGGTTTTTCATTGTTTATTTTTATTTTTCCAAACATTTAGTAGAGTTAAGTAAAACATAAAAAAACCTGAAATAAGCAGAAAACCTACAACGAAGTTTGGGGAAAACTCTTTCCCAGAATTTGAATAGAAGTTAATATACTCGTAGTTGATATAAATACAGGTTTAAAACAAATTGCAAAAAAACTACCTTAATTTTGTTAATCCATATAAATTAATGTTTAATTAAATTCAATATCCTATCTACTGTATTTTAATTTTTAACAAAAATTTCAAGCTGTACTGTAGGTCTGTACACATTAGCAAATATAAATCAATTAATGTGTCGTGCTCAACAACTTTTTTTCAACTGCTGGCATTTAATAAGGTTCTAGAGGATAACAGGTAAAAAGTAAAGAAAAAATGTAGGGTTAGATAATATTAAACGAATTTTACCTCCCTACCAACGAATACAGATCAGATGGTCCAGTCATATTTGTAGCAATGCCTTTTAACGTAATACCCAATTAATTTTAAGGATTAAACCCTTACTTAAGTCTGAAACCAGAATATAAAAAAAACACCTTATTTACCTCCAAACAGCAGCATAACATCTTAGCAGACGCCATTTCAGCTCAGACAAGCGAATATACAGCGCAATATACTTTAGCACCACACTAAAGATACGAGCAGTTTATATCCGTGCCATCGCAGCCACATCATACTCCGGGAACCACAGATGGCCATGTAACAATCTCTATAACAATAAAGGTGAAAAACGTTAAAATTCCGCCATCTAGCGAGACACGAGTAAACTATGAACGCAAAGGTTCTAAATCACGCAAGTAACATTTTCCAATTAAAAATTGTTATTGTTTTTTTGTTCACCACTTAGTACGTACATTTATTTCGGTATTGTGGGTCTTTGTATCATCAGCCAACAATGAACAAAATAATAAGAAGTCATATCACTCCAAAACGACCCATTCTGTTTTCGTGATAGGTGATAATCTATATCTTCTGTAAAATATCTATATCTTTCTTTAAAAATAAAAATAAAATGCTGTTCTTTGGTAAGCGGATTATTTTAGAACGACTGAACCGATTTGGCTATTTTATATTTTAAATTGTTGGCAGTGTATAGAGTGCCGCTATCGGTGCTCTATCCCTATCGGATAAAATGCCGCTAACGGTATAATAGTGGCGCTGCCTTGGCTTGGCTAAATTGCCGTAAGCATTGCATTGTCACTGTCACTTGTCATTTTGTTTTATTGTTAAGGTTAGCTCGCTGTAAAAACCACATTCCCAAAACAGCACCTACATTCTTTTGTACCTAAACGGACCCTGGCACTCGCCGGCCGCTCCCGCAGCCCGGCTCGCTTCACTCGCTCGGATCGTGCGTTATGTGGTCACAGTTTTAACCTAACCTAACCTACCTTTCAGCCATTTTCATTTGCCACTTAATTTTTCGTAAATTCAGTCATTGTAGTGACTTTTGATTTAATTATCTAAAACAAATACGATCAGTCAATACAAAGGGCGGAGAACTAACCTCAACAATCAAACAGAATAACAAGTGACGGTGACAATGACAATGCAATGCTACGACACTTTAGCCGGGTCGAGGCAGCGCCACTATTATGCCGTAGATAGCCGCACTTCCTCAAATGTTTACAATATTCCGAAATAGGTTTTTACGGAAAGAAACATTTGAAAAGTTGCCCGGAAAATAAAAGATCGCGAAAAACTGAAAGTTATTTTTTCTATGAGATTTTTGTATGAAGTCAAGACCATTTGCCATTTTTACAGGACAATGTCTAGTGGTTTTATAAAAATTTGGATTTCGTAGAGATTTAGTTATTTTTAAGCAAGATATGGACGTTAAAAAGAATAGTAAAGAAGGATTAAAATTACTTATTTTATGGCTATCTCTAGAGCACAAAATTCTCCAAAACTGAAATGAGCGTTGCGTCGTTAGAAACACGATTTTCGTTTGAAATATTTTTGTAAAATAAAATATGAGTAAAGACTTGGTTGCAGCTCCGCCCAATGGGAAGCGAGCGGACATTTGACGTACATTCTACTTATATTGCCTTAACGATACTTCGCAAGAATATGAAATTGAAAATTTGTGTCAAAATATTACGTGCATTTTAAAGTTTGAGTTCAACGTTTGGATATTTTTGATTTTCTAAACAGATTTTTGTGTCGTAAGAATTTTCAGTGAAGTTCAGATAATGTGCAGTATTCTGACCTAAAGGACAGTACTGACGTTGAGAGAGAGCGAAGGTCTTAGCTCGCAGGTTTGCACGGTGTACACAGAAAGTTAAAGTGACGTTGTTTAAAGCATACTGTCAGTCCTTTTACACGTGCTGCCTGTGGGTTGACTATTTGCAGTGGGCGTACAGTGAACTTAGAGTGCAGTACAACAATGCATTCAGGATTCTGATAGGGCTCTAGCATGTTTGCCGAGGCCAACGTAGACAGCTTCGCTGCAGTCATGCGCAAGCGTTGCACTTCTGTCATAACGCGCATGCGTGGTAGTACCATCAGCAACCTGAGTGTTTTGTCGGACCAGTGGAATTCCCCGATCCTTGAGCGATGGATACGACTGCACGCAGTCGTATCGGAGTTTCCGGTAGTATTATGTATTGTATTTAGTTTTTGAAGTGTCTTGTCTTGTCATTACTAACATTAGTTTCCTATAAACATTTCTTGGTTACTAACAACTATATGGATGTATTTGAAACTTCGAATTAAATTAATATAATAATACATTTATTTATTTTTCATAAAAATATTTAAAAATGTAATTTGTATGTATAAAAATGTAATAAAGAAATAATAATAATAAAACATATAGGTGATAATGTCTTAAAAAGGAAAATAAATTGAAACAAAACAAAAAAGTACTTGCCTATGGCCTACTACTACTGTACTGGCCTCTTCACATAAAAATAAGTCTTAAACATAAAATAAAAAACCTTTCAAAGGGTTTTACTTCTAGCTTCTGCTTAACACATAGATTAAATCAGTCAACTAATAAAACAGAAAATGCAACTTTCATCTCTTTGGAAAAACAAAATGAAATTAAAAGAATAATGCAGCTTTTATTAAACATTTCAATGTTATAGAAACGTCATCTTCAGTTATGTCGTTACACAATCTAGGTTACAGGCAAAGGACATAAAAATAAATAGAGTTGTCGTATGTACTACTTCGCCGTTTTAGATCTAGTCGTCAAGATTACCTAGATTTTTGTTGCTATACCTAGGTTATAAACCCTTTGCCTACCTAGACCTTTACTACCAGTTTTACTGCCGCGCTGTTTGGTTGTTAAAATGTAGGTCTGTTAGAGCTGATATATACTCGTATAGAAGATATATATCAGCTCATATAGAAGATATATAGAATCAAGAAAGTTATGACTGTGCTACGTATGCAGTTGTAGCATATTTGGGATTAGCCTTAGGCGTCCTGTAGACGTTGCCGGAGCCACACCGGCACTGGACCTGGATTGGCAATGCTTTTTTGAACTGTGATAGTTGTTTTACTACTTAACTAGGCATCAACACCAGTACCCGCGGTTACAGGTGGCGTGGTACAGGATGTCTAAGGCTTCATGTACACGACGCTGGAGCCACACCAGCGCCGAACCGCAAGATGAAAAAATCAATGCGGCGTCGGTGCGGCGCGGCGGCGGTATGGACAGGAACCCTTAAGCCACATGTACATGTTGGGCGTTTGAGTATTTTTGTTTTTTGTTTTTATAAAAATATAGGAGGAGCTCGTGGCTAAGTAACAACAGCCGCACTGGTCGATCCATCAGGTTAAGCTACGCTTGCCGAGGTTGGTTAGTGGATGGGTGACCATCTTTACATACCGAGACTCCTCCGTGTCTCGGAAAGCACGTTAAGCCGTTGGTCCCGGCTGTCATTCGTGGATCTTTGACAGTCGTTACAAGTCGTCAGAAGCCCGAAAGTCTGACACCAGTCTTACCAAGGGGTCCAGTTACTGGGTTGTGGAGGTCAGATAGGCAGTCGCTCCATGTAAAATACTGGTATTCAGCTGCATCCAGTTATACTGGAAGCCGACCTCAACATAGTTGGGAAAAGGCTAGGCAGATTGATTGTTTTTATAAAAATATAAAAAAATGTAATGATATGTATATAAATGAAATAAAAATTCTAACAAAAATAAAAATGTTAACAAAACACTCGACTATTTTCACAGTTCGCTTTGCGGTATGCGAGAGTGAACCCGCGGTGCACTTACTGAATATAAAAGAAACAAAATTTTCCACTACCAAGAACCACTAAAAGGAGTGTCCATTTTCTTCGTGCTCATTAAATTTTCACACATGGTGAAAGAATAGTACTGTGCGAGAGAAAATGGGTATTTGTGATAGGAGTTACGAGTTTGAATAAAACTTGGAATGGAAGAGGTAGACGGTGGAATAGACGACCTAATGGTTCTAGGAGTACGTTCTGCAGTGAGTATATCGTGTGTAAGTTTATTTATGGGATTTCCAACGTTCACTGGTACTGTGGTAAAGGTAAGGGCTTAATGTTTACCATACCAATACCCTTAAAAAATATGAAAATGTACTCAATCGCTGAGGGTTGGTTTTTAATGTGTAACATCTTCTCTCTCGCTTTCCTGCGATCAAAATAAAAAATACGAAATAATCAAGGGAGTGATTTCGTGAAAAGGGACGGAAGTGTGTCACAGGAAGCCGAGGAAGCGCGCGCTATTTGCTTTGACCAATGAGCGCGCGGGGTGCTATAGTTGGCCGTCAGAAACGACCTTGACGAGGCCCCGCACCTATAATGTTGCTTATTACCAAGGTGAGATGTCAGATGTTACACATCATATGCGATTACTGTAAGGCTCGCCCGTTTTTTTTAACGTTTGTCTACACTGTCCCACTGCTGAGCAAAAGCCTCCCCCATAGAGATTAATGTGAGGGATTAACGTAAGTATATCACTTTATGTATTAAAGGTCAGAGTCAATTTCACCATAATCTGCTCATAACTGTCCTTAAACCGCTCAACTGTCGATTTGCCTTTAGAAGTCAATAACAATAAAAAATGTATTGTATCTCGTTAGTGACATTTAAACTCATATGAATTTTAAATAACAGATTTTCTAACATTATAAATGATTGCCAAGCAAAGCAACCAGAAAGCAAAGATTCTAATACACTACCAAGAAACCCATTCCTGACGGCGAAATTTCACACACAATCTGCAAGGTGATTTACTGTACCTACAAGTATTATGTCTTGGGCCCAACCCCTCGATTTATGGAGCCGTAATCCCAACTTACCTGCAAATGTTACTACTACATTTGGAATCTTATTGAGTAAACTCATGCCGTCTTATTCCAAAACACGGTCTAAATTTGGTACTGGGATTAGTACTAGCTTTAGTACCATAACTAAATAAAACGTTATTATAAAATGAAGTTTATCACTAGTTTCAGAACTATTTATGGTACTAAAGTTAGTCCGCCAAGTCCCCTAGTTTATCTTTGGTACAAATTTATTTGACGTTTGCGTTGATTAACATTGTTTGTAAATTTATATTAAAAATCGAAAAATTGTTAAAAATTCTAATAATATGATTGACTTGATGGATTTGGAAAATTTGGATATGCTGGAAACGTCTCGGCGGTCTTACAGACATCGACATCGTGTAAATCCTTTTGAATTGAGTGACGAAGATTTTAGAATGAATAGGTTCACAAAACATTTTGGAGAAAAAATTGTGGATGTTTTACGTGAGGATTTATCCCACAACCCTCGAGGATGCCCATTGAATCCTGAAGTGTAAGTGGTTTGCGCATTACGCAACTGGGCTCGCCATTAAGTATGTAAGTACCTAGCCTTGGTCAATGCTAACCTAACATTTTAGACAAAATCCAAATAATATACTAATATTATTGATTTATTCGTAGATTCAAGACCATACAGCTGATTTACATGGTGTGTCTCAACCAGTTGTCAAAAAAACATGTAAACAGGTAGCAGATGTCCTGAAGATTTATAAAAATGCATATTACTTTAAATAAACATGAGGAAAGCATTAGGAAGATTCCCAGTATTGCAAATTTTCCAACAGTAATTGGACCAATACAATGAATATAAGAGTAAAGAAAGTAAATGCTGATGGGGGTCTGTTGTAAATTAATAGAAATGGATTTTCTTCATTAAATGCTATACAAACTATATAAGAAATTCGTTTTTTTGTCTGTACCGTACCTCTGGTCGTAACAGCGTGCAGCGTCGCGATCCAAATACAGTAGTTTGAACGCCCGTCCGGTACGTTACGGTGGTACGGCGTCTCACCGTACCGGCCCGCGCACGATACGCACCCGCCTTGTGTGTGTATTGAGCTTTACAGTTAGGTATATTAAGAACAATGAATACAAATAAGAAGTGCATTTATTTATTAATATGTAAACGACGTAACATAAACATGCGTTTAAAATTACACGCGCCGCCGCCTTAAGTAAGTCGCTGCACTTCACGCTAGATGTTGTCTAGCAAGCTCACGAGCGCCCAGCGTCCGTCGCCGAATTTCTGGATGTTTGTTAATGGATATTTCAGGTTCGATTAGTGGAATTGATAATATTCAGGAATTATTATTAATAAAATATGTCCTTTCGAGTCGTTTTTCCCAAGAAAAACGTCACTCACGTTTATTAAGTCAACTTGACAGCTTTTTGCCAACTAACGTTTCGTTCACAAAAAAACCTCAACAGAGGTGTTAAAAAATAATGACAACTTTATATTATAGAAAGCGCATCAAAAGTACAAGTTTTGCTTGTTCAATATATTGTAACCTAAACAAAGAACAATTTAGGACATATTTTGGTATTGATAAATAATTATTTAAGCATTTCAAGTGTTATTACAATATCAGCATTTAGAGAAACAGAACGTTGCTTCAAATAAAGCCTGCGTGAACGAATGAAAGAATGCCATTATTGTTTCTTATCTGTGGATATTATTTGAACCATGAACCTTCTTTGGTACTAACTGATCCTCGATTGGTCTTCGTTTTGTAATCGGGCCGCGGGCAATAGCTAGTTTTCATATAAATGTTGCATTAAGTCAAATCATTTATTTCAAATAGACCCTTGTAAGGCACTTTTGAAAGTCAAATATACAAAAAAAAAAAAAAAAAGATTCTAGTTGCCCCATCCAAATGGTAGTTTTCGTATAGAGAAGAATAGGCAAGAAACTCCACCGTTACTCTTTTAGAACGTTTTACAATATTTTGTATAGGTACATTAATTATATGTGAAGACGATGCACCTACAACATTATATAAATCTATATTCTATATATCTCATGCGCAAAAGTGCCTTTTGTATGGCTCCTGCCATATTTAACAAATTACCTACCTAAAAGTTGGAGAGAACTGCCCTTGTCACTTTTAAAAAATAAGCTGAGTTTTTTTTTAGTTAGTGAAGTGTATTACAATGTTATAGATTTTTTAAATGAAAAGGACTTTTCTATTCCGTCTTCTAATAAACATAGTTAAGAATTGAACAATTGTAACAATTGAATAATGTGAATCTTAAATCAATTTATAATTATTCTATTTGACTGCATGAATATTCTGGACATAATTTAATCTATTTTGACTTTATTACACCTATACCTAATATCTTGACATCAATTATTATTTATTTGTTTTGTATTTTGTAATGAAATTAAGAATGACTTTATGTAAAATGCAATTAAATATAATTTTCTAAACCTACAAAATTTGTACGCCATTATTGGCAAAACAAGGACGCACACAACATCTATTAATTCAATACCTTGCATGTCTGATTACTCAGTTTATTTATTTATTTATCACAAACACAACTATCATTACAGGCAATAATCCTAATGCGGTAGCGTGGTCTTTAGTTACATTCTAAATTACAATTAAAGCTACTAGCTATATATTAGCATAACATAATACAAACAATGTTACCTTTGTGAATTCATTCAGAGAGCAATTAAATAAATCTATTCTATCAGCAGTGTCATTCAGTGTATGCAAGGCTCGCGTCAGGGGCGCTTTACTGAGCAGGTTGGTTCGCGCGCGTGGCACTGCTAACAACCGTGGCCCTCGGCGTCGCAATGCGTACTTATCAGGCACATTCAGACATATCTCCTTCAAAACACCACCATTAAACACCTTACCGCGCAACAGCTTAAAAATATACGTGGTAAAAGCCAGGTCTCTTCTTGTCTCCAGTTTGTTGTACCCAACCATGCCAATGTATGTAAACGTGTAACGTGTAATGTGTATGTAAACGCATGTTTGATAAATAAATGATCTTTATCTTTATACTAATAGTTTGTTTGAACATAGGGGGTAATCTTCGGAACTACCAGTCTGATTTGAAAAACTGTTTTTGCTTTGGATAACCCAATTCTTGAGGAAGTTTTTTAAGCTATCATCACACTACGACCCTTAGGAGACGAACAAAAAGAAAAAAAACAGAAAAATCGCTAAGCAAAAACAAATGAATAGCGCGGACGGGCCATGGGATGCGACGCGATGGGTCGGGGCCGAAATTTCACGCGGGTAAAGTCGCGTGCAGAAGCTAGTTAAAAAATATATGCAGAACTTGTGTGATATAATGGCAGTTAATTGCCCCAGAAATTATTCAAAGGTGGTAAAACGGGCAATTGCAATTAAGTAGATACTGAAATTGCACAACGATTAAAAAAGATTTAAACACGAAGGATTTGTACTGACCTTTTAGAATTTGACACACCTGTTATATCAAATCGAGCACAAAGCTAGAATGCAGCTGATACCTAACTAAGTAAAAATCCAACAACGTAACATGACGATCTTCAAAACGGCGCTTATAACAGAATCGCTTTTACAGCAACCATCGGGTCAGAGGCGTTTAATCGTTCGGAACACTTTACGAGCAGCCGTTCCATTCACAGCCGGAGCTCCTTCCGAATATTTCACCCTCACATATCCTAAGAAAAGGTGCATATATGTAGTAACAAAATTAGATACAGCAAGGGCTGTAAACTCGTCAAGCACCACATTTTATTATTGTATTGACTTATTTTACGGGACATAAAATTTTGGATTGCTGTTGACTGTATTGATAATATTTGCATGTTAAGATGCCGTTTACTTTCGCGACCTTCCGTTCTTCGATGTTTCGGTTCACGGTATCGTGAGGTTCGATTTGCTTAGCAACTTTTTGATTACTCCTTACATTTAGAACATTATGTCTTACGGGAATTTCAAATTTAATGTTGGACGTTATGTAAAATGTATTACTGATAATAATAGGTATCGGTATTGAATGAGCGGATGTCTCCGTTCCAATCAGAGTTATGTCACGCGAAAATTGAACCTTAATCTAAAAGGTCGTAGAAAATGTCGTGTATGTTGATAATAACGCGAACATACATAATAATTTCAAGCAAACGTCTTCGAGCTTTCCAATATTTTACGATCGTAAGCAGTTGATTTATGTCAAGATAAAATCACTTAAAACGACTGAATGAGTTTTATTGAGATTTGACTCGAGTATCCTTGGTGAGGGATACGAAATCAATACCTATCTCGTACTAAATTGGAGAAGATATTTAATCTTTATTTATTTCTTCTGGCCCGGGTTGTTGCTAAGTTACACTCAAGCACGGGATCAGCAACGATAAAATATAAAGTAAAATATCTACTTGCGTCATATTTTTCTTTGAGAATGTAATCATACAAATCTTTTTCAGCAGTCAGAGTTTGAAGTATTCTTTATTTGGATGAAATTATTAGTAAAATAAAATACATCAATTCAATTTACTGATCAAGGGTGAATTTCACCAATTAAACTGAACGCTATCAGCACATCTAAACCGCGTTCAAGAGCTGTCAGTGTCAATATTCCCACACAATGATGACACTGACAGCTTGTACGTAGTTTATCGCTGATCACGTTCAATTTCATTGGTAAAATTCGCTCTAAGTATGTTAAGTGTCGCATGGTCAATCGTGAGTGGACCACGACCTCGATGGGCGAATTTCACTACTGAAAGTACACGCGATGGAGAAATGTTTTTTTTTTAATGTTTGACACATTATTGTCAAACAGCTAACAAAAACATATTTACTAAGAAATGCTTTTAAAAATGGGTGCGTACAAACTTACCTACACCCAATTCCATACGTTTAAAGCTACCAGAATCCTCACATTTCACGGTTCCTATTAGACATAAAATTTCTTACTGTATCTACTGTTCGAGATAGCTTTATATTCTCAGGATTGCGTGACGGCAAAGGCTTTACAATCAACGTGAATCAGTGCGCGTGAAAGTTTGGTACAAGTTTATTGAGAACGTTTGGTTCTTGAGTGTAAGGGATTATTAGTTTTTGGGGAATATTTATCTGGTCCTCTAAAAACTTATTGACCTTTTTAACTTTCCGGCCTTTTTTCACAGTTGGTCTCAGTAACTAAGCTAGGGCACCCAGAGTAAATAGGTTAGGTTAGGTTAGAAATGTGAAAAAACGCGCGCGAGCCGAGCGAGCGAAGCGAGTGGTATCGCGGCAGCCGGCACGAGCGCTACATCCAGGTTGGTCGTTCTTGGCTATTTAGTATTTTTAGGGCCCAAAACAGGAATTACTTGAGGTTCACAAGAAGAGGCGCAATCACTTTATTTGAGTGTTAAATAATATTTTCAAGAGAGGGAATTATTTTAAGTTCGATTAATAAATGCCTTATTTTTTTAGACATTGAAGGCTATATAGAGAAAATATTATGTCTTGTCGTGAAATACATACTGTTATTGATTGAGAATTTCTTGTATGTCAGAAAGGTAAAGGAAACTAGAGAGAAAGACAACATATAAGACAAACATAAACAACGCCATCCAATGTTTCAAGTATTGAAAAATACCAAGGTTACTATAATCCCACTTATCTAAGTTTATCATGTTAAAAAACCGGCTAAGTGCGTGTCGGACCATGCAAAATGAAGGGTTCCGTAGGTGGTCGATCATTACTCGTTAACTTGTAGAGTCTACTTAGCTGTGATAGTTTTTCTTTTAATTTTGATAAATATTGCCGTGAATTTTTTCACATATCCAAAACCAACCATTTAGCTGGCAAGGAGAACACTTGACCAAAAATTTGCAATCTTCGAGCTTAATATTTCCAAACGGATCCTTGAATCCAAAAATTGATTTCTAACACTCACAATATTTTTGAACGACCTTTCCAACGACATCTACCATTACCATGTATAATTACACCCGGTACGTTTGCTTGCGTTAGCTTGTATATTCATTTTCGTTAAGTTAATCCATACTAATAATTATAAATGCGAAAGTAATATTCTGTGTGTCCGTCCGTCTGGAATGTTTTCACGCCGAAAGCAGCCTGCGACCGGAAAAGGTCATAGGCTACTTTTTTCCTGGATGTTTTTATAAAAAAATATTAATGACAAAGTACTGCTAGTGATAGTAATACAATGTCGCAAATAAAACAGAAAACTGTTAGGCGCAGTTCGAGCCCGCGCCGCAGAACTTCGTGAAAACGTGTGGTGAAATAATAACAAATTTCTTTAACGATGTTATTTAATATTTACAATTATTCATTGCATTCCTAATGATACAAGCATTCATCAATTGTCATATTTTTTTGTTTTTTTATTATTTGCAACAGATTTTGTTACGGTTTCTGCTACTGCCGTTGCTATTGTATTAACTCGGCACTAGATTTTTTAGGCTTATTGCATTCCTTATGATGCAAGCTTTCTTAGATTGAGATTTTTTAAATTTCTGAGCAGATTTACGGCCATTAAGAGTGTATATATGAAATTATTTTGCTATTGTCAACTTCAATTATGTATTTTTACCCCAATTTTACGAAATTGTTTTTTTTCGCCTGCTTGCAACACTCCCAGATGTGCGCGAGGACTTTTGCCTCCAGATCCCATGGCGGTAGTCTGGCAAGGAGGCTCGCCGCCTCACGGGAGACCGTGTGGTGTCCTCGGACCAGCCTTGGTCATGACCCTTTGGGCCGCGTTCAATCAAGTCGCAGCCTTAAAGAACGCGCCCACACCGGTGCCCCGTAAAGGCCCATGGACCACACGACCACCGCGTAGAGCCTCCGGTTTGTTAACTCTTGTGAACTACATCAGAGTCGACGTACTAGCTGAACACGTTTTTGCGCTATACGAATTGGAATTTCGCCATTTATAGTGAAAAATAGAGGCGACCCTCTATTTTTCACTATAAATGGCGAAATTCCAATTCGTGGTTACATTCAATTCTGCCCTTGCGATGTGACGTCATAGGCAAATTATATCCTGCCTCAAAATTGTTATAAATATGACCTATTTTGTGCGTGCTTAACACCCTCAGCGCCAGACCCTAAGTGGCCGTTTTTTAAATTTTTGACAAATTTGTTTTTTGTTCGGATGTGTTTAAAATTACATAATAATCGTATTTTTCTTTGATACCCTTCTTTTTTTAATATTTTTTCGTAGGATTTTCAGCCGTGTGATATTTAGATACACGTGGCCTGGGAAATAGTTCACGTACAATTGTCACAAATTTTTTGTTGATTTTCAAGATTTTTTTTATTTCTAGTGCCATACAGGCATATAAAGAGAGATAATTAAAAATACTAAACAATTTATACGGTTTTATTAATTACTTGCCTAGGTATCCGAGAAATATCCCGAGAAATATTCAAAAAACGTGTCCCTAAAAGATACACAGCGGTTTTACCAAGTAGAAAATTGTGTATATTAAAAAGATACACATGGCGGCGAGGGTGTTAAACGACTCTAGCATTAAAAGTGTTGTAGTTATTAGCCGTTGAAATCTTACTTCTTTTTGACGGTCAGAAATATTGAACTTACTACCTCCGAGCGAAAAGACGTTTTCACGTCAAAAAAATAACTTCTGAATTAAAAGTTTTACTCAAGCCGCCATCTTTATTTCCTCTACCTCCTACATGGCCACATTATAACCAAATTTCGTGTTAAAAAGGAATAAAAATTCAAATTAACCGCTTGTTCTTCCGTTTAGCCCACGTCCCATACACGGCTGTGTTTTATGCAAAGCAACCGGCTAATTGTGCCAGCTCTCTAGAATTGTGGCGATGGAGTGAGTGCGCCTTTTCGACCCGACGGAACCCAACTTTATGGGCCCGTAAAATATGGGAAATTCAGACGTTCCATTCTTCTACTGCACTCGTGGGCTCGTATTGAAATTTTATTGGCGGCGTTTTTATCGATTTAGATTTCATGTTTGGTGGATTGATTGAGGAAATCGGTTTTGGTAATGGGTTTTTCATTTTTTGGTGTGCTGTCATCATTAGCATCCGTACTTATCTTATGTTTACCAATCGCATCGTATTTAGCTAAGCTAGCCATATTCAAGTGTTGCACCATTTTAGCCCTTGACTACAGTCAATATTGCGATCTAGCTTTGAAAGTATTACCAGAAATATTATAGTAATAATGATTGTATTGTGTTCATCCACAAGCTGATTGTAAATAATCTCTTTTCTTGTATATTCATTTTAAATTTATAAAAAATGTTTGTTTTTCCGTATTTTATGCGCTGCCATACCAATTGCGATAAAACTTTGTGAAGGGGCAGCAACGCGCCGGGTACCAGCTAGTAATATATAATATCATTGCATTCTTCACAAAATTAATTGCATAAAACGCAACAATTTCGTCCCCAACCCGAACATTTACGACTCCGAAAGAATGTAACGTCAAATTACCCGAGTTGCACTGGCATCAAAACTATTTCAAATTAAATTTCAGCGAAAATAACGTAAGGAAAATGGGCGAATTCAATTTAACGCCGGTCGACCTTTTCTACAAGCCTCCATTAAGGGAGTAACTGAAGAAAAACGCCGATAACAGATGTTAATTAATCGTTTTATATAAGAGAGAAAAGGTAGCTGAGAGCTTGTGATAGAATGATATTGCCTGTTAAGCAATTAAGTATGTTTGTTTAGTTTGTTTACTTGGATGATATTATTGTTTACGTTCGAACGTTTCAGATTTATAAGGACTTTTATTGGCGATAAGAAATTATGAAGTATTCTGTTTATTATGCCGGTATTCTAAAGGGCAAATAAAGTGTTTAATTGCTGATTTTTGCGTTTTTTTTTAAATTATGGGTGGAGTTTCTGGTTCCTGCTTTATTGGAGCTGCAGAAAAAATAATAATATGTGTTTGTTTGTATTTCCAGTGGGCACTTTGATGATAATAATGACTGACGTCAAAGGGCACTTAAGCCTCTCAGTTAAAATTGACCCCTTCATTTCATTATTAACTTACAATTTAATTTAATAAACTGGCAATTTTCACAGAATCAGTTAACATCGCATTCAACGAATTTCAAAGTAAACAAATTGTCAGAACTAATTCCTTTTAAATCACCCGAAGCTTAAAAACTTAACTACAGCTTCAACATATGAACAGATTACACACACCAATAATTCTCCGAATCCATGTAAATATAAACTTCGTATTAATTCGTAAGTCAGTCCATAATATGTACCATCAAAAACACGCCATGAAATTGATATTAATTAATTTAAAAGCTTACCTACGGCCCTTTACTGGGAGGCGGATTTTACTGGATTTCCATATATTTTCCGCGCATATTAATTACGAACGGTTAACGTCTGGCGTCGAGGAGCATTAGCTTAATTCGATGTCAGATACGATTTCGATTTTATTAATTTTTCCGCTCACATGGGACTGTGGAGCGAAAATCGCTGGATGTGGCAAGAACATGGTGAATTTTAATTTTAACAGCGGCATGACTCCGTATAATGACAATTGATAGGAATGCCTTTCATTCTGACAATTCAGACACGTTCATTGCGTTGTTGAGCAGACATTTTTCAAACCTATGAAGCGCAATTGATTATGAATCTCCTCCAAAACCCTCGAATTGTGATTGAAAGTGTGTTACTCAATTATGGTGCTGGACTTTATACTTTGATAGTTCTATTTGTGTACTAAAATATAATTTATTTTAAAGTGACATCCTATAAAGCAGTAGAACATCGTTTTTTTTTAAGCGATTCAATAAAGCTTACAGCTTTATTTCCGTAGTTTAAGCATGGTTAATTACAAAAGATTAAAGGTTCAAAAAGTCTTAAACACAAAGAAAGACATCCTTTGTATTTAGCAAAGAAATTGAAAGAGTTTTGTCAGTTATTCCAAGTTAATGACGACTGTGCTATAAAAATTTTTGTTTTTAGAGACGTTGTTTATCACAAAAAAACTTCTAGCATGCTGTCTTAAAACCTCAATAATTTTGTAACGCAGTATAAAAATCACTAGTTATATAAATTTTAATATCTTAACTAAGATTCGTGTGTCATTCCATGTACACACATATCAGTTGAAAAATATTTTGTAAGAAAACTTCAACATCAAAACTTGTGCCACTTCCAGCCCCCATAAACCAAGGAACCCACAAGGGTCGCGTGGGAGACGCACATTACGGATTCGTAGCAGTGAAATACGACGTACGGTATCAGCATGTCACAAATATTGGTGAGCGCGTGCTTTTTATTGGCGAGCACGGATGTACGGATGTGCGGGTGTTCGGATGTTGCTGAATAGGACCCACCTGTACCGATCGTATTTATGTTTGCTTTTTTGTTTAACTTGGGTTGTAAAATTTTAGTTGGTTGAATTTTGTTGAAGGTATTTCTTATGTACGTTTTGCCTTTATAGACTGATAAGTTTACATGTGTAATTTGAGGAGGATGTATAGTCTGAGAAACTTTTGGTTTACTAATGTAGCAGCCGTTTTTTTTTTTATTTTGATGTTGGTAGTTATATAAAAACTTCTCCCGCTCTGGGCGGAGCGAGAGGGCGTGTCAGACTTTTACTGACTAAAACCCACCCGTGTTCCTTCCGTTGCCTGTGTGCCGGGGCCGCGATATCCCTTTCGGACAAACCCGCAACCCCGGCAGGGAATGTAGCGACCATAACGATGCGATATGCTGATTGTATTTTTGATATTTTAACGGAGCGCTAGCGTGCGGCTCGCCAGTCGCTTACATACCACCGCCACATCATATCTTACTGTATTAATTAAGTCAAAGTCAAAGATTTATTTGCAGATAAATATTATGGTCACAAAAGTTACTTAATCATAACATTATGACATCAAAATTTTTGGTTTACAATTAGATAATTTTAATTTAAACTGAAGGAATTATTTTATAGTATAGAAGGAATTCTCATTTAACCAACTGCGTTTGCTTTTCGCTTTAGCGAGCGAGCGATTAACCGAGTTATTGTGGAACAAAATTAAACAATTCGTTTATCCAGCACGAGAATTCTTAACATCTTCATCCAGGACATTTTAAGACATAAAACACAACACTAGGAAACCATAGTCTAAAAGTAGCGTAACTTTTTTTTACCGAAAATAACCGAATGTACGTACCTACCTAAATATCTATCTATCTAAAGAAGAAGAAGTAGGTGATGATTGATCACCATTTTAATTAAATGATCTGAATAAATAAAACCAGTATAAACTGACCTAGCATTATACGGAAATCTTATAAAATGCGACATCAGCATAAACTGGAAATGTATAGCTTGATGTGTAGCCGTGTGTAAAACCGAATTGTCATAATCTTTTTTATATGTTTCTATAATAATTAATGTAATTGGTGTTGTACCGTTTGAATTAATTATTTGTAAACATTAATCATCACCGTACTTCTTCTTTTCGTGTGGACGGTACTTTGATTTGAGTTATTCATATTGTTTGAGCCCAGTAGGTAGCCACGTTGATTGCAGCATCAGTAGCCTTCTTTAGGTCATCAAAGGTGCTAATGAATGGGCACTTAGGACACCATACTAGTTTTGATACATTCACTGTTAAAATAAATCTTTAAAAATTCTTACGTAACAAGAAAATATTCCACGTTTATCTTGAAATCCCACTTCTTAAACAGCTCTTTATTATTCATATTTTTATCACAACAGTTTGCTAAGTGCAGCGCTCAAAGCTACGTGCAAGAAGTAGTGAAAAATATATTTTACGATTGTTGAAGCCAAGTTGATACGTATCACAGTACAGTTAGTGACAAAATTTGTATCCTTAGAGGGGCTTAAGAGTAGTTCTCTTATACCCACTATGCGATCAAATCTGAAATATCATAACAGAAATGCTGTTTCGTACAAAAATATTACTTACCTGTACCTGTCTATCAAAATGTATTAAATCACAATCCGAAGATTTTGAAAGAAATTGCTAGTCTGTTGCAAACCTATAAAAAAGGTTATAAGAAAAGGATAAGAAAGGTTTGAAAAAATTCGTCTGCTTCTTCTGCGACTCGGCCCAAAATTCGGCCACGTTTTTGGCGCCATCACTAGCGTCCATCAGTTTCTGTAACGTGCAGCTGACAGGACACGCAGGACATGATATTAAGTGTCCCATCGTTTGTGGAACAGCACCACATTTACACTCCAAGGCGGACTCCTCTATGAATCTCCACCTGAACAGATGTTCCTTGCTTCGGCCAACCTGGGTCCGGAGTCTGTTTAGAGACTGTTACCCAAGGGAACTCATGTCCAGGTGGGAGATCTTCAGCAGGTGTAACGAATGGTTTGGGTAAGGAAGCACTGTCTCGCCACAACTTCAGTCTCTCTTATTCGTCTGATTAGCAACGTAAATAACACTAAGAGCATGGCCGAGTCAAAATAAAAGGAATTGCAATTAATTGTAATTTTATATGCGATATGCAATTACCCTGCTGGTTCTTTTTTCTTCGCTATTTCGGAGCGCAATAGTCCTATAGGTAGTAAACGTTTAAAAGAAAAAAGTGCAGGAAAAATACCAAACAGTGAAAAATCTGTCAGTTTATATTAAAACTAATTTATATTCTTCTATTTCATTATTTTGACAAACATTATTTTGCAATAAAAAAAATCAGTCATATATTTCTTCTGGAACTTCGCATAACTAATACTAACCGAGTTTGTCACTACCTGTACCAAGACTTGCTTAAGTCATTATCATAAACACTGCAACAGTAATACAATAATATCGCGCCAGTAATTATGTGAAATTAGTTTTTTTCAACACGCTTATGTTGCCAGTGTACTGCTTTCAGTATACCAATGAAGTTATTTTGCGTGACTCTAATAAGACTGAACTGCTAGGGATGTGCGTGTCCATTTGATAAATTTTTGTATCCGAAAATATTGACGCGGATTTGTTCAATCTTACATGAATTTTGCATTTGTTAAAGATTACTAAGTACAATGCATTAGTAGCTTACGGTGACGAAGCTTACTAGCTGAAATCGTATGTAATATTCAAAATACATTTGTCTTAACCCTAGCTTAATAAGTTTTCTTTTTATCCAATAACATAATCTGTTTTAGAAAAACCTAAATTGAACAATGATTGCTCATAGACATAATATGCTCCCTGAAAATCGCTTTTGTTCAGCCGTTCCTGGTCATAAAATTTTCAGGATCTTCACGATGATTTACTTCAAATTTCGTTACAAAATTAGTCTGAAATTTTACGACGATCATATGATATATCCCGATCTAACAAACGTGCATCTGTAATGAGTCATTGCGGGTCACTAATGATGCGAATGGAAGGTATTAGAAACGGCAATGGTGGCGGAAGTCGGAATCTAATCATAACACTAAATGCGCAACGTACGCGTCGACATTTTGACGAATGGTTAGTGGTCCAGGGTTAATATAAATTTGTGCTATGTGTCACAATATGCGTTGCACTAGCTACACCTTCTAGCCACTTTCATATGAGTAATTCATAAAAGTTGATTCCCGATTGTGAGTGCAAGTATTATTGAGGCTTAACTGTTAACACCGTCCTTTTTGCAATTTCACTTCAATGTTTCGTTTAGTTAATTAGACTCAGCCACAGGTATCCACAGGTTTTACATAGGTACAGTTATGTGGGTGGTTATTTGAAATATTTGAACCAATTTTCGTTAATAATCACAGTCATGCTTGTTCATAAATATTACTGGCACATTTTGTCAGTCAATAATTAATATGACGATATCTAAGCAAAGGCAATACTAAGTAGTTTTTTTTTTATCCGCATCAAAAATACGAAACCGTTTATCGGCTATCGATACTATTTTTCCCACCACTACTCTAGTGAACGGTTAAAAGAGTATGTAACATGTTTTTATGCAAAAACGCTAATGTTGAAAGCCTTTGAGTATTAACTAGCACTCAAATATATATTAAAACTGGCAACTTTTTGCTTTTCGGTCTCAATTAAACAGTAATGGCTAGTTTTTGAATCGAACTCGTGGATTTTCATTTAAAAATTTGTTCGTAAAATAGTATTTGCTCTTTCTACATTTAAAAAGACGAAACAATGATATTAAAAGTGAAGTTTTAAAAACCAATCGATTATTTTGAGTATTTTCAGTTGGTGAAATTATTTTTTAATCAAATTGCCGTGTTATAGCATAAAATTGTCAAAGAATAGCAGTTGTGCATTTGAATATACGGACAATTTAAGTTGGTAGTCACATAAGTAGCTTAACAATTATTAATTTCCCTGAATTTGTATCGCAGAGATACATTTACCTAATTAGATAGGTACTATTTTAGCTAAAAGAGTAGCCTATTTTTCTTTTTATATTTCACTAGCTTCCGCCAGCGGTTTCACCTGCGTGATATCTTTATAAATTATAGCCCATTTTACTCAGTGATAATATAGCATTCTACTGATGAAAGTATTTTTTTAATCGGTCCACTATTTTTGAGTTAATACATTACAACCAATAAAAATACAAATTCAACTCCCTAAAATATTAGTGTAGAATAGAATACAATAGACGACGTATATTTAGTAACCTAATCCGCTTAACTATTCATAAAGAGACATAAAGAACCCTGTAAGAAATCGACACGTGTTTCACCTCTCAACGATCCTCAGGATGACGATTGACTTATTGCGAACCCCGACCGGACGTGTTGACTCGTCAAGCGTCGAGAGCAGTGTGCATAATAGAGTCATGACACAGAGTTATGACTCTTTAAGAACAGTTAAGCGGATTAGGTTACTAAATATACGACGTCTATTGTATTTTATAATGGATTTCCGCAAAGTTTCGCCTGAGTCTATTAACTATTGTAGAATAGAAGTCAAGCTGCCTAGAATAAAATGCATTCGTAAGTACTCAACACAGTTTCGCTTTTTCCTACCAACAAGAAATATGATCATAATGCACTCCACTTCCATCTACACACTCTGACAAATAACTAGTGTCTCCATCACCAACGACCTAAAAATGCTTCCTTCCACTCCGAGCTACAAACATACCTACATCAAACACCTGAAGATTTGATACCTCATGCCATCTCGTTCTAAGACACAGATAAAGAAAGAGATCGCAATAACTCTTGGAGAAGATAAAACGTCTCGGTGTCGTATATTCAGGCCGTTTGTTCTGAACGGCTCATGTACTTTTATTTCCTCAGTCAAGTACAATACTGAGTCAGTGTACTTGCATCGCCCCTTGTTATTGGTTAAGCTTTTAACATTTTTGCTGGAAATGTATTTATGCCTTACTATTGTATTTCTATTTGAAAGATGAGTAGAGTGTAAACAATATGAATGTATTTTTCAGTCGAAAGGCTCACGATGAGAGAACACAGCAAATAATATTTTTTGAAGAAAGTTATCTCGTCAAATTTTCGTATATACGTAACAAGAGTGAAATAATCTATGGTATCGTTTCTTTTTTATATTATCCTATAATGAGCAATATTTGTATAAAAATATAAACTTGTAATCACGTTCTGGAAAACGGCTCTAACGATTTCAATGAAAGTTGCAATATAGGGGCAAATAATCGATCTAGCTAGGTCCCGTATCTGGGTTTTCTCCGTATTTTCACCCGAGCAGAGCTCGGTCGCCCAAAGTTTAGAACAAGATTGCTACCTTAGAATAATTACATTCATGGCAGCGTGGAATTAGTAAGTACCTACAATCATGGCAGCATGGAATTAGTAAGTACCTACAATCATGGCAGCATGGAATTAGTAAGTACCTACAATCATGGCAGCATGGAATTAGTAAGTACTTATACATGGAATAAGTATGAACTTTGCTATACTATTAAAGGAGTATTCTTTATTTTCACCCGAACAGGGCTCGGTCGCTCAAGTACCGTAAGTTTAGTAACACATAAACTTTTCAGAATACTTTTTCTAAAGGATGGTGAAAACCACATCAAAATCCGCTGAGTAATTAAGAAAAACAACGCGGTCACACAGACAGCCACGAAAAGCGACGTTAATTTACAATATGTTTAGAAATACCTAGTAATTTTTATAACAATACGTCAACTTTGCAGAGTTTGCTATAGCGTGACTTGCATGTACTTTCCAGCGTATTCGTGTCACGCACATAATCTCCTTATTTTATAGCAGTATCTTAGAATAATTGACCTTTCCAACTACATCATTTAGTGATAGGGTCCAGTTAAGTTTGCTCTATAAAACCCTTACCTAGAGGTGAATAAATGATTAATTAAACTCGATCGATTTTCCAGTAAATTTTTTAACGTGCCTATGACTAGGTTTAGGCACCTGTCCCACCGGGACTAGCTCTATCAACGATATTCTCGCTCAAGAAACGTACGAAAGATTATAGGTCCCGTGTAAGTAAAAGGGATAGATATATTAATGGTTGATCACTGACTGTTCACACCGCCGCGCGCCGGCGAGTACTCTTTCGTTGCAATGACAAGAGCTAATAAAGAGAGTACAAACTTTTGGTACTATATAGGTATGAAGAACAGGGTGTAAAGTTCACTCATCCACTAACTCTATTTGCACGATGCCGGATTTTGTGTGACGTCAGGACTTTGTGTGTCGCATGTGGTGATATAGATGCCACCACAGTACATATGCATACCAGCGAGTAATCGCTTGTTGCCGTCGCGCACTGTCTGCCTGTTGCTCGCCAACCCGTTTTTAGTTGCTAGCTTTACTCGGTTCTCGTTAATGACCGGTGGTCGAACACTGCCTTAGCTTAATATACAATTTAGAACTCTACGAACTCGCATAATTATGTAATTTCTATGGAAAATTGAGAAAACGCTTTTCGAATATCATATTCCGACTACGGCGAAGCAAAAAGGAGGGTTATGATTTTGACCGGTATGTTTGTATGTATATGTATGCTTGTTCATCTGTTGCCTCATAACTTCTAAACTCCTCATCATAATTCGACAAGTGAGGTATCTTTGGAAGCGTCTTGATCGTCTGCTGGTTATAAAGCTATGTGACGACACATCGAAAAGAATTAAGAAGTTGAATTTTCTGTCGTAGTTGGGTTTTAGTTTTTGTACCTTTTCTTTTTGTGCCTTGCTTCCATGATGCGCCCATAGATATTTTGAATTGGTTCTATAATTTATGTATGCAGTCACTTCCGTAAGTTATATGTTGTTATAGTATACAGGGTGGCCAAAGAAAAGACGTCCATAAAAAATAGGCAGTCATGGGAACTGGCGACAGAAGTGAAAACTTAAAACTGGTATTAGCGCCATCTATATTCTATAGCCCAGCACTACGCGAATCCATAATTTTACCCCCTACCAAAAATCACTCAACGCGCTCATAGAAGTTTTCAGTTCAAAAATGTCTAGCTCCTAAACTATTGTTCATTCGGGAGTACCTTGGAGAGAGGTTTCATAAATTTACTAAATAAAGAAAAAATGCGTTTAATGGTATTACAACAGAAAAATACACCTTAAAACTAAAACTAAAAACAGAAACCAATTTATAATGCCAAAAGAGCTTCAGCTCAGCATAATGTCAGATGACAACAAAAAGTGTACCACCTGACGCTGATTTTCAACTGCAACCTACGAGTGCCATACGCTTGAATAATAAACCCATAGGGCAGTGTCTGCCCGTTTAACTAAATAAATTAAAAATATATTATATTAATGGTAATATAAAAAAACTCAAATCAAATGTTGTGACATACATGTGTGTGTGCGTTGTGTTGTGATTAATGAGAAACTAAAATAAATAACCAATATCTGTATATTTCCTAAATTAAAATAATAAAAACTTGAGAGGTGTCAAGGGACACCCGGATGGAACGAAGTTCCTCTTTCTATGAAAAGAGAGAGAGAGAGACAGACAGAGAAACACGCGCACGCCGCACGGCTTACAACTATAGCAAAAAGTGTCGTTACAACTTTTGGTCTTAATTTTTTCTGTCCAGCCCCCTTTCGCAACGCGCGATAAGGAACTTCGTTCCAAAAAATAGAAGGTACCTTCAGGGCAAAATCGTGTGACTGCGTTGTTCTTCTAAAATAGACTTTAAAAAAAACTGACCTCTTTAAACTAAACGAGTCCCAAGAACAACTACCTTCTAAAAGATACTAGGTACCTACGTGCCTTTCTCCCATTAGGTGTTAAGATGACTTAGTGCTAGTCTTGGGGACTCATTAGGTGATAACAGTGCCAAACCTTTTACCTCTCATCTTACTACTGTCGTGAAACATTTGTCAGATTTTCTTACGGTTAACTTGATATTGACATGATCCTGTTTGGAGTTGTTGGCAGTACGTTTGTATTCAGATTTTTGGTTTAGTAATAATTTAAGTGAAGGTTTGCTTATATTTACAACTTTTCTTTTTAAATATCAGAGTCATTTATAAACATCTATAGAGTTGTATTTGCAAAAATAACTAAGTTGTTAAGTTGAGTTGTTGTTATCATGGTAAAACACTTTTATCAAACAGAAAAGTATAGAACTGTTGAATTCAGATCAAAAATGTTACCACATAGAAAAAGAAAACTATTTGTTGGTATAGTGTTGTAACTTTGTATATTAATCAATTCTAATAAAATGCTATTTTGACTGACAATTCAATTTTTAATTTTTTTAATCATTAAATTAACTTTAACATATGTAGGTAAGTAAAATTATTGAAAATTGTCTAAGATTTATCACTTTCAACATTTTCAGTTTTTTTAAACATTACGGAATCGTAAATAATGTTCGAAGAACTTCAGAACATCTACCGAATTATACATACATACAAACTCGTATGTACTTGTATGTACCCATTACGTGGAAGCACAAAGCGACTAGAATTCCGTTTGCAGTTGCCTGCCTTTATGCAGTCAGATAGGGTAGCCATGTGCAAAGTTTGAGGATATTTACTTGAATAGCCGAAATTACTTTTCAAAAGTTTATATCCTGTATATTGTGAGGGTAGTAATTGTGGACATGCGAGATAAAGCTTTAGGTCTCGCTCTGTTTTATTCTCAGCGTGTTTCTTCCTCTCTCACACACACAATATTTCTCTATATTTTTTGCGTATCGCTTCTCTCTCTCGCTCCAATGTTGTTTGGCTGTGTGTATCTCTCACTGTTTGTCCACCGCACCGTGAACCAGAAACGAGATTATGCGGCCATAGTAAATGTACCGTCGCTACTTCGGCGTCGTCATCTCGTTCTCGTTGACGTCCCGTTCACGGTGCGGTGGACAAACGGCCTTTTTAATCGAATGTTTGAAATCTGACAAGATCTTGAACTTAATTACCAGTCCAATCAAATATTGGATTGATCTGCCAATTATGAAATTCTCAGTAAATATTCCGTGATTTGACTTAGGTAGTTCTAAGAATCTTCAGAGCGTATTAACCCTTGCTTACCCGTTCAGAGAATACAGGTATAATAATTATTTAAGTAATTATCAATAACCTGATATTGAAGTTAAACTACTGGAAAGGGAATTCAAAAAGTTACGCGTCGGCGGTCTACGAAGTGCTACGTCAGTGATATCGGTGCTACGGCGTAGTTAATACTCGTAGATGCTACGGTTTCACAAGGTACGCAAACATTGTATTGTAACTTTCGTTATGAGATTTCTTCTCTAAAAAACAATATTGGAACCTCAATTATTATAAAAATACCACTGTAACTGTATGTCGTAAGGAGAAGTGAAATAATTATGCATTGTGATGGTTGAAAATTATAGAAATTCTGTCTTATAATTTTTTCTATATAAATACTTTAACCCCCTAAATATTATTATTTATTCATTTTTTTATTTCAATTTATTTCTTATTTTTCCCCTGAAAATGTTCCTAAAAAAATACTAAGAATATTTGAACAACGCAAATAACATCTCCGAATACTCCAAGGCACTCTTAAGTTCGTTTCGTTTCGTCTTCCGCGTCTATCTAATTTAAGGATAAGTAAGGTATAAAAAACCGGATTTTCAGGACAAACTCCCCTTATCTTGTTACATAGTCTTCCTACCAAAAGCGCAGCTTATTTAATAGTTTCTTAATTACTGCTAATCTTGCTGCACTGTATCCACCTAGTAATTTGCTCTATTTAAACCGTCTGACGAACTGAAAGGGCCTTCTCACTAAATTAAACGCGAGAGAAATAGACTAACGCTGAGTCGGGTTGATTCTCTATTTTTAGCGTACTTCTTTACGTTTTGAGTTAAGAATTAGTGTTGATGAGTTTAATGTTTAATTATTAATCACCTGAGTGCTGAGACGCTACAAAAAATAAAAATGTTAGTGGAGTCTTTATTGTAATTATTATGTAAATAAACACATGTTTTATCTATATGTCGGAAATACATTACTGAGTTGACTAATCGGGATGCCAGCGCCGCCTACCGCGTTCAACACAGTCTACAACATAACGCTCGGACCGCTGGAGCTAAGCTGAGTTGATGGATAGCGGTCAAGCAGCAAGCACACTACCATGCATTTGACTCAAGGTGTGTTTGACACAAAATAGCTATCTTAGAATCATGACATGGCAGCATCGAATTAGTATGTACAACTTAAAAAAAATTATAGTCGAATTTCGACCTCTGGACGACCACTAGTTTATATTAATACGTGAAGCTAAAGCTTTTTACCCCTTTTTACGAAAATTACGCGGACGGAGGAGTATGAAAAATTTGGCACAGTTTAAGTTTTTAAAGAAATAAAGTGCAGAAAGCTAATATTTTACATAATATGCATAAGATTTTTTTTTTTTTTTTTTTTTTTATTACACACGCTTCCATGCGTTTGACACAAGATGGCTACCTCAGAATAATGACATGGCAGCATGGAATTAGTATGTACTTTATAACTTAAAATTTAAATAAATTATGGTGAAATTTCGACCACTGGGTGACCACTAGTTGTCACAAAAAGGTCAATTTCAAATCGCCAATTAAGTTTCCATAAAAGTAAGTACGATGTGTTTTTTTTCGTGAACTAAACTCAAGTCAAGTTATCTATACATATTATGTACTAATGTACTAGCTGCGCCCCGCGGTTTGACCCGCATAAGTCTCGATCCCGTGAGAATATTGGAATAAAAACGCCCTATGTCCTAACCCAAATCATGGTCTACTCATGTGCCAAAATTCATCCAAATCCGTTCAGCCGTTTTAGCGTGAAAGTGTAACAACCAAACGAACTCACTTTCGCATTTATAATATTATTATATGTAGTTATGATTAAAATCGCTTTTTGTGTCTGTGTGACCGTTGTTCTTCTAACTACGCAACGGATTTTGATGAGATTTTCACCATCACTTACAGAAATTTATTCCGGAAGATTTATGAATGTGTATAATGCATTAATATAAAACTTACATGTAATAAAGAAATCTCGATGTTATATATTCGTAAAAACCGTGCGAAACAGGGGTAGGTCGTTAGTTTATTTATTTATAAACTCTGTAATGTGAAAAATAAGATTTTTATTAGACTATCCATGGGCTTCATATAACCTACCTATGTTTAATAGATGTTGGTGTGGGAACAGACCTTTATAACCAAGCTCGGAAAAGCAATACAGGATGTAATAATGTGTCCATTATGGATGCTGATCATATCCTGAGGATACTGCCTTCGTAACGTGACCACACCCATAGTCAGAAACAGAATGGAATATTCCTATTCCTTCTCGAAACTAACATGTTGATTACCAAATATATCATTAATTATGCTAGCGCCACAAATTATTGCAGATGGTTTACTCCGTAAAATCATTTAATTAAAAAGCGACTCTTGATACAACACAATAACGTGCAATTCAGGTCGCACAGCGCTAATTACCTACAGTTATTATTAACCTAGAAGTTGCCTCTCTTTCTATCGCGTAACTCTTATATCTTCTGACTACTTTACGCTCATTGAAACAGTCCAACAAGACGAGCCCGCCGCGTACTTGTAACTTCAGAACTAAAATCGAATGCTCCTTCGGTACTATTCTGTGCTAGCGTAGTATATTCGGAATTCTCATTAATGTTATGGTTGAATTTGATAGATTATGCCAATTAGTTGGTCATTGCACCGCGTCTGTGGTTCATTAGTTGCCAATCTACAAGCTTACTGCATCCTTATTTACAAATGAAAACTTGGAATTTACTATTTAAGTAATGTTCATCATCATCGACTATTTTTTTTTTATCCACTTCGGGGAAGCCCTTGGCTTGCATCTCATCTGATGGTAGGTGATGATCAAGCCGAAAGTGAAAGCGATCTTCACCTGGAGTCCTCAACCACAGAGGAACTGTCTATCTTACCTCCAAGTGCCGAAACAGAAGAATGCTGTTAACATTGTTGTTATGGCGACAGACTTAGGTAAAATGGTGGTAGCTAACCAGGCGGTATTAAAACAAGCCGTACCATCAACCAAACCGAGCAGAAAATTTTGCCTCACAGGTGGTCTAACGATTAGAACACAGAGGCGGTTAACATTATTTAGTTTCCCCTATTCTTCTGGATCTATATTTCAGTTTAATCCAATGGTGGTATCTATAGCTAAAATCAATATTTTTAACTATCTTCTGCCCGCGACTTCATGGACGGGGTCGTCGCATCGCATCGCATCGTCCGTCCGCACAATTTCTTCATTTTCGCTTAGCATTCTTTCTGACTTTTTATATTTTTGCTCGGCTCCTAAGGGTCCCAGCGCGATGTTTAATAGACTATAACCTTCCTCGAGAATTGGGCTGTCAAATGAAAAAAGGTTTTTGCAAACAAGGCTGGTAGTTCCAAGATTAGCGCGTTCAAACAAACAAACTCTTCAGCTTTATTATCTTGTGGTGGCATCTACAATCGCCACATGTGAACTACGCATCAAAGACCTAACGTCACACATCATCCTGACGTCACAAAAATCCTGCATCGCGCAATAAGAGTTTACTGCGCTATGGACATACGAGATCTCCCAACTTCAACCTCTGGGCAGTCAGCAGACAGACACGACGGCGCCAGACACGACAGTCGGAGGATCCTCCATTTTCTATGGTGGATGAGAGAACTTTACACCCTGTTCCTAATGCCCCTAAAATCTCATAACTAGCGACCCGCCCCTGCGTCGAAAGGTTTCTACGACTTGACAAAACATCATGATTTCTTGATTATCTATAAGTTTAATATTAATGTATTGTACACATAATACTTCCGGAATATATACTCAAAATTACGAGTAAGTTGAAAACCTCATCAAAATCCGTTGCGTAATTTAGAAGAATAACGCGGAGATACAGACAAACGCGAATAGCGATTTTGTTTTTTAACATGTATAGATTATATTATATAGTATAGATATATCGCATAAAAAATGTTGTATGAATGGAAAAGCGCCTTTGAACTTTGATATTCTATGCTATAAAATTCCCTGTTTTCAAAGCTTTAGGCAATGTTTGCAAAGGCATAAAATTGTAATGTTAATCCGCCTACTCATCCATTGACATGAAAACGTGTAGGTTGTGTCTAACGGAAATAAACCAATTTCACAGAATCAGATAATCGGGTACATGGAAGCTTGATGTAAAGAATGAACTTCAAATAAAAATATACTACGTTTTTCAAACACGCAAGTGGAATAAAAGGTCATCTCATTTGATATTTTTTATTTTTTTTATTTATTATATATTTATTTATTTATTTATTCATTTGATATTTATGAGACTGCGAAATTCAGCTGCTGGAAGCTCGCTGTAAGGCTGGGTATTGGACATAACCAATATATTCGCCTTTCAACTGTGCTTCGTGCATCTAATTTTACATAAGAACATCCACCACGGCAAAGCAATGAGTGGAGCGCAGCCGGTGCCATAGTATTAGCATACATGGTTGTGTTAGCCGTTCTGCTCTACCCTTTCATTCAATTAACTTATCGCGTTTCAGGATAAAAATCAAACATTTATCTTTCATTTTTAGGGTTCCGTAGTAAATCTTATAGTTTCGCCATGTCCGTCTGTCTATCTGTCTGCGGCTTAGTTCAGAGACGGTTAGTACTGCAAAACTGTAATTTGGCATGGGTATACATATTAATCACGCAAATCAACAAAAAAAAATATGTTACCTCCCATGAACGTAGTGGTTTTTTTTTTCTTGTCTATCCCATGGTGTGTGGGGTGTCGTTGAAAATCTGTTTCAAAAATATTGTGGGTTTGTGAAAATCGTTTTTCAATTCAGGAATCCGTTTGCGAAATGTTAAACTTTTTTATTAAGTGCAAATTTTTGTTAGTCAAGTGTGTGGCCCCCCTGCTGGCTAAATGGTTGTACTTGGATTCGTGAAAAATTTCACAGCAGTAGTATATATAATGAAATTAAAAGAAAAACTACCAGAACTAAGTAGGCTTAACAGGTTAACGAATAATAATCGACCAACTTAAATTTGCAGTTTGAAAAACATTATCTCCCATACATTCCGTATGGGAGAACATGTTTTTCAACTACAATGTTAAGTTTGTTCTTGGGATAAATTCATCCCAACTACGGAACCCTTCATTGTGCGTGGTCCGACACGCACTTGGCCGGTTTTTTTAAAACGTTAGATATTTCGTGTTTTCAATAATATTATTTCCAGTGAATTATACTGTCACTTTCAAGACATTAACGAGCATCTTCGAAACTATCAACTATTTGACGTACCTACTCATACACTTGCGAAACTACTTAATGACATTTTAATTGCATTCTAATGCCAGGAAATTTTAATTAGTGCAACGTCAAATAACTTGTTGGCAGTTTCCTTCAAAGCTTATTAATTCAGAATGTTTATTCAAAAGTTTTAATTACTTTGACGTACGAAGCCTCGTAAATGATAATACAGCCTTTGAAACATTCCCGTTTTTATATTTTTCCGTTTTGTATTGAAAATTCAAGTTTTTTTTTTTTGTTGTAATTACTGTACACGTCTGACGATTCGTATAATTAATACTCTTTTAAAAAGAAAATTAGTAAAACGATTACCATTTTTTTTCCAGAAAATATTAAAAATAAAATTAAAATTAGATTACATACCTTAGCAATGGTATGGTAATGTATGTAGAAGAATGACACCAATAATTATACGGGTTTAAAGCCCGGACTCCACCAAAGTGGAGACGAGACGAGAGGAGAGGAGATGTGCCTTAGCTTCAGTGGATACTACTGAGCGGAGATGTATCATATTTGTATGGCGCGATTGAAGCGGAGTTATAAGCTGTGCCTCGTAAGCTGGTGACAGCGCGCAGCGGAGACGACAAGAGATGTGAGCGCGGCGCCGCTAGGTCTCCCCGCTTCACATCACACACATCTCCGCTCCAGTCTAGCCAGTACTCATCTCCATACAGCTTCGGTGGATACACTCTGCACTCTACTGAAAAACATATCTTCTCGTCTCCGCTTCAGACATCTCCGCACATCTCCGCTTTGGTGGAGTCCGGGCCTAAATTTATAATTGCACGAAACACTTAACGATTTCAATTTCTTGGAAGTAATTAAGTATCGGCGAAAGAATTTTTAAATATCAATTTAATTAATTATCTTTGTCTGTTATTATGTTTAACACTCATTTGAAAGGGAACACCGAGAAACTGTACATTTGTTTTTAACTGACCTAAGCAACATTAAGCTACCCATAAAACCATACCACACCAAATTCGCATTTTACGCTACATAACGCTACTTTCACGAGTTGCCCTGAATAACATAATTCTATTATTTGATATAACAATTAATAATGACAGCATAATGCGGCCCATTTACGGCCGAACAATGAAGCTTTGTTGATACCCCAATAACGGCATGAAACAACATGATACAGATATTGAAATAAAAATAACACGGTTGGCTGAATACATCCGACACCGCAGGCCATCCATTCTAATCCTTCCCAACGTTTTAGAAATTTAAATGAAGGGTATACCACGCAATTTTAATATTTCACTTCGGCGTAGCGTTGTGTTAGAATTAATTATGCAAATAGTTTGCGGGCACATTGAAAATTAGCTGTTATTACACGCTTGATGCGTTGGAAACAGAATTTGTATCTCATTACGATCAAAGATCAGTCTGTTTGTTGGAGTAATTTGATTGTGATTCGATTTCGTTATGTAGCCCAGTAAATATCGATACAAAAAAATGCAAAAGTCGTAAACGCGCATGTAACTGTTGTTAGGTCCCCTGAGAGTAGTTGGTATCCAAGTTTGCCACCCTGAAAACCATGTGCTACTCCCACGGTGCTTGAAAAAACTGCGTAATTCTGGCACTTGTTCCAGTTTTTTTTTTATATACCTTACAGACGCGTTTTTAGGTATTTTTGTTTCATACTTTTAGGAATCAAGCCAAATTTGCTACAATCTGAGCTCAACTCAAATACTCTAAGTTTATTGGTTGCGAACATACAGCTAGTCAAAGATGAGCATTTTTTTCCAAAAAGTATAGTAGATTTAGTTTTCATGCGTTTGCGATGTTTGATGTTGTTATTGACTGGGCTAATACCCGTAGTCTAATCCGTATTGTGATCTCTTTAAATGCATTGATGTGCGTTAGCGAGGTTTTTTGTTGGTAAATGGTCTTGTAAAACTTCCTTGTGAACTAAGTACCAACCTAAAATTGACTGCCCGCAAATATTAAATAATTTTAATTTCCGCGCCCCCTCCAGAATTCCTCGCAATCCTGTCACGCCTCTCTGCCTTCCGCAGAGAAGAACGGTTCAGGGTGCTGATTCTCCCTACTCGAGGTTTTGCAGGACTGTGAACGATTGCAGTGATCGTATCGAGCTCCATTTTGACAGTCTAGGCAAATTGAAAGCCAGCTTTTATAAATATCTCCCCGAACACTGAGCTTCTTGGCCCTGCGTTGTCTCACTGGGTGGGTGAATTTGGGCTACTTGTTACTATTTCTTTTTTTGTGTTACCTAGTTTTGTCTACTTTAGTTTGTTTTGTTCATAATTTGTCTGTTTTGATTTAGCTTAATAAAATTAATTTATTAAGTTCTTTTTAGTGCAACTGTAGATAATAGGTTTTTTTTTTTTTTTGTAAGTTATAACAACGTTTTGTGTGCATGCAGAGTTTACCTATAAGTGATTGTTACACTTTATTCTGATTTGTTGCTTCTGTTTAATTTGCTTATACCAGTGTATACAGTTGTTGGTGAACCAAAATAAATTAATTAATTAATAAACCTACAATTTGATCGTTTTTCTGTTTCAGTTTGACACAGGAAACTGACCAAATTCCTCCTCCATATTTTTTTTATTATTATACATTTAGGTCGTCTTCTGCCTACACCTATAGGAAGAAGGCGTGAGTATATGTATAAATATTTGCATTTAAATGCACCTTCTTTCTTTCTTTTCTTTACCTATTTAATAGGATACTAAAATTATAATTTCTTATGTGGTTACTCCTGCGTGGATGATACAGTTCCTTCACTGATGGTTAGTTTTAGATTAGGTAAAGTAAAAATGAATATCACAAGTTTATAATTGAATATAACATAACATAATATCACGCCTGTATTCCCTGTAGGGTTGGGCAGAGGTGTATCTATAGTACACCTACATTTCGCTAGTTATGTTTGAGTCACATGTTATAGGGGTGAGCTTTTTGCCATCAACTCAAACTCAAAACATTTATTTCAAATAAACCAATTATACTCGTAGGTACTTTTGAATTGTCAAGGGGTCGGTCAGTCAGAAAGATGAAGCTAGTTGCCCATTCCAACACGTAGTAGGTTTCTACGGAGAAGAACGGGCAAGAAACTCCACGGACACTCTTTTACCAACCGGGCACAAATCACTTTAGTTGTTAATATTTATTACAATAACAACTAAATTGTGGGAATCTACCTTTGCTACGCTAATTGTAGAATTCTAATTAGAAAAGCACTTAAGACCCCGCATAATGAACTAAGTCAAGTTCCTAATTACGTTTCTAAGGTAATTATGACTAGTTGCTATTTTAACCAAAGTAGAGTTGCAGCCAGTGACTTAAAAAATGCAAATGTGAATATTTTCTTTTACCTGGCTTATTAAGGAACATCCCTTTGTCTTTATCTTAGATGGATTTTAAGCTTTACCCAAGAGTCACGGAACTTTTGTAACTTAAACAAGTTTTAGGGATTAAATTAACCTTCTATGAAAATTACATAAGTTTAATTTCATAACGTAATTAAGAGCGTTTATACAGAAAGTGGGCAACGTCGCAAATAGCTGTCTAATATTTAGCTGTTTTGATTAATTTGGCAATATTAAGGAATGGAAAAAAAAAACGCCTGTCTAGTGAACTAAATTATTGATTATGAAATACAATAATTAGTCAATACTTTATTTGCATTCCACAATGTGTACTTAGGTGTTAAATTAAAATTATAAGTGATCATTATGTACCCCGTCGGGCACAGCAAAATAGTAGGAGAGAGAAAGCTTTGAAAAAATTAACTTAACTTATCAGTCTTCTGAAATAATGAATATCGTAACACCGAAAACTTAGTTTTAGACATAAAAAAAGTATTTATAAACTTTCCAAATGCCTGTTTTACACCTAAAATGGTTACAACATCAAATTCAGTGCTATAATTGCAATAAATTATTAATATTCTAGTTCACTAGTTAGCCTTCTTATTTCCATACAATAATATTGCCAAATTTATCAAAACGGGTAAATATTTGACAGCTATTTGCGACGTTGCCCACCTTCAGAATAAACGCTCTTAATAAGTCGACAAACAGTGCCAAATGAGTAAGTTTGGACAAATTAAACACCGTTATTACTATTACTACTTACATACATTACAACTGACGGGTACAACTTAGTATCATAACTGGCGAAATGTAGATATAATGTACACATACACATCTCTGCCCAGCCCTTAGGGGAATACAGGTCTCATGTTTTGTAAAGAACATAAAATCCTCCTGTAGAATGTGGTTTACCCAACGAAAATAAGTGTAGATTCTTAAAAAAGCATTGTCTTCACAAACGCACTCTATTTCAAATCTTCATTCAAAAACAGGTAGGCTAGTTTCTATTTTCAGCTTTTTACTTACGTAATATTCAATCATATACAGAAAATACGTTGCAATGAAATTCATGTTTACTCGACGTGACAAAAACCCTACGTTCTTTCTCGAGTGATCATGATACAGTAAAATCTCCTATAACGCCCATCCCTAGCTATTCAGACATATTGGCTCGCAAATACGATATGAGAAACGTGTTCCGTTATCACTCTTATTAGAATCCTTAAGCCTTGTACTCATTGGGAAACAAAGTTGCGCAACATTGTTCAACAATATGTTTTTGTGTTGCAGGAATCGTGTGGAACATGGAATGTTGCAGCATTCCTAGCATAGAGCACAGGATCACTGCGAATCGCGACGGCAGCGTCTTTAAATGGGAATTCTAATAGAATTCGCGACGAAAGTGCGTTAAAACCGTCAGTTTCTATACGTAATTTATGTTCTACTACAAGTTGATTTGTACACACTTGGTTTGTATGGAAAGTAGTGGTACGTTGGCAATGCCACCTGTAGCAGTAGCCGCCGAGGGTCACAGAGCACGATTGTTGGCAATAAGTTGTTAATATTTCCTAATCATGCTAAACAAAAGACGCACTACAATGTTGCCAACAACATTTGTGTGCCCAACCCAATGAATACAGGGCTTTAAAAATCTTATTTCATACACATTTTGTTGCTTCAAGTGGATGTCAGAATTCAAGGAACGTTCTTGCTAAATATTCCTTTGGGCAGAGTTGATTTGCATCTGTATTACTGAAGGAAACAGTTTCTCTTTACTCTAAGATGGGTCTTTAGTTAAATTCGGACTGGAAGTGATAGACAGAGATAGAAGTTTATGTCTCTCTTTATTATTGCTTTTCATAATTGATTGATTGAATGAAAGTTAAAGAATAGGGACTTATTTATACTTTTGTCATTAAGCTTGTTTGACACACAATCCGACTCTCCTCATAGCTAAAATCCTAACATATCCTAAACGTTACACATGCTTGATTTCCATCTTTGTCTGGCTTAATTGAACTCTATCACCATTGATTTATCTAACTAAGTGTGTAAGTCCCAGCAGCATTATCAATTCCATTGAAATTAAATTCATCTTCTAAGTTTGACGAGAAGTCAATTCCTCTTAACTCCAACTTAACTGAATTTAGCCCTAAGCTACATTCAAAACTATGTTCACGTCAGAAGCCACTGATTTCATGTCGATACTAAATGAAAAAAAATGCTGTTTAAGTATCTACATATTTTTTTTGCTATATAAATAAGTATCGAAGATACTTTTTCTTTTTTAAATGAGCGGTTAATCAGCGACATATACTTCATTCAGCCTATTTTAATCATTCTATTTCTAATCTCTCGATATCCGAAATTAAATATCTTCCATTTTTTCTCGTCTCTCAATTTTCCCGTTTCGTTAATAAATACTTCTATAACATTTTTACGTCTACTTTTTGTATCTAGCTATTCATCATATACTTTTAATCAATCTCATGATTCTGATCTTTCATCCTTGAAAATAACTTAAACTTAACTAAAAATAAAATAGAAAATACAAAAATGGCAATACAGCAGTGGGTGGACTGCTGTATTGCCATTTTTGTATTTTTACTTGAAATCGCATCACTCAACCCAGCAGGTATCATTTACTTTAATTATTTTCTATAAAATATCACATGTATGAACAAAAACTAATCTCCTAACGCTAGCCAGGGACGCTAGTAGCAGGACCTAGTAATGGCGACACTTTGTCTCCCGACATACGATGCGGCTGCACTTTGTCAGACAGCGTCAACGCATTTTTTATTACATAGTTTGCTTTTAAGGGAATTGCTAGTGTATGTTCTGTGTAGGAATACTTGGGGGTTTGTTGTGGTCAGTTTTATTTTTGCTGTGGCTTTGCTATATCAAGCTGAAGTGGTTCTCCACTAGTTATTTTTTCTGAGTTATCGTGCACCTTCTCTGAACATCGTCATCTTGTAAGATTACATCATTGATCTGACTTACCTATACTAGGAAACCTAAATCATATTCTCTTCTACAATACTAGCAGAAACTTTTCACTAAAAGTGATTGAGAATCAAAATGGTACTTGTCATCGAAACTTCTTACAAACAACAAAACAAACAAAAAACACCACCTAGTCTAATAAATCAGAGAATTTCTTCAAACTACACGACAACGAAAGACGTGAAGTACCAAAACTTCCGAAAACAAAATACCTTATTGTCTACATTTCAGTTTTAACAAGAGATCCATAACAATTAAAGTAGGGCCCGTCAAAAAGTTTTAATGACTGCTCTGATCCACTTTGTAAAAAAATTGTTAGCGAGGAAACAGCGATTGAATACAAGTCTTCAAAGAAACAGCTACCTGCGCTTGCTTCTGTTTTCCGTTAAAATTCGGCTGCGTATTCACTTGGCGACAAAAAGTCGTCTGAACAGTCGATGCTGTAGATACTAACTTTGACGTGCGATATTGCATTTCAAGTCTCAAGAATTCTCCCAAGGAAAGTTTTGATTAATAAACAATACAAATCTAAACAAAAGCCAAACTGTTACTAGGCCAATACGGGGTGCTGGGCAAAAGTACAAATTGTCATCGTGGCTGGTCCGATCCATCGTCAACGGTTCAGAAATATTTTTCCGCATATTTTGTCTAGTGAATAAACGCCTTTATCTTACATATATAAATTATATTATATTATAACACAGAATTATATATTAACGGTTCAGAATTTATATATTATAACCTTGAACAGTTTTCGGTATACTTTCTTCTTACGTTTTATAATTACACCAACTTTCAGAAAAGTCGTGTTAATTTGATCGCAGAGGTCGGATTCTCTTTTCATTTTTTTGGAAGTCCGATAAAGTACTTAAGGGCCTGAAACTAAAGTTGAGAGTTTTTGTATTGTACGTCCATTTTTCATACGTATTATGTTTTATGAACTTCGTTGAGAACTTTCATTTTCGTTTCAGGATCGGTTTATTTGAGTCATAAATCGCTCTCTAAATAGGACCAATGCGTTTTGACATCAACCTATTCTACTTTGGCCATTAACCCTATTAGACCTTTTCAGCTATTAATCTTAAAGAGCCAGCAATAACACCAGTATGATAATGGAGATTTAAGGATACGAACATCCATTTATAATGTACCACAAAACATAAAGGTCATATGTACTGTTAATTTACGTAATAGCTCAATAAAAGGCCCTGTTTCCGCTAATAGGCTCTGTTTTGTATATGAAACAAATACCCAAAAGGGTAATAACTCATGGCGAGCGTTTTGCGTAATTCCAAAAATGTTGGGAATGACTGAGCTTTGCGCGGTTTATCTGAAGCAGCGTTATAATCAAGCAGATAGTGTTTTAAATTGTTAATTCAGTTTTAGGGATATTTTTGTTTGTTGATTGCTCGGTTTTCTTTCTGTGAGCTTTCGCAGCATTTTATTACTGTTTTTCGATTATTGTGGTGTCTTCACTGTGCACCGGTATGTGTAGAGTTTTACATCAAATGAAGCTACGGAGTGTTCTTTATTTTACTGTGAGGGTCTAGGACATCAATTCATGTAAATATATTATGACGTATAAAGACTTGACAGTGACATTATATCGTTCCTATTTTGTTTTCTAGTCTCTGTGCAAGTTAGATAGAAATCGATACAGTATTACAAGCACAATTACATTAAAACTGAAGGCCAAGCGAGAAAGTGACAGGCATACCAATGTGGTAGGCTACACGGGCGTGGTGCGTTTTGACATCGTACCAATGTGGTAACTACACAGGCGAGGGGATTGACAAATAAAATGACGCATCGCTACTCGACGCTCGAACAATAAAGTCAAAGTTAAATATTGTTTATTTCATTTAAAATAGCTAGCAATGTAGACGTAAAACTAATGAAAATAAATACTTTGATGCTGTTGTTTAGCGGTATTCTTGATTACTTATTTGTTCTCTTCAATTCAACATTTCGTCATTTAAATATTAAAAAATAATACAGCCACCAAATTAATATTTCAAACACGTAATCCCAACAACACAAGAGACAGTACATTCTTTTAAAACTTCACAAAGAACAATTTCATCTAAAAAATAAAGGTCAAAGTTCTAAGTCGGTGCAAATATTCCCTTTGTTGCTTTGATAAAACAATGAAAGTTGTAATGTTAGTACATTATACCCTGAAGTCCACTAATTGTGAGATAGAGTATTATGCTGCATAACTTGCTTTTCATCTAGACGAGATGTTAGCTGGTACTTGTGAACTAGCGTTACTAGGAGTAGGTACCTAATATTATAAAGAAAAATGTATTTTTTTTTCTTAGGGATATACGTAGGGGTAAAATTTGCCTCGTTAGTCTTGCGGTTACAAACGTTACTGCTGAGCATGGGGTTCTGAGATCGATTCCCAGGCCAGACAGTGTCCTGCCAGGGTTGTGAGTTTGTCCGCAAGGGATATCGCGGCCCCGGCACTCAGGCAACGGAAGGAACACGGGTGGGTTTTAGTCAGTAAAAGTCTGACACGCCCTCCCGCTCCACTGCTGACAGAGCTGGAGAAGTTATTTGATAATTTACCAAATTCAAAAAAAAAAAAAAAAGCGATATACGTAGTGGATACGTAGGTAAACCTTTAGAAACTTGTTCTAATAAATAGATTTTTCTCATACATGCTTGGGAAATCGAGCATTATTTTGACAACCTTCTTCGAGATAAATCGAAATTGCTGTACTGGTCGGATACATGCGTGCGCTCGGCCCACTATGTTCTATGTTATAGGGTTTGGTTTCCGCACTTAGTCCGTCAGGTGGACCATTGCGCGTGGGCCATGGCGGCCGTTTGGTGGTTATTACAACCAGCCCTCTCCCACCAGAAGCTACTTAAAGCTCCTGGTCTGTTTAGAACGTCTGTGAAAGATCTGGGTGACCCAAGGGTTTCTGTTCTACTCTGGGTGACGCCTGTGCATTCAAAGAGCACGTGCGTGACGGTTTCCTCAGTCTCCATGCACGCCCTGCACAGAGGACTGTCCGATATGCCTATTGTGTGTGTTGTGTTTGTTTAGAGAGCAGTGTCCCGTGATGGTTCCCGTCACCAGGCGCAGGCCGTTCCTGTCCAGGCGTAATAAACGCCCGCTATCTAAGGATGGCATAACTTGCGCTCAGCCCAAATTTTTACGTTCGTTCATCAATGCCCTGTTGCAGGCGGCGACAGTAATGTACTATTATCTAATATCGTGACTTTAATTATATGAAATCATTATGGTTCAAGGTGCTGTCAAGAAAATCAAAGAAGTACCTACCTAATGCTTCGGTCATTTATTAATCTAGTAACAAGTTTAAGAGCTTCTCAATTAAAATGTGTGTTCAGTGTCATTGCTTACTGAATCTCAATCATCGTCATCTTCATTTGCCTTGCCATTCCCAACTACATATGTTGGGGTCGACTTCCAGTCTGACCTCCATAACCATAACCTATGCAGTCATAGGGTAATACGATGCCCCTTGGTAAGACTGGTTGTCAGATTTTCGGGCTTCGACTGAGACTCAATTTTACTGATTCTAACATGCCTTTTTTTTTTTTGAGGATGGCAAATCATCAAATGACTTCTCCCGCTCTGGGCGGAGCAAGAGGGCGTGTCAGAATTTTACTGACTAAAACCCACCCGTATTCCTTCCGTTGCCTGTGTGCCGGGGCCGCGATATCCCTTTCAGACAAACTCGCAACCCTGGCAGGATTCTAACATAACTCAAGGTAACATATGCTAAAATATCTGTGCCTTTAAAAAGTTTATATTATTCACAACTTAAAAATCACAAAAACCAAGCAAAATTCTATTGTTAAATCGTAAATAGAGTTTCAACCTTTCCACACAAGCAGAAAACATACTAACAATGTTACGAACATTTCTAATTTGATTTTATCTCACTAAATCAATGGACGAAACGAAACTAATACGCCCGCAACCGTACGGACTTTAAAAGTTCGCAATGAATCGGTCAGTTTTTCGTTTAATTTTACTGAGTGTTGTTTTCGAAGCAGTTTGTTACGTCATGAAGTTCGGGCCAACGGACTGTCTGCCAACTTCGCGTAGTTTTCACTTGTCTTCTCTTTTTTTTGGCTATTTGGTTTTTGGCTATATTTTCGTTGGGATTTTTTTGGGTTTTTTTCGGATATTTTTTTTTTTCAGTTTTGTGACCAGCTCGAATATATTTATGTTCGTTCAGTACGGTTTTCAGTCGTAAAAAATTGATACAGGCGACTGTTTTCTTACCTTATAAAAAGCAGGTTTATACAGGTAGACTGTATAAGGGCTGATTTAATCAATGAAACTGAACGCAATCAGCATTTCTAAAACGCGTTCAGGAGCTGTCAGTGTAAAAAATGGTATGGAATATGGTACACTGACAGCTCTTGAACACGTTTAGATGTGCTGAACGCGTTCAATTTCATTGGTGAAATCCGCACTAAACCTGCTTTATTGTTCTTCACATGTTTCAGGAAAGTAGTCTGTATTTTCCTGAACTTAAAAAAACGCTTGTGCAACACTCAACTCTCTGTAAAATAGATATAACTAAATCGTACCACTCACTTCAAATAAAACAGCAAAAGACGTCCATCGAAATTTAAAATACTTATTCTGTAAACGTCTCTCGAAACTTAGTTGGCGAGTTGAAATAACTCGAGTGCTGAGTGAGTATCCATCTATCTGTGTGCGTCAATCGCGTGTGGAAAGTGAAAAGTTTCCACGTGATAAAGTGAACGTGAGTTGAAGTTGTGAAGTCAGAATTGTACCGCGGCTGTTGGATGTGCTACTGTAGTGTTTCAATTTACCTGTCAGTTGGACAATTTCTAGTTGTAATAAGGCTCAAATTCGCGAAATACTTTATTCGTTAGTATGAAACTGACAGGTGTAGAAGGCAATCATTCAGCATTTTAAATTTTACTTTGTTTTATTATTGTTTTGTATTTTTTATTTATGTTTAGTGTGTTTTTAGTTTAATTTGTGATTTCTTGTGCGAGTCTCAATAAATACTTTTTCTTTCTTTCTTTCTTTCAATCTCTCGACGGCCGGACCATAGTTGTTGTTACATTATATTTTGTACTCAAAGCCTACATCAAAACTATGAGAAATCAATGTTTTAAACATTTATACTGATAATGATTTAGAGGCATGAGGAAAAGGGTGTAAGGTTCACATAACTTCTATAGAAAAGGGAGGATTCTCCAACCAGACGGGTATCTGGCGGGTAACTGCCCAACGATTGATGTCGGAAAGTTATATATATCTCGATCGCACGGTAAACTCTATTACCGCAATGCAAGATTTGAAGAGAAGATGCGTAGTTTGCATGTGGCGATGTAGATGCCGCCACAGTGGTATCCATTGACATGACGTTGGATCCACCAAATTTTTTAAGGATTTGAGTTATACCTATTGCTGTTATTTTGTGACTATCTGATGTCATCCTAGACCAGGATTGAACTTAATGTTAAAATATGAAAATAAAAATGTTTTAATTGCACATTAATATTAATTACTTAGTATGTTATTTTGGTCCATTACATAGTATTTCTATTAGTTTCAGATATATCTTAATTAAAAAAAAAATCTCTTTTGCTAGTTTTCGTCTACGAAACGGAACGCGACAATATTTTATTTTTAAACGGTCTCCCAATGATTGTAATGGGTGATCTCGGTCCTAGACCATCATTTATAATCAGCAGCTCTATAGACTGATACGGGTATTTAGTGCTCCCACAAAAAAAAATGCAATCACTAGTCAAAGGCCGAATTCCAGTTTGCCAAAGTCAACCTTATTTAGTAATCTGTGAACAAAAAAAAACACCTTAAAAAAAACATGCCACATCCAAAGATTCATCGTCAAACACCACAGCGGAGTATCACTCTTAGCGTTCTGAATTTTTAAGAAGCCCAGTTCACCGATGCTTTCAACGAGTTCCTCAGAAGAAACCCTCACTAACTTGCCACGATTTACATAACACGCGTAATGCAGACAGCAACTTTGAGTTTCTTTCGACTGTTGGTTTACTTTCAGTGTTGAAAGTGCTGCTTTTTGGGATAAACTTTCAAGGTGTTTTATTGAAGGACTGTTAAGATATTTTTGCTAACTTTGAAGGTAAGCACCTACCTATTTGATGCTTGTGTCTTTTAAAATGAATATACTTACATGATTTTAGGATTTTACTGAATTAACTAAGTAATTACATAATTATCTAACAACTAGCTGCGCCCAGCGGTTTCGGGGTAACACATCAAGACGCGATCCCATGGGAATATCGGGATAAAAGTATCCTATGTCCTAACCCAGATCATAGTCTACCCATGTGCCAAATTTCATTCAAATCTGTTCAGCCGTTTTAGTGTGAAAGGGTAACAAATAAACAAACAAACAAACGCACTTTCGCATTTATAATATTTGACGGACAAGTACTCTCCAGTACTTGTCTCTTTCGTTATTAACAGCCATATTTTAACTACTGTGGGCGTACTGTGGGTAGTGTTGATTATTGAGCAATAGAAAAACCGTTTACAGTTCAGATCAAATTATAATTTACGATCACATTAATTACTCTAGCAATTCACACACACGTTGTGTCGTGTACCTACATGTACACGACACAACTATTCGGAATGTGCGACAGTTTCTAAACTTGTTCACTGCTTGACCGCCACCGATGAACTCTGCTTAACTCTGGCCGGTCTGAGCGTTATGTTATAGACCCTGTCGAGCGCCGCTAGGCAGCAGTGGCGTCCCGTTTATTCAACTCAGTAACTTATTTTCGACATATTAATAATAAAATATTTAGAAATTTAGGATTAGGATTCAAATACCTTCGCCTTTTTAATTAATTTCTGAAACGGAATTCCTGATAAATCCCGTGGCAGTTTGTGCAACTGTCTTGGTCTACAGCAACTTCCCATCTAAACAACTATATCATTATTATTGCAGAATCAAATTTGTGGTCAGTTGCAGACAAAGCGAGCCATCTTGTTATGCGGGTCAGTGGAGGACGCTTGGAGTAATCAACAACGTAGACTGTCTTGTGACTGCAACCTGCCTCTAATGTAATACGCACAGTGTAGGAAAAGCAGTTAGATAGGCATGATTCATCTCAATGTGCTGGACAAGGGTGCTGCAAATTACTTATATTAATTACCTTTGTCTACCTAGATTAGATGATTAGGAAACTGATGCATTTTGCTTGCAAGCAACTGTGTAACATAATGCATAACTGCATAAGGTACGTAATGAACACAAAATAAATCTACTAAGTAATTTAAACGGATTATAATGTGAAATTGTTATTTACAACTAAAATTAGAACTTGTAGGTGAGATTTGATATCATTGTAGTATGTCAACCGTAACCAGAGCTTATGTGGCAGATATAAGAACTACACAACAAAAAGTGTATTATTTATACAAATACTTGTGTATTAACCAGTTACAGATTTTGATCATTTGAAATAGTAATTAGTGCAACTCATGAATGAGAAGAAGTTAACAGACCGACATAAAAAATAAGTTTTTATCCTCAGCGATTACTTCCAGTTTCACCACTATAACAAAACATAACATCACGCCTAGTTTCCCCGAAGAGTTGAGCAGATGTGTACCTGTAGTACACCCATATTTTGCCAGTTATATTTTAAGTCCCATGTATTATGGGGCGAGCCTATTGCCATTAAACGGGCACAATTCCAGATTCCGGGCAGCTACTAAATTCAAAATTCAAAAGTCATTTATTGAAATTAGGCTGAGAATCAGCGCTTTTCGAACGTCAAAATTACATAAGACAGTCCCCCAAAACGCCCAACCTTCACCACTTCTTAGTGCGTTAGCTGGGAAGAAGAAGTGGCGCAACAAACTTCCTAGCGGCACAGCTGTCTCATCAGTTAGAAAAAAAAAAAAACGAATTTCTGTTGGAAAAACCCAGTAATAGTCTGTCCGACCTAGGAATCGAATCCAGAACCTCATGCTCAGCAGTAGTGCTTGCGACCACGAAACCAACGAGGTAGTCACTATAATAAAATACTTAAACAAAAGATTTGTTTGGTAAATATTCTGATCTTCATACATTCAGTCTCGTTTTGTAAATCATTCATTTACCGTTTCTTCTTGCTTAGGTAGCCTGGCATCTCGATCAATCTTATGAAGGTCCAACCATACACCCTACACTATATGTACCAGGACAGCACGACCCGATGGAGTGGCACAAATGAAAGCGGTCAAGCGTCGCTGCATCCGCCACAAGTCCAGAGATAACGCCCAACAAGGCGAATACAACGGGACATTTTCAACAAATTCTCAACTACGGACAAACTTGGTGAGGAATTACGTTTGCTTCGGTAAATTGATGTTCGTTTTAATTAAATTAATTTGATATTTTGACTAGTTCGGCATGAGGTTAATTCATTTACAAATTGTAGGCAAATCTTTCACAGCCCCTAACGCATGTTTGGAAGCTTGTATATATATATATATATATTTAAATATATAATATAGTAAAATAGTATCAAAGTCAAAATTCGATATTTTTGAGAAAAAGTTATTGCTACGAGGTGTGGGAATGATTCTGATCAGGGACCATTTGGGTTACCCATTGAAAGGGTTTCCGACAGGGTTTTTCTAAGTAGTTAGTTAAAAACCCATACGATGTGGGTAACCTTTTAGAACGGCTTAATTTAAGCCATTCAAATTTTGGTTACCCATTGAAAGGGTTTTCGATAGGGTTTTTCTAAGCAGTTAATCAAAAACCCATACGATGTGGGTAACCCTTTTGAACGGCTTAATTTCAGCCATTCAAAAGGGTTATACTTTCAACTCTTTAAACGATAATAGCGTAACATTCCGACTCCCAGCAATGTAATATGTTCTCTCGCTGATCAGCATAGGTTGCAAAATGGAATAGCACGCGTTAAGCGGCTGCGGCGGCGCCTTTGTGCTTACTTACCGAGCGGCTTCTAAACAGGGATCTTTGATTATTATTGCATGTAAAATGGAGTTCATTTTAGCTTTGGTGGCCGGATATTAAAATTACATATTATTATGATTTTTTCATGCCCGTACTTGTTTATTACTTTATTGCAGGCATTTGCAGGGACCGTACAATTGTCATTCTTGCTGTTTGATTTTTTTGAATCCGGACGTCTTTTGCGATATTATTAGTCAGTGCGAATTTCAGAATTTTGAACAATCTATAAAGTGCCTAAACCAAAACGAGATGCTGTACATCGCTATTATTAATACATATAGGTATAATAAAAGACAGACCAAATTCTTACTTACCCCTTGCTCATTCAATTGACTACGATAACCAGGGTCACAAGACAATAATTGTCAGAAACTCAGGACACACACCACCTTACTGTGTAGGCATCTAAAATGTAGGTAGCATGTGTTTCGTCTACAAGTCTACGATGTCTAATGAAATAAGGGCAATGTGCGCAAACGATGGTGGATGGTGAGTGGTGCTCGCTCCACCCCACCCACCACCTACTTAGCACTAGTTTATTGAATAACCATATGGTAACCCTATCAAAACCCTTATATTATATAGGTTATCATAATGAATGGGTAACCTTTTCACTGGGTTTCAAGTATAGAACCCATTCAATGGGTTATCCATATTGAAAAGATAACCCTTTTACTGGGTTTGAAGCATAGAACCCATTCAAAGTGTTACATTATGATAAAGGTAACCTCATAAACGGCTTACCCCTTCGGAAAGCTTAACTCTTATCCGGGGTTGTACGGTCCCTGATTCTGATGGCGAAATATAGTTTTTAGAATTTTTGTCCGTTTGTTTGTTTGTATGGACGTATGTTCCGGATTGACACAAAAACTACTAAATAGATTCGGTTCATATTTTGCAAAAATATTCCTAAAGGTCTGGTTTTAGAATAGGCTATATATTATCACGCTATTTGCTATGGGGGATTAGCAATATAGCATTATGTCCGTGTTGCTCAACAGTTTACCGCTAGATTTAATCAGACGACAAAATATGTTTCAATATTGCAGATAGATACCAATTTAACTTGCAACAAGTTCCGAAATCAACAAAGAAATTCGTTTACTTAAGTCAAAAATATACCTATTCATACTGACTCCTTGGATCGCAAACTAGAAGAAGCCAGAACCAAAATTAATTTACAAAATTAAATTTCAAGCTAACTCAAATTCCAAAATACTAACGAGAACCTATTCCCTAATCATTCTCAGTCCGTAATGACCCAGAACGAAGAATAATCCCTCCTTTCTTTTACCTTTCATGCCATCCTCGTATGTCCCATCCTTTGATAGATAGCCCAGTATAGCTCAGAATAGCTCTAGATGAATAAATAGCAGGCAGTAATAGTGAAATGATACATTTCTACCTGAGTCTCGAACTGATCTGAATAGTGAATGGGATCCACTTCGAATGCAACGGATCCGGCTATGAAGCGTGATTTGTGGATCCTATTGATTGTTTGCAAAAGTGACTGGTATAGATGAAGTATTGGTAAGACAACTGGGAATATTATGGATAATGTACCTAGGTTTTGGAGTATTGTCAGAATATACAACTTATACTTAAATGGCTGGTCAGGAAAAAAAAGCTGCTTTATTAATAGTCGTATCTTATCGTATATTTCAAATGTCTTAATTAATATAAATTAAATTAAATGTTACAAAGAGATTATACATTAGTAGTAATAATAATGAATGTTGTGATATTGATATTTAGTAGGTATGCAATATAATGTTAACTTTCAATGGCCATTGGATTTTTATGGGCGCAGTAAGTATTATTAAATGTAATAATACTTGTTGCGCCCTAACAGGGTCATGTACTCATAAGTTTTAGCCTAGCCTGTAACTGAGTGTACATTATGCAATAATAAATAAATAAATAAATCTCGCTCGATAATCTCAGGCTCAAAACATGTAAATTATTATTAAAGATTTGATACTTACAAAACAATCACTTGAGGAGAGCAGTGGTTGCCTAGTGGTAATGACCGTGACTTAGAGTTGTAGGTCGTAGGTTCAAACCCGACAGGCGTTTTACCTTGTGTAAATTATTTCATCACCACTGCTCTCAAAACGGTGAAGGAAAATATCGTGAGGAAACCGACATGTACTAGAACCAAAAAAAAACAAAGACATGTGATATCTATCAAGCACGCACTGGGCTCGCGTGGTGGATTACACCCTACACCCCACTCCCTCTCACAGAGAGGAGGCCTGTGCCCCGCAGTAGGAAAATTATAGGCATAATAACTTTAATTAAGTATCACTTTTTAATTACCGTGTAGTTTTTGGGGACAAATCTATCACAACATTTTACTTTAGCTATGACAACATGACCACACTTTTATCACCCTTTCCATTAACTAAACCAGTTCCCAATCTTCTTCTTTTCGTGTGGTTAGTGACTAACCTGGTGCCAGAGTTTTGAAGCCGCCCATGGGCCTCTGACTTGGCTTCACATGCCGTTGAGCATGAGCAATATCTCTCAGGCATGCCGGTTTCCTCACGATGTTTTCCTTCACCGTTTTTGAAGCAAGTGATAATTATACAATACGCACATGAATCCAAGAAGTAAGAGGTGCGTGCCTTGGGTTCGAACTCGAGACCTATGACTTGGCAGTCTGACAGTCATACCACTAGGCTATTACTGCTAGTTCCCAATAATCAAGAACCTATTCGATGTAATTTATATATATATGAATTTTATTGTTTTAAATCAAAACAGTTCGTATCCCGTATCGCAATTCCTTTCACAATAGAGAAGGCTTTCAACAACTTCTTAAGAATCGAATACGAATTACTTTCCAATGCAGACCTTTATTTTAAATTGAAAATTCCTGACGTCGATGGGCAGAAATAGTAAGTGGAAACTCAAACGGCCGGCTGACTTTTATAATTGATAACACTCGAAAACCCGTCAATGGCCAGATTTATATCGACGTTAATTGTAAACGGTGATTTAAATTTGTCGTTTTTTGTGCCTCTCTTCTCGAGTTGTATTGTAATTAAATAGCTGGTACTTCTTTTTCTTCTTCCTGAAAAAAAAAAATGCCTGGCTGTTAATTTCCTTTCTAAAAATATTATATTTTTGTCTACAAATCGACCGTAAAGAATTTGGCCATTAAAAATGACCCATTTACTAATGTAGAAAACAAAAGCATCACGCATGTATTCTCCAAGGGATTACACAGAGGAGTACTCAATATAATCTATCTATCTATATATATATATATATATATATAGATAGATTATTTTGAGAGAAATAATTGATTTTTATATATATACAGGGTGTCCCGTAAATAATGGATCAAACGTAACGGGTAGGTAGTTTACCTCATTTCCAACAACTAATTTGAACAGTAAAAAAAAAACCGATAAGGTAACCAAGATTTTTTTTTTTTCGATTTTTCTATTTTCTGTACCAGCTTTCAGTGTTTTTAATGCTGTTGCTGCAAATGGTATCAAAAACATGATACCAAAACCATAAATATGATACCATTTGCAGCAACAGCATTAAAAACACTGAATGCTGGTACAGAAAATAGTAAAAATCGAAAAAAAAAAAATCTTGGTTACCTTATCGGTTTTTTTTTTACTGTTCAAATTAGTTGTTGGAAATGAGGTAGGGTAGGTAGGGTATGTAGGGTAGGTAGGGTTTAATGCTACCCGTGCGAAGTCGGGCCGGGTAAAGCTAGTAATATATAAAAGCTAGTAATATATATATATATATATATTACTAGCTTTACCCGGCCCGACTTTACACCGCTTTCACTTTAAACCTTTCCTGGACTATGACAAACATTTCAAAACCAAAATCAGCTAAATCGGCCCAGCCGTTCTCGATTTTTAGCGAGACAAACGAACAGCAATTGATTTTTATATATATTGATAGATGTATAATATACCCACATTTTGCCAGATATGTTTAAGTCCCACGTAATAGAATGCTGAACATTGTTGTTGTGTTTAGAATGTTCTACACAAAATCATGTTATATAAATCTGAAGAGAACCATTGTTGCCTGTCGTAAATAAAAATAAACTACATAAACACGCATGTTTATTTAAAAAAAAAAAAAAAAATTATTTTTTTATTGAAAAATTTATTACCCTCCAGTACGAAGACAATGCTTGTGCAGTCCCTAATCTTCCCTATCATCGATTATGGTGATGTGTGCTACTATGACCTGAATGCAGATCTACTCGACAAACTTGACCGTCTTCTCAATAACTGCACAACACAACAATAAATATATTCTATTCTATTCTATTCTATTCTGCATTCGATTCGTTTTCAATCTGCGTAAATATGACCATGTCTCTGCGCATCGGTCGCTTCTAGTGGTTGCCCATACGCCAGCGCAGAGAGCAAAGGGCGCTGACCACCTTGTTTTCATTTCTTGACTCTCCCTCTTCCCCTAGTTATCTAGCTCCCCACTTTCAGTACATTTGCGCCAACCACAATAGAAATCTTCGTTCATCTCACAATCGTCTTCTTCAATGTCCCACTCACCGCACAGACTTCATTCACTCTTCCTTCTTCATTCAGTCTATCTCTCTGTGGAATGCGCTCCCCCAGGAAATCAGAATGGTGACCAACCGATTATCGTTTAAAGTTAAACTTCGCGAGCATATTCGCAAGAAACTGGCAGTATCATCACAACGGTAATGTTTTCTCATTGATTGTCTTAGTTTTTTTAGTATTTTATGTGTATTTATTTGTACTTATATTTATATATAATTATGTGTATATATTATATTTATAGTTTTTAATAGATATATGTATATCTTTATATTTAAATAAATATTTATTCCTCAATTCTCGCTATTGCACCTGCCACTGTTTGTGTCTGCATCACCCAAAGGTTGACTGGTAGAAAATGCCTATGGCATTAAGTCCGCCTCTGTACATTTGTGTGCTTAAAGTATTAAATAATAAATAAATAATATTTAAATAAAATCTCGCTAAACAAAGTTTTTAAATTAACATCAGCAAAATAATAATAATTACAGCAACTAACACGTCCCATAAATAGCGGCTAATATTAATATGTCCATATAGATCGTCTATTTAAAAAACGAGGTCAAACCTCAGAGAGCGAAACCATCCCGAAATACATACAACTCTGAGGAAATCCGAACATCTGCGAATGGTCACAAATTGATGGACATTATTTGCCGAAATCAGTTTCGTAGTTTGGTTACGAAAACGTATATTTATACTGAGGCTGTTCAAATCGATTTGTGTATGTATTTTCAGTAAAACATCAGAAGCTCAGAAATATGAATACACATTAAAAGTAAATAATTTGCCGAATTCCGGCTGTCCATCATAAAAAAGTACGTTGGAGTTGCTTTCCTACGAAATGTATGGGAAAAGTTTTTTGCGATATCTTACTATTCTAGTAGTCAAACCTTAGTTGGTCCAGTACAACTTTTTGATGCATAAAAGTAACAGCATCGATTGACATCACAGAAAGTTTGTAATTTTTTTTTCAAAATCTGTGAACTCAGATCAACATGTCTCAAAAGTTAAGGACAGTCTCATAAGACCGTTTTCCTGTAGCTACAACGGTTAAGGTACCTGCCCTTACTATGTAAAATCCATCTATATATCTTTGTAATTCCCTTAAGCATTTCCCAAAGTGAGAGTCAGATACTTATTTATTGTTTTACAATAGGGATGACGGGAAATAAACACTAATTAGTCCGTCAGTCAGTTAGTAAAAAAATATTAGACACGTATTTTTTGCTTTATTATATTAATAAAAAAATACTTAGATAAAACGCATTTTAAGTTGGGGAGTGGGGGTCACTACGAGTAGTATGTATAAAATCTACATACTCGTGACGTCATGGCACATTTTACCTCAATGTATCGCCGTAATCTTTAGGGTACGTAAACGTGTCCAATATTTTTTTATAATCACAAAGACAGACAAAATTTTTTTTTATTCATAATCCCTATTAACACAGTTCGCAAATGACTTTATAGACCTAAAAGAGAACGAACCAATTGTTATTTATTGGGTTTATCTATACTAATAACCATAAGCTTACAATACTTTTTTACATAAATGCGAAAGTGACTCTGTATATCTGTGCTACCTTTTCCCACCTAAGCGGCTAAACAGATTTCGATGACATTTGGCACACAGGTAAACCATGACCTGGGCTAGAATATATAATTTTACATATATTTTACGTTTCCGATGAATGATTTCCGACCTGCACGCAGGCAAAGTCGCAAAAGCTTGTATTATGTGTGTAAAACCCATATCAATCGTTAAAACTAGGCTTTTTGATTGAAGCTCAGTAAGAAAGAAACATATTTTATTCCACAAAGAATTTGACCACTTGACGGCGGTCTTGACGGAGAAGCTCGTGGCTAATTAATAATAGCCGTACGGAACAGCCGCACGGGTCAATCCATCAGGTTAAGCTACGCATGGGTTTGTCCGTGGATGGGTGACCATCTTTACATACGAAGATTCCGCTATGCCTCGGAAAGCACGTTAAGCCACATTCATTACGGGTCTTCAGAACCCCGAAAGTCTGACAACCAGTGTTACCAAGGGGTATCGTATTACCCAGTTACTGGGTTGTGGAGGTCAGATAGGCAGTAGCTCCATGTAAAATACTGGTATTCAGCTGCATTCGGGTAGACTGGAAACCGACCCCAACATAGTTGGGAAAAGGCTAGGTAGATTGGAAAGAATTTGACCATTCCATTTACAAAGTAAAACCCACTAATCTAGATTCGTCATCTGAACCCAAATCCCAGAACCTCATTAATGCAGAATTTCCTCGTGCACTCCGTAATTAGAAATTAAAGCAGAGCGGAGACTCAAAGATTCGATTTATCTAAATGCACTCAGGTGTACACGTGTCGGATTAAGCGAGTTGCACAGAGGGTACACTGGTCGGATTTGGTTTTACTCCGATTTTGTGTCCGACAGGCGACAGCTCACGATTTACATTCTACATTTCGGAAAAAATGGTCAGAGAATTTTTTGATTGTAAGTAGTCCGAAGTTGGCGAAGATTTAGAGATTCGTGTCTTCACGACAGTAGACTACTAGCTGGTTAGATTCGTATCAGAAGTGGGGAATCAATCCATGTTTTAATAAAATAATACCAGACTATTATTTCGGATTTTTTTGCAGACAAAAATCTATTGACTGAATGTTGACATGCTAAGAAAATAAATACATTGTTGTCCTTGACGTAAATTTTGTATATTGGCATTAGTATTGTATGTTGACATCAATGTTTATTTATTGACTTTAGTATTGTTTAATGACATAGCCATATTATTTGTTTTCAGTCTGTGTGTTGACATGTACTATATTGACATTTATATTTTTTTTTTCTTTCTCATTTTATTGACATTGATTTCTATCGCTATTTATTATTAATTAATTTGTATTATTATATGTGTCATTTTTGTAATTACTTCTTTATTATTCTGGTAGGTTATTAAATTCAGTTATTGAGACTTGGTTACTAAATTATAAACATTTGTATGCCCTCTGGCATAACAAAGCGAACTTTTTATTATCCTTAGGTACCATTATTATTGTACCTACCTATGTTAAATAAATGAATAAATTACTTATGACTTATTGTCCCACTGCAGGGCCTCTTGAAGAATCTCTGGAAGCATGAGCATTGGTCACCACTCTTGCTGAAGGCGAAATTGGTGAATTCAGACCTATAATATAACACAAAAGATAAACTTAGAAAGTAGGTACATACCTATAAATTGAATAAAAACTTTTTACATAAAAAACAACCGACTTCCGAAAAAACACTACAAAGTGAAAAATAACTTTAATTTCGGAAGTCGGTGTCTTGAGTTTTGAATTTTCGTTTTTTGCCACCGACTTTAGAAATTAAAGTTATTTTTCACTTTGTAGTGTTTTTTTCGGAAGTCGTTTTTTTTTTTGTAAAAAGTTTTTATTTTTCACTTTTTAGTTGTGGTACCTACCCCACACAAATTCGAATACCACTACCTGCTATGTAAATAACAGTCACACGAAGTTATAATCATATCATCCACTTAAACTAAGTGGGAAAAATACGTATTATTGAAGCTTACTCAAAAACTATCCCAGCAAAGTTAATAAAATTTATATGGGGCCAATCCGGGAGCAAACCCTTTCAAACAAAAAAAAAAATCAAAATCGGTCCACAATCGACAGAGAAATCGACGGACATACATATAACCTCCTCCTTTTTGGAAATCGGTTAAAAAGTCACTATGGTCCTTCCCGGATTTAAACCCACAACCTCGTGAACGACAGGCCTTAACTACTGGGCCATCACGATGATATTATCTAAAATAATCTACAACAACCTTTCCAATGCCAACATCCGTACTTCAGCAGGTGACAAGTCATAATCTACTGACACTTCCTGTGCTACAACTGGTAGATTATTTTCCAAGTTTATTGCGATTATCCATGAAACTAAGCGCCCTATCTCTATCGTTCTTGTGGTATTGTGATCACGAAAGACAGAGCTAGCAATAAAACATGCCATTCTATCAACATTTTAAGCATCAAAACAAATGCATGGCACTCGGAAGTTACTTCCGGATGTTGCAAAATATTATAGTAAAAATTTTGTATTGAAAACGACTGGACCGATTTTAAAATTTCTCTCACCAGCAGAATGCTTTAATATTATCATTGAGTAAAATAGGCTATAATTTATAAAGATATAACGCGGGTGAAGCCACTGACAGAAGCTAGTCAAGAACAAAATTAATTCGCCAGGTGAAGTAATTTATTCAAATAAACGTATGGTATGGCTGTTTATTGTGATGGTCACAGCAAGACATGGCAGAACTTTGACGTCCAAATCATGATAATCACATTCATCGAAGACTATTAACTTCGGTGCGCAAGGATCAAATATATCTGTGCCACACACAAACTCTCCGCGTGCCAAACGGAATAATGAACTCCAACGTAAGTAAAGCCAAAGAAATTAATTGAGCAAATTGACTACCAACCTACATTTACTGTATACTCAAATCACAATTGTCATTCAGTTATTTGCAATTCCTATTACACGGCAAATGGACACGGTGTCTCAATTTTATAAACAATTAATTTCCTTGGCGGTAAGTGATAAAGCCGGACAATCAAACTAATAAATCATCAATTCAGCCGAAAGACGTCTACTGTTGGACATAGGCTTCCCCAAGCACCGCCACTTCAACCGGTTCTGTGCATCCGCATCCACCGTATTCCAGCGACCTTCACAAAGTCATTCACCTTATGGGAGGCCTTCCAACGCTATGCTGCAACAAATGAATTCACCTAATTTATCTAAACTTTTACAAATATTTGAACTTTTCATACCAATTTCTAAATACAACACTTTGCCCACTATTTGTGTAAATCATTCCTCACGAAATAGCCTGAAAATAGACACACTCTGACACACAACTAACTGAGGCTAAATCTATCCCAGTCTTATTACTCCTGATGGGTTAAAAGCATTCTATTCTCAGAGAGTGAATTCGGCCAAACCTTAATATCTTAGTACCAGCCGAGTGGAATAATTATTACTCGTCTAGGAAAACGTTTAGCCTAATTAAAACCTATTCTTGAGTGTTAGTGAGAAAGGTTTATTTCAGGCGTCTCCTTTTCTTCACCTAAAATAGGCCAAAGCTTGCATAAAGCCCTATATACACGGTGCAAGTTTATTGCCTGTGGCATACCATAAAATTGAAGCGACAATTGACTGACACCGTCTAAGCAACACGTACAATTGTTGCACGATACGGGCCAGTTATTTGCCGTTCAAAACTGGTATAGGTGTAAGCAGCACGTACAATAAAATCGCATTCAATTCTGGCATGAAAATTTATATCAAACATGAGCGAACGAAACAAGTTAAAATAAATCTTGAGAAGAAGTTTAATAAAATTGAATTAAATATTTGGCAGCGCAAATACGGGCAATACTTGAATCAATTGTACAAGGATGTGCAACTTGCAAGCAATAATTACCTAGTGTAAACAGAAGTAGCGCGCAATTATTGAATTGCAATTAATACAAATCATAACCGTATGCTACGAGTATTTTATGGAAATCGCACGCGTGTAAACACATGTATAGCAAAATTGAACGTGCTTTATGTCATGCAATTATCGCTCTTGAAGGTTCCAGAGACTTACATCGTGTAAATGAGGCTTTAAGGGCAGTATTTATATAGCTTTTATCTTATGGGGCTACAGAGTAATTAGGTATGCCAGGTAGCTAAAGGTGAAATATCAAGACAATTTACATTAAGGATACTATGCCTTGACAATGCTTCGACGCAAATTCTCTCATTTACGCCAATAACATGACGGCAAACACAAAGTTTTTTTTTAGGGTTCCGTAGTAAACAAGGAACCCTTATAGTTTCGCCATGTCCGTCTGTCTGTCCGCGGCTTAGCTCAGAGAAGGTTAGTACTAGAAAGCAGTAATTTGGCCTATGTATACATATTTATCATGCCGACAAATTGGTAAAATAAAATCAAGGAAAAATATATTTGTTTGGGTACCTCCCCTACACGTACAGTTTCTGTTGATGTTTCTTTTTTTCTCGTCTACCCCATGTTGTGGGGTATCGTTAGAAAAGTCGTTCAAAAAAACCATTTTTGGACTCAGGGATCCGTTTGCGAAATATTAAGCTTTTTACTGAAATTTTTGTTAGAGTCAGGCCCCCCCCCCCCTGCCAGCTAAATGGTTGTACATGGATTTGTGAAAAAATTCACAGCAGTAGTATATGTAACGAAATTAAATGGAAAACTATCAGAGCTAAGTAGTCTGTACAGGTTAACGAGTAATAATCAACCAACTTAAATTTGCGGTTTGAAAAACATGATCTCCCATACATTCGGTATGGGAGAACATGTTTTTCAACTACAATGTTAAGTTTGTTCTGGGAATAAATTCATCCCAACCACGGAACTCTTCATTGTGCGTGATCCGACGCGCACCTGGCCGGTTTTTTTTACATAACATCATGGCTGTATTCCCGAAGGGTTAGGCAGCGAGATGTACCCGCTAGTTATGGTTAAGTCCCATGAAAAAGGGAGCGAGCCTATTGCCATCCACCGGGCACAACACAAAGGCGGATGCAACACAGACACCCTTAGTCTGCTACGTTATCTTACGAACGACTTAAATAGACACGTTTAGTAGCGGAGACCTACTGCTTCGAAAAAATATCCATTTATGGTCTCTGAAGCCAAATAACGTTTTATTTCGATCAGTACAAATAATAAAAAAGCAATGTATTCAATTGCTCAAGAAATAGCAAACTCTTAGGACCAAAAAAAACAGACAATTCCAACAGTCATAGAAAACGCAAAAAACTAGACCAATCAAATTAAGACCCCTAAACCACTGAAGCAACAAACTAGGGACCGTAGCGAGCAACAATCCTAGGACGGACCCTAACTAAACCCACACGAGAAACGCTCGGCGGTAATATAAAACAGCCTGTAATGGCCACTAAAACTTTTCTAATGACCACGATGTCCCGAAACTGTCTCCAGGGAGAGAACTTCCACGTAAAATATTTATGATTTTTGCCCGGTCCTGGCATGTTTTTGTTGGCGTATTTTATTTATATTACCTCCTTTCTGCGACTTTGAAGTATGGAGGGCGAGAAAAAAATGTTCTCCTATTCAATTGGGCGAAATTGTTTTAGTGCTACGCCGGAATTTTGTATTGTTGTGTTATTATGGTTTATAAACATAAATATGTACAATTGGGAAAAAATATAAATGATTTATGGTTTCAATCGAAAAATAAATAATGAAAATGTGAAACATTTTATGAGAACAATTTCTGCATAAATGGACTTGAATAAAGTAAATAAATGGAGCAATCTTTTTGCAAATAACACGATGAAATATTTATTTATAAACTAGAAGGATTGAAATGTAATCCTCAAAAATATGATAGGTAAATGTATTTTCTATTCAACAAAAACCAGCAAGAACTACTAATATAGTAACATATCGCGATAAATTTTAATATAAGATTTCAGTACCATAGAGTGAAACGTTTTATAGACCGTCGGAGAGCCAGTGTGGACCTTGGCTTGAATTATACAGATTTACACAATGTGCCTTCAAGAATTGTTAGCTCCGTGCCTTTGGGCTGGATTTGTATTGCCTTACGCGGACTATGTAATAAAAGAGTTAGGCTGGATACAGACGTAGAGTAAAGTCGTATTTAATAATATCTGCTTGTAACGTTCTTCTTCTTCTTTTCGTGTGGTAAGTGACTAACCTGGGGTCAGAGTTTTAAAGCCGCCCATAGGCCTCTGACTTGTCTTCACGTGCCGTCGAGAAATGCATGCCGGTTTCCTCACGATGTTGGAAGTGCCGTTTTTGAAGCAAGTGATAATTATACAATACGCACATGAATCCGAAAAGTCATAGGAGCCTTGGGTTTGAACTCGAGACTTGGCAGTCCGACGGTCATACCATTAGGCTATCACTGCTTACGTTCTGTAACGTTTACAATGCTCGACTCTTACAGAAAAGATACGAGCATTTATCACCATGAGCAAAATAACATGACACTATTATACCCTTTTGCTTACTGCTCACCTAAACATCCAAAAATTCTTATTATAGTAGCATATAAACAGGTACACGTCGAACTTTAGTAAGAGACTTTCAGACAATTATAATAGATACTTTGGTAGCAGAGTTTTCCCTTCAAAATGGTTGAGCTGAATGGTGCTGATCGATGCGTTATGTTCGTGAACGGGTGCCATCTGTAGGGACTGGTCATCTCTTAGCCCATGCCATGGCTTATTTGATTTTTTTAATTATTTTGTAATATTTTTATTACGGACGCTTTTAACGTGCACGTCTTTCTATATCGTTCTCACATGTATAATTTCAACATGGTGGAGTTTCTTGCGCGTTCTTCTCCATAGAAACCTACTACGCTTTGGAATGGGCAACTAGCTTCATCTTTCTGACTGAGCGGCCCCTTGACAATTCAAAAGTGCCTGTAATTGGTTTATTTGAAATAAATGCTTTGCTAAACGACGCTGTATATAGCCGATCTTTTCCTAAAACTTGATGCACTTTGCTTAATCAGCCTATAATACCCATTTGTCTTCGTAATCTACCACGCGGGCCCAGTGCAGTAGATGTGCCGGTTTCCTCGCAATGTTTTCCTTTGTAGCGGCATCTACATCGCTACATGCGAACTACGCATCAAAAAGACCTGACGTCACATAACATCCTGACGTCACACAAATCCTGCATCGCGCAATTAGAGTTTACCGCGCGATAAACATATATAGAATCTCCCAACTTCAAACCTCTGGGCAGTTGCCCGCCAGACATCACACCCGTCTGGTCGGAGGATCCTCCCTTTTCTATGGGGGATGAGTGAACTTTACACCCTGTTCCTCATACCCCTAAACCTTCACCGTTTTGAGAGCAGTGGTGATGTAATTATTTACACATAGTAAAGCGCCTGCCTGGGTTCGAACCCACGAGCTACAGTTCGTAAGCCGCGGCCGTCACTACTGGGTCACCACTGCTCCCAATCACCGCACTTGGCAGATACAATAGTAATCATAGTTTGTTATTATTAACGAAGAAAGAAACTCCTAATCAGTTCGTGATATAATAAAATTAGATGGATATAATAATTGCAAAGCTGTACATAAAATCAAGCACAAAAAATACAAAACATAAAAAGTATTACCAAAGGCATGCATGAATGGCCATAAATAAACTAAACAAGAGTACGCTTACATGAACACTGAAATAATACCTATTGGCATTATTACGATGTAAGCCCATTAGACGCAGAAATAAAAGCTTAAAGAATAAAAGGATTTAGTTGAGTATCTGTTTTTTTGCTGGAAATATAAAACAAAACGTTCTATCATCCTACTGATCGTATTTCAATTTATTTTTGGTTAGCTTTTGGTTTTCTTCTTCCATAACTACATCAGGTTCCCATCCTATTTCAGAAGTCACCATCTTTCTAGCTATAACACCTTTCACACTATCCATAGTTTAGTTTTCACTTTCTTTTAAAGTCATCCATAATCAAAGTCTTTAAACAAAGCAATTTTATACGATCAAATATTTTTGGGAGGTGTGATGACACCCTAAGCATTTATGGTTTGACATTGGAACGTACAGATGAAGTCATAATATTGATCTGTATGTATTTTTACGAGTTCTTCCCTTGTGAGATTTACAAAGGGTGTAACGGGGTCAATGTTTGCATGTCTCAATTTGATGTCACAGAAATAAAACCGTAGGTAGGAAATAATAGTGTCAAGGTCATCACTACTATTACCTTATCGATTCATTGGAAAAATGTAGATTTTTATTTTATTTTTTTACTTTACAAGAAATAATTAACTAGCTCTAGCTAGACTAAACAGTCTTGATTATTGGAACGTATTCCTTCAGCAGGGATAATCCGTTTATAAGATAACAATACTATACCGTTTAAGGATTCCTTCAATACGTATAGCTCTTGATATTATAATATTTGCTGCAAATCGTCATATTTTCACAACATAGTCTTATTTGCAGCAACTATAATTTCGAGGGTTATATTGATGTTTTAAATTATTATAATTTAGTTATCATTTCATCAAAATTTATTATGCGACATTATTCACTTCGCCACAATTTGCAAAAAACGTAAGTTTGAATTTGGTGGGCTACATTAAGAATTTAAAGTAGGTAGGTACACGGAAAGGCTTATTTATCAGTAGGTAACTTTAATATGTTACCAAATGAAAATACATAAACAACACAATCATTTTCTCTGCAATACTGACAGTCAAACTACATTTAAACCCACACATTAAGCCTAATACAAAAAACGGGTACACGAACGCGAACCGCTAAAATCCGCATTTCGGCGAGGATTTGCAAAACACGAACGGTTTTAAACGCATTACATTTTTTGGCCAGAAAACACATTTAAAGTCGTGAACAAATCAGTTAATACTGAAAACATCCATTCGAATTTTCATGTAATGGCTTATAACGTACAAAGAATGGATGCCGCCGCAGCCAACATTAAATTGGTATTATTGCAATAGAACCCACAATGGTGCTAAATGTTTTATAGTTGCTGAACTTAAGGCAATTTGGCTGTAAATCTGCTGGATGGGTAATCCTTTGCGGGTATTTTTCCAACGGGTTTAATGTATCTTTTATTTTATGATGATTCAAACTGATATTTGCACTGACACAAACAGTGAATTGCTTTATAAAATAAAAATTTATGGCGATGGCTAATGCAAGTAGTCCTAGAATAAAGTAATCAATGATCAATCAATCTGCTTAGCCTGCTTAAGCTCTAAGCTTTTATTTCAAATAAACCAAGTACAGGCACTTTTAAATTGTCAAGGGGTCGGTCAGTCATAAAGATGAAGCTAGATGCCCATTCCAAAGCGTAATAGGTACCTATGGAGAAGAACGGGCAAGAAATTCCAAGGACACTCTTTTACATCAAATATTGTTACAAAATATTGGTTACATCATTCAAGTTGAAATTGTACATGTGAGAACAATGTAGAAAGACGTGCACGTTAGAAGCGTCCGTAAAAACTAATTAAAAAATTAAAATAAGCCGTGGCAGCTAAGAGATGATCAGTCTCTACTGACGGCGCCCGTTCACGAACATGGATCATCACCATTCTGCTCAACCATTTTGAAGGGAACTTAACGATCCAACACACACGCCACCACCGGCGAGACATTTCAGTGAGCATGACAGACTCTTAGTTGGTGTCGGCTTCCAGTCTAACCAGATACAGCTGAATACAAATATTTTACATGGAGCGACTACCTACCTGACCTCCACAACCCACCTACTGGGTAACATGATACCCCTTGGTAAGACTGGTTGTCAGACCTTTGAGCTTCTGATAACCCGTAACGACAGTCAAAGATCTACCGACGAATGACAGCTGGTACCAACGCCTTAACGTGCTTTCCGAAGCACGAAGGGGTCTCGATATGTAATGGATGGTCACCCTTCACGAACCGACGTCGGCAAGTGTAGCTTTACCTTCGATCGACACGTGCGGCTGTTATTATTTAGCCACGAGCCTGTAGCAAGATGATAGTTTTATATTCCGTACCCTTGTAGGAATTTCACATTAGTGTCATGATTCCCAAATATTTAAAAGAGTTGTAGTGATTTTAAATATAAAATAAAAAATATGTGATTTGCCGCAAATGATATTTGTATCAGTGTAATCATGAAATTTAAAAGTACTTATCTCATTTGACAGTTATCGTAAAAGCACTGGTTTTTTAAGGGAACGGAATGGAAACATGACGTTTCGTCACTTAAGTCAGTTCTTTTCGAGCCTCGGAACCTAATAGTTGTCTTCAAGAAATCTAAAGTCTACAGTGTTATTATATTGAGTACCTATTTAAATAGTTGTTAAAAGTATACCTACTAAGTTTGTATGTGTGCAAGAATATAAATAAAGGAATTTAAGTATTGAAAAGTTGTATCATTATCATTAGGTAGTTTTCAGTTCATTCAGTAGGTTATCATACACTTGAAAATCCCTGAAGTATTTTATGTCTTGAATACAATAAGCCTCATTTCACAGATTCATTCGTTCATGATAATGTATCGTACGATGCTTATAAATACGAAGTAACGTCGAACCGAACACGATACGTGGAAGGATTTAAAAACTCGCTAACGAGATTGAGTCCCCAAAAAAACACGTTTGAGGTCAGAGCTCACGGAAATCTGGTTTGAAGGAAATAATTCCCGTTTACTTTGTAGTTATCGTAATAATTGAATCGAGAGGATACGGAGGCAAAAATATATTTTTTAATTAACATTCATGTTGTTTGTAATTCTTGAATTTTACCCGTTGATTGCTATTTTAATTAAAAATTGTCATACAGGCGACATCGGGTTTATAATAATTTAATGCGTCTTCGAAAACCCTTTTTAATTGTTTTGAAGTTGAATATTCAGTCATAGTGTTTGATGAACGTAATTGAACTGACAGACAGTTGTGCCGCTGGGGAGTTTGTTGCGCCACTTCTACTTTCCAGCTAAAGCACTATGAAGTCGTAAAGGGCGGACGTTTTGGGGAACTTTCATAAGTAATTTTGACGTTCAAAAAGTGTTGATTCCCAGCCTAGTTTGAATAAATGACTTCAGATTTTGATTTGATGAATTTTGTTCACTATTATACAGAATGTTCGGCAGAAGGTTGAACATACGAAAATGGCGGATCCGTGGGGCCGTCTACTACGTTTTTAGGCCCAATAACAAGACCCAGTCCACAAAGATTTTTTTAATGATTTTTTCATTTATTGTTTCGGAATTTGTCGTTGCCAAAACTTCAAACGTCAATAATTTCATTTAAAAACAATCAAACTGGCAACGTTTTACTGTTCATAATTTCTAACTTTTCATTTTTAATGTAAGACCCCCGGAATGTGGTAGCCTCTGAAATGTATAGTTTCGAAAAATAAAACCCTAATATTTCATTATCAAATAAATACAGCAATTCAATCAAACTACTGACGCTATAAACAGATAATTCCGAATATACTACCAACAACGCCTAGCAACTATTAGGTCGGGAAATATGATATCTGGAGCTCACCCCGGGGGATCGCATAAAGAAAACTTTAAGGCGCTATTAGCCCTCGTTTTATTTGCCCCACGCCCAGCGGGCTGACTGTAAGATTTACGCACGCACCAACGTCAAGATTTAACACAGTACTGCCAATATTTTAAACTGGTAAATCCCTGTGGAAATGCTATATTATTTCGTTTTATAGATTAGAATCAAAGACTGCCTTTGAGTGCTGTCGAAGCGTCAGTTTCAGGTGTATCTCGTGTCTTTGATTTTGGATTGTATATTTTATCACTAGCTCTTAAAGCTACCTTTGTATAATTCATGCGTCCTTGTAAAGCTAGCAGACGAAGTTTAAATTTTATTGTCGTTTTTGATTATTACTATATTGATGATTTCTTGGCGCGAATAAGTATGTATGTTGAAACATTTTAGATGGAAACTACTGAAAGAGTTCGCATTTTCATAGCTCATTTATCGAGATTTTATAACAAGTAATACGATAAAAGTAACAAACTACAAGACGCAACAATCACATACATACAAAAGCTGACGTCACAGAATCTCGTCAGCAATAAAACGAAATAAACAGCTCTTAAAAGTGTATTGAAGCTAATAAAATGCCAATGAAAAGTTGGAGAGCTCGGCTGTCGGCGTAACGCAGCAAATTTTCCATGTTTATAGCACTGTGTTCGCATTTAATATTTTAGTCATAGCGGAACCCTTCGCTATTGTTTCAACCGTACTTAAGTAAGACGAAGTTCTGAATAATTAAATGTGTCAAAAGTCAGTGTTCTGTCCATAGAGACTATTCTTTGTGGGAAGATAAAAATAAAAGGCGGTTTCTGATAGAATAACTTTAGTGACGGTGGTTATTTAACTTGGTAATAGTCTATTTTGGTACATACATACATGAAGTCTAAAGATGCTGAATGCCCTTCTGACTGCCAACCCTGAATGTGATGTGTTTGCGGATGAATGGAGTAAAATTATGCGTACGAGTATATGTCTGGTGTTCTGTGAGAGAAAGTATGCTAGTGAGTCCACTGTTCCATGTTAGTTTTAAATTAAATTATTGGCAACGTTGTAATTGTTTCTATGTTAATTAATGTAATTGGTGTTGTACCGTTTTAATGAACTATAAATAAAATAAATAAATAAAGTCAGGCCTTCTTCCAATGGGGGAGAATCTACAGAACGCCATCTGCTACGATTCTCACATACTCATTTTGCCTCGTCTACGTCCATACATCAGGTCATATTTATTTAATACTTTAAGCACACAAATGTACAGAGGCGGACTTAATGCCATAGGCATTTTCTACCAGTCAACCTTTGGGTGATGCAGAGACAAACACTGGCAGGTGCAATAGCGAGAATTGAGGAATAAATATTTATTTAAATATAAAGATATACATATATCTATCAAAAACTATAAATATAATATACAGGAAGATTTTTTAGTCACCGTCCAAATTTTGATATATTAATCTTTGGCAAAAATCATTGAATATATGTTTTTTCTTTTAGTATCACTCAATACAAAAATATTGAGATATCATATCACAAAGTTATCTATAAAAAGTTTATGTTTCTGGAAACTGTCGCGCCGTGCGTACGCGCTAGGTAAAGTTACGCGGGCCGGCCCGCCCCGCGCCCCGCGCGCCGCCGCAATTCATTGATAACACAATAATAATCAAAGTTGCAAATTTTCCCTTCATACTTTCACGGGCTTAGGGCCGTCAATAAGCAAAAGGTTTGTGCTATGTTCACTATGGTTAGAATGTAATCCTTAATTAATCAATTACAAATAAAAGTAAAAATAAATTAGATAAATAAGAACTTTAGGCCTTACTAAAACCGTGCCAAAACGTTTTGCTAATAGGCGTATTTAAAAAAATTGAATCAACTTATGTACAAATAATTAAAAAAATTATCAAAATCATCTTAGAACAATCACATTAACAGTACTTTAATAAATGTTCAAAATGCATACCGTTTCTCTCTAAACAGAGTCTTGCACGTTTTTGCACATTATTTTTAATTTTGTTGAGCACTACAGCGTCACTTTTCACTTGATCGAAAGCTCGTACAATTTGTCCTTTTAATTGGTCTAGGCTTTGGACTTCCTCCACATACACTCGTCATTTTATTTCGCCCCACAAAAAAAAGTCACACGGAGTAAGATCTGGTAACCGGGGTGGCCAGGCGACGGGCCCCCCGCGACCGATCCAACGATCACCGTGTTCTATGTTTAAATAATTACGAACGGCGGCGGAGTAATGAGGCGGTGCACCGTCTTGCTGATAATAAAAATCTCCATGGGAGATTACCGGCACGTCATCCATGAAATCAGCAATTACTGTGCGTAACATATCTAGGTATGTGCCCCCGGTCAGCCGTCCCTCAATGAAATATGGCTCCAGTATGCTGTTGCCGACAATTCCAGCCCACACATTTGCGCTAAACCGCACTTGGTGATATGTTTCTCGTATCATATGTGGGTTTCGAAATGACCACCAATGTTCATTATGCTGATTATACAGCCCCACTCGAGTAAACAAGGCCTCGTCAGTCCACAAAATGTTAGCATCGGGGTGTGCGATCAGCCACTCGCAGAAGGCTCGACGGGGAACGGCGCGCGGCGTCTGCGTCGTTCAAGGCCTGTGCCTTTTGAAAATGGTACGGGTGCAACCCAGCAGTATGGAGAAGTTTCCACACGGCATATTGGCTTACGCCGAAGCGTCGCGCTGCATCTCGCGTACTCGATCTAGGGCTCCGTTCAAAGAAATCGAAAATATCATCTTCGATCTCTACTGCGAATCTCGGCCTGCCACGTCCTTGAGCGTGTGTAGGAGCTATAAATTGGCCATGGTCTAATAGCCTCTGATTTGCGGCCAAAATCGTTTGGCGATTAGGTACTGAAGGATTTATTATCCCTTGATTGCGAAGGCGAGGAATACTTTCTGCTTCGTACAGTCTCTGGGCACCGTTCAAGCTTTCACCACTAAGTATGTAAGATCGCACCATTTCGTAATACTCGCGGTAGGAATACATTGTAAACAAATTCACGATAGCGCGGGGCGCCGCTGGCGCGATGCGCGGGAACACGGAAGTGAGCGATTGCGTCGCGAAAGGGTGCGCGGGGCCGGCCGACTAACGATAGATCATAGATGTGTCGCCGCGCAGGTGTAGCGGGGCGGGGGTAAGCGGGGTGTGCGCTGCCCTTTTCATTGAATGTTTGCGCGGCAAGTTTAGTATTATTAACGTCTATCTTGTGACCACGCAGAGCGAATAATTATTTCGAGAAAATTGTTTTTTATGAAAATTTTACCTACCGTTTTTTTTTCAAAAATGGCTTTAATTAATGATACACAATGCCTAGAAAAAATTTGGACGGTGATTAAAAAATCTTCCTGTATACACACACACACACACACACACGCACACACACACGCACACGCACACGCACAGGTCATACACGCACGCCGTTTGCGAGTACTGCGCACCTGACCTTTCTGAACAACATCACCAATAAGTTCATTTTAATGTCTTGGGACCGGATTATATGCATTTGCAAATTTAAGCCATTCTTAGCGGTAATAGCATATTTATTTATCATAAGCACACCAACAGCACAGTCACTTACAATTCAAATTAAAATAACATTTAAAATTATCATTTCAGTAACCATGCAAATGACAGGTATGCATGACATTCACATATGAAAAAAAATGGAGACTAAGGAGAACAATTTAAAATGTGTCTAGTAGACAAATCTACAACACTACAAAACAAACCAATTTGAGCTAGATAGACTCATCACACTGCTATTTTACCTAAGATCTAGTTATGATGCATATTATCGGTACATTTACAATATTTTTCCGAGTGCATAAATAAAATAAATGTATAAGTGCTAACATAGCACCCAAGTTCAAATTCTGCCCAGTTACCTTAGATCCCTGATCCCCTTAGACACCTGGATGTGGAGCGAACCTTTTCCACTTACAAAATTTTTCTAAATGATCGAAGACACAATCATTGTTTTCTGTTTTTCTTTAGTTTTAAGGTGTATTTTTCTGCTGTAATGCCCATAAACGCATTTTTCTTTCTTTCTTTCAATCTTACCACTGAACATTTGAAACAATACATGATTGTTTACGTTTTTTTTTTTACTAGCCTACTCTGTCCCACTCCTGGGCAAAGGCCTCCCTCCACTCCTTCCATCGTTCGCGAGCCCGCGCGTCCTCCTTCCAGTTTTGACGGAACCTATCCAGCTCGTCCCGCCATCTCCTACGCGGTCTGCCGCGACCCCGCCTCACTGTCTCAGGGCACCAGTTTTGTGCTATTTGGGCCCGGCATGCGACAGACATGTCCTGCCCAGTCCCATTTAAGTTGGGCAGCACTGTACCTATTATTGCCTATCAAAAGATAATTTACTAATTGTATGCTAATTTTGTTTTTTTTTTATTAAACTTACTTTTTTTTTGGGTTCCTAAAATTTTTCATTTAATTTCGCATATTCTGTCAATTTTCGTGCATATTTCAAGCATTTTTCATGCATATAACAAGCTTTTTAATTTGCTTAATCCTAGGGCATGGTCCCGGCGTTTTCACTCACATCTGCCTAGTAAATACCTTTTAATAGTCGCCTTTCATTTATCCTCTCAACATGACCAAAATATCTAAGCAATTTTTATCACTACTTTACACTTTTGAACCTGCCTTATCACATCATTCATACATTCGTAGTTACACCACACATGCTTCGCAAGGAACGGATTTCCACAGCATTTTAGTACATATGGTGTCTTTTGAATTTGGACCGAAATAATGGCTGGGTTTAAGCTTCTCAACTTGGTGACAGTGGCAGGCGTCCAGTGAAAAGATTGTTTTGGAGCCAGAGTACCACATTTAATAACCACTGGCAGCTTTGTACATACTTGAATACAACGGCAACATAAAGCTTAAGGGATTTTATTATATCTATGTCGGATGATTTGATCATTCGAATTTACGCGAAAACCCTAGGGATATTGCGAAAACACGAATAATTAGACAATGGTGAAAGCATTTTTGCGAATATTTCTTCGCCATTTTAAACCGGGTAAAATAGGTTATGAAGAAAGGAAATAGGATTAGGTGAGGTTAGAACTGTGACCAACCGCGCTACTTCCAAGCTGTTCGTAGATTTTTTTTCACCATTGTCAGTTATCCGTGTTTTTGCAATATCGAAAATTCGAATAATCAAATCATCCTTCGACATCTATACTTATCTACTAATAATAAAGTTGAAGACTTTGTTTTTTTGTCTGTCTGTTTGTTTGAACGCGCTAATCTGTAGAACTACCAGTGGGATTTGAAAAATTTGCATTGGACTGCCCAATTTTTGAGGAAGGATATAGGCTATTCAACATCACGCTTCGACCGAGGAGCCGAGCTAAAAGAAAAAGTCTAAAAGAGAGCTAAGCGAAAACTAAATAATAGGATGGGATGCGACGGGGTGGTACAAGAAATTTCACGCGGATTAAGTCGCTGGCAGAAGGTAATTTTAGATATTTATCCTTCTTCGTCAAACATACAAAGCAATTTATTACCGAGAAATAATTAGACATTCATTCCAATTCTACACGGTTATTAGGTACAATAATACCACCCCGAAATACCAAGCTCAAAGAAAAACTATCTCAAAAAACCAAGGTTGAAGTTACCATTTAGACTCAAAGTCTAAAAAGAAAAACTGAGTTTTCTAGCAAAAACTTAGCTGAAGTTAATTGCGAGACTGGAAATAGCCTTCAAATATGAATAAGTTACGTTCGCGTCGCTCACACGTCTTTCAAATTACGGCTCTGAGGGACTCTAGTTAACTAAATTAGGTGTCGACGAACAAAATCGTCGGAATTGGTGAGTTTTTTTGCTCGTACTTAGGTTTTTGGAGTTTTTGTTTCTTTTGGGTCTCGTTTAAGAATATTATAGGTTGAGGTATAATGGTTAGTTAAGTTAGCTGATGTAGATGTTTCTCTGGTTAGGTTTCTCAAAATTTTTTGCTGTCAATATTTTTTGACTTCAATATTAACTATAGTAATATGATTGGGTTTTTTGTCACAACTAAACTAACGGTAGCTAAAACGGCATCTGGCTGCAATCAAAGAAGGAGAAGGCAGGTACCAACTAAGCGTTCGTTCTGTGCATCCTTGCAGTCCAGGCACGCTACTTCCTGACGTACTTAAGAGAGCGCACAGCGGTACACTAGCGCCACCTCTTAAAAAAATATTATCTCGTGACTCAGAAGGAATAAGGACCCTCGGTGTGTCTAGAATTTTCTAATACCGTTCCATAAGTTTCATATTGAGACACGAAGCAACAAAATACGATCTAGAAGAATGTGGCCGCTTTTATGTAGGTCAAAAAGCTGCAGTCAAAAATAATGTTTACTAGCCACGCGCCCCTGTCAATGTCTTTCAAGAGCCCAAAAGATCCTTGTAGCTTGTCTACATGAAAGTAAAATAAAATTAAAAAAATACGAGACACCTGCGCAAGCTGTAGCTTATACCTATAACAATACTTCTTAGATCACGTCCGTCTAGCATACGCATAAATAACACGGCTCGTCATTGATTACGTTCACAGTACGACGCAAAACCAAAGATTGCAACAATCGCAGTCGATTTCGAATTGTCTGTGGCCCTGACAAATTGACAAACTTTTAATGCTTGAATACAAGGCTTTTGGCGACTTTGTAAGTGTGTATTTTATGTATTTTGTTTGTGCAGTATAAACAATTTTCCTTATCTTTTATGTCTTGAGTAGTATCCTTTCTTCAAGAAATCCCTGATGTTGTATCATTTATTCCGATAAAAAACATCATCACCTGTTACATCATCCACAGTACGTAAAGTAAGTAAAGGGCACATACGTAAATACATACTATGTATGTATGTATGTCACTAAACTCACTACCCACAAGCGGCTAGTAACGCCATTGTTGTTAATATTTACTAAATCCGCGGCTAACAAAGCTTATCACAGTTTATGCATAAATAAAGAGATATAAGTCGTTTCGTATAAAGGACTGCCCTGAATGTACAACGAGCTTGGACCTACGAAAACTAATTATGGAGGGTGCGAATGTTGTTTGTATCGAGAGATTTGTATGTTTTAAAAATGTTCTTTGTGGGAGCCCAATTTGATCAGGATATTCCATGAATAGCTGTATAGTGATATGAGGAACAGGGTGTAAAAGTTTACTCATCCTCTATAGAAAAGGGAGAATCTTCCGACCAGACGGGTGTTGTGTCTGGTGGGCTGCTGCCCGACGGTGTATATACGCTAGTCCCGCGGAAAACTCTGCTTGCGCGATGCAGGATACTGCGTGACGTCAGGTTGATCTAAAGTTTGCTTGTGGAGATGTAGATGCCGTCACAGATGAAAAGTCTTTAAACTAAAACTCAATGAAAAATTTACATAAAATAATTTCGAATCTTTCATCGGACTACCAATATAGCCTTGAGATATCCGCATTTCTCTGTGTCATGGAGGTGAACCAAAACGTAGAAAATACTGATATTCAATAGGACCTTTTTTATTTAAAAACAAAATAAATAATTTATATAAAATAGCTAGACAGATAAGGATAATTGCTTGATGAGCATTGAGCATAGTCGCAAAGAGAATATTCCATATTATTTTGTTTACACTAAATATACATATGAATTAAATTTTAAATATATAATACATTTACAAATATAAAAAATAGTAGTCCGCTTGTTGCCTGGAGCAGGGTCCATGCTACTGGTGGTTACGGCTCCAGAGACAGGAATCTCCTGACGATGCGAACCGTATCGAGGAGTACTACCTTCTGAATCAGGGCCTTGATCCAATGCCTGGATTTTTCCGCTGCCAGCAAAACGAATCCTACTTAATAAATATTTTAAACGCGAAAGTTTGTGAGGATGTATGTATGAATGGAAGTTTGTTCCTCCTTCACGCAAAAACTACTTAACGGATTTAGATGAAACTTGGCCCACAGATAGTTTATAACCTGGATTAACACATAGGATACTTTTTATCCCGATATTCCCACGGCATCGAGGCTTATGCGGGTGAAACCGCGGGGCACTGCTACTATAGTTATATTTGAATTTCCTCCTTCTATTTCTACGGTCTTCGCACATCTACGTTCATGTCTCAGAAATAATTCACACGTCCCTCGAGAACAAAGCGTCGACTAAAGGGGTATTTTATACATTATACATATGAATTTACCAAAGAGTATACATTGTGCAGATTAATATAATGTCCCAGCACGATTCGCAACTAATACAAATTTGATTTTGTTCTTTTCGTGTGGTTAGTGACTACCCTGGAGTCAGAGTTTTAAAGCCGCCCATGGGCCTCTAACTTGGCTTCACATGCCGTCGAGAAATATCTCTCAGGCATGCCGGTTTCCTCACGATGTTTTCCTTCACCGTTTTTGAAGCAAGTGATAATTTATACAGTACGCACATGAATCCGAAAAATCAGAGGTGCGTGACTTGGGATTGCACTAGAGACCTATGACTTGGCAGTCACAATTTTGATGAATTGGACTATGGATAGAAACCAGCACCCTAATAGCATAAAACACTTTAATTTTAAATTTCTAATCCATTGCTTTATATGTTAAAAAAAATCGTCTGTTCAACAACGTATACAACGCAATGAATGTTGTTGAATTGTCAAAATGATAGGCATAGCGCAATTACTCCGCAGTAACTTGCTATTTATTTTCATGTCTAATATAGACATACGTATGGAGCCGACAAAATGTTTCATCATGGAATTCAAAAATTGTTTTGCCGAAAAATAACACGTTAAGGAGAAATTCGTCAGTTTGTGTTGCACTATTCATTGAGCATTTAAACTACACTTCCATCATATCTGTTAAATTCCGTGGTTCTTTTTGTTCACAAATTCTCCCTAAGGCTTGGTACTCACTTTTTCGGGTTGGCAATAATCGGTACAGCCTGGCGGCAAAATCGAATATAGAATATTTTGTAAAAACTAGCTGCACCCCGCGGTTTCACCCACATACGTCTCGATCCCGTGAGAATATCGGGACAAAAACTATCCTCTATCGTAACCTAGGTCATGGTCTACCCACGTGCCAAATTTTATCGAAATCCGTTCAGCTGTTTCAGTCTAGCGACCCGCTCCTGCTTCGCAGTACCACTTGACAAAACATAGAGATTTCTTTATTACAAATAAACGTTCCGGAATAAAATCTCTAAATGTTGGTGAACACCGCAGGGTCGGCTCATTGTTCAACAAATATGGCCGAATAGAGAATGCGCCGACCCGACCAAGTGTTTAACACGCCTTAGAGAGAATTTGATATTTCAAATAGTTTTTAAAGGTGCAAACGCTTGGCTCGGGGCACTGACTGAGTTTCTTGCGAACTATGCCGATCAAAGTTAAGAAGCTTTTGTGATTGCGTTCGATCTCTGGCACGGTTGAGATGCGGGGCATCGTGAGATGAAGCTCATAGTTGCTTGTAATCAATGTACGAGTATGCAGCTCTAATGTATTATTGGTTTGCAAGAATTTGAGCATTTCCTTCTGTAAAGAAGTACTGATTTCAGGATTTCAAAAGCATAAAATGTTGATTGTTTCTGAAGATGACATTTTACATTTTATAAATCGGTAAGGTCCGAGTTATGTTTAAGAGTCATCAATCATATACAATAATTTTGTCTATTAGGGCCGAGTCACACCGGACTGAAAGCGGCCGGCAGCGGTCGGCGGCGAAGCCAGCGGAAGCTGAAGGCTTCGCGCGACCTCCAGAACCTACGCGCCTAGTCTCCTCTGGCCGCCCGTGGTTCCGCTAGCGGCCTCGCGTCACCGCTGTCAGCCGCGGGCAAAACCACCGACAAGATGCGCATGGCGCGCGGCCGCTCGCATCACCGCGGGCGGCCTCGCGACCTTTTCAAGCTTTTCAAGCGATACTGGTCTCTTATGTATGTAGATAAAATTTAAAATTATTTCACACTGAAAGTGCTCGCCGCGTCGCTGCCGGCCGCTGCCATTCCGGAGTGACTCGGCTCTTAAACACAGTGTACGAAAATAAAAAAATAAGTAAATAAATCAATGCCAAAAACAATGGACACTCAACGAAACTTCAGTTACTCACTAAACCAAAAGGAATCTGTTAAAAACAACTTCGGACTATTTACCTCAGAAACACGTTGTATAAGACATATTTTTTTATCCAAAACTGACTTTCCTCCAAGTGTGGCGATTTCGCAAAGTTTAAGTGGCCATTAGCAAACTTGTTTACAGCTGCCCCAAGGCAACTGGTTCAGCGACCCTAGCACGAACGAACGACGTACACGTAACGTAAATTTGAACGATTTTTTAATCAAAAATACACAGACTGCCCGATACCGTCATCATCTGCCTGCCCTACTAAGTATCTTGGGGTCGGCTTCCAGTCTAACTGGATGCAGCCCAATACCAATATTTTACATGGAGCGACTGCCTATCTGACCTCCACAACCCAGTTACTGGGTAAAAACGACACCCATTGGTATGACTGGTTGTCAGACTTTCGGGCTTCTGACAACCCTCCTATCGCGGTTTCGTTGATTTTTTTTGCGACAAGCTCAATTAGTATCACCCATAAATAAGAATAAAATTTAATTTAAAAAAAAACAAAACGAGTACATATTTTCAATTTTATAAATAAATCGTTTGAGTTTACGTTACGATTACTCCGCGTGTTCGTGCTAGGCTCACAGTTCCCTACGTTTTATTACTGAAACGTACTCTTGTCAGGAAATCGAGGGCGAAATAGTAATACAAGCTAGTTGCTAAGCTTTCCTGAGGCGTAGGAAATAAATGTTAATTATGAAAATGGAGGGCCCTTCTGTGTATTAAAGTTGGGTCGTCAGATAGGATCGTTTGGGACTAAGTGCCGGAGGAAAGTTTCTGCCTATATCTTCATGACCGTTTCTTCTTAGGGGACAGCAGAATGCTAAAGGGACTAATGTTCCAATACTAATTATGTAAGCTCTTCATTTAAGGGTGCACTAGTCGACGGCTCGAACTCAATGGTGACTAATATGCATGCTAATTAGTCAAATTATTTAGTTTCATTTATTTAGTATTAATTTATGTAGTTTTATTTATTAATTTATTTAGTGAAATAGACGATGATTTATAACGAAAATGAGCGCGTTAAATTTCATGGGCGAATAGATATTATGAAAAAACTTCTGAATGTATTAACTCAAAATTAAATTATTTGAACTTTTGCATAAATTATCTATCCTTGTACGGTTTCATTTTGCAATTTGTTTGTGTTGAAATATGGAAGTTTCGACGCTCATATCTTCCAAACCAATATTTTTTACCAATTCTGCTTCCATACTGGCCTAGATAATGATAAGACAAATTGATATAAATTTTAGTTTTGAACGTACACCGTCAAACAGACGAGTAATCACAATACTACGTTTGTATGGAAGAATGACCGACTCGCGTACCCTTAACAGTCGTTGTTCTAATCGTTTTTGTACAAAAATTGCTTACTTCGGCCTAAATGCAATGCCAGCAAAATCCATGTAATTTTAACTATAAATCCGTCTCAAGCCTGTGCCACAAATTCCCTTATTTTCTTTCTTCTGAATATGAACCTGAAAATCTATTATGTACCTATATTAGAGTCAATATTTTTTATTCCAAAAAGCCAAAAAGAAAATGCAAGGTATGTCAAAAGCTGAACTGGAGGAGCAGGTCAACAGTATGCACGTAATTGAAAACAATATTTTGCCTTCACAGCCCGAAGTCTCTCGAAACTCCACAAATAGATAGCACAGTCGTAGCAGACACCTAAATGACTGCAAACTAAAGGGTCCAGCAACGGCAATGCGTTCCGTACAATTTGGCTTGCTAGACCTCGTTCAGAGTGAGGAGCTTGCGCGGGAGCTAGGGCGGGCGCGGAATATCAAACATAATGAAATTGCTGTTTGCATCCATTGTGTAATATGGCGGGCGTTTAGCGCAACGGGCTTGAGCACAGAGAACGGCATCACCGCGTAGGCAGCGCTTAGAGACAGCAGTACCTACCTAAATAACATTGGAGCGCAGAAGTTTTTTCATGAACGAAAAGCCGTCAATTTATTCTATACGTTTTTAGAGTCATAGTGCGATCAACGATGACACGTTTGACCCTCTAGCAGCGACCACCGAGGTGTCCCCGTGCTCTGTGGGCAAGAGCGACAAGTGATCGGCTATTGTTTTACCCTGTCAACACACGTCTAGCTTCTACTACCGATGAACTGTGCCGAAATATCTTAATCGTGCCCGCTACCGCGCCCGCTATCGCAGAAGTCATCGTGCTTACACCCCGAACGAGGCCCAGACGTCCACTACATCAACAAGGGACGTTTCGCCATGTTTGTAGTACGGCCGGTTATGTTGTGATTATATTAGTGGAGCAAGGTAAATACAGGTAGGCTTTGTGTAAACTGAGTTACGTTGTGTCGCTTCATATTTATGCTGTGAGGCCTAGACTGAGTTAGATCCAATTACCACCAACCACGTTTGACATTATAATCTCGTACTGAAATTCCTGGTTCGTGGAACTGTAGAAGGGTTTATGGCTAAAGCAAACTTTTGCGAAAATGTTTTAGTAAATACTTATCGTATCTACTATTTATCAACGCATATCACGTTCAAACTATGTTATAAGCCCCATGAGTTATACGAAAATGATTATAGCAAGAAAGTACCAATTGTCATTTATTTTAAAGGTGTATTGAATCCGACTTACGTGGAATGATATACCTAAGCATTTAAATCTCCTAGATCACTTGACTCATTTTAATAACCCCGATCTAAAAATACGATCCCACATCTAGGAAATCAAATACAAAAAATAATAAACAAGGGTGGGAAACGACAAAAATAATCCCTTATCCGGGAAAAATATTGAATATCTGGTGACGACATACGGTATTGCGTATCGTGGGGCTTCGAGAAGTAATCGGTGTCGATTATAACATGATATCGGAAATCTGTCAGGATCACGTCGCTTCCGCAACATGTGTTTAAAAATCCCGAGACGGCAGCTTTAAGGTGGGTTTACACTTGGTTTTAATGTCATTGTAATCTTTAGTGCTGAAAAAAACGTTGAAACTGGGATTGATAAATATTTACTTAGAAAGTTCATTCAATGCCCTTGCTTCATGATCCACAAAAAAACGCACGCTTATCAACATCATTGTCTTGCCCTTGTCCCGACAAATTTGGGGTCTGCTTCTTCCATACTTCTCTATTAGCAAAATCACCGTATAGTGTTTACACTGCTGCTAGGACACTGGCCTCCTCTCTTCAAGAGGGAGTGGGCTGTAATCCACCACGCGGGCCCAGTGCGGGTTGGTAGATGTTTTCGAATTTTTGGTTCTAGGACATGCCGGTTTCCTCACGATGTTTTCCTTCACCGTTTTGAGAGCAGTGGTGATGACATAATTTACACAAAGTAAAACTCCTCTCAGGAGTTGCGTGTTGCGGCTGTCGGGAGTCTCGACCGTTACCACTGAGCCACCACTGCTCAACGAACTAAACTTCTCTTCTCGAGTAGTCGTTACTAATCATTGCAATTATTCACGCTTAGCACAAATAAGGTGAATGTTTTTTCACTGTAAAACATAAATTGCTTAATAATCTTATCGTAACTGGTTTCCAACTTACTTAATGAGCGCTCAAACGGCTCCTGTTATCAAAACAGACCTTGGACCGGTAGAACAAATTAATTATACGGATAAAACTAAACTTAGTACCACTAGAGACTTTGCTATAGGAACCTCAATTAACAACGTAAATTCAAAGTCAAAGCATTTATTTCAAATAAACCATTAACAGGTAATTTGTCGGTACTTTTAAATTGTCACAGCCAGATATTTGGAAAGTTTATTTATTTATTTTCTAAATTACATCTATCATTATAGGCTGTCTCAAAAACGATGGGACACTTTAATGTCATGTCCTGCGTGTTCTGTCAGCTGCACGTTACAGGAACTGATGGATGCTAGTGATGGCGCCAAAAACGTGGCCGAATTTTGGGCCGAGTCGATTTAGATTGCTATTGACACGCTAAGAAGAAGGATTACAGGGTAACCTATTGCGGAAGTGTACTTCTCTAAACTCTTAACCTAACTTTTTATACATATTATTATGATAATTAAATTTTGTAACTTATTACTTGTCATATCTTATTTACTGTACCTGCAATATAAGCAAATAAATGTTTAAAATACTTTACAAACAATACATTTGGGAAAGTCACTCAGAGAACAACATAATAACTCCGTGTTCTTAACTATGAGGTTGAGAGTGCGGAAGTTGAAGCTAGATTTACTGTACCTGCAATATAAGCAAATAAATGTTTAAAATACTTTACAAACAATACATTTGGGAAAGTCACTCAGAGAACAACAGTATAACTCCGTGTTCTTAACTATGAGGTTGAGAGTGCGGAAGTTGAAACTAGATTTACTGTACCTGGAATATATGCAAATAAATGTTTAATTTACTTTACAAACAATACATTTGGGAAAGTCACTCAGAGAACAACAGAATATGTCCGTGTCACTAACTATGAGGTTGAGAGTGCAAAAATTGGAACTAGTTAAAGCTAACAGCACATTGGCTTTACAAAGCTAACATTATCGGCTAAAAATATTAATATTAGACAGATTTTGCACAAAAATTCGATGTGTAATAACCCTAACTCAAAAGCACGTGCCTGTCACATGACATGGAACGCGACGCTGATTAAATTTGAAACCATAAAAAATCATGAACGGCAAACAGAACCTGTTACAGGGGTTGCGTGTTCATACATTGTTAAATAAATTGTACCTTTTACTCCGGTCAAAGGTAAACATTGGGATCGTTGCATGTCCCCCAGCCGTATTTGGTTCGAGTTACTAATTCTAGATTGAAAGATATTTTTTTATAGATTTCGAATTACGCAATGAGGTTTTTTTACGGTTATATATTAAGTTTGTCTGGGAGTGCTTTTCGCTTTGATTAAGTTTTTATAAAGAACAAAACATTTTTGTTTGTGTAAAAGGTATATCCATAAGTACGGTTTGACCTGATAGAATATCTAGCTCAACATTTACTATTCATAAGGGAAAAGTAGGGTACAGTGAGACTAAAATACGTAGACCACAGGACTGTGAGCCTGGCACAGACGCGCGCAGTAAACGTAATGTCAATTCGAACGAGTTTTAAATGAACATACTTATTTCGCATGTAATATTTCATTTGTTTTAAGCTTTTATACATATCTATAGCATAAGCACAATCAGCCTGTGATCTTCGCACTGCTGGGATGTAGGCCTCCTCTCTTCGGGATGGAGTGGGCTGTAATCTACCACGTGGGCCCAGTGCGGGTTGGTAGATATCCGATTTTTTGTTCTAGGACATGCCGGTTTCCTCACGATGTTTTCCTTCACCGTTTTGAGAGCATTGATAATGAAAATATTAACACAAAGTAAAGCGCCTGTCTGGGTTCAAACTCTCGACCTACAATGAGTCGGGGCTGTTACCTCTGGGCCACCACTGCTCTCTCATATCATGGGTGAAACGAATTGACTGTCCCAAAAAAATTAACCAAAACGCTACAGGAAAGTTGAGTTTTCGATTAAAAAACCGTCAGAATTTACTTTACGTTGAGGTCGCGCGATCGCGCTAGGACCTTTAGCATTTATAAAAAAACAAGTAAACTCTCACTAAAGGTCCTACATCAACGAAAGTTGTAAATATTCATAATCCATTGACCCTTTCCCATATTAATCGTGAAACACGAACAAAGGCATACCCAGCGATGTATACAAATTTATACAGTTGTACACCTCGCCGACCAGAATTTCATACGATGCAAATATGCAGTTTGTTGGCGTTTCGGGCCACCTTAATGGCTTGTTTACTTTAATAGATAACGCATGTGATATACAGCTGCACGTGAATAGAACGACGACCCTTACAAAAGTAGGCAGGGGAAAGGCTTGGAGGATGATTCAACAAATAGGTATGAGTAGGATTTGTAGAGTTTACGCTACAGACAGGAAGGAAAAGTGGAGGATTGGTAGAAAAAAGGATGGGAAGTAACTGAAATTTTGAAAGATCCTAACTTATAAGTCATCTTACGAATGAGCCGCACCACATTGTATAGATACCTACTCATAACCTTCAAATTCTCAAAGGACAAGTTCTTTAAAGTTTTTCTATCGCTACATTCAACCTTAAACTGACACTGACTAGTGACTGTATGAGACTTAAGAGCGTTTATTCTGAAAGTGGGCAACGTCGCAAATAGATGTCAAATATTTCGTTTCGCAGTTTTGATTTATTTGGAAATATTACTGTATGAAAATAAGAAATGTGGCTAACTAGTGAACTACAATATAAATAATAAATTGCAATTATAACATTGAATTTCATGTTGTAACCGTTTTAGGTGTAATAAAGGCCCTTGGATAGGTTCCAAATACTTTTTTTACATCTAAAACTAAATATTCGGTGTTGCGGTATTAATAATTGCATTTACTAATCAATATTTTAAAAATAAAATAAAATGTATAATAAAAGAAATGAATCAAAACAGGTACCTAAATATTTGACAGCTATTTGAGACGTTGCCAATTTTTTTGATAAACGCTCTTAAGGGCACACCGAGCTTATTGCGAAATAATTGCGTTCGTTTGATCCCTTGCTGCATCGTTATTGCTTAACCTTTAGTTATGCTATGTATATGTAAGATATTTAAGGATTCAGTCATCAGACTTATGTTATACAATTAGGAAACACGATTACTTGTAGTTTCCTCGATAGGAAAAAAAACCTAAGTAATCTCTAAAAAACAACATAAACCCTTAGTACCGATAAACAGTTCACGGAAGGTCATCAGTTTTTTTATAATAACAAAACTACATGTTTTCAATAACATATACTTTGCGGGCCGTGATAACCTAGCGGTGTGACCATCAGACTGCTAAGTCGTAGGTCTCGAGTTCGAAACCAAGGTACGCACCTCTGACTTTTCGGATTCATGTGCGTATTGTATAATTATCACTTGCTTAAAAAACGGTGAAGGAAAACATCGTGAGGAAACTGGCATGCCTGATAGATATTTCTCGACGGCATGTGAAGCCAAGTCAGAGGCCCATGGGCGGCTTTAAAACTCTGACACCAGTTTAGTCACTAACCACACGAAAAGAAGAATAGGTTACTAAATACACATTTTACATTTTCAAAATGTGTATTTATTTAATAATAAGAAGGAAATACCGCGAACAGCCCTTTATTTAGCCCGCTCTGTTTCAATTTTTTTTATTCATTAGCGGCAAAAGCTCACTGCACCCTTAATGCCGATTACAAATTGAGTTGCGTTAGAGAATTCATGTGTTATATGTTTCATAATGCAAAGACAGTGCATATTCAACAGAGTGCTACTAAAAACAAACTACACACTTACTGCAGCACACCTGCGGCTTAAAAATCACACCATCAAGATAAACTTCATATAAAAATTCAAAACAACTCCTCATGCATAATAAACTTTTTTAGAATATATTTTCATGAAAATATTTTTTTGTTTGGGAGCAAATAATACTAGAAAAGTTTGTATGCAAAACGCACAGCCCCCGTTTATGACATCACTGGTCTAGTAAAAATAATTTATCGCTCAGACTCAACACTGACTTTGCATTTGCCCCAACCAGAATAAGCACCGCAGAATTTAAGATATACGGTCCTATTCTTGCTATTATGGTAGAGCTGAAATATTTCTTCCCCGTTTAAGTGAAATGTGTGATTATTTTGGGTGGATTTTGTTATGCATATTTTAGATGGAGTTGTGATTTACCATTTTGGTATACATATACATATATATAAAATTTTCTTCTAGCGAACCAGTTACTAGGGACCATAATCTACACAAATAATTAAATTAATCATTTTTGACCGGGTGCTGGTTTTTTACCCGACTACGGCAAAGCCAAAAGAAAGGGTTATGATTTTAGCAGTCTATGCAAGTAAATATGTAGGTATGTATGTTTGTATTTACGTGTGTTCCACCCTAGCGCCTAAACTACTGAACCTATAGTGGCCCGAGTGACATAGGCTATATAAAGTCTCCGTAAATTTAATATGGTTTTTAATTGAATTTATTTTTAATCAATTGAATTTATTTTTATGTTATTTACATTATGTTTTTTTTTTTCACGTAATTTTATGACCTCGAAAAAACACATTCCATTATAATTTTGAAGGTGTTCCTGGCACCCACATGGTATACAGGCATGGAACCACGGCTTTATATTGATCATTTCTGTACCTATGTTTTAAAACTGTTTGAAATATTTTCTTATTTTGTACTTTTTAGATCACTTTTATTTTTTCGTAGTTGTTGGGTTACAATTTTTAAAACGTATTTTTTTATTATTCTCTTCCAATGTACTTTTTTCAGAATAAAATCAATACTTAAGTAAATACTGCTTCGCATACGCCTTCTCAAGTTTTCAACGTCGCGGCATCGCGGCGTCGTAGGTACTGTAAGGTTACATGCAAAAAGCGATCTTATGTCGTACAAGTCGGCTGATAGAAAAATAACTCTGGTTGTATTCGGTCATTCGAGCGAATTCGGAATTAAACTATAATTATAAAAATCAATTGCCGTGCTGCTTGCAAAAACTCGAAAATTGCTCGACCAATGAAACTTTGGTAAGTTGTTGTGTACGCGCCAGAGAAAGCTCCTAACAAAAAAAAATAAAAAAATTGCAACGCATGCGAGCAATAGCTAGTTTTAAATAAAAACGATTAGGTTTTTGTTTCGGAGAAACGAGGGTGCTTAAATAGCCGCATATAAGAGTGCACGTTTGTCTGAGATAACATGACAATAATAAAATAAATATAATATGTTCTAAAAGCTAGCGCTCTTCAAGCACTACAGTACATAGTTACATTATGCAATCACACGTTGTATCTTTGAAAAGTGAAAACCCTAAAATGAGATCCGTCACTAACATAAACACCAAAATGATGAGACTTAGGATACGTAGCCTAAAAAAACTACAATACGAGTACAATTTTATTGTAGATTGTTTGCCGAGGGAGCAAACAACTATTTTAAAAAGCTAGAGTGTTTCTTTGAATCCAGACCGGAGCGAAGGATTCTAAAGTAGAATCCTGAGCGCAGCGAGGGATTCAAAGTAAGTCACTCGAGCTTAAAACAGTCTTGCTTCCGAGGTGGGCAGTCTACTTTTTGTCACCCTCTATGAGAAAATAAGTAAGTGAAACTTATAAATAAGAATAGTACCTACGTGTATTTATTTCATTCTCGCTACTTGAGGAAGGCACACAATTTTTTTATAAAACGTAAAATTTTAATTTAATAAAAAAATTACGAACGAAGGCGGAATGCATTTCGCGCGTTTTAAATTTTTTCACAAACTTTTTTTTTAATTAGTCTCGCGCTCGGTTTACTTTATCATTCAGCCTGTTACTTGATCATACAATGTTCGTGATTGATCTCTTCAGTGGTGGTGGCGGTGATTGAAACGTTTACTAACAATATCCAAATTCCAAATTCAATTCGGTTTTTGTCTCTAGCGATTAAAGAGCTATTTTCGTCCCTGTTTACAAAGAATAAACTAGCTCTTTTTGGATAAATGTGATAAACATAATATTTCAACTTGTCGACAATTAACTCAAAATCCCAAACGTTGCACCAGAATACGACCACATTAGGGATGCCGGACACAACCTGCAAATAGAACTTGAGAGAACTGCCGTAAAGATGCACAACTGACAGTCCGGGCACGGGATTATTTCGGGACGTGGCACAGCCCTGGCCTATTGTAGGACAATCACAGATGCAGGCCGAAACTTAGTTGGTATTGCAACTTAGCGACTGTATCTAGTTGGGTAAACTTGCACTTTGAAGTGAATTAATATTCTACCGGTGTGTGCTGTAGGTGGCCCAGACCAATAAAAACCAAGACATAGCGTTGCGAACAATTCAGTGAAGCATGCCAAAACTACACCTCCGCTCTGTGCATTCACGCTCACACTCACACATGTACAATGATTTACAATCAAACTACACCTCACTAAGTGCACAGTTTCGGAAACCGGCTTCCCTTCACTGTTGACAGCACTATGTCTTGTGTTTTATTTGGTCTGAGGCTGTACCTATGAAAATATACATGAACTTGTGGTTGTGGTTGCGTTTGTGGGTTGTGCGAGAATGTTTGAAATGTGTTTGTATGAATAAGTTAAAACTAACCCTAATGTTACTAACCGCAACTAATTCAGATGGCAACTTATTAATGAAACTATGTTTGTGGTCATGTTGTTTAGTTTCCGTAGGTAGGAACCTACACCACGGGAATGTTTTTTGGGGGTCCTAAAATCTCAAAAAACTTCTATCACCAAACTATCTTGTAGACATGGTGCTTACGATAATTTCGCAGAATGATGATTTTTAATACGTTTTCAAACAAAAGGATTTTTCTGGCTCCCGGTTATTGACATTACCTATTCTGTGGTGGAAAATTTAATTTTTCATGTCATGGTAGTCTTGGTATTATGAGGAGCTCGTGGCTAAGTAATTACTGCCGCACGGGTCGTTCCATCAGGTTAGGCTACGCTTGTCGGGGTTGGTCTGTGGATGGGTGACCATCTTTACATACCGGTACTCCTCCGGGCCTCGGAAAGCACGTTAAGCCTTTGGTCCTGGCTGTCATTCGTGGATCTTTGGCACTCGTTACGGGTCGTCAGAAGCCCGAAAGTCTGACTGGTTGTCAGTCTTACCAAGGGGTACCGTATTACCCAGTTATTGGGTTGTGGAGGTCAGATAGGCAGTCGCTCCATGTAAAATACTGGTACTGGAAGCCGACCCCAATATACGAAATATACAATATACAATATATTTTCCCGACTAGGGAAAATATCATACTTCATTATCAGACTGGGATTATATCATCCTATTTATTATTTTAATTGCCCCCTTGGTCTCGTGGGCGCAAGCGCGACTTCTGAGCTTCGAGGTCCTAGGTTCAATTCCCAGGTCGGGCAGAAGTTTCATTAGGAATTTCTCAGTGGCAGGCTGGAGTTTGGAAGTTGGCGTGTGATTCCGCGTTCCTCGGAAAGCACGTTAAGCTGTTGGTCCTGCGCCTGATCTCTCTGCGGTCGTGTCGGATGGCCGTCCCATCGGACTATGAGAGTGAGGGAAGAGAGAGTGCTTCTGTGTCTGTGCACACTCTTGTGCAGTATAATATCTCCCGTGTAGATAGCCAGATTGGCCGCCATGACTGAAATTCGGTCTGGAGGACTATATCATAATTCACTGCCTTAACTCAATGTATTTGGGATCACGACAACATGTCTTTAGTCTTGGTATTATAAAAGCTACATTATGTACGTAAAACATATCCATACCTTTTTTGAGTGGAAATTATGAAATGACTTCTCCGGGAGGGCGTGTGAGACTCTTACTGACTTAAACCCACCCGTGGTTCTCCAGTTGCCTGTACGTTGCCAGGGTATCCCTTTCGGACTTTCCCGCGACCCCGGCAGACATCGGTCCTAGCAGACCCCTTCTGTTATTCTGACATCTCTTTGAGGCGCGCGTGGAACACAACGCGCAACATATCCATACCTTCAGTCACATTCATCAGAAGAACATGGGACTTCCGATTACTTCCGAATCACATCAAGCAAATTAGAAAATACCAAAACCAATGAATATCGAGAGAAAAATAATAAAATTGGGTCACTTCACTCCATTAACGTGCAGAAATCAATAACATAAGGTAAGTAGGGGAAGGCTTTCAGTCGACGACGTAATTGCTGTGTATAACCATCACGAAGAAGGTAGAACAGAAGGTCTAAGTTGTAAATATAACGCTCGGTTCCTATAAACGAAAACAAATCGTTTTTTTTACCAATGGTAGTTTTTTTTTATTGCCTGTCAGGGCTTATAATATAAATAGATTTGTAAGCTTATTTTACCTTTTTTTTTTTTTGAGGTTGGGAAATTGTCAAATAACTTCTCCCGCTCTGGGCGGATCGGGAGGGCGTGTCAGACTTTTGCTGTCTAAAACCCACCCGTGTTCCTTCCGTTGCCTGTGTGCCGGGGCCGCGATATCCCTTTCGGACAAACTCGCAACCCTGGCAGGAAGCTTAATTTAACATCACAGGTAAAGTTTTTTTTTATCACAGGTAAAGCTTATTTTGCCTGTGATATCTACTTCCATATGAGAGGATCTTCTATGCAAAGCTATGAGGTCTTTGCGTCTTTATTGGTAAAGATACAAGAGTATTAATTTTAACCGGTAACGGTCCGTATTTAAGTTATAGGAATCAGCCAGTCGCAAACATCTTGTTTAAAAAACTTATGAGGACAGTTACAATGTCCTCATCATCTGCTTAGCATTTTCCCAACTATGTTGAGGTCGGCTTCCAGTTTAACCGGATGCAACTGAATACTAGTATTTTACATAAAAATACTGTCTATCTGACCTCCACAACCCAGTTAATGGGTAATACGATACCCCTTGGTAAGACTGGTTGTCAGACGTAAACGGCTTCTGATGACCCGTAACAACTGTCAAAGATCTACAAATGACAGCCGGGACCAAACGGTTTAACGTGCTTCCCGAGGCACGGAGGGATCCACGGACCAACCGCATCAAGCGTAGCTTAACCTGATCGATTCACCTGTGTGGCTGTTATTACTTAGCCCCAAGTCCATTTCCAAGGACAGTTACAATGTATTAGTAAAAAAAAAGTAAGAAAGTAAAAACGCGTGGCAGCCGCAACGAAATATTGAAGACAGTTGCCAATAGGATGTCATCCCTGCTTTGGAGGTCCCTTGTCAAATCAGTCATCTGAGTTACTTTGACTGATTCTTGATTCTTTTATTTTATTATTTATGATTTATGATTTTAGTTCTATTCTGTTTTGTTGAATTTTATTTTATGTAATATGGGTTTTGCCTGAATTAAATTAATTTAATTTAAAAACATTTCACTGTCTTAGAAACACGTGCATATAAAAAACTAGCTTTCGCCCGCGTGGAGGCCATAAGTTGTTCCACAGTAATGCACTACCGGGATAAAAAGGTGATCCTATATGTTAATCCAGGTTATAAACTATCTGTGTGCCAAATTTCATCTAAATCTGTTCAGCCGTTTTTGCGTGATTGAGTAACAAACATCCAAACATACAAACTTTCACATTTATAATATTAGTAGGATAGTAGGATACAGGTTAACTTGAATACCTACGTAGTAAAACAAAACAATTAAAAGCAAGATAAAAAGTAAAGTCGGCAGCTAAGTAATTGAATATTGCATTAAAACTCCCAGTGTAGAAAATAGTAGGTTTGTATTTCCTTTTTTTATAGTGGCAACCCTAAGGCCATTGTGGACAGCCCCATGAGACTACTCACTAACATGAAACATGTTGCATGGTAGAAGAATGCAGCCTTCAGTCTGCTTCCCTGCCTACCACCTCTTGTAGCAGTATAACAGTATTATTCTAATCTTACTGGAGCCTGGATACAGCCTGCATAGCTTCATCTCATTCCCACACTGTAGTATAATTATATCTACAGCTTTATGAGGTGTTGGCAAGCCCCTGGACGAGTACCCACTTTGCCAGATGATGATACCGACAGAGTTTCAACAAAACTTTATTACTACTGTAGTCTCCTCTGTGCAGGGCATGCATGGTCGCGCACGTGCTCTTTGAATGCACAGGCGTCACACAAATTAGAACAGAAACCCTCGAGTCACCCAGATCTTTCACAGACTTTCTGAATAGACCAGGGGATTTAATTAACTTCTGGACGGAGGTGGGGCTTGTTGGGATAACCAATGACGACCGCCATGGCCCACGCACAATAATGGTCCATCTGAAGGACTAAGTGTGGAAACCAAACCCAATAACATAGTACATAGAACATACTACAGTCTTCTTTTCGTCTGGTTATTAACTAACCTGGTGTCAGAGTTTTAAAGCCGCCGATGGGTCTCTGACTTGGCTTCACATCAAGAAATATCTGTTAGGCATGCCGGTTTCCTCACGATGTTTTCCTTCACCGTTTTTGAAGCAAGTGATAATTATACAATACGCACATAAATCCGAAAAGTCAGAGGGCTTGGGTTCGAACTCGAGACCTATGACTTGGCAGTCCAACGGTCACACCACTAGGCTATCACTACTACATACTACAGTAGTCTAACTAAACTTTTCCTAAGTTTCTCATTGCGCTTTGCAAGCAATGGATATTCTGCCTGTTCGTCTAACATCGTGTATATGCGCCCTCAGCTAAAAGGCATTACGTTAAAAGTCATCGCTTTTCTCATGTGAAGCCGTGAGAGCGGATATAAAGGATTTTTTTAATATCTACCGTATAAGGCGCGGCCTTGGCGTGAAGCGATGGATAGAAACGCGATACCATAATGATGTTTGACATGGAAGGTGACGAATTTTCATGCATTATTATGGCCTGATTTTCAATAGAAAGGAATGCGTTAAATATACAGGAAAGGTTCACTCATTCGCTATGATTTTCTGGTCTAGAACCCCTGCTGGGAACTGACTGGGTTGGGTTTAGTGAAGAAGTAATTTAGGTAAAAATACCACCGGTAAATTAGAGATGGTAAAGGTACTTTTTTGACTCTTGTTTAAGTGTTTTCTAAAGTAACTAAAAAACTTTTAAAGAAAAACAACACTACTAGTTAAAAAAAAAATCTTACTACTTATATTATTACAAAAAGCATGAAAAAAATTACAAATAAATTCACTTAAATAAATTTAAAACAACAAACTAAAATGCTCCATTAAGATCTTTAATCGGATAAACAGCTATCCAGAGCGTTACAACGTGCACCCAACACAACAACGCTATTCAATTGAGTTATGATACACAGTGCACTACACTGTAGTTTCTACAGTACATATTATATGTGGAGGAAACATTAAAGGAACCACACGCGAAATGTTCATATCTACACTACGTTTTCCAGCTACAAATACTGTGGATGACGGGTTTGAATTTTGTAGAGTATCTGTGCTGGTTGAAACTGCATGAATGGTTATGAAAACTTTATTGAAAGAAAACAAAATTACATACATAGGTATATTCAAGTCTTATATAGCAGTTATAATAGGTAGACAAAAGTTTCTAAATTGTCGGTTCTATGTATAAAAAACCGGCCAGTTGGAAAACATGTTCCCCCATACATTCCAACTGCAAATGTAAGTTGGTTCGCACAATATTGAGAGATTTACCATGTTATTTTAAGATTTTTTATAGGTTTTCCTGTGATCTATGAGTAAAGAACCATTCTCTGTATTTTTTTTTTAATAACATCAATTTTCTTAATAAAATTAAAAGTATTTATTTTAAAACTATAAACAAATTGAGATCCTCACAACAAGCGGTTTCATTTGATATGTCACACGGTCTGTATGTGACATATCAAATGACATTTAAACAACTGTTTATTTTAATTTGTGTTCAAAATTTTCGGGGGTCAATTAGAAAATATTAACTATTCATTATAATTAATTAACATTACACGTCCGTATTTGGGTCACAGAAATTCATATGTGTACCAAATTTAATCAGCAAATTGGCTGTGACAGACGGAGAGACAGACAAACACACGTGTGAACCTCTATGGGTTCCGTTTTTCATTCAAACGTACGGAACCCTAAAAAACAGAAAAAGCAATCACAAGCAGCAGTGTTACATAAACCAATTTCTTATCAATGGCAATAATAATAGAATAAGCCACCCAAGTTCTTATTTCCACAAAGTGCAAACGAAACATCCAGGCCAAAGCTTTCACTAGACTCTTGAAAATTGTTGGTCATTATGGTGCTCATAAGCTATGAAACAGCAAACACTGTAATCATACGCTATTAACGACTGCGACGTCCCACGATCGGTTCCCAGTAGTTGCTCCGTAAGTGCAATGAAAATGTGGTTTTCATGTCAACAGAAAAACGTTTATAAGTAAACTAAAAAAAAATACCTAACGTCCAACAGATTTGATTAAATCATAATTATCTGAAGCGCTTATATACTGTGAGCATGGGGTCCTAATCTGCGGTCGCAATTCATTTGCCTAACATGTAAACAAAGGCGATTTTTAGAAAAAACAACTGTCATGCCTTCACATAAGGTTCAGTTTGCGCTACTACTTCATATTTTTCATGACTTTTTGAACAATACTAGTCAGTCTAAAATCAACTTTATTTATACTTTCATAAAGTTGATGTTTGTCTAAGTGGAAAACACGTGTTTGTTTACATGTTTGGCAAATAAATTGCGTACGCAGATTAGGTTCGATTCACGGGTCGGACAAAGTGTTATTGGGGTTTTCCATCTGGAATTTCTTAATAGCAGCCCGGAGTCTGAATTTGTGACCGGTTGATGGCAATAGGCTCGCTCCTATTACATCGGATTTAAACATAACTGGCGAAAGTGGGTGTCCTATAGGTGCACCTGTGATTTTATGTGTGTGTGTGTTTGTGTCTGATGAAATCTTTATTAAACGAAAATAAATGAATGGAAAATTCCTAAATAAATAATGTGTCATAGAAATGTTTGCAAAATTACCAAGCCTGATAAAGTGATTGATGACTGCAGCTTGTTATTGACTCATGGAAGTATTTATCGCTTAGTAGCCTTTTACAATATTCACGGCAAACAAAATCACAAAAATTAACAAGATAAACGTGTACCAATTATTTACTGCATGTCCAAAAATGGCAGTATGGCCAAAATAAATCTTTCCGACCGAGTTTCGGCCACGGTGGTCAATATCTCCGGAGATTAGCCAAGTACGCAGGAGAAATTATAGTGACTCTGTGTTCTTTAATCATCATAGTCCGATGAGATGGCAATCCGACACGACCGGGAACAGATCAGGCATAGGACCAACGTCTTTACGTGCTATCCGAGGCACGGGGGCTTAATAACACTTTGCCCGACCCGAGAATCGAACCCAGAACCTCACGCTCAGCAGTTGCGCTTGCGAACACGAGACCAACGGCGGGCCAAAGCAATAGAAATACAACCACAAATAAAAAAGCATTCCACGAATAACATGAAAACTGTTAAAAATAAATAAAACATTTAAAATGTTACACAAATATTTCTCTAACGCACTGTACACATGCGGCTCAAAAAATGTAACCACTGAAATAAAATAAAAAGAAACGTCCTTTTTAGTTGCGGCGGGATAGAATGCAAAAATAATAGGGGAAATATCGTACAGTGCTTGGATGATGTGCATGAATAAAAAATTGTCAATAGAATACGCCAGTTTTATTGAAATACTATGTACGGGGTTTTGTCCGGTTGGCTTTGATAACCAACCTTCGCGATTTTTTTTTCTTTTTTTTACGTATATAAAATAGTAACAAAGTCACAACTGTACATTGAATATGTTTGAAAAAAAGTAATTGCTGCGAGGTGTGGGAACGATGTCGAAAATATAGTTTTCGGAATTTTTGACAATTTTTCTGGATGTATGTTCCAGATTGGCGCAAAAATGGCTGCACAGATTCAGCTGAAATTTGGCACACTGATATTCGTAGTTAATAACTTTTTTTTTTTGGGTTGGAAATTATCAAATAACTTCTCCCGCTCAGGGCGGAGCGGGAGGGTGTGTCAGACTTTTACTGACTAAAACCCACCCGTGTTCCTTCCGTTGCCTGTGTGCCGGGGCCGCGATATCCCTTTCGGACAAACTCGCAACCCTGGCAGGCATTGGCTCTTACGGACCCCGTCAGTTGGTGCTGACATCTCTTTGAAGCGCGCGTGGGACACAACGCGGTTTTAATGCCGGTAGTACGTTCCCGTGGAATATTTTCCGACATCCAGGAGGGTAAAGCCGTGGGCAAAAGATAAAAGATAAAAAGATAAAAGATAATTTATTTGTCAAACATGTGTTTACATACAAATTGAGCATGCAAGATCTTAAATATAGGTAAAAAGTCCGTACATGTTTTGCCTGGCGAGGCGTACAATTTTTTTTTTTTTTTTTTTAATATAACAAATAATTCATTCATTCAGTGAACCAAAGACTAAAGACTGGTTCACTAACATTCATTATGAAATTTTATGAGAATAATCATACAGAAATAATATTATAAAGTTAAGTATGTTAAGAGGCATCTGTCAAAAAGTCATTTATATTATAATAGCACTTGTCTGTTAATATATTTCGAATCTTGTTTTTAAATTGATTTTCTGTCATAGCTCTAAAGGCCTGTGGTATTTTGTTGTATATTTTCGGGGCCATACAAAAAAAGCTTTTCCCCATGAGGGCAGTTTTTGCCGAGTGCAAGCAAAGTTGGCTATTGTGACGTCTGTTGCGCGGAAAAGTGTCAGATTGTCGTGGAAAGAGTTGGGGGTTAGACTTTACAAACGATGCAACTTCAAAAATATATAGAGACGGTAAAGTTAATAATTTGTATTTTTTAAACAATGGTCTACAGCTTTCTGTTGATTTTAATTTGAACATAGCCCGAATACACCTCTTTTGGGCTTTAAACGCTATATCCTTGTCCGTAGAGTTACCCCAAAATATGATACCATAGCGCAGAATTGATGCCACCAATCCATGATAGGCCGTCACCAAAGCATCTGGGTTAAGTTCTGAGGACAATTTGTACAAGACATACGCGGACGTGCTCAGTTTCTTGCTTATATATTCAATGTGCGCTTTCCAGTTCAATTTTGCGTCTATCATTACACCAAGAAATTTTGTATCGTCGACTATATTCAATACAGTGCCACTGTAGAGGGCTGCAATGTTACTATCAGCATGTACCCGTTGACTAAAATGCATTATCGTCGTTTTATCTAAATTAATTTTAAGATTATTCCTATCTAACCATGATATTATTGATGTCAAAGTTCTATTAATGTCATATTCATACACGTCCTTATTATTACATGTTATAGTCACTGTGCTGTCATCTGCAAATAGGGTCATGGGGTAGTTAGTAGCATCAGGCAGGTCATTGATATATAGGATAAATAAAAGTGATCCAAGCACGCTCCCTTGCGGGACACCGTAAATAGGCGTTCGTTCGCCAGACCTGTAAAATTCCTCTCTTTTTGTCTTAATATTTATTTTTGTTATTTCTGTGTACTGTTTTCTGTTAGTTAGGTAAGATTCTATAAGGTTAAGTATGTTTCCTCTTATGCCATATGCCTCTAGTTTTTTAGATAGGACGTTATGGTTTACATAGACAAAAGCTTGCGTCATATCACAGTAAATAGCGCATACTGGAATTCTAACGTCCATATTTACCATTACCTTATGCAAGAAGTCATAAATTGCCATATTGGTGCTCCTGTTTTTTCTAAATCCCTTTTGCTCATCGATAAAACCTAGTACATATTTTATAAGTTGATGGCATGTATGATGAGATAAAATATTTTCACTATTTCATATTTAAAAGAATATAGAGCGATCGCTTTTAGGAATAAGTATGCGTTCAATACTAAATTCGCTTTTTATTTATTCGACCCAGTAAATAGAAAATATATTTATTTTGCATAAAATATGGTACACAAATGGTCTTATATATAATTTAGTCCCACATATTTCGCTTACTCTTTTTTTTTTTTTTTAAAACGTTGCCCCACTCTAAGAATTTCTTCTTGTATCGTGGGTGCGTTTACAAACATAGAAATTCACATGCACTAACACCCAGACCCGGAACAACTACTTGCAGATCATACAAATATTTGTTCCGTGCGGGGATCGAACCCGCGATACGTTGCGCAGCAGTCGATCACTCAGCCACTGCGCCAACCGTGTCGTCGACTTAATGAAGCATGCAAAAAATCCCTTAAATAAAATTATAAAAATTAAAACACTGCAATTATTACTACTGAGATTGAAAAAACTACTTTATAAAAATAAAATTATAATATTACGAGTACTAGTGAGATCATATTTGGAACTTCCTAACTTAATATTATAAACGAGAAAGTGAGTTTGTTTATTTGTTTGTAACGCTTTCACCCTAAAACGGCTGCACGGATTTGGATGACATTTTGGCATAAAGCTCATGGCTAGACTATGACCTGGGTGAGGACTTAGGGTACTTTTTATCCCGATATTTCCACGGGATCGAGACTTATGCTGGTGACACTGCGGGACGCAGCTAGTAATTGAATAAATCATTTATACTGTAGAATATACATAAGAGCGCCGAGCCCTTTCTGTAGATACCTACCTATTGCAGTTTTTTTAGGGTTCCGTAATAAACAAAGAACCCTTATAGTTTCGCCTTGTCCATCTATCTGTCCGTCTGTCCGCGGCTTAGCTCAGAGATAGTTAGTACTAGAAAGCTGTAATTTGACATGGGTATACATACATATTAATCACGTCGACAAAGTGGTAAAATAAAATCAAGAATATTTTGCTTTAGGGTGCACGTAAAGTGGGGATGTTCATTTTTTTTTCTCGTCTGTCTCATGGTGTGGGGTGTCGTTGGAAAGGTCGTTCAAAAATATTGTAAGTGTGTGAAAATCATTTTTCAATTCATGAATCAGTTTACGAAATATTAAGCTTTAAAGTGCAAATTTTTGTTAGAGTCATGTGTGTGTGTCCCGTGCCAGCTAAATGGTTGTACTTGGATTTGTGAAAAAAAAGTCACAGCAGTAGTATATGGGAGAAAATGTTTTTCAGCTATAATGTTAAGTTTGTTCTTGGGATAAATCCATCCCAACTACGGAACCCTTCATTGTGCGTGGTCCGACACGAACTTGGCTGGTTTTTTTGAAAGTAAACTCCGTATCTAACGTACTATCGACCTTAAGGACTATTCTTGCTTGCAGCGCTCGGCGGCTATAGAACCGGGTCGGTAACAGATGTGGTCATCGTGTTCACGGGATTTTGTTTTGAAACTGGTTAGATATGAACTTCTATGATGGTACTTTGTCGGTGTAGTTTTATTTTATTATTCGTAAGATGAAACTCCCGGCGCGAGTGAAAGCATTATGAAAGCTGTTAGTTAATTAATTGCTCTAGAGTTGCGCTTATTACGAGGTTATAGTATATAATGTTATCTATTAAGACTCGTGTATTTGACGTGCTTTTATGTTTCAGTTAATTTTATCTTCTAAAGTTATAATAAGGCGTAAATTCATTGAGTAAGTAATAATAGAGTGGTTTTATTAACTAACTGTGAGTGTGTAATATTATGAGATTAAAAGGGAAAAGAATGCTATTACTTAATTGAATACCGAAATGCATCGTTTCGTAATACTTACTTATATTATTCATTAGTGATTGACTTCGATAATGAAATAACCGCTCTAATGTGTAAAGAAAACAGTTACTCAAATATTCCTTAAAACTATATTTTTTTCAAGTTCGATAACCAGTCTGTCAATCGGCCGCCATAAAACTCCTACCAGCACTTGACTTGTGTCTTAAAGTCAGTTGGAACCCAGTCAATGTTGGAATCGCACTTCTTGTTCGCGAAGCTGTTATTTGTGGTATTTAGTTCTCTCGCTATTGTTTTTTCGTGTGGTTGATTTCAGAAAAAAAAAATTCATTGAATATGGAAGTGGAAGGTACGTACCGTATTATAAAACGCCATTTTATTATTTTGTGTTTGTATTATACGTATATGAACTATGTTTAACGTGTCCTATTTGGGTGTTTATTTTTACTTTTAATTTTGTTCTCTCGAATTCTGGTCTTGTCGAGCTACATTTCTTTTACAGGCATGAAATTAGTAGTAAACTGAAAAATTAGTTGAACTGTGAAATTACTGAACTTAACTGTGAAATTAGTAGTAAACTTGTCCGCCTGAATCCGCCATTTTCTGTTTTATCCATTCGAAGATAAGTTGTAGCAGACGAAAGCAGCACAAGAAAAGTAAGCTATTTTAGATGGAGGCAACAGTCTAATAGTCGCAAACATCGAAAGTATAGAAGAAGACGAAGATGTCGAAAAACATGAAGACGAACAGTTTGAGCCTGACTAATGATTATGTTTAGATAGCAATTTGTACAGTAAAAAAAAAAATACTATTATCATTAAACTTTGTCTTTCATTCGACAAACTTGCAAAAATGCGTAAAAAAAAATTTACCGGTTTTATAATACGAATACTCCTATGTGCATCGTAAGGAAACCTGGAGATAAAGTTAAAAGTTTGAAATCACCAACCCGTACTTGAGCAAGCGTGATGCTTGTGCCTTCTCTGTATGAGAGGCCTTTACCCTGCAGTGGGACAATAATAGGCAGGTATTTTAATTTGAAAAAACTCATCACAAAATATGGCACAGTTTAAATAAGTAACAGTATTATATCTTCATAGGAAACGGCCGAAACGACGCACTTCGTAATCTCATTGTATAACAATACGGCGGACGCGGAAGGTTTTTCTACCGACCGGCCGTAAGTAACTATTTCAAGGTCACTGCCGAGATATAATACTGTTACTTATTTATACTGTGAATATGTCCGGTTAAAATTTTAAGCAAACATAATCTTCCAAGTTAATCATAGTACATAATAGTAACTCATCAAATACAAAGGTAAACCGATAAAGCCCGTATACATAGACGTAAATATGCATCGACTGAGGAAAATTGTGTCGCCCGGACGTTCACCTAGCACTTTGTCAATATAGTTCACTTTCGCTTGCATTTAAATAGGGTTTTTATGCTGAAAGAGGGAAAATATCGGAGAGAAAATTTGTGGTAACTTTTTTTACAGAAGACATTATTTTAAAGTAGCCATGTTGTTACCCGACTATGGCGAAGCAAAAAGGAGGGTTATGATTTTTAACTATTAGGGAAATACATATTATTATATTACGTCATGTAAACTTGGGAAGTTTTTGTAACCAATGACTATGACTACAAAGGCCGAGATCTATATAAACGTTACTATGTGCTTGCACCAGAAAACATTCAATGTGTAATAGATGTTTCGAAACTTCTCAGATGAAACAAATCTCATAATTTGTTTTGTTGAATTTGCGTTTGCACTGCACGCAACATGAGTAAGTTTTAAGACAGATCTCAAGTTAGTGTTTTCCAAACATCGAAACATGAAGTGGACAACATGTTGCAAGATTCTTAAAGAAACATTTTGGCAATTTGTTTGTTAAACATGTCAAGTGATATGAAATGTCAAACATGTTTCGCGTCAACAAGTTGCGTGACAACGCGAACGTGAGCCAGACAGAAAACAGAGATTTTAACATGTTTTTATGTGAATGTTTGTCCAGTGCAAACGCACGGTAACATGTCTATACATGTTCCCAACTCTATCGCGCACTTGTAATTTGACAGTTGTGCGACAGTGACAGGAATAACACTCCAAAGTACGTACTAAGAAACGTTTATAGATCTCAGCACTTTTACTCACAATAAAAATATAAGATAGGTATATCTATTGCATGATTGAAGTATTAAGGTGAAATGGGTTCCAAATCAGATGTTTCGACTTTACGCAAAATCAATGTTTCTCTTGAAAAAACAACGAATTTGCATATTTTTTTTATGATTACAAAATTTGAAGAGTGTCCTTAGTGAAGTATGAGGCCAGAAACACGATTGACACAACTTGCCTCGATAGAAAAAAACGGCAAAGTTACCTTAAAATCGGCTGTTTTTGTTACAACCACTAAGAGAAAAACCTATTTCATTCGATTGTTATCAAAGCAATTGTATTAAAATTTTGTCTACGTGTTCACTACTAAATACTTTAAGGAATTATGGACTTATTTTTCTATATCAACACAAGTAAATTTTTTAAATTAAATATTTGTAATAGTGCAATAGAATTGCGCGCGGGCCGGGTCATACCGTCGCTCCCGGAACGCTACCACGATACCATTTCGCCTTTTTTTTTTTTTTTTTTTTTTTTTGGGTGGGAAATCATCAAATGACTCCTCCCGCTCTGGGCAGAGCGAGAGGGAGTGTCAGACTTTTACTGACTAAAACCCACCCGTGTTCCTTCCGTTGCCTATGTGCTGGGGCCGCGATATCCCTCTCAGACAAACCCGCAACCCCAGCAGGATACCATTTCGCCATAATGTAGATTCCAACTTTAAAAAAACTTGCCTTGCTTTTAAACCCACAACTAGTGCTTCTTAATGAATCTAAGCACGTTCGAGCTACAACAATTAGCACAATCAGCACATTATGGTTCCATTGATGGGATACAGTCCTCTTCTCTTCGAGAGGGAGTGGGCTGTAATAATGTACCACGCGGGCCCAGTGCTGGTTGGTAGATGTCACATAACTTCGAACTTTTGGTTCTAAGACATGCCGGTTTCTTCACGATGTTTTCCTTCACCGTATTGAGAGCAGTGGTGACGAAATTATTTACACAAAGAAAGGCGCCTGCTTGGGTTCGAAACCCAAACCTACACTCGTAAGTCGGAGCCGTTACCACTGGACCACCGCTGCTCACCTAACACCACAACAATTATTCATTTGTTAATGCTAAAATATTTGTAACAATCCTTAACTTATATTATAAATGTGAAAGTGAGTTTGTTTGTTACGCTTTCACGCTAAATCTGCTGAAAGGATTTGGATGAAATTTGACTTATAGGTAGCTCGGGAGCTGGAGAAGGACATAGGGTACTTTTCATCCTGGATCGCAGACTAAGTTGCGGGCAACAGCTAGTGTACAATATTTGTTTTAAGATGAAACATTAAATAAGTAAGATGAAAAAACTTTGAAGCAGTTGAAAAGTTCTAAATTATGAAGTTCACTGAAATGTCATGTCATCAAAGGCTAAAAAGCAAAATTTCTAAAATATTAACACCTAAACTCAGACTAAGTAATATTTCTGTTCTTGATTTGTTAGCAAAATGTAAATTAAAATGACTGAAAAGTTTTTTAATTGAGAAACTTACTTGCTGTTTAAGTAAATAGAAATAACTATGTACTAAAAAAACGAGCGAGCATTAGCCGCATAAGATGTGTAACATCTGACATCTCACCTTAGTAATAAGCTCAGAGTAATAACAAGCGACATTAAAGGGGTGGGGCCTTGTCAAGGTCGATTTTGACAGCCAACTCTAGCACCGCGCACTATAGCAGCTTCCTGTGACACAGATCCGTCCCTTTTCACGAAATCACTCCCGCAGATTTGATTACTTCGATTTTTTTATATTTATATTTCGATTTTGATTTGATTACTTCGATTTTTTATATTTAGATTTCGATTTTGATTTGATTACTTCGATTTTTTATATTTAGATTTCGATTTTGATTTCAGGAAAGCGAGAGGAAAAATGTTACACATCAAAAAGCCGAGAGGTGTCGTGAGAAGTTCCTTTCGCTGTATATTATGTATTAAATAACAGACACAATGAAATAAATAACAATATTTGTAACTAAATGAAAAAAAAAAATATGCCTTAATAGCAAAAGTGAAAATGTTAAAAAAAAATCGGTCTAGCTCTCATTCACCAAGTGAGTAGAGGATAATTTGCAAGATATATTTTTTAAATTAAGTGTCCGTATACAAAAAAAACCCTTCATCTTCAGTAACTTATCTAGTTGTAAGTAAGCTTGAAATACTGTGTAACTATAAAAGTACAATTTTCGTGGTGCTAAACCATTCGTGTCAGTCACAACACCTGTTTATAGTTGCATCACTTTTCCGCTCTCGAAAATATGGTTTATTTCGCCTTTGATTTACTGAAGATATTGTATAATCAAAAATAAAATTTTGTTTTTGTGTCAAGGATAGCTGAAGACTAATATGTGATTTTTAAATGGAATTTTTGAATGGAATGACTTCTACCATTTTTATTCAGTTTTAGACATTTATTTTTATCTGACTTTAATTCTATTCTTTAATACTATTTTAATCTCGGAGGAATCTTGGAGGAGCTCGTGGCTAAGTAACAACAGCCGCACTGGTCGATCCATCAGGTTAAGCTACGCTTGCCGGGGTTGGTCAGTGGATAGGTGACCATCTTTACATACCGAGTATCCTCCGTGCCTCGGAAAGCACGTTAAGCCGTTGGCCCCGGCTGTCATTCGTGGATCTTTGACAGTCGTTACGAGTAGTCAGAAGCCCGAAAGTCTGACACCAGTCTTACCAAGGGGTATCGTACTACCCAGTTACTGGGTTGTGGAGGTCAGATAGGCAGTCATGTAAAATACTGGTAGGTATTCAGTTGCATCCGGTTAGACTGGAAGCCGACCCCATCATAGTTGGGAAAAGGCTAGGCAGATTTGAATACTATAATTTTAATCTGTGATATTATTTATTTTGAATGAATTGTTTTTTTTATTTTTTCTATTGCAACTTTATTTGACTTTTTGATATTATATTTGACATTTTATATTAATTTAATCTGTGACATAATTAATTTCTAATGATAATTCATTAGAAATAAATTATGTTATCTTTGATTAATTCCTAATATTTTTTTTATTTTTATTATTTGTATTTGTGATGCATTGTTAGGTACATTTAATTTGTGTGATTTTATTTATTTGAAATTAATTAATTATTTTTCATGATTTCTAGAGCTAGTAAGAATTTGCAAAGAGGTATAATATCACATATTTAAATGTGATATTATACGTATAATGTATAACAACAAAAATAATTATCAAAGACAATCATTTCTCTTTTTTCCTATACTAATAAAAACAGATTCTATCAAGAAAAATGAGCCTGTTATAAAATGGAACTAGTTACCGCAAGACAATGCAAGCGTGAAGAAACTCTTAGGTAGGTACCTACTACCAAATATGGATCAGCGATACATTTAGTGAACATTGCCTAATGCGGTATTTTTCTGCTTGGAAGAATAATTAGCCTTTCTTAGAAGTCTATTTTTAACCGACTTCCAAATAGTAGGAGGTTCTACGTTCGTAGCGCATGTTTTTTTTTTTGTTATCTATGTTTCTCGATTTCTTGTTTCTCGATTTCTCCGTCAATAGTGGACCGATTATGAAAATATTTTTTTTGTATGAAAGGGTATGTTCTCAAGTTAAATTATTAACTTTGCTTGGATAGTTTTTGAGTAAGCTTCAATAATCCTTTTTTTTTCCACTTACATAGTATAAGTGGATGATATGATGATAACTTCCTGTCACTGTTATTTACAAAGCGAGTATTCGAATTTGTGTGGGGTACCACAACTAAAAAGTGAAAAATTAAAACTTTTAACAAAAAAAAAATTACCGACTTAAAAAAAACTACAAAGTAAAAAATAACTTTAATTTCGGAAAATTCAAAACCAAAGACTTTCACTTTGAAGTGTTTTGTTTTTTACAAGCTTTATTTGGTTATGTAAAAACCCCATACAGTGGTTAAAACCGATAGACCCCGGATTCGAACGAACTTAAATAAGAATTTAATATAACTGAAACTCAAACGTAAACTTAGAAGTTTGTGGTTACGATGTAAACAGGATGCATTAAGAGCATGTGTGTGCATATTAAACTACAACAAAATAACTGAATCAGTGCAGAACATAAGTTACGGTGTCTAGCATACTCACTGTATGTGTACAGTTGTACACATTCGGCCAGAAAAACATTGCAAAACAAAGTTTTTATTTTCAAAATAAATATTTCGGTAAAGCTTTACCTCTACAATAGATCTGCAATATGGTGGTTTTAAATAGTTTTCTGATTGTCACAACACAGTTCCTTATAAATATTTATTTCTTATTTTTTTATTCAAGTATAATTATGTTTTAGATAAATTACGATCGAGGAAAATTTAATTCTAACTACTCGTATAATGTAGATCTGCCTGATCTAGGTTTATGAAAAACCTGTTTTTCAGACCATCAATTTACATCAAACATTTAAAAAAAAGACACATTGTTTTCATTGACTTAAAGAGTGACTATTTGGGTATATTATTTTAAAACTAGATTATGTACGATATATTATGTTTAAATAAATTAACAAATAATATTAAAGTAAATAAAGTGGACACTATTATTAATTAGGTAAAGGAAGATACTTATATTAGAGGAGGATGATAGAAATATTATTGAAAAATTAAAAGTATATAAGTGGCAACACTGTAGATTTATATGGCATTTCAACGAGTTATGAATACAGTAATTAAATTTCAACAATAGCGGCGGCCAACTACTCAAACGGTACAGAACTCTCAATTAAACAACCGGCATTTATTATTACCCACAAACTATGCTATCGATATTAATTAACAAGTCATTCGTACATACATTTTATACGTATAACAATGGAATACCAATAAAATCTCCCATTTACAACTGAAACCGCAACATTTAAACACTTTTCGATGACACATTTCAATTCCAATTTTATAAAATGGCACTTTAATACGCTAGTATTGCCGCTATCGAAACAGTTCCGAAGCAATATAACTTTTAACTTATATTGGCCTCAAGTGTAATAGCGTTACAGTGTGTTGTATGGCGGTGCAACGACCACGTATTGTAAAGAAAGCGTAACAAAACCGGTTTAAATTGAGTCAAACAATTTGTTTTACTGTTTTGTTATCAATGGTTCAATTTATATGCAAAACAGTGTAAAATAAAACTTGCAGGTACCTATTTATAATTAAGAAATAAATACTGTTAGGGTTAAGAGCGATTATCCTAAAAGTTGGCAACGTCGCAAATACTGTCAAATATTTCCCTGTTTTGATTTATTTGGCAATATTACTGTATGGAAATATGAAATGTGACTAGTGAACTAAAATATCGATTATGAAATGCAATTATTAATATCTTAACACCGAATATTTAGTATCAAATGTTAAAAACGTATTTGGAAACTTTCCAAATGCATTTTTTACACCTAAAACGGTTACAACATCAAATTCAACATTATAATTGCAATTGATTAATAATATTCTAGTTCGTTAGTTAGCCATCAAAACAGCGAAATATTTGACATCTATTTGCGACGTTGCCAACTTTCAGAATAAACGCTCATAAAGGGGAACACCAAAGGAAATACCGTTCTAAGGATTTCAATAATACGTTTATTATCCTCTTCTTTATATATTAGAAGGTGTGTTTTACTAATATGACGTGAGAAGTGGGATCCCACACAAGGCTAAAAGAATAGGACAGTCACTATGAGAAAGTAAGTATTCCCCTCTAAAGCTGATCGTCCACCGCTAGCTAAACTAAGTTAGCTTTGCTGGCGGTGGACGATCGACCTAATGGTAACGTTGGACAAGATTCACTTTTCAAGAAAGGTTCAGTTTATTCCACAGGGATTTAAGAGCCATTAAACATTGGAACATCTTTTTGAATTTTGGAGAATATATTATAAGATTTTAATAAAATTATTAAAAGTTGCAAAGTCGTTTGAAAACGTATCTACCAGAAGTACCTAATCATCCATAACATAGCGATGGCTAAAAATCGTTTTAAATTTTCTGCAATTCAAGAACAGGAAAAAGGTAAAAATGGAAACTGCATAACTTCCATTTTTAGTTTATTTGATACTGACCTACTTTAATTTAATCATTGGTCCAACGAACTGAATTATTTCTTTATTTAAATTAAAATTTTAAGCACACAAAGGTACAGAGGCGGACTTAATGCCATAGCAACAACCAACAGTGTGCTTTAGGCTCAGAATAGCGTTCCACAGAGAGTGCTATACTGAGCCTAAAGCACACTGTTGAGTATTACACGGGTAGGAAAACGCCCATTTATGCTTGTTATTTAGACCTATCTTAAGCTTTTGACCTTGTTAATTATGAAAAACTCCAGGATAAGCATAAGGAAACCAATCTACCTGGTGAGACAATTGCTATCCTAAAATATTGGTTTCAGAGTCAGGTAAATTATGTAAAGTGGGCTGGCATCTTATCGGATCCATATGGACTACAATGTGGAGTAAGACAGGGTGGATAATCATCCCCAGTTTTGTTTAATCTGTATATAAATGCGCTATTCGTTGAGCTCAGCAGCATGCTGTCACATAGACAATATTTGTGTAAATAATCTGAGTTATGCAGACGACATAGTACTGCTGAGCCCAACGATCGGTGGAATTAAGAATTTATTTAATGTGTGTGAGACGTGCACGGCTAGTCATGGTCTCAAATATAATGTCACAAAAAGTGAGCTGATGATATTTAAAGCAAGTAGGTACCAAGTCACCAGATCAGGTTCCTCCCGTGACTTTAAACGGAACACCCATGAAAGTGGTCACCTGTTTTAAATATCTTGGGCACATAGTCACTGATCTCCTACGCGATGATGAGGACATGGACAGGGAGCGTAGGGCGCTGTCTATCAAAGCGAACATGATAGCCCACAGGCTTAGACGTTGTAATGCTCAAGTGAAAATAACACATTTCAGAGCGCAGTGTTCTTCACTACACACGTACTGCTTGTGGGCTCATTATACGCAAAGATCATTCAGCGCCCTGCGCGTCCAATATAACAATGCGTTCAGGGCGCTGCGCGCTGTAGGGGCTGCCGCGCTGGTGCAGTGCGTCTGGCGTGTTCGCGGACGCACACGTTGACTGCTTCCACGCCGTGCTCCGCAAGCGATGCTCCGCTGCACTCGCCAGGTTGCGCGCCAGCACCAACAGCATCCTGGCTGTTATTACGGATAGGCTGGGCACGCGTTACGTCCAGCACTGGGTTAATAATACCCACATTAGAAAATAAGTATTTATAATGTTTTTTTTAACTTCTAACACTAGTTTCATAAGTTTTACCTTTCAATAATTAAAGTATTTTAGTACGAAAGGATTAAATATTTAAATTAAATTTTGAATTTTGAATTTTATTAAATTTATTTATACAAAAATATAGATTAATAAAATAATAACATTCTATGGATTTCTAAGTCTGAATTAAAAAGTTTGTTTTATTTTTTATTATCATAGGCATTTTCTACCAGTGAACGTTTGGGTGATGCAGAGACAAATAGTGGTAGCTGGAATAGCGAAAATTGTGGAATAAAACGGTATTGAAATATAAGGATAATACAATAAATTAAAAACTATTCATATAATAAATTAAATAATATCTGTGCGAATGTAAGTCCAAAATACTTTTAATTACCAAAACTCAAAACAGTACGCAAGTTTATAACGCCACCCTATCGGAATGCAGCGGGCGTTCCGGCCGAGCAGACCGGAAGTCCGCACACGGCCCACTTCCGGCACGTCACACCGGTCACCCACGGCCGGAGCTTCGAGCTTTTTTGTTAGATACACATGACATACACACAATAATTATGTCAAATCAAGTGTGAATTTTTTGTATTGGTGTTTAATCGATTTCGCATTGTCACATCAAAATAGTGTATCCATGGAGTTTCTTACCCGTTCTTCTCCATAGGAATCTTCTACGCTTTGGAATGTGCAACTAGCTTCATCTTTCTGACTGACCGACCCCTTGACAATTCAATTGTTTTATCCTATCTATATGTATAAATAAATAAATAAATGTGAAAGTGAAGTTGTTTGTTTGTTACGCTTTCACGCTAAAACGCCTGAACGGATTTTGATGATATTTGGCACATGAGTAGACCATGACCTAGAAAAGGATATAGGATACCTTTTATTCCGATATTCTCATGGAATCGAGACTTATACGGTCCGTGGGGCGCACCTAGTTTGAAATAAATGCTTTGAGTTTGAAAGTAAGCTTTTCAAGATCTCCTTCATTTTAATTGCACTGGGATGACCAAATGGCAATGGCTTTCAAAGTATTTCGTATTTCTACGACGACTTTCAACAGGATTGACATAAGCTTTTCGGTAGCATAAGTCAATCTCACACATTTTGACTTTTTTATCATCGTTATCGCTAATAGAATGTCACTTTGTCACGGCCCCCTGTCCACTTGAATGGCCCCCATCACTAAATGTCACCTTGTCAAGGCCCCCTGCCCCCTTTATCGGCCTTAACGTTTAAATATTTTACTTTGAGAGGTGGGTCAGCTTATTGAATCTAGGGCCGTTTCTTCTGCTCATCGTCTATAAACGATTACGTTGATAGGAAATGAGGAGAAGAACTCCTCCTAGGAAGCAAAGAGATGGAGGAAGATGAAGATGAAGAAATATGTGTTTGGTGGTCAACTTTTGTAATCGTGGCGATCAAATAGCACTTGATAATGATGACGGAAAAAGCTCATAGCCTCCACATTATGTCCCACGGTGACCACAGTTTGTTGTCAAGACCAGATATGGCAACGCTCCTCTTCATCTTTAAGACTTTAACCCTTATTAGCTTTTTATCGGAGACCGCGAATCGGCATACGTAAGGTGGGACGCCCTCAAGCTAGGCGGAGCGACGATCTTCGTAAGGTGGTAGGTAGCTGCTCGATGAGAGATGAGAGTTGCCGAGAATCGAGCTGAATGGCATGCATTTGGAGAGGCCTATGCTCAGCAGTGGACTGCTATAGGCATGATGATGAAGCCTTTTAATAGTTGCAAAAGGCGGAACCAATTTCATGTCGAAGACTACATTAGTACGAGTACAACACAAAATCCACTCTCATAGTCAATAAACTCTCCCCCACATCTTGCCTCAATCATTAATCGCTCACAAAATCTAATAAACGACAAGATAAAAGGAATCCGTGTTCAATAGTCCATTCAATAAATAACATAAAAGACGTTTAATTAATATTTATGGGATCGCCGCGTCCGGTGTGACTTTATTGAATCAAATCATTGTCTGGCTCTGTTTGGGAGATAAACGTGAATGTGTTTTTGTGTTAGCTGTTCTGGGGTTCTAAATGATGGTAATAGGTATTACGAGTATGTTAAACGCTGGGTTTGAGGTACAGAATTTTGTTACTGTTTACCTTAGTTATGATAATTCTTTATTTGCCTTACAGTCTGGTTTTGATATATATGGTCCACATTATATTGTATTGTATACAGAATATTGTATCAATTGCGTGCAAAATAATTAATAACGAGTTAAAGGTGAACTATAAAATGTCGCAGATTAATCGGTAATACAATAATACTCATTCAGATCATACATCACAAACATTTTCATTAATACCTGTACTCACGGCTACATAAATGTATAACTTGATGTGTAGCCGTGTGTACATACACATTTTATACTTTCAAGTTAAAGAAATCATTAATGTCATAAAAATGATGTCCATTCAGCCATTTATATAGTTCGTTTTTAAATGAGGTAGGATTATTTAATAATTTTAGTTCTTTGTTATTTACGTACACACATCACAAGGCAGCTTTTAGCATACTTGGCTGACTTCATCGTGATTGATTTTGTCATGAAAGGGCTAAGTAGGAATGAGGCGGAGCTTTCTGTGGTTTGATGATAGAGGTAGGATATCATTTGAATAGCATCCTCATCATCAGGCTCGCAGCAGTGATAGCCTAGTGGTGTGACCGTAGGGCTGCCAAGTCATAGGTCTCGAGTTCGAACCGAAGGCACGCACCTCTGACTTTTCGGATTCATGTGCGTATTGTATAATTATCACTTGCTTCAACAACGGTGAAGGAAAACATAGTGAGGAAACCGGCATGCCTGAGAGATATTTCTCGACGGCATGTGAGGCCATGTCAGAGGCCCATGGGCGGCTTTAAAACTCTGACACCAGTTAGTCACAAACCACACGAAAAGAAGAAGATGAGCCTCGCATATTCCCAACTGTGTTTAGTTGAGGTCAGACAGTGTAACCATATGTAGCTGAATATCAATATTTTACATGGAGCGATTGGCTACCTGACCTTTATAACAGTTACTGGGGACAGAAAGCATATTAATATTATAAGAAAATAAGGGGAAGTACTTTTTTTTTTGTAAAATACTTGAAAATGCACAATTTGCTGTAAATTATTTCAAGGTACCGAGATCTAGCTGTCACTGACTACAGTGACAGCTAGATCTCGGTACCTTGAAATAATCACTCTATTCCCAAAGTAAATCTAACTGTGCTTTAGACATTTGCTAAGACACTATAAACGATAGGTACTTCTATTTTAAAAGGTCTTGTCTAACTATCAGTTATATTCTGTCTTCAGAAATAATTCTAAGATTTTCAGTTGTAATGTTATTTAAAGTTAGGAGGAGCTCGTGGCTAAGTAATAACTGCCGCAGGGGTCGATTCGTCAGGTTAAACTACGCTTGCCGGGGATGGTCTGTGGATGGGTGACCATCCTTACATACCTAGACTCCTCCTTGCCTCGGAAAGCACGCTAAGCCGTTGGTCCCGGCTGTCTTTCGTGGATCTTTGACAGTCGTTACGAGTAGTCAGAAGCCCGAAAGTCTGACACCAGTCTTACCAAGGGGTATCGTACTACCCAGTTACTGGGTTGTGGAGGTCAGATAGGCAGTCATGTAAAATACTGGTATTTAGTTGCATCCGGTTAGACTGGAAGCCGACGCCGACATAGTTGGGAAAAGGCTAAGCACATTGATATTATTTAAAGTTAATGTTTAGCTTAGCAGCGCCAAATATCGTACCAAACTTAACGCTTCCAGAAATAAAGTTATAGCCTATAATGTTCACCACTGCTGAGACACAGTCCTCCTCTCTGTGAGAGGGAGTGGTCCGTAATCGACCACACGGGCCCAGTGCGAGTTGGTAGATGTCACATGTCTTCGAATTTTTGGCTCTAGGACATGCCCCACGATGTTTTCCTTCTCCGTTTTGAGAGCAGTGGTGATAAAAATAATTTACACAAAGTAAAGCGCCTGACAGGGATCGAACCTACGAGCGTAAGTCGCGGCAGTTACCACTGGACCTCCACTGCTCCGTTTAGTTTCCACTAAGTTAAGTAATATTCAAGATTCCTTATTAAATTAATCGCTAATCGTTCCCATGACAGCATAGAACACCGTTGTAATTACGAAAACTTCCAATTTAGTATTTCGAGAATGCTTAATAATAGAAAGTGAAACGATACCTTGACGTCGAGTTTCGCAAGAACTAAGTACTCGACAATTAATACAAGTTTAACTATGAGAATTCTTGGCCTGTTTAACTGAGAAACTCCGAGACTCATTTATATTTAATTTACTTCGAGATAGACGCGACTGAATGTTTTATAAGCAATTGTTTCAAGAACTTTTAGTTAACTCTTCTGTGTTGTTAGCATGAAAATTGGGTTTAAAAAAACTTGCTTTATTTTGGTTTCTAATACTTTGGGTATAAAGGATTATCGGAGCCGAAACGTGGACACATACAGTCAGGCTGGACCACAAATTTAGTCGCTGCCGGAATTCACATATCTTATTTCAGCTCTACAGTATTCTGTTTAATCCTGCAACCCCCTCTTATCTTAAAGAACGTTTCCAGTTCCTTCATGACACACATAATAGATATCTGAGGTCATCAGAAAACTTGAGACTAGAGATGCCGATGCATTCCACCAGCTTTTATGACAAATCTTTTACAGTTCAAGCAGTACGGTTATGGAATGCCTTGCCCGTGTCGATACGGCGTGCTCAATCTTTGTCCACTTTTAAAACTCTGGTGAAAAAACACTTCCTCTTTCCTTAAACATAATCATTACATATAGTTCCTTATTCTTGTTTCATGTTTATTATTTTATATACATCTATGTATATATATATATATCTATATATATATAAAATGATAAACTGACTGACTGACTGACTGACTGGGTGATATATCAACGCACAGCCCAAACCGCTGGTTCTAGAGACATGAAACTTGGAGGGTGTGATCTTTGTGAAGAGTAAGTATCTACTAAGAAAGGATTTTTGGGAATTCCACCCCTAAAGGGGTAAAATAGGGGATGGAAGTTTGTATGAAAGTCCGTCAGTTTTGAAGTTAGGATCTTCAAATTTTGTGTTTAGGCTGACGATTAAAAATTAATTTATACGTGTCTCAGCGTTTTTGATAATTCCACCCCGAAGGGTTAAAAAGGGGGATGAAGTTGAAAAGTCCATAATTTTCTAAGAAAAATCACTTTTTTTTTATCTAGGCTTATGGTTGGAAGATAACGCAACGGTGTTGTTAGAATTTCAACCCTTAAGGGGGTGAAAAGGGGGATGAAATTTTGTTTTTAATTAAAGTTCTTTATTTTTTAAGTTAAAATCACTAATATTTCGGCTTATGGTTGGAAACTATACAACGTTAACGTTAAAAAAAACGTTGTCATTTTTTTATTTCAACCAACAAGGGTCTCGAGATCATCATGGAGAGTGTGATTGTCGTAACTCACTGCTGGGCACTCCACAATTGAGGCGATACGCCCTCTCTTTGAGGAGTGGCTAGAGAGGCGACACGGGGTCCTCACCTTCCGCCTGACACAGGTCCTCACTGGACACGGTTGTTTCGGGAGGTTCCTGTTCCTCATAAGGCGGGAGGAAACGCCCGGGTGTCACCACTGTGTGGATCGCCCGGAGGACACAGTGGAGCATACGGTGGAGGTCTGCCTGGCTTGCCACCAGGTGTCCTTGTGGAGGTGATCGGTGACAGTGATCTCTCGCGCCCGGCCCTGGTCCAGGCCATGGTACGGAGTGAGAGGCCGTGGCAAACCGTCACTTCCTTCTGCGAAGCAGTAATGCTCGCGAAGGAGGAAACGGAGCGCGTGGCGGAGAGGCAAATGTCGCGCCCACACGCTCCCTAGCTACCGCAGGAGACGCCCTGGGCGTCGGGAATAGCAGGCCGATTCCCGACCACCGTAGGTCCGAAAGGGATACCGATGGCCCCTGGCAACGTGGGTATTAGTCAGTAAGAGTCTGACACGCCCCCCCGCACCGTCCAGAGCGGGAGAAGTCATTTAATAATTTCCCACCCTAAAAAAAAAAACGGTCTGAAAAGGGCGATGAAGTTTTGTATTGAATTTGTTCATTCGCTGAATTTTGTATTCAAGTAAAAATAATATAAGTACACGTGTACTGTTTCTAACTTTACAGTATTTTACATAGAGCGACTGCCTATCTGACCTCCACAACGCAGTTACTGGGTAATACAATAGCCCTTGGTAAGAATGGTTGTCAGACTTTCGGGCTTCTGACTTCCCGTAACAACTGTCAAAGATCCATGAATGACAGCCGGAACCAACGGCTTAACGTGCTTTCCGTGGCACGGACGGGTCTTTGTATGTAAAGATGGTCACCCATCCACAGACCAACTGCGGCAAGTGTAGCTTAACCTGATCGATCGACCTGTGTGGCTGTTATTATTTAGCCACGGGTCCCTCCCCCGGAGTACCCCCCCTGGGTTCTCCGGGGGAGGGGCCCGTCCCCTTCTCCGGGAGAATCGATATAGATATAGATTAGGATAGTAAGAATACGAACAGAATGCGATACTGCTCATCCCTCATAGCAAATAGCGTGATAGTTTGTACCAATGTAATATTATAGGGAACATCTATGCTATGTTATTGAGGCCAAAATACTAACTGGATCTGCCAGAGGAGAAACAGTCTTCGTGCCGCGTATACCATTGATACCAAATTACCTTACGTTTGAATTTAAAAGATTGCAGTTCCTAATCAAGGTTTGCTTCGCGATAACTTTTAGTAAGTCACAGGGACAAATTCTGAAATTTGCTGGAGATGATTTGCGGCAAGACTGTTTCTCCGTCTGTCAGTTTTATGTGGCTTACTCACGTGTTAGCTCTCCAACTAGCTGGTTGTTTTAGTACCCGCTTCCGAATTAGTGAAAAACATTGTTTATAGAGAAATACTGTGAAGGATTTAGGTAGATACCGGTCCTTTACAGTAGGTATTTCTTGACAGTATTCCTCAAATATCTCACATAGTGGAGGACTAGAATGTTAAAAAATTAACCATGAACAAAGCTCTATATTGTAATTGTTATAATAATTCATAATTATCTAGAAAAAAAGAATTTATACTCTACGCAGACGAAGTAAAATAAAATAGTAACGAAGTCAAACCTTACATTGAATGTTCGAGTCTGATGCCGAAAACATCTTTTTTTGAATTTTAGTCTGTTTGTTTGTAAGTATGTTCCGGCTTGCACAAAAACGGATGAACGGATTTGGATGATATTTAGCACACAGATAGTTTATAACCTGGATTAACCTATAGGTTATTTTTTAATCCTAGTAGTACGTTCCAGTCGGATATTTTTCGACATCCACGCGGGCGAAGCCGCGGGCAAAAGCTAGTATATGTATATATTTATTTATGTGGTTAAGTTTATGCGTTACGTATTTATTGTGTATGTAAATGGTACACCACTGACTACCTGCAGTATTGTCTCTCCTTCTTTCTACCTTTAATCCATCCAAAGGTTGTCTGTAAAAGATTTATTTAGAATTTATTTCTGTAATTTGTATGGTGTGCATAATAAAGAATATTCTATCTATCTATCTTTTGATAAACTCGATAAGAAAGACATATCTATCATTTGTCGTGCCGTTTTATAAGAGAAAAAGTCTTCAGAGTACTGTAAATAGGCTGGTATTTCAAATTCTATTTTCTCCAGTATCGTAAGCGGAAACGACCCACGTGCAATCCCTACTTCCTTGAGAAACCCGACAAAATATACCCCGAAAATGGAGGTACGAATTCAAATCGCGGCTGGTAGACTAAAGATAAAATTAACGCAGAGGTCTTAACTCACTTAGAAATGTTATACAAGCCGGGTACAGTATTCGCATACTAAGTTGGCGATGTAAATGAACGTAAGGCGATGGGTGAGGTTCTGATAGCGGCCGGAAGGGGCCTACTAGACGCTCCGCTGTGACATACGGACGGCGAAAATTGAAGGAATTTGGAAAGACAGTTTTTTCGTAATGTTGTGTGACTGTTAGTAATTAGGTATTGATTATGATTATTATAGCCATTTATTTCAGATGGAATCCATTTTAGTGTTAGTAACAATTTTCTTGATGTATGTTAGGTTAGGTCTAGTTATGTAGGTATCTAACATAATAAAGTAGCATTTTCTTAATCCTACTATACAGGGTGTCAGGGACATCGACGCGAAAACTGTTACCATGGATTCGGTACATGATTCTGAACCTCCCACCATACGCTGAAAATTTTCGTCGGTTATAAAAAAAAAAAACTGCTATTTCATAGAAAAGTACGCTGTCAAAATGTATGGAACAGCAGATTTTTTTTTAAACAGCCGACGAATATTTTCAACGCGGAATCATGTATTCAGAATCATGTACTGGATCCATGGTAAGTTTTCGCGTCGATGTCCCTGCCGCCCTGTATATATTTATATAATATTATAAATGTGAAAGTTTCTCTGTTTGGATGTTTGTTACTCAATAACGCAAAAACGGCTGAACTAATTTGAATGAAATTTGGCACACAGATAGTTTATAACCTGGATTAACACAGTCGGATCATTTCGGACCTCGAAAACTAGTTAAATATAATTATTAGATGGTTTCAAGTGACTTGGTTTTGGATGTTTATAAAAAAAAACTAGAATTTAAGAAGGAAGAGAACAATTTTTTATTTTTTTTTACTTGATCTCGTGCTGTGGGCGAAGGAACATGTTAAAAATAATGAGTAAATATGTGTGAAGAAAAATAATAAAAACCCAATATTCATATAGCACTTAAAGAACATAATCGCAAGCAACAGTATGTACTTACGTGAAGTATTAGAATAAATTACCCAATAACTACACAATACCGAGTGCTTCCGATATGGTCCGCTTACCACCGGACGCCAGTTGGCTGCGTCGGTTAGTTTCCAACCCGGGTTCGAACCCCACACACGTTGGGAACGCGGTTTAAAACTTTACGCGCGTTTAGTTCGAGAGCTCCAAACTTTGTAATATATTCTCTTTACGGAATATAAAGATACTAGTTTATAAGCAGTTTATACAAGTTTGTACCGGTATTTGTTTTCGGTTTTCGTACGTTACGAGGCGCAAACGCAGTGATTTATTGGTTGGTGTTTGGACAAACATTGGTGGGCTTTGGCCGGGATAATGTGGTGGTTGGTGAAGTTGTCAATCGTTTTACAATGTAAGTAATGGTTGTTTTATGATTTCTTTTTCGTTTTCAATGTATAAAAATTTTGTTTAGTTTTTTTCTCCGCAAGTGCTACCGGTGTTTTATTCAGTGTTATGTTTGCGACATAAATATTTGAGAATAAATATATTTTTCATAAATCCGCTGTCAGTAGACATATTTTTCACTACTACTATGTCAGCTGATCGTGTAAGATGTTAAGAATACAAAATAACTAAGTGCACCTAATACAAAATAACGTAGTGGCATTTAATAGATATAAGGTTGTTTAAGTTGTGTTGTATTATTGTTATTTATTTGTTAATGTTTTTCTTAATTAATTGTACTAACATAGTTTAAGTAATACTAACAAATTATGGGTAATGTACCTGACTTAAAGATTAATAAATAAATAAATATTTCCAGACTCAAATTTTTTAAGTGAAAACTTCTTTGGGTGCGTTGAGCGATTCGCGTCACCGACATGCTTGCGCCGTAGTACTGTATTATAGAATATAGATGACGCTATTATCAGTTTTAATATGCACAATTGGACACATAGCAATGAAAAATTCTGTTCTTTTTTTTTTACGTAATCAAAAGATTGCGGCTATACATTGAGTTAAAATTTAGCATGACGTCACTTTCCGGTAGATTTTATACCGACTAGTGACGAAGCGAGCTCCCACTCCCCAAATGCGTTATATCTAAATATTTTTTTGATAAAGCGAAAAATACGTGTCTAATATTTTTAATAATCTATCTGATGGACAGTTTATTTTTTTTGTCAATTTCCCTATTCATAATAGGTAGTGCTATGTGTGCAATTGTGCTAATTACGAATACTTCGCAAAAAAAAATGGGGACTGCCGAGAGAAGTGGAAACTTAAAACTGTAATTAGCGTCATCTATATCATATAGTTCAGCACTACGGCGCGAGCATGTCGGTGACGCGAATCCATAAGTTTATTTCCTACCAAAAATCGCTGAACGCGCCTAAAGAAGATTCCACTTCAAAAATCATGTGTGCAAGCAAAAAAATGTTAGTCTGGAAATGCCAATAAGTATCTGGGTTACTTAGTTATTTTGTATTCTTAACAACCTACACGATCAGCTGATATAGCAGTAGTAAAAAATATGTCTACCGACACCGGATTTATTCTCAAATATTTATGTCTGACTGGCGAACTAAATATTTTTTTTTTCCCAGTCAACATTCCTATTGGATAGTTTAGCACAAAAACGTTAAATACAACTGTTTTATTATGTTAGTGCTAGTAATAAAAAGTAAACAAATATAACAGCTCACTGACCTGGATCAATATTGTCAAAGCCATTCGTCGTTTGTTAACTACGTTGGTATCGATCAAATATCAGATGCTTTGCGATTGGACTAGGTAACATAGCGTAGTTAGAAAGCTTCCGGCTTTAGTCATTAAAGTAATAATAGGCATATTCACAAGCCATTGGTACAGGGGAATTAATTGTTTAGCAAATTGGCACACAATTTGCCGTGTTATAGCCAGTTCATACAAACGTCAAAGAATTACAGACGTAAGTCTATTCAAATCAATACTTGATTTGAACTTTTGTTCGCTAAAGGTCAAATTCTTAAAACGGCAAATTCTCATAAGGGCACATTCTCATAAGGGCAAATTCTTATAATGGCAAATTCGCATATGGGGAAATCAAATACAGCAACGTACACAAGTTTTAGGTACACTATGTTTTCCTAACAAAAAGCCGTTCGTTCCCGTATGACCCGCGTAAAACAAAAAGTGTACCTTGCAGTGAATACATTTTTGCAAGCAACTCGGTTGAAATAGGTTAGGTCAGAACTGGTACCAACAGCGCGCGAGCCGAGCGAGCGTAGCGAGCGGTGCCTCGGGAGCGGCTCTTAGGTACACTATGTTTTCCTACCAAAAAGCCGTTCGTTCCCGTATGACTCGCGTAAAACAAAAAGGTGTAAACCTTGCAGTGAATACATTTTTGCAAGCAACTCGGTTGAAATAGGTTAGGTTAGAACTGGGACCAACAGCGCGAGCCGAGCGAGCGTAGCGAGCGGTGCTTCGGGAGCGGCAGGCGAGTGCTACTTACAAGTTGCTCGCAGAAATGTTTTCACCATCATTGTCTAATTATCCGTGTTTTTGCAATATCCCTAGGGTTTTCGCGAAAATTTGAATGATCAAATCATCTTCCGACAATATACGTAGTTTATATAATACTCACCTACAAGATTAAAAAATAAATCACATATAAAGTTAGGAAAATTAATTGCTTACCATAATCAGCCTACAATTGTTCCCACTGCTGTTACACAGGCCTCCTTTCTTCGAGAGGGGGTGGGGCGGGCCCAATGCGGGTTGGTAGATTTCACATGTCTTCGAAATTTTGGTTCTAAGTTTTTAGTTTCCTCACGATGTTTTCTTTCACCGTTTTGAGAGCAGCGGTGATGGAACACGACCACGACCCCAACCATGACCACGACCTACAAACTCGTAAGTCGGAGCCGTTACCTCTGGGTCACCATTGTTTTTTTTTTTTTATATACCGGACTTTCCTGTTCACTCAAAGCCTCCAGCCAGGGTCATAAACTATTCTAAATTAAAACTAGGCGAACGCTCGCTCGCACCCCCTGTGGGGTACGGATCTCGGCTTTAGGTGTCGCTGGGGGGAGGACAGCAAGATGGGACAGGCTGGATCAAACATATATTATTATTAGTCTGGGAATTTAAAACTACGGGCTCAGCTTCGACGCGGGCTGGTGCATCGTCGTGCAAGGGTCGGGGTGTCACCATTGCTCCAACCTTAGGATGATAGACAAATTACGAGGTGGACTATACAAATCTGTAGGTAAATCGAGCCTCCAGTGTTATAGTACCGTATTAAACTGCCAATTACCCTAATGAGTTAATTAAACATGCTTGTTAAACCGTGGGCTAGAGGTAGGTGAACCACAATAGTGCACGCGGTTCAGTTGACCCGTGCATTATCGATTCACTGTCAACGCCCCTGATCGGCAAAACGTGGTTTACTGTTCAATGTTTGGTGACTAACCTTTCCAACATAGGTACTGATCACACTATTTTTCAACCTATCCCATACTATTAAAACGAGCAATATTTTTGTATAAATATACAGGGTGGCAAGGACATCGACGCGAAAACTGTTAACATTCTGAACCCCTTTCTTTTTTCTGTTTTTTTGTTTTTTTGGGTGGGAAATGATCAAATAACTTCTCCCGCTCTAGGCGGAGCGGGAGGGCGTGTCAGACTTTTACTGACTTAAACCCACCCGTGTTCCTTCCATTGCATGTGTGCCGGGGCCACCGATATCCCTTTCGGACAAACTCGCAACCCTGGCAGATTCTGAAACCCCAGTGTACAATTTTTCGTCGGCTATAACAAAAAAAAACTGTTGTTTCATAGAAAAGTGTTATTCCTACGCGGTCGAAACGTATGACAGCAAAAAATTGTTTTTTTTTTGTTTCGCTTTTGCACACGTGACACTTTTGTTACAGTGCAGTACAGTACAACATGAGCTCAATAAATGGATCGTCGTCAATCTCGCACTAGTGTGATGTCGAGGTTCAGTATGTCGCATAAGCGTGCATTCGAACTATGGTGAGTCGCAGTTCAGTTTTGTGACATAAGCGTTAACGGCTCATGCATAATCCATTTGTCGTCGTGACGGTCAAAATGTTACACTTTTTTAGGTCTAGATCTCATTCGCCAGGTGTGCAAAGTATAAAGTGCGATAAGAAAATCCGATAAGTCCTCCTTCTAAAGAGAGTGCATTCTGGAAGTGGGCCACGACGCAAATAACTATAAAAAAATTCGCTGTTTTTATTAACCGACGAAAAAAAAGGAGGAGATCCTCAAGTCGACACGCATAACTTTTTATTGAGTAGTCCTATTTGAACGATTCTTATTCAAATTTTGAGGCGGTGCCAAACACATTAAACGAAGATACATCAAGATCATCCGTTACCATTTTACGCTACCTATAGGAAATTAATTTGTTGGATGGGCGCCGCCTCAAAATTTGTTACTTAAATAAGTTTAGGTGCTTAGTTACACTAGAAGGTTATTTTTTATTTTTCGCTTTTCTTTGGTTTTAATTTTTTGTAATTTTTATTTTGTTTTATATTGCAATATTACTGTATGGAATTATGAAATATCGCGACCTAAAATATTGATTATGAAATGCAAAAATTAATATCGTAATACTGTATATTTATTTTTACATGTAAAAAATGTATTTGAAAAATTTCCAAATGCTCTAAAATTTCCATACTCTACTTACACCTTAAACGGTTACAACATTAAATACAGTGTTATAATTGCAATTCATTATTAATATTTTAGTTCATTATAGAGCTATATTTTATATTTCCATACAGTTATAGTAACAAATTAATGAACACAGGTGAATATTTGACAGATAATAAGACAATGCAAGACATTGTCATTTGACATTTAAGTAGGTACACGAAATAATTTAGTTACAAAAAAAAAACTCAATCATTTTGGTGTTCTCTTAACCCTAAAATATTAGATTATGGTGGATTGAACGCGACAATACTATGTGTGTAAAAACAACACATCAAATTAAACACCGTTCTAGATGAAATACCAAATCTAATGATGATAATAAAACCCATAACAAATACACTATCGAATCCACAACCAACACGGTGTTCAGCTTCAAGTTTTGATCCGCAGTTATCGCAGTAATATAAAATTCAAATGTGGAACGAAATAGGAAGCGCCAATTATCGGATGTATTATTCATTCGTAGTGCAGTCGTGTCGTCCGTACCGCGTCATGATATGACAACTATTTAATTTCAAATAGAGAACGAAGAATTATGTGCCAGCCATGTTTGGAATTTTAATAATAAAAAGGTTTTAGTGGAAAACAATAGGACTAATAACTGGATGGAATGTTTCTGTGGATTAGATACTCGTACATTTGATTACTTGTTAGCTTTGTTATTTCTAATCTACAATGTGTCATTAAGTTATACATTATACACGCAGAACTTAAAACGAATAACTTAAATTTTGTATTTAATTTATGTGATCGGCTATTAAGGGTTTATAGATATTATGTAAAAAATAGTTTTATCTTTGGAAACGAGAATAATGAAAAAATCTCTAACAAATTAACGAATTTAAGATACCTATCGAATTGAAAAAAGAATACGCATAAAATAGGTAATAAGACTACAAATAATAATAGGGAATAGATTCAACAAACCAATATTTATTTCTTGATTGGCGGGTAATTAAAGTTTGTCTATTTATTAATTGAAGTCTGACAACACTTATAGCGCGGTCACTGTCGGACTGCATAGAAAAGCAAAAGAAGCACGATGACACAACGCTGGTAATTTATTGCAAAATATGAAGCAATTACAAAAAATCTATTGCTTGGACAAAAAGAAAAACAAAATTATTGTATGTATAGGTATTATAATGGTTTTTAATCGTTAAAATAAATTTTGAGAGGCATATTTGTTTTTTTTTTTCTATCGTTTTAAATTATTTGCATTATGTTTTCAACACATTATCTAACTAGCATATCCTGAATAATATCATATTTTTTTTATATTTTGTGTACTACAGTGGAACATATACTTTTAGGCATTATAAAACTTGCGTTTAGCTCCTGTAGTCCCTCTAAAAATAATAATATCATAACTTGCTCGTTATTAGAGCTTTTAATAGTTGTTCAGTCGTGCCGTATTATGTTAATTTATGAGTGCCATTCCGGCAACCATATTTCTTTGACATAACATAGCTGTCATTGTGACATTTAAATGATAGACAAACCATCCCTAATGTGAGGCTATGAAAGAACGAATTCTTCATTTATTTACCGAACAATAATGAACAGTAAGTTGTTTTTTTGTTGAGTCATTGACCCTCACTTATGGCTGATAAATAGCATTAATTTATTTTATACACGACCATGATTTTGTGCCTATGAGAATTGGGATTGATTTGATTTTTATTAAGGTATTTGGACATTTTTTTATATGAATTATTTTAATTTAGTTCAACAGTTACATGGATTATTAGACTTCTAAAAACAACAAAATCATAAGCTTTTATCACAATATTCAATGAATAACTGATAAAAATGGCTCTTTTTTGGTATTTAACAATCCTGTGCTTTTTCCAATGGACAGAAATTAAAACGGAATTTCAGCCCATATGGAAAGGTCCCAAAAATGCCACAATTAAAAACAAAACAATTCTAATTTCTCAATCTAACAAGAATGCCAGCGCCTCCACCAGAGGTATGCATTAATTTATTCATTCGCGTCGCAATCAAAGCGTGGCGGAAGCGTGAATAACGATTAAAATGTTGACTTACCGAAAAATTCACTTGCTCCCGAATATCGCGATTTCAGTTACCTACGTAAAAAGTTCTTCTACAGGTGGAATTCTAAATAATTGAATCCCGAATACCGGGAACGCCTCGATCTGTGAACCGTGTAAGTGTTACAGCCTGTAATGATAAATCATTGTCGTGTATCTGGGACATGGAATTTTGTGTTACCCTATGATTTCGGAATAAGGAAGGAAATGTGAAAGCCGTTTTCGTAGATGGGAATCATCGTTTTTGTGATCAAAAATTTTATCTAAATCTTTGCAGTCAGCCGCGTGATTTTCGGTGAAAAATGGGCTACCATCTCTTTTTGTGGGTTTTTGAGTATTTGCTTATGAAAAAGGATCAAACTTGCTCTACGATCAGCAACCCCTTTTCAAGCATGGTTATTTTAGGAAGGTTTTCTCCTTTAGAATGAAGGATTGTTTCAGTCCTCGGGAGTTAAAGTACAATTTAAAAATGAGGTTATAATAGGGATTTTAGCGGTATGAGGAACAGGGCGTAAAGTTCACTCATCCCCCATAGAAAAGGGAGGATCCTCCAACCAGACGGGTGTCGTGTCTGGCGGGCTTCTGCCCAGAGGTTGAAGTTGGGAGATTGTATATTTATGTCCATCGCGCGGTAAATTCTAATTGCGCGATGCAGGATTTGTGTGACGTCAGGTCTTTGATGCGTAGTTCGCATGTGGCGATTGTAGATGCCGCCACAGGGATGTTGACCGAGGGAAAAAAAGAAGTATTTAGTCCGTCAGTCAGATAATAGAAAAATATTAGGCACGTATTTTTTGCTTTATCATATTAATAAAAAATGTCAGTATAAAATCACAAGTCAGTATAAAATCTACCAGGGAGTGACGTCATGCCACATTTTAACGTATTGCCTACTCAGTGTTTTGCCGTAATCTTTTGATTAAGTAAAAAAAAAGTAAAAATACGTGTCCAATACTTTTTAATAAATTACATTTAAAGTCGCTACGTCACAAGTCAGTATAAAATTTACCGCGGAGTGACGTCTTGCCACATTTTAACGTATTGCCTACTCAGTGTATTGCCGTAATCTTTTGATTACGTAAAAAAATAAAAAATACGTGTCCAATACTTTTTAATAATGTAGGTACATGACGGACAAAAAAAAAAGTATGTTTAGTCAACATCCCTTTTGTATATGGCCCTGGAATCTTCAAGGCTCATAATGAATAGGTAGTAGTTTCGTAGACAAATGAGTTTCCTTTTCCTTTGTTTATTCCGAGTATGAGGTCGAATGCGTACGCGGCGTATCCTTACTATGAAATCGCATTTCAATCATTTATGGCTCACTGCACTTGACTTTTGCAAGCTGCAATAATATTCTAGTTTAATCACTGCTTACGGCTCACGCCGGGCCCATCGGGCTAAAGAAAGAGAGGAAAGCCCATAAGCTCACTGGGTCGATGAAATCGTGAAAGTCGGTGGCACTCGCTGGATGCGCACAGCAGGAGAAAAAGACTGCTGGTCATCTCTAGAGGAGACCTTTACCTTCTAATGAAAGGGGTTCTTGGTATAAAAAAACTATCAAATCGACAAAATTATTATAACAATTATAAAAATGTAACAATGTCAATAAATAATCATAATAATTTTAATATCAATCAATACTTATTTAATAATAGAAGAGCTCGTGCTGGAGGAGCTCGTGGCTAAGTAACAACAGCCGCACTGGTCGATCCATCAGGTTAAGCTACGCTTGCCGGGGTTGGTCAGTGGATGGGTGACCATCTCTACATACCGAGACTCCTCCGTGCCTCGGAAAGCACGTTAAGCCGTTGGTCCCGGCTGTCATTCGTGGATCTTTGACAGTCGTTACGAGTCGTCAGAAGCCTGAAAGTCTGACACCAGTCTTACCAAGGGGTATCGTATTACCCAGTTACTGGGTTGTGGAGGTCAGATAGGCAGTCGCTCCATGTAAAATACTGGTATTCAGCTGCATCCGGTTAGACTGGAAGCCGACCCCAACATAGTTGGGAAAAGGCTAGGCAGATTTGACTTATTTAATAATAGAAAAGTAATGTTTTTTTTTCATTTATATTGCATTTATTATTAGGTTAAAAAAAAAATGTATTATGACGAATTAGAATGTTAAATTATGATTATAAGCAGTGTTTATATAAATTTTTGTAATTCAAACAGCAAGAAATAAAAGGCTATTTTATTTATTTAAATTATCACTGCTAACATAGGGATGTAAGCAGTTATATTATATAATACATTATAACTAGAGATCGGATATTCGGATGTATATTTACCTAAATCTCGTGATTCCGTTAGGTATTAATACATTTTGTACTTTTTGACAATAGACATACTGGCTAATGTTGTAAAGTAGGTTGCTAAGTTGGCAGAGCACAACTTCATTAAAAAATGTTTACAGTAGGTATACTTATACATTTTTATGTTATCACCGCAAAAGTAACCTTCATAAGAGGGCTGATAAATCGATTCCATACCATGTATCCGATTAGTTGTGCATTCCTGGACTTTGTGGAATTCCAGGACTTTTATTAAGAAAAATAAAAAAAAGAACCGCTTTCTTAATTTCTCAGCCAAAATTTAGCTTTAGGTAAATATGCATCCGAATATCCGATCTCTGATAATAACAGAGGAACAGAAATGTAATGTGAGACTTTAAGAAACAAGCATTTTTACCTTTTTATATTATTCATTTATATAGAAATGAATATTATAAAAAGGTAAAAATGCTTATTTGTAAGACTGATTCGATTACAAAAATTATTTCACTGATTGAAAGATACTCTATTGCCAAGCGCCATAAGCTGTGTCTTCCACGCGAACGAATTTTCGGGCTTACTTACTTTCCTTTTACCCAAATCAGACAGAGAATACCAAACTAGAACTATAATTTAAACAAACACCCCGTCCCTTCGCAAGTAAATCTCAACAAGTCAAAGGCGGGCATCAATTTTAATTGTTTCAGAATTGTATTCATTCCAGCAGTGGAATAAACTTAAACATTAATGGAGTTTTACATTAACATCATGTCGCGTGCGGCAGATGCCTTGAACTCAGTTCGCTTCACTGCATATTGCCAAAGATTACATAAATACAGAAGATACAACTCATTAATCACCTTAACAGAAACCTCACGTTCGCAAAAATTGTGTTTGAATATAGAAGGTGAACAAAATAAGAAATATAATCGCTAATTTGTTTCGGAAACATTTGAATGTGCTAAATGTAATGAATGAAAGCAATGAAGCAGCAAACTGGTGTTACTGGTAGTAGTGAATTGAAATCTGATAAAGATAAAGATCATTTATTTGTCCAAAACAGGAGTATACACACACATGACATGCATGATGATCACGTTACAGTCTTACCAAAACAGCTAGCATTCATTCTGCTAAGTATGAAACGAGGTAAGTCTCTGCATCACGCGGTCTTAGCATTCAACAACAATATATCTGTTGTATTAGCGTTGATTTGTACACTCTGCATGAGGCCCCTTTAGAACTTATTGAAACTGAAGTTGTTCCTATTACGAAAAACTAAAAATATCTCGAGCATGGTGAACTATCGGCCTATTTCCTTGGCTACAATAGCTACTGACGATTTATGGGATTTCCTGTAAGTCTTCTTCAGCAAAAGTTATGCCTGACTCTATGAAGAAAAACATGGCTTCTATTTGCCAACTCATTTTATGTTTTCCATCTTACATATTTGGCAACATGAGTCTTCTGCCAATTCTTAATCTGTGACATCGCTAACACGAACAATGTGTGCTTTAAATACCACAACTATAAATTAATTATTTTATGTAGGTACTAGTTCGTTTAGTGCGGAATAAAATGAAGTTTGTTTTCGGTTTCATCACATAATTATGACTTTATGAGTTATGAAAGATTTCGTGAATTAGGTTAGTAGGTTTTTGCATGTTCGGGATAAGTAAATTACACTTTAATTTAATAATTGTACAGGTGTTTTAAATCCAACGCCGTCCTGACACATACATTTTTAATCATGTTACACGTGACTACATGAAAAGTTATTTTTCGTAGTGTTTATTGTGTTAATTTTTTTTTGCCTGCCTGATTCTATCCTTTTTTTTTTTTTGAGGGTGGAAAATCATCAAATGACTTCTCCCGCTTTGGGCAGAGCGAGAGGGCGTGTCAGACTTTTACTGACTAAAACCCACCCGTGCTCCTTCCGTTGCCTGTGTGCCGGGGCCGCGATATCCCTTTCGGACAAACCCTCAACCCCAGCAGACATTGGTCCTTACAGACCCCGTCAGTTGGTGCTGACATCTCTTTGAGGCGCGCGTGGAACACAACGCGCCGTCGACCCGGGCCTGGTCCTTATCGGACGGCGAGCTGCCCATTGCTCACCGTCCGCAAGCCCGCGCCTACGGTGGTCGGAAGTCGGCTCGTGACTCCCGACGCCCGGAGCATCTCCTGCGGCGACTAGGGGCGCGAGACTTGATTTTATCCTATGATATATTTATGCATAATATTGGCTATTAGAAGCCATTTTAAGCAAAATACCGACACTTTAAAATTTAAGCTCCTGTTTTTCCGAGACCCTTTTTTCGATCCACAGTGGTGTCGTTTCCTCGCCGGCGCGCGGCGGTGGCACAACTGCCTAAGGTAAGAAAATAGTATAACCAAGTCGATCTTTGAAAAATACTGATAGATGAAGAAAAAACGATAAAAAGAGTGGGTAACGATGAAACTATTAAAAGAGTAAAAGAGTACTCGTAGCTAAAACGCCTCCCAATGCTGATACAGTCGTACATACTGCTTATGGCCTACTTTAGAAGGGAAATAGAGCGTGAAGACACGGTACTGATGAGTGTTAAAATTAGGACATTGACAAGACATTATGCAGGGACAAACCTCTCGTGAAACTTCACCTTCTTAACACTTAATAATTTTATCAAAAGTAACTTTGAAAACAAATTCAATTTAATTTATTTATTTATGATTGTTCCCCCCCACCCCTTTCTTATATACTTGTACATATTATTATTATTATTATTTTAAGTCTGTTAGTTTTTAAATTGTTTCTTGTTATTGAGAAATTAAATTAATATATATAATTTATATATATTATTCATTTATTTCAGACAAATTGTCCATAATTTTACACACACAAATTTAAATTTTAAACTATTCATATCTATTTTAAATTAAACTGCCCAAAAACCCAAATAAAATTGTGATTCATTCAATTTAAATATTTGACAATACATTAAAAAAAAAAAAAAATTGACAAAAAAAATTATAAAAATGTCAGAAAGAAGAATGAAGAATTATTTATATGTGTGGGTACAATTATAGTCCCATCTCCAATGTATATTTTGTTTTGTTTCACATCTTCTATACAAATAATCTATTCTCTTTTTATACTTTTAATTAGAATTCAAGTGTTTGTTTATAATGTCAAAATAACTGCTTTTTACTAAATTGTCTGCCTGTCTGTCTGTTCCGGCTAATGTCCGAAACGGCTGGACCGATTTTGACGGGTCTTTCACTGGCTGCCACCTAATGTTATAACTACTTCATTTTAGTAAAAAAATTACGAGTCTACGCGAGCGAAGCTGCGGGTAGCAGTTAGTATACTAATAATGTATTAGAATAATAATAAAAATTTTCAACAAGTAGGGAAAACTCGTTAGTGGCTAACGGATTAGTTTTATTATTATATGTGTCGGAAGTTGGACTGACCTATTTTTTTTTTTTTTTGGTGGGAAATCATCAAATGACTCCTCCCGCTCTGGGCAGAGCGAGAGGGAGTGTCAGACTTTTACTGACTAAAACCCACCCGTGTTCCTTCCGTTGCCTATGTGCTGGGGCCGCGATATCCCTTTCAGACAAACCCGCGACCCCAGCAAAGTTGGACTGACCTTGCATTAGAAAAAAATTGTTCAAATTGTCTGGTTTGGCGAAAGTTATCAATTTAGCCAAAAAATGCCCATTTTCGTCGCCACCTTATATCTCCCCATGGGAGTCGTTTGAAGCAACTAAAGGATATCGCATGGATGGACAGCTTCATCCCCCTCACATTATGATGAGACATCTTGATTTCCCTAAGGAGATCAGGTCAAATAGTATATAACCAGAAACTGGATATAGGATGAATGAATAAAACCTGAAATCTAAAAAGGCCGAATCTGTGAGGAGTACGCGGGCAGCCATGGCCTTATGTATAATGTCGCGAAAAGCCAATACATGGTATTTCAGGGAGGCGCCAAATGCCCACAGCAAGTACCTCCAATTCGCTTGAACGGTGTAACGATAGAACGGGTGAACCAATTTAAATACTTGGGGCACTGGGTAACAGCCGATCTGAAAGACCATGTCGACATTGAGCGGGAGCGGAGGGCACTGTCTAAGAGAGCAAATATGATGGCCAGGAGGTTTGTACGTTGTTCAAGTCAAGTTAAAATAACACTTTTCAAAGCTTTCTGCACCTCCCTATACACGTGCAGCCTATGGGCATCATACTCACAAGTTGCTTACAGTGCCCTTCATGTTCAATACAACAACGCGTTCAGGGCAGTGTTGGGGCTGCCCCGCTTCTGCAGCGCCTCGGGCATGTTTGCGGAAGCGCGCACCGACTGTTTCCACTCCAACATGCGCAAGCGGTGCGCGTCCTTGCGATGTCCTGGTGATGATTGCTCAGCGACTGGATTGCCCCTACGTTGGGCATTGTTGTAGCAGGCATACATATTACTGGTGCTTGATTTGTAATTTTATGTAAGTGATAACTATGTGTGTATTGTTTGTAGTTAATATGGGCCAAGGACCTGAAATAAATGTTTTATTTTTTATTTTTTTATCATATATTTAAATTTTTAAATATATTTAAAAAATCATGTAAAGATAAATTGAGGTCCGCCGGTGTCGGGAGCAGGTCGAAGCTACCGGTGGTTAGGGCCACAGAGAAAGGAACCTCCTCAAAATGCGAGCCGTATCGAGGAGTACTGCCTTCTGAATCAGGCCTTAGATCCAACCGCATGAGAGCCTCGATTGATGTTGGTGGAGGCTTTCGGCCATCAGGCCCTATTATTATTTTATTATCATTATCATCATCTGAGTAGTCTAACCGGATGCAGCTGAATACCAGTATTTTACATGGAGCGACTGTCTATCTGACGTCCACAACCCAGTTACCAGGTAACACGATACCCCTTGGTAAGACTGGCTGTCAGACTTTTGGGCTTCTAACTACCCGTAACGACTATCAAAGATCTACAAATGACAACCATCATTATGTAGATAATAATATTGAATTACTCATGTCTGTGGAGTTACACCAGTTCGTAAATTAAATTTTAACTTATTTAAAATCGCTGAACTACTACTAGAAAGTACTTATAACGGTTTTGAGGCGAAAAGTCGCATTGCTGTTAGTCTAGTATTCAAATATTACTCTTGCCCCTGCTACACAAAACATGCCAAGCGGAATCTTCATCACCAGTCACCTAATCTGAATTCGCAATTCATTAGCCAAACATGTAAACAAACACGAGTTTTAGGAAAACCAACTGTAATTCCAACACATAAGGTTCAGTTTGCGGTACAACTTCATATTTTTTATGACTTTTTCAACAGTACTAGCCGGTCTAAAATCAACTTTATTTACACTTGCATAAAGTTGATGTTTGTCTAAGTGGAAAATTCGTGTTAGTTTACATGTTTGCTAATAAGTTGCGAACGCAGATTACATAAGTTCGCTCCACGTCCATTTTTTTAACGATGTATTATCTCACTGCAGGGCAAATGCCTGCATTTTCGCCTTGCATAACTCCCTGTCTGAAGCTGCTAAGGACCAGTCTTTATTAAAAGAGTCTAGCTCTCCACATCTTTTTTTTTTTTTTTAGGTTGGGAAATTATCAAATAACTTCTCCCGCTCTGGGCGGAGCGGGAGGGCGTGTCAGACTCTTACTGACTAAAGCCCACACGTGTTCCTTCTGTGTTGGCTGTACGTTGCCAGGGGCCACGGTATCCCTTTCGGACTTTCCCGCGACCCCGGCACGCATCGGTCCTAGCGGACCCCGTCAGTTGTGCTAACATCTCTTTGAGGCGCGCGTGGAACACAACGCGCCGTCGACCCGGGCCTTATCCTTATCGGACGGTGAGCTACCCATTGCTCACCATCCGCAAGCCCGCGCTACGGTAGCCAGGAATCGGCCTGCGATTCCCGACGCCCAGGGCGTCTCCTGCGGTAGCTAGGGGCATGAAGGCGTGAAATTTGCCTTTCCCTCACGCGTTCCGCCTCTTCTTTCGCGCGCATTAGTGCTTCGCAGAAGGAGGTGACGGCTTCCCACTCCCTCTCGCTCCGTACCATGGCCTTAACCAGGGCCGGGCGCGAGAGATCACTGCCGCCGATCGCCTCCACAAGGGGCTCTTCACACCTGCGTCTTCAAACCTACTGCGATGTCGCTTATCATTCAGTGGGTCGTGAGTTTGGCCCACTAATCGTTTGACATGCGGCAGTGTGCAGTTAGGTAGAGTGATCAAAATAAAAACAAGCCAAAAAATAATACAGAAAATGTTACACTGTTGAACGAATTAAATACGAGTATTCCAAGGTGACCTTTGCTGCGATTGTTCGCAGCCCCTTATCGCGCTGATAACGATCCTAGCCGAGGTTGACCGAGCAGTAATCCTATATAAGTGGGGTTGTCGGGCCATGTGGCTCACACTGCATTCGGCGCTTGACATGGTAATACGTCGTGTCCGGGTTCGCAACAAGTCAATCGTCATCCTGAGGATGCCTCTTTGAGAGGTGAAACACGAGTCAATATCTTACTGGGTTCTTTATGACTCCTTAAGAACAGTTAAGCGGATTAGGTTGCTAAATATACGTCGTCTATTGTATTTTATCATGGATTTCCGCAAAGTCACGCCTGAGTCAATTAACTAACAAGGAATCCTAAACCAATAATCACCAAGGCGCCCACCATAAATCAAGAAACACTCACAATCAAGAAGACCACCATAAATTCCGACATCAATCAAAAATACCGGCTAAACTTTTTCCAATGCCGGTCTCACGTGTCATTGGGTGGACTGGTACACTCGAATAAACTTTTGATTGTATTACGGATCCATTGTTAAACTAGGACCAACTTTTGATTGCGACCCAATTAAAAATAAAACTCGTACGACTGCGGCTCCACGTGCCAGTAAATTTTTGAAATGGCAGCTGTGCAAAATTTATTTAAATAAATTAATATTAATTATTTATTAATTTAAATAAATATTTATCCATTAAATTATTTAAAAATAACTTTTTCTGCTGAATTCAGCATTATAACAGACAGCTAAAATGAAAATAATAAAGTCTAAGTACAGTGGACTGAAAGTGGAACCGCCTTCTTCTTGACAATTGTTCTCTCAGTACGCCTGTTATAATGCTGACTTCGGCAGACAAAATACTTTGATATTGGTAAAACAAAACGTTAATAAATACTTCGGGCTACAAAGTCAAAGTCAAATCATTTAATTCAAATACAGGCACTTATCAGGCAGTTTGTATGTCAAAATTTACAAGAAAATAGAATTGATTCTAGTCCATAGGTCATGTAGTTTTGTATGGAGAAGAATGGGCGAGAAACTCAACACTTACTCATTTAAAATGTTTTACAAATTCCGCAATTTTACCACCAACAATTTTACCCAACATCATTCTCATTTTTCAAAAAGACAGGGTGAATTTCACCAATAAAACTGAACGCGATCAGCACATAAACCATGTTAAAGGCTGTCAGTGTCATTATTTTCTTTGGAATATTGACACTGACAGCTCTTAAGCGAGGTTTAGATGTGCTAATCGCGTTCAGTTTCATTGGTGAAATTCACACTAAATAATACCAAACTCATATATTACTTGTTTCGCATTACTTCAGCTACCTCATCGCTACTCATTAGTTATTAAAATTACAGCGAGGCAACTTTAGTCGACGTACAAACTGAGATTGACGTAGAAACATTGTCACGTGGTATGCAAATCATGAAGGATAAGTTCCAAAGAGTTCGTCACTCGTCTCCTGTTGGGAGTTACTTTGGTAGTGGGGCTATACTTTGATGCATGGATGGATAAATTGGAACAGCTAAAGGTTTTTTATATTGTGATTTTGTATGTTAAAGTGGTAGGTATAAGGGTCGGCGCTCACTTGGTGAGGCGCAGCGCAGTACGGTTGTCACTATTTAACAAATATCGACCTTGCATCAGTTGAAATAAAGTAGAGACTAAATAAACTTCCATTAGCTCGACAGCGTATCTAAGCGGAAAAAGGTGCGCGTCTCAGGTTATTTATTTTCGACTTTATTTTAAGTCAGATAATGTTGATATTTGTTTGGCAGTGACAACCGTGCTGCGCTGCGCCTCGCCAGATTTGCGCCAGCCCTTAGTGATGATTATTTAATTAATTACGGAATTTATGTTACAAAATATATAAGGAAAATATTTTGTCGAGACAGTTTTTCTTTAGTCTTTTTTTTCGTAGTTTTCATTAAATTACAATTCAAAATTTAAAAAATCTAGAATGGAAGTTACTTATTATTGCCATAATCATTATGTTATTTCATAGCTAAGCTAGTGGAAAAAAAGTTTATTTCAGAAAAAACCTTCAGAGACTTATTTTATCCTATCTGAAAAACCCGACAAAAGTTACGGTTAACATTATTTCGAATGGAAAAAGCTTTTTGTGGTCTTACGAAATAAGCTTTCGGTTGAATTCTTAAAGACGCGTCGCGTAAGTTAGCTGCGTCCCTAATACGAAAATAAAGCCGCAAAAGGAATCTGTAAAATATCTTTAAAATGGTGGTCGCCCTAATGCATGAGAAAGTTTTAACTCAGTGGTTTTAAAAATTCAAAGGCACAACTGACATTGGAGTGTCGAACCCCTATTAACATTAAGCAAGTCACTTTCACGATGTTCCTCATCGGAAAACTTTATATTATTCTTTGGAATTTGATACTGAAGATTCTTTAGATGTGTATTTAATGGTTCCGCCTTCGACCCGGTTCGAGTTCATGAACGATTTTATAAAGGAGGAGGATTTGAGTAAAGTGGTACGACTAAAATGTTTTGAGAGAGTTCGTAGGAGTTTTAGAGTAAGTATTTTGTCCAAGTTCATATGATATTTCCATTTATTTTGAGTTAATAATTTGATGTTTGATTTTATTGTATTTTATGTTATTTGGTTTTATCTGATGATGTTTGGCAATGGGTGTTTTATATACCTACCTGATTTAAATGAATTTGTTTAATCAGTTTGTGAAATAAAAGAAGAAATTCTTATTGATTATATATTGCATTAAAGGTATATAATATGTTTTTGAGTGCGGTATGTCCTGAAATACCTTTGCGTTAAACAATATCTAACCATGCATTGCTATGTTCTAATAACAGTTGGTAATAAAGTCTAAGTATAATAATTATGAAGATAAAAAAAAAACTACTATTAAAAGTTCGTTAACCCCTAGACAACGTCCCACTACCTTTTTTAATCAAGACACGTCAGTTGCTTTCCTACTTAGATTTATTTTCCACTTCGATGACTACTAGACACCATAAAGTTACTCGTTAATATACAGGGTGGCATCCCGGGACAGAGGAAAAACTTAACTTCGTTCGGGTCTGTTTTTTAGTAGAGTACCTACAGGGTGGCAGGGACATTGACGTGAAAACTGTTACCATGAATTCAGTAAATGATTCTGAGATATTAAAAAAAAAAACTGCTGTTTCATAAAAAACTGCAATACCTACGCGGTCAAAATGTATGTAACAGAAGATTAAAAAAAAATTACCTACGAAAAATTTCAGCACTTCGCAGCAGGTTCAGATTCATGTACTGAATCCATGGTAACAGTTTTCGCGTCGATGTCCCTGCCACCGTGTAGGTACTCTACCGGAAAAATCAGACCCCAAGTCAAAGTTTTTCCTTTGGTCATAGGATAAATCAGACCCTGACCTTTACACTACCTTTACAACCTCATAAAACTGCTCGTTTCTTCATACGTCTTCGCCCCATAAGTACACAAAAAAGGCATGTGCACAAGAGCGGGAATCCTGTTTTTTTTATAATCAAACACCTTTGTCCTTAAGTGTGGGTAAGCAGACCGTGAACACATGTCTCAGTCGCGTGCCTTACGCGCGCCGCTTTTGTTAAATAATGCAGAAAAAACAAGGGGGCCAGGTCGTGACTCGTGCGGCCATGGTATGTAATTAAATGTTTTTATTATTTTCTTTTTCATGGTAGTAACTTCGGCTGGTAGGATGAACATGGCGTGGGGTAATCCTAACTATCGTAACTAATATTATAAATGCGAAAGTGAGTTTGTTTGTTACGCTTTCACGCTAAAACGGCTGAACGGATTTGGATTAAATTTGGTACATGGGTACTTTTATCCTTGTAGTAAGTTCCCATAGAATAATATGCGGCCTCCACGCGGGCAAAGCCACGAACAAAAGCTTTTTTTTTTTCAACTGATGTGGTACTAGTTATATTGTATAAGCCGTAGAGTTAATATACTACCTACAGTAACTCACTTCCAAAGCGATTCCAACTCGATGGGTTTTCTCGCCTATTTGGTCCTGATTTTTGGATAACTATAACAAAGTTAGTCTGGGTTGGCTACACAGTGGTAGTTGTTTTCTACGTTTTAGAAATGATACTCTAAAATGTGAATAACGCCCCAAGATTGGGAATATTAGATAATACGAGACCTTATTTGCGTAACACACTTTGAATCACAATGCGATTGGTACTAAATAAAAAAAAACAAATGCATTAGATTTAAATTACCTAATGTTAAAAGTAGCGAATGTGACATCATAATGAATTTAGAAAAACTAGAATTTATTAGTCAAACAGTTTTCCTAGGAATCACGCTGGACGAGAAATTACAATGGGCCTCATATAACATCAATCGTTAAGCTCGGCCGCTTATGCTGTTAGAAAGATAAGACAGTTAACAGATGTAGAAACCGCGCGTTTGGTCTATTTTAGTTACTTCCACAGTATTATTTTACCCCACAGTAAAATGCCATACGACATGGCATTTCACTGTGGGGTCGGGCTGCTGACATTGAATCCATCTTTATTTTACAAAAGAGAGCTGTCAGAGCCATTTATAATCTACATCGTCGCGAATCTCAGGGAACTATTTAAAAAGATTAATAATAAGACGGTACCTGGCCAATTCATTTATGAAAATACGAGTATTATGTATGTAAAAACAAATCTACATATTTTTAATAAAAATAAGTGATAGACATAATTTTAATACTAGAAATAAAGATAAAATAGATCAAACCATTTTTCAGATTATCTAAAGTACATACATCTTTTATGGGGTACTGTGTTAAATGTTACAATAAATTACCTTGTGATATATTACAATGAAATGAAAGAAAATTTAAAACTCATGTAAAAAAAAGTACACTATGTAAACAAGCATATTATAAATTAGAGGATTATATCCAAGATAAGAATGCTTGGAAACATGCTGGTCCTGCTCCATAGGACAATTTAGAGTCCAGACAAAATCAAACAGGTTGCCACTTTAATTATTTAATTTATTTATTTTTTATAACACTGATTTTACATTCTGTGATTTCTTGAACTCACACACTGACTTTATTAGTGTTACTTGTTAAAATGTTAGGAATATCGTTTAATTTAACAATGTTTGTAAATATGTGAGCACCATATCACATAATTAATTTATCTGTCATTGCTTCATTTTTCATTCATTTTTACCTATCGTGGTATAGTAATCTTTTTAGAGATGCATCGTCTTCACATTTAATTATTTATTTAATGTTTACAAAATATTGTAAAAACATTTACATTTTTCTTCTTTTTCTTTTTTAATTTGAATTTTTGAAGTGAAATAATATGCTTGACTTTGACTTTGAGAGTTTTGACGGATATTGCTAATCCATTGGCATTTATCCTTTTGGCTTGTAAATATTATGTAAAACCATAAATGGTGCATGTTGTGTTAGCCTGTAAGTAATTGTTGCACTTATAAACGTATTAATAAGAAATTTATTTTAAATGTAGTGTGTAAACAATTGTTGGCTAACCTAAATAAATAAAAAATTGCTTCATGGGTTTGAAAAATTCGTCTGCTCAACAATGTAAATAACGCAGTGGAAGTGGGTGAACTGTCAAAATGAAACATTGCGATCAATTGTCATTTTATTTGTGTTACGCAATTATCGAGTAAAGGCTCCCGCGGACAGGTGCCATGCTACTCTGGTGGAACAATTTCTACGGAAATTGTTCTACCGGAGTCGCGTTGCGCCTGTCTGAACCTTAAAGCCCCAAGATTGGTATTATTAATACAGCAATAGACCTGTTTTACTCCGTACATTATAAGTAAGATAATGCATACAAAGTTCACAGCTGTTTGTTAATAAAACAACCGCAAATTCCACCGCATCCGAGCGCTCCGGAAGAAGCACACTTTGTAAGGCTACCTTACTCTGGTGGAACAATCAACTGCACCGTACTGGACGGTGCAGTTGATTGTTCCACCAGAGTAAGGTATGATGACTTCAGAGAATGCCATATCTTCTTGTAATCAGTGTACACCCTTTTAAATTTATTCGAGTATTGCGTTTCATTAAACGAATAATGTTTAAAATAATAATCGGACTCTCTCGTATAATATTATAAACGCGAAACTTTGTGAGGATTGATGGATGAAGAATGGATTTTGTTACTCTTTCACGCAAAATCGACTGAATGGATTTGGGTGAAATTTGGCACACAGATAGTTTATAACCTGGATTAACACATAGGATACTTTTTATTCCGATATTCCCACGGGATCGAGACTTATGCGGGTGAAACCGCGGGGCACTGCTAGTCTAACATAATTTGACCTTATGGGCGTTGGTGGGAATACATTGAAAATTCCAGATATCGGGGTTTTTTTTAGAGGCGATCAATGTGAGTGGCACATTCTAGGATTTACATCAAAAATAGTGCAAGGAATGGCTTATTGAAAATTAAAATGTATATTGTTTAACAACCAATATTTCGATTCAGAAGAGTGTGCATGGAGTTTCTTACCCGTTCTTCTTCATAGGTACCATCGAAGAAGTTCATATCTATACACCGTAAGGACTATTTCTGCTTGTAGCTCTCGGCCGCAATAGAACCGGGGCGGTGACAGATGTGGTCATCGTGTTCACTGGATTTTGTTTTCAAACTGCTTAGATATGAAGTTCTTCGATAGTACCTACTACGCTTTGGAATGGGCAACTAACTTCATCTTTCTGACTAATCGACTCCTTGGTAATTCAAAAATGCCTGTAAACGGTGCTTTGAGTTTGAGTTTGAGTAAAGATCGAACTCACTACAAAATTCTCGCGTCGGTGTGCTAAATCTTTGGGTTATTGTCACTTAAATCATTTCTTCATTTTTCTTCAACCATTTTTCCTCATTACTAATGGATTATGTGACAAGTGCCACTTTCTATTAAGGTCGCTGGATATCTTCCAAGATGTCGTTAATTAGTATCCAAGGCAACCGAGAAATCAATTTACTAACGCCATAAATTCTGTCTTTCTCAAGTAAGAAAACATTATAGCTAATGATATCCTTATTGTAAGTACTTATTTATCATATAATGTATTCTATGCAGATACACATCCGGGGTTTGGTAGTCCGATCACGTCGGTAGGTGATGATTCTTTTCGCAAAAATAGGCTTACACTTGGTATTGGGAGAATATTTATTTGAGACGGATCATCGATGAATAATTTTTAATGGAAATGGTATTTATTTAAGAGGATATTGTTTGTATTTACATTATTTAATTAATAAATGTCATCTCAAGAAGTGCCCATTGATTCTGTTTGTAAAATGCACCTAGTTACGTAGATTTTTGTAAAAAAAATATAATTTTGCACTTGATTGACTCCCACTTTTTTATATCCCCAATTTTTTTTATTTTATTAAATACTAAAATAATAATACTCGTATTTACTATTCTTTTTTAGAACCGTAGTTTACATTACCTAATTCGTAACCACACCATTGCTAAAATATACCTACAATGTACGCAGTTGCACTACATACAAAACGTAAAAGGAACAAAACAAAAAAACAATGGCTTAAGAACAATATAGCGCCAAACGCCGACAGTTACCCGCTATCGCTCCTATCATCAGCAGTTTATTAGACTGCGCACGAGTCGGTCACACCCGATGATTCCGATACAGATGTCCTATACCCGTTTCCCTCACTCCTATGAAAAACGGAGGGGTTGAGTATTCTTGTCTCATTCTTACACCTAACATGTGATTAATTCGAGTACACGTGCCGGAAGGTGCGTGTTTAAATATTCACGATGAATAACTTCGAATTATTTAAACGGATCTCCGGTCAAATGGGTACGTGGCATGCGAATTATGTTATGTGACATAATGTATGAAAGTTTAATGTTAAAAAATATTCATATTAGAGCAATTAAATTGATAAAAATTATAGGAACTTAACACACTGCTGAGTGAAGAGAACAACCAGCCTATAATGTTCCCTTTGGTGGGATACTGGCCTCGTCTCGGTGAGAGGGAGTGGGCCGTAGTTCGCCACGCGGGTCCAGTGCGGGTTGGTAGATGTAACATGTCTTCAAATTTTTGGTTCTAGAACATGCCGGTTTCCTCACGATGTTTTCTTCACCGTTTTGAGAGCAGTGATGATGAAACAATTTACATAAAGCAAAGCATCTGTCTGGATTCGTTCGATAGCGTTACGAGTACCACTGGACGGTGGTAACGGAAATTGTAAATTTGTGTAAAAATTTGAATTATAAATTCTTCACTAATTTCTGATCCAATAACAAAAAATAACTCCCTTTGCTAATTATTTAAAGATTTGGAAAGGACATTGGTGTCAAATTGAAAATCGTGGATAGGAATAAAAAATCCAAAAAAATACTCGAAATACATATATATGGCTATACACAATATATCTTTACGTAGTTTCACTGCCTATCAGCACAAGCATACACTTTATCTCTAAGAAAAAAACGTTAATATTGTACTAACATACTTGCAACCGTGACGAGGGTGGGCAACGAAGCGATGCGCAAGAGCAACGGCCTGTGCAATACTTGCTGAGGCTTTCTTGCAAAACATGTATTTTGTTTGATATTGTTGTTATTGTGCTGGTGGTCTTAAATAGCCGGCTGGTGTTTTGACATATTCCTATAAATATTATATAATTCTTCTTTCTAAGTAGTACGAAGCTTATTTAAGGGATTCTTAACGATCATTATTCTTAGAGCCATATTAGACTATCCTAGAAATATGATCACAGATGTATGAGCCATTATTATCATTATATTTATATTTAATATTTAAGTTTCTCTAGTGAGTCCCTTAGTCGCCTTTCGCCGAAATGAGATGTTACTATTCTTTACGTCTGGCACCACACGGACCATTTATGATCATATTAGTGTAATATGTAAAAATTTAAAAATGATGATAGAATTTGACAGATATGAAATCATATTTGTATGATAAATATATGATAGTGTAATTGGGGCCTTAACTGGCCATATTTAGATTGCCATCGAGAATTGCGTTATCATTAGCACCACTACTGCCCGTTTTCACTGACACTTAAATGAATCCTTAAATAAAAGTGCACTGTTGGATTTTCAACTGTCAGCGCTAAGCCTAGCGTTGAAAATGCAGCAGTACTTTTGTTTAGGGATTCCTATAAGTGTCACTTAGTGAAGGTGAAAACGGGCATAACTTTTATTTATCGTGCAGGTATCGGGGCATTCATTTACGGTTCTATTTTTCTAAATCTAAGTCTATTGAACCCCTAGAACACACGATTGATAAAATAAATATAAACGTAACTAGATCGAAACTTCAAAAGTCATGGACATAATGTGTCAAGTTACAAAATTAACTGTCAAAATTGTCAAATACGTAACCCACTTGACGCTGTCAGCTCAAACAATAACACAGCTCTATCCACATATTGGAAATACAATTTTAACCTCTCAAATTCAAGTCTCGATATCGCCAGTTAAAGATATCATAATTTAATGTCAGTTTGGCATTGTGCCAAACCGGTCTGCTATATTGCCTCTTATATCGCAATTTACTCATTTCTTGACTCGAAAGTAGTCGAAACCTCTTGGTAAAGGTGATTTGGCACTTTCTTTAGACCTTTGCTGACGTCCTTAGTCGGAAATTTGAAATCTGGGGCCTAAAAGGCTCTTAACTCTTTCTTCACCAATCATCATTGTTTTACCTATCACTCGTATCTTTGAGATGGATACTGAAGCTGCTGTAAGATTAGAGAGAAAAGCATACAAACATTATTTTAAAATTTTCTAGGCATCTTCTTCAACCCGTATTCACCATTGCACGCCATTTTAGGACTAACAATACTAGTAGACGCATCAACTCTGAAATCAACTCAAAGGACATAAAAAAAAAGAACTGCAAACATTTTTCTTTATTTATCACAACCAAAATTCATCTAACACTGCCCAAATGTTGCCAACGACTGCAAAACAAAAAAAAACTCCTTTGACAATTGTCATGTCATGTCAAAAGTATATTTTTAATTTCTTTTGTGGACAATACTGAAGATAGTGTAATGAGTCCGTCTGTTGGTCTGTTGACAATAGTACTGGCTGTCACGGTTAGTAACTCAGATAATATAACGCTGGTGTATGCAATATGGCGGAGGGACGCAACTTTCTGCGATGTGCACACACCCCAATGAACTGACGACGAGTTCTAATAAAACTGTTTTGTTGGGAATGATGTAAGTGAAACCAATCAGACCCTTATTTTGTATTCATTGTGGGAGTATTTTAAACAATATCCTTTGACTGTGATGGTTTGTTGATTTGATTTGTAGAAAAGATTATGTCAATGAAAGATAAAAGACTCAAAAGGGAATTCTGAAGAGTCTGTCTTTTCGATTATTGTCACCTACTTCGTGGTGAACGCTTCCGTATCATGATCATTTCTAGTGCCGGCGTGATACTCGCGAATCCAATGTCTCGTAATCAGGTAATCAATGAACGTTAATTACCTACCCAATACCTGTCTAATAAATAATACAGCAGAATCGGGAATTCAATAAAGACCATACCTACCAAAATAATTTCAAACCAAGTATTGCTCCAAAAGGACAGCATAATGTTTTCAAATATTATCGAGTCAAGCTCCCTAAAATTAATTTCTCAGTTGAGATTTATACAAATTACTCGGACCTTAATAAATTAATTCTCTAACTCCGTATAATTTCGTTAATACAGAGCAAGAACGGTTTCCAATAATAACAACGCTGAAATATTTGACGTAAAAACGGGCGAGGAGCTCAAAGGCATCCCCGGAATTGATAGGAAACCACGAAACAATATTCCGGTGGATTCCTCCGTCGATAATATGATGTTTCCGCTAGAACGGCAGCCTAATGCGTCCTCCCGGAATCCCTTCAATTTTGTGCCAGATTATTTTGGGTAAAAATAAAAATGTTTTATACAAATATCTGTGAAACTGATTTTCGTTAGCTTTTGTTCTGTTTGGGTTAAAGAATTGAATGTGGTTATTGTTCGTACTGTTTTAATTTCCACTCGCGTAGTTGGTTCAGACAATAGAGCAGATAAAGAGTGCATTGAACGTGAACGATACTTTGTCTCTTTTTCTTTTTAGTTATTCAAAAGCTGTCCAATATTGTACTGTTATTGAACAAACAGTCACAAACAAAGATCGTTTCATAAATTCCCTTGACAATCAATGAGCACAAAACTGCGTCAGTGAATACAATAATTTAACCCGAATGTATCGATGCTGCTAAAGTTAACGTCGAACATGACAGGTGCCTACCGTTCATCCGAGCCAATTGGCTAGGTATTTATGAAACCCAGCGGGGTCTGACCACTGGTGCGAGAAGGTCCCCAGGGGTGCTGCGGCAAACTCCCCCGTTAATATTGATTCTGCCAATACCACGAAATGTTTTAATTTTTTGTCCTGCCTCATCGGAATTTGAGCCATCCGGGACACAGCCCAGTTATCGTGCCGGGGTCCCGGAGCATGTCGGGATAGATTGGGTTTTTCGCCAAAATTATTTTCCGTTGGATAACATGTGCGTGGACCGGACCGATCTAGAATTTGGTTTGAGTGAAATATTGCATAATATTTCGACATGCTGAAACTAATTGGCGTCCAAAACTGCGATCGCTAACAATCCGGTACACCACCGAGTTTTGGCTCGTTTTTGGATTATCTAAATAAATACACAAGATGAATAATCCTTTTTAGTTTATTAGTCGTTTCAGATAAATTCTTAAGTTAATTTCAGGTTAGATAAATCTAATGTAAGAAAAAAACCAAAACAAAAAAAAGTTATTATTTTGTAAAACTTTGTATGACCCATTAAATATCTGTTCCAGGTGTCCATTCGGTACGGATCATCAACATCCGAGTTCCCGATGTCATTCAATACGGAACTAAAGACTCCGTCACACTGGACTGTGACTTCGTTACGAACAACGTCACCGGTCTAGTAGTCAAGTGGTTTTACATGGATAAGACGCAACCGGTGTACCAATGGATTCCACCGCAGAAACCTCAAGCTCTAGGAATTTTAAGAAATAAAGTAAGCAATGGTTACTGTTTTATATTTAAAAACACACTTAACTGTAGGTTTTATTTATGTATATTACAAATATTTTCGACTTTAGTAAACTAATTTGATTGAAGATTATTTTTGCTCACTTTACCTGATACGAATTTTGTAATAATTTGATGAGCATACAGATTTGGACTCTTCAATGAATGACATAGTACATACTCTGCTTACTGCCTTTGTTATGAGAAATAATAGAGCATTTTTCATTCAGGTGGACTTATCATACACAGTGTCCCACAATCCATACACGCAGCATCGAGCTCTGCGCATCACGTCTCCAGTTCCAGAGCTGACCGGCAACTACACCTGCGTGGTATCCACCTTCCTGGCTGAAGATGAAAAGACCAGGCCGATGACTATATTTGGTTTGTAGAAGATATTACCCTCTTACCATTAATTGATAGTAGCGTAAAGGTACAATTCCGAAGACAAAGAAGGACATTTCCGAATCGTCCGTGTGGTGCCGGACGTAAAGAATAGTACCATCCCATTTCTTCCCGTGGGTGTCGTAAAAGGCGACTAAGGGACTCATTAAGGGACTATGGGCAGCAACGTTCTCTACGCATTCTGCGATCGCCAACCCGCCTGCCAAGCGTGGCGTTTTTCGGCTGAAAGATGATGATGATGACAATTCTAAAGCCAACCGCAGGCGGCAGTAGCACGCTACGTGTCGCCGCGACACGACTGGTTTCTATGAAATACCTTCCATAGCTAAAATTCAAAATCAAAAGTCATTTATTCAAACTAGGCTGAGAATCAGCACTTTTCGAACGTCAAAATTACATAAGACAGTCCCCCAAAAACGCCCACCTTTCACCACTTTCTCGTGCTTAAGCTGGGAAGAAGAAGCGGCGCAACAAACTCCCCAGCAGCACAGCTGTCTGTTCAGTAGCGAACCGTAGTCAGTTTCATAGACGAAAAGCCAGTCGTGACGCGGCGACACGTCGCCTGCTGCTGCCGCCTGCGGCACTGCTTTTCATAGCCTTCTCTTTTATAACATAATGTTAGCTGCCAGCACTGGGCGTATCTTAGCAGAAACTTTGATAATTGACGGTGGATTGTTAAAGCACTGTCGACCAGGTAGGTACTGATAAATTAAATAAAAATCCGTTGAACAGCACTTTCCAAAAACTTCAATTGGTGATCATTTCATAATGAGTTTGAGTTTCCACTATCAATCAAAATCCCAAAATCAACTCAAAAATAAACAATAAAAATTCATCAATCCCTTGAAATCGAAGCAGGAAATGACTGCCTATTAATTATTGACAGTGCACAAATGAAATGCACCGTACGTACAATACGTACATAATAACGAGGTGGCCGCCACTGGCCGCAATACAATGAGCTTTGTGTTGAGACTAAACGGAAATTACTCTGTGGAAGTTTATCTGCAGGTGCATCCAGAGAACGTTATTGTATAGTTTGTTGCAGGTTTTAGTTGCTTATTTTGGGGTTTTGAATATGTATGCCATGCTGTTTTAGTATCACGATTAATTTACCAAAAATATTTTATTATTTACCATAATTTTAATATCGTTTACTTCCTCAAGAATTGGGATATTCAATGCAAAAAGATTTTTTCAAATCCGACTGGCAGTTCCGGAGATTACCCCCTACATATAAACTTACAAACAAATGCCTCTTTATTATAAATATATTAAAATAAATTAGTTTAACTTAAATTAAATTATTTATTTATTTATTTATTTATTATTTATGTACACACAGTAAAATTGATACAAATACGACATAAACATAATTATGAGTACAAAGGTACTGCTTTAAACTTATTTTGACTAAAATTAAATTATTTTGACTAAAATTAAATTATTTTAACTAAAACTAAATTAAATTAAATAATATTAATTATAGATGAATGCTAAGCAAAATAATCTATTGGTTCCTTCTGGTCTTCTTTGTGGTTAGTACAGCTTTTACGGTCCTCAGCCAATCTGAACTTAAATATCTATGACAAGTAGATATAAAAGTTTCGTTCAGTTTTTTCGTCGGTTCTCGCTTACTCGCCATTGGGACGCCAAAAACATTTTTATGTAATTTTTCAGAAAAACTTGTCCACGAAAAAAACATCAGTTCTCCGAGATAATGAATTATTCGTAAAACTCATTAATTCTGCGCGTAATTCATACAAACCAATGTTTTAGTTCCGAATACTAAAAAGACGATATAATATACAAAAGTTAAACAAATTCTGTCTATCTGCTAAAACTTTTCATATTTCATTCTGAAATGATTTGGTCTTTGTAGCCTGATAGAACAGTAATGGAAATTACATCTTGTTCAAGAGAAATAATGAAATGAAAATGCGTTGGTCTAGAAAATTCTGAAAACTTCCTGTAGTAAAATTTCCTTGCGAAACTACAGGTTTTTAATAAAAGCCAACTTTAAGTGTATTATGAAGAAGGTACGGTGGACTAAAAGTCAAAGAAAGCAAGCTAATGGAATACAAATGGCTGTTTTGCTTATATTAGAAAATCCATCAATATTTGAAGCAACAGTACCTACCTACTGTGTCCAACGCATTTATAATGAGCTGGAAGAGACTTGGGAGCCTTACAGACGACAATTAACTGGAGTTGTGCATAAATACTACAGTGATAATGGAATGACTTCAGTAGAATTATGGTGAAGGAGGAGCCACTATATCACTTTACATAGGTGTCTTTGAATTTCAACTACATAATAAGTAAGGCTGGCAATTATTTGTTGAGAAAACATAAACCTCTTGGTCTTACAAGAGTCACTGTAGTGTACATGGCAGCAAATGAATGCCTATATGTATAAAAACACGCTGTTGAATTTTTAACTCTCGGCACCAAACCGAGCGTTAAAAATCCAACACCGCGAATTTATTTCGACATTCATTTAGGTGTCGCCAAGTCTTTTAAAGTGAAAAAAGCATATTAAACTACCATCTCTTAAAAGCAATGCTAATACTAAAACTTCAGCTCCAATCCTTTTCCATACAACCTTATTCCTTGTACAATAGGAGCAGTATCCATTACCGTTCGCGTGATCATAAACAGTAGATATTGTGTTCCTAGAACATAGTCGTTCGCGAGTAAACTATGCAGTCTGATGACATTTACATTATTAACTGATGGGGTAACAGCGACTGTAAAAGATACAAAGTTTTTTTTTCAATAAGTAGTTATCTCTTTTAGGGTTCCGTACCTCAAAAGGAAAAAAAGCGGAAAACTTATAATTATGATCACTTTGTTGTCCGTCTGTCAAGACCCTTTTTCTCAGGAACGCGTCACGAACGCGCGAACGCGAGGTCTACAGTCCCTTAGAGCTCTGAAAAATTAAAGCTTCTAAATTCAAAACTAAAAGTTAAGTTCAAAATTTGGCAACAAGCAAGGTCTCACAGCAAAAGTAAAGGAAAAAGTTCGAAAATTGAAAATTATTTCTTTGCAGACTGAAAATTTTCAATAGCAGCTCGGTGTTTGGATTTGTGCCCGGTTGTTGGCAATAGGCTCGCCCCTTATTACATGGGACTAAAACATAACTGGCAAAATGTTAGACAGAGCTGTACTATAGGCCACCACCTACTATAGGACACCTCTGCCTAACCCACCAAAGACCTGCGACAAGACCGCCCATTGTGTCACCCTATGTAACATTTCTAAATTTATTTATGTAATTTGTATGGTGTGCATAATAAAGAATATTCTATCTATCTATCTATCTATCTAACCCGTCAGGAAATACAGGCGTGATTTTATGTTATGTTTTTTATTTGAGTTATTGACCAATTTGAGTTGTATAATGTTTAATTTTTTTTAACCCATTAATGAGTGATAGAATGAAGCTGAATACTTCGGCAGCAAAACATGAACCAAAAATAAGGGTTTAATATTTTTCGCTCGTCGATGAAACTCAAAAATGCATTTCATAATCCCTTTTGATTGGATCCTATCGATGAAAAATTTTATATCAATTTTATGTCACGTATCCGTTTGTAGGTGTTTTTCCATCGCATTTATTATTCAAATCACAAATCTGCTATAAAATTGAATTCAATTTGATGTTTTTACAAATCCTGCTAAATAAATAACGAGTTCGCTATTAGCGATTTGTTTCCGGATGACAATATTCAATCATGTTCATGTACGGTCAGCAATGAAAGTCGAAAAAAAACATAATTTTAAAATATTAAGTATTTCGTTGCAGACCTTACTTACAATGATTTATTTCGCAGATATATTATTGTCAGAGATTAAATTATTAATTGACCAGAAAAGAAGATTTTTCACGACATTTGCTTCTGTGGGTGTACGGTACACCTCTGCCTAACCCTTCGGGGAAAACAGGCGTGATGTTATGTTATGTTATCATTTTCTAGCTTATAATAGAATAGAATAAACAATTTTTATGGTATAATGTACATTACAACTATTTACTTAATGTCCCTCGGCAAACTTCGTGTTTCGTCAGTCGTCGGATTTCTATCAGTGGCCTTTTGCACTTGGCCTGCGCCTGCCAAGCGTGGCGTTTTTCGGCTGAAAGATGATGATGATGACAATTCTAAAGCCAACCGCAGGCGGCAGTAGCACGCTACGTGTCGCCGCGACACGACTGGTTTCTATGAAATACCTTCCATAGCTAAAATTCAAAATCAAAAGTCATTTATTCAAACTAGGCTGAGAATCAGCACTTTTCGAACGTCAAAATTACATAAGACAGTCCCCCAAAAACGCCCACCTTTCACCACTTTCTCGTGCTTAAGCTGGGAAGAAGAAGCGGCGCAACAAACTCCCCAGCAGCACAGCTGTCTGTTCAGTAGCGAACCGTAGTCAGTTTCATAGACGAAAAGCCAGTCGTGACGCGGCGACACGTCGCCTGCTGCTGCCGCCTGCGGCACTGCTTTTCATAGCCTTCTCTTTTATAACATAATGTTAGCTGCCAGCACTGGGCGTATCTTAGCAGAAACTTTGATAATTGACGGTGGATTGTTAAAGCACTGTCGACCAGGTAGGTACTGATAAATTAAATAAAAATCCGTTGAACAGCACTTTCCAAAAACTTCAATTGGTGATCATTTCATAATGAGTTTGAGTTTCCACTATCAATCAAAATCCCAAAATCAACTCAAAAATAAACAATAAAAATTCATCAATCCCTTGAAATCGAAGCAGGAAATGACTGCCTATTAATTATTGACAGTGCACAAATGAAATGCACCGTACGTACAATACGTACATAATAACGAGGTGGCCGCCACTGGCCGCAATACAATGAGCTTTGTGTTGAGACTAAACGGAAATTACTCTGTGGAAGTTTATCTGCAGGTGCATCCAGAGAACGTTATTGTATAGTTTGTTGCAGGTTTTAGTTGCTTATTTTGGGGTTTTGAATATGTATGCCATGCTGTTTTAGTATCACGATTAATTTACCAAAAATATTTTATTATTTACCATAATTTTAATATCGTTTACTTCCTCAAGAATTGGGATATTCAATGCAAAAAGATTTTTTCAAATCCGACTGGCAGTTCCGGAGATTACCCCCTACATATAAACTTACAAACAAATGCCTCTTTATTATAAATATATTAAAATAAATTAGTTTAACTTAAATTAAATTATTTATTTATTTATTTATTTATTATTTATGTACACACAGTAAAATTGATACAAATACGACATAAACATAATTATGAGTACAAAGGTACTGCTTTAAACTTATTTTGACTAAAATTAAATTATTTTGACTAAAATTAAATTATTTTAACTAAAACTAAATTAAATTAAATAATATTAATTATAGATGAATGCTAAGCAAAATAATCTATTGGTTCCTTCTGGTCTTCTTTGTGGTTAGTACAGCTTTTACGGTCCTCAGCCAATCTGAACTTAAATATCTATGACAAGTAGATATAAAAGTTTCGTTCAGTTTTTTCGTCGGTTCTCGCTTACTCGCCATTGGGACGCCAAAAACATTTTTATGTAATTTTTCAGAAAAACTTGTCCACGAAAAAAACATCAGTTCTCCGAGATAATGAATTATTCGTAAAACTCATTAATTCTGCGCGTAATTCATACAAACCAATGTTTTAGTTCCGAATACTAAAAAGACGATATAATATACAAAAGTTAAACAAATTCTGTCTATCTGCTAAAACTTTTCATATTTCATTCTGAAATGATTTGGTCTTTGTAGCCTGATAGAACAGTAATGGAAATTACATCTTGTTCAAGAGAAATAATGAAATGAAAATGCGTTGGTCTAGAAAATTCTGAAAACTTCCTGTAGTAAAATTTCCTTGCGAAACTACAGGTTTTTAATAAAAGCCAACTTTAAGTGTATTATGAAGAAGGTACGGTGGACTAAAAGTCAAAGAAAGCAAGCTAATGGAATACAAATGGCTGTTTTGCTTATATTAGAAAATCCATCAATATTTGAAGCAACAGTACCTACCTACTGTGTCCAACGCATTTATAATGAGCTGGAAGAGACTTGGGAGCCTTACAGACGACAATTAACTGGAGTTGTGCATAAATACTACAGTGATAATGGAATGACTTCAGTAGAATTATGGTGAAGGAGGAGCCACTATATCACTTTACATAGGTGTCTTTGAATTTCAACTACATAATAAGTAAGGCTGGCAATTATTTGTTGAGAAAACATAAACCTCTTGGTCTTACAAGAGTCACTGTAGTGTACATGGCAGCAAATGAATGCCTATATGTATAAAAACACGCTGTTGAATTTTTAACTCTCGGCACCAAACCGAGCGTTAAAAATCCAACACCGCGAATTTATTTCGACATTCATTTAGGTGTCGCCAAGTCTTTTAAAGTGAAAAAAGCATATTAAACTACCATCTCTTAAAAGCAATGCTAATACTAAAACTTCAGCTCCAATCCTTTTCCATACAACCTTATTCCTTGTACAATAGGAGCAGTATCCATTACCGTTCGCGTGATCATAAACAGTAGATATTGTGTTCCTAGAACATAGTCGTTCGCGAGTAAACTATGCAGTCTGATGACATTTACATTATTAACTGATGGGGTAACAGCGACTGTAAAAGATACAAAGTTTTTTTTTCAATAAGTAGTTATCTCTTTTAGGGTTCCGTACCTCAAAAGGAAAAAAAGCGGAAAACTTATAATTATGATCACTTTGTTGTCCGTCTGTCAAGACCCTTTTTCTCAGGAACGCGTCACGAACGCGCGAACGCGAGGTCTACAGTCCCTTAGAGCTCTGAAAAATTAAAGCTTCTAAATTCAAAACTAAAAGTTAAGTTCAAAATTTGGCAACAAGCAAGGTCTCACAGCAAAAGTAAAGGAAAAAGTTCGAAAATTGAAAATTATTTCTTTGCAGACTGAAAATTTTCAATAGCAGCTCGGTGTTTGGATTTGTGCCCGGTTGTTGGCAATAGGCTCGCCCCTTATTACATGGGACTAAAACATAACTGGCAAAATGTTAGACAGAGCTGTACTATAGGCCACCACCTACTATAGGACACCTCTGCCTAACCCACCAAAGACCTGCGACAAGACCGCCCATTGTGTCACCCTATGTAACATTTCTAAATTTATTTATGTAATTTGTATGGTGTGCATAATAAAGAATATTCTATCTATCTATCTATCTATCTAACCCGTCAGGAAATACAGGCGTGATTTTATGTTATGTTTTTTATTTGAGTTATTGACCAATTTGAGTTGTATAATGTTTAATTTTTTTTAACCCATTAATGAGTGATAGAATGAAGCTGAATACTTCGGCAGCAAAACATGAACCAAAAATAAGGGTTTAATATTTTTCGCTCGTCGATGAAACTCAAAAATGCATTTCATAATCCCTTTTGATTGGATCCTATCGATGAAAAATTTTATATCAATTTTATGTCACGTATCCGTTTGTAGGTGTTTTTCCATCGCATTTATTATTCAAATCACAAATCTGCTATAAAATTGAATTCAATTTGATGTTTTTACAAATCCTGCTAAATAAATAACGAGTTCGCTATTAGCGATTTGTTTCCGGATGACAATATTCAATCATGTTCATGTACGGTCAGCAATGAAAGTCGAAAAAAAACATAATTTTAAAATATTAAGTATTTCGTTGCAGACCTTACTTACAATGATTTATTTCGCAGATATATTATTGTCAGAGATTAAATTATTAATTGACCAGAAAAGAAGATTTTTCACGACATTTGCTTCTGTGGGTGTACGGTACACCTCTGCCTAACCCTTCGGGGAAAACAGGCGTGATGTTATGTTATGTTATCATTTTCTAGCTTATAATAGAATAGAATAAACAATTTTTATGGTATAATGTACATTACAACTATTTACTTAATGTCCCTCGGCAAACTTCGTGTTTCGTCAGTCGTCGGATTTCTATCAGTGGCCTTTTGCACTTGGTGCTTGTACGAATTGACTCATACCGCTGCACCCGTGTTGCCGTCAACTATAATTACAAAGTGCAAAGGGCAACTGATAGAAATCCGACGACTGACGAAACACGAAGTTTGCCGAGTGACATTAAGAATTTTTTTGTACTGTACTTTGGTAGATCAAACACGGTTAAGAATGCCAACACGGCATTCTTAATGTGAATTTATGTCACATGCCATACAAAAATCGGAGTTACTAATTCGGATTAATTTGTTTCACAGTGCCAGAAACAAAATTCGACATGATTCAAGACCGGTTGGACGACAAATACTTGAACATTATCTGCTCCGTTGAAGGTGTCTTCCCAAAACCAGAGTTGATCATCTTAGCTGGAAATAGGTAAGGATTCAAACTTTAAGTTACCCAGATACCTTCTGCACATACTAAGTATCCGGCTCGAAGGACCAACATCATCATGTGCTTAGCCTTGTCCCAAATATGTTGGGATCGGCTTCCAGTCTAACCGGATTCAGCTAAATATCAGTATTGTACATGGATTTTCAAAGGACCAACATGAGACTCCAATAATAATGAGCACTATACATTATCAATAGAATTTAGATATGAGTTAAGTTATACGTAATTCACAGCTATTCATGGATTCATCAGCCATAATTACCAAATAAAAACATAATTACCAAAAAATGTAGTTTAACTCCAATTCGTAACGGGATATTGTCTCGTAAAATGCAAATGTATAGAACAAATACCCAATAAGCTTTAGCATAAACCCATCCGCAATCAATCACAAGATACAACCAGTAAGACGAACATCAAACCGCTGTATCCAATGCAGGTCTCACAAATCGATAGGAAGGATCAAAACTCAAAGCTCACTGAACATAGCTGTTATACGTCGACGTCGACGTCGCACGGCTTGAGTTACGATGTCATGCTAAATTGAACCCCTAGTGCTGCTTACTGGCTGATAGGTTTATGTGTAGCTGCAGATCTTCTGTGTCGGAATAGTATGCGATTGTGGAAGAAAGTATTCACACTTGAATGAATATTTTGCCTTGGATTTTTATTTAAGCCAAGGAAAGGAAATAATTCATTTTGGGCTAAATTTGAAAGTGCAGAATTATGAATTGTACAGATTTGGTCCCATAGTAAAAAATAAAGAGAAAAACGTATTCGTCCGGTTTTTTTTTTTTGTTTAACGATTTCCACGTTTAGCCCAAAAATGTAGGGTCAGTGGCAGCTCGGCCCGAGTCAAGTAAACCCTAATAATAATACCAGATACTACGTCGTCAAAACGCCAAAAAAGTGGTGAGTACCTTCGGCATGAAAAGTATCGATTCTTAAAACATTGAATATTTTATTTATTTATTTCATTTTATATAATGTATGAATATAATAAATATTATTATTTTAAATAGAGCAGTGATAGCCTAGTGGTGTGACCGTCGGACTGCCAAGTCATAGGTCTCGAGTTCGAACCCAAGGCACGCACCTCTGACTTTTCGGATTCATGTGCGTATTGTATAATTATCACTTGCTTAAAAAACGGTGAAGGAAAACATCGTGAGGAAACCGGCATGCCTGAGAGATATTTCTCGACGGCTTGTGAAGCCAAGTCAGAGGCCCATGGGCGGCTTTAAAACTCTGACACCAGGTTAGTCACTAACCACACGAAAAGAAGAAGAAGATTTTAAATGAAATTGAATGCTACAAACTTGTTCTGAAATAAATACTGTTTTTATTTATTTAAATACTTAATTATTATTCATTTAAGTATTTCAAAATAAACCGGCTCATGTGAGCAAAGGGCACGGTATTTTTTTTTGCAGAAATCCCCTTCTTGTTTTTTATGTTGTTGTATATTGTGTGATTTGTGTATTGAATTTATACTAATTAATCTTAAAATACCTTACTAAATTTGTAAATACTTAATTTATTATGACTTTGAATTTAATTTTAATGTTATTTTACCTACCTACTGTAATTATAAAATTTGTACGCCAATGGCAAAACATAGAGAGCCAACTGAATTTTTAACTGAAGACCAAATGTATGTACCTGTGTTTAACAAATAAATAATCATTCATTCATTCATTATGTTCTAGAAAAAGCAATAGCTTAAAACTTATATTCCCTACATTTTGACTAGTTATGCAAACATAAATGTAGGGAACAGCTGATATATTTTTCGCGATTTTAGCTTTAGTCCCATAGTAAAAGTTTTTCATAATTAAGTACAATGATTAAGAGGTTGTTAGTGTTATATCAATAACCCTGTACATTATAATCGTCTATAAAACGGAAAATTGACGTGGCGTTTATATTTGCATAACAATTAATTTTCCTATCTGGTACCATCAAAGAAGTTCATAATTATCTAACCACTTTGAAAACAAAATCCCGTGAACACGATGACCACAACTGTTACCAGCTCGGTTCTATAGCTACCGAGCGCTGCAAGCAAGAATAGTCCTTACGGTGCTTAGGTATGAACTTCTTTGATGGTACATCGACTGGAGCGAATTTTTGTACTTAAAAACCGGCCAAGTGCGTGTCGGACCACGCACAATGAAGGGTTCCGTAGTTGGGATGAATTTATCCCCAGAACAAACTTAACATTGTAGTTGAAAAACATGTTCTCCCATACGGAATGTATGGGAGGTCTTGTTTTTCAAACCGCAAATTTAAGTTGGTTGATTTACTCGTTAACCTGTACAGCCTATTTAGCTGTGATAGTTTTCCTTTTAATTTCGTTATATATACTAGTGCTGTGAATTTTTTCACAAATCCAAGTACAACCATTTAGCTGGCAGGGGGGGGGGGGGGGACACTTAACTCTAACAACAAAAATCTGTTAAAAGCTTAATATTTCGCAAACGAATCTTTGAATCCAAAAATAGTTTTCACAAACTCACAATATTTTTAAAAGATCTTTCTAACGATACCCCACAACATGGTGAAGACGAGGTAAAAAAAACACCCCCACTTTACGTGTACCCTAAAAAAAATATTTTTCTTGATTTTATTTTACCACGTTGTCGGCATGATTAATATGTATACATATGCCAAATTACAGCTTTCTAATACTAACCGTCTCTGAGCTAAGCCGCGGATAGACAGACGGACAGACAGACAGACGGACATGGCGAAACTATAAGGGTTCCTTGATACTACGGAACCCTAAAAATAGTCATAATCAATTTTTGGCTACAAAAATACAAACATAAACTCACGCCATCTTCTAATAGGGGTAGGCAGAAACTATAGAACGCCATCTGCTACGATCCTTACATACTTCTTTTGCTTCGTTTACGTTCAATCTGGTCTTACACGGACGCCGGTTGCGTCTACGCATCTGACCTTGACCTCTCTGAAGAACATCACCAATCAGAAGGGCAATTCCCGTAATTTTTAAGAACGTTCGCATTCGCATCTCATTCGCAATCTGTCAAAAATACAATCAATTACCAACATTTTTGACAAGTTTGACAGATTGCGACTTGAATGTGAACGTTTTTTATGTACGAGAATTGGCCTTCAGGTCACTATTTATGTCCTTCTAGGGCATCTCTTCCCTTTTTGATTACAATCCAGTATAAAATAATATGATCAAAAAGTTTTTTTTGACTTTGAGATTTGATCGAAATAAGATTTTGATCATTTGCGTATGATTTGTCTCTCTGGTTTTAGGCGCCGAGACGAATTTCTGAGGTTTATTCTCATAACGATTTATCCATTCAAGCGCGAAAACACACTTCACCTTGTTATGACGGCATTTTAAATCTAGTCTGTCAGTCTAGACATTATTAACTATGTAAATCAGAATTCAGAATCACAATAATATGGCTCACCTCTACGAATCTCTGTAACAAACAAACAAATAAAAAATTTCATTAGTAAATGTAAAAAGTACTTTTTTCTTATTAAAAAAAAGACTAAATACAAAATGATTTCCAATATGATATAGTAGAAAATAAATTCCAATGAATTGCTTGGAATGGGGCACAATGGTTGAAACTTCCGAACGTCCGATTGGTTCGTGAATAATACCGGATCACTTGAACGTTCCCCAATCTTGAAACATAAGGAGAGATATTGCTACAGAACACGGCTTGTTTGAGTATTGTCTGCTTGACGAAAATTTTGTTTAATAAATAGTAGGATGTGCTTGTTTGAATGTAGTCCTGAGTTTTGCAGACTTCGTGGGTATCTTCTGTGACCTGTGGATACTATACATCGACAAAGTAAAAATATATATACATAATTATACATCCAATTAAAAACATCTAATAATGTATAATAATATTGAATTGCTTAAATTGATATTTTTTGCCCCCTTCCTCTCTCCTAATTTTGCTGTGCTGACAGGGTCCATATTGGTCTCTTACTTTGTTATACCATCTATGTAATACATAATTATGGAATGCAATAAATAATTGAGTATTGAAAGTAAAACGGCTGGATTCTCAAACTCAAACTCAAAGCATTTATTCAAATAAACCAATTACAGGCACTTTTGAATTGTCAAGGGGTCGGGCAGTTAGAAAGATAAAGCTAGTTGTCCATTCCAAAGCGTAGTAGGTACTTATGGAGAAGAACGGGCAGGAACCTCCACGGACACTTGTTTAAATTAAAAAATGGTTACAAAATATTGGTTAAATCATTCATGTTGAAATTATACATGTGAGAACGATTAAAAGCTTCCGTAATAAAAAGAAAAAAAAAATACAATTATTATTATTATTCATTTATTAAACAAGTTACAATGACTCATAGATACAATACATTACACATACAACAAACAATACTTACATTAACAATACAATACACAAAGCCCAATATGGTTGATTTTTATTATATTTACTTACAACCATGTTAGTGACTGTATCACTAACATAGTTGCAAGCAAATATAATATACACAAATACACACAACAAAACAATAACTGCTACAGCATTCCAGCTGAGATACGGGAGCAACGACTCACTATACAGCAGTCCAGCCTGTCAGCAATAACTCCCAGGATGCTGTTGGAACTGGCTCGCACCCTGCGCACCAAGGACGCACATCTTTTACGCATTAATGCATAAAAGCAATCAACACGCAAATCCGCAAACATCCCTGATGCGCTACAGAAGCGAGGCAACCCCATCAACACCCTGAAAGCATTATTGTACTGCACGCGAAGGGCACTGTACGACCTTTGCGTAAAATGTACCCACAGGCCACAGGTGTAAAACGAGGAACAGAAGGCTCTAAAAAGTGTTTTTTTAACCTCCGTAGAAGCACGCTTAAACCTGCGGGCAATCATATTCGCTCTGACCGACAGCGCCCTCCGCTCTCTCTCAATATCGTCATCATCCTTAAGGCTAGTGGTCAAAACATGTCCAAGGCACTTTAATGAGTGCACTCTCGATAACGGTACACCATTCATCATTACTGAAGGCACCGTTTCTGGACATTTTCCACCAGCCCCAAACACCATCACGACACTCTTTTGCACATTATACAACAGGCCATGAGCACTGGCGTACCTCTCACACACACTCACCAGTTTCCTCAGGCCACAGACTGAAGCACTGAGCAGCACCATGTCATCTGCATAGCTAATGTTGTTGACACATATGCCATCTATATAACATCCGACTCTGGTGCTACTCAGCTCCCCAATCAACTGGTCCATGTACAGGTTGAAGAGTGTAGGAGAACTCAGACCCCCCTGCCTCACACCTGACTCAAGACCATATGAACTCGAGTAAGCCCCGTCCCACCTAACACTATTGACCTGGTTCCCGTACCAAAATTTAAAAATATTTATAATTTCAGGTGGTAGCTTCGCATCATTAAGCTTTTTCCAGAGAGTGTCATACGAAACCAGATCAAAAGCACTGGACAGGTCGAGGAAACAAGCGTAAACCGGAGTGCTACGGCGTGTGTAGTACTCCACAGCGTGCTTAAAGCCCAATATGGCACTATCGGTAGACAACCCAGGTCGAAATCCAAACTGGTTGTCATGCAATTGAATATGTTTATTTAATTGCGCATTAAGCACGCTGTCCAATACCTTAGACACAACCGTAGCCAGTGAAATAGGTCTATAGTTATTCCTATCAGTCAATAGTCCAGTTTTATTTTTAGCTATGGGCACTACAACTGTTCTCAACATATCCGACGGTATATAAGCATGACTCAAACAAAGATTGTACAATAAAGCCAACACACGCGTCAAATGAGGGCCCGCATACCGAAGATGCTCGATGCTGAGCCCATCATGACCAGGAGACTTCCCCCTTGACATTGACTGTATGATAGAAGCAATGTCTCTGGCAGTAACCCTGACTCCTAATTCCACTTTGGGCTCAACATCGATCACTGCCTGCGACGGTCCTAACGACGACTTTACCTCAAATTTTACCTTAAACAGTTCAGCTACTCCCTGCGCATCACTCACACCGTCAACGCACACAGGCACGCTAGACTTATGATTGAGTTTGTTTGTGTTCTTCCAAAACCCACGAAAGTCCTTATTTAAATGACTTGATGCCAGGATATCCATTTTTATCTTATCCTCATGGCTCTGACACCACTTCAACCGAGATTTAAATATACGCTTAGACTCACACATCTCTTCATAGTAACGGCCAGAAGTAGGCCTACCGTAACATGACCATAACACAAACTTAGCCCTAGCAAGCCTGTGCGCGTCGGCAACATATCTATTCCACCCAACAACAACTTTTCGTTTGCACCTCTTACTGTCTCTGCCAATCACCGACGATTCACATAAAGCTCCTACGATTTGCCCATACAACTCATCGATTAGACGTCTATGATTTAAATCAGTGCACGTATGATCACAACAATAGCGGAACTGCATAGGAAAATCTATTAATCTCAGACGCTTATGACACTCAGTATTGTACAATCTAATTTGCGCCAAGTCCCGCTCACCCCACATAATCCTGCTATTTAAATGTTGAGTAGATACACATCTTTTCGATACTATTACATCCAAATTACATTCAATAATTAACGGAAAGTGGTCAGACCACACTACATCATACTGAACAAACACCCTATTAACAGTTTGAGCCGCAGCCCTGGTAACCAAACAGTGGTCAAGCCACCTTGACGACCCGTGAGCCTGACTTATAAACGTGTACGTATCTGATGCTACACCCAAACGCTCAGTGTCTATACACGACCAGTCCTGTTCACTACAGAAGTCCATCAGCTCATCATAAAAACGCTCTGTTGGGTGAGCATTAAAATCCCCCAGTACATAAACGCACTCAGCACTGTTTGAATCAATGATAGCACTCACCGCACTGAGGACGTCCGTGAAATCTGCCAAATTACATACCGCATCAGTCGGCATATAAATGCTAAACACTAACATTGATCTTTCCTGCATCACTATTTTAATTGCACTTATACGCGGGTTATCACTCAGAATCACGGTTACGTTTGTGTATACGCTCCTCCTCCACAATAGCGCCACACCACCATAAGGTCTGCCTCGTAGCATACCAGTAGTGGAATCCACTGCCGACGTTCCAGTACAGTTGAAATCGTCACTAATCGAGTTAAGGTACGATATTTCATGCGACAGTAGCCAAGTTTCCTGTAAGGCTATAACGTCTACGTATTCACACAATTCGCGTATGCTGTCGATCGAACGCTTAACGTTCTTACAATTATATGTTGCAAGCTTGTGCAGTTTACTATCCATTAATTACCGTGGAAGAACCGCCTTCAGAGCCAATATTCAGAGACAATACTCATATATTTTTAAAATTAAATTAGAATAAGCCGTGGCAGCTAAGAGATGACCAGTCCCTACTGACGGCGCCCGTTCACGAACCTGATGCATGGATCATGGAATAGCACCATTCAGCTCAACTATTTTGAAGGGAGCTAAACGATCCAGTATACGCGCCAACATCAGCGAGACATTAGAGTGAGCATGACATAGGTACTCTAGCCAGCAGAGCACATTCAAATCAATGAAAGACATACCCAGCAAATGGCAGCTTTATAGTAGCTACTTAGTACTCACACATGTGCTATGCAATTATTCAATACGAGATTGAATTTATAGAACGCAAAGATAGTTTTTAAAATCTTCAGATTGTCTGAAACATGACATGGTTTGAAAGGGGATGCAACATGAGCGAAAACCGTAATGACGACCTATAGAGATGTAAGTAGGTATGGAAGACGATAAAAAATTAAAGACTTTGGTTTTGAATTTATTAACTACATTTTTGCATGCTCCCCGTGTATACAATCACTTAACTAAATATTTAATGGAGGCATCATCGCCTGTTATGTTAAAAAAAACTAAACAGTTTTTTGACAAATAAAGCATATTACAGTGAATATTTGCAGGAAAATATGATAAACTGTAGGATTTATTTTTATGTTTTATTTTTAACTACTCGTAGTATGATTGATCTCATATTTAATGTTTTTTGTGTTTTCTTTCTAGGTAAGTACTTTGCATGCCGAAAGATAAAATATGGTGATACCAAGAATGTGATATACCTACAATTATTATTCCATGAATTTAAAATATCTGCAAATAATTTTTTACCCATATTTGCAAATAAATGATTTTGAATTTTAGTCTCTAATACACGTAACGATTCATAACATGTCATGGAAAAGAACTTATTATTTTGATTTTCTTGCCTTTTTAACTGACTTCCCAAAAAGGAGGTTATCAATTCGGTTTTTGTTTTTTATTTATTTTTTATGTTTGTTACCTCATAACTCCGTCATTTACGAACCGATTTGGAAAAATATTTTTTTATTTGAAATATACTTATTGGATATACTTCCCGATTGTTCCCTTTTTTTTTAAAACAGTCGACGGCTTCTGCATTAATATTTAATGGATCTACAATATGCAGACGAATCCAATAATTAAAATTCATCAAACGTCCACATCCAAAACCTCCCTCCGTATATTCCCCGCCTTAGAATTTTAGACTGAATAATTTGGATGCTCCGCGAAAGTTGGCTAACAACCTCGACATCGTGCTCGCGATCACATACCCACCCGGGTGGATTTAGTTTGTCGTGCTAGTATTACCTCCATTCTGTAATCCTGGTACTACGGAGTTGTATGAAGGGAAGTAGGGAACTTAAAGGGAAATAGCCTTTAATCTTCGTGTGCATGTCTGCGAACGATATGAGGTTTTATTTTCTTGTTGAAATTCTAATCTCGAAGTTAAAGAAAATTTTGTTTTTTTTTCGGGCAGTGTAATCTTTGGCCCGTACCTTGTTGAACATATTATCGTTAGACGTCAGTGTAATTTGATTAGTTAAGAGACATACCAAGCTACCTACTTGACCAGTTGACCACTCCACCATTCTTACGGATGACAAAATATGCAACAGGAGCAGCTAACAACATATTTTCTAGCAGGACTTGGATAATGGTATGGACTTAAAGAACGATTTGTTTCGGTTACGTTCGAATGGAACGTTATTAAAACGTTTTTGAAGAAGAACAAAATTTAAATCGTTCTCGGTATAAAACGTTTTTAGCCATTTTTGGGTTGATCGATAGGAAACTTGCAACACAATCCTAATCAATACGTAAGCGGCAAGCGCATTGAAATCAATTATGTAATGAAATGAAGATAAGATACAATTTAACTAAACAAGTTCATGTTTGTGCACACGCACCGTGACCGCGACTGCGTCCTGCGGAATAAACAGGTTTTTGAAAATGTTCTCATTTCGTTTTCGTTCCGAACAAAATGTTGTACAAAGAAGAACGAGAACTGTTAGAAACGTTTTAAAAACTTTATTTTAAATAACGTTTCCGAGCCCGGTTTTCTAGGAGACTATTTTCCAATGTAATCCATATAAAATTACATCACTAATTACATGCTAAATAGCCAATTGACGTGCGTCCGACCCCTTCCAAGGTTAAGCTCCCAATCAATGTTGGTACAAAAAGGAGTATGGAGGCACTGAGGACGCACAAAACAAAATGTCTCACGTACTAAACCAAACAATGAAATCTGTCCACAGGCCGCTGAACGCGAAGTCGTCGATCAAAGTCATCGAGGGCCGCTACACAGCCCTAACGAGTTCAGTCGTGAAGATAGACGCGTTGCCTCCGACTGTTGAGATTCTCTGCGACATGCAGGTCCCGCTCGCGAACTATTATAGCAGGAAGAGGGATATCTTTTATAGAGGTACGTTTTTATTCAAATATATTAACATCATAAAAGATAAATGATTTTATTTCTGTAAATGGGTTTGGACATAACACTTTTACACGTCAATCATATTTTTGAAACTAGATAAGGTCGGCGTTTCCTGTCTGACTACTCCGAGAAGAAAGGCCGAAACAAACTCAGAGGTCACAGTCTCTTTTAAAGTCCACACATAATCTGGTCAGATCATGTAAAGATCATGTAGATTGGTGTCTAAGATGCTCTTTTGAGGAAAGAACCACACAGATTGAGAGGACCTGTCCAGTCAGTGCACGCATTTGTCAGTGACCGTGCAGCTCAACTCAGAGTTTAAAGAGCTCAACGATTCGACGAACAATACCAAAGAAAGGACACTTGGGTAGGCAGGATGACATGTCACATGACGGGGACTGCATCATTGGTATTGTGTGGGTTCAAAGTGTTCTTGAGTTGTTGTTGGGACTTAAGACGCCGATAATGCTGAGCTCACGCGTCGTACGTCCAGCAAGTAATAGGACTCACCCGTCAAGGATCGCTGTCCCAAATTAGACGCATTATTAATTTATTATACATAAATAAAAAGGTATTTTAATAAAACACGTATACTATAAGGTAAATAATTAGATTATCTTTAAAATTATGAAAGTTTCAGAAAAATACGCTTGATAGTTTTTGCATGATTCACAGTTTTTTATCCGCGTTAGACATAACTTTAAAAATTAATTACACTATGTAATATAAACATAGTCTAAAATATTCACATATTATATTATTAAAAAAACGCTCTTATTTAACATATATTTTTTCCAAATCATTAACACTACTGGTTTAGACGTGATATTTAGTGTAAAATCATTAAAAGTCGGTTATTGTCGCCTTAAAAAATACGAAACGTGGGTATACGATATACCTCAGCCCTTCGGGTATCACAGGCTCATTATGTACAATATTTCATACTACATATTTAATAAAATTACTTCAGTTTAAAAAACACATTTCTTTTATGGGATTATATATCCTTAATTTGTTTACTTTATTATATTTTTATTACTTGTTGTTATAGCAGCAATACAAATACACAATCTGTAAAAATTTTAACTGTCTTTCTAATGCGGTTTATCAGATACAGCCCGCTGACATACAGATGGACGGACGGACAGTGGAGGCAAGTAATAGGGTTCAGTACCCGAAGGGTGCTAAACGGAACTACTTAAGGCGGAAGCGTCAAATAGCCCGCGAAATTCAATTTTTTTTAAGTTTTTTGGCAATTTGCAGGTCAGTATCATGTTGTAAGTTGATTAAAATATGATTCGCGGCCGTATCAAATGTACATTTATAGAAATGTAATTATAAAAATGATCAATACAACTCTCTAAGTTCATATAATTCCATTGAATGACTATTTCATGAAATCATGACATTTGACTTTTGTGCTTACTTATGGAGTTGTATTCCTGATTGTAATGATTATAATTATGTAAAGCCATGTTTGTCACGGTCGCGAATCATATTTTAATTAACATACAACCTGACACTGACCTGCAAATTGCAAAAAACTTAAGAAAATTTGAATTTCGCGGGCTACCCTAGCGCATCCCCCTTAAGCCTGCGCTTAACGTGTATAAAAAAGTGTGGCTTAGATATATGTTTATAGTACACCAGTTACATACTAACTCCCATGAAACAGGTGGTGAACAAAGAATTAATTTTACCGTTTTCAACAGAAATAGGGAGAGCGATAGAAACTGTTAGAATTTATTTTTATTAGTAAAAATGTACTAGTAAAGTAACCCTGCGGTTTATTAGCCAGTTCTTCCAAGAATAGCCGAAATATAGCCGAAAAATAAGCTTTCGATCATGAAAAGCGAAGCTCACTCAATAATCATTTAGATAACAAGTCTATTATTATGAAGTAAAATTCTAGTTATAATAATATTGCCAATATTATTATAACTATTCTCATCTGAGACTTATTATTCACTGAATTCCCTGAACATTTTGTATAGGCTTATTCTAAGAAATCCATATGTTCATCGATATAAAAAAAGATTACATTTATATCCATATATCTTGGCAACAGAAAGTCCTATAATTCGCTTCAGTAGGTAATCACAAAAGACTTTTTTCATCCAGAGATTATTGTGAGAAAGATTATATTTTAATAGAATTACGGATTTGGTGATATTCTTCAGAAAGGTCAGGTGCGTAGTACTGACTACTCGTAGAAACCGGTGCGCGTGTATGACTACAGTTCGGTCGTCGAGTCAATGCGTTCTTGACACCTGTCAGTTTCATAGTAACGAACATGTGTTTTGCGAATTTGATCCTTATTAACACTAGAAATTGTCCAACTGACAGGTGTCAAGAACGCATTCTTTCGACAGCTGGACTGTAGAAGTATGAAAACGAGTTGAATGCTACAAGCTCAGAGGCTACAAGGATCTTTTGGCACCTGAATGACATTGTCAGGGGAGCGTTGTTGATAGAGTCCGCGCCACCACTGAAGTCATTTTGACGCAGCGCTAGTGTCTATGCCATTGCATCAAATTGCATTTTTTTTTAATTAGTTTCACAATTTTCCGCCGGACTTCAGTGGTGGAGCGGACTCTAAACATTTGGATTTTTTTTACTGTCTTTGTGTATTGACAAAATAAAATGGCGGCGTTAGTTCCGATTTTGGCCACGCGTCACAATAACCTTGTATGTAAGGATCGTATCAGGTAGCGCTATAAAGCTAACCCCATTGGAAAAAGGTGTAAATTTAGTGTATTTATGTAAAAAAAATTGTTTACAGATCCACCGTCACCTACGACTGATACGCCTTATTTAGAACAACTGGCACCTGATTCAGGTAAGACTATCCTATCCTATACTATTAAATGAGCAATATTTGTAAATACAACGTGTAACGTTAAAAGCGCAAAACCTGAAAATAGTTTGATCAGAATAACGAGCAGAATCAATTGAACCATCACTTTTTATTATTGGTTACATTTTTTAAAAAATGTTCATTTAACATCGTTGCTGTGTCTATTTATTAAAAGGTCAAGAAATCGCATGCGCAAACCCGCTAAAACGGCCCGGTGACGACCCGTCCCTCGAGTAGAGAGTCGTCGCAGACGCAAAACGATCAGAATTGCCAATAAAACTAAAACAGCACATAAAACCTTTACAATTTTTTTTATGATTTTTTTTCTCTCTGAATAGGTCAATTGAATTAAAAATCAGTTGGGGTGTCTGAGGTTTTGCGCATTTAACGTTACACGTTGTATATATTTGTTATCACGTTCTCGAAAACAGCTCTAACAATATTGATAAAAGTTACAATATAGGGGTTTACGGGGGCGAAAAATCGATCTAGCTAGATTTCATACAAAAATTTCGTTTTCTTCGTATTTTCACCCGACCTCGGTCGCCCAAAGTTTAGAACAATACGGCAGCCTTAGAATAATGACATGGCAACATGGAATTAGTAAGTACCTACTATCATGGCAGAATGGCCTACAAATAACATGCACAGTAGGACTAAAGCCTGTATTTTGTCTCTTTATACTTTTTTTTTTTTTTTTTTTTTCTTTAAAAACGTTGCCCCACTCTAAGAATTTCTTCTTGTATCGTGGGTGCGTTTACAAACATAGAAACTCACATACACTAACACCCAGACCCGGAACAACTACTTGCAGATCATACAAATATTTGTTCCGTGCGGGGATCGAACCCGCGACACGTTGCGCAGCAGTCGATCACTCAGCCACTGCGCCAACCGTGTGAAACTATTTTTTTATAATACAATCAAGTCCATGTTGTTATCTCACTCCGGCGAAACCATATATAAAATTGTCAAGCAGCTGAGTGGAAGCAGGCTGTGGCTAAACATTGTCCAAGGTGCACCTGACGTTCCTACATTGCACCGCTCGTGGACACTATTTAAATGGCTTATTCGTTAATTCACACGTAAAGTTAGAATACTTTTTCTTTAACTTAACTGTATGAAATTCAAAATGTGCCAATTGCCTAATACGTATTTTTGGAGTTGACGATTCACCCACAAATAAATTTACTTCGTGCGAATCACTTCTAGAAAAAAAAAATATTACTTAAAAGTGTGAATTCGCCCGTTTCGGATGAGTAAATTCGTGCGAATCAACTGGTAAGCCATTTAAATGACCGACCCAAAACGCTGTACTTAATTTTGGCAATTTTTTGTTTCAGGTCACCACATTGTGTCAACTTCAGCGCTGGTGATCACATCCATGGTCATCAGTTTACTCAGATTGCAGGCGACTTGACAGAACTTAGATAAGAAATTATGTAAAAAGTACTTTATAGGCCTTGTCTTAATAGAAAGCGATCGTCGCGCCAATACGTGATCTTCGTGAAAACCCGAACGCGATTTCTGTTGGTGCGACCATGCAATCGTGTTCACAGAACAAAATTAACGCGACGGTTGCTTGTATTAGGACACAGTCTTTTTATGATACTCGTATATGTGCACAATATAATTTTAAATGCAGTATGTGCAGATTATCTTTATGAAATGTAGAGCAAATTGTATAATACCGTTATTCGGAAATTATTTGTAAAGTAAAAAGACCAGTTAATATATTTCACAATAAAATATTTGCAGTGTTCACATAAAATATTTTTGAATACTAGTTTATTGAATGGGAAATATTTCATAAATGTTCCAATTATTAATATTTTATACATTTTCAATCAATCATGCTTGAATAAAATATCTCAAAATATTTTCAAATACTATTTCATATTAAAAGTTATTGTAAGTAATACAAATTGGGTATTGTGGGGTAAAATAGGTACCAAATTTTTGTGGCTACAACCCAAAGGAAAAATTGTACCTAATAAAATAAACCCAAAGAGAAAATAAAGAGTTGCGTCAAATTATATGAATTACTTATCTAGTGCAATAATTAAAATTATATGCATAATGCAATGAACTTTGTTCTGCCATAATTAGCTAACCTAAAATCCCTCATTACTTTAGTTATTGGCATCAAACAAATTCACTATTCCAAATATGGATAATTATTACTATCCATCAAAATCAGTTCAATATGCATCTAAAACTTGTGCTTTGACTAAATTTAAAAATTATTAGCGTAATTTATTCAAGATGTTAACAATTAATACTTCGAAAAAATTTAAAAAATTACGATGTGGGATTGTTCGTTTTGGCAGATCTAAGCTCATTATTATAAATAAGCATGTAATAAGTTAAAACTTATCGAACGTTTATGGTTGTAAATATTTATCAAAAAGTAGGTATATTATCTATTTTTAGAAATGTTTTGAACATTCCAAAGATAAGTTTTGTCTAGTCTTAAAATAAACTAAATATACAATTTATTTTGAGTTTCACTTATTTCAGACCTATAGGAAGACTATTTTTGCATTAAGTACATAGAAGTTTTTTAGAATGACTGTAATTTCGTTCATTTGGTACATAATCAGGAAAACAAAACGCAAATTAATATAAAAAAACATCCAAGTGCGTGTCGGTCCACGCACAATGAAGGATTCCGTAGTTGGGATGAATTTATCTAAAGAACAAACTTAACATTGTAGTAAAAAATGTTATCCCATTCATATCCAACTGCAAATGTACGTTTGTACGCACAATATTGAAAGATTTAACATATTATTTTACGACCATAGACTTCTTATAGGTTTTCCTGTAATCTATGAGTAAAGAACCAAAACCTGCATTAAAAAAAAAATTAGTTCAGGTTCAGTAGTTTCGAAGATAAGGGCAATGGTCAATACTCGTATCTTTAAATGTATATAATTTAAAATTGAGAATCCTCGCATTATGCCCTTTCATTTGATATGTCACACGGTACAGTACGCAAAACTGTTTTTTTTAATTTTCTTGCTTGTTCCCAATTTACCTCCATACTCAAAATTCATTTATTTACGTTACACGTCCGTGTTTGGGTCACAGAAATACATATGCGTACCAAATTTCAACTTATACGGTACATTAGATTCGGAGCAAACCGGCTGTGACAGACAGACACACGAATGACCCTATAAGGGTTTCGTTTTTTGTTTTTGAGGTACGGAACCTTAAAAAGAACATACACACACAGGAAGTAGAAATGAAAAACAGTAGCAACAATTTTTACTCAAAAAGTACGAAAACATCTCTACAGTTCCCATGTTACTCGACAGCGAAACACCATCGATTCACATAAAGCTTTAGAGCTTACGAGCTTACCAACATATGTATACAAGATCGATTCCCTCTTTTAAAACCACCATCAAATTCGATTTGCTTCTATCCATTAAATATAGGTTGAAACCGAAGCGGTCGCGGTTTTGTATACAAACGGACCGGCTGTTGTGTGACTATCGCTCATCGCTCCTCGCTAAACTAACAAATATTACAAATACTACACTGGAATATTTGGAACATGTCCTAGAATTTAACAATTTTAGAATAAATAGTAATACACGTCCTTTTAAACATTGAGAAACTTAAATTTAACATTTATAAAAAAAAAAACATAAATCATAAATCATTTATTACTTTGCAAACATGGGTAATTATTACATTGATGTTTTATAAGACCTTCTATAATATTTGCAAGTGCATTATAATTATTACAGAGTATCTATACTGGTGCATCGACATTGGATGGGTCACCGGTAGAAATTGGATAACTATGGCACAGGAGCGCGGAGATTTTTTGAATGGGGCTGTGAATGGTGATGATTAAAAATAAGAATTAATTAATTGTTTTTTTATTTTTTTTTTATTTATTGTTTTTTTTTTATTAATTTTAAGACCGCGCTATCGCATTAGGTATACACCTGCAATGATAGTTGTAAGGGAGATATAAATAAATAAAATAAATAAATAAATAAGAAGAAGAATACTTCAAATGTTCAAAAATATACAGACATTGAAATAATATATGCAATATAATACACTTTATTCTATGATCAGATATTGAACAACTATGTCTAAACTAGATATAAAATATCTGTATTTCAGACATCAGCGCTCTATATTACCCCTGTAGCAGGCGACACTTAGAAATTAACTCTGTTTGACCTTTATACACATCTATAATACATTCGTTCAAAGAGATAGAATAAAATAATCCTATCCTATCCTATTTAGGAATTATAATCCGGGTTTGTAGTATAGTGTAGCTACTATTCATCCATTAAACGAGCAATATTTGTATATTTATATATATCCTCTCTACTGTCGCGCCGTTCTGCCGCAATGCGGCGCGTATGTCAAGCGAACTTTATAAGATCCCGTAATCTGTCACCCTTTATTTATTTTTTTGGGTGGGAATTCAAATTCTGTCACCCTTTTTTTTTTTTTTTTTTTTTGGGTGGGAAATCATCAAATGACTCCTCCCGCTCTGGGCAGAGCGAGAGGGAGTGTCAGACTTTTACTGACTAAAACCCACCCGTGTTCCTTCCGTTGCCTATGTGCTGGGGCCGCGATATCCCTCTCAGACAAACCCGCAACCCCAGCAGGCATTGGTCCTTCCGGACCCCGTCAGTTGTTGCTGACATCCCTTTGAGGCGCGCGTGGAACACGACGCGCCGTCGACCCGGGCCTGGTCCTTATCGGACGGCGAGCTGCCCATCGCTCACCGTCCGCAGGCCCGCGCCTACGGTGGCCGGAAGTCAGCTTGTGACTCCCGACGCCCGGGGCGTCTCCTGCGGCGACTAGGGGCGCGAGGGCGTGCAGCTTCAATCTCCCTCGCGCGCTCCGCCTCCTCCTTTGCGAGCATAACTGCCTCGCAGAAGGAGGTGACGGCCTCCCATGCACTCTCGCTCCGGACCATGGCCTGAACCAGGGCCGGACGCGAGAGATCGCCGCCGCCGATCGCCTCCGTGAGGACACGGCGGTGCTCCGCCCAAGCCGGGCAGACTTCCACCGTATGCTCCACCGTGTCCTCCGGGCGATCCACACAATGGTGACACCCGGGCGTTTCCTCTCGCTTGATCCTGAACAGGAACCTCCCGAAACAGCCGTGTCCGGTGAGGACCTGCGTCAGGCGGAAGGTGAGGACGCCGTGGCGCCTCTCCAGCCACTCCTCAAAGAGGGGCCTTACCGCCGCAATTGTGGCGTGCCCAAATTCTGTCACCCTTGAGATTAAATCTCTAAAGTTTTGTATGGGAGCTGTATAAAGAACTTATGTTGTTGGAATCGTTATGAAATAAGCTAACACATTAAAAATTAATATATATATTTGTAATCACGTTCGGGTATAACGATGTCGATGAAAGTTGCACTATACGGATTTACGGGGGCGAAAAATCGATCTAGCTAGGTCTCATATCTGGGAAAATTCGATTTCTCCGTATTTTCACCCGAGCAGAAGTCGGTCGGCCAAACGCGCCAAACGTTAGAACTGTAACAAGATGTCTCAAGAATGTCAATACATGGCAGCATGGAATTAGTAAGTACCTACTATCATGGCAGCATGAAAGTAGTAAGTACGTAGATACTATCATCGCAGCATGGAATTAGTAAGTACCTACATCCATGGCAGCATGCAATTTGTATGAATGTGTGGGTGATGTACTATTAAATGAGCATTCTCTATTTTCACCAGGTACTATTAAAATAAAAGGAAGAGGCAAATGACGGAGAACAATCTCAATTAGTTGTATCGTGATGGCCTCCAGTGAGTTAAGTTAAAATGAGTGGATGTGTGTTAATGAATGGATTATGAAATGATTAATTCCCTAGAAAACCTCACCCTCCTTGGTAACCTCATTTCCAAGAAAATAAAATACTTACCCTCCCTTGCCTATTTGCCATTCTAGAAATATGCAAATTCGTTCGAAATTACCAGCACTTTTACACGACAAGAGAAAACATACAGTCTAAATATACATTACGCCATAAAAATAGGTTAAACTTACCAGGTTCTAAGTTAAAAATGCACTCAACAACTACACTAGTCATGTCAATTTAAATATTTAATAAATTACCAGAATTCATAAAAAATTAACAAAAATTGAATACATTTATAAACAAATTAAAACTATTCCTATTAACTAAATGCTATTATGATATCAATGATTATTTAAATGACAAATTTTAATTTACAAGTTTTATAAAATAATTACAATAAATAGGTACTAACTAAGTAAACAAAATTAAAAGCCCTCTTCCTCTCTCCTACTTTTGCTGTGCCCGACAGGGTCCACAATGATCATATTATTTTGTTAAACCTACCACCTAAGTTCACATGTGGAAGCAATAAATATATTGAGTATTGAGTATTGAAAACACTCTTAAATTTATTCAACTTGAGGAAACTGTGTAGGTTGATTGATCCCTCATATATCTAACCCACACAACAACAAGCATGGTGGAAAAACTTTATGATATAATAATAATAATAATAATTAGCGGTCCCGCATGACGAGAACCTCGTGAAAGCTGAAAAAGATAAGCATATTAAGTATCTTGACCTGGCTCGCGAGGTTGTCGACATGTAGGATGTGGATACAGCAGTTATTGTGCCGATAGTTGTGAGCCTCGATCAACACCTGTGGAGGCTCTCGTTATGCAGCTGGATCAGGGGCTTAATCCAGAAAGCGATACTTCTGGACACGGCGGAGGGTCCTCTCTCAGGAACCCTGACCAGCGGTAGCTTGGATCCTGTTTTCCGATACACCCACCGCCCACCACAAAAAAATGTTTTTATAAAAAAAAATGTAAATGAAATAACGGTAATAATAATATATTATTATTATTCAAATGTTTTTTTTTCTATTCAAAAATATAATTTATATGTAAATAGTGAAAGAAAGGAGTTAAAAATAAACCATTTACTTAGAGTAAGTATAATTCAAACGACGCAGCTCCATTACCTTAACCTAAACTTACTTACTTAGGTATTTTTAGTATAAAGAAAACTTGTGTTAATAAATAAGGCTTGAGACTATGTTAGTAGCACTTCGCTTTGCACTAGCTTGACTTTGCGCTGTCCTGTGGTACTTGTCCGTGGAAGCAACGGCACACCACGTCTTGCGTCCAAAAGTCTTCTTCCATGACGAGAGAGAGATAACAATTTCGGTACACGCACCACGAATGCCTTGAAGTTGACGTTGCGATGTTGTTGATACTAGAGTATCCAATTTAAATCCACAAAAATAGAACTATGTATTCACAATGGACGAGAACAATCCCGCCTGAGATACTGCGGCCTCGTTAAAAGTTCAGCAACTAGAACAGACATGAAATATTTTGATCCAATTTATATGGGAGATGTACCGTAGGTTACACGTCAGTAGTAAAAAACCAGTATAAGCTGGCCTCTTATTCTATTGAAACTCCGTACTCTGTTAGGGCACCTCATGGTCAACGGGTTAAGGCTCGAGCAGACAGGCGCGACGCGATACCGGCAGAACAATATCCGCGAAGTTTTCATACAAATTGTTCCACCAGAGTTACGTCGCGCCTGTCTGCGTCCAAAGTTTTTCAATATCATGATCAAACAGCCTCAATAACAAAACATTTGTGCAAGTACTACTAAACAATTTTCTCCAGCGCATTTATCTTAGCAAGCTTACACTTTCCATAACAGTAATTGGCAAGCATAGAACGTTATTTCCCACATCGCATGTTGTGGGACATTGTCGTTTTTTTTCAACCAATCCAATCCTTTTGGACGCAATACACTCCCGTGTGAATTGCACGCGCCCGGCCACCTGCTACTCCTGATAGGTCCGCATCAATTCTGATGGCCACATGTATCGAATATTTGAAATTGGATGCTAACATGGCACCGATACTTTTAACGGGTTTGGTGTGAAAATATTGAAAGAGCTGATGAAATTAGTACGTGTCATCTGCCTTCATGAATGATGTCGTTTCTATGACGCTGAACATTTCATGTATAGGTACTTCATGTTCAATCATCATTCTATGTAATGGTACTCAAGTACAAGTCAAGTACGTAAGGCGCGGGACATACACGAATGGCGAGTGGCGCGGGCGTGGCGACGGTGCGGCGCGGGAATTGTGCCGCCCGTTTCATATTTCATACAAAATTTATAGGAACGACGTGGCGCGAAACATACACACAACGCCCGCGCCGCACTGTCCCCTCGCCCGCGCCACGCTTCTTGTGTATGTTCCGCGCCACGTCATTCCTAAACATTTTGTATGAAATATGAAACGAATGTCGCGTCGCCCGCGCCACACCGTCGCCACTCGCTTCACAGGAAAACATCGTGAGGAAACCGGCATGCCTGAGAGATATTTCTCGACGGCATGTGAAGCCAAGTCAGAGGCCCATGGGTGGCTTTAAAACTCTGACACCGGCTTAGTCACTAACTACACGAAAAGAATAAGAAGATCTATAATTATAACAGTTGAATGGACAGTATGGAAATGGACTGCATAGTTGGTCTAGTGGTCGCAAACGCAAATTAAGGTCATCAGATAACTTGAAGCTTAGAATGCCTACGCATTCCACAACTTTCTTCGACAAATCCTTCACTGTCCATGCTGCTCGTTTATGGAATGCACTGCCAGTTGAAATAAAGCGCGCGCAATCGTTACCTGTGTTTAAGAGACTCGTGAAGGAACATTACTTGTCGTTGGGATATTATTCTCATAACTGTTATTATCTATTGTTGGTGATTGCCGCGCTCTCTTTACAAAGTTAAGAGTGACATCACCGGAGCGGCTTGCAGGCCCACGGCGAGACGATTTGCGTGCGCTGCTGTATCCCGAGCCGGACGTAAACATCCATAAGATAGGGTCGAAATTCAGCGTGGGAACATTAACAAGAGAATCGTGGTGACCATTGTCATATTAACACCATATGACCCGACTTGTTCTTAGACCTTTGTAAGAGGCAGTCGTTTAATTTACTTCATTGTTTAACGTTAATATATTGTTAAAATATAATTGTACTCGTATAAAGTTCTTTCAATTCATAGTTAGTGACCTATACACATAAATAGTTTACATCAGAAGTGGAACGCGATACCCACACAGCTATGGGTAAACAAAGTGAGCGTAATAAACTCCTAAAACAAAAAAAACGCACACGTTCAAGCTCAAGTTCTAGCAGCAGTAGTGGTGCCAGGACTCCATCACCTCCGCCGAAACACAGGAAACAGGTATCACGTAAGGCTGATACCTCAACTGTGAGTACAAATACCTCTTTGAATAATATTATACCCGAGTTCGATCCGCTGAAAGACGATGTGAACGCTTGGCCTAGTATTATCAGGTCCTACACTCAAACTTTTACAGACTGACGAAATGACCCGTTATTAAGCTCTCAACAAATTAAAGGGCTCCGCAAAAGTGTGGTATGACTCACTGTTACGATCGGATAGGCATTGGCCTACGTGGAAATGGAAGGACTGGACACGTAAGTTGGCTTCCAGTTTTCAAATCCGTCGGAATATGTATGACCTTTTAAAAGATATTATTGATAAAAAGCCGCTAGAAAATCCGTCTCTCTACGAGTTTTATTTTGAACAAAAATGTAAAATAGATCGTTTATCTTTGGAATTTTCGGAACAAGATATTATTTCTATTATTGTCGGCAATATAGGAGACAGTGGTATAGGCGCATCGATTGAAGCAAATAATTTTGTGACATGCGACAGTTTAGCTAGTTTCCTACATGGTCGAACGTATACATCAAAAACACGAAACAAATAGGCGCAAACACACGCGATAGCCAGACGAAACCGATCCGTCCGACCACGACATCAGCAACTGTGCTCTCAACGAAAGTAGTGGGTCGGACCGCTTCTGCTAGCATTAATCAAGACGTGGGCCAGGCACGGGGTCGGGGGCAGATCAGGTGTTATCTGTGTGACGGTAACCATAAACGAAGTCAGTGTGATGCAAATAAATGTGATTATTGTGGCAGGCGAGGTCATTTAGAATCGACATGTTACCATAAAACGAACGCGGGCAAACCAGAGAAATAAGAAACAAAATGTATTTTAACCCCTGACCCGCGAAATAAATTTCTGAAAATAATAAGTATTAATAATCTGCATCAAGAAGCATTCATTGATATGGGAAGCAGTTGTTCATTGATTTCTGAATCGTTTGTCAAAAGATATTCAATGGAAAACATTGCGCTGACCGCGCCAGTTTTGCTGCAAGGTTTTTCAAAAGAAAGTTCAAAATTTGTAACTCACAAGATAACAGCTGATCTGAAAATCGATTCGCTGTGTCTGACTCAGGTTGATTTTTACGTAATTGACAACCTGGCAGATTGCGAAATATTGATAGGAAGAAACGTGACGGAGCGGTCTGACCTGGTATACTCGCGGGTGGGTGACAAATTAAAATTTGACTATGCGAATACATTTACAGAGTTATGTAAAACAGTTACTAATTTAGAGTTTGATAGCGATACCCATCAGAATTAATTAATAATACTGTTTCAAAAATATGATGACTGTGTGGCGTCAAATATTAAAGAATTAGGAAAGGTAAATGGCCACGAAATGATAATTAACGTAACTGGTTCTCAACCAATTCAATGCAGACCCTTTAGGTCTTCTCACGCAGACAGAAAGATAATTCGCGAAATGGTGGATGAGCTTTTGAAGAACAATATTATACGTGATAGCAAATCACCATACGCGAGCCCTGCGTTACTTGTCAATAAGAAGAATGGTGAAAAAAGACTCTGCATTGATTATCGAGCGCTAAATAAGATAACAATTAAAGACAAATATCCAATGCCGCGCATTGAGGACCTTGTAGATAGGCTTCGGGGCTATAAATGCTTCACCAGTCTAGATCTAAAAAGTGGATATTATCAAATATTAATGCAAACATGCTTACTGCTCCACTCTCAAAGCTGTTAAAGAAGGGCTCGGTCTGGGAATGGGGTAAAGTATGTAATGTAAGTAGTAATGGGGTATGGTATTCATAAAGATGCATTTCAATCGTTGAAGAACAAATTAACGTCTGAAAGTGTTCTATCCATTTTTGATCCGAATAAAGATAACGTATTATATACGGATGCTAGTAGAGATGGTGTTGCTGGTATACTTATGCAAATCACCGACGAAGGTGAAAAACCAGTCCACTATTATAGTAGACAAACTACGGAAGATGAGAAAAAGTACCACTCGTTTGAACTGGAGTTATTAGCGATTTTTAGTTCGCTTCAGAAGTTCCGATTATACCTAATCGGATTATCTTTTAAAATAGTGACCGATTGCAACGCCGTACGGTACGCCTTAACAAAAAAAGAGATTATTCCCCGGATTGCGCGTTGGGTTTTGTCCACACAAGAATTCTCGTTTGATATCGTTCATCGAGAAGGTACGCGAATGCAACACGTAGACGCCTTGAGTCGTAACCCAATGCAGTCCGGAGACAAATCAGAAACCGAGATTATAATGTCAATAGCGGAAGCGGGTTGGTTGCTTTCGGTACAGCTACAAGATGCCGAGTTACAACATATTCGAGCAATTATAGAATCAGGAGAGGCCGAAGAAAATAAAAATGTTTTTAACAAATACGAGTATGTTGTCCTCGGTGGTAAGGTTTACAGAAGAACAAGTCGAGGTCGCCGGTGGGTGGTCCCAAAGAAATGCATTTGGCAAATAATTAAATGTAACCACGACGACCTCGGGCATTTCTCTGTTGAACAGTAGAACGAGTAAGCCATCAGTATTGGTTTCCTAGAATGCGACATTATAAGGAAATATATTAAAAACTGCTTAAATTGCATATACTTTAAGAATAAAAGCGGTCCAAAGGAAGGAGAGTTATATCCGTTGCCAAAGTACGCACAGCCTTTTCACACCCTTCTTAAAGATCATTTAGGACCTTTTGTTACGACTAATGCCAAAAATAAATATATTATTGGTCATCGTAGATGCTTTTACAAAATTCGTGTTCATTTTGGCGGTTCGAAGTTCGAACAACCAAATCTTCTTGTGTAATTAAAGAATTAGAAACTATTTCTAAGACTTTCGGAAATCCTCAAAGAATCATTACATACGCCGCGACATGCTTCACTTCAAATAATTTTACACAGTATTGTACGAATAGAAACATACGTTTACACACGATTGCAACCGGTATGCCTCACTCTAATGGCCAGGTACGTTTTAACAAAACTATTCTAGATGCACTAAAAGCAATAGGTGCTAACGATGCAGACGATAGGTGGGATCAGTACATAAAAACCTTACAACAAGATATAAACAGTACAGTTCACAAGACAACAAAAACTATTCCTAGTGAAGTGTTTCTCGGATATAGATTACGCACTGATAGTGATAGTTTAGCTCCGGAGATTGGCAACGGGCATAGGTTGGATGTAACTGAATTGCGTGAGAGGACAGAAACAATTATTAAGTCCAATGCGGAATCACAAAAACAGCGATTTGATAGAAATCGTACAAAATCACGAGTTTACGTTGATGGAGATTTGGTACTCATTAAAATACAAAGCCAGACAAATGACGGGCAAAGTCGGAAGTTGTTACCTGTTTACAAAGGCCGCCCTTTCAAGTGAAAAAAGTATTGGGGAATGATAGATATGAGGTGACGGGTGTAAAAGGCAGTGAAAGGAGCACTAAAAAGTATACAGGCGTAACAGCTGCAGAGAATATGAAACCGTGGATACATATCGATGATTTTTATAGATTAATTAAACATACGTTGTAACAAACATTTGTACCCCTGTTGGCGATTGAAGTAAGTTGAAATGTATCGTAGGCGTATGTGCGAGTCAAGATAAAATGCTTTATGTTATTATAAATGTTAATAATAACATATTTATTTGCGTAAAACATGGAAAGGTAACAGACAGGCAGACAGAGTTACTTTATGTTATTATAAATGTTGAATATTGTTATTAACACATTAAAGGCCGAGTGGTAGGTTCAAAACAATGGAGAACGAACTTGGAACGCTCAAGTGTGGAAATGCCCTTTGAGTGCAAGTGGTTCTGGAACGAACTTGGTACGCTCAAGTGTGGAAATGCCCTTTGAGTGCAAGTGGTTCTGGAACGAACTTGGTACGCTCAAGTGTGGAAATGCCCTTTGAGTGCAAGTGGTTCTGGAACGAACTTGGTACGCTTAAGTGTGGCTAAAGGCCCTTTGAGTGCAAGTCGAAATGAGATGAACTTGGTACGCTTAAGTGAGGCTATCGGCCCTTTGAGTGCAAGTGACAATAAGACGAACTTGGTACGCTTAAGTGAGGCTATAGGTCCTTTGAGTGCAAGTGGTCTAATCCGATTTTTAATACTATGTCGCTATAAGCGCACAAGATTTATGATTATTGAAGCCTACCCTCGATACACTGATGAAATAATGTGTAATGAAAGATGACAGTGTTATAACCCAGAACATTCGACACACAACCAATGCATGTGTAGCTGGCAAACTGATAAATGATTAACTATTTGTGTTTCAGCACTTTATCTGAACTCGTGGGATACCTGGTGGGACAGGCACCTGGTAGGACGGCCGTGTTGGCGATTGCCGCGCTCTCTTTACAAAGTTAAGAGTGACATCACCGGAGCGGCTTGCAGGCCCACGGCGAGACGATTTGCGTGCGCTGCTGTATCCCGAGCCGGACGTAAACATCCATAAGATAGGGTCGAAATTCAGCGTGGGAACATTAACAAGAGAATCGTGGTGACCATTGTCATATTAACACCATATGACCCGACTTGTTCTTAGACCTTTGTAAGAGGCAGTCGTTTAATTTACTTCATTGTTTAACGTTAATATATTGTTAAAATATAATTGTACTCGTATAAAGTTCTTTCAATTCATAGTTAGTGACCTATACACATAAATAGTTTACACTATAGTGTTCATTTATTTTCGCTGCTTATATATTTAGTATGTATGTATTTATGTATCTATTATTTACGATATGTATTTATCTGTGTATCTATTCTAGTATATTGTATACTTATAATTTGCACCAACGACCGGCATTTTATGTCCAGGTAAATCACTGTCCATTCTAAGGTCTGGAAGAGATCGCGGAAAGCGTATATTTTGTAGTGTTTGATTATTATTTTTTTGTTATGTTTTTTTGTGGTGTACAATAAATTATATATAAATAAATAAATAAATAAACGCTATACTGCCAAACATGAGATCCTTGGTCCACAGGACTGATGCCTGCCGGGGTCGCGGGAAAATCCGAAAGGGATACCGTGGCCCCCGGCAACGTGCAGGCAACACTGAAGGAACACGGGTGGATTTTAGTCAGTAAGAGTCTGACACGCCCTCCCGCTCCCCTCAGCGGGAGAAGTTATTTGATATTTTCGCACCCAAAAAAAAAAATATGTTGGGGCAGTGTTATTGACTTCTTCCATCAGGTTTTCTCAATAGCAGCTCGGAGCCTGGATTTGTGCCCGGTTGATGACAACAAGCTCGACCTCAAGCATGATTGACGTTGGGGTGGATTTACTATTTAGGTATGTACACCCACAGACTAGTTAGCTTTCGTCTACTAGCACAGGTCACAACACAGCACTTGTTGTTCATGTTGCACGATAATATTACAGCTTCAGAAATTGAGAGGATTAGTTACGGAAATAAATCAACGTAGAACTTTGAAACTGTAATAAACAAACTTCAAATTCAAAAGTTATTGACAGATCAATAAACATGGCGTCATTTAGACCTGATGAGATTTAAGGACCATTTAGATAGAGAGAGTTTCTCGACTCGAAGATACGATTATTGAAAGAACATTAAAAAAGTATCTTCGTGTAAACATTCACGATTGTCGCCCTGCCCCTTGGGCGACAATTGCCTCGCAATAGAATATATCTGTCTCCGTGTGAACAGAACTACAAAGCGAGAATTGTATTTCGAGTTTTTGTGCCGGTCGCTACTGCTTGCTGTTATTTCCTTTGGGCCAAATGTATTTCTTGCATCACGATTTTTATAATGCACATTCTCCGTATTCCACAAACGTAATTTCTATAAATTTCAATGAACTTAACATTATCGGCAGAACCAAATTTAAATGATTTTTGTGTCATTTTGAGAACAATAACGTAGTAATCACTGAACTCGCATGGCAAATCTCGCACTCAAAAACGGTTCAAACCGATTTGTATGATACTCGTATGAACTTGATAAAATGTCAAACGAGATCGTGTATAGACAAGTCGAGAACTCGTAAGCAAAAATCTTCTTACTATATATTTCGCTGTGTAAACTGTCGCAGTCAGTGGCGAATCTCGTATAACATAATCGTAGGCGAGAATTTAGTTGCCTGTATGTAAACATTATGATACGATAATCTTATGGCAATTATTGCTTGCGATAGTAGCGTACGATTTCTCGCCAAGAAACGTTCGAGAAACTCTCTCCATCTAAATGGCCCTTTAGACAGAAGCAGAAGTACGGAAGGTGGGAGGGGAGGGAACTGTCAAATGAGATATGTGAACCATAGACTATTTTACTTGAAGATTACCTGACCTGGGTACACCTTCTCTAAGGGGTACACCTATGCCTATCCCTTCGGGGAATACAGGCGTTGTTATGTTATGATTGGTAATCCATACAACTGCTTTAATTCATAAATTGACCTGTAGTTTAAAATATCTATCAATATATCTACACAATCTATTTTCTTTCCTAGCGCATCTTAAAATAAAAACCAGTACGTTTCCAAAACTCAAACTAAACTTTTTGTATTTTGTTGTCTTTGAAAAAGAGAAGACAATCGTGTCATTCTTGATGGGAACCGTCATTTAGAAAAAAAAAACGTTTTCGATTGTTTGTGAATTCAGTACCTACGCAAGATGTGAGAAAAAGGAAATAAATACGCAAAAAAACCAATACGGTCCACTGCTTTTCACAAATTATTCAAATGAGTTCAATACTTAGGACGAGAGTAGCGAAATTTAAAAGTGTTGGACGTTCTTATGCGAACAGAGCCAACATGAGTCCTGGAAGCGGATCTTCAAACAATCCCTACAACACTCCTTACCATGTGCAGTGGCAGTGGCCCGACTCTAGTAACTATCCCCGGTATGATCAGCGTAAGTTAAAAAACCACTGTCTATGGACAGTTGTATTTATTGCTAGTGATTTGACCCGCGTGGGTAGGGCATATTGCTCGCAGAACAGATCGCCGATGGGGCTGAAAGGTTCTGGAGTGGCGACCGCGTACGAAAAGACGTAGCGTTGTAAGGCTGCCTGTCCACTGGAGCGGAGAGGAGAGGAGCGGAGTAGCAGTGTGCCAATATTAACCAATGGAATTGCATAAAACCTCCACTCGGCGTTCATGTTAAACACATGCAAATAGTCACGAGTGTCTCTGGGTGGCGCGCGAGCAGCGCGAAAAAAAATCTCATTACAATATTTATAGGTTTATGATAAAGGAACACGATAGCATTTTATGTTTTGTAAATATCGATTTCGATTTCACAAGCTGCCTACGTCCAACCTCTTCTATGGGGACGATTCACTGCAACTGTGCGGCGGAGGGAGCAGGCTTGTTTGCGGTGAGCGGGGCGTAGAGCGTGGCGTCAGGTGCAAGTTCAAACTTGTGTTTGCAGCGATGATCCCTCATCGCTGCAAACACAGGTTTGAACTTGCAGCGTGCGCGCCTTTTCGTTCGAAGATATTATGTATTATAGAAATTCAACTTAAACCAGAATTATGGTCAACATCTCATCTCCTATATAAAAATTGAATAATTACTACTCATAGAATTTATCTTAATTTAATCTCAAAGTTTCATACAACGTAGAAAACTTGCCTGGACCTTGTCTCGAGTTACAAAAAAAAATTTACCACACATTTTCTTCTAAATACATATCAAAAATATCTTACGACGCCGACGCACTGTGGATCGAAAAAAGGTTCTCGAAGACATCGGAGCTTAAATTTTAAAGTGTCGATTTTTTGCTTGAAATGGCTAATATAAATTAGCTAATATTATGCATAAATATATCATAGGATACAATCTGGTAGGCAAATTGTCAAATTATATATGTATTTTATTTTACATGTATGGAGCTAATGCTTATATCTCCGGAATGGAAAGAATAGCCGTTATATCCTTGCACACGGTGATGTAACTATTTATTTATTATTTTTTTACATACGTATTTTTTTCAGTTTTTTTTTTAAACGCACTAAATCTCGTTATATGAAATGTGTCAAAAAACATAAATAAATAGTTACATCACCGTGTGGAAGGATATAACGGCCATTCTTTCAAGCAAAAAACCGCACTTTAAAATTTAACCTCCAATGTCTTCGGGAGCCTTTTTAAGATCCACAGTGCGACGCCATGATGAAAAATGTGACCGGATCACACGAACGCTAAGCGTGCACTATGGCCAATAGACGAACGCTCTTCCGCCGCTTGGACGCAACACTGAACGTTCCGCTGGACGCTTTTTCACTCAGGCCGCACGCTACTAATATACAATGGAGAGACCATTGCAACTATTGAAAATTGATAAACTTGGCCCCTTGGGGGGGACTGTGTGGGAATGTAAACTCAGATAAATTAATTGTGAAGCAAATTTCATAAAACTGCCAAAGAATGACATTTTGTTATTTGAACACACCGATAATTTCAGTTAGTAGCCAATTTGCTTAACACTTAATACCTATCCCCAAGCTTACATATCACATTATGACCACAAACTACTCACTATACCTACTTTTATATTTTTTCAGAACAAAACTTTCCGCAATTTCGTCATTCACCCCGGAAGGCAAAGCCATATAATCCAGATTCGAGATGGTTAAACCCCAACCGCTATCATGAAGGGTAATAAAACGGATTTTAAAAGAAATCATAGTAAATACGACACCTGCTTTTAATTATTTGAAATAATGTAACTTTAAAGAATTTTGTTGTTGTTTCATTTTATAACCTTTTTGCAAGATTAAGGGCCGGATCACACTAACCACAACCACATCACAACGACAACTTGTGGCCGACCACATGATGTCGTTGTGGTGTGGTTGCGATAAAAAAAAAATTGAGCTCCCGAGAGCTAATATGTATGAAAATGAATAGTTTATTCACGCGGACCACATTTTGCCGTCAAAATTAACTGTGTGAGCGATACCGACCACATCAAGGCCACGTAGCAGCCACAACGCAACCACAAGCGAAACTGCGCACTAGCAGCCGGCTACATCGCAAACACAACGTTGCGTCGACGGCACGACATAAAATTTCGATTCGAACACTATTCACACGTATCCACTGCTTGCCCATATTTTGCGTAAAGTTACATAACAATTTTATAGTTTAAACCATATTTATTATATTAGAATTAAAAATTTACAATCAACCAGCTGACCCGTGTGCAACTAAATCATTGCTGAATCCTTAAAATTTTGAATACAGACACAAAAAATTAAGCTTTTTTGAAAAAAATTACAGTATTTTGGTATTAAGTGTTTATGATTCTCAGCGGTATTCATAATTTCAGTTTACATTTTCAATTTATTTTATGTTAAAATAAATGGAAATGAATAAATAATGTGAAACTGAAATACTAAAATCAGTATTATTTTTTATTCTTAAATCATCGGCCTAGAGCATGTAAGAAGTCAGTAAGTGACTTTATCAATATTTTAATATCATTAAAGTAAATCGTACATTATTTGATATGAGTTTTTGAGAATGTGTTTTTTAGATAGTGTGGCATTTTGCTAGTGTAGCTTTGAGAAAATACATTTTGCGAATGTGGCATTGTGCGCAGAATTCAGTTTATCTGCGGCTTACCTGAGAGAATCTTAGTATTGGCACCTATACATATCAATTACGCCAACAAAGTGGTAAAAAATAAAATTATGATATTTTTTTTTTTTTTGTGTACCTACCTGCCTGCCTTCCCTACACTTAAAGTGGGGATGTTTTCTTTTCTCGTTCATCCCGGGTGGGTGAAAACTATTTTTCGATTCGGATCGAAAATTTCGGATCCGTTTACGAAATATTCAAAAGTCATTTATTCAAACTAGGCTGAGAATCAGCACTTTTCGGACGTCAAAAATTACATAAGATGTACATAGAGTTTGTTACATTCCCCCAAAACGCCCGCCCTTCACCACTCCTAGTGCTTTAGCTGGGAAGAAGTGTCGCAACAAACTCCCCAGTTATGCTTTAGTGCTATTTTTTGTAAGATTATAGTGTACCTCGCCCACCTGGCAGCTAAATGGTTGTACTTGGATTAATGAAAAAATTCACACCAGCAGTATATAAATAATGAAGTTAAAAGGAAATCTATCAGAGCTAAGTAGGCTTTATAGGTTAACGAGTAATAATCGACCAACTTAAATTTGCAGTTTGAAAAACATGTTCTCCCATACATTCCGTATGGGGGAACATGTTTTTCAACTACAAGGCTAAGTTTGCTCTTGGGATAAATTCATCCCAACTACGGAACCCTTCATTTTGCGTGGTCCGACACGCACTTGCCCAGTTTTTAAATTTGAATTTGACGTACTGAACTATGCCATGTTTTATTGATAGGAAAAAAGAGAAGGTCGTCGCCGTCAAATCATAGAAGAGGTAGCAAAAATATTTTCGAACGCTAAAACTACAAGCTATCATTCTTGTTTTGTTCCAGCAGGTCTTCTCCCTTAACACGAAATCCGAAGATTCTGCCGAAGTTACGGGCGATTCCTTCTCCTTATTACCTATGGAGATAAGATTAGTTTGGGGCCATAGATCAAATTAAATGACCAGTGACAGTTGGCCTTACATGTGTGTCTTTGCCCATTAAAAAAAAGTTAGTTAATCGGGTATAGGGTTCACTCCAACATGATAGTATCATTGTGTTTGGACTCAGTGGATATGTACTGATAAGTGCTTTAACACTAGGTCAGGGTCTACTCAACCAAACAAGTGAGAACCATCTTTTTTGGACTCACTGGACTATATAACTGGGCAGTAAGCGATAAGGCCGCCCATTGTATATTTTGTATTGTATTTTTTTTTTTTTATGTAATGTATAATCTGGTGTACAATAAAGTATATATAAATATAAATAAATAAATATATATTGGCAAGTGCTTTTACACTAGGTGGTGTCCAGGTCCATTAGAACTCCTCAACTAAACAAGATAGCCTTGTTGCGTTTGCGGTCGTTGGTTTTTGTCTTGCTAAGTACCATAGCCCAAGGTGTAGTCCAGGGCCTCACGTTGGATCTGGAAGGTCACTCTAGGAACTCTAGTCTCGTTGCCATTTCGATTTGTTTTGACAAGTACTTGTGCGTAACATACCGTATCTACGTTAGCCCAAGGTGTAGTCTAGGGTCTGATGATAGTGCCGGAAGGTGGCCACAGGAACACTTCAACTTTACACGGTAACCCTATTGAGTTGGACTCTCTAGGTACCTTACAAGTGAAGGTGATAGAAACGATATTTTATCAAATTCTAATGCTAGAATAAAATATAAGTAAAATAATTTTAAAAAACAAGCTCTTATTGAACTCAAAAGCCCAAAAAAAAACTTACGTAAACATAGAACTTTAATAGAACTTACAATAGTGATGATGACTAAAAATTTTTTTTTAGTCCGTCTTTGAGATTATAAAAAAATATTGGACACGTATATTTTTATTTTTTTACGTAAACTAAAGATTACGGCGATACATTGAGGTAAAATGTGCCATGTCGTCACGAGTATGTAGATTTTATACATACTAGTGACGTTGCGACCCCCACTCCCCAACCTAAAATGTTATCTAAGTATTTTTTATTATGATAAAGCAAAAAATACGTGTCTAATATTTTTTTATTATCTGACTGATGCACTAATTAGAATTTCATTGTTTTTACCCAGGCATCATCCCTAATAATGATACGCCTCAAGCTTTTAAGAAAATATTAAAGTTCTATGTTTACGTAAGTTTTATTTGGTACTTTTTAGTTCAATAAAATCTTGTAAAAAAAAAAAAAAAAACTTATTATTTATTTACACAATAGAACTACTAATTTTAGACTGTCAATGCTGCTGTCAGACTATCACGGCCGTTTCAAGTGGAAAAGTCTTGAAGGTCCTTCCCCGCGAAATCTCAGACCAGAATTCCATATAAAATAGTAGTTAAAGTAGTACATAAAAAAAAAACTCAATTTTAATTATTACAATTTACACTTACGTTTGTGTGCGAAGTCTAATGATGGGTAAACGAAAACCAAGTGTGGTAAATGCAGCAAATTATGTAATGAACACCACACTATTTTCTAGAAGCCTAATGTTTTTGTTATGTTAAGATTTTGTACTTAAAGTTCCTATATAAAATGAATATTTGCACTTATTTTATGTTTCTCTTTCACAAATAAACCCTGTGGTCCAAAGACCCCACGCGACTTTGTGATTATTTTGGCGCGACTAGCTAAAGATTAATTGTTGCCAAAAAGTTTGTGCTCGCGAGGTCTAAGTTCGCAGAACTACTAGTTTTTTACTCTTTGAAAAAGAGAAAACAATCATGTCATTCTTGATGGAACCCGTCATTTAGAAAAAAAAAACTTGTTTTCGATTGTTTGTGAAGAAAAAATGAGGAAAAGGGAAATAAATACGAATATAAATACATAATACCTTACTCTATACGGTCCACTGCTTTTTAGAACTTTTCAAAATGAGTTCAATCCTACTTAGGACGAGAGTACGTTCAGTGCAATTAATAAATGTGCGTTCTTTCAAGAACGCCACCAACGTGAGCTATGGAAGCATCAAGAACGCCACCGCCGTGAGCTATGGAAGCATCAAGAACGCAAGCGCCGTGAGCTATGGAAGCGGACCTACAAGCTATCCTTACTACTCTCCTTATCAGTTGCAGTGGCAGTGGGCCGACCCTGTTCCCTATCCCCGGTATGGCCACCGTAAGTTAAAAAAACCACTGTCTTATGGGTAGTTGTATTTATTGCTAGCAATTTGACCCGTGTGGGCAGGGCACATTGCTCGAAGAATATATGGCCGATGGGGCCCAAAGGTTCTGGAGTAGCGAACGCGAACCAGAAGGCGTAGCGTTGGAAGGCCTCCCACATCCACGATGTGGCGACGCTTGGGAGACATCTATGTCTAGCAAAGTACGTATTCTGGCTGAAATGGTAGTGGTGACAAATGTGTCTGAAAACGCAGCATTACCTAAGCCCTATTTACACGAGGCAAAAATATTAGCAACAAATTACTTGCATCAAGTAAAATACTGTTTAGACGGTGCAATTTTTGGTGGGTGCTTTAACTTACGGTATGTCGCATTGACAAGTAATTTAATCAGATTGTGTAAATCAGGCTTTAGGCGTGCACACACTTGTCCATGTCGGCATTATTCGGCACAGCTACACGATTATGCCGCTCGAAAAATACCGACCCGAACATGTAAGCTATCTTTAGCTACTGGTGGTTATTAAAAAACGTGTCATTAGGACGCCAAAAAAATCAAATATAAAGAGATAATAGATAGTGTCGTGATGGCCCAGTGGTTAAGGCCTCGCCTCTCATGCACGAGGTTGTGGGTTCAAATCCGGGCAAGTACCAATGTGACTTTTTCAATTTATATGTACTTTCTGAGTTTATCTTGGACATTACTGACATCGGTGAAGGAAAACATCGTGAGGAAACCTGGACATATAGTTAATAGATGTCTGAAATCACCAACCCGTCTTGAGCAAGCGTGGTGATCAATGATCGTGCCTTCTCTATATGAGAAGAGGCCTTTGCCCTGCAGTGGGACAGTAACAGGCTGGTAAAGAGATACCCATCCGAAACGTTTTCTTTATTAGGGTCACGTTCCTTAAAAAAAAAGGGGGAACCCTTATAGGATCACTTTGTTGTCCGTCTTTTTCTCAGGAACAAGCAGCGTCGTTATGTTTCAGTTTAAAGTTTATTTAACGGTCTAATAATAATTACAAGCACATGAGAATGAGACATTTCAGCATTCTTTCGGGATGGTATTTTTTGAGATGGCAACGAATCTGCAATTCCTTGGTATTACTGCAGATGTTCATAAGTGCGGTGACTAGGTACATAACCATCTGGAGCCGTCTAGAGACCATTTTATCAATTGATAATTGGTAGACTTGGCCCCTTGGTGGACCGTGGGCATGTACAGTCAAAGAAATGAATTGTGAAGCAAATTGACACCCTACGTCATTTTGCTGTATTATAGTCATTTCATAAAACTGTCAAAGAATGACATTTTGTTATTTGAACACACAGATAATTTCAGTTCGTAGCCAATTTGCTTCACAATTAAGTCCCTATAATTATAACAGTCCCTAGAACTAATGACGTAACAATACAGTAACTTAAAAAAACTTTTTACAAAAAAAAACAACCCACTTCCGAAAAAAACACCACAAAGTGAAAAATAACTTTAATTTCGGAAGTCGGTGGCTTGGGTTTTGAATTTTCTTTTTTTGCCACCGACTTCCGAAATTAAAGTTATTTTTCACTTTGTGGTGTTTTTTTCGGAAGTCGGTTGTTTTTTTTTGTAAAAAGATTTTATTTTTCACTTTTTAGTTGTGGTACGGAATTTGTACGGGCTACCCCGTACAAATTCGAATACCACTACTTGCTATGTAAATAACAGTCACAGGAAGTTATCATCATATCATCCACATAAACTAAGCGGGAAATATACGTATTATTGAAGCTTACTTAAAAACTATCCGATCAAAGTTAATAAAATTAATATGGGACCAATCCGGGAGCATACCCTTTCAAACAAAAAAAGAATTTTCAAAATCAGTTCATAATTGACGGATAAATCGACGGACATACATAAAAATAAAAAAAATCATACGCATCGAACATATAACCACCTCCTTTTTGGAAATCGGTTAAAAACTTCAAGTTTATATGACCACTAGCTACTCACTATACTTTTATATTTGCAGAACAAGCCTTTTCGCAAAACCGTCATAAACCTCGGAAGGCAAGGCCATACACTCCAGATTCGAAATTGATGAACTTCAACCGCTGTCATGAATGGTAAACAAAACAGGATTCAGAAGAAGTTGTAGTTAACACGATCGCCTAGATTTAAATTATGATGTAATAATGTAAATTAAAATAAATTGTTGTTCTTGCATTTTATGACTTTTACCTTTTTTTACAAGCTAATTGTCGGATCACACGTACCACAACCACACCACAACGACAACACGTGGTCGGGCGCTAATGAATAGTATAATAACATACCATTTATTTCAGGCGACACAGGCCCATAGAAAAATACCTTAACCTATACATACATATTTTAATACAAGCAAAAATCTTGTGTTAATAAATAAAACTTAGACTATGTTAGTAGCACTTCACTTTGCACTACCTTGAATTAGTGCTGTCGTGTGGAACTTGTCCGCGGAAGCGACGGAACACCACGTCCTGCGGCCAAAAGTCTTCTTCCATGGCGAGGGGCAGATAACAGTTCGGTACACGAACGACGAACGCCTTGAAGACAAGCCAGCAGACATCCACAGCCGGCAAACGCCGCCAGCAGAGACCCCTGTGAATCGATGTACTCAGTTGTCTAGTGACTTCCGATGAAGTGAGTTGTACGCAGATACTGGAGACAAAAATGGACGAAAACTGTTGCCCCGCTGCCGCGCAGTGTGGCGACCTCGCTGGCAAAATGGCCGCCGACTTTGTTGCACTTTGTGAGGTGTAGTTTGGTTGTAAATGTGTGCGTTAGAGTGTGTATGCACAGAGCGGAGGTGTAGTTTTGGCATGCTTCACTGTATTGTTCGCAGTGCTATGTTTTTTATAGGTTTTTTATTTGGTCTGAAGACAGTTTTATGAAATGGGTATAACACGGCAAATTAACATAGGGGGCTAATTTGCTTCAGAATTAATATCTCTGACTGTACATGCCCACGGTATACCTAGGGGCCAAGTTTACCAATTGTCAATCATGGTAATGGTCTTCCCATTGTGAGTTTTTGACAGATTTGCCATACAAAATCTATCAAAAACGGATAATGGAATTGACGTAAGGTGTCAATTTGCTTAATATTTAATTTCCCTGACTATAAATTAATTTTGTAACAATGTCGTACGCTAAACTTCATAACTAAAATCCAGACTTAACAAAGCTAAAAATGTCTTGGGAAATCAGAAGCAGGCGGCGACTATCGAGCAGGTCTTGATAAAAGCATAAAGCAACATCAGCTAGCTAATGCCTCGGTGAGGGACACCAGGACAAGTTATACCGGCTTAGGATCCCCGCAAATAAATTTCCCACGAGACGCGTATTTTACATCGTTCGCGACAACCGAGACGTAAGATGATCCGAAATATTTTCAAAATGACGTCAGGAGACGTACTACGAGTTATTCGTTTTGTGGGGAATTGAAATAGGAAAGATATTCGTGTGAATTTGTGAAAATTATTGTGGTGGGTTGTTTGTTTAGGACCTCTGGTAAAGTACTACTTAGCTAGGTACATCTAGGTACTAAATAGGGTTTTTTTTTCTGTATAAACCATTTGATTCATCAATGGCCTGAGAACAATCTAATGCAGTGGACTCTCTATTGTGTCTATATAGTGTCGTCTCTATTTACATGATGTTATTATTGGATTGGCTCAGTGGATTGTCTCGGGGATTGGCCCCGTCTCAATAGTCCATAAGTCTTAGGTTGCTCAACGTTGCGCCACAACTCCCAAAAATTTGACAAAAAATACTTTACTTTCCACAAAAATTATGGGCGTATGCACACGGTGTTTCAAATTCAAATTCATTTATTTCGTGAACACAGGGTATATACAGAAGGTGTTATACTCGTAATACATAAGATCCGAGCTGTGTCCCGCCAAATGGCATACAAAATATCAAAGGTTTTTTTTTTTTAAACAAATACATTTTAGAAAATCTAAAGTATAAGTACATTCACTAAAAATGTCAAATTAAGTCAAGTAAAAAGAACCAAAAAATACGCCAAAAATCAAAAAAATACAAAATGTCACTAATTCATTAATACAACATAATCAAAATTAACAAAATTTCTATACGCGTGTTCCATGTAAGGGGGTATACACGTCGACGACGCGTTTGTTACGTCTGCAGCGCACATAAGCTCGACGACGACGGCACGTGAAAAAAATGCCGTCTGCGTTACATTTAAAATCCCCACATAAAAAAAACATACCTGAAGTGAATTTAAAACAAAGACAAAAGTGACTACTCTCTAGAAAGAGACAAAGCGACTGTGCGGCCGATACCTCTAGTATTACTAAAGCTACGGTTTTCTAGAAGAGCGGTCACCACTCACGTAGCGACGGCAATTTACTGGCGAATGACGTCAGTGAAACGTTGACGGGTGTGTTTTCCTAGAGAGCGTTGTTGACACCGTAAAGCAAACCCCAAATATTTAAATCGCTAGATTTTTCCTCACCCTACTCAGTCATAAGAAACAGTGTCCAGACTGAGAAGACTGAGCTCACACATTACGAAATAGCATTTCCATGACGAACAAGTGTAGTCACAGCGTCACCAGCGTTGACACGGTTGGCGCAGTTGCTGAGCGATCGACTGCTGCGCAACGTGTCGCGGGTTCGATCCCCGCACGGAACAAATATTTGTATGATCTGCAAGTAGTTGTTTTGGGTCTGGGTGTTAGTGTATGTGAGTTTCTATGTTTGTAAACGCACCCACGATACAGGAAGAAATTCTTAGAGTGGGGCAACGTTTTAAAAAAAAAAAAATTGTGTGTCAGAGGTGGCAAAACGAAACAGAAACGCGACTATCTTTTGACGCAGTAGAGCGAATCTAACGATTTATATCTTACCTTTGGAAACCGTACCTATACGAGACTACTACTTGCCGCAAAGTCGCTCTGTATCTCTAGTACTTTCCGGTATTCACTGCACAACTGAGGGGCAATTCCCGTAATTTTTAAGCCCGTTCGCATTCGCATCTCATTCGCAATCTGTCAAAAACACAATCTATTTACCAACATTTTTGACAAGTTTGACAGATTGCGACTAGAATGTGAACGTGTTTTATGTACGAGAATTGACCTTCTGATTACGGAACGCTCAGTCCATTCAATGTCTGTGGTTTAAAATGAGTTGTCAATAGTGTCAATCCCTTTACATTACATCTCACTTCAACCTTTGACAGCTTCTTTTCAAGGTGTGATTTTATAGAATAAATCGGCTGGAGTGGGATGTTACAAGCTAGTTGGATGATATTAAAAATCCCTGTGTCAGTCCCTGGGCACCGCATTAAATTTCAAAATTAAGGCTTATACAGTACGAAACAACTTCGATATAGCATTTTGAACATTTGCATTCATTCATTTTAATTTTACGAATGTATTTGGTTATACGAGTATAACTTCACAACTTATTGCGTTTGCGTAAAGATCATTTCCACCTGTTATTTATATTTCTATGTCTCCACATAAAGCAGTAAAAAATATTGGTGATTTTGAAGGCGCAACTCAGTGCAGATGATGATCGGTTGTACGAGTTTTGCCGATGCCGCAGCTAAATTGTGTCGTACTGTACCTCACTGTACCATGGTAGCGCAATGGTGGTCGCACTGCCAGCAAAATATACACACACGTGCCAGTTGCCGGCGACGGGACGTGTGAAAAGGCACATAAGGTGGGTATTTTACCAGGCGTTCGATCCGTTGCGCAACCATTTTTTGGCAGTGTCCTAGTGAGATAGGGGGGGGATAGAGGAGCTCGTGGCTACACACAACAACAACAGCCGCACTGGTCGATCCATCAGGTTAAGCTACGCTTGCCGGGGTTGGTCAGTGGATGGGTGACCATCTTTACATACCGAGAATCCTCCGTGCCTCGGAAAGCACGTTAAGCCGTTGGTCCCGGCTGTCATTCGTAGATCTTTGACAGTCGTTACGAGTCGTCAGAAGCCCGAAAGTCTGACACCAGTCTTACCAAGGGGTATCGTATTACCCAGTTACTGGGTTGTGGAGGTCAGATAGGCAGTCGCTCCATGTAAAATACTGGTATTCAGGTGCATCCGGTTAGACTGGAAGCCGACCCCAACATAGTTGGGAAAAGGCTGGGTAGATTGATTTTCCTAGTGAGATAGGGCCCTAAACAGAATGAAAACAAAAGTTAATATTTTTGTAATCGTGGCTTTCCAATTAATGAATTTAATTAATCCAGTTCGAGGAGGGCAAGGGAGGTCGGAATGCGTTGCTTTCTTCAAAGTTTTCTTATAAATAAGCCTTTGTTTTAGAATGAACAGACGAAATTAAACGTGGTCTTGTAGTAAGCGTGTTTTAAATGTTTCATGTTATTTATCTCTTTCGTAGAGATTAATTGTAATTACTATTCAATTTGTTTAAGTGTCCAGAAGAAATTTTGTTAACCCCGGTGTATATGATTTTTAAGTTTGTTAACCCCGGTGTGTATGATTTTTAAATTTGGCTGATATATTGAAAATCGGAACCTCTGTTGTAGTCACATAAGTTTCAACTGAAGAATAAATACGACAACTTTAGGGCTGATTGTTCAATAGTCAGATAACTTTTATCTGAAGAAAAAATATGACAGTTTCACATATTTTCCATACAAAAGCTGTCATATCACAATATGTATCCCTCAGATAAAAGTTACCTGATTATTGAAAAATCAGCACTTACATATTTTCTCTACAAAAGAAGCTGAGTCATAATATTTATTACTCACTTAAAAGTTATCTGACTGTTGAAAAATCTGCACTTGAGTAACTTTCTTAAATATCCCCATAAAAACCATCTGCGAGCAACCTTTCAGCTTAGGTACTATTAAAAACAATTTGATTCTCTGTGATCTTGAGTGTTGAAACACTCAAGATCACAGAGACTATTTGATTCTGCAGACAAGCAAGCAGACTGAAATTATTATTTTACGTATATAGGTAACACTGGCGAGCATTTCAATGTATCCAGCCTGCGGTAGGCTCTAAATCAAAATAAATTGAGATATACGATCCTGTCACATGGAACTAACTGACTAACTTAGAACGGCTTGCCGACTAGCCTAAAGCCTTGCTCAGATTGGGTTAGTAAGCAACCAAGTGACAAGCAATGGTAGCCTTGCCAGCCTAATCGTTGGACGTACTTGTCAATAAAGCTATGTACAGATCTGAAAATGAGTTTTGTTTTTTATAACTGTTTTTACTTTATTGTTGGTGCACTCAATAGCGGAGAGAAGAAGAAGAAACGTCGAGAGAGGAAAGCATTAACCGAAAGAAAGATGTTTATTCCGATAAAAGATTCTAATGTGTACATAATTTTGTTTTAGATATATACAATGACCCCCTGTGCTTAAGATGCTCGTACCACAGCTATCATCCACCATCAAACTAACAGCTAAAGAAAAAATACAATTTAGTACAAATCATGTCATTATTTTCTTGATCTATATTTTTTATTTTTTTTTATTTATTTATTTATTATTTTATTATATTTATTATATTATTTATTTATTCATTATATCTGAGAAGTTCACTGTTGGACAAAGGTGAAGCCTCCCCCAAGCGACGGCACATCGACCGGTCATGTGCTTCTCGCATCATGCTCAAAAGTTTCATTACCAACTCGTACTATTTTATTATTTGTTTTGTCTATCTCTTTCATGGTCTTTCACGACATGCGAGACAAGCAACTTAAAAAAACGAAAGATGAAAGTTCAGTAATAAAAGTTAAAACACCCACTACATCCCAGAAAATGTCCCAAAACGTACATTAACGGATATTGTACAGAACGGACAAAGGAAAAGAGTAATGTACAAAGATATTTTGGCAAGTGCTAATGTACACTTAAGAAAACGTGTTTCTACTTGTTAATGGTCTTGTTTCGTTAAATAACAGGCCGTTTCCCGACGCCCGGTCCGTTTATCTGTCCACGAGTGTAAATTTAAAAGGATCTGGAAAGAAATCATCTTGTTAACACGAATCTATGTGGTGTTAACGGATTGTAAAGAAAATTAGAAAATCTTAAGAATTTGCAGAACCTCAAAGACGTACTGTTTTTCTCTTCACTCATTGAATCATTCATTCATTAATTTTTCATTCATTCATTCATTTTTCATTCATCATTCATTCATTCATAATTTTTTCATTCATCATTCATTCATTCTTTCATTCTTTTTACAATCATTCATTTTTCATTCATTCATTTTTGGCAATGAAAAATAGGGCCATGTTATATCGCTATGCAATGCAGTTTTGCAGTTGTCGATTTCGAGAGAATCATGAGAACCGTCAGAGGGCCTAGACAAATGACATTCGCTTCGGAGCGATTCTATTACGACAATCGCTATCGCTTCAACGATAACGAAGTTCAATTGGTAGACAAAGTACACTTCGTTTCGCTATCGTCTCATCCATTGGTTTCTTCGATAAAAATTACATTTTGTCTTTGGTCTTTCGTGAGCAAACGTCAAATTCCGCGCTGTCGCTGTCAATTCTTGTTGTCAGTTGAACTCCGATAGTACGAGAGCCCACGACCAAAACCATGTCGCATCGTTTTACAGCCAAAACCGTATAAAATCGTTAGTTTAAATGATTCTGAACCCGACTCGGTGGGCAGTACCGGTCAGAAACGTCACAGTTTTATGGGAGCCCATTTCTCCTATATCAAAAGAAACAGGCAGACGGTTTCATTACATATTAAAAATGTACATAGGTTTCGTAATTTTAATACGAATAAGTTTGTTTGCAGACATTTTGCGTGTCCAATGTGGTCTGAGCGCATTTTCAAAAATTTAACCGATCGGTCTCCCAGTAACCTGGTTCAATTTTTTTTCTATCTTTTGTATAGTTACCGGGGTTACAAAAATATGATTTCTTACGTTTTAACTAGTACCTATAATTCCAAAAACCAAAAGAACGTTTCGAAGTCGCCCGGAAAACGCGCAGTTGTTGTTACGCTCCTATCCCTCACGACAGGACACGAAAGTTTTTAAACAAGTTCAAAATGGTTCAACTCATAAGAGGCTCACACTTTCTTCTGAAAAACAATTTATTCGCATCAATTGACCAATGTTCACCTGAAAACAAAAATTTCAGACGGGTTGCTATGTATTTGATTTTTTGATTCATTTTTAACTTTTCAACTTTTTAAAATTTTCAGACGGGTTGCTATGTATTTAATTTTTTGCCTCATTTTTAACTTTCTCAAATGGTCTCATTGCTACGTGCGACGCTACTGGATTCTAAAAATTGTGTTTTTGGTATCTAAAATCTATCGTTCAACTCCATTCTTAAAATCAGACAAATTGCTATGAAACCGGTCAGTATTTGTTTTTGACATATTTCAGAATGCGGTCCGGTCAGACGTGACGCGAAAAATGAATGAAATTATGACTTTTTGTATTCATGATAACTAAATCTATCGATTGTATAATATGGTTTTGTTCGTAAAACGATAAGGCAAAAATGTTGGTTACGGACTCTCGTACTACGACTCCTACTCCGGGACGAAAATTCAAAAGTGATAAAATTCTATAAATAATGCATTTCATCGAGACTTTCGAATAGGGATGATGATTAAAATTATGTTTTTGTCCGTCAGGTAGATTATATCAAATATTGGACATGTATTTTATTTTTTACGTAATCAAAATATTACGATGTAGCGAGTAGCGAGCCCCCACTCCCCAACTTTAATGCGTTACACCTAAGTATTTTTTTATAAATATGATAAAGCAAGAAACACGTGTCTAATATTTTTTTATTATCTGACTGACGGATTTAATAGAATTTCTGTAATATTAATTTTACTTCTCATAAAATTTACCATACCCCGAGTAAACTCCAAAAGTCGCCATTTTGTTTCGTTTTCCACAGGGTTTTGACGTTCGCTAATGTTTCCATCATACGAATCGAAAACTAGCGATATCGGTTGTCAAAAAGTGTCACTTGGCTACGCATTTCTATGGAAGTTATCGTTCGACGCTGTCGATTCGTTTGATGGAAACGAATGATGATGACATTGTCTAGCTAATTTCTATTCGTTAACCTATCATCACGTGACATTTCCATAACATAAGTCAACCGCATACATTTTTGACTTTTCTACTGGCGATATCGCTAATCGAATGTTACTTTGTCTAGGCCCTCAGAACAGTAACACTGTATATACACGCTAGCCACTCCAGTAGTCTAAACAAGGCATAATAGATCTACCTACGCAGGTCTGCCTAGTGAGGATTTCTTGGTACCTATACATGTTGGTAGATATCGACGCGAAAACTGTTACCATTGATTCAATACATGATTCTGAACCCCATGCGTTGAAATTTCTCGACGGTTCTAAAAAAAATCTGCTGTTTCATAGACAAGTGCAAAACCTACGCGGTCAAAATGTATGGAACAACAGATTATTTTTTTCCATGGTATCAGTTTTCGCGTCGATGTCCCTGCCACCGTGTATATATTATATAATATGTAATTATATATTTGTAATCACGTTCTCGAAAACGGCTCTAACAATTTCGATAAAAGTTACAAATTAGGGGTTTCCGGGGGCGAAAAATCGATCTAGGTAGGTCTCGGGAGTAGTAGAGCTCGGGCGCCCAAAGTTAAAACAAGATGGCTACCTTAGAATAATGACATGGCAGCATGGAATTAGTATGAACTAGGCTATACCATTAAATGAGCATTCTCTATTTACACCACAGCAGTGCTCGGTCGTTCAAGTACTGTTATAGAAACATACATCCTCGCCTTAGAGTGAAAAGCTCGGGAATGCAACTTTGACTTTTTATTTTATTATATTTTTGGAAAAAAAACCTCGCAACGCACATCCTAGTTTTGTGGCGGCATCTATATCGCCACATGCAATCTACGACGTCATGCAAAATGCAGTATTTTGCATGACGTCATGCAAAATCCTGCATCGCGTAAACAGATTTCACCGCGCAATCAGCATAATTATGTATAACTTTACAGTTACCCACCAGTTTTTCGCATATAAGAGGTTTTCACTCTAAGGCTGCCTGTCCATTGAAGCGGAGAGGAGAGGAGCGGAATAGCGGCGTTTCAATATTAACCAATGGAATTGCATAAAACCTCCACTCCGCGTCAGTGGACAGGGAGTTGCGAACTAGTTTAAAAATTCATACAAAACCGGAAAGCGTAGCGGGGAAACGGAGTGGGGAAGCACACCGGAGAAACGGAGCGGGAAAGCGGAGTGGAGAAGCGGAGCGGAGAAACGGAGAGAGGATGCAGAAAAAAACCAGCCGCGGAGTATCGCAGCCGCGGGGCCCGGGGGAGGGGGAGTAGTGTGCCACCGGCCAGTGCGTGCGTCGGCTGGGCGAGTATATTATGTGGCCTCTTTGTTTCGACTTAGGGGAGACCGGGTACAAAAGTAAACCTTTGTACTTTGACACTGGTTTCTAGTTATTTATCATATTTTTGATAATATGAATATAGCCACATATAAACTTCGATTATGCTCTACTTTGTATCTAAATTTATCTCATTATTTGCTGTTTATTGTGAATTACAGAGATTTAAAAAGGCCTCTCCTCCATGAACTGTAAAGTAGCATCGGAAAGCTTCTGGTTTCGATTCGTACGACGGAACTTAAAGATCTTAGACCCGATTGTATGGACAGTTTTCATTATAATCGCCCACGGAGCTCCCTAGATACTCGAAACGATTCTGAAGTTCGAGCTGAAAGCTTTCAGGGTTTTGGATTTGGATCGGTGCTGGTCGGAGCGTAGACGTCATCAGTCCTTAAGACCCTTACCATACGGTGATCACTCTGGTTTTCAACGCGTTGATCACAGTATCATCATTTAATATTTTTCTTCTTTGTCAACATAATGAAGTCAATTTCATTTTTAGTTGCACCATCAGGGCTCTGCCATGTTCACTTTCTAAAGAAGGAGCTCATCATAAAGAGGCCTTCCTTCTCCATAAAACTGGCCAGTAGGTGACGACGACCGTCGTTATTTTGGTACCCGATCTCCCCTACAATTATTTCTTTTTGCATTATGTCATGTCATCCTTTTTGTCACTGTCACTGTGCACAGTCCGCAACTCCGCTCCGCTACCTCGCTCCACACAGTCCGTAACTCCGCTCCGCTACCTCGCACCGCACAGTCCGTAACTCCGCTCCGCAGACTCGCTCCGCATCAATGGACAGACACTGTCCGCAACTCCGCTCCACTCCGCTGCCATTCTCCTCTCCGCTGCCTCGCTCCGCTTCAATGGACAGGCAGCCTAAGACGACGATATCTATTTGTATCTACTGTATTAACGATTATTGAATTAGAAACTTGGTTTTTGGTTGACGACATCTCGTTATGGGGCCTCATAAGTAAGTTGAGTCCGGAAAAGTCACACGCAATCAACGTGAGGATAATTTCAAAATACTTATGCAAAGAAAACGTACAGAAACCTTTTTAACTTAGTATGATCTACACCATAGATGTACTATTTAAAACTAGATATCTATGGTACCCATAGATGTACTATTTGAAAATACCGTTATATCTATGGTATCTACCTATCTCTCAGAGTAATAACTAAAGCATATTACTCTGAGACCTATCTCTCAGAGTACTAAGACCTATCTACAGATCTACAGTCATTTCACAGATAAGCTACAAGGTTCCGTCATATTATATCGGACGTCATGAAAATCATGTCATTTGCACCAGTCTTTGCGTCTTATGCGTAGACAGAGTATTCTATAATAAAAACCCCGCCCCCCATAGATTTAAATCGCTAGATTCGCCCTTGCCGTACTCAGTCACATGAAAAAGTGTCCATACTGAGAAGAGTGAGCTCACACATTATTAAATAGCGTTTTCATGACAAACAAGTGTAGTCACTGCGTCATTGCAGTGTGTCAGAGGTGTCAAAACGAAACAGAAAGGCGGCTAATTTTTGACCCGGTAGGGCGAATCTAACGATTTAAATCTTTGCCGCTGTCATCATTTTCATAACAGCCGACACAGCGGCCTTTCAGCTTCTTCTTTCCGGCCACCACTCTTCTAGGAAATCGTAGCATAAGAATAAAGCTCATTGAAATGCAAAATCAGAGGTAAAATTGCTGTAAAATGATAAATGATTTTTATTTCTGTAAGTAGGTGTGTAAAAACTTTTTTACACGTCAATCATATTTTAAAACTAGATGAGGTCAGCGTTTCCTATCTGACTACTCTGAGAAGAAAGGCCGAAACAAACTCAGAGGTCACTGTCTCAGCTCAATGATTCGACGAACAATACCAAAGAAAGGACATTTGGGTAGGCCGCATAAATTATACTCAAACAGCCAGACCATGATTAAAAAAAACTGACAAAAAAACAAAAAACAATGACCTACTTCACATTCACAATAATTAAAATAATGTAATACTTTACAAAGTAAATATTCATGTCATTGTATATAGAACATTCATCAATGTCAATTTGTGTATAAATAAAAATCCGAAAATAATCTTCAGATCACTTGAATGTATTTGGAACGGACTAAAGCTTGCACGTTTTTTACTTGACATCACTTCATCAATCAGTGCACTGTTACAAGGATTATTAAGCGTTCGAATGACGTTGCCAGGGGGCGCTGTCGGTAAACACCACAAGTGTTTAATAAAAATGTCTCTAAGAAAAATGTATTGAAAAAAAAAGATGGTGACGTTAGTTTCGATGACCACGTGCCCAACCATTCTTGTACAGCTATATTATGCGGGCAGTGGTGGCCCAGTGGCATCAGCCCCAACTTACGAATTAGGTCTTGAGTTCGAACCCAGATAGGCACTTCACTATGTGTATTTAATTTCATCACCTCTGCTCTCAAAACGGTAAAGGAAAACATCGTGAGGAAACCGACATGTCCTAGAACAAAAATTTCGAAGACATGTTTCGTCCACCAACCTGCACTGGGCCCGCGTGGTGGATTAAGGCCCACTCCCTCTCATAGAGAGGAGGCCGGTGTCCCAACGCTGGGAATATTATAGGCTGATTATGTATATTAATGCAACTGACACATTGTAATCCGAAGAGTATACATAACTCTACATTGGAACACACTTAACACTAGTTCCATACTACACGTCTCCACTAAACACAGAATCCAATAGTTGACAGAGATCTCCAGTTCCTCGAACACTCGAGCAGTACTAATCGTACTAACAGGAATACTCCGTTAATTCCCAGTCGGGGTGCTCTCTCAGTGTTCAGGCAATCAAACAAACATTAATATAATTTGCAGCTATGATCGCGAACCCGGTTCATTTGGGACGTACCGAGAACAGGTATTTGTTGGTCTAATTTATTCACTCATGCATGATATAACACACGTTTTCGGACTGTTATTGTGCAAATAATGGTTTATCTTGTTTTAGTGTATGCGTAGTCATGTGTTGATTTGTGCGTATTATTAATGTGCATCGGAATTATTGTACAGTGTACCTACTTTAACTATTTTTTTTGAGAAGTTACCGTATTATGGGAAAATTGTTAGGTCTATTTTACCAAAGTCAAATATGATGGCAAAATATTTAGTTTTGATTCTACAATAACTAAATTCAGGGGTGAATGATCTGCCAGGGTTGCGAGTTTGTCCGAAAGGGATATCGCGGCCCCGGCATACAGGCAACGGAAGGAACACGAGTGGGTTTTAGTCAGTAAAAGTCCGACACGCCCTTTCGCTCCGCCCAGAGCGAGACAAGTTATTTGATCATTTACCCCCGAAAAAAAAAAAAAACAAGGGGAGAATGATAGCCTGACGGTTGACAGAAGGAGAATGTAAGAAAACCACGTATTACGCTGACTTCAAATAAAATGGAGCAAAGGCAGGAAGACGAAGGTTGACTAGATCCAGGCTTGGATGCAGAATGCAGTACGATGCAACATGCAACCCAGAGAGAGAAGGCAGTGGTGGCCCAGTGGGAACGGCCCCGACTTACGGGTTCGAACCCAGGCAAGCGCTTTAGTTTGTGTAAATAATTTCATCACTTCAGCACCACTGCTCTCAAAACGGTGAAGGAAAACATCGTGAGGAAACCGGCATGTGCTAGAACCAAAGAGAAAGACATGTGACATCTACCAACCCGCACTGGGCTCGCGTGGTACATTACAGCCCAGCTGTTGCTTCTTCGACCGCTTGGACGCAAAAACGAAATATTTATACACAACAGTTTACTGTCATGGATTTTATTAATCAGTCGTTGCTTTGCGGAAATCCAAACAACGCCTGATTCCAGAACACCCGTTTTACTAAACTTAACTGTCTCATTGACAGGCATACTATGCACTCCCTGCGTGACGAAAGATGGCACATTCGAACACCCTTAAATAAAATAGTCCATTCCTGTACAAATAATAATAAAAAAATGTTTGACCCTTAACCTCACGCTCCGCTCCTGCAAAATGATATTTCAGATTTTCTCACAAGATAACTCAGAAATACTTTATAATAAAATTGCCACTTGAATAAAGCTGGCAATAATACCTACCTTAGAATAGAAAATACAAGTTGACTGACCTCAGCTTTCCACGTATTTTCATATAATACTTGTCAAGCTGAGTCAGAGGGATTTGTACGTGTGTCTAGAATATTATATTATTCTATTTTATAATCTTAGTTTGCACTCTAACTTAATGTGTGGAAAATAGAAGAATATTTTCTGTCGGTGAGGATTAATGTGCAACATAAATAAGGCATTATTATCGTTTTATTTTCATACAATTTACGTGTCAATTTGTAAAGTTTTTGCTTGAAGGATTATCTCAAGTAACGCGTGATGTTTCATAGAAAACATCACTCCATGTAATTTGGGTGTCGCATTTAGACTTCGCGTACATTCGTAAAAATAGTATCAAAAGAAAGATTTTGGCCAAATTAAGAAAAAGGTAATCACAGCATATTTTATAATATTGGGTTTCACCAGAAACACGTTGTATAAAAAGCAAATGGCCCCGTATAAACAGACCCTATGACAGTAAACCAAAGAGTTTATTATGCAGTAAACCAACGAGTAAACAGTAAAGATGGTGGAAAAGAATAGTTCCATTAATGGCTACTGTAGGGAAAAGTGGCACTAGTAGTAAACCAACGCGCTATCGATTTGCGTCGTGCATCGTACACCGTACACGGCCGAACAGGGTCCGGCGCATAAAGCTTCCCACGACACGTGTCCCTAGATATGTCTGGCAATATCGAAAACAATGAAAAAAGGTCGTGAGGCAAGATATCTAGAGATGTTGGTTAACACCGCCCTACGTTTCAAGCGACTGGTGCCGCGGAATTAATATATAAAAATACCATATTCTGGTGAGTATGCGAACTCCATAGCTACCATACCTCTCAAAGTGTCTACTTTCCGCCCTTTCCTTTTTCCTACTAACCTCCTATACAAATCTTGTGAAGTATTAACAGTTCGACAGCTATTTATAATGGGTATTGTATTAAAACAACACAGAGCTCTACCCTATAGCACTGCATATGCTAATAAAAGACGTAAAGATATAGTTTGTCCACAAAATACAACAAAACATGCTTTTGTTTCCAAATTTTACCTGTACCTCGGTCCTCTTCTCTATAATAGACTAAACTCGAAAGCAAACATTTATTCCCTGAATTACACAAATTGTAAGAGAATTCTCAAGGATGCTCTCCAAAGTATGTCTTACGAAGATACAGAGAATTTACTAACTGTGCTAAAGTGAAAAATTTCACCTACGTTAAGTATAAGTATATCAAATTTAGAAACTAAGAGTTAAGCTCTTCAACATGTAATTAGTGATCTATGGTCAACCTGTTGTTTATTTATTTTATAAGTTTATTTTAGCTCCTCTCGCCTGAAACACAGGATTACCTAGTTCAGGCACGTAAGTCTTAGGAATATAATTTACATTTAAGCAAAACTGTACTAATTTTTATGCCTTGTAATTATTTTGGAATAAATATTATTATTATTATTATGTCGTTTATTTGCTTTCGTTCTCATCATTTACATTTTTAAATATTTCTTAAATAAACTATATAAAAAAAGAAAAAACATTTAAAAATATAAAAAATAGTGTTCCGCCGGTGTCGGGAGCAGGGTCCAAGCTACCGGTGGTTAGGGCTGCAGAGATAGGAACCTCCTCACAATGCGAGCCGTATCGAGAAGTACTGCCTTCTGGATCAGGCCCTTAATCCAACCGCCTAACGAGAGCCTCGAGAGATGTTGGTCGAGGTTTTCGGCCATCAGGCCATTGGCCGTTACGACAATCGGCACAATGATAGCCGAGTTCACATTCCACATGTCGACAACCTCGTGTGCTAAGTCGAGATATTTTATTTGTTTCTCTTTCTCAGCTTTCACGAGGTTCCCGTCATGTGGAATGGTAACATCGACTATCATTGCGCGGCGCGCTAATCGGTCTATCACCACTATATCAGGCTTATTGGCAACAATAGTCCTGTCAGTAATGATAGACCGATCCCAGTACAACGTGACATGGTCATTTTCAAGAACTGGGTCGGGCACATACTTGTAGTACGGTACCTCAGAATCTGCAAGTTCGTATTTCAAAGCAAGTTGCTGGTGAATAATCCTGGCCACTTGGTTATGCCTGTGCAAGTACTCGCCGTTAGCCAGACGAGAACAACCAGAGATTATATGTCTGATGGACTCACCCGGACGGTGGCATGCCCGACACACGTCAACCGTCCCGTCCTTCATAATATGTCTCCGGTAGTTATTCGTTAAGATAACTTCGTCCATAATTGCACAGACGAAACCTTCAGTTTCCCCGAAAAGTTCACCAAAACGTAGCCAGGATACCGACGCTAGGAAGTCTACACCGGGCTCATGAAGAGCCCGATAGAAGCGCCCGTGAAGCTCCTTGCTTTGCCATACCTCTTTGCGGTCATCTGTAGTAAGTACCACAGGCTTGTGCCAGTTCTCTTTAGCCATGGACAGTGGGGTGAGCCCCTTGTCCACTGCCACCACATCACGGTGCATACCCACATCGGTTTTTAAAAAATATTCTCTGAGATTGCACACCTCCCGGTTGTGGAGGGTCTTCGCATTTAAAAAGCCTCGACCCCCGCACTTCCGCGGGATGTACAACCTCATCACAGATGATCGTGGGTGATGCATCCGGTTTGCGGTCAGCAGTGTACGGACCCTCCTATCCAGGGCGTCAAGTTCGGTCTGAGTCCATTTGAGTATGCCGAAAGAGTACATCAAAACCGGCATGACCCAACCGTTGAAGGCGCGCACCTTGTTTCCGCCCGAAAGAAGACTAGTTAATACCTTCTTCAGGCGACCAAAGAAGCGCTCCTTCAACGATTGCTTCATGTCAGTAACGTTGATGCCTAACGCTTCCGACATACCCAAATACTTATAGCTTTCGACTGTGGAGAGGGATCTAAGGTGTATGGAGTCCGAAAGTTGAGTTCCCTCGGATTCCATAATCTCCCCTCGCTTTACATGCATGACTGCACATTTGTCCACACCAAATTCCATCCTGATGGCGCTACTGAATGTTTCAGTTACCTTCAGTAGCTCCATCAGTCGCAATTTGTTGGGGGCAAAGAGTTTCAAGTCATCCATATAGAGGAGGTGAGATATGACCTGACCACCTCTCCTCAACCGATAGCCCAGACCTGAATCCTCCAGCAGTGTGCTTAGAGGATTCAGGGCTAAGCAGAACCAAAGTGGACTCAAACTATCGCCCTGAAATATTCCCCGTTTAATCCATACAGGCTCATCATTCCCCTGGATCTGTCGACATCCTGGATAGCGAAGGACCGTCCTCCATTGCCCCATACACGACATCAGGAAGGTGCGCAGAGTTGCGTCTATCTTGTACAATTCCAGCACCCTCATGAGCCATGTATGTGGCACCGAGTCGTAGGCCTTCTTATAGTCTATCCAGCATGTCGACAACTCCTTGCGGGATCGACGAACCTGTTGGCTTATGGCCATGTCGATGAGGAGTAGCTCCTTAGTACCGCGGGACCCGTTCCTACATCCATTTTGAGAGGCAGAAATAATTGAATTACTGTCAATATGTGTGTTGATTTTCGCTCTCAGAATGGATGTAAGAAGTTTATAGACCGTCGACAAACATGTAATCGGTCTATAGTTCTTGGGTTCCGCAGGACTACCTGACTTATAGAGCAGGTGGGTAACGCCTGTTGTTAGTGACTGTGGTAGCGACCCAGACTCTAAGGATGACTGGAATTGAGATGCTAGGCGAGTGTGCGAACTAGTCAGCCATTTTAACCAAAAGTTGTGCAGTCCGTCCGGTCCCGGTGATTTCCAATTCGGTAACGGACGGACTGCTCTGGCTACGTCTAATGGCGTGATAGACACAGGTTCCATTTCTGGGATAGCTTTACACACTCGCTCGACATCCTTCATCCAGCCAGCCTCAGTGTGACAGACGGGCACCGACCAGATGCTGCGCCAGAATGCACTCGTGGCGGCATCATCCGGGCGGCACACGTCCGTCACATTTCGTTCAGGTCGCTCCCAAGCTCTATATACCCACCTCTCATCGCTCTGGAACATGCGATTCTGCGTGTATCGATCAACCCGCCGCTTATACCGCCGAATACGGCTCGCCCATGCACAAACTTTCTGCTTCAGGAAGTCGATGCGCTCTGTGACACGGGACATGTATTCTTGAGGGCTGATTCCAGTCCCCGAGAATGCCCGTCTCACAAAACGCATTACTCGTGGTCGTGTATTGCCCTTCCTGAAGCAGTATAGTTTGCCGATGAGTACCCTGGCCCCATCGATACGTCGCTCGATTCTGCACTGCCAGGCTGGTACGGCTGGTTTTGGTCGAGTAGCTCCGTCACAGTTTGGGAATTTGACGTTAGCTAAACGACATGCCGCAACAGCCCCACAGTACAGAATCGAGTGAGTATCAACGAGATCCTCGCTGCTCTCGACAAAAATTCTAAGCTGCGAGTCCAAGCTACACACCAGCGCCCTATTTTTTTTATGCATAGGTAGGCGTGGTAATCGGGGTCTAAGATCGGTCGGAGTGTACCTATACTCGCGAAGCGCATCCTCCAGTGCGCTCCTCAATCGGACGTTGCACTGGCTACTTACTGTGGTAACCCTATCATGCTCCTCTTCAACACCACTATTGGACCGCGGCGGTATTGCATCAATAGGTGACACTTGTGCCGCGGTTTGTGCCGGAGTTGAGATGATATGGTTGCTCAGTACCTCTGAGCGCAGCCTATCAAGTGCGGCATCGTCCAACCTATGATTGCGTTGGATGACACGCACCTGATCCGACAGTCGTTGGGCCGAGACGTTGACGGTTGGCTCTAGTTCCTGAAACAGAGACAGCATCCTAACACGGTACGCAGTGAGGTTAGTTCCTCCCTCTGTAGACCCGTAATATGCGCGCATGACGTTCTCGTTCATAGACTGAGTCCATCTCATGCGCTGCACACAACCACCGGCAGCGGGGACCCGGCTCGGGGCCAGTTGGCCCCTAAGTCCCAAGCTTCTCGGTGGCCGGCCTCTCCCCTGCCGACGTACAGGTGTTGGCGACGTCGGCGGGGAAAAATACTCGTCACTCGAGCTCGACGCAACTACCGCGGCCGGTGTCGTCACAGCGCTCACGATGGGGCTGGGTACCGGCGGCGGCGAGGCGGAGCTGAGCGACGAGTCCGGAGGTGGTGGGCGTGCTCGTGCAGCAGATCTCGTCAACATTTAGTCTTCATTCCGTTTTCATAGCTTTTATTGGAGGTGACATCTGTCACTTCACCTCCGCTGTGGTATTTTTTCATTAAGTAGGTCTATTTCTGTGGTTCATTTTGTTATTTATTTTTATGTTTTATTTTGATTTAAAGGTCTTGGGCTTCTTTTCGGGTTCTTATATAACAGAAAAAATACTGCGTCGTGAATAAATCTATGAAAATTCAGGGAACTATTTTTCTGACGTGTTGACGTTTTTGTGTTGCCAGTTTTATTTATATATAATTATTATTATTATTATTATTATACCAGGTTATGCATTTATATATTACAAAGAATTGTGTTTTTATAGTCAGATTTAAAAAAATATTTTTGGAACGAAGTTCCTTATCGCGCGTTGCGAAAGAGGGCTAGACGGAAAAAATTGGGACCAAAAGTTGTAAGGACACTTTTTGCTGTGTTTGTATGTATGTTGCAAGCCAAGCGGCGGCGTGCGCGTGTTTCTCTGTCTGTCTCTCTCTCAAAGTCAAAGTCAAAGTCGAAGTCGAAGTTGAAGTCGGAGTCAGAGTCAGAGTCGGAGTCGGAGTCGGAGTCGAAGTCGGAGTCGGAGTCGGAGTCGAAGTCGGAGTCGAATTCGGAGTTGGAGTCGAAGTCGGAGTCGGAGTCGAAGTCGGAGTCGGACTCGGAGTCGAAGTCGGAATCGGAGTCGGAGTCGAAGTCGGAGTCGGAGTCGGAGTCGGAGTCGGAGTCGGAGTCAGTCGGAGTCGGAGTCAGTCGGAGTCGGAGTCAGTTGGAGTCGGAGTCTGAGTCGGAGTCGGAGTCAGTCGGAGTCGAAGTCGAAGTCGGAGTCAGAGTCAGAGTCGGAGTCGGAGTCGGAGTCGAAGTCGGAGTCGGAGTCGGAGTCGGAGTCGGAGTCGAAGTCGATATACTTATAGTTCGAGACCAAAAGTTGTAACGACACTTTTTGCTATAGTTGTAAGCCGTGCGGCGTGCGCGTGTTTCTCTGTCTGTCTCTCTCTCTCTCTCTCATAGAAAGAGGAACTTCGTTCCATCCGGGTGTCCCTTGACACCTCTCAAGTTTTTTAATTCTTTTTTTTCTTTGTGCAGCTTTAATAAAAAAAAGCTAATGCATAAAGAGAAAAGCCCTGTGACTGTTTCATATAATGTACATACTCGTACTTTTATTCATGAACGTTTCTGAAATTAAGCGACGCTTAAATTGTCAATCTTTTGTATTAAATGTAACTGATAATAGCAAAGAGTTCAACATAGAATAATTCTCAATTTTCCTATGAGTAATCTTGAAGCATCTATAAGCAAGACTGAAAATGTTGTAACATTTTAGAAGGAGACTGGCCAAACAGATTAAAATCGAATTATCGTTTTATTTTTATTAATAATTCATGACGTTTTATGTTAGCTTAAAATAATTCCAATTACCTATTCCATTGTGACGGCAATAAATCATTTTATTTAAAAAATTAAGCACTTTTATTAAAACTTATTCAATTTTCAACACACTTTGTTGTACAACTAATAAAAAAGTTCTAAACTAGTTATTAAAATTCTGAATTCTATCAGCCATAAAATGGTTATCGAAACCTTTTATTGTTATTCTCAAAATCGATTTAACTTTTAAATTGACCGCGATGAAACATTGTTTAACAGGATTCATAATGTGCCAATTAAAATTCAGGGTGAAATCAAAATTGTTTTTTTAAACTCAATTTGTAACTTTTCCCTAATAATTTAACTAGTGCCATAAAACTTTATAATTAATTAATAAAACGTCCATCGCATAGCGTGAGTAAATAAGCTTACAAAATAGAAGATATGCAACACACTGGTTTAATCATCAACACAGAATATGATACAAGCAACTTGGGAATTAAAATCTTAGTATAATACGCAGATTAATATTATTGACAACGATTTTTTTTTTTACTGGAGTCAAAACAATTTGCGCCAAGGTCAATTCAACATAGTATGATGCCACAGCACATTCATCAAAACAGTGGAAGTGACAATCTGTTAAAAAAACGACTTAGAAATTTCTCACTCAATAGCACCCGTTGTCTGGATTTGTATCCCGTTAATGGCATACTTACGTGGGACATACTGGCGAAATGTGAGTGTACTTATCATGATACACTCAACTTACTCGTTTAGGGTATTAAAATTTAATGTACCTGGGCGACCGAGCTCTGCTCTGGTGAAAATAGAGAATGCTCATTTAGTAGTATAGGAAAGTTCATACTAATTTCATGCTAGCTATGATAGTAGGTACTTACTAATTCTACTAATTGATTCTAAGGTACCTAGCCATATTGTTCTAAACTTTGGGCAACCGAGCTCTGCTCGGGTGAAAATACGGAGCAAACAAATTTTCCCAGATATGAGACCTAAGTTTTAAGATTTAAGATTTTGCGCCCCCGTAAACCCCTACATTGCAACTTTCATCGAAATCATTAGAGCCCATTTCGAGAACGTGATTACAAATATACGAGTATATGTATCTCTATACATATAAAATGCTTTGTCCTGAATGACTGACTGACGAATCAACGCACAGCCTAAACCACTAATCGTAGAGACCTGAAACTTGGAGGGTGAGTTTTTTGTATTACGTAGGCATCCGATAAGAAAGGATTTTTCGAAATTCTACCCCTAAGGGGTTGAAAAAGGGGGGCAAAGTTTGTATGGAACAACGTGATTCCTTGGTCCAATCTACTTCAAATTTTGCAAAAACATTCTTTAACAGAATTAATGGAAGACCTGTTACGTATTTTATTGAAATTATCCCCCTACTGGGGTTAAATAGGGGTAGAAAGTTATTTTGGGAGTGATTTGCTTCGAAGTTGATATCAATACTCCTTAGTGCTTTTGATTTAAATTACATTTTATTTTGACACATGTTTGAAAAGTCAATCCGATTTTTCAATTCAAAAAAGGTTGAACTCACATATAGGCTTGGTGCTTGCAATGCAAATACTCCTTAAAATTGGAATGTCTCGAAAGTCACCGTACTATACATATTAGTACCGCATTTGAAGGTTTCTAAGCTTTACGCCAGATCAAAGGCCGAGCTTCGTGTTCATAAAATAAATCAATTTTTTTTTTCAAGTTTATTTAACCTTTACCCTACACTATAATAAAGATTGATATATTTTATAATTATTCAAACATTTTAACATAATAATTTATATGATAGAACAAAATTAATAACGTAAAAAACCAATAAAAAGCCCTATTAGAACCATTATTTATCGACTTCTACGCGGACGAAGTCGCGGGCAAAAGCTAGTATATATATATATATATATATACAAATATTGCTCATTTAATTAATGTACTATTTATTTTCTCTTACTATAATTTTCGTATGGCAATGGGCTCACCTTATTACACGGGACTTAAACATAACTGGTGAAACGTGGGTTTACTACTGGTTAATTTCTACCTAACCCTTCGGGGATTACTGGCGTATATGTTATAATTTTCCTAGTTCAAAAACCCGTTTCATCGGCTCTAAAACTCCGTATTATCGCCACATTAATCAGTATGCCCAACAAACTAGACAACATAACAAGAATAGTTTTGCAACTAGTTACGTTTTGTATAATTTGTGCAAACTTAAATTAATTACAGCGGTGAGGACTTGTAATAGCTTTACGGCATTATTTATTGAATAATAATTAGTGTAGTTGCTGTAATATTCACGTACTTACATAATTATTACCTAATAATTATGTAACTTCGTGTAAAAGTGTTACTATTTACATGAAGTCGACGATCGAAAAAAAATGGTGAGAAATCTTGTCAGGTAGGTACACTACCACTGTATAAGATTTCTCACCTTTTTTTTTTAAATTATGTTCCTGCTTTTTTTTTTACTTGTCATTAGAAGTCATATTAAAAGTTAAGTACCTGGACGACTGAGCTCTGCTCTGGTGAAAATAGAGAATGCTAGTATAAGATAGTTCATATTAATTCCATGTATAGTACATACTAATTCCATGCTGCCATGATTGTAGGTACTTACTAATTCCATGCTACCTCCCTATGTCATTATTTTCAGGTAGCCATCTTGTTCTAAAGTTTGGGCGACCGAGCTCTGCTCGGGTGAAAATACGGAGATTTTTTTTCCCAGATATGAGACCTAGCTACATCGATTTTTCACCCCCGTAAACGCCAATATTGCAACTTTCATCGAAATCGTTAGAGCCGTTTTCGAGAACGTGATTACAAATATATATATATATTTGTATTTGTTGTTTTTGTATTTGTATTTGTATATGTATTTGTGGGTATACATACTAATATTGCTAGTTTAATTAATAGTATAGGATTTCTTACCCCCAATTGAAATTGCCTAACTTTATACTCACACACTCTTTGCTCTCACTAGGAATGGTGACAGATAGCGCAATCAGTGTCGCGACGTACTTATGTGCGAATCGGACGGTATGGTACATAGTACATACATACATACATACACAGGGCTCAAGTTACAAAAGGCTCGTATGCCAGACCTCAGAGATTTTTTTTTACAGTTGCTCAGGCTAGCTACCGTGATAACTTGGTAACAGTAATTTAAGTCAGGTTACGGATTAATAACATAAACATGTAGATTAGAGATGTGATATGCATTGATAAAAAGTAAGTAGTTTATGTGTGTTAACAATATGTAGTATCGTTCGAGGTTTGTTAGATGTAACAATCACTATCCCATATTTAACTGTTGATAAAAATGTTTTTGTAAACACACTTGAAATCGTTGTTACACATATTTTTTACAAGTTAGTAAGTAACCGCTTGTAATATTTTGAGGGATTCGAAGAAAATGAACTCCTATTATTTATTTCAGAACCAATATCGTTTTTTGGTGTCTTCGTTGAATTGAGTTTACTTTATGGAACATGTTTACCTACCAACGACTATTAGACATTCAACTTACAAAGAAAATTGGATAAAAGGATTTAAAAAAAAAATATCTTTACTACATTTAATTTCAAAATACAGCAATGCTGCCAGTAAAAATCAATCTACCCAGCCTTTTCCCAACTATGTTGGGGTCGGCTTCCAGTCTAACCGAATACATCTGAATACCAGTATTTTACATGGAGCAACTGCCTTCTGACCCAACCCAGTAACTGGCTAATATATAACTATAAGAGTAGAGTTAGAAGTTATAAGAGTAGAGTTTCCTTTTTTCTACTTTTTTGTGATCTAAATGTGGAAGCTTGTAATTAGCAATTGTCAGTTTACTACTTTGTTACCATTTACGTGTATTAGTCTGTAAGCTTTCTTAAAATTGTAAAAAAAAAAAAAAAAAAAAAACTATATGGCTAGCTCGGTATAGCAATGCTGTTAGTAATCGTAGTAAAACTGTTTCTTCCCCTTCGCTCTCTATCATTTATACGCTACTGTACTCCATAAACTTCGTTTCAACTGAACATTAAATTTTCCGTACTAAACGTCGATTATCTATCTCTTCATTCACTGGCGCTCGTCATCCCATCAATATGAAGGATTCAGTTTTTCTTTTACAAACTGTTCTCTATTCACATATGTTGATACGTGCAAGTTGCGAATGTATATCTACCAATTGCATATTGGATCATTCCGAGAGAGTTAACAAATCTCCCCGTTCTTGTATGCAAAATACAATGCAATCGTCCGTGCATTCCGTCCGTGCGTGCTGTATTTCAATATATTGAAATGTATTTTGAGTAATTTGTGTTTTTGTGATGATGAGAAGGGAAATAGAACTATAGCTAGCCTATTTGTAACATATTTATTAACAAATTCGAGTTCACCCACCCACGTTTCATAGAGCTCATAATACCATGCGGCCATACATATGCGCCATATAGTGGGGTTACCGGCATTACGTTTGCGCTTAAGTGAACTCCTCCTGGAGGGTTCACTTAAGAGCAAACTCCCGATACTGAACTGAGGACTCCCGGTATTGAACGTGTGAGATCTTCTGTTTGTGGCTGTCTTATAGGTTTCCGCTTTCAACCAATATGATGGTAGAAGATTATCAAGTGCTTTTGACAAATGCGTTTTATCAAACAATAGCGATTGCGTGCGTTTTATAATAATGTTTTACATCCTTTGAGTTTGGTATTAAAAAAAAAATTAATGCACACAGATATGTGAACGATTCTGAACAGCCTTTCAGTTTACTTCTAACGTACAAAAACTATAAATCCTGCTCACACGCACCCATCCTTTATACCTATCACCTGATCAACGACAGCCCATCACAAAAATACCGCGCAAAGCCGTCAAGCGCGTGTTGTATCCAATAAAAATGTTAAGCCGCCGTTCGTTTCAATCTGTATTCGGTATCGAGGCCCCGGGCCGATTTACATGTATATAGAGCGAAGCTACAGCTTTATTTGCTTTATTCCAATATATCCATCGAACAGTCGCTGATGCACCCTTGTGGGGCACACTTTGAGTTGCAAACATCCTCTATGGGGGGTCGCAGTGACCGCTCCCGGCTAGAAGTCGGTGACGCGTAAAAAGCTAAGGTCGGTTGACACTGCGGTCTTGGGGGGACTGTTTAAAGCAACTGGTGGTTTTGCTGGAGGATTTAATATTTGTGTAATTTTACTTTTTGTGCGCTTCACGTTTTCTGTTTTTAATTGAAATAAAACTCGAGCTTATTAAAGTTGTAGGTTTGTTGTTTGCAAATGGATAAATCGTCTTGAGATGTAATATTATAATAAATATAATAATAATAATAAATATAAATAGCAATATTGTTATATTTAGTGATGAAATTGGAAAAGACATGGGCCAGTTATTATCAAATATTTGCAAGGGACAGTCAGTTACCAATTATTGTATGCCTGGCTTAACTTATGTTGATATAGTGACAAAGATGGTGGAAATTTAAACTAATAGTTTTAATTTCCACCAGGATACTACATTGATAATATTAATTAGTAACAGAGGAAATGTGACTCAGGACAGCCTGCTTCATTACATTCACAAACTATTTGAGCTAGACTTACAACAGATTGTTTTGTTTACATTTCCTTATAGTAAAAGTTTGCCACAGAAAGAAAATAATTTTAGGCATAAATTAAATGTAATGATCAATAATATGACATTACACAGTAATAATTTCCATGTTATTGACAAAATACAAATTGTATTTAGCAAAATGTTTGAAAAGACAAATAGCTTTATCGCTATACTTTTTTTTAATTGATTTATCAGCCAAGAAATTGGCTAATAAAACTTTAGCTTCTATTGAGCAATTATCTGACATTTTCATTGATTCAGCCAAAAACTTGGCTACACAAGTTAACATTAATTTAAATTAGAAATTGAGACAAAAGAGAAAACCTCTTGCATAATTAATGGAAATAATTTAAATTTAAATACTAGTCTAAATCATCAAAATGTCAGAATAAGTTCTAAAACAGTTAACCTGGTGCACCAAAATATTCAAGGTATGTTGAGAAAAGACCTTGAAATTTAATTATTCATGAACTGTAACAACATTGATATTTTATGTATTACAGAACATTGGTTAAAAAGCCATCAGTTCATGTTTAATTTCAGTAATCACCAGGTTGGTAGTTCATTCAGCAGAGAAAATGCAATACATGGTGGCTCATTAATACTGTTAACTAAACAATTTAAATTCAAAGAACGTAAGGATATTGTAAGCCTATCTGTTGAGCGGACTATAGAAATAGCTTGTGTGGAGTTGGAGCGGCTAGTTGTATTGAGCGTGTACCGGCCTCCATCATCGATTTATGATTGCTTTGAGAGTATCATGGATGATGTGTTACAAAAGCTTGGAAAATTAGGAAAAAAATTAATTGTATGTGGTGATTTTAATGTTAATTTATTAGAAGACTCATCAATGAGCCTAAAAATTCAAAATTTATTTCAGTCATATAACCTTAATAATTTATTTTTGGAGCCTACTAGAATAACCGCCACATCAGGTACATGTTTAGATAATATATTTACTGACATATTACCAATTAATAAAAAAATTATAAGTCAAATGGATTCTGACCACTGTGGACAGCTGATTACATTTAGTAAACAAGATAAGAAAGTGACTAAGAGAGATATCACTGTAGTGCCAAAAACTGCAGGTCGCTTGGAGAGTTTTAAAAACAAACTTAATAGTAAATTACCCTACTTGCCTTATTGTGATGATCCTAATGAACTGTACAATTCCTTTTTTGCCATGTATTGTACAGAATTTAACTCAACTTTTATACCAAAGCAGATCTCAGTTGATGGTTCTGCAACTTTCAGTGAATGGGCAACTAAAGGGATATTTAAGAGTAGAATTAAACTCTTTGAACTGTATGAAGAAAGAAATTATAATAAAAGTAAAGAATTCTATCAATATGTTAAGAACTATTCCAAATTATTTAAACAAGTTTGTAGCGAAGCTAAGTGTCGATATTTAAGCTCTAAAATTAAAAATAGTCAAAATAAAATTAAAGCCACTTGGGAAATTATAAACAATGAGACTGGAAGAGACAAAAAGCGTAGTAGTGACTACAGCCTTAATATTAATAATACTGTTATTAAAAAAGATTTAGAAGTTGCCACAGTTTTTGAAAATTTCTTTTCAGATATTCCAGTCTCAACCACAAAATCTTTAAATTCTTCACCCACTGTTGCCGAGTCCCTATTGAAAGAAAATGTTGATATTTGTAACCATGAGTTTAATTTCGACTATGTTAGTGCTCGAGATATTATTAAAACTTTCAATACACTCAATGTTAAAAAAACTGCTGATCTATGGGGAAATTCCGTAGAGGTTGCAAAATGCATTATCAACACTGTAGCGCCTGAATTAGCAATTATTTTTAATAAATGTATTGACTGTGGTGTAATTCCTGACTTAATGAAGAGTAGTAAAATAATACCTTTGTTTAAATCGGGCAGCACATCAGACCCCACGAACTTTAGACCTATTTCTGTGCTTCCTACTTTTAGTAAAATATTTGAAAAATTGATGCTAGATCAATTGCAAAGACATTTTAATAAACATAAGTTATTAAACAGTAAGCAATTCGGTTTCACAAGGGGTCGCTCGACTTCTGACGCTGGTGTTGAGCTTCTTTCACATATTTTTGAGGCCTGGGAGAAGTCACATGATGCCCTAGGCATTTTTTGTGACTTATCTAAGGCTTTCGATTGTGTTTCTCATGATACATTGGCCGGGAATTTGCATCACTATGGTGTTAGAAACACTGCCTTGGATCTTCTTATTTCTTATTTGGATAATAGGATCCAAAGAGTGGACGTTAACGGCAAGCGATCTCCGGGTTCTATTGTCACTATGGGAGTTCCGCAGGGCTCAATTCTTGGCCCTTTTTTATTTCTCGTATATATTAATGACCTACCTTGCCTTATAAGGAACAGTCATGAAATAGTGTTATTTGCAGATGACACGTCACTTATATTTAAGCTTAAGCGACCACAGACAGTTATTGACGATGTGAATAATGCTCTCTCTAAAATAGTGCATTGGTTTAGTGTTAATAATTTACTTTTAAACGAGAAAAAGACTAAATGTATTAGATTTCTAACACCTAACGTTAAACAGGTGAAAACCAATGTACTAGTAAATGGGACAGAATTGGATCTTGTGGACACCACTGTGTTCTTAGGTATTACTTTGGATTCGAAGCTTCAGTGGGGCCCACATATAACCAAATTGTCGAAGCGGCTAAGTTCTGCAGCCTACGCGGTGTATAAAATCCGTCATTTGACTGATGTAGAAACAGCTCGATTAGTATACTTTAGTTATTTCCATAGTGTAATGTCGTATGGCATTTTGTTGTGGGGAAATGCAGCCGACTTTCAGGCTATATTTGTGCTGCAGAAACGTGCCATTCGAGCAATTTATAACCTAAGTTGTAGGCATTCACTGAGGGATAAATTTAAGGAAATAAACATAATGACAGTCGCGTCTCAATATGTTTATGAGAACCTGATTTATGTGAAAAAGAATATAAATCTATATTCTAAACACAGCGACATTCATAGCTTAAATACTAGAAACAAAGATTTATTTATTGTGCCGAGGACTAGGCTCCAAAAAATTAGTAATTCTTTTAAGTGCCAAAGTATACGTTTTTACAACAAACTCCCAAGCCATGTCAAAGAACTGAGCCTCAATAAATTTAAATCATTTATTAAACAGAAACTATGTCAAAAAGGTTTCTATAAAGTTAAAGATTACATAGACGACAAAAAGGCTTGGGACTAATTAAGCTACTCCAATGTACCCCAAGGAACAAACAATTATTTTAGACTATTTTAGACTACACGATACTATATGAGCATATAATTGTTGGATTATTTTATTTGACTGTAAGTCAATTCATTTTAATTTTGTTTTCATTTATTGTTGACATAATCTACTCTTTAAAATGTTTTTATTTTATGAGTTGTATTGCAATTTGTGGTGATGTAAATTATTTTAGCATAATAATATGCACTATTATATAGAATCAAGTTTTTTCAACTGAACAGACAGCTGTGCTGCTGGGGAGTTTGTTGCGCCATTTCTTCTTCCCAGCTTATGCACTAGGAAGTGGTGAAGGGTGGGCGTTTTTGGGGGACTGTCTTATGTAATTTTGACGTTCGAAAAGTGCTGATTTCTCAGCCTAGTTTGAATAAATGACTTTTGAATTTGAATTTGAATTTGAATACAATGAGTTTATAATTACCTACCTGTTTTCAAGATTATTTACTTATTGATATTTATGTTAATAGGGATGATGACAAAAAAAAAATTGTAGTCCGTCTTTGAGATTATAAAAAAATATTGGTCACGTATTTTTTATTTTTTTCGGTAATCTAAAGATTACGGCGATACATTGAGGTAAAATGTGCCATGACGTCACAAGTATGTAGATTTTATACATACTAGTGACGTAGCGACCCCACTCCCCAACTTAAAGTGCGTTTTATCTAAGTAATTTTAGGTAGTCAGATTGTTTGCTAATTTCTACGATGCTGATTGTTAATACAGATTTTTCAATCAAAGGAGAAAGGGATTGTGTTTAATTATAGGACCTCCTATACTCACTTATCCACATATCACATACACTTATTCACATATATAATCGTGAGTGAACTGATAGAACTTACCCGCAAAAATCTTTAAAAAATTCGATATTCTCTCAATTCTTGTTATTCTATTTCTACTACCGATTATTGTTAAGATTTTAAATAGATAAAACCCCTAGTAGCTACCGTCAACTGCCCTAACTTCGCCTGGCGTCCTATGTTTGCCTATAATGAAAAAAAAAAACATTGTACTTTACAATCGAAACTTAAAGCTCTCTATGAAAACTCAAAGTTTCGATTGTCGTACAAGTAAAATGATAAAGATATTGCATCTTTTTCATTAAAGGCAAACATAGTATGCTAAGCGAAGTTAGGGCAGTTGACCGGTACTGTTTTAAGGTCATATTATAATAATAATTTTAATAAATGTGTCGTATAAAATTTTACGTTTATTATGTTTAAATATTGGTATACCAGTACATGGCAAAACGTGTCAGGTCATAATTCTTTTAATAATACCCTAATGGACCTACCATATATTCCAGAAATATTCTATTCTATCCCAAGTTAGCAGTGCGCAGCAGCCCTTATCCACTTCCTGTCGGAAGGTTGCAAACGTGAACAATATTACTTACAGTTGCAACAGTTCTACCTTTGTGTACGGTAACTGTGTAGCCTACGTTGTGTTCGGTAACAGTGTAGCCTACCTTGTTTATTAAAAATATTTATTTGTTCTGTTCGTATGTTTGTTTTAGAAAACTGTAAGCACTGTGAAAAAATTAACGTTACAATTATTGATTCCTTTTTTCTCGTGCTTTCATGAAACACTTGATTGCTTTTGAAAATTATGATAAAGAAAAAAGAAAGAAAGAAAAATATTTTATTTGGGACACGCACAGTTATTTTTTAAGTAATTTTTTACGCACATTTTTAATTTTTTTATTATTTACTGTTTGTATTTCACAAACAGTAAATAATAAAAAAAATATAAAAAATAAATTAAAAAAAATACGGCGAAAATGAAGTTTAGTTAGCGTGCCTGAAACTAAGCGTAACTTATAATCAAAAGTGATACCATCTATGTATGTATTACGGAGAGGATATGTGTCTCTTTCGTTATTATCAGCCATATTTTAACTAATTTGGGTAGTGTTGGTTATTGCACAATAGAAAAACCTTTTACTTAGTTCCGATCAAATTATAATTTCCTATCTAATTAATCACACTAGCAATTCACACACCTGTAGGTACACGACACAACTATTCAGAATGCACGACAGTTTTTAAACGCTTGTTCACTGCTTGACACCACCGATGAACTCTGCTTAGCTCCGGCTGGTCCGAGCGTTATGTTGTAGACTCTGTCGAGCGCCCCTATCCGCACACAATTAAAAACTGAATCATTATGGCAATTGTATTTACCCCTGAATATGTACCGATTCAGATTGCCAGAGTAGACAAACTCGACAGTCACAGACAAAATTTTATTTAAATCAGTTTCTTGCAGAACAAACAGTAGGACGAACTCTGCCAATGCAAACAGCCCGCATACACTCATTACGTGCCTCCCTCACGCATTTCGCAATGATTTTCTTTGAAACTCCCTTTAAATTACCTCGCAAACAACGCCCCGCTGCAAATTAGGAAAGTCTGAAACTTAGATTTTGGATGTGAGAATTGAAGCGACGATGAGGATATCAGCTGTTTGTAATCCCACGGAAATGTACATACAAGAAGTCTTCAGAACTGAATTATCAAAAGAACCCCTCAGTAAAATAATTTAGGTCCGTGATAATTAATTTGAAAGTTGATCATTTGTTTCGTAAAATTCAGAATTAAGACGTTTCATCATCATTGACAGCCTTGTTCCACTGCTGAATATAAGCCCAACCCTTTTGCGCCACGCTGGTTTATATTTAAAATTTTCCTGAAGTTACACTGGAGAAGGCGTGAGAAGGATATAACGCTGTCACATGAATGACACTTCTGCTTGCGGGAAGTTAAGGTAAAATCCCCACTCGTTGCTCAGAGGGAAGCTGAAAAACACACACATGTAAAATCGAGCGGTGCGAGATGTGTTTTAATAATGCTGGCCTACACTCGATTTTTTTTTTCTTATTGCTGTTGAATATTCTCTTGCCTTACCATTCTATTGCCATCAAGGCTTGACTTTCAGCTTTCATAATAAATACAACCCAACCTAATGAAAAACAAATAACCCGTTAAAATTCTTAAGAGACACCAAAATATTCTTAAATCACATTCACAATCACGTTGACTAAATAAACTCAAAGAAATAAATACTTTACGGCAATAAATATAGATTTAATTAATTAACGCAAAAGATTTAAGCGAATTGTTGGTAATAAAATTAAGTTGTTAATAAATTATTTTACGTAACTGGCTCTCCGTGACTGAATTTGTGAATTCTCGTAGCCACTCAACGAAATCAGGTCTTTGATTTATGATGCTTGCTTATGTAAGGTGAACATTGAATCTATATTATTTGCACTGTGTAAAAAAGGTTAATAGTTGCGTGATAACGTAGGTGGAATTTCATTAAAAGGCCTGGTAATTTTGCTTTTATTATAATCTTAAGTATTTTTGTAGAAAATATAAAAATGTAAGTATTAATCAAAAACATAATTTTACAATATTTAACACAACTAACTATTTACACTAGATACTAAATTAAATGCCCAATGCAAAGCCGACGATAACCGACTTTTAATTATTTTATACTGATAGATCACGTCTAAACTAGTTTAATGATTTGGAAAAAAATATCTGTTAAATTAGAGCACTTTTTAATAACTTAATATAGGAATATTTTAGATAATGTTTATGTTATACAGTGAAATTAATTCGTAAAGCTATGTCTAACGCGGATTAAAAACTAAGAATCACACAAATTCTATCACCTAACCTAACCTTCACCATTTTAAAGATTATTTATTTATTGATCTTTTGGTATACCTACGTGTTTTATTAAAGGGCGCTTACTACCTTTGGGAGTTTGTTGCGCCACTTCTTCTTCCCAGCTAATGCACTAGGAAGTGGTGAAGGGTGGGCGTTTTGGGGGACTGTCTTATGTAATTTTGACGTTCGGTGCTGATTCTCAGCCTAGTTTGAATAAATAACTTTTGAATTTTAATTTCTTGAATTTCTCCCTCTTCCCCTAGTTATCTAGCTACTTCCAGTAAATTCGCGCCAACCAAAATAGAAATCTACGTTCATCACACAATCGTCTTATTCAATGTCCCACTCACCGCACTGACTTCATTCACTCTTCCTTCTGTCTATCTCTCTGTGAAATGCGCTCACCGAAGACATCAGGATGGCAACCAACTGATTTATCCTTTCGTGAGCACATTCATAAGAAGCTGGCAGTATCATCACAACGGTAATGCTTTCCCATTGTTTGTCTTATTGGTTTTAGTATATTCGTGCATTTATTTGTTCTTCTATTTAAATATAATTAGGAATATTATATTATATTTATAGTTTTTAATAGGTATAAGTATATCCTTATATTAAAATAAATATTTATTCCACAATTTTCGTTATTGCACCTACCACTGTTTGTCTTTGCATCACCCAAAGAATGACTAGTAAAAATGAAAATGCCTGTGTCATTAAGTCCGACTCTACATTTCTGTCCTTAAAGTATTTAATAAATACATAAATGACTAACTTATAAGTTATGAATAGTGTGTCGTGGGATATATCATTTTTGTAGTGAAAATAGTCCTTAGAAAGTAGAGATACAAAATAATAAACAGAAAATAATATAAGAAAACAAATATATTTCAGAGTTTCTGTTTAGTTCTACCCGGAGGAAGTGCTTTTATCTCTTTTAACTTGGCATCTAGGTTAATATTTCCTGTCTGTTAATACCGGAGCTTCTATAGACTCCGATTCAGTCATTGCTGTATACTACGTTAAGGCGTCAGCTTGCTGTTCTTGTAAAATTGTTATATTAGCTTTAGGTTTCACTAGGCTAATGGTTATGCACCCCGAGTAAAATCTCAGAGTAATTCTACACATCCTCGTCATGTATTTACCTACGTTGCTTCGTGGAACTGTATGCAGTACAATATTCGTTGCATCCTTGTGCAAAATATGAAGGTGTTTTGATTTTGACGTATGTTCAAAAGAAGGGTCACCAAAAATAATTAAAAGCCATAAAGCCCCCATACTTCATTCAGTATTAAAATAAAGTCTCTGTCTAGCCTTTTTTCCAACGATGTTGGGGTCGGCTTCCAGTCTAACCGGATGCAGCTGAATACCAGTATTTTACATGGAGCGACTGCCTATCTGACCTCCACAACCCAGTAACTGGTTAAAACGATGCCCCCTTGGTGTCAGACTTTCGGGCTTCTGACGACTCGTAACGACTGTCAAAGATCCATGAATGCCGGGACCAACGGCTTAACGTGCTTTCCGAGGCACGGAGGAGTCTTGGTATGTAAAGATGGTCACCCATCCACTGACCAACCCCGGCAAGCGTAGCTTAACCTGATGGATCGACCAATGCGGCTTTTGTTACTTAGCCATGAGCTCCTCAGTATTAAAATAAAGTAACATTGTATATTTCAACTCCCATCTGAAATAAGCCAAATGACTAAATATACCAAATGACTAAATAAGCCAAATGACTAAATAAGCCAAATGACTAAATAAGCCAAATGACTAAATAAGCCAAATGACTAATTAAGCCAAATGACTAAATAAGCCAAATGACTAAATAAGCCAAATGACTAAATAAGCAAAATGACTAAATAAGCGAAATGACTAAATAAGTCAAATGACTAAATCATCAGCAGCCTATAATGTTCCCACTGCTGGGACACAGACCTCCTCTCTTCGAGAGGGAGTGGGCTGTAATGTACCACGCGAGCCCAGTGCGGGTTGGTAGATGCCACATATCTTCGAATTTTTGGTTCTAGGACTTGCCGGTTTCCTCACGATGTTTTCCTTCACCGTTTTGAGATCAGTGGTGATGAAATTATTTACACGAAGTAAAGCGCCTGTCTGGGTTCGAACCCACGACCTACAACTCGTAAGTCGGGGCCGCTACCACTGGGCCACCACTGCTCGAATAAATACGACTAAATATAGAGTGTTAAATAAATATTTTGATAAATTCCTCGAACTCTTGGAGCAGCGTCAAAAGCGAGATAGCTGTAGCATATCAAATAACCATTAGTAACAAAACTGAGACATTTCGGGGAACTATAACTGTGAACTAATTTAAGTGAGTTGGCTCTGGGGTCGTGCGAAATATTAGTACTAATAATAGTGACGCTATAATAATAGTGTTTGAAATAACACAACATTACGCCTGTATTCTTCAAAGGGGTTAGGCAGAGGTGTACCTATAGTACACCCACATTTCGCCTGTTATATCCATCCTGCCCATCAACCAGCCACAAGTCCAGACTCTGTGAAATTTCTGATTGAAAAACCCAAGAACACTTTGCACGACCCGGGATTTAAACCCAGGACCTCATGGTTAGCAGTTGCATTTACCACTAGACCTACAAGGATAAAAGTATTATTTTATTTAAAAAATTAACAGACATATTGTATTCTCTGTCGTCATAAAATCGGCAGTTATTAATGCGTAAAGTATGTTTAAAAATAAAATTGCCAAATAACAATTATGGCTCACTACTTATTACAACATGGAACTGAAAATTGTGTAATTGGCGAAATGTAAGTTAACTACTTATCTCTGCTTACCCCTCCGAGAAATGATCACCCTTGTGAGCAGCATCTACATCGCCACTTGCAAACTACACATCACAATGACGTCACCCAAAACCCTACATCGCGCAAACAATGTTTACCGCGCGACTGACATTTATATACAACGTCCCGACATTAATCGTCAGGCCTATTAGGAGTCTGCTGCTGGAAGTAGGCCTCTCCAATCGTACGCCATCATCTCGATCGTTGACTATCCTACCCAGCTGCTTCCAGCCACCCTGCATCACTCCATCTATGACTACGGGCGTCAAACGGGGAATACTATCGTAATATATTAGTGTTTCTCTTTGGTAAGCTACAAACACTACCAAACCAATTTTCATGTTTGCTTTAGAGAAGGCTTCGCGACTGGATAGGTTATAAGTTTAATCATATTCCTGGTAAAGTATTCTTAAGTGCGACGTGTATGGAACTGTAAGCATACATAGAGCTACTAACTTCTAATAATAGTAAAATAAAATAAACGACGTAAAAAAATCGTGTTGCCACGTCAAGAGTCGAGAGCAGTGATTACTGCTCTCGACGCTTGACGTGGCAACACGTCGTGTCTTAGGTTCAGAACAAGTCAATCGTCATCCTGAGGATGCCTCGTTGAGAGAAGAAACACGTGTCGATTTCTTACAGGGTTCTTTATGACTCTTTAAGAACAGTTAAGCGGATTAGGTTACTAAACATACGTCGTCTATTTTATTTTATAATGGGTTTCCGCAAAGTCACGCCTGAGACAATGATTTACTAATAATAGTGTTATTTTAATGTAGTTCTAGTTCATGTATAAGTTATGTTTACAGCATACTTGGAGTATTCTGAAATGATATCAATAATACATTTAAGCAAGTAGTTTATTGCTTATTTTGAAAATAAATAAAGGCTTTATTTTTATTGCCTCCGTCTCTCGCATTCAAGACTCAATTTCCCGATTTCCTAGCTCCGGATTTCTGTATATCGCCAGTGAGGCGTTTTATTGAAAGTCTGAGGAAACAAATATTTTGCATAAAATCATTGAGGTCCATATGTTTCACCGTTGTTCAGTTCTCACCGACCTAGAAATAACTTACTTACTGACTTACTTCAAGTGTGAATAGAATAGATCAGACATTTATTTTGCATAATAGGTGTTATGATACATTAAAGCTCAGCCATATTTCACCAATAGCCAGATCCATAAATCTAGAGCAATTCAGTATTTTTTCTGATAAATACTCAGTCACACTGAAGTACGTTTTATCCACTAAAAATTTACGTAGTCTACTTTTAAACAGCACTGTTGTCAAGTCTTTCCAACCAATTGGTAATTTATCGTAATCCTAACTTTAATTAATTATTTATTTTAATAATATTATAAATGCGAAAGTGTTTGTGTTTGTTTGTTAGTTATTTATTTATCCTTTACGCTAAAACAGCAGAACGGATTTTCATGAAATTTGGCACATGGGTAGACCATGACCTGGAGAAGGACATAGGGTCTTTTGTCTCGGTATTCTCACGGAATCGAGACTTATGCGGGTAAAACTGCGTGGCGCAGCTAGTATATAATAATATTTTAAATGCGAAAGTGATTTTGTATATTATTACTCAAAAATGGCTGGATGGATTTGGATGAAATTTGGCACACAGATAGACCATGACCTGAGTAAGGTGAAGTTTGGTGAAGGTTTCAGAAAAATACGCTTGATAGATTTTGTGTGATTCTCAGTTTTTTATCCGCGTTAGACATAACTTTACAAATTAATTTCACTAATATAAACATACTTAATCTAAAATATTCCTACCTATATTAAGTTATTAGGAAAATGCTCTAATTTAACATAATACACACATCAACACGGTCTAGGGATATTTTTAAAAAAGCGAATTACTATCAATGTGTTAATTATTTATATGACATGTATATATTTAAAAGATACGTTATTTAATATTCTACCATTTTTTAATAATGGTTAAGGTACTTCGATTAAAATTTCAGGATTTTATGGAAAAAAAATGAAGCATAGACGGAAACCGTATATGAATTAACTTTTAATTTATGAGTAAAAACTTAAAAAAATAGAAAAATCATTTAATTTGTGTTTATAAACTTGAAGTTAGTAGTCTGAGAAAGCGCCCATGATGTTCATAACACATCGGCAACGATTCGGCATGCTCAGAACAAGGTTGTCAATGTCTTGCTGCGGAATATTGTCCCATGTCCTTCTGAGGTGCGCAAAAAGTTGATCTTCTGTAGCCAGATTTTCAGGAACTTCCTTCAGAGCTCTTCTTTGCAGCATATCCCACGCATGCTCAATGGGATTTAGATCTGGCGATTGAGCAGGCCAGTCTAAGGCCCTAACATTGTGTGTATGTAACCAAGCTGCTACCGTTCTCGCCGTGTGTGCCCGGGCATTGTCGTGCATGAGCAGGAAATCTTGCCCCATTTGTGTTCTGTGGGGCAAGATTACGGGCCCCAGCACCTGTTGGACGTATCGTTCTGCCGTCATATTACCCCGCACCCAAACGAGATCCGTCCGTCCTCCAAGACGAATTCCTGCCCAAACCATAATTGTTTCTCCTTGGTATGGGTGAACTTCCTGAGGGTTCTGAAGACGGCTCCATCGTCCAGGAACTCGCCAAAAACGCGTCCTTTGTGAATCTGGATGGAAGCCGAACCTGGATTCATCCGTGAACAGCACATTGGACCATTGCTCACGGCCCCAGTCCACGTGGTTCCGAACCCATTCTAATCGTCGTCCACGATTGCTTCTCCGTAAAGGTGGGACCCGGAGTGGTCTACGAGAGCGTAGATTGCTTTCATGCAGTCGCCTTCTTACAGTTTGGTCACTCACAAGCACTTGGTGTTCCACTCGCAGCCTTTGGACCAATTGAGTCGCCGTTGCATTTGGTTGAGCTCGCGCAGTAATTTGCAAAAACCGGTCTTGTCTCCGGTTGTGATGCGACTTGGCCCCCGGTGCCTCTCCGCTACTTCACCTGTGGCACGATAGCGTGTCCACAATCTTGAAATTACATTTTGGTGGGTCCCTATGGCCTCAGCAACATTACGCTGAACAGACCCAGCTTCCAGCATTCCCACAGCTCGTAACATCTCCGCCCTCGTCAAATGTTGGCGTTGCATGGCTACAATACCTCAATTTTAACTTAATCTTTCGTTTAAAAATGAAAAAAATCTGTAACTAAACGTAATTCGTATTGTTTTCTAAATTTCGCACAAATGAAAAATCCCTCTCCTACACATCAAGACATTTTTATGCCACCGAAACAAAAAAAATTTCAAAAATTTGAATTTGGAATTAGTCTGAGATAAATTACAAACAAATCGGTGTATAAAAGATTCCAATGCGGCCAGTACTTTTCGAGTTATTTAATTGAGTATGAAATATCCCTAGACCGTGTTGATGTGTGTAATATTTTTTCCAGATCGTTAACACTACTCGTTTCGACGTGATCTTCAGTATAAAATCATTAAAAGTCGGTTATCGTCGCCTTAATATGTACAAACGGCGGCAAAATTACAATAAAATTAAAAGACATTACAATGCTTCACACTCCTTTAATTTCAGAGCAAGCAGTTTTCCAAGTCACCTTACACCCGTAGAACATTCCAGAAAGCATGTACAAACTGCGACTGTAGAACTAATTGGATCCCAGTTAGGTAGGTAAGATGGCAGGGGGACAGCCGGGCGTTAGCGGGAATGTGAAAATGGTGCGCAATGCTGCAACTTACGGCCAGTTATTTTGCACTGGTTTATAGTTGTATACGATGGGTTATTGCGAAAATACAGGTGAGAAATGTGTACCTTTTTGAGAAATATGTTTCATGACAACCCCTATATCTTATTTTTGCTTTGGTACGTACTTTTGGTTATTATAATATTTTTTAAATAGGTTCACCCCCTATTACATGGGACTTAAACATACCTGGCAAAATATGGGTGTACCTACTATCTGTAGGTACACCCCGGCTGTCTGTCCACTGGAGCGGAGAGGAGAGGAGCGGAGTAGCGATGTGCCAATATTATCCAATGGAATTGCTTAAAACCTCCGCTCCGCTTCTGTGGACAGGGATTTGCGAACTAGTTTAAAAATACATACAAAACCGGGAAGCGGAGCGGGGAAACGGAGCGGAGAAGCGGAGAGGGGTATTATTACTCGTCGCGTGAACTCGGTCTAGCTCAGCACAGACCGCAACACCGTTCCGCTACCTCGCTCCGCACAGTCCGTAACTCCGCTGCGCTACCTCGCTTCGCATCAATGGATAGACACTGTCCGCAACTCCGCTCCACTCCACTGCCAATCTCCTCTCTGCTGCCAATCTCCTCTCCGCTGCCTCGCTCCGCTTCAATGGACAGGCAGCCTAATCCTGGGATTGCAGACACGATGATACGTTACGTGTGTTGTATTATTAAAAAATAGAAGAATCGCGCTTGTTTTTGTTAGGCAAGCAAAATAGCATGTTGATATTTGGTAAGTACTAAATTGTATGTTAATTGGCTATAGTTTTTACGTAGTAAATATAAGTTACTGCAAAAATAACTCTAAAAGCAATTAATAATTATAAAATAAAAGTTATAAAACTAAAACCCAACTACGACAAAAAGTCATCTAAAAAGGTAACAAGACATCACAATTAAAAGACTAATTAAAAATCCGGAGTCACACACGTGCTAGGGCCATAAATTGAACAGATTACATTACTCCGGATTTTTTACTTGTCTGTCTGTGATGTCTTTTGCTTATACCTTTTTAGATTTTTTTGTTGTACGAGTAGTTGTATCTAATATTTTTTTTTTTTTTATTATTTTGATACGGCATTATCAATTTTATTTTCATATCCAATTTAATGTGATGTCACATAGTCTTTAACCTGCGGACAATCAAGACGCTTCCAACGATACCTCATTTGTCAAATTATGATGAGTAGAAGTTATGAGGAAACAGATGAACATTCATACATATACATACATACCGGTCAAAATCATAACCCTCCCTTTTGCTTCGCCGTAGTCAGGTAATAAAATATCGTAATGCATACATGACCTACGCCAAGCATTGTGTAAATTCCTTACAATAACCTAATCAATTTATCATAAAAACGAATAATATAATATGGACCGTTAACACCCTTCCAAAATCACATTTTATCCCCTAGTAACGATGTTGATTGAGTCATAAGAAACTTTTATGGAAGTGCCAATAATTGTAATAATGGAGGGACATAGCATTTGCATAGTCATAGTGGCGTGAAACCGCTTCATTGCCTTACAACCTAATAATGAACTTGAATAAACTGTGTTAGGGGACGTCGAAGCGTGTATTTTTTGTTATTTTCTTTTAATAATGAAACTAGTTTTGAACCATCCATCAATAATTTTGATAATTTTCTGAACTTTTTAATGATTATCCTAATAACCTATCCTACTTATATTATAAATGTGAAATTTTGTATGTTTTGATGTTTGTTACTCAATCACGTAAAAACGGCTGAACGGATTTGGATTCAATTTAGCACACAGATAGTTTATAACCTGGATTAACATATAAGATGCTTTTATCCCGGTAGTACGTTCCCGTGGGATAATTTCCGACCTCCACGTGGGCGAAGCCGCGGGTGAAAGCTACTTTTTTATATTTTCTTTCAATTATACGAGTACAATACGCACATAAAGAAAGAAAAAGTATTTATTTAGACTCGCACAGAAAATCACAAATTAAACAAAAAAAACACAAAACGTAAATAAAAAATTAAAGTAAAATTAAAATTTAAAGCAGTTCTGTATGAGGCCAAAAGGCTCCTACCTCAGCGTGACGCTGCGACATTAAAAAAATAATAATGTCACAGCGCTGGTATTTTGATAAGCCCGCAGTGATGTCGCGGATAGATAGATACAGAATTATATAGTAAATAAAAAAAAATTGGTGTATGAAATACAATAAAACGTAAAATAAATATAATGTAGTCCGCGTGTCTGCATCCGACGTAACATCAGTTACATGAATCCGAAAAGTCAGAGGTGCCTTGGGTTCGAACCGATGTTCACATCACTAGGCTATCACTGCTGCAAAATTGAGGGTCAAAATACTTAATAACCAGAACAAACGAACCCCACACACACAGCTCCACTCACTTTTCGCTCTACAAACTTCGTGCAAAAGGACGCACGACCCGCCGCCGGCAAAACGGCTAAACTATTCTATGCATTTGTGATTGATCCGATAACTGGGGAAGACACCCTTCGTGTGTTATTTAGCAGCAATTGGACACGATTGGTGCGGTCCCCTGGAGGTTGGATGATGGATCGACCCCTGGTTTTTTACCTGCCGTTATCTGCGGGAACAGTGATTATGTTTCGCGTTAACTTGAATTTATTTGGCTGTGATATTTGGACGAATTTTCGTGAATGTGTTGTATGTTATCTATATTTGAGTATGAAAACGTATTTTCAGCAAATATTGGTTTAGTCTAGGTATTTGGTTTGGTAATATTTTGTTCTAAAAAAAGAAAAGAAAGGAATACAATACATTTAAATGCCGCATTAATATGCGTCACATCCACGCGGAACGGCCATCAGTCTGTTCTATTTTGGCCCCTGTGTTGTCCTCTCTATTACTTAGATAAAACTCAACTACGACAAAAACGCCAACTAAAAAGGTATAAACATGACATCACAGACAGATAAATTAAAAATCCGGAGTCACACGCCATGTTATAAATCGTCGTAATATAACTCAACAAAGTTCAAAAGGAAAGAGATTGCAATATTATTATAAAGGTGGACCACCGGCAGGAGAAAGTGCCCGTGGTCCACCCAGGTGAACTAAGCAGGTTGAAAAATCAAAATCAAAAGTCATTTATTCAACTGTGGGATGTTAGGGTGCTGCGAATAATTTGGTCAATTTTGTCCAAGAGGTGTGGCTGCTTCCATAAAGGTGAAGAACGTAGAAAATATATGAAATTTGGACCAAAACAGAAGTATCTGATCAGGGTGAAAGCCGAATATAAGTTAATTTTAGAGTCTGTCCGAAATGTCGTTGAAATTTTTGATTTTTTCGTCGATGAAGGGAGAAAAGCTGTCTTCTAAAATTGGGGAACCTAGGAGCTGAAGTGAACTTTTTTTTTGAATTTTGATTTGTGGGGTTATTGCATTAAACTTCTCAAGGGTCAATTGTCTGTCGGTAGTGTCAGAAAGGTAAATTTCGCATTTTGATGGGTTAAGGTCCAAGCCAATGGATTTAAATTGTTGTTTGAGGAGTTGTAAGTCGTTCAAAACGGTGTATATTAGAGATTTTAATGTAATCACACAAACAGATTATAACAAAGAAAAACAAGGTTACATTAAAATGAAGACACAGAAGGAAGTCCTGTACGAGGCCAAAAAGCTCCTATCTCAGCATAACAACAACATATCATACCATCACGCATATAAACCCCGAATGGATAGGCAGCAGCGTGAGCACACCCATATTCGCCAGTTATATTTAAGTCCCATATAATAGGGGGAGCTCGTGGCTAAGTAATAACTACCACACGGGTCGATCCATCAGGTTAAGCTACGCTTGCCGGGGTTGGTCTGTGGATGGGTGACCATCTTTACATACCGAGACTCCTCCGTGCCTCGGATACCACGTTAAGCTGTTGGCCCCGGCTGTCATTCGTGAATGTTTGGCAGTCGTTACGGGTCGTCAGAAGCCCGAAAGTTGCCGCCCGAAAGCTGACAACCAGTCTTACTAGGGGTATCGTATTACCCAGTAACTGGGTTGTGGAGGTCAGATAGGCTAGTCGCTCCATGTAAAATACTGGTATCCAGCTGCATCCGGTTAGACTGGAAGCCGACCCCAATATAATTGGAAAAAAGCTAGGCAGATTGATTGATGAATATGGGACATAATTATGAATAGGGCAATAAACTCCGGGCAGCCACTAAGACATTTCTGATAAAAATAACCCAATAGCACTTTGTCCGACCTGGGAATCAAACCCAGGACCCAGCAACTGGGTCAGCAGTTCAGCAGTAGTAGTGTTATGTGTATAACAATTACAGAAATAAACCAATGGATACGTAAATGTATAAAGCTAACACAAAACCAATTTACAAAATGTACACGATGAATATCTTCAAAAGATAATCCTCAAAACATGTCAGAAGAAACTCGTCAAAAAGAGCAAGTAGACGTTTAAATCTTAGCAAAACATAACGTAATAGACCCTTTAATACCGCTACTGCGCTACGTAAGTAATTACCAACGCTGCTAAATGAAATTTCGTATGCTAATTGACTAAATACAATTATGGGAGCGAACCTAAGACTGCGAGTACCTCGGTTGGTAGCAATGATGTACTTAATTAGAGGTGTACTGGATGTCGCAAGAATCTGGGGTGTACTTGGAACGTAAAATTGAGCGTAGACGCGCGATTTAGTCAAAATTGTTCACAATAAACTAACTACTTCACTTTGGTGAAGTAGTTAGTTTATTGTGAACAATTTTGACTACTAAACTATAAGTACATATTTTTTTACCTAATTGTTTTGCCAAACAACTTTCAATTTAAAATAATTCTAGCTCTCCTTTACCTGTTCATTTAAGCCCGGTCAAGACCAATTCTCGTACAAACACGTTCAAAAACTCACAATCTCATCTCAATGACAATCCGTGTCAAAAACTTGTCAAAAATGTTGGGAAAGAGGTTTTTTAAAATATATTGTGGCGGAAAGTACAATGCGAGCGTTCTTAAAAATACAAGAATGGCCCCTGGATCATCTCAGCGTTCTTCTAATACAATATACTCGTATATTATATTCTCTTTAGATAATACATCGTCCTTAGCAAAATCCAGTTCTTCTCAAGTATACTATTCTTTGCTTACTTAATGAAGGCTATGATTAAAGCAAAATCAAATCAAATCAAAATCAAATATTTTTATTGTGGGCATAGGTTATACAGACAGATGTTAGATAAATTACAGTTCCATTATGTCCTGCCTAATAGGCATACAATAATTATGTCAACATGCAGTACAAAACAATTCTTAGGTATCACATGTAAAACATTTCTTACAGAATAACAATTAGGTGTATGCTGACAGATTGTACATAGTAGGTACCAATTATTAAGAAAATCTTGGATCGTGTAGTGAGCTTTGTCAATTTAAAAGTTACGCAATTTATATTTAGCACAAACATAAACATAAGTAATGCAATCACTGTCGCATCCATTATCCAAGCATTGCGTTTATGGATAATTATAATTAAATATCAAGTTTAAGGCGTGGAGCAGGTGGCGGAAGGGGATAACTTTTGGGCCATCTCTGATATTTACCATCATTAAATTATATCCCATAGTGGTCGAAAATGACACAGGAATTATTCGGCCTTCGCTTAATAATAATAATAAATAAATTCATTTATTTCAGGTACATAAATGGCCCCATTGCCAAACATAAATTAACAGAAATCATCAGTATAAACACATAACCCATTATTTTTTAAATTTATAATCAAACTAAATCAAAATAAATGAAATTAAAATAAATTAACTCGAATAAAACCAAAATAAATTAACTCGAATAAATCAAATCAAATCAACATAAATTCATCATCATCATTGTGTGCTTGCATAATCCTTGTAAAAAAAATTAAGTATAACCTTAAGAACGAGTCCACTATTAGTTCTCCAAAGTCACATTTTGTGAACGCATTTTCGTTCGTTTTTATTATCCACTACCAAATCCCTTAAGGCCAAACAGCCCAAACATTTTTCTTAATTTACAAGCCCCGGGCCCGATTGTTTTTTGGATTTTTCCATCGGCAAAAATTGTGAACTTAAATACAAACATTCATCCCTATTTAACCCCGTTAGTGCTAACAGTTTATACATACCTACACGGTCAAAATGTATGGATCAGCAATTTTTTTTTTAAACCATTTTTTATTTCATCTTTTTTTCTTTAAAAAATGTTGAGAGGTGTCGTGGGACAACCGGCACAATGAAATAAATTAACAAAATTTGAGAGTAACTAAATGAAAAAAAAATAGAAACATTCTAACAAAAGTGTCGCGACGGTCAAAATATTACACTTTTTTCCGGTCTAGCTCTTATTTGCCAAGTATGCAGAGCATAACGTGTGATAAGGGACTTCGTTCCAAAAAAAACGCAGGCTGCTAACTTTTGGAGCCTTTTGCAAAAAAAATATGCTTTTAAATCCAGCAGTTTAGCGGTTGTCTGTCAGTGAATGAATAAATTTAAGACTTTTATGTTTTTTTATGACATAACGATGTAGTATGCAAATATGACAAAAGCACTGCTTGAGGATCAACCACCAAATATTTATGCCACATCCAGTATTTAAACATGACGTTCACTGTTAATTAAATATCAAGTTTAAGGCGCGGAGCAGGTGGCTGGAGCGAACTCTTGATAACGTGTGGCCCTCTCTATTCGAGACACGGTTTTTGAGGTAAACCTTATTTACGTCCACAACTTTACTTTTTAGAGGTTCATTTCAGGATCGCGGTAATTTATCGCCGAGCTGTGTTTGATGCAGTTTTGGTGGGTTAGAGGTTTGAGAAGAGGTTTTAGATGGATAGATAAAATATTCTTTATTATGTCCACCATAAATGTAGACATTTTACATAAAGTTACACAATGGGTGGTCTTATCGCTTAAAGCGATCTTTTACTGACAACCTTTGGATGGATTAAAGTAAGAAGGAGAGACAATACTGCAGGTAGTCAGTGGTGTACCAAAATTCAAAATTATTCAAACTAGTCTGAGAGCACTTTTCGAACGTCAAAATTACATAAGACAGTCCCCCAAAACGCCCACCCTTCACCACTTCCTAGTGCGTTAGCTGGGAAGAAGAAGTGGCGCAACAAACTCCCCAGCAGCACAGCTGTCTGTTCAGTTAGAAGAAAAAAAAAAGATTCTATATAATAGTATTCAAAATAATTTACATTACGCAACACAAAACATAATTTAAATTATTAGCCATATGTTAGCTAGCACACGCCAATATAACAAACAAAATCATCGAGAACTATACTCAGGCAGAAATAAAAACTACACGTAAACATAACTTAATATCTAAATAAAAAGCCTCCACGCATAAAGGGTGTGCCCGCTTACATATAGTTGTAACTGGAAGTTATAAATGATAAACTAGGACCATCGAGGTAAAATAAATAAAACAAACAGTTAATTACCATTTACATACTCGTACACAATAAATACATACATACATAAATCATCTACTTATCTATATATATCTATATATATATACGTATATACTAGCAGTGCCCCGCGGTTTCACCCGCATAAGTCTCGATCCCGTGGGAATATCGGGATAAAAAGTATTCTATGTGTTAATCCAGGTTATAAACTATCTGTTTGCCAAATTTCATCCAAATCCGTTTAGTAGTTTTTGCGTGAAAGAGTAACAAACATCCATACATCCATCCATACTCCCAAACTTTCACGTTAATAATATTAGTAGGATATACAATAAGAAACAAGAAACAAGAGCTAGGAACTATATGTAATGATGATGTTTAAGGACAGAGGAAGTGTTTTAGCAGAATTTTAAAAGTAGACAAAGGTTGAGCACGCCTTATAGACACGGGTAAGGCATTCCATAACCGTACTAATAACGTACCGTATACATTATGATTTTGAGTTAGTCACTAACCACACGAAAAGAAGAATTGACCGTATATCAAATAACTGTAATTTTTTTAAAGTTGTATGAAATGGCTATAAGATGGCAAATTGACGTAGGGTATTACTTTGATAAACCATTCATTACCCTGCCTGTACCTAGTGCAAAAAATAACAAAAATCTATGACGAAACTATATCTCGAACGGTTGTGGAGATATTTTGTAATGTTCCAGTTCATCTCAACAACAAACATGAAACGCGAACCGAATCCTTTTAAAAGCGATTGATAGAAAATTCCGTTTTGACTCAGTACAGAACTAGCAAATAAAATCGGTATCTTCTCAATTTTATTGGATATTCAGTTCGCAAAATTAAATTTGATTTAAAACGGAATGAAATGAAATTGTTTATTCTGTAAATAGGATAAAGGAATCACTTTTACACGTCATATTAAAAAAATGCCAGATGAGTTCGGCGTTTCCTATCCGACTGCTCTGAGAAGAAAGGCCGAAACAAACTCAGAGGTCACAGTCTCTTTTAAAGTCCACACATAATCTTGGTCAAGCCATTTGAATACTCAAATAAGCACCTTGTTTCTCAGAACAATTGTAGCAATGTATTTTAATAATCTGCAAGTTATTTAACAGGTACACATTGAATAATAAAGCTTATTTTTATATAATTATTTGTAAATTTCTCGTAGCGCGTAGCTACACGCGTAGCACTTCTAAAGGTTGTTCATTGATTTAAAAACAAAACCGGACACGAGTAACTACAAAATGTTTAACTCCTGGTTTTTGAAAGATAAGCTATTAACTTGCTAAGATGTACTTCTCTCATTTCATCACTTTTTCAAACCCTACCTTTTATTACATGACGCCATAATGACTAGTTGCATGTGTGTGTGCTGATTATGGTAATACTATCATAATAAACGATTCTACAGAAATAACTGTTTAAGTATTACTTTGGCTGATTCATCTACACAGAAATATGGTAAATTCTCTATTAACCAAATTACTAACCATAAAAATCCCTGTTAGTATAAATATTTTATAGAATTAAATAAAATTAAGAAGAGGAATTCGTTGAGAATTCTATCAGACGATTGCTATTCGGGCCGGGTTGCGTTCACTATGTACTAATCGTAAATAAATCTTGAGAGAGTGGCGAGGTAGTAAATTGAACGCGTGACTCGGACTTGTAACGGTGGGCGCGCACTCTAAGAACTCGACTTTTAAGTGAGTAGACAGGTGACATTCTCTTCATTGTCAAAGGTGCAAAAACGTTCTGCTGTTTATCACATAAGAATCAGTAATGTTAGTTAAATATAGCGAAAATTAGTTTATAAATCATAAAGACTTTGGAACATAATATTTTATTTTCGGAATTTGAGCAGGAATAGTTAGTTATTTAATAGGAACCTTATTAAAATGACTCATTGGAGCTGAAATAAGAAACACTGGATCTTGAATGATGATCAAATCTTAAATGCTATTGACATAGCTCATGCTTTCATCATATTTTTTTATATTTATATAAATTATAATTGGAGGTTTTCGTAATTGAATCGTACTTTTAATATTAGGTGCTCTAGATATAGAATTTCTGTCTTCAGGCTGACCTCAAGCTAACTGTTGGTTTAAAAGGTTTGTTCAACTGTCGGTAGCTTTTAAGCTTTATTATCGCTAGCTCTTGCACTGACATATGGTTAAGCTGTGTTATAAAAAAAAAAATCGAAAGAAGTGACTCGTTGGTCTTGATGTGGTCGCAAGTGCTACTGCTGAGCATGAGGTCCGGGTCCGACCCGGGGGTCGGGGAAAGTGTTATTAGGTTTTCCATCTGGAATTTCTCAGTAGCAGCCCGGAGTCTGGATTTGTGCCCAATTGCTGGCAATAGGCTCGCCTCCCATTACATGGGACTTAAAAATAACTGGCGAAATGTGTGTGTACTATAGATGCAGCTCTGCCTAACCCTTTCAGTAAATACAGGCGTGATATTACAAGTTCATTTTGAAAGAAGAAAAAACAAAAGAGTTTCGTAAAACGCTGACTTCAAGTCAAGCTCCTGACTTAAGTGAATAAACATGTTTTTATATCAGTCACTGAGATACGTTTTCTCCTAGCCGGCCACTTTTATCAATAAAAAAAAGTCGGGTGTCGTGGGACACCCGGTTGGAACAAAGTTCCCTTTGCTGTTTATTATGTATTAAAACAGAGCCATCTAGTATGGTCTGAAGTGTCAACACTCTTTATTTTTAAAAAACAAAAACTTTTGACACTTGAAACTGACTTTTTCGGGTATAATGGCTGCTACACACTATGCCAGCGGCATGGCCGCCGGCTTTTGCCGCGCGGCACGTACCCCCGACTTTTGCGCCTTCATTTCCTTTGCGATCTTTTGTGCGGCTTTGTGCGGCAGAGCCGGGCGCGCCACGGACTGCCCGGCGGCAGGGCCGGCTGCAGTGCCGGCGGCCATGCCACCGGCATAGTGTGTAGGAGCTAGAACGCGTTTTCGTTACGTGACTATTTCTGCCAGTTTACTTCTACCGCAACTTGCGTTAAAGAACTTCATTCCAAAAATATTTTTCTAAAGGTGTTTCCAAACACAAAGCGACATTCGTGCGCGGCCTGCCGCACTGCGATTGCACGATTGTCGCGCGCGAACGCTTCTGTTAAACGCAAACATTCATCGGTTAAGAGCGTTTATTCTGAAAGTGGGCAACGTCGCAAATAGATGTCAAATATTTCACTGTTTTGATTAATTTGGCAATATTACTGTGTGGAAATAAAAAATGTGGCTAACTAGCGAACTATAATATTGATTATGAAATCCAATAATTAATATCGTAACGCCGAATGTTTAGTTTTAAATGTAAAAAACTATTTATAATTTTCCAAATGCGTTTTTTACACCTAAAATGGGTATAAATTCAATGTTATAATTGCAATTCATTATTAATATTCTAGTTCGCTAGTTAGCCACATTTCTTATTTCTATTCAGTAATATTGCTATAAGAATCAAAACAGGTAAATATTTGACAGTTATTTGCGACGTTGCCAACTTTTAGGAAAAACCCTCCTAAGCCCTAGAGCGCGGTGTCGTGCAGACGCCGCGTGTTGCTGCCGCGCTCTTGCCACTCACACCTTTAGACTAATCGACAGTGTGCGCCCACTCTAACCTTAAACGTAAATAATCAGGTGAATAGTTAAGGGTTTTATGCTTTCACAGAAGGGCATAAATGAACCTTTATCTGCTCGGGCCTGAAAACTTTTTGTACGAACCACTTTGTTAGGAACATGATAAAAATAACGTAAAACTTTATCGTTTCGATAAACGGAACATTTTTACAGGAGTTAATATTAAATTACCGAGATTGTTTCTACAATATGGCTTGTGTATTTTTGTTTATTACTGCGAAGGCCGTGCTATATAAATCTTAGTTATTTAAGAACAATTATTTTGGTTGATTATGGAGAAGTTACTAAATAAGGAGTATGTAACGATTGTAGCAGTTGTCGTTCTGTATTTTATACCCGTATATATTTTTACCCGCGTGGGAAAAGCGTAAGTCTATATAAATATGAAAATTAGCAAAAATCTTCGTTCCACCAACAATCGTCTTCTACGACGTCCTTCTCACCGCTCTGGTTTCATTCACTCTTCTTTCTTTGTCCAGGCGGTCTTTCTTTGGAATTCGCTACCTCTGAATATCAGGACGGCAACCAGTCGGTTGTCTTTTAAAGTGAAGGTACGTGAGCATATACGCAAGAAGTTGGCTGAAACATCCCAGCGGTGATTTGCTGGATTCGTTTTCTCCTCTACTGATCGTTATTTCTCCTCTACCGATCGTTATTTCTCCTGACAAAGATTTTTCTGTTTATACTATGTATATGTATGTATTTATGTATGTATTTATTCTTGTATTTTATAGTTAATTTCGTGTTATCAATCCCTTTTGTTGCACCTGCCATGTTTTGTCTCTGCACCACCCTAAGGTTGACTGGTAGAAAATGCCTCAGGCATTAAGTCCGCCTTTGTACGGTATATTTTTACTCGTGCATGAAGTTTTAATAAATAAATATGAGTGGAAGTACTTAGCCTGATACTTGACGAAATCAAAATTAAACCAACATAATCTGCGTAACACACATTAATTAATTGACAAAAAAAGAAGGAAAGAAAATTCATTCACTTAGCACAGACTAAAAGGCACACAATACAACATAATTATTGTACTAGAAATAAAAACCAAATTAAAAAAGAAAGAAAACAAATAAAAAGTGTAAAGTGCGTGACAACTGATCGCAATGCGTTTCATTTTGACAGTTCACCCATTCTTCCCCCGTTCCAGTTTATTTCGTAAATACGTTGTTGAGCAGACGAATTATTCGAACCTAAGTAGCAATATCCTTCAAAACACTCGGATTGTGATTGAAAATATGTTATGCAATTAGACTGCAGTACCTATATTGTCCAAAGACTTGTGAAATGACCTTATATTCAAGCCTTTCGAGTCGAAATATTCTTTCAATAGCAACTATGATAGATAATGTGTTTCGATACGACTCATAGTCTCAATACGAGTATTTATTGCAGATTACCTACAACAAGAAAATAAAATACCTTGTAAACTCGATCTATTTTAGCATAGTTTATTTTACTAACTTAATGTTAAGTTAATGACAATATTTAACCTACTTCTAACTTCAAACATACCGTTCCAATACCCGTTCCAAGGAACGTTTATATGTAAAATATGTATATATGTATATGCCAAATACAGTACGATGTTCGAGCGGATACAAAATAAGTACTCGTATATTAGGTTTATGTATTTGAGGTTACATGGATTATATCCGGGATATCCATTGTTATATCCAACCTTATACATTTTGGGAATGATTGGTTACTATAAATTAGAAACTAAGCGAGAACTAGCACTAGCCACGTACCGGTTCCATGTAATAAGAGCTAAACTTTCGAATTTTGCTATATTGCAGTCAATTCGCTTGTGCGTACCAGACGAGTATGTGAACAGGCGGTGGCTGCCGCAGCTGCTGGTAGTGCTGACAGCGCGCACCAATCTGCTTCAGCGCGCACCGCTGACGCGCGCGCTGCGCATGCTCAACGCGGTAGCCGAAGGAATATACCTGTTTTCTTGTACACTGAACGACTTTACTCTGGCGACAGTGGCGACCTCTACGGTTTTATGTTACAATTAAGTTAATTTTAGGTGTTATGTTTGTTCTTCTATTGGGAATTTATTTTATAATATGTAGTACATTTTTTGTACTTAGGGCCACCTATAAAGATAGATTTAAGGGTTCTATAAATAAATAAATAAAACCAGTGTTTTTCATTCTAAGTGAATAATTTTATTTTATTTTTGAGAAAAAAAAATTAACCGTAAACAGCAAAAGCACATTTTGCTAATTTGGCTAATTTCTATCCTGCAACCAATTTTCTCTAACAACTGCACAAGAAACTATCCCACGCTAATGCAACATTATCTCTCAAACCCATACCGAAAAAAAATAACAAACCACATAGTAACAATTTTTACCACCGCCATGACAATAACAATATACTCAAAATTGCCCTTTTTATATCACTATCGTTTCCACAAGGCAATATTAGCCACTTGGTTAGTTTCACTGGATCATGTATGGGCCTCACGTACAAAATGGCCGCCCGTCTTGATGACTTCATGTTCCTTCTAATCGGCGGGAAAAACAATCTTCGAGGGGAGAATAAGGTAACTGGAGGGCAATTTTTGATGTGTAGTTCTTGTGCAAATCTACTGGTGTTACTACTTTTGGCAGAAGCCTAATGGATGGCTAATAAAAGAGATGAGGATTACCTTCTCAGTTTTTGTTGTTGTTGTTAAACGATGAAATTCTTTTTCTAGCTGCTTCTAAAAGCTATTATAGACAATTACGTGGCAAAGGTTAGACGTAGAAATACCGTATGGGAAAACGGCATTACACAATAAAAGTATTATTTGTATGGCATCACTGATTTATAATAAATTGCCCGATGACATTAAGAAGTTACCTACTCATCTATTTAAGAAGAAATTATACATATTTCTAATGTAAAAGACTACTTCGAAGATAAAGATATTGTATTTTGATTATAGCAAATATTTGTACATTAATTCAATAAGATAACAATTACAGTTACTATGACATTATTAATTTGCTTGACATTACTGTTTAGTTCAGATTTAATCTAATGTGTAACACAATTGACTATCTATGTATATTTTCAGTGACAATGTAATTTAATTAGAAAACTGATTAAGAATAATTGTGTAATAATGTTCCTAATACATTTGCACACCTCACATGGTTATAATACAGTGTACCTTATGAACCTTTGTAACATACTCTGAACCTGTGTTATGCAAATAAATGATTTGATTACATTTGATTTGAAACATTAGAAATTGAAATAGGTAGATAAACAGAACTGCAAGAAACTTATAATTGCATCAAATACTAATTATTTCTGTTATCAATTTTATAATAAACCAATTGAGATAGAATAGAATAGATTACTCTTTATTATGTACACTATACTAATCACAGATATAAATGTAGAAATTACTAAAGAGTTTAGATTCTTTCATTCTTCTTCGTGTGGTTTGACCTCGTGTCATTTTCAGTTGTCAGTGAGTTATTTTGCCACATATGGGCCTCTGATTTGGCTTCACATGCCATCGAGAAATATCTCTCATATTTAGATTCATATCGAGTGATTACTGATAATAGAGCACTGATTCTGTTCGCACCCCTCATTATCATACAAGCTGGTACGTTCATTGAAGAGGTGCTAATTATGAGGCGACGATTATGATAAACTAATTTCCGTGTAAAATTGCCTTGTATGGCGATTTTTTTTCTCATATTATTTGTTTTATTTTATTGCGTGACTTGTTTTGATTTTATGTATTTTACTTTCTGACTACTCTTACACACAGTGTCTACATCTCTTTTTATCCTCTGTCCTATCGCAGGTATGCTGGAAGAGATTTCTTTAGAAATAAGCATCACCTTTGTACGTATTTTTCTGTTCTTTTCTTCTTGTCTGTATAGATTTGTGTACATAAATGGTTAAATAAATAAATAAAATCTAACTCATGAATAGTAATGCTTTGCAGTCAGGCTAACTAGCAAAAGCGTTAGTTAATTCTAGTACAACAAGCCGTGATAGGATTTCCCATCGGCAAAAATGACGCCCATACAAACTATTTAACCCCATACATATCCATGCAAATTAATTACTTTAGGGGTGTATTGTGTTATGTTGTAAAAGGAACTCTTGTGCAAAATTTCATGCTTCTAAACCAGAAGCAGTGGTGGCCTAGTGGTAACAGCCCCGACTTACAAGTCGTGAGTTTTGAACCCAGGCAAGCGCTATACTTTATGTAAATAACTTCATCACCTTTGCTCTCAAAAGAGTGAAGGAAAAACATCGTGAGGAAACCGGCATATCCTAGAACCAAAAATTCGAAGACATGTGACATCTACCAACCCTTACAGCCTTACACACCCTTTCCAAGAGAGAAGGCCTGTGTGTCACCATTCTTTCTCGTTATTTCATAATAGGGTGATTATTTCATTAGTGGTTATGGCGTTGTCTATCATGAATAAATGAATTTAAGCTTTTTATTAAGAAGATCCCTATAAATAATAGTTCCATTCCTACGTCTACTCAAAGCTCATGAACCGAAGAAACAAAAATAAAAACCTTCAAGTATCAATAAAAGATAACAGCTGATATCCACTTCCCTTCATTACCAAACAATCTCACCGCGTAAAAGTAAACCACGTACCTACACATACAAAGTTACAACATTAATCATTGTTCACAAAGTTTACGGCAAAGTTGATGTTTCATAAGGCAATAAATCCAAAGAGTACCTTTTAGCTAAATCCTTTGTTTGTCTATAAGAACAACAGGTTTTATGAGGCTCGTTACAGGCGAAAGCTTTCCTTGTGAGGGCCGGTTCGATAGCCAACAAACTAATGAGAAGGTAAATGGTTCGGGGAATGAGTAAAGGCTTTTCTTCGCATGTCGCTTCCTGGCTTTGAATATGTTGCTGTTTTTCCTTAAGGAGGATCCGCAGTGGTAGCTGGCGAAATTCAAATTTTTTATAAGAACAAATCTCTTAAAGAAAAGTTATTATGGAACAAATCTAACTTAGAGAGATGTATTAATGATTCTAATGATTATATGTCTGTAAATAGATATTTGATATGGTCGCGAATCATATTGTAATCTTGACTCTGACCTGCAAATTGCAAAAAACGTAAGACAATTTGAATTTTGCGGATTACCACTGCGGATCCACCCTAATTGTCGTATTTTTATCATAAGTGGTGTTATGAGTTTAACCATAGGTTTACCATCACAGTACACACACATTAGTCATTTACCAGGTATACATACTTGGCGAATGGCGAATGTGTGTGTACCAAGGGACATTCTGAGCCTGAACGTGCATAAGACCCATGTAAGGTGGCGAGTCTATTACCATCATCGGGCACCAAATCTAGACACCGCTCCTACTGAGGAATTCCAGGTGGAAAAACCCAAAAAAGCTTTGCCTGACCTGAGAATCGAACCCGGGACCTCAAGCTTAGCAGTAGCGCTTGCGACGAACGAGGCAGGCAGGTCTATAATAAATGTATGAAAATATATGATGTTTGTATGTGTATCTACAGTACCAGGGCGTTAGTAAGAGCACAAAAATTTCTGAAGACCCTGTGCGTATGACTGAAAAATACGACGCTCTACATAGCAGTATTTTTGTTAAAACTCGATGTGGCATTTTACTGCCACATATCTACTGTACGTTGTCGTCGATTACTGTCATCATCATCGTTTCTGCCGAAAGACGTCCACTGCTGGACATAAGTCTCCACCAAGAGTCACCACATCAACCAGTTCTGTGCTTCTCGCATCTAGCGGATTCCTGCGGCCTTCACAAGGTCATCGGTCCACCTTTTGGGACGGCTTCCAACGCTACGACTTCCGGTACGCAGTCACGATTACAGAACCTTTCGGCCATCTGTTCTGCGAGCACCGTGCCCAGAACAACTACTGTCAGCCCAGATGGTTGTATTAACAATAGAACTTAAAACTAAAAAAATATATAATCTCAGGCAAGTATTAAGGCCCTGCTGGGGTTGCGGGTTTGTCTGAAAGGGATATCGCGGCCCCAGCACATAGGCAACGGAAGAAACACGGGTGGGTTTTAGTCAGTAAAAGTCTGACACTCCCTCTTGCTCTGCCCAGAGCGGAAGGAGTCATTTGATGATTTCCCACCAAAAAAAAAAAAAAAGCCAAGTATTAAGGCACAAAACTTTAATTTTTTTGTTTTTATCTTTACATATACATCTTATATACAATATACAATCCAACACTAAATTAAATGACTAACTATACAAATAAATAAATCGACAAAAGGACATTTTAGCGTCCAAGTAATCATCCGCATCGCTGTCATCCGGAAACGTGCCCAAAAGACTGGCACTAGAGAATAGAAGAAAAACACGAATCAAACCAAACATTTCTAACAAGAATTTATTATCTTTCGTGTAATGTTCCGAAAGGATTGTAACTCCATATTAAAGCCGTATATCCATCGCGGTGACGTTACGAATGGTGACGTGTCCCGACAAGTACATAACTCTCGCTCAGTGCAACTTCCACTGGGGTTATAATAAAATACCTTCTCTGTGTTATTAGTCTCCTGGTACTCCATTATTGGATGAAAAAGAGTGCATGTTTTTCTATAATGATTATAAAGCATTTCTTTCATCTTGTAAATGGCAAAAGGCGTCATTATTATGTCGTTGGCATTTTCAAGTGCCTCTTCACAATAACTGTTTGCCTAGTAGCTATTTATATGATTGCAAAAGGTGGACATTATGCGAAGAAAAACCTATATTTATAAGATAAAAATATGGTAACTGATAAGTTTTTATAATATTTTCGTACTGTATTTTAATAAAACTTGAACCACAAACAAAAAAAAAAAGCATTGCATTAAAAAAAAAAACTGTAGTCCCTTTACATTGAAAATACTTTCTACAAAATTCAGAAAAGGTTTGTAGGAACGAAAAACACTGGCAACATCTACATGCATACGGAAAATGGTAACTCTTGTTTTTCCGATAAAATCGGGCCTTGAACCGCAAAAGCCAGAGTAATCCGTTTATTGATTTCAAGCATTTCCCGTTCACGATAGATTTTTATTTTCACTAAAACATTTCTCTCGTAAACAAGTGGATTACAGCCTTGTGATAATGAAATTTCATTTTGTTTTTCATGTTAACTTAAAAAACTTATTTTTTCGGCTATTGAAATGCTGCGGTAAACAAATAAACAGATCCTAAAGCAAAACAAAAGGAATTCATTGTATTTTAAAACTCAAACGCATTCCTTACCGTGCGCTTGCACTAGCGTGACGGATCGGAAAAGTCAATTGCAGTCTATCTTGCAGTCTACATATTTGCTCCATTAACTCTTTAAATTCAAAACCCACAAATAAATCAAATAACGTAAACATTTCCATAGTATTCCACTCTATATTCCTTCATTCTTTTACCTCGCCCCGTACACATAATAGAAATCGCAGCTCGACGAAACGCGATTGGAAAAAAAATCGAAGCATTCTGTAAAGACCGCACGAGCCGAGCAAGCGGAAACAAGACAATAGTTGTTCGAAAAACTGCGAATAAACAAATTAAAATAGAGAGGGAACACGTTGAAACTTTGCATGTATCTCTCAATGTGTCACCTCTAGTGAATAGGCACTGATTGTGAGTTGGATTTTTGTAAGCGCGCGAATTTGCGCGATTCAACCTCCGCTCGCGTGTACAGACGGTCTGTAATTCTGGCGTTCGGATGCAAGAACGTGTAAGGTCGTGTGTAGAATGATGATGCTGAAAAGGTCAGAATATCATGCCGATGGAAGATGTCTCCAGAGGTATGATAAACTGAAAGTTTAAGATGATGGCATTTTAAATTTAATTCCATGCACATTAATAAACTTCCATTGGCGTAGCTAATGATATTTTGTGCTCCTCCATGCAACGCGATTTTTGACAGGAACCTCAAAATTTCACGAGCACATCACGAGCAACGAGATTAACGAGCTATTCGGGTGGTCTTTAGAGCAGACATTTCATTAAATATTTAAGCAAACTGAAAACTTTAATATCAAGAAAGCCTTAAACCCCAATGAGTATTTTTTTAAACGTCCATCCGATCACTGACCTCATAAAAATCACACTTGAAAACTCTAGAATATTTAGCAAACATCTGTTTTGTACATTAACCACGTGCTGTGTGAAAGCGCCCTTACCATGATGGAGTCACGTAGCAAACCGTGCAGACGTGGTTAAAAATGTTCTATCCGCGAAGATACCGCGCTCTAAAGTTAAAAATTCAATGTTTTAGCTGGGAACGTCCGCGCTCACTCGTCATTCCGATTGTAATAACAGCATAAACATTTTTAGTATGAGATACGTTGTAAAATATTCTTGTATTGCTGGGCAAGGTTTGAGTGAAATTACGGACGTGATGTCATCTTTCTTGAGACTTCACCATCCTATACGGGGTGAGCCTTGCTTGGGCTTCAAATGTTACGATATTTGACACGTGAAAACATAATTTAACATTCTGTTTCTGTTTTTTTCCACCCATTTGCGCTGCTGTAATTAGTAAAACCATTCTTTAAAAGACCATGTTGGTTTTATTGGTTGCCCTTAACAAACCTTCGATGGTTAAATAATTATTCGTTTAGCTGTTTTTACCAAGTAAATAATTTATAATACCGTCTTTCATCACAAACAGACTCAATCGAAATCCTAAAATAAAGAAAAAAAAAAAAAAACAACAATACAATCAACATATTAATGTACAAGAACGTTTCCCAAGGCAAAACTTTACTGTAGAATACTCCATAATTTAAGTTGCGGGTATACTTACTTTTTTCACGCGCATAACACTTTGTCACAACACCAATTTATCTCGTCTGCTAGACGTCCGTATGTCACTGCAGGGATCTAGCAGAATATCAGCGTTAGGTATATTTTCCTGACACATGCTGAGCTGGACTCCCATTTGGTGCAACCTTGAGACGCACACCGCACCTTGTTTTTCCTTTTTTCATTTAAACAAAGTACCTATGTCATAATGTCACTCTATTTCTTTAAGTACTAAACTTATGTTTTTATTTTTTGTATATTGGCATCATGTTTTTATGTATATTCATGTAATTTGTTATCTTTTAATTGTGCTTTTGTGTGTCTTTTGTATGCACTGAATAAATGTTTTATCTATCTATCTATCTATCTATCTAAAATCGATAGCGGTCTAAAGCCTCGTGCAGACTAGCACGACGCAACAGTATGACGTTAGTCTAAAAATACAATTTCTAAGAAAACTTCACGGTACAACAATTATCGGTGTCGCGCCATCACGTCGTCGTGTCGCGCTAGTCTGCACGAGGTTTCAAGCGATATTTAGCAAGAAAATCGAAAAAAAGAACCGGTCATGTGCGTGTCGGCCCACGCACAATTAAGGATTCCGTAGTTGGAATGTTTTTCCGTTAACCGTAGTTTCGGATATGAGGGGGAATGGTCAATTTTCATCTATTTTCTTAAATAACTTTGCCTGTATTTATTTTAAAATTTAAAAAAAATCAAGATCCTCGCAACTTTGCAAGCCCTTTCATTTGGTATGTCACACGGAACAGTTAGCAAAACTTTTTTTTTACTTTATTATTTGCCCCCAAAAGTAACCCGCACATTCAAAATTCATTTATTTACGTTACACGTCCGTGTGTAGGTCACAGAAATACATTTGTGTACCAAATTTCAACTTAGTCGGTTTATTCGATTCGGAACAAATTGGCTGTGACAGACGATAGACAGACTTCTTGACAGACAGACACACGAGTGATCCTATAAGGGTTCCATTTTTTTCCTTTTGAGGTACGGAACCCTAAAAAGGAAGAAATTCGCAACCCCTCATTTAAGTCTCTCCCCATACTTGGCCCTTGTTAAAGCACAAAGGGAACCCTTTTTTTCCTTCGTTTTAAAGCCACCACTAATTTTACCTTTTACATCTCTGATTACGGATTTTATATGACTTGAGACCTGACAATAAGAAAAGATGGTCGGATTTTTCAATGCATTAGTCTTAAAATGAATCAAAGTGTGAAATGCATCAATGATTGAACGTGAAGTGAATGTGACTCAAGAAAATCTTACTGCGTTCATTTATATTCTCTGGATATGACACTATCTCTGCAGGTTCTTAGTAATTTTATGGTAGTTTCAGAACATCTTGTGATAGATTTATGCTACCTTACTAGACATAGTGACGAGAAAAATAAATAACAAAATTAGAAATTCAGGATTTTTTCCAAACCATAAATAACTTCTTAAAATACGAGTCATCACTGTGGTGTTAGAGGTAAAAATGTTTATTAAAATATTGTCAAAATACAAGAAAACGGGTACAAAAGGCATGCAAATCAGCAAAGGTAGGAATCACAACGGACACCCCCAGGGATCCATCTTGGGACCTATCTTATTTATATTATTTATTAACGATTTAATTAATTATATGAATTTAATTTTACCGGATATTGAAATAGCAATGTTTGCGGACGACACAAATGCCATAGAAGCAGCAAATGACTAAGTTGAGCTGACAGAGAGCATTGCAAGCCTTTCACTGTGAATAAATCAATTATTAATACCACAAAGACCAAAATAATGTTAGAATGACAGCCCGTGAAGAAGTTGGAGTTTGTATTGAATGAAGACAAAATCGAGCTCGTCAATGAAATACATTTTTTAGGTATACGAATTGACGAATTGAGAAACCAGAACTAAAGGCAATAGATGCATCTATATATTCCGCATGTTACGCTTTAAGAGCTCTGAGAAGTGAAATCGCTGTAGAAAAACTGAAAAAAAAGAAGTATATTTTGCGTTAGTCGAGTCCAAAATTAGATACTTAAACATACATCTGATACATCACTGGGGAAACAATTATGATTACGATATACGTATAGTAAAACAAATTTTGTATTACAGAAACGCGCAATACGGACAGTAGTCCTTGTCCCCCAAACAGAAAGTTGCCGTCAACTTGATAAAGTAATACAAACAGTTCCAAGTATTTATGTTCTTGTACTTTTGATTAATATGGCTGAATACCTTCATGAATTTGAGACAATAGAAGAACGAGAGATAAGGGAAGGCACCCGTAGAAAAAACCTTAAAGGTCTAATCAATCCGAATTTCAATTTTGTGAAACACAGTTCACGATACCATCAGTTAAATTATTTTACAGGTTGCCTTTAGATCTGAAAAGCACGATCCACACTAGTTATATTAAAACAAAAAAAAAAAAAAAAAAAAAATTAACATTTGTAGTCATCCCAGTCACTCATCTGATTATTGTATTATTTAGAATTTTAACATGATTTATGTAATTAATTAATTTTGTAAGATCAATGTTGTTTGTCTTGTGTGTACTAAAACTTTAATTTTATCGATTTTAAGTAAATTCATATACAAATTATTGCATACGATTATGACTATGTTGGTATAGTACAGTCGACCGTATATCTGTGGTAACACTTAACGTGACCTTCAGCTGGCCTGGCGTAGTAAGGAGTTGCAATAGAATACGAGGCTAACTTATACAGATTTTGTTACCACTATCATGCGGTCGACTATACTAGCATATGGCTAATGTCAAAGATCATAACGGTGACTACTGCGACAAACACCTTTTAATCCGAAACTTTCCTTAAGCACCAAGCTATCTCAACTAACATTAAAGATTGCATTGTCAACTGAACATTCCGCGGACTTGGACCGACTACAAAAACACATTTCAAAATGGCTAATTAAAAACAACGTCCCCACTTAACGCCACCAGAAAGTGCTCAGAAGATAATATAATTAAGCAAAGGATTCCAGAGTTTGCAAATTGCAAGCGAAATCTTTTATTTATACGCAACTCCGGTGGAGGTTTGCTCAGCGAATTTTAATTTCGTAATGCAGAAAAGGACCGTTATAATTTTAAGTGTCGCCGGATTCTGTGATTTACTCGTAGATGCGGGGCGATGTCGTGTCGATGTGGCTATCTGTAAGTAACACCGGAACTGTGGAGTATTCCGAGAGGCCTTCCAACTCAAAAAATCCGTCCTTAGTAATATCTGACAGGCACATCTGGGCTTCAGTCAGAAAAAAAACTGTTCAATGCAGCGTCGAACACGTTCAAGTTCTGTGTATTAAACTCCGACGTCATTTTAAAACTAGTGTATGAAAGCAAGAAAATTTCCCGTCACTATGTGGAGAATAATCAAATAATTGTTATTACCTACACGACATCATGACTCTTCGAACTTCTACAAATACTTAATAGAACTTTAAGTTTCAAGTCTAAATGACACAGTTTCTTTAATTTCCGAATAAGACATCTAAGACAATCGCGAGAAGTCGGACATAATTCAAAAGTAGTATGCTCCTGTGAGATAACCGTGATCTTTTCATTTCATAACCTAATGGAACTTTTCCCATTTCAACTTATTTTATCTTCGTCCGCCCGGGCACAGGGCTAGCGTCTCCTTAATTTACTACTTCAAAATCCGGATTTTTGGTAATGTCTTTACTAAATATGTCTGCTAATGCTTTTTATTTGGGATAGAAATGTAGGCAAATTCCTTGTTCTCATTTTTTTCATAATAATCAAATATGATTTTCCCGTAGAGGTAGGCAAGCAACAGAATGCTACTTGCTTTGATCCCTTGCATCTTTCGTAATTGCCAATTTGCTTTATTTTGATAACAGTACCCTAATTACGTAATACACAATCAATCTGAATCTGAATCGTTTTGAAACAGATTGCTAATCCATTGCTTCATAAGTTCGAAAAAAATATCTGCTCAACAACGTAAATAACGCAATGAATGTAGTTGAACCGTCAAAATGAAACAGATTTGTAGTAATCGTTTACGAAAATGTGTTGCGTAATTAAATAGCGGGTTTACAGCATGTACATATATATACAAACGGTGTCATTGCTGTGTTCAATGAGCATAATAACAAGTCTTGCTACTCCACAGCATTATTACAAAATGAAAACCAACAGGTGATTTTTTTTAATGCCGTTATTAGTTATTGACAATGCACAAGACATCATATTTATCCAGTATGAACAAATCATTCTTATTGTTAGAAATTCTACCGCTTCAATTATGAAACCTTTTAGCAGTTTAGCGGTATATTCCGAACACCACTAGATTAATGTTTCACGGTAACATGTTTTCAAAAAACCTGTTATGATTCCGATGCGTTCACGCTCCATGCGTAGCCTCCGCTGGGCTTTATTCGAATAGGGATTTGCGTCTAAAAGCATTCTCAACAGCAGTGGAATTTACTCATACACTGGTATAAAGCATTCGATGGATTTTCAATAGAACGTGTCCCGCAGTGTACCCGGGTTTTATTCCTAAGCTCACTGAACAAACATTTTACCCGGCTAATGCGCCATTGTGTACTTTGTTTCACCAATCTTGTTGGTGTCTATTTATGATCGCTAGTGTTCCGTTACAGTGTGTGTTGCTTTTTGTGATTATTTTTTGCCTGGCAACCTTGGCTGTTGACTGTTCTAATTGGCAGACAGTATGATATTTACTTTGATGTTTTTTTAATCTCGGTCACAACGATTTTTGGGAGAAAGAAAGGACAACGATTTTCGTGCTAGAGTGAGCTTAGCAAATTCTAGATATGATATAAAATTATTAAAAAAACGTATACATAAAAAAAACTTCATGTAATAGGTTCCTTAGCATCCTTTGGTGATCATATTTTTTTTTTTTTTTTAAACTGCCCCACACTAAGAATTTCTTCTTGTATCGTGGGTGCGTTTACAAACATAGAAACTCACATACACTAACACCCAGTCCCGAAACAACTACTTGCAGATCATACAAATATTTGTTCCGTGCCGGGATCGAACCCCGCACGAACAAACCGTACGTTTAGTATATCGAATTATACTAAAGATTGCTGGAATATTACCATAATCACCAAAATTTACTACTACTTACGACGACAATGACGTCGACTTACTTCATAATCAGTGTGTATGTAAATTATATGACCTTTTATTAAAATCATTGGCTTAATAGCCTATTTAGAGATATCTCAGACGAGGTAATGGCTTACCATTACCTCGTCTGAGATATCTCTAGGCCATAGCCTAGTGATGTTTTATTCGCAGACCTTCTTGCAAAGAAATCACGATATTTAAACTTTATAGACACATTTTTAAATAACTGCAGCCGTGCTCATCTCTTAGAGCTATAAACTAATTGCTTCACAAAATGTTGTTTACCCCGATTTGATAAACTTTGAGCAGAATATCTGTCAATAATCAATCCTTCTCGCGGCAGGTGAATCCTCGCGTGGCTGTGATGGATGATTCAATTACACCATGACACAAACCGCTAACCCAGCCCTACTGTCATCATACCTCTTATATCTTTGAACCTAAAGTTCAGTTTCCTCCAAACAATCGATGATATCAAGAATTATTTATTGAGACGTGTAAAAATAGATACTTTATTATGATTATGATGAATTTACGTCACCAGATTGTGGGAGATGATTGATTTCATACATTTATTGTGATGCAGAGAACAGTTAAAAGCTTTTTCTCTTTGTAAATAAGAAATAGTTCGAGAAACACGAATTCTGTCCATTTTTAATATCTCGGAAAGATTTTGCGTGTTTCTACATTTAATTTCAAGGTTTTTTTGCGAAATATTTGATTGTTTCAGCTCAAATATTGACGGGATTTTATTTAACAACGACTGTAAGTAGCAGCTTCAAAGCCGAGTATCTTATATGCTCAAAGTATAACAAACAACCACCTCTATAGTCATTTTGTTACGTGATTAATTCCATGAACAGTACCTAGGCTCCTAGTCTTTAACTTTTGTTAGTTTATATTTTTTTTACGATGAGTAAGATTCATAGAAAGTTGGAAGAACTGGCAATGAATGAATGAATCTGGGCTTAAAACAGCCACATTAAGCAATTCCTCTAAAAGCAATTCATTTTCTAAATTCCCAGCAGATCATTAGCACACATTAGCTCACATATTTTAGCTGAATCATATTCATTTCAATTCATATCAGAATCGTATTTGGTGTAAATATTGCCGCATGAAAAAAATTAAGACTTGATTTTACCGGACAATTTTTCTTTACAGTTTTTATTAATCAAATGAGATTTTTATTTGAAATAATTCTACAGTTTAAATTTTATTTCATTATAATACAAAACTGTCAAACAGATGAATTGGGTAATATGAATTGAACGCATATAATAATATGAATTGTCAGTTTGTGACAGTTTGTATGATTCATAATATTATCATTCTGCCATAGCGGCCGTTTTAGGCCGCCTGTAATGCCAAACAAGAAGTAAAGATAAGATCCTATCAACTATGTATCTATGTATATGTGTTATCAGCTATGAAAGAGAAAGTTCATGACGGATTTATTGATTTACATCCGTCACATAACACTTCAGGCCCAATTGAAAACCAGCGTCAGGCACTAGTTGTTTGGCATTTTTGCTGAACTGGGCCGAATTGGCGCAGCCGCGAGGCACACTTTTCGGTTAATTTCTTACTTTACACTTTTTATTTCTTTCCTTTTTTTATTTCGTTTTTACTTATTATAGTATAATTATGTTGTGTAGTGTGCCTTTTAGTCTGTAGTGTACTTTTTTCTCCTTCTTTTTCTTTATAAGGTCAAAAACGTTGCTTATCTTAATTGAGGTATAAAAATGACCTTGCCATAGGTAGACCAGCTACTGTCCCAGTCTCCCATCCTCAGATTTACAGAATTAAAATCAGATATTAACATATCAAAGAGAAAAATGTTTCTACCGAGCAAATCTGTGAAACCACTCAGCGGATTCGGATGCCAGCGAGTGCTCCCACATTTTTGGGCATTATGATATACTTTGTGCGGCAAAGTGGTCTGTACAGGAAAAACAAAAGTTGGTATGCAAACTTCTGGAATGGCAAATAGTCGAAATGTGGGAGGCTTTGTTCGTGTGGTTTTTTAGGGTCTTGTTTTGTGCGTATCAAAAATGACTAGTTTAGCTAATAGCAGAACTGGAGGTGTAACAATTCAAAATTGAAATGATATTAATGTACATTAATAATAACATAGACTAATAAATTAATGAAAATAACTATATTATAGTCGTAGAATAAGTAAGCCCACAACATTTATTTTAACATTTGGGACTAGTCTGTCTCTGAAAGAAATTGGCGGCACATAGGTGATCATCTTGCGGTTCCAGTCGTCCAAAAGAAGCAGTTACCTACCACTTTCCGTAAAGTTCTATTTTTGGTTTACCATTTACTTAAATATTTTAAGGATCATGCCGAGGAAAACGTGAATGTTGAATCTAAAACAATTTTTTTGTTGAAATAAAAAACCAGCACCTGAAAACGAAACCATGAAAAATACAAAACCGAATGCAAAAAAACCGGATACTCGAAGTCCCAAAACAGTTTTTTTACACCCACTACCTATATTTCAATACTACTAAAGCAAGGGTCCAATCGACAAAAACACTAGGTATTTGCGATGTCCAACGAAATGATTCGACTGAATTCCTCCCTTACATCCCACAGTGAGCATTAGCTACCCAATATCTTGTTACTGGGGTCAATCTTTAAAGGGCGGTCCTGCATTAGCCTCCTGACCGAGCTCAAAGGAAATAGTGGGTGATGTCGGTTAATGGACCCATTGATTTTCGGGAATCAAACGCTTACTTTCTTGGAGTATCGTGTACAAAAACGTGAGAGATGATGCTGGAGTGTTTGTGAGTGTGTTTCGGGAAAACCTTTGAGTTTTGTATTTAATTGCGTTTGGATTTCTTATAGGGGTTCTCTTTCTTCGTTCTTCAAATATAGGGTATTCATTCATTTAGAAGTCTCACTGCCGGTTTTTGTCTCTTAACACGTTCATTTTAGTCTGTGCTAAATAAATGTATATTTTAACTTTCTTTCTTTAACTACCCACGAAGCAAACACAATAATTAAACAAATGCCGTGCATATGTAATGCACTGGGCATTTGTGCATGTGCATTGAGCCGAGTAGGAGTACGAGAACAATCCACAATTCCATTTCCAAGTTTTAACCTCACCTCGTACAACTACTAAAAACTTTCGCGAACTCCTTACAATATTCAGCATCTACATCCGCAGACCTAAATTAAATATGACGTCATTACGCCAAAGCTGCACAAACTGAGCAAACACGCCGTGTTTGACCACTTTGATGACTCGATTGTCAAGGGAGGAACACCAATTAGGTAGCAGTTGACTCAGCGGCTTTCGTGATTAATTCACCACAGGAGTCCGGTCCACCTGACCGAGGCACAGTTTGCTAAGCCACGGTAATTATTTAAGCTTTGATTGCTGACGTGTTGCAGTTACAGGTGAACGGATATGGATTAATTTTGGAAGCCCCGATTCTAAATTTTGAAAGCTTCTACCTACTGTTTTATTCCAAAAATGAATTCGTGTGTCAATTTGGGAGCAGTAGTAACATATTATAGTTATTTGATTAATTCATGGTGCTTTCCAATGAAATACATTTGAAGGATCGGAGTGATTGCCGAGAGGATCGTTGAAGTTTTATTAGGTTCTAAGCTACTAAATGGCCTTCAGCAAAATTATTGAGGAAAATAAAAAATATGGCTATGAAAACGAGTTTTTTTTTTCTTGAAAGGAAAGTGCAATACCCTCTTACCCTCTTTCATCGAACTACCCTCATATTTAGCAAGAAAAGAAGTCGGTCAAACATAGTGCTGCAATTTTGTATGCACCCTACCCTCTATTCCGGAAAGTTAGGAAATATGGGATAATTTTCAAAATAAACTCGAGCATAAAACGGATAATATATTATATCACAAAGTTCGCAACAAAACAGACAAGCTTTGTTAAAATTTTAGCAAAAAATCTGGCTTAAGTCCAGTAGCGCTGTTAGTACGCAATTTCGGAAGTTTATTGCTAAATCGAATTTTTGTAAGGAACAATAAACACTGTTAGGTACTACGTTTCTCAGAATGAAAAATGTGTATTTTTTAAGGTGCGCTGTAGCGTTCAGCCAGCGTTACCAACCCTACTGTTTTAACAGTAGATTTGCTGTTTTCACATTGATGTCCCTGTTTTCTGTTTCATTCCTAATTTTTACTGTTTTTCGATTAGCGTTCAGCGCCACCTATTATACTATGCAAATATTTTTTTGATAACCACTATGTAATAAAATGCAATGACACTAGATGGCAGTATCTACTATTCCCCGACCACATTATCATATTTTTAAGCACGGGGAAATCCCAGTTTACGAATGACAGCTACAGGCCTATTGTATTGCGTATTGTGTTGTAGTCGCAACAGCTTTCATTTATACGTTACGTTTATATTAAAAAACAATATTTACAACGTTTTTGATAAAATGAGTAGTGATTCATCGACTGAAAAAGTCCTCCTAAAAAGAAGAATGTGAAAAATGAGTGTGAAACTGAAAATATTGAAGATGAGGCAATTGAGAATGAAAGTGGAAAATAATTTTACTTTGATTTTTATTTTTTTGTTGTTGTGATTATTAATATAACAATGTATGTGAGTTCTGGTAACTAAGAAAATTGTTCATTGTTTTAATTATATGAGCAAAAGTATGAAATCTGCCTTTTTTTTCTTTACCTACTGTTTTCTACTGTTTTTTTTTTTTGCGAACTGTTGTTTTTTAGTTTTTGGGGGTTGGCAACACTGCGTTCAGCAGGGTGATATACTCTGTAGAACTTTCAATTGTCAATAAATATATAATAATATAATAGCTTAGCGACGGATACATTGAACATCATGTTTTCATCCAAAATCAATATTTCATAAAAAATCAATGCTTTTCGAGTTCTCTCCAACCCTATTCAATCACCTCGAATCTTACAATTTCCATCTGATCGTAAACAACTATGTACGATATCCTTCCCCACCCCCTTCACCTGTGCCCTTTGTATCAATCCATGACGCCGTAATGACGCCTTTTCATTGCTCAGCAAAAGGAAGTTTTCCCATTTAAAGTTACCAGCCTTTTTATCTGCGAGTCCCGAGTTAAAAATAAAATTATTTAACGGTTAGACAGTCGTTATAATGCGGGTATATTATACCTTCGGCGATAATGGACGTTTCGTGTTACGGCCGCGAATTTAATCGTGCCGCAACAGGATTTTTTGCCAATATTCATGGTTATTGTGGAAACGGTTAATTGGGGAACTTTGTTCGGGTAATTGACGACTGATACTGTTTCGGGAATGGACTTTCGGTTTTGGGTGGCTTTGTTAAATTCAATTTTCATTACGAGGCATAAAATGGTTATTGTAAAGATGGCCGGCAGCCAGTTAGCTATTATATTGAACCTTATTGAATATTAAAATTGGCAACCATTTCGTTTTTATATATAGAACTTTCCTAAATTCATTAGCATGTGGTCATATCTACCATAGATTTAGTATATTATAGTTTGAACGGGACTTCTGTACCGCGCTTGGAATGCGCGGTGAGGCGGGCGGCAGCGTTGACGAATGAGTGATGGGACGACGTGAGCGTTGTCGAATGAGTGGCCTGCACTGATACGCCGCGCACATACCGCGTTACAGTGGTTTCGGTCAAACTATAGTATATACTAAATCTATGAGTCTCACAAACACAATCCTTAATAGTGTTATATATCGATTCACGAATACCCATATTTACAGGGTCAGAACACTCATAACACTATAAACACTACATTACCTATAAACCGAGAAATAACCTGCCGAAAAAGCCCTCAAACTGAATACCTACCTAGCCTATCAATATAAAGACGCAATCAGATAGCCGGTACCTTATGGTCGAAGAAATATTGAAAGAAAAATATTCTATAGAATTAGAAGTATTACCGTCCGTCGATCCCTCTTATCGGCTCCTGCGATCCTTACCTAAGGAAAAATGGAGTTTCGAGAAAGGAAAAACTCGGGTAACTGATTTGTCCAGATACCTTTCGAACTTTTGTATTGACTGAGATACGTTTTATTTAACATTAGCAGATATATCTTCACGGTGTGTTTTGAAAAATGACGTCATTATCACTGTGATATTATGACATGGCTTGCACTTTACCTACCTTTATTTTTTAAATTAAGTGAGCACGCGTCATTAATTTTCAAGCTGTACTAAAATCATCAATAGCTGTGGTTGCTTTTACAGCCCCTCAAAAATGATGCAACCGGCCAAGTGCAAGTCGAGCCAAGATCGAGCAAGAAATGCGGACGAACACCTTTATTGTATACCCCCTTTAATGATTAACTTTATTAATTTTTAGGGTTCCGTACGTCAAAAGGAAAAAACGGAACCCTTATAGGATCACTCGTGTGTCTGTCTGTCTGTCTGTCCGTCTGTCACAGCCAATTTGCTCCAAATCTAATTGACCGATTAAGTTGAAATTTGGTACACAAATGTATTTCTGTGACCCAAACACGGACGTGTTGCATAAATAAATGAATTTTGAATATGGGGGTCACTTTTGGGGGCAAAGAAGAAAATTTAAAAAAAAGTTTTTCGTAATGGACCGTGTGATATATCAAATGAAAGGGCTTATTGCGAGGATCTCAAATACATTTTTAAATCATTCTAAAATAAATACTTTTAAAGATATTTAAGAAAATAGATGAAAATTGACCATTCCCCCCCTTATCTCCAAAACTACTGATCCAAAAAATTTGAAAAAAATACAGAGAATAGTTCTATGTTTATAGATTACAGGAAAACCTATAAGAAGCCTATGGTCTTAAAATAACATGGTAAATCACTCAATATTATGCGTACAAACTTACATTTGCAGGTGGAATGTATGGGGGAACATGTTTTTCAACTACAATGTTAAGTTTGTTCTTGGTATAAATTTTATTCATCCCAACTACGGAACCCTTCATTGTGCGTGGTCCGACACGCACTTGGCCGGTTTTTTATCATTTGTTGCGGCAATAGAAATGCACAATCTATAAAATTTCAACCGTCTAACTATTACGGTTCATGAGATATAGCCCGCTGACAGACAGACGGACAGCCAAGGCCTAAAATAGGGTCCCATTTGGCACCCTTCGGGTACGGAACCCTAAAAATTGTCTGCATGGCTTACCCTTGCATCACACGTTTCTTCATATTATTTTATCATCGTTATTATCTTTTCATCTTCGATTAACCCGAACGAATCACAATAAGAAAGTAATCGCGGCGAAAATTGAAAATCCAACACCGCGCTTTTATTTAGGCATTCATTTAGGTGTCGACTTGAGGTAGTAAACACGGGCATTCGATTTCGATGAATAAATGCAGTTGACGGCAATAGGCTCGCCCCCTATAAACGGACTTAAACATAACTGTCGAAATGTGGGTATACTATAGGGACACCTCTGCCTAACCCTTCAGGGAATGAAGGTGTGATATTATGTTATGTTATCCTACTTTCTACTTTAATATAATATATATTAATGAAAATGAAAGTATTTATTTCAGACTAAGCACACAGTAATTGATACAAATTAATTTATAATATTATAAACGAGAAAGTTTGTGAGGATGGATGGATGGATGTTTGTTAATCTTTCACGCAAAAACTACTGAATGGATTTGGATGAAATTTGACATACAGATAGTTTATAGCCTGGATTAACACATAGAATACTTTTTATCCCGATATTCCCACGAGATCGAGACTTATGCGGGTGAAACCGCGGGGCGCTACTAGTATTATATAATATTACAAACGCCAAAGTTTGTGAGAATGGATGGATGGATGTTTGTTAATCTTTCACGCAAAAACTACTGAATGGATTTGGATGAAATTTGACATACAGATAGTTTATAGCCTGGATTAACACATAGAATACTTTTCATCCGGATATTCCCACGAGATCGAGACTTATGCGGGTGAAACCGCGGGGCACTGCTAGTATTATTTAATATTACAAACGCGAAAGTTTGTGAGAATGGATGGATGGATGTTTGTTACTCTTTCACGCAAAAACTACTGAACGGATTTGAATGAAATTTGACACACAGATAGTTATTTATTATTAACACAGAGGATACTTTTTATATTTTCTCGATATTCTCACAAGATCGAGACTTATGCGGGTGAAACCGCGGGGCGCTGCTAGTGCAGCTGTATCACAATTTCTTACCCACAAATTTTCACACACAGTATATTTTACGTCAATAGAATATTCAAGGAACGTACCCTCAGTAACGAGGCGAACCTAAATAAATGCTAATAACTGAAGCAATCATGCTAATACAATATGGTTAGTCGTTTGTGGTACAAGTTTTAAGATCATACAGACTGGAATTTTTTATAAATAGAACTAATTTGAAAATTACCCTGACAACAAGGAATTCATTTTAAAAGAAAACGTGTTTTAAAATAATTATATTATTATAATATCAAAACAGTGAAGGAAAACATCGTAAGGAAATCGGCATGTCCTAGAACCAAAAACTCGAAGACTTGTCAGTGTCACATGTACCAACCCGCACTAGGCCCGCGAGGTAGATTACAGACCACTCCCTCGCGAAGAGAGGAGCTCGTGGCTAAGTAATAACAGCCACAAGGGTTGATCCATGGTTCGTGGATTGGTAACCATCTTTACATACCGAGACTCCTCCGTGCCTAGGAAAGCACGTTAAGCCGTTGGTCCCGACTGTCATCCGTGGATCTATGACAGTCAATACGGGTCATCATAAGCCCGAAAGTCAGACAAAACCAGTCTTACCAAGGACTGAGTAATACGATACGTATTACCCAGTTACTGGGATGTGGAGGTCAGATAGGCAGTCGCTCCATGTAAAATACAGGTATTCAGCTGCATCCGGTTAGACTGGAAGCCGACCCCAACATAGTTGGGAAAAGGCTAGGCAGATACCCAGATACCTGTCGAAGAGTGGAGGCCTGTGTCTCAGCAGTGAAAATGTTACAGGCTGATTATGTAGGTATATCACAAGGATAGACATAGGTTCTACTTTGAAGAAATTGTGCTGCATAAGCAATCAATTTACAAACCATTTCTGGTTTAATGGTACAAAACAAACATGAACCTGTATTAAGACTGTATGCATAAAATCAATAAATAAATCATATCGGAAAGCGGTGAATTATCTAGGAACGTCTCATTAAGATTAAGAGATTCTTCTGTTTTCCTCTCATCGTTTTAAACACAAAGTCAAATCATATATTTTAATTCAACCATTTACAGGCACTTTTAAAATATCAAAAGAAGTTTGATCAGTCAGAAAAATCATACCATAGCTCAAGTTTTGCTTAAGCCGTAACTTCGCCGTAGCTTAGTCGTTTTATGTACTGATGAACCTATTTCAGTTACAATGCATTAGAATATATTTTGGAAATTTCCTTGTTCCTCTCAAATAGAGCACCTGCCATCTAATCTCTTCACCACCCTTGATTGACTGGTAGAGAATGCCTAAGGCATTAAGTCCGCCTTTGTACTTTTTTGAGTGTAAAAAGTTTAAATAAATAACTCAACTTTTTACCAAGCAGGTATCTCCCACACAACTTGGCACCTACCTACAACCATACACATATAATACAATCTCCCATAATAAAATACAACAAAACGCTACCATCCATCAAACACCAGCACAATTCATCTTCCTAGCAACTACAACGATAACGTTTATGAATTATACCAAACTACGAATATTAAGCGAGATACGTTATTATGCTTAGATGTTATTAGTATGCACCAACGGACAACATAATATTGGTCTTCTTGAACCTTGTAGCTGTTGGTCTTGATCTCAGAGCGAAGATATTTTGTACTGATAGATATTATTGTTTATGTTGGGGAGGTTTGCAGAGCGAAAACACAGGAAATATTGTTAAGCATATTTAATTAGGAAGGTATAAGAGTAAAAGTGTAAAATGGAGTACCATACAAAACTATGGCTATTTCAATCTAGGCAGTTCTTTATCTACCCAGCAGCCAGTGTTAGTACATGGAGGTGATATATCTTCAACAGTTTAAGGTTTAAGCTGTTGGTCTTGATCTCAGAGCGAAGATATTTTGTACTGACAGATATTATTGTTTATATTGGGGAGGTTTGCAGAGCGAAAACACAGGAAATAGGAAGGTAAGAGTAAAAGTGTAAAATGGAGTACCGTACAAAACTATATGGCTATTTCAATCTAGACAGTTATCTGTCTAGCCAATAACCAGTGTTATTATATGGAGGTGATATATCTTCAATAGTTTAAATTTTTAATTTGGTTTACGTTTCTAGTTGGTCTCAAATGCAAAGATGATCCTGTAGTTGTACCTAAAAATCAATCTGCCTTAGCCTTTTCCCAACTATATTGCGGTCGGCTTCCAGTCTAACCGGATGCAGCTGAATACCAGTAATTTACATTGAGTGACTACTTATCTGACCTCCACAACCCAGTTACTGGTAACACGGGACCTCTTGGACTGGTTGTCAGACTTTTGGGCTTGTGACTACGACTGTCAAAAATCTAGGAATGACAGCCGGGACCAACGGCTTAGCGTGCTCTCCGAGGCACGGAGTGGTCTCTATATGTCAAAATCTCTATATGTCAAAATACATGCATATTACCATATGCATGTAGTTTATGAACTACATGCATATGGTAATATGCATGTATTTTTATTAAATTAAATGTGCATGTGTAATTTATACGGAACCTTTCAATATGATCTAATACTAGACAAATAAAATATTATGCTCTGGCAACCAAGCCATGCTTATACCAATCGAAGATCTACTCATGTCGGTTACACATCGAGCTTCTGATCTAAAGCTCGCGAGTGCGGTAACACGAGATTTGATATCTTCCCTGGGAAAAGGGGGGAATATAGGAATCACCCTCGAAGAAATATGAGTTACAGCAATACAGCCGTTTCAGTATACATAATAATATGTTTTGAAAACCAATAAGATGTATTGTTAGACGCTACAGGTGGCAGTTATATTTTTCTAAACAAAATACTACTTGCTGGTATTCGCTGATTTTAACCCGAGTGTAGACTAGAGCATTTACTTGTAACAGAATATTGAGCATTCGCCGTTTTTAAATTTTATCGAGCATCGAACATGTTGCTCGATGTTTTGTTACAACCTGATTTTAAAAACCAACGTGCTTATTGGTGTAACATTTTATCCAGCAAATTCACGAGCGCGAGCGACGCGGAATGAAGTGCGCGAGCCGTGGGCGGGTCGTTACAATGAACGCAAGGTAGAAAGAAATGTTACAGGTAACTGATCACTCGGCGTGAGCACTACATCGAGCATTCGCAGGAACGTTACATTACACGGAAATGCTTTTCAAATAGATCTTTTGCTTGTATTGTACCATTCGTAAGAACGTTATATTACATGGAAATGCTCGACAAAATGTAATATAAATAGTAAATATGTCCCAAATGTCCGTTCACATGCACCATTGACGATCTGAACAACGTCTCTGACGCCGCAATAACCGGGGCCACCTACTGCAGCAACATTGATGTACATCCAAACGAAAAGAAGAAGGGAATTAATAACATCAACCTGAAGGCCAATTCCCGTAATTAAAACACCTTCAATATCTGGCCACAATCTCATCTCAGCGCCAATCAATGTCAAAAAGTTGTAAGAAAATTTGGTAAATTAGAGATATTTTTGACAGATTAAGACTGCGATAGGAATGCGAACGGGAATTTCTCCTCTGTTATTTTGCAAATATCGAACACACTTTTTCAAGTAAGTAGTCGAAACGGAAATCGATTTCTTCGCCTTTTCACTGCTTTTTGTGGATTTAGAGACTATTAAGGTGGATCCACAGTGGTAGCCCGCAGAACTGTTCCATAATCAGTTTTTTTTTCTCATGGAACAAATCTAACTTAGGGCTGATTTCACCAATGAAATAGAACGCGATCAGTATTTCTAAAACGCGGTCAAGAGCTGTCAGTGTCAAAATTGTTATGGAATATTGTACACTGACAGCTCTTGAACGGGTTTTGATGTGCTGAACGCGTTCAATTTCATTGGTGAAATCCGCACATAGAGATCTAACTTAGAGATATGTATTAATGATTCTAATGATGATAATTCTGTAAATACACATTTCTTATGTCGCGAATCATATTTTGATCAAGATACATCCTGACACTTACCTGCAAATTGCAATAAACGTAAAAAAATAATAATTGGTGGACTACCACTTCGGATCCTCACTAAGGTTTCCTTGCAATATTTTCTTCAACCCATAATTCGACAGTGGTCAAGATCGTTAATTTACAATAACATTATTTAAGAACCGATTTTTCAATCGTCAGATTAATTTTATCTCAAGAATAAATATGACAGTACGACAACCTTCGCATAGGGAATAAGTATGTCAATCCACCATATTTATTCTTCAGATAAAAGCAATGTGACGATTGTAAAATCAGCCCTCATTCAAATAAGACAGTAAGATGAATTAATCTACCCTATCCCGATCCTCAGATGAGTACCTATTATAAGCTTTAAATTAAAGGCCTCTGTCCATGTGATCTATATCGAAGCTGCACTGTAATTAGATAGCTCGCTGTTGACAGCTCAATGATCGTACGTTATGTAATTACAATTATGTACATAGGTATGTGTATTGATGTTACGTGTAAAGGATTACTAGTAATTACTAGAAGATTTAGATACTAGGCTAAACTAATCTACGATAAGGAGTGCCATATAGTGAGCAACACGACGCCGACACAGTCAACAGTTTGTGTACAATAATTTGATAATAATATAATAAAAATATGTATTTTATTTAGGTTAAGGTCTTTATCTACGGGCCTGGGTCGCCTGAAATAAATTGATTATTGAGTATCTCCTTTATTTCACTATTTACATATCCCCTCACCAGTATCGGGTCATCGGTTGGTCAGGGCTCCTGAGAGCATGCTGGGGCCGCGGAAAAATCCAAAAGGGATACCGTGGCCTCTGGCAACGTACAGGCAACTGAAGGAACAAAAGTGGGTTTTAGTCAGTAAGAGTCTGACACGCCCTTCCGCTCCGCCCAGAGCGGGAGAAGTTATTTGATAATTTCCCAACAAAAAAAAAAGGGCTCCTGAGATAGGAACCTAACAATGGATTATTATTATTATTATTATAGTACGATAATCAGATGTAAATATTTATTCATTTACCCAGCGTCACTTAAGACATTGCACATTGCCTTAATTTTTGAAGCAAGTTCAAGAAGTCGCTGACTACATAATCTTCGCGGTCATTCAGAGTTTAATTAAAATATTGCTCGGTTTTTGGGCAGTGCCGGAAGTTGAGTGAGCGTGATATTTTATTTGCGCCCACTAATCAAGGAAAATAATCTCGCGCTGTGAAAACATCTATTGATTCCCCTGCAGCCTGCAGTCCGCTGTAGGACAAAAGTCTCTTCTAACAGGTCGTAAAGATCATGCGATAAACACGCAAGCACACTTCGGGCAAATTTTAGACAATCACAATTTCAAATTTCCTTACAATGTTTCCCTTAGTTAGTATCCTTCATCAAGGGACTCATAGTAACACAAATTAGTCGCCTACGTTCTCCCAACATACCCTGTGTGTCATGTCAGAAGTTCACAGAGTAACATATGGATGCTAATGACGTATTTGCATGTACATGCCGCGGCCCCACGATGCCACGACGTTGAAGTGCAAGCTTTCGCTAAGGGGAATAACCTATGGTCGTGTGCTTGTTATGTCCCTGATTACTATATTCAATTTTCCAGTGCACGTAACAACTAAGTATACCCGGCTTCCGAATTAAGAATTTAAAGTTGAGGACTTGTCAAACTGTTACCGTTACTTAAGGTGACAGCCCGCGAAATTACACCTAACACTTTCACAAACATTATTAACAAGAAACATAGCCACACAATCACCCAATGCATCCTTTGTCATTACATATTATGTATTGCATCATAAATTACTTAATGCGCCATGTTAGAATTATTACGTAACCAGTACCTACATATTATCCAATGTGTCAAAACGTCAAACAAACAGTTTTTATTGCACAGATAAAATGACAGCTGCGCGCACAGACTGTCTGTGGCGCGTGAGTCGCCGTCGGTACGAAATGTTACCATTTTAAATATTATATTTTATAACAATATTTAGGACTAAGTATTTGTATTTATTCATTTTATTTTTTGTTATTTCACTAGGTGCACCGGTTGACGTCATAACGTCAACGCGGCGCTGTCGCTGAAAACCAGCGCTGGGGCTCTGTCTTGCATAGGGTCACAGCTTTATGCTGAGCGATGGCCGTTTTGCGTGGATGTGACGCATATTTTCCCCCAAATTGTTTATTTTCGTGTTTTGTGCTTACCTTGCGTCATGTGTACTGCAAATAAACGTATTTTCTTTCTTTCTTTTCTTTCTAAATTCGTAAAAGAAAAAAAAAATTGAATTACACGGGCCTCAAACGGTGTTATCAACTTCAAATTCTAAATTCAAAACCGGGTATTTGTTTTCAAACTCTGTGATAGTAAACTATTCAATTAATATCTTACTGATTGCAGTATGCTGTACTTAAAGGTTATTGCTACATTGCTTTGCATAAACAATAATTATCAATGAAGAATACTTTCTTTATCAAAATTCTTTATGTATCAACACCAAAATAGGTAGATGGATAAGATAATAATAATTATGTAATTTTAACTTAAAAAAAATAAAGAATAGACTCTCGATAATTAAACGTTCAAACAGCGAACACAAGAGAGTAGAACATCAGAAAACAGTTACGTTTGCAAAAGAATTAATGGGTTTCACTGGAATTTTAAATGCAGATTCTTTTAAAACGTAAAGCGCAAATAGTTCCCGAGGGACGTTAGAAAAATCTCAGTTTTATACGAAGAAAAACTCATGTAGACATACATTTCAATCTTTAGTTTAGTACTACTTTATTTCTACATAATTTTTTCCATAGTTAGGTAATAAGAGTTATCCAAGTAACGTGTGTGTAGTTCTGTCCTCCCTGTTCCTACCGACCAATAACCTTCCATCAGTAATATAAAAAACAATAAAAAAAAAACAATGTCAATTACAATTAACAACTTTTTGGAAATATCAATATCTTGGACAGAAATCAGTTTGGCTTTGGCACATGCCACGGTTTCTTCACGGCGTATAAACCGAGCCGTAGAAAAAACGTGTCTGTCAATAAGCTTCCATAAAGATTCTTGTTTAAATTTTTTGATTGATTGGCTGATTTTTTTTTTTTTAATTGTTCTTTGTTTTATATTTTTATTACGGACGCTTTTAACGTGCACGTCTTTCTTCATTGTTCTCACATGTTTAATTTCAACATGAATGATGTAACCAATATTTTTTAACAATTTATTTAAAAGAGTGTCCGTGGAGTTTCTTGCCCGTTCTTCTCCATAGGTACTACGCTTTGGAATGGGCAACTAACTTCATATTTCCGACTGACCGATTCCTTGACAATTCAAAAGTGCCTGTAAATGGTTTAATTGAAATAAATGCTTTGAGTTGAGTTGAGATTCATACAACACTAACGACCGTGCCTACACACGGCGAATAAACCGTAGTTTTTCACGGCAAGAAAAACGTGTATGTAGAAAGAGCCTAACACAGATACATTTACATGATAATGTTCGTAACAACATAAAATTACGATCACCACAATAGGAGAAAATCACTTTTAAAAGTTGCTAAGTGTATACATATTGGTGCTCGTGACTGTACCTACTAATACCATCTGACTTAAATATAAATTATATTTAAGTCAGATGGTATTAGTAGGTACAGTCACGAGCACCAATATACCATACAAATGGGACAGATGATCAGGAGGACGGTAAAATTTGACTTCTGGGTACTACATCTATGTAAATCACACGGCTCAGTAACAACCCTATGAAATCCAATCATAAAACCTCTCGTTTTTTGCGTTTTCTCGACTAGGTACGAGTACTTCACAAGAAATCTTAGTTTGTGTCCTCAATCCATTTGAACATAAAGTCATTTCGCAAGAGCTTTCCCATTTCCGCTTAGATTATAGAAAAAAGTTATCGGTATGAAATTCTTGAACTTGCCACTCGATTTCCCGATTTATCAGTGAATCGAAAAAAACACTACCGAGTTTAGCTTTGAAATGGAAGGGGTCGTCAATTAGTTTAATAGGGTCCGTTTAAAAAAAAAAATGAGTGTCGTGGTCCGTTTGGTAGACGATTACTAGTAACCAAGATTAAAAATACCAATTTAAATAATTAACAAAGTAAGGAATTAATATTAATGGGAAAAATAACGACATGTTTTAATTTCAACTTTGAAGGTGCAAGCTAAAACTCAACATTTTTATTTAATTATTTTTAGATTAAGTTTAAGGTTCGCACAAAAAAGGTCGGTGGTTTGAACCGGACCGCGGTCCGCCATTTGGTGACTCTTGGATTATGGTATGATGATGGGCATATCCCGGATATGAGTATTTTAATTTCAGATTTTAGAAATTGATGATACAAGAGTCTCTTACGATAAGGCTGGTCAGTGCCTACCGTCTTTTGCGTACTGAACAAAATATCCGGGCGATTTTCATTCCCAAAATCTGCCAACCAGGAAACTATTATGGAAGCGCACGCCCATACGGATTTTCATCCAGTACGCGGATTATAATACCTTGTAAAAAAAACACCCAGTGAGGTTTTACAGTAAAGGATTTCCGTAAACCACTAGATTCAAAGATCTATCTGGACATCCTAACGTAAAGGTGTGCCCAAACGTTGTGCGGCAAATGTGCGCGGCGGCGTGCGGCGCTGTATTTGGACGACTACCGCGCGCGAACGCTTCGTCACTAATTGTGTCTAGACGTATTTCGACGGACGTATTAAAGGCTAGGTAGATTGATATTGCCAACTGAAGTGCGTGGCGTGTCTCAGATGTGCCGCGCAGTACTGCCACGCAAACATTCGTCAGTTTGGCCCTATCTAGAGCGCGGCAGAAAAGTGTCCTGCAAACGCCGCGTGTTGCTACCGCGCTCTTGCCACTCAATGTTTGGAAACACCTTAACACAAGAACAACATGACATACAACAACAAAATGATCTATTTATGATATATGTGATACATCATGAGCGCGAAATAATAACCTTCATTACAACTATTACCCCATCTTTCCCGCATCTCAGCTAACAAACAACAAACATATTAATTTCGTGTTGCAAGCAAAACTCCAGATGTAAGTGCAGATATCAAAGGCGAAGTAAGGGCGAAGTAAAGCCCACACACGTCGCCTGTCTGTTTAAACTAAATACACGCCCGCGTGAAGCAAATTTCATGCATAAAATTATTGAAGCCAGGCCTGCGCCAGACCTACTACCTGTCGAACTTGGACTTGGACTAGGTACCTTAACTTAGAAGAGGACGCGATTTTTTGAGGAAAGTTTTTTAAGTGTTCTTTAAAATTAAAAAACCTGCCAAATGCGAGTCTACTTGCACACAAAGGGTACCCGTACAATATTTACCAAAAAACGCCGGACAAAACACATTTCTTGTATGGACACCCCCTTTAATTATACACTTTAATACATTTTAATTATTTGTTGTTATAGCGGCAATAGAAATACACAACCTGTGAATATTTTAACTATCTACCTATTATGGATCATGAGATACAGCCCGCTGACAGACAGATGGACGGACGCACACCGGAGGCTTAGAAATGGGTTTCGTTTGGCACCCTTCGGGTACGGAACCCTAAAAAAAAACTTTAATACACCTCTGTTGGATTCAGTGATGCAGGTATATAAAAGACATGGAATCTTTCCCATGTCTTTTTCTCAGGTGTAGCAAAGCTTTCAACACGTAACTGATGTTACGTCGGATGTAATAACATATTTTACTTTTTATTGTATTCCGCACACCTATTTAAAAAAAAGAAATATTTAATTCAGTATCTATCTATCCGTGACATCACTACGGGCCCTATCAGAATACCAGCGCAGATACATTTTTTTTTAAATGTCGCAGCATCATGCTAAGATAGGAGCCCTTTTGGCCTCGTACAGGACTGTTTTAAATTTTTATTTTACTTGGTTTTTAATTTTTTATTTATGTTTAGTGTGTTTTTAGTTTAATTTATGATTTCCTGTGCGAGTCTCCATAAATACTTTTTATTTCTTTCTTTCTATCTTTCTTTCTTTCCCTGCTAAAGGTAGTTTGAAGAACACCATGTGGTTTAAGCCAATATGAGTGTTTCAAATCAAGAAGCTCACCCGAGATCGGAAGACATCAACATCGGCCTTGCAAACAAAAAAAACGTTTACGGTCGGGGCCCCCATCAGGAACGAAGATCCTTACGCGATACTCGCACGCACACACACACTCGTATATAATAGAAAGAGACAGAGAGAGAGAGAGAAATTTGCATGGAGGCATAACGCTTTTTCCTTACGTGACGATTTCCGCGTTAAGAAATTTAGTTCCAAAAAGTAAGTTGTAACCATGGCAATGATGTCCCAAAGGCGAAATCGCCATAGTCAAAATGCCTTGCAAATGTGTTGAGGTCTCAGTTTATTATTGAACAGACGGAGGTCCTTAGACACTTTTACTTTCTCGAATGATTCAATAAAGCGCGGAGGACCTCCCCTAACTTGGATGTCCATCGTCAGCAACTACATGGAGATAGCTCAAGTTGGTGTTTTTTTATGACCCAGAACATAATCTTTTGGCCAGGAATAACGAGGAGACCTGAACCCAAATGAAAAGAGATAAGGCTAGGCAGAGAGAGAGAGAGCGAGGAGGAAGTCGCCATTCAAAGATTTTGGCACATTCAGTATTACAATAATCTTCAAAATCTCTGGAGCCGCGTTGATTCAATTGTGTCCTCAGTCCTCACTTGCAAGCCTTCATGTAAAGCTCCTAACTTGAGCTACATTATAAAGTCAAGACCTCGCCCGCGACCTGCGCGCACCCATTCAACTGTTTGGCATCACTTGTTAATATTGATATGAAGCTCAAATTAATATGTATTTGGGGGACGCGATACAATCGGGTGCCACTATTTGTACTAGTTTCAATAACTCTACTACCTGCAAACGACAGGACTGTGTTCGGTATGAGTCTGGGAGAAATGACTTGTTAGACCCGAGATCTTGAGGTTGAACAGACTTGAAGTAGGCACATTCAATAAAATCTTGGCTCAACCAAATGGCGATGATGCGAATAGTCTGTTTAGGTTCATGGCCCAGATATGAATAATGTTTATTTAGGTTACGATGGGACTGACATATGTATTGCGATTATAAATGTACCTAAAAAAAAAGAACAGAAAAAAAAAACAGGCGTGGAATGAATGTGTTGATTCTGTATTTTATTCTCTTTCTGTCTATAAATCAAATCAATCTGCCTAGCCTTTTCCCAACTATGTTGAGGTCAGCTTCCAGTCAAACCGGATGCAGCTGAATACCAGTATTTTTTACATGGAGCGACTGCCTATCTAACCTCCACAACCCAGTAACTGGGTAATACGATATCCCTTGGTAAGACTGGTGTCAGACTTTCGGGCTTCTGACGACTCGTAACGTAACGACTGTCAAAGATCCACGAATGACAGCCGGGACCAACGGCTTAACGTGCTCTCCGAGGCACGGAGGATTCTCGGTATGTAAAGATGGTCACCCATCCACTGACCAACCCCGGCAAGCGTAGCTTAACCTGATGGATCGACCAGTGCGGGTGTTGCTACTTAGCTACGAGCTCCTCTCTTTCTGTCTATAAATGTTTACCACTAAAGTGCTGATTATGCAAGTGGTAAACCGCTCCCATAACTGCCCAACGGATTGATTGTGGAACCATCGTTAGCTGATGAAAACTGCATCAAAATCTGTTGTGTAGTTTACTAGACCAATGCGGTCACACAGACAGCCACGAAAAGCGACTTTAATTTATAATAAGTATGTAGATATTACTATGTATTTAGTTATAAAGTATTGGCAACACACCGTACTTAGATAAGTACTATCTGGCTATCGATAAATGTTCTGCTACCAAAGGTGCAATTCTTTCAGGAGAAAATGCATGGTCATCTTATATAATTTATATTACTAGCCAATTTCATTCATACTCAATTTAAGTTATCTAATTAAAACTGTTTCGAAGCATAGAATGTTATTTTAGTATAAAATTCACTTGATTACTCGACAAGCCATCAAATAGAAATCATTTACTTACTTATAAAAACTTTTCTCCTATCATTGGACTTGCATTCAATTTTAAACTTGAAAGTGGTAGCTACCACAAAGTTACATCAGGCCGCCCCCAAACACATTACTCTTGTCATTTCCCACTGTCTGATCACTTATTACATGTATCAACTAACTTAAATTCCAGAATTTGATTTCCATTCCTTCAAAATTTTGTCACTCCTCAATATCCGGGAATGAATCGAATCCCTGTCGAATATGACGCATAACTGAACTGTGCAGACGGGCTTTTTTATTCTTATCTTATGTCGCCATGCCCAGATCGCACACAATAAATAAGTTTGCAAGAAGGGGAGGCTCTTACCCATTGGTGCACAAGGTAAATTAATAATAAAATAAAATAGTCTTTTCAATCAATCAATCTGCCTAGCCTTTTCCCAACTATGTTGGGGTCGGCTTCCAGTCTAACCGGATGCAGCTGAATACCAGTATTTTACATGGAGCGAAAATAAAAAAATAAAATAGTCTTTTATCAGGCGGAAATAAGGTGCGCGCCTGCAATGGTTGGGTCATGCCGGTTTTGTTGTATATATGACGGCATACTCAAATGGACTCAGACTGAACTCGACGCCCCGGATAGGAGGGTGCGTACGCTGCTGACTGCATATCGAATGCACCACCCACGGTCATCGGTAATGAGACTATATATCCCGCGAAAGTGTGGAGGTCGAGGTTTTTTTAAACGCTAAGACCCTCCACAATCGCGAGATATGCACCTCACCCCGCTCGCCATGGCTAAAGAGAACTGGCGCAAGCCTGTAGTGCTTGACACTAACGATCGCAGGGAGGTATGGCAGAGTAAGGAGCTTCACGGACGCTTTTTCCGGGCCCTACATGGACCCGATGTAGATTTTCTAGCGTCCGTAGCCTGGCAGCGTTTTGGTGACCTCTTTGGGGAAACCGAAGGATTTGTCTGTGCAATTATGGACGAAGTTATCATGACGAACAATTACCGTAGATTTATTGTGAAAGACGGCACGGTTGACATCTGTCGGGCATGCCACCGTCCGGGAGAATCAATCCGACATATTATCTCCGGCTATTCTCGTCTAGCTAACGAAGAGTACTTGCATAGACACAACCTTGTAGCCAGGATTATCCATCAGCAACTTGCTCTGAAATACAATCTTGTGGAATCGGAAGTGCCGTATTACATGTATGTGCCCGACCCAGTTCTCGAAAATGGAAATATCACATTGTACTGGGATCGATCCATCATCACTGACAGGACTATTGTTGCAAATAAACCTGATATAGTGGTGGTGGATCGAGTAGAGCGGCGCACAATGATTATTGACATAACGGTCCCGCATGACGGGAACCTCGTGAAAGCTGAGAAAGATAAACAAATCAAGTATCTTGACTTGGCTCACGAGGTTGTCGACATGTGGGATGTGGACTCAGCGATCATTGTGCCGACAGTCGTATCAGCCAATGGCTTAGTTGCCAAGAGCCTCGACCAACACCTAAGGAGGCTCTCGTTGGGCAGCTGGATCAAGGGCTTGGTTCAGAAAGCGGTACTCCTGGACACGGCTCGCATTGTCAGGAGGTTCCTCTCTCTGGAGCCCTGACCGCCGGTAGCTTGGACCCTGTTCCCGATACCGGTGGACTACTATTTTTTATATTTTTAAATGTTTTTTTTAATGATTTTTATAAAAATGTTTAAAATATACTGAATAAGTTTATAGATGAATAAATGAAAATAAAATATATACATGTATGTCGCAGGTTAATTACAAGGATTCTAGAACTATTATTATAAATTTATATCCCACTTCTGAATACATTTTAAAAATAAAGATAAAGATAAATTTATTTGTTCAAACATGTGTACTCAAGAAGAAAACCTACCAGAAAAAATGCTCTATAGATAGGGAAAGAACTTCAAAAGGAAAACGTAACATATTACAACAGTAGACCTACGAACGCGCGACGTAAAGAAAAAGTAATAACGAAAGATTTTTTAACCGGTAAAATACAGCTATCTCACACAATAAAGATAAGTTTCTGTTTTACGCATATAGTTAGTAATACACATACATATCTTCAGATAAGTTTCTGTGTTTGTTTCTGTTTTACGCTTCAAATACTCGTACACCATTTTAGAAATAAAGTGTCATCGAGATACGTATCTTTGTGACTAATTAGAACCTGTTATTTTGAGATAGATGGCATAGTTAATTCAAAATGGAAGAAAATCATATTTGTGTTACTAAGGGGACGAATTACTATGACCCCTATAAATAAAGTCCTAAAGCTACGTAAATATTATGTGAGAAACGAATATTTTCAATTTTCAAATCGACCGAATTTACTTTACGTTTACTTCGCACATCCACTCTCACTGAACACGCATGAAGCAGCAGCAAAAAACGGAATTTAAAAAAACCATAGGTAGATACTTGACAAGAATAAGAGTTAATGAGATTTCAGCCCAAGCCACTCCAGACACTCCAGGTGGCAGGTACAACATAATCTAATCTCCATTTAATCCAAAGAAACTTCCAACATCACATATTCATATTCAACATTCATGATATAATTCAATTTCATCAAGCAGAAATTCATTTAGTTCGTAATCCGGACAAACAACGTTTAGTTCCAGCTTGATTAATATCAGGTCATATGTCATTAGATTGCAGGTATAGCAAATGACCTAAATACGTTGATTGCGTCTTACGTAAGCAGATTACACGTTGTATTTACTCCTGTGTGTAGATATTGATGATAATACCGCAGTATTACTATCTGGAATAATGAAGGATGACGCCTCTGGAAGCATAGATCCTTTCCTTCCATCCAAAGGTTGTCTTTAAAAGATTGAGTTGTGCGATAAAGGGTCCGCGAAATGATCAATTGCAAACCAATTGCAATTGCAATATTGTCAATCGCTTCAATTGCATATACCTATATGGTAGACAATCAATTTGCGCATCAATGTGTATACATTACGTAAAAATTGACATTTGCAATCAATCGTTCCGGAGACCATTTAGACCGTCGATAGTACACTAGTTTTAGTTATGTTTGGCCTTTTTGTTTTATGTGGTGTAGTCTTTAATAAATAAACAAAATATAAATTGATATCCTTAAATATATACGAATAGCTTTTTAGATGATTTTAACAACAAACATTTTCACAAAAAATTATTTTTATATCCGAAAGATATGGGTATATCTTTCGGACAGCCTATTCACAAAATTAAAAACTTGCCTGCTTGACTACAATACCCAAATTTCATACTCTTGACTTCTCCAAAACTACGTTTCTTTAAAAAAGCAAATAACTTCAAACTACCTACGAATCGCACGTCTGTTAGCACCCGTAGCATTCCGTCACTCATTCGTCACAAAGTCGCGCCAACATCGATCGTTCATGACAGCCCAATCAGAAGCTTAACCGACAGGAAAAACACGAGGGTTCCCGACATGTTGCCTAATCTAATACTAGGGCACCATCAGCTAGAGATGTTAGCAAGGTAAATATTAGGGGAGTGGCTGCAGCCAATATCGGAGTTAATGTGGTTGACGGAACCCTAATTTGACGGAACATAGCTACACAGAGTAACTGCCTCCGGTCCCGGACCCTACTGTGTTTATCTGGTTTTTTAGGGTTTGAATCAAGGGGTGCCAACAGGACCCTGTTAACATACGTTGCCTGTTTGCACGTATGTTCGTGTATTAAAAAGCTATCTCGGTGAAGGCTACTGATAATCGGTTGATAGCCTTATAAATGAATTGTTCCAGAAGAAACTTGGAAATTAACCGCAGAAAGGTCTTTGTCTAGAAACCAAAACTACCAAAGTTCACAGAAGTCCTCAAAATTCGTTGCTTTCAAGAGAGCCGTTTTATTGATGTTAGCATTATCCTCTGCTTACTGAACAGGATTACTTTCTAATAAAACGATCGCCTTTACAAACTTCTATCTGATCCTTTAAGGGTTCTAATACAATTTAATATCCTTTGTGTAAAAGCCCTTTGTAGTGAAATATCAAAAAGCGTACCAAGTTTGAATTGGCTATTTTACTTGTAAGTTTAAAAACCATAAGTTCGAATTCATCATAGTTTACCTCTAGGTACAACAGAAAGTTCTTAAAAAGAGCAATTAAAAAATTTCAAGCGGGCTCTTTCTTTAACAGGATTTTATTTTCGGCGAATCACAATAAGTTTGTTGCTCCCTATACCACTGACACTACATTGTACATGGTGGTTATGGCAATATTATAATTTATAATGTAAAAAATATAGTTTCTAAAGTATCAGTATATTATACTAGCTTCTGCCTGTGACTTCCATCCTCGTGGAAATCAACTATACCATAAAACATATTCTTTGCTACTTGGCAATAGTGTAACTTACCACCAGAGAAAAAAAAAATGTAATCGATCAGTACTTTCAGAATTTACCTCTTACAAACTAAAGCACTATATTACCTCCTCATCTTATCAGTTTAGATAATGTTGTGACCATTCTAATAAAATACAAAGCAATGTCAGGTACGCTAACTATTTCCGAATCAAGATCAAAATCAAATTATTTAATTTAATATAATACATAGGCAATTATGAAACGTCAGGAGCTAGATGCACGGTTACAATTGGTCGTTTCCAATGGAGAAGAGACGGCAAGAGACTCCACGGTAACTCTTTTAAAATTGATACGAAAATAAAATTAAAACATTTACAATTGCATCTAGTACCACGACGAAAGGAATAGGATCTACAATGGTGCAGTGATTTCAAAGCGTGTAGAGCCAACCTCATAATTCCAATTTTAGAATCAAACGGAACACACAAAAGGATGAAATTGCTGGCCTGTCAAGTCTTTAACCATATCGTTGTGGTGCCCAACTTAGGTCACACACGCAGCCATGGAAAATTAAACCTTATTTTATATGTAATGAAGGATTTGTTGTGTGCAAATATAGTGTTGCTCCGGTATTTACTGAAGCGCCTTGTTTTCGACTTGTAAATTGATTGAAACGCCCGGCAACTGATAATTGCTAATAGTTTTCTTGTTAGCGCTAAAGTGGAAAGTTGGCAGACTACTTGATTTCTTTCAAAAAGTTCCATTTCCTGTTGTACGCCAAGTAAAGTGTCTGATTGCGAGTCGCTTGGAATGTATATCGTTGATTGGATCGTTTTGTTGTTTGTTTGTGGAACTTTTTTCGATGTTCGTATTGTATTTTTGAATAGTTTTTTTAACAGGAAGTTGAAGATGTATCGATAGGAAGGTACACGATTCTTAAAGATCATATCCTGGAAGTTTTTCAGTGACTATTGTCATTGCGTTAAGATAATGCAACTCATTTATTAAAACTTACACTGGATTATTTCGTACCTCATTAGTTAGTCTGTTGTACATTACAATCACAGCTGCTCCATCGATCTCGTGGTCGCAAGCGCGACTGCTGCTGAGGTCTAGGGCTCGATTCCCGGGTTGGACAAAGTATTAATGTTGAGGAAGATCACGTAGGGGGTCTAAATTAGTTTCCAAACAATAATACGGCGTAGTCGTCGCAGCCCGAATTCGAGACACTCCTATTTCTGAATGGTTAAAAAATATAACCACGAAGGGGATGACGGGGTATTTGTTCACTCACTTCGATCGCTCAGTAGACCCCGCCATCCCCTTCGAACCTAACCTGTCTGAGTCGGGGTGCCCCAAGTCCCGGTTTTTCTCTTAGGAATTTCTCAGTAGCAGCCCGGAGTTTGGAAATTGGCGGTGTGAAATCCCCATGCCTCGGATAGCACCTTAAGCCGTTGGTCCTTCGCCTGATCTCTCCCCGGTCGTGTGGGATTGCCGTCCCATCGGCCTATAAGACTAAAGGAACAGAGACTGCACCTGTGTTTGCGCACACAGTTATGCACTATAATATCTCGTAGGTACTTGGCTATCCTCCGTAGAAATTGGCCACCGTGTTCGAAATTCGGTCGGGAGGATTTAGAATGTATTTCCAAACACAGACTATTTGAATTAAAACATGAAATCATTACACTAGCAATCTGCACAATGGGTTTATCGATAAAGGCGTTTTCTGACAGACCACCTAGCTATAACACTTAATAAAAAAGAAAGAAAAGAAACAAAATACGATTATTGCGCTTACTGCTGATTGCATGACGCAAAGAAAGAACACAAAATAAAAAAGAAACAAATTGTGGGAAAATATGCGTCACATCCACGCAAAACGGCCATCGCTCAGCATAATGCTGCGACCCTATGCAAGACAGAGCTCCAGCGCTGGTTTTCAGCGACAGCCGGCGTTGACGTTAATAGTGAACTAATTCTACCCTCCATATATAAGTCATACAGCAACCCTTTCATCTCGACAATACTATACTGAGGCGTACAATGAACAGATTGGCAGCTAATTTAAACTTTCATAGACGCTAACGTCCGTCAGTACAAAGAATACAGCCAGACAAAAATTCTAAAAGGGGCCGAAATTAACTCTTAGTTCGTTCACCATAGCGTTATAGAAAAAAAAGGAGAAGGCTCATCATGATCTCGACAGACGCCACGCACATAAACGTAACGCGGGCGGCATTTGTCAAAATTGGCTTTTGTAGCTACGAGTATTATGCTCTTTTATTACTTTTCTTTCATTAAAATATTCAGCTGCATCCGGTTAGACTGGAAGCTGATACCAACATAGTTGGGAAAAGGCTAGGCAGATAATAATTACCTTTCTTTGATCGTTTCCATTTACCCTACATTTTTTTTTATCCATCTCGTGTGCTTAGTAGTTACAGGATGGTTCGTCAATTATATTCCTTCTTTGAATATATATGGCCAATTCATGGGTTCTCTGGGAAGGTGGATATGATTTTGTGTTTAAGACAGAACTAGTAGCAAGAGCGGCGTATTCCTGAAAAAAAGCTATATATTGTATTTGATTCATAGCAAATAGCGTGCCAGCGCAGGGTTCGACGACGTTTATAAGTGTGAGTAAAATTCATATCGTGTTTAAAAAAAAGATTTTACAAAAAAAAACTACCAACTTAAATAAAACGAAATAAAAGAAAAGTCGGTGGCAAAAAATTAAAATACAGAACCGAAATTAAAATTACCGACTTCCGAAATTAAAGAAATTTTTATTTTTTTTGTGTTTTGTTTGAATTCATTTATTTCTAAAGATTACAAATCACTTAGATAAACAGAAATAAATTCTAAAAATTACTTGATTTATACATTTTTTTGTCCAAGATTAGTAAAAGCTTCTAGTGTATGTATTGTGTGTAGTGTATTTTTCACTTTTCAGTTATAATACCGAGGCCACATCAATTCGAACACCACTACCTGATTTAATATTTAAATAATAGTAGTATAGTAGTAGTGTAGTTTAGTAGTGTGGTAGTGTGGTAGTATTTGCACGCCATATCATGGCAGGATATGCTGAAACTAAAATGACTGTAATATTTATTGTACAATTTTCTAGCAAATAAATATTTTTGATTTGAAGAACTATACCATCATCCATAGAGGTTTAGTTGAAAAAATACGTATTATTGAAGATAAGTCAAAAACTACTCATGAAAAGTTAACAAAATTTATATGGGACCATCTCTGAATTATGACCTACCAAACAAAAAAGAATCGTCAAAATCGATAATTGGCGGAGTAATCGCGTAACAAATCCTCCCTTCTCTTTTTTGGAGACCGTTAAAAAAGGAATAGAATGAACCTTCTGCCCCGTTGTATTTCCCGATAGCAACGGTGTTTTCATTATTACTAGTTTAATTTCTGTCCACCATTTTGAGCCATTCAGTTTCGCGAAGAAAGACTGCTAAACTTACAGTTGAAATTAATTTTGAATACAGTTTTCTGTCCAACTTATAACCAATTTCGGGTGAATTCACTTGAAAATATTATTCACTGTGTGTATTGCTTGTGAAACCAGGATAGAATTCTTACAGCCCAGTGGCTGTAAGATTTTTATTCAGTTTTGGTTTACAAAATTTTATTTGATGTTATCTGAATACTTAATACATTATATATGTATAATCTCGTAATATGGGATGTTTGATCGATTTTGAGTTATTTAAATGAACCTACCTAGGTTAAGTTACGTATTAATCAAAAAAGGATCATAGGCAGGTACAGGACATTGTAACTAATTAATTATCCTAACATTTTCATCCAGCATTTCGAAGTAAATTAATTTGAAATTAATGTAGAAATCGACAGGAAAGTTCAAGCTTCCAACGATCCCATGGAAACAACGGCTTGAAATGTACAAAATTACAATTCAATTAACAGAAAATACTTGATATTTCATACACTTGAATGAGAGCAGTCATTATAGAGATTCGCGTCTGCGATTCAAGTAATTAAAATACAATTTTATTACGATCTACGCCTTAATTTTCTTAATTAAAATTGGTATAATTGAATAAATTGAAGCGTCGAAACGAACCGGACGGAATAATGAAGTAATCGCTACAAAATCGTGATTTCTGTGTCAATTGTAATTATGGAGCCTTCTACTTGTAATTGCGTTATCTTACGTCTGTAATTTTGGTTTGAATTTTATTGAAATTCAGTTTAGTACAGAATCTCTAGAGTTCTGTGACGATAACTTTAGCTGTTACTCTGTAACATAGTTACACAATGGCCTTCCAATTAAGAATTAAATCCTTTGAGACGAACCTGAGATAACCGAAATTGAGAGATCCTGGTTCCAGGAAGTCGAATTCAGCTTTTATTTGTCTTGTGTGTTGAGTATTATTAAAGAGTCATTCTACTAAGTTTCTGGCTAACTTTAATAAATCGAATTCAGCCCTTATTTGACTTGTGTGTCGAGTATTATGAAAGAGTCTATTAAGAGCGTTTATTCTGCAAGTGGGCAATGTCACAAATAGATGTAAAATATTTATCTGTTTTAAATAATTTGGCAATATTACTGTACGGAAATATGAAATGGTAGCTCCATTTCATATTTCCACTAGCGAACTAGATTATTAATTATGAATTGCAATTAGGTATAACACTGAATTTGATGTTGTAACCGTTTTAGGTGTAAAAACGGCATTTGGAAAGTTTCCAAATACTTTTTTCACATTTAAAACTAAATATTCGGTGTTACGATATTAATAATTACATTTTATAAACAATATTTTTGTTCACTAGTTAGGCACATTTCATATTTCCATACAGCAAAATTGCCAAATTAATCAAAACAGGTAAATATTTGACAGCTATTTGCGACGTTGCCAACTTTTAGGATAAGTGGCTCGCTAACATTCAAACAAAGGGATAATATCCATTCGTTTGACAGAAGTATTATTTAACAACTTTAAACTACAACAACGAGTCGGCCTGCCAAACAAGGTGCTTGATCGTCCTTTGTAAAGTCAATCTCCAGTAATTTACCTTGAGGCGATAACCATTGATATATTTCTTTGATAACTTGTCTATCCGATTAGACTGAGAACAGTGGTGGGTCAGGTTAACGGCCCTGACTTATGAGTTGTATGGTCGTGGGTGCGAACCCAGACAGGCGCGTAGGTACTTTGTAACTAATTTCATCACCACTCCTCTCAAAACGGTGAAGGAAAACATTGTGAGGAAACTGGCATGTTCTAGAACCAAAAATTCGAAGTCATGTGACATCTACCAACCCACACTGGGCTCGCGTGATAGATTACAGCCCACTCCCTCGCGAAGAGTGGAGGCCCGTATCCAAGCAATGGGAACATTATAGGATGATCTCTTCTTATTTCCGTGTGGTTAGTGACTAACCTGGTGTCAGAGTTTTAAAGCTGCCCATGGGCCTCTGACTTGGCTTCACATGCCGTCAATATATGTCTCTCTGGCATGCCGGTTTCCTCACAATGTTTTCCTTCACCGTTTTTGAAGCAAGTGATAATTACACAATACGCACATGAATCCGAAAAGTCAGAGGTGCGTGCCTTGGGTTCGAACTCGAGACCTATGACTTGGCAGTCTGACGGTCACACCACTAGGCTATCATGCTTAGGATGATTATGCTTATGATTACACTGGAAGCCGACGCCAAAATATTTGGGGAAAGATTAGACAGAGGATGAAGCTCTACTTACTTTATACGTGTTTGTCTGTGCGAGGGAACAAGCAGAGTAAAATGACACTTAATATTCTCAAAATTCTCTTACAACAATGAATAACACTAAAGCGCCCTACATTTTGTGTACAATGTAACCACATCTTAGGGTAACAGTTCCTGACACCCAGTCTGTTCTCAATGTGCAGCCCTAATTACCGCAGATCATCCTCTTAGCGGCATTCTGCTAAATTAATACGCTTTACTCCTGTAACTTTGGAGTACACGCCATAAGATGTAGCGATTGAGCTCTTGAAGGAACGATATGATTCCTCCTCCTGCACGCGTTGCATGACGCTTTCTATTTCTACAAAGAATAGACACAGCTCTTTCTATACAAAGTGACATTTCGTCTCTCCATTTTTGACATCACACCGTAGAAATCTTTCTACAATCTGTCATTTTGTATTTCGTTTTTATCGATCTTTGTCTAGGTCTTTTTCTATGTAGACTATCCATCACTGTTGTACGTGACAGCTTGGCCTGAGCGGTGGACTATAGCCCATCACTCCCTCTCATAGAGACGACCTGTGTCCCGGCAGTGGGAACGTCATAGGCTGATTATGCAAAGAAGTAATGACCAATTTTTTTTTAACAATATTTTATTTAAAAAGGTATCTTTTCTTTAAAAAAATAAATAGTTCGGCGAAATGAGATATTTTTGCATAGACGCCGAAACGTAAGTTGCTGTCAAAGTGTTGACTTTCTCGGCAACTAAAAAAAAAAACAAATTAATATACCATAGTAAAATACTATGGTATTTTTTTATGGCTTTTACTCGTGACTAATGTCAAAGACCGACACCGTATATGTCTATGGATCCGATAAATAACTGGGCTGCCAGTCAATCAAGCATTTACTGTCAGCAACTAGAACATAAACATATCCACAAATTACTTTAGGGACTTAATTCTCCGTGCACAATAAAGCATGCTCTACATATTTTTTTTATTTCTTTCTTATTATCAGCCAATAGATAACATCAGACAAAAATGCATACACTCTTCTCACAGAACTTCAGGCATACTGACATAATCGTCCATTCGTCCGCGAACACATCACAGTCAGGTTTCTATATTGGTATTTAGCCACGAGCTCCACAAGGTATAGAACGCTAGCTTCTCCTCAATTGAGCCACACCGTAATGCGGCAGGATTAAGCGCCTCTATTAATATACGTATTGTACGGAATGAAGCCTCTTCAATTCACCACCGTATATTGTGTGCTTCATTTGAAATAATCGCTTAATTCCACGTAATGGATATACCTAGTTCTTGTAGACTACTGTAGAAATGTCAGGTTTTGTATATTCTGAAACGAGTTCTATCGTACTAGTCATCTAAAAGGCGCCGGTATCCGCGAATTGCCGTCAAGTCCCGCCGACTCCTTTAGGAGTCGGCTCGCGGCGCCACAGTTAAAATATTATTTTTGCATCAACTATGCAATTAAATCGATTAGTCGATTTTTCTTACACTGGCAATAATATTTGTAAGCCATAGAAAATAAATAATGCCAAAAATCAGGAGTACAAAACTGTCAAAAAAATATTGAAAGACGTAAGTATAAGTATTTGAAGTTGTCAAATAATGGCGGCTAGTCGTGACTCTGTGTTTGTGTTTATTTATTGTGAGGTGATTGTGATGGATTTTTCGAGTAAAACTTAGGTAAGTACATGAAAAATCACGTAGTAGTGTATTGTGCAACTTTTTAGGTAATCGTTTGCATGAAACAATATAATAAAAATGATTTTCGAGCCAATACACTTACGTAAATTCGATGTAAACAAAACACCATATAAAATCTGATTTTTGACTGTTTTTCAATGAATTTGTGTCTTTATACGGTGATTATCTATGCAAAAACTAATTCTAATTAATTATTTCATGCATTCGAGGCGTATTCATTTATTTTTATCAATTTTTCAAAGATTTTTGACTAGAACTACGCGGTACGAAACTATAGCCGCGCACTATGAAGTTTGAGTTGGTATATTATGGGAATATTGTACGTAATTCTTATAAGAAAAAAAAAATCTTATTCGATTATATGTGTATTCATGATATTATTACCAAAATTTTACGTAAATTGATTCATTACTTTTGCCAGACATCAACATAATACAGCAACAAGTCGTATGTCAAGTCGTTTAATATTTAAATGAGATTGTTTATAATTCTAACATGCCGTTATGAGTGTTATTTTTATCATCATAAGTGGCACTACTGTTCAAGCACCGACATCTGTTTACAGAATGTAAATAGATGCAATAGGATCCGAGTGCCAGCGTTTTTTGTGAGCGGGGTCAGCCCGGGTCAAATTACATCGCGATAAGCCGCGCGCCGCGGTACTTAACGGAAGTGGCGCGTATTTTTTTCCAGTACGAAGGAGGTTAATACATGTTTTTCAGTTTTGGCAATTTTATCTCGAAATAATTTTTCCAAGAGATAATAACCAAGCCAGAAAAGGGCTTTTTTGACCCCAGAAAACCGTCACCAGAGTACATTATGAATTGACAATAAATAAAATTCTTTACATTTTTTGCAGATAAATAAAACGTCTGCAAAATGCACACTCATTCATTACAGACAACCACATCTCACACAAAATTATTGAATTACACATCCAAATTAAAGTAGTAAAATAAAGTAGTATTGTATCAGTACTTTGCCGTACCCGTAATTTGTCCCGTAAGTTCATTAGAAAACCAGCGTCGGATAGTGCTGAAATGCCTTTCGGCGCAGCCGTTTGGCACAGACTATTATTGTTAAAAGATTATTTTCACTTTTTTATTTTGTATTTTGTGTTCCACGAACTGTGTCCAAATAAACATTACTCTTTCTTTATTCTTTCTTTAATAAAATTATTGAATTTTTCGGGAACCAATATTAATAGAACAAAATCGACCATGGTAATAACCTTTAGCTGGCCTAGCGTAGTACGAACTTCAAATAGAAAAATAGGCCAGCTTACATTATACGTCGGCAATCCGTTAAGGGGATGTAGGAGAGGTCATTTGCAACCAAATGCCCTCTGACGACCGCTATGCCAATGTCAACCATTTTCCAGTAATTTGACATTTTATGTTATTATTTCATTCATATATAAATATTAAATGTCAAATTTGTCGAAAATGGTTGACATTGGCATAGGAGTCAAAAGGGATAATTTGGTTGTAAATGACCTCTCCTACATCCCCTTAACAAATTGCCGACGTATAACCAATAACCCTGTATACTAGATGATTTGCTGAAATTGAGGTTTATAGTTGCCATTAACCAAAGTTCAGTCTGTAGAATGTTATATTTTGTAGCATTCTTGTTACACTGCCTATACAATATGGCGGGAACTTCACCAGTACAACAGCAACTATCGTTATGCGGCTTCCAAAGTATGGAATAACCTGCCGCCACCGATTAGAGTAATAAACATGATAGACGCTTTTAGACGACGCTTGCGGCAGTATCTTTTAGAAGCATACCGGAAGCAGGATAAATATGGTCACACTAAATGTCTGGTCTAGTTGAAAACCAGCGTCAGCGTCAGTTGTCTGACATTTTTGCTGAACTGGGCCGATTGGGCCACAAATTCCTGCTAATTTCTTACATCGCACTTTATACTTTTAATTTCATTTGATTTATTTACAGTATATGTTGTGTGCCTTTTAGTCTGTGCTAAATAAATGTATATTCTTTATTTCTCTTAATTTACAAAGAAAACCGTGCACTTTTACAACTAGCAACTAACTATACAGGGCAATCTCAAGCGATTTAAGCTGTAAGAAAGGAACTACTATTCCATATTCTTCTTGATTTAACTCCTTTAACTAAACACAATCAAACGGCAAACTAAGCAACGTACCCACAGGTGTATCATAAATCCTGACTATAAGGGCAGGACTATACCTCAACGCGCACTAAGTGCTATATAAGCTCAATAGATCCTCGTTTATCTGGTGCTACTGTACCGTCGGCCTTATTTATGAGTCTCCGCAGACTATTCATTTGGTAAGACGTTATAGAGTTGTTTGGTTCATCCCCTATTTTTATGGGCCTTTGCAAGATAAACTGTGTGGTAGCGTAGTTTTCCGACAATAGCCGAAGCCCCACGAGATTTGGGAGAGCAGGAAATAATCAATTGGCCAAAAGATATTGGTTAACGTATGTTTCTATTTTGGAAGTCTATACCTATGTAGTGTTGGGGGTGTGTGGGGACGTCACGGAACATAAAAATGCCCATTCGTTTCAACCTGACCTTTGTTTGCTGTATTTGTTATTTCTTACCCCCAAAATTGCCCTCAGCTTTGCGCTTTTTGGTTGAATATAATATAATCTCTTTCAAGCTTTTATAATATATTAGTCCTAATATTTTATATGGGATCGCCTTCATCATTTACATAGTAGTTTCTGAGTTGCTACCTGCATTATAATAGTCAATCAATCTGCCTAGCCTTTTCCCAACTATGTTGAGGTCAGCTTTCAGTCTAACCGGATGCAGCTGAATACCGGTATTTTACATGGAGCTACTGCCTATCTGACCTCCACAACCCAGTAACTGGGAAATTGGGTACTTCGATACCCCTTGGTAAGACTGATTATCAGACTTTCGGGCTTCTGAAGACCTGTAACGACTGTCAAAGATCCACAAATGACAGCCGGGACCAACGTCTTAACATGCTTTCCGAGGCATGGAGGAGTCTCGGTAAGTAAAGATGGTCACCCATCCATGGATCAACCCCGGCAAGCATAGCTTAACCTGTTGGATCAACCCGTGCAGCTGACATTACTTAGCCACGAGCTCCTCCTATGATAAAATTTTATTTAATTTAAGTATCTGTAAATGTTTTATTTTCTTAATTTTTTAATGTTGTTTATTTAATTTTACTTTCCTACCATTTTTCATGTTTGAACTTTGTAAGCTTAGTTTTTAACTTTATGGTACATGCTGTGGCCTCCTATAAGTGAAGGAGTACACTTACTTAATAACCGATATTGCCCTTTAATTATGTGTCATGTATTGTGTGAATCTTTTGTTGGAGATCCTAAATAAATAAATAAATAATGGTAAACCATTACCATTATTTATTTATTTAATACCAACTAAGAACCAACACACACTTAGTACCAACTAAGTGTAAGTATAAAAATATCATAATTACCACCATACTACAAGTCTTCCGACGTCCATTACAGCTCTTCTAAAACCCCGCATCATTATAAATTTTAAGTCCCAAAGCCACAAAAACCTTATTTATTTTTCTCATTTTCCTTTACAAAGTCACACCTAATACATCCGGAAAAAGGTAAATCCATCTGTTTATAATGAGCAGCTGTTCCGCCACACAAGCTAATACCTGGTTTCATATTTAATTTACAAGAGCATTATGAATCCGTGGCAGGATTTGTTGAGGGTCCATAACTGTTGTTTTACAACACCCTGTAGGGTCGTTCTGTCGAGACTTGGGGTTATACAGCATTTCATTTATGTCTAATTTGCTGTGAACATTAAGTATTGATGCACTAAAAATTGTATTGAAGTATGGCGTAAAACCGAGTAATGGGTTTGGGTTTTGGTTATTGTTGTAGGTAATGAAAGAAAGGAACATGATGCTGAAAATAAATTCTTGTTGTTAAAGGATTTTGCATAATATACCTACGAAGAGGATTCAGACAGGTGAGAATAAAATCGGCTTATTCCAATCGGATCCCACAATCCGATCCCATTCTGTGGGATTCGTTAGCAATGTGAATAAAATTAACCCTGTGTACATTTGTACAGGAATTCGCTGGAGCCACAGAGTCGGTCGAAGCGGCGGTGCTTGGGGAAGCCCTATGACCAGCAGTGGGCGTCTTTTGGCTGAAAGACGAAGTAGTAAAACTAGTAAACTAGTTCATGTAGTAAAACACGTGACCTGAGCGGGTACCGCACTGGATGTTTCTACCGAGACGCGGTAAACCGAAACGATACCGCCCCACACCCTCGTATACCGAGCCTATCAGGAAACGCTCATTGAAATATAGGCGCTCGGTAAGTTTTCGGTTAAATAAAATATTTTATGTGAAATAAAATATTTTGATTATAATTTTTTAAAGAAAACAAAAAACGATCCGAGTTAGATAATCCATTTTTATACAAACTCACCGTATGTAAACATTACTTAAACTACTAAGCTCAGGGGATAAACATACCCAAGTATTTTACAATATCCGCACGTAACAATATCGTAAAAGCAAGCAACTCAAAAATACGCAAAGAACTATCGTGATTAAATAATTTAATTAATTTTCGAACTCAAGGCCTCTGACTTTTCGGATGCCTGAGATATTTTCTCGACGGCATGTGAAGCCAAGTCAGAGGCCCAATCTGACACCAGCACTAACCACACGAAAAAGAAAATTATTAAATTAATTCTTTTAAAGTGTCTATCGACATTTACAATTGAAAAGATGTCTACCGATGCGTGGTAAAAATTTAATTTAATTAATTGAAAGGCTTTCCCGCTGAGTAGTTACTCGCCACCAGTGAACGGTAGGATACAGTTTTTCAATAAAAAAATAGATTTCAGTAACGTTTAATGAGGAATTTTCGTTGCTTTTTATTTTAATTATAATAATATGGTTCATCATTTTTGAGAGGGTTGTCGACGATAGCTTTCAGATTTATGTTTTTTTCTAGTGTTTACATACTGAAAATTCAATGTGAAAACAAGACAAGATTAAATAGAAAGAGAGAAAGAGAGAGGCACTTAACGTAGATACACGTAACGTAAACACGGTAATGGAGGTAGGTACTACCTACGTTATCCTATACTAATATTTATATATACATATATATGTGTCGCAAATACGGTACTTAGATAGATAGATAGATAGATAGAATATTCTTTATTATGCACACCATACAAATTACAGAAATAAATTTAGAAATGTTACATAGGGTGACACAATGGGCGGTCTTATCGCTTAGTTGACTAACCGGGACGCCCGCGCCGCCTAGTGGCGGTGCTGGACACGTTCTACAAACGCTCGGATCGGCCGCCGGCCGGGACTCATCAGAGCAGAAGCAGACTTGATGGGTGGCGGTCAAGCGGTGAAGACGTTTAGAAACTGACACGCGTTTCGAATAGTTGTGTCGTGTACCTACAGTATGTGAAATGCTAGTGTGATTAATGTGATCGTAGATTATATTGTGATCTCAACTGCAAACGGTTTTTCAATTGCGCAATAACCAACACTACCCATAGTAGTTAAAATATGCCTGATAACGAAAGAGACACATACCATCCTCCGACATGTGTATATATATTTGTAACCACGATCTCGAAAACGGCTCCAACGATTTCGATGAAAGTAGCAGTACAAAGGGGTTTACGGGGGCGAAAACTCGATCTAGCTAGGTTTCATAACTGAAAAAAATCGTTTTCTTCGTATTTTCACCCGAGCAGAGCTCGGTCATCCAAAGTTTAGAAGAAGATACGACCTTAGAATACTGACATGGCAGCATGGAATTAGTAAGTACCTACTATCAGAACAGCATGGAGTTACTATGAACTATACTGTAGGTACTATAAAATGAGCATTCCCTATTTTCACCAGAGCAGAGCTCGGTCGACCAGGTACTGTCAGTAATAGGAATTAAGTTGACCGCGTCCATGTAACTTATGTAAGGACAAAGAAACATAAGGAATTGTTTGAAAAAAATAATTATTCAGGCCCTTAACGCTATGAAATAGTTTTCTTTAATAACAGTTTGCTTTTTCCAAACTATTCTTAACATAACGCTTTGAATAATGTAAGTCCCTACATATACACTGTGGCTGAACGCTGACTTCTTTAAAAGTGCATAGTGCTAATTGTTCCTTACACATATATATATATACATATATACTTCTTTTTTTTTTTCGTGCTTCTGTTTTTACCCGTGAGAATCTGTAATTGGCTGTATGTTTCATATACAACTGTTATCCATTTGTATAGCTGTTGGTTCTCCTATCAATAAATAAATATTCACCATTACCTGCAACAACTTCTACAATTTCTTTATACCAACATGGCTATCGACGGCAAACACGAGCTGTATATGCCAAGCCACATCGGTACTCTTATAGTTTTGCAATAAAGCTCCGTGCCGAGCGCAAGCGACATGTGTCTGACGTGTGCTCAAGTTACCAGTTTACTTAGACCCCCTTCCCTCTTCCCTTTCCTTTAGCTGTAAGGGTGACGTTAAAGTTAGAAACTGGCAGTATCATCACAACGGTAATGTTTTCTCATTGATTGTCTTAGTTGTTTTAGTATTTATTTTAGTATTTTTATGTGTATTTATTTGTACTTATATTTATATATAATTAGGTGTATATATTATATTTATAGTTTTTGATAGATATATATGTATATCTTTATATTTAAATAAATATTTATTCCTCAATTCTCGCTATTGCACCTGCCACTGTTTGTCTCTGCATCACCCAAAGGTTGACTGGTAGAAAATGCCTATGGCATTAAGTCCGCCTCTGTACATTTGTGTGCTTAAAGTATTAAATAAATAAATAAATAAAGCTCCGTGCACGTTTTCGTCAGTAACTTATCTAATTGTAACAAAGCTTGAAATAATTGAAACAGTCTGTGTAACTATAAAAGTACAGTTTTGGTAGTGCTAAACATTTCGTGTCTTTTCTTCGTCACTTTTGCGCTCTCGAAAATATCTTTTTTTCGCCTTTGATTTTCTTAATGAACATATTGTATAATCTAAAATAAAATTTTGATTTTATATCAAAAATAGCTTAAAAATTTCTTGATATGTTTTGCTTAATAATAGGAAAAAATACATTACAGACAGGGTTTAAAAAAAAACGGTTTTAACAACATAATTTATCTGCTATTTTTTGTATTGAAGTTGAAAAAAGTGGTTCAACCATATGAAAGTAAACCATTATTATATAAAGTTCAAATCAAAAGTAATTTCTTGTAAAAAAGTGATCAAACTTCAGTCTCGCGTCATTTTTCGGAATACTTGTTGCGAATATTTGTGATTTTCTATGGATTTGTAAACTTGTTTGTGAAATCCACATGCAAAACAAAGAACTCGACTTTACTAATCTCTAACAGTTTTGTTTAAATTCTTATTCCCTTTCTCACAACTAATGAGCAAAGTTGATCAAAATCAGTCGATTTCGTGCACGGCCCCTTAACATAATTATGTAGGTAGTACGTATTATAAATCGTAATCTAAGTAAGACTCGATTAGATTTGGATTAGTACATGTTACCTCTAGGCAAGCCTGTAATATTGAAGACGGTAAGATGAGCGCAATTTACCTGATATATATTTTTTTTATTTTTTTATTTGCCTATGGCATTAAGACCGCCTCTGTACATTTCTGTGCTTGAAGTATTAAATAAATTTATTAATTAATTTAAAAAGACCGGCCAAGTGCGTGTCGGACCACGCACAATGAAGGGTACTTGTGTTGGAAGAGGTTGCTTCTTGCCAAATTGCTTATGATACTCGGTCAACGGGAAGTACACCTATATGAGTTTTGATTTATTTGTGAGGATCAAAATATGTCGCATAAATAGCCTTATTTTTTATAGTGATAATTTTGAAGCTTGATATTTTTAGAGCTCCCTGGACTGTAGACTTTCGTCATATAATTAAATCATCGTCATATATTAATTTCAACTTGATACCTCCACGCGTTCCTGAGATAAAGGGTCTTGACATACTGACAGACTGACAACGAAGTGATCCTATAAAGATTCCGTTTTTTCCTTTTGAGGTGCCCCTAAAAAACCCTCAAAAGTGTCCTTCTGAAAAAATCTTAGAGCTTCCGAGTAGCACTCTACTGAATAAAACACCATTTGTCGCCAAAGATATTCGGAAGTTCCGAACGCAAATAAAAATAGCTACGGCTCTATTTTATAGCCATTAGGACCTCGGCTTATATCTCAGTTACTAGGAAAACTTAAGGTGTCAGAGTAAATTGGTCGCGTCGATACGCTCAAGTTTGAAGAGGCATGTTGCACGTACGACGCGGACGTCTTCATAAACGACAGGGATTGACTGAATACAAAGTGAAGTTTTGCATGGAAATACTGACAGTTTTAATCAATCTGGAGCTGGTTTGATGGAAACTTTACGTATTTCTATTAGGTTTTTTATTTAATTCTGGGTAATGTGAGTTATTATTTTATTAAGCTGGATCCGCAATTTCAGGCCGCGAAATTCAAATTATTAAGAAAATTTGAATTTCGCGGGCTGCGGAACCAGCATTGCCCGCACGTTGACTCGTTTGTAAGGAGTAGTTTATGCATCTGGGTAAAACATTTGCATGCGATGCGATGCAGTGTAATAACTTAATCCAGGTTCATGGTCGTCTATGTTCCAATGGTATCCAAATCCGTCTAATCGTTTATGCATGATTGAGTAACTAATAAGTTTCTCCACAAAGACAAACGTTTACATTTAGATAATAAACAAAAATATTTAGGTACGAAAGACAGGTAGGGGCAGGCCCCCCCTATTTTCTTCCTACTTTTCAAAGATAGGCGCATTAAAAACAAAGAAAAATAAATTAGTCTTCGCATTTCTCATTATTTCACAGGTCGCAACATCAACATTCATCTGTTGAGCGTCGCCACAGAACATCAAGCCCTAGGCATTCCATTAAAATTCGCTTGTTACCGTACAATTGCACCAAACAAGAGCAGTCGAAATGATAATAAATTTAATTAATTTATTAAAACTCCAAAAGGCAGTTACGACGTTTTGCCTACGGGGGACATGTACGCTGCTAATGAGGTCTTTGTTTTAAACAATGTTTATATTCTTGTTTGTGGATATAATATAATAGCAAATATAGACAGTATTATGGGCAGAAGGTAATTAAATAAATATTAGCCAATGTAGTCTCTAACAAGAGAAAATCTTTGAGTATTGGTATACCTACTATGAATGATCCAATTCAGAGTGAGATTTAGCATTATAAACCTGTTAATTCCCCAGAAAACGTCGTATATACGTTGTATTTTTCACCAACACAAAATAATTACAACCAAAAAATACGTCTTCTTTCCAAAGTACCCCATTTTAAATTGCATCCTACACAGATTACCCTAATGTAATGGGGATACATTTTAACGCTTCCATTTCCCCTATTTTTCGCTAAAAACCCTTATTTTCCCACACTTTCCGATCTCACTCCGCTTTTATGCTTTCATCCAAAAGTGTTCATGCTTTCTCGAAAACCCTTAATATTATTTTGCTTAGAAGCCCCGACTTTTCTTTACAAGGAAGTTGTTAAATTACGAATAATTTATACTTCAAACGGTCTTGGAAAATTGAAAATTATGGAGTTGATAGCATATAATTTGAGAATCCCTAAAAACTTGGCATGAAAGAGGAGTCAAGTTATCTGCTGCGAAAAAAATTAAACAATAAGTTACCATTAGGGGAGTTCTTTGAGAATTTTTTATCTCTATTACTTGCTTTTGTCTTATTTATTTTTTCTTGTCCATTGCGAATTTTCGATAAATATGTTACATCGATATTTTGACAAAATCACTAAGAGACATGATACCACCTTTTTGGTTTCTTAGGTGGAAAAGCTCCTCGTTTTTTATACCCCACCTTGAAAAGGTACTATACAGAATTCTGAATCGTAGATACTCTAGGCCCTATTTTATTCCCGATATTACCTTCAATACCTTCTTTAAATTGGAACTCATTGGTATGCAAATGCCGCCTATGGTAGCCTGAACTAGACAATCAACGTCATACATCATTCGCGTTCGTCTGGACAGGAGAGAATAGCCAGCTATTTTTATTTACCGGTACGTACCGGACGTTATCGGACCATTGTTTCGCTGTCAATTACTGAACGAACGTCTGACGTTCCCAATATTCTTTACCCAAGAAACAAAAGAAAAAGAAATGAAAAACTGTACCTTTTTAGGGTTCTTACCTCAAAAGGAAAAAATGGAACCCTTATAGGACCACTCGTATGTCTGTCTGGCTGGCTGGCTGGCTGGCTGTCCGTCTGTCACAGCCAATTTGCTCTGAATCTACTGGACCAATTTAGTTGAAATTTGGTACACTTATGAATTTCTGTGACCCAACACAGGCATGTAAAGTAAATAAATGACCTTTGAATATGGGGGTCACTTTTCGGGGGCAAATTGGAAAATTTAAAACAAAGTTATGCAAACTGTACCGTGTGACATATCAAATGAAAGGGCTTGTTGTGAGAATGTATAATTGCTTTTAAAGGTACTTATTTAAGAAAATAGATGAAAATTAACCACCCCTCCTTATCTCCGAAACTACTGAGTATAAAATTTTGATAAAAATACGTAGAATGGTTCTTTATTCATAGATTACAGAAAAACTTATTAGAAGTCTATTGTCTTAAAATAACATAGTAAATCTCTCACTATTGTGCGTTCAAACTTATATTTGCAGTTGGAATGTATGGGAGAATAAGTTTTTCGACTACAATGTTAAGTTTGTTCATAAATTCATTCCAACTACGGAACCCTTCATTGTGCGTGGTCCGACACGCACTTTTTAAATAGAATCCAAGAGAGGACTCCTTTTTCGGTTTTGCGATTTATACTTTTGCTTGTGTACTTTGCTAAAGTAAATCTCACTTACACGATGCAAGCTGAAGCAAAAAATGACTTGTATCGTCTAAACTTTGTTTAGATTGTTTTACTTTTATTATTGCTTCAACCATAGGGTAAACAATTAAATGAAACTGTGTAAATCAGACTTTAGGGAACGTTACTGGTTTAACTCCGAGACAGGTTGTTCCAATTTAGGATTCCAGTTCCTTTAAGAAATACAGTGAAGACGCAGATTTCTAAAAGCAATGATTCATACTGTTTTTCTTCAATTTTCGAAGCAACTCAAAAACATCTCGTATATAACCGTTTCTTTTCGTTTCGCCGACTGCATCGTCTCAGACGAAGCGGTTCTTAAATGGAGCCGTAATTAAAAGAAAACACCCATTTAAATAAGAAAATAGATATTTTAATTCTAGAAAAATATGTTACAATATCCTTAGCTACCAATAGTTTGATGTTCTCATAATAGAAAATAAATATAGTCCTCCAGACCGTATTTCGGCCATGGCGGCCAATCTCAACGGAGACTAGCCTTCGGCGCGGGAGATATTATAGTGCACAAGTGTGTGCGCAGACACAGGTGCACAGGTGGATGTTCTATTAACAAATAAAAAAAATATATATATAATGGTTGGATACGATTATGAAATTGTGAATTTGATGGTGGTTTTTTCATTTCTTGTTTTGTTTTCTTAATAATTTCTAATAATATTGGATAAGTTAGGATAGCCATATTTTATACAGATACATTCAAAGTTTGTTTGCATTCTTATTCGATTGCTACGGCTACTATTTACAGGTTTAAGGGATCTCGCGCACTAGACGGCCACAACTTCGGCCAGGGCCTGGTCTGCGGCTAGTTGGCCGTTGCGACCAAATTCGCGATTCGTATCGGTTTCTGGTCGTGGTCGTGGCCGTCTAGTCCGCGAGATCCCTATAAATGCCTCCTCCTGGTATTTGAACAAAAGTCACAATTAGAGGGTTATTCCCAACATATCACAAGTTTACTGAAATTGCTTTGAAAGAAAGTAAAAGCTCAAATACGTGGCTTTATAAAAGCCGTTTACTATTATAAAATAATTCTCTAAAAAATATGGCTACCCAAGACCTACCTTATCGCACGCAAGTTCCTACTAGCCTACATACTTCCAAATATTAACAAACTCCGCATAGCGTGATAAAATTATATTTTTCCGTACAAAAATACTTTCAAATAATATTATGATGTGAGAATGAAGGACATTTATGAAAAAGTATTTTATTATTTAAATAAAATAAATTACTTCTAGTTTCTAGTACCAAATGTTAGAGCAAGAATGTATGTGATTTAAGAAAAGAGAGTTCTATTTCCATAAAAATAAAGTTGAAAGTTGAATGAGATTTGTAAGAAACGTCATGGAAGTGGACTTCTTTTTATTTTCTCGATGGGTGTTCCTATTTGACCAAATTACTTATATGATATTTTCTACAATAATGGCGAGTTTTACTTTCTGTTCTCTGCTTATATTTAAAGTTTTCTGTAAAAGATTCCGTGAGATGAGCCATGTGCAGGCGCGTGAACCTCCTCCTCAGGTTTGGGTTTTGGTACGAATGGGTTGTGGTAAGGATCTTCGTTCAACCTGAAAAAAAAATGTTTTATTAATCTACGCATAAGGAGACGACCTTCAAAATATTTGGGTCTTTTGGGAATCAAATATTTTACAGCATATTTTTTTTTTCCTGTGGTGTCAATTGATGATTATGACGACGTTCTTAACTCATACGTACGTTTCATGCGTCGTCTACGCGTGTACGGCGCGTTTTCTGTCTTGAATTCGAACATTAGTGGAAGATATTATAAATACAAATCTTCCACACACACACGTTTACAAAAATAATCTGACAAAAATTAACAGAATAACTTAATTTGGCCCGATTTCCAATATAGCTCGAAAGTCGCCAACTAACTGCAAACGTATCCCGATTGACGCGCTGAAGCTATTTAGCCCAACTATAGCCTAAAGTTAGGCCAAATACGTGCATAATTGATTTTCAGCGTATTTCGGCTATAAACTGACGCGGCTATGCAGGCCCAATGAATGATCCTTGGGGATAATGGCTCTGATCACAATTAGCTGATTAGTGAGGTTTCAGTTTGATAATATTAATGTAGGGATTAAAACTAGGATGTTAGTACTATAAGGCATCATTCAAGGCCTCGAGGGATGCGATTTAAAACGCGCTTAAAAACACGTTGAGAGACTCGCGGGCGGTCGCCTGTTTCCGTTGCTCCGGAAGTCGCATCGCGGTGACCCATGGTAAGCTCTAAACAACTTATTTCATTCCACGGGCACAGAATAATACAGAAGGCGCACTCTGCATTTTAGGTATGAAGCTACAAGTACCTACGCGGCGTGCTCGTCTTGTCTGGCCAATTCAGTGAGCGTAACGCAGTCAGAAGATATAAGAGTTACGCGATAGAAAGAGAGGCAACTTCTAGGTGAATATAACTGTATATGACCTGAATTGTGTCGTAGCAAGAATCGCTTTTTATTTAAATGACTTTGCGGAGTGAACCATCTTTACTGATCTGTGCCACGGGGTAAGCAACCTCACTCTCTTATGTCGCTCATCAAAAAGATTGCAGCGTTCTCCTGTCTCTAGATCACTTCAAAATAACCATATATAATTGCAATCAGCACTCCATCTGCGAGGTTGTAGCAGCCTCTTTGAAGCGGGTAATTTTCGGGCAGTAACATCATCATTTTTCTACCCTAATCTAAATTTATTTGTGATGCCTCTGTACGTGTATTTCTTCCTGGTAACAAAGCACTCTCGTCCCAATCATCTTTCACACAATCCATCCACGTAGGTAGACGTGAACATAAAAGAGAATGATACATACTTGTAAAGCGTGATAGCCTTAGCGCAGTCCACGTTGTACCACCAATCACATGCGAACTTGGCCTGGTCGAAGAGTGTGCCGTTGGTGCAGAGGAACGACGCTCCTTGTTCACCTTCGCGACCGTCGTGACATACGTGGTAAGCCTGGAAGGGTAAAAAATATATGCGATTCAAATTCAAATTCAAAATATTTTATTTCACATAAACCTACAAGGGCACTATGAAACGTCAGAAGCTAGGTGCACGGTTCCAATTGGTCGTTTCCTATGGATAAGAGCCGGCAAGAATCAAATTCCAAATTCAAAAGTCATTTATTCAAATTAGGCTCAGAATCAGCACTTTTCGAACGGTTAACGTTTTTTAAAAACTCTATAGTTACTCTTTTAAAAGTAAATGGTTTTTACAATGTTTTCAAATTACAGAGTTAAAAGGTATGCGAGGACAGTGTAAGCCTATCAACAAGTACCAGATTAGATGACTTCGCCGGCCTATCTCTCATAAATAAATATAGGTATAAATTCTCATCTCCTGCCAACCTGTGTGCCTCCTGATGTCCGTGCCAATTTACTACTACCTAAACTTCGAGTGTAAATTCGCATAGTTACCTATTCGTGCCAATATATACCACTAGCAAATCCATAGCATAATCAGCCAATAATGTTCCAACTGCTGGGACCCAGGCCTCCTCTCCTCTCAGGGTTAGTAGCAAATCCAAAGAGAGGTAAATTATCACTGGTGAAGGGTGGCCGTTTCGGGGGACTGTCTTATGTAATTTTGACGTTCGAAAAGTGCTGATTCTCAGCCTAGTTTGAATAAATGACTTTTGAATTTGAATTTCGAATTTTGAACTAGTGCGAGTTTTTCACCGTGAGAATTTAAACCAATTTTTTTTCTCATCTGGTGAAAAGATCGATTACGGTTTCGTCTTAAACAAAGGTGAAAGCTTTATTTAGAACTAGCGACCCGCGCCTGCTTCGCATGGTTTTGGCGACTTGACAAAACATCGAATTTCTTAGTTATGTGGAACTTTAATATTAGCGTATTAAACAGAAATAAAGAAAATACGTTTATTTGCGGTACACATGACGCAAGGTAAGAACAAAACACGAAAATAAACAATTTGGGGGAAAATATGCGTCACATCCGCGCAAAACGGCCATCGTTCAGCATAAAGCTGTGACCCTATGCGAGACAGAGCCCCAGCGCTGGTTTTCAGCGACAGCCGGCGTTGATTTTATGACGTCAACCGGTGCAGCTTATAGTGAAATAACAAAAAATAAAATGAATAAATACAAATACTTAGTCCTAAATATTTTTATAAAATATAATATTTAAAATGGTAACATTTCGTACCGTCGGCGACTCACGCGCCACAGACAGTCTGTGCGCGCAGCTGTCATTTTATACTGTTTGTTTGACGTTTTGAAACATTGGATAATATGTAGGTACTGGTTACGTAATAATTAAAACACATAAACCTTCCGAAATAAATTCTCCAAATGATGGTGAAAACCTCATCAAAATCTGTTGCGTGGTTTAGAAGAACAACGTGGTCATACGGACAAACACGAAAAGTGACTTCAATTTATGAATATAATGTCTCGTAAAAGAGAATAAAAATGCAAGAAGTTTTATGATTGATACTTTCTAACGTTCAAGACTAGCTAAAAGCTACGCGAAATTGGTTTAAAGATAACTTCATTCGATGCTTCCTATGTCTAACAACCAGCACTTTACAGAGAAATAATATTACATAAGAAAATAATTTTATGTGCCTTGAGGAAAGCTTAATAATTTTTATAAAGTAAAACATAAAACAAAATTTTACTTAAGCAGCTCTACGAAACTGGCCAAAATTCTGAAGCAATTATTTGGGCAAACAATGTCGAAACGGACGGCATTTTTTCACGGAAAGTTATATTAATTTCAGGAGAATTATAACGTGATTCTTATAATAACGTGGACTTACCGGCCCTTGAAGCCTTTGAGGTCATTCGGGGCTACTACGACAATCTCGAAACTTATTCAATTTGCAGAAATTGGGCGGCCATTACGATTATTCTGGGCTGAAGTAACCATATAATTAAAAGTTTGGAGTTTTGTTAATCGAGTAAAAATAAAGAGTTTCCAAGGTAAAACAAGCATCCAGTTTAACGTTGTGTGTAAAAAAGATTGTTTTGAATTTTATTCTCAATCTCAAATATTAATAGTTCATTGACATAAATGAAATAAACGAAAATACCAATAATATTTCCAACTCCGGATGCAATTGAACCTCATATTCCTAATACTCAGGGCTCACGGAGAGATTCTCAATCAACGCAAATCAAAATAATCCAGTACAAGTTAGAACGATATGGAATGTTATTAGAGCCAGAGAACGATACTGAGTTGCGCACACAGATTGCAGAACCGAGAACTACTGTATCTTGCATCATAAATCGGATGACAGCACATGGTCTCAATGAGAAAAGTTGAGATCGAATAAAGTGAACATACATTCTTGATCGAATATCTGGTTGGAGTGTATTTCTTAATACTGTTCTAGTTTTATGTGTTGGTCTGTTTATTTAAATAGTTTGCAAAATATGAATAAATTTAGTCAAGCTTTTGAAAATAGCATAATTGGGAAAGGTAATAAAATAAAGTTGCGATATATTGAACACAAAGACATTTTGTAAGCATACATATTACTTAAATATAAAATTCGTATCTTGGTTAAGCATTGTGAATATGATGTGCACCCAGAATAAAAGTAAGCTACTTACACTCTATATACAACGTTTTCTTCCCCAGAATTATTTTGAATAGACTTTATATGAATCTCGGTGACTGTTGAAATTCTCATAAGAATGGCCCACAGGAAACAATGCGTTGACATTAAACACACAAATGTATGTATGATGTAAGACCTTTAAGTAAAGGTAACTGCCAGTGAGCTTAGAATTAAAATAGATGTGATATAATTTTTATACACAGGGTTATTGTTTATACGTCTGCAATCCGTTATGGGGATGTAAGAGAGGTCATTTGCAACCAAATGACCCCTATGCCAATGTCAACCACTTTCAAGTAATTTGACACTTTATATTTTAAAAGGAATTAAATAAAAATATTAAATGTTTAGTCATTTAATATTTTTTTATTATTTCGTATTTTTTTTACATTTACATAGGAGTTAAAAGGGGTTATTTGATTGTATATGACCTCTCCTACATCCTCTTATTGGATTGCCGACATATAACCAATAACCCTGTATGATAGTGTATAACAATGATATATATATTTTATTCGAATGTTTTCGACATTGTGAAACGAGTTATGGAACTCTAAGGGCGGGACACCTGGCTAGGAGCAGAGATGACAGGTAAAGTAAGGCAGTGACCGAGTGGTGTCCAAGGACTGGAAGACGAGGTGTCAGTCCTCCGGCGGCGAGATGGGTGGTTGACATTGTTATTATCGCGGGTAAAACCTGGATGAGGCTAGCGCAGGAGCGTGGGGATTGGCACAAGAAAAGAGGTCTTTATAGGGCTCAGCAGTTCATGAAGTCGGATGATGAGTTAAGAAAATCTATGTTTTTTACTAATTCTCTGCTATACATCTGTCTGTCAGTGGGCTGTATCTCATGAACACACTCACACACATCTGTCTGGGGTAGACAGTTGAAATTTTCACATATGTGTATTGCCGGTATAAAAAAAAAAAATAATAATAAGGGTATTCCCATAAACAATTAGAAAATGAATGCTCTGTTCGCATATCGCCTTTGTTTCTACGATCTGAGACAGAGCCATAACAAAAGATATTAGAGTAAATAACTTTACCCTTATGTTCATGTCGCTGTACCCTTTTGTGACCCGTTTTTGTTTTTCAATGGTATCCCTATTAATTAGTGAGTATGTTTGACTAGCATGTTCAAATATTTTCTTTGAAATATTTAACATCGCTTTGTTTCACTGAAAACATTTAATCAGTCCGTACACCCATGTTTTGTTCATAGAAGGCTTAGTAATAGGAGGAATTCTCATAATTATTCAAATCTTAACGAATAAAAATTAGACAACTCAATAAAAAAATACTACTTAAGAGGCTGACAACAGCTAAAGCGCAGTCACTATTGGACTGCACAGAAAAGAAAAAAAAATAAGCAATTATCTATTTACAAAAAATCTATTGATTGGACTAAAAAATTAAAACACTATTACGTTAAAATGTTGCTTGTATAAAATAATCTGACAAAAAATCAGAATGGTTGCATTTATAATAAAATGGTTATTAATCGGTAAAAGAAATGTTTTGAAGTACCTTCGTGATTTTTTCTATCTTATCAAATTACTTTTACAATGTTTTCAACACACTGTCTAACAGCATATATCCTGAAGGATATCATATATATTTTCAGATTTGTTTACTGCAATGGATCATATACTTATAGGCATTATAAAACTTGCATTTAGCTCCTGTAGTCCCCTTAATAAAACAAAATTTACCAATTACATAACAAAGTATGAAGCCTCATGCCAGCAGTGGGACTAATAATAAAGGTAAATACAAAAAAAAAAAATAAGCGAGCCTTACAGTAGTCTCATATGATGTTGATGTGTAACATCTGACATCTTGGCTGACGTACCATTAAAGAACTTCATAACTAACCACCGTAAGGACTATTCTTGCTTGCACCGCTCGGCGGCTATAGAACCGGGCCGGTAACAGATGTGGTCGTCGTGTTCACGGGATGTTGTTTTGAAACTGGTTAGATATTAACTTCTTTGATGGTACTTAGGATATAAAAAATATTCATCATCATCATCATCACCATCACCGTCACCGTCACCGTAAAGCGGCTGGTACCATCTGACGGTCAACTCAAGCACCGCGCGCACTTTAAATTGGTCAAGTTAAATAGCTCACGCTTCCCCGGCTTCCTGTTACACACTTCTGTCCCTTTTCACGAAATCCCTCCCACAGATTTGATTTAGATTTTGATTGCAGGAAAGTGAGATAAAATTTACACATCAAAAAGCAGAAACCCCAATTGGACCTTTAGCCTATCTCAAATAGAGCCACAGCACTCCTCGTTTCATATCCACACAGTTGAATAACAAAGATTAGTTTAATAAGATGATTTCTCACATTGAAAACTAAAGCTGAAGACACACCTAATACAAATCTGAACCGTATCAATATCAATCTGCCTAGCCTTTTCCCAACTATGTTGGGGTCGGCTTCTACTACTGAATACTAGTATTTTACATGGAGCAACTGTCTATCTGAGTGGGTAACACGATACCCCTTGGTAAGACTGGTTGTCAGACTTTCGGGCTTCTGACGACCCGTAACGTCTGTCAAAGATCCAAAAATGACAGCCGGGACCAACGGCTTAACGTGCTTTCCGAGGCACGGTGGGTATCGGGATGTTAAGATAATCACCCATCCACGGACTGCCGCGGCAAGCGTAGCTTAACCTGGTCGATCGACCCGTAAGGCTATTATAACTTAGCCACGAACCGGATCAATATCCTATACATTATATTTCCAAGCTATACCGCACGTAATCCCAAAACTATTGAGCAACACAATCTAAACGTCTAATAAGCTTCTGAAGCGATTCAAGATATTGAAGCGATGGAACACAGGTGATAGCTTTGTGCAGTCAAGTACTAGACTGACACTCGATTAGTTAGGATAATGCGAATAGAGATGCAGATGTTATTATTTTAATATGACAACATTAAAATAGATATTGGCTGTCCTATTGTGAGATTTAAATCCATTTTGAACACGCTTTTATTAGGTCGACCTGTATACAGGCTGTCCAGTAAATAGCACATACGGTACACACATGGTATTTCGGAAAATTTTAAAACTGTAAATCCGTAAGATTTTGCTGAACATATATTGTGTTGTATTGATAGGTAGTGACCCTAGCTATCACCCCCTGCAGTATGTCGTGCTATTTACTGGACACCCTGTATAACTAACTTTGTAATGGAATCTAAGGTAACTGATTTAACCATCTTCCAAGGGTCGTAGCGTAATGAAAATTGGCAGCTGTATGTAGTTCTGATGACAATACAATAATATGGTACTGTCGAACTGATCTGATGATGGAGCCGGAAGATATGAACTGGAACTTCATGATGGAAAATCGTATCTTTGTTTTTACGTGCATTTATAAAAGCGTGTTTTTCTAGTGTTTTTTACACAATTAATTTATGTTTATGTTAGAAATTGCAAGAAACAATACCTAATAAGTTAGGAAAGTTATTATTGACACATAACAAACTAGTTTTTAGTGTTTCTGTATTTGTTACTGCAATAGATATTTGTCTGATAAGTTTGCTCTCTTTTTGGCACTATGTTTGTCATGTCATGTAATACTGCGACTACGAGAACTTAAAGAAAATGTGTATAGAGATAAAATGAGAACATCCTTCTATTTTTAACCGACTGTTAAGTTGACCGATAAGTTTAATCAAATCTAGAGAAAATTAATAATACTTTAATTAACTACAGATTCTTACAAATTCTAACCTTAACCAGCATGCAAGCTAAAATCGCATGCATAATTAAAGCTAAATAAACCGCCAGGTGTCCAGTGTGCAATGTTCTAATAACTCAGGACATACCATAAATCAGTCAAACTATTATGGATGGAACCGGAGACGTATTGTGGCTTAACTTGAAACTGTGAAATTATCGATGAATTGATCCTTTGACACATGGGAGCTGTTAAATTTTACAGATATTATCAGACAGTCAGCTGAACTCAATATTCCTATCATGGAGGAACAAATAAATTTTGTAATGCGTTATGTGATCACCAGTCACAGGCACGGAGCTGCAACAACTCTTTAATGAATTTACTGAGGAAATATGGGGTCGCAAATGTGAATCGCATTTTAATTCTCTGCTCCGTATTTACTATAAAAACATGAAAAGAAGTGAATTAAAAACTCTTTTTTACCGTGACAAAGAACGAAATGAAAATGGTAAATTACTGTATTTATACTCTTTGTGTCCGTGTCGAAATAATGCGATTACTGCTCGGCAATCATAATCAAACTATCATCAATTGTTCCGATACATTGCCTGCAGGCGCCAATTAAGGTTTATTGAATGATGTCCCGACTCCGAGTGTATTATTTATCATTGTTATGATTTTAGGTAGCGTTAATTTCAGCCTCAATTAATACGTAGTTAGTGATGATGCTTATTTTCCTTTATGAATAAATGTTTTCAACGGTTATTGTCTTATTCTGGAAATTCGCCGGTAAGTTTGCCCCTTAACGGCTACAACAACTTGCTATGTTTTTGAAAACGGGGAGTTATCAATAATTCCCGGAACTCTTCGTTTATAGAGCTCCGAAGACGACGAATACTTCGTAGGAAACATTGTTTTTTAACTTGTGCCTCATGTTCGTAAAACAAAAATGGAACACTGACGTTGATGACCAACGGTTATATTACTGGCCAATACTAAAGTTTTTGTGTAACATATTTCTTCTATCTGTGCACAGAAGGAAGGGAGTAATTCCGCGAAAAGGACGGAAGTGCGTAACACGAAGCCGGGAAAGTGCGCACTATTTGATTTGACCAATGAGCGCGCGCGGTGCTAGAGTTGGCAGAAATTACCTTGACGAGGCCCCGCCACTTTAATGTTGCTTACTACCAAGGTGTGATGTCAGATGTTACACATCATATGGGACTACTGTAAGGCTCGCTTGTTTATTGATTTTGGACTTTTTGTAGAATATCCTTGTCCCGATGCACTCAGAGAAACAGGACACTTCAACGCAGCTCGTTGGAATTTAGATCCAAAACCGTTCTCATGTAAGTGCTCCTTCATTAAGTACCTACCGACTACTAGATACCACATAAAATAATTACCTGGCACCCAGTCTCCACATTGGCATACATGCCAGGCCTGACTGGCACATGATGGCACGAGAAGCTGGTCTCTGGCACGCTGTGGTATATCGGGAAGTCAACTCCTGGCGTGCCGGGGACATTGCGGAGGTCCTGTGGCTTCTCATGCTCACGGAGCGGCTTGGGGCGAACCACGGCTTGTTCGTAGTGGGTTTCATATGGATCATATTGCTGAAAACAAATGAATTTAGTGAGTATTTTAGAAGAACTTGGGAATGGGGAGGTTTTTGCCTAGCGAGGATAATATGCTAGCGATATTAGGTTCTAGTATCTTACCGCTGTGTAAATACGAGGTAAAGATACAGATATTTATTTATTAAAGCTTTGTGTACAAGTAAAAAAACTGGCCAAGTGCGTGTCGGACCACGCACAATGAGGGGTTCCGTAGTTGAGATGAATTAATCCCAAGATCAAACTTAACATTACAACAACAATATTGAGGTATTTACTATGTTATTTTAAGACCATAGACTTCTTATAGGTTTTCCTGTAATCTATGAGTAAAGAACCATTCTCTGCATTTTTTTCAAAAATTTTAGCTCAATAGTTTCGGAGAAATGCGGGGGGGAAATGGTCAATTTTCATCAATTTTCTTAAATATCTTTAAAAGTATTTAGTATAAAATTATAAAAAAAAATATTTTAGATCCTCGCAACAAGTCCTTTCATTTGATATGTCACACGGTTCAGTTTGCAAAACTTTTTATTTTCTAATTTGCCCCTAAACCCAAATTGAACCCTAAAAATACTGTACAAAGGCCTGAGGCATTTTCTACCAGTCGACTTTATGGTAATGAAGAGACAAAACATGGCAGGTGAAACAATATAGATAGTTCGAAAATACCTATAATTAAAGTAAACACAATTTAAAAGCGAATAAATAAATCATCACAATTTACACCTCGACATCATTGGTATTTCAAAGTGATGATTAGGGACTAACACATCAGCACTATTTGAATTTCCCAGAAATGATTTGATGTATTAATGGGGGCATGAATAGCTTTACAACTATCATAACTGTTTCGTAGAATTCGGTAGTAAAAAAGTAAACTCAACTCTAGTTTTGCAAAAGTCAAAATTCTGTGAAACATCGTTTGACCGAATATCCATTCAATGCTAGTCTGTCTATCTGTCTGGTACCTTTTCACGCCTTAACGGGTGAACGGACGATTATGCACACAGGTAGACCATGGCCCCTGAACCCATTTTACTTAACCTAACCTAACCTTAAAAGAGTGTCCGTGGAGTTTCTTGCCCGTTCTTCTCCATAGGAACCTACTACGGAATGAGCAAATAGCTTCATATTTCTGACTGATCGACCTCTTGACAATTCAAAAGTACCTGTAATTGGTTTATTTGAAATAAATACTTTGAGTTTGAGTTTAATTACAATGATGCCTTGAGCTGCGATCTCATTGTTTTTGTTTTATTTATTTTATTTATTCAGTACATAGTGTCATATCCGTCCATGACATATAAGGATCTCTTTTGTTGTAATTGTTTTGTTTTGTAATCCTACTAATATGGACTAAGTTGTCTGAAATAAAAGTTATATTATTATTATTATTAACCTTGTCAGAACTGAATAATCCTGGGACAGATTTTGATGCGCCTTGGCTTGAGTAAAGGGAGAATAGTAATGTCTTCAAAACTACAGTGATTTTAACTGTGACGGCAGTGGGACCAGTTCCCATACTTTTTGCCCACCATTCTTTGGCACAGAGATAGTTTAAATATCCTGGACTAAGACATAGGATACTTTTTATCCCGTTAATACGTTCACGTGGGATTATTTCAGACCTTCACGCTCTCGAAGCCGCGGGCAAAAGCTAGTCATTCTATAAATCTACTCTTCTAGTCATTTTCTTTTATTGTTGACATAAAATACACACTACACGACTCCATCGTCTCACTGCAATGTTACACAGTTAATCACTTTAACAGCTTGGACTTTATTAGAGCGCACAGTGGCACATTACTTGGAAGAAGTGTAAAATGTTACATTTTTAAAACGTAACGTAACTACTGAAGTTAGAAATACAAAATAGGTCATGGTGATACGAGAAGAATCCCAGCATAAGATTATTATTTTGATACTAATTGTAGGTTTAAGTTTTCTTTACAACCTCTACGTAAGTAGTATGGGTTCTCCGTGCCATGGACTGAATTAAAGGTTAATTATTTTTAATGAAAAGCTTTTATTTAACTTCACTTGTATGTATGTCCTGAAATGTTGCAATCAATATTTCACCCACTCCCACTGAAGCTATCGGGCTGAAATTTGGCATACGTGTTTGGATCTCGTGACAATGCATGATTAAAAGCTTTAAAAAAAAAAAATCCTTTATTCGTTGTGTATTCATTTCATTTTTAAATAGTTGAATAACAAAAAATTAAAATGTGGTCTGCCGGTGTAGGGAGCAGGGTCCAAGCTACCCTTGGTTAGGGCTCCAGAGACAGAAACCTGCTCATAATGCGAACCATATTATTATTACAATTAGGCGCATGGTAGGTACTACATATCTTCTGGTCTGGTATTAAATGCTGCCCAAGTTAGAGGCCGGTGACTAGTTTGAGTCCAACATTTTCTCCATTATTATTGTAATATTGAAATAAATTATTTCATTTTACACTAGCTGCTGCCTGCGGTTTCGTCCGTGTGAATCCTAAGTTACTCCTTAAAACATCAGCTATCCGCCAGTGAAAGTCCCGTCAAAATCGGTCCAGCCGTTTCGGAGATTAGCCAGAACAAACACACAGACGAACACACAAAAAATATTATTTGTTATAAGTACCGTACGAGTATATACTTTCATATGCATTTAGTAAAAAGCTCGTGGCTAAGTAACAACAGCCGCACTGGTCGATCCATCAGGTTAAGCTACGCTTGCCGGGGTTGGTCAGTGGATGGGTGACCATCTTTACATACCGAGACTCCTCCGTGTCTCGGAAAGCACGTTAAGCCGTTTGTCCCGGCTGTCATTCGTGGATCTTTGACAGTCGTTACGAGTCGTCAGAAGCCCGAAAGTCTCACACCAGTCTTACCAAAGGGTATCGTATTACCCAGTTACTGGGTTGTGGAGGTCAGATAGGCAGTCGCTCCATGTAAAATACTGGTATTCGAAAAGGCTAGGCAGATTGATTGATGCATTTAGTAAAAAGTTGTTATTCTGACATTACAAACAAATACTTCAATTTTATTTATTTGTATTTGTGTATATCTAGAGTTCTTTAATTACTTTGGAAGATAAACAAGTTGATTGAAAATGATATGCTAACATGGTATGGAAGTATACTATGACGACGGTCATCATTTTCTTTTTTGTAACTTTTTTGCATTTTGCCCGGGACAATAAAAATACACGAAAAATTTTAAGTCCATCAAGCTACTTCAGGAAAGCGTATAAAACACTTTTATAACATTTCAAATGTAGCCTGAAATTAAACAAGTTTCAGACTTATTTATATTCCCGTCCAGATGTCAAGAGTTTGATAGGACCGAAATTAAAGTTCACTCACCAAGTTACACGTTATGTGTTATTTAAATAAGTGTGCTATACTTAGACAGGAACCAACGACCGACCCTGACACTTTGATTTGAGGAAGTTATTTTATGGTTTCTTTTCTTTACATATTTTCTATTAAGATGTTATAGGTACCTACCAGTCTTGATAGGACTTCGAGAGTCTTAACTCTCTAAGTCGTTAATAATACTCAAAACAATGAAATTTTATGTTTTATGTAAAACTTCAGTGTTATCTTAGTGTTTAAGGTTTCGTTCCCGAAGGGTGTCAAATGGCACCTTATTACTAAGCCTCCGCTGTCCGTCCGTCTGTCTGTCAGCGTGTCTCATGGACAGTAATAAGTAGACAGTTGAAATTTTTATTTTAGTGTGGTTAGTGACTAACCTGGTGTCAGAGTTTTAATACCGCCCATGGGCCTCTGACTTGGCTTCACGTACTTCGAGATACAAGAAAAAGAAAATAAAAAGAAAGAAACATTGTTTATTCTGCACAAACAAAATATTATACGCACTTATAAGACCAAAAGATATAAAATACACACATACAAAAGTAAAGCCAAAGGCCTCGTATTCAACCAATAAATATAAATTATAAAATTAAAACAGTGTTGTTGTGATATCTCTCAGGGATGCCCGTTTCCTCACGATGTTTTCCATTACCGTTTTTGATGCAAGTGATAATTATACGACACGCACATGAATCTGAAAAGTCAGAGGTGCGTGCTTTGGGTTCGAACTCCAGACCTATGACTAGGCAGTTCGACGGTCACACCACTAGGCCATGGTCACTGAAGTTGAAATTTTTACAGATTGTGTATTTCTATTGCCGCTATAACAAGAAATAAAATAAGGTTACTATTTAAAGGGGGGATACAAGAAACTTCCTCTTTTTTTCCGGCGTTTTTTGCTAAATATTGTGCGGTGGTACGGAAGCCTTCGTTGGCGAGCCCGACTCGCACTTGGCCGGTTTATTATTATTATTTATTTATTTATATAAAAATTGCTTGCTGCAATTACAGTAAACACCAAAGCGCGCAGCAAGCCAACAACAACACTTCGCTAAAAAACTTCATGCAAACATTTAACGTTTTATGTAAAACTTCATTGTTTTGTGTAATTCAGGAACCTTACTACAGTAAATTGCTGACGATAAACATCATACTATTTATTAAGACTTTTTACAAATACATTTAGACTGATTAGAAGGAAGTATACTGAACTCGATACACATGTCGGACAAAATAACCTATTTTTGTTTCTTTCTCCAATTTTGTCGTTAAGCGTTAGCATTTTTGGGTCCTAAGCCAAATGCTTTCAAAGTCAAAGTCAAATAATTTATTTCAAATAGGCCCTTGTAAGGCACTTTAGAACGTCAACATTTACAAAAAAAATATTTGATTCTAGTCGCCCCTTCCAAAAGGTAGTTTTCGTATGAAGAAGAATGGGCAAGAAACTCCACCGTTACTCTTTTACAATATTTTGTATATGTAGGTACATTAGTTATTATAATTATAATTATGTGACGACGATGCACCTAAAAAAACACTATAATGTGTCTCAAATAAATTATTTATATCCGACAATTAAACCATAGTTGAATGCTATAGGAACCACGACTCTCTACAAGTCAGGGAGATTAATTACAGAGAACAAATCGTAAGTCAAATTACATAAGTACTCGTAATACGTCAAAAGCTATATCAATGGCCGACCCTGACACCGTTACAGTTTTTTTACGCGCACCTTTCGACACACGCTGTACCTATTTATGTAAGTGTATCGTTGTTGTTACATAAGGAGTTCGGGTTAACTTATATAGTTATTAAGTTTTGAATTGTTAAGTAAGCGGTGTTATTCAGGCCGTCAGCGAAAGTTTGGTAAATACTTTTGGGTGTAATATAATATGTGCTCGTGATGTGGAGTTAAAAGTAGTGGCTTGGGCTGAGCAGTGTAGGCTGCGCAGGCCGTTTTTTTTTTTTTTTACGTTGGGAATTTATCAAATAACTTCTCCGGAGGGCGTGTCAGACTCTTACTGACTAAAACCCACCCGTGTTCATTCAGTTGCCTGTACGTTGCCAGGGACCACGATATCCCTTTCGGACTTTAGTAGTTTAGGTAGATAATAATTGAAACAGCCGGATAGGTTTAATACATATACTCGTATTTATGTAGCAGAACACTCTGCTAGGTCGTGATCGTGGTTACTAATTGTGATATTGCAGCATCACTCTACAGACTATTTACAGTTGAGACCGCTCACAACGCTACAGTAGGAAATACTATCTGCTCAGAAACTGCGATATACCTACATGCATAATCATCATGCGTGCTTCATGAACGTTATCAGAGATAGCACCGGTATTCGATCACAATTAATAAAGGCAATGGCTCTTTTTTATCAAAAGTGAAAGTTAATTGATATAAAATTGAACTATCTACTATTTTTCTGTAGTTAAAAATATTTTAAACGTTAAAAACACCAATTAAGTACAGACATCGAAATCATAACAAAACCAATGAAAACATCAATCAACTATCAACAATCAACCGATCAACCTAATACCTAATAATTATCACTACCGTTGGTAAATAAATCATAGTCTAAATAGAGTTGTGTTAATTTCGCCACAATTCCGCGCCCGCGCAGCCGGTAGCCGGTGAGAGGGGATCGCACGCATGCGCCGTCTTGTCATGGACGCCCGGAGTTGCGCAGTAGTACCGAAAGTGCAACCGACTTGCTCGAATGAACTAGGTATTAGTAAGAACTGTCGTTTTGCTAAAATTGAGACCTAACAGGAAACTGTATAAAATATTATTATTCAATAAAAAAAAAATTAAAGGGCCTGGTTTTGAGCTCCTTTTAATGTCACCCCGTTTTTATCTATGTCACATTTTATAGGTAAAGTTGTCTTTTCGTACAAATTATCACCCAGTAACTGGGTGATAATTGTACGAAAACTCAACTTTAATTTTTGTCTTTGTGCAACTGCCGCACAAAGACAAAAATGTATGACCCACATTACGTAATGGACCACTAACGCTAATGATTTCATTAATTTCATCAAAGAACAATTAAAATAAAGTAAGTCGAATGTTGCTTGCTGCAACAAGTTAATGGAAGATTAGTATTTAATGACAGCTTTAAAAGTTAAAGTTCGTTTCTGCAACTGGCTGTATGCCTGTTCAAGCACGAAACCGAGAAGTATGGGGAGACCTTTACCCAGAATGGCTGATTCAGGGGTGAAAATGATGATGTCTGTTAAACCCCTTTCTTTAAAAGGCTCTCATAGACTTATGAAAAATGCCAAAGAGGACTCTCAACAGACTCTGTTAGACAAACTCTGTTACTCAATCCACATAAAAAGCCATCGTAACCATTTTTCATACGACCGTAACGAATAAGGTCCTGTAAAGGCTACCGTTATCTGATCGCCATATTATTGCCCTTGTACACTAAAAGAATAAATAGCCTGTCTAAATAGCCCCATTTGTGAAGCAGACATTGTTTTTATTTTTATTGCACAGCTTAATAGTATGTGTGCTATGTTAATTAACGGTAATGAAGGGAGTAAAAAAGTCATTAATGTTTTTGTACGAAGAAATTTTTATTTTGACACGGGTATGAAATTTCTAGTGGCTTTTAGGTACTTTTCTTGTCTTCCTGGAGTTTTTCCAGACCTTGCTAGAGAGATTAATATGGACCTTAGAGATAAATATGGTCCTATAAGATATATAATATCTTGTGATGTTATATCTTACGGGTTGATTATATTGAGAATTTGAATTTCTATTTTGATAATTATAGCCAGAGAAAATTTATATAAGGTAGATTTTTATGTTAATTTGGTCCTGGCTTATCTACATATTTGCTAGAATTAGAACAGTATCAATACCATTTAGACTAAGCTCAATGAGACTGGAATTTCTTCTTTGCAAACTCATCAATCTGCATCTGTAATATATAAACTCTATGGAACCCAATTAAAAAAAATGGTAATCTATCGCTTTATGGTCATTTGCCTCAGGTTAAAGCCTGGAGTACTCATGCTAGTACTGTCTGGCCATCGGGAGAATCGAGACAGAGTTCCTGACTGTCAGGAAGAACAGAAATTGTCCAATTGACAGGTTTCAGGACCTAACACTGTGGTAATCCAATAATTGAACCACATTTTTTTAGTTTGTTTACGTAGAAACACGTTAGTCTTTCTCTACGTTATTCTACTAAACAAACCACCTTTTGATTTATTTACTTATTGATATTCTATGACACATGTACATAACTCACTTTTATATTCTGTAGCATTGTTTACCTCTGTAAAGCATACTTTTAATGATCTCTTGTTTTAGCATCCAAATCGATTTTATATTATTAACTTTTCCCTTTTGTAAAAACTTTAGAATATTTATATTCTGACGTTTTCATTTAAACTGTCATCTGTCGTAATTTACTTTTCTAAAACATAGACAGAACACATCATAGATAAGTACACTCTATCTTCTCTCATAAAGTGGGTGTACACACTGAACCTTCGCAATAAGCATAGATCTAAGATTTCTCCTCTGTAAGCCGTTTTTATTAGTGCTGGTCATATCTAAATTAAGAATTAACTTGAATATGTTTTAAAAACGTTTAAAATATGACACAGAACGATAAAAACGGTCTTCATATTTTTGGAGGCTAGTCTTGTCTGAGCCCTCGGAGAGTCGTATTTTTAACTTGAGACGGAGTCACTGTTTTTATGCCCTTAAGTCTTATTTGTTGAACAGTTAGCTACTCGAATATTAGTCTCTTAAAACTAGCATAACTAGCGTGCGCGAGTGTCCTAATTTTATTGTGTAATTTAAACTATCGATACTGAGTGGATTATGTCAATAAACATTCTAATACTGTGTACCTGTGTTTAATTCGCTCGGCTATCCTGCCTAGCCCTGTAGGAGGTGCTCATTTCTAACGAACTCTTAACCACGCGGCGTGAAACGCCGCGAGCACACGCACACGAAGGCCTCCGACGCTATAGACGACGTTACTCTCCGAGAGAGACCTCCGCCGTCACCTGTGACGCTAGCGCGGTCCTCCCGCTAGGTGAGGCGCCTCAAAGCGCCTCCATCTACAACCTCTCAACCTCCTCTCCGTTCCACAGGGTGGATAATTCTCAGCCCAGCCTCCTCCACGCTGCCTGCGGCCTGCCTGCCTGCCTGCCCACCTGTTCCACTGCCTGCCTGTTCCTGCCTAACCCGAGCCTGTCCTGTGTCCTAAACTTACCTTTACATTTACTAATTTTAACTTTAATTTTTAATACCTTTTTATTTTAATTTAATTTGTGACCTACGTTTCCCTCCACGGAGGAAAACGTAACGTTACAACACCTGTCAATTGGACAATAATTTTCTAGTAGGAATAAGGATCAAATTTGCAAAACACATATTCGTTAGTATGAAACCGACCGGTGTCAAGAACTCATTCTCTCAACGGCCGGACTGTAATAGCATAAAAGCATACGAATTTCGAGCAGATGCTACCTACTACCACACAATAAGCATGTGTTTAAGAACAAAGTATGATCATTTTACATACACAGAAAGCATGCTATAAATAAGCATGCTACTTGCTAGCAAACAAGCTTATGTATTCCAGGCTTTATACCTAACTTCGTGCCAGTAGGTACCTACTTTTAAAGTATTAGCGATTTACTAAAGCTCCATGTGGGTCGAGAAAAAAGAACATTTCTTATCCAACTGTAGGTGTCGCAAAAGGCATCTTAAGGATAAAATCAAGTCGTGAGTCAGCAATGACTCCCAGTCTGCTAATAACAATAATACAAGCGAAACGTGATAATTACGGCAATATAGGCCTTTCGTGTTAGAGGTCACTGAGGACCCCAATTGGAACAGGTAAAAGAAAGAAAGTTAGAAGCTTGCACGCTGATAAATGACAAAATACCATTATAAGACCATTAACGTCATGATGTCAAAACAAACAAAAACTGCAGTTTAAGAGCGCTTATTCTGAAAGTGGGCAACGTTGCAAATAGATGTCAAATATTTCGCTGTTTTGATTAATTTGGCAATATTACTGCATGGAAATATGAAATTTGGCTAACTAGTGAACTAAAATATTGTTAATGAAATGCAATAATTAATATCGTGTATATTTCGTTTTAGATGTAAAAAAAAGTATTTGGAAACTTTCTAAATGGCCCTTTTTACTCCTATAACGGTTACAACATCAAATTCAGTGGCAATTCATTATTAATATTCTAGTTCGCTAGTTAGCCAAATTTTTTATTTTCACACAGTAATATTGCCAAATTAATCAAAACAGCGAAACATTTGACATTTATTTGCGACGTTGCCCACTTTCAGAATAAACGCTCTTAAGTAAATTAAATCTACAATAATATTCCTCAAAGAGAAAGTTTACAAAATAGGTCTTTACCCAAACAACTACTCTTACTAGAACATTTTGCAATGCTCAGAACTCAGAATTTCCTAGGTAACAAATTCTGGTATTAGACAGAAATTATGTCGTAATTGCGTCATTCTCATTTGAGTTATTAGGTCTCGGTGTAAGACTCTAGTAAATACCTAAATAGACTTCACTGGAAGCCTTATTTAATATAATAAAGTTCTCTAGGTCTAATTACTTGTAGTTTGCTCGAGGGCAGATTTTTGTAGTGATGTTAATTTCCTACAGCTTGATTTTTTTTGCCGTCAGGCTACTTACTTAAGTATATTGATATTATACTTAAGTAAGTAGGCATTTTATTTTATTTAATATCTTACCTGAACGTATACGTTTATTATAATTTGGATTAGAATGTTTTGAGTAACAAACCGTAATGCGACAAGATTTTATTTCGACAGTATGGAACTCTGACATGTCTTCATTTCGACAATACTTTAGTTCGAAATACCTTAACGGGAGCCGTCCACCGCGAGCTAAACTAAGTAAGTTAGCAGTTAATTTAGCTTAGCTTGCCAGTGTTTCATACATGTGGGTGGACTAACATGTAAAATCATCCTTATAAAAAAAAAATTAAAAAAATTTAAAATCATGCTTAATTCCGACACTACTGTACTCCGACAAAGCGTTAAACCTTCTAATTATTTAGAATCGCGATAAGTTACTTAATAAAATTAATATTCCGTAATTTTTGTAGGTATAGAAGTTCACTTCATAAACCGCTACATAATCATTATACCAGGGCAATAGTATAGAGATCAAATAAATTCAAAACGTTATAATGCCAATTTCACTAATGAAACTTTTCGCGATTAGCACATTTAATCCGCGTTCAAGAGCTGTCAGTGTCAATATTCCACAACAATGATACCACTGACAGCCCTTGTATGCGGTTTAGATGTGCTGATCGCGTTCAGTTTCATTGGTAAATTCCACGATCGTCAGTCCCTACGCTCTCACTTCACAACTCCACAATTCAACTTCATAAAGTCACATTAAAACGAAATATACATAGATTCAGTACAGCATTATTAAAAAGTATATCAAAGAAATGAAGTGAAAAGAAAAAAATGTAACAATTATAAAAGTGATTTCATTCTCTGACGGCTACAGAGTCCCCTAGGACTTCGCCGAGGACTTTGCTATTTTTTTATTACTTATTCAGATATTTTAAAACGTGCTCTCCATCCAACGTTTAATTTCAAACTTATGAGAATAAGAACTTTCTTCTTAAAGTTTTTATTACTATGAATTTATAATATCAGATTTTAATCCATTCTTTTGGGGTGCCGTAGTAAAATAGTTAGAATTTTTCAATACATCTACTTATATTTTAACCGCATGTTATTAAAATCTAACACACAAAAATTTTACTAAGATTTTTCATATTCATACTCATTTATTTGCATTCCATATTGTAGAAAATGTGTTACATAAAGCTAGGTACAAAAATATGGACCCTGTAAGGACTCAGCATGAGGATAAAATGCAGAGAATATGATGAGATTTTCAAATAAAAATGAAGGTATGTAATGGCTCATTCATATAAATTAATCGTGCACCATGACAACATCAGTTGCTGAACTAGATCATTTAATAACTTCGTTTGATTTTTGTCTATTTCTTTATTTTGGGGAGCAAACGGCCGTGACTTACGAGTTGTAGATGGTTTAAACACAAATAGGTGCTTAATTTCATTACCACTGCTCTCAAAACGGTGAAGGAGAACATCGTGAAGAAACGTCCTAGAAACAAAAATTTGACATGTGACATCTACCAACCCGCACTGGGCCCGCGTAGTGGATTACGGCCCACTCCCTCTCACATAGAGGAGGCCTGAGTCCCAGCAGTCGGAATATTATAGGCTGATTCTGCTTTATTTTAGAAAACAATAAAGGTTCTACAGAACCTTTATTTTACGCTTGGTCTGGCACGCACTTGGCATATTTTTTAAGACGTCTGACTTTGTTAGTTTCACGCACAATATAGCCATTATTTACTATAAAATTAAAGCCGAATGAATTTGATGTTTTTTTGTTTAAAATCTAGAATGACTGCGAACTTTTAGAGCGTTTATTCTGAAGGTTGGCAACGTCGCAAATAGATGTCAAATATTTCACTATTTTGATTAATTTAGCAATATTACTGTGTGAAAATAAAAAAATTGGCTAACTAGCGAACTAGAATATTGATTATGAAATGCAATAATTAATATCGTAACACCGAATGTTTAGTTTTAGATGTAAAAAAACTATTTGGAACCTTTCCAAATGCGTTTTTTACACCTTAAATGGGTACAATATCAAATTCAATGTTATAATTGCAATTCATTATTAATATTCTGGTTCTCTAGTTAGCCACATTTCTTATTTCTATTCAGTAATATTGCTTTAAGAATCAAAACAGTTAAATATTTGACAGTTATTTGCGACATTGCCAACTTTTAGTATAAACCCTCGTAACGAAATTCAGAAAGTTAATTTACTATCGACACCTTCACAGCGACTTATTTTATTTTGCATCACTTTTGTACAGACCTAATCGAAAATTGTCGTTTACTAGCAAGCTGGACGACGCCACTGCGTCTCTTTGACAGCCTTTTAAACGACACAATAAGCTTAATTACTTAGCTAAACTTAATAAACCTCTTAAAATAAAATAAAAAATATTTCAGCAGCTCTAGAAGGTGCGAATTTGCAAAATTACTTCTGAATACCAATTCTTGAACCGAACTAAGTTACAAACAATTTCCACTTTGAGAGGCTTGATCAAAGAAATAAAACTAAAAAACAGGCCTTCCTCAGACTTGCCGACGAAAATGAGAGTAAATTTAACCATCAGTAATTCTCCTTTGAAGGCCTCCTGGGAGCTCAGTAGAAGGGAAAATTGCAAAAGTTAGCGTTCCCCTATGAGGGGCCGAGCAACTAGTTATTGTACGTTCGCGAGTGGTCCAGCCTTTTATTATATTATTGTAATATCTGTACTTCAAACCTTTGTAACTAAGTTCGCCTTTGAACTATGCAGCTATTTGGAAGTTTGAAACGTTATTTCGGTCCATTTGCATGTTAATATGAAATATTGTTAATGGTGTTGAAATTTAATTTGTAAAGTCTTTGCCCCCAATTGACTTCGCTTTTGACGCGATAATAATTTCTTAGCAAAATTGCGTCAAACGACTATTAAATTAATACCATATTAATTAAACAACATTCATATTAGCTTAGTAGGCTTTCACTGACGACATAAAACAGTGATAGCCTAGTGGTGTGACCGTAGAACTGCCAAATGATAGGTCTCGAGTTCGAACCCAAGACACGCATTTTACTTTTCGGATTCATGTATTGTGTGTATTCATGTACGTATTATCACTAGCTTCAAAAACTGTGAAAGGAAACATCGTGAGGAAACCGGCATGCCTGAGAGATATTTCTCGGCGACATGTGAAGCCAAGCCAGAGACCCCTTGTCGGCTTTAAAAACTCTGATACCAAGTTAGTCACTCAAAAAGAGAAGAAGACTGGTGACCAACATCGATTAACTTTTACAAAGTGCCAATAACTTGTCATTATTCTCAGTACTTTTTGCAGCTAAAACATCATTCAATACAAAGAGTCGTTCTATGAAAACCTCCGAAAATCCAGACACTGTCTCTCTCCTTAAAAATAACAAAACGTCACCCGAAAAACACTAGACGGACGAAAACAAACCAAATCCCAGCAGTAGACCTTGACAAATAGTACTATTGACTCGGCCAGATGTTTGCGTGCAAATACTAACAATATTTGATGTTAGGACACATGTCGTAATCGCAATGTCTATTACCCGTGTGTCTTTGTGAATACACACGTGTCGTTTCAGGACTTTTTGTCTTTTTGATAGATGATTTAATAGCCCCAAGGCAGTTATAACCAAATATGGTTTCTAACTGACAGATACGATGATTAAAATGAGTACTAGGAGCTTATTTACTAAGTTTATTGTATTATTAGTAAAGTTTAGTTGTTTAATTACATCTGCTGATCGTAAGGCAGTCAATAGGTAAGGCAAAGTTAATACCTCTTACAACACCAATTTCCCAACAAACTTCTGTACCTGCCTTAAAACGACTTACCATACTGCATTCAAAGAATGAACGACCTTCGTTCTTAACAAAAAAAAACTTTCCCACGCTCACTATCATCCAATTACCGCACAATAAGGCTTATGTCACAAGTGTACACTTACTTGCAAGTACGCGGCATCAGACACGAGCCCACACAGAAGCGCGCCAGTGAGCGCCCTCAACACAGCTTTACCCATTTCCCCACACATTTTGACAAAATAAACTGACAGCAAAATGAACTAACTGAACGCAAGTGTTGCTGTAACTGTGTAACTAAATGAAGTAAGGTGCATAGGTGGTCGCCCCACTAAGAAGCAGTGGCGGCCCGTGGTAGGGTGGAAGTTTATGAAACAGTTGAACGACCAAAGACTTGTCAAATTAACTTGTTTGTATTGCGAATTTGATTGGCGTTGTTTGGTGTATTTACATGTTTGATTGAAGGTGACAGTTTACAGAAGTAGCGTGAATGAGTCTTTAGTTTTATTCGCGTGTCCAAACTCAAATTCAAACTCAAAAAAAATATTTTCATTATCATCATTTACAGGAATCACAGTCTGGAATTTCTCTGTAGCAGCCCGGAGTCTGGATTTGTGCCCGGTTGATAGTATCAGGCTCACCCCCTATTACATGGGACTTAAACATAACTGGCGAAATGTGGGTGTACAAACTACAGGTACACCTCTGCCCACCCTTCAGGGAAACAAGGCGTGATGTTATGTTGTTATGTTTACTATTTACTGGCAGTCGGTCAGTTAGTCAGAAAGTTGAAGCTTGTTGCCCATTCCAAAACGTAGATCTCTAGAACGGGCAAGAAACTCCAGAGACACTCTTTTAAATATAGATATTACAATATCCTGGGTACATTATTCTTGTTGCTTCTATTTGTGAAAACAATGTAAAAAAAAAACAAAAACAATCCAAAATATGCCCTGGCAGATAGGAAATGACCAGTCACAACTGACGTCACCCGTTCATTTGGAAATGCCATTGCGCAATAGCAACCTAAAACAAAGAATTCCATATTGGGTGTAGGTCACCTCAAAGAGCCGTAATTAAAGTGATGCTTAGAAAGCCTTTTAGGTTCCCGATAGATCTGCTATACAACCAATTTTCGGTTCTTCGAGTACGTCAACTATACATACTCAGTGCCGCACTGCATGCACACAAATCTACTAAAAACAGACCTGACTACCAAAGCCTGCTTTCAAAACGTATCTTACACGTCCCTCTTCCTAATGCAAACAGTCTTCTGGCCCGACGGTGCCCCTCATACTCACACACTCATATCTACAATAAAATAAGCAAGCGCTGTAATACTAAAGGTCTTAACACCCACTCGTATAAAAGAATGATAAAAAGTTGGCTTCTCTCCCTGTCATACAACAACACAGAGGATATAGTGAGTTAACACCAAAATATATAAGCAAGTCATTCACTCAAAACTCACACCTGCAACTCACCACCACACCCACACTCACCCACACACTAACACACTCACACTCTCACACACGCACACTATAATATTATTTAGAATTATTTTATTTTGTTCAATTTATTTCACACACCTTTTAACACTTTTTTAACACCCTGAAATAAAATTTAAGCTAACACAAAAATATTTCGAATTAAAATTTAAGATCACGCAACTCAGGCCCCCAAGATACAGGCGCTGCCTAGTTTGGGGACCACTGTTTTAATACTTTGTTAAATATTCTAGTTACAGTAAGCATACAATGTCATTACTTATTGAAATTTATTTTGTAACAATGGACCAATAAATTATTCTTATTCTTAATTGAAAATTAGCTTGTGTTCCTCGCTTTTATAAAAGAAAAATCTATTATTTTATCACGATAAAATCGTGTATTCCAGAGAGTATCTTTCAATAAATGAACTTTTTCATATTAAAAATTAACTTTAATTTTTAATTTTCAATATAATGCGGAAAAAAAGAGTCTATGTTGTGTCTAGTAATATTATTTCGTACTCGCGTGCAATATTTCATGCGTTAAAATATTATATTTCAATTATCAGAAAATTACCTAGTATTTTCAATACTCAATATTTATTTGCATTTCACAACTATGATTTTCGAGCAGCGAATAAAATAACTCGTCCAGTTAATAAAAACATTGAAGCACATGTTATTAAATAAATATTGCTTGTACACGAAGTTATATTTTCCACTTTTTATTGTAAACATGTGAACAAAATGTACGAAAATATTTCCTTTATTATTTAATTTAAACACTATTGCCATTTGAATTCCGATTATTTTACTGACAACTCCGTTAGTAAATATTCTGTATTAAATACCAAATTCTCAAAGTGAGAATCGAAACCAGCCCCTTAAGTTCTGAGTTGAGCTACATGATTACTGGACAGGTCCACTCAAATCTGTGTGGTTATTTCCTCAAAAGACCATCTTAGGCACTTATCTGCATGGAGATGCCCCGGGCGTCGGGAGTCGCGAGCCGACTTCCGGCCACCGTAGGCGCGGGCTTGCGGACGGTGGGCAATGGGTAGCCCGCCGTCCGATTAGGACCAGGCCCGGGTCGACGGCGCGTTGTGTTCTACGCGCGCCTCAAAGAGATGTCAGCACCAACTGACGGGGTCCGTAAGGGCCAATGCCTGCCAGGGTTGCGAGTTTGTCCGAAAGGGATATCGTGGCCCCGGCACACAGGCAACGGAAGGAACACGGGTGGGTTTTAGTCAGTAAAAGTCTGACACTTCCTCTCGCTCCGCCCAGAGCGGGAGGAGTCAGTGAGTTGATGACCTCCAAACCAAAAAAAAAAAAAAAAAGGCACTTATCTGTATGGTTCTCATATGGCCTGCCTAACATTATGTCTGGACTTTAAAAGAGTATAAAATAACCTTTGAGTTAGTTTCGGTCTTTCTTCTCAGAATAGTCGAATAGGACACACCGAACTCATCTAGTTTTAAAACATAATTTATTTTTGTCCTGTAAAAGTGTTTCTTTTTTCCAATTAACAAAAATAAATATCATTTAATTGTGTAATACAGACTTCTAATGAATTCATTTTCATAAATATTCCGCCTTATTTTTAAAATTCGTGTTCACAATACCCTACACAAGTCAATGGATATTATTGAACTGCCAAAAGGAGAACGATTGTCACTAGGAGTGTGTTTCGCAATTAGGCTGTCAGCACGATCAAGACCTGATCGAGAAGGTGGTGGTTCTTTACGGTTACATAAATAAATGAAATAAAATAAAAAATATACCGTCTTTAGTTCAAATACAGTAAATATCATCTGAACTCACGAGTCACTAATTAAAAGACAAAAGAGGTGTCCATCGAGCTTTTCCATAAAATAAGGTTTAGAAAATAATATCAGCAGTGCTACACCGATGTTCAGAACACATCAACGGAATTACACTATCGATAAAAGCATTTTTTCTGACGGTCCGTTGAAAACTCGTGTGACTATATGTACTCTATATACGTAAACTCCAGCACTTTGTGATTGAGTTTTTTGTGTACAGTCACGAGCATAAATCTACTATACATTGTAACAGCGAATCAATTTTCACGCCTCCCCCTTAAGACCTAGGCCAGATATTTTTTGATATTCGGATAGATCATGACTAGAGATTAAGATATTCGGATACATATTTACCTAATGTCAATTTGTAAGTGGCTGCTTAATTTTTGTTTTTCTTAATATCAATCCCGGAATTCCATAAAATCCGGGAATGAAAAACTAATCGTATACATGGTATGGAAACAACTTATCAGCCCTCTTATGAAAGTTACTATTGCGGTGTTAACATACAAATTGATATACCTACTGTAAACATTTTTTTACGAAACTCAAGGCACCGAGTTGTTAGTCGCTATGTGCTATGCCAATTTAGCAACCTACTTTACAACATTAGCTAGCATAGATTCTATAGTCAAAAAGTACAAAATTTATCAATTTTCGAATCACGAGATTTTTGCGATCGATACAAAAGTGCATTCCATATTAGCCAAAACCTGAACGTAAGTAAATATACATTCGATTCTACAATACGAACTTTAAATCTGTCGATCCCGGAATCCCGGGATTTTTTCGATACAAAAGTACATTCCATAATGGCCAACACCTTAACTTTAGGTAAATATGCATCCAAATATCCGATCTTTAATCATGACCTAAAGGGGTGCCATAAAGAATATGAATTAATAATCTCGACTACTTCAAAAGTTATGCAACAACGCCAAATTTCGCAGGTATTCTGGTACCTTTGCGCAAGATTCAAAAGCGATTTTCTCCAAAAGTAATATATCTTATGGTATTCTCGAAATCATAATATTATGAAAAAGTCCTTTCTCAGAGATGCAATTTTTTTCCCGAAAATCACGAAAAAAATGCTTTGGAGTGTTGCGTTACTGTAAAGTATTTATGGTCGTGAATGTATACAAAAAAAAAATTTTCATTGGATTAAGACAATATTGTTTATTCTATCTGTGAAAGCCGTCAATATGAACGCGGGATCGGAGTGTTGGACAAATCTAATGCATGGAATAGCGAATATGTGGAATAAAATATTGTAGTGGTTTTGTTTGATTGTCTGTATGAATTGTATAAAAGGCATGGTAGATGGTTTGAAGCTTTAGATTTTGCATGGCTAATAATCACTTTTAATAGAGTAGGTACAGCGGGCTTCAGAGAAACCTCACCCCATTGCTTGATTTTTACATTGCTAGGGGGTGAAATTTTTCTGGAGCCCACTGTACATACCTATTTGTCTTGTTTCTTTCTATTATAAGCTCCAGTAAGCGAAAGTGCGTTCATCAAATCGAGCTTAGAAAATTGTGAATATGCACATAATTAATCCATTAAGCCTTACATAATCCTATATTTGAATTCCTCGTTGGTCTAGTGGTCGCAAGCGCTACAGTTACTGAGGTCCTAGGTTCGAATCCCGAGTCTTTCAGACTATTTGAGACTACATGATACTTTAAGAGCTCATATAATTGTTTGGATTATTTTATTTGACTGTCAATTTATTTTAATTTAGTTTTCATTTATTGTTGACATAATCTACTCATTAAAATGTTTTTATTTTATGAGTTGTATTGCAATTTGTGGTAATGTAAGCCGCCACTTCTTCTTCCCAGCTTTAGCACTAAGAAGAGGTAAAGGGTGGGCGTTTTTGGGGGACTGTCTTATGTAATTTTGACGTTCGAAAAGTGCTGATTCTCAGCCTAGTTTGAATAATAAATGACTTTTGAATTTTGAATTGGGTTCAGCCCGGGATCTGGATTTGTGCCCGGGTGAAGGCAATAGGCTCGCCCCCTATTACATGGGACTTACACATAACTGGCGAAATGTGGGTATACTATTAGGTAGGTACATCTCTGCCTAATAAATGCCTTCGGGGATTACCTAATGTTATGTTGTTGTATGTAATCCTATATTTACCTGTGGGATTAACGATATAGTCGATGTCATGGTTAGGTATCGTGAAAGATGTTGCAATACTCGTATTACATTATTAAATTAAATATTAATTTTGAATACTAAAGCATTTTGATTTGTATTGAGATTGAATAACTTTTGCAGTCTAAATCGCGTTTTATTCATACAAAGGATGAATAAAACGAAATAATATGCATATAATTACAGGTCATAAATCACTACGCCCGGTCGATACGTAATCGAGTAATGAGTAGAAAATATTGTAGGTTTATTCAAAGACTATCGATAATCTTTGCGCAAGCGTCGATCGAACATAATTCTCGATGAATTGCGAAATATCCTGACAAATATTACACGTTTAATCCTTTTTTTACTTAATGATGTTTTATCGACGTCCATTCATCATAAAATTAGATGGTATTTTTTTGTTTTTTATTCAGGCTTATTTAATAGTGGTTAACACCACTGTAGCACCATAATGTGTTCAGTGAAGTTCATATTGTTATGGTAATTTCTACTGCATACAATTTTCAATCATCTTCATATACTTCCGTATATGACGCTGGAGCCGCACCGGCGCGAACCGCAAGATAAAAAAAACTCAGAATATATCATAGCGCGTTTAGGGTGCTGTTGAGGCTGCCCCGCCACTGCAGCGCATCAGGAATGTTTGCGGACGCATGTGGATTGTTTCTTTGTCACAATGCGTAAGCGCTGGGCGTCCCTGTGTGTGGGGCGGCAACAACAGTATCCTGTCTCTAATTTCGAGCAGACTGGACTGTCCGTACTTTTATTGCTGCTGCGCCATTTCCCATGGAACGGTGCAGCTCCGATGAGCGTCGGACAGTAACGCCTCTGTGTATATTATACAGGAATTTGTTTAGGATGTAGATAAAATTATCTTAACTACTAACATAGGATAAGTTAACTAACAAATGAGTCACGGTTACATGAATAAATAAAATTGAATTGAATAGTGCGTGTAAAAACTATGCGGTGGCGCGGCGGTGCAGTGCATGGGTGATATTCATACGTATACACAAACATGCGGTACGGCACCGGCGCCGGTGCGGCTCCAGCGTGATATACAGGATGCCTTTGTGTCGATGGCACTGACTATAAAATGTGTGGCTGTGTATAAAATGTTGTTGGCCCAAAACTTCGCCACTTCCACGACGTCGTTGGTGGCAGCACAGAACTCACTTTGGGTGCTTTTTTGGGGACACTTCTCAGGGCAGGTTATGTGGTAACTATTTAAAAAAAATCTTTAATTTAGGTAAAACATAGTTTGCGACCAGCTCCACGTACACACCCTGCTGCTGTACCGTCATTATTGATTATGTATCAGTTTTAAAACTCCTACCTCCTCCATACCTTTAGGTATATTAGTTTTAAAACTGATACATAATCTACACTCCAGTCTCCAGTTCAGGAACCGGAACTTAAATACAAATACAAACCTTTATTAAACCACAAGATCTATAATCTTTATCTAACTCAATAAAAAAACGAATTGCAGTACATCAAATAAAAACAACGAACATAACATTACGTTAGTTAGCGCATTAGAAAATCATTTGATAACAAACGCTTTCAGTTTTCACGGGCCGCTGCGTGTGCGCTGGCCGCGGGTTTCCCGACGTTCAGACTTAATTGCTCCCGCTTTGTATTGTACTTAATGTTTTAATTGTAATTTATAACTTTTTGTTTATAGGTACTTACTTATGTTATATGCGTCGGAAATACGTTACTGAGTTGACTAATCGGGACGCCAGCGCCGCCTAGCGGCGCTTGACACGGTCTACATTACAACAACATAACGCTCGGACCAGCCGGAGCTAAGCAGAGTTCGTCGGTGGCGGTCAAGCAGTGAACAAGTTCGTAGCGCGCGCACAAGCGCGTTCCGTGTTGTGTACCTACATTGTGTGCATTGCTAGTATAATTAATTTGTTCGTAAATTATAATCTGATATGAACTGTAAACGGTTTTCCTATTGCTATGTGGGTACAGTATATACTATATACAGTATATACTATACTGTGGGTACAGTACGCCCACAGTAGTTAAAATATGGATGATGATAACGAAAGAGACACTTTTCTTCGTTATAGATGTAGGTATAATTATAAGTTACGTGGTGTGATTATATACCTACGTAGCTTTATATGCTGTTAATGCCTCATACAGTCCATACACTTACCTCTACATATTTTTTTTTTTTTTTTTTTTTTTCAATTTAGTTTTATATATTTCTCTATCTATGGCTTATGAGCCATAATCCATGCTGCTAATGAAAGTCTTTCTGGCTATCTGTCACCTTTTCACGCTTCAACGGCTGAATGGGTTTCGATGAAATTTGACAGACAGATAGACCATGATTTTGGTTAGGACACAGGTTACGTTTTATCTCGGGGAAACATTTCCGAACACCACGCGGGCTTAGCAGTGGGCAAAAGCTAGTAATATACTCGTATATGTCGGAAAGACGTTACTGAGTTGACTAATCGGGACGCCAGGACCGCCTAACGGCGCTCGATAGAATCTACAACACGTACCGGCTGGAGCTAAGCAGACTTCATGGATGGCGGTCGAGCAGTGAAGACGTTAAGAAACTGTCGCGCATTCCGAATATTTGTGTCGTGTACCTACAGTGTGTGAATTGCTAGTGTGATTAATTTGATCGTAAATTATATTGTGATCTGAACTGCAAACGGTTTTTCTATTGCGGAATAACCAATACTACCCACAGTACGCCCACAGTAATTCAAATATAGCTGATAATAACGACAGAGACACATACCCTCCTCCGTTACATAAATTACTGATATATTTAGTCGCAACATCTGTAAGAAGCTGCCGCAGTAGGAAAATGTAAGGCGAAAATTAAAAAAATCACACACATAATAAAAATATATAAACATTACTGGCGAAATGTGGGTGTAATACACTTCTGCCCAACCTTGCGGGAATACAGGCATTATGATATGTTATATTAAACATACCTACCTATAATAATTATGAACACACTTGCTTTTTGTACCGTAAAATAAGAGTCTAATTTTTTATGAAATACGAGTATTTCCAAACCGGTTCTGCACTCTTCTGTGTAATTCATCCAAAATAATTTCACAAAATTAAACGTGGATGTTTATTACTCTCAAAGGACAGATGGAAAAAAATCGCCGAAAGTTAGCTGATATTCTGAAAACATACATTACTTTTATCTCGCTTGAATACATAGTTCCCTTGAGGACGGATTGGTTGAAATATTACATACACGATACTTATTTTAAATATTTAATTGGTAGGCAACAATTGTGGAATTAAGGAGACAGTTTTTTTCCTAAAATGGGTTGAACAAGTAAATAACTTATGAAGGAAAATAAATACATTTACAAATTATAAATCATACAATTCTAACATAACATACTATGACACCTGTAATACTCGAAGGGTTAGGCAGAGGTATACCCCGCCAGTTATATGTTTAAGCCCCATATCATAGGGGGCGAGCCTATTGTCCCCAACCAGGCACAAATCCAGACTCCGGGCTGCTACTGAGAAGTTGCTGATGGAAAAGCCCAATAACATTTTGCAGGACCTGGGCATCGAACCTAAGACCTCATGCTCAGCAAAAGCACTTGCGATCAATGCAATTCTAAATCTATATAAAATGAATTGACAATAAATTCTAGTTACCAAGGACTATCAATTTTTTTTTTCGAGCATCATTGTTCATAGTCTTGATAGCTTGGGATACACTATCGAGAGAAAACTTCCGTCACCAGTGAATATTTTTGTTTTATTTTTTATATCTTTAAGCCGGCAGAACTCTTTAAAAAAAGTATTAGGAACTATAGAGCTCACCACTGATCACCGAAATCAGATTTAAAATTTTAATTTTGGAAAAAAAATATCTGCTAACGGAAGTTAGCAGAGCATATTTTCATTCGACTTTTTTCAGGCAAATAAGCCAGAACAATTTTTTTAAAGTATAAGGAACTCTAGAACTCAGCCGAATGCCAATAGATCTCACATTTTATTTATGCTCTGCTGGGAAATGATCTGCCAAGTTCGCGCACATGTCGTCAATGGGCTGACATGACAAATGAATGTTGCTAAAGTTACGGTTTTCTAGGTGGCCCCCACATAACGGCCGCAGTGACGACTGTCATAAAAATGATGGCAGCGGGGCTTGACTTTACGGTGTCAAAAATGCTCTCTAGTAAACCACCCCAACTTACTTTCACAGATAACATTTCAGTGACGTCATTTTCCGGTAAATTGCGGACGCCATGTGGTTACCACCGGTCTTCTAGGAAACCGTAGTATTACATCAGTCAACACACAAGTATTGAGTGGTCACCTCTGCCTAATATTTCATCCGAAAGACGTCCACTGCTGGGCAAAGGCCTCCCCCATGCACCGCTACTTCAACCGGTTCTGTGCTCCCCGCATCCAGCGGATTCTTGCTGCCTTCACAAGGTCCTCGGCTCACCTTGTGGGAGGCCTTCCAACGCTACTTCTTCCGGTATCTTTGGGCCCCATCGGCCATCTGTTCTGCGAGCAATGTGCATACGTGGCCTTGACCGCTAGCGTAGCCAAGGGTAGGTGGGCCACCGGGCACTAGGGGCCATTCGTTATTGGTGCTTGTCAATTTGGGGTTTGCCATAATCGCCACGCTTGGCAGGCGGGTTGGCGATCGCAGTATGTTGTCAAAATGCCTAGAAAACACTGCTGCCCATTCATTAGTAAGTCCCTTAGTCGCCACGACACCTACGGGAAGAAATAGGGTGGTACTAGTCTTTTAGTCCAGCACCACAAGGCACCGCCGCCGCCTTTGGACATCTATAATACCAGAGGCTTCTCAGGTCGTTGCCCACCTATTATGAGACAACGCACCCATGAGACTCTCTTCAAACTCTTACTATAACAACTAAAAAGCACTCAAATATAGAATTATCCTAAAACAAACTTCATGCACTTCTGTTCAAAGTCTTTGAACCTTAATCAAAAGTATATAACCACAAGAGACATAAGTTTTTAACATTAATTTGAAGCTCAAACACAAACTTATGTTAACAAAATCGCTTAGGAATAATTTAGTTACTTAAGTACTAAAGTTGTAAAGGGATCCTATTTACTAAATATCAATTTAGTATAATATGAACTGAGTGAACATGTGAGCCAAAGAACTGTGCAGGCACTTAATGCATTTACATTTTAAGTTTTGAGCTTTATTTTAAGGACTTATAGAATTTCACGTAAAGCAAAATTCTAAGTTACTTACTTTTTGAGCTCACATAAAGCATAGCATATTCAGCTAATAATGTTCCCATTGCTGGGACTCAGGCCTCCTCTCTTTGAGAGGGAGTGGGCCGTAATCCACCACGCGGGCCCAGTGCGGGTTGGTAGATGTCACATGTCTTGGAATTTTTGGTTTTGAGAGCAGTAGTGATGAAATAGTTTACACAAAGTAAAGCGCCTGTCCGGGTTCGAATCTACGACCTACAACTCGTAAGCCGCGACCGTTACCACTGGAAAACCACTGCTCACATTTGAACATACGTATAAACTACTTTTAGTAGATACTGTCGATTGTGTGCGTCTGTCACAAAAGACAAAAAAAAAAGTGTGACGTGTTTACAAAAATTATGACTGTTGACTTTAAAGAGTCTTAACTACATTAGGTGTAATGTAGTTAAGACTCTTTAAAGTCAACAGTCATAATTTTTGTGAACACTTTAAAGGTGCTGATAAACTTGAGCATTCTCCGTTTTTAAATGTGTCGAACGGAACAACGAACAGAGCCAAGTATAGAACCAAGTGTCGCTACGAACATTTTCATGATCATTCCAGCGAACACTAATCAATACTCGTCAAAAAAACAGTGACGAAAACGGAACAGACGAAACAGACAGCGGCGGCAGAACAATGACAGAATGGCTCGGCTCGGCAAAAACCTCGAAGCAAATTTACTGTCCTTTTAGAATGCTCGCTAGAACGGTCGCTAGAATGCTCGTTAAAACGCTCCCGTTTATTTTTCTGTAATTTAACATTCGGTAGAATGCTCATTACAAGTGAATGCTCAAGTTTATCAGCACCTTAGGAAACACATTATTGGTATTGTTCCATAAAAAAAATCAATTTTCTTCATATTTAAAAAGGAAACCAAACAGACCTTTGTACAAATATTTTTGTGAGCAAGAATATCTCGCTCGATTTCCTAACAAATCTCCAATAGTAAGTTCGAGTCAAAGACCTAAGACAACTTTGTAATTCAGAAACTATCACCATTCCCTTCAAAGAAGGAGACACAGCTATATATTATGTATATCGTTATCTCAGTTACTCATAGGAGCGATAGTTAGTAGTTCGGAATAGGTCTCCGTGGGCCAGAATTACTGGTCAGTTGCGAAAGTGTAGATAACTTGCAACGTGGGCCTTCGGAAACTTGTTCCTAACTACTGCACGTGGCGAAACAATAATCACACTTCTATGTTTACTATTAATTTATTAGTTAAGTCGAGTTTTAATTAGTTCTGATGAGAATTAAACTAGGACACACACACGACATGAATATCTTGTGTTTATCGTTTATTCTGCATAATATCTGCTTTTAATTTTGTCAAAGGAACTGAGCGCAACCAGTTGAATTCTTGTTTTGGAATGCCTGTTCTGTCCTGCCTGTTCATATCTGCTAGTCTTTACATTTTCAAAGTAAGTTATTTATGACATTGCTAAGATGGCAACGAATAGCATAATCAGCCAATATTGTTACCACTGCTGGGACTCGGGTCTCTTCTTTCTGTGAAACGGTGCGGGCTGTAATCCACCACGCGGGCCGGGGGCCCAGTGGGGGTTGGTGGATGTCACATGTCTTCAAACTTTTAGATCTAGGACATGCTGGTTCCTTCACGACGTTTTCTTTCAACGTTTTGAAAGCAGTGGTGATAAAATAATTTACACAAAGTAAAGCGCCTGTCTGGGTTCGAACCCACCCACCTACTCGTAAGTCGCGGCTGTTACCACTGGGCCACCATTGCTCTCACTGGGCCAACACAGCGCTTGTAGCATAACAACTATAGAATCGGGTTTTGTTCGAGTTCTTTCGACGGAAGAATAGACAAAATGACTGATTGTGATTGTAAATCTGTCTTTAGCTTTTGCCCGCGACTTCGGCCACGTGAAATTTCGGCCCCCAACCCACTTCGTCGGTTGACCCGTGCTATTACTTCGTTTTCGCTTAGCATTCTTTCTGACTTTTCTGTTTGCTCGGCTCCTAAAGGTCGTAGCGTGATGTTACATAAGCTAAAACCTTCCTCGAAAATTGGGCTATCCAATGCAAAAATATTTTTTCAAATCACACTGGTAGTTCCGGAGATTACCCCCTACATACAAACCTTCAAACAAACAAATTTTACCTCTATATAATATTATTATTTTATTATAGAAGTACAGACTAGTATACATTTTATCTATTCGTCCGTCGACAAAACCTGTTTTTATAGTGGTCATGTTAAGCGTGCTACTCACCACTGCAACGAACCTTAATTTTTCTGAGTGACCGACTCTTTGACAATTCAAAAGTGCCTGTAATTGATTTAATTGAATTGATGCTTTGAGTTTGAATAAACTTAGAGTGTATGTAAGGCCATGTTCACCTGTGGATGTGTTTTTATTGCCAAGGTTAAGCCAACATTTTCCCATAATTAATTACCGGAAAAATTACCACCGAATCAAGCTTTATCTCGTTAAAACAATAACACAAAAGGCAAATTAATTACTTTGAACCGTGTGTACTTAATGTGTCCCACTTTGCACGGCTTTAGTCGAGAGGCCGTTGCATAACCTCGTTTTGGTGTTGCCATTATGATTTTAAATGAAAGTATCTATGAAATTCAGGTTAGACGGAAGGGATTGCAAGTCTTTCTTATTGCGTAGTAGAAATACATGTTTTACTAAAAGGCATAGTCTGAGACGTGAATGTAGATCAAGGATTTACATAAGATAATTTCAGATAATATAATTATGTCACTTATTAACAAATCAATCAAGTTGGCCTCAATCAATCAACTCAGTCTATCGCAGTCCACTGCTGGATATAGGCCTCTCCCATGCTGCGCCACAACACCCTGTCCTCCGCCTTCCGCATCCAGTCTGTCCCAGCCACTTTGATAAGATCATCGGTCCATCTAGCTGGGGGGCGTCCCAAACTACGCTTGCCCATACGCAGTCTCCACTCTAGGACTCAAGTTGGACTATCGCAGCACAACACTAGACATACTTAGGCTGCTAATAAATTAGTAATAGTAATAAGCTTTATTTCATTAAAAAAAGTACTTAGATTACATTACAGTTAAGTGCTATGATAAATCAAAAGTACACAAAAGTTTTAGCATCTGGAGCCGAACTAGGAGGAACCTGTATTTCGGCTAACAGCGCCAATCCCCTCGAGTTACATTAGGTTACAGTTCTTAAATGCTAGTATTAAAAAAAACAAAGGAATAATAAAGGACTTATGATTTCTACACACTATGCCGGCGGCATGGTTTTGCCGCGCGGCACGTACCCTCGGCTTTTGCGGCTTCATTTTTCTTTGCGATCCTTTGTGCGGCATGGCCGGGCGCGCCGCAGCTTGCCCGGCGGCAGTGCCGGCGGCATAGTGTGTAGGAGCTATTAGGTTACAGCATTTCCAGTATAAGCTGACCTCGCATTGTACGGAAATCCTATACAATGCGAGATCAGCACAAACTGGAAATGTATAGCTTTATGTGTAGCCGTGTGTACTATAACATAACCCCGTTCCCTTTGTGCCTATTTTTAGCCCGTGCTACCACATTAATAAAGTAGTAGTAATAAGCAAGTGATAAGTGCAACAACTATGCTATACGCCAATCTAACTATCTAGACTGTCATACGTACAAATGAATAGTATACAAATGCACAGGAACTGCTGAAGATCGCATTATTAGAACTAAATACAACAAATATCACATAGGTATCTTTAAACAGTTTGTTCTTACAAATTGTTACTATGTACTAAAGATCACACCATATTATATACTATATTATATTATAACTATCATTACCAAAAGCCTTTTGAAACCATCTAGTACTGTTTGCACCGGCGAACACAAGCATTCTACTAATTGTTATCATCGCTGCACCGGCTAGGCACACTCCTAAGGGTCAAACTAACGGCGCATTGAACTCAGGAAGGTGTAACTCAATTGGACGCGTTACGTCGCCGAACGGATCACACGAATGGACCGGCTTCGCAACAAACTCTCGCAGTAAAGACCGGAGTACCGACTAACTACTGGAACAACGTAGGTTCACGTAGAAGAGAAGTACAAGGATGTAGGAGAGGATGGAGAAGACGTAAATTTTGACTCTAGTCTTGATTTCTGCGTTACGTGTAGGAGCCACTACAATTTGCCAAAGCTAAATTAAATTAAATGAAATTGTTTATTCTGTAAATACATAGGATATCGGAATCACTTTTACAAGTCATAATAAAAAATAAGCTAGATGAGTTCGGCGTTTCCTATCTGACTTCTCTGAGAAGAAAGGCCAAAACAAACTCAGAGGTCGCAATCTCTTTTAAAGTTCAGACATGATCTTGGTCAGGCCATATAAGGCTTGGCAGGCAATACAACCTAATATTTCCTAATCTGATTTCCCGAATACATTAAAACTATGTCCCATCCAGTTTATCTACATCGCTGTCGTGTACAGAACTCGGCAGAAGGGTACTGGATAGAGTAAGTTAGTGAAGGCCATTTCTCTCAGTTTAATAGTTGCTAACAATATCGACCAACGGTCAGGAGCCGAGACCTCGCCATCTTCGCCCTTGATAAAATATATTTCAGAGTATCTACTGCAGGCGATAAAACTTAAGAGTCTTTCAAAGTTTTGAGTCAAAATCACCGACTTTTCTGAACTCTGAACCTGGTTCTTTTGAAAAAACTCTTGAAGAGCATATGTCACTTGTTGGATTTTAAAGTTATAGTTTATCATTATATATTTTTGTGGTTGATTTTTTGCTGTGTATGAAGACCTGAATGACGTTGTGTTTGTGGCGGCATCTACATTGCTACATGCGAACTACGCATCAAAGACCTGACGTCACACAAATCCTGCATCGCGCAATTAGAGTTTACCGCGCGAACGACATAATATAAGACTATCCGAAATCAATCGACGGGCAGTTGCCCGCCAGACACGACATCCGTCTGGTCGTTGGATCCTGCCTTTTCTATAGAGGATGAGTGGACTTTACACCCTGATCCTCATACCTCTAAATTCATACCATTTGGGTGCACTACGAGTATAAGTAAGATTTAAAACGAACAGGTTTTCAGATTCTTAAAATTGTCTATGCGTCTCAAAACCATGGCTATTGCAGATGTAGGCAGAACTATTCAATTGCGACTGAAGAATAAGCCTATAACGTTCTCATTGCTGGGACTGCGGCCTCCTTTCTGTGAGAGGGAGTAATCCAGCACGCGGGCCTGGTGTGGATTGGTATGGGAAATAAACATCACACATATTATGATCGATAACATATTAAATAACTCACTTTCATACACATTTCCATAAAATGCATCGTTTTATATAATCCTCATAATCGTTGGCATTCGTGCGGTAGTAATTACGATTCACTTTCAATTAAACAATTATGGCGGACGACTTTCGCGTTCTTTAGTGAAAAACGTTCGCCAGTTACGTTGATTGATACTTACGATGATTGCAATGTGTTACGTTTCTATCAATGTCATAATATGCACACGATATCGATACTGCTACGCATTCGAGACATTTATGGAATTGTGTAGGGTTAAGTTTATGAGTGTTAAATGATATTTATTTCTGTAAATTGATTCCAAAAAGCACTTTTACACGTCAAAGTTAAATTATACGAGTATTTTAAATATAGATGAGTACAGTGTTTCCTAACCGCACAATCAAAGAAGGAGGACTGAAACAAACTCAGAGGTGTCTGAGATGGTCTTTTGAGTATAACACTTACGTACACAGATTGGAGTGGACCTGTCCAGAGTTATTTGGTTCCTCATGTAACGCTATATTATTATATAGTCATGAATACGGGCCTAATCAATACGATTGCAATTACGATTGTTAATCGCAGTCTGTTGTTATTGGCAGCAAAGAGGATGCTGTTTCCTATTGTTAAAAAAGAAACCTCAGTCCAAGGTCAAATTATTTATTTCAATTAGGCATATAAAAGCACTTTTGAATGTCAAAATTTTCAAGAAAATAGAATTGATTCTAGTTGCCCCTTCCAAAATGTAATTCCATATGGAAAACTCTATAGTGACTTTTTAAATGTTTTGCCTCTTTTAACGCCTTTTTTCTTCAACAGTTATTCCTTAATAAGACAAGTGAAATTATTTTTAAATTTTAAGAGCCCCCGATATAAACATTTCCTCATTTCTCCAGCACCAGACCCTGTTCAACATCTATCTATAACCTATTCATTGAGACCTTTCAAATGAGCCCAAACACTATACTTTCCTGTAAGTTGGTAAGGGAGTTGGGTATCGTGCAAATTTCAAGTGACGGTGCAGCATCAGTTCAAGATTACTATGTTCTTCTAATATCATTGAAGTAACAGAATACCAAATTTCAAATCGATCAGACCTGAGGAAGACGCTCACATCCATTCATCAACTAAAAAAGAGCTGATAATCTTCAAACGGCTGAACCGATTTTGATAAAACCTGCTTTCAAATAAAAAAAAATACATTCAAATCGGTTCACCTGTTTAAGAGCTAAGGAGCCACAGACAGACACGTATAAAGAGGCCAAACTTATAACACCCCTCTTATTGCGTCGTGGTTTTAAATAGTTTCTAGATCGACTTATTACTTATTATGATGGCGTTCTATAGTTTCTACCTACACTCATGGAGAGAAGGCTTGAGTTTATGTATTTATCTACCTATTTATTATTTTCCGATCGGGTTAAAAGTTTTACCGCTCATTCTTTAGAGCCCGAGTGCAGCTAAGATCAATGTTCAGATACAGTACCTACAATAAGATATTAAAAGGTTAGACACACCAACCGACTAGTACCAGGGCACATAACATTAATCTGGATTCTAAAAACGTTTGTCACTTTTATGGTTAGAACTAGCGTCACCATACTTTTTGCTCCAACATGGACTGCTCTGAATGTATGCCAACTGCAGTATTACGTAATTGCAGACTGTTTTATGGTGTATGTAATTCCAGACTATTTCAAATACGTCTGAATGAAAAGTATCTTATTTTCCACATTATGTACAAGTAATAAATATGGCAATGGGCAAGGCACATTGCTCGCAGATCAGCTGGCCGATGGTCGATAGCGTTGAAAGGCCTCCCTCAAGATGGACCGATGATCTTGTGAAGGCTGCAGGAATCCGCTGGATACGGGAAGCACAGAACCGGTCGAAATGGTGGTGCTTGAGGGAGGCCTATGTCAAGCAGTAGACGACTTTCGGAATGAATGAATGATGAATAAAAATACGAGTAACTACACAACACTTATATGCCAATGTCTATCAAATTGTTAACCTGTACTTTTGGCACGCCACAATTGCGGCGATAAGTCCCCTCTTTGAGGAGTGGCTAGAGAGGCACCACGGCGTCCTCACCTTCAGCCTAACGCAGGTCCTCACCGGACACGGCTGTTTCAGGAGGTTCCTGTTCCGAATAAGGCGGGAGGAAACGCCCTGGTGTCACTACTGTGTGGATCGCCCGGAGGACACGGTGGAGCATACGGTGGAGGTCTGCCCTGCTTGGGCAGAGCACCGCCGTATCCTCACGGAGGCGATCGGCGGCGGCGATCTCTCGCGTCTGGCCCTGGTTCAGCCTATGGTCCGGAGCGAGAGTGCATGGGAAGCCGTCACTTCCTTCTGCGAAGCAGTAATGCTCGCGAAGGAGGAGGCGGAGCGTGCGAGGGAGAGGCATGATTCGCGCCCTCGTACCCCTAGTCGCCGCAGGAGACGCCCCGGGCGTCGGGAGTCGCGAGCCGACTTCCGGCCACCGTAGGCGCGGGTTTGCGGACGGTGGGCAATGGGTAGCTCGCCGTCCAATTAGGACCAGGCCCGGGTCGACGGCGCGTTGTGTTCCACGGGCGCCACAAAGAGATGTCAGCACCAACTGACGGGGTCTGTAAGGGCCAATGCCTGCCAGGGTTGCGAGTTTGTCCGAAAGGGATATCGCGGCCCCGGCACACATGCAATGGAAGGAACACGGGTGGGTTTTAGTCAGTAAAAGTCTGATACGCCCTCTCGCTCCGCCCAGAGCTGGAGAAGTCATTTGATGATTTCAAACCCTCAAAAAAAAAAAACCTGTACTTTAAGGATAGAGATTGATGTAGCTATATTAGGTATTTTTGTACAGCCTGTATCACAAAGGTGTGGTCAAATTTAAGGGTGTGACTGAACAACTTTGGAGATGCCATGGAGACAGTTGTTTAGTTTGATGGTGTGTAGTGACCACACCGTTCTAATACATGTTGTACATCTGTTTCTGGTAATTGCAATATTATATTATGATATATTTGCAGTAACATCACTCAAATAAAATAAAAACATTAAAACCTACCTTTAATGTAGAAAAAGGAACTTATTTTTGGTATCGTCTTGTTTGCCATAACATTTTTTGTACTATTATTGTTTTCCATAATCGTCCCCCCTCATAATATTTACTTGCACTATTATCATTTATGCTTATAACGCTTGTCATATCAACTTATTAATCATAACTTTTATTTGCCATAAAATAAGTTTCCATAACTAATGATTATAACACATGTTAGTGTTATAATCATTAGTTTCTATAAGTAACACATTACATAATTGATACTTGACATAAGCAACATTTAATATAATTTAGAAACGTTTATTGTCTGTAATCAAATGATTTATTACAGCAAACAATCTTTAGATAATAAACAGTTTGTCAAATTCGAAACGGTTAGGTTAGGTTAGAACTGTGACCAAACAACGCGCGAAGGCGAGCGAGCGCAGCGAGCGTGCCGCGGCAGCGGCCGCCGAGTGCTAGATTTCCTCTTTTGCAAAGCAAGCATGCATGGTAGAGAGTAGGTTTATTTTTAAGTTTCCTTGTTAATAGAAAATCTGTATCGTATAACCATATATTAATCAACTTAAGGCGAAATACAATCGTGTTAGCGTTCCGGGAGCGGCGGTATGACCCGGCCCGCGCGCAATTCTATTGCACTATGTTTACAAATATTGAATTTAAACATTTTACGCGTGTTGATAGAGAAAAATAAGTCACTAATTCCTTAAAGTATTTAATAGTGAACACGTAGACAAAATTTTAATACAATTGCTTTGATAACAATCGAATGGAATAGGTTTTTCTCTTAGTGGTTGTAACAAAAAAAGCAGATTTTAAGGTAACTTTGCCGTTTTTTTCTATCGAGGAAAGTTTTGTCAATCGTGTTTACATTAGTAAACCCTTATTTTTCCAACGAAAGAGAAAAATGAGCCTTGTGACAGACACGGCTCATCAAATTGATTCGGAAGTACTGTGGCATCTACAACCACTCATGCGAACTATGTATCACACTGTACACCACACAAAATCCTGCATCGCGCAAGCCTAGCAGAGTTTACCGCGCGACGAGTGTATATACAACGTCCCGACATTAATCGTAGGGAAGTTGCCCACCAGATGCAACACTTGTCTGGTCGGAGGATCCTCCCTTTTCTATAGAGGTTTAGTGAACTTTGCACCAACAGGGTACCCCTCATACCTCTATAGTACCTATCTAGTAAGACGCTCAACCATAGAACCTAACTATATGACAAGTTTCCAAGTTCCGAACTATCGGCGAAGCGGTCGTCAAACACTATCTTCAGTCAATCAAAGTCAATTCAGTCAACCTTGCGGTAAACCCTAGTTTATATCCTTATTAACATCATACTGCTAACCCTTGCTGGGAGGTTTATAACTTAAGGAAGAGTAATGCCATGGAATAATGACGCCCTCTGGTTTAACAATAGATTTTTTTACAGTATTTTCCTTTTTTACGAAGATATGAATCCTCCTGTCCTGCAGTAAAGCAATCACTAGCAAATTTTATACTAATTTAACAACGTTAAGTTTTTGTATGTTTTCAGCTTCTATCAGCATTTATATCGCCATTGCTACAAATATTGTTTTATTTGCAGTAATTCAGAAGGTACGTGTTCAGATTAGACATGATGAACGTAAATATTAACGATTTACAGAATTTGCTTTTTGCAGCATGTTTATCCTATACCTACTATTAAACGAACAATATTTGTAGTAATAACGTTTTCGAAAACGGCTCTAACGATTTCGATGTAAGTTGCAATATACGGGGGCAAAAAATCGATCTAGCTAGGTCTCATATTTGGGATAATTCGTTTTCTCCGTATTTGCACCCGAGCAGAGCTAGGTCGCCCAAAGTTTGGAACACGATGGCTACCTTAGAATAATGACAACGCAGCATGGAATTAGTAAGTACCTACTATCATGGCAGCATGAAATTAGTAAGTACCTACAATCATGGCAGCATGGAATTAGTAAGTACCTACAATCATGGCAGCATGGAATTAGTAAGTACCTACAATCATGACAGCATGGGATTAGTAAGTAACTACTTTCATGGCAGCATGGAATCAATAAGTACCTACAATCATGGCAGCATGGAATTAGTAAGTACCTACAATCATGGCAGCATGGGATTAGTAAGTACCTACAATCATGGCAGCATGGGATTAGTAAGTAACTACTTTCATGGCAGCATGGAATTAGTATGAACTTTCCTGTACAATAAATGAGCATTCTCTATTTTCACCAGAGCAGAGGTCGGTCGCCCAGGTGCTATAACAAAAATATGTACAAATATCTTAGGATCTATCAACCTTGTCTTGTCTTGATTTATTGATGTAGCGTGAAGTCCCCACTAGGGCCGCGCGGCCGAGCCTCGTGAGTTTGTAAACATACACACTCACGAGGCTCGGTCTCGCGGTTTTGCCTCACGGGGCCGCGCGGCCCTAGTCGGGACGCGGCTTTTTATAAAGAGATATTTCAAAATAATTTCATTTGTATCCAGGCAGAGATAACTAGCTACTATTCAGTGTAAATTGCAGTAGCCATAAAGCAAAGACATTTAAATAAGATCGTAACAAGTTTTTAATAGAATCGCAGTAGAATGACTACACTAACTGTAGTTAGTGTAGTCATTCTACTTTTTTTTTTTTTTTCTTTTCTTAGTGTACCAAGAAAAGAAAAAGAAAAAAAAAAAAAAAAAAAACTCAATAGAAAACATCACCACTAAAAAAACAAGCACCCATTTAAAACATTTTATTACAGTTAAAAGAGAAAACCGGAAAACCGTAAACAACATTAATTTATATCCACACACAATATAAAATGAGCAAGTAAACGCTTGAGGAGTTTCGGCCGTGTGTGGCAATGCTTAAAATGCGTAAACCACGCTTACTTACGCTCCCCGTTTAATAAAACTCGTCTTACACCGAGCCATATGTTCTCAGCCTAATATTGAACAAGCAATGTTTACTTAGGGGAATACGTAATGACTACACGCGTTCAGAATTTGTCACCAACTACACAGTATTACACTATTAGATAATATGACGTCAATCCTTGGGACCTGGGATTATTTGAAAATCTCTCTCTGTTTTTGTTTGACGAATTTTTTTGAACAGGGTCATGTCTGTTGGTGATTGATCGCTGCTTTGTGTAGTTCGATAGGTCTCGGTTGTATTAATCTCCGTTTTGAAGACCAGGGCTTATAAAAATAATAGCGGTTGTGTCAATTATTGTATGACTAGCTTTTGCCAGTGGATTCACCCGCGTGGATGTTGGAAATTATCCCACGGGAACTTACTACCGGGATAAAAAGTATCCTATGTGTTAATCTCTTTTAAAAATCAACTTAAAAGTTTCCTGTTCAATAAGTGTCATTATGCTGTTGGAGACCTACTCGTATAACGAGTTTCCTTTAAATTTATTTATGCATTGTTGTAATATTTAACGTGTTTTTTCCTTATTTAATTTAATTTTCGTTTTCTATGCTATGTAATTTCAGATTTTTGTTCATGAATAAACTGTCTGTGTGCCAAAATTCATCCAAATACGTTCAGCAGTTTTTGCGTAACTGAGTATTAAACATTCAAACTTTCACATTTATAATATTATATGTATACATATGTATTATAATATATATATATTTATTAGTAGGATAGGATTAAGGCTCGTGCAGACCAGTGCGACGCGACTCGAACAATACAATTTCTAAGAAAACTTCACGGTATAACAATAACTGGTGTCGCATCGCGCTAGTCTGCACGAAGCTTTAAGATCGACCCAAAAATGACGTACCTATATTAGCACGACAGTATATTATATAACCTGAATAGGCTTCAAATACACTGCTAACTAGTTATGATGCAACATTACCATACTAACCACACTTCGTAAACGGATTGGTAGGTAATAAAACTGTACTTTCGTTGTTATTAGCAATTTCGCGGAGCGGGAGGGTGTGTCAGACTTTACTGTCTAAAACCCACCCGTGTTCCTTTGTTCCGTTGCCTGTGTGCCGGGGCCGCGATATCCCTTTCGGACAAACCCGAAACCCCGGCAGGCATTGGTTCTTACGGACCCCGTCAGTTGGTGCTGACATCTCTTTGAGGCGCGCGTGGAACACAACGCGCTGTCGACCCGGGCCTGGTCCTTATCGGACGGCGAGCTACCCATTGCTCACCGTCCGCAAGCCCGCGCCTATGGTGGCCGGAAGTCGGCTCGCGACTCCCGACGCCCGGGGCGTCTTCTGCGGCGACTAGGGGTGCGAGGGCGTGAATCTTGCCTCTCCCTCGCGCGCTCCGCCTCCTCCTTCTCGAGCATTACTGCTACGCAGAAGGAAGTGACGGCCCCCCATGCACTCTCGCTCCGGACCATGGCCTGAACCAGGGCCGGACGCGAGAGATCGCCGCAATTATGATCCCCTGGTATCCAATCTATGATCACCAACAATAAAATTAAGTTATCTGCAGATGAAACATAGAAAAGAATCATCTATATGATCATGTATGTATATATATGCATATACACAAATAAATAAAATTGTAGTGCCCATTTGTAATGTCAAAATAACAGCTTAAATTGTTGTCTGTCTATCTGTCTGCTTGTTCTGAAACGGTTGGACCTATTTTGACGGAACTTTCACTGGCAGATAGCTAATGTTATAAGAAGCAACCTGGGCTACATTTATTTAAGAAGAAAAAAAATGGGTCTACGTGTGCAAAGAAGCGGTCAGCAGATAGTAATAATCATTATAAAACTCCTGTATCTGTCTGTTCGTTTAAGAGTCGAAAACCAACTATAACGTCTTCTCTGACTAGGTTTAAGTAGATATTTTTCAATTTTTATATACTTCAAATGTTAAGAATTTTATTGTCCTACAATTACCATAAAGTGTGAGCTCACGCCGCCTGTGATACAGGTTTATCTAAATACAGGCATCATTCTAAGATTTTATGTTAATATTTTACAATTTTTAATACTGAATAAATATTTATATATTTATTTTATTATTTATGTACAAACAGTAAAATAGATACAGATACGACATAATCATAATTATGAGTACAAAGGTACGGCTTATTTCATAAGAAATTTCTTCCAGCAAACCTGCGAAAGGAGAAATGTAGACAATAGTGTGTGAGAACAAGAAGAGACAAATATAAAGATGCGAAGTCTTAAACTATAATATTGAAATGAACCTACATGTATAACGTTATAAATTAACATAATATACTTAAATAAATACATAAAGCTTAAATATATAAACATCCATACTACAGGTATATAAATACTCTCAGTTGAGAGGAAAGGTAATTATTATTTATTTATTGTATTTTATTTAGTCATCAAAAAGTCTCAATTTATTCGCAAACATCGTATCCAACACACACTTTATTCAAGCGACACTCCCAGATTGGACCTAGTACTAAACGTATCTAAAAATCTATGTCCGATATTGCTTTTTATGTGCACATGAACTTAATGTTAATCATACGTGTCATGTGCCTCCAGCCTTGGGCGAAGGGAAAGGATTTTATGTAGGCATACATAGGCTGAATTTGTTATGTCGTCTACGGCTTAGTTAGTGTTGGTATGCAGTCATACCAACATGACCTTCTTAATTAGCTCCAAGACCAGTGTCTTGGAGCTAATTAAGAATGTCATCAGTTTCTCACTCACATACAACACACAACTGCGCTCCTTGTTTCATTTTTGTTTTTAAATTATTTTGGTTTTTCTCATAGATATAAGAAAGAAGGAGATATGCCCGGTAGTTGAAAATGTATCGAAACCCAATGTCTTCTATCTATCCCTACTCTCTAGCCTGCGATCACACATGCGATCAGTAAACCCAATAAATACGAGGCCCCGCTCACACTTGCAATTTACAAATCAGAACGTACTACATAATCAATTATAAACCTTATCCCATCAAACACAGCGTGCATTTACCATGCACCGTACAACTCACCCACACGAAAACATCATTCGCTATCGTTGTGCTGTGCAAAAGCCATTTATTTTACATATACGCTAGTGATTGACTAAATCGGAAACTTATCGATTCTCCCATTTATTATTGTATTAAAATTTTTGGAAGTTGCTGAAAAAATTATAAATAATAAACGATATACATATAATAAGATGATATAAATAAACAATAAGTAAGTAAAAAAAAGAAATATTAAGTAAACCAAAAAAATAACAACATTATGAGAAAATCTAAATGAGTATAAAACAAGATTTCACATCGGTCTTCCAATCAGGCTATAACTGTTGACAAATTGAAGAATAAACTTTAATAGTAATATAAATTCATACGACAATCGACATTATTGTCGATAGCCTACGTTAGTGGATCTGCACAACCACATCACTAACCCGTCACAAGACGCTGCGGCCGTACTAACGATGCAACCGCTTAAAGTAAATATCGTTTTGTAATTTTTACATTGCTTGTCCAGTTACTTAGCGACATACTTTGGTAGTGGTAAAGAAGCAATGTATTTACTACAATAAAAGTACAGTCGCTGTGATATATGAAAACAAAAATAACGTAGTAAAGGCAAGAAATATTTTACGATTTGTTGTTTTTCATGATTTTCAACACAAATATAGCAAAATACTTGTGCTGATTTATGAAAAGTGGTTCTACGATTTATAAAGTTTATAGTTTAGCTTCGATTTTTACAAGAAACCACTGAACAACACGGTATTCTTAAATGTTATCACGATCGCGCTCGAAAGCGCACTAGTTAGCGGAGACGGCCATTTGCCTGAGGCATGAGCATTGTGATCAAGACGCGCGGACACAGACACGCCCCCATACCACTTCTCCTGTTATTTATATTTCTATGGTTTTTCTTTTGTTTTTGTTTTTCAATTGCATGCCTGTTATTATATTAAATGGAAGAGCGGAGTCACCTAACACAAGCATTTCCTTGCTTAAAAGGTGATCTCCAACTCATGTGTATTCAGAATTTGTGTAAATGCAATAAACATTTTTATACCATTCCCCCTCTAAAAAGCTTATTTTATTCACTGAAAACAGTGAATAAAAAGGTCTTTTAATCACTGTTTTGGTGTTTGAATTTAGAACACACCAATATATTGGACCTCCATCTCAATGCTATACAACCTCCTTGTGAAAAAATACTGGATACACAGGTCATGAATATCGCTTCACAAGTTGACCATACTAATAATAATAATAATTGTCGTATCAGCCAATGGCTTAGTTGCCAAGAGCCTCGACCAACACCTAAGGAGGCTCTCGTTGGGCAGCTGGATCAAGGGCTTGATTCAGAAAACGATACTCCTGGACACGGCTCGCATTGTCAGGAGGTTCCTCTCTCTGGAGCCCTGACCGCCGGTAGCTTGGACCCTGTTCCCGATACCGGTGGACTACTATTTTTTATATTTTTAAATGTTTGTATTTTTATATTCTAATATTTAAAAATGTAATTTATAATTTGTTAAAATGAAATAAAGGACATAATAAGAATGGGCATGCCACCGTCCGGGTGAGTCCATCAGACATATTATCTCTGGTTGTTCTCGTCTGGCTAACAGCGAGTACTTGCACAGGCATAACCAAGTGGCCAGGATTATTCACCAGCAACTTGCTTTGAAATACAAACTTGTGGATTCTGAAGTACCGTACTACAAGTATGTGCCCGACCCAGTTCTAGAAAATGACCATGTTACGTTGTACTGGGATCGGTTTATCATTACTGACAGGACCATTGTTGCCAATAAGCCTGATATAGTGGTGATAGACCGATTAGCGCGCCGGGCAATGATAGTCGATGTTACCATTCCACATGACGGGAACCTCGTGAAAGCTGAGAAAGAGAAACAAATAAAATATCTTGACTTAGCACACGAGGTTGTCGACTTGTGGAATGTGAACTCGGCTATCATTGTGCCGATTGTCGTAACGGCCAATGGCCTGATTGCCGAAAGCCTCGACCAACATCTCTCGAGGCTGTCGTTAGGCGGTTGGATCAAGGGCCTGATTCAGAAGGCAGTACTCCTCGATACGGCTCGCATTGTGAGGAGGTTCCTGTCTCTGCAGCCCTAACCACCGGTAGCTTGGACCCTGCTCCCGACACCGGCGGACCTCTATTTTTTTATATTTAAAAAAGAAAAAAGAATATTTTTAATGTAAGAAATATTTAAAAATGTAATTTTATAAGATATAACATAATAAGAAAATTATTCTTAATTTTAGTAATTGTTCTAATTTTAATGTGTATTTTAATTAATTTGACCTTACTTTTTTCTTCATTAAATGTCTATTTTCGCTTAAATCTTTCTTTTTCTCGTAGTCATGGTATAAAGTATAGTATGCAACTCTTGAATAAAATGGATTTATATCGAGGGCCATGAATCACTCGCGTCGCTCAGGATTCTAACACTTGAATCACTCCCTGCGGTCGTGATTCAGTCATTAGAATCCTTTACTTGCTCGTGATTCATATATGGCCCTCGCTTTAAATCCGTATTTTATTCACTAATTGCATAATACACTATTATTTTATTTTTATTTATTTAAGTTGCTGAATGTTTAACAAGTTGTCTCAACATTGTAACGGTTGTTTTGGTCATCAGCATAAGCATAATCAGCCCACAATGTTTCCACTGCTGGGACTCAGGCCTCCTCTCTGTGAGAGAGAGTGGGACATAATCCACCACGCGGGCCCAGTGCGGGTTGCCGGACGTCACAGGCATTTGATTATTTTGGTTCTAGGACATGCCGGTTTCCTCACGATGTTTTCTTTCACCATTCTGGGAGCAGTGTTGATGAAAATATTTTTTATACAAAGTATAGTATAGTAGCCTGCATCGATCCTACGACCTACAAACCACTGGTCCACCACTGCTCCATATTATGGTCATATCATCTCTGAAAGCTATAACCCCCCGTCTGTGTACAGGTCCTTGACTGTTTTGACAGGAGCCCATTTTGGGCCTCAAGTTGAGTTATACATATGGACATGTCAAATATATTAGATGTCTCGCTGATGATAGCGCTTGTGTTGGATCATTTAGCTCCCTTCTAAATGGTAGAATCGAATGGTGCTTATGCGTCATGTTCGTGAACGGGCGCCGTCAGTTGGGACTGGTCATCTCTTGAATTGTTTTTATCTTTTACTACCATCCGGACACTTTTAACGTGCACGTCTTTCTAAAATGTTCTCACATGTATAATTTCAATACGAATGATGTAACCAATTTTCGATTTAAAAGAGTGTCCGTAGAGTTTCTTGCCCGTTCTTCTCCATAAGTATCTACTACGCTTTGGAATGAGCAACTAGCTTCATATTTCTGACTGACCGACTTCTTGACAGTTCAAAAGTGCCTGTAAATGGTTTAATTGAAAGAAATGCATTGAGTTTTAGTTTTATTATTTTCATATTCATTATTCATCACTAGAGATAGCTAAAAGACGAAGGTGGTGGCAATTTCTCAACTAGGTCACCACACAGCTGGTTCCAGAAGTTGGTACATACTTTAAAGCAACTAAACACATACTTTGACTATGCAAAACCAACTCCGCCTTCCCAGAAATATACATAATTACCTACATCAAGAGGATGGGGGGACCAAAATCACATACCAATTAGATACTCATCACAAGAGCCAATTGAATAACCTTCAATCAGGCATCACACCATAAAATGAAGCGAAGCCGCGGGCATCTAGTTTGCATAATAATTATACATTAGGTACTAGCGACCCAACCCTGCTTTGCATGGATGCGATCTACTGATGAGGCGTCATGTCAAAACATCGAGATATCTGTGCTATTTATTGGTTGAATATAAATGTGTTATACACATAAATCTTTCGAAAGAAATTCTCAAAATGATGGTTAAAACTGCATCAAAATTCATTGTGTAGTTTGGAAGAACTATGCGAACATACATACAGACAGACACAAAAAGCGACTTAGTTTTATACTATTTATACGGCTTTAAAATTCAACAGGGTGATACAACAAATGCATTGGTATTATGAGATAAGAGTTTGGCGAATTTGTATTCAAACAGGGTGTTCGCTAAGGGTGGGACTGCAAAGGGCTCGTACACGCGTGATATATGCTAATAAGCCGGCCATTTTAAAACCCTTTCGTAAAGATTCATTGCGAGTGTTCTTTTGGTCCTGTTTTTGGGCTGAAACGTTGATGAAATAGGCAGTAATTTGTGTGTTGAGGTTCAAAAGCTTATGTAATGAAATGGTAGGGACCAGTTAAAAAGCAAAGAGTATATGCGTAGAACAAACTACACTGGATCCCCTTACCACACATATTGTACTAATCATCGTCATCATAAAATACAAGACGACGTATATTTAGTTCCTTAATCCGCTTTACTGTTCTTAAAGAGTCATAAAGAAAGAGAGGCATCCTCAGGATGACGATTGACTTGTTGCGAACCCGGACACGACGTGTTGCCACGTCAAGCGCCGAACGCAGAGTGAACCAAATATCGAAAATTGCTTGACTGATTGTGATGAAACTTTGGTGAGTTGTGGTGTGCGTGTCGGTAAAGATTCCTTAAAAAAAAGTTTTCAATTAAATTAACTTCGCTGGCCACTACTGGATAGCAGTTCAATCCTAACAAAATGTCAGGGAAGTAATCACGAATGCATAGATTTCCGATCACCCCATTGAAGCAAATTGGATTACAGCTATGTCCTTGCCTATGCCCTTTATCGAGAAAAATCGAAAGGTTAACTTTGTCAATGATAAAATATATCTGATAGCGCCTGAGGGAATTAAGATATTATTGATCCGAGGTATCTCCTGATAAGTTCTGAGCTACATACATAATATTATTTACTTTATCATTCTCGCCAATTTTCTTCCTGAATGGAACAGATTTACTACTTGTAAACAAAACTACGAAGAAACTGTTATTTTAAAATAAAGAAAATGCAACGCTTTTGGATCTACTAGGAAATCCTGAGTCGCGGAGTGCAATTATACTTACAAATAACAGACATAAACATCAGGATTCGGAACCAGATTACACATGTAGGCCATTACACATGAGCCACAAGATACAAGCGACGCTTAGTTTGTGGCTCACCGAATATGTCACATTGTATTGTTACTTTTTGATTAATAAACTTTATTATTATTTCTTTATTACATTTTTATACATACAAATTACATTTTAAAATATTTTTATGAAAAAGAAATAAAATTTAAAAAAACATTTAAAAATATAAAAAGTAGTGGTCCATCGGCATCAGGAACAGGGTCCAAGGTGCCGGTGGTCAGGGCTCTAGAGAGAGGAACCTCCTCACGATGCGTGCCGTGTCTAGGAGTAATGCTTTCTGAATCAAGCCCTTGACCCAGCCGCGCAATGAGAGCCTCCTGAGGTGTTGGTCGAGGCTCTCCGCTATTAGGCCATTAACTGTTACGATTATCGGTACAATGATTGCAGAGTCCACGTCCCACATGTCGACAACCTCGTGTGCTAAGTCGAGATACTTGATTTTTTTTTTTTATTATTATTATTATTCAAGTATTTTCTGTGAGGAAATTCAATGCTACAGCAATTCGGTTAGAGTATAGATTAAAATAATGCGACAAGTAGACAAAGTGACATTATATGATCAGCGATAACGTTGATAGAGTGAAAGATGTGTTGATGACATAGGCTACCGACAAGCTTACGTATAACACATAACAACACGCCTGTAATTCCTTGGAGGGTTAGGCAGAGGTGTTCCTTAGAACACACCCATTTCGCCAGTTAGTCGCCAGAAAGTCGTTGTAGAAATACGAAACGCTTTGAAAGTCGTTGTAGAAATGCGAAACACTTTTAAAGTCATTCTAGAAATACGAAACGCTTTGAAAGTCTTTGTATAAATACGAAACGCTTTGAAAGTCATTATATTAATACGAAACGCTTTGAAAGTCGTTGTATAAATACGTAACGCTTTGAAAGTCGTTGTATAAATAAGAAACGCTTTGAAAGTCGTTGTATAAATACGAAGCGTTTTGAAAGCGATTGGCAGTTGTCTAGGTCCTCAGCGTTTTTACGTAACACACTTTCAATCACAATCCAAGGGTTTTGAAGGAAATTCCTAATCCATTGCTTCCTAAGTATGAAAAATTCGTCTGCTCAACAACATAAATAACGAAATACGTTCATTGCCATATTTACGTTGTATAAATAACTTTATACAACGTAAATGACTGCCTCGTTAATCTAGTGGTCACAAACGATACTGCTGAGCATGAGGTCCTGGGTTCGATTACCGAGTCGGGCATATTTTTGTTGGGTTTTTCCATCTGGATTTGCTCAGTAGCAGCTCGGAGTCTGGATTTGTGCCCGGTTGATGGCAATAGGCTCGCCCCCTATTACATGGGACTTAAACATAACTGGTGAAATGTGGGTATACTATAGGTAGGTACACCTCTGCCCCACCCTTTGGGGATTACCGGCGTGATGTTGTGATGATTTTAAGTTGAATAACGCAAAGAATGTGGCTGAACTGTCAAAATGAAACAAAGACATTGGGATCAATTGTCATTTTATGTGTTACGCAATTACCCCACCTGTTACCTAGGACCAGTGGCGGATTTGCCCTAAGGCCCAGTAGGCTCGGGCCTAGGGAGGCCAGATATTAGGGGCGACCAATCGTGACAAAAAATTCACTGATAATTACAAGAAATAACTCAAAGTACTATATTCTAAATTAGAGCGGGCCGCACTGCACCCTGTTATAACAATAATAACTTAAAACCATTTTAAAATATGTCCAAATAACTAATTGAAACGCGTTATAGAATTTCGCGGTGCCAACCCGACTCATAATTAATTAAATTTCTGAACCGATTTCGATAAAAGTTGGCAATAAAGTACATTCATTATGATGGGTGCTGAGAAAGTGGCGGCTGATAATTAATAGGTACATGGCCTGGGGCCTAGGGCGGCCAAGACTACAAATCCGCCACTGCCCAGAACCTAACCTTACTAAATCTGGAGAAACCCCACATCACAGCTGATATTAAAACTCAAAAAGTTTCTTACAAATTCATATCGGAACTAAATAGGATTTTAAAGTTAAAAAAGTGCCATTTGCGCTTTCATAACGAATAAATTGAATGCTTCTGATAAAATATCCATAGGTGTTTTTATTTTCGACCATAATACCTGTTAAGTGCATAAAGCAGTTCTCAGCTCCCGAACTAACATAGGGATGAGGTGCTGATGCAAGCGACAATGAAACTTTAATGAGGATTTAAATCGTGTTTTTTTTTAAATGGAATACTGGTTTAATACCTTGTTCTTCTTTTCGGTAAGACGAAATAAAGTATCAGGCATAATGCATTTACTTCTTTCATTGATGATTGGTTCTTTGATTGATTTTTAGGTCCGTAAGACTCAAGCAAAACTCAAAACTAGTTTAAAGGTATTTGATTGGATAAAAAGCTACTATTGAATAAGTAATGCTTGAGTCATGAGTTCTGTACGAGCCCTAGAACGTCAGTATTTATTTTTCTGTTTTCTCAAAATGTTGACAAACTGTATCCGCCACCGAAATGCCTCTAGATAAAAAAGGAGGGATCTGTTTAAAAAAAAAAACTAATGTGGTTTGTATTTCACTGTCAGTTTGCATCATTTTGTATCATTACACTAAAGTAGATCCATAATACAAGTGTCCTATAAATTCCTTCTATTCCCTTCATTCTTGGTTTTAGGTAACAAAGGTTAATTTTGACCTACACTAGGCTACACTTGAATACCTTAATAAAAGCGTGCGGTTGAATTTTCAACTTTCAGTGCTGAGCTGAGCGTTAAAAATGCAACACCACGCTTTTGTATCTACATTTTTTTATTTCTTCGTTTAGACTACCTCGTTGGTCGAGTGGTCTCAAGGGCTATTGCTGAGCATGAGGTCCTGGGTTCGATTCCCAGGCTGGGCAAAGTGTTTACGATTAAACAAATGAGGTTTTATAGGTATAAAACTTGTAGTATATTGATGTATATCTTAACATTACAATCGTTTGCACTGTCGCGCTAGTTACAATAATTTATTATTACGAGACGTTTCTAAGCGGTCGTCGTTTGCGGAGTGGTCGGCGCGGCGCGAGCGACGCTCGGGCGATGCCGCCCCTCCTCCCTCTCTTTCCCCTCGCTCGCCCTAGTGCGAGGCGCGTACACAAAGTGTCATTGGGTTTTTCTATATGGAATTTCTCGGTAGCAGCCCGGAGTTTGGATTTGTGCGCGGTTGCTGGCAATAGGCTCGCCCCCTATTACATGGGACTTACACATAACTGGCGAAATGTGGGTGTACTATTACTGTCTAATAAATGCCTTCGGGGATTACAGACCTGATGTTATGTTTTTGTATGTAATCCTATATTTACCTGTGGGATTAACGAAATAGTCGATGTACGAGTACTATAGGTAGATCTCGGCCTAAACCTTCGGGGAAACGAAGCGTGACGTTTATTTTACGTATCTTAATTTTTCTGTACCTATCCTCCCCGCTCACACTGTGACTACGTCCTAAGAGTGTGCTCGGCTAATGTGGACATAACAGTAACGTCGTGCGATAGTGCCCGCGCACCATGTCTTAATGGGCTATTATATTTTATGTTTAATTCAAACACTAGCCCGGGAATTGGGCGCCTTAGGGATTATGTATACGCTGTAGTGTTTATGGTGTTTAATTGGTGATGATTGCTTTTAAGTTTTGGTTTAGAACTTCTGGTAGAGTTGTATTAATATGACGATAGTGGTGGCCGAATATTCTACGGTTTTAGTGGTGACGAAAATGGTCTGTAGAGGAGTTTTAGAGATTTTGTTCTTGTTGCAGTAGGATGCCATTAGTAAACTTGAAGATTCTGCTTGTTTTTTACTAGCTTTTGCCTGTGGCTTCACCCGCATGTACGAGGGGAATATTATCCCACGGGAACGTAACTACCGGGATAAAAAATATTCTATGTGTTAATCCAGGTTATAAACTATCTGTGTGCCAAATTTCATCTAAATCCGTCCAACCGTTTTTGCGTGATTGAGTAACAAGCATCCAAACATATATAGAGGTATGATCCAAACATAAAAACGTTCACATTTATAATAATTTTATTATACAATGTCGCCCATGAGCATGCGACCGCCTCTATTTTTCTGAATATTCATGAAAAATTATCGTAAATTAACTTTAAATGGGGGTCTATCTTTAATATGTTTCATCTTGCACAGTTTTTTTTTCTAAATCATTTTGGTATTTGATTGACTTACACATGTTGTTCTTTTTTTTTCAATTTCTTCACCTACTTTTTTTTTCATAGTCGACAAATTTTAAGAAAAAATGTTAGTTAACCCGACAAAATAACTCATCAGCTTTTAGAAACAGAATCCTCATCGAGCCAATATTTAAAATAAAAAATATAATTCTATTTCACCCTGTATAAAGTAGGATTAATCCTCTGCCCCTTCTATGAAATGAATAGCAATGAAAAAACTTGTTCTCAAGGTTTCTACTTCACCTGACATAAACTCGTAAATATCTACTGCTAAAGCAAAGTATTTCTACACAATCAGGAGGTCGCTGTCATCCCTTTTAGTTACCTCTTCCCGAAGATTGCCAAAAATAACTCACACGTTGATAACACTGTAAGTAATTTACGATCACATACCAACCATTTGCGGTTAAGTTACACAAAGCAATCAATGTTATACGTAGATAGGTGTAACACCTGCGTATAATATCTTATCTAACATCAATAATTTGGCCTACTCAGGTGGAACATACTGATTACTACATTAACATAATTGTTTAATTGTTGAAAATTTATAACAACACTCAAGACTTGCAAAAAAGTACTGTCGAAAGAAAAACTTTTTATAAAAGAAAACATCAGACTTCAAATAGAAGCTAACTCAAAAACTAAAAAGTTAATAGAATAGGGATGATGCCCGGGTAAAAAAATGAAATTCTAATTAGTCCGTGAGTCAGATAATAAAAAAATATTAGACACGAATTTTTTGCTTAATCATATTCATAATAAATTACTTAGATAAAACGCATTTTAGGTTGAGGAGTGGGGGTCGCTACGTCAATAGTATGTATAAAATCTACATACTCGTGACGTCATGGCACATTTTACCTCAATTTATCGCCAAAATCTTTAGATTACGTAAAAAAATAATACGTGTCCAATATTTTTTAATAATCTCAAAGACGGACAAAAAAAAATTTTTGTCATCATCCCTATTGAGAAACGGGTACCTTCTCAATTCTATTAACTTTTTAGTGGACCGCGTGGGTATCCTGTACCATATCAAAAAAGGAATCACTTAAATCGGCTCATTAATCTCGGCGATATCGGGGTTCATAAATATAAATAAATAAAATCACTGCATGCATTAGCACCCCCTTTTTTTGAAGTCGGCTATAATTTGCCAGACATGCCAATTATTTACAAATACTGATGACAGCCATTTGAAATTTAATCGCAATAATGGCTTCTGCTGCCCATGGGGTAGAGATCATTAATTGTCTTCTGTTGCTACTAAAGAGCCTCCACTAGGATTTGCTGGGTCAGGTTCATTGTCAACCTGGGCTTATCTGCATACCAAAGTGTAACTAATCTTAAGCTGGTACAAGAAGAGAAGAGCTCTCCAACCACCAGTCTGAAAACAAGTACCGTACGTACACAAGAGAAATCGATTCTTTATTAATGAAAGTACTAAATCGCATGGATACTAATCTAAGTAATTCGTGACCCACAAAATCTTCAAGGCCTAAAACCATTCCTCAGGTACTCTAGTACTTTATGTTACTAGGCCGATTTGAACGCTCATCACGTATTCAATTAGAATTTGTCTTGCAAACACCAGGTTCTGTATAAAACTCCTTTGCCACATACACGTAAATTTATCAAAGGTTCGAAGGTTTTTTTGCTCCAGAAAAAGGAAACTCGTGTTCATACATTTACATACATGGAATATGCTGTAGTAGTTACTCGAACCGTGTAAGAGGAACTTGTTCATAATTAACTGCAGTACAAGGATTGGCAAGAGAATTGGTGGCAACAATGAATATTTATATTTATTCTATTTACCCATCTGCGGCAAGCGTAGCGTGGGGCGCCCCCCAGCAAGATGGATCAAAAGGTGGTTAAAAAGGTGGCTGGGACAGACTGGATGCGGAGGAGGAGGACCGGGTGTTGTGGCGCAGCCTGGGAGAGGCCGTCCAGCAGTGGACTGCGATATGCTGAGTTGATTGACCTATCTGAAGAATCTAATCGCAGTCAGCAGCTCATCTTCATCATATCAGCCGAAAGACATCTACTGCTCGCCTCCCTGAAGCATCCCTATAACAACTGGTCCTATATAGACTCGGCCCGCTTCCAGCTGATGACGTTGTGCTGACAGCGTTGATAAACGTTGTCAGTCAAACTTGTGCAGGGCCTACCCACACTGCGTATGCCGTTAGTATTTTGTTTTGTTTTAGTTTATTTGCTTGGCTACTGAGACTTTTAAGACGTCAGTAGTTCTATGTAGTACCAAGTTGTCCTCGTGTATTCTTTCTCTGAACATGTCCTCCACGTATTGGTTTCATACAAATGTGATCTGAGATTTATTTCAATTCAAATAACAACCTCACTTCATAACCAGATGGTGCTCCTGCCAATACTCTTCGACGGAGTACAACAAATGTAATTTAAATATTCAATAAATTCAATATCGAATATCATTTTATTTTTAGGACTATGAGAATGGTTTAACGTTTCCCCCCTTTTATCTTTTGAACATCTGATCGGTTTCGTTGTATTGAAGGCGACACCCTGCTTCGTACTCTGAAAGGTCCATTTAGGGCTCACGTCACGATTACGATACGAAGGCGTTGTGCAGAAGGATGAGCTAATTATAATGAAAAAGTTACAAAAGTAGTTAACTCTGCAATTGACATTTGGTTTTCGTTTTGTTTGTTTGTTGTCATTTGCCAATGTCTCTATCAAATAGTTATTTGGCCGTAATGTTGGCTCCACTGAAACTTTAACAACGGACCTCAGAGTAATAACTGAGCAACGGACCTAGGTAGCACCGGTCAAGCAATGGACAAAATGTACAAACTTTAATTGATTGAATACGAGGCTTTTGGCTACTTTGTATGTGTGTTTTTTTGTTTTTGTAATGTGCGTTTTTTGTGCAGAATAAACATTTTTTCTTTCTTTTTTCTAATAGATGAAGGAATTGAAAATTGTTTCGCTTAAAAACTTAGGGTCTAAGTTCGATGATAACCCTAAACCTACTGACTTTTATCGAGCTTTCTATAATGTGGCCCAACTAACTTAATATATCTGAATCTTCGTTTATAATTTTCGGAAGTTCGACAAGCCTATAATGATAACATACTAGTATAAGGTCGTTTGTCCACCGCACCGTAAACGGGACGTCAACGAGAATAAGATGACAACGCTGCAGTAACGGCAGTACATTTACTATGGCCATGTAATCTCGATCGTTTCTCGTTGACGGTTCACGGTGCCGTGGACAAATAGTGTCAACTGCGATCGCGTGATATAAGTATCTCAAAGAAGATAAAGATAGGCACATACCGGTAGGAGCACGTGTAATTTCTCTCCTTTCTCTATGTTTTACATTCCCCCCATGTCTCCCGGGACCGTTCCGACACACAGCCGGTTATTTCTTACATTCTCTACTAAATTCACAGTTAGGAAATTGAATTTTTCGAATTCCTCGTCTTATACACTCGCGGCCATTTTAATCTGACCTCCCCTAACGTTCCGTGTTTCGACAACTTTAAGGTGAAGAGGTGTGATGTATCGAGTTCCGATGGTCTTACTAAACTGGCAGTGTACTTTTTTATTCTCGATTGGTGAGCCAGAAAAAACGGTGAGTGAGTATGGCCAGAAATGTTGCGTTGTTTATAATGTAGGTATGAGTGAGAACGTATTCACCCTTCTTGAATCTTGTATGGTAACTGCGATGGAACCGCTGCGTTTGGTCCCAGGTGAATATCAATGTGTTTTTCATGAATTTCTTCCTTTTTGTCGTATTTTTAGAACATACCCTTGTTGAAAAGGCAACAAATGTAAGAGTTAGCACAGTCAGAACACGTGATAAATAAACTGATGAATAAAGCTATATCGATAAGTCAATGTATATTTAAAATACCAATAGCAATTAATTTGATATTACACATGACAAATGGATAGATCATCGAGACAAATGTTTAGCGAAAATATTATTTACAGATCAGCATCCGATATGTTGAAACAGATTTAATACGTAAATTAATACTGTCGCAGATTCACACCAACACATCAGCGAGAGCGAACGCCAAAAATTTCCATTTTGCAATCTGCCTGTTACGAATTTAATTCTCATTGTGAAAATTTACAATTAATAACACGATTTAAAATTTCAGATCTCTGCTGTAGAACGTAGAGTTCTAAATGGAATGGATGGAATGTTAATAGTTAACTGAAAACCCATTATTATATGGCAAACAATCCCGCTAATGACGGGTTTTATTAAAATTGAAATGAAATCGTCCACGTCGTGGAGACGTTTATTGCGAATTTTTATCTTAAAGTTATTTAAATTACGGTTTGTTTTAAAATAACATCAGTGGTAAGTCTTCTTATCTCAACTACCGAATACAGTCCGAGTGTCGTGGTCCTTTTGGACTTATAAACAGACAAGCAGACCAGTTCCTGTCTTGTACCTATTTTAATAATAATAATAATAACGATAGCTGGCAACACTAACGTCAACACATCAAAAAATCGTTTTCTCAATTTCCATAACTTTATTTATTTTAGACGCAGTTTTTATGTTATAACAGAAGCCGAAAACAAACCTTTAACCCCATAAATCAAAATAAAACATAAAAAAGAATAAAATGAACCACAGAATTAAACTTTAATGAAAAAATGCCATAGCGGAGGTGAATTGACAGATGTCACCCCTCCAATAAAACCATGATTTCATAAAACGAAATGAAAACGAAATGTTGACGAGATCAGCTGCAAGAGCACGCCCACCACCTTCGGACTCGTCGCTCAGCTCCGCCTCGCCGCCGCCGGTACCCAGCCCCACCGTGAGCGCTGTGACGACCCCGGCCGCGGTAGTTGCGTCGAGCTCGAGCGACGAGTATTTTTCCCCGCCGACGTCGCCAACACCTGTACGCCGGCAGGGGAGAGGCCGGCCACCGAGGAGCTTGGGACTTAGGGGCCAACCGGCCCCGAGCCGGGTCCCCGCTGCCGGTGGTTGTGTGCAGCGCATGAGATGGACTCAGTCTATAAACGAGAACGTCATGCGCGCATATTACGGGTCTACAGAGGGAGGAACTAACCTCACTGCGTACCGTGTTAGGATGCTGTCTCTATTTCAGGAGCTAGAGCCAACCGTCAACGTCTCGGCACAACGACTCTCGGATCAGGTGCGGGTCATCCAACGCAATCATAGGTTGGACGACACCGCACTTGATAGGCTGCGCTCAGAGGTACTGAGCAACCATATCATCTCAACTCCGGCACAAACCGCGGCACAAGCGACACCTATTGATGTAATCCCGCCGCGGTCCAATCGTGATGCTGAAGAGGAGGATGATAGGGTTACCACAGTAAGTAGCCAGTGCAACGTCCGATTGAGGAGCGCACTGGAGGATGCGCTTCGCGAGTATAGGTACACTCCGACCGATCTTAGGCCCCGACTTCCACGCTTACCCATGCACAAAAAAAATAGGGCGCTGGTGTGTGCCTTGGACTCGCAGCTTAAGAATTTCTTCGAGAGCAGCGAGGATCTCATTGATACACACTCGATCCTGTACTGTGCGGCTGTTGCGGCATGTCGTTTAGCTAACGTCAAGTTCCCAAACTGTGACGGAGCTACTCGACCAAAACCAGCCGTACCAGCCTGGCAGTGCAGGATCGAGCGACGTATCGATGGGGCCAGGGTACTCATCGGCAAACTATCCTGCTTCAGGGAGGGCAATACGAGACCGCGAGTGATGCGCTTTGTGAGGCAGGCATTCTCGGGGACTGGAATCAGCCCTCGAGAATACATGCCCCGTGTCACAGAGCGCATCGACTTCCTGAAGCAGAAAGTTTGTGCATGGGCGAGCCGTATTCGGCGGTATAAGCGGCGGGTTGATCGATACACGCAGAATCGTATGTTCCAGAACGATGAGAGGTGGGTATATAGAGCTTGGGAGCGACCTGAACAAAATGTGACGGACGTGAGCCGCCCGGATGATGCCGCCACGAGTGCATTCTGGCGCAGCATCTGGTCGGTGCCTGTCTGTCACGCTGAGGCTGGCTGGATGCAGGATGTCGAGCGAGTGTGTGAAACTATTCCAGAAATGGAAGCTGTAGTAATCACGCCATTAGACGTAGCCATAGCAGTCCGTCCATTACCGAACTGGAAATCACCGGGACCGGACGGACTGCATAACTTTTGGTTAAAATGGCTGATTAGTTCACACACTCGCCTAGCATCCCAATTCCAGTCATCCCTGGAGTCTGGGTCGCTACCACAGTTTCTAACAACAGGCGTTACCCACCTGCTCCATAAGTCAGGTAGTCCTGCGGAACCCAAGAATTATAGACCGATCACATGTTTGTCGACGGTCTATAAACTTCTAACATCCATTTTGAGAGTGAAAATTAACACACACATTGACAGTAATTCAATTATGTCTGCCTCTCAAAATGGATGTAGGAATGGGTCCCGCGGTACTAAGGAGCTACTCCTCATCGACATGGCCATAAGCCAACAGGTTCGTCGATCCCGCAAGGATCTGTCGACATGCTGGATAGACTATAAGAAGGCCTACGACTCGGTGCCACATACATGGCTCATGAGGGTGCTGGAGTTGTACAAGATAGATGCAACTCTGCGCACCTTCCTGATGTCGTGTATGGGGCAATGGAAGACGGTCCTTCGCTACCCAGGATGTCAACAGATCCAGGGGAATGATGAACCTGTATGGATTAAACGGGGAATATTTCAGGGCGACAGTTTGAGTCCACTTTGGTTCTGCTTAGCCCTGAATCCTCTAAGCACACTGCTAGAGGATTCAGGTCTAGGCTATCGGTTAAGGAGAGGTGGTCAGGTCATATCTCACCTCCTCTACATGGATGACTTGAAACTCTTTGCCCCCAACAAATTGCGACTGATGGAGCTACTGAAGGTAACTGAAACATTCAGTAGCGCCATCAGGATGGAATTTGGTGTAGACAAATGTGCAGTCATGCATGTAAAGCGAGGGGAGATTATGGAATCCGAGGGAACTCAACTCTCGGACTCCATACACCTTAGATCCCTCTCCTCAGCCGAAAGCTATAAGTATTTGGGTATGTCGGAAGCGTTAGGCATCAACGTTGCTGACATGAAGCAATCGTTGAAGGAGCGCTTCTTTGGTCGCCTGAAGAAGGTTTTAATTAGCCTTCTTTCGGGCGGAAACAAGGTGCGCGCCTACAACGGTTGGGTCATGCCGGTTTTGATGTACTCTTTCGGCATACTCAAATGGACTCAGACCGAACTCGACGCCCTGGACAGAAGGGTCCGTACACTCCTAACCGCAAACCGGATGCATCACCCACGTTCATCGGTGATGAGACTGTACATCCCGCGGAAGTGCGGGGGTCGAGGCTTTTTAAACGCTAAGACCCTCCACAACCGCGAGGTGTGCAGCCTCAGGGATTATTTTTGTAAAGCCGAAGTGGGTATGCACCGGGATGTGGTCGCAGTGGACAAGGGACTCACCCCGCTCTCCATGGCTAAAGAGAACTGGCGCAAACCTGTAATACTTACTACAGATGACCGCAAGGAGGTATGGCAGAGCAAGGAGCTTCACGGGCGCTACTATCGGGCTCTTCATGAGCCTGGTGTAGATTTCTTAGCGTCCGTATCCTGGCTACGTTTCGGTGACCTTTTCGGGGAAACTGAAGGTTTTGTCTGTGCAATTATGGACGAAGTTATCTTGACGAATAACTACCGGAGACATATTATGAAGGACGGGACGGTTGACGTGTGTCGGGCATGCCATCGTCCGGGTGAGTCCATCAGACATATTATCTCTGGTTGTTCGCGTCTAGCTAACGGCGAGTACTTACACAGACATAACCAAGTGGCCAGGATTATTCACCAGCAACTTGCTTTGAAATATAAACTTGTTGACTCTGAGGTACCGTATTACAAGTATGTGCCCGACCCAGTTCTCGAAAATGACCATGTCACGTTATACTGGGATCGGTCTATCATTACTGACAGGACTATTGTAGCCAATAAGCCTGATATAGTGGTGATAGACCGATTAGCGCGCCGCGCAATGATAGTCGATGTTACCATCCCACATGACGGGAACCTCGTGAAAGCTGAGAAAGAGAAACAAATTAAATATCTCGACTTAGCACACGAGGTTGTCGACATGTGGAATGTGACCTCGGCTATCATTGTGCCGATTGTCGTAACGGCCAATGGCCTGATTGCCGAAAGCCTCGACCAACATCTCTCGAGGCTGTCGTTAGGCGGTTGGATCAAGGGCCTGATTCAGAAGGCAGTACTACTCGATACGGCTCGCATTGTGAGGAGGTTCCTGTCTCTGCAGCCCTAACCACCGGTAGCTTGGACCCTGCTCCCGACACCGGCGGACATCTATTTTTTATATTTTTAAATGTTTTTTTTTTTATATAGTTTTTTAAGAAATATTTAAAAATGTAAATAAATAAGAAGACAAAACGAATAAACGAAATAATAATAACATAAAGCATGACATGCTGACATGAAGCAATCGTTGAAGGAGCTCTTCTTTGGTGGCCTGAAGAAGGTTTTAATTAGTCTTCTTTCGGGCGGAAACAAGGTGCGCGCCTACAACGGTTGGGTCATGCCGGTTTTGATGTACTCTTTCGGCATACTCAAATGGACTCAGACCGAACTCGACGCCCTGGACAGAAGGGTCCGTACACTCTTGACCGCAAACCGGATGCATCACCCACGTTCATCGGTGATGAGACTGTACATCCCGCGGAAGTGCGGGGGTCGAGGCTTTTTAAACGCTAAGACCCTCCACAACCGCGAGGTGTACAGCCTCAGGGATTATTTTTTTAAAGCCGAAGTGGGTATGCACCGGGATGTGGTCGCAGTAGACAAGGGACTCACCCCGCTCTCCATGGCTAATGAGAACTGGCGCAAACCTGTAATACTTACTACAGATGACCGCAAGGAGGTATGGCAGAGCAAGGAGCTTCACGGGCGCTACTATCGGGCTCTTCATGAGCCTGGTGTAGATTTCTTAGCGTCCGTATCCTGGCTACGTTTCGGTGACCTTTTCGGGGAAACTGAAGGTTTTGTCTGTGCAATTATGGATGAAGTTATCTTGACGAATAACTACCGGAGACATATTATGAAGGACGGGACGGTTGACGTGTGTCGGGCATGCCATCGTCCGGGTGAGTCCATCAGACATATTATCTCTGGTTGTTCGCGTCTGGCTAACGGCGAGTACTTACACAGGCATAACCAAGTGGCCAGGATTATTCACCAGCAACTTGCTTTGAAATATAAACTTGTTGACTCTGAGGTACCGTATTACAAGTATGTGCCCGACCCAGTTCTCGAAAATGACCATATCACGTTGTACTGGGATCGATCCATCATCACTGACAGGACTATTGTTGCGAATAAACCTGATATAGTGGTGGTGGATCGAGTAGAGCGGCGCACAATGATTATTGACATAACGGTCCCGCATGACGGGAACCTCGTGAAAGCTGAGAAAGATAAACAAATCAAGTATCTTGACTTGGCTCACGAGGTTGTCGACATGTGGGATGTGGACTCAGCGATCATTGTGCCGATAGTCGTATCAGCCAATGGCTTAGTTGCCAAGAGCCTCGACCAACACCTAACGAGGCTCTCGTTGGGCAGCTGGATCAAGGGCTTGATTCAGAAAGCGGTACTGCTGGACACGGCTCGCATTGTCAGGAGGTTCCTCTCTCTGGAGCCCTGACCGCCGGTAGCTTGGACCCTGTTCCCGATACCGGTGGGCTACTATTTTTTATATTTTTAAATGTTTTTTATATAGTTTTTAAGAAATATTTAAAAATGTATTTTATATGTTAAAATGTTAATAAAGATAATAATAATAATAATAGTTTATTTTTCCAAAAACTTAGTACTACTTTACAATGGCAATGTGGCAACAATTTCAGTTAGGGTAAAGAAATTAGCGTCTGTAGCCGAACTAGGCATAGCCTGTATTTCGGCTATCAGCACCATTCCCCTCGAGTATTTTAATACAAGAATAGGTGCCAAGCAATAGAGACATATATAATTAAATCAGTACTACAGAAATACAGAATAATAGTTGAAAAGTAATCTAGGTAAATAAGTAAGTAAGTACATATTTTTAATCTAATTTATTAAATGGATTGAGTGTATGTGTGTTCGTGCGTGTGTGAGTTCGTGGTACGTGTGCGTGCGTGCATGTGCGTGTGTGGTGTATGTATATGAGAATGTGTGGGGGTGTGTGTGCGGTGTATATATATGTAGCATTATGTATTATGTAGCATTTTGCAATGCATTCATCAGCCATTTCGTAACTTCAGGTTACCGTGCCCTATCATTGTGTACGCTTTGTTCCTCACAGGCCTTGATATAGGCACCACTAGTCCATATCTCTGGCAAAAGCTGTTATTTTGACATTAAAAGCAGACACTAATTCAATTTTATTTATTACCTTCATTTGTAGGTATAGATAAAAACTAATACCAATCATGTTCTCATTTCCCAACTTCAAAATGTCCTAACTAATTTACCAAGCAATGATGATTCCAGCGATACAGGGCACAAAACGGTTGATCGCGACATAAGCGATCACAGTGCAGTACTGCCAACTAACAGTCGCAATAAGCGAAATGTTTGTGCAAGTAGCGTACGTTCACAAACGCTGCAATTCTTTGACTCAGTCATTAGTGTAGATCAGGTAGATGTAGAGGGGTTAGGTGAAAACGGGGAAGAAATTAGTGCCCTGTTTTAGGAAAAACCTTTGTGTCGTTTCCTGGAGTTGAAAGTTCTGGTCAAACTAAAGCAAGCGAGCGGGCTGGATATGGGACAAAACTTGCATATTGTGTTAACATACTTCTAGAGGGAGGAGTTCGTGGAGGTGTTCATCGACCCGCAGATATGCGGATTTATTTCGGCAAAAACATTGTAATGAAGTACAAAATCAATTAAAACAAAAAATTGTTTTATTGGATCTTAAATAGGTTACTATGGTAATTCTTGGCAGATGAAATAAATAACTTCAACGTTTCTTTTTCGACTTTCTAATCCAAATGGAAAAATTATTCTTTTTTCATGACTAATAAATAGAAATAATAAACGAATTTTGCAAGTTTTAAATCTGTGAGGCTTCTTCATTACAGGTATATTACTTCTCACCCTGACTGCACTTCTGTATTCTGAAAATATCTTTGCCTTTCTAACCATTACACTCGGAAAGGACCGTAACGCCTCACGATATTTGCTCGCAAACTTGAATCTAAAACTAACTTCCATTTGCATTCCTAATAGTCTTTATTTCAATATTCATAAGACTGCCTTTTGGATGCAAATATAATCTCATACGTTGGCGCATAATCTCAGTATGGAGTACTTTGACATTTTGCGAATTGATAACATCTTTTCTAAACACGCTACATGTTCCACCATGATTTTAGATAACGTACCTGTTCAAAATCTACCCTTTTATGAACATTCCAATGAGAAAATGCTCTATTTTTGAGGACTACTTTAGCAAAAAAACTTACAGTTAGTTAAGACAATAGATTGGTTTTATTGAATTTATTTCGTCAATGCATCGTCGTAAAATTTAACAGTCTGTTAATGTCAACTGGCCTAAACTTAGAAATATTTTGTCGTCAAGAAAACCCCCCTGAAACTTCTGTAATAAATAAACTGATTAAGGTGGCTAACAAAAGCCACTGCTTCAGTAATCCACCTCCCTGATAAAGCACCAATAATCCGCCTAGCAACAACTTTCTCGTAGCGGTCTCTAAAATTGTTAATTGGGGCAATCACTGGCTAAGCCCCAACCACAGTTGATTACAGATCTCAGTTTAGAAAATCCGAACTCAATTTAGCTGTATCAATTCCAAAGTCAACACTGCAAACGAATTTGTCATTAAGATTTCACAAATTAACCCTAATTTTGGTCCTGCCCAATAAGACCGCGAACGGAAAATTTGTGCGCCCCTCCGCCTCCCAGGACCAGATGTTTTGAAAACGCCAAAGATTTAATTAAACAAACTTTTGGTGCTGAACAAAGTTGCTTAAATATAGCGTTTTGTTATGCACAGCGCGATGTAAACATCTTTTGTATGACAGTTTAATTTTAATTGAAAAGTCGCAAGTGTCAAAATGTCATTGGAAAATTGCTCCGAAGATAATATTGGAAGTTCTTGTTGATGAACAGTGTGAGCAGTTGGAATTATTATATTATTTCTTGGGTTTGAAGTGTTCGTGAATAATTGCCGTGCTCAAATTAACATAATTATAATAGTTTTAAGTTTGGAGTATCATATTAATTAATAACAGTTGACAACCTTTAACGGATAATTAACCCGATATACATCATAGCTATAAAAAAAAATACAACGGACTACGTATATTTAGTAACCTAATCCGCTTAACGGTTCTTAAAGAGTCATAAAGATCCCTGTAAGAAATCGACACGTGTTTCACCTCTCAACGAGGTATCCTCAGGATGACGATTGACTTGTTGCGAACCCTGAAACGACGTATTGCCACGTCAAGCGCCGAACGCAGTGTGGTGTGTGGTATTTTATAATGGATTTCCGCAAAGTCACGCCGGAGTCAATTAACTTTAGAGCTATACAAATTCACTCTAAAATTCCCTATACTTACAATACTATTGCGCAAGTTTATAAACTTTTTGGGTCAGCATTCAAGATTGCGCAATGATAGTACAAAATTCGAGCAATTTCATTGCGGTATAAAAATATTGTAGGTTTAGCGACCGCCTTAGTTTTTTCTAGTTTCTTGCATAAAAATATAATATTAATGGAAATCTAATTATAAAACTTCAACCGCACTGTAATCTCTTATAAAAACTTGTTTAATGAAAACTTATTGTAAATAAGAACCATGAATTTCTTCCAGGAACGCAGTATTTGTAAACTGAGCTGGTGAGTTTTTTTGCGGACAGTAATCAACGGGTTTTAAATTATGAATGAAGACTTTAGGGTTGGTTCAGTTCTTGACTGACGAAGGTTTATTTATATACGGGATCAGAGGAGACACAATTTCATGCAAGTTTACAATAACAGCAACACATACTAGTGTGCGCTTCCAATTATAATAGGAGACCACATCACTCTCTTATAGTCTAGTAAACAGTAAGTTTGATAAAGTGAAAATACTAAATTAAAGAAAAATATTCACCACGAAATCATAAAAAGGAAACAAAATGAAATACAAAACAAATTAAAAATAATAACATCCCGTCTTGAGCAAGCGTGGTGATCAATGCTCGTGCCTTCTCTGTATGAGAAAAGGCCTTTGCCCTGCAGTGGGACAGTAACAGGCTGGTATTACTCGTATTTATTTTATTATAACATAAACATAAAAGACAACAGACAAAAATAACAGTAATTATGGCTTGAATTTATGATTTTTTATAGCATTTTTAAACTTTGCATGTATCTAATTCATCACGCTTCGATACATCGTTAAACTGCCTACAGAGCCTTGGCAAAACGGCGAAGTGTCGAGGTTTGTTTTGGATCCCAGCACTTGGAAAAGGTTATAGTTACATTTGCGCGGCAAGCGAGATGGTGCACTTATCAGCAGCTTTCCAAGAAGCTCGCTACAGTCAACAACCCCATTTTTTCTATCTATGATTAGGCTTCACGGGTTCGTCTCTTCGATGGGAAGTTCTTAATTGCCTGGGTATTAGTACGTACAAGTATGATTTGCGTCCGTAAAAAAGAAAAAAAACTCCGTCCGTAGAAATAAGGTAAGTTAAGTACTTCAATTATTAAGTGAAAATCTGTAAAATACTTCGCTATGGATGGTGTTTCCTAGAATACCGTGTCGCAATAAGAGAGTTTCACTATAGGGTCTCATTAGTGTCAAAGTGAGCATGGTCCAGTGGTTGGGTTAGGACATGCAGAAACTTCATACTATTATCATGTTAGTTCATAGACTGTGAACGGCCTTAGCCTGTTTTTCACAGTCGATTAAGGCTGCGTTTCCACCAGAGATAAGCGAGGATGCGTAGCGAGGGACGTGTGTGAAACTAACCAATAACATCGCTTCACTGTCATAGTTTGAGCTAAGCTAGCGTTGTTATTGGTTAGTTTTACGGACATTCCTCGCTACGCATCCTCGCTCATCTCTGGTGGATAGCCAGCCTAATATGCATGGTGGATCAGGGTACTAGACACGACAGTTAATTTGACTTGCTTCTTCATAGCGTTTGGAAATCTTGTATAAATCTATCTATTAGAGATATAGCCGTCAAATAACAGTCTTGTCAAGTGTTTCAGCCGTTTTTCTAATAGTCTCTACGACACAAGCCAATTTCTAGCGCGTGTTCGTTGTATTCAGCTGATGGTTTGATTAAGATTTGAATAAGCCACAAACCAAAAAAATATATTAAAACAATATTAAAACCCCCTTTGAAGTATTCTTTATTTGTGAGTGTAATCATGTTTTTCTTTTCAAATAAGTGCAGGTACACGGCAAAAAAAAAGAAAAAAGTAATTAAACATGCCACTTTTTCTAGCTTGCATCTGACCCCCTTCAAAGCCTTCAAAGCAAATACAGTGACAAAGACGCTCGAGGCCTCGGAAACGATCCTTCATTAAGGGCCAGGGGTCAATAGGACCCACGGGCACACCGCTGTCCCCTGATTAAACCCAAATCATGACCCTCGGACCTTTTTTGTCGTTCTCTAATCACACAGTATGATAATTTTGGATTAAAATTAACAAGACACATAATATGTAAAGGAGGGATCATCAATCCCTTTGTTTTATGGAATTTATGGTAATCGGAGATGAGGATTATTGTTATCATCAAGCTGAGAATATGCACATGGGATCATTTGTTTTGTGTACCTGTCAATCTAAATGAAACCCAGTATACCTCTTGAATAATGATTAGCTTACCTTAACAGCGCGGTAAAAGTAGTGCAGCTGCAGCATAATGATACATGAGGCTAGTTTTTGACGGAATCACCCACTGCTGGGTATAGGCCTCCTCTTTTTGTGTTTTCCTCGACTTTGACGATATCATCGAGCCAACACGCTTTTGGACGACCCTGGTTTCTTTTGCCTAACCTTGGCCACCATTCGATCACAGATTTCCTCCATCGGCCATCTCCGTGTCTGCTTAGATGTCCTGCCCAACTCCACTTGAGGCGGACTTGAAGATTTTGCTATCCTAGCTTTGAAAAACTAGCCTCGTGTACGTAGGATGCGCACGGAGATGTTACCCACGTTAGCTGCGTGGTTCATTTTTTGGCCATCAGCCATTCGTGCGAACGTGGAACGATCCTGCCTACATTGCCATACAAAGTGAAGCTAAGTACCTCACGTGTGCAGCTTCGCCGTGTGCTGCTATGGAGCAGGGCTTTATTTCTTCTAATCTCTATCATCTCTTGAAAACACTTTACTTCATAAATAAAAGTCTTCAAACACCACAAAACAACTGAAAAGTCAAACAAACAATCATAAACACAAACAAACAGTCATTCCAAGTCTCCTCTAAACAGCGTTGGATAACAAAACAGTTATTCAGTTATCTGATGGTTAATTAATTAAGCTCGCATCACAGAGAACAATCGCAGTGCAGTGGAGCAAGTATGTAAATGCAGCAAGCCGCAACCTCAAGATTTCTGGTGCGGCCTCTTGATATTCCTGTTTCAGAATTATGATAGTTGAGCGCTCCGGGAATATTAATCCCGCGGAATTGTGCAATCCCGTGGCGTGCGGAGAATTCCCGCATAATCCCCGGTGTATCTACATTCGGGGTGCTATTAGGTTATTTTTATATAAGTTTTTTGCGTTTCTGGGCCAAAAATTTACGTGAAGAAGATTTATCTATCCTCCACCGATGTCGTTTACTGTCGTTCAGTGCTTCCCCAATTGTGATCTAGTTGAAAAGCATTAATTTAATACAGATCTATCCTATTTTTACCCGAATACGACGAAGCGATATTCATCCGTTCCCTCATAACTTCTAAACTTTTTATCGTAATTTGACAAATGAGGTATCGTGAAAATGACGCCCTCAAAGGCTAAAAGTCTTGAATAATAATAATATCAGCCTGTTACTGTCCCACTGCAGGGCAAAGGCCTCTTCTCATACAGAGAAGGCACGAGCATTGATCACCGCGCTTGCTCAAGACGGGTTGGTGATTTCAGACTTATATAAGTCGTCGTGAGACTTATAGTTAATATTAACTATAAGTCCAGGTTTCCTCACGATGTTTTCCTTCACCGATGTCAGTAATGTCCAAGATAAACTCAGAAAGTATATATGAATTGAAAAAGTCACATTGGTACTTGCCCGGATTTGAACCCACAACCTCGTGCATGAGAAGCGAGGCCACTGGGCCATCACGACACTTAAAACGGAAAACTAAAAGTATCGAAGTAAAAAAAAAATTGAGATGCTGTGTTGGCTATGAAATGAAAAGGGCTTAGTTAGCACATTTCAAAAATATATTTATTATAACCCCAAAATAATTTATATAAAAATCCGAATTTTTTATTAATCTGTCGTGATGTCTTGCTTATACCTTTTTAGTTTGCGTTTTTGACGTAGTTGGGTTTTAGTTTTTATAACTTATATTTTTCTTGTTAATTATTTTATTTAGTAAAACTCGTTCTGTTATTCCAAACTATGTATGCCATCATATGATCTGTAATAGCTCAAAGCTGATCTTGGCGCATTAATATTGTATTGAATTAATGGTGCATTACCAATTACAAATGACTTCGTCTTCGCGACAAATGCGTGACAGCCACTTAATTACTCAAAAGATGGCTGCAGTGATAATAGCACAATATTGCTCGGGACGATCAATATGAGAAAGCCACTAACTTATCATTAAATATTTCCGAAACAACGCAAGATAGCTTCTTGAAGTAAAAAGCAACATTAGGTGTAGAAAAACACATAAAAAGCACCTATAAAACTGTTTTCAAGATTTTTGTTACTTCATGTAGCTAACTTGTGCTGTATATTATATGAGATATTTAGATTTTTTTGGCACTTTGTAAGTGGCTTTTTTATAGTGCTCGTCTGTGTATATTAGCCTCAACGTAGCACTGAATTTCATTTGTTTATTTATTGTTGATCACTTCAAATTACACAAGGATTTAAAAGCACAAATAGGTATACTACTTACCTACTGTTTTTTTAAGAGCGTTTATTCTGAAAGTCGGCAACGTCGCAAATAGATGTCAGATATTTCGCTGTTTTAATTAGTTTCGCAATATTATTGTATGGAAATAAGAAATGTGGCTAACTAGCAAACTAGAATATTGATTATGAAATGCAATAATTAATATCGTAACATCGAATATTTAGTGTTAGATGTAAAAAAAACATTTTTAAACCTAAAACGGGTACAACATAAAATTCAATGTTATAATTGCAATTCGTTATTAATATTCTTGTTCGCTATAGCCACATTTCTCATTTCCATACAGTAATATTGCTTAAAACATGTAAATATTTGACAGTTATTTGCGACGTTGCAAACTATTAGGATAAACCCTCTTAATTTAACTGGAACTGGCGAGCGAACGACCAATGAACAGTCTTTGCCAAATTCATTGTTGCTCTCCGTTTATTCGGTATTTTTCAGGTGAAAAAATTACATTAAAGCATTGATTTAATCCAATATCTTGCCGCTTATTATCGGTACAATAAGACCGCGTCGTAATTAAAAGTGATCGTCTCACGAATACGCGATCGATCGCGTGCATATGTCACTTTTTGTTCGAAAAACGGGAAGGCGTCCTCTGTCGACCCGACCACGCGTTAAGGTTCACCGAACAAAAACTTCGCACGATCGAGTATTCGCGCGACGATCGCTTTTAGATAGGACGCGAGGTATGACGTCACTGCGAATTAGCGATTGATGGCACTGTTGTGCTCCTAATGACAGCTATACAAAGCTTTACTCACCACAAATTACTACTACTTACTGTGTTAATGTAAATTGAATTACATAACATGACAGAGAGACAGACGTTGATTTCCTATGTACGTAGACACCTACTCACCTATTAAGCGTATTACGGGACATGAAATCATACCGTTTGATTTTCAATTACAGTAAAAGCTTTCACTATTATTGATCCTTAATTATTCGTATCAATTGTATACAATCCTCATTGCGATATTCAGCGTGTATTGAATAGATAATTCGAGTAATTCATTATTTTAAGCGCCTGACAATAAATTTATTTTGTTTGTAGTGGCAGCTAAAATACTTGCTAACACAACACTTTTAGGCCCATTTTTATTTATCTTGCCGGGTTTAACATAAACAATTGTTATATTATTTATTCCTTATGAAGTAATAAATCAAACCCAGTTGGTTAAAACGCAAATTGAATTATCTTGGTAGATACTACAGGAATTATTCAAAATACTACATACAGGAATATATTAACTTATCGCAATTTCTCGGGAAATTGGTAACCCAACCATCAACCATCCAATATTCGGCCAAACATTGTAACACTCAACCAACATCGAAATTGGATCAACTATCTCGTCTACAGACATCAAGCTTACGCTACTTCCTCGAATTACCCGTGGGCGCACCGGAAGACCTTTACCACGAATCAAACAAACTTGCTCTCCTGCACAAACTTAGCTTAACGTTCAGTATTAGTTTATATTTTGTTTATTATTGTTATTACAATCTATACCAACACGTGCTTTTGTTTGTTTTAGGTCTGGACTAGTTGTTGGACTGTCTGTTTCTGTTTGGCGTTTGTTGCCATGTTGTTGTTCTGCCCAAGGCTTTCCACTCGAGTGATATTCAGAATTTTCAAGGAAGAAAAGTAGTAATCCTATAAATCATCTTCAGGAATCTACCAAGCTTGCTAACCCTTCATACGAATGATGACTGACTCAGAATTATAGTTATATAGAATTGTAGTTTCAAAAATTTTTTTTACAAGCCGTCCTCTGGGCTCCCGATGGGTTACCGATCGGCAAAAATTAAAAACTTCCAGACAAACTTCCATTAGGGGATGAATTTTCAAAAATCCTGCCGTAGCGCCCACCTTTGTTATTTATTATGGTTGCATACAACGTCTAGCTAGACCAAAGGCTTAGGGTATCTGACAGTGAATTTATTTAAGATTTTTATTACAATTCATATTTCTATTCAAAAACAAAACATAAGATTAACTATACCCCTTTTATGTTCAGCCAATACCCAAAACATTGCTGTACCTTCCTGAATTCTTATAAAATTAATCAGCTAATCATCTATACATACATACATACAATCATCTATAATACAAACAAATACATAAAATTGTAGTGCCTGTTTGTAATGTCAAAAAAAGAGCTTTTTGCTAAATGCATATGAAAGTATATATAGGTACTCTTGACAAAAAAACTGTCTGTTGGTTCCGGCTAATCTCCGAAATGGTTGGACCGATTTTGACGGGACTTTCACTAGCAGATAGCTCATGTTATAAGGAGTAACTAAAGCTGCTTTTATTTTAGAAAACCCGGATCCACGCGGGCACAGCTGCGGGCAGCAGCTAGTATAAACAATATTAGCAATACCTCATTAGCTACCTACACTACCCACACGGTAGGTTGCGGCAACGTCAACATTTGCCGGTGATCGATTGGCGTCACGTGCGCCTGAACCGGCCATAACCGGTAATTAGTCGCCCTAATTAGTTATTTTATGGAGTCCTGTGTTTGGCATTGATCCAGAAGATATTAAAGTAGAAATCTTGGTTTTTGCGCACTTTTGGGCCACTCTATATCCAGGAGTTTGATAAAAGTTTCGGCGAAATAGGCGTAATTTTTTCTAAAAATCAAACAAACTCAAAGCAATTATTTCAGTTGAACCATTTACCATGCACCTTTGAACTGTCTAAGAGTCGATCAGTTTGTCAGAAAGTTTAAGCTAGTTGCCCGTTCCAAAACGTAGATCTCTATGGAGAAGAACGGGTAAGATACTCCATGGACACCCTTTTAAATTAAGTTGAGTATAAGCACTTCTAAGCTGTCCCTAGCATTTTAAGTAGAAATAAATGACTCTATTGTGTTTTGTTTTGACTGCGTCGTTGATTTAGCTCTACTGCTGAGCATGAGGTCCTAGGTTCGATGCCCGGGTCGGGCAAAGTAATATTGGGGTTTATCATCAGGCATTTCTCAGTAGCAGCCCGGAGTCTAGATTTGTGCCCGGTTGATGACAATAGGCTCGCCCCCTATTACATGGGACTTAAACATAACTGGCGAAATGTGGGTGTTCTATAGGTACACCTCTGCCCAACCCTTCGGGGAATAGAAGCGTGATGTTATGTTATGTTTTTTTTCCGATATTTAAGGTTCAAAGCTGATAATCACTCTTTTAATACGCTACGCTCGTCATTTCACATGTACTTAGATCTATTTTGTTTTCTGATTACTCTTGTCTTTTTGTATGCACGTATTTCTGTGACAAATAAACCAATGTTTCTTTCGTTTTTATGCAAGTCTGAACACTTCCTTCTAAAGGAAAATGAGCGCGAAAATAAATACGTTGAGCACGGAAGCAAAATTACACATTAGAAAATGCAAATTTTACTAGACGCCGCTAGTCTCTTAGGGATTTTAGAGATCTAAAATAGTTGTAAGGAACAATTGGAACACTTACGTGGAGGAGTGCCTAACAATTAGCTTCTCGCGTTGTTGGAGTGAGCGAGGGAAGCCGACTGCTTATTTGAGTAGACTTGTCTGCACTGCTGCTTTTGGTGCGAGTTTCTGGGTCATTGGGCGCTTGTGAATAGTCCTTTTGTTTCGTAGCAACCTGCTTGTTGGCATCGAACCCAATAGGTACCTTGCCCGCGGTCTGCATGAGCAAGCGCCGTTTGATCAGGGAAAGTTCGGGAAAGTTATAATTTTGGACGCACGATATTCCTCTGTCCTTTCCTTGGTCCGGGAAAGATATAATTTTAAAACAAGATGGGCAATATACCAAGCCTTATTTCATACAGTCCACTCTTTTATTGCTCCCCGAGCTAACACTGTTTCTTCCTTTGGAGGTGCAGAATATAATGTTAGGAGAAAAACACAGAAAGCTAACAACGAAAATGTCGAGACGAAATCTGCGTTCGCAATTTATTTGCCAAACATTTAAACAAACACGAGTTTTAGGAAAAACAACTGCAATGCCTACACATAAGGTTCAGTTTGCGCTACAACTTCATATTTTTTATGAGTATTTTAACAATACTAGTCAGTCTAACATCAACTTTATATACACCAGCATAAAATTGATGTTTGTTTAAGTGGAAATAACATCAATTGGAAACAAGGATTGAAATAGACCTTGGGTAGGACGTACCTATATTTTCTCTTTTATTAGACAAGAGTTAAGGTATTGTTGTTGAAAATCTTGACCTGTTACGGTTCTCATAGATACCCAAATGAATTGAAGAAGAGAGGTATACTTTTTTTAGGATTCCTCCGGCTAAAAGTCATGTCTTCAACACAGACCAAATAAAAAACCAAGACATAGCGCTGTCAACAGTGACGTGCGGCCGGTTTTGTAAACGTGTGCACTTAGTGAGGTGTAGTTTGATTGTAAATGGCTGTAAATGTGTGCGTGTGAGCGTGTCTGCACAGTACACTGTATTGTTGGCAGCGCCATGTCTTTGTTTTTTATTTGGTCTGAAGTCTGTGTGGGAAGTTTGGTTGTCTTCCGACAGGGAAAAATGGGAAGCGGAAAAATCTCTCCGCACCAACTACCTAGAGTTGTCACAGTCGTAAACGAAAACAAAAACAATTAAATAACAAGTCAGTTATTAAAAATAAATCTCAGCAAACAGATAGCCTGTCAGCAACACATCGCAGCTAGATTTACCGCCCGCAAGGAAACGAGAAATAACGCTAAAGTAAAGTTTTATACAAACGACTACCACCGTTTTAAAGTTCCTTTAGCAATCTTCTTTAAAGAAATCTGTTGCAAGGGAATCGGGTGGAAACGGGCGGGGCCGGACGGCGAGTTATGTCTGCGGGTGACACTCTTTCAATTGAATTTATTACAGTCTTTTATGCGCCGTTCCGGGGTGCTTCCACGGACACATCGTAAACGGTTTAGGTAAATCAGGTGAAGAATTTGGAGTGTAGTGACACCAGGTTTACGAGGTTAAATTTTTGGTGCGGAGTTCACGTCTCATTACAATAGTCGACCGCAATAAAAGAAACAACAGCTTTCGGTTTTGTTTAGTTGGCGATTCACTTTTGTTTCTGGGTCCTATGCAATGGAAATATTGCTGCTTTGGAAGTTGTAGGTCGTGTGCCCGATGAGATTCACAATTGAACTCCTTTAGGGGATGAATTTTCAAAAAATCTTCCGTAATGCTCACCTTCATTATATAAGGAACTCTTGTAAAAAAAAACATGTTTCTAGACAAAGCGGTTCAGGCTGTGCGTTGTATCAGAGAGTGAATTTAAGATTTTTTTTGGTACACGAAGATACGAGTACGTATAACTACAGTCCAGATTAATGTTCTTTACTACAATACCTAGGAATTTTATTTAATTAATTCTAAGGAGTATGTGGCGGCATCTACAATCGCCACAATATGCGAACTACGCATCAAAAATCCTGTCACACAAATCCTGCATCGCGCAATTAGAGTTTACCGCGCGATGGACATATATACAATCTCCCAACTTCAACCGCTGGGCAGTTGCCCGCCAGACACGACACCCGTCTGGTTGCAGGATCCTCCCTTTTCTATGGTGGATGAGTGAACTTTACATCCTGTTCCTCATGCCTCTAAAAGTATTTCAATACTCTAACCCATGCTCATGCCATGCCATGTCTTTTCCTGCCCTGACCCATAGTTAGGGTCGGCGCTAGAGCAGTGATAGCCGTGGTGTGAACGTCGGACTGCCATGTTATAGATCTTGAGTTTGAACTCAAGGCACGCATCTCTGACTTTTCGTATTCATGTGCGTATTGTATAATTATCACTTGCTTCAAAAACGGTGAAGGAAAACATTTTGAGGAAACCGGCATGCCTGAGGGATATTTCTCGACAGCATGTGAAGCCAAGTCAGAGGCCCATGGGCGGCTTTAAAACTTGGACACCAGGTTAGTCACTAACCTCGCGAAAAGAAGAAGAAGAAGGATCGGCGCAACACGTTTCACTCTTTCCACTCTCCCCTGTCAACCGTCACACTATCATTCACTCACTTCTCTTTCATATCATCCTCACACAACCCACCATTTCAATACTCTACCGTTATTCATAAAAAAAACCATAGATCTGTTGATAGATATCAAAATCTTCAATACCGTCTGGCATAGTCTAGAATGAGAAACAATTGAGTAATCTCTCACACCACATTATTCACAGCATTTACCCACTATATCTGCAGGAACCTAACGATCTAACACATTTAACATTGCTCATCAACTCTGAAACCAACATGAAAATCTAATTGGATCTGCAAACCAGAATACTCGCCTAGTGAACGTAGTAGTAACTCTACTGATAAACACGAACGCTCACAAACGGATTATAGGTGTTGTAACGTTTTAAGCTCACAAGTAGGTCTTGCTGTAAACCCTAGGCTATTGTACTATTCAGGCCGTCTTAACCATATTTGGCGCCGGGGTGCGAAAATTTTTTGTGTTAATTTTTTTATATAATTAATACTCATTACACTATACTTGTAAAAAAAGAAATTAGATACATTTTCAAACATCGAATTCAATTTGTCTGGCTCTTAAGTTGTTTTTTTTATTTTTATGATAGCGACTGTTTTGAAATCCACGTTCGACATTCAGTGTCGGACTTATCCTGTTGGGGGCCCGAGGCGGTAAATCTAAATGGGGCCCCCTTGCCCAGGAATGAACGTCGAAGTATTTAGCACGCTGCCTCGAAAAGGTTAGGTTTTCTTATGACTATTGATAATGGAATAGGAGATACATTGTCGTCAACAGAAGAACTAGGTCATATAGAGGTTGGTAGAGCGAGCGAAGCGACCTCGAACCATTACAGGCACTTTTGAATTGCCATTTATAGTCGATCAGTTAGTCAGAAAGTTGAAGCTAATTGCCCATTCCAAAACGTAGATCTTTATGGAGAAGAACGGGCAAGAAACTCCAAGGACACTCTTTTAAATATAGAAAATTACAAAATACAAAATAAATTATTCTTGTAGCGTCTATATGTGAGAACACTGTACAAAAAATAATCAAAACAGCTCAAAATATAAGATAAAAAAACTGGCCAAGTGCGTGTCGGACCACGCACAATGAAGGGTCCCGTAGTTAAGGCGCGTTTGCAAATCGGACAAAATTATGCTGTTTTTCAGTACATTTTGTGACAAAACTAATCCGAATCAAATATACTCGTAACTAATACCACATATAGGTTGGTTCTTCATCTTCAAATGATTGCAACTTTTTTGCTCAAAATAATAGTTTTAATACTGTAAAAACGATCTTCCGTTGCCATTTTCCACAAAATTAACGATACCGGGTTGAGTTTAGGTACATGTTTTGTTTTATTATCAATATATTTAAAGATTTCTAAAAATACTATTAGTAGGCAGACATATTCAATTGTAAAACTTTGGAAAAAAATGTTTTAAAATGTCACAAATAGCCGCAAAACAAAATAAAAACCGAAACTAACTTTTTCAAATATTTTGCTATTACGGATGAATCTTAATCGATTGCATTAAGGGTTATTTTATTTTTGGTCTATTTTAATTCATTTCACAAATATTTCGAAAGAAACCTTAGTCCGCCCTTGGCCGCTGTCATGAGTGGATCCTGTGTTCTGCGTGTTTGTAGCGGCTCGTGTGGAAAAACATCGCTGTACAAATACTAAATATTTGATAAACCAAATTTGATAATTGCTATGGTAAGATAATTTTGTATTCACAGATTTTAATTACCATTACAACTTTATCCTCACAGACTTTTACAGTTTATCCTCACAGATTTTTACCGTTTACAAATGCCTATTCGGCTGGGACTTGATGGAGTGACCTGGAGGTGTACTTCGGTGACTGCTACTGGAACTCCTCGACGAGTAGAACTAGGTGTGCCAAGTTTGGGTCACTCCATCAAATTAGTTCACTTGACCACTATTCCCGCAGCTGGCCCGTGTCAATGTAACGTAGTAGTTCGATTCAATACCTATCAATTTTGCAAACGCGTCCTTAATCCCAAGAACAAACTTAACATTACAACAACAATATTAAGAGATTTACTATGTTATTTTAAGACTATAGACTTCATATAGGTTTTCCTGTAATCTATGAGTAAAGAACCACCCTCTGCATTTTTTTCAAAATTTTTGGCTGAATAGTTTCGGAGATAAGGGGGGGAATTGGTCAATTTTATCAATTTTCTTAAATATCTTTAAAAGTATTTAGATTAAAATTATAAAAAATATATATGTGAAATCCTCGTGACAAGTTCTTTCATTTGATATGTCACACGGTTCAGTTTGCAAAACTTTTTATTTTTATTTTCTAATTTGCCCCCGAAAAGTAACCCCAAAATTCAAAATTCATTTATTTACGTTACACTTTCGTGTTTGGGTCACATAAATACATATGTGTACCAAATTTCAACTAAATCGGTCCATTCGATTCGGAGCAAATTGGCTGTAACAGACGGACAGACAGACACACGAGTGATCCTATAAGGGTTCCGTTTTTTCCTTTTGAGGTACGGAACCCTAATAAGCCCTGGCAGATAAGAGATGATCAGTCACAACTGACGGCGCCCGTTCACGAACATGACGCGTGGATCAGCACCATCCAGCTCAACCATTTTGTAGGGAACCGAATGATCCAACACACTCGCCACCATCAGCGAGACATTTACGTGAGCATGACATACTCTCAACTGCCATGCTCTTTCAAGTCAACATACATCTTAATAACATATTAAACGTCTCCATGGTACTGACATTTAGAAAAAAAAAAAATATGCTTCTAAAATAAACAAAACTATAGCTTACAATGTATTTGATAGATTAATAGAATTTTACTACTTTTACTACCAAAAAGAAAGAAAATCATTATCCATTGGAGTATTCAACAATTAAAACTTGTTTAAATAAAAAATAAACATTAAGTTAGTAATGTCAGAAAAAATAAAAAGGAGAAGCAACTCTTCCAAACATTAAAAATTTAACTAGTGAGCCCAAGTGGCTGTGGAGCAGGCCCAGCATAGCGCTAGCAACCTCGCCGAGCATTGGCGGCCCCCAGTGGTAACGGCCGCGAGTAACGAGTTGTAAGGACTTGTGTAAATTATAACATCACCACCGCTTTCAAAAAGGCGAAGGAAAACATCGTGAGGAAACCGGCATGTCCTAGAACCAAAGATTCGAAGATGACATCTACCAATCGGCACTGGGTCCGCGTGGTGGATTACGGCCCACTCCCTCTCACCAAGAGGAGGCCTGTGTCCCAGGATTGGGAACATTGTAGACTAATTATTATGCTTATGCTAACCTTGCTGACTGAATAATCTTTTCACTGAGACATCGAAGCACATTCCAACCTTACAGAAACAGTTTTAGTAACACTTATAGCTAATATCCATTCACCAAACATAATACTTCTATTAATTTTCAGACCCCTTTTACACCATATCATCTCCTCACACCGAAAGCTTTTTTGTACAACAAAAATTGCTGACTGAATAATCTTTTCACTGAGACATCGAAGGACATTCCAACTTTAGAGAAGCAGTTTTAGTAACACTTATAGCTACTGTCCATTCACCAAACATAATCCTTCTATTTATTTTCAAACCCCTTTTGCACCTTATTAAGCTCCTTACACCGAATACTCTCTCGTACAACAAAAACAAACTTTATCGAAAATTGTTTTTAACTATCATCGATGTCACAAAGGGGGAGCCGAAAATGTGCAATTCGTTGGTCATTCGAACCGTGCGGAGTCAAACAATAGCTGAGCGAACAACGGCCGTCAGTGTACGTCGCACAGTAATGTACAATTCGCCGACGAGCAATTTACACTGAATTATTGCATATAGCCGTCCCAATGGTGCGTTCCTTGTGGGACTATTTGTTCTGGAAAAGTTTGTTTGAAAGATATAAATGGATGGGTTCATTCCGAATGTCACCAGTGTGCTGGCAGTATTGAAACAGTGTCCGAATGCAGATAAATATTGGCTACGTTTGAAAATAGTCTTTTAAATTCTAACACTATGAATTTTCTTGTACCGTTAGTGCATATACGAATATTTCATACAAATACAGGCAGATCCATGCAAAAAGACAATTTGTAGGCCATACAAACATAGGTGTGATGACTAAGAATTTTCTTTTTGTCCGTCAGATAAATTATTAAAAAATATTTGACACGTATGTTTTCCTTTTTTACGTATTCAAAAGATTACGGCAACACATGGAGTTAAAATATAGCATGACTTCACTCTCTGGTAGATTTTATACCGACTTGTGACGTAGCGGGCCCCCACTCCCCAACTTCAATGCGTTTTATCTAAAAAATACGTGGCAATTTTTGTTTTACTATCGGACTGACGAACTGAATAGTTTTTTTTTTCCCCAGTCAACATCGCTATTGTTCATTTCAGAAATTCGTCCTAAAAAACGACACTAACGAACTCAAAAAGTTAAGTTCTTCAAAGTATTTATTCAAGTATCATAATTAAGTTGGGCTTAGATCCCTTTATTCAGAAAACAAGGTCGGGCTAGTCCAAGACTTACTATTTAGGAGAACAAAATTAATGCCTCTCCAAGTTGTTTTCCAATTTCCATGGTATTAAGTTCTTGTTGAAGTATTATAAAAGCTTATTTTAATAGGTAAGAGCTCGTAAATGGATACTGAATACTTTTGAATAAACACGTCAAAAACATTGTTTATTAAAAATTGTTTACTTTAGAAGTTTTGCACCTGCCCTTTCAGAATGTAAGTTATAGATAACAAAATATCTAACAGCCGCAAGGGTCGATTGAAGGATAAGTTACGCTTGCCGAGGTCGATTAGATCCATTACATATCGAGACCCCTCCGTGCCTCGGAAAGCATGTTAAACCGTTGGTCTTGGCTGTCATTTGTTGACAGTCGTTACGGGTAGTCAGAAGCTCGAAAGTCTGACAACCTGTTATATCTAGGGGTAGCAGTGATAGCCTAGTGGTGTGACCGTCAGACTGCCAAGTCATAGGTCTCGAGTTCGAACCCAAGGCACGCACCTCTCACTTTTTAGATTCTTGTGCGTGTTGTACAATAATCACTTGCTTAAAAAACGGTGAAGGTAAACATCGTGAGAAAACTAATGCGTGAGAGATATTTCTCGACGGTATGTGAAGTCATGTCAGAGGCTCATGAGCGGCTTTAAAACTCTGACACCAGATTAGTCACTAACCACACGAAATAAAAAGAAAGACGTAGGGGTATCGTATTACCCAGTAACTGGGTTGTTGAGGTCAGTTAAGCAGTCGCTCCATGTAAATAAGGCTAGGCAGACATGAAAACATGGCATTAACTCCGATAAAAAATATATAAGTAATAAAATACGGAAATATGGACACAAGAGAAACACACCTGCTGACATCGACCGATAAATATAACAAGTAACGGCTTCAATGATTCACGGTAATCCCTGAAAATATAAATGATGAATATTCTTGGGTAATTGTTTGACAAATTGTTTAACCCAAAGCCGCCGTGTATGTTAATGACTTGTACAATAACATCGTTAACTGACTTTTTGAAAGAATATATCTTGAACTCAGACCAAATAAAAAACCAAACATTGTCAACAGTGAATTGAAGCCGGATTCGTAAACACATGTTTACGAATCCGGCTTCAATTCACTGTTGACAATGTTTGGTTTTTTATGTGTTTTATTGTGCATTTAGTGAGGTGTAGTTTTGATTGCAGTGTCATTGTAAATGGTTGTAAAAGCGTGTATGCACAGAGCGGCGGCGGTGTAGTTTTGGCACGCTTCACTGTATTGTTCGCAGCGCTCTGTCTTGGTTTTTATTTCGTCTGAGATCTTGAAGAATATTTAGCATTTTTACACAGGGAAAAAAAATCTGATTATAATAATCTTCTCTAACTTAAGTTTTCCTTCATTGTCTTTTACACACTTTTTGTCTGTGTTCACCGTTTCTAATGCAACTCACCTGTCGCAGATCTGCTGGAAGAAATTTCTAATAAAATAAGCAGTACCTTTGTACCGTGCTCTTCTATATTTTTGTATTTTTCTTTATTAAGGGTTTTGTGTGAATTATACTTTATTTATTTATTCATGTACACATTGGTGTACATGAATAAATAAATAAATTACAATTACATGATATAAAAAGCCAAGTGCGAGTCGGACTCGCACAGGAAGGGTTCCGTATATTTAACACTTTTAACTCAAACTCAAACCATTTATTTCAAATAAACCAATTACAGGCCGTCGTATTATCGGTCAGTCGTCAATCCTAATGTATGAGAGTAGATAAAGTAGTGTATGAAACTGCACATAACTAGGAATTAAAACACTCGTGTGATACAACACGCACTCGTATTTTAATACCCCTCATCAGTTTCATAAACTGCTATTGTCGCTCTTTTGTTTCAGCACAAACTATAATTATTATAAAAACAGCAACTTAACAAAACTGTAGAAAGACAAGCAAACCAGCAGGATGGAACTGAACTAGCCTGTTTAAAATTTAAAACGGCGAACGACGCTGAGTAATAAATCACTTTTAGTTCGCTATCTCAATGATGGATTATCGTACCGAGTATAGTGCAATCATGAGTTTAAAATCCATTGACAATTTTCGTTCATGACATACCTACCGTCACATAGGAATTCGTTTCTTTATTTGACCTGGGCCTATGGAATTAGTAAGTTCTATATAGCTTAGCTATATGTAGGCTTATTACAAATAATTCCTAAAACTGCAAATATTTGTCAAAAAAATGGGACAATTTTGTAATTTTTTTAAAACAGCTTTTACAGCACTAAAACTATGAAAAAATATGTCCGTCACGGGACGCCCGACAGATGTATTGTAAAACATCGATTTTTTTCCCGTGACGGTTATAAGAGAGCTTCATTGTCCATTCCAAGGTTGCCTGGAAGAGATCGCAGAAAGCAATAAGGCATTGTATAATTTTTATGTCCGATTTATTTTTGTTATGTGTTTTTGTGGCGTACAATAAACTAATTAAATAGATAAATAAATACGAGAGCGTCATACCGTTTGCTGTCACGGCATAACAGTCGGTCTTACCCCCAAGGCGCCTTAATAGATGTTTCACAACCAAAAACTTGTAAAGTTATCGAATTGTCGGATTTTCGCCTGACCCCTGTCGGTTGTATTGAATAGTTTGTAGTTGACCTGGATTAATTGTTGATTCTGATTCGTTTATAGGACTTTGTCGAAATACTCGGACTGTAGGTACACATCTGCCTAACCCTTCGGGAATTACAGGCGTTATGTTATGGTAGGTACTCGTAATGATTATTTTAAATAGGTCTAAGTTGGTCCTGACAGACATTTTATACTAATCTTTTGAATTTAACTGACTTAAATTTTTGACAGGAAATGATATTGACTCTAAAATCGAATAAAATTTAAATTGCATGTAATAATCCTGATAGATACATTGTACACAAATATTTTGAATTGAATTGAAATTTTGACATGAAATTAATTAACTTTGAATTGTAATAAAATTTAATTTGCATGCATGCGTTAATACATTTGGATAATCAAGTACATAATATAAGTAGTTATATTGTAATAAATTTATCATTATAATTGATCATTTGTATGTCACTATCGGCAAAACTTAGCGCACTACCTTATTTTTTAAGTTCTTTGTATTTAATTACCTATGTTTCACATATAAATTATTCTTATTCTTGGTAATTTGACTATATTAACCAAAAGTTTTTAGCTAACTTCAGCAAAGAGGAGTCTTTGCTGTAGTTAGCTAAAAACTTTTAGTTAGCTGAATCTGTTGGTTGGGTACAAATATAGTTTTCTTCAGCACACTATACCATAAACGTTCGCTGATGTTGGCACTTGGCATATTATTAAAAAATATTTTTAGCAAGCTTAAAATAAAAGTACCTTCAGCTCAAAGTCAAAGTTAAAGTCAAAGAATAATTTATTTCAATTACGCACATACAAGGCACTTCTGAACGTCAAAATTTACAAAAAAAAAGGGAATTAATTCTAGTCACCCCTTCCATAAGGTAGATTTCGTGTGGAGAATAGGCAAGAAACTCCACCGTTACTCTTTTACAAAAAAAACTGAATATTGTCTATACATTAATTATATAATTATATGTCAAACGATGCATCTGGAATAAGATTAGTTTATCACAATAGGTAAAAAGAATTAAAAATCAAGCAATGACAGATAAATTAATTATGTAAATTATTATTATAGATAAATTAATATTTACAAACATTGAAAATTATACGATATTCCTAACATTTTAACTAGTAATACTAATAAGTGATTGTGTAAGTTCAAATAATCACAAAGTGTAAAATAAATTACTGCTAACTTTATGCTAAGGCTTCTTTCTAACTTATGCACTATTGACGCACCTGATCTGCGTGCTGTGCTGGCTCGCTTCTTCGTACCAGACAATTACTGCCGTAGCAGAAAGCTCTGGCTGTTTCCTGTGCCTCCGTGTTGCACCATTGCGCGTGCTAAGTCCCCAGTGCCTCGCTCTCTGGCAGCACTTTAAAATCTCTTGGATTCTAATCTAACAAGCGATCTGTTTGAGGATTAATGGACGAAGATTTTATTGCCATGTCAGATGTTTTATGAGAGAAATTCATTACTTAATTTTCTCTTTTATGTGTAGGTATGTACGAGTATGTGTCTTTATTTATTGTAATTGCTTTTTAACCGTTTTAAATAAAGCTAATAAATGAATAAGCAAGTTGAAATAAAGTCCGCGCAATTTCATTATACTGTTACAAAAATGTCCTAAATATTCTTACATATATGCCTCTTACGGCTTCAAAATAATAGTTCGAAGTGGCATATTCTAAACTCAGAGAACTTGGCAATAGGCACCCATAATTTATGTATAGCTCACAATTGCCTTACTTACGAAATAAATGGAGCTCTAAATGGTACCAATGCGACGCGAATTGCTTTGGCTGGATGCCATATTATTGCTCTAATAATATCTATGCCTAATACGAATATAGGCATACCTGCCACCCCCAACAGTTGGGCAATGCGTACTTTGAATGGCCTAGGATCGGTGATATTGCTGGAGTGTGTGCAATTCGATTTGTCGGCAACGATTCAGAGATCATCTTTATTTTAACACAGCTGTAGCAATGAGCTCTAACAAATACAATTTCTATCTAAACTAATATTATATTATTTTTTGTATGTTTGTTTATAATGGATAAACTCAAAAAATACTTAAACGATATTAAAAATTATTTCACAAATAGAAAGCTACATTGTCAGCAAGTAACATGGGATGTATTTTATTAACTTCCACGCGTACAAAGTCGTGGGCCGAAGCTAGATGTTAATATAAGTACAAATCAATCTGACTTGTGCATCGAGATCTACTGGCTAGCTATGTTATGAGAAATAGTTATTAATTGGATACTTTCGCAAGGAACCGGGACATATGGCAGAAAAAAGGGGAGGCCTATACCCAGCAGTGGATGATCCCGGACTGAAATGATGATGATGAAGGATACTTACAGTGTTAAATATGTCGACGTGTGACATGTGTTATACCGTCGCGATATTTATGATGACGTGTGACGTGTGTTATATCGTGACGATATTCTGTTCTACATAAGATTTTATTAATCACTTCTTAAGAAATCATTTACGTCAAATTCCAAGTCAATTTAAAAAAGCTTTCAGGTTGAGATTACTGCTTTTACTACAGTAATAAAAATCGAGCTCCCTAAAGATTTTTCATCACAATTTCCCATAAAACTACACCTGTTTTCATACTCATTACTACCATAAAATACACAAGGATTATGTATTAAGTTTTAAAATATAAAACTAATAGTGTGCAAAACTGTCTAGGCGCCGTGTAAAGTTAAGGAGCTCAAGAGGCGAAGTTAGCCGGAGTGAGATTTTTAAACTTTACTCATAAAAGATTTCGTTACGCTTTATGAATATGAAAATGTTATCCGTTAAATTTATTGAGCTAAGTATTTGGTTATTCGAAGTATCACAGAGTTGTTTAAAGTGGTGTGGATCCTGTTCAGATAGTGGGGCAGTTATTACTTTTATGTTGTAAGGTACGTGTGGGGAATACGTTTTTAGTAACGGTTATTCTGCCGCATGTCGAAAAAATCATGGCCTAAGGCCGGGGTCCAGGACGCTACTTAAAAGTAACTGAACTCATTGGTGAGTAACCAGAATGTCACAGCACTAGTATTTCAATGGCAATCCGAACACGACGCGGCTTACACGCATCGTGGATGTCGGGCCTTAACTGGAAAACTACCTTCGAGATAGTGACAGACCCAAACAAAGATGGCCGGACGAGCTTGTCATCTATAGACAGAAACTTGATCCACACTCGTTCGAGGTCGGGAAAAGAAGTATGACAAGTTAGCCTTTGTCCAGCAGTGGGGTAAAACAAGTATGATCAGTCTATAATTTTCCAACTGCTGGGACAAACCTTCTCTCTTCGAGAGGGATTGGGCTATAATCTATCACGCGGGCCCAGTGCGGGTTGGTAGATGTCACATTTGTTCGAATTGTTGCTTCTTACACATGTCGGTTTCCTCACGATGTTTTCCTTCACCAAAAGTAAAGCGTACATGATTCGAGAATTCCCGACTAGTGCTGGTATCGTCCGGAGTCTCTAATAAGGCCAACCCTTTGGACATAATTATGTGAAATGTATGCATGTAGATTAGTTAGTCGGTTCTTGTCTGCATGCTTTTAATATTCATAGAAAAATGTACATATTTAAGCAGTAATATCGTAGCATTACCTACTGGAGCAGCATAAGCTTTTTAGGATTCAAAGAGTAGTAAGACTGGATTATATGAAACCTTTTGCATCTACAGCTACAATAGACACAAGCTTATTATTTTGTAAATACTAATATAAAACATTTAATTTTAAGAAAATCATAAATGTATCTTTCCATGATTTCCATGGTTATAAGATATATAATAAATTACCAAAATCATAAAGGGAACTGAAAATCTTTTTTTGAAAATTTTAAAACAGTGTTATTCAAATGAATTATAGAGAAATAAATTTATTCTGTAAATGAGTACTTTAAAGATTCACACTGACATTTTACTATCATAATTTGACAAATGATTGACATTCCTATTCTTATATTTTATTAACTATGATGTATGTTCCAATTTTATTAGCTTATTTTTTTTATAAGTTTTTTTTATTTTTTTATTTAACAGTTTATGTACACACATATAAATAGACAAGAAGAAAGGAACAGAAAAATACGTACAAAGGTGATGCTTATTTCTAAAGAAATCTCTTCCAGCATTTAGCATGCTAGTTTTAGCGAATTGTTTTAGAAACTGTTAAAAAACTGTAATGTATTAATTTCTTGCAAATAAATTTCATTTCATTTAATTTCCAAGTAAATGATTTTCAGGTGCTAATTATCCCAAGATATTCTTAAATTAGACAGACAGCTGCCAAGATGACCGCATCTCAATCTAAATTGTGAATTCAATCGAAAGGTTCGTTCTACCGACCCTTCTGATCTATTCATAGGCATTCTTTGCTCAAATTGTATGTATCTATAGTAGCGTCTCTCTTTGTTACTCACAGACTGACAACGTGCCAGGACGGTCCTTTGAGCGTTAGTACAAGGATTAGGGTTAAAGTGTTTAGGCAAAAATGTGTCAAGGGTAGTGGAACAGACTGGGGTATTTATTATTTACTTGTATTACTTAGCCTAAACTGTGACCTCTCAGGGGTCAGAAGGGTCAGATGGTAACATTAACTGTGAGTTAAAGTTAGCGTCATGCATCAACAGTCCATCAATGAATTGTTTGCTACAGAGCAGATTACTATCATAATTGCTCCAATGGATCAGCATTTATGATATGATAAAACTTTCGTTTTTTAATTATGAAACGAATTGAAACTACCAAGATAACACAAGACCAAACCATTCAGAAGCTCAAAAATTATCCTTATATACTCAGTCGTCAAATTGGCGTATAGAAGGACCATTTTATTTCCACAACTTGCCAATAAAACCTGACCTACTCGTTACCTCATTCCCTAGGCACTAGAAACAGAACGTTAGTTCCAACAATAAATCAGGAACATATAATGTCTGAACAGTTCCGTTTTCGAACTGATTGGGAGCAAACAGTGTTATAGTGTTCTTTTGTTCACATATTGTACGTGTGATTTGTTAGTAAAGTGAACTGTTAGCAGCTGGAACTGGACAAAGACGGGACAAAGAGCTTGTTTAAGTTTCCAGGTCACCTCGCTCGCGCAAATAGCCAACTTGTAACGTATTAGCTACTGTTAAACTTTGGAGTTGGTGAAATATGTGTCATGATTTATTTTGTGGAATGACTTTTGAGGCTTTCTTTGACTGCGATGTAGTTTAAATCGCAACCAATTTCCATAATATATTACAAACATTATCAGCCGTCTGTACTGGATGTGACTGACCTAAAGATTTGCAACTATGCTTATTAAGAGTAGGCACAAAAATTACTACCAAAAATTCATATTACAGAAAATGGGAAAATGGTCACCACATATTGGATGTCTGAGTAGAATTAACAGGGTATCTAAACCATGACACGTGTATAAAAAGAAGAGAAATAAAATGGGCAAATGTATAAAGACAATCGTCATCCTGAGGATGCCTCGTTGATATTTCTTACAGGGTTATATAAGACACTTTAAGAACAGTTAAGCAGATTAGGTTACTAAATATACGTCGTCTATTGTATTTTATAATGGATATCCGCAGAGTCACGCCTAAGTCAATTAACTATTTTCCAACTATGTTGGTGACGGCTTTCAATCTTACCGGATGGTAGTAAGTACAGTACGTGACACATTCCCCTGTGACTTTGTAAAATCATGGAGGATTGCTTAAAATTGCATCCAATAGGGTAGGTATTCGACAAAACTTGTCAAATGTCAACCGCTAATCACTTCCACTAATCATTCTCCAAATTCTCCCAACTTCTGAGCACCAGTAGTGTCACTGAAACTACCGTCCAGCTAGATCGGTGGCCACGTGCCCCGACTGCCACGCGAATCTAATTTCCTAAAGCGTTGTCTACACTATCATGCCGATCGACCTTACTGTACAAGAAGATGCTGGTATCATTGCACAATGAATTTTATGAAATTGTGCTCTGGAATTTAGTTAGTCTTATTCTGAAATGGTTTAAAGTGGATGTTTTGTTGAACGTTTTAGGGATGGGCGTATTTATTTATTTAACAGAAGTCGTGGACCAATGGTATCAGCCACGACCTACGACTTGTAGTTCGAAGAACTTCGTGAGTTCGAACGCAGACAGGTGCTTTACTTTGTATATTTAATTTCATCACCACTGCTCTCAAAACGGTGATGGAAAACATCGTGAGGAAACCAGCATGTCATGTCAAAAAATTCGACCCTGGATGGGCCCCCGAGGTGGATTATGGCCCACTCCCTCTCACAGAGACGAGGCCTATGTCCCAGCAGTGGGAACATTATATATTGTAAAATGGTTTATATTTAAACGTTCAACAAAACATCCACTATGGTTTTTTTTGTTTTGTTTAACAATGTTCACAATGTTTTTTTTATGAGTTGTATTACATGTGGTTAGCTAGTGACCTCGACAATTGATCATATTATTTATTGTTATTAGTAATTAACTGTTTGTTTATTGATTTTAGATCGATGGTCCTAGTTTATCATTTATAACTTCCAGTTACAACTATATGTAAGCGGGCACGCCCTTTATGCCTGGAGGCTTTTTATTTAGATATTAAGTTCTGTTTACGTTTAGTTTTTATTTCGGCCTGAGTATAGTTCTCGATGATTTTGTTTGGTATATTGGCGTGTGCTAGCTAACATATGACTAATAATTTAAATTATGTTTTGTGTTGCGTAATGTAAATTATTTTGAATACTATTATATAGAATCTTTTTTTTTTTGTTCTTCTAACTGAACAGACAGCTGTGCTGCTGGGGAGTTTGTTGCGCCACTTCTTCTTCCCAGCTAATGCACTAGGAAGTGGTGAAGGATGGGCGTTTTGGGGGACTGTCTTATGTAATTTTGACGTTCGAAAAGTGCTGATTTTCAGCCTAGTTTGAATAAATGACTTTGAATTTTGAATTTTAACGTTTTAAGGGTACTTGGTGTTTTTCTATTTATTTAGGATTTCCAACAAAAGATATACACAATACATGAAACATAAACAATGTGCAGTATCAGGTATTACGTAGATGTACTCCTTCACTTATAGAAGACCACAGCTAGCACTATAAAGTTAACAGCTAAGTTAACAAAGTTAAAATATTAGCTGAACACAATAATGCTTTAAAGAGATCAAAAGATGATTGTCCTAAGAGTTGGGAGAGCTTTGAGTTTCGTAAAAGACTTGTCGATGTTAAAGCTGGTCCTTATGTCTTGAGTTTTTAAGCCATTCGACTCGTTACCACTTTCACTTGAAAATATATTGATCTAAGTTTAGTTGGTTGCCGATAAAAAAAACTTAAATAGAAATGAACTATCAAAATTCTGAGGACTTAATACTGTCATCAGTAAAGGGTCAAAAGTTAATGAAAATCAATCAATAAATTCCCTCCGGTACGAGAGCATGTTTCACGCTACGATACATTCCATTCTGCTCAGTTAATATCTGATTAAAAAGTGTCATTCACAAATTTATACGTATTTCACTTTACACGCAAAATTCATTCGCTCCATATAGATACTAATCAGATTTATCATGATGAAATATGTTAACTGTTTCACATTGTGAGCTCATTCAACCCGAAAGCTGACTGTGACACGAAATAACGGGGCTGCGTAATTGAGCTGAATAAGTGGATTCAGTCTATGAACCCGGTTTTACATCCCCCGAATTACAAGCCATCTTCTAAAACGTTATTACAAGTCCCCAATAAGAAATTGAGATGACAAGAAAAAAAATCGGTTTCAGAAGTTTTAACTTCAAATATTTGTACAAGTTTGATTCCGGAAAACCTTTTTCTCCCTAAGAGTCGCGGTAAATTCATAAAGAATGAAACATTTGCAAGTGAAATGAAAGCGGGAGACGAGAAAAATAAAGTATCCCCGGTCGGAAGAGAAATTCCCATTGTTACAACACTCCCGAATGAGGTCCATTTATGCATTCGAAAACTTATTACGATTTTCAGCGAAAAAGTGAGAAAATCTCGCTTTTTGTCTAAGTAAGCGGTCTTGGGAATATTCCAACACCCTTTCTTTTAGCAGCGAATTAAGTTAAAATGCGATGCTGATATTTAAAAAAGCTGCTGATGTTTGCTGTTTCTTGTTTTATTTTGTGTTTTTTACAGGGTCAAATGGAAAAAAAAACTTTGAACTTTTAAGAGCAACGAGCTAGCTTTAAGTGGTGTCGATGGCTTGTTTAGGAGTAAGCAAATTCCTAGAATGTGTACTTTATTCAAGAGCTGGCCTTTTGAGTATTCAGTTTGCAGAACCCTTTAATACTTTTCATCGTATTTTTGAATATATTTAAAGAGAATCTCTCTTTGAATATAGAAAGCCTAAAAAGACTTATGTTATGATATTCAAGATGAAATCTCTACAAAGATCACAGCAAGTATAACTCTAAGTAATACGAGAAATCTCATACCTAGCAGCACAATACCAGCTGCAGACGCAGCGATTTATCCGAAGATGTCTCACCTTATTACTTGTCCCATCTGCTTGACCACCTGTGAGTGGGATAAGTGGGATTGCAGAACTCAGATAACGCAAACTAAAGATTATGTTTAGTAGTTATTTTGATATAAAATATGATACAAAAGAGATTTGTGGCTACTTCAACTGTAAGTAATAAAATATATTTTCTGTTTTTTCGAGTAGACCGTTTGTCTTATCTTAAGCTCGGCTTAAAATATCAAAGGATTAGGTATTTCATCTCGTGTGTAAGAGTCATTATATAAGTCTTTATTAAGTGCAGAAGATTATAAATGTTCTGCTACAATATACAGGTCACCTGAATGTCATAATTTTTTACGAAATAAATGAGAGCTGTTTATTAATACGGCATTCTTTCATCCTTAAACTTTATTATCTTTTCTTTTGTTTATTTGAGAGTAAATCTAAAATTAACTTATTTGGCATAATAATTAGTGTATTGCAAATGGGAAGAGGCGCTGACTCCTGACATACAGGTATTCAGATGCTTCATAATATGATTCTGTAACCTCATATTACATCATCACCTGGGTGACCGAGCTCTGTTCTGGTCTTCTTCTTTTCGTGTGGTTAGTGACTAACCTGGTGTCAGAGTTTTAAAGCCGCCCATGGGCCTCTGACTTGGCTTCACATGCCTTCGAGAAATATCTCTCAGACAAGCCGGTTTCCTCACGATGTTACCTTTCACCATTTTTGAAGCAAGTGATAATTATACAATACGCACATGAATCCGAAAAGTCAGAGGTGCGTGCCTTGGGTTTGAACTCGAGACCTATCACTTGGCAGTCCGACAGTCACACCACTAGGCTATCACTGCTCCGGTGAAAATAGAGAAAACGTATTCTCCCAGATATGAAACCTAGTTAGATCGATTTTTCGCCCTCGTAAACCTCTATATTACTACTTTCATCGAAATCGTTAGAGCTGTTTTCGAGAACGTGATTCAATCAATCTGCCTAGCCTTTTCCCAACTATGTTGGGGTCGGCTTCCAGTCTAACCGGATGCAGCTCAATACCAGTATTTTACATGGAGCGACTGCCTATCTGACCTCCACAACCCAGTAACTGGGTAATACGATACCCCTTGGTAACACTGGTGTCAGACTGGCTTCTGACGACTCGTATCGACTGTCAAAGATCCACGAATGACAGCCGGCACGGAGGATTCTCGGTATGTAAAGATGGTCACCCATCCACTGACCAACCCCGGCAAGCGTAGCTTAACCTGATGGATCGACCCAGTGCGGCTGTGATTACTTAGCCACGAGCTCCTCAGAACGTGATTACAAGTATATAATATGTCGTAGCATCAACACTGAGCTGGAAACGTCAAGTAGATGACCTATTTAGGTGAGGTCAATATAGGAAGTGGCAACACTGGGTTGACGGCTGACAATTGTAGGGTGACATTTGATATGTTTGATGATTGTGAATGTACAGGTGAGATATCAGGGCGAAGGGAACGTACTTCTTTGGTCGAGACGCCTGGAGACGCCCTTGCAAGAAATTCCCTTTGCCATCCTATATTGAATTCACCGCGTTTCCTAAATCTGATTGCGTCCGCCTAGTTTTGCTATATTTTTGTAATTATTGAACTGTAGCCCCGTAATAGACGCTTGTACCAAGCGCTTTGAATTTGATTTTGATTACCCATCCAACATGACCAACCACTCTGATATTGAGAAGACCGAAATGCCTTCGTTATATATATACAAATATTGCTCATTTAATAGTATTGGATAAAGATTATTATTATTCCGTAGAGCCAAATAAACAGCAAAACTCTAAGGACCATTATTACGAAACAAGCCACAAACGACGCGATAAGTCCAACTCAAACGCACTTCCCTATACAGCCTATTCATCGCTCCAACAAAAGCTTCAGTTTTAAATTCAACATCAAACTTACAAAGTCTCATGAAAATTAGTTTCGAACAAAAAGATTGAAATCCTCAAACAAGCCGGACCCAGGCAGGATAGTTTCCTTTTATTACTCGTACATGGCCGTCTATAAAGTCGTGCGGGGTTCGTTAGCAACATGAAAAGCAGCATTAGTGAGCCGACCTCCGGCTCAGAAGGATAATATCAAATAAAACCCATAAAACATAATGTCATGGTCTCGTGTTTTGCGGCGGAGATGCTTGTGAGTTTTTGAAATGAGAGACAATGTCATAAGAAGATTTGGAACTATACGAATCTTTAATATTGATTTACATGTATGTTCTTACAATATTTTTTGCTGCTTCCAAAATGTGTCTTTTGTAGCACACTGTCCTCCCATACTTATTAACACTGTTATTTGGAAACATTTTAAAAGCCTTTTATTTTTAAGTAGAGTTTCTTACCGGCTCTTCTCCATAAGAAACGACCAATTGAAACCGAGCACCTAGCTTCTGACGTTTCATAAGTGCCCATGTAGGTTTATGTGAAATAAAATCTTTTGATTTTGATTCACTGTAATGGGACCCGCTTAACTTCTTCCGTAATTTAAGAGTACTTTAGATATTGAATTCTGTACATTTCACTCAGCCCTGACTCCAGGAGCTCCTGCATATGCAGCCCGTATGTGGCCTTAAAAGCCCCTAGCCAGAACCAGGTTTCGATAATTTAATAATCAAATGAGAGTAATACAAAATAGCAACTTCATTACTTTTAAATAAGTTATAGTTCTTTTCCAAATAATCCTGTTTCAACACTGACTAAGATATCATACAGCGCAAACAAAACAGCAAACATTTACCCAAATCACCGTAAACAAAAAAAAACAATCTGCCTAGCCTTTTCCCAACTATGTTAGGGTCGACTTTAAGGGCCGAGTCACACCGGAACGGCAGCGGCCCCAGGCGCGGCGTCGACACTGGCAGCCTCGCGCGACCTCCAGATCCCACGCGCCTAGTCTCCTCTTGACTAGTTTAGTTTCTACATTACACACACATTCTACATTCCGCTCACGGTGCCGCGAGCGGCCTCGCGTTGCCGCTGGCAGCCGCGGGCAGAACCACCGACAAGACGCGCGTGGCGCGCGGCCGCTCGCGTCATCGCGAGCGGCCTCGCGATCTTTTCAAGCTTTTCAAGCGATACTGGTCTTTTAAGTACGTATGTAGATAAAGTTTAAAATTATTTCACACTGAAAGTGCTCGTCACGTCCCTGCCGGACGCTGCCATTCCGGTGTGACCCGACGCTAAGTGTAACCAGATGCAGCTGAATACCAGTATTTTAAATGGAACGACTGCGATCTGACCTCTACAACCCACTGGGTAATACGATACCTCTTGGTAAGACTGGTTGTCAGACTTTCGGGCTTCTGACGACCCTTAACGACTGTCACAGATCCATGAATCACAGCCGGGATCAACGGCTTAATGTGCTTTCCGAGGCACGGAGGAGTCTCGGTATGTAAAGATGGTCACCCATTCACAGACCAACCCCGGCAAGCGTAGCATTACCTGATGGATTGGCCCGTGCGGCCACAAGCTCCTTCCAAATCACCATAAACATAAGACAAAAAAAAACACCAACAGACAGAACGATTTGTCCGTGTATAAGGCACGGAACGCGACCCCGGGAGCGGTAATGCCTAATCCGCTTTTTGGTCTTTTAAAGACCCATTATCTGAGCCTCCGTCAAACGAAAAGAAAGACTAAACGAATAAATAGACAAAGGAAAATGTACACCTTTGTATGTACTTAGATATTGTGTAACAGGACCCATTTTTTTGTCTTTTGACTTCATATTTTTTTGTTAATCTTGGAGCAGACCTTTGCCACTATTGGATTTGTAAATGTCTTTTTCTGTGTTATTTGTGACCTTTAGGTTTGATGTTTATTCTGACAACATTCATAATACAATATATTAATGATGACGCAAGGCTTTCAAAAATGACGTCATGGCCCAGTGGTTAAGGCCTCGTCTCTCATGGAGTCATGCACGAAACTCAAACTGAAAGCATTTATTTCAAATAAACCAATTACAGGCACTTTAGTGAATGGGTTGGTCAGTCAGATAGATGAAGCTAGTTGCCCATTCCAAAGCGTAGTAGGTACCTATGGAGAAGAACGGGCAAGATACTTCACGGACACTCTTTTAAATCAAAATATGGTTACAAAATATTAGTAACATCATTCATGTTGAAGTTATACATGTGAGAACGATGCAGAACGTTTAAAGCGTCCGTAAAAAAAAAAAGGCAATCCAAAAATTAAATTAAAATAAGCCGTGGCAGCTAAGAGACGACCAGTCCCTACTAACGGCGCCCGTGCACGAACTTGACGTATGGATTAGGTAGGACGAGGTTGTGGGTTCAAATCCGGGCAAGAACCAATGTGACTTTTTCAATTCATATGTACTTTCTCAGTTTATCTAGAACAGCACTAACATCGGTAAAGGAAAAAACCGTGAGGAAACCTGGACATATATTTATAAGTCTGAAATCGCCAACCCGTCTTGAGCAAGCGTGGTGATCAATGCTCGTGCCTTCTCTGTATGGAAGAGGCTTTTGCTCTGCAGTGGGACAGTAACAGGCTGGTATTATATTATTATTAGTATTCACATTATGAGTAGCTCGTCTAAGTACTGATAAACTTTTAAGTCGTTGTAAGTATCTAGTCGTTAGTTTGTAATCCTCCAAGGATTGGATGAGGTGTCTCATGTTGTTAGTCTTTGTTTGCAGATAGCTTTAAGCTATGAAAGTCAGGTTTTGCTTTCAATAATATTACGAGTACAGATAATCTTTGTAAGACTAGATTGATCTAGTATTTGGACTTGCTTTGTGTGATATGAAATAATTTGTGGATGTTACGCGGAAAACGATCGACTTATGAGCGTTCATCCAAAAAGTCGGTAACGTCACAAATAGCTGTTAAATATTTCGCTGTTTTGATTAATTTGGCGATATTACTGTATGGAAATAAGAAATATTGGCTAACTAGTGAACTAAAATATTGATTATGAAATGCAATCATTAATATCGTAACACCGAATATTTCGTTTTAGATGTAAAAAAAAGTATTTGGAAACTTTCCAAAAGCCTTTTTTGCGGGTCCACCCTTTATAGCAGAACTTTTTATGTCATAATATTATTTTGCATAACAGCGGATAGCATAAACTTCATTTCGCAGAAAATCGTTTGGCATACACTCATTTATCATTCATTCAAAACTCATAATTTTGCAAGTCAGAATCATCTTTTAGCATAAATTTTATATCTATAATTATTAAAAAGTAGAACCATCTTACCGCAGAAAGTCCACAGACAGAGTCGTCTTTTGGCATACATTTCACATCGATAGTCTTTAGAAAGAAAGAAAGAAAAATGCGTTTATTGGCATTACATTAGCAGAAAAATACACCTTATAACTAAAAAAAAACAGAAAACAATGATTATAATGCCAATAGGGCCTCAGCTCAGCATAGATGTCAGATGGCAACACACAGTATACCACCTGACGCTGATTTTCAGCTGCAACCCACGAGTACCATACGCTAGAATAATAAAGACAGGGAAGTGTGTGTCCGTTTTAATAAATTAACAGAATAAATTAAGGTAAGTAGTAAAAGATAGGATAACATGAAAAACTCACAAAATCAAATAAATAAAATGTTGTGACATACAAATAGTGTGTGGTGTGTTGTGAATGAGAAACTAAAATAAATAAACACTCAATATCTGTGTCATAATACTCGTAGCTACATTTAAAATAAATAATAAATTAAAAAATCTATCCTCTTTAAATAGAAAGTAGGTGCCTTGTGCAAAAAAATCGTGTAGTTCTTCTTAACTACGAAATGGAATGGAATTTGATGAAAAGGCAGAACTATCATATCTCAGAAAGTTTACAGTTAGAATCATCTTTTGGCATACTCGTACATTTCATATCCATAACAATTGAAAGACTCATCTGTCACATTACAGAAAATTCATAGTTTGAATAATTTTGTATTTCTTACCATAATAATAAAATTGATTGAACAGTGGGTAGATGGCGTTGCCGTCAAGTAAACAGTGTGCTCCGTATAATTTAATTTTAAAAATGTACTAAGTGACAATTTGCCATAAGTATAGTGTTAAACTAATTTAGATAGTGTTAATATCACCTGACATTGTTATCTCAACCGAACTCTCACAGAGAACATTTGTTACAAGGATTTAAAGTCTTGAACTATAAACAGTGTATAAATCAAGGTGTTTAAGTGGATAAAGTGACCTAAACAATAAACAAAAACCAAATAGCTTAATTACCATTACATTTAATGAACAGTTAAAATACAACAGCAAAAACAGAAGTGAAAAAAAAAAAACATTTAGTGAAGAAATATTCGACCCACCCGTCAATTTTGTTAAATTGTATTCAAATAAACTGGTGTCATTACGAACTTTAACAAAAGAACTATGAACCAAACCACAATTTCAACTTAAATGTCAGAACATACATAGCTCCTACAGAAATTGATCGACTGTAGTGTAACAGTGCTCAGGTTCGAATCTAGCACCGTGAATTTGTTTTAGTATTTTTTCATAGTCATTGCCGCCACCAGTAATGTACAACTTTGATATGGACAATATTACTGTCCGAAAACCCGCAAAGGCCAATTCAATGGATAATATTTTCAACGATAATGTAAGCAGAAATACGACGTTATTGGACACAACAATGACGAGTTTGCCTAACACATCAATGAATGACAGTGACGATATTGTGTGCTTTGAAGATACAATTGGGAGATTGACTCTGGAATTAGAAAGCGCCCATCTGGAGATTGAAAACTTAAACAGTGAAAACTTTCGTCTAAAAATGGACATAGGTCAATATCAAAAAGTTATTGAAACATATAAGAAGGTAAATATATTAGAAACGAAGAGTTTTTCACCGAAATCTGCAAGAAAAAGAAACATTTTAACAACGAGCTGCTTCTCTACACCATCAAAGTTGAGTATTAATCATAAAATGACACAACAACATGACACTGCCATTACACAGACCCCAAGCGATGTTGGAGATATATCTTTTAATACAGCAGGATCAATCTGTAGTCCTGAGGGAAGACAACACGCAAAGTCGCCGACAAAGAACAGCGTTCAAAATCCCAGCGCGTGTACACAACTGAGTGAATACGACACTCGGTGTGAAAAATCTCCATTATTGCAGGAAACTAACAACAAACAAAGCGAACAGTATAAACAAAACAAAATATGTATCTTGAGTACGAATACACAGAACAGGACCACGTATATAGCAGAAGACACGATTGAGAAGCAATTTGACTTTTGTCACTATCTGACAACAGGAGGAGCCACATGTAATCTCGTGGAAGGGTTAAGCACTAAACTTGGGGATTACACGAAGAGTGATTTTTGTGTAATTTTTATTGGTGAACAGGACTTTAAAAATAGTAATAATTACTTTAGACTAATATTAGACATAAGAAACGCGCTCAGTGCCATAACACATACTAACATTATTATTTGTTTGCCAACATATAAATATAATGTTAATTCAAATATGTATAATTGGCGAGTCATGAGCTTTAATCAACTTTTGTATGAAGATAATAGAAAACATAAGTATGCATATGTGTTGGATTCAAATGCAAACATCGAGTATAACTACAACACATTCTTTAGGCAATCTGGTCAACTAAATTACTTTGGACTCCGTACCGTTTCTGTTAATCTTCTTAATTTAATTGGGAACATACAATGTTTTAACACTCAGTATCCAAGGAATCACTTGGTTACAGTAACGACCCACGAACCCACACATGTGATAGAAACAAAAAAACAGTTTTTTCGTTAGTAAAAGTATATACGTGATGCATCAGAATATAGCAGGCCTTTTAAATAAGACAGATGCTCTAACTGTTAACTACAGGAATTAGAAGAAAAGAACATTAATATTGACGCGCTGTGTATTACAGAGCATTTTATGATGACAGGATACGAGGGTCACTTGAAGGTACCCAATTATAGTTTAGCATCAGTGTTTTGTCATGATTTCTTTGATAAAATTAAAAAAAATGTATTACTTAAATATTGAATTATAATATCCACTGTGGCAACACTGTCAAAGTACAAATTATTATTATTATAACAATGTTTTAAATGTATTTTCATTATTGCAACTCAATGTATTATTTAACTTTGGCAACACTCAGAAATAACGGTTATGATAATATCGTTATTTCTGGGTGAGGAAAAAGTCATGCTAAATTGTAAAATGTATAGTCGGGGTACTTTACACAAAGAAAACTCCAACTATTGTGCGTGTAAACTGTGTATATTGGTATATATGCAACGAAATGAAATAGACATGAAATAACTCAGAACTTAAAGTAAAAACATAAATGGACCGCTCGCGAGGCGCAAGAGTACGGTCGCCGAGCGCGTGCGCGATTATTGGGTGCTTGCAACTGACTGGCCTAGCAGCGCGGGGCCGCGGGCGACATGGATAGTGTTGTGCCGGCTACTAGTCACGTAACCTCGCCGGCACACGACGAACTCTAGAAGTGCGGGGAGTTGACTCTAATAGGGGTCGCGCTATATCCTCCCCCTCCAAGTCAGCTGAAGGCTCTGGAGCTGGCTTGGCAACCGAAAGTTTACAAGGTCGGCCTTTCTTCCTACCATGGACGACAACGTCTGAGTCACCTACATACGGTGTTAGGAGGCTGGCATGATACTTCCCCCGAGGCTCGCTCTCTTTATCTACAACCTCGTAAGTAGTTGCGGAAACAACTTTACTAATGCGATATGGACCCTCTCGTCTCGGGGCAAACTTACTGGTGAAGCCTTTTGCGGCTTGACTAAGTCGATGGCTATCTACGAATACAAGGTCACCCTCCTGAAACTTGGGTCCTGTACGGCGGTTTTTCCGTTCCGCTGGGTTGGCCTCGGGATGATAGACAGGAGTCAAATTTTGATGTACACCGAGAACGTGCATTGCTTTTTGCATAACCGCAGAAACGAATTGGGTTCCATTATCTGAGAGTACTCTACGGGGAAACCCATATCTCAAGAAAACCTCCTCTATCAATACTCTAGCGCAACTTTCTGCGTTGGCCTCGGTCAGCGGGAACAACTCTACCCATCTGCTCGCAGTATCTTCAACTAGGAAGATCCACTTCTCACCCTTGCTACCCTCAGGCAAAGGACCAAATAAATCCATGGCGAGGACTTCGAAGCGTTGCTGCGGGACAGGGGTTTGCAGTAGACCAGCAGGTTTAAGATTAGATGGCTTAAACTTCTGGCAGAGATCGCATGCCTTGAGATACTTCGCCACGTATTGACGCATATTTGAGAAATAGAATCGTTCTTTGATCTTTGTAAGAGTGCGTTCCAGGCCCAAATGACCGGCGGTGGGTGCATCATGGAGTTCTTTCAAGATCTCGGTGCGCATAGAGTCTGGTACTACCAGCTGAGGCTCCTCGGATTCGCCATCCGGATCAAAACGGAAAAGGACTCCGTTTGAAAGGTAATAGCCTCGATCTGTCCATCGAGCGGCAGCATCACCCTCTTCAAAGTCCGTGAGTATCTTCCTAAGTTCAGGATCTTCGAGCTGAACTGCTCGCAACTCCTTGGAACTACGGTGAGGTAGGTCTACTGAGACTGGGCACAGATCGCAGGTAGAGTCGGGATTTTCGTCCATCGATGGCTGGCATACGGGACGACTAAGTGTATCCGCCACTACATTAGCTTTCCCAGGCGTATAATCCACATCAAGATTATAAGCTTGAATTTTTAGGGCCCACCGTGCTAGGCGGCCACTGGGTGTCTTTACAGACAATAGCCACTTCAGCGGTTGATGGTCGGTTGCAACACGGACTTGGGCGCCTTCGAGATAACCACGAAACTTATCAAGGGCCCACACCACAGCCAACGCTTCCCGCTCCGTCGTGGAATAATTGCGTTCTGCTGCCGTCAATAACCTACTTGCATACTCGATAGGTTTCTCAGACTTCGGATCAGGACCTTGCACGAGCACTGCACCTAGGGCATACCCACTGGCGTCTGTGCGTAGAATAAAAGGCTGGTCGAAGTCTGGTTGGCGCAGGATCGGACTCGTTGTGAGTCTCCGTTTGAGCTCGTTGAAGGCGGCGAACTCTTTCTCACCCCATTTCCAGGCTTTTGTTTTCCTGGTTAGGTCAGTCAACGGCTGGGCTACTTCCGAGAACTGTGTAATAAATTTTCTAAACCAGGAACAGGTTTGTAAAAAACTTTTTAGTTCCTTTACATTGTTAGGAGGTGTCATTTCCACGACTGCTTGGACCTTGGTTGGATCAGGTTCGATACCTTGGACCGTAATAACGTGCCCTAAATAAGTAACTCTTTCCCTGGCAAATACGCACTTTTCGCGGTTTGCTTTGAGGTTGAATTGACGAAGGCGATCAAATACCTGATGCAGATCCTGTAGGTGCACATCCAGGTTATCAGAAATTACGAGGATGTCATCTAAATACGCCACAACTGTTACGTCTTTTAGTCCAGACCGAAAACGATCCATCAACCGTTGAAATGTCGACGGCGAATTCTTTAAGCCAAATGGCATGCGCCTAAATTGAAACGTTCCGCACGGTGAAACGAATGCAGTCTTGGGTCTGTCCTCTGGAGCTACTTCCACTTGCCAGTACCCAGATTTTAGATCGATGGTGGACATCACACAATTACTCTTTGTGGAAGATATTATGTCATCGATTAATGGCAGCGGATATTTGTCCGTACGCGTCACAGCGTTTAATTTTCTATAATCGACGCAAAATCTGGTCTCACCATTCTTTTTGGGGACTAATACGACTGGGAAAGCCCATTCTGACTCAGCTTCTTCTATTACTTCCAGTTCCAACATCTTATCAATCTCAGCTCTTATCTTCTCCTTCTTAGCAGGAGTCAGTCGATAAGGGGGTGTTGCGATAGGCGTGGCGTTACCCGTGTCTATCCTGTGCAAGGCGAAGGGCGTAGGCCCTCCCCCTGCACTGAAGATATCAGCGTTATTTTCCAACAGTGCAGCCAACTTGTCCCTATCAGATGGTGATAGGAGTATGCCCTCGCATTCGCGGAGGCCAATCGTCGAACTGACCGCAACTTGGTCCTCGCGTTCGTACTGTAGCTTATAGAAGCCTGTATCGCGTAACGAGAAACAATTCCTTTCGAAATCGAGTATCATGCCAGCGTCTTCTATGAAGTTCATACCTAGTAAAGAATCGGTTGCGCCAGGCAAGACCATAAAAAGAGTGCTTATTGTAACTCCCTGCACCTTTACATTTACTAACGCAGTTTCTACGGTTTGAGAACGTTGGGTTCCGTCCGCAAATCTTAGCTCTATTTCGCAACTCTTAAATATTTGACCATTAGCCCGCAAATGTCTTGTTAAACTATCGCTAGCAACGCATTGTTTCGCGCCCGTGTCTAGTAACGCGGTACCTACTGCACCGAACACCTGCACATTAAAAATAGGGCGCACACGCGGGTTTAACACATTTCCTTTTACTGTCACTGATTGGAATGCGGTGGTCTTGATCGGCGATGCAGTGCGTTTCCCTTTACACACTGTGCAGTTTGAACGTATCACCCCGGGCGCACCACATCCGAAGCACGCTACGGACGGGCGCAGCTCCGATCGGGTCGTAACTGGTTCGCTCTTGACCGGTTCAGCAGTCGTCTTATTCCGATTTTCTAGTTTCCTGCAGTCATCTTTGACATGTCCAAACATCTTGCAAAATGCGCACCTAGGTCTAGCCTTGCTTGGTGGTGCTTTTTCTTCTTTATTAACCGCAGCACTAGGTGAAGACGTCGATGCATGTCCAGAGGCATGCGGTAGCGGAGGCGGCGGGGCAGCAGATGCAGGAGTGTGCCTTTTTGTCGGCGCAGCGGCGCAAACTTCTTCGAGCACATCCTCCACTACTCGAGCCTGTTGTAGCAGCTCGGCGAACGAAGTGAAGGCACTCCGTGTTACCCTCTCCCGGATTCTCCTATGGAGCAATCCGTACACCATATCCAGCTGCACTGGATTTTCAGGTAGCGTGTGCAGCGGTAGTTGGGCTATTATAGCTCTTATCCTACACACGAAGACATCTGTCCGTTCGTCACCCTGCTCTCGACTAAACATTTCTCTATATAATCTATGAGGTGGGAGGCGTGGACCGAATGTTTGACGAAGTAGATGGGTGGCCTCCTGCCAATTTGTGACAGAATGTTTGACGCCTTGCCACCAGGTAGCCGCAAAGTCAGTAAGCAGCATTGGCAGGCCTCTTAGAGCCATATCGTCGTGAACGCCAACACAGTCTTTATATATCTGCACAGCATCCACGAATACCATAACATCGCCAGCACCATTAAATCTCGCAGTACAATTAGCCAAGTTTGTACTCACAGACGTCGTCAGCGGTAGTGGCGCGCCCTGTGTAGGCGGCTGTGACCGTAAGGCTTGCAAGAGGAATACCAGTTGTTGGTCCGTCATCACGATAGGTGCGGACATCGGTGGCTGCGGTGTGGTGACGGGCGGAGCATGCCCGTGCTGCGGCATCTGCGAGTACCCAGGCAGCTCACGCCGATACAGCGGCGGTGGTGATGGAGCCGAGGCGCTGGCGGACGGGGGTCCAGCCAGCGGCGGCGTCGACGATCGCACGTCAACGAAAAATGCGCGGCCATCTGAAGTAGACGGCATCGTACCGTCTAACTGCTCACCCGCCGTAGTATCCGTATCTAAAGGCTGCTGCGTAGCACGCGAAGCACTATTCGTACGAGACCGTGTTAGCACCATGTCTTATAAGCACTGTAAACAACGTTCCGATACAACAAATAGGTAACGGTGTACCTAGGTAACCTAGCTCGTCACTAAAGTTCGACAACTGTTCGTACACAACGCGTAACTTCGTAAACAACGTTCATAAAAGCTTACGCGAATGTTCTTACCCTAATAATACACAACAATACAACTAATAAAATTAGGTAACTATCACACAAGAAACTGTTTTAATAATCAAAGTTATTGTTTACACTAATGTTCGACGCAAGTCAGTGTTCTAGGTATTCTAAATAACCTAAATACCTACACTATAAAGTCTCAACTCGCACGAAGCGTCACTATAAACAATACTCTGTACACAAAATGTTCACAGGATTAGGTTACGAATTGTAAGAATACGACCTAGGTAACCTAAACTAAAGTACTATAACCTAGGATGACTAAACGTAAATAGTAACATCAAGTTCGTAAAATTTAAGCACAGTAAACGAAACAATGTTCAAGAATGTTCCATGGATTTCGAACTAGGTAGGTACCTACACGACTGTTCTAGGAAGTAAATAAGAAGACACTAGAACGACTAAAACGTGAAATAACTAGTTCGTAACACTAAATCCACTGTATAGTCACTATATTACACCAAAATATGCTAAAAGTTCTTTAAAAATAATGTTGTGTGCACAAAACGTAACGAAACTGCGGGCGGCGCGGGCGAAGTATATAACGAGTAGGTATATAACGCCGCACGAAGAAAACCCGAGAAAGTCACTGTTTTCGACACTTCACACACTGTTTTTCGAGTCTTTACACATACGTTGTTATACACAATAACAATCTTACACGAAATAATTTTTTACAACCGTTTTTTCGAAACACGGCCGCACGTTGGGACGCCAGTTATAGTCGGGGTACTTTACACAAAGAAAACTCCAACTATTGTGCGTGTAAACTGTGTATATTGGTATATATGCAACGAAATGAAATAGACATGAAATAACTCAGAACTTAAAGTAAAAACATAAATGGACCGCTCGCGAGGCGCAAGAGTACGGTCGCCGAGCGCGTGCGCGATTATTGGGTGCTTGCAACTGACTGGCCTAGCAGCGCGGGGCCGCGGGCGACATGGATAGTGTTGTGCCGGCTACTAGTCACGTAACCTCGCCGGCACACGACGAACTCTAGAAGTGCGGGGAGTTGACTCTAATAGGGGTCGCGCTATAAATGTAATGCAGAGTCAGTCGTCATTGGATTGTGAAATAGTACAGTTGTGCTGATTAAAAGTATTACCAAGAAAATAGTGTTTTCCTTTTTCAAGTCAGAAGTGGCATGGAATCACGAGCCATATTATGCCGGTAAAATTGTAAGTAGTCTTATGAATTCTTTACTTCGCTGCTTTTGTACGAGATAAGTTCAGTGAGCGATGAGTATGATTCGGTAGCAATCATTGTAGCGTATTTCCCATAAGGCTAATATTTAAATCATAGTTAATAGTAATTGGGCCGATGCACGTGCTACCTTTGGTCGAGGCAACTCCTCGATAAGGTTATCGTTGCGTTGGACTAATTATAATAATATATAGTAAGTTAATAGTTGGGCTGATGCACGTGCTATCTTTGGTCGAGGCAACTCCTCGATAGGGTTATCGTTGCGTTGGACTAATTATAAACAATTAGTAAATAGTTGGGCCAGTGCATGTGGTACTCTTGGTCGAGGCAACTCCTCGATAGAGTTATCATTGCATTGGACAACTTGGAAAATAAATAAATTACAAATTATGAGATGGAATGTTGGGAATTTCTCTACGAGATTTTACTTCGAATAATTTGAATAGTATGTCAGTCTGTTCCGTTCACTGAAATTTCTGTGCAGCTATATAGTTTGATAGTTAAGCAGTAGCTTAGCCTTTGTTGTTTGCTGCAATGATTAATGACTATGCGAGCTATCATATAATAAAATGTGTATTGTGAACTCCTATACGGCGTGCACTGTGGTTTAGCCGTGTGGGCGACCTGTGATGTACGAGTATAGTGTAGACTCCTATGCGGCGTGCACTCGGGTTCAGCCATGTAGGTGAGCTGTTCAGAGATGTACGAGTATAGTGTAGATTCCTATGCGGCGTGCACTCGGGTTCAGCCATGTAGGTGAGCTGTTCAGAGATGTACGAGTATAGTGTAGACCCCTATGCGGCGTGCACTCGGGTTCAGCCATGTAGGTGAGCTGTTCAGAGATGTACGAGTATAGTGTAGATTCCTATGCGGCGTGCACTCGGGTTCAGCCATGTAGGTGAGCTGTTCAGAGATGTACAAGTATAGTGTAGATTCCTATGCGGCGTGCACTCGGGTTCAGCCATGTAGGTGAGCTGTTCAGAGATGTACGAGTATAGTGTAGACCCCTATGCGGCGTGCACTCGGGTTCAGCCATGTAGGTGAGCTGTTCAGAGAGGTACGAGTATAGTGTAGATTCCTATGCGTCGTGCACTCGGGTTCAGCCATGTAGGTGAGATGTTCAGAGATGTACGAGTATAGTGTAGATTCCTATGCGGCGTGCACTCGGGTTCAGCCATGTAGGTGAGCTGTTCAGAGATGTACGAGTATAGTGTAGATTCCTATGCGGCGTGCACTCGGGTTCAGCCATGTAGGTGAGCTGTTCAGAGATGTACGAGTATAGTGTAGACCTCTAGTTTGAATAAATGACTTTTGAATTTTGAATTTTATGCGGCGTGCACTCGGGTTTAGCCATGTAGGTGAGCTGTTCAGAGATGTACGAGTATAGTGTAGACCCCTAGTTTGAATAAATGACTTTTGAATTTTGAATTTTATGCGGCGTGCACTCGGGTTCAGCCATGTAGGTGAGCAGTTCAGAGATGTACGAGTATAGTGTAGACCTCTAGTTTGAATAAATGACTTTTGAATTTTGAATTTTATGCGGCGTGCACTCGGGTTCAGCCATGTAGGTGAGCTGTTCAGAGATGTACGGGTATAGTGTAGATACGACCCCTATGCAGCGTGCACTTGGGTTCAGCCGTGTGGGCGACCTGTGATGTACGAGTATAGTGTAGACTCCTATGCGGCGTGCACTCAGGTTCAGCCATGTAGGTGAGCTGTTCAGAGATGTACGGGTATAGTGTAGATACGACCCCTATGCAGCGTGCACTTGGGTTCAGCCGTGTGGGCGACCTGTGATGTACGAGTATAGTGTAGACTCCTATGCGGCGTGCACTCCAGTTTAACCATGTAGGTGAGCTATATGGAGATGTATGCGTATAGTTTATAGCAGCCACATAGGTGAGCTGTAGTTCAGAGTTTAAAAATTAAAGATGAACATGTACCTACAAGTATAGTTTAGAGTTCTATGCGGCTTACACTCCAGTTTAACCATGTAGGTGAGCTATATGGAGATGTATGCGTATAGTTTATAGCAGCCACGTAGGTGAGCTGTAGTCCAGATTTTAAAAATAAAGATGTAAGAGTATAGGTTAGAGTTCCATACGGCTTACACTCTAGTTCAACCATGATGATGGCTATAAAGAGATGTATGCGTATAGTTTATAATAGCCGCATAGGCGAGCTGTAGTTTAGATTTTAAAATTAAAGATGAACATGTACCTACGAGTACAGTTTAGAGTTCTATGCGGCTTACACTCCAGTTTAACCATGTAGGTGAGCTTTATGGAGATGTATGCGTATAGTTTATAGCAGCCACGTAGGTGAGCTGTAGTCCAGATTTTAAAAATAAAGATGTAAGAGTATAGGTTAGAGTTCCATACGGCTTACACTCTAGTTCAACCATGTTGATGGCTATAAAGAGATGTATGCGTATAGTTTATAGCAGCCACATAGGTGAGCTGTAGTTCAGAGTTTAAAATTAAAGATGAACATGTACCTACAAGTATAGTTTAGAGTTCTATGCGGCTTACACTCCAGTTTAACCATGTAGGTGAGCTATATGGAGATGTATGCGTATAGTTTATAGCAGCCACGTGGGTGAGCTGTAGTTCAGAGTTTCACGTAGGCACGTAATGTGATCTTATGCAGCCATGTAGGTGAGCTGTAGTGCAAAGCTTAACGTAGACACTTATGTGATTTTACGTAGCCATATGAGTGAGCTGTACATAGTTCTGTTTTAACGTTGATACTTATTTGATCTTATACGGCTATGCAAGTGAGCTGTAGTTTAGAATTTAACGTAGGCAGTTATGTGATATTATGGAGCTATGTAGGTGACTACTAGTTCAGGAGTTTAACATAGGTACTTATGTGATCTTATGCAGCCATAAAGGTGAGCTGTAGTTCAGAGTTTAGATAGATAGATTCATTTATTTGCCTGAAATATGGTATTTTACAGATTTTATAACAAATACACAATAGTGCCAACTAAATTCGGCATGCAAATTTTGTGATGAATGACTTTAATTTAACAAAATAATTAAATTCCAATGTCAAAAAAAAAAAAAAAATAAGTACTAGATCAAGAATTGCTTAAATTATTAAATTACAAATGTCAAATAAAAATAATTCAATTACAAATTTTCTAAAAATCAACTTGCAAATTATAACCAAAGTAATAACGTCGAAGTAACGTTGTAACGTTAATGTTGACACTTACGTGATCTTTTGGGGCCATGAATTTAGCGTAGGCACTTATGTAATCCTATGCAGCCATGTACATGTGCTGTTAATAAGTCATGTAAATATGGTGTTAGTGAGCCATGTATGTGTGCTGTTAGTAAGCCACGTAGGTATGCTGCTATGAAAGCCATGTAGGTGCGCTGTTAGTAAGCCATGTATATTTATGCTGTTAGTAAGCCATGTAGGTATGCTGCAATGAAAGTCAAGTAGCAGTGCTGTTAGTAAGCCATGTAGGTATACTGCTATGAAAGCCATGTAGGTATGCTGCAATGGAAGTCAAGTAGCAGTATTGTTAGAAAGCCATGTAGGTGTGCTGTTGGAAAGCCGTAAGGTGTGCTGTGAAGGCCAACGAAATGACAACTCCACTCCAGATCTACGCTCCAGAGCGGATCGTAAGTTTCTCTCCAGAGGCTCCTAGAAGATATGTATAGCAGGAAATGTTTATCTAGTGATTCTGAAGAGATAGGATAAGATACCTGTGAAGTAGTTTAAAATTAAAGATGAACATGTACCTACAAGTATAGTTTAGAGTTCTATGCGGCTTACACTCCAGTTTAACCATGTAGGTGAGCTATATGGAGATGTATGCGTATAGTTTATAGCAGCCACGTAGGTGAGCTGTAGTTCAGAGTTTAAAATTAAAGATGAACATGTACCTACGAGTATAGTTAGAGTTCTATGCGGCTTACACTCCAGTTTAACCATGTAGGTGAGCTTCATGGATATATATGCGAATAGTTTATAGCAGCCACATAGGTGAGCTGTAGTTCAGAGTTTCACGTAGGCACGTAATGTGATCTTATGCAGCCATGTAGGTGAGCTGTAGTGCAAAGCTTAACGTAGACACTTATGTGATTTTACGTAGCCATATGAGTGAGCTGTACATAGTTCTGTTTTAACGTTGATACTTATTTGATCTTATACAGCTATGTAAGTGAGCTGTACTTTAGAATTTAACGTAGGCAGTTATGTGATATTATGGAGCTATGTAGGATGGCCGAATGTCATGATTTCTTTGATTAAATTTAAAAAAAATGTATTACTTAAATATTGAATTATAATATCCACTGTGGCAACACTGTCAAAGTACAAATTATTATTATTATAACAATGTTTTAAATGTATTTTCATTATTGCAACTCAATGTATTATTTTACTTTGGCAACACTCAGAAATAACGGTTATGATAATATCGTTATTTCTGGGTGGGGCAAAAGTCATGCTAAATTGTAAAATGTAATGCAGAGTCAGTCGTCTTTGGATTGTGAAATAGAACAGTTGTGCTGATTAAAAGTATTACCAAGAAAATAGTGTTTTTCTTTACAAGTCAAACAGTCAGTTGTTAAAGAAAAACACTATTTTCTTGGTAATACTTTTAATCAGCACGACTGTACTATTTAAATTATTCGAAGTAAAATCTCGTAGAGAAATTCCCAACATTCCATCTCATAATTTGTAATTTATTTATTTTCCAAGTTGTCCAATGCAATGATAACTCTATCGAGGAGTTGCCTCGACCAAGAGTACCACATGCACTGGCCCAACTATTTACTAATTGTTTATAATTAGTCCAACGCAACGATAACCCTATCGAGGAGTTGCCTCGACCAAAGATAGCACGTGCATCAGCCCAACTATTAACTTACTATATATTATTATAATTAGTCCAACGCAACGATAACCTTATCGAGGAGTTGCCTCGACCAAAGGTAGCACGTGCATCGGCCCAATTACTATTAACTATGATTTAAATATTAGCCTTATGGGAAATACGCTACAATGATTGCTACCGAATCATGAGACTACATAATAACCATACTCATCGCTCACTGAATTTATCTCGTACAAAAGCAGTGAAGTAAAGAATTCATAAGACTACTTACAATTTTACCGGCATAATATGGCTCGTGATTCCATGCCACTTCTGAAAAAATAAAAAAAATAAATAAAAAAAAATAAATAGAAAAAATAGTAAGCGTGGTCGTGCTTGTATTTTAATTAGAAACGGGCATCAATGGAGAGAGGTCCCGCAGATAGCTAATTTTTCAATCACTGGTGTAGTTGAGTGCTGCGGTGTAGAGCTCATACAGTATAATATTGTTATTTTGTGTGTTTACAGAGTACCAAAAATAAATAATTTAAATACATTTTATGAGGTGTTAGAAAAAATATTACGAATCATATGTAAAAAAAAATATGCGCATATTGTAATGACGGGAGACTTTAATATTGACGTAATGAAGAAAAATAATATTGTATTAGAATTTGAATGTCTGTTACTAAATTTCAATCTAACATTAGCTTTAAAGCAACCAACCAGGATACATAGCCAAACGTGCATAGACAATATCGCACATAACTTTAAAACCAAATGTAAAACTGAAGTAACTGAATTTGCACTTTCAGACCACACTGCTCAAATAATAAAGTGTCCGGTAAAAAAAACTGCTATTTTAAAATATTGGCGCATAAAAAGACGTGATTTAAATGCTGAGAATATGATTAAATTTAAAAATTGTTTAGAACAAGTGCCTTTTTCAGAAATTTATGAAACGGATAATCCTAATGACTTATTTGACATATTTTTTGACACATTTAAACTTTTTTATGACCTATGTTTCCCATATAAATGGACAACAATAAGGGTGATAAAGAAACCTAAGTGGATATCACACGGCATAAAAGTATGCAGCAAAAAGAAACGGCTATTGCTATGGCGTTATAGACTAAAACCAAACATAACGAATAAGGCAAGTTTCTTAAACTACAAAAAAAGGTTTAAAAAAATTGTGAAACTTACGAGACGTGCTCAAAACAACTATTCTATTAAAACCTCTACCAATAAGTCAAAAACGACCTGGAATATAATAAACCAATCAAAACCGTGTTTCCCTAAGGAATCTATTAGACGGATCAATTTAGATAATAAAGTATTAAATGACCCTCAAGAAATAGCTAACGCATTTAACGACTTTTTCGTAGACAAAATTCAACCCATTCCATGTTCAGGAAATAATTCAGTCAATATTACAAAACGTCAAGATTCAATTTTTGTTGCCCCTAGTATACCTATAGACATTAAAAACATTATAAAGTCATTAAAATCCACAAATAGTACAGGATATGATGGAATCGCTACGAAGGTAATGAAGTGTGTATCTGACTACATTTGTAAACACTTGAGCTATCTCATAAACCTATGTATCTGTTCAGGTGTATATCCAGATGCCTTAAAAGTGTCTATAGTAAAGCCTTTATTAAAAAAAAACAATAATGAACACATGGGCAACTATAGACCGATTGCACTCATTCCAATAATATCAAAAATCTTTGAAAAGTATATTTATAAGGAACTGTACACATACCTTGAAAAGAAACACATTTTAATCGATGAGCAAAAGGGATTTAGAAAAAACAGGAACACCAATATGGCAATTTATGACTTCTTGCATAAGGTAATGGTAAATATGGACGTTAGAATTCCAGTATGCGCTATTTACTGTGATATGACGCAAGCTTTTGACTATGTAAACCATAACGTCCTATCTCAAAAACTAGAGGCATATGGCATAAGAGGAAACATACTTAACCTTATAGAATCTTACCTAACTAACAGAAAACAGTACACAGAAATAACAAAAATAAATATTAAGACAAAAAGAGAGGAATTTTACAGGTCTGGCGAACGAACGCCTATTTACGGTGTCCCGCAAGGGAGCGTGCTTGGATCACTTTTATTTATCCTATATATCAATGACCTGCCTGATGCTACTAACTACCCCATGACCCTATTTGCAGATGACAGCACAGTGACTATAACATGTAATAATAAGGACGTGTATGAATATGACATTAATAGAACTTTGACATCAATAATATCATGGTTAGATAGGAATAATCTTAAAATTAATTTAGATAAAACGACGATAATGCATTTTAGTCAACGGGTACATGCTGATAGTAACATTGCAGCCCTCTACAGTGGCACTGTATTGAATAAAGTCGACGATACAAAATTTCTTGGTGTAATGATAGACGCAAAATTGATCTGGAAAGCGCACATTGAATATATAAGCAAGAAACTGAGCACGTCCGTGTATGTCTTGTACAAATTGTCCTCAGAACTTAACCCAGATGCTTTGGTGACGGCCTATCATGGATTGGTGGCATCAATTCTGCGCTATGGTATCATATTTTGGGGTAACTCTACGGACAAGGATATAGCGTTTAAAGCCCAAAAGAGGTGTATTCGGGCTATGTTCAAATTAAAATCAACAGAAAGCTGTAGACCATTGTTTAAAAAATACAAATTATTAACTTTACCGTCTCTATATATTTTTGAAGTTGCATCGTTTGTAAAGTCTAACCCCCAACTCTTTCCACGACAATCTGACACTTTTCCGCGCAACAGACGTGACAATAGCCAACTTTGCTTGCACTCGGCAAAAACTGCCCTCATGGGGAAAAGCTTTTTTTGTATGGCCCCGAAAATATACAACAAAATACCACAGGCCTTTAGAGCTATGACAGAAAATCAATTTAAAAACAAGATTCGAAATATATTAACAGACAAGTGCTATTATAATATAAATGACTTTTTGACAGATGCCTCTTAACATACTTAACTTTATAATATTATTTCTGTATGATTATTCTCATAAAATTTCATAATGAATGTTAGTGAACCAGTCTTTAGTCTTTGGTTCACTGAATGAATTAATTATTTGTTATATTAAAAAAAAAAAAAAAAAAAAATTGTACGCCTCGCCAGGCAAAACATGTACGGACTTTTTACCTATATTTAAGATCTTGCATGCTCAATTTGTATGTAAACACATGTTTGACAAATAAATGATCTTTTATCTTTTATCTTTTAACACTTTTTTTTTTCGCCACGAACGTACGACGATAATGGTTATTGCTAGATCGTTCTGATCAAGCGTTAATCAAATCATTTTTACTTTTGCTGTAGTAGGAGGTACAGTTGATTGTGAACATATGTGTTTTTTTTTCCCTGTAAGAAGCATGCAGCATGCAAGCAAGCATACATATACCATGCATGCAGCAAGTAAGCCAGCATGCAACATGCAGCAGGCATGGTTTCTGTCACGGCTCCGGCGCTGCGGGTCTCCGGCGCGGCGGCGGTCCCACGCGAGCTTATCGTCGCAGTTAAGACCACCATATAAACATTCGGCCAAACAATAATTCGTTTAAATATTTTTTATGCCTTTAAAATATTCGTTTAAAGAAGATTATGCCAAGTGTGTTATGCCAAATAAATTTCGGAGCATCAAAATTCTGCCAGATAGAGGGAACCTCTTTTTTACACCTAAAACGGTTACAATATCTGTTATAGTTGCAATTCATTATAAATATTAACAAGTTCACTAGTTAGCCATATTTCTTATTTCCATACCAAAATACATGATGTCATTCCATATTGCCAAATTAATCAAAACAGGTAAATATTTGACAGTTATTTGCGACGTTGCCAACTTTTTGGATGAACGCTCTTAGGTACTCGTAGACCGTTTTCCGCGTAACATCCACAGATTATTTCATATCACACATTAAGCAAGTCCAAAGACTAGATAAATCTAGTCTTACAAACATTATCTGTGATATTATTGAAAGCAAAACTTAACTTTCATAGCTTAAAGCTATCTGCAAACAAAGACTAGCAACATGAGACACCTTTACCAATCTTTGGAGGATTACAAACTAACGACTAGATACTTACAACGACTTAAAAGTGTATCAGTACTTAGACGAGCTCACACTGTTAATACTAATAACAATATGAAATTCATACGTGACACTGGAGAGCAGTGGTGAGCCAGTAGAGGCAGTGGTGGCCCAGTGGTAACAGCCGCGACATATGAGTTGTAATTCGTAGGTTCGAAGCCTGCCAGGCGCTTTACTTTGTGTAAATTATTTCAACACCACGACTCGCAAAACGGTGAAGGAAAACATCGTGAGGAAACCGGCATAACGTGGTTAGTGACTAACCTGGTATCAGAGTTTTTAAAGCCGCCCATGGGCCTCTGACTTGGCTTCACTTGCCGTCGAAAAATATCTCTCAGGCATGCCGGTTTCCTCACGATTTTTTCCTTCACCGTTTTTGAACTAAATTTTGTACTAGATTTGTTGACTTGTGCATGTAAGGGGTCGTGATTAGGCGAGTGAACGTTTGACCGTTGATAGGATGGTAATAAAGTACTTTGCTAAGCCTGAGAGATATTTTTCGACGGCATGTGAAGCCAAGCCAGAGGACTTGGCTTCACATGCCGTCGAAAAATATAATAAATCACGACCCTTACATGCACAAGTCAACAAATCTAGTACAAAATTAGTTTCAATTGCCGTGCACAATCTTGGCATCCCACGCCTACATAATATACATACCTACATACAAACACACGACAACTAACATAAGTAATACATCATATCAAATAAACAGGTTTCAGGAGGTTGCCGGGTTCACGCGAATTAATTTCAGAGTACATTCGACTGTGTACGTATGTTGGTTGTGTTGCAACAATGTTAGTAATATGCTTCGGTGGGACGTGTTGCGTTTGTGAAGCCTACTGTGAATAGAGTTATTTGTTGGAGGATATAGTGTTTGTGTAATGTTGTCAAGTCATTACCCGACTACGGCGAAAGAAAACGGAGGGTTATGATTTTGACCTGTATGTATAAATGTATGTTCATCTGTTACCTCATAACTTCTGAACTCATCATTCTAATTGTATAATGGTGCTCTCTAGATAACATGAAGTCATGGACAATTTTTTTTTTTAATGATGCCGTTTTGGGTATCAAATGAAAGGGCTTAACTAGCACATTCCAAATATATACAGGGGGACATCGACGCGAAAACTGATACCATGGATTCAGTACATGAATCTGAACCACCCTTTTTATTTATTTTTTGGGTGGGAAATCATCAAATGACTCCTCCCGCTCTGGGCGGAGCGAGAGGGAGTGTCAGACTTTTACTGACTAAAACCCACCCGTGTTCCTTCCGTTGCCTGTGTGCCGGGGCCGCGATATCCCTTTCGGACAAACCCGCAACCCCAGCAGGCATTGGTCCTTACGGACCCCGTCAGTTGGTGCTGACATCTCTTTGAGGCGCGCGTGGAACACAACGCGCCGTCGACTCGGGCCTGGTCCCTATCGGACGGCGAGCTGCCCATCGCTCACCGTCCGCAGGCCCGCGCCTACGGTGGCCGGAAGTCGGCTCGTGACTCCCGACGCCCGGGGCGCCTCCTGCGGCGACAAGGGGCGCGAGGGCGTGCAACTTGCATCTCCCTCGCGCGCTCCGCCTCCTCCTTCGCGAGCATAACTACTTCGCAGAAGGAAGTGACGGCCTCCCATGCACTCTCGCTCCGGACCATGGCCTGAACAGGGCCGGACGCGAGAGATCACCGCTGCCGATCACCTCCATGAGGACACGGCGGTGCCCCGCCCAAGCCGGGCATACCTCCACCGTATGCTCCACCGTGTCCTCCAGGCAATCCACACAATGGTAACACCCGGGCGTTTCCTCCCGCTTTATCCTGAACAGGAACCTCCCGAAACAACCGTGTCCGGTGAGGACCTGCGTCAGGCGGAAGGTGAGGACGCCGTAACGCCTCTCTAGCCACTCCTTAAAGAGAGGACTTATCGCCGCAATTGTGGCGTGCCCAGCGTTGGGTTGCGACAATCGCACTCTCCATGCCGCCATGAGATCCCGCCGGAGCTCTGGCCGCTGTGCCGTGATTTCTCGCGGCAGCGGAGTTACACCCCGGCGTTTCGCCTCCTCGCGCAACTCCCACATGTGCGCGAGGACTTTTGCCTCCAGATCCCATGGCGGTAGTCCGGCAAGAAGGCTCGCCGCCTCACGGGAGACCGTGCGGTATCCTCTGACCAGCCTAATGGCCATGACCCTTTGGGACGCGTTCAATCGCTGGGCTGGTCGCAGCCTTAATGAACGCACCCACACCGGTGCTCCGTAATCTGAACCACCCTGCGTTGAAATTTTACTACTAGTATACCTTAAAAATATAACCCGAAAATAATTTAAATAAAGGTTATTTTTAGGTTTAATAACTTTAATTTTTTGTATAAACTGAAGATGCGACTTGTGTTTCTTACCAGTAGCTTTCTTAAAAAATAAAAATAAACAACTTAATAAAGCAACCAGTTTGATTTTGTCTAGATTCTAGATTATCCTATGGAACAGGACCAGCATGTTTCCAAGCATTCTTATCTTTGATATAATCCTCTAATTTGTAATATGCTTGTTTACAGAGTGTACTTTTAATGAGTTCTTTCATTTAATTGTAATATATCACAAGGTATTTTTGTTGTAACATTTAACACAGTACCCCATAAAAGATAATCTGAAAAATGGTTGATATATTTTATCTTTATTTCTAGTATTAAAATTATGTCTATCACTTATTTTATAAAAAATATGTAGATTTTTTCTTATATACATAATATTTTCATAAATGAATTGGCAAGGTACCGGTACCGGTACTGAAAAACTGTCTTAGGAGATTGTCCTTATTTTTTGAGAAATTTTGAATCCCTTTCACAGATTTTGAAAGAATTGTACAGTCAGCAAGAAAATGGGCAATATTCACAAAAACTTTTTTTGATGCGATTAGATCCTGTTTCTTGTAATCTGCCTAGTCCTTTTCTCAACCAAATTAGGGTCGGCTTCCATTCAAACCGGATGCAGCTGAATACCAGCATTTTACATAGAGCGAATGCCTATCTAACCTCCACAACCCAGTAACTGGGTAATACGATACCCCTTGGTAAGACTGATTGTCAGACTTTCAAGCTTCTGACAACCCGTAACGACTGCCAAAGATTCACGAATGACAGCCTGGACCAACGGCTTAACCCTTGCGGCTGTTATGACATTTGTCAATTTGTCACAGAAATTGTATTTTTTTTTAAAGATGGCGGCGTTATCCGATTTTGGCCATGCGCCAAAAGATTCTTATACCGCTGTAGGTGACACGACACGTACCTCAGCACTATCTATTACTCAACATCTACGTTCAAAGCAGTCCCTAACCCAATCCCAAAACATAACTAAAGCATAACGTTAGTACAGATACCTTCTCTACATTAACTTTCTGAACGCAAACGTTGCTACGTATGAATAAGAATTGATATGAAAACGCGTTCATTTCGACAAGTGCAGACGGTCGTGCGTGGCCCTTTGATCTTGGAATACATCTCAGCTAAATATTGAATACGTGATACAAATGTGAGATGTGTTCGTATGCTCAAGGTCATAACATGTTTCGGGGAAGTAGGTCTAATACTCGTATGTTTGGTAGAGAGTTACAGATTTTATGGAAGAACTAACTGTAACCCGCCTGTCTGCGTGTATTTTGTATTTCTTCATTTTTAGGGTTCTGTACGCGAAGGGTGCCTAGGGAACCCTATTAATAAGCCTCCGCTGTCCGTCTGTCTGTCAGCGGGCTGTATCTCATGAACCGTAATAGGTAGATAGTTGAAATTTTCACAGATTGTGTATTTCTATTGTCGCTATAACAACAAATAATAATAATAATAACTTTTTACAAAAAAAATAAACTCAGTTGCGAAAATAAAAATATTTTCACGTTGTAATGTTTTTGTTTTGGAAGACGGTTTTTTTGTAAAAAGTTTTTTTTTCACTTTTTAGTTGTGGTACTTACCCCACACAAATTCGAATACCGCTACCTGCTATGAAACAGCATAACAGTGACAGGAAGTTATCATCAGATCATCCACTTATACTAAGTGGGAAAAATACGTATTATTGAAGCTTACTCAAAAACTGTACAAGCAAAGTGAGTAAAATTTATATGGGACCAACTTGAGATGCTCTCAAGTTGGTCCCATATAAATTTTACTCACCCTTTCATACTAGAATTTTCAAAATCGGTTCACAATTGACGGCGAAATCGATGGAAATACATTAAAAAAAAAAAAAATACATACGCTACGAAGATAGAACCTCCTACTTTTGGGAAGTCGGTAATTTTTTTTTTTTATGTTGTAGGTATTGTGTGGTGGTACGGAACCCATCGTGTGCAAGTCCTACTCGCACTTGGCCAGCTTTTTGTAAATTTTCACAAACACACATTTCCAGGACCTAGGCTACCTATCTGTCTCAAAGAACGATCGGTTCAGTGGTTTAAGCGTGACAAAGTAACAGACGGACAGAGTCACCTTCGCATTTCTAATATGAAATATGGATGTTTACTCGGAGACTTGATTTGAATGAAAATGTATTTGTGTTATTGTGTGTATTTTTTGTATGTATTTCAATATTATTTCTTTTGTATGACCTTTGTTTGTATTTTTAATTTTAATTTTCTTAATGACATCAGTATTAAACCCGCCACACCACTGTTAAACCCGCGATGGTTTGTGTGGTGTGTTTAACCAAATGTCTGATTTTTTGTTTTTGTTTTGGGTAAAAAAAAAAAAAAAAAATTATATATTTGATTGACATGTGTACATATTTTAATTGTATTTGACTTGAATGAATTGAATGTATGAGTATTATTTTATTGTGTGTGTATATATATATATATATATTATTTTATTTTAATTTAATGTAGGTAATGGACTTTGTCCGAAAATAAATGAATTAAATATTATATTACTAGCTGCCCCCTCCGGCTTCGCACAGGTAGCACCAAGTACTTATCTACGGCTACCTACCTACCGTACCTACATACCTACCTACCTTACCTACCTACCGGTGGTTCCTAGCGATGCGTTTTGACTGTCCCTTTCAGAATCAGTGGGTGATGCCTTGTGTAGGTGTGGCGAGTTATATAAAAATATAAATAAATATGTCCTAGGTTAAAGTTTCTAGGGGTCTATGCCACCCGAAATAAAGCTTTATATTATATATAACACTTTATTTCGGGTGGCATACCACCTGCAAAAACCTGCTTGATCTCGGTATATAAATATATGCGAGATCAAGCAGGTTTTTCTGAGTACAGTCCAGACCATCCTCAAGTTGTAAGAGTAACCTGGTAGTCTCAAAGATCAGATAAATTGTAAGGATAAAAACAGCGATGCGGACGAATACTTCGACGCCTAAGTATCCGTTTGTTTTTGGATTTATTTGTATAGCTAGTTAGTTAGTCATTTAATTATCTAGTACCTAGTGTAAATAGTTAGTTATGTTAAATATTGTAAAACAACGAATAGTTCTACAGAATAAAGTATTTTTAAACTTAGAAAAAAAAGTATAATATCAATGTTTGTTATCAAAGACTGATTTGGAGTAGAGCCATACTTTTATACGTATTTTTCAGTTCTTTTCTTCTTGTCTGTTATGTGTGCATAAATGGTTATATAAACTCACTCAAAGAAGTAACCATTTTCTTTAAAAAAAAACACTAAGAACTTGAGTTTGTAGACGTAAACGCACTTAAAAACATGTTTACCTACCCAAACTTCGCCCCCTTGCACCGAATTGAAGTACCAAAAATCTCAACTAATATTTGTACCGAGCAATAATACCTCTGAAATCGAAAACGTGCTATCCCCTTTGTTTATTAAAACGACAATCTATACTGTGGAATAACTGGTACTATACCCCTTGCGTTCGCCCACGTTTTATATGAAAAACAAAAATGTATATGTATATCAACAGCAATATGTGGATTGATGGATAACTGCTGCGATATTCCGTTTTAAACCTTGTGCGAATGAACTAGTTTTAATCGGTTCTTTTTTTCGTTGGAATAGTTTTTTATCTCCTATACTATTAACTGCGGATTTCACCGATGAAATTGAACGCGTTCAGCACATCTACACGCGTTCAAGAACTGTCAGTGTACCTACAATTTTGATACTGACAGCTCTTGAACGCGTTTTAGATGTGGTGAACGCGTTCAATATCATTCGTGAAATCCGCACTAAATGAGCAATATTTGTAATCACGTTCTCGAAAACGGCTCTAACGATTTCGATGAAAGTTGCAATATAGGGGTTTATGGGGGCGAAAAATCGATCTAACTAGGACTCATATCTGGGAAAAATCGTTTTCTCTATTTTCACTAGAGCAGGGCTCGGCCGCCCAGGTAATGATTTTTTGAAATGTTTTAAATTTAGAAGAGTGAGATTTTTTTTCGCTATGAGGAAAAGAGTTTTGTGTGTTTTCACGAGGTAGTAACCTAATTAGCTAAGATTTAGGCCCTTTTCTCATTGGTCTGTAAGCAGCAGTGCGGTATGGTATGCTCTACAATATACCGAAACGATACCGCACTGCTTTCATTTACGGACCATTTCTTTTTGGCTGGGAAATTATCAAATAACCTCTCCCGCTTTCGGCGGAGCGGGAGAACGTGGCAGACTCTTAATGACTAAAACCCATCCGTGTTCCTTCATGTACGTTGCCAGGGGCCACGGTATCCCTTTCGGATTTTCCCGCGACCCCGGCAGGCATCGGCCCCAGCGGACCCCGTTAGTTATGCTGACATCTCTTTGAGGGGCGCATGGAACACAACGCGCCGCCGACCCGAGCCTGGCCCTTATCGGATGGCGAGCTACCCATTGCTCACCGTCCGCAAGCTTCATTTACGGAACGTTATATATTTGTGCAGTACCGCTTAAATCCTCGCGAGAAAATGTCGCCTTCTAGTGATGAAGATGTTGTGGCGTGTTATATTTGTGTCAGATTGCAAAAAAAAACGAAAGCGCTATTGGCGATTTAAAAATTTAAAAACATGTTATATATTTTCAATTAAAATGCGTGACGTGTCTCTGTAAACACCGAGCGGGACTGGATGTTTCTACCGAGACGCGGTAAACTGAAACCATCCCAACCCGCACCCGCGCATACCGAGCTAATTAGGAAACGGTCTTTAAAATATATATAGGCGCTCTGTGAGTTTTCGGAGGAGCTCGTGGCTAAGTAACAACAGCCCCACTGGTCGATCCATCAGGTTAAGCTACGCTTGCCGGGGTTGGTCAGTGGATGGGTGACCATCTTTACATACCGAGAATCCTCCGTGCCTCGGAAAGCACGTTAAGCCGTTGGTCCTGACTGTCATTCGTGGATCTTTGACAGTCGTTACGAGTCGTCAGAAGCCCGAAAGTCTGACACCAGTCTTACCAAGGGGTATCGTATTACCCAGTTACTGGGTTGTGGAGGTCAGATAGGCAGTCGCTCCATGTAAAATACTGATATTCAGCTGCATCCGGTTAGACTGGAAGCCGACCCCAACATAGTAGGGAAAAGGCTAGGCAGATTGATTGCTCTGTGAACTTTCGGTACAGAGCCAACCAAGCATGCTGATCCCGCACCGCTAACGCATTGAGCAATGAGGAAAGGGCCTAAGACTTAACGTTCACAAGTCACCTAAGTAAGAAAGTGAGGTTATACAAACTTTAAACATTTATGTTAAGGTATCAACCCCTTGCCTATCAGCCATAATAATAAACAATAATAATAGTAAAGCTTTATTTAATTCCATGCATAGTACACCTTAAACGATAACAAATGGTAACTTGTTAACCTATAATTCAATTACATTTATTACACTTAGATGAATTTGATATCTAATTATAAATTCTATTTTGTAATTCGTTTATTTTTTTTTTTTTTTTTTTTTGTTTTAATCCACTACCTAATTATTTAATGCATGAACCCCGTTTGGGTAAAAGCCACCCCCAAGGAATGCCATCCTTCTCTGTCATTAGCTCTGTCTAGCCAACTTCCACACGCGCCTATCAGTCATAGGAATACCTAACTCATAATTTATGTATGTTGTCAGTTCAGGTAAAACATGAAGCAATAGGAAGAAGCTTCCTTCAACAAATCTCCTTCAATCCCGTCTTACATAATCTCAGCAGCTTATTCATACAAACACGACCAAATCATAACCAGCCAATTTAAAATCCAAAACAGTGCCAATAAATTAAACATTATTGAGGACAAACAGGCGAGTGTCGTATTGTTTACCGCCGTAACAGGAGAGAGCGAACAGAATACTAATTCGAGGGTAGTTCGTTCCCGGGTTAGGCAAATAACAGGGAGATCCATTTAAAGGTGCTCTATAATTAAATCAGAACATCTTGTGTTTGCTATAATTGGTGAGGACTGAGAGAAATTTGATTTCGAATCCGTCAATATGATGGAAATCTGTTGTTTGTGAACTAAATGAGAATTTTCATTGCAATTTCTGCTGTGAATAGAACGGAATTTTCAGTGGGTTTCATTCGATTTGAGCTTGATGTAAAGTTCACGTCCACCTGCGTATACCGAAAATTACTTCCTACGAAATATGGATGTAATTAGGAATATGAGATGAATGTTATTTTTAAACGGAAATAGTAGCAATTAATGAAGATAAATAGCTAGATATCCTACGCTTGCTCCTTGTCACACATAAGGGCCTTATCACACTGGTTTGGGAGCGTATTTCCAGCAAGAAGTCCCCTTGCTGAAAATACGCTCGCAAATCAGTGTGATAAGTGTTACAACGCGCCCGCTGCGTTTGCGTAACGAGGGTGATTGACGTCAGTGAGAGTGAGAGAAGCGAGAGTACAATATTGTAAAAACGCATATAACACGAGGCGTAGTCGCGGCTAGCTCAATTCGAACTCACGAAGAGGACGTTCACAAATCGCCTAGCTGGAAACACGCTAGTAAATCGTCAGTGTGATAACGCTCTAAGAACCTTACATAGGTATACAACTACAAGCACGAACATAATTAATGTTCTACGTAACTTGCTACAAACTCATTAAACGAAAACCGAAAACTATAAACTATAACAAAAAAACCGATTGTGCTACCAATTTCCACAGACCATACAAAATTTACCACGGTACCGAGGTTACTCAAGCTGTGTTTACTTCGTGCTAAAGGTTCTGGAAATCTCAAAGCCAACAAATGAAGACGTCAATGTACCTTAAAAACATATCACCAATACCTAAAATATTCTACCAGCAGGCTCCCAAACTTACCCCAATTAGCGTCCAAGGCTGGCAACAGACGGACGCCCGTTAATTCGATGGGGGACACAACATAATTCCGGCCAGGTAAAAGTATTATCCCCTAAACAATATTAGCTACGTGAGGTGAATGCTGCAACAATTGACTTATTGCTTTACTTTGTGTGAAGGTGATACACGCGTCGAAGTAGATGGTATGTTGCTTGATACTTTAAATTGCTTTGTGTTATTGTAAGTTGAAGTTTTGTTTTTAATTTTCAAGTGCTGTCTCGGGGGAGATATGATCCAATGATCTCTGGTTTAGTTTTCTACAGAGTTTAGAAATATCGAAAGTATAGTCGCGGGCATAAATCATTGTTATTAGTCTATCTCGCTCGCACTTATGGAGATGACGGAGCATGTAGCAAACTATCGATAAGATGCAAGGCGTTGCATATTCCTATTGCTATCTACATTTATGACTCGACGACTCGGTTCATAATGCGAGCACGATAGTCGGAAAATCGGTTGATAAATCACGATTCCCAAAAGCTTTTAGTATCTACTGTTGGTTTTGGCATTTTTTCTGGTTTTCCATCTAGTAATCTATTATTTCCGACTAAACACGGAGCGACCACCATCAGACCACATTCCTTCTAAAATTCAGAATTTCCTGGAACACTTTTATCGTTGTGTGAAAATACCTCTCCGCAAAAAACCTCTCGAATTTTCATCAGAATCCACAATAAACCGAAGTGAGTGGGGCGCTGAAGTAAAAACGAGTGCCTAGAAACAATTTTCGTATCTTCCCTTTAAAAACCGCGTCATATATTCCTAACACACGACTCCCTATTTCCCGGGGCACCTATCTTTGAAACCTCAAGCTTTCAATAGCGGTGCCGCGAGATGTATACAATTTTTTCATACAAAGATACGTACAATTTACGACTATTTTCCGTAGTTCGTATATCTAGAGATGGTAGACTATCGGCGTACGCGTTTCACGTAATAGGTACCCAAACGCGTGGCGGATATTCAATGTTCCGTGTGTCGCCTACGATCTTCGATCAAGGTCGTCTTGTGTTACGCACGCACTGAAGTGCTGAACACATTCGGTACGAGGAATGTTTATTTATTTTTGTGATGAGAAGAAAAAGTGTTGAAGGGGTATCACGATAGCGACGACTATGAGAAAGTAATCGACTTTGTTAAGATGATGTTATGATGACGGAAAGGGTTTTTACGATGACGTACAACCCTTTCCTCACTCCCAAGTCAAACCTCTAGGTGTAATTTTACTTAGGTACTTTTCTATGCAAAAAAAATGGTGTTAAAGACTATCTTACAGTATCCCAGTAGAATCAAACCAACCACTATCGATAAACTACAAAAAACTCTTCCCAAAACATAACCTATAATTCTGCCCACCCCAAAAACTGACAGGAAACTCAACCACCAGTGGGAACAGAACTTAAGTCCCGCGACACATATTGCGGGCGTGACGCGAAATATCGAGCAGTCGAGCAATACATACAGTTGAGGAATACATACAGTAGAGCAATACATACAGTCGAGCAATACATACAACACTCGGATGTGCCCGTGAATTCCGAATTAGGTTTGATTATTGTGAAGAAGCGATAGCGCACGTATTATCTACCCCCCTTGGTTACCGTCTTCAAAGCTGCTTCGATTCTATTAGAGTATTCATTTTGAGGCTAAAAATGTTATCTACTTTATTTTTGCATACGGTTCTCAGCAGACTCCTGAAAGGCTCAAAGTTCTGTTTTTGTCGATCAAGTTATAGATTCTACTTTAAAGTAATCGTTTGTATGTGATGGCGTTCCATTTGAGAATCGCAGAAATTTTATCGATGGATCATTTTACAATTAATTCCAAAATTACATCCTTGAACTTCAGAACATTAAGAACTAGTATTTTTGTCTCACATAATGATTTCGCCAAGGAACTTTCAAAGATTAATTTGATGTTCCTAAAATACATAATGGACATCGACGCGCGACGACTCTACAACTAGTTACGCTAAAAGAGGACATGAGATCACACTATCTGCATACTTGCTTTCCTATGCATAAAACCTCTTTAGATCATGACCTATCCATCGATTACACCCGATTACAAACTTCGCGAAATTCCGACGAACCACGGCGGGTGTGCACTAGCAGAATATCAAACATAGGGTAACAGTAGTGCTTTGTTTCGTTCCGGTCACGTGTTCTAGCCTTTATCTGGTCTGTCATGAACATGTTACCTTTCCGTGAGAGTTAGGAACAATTTCAATACGAGCTGTATTGGAAAATGCGAGGAGTTCTGCTGCAATATGGCGGATGCAATACTTTTATGTGTCGGAAATAAAGTAATGTAACGTTTTAATATTACATACATAACATAACCCTTCTATTCCCAGCAGGGTTAGGCAGAGGTGTACCTATAGTAAACCCATATTTCGCTAGTTAACTATTTTGAAGTCCCATTTATTATTTATTCTTTTATTTTTATCGTCGTACTGGAGCGCAATACAGGAAAGACACTAACGGAGCAAAAATTAACTTCATGTGCTGCTTTCTATCCGTCCTGTGTGCGGATGTGTTCTTCATCGAACAGCCCATGTAAGGGTGGGAAATTATCAAAGTCAAAGTCAAAACAATTTATTTCAATTAGGCACATAAAAGGCACTTATGAACGTCAAATTTACAAAAAAATAGAATTGATTCTAGTCGCCCCTTCCAAAAGGTAGTTTTCGTATGGAGAAGAATGGGCAAGAAACTCCACCGTTACTCTTTTAAAATGTTTTTACAATATTTTGTATACATTAATTATATAATTATATGTGAAGACGATGCATCTAGAATAAGATTACTATACCACGATAGGTAAAAAAAAAGGAAAAAAAAAATAAAGAAAAAAATAAAGCAATTGCAGATAAATTAATTATGATAGATAGATACATGGTGCTCACATATTTACAAACATTGCAAAATTATACGATATTCCTAACATTTTAACAAGTAATACTAATAAGTCAGTGTGTGAGTTCAAGAAATCACAGAATGTAAAATCAGAGTTATAAAAAATAACAAACTATATAATTAAATAAGCAACCAGTTTGATTTTGTCTAGACTCTAAATTGTCCTATGGAGCAGGACCAGCATGTTTCCAAGCATTCTTATCTTGGATATAATCCTCTAATTTGTAATATGCTTGTTTACAGAGTGTACTTTTAATATGAGTTTTAAATTTTCTTTCATTTAATTGTAATATATCACAAGGTATTTTATTGTAACATTTAACACAGTACCCCATAAAAGATGTATGTACTTTAGATAATCTGAAAAATGGTTGATCTATTTTATCTTTATTTCTAGTATTAAAATTATGTCTATCACTTATTTTATTAAAAATATGAAGATTTTTTCTTACATACATAATATTTTCATATATGAATTGGCAAGGTACCGTCATAATATTAATCCTTTTAAATAGTTCCCTGAGAGATTCGCGACGATGTAGATTATAAATGGCTCTGACAGCTCTCTTTTGTAAAATAAATATGGATTCAATGTCAGCAGCCCGACCCCACAGTAAAATGCCATACGACATAATACTGTGGAAGTAACTAAAATAAACCAAACGCGCGGTTTCTACATCTGTTAACTGTCTTATCTTTCTAACAGCATAAGCGGCCGAGCTTAGGCGCCCCGCAAGAGATGTTATATGAGGTCCCCATTGTAATTTCTCGTCTAGCGTGATTCCTAGGAAAACCATCAAATAACTTCTCCCGCTCTGGCTGGAGCGGGAGGGCTTGTCAGACTTTTACTGACTAAAACCCACCCGTGTTCCTTCCGTTGCCTGAGTGATCGTGCCGCGATATCCCTTTCGGACAAACTCGCAACCCTGGCAGGACTTTGCCCGACCCTGGAATCGAACCCAGGACCTCATGCTCAAGCAGTAGCGCTTGCGACTATTACGACCAACGAGGCAGTCACATTGTAATGTTACTTTTATGGGTAATGTAACTTTTTCAATTCCTGTGTAGGTTATTTCTAAATTTATCTAAGACATCACTGACACCGGTGACTGCGGGGTAATAGGGATGATGACAAAATTTTTTTTTTTTTAGTCTGTCATCGAGATTATAAATAAATATTGGACATGTATTTTTTCTTATTTTACGTAATTAAAGATTGCGGCGATACATTGAGTTAAAATGTGCCGACACTAGTATGTAGATTTTAAACTTACTTGCGCCGTAGTAGCGACTCCCAAACTGAAAATGCGTTTTATCTAAGTATTTTTTTATTAATATGATAAAACAAAAAATACTTGTCTAATATTTTTTTAATTATCTGACTGACGGACTAATTAGAATTTCATTTTTTTACCCAGGCATCATCCCTTTTGCGTGACACACATTAAATGAAAATTGATTGCAATGGGTTTTATTTTGACAGTTCATTCACGTCCATTGCGTTATTTACGTTGTTGAGCAGACGAATTTTTCAAACCTATGAAGCAATATCCTTTAAAAAAGATTATGATTCAAAGTGTGTCTTTAGATTTATAATTAATATAAGTCTGAAATCGCCAATACACTTTGAGCAAGTGTGTTCATGCCTCGTCTCTCCTCGCCTATCTGTGTAAGAAGAGGTCTTTGCCCTCCATTGGTACAATAACAGGCTGGTTTTAAGGGTATACAGGCTGAAATTTAATTCATTGGCAATATTTTAACCACGTATTCTTAGCACATCACGTATCTTTAAACATCTTCATTTTTTTAAATAAAAAATACAACATAAATCAATCAATCTGCCTAGCTTTTTCCCAACTATGTTGAGGTCGGCTTCCAGTCTAACCGGATGCAGCTGAATACCAATATTTTACATGGAGCGACTGCCTATCTGACCTCCACAACCCAGTAACTGGGTAATACGATACCCCTTGGTAAGACTAGTTGTCAGAATTTTGGGCTTCTGACGACCCGTAACGACTGTCAAAGTCTGTCCACAAATGACAGCCGGAACCCACGGCTTAACGTGCTTTCCGAGGTACGAAGGAGTACCGGTATGTAAAGAAGGTCATCCATCCACGGACCAACCCCGGCAAGCATAGCTTAAGCTGTTGGATCAACCCATGCGGCTGTTATTACTTAGCCACGAACTCTTGACAACACAAATATTAATAATAATTCTTGGCCGAAATGAAGCAGTATCTTGGTTAGTAGGTACACGTGGTTATTGCCAAATAATTAAATTTTTGCTAAGAGACGGTCCCATACCACAATAATTAATAATTAGTATCACAAAGCCCTTTTATTTACCTAAAATAATTGGTGAAGAAACAAAGTGTAAATTTATACCAATAACGGTTGGTACGTCTTAGAAATTCAGCCATTTGTAGATTGATACGAGATCAGAGCAAATTACGTCGATTCCATATTTTTTATAGCAGTATTAACTTGCACGTGATTCTGATTACAAATGTATCTAAAGAACTACATACCTATTATCGCCATAGAGACGATTCTCAAGTGGGAATCTACCCATTTCATTTGTTTTTCTTATCTGTTAACAAATTAGATCTATTGACAGATGAATAAATGTTTAGATACCGTAATGTTATCTAGAATGATACTCATAAACATCGCACGCAACATACGACACATCACTTCAAGGTCAATAACTAATTTAGGCCAGTAGACGTAATTTCGCGATAGGTTTTTAATTTTAAAGATCTCGTCAAACTGAGGCGAATCTCGCGCCGGATGCTGGACGAAATTCACTCGCGACGATTGTGCCAGCGCTTCCCGCGCTGATTCGCCTCATTGTAAATAGTTCTCTATAACATTTTTTTTGTAATCATGTTCACGCATATCATTGCAAAAAATAAATTTGTTTGTTTAATATATCTACACCACTTTTGTAGCTGTTGTAAACATAGTTTTCTTCAGAAATAAGAACTATAGGTCCACTCTGAAATGACGCGCCTCACTACCGCATTACCGTGTGCGAAAAATGCGGTTGTGGGGCGCGTCATTTCAGAGTGGTTGTCCACTCTGAAATGACGAGCTCAGTAAAGCTTGTGCTTTACTTATAAATCCTATTTCAGATTATTCTTATGAAAGCAGAATGACTCAAGCCATAACAGCCTTTACGTAACAGAAAATGAACTAATTGTGGCAATAAATAATTAAAAATTATGTAGGAACCTGGTTACAATCTCAATAGTAGTAAATGCCAAACTTAGCAATAAAACGTTAATTGTTATTGTGTGGATTCAGGTTTAATAATTGACGTTTCCGTCCTTTGTTAATTATTAATTATAATTTTTCATTAAAATAATCAAAAGGTGAGAGATTTACTAAAAAGGATAATACTGCACTCATTACTTCATTAATTATAGCATTTTCTCAAGGCACATTTGATTGGCAAAGGTGCAAAAACTAATATCTATTTAAGCGTCTTGGACCTTTCATCATAAACGCTATAAAAAAACGAATAACAATCGTCTTATCCTTGTAGAGATCGCATGGGTTTATTTCTTGCTACCAATGATTATAAATCAATTCGATTGTTGTTGGTATTTTACGAAAGTCTCCGGAACACAGCCCATTAGTACTGTTCCCCTATTTCACAGTGACAATAGACTCACAACCACTCTTCATCTCCTGGATATTATCACGGATATTCTTCTGGTCTATGAAGAATGGAGAGCTATGTCGGTCTTCTATTGACTGAAACACCATGGGGATCCTCCGGCAACCCGTGAAATGTTATGAGTTTAGACCGCGGGAGTTACTTGATGCCTACCTATAACACTTTGTTATAATATTAGGAGATAGAGGCATGGTACTCATAGGCAAATGTAACATGTGATTATAATTCTGTAACTACATATTTGTTATGGTCGTGAATAATATTTTCATCAAGATACAACATGACACTGACGTGCAAATTGCACAAAACGTAAGAAAATTTGAATTTCACGAGATACTTTTGCAGATCCACCTTAATGATTGACAACGGTCTCCTACAATATTTTTTTCTTTAAGCCCGTTACTGGACAATATTGTTATTTGTTTTATATATTTCATAAGTATTGTGGTAAGAAAATAAATATATAATTATAATATGTAGGTACCTAACTTCAAAACCACAAACTGCGCAGTGACAGCATACACAGCAATAAATCACATCATTACTCAGAATAAACTGATAACCTCTTTACAGAGTCGAATATTCTAGTGGCGCAGGCGCAACTCGCTGATACCCGTCGTTATAAACGATGTCAGCCACGATTCTCGACTCAGTAGCAGAAAATAGTGCGTTACGTATTGTCGTCCCCTTTAGCGTAAAATGTGAGTAAATCAATGTTTTTTTTTAAATTTATTTATTGCATTTATTTTGAAGCCACTAGCGATAGTTGTGTTTTGGGTTTACAAGAGATTTCTTTGGTAATGACCTTTAAAAATATTACAACAGCTGTGATAGAACTAAGCTTTTGTACACATGAACGTGGACAAATACTGAAAGATAACTACGAGTTAGTTATGTAACACATTTTTTTAATATTATTAAATAAAAATGTGAGTCTTCTTATTTTCTTCTTCATTTTTTTCGTGTGGTTAGTGACTAACCTGGTGTCAGAGTTTTAAAGCCGCGACTTGGCTTCACATGCCATCGAGAAATATCTCTCAGGCATCGCGGTTTCCTCACGATGTTTTCCTTCACCGTTTTTGAAGCAAGTGATAATATTACAAAAAAATTTTTTTTTGTAGAATTTGTATAATCATATTTTTCGCTTAATTCTATTTATGAATTAGAAAACAAAAGATTTTTACTCTCTTTAAATCTCAAAGCAACATTATTGGCTGCGGCTAGCACACTTTTAAATGCCTTATATTAACATGGTTTTAGTGTTATTTTCCTCAGATTATGATGATTTCTACGAATAATTCTCGTAGAGCTTGTGCGGGATCAGACGCAGCTGGTACAAGGTGTACATTTGAGCCCAAGCAAGTGTCAATGAGGTGATTGTATATTTCTAGATGTTGTATAAGTAATATGCACATTTTAACTAGACGCGCATGAAAATTTTAATTTTTAGCTGGAAAAAAAATACTTGTTCAGTTGTAGAAGATTAATTAACCAAATAATTGACGATTTTCAAACAAAAAATCACTGACTGTTGAAGCAAAGGATCGGAAGTGCCAAATTGCATGATCAAAGTAATTTTACCAATTTTGACCTTGATTATTTCAAATTCTAACTTACACCACTGTCGAATGGAGCGACAAGTTGCAAAATTAGTAGGTATCTAAAGTTAGAAAATCGTGCACAAAAAAATAAAGTTAGCATTTTGCCTTTTAGTTACTTTGCTTGGAGACAGTTAAATCGTTTTGCTTGTACTAAAAATTATCTATGACCGGTCAATTTAGTTTTCATGAGCGCCTAGTCCTAATCAAGTATTTTAATCGTAGCCAAAAATTTGGCGACTTGGACCAAAACATGTTTTTTCTAAATGTTGTTCACTCGTGAGACTAAATTTGGCTAAAAAAGGTTTAGGGTTAAAAGACTTGATTAAAAGTATTTGTTTTATTTTACACACACATACCTTTGTTTATTTTACTACTAGCTTCTGCCCGCGGGCTCGCCCGCGTGGTAGCTCTTTTTTTTCTAAAATACGAGTAATAATGGCTAAAGTTACTCCTTACAACATCAGCTAAATGCTAGTGAAAGTCCCGTTAAAATCGGTCCAGCCGTTTCGGAGATTAACCGGAACAAACAGACAGACTTTTTTTTATTTTTTTGTTATAGGTACCGACGTTATACCTTCATATGCATTTAGTAAAAACCTGTTATTTGGACATTACAAACAGATACTTCAATTTTATTTATTTTTTGTATAGATTACTATTTACCCTCAATGTCAAAATAAAGACAAAACGTTGATGAGTGTCACTTTGAAGATTATTAATTATATTTTAATGGAAGCATTCAATGATTCAATAATTTATCATATTTACTCAACGTTATTAAGACTATTATCTGCCAATTAGAATTAAACGACAAAGAATGATGAAAAAGCGATTAAAAATTGCTAACAATTTGCCATAACGCAATTGTATTGTCCTATTGTCTAGTCGTTATTATCAGAAGTTTTATCTTAAATAAATATTTTAAGAATCTTATCTTATTTTTCCTCTGAAACATAGAATATATTTACTTGTTAGTATTATATGAAAGATTTATCTTTTCTTATAAGATTATACGTATCTTCTGCATTTAAAACTACACCAAGGACAGGATTCACAAGGGTTATTCACTTCACCCCACATCGGAATCTTGTCAAACCAGGTTGTCTGGTCCGAGCACATCACACCCGAGCACATTCACACTAAATAAAGGTTAAAGCACGATACACTTGCACTGGATTGCATAACTATGGAACCCCTGAACACTGCAAATATAGGGTCAAATAAAATTAGCTAGCGAAACTGCAGATGATATATCTAAACACAAAAAAATTTAAATAATAATGATTTAATGGACTTTGTTGGAGATCAACGACCGCTGGTAGTATGAGTTGAAAAATCTGTTTTATTTTGTTTTATCGAGTTAAGATATCAAAAAGTCACTTCTGTGAAGTTTACACAAAAAAAAACTGAAATTTCAAGTGACTACACAAATTACGGTACATGAGAACAACAAAAAAATATATTATTTTCCATACATATCCATAACGTCTGCGGAGTTTTGCTAGCTATTTTAATTTGACCCTGTAGAATCAATTCTTTGTTCTTTTGTGCCGTTAAAAAGTGCCTTTTATTGGCCTATTTAAAATAAATGATTTGACTTTGTATTGATTTTTCAATCGAAATGTCGTGACGACAGTTCAATCAATGTCAATGCAATGTCAGTTATACAGGTCGCAGCGGGTTCGATTCCCGCAACACGACGAAACATTGTTTAGCTCCTAGAATATTTTCTAACGCCGATCGAACTCACTGATAAGTACTACCTTTAAGAGGGCTTAAATAAACCTACATAACTTCACGCTTCTATTCCCCGTAGGGTTAGGCAGAGCTGTACCTAGTACACCCAAATTTCGCCAGTTATGTTTAAGTCCCATGTAATAGGGGGCGAGCCTATTGCCATCAACCGGGCACGAATCCAGACTCCGGGCTGCTACTGAGCAATTCTTAATGGAAAAACCCAATAACACCCAAATCGGGAATCGAACCCAAGACCTCATGCTCAACAGTAGCGTTTGCGACCACGAGGCAGTCAAAAATCAGTCTTAAATAAACCTACATAGTTACGACTAAAAGTAGTTATTTTTATGAACATAATCAAGTTATTGTTTCAAACAGTGTTGAAGTTAGATTAAGCCTTTTATCGCAGCAAATATAAATTAAAATAGTTACCCAATGTTTTGTTTTACAATTGCGTGATTCGCTATCACCAGCCTCTTGTCCTTATCTCATTATTACATTACATATACATTACATATATCATTTATATAAAATGCTAGATATCCTACGTATATCATTTATATAAAATGCTAGATATCCTACGTATATCATTTATATAAATTGCTAGCTGTTACCCGGGACTTCGTCTGCGTTGTCCTTCTACAGGTCCCAAGCTACCTATCTGTCAAAATTCACCCAAATCCGTTCAGCCGTTGTAGCGTGAAAGCGTAACAAACAAACTCACTTTCGCATTTATAATATATCATTTAATATATAAATATATAGTTAGGATTATCACAAATAATTACAAAAATGTTCTTCTAAATATTTAAAGAGTCCAGGGTGTCAATGTTGATATTTTGAAACTCTGTTGCATATTGTAGTTTGTATTTTCACAATGAGTATTTTAACTGAGTTTTAATTGAAGCAATTTTTGCGACGTTTTACTTTATGCTGTGCAATAAAATTAAATAGCAAAAAAGCGAGAATGTACAAAAATAGTATGCTTTTTCATGAATCTATCACCTACTTTGATCTGAGTCTTTTTTGAAGTACCTAAACTAGCTCATATCAACATTTGGAAACAAGTTATCCACAATAGATTTATAAGTAGTATTTTATAAGTTTAATGTTTTATAGATACGAAAAATGGGCGCCACCGCTGCAATGGATAAAAATAACGAGAATAAAGAAAAAATAACAGCTACACTCGATGAAGCAATGTTGTTATCAGGTAAATGGCAAAAAATATGCTATAACTCGAATCGCTTTAGCGTGGCAAAAGCGGTCATTGCCATTTAACTAATATCTCTTCGTAGGAACTCAAACAATAAACTATGTATCATTTTTTGTTATTGGAACATGTTGAAGATCAAGTTGGATATTGATTCAGGAACATTAACGAACTTTATTTGAGTTTTTTCAAATAAAGAATGTTAGAAAATGTAGGTGGGTCAATGACCGCTGTTGCCAGGCTAAAGCGATTCGGGTTAATAGCAGACATACGAACCAACTAAATTGAAGAACAAATGTGATTGATATGACAAAGTTAATTTGACCGAACGTCAGTGATAACCCTTTGACCTAACATTTGACCGTTGAGCTGGCCTAGCGTAGTACGGAGTTTCAGTGAAATATGAAGTCAACTCATACTAGTTTTGTTAAAACACTTATCTTCTTCAGAAAACGAAGAAAAATAAGATTACGATAACATTGAAAGTAATGACGATAAAAATATTTCTAAGAGTTTAAATGACGCAATTATTACAAATCTTTTGTACTCATGACGCACAATGGAGTCACGATCATTGATAGTAAACAATTATATCGCATTAAAAAAGTCATAACTACTGTTTAATACGATAATATTTCTTCAAAGATCACTAAAAACTTGTCTAGTTATTCAAAATTCTCTCTGAGTTGTCTTCCTTTTTTCTTTCTTTTGCCTGTCTACTGATTTTTGTTCTACAAATTAAAATTCAAAAGTCATTTATTCAAACTAGCCTGAGAATCAGCACTTTTCCAACGTCAAAATTACATACGATAGTCCCCCAAAAGCCCGCCCTTCACCACTTCCTAGTGCTTTAGCTGGGAAGAAGAAGTGGCGCAACAAACTCCCCAGTAAAACCAGCTACTCTACCGATATCAGTGAAAACTTGTAATTGATCTTCTTTTACTAATGTTTTTACTGTACGTATCTTAGTAGTACGTTTCACCTGCCAGGGTTGCGAGTTTGTCCGAAAGGGATATCGCGGCCCCGGCACCGGAAGGAACACGGGTGGGTTTTAGTCAGTAAAAGTCTGACACGCCCACTCCACCCAGAGCGGGAAAAGCTATTTGACAATTTCCCAAATTCAAAAAAAAAAAAAAAAAAAAGTTGTACGTTTTCTAAAGAGGTATAATAAATATTTTCAGGATTTGGGATGTATAACATCTGCCACATGCTGATGTCTGGTCTAATGCTGATGGGAATGATCATGCAATGCTTAGCTTTAGGCTATGTTATACCTGCGGCGCAGTGCGACTTGGAACTTACGACGCAGCAGAAAGGATGGCTGTCTGCTTTGCCATTTACAGGTTATTATCATTATAATGTCATATAAGTGCACTGAAAAGCACTGATACTAATACTCTGGATGGATAACCAACAGAAATTCATCCCAGGCTAAATGCGCAATCTACATAAAGGCTCGTGCAGACTGGCGTGATTGGCTGAAGTTTTATTACAAATTGTTTTATAAGAGTCGTGTCGCGCCTGCTCGAGGAGCCTTAACGCAGATTTTTATTGATTATTCTTTATAATTATTTATAAGTACACTAAAAAGCAGAACTCTAAATTTGTCGATTCCGGAATCCCGGCATTTTTTCGATACAAAGTGCCTTTCATAATATATAATAGCCAACACCTCAACTTTAGGTAAATATGTATCTGAATATCCGATCTCTAATGATAAACCTAAACATAGACGCATTAACGCAAGAGCGTTGATCTACCTTTAGCTCAACAATTTTGGGGTATTTCGAGTATCGTAATGCGTATTTAAAGAGCAAGCGACACCAATGAATCATTGATTCTATAATAAGTTTTGGAGACATTTTGGAGAGTTTTACCGAGCTCTGTAAAACTCTCCAAAATGTTATGTAATTCTTGATCATCTTTAACACTTTCATCTATTTCAGCTATTATTGTGACATCATATTTCTGGGGATGGTTAGCTGACACAAAAGGTAGGAGAGCAGCCATGCTGGTCGCTATGTTGGTATCCACTATTGTGTCGGTCATATCGAGTTTTGCACCAAATCTTGCATCTTTCGCTGTACTGCAGTTCATCTCAGCTGTTTTGTAAGTTATAACATATTTTTATTTCATACGAACGACCCGCGGTTTTTACGACTTGATAAACATCGAGATTTCTTAGGTTAACGTTACTTTAATATTAACGTATTATACAAATAAACCTTCCGAAATAAATGCTCTAAACGATGGTGAAAACCTCATCAAAATCTCGCGCGGACATACAGACAAACGCAAAAACCGACTTTGTTTTATAGTATGTATGAGCATTGTTTAGACAGCATTGTCAAATGATATACTCGTATTTCAATTAATCTACTCAAATCGCTTACTAAAACTAAGCTAATTCTTATCCTCAGCAACATATTATAAGTTTCGTGATATTTATTTTTAACCAAGTTACCAAATCCTAAAGATAAACACCGAAGCAGTTTTTTTTTTTACATGCACCTCTGAAATTATTTGTTTCATTTTTACATGCACATCTGAAATTATTTGTTTTAATTTTTACATGCACCTCTGAAATTATTTGTTTTAATTTTTACATGCACATCTGAAATTATTTGTTTTAATTTTTACATGCACCTCTGAAATTATTTGTTTTAATTTTTACATGCACATCTGAAATTATTTGTTTTAATTTTTACATGCACCTCTGAAATTATTTGTTTCAATTTACAGTATGACGGGACCATCGGCCGTAGTCTACACTTATCTTGGAGAATTCAACAATCTTCGTCATAGAGACAAAATGGTCGCATTTGGATCATCTTTCATTGGAATTGGAACTGTAGTGTTGCCATGTAAGCTAAGAACAATTTACTAAGGTACCATAATATAGTACCAGATAGCCATCATTTTACATAAACCTGTTCTAGTTGAAGGACCTGAAGGACCTGAAATGGACTTGGTAGGCTTAATTAACGCTACTGAATTGATTAAAATAATAATGATTGTTCACTAGCTGTTGCCCGTGACTTCGTTTGCGATCCAGGATGAAAAAAACCTAGGTCAATTTCCAGGTCATGCTCACCCCTATACCAAATTTCATTCAAATCCGTTCGGCCGTTTTAGCGTGAAACAGCAGCAAACAAACCAAACACAAACTCGTTTTCGCATTTATTAAATTAGTTAGGATTACACATTCAAATACACAGACTTCTATAAATAGTCTGAATAAAAAAAAAATCTTTTAAAACAACTCGAATTTCCTTTAAACTTAAAGGAAATTCGTGGTTGCTCAAATTTCAAACGTTAATAATTTCATTTAAAATAACAAAACTGGCAATTTTTTTTTTCTAGAATAATTGTAGAATCTAATATGTAAAAAAAATTTGGTTCGTATATTCATTAATTTCACTTTTCGCAAATTTCCTTCGCAATCCTTTCGGTGAAAAAAGTCCCAGGCCGTTAAAATTGGCGAATTGTTCTAGTTATTTTAAAAGAAATTGTGCATATTGCATACCGTTAGATTGGGCATGAACCAAAGATGTTTTCCTAAAATTAGAACTGCTCTATCACTGTTAGTTTTTTTTTTAACGCAGTTCAATGTTGAGCTTTCGGTATTAATTTTTTATTTGTTTGTAGTTTAAGGGCTCGTATTTACTTTTCTAGCAATCATCTGCGTCAAATACGAATTTTATAAGATTCTACAGTTACTTTAGATGAAGATAAAAATAAAATGTTGACAGTTTTGTTGTTTTTAAATGAAATTATTGACGTTTGAAGTTTTGGCAACGACAAATTCCGAAAAATAAATTTTAAAAAACCCTTGTGGCCTGGGTCTTGTTATTGGGCCTAAAAACGTAGTAGACGGCCACACGGATCCGCCATTTTCGTATGTTCAACCTTCTGCCGAACACCCTGTATTATAAAATATTCTTATAATTTTTTTTTTGTCTCTAGCTTTTGCCTGGCTGATTCTACCCCGTGATTTCTCCTACCACATCGACTTCTTGGATATTTCCTACAGCCCTTGGCGCTTACTTATCGTAGCTTGCACGATACCATTTAGCATTGCAACAGTCCTTTTGTTTTTTGCACCGGAAAGTCCTAAGTTTCTGTATGCTAATGGTCGCTACGAGGAGACTTTGGAAGTTGTGAAAACAATATACGCAATAAACAATTACAAGCCTAAAAACAGCTTTTCAGTAAGTATAAAGTCCTTAATAATTTTAAAGGGTGTCTTTAGAGTTTCTTGGCCATTCTTCTCCATAGGTAGGGTCCACGCTTTGGATTGGACAACTAGCTTCGTATTTCTGACCGACTCCTTGACAATTCAAAACTGCCTGAAAATAGTTTAATTGAAATAAATGCTGAAAATAGAATACAGAAAAGGAAACAAATAACCAAATTCGTTTATTTGTTACAGCGTTGTCTGCTAGTAAACCAATCAATAAAATAGTATTTCTTGCATTACAGGTAAAATCGCTGGTTGTCGAAAACCAAATTACAAATTTGAGTAGCGGCCAAGGTATAACCGCTATCTTAGCCTCCATGAAAGAACAAACTTTCCCAATCTTCAAACCTCCGCTACTTCCTTGGATTTGTCTCACCTGCTTCGTACAATTCGGGATATTTGCTGCGTATGTATTAAATACAACATAAAGTCCGGCCGTCGAGAAAAAGCGTTCTTGCCACTTATCAGTTTCATATTAACGAATATGTGTTTTGCGAATTTGATCCATAATACAACTAGAAATTGTCCAACTGACAGGTGTCAGGAACGCATTCTCTTAACGGCCGGACAGTAGTCTTTACGTGCTTTTTTTTTAAAGTGTCTTTTGGAAAGTAATCTTACAATAACAATATTGTTGGTGTTTCAGAACTAATGGCTTTTACATCTGGTTCCCGACTATCCTTAATTCATTGGCTAGCCAGGATGTTGTTGACATGAGAATTTGTGACGTCATCGAATTAACACGAAATAAAGCCGCTGCCGATGCTTTAAATACCACTACGGTTAGTAACCTCAACCTTCCTTACTAGTTCTATTCAAAATATTATATAACTAGCAACCCGGCCCAGCTTCGCACGGGTACAACTTACATTTGAAGACGGTATTCTGTTCACGACACGTTGTGTACAAGTTGAGCAAAAACCTAACAAAAAGTACTAGGCTAGCATTAATTAAAGATTGTATTTCATTGTATTTTCAAGTACTACATATATATTTACAAGCCCATGCCCATCTGGAAAAATGTACCTTTCAAATGGCGAAAGAATTTTTCAAATAGGATCTGTGGTTCCGGAGATTACCCTCCACGTATACGCAAACTCACAAAATTCACTCTCTCGCTTTATAAATTATAGTATAGATATAATTCTTGCCGTTCTGTGTTCTTACTGAACCGTCTCTAAACTAAAATCTTTTTCATTGCAGATTATATGCGATGATACAATCTACACATCCACTTTTGAGCGTTCCATCTACGTTGGCCTAGTCTTCTGTTCCATGTATGTCATCGTAGGAGTCCTCGTGGACTATATAGGCAAGAAACCTATTCTCGTAGTGACCCTCTGCATCACTGGGATGTGTGGTGTTGCATCCAATCTTACCTACAACCAGCAGGTTGCCGTTGTTCTCTTTGCAATCTTCCAAATGTCTGGAGCTTGTATTGGGCTAACGAATGCTGTTGCCGTGGAGTTGTTTCCTACTAAGTATAGGTACGTTATTTATCTACAAGATCTTATTCATACTAGAAACATGCTCATTTATATAGCTGTACAAGAATCTTTTGGCTCGTGGCTAAAATCATAGTCATCAAGAATTGAACTGAGCGTTACTTAGCGTGTAACCTCTACAGGTATTGGCCGCACAGTCCCTTTGTCTCTCTCAAATTTTTCGATCTGTACTTTCACTGAACAACTAAATATGGGACGCTCAGTCCGTTCTCTATGTCTATGGCCAAAATCGAAACTAACGCCGTCATCATGTTTTACAATACAACTTCTCCAAAAAGTTTAACAGGGACCTGAAGATCCTTGTAGCATTGTAGTCCAAGGAGGTTGACAGCAGTTTATGTGTTCCAATTTTCATTTCTTCTTTTTCTTCACACAGAGCAATGGCTGTTTGCTTGTCAATGATGTTGGGGCGTACTGGATCTATGGTGGGATCCAACCTGATTGGCTGGTTCTTGGACGTCAATTGTGGAGTTGGTTTTTATCTTTTTGGAAGTCTTCTTGTTGGTAAGCTTATTTTTCTTAACAGCCACATGTTCCAAATAACAATGTTCCTTGATGACGCTGCTGATAATATTGTTTATTTTACAGTAAACGGCTTGGTCTGTATAGCTTTACCAAATATGAAGAAAGAGAAATTATCCAAATCGGAGACAGCTCAACCAGTGCATAAAGAAATTCAAGAACCATAGTCCACTACAAGATTATTTGGTAGAAAATAAAAATGGTAGAGGGAGTCATTGATGGCAAGACTGAAAGAGAAGAAAAGATTCCATGTTTTAATTTAAGGACAGAGTCTATTTGTACAGCCAGCAAATCTGATGATGACGATAGCAGTAAGGTAGTTTCTCCCTCCCTACCTTGAAGATTAAAGTGTCTATGAAATTATCAGCGTCGTAACTGATCTGTCTTTGTAAATGAACATCTTTGTCAGACGACCGACATATTTTAATAAAAAGACGTTCGTGTTTTTTTTTTTTTTTCATTTATATATAATCTCTTCAAGGAATATCAGTGGCCTAAGAACAAAATCATTCAGAAAAACAAATCACAAAATTAAATCTAGAAAAAATATCCATATCCATTGTCATTCAGTAAAAAAAGCAAAATATCATCACAGCAGTATTCTCGAACAACAATATCGCCATTGTAAGAGATTGGATCACGCGCTATTAGAAATATTGAAGTTATAACAGTTTGCGTGACGTGCCGCTGTCTGGAGACATAGACAGGCAGGCAGATATGATTCATTAGATAGGGAACGTTAAAAAGATGACGGAATTTAAAGACTCAAAGAACATTTTGGAAATAAATAACAGATGGCTAGATATCATGGCAGTTTATCAATGCTTGTACGTTTTACTAGTATTACCAACACTAATCAGTGATTGCCCGTTTTGGAGAATCTTTGTTTAATTATTATATTCAATTTCATTTGTTTCCCATAGTTAACAGGGTGGATTTTTGAGATGGGGCGGTAAGGGCAGCTGCCTTAACCGTTGTAGGTACAGGAAAACGGTCTTAGGAGACTGTCCTTAACTTTTTGAGACATTTTGATCTGCATTCACAGATATTGAAAAAAAATACAGTCGGCAAGAAAATAGGCATAAGTATCAAAAAAGTCTATTGAACCAACTGAGGTTTGAGTACTAGAAAAGTAATAAATCGCAAAAACTTTTCTCATACATTGCTTAGGAAATGAGACTCCAACCTACTTTTCACGATGGTTAGACTGGCCGAAAATAAAGAACAACCAACCTGTATAATCAACTAGTTGCGCCTCGTGGTTTCACCCGGATAAGTCTCAATCCCATGGGAATCTCGGGATAAAATGTATCCTATGTCCCAATTCAGGTCATGGTCTACCCATGTGCTAAATTTCATCCAAATCCGCTCAGCCATTTTAGCGTGAAAGCGTAACAAACAAACTCACTTTCGCATTTATAATATAGTTAGGAAGTTAGGATCATGCAAAAAACTATCCTCATTTATAGAAAGCTTTTCAACATCGCATTTATACTGAGAGGATAATAATGAAAGAAAAACAAAAAAATAACTGGCAATGTATGTTTTTCGTAATCTCAGGATATTTTCCCGTCGCGATCCTGTCTGTTAAACCTGCAGTTTCTAGAATATTGGTTTCTCAACAAAAACACATTTGTCTTTATTGTTGTTCACTCAAGAACTGCTCATAGGATTTGCATAAACTATTCATTTTGATTTCACTTTATTTGTGAACTCAGTAATCTGTGCAAATGGACGACTTGAACGGGTTTAAAAGCATTATGCTAAACGAGTATTTTCTTTTTATTTTGTTTAACTACTCCGTTGTTTGTTTTTTGGTAGTGCTAGCAAAACAATGGTTGCTGGTGGGGATAAAAAGCTATGGTAAATCTACGTCAGACAATGTCTGAAATAAAAAGGTGTGACGGGCGCACGCGAAAGAGTTTTCATGAATTTTTATTTTACTCATTTAAATTCTGCTGGCAAGAGTTTGCTTAATAATTTCAGTTTTGCTGGTAATATCTTTAAGCGAATCAAACCCTACTTACCTGGAGGAGGTTTTATTTTCAACCTGTAACATGGAGTTTTTCGAAACCACCCCCGGCAGTTTCCATGAAATTGGTTTAGGCATCACAAACGTTGTACAAGCGCAAAATATCCTATGCATTCCGAAGTGATTCGATAACTGGCCCGTCGTGTCCGACCCCTCCTATATGTAATTTTATGGATGTTACACCCTGGGCTGTGCCTTATCTAGTTTTGACACCCTACCAAAGATAATACAGACTAAAAAAATACGACGAAAAATATTTACGCACTGAATTATGTATAATTTTTTTATGCATGTTTTGCTACACTGTGGCGATTTAACATAGCGATTAAGGGGTGTCTGGAATGTGATTTGTCGCTAGCCTCGGGCACAGGAAAAGCGTTTAATTGCCGTCGAGTAGGTATCAAGGATCCGACCAATGGGACGGCCTGCGTATATTGAATAAACTCACCTTTAGTGACTCTCTATACCTGTATATACCCCACCTTTTAATCGAGACGTTCAGAATTAGGAAGTGTATTTGATAAGTCTACATGACACTACAATTTAAATGGATTTTCATTTGAATGGGATAGAAGTAAATAAATAAAAGTCGTTAAAAGATGGTACGAACTTTTAACTCAAATTGAGTACCTGTTATGTTTAACATTATAAAGTAAAAAAACACGAACCAAACAATGTGGTAAATGTTATTTCATTTGTGGAGATACAACCAATAGAAATCAAATCTTTCAACGACCAACCTAACACCAAAACCACCAATTCTCATCCGACAATAATCTACAACATTAAACCACACTCAAATACAGGCACAGAAATGAACAAAAACAAGGGACTTTAGCGGCGAAATATTTAAATATGGAATTGAAGCGATTTCAAACACACAACAATGTTGTGGTCTACGGCAGCGTTAACCGTTACTAATATGGCGGAACGGTAAACCGCGTCAATTATGTCCCAATTTACGCATTTAAAATTCATGAAGGGTAAACCGATTTAAAGGTTTATAGTGTGTGCTGAGCCGAAATTTACTTACTTATCTTTACAGGCCACCTCTCTGGTAAAATGAGAGAAGGGGGAACAAGACAAAACCAACAGAGTAGTAAAATTAATTTTAAATTCCTTAACTCAATTTATAAGACGATGAATTGGGTGAGGGGCTGACTTGTAGGTCATTATTGATAAAATATTCTGTAACCTATCTTGTAGAACTGTGAGCAAAGCATACGAGTATTATGACTTATTATAAACCATGCAAAATAGTATTGACCTGAAAATGTTCCCTTGTGGTACTCCAAATGCTTACTTAGGGAAATCAATAGTATTTTTGTCAACGCTCACTTATTAAGTTATTTCATAAAACCAACTTTTTACTTAATACAGGTATTTACTATTTGGAAAGACATTTCCTATCCAATATTCAGAATTCGAATTGAGACACTATCGAATGCCTGCCGAGTCTCGATACAAGTATTCTCGATACTAATCTGACACTTTCCGGAGTTTCCACTTGGCATATTAGTAGAGGGTCAAATGGACGACATACTCGTATGTCGGGATTAACAAGGCAATGAAGGTAATCAAACGAGCCAGTACTTAAAAGGTGTGAAACGACATACAGCATGGTCAAGATTTTGCTGGATTTTGGAATATTGTGCAAAGGTGACTCTAGTTAAATTTTTGTTATACAAGCTTAAAGTTAGAACTAAAAATAATAACTCCAGACAAGATTAGACGATTCATATTTTTATGCACCACGTTAATGGTCATCTTCATAAATAATGTAACACATTAAACTAAACTTAAACGAAATGGCCGCAATATAAACACTAATATTATATAACATAATATTGGCAGTCTATTGTAGGGTCAAAACAATTACCACAACTATCGAGGAACAAACAAATCAGCGACAATTGTGTGTTATGTTTACTATAGACAAACAAACACACGAACGGAGCGTCGGAAACCGCAACAATTTGGGGCTACACTCAATGTTTGCTTAGATAACTGCAACATTTAACATGCAGCTCACTACCACTTTAGTAACCAAGTAATAAAGGCGAATTTTGAATATATTCTGGCTTAGATAGATAGGTTTTAAATGTAGACGACCCGAATTTACAAGCGGGTACAGCAGGACAAGTTTGGGCTTTTCGAGATACAATCTTTCTGTTTGTTTTATACAAAATATTGTTTTCATAATACGCTCTTATAGCGTGGTTGGGTTATGTTATATGTTCAGGACCAGGGTCACATGCTAATAATGTTTCTAATAAAACATGTGTTGACTGAAACAACAGTGTAATTACCAGCAGAAATACAGGTGGATAATAGTCTAATATTATAAATGCGAAAGTGAGTTTGTTTGTTTGTTACGCTTTCACGTTAAAACGGCTGAACGGATTTGGTTGAAATTTTGCACACGGGTAGACCATGACCTGGATTAGGACATAGGATAATTTTTATCCCGATATTTCCACGGGATCGAGACTTATGCGGGTGAAAATGAGACAAAACCTACGAATGTTTAAAATTCAAATAATTTGTCAGAAAAATAGCTTTATTCGGCCCACTAAACATAACCCAGCTAACACACCACATTAGTTTTTACATATTAAGAACCAAAACAGTCTAAGGACCAAAAACGTTACAATATTGAAGAACCACTGAAAAACTATGTTACACAAATTCTTAATTTTATTCTTCTCATCATTTTATTCAAAAGCTACATAGTTCGCAACAATAAGGTCAGTGAGATCTTTCGTTATTTCATTAGTCTCTTAACATCTGTTGCTCTGAAACTTGATGCTATTGTTTCAAGTTTACTCCACAACCGATTTCACTTCATCGATCCACTTTCACCTCACAAAATACACAAAGATCCTTACGACAAACTAATAAGGTTCGAAATTGAATAACCTTTAAGAAAAGGATACGCAAATAAGAAATTCAAAATTTGACAGTTCACGGTACACTTCCCATAAATATTGGTAATAATGGAAAATTTTGAAAGCTATAAATAATATTATTATTGTTTTGTTGCTGGCTGAGATTCCTGAACAAATATTTTTCAGAGGACAGTTTTTTATATACATTCTCGTAGAAATTAATTACTTCAAGATTGGTAAATTAGGTTAGGCTATGTTAATTAGGAAATATCCTGAGACACGAGTTTTACACAAGCATACCATATTAGTTTTAAATAGTTTTTTTTTTTTTTTATTTAACAGAAAAAATGCAATCAATCTGCCTAACCTTTTCCCAACTATGTTGGGTCGGCTTCCGGTCTAACCGGATGCATTTGAATATTTTATATTTATTTTAATATCTATTTATTTTATTTTATATTTTACATGGAGTGACTGCCTAACTGACCTCCACAACCCAGTAACTGGGTAATACGATACCCCTTGGTAAGACTGGTTGTCAGACTTTCGGACTTCAGACGACCCGTAACGACTGTCAAAGATCCACGAATGACAGCTGGGAGAGATACGGAGGAGTCTCGGTATGTTAAGATGGTCACCCATCCACAGACCTACCCCGGCAAGCGTAGCTTAACCTGATCGATCGAAACGTGCCGCTGTTATTACTTAGCCACGAGCTGAACCAAAAAAAATGCATTTCAATTTTATACCTACCCACTAAATTCAGTTCCGAGGTTGGATAGGCGGCTTAATTTTTAGGGCTGTGCGTTATTTATCGCGCTCGTGTCACCTACACCTGCAATGTGAGGCGGCACTTGCCGGTGCGCACGACACCCCTGATCAATGGCATTGCTGTTAGGCTTCTAGTTGGGCGGATAATGTTTGGGAAAATATTAAATGACTTTTATTGTATTTATAGCTCATTATTATGTCTGACCTGACGGTGTTCACTGACTTGTTGATTTCGTTGTTTTTTTGTGGTCCTCATGCAGCGGTCCTTGGTGACGAAATAACTAGATGAATAGTATTCTATAATTCCACCACTGCTTTTATTTTCAAACTGCTGAAATAATGAATCTCATGCGCCCCAAAAAATCATTGAGACTGACAAAAATTTAACACAAAAATCATTGTGAAAGGCAAGACCGGTGACTATAGTAAGTAAAGCCTGATTTACACGGTGTGGTTTAATTGCCTGTGGTACAAAATAAGGGCCTGCACAGACTTGCGTACTTACTACTTACTTACATACTTGACTTAAAGTCCCATTTACACGATGTAAGATGTAATTGAATTGAATACTTATCCAATAGTAATAAGGAATATATGTATTTCAATGTTCGGTGATCGAGCTTGGAGAATCGCAGCGCAGTTTTCTCGATCACCGAGTATTGAAATAATATTGAACAAAACAAAAACATTACTCTGGTAATGCAAGAAGATAAAATTAAAGATCTTTTTACAAAGAGATGTCGTGATAACTAGGTTGTTGTTATGTATATACCTTATTAATCGTCTGCCGTCCCGTCTGCCAGTCTGCGCAAGCTAAAGTTGAAGCAACTATAACTTCAATGTTATTGTATGCCATAGACAACTTGCGTCGTGTAAATGGGACTTTACAGGAAACAACTCCCACTGATCGTGTTTTTTTTTAATTCCCGAAAGTTCCAACACACGAACTTTCCGGTCGCTGTGGTGGACATACTTTAAGAGTTGGTGTAACAGTTTACCAGTGTCGTGATGTTTGACTCAGATCTCTTGGCTCTTCCAACTTCTTAATTCGTGTGCGAGTTTCACGGGAATCTTAAACAGAAACCTTAGTCTCAAGTTTTCATGAAAAAGGAATTGGTTTCAGGTCTAATCTGTTCCAACTTAGTTGAATAAATTTTAGTAGTGGTTATACGGATTTATGCAAAGAATTGGATAACAAAACTCTGAGCGTCCATGCTACTAAAAAAATACAGATAAAATGCCAAATTCATTCCGAACTCCTAGAACTTTCCAAATAAACCTAAAATCTAAAAAGTCTTAAACAAACAATCCCCAAAATCAAATCCAAACTTTATTACTTTACCTAACATTGTTATGTAAAAACTTAAAGCAAGTCTCACGCGACGATTAATATGTCGTATATATTTCATGGGAAGTATTCGAATCAGCTGAGTATTAGCATAAACAGAAGGCAGTAAAACGTTGACGCCTGGGCTTTGAGCGCCGGTGCCGGTACCACCCGGCACCGAACATTAGGTTTTAAGGGAATTACGTCGCATTACACTCTAGTACCGTTAACGACGGAGTGTGGGATTATTTGTGAACGCTTCGCGATGTTTCACGACATTTTCTTGATTTAGAAAGGGATATCATTTTAAATGTTTTGGGAAGAAGGTCAAAGATTCGCTGGTGGATTGACATAATTCAGCGGATAATGCATAATTAGCCTTTATGTTCCCACTGCTGGGACAGGCCTCCTCTCTGTGAGAGGAAATGGGCTATAATCTACCACGCGAGCCTAGTGCGGGTTGGTAAATATCCCATGTCTCAGAATTGTTGATTCTAGGTTAAGCCATTTCACAGTTTTGAGAGCAGTGGCGTTAAGCCGTTGGTCCCGGCTGTCATTCGTGGATCTTTGACATTCGTTACGGGTTGTCAGAAGCCCGAAAGTCTGACACCAGTCTTACCAAAGAGTATCGTATTACCCAGTTACTGGGTTGTGGAGGGCAGATAGGCAGTCGCTCCATGTAAAATACTGGTATTCAGCTGCACCCGGTTAGACTGGAAGCTGACCCCAACATAGTTGGGAAAAGGCTAGGCAGATTGATTGAGAGCAGTGGTGATGAAATAATTTACACAAAGTAACGCGCCTGTCAGGGTTTGAATCTACAACAACTCGTAAGTCGTGGCTGTTACCACCGGACCACCACTGCTCCATCTAATTCAGCGGATAAATGCGCGATATTCTTTTGAGAGGTTCCCAGTTACATCGTACATTAAGTAGTATTTCATAAATGATTTAGCTTATTGGCAATGTTGTTATATTCAGAAACAATGTAATCTTGCCAGATGCATACCAAAAAGCTGTTAATACTAAATGTCGTTGATTTAAAGTTATCTTTATCAGGAAGCGACTGTTATTGAGAATGTCATCAATATAGTTTGAGTTAAAATACAAGTGTCTCTTCGCAAAATTATCAAGTATGAAGAGCATGCTTGTGTCTATAACTTCATTAAACCACGTAATCCTAGTGCAGTGTTTCTCAAAGTGGGCGATAACGCCCCCTTGTTGGCGCTGGAGGCCTAGAGGGGGGCGGTAAGTAAGGGGCCCAGAAAACATTGGGAGGTGTTGAAGTGGTTTAGGAGGGCAATGGCCGATTTGTAATTTCATCTACTTAATATTTTAAAATTCACTGAAATTAAATCTACCTACACAACATTGATTATTTAGTTCATATTACTGCCCTGTTTGATTGTATTAAAACTAAAATTATTTAACATAGATTTCTTAGGATAGTCCATTTCATGAGCAATCAAGTTTTACGCGATTTGTGCAATCCTGTATCAATCGGACCGTTCATCGATACTTGTTTTTACTTGCTCAGTACGATTGAACGTCGAATGAGATAAATGAGTTTGCGTTCTAATTGCTCTCACTGGTAAAAAAAAGTCTAGTTTAGAATGTAAGTTTAAACTCCAGACCAGACAAATACGAGTATAGCACACTACAATTAAATTAATAAAGTAATGAATTTCATTGTGGTTTTTAAGCTGTGGTAAAGCAAAAAAAAATGGGAGGCGCTGAAAAATAATTTATTTTCAAAATGGGCGGTAGATGAAATAAGTTTGAGAACCTCTGTCCTAGTGCATACGTGACTCGATGACTAATTTAAAATTGGAATACCGAAAGTACGGTTCAGATTAGTTCAAGTGGAGTGTTACAGTATGATAAACTCTACTCAAGTTTGTCTACAAGCATTGCCTTGTTGATGAACCTTTATTATTTGGAATACCAAGTAGAGGAATGATAATCCTTAAAAGAAGAAACTACGCTCTAGCGACAACAGGGGTACGAGCTAGCCTATTTTCATATCAATTTCTGCCTTCAATTACCTAACTGAAAAAAGTCGCATAATCCATAGTAGAATTTTGCACCCCCTTAGTCCCTTACGGATTGACATCATAAAAACCGGGGATTTATTTATTTCTTGAAACATTTAAGTACCTACCCATAAAGGCCACGTATTAAGATTAAAAACTTCTGTAGGCACAACCAAAATTTTTCAACAGCCTTACTTTACGTCACGACAATAAAACTCCTCGTTTATATTTACGCATTCGGAATACCAGCACAGCACGCGGTACACTGTTCTCTTTTACGATCACAGTTATGCTATCCCTCGGTACTCGGCATATTTACTTTTATTGCGCCCTGGTACTCGTATTTTGTAGGGGCCCTCGAATTCGTCGGAATTAAAATAACGTATCGTGACCCGCATGTGAAGTTGTCAGTCATAGTTATTTACGAATAAAGACTTTAAAAGTAATCTCGGTCAGTCAAAAGCCAAGCGAATTACAACTTTAATATAATTAAGGTCAATGTAAAGTCAAGTCGGAATAGCCGTCAAACCTTAGAAAACCGGTATCCTAAGGCATTGGGTTACCCCAAGAAATTAGAACAAGCCAAAACAGATTTGGTTAAAACCTCATACCAGATATTTCAGCATATAATGTAAGTAAGGTCTTTCACAAAATTTTACCAAAAGTAACAACAGGCTTGCAGCTGGTAATTTAAAACCACAGCAGTACAAAACTCAACCACCACCATTCCTCAGAGTGTGATAAAATTGAGGGGCAATTCCCGTATTTTTTAAGAGCGTTTATCCTAAAACTTGGCAACGTCGCAAATAACTGTCAAATATTTACCTGTTTTGATTAATTTCGCAATATTACTGTATGGAAATATGCAATGTGGCTAACTAGTGAACTAAAATATTGATTATAAAATGCAACAATTAATATCGTAACACCGAATATTTAGTTTTAGATGTAAAAAAAGTAATTGGAAACATTCCAAATACCTTTTTTACGCCTAAAACGGTTACAACATTAAATTCAGTGTTATAATTGCAATTCATTATTAATATTCTAGTACGCTAGTTAACCACATTTCATATTTCCACACAGTAATATTGCCAAATTAATCAAAACAGCGAAATATCGGACATCTATTTGCGACGTTCCCCACTTTCAGAATAAACGCTGGTAAGAATGTTCGGATTCCAATGTCAGTCTGGCGATTTTTTTATAAGTGTTTGGCATGTTTTTGACATTGACAGCGACAGGCTAAGATGAGAATGTGCCTATAGCCTGCTATAGCCACTACAGTTGTGGTTGTAATTTGTAGTACAATACAGAAAATCAACAAAATTGTTTATTTTAGTCCTCCCGCCGAGTAACGGCCGGAAATTATCATAATGGTTAAAATTGGCAGATACACGGATATCCACTTAGCTATTTCAGAAATTGTTACTGGCTATGCTAGGGTCGGCATTACAATGCTTTAACCTTCCAGACGCTGAGTCTTAATTAAAGATTTTAGTGGTGGCTCGTGTGCGTAAATGGAGAAAAGACCGTAGCTAATGGACCATAAATAAATCCTACCTGATTTGAGATTTATAAATAAAATACGTTTTTGTTCTTACGTCTTCAATACCTTTCGATACTAATATTGTATTTTTGTTTGTACCGAATAAAATCAAAAACGACTGGCCCGATTTAAAAAAATATTTCACCAGTAGAATGCTATATAATCAATGAGTAATATAGGCTATAACTTATAAAGATATCACGCGGGTGAAGCCGCTGGCGAATAAGTAAAATAATATTTGACGAATAGGTATGATTATTGGGTTTTTTCTCGCTGTTAAGAAAATAAGGAATTAATTAATATCGTATTAATTCTGAAATATCAAATCCCGAATCCACTGCTTACACTTCCTCATTTACGGCTCTTTAACCTCATGTCACCGATGTCTTCAAAGAAATTGGGTCACTAGGGTAACGTACCCAAAAAGAGCCAAACACGCTACAAGGGTCAAGGCTACTCAACTTACTCACTAACCCCAATAAATAACCCTTTAGTTAAAGAAATCACACGAGCGAAAGTACTTTATGTTGTTACCCATTGATACGATACCAGCCATTTCTTTCCCACACATACGAGTACGTCTTTCAGACGTAAGTTACTGCGTCTGACATTAACCCGAGCTTACGTCTCTATTCGCATGGCAGCCTTACAGGACAGAGATAAGAGATAATTCGATACGAGTGGATTAGTATCGCGACACTAAATACAGATTACTCTGACGTACGGACATGGCAGTCGGAGGGTTATGCCGGCCCAATGGCGTACATAATGCGATCGTGTGTATTAATATATGCTACGCTCTGTTGTGTAAGATTATTGTAAGTGCCTGGGAATACGGAGAGGAGATGAGAGCGAAATATTATGTCAGCTGCTCGTCAATTTGAGGATTAATACGGTAGACTTGAGGCCAAACGAATAAGAGATAGTGTTGTACTTGGCAACAGCCTAAATATTGGGTTTGCTTTAAGGCTCAATCAATACTATTACACAAATTAGTTCATTGCGGTATTTTTTTTGTGTAATGGAATAACAAAAGCGTTTTCACTGTCAATTACTAATTGTAAAACCCAATATTTATCGCTTTTTAGATAGTCTGGTTGATAATAATAATAATTTATTTATTTGGCACAAAAACATAAGTCACATAAAGACTGATATACAGGACAATTTACTTTTTTTCTTAGTATACGTATATAGTGAACGCATCTGTGTCTGAACTAGATAAAAAATATCTGTATCTCAGACATCAGCGCTCTTCCATAAGATGACAATTACAATACTAGCTAATGATGATGACCGACACAATAAATTATTGATAGAACACAATATTGTATGCAGAAAGACGAACTAACCCTGTTTCTGTTTGGTATGTCTTACTAGAGTATCCCGTTGTCCGTTTTCATAACAGAAACTAGGAAAGAATGATTCTTGGATAACATACGAGTCTACATAGACACGTTAAAAGACGCTTAGTACAGTTTAACAGAGTGTACCTATAAATACTTATAGATTAACTGATATTTTATTTGCATGATCCAGCTCATTAGAAAAAAATATACATGGAAAACATACCCTGGATATCGCGGTATTAACATACGGCCAACAAAAACAAACAGAACGAACATACGGAACATATTCATACGGTTGTACAGTTACGCTAATTTTTGTAAATAACAAGGAACAAAACCCAGTGGGACGGAATGCAACAAAATTTTAAACTACATACAGCTACTGCTGTGTTTTTAGCCAATTCACTTTGCATTCGTATAAAACAAATGGGTGGAAAGTTCCGTTAAAGCTAAATGTGCACTAAATTTAGTAAACATCGAATTTTGTTGAAAATTTGTGGCTGTATTATGTCCTAAAGTTCTGTTAGTTAGGGCACTGAAACATGCTCTATTAATTATGAGAATTTTAGTAAAATATTGTGAGTACGTTTGGTATCGTGATACTACTGTAACACGTTTTGGAGCTTCGAGTATTATGTACATAATTTAGCGTTCCACAAAATATTTACAATAATGTATTTTCCTAGAAAACACAGTTATTTAAATACTTATCAGCTACCTATCTCTATTTAGCTATCCACATACTTCGATGTATTTGTTTAAATTTTTCAATCAGTGATTATATTTTATTTATTTATTTTATTCTATACGGGAAACTTACTGTTCATAAGGTATTACTAACATTATGGATCTGTGTTGTCCGAATAAATAAATAAATAATAATAATAATAAACAATATGAAATTGAACGCCATTTACAAGTTTCCACTAATAAACACTAATATCAAAAACGAAAAAAAAGAGATACTAATGTTAATGTATTACATTTATTTCCAACCAGGGCCTCGGCGAAGATTAGTGCTAAATAATACATTAATCAAATTACCGTATTAATTTTTGTTTAAAAAAAATATATTTTAATTAAGAATTTAAAATGAGCATATATAATCTAGCTTCCCCACACTAATTAGGAATAACAGAGCAGTAACACTAATCGTAGAGTTCTCTTCCAAGATAAATGCAATATACGATGCAATATAAATACAGTTTACTTTAATTATGCAACCGCACGTTCTATTAATTAATTTATGTAACTAACTTGTGTCTGCAGTAATGTGATATTACTCGTTGCACTTAGGGGGTTGAGCCACACAACAAATAAATTACAGAAGTTTCACGGAGTAAAGGATGACGGAACAGTTGCAAGAAATTTCCGTGAAAGGTTGACGTTTTGCCTAGACTGGTCAAACTGAGGTTTCCCGCGCGGAACGCAGGACGTGACTGTGCGCATGGATTATTTTAATGATTAGGAAAGGAAGGAAGTGTTGGCATGGGTAGACCATGACCTGGGTTATAAACGGGACATAGGACTTTTTATCCCGATATTCCCACGGGATCGAGACTTATAGGCGAGTGAAACCATGGGGCACAGATAATTCGTTTATATTTTTACCACGATAATTATGGTATGGTCAGATACGAAAGAAGAATTAGGATAATTCAATCTAACCGGATATAGATGAATAATAGTATTTTACATAGAGCGAATGCCACAACCCAGTAATACGATACCCCTTGGTAAGACTGGTTATCAGACTTTCAGGCTTCTGACTACCCGGGCACGCCACAATTGCGGCGGTAAGGCCCCTCTTTGAGAAGTGGCTAGAGAGGCGCCACGGCGTCCTCACCTTCCGCCTGACGCAGGTCCTCACCGGACACGGTTGTTTCGGGAGGTTCCTGTTCAGGATAAAGCGGGAGGAAACGCCCGGGTGTTACCATTGTGTGGATCGCCCGGAGGACACGATGGAGCATACGGTGGAGGTCTGCCCGGCTTGGGCGGGGCACTGCCGTGTCCTCACGGAGGCGATCGGCAGCGGCGATCTCTCGCGTCCGGCCCTGGTTCAGGCCATGGCCCGGAGCGAGAGTGCATGGGAAGCCGTCACTTCCTTCTGCGAAGCAGTAATGCTCGCGAAGGAGGAGGCGGAGCGCGCGAGGGAAATGCAAGATGCGCGCCCTCGCGCCCCTAGTCGCCGCAGGAGACGCCCCGGGCGTCGGGAGTCGCGAGCCGACTTCCGGCCACCGTAGTCGCGGGCTTGCGGACGGTGGGCAATGGGTAGCTCGCCGTCCGATTAGGACCAGGCCCGGGTCGACGGCGCGTTGTGTTCCACGCGCGCCTCAAAGAGATGTCAGCACCAACAGACGGGGTCCGTAAGGGCCAATGCCTGCCAGGGTTGCGAGTTTGTCCGAAAGGGATATCGCGGCCCCGGCACACAGGCAACGGAAGGAACACGGGTGGGTTTTAGTCAGTAAAAGTCTGACACTCCCTCTCGCTCCGCCCAGAGCGGGAGGAGTCATTTGATGATTTCCCACCCAAAAAAAAAAAACCGGACACGGTTGTTTCGGGAGGTTCCTGTTCAGGATAAAGCGGGAGGAAACGCCCGGGTGTTACCATTGTGTGGATCGCCCGGAGGACACGGTGGAGCATACGGTGGAGGTCTGCCCAGCTTGGGCGGGGCACCGCCGTGTCCTCGCGGAGGCGATCGGCAGCGGCGATCTCTCGCGTCCGGCCCTGGTTCAGGCCATGGTCCGGAGCGAGAGTGCATGGGAAGCCGTCACTTCAAACTCAAATTCAAACTCAAACTCAAAGCATTTATTTCAATTAAACCATTTACAGGCACTTTTGAATTGTCAAATAGTCGCGCCAGGTAGTCAGAAAGTTGAAGCTAGCTGCCCATTCCAAAACGTAGATCTTTATGGAGAAGAACGGGCAAGAAACTCCAAGGACACTCTTTTAAATATAGAAAATTACAAAATCCTGGGTACATTATTCTTGTTGCTTCTATATGTGAGAACAATGTACAAAAAATAATCAAAACAATTCAAAATATAAGATTAAAAATAAGCCATGGCAGATAAGAGATGACCAGTCACAACTGACGGCGCCCGTTCACGAACATGACGCATGGATCAGCACCATCCAGCTCAAACAATTTGTAGGGAACCGAATGATCTAACACACTCGCCACCATCAGCGAGACATTTAAGTGAGCATGACATTCCTTCTGCGAAGCAGTAATGCTCGCGAAGGAGGAGGCGGAGCGCGCGAGGGAAATGCAAGATGCGCGCCCTCGCGCCCCTAGTCGCCGCAGGAGACGCCCCGGGCGTCGGGAGTCGCGAGCCGACTTCCGGCCACCGTAGGCGCAGGCTTGCGGACGGTGGGCAATGGGTAGCTCGCCGTCCGAGTAGGACTAGGCCCGGGTCGACGGCGCGTTGTGTTCCACGCGCGCCTCAAAGAGATGTCAGCACCAACTGACGGGGTCCGTAAGGGCCAATGCCTGCCAGGGTTGCGAGTTTGTCCGAAAGGAATATCGCGGCCCCGGCACACAGGCAACTTAAGGAACACGGGTGGGTTTTAGTCAGTAAAAGTCTGACACTCCCTCTCGCTCCGCCCAGAGCGGGAGGAGTCATTTGATTATTTCCCATCCAAAAAAAAAAAAAAAAAAAAAAAAAAAGGCTTCTGACTACCCGAACGACTGTCAAAGATCTACAAATGACAACCGAAATCAACGGCTTTCCGAGGCAGGTATCGGTATATAAAGATGGTCACCCATCCAGGGACCAATCTTCAATAGACCCGTGTGGCTGAGCCACGAACCCAAAGGTTACATACAAAATACGTAAAAACAGACTCAAAATGTCCGCATACAGGTCCAAAACAGACAAACAGATAAACTAACTGAACGGATTGCAATTGAAACAGAAAAGTACGGAAACGCAATCGCTTGAAACAGCATTTGATACAAAACTGAAGTTTCACAACGGAAGTAGCGATGACTTGGAAGTTTTATCTTCACTCCTCTGGCTTTGCAGATTTTATACCAGGTTTTAAGTTTAAATTGTACATAAATACAGGCATTTTGGTTACGAGGACTTTAGGTACGAAGTCAGTCAGTAGGTATGTAAAGTTAAGATTTTTCGTCCCTGTAAATACATACCTAAAGATCTGTTGTCTAGAGTAAAGAAGGTATTTTAATGCCTCTCAACTCATTTTATAATCACACAGCCAAAGGTACTTTCTTTACAGTAACTTGTGATAGCTAAGTATACCAACTTCCGAAGGCTATATTAGTTTCTGAGCCTGCCTATGTTTTTCTTAATGCATGAAGATATATTTAGATACTACAAATCAGAAAGCAAAATAATTTTTATTACATCTATTCAAAAAGTGCGAATTTGGATTGTGGATATTGTTAGTAAACGTTCCAATCAACAAAAATATCAATCACGAACATTGTATAAACAAGTAACAGGCTGGCAAGAGAGAGAGAAAGTGTGATTTTGGTCAAAATGAAAATCCAAGATGGCGGCTGCAAAAAAAAACAAATTTTTCGACATTGCTGTTGTTTTCATAATTTTCGAAGGTGCTAAAGCCGACAGTTAGGTTAAAATTTAAATCCGAGATGGCGGTTGTGATTTTTTTTTTCACAATGGTAATCGTTTTCATAGTTTTTGAAGGTGCTAAAGTCGATAGTGAGGTCAAAAAATGTAAATCCAAACTAGCGGCTGCGAAAATTTTATTATTGTTTTAAATCATACGTGAGAAGAAACTACGTTCCTGACGGGGGTAGGACCGCACAATTTTATTTCTCATAGACGGTGATAAAAGGTAGAGTGTTCACCTCGGGAGCAACACTATTTTAATCTTGAGTGACGTACTTTGAATCCTACGCTCCACTCTGAATTCAAAAAAACACTCTCGCCTTAAAAGACGTTGTTTGCTCCCTTGTCAAACAATCTACTATTAATACATGCTTCCAAATGAGCTATTTGAATGAAGTTGTCTTACTGTGTCTCACCCACACAGTGCCTTATGTTCTGTTTAAACTTTATAACAATTAATAACCTAAAATTATGGCACACGCGAGTGTTGGGAATATTAAAACTTATTTGAATTAAGATGGAGAAAGAAGAAATTATGATTTGTTTTCTTAAAACAGATTAGATGCATCATTACATTTATGTCAGAAGTTGAGACGACTTGTACTTATTTGAGCCATAAAGACAGCTTTTATAACACTTGTCAGAATTATTTACTGGAGAGCATACTGTTGTTTATATAAAGAGTAATTATTCACATTTTACGAAGTAAATTTGGCCACATTAATAATCATATTTCCTTACATTAAAAAAACTAATTTTAAAAAAAATGCATTTTGGCGCAATTGGTGCCATGCAAATGGCTGAATCGAATTCTGGGCTTCAGCTCGCAGTTTTGTTACGTATACATGGACCAAACAGAAAACAAAAAATCTAAAGTCATTTATGAAAATTAGGCTAATAAACAGCAGTTTTAAACCTCAAAATTACATAAGGCAGTTCCCAAATCGCCCGCCCCTTCACCACTTCCTGATGCTTTAGCTGGAAAGAAGAAGTGGTGCAACCAACTCTCCAGCAGTACATCTGTCTGTTAAGTTATACAACAATAACCTACTCAATATTAACACAGCTCCCCACAACAAGCAGCTGACACCTTTCACATTTTTAATCTGTAGCATAATTATTGAAAACATTCCATTATATCGTCGCATAGCGCTAATGATTTATGCATGACATCAGAGCGCAGCAGTCACAACATGCGCGACAACAATGTCCCAAAACTGTGTTGTGCTTGTTTCCTATTGTGTGACGTCATCGCTGCGTTTATTAACTTGGAATGACAGAGACATGATGTGTATGCAGGACGTGCATAGTGGATGTTGTTTCAATTGGCGGCTGCATAATTATTCTCTCAGTAACGATAATATTTTTTTTAAACACATTTTCTTGGATATGCCTGAACTAAATCTAGTAACAATTTCTGTCTGGGGCAAAGGTTACGAAATCAGGATAAGTTTCACTATTAAACCCTTTAGGCAAAAAGCGCCCTAGGCTAACGAAACTATTTAAAGTACCTAAATAGTCTTATTAACGTGATACGAAAACACGTATTTAATCTAAATGAAAAAGCGAACCGTACCTTGTACCTTAATAATTTCCAACTCAAACCCAAACTAACGAACACGTCGAATATTTTATTACTATTTACTGTGAACTACCATAACATCAACAAACATACTAAAACAAACACGAACTGCACAACATTAATAAATCAAGTAAAATTACATCTCTAGCAGGCGAGTCATACGGTGTAATCTTTATTAGTGGAAACTTTTCACTCTGTATTAGTCCCCGGGTCCTCGTTCGCTTTACAAATTGTTTTACTGCATACACACACGTGAAATAAAGAACAAAGTCGGCACTGTTTGTTGGTAAAAGTCTCTTGTTGTTGGTAAATGGATGTAAGAATAATAATGGTGGACATAAGGACCAAAAAAATATTAAAATTTTAATAATAAATTAAAATTTTCATAAAAATTTTTTTGGTATATTATCTCATTTTATATTTACTCATTACATACACTATTCATGTTTGCATGCAAAGTAGATTGTAAAAGGATCACCAATTTTATTGTAACATCAACGTACCTACAATTTACGCAAAAAAAAAATTACTTACTCGAAAAAAAGGTTCATGAATCACGATATTATAGACAGAAATTTTCATGTAGCCATTATTATTCAGAAATATTTTAATTTACAACAAAAAAATACAAGAGTCAAGAATGTAATTTAGCCAAAAATGTCACAACGCACAAAAATCCGGGCGTACGTTATATCTACGAACGTAACGCGTATCGTAGGTTCACGTCGCCCTGCACGCGCTCAGAATATTTTGAATCACGAAAAAAATTAAAAAGCGCCCCCAAACGCTGTTCTTCGTATTCAATTAAAATTTTATGTAACCTGCGTATGTAGGTACGTGTGTTGTGTGATATTACGGTGTTATTTTGATACATGAACTACAGGTCAGGCGTGGGATAATTTACTTTTATCATGCCTAATCTTTGTGAAATAACTACAACAAAAAATAACAAATATTTAATCGTGCTTATAGTTTTTAAATTGCAAAAAACTAGCAGAATATAATGATTCCATTCTAAAAAGATTCAGACATCTTTTTAGAATGGAATTATTATTATTCTTCTGTTTGACCTGTATCTAAGTTATGTAAGGCATTTAAATGATTTGATATTTCAAAGCGTGGTTTTTGTTGTATGGACGATTTTTGGAGCGAAGTTCTTTAACGCGGCTTGTAAACTTTCAGGAATCGGGACGCTAAAATACGCTCAATACTTACGACTGTCTTCGTCTAATTCAAAGAGAAAGAGAGAACGCAGGCAAAAAAAAAAAGAAAAGAGTAAAGTGATTACAGTGTCGTGGGATAAAATTGTACATATCGGCCCGAGTACACTGCATGCCGGAGAGAGAGAGAGAGAGAAAGTGTGAATTTAGTCAAAATGAAAATCCAAGATGGCGGCTGCGAAAAATTTCAAATTTATCGTCATTGGTGTTAGTTTTCGAGGGTGCTAAAGTCGATAGTTAGGTTAAAATGTAAATCCAACGTGACGTATGCGAAAATTTTCAAATTTTTCATCATTTGTATTCATAGATTTCGATGGCAGCTGCAAACATTTTGTTTTTGTTTTAAATCATACGTGAGAAGGAACTTCATTCTTGACGGGGCCCCCGACAGCACTTAATTTTTTTCTATAGACAACAATAGGTACGGTTTCTATTATAAGGTTTTAGTGAGTTAGTTACACTCGAAAATATAGTTTCTTAAATACACAAAGACTTTAAAAGAGGCCCAATCCGCCGATTTCCGTAGGTACTAAAGTTAGTTTTCAACTCAAGTATGTAATTTATTTGCCATGTAGTATGTATGATAAATATAGCTTGTTGAAAACTCGACATTAAATGGCGTCGCATGATTCATAGTAATAAAGGTAGCGGTTCTCTTCACGCATTGAATTTATTTTTACACAGTACATTTTTAATCTGATGTTCAGCGTGTGTTCCTGCCTTACAATTTTTTCACGATCATGTACTTTTTTTTATCAGATACTCGATAGTGAAACTCTTTCAGTATTTTTTTTCGTTATCAAAGACCAAGCATCCGGAAAAATGGTCCTAGTTATTGAATACGATTGAAACTACGATGACTTGTGTAATTTTCCGAATTATACGAAAACTTTACGGTATGGTCGGAATATTCCATCGAGAGATCCAATTCCTTAAAAGAATTCAAGCCCCAAATCCAATCAAATTCTTAGTGATCCCAATAAACCATTTCCATGAAGGGTACTGTTTTCCAAGATTACACGGAATACTGACTCTAATAGTATGTCTAACAACCAAAATCTACTCTCACTACGACAGAGTAAATACAATTCGAGCTATTATTCAACAAGGTATCGAATGGATGCTGCATCTTGTCTACGCCTCTACGCCGTAGCTGAGCGCTACGCCGTAGCTCAAAGGTTACATGAACTGAAGTGGTGTAGGTTCCGTCCAACATTGAAACGACCTCTCAGCTCGAGCTAGGGTAACAGATAGACAAGTATAGATATAGATAGATAGACAAGTATATTATGCTTTATCTTACAAATAGAGTGAGTGTTCCGTCGGCAAAATTTGGTTTTAATGGTTTTGTGGCCATTATTTTAGGGGACAATATGTACAACAATCTAATATGTCAATCTAATAGTATATTAATGGGATAAAAAACAATATTAATCAAAAACTTTAATCGTTAAAGTCACCTTCTCCTTTCAAAATTAGCTATACCTTAAATGACTATATTTTCGTAACAATAAACCCTTAGTAATTAGAACTCTGAGCTTTTAGTTAACAACAAAAAGTATACAATGGCTTCGTGTGTCTAACTACAGTACGCTTATCAACGTTGCTTGTGCTCTTATCAGATATTCATAATTACTAGCTTTTAAAAGTAATGAAATAATTGGAACACCACCAATTAACCTACATGAGTTTGGTTAAAGTAAATAAATATACAATTTTATAACTGTAACGTCAGTAACTCATTAATTATGCTACTCGTGGTTAAATGAGAACCACGCGATTTGACCGATATCTGCTGGCATTAAATGGTTGACACACGGCCTATTAATGGATGGGTGACCATTTAATTCATCCTGGGGTCTTTGAGAGCACGTTAAATCAAGTTTTCGTCCGATTTCGGTTTAAAATACTTAATTACTGAGTCAATATTTTATAACCCGATAGTTATAATATTATGACAAAGAACCACTGCGATTTTTATTAAGAATCTTAATAGAGATTGCTTATGCTGAAAGTGAAAATCAAATGCCAACCACTATTGACAACTTGATGCGCTTACACACTGCGTTAATCCTGGCGATTAATTGGCCACTGAGTGACGGAGTCGTAACTCGTATACAAAATACTAGCGACTTGGCTACGCGTTGCCAGGTCGCCAGAGTATCCACTATCCAGTCTCCACGTAGAGGCCGGTCGGTCGCGACTAGGCTCCCAAATTGGCTATTTCGACAGACTGCACCCAAGTGAGTTAACTGTCATACTTTTTAATACGAATTGTTTGGATACGTAGCCAGCAACGTCGCCATGGCGTCCCTGTGTGTTAGCGCTCAAAGGGTTTTCCAAGTTTAACAAAACATCCACGAAAACCTAACAACCCTAAACATACCCAAACCAGCGAATCTAACATCAAAATTTCAAACGTCAACCGTTAAAACAATATACGGTTCAACCCTAAACCACTAACAATAAATGTGTAGTCATCAACAATGATTCACAGAATACGGCCCAGGGTTGATATACGCCACCTCCTTGCTAAGATACAACTACGCTAGTGACCACAAGAGGGCGCAGCGAACGCCATGATAAACTGTTATTGGCCCTTGGCCCTTCGGCCAAATGAATGGTCAGGCACGAATCTAGATATGAGTAATGGGTTGTAATAAAGCTGGTGTCATGTAGGAGTCAACTGTTTTAGGTGTGGTTGAGATTATTAAATAAATAATGTAAGAAATGTATATATTAAAATGAACATATATATATGAAAAACAATATATTTATTAGTTAAGCAAACTCAAACTCAAACCATTTATTTCAATTAAACCATTTACAGGCACTTTTGAATTGTCAAGGAATCGGTCAGTCAGAAATATGAAGCTAGTTGCCCATTCCAAAGCGTAGTAGGTACCTATGGAGCTCAGCTTTTACTGAAATGTTGGTTAATATTCTGTCGGTTTACTTAGATTGTTTGGTTTGTATAGGTTCTAGATGTAGCTACGTTAAGAATACTTACATACTAAATCATGAAAGCAAACAGAAAAGGCTAAAAACAAAGTTTTACATGTGACACTCAGTAAAACATAAGGAACTACTTCAAATAGTTAAAAGCTCAAACAATACACCAACAAAAGCATCTAAATTACGCTTCACTTTCAAGTATAAATAAACTCGCACTTCACTTGAAGCTCAAAACTTAGTTCCGAATTCAGAGCGGCATGTTCGCTAAGTGATATGCACTCTTAACTTTTTGGTCCTAGCTCGCTTCATCAGTTGCGGAGACAGATGCTCTCTGGATGCACTTCTTGAAACAAAGTGACAGAATTAAGGCGGCAGAGAAAACGTTTTAAACTAATTACTGTTACCACTGGCAGCGAGGACTGTTGTAGCAGACGAAAGCGTCTGGTCTTTGAGTACGTTTTATGTAAACGTGGACTGGCGGTACATTTATCTAGTTCAGTTTTATTTTACGCGTCCCTTTTGCGATGTGGTGTTTTGTTATTATCTACTGAAGTGTAAGTTAATAAAAGCTATTTATTAAATTATGTTTTAATATAGCCATCCTACCCAATATATTAAATTACATACGTTTTTCGAACAATCATATTGTATTTTCTTATCTGCATAGACAAATTTAACGATTACACAATTCGCTTGAATAACTTTCTGTCAAGTTGTATGGTCTGTGCAAGGGTTTGTTACGAGAAAATGAGGTAATCTATAATTTATAACGTAACTTCACGCCTAGTTTCCCCGAAGTGTTGGGCAGAGGTGTACACCCACATTTCGCCAATTATGTTTTAGCCCCATGTTATAGCGGGCGAGTCTATTGCCATCAACCGGGTAGAAATTCCATATAGAAAAACCCAATAACACTTTGCCCAACCTGGGAATCGAACCCAGGACCTCATGATTAATGTACCTACATATATACAAAATATTGTAAAACATTTTAAAAGAGTAACGGTGGAGTTTCTTGCCCATTCTTCTCCATACGAAAACTACCTTTTGGAAGGGGCGACTAGAATCAATTCATTTTTTTTGTAATTTTTGACGTTCAAAAGTGCCTTGCAAGGGCCTATTTGAAATAAATGATTTGACTTTGACTTTGACTTTGACATGCTCAGCAGTAGCGCTTGCGACCACTAGACGAGGCAGTTCGATTTGTCTTTACAACAACTAAAATATGCAAAACAACAAAAGTGTTGTTGAAATGTATTATTCTTACTTGATAAAAAAACAACAAAATGTCAAAAATTCACAGAACTGACTTAAAAGATGTCTGTCTCGTTTCCATCTGAAATACTTGTTAACTCTTGTTTGTCGATACAACATTTCGCAGAACTTGTCATTACTTAGCCCTGGCAACATTTTTTGTTTGTTCTAAGATAAATTTTAATTAAGTCGAATATTTACAAGTACCAAAAGTTTACAATGTTTATTTTTGAGGTCGTTCTAAAGAGCGAGCGGGCGATAGAGTGACCTTGAAGTGTAGTTCTTTGTAACAACTGCTAATTAAGACCTTGTAAATATATACAAGCTCATTCTTGTGTTAACATTATAGTTACTAGTGGGCTAGAACTTCATTTGGTTTTAAATTGGATTTCTTTAAAACATTACGACTTTGAATTAACTAATTCGAGAAAAATAAACAATTTTTGGTCGATAGAGTACAACTTCATACAAAAATATGTTGGTCCTTTTACCCTCCAAAAGTGTTTTCTGAAAGTTGATACTTTATGACAAAAAAAGGTCAAGTGCGTCTCAGACCACGCACAATGAAGGGTTCCGTACTTGGGAGAAATATTTTTCCCAAAAACCAACTTAACTTTATAGTTGAAAAAAAATATCTCCCATACGATCGATAAGCGTCACGGTCAATTCTCCAACTGAAAATGTAAGATTGTAATCGCAAAAAAAAATATTAATGTGAAATACAAACTAGTAGTAGTAGTTACTATAAATTAACAATTTTCGGACATTTTTCTTTACTTGTGCTGTGAGATCTTGCCTCTTGCCAAATTTCATTATTCTAGGTCAACGGGAAGTACCCCATTAGTACCTTATTTTATAAGTACCGGTTTTGATTTATTTGCGAGTATCAAAATATGTTACATAAATGGCCGTATTTTTGTATTGCATTGCCTTATAAGCTTAATTTGTAGAGCTTCAAGGGACCGTAGACCCTACATATTTGATTTTAATTTCAACTTGATACCTCTCCGCGTTCCTGAGAAAAAGGGTCTTACCAGACTGGCAGACAGACAAACGGACAACAAAGTGATCCTATGAGGGTTCCGTTTTTCCGTTTTGAGATTCGGAACCCTAAAAATATGGATTTTGTAATTTATTCATTACAAAATCTACTTCAGTGCTTTTAATAAGGTAGAAGAAAATTGTTAAAATTCAAACAGAAATTTGGCGAACCCGTAAATTGTCACATATTTTTTTTTTTTTCCAAATTCCATCTATCATTACAGGGCAACCTATTGCGATAGCGTACTTATCTAAGTCTTATCCTAAATTACTATTAACTTATAATTACAATTAAATTATTTAAGTTTGTGAACTCACTCAGAGAACAGCAGAATAGGTCCGAATCATTAGCTATGAGGTTGAGAGTGCGGAGTGCACGCGTCAGCGGCGCCTCACTTAACAGATTGGTTAATATGTATTAATGAAATAAAGAATGCAACTTTAATTACATATTAATAAATAGTTAATTGATTCAAGCGTGACCTTGCGGAAATCCAATCTAAAACAAATCAATCTTATATTGTATTGTATAATACATTGTTAGGAAAACAAACACTGAATTGAAACTAGAGATCAAGCGCAAATCAAAATAGTTTTAACTAAAGCAACAATGTAGTTTTATTACTAGGAGCTCTCACGTTTAAATTTAATTGAAACTACCCTACTTTCGCTTCACTGTTATAATTGAATTTTCTCTTTACAGTATTTTGACGTACGTTTTCTGATGTTTAAATCTCTAGTTAAAATAATTGCACAAAAATCAAGAAAAGTTTCATGAACATAGTTTTATTATAATTTATAGATGTGCTTTATTTTGAACTCTGTCCGACCTAATGTAAAACGATGATGCAGTTAACGATGGTGCATCCATGTCAGAACGAATGCAATAAAACGGAGCTATTATGAAGTTCCAAGTGCTTCAACGCTGCAATTACATTATTGCTATCAATTGCATTGAACAAACAATTAAATTGCTTCGCTTAAATAAGCCGAGATGCTTGATCACTACAATGGCTTTTTATTTACTTAGCGCTCCCACGCTTTTCCCATGCCATTTGTTATTATTTTGTTGTTATTTACAAGGACCAGATGTGTTCATTATATCTGCCGAAAGACCTCAAGCACCACCACTTCGACCGGTACTGTGCTTCTCGCATCCAGCGGATTCATGTGGTCTTCACCAGCTCATCGATTGGTATTCATTTATTTATACTAAAGATTTTAAGACAGAAACCACATACCATATTACGGCATACATATCACATAATCAGTACATGTTCAAATAGTATTAACTATCTCCTCGTTACCTCAAGCAAATAGAATCTGCACGCCGCGCCGTACGACGAACGCGGTGCGACTAATTGATCAGTTAATTTGTGGAACGCAGGTGTGCAGCCGCCTTTATGAATTACAAACAGCTATATAGTTGATATCCATTAGAGAAATCGAAGGCGCCTCCTATTTCATTAAACATGTTGTGTTAATTTATCAAATGAGTTGTTAGCTTGAATTGGAGTGTATATTATTGATGGACTAATTTATTATTTGGTATTTGTGTATGAGCTTGATGAGATTTGGTAATCTCTGTTATTAACAATGACAAGTGAATGTTTCAAGAAAATAACTTTATACAAGCAGCAATATTGAAGTAGATCCAAAATTTTAAGTCACATAATCATTTACTATCTATCCAACGTCTCAAAAGTATAAATAGTTTCGATACAATTAAATATTATCATTTACATTTTGTCGTTGAAAGTCGTAACAATGAACTTTACGTAATTTGCGTGATCAGAAACTTATCAAGAGAGAGATTTTTTATTGACTATATCTCTGAAAGTATTCATTAGTGCTTATAATTTTGTAAAACTCTCAGCGCCACCCCATATGAGGACGTTCTTTCAATTTTTGACTTTGTGACGGGCCCGGGATTTAATTTCTCCATAAATTAAATGTATGGAGAACGTGTGCCTAAAAGATACACAGCGCTTTTACCAAGCAGAAAGATGTCTATTTGGAAAGATACACATGGCGCTGAAGGTGTTAAGTGTCATTCACTATCGTCAACGATTTGTAGAAACATTTAAGTACGTCTTCTTCTCTCAAATACAACTTTGATGAATGAAATTGATGATAGAAATTAAAGTGAATAAACCAAAGTACCTTTTAGTTATTTGAAGGAGTGACACATGTGTGTAGCCTTTCTCACTTATTTCTAAAGTATTCTTAGTTACAGCTTCTTTCTTCTTGGAACAACTGTAATGAGAAAAGCTGTCAGCTTGCAAAATTAGTTTACTTCTTTTAAAATAATATAAATATTCATTTACAAAAATCTGAGACGTAAAAAAATGTAAGACCCTTGTTTCATAAAAATGTAACTTTACGACGAACCTGCCTGGATTTTACACTAGATCTTTACTTTAACTTAACTAAGACTTCAACGTCTGCAAAGTGTTAAGTAAACTTAAAGTTTTAACAGCTTAATTTACTAGTTACAAACACTGTAACATGTTTAAAACATTTGTAAAATATTGAACTTTTAAATTATATAGATGACTGTTTACGTGGAAACCATAGGTAGCGCAGGCGAAGTTTTGTTTCATATTTTTAATATATTTTATATACCATATTTTTCCATAAGTGTGCTGTATGCTATTTTTGCGCGTGATATCTAAATAAATATATATATATCTATATATAAATATATATATCTTTATAAATTATAGGCTATGTTACTCAGTGATACTAATAAATTCCACTGGTGAAAGAATTTTTTAAATCGGTTCAGTTGTTTTTGAGTTTATTCATTACAAACAATTATACAAAAATACAAACCTATTCCCTTTATAACATTAGTGTAAATAGAAGTGTAGTAGTCAAACAATCACCAAGTTATAGGTAAATGTATTTTGTATAATACCTTAGGCAACAAATTGATAAGAATCATTCCATTTTGAATAACCAGTCTACGTAGAGCCCAAAAGTTACATTTACAAGTAAATTTACTTTAAAAACAAGTAGGTACTGCAACCATTTCGCAAAAGTAGTAGCTAATTGGAAAAAAACATATATCTTTTTCACTCCATGGCTTGAAATCAAACCAAATCAAACGATAGAACATCTGTGAGTGTTGCCAATGAAACACTGGAATGATTTAATTAAGTACAGCTAATAACTCCATGATGCGGAATTAAGGTACCATTATTTCAAGCCTAGAGGGTTGTTATAAGATAATGATACATCGGCAGGTAAATGCATTTGCTAAACGTTGATGAGCTGCATCCTAATTGCGTAAGACACGATCAATCACAATCATTTTGACATTTCAACAACATTCATTGCGTTATTTACGTTGTTGAGAAGACAAATTTTTCGAACAGCAACGGATTAGCAATATCCTTAAAAATGATTCAGATTATGATTGATCGTGTGTTACGCAATAGGGTGTTGGTTAAAATTCGTAAGACTTCCACTGCTAAGAAGTTCTATTAAAATAATTTATAGGATATTCTATCAACTCCTTTAAAGAGTTCAGAATTTGTAAAAAATATTAATTAAAACCGAAGTGAAGTCACCTTCCCCTATTTTTATAAGGAGAATGATCTTAATATATGAGGTTGATCCCCCAACCAACCCAGAGCCGTAGCAAAGAAAAATATAAATCTATTTAATTTCTTTATATTATTTGATTACCAAATCTCCAGTTATCACTTACTAATTCACCGTTACTTAGAATTACACCCCAAATTCGATGCTCCACATGATTACCCTAAACCAAAATTCACGCATTATACAACAAAAAATGCGACCGACGGCCCCTACCAATTGCGTCGAATCAAACCGTCGGATTACATTCCTATCACTAGTGTTTATCACTTGCCCGAGGCTATTCGGCCTCCGACGAAATAATTTTGGCAAATGACGTTTAGGCGCCGAAAACGTCGGAAAACGTCGGTAATTGCCCTCTCGCTATATAAATTGGCTGAGTGTGTTACCGGCAGTGGGAAGGGCTTCGGGTCTAACTAAGAAATCTCGATTTAAGGGATTTCTTTTCGGATGATCAGATTGTGGGAAAATAAATGTTGTTTGTGAATTTATTAAACACACTTTCTCCAAGTAGACAATACAATATATTTCACAAGACTTAAATTTAAGATAATTATATTAATTAGATAATGCCGCCACAGGAATTAACTAAAAGAACATAGCAACCATTTTTACACAAAATAGTATTAAAAAAACCCTAAAAGATATAATAAAATTTAATCATATTCTTAGTTACCAGTTAGTTAGTTATTCTTTTAGTGGATTATTATTAAGATTCTCTTAAAAAAACATCCTGGAATCGAGAACCGCAAGTAGTAATGTTTAGTAGCACTCCTGCAAATGAGGTTTGTCGATGGAGCTGGGGCGGTGGGTGCTTCGCGCAATTACCGCGCACCAGCGGGGCGCCACCGTCGCTCGCGCTGCTCAGGAATTTATGGGAGGCGCGTGTCAAACACATTTTTACACGTTAACAAAAAAACACTATTAAGCAGGAAAGTCTGGTGTTAATTGTGACAGATTAATTGCAAGACACAGAAAATGTCAACAAAATACACTTGTAGAAACTATGTATGTAAAAAATGCCCCATTGAAATAAGTACAAAGATTCATTTATAAGGCATCCACAGGATAGCCTGTTCAGCAGCCGACAACTTCCGAGTTGACCGAGATAACCTTCAGGAAAAACCTCAGAAAAATCCCCGTTTCCACCTCGAAATTGAGAAGAAATCCCCTAACAGAAGCCTTTTCTCATGTAAATATTTCCCGTAATTCTTTTGAGAAATAAAGACTTCTCGTAAAATACACCCTTACGTAAGTAGAGTCTGAAGTTATTATGACTGGTTATTTGTAGGGGCTTACTCGTCCCACTTGCAGTCATATAAAGTCGCGGCGAGCGAATTTACGGGAGAACTGTGCGCCTGGCATTTTTGAGTTAATTCACCAAACATTATGTGCATCGCATTCAGAGGGTTGAGTTGGAAATGCAGTGGTTTAAGATGAAGTTTTTGATCGTACTTGCTAACTACTTATAAAAAGCGCTTATAGCCGGGTCCAGTTATGGCTTCAAATATCTTCAAAGTCATGATTTGTGGCATAAGTATTTGAGCATGTGTAAAAAGTTTGATCTCATATTTCGCCCTCTGCCATCCTACCTTGTAAAGTCTTCAAACAAGTGTACAAATCTTTAAGGCTATGTCCGATATATTGACTGCTATTCTTTTATAGTTTATGGCCGTTATGAGAGAAAAAGAAGAAGAAGCTTCATAATTTATGGCTGATGCCAATTTGAATTTGATGAACAGGATGTAAATATCACTCATCCTTTATAGAAAAGGGACGATCCTCCGACCAGACGGGTGTCGTATCTGGCGGGCAACTGCCCAATGATTGATGTCGGGAATCTATTTATGTTGATCGCGCGGCACCAACTGACGGGGTCCGTAAGGACCAATACCTGCTGGGGTTGCGGGTTTGTCCGAAAGGGATATCGCGGCCCCGGCACACAGGCAACGGAAGGAACACGGGTGGATTTTAGTCAGTAAAAGTCTGACACGCCCTCTCGCTCCGCCCAGAGTGGGAGAACTCATTTGATGATTTCCCACCCTCGTCTGCTTGTGCGATGCAGGATTTGTGTGACGTCAGGTCTTTGATGCGTTGTTACTACAATAGTAGTTAGTACAACGACCTTTCTTCATAAATAAATTGATAAAAAGTTCAAAATTAAACTTGGATCACCAGTGCTTTGATGTTAAAAAAGATCGCCAAATATATAGCATCGTTTCTAAAAGGTATTTAGAGTTTTCCACATTCTAGGAATTCTTTTTTGTCGGTAGATTGAGAGTGCGAATTTATTCTTCTTTTTTCCCGTTTTACAATTCCGCTTGCTTTCCCAGCGCACAAAAATGATTCTCTAGAATGTCTCAGAAATCTATGTATGCTGAATTGATAGGAAAAACGAGTAATAACCTGTCATTCGCAGAATAGAATTATAAAAGCTGGTAGTTTTAGCAAATATGTAAAACTGTAAACGGATTTTTCATCAGGGACGTGTTTTGGTTTCAGTATTATTTGAGAGGTAGGCCACAATAAACTAAAAAAATATATATTATTATCATTCCGTATAGTGGCTGTGTTTACAAACACGAATTTAAATTTAAAACTTAAAGCCATAGCCTGTAAAACTAATTATGCCAAAGGCGACAAAAACACTTGACCCAAACAAATACAACCACAAATGCAATTATAACATAAGGCATAATAATGTTCTGCCAGGGTTGCGAGTTGGTCCGAAAGGGATATCGCGGCCCCGGCACACAGGCAACGGAAGGAACACGGGTGGGTTTTAGTCAGTAAAAGTCTGACACTCCCTCTCGCTCCGCCCAGAGCGGGAGGAGTCATTTGATGATTTACCACCCAAAAAAAAAAAAAAAAAAAAAAAAAAAAATTTTCATAGGGACATTAAATGATGAAGATAGGTTTTATTTATTTTGACAAATAGCAAATACTAAGGCCCACTTGCGCGTTAACAGCTAACTTGGGGTTAGGTTAGGTACCCGGCTCACACAACGTGGTCGGGGGGGCTCGGATCGCTGTCGAGTCCACCATGAAGTACCTAGGATTGGTGCTCTTGTGACCCTAAATGGGTCCAGGGGTGACGGACTCGGGGACGTCCGTCGCCCCCCACACATCAGGACCCGAGGTGGCGGCGCGTAGTGTTCCACGCGCGCCCCTCTGAGATGTCGCGGGGGGAGTCAAACACCTCACTCCCCCCCTGACCCGCGAGGAGGCCCGCAGTGGCGGGCCGGCAACAGCCGGGGGTTGCGGATTTCAAGTTCCCGCGACCCCCGGCGTAGGTGTGAGTTGGAACACCGGGGTGGTTTTTAGTCAGTAAGAGTCTGACAGACCCCTCCGCCCGCCCCAGGGCGGAGGACATCCATAAGGATTTCCAGCCCGGAAAAAAAAAAAAAAAAAAAAAAAAAAAATATCCCAATAATAATTAAAACTACGTAAATTACGAGTACAGTCACACTTCCGCTGTACAGTGAAAACAAACTAAAATGTGTGCGGCTTAGATTTGTGATTTAACCACAATTTTCTCCGACAATCAGTAAATAATAAACAAACAATGTTTTATACATAATAGTAAAAATTCAGTGTATGTATAATGATTACAACATAATATTATTGGGGTCTTTGGTGGCAACATATCCCAGAAGGAAAAGTACCCATACGACTGGCAGCATGCGTCATGTGAAGAGTCGACCAACCGCTTGGCGATGTCCTCAAATACTTGATGAGCACTTTTTGTGGTATGTACATCCCTCAAAAAGTAAATTTAATTTGCCTGTCTTCGTAGTCTCCCAATGCAAGAAGACTACACAAAAGAAAAAACAGCAGAATACAATAATTCTTGAAAGGCATTGCTGTAAGCCCTTTCAGTTAAGACATGCTCAGAAAGATTGCTTTTAAGTACTTTTACGGCGTTTAGTTTACAATCTAATGCGATTAGAACTAATACATTTACACTGTAGAGCTGATATTACTTTCTTTGTCTATAAAAGGGGTGTTTGAGGATTAGGGATTCCTTCTAGATTACTACATATTCTGTAAGATAAAGATGGTTAAAACAACGTTATTTGAAGATAGCTTTTAAATTCATGTTGAAGTGACTGTAATAATACTTCTGTCTTTGAGGTAAAACGTCTCTAATAACTATGTAAATTGTGGTTTTTATTCAAGCAAACAACCATCTATCCAACATTATTTCAAAGACACACACTCGATTTTAAAATCCACATCACTACGCCAACAAACCGCGAACCGATTTGATAGTTTCATAAAATCGATAAACCAAACACGAGTCTGTCAAACAGTAATCGAACATTCAATCTGTCTGCGAACAGGTTATAATCGAGGGTCGGATAATATAATCGGATGGAACGCACGCCGGGCGTGGATACAATATGCTAATTCAATGTTTGCCAAATGTACTGTACCGATTCGATTCCACTCGTCGAACGAACAGACCTACGACACGCGCTGTTTATCGATAGTGATGTGATGAGAGCTTTGTGCAGCAATATTCTGTTGAATGCTGTGTGGACGCAGGGGATGGAAGGCGTAGGCGAAAATACGCTCGAATTTCGAACAAATATTCGTATTCGTATCGACACGCTGTTGTTGTTGTTATTTTAAGTTATTTTAGGTCATGCTGAAAATGTGGTATGGACCAATTCGTAATACATTTTCCTTTGGTAGGTAGAAATTCATTACCACCACACAGATTTTCTATTGCTAGCCATGTAATTAAGTGATTTGCTTGCTGTTATAAAAAAAACAGCGAAAATTTCGATACGATTTTTTCGTTACTTTTAAGTGTGGAACTTGGAGATAAAAGTTTCCAAAATTCAAACACTATAGATTGTTATTTTGTGCATTTATGAAAGGTGATGGAAGTTTAAACCCCTCTGTCCCAGTTACAAAAAGAATAATCGGTCACATCACTACGTGTCAACACACAGTGCAATGGACTATGCAACAGTCCGAATGCAACGTTACCAGTGAGTTTGGTAACGTTGCATTCGGACTTTTGACTGATTGATTGCCCAAGAATGTTATTGGATTGGGAAAATATCGATTTCAGTAAACTTAACTATAGTATTACAGATACACGCGTGCATGACGTCATGAATGTACTTCCCTTGTCATCTTTAGGCACCTTTTGGAACGAAGTTCTTTAACGTTGCTTGCGGTAGGTGTGAACTAGTAGAAATCGTCACGTTACGGAAAAGCGTTATGTGCCTTCTTGCGACTTTTTTTCTCAAAAAGTGTGAATTTGGTCAAAGTAAAATCAAAAATCGTGGCTGCGAAAATTTTCAAATTTTCATCATGGGTGACTTCATTTCGTCGTCATGGATTCATGGTTTTCAAGGGTGCTGAACTCGATAGTGAGGTCAAATGTAATTTCAAGATGACGGTTGCAAAAATTTAGTTTTTGATTTAAATCATACGTGAGAAGGAACTTCGTTCCTAACAGGGGCCCCCGACGGCACGATATTTTTTTTACGATGGGAAAGGACACAAACATAATGGAAACCTGGACGTAATGATCCGTAATCACCAACACATACTGAGGAAGTTCATTCAATAATGGGTTAATACTCGTATGTAACTGGCTGATATACGAGCTCGTATTAGGAAAGCATTAACTTCCTCGGTTCCTATAAACAAAAACGAATTGTTGTTACCATTAACAACAATTCGTTTTTGTTTGTTTTTGTAGCATCTTTTATTGTCCAACTGGTCATATAAATAGATTCGTAAGCTAGTTTTATTTGTGACAGTTCTTTACTTCCATATGGGAGGGTCTACTGTGCAAAGCTATGAGGTCTTTGCTTCATTATTGGTAAAGAAACAATCAATCTGCCTAGCCTTTTCCCAACTATGTTGTGGTCCTCTTCAAGTCTAACCTGATGCAGCTGAATACCAGTATTTTATATGGAGCGACTGCCTATCTGACCTCCACAACCCAGTAACTGGGTAATACGATACCCCTTGGTAAGACTGGTTGTCAGACTTTCGGGCTTCTGACGACCTGTAACAACTATCAAAGATCCACGACTGACAGCCGGGGCTCGACGTGCTTTCCGAGGCACAGAGGAGTGTCAGTACGTAAAGATGGTCACCCATCCACAGACCAACTCCAGCAAGTGCAGCTTAAGCTGATGGATCAACCCGTGCAGCTGTTATTACTTAGCCACAAGCTCCTCACTCATTTGGTAAAGAAACTAGAGTCTTATTTTTAACCAATAACGGTTCGCAAATTATAAGAGTCAGCCATTAGATCGTGCAGCTTGTGGGTGAAGTATACGAAGAGGGCTTACAACGTCCTACGCGTTCAGTATAATAATGGATTTAGGATGTTGATGGGGCTTCCGCGCTTCTGCAGCGCTTCACAGATGTTCGCGGAAGCCCGTGTTGACGATTTTCACGCCATAATGAGAAAGCGGGCAGCGTCAATTATGGGTAGGCTGCGCGGAAGCCCCAACAGCATCCTAAAAACATTGGCCGACAAGGTGGACAGCCCCTTTATTAGGCACTGGATGCGGAGGCACGTGCCAACATGTGTTGAGCCACGTAGGTATTAGTTGTGTTAGGTTAGTTTGTAAGTTTTACTAACATAGTTTCTAAGTCTTTGTTACTAATACAATATGGATTATATTAGATAACATCAACTATGGCAACTAAACCGACCGTCAAGAAATTAGACTAGTATTTCCATTATTCCCAAAACGTTCCTTGTATCAATCTGCTTAGCTTTTCATACATAAACCATTAAATGCGCACAAGCTAAGAAACTTGAGCTATAAAGTTGAACCGTTTAGTCATCCTTACAGCCGGATTTCCTTTAGTGTATAAATTCTGAAGCAAGTAAGTAGCCTCTCGAACATTCTAAGACGTGAATTACTTAGCTCTCTAGACGCCCGTGTTTTATATTCACGAGTTAAATTCGTTGCACTTGAGACTCCGCGGATTATTTTGAACATGTAACATAAATAGATGAACTATACTGAGGCCAACTTGCACCTTCTTCTTTAATCGGTCCCTTATAACTGAGGATAGTGGTCACTGGACCCCTTTAAGCGGATAATCTGCTACCATCGACTGCGGTCCAAAGTTGCCATCACCTCCTGCTGAAATTTGCTTGAGGACGTAGCTTCTTGGTCAGACCATCGTGTTGGCGACCAGCCTCGTGCTCTCTTTCCTTCGGTATTGCCAACAATGAACAGGTTTTCAAGGCTGCTATCTCCCCTTCGCATTATGCGGCCAAAATAGGTCAAAATACGCTGTAGGCTAAATGAAAACAATCGGGTATTGATGTCGAGTTGGGGAACCGCAGGCACATTTGTGCGTTTGGCTGTTCATGGTATTCGGAGCATTCGCCTCCAGCACCACATTTCGAATACGTGTATCCTCTGTCTTTCTCTTGCTCGGATTGTCCACTTGCGCCACAAATCACTAAAAGTGTTTAAAGCGAAACATATTTAAAATATCATCTTCAAAAATAAAAGTTATTAAAATCAAACTGAGTTAAAACATGTTGGAACATGAGCAAAGTAATAACGCAAAATCCCGTCTTCTTCATTACCGCACAGTTTGCTGCGAAATTCAATAAATCTGGGAATATTGCAGCGTATAATGTATTGCATATTGCAGCCTTTTCCCGTAAGTGAGGTTGTGGGAACGTAACTATTAACTGTGCGCCAACTAATATGAGGAAGTGATGAATCACTTAGCTGCTGAATTGTTTTCATATGACTATATTTTACGTGGCTTTTAGATAGAAAACTTTAGGATTGAAAGGAAACCATAAGTTATTGAATGGAACGCTAAAAGTATGGCCAGCATGGATTTTTGGCTATATTGGTAACAGCTAAGTATACACAAATACACATAATATAACATAACATCACGCCTGTAATCCCCGAAGGGTTAGGCAGAGATGTACTACCTTTAGTACACCCCCTTTAGCTCCCTTCAAAATTGTTGAGCTGAATCGTGCTGATCCATGCGTCATGTTCGTGAACGGGCGCCGTCAATTGGGACTGGTAAACTCTTAGCTGCCATGGTTTTGAATTGTTCTTTCACTTATCTTTTTATTACGGACGCTTCTAACGTGCTTGTCTTTCTACACTGTTCTCACATGTATAATTACAACATGAATGATGTAACTAATAATTTGTAAATATTTTTTTATTTAAAAGAGTATCCGCGGAGTTTCTGGCGCGTTCTTCTCCATAAGTACATACTACTCTTTGGAATGGACAACTAGCTTCATATTTCTGACTGACCGACTCCTTGACAATTCAAAAGTGCCTGTAAATGGTTTAATTGAACTAAATGCTTTGAGTTTTTTTTGTTAGCCTGTTATGTTTAAGTCCCATACGGTTCTAGTTGGCAATATTTTTGAATTGTAGTTCTATACTAACTATTCAAAATCAATCAATCAATCTGCCTAGCCTTTTCCCAACTATGTTGGGGTCAGCTTCCAGTCTAACCGGATGCAGTTGAATACCAGTATTTTACATGGAGCGACGGCCTATCTGACCTCCACAACCCAGTAACTGGGTAATACGATACCCCTTGGTAAGACTGGTGTCAGACTTTCGGGCTTCTGACGACCCGTAACGACTGTCTATACTACGTATTCAATAGCCAAAATTTTTGCGACTTTATAAAATAATATATTCGTCTTAAATAAGTGTCTACGGTAAAGTTCTGCTACGTCTTCCACTTCGAAAGGGATAAAGATAACAATAACAACAGTGTGGATAAACAATAACAACAGTGTGGATAAACCCAGTATGGTTTCATTTATCTATCAAGGATGGCATGTAAACAGCAGACCATAACTTCATTTGCCGGAGTCGGCTCGACGTGCTTTGATTAAAATTTATCGACCTAAATTCTCATTTGTTTTGGCCCTTTGTTCGCGTTACCCGTTCATAGTAACATGGACAAATTATTTCTAATTCGCTCTTGGGTAAGCTCGCTGTATTATGTAGATGGAATGTGAAGCTCTTGCTAAAGAAAATATGTAGCGTTTGATTCCTGGGCGGGCTGTGTTATCGTATATGTGTGTTATAAATTCAAGAATAACGCTGAATAAATAGTTACTTACATAATGGTATGTATAATTAGAATGATCTTATATTTAGCTGAATACCGCTAAAGAAGAGTTTCGTTTTCCGCGCCGTAAAAAGCCTTTTTTCTACCTCACTTCAAAGTAGTGTGTTTTTGTAACATTAATAAATAATACCAGCCTGTTACTGTCCCACTGCAGGGCAAAGGCCTCTTCTCATACAGAGAAGGCACGAGCATTGATCACCGCGCTTGCTCAAGACGGTTTGGTGATTTCAGACTTATATTAACTATAAGTCCAGGTTTCCTCACGATGTATTCCATCCCAAGATAAACTCAAAAAGTACATATGAATTGAAAAAGTCACATTGGTACTTGCTTGGATTTGAACCCACAACCACATGCATGAGAGGCGAGGCGTTAACCACTAGGCCATCACGACATTAACATTAACATCTACGTTACGTTTATGTTTAGCGTGTTTTTAGTTTAATTTGTGATTTCCTGTGCGAGTCTCAATAAATACTTTTTCTTTTTCTTTCTTTCTTTCTTACGTCAAGATTAACTTTCCATAATTCTAGTTAAAATATTTTTATAAAGCAGAAAAAATATTTTGTACCTATTTATTTACTTACCCATTTATTATTCGCGTTTTAATTGAACAAAAAAAGTGTAGTCGTCTGTCTCTGCTTGGCGTATGTTTATGTTTTGTATGTCGGTTTGCCATTCAGCAAAAAGCGAGAACTATCTTCATTCCTGTCTCACTCTGGCTACACTGCCCCATGTTGTTCCAGTGACCTGTTTGATCTCATCATCCCACCTTTTCTGTGGTCTAGCTCTCTTTCCTTGGCCGTTTCTTGGGTACCACTGGTTAACTATTTTGCTATATTTGTCCTTCCCTCTTATCATGTAGTCAGACCATTTCTACTATAATCATCAGATTTTTAGGGTTACATTCTGAACCTTGGTCTTGTGCCTAATGGTTTTGTTTTTTATTCTGTCAGCTTTGTGGCTCCTAATAAGCTTCTCTCCATCGCGCGTTGGCATGTAGCAAGTTTATCTGTGATGTCGCGCGATCGACATATACAAGCTCCCGACTTCAACCATTGGGCAGTTGCCCGCCAGACACAACACCCGTCTGGTCGGAGGATCCGCCCTTTTCTAATGGGGATGAGTGAACTTTACATCCAGTTCCTGATACCTCTAAGCAGGTATTAAACAGTTTCCTTTTTGTTGACCAGCCCAGTGCGGGTTGGTAGATGTCATATCTTCGAACGTGTCATGTGTTTCTAGGATATGTCGATTTCTTCACGATGTTTTCCTTCATCGTTTGGAGAGCTGCGGTGATGAAATTTTTTACAAAAAGAGAAGCGCCTGCCTGCCGACCTCACGACCTACACTATTCACTACTCGTAAGTCAGGGCCGTAACCGCGGGGCTACCACAACTCTCATAGTAACTAATAATCCCAACTTTTATTAGAAATGCGAAAGTGAGTTCGTTTGTTACGCTTTCTCGATAAAACAGATTTCGATTAAATTTGGCACATGAGTAGACCATTATGTGGGTGAAACCGCGGGGCGTAGCTAGTACCTTATTTTTTTTTACAAAAAATCAAACTACCGACTTCCAAAACAAAAACACTACAAAGAGAAAAATAACTTTAAGTTCAGAAGTCGGTGTCTTTGGTTTTGAATTTTCGTTTTTTACCACCGACTTCGAAAATTAAACTTATTTTTCACTTTGCAGTGTTCTTTTTTTGAAGTTTTTCACTTTGTAGTGTTTTTTTTGGAGGTCGGTTGTTTTTTTTTTGTTAAAGTTTACATTTTTCACTTTTCAGCACTTTTTTTTACCACTACCTGCTATGTAAATAACAGTGACAGGAAGTTATCATCGACATAATAGTAAGTGGGAAAAATACGTATTATTAAAGCTTACTCAAAAACTATCCAAGCAAAGTTAATAAAACTTATATGGGACCAACTTGAGAATATACCCTTTCATACAAAAAAATAATTTTCAAAATCGGTCCACAATAGAAGGAAAAATCGGCCGACAAACCTACATAAAAAAATAAAAAACATACATACGCGACGAACATGTAACCTCCTCCTTTTTGGAAGTCGGTTAAAAATGATACACATACCCAGCTTCACTAATACAAAATTGTATCGATTGATCTATCATTAGTACGTTTCTGTAAGCTATATATTATTAATAAAACCTATATTTCCTCAAGAATTTTCCCCTAAACTGTATTCAAAATTAAATAGACATTAGCTAAACATGTTCGGCAAACAGCTCACTTGTATTAACGATTATCGCATTGGTAGCCGACACCCTAATTACACACCTATTATTGTTTCATATTGTAAGAATAAAGAGATTTTATTGCCTGTATTTAGCTTATTTTAAGCGTCGTATTTGTTCAGGAGTTAATTACATTGGATATGAATTAGGATTTATCTGGATGTGTTAGCCAATGTTAATGAAACTTTAGTCGGTTGACTTTACCTTTTTGATGTGTAACATCTTACCTCTCGCTTTCCTCCAATGAAAATCAAAATTTAATCTAAATAATTAAATCTGTGGGATTGATTTAGTAAAAAGGGACGGAAGTGTGTCACAGGAAGCCGGTGAAGCGCGCGCTATTTGATTTGACCAATGAGCGCGCGCTGTGCTAGATTTAACCGTCAGAAATGACCTTGACGAGGCCCCACCCCCCATAGTATTGCTTATTACCAGGGTGAGATGTCAGATGTTACACATATGCGACAACTGTAAGGCTCGCTCGTTTTTTTGCTAACTAAAATGATGTAGGTGTACCTACCTACCATTTTTTGGGTAAGAAACCATGCCAGTAACCTCTAATATTATAATTCACATATTATGCCCACTGATGGACTCGCCCAAGTAACTCAAAATAACGCGTCACTACCCCATTGAATAAACAAGCGCTCCAACACTAAAAAACCAACCCTACTATAAGTTGACAAAGTCCAATTTCGAACAACGGCCTTACCAAAGTTGAATAAGCAAACATAATTTCGAAAGCTAAATAATAAAGAACTGCTTTGTTCCATTAGGGGCTCGCGATGTTGAGGCAGTTTCAACACGCACTAAGCTAGAAAGGTCCACGTCGTTCATTGAACAAACTTCCAAAGTGCGGAACCCTTTCTTCCGAGCGTATTTACTGAGCCATCGCATGAGATTTGTCAAAGAAAACTCGGGAGCTGTACAAACAGAAGAGGTGGGAACGAATCAACTTGAGATAAATAAAGAGGATTGTTTTTGTGCATTCAAATTGTACAATGTTGCGTAAAACGGACGGTTTGTGCTCGGTTTGTTGGTTCGTATGGCTGTGTTTTCCTGTTATGCTGAAAACAGATATCGTTTCTTTCAACTTTGTATACTCTGGTGAAAACAATGTTACTTAACTTTGCTATAATAGCGACCCAACTCCCGACAATTATAGCATAATAAACATAATCAGCAAATAATTTATCTGCATCCTGCATCGTCTCTGTGAGAGGGAGTGGGATCTACCACGCGGGCCCAGTGCAGGTTGGTAGATGTCACATGTCTTCGAACTTTTTGTTCGAGAACATGCCGGTTTCCTCACAATGCAATGGTTTTGAGAGCAGTGGTGATGAAATTATTTACACAAAGTAAAGCGCCTGCCTAGGTTCGAACCCACGGCCTACAACTCGTCAGTCGGGGACGTTACCACTACGCCACCACTGATCCCAACTCTCAACAATAGGGATGATAACAAAAAAAATTTTTTAGTCTGTCTTTGAGATTATAAAAAAATATTGGACACGTATTTTTTCTTTTTTTACGTAATCTAAAGATTACGGCGATACATTGAGGTAAAATGTGCCATGACATCACGAGTATGTAGATTTTATACATGCTAGTGACGTAGCGACCCCCACTCCCCAACTTAAAATGCGTTTAATCGTTTAATCTAAGTATTTTTTTACCAATATGATAAAGCAAAAAATACGTGTGTTGTGGATTGTCTATTGCATATGACATTAAAGCAGTTGTCATCCAGACTTGTCTTTGATTACATTACATGGTGGCAGCGGTGAACAATTATTCGATTTAATAGTTTAAGTCGCTAATAAAGGCACGTTGTGGACTTTAAAAACGTCAGGGACGGTGCAAGAGCGCTATGGAACATGCGCGACCACCAACAGAATTGTGTTTGGAGGGCAGCTCCGTCAGCCGGGCTGACGCATGGCGGCGTTGGAAGTCGCAATTTATACTATTTTTAAAAGCATCGGGGGTGCAAAAAGAAGAAACCGGTATTCAAGCCAGCTTAATGATAAATTTAATCGGACCTGAGGGGTTTGAAGTTTTTGAGACATTTTCTTTTGACAAGGAGAGCGATAGGGATGATGTCAAACTATTGCTTTTGAAATTTGATGAATATTTTGGAGTCAAACTAAATATAACATTAGCAAGGTACAACTTTTTTACAAGGGGTCAGGAAGTAGGAGAATCCATAGATCAGTATGTTACGGCATTGCGATTACTGAGCAAAAATTGTAACTTCAAAAATTTGGAAGAGGAGTTGATTCGCGACCGTATTGTTTGTGGAATACAGAGTACTGGAGCAAGAGATCGTTTATTGAGACAAGAGGACCTGACGTTGGAAAAAGCTATTAAAATTGTCCAGGTTGACCAAATTTCAATAGATAATCGGCGTTTATTGGAGACGCGTGGTGCTGGTACTTCTGGATTGGTGCAGGTCGATGCAGTTGGCGTGCGCGGTGTAGGCGGCCGTGGTGGGCGCGGCGGCTGGCGCGGCGGCGGACATCGACAAGGGAGTGGTGTGGCCAGTGTTACTGCTGGTTCCAACACAACCCGAAGATTTGGTCATTCAAGCGAGACTGGGAATTGTCTCAGATGTGGAGGCCAATGCAATGAACCCAGTCTATGTCCGGCTATTTCTGTACAGTGTTATCTGTGCGAAAATCACGGACATTATGCTAGAATGTGCAAGTTGAAAAAAGGAGTTAAGAAAATGTACGATATAGGTTTAACTGAAGCAAAAGGCAATGAAGAAGATGATTGTGAGTCTTTTTTTATATCAGCTTTGTATAATGTCTCAGAGATCAAATCTTCGTCGGAGGATTGGTATGAAACACTTCAAGGGAAGTGCGGTTCCGAAAAATTTAAATTAGATACGGGAGCAGACATTAATGTTTTATCGTATAATCGATTTTTATTGTTAGGCTATGACAATAAGCTAATTAGTGGCAAGCAAGGTGTTAGATTGCAATCTTATAGTGGTGATTTTATTCCTATTAAAGGTATTTGCGAATTAAAATGGTGGTATAAGGGTGTTTTGTATGACTTAAAATTTGCAATTACGGTAAGTGAATGTCAGAGTGTGCTGGGGTTGCAAGCTTGTCTAACTTTAGGATTAGTTAAAAGAATTCATAATATAAATCTTACAGATTATCAAGATTTGTTTAATGGGTTAGGCTGTTTGCCAGGTGAATATCATATTGTTGTAGACAAAACTGTGATGCCGGTGATTTGTGCAACCCGTAAGGTACCATTAGGAGTTCGCGATAAGTTACAAGATGAGTTAAATAGAATGATTGAGTTAGGTGTCATTAGGAAAGTGAGTCATCCAACTCCATGGGTGAATTCATTAGTGATTGTTGCTAAAAAAAATGGGCAGTTGCGTATATGTCTAGACCCGAGGCCGCTTAATAAGGCTATACAGCGTGCACATTTTCAACTGCCAACAATAAATGAATTGGCTACTAAGTTTCACGGTGCTAAGTATTTCTCAGTTTTAGACGCATTTTCAGGGTTTTGGTCGGTAAAACTGGATAATGCAAGTGCAGACTTATGTACATTCAGTACACCGTTTGGGCGATATCAATATTTGCGATTGCCATTTGGTCTTAATTGTGCACCTGAAGTGTTTCACGCAAAAATCAAGCAATTACTTGAAGGCCTAGAAGGGGTAGATTCGTTTATCGACGATATCATTTGTTGGGGAAGGAACAAAGATGAACATGATCTGCGTTTGAAAGAGTTGTTAAATAGGGCACGGGAAATTAATTTAAAATTCAACAAAGATAAATGTCGTATATGTGTTGAGGAGGTAACTTATTTGGGTCATATTTTTAACAAAGATGGAATGAAAATGGATTCTGAGAAAGTAAGAGCGATATATAATATGCCGGAACCGACGGATCGGAAAAGTTTGGAAAGGTTTTTGGGGGCTGTAAATTATCTTTCTAAATTTATACCTAATTACTCAGAGCGTATTTTTCCTCTGACCAGATTATTAAAAAAAGATATAACTTGGAGTTGGGAAATAGGTCATAAAGACGCATTCCATAAATTAAAAGAATTGTTAAGTAATGCACCAGTTCTTTCTTTATACAATGTCAGTAGTCCGGTGGTGTTGTCAGTGGACGCGAGCAGTGTGGCACTGGGCGCCGTGCTCATGCAGGAGGGGCGTCCAGTAGAGTATGCGTCACGCACGCTCACTGACACACAACAAAGATACGCACAAATAGAAAAGGAAATGTTGGCAATAGTATTCGCTTGTGAAAAGTTTCATCAGTATATTTATGGAAAAAGTAGTGTGGTCGTCGAATCGGACCATAAACCACTAGAAAGCATTTTTAGAAAACCTCTAGACTCAGTCCCAGCTCGCTTGCAGCGAATGATGTTGAAGGTTCAAGCTTATGAGTTGGTGGTCACTTATAAGCCTGGAAAGTATATGTACATACCAGATACATTGTCACGGGCACCTCTGCCGGATTTGTATGACGATAAAATTTGCAGAGCTGTACTATGTCAAATTAAAATGGTAGTCAATAATGTACCCATGTCTCAGAATAAGTTGACTCTCGTGAAGCGGGAAACTAGTAAGGATGAGTGTTTAATATTGTTACAAAAATATATTAACCAAGGGTGGCCTAATAAGTTTAACATACGCAATGATTTAAGATACTATTGGTCTATAAGAGATGAACTGTACTGTGTAGACGGTGTAATATTTAAAGACAAACAGGTTTTGATACCACATTCTATGCATATGGACATGTTAAAGATTATTCACGAAGGGCATTTAGGGATTGATCGTTGTAAGAGACGTGCTCGTGAAGTAATATTTTGGCCGGGTATAACAAGAGATATTGAGGATTATGTGAGAAGATGTAAAATATGTCAAGAAACAGCAAACAAACCGTGTAGGGAACCTATGATTCCGGTAGCTATACCAGAATTACCATGGAATAAAATTGGAACAGATATATTTGAGTATAGAAAGCAAAGTTATTTAATATTAATTGATTATTATTCTGGTTTTATTGAGGTCGCATATTTGAGAGACACTTCGTCAAACTCAGTTATATTTTTAATGAAAGAAAATTTTGCACGGTATGGTATACCGGATACGGTCATCAGTGACAATGGTCCACAATATTCTTGTCGTAATTTTATTAAATTTGCTTTAGAATGGGGTTTTAAGCACGTCACTACGTCTCCGTATTATGCTCAATCTAATGGTAAGAGCGAAAGGGCAGTTCAAACTATTAAAAATATATTGAAAAAATCAGTAGACAGTAATTCCGATTTTTATTTAAATTTACTAAGTTACAGGAATACACCGCGGGAAAATTTGAATTCTCCTGCACAGTTAATGATGGGCCGGCGTTTAAATTGTAGACTACCTGTCCATCCAGATTTATTAAAACAAACAAATTGTGATAATTTACAACATAAAAAAGTATTGCAAAAACAAATAAAAATTAAAAGTTACTATGATCAACATTGTAAACCGCTACCTGAGTTGAATGTGGGCGACGAGGTTATAATGTTAGAAAACGCAAATAAAAGAAGCCGTGGTAAAATAATGGGAAAAGCGTTAACTCCACGTTCTTATTTTGTTAAAAGCAAAAAAGGTATTTATCGCCGTAATCGTCGACATTTGATAAGACCAGTAAAGGATCCTACCGACAATATTTTGTCTGATATTGATGACGAGTATTTTTCGGGGGATGATCGGGATGATGATTATGTGCCAAGTACCAAAATAAATGTATCGTCATCTTACTCGCCACCTCATACGCGTAGTAAGATTTAGCAATGTGTAAACGTATTTTATTTTATAACGTAGAACTAATTATTATTTTAAGTTTGTTAATTATTATTATTTTACCTAGGAATTAATGATTTTAAGTTTGTTTTTTATTATTATTTTATCTTAGTTAAGGGGAAGGTGTTGTGGATTGTCTATTGCATATGACATTAAAGCAGTTGTCATCCAGACTTGTCTTTGATTACATTACACGTGTCTAATATTTTTTTATTATCTGATTGACGGAGTAACTAGTTTTTTTTTTTTACCCAGGCATCATCCCTATTACGTCGCGATATTTCCGTGTGCTTACGCTTGGAATTCTAAGCACCCTACGACTCATCATATCAGATCGAAATTACGCCTCATAATTAGAATTGAAAACATAAACTCGCGGAATTTGCATCGCGTAATTTCAGCTGGTCACACTCGCCTTACTACTCAGAATTCAGTACGAATTCTTAGTATTCCTTTTCGAATTGGACATCAAACTCTCTCTCAGATCTATACAGGTATCTACAGTGTACCGGCTACTAGTAATTCAGTGGTGGGGAAGATAAAAGCTGCTAAATCCCAGTAAAGGCCTTCCAATCTGTCGCCGGCAGCATCCTGAATTGGATCGCTGGGAAAAATCTAACGTTCGGAATTGTATTGCTCTGTGCATGTATCGTATTATCTGACGGTTTCAAACTGTGGATCACAGATCACCTCTCACTCGTCCAAAGCAATATGGTAGCTTTGGACGAGTGAGAGGTGATCTGTGATATTCACCGATGGGAAATAATCATCTGATCCAGTTTTGGAGAAAGTCATAGTAAATTCATACCAATTTTCTACACAATTAATCTTATCTTTGTATTTGAATACAAAGAACATTTTAAAGCACTTAAGAAAATATTGAACTGAATTTGGATTCCAATACGACGCCAAATCAAAATCGAATTCAAATTCAAATCAAACTAATTACCGAACTTTCAACACTAGTTAACCCCCCCCCCTTCCCAAAAGCACTAAATTAACCTTCCAACATATTTTTTATCCTAACAATCCCCTTGATCATCACGTCACTTATCAACAAGTTTGCGCCTTAACTTAGCAAGTAGTCAACTTAGGTCCCGAGAGGCAGCCGTCTTGAGGCGCCTCGATCCGATCGCTTCAACTTAGACACACTTAATTACCGGTCTCTACTTAATAAGTGGTGTAAGTTTATAGTTTTCGTGATGTTTTAACTTTAACATGTTTGAAGTGTGGAAGTATCGTTGGAGGGTTAAAAGTGTAAATGTTTGCTAGAGTTGTGGAAGTTGGGTGTGTTACTTTCGACTAGTTTCGAAGATTTTATAGATTAACAAGCCGTGTGGGCGATCGAATTTTCCATCGGCAAATATGACTAACTTCCATAAAAACTTTCATCCCCTATTTAACCCCTTTAGGGGATGAATTTCTAATAATTATTTCTTAGTGCTCAATTTCGTTAGGTATAAAAAGGAACTGTTGTGCAAAGTTTTATGCTGAGACCCAGCGATTTAAGCTTCACCTTAACTGTCAGTGATGGATGAATTTAAGTTTTTTATTAAGTAGATAAAAGTTCTTGATTAATTTCGTACGAAGTTTTGGTACTAGTGGGTGTGGTTAAAATCACATTTTATCGTCACGGTTTGTTGCAGGTAGGTATTACCTATTAATATCGCACCCAGCAAGTAATTTACCAACGCAGACCTCTCAAATTGATGTATAATCGAATGCGCGGAATGTAGGCAATTTTCGGTTATATAAAATTAAAGCTATTTCGGTACGTAGATTGAAAAATATTGCCCGCATCCAGATTTAGGTATTCAAAAAATATAGCCTACCGCTTCTCTCATTCATCTCCCTTAAATATTTTTTTTTGTTTAAGCAAAATATTAAAAAATGAAGTACATTTTTTTTAAATTCTACTTTATTCACATTTTTAGGCTTCCGTACCTCATAAGGAAAAAACGGAACGCTTATAGATCACTTCGTTGTCTGTCTGTCTAGATTTTTTTTCTCAGGAGCGCGGGGAGATATTAAGTTGAAATTAATATCAAATACGTAGGTCTATACGGTCCCTTGGAGTTCTAAAAATTAAGCTTTTATGTCAATGCAATAAAAAAATACGGCCATATATGTGACATATTTTGATACTCGGAAATAAATCAAACCTAAACTTCCCGTTGACCTAGAATAATGAAATTTGGCAAGAGGCACAAGTAAAGGAAAATGTCCGAAAATTGCTAATTTGTAGTTTTATCACATCAATTTTTTTTAATTACTATCCAACATTTGCAGTTGGAGAATTGACGCATACTTATCGATGTATGGGAAAACATTTTTATCAACTATAAAGTTAAGTTATTGGGATAAATATTCATTCATTTATTGCGTGTTTTGTTTAGTTTCTAATTAATCACAACACAAAAAATCGTTTTAGTCGTCTTAGTTTTTTTTCTCACGGTAACTACCTACCTCTGCTGCTCGATCGTATTCTTCTTCTGCATTTTATGGCTAACCCTGTTTTCTCTGATGACGGGTAAGGCAGAAGTGTGCCTTATATGGTAGGTACACCCACATTTCGCCAGTTATGTTTCAGTCCCATGTAAGGGTGAGCCTATTGCCATCAACCGGGCACAAATCCAGACTCCGAGGCTTCTGAGAAATTCCTAAATATATAAAACAGTCCTGTAGGTAAAACCTTTTTTCTGGTAATTTTACAATCCTAAAAAACAGTGAGCCACTAAATTCCATCTGAACAGAGCAATCATCGCGCTGTCAGTAAAACCGCGGGCAATTGTCGAAATGATATTGCGACAGTGCTGTCAAGGGCCCGGTGGGGCCCGAGTGCGGCCCGAGTGCGGCCCGAGTGCCCGACTGTCCACGGCGCTATCTTGCCAACTTTTCTCGTTTAAACTTATTCCCTTTTATCTGCGACTGGCCGACGTGGGCTGCCCCGACTTATCGCACACTTTTATTAAATTACTTGATAATTTCAATCCCTGACGTCTCGCGTGGCGGCTTGTTTATTCTTTTTGGAGTTTTTTTTTTGTCGACTTTTTAATGGGTCTGCTTAGTGGTGGATGAAAAACTAATGATTTTGATCCTAAATAGCTGCCTTCTGTATTTATTGAGCCAAACGATGCTTTACTAAAACACGTCAGCTTCACGTTTTTTGTCGAGTTTTTGTGAGTTTTAAATGGCCTGCTTTGTAGTGAGTGGAAAACAAATGATTTGAATCCTAAATAGTCATTTGTTCCCAGTGTTTTTAGAGGGCAGTGGACACTGTCTCAAAACTCGCAAATACATGGCTTGGTAGATCTCAACGGTGTCGTGAACACCTATAATTGGTCCTATATCAAGCTTAGGCCAAACCGATAAGGTACGAGCCGTGCCTTGATCCGTTTAGGGAATATATAGGGGTTTTGCAACCTGGATCACAAACTCTATGCTATCGATCGGAACCAGCTGGGTCAGCCCAGCTGTAGGTATTACAATAAATCAAATACAATATGCGTAACAATTTGTATTTTTTTTTGACAGTCGCTATGCATAAACGTAAATACCTACCTAGGTAAGGAAAAAAATACCTAGGGTAAATTAGCCATTACTTTCTCCATTCAAAAATCGAACGATAAACACAACGTAAACTAAAAGAATTTAAAAACTTACCTAAGTACTTACTTACTAATCTAAAATCCAAAAGCTTCCACAAAAAATCGTTCTTAAAATATTTTTAAAACATTCGCTTCTAAACCGAGATTGATGAGGCATATTAATCCACAATTTGCATGAGAGCAAAGATTGAAATCGTTAGATTTGCCCTCACCGTACTAAGCTTGCGCGAAATAGTCTCCAAACTGAGGAGATTGAGCTCACACATCCCGCTTCGAATTATAGATACGATTTTTTGTATGAGTGAGTGAGTGAGACAAGACTATTCAAATGTTATCGTCGATCTTTTGACTCGGTCGGGCGGATCTAACGATGTAAATCTTAGCATGAGAGATCTCACGAGTGCGATGGAAGTAAATCTCTATAATGTCAGATAAGATATTGAAATTAAATTTTATCTGGTCCCGATTCTTAAAGACTTTATAATGGCGATTCGTGAGAAGTTTATCCAGTGTCGGAATGTCCTATCGACTTGAAAACTAATTGAACAACTGCCATAGCGTCGCAATTATTAAAGTATGGGAAAAGTTAGTTAATATTGTGAGCTTTCGCCTATCAAACTGTCTTTTTCGCGATTGCAGTGCTGTAATTATTCGTTGTTAAGTATTGTGAATTTATTGATAACGTTGTATTTGATGGTCATATTGAACTATGCTGTTATATTATGGTCGTTTTACAGGCCCGTATTCTAGAGCAGTGGTCAAGCACGAATTTCTATTTCAAACTAGATTTGTGTACAGATGAGTAAGTATTTAATCTGTTAGCTATATGTCGCGATTCCTGTTCCAAAACGTTTGGACCTAAAAAAAAGGACGGAAAAAGAAGACCGGGCTCCTAAATGAGCAACTTAGTGAGTAGTTTAATTTTCATAGGTAACAGTATTTATGTTCAAGGTTTCTTGAACAGGAATATATTTATCGTTGATGGTAAAGGTGTAAATAAGTATTTAAAAAAATCTTAAAGTTTTTGAACATCTGGCATTAAGCACAACCAACTAAAAACTAGTTATTTACTACTTGTAAAACATTTTAAAAGAGTAACGGTGGAGTTTCTTGCCCATTCGTCTCCATACGAAAACTACCTTTTGGAAGGGGCGACTAGAATCAATTCAAAAGTGCCTTTTATGTGCCTATTTGAAATAAATTATTTGACTTTGACTTTGACCAGCTTTCAAATTATTTTATGAAAATGATCTCGAAACGAAAACAGTCAGAGGTCATTCTTAAAAAATAATAAACAGCTCAGACAGATGAAACCATAATCTATCTGGCTCACCTTCAGTCATTTGATATTTTACCAACTTTAATTTATCTAGAAAACTTCAACTTATTAATTCATGTAAAAAAATTACAGCGGAATTTTCTTTTAAATTTCAACGCAGTCCTAAGCATTCGTAAGCAACAGAAGTTATTTAATTAAAAATGAAATGGTTTTTCAATAAATATCAATTAGTCGGTTGATTTCTTTTGTGAAACCATATGAATTGAAGTTACTAATTTACTACGATTCATATTTTATCACACTTACGGACTAGGCACATGATTTAATTAGAATCATCTCGTGAGAAAATGTGTGTAAGTTACTCACAAAAGTTATCAATGTAATATCTAAAAGCCCAAACGAAGACTTATACAATATGTGACTGAATTAAAGCACATTAAGATAAATTGAAGATAGTTAGTAGACGTAAAGAATAGTACCATCCCAGTTCTTCCCGTGGGTGTCGTAAAAGGCGACTAAGGGACTTACTAGAGAATGGGCAGCAGCGTTCTCTATGCATTTCAACACCAAACTGCGATCGCCAACCCGCCTGCCAAGCGTGGCGATTATGGCAAACCCCCCCATTTGGGGGAGGAGGCATGTCCAGGAGTGGACGACTTTCGGCTGAAATGATGATGATGATGAAGAAGATAGTTTTTTCAGAATCGTTTACTGAATTGAATTCTGTAATTATTAATATAGGTGATTTTTTATCCCAAAAATAATTAAAACAACGTAAATTACAGTCACACTTCCGCTGTACAGTCTAAACAAACCAAAATGGATGAAGTGCCTACTTCGCTAGACCCTTTTATGCGTGTGACTGTGTGCGTGCGAAGATTTGCAATGTGACCACAATTTTCTCCCACACTCAGTATAAATAATTTAATAAATAAAATTTGTTTTACACATAATTAGCGACCCGCTCCTGCTTCGCACGGTTTTTACGACAATTGACAAAACATCGAGATTTTTTAGAATATGTAACTTTAATATTAACGTATTATATACAATAAACCTTCCAGAATAAATTCCCTAAACGATAGTGAAAACATCAAAATCTGTTGCATGATTTTTCTAAGCCATGCAACAGATTTTTATGTTTGCGTTGTTCTTCTGAACGTTCTTCTGAACAACGCGAACATGACAAACACGAAAAGCGACTTTGTTTTATAATAATTAAATTTTGTAAAAGATCTGTGTATGTATTACGATTATAACATAATATTCTATTTGGGTGTTTGGGCTGTACGTTAATTCCGGGACATGTTGTATACTTTACTTTTTATTCAACCTATAATGTCTATAGAGAGCTCCGTATAATATTTATAAAGACTTTTACAAGCTTCGCAATCCTAAAAAATAATGTTCATTTCTTTAATCAAAATTCAGCCAACCAGTAGGTAACCTCCACGCTTGTATATTATAATATTCCCCTTATTACACTAAAAGTAAAATAAAGGACCACACACAAAGTTCGCTTATAATATGGGCACAGATTACACAGAGACTTTCGGGGAAACGTTTTTATCTGGGGAGTTAAGATACAGTCTATTATCCGCCATACTTATGTGACGGGCTAAGATGAAACTTACCATCTGGGGAACTGGGCCCATTACCACAACAGGAAAAGAACAGAAGTTAACTAAAGGCTGGGTGTTTTATTTCTTAGCACCTAATATTACTTGGAAGCGTAGCGTTGAAAGGCCTCCGTCCTACAAGGTGGACCGACGAACATGTGAAGGCCGCAGGAATCAAAGCACAGAACCGGTTGAAGTGGTGGTGCTTGGCGAGGCCTATGTCCAGCAGTCGACGTCTTTCGGCTGAAATGATGATGATATTACTTAAATTATAGAACAGTCTGGAAAAACTAAATTGGGACTGTTTTGAAATGCTGAATCTTACTTCCATTCTGAGTGCTTATCTAGCCCCAGTCAATAAATTTCTAGACAAGAGTCGATTTTGCAAAGATATCTTTAGTTAATTCTTTAATGAATCAGGACCATGCTTGATGTGGACCTTCTGCATGGTCCTATGAGTCTTAGTACCTAAAGAATGGCCCACATTACTCTGTATAGTTATGTGCGAACTACTTTACGTGCGTTCTCCTATTTATATTAAAGATAATGTCTGTATAGCGTTATACTGCGTTAAAACAACACGTTCTGAACATTCACAAGTCGTTTAGTTCGCACTTTTAAAATAGAAAAGACATTTTTGAAATGGGTTTGTAAGCAAGGATGTAAAGTGCCGCTTAAAAGTTACGGAACAACTAAACTTTTAGTCTAAAAAGAAATGATGCATAAGTAGTTACGTTCAGTAACTCGGACACTATACCCCACTTACATTGCTCTTAGCTAAGATAAAAGCTTACTTACTTATCTTTTTCACTGTTTCGTTGGTATAATTTTTCAGACTTTGGTCTTTGCGGCCCAAGGTTTGAAAATGTTGATCAATAAATTATAAATAAGAATTTAAATAAGGTACGTTTTCTTGTTACGTGCGTTACTTAACTTCTTATTTTGTGGCGGAGCATTGTTTAAGAACTGAAACCTTTATATTACGACATTCAAAATGAAACAACCTCTGAAGCTAGATGCGCTAAGGTAGCCCGCCAAATTCAAATTTTCTTACGTTTTTTGCAATTTGCAGGTCAGTGTCAGGTTGTATGTTGATTAAAATATGATTTACGACGATAACAAATATGGGTTTACAGAATTAGAATCAGCAATACAACTGCTTTTTTTTTTTGAGTTTATGAAGTCATCAAATGACTTCTCCCGCTCTGGGCAGAGCGAGAGGGCGTGTCAGACTTTTACTGACTAAAACCCACCCGTGTTCCTTCCGTTGCCTGTGTGCCGGACAAACCCGCAACCCCAGCAGGCATTGGTCCTTACGGACCCCGTCAGTTGGTGCTGACATCTCTTCGAGGCGCGCGTGGAACACAACGCGCCGTCGACCCGGGCCGGAAGTTAGTTATTCGCCGCAAATGTCATGATTTCATGAAATAGTCATTGAATAGGGTAATATGAACTTAGAGAGTTGTATTGATGATTTTTATTATTATAATTCTATAAATAAAAATTTGATACGGCCACGAATCATAGATCTACATAAAACCTGATACTGACCTACAAATTGCTAAAAACGTGAAAAAAAAATATTTTCGCGGGCTACCCAGACGCTTTCGCCTTAATAAATTAATGCCAACGTCGTCAAAGATCAAAGAAAAGAAAAAAAGAATTAAGATAGCAGTTGCACGTTATTCTCTCCCACAAAATGATTCGTAAACGTAGAATTAGGTACTAGAGCATTTATTCTAGTTATACAACATGCATGTAGCTCAAATGGAACTACCTACAAAGCGTACACCAATTACAAACACGAAATCAACAGACAAAGCAACTAACACAGTCAGTAGGTAGTTTACTCTCCAACAAAAAGTCGACGGCACATCATGCTGACGCGAGCTCACATAAGTAACAAAGCCAAATTCGAAAAGGGTCATTTCTCCAAATCGAATTACAGTTTTTTCCAAGAGCAAATTTTTTAGATTGGACTCGGCAGGGGCGTCAGATAGTAAAATTAGAGCGTGGCCCGTAATTGTTTGAAGCGAACGTACGCTTGTTACCAACTGAAAAACACCACCTCAACAAACCATTCCCAACTTTATTCGTCGGTGTTAAAGGTGATTCTGAGTGCAAAGTTAAAGTTGGTGCTGATATCCGGAATTAGAACAAAGGGTTGTCACCGGTAGAACGTTGCTCAATAAAGTTTAATCAGAGCCGACAAGCAAATGTAACTTACGTTCCACCTTACGCTTCATTGCTAGTGACGTAAATACATTTATGTTCGTGACGTAACGAGCCTGCATAATTCGCTGGGAATGCCATTATGGGCACTAATATTCTAAATTTAGTTTAGGAGTAAGTATAGAAGAGAATCTAAAAGGATTATTTTCATTAAAGAGAGGGAAATATGATGGTCCTTATGTCCCAAAGTGCCTTCCACACCTTTCGATTAATTCGCGACAATATGAATGCAATAGCGACAATAGTAATTTTTATTCGCGGGTTTCGTCTCTGTTTTGACGATAATTCAAAAACATCTCGAGGCTATGCAATAAAGTGCATTTAAAGATGATTTTCAGAGTTGCTGCAGAAATTATAATGCGTTACCAAAATATAAACTTAACCAGCTTCATTGACACAAATTACTTCTTTAGAATTACAGTTTATTTTCGCACTTAAGTATTTCTCTTACTGACGTGGTATTCGCTAGGACCTTACATGAAACTCACACCAAAAACAATAGCCAAGTCGACATAGTCGGAGCACAAACAGCGCCTAACGTAGGTATTAGGTATTCACAAAGACAGTGAACGTGCCGACCCAACTGCTACCCAACAAAAGCCTAGGCCGGTCGATAGGCATGACAAACATCATCAGACATCCAATGAATATTGTAAGGAGGACGGCACACAGATAATTGCAGCATGGTATACATATTTATATCCCTAAATAAACTGCTGATTTCACAAGGAGTACAAAATGAAGACGAGGGTTTACGGCCTAAATAAAATCCTAAGTGTTTTGAAATGACTTCAAAAGTGAAGTATCTTTTAATGAGCAGCGAATTACGCAATAAAATGCCTAAAGTTATTTACCAAAATAAAATACACATCAACGACTATACAGTAAATAGATCGTCCAAAACTCTCGCTACATATAATTTGATACACACATATTACGCCTCAATACCCGTTCCTTGTTACGCCAAACCCAATCGTGGCAATACCCAATCACAAATCGAAATAGCTTTCCTGAAACTCAGCAATGTCGATTTTATATCAAAAGCCGAATCGAAGAGATAAAACCTCGCGAAAAATCTTCTCCCTTGGCCCCGCAAGCGATTATCAAACCATTTAGTTTTATTACCATCGATCGCTCCCTGAAACTCATTCAAAATGGTTGACATTTAACGCACGAATTCATTTCTAATTTTCCGTCATTGTTTGAGCGAAATTAGTATTTGATTGGTTCTCAACGTAAGGTCACGAATTCGTATAGCCAATGTAAAAGTTGAATTCGAAGGAATTTCTATTAAAAATTTTGGTGCGGATATTGTTTGTTTTTGAGACCCTGGCGAAGATTACATCAGTAAGTATTTACATTATGGGCTGGTTTAAAAGATGTCCTATGAGAGTTAACCTGAAATGTAAGTCTAATGTTTGGTATGTAACCAGATCTATTTCGTGATTATTTATGTTTATTACGTCACATATGTAGTTCTGTGTAAGTATCAGGGAGGATTAAATCAGTAGTACATAGGTACAGGTTTTTTTTTCAATTCATTCCTACCCGATGACGGAAAGGAAAACAATAAATACCACAGCTTAAATCAATCTCTATTCCAATAGTATTTCATATATGAGTCATAACAAACATATGACAGTACATAAATTGAATATTTTGACAAAAAAATACGTATTCTCCATGTTATGTCAGTCACAGATGTCGAAACAGCAGTTTTAGAAATTTATGTGTGTGCGCAACCCTTGGCCTAGATTATGAGGCGGTTTCGTAGATAAGCTTCCGTCCCACTAGCTGTAGATGTTAGTAGAACACCCAACTATTAGATAAAAATAAACATTAAGTCTTTTTATATATGTTTAAAAGTAAAGAGTCTTTTGGACAGTACTGTATAACAGAATTTTATTTTAACACCTTGATTGTATCAAGGTGATTTTAAGGACATATCTAGATTCTAATTTCGATCCCAAATATAAATTAAACTAAGATACGAGGTGCTACTCCAAAGACCAAAAGAAAAAACTCATACTTTTTGCATTGTTTTAAATTTAAATATTTTAAATACTTCGGTGATTATCAAAGCTATCTCAATATTGTAATTAAAAAGTTGGTCCTGCTTTACATATAACTGTGAATCGAATGACCTAATAACAACCTTTTGGAGCCAAGTCACGACTCTTCTAATTCCTAAAACTCCCAATAACCAAAATTATACAAACTAATTTGCTGTAGGTATATCGAGTCACTACTAATCGTTGCGACCAACTTAAAAGATCATCTAGCTTGATTGGATTCCTAACTTTCACAACACTATTGCTTATATAGCTTCATAAGGATTATTGGCTCTATTAATACATATTAAGGACATAGTTAGGTGATATTACACGCGATAGTCGGTGGTCATTAGAGTATAAAGCTGTATGTTCTCTGGCATATCTCTCAAATGAGAGGAGTAGTTGGGTAAGTGTGTCAGTAAATATTCAGTGGATTATGATTATAGTGTTAGTTGTTTCGGTAAATAGGGTAAACTAGGTTTTGATTAGTGTTTGATAGGTTCACTTAACACTAAGTTTATGGAAAATATTTGGAGTGGAAATTGTTTAGCAAAAATATAATTTCACCTCACGCCTCATGGCTCTATTTGATTGATTGTAAGTATATTTATTTATCTCATGACTCAAAATATGCACTTTGAAGTGGAGTTGCGGATACCAGCACGTCTTACTAATACCATCTCATGACTCCTTTGAGCATTACCTTATACTATTAAATGAGAAATATTTGTATACAAACAACGTGTTCCTTTTGGTTCCTTTTTTCCTTTTGGTTCGTGTTCCTTTTGGTCATAACTCTAAGGTTTTAAGCTATTGTAAAAATAATAAAAAAAGTCCAAGATCAAGTGTTCCAAAAATATATAGTTTCGAAGTCTACTTGTGTCTAGGCTCTCGATGTGTGTATCTAAGTTCCATTACGTTACATACGAGTAAATCATTTTCATTCAAACCATTCATAGTTAAAGCTAAGAAAATGGCAAAAAGGGCATTTTTTTTATGGAGAAATAGTTTGAGTTAAGCACGTTATTTCTTTTTTTTTTCGTTTTTATATTTAGGGTGTTTTAGGTAAATAATCGTGAATTTGTTGAAATATATTGTATGAAAAATAATTCAAAATTTATGCCAGTTGGTTCTTTGAAATGGTCTCATTAATACACTAGACGCCCTAGAGTTGTGGTATATCAAAAGTAACACCTAGTAATTATATACAATATTTGTATCACGTCCTGAAAAAACCGGCTCTAACGATTTCGATGCAAATTGCAATTTAAGTTTAAGTTTTTCCGCTGTTCTGTATCGTGTGAGTTCTTCCACAGATACAAATCCCTCATGCAAAATCTACTACCAATTTCATAAAATAACCATTTATACAATATCCCCAAACCCCACTATTAAATATGGGTATATAGCTTCTATTTATTCCGAAATAGATATAGGGCGCACCCCTGCGGCCGTTTACCGAAACTGTAAATAAAGTGTGAAAATATTTTTAAGGGTCACCCGGACACGTGTGAAGTGTGCAATCACGCGCGACATGTGCCAACTGATATTTTTTCGCAACTTCAGAAAACAAACTGAAGGTGAAAGTGTTACTATTGTAAGACTTCCTGTTGCAAAAAAAACACTCAATGTATAATAAATCAAATTAATATATTTAAATACTTCCACTTCTTGGAGCACTTTACACTTCAAAGGCTGAACGATAACTAAAGTGCGTTTCATCAAATAGTACCTATGCCATAATGTTGGCTCCACTGTTGTAGGACGAACACAAATACGCTACGGCACTACCTAATAGATCCGTTAAAAAAGTTTAACAGTGGAGCCAACATTACGGCAAAGAAACTATTTGATGAAACGCACTTAAAAGTTAAACGCACTTATATGTTATAACCAACATACGTTACGACACAAAACTATGTACTTTATGTTAAGCAGTACGGAGCGTCAAGCGCCATCTGTTAACGGACGTTATAATTATGCACTACTTTACCTTAGTAAGTAAATACATTAATCTGAATAGGAGGGCTGGCCAATTTTTAGGTCAAAGAATTGCCATCCAACGTGGCACTTTTCCAACTGACAGCGATGCGGATGAATTTTTTGATGCCCAATGAGCTCTTCCTTTATTTTTGTTTTATTATTTTTTCCTCTGTATACTTGTACATAATTCATAATTTATATATTTTAGTGTTAGATGTATATTATAGATTGTATATTATATTATTAAAGGAAAATCTTTCATTAAAAAAAAAACATAAATGGTACAATATACCATTAATCTGAATAATTATCTAAACAATATAATAACTATTTAAAATATGGCAAATGCTTAAATTCATTATTTATGTAAGACAACATTTACACCCCGCCATCATGGCGCTTGCAACAGCGTTGAAAAGAAAGATACAAAATCGAATCCAACTCACGACAATGCAAAATATTGGTCGACAGACTTCTTTATTTTATGTTTTTTATTGTTAAATGGGCCCTCTCTTGACCTCGAGCTCACCTGGTGGAAAGCGATGGATGAAGTCCATTACCATCAACAAACTTCTATGTTACGCCAGTTTCAGCTAAGTCAAAAACACAAAATAATAATTTGTCTAGCGACTCTGCTCACATAAACGACGCAAGCGGGCCGAGATCTCTCTTGAATTTGTTCGACAACCTTACCTTTTGTCGCGAAAACATGATGCTTTAAATTTAATAACTCGGTGAGGATAGATGAAAATGGTAAATATAGTGGGCTGTTACCTTTGTACAAACTGTTTTATGAACATCATTGTGTAGAGGTTGTGGTGTTGATGAAAGTATTTATTTATTTATTTATTTAACAGTTTATGTAGGTATAAACAGACAAGAAGAAAGGAACAAAACAATACGTACAAAGGTGATGGTTATTTCTAAAGCAATCTCTTCCAGCATACCTGCAAATATGTAGACAACGCAACGCAGTATGCAAGGTTTTCGTTCTGTTTATTGCAAAAAACATAATTACGTAGTGACATAATATCAAGTTTGTTCTCCTCGAAGGGGTAGACAGAGGTATAAAGTTCAAATTCGTCCGTTTTGAATTTTATAATCTTGTAAAGTCATATATGCACAAACTCATTATTCTCCTGCCCATAACCCAATTTAATTGGCGTCTGCGCAATATGTCTGTTTCTTCCATACTTACTTCTCTATTAGTCGTCATTTCTGTAGTCACCCCCTCTCTATCCATATCATCTATCACACAGTCCATCCATCATTTCTTTGGTCTTCCCCTACTATATATAGCCATCCACATTCATACTCAAAACCTATCATAACAATTTCCCATTTCTAAAGTCATTAAAACGTACCTATTTTGATATTATCAAAAAATATTTTTATTTAGTCTATAATTTATTACCCACGTAACAATACCAACAATGTCACCGCATTCACCGGTGTGTCGCACTGTGGATCGAAAAAATGCTCTCGAAGAAATACGAGCTTAAATTTTAAAGTGTCGGTTTTTTGCTTAAAATGGCTTCTACTAGCCAATAATATGCATAAATATATCATAGGATACAATGAGGTAGGCAAATTAGCCACAATTTTTATTTTATTTTTATATGTATGGTTCTAATGCTTATATCTCCGGAACGGAGAGATGAGATGATGAAGATTTTTTGACGTACGTCATAATATAACGAAATCTAGTGCCGTTTCTTTTTTAAAGTGCACCTTATCTGAAAAAATCAAGTACGTCAAAAAATCATAAATAAATAGTTACATCACCGTGTGCAAGGATATAACGGTTATTCTCTCCGTTCCGGAGATATAAGCATTAGACCCATACATTTTTTTTGTAAAAAAAATATAAGTTGCTAATTTGCTTACCTGATTGTATCCTATGATATATTTACGCATATTATTAGAAGCCATTTTAAGCAAAAAACCGACACTTCAAAATTTAAGCTTCTATTTCTTGTAGAGCGTTTTTTCGCTCCACAGTGTATCGGTTCGCACCGACCATGTATTTATCTCCAACTCCCAGCCTGACGGCACCCGACGGCACACGACGGCACCCAACGGCAAGCTACACTGAAACTCCATTACACGATTGCTTCGAACACTTAACGTTATCCTCACTAATTAATACAAATGATTAACAAATTGCACACCGCACCTAGTTTTTGCTGCATTGCACTAGTGACTTTCGTGGTATCAGTTTTTGTAGGAGGTGATTTTTCTCGGAACCCGGTCGAAAATCGTGGGAAAATCTGCTTTGATTTTAAAAGGGTTCGTGATATAAAGTGAAATATATTTGGTGAAAGTGGAGTGGAGGGGCTCGTGGCTAAGTAATAACAACCGCACGGGTCGATCAAGGTTAAGCTACGCTTGCCGCGGTCAGTCCGTGGATGAGTGACCATCTTAACATAACATACCGAGACCCCTCCGTGCCTCGGAAAGCACGTTAAGCTGTTGGTCCCAGCTGTCATTCTTGGATCTTTGACAGTCGTTACAGGTCGTCAGAAGCCCGAAAGTGTGACAACCAGTCTTACTAAGCGGTATCGTGTTACCCAGTACCTGGGTCGTGGAGGTCAGATAGGCAGTCGCTCTATGTAAAATACTGGTATTCAGCAGCATTCGGTTAGACTGAAAGCCGATCCCAACATAGTTAGGAAAAGGCTGATTGATATTTGGTGAAAGTTACTGCAAGGAAGATTTAAGAATATTTACTGAATAGATGTTAGTGTTACCTGTTTATTTTATTACCTTATTATTGGACGGCCTGTAAACGTTCTCTGATAAATGACGTGCTGAAATTATTTCAGTTCAATATTCTTGTATACTAATGAAAAGTTTCTTCTATCTTACCACAAGCATGAATAAATAAAGCTAAGCTAAGTTAGGCAGCGAACCCACCGCAAAATAGAGAATGCATTAAAATTTCATCGTGTTTACCAAATAAGTGAATAAATTAAATCGATCCACGTAACATTTCACGAAACATTGCACTTGGGTTAGGATCATTTTTAATCTAAATTCCATCCATGCCCGCCCTTTGTACTGTGGCAAGAAATTGCCCCACCACCCTCATGGGCTACGTATTGCCTACATTATACTGGATAAGAATTTATTCCACACGAATAACCAGAAACACTTTAAAGAAATTGGGCAAAGGCCTTCGAGAGAGGATACTACCTTTTAAGACAATCTAATAAAATCTTAGAAGGGATTAACGATGATTTTTGGTGAAACTATGTGGGTTCGGGAAACTTATATAAGTTTTCTGGTACCTACAATATATTAGAAACAATATTCGTTTAGCTACAAAAATCTTATACCTAACCAAAAAAATGGATAAGAGCCGAGCTTATCCACCCGAAAAGTTACCTGTACATACTTATGTTTATATTCCATTATATATGCTTTATTTAATTCAGGAATGGCATGAGTCCTCAAAGCATTAATAAAGCAAGTTAAAAAATATTTTTAGGGACAGCTAATCGCGTAGTGCAACAGTAACCTCAATTCACGACTCCATTTCAATAAACACCGACTTGGCGCCACATTTCTTCCAAAGACAAGAAAATCTTTTAAAACAAAAGACAATCTTCATCTACCAATTAAAACACAATCTCAACTGTACAATGTCCTTCGAACAAACTCATTAATTGACAGTTTGACTTTGCGAACGGAAGTAAAACATCTTAATTTGTTCGCCGTCTAGTACTAAGTTCTGCGACAAAACCTTCTTAGGGTGTCGTTTCAGGAAACACGTATAGTTTTGTAACTCTAGTGCTCAACTCGAGCAGAGGAATCTGCTTAAGTGGATGAAAAGCACAGCTTTACCTAGGAAATGTTTGCGCACTTCAGCGAACACGTTTTATAGGTAGATCTTAAGCTGAGTTGAGCAGGTTGAGAGATGAGGTCTTTTTACAACTTGTTTTGAAAGATCTGTAGAGAGACATAAATATATAAAAGATTTCATGAACTGCCAATCCATCAACACTAAGCATAGAGACACTCTTGCTGAAAATTACACGACGAAATTCCGTGTGTTTATGTTTACTACTAAAATTACGCGTCGAAATTTCGGCCTGATGTGCCATTTCATAGGTAATTTAAAAAGCATCGCAAGCGTAAACATTTCATACACTATAAAAACCTCAAAGAAACAGTAACAGTCCATCCAATTAAATCGAACAGCGAAACAAAATGCAGCTGCAAATTGTTTTATTCAACCAAAAGTAACCAAAAGACGATAATTTTATTTCATACGCCCGTCCTGTATATGTTTGTGCCAAACGCCCGCAGGTGACTGAACAACGCACACAGCAAGGCAATACGCTCCAATAGATTGAATAATTAACTTACCCGCGCGTTTTTAAAACGCACACCATAAAAATATTGCATCGGAATGAGTCATCATGAAACTACATGCGGAGTAGTTTCAATGCGAAAAATCAGGAGTATTATGTTGGCCTAACAAAACTTTCTTAAGAGATTCACATTACATTACAAAAAAAAAACAACTAAAACATTGTTTCATACATAAATTGATGCAGCCCCAGTAAGTTACAATAGTACTGGTATCAGAGCTGTCTCGCTCTTCCCTAAGTAGTAGCTTTACAATGATGAGGTTAATTAGAGTTTACAGAAAAAATTAAATAAACATTATGTTGTCAGATAGTAGAATACTCGCAAGAAAGACCACAATTAAAATTACATGTCAAAAATGCATCAAAAAGCTATGGTTGATGACTTCAAAAATTAACTCGTTTGCTATCGAACTGACCAAATTATACTGAAGCTCATTGCATTCTCCAGACCCAGATACCAACTAGAACTCCCAAACGTAGAGATCGTTCAATTAACGCGGCCAGCTGGACTGTCTACTAATTAAATGAATGACCAATTAGGTCCATAACGTCTGGCTAGGGCCGGCCATCTTGGATAATCTGCTTCGGTAGTTCTGATCATCACTAGATGCCCTGTGACATTAGTATCAAGCCTTCAAATTAACAGAGGATCGAATCTAGCTCGTTTCAGCCCTTGATCAGAGTAGAGCGAGATTGTCTTTCGGCGCCCTTTGATCAACGCTTTCACTTCACGGAAATTGTACTTCGGTTTCCTGTTAAGAAAAAGTTGATAAGTCAGGTTAGTTTTTAAAAAAGTCTGTAGATATACGGATTTATCTAGAAGCATTTTTCAGCGTCATTCAAAGAATTAAAAAAATCTGATCTGGCAACACTGGTCCCGCGCCTCTCAAACGGCGCCATCAAAATTTTGTTTTGCTCTAGAAATTGTTTTTCGCATTTGACTTTTTGCCGCCCCTTGCGATCTGGGGCCTAGAGCAACCGCTCCTCTCGCTCTAAGCCATGGCTGGCGCTGAGGATAGCACTATTTTTTTACTATTAGGAGGTAATGGAGTGTTAAAGGAGCTCATATCTTCTATAAGAACCTGTGGGGTAATTGAGTAACACAGTTACTTACAATGGCAATGCCTTTCATTTTGACATTTCAACAACATTAATTGCGTCATTGACGTTGTCCAGCAGACGAATTTTTCAAACTAATGAAGCAATGGAATTGCAATTTCCTTCAAAAATCCTTCAGATTGTGATTGAAACTGTGTTACCCAATTGGGGTGCTTGTAAAAATAATGTTATAAAAACTCATGTCAAACATTGAGTCAAGGAGCTTTAAACTCAATTTTTTTCCAATATTGGTGGCCGATTCCAGAATATTAAGTTCAGGATTTGAAACGACATCTTTGTTCATTTTAATTCAGTGATGATCAAGAATATCTTCAGAAGAATAACTCACCGAAACTCACAATTGTCGAAAATGTGATCACATAGTGCGAAGTCTTGAACTACTGAATATTATTTCCGTTATGATAACAGTCAAAAGCACGCACCAAGTAACTGCGTGCATTCACTGAATTCTATACGTGGGAACGTTAACAGGGAGTAGTAACAAGTACATAACATCATTCCACCATTTGTTTTTCAACACAAAACAAACGAAGCCCCGCAGTTTTGATAGATATTTTCACCAATCAATCTAAATGTTTGATAAAAAACGTTAGATAAATGTTACAACTTGGGCTCCCGTTATTTAAAGAGGAATAGATTTTAAATTTTATTTCGATGTAAAAATATAGCTAGTTGTTCACACTATTCAGATCCTTTTATGTTAATTTTAACATCGCCACCACCACCACCACCACCATCACCACCATCGCTTGCACATAGCATAACCAGCCTATAATGTTCCCACTGCTGGGATATAGGCCTCCTCTCTTCGAGAGGGAGTGGGCTGTAATCTACCAAGCCGGCCCAGTGCTGGTTTTTGGTTCTAGGACATGCCAGTTTCCTCACGATGTTTTCCTTCACTGTTTTGAGAGCAGTGGTGATGAAATTATTTACACAAAGTAAAGCGCCTGCCTGGGTTCGAACCCAGAACCTGCAACTCATAAGTTGGGCCCACTGCTCTCTATACTTACTTGCACTGATCACCTCAAATTGCCTGAAACGAATGGCTTCAAAGGTTACGAAATTAGTAGTTGCTGTCAGTAGCTCAATCGGTTCTTATAGGTATTATGATGAGGATCGAGCAATGTTGTGGAAAACTGTATTGTAGGTACACACTGATTACCATACTGTGTTGAATGAAGCCTTGATGAACATTCGCAGCTCAATTAATCAAAACTGTTTAATGAATGTAAGTCATTTCATATTTCCCCATCATTATTTGCAACGCAAAATATTCCGAAGCATGAATATAATATAAATGGAAATTCCGAACTGCAGTGCCAACGAGCGAAGAGGATCAACGATGGCCATAAAAAAAAAACGAGCGAGCCTTAGTGAAGGCGCACATGATGTGTAAACATCTGACATCTTGGCTGACAGTACCAACCTCTCGGAAAATGGGTTGGTACCATCTGACGGCCAAATCTAGCACCGCGCGCGCTTGGTCAAATCAAATAGCGCGCGCTTCCGCGGCTTCCTGTTACACACTTCCGTCCCTTTTCAGTAAAACACTTCCACAGATTGCAGGAAAGCGAGAGGAAAGCTGTTATACATCAAAAATACGTGTGTACCGTACACGTTATATGTGAAACTATAGATATAAAGCCATAATTACATTACGAAATTAGTGACAATTATAGGCCGAGTTTTTCGTACAAGTGTGCAAGCGGCAGTGCTTGCCCGCGTGAACCAACGAAAATTTCGCCCAATATAGTAATGTAACTTTGCCTTAAAGAATAACAGAGATTTAGTGTGAGAGATTTAGAGCTCGTGGCTAAGTAATAACTGCTGCACTGGTCGATCCGTCAGGTTAAGCTACGCTTGCCGGGGTGGATCTGTGGATGGGTGACCATCTTTACATCCCGAGACTCCTCCGTACCTCGGAAAGTACGTTACGCCGTTGGTGCCAGCCATGGGCGTGCACAGACATTTCAGACAGGGACCCATGCACGGCTGAAATAAAAATAAAACTTACTTGCTTCGGTCGGTGGCCCACCGACCGCACGGCGCGCGGCGGCGCCGGCGGCGGCGGCTTCGCATGATGTTTGTTTGCGACCACCACGGACATCGAATAATAACACTAATAGGAACCACACAACCAGGACAACCTTGACCTGGCTATTCAAACTAGTCTCTATTGTATCTTTGCTGGGGTGGATCTGTGGATGGGTGACCATCTTTACATACCGAGACTCCTCCGTGCCTCGGAAAGTACGTTAAGCCGTTGGTCTCGGCTGTCATTCATGGATCTTTGACTGTAGTTAAGGGTCGTCAGAAGCCCGAAAGTCTGACAACCAGTTTTATCAAGGGGTATCGTATTACCCAGTTACGGTTGTGGAGGTCAGATAGGCAGTCGCTCTGTCGTAGCTCAATCCAGTTAGACTGGAAGCCGACCCCCATAAAGTTGGGAAAAAGCTAGGCAGATTGATTTAGTGTAAGAGACAGAGAGAGTTTTATCATTCTTCTCTTTCATGTAACGAAATGTGCCTTTTCTAAACGTGACGCGTCCTTGTTTCACTCTCAATTCTCGTCCAATTATCGAACCGCCGCTTAAGAAATTTTACTTCTATAAATAAAACAAAAACTTTAAAATCAAGTGAAAGTAACTGAATCATTGATTTTGTCAAAGTTGTTAACGAACACGGAACCTAATTGGCAGCTTGACCATCGACACAAACAGCCGAGACGTGGCAGAGAATCTAAATCAGGGTTAGAGTATCATGGAAAAACGTCTTGATTACGGCTAAATTAAATTTAATTTGTCGCGCGAGATGCTCCGCCTCCGGTCGCTCTAATGAGTTCCCAACTTTCCCTCTTTGTGAGATTAAGCCCAAAATTCAAAAAAACTTCAGCGTCGACCGGTCCCATGGCGCATGTTGTTTGACATACATAATATCTGGCGTCCTTGCCTGCCCCCGACAAGTTTTACGAGTACGTTCTTTCTACAGCTGTTTGCTTAAGTATGCTCGGTGGAATTAAAACTTAGAAGAAGTTTGTTTAGCTGAAGTGATGTCCTTAACTCATGCAACGAACGTTTTTTATAATTTATACAGGATGCCCCTTGCGTTGAAATTTTTCTTCGGTTATTTAATAAAAAATCTGCTGTTCCATACATTTTAACCGGGTAGGTATTGCACATTTCTATGAAACAGCAGATTTTTTTTTAATAAGCCAAGAAAAAAATTTACGCCTCCTGCGTAAAAAAAAATCAGAATCATGTATTGAAACCATGGTAAAAGTTTTCGTGTCGATATCCCTGCCACCCAGTAGATAGGTAGAGGCCGTGTGTTTATTTTGTTTTTCATGAAATATTAACTAATTTTTACCCGACTGCCAAGGAAGGGTTATGTTTTTCGCGCCTATCTTCTATGTATGTATATTTGTAAATATCTTTATTACCTCCTATCTTCCAAACGGCTGGATGGATTTCGACAGTTAAAGTATCGTTTTATTCGTCTTAAAACTCCAAGTATCCATAGTGTTCGAAAAAAATAATGGTGAATGTTAGATGCGAAATAGAAAAAATATTAGCAAACCTATCGAGTAGGGTAACAAAATAAACAATATTAAAAGGGGATTACAAAAATATATATAAGTTATACTCGTATGTTAAAATTTTATTAGAAATAATAAATTGATTTTAAAAGTATTTGATAGCGTAAAAATGAGCCATGTTTATTTCGGACCAGTTTTTCTTTATAAGAGTGTACACTAAAAAGTCTAAAATAAAATAAAAAATCTAAAATATCAAAAAATCTTTTCAGTTATGTGAATTTGCAGTCCGGTGTTTGTTTTCTTTTATTATTTATTTTATTGTTTCGGTTCGTTTATAAGTATCTCACATAATAAAACACAAATAAATAAAAATGATAATATAATAAAATCTTAACCGAAACTGAGATATTTTCATTTTCAAAACGGAACAATATCGTTCATACGCATACTCAACCATATTAAATTAGGAACTTACATTTAATTCTAGCTGCGAGAAACTCATTGAACCAAAACTGCGTCTGCTGCGCTCAATATTGTTGGAGCAATAACTTTGAAAATACAGTTAAACTGACAAAATTTATAGCAACGACGCTGCCACAAATAAATATGGAAACATTCTCTGCAGATGACAACTGCGAAGTCAATGTATACTTAATTAAACACCAAGGGAAAATACATCGAGCTACAAGCTTTGTTTTACTATAAATCAGAAATGAGATTAACAAAATTACAACAGAATGTTTTAAAATCCTTCAAGCGAGGAAAATATTTAACGTAACAGGGAAATTTCATTAAGCTGGTACTAATTAAAGAGCAGTATTGTGGAGGAAATTCGGCGGCAGAACGTTAATGTGGCTTGTACAAATTATATCTGCTAGTTAACACGTACATGAAACATGTGCAGATATTGTTGCGGATTAGCGGTAAAATTATCCTTTCTAATAAGAATAAATGGAGCTCCGTATATGAGTTCAAGTACAAACTTGGGATAATCATTTATTATAAACTAACTTTGTAATGAAGTTGTTGAACTTTGCTAATCAATCAATTTTAATGAAAAACCGCACCCAACTTCCAGTTCTGATGTTCTTAATAAAGCTATAGGGCTATAAAATGTCTAGATAAACCCGTATTTGGCTCGTTCGGGTTTTACGATGCGATCACCGTTCACGAGGGAAAGGTGAACGAATGATGTAACAGAAACTGAGCAAACAATAAGAAAAGAGCTCTATTTCGCATGGCGGCGAAATATTGTCCCTAAATGTCGTAGATCCCAGTACAAATAATACTTTACCGGGGCATATCCTCACGTACCCTCGCAGGGCATCTTCGACAGGCTTGTCTAGTTAAGCCTCACATATTTACTGATATTGATACAGGGAACAACCCGCCAAGATGACAATTACTTGCCTCGATAGCTGAGTCGAATCGCACTGGATATGACATGATAAGCAAATTATACTCCTCTTTAGACATATAGCTGTGCGTGACTTTAATATTATGTTTTACCCAATAAAATATTCTGATAGTTCAATGACAGATAAATATACAGAACATGAACATATCTTTCGTAGCACCTTGGCTCTTGCCAACATTATAACAATACCAACAAAAGATTCACCTACGAGTCTCTTTAGCTACGCGCTACGAGCAGCTACGAGAGTGCTACGACGCGCTGGACTGCTACAAACCTATGTATAAATTACTTTCAACGGTTACAAGTGTTACAACTTTCACCCTCGTGTTATGTGTGCACTAAGTATACTACTCGTTGTAACATAATGGCAATATTTATGGAGTGAAAAACAGTTACGGAATTTAGTTAGAAACTCATTTAGATGGTAGATTAAAAGTCAGTTAAGCCTAAATCACCCGTTGGCGCGAAACTGTTGGGGTGCGAAAAAGTTATTTAGAGGTTTCAACCAAACACTAATTTGCGTGCGAACAGAGCAGTTTAGCAAACCGCATCGGCTATTAAATAAAGTAAACGACATTAATGGTGGACCTTTCTAGTGGCTTCATATCTGTGGCACACGACAAAACCGCTGAATTTCCCAGGAGCGCTATCCACAACATACAGTGAAGAAGAATAACCGGAGTGAATGCAAAATGAAAATTATCATACAAATTCGCCATCTTATATGAACCACCGTATTACTGTCACAGTATAAGTATGCAAAAATATGTAAGGAGAGCGCGGTTGCTTTTACGGGGCGGCGAAAATACGCGACTGAATATTGGCTACGTATTCGTGCGCGTAAATTTTCAGCACTTGTAATTTGCATCCGTAAAATAAATAATTGTGGGACGTCTTTGTTGGGACTTCGATGTCTCAGGGGCTTTGTGTCGTTTGTCGCGGAATTGTCGGCTGATGTATGGAAATTGTGTCGAATATTTTTTGTGTATCCTTGTAAGCGTTGAGTTTGTTTGAAAGGGCTTTATTATTTTTGAAGCGCATATTTAAGAGAGGCGACGATAATAAATGCGGAGATTTCATATGGATGATATAGAATCTTTACAATAATTACTGATCTTTATAGAGACGTCGATCATAAATGCGGAGATCTTTTATAATTATTGTAAAAGATCTCCGCATTTATGATCAATGTCTCTTTATAGATCAGTAGGTAATTAGTAGATATAGAAGATACATGTCATATTAAGTTAGTAAGATACTTACATAGATGTTTGGGTAAGCACCGTATCTCAAATTTTTTTAACGCAATAACAAAACGTGTTATACTTTATTATCTACTAGCTTCAACTATCTTTAATATCTGTATAAATTATAGCCTATGTTACTCAGAGATAATATGACATTCTACTGATGAAAGAATTTAGAAATATAATCGGTCCAGTTGTTTTTGAGTTTATTCATTACAAACAATTAAACAAATCTTTTCTCTTTATAATATTACTGTAGATAGGTACTCGCACAAGGTTCTATCTATACTAATATTGTTTGTTTTTAGGGGTTAATCTCCGGAACTACCAGCCGGATTTGAAAAAAATATTTTGCATGGGATAGTTCAATACTTCAGGAAGGTTTTCGAAGTCGCAAGATTCGGTAGGCCGGGGAAATTAGGTTTATACCCTGCACTAAATCCTAACAGCGATTTTTTTCCTGAATCGTGTTTTTTAACTTAGCTCTTCAAATAATATAAAAAAAAATAACATTTTCCTGGACCGTATCAAGGTAAAAAAAACAAAAACGTTATACGAAAAAAAAATTGGTTATATTATGTAAACAATTCGTAAAACTAATATATTTTTCTTTATTCAATTAATTTTCCATCATTTTGGTTTGTTTTTTTGATAAAATCGTAACCAGCAGTAACGAAGATATCAGAGTTAGTGCAAGCGGTACATAATGCCGAATTGAGTTTTCAAATTTAATATATTATGTAAGCTGTTTTTCTTGCAACTAACAATTTTCTCGCTGTAGTGAGGTAAAAAGTTATGTGTTTCGCTCGGCAGCAAAGTTATTCTGCGTCTCGTACCTTTGAAAACCTCGCTGCGCTCAGAATTCTATATTTGAACCGCTCGCTACGCTTGTGGTTCAATCCTAAAATCCTTCACTTTCTCAGGTTTAAATAAATTAAATTTAAATAACTATTAGTTCAAGAACCACGTTACAAAAATCTACTTCATCATAAAAATATGAATTAAACATAGGTACAAGTTTATAAAGTCAGAGTACCCTTATTTTAATAGCCAAAGTAAGCATTGGTAGGTACTTGCGAGTGTGCATCGAACAGCATCGAATAAGCGATGAGGTCGAGTGCGGCGACACAGTCTCTTGACGCCGAGTGAGGGAAATGAGCAGAAAACATCGATAGTTGCCGGCCCGCTGAGCACAGCAAACGTAATATCCAGCCCCGCAAATAAGCAGGTAGATATACCTATTTTCTTTAAGGCGAAAGCGTCAAGGTAGCCCGCGACATTCAAATGTTCTTAAGTTTTTTGTAATTTGCAGTTCGGTCTGGGCGGACCGGGAGAGCGTGTCAGAGTCTTACTGACTAAAACCCACCCGTGTTCCTTCAGTTGCCTGTACGTTGCCAGGGGCCACGGTATCCCTTTCGGATTTTCCCGTGACCCCGGCAGGCATAGGTCCTAGTAGAACCCTTCAGTTGTGCTGACATCTCTTTGAGGAGCGCGTGGAACACAACGCGCCGTCGACCCTGGTCCTTATCGGACGCCGAGCTCCGCCCGCAAGACCGCGCCTACGGTGGCCGGAAATCGGCTTGGGATTCCCGACGGCCAGGGCGTCTCCTGTGGCGGCTAGGGGCGTGAGGGCGCGAAATTTGCCTCTCCCTCACGCGCTCCGCCTACTCCTTCGCGAGCATTACTGCTTTGCAGAAGGAGGTGACGGCTTCCCATGCCCTCTCGGTTCGTACCATGGCCTGGACCAGTAGCGCATCACCCTTAAGTACGAGTATCTACAGATCTAAAATAAGAAGCCTTAGTCAGGCAGTTGTTGAACCGAGATATTCATTCTGATAAATTATTTAGCCAGTTAACTATTAACTTATTCCAACTACTAAAGCAGTCAGGATTGCGTACCTAACTCATGAGGCCAGCATTTAAAATAACATCGGCTATTCGCACGGTTGCTTCCGCCGTGCTGATCAATTAATTAGCCAGCCGGAGCCAAAATACGCTTGATAAAATACTCAACGACTTTAAACAGGATTTAGTACGCCTGCCTATTTTAGAACAACTCATTAATGTATGAAAATGTTAGTTGTTGGAGTGTAATAGGGTGTCTCAAGTGAAAAGGGTGCTTGAGGCGAGTGAATCGGTTTTTTAATGGTAGCGTAACGGTTAGGTTGGTAAAAGCATTTACGAATAAAAAAGTTGCAGGTTAGGCGCGGGACATACACAAATGGCGAGTGGCGCGGCCGTGGCAACGGTGTGCCGCGGGCGTTGCGCCATCCGTTTCATATTTCTTACAAAATGTATAAGAACGACGTGGCGTGGAACATAGACAGTACGCCCGCCCCGAACTCTCGTCGCCTCGCCCGCGCCACACCTCTTGTGTAGGTATGTTCCGCGCCATGTCGTTCCCATACATTGTGGTCGAGGCCTATATGACGGACAGGGCCGTCATCTACCCCGTTCACCAGGGAGAATGTAACCAGCGAGAGATGTCGTGCGGTGTCCCACAGGGATCGGTCCTGAGGCTGCATCTGTGGGATATCGGATACGACTGGGTGCTGCGCACCGACCTCCCTAACGGCGTCAGCGTGGTTTACTACGCTGACAACACGTTAGTCCTGCCCCAGGGGAGGTCGCACCAGGCTGCTATGAAGCGGCTCTTGCCCAATCTAGGGGTTCCGAACGCCTCCTGCCGGCGGCTCTACGAGGGGGTCGTGCGGTCAATGGCCGGTACGGGTCACCGGTGTGGGCGCGCTCTTTGAAGCGGCAGGCAGGTCGGGCGTTTATACGCATCCCAAAGGGCCATCCGACTGGTCCGGGGATACCGCAAGGTCTCCGGTGAGGCGGCGAGCCTCCTTGCCGGATTGCCACCATAGGCTCTGGAGGCAAAAGTTTTTTTTTTTTTTTTTTTTTGGGTGGGAAATCATGAAATGACTCCTCCCGCTCTGGGCGGAGCGAGAGGGAGTGTCAGACTTTTACTGACTAAAACCCACCCGTGTTCCTTCCGTTGCCTGTGTGCCGGGGCCGCGATATCCCTTTCGGACCAACTCGCAACCCTGGCAGGAAGTCCCCTCTTCGAGGAGTAGCTAGAGACGCGCCATGGCGTCCCGACTTTCCGCCTGACGCAAGTCATCACTGGACGCGGTTGTTTCGGGAGGTTCCTGTTCCGGATAAGACGGGATGAAACGCCCGGGTGACACCATCGTGTGGATCGCCCGGAGGACACGGTGGAAGTCTGCCCGGCTTGGGCGGGACACCGCCGTGTCTTTGTGGAGGCGATCAGCGGCGGTGTCCTCTCGAGTCCGGCCCTGGTCCAGGCCATGGTACGGAACGAGAGGGCATGGGAAGCCGTCACCTCCTTCTGCGAAGCATTAATGCTCGCGAAGGAGGAAGCGGGACGCGTGAGGGAAAGGAAAATTTCGCGCCCTCACGCCCCTAGCCGCCGCAGGAGACGCCCCGGGCGTCGGGAATCGCAGCCCGATTCCCGGCCACCGTAGGTGCGGGTTTGCGGACGGTGAGCAATGGGTAGCTCGCCGTCCGATAAGGACCAGGCCCGGGACTATGGCGCGTTGTGTTCCACACGCGCCTCAGAGAGAAGTCAGCACAACTGACTGAGTCCGCTATGACCGACGCCTACCGGGGTCGCGGGAAAGGGATCCCTAAGGGATACCGTAGCCCCTGGCAACGTACAGGCAACTGAAGGAACACGGGCGGGCTTGACACGTCCTCCCGCTCCGCCTAGAGCGGGAGAAGTTATTTGATAAATTACCACCCAAAAAAAAAAAATTGGCTACCGTCGCGTCTTATTTAAAAGCAATCGTCGCGCAATTACTCGATTGTCGGCGGTCGCATGCATCTGACTTCTTGGTAACAAAAAAAAACGGACAGCGCCCTCTGTCGTCGCGACCACGCGTTCAGGTTCGCAGAACAAAAAGTTCGAACGATCGTGTATTCGCGCGACGATCGCTTTTATAAATAGGACCCGGGATCTCAGTACAGGATTTGAGCCATTTAGGAATTCAGATTCCTACTGTGCGCCAATCCGTATACAAAACTAAAAAAGAATTCTAAATATACGGCTCGTAATTATTTATGGTAGGCTTCGATCAAGAATAGGTAGGTCCTCTCTAGCTAGATCACGATATACTCATAACTCAACTGGACAAGACTGATAGTACCTACTGGAGGAACTTAAAAAATATTTAAATATTTTAAATATCAACAACTTTTATTATCATCCTTAAGCTTTAAAGTGCAAATTTTTGTTAGTCAGGTGTCCCCCCCCTTGCCAGCTAAATGGTTGTACTTGGAATTGTGAAAAAATCACAACAGTACTCGTAGTATGTATGTATATCAATCTGCCTAGCCTTTTCCTAACTATGTTGGGGTCGGCTTCCAGTCTAACCGGATGCACCTGAATACCAGTATTTTACATGGAGCGACTGCCTGCCTATCTGACCTCCACAACCCAGTAACTGGGTAATACGATACCCCTTGGTAAGACTGGTGTCAGACTTTCGGGCTTCTGACGACTCGTAACGACTGTCAAAGATCCACGAATGACGGCCGGGACCAACGGCATAACGTGCTTTCCGAGGCACGGAGGATTCTTGGTATGTAAAGATGGTCACCCATCCACTGACCAACCCCGGCAAGCGTAGCTTAACCTGATGGATCGACCAGTGCGGCTGTTTACTTAGCCACGAGCTCCTCTAGTAGTATGAAGTTAAAAGGAAAACTATACCAGCTAAGTAGGCTTTACAAAACAAAATTTAATTGATACGAGTATGCTTGCAAATTTTATGTTTAGCACTGTCTATCGTCTGAGAAAATATAAAAAACAAATTCGCTTGAGGAGATCGATTGTAAAGTGTTGAGTGAAGATTTCGTAACAAAATTATACCTATTATATTTCTTTGAAAAGAACAAACTAATTTGTAGAGCGAGACAAAGGACTACGATCACAAGAAAAAAACTAAAGAATTCGAAAATAATATTTATTTTTATTAGAATAGCTGTCGTTACATAGTTAATACATTATTGTACAGTCAACATCAAAAGTTATTGACCACATTTAGATTTTCAAAATCGCTTTATAGTGAAGTGCTAATAGTGCATACGGTGTACAGCGATTTTGAAAATCTAAATGTGTTCATCAACTTTTGATGCTGACTGTACTTGGCAGATCAACTTTATATGAACACGATAAAGTTAGAATGTAATATTATTGCTTTTACACCTAGCGAACAACATAGATATATTTTCTTATATTGTTTAGTAAGTACCAATCACTTACTATAGGTTAGAAGAAATGCAGTGTATTTATTGCTACAAAAGAATATTGTAATCTTTATCCAGTAATAATACCAGCCTATTATTGTCGCTAATAGGGAATATGCATGAGATTCAAATAAGGGTCAAATATTTTTTTTATAAACTATATTACTTCAGAATTATGCCTCCATCAATATATTTTATTATAATTTAATAATGAGCAAGAAATTATTTTTTTTAAAGTGCAAAAAAACTGTGGGAAATTCAAATACTTGAAAAGCGACGCTATTGGTCAAAGCGAATGTGACGTAACAATCTATGACAACAATGTAATGTCAATGTGTTTTGTAGGAGTTTTGCGATTCAGTCAGTTTTATCGTGATTATAGTACACATTTAGAAGTAATACATTTGTTTTGTAAGAAATACACGAAAGACTCTTTCGAAAATGACTGAAAGCGGTTTTGTGAAAGCCCAATCGGATAGTTTGCCGAAAGTTGATGTGTTCATGATGACCACATTTTTACATCAAATACCGATTTCACGTCTGTTGAAATCAAAGGAGTGAAAGCTTTAAGATAATTAAGTATAACATATAATGTTTATTTTATCTTCCACACCTTTTCCGGAATAATTTAGTTTTAAAAAGCATCATAACCTAAAACAAATAAAATAACATAGCTTCGCAAAATATCGAAATCTAGATTGTGTTAAGTATAGAATGTTGTCATAATACTAGGATATTGAAAACAAGTTGATGGAGATAGCATGTTTCTTTTCATAATTTTACACCACTCTCTCCGAAGTCCGAACTTCTCAGGACAAAAAAAAACACTTGGTCGGGTGCATTACTTATTGTATTTCTGCACTTAGTCACACAGTATTTGTATGTCGGTTTTTTGCATTGTTCTATAGAGGGAGAAGTTGGTTCCATGATGATGTATTTGTCGAAAATAGAAAACACTGTATATTTGCAGCAGAGCATAATACTTCTTCAACATAACCTCAACATTTGACATTTGTTTGTTTGTTGTCATAGACTGTGACGTCAGCACACCAAGCGCGCCAAAATGGCGTTTAAATAGCCCGGGTCGGATGGTTATTTTTAACTTTTTTTAAAAGTACTTTCAATTGCTTTTTTGGTGTTGAATTTTTAGCGACAAGGTTGGATAGTAATAAAACAATGTATTGAGAAGGAAGAAAGGAAAATGAATATCCTCGTTTATTGATAGCCTAACTATATACAAAATTACTTAGGTACAAGTAGTGGACATTAGTTAAAAAACATTATTTATTAACAGCCAATCAGAACACAGTTAAAATATTACTACAATAATCAGCGCGCGGTGCGCGCCCTCTGCCAACAGTCGAACTAACCACTAAACGCTCGAAGTTATAAATATAGGTACCGGCACTCGCTCCTACAGTTCAGTGTAGCTGCGAGCGCGCTGCTATGCGCATACGCGCTGCTACAGTGCTCCCCTTCAAGTGAAACGTACCGGTCGCCTTATGACACGACCCGAGTGCGATGTACGTTCTGTTGTGATGTTTACAGGAACAGTGTTCTTCGCAGCAGGACTGGAGCTTAGAGGTGTTGCGTCACATGCGTCGTCAGTGCATGGCATGGAGAACGCAGGCTTGAGGCGGTCAACTGATATAACTGCTTGCCTTCCCGGTAGTTGAACAGTGAACGTTTTGTTGCTTCGGCTGAGCACTGGATAGGGTCCGTTGTATGGTGGTTGCAGTGGTTTCTTGACTGCATCAGTTCGTACGAATACTTCCTTGCAGGTCTGTAAGCTTTGAGGTACGAATATCCCTCTTCTGCTACTGGTGCGTGAGCGTGACTGTGTTGCTGCTTGGCGAAAAGTGCTAATTGCTGATCGTAGCTTTTCAACGTAACTGTAGTCCATAGAATCTGGCTTCGACGGCACGAAAAAATCTCCTGGCAGTGTGAGAGCGTGACCGTAGGTAAGCTGTGCAGCACTGACTCCACTGTCACTTCGCGTTGCGGCTCGTAGTCCTAGCAACACTGTAGGCAGCTCCTCAATCCAACTGCTCGTGCTCAGACGTGCTATTAATGCAGACTTCATGCAGCGGTGCCACCTTTCAATCATTCCGTTGCTTTGTGGATGGTAAGGTGTTGTGTGAATGCGCTTGATCCCAAGTAGTCTTGTTAATGCGTTGAACAAATTGCCTTCAAACTGACGACCTTGGTCAGTCGTCATTCGAACTGGACATCCGAATCGTGCGATCCATCCTTCAAACACAATCTTAGCGACAGTGTCAGCTGTTATGTCTTGCGCGGCGTGTGCCTCGGGCCAGCGCGTCGCTCGGTCGATCATAGTGATGACGTAACGGTGTCCTTGAGGCGACGTACGCAGCGGGCCAACGATGTCAACATGCAAATGTTCGAAACGGTGTGATGGTTCGAAGTTTGCTACCGGTGTTGCAGTGTGCCGGTGTATCTTCGCACGCTGACATTGGATGCATGTTGTCACCCATTTCTTCACGTCAGTGTTCATAGATGGCCAGAAGTATCTTGTTTGTATTAGCTTCCTTGACGTTCGCATACCGGGATGGCTGAGGTTGTGAATTGCGTTAAATGCCTTTATGCGGAATTCCTCAGGTAAATACGGACGAATGTTTTGTGTTGATGTCTCACAATAGATAGCGTAAGTCATCCCAGGCAATGTTATCTTGCGCATCTGGATATTTGATTGACGAAGTAAATCTTGTATAGTTGCGTCCTTTTCTTGTGCGCTTGCGAGTACCGCGTAGTCGATAGGAGTGGGGCAATTAATAACTTCAATGCGCGATAAGGCGTCGGCGACAACATTATCTCGTCCGCTAATGTGACGTATGTCATTAGTAAATTCACTAATGAATAATAGCTGCCTGGTGCGGCGGGGAGTTTCTGAGTCAGATGATATTTTCTGGAGCGCAGCATATTTTTTTTAACTATTATTTGGCGATGTAAAGTATTGAATAAAAAAATAAAAAAAAATACATGCATATTCCCTATTACTGCAGGGCAAAGACCTGTTCTCATACAGAGATGGCACGAATATTGATCACCTCTGTCCAGCACCCTAATTGCATAACGCACTTTCAATCTCAATCCGAGTTTAGAAGGATATTGCTAAATCTATTGCTCATAGTTTTGACAAATTCGTTTGCTCAACAACGAAAATAACCAGCAATGTACCATCAAAGAAGTTCATCTTCTTTGATGGTACATTGCGTTATTTCGTCTATCTAACCAGTTTCAAAACAAAATCCCGTGAACAAGATGACCACATCTGTTACCGGCCCGGTGCTATAGTCGCCGAGCGCTGCAAGCAAGAATAGTCCTTACGGTGGTCAAATATGAACTTCTTCGATGGTACGTGGGTGAACTGTCAAAATGAAGCCCATTGTGATGAATTGGCATTTTATGTGTGTTTCAGAATAACCCCGCAGTATTTTAGATAAAAATTAATGCTTTTGGCTCATTATGAGATTCATTCAAAATACATGCAAATAATAGAATCAATATTAACATCGGGAATGTTTGTTAATGTTTTTTTTATACAATTTTAATAATAATATAGAATTCGATTGTTCCTGCATTTCCCCTGCCCAATATCTAAAATACTATAATAACAGTGTTACGTTTAATAAATGCAAATATACGTAAATAAACTAAATAATAAACATATAAAAATATATCAATGTAATAAAATTTCGAAAATATTCTAAGATCATGAAAATTGAATTATTTTTCACTGGAAACTTTGGTTTTGTTATTAGAAACTAAGATACTTAAAATCTAAGTTATTTGATAAAAGTATTAATGCCACACAGAGATTCTAAAATTATATGGCTAAAAAGTCCATTCAATATAAAAAGTTAGACTGTATGCAAAAGCAACTTGCATCTCTATGGAAGTTAAAAATACATGCTTTTCTTTTATAATCTGTGCTGAAGTGTTACCAGCCTCAAAATATTTGTATCACATCATATCTACTTCTTACCTTGAACATACTAGTTTTACTCATTAACATTGTTTCCTCACTTTACTTAACTATTTTAGCTGCTTAGTACATTTGTTATTATATGACTGGTTTGTAAAACTCTTTCAGGAAGAAAAGGACTCAAGCACTTCCAAATGTTCAAAGGACCAATTTTAAATCTAACCCGACGCAAAAATAAATCTTGTGGTATTGAAAAAACCTCAATAAAATTGGCGACACTCAGTGCATCGTTTGTTTTTCTCAATACTTTTTTTTTCTTAGAATGGAAGACTTCGAAATAGCTGAGATTTACTTCAACACTTAACTTTAAGCAACGTTTCTGAGCAACACAGCTTCCTAATTTAAAATTCATCATGGCGGGCGAGCGCTTCGCCGAAGTCAGTTGCTTGCGAGCCAACAAAGAGGTCGTATTTGTCAAGAATCTCTGATTTTGTGAGTTTTTCGTCAGCATCCGTGTCTGCTTCGAAGACTAGGTGTCTTGCTTCTGCTTCGGCGTGGTCGAATTCCGGGGGTGCAATCCAGTCTTTGACTTCGTTCTCGTCCATGAAGCCGTCTTTGTCAGTGTCTCTGTTGAAAAATGTTGCGTTTAGTTCAAAATTTCTTTGTAACCAATTGCTAATATTAAATTGGTAATTTAGAACCCCAGAACTCACATCAGAAAAACCGAAGCAGGTCTTCGGTTTTTCGGATTTCTATTACAAGTCTACACGTCTCGTCATCTCTTGCCTTTTTAGAACTAGGTTTAAAACGGTGTAACATAACGCATTTAAAATAAATTTGACGAGTTTCTGAATATGGTTTAATCTAACGTAGTTAATTGACTCAGGCGTAATTTTGCGGAAATCTATTATAAAATACAATAGACGACGTATATTTAGTAACCTAATTCGCTTAACTGTTCTTAAAGAGTCATAAAGAACCCTGTAAGAAATCGACATGTGTTTCACCTCCCAGCGAGGTATCATCAGGATGACGATTGACTTGTTGAGAAACCGGACCCGACGTGTGGACCCGACGTGTGGACACGTCAAGCGTAGAGAGCAGAGTATCACTCTCTCTCGTGTCGTCTGTCGAATCCCAATCGTCAAACATCTCGAATCGTCATCCTAAGGATGCCTCGTTGAGAGGTGAAACACGTGTCGATTTCTTACAGGGTTCTTTATGACTCTATAAGATCAGTTAAGCAGATTAGGTTACTAAATATACGTCGTATATTGTATTTTTTTTAATCTAACGTAACCTCTAACATCATCTTATCTGAACTCTTATCATGTAGCTCTTTTACCGTAGAAAATTAATTAAAAAATAAATAATTAGGTAGATAGATAGATAGATAGATAGATAAAACATTTATTCAGTGCATACAAAAGACACACAAAAGCACAATTAAAAGATAACAAATTACATGAATATACATAAAAACATGATGCCAATATAAAAAATATAAAAACATAAGTTTAGTACTTAAAGAAATAGAGTGACATTATGACATAGGTACTTTGTTTAAATGAAAAAAGGAAAAGCAAGGTGCGGTGTGCGTCTCAAGGTTGCACCAAATGGGAGTCCAGCTCAGCATGTGTCAGGCAAATATACCTAACGCTGATATTCTGCTAGATCCCTGCAGTGACATACGGACGTCTAGCAGACGAGATAAATAGGTATTTATTGCCTACACTACACAACTGCACACTTCAGGAAGTTACACAAATCTCGTATTACTAATCCTCTCTAACAATATTCGACCAACATCTGACCATCATTACGACAGCCCTTATTTTCTTACATAATCAGCCTGTACTCGTAATGCTCCCACTCTAAATATTTTGATTTTGATTTTGGAGGATCCTCCCTTTTCTATGGGGGATGAGTGAACTTTACACCCTGTTCCTCATACCCCTAAAGTATAGCTTTTGCGCATATTTGAGCTTTCGTGGAATAAAAAAAGCCATTAAAAGAAGAGTGTAATGTAAAGAACTTTTTACAAAAAAAAAACAACCGACTTCCGAAAAAAACACTACAAAGTGAAAAATAACTTTAATTTCGGAAGTCGGTGTCTTGGGTTTAGAATTTGCGTTTTTTGCCACCGACTTCCGAAATTAAAGTTATTTTTCACTTTGTAGTGTTTTTTTCGGAAGTCGGTTGTTTTTTTTTTTGTAAAAAGTTTTTATTTTTCACTTTTTAGTTGTGGTCCCCACACAAATTCGAATACCAGTACCTGCTATATAAATAACAGTCACAGAAAGTTACGAGTATAATCATATCATCCACATAATTAAGTGGGAAAAATACGTATTATTGAAGCTTACTCAAAAACTATCCGAGCAAAGTTAATAAAATTTATATGGGACCAATCCGGGAGCATTCCCTTTCAAACAAAAAAAGAATTTACAAAATCGGTCCACAATTGACGGAGAAATCGACGGATATACATAAAAAAAAAAAAAAAACAAACATACGCGTCGAACATATAACCTCCTCCTTTTTGGAAGTCGGTTAAAAACAGCTACTCAATGTCACCAATAAATAGGGCAATAGGAATGCATGACAACTAACTGGCCGGCCGCATTGTTCAGTGTCAATACAGTCAATGGAGCTAAATTGATATTATTGTGGTAGGAGGTTGCCGAGTGCCGCCTTCTTATTGACATGATTTGTGTATCAATGTGAATGAATGGGTTATAGCGAAAGAGCAATGAACTAGAAATATTGGGATTTCTCAAATAATGCGAATAGGGAGGAAGACAAAAAAAAAATTGTACCTAGGTCAATTAGACCTAGACGACCTAGCTTCTGACGTTTCATAAATGCCCTTGAAGGTAATGAGATAAAAAATTATGTGTCAAATATTTTTTTAATACTTAATCATTTTTTAAATTTTTTAATCACTTATGAAACGTCAGAAGCTATGTCATCTTTACAAAAGGAAAATAATATATTATATTCTTTTCCTTTTTACGTAATCAAAAGATTACGGCGATACATTGAGTTGAAATGTATGACGTCACGCCTTGGTAGATTGTTGTGACGTAGCGAGCCCCCACTCCTACCAAATTTAATGCGTTTTATCCAAGTAATTTTTTATTAACATGATAAAGCAAGAAATACATGTCTAATATTTTTTATTATCTGACTAACGGACTAAATACGACACGGTTGGCGCAGTGGCTGAGCGATCGACTGCTGCGCAACGTGTCGCGGGTTCGATCCCAGCACGGAACAAATATTTGTATGATCTGCAAGTAGTTGTTTCGGGTCTGGGTGTTAGTGTATGTGAGTTTCTATGTGTGTAAACGCACCCACGATACAAGTATTCTTAGTGTGGGGCAACGTATTTAAAAAAAAAAAAAAAAAAAATAGAACCTCTTTTTTATTATTTACTTTTAAGAATGATTTTACGAATCTGAGGACGTTTATTGCCCGTATCACTACGCTTCCGAAGAATAAACGTGTGTTCTATTCGTGCATGTTCGTACGTGTACGCACGAGTGAAATTCGTACGCATCCAAATTGCGTGCGGCCTTACGGCATGGGGTTCACAACAAAACAATAATAGTAACTGACCTGTACCCATGGAACTGCTCCCTCTCCTGCTTGACCCAGTCAGGCTCGTCTTCGTCCTCGCCGTCCTCAGGCTTGTACATGTCGCCGATGTACTCGTCCAAGGACACCTTGCCGTCCTGTAATATTGAGTAAAAGCTTTTAGTTTTATATGATCGGTAATTAGTAATATTAGGTGTAGATTCCTTTTGTAAAGATTATGAACGCAAGTTAAGTATTTACTACTAGCTTTTGACCGCGGCTTCGCTCGCGTTAATGTAGATTTTTCTGAATGAAAAGTACCCTATGTCCTTTTATGTACCCCTGACAACGATGAAAAGTACCCTATGTCCTTTTCTGTACCCCTGACAACGTGTATGCAAAATTTCATGATGATCGGTTGAGTAGTTAAGACGTGAAAGTGTTTTGGTAGGAATTTGGTAGGAGTGGGGGCTCGCTACGTCACAACAATCTACCAAGGCGTGACGTCATACATTTCAACTCAATGTATCGCCGTAATCTTTTGATTACGTAAACATTTTTTTTTTAAACTATTTTGATGTTTTTTTTTTCGTTTCTGGTGCATTAAATAGTTTGAAAAGTACAGAATTAATCTCCATTAAATTATCTATACAATGGTATATAAATTAAGTAGGTTCTATGTACTAGCAGGAGTGTAACTATAAAAACAGTTCCAGGAGGCAAAACAAATTTTTCGATCGCAGAGCAGTCTCTAATGCTTCGCATTATGAGTCGTGCAATAGATAATAAACACTCATTAAACGCAAGGTTTTTTAGGGGCATGAGGAACAGTGTGTAAAGTTCACTCATCCTCTATAGAAAAGGGAGGATCCTCCGACCAGACGGGTGTCGTGTCTGGCGGGCAACTGCCCAGAGGTTGAAGTCGGGAGCTTGTATATGTCGATCGCGCGGTAAACTCTAATTGCGCGATGCAGGATTTGTGACATGTAGCGATGTAGATGCCGCCACAGTTTCTAAGAATGATCTACAATTCTATTAAGATATATCATGTTTTTATTACCTTATCTTTATCGATGTCCTCCATAGTCTCCAGCACGACGACGTCCCTCATTTCGGAGTGGTCCTCCGGGTGAAGGAACGCAGCGAACTCCGTGCGGTTCAACGCGTCATTTTCGTCGGCGTCTGAAGAAGAAAATATCTCTTTAATAAAAATCTGAAGTTTACTGACAAAGTGACTACGCAGGGCCTTCTTAAACGCTGTGTATACAAGGTTGGAATTTTGCACAACAGTTCCATATACATAAATAACGAAGGTGAGCACAACGGAAGGATTTTTTTTTAAATTCACCCCCTAAAGTAGTTAATTAGGGTTAGCTGGCGGCTTGTACTCATATAATTACGTATGTTTGATTGCTGATCATGGTGTTGTTATTAGTAATTCACTATTTTATTCTACCTCGATGGTCCTAGTTTATCATTTATAACTTCCAGTTACAGCTGTATAGCTATATGTGGGCGGGGACGCCCTTTAAGGCCTTTATTTGGATTCTGCTTACGTTTTTTTTTTTTAAATCTCTGCCAGAGTATAGTTCTCGATGTTTTTTGGTTGGTATATTGGCGTGTGCTATCTGACATATGGCTAATAATCTATAATTTAAATTATGTTTTGTGTTGCGTAATGTAAATTATTTTGCATATTATTTTGTTTCTAACTGAAGAGATAGCTGTGCTGCTGGGGAGTTTGTTGCGCCACTTCTTCTTCCCAGCTAACGCACTAGGAAGTGGTGAAGGGTGGGCGTTTTGGGGGACTGTCTTATATAATTTTGAAGTACGAAAAGTCCTGATTCTCAGCCTAGTTTGTTTTTTATATTATTTTATGTTTACGACTTATGAGTTAGCAAAGGGAGGGTTATTCTACTAACTTACTTAGTATAATCACTACAAACTATAAAGATTTCAGATCTATTACTGCACATAAACTTATGATTACCGTACCGTAACAATAACAATTGCGACTCCTAGTTTGCCGCCTACAGTCCCAACAATGACCTATTTCCTTCAATTGACGTATTACTTCCAATAGAACAATAAGGTCTTATAATAGTTATGTAGGTATGTTTGCTACTTTATGTAAGGACTAGGACTACTATAGCACGCGTAGCCGTGACCACCATAGAAACGGGTTTTGTCGACGGAAGAATAGACAAAATGACAGATATTGATTGTGAATCTGACATTTTGTCTATTCTTCCGTCGACAAAATCCGTTTCTATTGTGTTCATGCTACGCGTGCAGGACTTGACATAATAACTGTTATGTCAAAACGAAACCAGCGGGATAATTGCGTAACACACGAGCTTTCATTTTGACAGTTCAACAACATTCATTGGGTTATTTAGTTTGTTGAGCAGACAAATTTCCTTCAAAATCATTCTGATTGTGATTAAAAGTGAGTTACGCAATTAGGGTGCAGTGTCAATAAATATGCAGCTAAAATGTGGAGATGTAGCCCGCGAAATTATTATTTTTTCACGTTTTTTACAATTAGCAGGTCAGGTAAGACAGAATTGTTCCATAAAAGATTTATTATATCTATTCTAAATCTAACTTAGAGGGATGCATTAATGGTTCTAATGATTATAATTCTGTTGTGATTTGGAAGTCGATGAAACGAAAAAGCGACAGTAAAATTAAAAGCAAAAAAACCTTTAAAAAAAACCTTTTATTTAAATGCTTTAAAAGGATTTTTTTTTTTTTTAATTGTATCTATCAAGTTATAACCTCATTATACACAATATATACGATCATAAAAGCTTGTCGCGCGATTTACTTGTGTAAATAAACTAGTACCTATTTAATTGAGTACCTTAATCTGCTAAGTTATTTTATTTTTTGCAAACCTCGCGACATGCTTTTATGATCATATAAATTGTGTATAATGAGGTTATAAGTTGATAGTTACAATTTTAAAATATATTTTTTTTGTCCTTTTAAAGCATTTAAATAAAAGCTTTTTTTTAAAGGTATTTTTGCTTTTAAGTTATTTTTTACTTTTTAGTTCTTTCTAATTATTCTCGGCAAGCCCTTTCATTTGATACCCATATTGCAGAAATGCATAAAAAATAACTATTCCGCCATCTTGGATGGTCCGCCATATTGGATTTAGAATGACGTCACATTGTTTTTCGAGTTACTCTCAACAAGCCCTTTCATTTGATACCCATATTGCAAAAGTGCATTAAAAATATCTATTCCGCCATCTTGGATGGTCCGCCATATTGGATTTAGAATGACGTCACATAATTTTTCAAGTTACTCTCAACAAGCCCTTTCATTTGATACCCATATTGTAGAAATGCATTAAAAATAACTATTGCGCCATCTTGGATGGTCCGCCATATTGTATTTAGAATGACGTCACATCGCTTATCGTGTATTGTCATCCAAACTAAACGTGTATACAAAATTTCAGCTCAATCGGTTGAAGATATCTGCTTCAAAATTGAGTAGCAAGATTCCACGCGAACAAACATACATACATGTATGTATGTATGTTTGTTCGTGTGGAATCTTGCTATTAGTACATTGCAAGTTAAATAAAAGCTTTTATTAAAAGCTTTAAAAAAGAGAAAGACACATAAATTCATAAGATTTACGTGGGAGAAAATGAGATAGGAAGCATTATACAGTGTTTCTTATATTCGTGGTTCTATTTGTGCTCTGCTTCGTACCCCCTCCACTCGTGTTTACCAAGGCATAGTGGGAGTTTGCTTGGGCCTCAGCGTTGTAAGTTTGTTAATACGTGTTTGTGCGCGCATACGTAGTACAAAGCTTGAGAAAAGGCACCACAACAACCGTGGTGACATTTTTGAAGGTCTTCTACCACGTGTGAATTGCACACATGTTTTATCTATTTCTTTATTTTATTTTATTTTGTTTTTGTTATAATTAATTTGTATTATTATCTTCCCGTGCGAGTCCCAATAAATACGTTTCTTTTCTTTCTTTCACTCTACTGGTTTTTTTCAAGGTCACCTTAGCATAATAACTTACCAGCATAGGTCCACCTCCTACGATCCCTCCTCAGCAGGCTAGTGTAAGTGAAACCTTCGCTGTTCGGCAGCTTGAGTTCCTTGGGGTCCATCTCATCCATAAAGCCGTACACGTTCTTTCTGTATTCCTAAAAAAAAAACATTTTGTTAAAATACATTTGTTTCGTATTTAAAATTAATCTCGCCGTTGTTGGTATGCGACATTATTGTTCATGGGTGGCTTATGGTGTTGACAGATAAAACAGCGACATGATAAATAGCTTTTGATAAAAGTTGTGGTTGATACAGCGATATGCTCTCTAGTTATCATATTGTAACACTCATCAACACCGGAGCTGCTATAACTAACCACCCCTCGAAGCATCGCGTACTTTTATTCTGCCATACCAATTTCAGCCTTATACAAAAGTAACTTAAAGTTTAATTTAATTTGTTATCGAAAAAATTACTTTATCGCCGATCCGATGTTCTACGCTGACCTTGAAAAGCATGCCATATTTTCTACAAATTAATTAATTTGACAATCTCCTCACCTCCCAAGCAATAACTTCATCATTGTTCGGGTTATGCTGTCTCCAGTGGCGGTCAACATCCTCAGTGATGTACCGCTTCTGGGTGTACCTGATCCAATCCTTCAGTTCCACTAGCGTCACAACGCCGTCCTTGTCTCCGTCGATCTTGTCCACGATTATTCTAGAAAGAATTAATCAAATTATTCACTGTCGCGCTTGATAATGAGGTCAGTGAACTGTGATAGATGAAGTTTTTATGTACTTTGTTATAACGTAAGATGCTCTGTGTATACGTAATTAATTATTACTACTGTGTTTGAATGCACATTCCTGAGCAGTTTCTGTTTATTATTACCAGATACACTTAAATTACAATTTGATATAGATTATTGCAAGACAATAATTTTTCAAGGTATTTTTTACTATATAATTAGTCATTTACTAAGAATTTAAGACGCATATATGCCAGTGGCCTTGAGTGCTGAGCTCACGCAACGCGTCGTGTCGTGTCGTACGTCCAGCCAGTAATGGGTCCAAATTAGACGCATTATTAAAATACATAAATCAAAAGGTATTTTAATAAAACACGTATATTAAAAGATACATAATTAAATTATCTTTAAAATGGTGAAGGTTTCAGAAAAATACGTTTGTTAGTTTTTGCGTGATCCTCCGTTTTTTATCCGCGTTAGACATAACTTTACAAATTAATGACACTATGTAATATAAACATAATCTAAAATACTCACACATTAAGTTATTAAGAAAATGCTCTTATTTAACTTTTTTTTTTCTAAACTACTTGTTTAGACGTGATCTTCAGTATAAAATCATGAAGAAAGCTTAGTGTCGCCTTAACATAAGATTATGCCTGTAATCCCCGGACGGTAAGAATTTACTTTTACTCTACATAATTTGAACATACTTATAATGTAAGTCTATATGCACCACCTTATTTAAAAGTTCTTCCCACATATTAGGCCAGGCATAAAACAAATTTTAGGTACATTACTCAATATTTAAAACTTACTCAGTACCTATGTGTTACTTAATTACAAACTTCATGTTACTACATAAATTGAAATCTGATAACGGAACATTTAACCATTTCAATAAAAAATTAAATTACATCGAGAAATTACGCATGATTATAAACTAATCAAATCTGCATGAATATACAAATTAAAAAAAATATTCATGAAAACTTAAATGAAAATCGAAAGTGGAAATATTTTTGCTGTATATAAAATCCCCAAAAAATTTTTCATCCCGGCAGATAATTATTTGGCTAAATAAAAGATAACATGAAACACCAATTTACTCATTCATTAGTGGATTTTATTTAGTCATGCATGATAGGTACTGTACTTAATCATTGTTTTAAAAATAACTAGACTGTATACACAGATGGTCTGAACTGTTATCTACTAGTTTAACCAACCCACTTTGTGTAGATGAGATCACTGACCCACTGAGATAATCTCAAGAAGCAGGAAATTGAAAGATCTGCTCTCTAACTAGAACTTACTGGCATGTTATAAATGTAATAATTTGGTTTTGTAGATATTTGATGCATAGAGTAGAAGTTACAATAGCTGGATTTGGATGATTATGGGCACTTGATTAATCGGTTGATGGAGACTGACCGAGACGCAATAATCAATCTGCCTAGCCTTTTCCCAACTATGTTGGGGTCGGCTTCCAGTCTAACCGGATGCAGCTGAATACCAGTATTTTACATGGAGCGACTGCCTATCTGACCTCCACAACCCAGTAACTGGGTAATATACGATACTCCATGGTAAGACTGGTGTCAGACTTTCGGGCTTCTGACGACTCGTAACAACTGTCAAAGATCCACGAATGACAGCCGGGACCAACGGCTTAATGTGATTTCCGAGGCACGAAGGATTCTCGGTATGTAAAGATGGTCACCCATCCACTGACCAACCCCGGCAAGCGTAGCTTAACCTGATGGATCGACCAGTGCGGCAGTTGTTACTTAGCCACGAGCTCCTCAGACGCAATAAAAGTTTTGTTATTATGCCTATGAGTGTTTAGTGTCCCTTAAAGTGTTCAGCATGTGGCGCCATGGTTTGTGGTGTGTCTTTGTTTATTATTTGGATAGCTTGCAGTGTCACAATATTGAGACGATAATGTCATGGGAATAACAACTGAATGTGTGTAAAGTGAATAACTGTCCAAACAAAATGTGACAGAACAACAGGTTACATGTGCCTCTTAACATACACATTATTTAGGTACTGGTACATAATAATATGCACAAAATTGATGTGAGGAAAGTATGATAATGAAAGGATAGTGGTCAGAAATAGGCTGGAATAATCTGATTAAACAATCAGAATATACTAGAACAAATGGGAAATAAGGTAACTTGTTTCAACTCACCCCAATCTCCTTTTGCTCTCTTCGGGAGGCAGCTGATCAAATGTCTTTGCCTGATCTTCCCCCAAAAAGGCATCATGATCAAACTGCTTGTTATGGTGTTCGTTCTTAAAATGTTCGGACTCCGAGAGACGGTCCACAATCCGCTTTGTTTCTTCAGGAGTCGGCACGCCGGCAAATACTGCCGAAACGGCCAATGCAACGAACAGTGTCCTCAGCATTTCGATCTATAAAAATACAATACAATAGAAACGTATGTTCTTTAATTGAAACACAATACAAAACTATTAAGTTTCTTAAAATAATAATAATTACAGTTTGAAATCATTGAATTAATTAAATTACCTTCTTCTATAAAACTTAGCGCTAAAATACTTACCCGTTGGATACCGCCACGTCAACACGACCACGTAAACTTCCTCGTTCCCGGAAAGATAACACAATCGGGATGAATCGGAACTGAAATCTGAATCGCGGGATCGGAGCGAGCCGGCCGGACAGGAGGAAGCACAAACAAAACGCGAGCGACGAAGGATGCTGTGCTTTACGTGCGTTCCAAAACCTAACAAAACTGTCAATGTCAATTTTAAATTAAGTCAGTTCTTTATGAATGTTTCGTTGAATTATGCAAAATCTTGTTAGTATTCTTATAAAATTGTCTTTTTTTTCTTTTTATTAAAATATAAGGGAATTTGACATTATTTGAATTAGTAATTTTAATCATTGATAGATATTTTATTTAGTTTTAGGACGGAACTGTCGATTTTGATAAAGAAAGAATAGTGTTGCTACCAAATAAACGTTTTGCTTCTGTTCGCAAAATTACTCGAATGTGACTCGATTAATAACAACATCGACTGGCGAAACATTCAGTTAAAAACATGCTGTAATATCTATTTTCTTTCAATGTTCGATACAATGTTTGACAGAAAATAGAGGTTTCAGCTTAGCTACGATAAAAGTGAATGTTTCGCCAATGCAAACACACAGTAATAATAATTTGTACGGTAATGCTTATTGAATATTGGTAATGCATTTTCATAGACGACCATAACTAGAAAACCCATTGACCACTGTTCTTTATCTACAGCACGTAGAACCTTGTTGGACAGCTTCTTCGTTCAAGTTTTTTATTTGATGTCTTTATCACTATTCTGTTTCTTTGATGACGAACAGACTAGTGATAGAGAAGTATTCGGAATCGCGTAATTTCGGCAGTTGTTGTGTGTGGATGTATAACGTTTAGTAGCGGATACTCTGACTAATGATATAACTGATGTGAAGAGGGAAAATAATATGAGGCATTTTGATCACAAATATTATAAGTATCAAACGATGAAAATCAGGCTTTCAATTGTATTTTGTAACGCATGAAAACCATTAGTTACGAAGTAAACACAATCTCGATTCCTCTATCAAAATCGATCTATTTTACTCTTTGATATTGACTGCTGTTTTTTTTCTACTCTCTAATCTTTGCTTGTCTGTGGTTATGTCATAATCGTAACTGTTGTGCTTATTTTGCCCATTTCCAAAAGAAATTTCAATTATGTTTCTAGAAATAAGTGCAGCGCATTTGTGAATGAACAATAATCGGCCGTGGCAACCGTTTATTCAGTCTATAAGTTGCTAAAACAGAATTGCAAATGTCAATATGTCAGGATCTCGGCCTTAATTTCCAACATAGAATGGTGAGAGAAATGCATGTTTAATTATATGTTAATTAATCAGATAATTACGATCAGAAGTTGAGGAATGGATTAGGGAATTGGTTTTGAAGACGTGCTCTCGAAGTGCGCAAAGATGAAAGTGAAACTAGTGGTATTGCAACGTCTGATAAATGTCGGCATTTTTAATGGATTTGTAATATGTGGTGCATTCATCTTCATTTCAGGGCGCAAATATATCACAACTAGAAAGAGATATCGGGTCAGAGCAGTTCCCACCGAATGAACATTATTTTGGTTTAGTTAATGTAAGTGGTTCATAATGTAATTTTAATATTTTCCAAGCAATTAGAGTAATTAGAAATAAAATGAATTTATTTATAGAAAAAAAGGGAAGTAATCACATTTCCGGGCTACAAAAGATATTGTCATCACAGCAAAAAATATAGTAGATAATAATATCATCAAAGTACTTCACCTTCAATGGGATTCATTATACTCAAATATTTTCACTGCACAGATTCCTAATGTCCTCGGTGAGTAATAAGGAATATGATGTACGTGAATAAGATAAGAAGTTCTTATCATTATTATCATTTTCCTACAATGATTAAATGACACAGTAGCAGATGTCCAGTTGCTATGAGATTCTAGTAAAAAATATGAAGAACTTTTTAGGTTGTAAAAGGAGCACTTCAAAACTCAATCACTGTACAAGCCTCTTTAAATTATGGAGTGGTAGTTGTGTGAATGAATAAACCTACACAATTTGATGATGATCATAATAAAACAAAATTGTTGAATGTAACTTAGTTTTTTTTTTCAGTTTGGCAATACATGTTATAGTAACTCAGTGTTGCAAGCATTGTATTTCTGCCGCCCATTCAGAGAGAAGGTGCTAGAGTATAAGGCCAAGAACAAGAGAACAAAAGAGACCCTTCTGACATGCCTCGCAGACCTATTTTATAGCATTGCTACACAGAAAAAGAAAGTAGGTTCCATAGCGCCTAAGAAGTTTATTGCTAGATTGAGAAAAGAGAAAGGTAAGATATTATATATACTTAGATATTCTGTTTCATAAATATGTTTTTCTAAAAGCAATATTTTTTTTAAATTGCATGTGCACCATACACATGATATAAGTGAAACTTCTTCAAAAATAAAGAAAATTTAGTGTGAGAGGAAAGTTATATCTTTTTTCTCTCTAATGTAACAAAATGTGCCTAAACGTGACGCGGCCTTGAAATTTCACTCTCAATTCTCGTCCAATTATCAAATTGCTGCCTAAGAAGTTTCACTTCAAAAATATTTTGTATATTTAAGCTCAAAATGTTGTCTTCTCTAAATATGTTATTGTATATTTCTGTTACAGAAGAGTTTGATAATTATATGCAACAAGATGCCCATGAATTCCTTAACTTTCTAATCAATCATATAAATGAAATTATTTTAGGTAAGTAACATTTCAATAGTAACACTGAACACATTATTGACTCACCAGCTTTACCAAAGTCAACATTTTTAATTACCTTAGATGATAAAATGACATGAATTACTGACTTGTTCAAAGTCAAATCATTTATTTCGAATAGGCAATTTTGAATGTTAAAACTTACAAGAAAATAGAATTGATTTTAGTTGTCCCTTCCAAAAGGTAGTTTAGTATTCAAATGAACGGGCAAGAAACTCCACAGTCTTTTAAAATGTGAAGACGATGTACCTAGAATAAACTTACTGTACCACAATAGGTGTCAGCAGGATTTAGGTTCAGTCTACACTGACTATCACCAGACACCATTTTGTCCAATTAGAATCTGCTTCCACTAAAAGAGACAGATTTTAAATATATTTCTCTGCATACCGCATAATAGGTGGAGATAATGTAGAATGTTGCTAGTTCCAGCATTTTAATTTAATAGGTGTTTTGGTAATTTCTTCTTGAGGTTGGGAAAAAGTATTTTTCATATTATTATAATTAATATATCAGTAATCAATGTAGTGGTACCAGTGGTTCATGACCTATGTTTAGCAAACCAGGGACTTGACCTGACCAAATCAAGTGACAGATGTTGAACTAAATCCCAAAGCGAAGTCTTTGGCACTTACAGCTCTTCCACACAATGGTGACTTAGACCACTTCACAGTTTAAAGTCCACTTCTAAAATTCAAAATACCTTGCAGCTGAACGCAATCAAAGCACACTGAAAGTACAAAAGAATGCGTCTGGCGAGAACGTCACGTGCAACGGTACCGCGCCACAGAACGCAGAGCCGACGTGGGTGCACGAGATATTCCAGGGCACGCTCACCAGCGAGACCAGGTGCCTCAACTGTGAAACTGTTAGCAGCAAGGATGAGCATTTTTTCGATTTACAGGTATGTTTTTATTTTGGTTTTCTTAGGTACAAGCCGTGTGTCCGATGGAAATATAATCGGCAAAAAAGACAAAGTTCTTCCTTAGTGCTCACTTTCGTTATTTATATGAAATCCTTAGTGCTCACTTTCGTTTTATATGGAACTTTTGTGCAAAATTTCTTGTTGCTGTGCTGTGCGTTGTTTGTCAGTGAATAAATGAAAAAAAATGAAAATGAAAAAGTGTTTATTCACAGAAATATTTTTTACAAGATATATATTACCTCTGCCAAACTGCAAAGCAGTTTGTTGGCAGATTTATTTAGTTTGAATGAATTTAAGATTTTGATTATGTAGATTTTAGTAGAGCTCTATCAAAAAAGGATAAGCATGAAATGAAATACATTATCATGGTGCGCATGGAACTCATTAAAGCATGTAGGCCCCGGCACACAGGCAACGGAAGGAACACGGGTGGGTTTTAGTCAGTAAAAGTCTGACACGCCCTCCCGCTCCGCCCAGAGCAGGAGAAGTTATTTGATTAATTTAAAAAAAAAAGGTAGTATTTGAACCACTTTATGATGGTGCGCATGGAACCCATTAAAGCGGGTAGTGTTTCTAGGCGCGGCCAGATATCCAGATATTCTCGAAACCCGCGTAAGTCTCGATCCCGGCGGGTCGCAGCTAGTAGCAGTAGATAAATATATATTTCTCAATTTCCGTAATTGCACCTGCCACTGTTTGTCTCTACATCACCCAAAGGTTGACTGGTAGAAAATGCCTATGGCATTTATTAAGTCAGCCTCTGTACATTTGTGTACTTGAGGTATTAACGCGTCACGCCCCTCGTGTGTGCTTTCAATTCAAATACTATCTACCTATTGCGCCCATAGACTTTCCATGAATATCGGTAAAATACGAAAGCAGGGTTTTGATTATGTACCTTACGTACGAATATCCATCAAATTGTTTAATCATGTTCGTCGGACACGATTACCGATTACCTTATGCGTAACAGCTATAATGTCTAATTGTTGTATTGTATCGCGTGCCGAAACAAAAATATCGTAGCGTGTTTAATTTGAAGAACTCTCGATTGCAAGCATAGGTGATGTAGGTACCTACTATAAAACTCAGCTATTATAATTTCCGGACCTATAGCGCTATCTTCTGCTTGCGAGTTTATTGCGCCACTTCTTCCCAGTGAAAGCACTAGGAAGTGGTGAAGGGCGGGCGTTTTAAGGGGACTGTCTTATGTAATTTTGACGTTCGAAAAGTGCTGATTTCAATCAGCACTTTTTCACTTAGGGGTGATTTTGCATTGATTATTTTAGAATGTAGATTTTCCCACGACCATTAATCCTCAAAACCTTAAAACCAAGCGCACATTACAGCTGCAACAGGCCGCAGCGAAACGCTTTTTCATACAAAAAATTTCAGTGCAAGCCACCTGTACCATGCGTTGGTTCATATAAAATGTACTAAAGGAGAATTTTTACAATGCGTTACATTACGGCGAGGCCCGCCCCAATTTGCGTTAGTGGTCGGTACTTAGGTATCTAAAGTAGCGGATACTCCAATGGTAACAATGTTTTACCTGCACCCTAATCGACACACGATCAATCACAATCTGTTTCATTTTGACACTTCAAAAACATTCCGTTGCTGAGCAGACAAATTTTTCGAACATATGAAGCAATGGATTAGCAATATCCTTCAAAAATGATTCAGATTATGATTGATCAAGTGGTACGCAATGAGAGTGCTGTTTCTATATGAGTGAGCGCATAAGTTAATCCTTACTAAAATTATAAATGTGAAAGTGTTTGTTACGCTTTCACGCTAAAACAGCTGAACGGATTTTAATAACTTTAGCACACGTGTGTCATGACCCGGAATAGGACATAGTATACTTTTAATCCCGGTAGTACGTTACCGTGAGAGAATTTTTATTTTACCCGTACCGATTGGTACCGAAGTTTACCGAGAATCCGAATCTTTATGTAAGCATCTTTACAAGTGCCTAGATATCCCGAAACAGTCAAAACTTTCCATCATAAGCATAATTCGTAAAAGCTCACCATATTCTTTTTCGTCGTTACAGGTGGACGTTGGGCAAAACACAAGCATAACACACTGTCTTAAATGCTTTAGCGACACTGAAACGCTTTGCAACGACAACAAATTCAAATGTGACAACTGCAGCAGCTATCAAGAAGCTCAGAAACGTATGAGAGTAAAGAAACTCCCACTCATATTAGCTCTACACCTTAAGAGATTTAAGTACATGGAACAGTATAATAGGCATATCAAGGTGTCCCATAGAGTCGTTTTTCCTTTGGAGCTGAGGTTGTTTAATACGGTGAGTTTGATTTGTTATTATTGTACCTACTGTAATTTTATTGCTCTCATTCTCAATGAGTTGGAAAGTCTTATGCGCTTACATTTCATATTTACCAGATTTAGTATGTTTATCTAATTAAAAACTCGATGCATGCATGATTTTAAGGGGTGTGTAACGTTTGATATAATAACAAAACTTCTAATGATCATATGACCTAATTTCATTTAATATAATTATTTTTTAATATAACGATCAAATGATATAATTAATTATTGATATAATTTCATTTTACCTAATTTCATATGCTATAATGAACAGTTTATATAATGCACATTTGAAATAATATTCAATTAATATAATATTTAGTTGCTATAATATTCAAAATCTATAAGTAACGTTTAATATAATTTCTACGATTCTACGATGCGATTGATATGATACGATTTTCTTCATTTCTACAATATGGCGACAACATAATTATACACCGGCTTGTAGTTAATAGGTTGAATCTGTTCCAAAACCCAATCGGGGCACCCCGACTTTACGTAGTCTTTTGGCTCCTACCCTAGAGTGTATATAAAAACCGGAGCATGCTCACCTCCGCAGCTTCGGCTCGCGCGGGTGCCTATTCTTTGTTACGTAAGGGCGAAGGGGTTGCACTTCCCGCAGCGCCGGAGACGATGCAGAAGCAACTTTAATATTTTGAGGTTAGGTTACAATATAAATTTGTTTTTCCCAAGAACGATGCGTTACTTTAGAAAATTAGTTAATATGAAAGTTAGGTCAAATGAAAATTAATTAAAAAGAGCATTATACAATTTGAAAATTATATGAAATGAACGTTATACTAAATGAGATTAGAGAAAATGAAAATTATATCAAACATAACATTAGATCAAATGAAATTAGGTTAAATGTTTTTATAGCATATGAAAATTATATCATATGAAAGTTATGTCAAAAGAAATTAGACTATCTGTTATTATAGCAAACATTACACACCCGATTTTAAGCTAGCTTTAACCACCAGTTTCAAATACTTAAAAACAAAAGGGTTCCCCAAGGTTGCATCTTTGGGCCATTATTTTTTTAAATAAGATCATGTAATTAACTAACAGGTTTTTCAAATAATTATATTAATCAGCAGATGACTGTTAAACTTCAATCAATCTTAAGGTATGAATTGTATTTTAGAAGAGAATTGTTAACTTTCTTTCCCTTAACATGTAATTCAATCAAGTCTCATAGCACAACTGAATACATATGTTATAGCATTTTCCCTTACAGTCCGACGACGCGGTGAACCCAGACAGGTTGTACGATTTAGTGGCAGTAGTGGTGCATTGTGGCTCTGGCCCAAATCGGGGACACTACATCAGTATTGTGAAGAGCCACGGTTTCTGGTTGCTATTCGACGATGATATGGTAGATGTGAGTATACACTGGGCGCTTTTTGTGATTTATGATATTTTAGACAAAATATTGATCCTATTTATTAAGTAATTATTCCAATCCCCGCTGCACGCTGCTGCTCGTCACTACTGGTTCCCATAAATTATAACCCCCAACGCAAAAAGAGGGGTGTTATAAGTTTGACCGCTATGTATGTGTGTCTGTGGCACTGTAACTCTTAAACGGGTGAACCGATATGAATGCGGTTTTTATTTGAAAGCAAGTTTTCTAGCGATGGTCCTTAGACATGTTTTATCAAAATCGGTTCAGCGTTTCAAGAATATAGGCTCTTTTCTAGTTGATGAATGGATTTGAACGTCTGGCAGGTCTGATCGATTGGAAATTTGGTATTCTGTTACTTCAATGATATTAGAAGATCATAGTAACCTGATGTTGCAGCATCACCTGGAATTCGCAGGATACCCAACTCCCTAACAACTTACAACATAGGTATCGTTTTTGGGCTCTTTGGCATGGTCTCAATGAATAGGTTATAGATACATGAACAGGGTCTAGTGATGGAGTAGGAAAGAGAAATGAGGAAATGTTTGTGTCGGGGGTTTTATAAATTTATAATTTCACTTGTCTATAGGTTTATATGAGATTACATTCCGAGAACGGCAGCACTGTCGCGGCAATAAATGTATGATTCCGAACCCCTGTGAATCACTGCCGCGTGCAGCGGGCTTCGGAATCATACCTTTAGATTTTATCTTCAGCCAAGACCAAAGTTAGACCAAGCCCCATACATTTTTGGCCAATATGCTTTGGTCTAACGCCTTAACACACTAAATAGTATACTAGCGACCCGCCCCTATCGCACGGGTACAATGTACTGATGCACACGTCAACATCCATACGGTTAAAAACAAAATGCAGTATGAAACTGCCGGATGATACCAAATTATACAGTAACAAAATATCGTTCTGATCATCGCCGTGTGAACGGGCCTTACAATAAAAAAAAAACAAGAGTGGTCTATTGTCTATGGATATGGAACAATATTTCGTTGAACTGGATAATATGGTAAAAATGGTAATTCCTTCATTTGTGGAGTTTGGACGTCCAAAAACTTTTATTAATATAGTTCATAAATTAATTTCAATATTATAATAATAATATCAGCCTGTTACTGTCCCACTGCAGGGCAAAGGCCTCTTCTCATACAGAGAAGGCACGAGCATTGATCACCACGCTTGCTCAAGACGGGTTGGTGATTTCAGACTTATATTAACTATAAGTCCAGGTTTCCTCACGATGTTTTTCCTTCACCGATGTCAATAATGTCCAAGATAAACTCAGAAAGTACATATGAATTGAAAAAATCACATTGGTACTTGCCCGGATTTGAACCCACAACCTCGTGCATGAGAGGCGAGGCCTTAACCACTGGGCCATATTGCAGTTCCTTAATAGGAAAGGTAATTTTAGAAAAACAACGCGGTCATACAGACAAACGCGAAAAGCTTTGTAATATTTAGAGGTGAATTGGATTCTCCAATTTACTCATAATTTTTTTATTATACTTCACTAAACCTTGTTTTATATCTTTACAGAAAATTGATGCCTCTGCTATAGAAGACTTCTACGGCCTAACTTCTGATATACAGAAATCTTCAGAAACAGGATATATATTATTTTATCAATCTAGAGATGCTAGTTGTTAAGTTTATTCAATTAATTTTAGTAATTTAAATTATTTAAGATAGTGATTATAATAAATCATGTTATCATGCCGCATTTGTTAAAGTTGAAAAGGCATATAATTATTGAAAAAATCGTTTAATTCCAATCATTGATTATATATATTATTCATCTTTTTAATGGTCATACAGTTGTAAATATATTTCATTTCAAAATAAAACGTTGTGATCTTTCTCCGCGTGAATTGTATTTTATTAAATTACCTGAATATCGAGAACCGCCATTCAGTATTCCAGTTCTATTAAATAATTAGCGATTAGCGTACTCAATACACATGGCATAAACCATAAATTCAACGAGAAACAAACTGGCCCCACCAACGACTGCCAAATATGAAATCTGGATTTTAATATTTTATACAAAAACTTACAATGCATTAAGGATTAGTGTGACGTGAACGTGGGATCAGTTTGTCATTGGTTTTACCTTTTGTAGAATAGCTAGAGGGTAGCAGATTGGATGCAGATTTAGAACACCAACAGAAGTTGAGTTTATTGTTTTCTCTTGCTGCAAGGGAAAGAATTACCCTGTCGTATAGTATAGATTCGAGAAAAAAATCTATCCGTTTTGCTGCCTACACAAGACCTGACTACTAGACTACCGAAATCTTGAACTTGTTATTCTAGCTAGGAGTTAATAGGAGGAATGTGAAAAAGTAATATGATGTTATTACTAGAAACTAAAGTTAAATACATCCTGGGAATCGAACCTAGGATGTTTTGTGATAAAATATTGAGAATAGTCGACCTCGTAATTGATTTATCACCATGGTTGAATGTCACTTCACATTGTATAGCTTGTCCACTCTGAAATGACGCGCCCCACTACAGCTTTTACGCACACGGTGCCTAATGCGGGATTCCACGAGTAATGCCTGTAGTGGGGCGCGTCATTTCAGAGTGGACAAGCTATACATGACAGTGCTTGAGGCCTAAAATGGTCACTAGCAATTCTACTAAAGCGATTCATTTCCTCCAATAAGGCAATGTTTACACCAAAACATATGATTCAGATATAAATTGAATTGAGATATTATTCAGCTAATATGTCACCATTTCAAAAAAAAATCGAGGAATTGCTGGGAATTCAGGAAATTAATAGCTTTTAGCAGAATTGCTAAAGTGGCCGTTTTAGACCCCCTTGCCTTGCACGTCATAAACGTCGTTTTTACTAAAACTGCTCAATTAAAATTGAACCATGAACCTGGTTTATCTATAAGCCGGGTTCAATTTTAACAAAAAAATATTTTAATTTGATTGAAAGTCTGTTTTTTTGAAAGACAGTTTAAATTGCTTTTGACTTAGCAGTCGATCAACGTCGATTAATTTCAATTCTACCATAGTGAAGTTTTAATATTTAGTGGTAATGCCAAAGTGATAAAGTAGTTACGAGGTTGATTACAAATTTCAATTTAATAATCAAAGTGGAGTATTTTAGCGTAAATTCTATGACAATGAAAGAATAGTTTTAAAATAACTTTCATTTTTTAAAGTCCAATTTTCAAATATAGATAAATTTCACAAAATGATATTGCCAAGATTGAAGATAGGTATGAAGTATTTGCAACATGAATTGATTAAAACCTTCAGTCCTAATACTGTTAACCTCAATAAAAAGTGGAATCTAATTGGTGATGAGAGTACAAAATAAAATTCTTACATCCTTAAAAATACTTTTTATTTCCATTTTTAAGCTACAAACTCATAGGGGATGGGAGCCAGTAACACTGGTTTTTCAGTACCACTGACAATATGAGCGGGCTTGGGTCCAGCAGGTTGTCTCTTCAGGTTGGCGACCTTGCCTGCTGCCTTAGCTTCAGCCAGCAGCCTCTCGTTCTCCTTCACCCTCTTGAGGAAGTCTTGTCTGCACTTGGAGTGTGTGACGTGCTCAACACGTACATTGATGCGCTTGGGTAGAATCCTTCCACGGACACGCTTGTTCACAATGACGCCAAGAGCGTGTTGTGTGACATTGTAGACACGGCCAGTCTTTCCGTGGTAGACTTTGTGGGGCATACCCTTCTGGACTGCACCATTACCCTAAAACAATACATTATAACATGAGTAAATCTCTCTACCACCGAACCAGAAAGATGATGTGGGTTGAAAATGATGAGTATACATTTGAAAGTATTTTTAACAAACACTTATTTTGAATCACTTCACATGAGCTGATCTAGTGTCACTACACAAAGACGGCCCTCTATTTCCTCCATTTGCAAACAAATCCAAGTCAATACCTTGTTTAGAATACACAATAAGATCTCCTAGACACCAATATATTTTTTGAACTTCTTTTTATATCTGTTACTGGCAGATAAGACAACAGATCTTCATCATTCATTAGTAAGCAGAGACACTTACCTTGACGTCAACGATGTCGCCGACTTTGTACACTTTCATGTACTTGGAAAGCGGGATGGTTCCATGGGTGCGGAATCTGCGGGCAAACAAGTCCCTGGTTCCGCGACGATAACCTTTGGAGTTCGTCATTTTTGGGCCTGAAACAAAATCAGTCTTCGATCACCCGACAGTAGCACACAACACGTGGATTTCTGATTTCAACTACCAAAAGCTAGTAATATCCGAAACGGTTATTGAAATCACTACTACAATTTTTTAACGTGCTTTTACATACAATGTTTTAACTTTTATTCGTACTAAGTAATATTTAGAAATATTTTCTTGATATTCACCTTGTGTTACAAAGCTTGACGGATAAAGAAAGAGGTTATGTTTAGTGTTACTCTATGGTCGGTGTAACTACCAGAGAGTTAAAAGCTAAAAGGATGTATCCTAGTCTATGCATATTATTGGAAAATTGGAAATTGTTTTGTTGGAAATACATTTATTTATTGTTATGAGTCTTCCGAATAATATACATTAGCTATCTTGTTATTTTCTTTACATCAATCTAAATCAAATCTAAAAAAACTTAAGAGGTGTCAAGGGACATCCGGATGGAACGAAGTTCAGAGAGAGAGAGAGACAGACAGAGAAAAAATGCGCACGCCGCACGTCTTACAACTATAGCAAAAAGTGTCGTTACATCTTTTGGTCTTAATTTTTTCCGTATAGCCCCCTTTCGTAACGCGCGATAAGGAACTACATTCAAAAAAAAAAACTGGTAGCACCAAACATGTTCATTCATTCATTGTACATTATCTGTGTGATGATTCGCTTGGCGCCAATTTTTGGTTTTACTCTAAACGAATTCAGTCTTTAAATAAAATATTATAAAAATTGGTTCAAATGCATTATTAAGATTCCTGTAACTACTTAGATATAACAACTCTTAATTTTGACTTTTGTGTCTTTTTCCTCTATGGTAGATGGGCTTTATACAGTTTATTGTATTACATTACTTGACCAATAGCGTATTTGGCAAATAACGTAATTGGACAACAAACAGACGATTTGACGAACTACAGCTTTGACCAGACGAATTGCGGATTGGAAAAATATCAAACTTGACCAATGTCGTTTAACCCATGTCGTGGTACTATTGGTTTGTGGTTTAGGCAGATAGCTGCAGATAGGTATGTACTTACCATAAAATATAATTATATGAAAGAAAGTACATAACTATTCATAAAAAAAATTGCGCAAAAAAAAAAGTGAAGTCAGTTCTACTTGTACATTTTTTCTATAGATATTGTTCTGGCCCGGCTGTTAGGAACTCGAAATAAAAGTCCCTTGAATAACCAACTATTCCTTTTAATTTTTAATTTTATAGGCAAATTGCAATTTTTTTGTAGAAACGACGACCTAATAATGTGTGTTATTATTTGTGACTGTTACTGTTAAATCGTCTTAAAAATAATTACTGATTATTTTTAAGACGACATTTGCCAGCCCCCTCCCACTCGACGTCAAGGACGCATAATTCAACACAGCACAAACGTTTTTGTATTTTAATTGTTTTTATTATTGTTAAAATTAACAACACGATCTTCGTCAGACAGGCAATCGCCTATGCGGGATACAACTGCACTGAACAATACTTCATGATCAAATGAAGTACTCTCACTTCGTAGAAGAACAAACAAGTCTAAATTCGTGATTAAACTTTCCATTCTAAGATTTTATAGTCGCAGATTTAGTGTTAGCAGTTACACAGTTGTGAACAAACTAAATTATAAAACTAAACTTTAGCCCTTTTATTGCAAAACGCCAATAATTAGGTAACTACCCTCATTAGTTATCTTCTCATTAGCTAATGAAAATTTATAATTGTCACTAACTATTCTTAGAACTCATAGCACTGCTAATTAACAAATTAGCTTACTTATCAGGAAAAGTTGAATGTAATCCATAGTTGGCATTGTCGTGAGATATTGAAAATCATTAAATCACCTATAAAGACTCATTAGAAGACCTAATCAGTGTAGTTACTTAATCACTTCTTTTCGGACTCATTAGAAGAGTAAACAATTGGTAATTTGGTTGTATGAAAAGTTTTAAAACTCATGATGTGTTGATAAATATCTAGCTCAAGCATAGTTGTCTACGTGTAGGTGTACTATAAACCTCTGCCAACTCCTTCGGAAATATAGGAGTGATGCTATTTTATGTTACGTGTAGTTAAAAGTCCGTGTTCTTCAACATAAACACTAAAAGGAATCGTTTCATATGAAAAAACAAATGAAAATATTTTGACGATTTTTAAAAAAAAACGGCATGAAATTTTTCGTCAAATCCGCAACCAAAAAATTATAAATAATTAGCAATATGACCACCTCCAAGGATATTACGGTTAAACATGCCGTTTAGGAGATAATTCGATTTTTCATACTAGCTCCATACATTTTTTTCTTATAAAAATTATAACTCTTCCATTTGTGCACACATTTACTTCATATGACATTTTATAGAACAGTAATGATCAGCAGAAGTCATTTCCAGCAAAAAAAATAACATTTAAGAAATCGAGATCCTATGTCTTCTACAGCCGATTTTCGATCCACCGCGCCGTGGCTATGACCTCTTACAGATGGCACCTGCTTGTTTGAACCACTCTTTTCTTCTACCTACTCTTTTCCCAACTATATTGGGGTCGGCTTCCGGTCTAACCGGATACACCTAATTTATTTATTTGTTTTTTAATAAAACGGCCTAGGCCAATTACATTAGTTAAAGACATAGGCAAAGCCTCAAACACATGATTAAAGTACAGTAAACAAAAGTATACAACTATACGACAGTCATACGCTCATCTCACAATACTCCAGACATACAGACAAGATCTTCTTCCATTCATCCGCGAACAAATCACAGTCAGGCTTAGCGTCCAAGAGAGCGTTGAGCGCAGAGAGTGTGCGAGGGACAGGAGACTGGGCTCGAGCGACGGCGACGGTTCGACTCCTAGGCACGGCAAACAATCTATGCCTCCTGCCACGTAAATACCGGTATTTTACATGGATCAGTAAGACTAGGCGCGGTCGCAGCCTAAGATTTTGGGGGGGGGGTCACAATGGGTGCCGAGGAATATTAGGGAAATATTTAATCGATACTCTAAAAAGTTTTTGACCTTTCTAATGATGCTCACTTTTTTAATATCTGAACATTTTTTTTTGACTTCCTGATCTTTTCTCACAGTTGGTCGCAATAACTAAGCTAGGGTACCCTGACCAAACGGTCGGGTTAAAACAGTGACAAACCACGCGCGAGCCGAGCGAACGAAACGAGCGAGCGGTACCGCAGCAGTTGCCGGCGAGCGCTATAGCTTGTCTACTCTGTAATGACGCGCCCCACTATTTTTACATTCAAGTTGGTCGCAAATAGGTGGCTATTTAGTATTTTAACACGTTCACTGTCCATGACCCACCTGTGGGTCATTTTGGGTTGGAATAAGACGTCCGTGACATAACTGTGGGTCACTCTGACCGGAACGAAAAACTAAATTAGACGTGAGACATAATTTCGATATTGCGGCTGAACAGTGAACGTGTTAAGGACCCCACAATATGAATTATTTCGGGTTCGATTAAATTATGAGATGCTGCCAAATTGGTCGCTAGCTTTTTGATAAATAATAAGTATTAGGACAGAAGATTATGTAGGATGAGAAGAGCGAGCGAAGCTGACTCGATAACTTTAACACCTCGTCTTGGATAGGTAAGATTTGATTTAGATTTTCAAACAGAAATAAGAGTTATTCACACATTGTCGACTTATGCAGGAAAAGCCAAACAACTATGAAAATTAGGAGCAAGCAAAGCAAGCTCAAAAAATTTACACACTCTCGGATACGTTAGATTTTCTTTTTCTTTTGATAATTACAAAAGAACTAAGAACTTGCTTTATCGACTTATGAAGAAAAACTCAAGAATTAAGACAAGCCTCAAAATTTTAGCACCTGGTTCTGTTTTCTTAGGATTTGATTAACATTTTCACACAGAAATAGGAGTAACATTGTTGACTTATGCAGGAAAGGCCAAGCAACTATGTAAGTGTAGAACAGAAGAGCGAGCGGAGCGAGCTCAAAAATTTTGCACCCTCAGATAAAAGCTCAAGAGTAGACAAGTGAGCGAAGCGAGCCTCAAAATTTTAGCACCCCGCCTTGAATAGGTTCTGTTTTCTTAGAATTTTATTTACATTTTCAAACAGAAATAGGAGTTACATAATCGATTAATGCAGGAAAGGGCAAGCAACTATGAAAATGTAGAAATATGTAGAAATGTGTAAAAAAGGAGCAGAATATGGTATATACGGCGCCGGACACGCGGATGACTTGATGTACTTGTTTGATCCGAAGGCACTAAATATGGCTTAGGATAAAAATGGCCGAGAATTTGAACTCGTAGTCACTACGCTCTTCACGAACTTTGCTAAATACGGGTAAGAGAAAAAGGAACTAACCTTATTTAAAATCAGTGTAGTTGTGAATATGGCACATTGAGTTTTTGGTAACTTTGTAGAGCCTCTCTGTAGCACATTTAAGTACCTGTGTGTCTTTATTTTTAAAGTTTCGTACCCAAAGGGTGCCAACGAGCGCCATGGGATCTGGAGGCGAAGGTCCTCGCGCACATGTGGGAGTTGCGCGAGGAGGCGAAACGCCGGGGTATAACTCCGCTGCCGCAACAAATCGCGGCACAGCGGACAGAGCTCCGGCGGGATCTCATGGCGGCATGGAGTGTGCGATTGTCGCAACCCAGCGCTGGGCACGCCACAATTGCGGCGGTAAGTCCCCTCTTTGAGGAGTGGCTGGAGAGGCGCCACGGCGTCCTCACCTTCCGCCTGACGCAGGTCCTCACCGGACACGGTTGTTTCGGGAGGTTCAAACTCAAACTCAAAACTCAACTCAAACTCAAACTCAAAGCATTTATTTCAAATAAACCAATTACAGGCACTTTTGAATTGTCAAAGGGTCGGTCAGTCAGAAATATGAAGCTAGTTGCCCATTCCAACGCGTAGTAGGTTCCTATGGAGAAGAACGGGCAAGAAACTCCACGGACACTCTTTTAAATCAGAATATTGTTACAAAATATTGGTTACATCATTCATGTTGTAATTATACATGTGAGAACAATGTAGAGAGACGTGCACGTTAAAAGCGTCCGTAATAAAGAAAAAAACAATTCAAAAATTCAAATAAATTCAAAATAAGCCTGTTCCTGTTCAGGATCAAGCGGGAGGAAACGCCCGGGTGTCACCATTGTGTGGATCGCCCGGAGGACACGGTGGAGCATACGGTGGAGGTCTGCCCGGCTTGGGCGGAGCACCGCCGTGTCCTCACGGAGGCGATCGGCGGCGGCGATCTCTCGCGTCCGGCCCTGGTTCAGGCCATGGTTCGGAGCGAGAGTGCATGGGAGGCCGTCACCTGCTTCTGCGAAGCAGTTATGCTCGCGAAGGAGGAGGCGGAGCGCGCGAGGGAGATTGAAGCTGCACGCCCTCGCGCCCCTAGTCGCCGCAGGAGACGCCCCGGGCGTCGGGAGTCACAAGCTGACTTCCGGCCACCGTAGGCGCGGGCCTGCGGACGGTGAGCGATGGGCAGCTCGCCGTCCGATAAGGACCAGGCCCGGGTCGACGGCGCGTTGTGTTCCACGCGCGCCTCCAAGGGATGTCAGCACCAACTGACGGGGTCCGGAAGGACCAATGCCTGCTGGGGTTGCGGGTCTGTCCGAAAGGGATATCGCGGCCCCAGCACATAGGCAACGGAAGGAACACGGGTGGGTTTTAGTCAGTAAAAGTCTGACACTCCCTCTCGCTCTGCCCAGAGCGGGAGGAGTCATTTGATGATTTCCCACACAAAAAAAAAAAAAAAAGGGTGCCAACGAGACCTTATTACTAAGTCACCGCTGTCCGTCTGTCTGTCACAGGGCTGTATATTTTGTACCGTAATAGATACACTTGATAGTTTTTTTAATATGGCCGCTATTACAACAAATAATAAAAATTAAATAACCCAAAAAAAGTTAAGGCCGTCCCCATACAAAAAATGGTTTTTTTTAATATATGGCGGAAATACGGCAATGATTTGACTAATCCGCACATCAGTGCCGCCTACCGGCGCTCCACAGTGTCTATAACAAAACGCTCTGACCGGTCGGAGCTAAGCAGAGTTCGTGCGTGGCGGTCGAGCAGTAAAAACGTTTAGAAACTGTCACGCGTTCCATATAGTTGTGTTGTGTACCTACAGTGTGCAATGTCTATTGCGCGATAACCAACACTACCCACAGTACGCCCACAGTAGTTCAAAATGTTCAAATATGGCTGATAATAACAAAAGAGACACCTATCCTTTCCGTTATTATATATGTACTATTAAATATTGTACGGCGGTCTCAATCGCACACGAAGGGTGGAGCGGGAGAAGTTATTTGATAATTTCCCAGCGTAAAAAAAAAACCATGATTTTGCCCTTAGTGTGCGATTCCGACTCGTACTTGGCCGTTTTTTTAAAACCTGATGTATCTTAATTCTAATTTACGCCCAAATACCTACTAGCTAGTGTATAATTTAAGGGGTTATGAATAACTTAATTTTCGGTTTCAGGAATCCTACTCCTGATTCATCATGCAACTTAACCTGGCCTTCGTTTGAGCCAGGGACGATGAAGTACGTAGACATTGAAAATGATTTAAGTATTTTAAGTGTACATGACACTGAAACTGTCTGTACCATTCCTTTGACATAAAGCATTGGTAAAGTTACTTGTGAAGAAAATCGATGAAAAATTGTAGTATAGTAAGTACGTAAATAAAATAAAATAATAGATATACCTACATTTATTTTATAACCAACACTAACTAAAATTTGTTAATATGTATAACCATTAGGGAATAAGACTTGGTTTAAAAAAAAAAAAACAGAATATAATAAAGAAACGGAATCATAAAGAAATGGAAAAGTAGTTTTATTTATATGAAAAATAATCATTAGGACAACAATAACAACTAATGCTCGGTTCCTATAAAAAAAACGAATCGTTTTTTATTATTATTGCCAAACTGGGCATATAAATAGATTTGTAAGGTAATTATACCTGTGATAGCTACTTCCTTATGGGAGGGTCTACTATGCAAAGCTATGAGGTCTTTGCTTCATTATTAGTAAAGATGTAAGGTTCTTAATTTAAACAATAACGATTCGTAAATAATAGGAATCGACCATAATTCAGATACACATTCATTCTCGATGTGTATCACTGTTTCATTAAATTGGATTACCCTACAAGCCGTAGGTTATTAAAACCAAGTGTTGCGTTCACTCCAAAATTGTTATTATTTGAAATAAAACTTCTAATGGAAGAATAGAGCTGCTCCCAAAAGTTGTAGTTGTCATAACCATTCACACTTAAGACAGTTGCTGTAACCTCCGCCTCATTGTTTGATAGGTCCACATATTGCTTAGTGCAACTGTTAAACATCGGCCACGTTTTGTTTAAAGCTGAACTATAATAAGGGTTGCTGAAACAAACAATCTTTTCTTAATATGCGTCACGTGATAGGACACGACTAGGAGTGTTAACAAGACAAGTTTGTAAGTGATTAAGAGACATTCTCAGATAATTAGGGATTTTGTTCTTATTTTGAATCGTCAATGCAAAGGACCCATATGCCATATGGATAGGGCCGCGCCGACCCAATAAATAATTTTACAATGCATTTGCTCGAAAAGAGCCTTTTCCAAATTAGTGCGGAAAGTGTCACTTTTTTTCACTAGTGCTTTTTACTTTTTTTTTTTTTTTTTTAATTTTTGTGGCCGTCGTCAGCCCGTTGCAAAGAGTTTTTATTATTTGAGAAAAGTTTTACAAATCAGATGATGATGATAACGATGACGATGGCGATGACGATGGCGATGACGATATCGATGACGATGGTGAGAACGATGGCGATAGCAATGGCGGAAATGGAAAGTAGACTAGTACAAATGGCGAGAAAGAAAACATGATCGAGAGCGCTAGTATGTGCATTTGAAAATAATATAAAATAAAAATATTAAAGTACTTTCCAAAATAAAAATGGCACATAATATAAAACACGCTACGCCTGACTTACCCGTGTTTAGCAAAGTCCGTGAAGAGCGTTGTAACTTGATCTATAAGTTGAAATTCTGTACTGTTTCTATCCGAAATCAGATTCAGTGATTTTGGATCAAACAAATACATCAAGTCATCAAAATGGGCAGCTCCGAAGATATCGTATTTTTCCCCTTGCAGACCATAATAATTCCTACTTGACGTGATGGAAAACTGGTAGTAATATCTTACAGAATCTTTTTTTTGAGGCAATCTCATAAAATATGTCACGATATCATATATAAATGTAACGTCATTCGCATGCCTTACAAACTCTTTAATAGAGTTTATATCAACACTTTTGTTTCCGAAGTAATATTTACGAATAATATCCGATAATTCCAAAATGGGATTTGGCCCCAGCTCATTCAAAATTTTTCGAGGGACAAATAGTTCTGGGTATTTGTCATAGCGCTTTATAAGCGTTGCTGAGATGGGTTCTAGAAATGCAGCGATCTCTTCGTTAGTGTGACCAAACATTATATCCACTTTATTCATAAAGACAGGATCTTCAAAAACACTTTGTGTCAGAAAATTATCCTTGCCATAATATTTTTCAACCACAGGAACAAATTGATACATTTTAATTATGTTATAGGTATACTCTTCAAATAATAAGATGTTAGGACTAGTGTCTATTAATTTGTCTGATGGGACGGACTGAAGAAATTCGAGAAGCTCATCGGGGTCTTCAGTTTCAAAGCCAAGCTTCTTCCCAAGAACAAACGCGCGTCTTTCAGGATGAAAAGCCAAGCTCCAATCACAATTCGGAGTCCCACTTAATGCGATGGCCCTATGGAACAATCCCTTTGACATCGAGGATCTCATATGTAATAAAACAGAAACGCTGCCTGCGCTCTGTCCCATGATAGTCACTATGTCTGCATCACCTCCAAAATGTTTGTTGTTCTTTTGCACCCATTTCAAAGCTGCAACTTGATCCTTCATTCCCGCGTTTCCAGGAACTTGTTCATTACCGAGACAAATGAATCCCAATGCGTCTAATCTATAATTAAATGTCACTGTGACCATATTCTGTCTGACCAGGAAATCTGGGCCATAAAAGTCAACATTGCCTGATCCACTTTTGAACGCCCCTCCATGAAAGTATACTATCACTGGCAGAAGATGGCAAGGCTTCAAGTTTGGCGAATATACGTTGAGAAACAAACAGTCTTCACTGCCGGGGATCAGTGTGTTTGTTAGTATTTCAAACTGAGGACACACTGACCCATGTTGCTTTGCATTTCTTACTCCAGTCCACGATAGAGGAGGCTGAGGTGCCTGAAAATAAATATGGGGAAGATTTAATTGATCCTCAAAAACCTTTTTGATAGTCGAATTATTTGTGAAAATACGTGCCAATAAGATCGAATCTTGTAACCTTTTTATAAGATAAGCCGAGTTTGCTTGCGGCAGCTAGTACCTTAAATCTCCGGGTTCCGTTAGGAGGTAGAGCATACGGAATGCCTTTAAAACTGTTGTACCGTCCGTCTCCAGTAACTAAGTCCAGTATCTCTCCTTCCAACCAGCCCTGCTCCACTCTTACTCGAATCCCTTTACCTGATACATTTTGAATGACTCTGCGAAGATAATACATTTTATTTCATGTGTGAGCAATATTTCATTACTTGAGGACAAAATATAGGTAGGGGGGTACCCTATAATCCTTAGATAGAATACTAAGCTGTAGGTAATTGCTAACCAATGTTATAGGTACACCACTACCTTATGTATTGTGCAAGAAAACATGGTGTATTATTTTAGTATACAGAACACAAAAATAATATTATACTGAAAACGCAGAAGTACCTATCAACAGAATTAAAAGATTTAAAACGGGCCATAAAATCTTTCCGGATACTTCAAAATGAAAAAAATTATAGTAAAAGTAATATTTTACTTACATGAGGATTATCATAGTTATCTTCGTACATATAATATTCATTTTTGTTGCAAATAAATAATTAATTATTTGCTAGATCGTGTCGACACTCAAGAAAAGGCACGAGGTACCTAAGTTAGGCAACTGCTCAGTGAGTGCAATAAATGCACTAAGTAGGTATACTAACCAACAATAGATGTTTTAATTGTTTATTGTAGTATCTTTTTATGTTAAAACGTCAGTAATTTGCAGCAAATAAATAGTCCTTTATCGTTCCAGTCGTTGATTTTTGATACATTTTTTATAATTGAAATGGAATAAAATTATAATTACATGTGAATTTAGGTAGGTAACCTACACCTGCACGATAAACGTCTTCTGAGTATTCAGGTTAAAAGATAATAATTCTTACCATTTGGAATTAAACAGTACTTTTTTGTGGTTGATTTACGTCATTTTGTTCGCAGTTATTATCCACTATTCACAGATCCAACAGTTGGATTCCAACTAGATTGAATAATTTGCATATATGGATTCAATAGTACCTACCCTAAATAATAAGTTAAATGTTTTAGGTTTTATGGACGATTTCGGCAAATCAAAATCAAATTGACCGAAGATCTATGGCCAATGTCTATCAAAGTTTGTACATCCATAATCGAGACTATAGCTCCATCCATAATCAGCCTGTATAATGTTCCGGCGCCCACTGCTGGGACACAGGTCTCATCTCGGTGAGAGGGAGTGGAACACAGGTCTCATCTCGGTGAGAGGGAGTGGGCCGCAATCCCTCATGCGGGCTCAGTGCGCGTTGATAGATGACACATTTTTTCGGATTTTTAGGGTTCCGTACCTCAAAAGGAAAAACAGAACCCTTATAGTATCACTCGTCTCTGTCTGTCCGTCTGTCACAGCCAATTAGCTCCGAATCTAATGGACCGATTAAGTTGAAATTTGGTACACATATGCATTTCTGTGACCCAAACAGGGATGTGTAACGAAACAAATGAGTTTTGAATATGGGGGTCACTTGCAATGTGAAAAATAAAAAATAAAACTTTTACGAAACGTAACATGCTAACTGCAAAGGTGCCACCCAGACAGAGATATAGTAGCCCAGAAGAGATTGGGCAACTTGTAAACTGTTTTCAGTTTTTTTCAGTTTCTCGAACACAAAAATGAGTTTACCAATACAGGGGCGAGTTCATCAATGTGCTTTTTCCAACTCAGCAAACAATCGACCTGGACTTCGAGGTATTTTATATTTGAGGTCCTTTTAATGCGGAAGTAGTCACAATAGGCGTTGCAGCAATGCTCCTGAATTGTATACGTCTCTGGTTAAGGTTGGTTTTTTTGCGAAAGGGGGAGAAAGTTATGAATAATGTTTTGTCTAGGTTAAGTGTTAAGAGATTGCCAGATGGCTATCTGGCAATCTCTTCAGTCTAGACATAACAATTCTAAAAGTGTCTTCCTCATAAACTTTAGCCTACTCCCAGTTCTAACCATCAATGATCAGTGCTGTGTCGTCGGCATATGACAAGATTTTAGTATGAGGCAGGGCTACCGTGCATATATTGTTAATGTAAATTAAGACCAAGCATGCTGCCCTGGGGCACACCGTTACTGACAAACTGCTCATTGCTGACAAGAGTACCATTCTTAACAGACTGACTTCGTTCCGCTAGATAGTTACCAAGAACAATTCCTCTTATGCCTATGGATTCTAGTCTACGAGTATCAACAAGGATGGGTACCGAGACAGTGTCAAAGGCTTTAGACAAATCAAGAAATAAGCCGATGCATTTGTTTCAATGATCTAGTGTCCTACTGATATTATGCTCTTTCAGTTCAATAATTAATCGTTTACGAAAATGTGTTACGTAATTAGGGTACTGGTATAAGTGACTCTTTTGAACATATTTTTAATATCTTTTTCGGATCCTATGTGCAATTTATTGCGATTTCTTATACATTTTAATTTAAAGGCCATATCTATGGGTTGGTAATTGTTTTCTTATGCGAAACCATGACATTTTTTGTATTTGTTTTAACTGTATTGAGTAAAATGGTAACAACATTTTCGGCCGCGAAATTGGCGTCATATATTATGATGAAAGAATTGAAGTGTAATTCGGATTTATGACGTCACCTATTGCGGATTTAATGTCGAATTTATTAACAATTTTCTTAGTCTTGATCTGGTTCGGCTTTAGATCAACACAGAGAAAGGTTGGAGAATGATCAGTAATACACGTATCCAAAACAAGGACCGTTGAAATATTAGTTATTAGTTTTGAGCATTACATGATCGTATAATCGTGTAAGTTCAGTACATGAACATGAGTCCAACTTAGAGGATATAATTTTAAACAAACCACGCCATCGTTTTGATTTGATTTTTTTTATTTATATGAGACATCAAGTACCGTTAAGTCCATTACTTTACTTAAGCAGCACTCCGATAGCACAATTATATCGCAGTTTAAGTCCATGCACATTTGTAAAACAATGAGCTTATCGTAGTTACAATTAAGATTCCATATGTTCATGTGAAAGATGTTCGTATTTTCGCCATTTTTTTAATGTTTAGAACATTGACCCGGTTTGGTAACAAACGATGTGGCATATAATAATGTTATCAATGTTTTTTGCTACAGTATTTAAATAAAAGTTTAAAGTGGCCATTGAATATAAAATAAAAATTAAAATAATTACCTTTGTATGTGAACATGGGCGTACCCAGCTTTTGGCCAAGGGGGGCAAATCAGAAATTTCTTATGGTGGTTCCGCAAAATTTAAATTTTTATACGTTTTTTGCAATTTACAAGTCAGTGTCAGATTGTATCTTGATCAAAATATGATTCGTAAATATACAGGATGGATTTTGTTAACCTCACCTGGAGGGAAAGTACTCTAAATACTAGAGATAGCAAATTTTACTCAAAGGAAACTTTGCTTTATAAAAAAAAAACAAATCTGCATTCATAGATTTTCGTTAATACTCTTCCCACACTCGGGAATCGAAACGGCTAAAATCCTGCGATACATCGCCACAATTCTTTTCACACAGCGATTTTAAATGAGCCGCCCGCCGTAGTAGTTTTTGCTCTATATTAAAATGCCTATCTAATGATATATGTGTGGTTGTTATTGGTCGTGGGGACCATTTTGTCCGATTCTTTCGGAATGGTTCGCAGCTAGTAATATTTCACTGAATGCGAACAAAACTTCATGTATACTCGTATATTAGGTTCTCATGACCAAATGTACCTCACTAAATCCAAAACTTGATTGAAAAAAACTAAATGCAATAACGGAAACTATATTTTTAGGAATTACTTTAGATTCAAAATCAGCTTCATAATGCAGTAATAAAAATAAGGTAATTGACTGATATAGCCACAGCTAGGTTAGTATACTTTGCTTATTTCTACAGTATTATGTCATACGGCGTTCTGCTGTGGGGATCGGCAGCTGACATAGATTCAATTTTAATTTTACAAAAGAGGGCAATCCGCGCTATCTATTAAATGGGACGTCGCGAGTCGGCAAGTCCCTTAGAAACAAATTCAAAGGAATTGATATACTGGCTCTGCCTTCTCTTTATATCTTAGAAACTATTTTGTATGTTCTTAAAAACTTAGGATGTTTCAAAATAAGAAGCGATTTCCATAATTTAAATACACGTAGCAGACATGAAATTGTGATACCCAAATTTAGATCAACTAAAACAAGTAAGTCATTTCTTATAAACAGTATCCACTTTTATAACAAGTTGCCAAAGTCGGATACAGAACTTAGCGATGGGAAGTTAAAATCCCACATCAAACGTGTCCGTATCAAGAAAGCGTATAAAATTAAGGACTACGTTGAAGACAAGGAAGTTAGGCAATAATTTCTTCTGCACATGTGGCTTCCCTGGTATCTCATTAACGGCAAATTGTGCTCCCAAATTACCATTTTTGTTTTTTTCTTAAATTCTTTGACATAATCATCCTATTATTTGACATTATATACCTACAATTTAATTTCAACTCTTTATTAGTGGCTTTTGGGGTACCTGATAATTATTCAGATTTGTTATCGTTGCGATAGAAATCATCTCATTTCGTTTAAAATTGGTTTTTATTTTTATAAAAATAAAATCTGATATAGATTATTTTATTTATTTATTTATATATACTTTATTGTACACCAGATTATACATTACATAAAAAAAAAAGTAATACAATACAAAATATACAATGGGCGGCCTTATCGCTTACTGCGATCTCTTCCAGGCAACCTTGACCTTTTTATTTTCTATTTTGTGAATGTAAGAAAGCTATAGGCTAACCTGGACTGTAGATTTGTTGATCATCTTCTATTTTGCTAAGTACCTGGTACTTGTTGAAAGACTTACACTGTCCTTCCATACCATTTATGTGAAAAAATTGTAAAAGCCAATTATTTTTAAAAGAGTGTGGAGTTTCTTTCCGGAAATTCCGGCTCTTCTGAAACGACCAATTGGAACCGTGCACCTAGCTTCTTACGTATTATAGTGCCCATGTAGGTTTATGTGAATTTACATTTATGACAAACACTAACCAAAATATGTATGTATATATAACCACTAGTGAATAAGGCTTGGTTTAAAATAAAGAAACGAAATCATAAAGCAAAGGAAAAGTAGTTTTATTTATATGAAAAATAAACATTAGGACAACAATGACAACTAATTCATTCATTCTCGATGTGTATCACTGTTTTAGTAAATTTTGGATTTCTGTAAAAACCGTAATTAAAACGATGTGGTGCCTCATTCCAAAATTGTTAAACTTATTTGAAGTAAAAAATGGAAGAATAGAGCTGCTCCCAAAAGTTGAAGTCGTCATCACTGTTCAGACTTAAGACAGTTGCTGTAACCTCCGCCTCATTGTTTGTTAGGTCCACGTATTGCTTAGTCCAACTGTTAAACAACGGCCACGTTATGTTTAAATCTGAACTATGATAAGGGTTACTGAAACAAACAATCTTTTCTTAATATGTGTCACGTAATAGGACACAGTTTTTTTTTATTTTTTGCGTTGGGAAATTATCAAATAACTTCTCCCGCTCCACCCAGTGCGAAAGCGTCAGGGTAGCCCGCGACATTCAAATGTTCTTAAGTTTTTTGTAATTTGCAGGTCGGTCTGGGCGGACCGGGAGAGCGTGTCAGACTTTTACTGACTAAAACCCACCCGTGTTCCTTCCTTTGCCTGTGTGCCGGGGCCGCGATATCTCTTTCGGACAAACTCGCAACCCTGGCAGGAATAGGACACAGCTAAGAGTGTAAACAAGACAAGTCTGTAAGTGGATATGAGCCATTCTCAGATAATTCATAATGAAAACGAAATCCCTTCGTTTTCATTATGAATTGTCAAAGAGATAATTAACTCAACCTGTAGCAGCTAGACATTGGGAGAGGCCTCCCAAGTCGCACTACAACACCCGGTTCTCCTCCTTCCGCATCCAGTCTGTCCTGTCCATCTGAGTTGAATTTATGTGCTTGTGTTAACTGAATGATTTCATTGTGAACCGTGATGAGCGTGATGATAATAGTTGTTAGAGTCAGACCACACCACCCATTCCGCTTAAAATAAAGATTAGTACATTGCGTTGTGCGTTTGATAGAGAAAGACAGCATGATCGAGAGCGGTAATATGTCGATTAGAAAAAGATATAATTTTTTTTTCAAAAGATTTAAGTAGTTAGCAAAATTAAAATAGCACATAATATAAAACACGCTAGACCTGACTTACCCGTGTTTAGCAAAGTCCGTGAAGAGCGTTGTTACTTGATCTATAAGTTGGAATTCTGTACTGTTTCTATCCGAAATCAGATTCAGTGATTTTGGGTCAAATAAATACATCAAGTCATCCAAATGGGCAGCTCCGCAGATTTCATATTTTTCCCCTTGCAGACCATAATAATTCCTACTTGACGTGATGGAAAACTGGTAGGAATATCTTACAGTATCTCTTTTTTGAGGTAATCTCACAAAATATCTCAAGATATCATATACAAATGTAGCGTCATTCGCATACCTTACAAACTCTTTAGTAGAGTTTATATCAACACTTTTGTTTCCGCAGTAATATTTACGAATAATATCCGATAATTCCAAAATGGGATTTGGCCCCAGCTCATTCAAAAATTTTCGAGGTACAAATAGCTCTGGGTATTTGTCATAGCGCTCTATAAGCGTTGCTGTGATGGGTTCAATTAATGTCACGGTCTCTTGGTTAGTGTGGCCAAACATAAGATCTACTTTATTCACATAGACAGGATCTTCAAAAATATTTTGTGTCAAACAATGGCCACGTTATGTTGAATGCAGAACTATAGGTGGGGTTGCTGAAATAAATCAAAATTTCGGTCATTACCTATTACCTACAGGGCTATCGAAATGCCATGTCATGTAAATAAAAAATGTTGTAATAAATGTTCAAATGCTAAACAGCATTTATTTGAGAAATAAATTGTAGTTTATATAGTATTTTTCAACACACTTGCTCGTAAAGTAGCTCTTATTGAACCGTTTTTAGGGTCATAATTCAGTGTATTAAAAACGCGTGTTTTTTACTTTATATTATCGGACTAGTCCTGTAATGCCACAGATAACTAATCAGGATTTGGTTGCGACTCGCTAAAAACAATAACATTGGACTTGCTTGGGAATTGACCGCGATAACTACGTGTCACTGATTAAATACGCACAAATAGGATACACGTATTAACACACCCACTTTAACATCCTATGCGTGTTTCTTATCTTTTAATTAAACTATTTTAATTAACAATAAAAGCGAATAATGGAATAAATTTTGAATTTTTACAAACGTCAAACAACCGACCATAGGCAACCGACAACCTTTTTAACTGGTCTAAATTTATCTTGTCATTGAAAAGTTAGTGATTGACACAATAAATAATCGAGTATTTGTTCAAGGATTATTTTATTACTCCTTTATTGAAAAAAAAAAAACACAATTTAATGTATTTATAATTATTATACTGACAACGATCGTGTTTTTCGGCTAGGATTTTTAAGATGCTGTTGGAGCTAGCCCGCGTTTAAAGATGCGGTCCTATTTCCTTATTAAATAATGTCATAGGTCTATATGTAATATAGAAACCTCTCAAGTTTTAGAATATTATACTGCTTTAACACTGAATTTGTTACGAATCATGACGAACACCTTCAATAAGAGCACGGGTTGGTGAAGTATTGCCCGCCATTCAATGTCGAATGTCAAAAGGAATTGAACTTTTTCTGGGAATTGAAACTCCAATCATATCCCGTTCAAGTGATCCTCCGAGATAACTAGACGAATACAATATATCGTTACTGTTAGAAATATTATAAAATGTTTTTGTCTTTGACATTCAAAATGTCCGGCGGAAGTGCGAGCAGAGAATATGCGCTACACCAGGGATCACCAATCAGTTTTATTTAGGGTATATATAAAAAAAAAATATGACTCGCGGTCCGTTTGGAAGACTACCAGCAACCAAGATTAAAAGATGTTCAAGGACCTTGCGTATTTTTGTGTTTTTTGGAAATTGATCATTTTAATTTGTATAGTACCTCACCCAGCTAGCGGCTTGCGACTCGCGTCGTCCGTTGTCGTGTCGACGACATAAAATAGAATAGAATAGAATATTCTTTATTATGTACACCATAAAAAATAAAGATAAAAATGAAGACATTTTACATAGGGTGACACAATGGGCGGTCTTATCGCTAAAAGCGATCTTATAAAGTATAAAGATAAAATATAAAGCGTGGGATTAATTTAATTACTAAATTTTTGTTGATTAGGTTTTTGTTATAAATTTAACTGTTTACTTAAAAGTCCGTACAAAATAGGTCGGCGGTCCGCCATTTGGTGACTCTTGAGCTACACCATCTGTAAGCTCGTATTATCTGTCAGGTACTTAGAGTATATAACACTGGAGAAGCCATAAGCACAATATTCCGAACAAAACTGTCTGTCACTTTTTGCGGGGGACGCGGTAGCGGAAAGAGAAGTCCGTACCATTAATTTTTATTTTATCGATATCGATATTCATTCGGAATTTTGCTTGAATCCATGAAATAAAACAGCTGTTGCATAAAATAGTTACATTTTAATAAGAAGATAAAATAACTTCAATTAAATAAAAGTAACTAAATTTGTAATAAGTAAGTAATCTCAATAAAAAATTAGGTCAAGTTCAATTTTTTTTTTTTATTATGTACAACCACTTCAATGGACATAAACAAATTATAAAACATTGAACAATAAAAACAAATAAACAAAAATAATTACTAAGTAATTTTTACTAGGAAATTATCGACATGTCAATTTTGGTTTCAAACATGACCTCAACACTACGGTAGTCTCGTTAACATTTGTAGCAACGTGAGGAAAATACTCGATTCATGCTACGTTTTATATTGAATCATGGTTGAATCGAATGAAAAATCGAATTGTATTATGAGGTTAGGATTTTAAATTTCAATAAAAACATGACTAAATCTTAGAAAAAAAAAATTGCATAAGGAAAGTTATTCAGTTCTTTATGTAAATTTGACGTATTTGAACGTAAGGCTTCTCCAGTGTTATATACTCTAAGGTCAGGTAGGTATTTGGTTAGCATAAGTAATTTTTTTTAATCTTGACATACCAAACGAACGTAAGTATCCATGCTATCTTGTTCGTTTTCACGGTTTAACTTAAGAACATATTTCAATGGATTTGTTTTTTATGTGAAATTAACTCAATATAAAAAACTCAATATAAGACAATTTCTAACGGCCATTGTTGTTTGGCAAATTTTGATACGTGACATGGCAGTATGGAATTAGTAAATACTATCATGGCATCATGGAAATTGTATAAAGAAATTGACTTTGAATACATGGAACTAGTATGAACTATCCTTTACTAAATGAGCATTCTCTATTTAAACCCGAGCAGAGATTTGTGCTTTTTTAATCTTATCAAAGAGTCTTCTTGCCTTCTATGTTCTATGTTATGGGGTTTGGTTTTTTCAAACTCAAACTCAAAGCATTTATTTCAAATAAACCGATTACTTTGAATTGTCGGTCAGTCATAAATATGAAGCTAGTTGCCCATTCCAACGCGTAGTATGTTCCTATGGAGAAGAACGGGCAAGAAACTCCACGGACACTCTTTTAAATAAGAATATTTTTACAAAAAATTGGTTACATTATTCATGTTGTAATTTTACATGTGAGAACAATGTAGAAAGACGTGCACATTAAAAGCGTCCGTAATAAAAAACAAAAACAATTCAAAAATTGAAATAAGCCGTAGCAGCTAAGAGATGACCAGTCCCCACTGACGGCGCCCGTTCACGAACATGACGCATGGATCAGCACCATTTAGCTCAACCATTTTGAAGGGAACTTAATGATCCAACACACACGACACCACCAGCGAGACATTTGAGTGAGCATGACATACTCTCAGCCGCCAGGGCACATTCAAGTCAATCAAAGACGTACCCAGTAAATGGTAGCTGTAAAGTAGGTACATAGTGCTCACACATGTGCTATGCAATTATATAATACTAAAAGACTGAATTTATACAATCTAATGATAGCTTTACAATCTTCAGCAGCTCCAACAATATTTTTGAATGCTAATCAATTAGTTTATGCGCCCTTGTGGAGCTGGACCAGCGTTGAGCCAAGCATTTTTGCCATCGATGTAATCCCCCAACTTATAATATGCTTGGCTGCATAGTGTGCGTTTTATGCAAGATTTAAATTTTGTTTAATTCTGTTGGAGTATGTGGGGAGGTATTTTATTGTAACAAACACTTAGTCCTTCAGGTGGACCATTGTGCGTTGGTACTTCTTGCCTTTTTTATGCCTACTGTGTAAATAAATAAAATATTATACATTAACATAATATTTCATCAAATTATAAATTTTTCACTACATATTAATTTGCGTATTCAAATTATTATTTTGTGTTTATGATATTTTTATATAGGCTGTTCAGCGTTCAGGCAGAGGCAAAAGCCTCTGCCTTTATTTACAACTGCGCGCGCACTTAGAGTATATAACACTGGAGAAGCCTTACGAACACTTCCCCTCTGTAAAAGTACAAGAACAATTAATGTTCTAGTACGTTCATAAAAAATACTTTCAAATCGATTCTATCGCACTTCGTAAATCGTTTTAAAGGCGCGCGGAGCTCCGTGAAAATGCCTATTTGTGCTGTTAAATGGTGTAAAAAGCGTTCAAATACATCAAATTGACATATAGAACTGAATAACTTTCCTTATGCAATATTTTTTTTCTAAGATTTAGTCATGTTTTTATTGAAATTTAAAATCCTAACCTCATAATACAATTCGATTTTTCATTCGATTCAACCATGATTCAATATAAAACGTAGCATGAATCGAGTATTTTCCTCACGTTGCTACTGTGACGTCACCGAGTCGTCTACATCTCGTTTTTATGTTCGTAAAGATCAAAATACTTTTCTTTTGCATTATGAAAATATACGTCAAATCAGCAAAACTTACACGCACTTGACATGCGATTATGTCCTCTAGTAAAAATGTTAACGAGACTACCGTAGTGTTGAGGTCATGTTTGAAACCAAAATTTACATGTCGATAATTTTCTAGTAAAAATTACTTAGTAATTATTTTTGTTTATTTGTTTTCATTGTTCAATGTTTTATCATTTGTTTATGTCCATTGAAGTGGTTGTATATAAAAAATAAAAATAAATTGAACTTGACCTAATTTTTTATTGAGATTACTTACTTATTACAAATTTAGTTACTTTTATTTAATTGAAGTTATTTTATCTTCATAATAAAATGTAACTATTTTATGCAACAGCTGTTTTATTTCATGGATTCAAGCAAAATTCCGAATGAATATCGATATCGATAAAATAAAAATTAATGGTACGGACTTCTCTTTCCGCTACCGCGTCCCCCGCAAAAAGTGACAGACAGTTTTGTTCGGAATATTGTGCTTAAGGCTTCTCCAGTGATATATATTCTAAGCGCGCGCATCGCTAGCAGAAAAAATAAAACTAGCGCGCCATTTTCCGTAAATATTTTTTATCGTTTTTGTTTTGTTATAATAAAAAATACGAATCTAAAGTATTGTCACCAACCGACGTATATTAAAGTTTTTAAAAGAAGCTCCGTTTGACAGTACCTGGCAACCAAAAACTTTATAAATCATAACATCTCTATAGTTACGTTATTCCAGCATAAGCTCTTACAACAAGTCTTTTTTTTTCCTCGCAAGTTTGTTGAAAAACGTCGCCGTCGTATGAAACGCGTGTACCCACTCGGCTAAATTGTCGCGCTCACCTCTGGCTCGCGCGCCAATGCCGCCTTTTGGGTAATGACCAAAACAGCACACTCGTATCATAATGTACTATTACGTATGTCGCACCTATAGTTACGTCAAAAACATATCTATGTTGTTACAAAATGCTTAAAGAAACATTATTTACTAACAGATTACTATAGGTTGCCCCTTACACCGATATTTTAAGTTCGTTTTAAGGAACTTCCTCGACTCATACACTCGATTTTTTTTTTAGATCATCAGTATCAGTATATACGGCATGAACACTAAACAAAATTTAATTTTGTCAATATGTTAACGTAAAAACTTGAGTTGCTAGACAAATCGGACGATGTTGTTGTGTTGCGCGTTTGAATAAGAAGGAAAACATGACGTAGAACGCTAGGATATAGCATTATAAGATGGTCATCATATTACATACCCATATTTAGCGAAGTCCGTGAAGAGCGTAGTGACTTGATCTATAAGTTTAAATTCTAAACTGTCTTTAGCCGAAGTCAGATTTTTCCCTTTTGGATCAAACACGTAGAACAAGTCGTCCATATGGGCAGCTCCAAAGATGTCGTATTTTTCTCCTTGTAGACCATACAAATTTCTACTTGACATGGAGGAAAACTGGTAAAAATATCTTACAGTATTGTCAATATTAGGCAGTTTCGAAAAATATCTTGTGATGTCATAAATGAATCCAGCATTATTCGCATATCTTACGAACTCTTTTATAGAGTCTATTTCAACACTTTTATTTCCGAAATAATGTTTAAGAATTCTATCTGATAATTCCAAGATGTGATTTGGCTCAAGTTGGTTTAAAAGTTTTCGAGGAACAAAGAGTTCTGGGTACTTGTCATAGTTTTCAATATAGGTAGACGCGATTAGTTCAATTCCTATACTCACCTCTTGGCTAGTGTGTCCAAAGAAAATATCTGCTTTATTGACATGGTTAAATTGTTTATATAAATTGTATGTCAGGAAATTATCTGTTCCATTATATTTCTCAATCACAGGTACAAACTGATACATTTTAAGCAAATTATAGGTATACTCTTCAAATGATAAGATATTAGGACTTGTGTCTACTAATTTGTCGGAAGGGACGGATTGAAGAAATTCGAGCAGTTCGTTGGGGTCTTCAGTTTCAAAGCCAAGCTTTTTACCAAGAACAACAGCGCGTCTTTCAGGATGAAAAGCCAAGCTCCAGTCACAAAACGGCGAGCCACTCATTGCGATGGCCCTATGAAATAATCCTTTCGACATCGGAGAAATAATATGTAATGCAACAGAAGCGCTGCCTGCGCTCAGTCCCATGATAGTCACTCTGTCTGCATCACCTCCGAAATGTTTGATGTTCTTTTGCACCCATTTCAAAGCTTCCACTTGATCCTTCAGTCCTGCGTTTCCTGGAACGTCTATAGTACCGAGGCTAAGAAAGCCCAATGCATCTAATCTATAGTTCATTGTCACGACGACCATATTCTTTCTGAGTATGAAGTCTGGGCCGTAGGACTTGACATTGCCGGATCCGCTTTTGTATGCTCCTCCGTGAATGAATACTAAAACTGGTAGAGGAGTGTCAGGGGTCAAGTTTGGCGAATATACATTGAGAAACAAACAGTCTTCATTGCCGGGGATAAATACGTTTGTAAAAATTTCAATTTGAGGGCACACTGAACCATGCTGAGTTGCGTTTCGAACTCCATCCCACCCAAGAGCAGGTAGAGGCGCCTGAAAGAAATGCCAAAAATATGTTGTTAGCTAGGTGGTAATATGTTCTTTCATAGACAGAAGAAAGAAAATACATTTATTTAGCACACACTAAAAGGCACACAACACAACATAATTACACTACAAGTAAAAAAAGAAACAAATGAAAAGTGTAAAGTAAGAAATTAAAGTAACAGGAAAGTGTGGCTCGCGGCTGCGTCAAATAGGCCCAGTTCAACAAAAATGCCAGACAACTAGTGCCTGACGCTGGTTTTCAACTGGACCTGAAGTGTGAGGTGACGGATGTAAATCAGTTTTACACTGCAATGTGCGTGTGTGTATACTTGAATAAAATAAATTAGTGTAAGATAATAATGATAACGAATAACTCCCAAACATAAATCACACACAGGCTCTTTGCTATCCATTTAGATATGTATTAGGATCACCCAGAACTGTTTATCACCAAAATATTCGTTTTAAAACATTAAATACGATATAATCGCACTCTCCGATATAAAAAGAAAGAAAGAAGAAAAGAAAGAAAAATTGTTTATTCTGCACAAACAAAACGCACAGAAAAAAGCAAAAAGACATAAAATACACACATACAAAAGTAGCCAAAGGCACCCAAACAATGTTAAGTTTGCGGCGCGCCTCTCTATTGCGGAGATGGATTATGCAAGACTGGGTTTTGCTCGGATTGGGCTTGAGTGAGTTAGCGAGGTAATATAGAAAGAAAGAACGACCACTAGACGGCCACTAGTCGGTATGCATTTAAGCGGAAATTGCAGAGTTATTTTCAAAACAAATAGTATATAGTCATTTCAACTACCTCATTTCCTTTGAATTTGTATCCTTATATATATATATATATATGTGTATATGATGTAGGTATATATTATAGCAAATATGTATGTACGTGTATCATAAGTCTATAAACTACATATTATGTACGTGTGTACCTATTTTATTTATAATTCATTGTTGTCTTTTTAATATTTTTTATTATTATTATCTCCTGTAATTCGGAGCACCTGCCATCTTATCTCTTCACCACCCTTGGTTGACTGGTAGAGAATGCCTAAGGCATTAAGTCCGCCTTTGTACCTTATTATGTGCGAGAAGTTTAAATAATAAAGAAGAAGAAGAATTAAAAAGAATTGGAAATAACATAGTTGAAAAGGAAAACCATATATTCTGTCACACAGGGGAAACCAAAGGTCAATACGGAGTCGGATTTTTAATTAAAAAGAAATACAAAACAAATATTAAGAGTTACATAGGAATATCCGAGAGAGTTTGCGCAATAAAAAAAAGGGTAAGTTCAAAACAACAAAATTATACGTGACGTACAATAGAAGCATCAGATGAAGAAATTAATTCACTATACGACCAATTACGAAAGGTACAAAAGGAAATCTTATTGTAATGAGCGACCTAAACGTCAAAATTGCCCAAAGGAAATAAGGCAGTATTGTCATGGAACCAAAAACCAGAGTGACGACATATTTCTACAATATGCACTGGAAAACAAAGTAACCATAATTAACACAATCAACAAAAAAATCCTAAAAACCTCTGGATCTGGACAACCCCCAATGGAAAAAGAAAAATCAAATAGATTTCATTTTAAGCAACAACCTAAGACGCTTTACTAACATAAACTATAAATATAAACCTCGTGTGCTAGGTAGGTAAGTCAAGATATTTGTTTTTTTTATCTTTCTCAACCTTCACGAGATTCTCGCCATGAGGGACAGAGATCTCAACAATCATTGCACGGCGCTCTCGTCGATCTATCACCACAATATCAGGCTTATTGGCTACAATACTACTGGCAGTGATGATAGATCGATCCCAGTCCCGGTACAATGTGGCATGACCATTCTCGAGAACTGGGTCGGACACATATCTGTAGTATGGTACTTCGAAATCCACAAGGTTGTACTGCAAGGCATGTTGCTGGTGGATAATCCTAGACACTAGATTGTGTCTGTGCAAGTAGGTACTCGCCGTTAGCAAGACGAGAACAAACGGTTACAACATATCGGATTGTTTTGCCGAGTCGGTTGTATGCCCGACAGATGTCGACCGTACCGTCCTTGATAATGTTTTTCGTTATTAATTATTCGTCATGATACCTACTCCATTCATAATAGCACAGACAAAACGTTCGGTTTCCCGAAGAGGTCCCCGAAACGCAAATAAGATACGAACGCCAAAAGGTATACCTCAGGTCCATGGGATTATTATTTACCTTAAATCTCCGGGTTCCGTTCGGAGGTTGAGCGTACGGAATGCCCTTAAAACTGTTGTACCGCCCGTCTCCAGTAACTAAGTCCAGTACCTGTCCTTCCAACCAGCCCTGCTCCACTCTTACCCGTATCCCATCACCTCTTACATTTTGTATGAATCTGAAAATAGTTATTGAATGTGTGAACATTTCTCATACATATGTGACCAAAGAATATACTACTCTCATACGAGAGGACACTTAAAGTGAATACATAACTCGGGGCCTACCACCATATTTTACGAAACAATCTTATTTCAAGAGAGTTTTGTTTCATGGGAATATTCAGTCGAACAAAGAGTTTTATATACAGGTAAAATATTATAAGGATAATAGAATATCTTTTAATTGTGTGCGTAATTCTTATTACCCCTATAAAACACTTATTAAAGTGATACGAAAGACTTGACTACGGAACTCATCGGAAAAATTATATTTGGAACACATTCCGTTGGTCAGTTTTGCATACCTGCTTTCTCATACCTACTTCTAGAGCGAATGCATCAAGAGCTTTTTTCGCTTATGACATGTTAACCTAGGAAGTGGTCGGCTGCTTAACCGGGCAATTCTGTGGATGACTTAGTAAATTAAGGCCTCCAGCCAGGCTATAAAACTTATAAATCAGAGACTACACGCTAAGGGCACCCCCTGTAGGGTACGGACCCCTGAGGGAGGGCAGCAAGGGACAGGCTGGATCGGATCAAGATTGGAATCGAAAGCTAAAGGCTCAGCGGCGAGGAGCACGTTAGTAATACTTCAGCAATATTTGGACAATATCTGCCGATGGGACGATTACTATTGCAGCACCTTTTACAAATGCATAAGAAGAGGCAGCAATCAGAAGAAAGAAAGGAACCTAGCGACTTCTTCACGTTCACCTGGAAAAGTTTATTCAACGTTACACACTTTAAATCATAATCTGAATGATTTTGGAGAATACCTATTGCTAATCCTTTATTAATTCTAATTAGTTCATATGTTTGAAATATTTGTCTGCTCAACAACGAAAATTACGCAATGAATGTTTTGAACGATCAAATTCAAATTCAAAAGTCATTTATTCAAACTAGGCTGAGAATCAGCACTTTTCGAACGTCAAAATTACATAAGACAGTCCCCAAAAACGCCCACCCTTCACCACTTCCTAGTGCTTAAGCTGGGAAGAAGAAGTGGCGCAACAAACTCCCCAGAGCACAGCTGTTTGTTCAGTTGAAAAAAACTTGATAGTGCTCATGCTAAAATAATTTACATTACCACAATTGCAATAAACTCATAAAATAAAAACATTTTAAAGAGTAGATTATGTCAACAATAAATGAAAACAAATTTAAATAAATTGACTTACAGTCAAATAAAATAATCCAAACAATTATATGCTCATATAGTATCTTGTAGTCTAAAATAATTGTTTGTTGCTTGGGGTACATTGGAGTAGCTTAATTAGTCCCAAGCCTTTTTGTCGTCTAAGTAATCTTTAACTTTATAGAAACCTTTTTCACATAATTTCTGTTTAATAAATGATTTAAATTTATTGAGGCTCAGTTCTTTGACATGGCTTCTAAATCAAAATGAAAGCCATTACTAATGTTAGTGTGTTTCGCAATTACCCCGCAGGTTTTGTTTACTTAAGTATGTACCTACCTAGTTAAATTATTTTTAAAACACTTATGCTTATACTTACATAAGGAATATGATTGAATAGAAAACAATAATTTTTCATGTAATATTGACAAGTGAATTTGAAAACACACTGCATAGGAGCACTGATAACCTTCAATACTAGCTGATTTGGTGGCTTGTTAGTACTTAGCTGATTTGGGATTTAGATTTACCAGTAGATACTCAATATAAACGATTCAAAATAAAGTGACGCTTTTTACCCATATGGCGGAGCTGCTATAGGTATCAGAGCGAGAAAGATAATAGTGAGAAAAAGATAGTAGTGTGCACTTTGCATTTACTGCCTAATAACATTTTATCTTTGATAGGAAACCAAAGTGCATCGCTATCGATAAAATAAAGACATCGTATACCTACTAAAGTTAAACGTATGAAATTTAAAGAACGTAAAGATATTGTAAGCCGCTCTGTTGAGCGAGTTATTGAAATAGCTTGCATTGAGCTTGAGCAGTTCATTGTAATGAGCGTGTACAGGCCCCCATGTGTTTCATATGATATTTTTGAGAAATATATGGAAGAAGTATTATTAAAGACTTCTAATAGTAATAAAACAGTTGTAGTCTGTGGAGATTTCAACATTAATATACTAGAAAAATCTGCTGTAGTAAATAAATTTGTAACTTTATTAAAGTCATATAATTTGTATAATACATTCTTTGAGCCGACTAGAATAACTGCCACTAGTGCTAACTGTATTGACAATATTTTTACAAACTTAAGACCTTCTAGCCATTTAATTATAAATGAGTTGGACTCTGATCACTGTGGCCAGTTAGTCACTTTCCCTCAGAAAACAGTCAGAGCTCAAAGAAAACTTGTGAGTTTTGTTCCTGTAAATAAAAGTCGCTTAGGAAAATTTAAAAATAATTTAATGGAAAAGCTACCGGGTTTGCCTTATCATAACGACCCGGACCAACCGTTTGCTTCATTATTTAACCTCATCAATTGTGAGTTTAGGAAGGTTTTCACCTCAAAAACATTACCTGTTAATGACCGCGTTATATTTAGTGATTGGGCAACATCAGGTATTTACAAAAGTAGGCAGAGGTTATTTGAATTGTATCATGAAAAAACATATAACCATGATGAAACTTTTAAAGAATTTGTTAAGAAATATTCTAAAACTTTTAAAAGAGCTTGTTCCTCTGCAAAAGCCATACACATTAAAAATAAAATAAAATCTTCTGGAAATAAAATTAAAACAACTTGGAATATTATTAATTCAGAAACTGGAAGAACGACAGTACGGAATCGTGACATCCGTCTAAAAATCAATAATGTAGATATTAAGGCAGACGTGCAGGTGGCAACTGAGTTCGAAAATTTATTCATTAATTTTCCCATTTTAACAACCAAAACTCTGTCATTGTCGTCCTCCACTTCTGCTTACTCAATACTTAAAGAAAGTGTACCAGAATGAGACAAACTTATTGAATTTACAATTATTACTACTAAAGACATTATAGAATCTTTTAAAAAGCTTGATGTAAAAAAAACTGCTGACCTTTGGGGATTATCAGTACATACCATGTATTCAATAATTGATGTTATTTCAAATTTTTTAGCAATCGTTTTAACTCTTGTATTGCATCTGGTGTATTTCCTGATTTGATGATACTTAGCAAAGTGATTCCACTGTTCAAATCTGGCAGCACAACGATCCCACAAATTTTCGGCCTATTTCGATATTACCTACATTGAGTAAAATCTTTGAAAAATTAATTTTAAATAAATTGCAGACATTTCAATGCACATAATTTACTTCATTTGAAACAGTTTGGTTTTACAAAGGGTCGTTCAACTACAGACGCGGGTGATAGATTATTCCTTAATTGGACACAAAGAAAAACATCCCTTTATTAATTATAACCTTGTTTACATGTGAAACACAACATATCAATAGTTTCTTGTCAAAATATTATACATACTATTACGAAAAAGGTTTCGGGTCCCAGTGTTCGGCCTTGGGGGATCTCCTAGTCGACATTGGTGACAGTTTTCCCTTCACAACGACACACCTAGTGTCGATCGGGTGTGTCTACACCCGGCACACTAGACTGGCTAGGACCCCGTTGCACATTAAGATAGGCAACGGGCAAAAGCAAGCTTAGGGCTCACCCTAGGTACTACGCTCCCTGTCTATACCCGACAGGGAGGGTTTTACACATCCCCGGCAAATCCGCCCGGGGAGTTAGAGTTAGGATTGTTAGGAGAAATAGGGAAAATGCCCTCTCATAAGTTTTAATCTCCCCCCGATAATGGAGGACGCTCGCCTCACGACGCTCCTCGATTTTTTCCAGGACATCATCAATGATGTCGTCCCCGCCCGTAAGGCCAAATGGCAACCCCGGTTTGTTGCTCTACGACAAACCCTTCTGGGACCTTCTGTCCCCACGAGGTCCACCGTATGCACCGCGCAAAACGCGGGGAAGCATACGACATGATAGTCGTCGTATGCACCCCCGTCGAGGGGCATCACCCCATTTTCCAGCTGAAGTCCCTGTGCTCTCTCACGGGCTACACAATAGAAAAGCCATGGAAAACTGGCGCCGTAGGGCAATGTCATAATTGCCAGCTATACGGACACTCGCAGCGGAACTGTCACGCAAAGCCCAGGTGCGTCAAGTGCCTGGGTGAGCACTGTCACAAGGGTGGCACCCTAATATATTATAAAAAGGATCTGTACTGTATGCCTATAGACCCTCCTCCCCTTTCACGACTAGAAGTCTCAGTCTGCCGCCTAGGCATGACAGGCCATCCGCCGATCATAACAGTATCAGCCTACGTAACTCCCTGCAGCGGTGCAGAGGATTTTCAACCCAATAAAAACGACCTCACATCCCTATTAGCCCTGAGCGATTCCGTTATCATAGCGGGCGACCTCACGCCAAACATCCCTCCTGGAATAGTTCCAGATCCAACATAAGAGGGCGACACTTGTTCGACCTCACTAACTTAGCATCGACATCATCGCCCCGATGAATAATTCCCACTATCCCTATATAGTAGGCCATACCCCAGACGTACTAGACTTGGCGATCGTTAAGAACGTCAATCTAAGACTAGATTCGATAGAGACGGTGGACGAGCTTCACTCTGATCACCGTCCAGTAATACTAAAACTAGACCCCCGCATAGGTCTCTCCGACCCCAATCGCCCTCCGACCACCAAAAGGGTAACGAACTGGAGGAAAGGAAGCACCCAGCTGAAATCCAACACGTCCCCCCAACCTGACTCTATCCCCGACCAATTCGACTCTATCGCAGCAACAACGGCCACGACCGACTCACTCACTGATCACGTACAATCCGTCGTGAGCGACTGCTCAAAGGAAGTCCCAGTGGGGGAAGACCCCCGCTGGAAACTACCTGACGATGTGCGTGACCTATTGACTGAGAAGAACGCAGCCATTCGTGCATACAGCAACTTTCCCTGCCACGCTAACAAAGTCCATATGCGCTATTTACAGAGATCTGGAAAGACACGCTTACAGGAGCTGCGTGACGCGGGCTGGGACAAGATGCTGAGCGACCTAGAGCCGAACCACCTAGCCTTCTGGGAACTTCAGAGGAAACTCAAGTCCCAGCAAGTCACCCACACCACCCCTAGTCTGCCCCGACAAGACCGTAGCCTTCGACGACATCGACAAGGCTGAATGCCTAGCCGATAGTCTAGAAGCACAATGCTCACCCAGCACTCTACCAGTAGACCAGGCTCACCTCCTAGAGGTAGACGCCGAAGTCGAACGTAGAGCCTCTCTCCCTCCCGTTGAAGACCCTGAAAGTCCTCTGCCCCCCGTCACACCAGACGAAGTGCACGACATTATCAAGGGTCTGAAAGTCCGTAAAGCCCCCGGCTCTGATGGAATCACTAATAGGGTGATTCAGCTATTCCCTGCCCACCTGATAATGCTACTGACTACCATCTTCAAAGGTGCCTTAAGCAACAATTTCTTCCCACAAGTGTGGAAAGACGCCACTGTCATCGGAATCCCGAAGCCCGGCAAACCCAAAACCGAGCCTTCGAGTTACCGCCCCATCAGTTTGCTCAAAGTCCTCGGCAAGGTCTACGAGAGGCTTATTTATAAGCGTCTCAGAGACTACGCTGAGACAAAGGGCCTCATCCCCAACAAACAGTTTGGGTTCCGCACCCAGCACTCTAGCGTGCATCAGGCCCACCGGATAATCGGACACATAAGCGCTGGCTTCCAGCGTGGTTTGTATACCGGTGCAGTATTCTTCGATATAGCGAAAGCTTTTGACAAAGTCTGGCACAACGGCTTAATATATAAGCTGTACCAACTCGGTGTGCCAGATCGTCTCGTGCTAATCTTACGAGACTTTTTGTTGAACCGCACATTCCGCTATCGCATCGAACGCGCAATATCCTCTCCCCGTCCCATCCGCACAGGCGTCCCTCAGGGCTCTGTGCTTGCCCCCCTCATATTCACTCTATTCACCAGCGATATCCCGAATAGTAAAAAGGCACAGTTGGCTCTGTTCACAGACGATACGGCCATTTACTACAAGGGCGCTGGGCCCGACTCGATAGCCCGCATTCTCCAAACCGCAGTCAATATCCTTGGCGCCTGGTTTAGGAAATGGAGGATCGAAGTCAACCCCGACAAAAGCCAAGCGGTCTTATTTTCAAAAATGCTGGCTCGATACAGACCCCCTTTGCCCCGACCCATCACCATGCTCGGCAAGCCGATCCCTTGGGAGAAGCGAGCCAAGTATCTAGGTGTGGTCCTCGACCAACACCTCACTTTCGCAAACCACATAAAGCAGGCCCGCGCGCGGGCAGCTTTCGCTCTCGGAAGACTCCACTCCATGCTAAATGCACGTAGCAAAATGTCACTTAGGTGCAAATTGCTAATCAACACAACGTGCATTCGCCCCATCCTGACCTATGCGGGCGCCGTCTTTGCCCAAGCTAAACCCCGTCAAATCCATAGACTGCAGGTAATACAGAACAGATTCCTTCGTAAGGCCACGGGAGCCCCTTGGTTCTGTAGGAACGAGACCCTCCACCTCGACTTTAGACTCCCCACAATCCACCAGTTTCTCAAACGCAATTCCAAGCGTTTCTTTGATTCCGCCGCCACCCATCGCAACCCTCTGGTTGTCGAGGCCGCCAGTTATGTCCCGAGTCAAATCAGCACAGTCCGCCGCCCGAGGCAAATCCTTTCCGACCCAGACGACCCCATAACCCTCCTCCAGGAGAGCAATAGGGAAACCAGTACAGTGAGAAAACACACTTTCCGACCTCGCCGCAGAGGTCCGCGATCGCGACCCTCCCGAGTAAATGATACTCCCCCCCGACCCTTGCTCGACGATGCGCCAGCCCGCGTCGATGATGCTGAGCCTGTAGCTTTAAATTCCCCGATTAATAATAATGATATACCTTCTATCCAGCCTGTCCCTCTTGCTGTCCTCCCCCCAGCGAACGCCCTAAGCCGAGGTTCGTACCCCACAGGGGGTGCCCTTAGCGAGCGTTCGCCTAGTTTTAATTAGCATAGTTTTTGCCCCTGGCTGGAGGCTTTGAGTGTAGAAGCTTAAGGCAGCCACAGGATTGACCGGTTGAGTAGTCATGACCTTAGTGGTCAGCTACGAGACGCCCTACATAAAATAAAAAAAACTCGGCCCATTCGTTCCGGAGCAGTCGCACCGAACGGACCTAAGTTAAGTAATTTGATATTATACCGTAATTATTGCTTATTATGATTATGTGTTGATAGAATACTGTCATACTGTTTCCATGGAGTTTCTTGTCCTTCTTCTCCATGAAGACCTAGTTTTGCGAACGGACAACTAGCTTTCTGATTAAATAATGACAAGTCTAATTAAATAAATGTCTAGCCTTGTCTTTCTGTGCTTTACTTCATACGATCATTTCCCTACAAAACATATTCAACAGAACTTACACACACAGTGATCATTCCGACTTTTAAAACTTGCTAAATTAGGTAATACTTATACATACACTTATAGTGCTTACTGCCTCTTCTAACATCATATTTTCTAATATATTTTTATTATGTGATTTATGTGTATACTTCAACTAATGTAATGTACAATGCAAATATATAATATTTCTATTTATATGCCTATAAAGTAAACAGCTAATTCAAATATCTGAATATTAAATAAATAAATCCCTTGCCCCTTAGTATGTCTATTATTTTTAACTCTTCTAAATACATTATTTTCTCACACGGGCGTGGAATTACTGAAGAGTATATTCGAGGCCTGGGAGGATTCGCAAGATGCTCTTGGCATTTTCTGCGACTTGTCCAAGGCCTTCGATTGCGTACATCATGATACTCTTATCAGGAAACTGTACTATTATGGCCATGAGGGACAAGGCTCTTGACCTTCCGACTTCTTATCTGAATAACAGAATTCAGAGGGTCGATGTTAATGGCATGAGATCTGCAGGATCTGCGGTCACCATGGGCGTTCCGCAGGGTTCAATTCAAGGTCCTTTCTTATTTACATAAATGACTTACCTTACTACATAAGGGATAATCACAAGATAGTATTATTCGCAGATGACACTTCCCTCATTTTAAAATCAAACGTCAGTTAGTCAACTTTGAACAAGTCAACGATGCACTCTCTAAAGTTGTGCATTGGTTTAATGTAAATAATCTTCTCCTGAACGAAAAAAGACTAAACTCATAAAATTTTCAACGCCAATGTTCAAGTTAATGGAATAGAGTTGGACCCTGTTGAGTCAACAGTTTTTCTTAGAATAACTATTGACGGTAAATTACAACACACATAAAAAAATTGTCAGGAAGGCTTAGGTCAGCCGCCTATGCTGTTAAAAAAATTAGACAGATAACTGACATAGATACAGCCAGAATTGTTTATTTTAGTTACTTTCATAATCTTATGTCATATGGAATTCTTCTTTGGGGAACCTGTGCGGACATTAATACTATCTTTGTTCTACAGAAAAGGGCTGTTCGAGCCATTTACAACCTAGGTCCAAGAGATTCCTTTCGAGAGAAATTCAGAGAAATAAATATTCTGACTAGCCTCACAATATTTTTGAAAACCTATTGTAAGTACACAAAAATATATCAAATTTTAAGAAAATGTCCGATGTTCATAGTTTAAACACAACGGGAATGAATGGTAATCAATGAGTGTTGCCTATAGTTTAATTAGTAAGTTTATAAAGATACCATAACAAAAAAATGGTTAAATATGAAATTAAGTTTATACGAATAATAAGCTCATTATAACTCATTTTCTGTTCTATTTACCACAGGAAAAGTACATTTTTATTTCCATTCATTTTAATTAATATAAATTGGCAGATTTTGTTTCTAAAATTAAAGACAACAGTCGGGCGGTTCAAATCGCGTAAATCGAAACGGATTTTAAATGTCGGAGTCCTCGGTACATATTTATTGTAGCTTCTGCCCACGACTTCGTCCGCGAACCTATAACCTTCCTTAAGAATTGGGCTAACCAATGCAAAAAATAAAAACGTTTTCCAAAAAAAAAACAACCGACTTCCGAAAAAAAACACTACAAAGTGAAAAATAACTTCAATTTCGGAAGTCGGCTTCGACTTCGACTTCGACTTCGACTTCAACTTTGACTTTAACTCCGCCATTGCCATCGCCATCGTCATCGCCATCGTCATCGCCATCGCCATCGTCATCGTTATCATCATCATCTGATTTGTAAAACTTTTCTCAAATAATAAAAACTCTTTGCAACGGGCTGACGACGGCCACAAAAATTAAAAAAAAACAGAAAAGTAAAAAGCACTAGTGAAAAAGTGACACTTTCCGCACTAATTTACTGCTTGGAAAAGCATCTTTTGGAGCAAATGAATTGTAAAGTATCGTTCATGTTCGATTGGATTAGCAGAATCACTTTTAAGAACGTTTCGGTCGATCGTTGGCGTCAACTACATCGTTACAGCAGTGGGATCGTTGTTCATTAGTAGAATAAGAAAACGCTTTATAGCTCTGATTAAGCTGAGGTTCAATTGCAATTTCAGAACAATTTTGTTAGTAGAATCGGCCCCCAGCACATGAAGTCTTAAGTGTGTAATCAGAATTATGCTTTTTGTTCATGTTCGTTTCATTATTGATAATTTTCCAAACCGTTTGTATTTTATTGTCTGCTGATTTAACCTTGTTGCTAATGCATAAGGCTTTAGCTGTCTTACAAGTGTTCTTAACAGTTCTTAAGAGGGTTTATTCTGAAGGTGGGCAACGTCGCAAATAGATGTCAAATATTTCACTGTTTTGATTAATTTAGCAATATTACTGTGTGGAAATAAAAAATGTGGCTAACTAGCGAACTAGAATATTGATTATGAAATGCAATAATTTATATCGTAACACCGAATGTTTAGTTTTAGATGTAAAAAAACTATTTGGAAACTTCCCAAATGCGTTTTTTACACCTAAAATGGGTGCAACATCAAATTCAATGTTATAATTACAATTCATTATTATGATATGACGTTAGAATAGAAGCAATAAAGAGCCTGGGTTAATGAAACATTCAAACGCAACTACTTAATTCTGAAGACATCTTGTGTTTTTATTTCTGTAGGTAGTACCTAAACACTATGAATGTTTCCTCTAACATAAAGTCATGTAACACGCAAAATTACAATTGAAATAAATAAACATTACAATCATCAAATTAAATATATCTTCCAGTAGAGGAATAAAGATGTTCCCAGAAATTGAAGCTGTCATCGCCGATTAAACTAGAAACAGTTAATTTACCGTTTCCTATGTCCACGTATTGCATAGTCTTGTTGTCAAACAATGGCCACGTTATGTTGCATGCAGAACTATAGGCGGGGTTGCTGAAAAAAAATAACATTTTGTCAATACCTAATACCTGCATGGCTTTGTCGAAATCCTAAAGCATTTATTTATATAAACTTTGATTGAAACATTTGCATAGTCTTTTACGTATGTCGCACCTATATTTACGTCAAAAATAACATCTATCTAAAAGAGTACTACACCGATATTCGAAGGTTGCCCCACACCGATATTCTAAGTCCGTTTGAAGGTTGCTCGACGTTCGAAGTTCCTCGACTCATACACTCAATTTTTTTTTTAAATCTCAGGCAGCATACATGGCATGAACACTAATAATTTTGTTAATACCTATGTTGACGTAAAAATCGACAAACCGGACAATATGTACCGCGGTGGGGTACGAAGGAAAGCATGACGTAGAACGCTAGGATATAGCATTATAAGATGGTCATCATATAACATACCCATATTTAGCGAAGTCCGTGAAGAGCGTAGTGACTTGATCTATAAGTTTAAATTCTAAACTGTCTTTAGCCGAAGTCAGATTTTTCCCTTTTGGATCAAACACGTAGAACAAGTCGTCCATATGGGCAGCTCCAATGATGTCGTATTTTTCTCCTTGTAGACCATACAAATTTCTACTTGACATGGAGGAAAACTGGTAAAAATATCTTACAGTATTGTCAATATTAGGTAGTTTCGAAAAATATCTTGTGATATCATAAATGAATCCAACATTATTCGCATAACTTATGAACTCTTTTATAGAGTCTATTTCAACACTTTTATTTCCGAAATAATGTTTAAGAATTCTATCTGACAATTCCAAGATGTGATTTGGCTCAAGTTGGTTTAAAAGTTTTCGAGGAACAAAAAGTTCTGGGTACTTGTCATAGTTTTCAATATATGTAGACGCGATTAGTTCAATTACTATAATCAGCTCTTGGCTAGTGTGTCCAAACAAAATATCTACTTTATTGACATCGTCAAATTCTTTAAATATATTGTATGTCAGGAAATTATTTGTTCCATTATACTTTTCAATCACTGGCACAAACTGATACATTTTAAGTACGTTATTGGTATACTCTTCAAATGATAAGATATTAGGACTTGTGGCTACTAATTTATCTGAAGGGACGGATTGAAGAAATTCGAGCAGCTCGTTGGGGTCTTTAGTTTCAAAGCCAAGCTTCTTAGCAAGAACAAAAGCGCGTCTTTCAGGATGAAAAGCCAAGCTCCAGTCACAAAACGGCGACCCACTCATTGCGATGGCCCTATGAAATAATCCTTTCGACATCGGAGAAATAATATGTAATGCAACAGAAGCGCTGCCTGCGCTCTGTCCCATGATAGTCACGCTGTCTGCGTTACCTCCAAAATGTTTGATGTTCTTTTGCACCCATTTCAAAGCTTCCACTTGATCCTTCAGTCCTGCGTTTCCTGGAACGTCTATAGTACCGAGGCTAAGAAAGCCTAATGCATCTAATCTATAGTTAATTGTCACGACGACCATATTTTTTCTGACAAGGAAGTCTGGTCCAAAAGAGTCAACATTACCGGACCCAAATTTGTACGCCCCTCCGTGGATAAATACCATCACTGGCAAAAGTCTGTCAGGTGTCAAGTTTGGCGAATATACATTGAGAAACAAACAGTCTTCATTGCCAGGGATGAATATGTTTGTAAGAATGTTAAGTTGAGGGCACACTGAACCATGCTGAGTTGCGTTTCTAACTCCATCCCACCCAAGAGCAGGTAGAGGCGCCTGAAAGAACACTACAAGTAAAAAAAGGAAAAAAATAAAAAGTGTAAAGTAAGAAATCAACAGGAAAGTGTGCCCCGCGGCTGCGCCAAATAGGCCCAGTTCAGCAAAAATGCCAGACAACTAGTGCCTGACGCTGGTTTTCAACTGGACCTGAAGTGTGAGGTGACGGATGTAAATCAGTTTTACACTGCAATGTGCGTGTGTGTATACTTCAATACAATAAATTTGTGTAAGATAATAATGATAATGAGTAACTCCCAAACATAAATCACACACACGCTCTTTGCTATCCATTTAGTTATGTATTAGGATCACCCAGAACTGTTTATCACCGCGAGTGTGATAGACTTTACTATAACCCTCCAAAAGTCAAAATCTACATCTGCACCTACAAAGTACGATCACGGCTAACACCACAATGAAAGTTACTACTTAAATATTCGCTTCAAATAGGTACGATATAATCGCACTCTCCGAAGAAAGAAGAATTGGAAATAACATAGTTGAACACGATGACCATAATACAGGGTGGCAGGGACATCGACGCGACAACTGTTACCATGGATTCAGTACATGAATCTGAAACAGCTGCGTTGAAAATTTTCGTCGGTTATTAAATATTGTGTTATTTACCTTAAATCTCCGGGTTCCGTTAGGGGGCTGAGCGTACGGAATGCCTTTAAAACTGTTGTACCGCCCGTCTCCAGTAACTAAGTCCAGTATCTCTCCTTCCAACCAGCCGTGCTCCACTCTGACTCGAATCCCTTTACCTGGTACATTTTGAAGGAATCTGCAAAAATAATATTTATTGAATTTGTGACTCTATCACCACTTGTCTTTGTGATCTTGTTCTCGTAACTGTAATTGTCTATAGTCTTCATTTATTTTCGTTGCTTATATATTTAGTATGTATGTATTTATGTATCTATTATTTAGGATATGTATTTATCTGTGTATCTATTCTAATATAATAAATACTTATTATTTGCACCAACGACAGCCCCATTTTATGTCCAGGCAAATCACTGTCAATTCCAAGGTTGCCTTGAAGAGATCGCGGAAAGCGATAAGGCCGCCCATTGTATATTTTGTAGTATTTTTTTTTTTTTAAATTGTTATGTATTTATGTGGTGTACAATAAAGTATATATATATAAATAAATAAATGAATGGAAAATGAAGCAATGACAGATAAATTAATTATGTTCTAGATACATGGTGCTCACATTTTGACAAACTTATACGATATATATATATATATACTACGCAGGGTTTGTTTACTTGAGTAGGTACCTACCAAGTAAAATTATTTTTAAAACACTTAGGTACCTACATAAGCAATATGATTAAATAGAAAATATTCATTTTTCATGTAGTATTGACAAGTGGATTCGAAAACTCACTGCAGAGTAGCACCTAACCTTCAATACTAGCTAATTTGGTGATTTGGTCGTAGCTGATTTAGGATTAAGTGTACTTACGAGTATGTAGCGGTAGGTACTTAGTACCAATAAACGATTCAAAATAAAACTACGCTGTTTACTCACATGGCGGAATTGCTTTATGAGAGCGAGAAAGATAACATTTGTGCACTTTACATTTACTGCCTAACAACATTTTATCTTTGATACAAAACCAGAGATAGAGCGGAGCCCATCATCGCTATCGTTAAAATAAAGACATCGTATACCTACGAAACCTACTTATTTATGGCTGACCAATTTCTTTGTTTATTTTGTTTGGGAAATTATCAATTAACTTCTCCCGCTCTGGGCTGAGCTAAGGCGTGTCAGACTCTTACTGACTAAAACCCACCCATGTTCCTTCAGTTGCTTGTACGTTGCCAGGGGCCACGGTATCCCTTTCGGACTTTCCCGCGACTCCGGCTGGCATCGGTCCTAGCAAACCCCTTCTGTTGTGCTGACATCTCTTTGAGGCACGCGTGGCAAACAACGCGCCGTCGACCCGTGCCTGGTCCTTATCGGACGGTGAGCTACCCATTGCTCACCGTCCGCAAGCCTGCGCCTACGGTGGCCGGAAATGGGTCTGCGATTCCCGACGCCCAGGGCGTCTCCTGCGGCGGCTAGGAGCGTGAGGGCGCGAAATTTGCCACTCCCTCACGCGTTCCGCCTCCTCCTTCGCGAGCTTTACTGCTTTGCAGAAGGAGGTGACGGCTTCCCACGCCCTCTCGCTCCGTACCATGGCTTGGACCATGGCTGGATGCGAGAGATCACTGCCGCCGATTGCCTCCACAAGGACACGGCGGTGCCCCGCTCAAGTCGGGCAGACATCTACTGTGTCTTCCGGGCGATCCACACAGTGGTGACACCCGGGCGTTTCCTCCCTTCCGCCTTATGCGGAATAGGAACCTCCCGAAACAACCGTGTCCGGTGAGGACGCCGTGGCGCCTCTCTAGCCACTCCTCAAATAGACATATCGCCGCAATTGTGGAGCGCCCAGCACTGGGATGTGACAATCGCACTCTCCATGACGCCATGAGATCCCGCCGGAGCTCTGTCCGCTGTGCTGTGATTTCTCGCGGTAGCGGAGTTACGCCCCGGCGTTTCGCCTCCTCACGCCACTCCCAAATGTACGTGAGGACTTTCACCTCCAGCTCCCATGGCGGCAATACGGCAATGAGGCTCGCCGCCTCACCGGCGACCGTGTGGTATCCCCGGACCAGCCGGATGGCCATGACCCTTTGGGACGCGTTCAACTGGCGGGCTGGCCGCAGCCTCAAAAAACGCGCCCACACAGGTGCCCCGTAAAGGGCCATTAACCACACGACCCCCGCATAGAGCCTCCGGAAGGAGGCGTTTGGACCCCCTAGGTTGGGCAGGAGCCGCTTCAAGGCAGCCCCGGCCCGCTCCAGCCTGGGATCCTAACGACGGAAATGCTCCACGAAGTTCCACCGGCTGTCGAGGACGAGTCCCAGGTAGTTCATCGTCGACTCGACACCGATGTGAACCATCATTTGGGAACCCGACGGTGGCGCGTTCCGAGGACCATGAAAACACATGGCCTCGGAATTGTGCAGGGCCACCTCGAATCCCAATTGCCAGATTTATTGCTGACCTAAGCCAATCATGTGGCACAGCATTACTGCCAGCCAGGCCAACTGCAGCGATACAAGTTATGTCAGTAGCTGAAATTACAAAAACAAGGGTTAGTCCAAGAATATAAATTATGGTCTCGCTCATAGATATTATCGATTGAAAGAATAGTAATTCTGACACCAACTGAACGCGCTACCGTCCTACTGATAAATAGATACATGTTACACTAGCAGTGCCCGCGACTTCGTCCGCGTGGAATAGTGACTTAGGGGGGTATAGTGACTTTCAGGATTTATTTATTTATTTTAAAACTTCTGTACAATAATAAAATGTACAAAGGCTTTTTGCCTTAGGCATTCTCTGCCATTCTTTGTGTGATGCTGAGATAATATGGTAGATGCACAGTTTTAGGTACGCGGCATACGCGGACATACCTTAAAAATCTTCCAGGATTACCTGTGTGATAGAAGCCAATCCGTCAAAATAAACGACGTTATTAGTGACACTAAATCAATGAGTTTCGGCGTTCCTCAGGGCTCAATTTTGGGCCCCACCCTGTTTCTTATTTATATAAATAACTTATGCAAAATGTCTCTAACGAACTGTTCTATTTATACTTACGCAGATGATACGGCCTTGCTTTTTCACGGTAGTGACTGGCCTGAAACAGTAAAATTCGCGGAACTTGCTTTAAACTCAGTGATGAAATGGCTTTCAAATAACATCCTAACCTTAAATCTTAAGAAAACAGTGTACTTACCTTTCTCCTTACTATCCACCAACCTCCCTCCACCGGATTCAATGGTGCTTAGAGCTTATACTTGCTCACGCGGTCTATCCTCCTCACAATGCGGCTGTCCACAACTCACAAGGTGTGAGTCTGTTAAGTATCTTGGAGTCTATGTGGATAGTTCTTTGAGCTGGAAACCTCACCTTAACAATCTCATATCGCGGGTCCGCAAGTGTATATTTATTTTTAAAAAGCTAAGGCACTCCGTGGACTTTCGTACGATTAAAACTGTTTATTATGCTATGTGTCAAAGCATAATAAACTACTGCATCACAGTGTGGGGTGGGACTCCCAAGACAACCTTACTGCTTCTGGAACGAGCACAGAGAGCTGTCCTCAAGGTTATGACCTCGAAGCCGTTTAGATATCCCACCTCGGCTCTCTACACCGAATGTCAGGTCCTCACTGTGAGACAGCTTTTTGTTCTTGGCACTATTCTGCGCAAACATTCCACCGTGGTATACAAGCCGAATGCTGCAAAAAAGCGTAGATACTTTGAAGTATGCTCAACTCGCGGATGCAGAACGGCCCTTGCTCAGCGTCATTATGATATTCTGTCCAACCATTTATATAATAAAATAAATAAACTGTGCTCCATTGCTCCCATGTGCCTAAATGAATGTAAGACCAGGGTCACAAAGTGGCTATTGACACTGAGTTACGATAAGACTGAAGATTTACTACATGTATCAATCGCATAACCTAATGTACTTAATGTAGTTAATAATGTTATATATTTATAGTTATATACAGACTTACATAAACACAAGTTTTTTACCATATTTATCTCTCAATATACGTATATACACATACCCCCACATAGGCACTTTAATAGGCTGCATCATATCGTATGCGTTTACTAGTAACTGGATAACTTAATAATAATAAACTGTGCTCGTCCTACAACTACTGTTAAATGTTCAAATGATAGGCGAGGACGCTGGCACCCTAAACACAAGTTAAATCTTACTTTGGGTGCCAGAGTTCATCGAAAACACTCTTTCCCTTAGTTGTAACGCTACATAGTGTTTTAGATAAGTGTTATTTGTACAACTGAAGGTAATAAAAAAAATCTTTTTTTTTTTTTTTAAAGGTTATTCTCGAAAAACTCATAACCAATGATATAATAAAGTATTTCTGCGTAAACTATATGTTTAGTTTTGTCTTCCGGCAGAAGTAGAAATTGATTTTGCACCCGAACCAGATCTCGACAGAGCAACGTAAAGTTGCCCGAGCGAATAACACTCTTGGGCGTAAATGTATTCCCACGTACTTAAATGTTTATCACTTTTTTTTTTTTTTTGGGTGGGAAATGAACGAATGAAATGACTCCTCCCGCTCTGGGCGGAGCGAGAGGTAGTGTCAGACTCTTACTGACTAAAACCCACCCGTGTTCCTTCCGTTGCCTGTGTGCTGGGGCCGCGATATCCCTTTCAGACAAACCCGCAACCCCAGCAGGCATTGGTCCTTCCGGACCCCGTCAGTTGGTGCTGATATCTCCTTGAGGCGCGCGTGGAACACAACGCGCCGTCGACCTGGGCCTGGTCCTAATCGGACTGCGAGCTACCCATTGCTCACCGTCCGCAAGCCCGCGCCTGCGGTGGCCGGAAGTCGGCTCGCGACTCCCCAGGCCCGAGGCGTCTCCTGCGGCGACTAGGGGCGTGCAGCTTGAATCTCCCTCGCGCGCTCCGCCTCCTCCTTCGCAAGCATAACTGCTTCGCAGAAGGAGGTGACGGCCTCCCATGCACTCTCGCTCCGGACCATGGCCTGAACCAGGGCCGGACGCGAGAGATCGCCTCCGTGAGGACACAGCGGTGCTCCGCCCAAGCCGGACAGACCTCCACCGTATGCTCCACCGTGTCCTCCGGGCGATCCACACAATGGTGATACCCGGGCGTTTCCTCCCGCTTGATCCTGAACAGGAACCTGCCGAAACAACCGTGTCCGGTGAGGACCTCCGTCAGGCGGAAGGTGAGGACGCCGTGGCGCCTCTCTAGCCACTCCTCAAAGAGGGGACTTATCCCCGCAAATGTGGCGTGCCCAAAATGTTATCCCTGGGCCTTATTAATTGTTACCGCAAACGATATCTTCACCGGAAATTGAATTCGCTTATAGTGAAAAGGCAAATCCGTTGGTATCATAGGCATTCGAGGTGTCAGCACTGTTTGCCCTACTGCTGGATCAGTCAATACTGTAGCACCAATCACGTTATAGCGAAGGAATTTTACTTGGAGTCTGGTTCCGTTGCATAAATTTGAAAAAACTAAAAACAATACACTAAAGATAATTAAATATTACAAATTCTAATTAAAGTATTATACGATGATGGGATATCGGCTAATGCTCCAAAATCAAACCCTAAAGATAATTAAATACTACAAAATCTAATTAGATACTGAAATTGACAAAAGTAACCATACAAAAAAAAAATCGTATGAAGTATTTAAAAAAAATGAGTTCGCTGAGCACAACCGTTCCGTAATGACCCGACCTACCGCCAACTATCATACATGCGCGGGCAATACTTAATACTTATTTGGCTACAACAAATATCGCGATATCTTTTGAATGAAACGTCCAAATTGAATAATTCAAAAAGTTCTAGAAAGGTATTGAATTCGTCTTCAATAAGATATTTATTTTGATAAGGATTAATACCAAGGTAAAAAATAAAGAGTTTTTGAAGCGACGGCATTTTAATTATTTAAAATATAAAAGAAAACACTTTTTGTGAGATAACTTCAATAGTTAGACATATGGTGACGCGATATTTTTTGTACACAATTATATGTTCTGCAAAGTGGTAGTACATTGTTTTGTTCTATAATTAATAGTTTTCGCAGCGCACGCGGTGTAAGGATTTTTTCGGGTATTTTTTTTACTTTGGGTTACATTATTGGACTTTTAGTAAGGATCCCTATTTTTTTTGAAAATATAATATTGCTTATAGCCTTCCTCGATAAATGCACTATCCGACACTGAAATATTTTTTTAAATCGGACCGACAGTTCCTGAGATTAGCGCGTTCAAACAAACAAACAAACAAACAAACTCTTCAGCTTTATAATATTAGTATAGATTGACATAAGCTTTTCCGATAAGAAAGTATTTAAATATAACATCACGCATGTAATTCCCGAATTTCTATGCAGTGGAAGGAGGGATATATTTAAACACTAAATTAATTAAACCTAAAATAATTTAAAATAATATTGTCGATAGAGTAATCGAAATTATTTTCCGCAACTCTATATTCGCATTGGAAAAAATTAAAATTGATAAAAATAGATTAGATTTCGATAAAACTAAAGTCAAAGTCTAATCATTTATTTGAAACAGGCCCTCGTAAGGCACTTTTGAACGTCAAAATTTACAAAAAATTGGTCGCCCCTTCCAAAAGGCAATTTTCGTATGTAGAAAAATGGGCAAGAAAATCCATCGTTACTCTTTTAAAATGTTTTACAATATTTTGTATATGTAGGTACATCAATTATATAATTATATGTGAAGACGATGCACCTAAAAAAAAATAGTATAGGTACCACAATAGGTAAAAATAATTAAAAATGAAGCAACGACAGATAAATAAATTACTTATGTGTATGTGTGTATACATGGTTCTCACAAATCCCTTCAAATGACAACTGCCTTACCACGGCAGCTGTCAAAATTATAGTCAACTGACACTTGCCGTGCTACGGCAGGTTGATTATGGTCACACTATATTGCGATTATCTATGAAACTAAGCGTCCTATCTCTATCGTTCTTGTGGTATTGTGAGCATGAAAGACAGAGCTAGCAATAAAACATGACATGCTATCAACATTTTAAGCATTAAAACGAATGTATGGCACTCGGAAGTTACTTCCGAATGTTGCAAACAAAATGGCGGCAATTCGCAAATGTTGCGAATTAATATTTTTATATTTTATTTCTCAAATAAATCATAAAAATAGAACTGCTTTCAATAGGGAGGTAATTTAATGTAGTTTTTATTAAAATTTATAAATAATTATGAAACAAAAAGTTTATTTGTTTATAAAAAAAAATTGTGAGTCGGAACTATCGTGGTCAAGTGGTTTTTCTTTGTGACGTTAAGTGGTAATATTTAATCTAGTTGAACGTTTAAGCGTTTGTAACACTTAAATAATCCCACAAACTTGCAACTTATCTCTCAACATAAACAACTTTGACATGTTTACAATAATTACAGAACGTTGAGTGAGTCGGGTTGGCGCCGCGAAATTCTATGATGCGTTTCAATTCGTTATTTGAACATATAATAATAACTTTCCAATAAGAATTATTGTTCTTTCTTATTGGAAAGTTAATAATCTTCGTAGAAAAATGATTTTATAATGTAAAAATATGCAGAAATTTGGTATTTATGTTCTTGAATGAGAAAAATGGGTGAAAATAACAAAACTTTTTTTTTGTGTAAACAGACTCGTTTTATTGTAAAACACATTCATATAAGTCTTATAAGATCCAATTGGAAATATTGTACAGATTACGAAACAGTTATTGTTATAAATGGGTTTCATAGTAAAATAGCGAGAAATCGGGGTTTTATCGCAAGCAAACCCAAAAGGGGCGGGGCCACGTCAAGGTCACGATCAGAGTTTTTTTGAAATGCGTTTTGACAGTTGACAGTCGAAGGGACAAACATTGTAAAAGTAGACGATTTTCCTAAAATTTTGCAATTAATAAGTCAGTGTGTGAGGTTACGCATCACATCTTTATATAATTTTTTATATTAAATGGCAATTTCGACTGAATCTTTTGCATAGTCTTTTACGTATGTCGCATCTATATTTACGTCAAAAATAATATGTATCTAAAAGAGTACTATAGATTGGCCCTCACCGATATTCTATGTCCGTTTGAAGGAAGTTCTTCGACTCATACCTCAGGCAGCATACGCGGCATGAACACTATAATTTTGTCAATACCTATGTTGACGTCAAAACTCGACAAACCGGACAATATTGTTGTGTTACGCGTTTGGATAAGAAGGAAAGCATGACGTAGAACGCTAGGATATAGCATTATAAGATGGTCATCATATTACATACCCATATCTAGCGAAGTCCGTGAAGAGCGTAGTGACTTGATCTATAAGTTTACATTCTAAATAATTTTTCCCTTTTGGATCAAACACGTAGAACAAGTCGTCCATATGGCGAGCTCCAAACTCCAAAGATGTCGTATTTATTCACATTGTAGACCAAAAAAAACACGACACAGACACGGCTGTTTCAGGAGGTTCCTGTTCCATATAAGGCGGCAGGAAACGCCCGGGTGTCACCACTGTGTGGATCGCCTGGAGGACACGGCGGAGCATACGGTGAACGTCTGCCTGGCCTGAGCGGAGCACCGCCGTGTCCTCACGGAGGCGATCGGCGGCGGCGATCTATCGCTTCCGGCCCTGGTTCAGGCCATGGTTCGGAGCGAGAGTGCATGGGAGGCCGTCACCTCCTTCTGCGAAGCAGTTATGCTCGCAAAGGAGGAGGCGGAGCGCGAGAGGGAGATGCAAGCTACACGCCCTCGCGCCCCTAGTCGCCGCAGGAGACGCCCCGGGCGTCGGGAGTCACGAGCTGACTTCCGGCCAACGTAGGCGCGGGCTTGCGGACGGTCAACAATGGGTAGCTCGCCGTCCGATAAGGACCAGGCCCGGGTCAACGGCGCGTTGTGTTCCACGCGCGCCTCAAAGAGATGTCAGCAACAACTGACGGGGTCCGTAAAGACCAATGCCTGCTGGGGTTGCGGGTTTGTCCGAAAGGGATATCGCGGCCCCGGCACACATGCAACGGAAGGAACACGGGTGGGTTTTAGTCAGTAAAAGTCTGACACGCCCTCTCGCTCCGCTCAGATCGGGATAGGTCATTTGATGATTTCCCACACTCAAAAACAAAAAATCGGTTTCGGAATCATGCACTAAACCCATGGTAAAAGTTTTCGCGTCGATGTCCCTGCCACCCCGTATTTTGTAACACAGGGGAAATCAAAGGTCAATACGGAGTCAGATTTGAAATAGAAAACGAATATTAAGAGTTACTTAGGAATATCCGAGAGATTTGCGTATTCAATCTTAAGTTCTAAACGAGAATATTGGCTATAATATAAGTATATGCTCCCACATCAGAAGCATTAGATGAAGAAATTAATTTATTATACGACCAACTACGAAAGGTAAAAACCTGGCGACAGGAAGTAATGCCTAAATGCCAAAATTGGCAAAAGGAAAGCATGTAATGAGACAGTATTGTCATAGAACCAGAAACCATGAAAGTCACCCGCTTCAATTTTCAATTTCTCTATATTGCAATCCATAATGCATACAGGTGGTAGGAATAAATAAATTGAATAAATTATGGACCCTGTGGGGCACAGCAAATTTTTAAATAAGTAGGAGAGAGGACGTTTATTAAAATAATATATAATTGTTCGAACCATTTAAAACCATACTGCATGCATGTATGCAGTCTTAACTTACCTTCTATGAACAACACGATAACCAAACGTACGATTCTTGCCGACGTCCAGCGACTGTTTGACCCACTAGGTTGGTTAGCTCCAGCTATGCTACCAACAAAGCTACTAATACAAAGACTGTGGTTGCAAGGAATCAGTTGGGATGAGGAAGTAGACACAAATGTCAGACAAAACTGGACTGCGCTGAGAAATAATCTTCAACACGTTAATGAAATTGAAGTTCAAAGATGGCTGGGAACCACAAATCATAAAGCAACAAACATTGAAGTTCACGGTTTTTGTGATGCCTCTACCAAAGCCTACGCAGCTGTTGCTTATGTCAGAGTTGAAAGGGGTATGGAAGAAATACAAACACAAATAATAGCTGCAAAGACTCGAGTAGCTCCAGTTAAACCAGTATCTCTCCCGCGATTGGAGTTGTGCGGTGCCCTTCTCTTATCTCGATTGCTCAAACAAATTAAAACAGCAATGAGAATACCAGATGATAAAATATTCGCATGGAGTGACTCCACAATAGTGCTTTCTTGGCTACTTGGAGAACCAACAAGATGGCAAGTTTTTGTAAGAAACCGGGTAGTCGAAATATTGGATAACACAGGATACAATTGGTTTCATGTACAAACAACCGATAATCCTGCAGATGTTGCGTCACGGGGAGAACATATTCTGGAGTTAAAGGAAGATAAGCAATGGTGGAAGGGCCCACAATGGCTACGACAGAAAACAATAACATTCAATAAACCTGAAAACCTAACCACTTTTTTTTTTTAGAAAGAAGAGAAGTAATACAAACAAATTTAAAATTAGAAGAAGAAAGTCTAGAAAACAAATTTCATCAATTCGATAGTTTGGAAGAAGTTTTAAAATCAATAACTTATTGCAAAAGATTTCTCAAGGGGAAGAGGACGGTAAACAAAGATGCTGTCATAAATACTGAAGAATTAGATGAAGCACTCAAGGCCTGCATTAGAATAACACAAAAGGAAAGATTCAATGATGAAATTATGAATTTAAGCAAAGGGAACGAAGTAAAAAGGGATAGCAAATTAAAATTCCTGAGACCCTACCTGGACCAAGAAAATATACTTAGGGTGGGCGGTAGATTTAGACATGCAGATATACCTGAAGACTCCAAAAACCCAATAATATTAGACAATCACAGCAATTTATCCATGCTTATCGTGAAAGATGCTCATCTCAAGTCTTTACATGGTGGAATTCAAATAATGATGGCCTACCTAAGAACTAAATTTTGGTTAATCAAGGCGAAGACTTTAATCAAATTCAGAATCCGCAAATGTTTAATATGGTCTAAACATAATGCTACAACAAAAAATCAACTTATGGGTGACTTACCAAAAGTCAGAGTTACTCCAGCCAAACCATTTCTGAACAGTGGGGTGGATTTCGCCGGACCATATCAAGTCTTAGCGTCCAAAGGCAGAGGAGTCAGAACGAATAAGGCGTATGTTTCCGTGTTCGTTTGTATGTCCACCAAAGCCATCCATCTAGAAATGGTTGGCGATCTCACAACGGAATCTTTCATTGGTGCTTTCAAGAGGTTCGTCGCCAGACGGAGAAGATGCTCACAGATATGGAGTGACCAAGGCAGAAATTTTGTAGGAGCCAATAAAGAACTGGCAGCTGCTTGGAAGGAGGCAAAATTTGAACTCGAAGGTCCAGTAGCAGAGTCTCTTGCACTGGATGGAACGCAGTGGCACTTCATACCTGCCTACAGCCCTCATGTCGGTGGTCTGTGGGAGGCGGGCGTGAAATCTATGAAACACCACATGAAAAGAATTCTGACCAATCACCTGACATTCGAAGAAATGAGCACCCTGCTTTGCCAAATTGAGGCGTGCTGAAACTCCAGGCCGCTAAGCCCAATAGATGATGAAGACACAGACAACATAACACCCTTAACACCAGGCCACTTTTTGATTGGCGAAGCACCAATTAATGTCCCTCAACCTAATCTTCAAGACGTTTCAATAAGTCACCTGTCACGCTGGAAGCACATGCAGAAGTTGATTGGAGATTTCTGGCATAAATGGCAAGCAGAATACCTAACCAGTTTACAGCAGAGGCCAAAATGGCTCAAGCAATGCAAGGAGCTTGATATTGGCAACATTGTACTCATCAAAAATTATCAACTCCCTCCTGGCAAATGGGCGTTAGGTCGGATTGTTGCTAAGCATCCAGGCGACGATGGTGTCACAAGAGTGTACAGTGTTAAGGGTGGTGACAGTGTAGTTAAGCGAAGTTTTAATAAGTTGTGTCCATTGCCAATAGACATATATGATTAATATTACAATTATGTTTAATGTTCCAATACAATGAAATTAATTTATACTGTTGCTTTTATACATAGTGTATGAGTATTTTCATTAGTGTCTATATATGACTTGTGCATATATGCTTTATAATGAAATCTAAATTAATTAGTTACTTAAGTTTGTTGTATTTATGATTTTATAAAGGTCTTTAAGAGCCCTTTGGTGGGCGGCATGTTCGAACCATTTAAAACCATACTGCATGCATGTGTGTACTTATATCTATGTGTGTGTGATCCTTTTGAAATCTGTATGAACAAGTAGCTAGTTAGTATCGAAATAAACACATACGAAGCAACACCTCTTTAAATCTATCTACGTCCTTACAAACAAAACTAAAACGTATCAACAAGGAGCAATAATAATAACATATTTAAATTATAAATCCTAACCACCAATTTTTTTTTTTTGCAGCTGTATTCGATATTATATTTATTTATGTTATTACTCAAATACATAAGGATGACTCATCGTTTCGACTCGCTACGTGTCTCCGCTTGGGCGCACCTTGTGTTGCTCCGCATCGGTGTCTCTGCGGTGAAGCTGTAGACAGTCTCGGGCACCATGGCCTGTCCTGTTACAAGAGCGCAGGTCGCATTGCACGGCACGCCAGCATCAACGACATTATTTGTCGAGCCCTTGTCACCGCCGGCGCACCAGCGGTATTAGAACCAAACGGCTTGGTACGTGACGATGGGAAGAGACCAGACGGAATGACGTTGTTGCCTAGGAAGGTGGGCAGGCCTCTGGTGTGGGACGCAACCTGTGTCGACACCCTTGCACCATCTCATGTTCCTAGCACGGCGGGCTATGCTGGCGCCGCTGCAGCGGCTGCTGAGACCCTCAAGCGGCGCAAATACTGTAACCTTATAGGTACCTACAGTTTTGAGCTATTTGGGGTCGAAACGCTCGGGTCGTGGGGTCCGAGTGCGCGTCTCCTTTTTAAGGAAATTTCTCGCCGACTGGTCGACACTTCACGCGACCAGAGGGCTGGCTCGTTCTTTGGCCAAAGAATTAGCATTGCCATTCAACGTGGCAATGCTGCCAGTCTTCTGGGCACGTTTCCGAATGACAGCGATGCGGGCGAATACTTCGACGCCCCTTTTGTTTTTGTATCTATTTGTGTAGTTAGTTATTGTATTTAGTACCTAGTGTAAATAGTTATTAATATAATTTAAAAGATACTTATTTTTATATTACTTGTAAAATGATTCCGATATCCTATTTAAAGAATAAATAACTTAAGTATATTCATAATAAGTAGTATTTTTTTTTAAACACCTAATTATGATTCTAATTTTGGTGGATTTGGTGGTATTATTAACCGACTTCCAAAAAGGAGGAGGTTATATGTTCGACGCGTATGTTTTTTTTTTTATGTATAGGTATCCGTCGATTTCTCCGTCAATTGTGTACCGATTTTGAAAATTATTTTTTTGTTTGAAAGGTTATGCTCCCGGATTGGTCCCATATAAATTTTATTAACTTTGCTGGGATAGTTTTTGAGTAAGCTTCAATAATACGTATTTTTCCCACTTAGTATATGTGGATGATATGATGATAACTTCCTGTGACTGATAATTGAATTTGTGGGGGTAGGTACCACAACTAAAAAGTGCCAAATAAAAACTTTTTACAAAAACAAATCGGTGAAAAGTCGGTGTCTTTGGTTTTGAATTTGCCACCGACTTTCGAAATTAAAGTTATTTTTCGGAAGTCGGTTGTTTTTTTTTTTTTGTAAACACGTACCTCAACGAAAAACAAAAAAGAACCGATTTATTAGATTAAAGAGTGAGCATAAATTTAATCCTTGTTATTTGAGGCCGTCAGCGCAACTGGGCACGCCGCAATTGGGGCGATAAGTCCCCTCTTTGAGGAGTGGCTAGAGAGGCGCCACGGCGTCCTCACCTTCCAGCTGAGGCAGGTCCTCACCGGACATGGCTGTTTCGGGAGGTTCCTGTTTCGAATAAGGCGGGAGGAAAAGCCTGGGTGTCACCACTGTGTGGATCGCCCGGAGGACACGGTGGAGCATACGGTGGAGGTCTGCCCTGCTTGGGCGGAGCACCACCGTGTCCTCACGGTGGCGATCGGCGGCGGCGATCTCTCTCGTCTGGCCCTGGTTCAGGCCATAGTCCGGAGCGAGAGTGCATGGGAAGCCGTCACTTCCTTCTGCGAAGCAGTAATGCTCGCGAAGGAGGAGGCGGAGCGAGCGAGGGAAATGCAAGATGCGCGCCCTCGCGCCCCTAGTCGCCGCAGGAGACGCCCCGGGCGTCGGGAGTCGCGAGCCAACTTCCGGCCACCGCAGGCGCGGGCTTGCGGACGGTGAGCAATGGGTAGCTCGCCGTCCGATTAGGACCAGGCCCGGGTCGACGGCGCGTTGTGTTCCACGCGCGCCTCAAGGAGATGTCAGCACCAACTGACGGGGTTCGTAAGGGCCAATGACTGCCAGGGTTGTGAGTCTGGCCGAAAGGGATATCGCGGCCCCGGCACACAGGCAACGGAAGGAACACGGATGGGTTTTAGTCAGTAAAAGTCTGACACGCCCTCTCGCTCCGCCCAGAGCGGGAAAAGTCATTTGATGACTTCCCATCCTCAAAAAAAAAAAAAAGGCCGTCAGCGCAAAAGTTGCTTAACTATGAGACAATCACTATGGAGATATTAAACATTCTTTAGGCCAGTTTTTCATTTTGGAGGGATAAAAAAATCACAATGCAAAAACAAATTTAGTAACGCCATCATATTATGAAAAAAAAAAAAAAACATTGTTGGGCCATATTTGATTTAAAATTTCATCTTTGCGACGGACGGTCAGGGAATGTAGGTTAGGCCGCTTTTGCGCTGACTGCCTCATTTAGGTTGTCGATCGATAAAAAAATAAAAATAAGTTAAATATTTTGTATTCCAACAAACCTAACATAGAAAAATCCAAAGTTAGAGAGATCCACGTAGAGATGAAAACGATGGCAGAAAGGAGAAGAAAAGAAAAAAATCGGAATGATCCTGAAAAAATAAAAAACTCGTTCTTGTTAAACTTTGTAATTGCGAATTAAGCCGCGTCCCCACTAGAGCCGCGCGGCTTCGTGAGGCCAAGCTGCGCGGCCGGCCGAGCCTCGTGAGTTTGTAAACGTACACACTCACGAGGCTCGGTCTCGCGGCTTGGCCTCACGCGGCCGCGCTTAATTTAACGAGAACGAGTTTTTTTTTTTTTTTTTACTTCACGGAAATTGACTCAATATTTATTCACTATATAAAAAAAGGTTTTTTTGCTATTTTATAGATTTTATTTATAATTTGCTGTAGTAAAATAATTTTGGTGTCAGCTATCAATTTTGGCGCCTTACCAAACAATACAGTGGCAGGGACATCGACGCGAAAACTGATACCATGGATTCAATACATAATTATGAACCCCCCTGCGTTGAAATTTTTCGTCGGTTATTTTAAAAAAAAAATCTGTTCCATACATTTTGACCGCGTAAGTATTACACTTTTCAATGAAACAGCAGATTTTTTTTATCATGTCTGAATCCATGGTATTAGCACAGAATACGTATTGATCAGTTTTCGCGTCGATGTCCCTGCCACCCTGTATGTTAGAAGCTTTCAGGAAATAAATTTCTCTAACAATATTTTATGTAACTGAATACTTGCTTCAACATCATAAATTATTAAAAAAATCAGCAACATAAGTTTCCACCATAATTAGGTAATTAATCATAGTTGTTGAAATTCACTCAAATATTAAAATCATTTGCAGATTTTTAGTTTCAGAAAGCTACTGAGAAGTGTGGTCAAAATCCGAACTAATTTCACTAATATTGGTCGCCATCTTGTTGTTAGTGGTACCATTTAAAAATATTATTCTTGCTTTTGAGGGTTCCGTAGTCAATGGCAAAAACAAAACCCTTATAATTTCGTCATGTCCATCTGTCAGTCTGTCGAAAGAGTTCATAGCATCGTCAAAAACATATTCGTACCCAGTATTTATAAAGTCCACTAAAATGTTGGCAAAAACATTTTGATAATTGTGTTTTTAGTCTGTTTTCAGCTTTACCATTTCTGGTATCACTCTTCAAAAGATGTATTTTGAGATTACAGAGAATGCAAGAAACTTTATTTAGACTAATCGTATATTCAGTGATGTAAGGGCTGTTTGAAAAATCTTCCTATATATACTCGTAGAACCCTTTCACTATCGATTAATTATTATAGTAGGTACTTAGTTTTAAGTATGGTATCCCTCAGAAGATTTATGTCAACATTGTCAACGTCGCGGTGGTATTTTATTATTTACGGGATTCTCTAGAAGATATTAGAAAATATAAGTTAACTGTAATGTTTTATTTTAATTAAGTGTCGTACTTAGAAATATGAATACTTCTGTAGAAGGTATTATTGTAAACAACTGTCAATACGCCCCGATTTACTTGATACAAGATCCTGGCGCCACTCAGGTAATGACTGTTATCATTGTTATTATACTTGCAGATATCGCATATAATGCAAAATAACATTAATTATTATGTTCCCAGGGCAATACTTACGTACTTGCTTCAAGTACCGTAGAACCACCCAAACCTATTAGTAATAACCTGAAAACATTTTACGAAAACAGTGGAAATATTGAAAATGGATTAATAACCGCAGATACCGGTATTAGACCCAATGCGATCAAAAAGAGAGAGAGTGTTTTGATCAGAAATAATTTAAAATTGGCAAGTTTTTTGCTGCCTAAACATGATAATGTAAATAAACAATATGTAGTCGACAACATTGTTTTGAAACCTACCATCACGACAACTGCAAGCACACCAGTACAAGTTACTCACCATCCAGTGAACACAGTACCAAAAATAGATATTGATAGAAAGATAGTAAAACTCAAGGAGGTTCCGATAATCAACAGACATCGGCCTGAGAAAGTTTTGCCAAAGATTAAACCAAAAGAGAAGTAAGTGTATCACTCCTGTTAATGATTGTCATTATTACATTTGCAGATAGCACATTGATTACTGTTTGTGAATAATGACAAACAGCTCATCATTGGTACACCCAGTGTAATGATTTTCCTGTCATCAGACAATGGAAGGCCCTTGTTAAGCTTAAGATGTTTGGAGCATGAGTATGCTTTTGCATTGTTAAGCCTTCCTATGCATATTTGTGGATGATTGGTGTTTATATGCACAGTTGCTGAGTGCAGGTCCTGGGTAATCACTGAGGGAACTTCTTTTTATTCTTAAGTCCATGGTGGAACACCACACTGTAAATTGTAATAGGCCCCCTTCATCTTCCTACTCAAGATACTTCTCATAAAACGTTAAATGAGACTTAGGAAGCAAATTGTGTCAATGTAAACCTTTTACATAGAGATTAATAGAATTGATTGCCTTCCACACCACCTAATTCGCCTTGTTGATGGTAAAATGTGATTAAATATTTATAAACAGGTTGAGCAGTCACATCCTCCTATTTACTATATACTTACATAATTATAGTTTTGTTAATGTTTTTCCTTAAAAATAATATTAAAACCTTTATTTTTCAGCACACCCAGCCCCACTCAATCCAAACACACATCAGTGCAATTAATAAAATTAGGAGAAACTTATCATAGGTAAATAATATGATTTTCATTCATAGTTATAGATAGTTCCATCCACGAAGATGCGCCGCACACTTTTTCCTAAACGCTTACAGCACAAGAGTGCTACAATCCACTAGTGCATTAGTATTGTCGATACACACTAATTACCTATGAATGGGTAATTCGTAAACACAACAAAATTCAAACCTGGCAGTATGTTGCACACTTGTACTGTAAGCGATTAGGAAGAGTGGGTTGTGTCTTCATAAATGGCATTATCCTTAGTTGTTAGCACTGATGGTCAATATGCAGTCATTCTTGATGAATAGTATAATTTTGCAAGTGACTTAATTTAACTGCATGCCAGTTAAGCAAAATTCTAAATAGTTATCCACTTTACCAGCAACTACAATAACAGTACCTAAAATGTGAAATATTTAGGTAGTGTGTAGTTATATTCTGTTTAATTTTTTTTATTGTGTTTCCCTGAAATAAGGTGTTTAACGAATGTATCGCCCAAAGTGCTACCGCTCTGTCACTGTCAAATTGTTACTATAGATATGCTGTTGACTTGTACTAACATTGATAGAATTCTATAAAAACAAATTACATCAACTTTAAATATTATCAATTTATAAATCCAGGCCACTTAACCTACTGCTCCTGAGATTAATGATTAGGAAGTACAGTACTTATGAGTGGGCGAGTCGCTATCTAAATTTTATGCTAAAATATTAATGTCAGTACTAATATATTACACAACAGACCTCCCATTTGTAAGGGTACTTACCCACAGATAGTATGAGTGCTCAAAGCTGCTAACACATGCTAAACCATATCTTTCAATTGCATGTGATAAGATTGTATTAACACTGTTTCATTCTCTATTACAGTTTAAATCACTTGAGCGATGAACAGATAAAAATGGTAAATCAGGCATTGAAAATGTTTAATGACCCTGACAAATCAGCACCAGAGCCTACTTACGATCCAGTCACAAACACTAAATATATTTACAAGTAAGTTATTATTGCATACTTGAAATTCTGTAATTTATTCAACCATTGGTTGGAATGCAAGGAAAGTTTGTGTGAAATAAATGAATGTATGGCTTCTTTTGATTCAAACAAAAAATGAATAAAGAAGTGGCACATAATTATAAATTTATTATTATTTTAGGGTTGTCTCGCCAAAAGATTTAACAGTTGTTGCTAAAAAGAAAATCTTACTAAAGGATCGAAAGAATCATACTAAAATTCCGAAGAGAGCAGAAGAAAAACTTGTAAAGCATGTCAATCCAGAAAAAGTTGTGAAGCACGTCAATCCAGAAAAAGTTGTGAAGCACGTCAATCCAGAAAAAGTTGTGAAGCACATCAATGCAGAAAAAGTTGTGAAGCACATCAATGCAGAAAAAATTGTGAAGCACATCAATGCAGAAAAAGTTGTGAAGCATGTCAATACTGAAAAAGTTGTGAAGCACATCAATCCAGAAAAAGTCGTGAAGCACGTCATTCCAGAAAAACCTGTGAAACACGTCAATCCAGAAAAAAATGTGAATCACGTCAATCCAGAAAAAATTGTGAAACACGTCAATCTAGAAAAAAACGTGAAGCACGTTTTTCCAGACAAAGTCGTAAAGCACTTCATTCCTGAAAAAGTTTTGAAGCACGTCATTACAGAAAAAGTCGCGAGGCCCGTCATAACAGAAAAAGTCGCGAGGCCTGTCGTACCAGAAAAAGTCGTGAAGCCCGTCATAGCGAAAGAAGTTCTCATCCCAAAGGAAGATAGTGAAGAAGAGTTTGAGCCTGAGCCACCTGCTGAGGTATGAATTTATATTTTATTTTAACAAAATTATTAGTATGAAGAAAACTTATTAAAGTTATATATATTCAGAACATGGAATAGAAATAAAGAGTAGCCTAACAAAAAACTAATAAGTGCTGTCATTTATTACAGGCCAAGGTCACAAGGAGTGGTCGGAAAGTAAAACTACCGAAACAGATCTTACCAGAGGGATCACTACACAGGACAAAGAAAAAAAGTGGAACTATTGTCTCTTGCTTCCAGTGTGCTGCTGTAAGAACAATATGAATTTATCTATGACATCTATCATAATATTGTTGAAGTCAGCATTAACCATTAATACATCTTTACAGGACTTTGGCAGTTTATACCGCCTACAAAAACATTATGAAAACCATCCTACACATATACCTGCAAAAATCCATTCCAATTTATTCCATTGTTTACTGGCGATTCTGAAGAGCGGTTCAGATGAAAATAAAACCAATATATTTATACAGCAGTTAGAACAACTAATTGTTAAACTGAAGTCCCTACTGCCTTGTTTACTGAAGAAAGTAGATGGAACAGATGGTCAACCTTGCACCATCAATGAAGACATTGGCAGGTAAAGAATTCTCATTTATTTTTTTACTTGCTTTATTCTTTCCCAGGTTCCGAATATTCTTTTTTTTTTTTAATCTTTCAGACTTTTCGGCATGAATCCTGGAAAATACAACATTGATGTAGATGCGTTAAATTGTGTTAAAGATAAAAATGGATACTGTATACACAATCCTCCAAAAATCAATCCAACTATTAGAGATCCAAATCAATCCTCCCCACATTTACTGAAGCATGCAGATGTGCCAAATCCTGATAACGAAACTGAAAACTGTGCAAGGATCAATTCTGTGGCAAAATGGCCAACTGTCAGTAAAAGGATTTGGAAGCTCAAACAGAAAACACACGAACAAAGTGCGAAGAAAATGAGACTGAAATCTGAGAGTGACACCCTCATTGAACTGGGAACCGAGGACTTTATGTTTCCTAAAGAAGAGGATAATGTGAATGCTGTAAGTATTGTTCCCGAAAATAATATGAATACAGCTGATATGATGTCCGAAGATGATGTAGCAACAATGTTGGAAAATGCACAAGACTGCAACATTAACTGTGAACCAGAGCCTGAGCTGCAAACCGATAGCATCATGATGGACGAGCTTACTAAACCAAAAAACAATTATGTACAATTCCACAGTGCTCATTTCGACATACGATCATCGCCGATAAAGCCATCCTCAACAGTTTTCCGTAAATTTCAGATAAATCCTAGCAAAATGAGCAATTATGATGTACAAGTCATTCGTTCGTTAGAGATGGTTAATAATAAGGCTCACGACAAACGTGTTCCTTTACCAAATCCTGATAGAAATCCACATGTTTCTCTGCCAAATTCTGAAACCAATTTTAATCCACTTAACTCGGATAGCAGGCTACAAGTTAGTATGCCAAATACTGATACCAGACAACATCTCGCTATTCCGAATTCGAATAACGGTTTACATGTGAGTATATCAGACAGTTTACTTGGCACATTAACAAATTCAGATAGTCGACAACATGTTACCATACCACATTTACACAAAAATGGTTTAGGTTTACACACATCCTTGGCAAATTCAGATAACAGGCTACATGTAACAATGTCAGATTCTAAAGACAGGCTTGATATGAATATGTTAAATACAAATAATGATTTACATGTTACGAAACCTAATTCAACTAATGATTTGCTTGATGATATACAGAATATGAATGACAGATTGCATGTTACTATTCAAAACTCAAATAATAATTTACATGTTACCTTGCCTGACACTGATAGTAGGCTACATGTTAGTATACCAAATACCGATGATGGTTTACATGTAGGTATGCCAAATACTAATGGTTTACATTTGACATTACCAAGCTCTGATGAAAATTTACGTTTGATAATTCCGACGTCAGAGAACAGTTTAGATGTAAATATTTCAAACACTGATAGCTTACACGATCTGTTCAAAAACGATGTAGATTTATGTAAAGACTCTGATGTGATAGACCCTGATCTTAAAGACTGGATTATTAGTACAAGTGAAAAATCGGAAGATGGTTTCACAAAATCTAACAGTTTGATTGCGCCATCGTTATTACATGTCAGAGATAGTGTGGACAAATCATTAGATTCACACAAAAATATAAACCATTGTGGTGATATGCCGTCATTGGATGACTCATCTGACAATCGCCTTCTATCAAGTCAGGGCGAATCAGTATTAAACTTTTTAGATACATTAGGCAATGACTTATACCCTGAGACTGAGATTAGAAATAATGGTGTGGACTTCCAATTGGATCTGTTTGCATTTCATCATTCATAGTATATTAGTAATAAGAACAAAATTAATATTAAGGACTTATTAGAAAAATTATATTTAGGTATATTTTTAGAAAAATAATAGATTTGTACTTACAGTCATATTGCTTTATTTATCTTATTATTTACATTAACATGTTTAAATATCCATGAGATTAGGTAAAATTGCAATTATGTATGTAGTAAAAGCTAAAAGTAGCTAAAAATGTAATTTGGTAATTTATGAATTGCCGCAAACCAACCATAGAAACTAACGTAATTTGTCTATACTTTGAACTATTGTAATTATTTTCACATAAAATGAACTCCTGTTGGTACAATTGATTTGTTTTATGAATAAATTGCTATATAAAAATTAAAAATACACCTTTCTTTAGTTTACCCTATAACATGATCAAGTACATATTCTATAGATGGTGAATTGTAGTGTCTGCCATACATTTACCTTCTTAGCATCAACAATAGCAGAAAATTACTTTCATGAATTACACTTAACGCATACAAGGACACTGAACGAGACAATAGAAGTTTTATTGTTATAATGCCTATGGGCGTTTACTGTCCCTCAAAGTGTTAAATAACTATTGCTACAATTTAATCTAAGCTTGCAAAACTGGTCTCTCATTCTTTCCTTCTAAGTTCTGGTTGGTCAGAGCATATCCTGTTCCACCTCTTTGCACATTTATGATGTCTTTCTCCTTTAGCTTGTCACCAGTAAGTGGATGCATCCAATCCTTCTTGATGATCTTCTCAACACATTCTGTGGTGACTACATGGCCAGTTGTCCTGTAGAATGATAATTTTAATTAATACTGGGTGGGAGTAATTAGGCATGATTATAAATAATTACGATACAATTAACCATAATGACAAGAATTTGAAAAGCAACTACACAACAAATGTTTATCATCAAAATTAAAAATAAGAGTTAACAGATATATAAACAAAAAAAATATCAGTATGAATAGATGGAAAGTCAAAATAAAAGCTTATTGAAATCAATAAGTGATCCAAAACATTTGAACTTGTATCACCTGATGACAGCACAAGGTACAGCATTGCTCAATATGTCATGAGTAACTGGACACATGTATCTATTCTCCTTAGCTATCAAAGACTTCTTATCATCTGGGTCATTTACTAGTGTCCATTTCACTTCAATTAAGTCCTTCATTTTCAATGGTTTTCCACTTATTGGGCAGCCAACTGTAGGATCGGGCTTTTCCATTTTTGAAATCTTCGCATCTGGCAGCTGAGAAGGCACCCAAAAACTTGGTAATTGCTTTGCTTTACCATTAGCAAGATTTGATATAGAGGACGACGTAGACGATCCGCCATCGGCGTGTTGCTTGCTTGAGATGTTCTTCTCCCTGTTCATGAATTTAATCAGGTTCGCTTCTTTCTCAGCTGCTGCCAACTCTGCCATTTCTGACTCCTCTTTCTTCAACTGTTTCTCATACTTCTTCAACTTACGTGTGTATTCGTTTTTCTTAGTGATGATATATTCTAATATAGCTTCTTTATCAAACAAGTATCCTTCTTTAGTGATCACAGGGTTCCTACAAGGCTGTAAAGTTAGACTGCAGCAATCGAAGCTTTTCACAGAATCCTTCCCAAGTCTTTCGTTTTGAGTGCCGTATCCAGACGCGGCAGCATCTTTTTTCTTTTCATGGTACGTGTATACGGCACCAGCTGTGCAATTTCTTGCATGTCGAGTCATTGCTAAGTCACAGTGCTGGACAATTCAAATTAAAAATATTTTTTCACAACTTCAACAAAAACAACTTGGAACGCGAATGCACAGCGCGAATGAATGACTGACAAATGTCAATATAATGTCAGTTTTGTTTGTCAGCCAAAAAATTACAAAATGCTGAATGAATGAATGAGTAGAAAGAAACCGGATATGAACAAGGCAACCAGAGAAAAAAAAAGCTACTATCTAAAAAAACTAAAACTATTGAGATCGACATCAGTAAATGTACAACTGTCTCGATCAGTACCTACATCGGAAATTTCTCGCTGATTGGTTGACACTGGCTCGTGTTTTGTCCAAAGAATCAGCATTGCCATTTAATCGTTTGTCTGGATACGGATGTAAACTCATATACAAAATATACGTACCCCTAATATAAAAACCAGACCAAGTTTTTTTTTTTTTTTTTTTCTTGGGTTGAGTTAATGTTGCAATGCTGCTAATCTTTTGGGCACGTTTCTGGATGACAGCGATGTGAAGGAGTACTGCGACTCCCAGTACTCATTCACATCGCTGTCAGCGTCACAGTCTGCAACGCCTACGTGTCCTATTGTTTAGTATTTTTAATACCGAGTATAAATAGTAGAGTTGTATGATAAATATGTTTTTTTTTTTATCACTTCGGCAACCCTTTTCTTGAAACTGCCATAGCGGGCAAATAAAATAACTGACAGTTATAGAAAAAAACAAACGTCAACGCAACGAACGTAGTACGTCTTGTTTACATTTAATTTCCCTATTTGAGTAGTTTCACGAGTTTCTCTTTCGCGATAGGTGTCTTTTTGAGGGCAGTTCGATATAATATTAACATAATTACGATAAAACCTATCTGTGATTACAGCAATCTAATCTGTTAGATTAATTATAATTCACTCGCAGTGATAAAGTTTTTGAGTGTATCGACCTAATTCATATTAGCATATTGGACACATCGTTTGGTGTGTAATAAATTAGTTGTGTTTTCAGTTTCGTGGTGATTATTTTAAGTGAATAATGAACTTATCGTTCGCGGGTTGTGGTTTCCTTGGTATTTACCATGTTGGTGTTGCAGTGTGTTTTAAAAAGTATGCGCCTCATCTGTTGTTAGGCAAAATTTCTGGCGCCTCTTTTGGCGCCCTGTCAGCATGCTGTATGCTCTGTGACCTGCCTATAGGTAATACGCTTTCCAAATTATTATACTAAGCTAATTCTAATTGAACCTCATATTCATGTTTATAAAGTTCAGTTATATTTATTTTCCTGAATTTAATTGGGCAAAAATCTATTATAGGAATAACTGAACATAAGAGTGTCTTTGTAACGTATGTAACTCAAGAAAAAAACTTTCTCAACATATTTTTTTTTCAAAACACACTACATTCTATTCTTACTTTATTTATTTATTTATTTATTAAAAATAGATTCTTTGTCAAACAATGTAACAAAATACAATAAAGTTGTTATAATCTAAATAAGTTTTGTATAATCAACAAAAATCATAAAAAATTCAAACAAGATCATATTAACACTAACACCCTATGGGCCTTGATGCCTGATAATAAAATATATTTTTTTATTTATTTTTTATTTTTATTATATTACAATTATTAGTCATTATAATAATGATTGTAAATGCAGACGATGAGACAATACCTGCAATGGCTGCAATGCTAAATTGTAATCCCAAACTGAGAATGTTGTTTACATTATGCATCTATTGCAATCAAATGGTAGGAAAACCGAAATGCAATTTACACAATTATCAGCTTTATTATAATGAAAACTGAGTTTATATTAGAAAGACAAAACCCGGTCAAAAAGGCTTAAACTAGTTTTAGCTGCGAAGGAAATTGAACTGTGTACAATGTAAATTGGGTTCTTTATCCCAAAGTCTAGTATTTTTTTATTATATATTAAAGCTACAAATAGACTTATCTACATAGATGTCACATACCACTGGTGTCAATATTTACTGTTGGGTAATTAGTATGCAATATTTTTGTTATCATATTGATGAGTAATTAAATTGATTGAGAGCTATCTCTTGAAATGCAAGCACTTAAGTTTACAACTTTTTATCGAACAATTGAAATACTAATTTTTAGTATGGCTTTTTTTAAAGGGAAATTCTATTGATAAAAATAAGCAGACCATTTCAAACGCTGCAAATACATATTTAGAAAATTATGAATAACAAGTTTCAGCAAGAATCTCCTCTCATAATAATGGAATTGTGCCAAATTGTTGAGTTCTAATATTGTTCAACTATTGTGATCTTGAAGAATCAAGCAAATGACAATCCGTAATTTTCACAAAACATAGTGAAAAGGGTAAACCATAAAAATTAAAATGCTATAATAAATGAAACCTTAAGAAATTCACAAAAAAATCCACAGTGTCAATTTTCGGTGCATGCCCATAAAATCCCAAATTACCAACGTAAACCGTAAACGCCGTGATATCCGCTTTATAAATTTTGCATTCATGTTAGACACATCCTCAATGTTCATAATATTCACAAACAATAATCTTAACAGCTGATTTCCTATATTCGTAGGTTGTTGACATTTGCTGATGAGTTCGTCACCTAATTAGCCTCAGATTTGCTGATTATAACATTATAGTTGCGTTGTTTCTATGCGCAAAAAGATAGCATCCATTTAAATCATTCAAAAAAATTACTCCAAACGGGCTAAAACTAAGGGTGGCGCGCGAGTTTTTCCTCGCATTGCCATTCACCACGCACCAAAGCTCGACACGAATATTTGTGGAAATACTTATGTATAACGAACGATACGTGAATAGGTATCGTTACACATGAATATTAATTCGGCTTGAGATGATGCGACAAATAGGATTTTGTCGCGATGCGTATGTTATGTAATCTGGCCTTCATTTTTCTAATGTAACTTATGAAAACATCTTTCTACCAGGTGAGATCACAACAGATGTATTAAGGGTAGTGACAGAGGCGAGGGCTGGCTCCCTCGGGCCGTTCAGCCCTTCCTTCAACATCCAGAATGTCCTCCTCGAGGGCATGCAGAGATATTTCCCCGATGACGTGCACAAAATCGTCAGTGGCAAGCTCCATATTTCCGTGACGAGGGTCTATGATGGGAAAAACGTCATCATCTCTGAATTCCCCACGAGGGAAGACTTATTACAGGTGAGCATTAGAAATTTTACCTTCTTTTAATCATTTGGAAATCCTACGTAAACAATCTCCACCCATCTCTTGTTTTCCTCGTGCTAAATAGTGCGTAAGATTTGTTTTTGTTTTCGCGCGCGGAATCTCAACTATGTCATCATTACGTTTGCAACAACATACTTCCTAAATACTATCTTTTATGACGCGCGACTTCTTCATGCAAGGGTAATCTGCATCTAGCCAAATGTATGCCAAGTAATGCTTGAATAAAAAACGTAAACTTACATAACTTCCACAATGAACATGGTTCGCATTTTCGTAATGGAACATAATTTGCTGAGAGGCTCTTGGTTAAGATTTAAACAACCTATGTACCTACAGCACCTCGTAAGAAATAACTATTCATTATTTGCTGGCAAAACAGCATTCAAATATTACGACTATCAATTGTTTGCTCCAAATCCAAAAACTGCCACGCGGTGTCTCCAATTGTTTCCCGGAAATATGATGCAGGTTTAGGCTGCGTTTCCACCAGAGATGAGCGAGGATGCGTAGCGACGGATGTGTGTGAAACTAACCAATAACAACGCTAGCTTAGCTCGTCATCGTCGTCGTCGCCTCGCTCATCTCTAGTGGAAACGCAGCCTTACTCTCAATCGACCGAAACACCTACGATCCAACAAAATTAGATGATGAGTTATGATTAGGGCAACCGAGGATCTAGTGCTCATTGCGAAACTATCGAACATTAGTCAGTAACTTTTTATTTTTTCCCTAGGCGCTGTTAGCGACATGTTTCGTGCCAGTATTCTCAGGGCTGCTGCCCCCTCGGTTCCACGGCATCAGGTACATGGACGGAGGCTTCAGTGATAACCTGCCTGTATTGGATGAGAACACAATCACTGTCAGTCCCTTCTGTGGCGAAAGCGATATATGCCCCAGGGATTTGAGCTCACAGTTGTTCCACGTAAGTCTTTTATTAATTTGTTGAGTTTTTTGTTTAAATAGATTGTGGGATCACTTCCAGCGGATGGTCGGATGATGTAAGATCTATGTATGGCGTTTTTATAGCAGCGTCCTTGAGCTAATTATCTACTGAAGTGTGACCTATGGGCCAATCTCCAGCAGGCCGTTAATGCACGAAGAAGTTGCAGTCGGCTAGTTTTGGAACTCTTCACATTTCATGCATCTTTTTCGACGATCTAATTAAATTTTCCAGTAGTTTTGTACATATCTGCAATTAATTATGCAAACTTGTTAGCATATTCAATGTACCTAGTAACTATATGAATTGAATACAATAGACGATTGTACAAGTCTTTGTCTTTCTTATATCGTATTACCCTAAAGTCATTGCTATATTCTAGTTTATGTTCCTACGTAATAATGTAGGTGGTACGTGTATCTGTGATTAACAGATCATATATTTTCGTACTTTCTGGTTATAATGAATACTGATTTTGGATGGTTACATCGACATAACTCAATAAACGTATTTTTTTACCGACCCAGTATTTGTGTCTCTACCGTGACCGTATTTTACCTCATGCAATCGCAATAACATTGCGATGTAAAACTTTAATAAACTCATAAAACTGTTGAAGAAATTGTTACGTGGCTTATTACGTAACGCGCCATGAAACAGTCGACCTTCTTCTAGCTTCTAGCGCAAGTTCACGACTTCGATAACTGCGTTTGTACAAATATTTTTATGCGAAAGGCACATAACAATATTTGTTCGTGATTTCTTACTTCCTAGATGTAGGGATATAGTTTTTTGTTTTTGGGTATAGCGAAGTCCAGACATTAAGCAATGCAATTTCTATTTTGGAACTAAGATCTGCTCCATTCTTATCGCGCCAAAGCATGTTTTAGTTACTTCGATCAAGGAGGATCATATTGTTGTTTGGTAATAGAAAAAACTCACGTCTCGATTGACAGATTCTTCAGCTTGCTATAAACAGTTAACAGTTCCTCAAATTTTTACTTCTCAACAGGTAAATCTTGCAAACACAAGTATAGAATTATCAAAGCAGAACATGAACAGATTCGCGCGCATCCTCTTCCCGCCAAAACCAGAAGTTCTCAGCAATATGTGCAAGCAAGGCTTCGACGACGCACTCCGGTTCTTGCAGAGAAACAACATGATATCTTGCACAAGGTGTCTTGCAGTCCAGTCTACCTTCCAACTGCAGGATGTGCTTGATGATACCTCGTATGAATACGATCCAGATTGTGAAGAATGCAAGACTCATAGACAGGTAAAGGGGGAAAATAGTACGTAAAGATTACGGGGTAATCCCTTAATAGCATTCGTTTATCTTTATTAAATATTAAAATTACTTGATAATGATTGATTTATATTCCTATTTCCTACCTACTGAGTTTTATCAATGCAAATTGCTTAGTTTGATAATCTCCTAATCAAGAATTATATCTCAAGAAGCCACAACAATGAACTTACTTACCTACTGGCGAATAATCTGGCGCCGAAATGGCAAACCCATTTCACCAAAGATTGAAGATAGTAAGAAAAAAAGTTATGATCTTTTCCTAAAGGTCGGAAGCGAAGAAAACAACCACCGCCTCTCGCCATGTTAGGGATATTCCCGAGTGTCCCGAAAGAAATATTTGTTTATCCAACATGAAATATTTCCAGCACGCGTAACATGACAACCATATAAACTTTTTACCATAGAGATTTTCTACGGGTTTTGTCGACGGAAGAATAGACAAAATGACAGATTTGTGATTGTTTATCTGTCATTTTGTCTATTCTTCCGTCGAAAAAACCCGTTTCTATTGTGGTCATATAAGCGTGCTGCTTGGTATAATTATATATCGATACTTTTTACCGGCTAAGTATCGATATATAATTATACCTTCAATTGATGATCAGATAATTTGGCAGCGCTGCCCATAGTCATATATTAATGCTGGGGACTGTACTTCCAACTTTCTAAAAACTTTGTTCCATTTTTAGGATGCCTTAGTGGACGATCTTCCGGACACTGTGATGACGATATTCCAGAACGCGATAGACTCTGCGAACAATGGCCTTGTCAACTGGGTGATGAGGCAGAGGGCCATGAGATACCTAACACTCTTCACGCTCCCCTACAGAGTCCCCATGGACATTATGTATGCTTCATTTACGAAGTGAGTATGTCTTCTATAATTGTCGTTATTCAATTATTTAGAAACAAGCCTGGTTCTAATATCTTAGAGTAATGGAGGTGCAGTGAGTGAACATTGTCATCTTCATCGGTACACCAGGTTTTGTTGACTTATTTAACTTTTGTGGTGGCATTTGTTCAGCATTACACTTTTAACTAGTGTCCGACCGAAACAGGATTTTCTACCGAATCTTCGGTATCTGTCTCAGTTTCGGCCGAAACTGAAACTTTTTTAGACATGTTAAAAATCTATTGTTTACTGAAATTTCGCTTATTTTTTGACACGTGTTATATGAAATGAAAAACAATTATTGAACAACGCGATTTTTATTTTTTTGAAAACAAGTCATACAAATTAATAAAACAAGTTAACTACTTCTTGGAACAAAAAGCTGATGATGGCGGGCGGAACTCAACCGAAATCTGCCGAACGACGCGCGATAATTCACGAACGCAGTTTCGGTGCGGCCGAAGTTTATGTGCCGAAACCGAAACTAGATGTTTTTGCCGAAACTTGCCGAAATAGAAACCAAACCGGTCGGTCACTACTTTAACTAAGGTGTTCAGTTATCCACTGAGTATTAGAAAAGTAGGGAAAAAGGACGAATAGGCTATCCTTTTTACAAGATTTTATTTAACTTCTTTAGTTTAGTTAGTATGTATAGGTCAAATCTTGCAAGCAGAATTAAAACCTTTTCCTCTTATCCTATGGAGTTCATCAACTCCGTAGAATGACAAGGTGTGTTCAAGGTGTGATAAGAAGTTACTCATAATTCCCTGTAAAAACCTGGTCTACTGGATTTACTCGTTTTGGTAAACCCAATTAATTTTAAATGAACAACTCTCACCATCTAGCAACATAATGATAATCATGAGACTTGAATGGGCGGCACATTTATCTCAATATCAATAAATCATCCGTTCTCAAAGTAAGAAAGTAGCTTTCCGATCGCGACATCCACGTTATAGTTGACTGCCCTTATAAGTACGTAACTCTTTACTTGATCAAGTTTCTTTTCTATATAAGCACATAACTTGAGGTATATACGACCCGTAACACATTTAAAAGTTAAAGTACTACCAAGTGTTGCTTAAATTTTAGCATAAAATAGGTTTTAAAGTTGATTAAAATTATTAGAGTTGACTAGTTAATTAAAAATTCTAATCATTTACCGGCTTGAATATGGATATTAAACCATACCCTACTTGAACAGTTGTGCAAATATCTATTATAATTAAAATATTTTCTAAGAAAACAGAAAGCAATCAGTAAGGCATAGTTTTACTATGATTTACATACATCTTCATACTTCTGATACAATGTCATGTAAAAAGACGTTATGAAATTTACTATAATGATGGTATCGTCACCCGCGTCGACATTCCGACTTGATAACACTTTTAAACAATGCATACATATTAGAAATATTAATTTATCGCATAGAATATCATTACTTAATATTATTTCTACGTGTTTACGTTTAAAATTCAATTATATATTTTAAATGGACAATGAAGTCATAATTTATGTATGACTGTATGTTCACATAAATTGTTTGTTTGCGTCAATGGCGCAATTATAATTTGTAGATAAGATAATTTAGATGCTTTGTTTGTGCTCAATACCTTATTGTAGGTAAGTTTAGGTACCTACGACATTTCAACTGATCAAAGGTTTGTTTGAAGTTATGGGAACGTTCCGGAGGCATTCTAAAAATATGATTGAACAAGTGCAGTTTCTAAGTTCAAATTGCAATTTTGAATATAATTATTTATACAAATAATTATACAACATAGCGCACACGCTAGTTAAATTGAAGTTATCATAATGTGTGTTCACTTTAGCATAATTATTCTATTTTAATATGCCATTGTTACCACATTTGTGTCAAGGACAATAAGTAAGGAAATAATGCAATACGATGAATTGTGATATACGAGTATTTAAGGATAAATAGATTTTCAGGAAAGTAAATGAAGTAAGTTATGGGTAAGAACCGATTTTATGGACCAAACGATTCTACTCTAAACGAACGACGCTAATAAACGCTGCCAAGTTTCTAAAATCATTTGTATGTAAAGTAAATTTAAAAGTAGGCGATGCAAATCATTATGCAGGTGAAGCGACCAAAATTAAACAAAACTAACTTGAACATAACATTCACTTTAGCGTGACGACTGCATAAGATCGTTATGTCTGGTTATGCATCTTGAGACGACCCAGTAAATAAGTATGTCACTGGTATTCAATTAATTAGGAATTATATAACAAGATTTTGGAAATCAGATAGGCAGGTGCTCCATGTAAAATACTGGTATTCAGCTCCGATTTCACTGGAACCAACATAGTTGGTAAATACTGATGACGAGATATTATTTAACTTTGTCCCTACGGTTGGCAAAGCATCGGCAAACACCTCGGTTTTGCAAATGTCTATTTGCGGTAAAAACCACTTTCGGTCAGGTCTTCCGCGTTAGCTTTATTGGCCAAAATAACCTTACCATAATTCCCTTGTATAAAATCATTTCCCGGCTTGTGTCACTAACACATCAAACGCTTTTTAGCTATGTGGGCGATAGAGTAGAGACGCATGCGGTTCAGTACAAAGTGGCTGGGAATGTGCTCGTCCGTAGAAAGCGGTGTGTCCGTCACAACAACGTTATGACTAGGTCAGTCTTTCAAAGTTTTTGTAGAGGTGGAAGGGTTGTGTCTGTCTGTAGTTGTAGTAGTTGTCCGTTATTTGGTATGGTGATGGGTTATGAGGGCTATAGAATAGATAATTTTTAACCCCTGACGCAAAACGAGGGGTATTTTAATTTTAAATCCTTTTTTGTCTGTATGTCTGGTTTTGGCATTGAGCTTCCAAACGAATGTACCGATTTGAATGTGGTTTATCATTGGTGATATTTTAACTGGTCTCAAAGATTGCATTTTAGTTCACCAACAGTGTAGAGAGCTTCGTTCTGAAATACATAAATTTTGTGTTGTTTATTGCTGAGCATTATTATGTGACCTCTTCTAGCCAGACTATTCCTCCTTTATCGCCTTTTTGTGTGCAAATTTATCTATGAATATGTCTGTCCAGATGGCCAAGTGGCAAAGTCATATCTTACGCAGTATTATGCGGGAATTTTTGTACCCCCAATGTATCATGCCATAATTTCTATGCGCTGTTCTGTTTGTATCTCCACAAGGGACAATCATTAGGTACATTTCCTAATCAAGCGTGTCTTCTAGATAATGTTACCATCGTATCTTGTTAACGTCATCACTACAATTAACTTGACTTATGTCCTATGTCTGACGCACATACATTTTTTTACGCAAACAGGTCCACTGTCATATATTCCAATAATATACAGCTTATCTGCAGTGCGTCTTCCCTATCTTGGTCTGAACTGATTTATTTAATGGGTCAATGTCAATTGGCGCGATTTCTTACTGTTTCCTGTCTAGATGTTTGATATTAAGATGCCTGTTAGGTACCTAATTAGTTTATCATAACATTACTATTTTTTATTATGTAAGCAGAAGAACGTATAAAAATGTATTTGTCAAAACATTTAGATAGGTATGCTATGTAAAACATGTAGTTACTTTGTAATTGTTTTTGTTCAAAGAGTAATAAACTCCGGTCGATTAACTTCAATGTTTTCGTTATGACGTCAAATGCATTGATTACAAACTATATCTTCTTTTCCGGGTTTTTTCCTTGGATGCCTTCGCGAATCTTTGCGCATTACCATTCAAATTTGTCATCAGCAGATTAATTATACCATTTGCATTCTTCCCTAACCCTTGTTCATTGTGGAAATTCTAAGGTCTTCTAACAATTCAATTTGTTTTAATACCAGATTTTGGCCTTACACTCTTGTTACAAGACTTCTTTTGCAAAACGATCTATCCAGATAATCTTGCCACATCTTGTTCATTTTCTCTATCATAATTACTTCGACTTCACCTTAGGGAAAAACTTGTTTCATCCTATTTTTTTTGGTATTGTCTTCAATTCTTCATTTCTGCAATTTATTTTTTCTTTTTTTGTTTGATGCTAGCCAAATTTGTTCTCAGTCTTTGCCAGATTTTATTGTGCTTATAAGTAATACCAGAAACTACAAGATTTCAGTAAAACTATGTGATACGAAATTCTCTACCTACTCAAATAATAGTTACAATGATAACAGCTATTTCTGTAACATAAGTATTTGTCTAGCTTTCTTTGGCTTAGATAAGAAATGAGTTGAGAATTATAAATATTGTGAGATAGTGTTATGGGTTCTAACTTCTAAGTAAGAAGATTATGATTTATTTTAAATTTAAATAACAATGAAAATAAATAATTATCTTCTTATTTTTGCATCAGGCTTTCGTCAAAATAGATTGAACTTTCTGAAGGCGACATACGAATGACGTTTGAAGCCTTTTGACTCCTGCGCATACATGACGTTATGAGACATTATGAGATTTAAGCACGAAGCCAAGACTGTTTGGTATTAGGCAAGATGTTTAAACATGATTGTGATAAACGTTACAAGACTTGTTTGAACTCTGGTTCGCACAAGTTTCCTATTAGATGTTTGGTGTGATGTAAGCTATATAAAGTTTGTTCAAATTTTTGAATAATAACTATCCCCAATAACTACTTTCATGCTGCGAGTTGCAGCCGATTTAATTTAGGGACAATAGTAATAGCAATACGTTCTTGGTTGTCCGAGATACCCTTCATAAAGGACAGGTAGGTATATAACTGTCCTCTAAGAAGGATGTCTCAAACGTTTTTGTCCAATTATTAAAATAGATAAAGCAAATCACCTTTGTCGGTTCTGTCCTAATCAACTAAGTATGAAAGTAAACGACCATTTTGACCTCGGACAAAACTTATCAGCTTATAAAATTGTTACTGATAAAACGTTTTGTCCGGCCGCTGGTAAATTATTTCCTGTTGTTGTGTAAAAGCTAATACCGAATAGATTTTTCTACTGACCGACAATAACATCCTGTTTTACGTATATTTACATGTTTTTGTTTGTTCTTCTCTATCAGTTGATTCTTGTACATTTTCGTGTCACTTTAAAACTATTGTGTAGCTATTGTCTATCGGAAGAATCTAGAATATCTCAGGGTTTTTATTGGCATACATAATCTGATCTATTACGATAGGTATTTTAAATCCCAACGGTAGCCAGTTCTTTAATTAATTATTCGTCGTGAACTTGGCAGTAAATGACATAATGCTTTCAGTTACATCTTAAATTAGACTAGTGGTCTTAAGTTGCTGTTACTTCATGAACCCAAACACACCTGCTGCAAATACTAATTACGTAATTCGCGAAATTAACACCTAATTTGATAAATAAGAATGTCACGTTTTGGCACTTGTGTTTATTATCAAATCTTTTAATCTGATGTTATAGAGATAGCAAATTAACATGTGTATTCACACGGAACCGTTCCGAAACGTAAATTATTCGTCCGAAAAGAATCAGTTTTCGATGTCTCCTGGTAGGGATGGAGGATGGATCATCAAGGTGGAGGATACATTCATAAAAAATCTCAATAACATAATTTTACTGGACATGCCATTCAAGCCTTCAGTGGTTGCTATGAGAGTCTAGAATGCCAGTTTGCCCAAAATTTATTTAGAGAGTAACTATCATGCAGGGTGCCCAGTAGTTTAGCCTAATGCCTTGTTTGTATATCTGCTATTTGGGAGGATTTTGAAAGCATACCACACTTTTTCATCTGCCCAGTAACTATCTACAGGGGGTAGCTAAAAGGTGTGGTCAAATTTAAGGGTGTGGTATAGAACTATAGACCATCAAGCTGAACAACAACAATCACAAAAAAAAAATCAACTGTTCCATACTAAAGTTCAATATCTACTCGACCCAAATGTATGGGTCGACTGATAATTTTTTCGCGATTACGTTCATGTTGGTCCCATGAAGAAAGTTGTTCTGTTTTCGTCTGTATCACAACCTTGCTTCACCACAGCTTTCTGGTACACCCCGTATAGCTGTTTATAACTAAATAATATATCCCAAGTTACAACATCTGAAGTTACACACACACACACACACACTTAAAACTCTTCAATTTCTCCCCCAGATTTGTAACATGTACTCCGATAATGAGCAAGTCGCTTTGGAAGCTGAGCCTGAACATGCTGCAGCAGCTTCACGGGTTCATGTACGCTACTCACGACCGGTCAGAGACCGCTGCCAAAATCTACTACAAACTGACCATGGACACCAAGATGGAGGCTAATGAAGGCAGACAGCTGAATAGGAGGTTTGTGGCTTTATTTTATACTAGTCGTGCGCCGCAGTTTCACCAGCATAAGTCTCGATCCCGTGGGAACATCGGGATAAAAAGTATCCTTTGTCCGAACTCAGGTCATAGTCTATCCATGTGCCAAACATCCAAATCCTTTCAGCCGTTTTAGCGTGAAAGCGTAAAAAAAAAATCTGTTCAACAACGTAATTAACGCAATGAATGTTGTTGAACTGTCAAAATGAAACTGATTAGTCGTAATCGTTTACGAAAATATGTTACGTTATTAGATAGCTGGTCATCTGATTTCCTTTTATTTTTGACTCGACACCGACATTGACGGATTTCGAAACTGCAACCAAACAAAACCTTCCTATTGTAATCGTATGATAAACACAATAAAATTACTCATATTATTGTGTCCATACGTATGTAATAAAACTATGGTATCATTTTATAACCGTAATCTAATCTCTACGACCTTCGATAGCGGAGTTAAACTTGACTTTGTGTTCAACAATAATGATGTTAGGTTTATTGTCCGCCATTTTGACGTAACCAACACATAGACCGTATCTACAACATGTCACGACTTCTACAGTAGTCATTTGCCTGAATCACTTCTTTGATAATACCAACTCTGTAATGATCTACTCGTAATTTGTACAGGCAAGTTTTTGACAGTAGGATGTATAAAATTAAATCGTTTAACCTCCAAACGAAGATTACCGACTATTCTCTGGAAATCTCTGGGATCCTCAGGTTATTTAAGCCCTTTTCCTCTCTCCTACTTTGCTCTGGGTCCAAAATGATCATGACTTTGTAAAATGGACCACAGAAGTTCACATTGTGGAATGCAATCAATTTAATTATATTGAATATTGAGACTCCCCAGATTCTTGCATCGCTGTCAGTTATTAACTTATAATATGCCTGCATGTTTCTGACGCTTCCTGTTTCCGACTAAGTTGTGGTAATTATTTTCGATGCCATACAGCAAACCAAGTCGTTGAAATATCTGCTAAATTCCAGATCGTTCATATTTCTGAAATTGTATGCAATTGTGACAAATTGTTTTAGACTTCACCCAAGTTGTAGACAGTCGTAGGGCTTCCGTAGAATGGCATGTTTTAATTAAAACGCATCTGATCAAAATAATAAATATCTTGGACATTTAAGAAGTGCTAGTGTAATTTAGTTTAAGTAGACACACGTTTTCCTTGCCGTGAAAAACTACGGTTTATTTGGTAGACACACGTTTTCCTTGCCGTGAAAAACTACGGTTTATTTGCCGTGTGTAGGCACGGTCGTCAGTGTTGTATGGATCACTATGGAAGGACGTTGTTGACGGACACATTTTTTGATGTGTAACATCTTTCCAACGCTTTCCTGCAATCTGTGGGAGTGATTTCGTGACAAGCGATGGAAGTGTGTAACAGGAAGCCGCGCGCGCTATTTGATTTGACCAATTAGCGCGCGAGGTGCTAGAGTTGGTCGTCAGGTGGTAATGGCACCAACCCATTTTCCGAGAGGTTGGTACTGTCAGCCAAGATGTCAGATGTTACACATCATAAGCGACTACTGTAAGGCTCGTTTTTTTTTTCTACGGCGTGTTTTCCGCTTCCGCCGCGCCGTACTGTAAATAAACCGTGCCGTGTATCAAAGGGTCTTAAAGTCCATTCCAAAAGCCTTATCGATCAAGCTAAAAATTATTAAAAAAAAAAAAACCAGCCTGTTACTGTCCCACTGCAGGGCAAAGGCCTCTTCTCATACAGAGAAGGCACGAGCATTGATCACCACGCTTGCTCAAGACGGGTTGGTGATTTCAGACAAAAAAAACTAAAAATAATAATAGCTTTTAATACTGACTGAGCCAAGCCTTCATTTTCTGATCAATAAAGTATTGTCATTCCAATTACGTATATCATGTTTATTGCAACGAGTTTACTAAAGTAACATGATATAATAAATTATAGTATCATTTACTCGTACTGCGTAGTAGTTATATGAACGTAAATGTTTATATCATCTCTGTTTGTTTGTTGTTGTTCTCACTGAACTGCTGCACTATCTTTGTCCATAGTTGTTTATAGTGAACTTTTGATGTTACAACGTGTTAAGGCAGGTGCTCATCGCTAATTATATTTAATTGGGGAGATGATAACGACGCATTGCCTTATCCAAGATGATGCATCGTCTGACGACTCGTATATTTATAGTAAACATAATCTGGTAATGATCTCCGAAACCGGATTTAATGTTCCAAATAATGGATGGATTTTGGGTGCTTTTTGAAGATTACAATTTTATGAGTGTACTATTTAAATTTATCAATATTACAGTTATGTAAAGTTAACAGTTATGCAGTTATTTCGTTTATATTCTAGGAACTATGGTCCGCCATGTGTGTCCTCGGTAATAATTACAAACTTTCATACAAATATTAATTCATCCCCTATTTATTATGAAGTTTCAAAAATCGTTCTTAGTGCTCAATTTCGTTACCTATGTATATTAAGAAATCTCGTGCATAATTTCATGCTTCTAGACATGCTTCTGCTTCTATTAAGAAGTAGATTTCTTTTTACAATCCGGTGAGTAGATTTATATAACAAGCCCCAAACGTAGGCCTTTGTTGTCTGCCCTCTAAATTATTATCGAACATATTAAGCTAATTAGAATAGCTTAATTATGTACGTATTTTGGAGCAATCAATGTGTCTATCTGATAGCAAAGTAGCATATCTATAGAACACATCGTTATTATCACATAGTTACTAGTTGCTAGGTATCAATTTCATTGTGATGTGTGGAATGTAATGTATTAACATAACCTTTAGTACATTCTATTTATTTATGGAAATTTTCTTAGTTTAAATTTAGACCTAAAGAGAAAGCGTCAAAGCACATGTTTTAAGTTCGAACAACGGAGCTTTTGGCTGTATTTCCAAGAAATTTTTTTTTTATCTTTTCTTTATTTTTTTTTCATGTGGTTTGTGACTAACCCGGTGTTACAGTTTTAAAGCCGCCCGTGGGCCTTCACATGCCGTCGATAAATATCTCTCAGGCATGCAGGCCGCATATTTTTTATGATAGCTGGGCAATCTTTAACCTAGACCAAGTTTTCTTATTTTTAGGGTTCCGTAACCAAATACGAAACCAATAACAAAAAGTCCATCAGTCTGTCTGTGCGGAGACACAACCATTTTAGTCCGAGACTATTGGCACTATATCGATGAAAATTGGAAAAACGATAAATTCTGTGCACCACTAAACAATGGAACGCAAGCCTGCTCCTATATATACACGCTGAGGTGACCTTTAACAGTATTCTTTGAGCCAAAAATGAGTAAGACAATCGTATACAGGGTGGCAGGGACATCGACGCGAAAACTGTTACCATAGATTCAGTACGTGATTCTAAACCCCATGTTGACATTTTTCGTCAGATAATTAAAAAAAATCTGCTGTTTCATAGAAAAGTGTAATACCAACATGGTCAAAATGAATTTTATAGTACTTTCAATGCAGGGGGTTCAGAATCATGTACTGAATCCATGGTAAAAGTTTTCGCGTCGATGTCCCTGCCACCCTGTATAATTTCTGGTAATACTCCATAAGAAAATTCAAAGGAGTTTACCGAAACGAGGTAGAAAGGCAAGCCCTCACTTAATGAGCCAATAATTCATCAACCATTATGACTGTAACAAAGGGAACACAGCTGTTTGATTGACACTGTGTCGATAAACTGACAAAGACTGTTATCCAACTGGCCCATTTCTCGAGTTTGTAGATGTTCGACCAAGTACCGCAGTACTATCGCTACTGATAAGGTAGTTACTTACACGAAATAATTGTTTGCATATTGGTGTAAAATGTGAAATAATAATTTAATAATTGATAGTTGCGACTTGCGGGTTGGTTTCCCACGGTATTTTTTTGTCGTGAATAGAAAATTGTTTAATAACCAGCTATCTAATTACGTAACATATTTTTGTAAATTATAAGACTAATCTGTTTAATTTTGACAGTTCAACAACATTCATTGCGTTATTATCAGCCCAAGATAAAGGAATGTGTTCATTGCTGGTCTTGCTAGATTTTTCCCGGGCATTTGACGCAATAAATATCCCGTTATTACTGTCGAAACTAAATTATTACGGATTTGACCCCAGCGCTACGCAATGGTTCCGCAGTTACCTTAGTGATAGAAAACAACTTGTGGATCTACGCTTGGGTGACGGCACTGCTCTTAAATCGTCTCTTACTTCCATTGAGAGAGGGGTACCGCAGGGATCTATTTTGGGACCTATTATGTTTGTTTTGTACTGTGCAGATATCATTAAATGCTTCCAGAAGTGCAAGTACCACATATATGCCGACGACGTCCAACTTAACATATCATTTAGACCAGAGGAGTACGATAGTGCCATCAAAGATCTAAACGATGACCTACGTAGAATCGCCGCCTGGTCTAAAGAGAATTGCCTGTCGCTAAACCCAACCAAAACCAAATACATTGTATTTGGCACTAGACAACAACTAGCAAAACTACCTGCAACGTTCCACCTGAAGTTAATGGGCGAACCAATTGACAGAGTCTATGAAGCGCGTAATCTTGGTCTTATTATGGACAAAGACCTTCGTTTCGAAAAGCACGTAGCCGACTCGGTGAGAAACTGCTTTTACCGCCTGAAAGTTCTGTACAAGATTAGGCCTTACTTGTCCGAAAGACTACGGGAACAGCTCGTGGAAACCCTGGTTCTATCTAGGTTGAACTACGCTGACACAGTGTACGGCCCGCGCCTATTAGCTCGTACAGACCGCCTCATCCAAAGGGTACAAAACGCTTGTGCTCGGTTTTGTTACAATATTCCTCGCAGAAGCCATGTCACACCTTTCCTAAACAAGCATTTTACTCTAAAAATGAAGTCCAGACGCAAACTACACTTGGCTTGCCTTCTATTCGGTGTAGTTAAATACCAAAAACCGGACTACCTGTACGACAAGTTGAGTTGGATAGCGAGTAAACGAGAATGTGGCAGAAGGCAATGCTCGCAGCAACTCTCAACCCAGTCGCATAGTACAGCCGCTTTTAGAGGTAGCTTCCGTTATGCGGCTTCCAAAGCGTGGAATAACCTGCCACCACCTATCCGATCTATTAACACGGTCGAGACATTTAGAAGACGCCTACGGCAGTATCTCGTGGATGCCCAACGGAAGCTAGACATAATTAATTTAAATGTTTCATTGCTGTGAATCCATGATTATATATCTATCCAATAATCCATAATCCATAATGATATTCTTGTGCAACCATATAATTTTATTTCATTCCTTATAAAGAGCTATATAATTATTTATAATAATTTGTAAACAAATATCTAATCAAGTTTAATTTTATTTGCTACACATTTCTATCTACTTTTATTTAAATATAGAACACATACACACTATAAAACTGATTTACATCCGTAAGACGTCCTCGTAACAGAAGGTCCAGTTGAAAACCAGCGTCAGACACTAGTTGTCTGGCATTTATGCTGAACTGGGCCTATTTGGCGCAGCCGTGCGGCACACAATATTATTTTAAGTTATTTTTATTTTTTCTGTTTTCTTTTTTTGTTTTTGTGTGAATATTGTGTGCCTTAACCTGAGTCAAATAAATTTATTTTCTTTCATTCTTTATTTGCGTTGTTGAGCAGATTTTTTTTCGAACTTAAGAAGCAATGGATTAGCAATCTGTTTCAAAATGATTCAGTTTGGACTGATTGGTGTATTACGCATTATGGGTGTAGATAATACAGTTATTAGTAGGAACAGAGGTAAAATACAGGATGAGAAGAAATGAATATATTTTAGTTATTAGATTTCAAAGTATTATTTGTCAGTGAGCCCCAAACGTAAACGTGAAGTCTGTATCTTGGGGCTCGGAATGATGGTTATTGTCGCGATATTTTTCAAAAACTTATTTACCTATAGTTTTTGAAGTTAGGTATTTGAACTATTTTGAATTAAAGAAATATTCACATGGCTAGAAAGCATGCCAACTTATAGTATTTTCGGTAGTAAGGTTACAGTTTTTAAAACTTATTAGACTTTTATGGTTGCTTCAACTATAGTACGCAGGCAATTAAATTGCACCGTGTAGAATTTACGGTATTGAAGAAACTAAATAATTATAAGCGTTACTATCCTAACGACTATTTGAATAATATCTTTAACTCAATCAAATAGTTGAATACCTACCTATCGATGACCGATTTGAATCAGAAATTATATATTATAAGAAGAAAAATAATCCGCTATCACAAAAATATACGCATAATTATTTATCACATTAGATAAGGGTATTGCGCAGTTTTCAATAATTTAACTACTTTTTTGCAAAATAATGTATGTCACTAATCTGGTGTTTCCAAGTATTAGATCAGATAGTATAATCCCCAACCTTGGGGGGGTCTGCAATAATAATTCTGTTATTTTATAGATTAATAGTATTAATAAATAATCCTTTTGCATTAAACTAATAGAAGAGAAACGTGACTTTTGTTATTGACGTTTCAATATGGTATGCAGGATAAAATACATAAGGTTTTACATAATGAAGGTGTCATTTCATGTTGAAAAACATGTTCTCTCATACATCGACAAACGTGACAGTAAATTCTCCAAATGTTAGGTAGTAATAGGAAAAAAAAAATTACGATGTTCGCACTTTTAACCTTTACTTGTGCTGTGAGACGCGTTCAAAGTCATGTAACGGGGGCCTACTCCCTAAGCGAAATCCGTAGTTACGGGCGCTTTGTACACCGTCCCACTTACGGACATACCGCAAGTTAGAAAGAGAGCGAAGCGCCCGTAACTACTTTTATTTGATGTTAATTTAAACTTAATACCTCCACGTGTTCCTAAGAATAAGGGACTTTAGAGATTGACAGACAGACGGAGAACGAAGTGATCCTATAAGGGTTCCGTTTTTAACTTTGAGGTACAGAACCTTAAAATATGAGTACGTAATTGGTTTGAGCAAAAAAAACGAATTATAGTTGTGGAAATCTATAATTCTTTGTTGAAATATTGTAACCTGTGACGCTAAGTGTTTGTGACAAACAATACCTAATGAATAATATTAGGATTAATTGTTACAGATCAAAATACCTATGTCGAAAACACAATTTGCATACGCTTAACGACTTTTGCAGTGTTGACAAATGATTCAATACCTCAATACTCAATATCTTTATTGCTTTACCATAATGTGTACTTAGGTGGTAACTATATATTTAGATCATTATGGACCCTGTAGGGCACAGCAAAAGGGTAGGAGAGAGGAAGCCCTGTTTAAGGATCATTAAGTTAAGCAAGCTTTAACTTACATTTATTCAAAGTCAGGAGATCGCAAATAGGATCTATGATTTCGTTTATCTATTGTTTATGTATTGTTTTATCTGTAAAAGTGTACTTAAATATTTTAGATTATTTCTATATACCTATGTACATATCTATTATAATTCTGTTTATTAATTTATATAAATTGTTTATCTTCGAATAATTATTATTGCTATATTGTCTAATTTATTATAATTGCTAATATATTTAATTATTATTTTTGTTATATATTTATTTATTAAAAAATTCCGTATCATTAATATATAATTATTATTATTTTTTCCTATTTTGTGTATCATTTAAATATTCATCTAAGGAGTAATAACATTTGTTTATCAGTAATTTTTTAAGTTTATTAATAAATATATTCAACTTTTCTTCTTTCTTTAATATGTCAGGTAGTTTGTTATATATTTTTATAGACATTACGTAGGGACTTGTAGAATGCATTTTTAATTTGGATGTTGGTATGTTTAGTCTAGATCGGTGCCTAAGTGTACACTTTGATTGGATGTCTTCGCGTTTTGTGTAGAAATCTTTACATATTTCTAGAATGTAGATACAGGGGAGGGTTAGAATATTATATTTTAGAAAATAGGGTTTGCAGCTGTCAGTTTGATCAATGTTTACCAAGATTCTAAGTAATTTCTTTTGTAGGGTAAATAGTGTCAGTGCATCTGTACTATTTCCCCAGAGAGTTATGCCATAGCTAAGTCATGCATTGGCATACGCATAATAGGTGGTGAGGGCCGTTTGTAGATTGGTTGTCTTTTTAATTTCGCGGAGAGCGTACGAAAATTTTGAAATTTTTGAACGGGTTTTTTGTATTTGTGTTTTCCAGTTAATATGTTTATCTAATGTAAGTCCAAGTAGTGTAAATTCATCAACAGTTTCCAATTTTGAACCGTTGAAGTTAAAATTTAAGTGAAGAGGAGCTTTTTGATATGGGTGGAATTAGTTTAGTTTTAGTATAATTAATTTCTAAATTATGTGAGGTCATCCAGTTACATGTTTTTGTGAGTGTGGAACTGAGTTTTTCTTCTATGTTTGTGTTGTTTTTACATGAGACTAATAAAGATATGTCATCCGCGAATAAAACACATGGTCCGTCTATAGTTTTCGGTAAGTCGTTAATGTAAACGAGGAATAATAGGCAACCTATAACACTTCCTTGGGGGATGGAAGCGTTAGTTATTTTGTTTTTTGATCGGATTTTTTCTATTTCTCTACTATTGTGGTTAAAGTATTCAATTTCAACTACTTGTTCTCTATTTATACTTTCACAACGCAATAGTTTTTAAATCTATTCATTCTATTATAAACAATCCTCCAAGTTTATAATGATGACTTTACTGTGCGATCATTGACCATATGTGAAGTTTTTGTCCCCCACAAAGACACAAAAACGATTCCTACCTCCATTATATGAGTTTTCGTTGCGTAAAAACGAGCTTGTTGCCAAACAATTTTAAACTCATTATGCCATCATTATGATGATCTGAGAACAAAAGTAAATAAAAAAACACGAGGCCCTGATTGTTCTGAATCTAAATGGTCAATTGGTTTTCCATAAGGATCGGGGCTAATGTGTTGAAGTTGAGCGAGTAGTTTTTCTATTGTTTTTCACGAGCAATGACGTACTAACTGCGACCATGAGTTTAGAATTTTCTGGATATATCCGGAGTAAGAAAGTTAGTTATCTGGAGTAGTCATTAAAAAAAGCTCACAAATTAATTAAGTAAACATAATTATTGTTAATCATAATTATCATACATATTAGCATGGTAAGATTTTATAAACACGGAATTAAAAGTTATTGCAACACGATTATTGATAGTACCAACAAAACATTAATCGAAATCATTTCTTTGTTTAATTACGTCATAATAACGACATTTTACGGTTCAGAAGGTGAACATGACCTTCAGAACCGTAAAATGACGTTCAATCAATGACGTGAATCACGTGAATATATAGCTATATAATCTGTTGGATTAACTTTCAACGTTATCAGTTATCGGTGAACCATCGACTACTTAAGAAAACATTTAGAACGATAACCATGTGATTTGTTGCACTTAGATATCGTTCTGTGAGAATCGTTTACTGAATCGATTTCTGTCATTTTAATATTGGTATTTTTAATCCCAAAACTAATTAAAACTACGTAAATTACATCATCTTCGATCTTTTTACATAGGTAATAGTAAAAATGTAGTGTATATATTAAGATTATACTCGTATCATAATATTCAAATTGGGGTATTTGGTGGTGTGCGTTAGTTCAGAAACATGTTGTATAATAGAAGTCCCTTCTGAAAACTCAGCCTCTAATATCACTTGAAATGAGCTAGCCTCGCATTATCCACCATTGGCTTTGCCCATCCGTACAATACCAAGAATACACTCAGTACAATTTCCCAAGAGAAGCCGTAAAAAATACGGGAATTTACACAACTCGACAAAAAACAAACAAACAACTACACAGCATGAACTATAACCTCTTTTGATAAAAAAATAAAATAACATACAGTTATTTGACATCACGCCACATCGATAGATTAAAAGCGATGCCGTTTTCACTGTACGTTGGTAACCGACCTCGTTGGCTTTCGAAAGATAATTGCATTCATCCTGAAAAGTTCGCAATGTCTTATGTAACTTCCTTTCGTCAGAATTTTGAAATGTATTCATGGCTGGTCAAGTTTTTGAAATATTGCGCACGTGCAGAAAGATTAGTACCGTGACAGTAGTTTTTTTTATCAGAATTAAATTCTACTAGCAACCCGCCCTGGATTTGCACGGTTTTTACAACTAGTCAAAACATCGAGATTTCTTATTATGTTATTTTATTATTAATGTATTATACTTACATAAAAAAACGCATCAAAATCATTGAGGAGTTGAGGAGAACAACGCGGTCACACAGACGGTCTCGAAAAGCGACTTTAATTTATAATATTTAAATAATAGATGTACACTGCAGTTGACAGACAGATCGTCATGCTGGCAAAAAATTACTTCTTTTTCTGTAAACATCCGTTGTTTTTGCATATTTTATTTACCAGCCTCTTTTGTCCCTATGTCTCGAACTCTCGAGTAAATAATCTTCCAAATTGTTATGATGTATGTTTTCTTTTGTTTCGCCAGGCGTGCAAGCGAGTTCCGCATCACATACGGCGACATGCGAACAACGCACGATGATGTGGACACGTTCGACCACATTCTGAATGTGACGTCGCATAATGAAGCACTGCTCGCTTACTATTACCTCGACGGCGAAAATAAGGTAATAAACTGGTTGGTACAGTATTGAACAGGGTCAAGGAGATGCGGATAATTTGACCTAGGTATAAATGGTATCGATATCATCTGGTCTTGTAGCTCGTCAGCATGATCTCCTCAGAAATGGTCTTTGAATTCTACAGCAGGCATTTGAAGAAGGGGTTTAGGTCAATCAAAATAAAGAAAGCCATTGCTGCATGCGTATTCGGAGAAAATTATGTCCACAAATCTATCTGATATTGAAGGTATACAGTGGCGGATCCAGGATTGTCGTTTGGGGGGGCTTGACCCCGCTGAAGGTAGGGTTAGTTATAATAATATCAAGTTCACTTTAAGATTTCTTACGGAAGAACTCAGATGCTTTCGGGGGGGGCTTGAGCCCCTAAGCTCCTCCCCCCCGATCCGCTACTGAAGGTTTACACACAAACTCACGCCTTTTCCCATAAGCCTAGACATAGTGTATGTAGGTACACATATCGACGGCATCTCGAAAGAAGGAAGGTTGGAAGAATATTCTATGGAAGGAAGGTTGGATTATACCATGAGGAAATAGAATAATAATAAACTTTAATTATCAGACCACAGTGAATCCATACTGTAGTGTTATTAGGAAATATTGCCAAACATATTAAATTCTTCCCTACGGAGGAGCTCGTGGCTAAAAAACAACAGCCGCACTGGTCGATCCATCAGGTTAAGCTACGCTTGCCGGGGTTGGTCAGTGGATGGGTGACCATCTTTACATACCGAGAATCCTCCGTGCCTCGGAAAGCACGTTAAGCCGTTGGTCCCAGCTGTCATTCGTGGATCTTTGACAGTCGTTACGAGTCGTCAGAAGCCCGAAAGTCTGACACCAGTCTTACCAAGGGGTATCGTATTACCCAGTTACTGGGTTGTGGAGGTCAGATAGGCAGTCGCTCCATATAAAATACTGGTATTCAGCTGCATCCGGTTAGACTGGAAGCCGACCCCAACATAGTTGGGAAAAGGCTAGGCAGATTGATTGATTAAATTCTTCCCTACACTTATTCCCTTGATAAAAAGTGCTGCCATCTTTCCGCTAGCAAATATCCCGAGTGATTCTAACTAGCATACTTGACCCGCGCTATCGTCGGCCAATAGCGTGCGCGGCCCGGCTGAATGACGCGAGCATCGTACGACATAGGGAGACCGCACGCAAAGGGTTATCGCCGACAATCATGATCGAGAGAAAAACGGTTTTATTGGTAATGTTATCGAAGTTGCCTATTCCTTTAAATTAGCTTCTTTAGTATTTTTTTTTTTTTCAACTCCGTAATTATGTCTAAAAGCTCAACATGTTTGCATGCAAGTGCTGAAATGTGAATCAATGATGGACATAGGCCTCTCCCAGGCTGTGTCACAACACCCTGTCGTCTCCGCCTTCAGGTCGTCGATCCATCTAGCTGAGGGGCGGCCCACACTACGCTTGCCAATACGCGACCTCCACTCCACGACTTAATATGAATATCGTATTAATATTTTAAAAGCTTTTTAACTAAATTTTTTTATGCTGGATAAAATAAATTGGGTCAACTTGGAAACAAGACAAATTACATTTCAGATGAATTCGCGAGATAAATTAAATATTGTTACTTACAATAATATTTACTAGAATCATGTTCACACAACTCATTAATTAACTTATGTAAGCAATGACTAATTTAGTCACATGAATACTGAAATCTATTTTTAACAGATAATTATGATTATGGAATCAATTAATAAAGATTTCATGTGTCAACAAATAACATTAATTATAAAATTACAAGGAGTCAGATCAAATTTTATTTAATCCCAAGGGAATTTTATTTAATACTAATAGGAGAATATAAGTAAAATGTTTACAGAGTTATCGCGTTCGAAGTAGTTCAAATATTTCGAACTTCGCTCTATCGTGAGTAATAGTTGGTATCGTTCACTTGGCCGTAAATACGATAGCGGTGTCTTTGTTTATTTGCGACGCTGTGATATTGACCACACGTCAAGCTTTCGCAGAACGAAAAATGAAGCTCTACTGCGATTCCTTTACTTAAACGACTTTGTTCCGTGCTCGTGTCATCCAATATCTCCTCGATTTTCTATTTTAATTTAAGTTGTGTCATCATTTGTATAGTCGACCTCGTAATTGTTTTACCACTTTTGAATAATACCCACTACATTTATTAATCACTAAGGTTGAAACTGAGTTTCTTGCCCGTTCTTCTCCATAGGAACCTACTACGCGTTGGAATGGGCAACTAGCTTCATATTTCTGACTGACCGATTCCTTGACAATTCAAAAGTGCCTGTAATTGGTTTATTTGAAATAAATGCTTTGAGTTTTTGACTGCCTAACTGTCACAAAAACAAATAAACCTTGTCGTTTTACGATTTGGAAGTGACATGCAACCTTTTGGTTGCGTATTTGGTTGCGTAGCAGCACGGTTCGGGGAGATTGTCGTGGTGGGAGCGTACTTTTCCCCGAGCCGAACTCTCGCCGAGTTCCACAACTCCCTTGGGGAGTTGAGAGTCGTCGTCGTCGGGTACCATCCCCTCCCCGTGATCGTCTTCGGGGACTTCAATGCCAAGAACGTGGCTTGGGGTTCCCGGTTAACGGACACACGGGGCAGGATGGTGGAGGACTGGGCTCTGGAGTCGGGTCTGGTCGTCCTAAACCGGGGTTCTGTTCCCACGTGCGTGCGGATGCGGGGCGAGTCAGTGGTGGACATTTCGTTCGCCAGCCCCGCTCTGTCGCCACGTGTCATCGACTGGCGCGTCATGGAGGGGGTGGAGACCTATTCCGATCACCGGTACATCCGGTTTGACGTCTCCGCCCAGACCTCGGGCACGCCGGTCAGACAGACCCCGAGTGGTCCGCGGTGGGCGCTGAAGCAGCTGGACCGGGAGCTCCTCCTGGAAGCCTCGATCGTGCAGGCCTGGGTGACATCACCGGACTTTATTGATTATAAGAAGGCATTTGACACATTGGATCATGACATACTACTACAGGCAATGGATGAATGCGGAATACGTGGTCCCACGAATAAGTGGTTCAAAAACTATCTGGCTAATAGAAAAATACGCACGATCATAGCTGGCGTGACAGGTGAGGAGGCGAGTATGGATCTCGGTGTGCCGACCGGATCAGTGTTTGGGCCAGTAGGTTATATAATGCACGTGAACAGTGTGTCGAATGTTGTTAAAAGGTGTCGAGTGTTTATGTATGCAGACGACATGTGCGTAGCTTTTGCCTCAAAGGATATATCGGAGGTACAACAGAACGTACAGGAGGACTTTGAATGTATCACCAAATGGGCACATGATAACGGAATTATTTTAAATCTGACTAAGACGAAATGCATGCATATACACTCGCCACACAATCTACGAGCTAAAACTGTACTCAACCGGGATCTTGATGTAATAGGACATACTTACGAATGCCTGCATAATGATAAGGTTAATTGCGTATGTATGAAATTGGAATATGTTAGCACATTTAAATATTTAGGCCTTAATATTGATACTAATTTTAATTGGAAAACGCATGTAACTGATGTGTGTAACAAGTTGAGATCGGTATTGGGGAAGTTCTATCAGCTAAACAATGTGGTGAATAAACAGACGCTATTGATTGTATATTATGCACTTGCTGACTCACTAATCAGTTATGGACTTGTTGTGTATGGGCGAACTTTTAAAACATACTTACAAGACATTAAAAAAATACAGATAAGACTAATCAAGTTCTTAGTCAACAAAAAGGTTAAGAAAAAATGTAACAAAGAATATGAAAAATTATTCCCCATTTGTAAAATTCTACCAGTAGATAAGAAAGTCGATTATTTGATAAGCCTAGAACACTATTTTAGTGACGAGTATAAAGTACCTGTTGATAATAAATATAACACAAGAAGAGTAAGAGAAAATAAACTAGTTGAACCGAAAGTAATAAATTATTATGGGGAAAGAACTACAAGATATCTAGTCCCAAGAGTATTTAATAAAATAGATCTGTTAAGACAAAACCCTAAAGTAAGTGAAGGTATGTTAAAGTCAAAATTAAGGAGTGTGTTTCTCGATAACGAAATTTAATTTAATTAATTACATTGTTTGTGTATAACGAATAGCAAGCGCTTCTCGCCATCAAACTGGATAGTTTGGCGAGTAAAACTGTAAAAGCAACAAATAATGTACCGATGTTTGAGAATAATAAAAAAAAAAAAAAAAAAAAGGACAGGCCTGCCAACATCAACGACGAGGCGGAGTGGTTCCGGGAGGCCATGTCCGAAATATGTGACGTGACAATGCCCCGGGTCCAGCCCAGACGTGCTCAGCGCCAGGTGTACTGGTGGTCGCGTGAGCTGACCGCTTTACGCGCGGCGTGCGTTGCTGCGCGCCAACTGTACGCCAGGCACCGCAGGCTTCGTATCCGCCCGCCGGATACGGAAGCCATTGAGGCGGAGCTGTACGCCGGGTACAGAGCGGCGAAGACCGAGTCTTAGTCTTCTTAGTCTCCGGAGGTGACCGGGGTAGATTTGAGAGTGGCGGTACGTAGGCTGAATGCCAAAAATACCGCCCCAGGACCCGACGGCTTACCTGGAAAAGCCTGGGTTCTGGCCTTAGAGGCTCTCGGGCCTCGACTTCGGGGGCTCTTTAGCGCATGCTTGGAGAGGGGCCAGTTCCCACTTCGTTGGAAGACGGGGAAACTGGTCCTCATCAAGAAGCCGGGGCGCCCGGCGGACTCTCCGTCCGCTTACCGGCCCATCGTGCTGCTCGACGAGGTGGGCAAGCTCTTTGAAAGAGTAATTGCAGACCGCCTTGTCGGGCAGCTGGTGCGAGTGGGGCCGGATTTGGCGGACAGCCAGTTTGGTTTCCGCAAGGGGCGCTCTACGGTGGATGCCATCATGCGCGTTCGAGCCCTCACGACGGGGGATGCTGTTGCCCGGGGTGGGGTGGTCTTGGCGGTGTCTCTTGACATCGCCAATGCGTTCAATACCCTGCCCTGGAGTTGCATTAGGGAGGCACTCCGGTATCACCGGATGCCGACCTACCTCTGTCGAGTGGTCGAGGCCTATTTGACGGACAGGGCCATCATCTACCCCGGTCACCACGGAGAGTGAAAACGGCGAGAGATGTCGTGCGGTGTCCCGCAGGGATCGGTCCTGGGGCCGCATCTGTAGGACATCGGCTACGACTGGGTGCTGCGCGCCGACCTCCCTAGCGGCGTCAGCGTAGTCTGCTACGCTGACGACACGCTGGTCCTGGTGCAGGGGAGGTCGCATGAGGCGGCGGCCGAACTAGCGACACGTTGGGTTGCGACAATCGTCGATAGGATCCGGCAACTGGGACTCGAGGTGGCCTTGCACAAGTCCGAGGCCATGTGTTTCTATGGTCCTCGGAACGCGCCGCTGTCGGGTTCCCAGATAACGGCGGGAGGGGTTCACATCGGTGTCGAGTCGACGATGAAGTACCTGGGACTCGTCCTCGACAGCCGGTGGAACTTCGTGGAGCACTTCCGGCGTTTGGCTCCCAAACTGCAGAGGGCTGGGGCTGCTTTGAAGCGGCTTCTGCCCAATCTAGGGGGTCCAAACGCCTCCTGCCGGAGGCTCTACGCGGGGATCGTGCGGTCCATGACCCTTTACGGGGCACCGGTGTGGGCGCGTTCATTAAGGCTGCGACCAGCCCAGCGATTGAACGCGTCCAAAGGGTCATGGCCATTAGGCTGGTCAGAGGATACCGCACGGTCTCCCGTGAGGCGGCGAGCCTCCTTGCCGGACTACCGCCATGGGATCTGGAGGCAAAAGTCCTCGCGCACATGTGGGAGTTGCGCGAGGAGGCGAAACGCCGGGGTGTAACTCCGCTGCCGCGAGAAATCACGGCACAGCGGACAGAGCTCCGGCGGGATCTCATGGCGGCATGGAGAGTGCGATTGTCGCAACCCAGCGCTGGGCACGCCACAATTGCGGCGGTAAGGCCCCTCTTTGAGGAGTGGCTAGAGAGGCGCCACGGCGTCCTCACCTTCCGCCTGACGCAGGTCCTCACCGGACACGGTTGTTTCGGGAGGTTCCTGTTCAGGATAAAGCGGGAGGAAACGCCCGGGTGTTACCATTGTGTGGATCGCCCGGAGGACACGGTGGAGCATACGGTGGAGGTCTGCCCGGCTTGGGCGGGGCACCGCCGTGTCCTCACGGAGGCGATCGGCAGCGGCGATCTCTCGCGTCCGGCCCTGGTTCAGGCCATGGTCCGGAGCGAGAGTGCATGGGAAGCCGTCACTTCCTTCTGCGAAGCAGTAATGCTCGCGAAGGAGGAGGCGGAGCGCGCGTGGGAAATGCAAGATGCGCGCCCTCGCGCCCCTAGTCGCCGCAGGAGACGCCCCGGGCGTCGGGAGTCGCGAGCCGACTTCCGGCCACCGTAGGCGCGGGCTTGCGGACGGTGGGCAATGGGTAGCTCGCCGTCCGATTAGGACCAGGCCCGGGTCGACGGCGCGTTGTGTTCCACGCGCGCCTCAAAGAGATGTCAGCACCAACAGACGGGGTCCGTAAGGGCCAATGCCTGCCAGGGTTGCGAGTTTGTCCGAAAGGGATATCGCGGCCCCGGCACACAGGCAACGGAAGGAACACGGGTGGGTTTTAGTCAGTAAAAGTCTGACACTCCCTCTCGCTCCGCCCAGAGCGGGAGGAGTCATTTGATGATTTCCCACCCAAAAAAAAAAAAAAAAAACATGCAACCTTAGGTTGGTAAAACAATTACGAGGTCGACTATACGCCTTCGTGTATATTTTCGACATGCAACTAACTACAAACCCAAAACGACCACTAAAAATTAAATACTGATTTTTACTACTGACAAACATGGTCTTGTTTTTGTAATTCTCACCTGGTAACCCTAGCTGATATGCCTACAATAGTTATATTTTTATATGATGAAAACAAGCAATTAGATGTAGATGTGCCATATCAGGGCGGACGAAGTGTAGTTGATGATACATAATATAATAAGTACCTAATAAATTAATGTTTTATCGCGAAGTACGTAAGAATTGTTTGTACGTCCTAGATTGTCCTCAATTGGAATACAATTAGTTCACATTCTATTGTTGATTGATTTCAGTTTGTTAACAATCAATTCAGAATTATACCTAACCTAATACAATGGTTAGAATCAATGGCATTTTTTTATTATATTTGCGTGTTTCCTAAGTATTCATAAATTCCTTAAGACGAACCCTACAAATTCAAATGTAAACGAATGTATTTAACAGTCTTATTCGTTTTCCTAAATCAATCTTTAGCCGCGTCTTTTATTAAAAAATATTCTAAACAATATTATTATTGTTTCAGATGAAAATGACAGAGATATACGACGTGACAGACGCAGACACTGATGCGGTACAGTCACCCATGGAACGTGATGTGAACAAGCAGCTCGAGTTCGACAACGACTGGAGCGCCGAGCTCATTGCCGACAACGGTCAGTACTAATATTAGTGTAACACGTAGATATACTACGTGACAGTGGCACACTGATGCGGTACAGTCACCCATGGAACGTGACGTGAACAAGCAGCTCGAGTTCGACAACGACTGGAGCGCCGAGCTCATTGCCGACAACGGTCAGTACTAATATTAGTGTAACACGTAGATATACCCCGTGACAGTGGCACATTGACGCGGCACAATCGCCCATGGAGCGTGACGTGAACAAGCTGTTCACGAAAGCAGTTCGACGAATGGAGCGCTGAGGTCATTGCCGACAACTGTCAGTACTAATAGTAGTGTAACACGTAGATATATGTCGTGACAGTGACACACTGACGATGACGTGACGTGAACAAGTGTCGAAAAGGAGTAAGCAGTAAGTATTGCCGACTCTATACTTCTACGTGTGCGTCTATCTGGCAGGCTTATAGAAAATAAATAAGATATATTTTGTACCTCGACAGTTTTTGATTAAATGACGTTTCTATGAAGTGTCTTGCTAGCGGGCCCCTTATGGTTATTTTTATTGTTATTATACTTTCAGATCGCCCAGTAGTGCTCGGAGTTAGAAACTATTATGTACCTTACAAATCCAAAATTTTGACTTTCTGTGAGCTATACTTTAGAAGATATTCGTTACTGAGACAAACGTCCAGCCAGCGGGCCCCTTTTTTAAATACTACTCTTTTATATCATACAATAGCATTAGGAGCTTGATACTATTATGTACCTTACAAATCCAAAATTTCGACTTCCTGTGAGCTATACTTTAGAAGATATTCGTTATAAGGGGCCCGCTAGCAAGACACTTCATAGAAACGTCATTTAATCAAAAACTGTCGAGGTACAAAATATATCTTATTTATTTTCTATAGGTATAAAATAATGTCCTTATGTAAACCTATCACCTGTTGATAAATCTCGTTGGGGCCTGCCAGATAGACTCACACTACTTCTACAGCCCGCCCAGATAGACCCACGAGTAAGGATCCGTTATAAATCATACTCCACACATAACCTTCATTTTTACATTCAAACGAACCATTATTTATGATTAAAACTTTATCATAATCATTCCATTCATTTTTCAAACATCTTTCATCCTCAGATCCTCATAGTATTCGTGATTTCATCACTTCCCAACAGTAAGTTTCTGCATGTATGTTAATTTTTAACTTGAGATTGAGCACCACTGTTAACTGATATGCCCGATCATATTATCTATAATTGAGTGTGAATCGCATGGCCATAATTGCTTTTTAATTCATTACTTTAATAAAATATTTGATTGCCCTATTTCGCTGCGCCATTGATCTAGTTAGATCATGAATTGATCGATCTCTAATTCGCGGCAAAATACAGTTCTTGTTTTAGCCTAACACGTGAAGAATCAGAATCATTACATGAGTACCCTCTTTACAGTGAGATATCTAACTGTGCGATAACTCTCATTAAAGGTAAGCTTACTATCAGTTTCCTCTTTTCCGCATTGAGATTTGTTTGGTGTTGTCTCGTGTGATTTAAACGACGCAAAATAATACTGTCATCGTAGCAGCATTCAACTCTTCCATACGCCTCTGCCAACCGCAATCACAGTGTTCACTTTCATACTTCCTTCTTAGACTCTTTCACTCAGTACATCAATCTTTATAACCTAATAGACCTCTAATACAATAATTTTTTACTTTCAAAAGTGTCTACAATAAATGATTTGACATATGAAGTCCTGTAACGTTTTTATCTCTTCTACAGACGACATGGACATGGAAGCAATGGACGACGACGCTCTAGCCGACAGGAACATATTCTCTGATCCTGAGAGTGAATGGAACCTAAGGAGATCAATGTCAGGTTCCGACAGCGATGCAGATCAACCTGAGTCAGATCGGAGAGGGCCGTATATTGAATTAGCTTAGTATAAGGGTTATAGTTGGTTAACCTTTTGACCTTCAGATGCTTTATAGCCTAATATTAGCCTACAACGTTCCCAGGCTAGGACACAGGCCTCCTCTCTGCGGGATTCGCAAAGCTGTGTGTGGGCCACAATCGCTGGATTGTGGCTCAGGTTGTGTTCCGGGCCCAATGAGGGTTGATGCATTATAGCTTACAGGGAGTTACCGGTATCACAAGCGTATGCGTATACTTAGAATTTGTTTCGTCATCAACATCATTACAACTAAAAGACCTCTTCTGCTAATAATTCCCCTCTCCCCATTCCCTCCTCCGCTGGACACGAGTTGCATTTGTTTGAAAGTATCCAAATAAGCCTACGTTCCGAGTTACGCTGTAATCGGTTTGGGTGTGCTAACAGCCGTACCGAATTTGCGTGAGCGCGAAAACGATGTCTCGTGAATCGTCATAGATGACGTCATGACATGCGCCATCTTGCGATAACGCCGACCATGCCATACATTAATATCACTAGAAAGCGAACTAACTGGGTGTTCCATTTCGTGGAGGCAAATTCAAATCGATGTCATGTCAGATGTGGTTGAAAATAACTCCATATAAGATCGAAGGAAGTACTTTTCAAAGGTGTCTGGCGGTCAAAAGGTTAGTCAATTAATGTTATACTTAGCCAACTATTTTAATTTAATCTACAGTTTACTCATTAAAAAACCTTTAGCACTTACTCATTGTAAAGAAACGTGATCATAATATTTGGCATCGCAACAATTCCGCCGATTACTTTTGAATTAACTATACTTAAAAATACGAATAAATAAGTCTATGTTTTCTCTCTCTTAACAACACGATAATAAAATAATAATCGGACATGTAACTCTCAGTTTATCTTTATTAGATAAACGTTATTAAATCCACACGGAGGTGCGTGTTTCCGATGTGTACACATGGCAAAATAACTAAGTATGCATGTCATCTGGCATCTGTTTAATTTTGACAGACTGCACTAAACTGGCGTGCACTTAGCATACGGAAAACTATATTAGCTAAAATATGTACATAGCTGCTTTGATGTAATTTTGTTCAGTGTACCGACTCTAGAGGCGGGTCCACCAGCGCACGCGCAGGAACCGTGCACGCTAGGCACCCCCGAATAGCTATGGACGCGTCACATACTACGAGCGCGCGCTTGTTGCGAGCGGTTCTCGTGCAAGGCCACACCTGTGCAATTGAAGCAAACGCGCACGAACCGTGAAGTAAAGGTGTCCATACTATGTTCCTAAGATGCACGCGAACCGTACCTGTTTGTGTCCGCGAGAAGACATTAAAGTTGCACGCGAAGTACTCGTTAACCGCTCGCGAACATGTCCAAAGGTGTCCATACTTTATTCCTAATATGCACGCGAACGGCACTTTTCATGCGCCTGCGCAGGTGTGGACCCGCCTTAACAATGCAATGTTTTTTAGCAAAATTTCGCTTAGTACATATAACTTGGATCTTGAATAACCATAACTAATTTGAACCTTTAATCCAACTAGGTAAACTCCTTTTCAGTTCAGAATGCGTGTTGAGACTGCACAATTTTAAAATGAGTTCTCTATGATCACGTTTCTGCATACTGTAGCAGCAAAAAGCCAGTGGTGTTAATATGAAAAATCAATATGAAAAGTCAATAAACCGAGATGCAAGATGATTGCCAATGTGTCTTTGGTCGTTATACATTATATTATGGGACATTGACAGCAAAAACCTTTTTTTAACATAATAATCCCTTTTTCCTTACTACTCAAGATACTAACCTACTAATCTGAGATCCCTGACTAACCTGACTTCTCTAACTAACTGCTACTTCTTGATCGTTATACATTATATGATGGGACATTGACAGCGAAAAACCCTTTTATCATTAATAGGGATGATGACTAAAAATATTTTTTTAGTCCGTCTTTGAGATTATAAAAAAATATTGGACACGTATTTTTTCTTTTTTTTACGTAATCTAAAGATTACGGCGATACATTGAGGTAAAATGTGCCATGACGTCACGAGTATGTAGATTTTATACAAACTAGTGACGTAGTGACCCCCACTCCCCAACCTAAAATGCGTTTTATTTAAGTAATCTTTTATTAATTTGATAAAGCAAAAAATACGTGTCTAATATTTTTTTATTATCTGACTGACGGACTAATTAGTATATTTTTTTTACCCAGGCATCATCCCTATTCCTCTTTCTTCATGACCCAAGATACTAACCTGAATATAGGATAAAAGAAGAATAAATGGGAAAAAAAACATTAAAGAAGTAAGCAGGTTAGTCAGGGAAGTCAGATTACCTCCCTGACTAAACTTATATCCTATTTAAAAGTTGCGTCACAATGTTAAACCCACTACCCATGAACTGGAAAACAGATACATTTGTCAAAAATCTTTCGTCTGAGTTTTAATTCATATATTAAAAAAATTATATCATCCTGGCTAATGTACTGAATACAGTACTGATCTCGTTACAATGCAAAAAAATATGAAAAAGTAACAAAAATATGTACATATTTAATAGGTATTTACTGTACTCTAGGTATTATGTCAAAAAGGCTATAAATATTATCTTATGTGGTCATACAAAGCTCTTTAATTTGTTTTAATAGTATGTATTTTATCAAATTATAAAAATATACATTCCGCTTAAATTGAACTTAGCTTGAGTTTTCCCAAAGAGTTGTACCTACTCTATATACCTGGCCTGATAGAAAACCAAGCATTCCAATCGGTTTGATGTTAAGTTGGGGGCTTTTGCGACTCTGCGACCTTTAAAAATAGATACGACTGAAGGATAAAAATACAACTCTCTTTGGAAACTTCAGCTGGGGTTTGACTGCCACCCATTACAGTTTGGATGTATTATATAAATTTTATATATTACGAAATATGTTTTATTCCCAGTACAATTAGGACGCGTTCTGATTTATTTTGTATTATTGTAAATATGTGCTATACAGAATTGTATGACTACAAAGAATATTTTCGCATTATCGGTGACAGTGCAATTATTTTAGTTTAATTTATTTTACAATATTAGATGTGGTGAACTGAGAAAATAATTTACACCCACCCTAAGTTAAGCTAACGGCATCTATCACCAAATACGTGAGTTACACGATGCCCCAATATATATATAATATTCATAAAATCTGAGTAAAATACTAAATTAGTTTTTCTTGCCTTTTATTTTATTGTTTTATTTTCGTCGGTGCCAATCTGATTTTCGACTAAGGGATCTCGCGCACTAGACGGCCATGATCACGACCAGTGGTCGCAGCGACCGGGTAAACTATAGAAACCGATACGAATCGCGAATCGTTGGTCGCAACGGCCGACTAGCCGCAGACCATGCAATACCACTAGACGGCCACAACTGGCCGGAGTCGTGGCCTTCAGTGCGCGAGATCCCTTAGTCTAACTCCTACTATAATTTTAAATTCATCACATCGTATGTAACTCTAATGTGATATCATTATTATTGAAAGTTATTATCTTCTTGTAAGAATTAGTTTAATAATTTAAATATCAATTGTTATTAGCCGATAACTTCAAAATGAGATAGGATCTTTAGTCACTAAACAATATGTTCTCGCTCTCTTTAAACCTATGCAGGTGACTTAACCTTCTTAAAGGATACGTTATCTAAGAAAAGATTTGTATTTTTCTTTGTAATTAATAAACTCAAAAACGACTGGACCGATTTCAAAAATTATTTCGCCATTAGAATGCTATATTATCACTGAGTAACATAGGCTATAATTTATAAAGATATCACGCGGGCGAAACCGCTGGCGGAAGCTATTAGTGGATACAGACCTTTGTTTTGTTAAGACTCTTTTCGTTGATAAGTATAGTTTAAATATTAAAAGTGCCTTAACAATGTTACCATGTGTTACCCCGATATATTTATCTCTTACAATGTCATATCAGGGATTTAGATATATCTGTATTCTGTAATAAATAATAGAAATGTATTAATGAAATGTGTTGCCGATAAAATTAAAACGCAGCTAATAAGCAGCTGAAAGATAAGTAAGGGATCTCGTGCACTAGACCGCCACGACCGCGACCAGGTAAACTAGAAACCGATACGAATCAAGCACGTGTTCGCAACGGCCAACTAGCCGCACACCATACAATACCACTAGCCGGCCATGACTGCCCGGAGTCGTGGCCATGTAGTGCGGGAGATCCCTTAAGGTTACTTTCTACCCTGATATCAAAAAACAGGTTTTATAAGTATTGATTGATATACATGCATGTTATCGTCTAGTAATTAGATTATATTATGTGTAAATTGTTTGGTTCGACGTTTCTAGGTGGTCTCGCCTTTGATTGAATATCTGATTGGTATTGATTTCCGCCAGCAGTTATATGTCAGTTTTCGTTATTTCTACGACACCCTGTGGAAGTCTAAAATTCAATTTGAATTAGCGACTTGATTGTTAATATTAATTTTCTAAATTATTAAAATCAGATATTTGGTCCGCGGTGATTGTGTTGTCAGCGGAAGTTTCTGTAAACGACTGTCACAAATATTTTTTAATAAAAGATATAAAATTAACGTTTTCGTTTGTTTAATTTCAAAATTTTCAACAAAAAAAATTGTCTGGTATTTATTTATTTATCAACTTACATTTACCATTACAGGTCTAACCCAATGTGATAAATGCGCTTATCCTAACTACATAATTCAACACACAAACAATGCATTCCTTGTGAATTCGCTCAGAGAAAAACAGAATAAGTCCATCACACTCGCTATGAGATTGAGCGTGCGGAGCAGATGCGGTGTGCACGCGTCAATAATTTGTTCTCCATTGAAATGTAGGTAGGTAGGTACTTTAAAAGCGATGAAAATGGACTATAATTTAGTCCATTTTCAATGCCTATATGACAATATCACCTTTATATAATATGTATTAGTTGGTGGGTGGAATGAAACAAGTGAAATTATATTAAAATTTAAAAAGACCCCGACACAAACCGTTCCTCATTTCTCTTTCCTACTCCATCACCAGACCCTGTTCATCATCTATCCTACCTATTCATGGAAACCATTCCCAAACACGATACCTGTGGCCTGTGTTGTAAGTTGGTAAGGTCAAGTTGGGTATCCTGCAAATTCCAGGTGATGCTGCAGCATCAGTTCAAGGTTACTATGTTCTTCTAATATCATTGAAGAAACTGAATACCAAATTTCAAATCGATCAGACCTGTGGAAGACGCTCACCCATTCATCAAATAGAAAAGAGCTAATAATATTCAAACGGCTGAACCGATTTTCATAAAACAATCACTAGGAAACCTGCTTTCAAATTAAAAAACCTCATTCAAGTCGGTTCACCCGTTTAAGAGCTACGGTGCCACACACAGACACACACATAGCGGTCAAACTTATAACACCCCTCTTTTTGGGTCGGGGGTTAACTTAAATATTGGAAACACGAACCAAACCCTCATTATATAGTGTATTATCTATGCCTCAAACCTGCAAAAAAATTAAAAGAACAACATTCAAATCTGAGATTCAAATAAAAAAAATACATAGAAAATCTTCTAAAAATTTTACCATAACCAAGGAGTTTGCAACATACTTTATGTTCTTCAAGATTATAATTAGTTAATTAAATCATCAATATTGGATCAAATACGATTAACGTCCATTGGTAAAAAAATGGGTACCAGATTCAACTACTCCTGCTGGTCCGTCCGAGTCATCACTGGAATCACACTATTATACAGGAAGTTTTTAACCAGTGCGCAAATTTTTTTTGGTGGTTCAAAATCAGTAATAGAACACATTTCCATTATTTACTCAATATTTTTTTTTTTTTTATCCTACTTTAAATCAGCAAAATATGGACACAATCTATTCGTAATAATATCAATGGGCGCGCGCGGCGCGGCGGCCGGCCCAAGCGGCGGTGTTGAACCTCCCCTCCCACCCCGGGCGGCAAGGCGACGCCCGCGCGCCGGGCGCTGTGACCGACAGTTCGCTCATCGCACGCGCTGTCGTGTGACGTCGCGTCTAATCGCTTTCCCGCGCTGCACGTGTGTCGTACTTGTACAGACCTACCGGTCACGATGTCAGACTTCACTAACCGCGAGTTTTATGAGATGGTGCGAGTGTATGTACTGAGTGGTGAAAGTTTGCGAGCAGCTCACAGAGCATACCTCGAATGCGAGCCCATGGAATCCTTAAACCCCGTGAAAGGAAAAGACCATTTTAGCGGCATAAGGTATTAAGTAATGTAAATTTAATTGATAATAATGCTTTATTTTCTGTATTTTGATGGTCCTAAGCCCATTAAAGTATGAAGGAAAAATTGGAATTACTCTTCAAATAACTTCAGGTCACGGCCTAAACATAAAAAAGTCTAGTTCGAATCTGATAAAATTTGCGATCAATACATTGTAAGTATTGTAACCCACGTAAATACCTACGCCGGCGAATCGAGCGATCACTAGTCACACAGCTGATAGGTAGGTACTTTCGCGCGTTCCGCTTCGCCGCTCGCCGCCGGGTAGCCATGCAACCACTTTTAAAGTAAACATCTTTCGTTAACGATAAACTTTTTTTTTTTGTACTGTGACGTATCAAAATAAAAAAAGTATGTTCAATAAAACTCGGTTAAGTTTAATTTGTCAAAATTTGCGCAGTGGATAAAAACTTTTCCTGTAGAAATCAAAATTAGGCAGTTATTTAGTGCAGCCACGGTTGTGAACAATCGATGACTGGGCCCATAAATAAGTGGATTCGGTAATACATACTCCGCCGTCACACAAATTAAATGATCTATGACGTTTAGAGTCGTACTGTCGCAGCAGCTCAACAGTCTTATAAAATATGAAAAAAAAAACTTATGTCAATGTTACGTATGTTCTAATTTCAAACTGTTCTCTTACTATATTTTTGAGCAATTATTCAAAAACATATTTCATAGCAGATAAATTTTATCGATATTACTAGCAAGAAACCGCGCAGTTTTGCACGGTAAATTTGTGATTTGAATGTATTTTTTACTTGTGTATTGAATATGGTCGGCAAAGAGACTGACCCGAAAAGTAGCCGAATATTTCATCAATGTTATTTGAAGTGCTGCAAGTTACAGAACCTTACGCCTTTGACCAATGTCATACCTTCTAGCAACGGGAAGGTGGTGGATTTCTGTGTGGATAGGATCAAATATGCGGATTGGCCGCCTATTTTAAACGCACTCAGCTGTGATTTGAGCCTGCATTCAGTTTCTATAAAGTGTCGACAGCAAGTCAAAACGGGTAATGTTGATACAACTCAGATTACAATCTGGTAATTTCGTAATTTTATTGACGGAAACTGTGAATTATTATTTGATTTACATGAAAATATGCTAATAATATTTTCTAAATTATGTTCTCATTTAAATTATTCAACTTACGTAATTCGCCAATCTAGTACGGTATTTAATCATTTAATAGAGGCTTAGTGGGAAATACAAATCTCTAACGCCCCTACCACCTTGAAGATCGAACCTTCGACCAAGAAGCGGTACCAACCCGAATTAGTCACATAGCTGCTATCGAAAGGTTAATGAGTCGATAACCTAGCTTATCCTATATATAAAGGCATTAATCATAGATACGGTGCTAGAATAATCTTTGTACACGAACTGGAGTTTGATCGTCATAAAATTATCACGTTTTGAACTCTAATCGAACGAATAGAACAAATCAAAGTTATAATAACAAAGAACAGATGTTTGATAGATAAGGTTTCAGATATCTATTGGACTTTACCCTAGAAGTAGTATAAGGGGAAGGTTAATTTTTGCAAGTTTGCCAGTCTCTGGGCTCTTAATATCATTAATTATGTGCAAACTAATCCCATTTTTTTTATTTGACTTCTAACAACAGTATTAGAACACATAGACTGCGAGAGACTAGCAAAAACGGTCAACAAGCGATCTGTGATACTGACTAACTTTATGCTAAGTAATTTAGTGGAGGCCACATCGCAACTACTTTCTAATACCACGTTGTTGACGACCTTACTGCTTGAGGGGCTTCCGTTGAGGATACCGTATTTAAATCCTTTGTCTGAGGTAAGACCGTAAGACACTTGTACCTAGTTTACCAAAATACCGATCTAAATCTGCTGAGAGGCAGTAAATAAAGCATCTATTTTGACGCCTTTCTGACTCCTTTATCAGAGAGCAAACGCCAGAAGTATTAAAATGAATGCAAAACATATAATGTAAATAAAACGCTGTACGAACGGGCAACTTGAATTTTGGTGCCCCTTTTTTATTATTTTTCCAACTCTTCCTAGATTTCCTTGTATTTTAGGCTCTATTAGCGAATAATTCTCTGCAACACATACACTTGCAACGATGTCTGATCGGCGACGCGGGCTGCCTGGCTATCTGCAAGTCGATCAAGTGTCTTCCCAACATCCTGACTCTGGACCTTTCCGGATGCGAGCTCACGCCTCTAGGCGCCGAATACATCGCTGAATTAGTTAAGGTAGGTTGTTCTGACTTTTTGGTTTTGTGACCGCAGTTTTTTTAATACTCAATACGCAGCCCTATCAGGGCAATCCAGAGGTACAGCTCGTATAACTAGATGCTTATTGCCAAAGGCTTTATCCTTCGATCAGTCGCAAGCCACTTCAGGAGCTAACCTTCAAAAGTTATCATACTGGATAAGCTAGGAAATGCCTGGGCGAAAAGAAGTACCCAAAATGTCTTTGATATTTTCTAGACTCTACCAAATCCAAAATATTTTCTTTTGTATGCCAGTTTCAGAAGATCCACAGATACAGCGAGAACTGGACGCACACACTACGGTATCGACTGCCCGAGCTAGACTCGATGGAAGGTTTACGTAGGATCACAGTTTGTGCGAACCCTCAGTTAGGGGACGCAGGAGTCGGGAAGCTCCTGGAAGTGCTCTCTGATGATTTGTGGATAAAAGGTCAGTGCTGTGCTTTGTTACAGCTCTCGCTCACAATGGGTGAGGCAACCGAAAGGCAATTATCCTCGAATGTTGCTTCATACTTCTCTACGGACTCTCTGTTTCAGCACTGGATATTCAGAACTGTGGTATATCAGAAAACTCGGTGGCCGTGATTCTAGAAATGTTGAAGACCAACAAGACTCTCGTAGTATTAGATTTAAGGAACAATGATGTGAGCTTAGACTCGCTGTCCAAAGTGCGCTCTGCGCTCAGGGATAACGAAAGAGGCAGCGAAGGAAAGGTATTGATTATGTGTATTAGCACCATTGGACTTAGCGGGGTCCAATTAAATAGCTTCGACGTCTGTCAACATTTAAACATACACCGGGCTGGCGCATCCTGTAGGTATTTCAGCCCTGCTTCCACATTGCTGACTGGCCAGTATATTAATATCCCACGGTTTGAGCTATTTTAATTATAAAATACAATAGACGACATATATTTAGTAACCTAATCCGCTTAACCGTTCTTAAGGAGTCATAAAGAACCCTGTGAGAGCAGTGACTCACTGCTCTCGACGCTTGACGTGTTCACACGTCGGGTCCGGGTTCGCAACAAGTCAATAGCCATCCTGAGGATGCCTCGTTGAGACGTGAAACACGTGTCGATTTCTTACAGGGTTCTTTATGACTCCTTAAAAACGGTTAAGCGGATTAGGTTACTAAATATATGTCGTCTATTGTATTTTATAATGGATTTCCGCAAAGTCACGCCTGAATCAATTAACTATCTATTTTAATTATCTTTAGTTCGTTCCGATACGAGAGAAGAAGACTGGGCTAATCGCTTCTGTTGGAAAACTATGTAAGGATTTCTCGGATCAGATGCAAATGACCAGATGTTGGATGAAGTATTATACAAGAACTGTATAAGAAAACGGAATGTCGTAGATAGTAGCATACCTACAAAATAAACTATCACTTTTTTGTCACAACGCACATGATCATTTTGGTCACTGTAAAAACATTTAACATCTTTGTTTCAGTTTTCATGGCTTGCTAGCCTTAGTGGGTCTTCGAGTGAAAGATTGTTTAAATCAATTCCATTCAAGTTAGTAAATAAAATTATTGCGTTATCAACTCTTTTAGCAAGTTTTACATCCAGTCGTTATTTACCATCTTTTTATTTTTTATATTTAATTTTAGAGTTGGATTAAAAGTTATTAATGGAAGAACAACGCCCACAAAATATGTTAGCAAGGCGAGTACAGCAAAGAAAGAAAAGTAAGTACTCAATTTCCTATGCAGGGATTAAGCGAACCTTGTTTGGTAAATGGCTGAAACAAGGCGAATAACATTAAATCACACGTGTATTTTAGTTTAGAATAATTTGCAAGAATATTGGCATTGGCATTTAGAATAAATTGCCATTAACTGGACACCATACAGCATACTACAGACGGCTACTGCGAAATATCTAATGGAAAATTCAATTGCACATTGGTGAACTTACATGAACTTCTCATTTCCAGAGACTACGCGGAGTTATTAGAGGAACAGCTCCAAGAAGAAATCTCGCACAGGCATCAACTTGAAGAGCTGAACCAACAGTTGGTAGACCAGATGAAACAGTTAAAACAGCAGCAGATACGACTGTGGGGCAACTGTGGAGCGTCTTCAGGTAAATTACGATAACATGAACTGACCAAGTCTTTCGAAGCGTTTGAAAATTCCAAAGGCACTGTTGGTTGAGTTATCCGCTCCAACGTTATTTAATTTAAAATAGGTAAAATGATGTGACCAGCAACATAAGTAAGTGAATGTCAATCAATATTTTGTAAAGGATAGAGTGAGACAAAACGTCGCCGTCTTTCCGTTTTGACATTTCATTAAATCGAGGGTTCTACATGTGGAGCTGCCTAAACCCTCGCCACAAGTCAAAACACCGCAACACCTTTAAATATTATTTTTTTCGTACTACACAGGTTCAGAACACTCCTTCGAAGCAAGTTCTAGGTCAGGTGACTTATCAAGCAGTTCTGGTTCGACGAGTTCTGTGCCTATTGACCAGAACACGCTGTCTTACATACAGCAGGCCTTCAAAGATATATACGCGTTCATAAAGAATAACCAGTGCTACGGGTTAGCTCCTAACGGGTTAGTTTTGTTCTCGAACTCAACATTTATTTCAATTATCTGGCTTGAAAAAGTGGGCGCACTTCTTCTTGAGGAATTAGGGGTTATAAAGTAAGTTAATTTAGGTAGTACTTAGACGCCAGCCAAAAAGTTAGGCACAGGTTTCTCCGATAGATGTAATGTATTTCCATTTGGAACTCCGGATTGATATTGAGACTCAATGCCAACAAGACCACCGTAGGCGCGGGCTTGCGGACGGTGAGCAATGGGTAGCTCGCCGTCCGATTACGACCAGGCCCGGGTCGACGGCGCGTTGTGTTCCACGCGCGCCTCAATGAGATGTCAGCACCAACTGACGGGGTCCGTAAGGGCCAATGCCTGCCAGGGTTGCGAGTTTGTCCGAAAAGGATATCGCGGCCCCGGCACTCAGGCAACGGAAGGAACACGGGTGGGTTTTAGTCAGTAAAAGTCTGACACGCCCTCTCGCTCCGCCCAGAGCGGGAGAAGTCATTTGATGATTTCCCATCCTCAAAAAAAAAAAAAAAAAAGGCCTACAAGGCCAATTTGGAAATTGAAACCCAAAAAAAAGGTTTAGACCCAGATGGCCAGGCCAATATAGCACTAAGATTTCATATTCATAATATTATAATCCCCAGACAATGTATTCATGAAACATTGAAAGAGAATGTGCCGGAGCAGCAGCCAATCGAGGACATCGCGGAAGTGGAAGAAACATTATACAGTGAAGAGCTAAGAGTCAACATAGCGTCAAAGAGACCGCAGAGTTCACACCAATTCATGGATAAAATGAAGGTCAACAAGACGACTAAGTCCGCCCATCTTTTGGGTAACTCGCAGCGAGTGGATGCAGTGGAAATGGTAAGAGGTTTGAATACTTGCAACTTCCGCCAAACATTTAACTAATTTTGTTGCAGTAGTCTCCTGAGAAGCCTTGAAAGAACACGGTTGCGATAAATCCCAGCACATTATACAAATGGACACCTATCTAGATACTAAATGTCTCCAAATGAGGACGACAATGCAGAGTAAATATGATGTTACCAGCAATTCATTTATTTGTGGGCTCTTATTACTTCCAGAAACTGGAGATGATTGAAAGACAAATGGGCGACACGAGGAACACACAACGCGAGGAATTGAATACATTAGAGGATAAAATAATTTCTACACAATCGAAGCCTAATAAAAAAGTAAGTCCAAACTTCTTTGCTATTATCTATTATAGATAATACTAATTACTACATAATTATTATAGATAATTACATTATTATCGATAATACTAATTATTACACTAATACTCCATTTCAAATAAGATTAATTTTTCATATTTTTCGATTTTGACTTCTATTGCATTGGTGACATGACAAATGGCAGCTGCAGTAAACAGTTGCTATTGTAACCACTTGCTATTGTAAACACTTTTTTGCTTTTAATGCCATCCTTATGCCTACGGAATAGAAGCCAGAATCGGTTGAACGGACTGTAAAAAAGGTTTGTTTAAATGTCTTAAGTATTTCAAATGGAGTATAGGTAGCATTGGCAATGTTCGATCGCACAATTTGAAAAAGTTTGAGCATCAGAATCGTTATCATTATGGCGCGGTGCTATATTATGCTTTGCAAGGTGGTGTTAGGTAATTTTGAGTGATATTACAGATGAATATACTTAGATGGTTCACTCGGCATTTTAGGTATGAAGCCACAAGTACGATTTGTCGTACTTAGAAGTAGCGTAAATGTGAAAATTTGCATTCATTCATTTCAATTTTACGAATGTATTAGGTTATATGACTTGACAAGTGCGTTTACGTAAAGATCATTTTCACCTAAAGCAGTAATAGGTACAAATTGATGATTTTGAAGGCGCACTCCGTTCAGATGGTGATCGGTGTTACGAATTTTGCCGATGCTACATCATAAGTTGTGACGTACTGTAAGCCGCGGGCTCGACTTGTCGAATTCAGTGGGCGTAACGAAGTCAGAAGATATAACGCGTTACGCGATAAAAAGAGAGGCAACTCTAGGTGAATATAACTGTAGGTAAAATTATAATAGCGCTGTGCGACCTGAAATGCACTTTATACACTACACTATACCTACTGTATAAGTGTATTCATCTGTATTCATCGTGGTGATATTGGAAAACAGATTGGAGATCTGTTCGACCTATCAAGTAAATGCAGTTATCAGCCTATGAAGCGCTATTCGAAGTATTTATTTGATTACAGAGCATACACGGGCAGAGTAGCCCCTGCAGTAGCGTGGTAAGCGACTCGGACACGCTAATATGTTCGCCAAAGGTAACGCAGCGCTCCAAACACCCAGCACCGGTCCTAATCAACCCTCTGGAGGCGCTCTGTTCGTCCTCATCCGAGGACAGCTCATGATGGACGTTTTTTACGAATATATTTAACACTTTGAGGGACACTAACCGCTCATAGACGTAATAACAATAAAACATCTATTGTGTCTCGTTCAGTGTCCTTGAATGCGTTAATATCATTTTTTATGTACGAATAAAAATTGTTCTGTTTATGTTTGTGTTTTACTGCCTCGTAAGGTCTAATACAAAAAGGTCTGGCATTCCGGGAGTGACACATGTTTACGTCACTATCCAGTTGCCACTTTATTGCAACAAAACACGAATTAAGTAAAGATTTTCAGTCACCATTCTGTTAAAAAATATATACAAAGCATTTAACTTGAACAATTTAATTTAAACATAAACCAACGTAATTGTTCATTAAAACCTCGATTATTTTATCGGATTCGCACAGGTAATAAAGGTGGTTGGGGAGTTATTATTACAAATGTCTGGTAACACAGATGTGATGACGTAGACTTGTGTCACCCACGTGACCACTGTGTCTCGGAATGCTATACCTGGCGAAGTATATTATTAATACCATGCTGTCTGTTACCTTCACAAAGATGAGTTAGGATTTAGGCAGATTTAGGAAGTTTTTTTTAAAGTTAGCTTATCTTCTATTAGACGCGCCAGCGGCTAGGACTAACCTACTCAAGTTTACCCCTATCTCACGAGCCGCACGTATTATTAATGTCACTGTCGGAGGATATATTTGGGCAAAATCTGCCGAAATTCATGCAAGTGGCACAAATTATAATTGAAACAGGTATGATATTATTAAAGGTTGCCATGTTTGTAGTATTTGTCTTATTGCTTAGTATGTTTTGAAATTCTTTGGCTTACAGCAGATTCTATTTTATATTTTCTTTTTTGTAAATTTGTGAAGACATTGTAACATAAAACATCGCCTTGGATGAGTCTGTAAAGGTGTTATAATTGTGATTTGAATAAATAAATAAATAAGTAGCTTACTGCTTTACTAAACAATAGAAACAGCTTCATGCCATTTTCCGATTAGAAATTTTGATTCATTTTTCAAGTAGGTATCTATGCTGACTGTTGATCTACAATGCAAATATTCTGGCCACCTCACTCATAGCATATTTTGCCAAGTTTCTATCAGGCGGGGTTCAGCCCCCGCGTGCGTGCCGCACCCGCATATTTATTTATATTTATTTTAACCTGTGTTGTCCCACTGCAGGGCAAAGGCCTCCCTTTCTTCTTTCCACTCTTTTCTGTCTTGAGCTAGTGTGGACCAATCTTGTTTGTAGGCGTCAAGCTCGTCTCGCCATCTTCTCCTGGGTCTACCTCGACGTCGACGGACGTTTTTTGGGACCCACATCGTGGTAGTTTTGGCCATATGTGAACTTAGTATGATGCACCCGCAAACTAAACCACCACCTACCACGTGCGTGTGACATGCATGACAAGAAAAGTATTTACGAAACGATAGGACTCGGGTAGCGCGCGTATCAGGTCACACACGCACTCGCACACAAATCCGCAAGACGCATTTGCATGCATTGATCAGTTGAAAATCATGCATACAAGCTAGACTACACTTCAGCCATGACTACCAGGCACTATGCATAATCTGAAGAATACTAATCTAATCTACTTCATTTTTTATACTAATTATCTTAGAAACTAATAGAAAAGACATTTTAAATTACAATAACAGTTTATTATACTAAATTACACTACAAGTATCTAACCTATTCACTTCTTGGTGTCGCTTATTTCTACATTCTTTTGCTGCAGCTTGGCAATCATAACCTTCTCTTTAGCATCTTTTCTGGCTTGTTTATCTAATTTCTTCTGTTCCTTCTCCCGCTTGGCCAGCATCTCTTGGAACCTCTCATCACGAGGATCTAGCTTGAAACCAAAGTGTCTTCTTACTTCCTCTACAAGTCTCTCTTTCTTTTCCTGTAAAGATGAAAACATAATTCTTAATTGTGAGCAAAGACATTTTTTAATTGTGAAATACATCAATGTAAAGATAACTTTGAATGTTTAAAGTTCAACTAAAAATGGGAATTACTACACCAACAAATGCATAGTACTTAAGTTTTACTTGAATGATGAACATACATACATTTATATATTTATTTACATACATATATTTATGTAAAAAAAAGGGAATGAATCATAGGGTATCAAAAAATTGGTCCACATTGTTGCATCTAAAATCATCAACAGGAGAAGTGCCCAAAAGGCTGGCAGCATCTCAGTCACTCACTCCTTTTTTATATACTTGTACATAATAATATTTCAACTGTTAGCTATTGTGATACAAAAGCTAACAGTAACTATACAATACTATGGAAAAATATTAAGTTTGAAAATAGAACATTGATCTAAAGTTTTTTTTAGAATTCAGCCCACAGTTTGAACACAAAGTAATAAAAAAAAAAATGTAACTTGACTTGCAGCAAAATTATACAAATCTGGAAGATAAAAAGATAGCTTAAACCAGCATAACAAAGTTTACTAGAAAATATTTAATTTCAAAATAATTCAACAAACCTTAGCTGCATTTGCTTCAGAAGTCTTTTTGGCAATCTTATCAACAAGTTCTTTCTTCCATTGCGCCAATTTGGCAAACTTGGCAGCAATATCTTTGTCCCTTTGCTCAATTTTCTGTTGTTGTTCTTTTCTCCTATTTTCTGCGGTCTCAATCATCTGTTTGATAGTGAATGGGTATGCTACAGATTCATACTCCACTCTATCCTGTATGTCCTGCCTTGATGGGAAGCATATGCCTGAAAAGAGAAGAAGTTTGTTTGCAAAGCTTTGTTATGATGAATGTTGAGAAATATGCTGCCAGTGTTAGAACTTTCCCTAAGACGACCCACTGACCCTTAGAAGTAACTACATCTAACTATTGTAGTGAGAAGTATAAGAAATATATATATGAATACTGTGTCTACTTCTGACTTTATTTATATTAATTTGTCAGCGATAACTAAGACTTAACTAGCTATACCAGAGATTTATAGACTAAAAAGTTTAGAGGGAAGTAATTACTTGGATTAACACCACTCGCAACGCCGTATTTCCCATACATCTTTCTACTGTATTTAACAGTCAGGTGGGCCAAACATTTCGGCTCCTCGTAAGGTCTCTGCCCGTTGACAAGATTCTGATGTGCCGGCGACAACCTAGAAATATTCCTTTTTGCTTCTATCGAAGCCTCTTTCGCCAGAGTATCTGCATCATCTGCCACTACTGGCTCGATCTGCTCGACGGCTTCCACCTGTGTGGAAAAGCGTAACAAAGAGCCTATAAGGTTCGGCCGCAAATACTTCGATCTTATGCACAAACTCATTTTATGTAATGTTTTTGTTGTTAAAATTTTACTAAAAATATGATTCTGATGTTAAAAAAGTATGAGGTTATATTTTTGACACTTTTTACTGTTTGACTTTGACACTTCACTTCCTTCATTCCTTGACGTTTGTCATCATTTGCAAAGACAATAGAAGTTTACAACTTGGTTGCCATCTTAAAAAATGTGTGAATCACCAAAAAGATTTTGTAACTGATTGATTTTAGACTTTATTTCAATTATATAAATATCAAAACGTATTGTAGTTACTACTGTGAATTGTCATCGTGTCAATGAATTTCCATTTCACTCGCTCTTTGCTTTGTCTTGTCTGTGCCTTATAATTAGATAGAGGCTCTCGTTTCTTAGTTTGTTATTTTCTTCAGTGTCCTGTAAAACTTGAAATAATGGATGATTTCGGTGATAACTTTGTCCAACCCGAAGTAGACCCAGCAGCGGAGTTCCTTGCCCGCGAACAGAACCAGTTAGCAGGGCTCGAAGATGAGTTGGAAACAAGTGCTCCGCCCCCCATTATATCTTCCTCAAACGGTCTAGTAGATGATTTTGTGGGTAAGTGACATATTTGCTTTTGATAATATATCATATTGTATTGAAATTCGTCAGTTATGGGGGAATTATAAAAATCAATACTCTGAACAACCTAAACTTGGTGTTCTGGCATAAAATTGTCGCATATCTGGTAGTCTTCATCCAAATACCAGTAAAATATATCAAACCTATCTCTGTACTATTCGGTAATTAACAATAGTGACCAATATCCTATCAATTACGCCACAACATACAACCATGCCTGTGCCAAAAACATTCTCAAATAAAAATCAATGTTTCTCTACAGAAGTGCCAAGCGCATCCGCCTTCGACTCAAACGGTCTTTTAGATGACGAGCCTATCCAGACTTCTGTGTTTAGACAAGAGAGAGAAGAACCTGAGAAGATCAAAGCTTGGCGTGAGGAACAGAAACAGAGATTGGAGGAGAAAGGTAAATAATAATACACCCTTTTTTCAGATAGTATATTACTCATATTTGCATGATTGAAGGTACACAACTTATTAGATTCAAGACATTCCTAACAACACAACTGTCACCACATGTCCACCTTTTATAAAATCCAAGGCAGTAATACTATTGTGTTTTTTTAATTACAATTATAATATGAATTTATGTTGTAAGCTTTTCAAGAGTTTTATTACCACTAGGGCTAGAAAAAATGGGAGAGGCATGAATAAGTAGGACAAACTAATAATGAGGATTATGTAACTACCCCACTTAATTAAATAGACTGTTCTGCCAATAAATTGTCAACTTTTCTAAACTAATATTTTATAGAGAAAAGATTGATTTTTTGTATGTTTGTTTGTAATGAATAAACTCTAGAACTTGTGTACTGATTTGAAAAATTCTTTCACCAGTAGAAAGCTATATTATCACTGAGTAAGATAGGATACAATATAATTTATAAATATATCACGCAAGCGAAGCCGCTGGAGGAAGCTAGTTAAATATATAAAAGAGAAAAAAAAAAACTTAATTTGCTATCTGCTTTTTAGGGTTCCGTAGTAAACAAGGAACCCTTACTAGTTTTGCCATGTCCGTCTGTCTGTCCGCGGCTTAGCTCAGAGACGGTTAGTACTAGAAAGCTGTAATTTGGCATATGTATACATATTAATCATGCCAACAAAGTGGTAAAATAAAATCTTATGAGGTTCAAAAAACTCTTCTGGACCAACTGAGCTTTGAGTACTAGAAAAGTCAGAAATCGCAAAAAACATTTCCCATATATTTCATAGGAAATGTGACTCCAACTTACTATTTTACGATGATAGACTGGTCGAAACTAAACTAAAACAAATTGAACTTCAAATTTCGAACGAATAGAGAACCAAATTTAGAACGAATAGAGAACCAAATTTAGAACCTTTGTTGCTTTAGAAAAAATTTGTAGTTTTACCACAAAAAAAATCATTAACAAACTTACACTTGCAGAGAATTGACCGTAACGTATATCGATGTATGTATGCATGTTTTTCAACTACAATTTTACAAGTTTGTTTTTGAGATAAATTCATCCCAACTACGGAACCCTTCATTGTGCGTGGTCCGACACGCACTTGGCTGGTTTTTTTCTCAGAACGTCGGACATCACAAGCAACAAACTACTTATCTTGTTCGTAGAGTAAATAAAATTATAACGCGTGGTCGTTCGAAGTTTAATTTTTTTATTTCTGTTTGGCTAGTCTGTCTATCTTAATAAAGTATGTTGGCGTTTCTTTCTTACTAAATGTATGGGAAAAGTTTTTTGCGTTTTCTGACTTTTCTAGTACTCAAACCTCAGTTGGTCTGGTAGAGTTTTTTGATCCTTATAAGAAACAGGATCGACTGGCATCAAAAAAAGTTTTTTTGAAAACTACCCATTTTCTTGCTGACTGTACAATTTTTTCAAAATTTGTGAATGCAGATTAAAATGTCTCAAAAAGTTAAGGACACTCTCCTAAGACCGTTTTCTTCTAGCAACAATGTTTAAGGTAGCTTTTCTTACTGCCCCATCTCAAAAATCCACCCTGTATAACGAAATTAAAAGGAAAACTATCAGAGCTAAGTAGGCTGTACAGGTTGTTAACGAGTAATAATCGACCAACTTAAATTTGTAGTTTGATAAACGTGATTTTCAACATGTTTTTCAACTACAATGTTAAGTTTGTTCTTGGGATAAATTCATCCCATCTACGGAACCCTTCATTGTGCGTGGTCCGACACGCACTTGGCCGGTTTTTTAAATGATTTTTTAATTCTGCTAAATTAAATAATTTTATGAGAGGTAATCCACTGAGGATTACCTCTCATAAAATTATTTTATTACTCTATCTTCAAAAGAGTAGTTTCTAATCTTTCTGTTGATCTAGTTTGCCTAGTGATGTCTTGCTTGTAAATAGCAATAAATATTTAATTTATATCTTGAATTCAGATGCTGAGGAAGAAAATAAGAAAGAGGAGATGCTGAAAATAGCCAAAAAAGAGCTGGAGGACTGGTACAAAACTCATGAAGAGCAAATTGCTAAAACTAAGGCAGCTAACAGGTACATTATTATCAAGTTTTATTTGCTTAGTTTGTGCCTAGTAACCAGTTACATTAGGATTATTTTTTATTTATATATACACAGTAAAATACATAGAGATACGACTTAATTATAATTAAGAGTACAAAGGTACTGCTTATTTCTTAAGAAATTCCTTCCAGCAGACCTGCGAAAGGAGATTAAACAAGGATAATAAACAGTTACAACCCGCACTGGGCTTACCACGCAAGCCCAGTGCGGGTTGTAACCGTTTGTGGGAAACATGGGAACATTATGGGCTGATTATGATAAGTAAACAGCTACAATATCGATTTCAATTAACAGTTTTTCAGTAATGGGCCATACTGCATACTTTAGAGCTATTTAATATAATGTATCTTTATGTCTATTAAATCAATTATCGTTGCCATACTTAATTGGATATTGCTTTTTTTATGGGATAAATGGTATCATTGCCTGTTAATTAAGAGGAAATAATAAACTATTTGGGTTGTTGTTTCTTATATTTCCTATTTTTAATAATGGGAAAGGATGATGCCTGGGTAATCAACAATAAAACTATTTAGTCCGTCAGTCTGATAATAAAAAAACATGACACGTATTTTTTGCTTTATCATATTAATAAAAAATTACTTAGCTGAAACGCACTGAAGTTCCCCAGCGGGGGCTCGCTACGTCACAAGTATAAAATCTACATACTCGTGACGTCATGGCACACTTTAACTCAATGTATCGCCGTATCTTTTGATTACGTAAATAAAGAAAAAAAAGTGTCCTATATTTATTAATAATCTATCTGACAGACAAAATTGTCATCATCCTACCTTCGATCAATAATGCACTAGATTCCCGGTAAGCGCTTCAAAAACGGAACGAAAAATAAGAGCACATATTCGGTTGTGGTCTTATTTCAAATTAGTATGGTCCAATCATAGCCAACGTTAAGACGTCAAAATGCCGCAGTACGCGTTCAAAAAAATTGTAAATAACCACCGTAACACCAAGATTTTGGAAGGAATTTTATTTTTTCGGTATATTTATTATCAGTAAGTGTTTTTCATAAAATAATAACAGAATTAAATAGTAAATATAAATCAAATAGCAAATATTATGATTATTGGCCAATGTTTGTGACAACTACCAACTATTGTAACAAACATCGACTGTTCTGGAACAGGGAATGCATGGTGTAGTATTGTTATTTTATATTTGGTTTCTGTTTGTAGATTTCCTAGCGACCCATTTCGTTATGTAGAATGAATGAGTATCTGAATGAGAATGGGTATCTACTGTCGCGAAAGAAAGAGGAAAAGAAATATATTAGCCTTATAAAAATTCGACAATTTGTTCGATTCATTTTAATAGATTGGACATAACTGGAAACACGCAAAGGCGTAGATTACTAAAAACAGTATAAAAGTAACAATAAGTATTATTGAACTTATATAAAATTGAATTTTTATTTTCAAGCGACATGACATTATAATTATTTGTAATTAAAATAAATATTTGTATCTCCGACGACAGAAAGATTTAATTTTGCCATTGTAATGAAACTTTATGTTTGAGTGTCAAGGCTTATAATAAACTGAATTTGTTAGTAATTTTTTTTTTTTCTGTATTTCATAGAAAGAAATATAAACACATTTCGACTCCACTCATTCCTTGTCCAAGTGGCGAGCCTCTGTCATAAATTTTTATTGCTTTTATTAGCACTTTGTAATTCGAACTTTAAAATAAGCGTGTAAGGCTGAATTTGTTTTGATGTATGTTTGACTTTTTTGTTTTTTGTACATAGCTTTGTGAATACAACTTTAAGCATTGCACTTAAGGTTGAATTTACATTAATGTATATTTATTTAAAGTAGAAGTACGTAAACACAATTGGCGACAGTTTTAAGAGAACTTTTGTATAGGATAGTGTATCTAGTGCATTATTGATCGAAGCATCCTACTCAATAACTCTTTTTTTATACGAAAACTTGAATCGATAAATAAAAGAACAAAAAAAGGAAATAAAAAATTATTTACATAACAGTTAGTACAAATCAATGGTTAGTACTTAGTCTTACAATAAGACTCCTATCTAACTACAATTAGGTACTCTTTGCTGATAGGAAAATGCTTGAACATTTACAGATATCAACAAAAATGATTCACACAATTACTGCTATTGTTTTTCTTTGTCTACAATTTTTTTAAATACATACATATTTTAATATATTTGCATGATTAAATAAAAACCTAATTGGACTCTTTTCTTTTCAATGCAATCAGGGAGTCTGCTAAGTAAGTATACTTGAAGTATAAACTAAAACAGGAACTAATCTGGTTTATGGGTGGGTTCTAGGTGATAGTGTCTTAATTATTTTCATTTTATATGTCCAATCTATGTCTATCTGTTGAGATTTCATATCGTCAGGGATAGGTGCTGGTACGACAGGGGGATAATGTTGTAATAATAACTTTTTTCAGTTTATTTTTTATATTTTTGTGTAAATAAGGGAATCATCTACACTTCAGCATCGTTGTACACTCATCCACAGTCAACACCAATAAAACTTTTTTTGCAAACATTCCATTAAAAATTCCAACACAATTTGATAATCTAATAAAATATAACATTAGTTCAAATTGCATAATACATTGGCATTACATTATAGGCCATTCACAGATGGGATATAAGGCACAATATGGATTCTTAAATTAAGTAATGTATGTTTGATTATAGGAATGCCGAGAAAGCTTTAGCACGCGGTTCGGAGGGTACCGTGGAAGATGGTAACGAATGGGAGCGCGTTGCGGAGCTCTGCGACTTCGGACCGAGACGAGGCCGGGACGTCGCTCGTCTTAGGTCCATTGTACTACAGTTGAAACAGTCTGGAGTACAACCTAAGCACCCACCACGCACTACTAAAGTGTAAGTTTCTAACCATCACTCTTGTGTGAAGCACTGCTGTAGTTATAAAATCCAGGTCCTATTCCTAGGTCATTATGGTCAAACTATGTAAATTGTATGTTGTGTAATTTATTTAAGAATAAATAACCAATTCATATTTCATTCATTCATAAAATTAAAGCTGTATTTATGGTGGTTCATGAAGTGACTAGATGGCATCATGAGTAGCATCTGTATGCTCTTCCTACTAGATTTAAAAGATAAAAAAACTACTATCAATTAAACATGATTAAATAAATATATTTGATAAAAATTATAATAATATTATTGTTAAAATAATACATTAATATAATGATATTTCTTTTGTTCACAGAGCTTGAATTATCAGTGAAGATGTAAGATACATAACTACAAAAAATTGTACCTAATCGTCAGTCTCGGTATATTAAAATCACACTTAATTATAATAATTTAGGAAAAATATATTAATATAAAGTTGTTCCACTGCTGTTTAATAATACTGGAATGTAATAACAACCATAGTAGAAGTGTTATTTATTCATTTTGTATTGTATTGTATTGTATGATGTTATAAATCATAATGGCGAACTAGTATTAATTATTAGGAACTAGTTAAGCCATCACGTTTTTTTTTTGTCATAATGTTAATAAATATCATTCCAAAATAAATAATTGTTCAATTCTTTGGTAAATTTTTCACATCTTAATTTTTATAAACCCCAATTTTGAACACATTTCACTATTACACACACTCCAAATCATTAATTAACCCTACCCTATTTGTGACTTCCCATAACAATTTTGGTACATATTCTTAGTGTGAAAATACTTATTAATTCACAAACTAAAACTATAACTTGATACTATAACTTAAAATCCTTTGCAATATCAATATGCTTCTTTTTATATATTTTTTCAGTCAATTTCAATAACAAATACATTAAACTTATGACCAATAGGAATGGCCATACACCACATGTGAGGTAGTTTCGTAATTGTAATCCCAGAGACCTTTCTTTATTCATAGATATCTTATTGTATACTATTTCTGTCCTCTTTGTTACATCCATCCAATTATAAATTTTCTTTATTCTCATATTGCATTCAAAGGGGCATATAATATTGCCTTTATCTATATCTTCTATGGCTTTTTCAATTCCCTCCACTAAACTACTAACATTTGGTTCTGTCAAGTAAATCATACTCTCGGGCAACACTTCAGGGATACCACCAACTTTAGTTGAGACCACTTTCAACCCACAAGAAGCAGCCTCCACTATTGCCATGCAGTAAGCTTCTGTAAGAGATGTATTCAGAAATATATCCCCTTTTACTAACACATTCCTTACTTCAGAATGTTTAAGACTTCCTAAGAGGGTCACACAATGTTGGAAGCCCTTTTGTTCTCTTACTTCCTGTAAGAGCCACATTTTAGGACCATCTCCACCAACTATAAATCTTATATTTGGATATCTGGGGCACATGTCAGCTATTACTGCAGCCATTAGGTCAACACCTTTTCTGTACACCAGGCGTGATACAATTACTATAGTTATCACATTGGGCTCTCTTTTACTTGGGTCTGGAGTAAAACTGTAAGCATCAACAGCATTAGGAATGACTGAAACTGTGTGTGCTTTTACTTTTGCTCTGAGCACTGTATTTTCTTTTCCAGTGTGTGATACACAAATACAATGGTCACACTCACATAAACATATCTGAAGATATTTGTTTGTCAGAACAGCTGATGTGTCAGCAAACCCAAATAAGCTGTGATCTGTAAAAACTGTTTTTAACCCCATTAATTTACCTATAATTGACACTTCATGGCATAGGACACTGAATGCAGAATGTCCATGGACAATTTCAACTCTCTCCCGAATCAATATGTATCTTATCAGAGCTATATTGCATATCATTGTTGGAAGTGCACATTGGTTGTAAAACACTTTAACAGGCAAGTAATAAACCTTGAGTCCACACGTTAAATACCGTATTCCTACCCGTTGACCGTAAGAATGTGTGATTATAACTACTTTGTGGCCTCGCTTGATTAAACATTGTGATAAATTGTAGATATGTTCTTCTACCCCGCCCGTATTAGGATAAAAGAAATCCGAGGCCATGCAGATTATGTGCTTTTTATTCCTTTTACGGTTTTCCTGTAACAAAATAGGTTAACCGATGTAAAGACGAATACATTAGGTGTCTAATTATGTTACAATAATAAATAATGTACCTTTTTTTGGATCCCCATTATGGTAAAGCTATGTTAAAGTGATCAAGAGATAAGATTCAAGTAATAGGCTGTATTGTTTTCAAATATCGCTCCGTATCAAAGAGGCCTCAATCAACATCCATTGACGGTTGACCTGACAGTAGTGACTACTGTGTCTATCTATTTTTCCATATGGCAATGGTGCCGATGTCGACAATTCTGCCAATGTCAATGTGTGGAGAAAACGTGCGGAGGGAAACAAAAAAAAACAATTTTGTGATGGAAGTTAAAATTAAATACCATGTAATTGAGTTTAATGCGAAACTTGTTGGCGGGTATTATCAGAACACTGAAACAAACAGATACAAAATATTGTTTTAAATATGAATAAATATATACATAAATGGTCACAGGCAACACAAAAATCATCATAATTTGATGTCATTGACGCGAATAAAAAACATCAAAGCTACAAAGAGCTTTGGGGAAGAATGTGTTAGTAGGGATGGAAAGTTAGTTGGGACAGGGATTTTTAATTTAGGAAGATGGCTATATAAGTCATGGGCTGGGTTATTATTGGAGCAGTTAAAAAAGATGTGATCCAAAGTACCTTCATCCAACCCACATTCGCAGAGCGATGTGACTACTGTGACTAGTGAGTGACACAGTGACTGACAGTTGACACTTGGACAATGACAATCTGACTGATGAATGAGTCACGAATCGAATAACCCTGCATTCCGAGTTACGTTGTAATCGCTTTGAGCTTGCTCATTGCCGCGGCTGTACCGAATAAGCCTGAGCGCGCTTTTTTTTTTTTTTTTTGAGGGTGGGAAATCATCAAATGACTTCTCCCGCTCTGGGCAGAGCGAGAGAGCGTGTCAGACTTTTACTGCGTGCGACGTTGCCTGTGTGCCGGGGCCGCGATATCCCTTTCGGACAAACCCGCAATCCCAGCAGGCGTTTGAGCGTGCTAACGGCCGCGGCCGTACCGAATAAGCCTGAGCGCGCTAACGATGTATTGAGAGTCGTCATAGATGACGTCAGGACATGCGCCATCTTGCGATAACGCCGACCATGCCCACCGTGAGTGCTGTCAAAGATGACAGTTGTGCTGTTTTGTTTTGAGTCGCATCATATCTTTAGACAAACGTGGCATCTTCGAAATTGTGCTACCGTGGCCACCTAACCAACGAAGAAGAAGAAATGTGTAGTTAAAACACAAACAAATATGATATGCAAGTTTTGACGTTGAGCAAGCACCGTGAGAGCGTTCACGAGCGTTCCGAATTGTTGACAGCCCTCAGCTGTCATAATCGTGATATCTAACTCGGAACGCCAAATATTGATGTCAGCGCTGTGAAGGATTACGTTCATAATCGGAAAGCGGCCTAAATATCGCCCTATTAAAATAAAAATCACCACGATTTCGTTTCTTGCATAGTGCTAATTAAAGACGAAGGGAGAAGCGACGTCGTCGCTGGCACCCGCCGCCGGCGGTGACTCGCTGGTGATTTCAAAATCTCAAGTTATAGCTACGGTTTCCTAGAAAAGCGGTGAGCGCTCACGTAGCGTCCGCAATTTACAGGCAGATGACGTCACGCGTCATTGAAATCGTTCGTCGCATTCTGAGGTCGCATTCTTTGGGGGACGGAGTTTGCTTGCGGTGTCAACAACGCTGTCTAGGAAACTACACAAATTACTTTCATAATCAACGTTTCAGTGACGTCATTCGCCCGTTAATGGCGGGCGCTACGTGAGCGGTCACGCTTTCTAGGAAACTGTAGCTTTAGAGACCGTTGTTGACTCCGTAAAACAAACCCCGATACCCAAAGATTTAAATCGCTAGATTTGCCCTTACCATACTTAGTCACAAAAAAAGTGTCCTTATGTACTGAGAAGAGTGAGCTCACACGTTAAATAGCGTTTCTATTACAAAAAAGTGTCGTCATTGCGTAATTGTGTGTCAAAAGTCAAAACGACACCGAAACGCGACTATCTTTTGACGCGGTAGGGCGAATCTAACGATTTAAATCTTAGCCGCTGTCATACATTTTATGACAGTCATCACCTGCGGCCGTCAAGTGCGGTCACCGCTTTTCTAGGAAACCTTAGCTTATCCGGGTGCAGCTGAATACCGGTGAAAACCAGGTAAAATACTTACTAATTCCATGCGTAATGATTTCGTCGTCTATCAGAAATATGACAATGTCAAATACAGTACGAAATATTGTGTGTGTGTGATCTGTGGTGTGTGATGACAAAACACTAAAACAGCCTGTTGCGAATTAAAGATCAGTAAAATAATTACATTTCGTTTTTATTTACACAATAAGTTATAATTTTTCTTAAACAATGAATGAAGAAAAGAAAACTGAACGTAAGAGAAAAAGATTTGCTGCTAGGTTGAAAAGCTCCAAGGGAATAACATGCACTGAAGTGCCTGGACCGGTATGGCACATGATTGAACTTATTAGAACCTATCCTTTAATTATTTTGTAGCTGTAGTACTATTATAACACTCTTTTCCAGAATATAGTCCTATGTAACGCTGGACAAGCTACTGGATTAGAAAAAGAAGCTATATTTGGTCTAACAAAAGAGCATGGATTAAGTTTACCTTTACCCAAGTTTATTGCAGAAAAAGGAGAGTCATACTCCTTTCTGGTGTTTGACACGACGGATATTGCTGAATCGTTTTATAATGCCTGCAATGGTAAAGCTAAAGCTGATGAACATGGAACACCACTTTATATGAACTTTGTTGAAAAAGGTAAATATGACAATAATATTTAAGTATAGCCGTATTGAATAAAATATAGGATTTATTATGTATGTGTCTGAATGCATTATGCAAATAATTTTATCAGACCATGAAAGATGATGTATGTCCACCATATTAGACACATCTGTAAGATTGTTAGTTTATTTTTCCAGTTCCCAACACAGAAATTATATGCCCACATGAAAACCCCAAAGGCCTATTATTACTCAACGATTTTATCAGCATAGAAGAAGAGAAACAATTTATAAAACTGTTTGATTGGAATCCAGAATCAAATAATTTAAAAAATCGTCTAGTAAAGCATTTTGGCTATGAGTTTAGATATGGTAGCAACAACGTCGACCTAGATAATCCAATAGTAGAGAAAATACCTGAAGATTGTCACGTATTGTGGAAGAAGTTGAAAGAACAGGGTTTAGATGTTGGTGTTCCAGATCAGCTGACTGTGAATAAATACTGTCCTGGACAAGGTATCAGCAAATTCATACATAATTATTTATGCTAATAAGTAGAGCAAAGTCCTCCCCTATAGAAGACTACATCCATCCTTCTCTATGTTGCATTTATGCCAAAACATTAATCATTTATATTTTTTAGTTATTTTGAGTAATTTCAATATTATAATTTTATGAAAACACTGCATGTATCATTTACAAGAAGTTAAAGTAAAGATACCGGCTGGCTTATGAATCCAAATAAGCCATTTACCAAGAACTGCCAAATAGGCTTCTTTAAATTTAATTCAATAGGTATATCAATCCATTTGCTCTAATGCTCTATTCGGGAAAATAATAATTATCTATATCCCCAGGTATACCATCACATGTGGACAAGCACAGTCCATTTGGAGACACAATTCTATCCCTTTCACTGGGCTCCGATGTAGTAATGGACTGGAAGCATCACAGCGGAAGATATGTGCCAACCTTAGTTCAGGCAAGATCTCTACTTGTTATGCAAGATGAGGCCAGGTAAATAGTTAGAATTAGCTCAATTGAGCTGGCTTCTCTTCTGAAAATAATACTCAGATTTAGTAACGGGCCTGGTGCTTTTTGTATCTTTTTCATCATTGGGTGAACATTAGTGAACGACCGAAGCTTTGTTTTCGGGAATTTACGGCCTAAAAATCACGATTCGGCCATATATTTTCGTTTTCGACCATTAACCACCTGAAGCTTCGTCCAAGCCGGAAATCAGAAGTTCGTGAATTGCCGCGTGTCATTCGGCCTACTTCTTAAAGCTCGGCAATATCAGGTGACGTTCTGCTAACTTTGGGGTGAATCGGGTTCGCTAGTGGTTTCACTCAGCTGACTTAACGGACGCGAATTTGCGAGTTATTAAAGCCTATATTTTCTCTCCCTAGGTGTAAAAAAAAAGAAACCGGCCAAGTGCGTGTCGGACCACGCACAATGAAGGGTTCCGTAGTTGGGATGAATAAAATTTATCCCAAGAACAAACTTAGCATTGTAGTTTTAAAACATGTTCCCCCATACATTCCAACTGCAAATGTAAGTTTGTACGCACAATATTGAGTGATGGTCAATTTTCATTTTTTTATCTTAAATATCTTTAAAATTATTAAAAAAATGTATTTGAGATCCTCGCAATAAGCCCTTTCATTTGATATGTCACACGGTACAGTTCGCAAAACTTTTTTTAAATTTTCTCATTTACCCCCAAAAGTGATGAAGAGATGTTCAAAATTAATTTATTTATTTATGTTACACGTGTTTGGGTCACAGAAATACATATGTGCACCAAATTTCAACTTAATCGGTCAATTACATTCGGAGCAAATTGGCTGTGACAGACGGACAGACAGACAGACAGACGAGTGATCCTATAAGGGTTCTGAATCATTACTTTGCCTCTGAGCTCTTTCCGCGCGAGCGTCGCTGGCGAGGCGAGGCGACTGAGCAGCAGTGACCGAGAGAGAAAGACTGAAACGCTGAGTTACGTTACTTTAGTCCAGCGATACTCAAAGTGTGCTCCGCGGAGCCCTTGGGCTCCGTAAAGCCTCCGTGGGGGCTCCGCGAAAAAACTGGTCAAAATTAAATTAAATACTACTAATATACAGTAGTGTAAGTAAATAGATTGATTAAATTAGATAGATAGAAGACAGTTGAATGTTAGGTTCGGCATCCAGTCTATTGCGGTATTTTGTTTTTATAGATGCATAGGATGATATATGAGAATCCTATAGCCTTGGTAAAGTTTTACCAATGTCACTTCTGTATGGTATTAGTATTTTATGTTTGCTGCCATAATCTTCACATAATATTGAAAACAATAGGGATTGCAGTGGACAAGATTTGTCGCTTCGTCAAGAATGAATTTTAGATTTGGTCGCATTTGCTTAATCGCGTGTCTATGCAGGATAGAATGGATCTACAATTAGGCGCTTTACTTTTTATTAGAGCTCCGTCAAATATTTCGTGTTCCAAAAGTTTCCGTCGCCAAAAAAGTTTGAGAACCGCTGCTTTAGTCAGTACTATTGAACTGACTCGCGAATCGCGAGTGAGCGGGTGACACATTACAATCTATTTAAGTCAGAAAGAGATACCAAATGAGATGTGTATCACTCATACTCTCACAGTTTTTCGTTGTCGTTATGCATTTTTATATCCTTTGAGTCGATGATTCAAACGATCCAAATGAAACATCATATCAATGATTCGGATCATTTCAGTGATCCAGATGCAAATGTTCCAACCGCAAAAATGATACACTTTGCCCACCTCTAGATGAGACTGACACACCACGTGGTTTGACTTGCGCTGTAGACGATTTATAGGTCTCTTTAATGATATGAGGTCTGAGGGCGAGAAGGGACCGTGTGTCATCGGGGCGGCGAAAAGAGCGCGGGAGGCGCGGTATCGTCAAGTCTAATCTTTCGTGGCGCGTATAATACTCGCGCGAGATCGCTTTTAGTAAGGACGTGGGGTACGTGTTCAAAATAAAGTTTCCTAATCATTTATTAAAAAAAAAAAAAAAAAAAATTCCCTGTCTTCAGATATGACTGGCAGCACGGCATACAACCTCGAACATGGGATCCAGTCATTGAAAATCGTGTAGAAAACTTACACAACATCAAAGTGATTACCAGTGACACTGTACAAAGAAACACGCGAATTTCTCTTACATTCCGTTGGACTAGAAGTGGTCCCTGTGAGTGTAGGTACAAAACGCTTTGTGATAGTGCAGAGAAAGTATCAGCTGATAACTTGGAAGATGAACTAGCTTCGAACTTAGAAGAATTGCATGTGCATCAGGTCTGTAATCTTTAAATACACACTTTCTTAGTATGCAATGTACAATACATGCCACTAAAGATGAGACTTGGTACACCACATGATTTGACTTGCGCAGTAGACGATTTATAGGTCTCTTTAGCGGTACGAGGTCTGCGCCAGGGCGTCATCGGGGTGACGGAATGAGCGCGGGAGGCGCGGTCTAGTGTGTCCTTCACCACACAATCCTCACCTTTGAAAACTTCATGAAAATCAATTTTGAAAACGCCAAAAAAAATTCAAGAAAGAGTCATAAATAGTCACCAAGGTTAAAAAAATTGTCGCATTATGATTCCGAAGATACAGCTATAAGTTGGTGAGGATTGTGGGGTGAACATCTCCACACAATCCTCACCTCAGTGCAAGCAAACGGCTGGGAGTACTGACTTGGTTTCAATTCCAAAAAATAGTCAAGAAATAGTCATAATGCTATGCCAAATCTCGAAAATATTCATTAAGGGATTCCAGAGATATAAATGGGTCTTGGTGAGCCTTTCTTGCCACAATCCTCACCTGATTACCGCGGAACGCCTAGGTTTTTTAATTGAATTTGGTGTCAATAAATAGTCGTCTCCCACCATGATAATTTCGACCTGGTTTACTATGTAGAAATATGTTAAACTTCCATGTAAACTTCTCGTACATTTTGTTTTGGTACAATCGCGAACAGTAAAATAGTAAAACTCAAACTCAAAGCATTTATTTCAATTAAACCATTTACAGGCACTTTTGAATTGTCAAGGAATCGGTCAGTCAGAAATATGAAGCTAGTTGCCCATTCCAAAGCGTAGTAGGTAGGTACCTATAGAGAAGAACGGGCAAGAAACTCCACGGACACTCTTTTAAATAAATTGTTACAAAGTATTTGTTACATCATTCATGTTGAAATTAAACATGTGAGAACAATATAGAAAGACGTGCAAGTTAGAAGCGTCCGTAATAAAAATATAAAACAAAGAACAATTCAAAAATTTAAATCAGCCAAGGCAGCTAAGAGTTGACCAGTCCCAATTGACGGCGCCTGTTCACGAACATGACGCATGGATTAGCACCATTCAGCTCAACCATTTTGAAGGGAGCTAAATAATCCAACACACGCGCCACCATCAGCGAGACATCTAAGTGAGCATGACATACTCACAGCCGCCAGGGCACATTCAAGTCAATAAAATACGTATTACCCGATAAATGTTAGCTCTTTAGTACATAGTACTCACACCAGTGCTCTGAAATTATATAATACAAAGGAAATTGATTTTATACAATGCAAAAATAATCTTAAACTCTTCAGCTGTTTCAACAGTGTTTTCAAATGTTAATCAAATAGTTGTGGTTGTGGAGCATAGTGCTGCATAGTGTGCGTTTTATACAAGATTTGAATTTCGTCTCATTCAGTTGAAGTATGTGGGGAGGAATTTTGTTATAACATTTTAAACAGTATCCCATGAAAGATGAGTCCACTTTAGCCAGTCTGAAACCTGGTTGAACTAATAGGTCCCTATTTCTTGTACTATAATTATGTCTATCACCTCTTTTACTAAAAAGATGTACATTTTTTCTTACGTGCATGATGTTTTCATAGATATAAAGAAAAGAAAGAAAGAAAATACATTCATTTAGCACAGACTAGAGGCACACAACACAACATAATTATTGTACTACAAATAAAAACCTAATTAAAAAAGAAAGAAAACAAATAAAAAGTGTAAAAGTGCGTTCTAACATATTAGCAGGAAAGTGTGCCTCGCGGCTGCGCCAAATAGGCCTAGTTCAGCAAAAATGCCAGACAACTGGTGCCTGACGCTGGTTTTCAACTAGACCTGAAGTGTGAGGTGACATGTAAATCAGTTTTATACTGCAATGTGTATATGTATACTTAAATATAATAAATTTGTGTAAGATTATAATAATAATGAATAATTATGTCAATAGTTAATAAATTAAATTAAATTGCAAGACAACAAAAACAGAAACAGAAACCAAACTGTCAAATAAATGAGACGGACGCATGATAGATCCCTTTGAACGTTGCCATACTTCCACGTTCAAAACACATAATTTATTAATCCGTGCACTTCATCGCACAATACGCTGCAACTAGCCGATCGCGACGGACTATTAACGGACAGTTCTGCAACTTATTATGCTTTAAACTTGCCTTACATATGTATAATTTAATCGAATGAGTTGCATTGGCATTGATACAATACGATGGTATTTACGTAGTTAAATAAGTCAGCCAAACATTTTTGGCGAAAGTGGAGGTGGAAGTAAAAATATGCGTAGACATTAATATATTGACAAGGTACCGTCATGATGTTAATATCCTTAAACAGTTCCCTTAGAGAGTCACGCCTGCGGAGATAATATATGGCTCTAATCGCTCTTTTCTGCAGAACAAAACAAGACTCGATGTTTGCAGCCCGTCCCCATAGTAAAATACCGTAAGACATGATAGTATGAAAGTAACTAAAATAGACCAGCCTCGCGGTATCTAAATCAGTAAATTGACGGATTTTTCTGACAGCATATGCTGCTGAACTTAGCCGTCCCGCAAGAGATGTTAAATGAGGACCCCATTGTAACCTTGAGTCGAGCGTGATCCCCAGGAAAAAAGTTTTATCGACGAATTCTAGTTTCTCTTGATTCAATACTATCTCACAATCAGTACTTTTGACATTTGGTAAAGAAAATTTTATGCACTTCGTTTTTTTTTCCATTTAATACTAAATTATTAGCAGTGAACCAACTTTGGACCTGCATTAGGGCGTTATTTACGTCGTCAAAATTTGTGGCACGTCTATCTACCTTAAAAATTAAGGAAGTATCGTCAGCAAATAACACCATTTGTGGTTGATTTTTTAATAAATGGAGTAGATCATTGACATAAACTAAAAAGAGGAATGGACCCAATATCGAGCTTTGTGGCACGCCCATTTTTACTTTTAAACCTAGTGAATTGACACCGTTTATTTGGACTTTCTGTTGTCTATCATTTAAATAAGATTTTACTAAATTGAGCGCAAGTTTTCCAAGTCCGTTATGCTCAAGTTTCAAGAGTAAGGTTTCGTGATTGACGCAATCAAATGCCTTGGAGAGGTCACAAAAGATTCCTATGGCGTCTTGGGCCTCTTCCCACGCGCTAAAAATGTGTCTTAATAAGGTTACACCGGCGTCGGTCGTACAATGTCCTTTGGTGAAACCATACTGTTGATCATGAAGGATTTTATTTGTGTTAAAATGATTGAACATTTGATTAAGCATTACCTTTTCAAACACCTTGCTGAAAACCGGCAACACGGACACGGGTCTATAATTATTAGTGTCTTTACTGTCCCCGGATTTGAAAAGTGGTATTACCTTACTGTATTTCATTAAATCCAGGAAGACTCCTTGGTCCACACACAAATTAAATATTAATGCTAAGTAAGGCGCTATGGTCTCAATTATGGAAGTACATACTTTAATGGACATTCCCCAAAGATCTTCGGTTAATTTGATCTTAATTTAATTTAAATTTCTGAAGATATTAAATGTAATTTAATATCTTCGGAATCAATGCGACAATTTTTTTAACCTACTTATGACTATTTCTTGACTATTTTTTGGCGTTTACAAAATTGATTTTCATGAAGTTTTCAAAGGTGAGGATTTTGTGGTGAAGGACACGGTCTAGTCTCATCTTCCGTGGCGCGTATTGTAATATGACTTCATAAACACATTGATCAAAATAGTGCAAACATACTATGGTACGGTTTGCGCACTTCTTATGCATTCATAGTTAGTCATCTACACTAATATTCTAAAGGCAAAAGATTTGTACTTTTGTATGTAATGAATAAACTCAAAAACTTCTGGACCGATTTTATAAATTCTTTCACCAGAAATGAAATAAATTGAAATGAAATTGTTTATTCTGTAACTTTTAACTATTCCGGACTCATCTAGCTAATTTATAACATTTTCAATATCAATACAATATCCTATGATATTGGAATCACTTTTACACGTCACATTAAAAAAATGTTATAAATTAGCTAAATGAGTTCGGCGTTTCCCATCTGTCTACTCTGAGAAGAAAGGCCGAAACAAACTCAGAGGTCACAGTCTCTTTTAAAGTCCAGACATAATCTTTGTAAAGCCATATGAAGACCATGTGTGACCAGATTAGTGTCTGAAATGGTCTTTTGAGAAAATAACCACACAGATTTAAGTGGAACTGTCCAGTCAGTGCAAGCATTTGTCAGTAATCGTGGAGCTCAACTCAGAACTTAAGGACCTCAACTCAATGAAGAATACCAAAGAAATAACATTTGGGTAGGCTGCATAAACTATTCAAACTGCCAGGCCATCATTAAAACTAACTGAGAAAAAAAATAAACACATATTCCTCACCGCCTCCGCCACACCGTGGCCACGCCCGCCACTCGCCACTTGTGTATGTCCCGTGCCTGAAAGCTGTAGTGTAGCAGCACACAACACGTTCTGAGTGGAATCTTTGGCTGGATATGAAGTATTTCTTTTCTTTGGTATTTTTTAGGCTTTTCCAATTAAAGCGTTGGCCAAACTTAGCTGAAACCCGCGCGAGACGAGACAAAATCAACTAATCAACCAACTTGCATGTAGGTTTTCAAACCAAACTAGCGCGAATAGTCGCGTGACTTCCTAATCATTCAAACAACCGACGCATGCAGTCGCGTCCCACGTCCCGAACGCGATTCGCCCTCAGTGTACCCGAGCTTTAATTACATGATTGCTAAACCACGATTTATCTTTGATTTCCAGGTTTACGAACAGATAGCAGGACACTTCAGCACGACTCGGCACAAGCCATGGCCGAAGGTGGTGCAGTTCATGCAGGGAGTCACCCCTGGTAGTGTGGTGATGGACTTAGGATGTGGAAATGGGAAGAATATCTTGAAGAGGGACGATATTGTGCAGGTCAGTCATAAACTTCTTATGAATATAAGTATGGTAGTAGTAGTACGCGCATAGATTAATACAGATGGTTACCTCCGCAAAATCATTTAAATAAAAACCGACTCTTGCTACGACACAATAAAATGCAATTCAGATCGCACAGCGCTAATTGCCTCTTTTTTTTTATGGTCGGTAATTATCAAATAACTTCTCCCGCTCTGGGCGAAGCAGGAGGGCGTAACAGACTTTTACTGACTAAAACCCACCCGTGTTCCTTCCGTTTCCTGTGTGCCGGGGCCGCGATATCCCTTTCGGACAAACTCGCAACCCTGGCAAGCATTGGCCCTTACGCACCCCGTCAGTTGGTGCTGACATCTCTTAGAGGCGCGCGCGCATGGAACACAACGCGCCGTCGACACTGGCCTGGTCCTTATCGGACGGCGGGCTACCTATTGCTTACCGTCCGCAAGCCCGCGCCTACGGTGGCCGGAAGTCGGCTCGCGACTTCCGACGCCTGGGGCGTCTCCTGCGACACAATAAAGTGCAACAATGCATTCAGGTCGCACAGCGCTAATTGCCTACAATTATATTCACCTAGACGTTGCCTCTCTTTATATCGTGTAACTCTTATATCTTCTGACAAGGTTACGCTTACTGAATTGGCCCGACAAGACGAGCCAGCCACGTACTTGTTGCTTCATACCAAAATCCGGAGAGCGCCTTCTGTACTATTCTCTGTGTTAAAGTGATAACCCTACATAGCCGATGCGTTTGAAATATCACCAGTTACTCAGCATTATTTAGCACAGTGTTGAGAGCTTAGAGTATATATCACTGGAGAAGCCATAAGCGCAATATTCCGAACAAAAAAGTCTGTCACTTTTTGCGGGGGACGGGGTAGCTACTGTCAAAAATAACAATAGCTGCTCGCCCGGATAGAGAAGTCCGTACCATATTTTTTATTTTTATCGATATCGATATTCATTCGGAATTTTGCTTGAACCCAGAAATAAAACAGCTGTTGCATAACATAGTTAAATTTTAATAAGAAGAGAAAATAACTTCAATTATATAAAAGTAACTAAATTTGTAATAAGTAAGTAATCTCAATAAAAAATTAGATCAAGTTCAATTTTTTATTTTTTTATATACAAACACTTCAATGGACTTAAACAAATTATAAAACATTGAACAAAAAAAATAAACAAAAATAATTACTAAGTATTTTTTACTAGGAAATTATCGACATGTCAATTTTGGTTTCAAACATGACCTCAACACTACGGTAGTCTCGTTAACATTTTTATTAGAGGACATAATCGCATGTCAAGTGCGTGTAAGTTTTGCTGATTTGACGTATATTTTCGTAATGCAAAAGAAAAGTATTTTGATCTTTACGAACATAAAAACGAGATGAAGCGAGACTCGGTGACGTCACAGAAGCAACGTGAGGAAAATACTCGATTCATGCTACGTTTTACATATATTGAATCATGGTTGAATCGAATGAAAAATCGAATTGTATTATGTTAGGATTTTAAATTTCAATAAAAACATGACTAAATCTTAGAAAAAAAAAACTGCTTAGGGAAAGTTATTCAGTTCTTTAGGTAAATTTGACGTATTTGAACGCTTTTTACACCATTTAACAGTACAAATAGGCATTTTCACGGAGCTCCGCGCGCCTTTAAAACGATTCACGAAGTGCGTTAGAATCGATTTGAAAGTAGTTTTTATGAACGTACTAGAACATTTGTTCTTGTACTTTTACAGAGGGGAAGTGTTCGTAAGGCTTCTCCAGTGTTATATACTCTAAGGTTGAGAGGGATTAACACACGAGAATGCAATTGTGGGGTAATTTTTAAGATATTTCCAAAGGCTTTAATATTGGACCTTTGGAAATATCTTAAAAATGAGAGAAGCTTTAATTTATCTCTCACTCTCCCTTCCAAGAGGGTGACTAACCTATCTATCTAATGTTTATATAATATTGGTCAATACTGGGAAATCCTAATATTGGGTTTTTGGGAATATCTTAAAAATGAGTAAAGCTATAACTTCTCTCTCACTCTCCCTTCCAGGATGAGACTGTTCTATCTATCTAGTGTTCATATAATATTGGTCAATACTGGAAACAGTTTGCTCATATAATTTATCATCATCATTCTCTGTTCCTAGTGCTCTTATTCATATTTCAATTTATGGCTCGTCGCAGGACGATAAATAAATCTAGTTTTTCTTTTTTGTTTGAATGGAACCCGCTAATCTCTTGAAGTACTGATCAGTCGGATTTGAAAAATTGTTTTTGAATTTGGTAACTCAATTCTTGAGGAAGGCTATTTAACATCACGCTAGGAACGTTAGGAGCCGAGTAAAAAAAAATACATGCGGGCCAGTCTTTAGGTCCGTGCTGGTATTTGTAACTTGTGAATTGTATCGTCGAGCTAATAGATTATTATTTTTGGTTTGTAAAGAAGTGTTAATGATCAATTTAAACTTTAATCCTTGATCATAAACACTTTATAAACCAAAAATAATAACATATAAGCGTGCGGTGACGATGACGCGAGTTTCACGCTTTTTGTTCACCCAAAAAGTACACATATATACACAGTATACATTTAGCTCATGGAAAGCGGTCGGTGACGATGACGCGAGTTCTATGATTTTTGTTCACCCATAAAGTGCTCAACGCGCCTAAAGAAGTTTTCTCTTCAAAAAAAGTCAGAAAGAACGCTAAGCGAAAACGAAGTACTAGGCTTCGCCTGCCCGCGCTAGGGCAGGCGAAGCGATGCGATGCGATGGGATCATGACATTACGATCAGAATCAGGAGAGATGAGAGAGAGAGAGACACACACACCCACATACACTCATTTATCTCATAGGTACACCACAATATCAGACTGGTTAATATTTTGTAGACCACAGCCGCACATCGCATCCCGTCCGAACGGCATCGGTAGACTAGAGGTAGAGAGCAATTATAGCCCAGGCAGAAACTAGTAAAAAAAATTAAAATATTCGTTTTACAGATTGCAGGCGAGCGAAGTTCCGGCTTGTTATCAGAATGCAAGGAGCACATACGTGATGTCAGTGGAGCAGACTGCGTGCGGTTAGACCTATTGAACGCTATGCTGAAAGATGAGACGGCGGATATTGTTATATGTATCGCAGTTATACACCACTTTAGTAGCAAGGTGAGTTAGGAATGTGTTATTTTGTCTTTGTTGTCGCAATGCTAGACATAGGCTTCACTTTTAATACATCGGCGATTACTTCAAAAGACATCTGGACTAAGTTATTGATATGTAGGATTTTAAAAATAGCGCTCGTGGAGGTCGTAGCTAAGTAATGACAGCCGCACGGGTCGATCCATCACCTTAAGCTACGCTTGCCAGGGTTGATCCGTGGATGGGTGACCATCTTAACATAGAGACTCCTCCGTGCCTCGGAGGGCACGTAAAGCCGTTGTTACCAGCTGTCATTCGTGGATCTTTGACAGTCGTTACGGGTCGTTAGAAGCCAGAAAGTCTGACAACCAGTCTTACCAAGGGGTATCGTATTACCCAGTTACGGAGTTTTGAGGTCAGATAGGCAGCCGCTTCATGTAAAATATTGGTATTCAGCTGCATCCAGTTAGACTGGAAGCCGACCCCAACATAGTTGGGAAAATACTAGGCAGATTGATTTTTATTTTATTTAAAAAATAGCAGTTCACTGCTAAACATTACCAAGTTTAGAGGCTTGCATTTTTTAAATTAAACCTTTACTGTCCCACTGGCACTAAAAAAAGTCAAAAGGTCTCCATTTCTCCAGGCTTGCATTATTCAAGGTTACCTACATTTAATTAGTACGCGGACTTTCAGAGACTGGATAGGTATCGATAGCATTGCCTAGAGTATGGTTATCTTTATCTAATTACATAATAGATACTGAGTTGGACTATAGACCTACCGCTTACCTGAGACGTTTCCTGAGATAGCTGCGCGGTGCGGGAGGGGTGACAGTTGTCACAAGTTGATGAATCACTGAGCTCTTGCATCACGCCACCACACCCCGCCCGCACCGCGCAGCTACCTCACGAAACGTCTCAGTTAAGCGGTTACGCTATAGGTCAGTGCCTCCCCCATATTTGAGAAAATTTTAGGCTGGTTTTTCGCAATTTTTGTTGTAATCCAAACGACACTGTCTGAAGTTTAACTTTATATATCCATAGGCAAGAAGATTACAATCCATTTCAACAATCCACCGTTTACTGCGCAAAGGTGGACGCGCTCTCATCACAGTTTGGGCCAAAGACCAAACGAAATCAAATTACCTCTGCAAGAGTAAACAAGACCAGCAAAATGAGACTCAAGCCGAAACCCAGGTGACAGTGGGGGGCGTTAACCTTCCTGTTCATGAAAACAGAACGCATTTCAAACATCAAGACTTATTAGTGCCTTGGAAGTTGAGAAAAGTCACAGAAAATAAACTAGCAAATGCCCCAGATAGTACTTTGCTAAGGTACTATCATGTCTTTGAAGAGAATGAACTAGACGAATTATGTCAAGAGGCCAATTTTACAATCGAAGACAGCTTCTATGAAGAGGGTAACTGGTGTGTTGTATGTAAGAAAAAATAAATTTACTGAGGTAACACTTTGTACTTTCTTTTTTTAATTTAAAAAAGTCACCGTCTACAAAATTAAAAAGTAAAACGACTAATATAAAATCACTAAAAAAACAATGGTTTATAACAACTATGTAATGTCTTGCGCACATTTAAAGGTGAAGCCAATGTATGAAATATACAAAAACCGTTAGACTACAATGTTGCTATCAAAATAATTTCAACAGAGAAATATAATTTTCTCTTTGTTTGAGCTTTGGGATTTGCCTAAAATATGCATATCAGTGTTGACCCTGATTCTGTTGTTCGCCGTCTAATCTGGAATAATACTATTGCACTCTTTTGTTATCAGGTAGAAAGAAAAAGAGAGGGCCCTTTGTACACGGCACGGTTCCTTTACGGTATGGCGTATATACCGCGCCATTGAAAAACCTATCTGTCAACAAACTTCCATAGTGATCTATAAAACATTCGACGACCGTGCCTACACACGGCAAATAAACCGTAGTATTTCACGGCAAGAAAAACGTGTGTACAAAGAGCCTAACGGCTTAAAGCTGTCAAACATAACGTCTAAACTTTAAATTCATAATTTAAAGGCGAGAGAGCTAGCTATTGTTTAATTGGTGAACTACAGAATCTGGGCCAATATCTGGAATATACAAAATGTTTATTGACTAACTATAAAAAATTACATTGTTTTATCTAGGGAAAGTCCATATGACGTAAAGCTTGTCCACTCTGAAATGACGCGCCCCATTACTACCGCATTTTGCGCACGCGGTAATGCGGTAGTGGTGCGCGTCATTTCAGGGTGGACAAGCTATAGCACATTAGGCTATAGTGCTACAAGGTTCTTTTGGCGCGTGGCCATAATTGGAACTAACGCCGCCATCTTGTTTTTTCAGTAATTTTCTCAAAACAATTGCACAAATGTTTACCAATAGCGCCCCCGTTCAGCGTCATTCGAGCGCTAAGATCCCTGTACTATAGTTTGACCGAGACCGTTATATCGTGCCTTAGATATGGGCAGGGCGATACGGGGAGGCAGTGCAGGCCGCACGTTCGTCAACGCTCATGGCGTCACGTTGCTCATTCGTCAGCGCTTCCCCCCACCTCGCCGCGCACTTCTAAGGCGCAGTACAGCGATCTTGGTCAAACTATAGTGTAGGTTTACGAAATGACTGTTATTGGCTAAAGTGAGCAGATTGACATCTGGATGACTACTAAGAGGGTTCAACCAAAATGATGGTACCTTTCACTAATATGAAGCCCATGGGAGGTCCATGTAACAATACGCATAGTTCACGTAAAAGACGAATAGAAAATATATGACATCAGACCATCCATTTTGATTTGTCTTATGTACCCTCGCAAATAGCTATAGTATCTAACTTTCGGAAACTCCTAGCTTTGTTTTTCCTTTATCACATAATGAATATGCGCAAGACATCGCATCAGGGTTTCATTAAAGCTAATTGCAACAACGGTATAACAGATATGGTTGACAGATCCGCCAATACAGCATCAACATTCTGTATAGTATTCACTTGGAATATATTCTCTTTTCTAAAGCTAAGTATTGCCAACGCTAATAATGGTAGGATTTCTAAACAATCATAGCCTAGTATGGCATCCCAAAGTAGAAGTAATTGATCTGGTGGTAGGTGTCCACTGAATGCGCGCATCAACCATTTGAATACCACTCTAATTCTGTAATAGAAAACGGAAATTAAGTACGACCAAATTGCATTTATCAAAATTTTTATTAATTTAAAATACTTACGGATTAATATTGATATTTCTAAAATGTACCCATAATAAAGGTTCATTTGCTTCTAAAAGCCTCTCGTATAAAAGGCACAATGATACTATACCCTGAAAATGAGAGGAACACGTTAGAATATACCACTGAAATCACTGTAGATAAAGATTACAAAAAAAAAAAAAACTATGCACATAAAGCTCATATTGTAATGTGATAAGTTGTTCCCGCGTGCAATGGCCATATACCATTTTTTTTTTCTGCTAGCTATCTCGCATGCCCGCCAAGTCAACATCCCACTCCAGCTTAATATGTTGAGCCTGCAGAAAAGCTCCCAGCGGGCCACCAACTACCATAGCCCACCTGGAGAACTGGAAATCTCTTAACCGACTAAGAAGCCAGGTGGGTCGCTGCAGGTATAACTTAGTCAGGTGGGGGTGTGGCATCGTTTGAGATGTGTGCGTGCATGCGAAGCGAGCGTCTCACGGGCTAACCGAGATAAGCGGGCTCATTCTCTAGTAAAGCGACCGTTGCTAGCCTGCTTACGAGCGAAGCGAGCCTATTTACCAATCGAATAAGAAAACCAAAAGCGTGCGAACCTTGCCTACACGCACGGCCCGAGTGAGCGAAACGAGCTATCTTACGATTCGAAATCACAAACGATGCCACACCTCTTGGTGTACTCTCTATGTAAAGACCTTTGCGAGGTCAACGCTAACGCTGTCGTACAATAGGCACATTAATCCGAAATATCAGAGGCCTTGGTTTCGAACTCGAGACCTATGACTTGGCAGTCCGACGGTTACACCACTAGGCTATCATTGTACTCAGCCATAAATATGGTACCTATGGAATTGAAGAAAAAAATCGACTTTGTAGGTAGAGCGGCCTCCCTGTCACTCATACGTAATACGCGTGACTGTCTCTCTCGAATACGCGATGTATCATAATTACTTCGTAAAGGGATAACCTTTATTCTGCTTTGCGAGCAACCACAAAACAAATGCGGTCCACATTTCAGTGAATATTATGACAAATATATTATTATTCACTGAAACGGGAAAAAACAATTTAGAGAAAATACAATTTATATGGTTTATCAAGTTCAATCAATAAACTAGTTATTACGTATAATGACCCATGCATTTCCTTGTAAATACTACCTACGTAAGTGTCCCATGATATTCTAAATGTCGATAATGAAATACTGAATAAGGTAAGAATACCTGTGAATGTGTCGATATGTAGTGCAACCGATGCCAATATCGTACGTAAAACGCGCGAAACGTGTAGTACAACTGAACAGGGTCGTCATATAGGTAACAGAACGGAGTTGCTGGAAAAATAAACATTAGTGTGAATTATTATTAGTCACAACCACAAACTATGTTTTAGTTGAGTTCTGCGTTTCTATATTATTTTCTGAATAACATTGACAAGATCCACAACAGTTGAGGGTCCAAGAAATGTCTTCGTATGTGATTGTTTATTTCGAGCATCCTGCATTATTTCAGGATAATATATCTTTTACATATATTTTAACCAGACTAAATAACTAGACATTCATTCAGCACCCGGAATAGTTGGATAAAGTCGACCAATCTAGATATAGGATCGCAATAACCATCGTGGACCGTGACCTATCCAACCCCTTCTTACTGTCTTCTACAAAATGCAGCCCCCATTTCATTATAAGCAAAAGCCCCCGCCACGTCCAGCTCTCTAGGATTCGTTCATTTGTGACATCCTCTCTTTTATGGGCTGTTTTGTGCTATAAGAACTTCCAGTTTGCTACTATTGTATTCACTGCTAATGTACCTACAATCAGGATAGCAAAAACTTACCATACATGGAGAAACCATGAAAGGGAATAATCCCGCTAGGTGGAAACACAGTGAAGCTATCTGCTGAAGTCTGCTTGCCTTTGATTGTGACTGTGGGTGGGTTGCCGATGCTGCCTTTTAGGTGTTGCATCACTTCAATATCGCGGGAAAAACATAACATCACCTGTAAAAGTGTATTTGTTGCCCTATATTTGATGTCTCAAGCAAGCATTGTTTAAAAAAAAACGTGTGCGGTCGGGTGACCCCCGTCAGGAACGAAGTTCTTTCTCACGTATGATTTAAAACCAAAACAAAAATTTCGCAACCGCCACCTTAAAGCTCCTCACACAGTGCCGGCGGCGGGTTTTGCCGAGCGGCATGTGCCACCGGCATTTGCGCCTCTATTTCCTTTGCGATCCTTTGTGCGGCAGGGCCGGGCGCACCGCGGCAGGCTCAGCGGCAAGGCCATGCCTTGTGCATTGTGCGTAGGAGCCATTAGATTTACATTTTGACCACACTATCGACTTTAGCACCCTCGAAAACTATGAAAACGATACCAATAATTACTTTTTTTAAATTTTCGCAGCCTCCACCTTGGATTTCCATTTTAAAGTCACTATCTACTTTAACACCCTCGAAAACCATGAAAAAGATACAGATGACGAAAAATTTTAAAACTTTCTCAGTCGCCATCTTGGATTTACATTTCGACCTCGCTATCGGCTTGAGCATCCTCGAAAACTATGGAAACGACACCCATGAGTTATGACGAAAAATGTGAAAAAATTTGCTGCCATCTTGGATTTTCATTTTGACGAAATTGAATTGAATGTGAATTAGGAGAATACAGTTGCAAGTATAACCGCTTTATTGCGTGTCGATTTCTGCCAGTTACAACTTCTTTCCAAAAATTGTCTGAAAAGCTTTAGGAGCTGGAGTATCATGGTTCGTTGTTGACGGACTAGGAACTCCTTTACCTGATACAATAAATCTTCAAATACGAAATACTGGTCATCGTTGGAAGCAGTCAATTGTACGTCTTTGAATATAAGTTTGTCTATCATTAAATCCACTTCCAGAACATTTTTCTTGAGGTGAGTGAAATATGCGGTTTGCTGAAAATTAAAATACAACAATGTTAAAAAATCACAACAGTAGTATATATAACGAAATTAAATGGAAAACTATCAGAGCTGAGTAGGCTGTACAGATTAACGAGTACTAATCAACCAACCTAAATTTGCAGTTTGAAAAACATGTTCTCCCATACATTCCGTATGGGAGAACATGAACCTTAAAATTAAATCGTACGCATAGGTACTTGGAATTCTGAGATATCTGCTTGCCCTCAAGTGTCCAAGGCAGGTTTATTGAAGTTGCATTTTATTTTAAGTATGTAGGTAGATACTACCTACCTGACACTTTACATCGGAGCCTAAAACTTGCGACCACAACTTTGCGCGGAGGCACTGCGGGCTTCCCTTCTTCAGGTACTCCTGTACAACGGGCGCATAGCCCAGGACCGCCACTCGCTCCCCCAAGCTGATACGCTCAGCTTCGAGGCTTGCAAACCCCGGCACAGAGCTTGGCATGTTCGGATTCACGCCTAGAAGAGGTTCGCCATTTGACCATTCTGGAAATACTTTTCGCTGGAAAGAAAGGTTTTTATGTTTATGGTTGTATTATAAATACGATAAGGAGTTATGATTAGTCATTGATCTAGCATGGACTCGAGCGACTATAGTCCTGCGGAACACTTTTGTGGGCGGCCGTATATGATCAAAATCACAGGTCAAAGTTGGAATTATAATTACGCTACAATAATACTTACTAACTGGTCGAGTGTCTTCACTTGAATTGGTAAATGAGCGAACTCCCATTTTGGTTCATCTCTGCAAAACATAATCAATGTACTAAGCTATATTTAAAAAAAAATCGTTTTATAGAATTTAAAAGCACTTACTCTCTCGTGTAAGGAACATATCCGGATAAAGTTATTAACACTTCCAAAAAGTCTTTTGGCGCATACACTGGTCTGTATTTCGTAAGGTCTGAAAAAAAAAATTGTTTAATGAAAGCAAGCTATCGCGTTTTGAATTATTCACATCAGTTATTAAATCAGCTACTATAATTTATGTAAAATTACCCAAAGTATAAGTACTAAGTTCATTCCATTTGTCTAATAATTCTTCTTGTTCGCTTTGAGGTCTAATTTTTGCTAGTGATGTTTCAAGGTCTGTGCACATTGAATTTAACGATTTGTGTATTCGCTTCTCCCATTGAACACTAGCTTTGAGTAATGATGTTAGTGGGTCTAATTTCTGTAAAATAATAATTAATTGAATGTATCATCGTGCCTAAAGCAGCTATAGATACACCAAAATCAAATCCGACGTCACTAACGAATTTAAGGTGAAGTCTTAGGGCAAAAAAAAACTCCTTACATTTTGTTTACTCTGAGTTCGAACCCAATGATAAACTGTATTCCTAAGTTTAGTGTCTAAACCCTTATCTTTCATAGCTTGCTGTAATGTTTGTTTGAAATCTTCTTTCTTTACATTTGGCGATGATACTAATTTCTGGAAAAACAAAGGAAAATAAAGTGAAGTGCCTATAAAAGTTGCGTGATAAGCAGGGATTATTTTTGTATCGTGTGTCCGTAATCGTGGTGAATGCTCGTGAATCTTACACTATAGGGTCTTAAGAAGGTACTTGCGGCCCGTGCCCCCCGAAAGTGGATTTTAATTTGCTTACCTATGTACTTACTTATTAACTACAAATTATCAACCAATAGGTATACAATTTACGTTGTATGCTGTATGTAAAATAATTTATATGCGTCGAGAAGCTTTGATTCGTTATTAGACACCGATACATCCAAATTCTTGGATAGTTTGGTAAGTGTAGTACCTCAACCATAACAAGGGTAATTATCTCAGATCTAACTAAACATAAAGTATAACTACAGCAGCTATAACAAATACATACCTGTACATCACTATAAAATGATTTGTAAATGGAGAGATTTTTTATTTCTTCGGCTAGTTTTAATGCTGTGTGGTGTATGGTTTCTTCTTTTAAACCTTCCATAGTTCATGAATTAGGTATATCTATTTTAATTTTGTAAAAATAAAATAACAGACGTAACTGTGTTTACTTTTTTTTATAAAATTCATAGTTCATGTGAAAATGAAGACACTGTTGCCTTGGAAACTGACAAATAAATCATTGAATTATGTGAGTAGGTATGGTGAAGAAGTATTTATTTCATAATAATTATTACGTTTTTTGTTCGCTAAATATCCCGGTTTTATCCTATTCATTCAAAAATTAAGTCGGTATTTTTGGGTTGGTCTCTTGTTTTTCAAGAGTTACGTTCGGAAATTGTTTCAATATACCTATTTATTTTCATTCTTTAGTTAAATTGGTAATTTATCAAAAATGTAAATTGAAACCAATCAGCTATTATTTCTTTTTTACATTTACCTTTTTTCAGAAAAATTTGTTTCAGAACGAACAGGTAAATGTATGTTTTTGTTGTCACTTGTCAGTGTCAGATTGACTTTTCTGTCACTCTTGTCATCAGCTGAGTGAAATAGTGATTATTGTTTTGACAACAAAGAATACAATTTCGTAAAAATGGGAAAAATATTTCTCGACCATATTGGTGGTACACGTTTATTCTCTTGTGCATCTTGTGATGTGAATCTGACAAATCGTTCAGAGTTGATTAGCACACGGTTTACTGGAGCCACAGGTACCCTTCCCATTCTTTATTACTTTTACCTTCGCTTGATCAACTGTATGCATACGCATTGATATTTTGTACTATCATTGTGATTATCTCATCATCATTCAGTATCTAACGTATTTGTGAAAATGGATTAAGTATTATAAATAAACTATTGACAAAGCTACAATAGAATGTATGGCTTTTTGGATGGGAGAGAATAGTCCAAATAATCGTAACATCTGGTGGTAAAGGATTTTCTAGATTAGTCACGTCTCTTCTATTACTACTAGAAATACTAACACTTTTCATGGTACTTACAACACTATAAATAGTAGAAATAGGAAGTCTAATAGAAAATTATAATTATTGCAGGCAGAGCATTTCTGTTCCACAAGGTTGTGAACCTATTGTACTCCGAGGTGCAGGACCGCGTGATGCTTACAGGCCGCCACATGGTGCGCGACGTCTCCTGCAAGAACTGCGGTACAAAACTGGGCTGGGTCTATGAATTTGCTACAGAGGAGAATCAGAGGTGTATATGCTGCTCTTTTACTTTTATGCACTGTAGAACTGTCTTATCAAATAGAATAATAGTGATGTAAGTTGGAAAAAAGTATTAAATTGAATGCAGTATTATCATTATGCTATATATTATATATATATATACATATTATAGCTGAAAGAAGTACACAGCTGAACATAGGTTTTTCTCAAGTGTTTCCACACTGTCTTGAGACACTTTGAAATACTTGTTTATAATATTCATGTCTACCTTCCATGTTATCCAGGCTTAAGTTTTTGAACTGACAGTGGTGCCGATTCTCTTGTACAACGAACTAAACTAACTAAACTATCACTAAAATTCCTTACTTTAGGCTATGAGAATCTTAGAGCTATTCTGTAAATAAAATTCCCTAAACTAAAAAATAATTAGGACACAACTAAAATAGAATTTGACAATCGCGAAACCTTGCTGCTGAATGCTCACCCGTGATTTTTTTTTGAGCCGGAGGCGCGCAGTGGGTGCCGCCTCGACGTGTTTTATATGTAATTTTTCACTTTTTGTATGGAAAACATGAACAAATATTACCTACATGTTCAGGTTTAGGGGTTTAAGGGTCGAAATTTTCATTATTTTTGCGATAGGACGCACCATTTTCGAGATATAAGCAAAAGAAAAAATAAATACGGTACTGTTTTGTGTCATTGACTCTGGCAGGGCCACCAACAGGGATTTTAATTTTGATTACACAAAAATTTTGTCGCTAATTTGTCGAAATTTGTCGCCAAATATCAGAATTAGTCGGTCACTGGTTCAAAAGATATAGGGGTTTATAGGTGGCCGATCTGGAGAGTCTCCCCAGCAGGGCCAAGTTACAGATTTTGTCGGTGTGTAATTAAAAAGATATTAAAGAATTCAATTTCCCAGTGGTACAAGCAAGTACAAAATACTTTATGTAGTTTCTAGACAGTATCTATGACGTCATATTGAGGAATGTTTGTTTCGAATTAAATAAATATAAAATTATTCTATAATTTCAACCACCAAAGGAAAGCTGTATTCATTACCTATAAATAAATCTACAATAAATATATGTAATTATTTATCTAACACAATGTGCATTTACCACTTAGTCGTTGGCAAATAGATCGCTGCGCTCCGTTTCATTTACGGTAAGTAAGAAAGAGATAGATGCGCGTGTACAGACGAGCTACTTATAACGAGTTGCCCGTCACGTAAGTTAAAGTCAGCCAGTTTAATTAAAGTGGAACTTTTTATGAATAGTAACGAACTCGAGTGTTGTTATCTCTATTATAGGTATTCCGCAATTACAAAAACGGGAAAAAGTGCGAGATAGAACGAGGGTTTCCCCTGCTGCACGTCACCGGCGCCGGCGCGGCGCTTCGGCGTTCGCGCCGCTCAAAGTACTTAAAAAAGAATAGGTAAATAAACAAACTTGCTCTAAAGGATTTTTTCTTTATTCCTCCACCGGGAGTACAGCGAGGTTTGTTTGTGTAAAAAATTTAAAGAACAATTACGAATGCGGGCATTTAAGTGCATTGAACAAGGGTGGACAATTTGAGTGTTTTGAAAAGAGGACGCCGCACGGTGGATCGAAAATCGGCTGTAGAAGACATAGGATCTCGATTTCTTAAATGTTATTTTTTTTGCTGGAAATGACTTCTGCTGATCATTACTATGTACAAAAATGACACCCGAGTTAATTCTGCCCAAAAACGAAGGAAATATATTTTTTTTACGAAAAATTTGTATGAAGCTAGTATGAAAAATCGAATTATCTCCTAAACGGCATGTTTAACCGTAATATCCTTGGAGGTGGTCATAGTGCTAATTATTTATGATTTTTTGGTTGCCGATTTGACGAAAAATTTAATGCCGTTTTTTTTAAAAAATCGTCAAAATATTTTTATTTATTTTTACATGTAAAACGATCCCTTTTAGTGTCCAAGTTAAAAATTTCGATATGTTATTAACCCAAATATTAAGAACACACAAAACAATAAAAATTTAATAAAAAAATTGCTGTTTTTTTGACACATTTTTATTAATTTAAATAAAAAAAGATTATCAAACTCTTATTAAGTAACATATAAAGTTATATTATATACAAAATAATTTAATTTAAGGAATTAATACTAAGCATTTGTAAAATAAAGTAAAATAAATAAAAAAAAGACAAAATATCATTAAATATTACAAAAAAAAAACCCAAACAGACTCTAATACAAATTTACAAATAAGTACATATATATTTTTTTTACAAATTACAAAAACATGATGCTGGATACAACTGTACTGAACAATACTTCATGATCAAATGAAGTACTCTCACTTCGTAGAAGAACAAACAAGTCTAAATTCGTGATTAAACTTTCCATTCTAAGATTTTATAGTCGCAGATTTAGTGTTAGCAGTTACACAGTTGTGAACAAACTAAATTATAAAACTAAACTTTAGCCCTTTTATTGCAAAACGCCAATAATTAGGTAACTACCCTCATTAGTTATCTTCTCATTAGCTAATGAAAATTTATAATTGTCACTAACTATTCTTAGAACTCATAGCACTGCTAATTAACAAATTAGCTTACTTATCAGGAAAAGTTGAATGTAATCCATAGTTGGCATTGTCGTGAGATATTGAAAATCATTAAATCACCTATAAAGACTCATTAGAAGACCTAATCAGTGTAGTTACTTAATCACTTCTTTTCGGACTCATTAGAAGAGTAAACAATTGGTAATTTGGTTGTATGAAAAGTTTTAAAACTCATGATGTGTTGATAAATATCTAGCTCAAGCATAGTTGTCTACGTGTGGGTGTACTATAAACCTCTGCCAACTCCTTCGGAAATATAGGAGTGATGCTATTTTATGTTACGTGTAGTTAAAAGTCCGTGTTCTTCAACATAAACACTAAAAGGAATCGTTTCATATGAAAAAACAAATGAAAATATTTTGACGATTTTTAAAAAAAAACGGCATGAAATTTTTCGTCAAATCCGCAACCAAAAATTTATAAATAATTAGCACTATGACCACCTCCAAGGATATTACGGTTAAACATGCCGTTTAGGAGATAATTCGATTTTTCATACTAGCTCCATACATTTTTTTCTTATAAAAATTATAACTCTTCCATTTGTGCACACATTTACTTCATATGACATTTTATAGAACAGTAATGATCAGCAGAAGTCATTTCCAGCAAAAAAAATAACATTTAAGAAATCGAGATCCTATGTCTTCTACAGCCGATTTTCGATCCACCGTGCGCCGCCGCACCGTATGATTGCAGATTAATATGTAAGTTACCTTGATTTTTCACGTCAATAGCGTGTTTGTGTGTGTGCCTTTAGATACAAATACCGAGGCGCTACCTACTAATGTAGTCCGTCGATGTCCATATATTATTTGGTTACAATTGGACGTAGATAACCAAAAAGGATCCAACCCACAAAATATTACATTTGAGTTATTGAAGATTGAAGTTTAACCTGTGTTTGCTCATTAATAGACTTGCTTGCGTTTATGGTTTCTCAAGAAAATATGTGTGTGTCAATGTATATTTTATTCATACAAATAAATTTTATTGAGTTTAGTTTTATTTCTTGAGATATTCAGCTAAATTTGTGTTAGGATCCTTTTTGATAAAACCTATTTTCAATTAAGTTAAGCTCATTTTCATTTCGCAAAAACGATTCAAAGTAGCTAATTGCCACTAAAATCGTTAAAAATTGTTCATTTCATTAATAAAACGACTAACTTTCTAAAATTTTGTTTATTTTTATATAAAACATCAATCCAATTTACTCTTCTTCCTGTGCGAAGTCCGGTTCACCGCCAAACCCGTCCATATCGTCATGAAGACTCGGATTGCCCCTTTTTTGATTGATTTAAAGATTTATAGAAATCCAGGCAGTCTTTAGGTATCCTCGCGCACATGTGGGAGTGTTGCGAGGAGGCGAAACGCCGGGGCATAACTCCGCTGCCGCGAGAAATCACGGCACAGCGGACAGATCTCCGGCGGAATCTAATGGCGGCATGGAGAGTGCGATTATCGCAACCCAGCGCTGGGCACGCCACAATTGCGGCGATAAGTCCCCTCTTTGAGGAGTGGCTAGAGAGGTGCCATGGCGTCCTCACCTTCCGCCTGACGCAGGTCCTCACCGGACACGGCTGTTTCGGGAGGTTCCTGTTCCGAATAAGGCGGGAGGAAAGGCCCGGGTGTCACCACTGTGTGGATCGCCCGGAGGACACGGTGGAGCATACGGTCGAGGTCTCCCCTACTTGGGCGGAGCATCGCCGTGTCCTCACGGAGGCGATTGGCGGCGGCGATCTCTCGCGTCCGGCCCTGGTTCAGGCCATGGTCCGAAGCGAGAGTGCATGGGAAGCCGTCACTTCCTTCTGCGAAGCAGTAATGCTCGCGAAGGAGGAGGCGGAGCGCGCGAGGGAAATGCAAGATGCGCGCCCTCGCGCCCCTAGTCGCCGCAGGAGACGCTCCGGGCGTCGGGAGTCGCGAGCCGACTTCCGGCCACCGTAGGCGCGGGCTTGCGGACGGTGGGCAATGAGTAGCTCGCCGTCCGATTAGGACCAGGCCCGGGTCGACGGCGCGTTGTGTTCCACGCGCGCCTCAAAAATATGTCAGCACCAACTGACGGGGTCCGTAAGGGCCAATACCTGCCAGGGTTGCGAGTTTGTCCGAAAGGCATATCGCGGCCCCGGCACACAGGCAACGGAAGGAACACGGGTGGGTTTTAGTCAGTAAAAGTCTGACACTTCCTCTCACTCCGCCCAGAGCGGGAGGAATCATTTGTTGATTTCCCACCCAAAAAAAAAAGGCAGTCTTTAGGTATATAGTCAAAGATTGACTCCAAATCGTCTAATTTTGCTTGTGGTATTTCTTTCCCATTTGGCCATAGTAATGTGAAATCGTTTTCTGATACCTCCAAATATTTTCCTTTTATCTTTTTCTCTATATTCAATTCTTGAAACTGGTCTTGGTTTTGAGTTTTCATAAAAATAACGTACTTTTCTTTTTTCGGTATTTTTTTTTTTTTTTGTAGAATAATATAATATATCCAATATCCTTAATATTTTATTCGTTTTGATAAAATATTGGTACTCGTATATTAATGACTGCGATGTGTATGGATCCTTCGTTGTATTCATCAATACCTACAGAAACACAGAAATGTGTTTAGCGAAAAATATCGAAGCGTTCAGAACCGTTTTTGTGATTTAACCAGTGCATTTTTTAAGTAAATATTTAGTTTAACTAAAAAGATCCAAATGTTCTGAATCGTTTTTGTGATTTAACCAGTGCATTTTTTTAATAAAAATTTAGTTTAACAAAAGAGATCCAAATGTTCTGAATCCTTTTTGTGATTTTAACCAGTGCATTTTTAAGAAAAAAATGTATTTAACAAAAAAGATTCATGCTTTCTGAATCTTTTTAGTGATTTATCTTTTGCATAGATTTGAAGTAAATATTATAATCTAAAAGGATCCACATGCTTTGGATTTTTTTAAACATTTTAGTTTTGTATCAGTTTGTTAGACTGACCGTTTTACAATATGATCCAAGGAGAATGGATCGTTTTTACGAAACTAAAATAGGGGTTCTCCATACATGTGGCTTGGTAACCAGTGTCATTTTAATGTCAAAATATTCGTATTTTACTTGGATTGTTTTTGCTAATCGAAAATATAGACCTTGACGAGCAGTTTGGTATACTTAACTCATTTTCGGTAATGTTGTGGGTTGGATCCTTTTTGCTTATCTACGTCCAATTAGGATAGCAAATTTTTTTTTAACCGGCCAAGTGCGAGTCCATGGGTTCCGTACAATTATCTATAAAAACGGCAAAAAGTCATTAATCACGTTTGTTGTATGGCAGCCCCCCTTAAAAATTTGTTTTATTTTAATTATTTATTTTTAAAGTGAATATATAACTAAATATTCTGTGAATATTTCAAGCGTCTACCTGTTGCCGTTATCAATATCGAGCAAAAACATCACGTTTGTTGTATGGGAGCCCCCTTAAATATTTATTTTATTCTGTTTTTTTAGTATTTGTTGTTACAGCGGCAACAGAAATACATCATCTGTGAAAATTTCAACTGTCTAACTATCACGGTTCATGAGATATAGCCTGGTGACAGACAGACAGACAGCGGAGTCTTAGTAATAGGGTCCCGTTTTACCCTTTGGGTACGGAACCCTAAAAAACACTACTTACGTGCTTCAGTGCATAAATTATGACTGTAACCTAATTTTCTAATTGGGGTGTATCGGGCAGGGTGTGCATTATTCCAGTCACATGTTGTATATGGCTCGCGAGGATATGCTCATTTAGGACGAACCATTTAGTAGGTACCTTATTAATAGGTATCTATTGAATTTTAAGATTATATCTGAAATTTTAAGTTTGTGTACCTATGTAGTGAAATTAACATAGGTACATAGCATAACATCACACAAAAAAAAAACACACTCATAAAACAGTTGCATGCGACTGTACATCTTGACACCAAATAGACCAAGAGCAAGGTTTAATGTTTTCAAACAAGTTTAAGCCACTTTAAACTATTATTTAAAACATAAAAACATGTATTTAATTGAGAATTTATGTCTCTCGGACATTTCTAAGGACTGTAGACCGATAAAACTAGAAGTATATTACACATATTAATAGAAATATTTTTTCTTGCCAATTTTTCGTGAACTCTTCGATCTAGCTCTTGGACTATACCTTACTAATTGTACTCATTATATATCCTAAAATAAGACCCGACAAATTCTGATATTTGGCGACAAATTTCGACAAATTAACGACAAAATATGGGAGAAAACAGATCTTCACCAGGTGCCTTAGTTTTTGAGATATAAATGTGGCCCTGCTGGGGAGACTCCCTCCAGATCGGCCACCTATAAACCCTTATATCTTTTGAACCACTGACCGACACATTTCGACAAATTAACGACAAAATATGGGAGAAAACAGATCTTAGCTAGGTGCCTTAGTTTTTGAGATATAAATTTGGCCCTGCTGGGGAGACTCTCCAGATCGGCCTCCTATAAACCCTTATATCTTTTGAACCAGTGACCGACAAATTCTGATATTTGGCGACAAATTTCGACCAATTAGCGACAAAATTTTTGTGTAATCAAAATTAAAATCCCTGTTGGCGGCCCTGCCAGAGCCAATGACACTACTGTTTTTGCACGTGAAGTCGAGATGTTGGTGTGAATTTTAGTACATGACAACTTATTTTACCCCACACCTTAATCGCGATTAAAAATTGTCAGAATTAGTCTGGTTTGGTATTTTACAATCAAAATTTTAGGTGAAAAATGTCATATTCAGAATAGCAAAATTGCCATTTTCACTAAACTAAAAACTCAGTACTATCTTAGTGCTGTCAAACTAAAATATAGTTTAATTGTGTCACTTTAGTCTATTTCAGAATGGGAAATCGTCGTTTGACAGGATTAAACTTAATTTTAGTGATGTTTTGTCTAGTTTAGAGGCATTTGTGACAAGAGAATCGGCACCATTTACCTTTTTAGGTACAGCTAAAAGCAATTGTAGACAAAGGATCAATTATATGATGATGTTATTTTATTTTCCAGATACAAGGAGGGCCGAGTAATCCTGGAAAGAGCTCTTGTGACAGAAAGTGATGGTATTGAAGAAATTCAAGTCAACAATGATGACTAGCTGACCTAAAATATTATGACTTGCAGTTAGAATGCTAAATCTAACTGTTTATTATGTAGAAAATCCTTTTTATTTGCATGAACACTGCATTTTATTTAGGGATCTCGGACACTAGCCGGACACAACCACGATCAATGGTTGCACTAGCCGACCATATCACGCGATTCATATCGGTTTCTATAGTTTACCTGGTCCACCACATGGTTGTGGTCGCAGCCGTCTAGTGCACGAGATCCCTTAATGTATTCTAAGAAAAATAGGAAATCTCTGAATCTTAATTACTTTACTTACTTTATAATTATTAAGATAAATACAACTTGACAAAGTATTTTGTCTGTTTTTTATACAAGCTAGTCAAAAAGTTTTTGGAACCTATGTAGGTACATCAGAGCCCACTGACCTACAAAATCAATACTGACTGTTTAGACGAGCCAATTACGCAATTGGAATACCTACTTCAGTGCTCCTAATGTTTCTGTTTATGGTTAAAGAATCATAAAAAAAGTATAAACCAACAAGTATAATAATTGAGACCATCAATCCACACACTACAAATCATTGTTTAGGGAAATGAATTGCAGAAAACAAACTGTCCTTGATAGCAAAAAGCATACACTGTATTTTGTATGCACATAATTATCTATGCAAATAGATTTAAAGGGTTTATCTGGCGATACAAAGGTTTTGAGTGTAGTTTAATCTAAAGGGTCAGATGTTTACATTTCAACGCCGCAGTGATTTAGACGTCATGTGGGCTTCAATGCGCGCATGCATAAAAATATGAGTGAATATATGAATAACAGTATTTTGAGAGCTGTAGATACTAAAAAGAGAAAGGATTATGCAACTTTAAACTGAGTGACTGCGTGTGATCTGTATGAGTGGAACTCGAGGTATGTAATGCCTCGAAGCAGTAGGCTAAGACCCAACGCAGACCTGGAACAGGGCGGTTTTCACAGGCAAACAAATACCAACCTTGCACTTATTGAAATAAAGTTTAAAATAAATAAAATGTCATTAATCCGAGAGAGCGAAAGATCTAAGAGGCCTCGCCCGCGGCGACTTTTTGTAGCGATGCTGTCGCGCATTTGTATCGATACAGCCGCGATGCTGAGCTGGCTGTGTACCTTCGCCCAGATTCTGTATACCTACTATCGCGATGCTGTCGCGCTTCAGGGCACATACCCCAGCACCCCTCCCTCCGTTCCCCTTAAGTCGTCAGAAACGGTCGCGCGTTTGCATCGTTTCTGTCGCACGTTGCTAACGCGACTAACGCGCGATAGTAGCGATGCAGAAGCGCGTGTTTGCGGATATCAATCAACACATCATCACGCCTGCATTACCTGAGGGGGCAGGCAGAGCTATGTGTGTTTAGTATGCCGATGAAAATTCAGAAATGTAGGTAGTTAGGGGTCACATCAATTAGGTGAGTGTGTGTAGAAAATAATGGTTCAAAGAAAGGACCAATACCCTATATTGATCCTACTGACGAGTGCAGATTTGTGTTACCAAAGATAAAAACGATCACACAGTCGGTATCACATTTTATTGATAATATACAATAAAACACAACATATATTTTTATCGGACGATAAAACTTTTTCCTCTATCTTCATGCGATTACTTTAGCTCAGTTTTACAAATTGGAATAATAGTTTAAATAAAATGCCAACAACATATAATAGCTCTGAATAATTCAAGCAGTGATAATTTGCTAATTACACATTTAAGCCCATATTTAGGGTTTGAATAAAATATTTATAGTTTGCGTACTAAGTACACTAAAACATCGATATAAGACGTAATAAATTTTTAACATTTCACTTTCGTTTATTTTACATTTAAAAATATTTCGTAGTAGTTTTGTGCGGCAGTTCATTATAAAACACTTAGGTACTCCCGTCTTACTTTAAATTATTAGAATTATATATGCGAAATTGAGGTATAATTTCTATAATCAGACAAGTATGTAGACAAGAGCTTGTAACTTGGGAAGATAATAACGGCCGCACTCAGAGAAGTCATTTAAAAATAATCAATACTACCATTTTATAACATTTACATTTTTTTTTTAAATATAACACTATCTGTCATATTTTTCACTGACAGGCGTTCCAATATAGGTGAACGTCCACTGGTCCGCACCGGCCACAACGCACGCACGGCACGCAACGTATTGAACGGATTCGCCGATGGCATGCGTCCACTGTATCCGAATATTATTTATTTGCAAATAATTTTTAAGTGACGTCTCCGAGTCTCCGTCTCCAAGATGTAGGTGTCAGTTCATTGTTTTAAATAATTACCTATTGAAATGGTTACTTACATGTATAAATTTCCAGTTCATGCCATTAGCACAGAAGTATTATGTAGATAGTTATTTCATTTAATATTTTAAATTTATAAATTGAATGAATTTGTTTAGTAAAAGTATGCACTTAGTTACGACACGAACTTTGTGTCCGTACATCCCACCCAAGCGTTTTAGAACATCATTTTCAGGACTATTGCCACAGTTGGTGGGTATCTTAATTATCTACAAGGAATATCACCAGATTGTATTCATATACTTACTTAACAATATTACCGCAGAAAATAAATTAGTAGTACCAATTTATGCCTTGCAAGACATCAAAAACAAAAGTATATACAAATACATTATTATTGAAATATGTGCGTTAATATTATAATCGTTGTATAAATAAAGTGTCTTAGGTTCGGCTCAAACGAACCACCGACCACAGCCACCATTGGCTGTCGCCTCTTGCTGCGGTGTTGTGTATTGCTATAGCGGGTGGACGCCACCGGCCATACGTTTGCGACGAATACATACAAAACGTATGAAAAAGCACGCGAACTGCTTGTCGCTGGGCTGGGCTACCGGTGGCTGTGGTCGGGGACTCGTTTGTGCCGAGCCCTAAAGCGTAAGTTTTATACTAGAATACACACACTAATACCTACATTAATCATTAAACCAAATACTATTTATAGAAATAAAATAAAATTATCACTGCCTGAATTTGCCTACATATACATACGTACTACGTAAACTACGCGTACAAACAAACAAAAAAAAAACATAAAAATAACGCACCATGTCATTACCATCAAATACTTCACAAAAAGCACCTCCGATTACAAGTTTTGACAAGAATATAAGTTTAAAAATACATTAATTTTACATTAATTGCTCATGCATAGTAGAGACTGTTTAGTATAAATTGTGTTACATTTATTTCTTCGTATTTGTTCGAATATGTGGCAGATTATTCTTAATTTAACATGTCAGCTGCTTAAAAAATAAAATTATAAAAAGTTCAAGATATAACTAAGTATACTACACCGGAACAAGATTGGCATAAAACAGGTAAAAACGGCGTAATGAAAGGCTTATACCCCATGATAAGGGTTGTGTGAATGAAGATATTAGTTCAAAATAAGAAATCTTCCTCACATAAAAAAATCTAAAAGCATGCAATTTACACAAACAGTCACTACACTTAATACCAACACAATATTCTTATACAGTTATCGTTTTATAGAAAAACACATATTGGCAAAATATCGACCGCTGAAATATTTTGTAATATTAAACATTATCTAGAATGTTTTGTCAGAATTATAAAAAGATTACAGATTTTGAGGGGAGCGTTGAAACACACCTAGGTATATTTTTTCAATTCGTAAGTCGATTTGACATCTAACTACTTCATTATTTTTAAAATATCTATCTTAATACAACGTCTGTATAACTGCTAAAAGTACCTAACTCTAAGGCGTCTTATTAAAAAGCAATGGTCGCGCGAATAAGTGACCGTCGTCGTCTCTCGCGGCGTCGCGTCGTTCGTGAACGCGTTCGGTGAACCTGAACGCATGGTCGCGTATTCGCGCGACCATCGCTTTTTAATAATTTAATAATTTAATTTTTAGTAATAGCTCTAGTATGCAATGGTTAATGCAGTCGTACTTAGCTTTACTCCATAATTATTATAACTTCTATTTATACATTTATTGCACGGAAAACGATCAATGTTTTAGAATTAATGTTTTACTACAAATGGCATTCATCTATTGTATACTAGAGCTGTGTTATAGGGTATGCAACCAGTGTCAGTAGGCTTTGTTTCTCCTACAGTATAAAGGCTTAATTTTTAGCTGCAAATAACCTTTTATTTAACTTTAATTTGTTTACGCGACGCTTACCATTTTATAATATTGCGAAATATGTAAGAAAGAGCCCCTGATAGAGCTTTTAACATATATCGTGTTCTAATACTAAAAACTTACTTGTTGAGGAAATGAAGGCACCAAAAGGATTAATTTAAATACGTTTCTATTAGGTACTATGAAAAATAAACAGCAGGTTGTACATGTGTGCTGGCTGCGTTCCTTATGTAAAGCGTATACGTTTATTTTATATAATAATGGTAAGCATTACGTAAACCTGACATTTAATTTTTATATCAAAAAGTTCACATAGACGTCGATTGTCGAAATATTAAAAAAAAAAAACATTCTTTTCAAATCAAACTCCAATTCGAGATCACGTTGAAGCCAATCTCCTGACTTCCATGTAGTGCAATATTAAAGCAACAGTGTGATAAATTATTCAGGTCGCCGTTTATACAACTAACATAGTTTTTAATTAACAACAATATTATTTATTATTATTTTCCTCGTAAGCTTCACACAAAGCATGCTGCGATAGAACACGGTGAAAAAAACCCTTTTAAGTACCTAACTAACCACGTGTTTTATGTATTGTCTATCTCATAATCGCGTTACCACCCTAAGGATAAATGGCACTTCCACGTCATATAACCACAAGAAGGCCAATTCCCGTATTTAAAATCGTTCAAAATCTAGGCGCAAACTCATTTCAGCTACAATCAATGTCAAAATGTAGGTATATTAGAGTTATTTTTGACAGATTGATGCTGATATTAGAATGAGAACGTTCTTAAAAATACGGGGTTTATTTGTCTATAAGACAGTTTCAACCTCAGCGACGTATGAATATACGGGGAATTGCTGTCAAAAGAGCAGTCGGCTCGAACCCAGACAGGCGCTTTACTTTGTGTAAAATATTTGAACACTACTGCTGAAGGAAAACATAGTTAGGAAACCGGCATGTCTTAGGACCAAAAATTCGAAGACATGTGACATCTACCAAACCTCACTGGGTGGGTCCGCGTGATGGATTACGGCCCATTCCCTCTCACCGAGAGGAGACCTGTATTATTATTGGCTGATTATGCTGATACTGTCAAAATTGGTAAAGTAATTATGAGGTTGACAATACCTATCTAGGAGGTGTATCTTCCTTTAATTAGGTCCTCAGATTTTAAAGAGGTGATTGACGTACCATGTCGCGTCGCATTAAAATTTCGTACATATACATTCCACTTACATATTATTAATGTCCTTCATCGCATCGTGGACGCTAAGATATTTATCATGACCACATGCCAGGGGAGCTTATCCTATACGCATGCTATGCATGCTGTCCTGCTGTGATCCTTTTAGGAGCTTTATATACAATTTCTGCTATAGAATATAATCCCTCTGCACTCTTCATTAATCTTTTGGGGGGTTCATGTTTGTAAATTTTTAACGCTACCAATTTGTCGCCATCTAATGGCGTCGTCAGAACAAGTAATGTGGTACCCTCAGGAAGGGTTTAGAACAAATTATAATACAATCAGGCAATCTACTAAAATAAACTCTTCAACTAAATATACAAAATATTATACACAATTCGTATTACATGTTTTATTGTGCGTAACATTAGATTTCACCTTACTCTTTAATGACGGTTTACTTTTTAAAATTACTAATATCTCATCTGCATTGATATTACAATTCCATATCGTTTTTATTAATAATAAAATTGCATCGTGTCCACTAGGAGTGTTATTACACAAAAAAAAATCGACGTCGCATCGGTGCCATTGATCAATAGCGAATATCGATGTTTTGTTGTAATAGCTTTGAACGAGTGTAAGCTTGAAAAACACTGAATAGCTATCAATCGAATAATTTATTCACCATGGCTTAATTATTTGATCAATTGTCAACGTGTGGCCGATCGATTGGTCAATTATGTGTAATTTTTTTCAAGTGATTTGTTGCACACACACACACAGCTTAAATCGATCTGTCGATGCTCGATGGCGAATAGTACGAATCGATGTGCGTTGTATGATCTAATCTCGGCGTTGAAAAATTCGATTGTTCGACGCCGACCGCGCAATAACACCCCAATATAATTGTTCTGTTAATAATATAATAATAATATTTTTTCTTTAAACCTCTAAATGCATAATATAATAATTTATTCATTGAAATTAATTGATATGGTATATAATTTAAATAGGTACACAGTATTGTTGATGATTAAAACTCTAAACTAAAATAAAAAGTACATCTGTGAGTGACTCTCTAAGATCATTCTTATTTTGAGAGAATGTCTTTGAAAAACCAAATTTTATGAGGTTACGAATTTAAGTATCGCGCTTCCAACAGTGCATTTATTACAAGACAGTTTTGTAGGCCATAATCGCTACTATTATCCAAAAATAGTAGTCGCCTTACATTGATGTAAAAAAATCTATACATGTTTAACATTGTACAATAAATCGAAATTTTAAGCGCTGTTAAGACAAATGGATTAGGGAATACTAATCTGAGACCCTCTACAATTTTCCACGAGATAAAGCTTTTGATAACAATTTCTTTGCACTTTTAGCGCGATTCATAAAAAAGGAACGGAATGCGACCACGCCCGAGGAGAGTCCTGGCTTGATTCTGGGCCAAGACCGATCCTTTGCTTCTCTGTTTCAATAAACTCCAATACGGCCATATAAATAAACTTGTACTGTGCCTCGTTTTGCACCATACCAGATCGCTGGTCACGCACCATTTGGACAGTACGGTGGATGTCGATTTCACAGTCGAATCCCTCTTTTCTTATTTGATCTAGGATCATATCGATGACTATAAACGTTCCGGTCCTACCGATGCCGGCCGAACAATGAACGCACACTACCGCCTGTGCGGGAGGATCCGGCCCGGTCATAATCTGTTGTAATCTATAATTTACATCTAACAATATATTCAGAACCCTGCCCGGCTCCGAAGGGACACCGTGATCTGGCCACGCAGTGAAATGAAAGTGATAAATAGTTCTCTTGACGCTGCATTCTTCCTTTTTCGTAACTACAAAACGTCTCAACGTGTAATCCGGGGTAGATGATTCTGACTCATTATGAATCGTAAACTTTTTGAAAACTTCAGTTTTATTTAATTCTGGCCAATACCGTTCGCACTTAACCTTACCACGCTCAATCTCCTTTGTGGTCATTATAATTATGCGAACGTCCTCCTGCCATATCATCGACCAAAATGGATAGACAGTAGTCGACAAACAGCCCTGAGTGGCGATGTATAACTTATTATAGACGTGATCTACAATGCCATTTTCAGTTTCTTCTGTCGATTTTGGTATTGTGGTATTAACATAATTCGGATTGGTTCTGAGGACACAAGGCTCGAAAGATGGGATCAATTTCGTGCCATTACCTTGTACTTTGACGCTAGCTAACTTTTCTTCGCAAACGATGACACTAGTATGCACGGGGGACAACTTCTCTTTATTTTTTGAGGGTGTACTATCTCGACTCAAGGTGCCGGTGGAGCCGTTTTCGTAACTTCCATTACCTGAATCTTGTTCGGAGCCAGGCTCGATCATTTCACATCGGATATAATTAGCGTTTATGTAGTCGGAGCCGGCTGGTGCGTCCGGAGGAATGTCCTTCAGCACC